>CM053150.1:133717338-138957338 GCA_028571685.1 Heterohyrax brucei
TGTCCAAGTTATTAAGTCTTTACAAATTATTCTCCCATTTTATATGCTACCACTTTTAACACATATTAAAAGACACTATTGATGTGACTGTCCTCGAAACTTCTGTCCAAATTTTCATTTACTTCTGACATACAGACTTAAAAAAAAAAAATCTCCCTTCTTTAGACCTCATCAAAAATCATTATCTTTTTTCTGTTAAAAAACAAAAATGAGAAATACTATTTTAATTCATTTCTTCAAGTATTGTTACATGAATCCACATTTTCATATTTTCTCTGCCCTTGATCCACTTTAAGTATAGCTTATTAAACTAACCTGATTTTAACTAACTTAGAGCTTTTGTTATTTATTTTTCTAAGGGTTTTAAAAGGGTTTAAAAGTCACAGTGTATTCCCCAAAGTTAAATGTCATTCTTTTGCTGGGGTCAACAGAAATTTTGGGTAGAGTTTAACTGTAGGCAAAAATCATGAATTTTCAGAAATTATATTTATTCTTTTATACCCTCAAACATGTAGATCAATCTCTAATTATGGTTCATCACTCATCCATAGCCTTAATACAGTTCTCTAGATCTCTTATTCATCTTCCAATCTTCAGACTTTTCTTCAACCACGTAAAAATAGCAGAAGGTATAGTTCAAAATGATGGTGGTGACAGAAACATTGTTGTTAGATTAAAGTCAAACCAATGAGCAAAAAGGAAATGTATCAGCAATGGGAAAAATTTATCTGCCCTGAATATCTGAAAATGTGTTAAAATAATCCTATATGGGGGGGGGAGGAATTCACAGTTCTGTAAGCTCAAATGCTAAAACTTTAAAAATACAGTTTTTGTCAACTTCCTTTAGGATTTAGGGACTTAATAAATTGGAGATTCATTCAACTAAGGTCCAAAGTGTATCACATGAGGAAAAAAACTATCTTTTTTAACAGACGGTGCTGGCTGAACTAGATGTCCTCTTGTAACATGGCAGAAACTGAAGGGCATTATGCTGACTAAAATAAATCAATCACAAAGAGACAAATATTGTACGAGACCACTACTGTGTAAACTCATGAAAAGGCTTACACATAAAAAGAAATGGTCTTTATTGGTTTCCAGGGTGGACAGGATTGGGGACGGAAAAACACTAAATAGACAGTAGGTAAACGTTAACTCTGGTGAAGGGTAAGAAGGTACACAGTACTAGAGAAGACAGCACAACTTGTATAAGGCAAGACCATGACAGTTCCACAGAGACATCAATGCTCTACGAGGGCTGAACTGCTGGGATGAGGGCTGTCAGGGCCATGATCTCAAGGAACCTGTAGCTCAACTGGCATAACATACTTATAAAGAAAATGGTCTACATACTATTTTGGTAAGTGGCATCTGGGGTTTTAAAAGCCTACAAGCAGTGATCTAGGATACTCCACTGCTCTTACCCTCCAGCAGCAAGGAAGAATTAAGAAAACTAAAGACACACGGACTCACAGACCATACTCACAGTGGCCTCCAACAGACTACGTCCACTACAACTAGATGGTGCCTCCTTACCATCACTGATTGTTCTGACTGAGATCGTAACAGAGGACCCCAGACAGAGCTGGATGAAAACACAAAACAAAATTCTAATTCATAAAGAAAGATCAAATTTGCTGGAGAAATCCTGAGACTATGCCTCCTGTATACCCTTTCAGCTGAGTAATGAAGTCAGCCTGATTTTCACCCTTCAGCCAAAAAGAAAATGACACTAAAGGGGCACACCAACCCAGAAGCAGGGACTAGAAGGCAGGAGAGGACAGGAAAAATGGCAATAGGAAATCCAAGTTTGAGAACGGAGAAAGTCAACCTGTGGTGAAATTGTTAACCATCTCATAAAACAATATGTGTACTAACTGTTCAATGAAAAAACTAATCTGTTTTGTAAACCTTCATCTAAAGTACATTTTAAAAAAAGAATAGAAAAAGTCATAATAATTTAGTGCTTCATAAGCAAACATAATTATGATAAATTCTGACATTGTCAAAGTATAGGCCTTGACATTAAAATTCCAGTTGTAACTGGAAACTGCAAATGAAAATGTGAATGTGATTATTTTATGCTTTAAAACAGCTAATGAGTCAAGTAGATAATTCTTTAAACGTTTCATAACTTAATCTATTCAAGTGGGTTAGGACTTGAGAATTAGAAATAGGGAGGTTTTTTTCCCCCCCAAACTCATGTTCTATTGACTAATACTAAAAGGTAATGTGTACAGTGTCTCTTTTTTTCCCATGAATAAGAAAACTGATTATTGAAACTTTACTATATTTTAAATGATATATAAAAAGCAATGATGATAGGTTTTAATTTACATAAATTCCTTTATTATTATTTTTTTAAAGGAGTAAGCATATGTTTCATAGTCAGCAGGAACTAAGGCAGTAATGGAATTTACCTGCAATTACACATAAAGTATACATTTACTCCATAGTGATAATGATGAGTATCAATACCAATATACATATATCTAATATTTTAATTTATTGTTTAACTTAGAATAATGGATCATTGGCTGGTGAGCTTTCAGACTTGTCAGTATACTAAGTGAATGCTATTTATAAAAAGTCACTGTTTCAGTGTTACAAGATTTGAAAACATTAAATTAATAACATGATTGTAAACATTTAAGTTACACACAGAAACAAACCCTGGTGGTGTAATGGTTAAAAATTATGACTGCTAACCAAAATGTTGGCAGTTTGAATCCACCTTTTACTCATTAGAAACTCTATGCAGTTCTACTTTGTCCTACGTGTTTGATACAAGTTGGAATCCTCTTGTTGGCAATAGGCTCACTTTGAGTTTCTTTTGTTCCATACATGTACACACAGTCATGCATCTTTGAACAACCATGATTCTTTCTATGAACTAGGATTTTATGTCATATGGGTGTCGTGTGAATATGCCTACTTTACAAGAAATATCACTCACTGATTCTCCACTTTAATATTGTTTAATTAGCTTTTGTTTAATTTCCAAATGACTATTTCTCCTTTGCCTTGTGCTGCCATTATCACGAGTATCAAATTGGTGGCCTTTGGGTACCAGGATATTCTTCATCATATATTTTTTTCTACATTAGGTAAAGAAATGCTGTTACAACTTTGAAGAGATATGCAATACATGAGACTGGATGTTGCTGCCTATGACTTGAAACGTACAATGTTATACAGTAAACATTTTATCAGTAAGTAGGTAAAATTCATATTAAAATAATGACAGATATATAGGTGGGCATGTAAATTTATATGGGAATGTACATTTTCACTCAGTCATAATAAAAAAATAATGATAGAAAGTTCAGTATATATATAAGCCAGTAACATTGGCATTTATTATGACTGTCATGGATTAAATTGGGTCCCCCCCAAAATGTGTATGATGGTTTGTCTGAGCCATGATTCCTGGTATTATATGAAGCTCCTATATGCTGTAAACCCTTCATTTATGATGCTAATGAAGGAAGATGCATGGCAGTTGTGTTGCTGGGGCAGGACTTAATTGTAAGATTGTTTTTTACCTTGAGGTAATCCCTTGAGGTATAAAGAAAAGAAGCTAGAAGAGAGATTTAGGAGCCTGTGTCTTCTAGGAAGTAGTGCTGGGAGCCAAATGGTTCCTTTAGAAAAGACAGGAGTCCCTGTGCCTCAGAAGCTTCCAGTTCAGGGAAAGACTGACAACAGATCCTCAGAGAAAGACTTTCCCTAGAGCTCAAACCCTGAATGTGGACATTCAGTGTACTAGACTGTGACAAAATAAAAATTTTTGGTAAAGTCATACATTTGTGGTACTTCTATTAAAGCAGCACTGGAAGACTAAGAATTTGGTATTAAGAGTGGGGTCCTGCATACCTAAATGTGGAAGTGGTTTTAAAACTGTGAATGAATGGAAGACTAGCACGAACCAAAGAGAACTCTAAATATCAAAGAAGGCACAGATGATGAAAAGTAAGCAGTAGACAACCAATGGCAGCAGCAATGGACAGGCAGAAGCAGAAGCAGACAGCACCAGACAGCACCAGACAGCACTCAAGCTTACCCACAGAGTACGAGAATTGAATGTCTGCGTGCAGAAGGTTTCCTGGAGGAGTTGGGTGCTTCGAGACACTTAAATCTGTGGAGCTACAGAGTTTTGCCTTGGCAGAGTAAATGAGAGCATGAGGCCCAATTCATGAGGTCATAGGAAGCAGAAGCGGAAGAGACAAAGAGCATGAGAAGCTGAGCTGCCTAAGTCTTAAAAAGTATGCCTATGACCATCAAGGGGTTCGAAGGGTGGAGCCATGCCCTCTGGTGTTGGTAAGGGTGGAGCTGCCACTTAGATGGACTAGCAGAATTGAGTGCCTGAAGCCAAAAGGGCAGACTTGTTGTCCTACTGAGCCTGGAAGGTGGAGCTGCAGCACCGAGCCAAGGAGTCTCCCCTCAGAATCCAGAGACTATGACCAGTCCCTAGAATCTGGAGTGCAGATCATTGTGTAGGATATCTCAGAAAATGGAAGATTATTTTCAAAGCTTTGAGGGCTAATGTAATGTGTTCTGCTGACTTCCTTGTTGCCTGTTTTTCCCTCTTTCTTCCATTTGTAATGGAAATGTCTAACTTGTGCCTGCCTGTTCAGATACTGTATTTTGGAAGCATATGACTTATGGTCTAGATTTCACAGATGAAGAGAAATTTCTGAGTTTGAGACTTGGACTTTGAGGCTTTCGATGGGGTCAGTATGGTTTTACATGCTGCAAGGGTGTAATTTTTTAGGGAACAAATGGTGAAATGCCATGGATTGAATTGTGTTCCCACCAAAAATGTGTGTGTTGGAAGGTCACTATATAGGTCTCAAAGGATCAACACATCAGGAAGACATAAACATATTAAATATTTAGTCGCCCAACTACAGGGCTGCTAAACATGTCAAATGAACTCTAACACTATTGAAAAATGAGATACGTAGGTTGAGAACAACAGTAGAAGACATAAATATACCCCTTTCAGTGGTTGACAGAACAACTAGAAAGAAGCTCGGTAAAGACATGGAAGGCCTAAATGTTACAATTCAATTTCATAGACACATACAGAACACTCTACCCATCAACAGACAAGTACACCATCTTTTTCAATGTATACAGAACATTTTCCAAAGTAGACCACATATTTGGCCATAAAAATAAATGTCAACAATATCCAAAACACTGAAACACTGCAAAGCTTTTTCTCAAACCATAAAGCCATAAAAATCAAAATCAACAATACAAAGAACAAGTTCTAAAAATCAAACACTGAGAAACTGAACAATACCATACTCAAACACTTTTGGGTTGTACAAGAAATCAAAGATGGAATACATAAATTCATAGAATCAAATGAGAATGACAGTCTATCTTACCAGAACCTATAGGACATTGCAAAAACAATGCTTAGAGGTTAATTTATCTCAATGAGTGTACACATCCAAAAAGAAAGGGCCCAAATCAAAGAATTAACCCTTCAACTTGAACAACTAGAAAAAGAACCAAACAACCCCTCAAACACCAGAAGAAAAGCGAGAATAAATATTAGATCAGAACTAAATGAATTAGAAACTAGAAAAACAACAGAAAGAGTTAACAAGACCAAAAGCTGATATTTTAAGATGATCAACAAAATCAACAAACCAGTGGCCAAACTGACAAAAGAAAAACAAGACAGCAAACAAATAACTAGGATAAAAAATGAGACAGGCAATATCACAACTGATCCAACTGAAATTAAAATCTCTTTTCACAATACTATGAAAAATTATACACTAATAAACTTGAACATCTATAGAAAATGGACAAATGGCTAGAAACAAACTACCTACGAAAATTTACACAATCAGAAGTAGAACAACTAAATAAACCCATCACACAAGACGAGATTGAAAAGGGAATTTTAAAACTCCCAATCAAAAAACTCCCAGTCCAGATGGCTTCACTGCAGAATTCTATCAAACTTTTAGAGAGGACTCATCACCACTATTGCTAAAAGCATTGCACAGCAGAGGAAAGGGAGGGACACTTCAAAATTCATTCTATGAAGCTAGTGTCCTGATACCAGGAAGATTGTACCAAAAAAAAAAAAAAACAATTACAGACCGATGTCTCTCATGAACCTAGATGCAAAAATTGTAAAAAAAGCTTAGGTAATATAATACACAACATAATATAAAAAACAATAATAAAAAAAATAATAGTTCACCATGACCAAGTAGAATTCACACCAGGAATGCAGGGATGGTTCAATACTAGAAAAACAATTAATGTAGCCAACTATCTAAATGAAACAAAAGTTAAGAATCACCTGATTATGTCCATTCATGTAGAAAATGCATTTGACAAAGTTCAACACACACTCATGTTAAAAAGGAAAGGCTCAAGAAAGTAGAAATAGAAGAACAATACCTCAACCCAGTAAGGGGCATCTATGTAAAGCCAACAGCCACCATCATCGAAAAATTGAAAGAATTCACCATGAGATTGGTGAATCAGACAAAGATTCCCGTTATCACTACATTTATTCAACATAATGCTGGAAGTTCTAGCCAAAGCAATTAGACAAGACAAAGAAATAAAGGGCATCTACATAGGCAAGGAAGAAATAAAAATATCTCTATTCACAGACGATAAGATCCTGTACACAGAGAACTCTAAAGAATCTACAAAGAAGCTATTGGATATAAGAGAAGAGCTAGCAAAGTATCAGGATATAAGAAAAGCATAAATAAATCAGTTGGACAAATCAGTTAAACAAAGACAACATCAAAGAAGAAATCAACAAATCAATACCATTAACAATTTCCAGCAAGAACAGAAAGTACTTAGGAATAAATCTAACCAGAGATGTAAAAGATCTATACAAAAGAAATCACAAGACTCAATTCTAAGAGACCAAAACAGAGTTATATAGCTGGAGAAACCTACACTGCTCATGGATAGGAAGACTTAGCATCGTGAAACTGTCTGTTCCTCCCAAAGCTATCCATAGATACAAATCCCAATACAAATTCCATTGTCATTTCTCAATGAGATGAAGAAACAAATCATTAACTTTATATGGAAAGAAAGAAGCCCCAGATAAGCAAAGTATTACTGAAGAAGAAAAACAAAGTGGGAGGCCACACACCACCTGACTTGAAAACTTACTACACTGCCACAGTAGTCAAAACAGCCTGCTACTGGTACAAAACCAGTAGATCAACAGAACACAGTAGAAAACACAAATATAACTCCATCCACCTATAAGCAACTGATATTCAACATAGCAAGGAGAAAATAATCTCTTCAGCAAATATTACTGGCAAAACTGGATGCCCATCTGCAAAAAAATGAAACAGGACCCATATCTCACACCATGCACAGAAACTAAATCAAAATGGATCATAAACTCAAATACTAAACCTAAAGCAATAAGAATCTTGGAAGAAAAAATAGGGACAGCAGTGGGAGGCCTAATAAATGACATAAACAAACTACAAAATATCTCAAACCATGCACAAACAGAAGAGAAAATAGATAAGTGAGATCTTTCAAAAAGTTATCATTTTTTAGGTTGTATTTATGGATTATTTAATTCTTGCCTATTGCCATGAGTTTATTATTATATGCTAATGGCAATAGGAACTTGAGAGATTTGTGCTTTAATAAATTTGTTATAAAAATTCATAATAAGGTAAACTGGAAAGAAATTACCATTTTACCAAATAATTTTTACTTTATAGAGATTTGATAATACTATTATTTTATATTATGTCCTTTCTAAAACTGAAATATGATTTTATTATATACAAGTAACATGAAACATGGGCTTATTGACCAAGAACATATATCTGCAAGTCAATTTCATATTTAGTGGGTCGTTATTGGTCAAATGTATCTGAATATTTATGCTTCGGTGAAGATGTTTCTATCACTGTGTAGACTTACTATGCTCAAGAAAGACCTCTTGTAATTATATAAATATAGAGCAGGTATGCCACCTTATTTTGGAAATATATTATGAATGCAATGTTTGGATAAACGTGGCTTAGAAAGTGCAAAGAATAAACAAATCCATTTCTTCAATTGATAAGGAGACAGACTTGCAGATACAAAAGAATGAAGATTATAAACAATCCATTGGTGTTCAAAGTTAGGGAAACATGGTGGATTAGACCAAAGAGTCCTGGCTGACATCTGTTAAGAGCAGAAGACACTGAAAGCTCTAAATGGGGAAAAGTACAAGTGAAGAAACTGTACAGATTTGTTGAAATGGTTTTTTTTGACCCAGTACGTGGCTGATCATAGATGCCTCCTGGGAACTTTCATTGAATAACAATGTTTTAACCCATGGTTTTGGCACATGAACTCTAAACCTAAAGTTCAACATGGGGAAATCTGTGATGTGCACATGTGTATCTAAATTAAAAGGGCACCACCTACAGCAACTTGGCAAGTATTAATTAAGCTGGATAAGATGGGTATCCAACAATGAAACTATGCAATAGTGTGAAGTAGCATGGAAAATAAACCAATCGTATTAAATTCCTTTGAACTAAGGTGCTGTGGTCAATAAATGATTCCAGAAAATAGATACGTGTGGGAAAGGCACATTCTAAATGATAAAGGAAGAAGTAAAAGTAAGAGGACTCACTATTAAGTTTGCAAACTGGTCCCAGAAAAAGTGCTACATACCTCATTGCTGAACATCACTACAGTCACCTTTGAAGTACTCCCCTTGGGAAGCTATGTACAGACACCAGTGCCTAGTCCATCCTTCAAAACCATTTTGGAACTCTTTTTCTGGAATGGCCATCAGAGCTCGATGTCCTTAATGTTGTCAAAATATCTTCCTTTCAGTGTTTCCTTTACCTTCAGGTAAAGAAGATAGTCATTGTCGGGGCAGGTCAGGCAAGCAGGGAGGATGTTCCAATACAGTTATGTGTTTTCTAGCTAAAAACCCCTCACAAACAACTATACATTTAAGTTCACAAACTTTCCATTTTGTCACCGGGCACAATGGCCATCCAGAAAGAGTACCAAAGTGCTCTGAAGGGTGGACTAGGATCTGGCATTGGTGCATAGCTTCCTCAAGGTTGTACTTGGAAGTTGACTGTAGTGATATTCAGCAAAGAAGTATGTAGCACTCAGAACAATTAAGTTCACAGACTTAATTGTTGAACCTGGTATTGTAACTCCTCTTACCATCACAAAAATTAGTCTCTGTTTCTGGAAAGACCCATATGAACATTGTTGTTGTTATTGTTGTTGTTAGGTGCTGCTGAGTCAGTTCTGACTCACAGCGACCCTATGAACAACAGAACAAAACACTGCCTGGTCCTGCACCATGTTAACAATCGGTTTTATGCTTAAGCCCATTGTTGCAGCCAGTGTGTCAATCCATCCCATAAAACGGCCTCCTCTTTTCGCCGACGTTCCATTCTACCAACCATGACATCCTTCTCCAGGGACTGATCTCTCCTGACATGTCCAAAGTATGTAAGATGCAGTCTTGCCATCTTTGCTTCCAAGGAGCACTCTGGTTGGACTTCTTCCAGAACACATCTATTTGTCCTTTTGGTGGTCCATGGTACATTCAACATTCTCCAACACCACAATTCAAAGGCATCAATTCCACTTCTGTCTTCTTTGTTCATGGTTCAGGTTTCACATGCATATGATGCAGTTGAAAATACCATGGCTAGGCACATTTTAGTCTTCAAGGTGACATCCTTAGTTACTTTCTCTCTCTGCTGCTAGTTATAGTGATTCATTCAAGTGAAAAACTTCACTGATATTTGGAAATGCAGGTAATAAAATGACAATAACAGTGGATTCAGGTTAAGTGTTTGGTGAAAACAGGATAACGGAGTGAAATTCTTACAGGCTTATGCCCACGTAGTTCAGTCATTCTAATTTGTCTGGAAATATATTCGAATACGGGCCAATTTTTATACTCTCATCACTTTGATCCTCCTGAGCTTTTCTAAAAAGTAGGCTCAGGCAGCTGATTTGTAAATGGTGTCTATGCCTAAGCATCTCTTCAAAGCCAAAAGTAGTGATGTGTGTCTGTTAGAGCCATAGCTCTGAAGTCCAGCAAGCAATTGTATGGTGTGTGTATGTAATGGATGCAGGGAAGAATGTATTGTGAAACAGAGGCTTTTTTGTTGAATAATAAACCATTGTCTGTATCTGTAAATGTATTTTCTCTTTTTTTATTATGACTAAGTGAAAATGTACATTGCCATATAAATTTACATGCCCACCTATATGCCGCTTCCACTGCTCTCCCTGTCAGGTGGCAGCACATTATTCCTCTCTGCTCCATACATGTCTCATCTTCCCAACAGTTTCCTTTTCTCTCCTCTCCACCCACTCTCCTTATTCCAGCCAGATATCTGCAGGATGATATCCTATAGATGCACAGAACCAAATATTTAAGATGGCATGGAGTCAAATGCAACAACCTGCTGCTCACTATTGCTTATAAGGTAATATATATACAACTAGATATAGTATTTATCCATCTGTCTCATCTGTCTATCATCTACCTATCATAGTATTCTGACACTGACCTGATTAAAATTATGTGAAAAGTGCATTGCACAAACTTTCCTATTTTTACAGATAGAGTCAAGTAAAATTTGCTTCCCTGCTTGTTGCTTCCAGTAGATGTAGACGCAGCAATGACACATTTACAGGGAATCACCACACACGTTTATATAGCTTATTTCTGAGCCTTGGAGATTATGTCAATGTGTCATGTAAATGTTTCCACTTGTTAAAATCTTTAAAGGGTGAAACATATGCTGTCCTATTCAGGCATACTTTCCCTGGATTTGAAAGCAATTTTGACATAAATTTAATTAAACCCTCAAATATCATTCTTATTTTTTTTATACTGTCATCATAGCTAAACGCTGTGGTTATTATTTCAAATACTGAAAAACACATGCATACACACCTGCATGTTCTTTTGCAATTTATTACAAGTGCAACTGATGCAGCCCTATGCAACGTTCTTCAGATAGACATTAAACATGTATCCACTTTACATGCAGGTAAATGTGGGGATACATAAGTGAAATTAAGGGTTTTGGTAGTTTATAAAACTGCCTATGTCCACCTCAAGCTTGAGATCTATTGTTAATATACTATGGTTATTTGGAAATAGAAGAATGAGCAATGGCCAGATAGGTACAATAATAGTGAGAAATTACACAATTCTTTTTACTCTTGATAATGTCCACTTTAATCAAAATCTACCAAACACCATACTATGTTCTCTAGGCTTTTATAATTATGCATTAGCTCAGCATATACTATGTGATTACTGCTGCCATCACTTATCTGAAAGTAAATGACTAGTGTCTATCCAGGGTGTTACAGTGAACTTAGTAAGGTTGAAGACATGAATCTTTACAAAGACCACTAGTTTATTTAAACTACATACAATATTATCCAAAAACCCAATTGGTAACACCACGAAAAGCAGATATAGCTACAAAACTGATTCTCCGCATACTTTTTATTTTTAACTTTTCTGTTGCTGTTTCCTCAGTTTGATTTCCTTATTTCTTGCTATGTTTATTTCTCAGATACTCTGCTCCCCCTTTTTTAAATCGGCATTTCATATTTAGTAATAATAAATTCCCATTTGGGGGAAAAACTAAATGTCTGCAAATGAAAATTACACGTATCCACTGCTGTCAACTCTTTTCTGATGCACAGTGACCCAATAGAACAGAGTCGAACTACCCCATAGGGTTTCCAAGGCTGTAAATCTTATAAAAACAGATGGCTACATTTTCTCCTTGGAGCTTCTGGTGATTTTGAGCTGCTGATCTTCCAGTTAGTAGTTGAATACATCAACCACTGAGCCAGCAGGGCTTCTTACTAATTAAGTATAATGATACATACATGCTCCGAAAATGTATTTTGCTTAAAGTATAGATAGGTTGTAGCAGTATCAAGTGATTTCAATGTCCCTAAAAACATCAGGCACATACATTAACCTAATCTATTAACATGCAATTTTCCTGCATTTCAAAAAATGTCAAATACCACATTTGTCCTCATCCAGTTCCTGAAAGTAAGAAATGTCTACTCCATGTTCAGATACAATTTACAGCCCAGTTTGCCACATGATTCGGTGTTTGTCAGTGATCATCAGTGGAGATGAGATACACTCACACACACACAGACATATATTTGTACACAAATGATTATTTACGGAATGTATATTCATGTATTTATTTCTATAGATACTTCACATGAATTATTCCCTGAAGTCTTCCTGTTAAGCACGTGGCATTTTGAGCACTTGTAAGATTAATCAGACATAGGGAATACTGCTATTTTCAATTAATTACACTAATGCCCAATTAGATTCGGCAAAATGGCCATGTATATTTCTCATTTTAAAAAATAATTTCTTCTTTTTTATGAAAAAATATTTTTAAAAATGAAATAAGTACCAACAATCCTGAAAATGCCTATATTGCCTATTAACGTATATTTCAATTATTGACTGCCACACTGATTAAAATACACAAGAAAATGAAGTATTATTCAATGTATAATTATTAAGTAGGAAATATGTGAGTTCTGTCAAGTTATCAAATAATTTGTTTCACCAAATTAAGTAATTCCTTTGATTAAAATTACAACTTTAGGATAATCATTATTCTCAATATTAGTGAAATATAGTGCTATGTTGTTGCTGTTACTTGCAATCAAGTCACTTCTGACTTATGGGAAAAGTATGCATGCAGAGTAGCATTACTCCACAAGGTTTTCAAGGGAATAATCTTTTGGAAGAAGATCACCAGACCTGTATTAGAAGGTAACTCTGGATGAGTTTGAACAGACAACATTTGGATACTAACCAAGGGCTTAACCATTTATGCCAGTCAAGATTCTCTTTGTTGTTAATTTTCTTTTTCTTTTTTTTTTATTATTATTATGATTGAATGCAAATGTACATTGCCTTATAAATTTGCATGCTGACCTACACGCAGCTTCCACTGCTCTCCCTGCACGGTGACAGCACACTCTTCCTCTCTGCTCCATACATGTCTTTTCTTCCCAACAGTCTCCTATCTTGTCCTCTCCACCTACTCTCTTTCCTTCAGTATGAGGTCAACAGGACAACCTCCTATAGATGCCTAGAACCATAAAGTGCCCAAACAATATGGTCACTCTCTGTCACCAAGTCCAATCCACTGCTGTCTGAAAACTTGAACTTCATTATGATTTACGGACAGGGGCAGCATCAGGGCCAGGGGCTCTGCTCCCAGGAGAACCCCAAGGCCCCTGGACCATCAATTGCTGTCTTTTATACTTGTGTTCCCAGTGAGACTCAACTTTGTGAGCTGCCTCCCAGTGGTTAAGGCAAATTGTCTTAAGCAGGGTTTTCTCGGGAAGCAAAATCAGTAACACCTGTAGGTACAAGGAAAGATTTATAATATACATAGATAGATAGATAGATAGATAGGTACAAATATAGGAAATAGCTCATGTGATCACAGAAGCTGAATGTCCCAAGCTCTGGCACAAGCCTCACATGGCCACGGAAGCTGAGGAACCCAAAATCAGCAGGTCAGAGACCAGAGATCTAGATCACAGGTTGTGTAGGTCAGTGGATCCCAAGCTGGTGGTGAGATGGAGCACCAGAGGCTGGCAAACCCAGGATCGGCAGATCAGGGAGCAGGACTCTCAAGCACCGACTGTAAGGACTGATGAATCCAGCCGCTGCTGGTTCAAGTCCAGGAACCAGATGCCGCAAGAAGGAGCAGAATGTTGTTAATTTTCATTAAGTTGATTCTGACTTACGAGGATTCTATATACAGAGCAAAACTACCCCATAGAGTTCTCAGAGCTGTGATCTTTTGGAAGTAGATTTCCAGGCCTGTCTTTGGAGGAGCATTTTGGTGAGGGTGAGCTACCAAACTTTCAGTTAGTGATCCAGCATTTACCCAATTGTAACACTCAGGGAAATTCTGGTGGCATAGTGGTTAAGTGCTATAGCTGCTAACCAGAAGGTTGGCAGTTGAAATCTCCCAGCTACTTTTTGGAAATTCTTTTTATTTATTTTTATTTTTATTTTTTCACTTCTTGCATTGCTTTATTTATTTATTTATTTTTCACTTTCTATTTTTTTATTAAATAAAAAAACGAAAGTGTACATACTCTGTGCTTATAATACTGGATTAAGAGAGGAGGAGTACACAAGTTGTGTCCAAGTCCCATTAATATTGATCTTCTTACTTATGTGAATTGTCACCAATTTCACCCTACCAAGTTTCTAACAATTATCTAATCTAAACCCTCGCCCCTTGCCTTCCCACCCTCCCACCTTCCCCACCCTTGTAGCCATCAAAGAGTCTTCTATTTTGTATGAGTATGCTTTTAAGTTTTTATCGTAGGGGTCTCATATAATAATTGTCCTTCTGTCGCTGACTAGTTTCACTCAATATAATGTCCTCCAGTTGAGAACAAATTGAAAGATGTTTCCTGCTATCATCATTGTTCTTTATCAGTGTATAGTACTCCTTGGAGTATATATACCAAAGATTACCCATCCATTCTTCTGTTGTTGGGCATCTGGGTTGATTCCAAATTTTTGCTATCGTGGACTGTGCTGCAATGAACATTCGTGTGCATGTAGCAGTCGGTGTGAATGGCCTTGATTTTGTAGGATATATTCAGAGCAGAGGAATAACTCGGTCAAATAGTATATCTATATCTATTATTTTAAGGTAACGCCAAATTGCTTTCCAAAGAGGTTGCACCATTCTGCAGTCCCACCAACAGTGAAGGAGAGTTCCAATCTCTCCACAGCCTCTCCAACATTTATTGTTTCGTGTTTTTTGGATCATGCCCAATCTTGTTGGGGTGAGGTGGTATCTCATTGTCGTTTTGATTTGAATTTCTTTACTAATTAATGATCGTGAACACGTCTGCATGTGTTTTTTTGACTGCCTGGATCTCCTCTTTAGAGAAGTGTCTGTCCATCTCCTTTGCCCATCACTTAATTGGGTGATTTGTCTCTTTCTTATTGATATTTTGTAGAACCTTACGCGGCACTTGGCTTGGCTTATAGATTATGGAGATCAGGCATCGGTCTGACCTAGAGTTGCCAAATATTTTTTCCCATTCTGTAGGTGGTCTTTTAATTCTTTTGATGAAGTCTTTGGATGAGCAGAAGTGTTTGGTTCTTATTAATTCCCATTTATTTATTTTCTCTTCTGATGAATGTGTTTTGTTTGTCAGATTTTGAAGTCTGTCTATATTGCATATTAAAACATCCATTGTTGACCCTATCTTATCTTGGATGAGCTTTATCATTTTAGCTTTTACATTCAGGTCTTTTATCCAATTTGAATTGATTTTTGTATAAGGTGTGAGATATGGGTCTTGTTTCAAATTTTTGCAGATGGACATCCAATTATGCCAGCACCATTTGTTAAAGAGACTGTTCTTACCCCAGTTCAAAATCTTAGGACCTTTGTCAAATATCAGCTGTTCATAGGAGGATGGTGGCATCTCTGGGGTCTCTACTTTGTTCCATTGGTCTATATGTCTCTTTTTGTACCAATACCAGGCTGTTTTGACTACTGTGGCAGTGTAATAGGTTTTAAATTCAGGTCGTGAGAGGCCTCCCAGTATGTTCTTCTTTTTTCAGTAGTGCTTTACTTATTCGGGGTTTCTTCCCTTTCTAAATAAAGCTGATAATTTGTTTCTCCATCTCATTAAAAAATGTCTTTGGAATTTGCATTGAGATTGCATTATATAAATAGAGTGCTTTGGGCAAAATAGACATTTTCACAATATTGAGTCTTCCTATCCATGAGCAGGGCAGATTATTCCACTTATGTAAGTCCCTTCTAGTTTTTTGTAGCAATGTCTTGTAGTTTTCTCTGTAAAGATCTCTTATTTCTCTAGTTAGATTTATTCCTAAGTATTTTATCTTCTTGGGGGCTATAGTAAATAGAATTGATTCCATGAGTCAGATCCGACTCGATGGCACTTGGCTTGGCTTGGTGATTTCTTCATTAATAATTTCATTGTTGGCATAAAGGAATCCCACTCATTTAGTTACGTTTATCTTGTATCCTGATACTTTGCTGAATTCTTCTATTAGCTCTAATAGTTTACTTATGGATTTCTTTGGATTCTCTGTAAAAACAATCATGTCATCTGCAAAGAGGGAAATCTTTACTTCTTCAGTGCCAATACGGATTCCTTTTATTTCTTTGTCTTGTCTAATTGCTCTAGCTAGAACTTCTAGGACAATGTTGAATAGAAGTGGTGAGAGCAGGCATCCTTGTCTAGTTTCCATTCTCAAAGTGAATTCTTTCAGTCTTTCACCATTCAGGATGATGAAAGCAGTTAGCTTTGCATAGATGCTATTGATTATATTGAGGAATTTCCCTTTTATTCCTATTTTTCTGAGAGTTTTAAGCATGAATGTATGTTGAACTTTGTCAAATGGCTTTTCTGCATCAGTTGACAAAATCAGGTGGTTTTTATCTTTTGTGTTATTAACATGGTTGATTACATTAATTGTTTTTCTGGGACATTCTTCTTTATGGATGGTATGATATTGATTTTATATTTGTTGAGACTCCTGTATTGTGATTTTTAAGTTCAAATGTTTGTTAATTAGTTCTATGGCTACATACCTAATCCCCCTTAACGTATAATTATTGAAATCAATTTTAATTATTTTAGAAGTCAGAAACTGTTGCTGCAGCAAAACCAACTGTAACTATTGTAGTGTATCCCTCTTTTAATGTGACATTATAGTTGTCATGATTTGACCATGGATTCCCTTATTATAATATTGCAGTTTTTGGCTTGGTTTGATGAAATTTTGTGCCTTCCTTAGCTGATCAGAAATTTGGATGAAGTGCCTTAAATTATCACCTAAAACATATATTTAGGGAAGAGCTTCTTTCAATATTTCATGCAATTTTGGTTTAGTTTTATGAAGTCTTTAAATTTCTCTTTATTTTCAAAAGTCTTAATTTCACCATTATATTTGATAGACAATTTAGTGGGATAGATTATACTGGGATGGAAGTTTTTCTCATTCAGGAATTTGAATGTTTCTGCCCATTGTTTTCTGGCCAGCATTGTTTCAGCAGAAAAGTCAGATGAAAGTCTACAGGCTTTCCCTCAGAATGTTAGTTTTGATTTGAGCCTTGCTGTCTTCAGAAGCATCTCTTTGTGTTTTAGCTTATTAAGTTTAATTGTAATATGCATTGGTGTTCTTCTTTTTGGATCTAACTTTTGCAGTGTTCAATAAACATCTTGGATATCTATGTTTTCTTTGTTTATAATCTCAGGAAAGTTTTCTGTCAGCATCTCTACAGCAGTAGTCTCTATGTTGTCATTAATCCTCCCTTGTTCAGGAAATTCAATTAAACGTAAATTATTCCTCTTCATGGAGTCCCACATGTTTCTTAATTTTTCTTATTTCTTTTCTCTGATTTTACCTCATAAATGTTGGCATTAGTTGCTTTGTCTTCTAGGTCACTGATTCTAACTTCCATCTGTTCAATCCTACTCTTTTGGCTTTGGATAGAACTATCCAATTCTGTAATTTTGTTATTAATCTGATGTATTTCAGATTGTTGATGTTCCAGAATATAAAATAGTTTACCAAATTTTTCATTTTGTTCTATTGCATGTTGTTTAATTTCTAGGAGGGTTTTATATATAATTTTTTTTTTTGTATTCAATCTCTGTTAGATTCAGAAAGGCTTCTTCATCTGGGAAATTTTTTGAATCTTTATTTAGGGAATTTTCTGGAGCATTTGAAGAGTGTTTCTTTAAATGACTAATTATGGCCTGTTGCCTGTGTGCCAATGACTAATTATGGCCTGTTGCCTGTTTGCCATCTAGAAGTTATTTGATTTCTCTGCTAATGGATCTAAGAGAATTGTTGGTCACCAGCTGACTCTGACACTGTAGTGATTTGCCCCAGGTGGATTCTCAAGGGTGGAAGACTTTGGTTACTGAGTAGCAAAGAGGCTGCTCTGTTTATGGAGAAAATCGGGGGCTGTCAGCCAATCTTAAAATGTGAGAGGTTTTTCAATAGAGAGATTTCCAGAGAGAAAATATAAGCCTCTCAGCCTTAAAAAAGTAAACCTTAAAAGTAAAAGTAAACTGCACTTCTATGCAGGGAGCTGTCCAGATGCTGAATTGGGAGCTGGAAACGGTCCAACAGGCTGGCCTGAACAGGTAGTGGGGAACAGCAAACTTCACCTGCCTGCTTATAATGAAAGTATGTTACCATTACTGGCCGTTTGCAGAAGCTGCACTTGTCTGTTACAATGCAGCAGCAGAAGCAGAGGTTAAATGGTGGCTGGATTGTTTTTGAGAGGAGAAGCTTAGTCTGATACTGTTGCCCAGTCAAATAGGCTAGGTTCCAAGGCTTCTCAGGTATTCAATGCTCCATAAAAAATATCATCCAGGCCTTAGTTCTCAGAGGGAGATGAGGAGACCTCTGTTTCCTCCACCATCTTGTAACAGAATCTTCATTGGAAATTCTATGAGGCAGTTCTAGTCCATCTATAGGGTCACTGTGATTCAGAATTGACTTGATGGCAACGGGTTTTTTTTTTTTTTTTTTTTTTGGCCATTTAGAGATCTAAGCCTACAGAATCAGTAATCAAAGTGTATTACTGAAAATGCATGAGCTTTATTGTGCTTATTCACCCATCTGTAGCAAAATTTTTTATCTGTTTTTCACCATATCAAAGATGTGATAAAGCTATGTGAAAATGTGCACTAAGGATTAGCCAGTACACATAATTAAGTCCATAGGCACTTTGCTAACTATAAAGTGGTATGTACTTTGATTAATGGTTAATCTTCCCATTTCAGATTATTAATAAAGTGGAAACCCAATAAAATAACACAGCATATCTGGGGTTTTAAAGACTGTCTGGCCATCTAGGGTACTCCACTGGTCTCACTCATTCAGAAGCAAAAAGAATGAAGATAACCCCAAATACAAGGGAAAGACCAGCACAAAGGACAAATGAACCACACCTATGATAACCAGATGGTACCAAGCCATTATCACTGGCTTCTCTTACAGGGATCATATTAGATGTTCCCCAACAGAGGTGGTGAAAAATGTAGAACAAAATTCTAACTCAGAAAGACCAGACTTACTGAACTGAGAGTATGGTTCCCAGATACCCTTTCAGCACAGTAATGAAGTCACGCCTGAGGTTCACCCTTAAAGCAAATATTAGGCAGGTCCACAAAACAAAACAAGACTAAAGGGGCACATCAGCCCAAAGGCAAGAACTAGAAGTCAAAAGGGGATAGAAAAGCTGGAAATAGGGAACCCCTGGTTGAGAAGGGAGACACTTGATGTGTTGTGAGATTGTTAACCAATGTCGTAATACATGTCCAAAATTGTTTAATAAGAAACTGTTTGCTTTGTAGACTTTCATTTAAAGTACAATAAATAAATAACACAACAATTATAAACCCAGATGGACAATGAATAATGAAGACCAGAAAAGAATGAATGCCTTTGAATTACGATGCTGGAGAAGTATATTGAATATACCATGGCCTGCCAGAAGAATGAACAAATCTATTTTGGACAAAGTACAGGCAGAATCCTCCTTGGAAGCCAGGATAACAACACATCAGCTTGCATATCTTGTATACTGTCATGGATTAAATTATGTCCACCACCCCTGCCACCAGCAAAAAAAAAAAAAAAAAAAAAAGTGTGTATCAACATCACTGGGCTAGGAATCCAGGTATATGTGATTTTCCTTTATGTTGTAAATCCTGTCTCTATGACCTTAATAAGAAAGGATGTGTGGCAGTTGTGTTAGTGAGGGAGGACTCAATCTCCAAGATTGGATTGTGTTTTGAGGAATATCTTTTGACATATAAAGAGTGAAGGGAGCAGAGAGATGGGGGACTTTGTACTACAAGGAAAGCAGTGCTGGGAGCAGAATGCTTCCTTTGGACCCTGAGTCCCTACACTGGAGAGCTCTTGGTCTAGGGGAATATTGATGAGAAGCACAACACAGAGAGAAAGCCTTCTCTTAGAGCTGACACCCTGAATTTGGACTTTAGGCCTACTTTACTGTGTGAAAATAAATTTCTGTTTTTCAAAGCCATCCATTTGTAGTGTTTCTAGTATAGTAGGACTGCATAATTAAGACAGACATGCTAACAGAAGGGACTAGTCCATGGAGAAAGATGCTTGGTAAGTACAGAGTTGGTGAAAAAGAGGAAGACCTGCAATGAAATGGATTGATACAGACACTGCAACAATGGATTCCAGTATAGCAACAAATGTGAAGATGACAGGACAAACCATTATTTCTTTCCCTTGTACCTAGGGTCACTATGAGTAACCACTGTTGATGGTAGCTAGCAACAACATTGTTATAAGCTTTGCAAATTACTATAAAAGGCATGACCTGGCCAGCTAGTCTAAAGAGATTTATTTACCAGGATCTGTAAGAGATGTAGGTATATAAACTGGATGTTCACTGTATGCAGTAAATGAAAATATGTATTAAAATTACCAAGATTTAGAAACTTTTGGAAAGCCCATTTTTATCTAGAACAAGCTGAGCCTCTCTGCCTCAGATGAAAACTGGATAATGAAGTAAATATACAAGAACTGCCAATTAAGTTTGTGAACTCATCCTAGAAAAAGTGCTGCATACCTCTCATTGTTGAGTATCACTATGGACACCTTCATGGTACTCCTCCCGGGAAGTTACGCACCGATGCCAGTACCTAGTCCAGCCTGCAAAGCAGTTCTGGAATTCTTTTTCTAGAATGGCCATCAGAACTGTCTGTGTATTACCCTTGATGCCCCAAATGTCATCAAAATGTCTTTCTTTCAATATTTTCTATATCTTCAGGTAAAGAAAAAGTCATCAGGAGCCAGATTAGGTGACTAGGAAGAGTGTTCCAATACAGTTATTTACTGGCTGTAAACTCCCTCAAAGACAACTATACAATTAAGTTCATGAACTTGCCACCATGCTACTGTGTTCAACGGCCAGTCCAGAAAGATTTACACAATTTCTATGAAGGATGTAGTAGGCAATGGCATTGGTGCCTAGCTTCCCAAAGGGCATACTTGGAAGGTGACCATGGTGACATTCAACAATGAGGTATGTGGCACTTAGAACAATTAAGTTTGCATACTTAATTTTCAGACCTCATACACGATAAAGCAGAGGTAACGTGATCAAACTGCCCCAGAGAGCAATATAATACATGACTTCGGAGGTTTTCTCTCTATATAAGTCTTTCCTAGGGGAAACAATAACAACCGCCACACGATGCCCTACGTTATACATCTGACTATATGTGGAGAAAAGCATACAGGCATAATAGACTAGTCTCCCTTCAAGTTTGCTAATAGAGATCACTTTAAGTTTATATCAGCAAAAAGAGAGACAACACATAGTAGAGAAAAAGTGAGCACAGCTGGACCAAACCAAAAGCTAAGACATTTCCTAAATATAACCAAATACTTTGATGGACAGAGTAGCAGGGGCAAAGGTCTAGGGACCAGGTTTCAAGGGACTTTTAGGTGAATTGATCTAACAAATTTTTTAAGAAAATGCTCTGCAGCCCATTTTGGTGCATGGTGTTTGGTCTTCTTTTTTTTTATTATTATGACTGAGTGAAAATGTACATTCCCGTAGAAATTGGTGTTTGGTCTTAAAAGCTAGCAAACGGCCATCTAAGTAACATCAATTGGCCCCAACCTGTCTGAAGCAAAAGAGAATGAAGGACATCAAAGACATAAGGAAAATACAAATCCAAGAGACAGAAAGGGCCACATAATCCCCATACTACATTAGCATGAGATCAGAAGAATTAGATGGTGCCCGGCAACCCCCAATGACTGCCCTGACAGGGGACATAATGAAAAACCCCACGAAGGGGGAAAAAAATAGGGTGCAAAGCCCAAACCCTATTAAAAATAGCAAACTTGATGGTTTGACAGACTGGAGGGTCCCTGGAATACATAGCCCCTGGACTCTGTTAGCCTAAAACAGAAACCATTACTGAAGCCAACTCTTTAGACAAGGATTGGAATGAAGTATGAGACATAAAATGATATTGGTGAAGAGTTTGCTTTTTGGTTTAAGCAGATACGTGACACTAACTAGGAAGCTGTTGTCCAGAAGCAAAAATGAGAGGGCAGAGGGGGACAGGAGTTAACTAAATGGACAGAGGAAATACAGTGTGGAAAGGAGTAGTTTGCTGTGACAGTGTGGGGAGAGCAGCTAGAATTACTGCTATATGAGTTGTGTTTTTGTGTGACAAATTGGCTTGGATTGTAAACTTTCACTTGAAGCCAAGCCAGCCAAGTGCCATCAATCGAAGCATTTTGTTTTAAAAAGAAATCCTACTGCACTCCCCAAATTCTCTCACTTTTCTTTCTTCTATCTCTTCTCTAGTTTATTGTTTCATAACCTTTTCTTACCTCCAATATCCACAACTGTCTCCTGACACTTTTAAGTAAAACTTAGTTATTATTCATTGACAAAATATATACAGTCTGATGAGGATAACTTACTGTTATAATATTAAACCGACTTAACTGCCTGTACCTGAAAGTATTTATTTTTCTCTTCTTCTTGTCTAATGGCTTTGGCTTGGCTTCTTGTCTAACGGGTGAAGAATCCATGTTGCCATTTAAAGATAAATATGAGGCCCAGCAATTAAGTCTGTGAACTTTATTGTTCTAAATGCTACATACCTCGATGGTAAATATCATTACAGTCAACTTTCAATTACTCCCCTTGGGAAGCTTTGTACAATGCCAGCACCTAGTTCACCCTTCAAATCAACTTTGGAACTCTTTCTGGAATGGCCATTACATACTGTGGCACTGTGGCAAGTTTGTGAATATAGTTGTACAGTTGTCTGTGAGGGAGTTTATAGCCAGTAAACAAATAACTGTATTGAAACACCCTTCCTACTTACCTGATCTGGCCCCCAGTAGCTTTTTCCTTTACTCAAAAATAAATTAAAAGGAAGACATATCAGTGACATTCAGGATATCAAGGATAATAGGATGACAGCTCTAATGGCTATTTCAGAAAAACAGTTCCAAAATTGCTTCAAAGTGTGGACTAGGTACCAGCTTTGATGCATGGCTTCCCAAGGAAAGTACTTCAAAGGTGACTATAGTGACATTCAGCAGTGAGGTACATGTAGTACTTTTTCTAGGTTAAGTTTTCAAACCTGATTGTCACAGTTTGTACGTCAAATGCCCATTGAATTTTATCCACTCTAACCTCACCAATGACTGTACTCTTACGTATGACTCTTCTATTTCTTGCCTTATAATTTTTCCTTCTGTTTCCTCATTCTTACCCTCATATCATCCTTCTCATAGTAGATAGCATATACTATGTATATACACACACACACACACACAGATAGCATATGCTATATATATACACAGAGAGAGAGAGTATATACTACACATACACACACACATACGTATGTATTCATATCCACATATCTCTGGCCCTCTGTATAGAAAATTCCTTCTAATAAGATTTTTGTGTTTGATACCTGACTCCTCAACTTTCAGTTTCTCTTTAATAAAGTATTACCCAATACTTCAGTAGACTTCATCTTTCCAAATAGATAGTCAACATTTTATTCAGCTCATCAACCTTCCTTCATGAAAAACTTTCTGTGAGTCCGCATGTTCCTAGTTTCATTACTACATGACTGGTGAACATGAATTTGACTCCTTTTCTTGTTTCTCCTTTGCTTCCTGAGTTCTGAAGTTCAAAGAACTCCAGAGTTCTTTCTTAAGCTCTCTGCTCTTCAAAATTTGCACTGATCTTCTAGTTAATCTCAATTAGAGTTCCCCTTGGCCTCACTACCCACTTTTAATATAACTCCTAGATGCATGATTCCATGTCTCCTGTTCTAAATTCTCACATGATTTTCAAGTTCATGTTCAAATACACAAATGTCACTTTCCCTTGTTTGTGTAAAAGGCACTGAAATTCAACTGATCCTAAATGTGTCTATGTGTGTAACACACATTCATAAAGAAATGCACACAGTATACATACGTTGCTGTTGTTAGTTACCACAGAATTAGCTACAAATCATAGTTACCTTACGTAGAACAGAAAGATTCTAGTCCCTTGACATCTTCAAGATAATCGGGATATTTGAGTCTATTGTTGAGGACATTGTGTTAATTAGTTTGATTGAGCACTTTTCTAGTTTACACTGACCCTTTGCTAACCATAATGCCATTTTCTAGAGACAGATATTTCGTTTGTCCAAAGTAAGTAAGTAGAAGTCTTGACATCCTCATTCTAAAAAGCACTCTGATTATATTTTTGATAATATTTCTTCTAAGATAGATTTGTTTTCTCTTCCGGCAGTTCATATATAGATCTATAAATCTCTCTATGTAAGTAGACTTATCGATCTATATATGTGTATGTATTCATAGCTGTAGAAATAAAGACAAAGCTAATTGCTGTTAAGTCAATTCCAACTCAGAACAACACTTTAAGACAGAGTAGAAGCGCTCCATAGAAGTCTTTGCAGGAATATGATGACATATCTTTCTCCAGGTAATAATGACTGGCAGTTTTCAACTGCCAACAGTTTGGCTGGCAGCCTTTCACTAAAACGCTGTGCCACCAGAGCTTATATATGTAATAGATATAGGCATAGATGTAGATGTAGCCATAGCCATTGATATAGATGTGTGTGTGTGTGTGTGTGTGTGTGTGTGTGTGTGTGCACGCACACTATACACAAGGTCTGACAGTTAAGTTCAAGAACTCATCTAAAAAAGAGCTACATATGTCATTGCTAAATATCACTACAGTCACCTTCAAAGGTGACATGGATTCCTCTTGGGAATATGTGTACCCATGCCAGTTCCTAGTCCACTCTTCAAAGCAATTTTGGAAGTCCTCTTCTGTAATGGCCATCAGAGTTGTCGTCATATTACCCTTGATGTCCTGACTGTCAACAAAATGTCTTCTATTCAATATCTCATTTATCTTCAGGTAAAGGAAAGAAAAAAAAAAAGCCATTTAGGGCCAGATCAGGTGAGTAGGGAGGGTGTTCCAACACAGTTATTTGTTTACTGGTTAAAAACTCCCTCACAGATAGTGCCATATGAGCTGGTGCATTGTCGTGATACAAGAGTCATGAGTTGCTGGTAAAAAGTTTAGATCTTGTTCTTCTAAGTTTTTCACACAGCTTCTTCAGCATTTCCAAATTGTAAACTTGCTTAACTGTCCAGCTGGTACAAATTCATAATGAACAATCCCTCTGATATCAAAAGAGGTTAGCAGCATTGTTTTGACTCTTGATTTAGACTGACAGAACTTTATTGGTTGTGGACAACTGGGGCTTGTATCCTTCACTTTGATGTTAGTTTCAGTGTTGTATGGGTTACATCTGTGCCTCCTCATCAGTGATAACATGACCCCAAACATCACCTTACCTCTCTGAAAGGTCTCAGCAAACTGAATCTTCCTTTGCTTTTGTTCATCACTGAGCTCCTTTGGGACCATTTTTGCACACACCTTTCTTACATCAAGATTTTCAGGTAGTATTTTTCCTAACTCTTTCTCTATCAATGTTTACTTGGCCTGTGGTGTTTCTTACAGTCATCTGATGATTTTGACACACAATTTGATGAGGTTTTGCCAATTTTTTTATTTAATATGACTAAGTGAAAACATACATTCCCGTATAAATTTACATGCCCACTTATGTGCAGCTTCCACTGCTCTCCCTGTCCAGTGACTGCACACTATTCCTCTCTGCTCCATACATGTCTCATCCTCCCAACAGTCTCCTTTCCCCTCCTCTCCACCCACTCTCCTTCCTCCAGCTAGAGGTCAGCAGGATGATATCCTATAGATGCATAGAACCATAAAGTGCATCCAATATATGGTCACTCTGCATCACCAAGTCCAATCCATTCCTGTGCAAGGAGTGGACCATCATTATAATTTATGGGCAAGGGCAGCCTCTCTGCACTCCACATTGGTGAGTGGCATCTGGGGTCTTAAAACCTGCCAAGCTGCCATCCAAGGGCACAGCAAATCGTCCCAACTCAGCAAGAACAGATGCTCACCGAGGACCAAAATGGCATGGGGTAAAGACAACCCAGAAGATAGAGAGACCCACAAGAGTGGGTTCCTACATTGACTTGGGACCAGAAGAACCAGAGATGGTGCGTGGCCACCATGAGTGATAGCCGTGATGGAGCTCACTAAGTTGAGTCTCACTGGCAACACAAGAATAAAAAGGGGTGCATCCTGAGATCTCCATTTTTTTTTTTTTTTTTTAGTTCGGCTAGCTACTGGATGCATTGACCTCTCTTCATCAGTAATGATTTCTCTCCTCTCAAGAAAACATTTAATCCGTGTCTACACTGCCATTTTCTTCATGGCATTATCCCTGTAAACTTGGACTAACATGTTCCTGATTTCACTTACACTTGCCAAGTTTAATAAGATATTTAATGTTTGTTCATTGCTCTAATTCAAGCTCCAACATTCTTGTAACAGTACACAAAAACATACAACTATAATGAAAGCTATTCAGCAAGACACCACCACACATTGACACAAATACAGTTGTGAGACACCTATAGGCCAAAGGTTATGAAACCTTACCAAGCTGTATGTACAGTGCTGCCAATGTAAGTGCATGGTTGCAAGTTCACAAACTTAATTGCCAGACCTCACATATTAGCCATCTAGTAATTCTATAACAGGAGTATGAGTGGATGGCCTTATAAAGATAAATTTATTTTCTCACTAAAGTGTAGGTAAACATCCAAATTTGGAGCATCATCTATAGGGGAAGTCTTTCTCTGTTGGTCTGAAGGAACATCTTTGTTGTCACTCTTCCCTTGGACTGAGAGCTTCTAAAGCATAGGGACCCCAAGTTCAAAGGATGCACACTGCTCCCAGCACTGCTTCTTTCCAGATAGTATGAGGTCCCCAACTCTCTGCTTGCTTTCCTCTCCATTATATCCTAAGAGACTTCCTTAAGATACAGTACAGTCTTACACACTGAGTCCTCCCCCACCAACACAACTGCTGGCAGTCCTCCCTCAGTAACATCACAGAGGTAAGATTTACAACATACAGGAACATACAGGAACATCACAGAATGTTGATCCTGACCCAGACAAATTGCCACACATATTTTTTGGGGGATAAAATTCATTACATGACACAATCAAATCAATTCCACCTCATCCTCAAATCCAACCACTGTTTCACTGGATTGTTCCACTAGGCCACCACAACCTGAAGGCTATTTTTCAAATATGTCATACCCTGCATTTTTCCAGAAACTATGCCAAGCCAGCCAAGTGCCGTCAACTACCTATGCCCAATAGTCTGTGCTTGTAGCTATTTTCCTAGAGTTCTAACGCCTCTTTTCTCCCATTCAGATTGATAGCAGACATAAGAAGAGTTATACTCTCCTTTTTACATATTACATTAATCTTATGTTTTTGTTTGTTTTCTCTTTCTTTGAACCTTATGAGGAAGGTTTGAAACAGATCAGTGTCTCTTGCAGGAATGTGAAAAATAGCTGATAATATTCTTTCGGTTAAATAACACTGAAGGAAGAGATCCTCACCCTGTTCCACTTTTATCTCCCTGTTTTAATTATTCTTCTTAGTTAAAAAAACCTGGAAAAATAAATCCTTTCTCCCACTCCCCTCTTACTTCCCTGTTTATAGTTATTTTTAAGGTCTACTCTCCAGAGCTATGCCAAAGAGAGACTTGGATTAGTGCTGAATGATTCTATCCCAAAATAAGTCCTGCCTAAGAACCAGAGTTCGTTCCCAGGAACTAGAACATTGGACATATGTCATTAAAATATATAGCCAGAACCTACTGCTGAGTCCAACCCCCATTTCTGTGCCAAGTGTCAGTCCAGCCTCTTTTTAATATGCATGCTATTTCTCATGAATTTAATGAATGTATGTACTCCCCTTTTCCTACTTAGTACAAAACTCCTCACATCCCTTTGTTGGGGAGGCAGACTTTTGAGGAATATAGCCCCTCTCTCTCCTCATGTACCAGGGCATAATTAAATATCATATTTCTTGTAGCGCCACATCTCAGAGATTAGCTGTTTGAGGTAGGTAGTATGAACTCCATTTAGGTTTGTGGTAACAAGATCACTGTTCAAAAATGCCCGTATCCAGGAGACTTTCTGGTCATCTTTCTAACCTATTGCCTCTCTACCTATTTTTGATGTACATTTTTGTATCATTTACTACCATTAAA
Source organism: Heterohyrax brucei (assembly GCA_028571685.1). Lineage (NCBI taxonomy): Eukaryota > Metazoa > Chordata > Mammalia > Hyracoidea > Procaviidae > Heterohyrax > Heterohyrax brucei. The sequence goes on from CM053150.1 coordinate 133,745,685, forward strand.
ATTTCTAATTTAGCTATTTGTTTACTTGCTTATTATTTCTCTGCTCTACCAAAATGGAGTCTCTACATAAGCAATGATCAAGTCTCGTACATTCACCTGTCTGCAAATCAAGTGTGCAGTATGGTGCTTGGCACAAAGATGGGCTCAGTCTACATAGCTGAGGGAAAGAGTAAGGATGGCCTCTCAGTCATGTTCCTACAAGGTCAGTGCATTACTTGTTCTGCCCAGTGATATCCCTGAACCTCACTTCATTGAACTGTATTACATTTTTATGGGTCACTAAGTAGTACTAGCTTAACAGCTAGTTCTAGCTTAACAGCTCTTTGTCGGCTGTTTAATGCTCTGCATTTTCTCTTCAATAAAATTTTATTAGCTAAAGGAGAAGTTTTACTAGTTTTTTCCAAATATTTTTCCTGTGTGAGTGATATTAACCTAATATTGTCCACTGTGAATAAGTAATGACAACAATTGTATCTGGCAAAAATAAAAAAGGAAACTCATGTAATTAATGCAAATTACTATTTTCAACATCTATACATGACAAAAGAACCATGGTGCAGAGTGATTAAATGCTAGATTGCTAACCAAACAATAAGCTGTTTGAACCTACCAGCTGTTCCAGCAGAGAGATATGTGGCAGTCTACTTCTATGGAAATTTACAGCCTTGGAAACCCTATATAATGTCTCTATGTATTTGTCGCCATGAGTCGGATCTGACTTGACGGCACTTGGCTTGGCTTATGTATTTGAACTGACTACATAGCAGTGGTTTGACTTTTGATTTTCTACATGTTATTCCCAGCCTAGGAATTTTTTTTTCTTTTTTCTTAATTCTACTGCCCTACAAGTAAAACCTGTCATGGTAATCTTACAGACTGGAAACAACTCAAAGGCAATGGATTTATAAATAGTGTCATTTTACTTATTTTTCTCTGAATCTGGCAAGTTCTTAATTTAGTAGCCTGACCTCAGTATTAAATTACAATTTGGCTATCTGTCACACTTTAATCTTCCTCTGAGTTCTGTTACTTAATAGCAACCAAGTTGTTATTGCCACACTCACAATATTAAATAAGAGTTAAAACTAAAATAATTATTTTAATCTTGAAACTGAAAAAAAAAATGTACCAAAACAAGATAAAACTATTCAAATATTTAAAGGTAAAATTTAGTTTCTCTATTTCACAAACAGGTAAAAATTTAATAGAAAATATGGAATACAAAAATAAGTCTACTTTATCATCCTTAGGTTCCCAAGTAAAATGGCATTAAGCTTTAGCTGTGATAGACATTCTATTAATAATATAAGAAGATAAGCAAAAATAATCTATAACATATATTTCCAAACTCAAGCTAACTTTTTTTTTAAGACTTACCCAATACTAGGAAATTTACTATCATTACTTAATTTACTATAATCTTGAAAATTAAGTTGTGTAATAATGTGACTAGGATCCTTTAATATGATTGTAACCTAATAGAAAGCCTGTGTCCTCACACAATCAAGTCTAAAAAATTATTACAAATATGTACAGATACTGAAGTTCCAACTTAAACTCTATAATTTTTTCTTTTTATGTTGTGTTGGCCAAGCACTGTGCTAAACTGCATTATTTACTCCTCACAAACACCACAGAAAACAAGACTGTTTCTAAATGATGTGAAATATTCACATGGAAATAACTAGCAAAGGTAAAACAAACCAAAACAATGAAACACACACACAAGAAATAGTAAGAAAGTAAGGTATAGTACTCTAGACTAAAGTAGAGGCATTTGGAGCATACATGAAGTACATGAGACAGGAGCACTTGGTTTCTGTCACAGTTTAATATTAGCTTGTTATGTGAATTTTGGCAAGTCTTTTTTAAACCTTACGCTTGTTGCTTTCTCTAAAGTTCATTGCTTTGTTATAACAATAAAGAATATAACATTTGTGAAAGTGATTTCTAAATAAATCCTACTGAGTGTGCTACTAGCACTGCCATCCTCAGAGTGTCAACATGTTGGGCTTTAAAGAGTTAATGTACTTCCTATATGACCAAAATACTCATTTCACTACTCGCCTGCAATTTTAACTAGCTGATAATGACTAAACAAAACAATAAAACCTATAGTTTTATTTTTCCAAGATTGTCACTTTGCCCAGGTGCTACTTTTCTGAAATGCATTAAAGGCTGTGTAAATGTAAAACAGAAACTTTAAAAAGATGCACTTTTAAAAAAAATCAATTTTAAGCTACATGTTATCAATGACATTTACTGGTATATTTTAAGATATTTTTGACATGCCAGTTTTCTAGCTTAAAATCTACATGTTCTTTCTTAAAAAGAAAGAAAGAAAAAAGAAAATCAGTTAAAAGTACCTTTTTTTTGAAAAAAGGAGTGGGCTTGAATATCTCCCCAACTTACAAAAAAAGAAGAAAGAAAGCAATGTCAGGCCTCAATTAAATAGCACTCACATAGCTGTAACAACCATATTTCCTAAGTTGTTATTTTCTGATACACATTTAAATGCACAGAACATTTCCCTTTATGGAAGTCTTATTCTCAGCACAATAAATGGCAAAAAGGTTTCTGTTCAACTGACTTTCTCATAAAACATATATTTCCCAGATCATTTTGGTTTAGGGTATATGTTAGGTTTCGTACCCTGGCATACATGTATCTTTTGAGTAAGTAAACTCTTTTCTATGATACATTCACCTACTGCCAGGGTAAGAAGAAACTGAACTTATTGGGCCTGATGATACAAATTGCTGTAGTTGAAAACATTTGGGGGGGGGGTGGAGCCAAGATGGCAGACAAACCACACATCTCCCTAAATCCCCCTGAAAACCAAGACCTCAAGTGATAATTAAATGGTAAATTCTGATCATCTAGTGAACCCTAGGACTTGGCATAGGGCTGTTAATTTTCACTTCATACCACTCAATGGAAAACCTCCCCTCTTTAGCTGACTCCTGCTCCTGGCTTGTCCTGGCTTTCATGGACAGAAGGTAACTTACAATTTGGACTTTTTTCTCTGTCTTGACCAGCCGGCAGAGCTGGGTCTTGACTAGAGGCGAGTCTAAAAGTCACTGCTGGTGTGATCTGCAGGCGAAACTGCCATATTTTGAGAGTCCAGCTCAGGACTCTGTGCATCTTGCCACATTTGGCCTCTCTTTCCACCTCTGCCATACTGTAATTTGTACAGAGGTGGAGGTGAGCTTGTGTGGGATGCCACCTTGGATATGGAGGCTTCAGCTAGAACCAATTCTTAGCCAGGGAGGCAGCACTTGCTCACAGGAGAGTGCTTTTCAGGCAGAAAAGCAGTAGTTTACACAGTGTTGCCTACAGTGGGGGCACAGCAACAGAGGCTGTGGACTCTGCATCTCGGCACCTTTGGCCTCTCTTTCCACCTCTGCCATAGCATACTTTGTATGGAGGTGGTGGTGAGCTTGTGTGGGATGCCACCTTGGATATGGAGGCCTCAGCAAGACCTAATTAATAGGCTGGGAGGCAGCACCTGCCTGCAGGAGAGCGCTTTTACGGCATAAAAGCAGTATTTTACACAGAGTCGCCTACAACGGGGGCCTGTTAGCAGAGGCCAACAGGGCTGTAGCCTTGCTGTATTTTGAACTACTTCATAACATCTGGGGCTGGTTATAGAGGTGCTTACCTTGCCAGTTGGGAAGAGGGCCCTATAGATCTGAAAAACTGATTGACCTGGGAAGTGGTACTTTTACCATTAATTTTAAGACAGTCTAGAGAAACAACTGTGGTCCATTCTCACAGCATCTCTCCTAGCCATTGTTGACTCACATGAAGCCTAAAAACCAACAGACTCTGGAGAAAGCCATAAACAAGAAATCACTCCAGAAGGCCCCCCAGATGAAACAACCAAAGAGATTTCCAGATGAAGAAACTTCTCTAAAATTACCGGAAGGTGAATACAAGAGGATTATATAGAGAGCCCTCCTAAACCTTATACAAAATGCAGCAGAGCAAAATGAAAAATTGTTTGATGTGACGGAACACCAGTACTCTCAAATCCAACAGATCAAGAACAAAATCAAAAACATAGAAACTCTAATTCAAAGCCTAGAAAACAGAATGAAACAAAAGGAAAAGAGACTTTCTGACTTGGAAGACAGAGCTACTGACTCAAGCATCTATGAAGAAAAGTCAGAAAAAAGAAATAAGAAAAATGAAGAAGAATTAAGAAGCATGTGGGTTGCTACTAAGAAGAACAACTATGATTAATTGCAGTCCCTAAACAGTGTGAGACACCTAAGAACACACAGAGTATTGTTGCTGAGATGCTGACAGAGAAGAAATCATGAAGAGAATATAGAGATCCAAGATGCATATCAAACGCCACTCAATATGGATCTTAAAAGAAAGATTCCAAGACATGTTAGAATCAAGCTTAACAAAATGAAACAGAAACAGAAACTCTTAAAGACAGCAAGACTCAAAGCAAAGCTAACATTCAGAGGGAAACCCTTAAGGCTTTCATCACATTTCTCAGCAGAAACCATTCTGGCATGGAGACAGTGGCCTGACATATTCAAAGCCTTGAAGGAGAAGAACTTCCAAACAAGAATTATATATCCTGCAAAACTATCTTTCCAATATGAAAATGAAATGAAGACATTCCCAGATAAACAGAAACTCAGAGACTTTCTAAAAACCAAACCAAAGCTACAAGAAATACTGAAAGAATCTCTTGGCTTTGGCTTCGAAGAACAAGATCACTAACTTCATATTTTAGAAGGACACACCATCCAGAATTCTCAATAGTTAGAGAAGGCTCCAAACTCCATCAAAGCTATAATAGTGAAAGAAATAATCAAGTGATCATATCATGAAAACCATGATGTTATCATATTGGAAAGAGGGATGTACTACAGTCACTATAGTCCTTTCAAATGGAGAGGAAGTTGACAAGACTGGTAGCAATCAAAATTGGGTTTATACATAGTTTATTAAGTGGGATCATAGGGGCAGCCGTAAAGCACAATAAGGATGCAACATACCATATCAAGAAATGTAACACAGGAGTCCCAACAACCACAAAATCAACCCTGGAAAAGGTGAAAACCAACTCACAAAGAAGAATGGCCCAGAACATATTAATGAGAACAACAGAGAAAACCTCAACACAAAAGTAAACATATCACAATGGCAGCACTGAACACATACCTATCAATAATTACATTGAATATGAATTGTACTGAATGCTCCAGTAAGAGATATTGAGTGACATCTTGGATGAAAAGACGTGACCCATCCATATGTTGCCTGCAAGAAACTCACCTTAAACTTAAAGATAAGAACAAACTGAAAATTAAAGGATGGAAGACTATAAATCAAGCTAACAATGAACAAAGAAGAGCAGGGGTGGCAATTCTAATCTCAGATAAAATTGATTTTAATGTAAAATCCACCACCATGGACAAAGATGGACACTACTGCTGAAAGGTTCAATACACAAGGAGAACTTAAAAATATTAAATATCTATGAACCTAATATCAGAGCACCTAAATATATCGAAGAAACACTGACTACACTGAAAAAGGAGATAGATCATTCCATAATAATAGTGGGAGACTTCAACACTCCACTCTCAGTATTGGACAAATTGTCTAGACAAAAGCTCATAAAGACACAGAGCCTCATTGCCACAATTAAGCAACTAGACCTCATCTATCAGTGGACAACTACACCTTCTTCTCCAGCGGACATGGAACATTTTCCAGAATAGACTATGTGTTAGGACAAAAAGCAGTTCTCAGAAAAACCCATACCACTGAGTTCATGCTAAGCATCTTCTCAAATCAGAAAGCCATAAAAGTCAAAATCAATAGCAGAAGAAACATAGATGGAAAGTGGAACTCATAGAAACTGAACAACATCTTGCTCGAAAACAATGAGTTATAGAAGAAATCAAGGATGAAATAAACAAATCTACGGATTCCAATGAGAACAAAAACACTTCCAACCAGAATCTATGGGATACAGCCAAAGCAGGGCTCAGAGGACTTGTTTAGCTCCATAAATGCACACATATGGAAAGAAGAAAGAAACCAAACCAAATAAGTAACCTACAGCTTGAACAAGTAGAGAGAGAACAACAGATGAACCCCTCAGACACCAGAAGAAAACAGATCATAAAGATTAGAGGAGAACTAAACAAATTAGAAAATAGAAGAACAATTGAAAATTTAGAAGACCACAAGCTGGTTTGTTCTTTTTTAAAATATAAAAAAAAAAAATTGAAAAACCATTGGCTAAACTTACTAAAGAAAAACAGAAAAAGAAACAATTTACTTGAATAAGAAATGAAATGGCACATGTCACAATAGATCCAACAGAAGTCAAAAATACCATAACAGAATACTATGAAAGACTGCACTCTAACAAATTTGAAAACCTGGAAGAAATAGACAAATTCCTTGATTCATATCACCTGCCCAAATTATCACAACGTGAAGCAGAACAAATTAATAAACCCATCACAAAGGAAGAGATTGAAAAAGTCGTCAAAAACTGCCAGCCAAAAAAAGCCTGGGCCCAGATGGCTTCACTGCAGAATTCTACCAAGCTTTTAGAGAAGAGATATCTCCAATACTAGTGAGACTGTTCACAGGAAGATGGTGTCATCTCTTGGTCTCGATTCTGCTCCACTGATCTATCTATCTCTTTTTGTACGAGTACCAGGCTGTTTTAACTACTGAGGCAGAGTATTAGGTTCTGAAGTTGGGTAATGAGAGGCCTCCCATTGTGTTCTTCTTCTTTAGCAATGCTTTACTTATCTGAGGCTTCTTCCCTTTCCACACAAAGTTGGTAATTTGTTTGTCCATCTCATTAAAAAATGTCACTGGAACTTGCATTGGGATTGCATTATATAAGTAGATTGCTTTGGGTAATAGACATTTTCACAATGTTAAGTCTTCCTATCGATGAGCAGGGTAGGTTTTTTCGATTTATGTTAAGTCTCTCTTAGTTTCTTGTAGTAAGGACTCATAGTTCTCTTTGTAGAGGTCTGTTATTTCTCTTGTTAGATTTATTCCTAGGTACTTTATCTTCTTACCGGCCATAGTAAATGATATGGGCTTGGTGATTTCTTTCTTAATAATCTTGTTGTTGGTATAAAGGAATCCTATTGATTTATCTATGTCTGTCTTGTGTCCTAAGACTTTGCTGAATTTTTCTATCAGTTTGAATATTTTACTTACAGATTTTTTGGGATTCTCTGCATATACAATCATATTATCTGCAAGTAGTGAGATTTTGTACTTTTTCTTTGCTGACACAGATGCCCTTTATTTCTTGGTCTTGTCTGATTGCTCTGGCTAGAACTTCTAGTATGGTGCTGAATAGGAGAGGAGAGAGTGGGCATCCTTGTCTAGTTCCTGTTCTCAAGAGAAACTGTTTCAGTCTTTCTCCATTTAGGATGACATAGGCAGTTGGCTTTATATAAATGGCCATTGTTACATTGAGGAATTTGCCTTCTTATTCCTATTTTGCTGACAGTTTTTAGCATGAATGGGTGTTGGATTTTATCAAATGCCTTTTCTGCATCAATTGACAAGATCAGGTGATTCTTGTCTTTTGTGATATTTATGTGGTTGATCACGTTAATTGTTTTTATGATGGTGAACCAGCCTTGCATCCTATATGAATCCAACTTGGTCATGATGGATTATTCTTTGATATGTTGTTGCATTCTATTGGCAAGAATTCTGTTGAAGATTTTTGCATTTAGATTCACGAGTGGTATCGGTCTGTAGATCTCCTTTTTGGCTGAGTCTTTCCCTGGCTTTGGTATCAGGGTTATGCTGGCTTCACAGAAGGAATTTGGGAATAGTCTCACTAGTATTGGAGATATCTCTTCTCTAAAAGCCTCGATCAATGGAACAGAATTCAGATCCAGAGATAACATCATCTTCCTGTGAACAGTTGATATTCGACAAAGGCCCTAAGAGACTAAACTGGGGAAAAAAAACAATCTCTTCAACAAATGATGCTGGCATAATTGGATATCCATCTGCAGTAAACTGAAACAAGACCCATATCTTGCACTTTATACAAAAACAAACTCAAACTGGATAAAATACCTAAATAACAAATCCAAAACGATAAAGTTTATCCAACAAAAAGTAGGAACAACAATGGAAGTTTTCACACACAACACAGACTACAAAATCTGTCAAACAAACCACAATCAACAGAAGAGAAAATAGATAAATGGGAACTATTAAGAATCAGATACTTTTGCTCTTCCAAAGACTTTGTTAATAGAATTAAAAGGCCACCTACAAAATGGGAAAAAATACTTGGGGACTCTGTGTCAGCCCGATCTATAAGGTATCACAAAATATCAACAAGAAAAGGATAAATAATCCAATTAAGTGATGAGCAAAGGACATTTTTCTAGAGAGGAGATTCATGTAGCTGAAAGACATATGCAGAATTGCTCATGATCATTAGCCATTAAAGAAATTCAAATCAAAACTACAATGAGATACCATCTCATCCCAACGAGGTTGGCCATGATGCAGAAAACACAAAACAAGAAATGCTGGAGAGGCTGTGGAGTGACTGGAACTCTCCTACACTGTTGGTGGGGTTACACCTCTTTGGAAAGCCATCTGGCACTCCCTTAAAAAGCTGGATATCGATATACCGTTTGATCCAGTAATTCCACTGCTTGGAATATATTGTACAGAATCAAGGCCATTCACACCAACTGATACATGCACATGAATGTTCATTACAGCACAATTCACAATTGCAAAAAGATGGAATCAACCCAGATACACAACAACAGAGGAATGGATAGGTAAACTATGGTATATATACTCAATGGAACACTAAACGATGATAAAGAACAAAGATGATTTCAGGAACTATCTCATAACCTGGTTTCAACAGGAGGACATTATGTTGAGTGAACGTGGTTGGCAACGAAAGGACAAACATGAGACTTTACGGCACTTAGTACACAATAAGAACTTAAAACAGACTCATGCATAGAAGAAAAGTCTCTTTGATGGCTGCAAGGGTGGGGAGGCAGGGAGTGCAAGGGGGAGGAGAGTTTAGATTAGATAGTTGATAGAAACTTGGTTGGGTGAAATTGGTGACAACACACATTAGAAAGAAGATCAATATTAACTGGACTTCATAACTTGAGTACTCCTCCAATCTTAACCCAGTATTACAAGGACAGAGTAGCTGGGGCGGGTGGCCAGGGACCATGCTCTCAGGGGAAATCGAGGACAACTGACACAACTAGCATTTTGCTAGTGTGGTCTCTCTGCACCCCACATTCGTGAGCACTGTTTGGGGTGCCAAGCTGCCATCAGAGGGTACAGTAAATGGTCCCAACTCAGCAGGAACACATGTTCACCGAGGACCAAAATGACATGGGGGAAAGAAAACCCAGAAGACAGAAACATGGGAGTGGGTGCCTACATCGACTTGTGACTGGAAGAACTGGATGGTGACTGGCCACCACCAGTGATAGCCATGATGGAGCTCACAAAATTGAGTCTCACTGGCAACACAAGAATAAATAGGGGTGCACCCTGAGATCTCCACTAAAAGACCACAGTTGATGGTTCAGGGGCTTTGGGGTTCCCCTGGAAGCATGGCCCCTGGCCATGATGCTACCCCTGTCCATAAATCATAATGAAGTTCAACTCTTCATACAGCAATGGATTGGAGTTGTCACATACAGTAACCATATCTTGTGGGCACTGTATGATTCTATGCATCTATAGGATATCATCCTGCTGATCTCTTACTTGAGCAAGGGGTATGGATGGAGAGGAGGGGATAGGAGGCTATTTGGAGGACAGGACATGTATGGAACAGAGAGGAAGAGTGCTGTCGCTGGGCAGGGAGAGCAATGGCAGCTGCATATAGGTGAGCACACAAATTTATGTGGGAATGTACATTTTCATTGCATCATAAAAAATGAAAAAATAAAAATCATAAAAAAAGGAAAAGATTTTGGGGGCAGGGAGTGACTTAAATTAAAACTATCTTAGGGTAGAGTCAAGATGGCAGACTAGAAATACAACTCCTTAATTCCCTCTAAAAACTAGATTTGGATTGATAAATGTACACACCCAGTGAGCCCTAGGACACAGCACAGGGCTGTCAGTTTGTACTACATGCTACTGAACAGGAAACTGCTTGTCTTTGACTGAACCCCACTCTGGTTGAACAGGTTAGCTACTGTGCACTGAAGGTAACTATCGTTTTTAACTTTTTTTTTCTTTTTGTTGATACCAAGTAGAGGCATGGCTCAAAAACAGCTGTGCAGGCCTACAGTGCTAAAGTGATCAGTGGGTGCAATAGCCACATTTTGAGAGCCTAGCTCGAGACTCAGAGTACCCCCTGTTTTTGGACCTCTGCTGTAGATTCTGCTGCTTTGCGGTGGCAGGACAGAATGAACAGGATGCCATCTTGTTTCACTAAGAGGCAGGAATACCCAACCAGAGGCCTCAGCAAGTTCTAATTCCCAAGCTAGGAGGCAGTCTCAGTCTGGTTAGTGCTTTGCCAGCAGAAAAGCAGTGTTTAGCATAATGTAGCCTTATGGGAGGGGCCAGAAGCAGATGCCAGCAGACCAGTAGCCTATTCTACTTTGAACTATATCACAGTATCTGGGAATAGCTGATGAGGTCCCTCTGTTGTCAGCCAGAAGGAGGTGATTACCACACCCGACAGCCTGACTGATTTTACCTTTTTAAAATAAACTGCTTAGAAAAATAACTGTGGTGCAACCTGATGGCATCTTTTTCAGCCTTTACTAACTCACATTATAGGGTCAGTTGATAGCTTGCAGTGACTCCATAAGCAGTGCTGAGTGTTTGCCAGACAGGAGGTGGTGCCTGCTACACCAGAAATTCCCCTGGGCCCACTCACAGGAGTACATAGAAGTGGCTGGTGATCAACTTCTTTGTCAGAATTGTGCCACATCTCCTGTTAAGGCAGCATCAGAGAAAACAAACAGCCTCTAGAACTCCAGAAAGCAACAGACACTAATGAAACATTTTTTAAAAAATTCATCCTTGGTTCCAGACAGCTTACAAAATAAAGAATCAAAGAAATTTCCAGATGAAGAAGCCATTCTGAATTTATCAGAGGTCAAATACAAAAGAATTATAGAGAGAGCCCTCCTAGACGTTATACAAAATGCAGCAGAGCAAAATGAAGAACTAAGCAATCTGCTCAATCTGATGCAACATCAGCATTCTGAACTCAACAGATCAATAATGAAATTACAGAATTATGCAATTCAATTCAAAGTAAAAAGAGCAGAATTGAACAACTGGAAACTAGATTTTCTGACTTTGAAGAGCTATTGACAACAGCATATGTGAGGAGAGACCAGAGAAAAGAAACAAGAAAAATGAAGAAGCATTAAGAAATATGTGGGACTCTATCAAGAGGAACAATCTATGATTAATTAGAATTCCTGAACAGGAAGAGATACCTGAAAACATGGACAGTATTGTTGTTGAGCTGCAGAAAGAAAACTTCCCTGAAACCATGAAAGAAGGGAGCATACATATCCAAGGTGTGTATCAAATGCCACATAATACAGGCCTCAAAAGAAAGACACCAAGACACATTATAATTAAGCTTAACAAAATGAAACATAAGCAGAAACTTTTAAAGGCAGTGAGACTCAAAGCAAAGCTAACATTCAGTGGGAAGCTGTCATGGATTGAACTGTGTCCCTCCAAAAATGTATGGGTTGATTTGAATTGGTTTGGCGTTCCAACATGGTGCCCTTCTTCCCATGTGTTGTGAATCCTGCCTCTGTGATACTGATGATGAAGAATGGTTTGCAGTTGTGTTAGTGAGGCAGGACCCAAGGTACAAGCTTGTGGAATATAAGGGAGAGAAGTGAGCAGAGGAAGTTGGGAACCTCATACCACCAAGAGACAAGCACCGAGAGCAGAGCACGTCCTTTGGACCTGAGCTTCCTGTGCCGAGATGCTCTCACTGGATGTGGACTCAGCCTACTGGACTGTGATGAGTACTTATTCTGAATGGACTTGTATCTTGTTAATGGATTAGTGGCTTACTGGACTGTCTCAATAAAAGCTTGGCACATGAAATCTTCCACTCATGGTATTTCCTGTTAGAGCAGTACTTGGTGACTAAGACAGAAGCCCTGTGGTTTTCATTTGACTTCTCAACAGCAACGATGTTGGCACAAAGGCAATGTAATGACACATTCAAAGCCTTGAAAGAGAAAAACTTCCAATCAAGAATCATATATCCTGCAGAACTGTCTTGCAAATATGAAAAAGAAATTAAGACATTCGCAGATAAACAGAAACTTAGAGACTTTGTAAAAACCAAACCAAAGCTACAAGAAATATTGAAAGAAGCTGTTGGCTTAGGAAAGCAAAACCATTAAGTCTGTATTTAAGGAGGGAATGCACAAGATAACATCCAGAAACATACTCAGTTAGAGAAGGCACAAAACTCAATCAAAGCCATAATATTAAAAGAAGGGATCCAATGATCATATCACAAAAACAAAGACACCATCGCATATACTAGAGTAGTTATAGTCCGTTCAGATTGAAAGGAAAGTAATAAGACAGGCAGACATTAAAACTGGGTTTAAACTTAGAATAGTAAGGGGGACTGTCGGGGTAGCTTCAAAGCACAATAAAGATGCAGCATAACAGAACAAGAAATGCAACACAGGAGTCTCAACATACAACCAACTCTGAAAAGTATAAAAAATCAACACATAAAGAATGACCCAGACCAGCAAATTAAGAGCAACAGACAGTACACCAACACAAAAATAAATACATTAAAATGACAGTACTAAACACATGCCTATCAATAATTACACTGAATGTCAAAGGACTGAACACTCCAGTAAAGAGACAACAAGTGACATCTTGGATCAAAAGAGATGAACAGTCTATATGTTGCTTACAAGAAACTCACCTTAGATTTAAAGATATGAATAAACTGAAAATTAAAGGATGGAATAACATATACCAAGCTAACAATATACAAGGAAGAGCAGGTGTTACAATACTAATCTCAGATAAAATAGATTTTAATGTAAAAATCCACCATCGCAGACAAGGATGGTCAATATTTACTGCTGAAAGTTTAAATACACAAGCGAGGCTTAATAGTAAATATTTATGCACCCAATACTATATCATGTAAATACACTGAACACACACTGACTACATTGAAAAATGAGATAGATGACTCCCCAATGACAGTGGGAGACTTTAGCATTCCACTTTCAGTAATGGACAGATCTTCTAGAAAAAAAGCTCAGTAAAGACACAGAAGATCTTGTTGCAACAATTAATCAACTGCACCTCATTGACATATACAGAAGTTTTTATCCAGCAACAGATAACTACACTTTCTTCTCCAGTGAACATAGAAATTTTTCCAGAATAGACTATGTGTTAGAACATAAAGCAATTCTTAACAAAATCCAAACCACTGGAATAGTGCAATAACATAGAAACAGGAACTCATGGAAAGTGAACAACACCTTGCGCAAAAAGCCATGGGTTATAGAACAAATCAAGGATGACATAAAGAAATTTATGGATTCCAATGAGAATGAAAACACATACTACCAGAACCCATGGGATATAACCAAAGCAGCACTGAGAGGTCAGTTCATCTCTATAAATGCACACATGTGAAAGGAAGAAAGGACTCACACCAAAGAATTAACCCTACAGCTTCAACAAATAGAAAGAGAGCAACAGAGGAACCCCTCAGACACCAAAAGGAAACAGATAATGATTGGAGCTCAACTAAATGAACTAGAGACTAGAAAAACAGTTGAAAAAGCTGATAAAACCAAGAGCTGTTTTTTTGAAAAGATTTACAAAATTGACATACCACTGGCTAAACTTACTAAAGAAAAACAGGAAAGGAAACAAATAACCTGAATAAGAAATGAGATGGGACATGTCACAACAGATCCAAGAGAAATCAAAACTATCGTAACACTCAAAAGACTGTACTCTAACAGATCTGAAAACCTAGCGAAAATGGACAAACTCCTAGATTCATATCATCTACCAAAATTATCACAAGGAGAAGTAGAACAACTTCCTAAACCCATCACAAAGGAAGAGACTTAAAAAGTCATAAAAAAAATACCAACCAAAAAAGCCCTGGCCCAAATGGCTTCACCACAGAATTGTACCAAGCTCTAAGAGAAGACTTAGCTCCAATACAACTAAGACTATTTCACAGCATAAAAAGGGATGGAATACTCCCAAATTCATTCTATGAAACCAACATAACCCTCACACTAAATTCAGGGAAAGATCCCACAATAAAGAAAAATTACAGAACAATATCATTCGTGAACCTATATTTAAAAATCTTCAACTAAATCATTGCCAATAGAATACAACAACATGTCAAAAAAATAATTTATCACAACCAAGTTGGATTCCTACCTGGGATGCAAGGCTAATTCAACACCACAACAACAATTCTCTGATCAGCCACGTAAACAACACAAAAAATAAAAATCACCTTATCTTATCAATTGATGCAGAATGGCATTTGACAAAGTTCAACACCCATTCATGCTAAACATTCTCAGCAAAATGGAATAGAAGGCAAATTCCTCAATGTAATAATGACCGTTTAAGCAAAGCTAACTGTCTACATCATCCTGAAGGGACAGAGACTGAAACAATTCCCCTTAAGAATGGGAACCACACAAGTATATGCCCACTCTCACCTCTCCTATTCAACATTGTACTAGAAGTTCTGGCCAGAGCAATTAGACATGACAAAGAAATAAAGGGCATCTGCATCAGTAAAGCACAAATAAGAATACAGATGATATGATTGTGTATGGAAAGAATTTCAAAGAATCCATAAGTAAACCACTCAAACTAACAGAAGAACTCAGCAAAGTATCAGGATACAAGAAAACATAAGTATAACAGAAGAATTCCTTTATAGAAACAGAGACTAGTCATGAACAAATCAATAAATCATTATCATTTACTGTAGTCCCCAAGAAGATAAAATACCTAGGAGTAAATCTAACTAGAGAAATAAGAGAGCCTACTGCATGAAAATAAGAGAGACTTACAAAAATGGAGAAACCTACTGTCATGGATTGAATTGTGTCCCCCCAAATATACCAAATATATGTGTAGCCATGTAGCTGGGCCATGATTCCCAGTATCTTGTGATTGCCCTCCATTTTGTGGTTTTCCTATGCTGTAAGTTAAAGGATTAGTGTGGGGCTGTAAATCCCTTTATAAGATCACTTCCCTGCTCCACTGTAAAGTGAGTTTTCCTGGAGTATGGCGTGCCCCACCCTTAATCCTTTCATCCTATGAGAGACAAAAGGATAGAGAAGCTGGCAGATAATTGGGAACCTCTTACCACGAAGAAAGCAGCACCAGGAGAACAGCGTGTTCTTCAGACCTGAGGTTTCTGCTCGAAGATGCTACCTGGACAAACACTGAAGCAATACCAGACTTTCCTCCAGAGCCGACAAGGGGGAAAACCTTTCTCTGGAGTGGACATCCTGAATTCGGACTTGCAGCCTACCAGACTGTGTAAGAATAAATCGTCCTTTGTTAAAGCCGTCCACTCTGTGATATTTCTGTTAGAGCAGCTGTAGCTGACTAAAACACCTACCCTGCTCATGGATAGGAAGACTTAACATCATGAAAGTGTCTATTTTACCCAAAGCAATCTACATATACAATGCAATTCCAATGCAAATTGTACTGACATTTTTCAATGACGTGGAGAAACAAATCACCAACTTTGTTTGGAAGAGGAAGAAACTCCTGATAAGTAAAGCACTACTGAAGAAGAAAAAATTCTACGAGCCCTCTCATTACTGACTTTAGAACTTATTACACTGCCACAGTTGTCAAAACAGCCTGGTACTGGAACAAGAAGAGACATATATACCAAAAGAACAGAGTTGAGACCCCAGATATGTCACCATCCTCTTACGAACTGTTGATATTTGACAAAGGCCCTAAGATTATAAACTGGAGTAAAAACAGTCTCTTTAACAAATGGTACTGGCAAAATTGAATATCCACCAGGAAAACGTGGAAACAAGACCCATAACTCACACTTACACAAAAAACCAACTCAAACTAGATAACAGACCTAAATGTCAAACCTAAAATGATAAAGATCATGCAAGAAAAAATAGGGTCAACAATGGATGTTTTAATAAACAACTTAGACAGACTTCAAAAATCTGACAAAGTATGATCAACAAAAAAATAGATAAATGAGAATTCCTAAGAATCAAACACTTTTACTCATCCAAACACTTTAACAAAAGAATTAAAAGATCACCTACAGATTGGGGAAAAATATTTGGCAACTGTATGTCAGACTGACATCTGATCTCCATAATCTACAAGATACTGCAAAATATCAACAAGAAATGGACAAATAACCCATTTAAGTTTTGGGCAAAGGAGATGGACAGATACTTCTCTAAAGAGGATATCCAGGCTGCCAAAAGACAGATGTAGAAATGCTAACGATCATTATCTATTAAAGAAATCCAAATCAATACAACGATGAGATACCATCTCAACCCAACAAGGTTGGCCATGATCCAAAAGACACAAAACAAATACCGGAGAGGCTGTGGAGAAACTGGAACACTCCTACACTACTGGTGGGATTGGAAAATGACACAACCTCTTTGGAAAGCAATCTGGAGCTTCCTTAAAAACCTGGAAATAGATTAACCATTTGATCCATTAATCCCACTGCTTGGAATATATCCTATAGACTCAAGGACAGTCACGCAAACAGATACATGCACAGTCCACAATAGCAAGCACAGTCCACAATAGCAAAAACATGGAATCAACCCAGATGCCCAACAACAGATGAATGGATAAAGTATCATATATATACTCAATAGAACATCATGCAATGATAAAGAACAATGATGATTTTAGGAAGCATCTCGTAACCCGGTTTCAATTGGAAGACATTATGTTGAGTGAAATTAGTTATGGCACAAAGACAAATATTGTATGAAACCCCTACTATAAGGACTTAAAAACAGACTGATGTACAGAAGAAAGGACTCTGACAGCTACAAGGGAGGAAAAGGAGGGAGAGAGAGGGTTGATTATAGATTACATAGTTGATAGAAATTCGGATGGGTGAGATCAGTGACTGCACACATTAGAAAGAAGATCTGTTTTATTGGACTTCAACATAACCTGAAAACTCTCCCAATCTTTTTTCCCCCCATAAGAATGTAAACTTTCTTTATTCCACTGAAACTATTTTCTTGTTTCTTTTTCTTTTTAATATGACTGAGTGAAAATGTACATTCCCATATAAACTTACATGCTCACCTGTATGCAGTTTCCACTGCTCTCCCTGTCCGGTGACAGCATGCTATTCCTCTCTGCTCCATACATGTCTCATCCTTCCAACAGTCTCCTTTCCCCTCCTCTCTACCCACTCTCCTTCCTCCAGCCAGATGTCTAATATTGCAAGGACAGAGTAGCAGGTGTCAGGGTCTAGTGACCATGGTCTCAGGGGGCACTGAGGCCAGTTGGCATAATTAGCTTTATTGCTAAGAGAATCTTCTCCATGCCACATTGGTGAGTGGCGTCTGGGGTCTTAAAAACTAGCAGGCTGCCATCTGAGGTCCACCAATGGTCCCAACTCAGCAGGAACAGATGATCACCAAGGACAACAACATCATGGAGAAAAGAGAACCCAGAAAACAGAAAGACCCACATAAATGGGTGACTACATCAACTTGTGACCAGAAGAATGAGATGGTGCCCGGCCATCACCCATCACAGCCATGATGGGGCTCACAATATTGAGCCTCAGTGGCAACACAAGAAAAAAAAAGGGGGTGCACCCTGAAGACTCCACTAAAATACCATATTTGATGGTCCAAAGGCCTGTGAGTTCCCCTGGGAGCATGGCCCCTAGACCTGGTGTTGCCCCTGATCATAAATCAGTATTGAGTCAACTCTTTGGACGGGAATGGATTGGACTTGGGGACACAGAGTGACCATATCATGTGTGCACTTTATGGTTCTTTGCATCTATAGGATGTTGTCCTATTAGCCTCTTACTGGAGAGGGTGAGAGAAGGGAACAGGAGATTGTTAAGAGGATATGACATGTACAGAACAGAAAGTTGGAGTGTGCTGTCACTGGAGAAGGAGAGCAGAAGGAGCTGCAGACAGCCAGGCGTGCAAATTTAAATTGGATTGTACACTTTCACTCAACCAGTTAAAAAAAAAACAAAACTGTCTTCTCACAAAATATGTAATTAGGCATTAAACAGAAATAGAATGTTACCTTAAGTACCATTACAATGCATTTGTTGCTGATGAAGAAATGCTACAGTATTCTGTTTTGTTATAGTTATTCTATAATCAAAAATTTGAACATGAATAAATTATTTGTGTATCTTATCTATAGAATCACAAATCATAAATAACAAAATAAAATTATTTATAAATAATCTTAAGTTCAGAGTTACTAATAGTAATTGCTAGGTAAACTACAGAAATATTTAAATATTATAGAACACAAATAAAAAAAGAAATACAGATGCAGATATGGATATTTTTATAGATACCATTATCAATGTAAATATTATGTTTTGAAGTTCCTGGGTGATACATATGGTCAGAACATAGGCTAGTATCCAGAAGGATGGAGGCTTTGGTCTGACCACTGTCACCTTGGAAGAAATGTCTAGCAAACTACTTCTGAAAAATTAGTCATTGGAAATGCTACAGAGCACTACAGTTATGCTCTGACATAAATGGGATCACCATGGGTTAGCATTAACTCAAAGCTAACTTTTTTTATTGTTTTATATGTGGCCTCTAATCTGATATTCAAAATGAATCGATATACATGACTACACACACATATACACATACACATACACAGGTCTAACAAGTCAATCAACTTAATTGTTCCAAGTGCTACATACCTCACTGCTGAATATCACTATGGTCACCTTGAAAGTACTCCCCTTGGGAAACTATGCATCAATGCCAGTGCCTAGTTCACCCCTTACAGCAATTTTGTAACTCTTTCTGGAATGGCCATTGCCCAAGGTAGCAAGGTGGCAAGTTTGAGAACTTACTTGGATAGTTGTCTATGAGATAATTCTTAGCCAGTAACAAATAACTGTATTGGAACACTGTATCTACTCACCTGATCTGGCCTCCAATGACTTTTTGCTTGACCAGAAGATAAAGGAAATATTTAAAGGAAGACATTTTGGTGACAATTGATGATTATCAAGGGTAATACAACCACAGCATTAATGACCATTCCAGAAAAAGTTTCAAAATCGTTTTGAAGGGTGGAGTAGGTGCTGGTGTCAGTACATAGCTTCACCTCACAGTGGAAGAAGACACATCCTTCAGTGAGCTTCAGAGTACCATGCCTATTTCATATTTTATACTTCACCTCAAAATGGAAGAAGTCACATCCGTCAGTGAGCTTAAAAGTATCATGTTATCATAATCAATTTTATCTACTTTTAAAATACATATAATAGATAAGAAGAATAAACAAACTAAACATTCAAATAAACAATTTCTATTCTTTCACATGCAATTCTCTGTACAGGTAACTAAGGTCATAACACACTATGGTAAGGAAACCATTCTAAACATTTTAGTTCAGTTATATAAAAGTCCTTGTAACAGTCACATGAGCACAGAGCATTGCATCATCTTCATTTAAAAGATCTGCTCATCTTTTTTTTGGTCTTGTTACCTTGAAAATACTTTAGCCAGATTTTAAAATCATTTTTACTAAACTTAATTTACATTAATAGGTAGAGAAGTGACATGTAATCTTATATTTCAGCCACAAATTTAAGCTAAGAATGAATACATCGGACACATTTTTAAGAGTATGTATACTTTAAGAACATTCTGAAAAATGATGACATGAAACCAGTAGAGTATTAAAAATCAGGTTGGTCTTGGCCAGCTAGAATGATGAAAGTTACACATATTTAGCATCTTAACAATTTCAGGGTAAGTAATGACTGTTAGCAAGCAAATATTCTCTCCACCAAAAAGAAACAATAAATAAGTCTATAAATTCGTAAATGTTGTTAAAGCCATGCAATGAGTCAATTATATTGCATGTTAAAGTAACTTATCAAGTTAAAGTTATTCAATCAATTTCAGTAATAGCCCTGGTGGCACAATTATTCAGCTACTAACCAAAAAGATAGCAGTTCAAATTCACCAGCAGGGCAGTTCTACTCCATACTATCGGGTTGCTATGAGGAAGAATTGACTTGAATGCAAAGGTTTTTGTTTGTTTTTGAGAAGAACAATGACGTAGGAGTTTAAGAATCATATTTACAAAAGTAAATATCAATACTTTGAATTTTTTAACTAACGTCTTGATTCACTAACTGACTTTAGCATAACTTCTTCATAGTTATTTCAGTGGATATTTATGGTTTGTATGTAATTTGAATTATGTGGTACAAACTGAAATCACCATTTTTAATGAGAAAGAAATTAGATGTTTTCACAGCAGGGCCTGGTACTCATTACTCCCTCAGTTCGACTCCAGGTGCTTTTCACTGAGTAAATTTGGCCTGTTGATGGAATTGGACACTTTGTATTCCTAAAATAACTGAGGAGATAGGTAAGCCATACGGTACAATGCTGTAAGGTATAGTAAATACCGAGTCATATTTTGGCCAGCTCTGTTCTTATAAATGAACGTCAGAATAGCAGTCATGTAGATTGATACATGCTTACTGTTTATTGGTGTAATTGTGCTAACACTTTTTTCTTTACCTTCTAGCCACTTGCCTATATCAAATCATGCTAGAGTTTAAACTGAAAGGCCCTAGTTGAAAAGATGAAAGAAATGAAGGAGAAGGACACTGTAGACCCTTTCAGCGCTTACCTCTAAAAAAGCAGTCTTCATTGTGAACAATGGTGATCTTCTGTTTCTTCAGGCAGGCAGCTCTGTGCACTTCACAGTGGTTTTCATACAGCTGTCCGTCAGATCCACACACAGGCTTGTAGTGCTGTTTGCAAAGCTCCACGCAGGCACATTCTGCTTGCCCCAACTCTCTACTGATAACACAGTGCCTCCCCAAACCACAGTACTTGTTTTCACAAGATTCAAAAGGGCCATCCTGAGTCAGGAACCCTGAAGATAAAGAATAGGAAATCATTCGGATTTATACATGCAGTTCAAAATATCAAATAACAATAAGAAAAGTTATAATTATAGGATGATCAGTATTCTGTTGCTGTTTTCTGTGGACAGGAGGGTTGTGTAAGAATCTCAGGTAAACTTTTTTCAAAATGTTCACCCAACATTTCTTCTCTTTTCCCTCCTCTCCCGAGGCCTCTTAAACTACTTCAGCCCCCAAAGAGTAGTGTGGTACTTAAAAACAATGTATCTAGAGATAAACTGCCTTAGTTCTTGTTCTACTTCTCGCTAGCTTTATATCTTTGGAAATTACTTCTTTGTGTCAGATTGCCCAGTATACAACATAATAATCATTGTATTAATGGTCTCCTTAAATTTCATTAAATATTACAATCTAAAGAGAACATTTAGAGTTATTCCTGGAACATATTAACTTCTTAATAAATGTTAAATTAGTAGATTTCTGGATGTTAATCTATATTATGTATGAAGTGGAAATGAAGGGAAGCACAAGCAGAAAATAATTGTGTCCTGAAAATTTCTTGGTATGTTCTGAATAATGACGCATTCTTGTTTTGATCTTTGCCAGCTGGCAATCACTGATGCATTTCATGACAAAAACAACAAGCCAGGAAGTTTTTGCCTTTCTTATTCATTCCAATAATGTTCACTGTCATGAGACAAACATAGGCTGATCCAGTTGTCTTATGTTAAGAGAATTAAGTAATGTCATTCTCTTTTGATTTTCTAGATAGATTTGACATTTCTCCTTTGAGAACTTACTTGATTGGAAATTGAAATATGGTGGTAAAATGAACACTAAAGTGAAATGTGTTTAATTTGGAAATAAGTTTTAAAAAATTAATTCTTATTTTCAAAGAGCATTAAGACATGACACTTTTCTGATCTAAAAAGTCTTTCAGCATATAAAGACAGTATTTCCTTCTACAAAACACACATATACTGTTAATGATACCTATATAGTATTATTGGAACCCTAGTGGTGCTGTGGTTAAGAGTTTGACTGTTAACCACAAGGTCATCAGTTCAAATGAATCAGGCCCTCCTTGGGAACTCTATGGGGCAGCTCTTCTCTGTCCTATAGGGCTGCCAGAAGTAGGACTGAATTAACAGCAATGGGTTTTCCTGGTTTTACTTAGTATAAAAGAGAATAAACAAAAAAGGTTCAAGAAATTATAAACTTAAACTATAGTGACTTTCTTATATATTTAGCATTTATTTTCATCATGTTAGTGTTAAGACACCTAAGTATATGAAGTATCACATGATTAAACATACACATTATTGTAGCCTAAATTGAATAGCAGATGTATTAGGTATTCACCCAAGTTGCTAAGCTTATAATTTTTGAAGACTTAATATCTTTATTATTCAGTTTTCTTAAATATAAAATAATGACAAAAATAATGTTAGTTATTATTATCACTTTATCTTCAGAAACTAATTTTTATAAGCAACATGTAAAAAAATCTTTTAAAGCATATATTTTCTTAAAGTGAAACCAATATAGCAATTTTATTTTGATATTTATGCTTTTATTTCAAATGAAATTTAAATTATCAAGAAAATTAGTGGGGGTGGAGCCATGATGGTGGATTAGACACACATCTCCTTAATTCTGTCTGAAAACTAAGGCCTGGATTGATAACTGAGCAGAACATTCTGGACAGCCAGTGAGCCCGAAGACACGGCATAGGGTTATCAGATTGGACTACATGCAGCTAAATGAGAAATTTCCTCTCTCTCACTGAGCCCTGTTCCTGCTGACCCACCACTTGAGCAGACTGCAAGTACTGATGCTCTTAATTTTTTTCTCTTTTTTTGGCAGGTAGTGGGGGCAATGCACATGAACTAGCAGGTATGCCAAGCTGCAGTGCTGAAGTGAACAGCATGTGGCCCAGTGGAGAGACAATATGTGGGATGCCCATGTTTTGAGAGCTGGAAGGCAGACTGAGGGTACCACAGCCCCTTTATCCTCTCTTTTCTGAGCTCTGATATAGATTCTGCTGTTTCAAGGTGGGCAGGGCAGCTTCACCAGCACACCATCTTGTTCAGCTGGGAGGTGGAATTATTGAACCGGAGGTCTCAGCAGGGGCCAATTCCCAGGCTGAGAAGTAGTACTAGTCCAGGGAGCACTTTTCCAGCAGAAACATTGTGTTTAGCACAGTGCTACCATATGGGTGCAGCCCTGCTGAGGATAGCAGCAGGGCCATAGCATCTACTTACTATGAATTATGTCATGATATATGAGGACACCTGAAAAGATTCTTCCATGATCAGCCAGAGGTGGGGTCTGCCACATCTGATGGTCTGACTGGTTTTTGAAGCTATCAGAGAGTTTTCAGCTTTTTAAAATAAAAGTACCTGGAGAAATAACTGCTCAGCAGCCTGATAACATCTCTTCTAGCCTTTACTGACCTGCATCATAGGGTCAGTTAATGGCCCCTCAGTAACTCCATAAGTAGGGTGTTGTCTTTCCCAGCAAGGAGGTGGAGTCTGCCACCCCTGAGAGTCCACAGGTGCCCATCACTAGAGTACACAGACACAGCTGATGACCAACTCCCATCTTAGAACTATGCTTCAGCTCCTGTTCAAGACACACCAGACAAACTAAACACCCTCAAGATGGCCCAAAGGCAACAGGCCATCACTAAACATTTAAAGAAACAGCCTACTGTGGTTACAGAAAACTTCCAAAATAAAGAATCAAAAAACTTCACAGAAGAAAAAGCCTTTCTAAACTATCTGAGGTCCAGTACAAAAAGAATTATATGGAGAGCCCTCCTACAGATTAAACAAAATGAAGCAGAGCAAAATGAAAAATTAAGCAAGCTATTCAAACTTAAAGAACACCGACATTCTGAAATGCAGCAGATCAATAACAAAATTACAGAATTAAAAAATTCAATTCAAAGCCAAAAGAGCAGAATTGAGGAAATGAAAGTCAGAATTACTGACCTTGAAGACAGAGCAACTGACACCAGCATTTACAAGTAGAAATCAGAGAAAAGAAATAAGAAAAATGAAGAAGCATTAAGAAACACGTGGGACTCTGTCAAGAGGGATAATCTAGAGTTAACTGGAGTTCATGAACTGGGAGGGACAGCTGAAAACAGAGAATATTGTTGTTGAGTTGCTAACAGAAAACTCCCCTGAAATTATGAAAGAAGAGAACATAGATATCCAAGATGTGTATCAAATGCCACATAATATAGACCCCAAAAGAAAGACACCAAGACATATTCAAACTTAATAAAATGAAACATAAGCAGAAATTTGTAAAGGTAGTGAGACTCAAAGCAAAGCTGACATTCAGAGGGAAGCCCTGTAGGCTTTCATCTGATGTCTCAGCAGAAATAATGTCAGCAAGAAGGCAGTGGGATGACACATTCAAAGTCTTAAAGGAGAAAAACTTCCAACCAAAAATTATGTACACTGCAAAACTCCCCTTCAAATATGAAGATAAAATTAAGACATTCACAGACAAACATAAGCTTAGATGCTTTGTAAAAAACAAACCAAAATTACAAGAAGTACTGAAAGAAGCTCTTTGCTTAGAAAAACAAAACCATTAAGTCTATAACTAAGGAGGCAATGCAGAACACAAAATCCAGAAATCTACACAGGTAAGGAAAGTAAAAATTCAATCAAAGCTACAGTATTAAAAGAAGGGAACCAGTGATCATATCATGAAAACCGTGACACCATCACATTAAAAAGAGATACACTACAGTAGTTATAGTCCTTTCAGATAGAGAGGAAATTAAAAAAGGTGTTTAGAAGATAAAATTGGCTTTAAACTTTGAATATAAAGGGGGATCATAGGGTTAGCCACAAAGCACAATAGCAATGCAACATATCAAAACAAGAAATATAAAACAGAAGTCTCAACAAACACAAAAGCAGCACTGAAAAAGATGAAAAGTCAACACATAAGGAAGAAAGACAAACAACAGAATATCAATAGCAACAGAGAAAACACCAACACAAATAAATATATCAAAATGATAGCACTAAACACATATCTATCAATAATTACACTGAATGTAAACAAACTGAATACTCCAGTAAGAGACAAGGAGTGACATCTTGGATCAAAAGACATGACCTGCCTATATGTTGCTCACAAGAAACTCAACTTAGACTTAAAGATAAGAATAAACTGAAAATTAAGGGATGTAATAATATATACCAAGCTACTGACATACAGATATGAGTAGAGGTGGCAATACTAATCTCAGATAAAATAGATTTTAATGTAATATGCACCATCACAGACAAGGATTTGCTGAAAGGTTCAGTACACAAGAAGGACTTAACAGTATTAAATATTTATGCACCCAATACTAGATCATCTAAATACATTAAACACATACTGACTACACTGAAAAATAAGATAGATCACTTCACAGTAATAGTGGGAGACTTCAACATTCCACTTTCAGTAATGGATGGATCATCTAGAAAAAAGTTCAGTAAAGACACAGAAGACCTTGTTGCAACAATTAACCAATTACATCTCATCAACATATACAGAATTTTTAATCCCACAACAGATAACTACATCTTTTTCTCCAGTGCACATGGAACATTTTCCAGAATAGACCATGTGTAAGGACAAAAAGCAAACCTCATAAAATCCACACCACTGAATTATTGCAAAGCATCTTCTCAGACCATAAAGCCATAAAAGTTGAAATCAATAGCAGAAAAAAACACAGACAGAAAAGGGAACTCATGGAAACTGAACAACACCTTGCTCTAAAAGCCATGGGTTACAGAACAAATCAAAGATGGGATAAACAAATGAAAACACATCCTACCAGAACCTATGGGATACAGCCAAAGCAGTGCTCAGATAAAATAGAGGTCAGTTTTATCAGAGGTCAATTTATCTCTATAAATGCACACATCTGGAAGGAAGAAAGGACCAAAATCAAAGAATTAACCCTGTAGCTTCAATAAATAGAAAGAGAGCAACAGGGGAACCCATCACACATCAAAAGAGAACAGATAATACAGATTAGAACAGAACTAAATGAATTAGGCACTAGGAAATACAATCGAAAAAACTGATAAAACCAAAAGCTGAATTTTTGAGAAGATCAACAAAATTGATAAACGATTGGCTAAACTCACAAAAGAAAAACAGGGAAAAAACAAATAACCCGAATAAGAAATGAAATGGGAGACTTCACAACAGGTCCAACAAAAAGTAAAAGTGTCATAACGGAACACTTTAAAAATCTGACCTCTAACAGAATTGAAAACCTAGAGGAAATGGACAAATTCTTAGATTCATGTCACCTACCAAAATTATCACAAGGAGAAGTAGAACAATTTCCTAAACCCATCACAAAGGAAGAGATTGAAAAAGTCATCCAAAAACTACCAACCAAAAATAGCCCTGGCCCAGATGGTTTCACCACAGAATTTTACCAAGCTCTAAGAGGAGTTACGACCAGTACTACTGAGACTACTTCACAGTATATAAAGAGTGGAATACTCCCAATTTAATCCTATGAAGCCAGCATAAACCTGATACCAAAGCCAGGGAAAGATTCCACAACAATGGAAAATTACAGAACAATATGGCTTGGCATCACTCATGCATCTAGTTGCAAAATTCTTCAACAAAATCACTGTCAATAGAATTCAACAACTTATCAAAAAAATAATTCATCATGACCAAAGTGGATTCCTACCTGGGATGCAAGGCTGGCTCAACATCATAAAAGCAATTCTATGATTAGCCACATAAATAACACAAAAGAATCATCTGATCTTATAAATTGATACAGAAAAGGCATTTGAAAAAATCCAACACCCATTCATGCTAAAAACTCTCAGAAAAATAGGAATAGAAGGCAAATTCTTCAATACAATAAGGGCCATCTATGAAAAGCCTACCACTTTCATCATTCTGAATAGAGGAAGACTGAAAGAAATCCCCTTGAGAACAAGAACTAAACAAAGATGCCCACTCTCACCACTTCTATTCCACATTGTACTAGAAGTTCTGGCCAGAGCAATTAGACAAGACAAAGAAAGGGTACCTGCATCAGCAAAGAAGTAAAAATTTCCCTATTTGCAGATGATATGATTGTATACACAGAGAATCCTAAAGAATCCATAAGTCAACTACTCAAACTAAGAGAAGAGCTAAGCAAAGTATCAGGATATAAGATAAACATAAGTAAATCAGTAGAATTCCTTTATACCAAAAACAAGAATATGAAGGAAGAAATGACCAAATCAATACTATTTACTATAGATATAGATCCCAAGAAGATAAAATACCCAGGAATAAATATAACTAGGGAAACAAGAGACCTATACAAAGAGAATTACATGAACTTACTGTAAGAAACCAAAAGAGAATTACATAAATGGAAAAAAACCTACCCTGCTCTTGGATAGGAAGACTTAACAGTGTGAAAATGTTTATTTTACCCAAAGCAATCTACATATACAGTGCAATCCCAATTCAAATTCCAGAGACTTTTTTTTAAAATTATGATTGAGTGAAAATGTACATTCTCATATAAATTTACATGCCCAACTATATGCCGCTTCCACTGCTCTCCCTGCCCA
Source organism: Heterohyrax brucei (assembly GCA_028571685.1). Taxonomy (NCBI): domain Eukaryota; kingdom Metazoa; phylum Chordata; class Mammalia; order Hyracoidea; family Procaviidae; genus Heterohyrax; species Heterohyrax brucei. Next base: position 133,773,525 of record CM053150.1, read on the forward strand.
GTGACAGCACATTATTCCTCTGTGCTCCATAATGTGTCTCATCTTCCCAACAGTTTCCTTTCTCCTCCTGATTTTGTCCATTGATGCAGAAAAGACATTTGATAAAGTCCAACACCCATTCATGCCAGAGACATTTTTTAATGAGATGGAGAAACAAATCACCAACACTGTTTGGAAAGGGATGAAACCCCAGATAAGTAAAGCACTACTGAAGAACAAGAATATAGTGGGAGGCCTCACACTATCTTATTATACCACCACAGCAGTCAACACAGTCCAGTATTGGTACAAAAAGAGACATACACACCAAGATACAGAGTTGAGACTCCAGAGTTGCCACCATCCTCCTATGAACAGTTCATATTCAACAAATGCCCTAAGACTGTAAAAACAGTCTCTTTAATAAGTGGTGCTGGCAAAATTGGATATCCGTTTGCAAAAACATTTAAGCAAGACACATATCTCACACCTTACACAAAAACTAACTCAAATTGGAGAAAAGACACATATCTCACACCTTACACAAAAACTAACTCAAATTGGAGAAAAGACACATATCTCACACCTTACACAAAAACTAACTCAAATTGGAGAAAAGACACATATCTCACACATTACACAAAAACTAACTCAAATTGGAGAAAAGACCTGAATATCAAACCTAAAACAATAAAGATCATGCAAGAAAAGATAGGGTCAACAACATAAGTTTTAATACACAACTTAGACAAAGCACAATCAACAGAAAATAGACACATGAGAACTACTAAATATCAAACACTTTGTTCATCCAAAGACTTTACCAAAATAATTAAAAGACTATCTACAGAATGAGAAATGAATATTTGGCAACTAAATGTCAGACCAAGGTCTTCTCTGCATAATCTATAAGGTACTTCAAAACATCAACAAGAAAAAGGTAAATAACCTACTTAAATGATGGGCAAACAAGATGGACTGCTGCTCACTAAAGAGGACATCCAGGCAGCAGAAGACACAGGAAATGTTCATGATCATTATTTATTAAAGAAACCCAAAACAAAACTACAGTGAGATACCATCTCATCTGAGCAAGATTGTCCATGAACCAGAAAGTGCAAAACAACAAATGATGGAGAGACTGTGGAGAGATTGGAACTCTCCTACACTGCTGATGGGATTGCAAAATGGTAAAACCTCTTTGCAAAGCACTCTCGTGCTTCCTTAAAAAGCTGCAAATAGATATACCATGTGACCCAGTCATCCCACCGCTCAGAACATATCCTACAGAATCAAAGGCTGTGACACTAACAGATAGATGCATATGGTGTTTATCACAGCAAAGTCCACAATAGCAAAAAGATAGAATCAACCCAGATGCCCAACAACAGATGAGTGGATAAACAAACTATGGTATATATACTCAATGCAACACTATGCAATGATAAAGAACAATGAAGATTTTAGGAAGCATCTCCTAACCTGGTTTCAACTGGAAGACATTTTGAGTGAAATCAATCAGAGGCAAAAGGAGAAATATTGTATGAGACTCCTATTCTAAAGACTTAAAAACACTTATGTACAGAAGAAAAGACTCTTTGATGGCTGCAAGGGAGGGGAAGGATGGAGAGGGCTTGCCATAGAAGTTGATAGAAATTTGATTGGTTGAAAGCAGTGATAGCTCACAATAGATACAATATCAGTTTAACTATACTTCAACATAAACTGAAAACTCTTCTAATCTTAACCCAATATTTCAAGGGGCAGGGGTTTGGGAAACCAGGCTCTCAAGGGACATCGAGGCCAATTGGCATAACTAGCCTATTGGTAAGAGAATGTTCTGCACCCAGTATTGGGGAGTGGCATCTGGGGTCATAAAAGCTAGCAAGCTGTCATCTGTGGTACACCAAATGTTTCCAACTGAGCCAGAACAGATGATAACCAAGAACAACAAAGACATGAGGCAAAAAGAGCCCAGAAAACAGAAGGACCTATGTAAATTGGTGATTGTGTCAACATGTGACCAGAAAAACCAAATGGTGACCATTCACCACCCAAAGCAGACGTGATGGGGCACACAGTGTTGAATCTAAGTGTCAACATGAGAGAAGAAGGGTACACCTCAAGAACTACACTGAAAGACTGCAACTGATGGTCTGGTGGCCTGGGGAATCCCCTGGGAGTATCCCCTAGAACTCCTGCTGCCCCTGACCAGAAAACACTACTGAGGTCAGCTCTTCATACAGAAATGGATTGGAGTTGGAGACATAATTTGACTATATGGTCTGTGCACTTTATAGCTCTGAGCATCTATAGGATGTTATCCTATTGCCCTCTTACTAGAAGGGAGAGCAGAGGGTGGAGAGGAGGGGACATATATAGAATGGAAAGGAGGAGTGTGCCGTTACTGGGCAAGGACAACAGGAGCTGCAGGTAGGCAGGCATGAAAATTTAATTTGGATTGTATAGTTTCACTCAGTCACAATAAAAAAAGAAAGAAAATTAGCAAAAGCTAACAATAAAAACCACCAATATCAAAGTTTAGCTAAGAAACTATTCATATTTTTGACAGCAAGATAAACTAGAATATTTTCTCTTTTTTTACATTTTATTTTACTTTATTTTTTATTATGACTGAGTGAAAATGTACATTCCATATAAATTTACATGTCCACCTATATGCAGCTTCCACTGCTCTCCCTAACCAGTGACAGCACAATATTCCTCTCTGCTCCATACATGTCTTGTCCTCCCAACAGTCCCTTTTCTCTGCTTCTCCACCCACTCCCCTTACTCCAGCCAGAGGTCAGCAGGATGATATCCTATAGATACATGGAACCATAAAGTCCATCCAATATATGGTCACTCTGCATCGTCAAGTCCAATCCATTCGTGTCCAAAGAGGGGACCTTCATTATGATTTATGGATATTCTTGAAAGTATTTTTAAATATTTGTATTTTGATAACTTACTCCAAGTATTGAGAAAGTTTCTATAAAATTTACAATAAAAAAGAGCCAAAGCCAAGTGCCATCAAGTCAATAAATAAAATATATAACTTTTGAATAAAAGTTCCCAGTGCATTACTTAAAGTAATCAATAATAAACCACTGAAATTCTTCAGTAGATTTTGGAAAATATATTTAATTTAATAAATCTCTAGTTTTAGCATGCATTATATTGACTTTTGGGAGTCAGTTCTACCCTGGCCCCTAGGGTCGCCATGTGTCGGATCTGACTCAACAGAACTTGGCTATATTGACTTAAAGGATTTGTCAATATATGGTTTCTGGATGGTAGCTCTGTGAAGAACAAATAAGTATATATTCCTCATAAGCTAACAGATAATAGAGTTATTACTACCTTCAGGGAACACACATTGAAGACTACTGACTTAATGAAATACTAAGTAATACTTATAAATTAAAATATCTATAATGCTATGAAACAGACTAGATTAATAACTATGAAATTCTGTTAAATGGAAAAGATGAGAAGTTTATGATTAGAGCCATGTAAAATTACAGAAGCATTGGGAAGAGATTAGAAAAAAGATGAAAAATGAATACAGTTTATTATTTTGGGTTACATGTGCAAATCATTGTTATTGCTTTTTTAAGTGTCTAATGCCAAAAGCCAAGTGCCGTCTAAAAAAGAAAGACTAGGGTGGGGTCAAGATGGCAGACTAAACGCATATCTCCTTAAATCCCTTTGGAAACCAAGACCAGAAATGATAATTAAACAGAGCCTTCTGGACACTCAGTGAGCCCTGGGATGCAGCATTGGGCTGTTAATTTCGACTTCATACCACTGAACGCAAAACCTCCTCTCTTTCACTGACCCCACTCTTGGTGAGCACAGGTTTGCACAGATCGAAGGTAACTCATCATTTTGATTTTTTTTCCTCTGTCTTGGCTGGTGAGCAGAGCAGGGATTTGACTGGCTGCTGGTCTCAGTCATACTGCTGGTGGGACCAGCAAGCGTAATTGCCATGTTCTGAGAGCCTGGCTTTGGACTCTATACACTTTGGACTCTATACACTCTATCTTTCTGCTTCTGCCACATGGTAGCTGTACAGATGTGCTTGTGTGGAATGCCATCTTGATCCACTGGGAGACAGAGAAGCCCAGGCAGAGGCTCTGGCCGGAATTGGATTCTAGGCTGGGAGGTGGAGCCTTCCAGGGGGAGAGTGCTTTTCCAGCAGGGAGGCAGTGTTTTGCACAGTGTCACCTGGGGCTGGGTCCCAGGGGTGGAGGCTGTGGACTCTGGGCATTTTGGGACTCTTGGCCTCTCTTTCCACTGGGAGCCTGGTCCTGGCCAGCTGGTGAGCTTGTGCTGGATGCCACTGTTTTTCACTGGAAGGTGGAGTCATCCATAAGAAGCCTCAGCTGGATCTAACTCCTGGGCTGGGAGGTAGTACCTACCCAGAAGAGAAATCCTTTCCAGCAGAAAAGCAGAATTCTACACAGCATCAGTTACAGCTGGAGCCCAACAGCAGAAGCCAGCAAGCCTGTAGCCTTTCATAGTTTGAGCTAGGTTTTAACATCTGGAGTTCAGTGTAGAGGTGCTTACTTTGCATGCTGGGAAGAGAGACATATACACCTGAAAACCTGACTGACTTTCGAAGTTATCAACTACTTTTTACTTCTCATTTTAAGATGGCCTAGAGAAACAACGATGGTCCATCTTCACAGCATTTTTCCCAGATTCTATTGACTCACATGAAGAACAATGGAAGAAACTGAAAGGACCAAAACTGGTTTTTTTGAAAAGAGCAACAAAATGGACAAACCATTGGCTAACTTACTAAAGAAAAACAGGAAAGTAAACAAATAACCCAAATAAGAAATAAGAGGGGAGTTGTCACAACAAATTCAGCAGAAATCAAAAATATCATAGCTGACTACTATGAAAGACTGCATTTTAACAGATTTGAAAACCGAGAGGAAATGGACAAATTCCTTGAATCGTATCACCTACCCAAACTATCGCAAGGTGAAGCAGAACAACTTAATAAACCCATCACAAAGAAAGAGATGGTATAAGTCATAAGAAAACTACCAACCAAAAAAAAAAAAAAAACACAGGCTAAGATGGCTTCACTGCAGAATTCTACCAAGCTTTAGAGAAGAGTTATCTCCAATGTTACTGAGAATATTTCACAGCATAGAAAGTGGCAGAATGCTCCCAAATTCATTCTATGAAGCCAGCATAACCCTGATACCAAAGCCAGGAAAAGACCCAACCGGAAAGGAGACCTGCAGACCAATATCACTCATGAATCTAGATGTAAAAATCTTCGGCAAAAGTCTTGCCAGTAAAATGCAACAACATACCAAAAAAATAATCCATCATGATAAAGTTGGATTCATACCAGAGATGCAAAGCTGCTTCAACAACAGGAAAACAATTCATGTGATGAACCACATAAATACTACAAAAGACAAGAATCACCTGATCTTGTCTGTTGATGCAGAAAAGGCATTTGATGAAGTCCAACACCCATTCACGCTAAAAACTCTCAGAAAAACAGGAATCGATGGCCAATTTCTCAATGCAATAAGGGCCATTTATACAAAGCCAACAGCCTACATCATCTTGAATTGAGAGAGACTGAAGCAGTTTCCCTTGAGGACAGAAACTAGACAAGGATGCCCACTCTCACCTCTCCTATTCAACATAGACTAGAAGTTCTAGCCAGAGCAATTAGTCAAGACCAAGGAATAAAGGGCATCTGAATCAGCAAAGAAGAACTAAAAATCTCCCTATTTGCAGATGATGTGATTGTATATGCAGAGAATCTCAAAGAATCCACAAGGAAAGTACTCAAACTGATAGATGAGTTTGGCAAAGTCTCATGATACAAGATAAACATAAGTAAATCAGTAGGATTCCTTTATACCAACAACGAGATTATTAAGGAAGAAATCGCCAAGTCAATACCATTTACTATAGCCCCTCAGAAAATAAGGTACCTAGAAATAAACCTAACCGGAGAAATAACAGACCTTTACAAAGAGAACTACAGGATCTTACTACAACAAACTAAGAGAGACTCACATAAATGGAGAAAACTACCCTGCTCATTGATAGGAAGAATTAACATTGTGAAAATGTCTACTTGACCCAAAGCAATCTACTACATAATGCAATCCCAATACAAGTTCCACTGACATTTTTTAATGAGATGGAGGAACAAATTACCCACTTTGTCTGGAAAGGGAAGAAGCCCCAGATAAGTAAAGCTTTACTGAAGAAGAAGAACACACTGGGAGGCCTCTCATTACCTGACCTTACGACCTATTACACTGCCACAGTAGTCAAAACAGCCTGGTACTGGTACAAAAACAGATAGATCAATGGAACAGAATCAAGACCCCATAGATGACGTCATCTGCCTATGAACAGGTGATATTCAACAAAGGCCTTAAGACATTAAACTGGGTAAAAACAATGTCTTCAACAAATGGTGCTGGGAAAACTGGATATCCATCTGCACTAAATTAAAACAAAACCCATATCTTACACCTTATAGAAAAACCAACTCTAACTGGATAAAAGACCTAAATATTAAATCTAAAACGATAAAGCTCATCCAAGAAAAAGTAGGAACAACAATGGAAGGTTTAACACACAATGTAGACAGACTTCAAAATCTGTCAACCAAATCACAATCAACAGAAGAGAAAACAGGTAAATTGGAACTACTAAGAATAAATCACTTTTGCTCATCCAGATTGGAAAATCTAGAGGAAATGAACAAATTTTAGATTCATATTCCCTACCAAAATTATCACAAGGAGATGTAGAACAAGGTAAGAAACACATCACAAAGGAACAGACTGAAAAAGTAATAAAAAAAACTGTCAACCAAAAAAAGTCATGGCCCAGATGGCTGCGCTGGAGAATTCTAATAAACTTTTAGAGAAGAGTTAACTCCAATACTACTGAGAATTTTTCACAGCATAGAAAGGGACAGAATACTTCCAAATTCATTCTATGAGGCCAGCATAACCCTGATACCAAAGCCAGGAAAGATCCTACAAAAAAAGAAAATTACAGACCAATATGACTCATGAACAAGACACAAAAACCTTTGAGAAAATTCTAGCCAATAGAGTACGCAGTCAATGTGGCAGACTAGACACGCATCTCCTTAATTCTCTCTAAAAACTAAGTCCTGGATTGCTAATTAAATGGCGCTTTGTGGACACCCATTGAGCTTAGGACACTGGATAGGACATGCCACTGAACGGGAAAATTCTTCTTTTTTGCTAACCCTCACCCATGTTGAATAGCTGGCTCCCATGAACTGAAGGTAACGGGGTTTTTTTGGCTTTTGTTTTTTCCTTTTTGTTGGCTGGCAGGCAGGGATGGGCTTAACTGGCAGCAAAGCTGAACCACTGTGCTGACATGATCAGAGTATGGAATAGCCAAATTTTGAGAGTCCAGCTTCAGACTCAGAGCACCACAGCCCCTCCACACTCTCTTCTTGAACTTCTGTCATAGATCCAGCTATTTCACAGTGTGCGGTACAGCTTATCGGGGCACCATCTTGTTCAATTGGGAGGTGGAGTTATCCAATCACAGGCATTAGCAGGGGCTAATTCCCAGGCTGGGGGGCACTGCCAGCCTGGGGAGCACTTTTCCAGCAGAAAAGCTGTGTTTAGCACAGTGTAGGCTTATGGTGAGGCCTGATGAGGGATGTCGGCAGGGCAGTAGCCTGTGCATACTATGATCTATACCACAGCACCTGGGTGCAGCTGAAGAGCTGCCTGTGCTGTCAGCTGGAAAGAGGGACTTGCACACCTGACAGTCTGACTGATTTTGGAAGTGGTCAGACACCTTTTACCTTTCAAATTAAGACTGCCTAGAAAAATAACTGCAGTGTAGCCTGATGGCATCTCTTCCAGTCTTTACTGAACAACATCATCGGCTTGACTGATGTTCCCACAGTGACTCCATAAGTAGGGCCATATCTTTGCCAGCCAGGAGGTGGAACCTGCTACCCCAGAGATTCCACTGGGCCCACTTACTGAAGTATACAGAGGTGGCTGGTGATCAACTTCCTTCTCAGAATTGTGCCTCAGTGCCTGCTAAGGCAATACCAGAGCTTAAAGAGCCTCTAGATTCCTGAAAGCAACAAACCCTAGACAAACATTTAAAGAAAAATCCACACATGGCTCCAGAAAACTCCCAAAATAAAGAACCAAAGAACTTCCCAGATGAAGAAGCCTTTCTGAAACTATTGGAGGTTGAGAACAAATGAATATCTCCTAGACATTATGCAAAATGCAAAAGAGAAAAATGAAAAACTAAACAGGCTGTTCAAACTGATGGAACATCAGCATTCTGAAATCTGACAGATCATTAACAACATTACAGAATTAAACCCAGAGACTCTAGAGTTAGACAACTCAATTCAAAGCCAAAAGAGCAGAACTGAACAACTGGAAATTAGACTAAGTGACCTAGAAGACAGAGCTACTGAGAAGAAATCAGAAAAAAGAAACAACAAAATAAAGAAGCATTAAGAAACATGTGGGACTCTATCAAGAGAAACAATCTATGATTAACTGGAGTCCCTGAGCAGTAAGAGTCACCTGATAACACAGAGAGCATTATTGTTGTGTTGCTGACAGAAAACTTCCCTGAAATTATGAAAGAAGAGAATATAGATATCCAAGATGTGTATTAAATACTACACAATAAAGACACCAAAAGAAAGACTCCTAGGCATATCATAATCCAGCTTAACAAAATCAAACATAAGAAGAAACTTTTAAAGGCAATGAGACTCAAAGCAAAGCTAACATTCAGAGGGAAACTTCTCTGCAGAAACCATGGTGGCATGGAGGTAGTGGGATGGTACATTCAAAGACCTGACCGTGAAAAGCTTCCAACAAAGAATTACATATCCTGCAAAACTGTCTTTCAAATATGAAAAAGAAATTAAAACATTCACAGATAAACAGAAACTGAGAGACTTCATCAAAAACATACCAAAGCTATAAGAAGTACTGCAAGAAGCTCTTGGCTTATGGAGAAAAAATTAAGTCTATATTTAAGGAGGCAACATACGATACAACATCCAGCAATCTCCTCAGTTAGGGAAGGCACAAAACTGGATCAAAGCTGTAACACTAAAAGAAGGGATCCAGTGATCATATCATGAAAGCTAAGATATTATCACATTAAAAAGATGGATACACTATGGTAGTTATAGTCCTTCCAGATGGAGAGGAAGTTAAGAAGATATGTAGAAGTTAAAAATGGGTTGAAAATTAGATTATCAAGGGAAGTAGCCGCAAAGCACAATAAAGATGCAACAGATCAAAACAAGAAACATAGCACGGAAGTCTCAACAAACACAAAACCAACAAGGAAAAGGCTGAAAAACCAACCCCTAAAGAATGACCCAGAACAGAATACTAAGAGCAACAGAGAAAACACCAACGCAAAACTAAATGGATCAAAACGACAGCACTATACACATACCTATCAATAATTACACTGAATGAAAAAGGATTAAATGCTCCAGTAAAGAAACAGTGATATCTTGGATCAAAAGACATGACTCATCTCTATGCTGTTTACAAAAAACTCACCTTAGACTTAAAGATATGAACAAACTGAAAATTAAAGAAGGGAAGAATACATAGTAAGCTAACAATACACAAAGAAGAGCAGGTGCGGCAATACTAATCTCAGATAAAACAGATTTTAACGTAAGATCCAACACCATGACCAAGGAGGGACACTATTGCTGAAAGGTTCAATACACAAGCAGGACTTAACAATACTAAGTATTTACGCACACAATACTAGATCATCTAAACAAATGGAACACACACTGACTACATTGAAAAGTGACATAGATCACTTCACAATAATAGTTGGAGACTTCAACACTCCACTTTCAGTATTGGACAGATCTTCTAGAAAAAGCTCAGTAAAGACACAAAAGATCTTGCTGCAACTATTAACGGACTAGATCTCAACAACATACTCAGAACTTTTTATCTATCAACAGATAAGTACATCTTCTTCTACAGTGCACATGAAACATTTTCCAGAATAGACCATGTGTTAAGACATAAAGCAAATCTCAACAAAACCCAAACCACTGAATTACTGTAAAGCATCTTCTCAGACCAGAAAGCCATAAAAGTCAAAATCAATAGCAGAAACAACAGATAGAAATTGGAACTAATGGAAACTGAACAACATCTTTCTCACAAAGCCATTGATCATAGAAAAATCAAAGATGAAATAAAGAAATTTATGCATTCAAATGAGAATGAAAACACTTCCTACTAGAACCTATTGGATACAGCCAAGCAGTACTCGGGGGTCAACTTATCTGTATAAATCCACGCATCTGGAAAGAAGAGAGTAGGTAAATCAAAAAATTAACCCTACAGCTTTAACAAGTAGAAAGAGAGCAACAGAGGAACCCCTCATGTTCCAGAAGAAAACAGATAATCAAGATTGGAACAGAATTAAATGAATTACAGAATAGAACAACAATTGAAAAAATTGACAAGATTAAAGCTGGTTTTTTGAAAAGATCAACAAAATTGACAATCCATTGGCTAAACTTACCAAAGAAAAACAGGAAAGGAAGCAAATAACCTGAATAAGAAATGAGAAGGGACAAGAGCTTCCACAGAAATCAGAAGTATCATAACAGTGTATTATGAAAGATTGTACTCTAACAGATTTGAAAATCTAGATGAAATGGACAAATTCCTACATTCATATTACCTACCAAATTTGTTACAAATAAAAGTAGAACAACTTAATAAACTCGTCACAAAGGAAGAGATTGAAAAAGTCATCAAAAAACTGCCAACCAAAAAAAGCCCTGGCCCAGATGGCTTCACTGCAGAATTCTATCAAGCTTTTAGAGAAGAGTTAACTCCAATACTACTGAGAATATTTCATCGCATAGGAAGGGCTAGAACACTCCCAATTTCACTCTATGAGACCAGTATAACACCGATACCAAAGCTAGAGAAAGTTCCCACAAAACAGGAGAAATACAGACCAATATCACTCATGAAACTAGATGCAAAACCTTCAACAAAATCCTTGCCAATAGAATTCAAAGACATATCAAAAAAATAATCCATCACAACCAAGTTGGATTCATCCTGGGATACAAGATTGGTTCAACATCAGAAAAACAATTAATGTGATCAACCACATAAATAACATAAAATATAAAAATCACTTGATTTTGTCAATTGATACAGAAAAGGCACTTGAAAAGTGCAACACCCATTCATGTTAAAAACTCTCAGCAAAATAGGAATAGAAGGCAAATTCCTCAGCACAAATAAGGGCCATCTATGCAAAGCCTGCCAGCTACATCATCCTGAGTGTTGAGAGACTGAAAAAATTCCCCTTGAGAACAGAAACTAGACAAGGATGTCCACTCTCACCTCTCCTGTTCAACATGGTACTAGAAGTTCTGTCCAGAGCAATCAGACAAGACCAAGAAATAAAGAGCATCCACATCAGCAAAGAAGAAGTAAAAATCTCCCTATTTGCAGATGACATGATTGTATATGCAGAGAATCCTAAAGAATAAGTAAATAAATTAATAGAGGTCAGCAAAGTATCAAGATATAAGATAAAACAACTAAATCAGTAGGATTCCTTTATACGAACAAAGAGATCATTAAAGAAGAAATCACCAAATTATTACCATTTAATACAGTCCCCCAAGAAGACAAAATACCTAGGAATGTATCTAACTAGAGAAATAAGAGACCTATACAAAGTGAACTACAGGACCTTACTTCAAGAAACTGAGAGATACTTAGATAAATGGAGAAACCTACCCTGCTCATGCATAGGAAGATTTCACATTGTGAAAATGTCTATTTTACCCAAAGTGATCTACATATACTGTTCAATTCCAATAAAATTTCCAGTGACATTGTTTAATAAGACAGAGAAACAACTCACCCACTTTGTTTTGAAAGGAAAGAAACCCTAGACAGCAAAGCACCTCTGAAGAAGAACACACTAGGAGGCCTTTCACAACCCAACTTTAGAACCTATTACACTGTTGCAGTAGTCAAAACAGCCTGGCAATGCTACAAAAAGAGGTATATAGACCAATGGAACAGAATTGAGACCCCAGAGATGCCACTGTCCTCCTATGAACAGCTGATACTCGACAAAGGCCCTAAAATTTCAAACTGGGATCAAAACAGTCTCTAACAAATGGTGCTGGTATAACTGGATATCCATCTGAAATAAATTGAAATGAGACTGATATCTAACACCTCACACAAAAGCCAAGTCAAATTGGATCAAAGACCTAAATATTAAACCTAAAATGATAAAGGTCAGGCAAGAAAAAATAGGATCAATAGTGGAAGTTTTAATACAAAACTTAGACATTTAAAAATCTGGCAAACAAAGCAGGATCCACAGAAGAAAAAAAACAGATAAATGGGAACTACAAAGAATTAAACATTTTTGCTCATCCAAAGACTTTAGCAATAGAATTAAAAGACCACCTACAGAATGGAAAAACATATTTGGCAAGTATATGTCAGACCGACATCTGATATCCATAATCTACAAGGTACTACAAAATGTCAACAAGAAAAGGATAAATAACCCAGTTAAGCATTGGGAAAAAGGAGATAGACAGACACTTCTCTAAAGAGGATATCTGGGCAGCTGAAAGACACATGTGGAAATGTTCACGATCATTGCTATTAAAGAAATCTAAATCAAAACGACAGTGAGACACTATCTCACCTCAACAAATGTGGCCATGATCCAAAACACACAAAACAACAAATGCCAGAGAGACTGTGGAGAGATTGGAACTTTCCTACACTGCTGGTGGGATTACAAAATGTACAGCCTCTTTGGAAAGCAATCTGGGGCATTCTTAAAAAGATGGAAATGGATATGCCATTTGACCTAGTAATCCCACTACTTGGAATATATCCTACAAAAGCAAGGGTAGTCACATGAACAAATACATGCACATGCATGTTTATTGCAGCACAGCCCACCACAGAAAAAAGATGGAGTCAACCCAGATGCCCAACGACAGATGTATGGTTAAACTATGGTACATATACTCAATGGAGCACTACGCAAGGATAAAGAACAATGATGACTTTAGGAAGCATCTCATAACATAGTTTCACCTGGAAGACATTATGTTTAGTGAAATCAGTCAGCAGCACAAGGACAAATATTGTATGAGACACTATATGGACTTAAAAACAGACTCATATACAAAAGAAAAGACTCTTTGATGGCTACAAGTGGGGGATAGAGTTGGTTATAGATTAAATAGGTGATAGAAATTTGGTTGGGTGAAATCAGTGGCAGTACACATTAGAAAGAAGATCAGTTACCTGGACTTCAACATAACCCCAAAACTCTTCCAATCTTAACCCAATATTGCAAGGATAGAGTAGCAGGGATGGGAGCCTGGGGACCATGCTGTTAGGGGACATTGAGGCCAGTTGGCATAACTAGCCTATTGTTAAAAGAGTCTTCTGCAATCCTCATAAGTGAGTGGCATCTGGGGTCTTAAAAGATAGCAAACTGCCATCTGACAAACATCAAATTGTCCCAACTCAGCTGGAACTGATGATCACCAAGGACAACAATGACATGAAGTAAAAACAGCCCAGAAGACAGACAGATGCACGTGGATGGATGATGATATCAACATGTGACAAGAAGAATCAGATGGTGCCCGGCCACCAACGACACCCATGATGGGTCTCACAATGTTGAGTTCCAGTGGCAATGCCAGAAAAAATGTGGTGTACCCTAAGGACTCCACTAAAAGATTGCAACTGATGGCTGACCTAAGAGTTCCCCTGGGAGTATGGCCCCTAGACTTGGTGCTGCCTCTGATCATAGATCATTGCTGAGGTTAACTCTTCAAATAGAAATGGAGTGGACTTGGGGACACAGAGTGTCCATATTGTGTGTGCACTTGATGGTTCTGTGCATCTATAGGATGTTGTCCTACTTGCCTCTTACTAGATGGGAGTGGTGTGGGTGGAAACGGGGGGGACAGGAGATTGTTGGGAAGGTATGGCATGTACCAAATGGAAAGGAGAAGTGTGCTGTTACTGGGAAGGCAGAGCAGAGAGAGCTGCAGATAGGCAGGGATGCAAATTTGAATTGTATTCTGAACTTTCACTCAGTCACACACATACACACACTCAAAATATATATATGTACATACGTATATATGTACATATACATACTATACACTTGGCGAATAGAATTCAACAGCATATTAAAAAAATAAGTCATCATTAGCAAGTTGGACTTACATCGGGGAAGCAAGACTGGTTCAACATCAGAATAACAATGTGATCAACAACATAAATAGCAAAAAGGATAAGATGACCTGATTTTTCAGTTGACGCAGAAAAGGCTTTTGACAAAGTCCATCACCCGTTCATGTTAAAAGCTCTCACAAAAATACAAAGAGAGGGGAAATTCTCCAGTGCGAGAAGGGGCATCTACGGAAAGCCGACTGCCTACATCACCCTGAATGGAGAGAGACTGAAAGAGTTCACCTTCGAATGGGAACAACAGAAGGATGCCCATTCTCATCATTTCTATTCAACATTGTACTAGATTTTCTAGCCAAAGCAATCAAACAAGACAAAAACATAAAGGGTATCCACACCGGCAATGAGGTAAAAAAATCTTCCTATTTGCAGATGATATGATTGTATATGCAGAGAATCCCAAGGAAACCTTAGTAACTACTGGAATGGATAGAAGAGGTCAGCAACGTATCAGGATATGATAAACATCAGTAAATCATCAGGATTCCTCTGGAACAACAAAGAAATCATTAAAGAAGAAATCACCAAATCAATACCTTTTACTCTACCCCCAAGAAATTAAAATACCTAGGAATATATCTAATTAGAAAAATGAGAACTATGCAGAGAGAATTACAAGACTTCACTGCAAGAAACCAAAAGAGACTTACATAAATAGAGAAACCTGCCCTTCTCATGGATAGAAAGACTTAACATTGTGAAAATGGCTGTTTTACCCAAAGAGGTCTGCATATACAATGCAATTCCAATACAACTAGTGTCATTTTTTAATGTGATGGAGAAACAAATCATAAACTTTGGAAATGAGAACAAAAACAGGTAATAAAGTGTTACTGAAGGAGAGGAATACAGTGAAAGTTCTCACACTAGTTAACCTAAGAACCTATTACACTGCCACAGAAGTGAAAACAGCCTGGTACTGCTACAAAAAGAGATATACAGACCACTGGAACAGAATCAAGACCCCAGAGATACCACCATTCTCTTAGAAACAGGCGATAATTGACAAAGGCCCTAAGATTGTAAACTGGAAGAAAAGCAGTCTCTAAGAAATGGTGTTGGCAAAACTAGATATCCATCTGCAAAACAACTGAAACAGGACTGATGTCTTACACCTTACACAAAAACTAACTGAAATTGCATCACAGGCTTAAATATCAAACCTAAAATGCTAAAGATCATTTTAGAAAAACTAAGGTCAGTGACGGAAGTTCTAATGCACAGCCTAGGCAGACTTCAGAATCTGGCAAAGCAAGATCAACAAAAGAGAAAACAGATAAATGGAAACTACTTTAGAATCAAATGCTTTTGCTCATCCAAAGACTTTACCAAGAGTTAAAAGACCACTTACAGAAAAGAAAAAATATTTGGCAGCTACATGTTAGGCCAACGTCTGATCTCCATAATCTACAAAGTATCGCAAAATATCAACAAGAATAAGTGAAATAACCCAATTAAGTGATGGCAAAGGATATGGGCAGACACTTCACCAAAGAAGACATCCAGGCAGCCAAAGGACACTTGAGGAAATGCTCATTATCATTAGCTGTAAGAGAAATCCAAATCAAAACTACAATGAGATACCATCCCACTACAACAAGGCTGGCCATAATTCAAAAAACACAAAACAACAAATGCTAGAGAGGCTGTGGAGAGATCAGAATTCTCCTATACTGGTTGTAAGATTGCAAAATGACATAACCTCTTTGGACAGCAATCTGGCTCTTCCTTAAAGAGCTATAAATAGATATACCATTAGATCCAGCAATCTAACTGCTCAGAATTTATCCTACGTAAACAAAGGCTGTCACATGAATGGACACATACACATTAATGTTTATTGCAACACAGTCTACAAATATTAAAAAGATAGAATCAACCTAGATGCCCATCAAATGGTGAACGGATAAACAAACTATGGTACATATACTCAATGGAACACCATGCAATGATGAAAAATAATGATGATTTTGGGAAGTGTCTCATAACCTGGTTTGAATTTGAAGACATTATGCATAGTAATATCAGTCTACAGCACAAGGATAAATACTGTATGACACCCCTGCTATAAGGACTTAAAAATAGACAAGTACAGAAGAACAGAATCCTTGATGGCTACAAGGGTATGGAGGGAAGGTGAGGGCTGGTCATAGATTAGATAATTGATAGAAATGTGGTTGGGTGAGGGCAGTGAGAGCACACAGTAGAAAGTAGATCAACTTCAGTACAAACTGAAAGCTCTTCTAATCTCAACCTAATACTGCAATGACAGAGTATCACAGCAGGGTCTGGGGACCATGGTCTCAGAAGACATCAAAGTCATTTGACATAATTAGCCTATTGCTAAGAGTGTCTTCTGCACCCCATATTGGTGAGCAGCATCTAGGGTCTTAAAACCTAGCCAGCTGTCATCTGAGGTACACCAAATGATCCCAACTCAGCTGGAACAGATTATCACCGAGAACACCAAAGTCATGAGGAAAAAAGAGCCCAGGAGACAGAAGGATCCACATGAATGGGAGACTGTTCAACATGTGAACAGAAGAACCAGATGGTGCCTGGCCACCACCAAAGACAGCTGTGATGGGGCACATAATGTTGACTCCCTGTGGTAACACAAGAAAAGGAGGAGTACAACTCAAGACCTCTACTAAAAGACCATAGTTGATGGTACGACAGCTCAGGGGATTCCCTTGGAGCATGGTTCCTAGACGTGCCACGGTACCTGTCTAGAAAACACTACTGAGGTCAACTCTTTGGACAAAAATGGACCAGACTCGGGAACACAATGTGACCATATGATATGTGTACTTCATGGTTCTATGCATTTATAGTAGGGTGTCATACTGCTCTCTTTGTAGATGGGGGAAAAGAGGGTGGAGACAAGGAGGCAGGAGTCTGTTAAGGTGATACGACAAGTATAAAATGAAATGGAGGAATGTGCTGTCACAAGTCAAGGAGAGCAGAAGGAGCTGCAGACATGAGGGCCTGCAAAATTGATTGGGATTGTATACATTCACATAATCACAACAAAAAAGAAAAAATATATGTAGTGAAATCCTCTTCACTTTCAGTAAGTAAGGTTGTGTAGACTACTTATCATGGGTTGTTACTGAGTCTTCCATCAATCCTGATACCACATGCTTCTTTATGTGGGTCCAGCTTCTCAAATTATTTGGTTAGCACAGTTTGAATAAGTATGGTGAAAGAATACAACTGTGACACACACCACACAGAAGTCCCTTGTTCTGTTCAAATGACTGGCTCTTCATATACGTACAGGTTCCCCATGAGCACAATTAAGTGTTCAGGAATTCACTCTTCGCAATGTTAACTGCAATTTGTTATGATCCACACAATCAAATGCATTTGTATAGTCCATAAAATATAAGTAACCATCTTTCTGGTTTTCTCTGCTTTCAGTCAAGTTTCATCTGACATCAGCAGTGATATCCTTTGTTTTGTATCTTCTTCTGAATACAGCTTGAATTTTTTGAAGTTTCCTGTCAATGTACTGCTGCAACTATTTTTAATCAGTCTTCAGCAAAATTATACTTGTGTTTTAGATCACTTTCTTTGGAACAGGTACAAATATGGATCTCTTCCAGTCAACTGGTCTGGATTTGGTGGCTTTGCTTGGTTCATGGGAGTGCTCCTGTGCCCAGCTCACCTCTGGCTGGTAGAGAGTCTCTCGCTCCATATCACATTTTTTTACCCTGTGCAGCCCAGTGATCGTATGTACGGCACGTTATTGTCTTGTCTAATTCATTCCTGTTTTGTTTTCTGGTCCAGATACTTAATAGTGGTACTCTTCTTCCTGTCATCCAGTCTTTCTTTCAATTTTCCACTTGATGTTCACGCCTCTTGGAATGCTCAGTTTAGCTCATTTTGTTGATTTTTTAGTTCTTATTTGTTAGAGACATTAGCAAGGATGTGTGGCTATGCCCTCAAAATTCTATGTCCATTTTCATTTCTCTTGGGAATATATAGTAAATGAACTTGAAGGTAACTCTGTATTTCAACTAATTAGATTTCAAGAAATTCTCTACTGACAGTTCCAGAAAGGAACAACACATGTTCTTTATGGCCTATTTGACTATATATGTGACTATAGTGTTACGGGCAAGTGTGCATACTAATTAAAACCAAGGCAATGATGCTTGGAAGACTGTGGCTTTAAGAAGAAAGGAACTGTCATGATAGAAACCCAGTGCCAGTCTTGTGCTGAGTAGAAGCTTTTTTAAACACAGAACTGTGGTTTTATATCCTACACATCACAGTCATTTTGTTATATGACAAAAGACCTAACTTGAATTTCTGGAATAAAACTGCTCTCCATGAATTGGCTCCTACCTCTAGAAACCAGATTGACCCAATTGAAAGGAGGGGGAAAAAAAAAGCACAGATCTTGGGGTTTCACATAAGGGCTAGCAGCAGGATAGACTACTTGAAATTGAAAATAAACCTATCCCCCAAAATGAGCCATAATAATTCTTACTACATTTGTAGTATTGTCTCTGCTCACCCTAATCAATGAATCCAGGATCCTCTTTTGTACTTATTTAAATTTTAGATTTTGTTCAAGTCATGTCATTTACTTGGATCATTAATCCTCTGTATAAGTACATTTGAAGTCTTGTACATTTTTCAAGACTCATGTCAAATGTTATTCTTCCAAAATCCTCCTTAAAATCTGCCATTAATTCTTCTCTAGAGTCTTGTTTATTATGTTATTGCATTAGTTTCTCCCTGAGTATTTCTTATTTACCTTGTAGATTGCAAGCTTCTAAAAGACAAGTAATATGTTTTATCATTTTGCATCCTTTGAATTCCTAGTTGAGTACTTTGTACTTACATCTCTACATCTCTCTGTGATGCACAGTGTTCTAAGGGCACAGCCAGGAATGCACTGTCTAATTCACAACTGATATTAAGACACAATTTTCTTAGACCTTTGTGGTGAAGCCAGTGGAAAACCATAGACTGAGCTTTTACATAAACTCAGCCAGTTTCAGGTATCGTTGTTAAGATACTGTCAAACTAGCTCAGACTAACGGTGACCTTATGTATAACACAGGAAATGTTGCCCTCCCCTGTGTGATTTTAATGATTTTTTTAATATGTTTTAGTTCATCGTTGTGCCACTTTTTATTCTGAGTGCTTTCCAATGTGAGAGCTAATCCTCTAGCACTTTGTCAGACACTATTCTGTTGTTTTGTACATAGGATTCTTAGAGGCTAATTTTCAGAATCAGATTATTAGAACTTTCTTTCTAGTCTATCTTAATTGGGAAGCTCCACTGAAACCAGTCCACCATGGGTAAACCTGTTGCTATGTGAAATATCAGTGGCATAGCTTTCTGCATAACAGCAACACTAAAGTCACCAAAATATGATAAATAGGTGAGGGGTAGACCTTTCAGTTTAGGGCCAGGAAAAAAACATAAAATATTTTCCTGAACAAAATCATTTTGATTTTTCTAGCAGTAAAAATGCTGAATTACAATAAGCATTATTCCCAATCTTTATCAGTACTAATAATGATGACTCTTACTTGATACAATCTTGGGTATCTGAACAGAATATGTAAATTCCTTAAGTGAACATGGATTATTAGAAAAAATATAAAAAGTCACAGTTAAAAATAAAATAATGTGACCCAGATTTCAAATTATTCATATCTTAAAGCAGGCCAATTATTTCTGTAATTAAGAAAATCCTTGGAGTTGTCACCACAGATGAAACAAAAATCAAAAATATCACAACAGAATACTATGAAAGACTATACTGCAACAAATTTGAAAACCTAGGGGAAATGGACAAATTCCTGGACTCATACCACCTACCCAAATTATCACAACGTGAAGCAGAACAACTTAATAAACCCATCACAAAGGAAGAGATTGAATATGTAATCAAAACATTGCCAACCAAAAAAAGTCCGGGCCCAGAGGGTTTCACTGCAGAATTCTACCAAGCATTTAGAGAAGAGTTATCTCCAATACTACTAAGACTATTTCACAGTATAGAAAGGGATGCAGTACTCCCAAACTCATTCTATGAAGCCAGCATAACCCTGATACCTAAGCCAGGGAAAGACTCAACAAAGAAAGAGAACAACAGACTGATATCACTCATGAATCTAGATGCAAAAATCTTCAACAAAATTCTTGCCAATAGAATACAACCACATATGAAGAATATAAGCCATCACGACCAAGTGGGATTCATACCAGGGATGTAAGGCTGGTTCAACATCAGAAAAACAATCAATGTGATTAACCACATAAATAACGCAAAAGACAAGGATCACCTGATTTTGTCCATTGATGCAGAAAAGGCATTTGATAAAGTCCAACACCCATTCATGCTAAAAACTCTTAGCAAAATGGGCATAGACGGCAAATTCCCCAACACAATAAGGGCCATTTATACAAAGCCAATTGCCCACATCCTCCTGAATGGAGAGAGACTGAAAGACTTTCCCTTGAGATCAGAAGCTAGACAAGGATGCTCACTCTCACCTCTCCTATTCAACATTGTGCTAAAAGTTCTAGCCAGAGCAATTAGACAAGACCAAGAAATAAAGGGCATCTGCACTGGCAAAGAGGAAGTTAAAATCTCCCTGTTTGCAGATGATATGATTGTATATGCAGAGAACCCCAAGGAACCTATAAGTAAACTACTGAAACTGATAGAAGAGTTCAGCAAAGTCTCAGGATACAAGATAAACATAAGTAAATCAGTAGGATTCCTTTATACCAACAACGAGAGTGTGAAGGAAGAAATTATCAAATCAGTACCATTTACGACAGCCACTAAGAGGATAAAGTACCGAGGAATTAATCTAACCAGAGAAACAACAGATCTT
The DNA here is from genome assembly GCA_028571685.1 of Heterohyrax brucei. Classification (NCBI taxonomy): domain Eukaryota; kingdom Metazoa; phylum Chordata; class Mammalia; order Hyracoidea; family Procaviidae; genus Heterohyrax; species Heterohyrax brucei. The sequence continues at coordinate 133,794,734 of CM053150.1, forward strand.
TACAAAGAGAACTACAAGCCCTTACTACAAGAAACTAAGAGAGACTTAGATAAATGGGAAAACCTACCTGTTCATGGATAGGAAGACTTAACGTTGTGAAAATGTCTATTTTACCCAAGTCAATTTATTTATATAATGCAATCCCAATAGAAGTTCCAGCGACATTTTTTAATGAGATGGAGAAACAAATCACCAATTTTGTTTGGAAAGGGAAGAAGCTCCGGATAAGTAAGGTACTACTAAAGAAGAAGAACACACTGGGAGGCCTCTCATTACCAGACCTTAGAACATACTACACTGCCACAGTGGTCAAAACAGCCTGGTACTGGTACAAGAGCAGACAGATGGATCAGTGGAACAGAATCGAGACCCCAGAGATGACACCAACTGCCTATGAACAGTTGATATTCGACAAAGGTCCTAAGACATTAAACTGGGGTGAAACCAGTGTCTTCAACAAATGGTGTTGGCAAAATTGGTTATCCAATTATCTGCAATAAACTGAATCAAGATCCATATTTTACACCTTACACAAAAACCAACTCCAACAGGATAAAAGACCTAAATATCAAACCTAAAACGATAAAGCTCATCCAAGAAAAGGTAGGAACAACAATGGAAGTTTTAATACACAATGAGGACAGACTCCAAAATCTGTCAAAGAAACCTCAATCAACAGAAGAGAAAATGGATAAATGGGAACTATTAAGAATCAAACACTTTTGCTCATCCAAAGACTTTATTAATAGAATTAAAAGAACACCCACAGAATGGGAAAAAATATTTGGCAACTCTATGTCAAACCGATGCCTGATCTCCATAATCTATAAGATACTACACAATATCAACAAGAAAAAAAAATAAACCGTCCAATTAAGTGATGGGCAAAGTAGATGGACAGACATTTCACTAAAGAGGAGATCCAGGCAGCCAAAAAACACATGCGGGCATGTTCGTGATCTTTAATTATTAAAGAAATTCAAATCAAGATGACAGTGAGATACCATCTCACCCCAACAAGACTGGCCATGATCCAGAAAACACAAAACAACAAATGCTGGAGAGGCTGTGGAGAAAGTGGAACCCTCCTACACTGTTGGTGGGGTTGCAAAATGGTCCAGCCTCTTTGGAAAGCAATTTGGCGCTTCCTTGAAAAATGAATATCGATACGCCATTTGACCCAGTAATTCCACTACTTGGAATATATCCTACAGAATGGAGGCCTTTCACACCAACGGACACATGCAACAGAATGTTTATCGCAGCACAGTCCACGATAGCAAAAAGATGGAATCAACCCAGGTGCCCAACAACAGAAAAATGGATAGGTAAACTATGGTACATATACTCAATGGAGCACTATGCAATGATAAAGAATAACGATGATTCCAGGAAACATCTCCTAACCTGTTTTCAACTGGAAGACATTATTTTGAGTGAAAGTGGTCAGCGACAAAAGGACAAATAGTGTATGAGACCTCTATGATAAGATCTCAAAAACAGACTTACGTATAGAAGAAAAGACTCTTTGACAGCTGCAAGGGAGGGGAGGGAGGGAGGGCAAGTGGGGGGGAAGGTTTAGTTTAGATGGTTGCTAGAAATCTAGTTGGGAGAAATTGGTGATAGCACACATTAGAAACAAGGACAACATTAAGTGGACTTCAGCATAACTTGAGTACTCCTTCCATCTTAACCCAATATTGCAAGGATGGAGTAGCTTGGGCAGGGGGCAGGGAACTATGCTCTTAGGCAAAATCGAGGCCAATTGGCACAACTATCGTTTTGCTAAGAGAGCTTTCTGCACCCCACATTGGTAAGTGGCATCTGGACTCTTAAAAGCTGCCAAGCTGCCATCTGAGGACACAGCAAATGGTCCCAACTCAGCAGGAATGGATGCTCACCAAGGACCAAAATGACATGTGATAAAGACAACCTAGAAGACAGAGAGACTCACATCAGTGGGTGCCTACATGGACTTGGGACCAGAAGAACCAGATGGTGCCTGGCCACCACCAGTGATAGCCATGATGGAGCTCACTAGGTTGAGTCTCACTGGCAACACAAGAATAAAAAGGAGTGCATTCTGAGATCTCCACTAAAAGACTACAACTGATGGTCCAGCGGTTTCAGGGTTCCCCTGAGACCATGGCCTCCGTTCCTGATGCTGCCCTTACCCATAAATTATAATGAAGGTCCACTCTTTGGACAGGAATGGATTGGATTTGGCAATGCAGAGTGACCATATATTGGATGCACTTTACGGTTCTATACATCTATAGGATATCATCCTGCTGACCTCTGGCTGGAGGAAGGAGAGTGAGTGGAGAGGAGGGGAAAGGAGACTGTTGGGAGGATGAGACATGTATGGAGCAGAGAGGAACACTGTGCTGTCACCGGACAGGGAGAGCAGTGGAAGCTGCACATAGGTGGGCATGTAAAGTTACACGGGAATGTACATTTTCACTCAGTCATGTTAAATAAAAAAAAAAAAAAAGGAAATCCTCGGTAAAATTTTAATTAAAATTAGACACTTGCAAAGAACAAAAACAACAACAAAGAAACAGGGCCATTGAGTCAAGTCTGACTCATAGCGACCCTACAGGACAGAGAAGAACTGCCCCACAGAGTTTCCAGGGAGAACCTGTTGGATTTGAAGTGCTGACCTTTCGGCTATCAAATGTAGTGCTTAACCACTAAGCCACCAGAGTTTGCTTCACAAAGAACAGGAATTTTAATTTGTCCTGTTTATGGATTTTTATACAAAAATTTCCACTTCTTTTCATACTTAAAACATCTAAAAAAATTTCTATATCATTTTATGAGTTTCCTAAGAAAGAAATTTAAGTATATTCAAAATCATTTTAAGTTAACTTCAATATTGGAGTGCTTAATGATATTAAATGTATATCTTCCATTATTTTTCCTTCAGCATTCATTTTTAATTATTTTCTCTATGTATTTCATTAGAATTTTTGGATCCTATAGCCTATGGCTATAGTGGTTAAGTGCTAATTCTGCCAACCAAAAGGTTCAGCAATTCAAATCAATGAGGCACTCCTTAGAAACTGTATGAGCAGTTTTACTCTGCCCCACAGGGTCCCTATGAGTTGGAACTGACTTGATAGCACTGAATTTGATTTTTGGTTATTTATGACATATGGGAAGGATTCCTGATGGCACAGTGATTCAACAGTCAGTTGCTAACAGAATAGTCAGCAGCTAGAATCTACCAGTTGATTTTGAGGAGAAAGATAGGGCAGTCTTCTGTAAAAATTTACAGCCTTGAAAACACTATGGGTCACTTTTTATTGTTTTATAAGGATACTATGACTTGGAATTGGCTTGATGGTAACGTGTTTTACAAGTTGACAGCATACGGATTTTTTCTCCACTGAAATATAAATTTTCATAAAAGTCCTGTAAGTATTAGAGTTCATACATTCATTATGGTCCCTTTATTGGTCAGTCAGGAAGGTGAGGCCAAAATGGTGCCATAGCCACACACACTTAGTGATTCTTCTAACCACGAAGAACCATAAAATCAACTGAACAGAATGACAGAGCATTCCAGGAGGCCTGAATATTAGGTGGACAGCTGAAAGGTCATACTGGATGATAGTAAGAGGAGTACCACTAGCAAGCATGTCGACAAGTAAACAGAGCAGTAATAAGCTGAACAACATAACACCACACCAAGCATAGGAGAGCTAGGCTGGGCAGAGGAGAACTACTCCAGATGATGCGATGCTGTGCGGGGTTGAGGGATGCTGTGTGGGCCAGAGGAGCGCTAAATTGTGCAAAGGAGTACTACCCAGGGCAAAGAATGCTAGGTGGGGCTGAGGTATGCCCCATGGCCAGAGGATCATGGGACCAGACAGGGGAGAACCACTCTGGGAAATCAACACTTCATATAGCTGAAGGATGCTGCCTGGAATAGAGGAATACGGGACGAGATGGCTGAGCTCTGGGCCAGGTCATGGAGAGCTGCAGTTGGTGGCGGAACACTGTGCAGAGTGGAAGTGAGCTGCATGGGATGGAACGTCACTAGAACAGAAGGAGAAACACCAGGCAAGGTGAATAAGAGCCACACAAGGTGGAGGAACATGGCATGGGATGCAGTAGTGTGCAACTGGGCAGACAAGTATTGGGTCAGGTGGATGAGGGCTGCATCAGGTGGACAAACACTATGTGGGCAGAGGGGAGCTACATGGATTGGAGGAGGACCTGACTGGGAGTATGAGGGCCAGTCCAGATGGAGGACTGTAGTGCTGAGCAGAGAACTCCTCCCTCCCTTCTGTACTCTACACCATGATTTAAACTCTGATGTACCATTGAAGCCAGAAGTAGGTCACTTTTATGCACACACCCTGAGCTATTCTCTAGCACTTGGAAAGGGAAACAAAAAGGGACTAGAAAAAAAAAAGCTCTGACAGCTTCCCTGAACCAGCAACTTCTTTAACCTTCTCCGTACACTAACAGCTCCAACCTTCCAACGACTGCTCATCCAAATTATTAAGGATCCCCAAATCAAAGCAGCTCAAATGATTCATAGATACAAAATAAAGCACAATAACCAAACAAATAAATTGCAACAACTTTCTGATGTCTCAGAGAAAACAATCAGTTTCTACATATCCAAGGAAGCACATGCCTAAGGCTTTGGAAAACTTCCAAAACAAAGAGTCAACAAATTTTCCAGATGAAAAAGACTTCCTGCAATTATCAGAGGTAGAAAACAAAAGAATGACATAGTGAGCTAGCAAGAAATCAGAAGAGAAGTTAGGCAAGGTGCAGAAAAACACACTGAAATATTAAACAAGCTGCAAGAAATTCTTGAGCAGCACCAATCCAAAATACAATAGATTAAGAATAAAAGTACAGAACTAAATAACTCAAAAAAAAAAAAAACCCTCAAAGGAGAAGGATTGAGGAAATGGAATGCAGAATTAGGGAGGCTGAAGACACGGTAACTACACCAGCATATACAAGGAAAAATCTGATACAAGATTTTTTAGAAAAATGAAGAATCACTAAGAGGTATGTGGGACTCTATCAAAATAATAATTTAAAAATGACTGGAGTACCAGAACAAGGGAGGACAACAGAAAATACAGAAAGAATTGTTAAAGAGTTGCTGACAAATACCTTCCTCAATATCACAAAACATGAGAAGATATCTATTCAAGATACCGATTGAATCCTACACAAGTTAGATCCCAAAAGAGAGACAGTAAGGCATATTATTATGAAACTCAGTAAAACTAAAGAGATAAGTTAAATGTAGCCAAGCTTAAACAAAAAATAACCTACAAAAGAGAACCACTAAGACAAAGTTCATATTACTCAGTGGAAACCATGATGACACGAAGGCAACAGGATGGCATATACAAAGCTGTGGAGGAAAAAACTGCCACTCAAAATTTGTATACCATGCAAAACTGTTTCTCAAATATGATGGTAAAATTAAAACATTCAAAGATAAACAGAAGCTTAGAGAATTCACAAAAACCAAACCAAAATTACAAGAAACACTAAATGAAGTTTTTCCATTTGAAAATCAATAACATCAGCTCTAAGAGTCAGTGCAATACAGAGCACCAAGATAACAGCAAAATAGGAAATCCACAAAAGTAAATTAAAGCCAAATCATTAAATATAGCAAAACAGAGATCTCAGTATTGAAATGATGTCAACAACATACAAATAAGAGAGACAAATTGACGTTTTGACAGATTTTTCAGATGAGGAGGAAATAAATCAAGGAGATACAATGACATTAAAGACTCATTTAAATTTAGATTAATAGATGGGGAGTACTGGGGTAATTTCAAACAAAATTAACAATTCTACATATCAAAACAGTAAATGAAAGAAAAAAAACATGAAATCTCAGCAAATATAGAAAAACAAATACTGAAAGACTTGAATAGAAAACATATAAAGAAAAAAGAATCAGCATAGAAAAGTCAGTGGGACAAAAGAATTGCCCACAACACACAAAAATACATCGAAATGATAGCACTAAGTTTACACCGATAAATAAACACAGTGAATGTAAATGGACTAAATACACCAATAAGGAGACAAGAGTATCAAATTGGATCAAAAAAACATGAACCATCTATACGCTGCTTACAGGAGACACAACTCAGACTCAAATGTGCAGACAAACTACAACTCAAAAGATGGAAAAAATATTTCAGGGTAAGAGCAGTCAAAGAGCAGGAGCAGCAATATTAATCTTCAATAAATTAGACTTTTAAGTGAAATCTACCGTGTTGGATAAGGAGGAACATTATAAAATGGTTAAAGGTTCAATAAACCAGGAAGACATAATCATATTAACTATCTAATCACCCAATGAAAGGGCATGAAAATACATTAAAAAAAAAACAAAAAAAAACACTATTCTCACTGCAAACAGAAATAGGCAGCTCCACAATAAAAGTAGGAGATTTTAATCACACCATTCTCAGTCAAGGACAAAACATCTTGAAAAAAAGTGCAGTAAAGACACGGAAGATCTAAGTAACATAATCAATCAATTTGATCTCAAAGACATATTCAGAACAGCCAAGTACACTTTCTTTCCAATACACATGGAATGCTCTTCAGAACTGATCACATGTTAGGCCACAGAGCAATCCTTAACAAAATTCAAAATACTGAAATAATAAAAAGCTTCTTTTCAGGTCATAAAGTCATAAAAGTAGAAATCAATAATAGATAAAAACATGGGAAAAAATCAAAACAGGGAAAATGAACAACATTTTGCTACAGAATGACTGGACGATGCAAGACATCAAAGATGGAATAAAGAAATTCATAGACTCAAACAAGAATGAAAACACATCCTACCAGAATCTATGAGACACAGCAAAAACAGTGCTCAGAAATCAATCCAACCTCAATAAATGCTCACATCCCAAAAGAAGACAGGGTCCAAATCAAAGAATTAACTCCAACTTGAACAAGTGGAAAGAGAAAAGCAAAACAACCCACTGGGCACCAGAAGAAAGCAAATAATAAAAACTAGAGCAGAAATAAATGAAATAGAGAATAGCAAAAAGATTGAAAGAGATAAGATCAAAAGCTGATTTTGTGAAAAGATCAACAAAATTGATAAACCTTTGGCCAAACTGACAAAAGAAAAACAGGAGCAGAAACAAGTAAGTTGAATAAGAAATGAGACAGGTGTTATCATAACAAATTCAACTGAAATTAAAAGAATCATAAGAGAATATTATAATACAAAAAATTGTATTCTAATAAATTTAAAAAACTACAAGCAATGAACAGTTTTTTAGAAAAACTCCACCTATCAAAACTAGCACAAACGAAGTAGACTTTAATAAACCCATCACAAAATAAGAGACTGAAGAAAGTAATTAAAAAAGACTCCAAACTAAGAAAAACTCTGACCCTGATATCTTCGCTGGAGAATTCTAGCAGATGTTCTAAGAGTTAATACCTAGTATTAAAGGTATACAGAGCATAGGAAAGATGGAGTATTCCCAGATTCATTCTATGAAGCCAGTATAACCCTGATACCAAAGCCAGGTAATAACAGCACAGAAAAAGGAAAATTACAGACCAATATCTCTCATGAACTTAGAAGCAAACATTCTCAAGAAAATTCCAGCTAATAGAATTGGACAACATATCAAAAAAATAGTTCGCCACAACCAAGGAGGATTCATACCAGGGATGCAGTGATAGTTCAACATCAGAAAAACACTTAATGTAATCAACTACATAAATAAAACAAAAGACAAGAACCACCTGATCTTGTCAATCATTGCAGAAAGGGCAGGTGATAAAGTCCAGAACCCATTCATATTAAAAACTCTTAGTGAAATAGGATAGAAGGGAAATTTCTCTACATAATAAGGGGCATCTATGCAAAACAGTCAACATTATCCTAAATGGAAGGAAGTTGAAAGCATTTCCCTTGAGAACAGGCACCAGACAAGGGTGCTCAATGTCACCACTTTTATTCAACATTGTCCTGGAGGTTTTAGCCACAGAAATCAGGAAACATAAAGAAATAAAGGACATCCAAATTGGTAAAGAAGAAGTAAATGAATCTCTATTTGCAGATCTTATACACAGAAAATCCTAAAGAATCTACAAAAAAAAAAAAAAAAGAAAAAAAAAACCTACTGGAATTAATAGAGGACTTGAGCAATGTACCAGAATACAAGATAAACATACATAAATCAGTTGGATTCCTTTTACATCAACAAAGAGACAATCAAATAGGAAATAATGGAATCATTACCATTCACTGTGACTCACAAGATGATAAAATACATAGGAATAAATTTAACCAGAGATACAAAAGACCTATAGAAAGAAAATGGCAAGACTCTACTGTAAGAGACTTACATAAGTGGAGAAATATGCCTTGTTCATGGATAGGAACTGTTCTACCCAAAACAATCTGTATATATATATAATGCAATCCCAATACAAATTCCAATTGTATTTTTTAATAGATGGGGTAACAAATCACCAAATTCCTAGGGAAAGAGAGGAAGTTCAAGTAAGTAAAGCAGTACTAAAGGAGAACAAAATGGGAGGCTTCACTCTACCTGACTTCAAAATCTATTACACTGCTACAGTAGTCAAGACAGCCTGGTACTGGCATAAAAACAGACACATAGATCAACGGAACAGAATTCAAAATCCAGATACAACATCTTCCACTTATGAACAGCTTATATTTGACTAATGTCCGAAGTCCATGAACTGGGAAAAAGTCTCTTCAACAAATGATGTTGACATCCGCAAGAAAAAGAAACAAGACCCATGCCTTGTACAAAAACTAACTCAAAATGGATCAAAGACTTAAACACAAAAATCTAAAGCAATAAGGATCATGGAAGAAAAAAATGGGATGACACTGGATGCCCTAATTCATGGGATGAACAGTGTACAAAAAATTACCAACAACCCACAAACATCAGTAGTAAAAACAGATAAATGGGAACTCCTAAAAAAGCAAACATTTCCAAAACCTTTGTCAAAAAAGTAAAAAGACTACCTACAGGGTGGTAAAGTATTTTCGGCTACCATGAATCTGATCACTTTCACTTATTTACTGGTGTAAACACTCCGAGTTGGTAAAAACAAAACCAAATCAAATCTGTTACTGTTGAGTCACTTCTGACTCATAGCAACCCTATAGGGTTGCTGACCCATTGAGTTTCCAAGGAGCACCTGGTAGATTTGAACTGCCAGCTTTTCAGTTAGCAGCTGAAGCACTTAAACACTGCACAGCCAGTGTTTCCTGAATCAGTAAAGGGAAGCTAAATTTAGAAGTGCTGAGAGTGATTTTGCAATCAAAATATGGCAAAAACCTTCTTCAGGAGGCAAGATATTTAAGTTTGAACAATTTCATAGCAACAAGGCAACACTGTGAGCCTCTGCAGCACAAGACTGTACATGCTAGGCCATAATAAAGGAAGCTAAGCCACTAGGAAAAGTCCATGTTCATTGCAGCCAGGGCACTAGAAACATGTTGTCATTGTTAATAGCTGCAATGAAGTCAGCCCCAAACTCATGGAGACTTCACGTGTAATGGATTCAAACCATTGTGATCCATAGAGTAGATAACAAGGCATTTCTTCTAAGTCAGATGAATCATTTCTAACATCATAGCAACACACAACCCTCTGCTAACAAATGAGTAATGGATCTTCTCGAGCTATATTGGCCAGGATCCAAATCTAGGTCACTGACATAAGTTTCAGAAAAAAGGAAAGATACTGGATTCAGTTTTAGTCATCATTCCTCATCTGCCTATTTAGCTCTTGATCCTAATGACTCATTCAATAGTTGACTATTCTGTAAGTCATAGTGGTAGATCTCAGTTTCCACTGCCTCCATTATATATCTTGCATTCTTGTTTTATTCTCTGTTGCTTATGGGCGTGCCCCAATGACATCACATGCCGCATCTTACACAGCCCATTGTGGCTACAGATACCACTGAGCATCTTCACATACACACATGAAGTGTGTAGAAGTGTGGGAGAGTTAATGTTTTCACACCAAGCCTTGACCTATGGGAGATAGAGTCTATGGATAAATTAAATAAATTCTTCTCCCTTGTTTCTGTGGATGAGCTATTTGATGATGGTATAGTTTCATAAAGTTTTAATAGAGACACCCTGTTGGATAAAGTAGTAAGTTATCATAAATGAAGGCCAGTTTGGTAAAGCATTGCATTTTCTTTTTTTTTTTTTCTCTCCCGTATTTGCAGCCTATCCAATTTCTCCTTCATCCTTCGATTCCTGTGACTGCATCACCATGACATACTAAACGCATAAGCTCTTCCAAAGGCTCAGTTAAGATTGGAAACTAAAAGATGTTAACTTTAAGACTCAGTAATTAAAACTGGTTTTATTCTGTATTTCCAAATTTTAAAAGAAAGGAACCAAGCCAAGTGCTATCGAGTCAGAAGGAGTCACGTCTCAAAAGCCACTGTTTGACAGATGAAGTAGTATTCATAAATGGTTCCGTGTCTCTTATATAGGTAAACAAGGTAACTAACTTCTCCATAAGAGTCTTCTTCTGTTTCAAACTAGTTCAAAGCTCATGGATTTGGAAAACTGGCATACACCAACTGGCATTTTGGAATGGCAGACAAAACATTGTTTCACCCTCTAAACTCATTTCCTCAGCTAGCATTAAGTTTCTTTGATGATCTCTTCCAAAAATGTCTTCTACAGTGGAGATGGACTTCTTTTTAAAAATTTGGTGTATACGGAGCCAGACGGTAATAGACTTTGAACTCTCGAAAAGATGTATCATCAGACTTGCTATTGATCTAACACAAATTCTAAGGTTGTCAGGGATCCAAGCCAACACTCTGGGAAGCAAAACCCCCGAAGCAGAAGGCAAAAGACAACACTGTAGCAAGGCTCTAGTATCCATTGGGACTGAGTACTGAGCTGGTAAAACATAGAAAATAGTTTAATTTCCTAGTATTTTTAACTCAAAGGAACTAACTAATTGATCTGCGGTGTTGGGAAGGTTATTCATTTAGACTTGTCTTTTGACTTCACCTCACTCGGTAATTTACTTTTCTGACTGAATTTTTTTAAACAACTTTCAAAATAGAATGAATTATATAATAATCTTAGAGGTATCTTTCTGTTGTTGTTATTTTGTTTTAGGTGCATCTTTGTACTGTTACAAAATTTCAATACAGAAATTCAGCTGAGATATTCATACCAATTGTCTGGACATAATACAGTAAATGACTGCATTTTCAAATTTGAAGAGCATATTCTTAGAATTAAAGGTATTTTATAACATTGATCAGCAATTTCAGAAGACAAAAATTTATAACATCCATCAGTAGTTCGAGTTGAAATCCCAGTTGTAATGTCATGAAATACTACTACAGATGGCTTGATAAATTTAAGAAGGGTGATTACACTGCTGGTTGAACATAGGCTTCATAGTTACAAATGGTTTAGACGTACAGCTAAAGCAAGAAAACCTGGAGGGAAGGATTAAATACTTCCCTACTATTCTACAATAATTTTCCCTCTTAGGCTGTCTGCAAAATGGTCATATGGCATGTGCCTCATAGTGACTACACAACAGATGGGCTGTATTCTATTACCATATAGGTATTGATGCCAGTGTGTTCTTCTCACAATGACCAGAAAATACACTAAATTTTAGCAACATATTTACCTGTTCTTGTATTTTTTTTTTTTAACTCGGATCTTCTGAAAACTCACACTCCTAAAACAAGAGTAAAATCACAGTTTGTTCTGCCAAAGTGACCCTGATATTTCTGCATTCTATTACATCACATTGAAACTCTTAAAAGTTATTTAACAGAGGGCAGTTTAAAGGGGAAATTGTGTCAAATACACAAGGGCTATTTATAGCTCACTTCAGGGTTTGTCATTTGAAGAGTAATTTAAAGACAAGAATCTTAGAACATTCAATAATTTCCACATTACATTGGATCAGCTTTTTTTTTGCAATAAGCACGTATGTAGACCAAAAGGCAGCCATTTGAAAAGAAGGGAATATTGCGTGGTTTAAATCAAAATTGTATCCTTTCACCATACTTATACCATCTGTATGCTGAGCAAACAATCTAAAAAACTGGACTACATACCACATCAGGATCTGAGGAATAATCATTCACAACTTGGAATATGTAGATGATACAACCTTGCTTATTGAAAGTTAAAAAAGATTTAAAGCACTACTGATGATGATCAAAGAATACACACTGCAATATGGATTACATTTCAATATGAAGAAAACAGAAATCCTGACATTTGGACTAATAAGCAACATTGTAATAAACAGGAAGTATTGAAGTTGTGAAGTTCATTTCAAGGCAGTCAGTAAATCAAATGATTGCATGGATAAATCTGTTGCAAAAAACCTCTTTAAAATGTTAAAAAGAAAATATGTCACTTTGAGAACTAATATGCACCTGACCCAAGCCATAGTATATTCAGTCACCTCACCCTGGTGACATACCGGTTAAGTGCTACGACTGCTAACCAAAAAGTTGGCAATTCTAATCTACAAGGCACTCCTTGGAAACTCTACAGGGCAGTTTTACTTTGTCCTATAGGATCGCTGTGAGTAGTGATCAACTTAACGGCAGTGGGTTTTTTTTTCACATACATGTAAAATCTGGACAATGATTGAAGAATACAAAGAATAATGTATACTTTTGAATTGTAGCGTTGGCAAAGAACAGTGAATATACCATGGACCTCCAGAACACTGAAAATACCAGTCTTGGAAGAAGTACAGACACAATGCTCATTGGAAGCAGGGATGGAGAGACTTGTTTTATGTGCTTTAGACATGTCACCACCAGGGACCCTGGAGAAAACATCATGTTTGGCAAAGTAGAGGGTCATCAGAAAAGAGGAAGTCTCTGAATGAGAAAGATAGACACAGTGGCTGCAGCAATGGCCCAGATATAATGATGATTGTGAGGATGGTGCAGGACAAAGCAGTATCTTATTCTGTTGTACATGGGATCTCTGTGAACAATCTCAGTACCTCGGCAGCACCTAACAACAACAATAATTTTAAAACAACAGTCAGTATTTATCACTGGAATGACATATGCTTTTTCAGTGTTGTTCTTTTCTTAATTTTTTTATTATGATTAAGTGAAAGTACACAATCCAAGCCAATTTTGCATACCAGCCTCTCTACAACATCATCTCCTCTCCCCACCCTGTGACATCACACTCATTTTCATTCTTTACGTCTAGTGTCTTCCCAAAGAACATTTGCACCCTCTTCTTTACCCTCTCTTTTCCCCTCTAGGAAGAAATCAGTATGACAGTCTCCTATAAATGTATAAAAGCATCAAGTACACACACCATATGATCACTCTGTATCCCTGAGCCCAGGCCATCCTTTGTCTGAAGTATTGACCTCAAGACTGGTTTGAGGTCTGGGCAGCAAAAAGTCTGGGGGTCATGTTCCCAAAGGACCCTACAGGTTACTGGACCATCAATTTTTGCCTCTTAGTAGACTTCTTGATTTGCACACCTCCTTTGCTCATGCTGTGTCAGGGACTCTACATTGTGTTCTCTACCACGGCTGACTTTGGTGGTGCCTGGGTACCCTCTGGGCCTTCTGGTCTCATGGTGATGTAGTCCCACATTGATATGGGTCCTACTGTCTCATGGGCTCATTTCCCTCATGTCGTTGATGTTCTCAGTCAACATCTGCTCCAGGTACGTTGGGACCAACTGATGTTCCTCAGACGGCAGCTTGCTGGTTTTAAAACTGTAGATGCTGCTCACAAATGTGGGATGCAGAAGATTGTCTTAACAAAAGGCTGGTTATGCCAATTGACCTCAATGTCCCCTGAAAACATGATCCTCAGACCCCGGTCCCTGCTACTCTATCCTTTGAAATGTTGGGTTGAATTTAGAAAGCCTTTTAGTTTGTGGTGCAGCCCAGTTGTGTTGAACTGTCTTCTACTGAGTGCTGTTACGTCCTTCACCTAACCGAATTCCTATCAACTAATCTGTGAACAATTGTCTCCCTCCTTTCCTACCCTTACAGCTGTCAGAGTCTTTTCTTCTGTGCAGAAACCCTTTTTGAAGTCCTTATAATAGTGATCATATACAGTACTTCTCCTTTTGCAACCGACTGAGTTCATTCAGCATGTCTTCTAGTTGATACCAGGTTATGAGATGTTTCCTAAAATCATCACTGTTCTCTAGCATTGCATAGTTCCATTGTGTATATGTGCCATAGCTTGTTTACTCATTCGTCTGCTGATGGATACCTAGGGTGATACCATCTATTTTGCTATTGTGAATGGTGGTGCAAAAAATATTCATGAGTATGTATCTGTTCATGTGACCTCCTTTATTGCTGTAGCATATATTCCAAGCAGTGGAACTGCTGGATCATATGGTATTTCTATTTCTAGCTTTTTTTTTTTTTTTTTAAAAAAAAAAAGAAGTGCCACTAGCAGTGTAGAAGACTTCCAGTCTCTCCACGGCCTCCCCAGCATTTGCTGTTTTGTATTTTTTGGATTATGGTCAACCTCACTGGGGTGAGATAGTATCTCATTGTAGTTTTTATTTGGATTTCTCTAATAGCTAATGATCATGTATCTTTGGCTGCCTGGATGTCTTCTTTGGTGTAGTGTCTGTCCATCTCTTTTGTCCATTGTTTAATTGGGTTATTTGTCTTTTTCTTGTTGATATTTCATAGTACATTGTAGATTATGAAAATCAGATATCAACCCTATACATACCTCCCAAATATTTTTTTTTCCCAATTTGAAAGTAGTGTTTTAACTTTCTTGATAGAGTCTTTGGATGAGCATAAGTGCTTGATTTTTAGTAGTTCCCATTTATCTATTTTCTCTTTTGTTGTTTGTACACTGTTGGTGAGATTTTGTAGTCTGTCTAGGCCATGTATTAGAACTTCCATTGATGTTCCTATTTTTTCTTCCATAATCTTTATCGTTTTAGGTTTGATATTTAGGTCTTTAATCCATTTTGAGTTAGTTTTTTTGTGTAAGGTGTGTGATACAGGTCTTGTTTCAGTACTTTGGAAATGGATATCCAATTTTGCCAACACCATTTGTTAAACAGACTGTTTTACCCTAGTTTACAATCTTAGGGCCTTTTTTGAATATCAACTGCACCTAATAAATTGGTGGCATCTCTGGGGTCTTGACTCTGTTCCATTGGTCTATATGTCTCTTTTTGTAGCAGTACCAGGCTGTTTTGACTACTGTAGCAGTGTAATAGTTTCTAAGGTTGGGTAATATAAGACTTCTCACTGTGTTTCTCTTCCTCGGTAATATTGTACTTACCCAGGGACTCTTTCCTTTCCAAACAAAGTTGGTGATTTGTTTCTCGATCTCCTTAAAAAATGCCATTGGAATTTGTGTTGGGATTGCACTGCATATATAAATTGATTTGAGTAAGGTAGAAATTTTCACAATGTTAAGTCTTCCTATCCATGAGCAAGGTAGATTTCTTCACATATGTAAGTCTCTTTTGGTTTCTTGCCATAGGATCTTGTAATTTTCTGTATAGCTCTCTCACTTCTCTGCTTATATTCGTTCCTAGGTATTTTCTCTTCTTGGCAGCTATGGTTAATAGCATTGATTTTGTAATTTCTTCTTTGATGATCCCTTGATTGGTATAAAGGAATACTACTGATTTTTTAAAAAATGTTTCTTATATCATAAATTGCTGAACGCATCTATTAGTTCCAGTAGTTTATTTATTCATTCTTTAGGGTTTTCTGTGTATATGATAATATCATCGGCAAATAAGAATACTTTTACTTCTTTATTGATGCAGATGCCCTTTAGTTCTTTGTCTTGTCTGATTACTCTGTCAACCACAATGTTGAATAAAAATGGTGACAGTGGGCATCCTTGTCCAGTTCCTGTTGGCAGGCAGAATTCTTTCAGTCTCTCTCCAACCAGGATGATGTTGGCTGTTGACGCTGCATGCCAGCCAAGTGCCGTCAAGTCGGACCCCTTACTGCACTGAGGAATTTCCCCTTTTTATTCATACTTTGCTGAGAGTTGTTAACATGAATGGGTGCTGGACTTTGTCAAATGCATTTTCTCCATCAGTTGAGAAAATCAAGTGACTGTTACCTTTTATGTTACTCATGTGGTTGATCACATTGTTTTTCTGATGTTAAACCAATCCTGAATATCTGATATGAATCCAACTTGCCCATGATGAATTATTTTTTTGATATGTTGTTGAATTCTGTTGGCTACGATTTGGTTGAAGATTTCTGCATTTAGGTTTATGAAAGATATTCATCTGTATTTCTTCTTTTCTTGTGGGATCTTTGTCCATCAATGGTATCAGAGTTATGCTGGTTTCACAGAATGAATTTGGGAATTTTCCTTCCTTTTCTATCATGTGAAATAACATTAGTAGTATTGGAACTAACTCCTCTCTAAAAGATTGGTAGAATTTTCCAGTGATGCCATCTGGGCCAGGACATTTGTGTTTCGTAGTTTGTGCTTGTTTGTTGTTGCTTTTTTAAGCTACAAAAAATACCTTATTGCCAAAAAAAATACTAACCACCATGTGAGCCTTCAGTGAGTTGTAATTTTTTTTGTTGGTGGAAGATCTTCTCTGGATATTGATGGCTGGTGACTGATCAGGGTGGTGTCTGCTGAAGGTTAGATGGCTTATTCTTAAAATAAGGCAACAGTGAAGTTTGCTGCACCAGTTGTCTTTTCCTTTCATGAAAGGTTTCTCTGTAGTATGTGATGTGCTTTGTACAACTTCTTTCTAGTAGAACAGTAGAACTTCTTTCAAGATTGGAGTGAATTCTCTTAAACTTTGCACTACTTTATCAACTAGATTTATGTAATATTCTAAATCTTTTATTGTTTCAACACAGCATCTTAATCAGAAATGGATTCCATCTCAAGACTGCATGTTTTTTTCTCATCTATAGGAAGCAACTCTTCATCTGTTAAATTTTTATCACAAGACTGCAAGAATTCAGTCACATCTTCAAGCTCCAATTTTAATTCTAGTTCCCTTGTTACTTCCACCACATCTGAAGTTATTTCCTCCACTGAGGTCTTGAACCCCCTCAAAGTCATCCATGAGGGTTAGAAACAAATTTTGCCAAACTTTTTTAATTTTATTTTTTATTAGTTACAGTAAAGAATAAAATATCTAACATCTATGAATTATCTCATCTATGATAAACCCCCAGTTTTCCACCCACCCATGTAGCCAACACAGTCATTTTATTCTGTGGATAATTCTCTTTTTAAGTCTTTATAACAGGGGTCTCATACAAAATTTGTCCTTCTGATACTGACTGACTTCACTCAGCATGAACTATTCCGAATGAGACCATGTTATGTTTTCTAAAGTTTTTTTTTTTTTATTTTATTTTAGCATAGTGTTCCACTGAGTATATGTACCATAGTTCGCTTATCCATTCATCTGCTGATGGGCATTGGGGTTGATTCCAACATTTTACTGTTGTGGACTGTGCTTCAACAAACATTCAAGTACATGTGTCTGTTTGTGTGACAACCTTTGTTTCTGAAGGATAAACTCCAAGCAGTGGAATTACAAGATAAAATGGTATATCTATTTTCAGCTTTTTCAGGAAGCCCCAGATTGTTTTCCAAAGTGGTTGTACCATTTTGCAATCCCACCAGCAGTGCAGGAAAGTTACAATTTCTCCACAGCCTCTCCAGCACTTGTTGTTTTGTGTGTTTTGGATCATGGTCAACCTTGTTGGGGTGAGATGGTACCTCACTGTAGTTTTGATTTGAATTTCTTTAATAGCTAATGATCGTCAGCAATTCTGCATGTGTCTTTCAGCTTCCTGGATATCCTCTTTAGAGAAATATCTGTCTATCTCCTTTGCACATGACTTAATTGGGCTATTTATCCTTTTATTGTTGATATTTTGTAATATCTTGTAGATTATGGAGATCAGACGTCAGTCTGACATACAGTTGCCAAGTATTTTTTACCATTCTGTAGATGGTCTTTTAACTCTTTTGATGAAGTCTTTGGATGGGCAAAAGTGATTCTTAGTAGTTTCCATTTATTTATTTTCTGTTGATTGTGCTTTGTCAGATTTTGAAGTCTGTCTACATCGTGTATTAAAACTTCCATTGTCGATCCTATTTTATCTTGGATGAGCTTTATCACTTTAACTTTTATATTTAGGTCTTTTATCCAATTTGAGTTGGTTTTTGTATAAGGTGTGACGTATGGATCTCGTTTCAATTTTTGCAGATGGATATCCAATTTCACCAGCATCATTTCTTAAAGAGACTATTCTTACCCAAGTTTAAAATCTTGAGGCCTTTGTCAAATATCAACTGTTCAAAGGAGGATGGTGGCACCTCTGAGGTCTCAATCTGTTCCATTGATCTATCTGTCTGTTTTTGTACCAGTACCAGGCTGTTTTGACTACTGTGGCAGTGTAATAGGTTCTAAACTAAGGTAGTGAGAGGCCTCCCAGTGTGTTCTTTTTCTTCTGTTGTGCTTTACTTATTCCTTTCCAAAAAAAGTTGATGATTTGTTTCTCCATCTCATTAAAAAAATGTTGCTGGAATTTGTATTGGGATTGCATTATATAAGTAGATTGCTTTAGGTAAAATATTTTCACAATGTTGAGTCATCCTATCCATCAGCAGAGTAGATTACACCATTTACATAAGTCTCTCTTAGTTTCTTGTAGTAAGGTCTTGTATTTCTCTTTGTAAAGACCTCATTTCTGTAGTTACATTTATTCCTAGTTATTTTATCTTCTGGGGGCTATAGTAAACGGAATTGATTTGGTGATTTCTTCCTTAATAATCTCGTTGTTGGTATAAAGGAATCCTACTGATTTACTTATGTTTATCTTGTATCCCCTTACTTTACTAAATTCTTCTATTAGTTCCAATAGTTTATTTATGGATTCCTTTGGATTGTCTGTATGAACAATCATATCATCTGCAAATAGGGAGATTTTTACTTCTTCATTGCTAATACAGATGTCCTTTATTTCATCTTATCTAATTGCTCTGGCTAGAACTTCTAGTACAAGGTTGAATAGAAGTGGTGAGAGTGAGCATATTTGTCTAGTTCCCATTCTCAAATGGAATTCTTTCAGTCTTTCACCATTCAAGATGATGAAGGCAGTTGGCTTTGTGTAGGGGCTACTGATTGTGTTGAGGAATTTCCCCTCTATTTATAATTTTTTGAGAGTTTTAAACATGAATAGGTGTTGAACTTTGTCAAATGCCTTTTTTGCATCAACTGACAAAATCAGGCAATTCTTATCTTTTGTGTTATTAATGTGGTTGATCACATTAATTGTTTTTCTGCTGTTGAACCAGCCTTGGATGCCTGGAATGAAACCAACTTGATCATGATGAATTATTTTTTTATATGATATTGAATTCTATTGGCTAGAATTTTGTTGAAGATTTTTGCATCTAGGTTCATGGATGATATTTGTTTATAATTTTCTTTTCTTGTTGGATCTTTCCCTGGCTTTGCTATCAGAGTTATGCTGGCTTCATAAAACGAATTTGGGAATATTCCATCTCTTTCTATGCTGTGAAATATCCTCAATAGTATCAGAGTTAACGCTTCTCTAAATCTTTGGTAGAATTCTCCTGAGAAGGCTTCTGGGCCAGGACTTTTTTCGGTTGGAAGATTTTTGATGACTGTTTCAATCTCTTCCTTTGTGATAGATTTATTAAGTTGATCTACTTCTCCTTCTGTTCATATCAGCGAGTGATATGAATCTAGAAATTTCTCCATTTCCTCTAGGTTTTCAAACCTGTTAGAGTACAGTGTTTCATAGCATTCTGTTATGATATTTTTGATTTCAGCTGTTTCTGTTGTAACAAATTCCATCTCATTTCTTTGAGATAATTTACTAGGTGATGTGACTCAAGGAATTTGTCCATTTCCTCTAGGTTTTCAAATTTGTTAGAGTACAGTCTTTCATAGTATTCTGTTATTTTTGATTTCTGTTGGATCTGTTGGGGCAACTCCCCTCTCATTTCTTATTTGGGTTATTGGTTTCCTTTCCTGTTCTTCTTTAGTAAGTTTAGCCAGCGGTTTGTCAATTTGGTTGATCTTTTCAAAAAAACAGCTTTTGGTCCTTTTGATTTTTTCAATTGTTCTTCTATTCTCTAATTTGGTTAGTTCTGCTCTAATCTTTATTATCTGTTTTCTTCTGGTACCTGAGGGATTCCTCTATTGTTCTCTCTCTACTCATTCAATCTGTAGGGTTAGTTCTTTGATTTGATTTCTTTCTTCCTTCGATACTTGTGCGTTTACGGAGATAAACTGATCTCTGAGCACTAATTTGGCTATATCCCATAGGTTCTGGCAGGAAGTGATTTTGTTCTCATTGGAAACCATAAATTTCTTTATTTCATCCTTGATTTCGTCTATAACTCATTGTTTTTCGAGCAAGATGTTGTTCAGTTTCCATGAGTTCCACCTTCTATCTATGTTGTTTCTGCTATTGATTTTGACTTTTATGGCTTTATGATCTGAGAAGATGCTTTGCATTAAGTCAATGGTATGGATTTTGTTGAGAATTGCTTTTTGTCCTAACACATGGTCTATTCTGGAGAATGATCCATGTGCACTGGAGAAGAAGGTGTAGTTGTCTGCTGATGGGTGGAAAGTTCTGTATATATCAATGAGGTTTAGGTGGTTAATTGTGTCAATGAGGTCTTCTGTACCTTAACTGAGCTTTTTTCTAGATGATCTGTCTAGTAATGAGAGTGGAGTGTTAAAGTCTCCCACTATTATTGTGCAGTCATCTAACTCTCTTTTGAGCATAGTCAGTGTTTCTTTGACATATTTAGGTGCTCTGACATTAGGTGCATAAATGTTTAATATAGTTAAGTCTCGCTTGTGTACTGAACCTTTCAGCAGTAAATAGTGTCCATCTTTGTCCACGATGGTGGATTTGACATTAAAGTTGATTTTGTCTGAGATTAGAATTGCCACCCCTGCTCTTACTTGTTCATTGTTAGCTTGATATATATTCTTCCAACCTTTAATTTTCAGTTTGTTCCTGTCTTTAGGTCTCAAGTGAGTTTCTTGTAGACAACATATGGATGGGTCGTGTCTTTTGATCCAAGATGACACTCGGTGTCTCTTTTCTGGAGCTGTGCTTAATTTAAGAGATATAGTAAATAGCTCAGAAGATTGAAGAAAAGGGCTGTATGCTGAGATATTAGAAACAGCTTCTAAAACACTGCTGCAAAAGTGGAACATTGAATGATATATTTCCATTTGTCATTATTAAAACTGAATAAGGAAGATGTCAACTCATCTGTTGGCTTCAGATTTGTTATATTAAATAATCTAAAGGACAGGAATGGAATCACACTCAGAAGAAAGGAAAAGTATGGCTACTTTTAAGTGCAATAAAGATAATTTCTTCCCTATGACAAACGTCAGGCATGCTTTTCTGCACACAAAAAATTACTTATGTTTGTTTCCTAAGTTGATGCCGTGTGGGCAGTACTCTGCTGTAATGCACACCAATGCAAGTGTATTGGTTTTGTTTGATCTCTTCTCAGATTTGTGGGAACTGATCCAAATGACAATATTCTGATACTCTGGATGCGGATACTGCTAGTTGTTGTAATTTTCCCTTGTTTTTGGCAAAGGAGTCTCATGTATTCTACGAAAATCCATGAAACTATAACAGATTTCCTTGTTAGCCTGTAAAGAGAATAAAATCTCCAATGTATCACATGCTGTTAATCGTTCTGCACTTGATAATGCATTTAATTATAAAAATAACCCTGTCAAGAAATAATTATAATTACCCCCATTTCAAAGAGTAGTCAAATGTCTTTAAGTTTGGGAAATATGTAAATTATAATTTGTGATTAAGGAAAATAATAAGGCAAAATAGAAAACAGATGCACTGCTCAGGCACACACATAATTTCTTCTGAGCTATTTACTATATCTCTTAAATTAAGCACAGCAATTCCAATGTCTGTACCACAAAATTTTGATAAATATGTCAGTGCATTCTAGAACTGCAACATATAGGGGTCTTGTATGGAAACAATAAATAGTCAAGGGATTAGTAGAGATCTTTAGGAAAGCCTCTAGAAAACAAAACTGTCTTCAAGACTGGTGCAAAGCATCTCAGTCAGGAGATACAAGATGTTAAGTCTGAACAGTGGAACAAACTCATGCACTGCTCAGTGCAATTTCACTGCGTGAAATTGAAAACATTTCATGAAATTGTAACTTATTTTCATCACATGTTTCGACCATGTCTAAAAGTGGTTCCAAACATTTCAAAACACACTGAAATAAAAACTCATGTAAATTAAAAATTTTACATTTCATTCAAAAAGTCACACACTTTATTTAATTTAATGCTTAAAATATTTTACAGTATGTTACTAAAGGTGATCAAAAAAGTAAACTAAGAAACATTAAGTGAAGTAATACATAATTGAATATAATTTAGTGACGTCAGTTACCTTAACCATGTTGTGCAACTAACACCAACAATGGCTACCAAATTCTCCATCACTATAACACTCACTACTTCATAAAGAATGGAGCTTATGGAATTTTTAAAAAAGTTTTGCAGGAAACCATTAAACTGTCTGTTAAAATTGTAGAATTAAATATGTGTGTTTGTTTGTGTATGTGTGTGTGTGTGAGAGAGAGCAAGAGAGAGAGAGAGAGAGAGGTGGAAGAGAAGATCAATATTAAGATCTTAACCCTAAACCCATTGCCATCTACTTTAGTCCAAGTCATTGTGACCCTATAGGACAGAGTTTTACAAGAAGCCCTTGGAAGCTTTGCACTGCTGAACTCCTGGTTAGCAGCCATAGCACTTAATCACTATGCTACAAGCATTCCTCTACAAAATAAACCAGTTGCTATCAAGTGGACTCTGACTCATAGTGAACCTACAGGACAAAGTAAAACTGCCCCATTGAGCTTCAAAGGACAGCCTGGTGGATTTTAACTGCCGATCCTTAGGCTAGCACTTGTCCACTACACCATCAAGGTTTTAAAAATCAAATCCACTGCTGTGGAATCAATCACAAGTTACAGCAACCCTATGGACAGAGTAGCGTTGCTCCATAGGGTTTCCAAGGAATGCCTGCTACAGTTGAACTGTCGACCTTTTAGTTAACAACCATAACACTTAACCACTATGCCACCAGGGTTGGTGAAAGTCCTAGTGGTGCAGTGGATAAGAGCTATGGCTGTTAACCAAAAAGTCAGCAGTTCAGATCTACCAGCTGCTGCTTGGAAACTCTATGGAGCAGATCTTCGCTGGCCTGTGGGGTCACTAAAAGTTATAATTGACTTGCCTGTTGTAGGTTTGGTTTGGTTTGTGTTTTAGAGCCGGTACAAAAGAAAACCAAAGTTATTTCAAAAGCCTGCTTAACTATCTAAGCAAGTATTTATTTGACATTCATGCACCATTAAATCACTATTTATTAGAAAAAAAATTAAACACAGTTATGTACGGTTATTTTTCCCACCATCACTGAACCTCAGGTATGACTTGACTTGTTTCAGAGAGCACTGTCTCCTGGTGGACAAAGTGAACTGTAATATAATTCACTTTGAAACCAAGATAAAGAAGCTATTAGGTGAGAAGATTTATTGTCAACCATTAGAAAATTAGAAAATGCATGCAAATAGAAAAAACAGAGAGATAGAAAATAAGTTTGACATAACATAAACTGAGCCCTCCTACATTAGTGAGAAACAGGATCAGTTACTTCTTGAAAATTCTCCTGGTTGCTGATAATAGATATCACTAGATGCAGAAGGATGTTTGTAGTTTTTAAAGATGGAGGATGAATATTACCTTACTTCTCAAAAAAAAAATTACTTGCTGAAATCTCTGCTACTTGAAAGTAATTCACTCAAGTATTTGAGTGTTTGAAAGGCAGTCACTAAATTATTTATAGCAAATGTATTTCAATTTCTTTTTCTTCTCTGAGTCTTGCATTAGAATTGAAATTGTTAATGTTTCAGAAAGTTTGTCAAAGTAGCTATTATTCTCTTATGCAGTCAATGATCTCTAGAATTTTCATTTTGCCTACTTTTCCCCCCAAACACTGTCTTCCATATATCTTTAAATATATATATACATAAGAGATCAAAAATGGAACAAACCCAGCTAATAAAATTCAGAATCAGTCTAGTAATGTGTTCAAAATAATAGAAATTTTATTTTTAATTCATCTGTAACTCAAGGATCAATTTATATTCATATTGTTAGTCTCGGTGTAAACCGAAATGTTTGCAATGCTTATGTTGTTAATTGAAGAGTTATCAGTAATCACATACTATTAAGTACTGCATATATGACAGTGATATTTTGCTGCAAGCTAATCTATAAATACTCATGAGAATACATTCCTCCTACATTTAATTTCAAAAGTGTTCATTTAGTAAAAGAAATATAGAGAAAAGAGAATTGCTGAAGTATAATGGAATTGCTATGGCATAAGAACTATATAAAAATAATATGTTATTTTGCAATATTTAATTATTTAAAATATAATTATTACACAAGTCTGCCATATTATTCTGGGGAGTAGACATCATTACTTTTTGTTAAAAAAATAAAAAACAGTCTTTTGGTTGAATTTTTCTAGGAATATGTTTTCTAGTTTTTTTAGATACTTGAGTTTCCTGAATTTTCTAAGTATTATATGTGAATGATTAAAAGCAAATTTTAATAAAACCTCCAAAAGCTTACTTGTCTCAGCAATAGATTTCTATACTAAAAACCAAAGAAATTAATATTACTAATATACGCTACAGCAAGCCATTAAAAATATAGTGACTCCGTGTTTCATGTAATGGTAACAATCTCTGTATCAGCTATTACTTATGATGCTGAGTATATGGCAGTTCATAAACACGAAGACATACAACAATTAGATAAGGAGGCTTATAAAGTGCTCACATACATGGACCACCATCTTGCCAAAGCCAAGCCAAGTGCCGTCGAGTCGGATCCGACTCACCATCTTGCAGTTTTAAATAATTTTTCCATTTGTTCACGTAATATTTTCAGTGGCTAAAGGATCTAATGGGCCATTGCTATCCAATCACTATATCTGACTAGTTTACTGACCAAGAGAAAGTGAGCCAACCTCAGAAACTTTTGTGAAATTATTCTTCAAAAAGCAAAAGAAAAACAGAACAGGAAAAAAATAAAACAAAACACTGCCTTCTAGTCAGTTCCAACTCATAGAGACCCTATGGGACAGAATAGAACTGCTTCATGGAGTTTCCAAGGAGTGTCAGGTAGATTCAAACTGTTGATCTTTTGGTTAGCAGCCATAGTGCTTAACCACTAAACCACCACGGTTTCCATTGCAAAAAGTTATGAATACTCTGGTAACCACCATTATATATTCGGCATTCTAATCTTGCATAATTCACAGGGACCCTTCTCCTCACAACCTAACTGGCAAGTACATATGTATATACATATAAAGAAGTTCTGGTGGCACAGTGGTTAAAGTACTCAGTTGCCAAACAAAATATTGGCTATTCAAACTCACCAGTCACTCTATGACAGAAAGATGTGGAAATCTGCTTTGGAAAATAATACACCCTTGGAAATCCTGTAGGGTAAAATCCTGTCCTATAAGGTCATTATGAGTCATACTGGCTCAACAGCAACAGGCTTCTTTTTAATGTATATGCCAAGCCAAGTGCCCTTGAGTTGGATCCGACTCATGGTGACCCTAGAGGCCAGGGTAGAACTGACCTCCAGAGTATTATATATGTGTGTATGTATTATGTACCTTGCAGACATATATACACAACAACTAAGTCTGCGAACTTAATTGTTCTAAGTGCCACATACCTCACTGCTGAATGTCACTACTGTCGCCTTCGAAGTACTCCCCTTGGGAAGCTATGCACTGATGCCAGCACCTAGTCCACCTTTCAAAGAAACTTTGGAACTATTTCTGGAATGGCCATTGTGCACGGTGGCATGGTGGCAAGTTTGTGAACTTCACTGCAGAGTTTTCTGCCAGGGAGTTTTTAATCAGTAAATAATAACTGTATTTGAATACTCTCCCTACTACCTGAGCTGCCCCCCAACAACTTTTTTCTTTAACAGAAGATAAAGGAAATATTGAAAAGAAGACATTTTGATGACATGTAGGACATCAGTGGTAATATGGTGGCAGCTCTGATGGCCATTCCAGAAAAAGAGTTTCAAAATTGTTTTGAAGGGTGGACTAGGTGCTGCTGTTGGTACACAGCTTCCCAAGGGGAATACTCCAAAGGTGACCATAGTGATATTCAGCAATGGGGTATGCAGCACTTTTTCTAGGATGCAAGTGGAAAACAGTGTATGTGTGTAAAGACTGCATCTTCCATACTTGTTTAGTCACATTTATTACCCCAAAACAGAATTTTATTTTGATTAACTGTGATCTGAACATATTTTTCTAGTTTTATAAATAAGAGAGAGTTGGAAGACCACGGGCAAACAATTGTGCCTCTTAACCTTTTTTCATAGATAACCACTAGGAATATATTGAATATCAATAATAATAATATTGTCCAATGTTCTTATAAAATTACAATGCCTTAGAAATTCAGGTGTGTAAAGAATTTTTTGTATCACTAGCATTATTATACCAATATTTAACATAAAAAAAAAGGAATTCAATCTAGAAAGCTTAAGTCACTTGTTTAAAATCGCAAGTATTTTGTGAATAAGTTGGCACAAGACCTAGGTATGTTCGTAGAGAATTATTGTGTTCTATTTACCATTGTCTATTTTTTTCTTAAAGTTAAAAATCCCTGACCAGTGTTTGCATGTACATATGCATTACAGAAAATACTTCTACTAATCATAGAAATAAAAAATAATCATAAAGCATATAATCTATATCTACAACATCTATGAAAAAGGCATTGTTAATAACAACATGATAATCAATGTAATCAGTGATTGTTTAAAGTATGACCCATTTTAAACTATAACACATATGACAATATTGGTTTAAATGAGTCACATTAGCTGTGATTTTTAAAAATAATAGGATGGTGAATGCTCTATCTTATCTGATAACATTTGTGTGAAGGTTAAAATGTGATAATATAATTGAAAATACAAGAATAAAACTTAGCATTTGCCAGACCTTTAATGGAATGCAGGTATTAGTCATAGCTTATGAATGGCCACCAGGGGAACAGTTTTAGTCTTCACTATTCTTTTTTCACAGAGAATCAAAAACAAACAAAAGAAACTAAAATAGAAATAGAAACAAAAAGAAACTAAAATAGAAATTTAAGTCAAACATCTATATTAATCATTTTTAATGGGAAGAATAAATATTGTTCACTTGACAACTGTCATAAAAACAGCTGGACCTTTTATGTAAATAAAAGAGTCAAGCATTACTTAATTTCTAGAGTGAGGATAAGCAGACACTCAGGGGCACGGTAGAACATAACCATTCCACAAATGATAGTAACCTTTTTATTGTAGTGAATGCATCAAAGTATTTAAAAAAATTATACGCTCTAGGTTGAAATAATTTTTAAATTATTTTAAACCAAGAATTTTTTAAAACTTTCCACAAAACTGTTACTGTTTAATCACTGAAAGCTGTTGAATGGCCATGCATAAACATAAATTAGTAAGCCAACCCTAAATTTAATGACTTCCCTGAAAAATATTAGCAGAAATTGATTAACTGTATTCCTTATTTTAAAAATATTCTTTAGAAGAAATTGTTTCCTAGTAATATTTGTAACATTCTCAATAGATTTTAGTGCACAAAATTTTTAGATATCGTATCTTTCATTTAACCACAGAAAAAAGTTAAAGGTGACTGTCTCAATAGAGGAAACCATGGTGTTATACTGGGTTAAGTGCTACACCTGCTAACTGAAAGGTCAGCAGTTCAATCCACCAGACACTCCTTGGAAATTCTATAGGGTAGTTTTACTCTGACCTCTAAGGTCAATGTGAGTCAGACCTGACTCGACAGCAGTGGGGTTTTTTGTTTTGGTCTTAATAGTTGATTCTTTTGTTCAAACCACTAACAGTGTCTTCATTCACTTGCTATAATCTTCAACTCAACTTTAAGGAAATATAAACAATTGGAACACCCGAATTTACGTACTGAATAGAACCTTCACTCATCTAACAATAGGCAAGTTACACATCAAAATCAATTCATAATCTAATAGCATAATAATTGTTCAACCCAAGCTTATTTTCTCTGTCAATGTTCATATAAATATATTTTTAGGATACATAAAAAAATGGATTTTCTATATTTTTTAAAAAATTATATTCAAATAAGAACATATGCAAAAGTCAAACAATTATTCAATTAGAAATACAGTTGTAAGCTTGAAAACAGGTATCTATCTCTATATACATAGAGAAAAGGAGACTCAACTTTGTGAGTCTGTGCCTTAATGCAATTTAAGTCACTGGTATCATTAATTTAGAATTGCTGTCATAAGCAGAAATTGGCACAGAATACAGGAAATTAGAAGCTTAAAGTCTTCTTCCAGAGACATTTCTGTTAATGTTATGAAACTATTCTGGTAAGTGTGATTACCAACTATTCAGTAAGTCAAGAGAATTATTAGGCTAAAATTGATTAATACAAAATGAAGACAGTTTGTATTTCAAGAATTAGTTTCCAATGCACGTAAAACATTTAAATTTAAGTATTTTTGTTAGCTACCAATGGATAAACAATTGCTTTTATGTCAAATATACGCCAAATATATTCCTCCAATATATTGGCATTTAAAAACTTTTTAAAATGACCATTCATAATTTCCATTGAGACAAAACTTCAGCATTAATTTCAAAAATAGTGAAGAAAAATGTTAAATTCTTCTAAGTACAGAAAGGCAATAAATTCTGAAGTAAGTATATATGTGTGTGTTCCATATATATATATATAT
This sequence comes from Heterohyrax brucei, assembly GCA_028571685.1. Classification (NCBI taxonomy): domain Eukaryota; kingdom Metazoa; phylum Chordata; class Mammalia; order Hyracoidea; family Procaviidae; genus Heterohyrax; species Heterohyrax brucei. The sequence continues at coordinate 133,823,720 of CM053150.1, forward strand.
ACACACACATGTGTGTATGTATATGTATGTACATACAAAACACACACATACATATGACTTACTTAAAACTCAGTAGTCTAGAAGCCTTAATGTAAGTGAGCGATCGAAATCATGCCAGCATTGCCTAAATTTTTACTACATTACAAAAGAAAAATAAAGATCCTAGACAGTGCAATTAGAAAAATGTAATTTCTACTTCTTTAGATGATACAATACATATTGCTCAAGACAATAAACCATCAAGACGGAAACTGTTCTAAATTTACTTATACTCTGACAGCATAACAAATATAATTTAAAAAGTTAACCTGAAACACTGGTATCTTCATAAGAAAATAAGGTATACATATCATATACTTGAAATGCATATATCTTTAAATCCACATCATACCGCCAATCTTGGTACTAGGAAACTCCCTTATTCAGCACAAAGTGTAAAACTTTAAGTCAAAGTGTTTTGAGAATAAATAAGTTTAACAATTTCACATATAAAGTGACGAGCTGTACTTCAATTCATTGAAAACAGACACAAATAGTTCAGGAATCCTTGGGAAGGCAGTCTTACAATAAGCATTTGAACAAAATATATCCAGAAAGATTATTTTAAATATATGCCTTTCCATATTCTTAATAATATAAACATAACAGATGACAGTCAGTTGTGGGAAACCATGCTGAGATGTTTATATTCAGATTGCTGTAAGTAAGCAAAACTGGTATTTCCAAGGTGGAGACCCTCAGAAATGTAATTTTCTTTCACACTTACAGGAGTGTCTCCAATTTATTTTTACTTTTGTAGAACTCTGAGGAAAAACAATACTTAACAAACTTGTCTTCTTAGGCAAACAAGAGGTGAAAAAGAAAACAGGAAGTCTATGCTGGACTCCACAGATAGGCTTGGGTTTGAGACACGGTTGGAAATGTGTAGTTAGACTATGAGGCTTAAAATGTAGGCAGGCCCACACTTGAATGGAGAGGCCAGGAGGCTGAGACTGAGGACAAATCTCATAGGCTTTTACATTAAGATCAACAGCAGCACAGGTTAAAGGAAAACTTTTGTTAATAGACAGCAAGCAATTGGGAGTAACTATATCAGTGATTGAACTGAGCATGTCACTCTAAGGAAAATACTTCCCCTATGTCTGATTAGAGATGACTCTGCCATGCTAAGGACTATTCTTAGCTTTTAGTATACACATAAATATTTTCTAGTTCGTTCACAGAAAATACAATGAGATGAGAGTGGTTAAATAGTAAGCTTTCCATAAAACATTTTGAAAAGATTCGCCTATGAGTTTACAGAATCACTTTTAAGACACAGCTTGATGCATAATTTTTCACCAAAGCAATTGAGGAATTAAATAGAACATTTTTTGGAAGGTTTCAACAGCACCATATGAACAAAGGAATATCTGAATAGAGAATCGTCCAACACCTAGAGATTTCCCAAAAGGTTCTAAACTGCTTTAAAATCAGGTTGAAAGTTCTGAGTTACAATTTTCTCATTTTAACATTATTTGCAAAATAATGCAAAAAAAAATTTTTTTTGGTCTGTATTTCCATCAGTTAATTTAACTATGAACTTAAAACATGCATTCCTTACCTTTGATTCTTGAACTTCCTTGGTTTTTTTCTTGCTGGAAGCAAAACAGAATTAGGTCAAAAACTGGAAGCACATATTCGAGCTAAAGTCTGATTTAAAGTGTCATTATAATTGAGTACTAATCAAAACTCTCAGCTGTACATATACCAGTAGACATGGCCATACAATTCCTTGCACACACACACAACCAATACTTAAGTAAAAATTGTTCCACAGGGATAGTATTCATCCTTAGTGGACTCTCATTTCGCTAAGAAATCAATAGATTATATGAACATGGATAAATAAATGAGTAATAACGCCTCTCAAATGTCTTAGGCCAATTCAGTTACTTTCAACAGATACTGAAAGATGCCTCCTGAACTTGTTTTCAATGGATTTGCATTAATCATAAATTACTAATGAGGGGAAAATTTAAGGAAAAATAAAGTAAAAAATTCCCTAAAAAAGATTTTTAAAAAACAAGTTTAATCTTTATTTCCTTTAGTTTATCCGAGAATTGGAACCTGTATCACTTCTCTAAGATAGACATTGACAATAATTTTATTTGTTGACAAACTACTTGAATCAGACCTGCCTCTTGATTTAACAGCACTCCTTTATTAGTTACCAAGCAGCTTCAAAGGATTTAGCTTGTTTTCAAGTTTTTAAGTCGGAATTGTTCACTGCATAACTTCTTCATTAATATTCAAGCACAGTGTACATTGTATAAAAGTTTCAATCTCCCATGAAAAATAATTTTGAAATATGTATCAAAAAATAATTACAAATATACTGAGTTGTAAATTGGTGTGAAGACCAATAAATTCTGGTAACACAATTAAAAAAATGAAGATTTATTTTGCTGTAAATATTAATCCCAGAGTCAAGTATTGACAAATATGTTTATTGAACATGTTTACTCAATTATATTATTGTTAGATTTTAAGCTTGGAGATTTTTTCAAATTCTGATTTATCTTAAGATATCTGTTATTCTATTAAAAATATTTAATATAGATTGCTTTTCAATATATTATGCTTTCAGAAATATAATACAAGCAAGATAATATTTTCCAAAGTGGTGATTTGTTAGTAACAACTCAAAATCTCTCTCCCTTTCCTTTTCTGTTCTCTCCTCCATTGCCATTCATTCATTTTATCATTCCATATTTCAACAAATTGACTCTTGTTACGTGCAAGATGCTGTTCCATGTCACAAGTCTACATAGGTGAACAAAAAAGACAAAAATCATGTCTTTATGTAATGCTTTGTACACATGGTGATAAGTTCTATTTGGAAAAAAAGAAGTTATACTTTACAAGTAGGTAATATCAGAGTGAAGTAACTGCAATTTCACAACAGAGTGATATTAAGAAAATGCATTTAGAATACAATTCTGAATTATGAAGAGAATAATACATGCAGACATCTAGGGGAAACAAGTTCCAGGAGAAAACAATTGCAAATGCATAATACACAGGAGTTCTTAGAATTGTCATGAAGTGTTAAGACCAGCATGACTAGACAGGCGTCAGTGAACCAAATTTAGTAGAAAATGCAATCAAGGAGTGAATAGGGTCCAAATACCCTAAGGCTTGAGAAGCTTGTTATGATTTGGGATTTTGCTATTCCACAACTTAGAAAACACTAAAAAGAAGAATAACATTATGTTTAAGTAAATCATTCTGGTGATTTACTGAGAATAGTTAGAAAAGGGTACGAATAAAATCATGAAGACAACAATTACCCAGATAAGTGGCGACCATGGCATAGCTAAGAGTAAAAATATATCTTCACTCCAAAGCAATCTGTAGATAAAATGCAATCTTGATCCAAATATCAGCAGTATTTTTTAATTAAATGGGAGAAAGAAACCATCAACTGCATATGGAGAAGGAACAAGACCTGATAAGTAAAGCACCACTGATGAACAAAGGCGAAGGACTCATGCCACCTGACTTTAGAACCTATTATAATGCCATGATAGTCAAAATAGCCTGGTGCTAGTACTAGTGCTGGTACGACAAACCTAAAATCCACCCATAAGCATCTGATATTTGGCAAAGGCCCAAAGTCCTTTAATTGGGGAAAGGACAGTCTCTTTAACAAATGGTGTTGCCATCACCGGATTTCCACCTGCAAAAAAAAAAAAATAGAATAAAGAAATAAGACCCACAACTCACACCAAATGCAGAAACGAACTCAAAATGGATCCAAGACCAGAAGATAAAATCTAAAACAATAAAGATCACAAAAGAATACAACAGCAACAAGGCTGGAAGCCCTAACCCATGACAAACAAAATACAAAACATTACTAAAAATGCACAACAGCATGAGACAAAGTAGATAACTGGGAATGCCTAAAAATGAAATATTTATGCTCATCCAAAGTCTTCACCAAATGAGTAGAAAGACAACCTATGAACTGGGGAAAAAAAAATTAGTTACCGTGAACCAAGATACAGCAAAACCTCAACATCAAGAAGACAAATAACCCAATTAAGAAATGGGGAGATGATATGAACAAACACTTCAAAAAAGAAGATATTCAGGCAGCCAACAGATTCATGAGGCAGTTCTCAAGATTATTAGCCATTGCCAGCCAAGCCAAGTGCCGTTGAGTCGGATCCGACTGATGGAGCCATTAGATAAATGCAAATCAAAACTACAATGAGATGCCATCTCACTTTAACAAGGTTAGCATTAATCTAAAAAAACATATAATAATAAATGTTCGGAAGGTTGTGCAGAGACTAGAACACTTATACACTACTGGTGAAAATGTATAATAGTACAACCACTTTGGAAATAAATTTAGTTGCTTACTTGAAAAGGTAAAACAGAAACATCATTTGACCCAGGAACCCTATTACTTGAAATACACGCTAGAGAAACAAGAGTTGCCACATGACTATATATATGCACACCCACGTTCATTGTAGCAATGTTCACATAGCAAAAAGATGGAAACCTAGATGCCAGTCAAGAGACAAAATTTTCACGCAATGGAATATAATGGAATAACAAGGAAAACGATGAATCTGTGAAACATCTCATAGCATGAACGAATCTAGAAAACATTAAGCTGAGTGAAATTAGTCAGTCACAAAAGGACAAATACTATACAATCTACTAATAAAAGGGCTCAGGTAAAGGTTTAAACACAAAAGAAAACATTCTTTGATGGTTACAAGGATGGAGGAGAACAGATGTGTAACTAACTAGACAATAGGCAAGAACTGTTTTAGGTGAAGGGAAGGACAGACAATACAGCGGAAGCCAGCATAACTGGACTAAACCAAAAGTTAAAATGTTTCTTAATACAACCAAACACTTTGAGGGAAAGAATAGCAGGGGTGGAGTCTGGGGACCACGGGTTCAAGGGAGATCCAGATCAACTGGCAGAACAAATTTCATTAAGAAAATGGTGAGTGGTGTCTGTGCTCTTAAAAGCTAGCAAGTGACCATCTAAGAAGTATCAATTGGTCCCAATCCACCTGGAGCAAAGGAAAAGGAAAAGAAAAAGGAAGAAAAACAAAGGTGTAAGGAAAACATGAGCCCAAGAGACAAGAGTCAGACAGACTACAGACTACATCAGCAGGAAACTGGAAAGACTAGATGGTAACCAGCTTCACCGATGACTGCCCTGAGAGGGAGCACAACAGAGAATTCCTGATGGACCACGAAAAATGTGAGGTGCTGAACTCAATTTCTAGGAAAAATATGAGACGTGATGGTCTGACAGACTACAGGGACCCTAAAAGACATGGTCACAGACTCTCTGTTACCCTAGAACTGAAACCAATTCTGAAACCAACTTTCCAGACAAAAATTAGATGGGATTTTAAGGCAAAAAAAAATGATATGGTGAAGAGTTTGCTTCTTGGCTCAAGTAGACACAGGAGACTAAATGGGAAGGAAGCTCCTGTCCAGAGGTGAAATGAGAAGGCAGAATAGTCAAGAGCTGATTGAATGAACAATGGAAATACAACACAGAGAGGAGGAATGTGCTGTCATATTTTATGGAGAGCAACTACTGTCACATTATAATGTGCATGTAAGTTTTTCTATAAGAAACTGATTTGGAATGTAAACTTTCACTTAAAGCACAGTATATAAAAATTAAAATATCAAAAAACATGTTAGTCAAGAAAACCTTATGAATTCATCGTACTGTGTAATACACGGTATCACCACAAATCGAGATCTTACTCAATTCCTGTTAACAAAAGCAGTGACATTGTATCTTTCTCTCTATATCTGCTATTTAGAAAGGTCTTTACTATTGATTATGCCTTGTTTTCTTCTCCGTTACACTCCATCTACTACATGTTGTGTATTCCATGGCACTCATATAGGAATAGAATTCTAATCCATTGGACTTGGCTGGGGAAATTCACAAAAATTGAATTTACACAAAATGGCTCCATATACAGAATGCAGACAAATCAAATATACCTTAAAATATCCGGCTTTAAAAGGTTTATAACTGACATAGCCTCAATTTTTTAGGAATTTAACTGGTAAACATCATCTTCAAAATTAGTTTGAATATTTACATGGGTTGCAAAGTAGGCAGATGATTATCATATCTAGAACTCATGGAAGTTATCTGAACAGGGTGTATAAAGTTAGTACTGATTATTGAAAAATGCAGTAGATTTGAATAACCTCAATAAGCATTGGGAAAATATAGGAAAAATATAATGTTATATCATTTAAACAAATAGAATTTGAACAATAGAAAAACTGTAAGAGAAAAATGTGGAGACAATAGAACTTGGAGTCCCCAGAAATTTTTCAATAATGCAGAATTCTGCTGTGAGATCATGTGCAATTACGTCTGAGAATATGCCCCTGAGATTATTGACATCAGTGAAATCACTGATGTCAGACAAAGCACTTTTTTGGGGGTGTAATACTCTTGGAATTAAAATTGATGCCACTGAAGGAAGAAGCAGGACTGACAAATGTATAGAGTGGTAAGATCTGAATGTAAGACACTCACCTATAATATCTAAATGATAGAAAGTATTTAGTTGATCAATCCCCCAGTAATGCAAATGGTCAAAAATCACTGCTCTAGTGTTAAACGAAAGATTTGACGTTCATGTTCAATCAGACACTTCGGATGAAATGTCTAGGTATTTACTGACAAAGACCAGCCATAAAAAACCTATGCAGTATAATTCAACTGTTACACAAACGGGGCCATGAAGAGTGGGAATCAGCTCCATGACTACTTGTTTTATTTAGCTAAAGTGAAAAAAGAGGGGTATAAAACAGAACAGAAACGTGGGTTAAGTTTAGCTAGAAGGTGGGTCAATTCCTCTAATGTACCAAACAGATGTGGATGAAAGGCTAAGTCACAGAAGCAAATGTGTATATTTGATATGAAGAATTAAACACGTTCACTCCGTATTATTTCTTTTCTTTATGCAGTAGAAGAAAAGATCATCTGTTTAGTGGTGGGGGCAAAAAAAACTGTCATAAATTTGAGGAAATGGAGAAGATTTGAAACATAGGGTTGTTTCAAGAGTAGGCTAGAAAGCAGATGTGGAACATATATAACCCTAATGTGTGAATACCCGATAAGGCGCCAAAGCTCCATACAATAGCACAGGTTGCTATTATCAAAATCTCAGTTGAGTTTTGTCATCATTAATTTGCAGTGATATTAACGATTAGCCTTATTTTAACTAAGTCAAATAAGCTTAACTATCTTTGGTATTATATTTTATTAGTATGTTTATTAAAACTCACTCAATATTTATACAATTGCTTGTAATTATAAAACACCTATTATGTTTTCTTGAGTTTTCTACAAACTGGCAATCTTTGAAGAGTATGAATTTAAATAGAAAAATCTAGCAATTAACTTAGTACACTGGAGACTGAACAGAGGAAACTGTAGAGTGAGAAGGAAACTTAAGGAAAAACCACTCCTTTGACTGCTGAACTTTCATGAACATCTTGTCCATATAGACTTTTAAAGACTTAATTTAAGGGTTTCAAAGTTGTAATAACTGATCAAGATTTTCTGATTTGAATGCTGCATTATTCAATCAGAAAGTACATGCTTTCAATAATTTTAATTTTCAAATTATTATTTTGGGTTTCAAATATCAATTTTGCTTTTTTAACTATGAGAGAGGTAAAGACGAAAACTATAATTATTTGAGAACTCATAAGTGGTCATAAAGATTTTCTTTTCTATCTGCATGATACAACTGGAAAATATTCTTACCTTAGGAAATCTTAGGTCTTGTTTCTAATAGCAAAATGCCAGTATATCATAGCATAACTCAATTTTAATGTTCCTTCAAAAGATTCTCTCATAAAGAACTTTGTCAAATAAGAAATAAGTTTTGGCTATATATCAAAACAAAATAACATAAAACCATGTTTTCCTTCATATGACACCATTTCTTGACAGAATCCCAAAAGCTGCATTAATTTTGTAGGTAGTTTCCACAAAATTCAGCCTAGGAGTAAAAGAAGGCTAACAGAGCCTCCAGACAGCATGATAAGGATTAGCAAAGGCAATCTGTGAAGAAGGATGAAATCTGAAGAGAACAGGAGTTCACAAAATGATCTCCAAAACATTTAAAGAGCATAATAAATATAACTTAGCCTAACAAAAATGTCCTTGAGTTGACTTTGTCTGTTGATAACCCCAGGTGTTACACAGCAGAACTTCTAGGTAGGGTTTTCTTGGCTGTTCTTTAATGGAATAGATCACCTGGCCACTGAGTGAGTTCTAACCACCAAGAACAAACTTCCTGCACCATTTAGAGACCTAGCAGGTTAATAAGAGAATTTTTTTTTTTAAATTGCCCATGAATGATTCTGACTCAGAATAGGACTTCCCCACAAGGCTTCCAGAGATGGTTGATAGATTCAAATGCTAGCTGAATACTTAACCACTTTGCTCCCAGGGCTCTAGCAGGTTAATAGCACTTTTTAATCATCTTAAAAGCCTGTCTATTACTTGGTTAAATCAACATGTAATGAAGTCATGTTGCAGTACACAACAGTTTTTCAAGTGTAGTGTAGAAACCCTAAAGCATCTAGGCAAATTGTAGGTCTGTTAAAAGAATAACAATGTGGCAGATCACTAACAGTGCAGAATGTTGTTAAACTAGAAAATATTATTAAGAATTCTTATTGGTGTGATGATTATCAACATTTGATGATGGCTATAAGGTCACTGAAGAGCTGGAAGCAACCCAACAGCAGTGGGTTTTGTTATTAAAAACATGATATCTCATGATCATAGAATGAAAGAAAATGTCTGATCACCATACTGTACATATAATTTACCCAGTTATTTCCTCTAATTGAGAAGCAGCCTCTCTGGGAAGAGAAAAAAAAATTATCTAAATGTTAAGAGCATTATCGACTTTATCATAGCTTGGAGGGAATATACATGCATATTAAATTGTTTTTTTTATTTTTTTTCTCTGTTTCTGTATTATAAAGCTTAAATAACTTCGTGGAAAAACCAAGAACCCCAAACAGACAATACACATCCATTGATACACATTTTAACACATATGCATTGAATGTTAATCAATGAGGCTAATTATATGTGTTGTTTTTCTTTTTTTGGTCAGTAGCAGGAATCTCATAGTCTTCACCTCATTGAGAAGGACAGAAGAATGATGTAAATTCAATTTTATTGAATCGGTCCTCTAAATAAGTAAAATGATTACCTCTGACTTTGAGAAAGATATAACAAAAATGAAATGAAATCTACTGTCCTCGAGTCTATTTCAACTCATAGTGACCCTATGCGACAGAGTACCACTATCCCAATAACGTTTCCAAGGTGCTCTTGGCAGATTTGAACTGCTGACCTCTTAGTTAGCAGTCACAGCACTTCACCACTACACTATCAGAGTTTCCTGAGCAGATGAACATAATGTTTGATTTGAATTCATGCCAAAAAAATCCCTGTATTACATGAAGAAAATAGGAGAAACTAGTATGCAAAATGCAAGCTTCATATTACCTGTAACACGGGATAATTTGGGGAAAGATTTGCAGGTTGCTAATGTTTCTCCCCCTCTCCACGTGTACTTAGAGTTCTTTGATTATTACTAAAAGTATATAACAAGCCTATGGTAGGAATACGTGTGTACTCCTACACAAACAGTTAAGCCTTCAGGTACTAACTCAAAGTTTACCAGCTGGAAACCATCCAGGGTACCTTGAGTGATAGTCCTGACAATATGCTTCCAAAGATCACAGCTTTGAAAACTCTATGGAGAAGTTATGCTCCACACACATAAAACTGTAATGAACTAGAATCAACTCAGTGGCAACTAGTAATAAGCAACAAGACTATGTCACCTAGGAAACCAACATAATGTTAATCAGTATTGCTTTAAAAAGGAAAGACCAGATACAATTTTCTTCTTTCTCTGCAACAACACTGGAAACTATTTCCTCTAGAGAACATTACTTCTCCTCAAGTACAACCTTCCCTTTAGTTAAATAATGAGTATACTGTAAGACTCATGGTCGCCATGAGTTGAATTCAACACGACGGCACTTGGCTGGCATACTGTAAGATTAAAGACTCATTTTTTTCTTAAATCCAAGAGGTAGGGCAGAAAAACTTGTCTTTTTTTATTAATTGTTTTTCTTTGGCCAAAATCTCAAAGAAAGCACTGTCAATTGTGATTAGGTCAATCCTCTGATGGGGGGAAAAAGGTATCATGTAAAAACAGTTGTGGGCATGGCACAGGACCAGGAAGCATATTTTCTGTTGTGCATATGGTTACTATGACTTGGAACCAACTCAATGACAACTAACAACAACACACAACTTAAAAAAACAAACAAACAAATATACAGACACTTTTACTGGAATATTGAATGAAGCCCATTTTGAATCAATAAAACTTTAAAATTAAGAGATTAACAAAAGATAAAAATGACTCCATAGTAACCAAAAGTCAAGTCATCTTGATATTAATCCATATAACCAAAAATTGCCTTCAAGTAAATTAATGTAATCTTTTAACAAAGGAGATCTTATGTACATGCACATTAATGCTAAAGACCCTCTGGTCAGGGTACCTGATTTTAAATTGATAAATAATGGCCAATAGATTCCAACGGTTAACACCAATCAATGCATAGAAAGGAAAAATTACATATAAATATAAATTTTAGGGGGGGCAGAGCCCAGATGACAGAGTAACAACACATCCCTGCTAAACACTTGAACACCTTAAAATTAATGAAATCCACCAAATACAGCAATCTAGAAGGGCTAAACTGTGCTTTGAGAACCCTGAGTACAAAGAGAGCAAAAGGAAGATCTTAGGAGTCCTCAACTACCTCACATAAAACAATGCAGCCTAGGTGAAGATTCTCTGCAAACTGAAGGCAGCCCAGGCCAGGAGAAAATCTGCCTCCAGAGAATCTTAGCAACAAAACAGAGCCAAGAAACAAGAGCTGGAGCAACCCTAAATTTGACTAAACAGACTTGCCCCAGCATAAGCATCGCAGCCACAGTCCACGGCCCAGGCTTGAAGATCCTCAAGCAGATTAGAACACTCTTGGACAAGATGGCCGTCAGTCAGTGTCCCACAGATCCACCAACCAGTTGGCCAGGAGTTGACTCAGAGCTGCAAGGGGCTGGGAGGCCTCTGCTGGGGAAGTGGGAAGGCAGGACGGGAGCACAGGGACAGGAGGCATGGCTCCCAGCGTCACAGGTGATAGGGTAGGAGAGGGCAGAGCTGAGGGGAACATGCAAGTGCACTTTGCACAGCAGGCCTTAGTCCTCGTGGACTGAGAGGTCCAGGTCCAGGTACCCCACAGCTATGGCTATGAAGCGGGAGATCACAGGACCTGGGAGGTCAGAGTGAACTGCCTGCTGATGGCAGACCTGGGACCAGCCTTGGAGCCAGTGGGCCAGGGAGCTCTGGACTCCCACGACCTGATGGGGGAGGGCTGAGAGAGCACACTCACAGCTGGGAGAGTATTGGAGCTGCACGGGCCAGTGAGGCTTAGGCGCAGGCAACCAGACAGGTAAAGAATGATCACTCCAGCAGCTGGGCAGCCACTGAAGCCAGGCATGCCAGAAAGATCTGAGCTCAGGCGACCGTAGGAAGAGGGTAGTAATTGCCAGAAGCTAGGCAGCCACTAGTACTGTGTGCACAAGGAATGCTTTGGCTCAGGTTAACCAGAAGGAGGGGAAGAGATTACCCCAGAGCCTAGGCAGCCACTGGAGCCAAGTGCATGAGGGTGGTCTGGGCTCAACCAACACTGGAGGAGTACAGTGATTGCCACAACAGCTAGACACTATTAGAGGCAAGTGCACTAGGGAGGTATGAGTTCATGCGACCCCAGGCAAGTTATCATCCCAGCAGCTGAGCAGACAGTGGGACTGCATGCTACAGGAAGATCTGGGCTCAGGGAGAAAGGGCAGTGAGTGCCAGTGGCTAGACAGCCATTAGTGCTGTGTGCAAGGTGAAGGCTTTTGCTCACGTGAACCTGGAGGAGGGGAGTGATGGCTCCACTGGCTAGACAGCCACAGGATCCAAGTGTGTGGGGAGGTCTGTGCTCTGGTGACCCTGGAGGAGGGGAGAGATTGCACCAATGGCTGCCTAGGCAGTGGTTGGTGCCACATGTACCAGAGAGGACGAGTAGGCTGAGGCAACTCAATGATTGTCCTGGCAGCCAGGAGCTATTGGAACCAGGTGCTCCAGGGAAGCTTGAGTCCAGGCGAACCTACAGGGGTTAGACGATCATCCCAGTGACTGGGTAGTGACTGGAGCTATGTGTGCCTGGGAAGTCTGTACTCAAGTGGCGAAGTGATTGCCCCAGTGGCTAAGCAGTGATCACAATCAAGTGCACCAGGGAAACATGGGTTCATGTAACCCAGGAGGAGTGATCAGCCCAGCAGGTAGGCAACCACTGGTGCCACATAGGCCAGGGAGGGCTGGGCTCAGGTGACCCAAGGGAAGGGAGTGATCACCCCAGGAGCTACGCGGCCACTGGAGCTTGCTGCACTGGAGAGGGCTCAGGCAAATCTAGAGGAGTTAGGCTATCACCTTGGTGGCTAGGCAGCCATTGGAGCCAAGTGCACCTGGGAGGCTTGGGCTTAGGGGACCAGGGCCAGGAACAGTGATTGCCAAGGTAGCTGTTGGATGAAGCTCCCTGAGATCCCCCACCCAACCCAGTTGCAACAGTGGCAACAGTTGCTGCTGTGACTTAGGGAAGAAGGCACCAGGGAGTAATCACTCTCACTTTCCACACCTGAGTCTGAGTCTGAGGTTCCACAAGGGATCTACCCAAACCAGAGGCAGCTGCAGAAGCAGCACTTGATTTCTGTCTGTCTTGGAGTGGCTGTGAAAGCCCAATGCCTGTGTAAGTGAACCCCTGCTCCAACCCAGAGGTAGAAGCAGTGGTGATGCTGCTGAAAGCAGGAGAAACTCCCCTAGCCATGAGCTACACGAGCAGCAGCAGACCAGTGAAGGACAGTAAGAGCAAGCAAAAGAAAATAATCAAACTGTGCAGAAAAGTTACAGTTTAGCCCCAACACAGAGAAGCAAGTCAGGCCAATCAAACTATTAAGTCTCTTTAACTGTCATGAGTTCTGGTTGGCTCAGAGAGAACAATCAATCTCTGAACACCAGAAGAAATAGACTACTACAGCTTCCAAAAATTCCAAAAATAAAGCAACAATGGATTTTCAGATGAAGAAGAGTTCCTACAACTATCAGAGACAGAATACAAAAGATTGATGTGTAGAGCTGTGCAAGATATCACAGGAGAGATTAGGCAAAATTCAGCAGAGTAGACTGAAAACTTAAATAAGTTGCAATACTTGACCAACAATGATCTTAAATTCAACAGGTTAACAATAAAATATCCAAGCTTGATAACTCAACAAAAAGTCAAAGGAGTAGGATTGAGGATAGGAAAGGCAGAATTGGTGAGCTGCAGACAAAGTAAATGACATCAACATACATGAAGAAAAATCAGGTAAAAGACTAAATGACAGCGATGAATTCCTAAGGGTGATGGAGGATTCTGTTAAGAGAAACAATATCCATATGACTGGAGTACCAAAACAAGGTGGGACAGCTGAAAATACAGAGTGAATAGTTGAAGACTTGCTGACAGAAAACCTTCCTGATATCATGAAAGAGGAGAAGATCTCCATTCAGGATGCTCACCGAAATCCATCCAAGATAGATCCCAAAAGATATACACCAAGGCAAAACATAAACAAATTCAATAAAACTGGAGACTAATGAAAGCAACCAGTAACAGGCCAAAAATAACCTATAAGGGCAAATTATTAAGATTAAACTCAGACTATTCAGCTGAACAATGCTGGCCAGAAGACTGTGGGATAACATACACAAAGCACTGAAGGAAAAAACTGTCAACCAAGAATAACATATCTTGCGAAACTGTCTTTCAAGTATGAAGGTGAAGTTAAAACTTTCACACATAAACAGAGAATTTGTAAAAGCTATACCAAAATTATGAGAAATATTAAAGGCAGTTCTTAGATTAGAAAATCAATTAAGTTTAGGCATATACTTAAACATCTAGCACTTGACAGAGCATCTAGATAACACCAAGAAAGGAAATCCAAAAATGATAACCAAAACCAAATCACAAAAAACAGAAATTCAGAGATCTCAGAATATAATAGAAAACTATATCATATGAAAAAAAGGGTCAGAAAAAGGTAAACATAGAACTTCCAGATGTGCAGAAGACAAGGACATACACAGATACTGAAGTTTGGACTAGTTTTAGATTAATGAAAGAGACTAAGGGAGTAAACGCAAAAGAAACCTATAATTCTACATGTCAAAAGGCAAAATACGAAGTCAATTTCAAGAAAACAAATACTGAAAGGCACAAAAAGAAAGCACATGAAGAAAAAAGAGCACAGAAAATGGAATGAAGCAGTGAACTGTGCACAAAACCCAAAAGAAGGCATGAAAATGACAACACTAACATCATTTTTATCAATAATCACACTGAATGTAAATAGACCAAATGCACCAATTAAGAGAAGGAGAGTAGTAGATTGGATAAAAACATGATCCATGTATATGCTGCTTACAGGAGATACACTTTAGACTCAAAGAAAAAAATTATAATTTAAAGGTTGAAAAAATATATCAGGATAACAACATTCTAAAAAGAGCAGGAGTGGCAATATTAATCTCTAACAAAACAGACTATAACATTAAATCCACCACATGAGATAAAGAGGGTGACTGTCTAAATATCAAAGTCTCAATTCAACAGGAGGACATAATCATACTAAAAATCTATACACACAATGAAAAGGCTCCAAAATATATAAAGCAAACACTATTTGCATTGAAAATAGAAATATACAGCTCCACAATAATAATAGGAGACTTCAACAGACCACTCTCAGTAAAGGACAGACATCCTGAAAAAAGCTTAGTAAACACAAGAGACTCTAAATGCCACAATCAACCAACTTGACCTTACAGGCATATTCAGAAGACTTCATCCAACGGAAGGCAAGTATATTTTCTTTTCCAATACTCATGGAGCATTCCCCAGAATTCACCATATATTAGGTCACAGAGCAATACTCAACAAAATTCAAAATACTGAAATAATACAAAGCTTGTCTCAAACCACAAAGTCATAAAACTAGAAATCAATAACAGAAAAAATATGCAAATTAGATCAAAGACATGGAGACTAAATAACATTCGACTCAACAATTACTGGGTAATAGAAAAAATCAAGGATGCAATAAAGAATTTTATACAATCAAATAAGAATGAAGACATGCCCTACCAAAATCGGTGGGACACAGCAAAAGGAGTCCTCAGAGGTCAATTCATTTAAACAAACACATATCTCCTAAAAGAAAGGGCAAAGATCAAAGAATTAACTCATCAACTTGAACAACTAGAAAGATCTCAGCAAAAAAAAAACAAAAACCTATCAGGCTCCAGAACAAAGAAAATTATTAAGAATGGAGCAGAAACATGAGGCAGAGTCAAGATGGCTGACTAGATACACATCTCCTTAATTCCCTCTGAAAACTAAGGCCTGGATTGATAATTAAACAGAGCCTTCTAGACACCCAATGAACCTTAGACATAGCACAGGGCTGCCAATTTGGACGACATGCCACTGAATGGGAAACTTTTCTTTCACTGACCCCCACCCATGTTGAATGCTGGCTCTTGCAGACTGAAGGCAATGGCGTGTCATGGATTGAATTGTGCCCCCCAAAAATAGGTGTAGCCATGTGGCTGGGCCATGAGTCCCAATATCTTTTGATTGTCCTCCATTTTGTGATTTTCCTATGCTGTATGTTAAAGGACTAGGGTGCAACTGTAAATCCCTTTATAAGATTACCTCCGTGCTTCACTGTAAAAGGAGTTTCCCTGGAGTATGGCTTGCTGCACCCTTAATTCTTTCATCCTACAAAGGATAAAAGGAAAGGGAAACAGGCAGAGAACTGGAAACTTCACACCATCAAGAAGGCAGCACTGGGAGAAGAACGCATCCTTCAGACTTGAGGTTCCTATGCCAAGATGCTCCCTGGACAAAGACTGATGCAATACTGGACTTTCCTTCAGGTCCAATAAAGAGAAAAGCCTTCCTCTGGAGTGGACATCCTGAATTTGGACTTGTAACCTACCAGACTGTGTTGGAATAAACTTTCCTATGTTAAAGCCATCTACTCTGTGGTACTTCTGTTACAGCAGCACTAGCTGACTAAAACATGGAGGTTTTAAGTATTTGTTCTCTGTCTTAGCCAGCAGGTGAGGCTTGGGCTTAACTGGCAACAAAGTTCAGCTGCACCACTGATGGGATCAGCAGGCAGAACAGCTACATTTTGAGTGCCCAGCTCTGGCTTCTGTGCCCCTCAGCCCGTGTACAGTCTCTTACCAAACCTCTGCCATTGAATCAGCTATTCCACAATGGGCTGGAGAGCTTGTGTGGGATGCCATGTTGTTGAACTGGGAGGCTGAGTTACCCAAATGCAGACCTCAGCAGGGGCTAATTCTCAGACTTGGAGTCAGTGCCACCCCAGGGAGCACTTTTCCAGCAGAAAAGCTGTGTTTAGCAAAGTGTGACCATAAGGGTCGGGCCTGGCAGCAGATGACTTCAGGGCAGTAGCCTTTCCATACTTCTAACTAGTTTACAGCATCTGGGGTTGGATATAGAGGTGCTTACTTTGCCAGCTGCGAAGAGGGACTTGCACACCTGACAGCCTGACTGATTTTGGAAGGTGTCAGATAGCTTTTACCTTTCAATATGAGAATACCTAGAAAAATAACTGCAGTGCATTGTGATGGCATCTCTTTTAGCCTTTACTGACCCACATCATAGGGTAAGCTGACAGCTCCCCAGTGACTCCATCAACAGGGTCGTGTCTTTGCCAGTCAAGAGGTGGAGCCTGCTACCTCAGAGATTCCACTAGGCCCAGTCACTGGAGTACACAGAGGTGACTGGTGATCACCTTCTTTCTCAGACTGTAATTTAGATCTTGTTAAACTGACACCAGAGAAATGAAACAATTTCTAGATGCCCCCAAAGCAACACACTTCGGCCAGAAACATCTATGGCTTCAGAAAGCCCCCAAAAGAAAGGACCAAAGAATTTCTCAGATGAAGATGCCTTTCTGAAATTATTGCAGGTCGAGAACAAAAGGATTATATATAAAAACCTCCTAGACATTACATAAAACACAAGAGAGCAAAATGAAAAATTAAACAAGTTGTTTGAACTGATGGAACACTAGTATTCTGAAATCCAACAGATAAATAACAAACTCAAAGAAATAGAAAATTCAATACAAAGCCAAGAAAACACTACTGCACAAATGGGAAATAGACCTTCTGACTTGGAAGACTGAGCTACTGACTATGAGGAGACATAGAAGACAGAGCTACTGACTACGAGGAGAAATCAGAGAAAAGAAACAAGAAAAATGAAGTATCATTAGGAAGCATATCAGATTTTATCAAAAGGAACAATGTACGATTAATTGGAGTTCCTGAACAAGGAATGACACCTGAAAACACAGAGTACTATTGTAGAGCTGCTGACAGAAAACTTCCCAGAAGTTATGAAAGAAGAGAACATAGATATACAAGATATATATCAAACACCACTCAATATAGATCCCAATGGAAAGACTCGGAGACATATTACAATCAAGCTTAACAAAGTTAAAAATAAGTAGAAACTCTTAAAGGCAGCAAGACTCAAAGCAAAGCTAACATTCAGAGGGAAACCCTGTATGCTTTTGTCTGACTTTTCAGCAGAAATGATACTGGAAAGAAGGCAGTGGGATGACACATTCAAAGCCTTGAAGGAGAGAAACTTTCAATCAAGAATTAAATATCATGCAAAACTATCTTTCAAATATGCAAACAAAATCAAGACATTCACAGATAAGCAGAAACTCAGAGACTACAAGAAACACAGAAAGACGCTCTTGACCTAGAAGAATAAAGCTATCAACTCTGTATTTTAGGAGGAAATACAGGACACATCATCTAGAAACCTACTCGGTTAAGAAAGGCACAAAACTCAAACAAAGCTATACTATTAAAAGAAGTGGTCCAGTGATCATTTCATGAAAGCTATGATATTATCATACTAAAAAGAGGATTTCTACAGTAGTTATAGTCCTTCCAGATGGTTGGAAGTTAATAACACATGTTGAAGTTAAAATTGGGTTTAAACATAGATTATTAAGGGGGATCACAGGCGTAATTGCAAAGCACAATAAAGAGGCAACATACAAACTCAAAAAACATAATACAGGAGTCTTAACAAACACAAAACAGATACTGAAAAGGGTGAAAAATCAACCCATAAAGACGAATGCCCCAGAAAAGAATAGTAAAGGCAACAGAAAAAACATCAACACAAAAATAAACACATCACAATGACACCGCTAAACACATACCTATCTACAATTATGTTAAATGTAAATGGCTGAAAACTCCAGTAAAGAGAGAACCAGTGACGTCCTGTATGAAGACATGACCCATCTATATATTGTTTACAAGGAACTCACCTTAGACTTAAAGATACGAATGAATTGAAAATTAAAGATGGAAGAATATAGCAGGGGTGGAGTCAAGAAGGCAGATTAGGCACACGACTCCCTACATCCCTCTGGAAACCAAGACCAGAACTGATAATTAAACGGAGCCTTCTGGACACCTAGGGAGCTGACAATTTCGACTTCATACCACTGAATGCAAACCCTCGTCTGCTTCGCTGACCCCACTATTGGCAGGTGTAGGCTTGCACGAACCAAAGGTAACTCACAATTTTAATTTTTTTCCTCTTTCTTGGTTGGTTGGCAGAGCTGGATCTTGACTAGTGGCTAGTCTCAGGTACACTGCTGGTGGGATTGACATGCAAAATTGCCACATTTTGAGAGCCCGGCTTAGGACTCTGTGCATCTCACCACCTTTGCCCTCTCTTTCTGCCTCTACCATAGTGTAGTTTGTATGGATGTGGCAGTGAGCTTGTGCGGGACTCCATCTTGAATGCAGAAGACTCAGCTGGACCTAATTCTTAGCCGGGTAGGCAATGCCTGCCTGCAGGAGAGTGCTTCTCCAGCAGAAAAGCAGTAGCTTACACAGTGTCGCCTGCAGTCGGGGACCAGCAACAGAGGCTGTGGACTCTGTACATCTTGACACATTAGGCTTCTTTCTCTGCCTCTGTCATAGTGTAGTTTGTACGAAAGTGATGGCAGGCATTAGTGGGATGCCATGCTGGATATGGAAGCCTCAGCAAGAGCTAATTCCTAGGCTTGAACACAGCACCTGCCACAGGAGAACGCTTTGCAGGTAAAAAAAAGCAGTATTTTGCACAGAGTCACCTATGCTTGGGGCCTGTCAGCAGAGGCCCACAGGGCAATAGCCTTGCTGCATTTTGAACTAGTTCATAACATCTGGGGTTTGATATAGAGGTGCTTACTTTGTCAGCTCAGAGGAGGGCCCTGTACACCTGAAGGCCTGTCTGACTTGGGAAGTGGTTAGATACGTTTTACCTTTAATTTTAAGATGGTCTAGAGAAACCATGGCCGTCCATCCTCACAGCATCTCTCCTAGCCTTTATTGACTCACATGAAGCCCAAAAAGCAACAGACTCTGGAGAAATCCATAACTAGGAAATCATCCATGGCTTCAGAAGATCCCCAAATGAAACAACCAAAGAGCTTTCTGGATAAAGAAATTTTTCTACTCTATACATGTCTCATCCTCCCAACAGTCTCCTTTCCCCTCCTCTCCACCCACTCAAAAAAAAAAAAGAGAAACTTTTCTGAAATTATCGGAAGGTAAAGACAAAAAGACTATATACAGAACCCTCCTAGACCTTATACAAAATGCAGCAGAGGAAAAAGAAAAATTAAGCAAGCTGTTCAGTCTGATGGAACACTAGTACTCTGAAATCCAACATATCAAGAACAACATCAATGAAGTAGGAACTTCAATTCAAAGCCAAGGAAACAGAACAGCATAAACGGAAAACAGGCTTTCTGACTTCAAAGACAGAGCTACTGACTCCAGCATCTATGAGGAGAAATCAGAATAAAGAAACAAGAAGAACAAAGAAGCATTAAGAAACATGTTACACTCTATTAAGAGGAACACCATATGACTAACTGGAGTCCCTGAACAGGGTGAGACACTTGAGAACACAGAGAGTATTATTGCCGAGCTGCTGACAGATACCTTCCCAGAAATCACGAAGGAAGAGAATATAAATATCAAATATCGAATATAAATATCGAACACCACTCAATATAGATCTCAAAAGGAAGACTCCAAGATGTATTACAACCAAATGTAACAAAACAAAACATAAGCAGAAACTTTTACGCAGCAAGATTCAGAGCAAAGCTAACATTCAGAGGGAAGGCCTTCCTTGGATTTCTCAGCAGAACCAATGCTGGCAAGGAGACAGTGGCATGACACATCCAAAGCCTTGAAGGAAAAGAACTTCAAACCAAGAATTACATATCCTGCAAAACTATCTTTCAAACATGAAAATGAAATTAAGACATTCACAGATAAGCAGAAACTCAGAGACTTTGTAAAACACCAAACCAAAGTTACAAGAAATACTGAAAGAATCTCTTGACTTTGGCTTAGAAGAAAAAAAACCACTAATTTTATATTTTGGGAGGGCACATCACCCAGAATCCTACTCAATTAGGGAAGGCTACAAATTCAATTAAAGCTATAATAGTGAAAGAAATAATCCAGTGATCATATCATGAAAACTATGATGTCATCATATTAAAAAGAGAGATTTGCTACAGTCATTATGCTCCTTCTAGATGGAGAGAAAGTTGGCAAAATTGGAAGTAATTAAAATTGGGTTTATGCATAGTTTATTAAGAGGGATCATAGGGGCTGTCATAAAGCACAATAAAGATGCAACAAATCAAATCAAGAAACATAATACAGTAGTCTCAACAACCACAAAACCAACCCTAATAAAGGTGAAAAATCAAACCACAACAAAGAATGTCTCAGAACAGATTAATAAGAACAACAGAGAAAACATCAGCACAAAAGTAAACAAATAACAAAGGCAGCATTGAATACACACCTATCAATAATTACATTGAACGTGAATGAACTGAGTGACATCTTGGATCAAAAGACATGACCCATTCATATGTTGCCTACAGGAAACTCACCTGAGACTTAAAGATATGAACAAACTGAAAATTAACTAGATTTTAGTGTAAAATGCACCATAATGGACAAGGACAGACACTACATTTTGCTGAAAGGTTCAATACACAATCAGGACTTAACAATATTAAATATTTGTGCACATAATATTGGAGCACCTAGATACATCAAAGAAACACTGACTACTCTCAAAAAGTAGGCAGATCACGCCACAATAATAACAGGAAACTTCAGTGCTCCACTCTGAATACTGGACAGATAGTCTAGAAAAAAGACCAACAGAGACACAGAAGACCTCGCTGCCACAATTAACCAGCTAGAACTCTTCGACATATATAAAACATTCTATCCATCAGCAGGCAACTATACATTCTTTTCCAGTGCACATAGACCATTCTCCAAAATAGACCATGTGTTAGGACATAAAGCAATTCTCAACAAAATCCATACCATTGAATTAATGTAAAGCACCTTCTCAGATCATAAAGCTATAAAAGTCAAAATCAGTAGCAGAAAAAACATAGATAGAAAATGGAACTCATGGAAACTGAACAACATCTTGCTCAAAAACAATGGGTTATAGAAGAAATCAAGGATGAAATAAAGAAGTTCATGGATTCTAGTGAAAACAAAAACACTTCCTACAAGAATCTATGGGATACAGCCAAAGCAGTGCTCAGAGGTCAGTTTGTCTCCATAAATGCACATATCTGGAAGGAACAAAGAAACCAAATCAAAGAACTAACCCTACAGCTTGAACAAGTAGAGTGAGAACAACAGAGGAACCCCTCAGGCAGCAGAAAAAAAAAAAGATAATAAAGATTAGAGCAGAACTAAACAAATTAGAGAACAGAAGAACAACTGAATGTGTGCTGTCACCAATTTTGCCCAACCAAATTTCTATCAACTACCTAAGCCCTTACCCTTCGCCCTCCCTCCTTCTCCATCCTTGCCAATACATGAGTCTGTTTTTAATGTCATATCATAGAGGTCTCATACAATATTTGTCCTTTTGTCGCTGACTACTGTCACTCAACATAATATCTTCCAGTTGAAGTCAGGTTAAGAGATGTCTCCTAAAATCATCATTGTTCTTTATTATGGCATAGCGTTCCATTGAGCATATATATACCATAGTTTACCTATCCATTCCTCTGTTGTTGGGCATCTGGGTCGGTTCCATCTTTTTGCTCTTGCGGACTGTGCTGTGATAAACATCCGTGTGCATATATTAGTTAGTGTGAATGGTCTTGATTCTGCAGGATATATTCCAAGCAGTAGCATTACTGGGTCAAATGGTGTATCTATTTCCAGTTTTTTAAGGAGGCGTCAGACTGCTTTCCAAAGAGGTTGCACGATTTTGCAATCCTACCAACAGTGTGGGAGTTCCAATCTCCCCCCAACCTCTCCAGCATTTGTTGTTTTGCATTTTTTCCATCATGGCAAGCCTTGTTGGGGGTGAGATGGCATCTCATTGTAGTTTTGATTTGAATTTCTTGAATAGCTAATGATCGTGAGTGTATCTTCATGTGTTCTTTGGCTGCCTGGATCTCCTCTTTAGAGAAGTGTCCATCCATTTCCTTTGCCTATCATGTAATTGGATTATTTATTTTTTTCTCATTGATATTTTGTAGTACCTGATAGATTTTGGAGATCAGGCATCAGTCTGACATACAGTTGTCAAATATTTTTCCTCTGTAGGTGGCCTTTTAATTCTATTAACAAGGTCTTTGGATGAGCAAAAGTGTTTGATTCTTAATAGTTCCCATTACTCTATTTTCTGTTGATTGTGGTTTGTTTGACAGATTTTGAAGTCTGCCTTGTGTAATAGAAGGAAGAAAGAACCCAAACCAAAGAACTAACCACAAAGCTTGAACAAGTAAAAAGTAAGCAACAGAGGAACCCCTCAGGCACAAGAAGAAAACAGATCATAAACATTAGAGCAGAACTAAACTAATTAGAGAACAGAAGAACAATGGAAGAAACTGAGAAGACCAAAAGCTGTTTTTCTGAAACGATCAATAAAATTGACAAACTGCTAGCTAAACTTGCTAAAGAAAAACAAGGAAAGAAACAAATAACCCAAATAAGAAATGAGAGGGGCCTTGTCACAACAGATCTAACAGAAATTAAAAATATCATAATAGAATATTATGAAAGACTGTATTCTAACAAATTTGAAAACCTAGAGGAATTGGACAAATTCTTGGATTCATATCACCTACCAAAGGTATGACAATGTGAATCAGAACAACTTAATAAAGTCATCATAAAGGAAGAGATTGAAAAAGTCATCAAAAGACTACCAAGAAAAGCCCTGGTCCTGAAGGCTTCACTGCAGAGTTCTACCAAGCTTTTATAGAAGAGTTACCTCCAATATTCTGAGACTATTTCTCAGCATAGAAAGAGATGGAATACTCCCAAATTCATGCTATGAAGCCAGTATAACCCTGATACCAAAGCCAGGAAAAGACTCAACTAAAAAAGAGAACTACAGACCAATTTCACTTAGGAACCTAGTTGCGAAAATCTTCAACAAAATTCTTGCCAATAGAATTCAACCACATATGCAAAAAATAATCCATCATGACCAAGGTGGATTCATAACAGGGATGCAACCCTGGTTCAACATCGGAAAAACAATGTGATCAAACATATAAATACTACAAAACACAAGAATCACCTGATTTTGCTAATTGATGCAGAAAAGGTATCAGGTAAAGTCCAACACCCATTCATGCTAAAAAGTCTCAGCAAAATAGGGATAGATGGTGAATTCTTCAATGCAATCAGGGCCAGGTAAGGAGGGTAAAAGAATCAGATAAGAACAGTAACAGCATCAGGTAGGAAGGATAACAGCATCAGGTAAGGAGGGAGTGAGAAGCCCCCACTTGTCTCTCAGTGGAGGCAGGGAGGATGGCAGCATCAGGAAAAGTGGGTAACACCATCAAGCAAGGAGGATAACAGCATCAGGTAAAGCAGATAACAACATCAGGTAAAGCAGCTAACAGCATTAAGTAAGGAGCATAATAGCATCAGTTAAGGAGGGTAACACCATCATCTAAGGAGGCAGTGGCAGCAACCACTTGTCTGTCAGTGGAGGCTTGCTTGTTACTGTGATGTAGGAAGCTATGCAACTGGTTTTCAGGTACCAGCAGGGTCACCCATGGTAGACGAGTTTCAGCTAAGCTTCCAAACTAAGACAGACTAACAAGAATGACCCGGCGGTATACTTCTGAAAGGAAATAACAGGGAAAACTTGATGAATAGTAGCCGAACATTGTCTGATACAGTGCAGGAAATTGAGCCCCGCCCCAGGATGGAAGGCACTCGGAAGACAATTGGGGAAGAGCTGCCTCCTCAAAGTAGAGTCAACCTTAATGACATGGATGGAGTAATGCCTCCAGATCTTCATTTGCTGGTGTGCATGACTCAAAATGATAAGAAACAGCTACAAACATCTACTGATAACCAGGACATGTAGTGTACAAAGTATGAATTCACAAAAAATGGAAATTGTCAAAAACTGAACGGAACACACAAACATTGACATCCTAGGAATTAGTGAGCTGAAATGGACTGGTTTTGGTCATTTTGAATCTGACAATCTTATAGTATACCATGACGGGAATGAAAACTTGAAGAGGAATGGTGTTGAGTTCATCATCAAAAAGAACATTTCAAGATCCATCCTGAAGTAAAATGCTGTCAATGATAAGATAAAATCCAGATGCTACAAGGAAGTCCAGTGAATACAATTATTATTTAAATTTATGCATTAACCACTAAAGCCAAAGATGAGGAGGTTGAAGATTTTTACCAGCTTCTGCAGTCTGAAATTGATTGAACATGCAATCAAGATGCATTGGTATTTACTGGTGACTGCAATAACAAGTTGGAAACAAAGAAGGATAGGTAATTGGAAAATATGGCCTTGGCAACAGAAATAATGCTGGAGATTACGTGATAGAACTTTGCAAGGCTAATGACTTTTTCATTGCAAATATCTTTTTAAACCAACACAAATTGTGACTACACATGGACCTCACCAGATGGAATACAGAGGAATCAAACTGACCACATCTCTGGAAAAAGATGATGGAAAACCTCCATATCAGCAGTCAGAGAAAGACCATACTGACTGTGGCACAGATCATCAATTGCTTGTATGCAGATTCAAAGTGAAACTGAAGAAGAGTGGACCTTCGTTATGATTTATGGGCAAAAGCAGCAGAACAAGTCCACAAGAGCCAAAGTATGACCTTGAGTACATCCTTCTTGAGTTTAAAGACCATCTCAAGAACAGATGTGATGTGTTGATCACTAATGATAGTAGACCAGATGAATTGTGGAATGGATTGACAGTAAAGACATCATCCATGAAGAGAGCAAGAGGTCACTAAAAAGGCAGGAAAGAAAAAAAAGACCAAATTGAATGATAGAAGAGACTCAGAAACTTGCTCTTGAACATCTAGCAGCTAAAGCAAAAGAAAGAATGCTGAAGTGAAAGACCTAAACAGAAGATTTCAGAGAGCAGCGAGAGATGACAAAAGTATCATAATGACATGTGCAAAGAGTTGGAAATGGAAAATCAGAAGCAAAGAACACGTTCTGCATTTCTCAAGCTGAAAGAACTGAAGAAATAAGTCAAGACTCATGTTACAATAATGAAGGATTCTACAGGGAAAATATTAAATGACTCAGGTTGCATCATGAGTCAGATTTGACTCTACGTCACTTGGCTTTTTGGCAGATTGCATCAAAAGAAGATGGAAGGAATACACAGAGCCATTATACCAGAAAGAATTGGTCGATGTTCAGCCATTTGAAGAAGAAGCATATGATCAGGAACCAGTGGTACCAAAGAAAGAAGTTGAAGCTGCATTGAAGGCATTGGTGAAAAACAAGGATCTAGGAACTGGTGGAATATCAACTGAAACATTTCAACGCAGAGATGCAGCACTGGAAGTGATCACTCATTTGTGCCAAGAAATTTGGAGGACAGCTACCTGACCAACTGACTAGAAGAGATCCATAATTATGCCTACCACAAAGAAAGTTGTTCCAACTGAATGTGGAAATGATCGAACAATATCGTTGATATCACACACAAGTAGAATTCTGCTAAAGATCATTCAAAAGGAACTACAACAATATATTGACGAGGAACTATCAGAATTTCAAGCTGCGTTCAGAAGAGGATGTGGAACAAGGGACATCATCGCTGATGTCAGATGAATCTTGGCTGAAAGCATAGAATACCAGCAAGATGATTGCTTGTGTTTCATTGACTATGCAAAAGCATTTGACTTGTGTGGGTCATAGTAAATTATGACTAATGATGTGGAGAATGCGAATTCCAGACACTGGCTTGGCAATTGTGCTCTTTAGGAATAGTGCATAAGGAACAAGAGGCAGTTCTGCAAACAGAACAAAGGGACACTGAATCATTTAAAAGCAGAAAAGGCATGCATCAGGGTTGTATCCTTTCACTGTATCTATTTAATTTGTATGCTGAGCTGGATTATACAAAGAAGAACGACGCATCAGGATTGGAGGATGACTCATTAACAACCTGTGTTATGCAAACTACACCACCTTACTTGCCCGTAATGAAGAAGATTTGAGACACCTACTGATGAAGATCAAGGACCACAGCCTTCAGTATGGATTGCACCTCAACATCAGGGAAACAAAAATCCTCACAACTGGACCAATAAGCAACATTTTCATAAATGGAGAAAGGATTGGGGTTGTCAACAATTTCATTTTACTTGGACACACAATCAATGTCCTTGGAAGCAGCAGTCAAGAAATCAAAAGATAAATTCCACTGGGAAAATCTTCTGCAAAGAACCTCTTCAAAGTATTCAAAAGTAAGGATGTCACCTTGAATACTAAAGAGCACCTAACCTAATCCATGAAATTTTCAATAGCATCATGTCCATGTGAAAGCTGGACCATGAACAAGGAAGACAGAAGAAGAATTGATGCATTTGAATTGTGGTGTTGGACATGAATGTTGAATGTATGATGGACCCCCAAAAGAACAAACAGATCTGTTCTGGAAGAAGTACAACTAGAGTGCTCCTTGGAATCAAAGACGGAAGACTGCATCTTACATAATTTGGACATGTTGTTAGGGAAGATCAGTCCCTAGAGAAGGACATCATGCTTGGTAGAGTGGAGGCTCAGCAAAAAAGAGGAAGACCTTCGATGAGATGGATTGACAAATAGGCCACAACAATAGGCTTAAGCATAAAAACGATTGTTGCTATGACACAAGACAGGGCAGTGTTTTGTTCTGTTGCTCATAGCACCGCTGTAAGTTAGAACTGACTCGATGGCGCCTAACAACAACAACAACATAAAAGCCAAATGCCTACATCACCTGAATGGAGAGAGACTGAAACAATTCCCCTGAGAACGGGAGCTGAACAGGATGCCCACTGTCACCTCCCCTATCCAACACTGCATCGCACTGGAAGTTCCAGCCAGAGCAATCAGACAAGACCAAGAAATAAAGGGCATCTGCATCAGCAAAGAAGCAGTAAAAGTCTCCCTATTTGCAGACGCAAAGAATCCATAAGTAAACTATTCATACAGATAAAAGAGTTCAGAAAAGTCTCAGGATACAAGATAAGTATGAGTAAATCAGTAGGATTCCTTCATACCATCAAAGAGATTATTAAAGAAGAAATCACCCAATCAGTAGCATTTTCTATAGCCCCTAAGAAGATAAAATATCTAGGAATAAAGACCTTTACAAAGAGAACTACAAGATCTTAGTACAAGAAACTAAGAGAAACTTACATAAATGGAGAAACATACCCTCCTCATGGATAGGAAAACTTAACATTGTGAAAATGTCTATTTTACCAAAAGCAATCTACATATACCGTGCAATCCTAATAAAAGTCCCAGTGACATTTTTTAAAGCAATGGAGAAACAAGTCACCAACTTTGTTTGGAAAGGGAAGAAGCCCTGGATAAGTAAAGCACTACTGAAAAACAAGAATACACTGGGAGGACTCTCACTACCTGACTTTAGAAACTATTACACTATTACAGTTGTCAGAACAGCCTGATATTGGTACACAAAGAGATGTATAGACCAATGGAATAGAATTGAGAAACCAGAGATGACATCATCCTCCTAAGAACAGTTAATATTCGACAAAGGTCTTAAGACATTAAACTAGGGTAATAGCAATCTCTTTAACAAATGGCGCCAGCAAAACTGGACATCCATTTGCAATAAATTGAAACAAGACCCGTATCTCACACCTGATACAAAAACCAACTCAAACTGGATAAAAGACCTGAATAGCCAAGTGCCGTCGAGTCAGACTCTATATCAAATCTAAAAAGATAAAGCTCATCCAAGAAAAAATAGGATCAACAATGGAATTTTTAATACACAACACAGACAGACTTCAAAATCTGACAAAGCATAATCAACGAAGAGAAAATGGATAAATGAGAACTACTAAGATTCAAACACCTTTACTAATTCAAAGACTTTATGAAAAGAATTAAAACACCACCTACAGAGTGGGAAAAAATATTTGGCAACTATACATCAGACAGACGTCTGATCTTCATAATCTATAAGGTACTACATAATATTAATAAGAAAAAGATAAATAATCCAAGTAAGTGATAGGCAAAGGATATGGACAGATCTCTAAAGAGGAGTTCCAGGCAGCCAAAAATACACACAGAGATGTTTACAATCATTAGCTATTCAAGAAATTCAATTCATCACCAGGCAGGGAGAGCAGTGGAAACTGCATATAGGTGGGCATGTAAATTTATACAGGAATGTACATTTTCACTCAGTCATAATAAAAAAAAAAAAGAAATTCAATTCAAAACTGCAATGAGATATCATCTCACCCCAACGAGGCTAGCCATCATCCAAAAAATGCAAAACGACAAATGCTGGAGAGGCTGTGGAGAAACTGGAACTCTCCTACACTGTTGGTGGGACTGGAAATCAATCTGGCGTTTCCTTGAAAAGCTGGAAATAGATACACCATTTGACCCAGTAATGCCACTGCCTGGAATATATCCTACAGAATCAAGTGCATTCACACCAACTGATATATGCACATGAATCTTTATTGAAGCACAGTCCACAACAGCAAAAACCCAGATGCCCAATAACAGAAGAATGGATAGGTAGACTGTGATATATATACTCCATGGAACACTATGTAATGATAAAGAACAATGATGATTTTATGAAACATCTCATAACCTGGTTTTAATTGGAGGACATTACGTTGAGTGAAAGCAGTCAGTGACAAAAGGACAAATATTGTATGAGACCCCTACAATAAGAACTTTAAAACACACTTATGCATAGAAGAAAAGACTCTTTTACTGCTGCAAAGGTTGGGAGGGAGGGAGGCAGAGTGTAGGGTACAGATTAGATGATAGAAATTTGATTGGGTGAAATCTGTGACAGCATACATTAGAAAGACCAATTTTAACTGGACTTTAACATAACATGATTACTCCTCCCATCTTAATCCAATATTGCAAGGACAGAGTACTTGTAGCTGGGGGCTAGGGGTCATGCTCTCAGGGGAAATCGAGACCAGTTGGCACAACCCGCGCTTCTCTAAGAGCGTCTTCTGCATCCCCATTGGTGAGCAGTGTCTGGGGTCTTAAAAGCTAGCAAGTTGCCATCTGAGGTACCCAAATGGTCCTCCAACTCAGCAGGAACAGTTGATCAGCAAAGACTACAATGACACGGGGGAAAGAGAATCCAGAAGACTGAGAGACCCATGTGAGTGGGTAACTACATTGACATGTGACTGGAAGGACCAGATGGTGCCTGGCCACCACCAGCGATAGCTGTGATTGGGCTCATAAAATTGACTTTCACTGTCAACACAAGAATAAAAAGAGGTACACACTGAGATCTCCACAAAAAGACCACAACTGATGGCCCATGGGCCTCGGGCTTCCCCCTGGAACCATGGCTCCTGGTCCTGGCCCTGATGCTACCCCTGGCCATAAATCATAATGGAGGTCAACTCTTCAGACAGCAATGGATTGGACTTGACAACACAGATGACCATATCATTTGTGCGCTTTATGGTTCTACTCATCTATAGGATGTCATCCTGCTGACCTCTTACTGGAGGCAAGGGAGAGGGTCCAGATGAGGGGATAGGAAATTGTTAGGATGATATTACATGTATAGAACAGAGAATAAAAGTGTGCTGTCACTGGGAAGGGGGAACAGGGGAGCAGCACATAGGCAGTCATGCAAATTTATATGGGAATGTATATTTTCACTCAGTCATAATTAAAAAAAGAAAAAGAAAAATTAAACACTTATGCTTATACAAAGCCTTCATTAAAAGAGTATAAAGACTATCTACAGAATGTGAATCAAAATTTGCCTACCATGCTTCCAACCACCAGCTACTCTCTCTAACCTACAAGATACTGCAAAACCTCAAGAAGAAAAAGACGAACAACTCAACTTAAAAACGGGCAAATGACATAAACAAGGACTTCACTAAAGAAGACGTACAGGTTGCCAACAGATACATGAAGAAATGTTCACAATGCTAGCCATCAGAGAAATATAAATACAAACTACAATGAGATACTATCTCACCCCAACAAAGATGGTAACAAACCACAAACCACAGAAAATAAATGCTGGAAAGGATGTGGAGAGATTGGAACACTCCTGCATTGTTGGGTGGGACTGTAAAATGGTTCAATCACTATGGAAATAGATTTGACACTTTCTTAAAAAACTAGAAATAGAAATTCCGTATGACCCAGCAATCTCACTCCTTGGGA
Organism: Heterohyrax brucei; assembly: GCA_028571685.1. Taxonomy (NCBI): domain Eukaryota; kingdom Metazoa; phylum Chordata; class Mammalia; order Hyracoidea; family Procaviidae; genus Heterohyrax; species Heterohyrax brucei. The sequence goes on from CM053150.1 coordinate 133,854,856, forward strand.
TACATCCCAAAGAAATAATGAACACTACTCGAACAGGTACTTGCATGCCAATGTTTACTGCAGCTCTTTCCACAATAGCAAAAAGTTGGAAACAACCTAGATCCCCATCAACAGACAACCAGTTAAACAAACTGTGGTATATTCACACAATGGAATACTACACAATGATGAGAAACAATGATGGCTTAGAGAAATAACTGTCAATGTGGGATCATCCAGAGGGAATTATGCGGAGTGAAATTAGACAGATATGAAAGGACAAATTTTGCAAGATACCCTTACTGTAAGGACACAACGAATCATTCAAGCACAGCAGAAATCAGTATTTGACAGTTAAAAGGCGGGGCAGGGAGGGACAGGCAATTTTTACAAGTTAGATAGTGGTTAAGATTACAGATGGGTATAGGATGTGACAGTACACACTAGAAGTGGGATACCCACAACTACTGAACTTCAAAACCAAATTGTCTCCTTACTGTGGACCATCTTTTTGGAAGAACAGAGAAATAGGGTCTGGGATCAGGGGTTCATGCTCTCAGGGGACATCCAAACTAATTAGCATTCCCAAAATTTTTGTCTCTCCCTGTCTCAAGATATCATTCCACATACCATTTGGGTGAGTCGCAACTCAGGTCTTAAAAGTTAGCAAGCTGCCATCTAAATAGCACCAAATGTTCCCAATCCATCTGGGCATGGGACAAGTGGAAGATATCCGAGGACAGGAGAAAAATATGAACCCTCCAGATGGAAAGGTCCATACGAGTCATAGCCTGCTTCAGCACGGGACCAGAAGAACTAGACGGTGCCCAGCCACCACCAATGATAGCCCAGGTAGGGTACACAGAACAAAGCTCCAGACGTTGCAGGTGATAGAGTACAGGACAGAGCTAGAACTCTACCAAAAGACCACACTTGACAGTCCTTCTGAACGGTGGGCCCCCTGGGAGTACAACTCCCAGACTCTCTAACCCCACACTGCATCCAACACCAGGGCCAGCTTCCCAGAAAAAGACTGATTTGGACCATACAAAACACAGAGTGATACTGGAGGCAGAGAAACCTTTAAAATTGTACATGGGATTGTCTGAGGGTCACTTGCTGGAGCTGAATTGATTGAATGAGGAGAGCCAGACCTTTTTGAGGTCACTGGAAGTTCCAACAAAAGCGGAAGCATACTATCACTTGAGGGGGGGCGGCTGGGAAGCTAGAACAAAATAGAGGTGAAAGTTCTGGGTGTTATATGGCAACATGATATAGACTATATAATTCTCCTTAATTCACAATAGAAAGAGAAAGAAACAAAAGAAAAAAAGCTAAGTTTTAGTGGCAAACATACAGAGAGGTAAGTCTTAGACATGTTAAAAGGTTGCCCCTTTTAAATTTCTTTTTAGAACTATTATTGTCTCTCTGATGTAATTACTGTTTCCCAGGCAGATTCAGAGCACCAACTAAAAGTGATACAGTAATTGTTCATATTTAATATATATTTATTCAATATTTCCATATGCTGTTGTTGTTGGGTGCCATCAAACTGGTTCTGCCTTGTAATGACCCTATGAACAATGGAATGAAACACTGCCCAGTCTTGCACCAGGTCCACAATCATGTTTATGTTTAAGCCCATTGTTGCAGCCACTGTGTCAATCCATCTTCTCAAAAGTCTTCCTCTTTTTTGCTGACACTCCACTCTACCAAGCATGATGTCCTTCTCCAGGGACTGATTCTTCCTGACAATATGTCCAAAACATGTAGGACGCCGTCTTGCCATCTTTGCTTCCAAGGAGCACTCTGACTGTACTTCTTCCAGAACAAATCTTTTTGTTCTTTTGGCAATCCAGGTACACTCAACATTCTTCTCTAACACCACAATTTAAAGGCATCAATACTTCTGTCTTCTTTGTTCATTGCTAGATTTTACATGTATATGATTGTGATTGAAAATATCATGGCTTGGGTCAAGCACACTTTAGTCTTCAAGGTCACTTGAAGACTAGCATTTGAAAGAGATCATTTGCAGAAGATTTTCCCAATGCAATGTGTCTTCTGATTTCTTGACTGCTTCTTCCAAGGACTGTGGACTCAAGTAAAATGAAATCCTCGACAACCCCAATCCTTTCTTCATTTATGACGATGTTGCTTACCAGTACAGTTGTGAGGATTTTTGTTTTCTTGATGCTGAGGTGCAATCCATACTGAAGGCTGTGATTCTTGATCTTTACCAGTGTTTCAAATCTTCACTTCCAGAAAGTAAGGTACTAACCTTGTTAATGAGTCACCCGCCAATCCTGATGCTTCATTCTTCTTTGTATAATCTGCTTTCTCAGATTATTTGCTCAACATACAGATTGAAAAGTTATGGTGAAAAGATACAACTCTGATGCACACCTTTTCTGCCTTTAAACCACGCAGTACCCCCTTGTTCTGTTTGCATGACTGTCTTTTGATCCACGTACAGATTCCTTAAAAGCACAGTTAAGTGTTCTGGAATTCCCATTTTACACAATGTTAGCCATAATTTATTATGACCCATACAGTCAAATGCCTTTGCGTAGTCAATGAAACACAGGTAAATATCTTTCTGGCATTTTCTGCTTTTAGCCAAGATCCATCTGACACTGGCAATGATATCACCATTTCCACATCCTTGTCTGAATCCAGCTTGAATTTCTGGCAGTATACTGCTGCAATCACTTTTGAATGATCTTCAGCAAAATTTTACTTGTGTGTGATTTTAATGATATAGTTCAATAATTTCCACATTCAGTTGGATCACATTTCATTGGAATAGGCATAAATATGGTATCTTCCAGTCAGTTGGCCAGGCAGCTGTCCTGCAAATTTCTTGGCATAGGTGAGTGGAGCAATTCCAGCACTGCAATTGTTTGTTGAAATATCTCAGTTGACACTCCACCAATCCCTGGAGCCTTGTTTTTTGCTAATGCCTTCAGTGCAGCTTCGGCTTCTTCTTTCACTACCATTGGTTCCTGATCATATGCTACCTCTTCCAATGGCTGAACATCAGCCAGTTCTTTGTAGTATAATGACTCTGTATTCCTTCCATCTTCTTTTGATGCTCCCTGAGTCCTTTAATATTTTCCCTGTAGAATCCTTCACTATTGCAACTCAAGGCTTGCATTTTTTTTCTTCAGCTCATTAAGCTTGAGAAATGCCGAATGTGTTCCTTCCATCTGGTTTTCCACGTCCAGCTCTTTGCACATGTCATTATAATACTTTATCATATGCAGTAGGTGGAAATATATTAAGTGCTTGTATACTTTAAGCATTTTATAGTGTGAGCTGTGGAATTTTGGATCAGCTTACTATTTTAGAGAGCCAAACAATGCTGTAACAGACAGTTTTTATACCACTCTGCTACAGGCACACCCATGAATACAAGAGCTTCCCTGCTGCAAGCTCTCCATCAACACACACATTTTCTCAGAAACATTTGTCTTTCTGGTGGTAATCTAATTATAAGATGTCAGAAATATAAGAGGTGTTAGCATTCCTAATGCAGTATACCTGGCATCCTAAATCATGCAGATATAAATGTATTTTCAGTAAGCAATAATGATAAATTTTCTGCTTTCCTTAGTTTAATCATTACTTTCTTATATTTTCTGGAAAACAAACAAACACATTTTCTTGGAAAATTATTCAGGCCTCTAATTCAGCATCATTTTCTCACAGGGACTTTCCTTGAACATTCTATCTAAAATAGCAGCCTATCATTATTTAATAAATTAAATTCCTTCTTCATTCTTCATAACAGTTATCACTTTCTGGAACACATACGGCTATTTGGATACTCTCTGCTCTCTCAATGGAATGTAAAACCTATGAGAAAAGGCAATTTGCTATTTTCACTAGTACATTTGCAGTGATTAGAAGAATATTGACTAGAGAGTGACGTATTTCAAACAGAATCTCTGAACTCTAGGATGTCATATTCTGGCGGACACACACACGTAATAAAATGTGAAATTCAACAGCGAGGTTATGTAAAAAGTTCTATAGAGCACAACCAAAGGAACAATGCATTCTTTCTTAGCTTAGTCAAATCAAAGGAAGCTGTTGGAAGTGGTGTCCTGGAAAATCTACAGAAAGAAAGTGAAACTGTAAGAATAAAAGTTTATCTGTACAGCAAAAGAAGTATTCGAAGCAGACAACATAACACATACAAAGTTATGGATCCATGAGAGTGTGTGGTAAGACTGAAAAACCACAGATAATGCCTTGTAGTAGTGCAGAGTCAGGATGGTCAAATTAGTGAGTTGCCAAGCCAAGTGCCTTCGAGTCGGCAATTGATAAGTCTAAGATGTGCATAGAGAAGTTAAACTGATTTTTTTTTGCTGTATTATATAGCATATGCAGTAATATTCTAACAGAGTGAATATTTTTTTAAATGCTACATGTTAAACATGTATATTTTTAATAGTGTAAGGGATACATTAAGGTCAACAGTAGCAAAAACAATAACAATCAATTTAGTTCAATCATATATTTGAATTAAATGAATTCATTTGATGTGGGTCAAAAGTATCTTCGGTTGGTAAAATAATAAAAAACACAAATTGTGTCTTATAAAGTAAGTAGCACCTCACTATATGAAGAAACATGGGCATCCAGCATTGAAAAACTTCATGTAGAGAAGTGAGATTAGATAGTAAGTTGTGTTAGGCAGGAAATAAACAACACAAAGAGAAAGACACTAAAATACATATTAAATGTGGTAAATAATTAAAATGACAGGCTGTAAAAAGCCCACATATGATTTGAGGAATTAAAAAAAAAAATCTAATGGAAATTTTCTTTTATGTATCTTATAATTTTAAGATAATGATAATTCTGTAGATTCCTCTAAGAACATTATTGTATTGTGCTATTAGATTTTGGACTGAAATATGGAGTAAATCTAAAATGAATAAATTTTGATGGCAAACTTTTGAGACTTTAAAATGGGAATGAAAGGAAACCTAAATCAGAAAAATATGGTTTCTTATTCTGACAGTTCTAATTAGTATTGTAGACACCGTTCCACTGTGAAAAATGTCTAGTATAAATTAAGAAATATTTTAAAAATATGCCTATTTAATTTTGAAATATTCTTTATAATACTTTTTTATAAGGAGAAAACAGAGGACATCTCATGTTTTCCTGTTGAGAAATGTGTTTTTAACTACTTTTATCTAATTTTGAATAAGGAAATTTAAAATACGATTGGAAGCTATTTAAGCTTCTTATGATCATATTTCCACTTTGGTAAGCTTGACATGCTCAGTAAATACTGATTCATTCAATACACATATGTTTGGAATATACATGGCTAGCATTGTGCTGGATGACATGGTTTCATATGGGATAAGGTAAATTTCTGAGATCAACAACTTCACATTCTATCTGTAGAAATAGATACAAGCTAACTACAAAACAATGATAAGGAATTTATTGGAAAATATGTGAACAAGAAAGGAAAGAGCAGTCGTACATGCTGAGGTGGTGAAAAAGGAAGCTACGTAGTGAAAGTGTTACTTGTGCTAAGAATTAAAGAGTGGCAAAATCACTTGCAAAGGGCAAAAGAGCACTGGGCTGTCCAAAGGATAAAAAATTTAAAATATTTAGTTCTTTGGAGGAAAGATGAACAATTCAGCATAACTCAAAATACACATTCAAAAAAGTTATGTCACTTTATTTACAGAAAAAAATTAATGCCAGTTAAATATTACAGTTGAAATTATATGACTATTATTAGCAGCTTCCACAGTGTATTTTTGGAGTGTGAAAACTAATGATGACGTTTCTAACACACATCACCAATTAAAGGATGTGGTATAAATGCAAATATAAATTGCAAATTAATTAGAGATTTTGATCACAGAAATTGATCATGTTGTATGATTGAAAAATGCAGAAAAAGACATTAGCATTTACTTCATCAATTTTTGCTTATCAATCAATGGAACTGGGTTTGTAACTTATTAATTATGTAAATCCTCCATAAGTAATAATTGTTAAGAAAATCTAATGATTTTTTTTAATATTCAGTAATGTGGAGCGTAGTATTGCCTTATTCTTTTTTTAACTTTCAAGCTTTCATTAATTTTTTCTCACATAACGTTGATACTGCTGAGAAGAGAGTGTGATTTCATCACCAGCAGAAAAGTTTACTTAATCATGGGTGTGCATTTTCCCAGAGAGAGTATGGCTTATCCTGAGGAGCCCTTGTGGTGCAGTGGTTAAATGCTCAGCTCCTAACTGAAAGGGCAGAGGCTCAAACTCACCAGCTGGCCCATCTGAGAAAGATGTGTCAGTCTGCTTCTTTAAAGATTACAGCCTTAAAAACCCTGCGGATGCATGACTGGTTACACATTGGAAAAACAGTTAATGTAGTCAATCACATAAATAAAACAAGGCATAAGAATCAATTGATTTTATCAAATGATGCAGAAAAGGCATTTGACAAAGTCTAACACTCATTCGTGTTAAAAACTCACAGAAAATGGGAATAGAAGGGAAATTCCTCAAAGTAGTAAGGGATATCTACACAAAACCAACAGCCAATATCATCCTGAATGGAAAGAGACTGAAAGAACTCCCCCTGAGAACGGGAACCAGACAAGCATGCCTATTGTTACTTCTATTCAAAATTGCACTGGAGTTTCTAGCCATGGCAATTAGAGAAGATACAGAGATAAAGAACATACACATCAGCAAAGAAGACATTAAAATATCCCTATTTGTAGATGACATTATTTTATACACAGAAAAGCCTAATGAATCCATAAATAAACTAGTACAACTAATCGAAGAGTTCAGCAAAGTATCAGGACATGAGATAAATATAAATAAACCAGTAGGATTCCTTTACACCAACAAAGAGATCATCAAAGAGGAAATTACCAAATCAATACCATTTACCACAGCCCCCAAGAAGATAAAACACTTAGGAATAAATCTAAACAGGGATGTAAGAGACCCATACAAAGAAAATTACAAGGCCCTATTGCAAGAAACTAAAAGAGACAACATAAATGGAGAAACCTTCTTTTCTCACAGATAGTAAGACTTACAACTGGAAAAATGCTTACTCTACCCAAAGCAATCTAAACATACAATACAATTCCAATACAAATTCCAATGCCATTTCTTAATGAGGTGGATAAAACAAATCACTAACTTTGTTTGCAAAGGGAAGAAACCCCAGAGAATTATAGCGCTGCTCAAGAAGAACATAGTGGGAGGCCAAACACCATCCAACCTTCGAAGTTGTTATACTGCCATAGTAGTCAAGATAGCCTGGCAATAGTACAAAAACAGACATATATGCCAATGGAACACAATGAAGAATTCAGAATTATCACCATTCACCTATGAACAGCTGATAATTTGAAACAGGCCAAAAGGCCGTGAACTAGGGAAAAAAGTCTCTTTGACGAACGGTGTTGGCAAAATGGGATATCCATCTGCAAAAAACTGAAACAAAAGCGTATCTCACCTGTTACTCAAAAACTAACTCAAAATGTGTCAAAGGCATAAATATCAAACCTAAAACAATAAAGATTATGGAAGAAAAATTTAAGGACAGCAGTGAAAGTTCTAATACACAGCTGAGAGAGACTACAAAATCTTACCAACAATGCACAAACAGCAGGGAAGAAAATAAATGAGAACTACTAAAAATTAAACATTTAAGCTCATCCAAAAATTTCATCAGGATTGCCTACAGAAAGGGAAAAAGTGTTTGGCAACCATATATTTGATGGACATCTAATTTCAATAACCTACAAGGTACTGCAAAATACCAACAAGAAAAAGACAAAATAATTCAATTAAACAATGGGCAAACGATATGGACAGAAAATTCTCCAAAAAAGATATCCAGGCAGCCAGAGACAAGTGAGGAAATATTCACTATCATTAGCCATAAGGGAAAATGAGATCCAAACTACAATGAGATACTATCTCACCCTTATAATAAGGTTGGCAATTATCCAAATCCCACAAAACAACAAATACTGGAGAGGTTGGAACACTTCTACACTGCTGATGGGAATATAAACTGTTACAATCTCTTTGGAAATCAGTTTAGCACTTTCTTAAAAAACTAGAAATAGAAATATATAATTGAGCAATCCCACCACTTGGAATATATCCTACAGAAATAAGGTTGTCACATGAACAGACACATGTATGTGAATGCTTACTGCGGCATTGTCTACAATAGCAACATGTTGGAATCAACCTAGATGCCCATCAACAGATGTATGGATAAACAAACTATGGTATATATACACAACAAAACACTATACAATAATAAAGAACAATGATGACTTTATGAAACATCTCATAACCTGGAATCAACTGGAAGACATTATGCTGAGTGAAATTAGTCACCTGCAAAAGGACAAATGCTATATGAGACCACTAGCCTAAGGACTTAAGAAAAGACTTAATGCACAGAAGAAAATACTCTTTGATGGCTACAAGGGTAGGGAGGGAGGAAGGGACAGGGTTATCCGTAAGTTAGATAATCAGTAGAAGTTTGGTTATGTGAAGGGGGATAGCACACAGTAGAAATCAGGTCATCATAACTGGATTACAACATAAGCTAAAAGGTTTTCTAAATTCAACCCAACATTTCAAAGGACAGAGTAGTAGGACAGAGGATTGAGGATCAAGTTTTCAGGGCACATCAAAATGAATCGGTATGACTAGCCTTTTTCTTTTTCTATTTGTAATTGTGAATTAAGAACAATTTTATAGTCCATATCATGTTGTCATATAACACCCAAAACTTTCACCTCTATTCTATTCTAGTTGCTCCACCCTCTGCTTCCCCATGTGACAGCATCCTTCCCCTTTTGTTTGCAACTTCCAGTGACATTTCAACCAAGATCTGGCTATCGTCACACACTCAACTTGTCTCCAGCAGTATCCCTCGGACAAGCTTATGTACATCTTTAAAGGTTTCTTCACCTCCAGTATCAGTCTTTGTCTGGTAAGCTAGCCCCAGTGCCGGATGCAGTCTGGGGTCAGAAAGTCCAGGGGCCCTGCTTACAGGAAGCGCTTTTTTTCAGAAGGACCATCAAGTATGGTCTTTTGATAGAGTTCTAGCTCTACCCTGTACTCCATTACCTGCTGTGTCTGGAGCTCCATTCCACATACCGCATCCAGACTATCACTGGTGGTGGCCGTACACCATCTAGTTAGTCTGGTCCCATGTTGAAGCAGGCTATGGCTTATGTGGCCGTTTCCCATCTGGAGGGCTCATAGTTTTCTCCAGCCCTTGATGTCCTCCGTTTGTCTCAAGTCCAGGAGGACTGGGACCATTTCGTGCTATTTAGATGGAAGCTTCTTAGCTTTTAAGGCCCCAGTCACCGATTACCCAGGTAGTACGTGGATACCTTGAGAGGGAGAGAAAATCCTTGGGTATTCCAATTAGTCTGGATGTCCCCTGAGAGAATGGTCTCCCAACCCCAGATCCTGTTTCCCTGTCCTTCCAAAGAGGTGCTCCACATTTTGTGGACAATTTGGTTTTGAGGTTGAGTAGCTGTGGGTACTGCATTTCTAGTTCCTGCTGACACATCCTGTACCCATCCCTAATCCTAACTAGTATCTAAATCGTAAAAAATTCCCTCTCCCTACCTTCTCCCACCCATGTACCTGTAATATTGAATTCTACTGTGCTTAAATGATTAATTGTGTCTATATACTACTGGTCTCGCCCAAAATTAGTGCTTTTGCCTCTGCCTAATTTTGCTCAACATAATTTTCTTTATATGGTCCCACATTGACAGGTAGTTCTCTAAGCCATCATTGTTTCTTATCATTGCGTAATATTCCATTGTATGAACATATCACAATTTGTTTAACCATTCATGGGCATCTGGGTTGCCTACAACTTTTTGCTATTGTGGAGAGAGCTGCAATAAACATTGACGTGCACGTATCTGTTCAAGTGATGTTCATTATTTCTTTGGGGTACATTCCAAGGAGTGGTATTGCTGGATTATATGGCATTTCTATCTCAAGTTTTTTTAAGAAGCACCAAAATGATTTACACAGTGGTTGAATTATTTTACAGTCCTACCAACAGTGCAGAAGTGTTCTAATCTCTCAACATCATCTCTAGCATTTATTGTTCTGTGCTTTGTTGCCATCTTTGTTGGAGTGACATGGTATCTGTTGTTGTTTTGATTTGGATTTCTCTGATGGCTAGCAATTGTAAACACTTCATGTATCTGTTGGCAACCTGTATGCCTTCTTTGGTCAAGTGCCTGATTTTCTCATTTATCTATTTTTAATTGGGTTATTGGTCTTTTTCTTCTTGACTTTTGCAGTATCTTGCAGATTAGAGAGATGAGGCAGTGGTGGGCAAACATTTCCACTCTGTAGATAGCCTTTCTACTTTTTTGACAAAGGCTTTGGATGAGCATAAGTGTTTAATTTTTAAGAGTTTCCAATTATCTATTTTCATTTCTGATGCTTCAGTGTTGTTGGTAGTTTTTGGTAGACCTTTGATGGCATGGATTAGTGCTTTCCATGTCTTTCCAATTTTTCCTTCCAAAAAGTTTATTGTTTAGCTTTTATATTTAGGTCTTTGATCCATTTTGAACAGCTTTTGTGCATGGTGTGAGATAAGGATCTTGTGTCATTTTTTTTTATTGTGACTGAGTGAAAATATACATTCCCGTATAAATTTGTATGCCCACCTATATGTAGCTTGCAGACGGATACCCACTTAGGCCAACAACGTTTACTGAAGAGACTCTCTTTACCCCAGTTCACAGGCTTTGGAATTTTGTCAAATATCAGCTATTCATAGGTAGATGAAGTTACCTTTGGATTTTTGATTGTGTTCCATTGGCCTATGTGTCTGTTTTTGTGCCAGTACCAGGCTGTCTGGACTACTCTGGCAACGTAGTAGGTTTTAAGGTCAGGAAAGGTGAGGCCTCCCACTTCATTCCTCTTCTTCAGTAATAATTTACCTATCTGTGGCTTTCTTCCTTCCCATTGTCAAAAAATGTACAGAAGTTGAACTGGGATTACAGTACATGTACACATTGCATTAGGAAGTATAGACATTTTCACAATGTTAAGTCTTCCTGCCCAGCGGCAAGGTAGGATTCTCCACTGCGTAAGACATTTTTTGTTTCTTGTAGTAGGGATTTGTAGTTTTCATTGTATAGGTCTTTTACCATCTCTCCTTAGATTTTTCCCCAGGTATTTTATTCTCTTTAGGGCTATAGTAAATGGTAATGATCATGTGATTTCCTCTTTGGCTATCTCTTTGTTGGTTTAAAGAAATCCCACTGCTTCATGTATGTTTATCTTGTATCCTGATACTTTGCTGAAGTCTTCCATTACATCGAGTAGTCTTTTGGCAAATTCTTTTGGGTTTTCTGTGTATATGTCATCTGTAAATAGTGATACTTTGACTTCTTCTTTGCCAATCTGGAGGCCCCTTATTTCTTTATCATGTCTAATTGCTCTGGCTAGGACCTCCAGAACTGTGTCAAATAGAAGTGGTGAGAGTGGGCATCCTTGTCTATTACCTGTTCTTAAGGGGAATTTTTTTTAACTTCTCTCCACTAAGTACAAGGTTAGATGTTTAGTGTAGAAGGCTTTTATTATACTGAGAAATTTCTCTTCTATCCCTGTTTGGCTGAGAGTTTTCAACATGAATGTGTATTACCCAGGGTGTTGGACTTTATCAAATGCCTTTTCTGTGCCAAGTGATAGAATCAGATGGTTCTTGTCTTTTATTTTGTTTATGTGGTTTATTGTATTAATTGTTTTCCTTATGTTGAACCATTCCTGCATCTCTGGTATGAATTCCACTTGCTCATGATGAACTATTTTTCTGATCTGTTGTTGATTTCTGGTAGTGAGGATTCTGTAAAGGATTTTGGGTCTAAGTTCATGAAAGATATTGGTCTGTAATTTTCATTTTTTGTGTTGTCTTTACCTGGCTTTGCTACCAGGGTTATACTAGCTTCACTGAATGAATTTGGGAGAATTCCATCCTCTTCTATGCTCCAGAAAACATTTAGAAGTAGTGGTGTCAACTCTTCTCTGAACATTTGGTAGAATTCTGTGGAGAAGTCATCCAGGCCATGGCTTTTTTTGGATGGAAGTTTTTAAATTACCTTTTAAATTTCTACTTTTGTAATGGGTTTGTGTTGTTGTTCTATCTCTGATTTTACTAGTGTATATAGGTGGTGTTTTTCCAGGAAATTGTCCATTTCTTCTAGGTTTTGAAATTTTTTAGAGTATAATTTTTGTAGTATGTTTCTATGATTATTTTAATTTCAGCAGTGTCAATTATGATATTGTCTATTCCATTTCTAATTTGGATTATTAGTTTCTTCTCCTGTTTTTCTTTTCTCAGGTTGGCCAATGGCTTGTCAGTTTGGATCAGACTCAATGGCATTTGGCTTGGCTTGGCTTCAAAAAAACAGCTTTTGGGCTTCTCTACTCTTTCCATCTTTTTTTTTTCATTTTCTATTTCATTTATTTCTGCTCTAATTTTAATAATTTACTTTCTTCTGGAGCCTGATGGGTTCTTTTGCTGAGATCTTCCTATTGTTCAAGTTAATGAGTTAATCCTTTGATTTGTGTCCTTTCTTCTTTTTGGATGTGTGCATTTATTGAGATGAACTGACTTCTAAGCACTGCTTTGGCTGTGCCCCATAGATTTTGGTAGGATGTGTCTTCATTTTCATTCGATTCTATAAAAGTCTTTATTGCTTCCTTGATTTCCACTATTACCTAGTAGTTGTTGAGCCAAATGTTACTCGGTCTCCATGTTTTTTTTTTTTTGTTCAATTTGCATGTTTTTTCTGTTCCTGATTTCTAGTTTTATGGCTTTGTGGTCTGAGAGAAGCTTTGCATTTTTTTCAGTATTTTGAATTTTGTTGAGTATTGCTCTGTGACCTAATATATGGTCAATTCTGGAGAACACTTCAGGAGTATTGGAAAAGAAAGTATACTTAGCTTCAGTTGGATGAAGTGTTCTGAATATGTCTGTAAGGTCAAGTTGGTTGATTGCAGCATTTAGAGCCTCTGTATGTTTACTAAATTCTTTTCAGGATGTTCTGTCCTTTAGTGAGAGTGGTGTGTTGAATACTCCTATTATTATTGCGGAGTTATCTATTTCTGTTTTCAGAGTAAACCATGTTTGTTTTATGTATTTTGGGGACTTGTCATTATGTATATAGATATTTAGTATGGTTATGCCCTCCTGTTGAATTAAGATTTTGACCATTAGACAGTGACCCTCTTTATCTCATACGGTGGATTTAACTTTATAGTCTATTTTGTTAGAGATTAGTATTGCCTCTCCTTCTCTTTTTAGAATGTTATTAGCCTGATATATTTTTTCCAGCCTTTGATTTGTAGTTTGTTTGTGTCTGTGAGTGTAAAGCATGCCTCCTGTAAGTAGCATACAGATGGTTCATGTATTTGTATCCAATCCACTACTTTCCTTCTCTTAATTGGTTCATTTAGTCTGTTTACACTCAGTGTGATTATTGATAAATATTATGCTAGTGTTGTCATTTTGATACCTTTTTGGAGGAGTTGTGGGCAGTTCCTTTGTTGCATTCCATTTTCAGTGCTGAGTCTCTTTTATTTACATATTTTCTTTTTGTGGCTTTCAGTGTTGGTTTTCTTGAAACTGTCATTTGTTGTGTTGCTTTATGTGTGTAGAATTACAGGTTTCTTTTGCAGCTTCTCCCTTACTCCCCTTTATTAATCTAAAATCTTTGATGTCTGTGTATCTTGTCTTCTTCCACATCTGGAAGGTCTATGTGTACCTTTCTTTGACTCTCTTTTTCATATAACATAGTTATCAATTATATCCTGAGATCTCTGAATTTCTATTTTTTGTGATTTGGTTTTGGTTATCATTTTTGGATTCCCTTTCCTGATGAAATCTAGATACTGTCTTGAGCTTAGATGTTTAAATATATATCTAATGTTATTGATTTTGTAATTCAAGAACTTCCTTTAATGTTTCTTGCAATTTTGTTTGGGTTCTTACAAATTCTCCAAATTTCTGTTTATCTGTGAAAGTCTTTATTTTACCTTCATATTTGAGACACAATTTTGCAGGATATATTATTCTCAGTTGACAGTATTTTTGTTTTGTTTTGTTTTCTTTCAGGGCTTTCTATATGTTATTCTATTGTCTTCTGGACAGCATCATTTCAGCTGAGTAGTCTGAGCTTAATCTTAATAATTTTCCTTTGTAAGTTATTTTCTGCTTATCTGGCTGCCCTCAGCAGTCTCTCCTTTTCTCTAGTTTTATTGAGCTTGATTATGATATACCTTGATGTATTTCTTTTGGCCTCTACCTTGAGTGGGGTTCAATGAGCATCCTGAATGGAGATCTTCTCATCTTGATATCAGGGAAGTTTTCTGTCAGCAGGTCTTACTATTCACTCTGTATTTCCAGCTATCCCACCTTGTTCTGGTATTCCAATCATATGAATATTTTGTCTCTTAATAGAGTCCCTCATCATCCATAGCAATTCTTTATTGAGTCTCTTATCTGATTTTCCTTCACATATTCTTGTGTCATTTACTTTGTCCTCAAGCTCACTGTTCTGGCTTTGACATCCTCAATCCTGCTCCTTTAACCTTCTATTGAGTTACTAAGCTCAGAGTTTTTATTGTTAAACTGTCAAATTTCAGGTCATTGCTGCTCAAGGATTTCTTGCAGCTTCTTTAATTTTTCGGTGTGCTCTGCTGCATTTTGCCTGATCTCTAATATCTTGCAGAGCTCTGTACACCAATGTTTTGTATTCTGTCTCTAATAGTTGCAGGAACTCTTTCTGGGAAATCCATTGATGCTTTATTTCTGAATGTTTCAGAAGCCATGGCAGACTGCTTCTTTAGGTGTTTACAGATTGATTATTGTCTCAGAATCATCCAGAAATCATTGCAGTGAAAGAGATTTAATAGTTGCTGACCAGCATCTGCCTGTTGAATGTGAGCTGTATATTCTCCTTGCAGTCTGATTATTTTCTGTTCCTCACTCTTGCTGTCTTCTGCTGGTCTTCTGTATCTGCCGGTGCCTCTCCCCAGTAGAAGAGTCACATCTGCTTTCAGTAGCACCACCACTGCTTCTACCTCCAGGCTGGGGGTAGGGGTCCCATGTGCTGGTGCTGCACTTTCACAGCCACCCCAAGGCAGGCAGGACACAAGCTGCAGCTGACTCTGGTTGGGGCAGATCCCTTGTGGAGCATCAGCCTTGGTCTCAGGTGTAGAGAGAGGGAGTGGTCACTCACTCATACCTTCTTCCCCAATCCTCTGGGTTGAGCAGGAATTTCCAGGAGCTTCACTCAATGGCCATGTAGCTTCTGGGACAATCACTCCCCTTGTCCTGGGTCTCTGATTCTAAGCCTCCCAGGTGTACTTGACTCCAATGGCTGCCTATCCACCAAGATGATTGCTTAACTCTTCTAGAGTCACCTAAACCCAGGCATCCCTGGTGCACTAAGCACCCATAGCTCCCTAGATGCCAGGGCAATCACTCTCTTTCCTCCCAGGTTGCCTGAGCCCAGCTCTCCCTGGCACACATGACACTAATGGCTGTCTATCGCTGGGGTTATCACTTCTCTCCCCCAGGTCATCTGAGTCTAAATCTCCCTGGTGCTCATAGTTCTAATGGCTGCCTTTCTGCCGGGGTGATCACTTCACTCCTCTAGAGTCACCCAAGCACAGACCTGCCTGGAGAACTTGGTTCCAATGTCTACCTAGCCACTGTGGTAATATCTCTCCTCTTCCTGGTCCTCCTGAGCCCAAACCTTTCTAGTACAGGCAGCACTAACAACTGCCTAGCCACTGGCACTCGCTGCACTTCCCCCACAGTCATCTGAGCCCAGATCTCCCTGGTGAATGTGGATCCAATGCCTTCCCAGCTGCTGGGGGATCACTCCTGGCGTTCCCAGTTTCCTGAGCCCAAGCCTCACTGGCCCATCCTCTCCCAGGTATGGGTGCACTCTCTCAGCCCTGCACCCCCAGGTACAGAGCCCAGAGCTTCCTTGCCTGCCAGGTCCAAGGCTGCTCCCAGTGGTATGACCATTCGCTTTGCCCACCAGGGCCCATGTTTACCTGCTCCACTGCCTACAGACACCTGGACCTGCCCTCCCAGGCCCACACAGGACTAAAGCCTGTTGTGTGGAAAACACTTCTGTGCTCCCCCCAGCTCTGCCCTCTCCTGCCCTATTGCCCTGGGATGCTGGGAGTCCTGGCTTCCTACCCCCACACTCCCTGATGCATCTCCCTGTTCCTCTAGCCAAGGGTTGTCAGCCCCTTGCCACTCTAACCACTGGCCAGCCTCACTCCAGAGTGTTCTAACCTGTGTGAAGGTCTTCAGGTGTGGGCTGCAGGGCTGTGGTGCTTAGGCTGAGGCTGGTCTCTTTAGCTAAATTCAAGGTTGATCCAGATTTTGTACCTCAGTTCCCCTCTGTTGCTCAGCTTCACTGGATGCAGATTTTCTCCACGTGCAAGTTACCTTCAGTTTGTGCAGAATCTCTGTCCTGGCTGTATTCTTTTATCTGAGGTGGTTCAGGGCTCCTACGATCTTCCTTTTGCTCCATTTGTACTTAAAGTTCTCTAAGCACAGTTGAGTCCTTCTAGATTGCTGTATTTGGTGGATTCCATTAATTTTGAGATTATTAGTTGTTTGAAAGTTTAGCAGAGACCTGTTTTTATTCCACCATCTTCACTCTACCCCCCCACTAGTCTTTTTCTAAGAGTCTTCTGCACCCTATATTGGTGAGTGGTGTCTGGGGACTTAATAGCCAGCACACTGCCATCAATTGGTCCCAAGCCACCTAGAACTGATGACAACTATCATGGATTGAACTATGCCTCTCCTAAAAAGATGTATAGTCATTTGGTTGGGCCATCATTCCCCATATTTAGAGATTTTCCTATGCTGTACATCTTAAGCTCTGCTTGTGGTTAATAGATAGGATATTTATATTAAAAGAGGATTAGGGTGGGACTGCAACACCCTTGCTAAAGGAGTTTCCTTGTAGCATGGCTTTTATCCTTTCATCCTTCGGAAGATAAAAAGAGAGGAAAACAAGCAGAGAATTTGGAACTTCACACCCATCAAGAAAGCAGCACAGGCGAGGAGCTGAGAAGGCAGACTAGACACATGTCTTCTTGATTACCTCTGAGAACTAAGCCCTAGATTATTAAGTGAATAGACCAGTGTGGACATTTTGGGAACCACAGGACCTGGTTGAGAGTTGTGAGACTGGACCAAGCTACAGGAAAGGAGGAATTACCCCTGTCCTTTGAGAAGACTGCAGGTATGGATGCCTTCTTCATTATCTGGCAGGTAGGGACTGGGCCTGTTGAGCTTGTGAACCTGGCATCTTAGTGTTCTGAACTGCAGTGCTTAAATGAACATTGAATACTGCAGCAGAGAGACTGTAGTTGGGACAGCCACATCTTGAGAGCCAGGCTGTCTACTGAGAATGCCAGTGCCCCTTCCCCCTCTCTTTTCTGACTCACAGAAGGAAATATGGCACAGGCAGGCTGTCACTTGGTCAGCTGAGAGGTGGAGTCAGCCATACCTGAGGTCTCAGTGGAGGGGGATAATTCTCACACTGAGCAACAGTGACTATCTGGAAAGTGCTTTTAAGCAGAATAGCTTTTTTGAGACTATCCTATCTAGGAATTGTGGTGGGGTCTGGCAGTGTCCTAATCCCTCCCATTTTTGAGTCACATCATAGCATCTAGGGACAGCCCACAAGGCACCATCATTGTCAGCTGCAAGGTGGGGCTTGCCACCCCTGAGGGTCCAGCTATTTTTGGCAGACTCTGGACAGGGTCTCCATAAGCAGTATGACAGCTTTTAAAATAAGACCAGCTGGAGGATGCAGCAGTGACAGGTGGCTGAGTGGGTCAGAAGCCTTCCTACCACCCATCACTGCATCAGCTGATGGCCTTCATAGACTCCATGAGTAGGCCACCATCTCTGCCAACTGAGAGGTGGGGCTGCCAATCCTGAGTGCCCAGACACACTCGACACCTGCTAGATTGTGCCCCTCTCAAAAAGCAATGTCTAAATTAAATGCATTTAGTGATTACAGCAGTTTCCAGACAGGTGACCATGATGGCAAAATTCTCTTCTCCCCTTCCCAATCTACACCATAGATTCAGCTGACTATAATGACAGAGAGTAATGACAAGTAACTCTTCACCTTTAACAGCTAGGAGGTAGGGCCTACCACCCCTGAGAGCCCAGGTGGAGCCAGTGACTAAAGAACACAGAATCAGCTGATTACTAAACCTAGTCGTGCCCACATTCCCCTATTAAACTATGAGACAGCTTCCATTGCTGGAACACTAGAGAAACTGAACAGCTTCTTGATGGTGCAAAGACAACAATTTATATCCAACCATGTAAAGACACAGTCAACCATGGCTCTGGAAAACTCCAAAAATAAAGAAATCAAAATACTTTCCAGATGAAAAAGCCTTTCTGAAATTATCAAAGGTAGAACACAAAAGAATCATGTACAGAGACATCCTATGTATTAAACAAAATGTAACAGAAGAAAATAGAAAACTGAGTTTGCTATATGAAGTGTTGAAACATCAACGATCTGAAATCCAGCAAATGAATAATAAATTTAAAGATTTAGACAAGTCAGTACAGGCCTGAGGACGTGGAACGTAGTTAGTGAGCTTGAAGACAGAGCAACTGACACCAGGATTTATGAGGAGAATTCATAGAAATGAAATGAGAATATAGAAAAAGGATTATCAAACATGTGGGGCTCTATAAAGAGGAATAATCTAAGAATTATTGGAGTTCCCAAACAGGGAAGGATACTCAAAAATACAGAGAGAATTGTTGAAGAATTGCTGAGGGAAAACTTCCCTGAAATTATGAAAGGACATAGATCCAAGAGAGTTATCAAATGCCACAAAAACTAGACTCCAAAAGAAAAACACCAACACATATTATAATCAAGCTTAATAAAATGAAACATAAACAGAGGCTCTTAAAGTCATCAAGACTTAAAACCAACACACAAAAGGAAGCCCTGTAGACTTTCATCTGAATTCTCAACAGAAACCACATTGGCAAAAAGGTATTGGGATGGCATATTCAAAGTCTTGAAAAAGAAAAATTTCCAAACAAGAATCATATATCCTCCAGTTATCCCTCACATATGAAGATGAAATTAAGACATTAAAAGATAAACAAAACTTTAGAGAGTTTGTAAAAACCAAACCAAAAATACAAGAAATACTGAAAAAAGATCTTTGTTTAGAAAAACAAAAACAACAAATGTACACTTCAGGGTGCAATGCAGGACACAATATGCAGAATCCAATTCAGCTGGAGAAGTCACAAAGCTCAATCAGAGCTGGAATATAAAAGATGGGAATCAGTGCCCTTAACACAAAAATTACAACATCATCACAATAAAAGAGGGCTATATTACAGCAGTTTTAAGCTTTTTAAGATGGAGAAGAACTTACCAAAATATACGGATGATAAAGAGTGCTTTAAACTTAGAACATTAAGGGGGACCAAAAGGGTAGCTACAAACCAAACTAACAATTCAAAATATTGAAACAAGAAACATTAATACAGGAGTCTCAGCAAACACAAAAATAACACTGAAAATATGAAAAGTCAACCTATAAAGAAAAATGACCCAGAACAGAATATAAAGAGAAAGAAAGAAAACATCAGTAATGCAAAAAAGGCATCAAAATGACATCACTGAACACATACCTATCAATAACTACACTAAATGTAAATGGCCCAAATGCTCAACTAAAGAGGTGGAGAGTGACATTATGGATAAAAAGAGGCAATTAATCTATATATTGCTTATGAGAAATACACATTAGACTCAAGGATATGAACAAACTGAAAATCAAAGGATGGGGGAATACATCCCAAGCTAACAACACACAAAGAAGAGCAGGAGCAGTAATACTAATCTCAAGTAAAATAAATTTTAATATAAGGTCCACCATCATGGACAAGGATGGTCACTATTACTGAAAAGTTCAACACATAAGCAGGATATAACAAAATTGAATGTTTATGCTCCCAATAGCCATAACACCTAAATATATTAAACAAATATTGACAACATTAAAAAATGAGATAGATCCCTCCACAATAATAGTATGAGATTTCGACACTCTACTTACAGTAATGGACATATCATCCAGAAAAAAACTCAGTAAAGATACAGAAGAGCTTGTAACAATCAGCTAACTAGACCTCATTGACATATGTAGAATTTTCTACACCACAACAGATAAGTACACTTTATTTTTCAATGCACATATACCATTCTGCAGAACAGACCATGTATTAGGACATAAAGCAAGTTTCAACAAAATCCAACCTACTAAATTATAGCAAAAATCTTCTCTGAAAATAAAGTGCTAAAACTTTAAATCAATAGCAAAAAAAAAAAAAAAGGTAGAAACTTGAACTCATGGAAACTTTATACCATCTTGCTTAAAAATCTATCGGTTATACAGGAAATCAAGGACAAAATAAATTCATGGAATCAAATGAGAATGAAAACACAATCTACCAGAATCTATGGGGTACACCGAAAGCAGTACTTCCAGGTCAATTTATCTCTCTAAATGCACACATTTGGAATGAGGAAAGGACCCCAAACAAAGAATTAACCCTACAACTTGAACAAGTAGAAAGAGAGTAACACAGAAACCCCTCAGGCACCAAAAGAGAACAGATAACAAAGATTAGAGCAAAACTAAATTAATTCAAGAACAGAAGAACAATAGAAATAATTAACAAAACCAAAAGCTGATTCTTTGAAAAGATCAACAAAATCGATAAACCATTGGCTGAACTTACAAAAGAAAAATAGGAGAGGAAACAAATAACCCAAATAAAAAATAAGATGGGAGATATCACAATAGACCTAACTGAAATCAAAAGTATCATAACAGAACACTAGGAAAGACTGTACTCTAACAGATTTTAAAACCTAGAGGAAATGTACAAATTTCTAGATTCATATCACTCACCGAGATTATCAGAAGGAGAAGTAGGTCAACTTAATAAACCCATCACAAAAGAAAACACTGAAAAGTAATCAAAAACTAATAACCAAAAAGAGTCATGAAGCCATCTAGGCCAGAAGAAATCATCAATTCAATACCATTTACCACAGCCCACAAGAACATAAAATATTTAGGTAGAAATCTAACTAGAGAAATAAGAGATCTATACAAAGAGAACTACCAGATCTTACTGCAAGAAACGAAGAGAGCCTTACATACATGGAGAAAGCTACTCTGCTAATGGATAGGAAGACTTAACACTGCAAAAATGTCTACCTTATCTGAAATGATCTACATATATAGTGCAATCCCAATTCAAATGCCAGTGTCATTTTTTAATCAGATGGAGAAACAAATCACCAACTTTGGAAAGGGAAGAAACTTCGGATACATACAGCATTACTAAAGAAGAGGAACACAGTGAGAGGCTGTAAGATTGTAAACTGGTGTAAAAACAGTTTCTTTAACAAATAGTGCTGTCAAAATTGGATATCCATCTGAAAAAGAATTGAAAGAAAATTCATGTCTCACATCTTACACAAAAACTAACTTAAACTGGATAAAAGTCCGAAATATCAAACCTGAAAAGATGAAGGTCGTGCAAGAAAAAAGTAGGGTCTAAAATGGAAGTTTTATTAGACAGCTTAGATAGACTTCAAAATCTGACAAACGATGCACAATCAACAGAAAACAGATACACGGAACTACTAAGAATCAAACACTTTTGCTCATTCAAAGACTTTATCAAAAGAATTAAAAGACCACCTACAGAATGGGGAAAAAAATGTTTGGCAAATGCATGTCAGACCAATGTCTGATCTCCATAATCTAGAAGGTACTACAAAATATCAACAACAAAAAGCTAAATAACCCACTTAAGTGATGGCCAAAAGAAATGGACAGACACTTCACCAAAGAGGACATCCAGGCAGCCAAAAGACACAGGAGGAAATACTCACAATCCTTATCTATTAAAGAAATCCAAATCAAAACTACAATGAGATACCACCTCACCTCCACAAGGTTGGCTATGATCCAAAAAGCACAAAACAAAAGCTAGAGAGGCAGTGGAGAGAGTGGAACTGTCCTACACTGCTGGTGGGATTGAAAAATGGTACAACCTCTATTGAAAGCAATTTGATGCTTCCTTTAAAAGCAGGAAATAGATATACCATTTGATCTGGTAGTCCCATTGCTTAGAATATATCCTACAGAATCAAGGGAAGTCACACAAACAGATACATGCACAAAACTATTTATTGCAGCACAGTCCAAAATAGAAAAAAGATGGAAGCAACCCAGATGCTCAACAACAGCTGAATGCATGAACAAACTATGGTACATATACTCAATGGAACACTATACAATGATAAAGAATAAAAATGATTTTAGGAAGCATTTCATAATCTGGTTTCAAGAGGAAGACATTATGCTGAGTGAAATCAGCAGCAAAAAGGACAAATACTGTATGAGACCCCTTTTATAAGGATTTTAAAATAGACTCATTTACAGAAGAAAAGACTCTTTGATGGCTGCTGTGGTGCGGAGGCAGAGAGAGGGCTGGTTATAGATTAGATGGCTGATAGAAATTTGGCAGGGTGAAAGCACTGACAGTACATAGTAGAAACAAGATCTACTTAACTGAAAACAAGATCAACATAAACTGAAACTCTTCTAAGCACAACCCAATACTGCAAGGATAGAATAGCAGGGGTGGGGTCTGGGGACCATGCTCTCAAACAATATTGAGGCCAACTGGCACAATTAGTCTATTGCTAAGAGAATCTTCTGCACTCCATGTTGGTGAGTGGCATCCGGGGCCTTAAAAGCTAGCAAGCTGACATCTGAGGTACACGAAATTTCCCCAACTCATCCAGAACAGATGATCACCAGGAACAACAACAAAGACAAGAGAAAATAAGAGCCCAGGAGACAGAAGGAACCATGTGATTGGGTGACTGTATCAACATGTGACCAGAAGAACCAGATGATGCCTGGCCATCACCAAAGACAGCCAAGATGGGGCACATAATGTTGAGTCACATTGGCAAAATGAGTAAAAGAGGTGTGCATCTCAAGAACTCCAGTAAAAGACTCTAACCAATGGTCTGGCTGCCTGAGTTTTCCCCTGGGAGCATGGTCCCTAGGCCTGCTGCTGCTGCTGACCAGAAAATATCATTGAAGTCAACTCTTCACATAGGAATAGACTGGATGCGGGGACACAATGTGACCCCAAATGCATATACTATGGTTTTATGCCTCTATAGGATGCCATCCTACTGGCCTCTTACTAGAATGGAAAGGAGAGGGTGGAGAGGAGGGGACAGCAGATTGTTAAGAGGATACAACATATACAGAATAAAAAGGAGGCATGTGCTGTCACCGTGCAAGGAGAGCAGAAGTACTGTAGATAGGCAGACATGCAAATTGAATCTGGGTTGTACACGGATCCCACTCAATGGCAGTTGGCTTGGGGGACTTTCGCTGAATCCCAATAAAATATTTAAAGAAAAAAAAGTTAAAAGTGATCTATTTTGGTAGAGAAGGTCTTCATGTCTGGAAATATGTACACTAGCATTAAGTTTCACATGATTCCAGAAGACAGAAATAAACAGAACACTATATCAGAATCAAACTCTATTGTTTATCAACATATCGCTATACTGTAAACTTTACCAAACACATTGTTATACAGTGAACTTGCTACAAATATAACGGAGATTCTCAACACAAAATTTAGAAATAATGTCTTCTTATGAAGAGATGGACAAGTAAAAAGTATAATTAGGGAAATTAGGGAATTAGATGCTGATGAGTTTGTTCTGACTCATAGCATCTCTGTAGAACAGTGCAGTACTGCCCCATAGTCTTTCCAACAAGCAACAGATGGATCTGAACTGCCAACCTCTGGATTAGCAGTTGAGCTGTTAACCACTATGCCATGAAGGAAAAGTACACAGGTTTCAAGTTTGGCAATGCATGTCAAGTATGTAACCTTTTCACCACACATATTCAGTCTATACACTGAGTAAATAATCTATGATGCTGGACTGTATGAAGAAGACTGTGGTATCAGAATTGGAGGGAGATGATTAACAATCTGTCATATGCAGATGATAGAAGCTTGCTTGCTGAAACTGAAGAGGACTTGAAATTGTTAGTGATGACAATCAAGGACCGGTGTCTTCAGTAAGGTTTACTTGTCAACTCAAAGAGAGCAAAAATCTTCAAAGCTGGATCAATAAACTTTGTGATAAATGAAGAAAATATCAAAACTGTCAATCCACAATCCTCATGAAAGCAGCAGTCAAGAAACCAAACAACCTATTGTGTTAGTCAAATCTACTCTGAAAGATCTCTTTGAAGTCCTGTGGCATGGTAGTTCAGAGCTTGGCTGTCAACCAAAATGTTGGCAGTTCAAATTACCGTCACCTTCTAGAAACCCTATAGGGCAGTTTCACTCTATCCTATAGTGTTGCTATGAATCAGAATTGACTTGATAGCAAAGGGGTATGTGTCTGTGTGTGTGTGTGCGCGCACATACGTAAAGTCTTAAAAAAGTGACAGTGTCACTTTGAGGACCAAGGTGCACCTGACCCAACCACAGTCGTTTCAGTTACCTCATATGCATGTGAAAGCTGAACAATAAATGAGGAAGGTAGAAGAAGAACTCCTACCTTTGAATTATTGTGCTGGAAAAAAAATATTAACTATATCATGGACTGACAGAAAAAGGATCAAATCTGTTCTGGAAGAAATACAGCCAGAATGCTCCTTAGAAGCAAGGATGCTTCTCAGGAGAGACTTTGCTTAATATAATTTAGAGGTATTATCCGGAGTCCTTGGAGAAGGACGACAAGATCAGCAAAAAAGAAGACCATCAAACAGATAGACTGACACACTGGCTGCAATAATAAGCTCAAACATAGAAACCATGGTGAGAGTGTACATGACAAGGCAGCATTTTGTTCTACTGGACGTAATGTCACTACGAGTGGGAGCTGACTCAGTGATACCTAACAAAAACAGCAACACAGAGAAACTTCAACAGTACTGGCCATGCTTTATTTCTTAAACTGGTGTCAAACTGATAAGAGTTTATTAAATTACTGTTGTAGACTTAGCATGTCAGGAATGTTTCCTAACAAAGCAAAAAGGAATATATCTAAATGTTCAATACAAACTGTTAATCTAATAAAAGAATTATCAATGTACTTTAAAACATCCCTTGTTCTTTTATTATAATAGAGAAATAAACGTTGATACATGGATACCTTTGATTTTGTATGTCTGCATGTGAGGATGATTTAAGATGCTGTTTATTAAAAAAAAAAGAATCCTGCTTGCAGCAGGTCCTGAGGCATTAGTGCATCTAGCTGAAATGTATGGTATATCTGTCCAATCAGCACCCTTGATGAATGGAACTCACAAGCAGCTTCTATTTTATCTAATCTTTAAATTCCAGGAACCACTATTCATTAAATAATAGCTGTTTAGTAGGAATGCAAAATCTTTCATTCTGCTTAGTCTTTTTCAATCTAGTTCTTCCTCGTGAGACCTACTCATTGACGGTTGCTATCCTGATAAACTCTCCTTATCACTTGCTATGATTTCTTCGGAAGAAAAAAAATCCTGAGCTACAAACCTTAATTTCTTTAAAAAACAAAAAGTGTCTGGAAGTAAGTGGGCAATTATTAAAACTGTTATAAAGAAAAACTTTCAGTGATTGAAACATTAGTATGTACCTACTATTACAGACCTACATATATATTTATTATAGATGCATCTATTGTTATGTTTTTACAGTACATATAATATAAAACATTACACAGATTTAAATATATTTACAACTACTTTAACAGCCTTGCTAAAAGAGACAATAAAAACGCACCCATAAATCTATTAAGCTTTCCCACAATTGTCCTTTAAACCTTAAGTTTAAACTGCTGGTGGGTGGGTAAAATGGTGTAACAACTTTGGAAGTCAATTTGGTGCTTTCTTGAAAAGCTAGAAATACTATATGATCCAGCCATCCCACTGCTTGGAATATTACCTAGAGAAATAAGGGCTGTCAAATGAACATACACATGTACACCAACGTTTTTTGCATTACTGTCCACAATAGCAAAAAGGTAGAATCAACCTAGGCACCTATTGAGAGAAGAATGGATAAACAAACTATGGTATATTCACACAATGAAATGCTATGCAGTTATAAAGAACGACAAAGATTTTAGGAAACATGAAGTCAACTGGAAGACATTACGCTGAATGATATTAGTCAATTGCACAAGGACAAATATTGTATGAGACCACTATTATAAAGACTTAATAAAAAGATTAAGCACAAAAGAAAATAATCTTGGATGGTTACAAGGGTGGGAATGAGACTGAGTGGTATTCATAGATTAGATAGTAGATAGGAATTGGTTTATGTGAAGGGAGTGACAGCACACAGTAGAAGGGAGGTTAATACATCTAGACTACACCAAAAGCTAAAAGGTTTTCTAAACACAATCCAACATTTTGAAAAACAGAGTAGCAGAGACAGGGGTCTGGGGACCATGTTTTCAGGGAACATCTAGGCTAATTGGCAAAACTAAGATTTTTTTAAGATAATGATCTGCACAACACTTGGCATCTGGGGTCTTAAATGCTAGCAAGTAGTCGTCTAACTAGTATCAATTAGCTCAATCCACCAGGAACAAAGAAGAATAAAGGACACCAAAGAGGAGGTAAACATAAGTCTAGCAGACAAAAGGTGTCATATGATCCAGAGACTACACCAGCATGATGCCAGAAGAACTAGATTGTGCCTGGCCACAACCAATGACTGTCTTTACAGGGAATGAAAGGAAGTCTCCAATGTACCAGGATAAAAATGGCTGTGCCAAACTGGAACTCTATGAAAAGACCAGTCTTAATGGTCTGTCAGACTGGAGGGTTCCCTGAGGAAATGCCCTTTACCTCTCTGTTAGCCCAGAGCTGAAACCAGCATGGAAGCCAATTCCTTGGATTGGACTGGACTATACAATACACAGTGATACTGGTGAAGAATATGCCTCTTGGCTTAAATACATACAAGAGACTGAACAACTCTTGTCCAGAGGTGACATGGAGGGTGGAGAGGGGCAGGAGTTTGTTGAATGGATGCAGGAAGCACATTGTAGAAAGGAGGAGAGTGGTGTCATGTGGTGGGAAGGGGAACAGTTAGAGTTGCACAGCAGTGTATTTGGTGTTTTATATGGCGAATTGATTTGGGTTGTAACTTTGACTTAAAGCACAATAAAATATTTTTTTAAATTAGCTTTGATACCACTGTCCATTCATTTTTTTATCTTGAATAATATATACTTTTTTTCATTATGATTGAACGAAAATGTACATTCCCATATAAATTTGCATGCCCACCTACATGCAGATCCCACTGCTCTTCCTGCCTGGTGACAGCACACTCTTCCTCTCTGCTCCATACATGACTTATCCTCCTGACAATCTCCTATCCCCTGCTTTCCACCCACTCCCCTTACTCCAGTAAATGGTCAGCAGGATGGCATCTTATAGATGTACAGAACAATAAAGTGCACACATGATATAGCCACTCTGTGTTGCCAAATCCAATCAATCCCTGTCTGAGAGTTGACCTCCATTATGATTTATGGACAGGGGCAGCATCAGGGTCAGGGGCCATATTCCCAGGGGAATCCCAAGGCCCACAGACCATCAACTGTGATCTTTTAATGAAGATCTCAGTGTGCACCCCTTTTTATTCTTGTGTTGCCAGTGAGACTTAACTTTGTGAGCGCCATCACAGCTATCACTGGTGGTAGTTGGGAACCATCCGGTTCTTCTGGTCACAAATCGATATAGTCACCCACTCACGGGGGTCTCTCTGTCTTCTGAGTTCTCTTTCCCCCATGTCATTTTGATCCTTCGTGATCATCCATTCCTCCTGAGTTGGGACCATTTGCTGTACCCTCAAATGGCAGTTTAGCAGCTTTTACGACCCCAGAAGCAACTCAACAATGTGGGGTACAGAGCGATCTCTTAGCAAAATGCTAGTGGTGCCAACTGGCCTCGATTTCCCCTGAAGTCATGTTCCCTGCCCTCCCTACTCCAGCTACTCTGTCCCTGTAATACTGGGTTAAGATGGGAGGTGTAATAATGTTATGTTGAAGTCCAGTTAATATTGATCTTCTTTCTAACGTGTGCTGTCACAGATTTCACCCAACCAAATTTCTATCAACTATCTAATCGAAGCCCTCACCTCCTCACCCTCCCTCTCTCCTCACCCTTGCAGCTGTCAAAGAGTCTTTTCTTCTATGTGTAAGTCTGTTTTTGAGTCCTTATCGTAAAGGGTCTCATACAATATTTGTCCTGTCGCTGACTTCTTTCACTCAACATAATGTCCTCCAATTGAAATCAGATTATGAGATGCTTCCTAAAATCATCATTGTTCTTTATCATTGCATAGTGTTCCACTGAGTATACATACCATAGTTTATCTATCCATTCCTCTGTTGTTCGGCATCAGGGTTCATTCTATCTTTTAGCTACTGTGAACTGTGCTGTGATAAACATCATGTGCACGTATTAGTTGGTGTCAATGGCCTTGATTCTGTAGGATATATTCGGAGCAATGGAATAACTGGGTAAAATGGTATATCTAGATCCAGCTGTTTAAGGAAGCACTAGATGGCTTTCCAAAGATGTTTCACCATTTTGAAATCACATCAAAAGTGTGGGAGAGTTCCAGTTTCTCCACTGTGTCTCTAGCATTTGTTGTTTTGCATTTTTTGGATCATGGCCAACCTTGTTGGGATGAGATGGTATCTCATCGTAGTTTTGCTTTGAATTTCTGTGAAGGCTAATGATCATGAGCATGTCCTCAAGTGTTTTCTGCTTGCCTTGATCCCCTCTTTAAAGAAGTGTCTGTCCATCTCCTTTGCCCATTGCTTAAATGGGTGATTTATCTTTTTCTTACTGATATTTTGTAGCACCTTGTAGATTGTGGAGATCAGGTGTGAGTCTGACATATAGTTGCCAAATGTTTTTTTCCCACTGAGTCGGATCCGGCTCGACGGCACTTGGCTTGGCATAGGTGCCCTTTAATTCTATGAATAAAGTCTTTGAATGAGCAAAAGTGTTTGATTCTTAATAGTTCCCATTTATCTGTTTTCTCATATGTTGTTTGTGGTTCATTTAAGACTTTGAAGTCTGTCTACATTGTGTATTATAACTTTCATTGTTGTTCCTACTTTTTCTTGGATGAGCTTTATCCTTTGAGATTTGATATTTAGGTCTTTTTCCAGTTTGCGCTGGGTTTTGTATAAGGTGTAAGATTTGGGTCCTGTTTCAGTTTTTTTGCAGATGAATATCTAATTTTGTCAGCAGCATTTGGTGAAGAGATCATTTTGTCCCCAGTGTAATGTCTTAGGGCCTTGGTGGAATATCAACTGTTCCTAGAAAGATGGTGTCATCTCTGGGGTCTCAATTCTATTCCATTGATCTATCTGTCTCTTTTTGTACCAATACCAGGCTGTTTCAACTACTGTGGCAGTGCAATAGGTTCTAAAATTGGGTAATGACAGGCCTCCTGGTGTGTTCTTCTTCTTCAGTTGTGCTTTACATTATCAGAGGCTTCTTCCCATTCCAGAAAAAGATGGCAATTTGTTTTTTCATCTCATTAAAAAATGTCACTGGAATTTGTATTGGGATTGCATTATATAAGTAGATTGTCTTGGGCAAAATAGACATAGTCACTATGTTAAGTCTTCCTATTCATGAGCAGGGTAGGTTTCTCCATTTAAGTAAGTCTTAGTTTCTTGTAGGAAGGACTTGTAGTTCTCTTTGCAAAGCTCTGTTATTTTTCTGGTTAGGTACTTTATCTTCTTAGGGGCTATAGTAAGTGGTATTGACTTGGCAATTCTTTCCTCGATAATCTCGTTGTTAGCATAAAAGAATTCCACTGATTTACTTAAGTTTATCTTATATCCTGAGACTTTGCTGAACTCTTTTTATCAGTCTGAGTAATTAACTTACGGATTCCTTAGGATTCTGTGTATACAATCATATCATCTGCAAGTAAGGAGATTTTTACTTCTTGTTTGCAGATGCAGATGCCCTCTGGTTAGAACTTCTACTACAGTGTTGAATAGGAGAGGTGAGAGGGCATCCGTGCCTAGTTCCTGTTCTCAACGGAAGCTGTTTCAGTCTTCCTCCATTCAGGATGACGTAGGCAGTTGGCTTTGTATAAATGGCCCTTATTGCACTAAAGAATTTGCCATCTATTCCTATTTTGCTGAGAGTTGTTAGCATGAATGGGTGTTGGACTTTATCAAATGCTTTTTCTGCATCAATGGACAACATCAGGTGATTCTTGTCTTTTGTGGTATTTATGTGGTTGATCACATTAATTGTTTTCCTGGTGTTGAACCAGCCTTGCATCCCTGGTATGAATACAACTTGGTCATGATGGATTATTTTTTGATATGTTGTTGTATTCTATTGGCAAGAATTTTGTTGAAGATTTTTGCATATAGATTCACAAGTGATATTGGTCTGTAGTTCTCCTTTTTGCTTGGGGCTTTCCATGGCTTTGGTATCAGGGTTATGTTGGCTTCAAAAAATGAATTTGGGAGTATTCCATCCCTTTCTGTGCTGTGTAATAGTTTCAGTAGTATTGGAGATAACTCTTCTCTAAAAGCTTGATAGAATTCTGCAGTGAAGCCATCTGGGACTGGGCTTTTTTTGGTTGGCAATTATTGGATGACTTTTTCAATCTCTTCCTTTGTGATGAGTTTATTAAGTTGTTCTGCTTCACCTTGTGATAATTTGGGTGGGTGATATGAATCAAGGAATTTTTCCATCTCCTCTAGGTTTTCAAATTTGTTAAGAGTACAGTCTTTCATAATATTCTGTTATGATACTTTTGATTACTGTTAGATCTGTCATGACAACTCCCCTCTCATTTCTTATTTGGGTTATTTGTTTCCTTTCCTGTTTTTTTTTTTTTTAGTAAGTTTACCCAATGGTTTGTCAATTTTGTTGATCTTTTCAAAAAACCAGCTTTTGGTCTTTTCAATTTTTTCAGTTGTTCTTCTATAATTCATTTAGTTCTGCTCCAATCTTTTTTTTTTTTTTTTAACTTTTAATTTGTTTATGATCTGTTTTCTTCTGGTGTCTTAGAGGTTCCTCTGTTGTTCTCTCTCTACTTATTTAAGCTGTAGGGTTAGACCTTTGGTTTAGGTTGTTTCTTGCTTCCGGATGTGTGCATTTATGGAGATAAACTTACCCTTGAGCACTGCTTTGGCTGTATCTCCTGGCTTTTGGTAGAAAATATTTTCATTCTCTTTGGAATCCATAAATTTCTTTATTTCATCCATGATTTCTTCTATCACCCATGGTTTTTTGAGCAATGAGTTGTTCACTTTCTATGAGTTCCACTTTCTGTCTTTGCTGTTTTCTGTTATTGATTTTGACTTTTATGGCTTTTTGATCTGAGAATTAATTCAATGGTATGGATTTTGTTAAGAGTTGCTTTATGTCCTAACACATGGTCTATTCTGGAGACTGTTCCACATGCACTGCAGAAGGTTTAGTTGTCCACTGAAGGGTAGAAAGTTCTGTATATGTCAATGAGGTCTAGTTAATTGTGGCAATAAAGTCTTCTGTGATTCTATTGAGCTTTTTTTAGATGATTCAATATTCAGAGTGGGGTGTTGAAGTCTCCCACTATTATTGTGAAGTGATCTCTCACATTTTTGAGTGTAGTCAATGTTTCTTCAATGTATTTAGAAGCTCTAATATTAGCTGCATAATTATTTAATATCGTTAATCCCTGCTTGTGTATTGAACTTTTCAGCAATAAACAATGTCCAGCTTTGTCCATGATGGTTGGTTTTACATTATAATTGATTTTATCTGAGATTAGAATTGCCACACCTGTTCTTTTTTGCTCATTGTTAGCTTGATATATATTCTTCCGTCCTTTTCAAATTTTCAATTTGTCCATATCTGTAAGTCTAAGGTGAGTTTCTTGTAGGCAACATATGGATGGGTCATGTTTTTTGATCTACAATGTCACTCGATGCCTCTTTACTGGAGCATTCAGTCCATTCACATTCAATGTGGTTATTGACAGGTATGTGTTCAATGCTGTCATTGTGATATGTTTATTTTTGTGTTGATATTTTCTCCGTTGTTCTTATTAATCTGTTCTGTCACCTTCTTTGTGAGTTGATTTTTCACCTGTTTCAGGAAATCCTGTACAATGTTGCATCTTTATTGTGATTTACGGCTGCCCCTATGATCCCAGTTTATAAACTATGTATAAACTCCATTTCAGTTGCTACCATTCTTATCACTTTCCACCTGGGAGTATAATCACTGTAACACATTCCTCTTTTTAATATGATGATGTCATAGTTTTCATGATATGATCACTGGATTATTTCTTTCACTGTTATAGTTTTGATTGAGTTTGGAACCTTCCCTAGCTGAGTAGGCTTTGAATATGCCATGACACTGCCTCTGTGCTAGCATAGTTTCTGCTGAGAAACATGATGAAAGCCTACAGGGTTTCCCTCTGAATGTCAGCTTTGCTTTGAGTTTTGGTGCTCTTAAAAGTTTCTGTTTATGTTTCATTTTGTTAATCTTGATTATGTCTTGGAGTCTTTCTTTTGAGATCTATATCGAGTGGCATTTGATAGGTATCTTGGATATCTATATTCTCTTCTTTTATGATTTCTGGGAAGTTCCCTGTCAGTAGCTTGGCAACAATACTCTGTGTGTTCTCAGGCGTCTCTCCTTGTTCAGGGACTCCAATTAATTGTAGGTTGTTCCTCTTAATAGAGTCCCACATGCTCCTTGTATTTCTTGTGTCTTTTTTGAGTTCTCTTCATAGATGCTCTTCATAGTAGCTGTGGCTTCCAAATCAGAAAGTTTATTTCACATTTGGTCCACTCTGCTTTCTTCACTTTGGATTGAAATTTCTATGTCTTTGATTTTGTTCTTGATCTCTTGGATTTCAGAGTACTGGTGTTCCATCTGATCAACAGCTTGCTTAAGTTTTCATTTTGCTCTGTTGCATTTTGTATAAGATCTAGGAGGGCTCTCTATATAATCCTCCTGTATTCACCTTCTGATAGTTTCAGAAAAGCTTCTTTGGGAAGTTCTGAGGTGCTTTCTTTTGGAGCCTTCTGAAGCCATGGGTGGTTTCTTGGTTATGGTTTTCTCCAGAGTTTTGTTGCTTTTTGGGCATCATGTGAGTCAGTAGAGGCTGGGAGAGGTTTTGTGAGGATGGCCCACAATTGTTTATCTAGGCTGTCTTACAATGAAAAGTAAAAAGTATGTGATGACCTCCAACGTCAGTCAGGTTTTCAGGTTTATAGGTCCCTCTTGCAAGCTGGCTCAGTAATCACCTCTATATCAAATTCCAGATGTTATAAACATCTCAAAATAAAGAAAGCCTACTGTCCTGCTGGCCTCTGCTGTCAGGCCCCAGCTGTACACAACACTGTGTAGAAAACTGATTTTCTGCCAGAAAAGCACTCTTTTGAGGGCAGACACTGCCTCCCAGCCCAGGAATTAGTTCCAGCTGAGGCTTCCATATGGGTATTCCTTCCTCCCAGTGGAACAAGATGGTGTCCCAAGCAAGCTCATCACCTGGCTGGGACCAGGCTACTCTATGGCAGAGGCAAAAAGGGCAAAGGTGCTGAGACGCACAGAGTCCACAGCCTCACAGCCTCTCTTGCAAGGCGCCAGCCACAGGCAACACTGTAAAATACTGCTTTTCTGCCACAAATGCACTCTCACCCAGCCAGGCGGTGCCTCACAGCCTAGGAAGTAAGTCCAGCTGGGACCTCCATATGGGTATATCCACCTTCCAATGGATTAAGATCACGTCCTGCACAAACTTGCCACCAGCTCACTACTGGGCGCTATATGGGTGAGGCCAAAAGGGAGGCCAAAAGTGTCAAGATGCACAGAGTCCAAAGCCAGGCTATCAAAATATGGCAATTTTGCTTGCTGATCCCACCAGCAGTGCATGTGAGATAGCAGCTCGTCAAGTCCCAGCTCCTCCTGCCAGTGAAGATAGAGAAAAACAAAAATTAAAATGGTGAGTCACTTTCAGTCCGTGAAAGCCCATGGTCACTGAGAGTGGGATCACAAAATAGAGGAGGTATTATGTTGAGTGGTATGAAGTCCAAATTAACAGCCCTATGCTGCATCTTAGGGCTCACTAGGTGTTCAGAAGGCTCTATTTAATGATCATTTCAGATCTTGGTTTCCAGAAGGATTTAGGGAGATGTGTGTTTAGACCACCATCTTGACTCTACCCCCTGAATAGTATATTTTTGTCTTCATCAATGTTACCAGAATGTATCATTCTACCAGCACATTCTGTAGAGTAATGTGAGACACTACAGGAATATTTTAATGTTTAATCAATTACCTCTGTGCGTGTTCCTGTGCTTGTAGACATAACTGATTCCATTAGTAGCTACAGATAAGTTATACATGATGGTTGGGAGGAGGGCTGTATATACAGAGATATATAGTGACAAGGATGACAGAAGACAAGAAACTAATATGACCTTTTCTTTGAGGTCTATGATAGGAAAGCAAGCTCAATTTCCAAGTGTAAATGGGTCTGATTAGATGGAGACATGGAGAATATATATGAAATCTTCATCCTAAAGAAAAGTAAGAATGCAAAATAACAGGGAGACACCTCAGACCCTGATCTTTGTTTTCCAAAGTGACAATAAATATAACCAACTTTAGAATTTTGCCTTGTTTGTGTGTATGATCGGAATGCATTTTATGTCCACATTACAAAATTTAGGTCACTAATATAGAAGGGATACACAGTATTGTCTTCAAGTCAAAGGGTAGATGCAAAAGGACGCATAATACATTCATACTCTTTACTTAAGAGAAAATAGATCAGTGAGCCTACAGACTCCATGCAATTCGTTATATCAAAATCAATACCGTAATTGTACTAGAAAATGTAAATCTACTGATTTTTTTTGTTCTTTGTACAGGCTGAATCAATTTCTGCCTTAAGAAACAGTATTTTAAAATAACACAGGAAATCTTTTTGCACTCTCATCATATTGAAAGATAGTTAATAGTCATAGGACTGGAGGTACATCTTCAAAAAGCATTTCTAAAAGTATATGAAAGACAATATAAAATGAGTTGATGTTTAAAACCCAGCAAATAATAAATTGCTAGTGTTTTTGTACAACAGACGTTGAAAAAGGAAAACAGAAAAAATGTGGAGTCATATACCAACTATTTGTACTATAGAACACTTAGTTGACTTTTTTTAATTTCCAAAACTGAAAAAAAGTCATATTTCATTCATAGAAGTCATACTTTCTTATGTGCTAATAATACAATCATGTCTAAGCATTGAAAACTAAATTTATTTTAAAGTCACCTAAAATTAATTTGCAATAGGATAATCTCATTGGGTTTAAAGTTTTAAGCTATAGCATCACATTTTCAAGTGAAATGAAAACTGAAATAAAATAAATTCAGTTACGGTTTATTCACCATAGCTATGTAGTAACATCTATACTTTCAAATACAATGTTAAAACCACATTCTGTTTCAAATCACTGCAGTCTTAGATTAGTTTGCCAAGTCAGTACACAATCACAAAGGTCAGGAAAAGTCAGGAGTCACAGTGGAATAGAAATGCTAATAATAGCTTGTGAGAAACATAATCTGTCACTCAGAAAAAATGAGAAAAGGTTATGGCTATGAATGTGGACAAGACAGGACAGGAACATCCTGAAAATTTAAGTGGGCTATGGGGAAAAACAGGCTGCCAAGTACCAGAGAACAAGGTTAAGAGATCAAAAACTTGGACACTGATGCATGATCCTGGACAAAGATCACAGACTTTGAAAAACAAAGTCTCAGTATTTCTCAAATTTTGGTGTGTGTAAGAATCAGTGGCTTTGGCTAAGAATCAGTGTGGAACTTCCTACAAAATGTAGAATCCTTGGACTCCACTCCCAAATAAGTGAAATGATTCATTAAATCTCACCTAACTTTTTTTTTTAATTCCTGGTGTAAATTCACTTCTTACAGTTTCTCTCAAAATTATATTGGATATGAAATAAAAACATTTTCAGCATCTAATAAATATGAAATGAGAATAACATGTACATATCTACATAAACTAAGTACATTGTTAACTTTTGTATAGTTTCTTTTACTTTAGTGCTTATATTCTCATACTGGTCATTTTCGGGTCTGATTTACTTTATTTATAGATCATGTCACATTTCCATAACCATTGTTCATATAAGCTGTCTTCCTACCCATGTATACAGAAATACAGTATTGTAAGCTACTTAGCAGAGCTGCGTAACATTAACACATTCTATGTAAGAAAAGAGGTGTGATCATATGACTTCAAAAAATAAATTCTATTGATTCAGTAATGGGTCTTAAACTGTAAAACAAGTATCAGAATTACTGGAGTCCCTTGTGTAGCCCTATATAGATATTATACTCTAGAAATACTTATATTACAATGACAATATCTATTATAACCATGATTTTTTTCTGAAATATTTTGGATTGCAATCTCCCATTTACTGTCTCAATATTTAAAATTATGATAACTATTTATGATTTTTTTCTTCCTCAGCTTTTTTCCTGACTCTAAATTTCTTAAAACCTGTTTAGATAGCTTTTTGTATTTGTGATAATCGTTTGTTTGTAGCTACAATATTTTCAGAGACTAAGGTATGCTTTATAGTTTGGGTTTTATTTTATTTTTTTCTTCATAAGCAAGACTACTAATCTTACCATTCTTAAATTTTATATTACATTCAATCATCCAGTAAGTTTCATTTACTTAGTTACAGAAAACTTTAATCATATAAAACATGAGTTATATAAACCATGGCAACTTTCTATATCCTACTCAAGATTTATAAATTTAGGTTGGAGTCCCCAATTTCAAACCAACAATCTTCTATTTTTTTACAGATTACAATTTATAATTATGCCCATCATTTTTATTCCTTGCATAGTTAAAAATAGTAGTCCATTTAAGACATAAACCATTCATTGTATAACTCACCAATAAGATAACAAGTCAGGAAAACTATTCCCTCAACAATTTAGTTGTCTTGCTGATTACACCTTGAGGAAAGTTGTTATCAACCATTAAATTATTTTCTTTCTCCAAGAAATCCTATCATGGGCAATTATTTCTCCAAAATAGAGGTAAAGATTATGATTTTTCAAAACTAAATTAAATAATAGAGTGGGTAAAAAGAAAAGAAAAACTGTTCACTTTGAGCAGAATATGACTTAGAGCAAACCTATAGGAAAGGGCAGAACTGCCCCCCAGTGTTTCCAACTGACTGCCATGAGTGGAGCAGCTGGTGGATTCGCAACACTGATCTTTGGCTTAGCAGCCAAGTGCTCCACCACTATACCACCCAGGGGCCTTATAAAGTGGCGCAAGTATGAAAAAAATGTCTCTTGAAACATTCAGTCCTTTCAGTCTATCATTCTTTTCCTAAATTTCAGATAATGGTGTGTCCAAAACAGGAATGACTTCCCACTCAACATTAGAAAAAGCAAAGCAATGATAAATTTAAACAGATATTCAGCCTCATCTCAAAGATTATAGAAAGTGACATAAAATGGTCAATACAGAAAATTAATGGCCTCAGCAACATGCAAACTATATATTCCAATATTTGTGAAAAGTTGTAACTCTAGATTCTCGTGTGAAATTATTTTGAAATCTTAGGCACAAAGTCACTGTTTTAAAATATCAGTGTGTCAGTCAATATGCAGACAGAACAAACAACAAACAAATACACCTGTGGCCAGCGGCTATAAATTGCCAACTTCTTCTCTATCCTGCCTTGACTATTTTTGCCTTAGAAGGAATGGTTCCCTACATTGGAGTTTATAGTTAGCACTAACTGCAATCTAAACCCCATAACAAACCAAGTGCTGTCTAGTCAATTCCAAATTACAGTGACCCTATAGGACAAGGTAGAACTGTCTCATACTGTTTCTGAGGAGCACAGGGTAGATTCAAACTACCAACTTTTTGGTTAGCATCCATAACACTTAATCATTACATCACTAAGGTTTCTGTTGGTTCTAGTAGTCCTACATAATTCTTAAAACAACGAATTTAACCAAGCGATTCTTAACATACTATGAGATTCACAGCTGTAATTTGTGTTCCTATTCGCTATATTTTTGAACCTATTAAGCTGTTTAACTTCTCTAGGTTGACGTTTAATTATTATCATCATTATTCTTATTTTCACCTCCTTATTGTCTGTTTTCCAATTTATGAGAAAATTCACCAAGAAACAACACAATATATCTTGTTTAAAATATATGACTTAATGTTAATTTAGGGGAAATATTGATTTAAATAAAATTTCAGCATATTCCTACCACAATTTGACATTCTAACAGACAACAGACTCTCTTGTAATGATAATAAACTGAAGGTAATAAAATCATCTGAATTGCCCCATATAGCCAGTTCTAACTTCTCACTTTCTAATTAAGCTATCACAATTGCGGACCAGATTCAGAGAGGACAAAATAATTTACTTCACATTTTAAAACTCTATTTTATTATACTAGTGATTTATTTTAAAATAATGGCCAGTCCACATCTCAGTGTAAGGTATTATGAAGCCCCTCTTCACTTTTTCACTCTATCAGGGCTCTTTTTATTTTTCTTTTTCTCCGTTTACATTGGCAAGGGATCTTTTTTTTTCCAATCAAATTGAACATACCTTTACTTGAACAATATCTGTTATTTTTACCTTTACGCATTGCCACATCAAAAGGTAATACTGCACTCCAACAAGGTAAGCATTAATTCAAAAAACTCAAAAATAACAAATGTTGGAGATTTTGTGTAGAGACTGAAACAATTATACACTGTTGGTAAGAATGTAAAGTGGCACAATCACTTTGGAAATCAATTTGATGTTTTTTAAAAACTAGAAATATAAGTACCATACAACTGAATAACTCCACTCCTTGGAATGTATTCAGAAGAAACAAAAGTCATCACATGAACAGACACATGTACACCCATATCCACTGTAGCACTGTCTATAATGCCAAACAGATCAAAACAACCTAAATGCTTAACAAAGAATGGATAAACAAATTATAGTATATTCATATGATGGAATGT
This sequence comes from Heterohyrax brucei, assembly GCA_028571685.1. Classification (NCBI taxonomy): domain Eukaryota; kingdom Metazoa; phylum Chordata; class Mammalia; order Hyracoidea; family Procaviidae; genus Heterohyrax; species Heterohyrax brucei. The sequence goes on from CM053150.1 coordinate 133,894,178, forward strand.
TATGCAACAATAAAGAACAATGATGAATTTGAGAAAAATCTTACAACATGGATGAATCTGGAGGGCGTTATGCTAAGTGAAATTCATTAGTTGCAAAAGGGCAAATATTGTATGAGACCACTATTACAAGAACTCAATAAAAGGTTTAAACACAACAAGAAAGAAAGAAAAAAAAAAATCTTTGGTGATCATGAGGGTAGGGAAAGAGTAACTAGATAAAACCAAAAACCAAACCCATTGCCTTCAAGTTGATTCTGACCCCGTAGGACAGAGTAGAATTGCCCCATGGGGTTTCCAAAGAGCACCTGGTGGACTTGATCTGCTGACCTTCTAGTTAATAGCTTTAGCACTTAATGGCCATACCACCAAGGTTTCCAAATAATAGGTAGGCGTTATCTTGGGTGAAGGGAAGGACGACATATGACACAGTGGAAGTCTGCACAACTGGACTAAGCTAAGAAGTATTCTGAAAATAATCACATACTTTAAGGGATAGAGTAGCAGATGTAGGGGTCTAGGGACCGTGGTTTCAGTGGAGATCTAGGACAATTGGTGCCATAACAAACTTTATTCAAAAATGTTTTGCATCCCATTTTGATGAGTGTTATATGAGGTCACCTAAGATATATCATTTGGTCCCAACTTGCCTGGAGCAAAGGAAAATTAAAAACACAAAAGACCAAGGACAATATAAGCCAAAGAGACAGAAAGCAGACAGGATCACATAAACTAGAGACTCCATCTTCCTGAGATCAGAAGAACTAGGTGGTGCCGATGACTGCCATGATAAGGAGCACAACAGGGAGTCCCTGACAGAGCAGGAGAAAAGTGTGCTACAGAACTTAAATTCATGAAAAAGACCAATCTTAATAGTCTGACTGAAACTAGAGGAACTCCGGAAAACATGGCCCCAAGACTCTTTGTTAACCCAGAACTAAAACCATTCCCAAAGACAACTCTTCAGAGATCGGACTAGTCTGTAAGACATAAAAATGATATTCTTGAAGAATGTTCTTCTTAGTTTAAGTAGATACATGACACTAAATAGGCAGTTGCTGTCCAGAGGTGAGATGAGAAGGCAGCAAGGGATAGGAGTTGATTGAATTGACATGGGAAATTCAGGATGTTCAAATTATAGGGATAGTACATACAGTCACATAACAAAGTGTGTATAAATTTTTGCATGAGAAACTAACTTGAGATGTAAAGTTTCACCTAAAGCACAATAAAACAAAATTTAAATAGTTAACATTGCTTCTAGTATAACTACTCGTGAGACCTGACACACATATCCTTTATAACACTGATAATCTAATCATTGTTTTATGTTTATGTAGGAAATTAATTAACAATACTGTAAATATCTTTGTAAAACGGCATTTTTTCCATGCCTAAAATGCACCTTGAGTACTTACATAGATTGGAGGTGAGCAAAGTGACTGCAAATTCTAAGCATTAATTGCACATGTGTAATATAGAGTTTCATGGTTTTGTTATTTTTGCTTCTTGTTTCTTTATTCACTGGGAGTTAAAGGAAGAATTCTGATGTGAAGAAAAAAACACAAGAAGGTGTTAGGAAAAGAAAAGAAAGGAAGAAGAGTGAGGGAAGGGAAGGGGAAGGGGAGGGAATGAAAGGGAGGAGACGGGAGGGGAGGGGAAAGGGAAAGGAAACAGGAAGGTAAAGGAAAGGAAAAAGAAAAGAAAGAGCAAAGACTGTATAAGGAAAAGGACTATGAGAAGCAGAAAAAAAAAAAAGAAAAGTTACTTAATACTGAAATGAATTGTGTTCCCCCAAAAAAACATGTTGGAAGTTTTAATCCTGGGTATCTGTGACCTTTCTTACAAATAGGTGCTATGAAAGGAGCCCTGGTAGTGCAATGCTATTAGAAGTTAACTTGAGGCCCTGATGGAGTATGGTGGATCCTAATCCAGCATGACTATTATCCTTACAAACAGAAGTGAAGTAGAGAAGCACGCAGAGAGAAGACAGTGTTTGATTACATAGATGGAGATTGCAGGAGGGAGAGCTATAAAACACAGTACAATAAGAATGACTGGGAACCAGCAAAAGATAGGAAAGAGGTATTTTCCCTCAGTGTTTTCTAAAGAAATCAGCAGGCTTCACACCCTAATTTCTGGCTTCTAGCTTTCAGAACTGTGAGACAATAAGTTTTTGTCTTATAAGCTACCCAGTTTGTGATGCTTTGCTACAACAGCCCTAAGAAGCTAAATTTAAAAAAATCCTTAGAGTCTTTCCTACTCAGGATGACCCTATGAATTAAAGAGTAGAACACTTCCAGGGTTTTCTTGGCTGTAGTCTTTTTGAAAGCCAATTACCACTCTTTCTTCCACAGCACTATAGGGAAGGTTTGGATAGTCATCCTAGTCAGTCACTGAGGACACCCCAATTAAACCAGCAAGTGACCCAGGAAACTAATACACTGAAATAACAGGAGATATCTGAAGAGGTCTACTCAGTGTTTAGCCTATCCAGTGGAGACAAGGAGAATTTTAATTCTAAAGAAGCTGTTTTAAGGAAGGATGTTTCAGACTGACCCTCTTTGGAATGCAGGTGACAAAAGCAGTAAATCCATTCCAGCTCAGCAGACAACATGCAACAGGTATCCACAATTACAGAATGTTCAAAGCAGCCAAGAGCCAATACCCACTATATTGCCATTGACGCTTTCCTAGAAGGGCAAAAACAGCAGAGACAGGGAGGCTCTGACAACCTGAGGACTCCAGGTATAACTGAAGAAAAATAATTGTGATCTGTAGTTATGACCAGCTATATAATACAGGAAGTCTAGTGCAAAATGAAAATGCAGATGTTCTCATGCAAAAATTAAGAATTTTGGGAGGTGGAGTCAAGATGGCAGACTAAACACACGTCTCCCTAAATCCTTCTGGAAACCAAGACCTGAACTGATAATTAAACAGAGCCTTCTGGTCACCTAGTGAGCCCTAGGACACGGCATAGGGATGTTAATTTGGACTTCATACCACTGAATGGAAAACCTCCTCTCTTTAGCTGACTCCTGTTCATGGCCAGTCCTTGCTTTCATGGACCAAAGGTAACACCATTTTGACAGTTTTCTTTTTCTCTGTCTTTGCTGGCTGACGGAGCTGGGTCTTGACTAGAAGGTAGTCTTAGATGCGCTGCTAGTGGGATTGGTGGGTGAAATTGCCATATTTTGGGGACCCAGCTTGGGACTCTGTGCATCTCACCACCTTTGGCCTCTCTTTCAGCCTCTGCCACGGTGTAGTTTGTATGGAGATGCTGGGAAGGGAGCTGGTGTGGGACACCACCTTGGATACGGAGGCCTAGGCTGGACCTAATTCTCAGCCTGGGAGGCAGCACCTGCATGCAGGAAACTGATTTTCTGGCAGAAAGGCAGTAGTTTAAACAGTATCGCCTATGGTTGAGGGCCAGAAACAGACTGTGGACTTTATACATCTTGGCACCTCTGGCATCTCTTTTCATCTCTGCCTTAGTGTAGTTTGTAGGGAAGTGCAGGGCAGGGAGCTTGCGCAGGACGCCGTCTTGACTACAGAAGCCTCAGCAAGACCTAATACATAGGCTTGGAGATGGCGCTTGCCTGCAGGAGAGTGCTTTGCCAGCAGAAAAGCACTATTTTACACTAATTTGCCTACAGTCGGGTCCTGTCAGCAGAGGACAACAAGTAGCCTTACTGTATTTTGTACTATCTCATAACATCTGGGGTTGGATATAGAGGTGCTTATTTTGCCAGTTGAGACGAGGACCCACCTGAAAACCTGACTGACCTGGGAAGTGGTCATTTTAAGATGACTTAGAGAAACAACTGCGGTCCATCCTCACAACATCTCTCTCAGCCGTTATTGACTCACGTGAGGTCCAAAAGCAATAGAGTCTGGAGAAACTGATAACCAGAAAATCACCCGTGGCTTCAGAAGGCCCACAAATTAAACAACCAAAGACCTTTCCAGACAAAGAAACTTTTCTGAAATTACCAGAATGCGAATACAAAAGTATTATATAGCGAGCCCTCCTAGACCTTATACAAAATGCAGCAGAGTAAAATGGAAAATTAAGCAAGGTGCTTGATCTGATGGAACACCAGTACTCTGAAATCCAAGAGATCAAGAACAAAATCAAAGACATGGAAATTTCAAACCAAAACCAAGAAAACAGAATGGAACAAATTGAAAAGAGACTTTTTGATTTGGAATACAGAGCTACTGACTCTAGCATCTATGAAGAGAAATCAAAAAAGAAACAAGAAAAACGAGGAAGCATTGAGAATCTTGTGGGACTCTATTAAGAGGAACAACCTTCAATTAACTAGAGTCCCTGAACAGGGAGAGATACCTGAGACCACACAGAGTATTGTTGTCAAGCTGTTGACAGAGAACTTCCCAGAAATGATGAAGAGAGAATATAGATATCCAAGATGCCTATCAAATGCTACTCAACATAGATCTCAAAAGAAAGACTCCAAGATATATTATAAAAAAGCTTAACAAAATGAAACATAAGCAGAAACTTTTAAAGGCACCAAGACTCAAAGCAAAGGTAACATTCAGAGGGAAACCTTTTAGCATTCGTTGGATTTCTCACCAGAAACCATGCTGGCATGGAGACAGTGACATGATATATTCAAAGCCTTAAAGGAGAAGAACTTCCAACTAAGAATTATATATCCTGCAAAACTCTCTTTCCAATATGAAAATGAAATTAAGACATTTGCAGATAAACAGAAACTTAGATACTTAGTAAAAACCAAACAAAAGCTACAAGAAACACTGAAAGAATCTCTTGACTTTGGTTTAGAAGAACAAAACCACTAACTTAATATTGTAAAAGGACACAGCAACCAGAATCCTACTCAGTTAGGGAAGGCTCTAAACTCAATCAAAGCTATAATAGTGAAAGAAATAACCCAGTCATCATATCATGAAAACTATGATCTCATTCTGTTGAAAAAAGGGATTTGCTACAGTCATTATAGTCTTTCCAGATGGAGAGGAGTTGATAAGACTGGTAGTTATTAAAATGGGATTTATACATAGTTTATTAAGCGGGATCATAGAGGCAGCCATAAAGCACAATAAAGATGCAGCAAACCATATCAAGAAATGTAATATGGGAGTCTCAACAACCACAAAACCATCCCTGAAAAAGGTGAAAAATCAACTGACAAAGAAGGTCCCTGAACAGATTAATAAGAACAACAGAAAAAACATCAACATGAAAATAAGTATATCACAATGTCAGCACTGAACACATACCTATCAATAATTACATTGAATGTGAATGGACTGAATGCTCCAGTAAAGAGACATTGAGTGATATCTTGGGTCAAAAGACATGACCCATTCATATGTTGCCTACAAGAAACTCATGTTAGACTTAAAGATATGAACAAGCTGAAAATTAAAGGATGGAAGAATATATATCAAGCTAACAATAAACAAAGAAAAGCAGATGTGGTGATTTTAATCTCAGACAAAATTGATTTTAATGTAAAGTCCATCAATGTGGACAAGGATGGACACTATTTATTGCTGAAAGGTTCAATATGCAAGCAGGACCTAACAATATTAAATGTTTATGCACCTAATATTACATCACCTAAATACGTGAAAGAAACGCCGACTACACTCAAAAAGGAGATAGATCACTACACAACAGTAGTAGGAGACCTCAACACTCCACTCTCAATACTGGACAGATCATCTAGCAAAGAGCTCAGTAAAGACACAGAAGACCTTATTGCCACAATTAACCAACAAGACCTCATCGACACACAGAGAAGTTTCTATCCATCAGCAGACAACTACACTTTCTTTTCCAGTGCACATGGAACGTTCTCCAGAATAGAGTTAAGACATAAAGCAATTCTCAACAAAATCCATACCATTGAATTAATGCAAAGAATCTTTTCAGATCATAAAGCCATAAAAGTAGAAATCAGAAGCAGAAAAAACATACATAGAAAGTGGAACTCATGGAAATGAAACAAAATCTTGCTCAAAAAAACCAAGGGTTATAGAAGAAAGCAAGGATGAAATAAAGAAATTTATGGATTCCAATGAGAACAGAAACACTTCCTACCAGAATCTATGGGATACAGTCAAAGCAGTGCTCAGAGGTCAGTTTATCTCCATAAATGTACATATCTGGGAGGGACAAAGAAACCAACTAAAAGAACTAACCCTGCAGCTTGAACAAATAGAAAGAGAAAAACAGAGGAATCCCTCAGGCACCAGAAAAAAACAGATTATAAAGATTAGAGCAGAACTAAAGGAACTAGAGAATAGAAAAACAAGCGAAAAAATTGAAAAGACAAAAGCTGGTTTTTGAAAAGATCAACAAAATTGACAAACCAATAGCTAAACTTACTAAAGAAAAACCGGAAAGGAAATAAATAACCCAAATAAAAAATGAGAAGGGAGGTGTCACAACAGATCCAACAGAAATAAAAAAAATATGGTAACAGAATATTATGAAAGATTGTACTCTAACAAATTTGAAAACCGGAGTAAATGGGCAAATTCCTTGATTCATGTCACCTACCAAAATGATCACAAGGTGACGCAGAACAACTTAATAAACCCATCACAAAGGAAGAGATTGAAAAAGTCATCCAAAAACCGCCAACCAAAAAAAGCCCAGGGCCAGATGGCTTCACCACAGAATTCTATCAAGCTTTTAGAGAAGAGTTATCTCCAATACTACTGAGACTATTTCACAGTATAGAAAGGGATGGAATACTGCCAAATTCATTCTATGAAGCCAGCATAACTCTGATACCAAAGGCCAGGAAAGACCCAACCAACAAGGAGAAGGACAGACCAATATAACTCATGAATCTATGCAAAAATCTTCAACAAAATTCTTGCCAATAGAATACAAGATATCTAGAAAATAATCCATCATGACCAAGTTGGATTCATACCAGGGATGCGAGGCTGGTTCAACACCAGGAAAACAATTAATGTGATCAACCACATAAATACCACAAAAGACAAGAATCACCTGATGTTGTCCATTGATGCAGAAAAGGCATTTGATAAAGTCCAACACCCATTCATGCAAAAAACTCTCAGCAAAATGGGAATATATGGCCAATGCCTCAATGCAGTAAGGGCCATTGATACAAAGCCAACTGCCTACATCACCCTGAATGGAGAAAGACTGAAAATTTCCTTTAAGAACAGGAATTAAACAAGGATACGCACTCTAACCTCTCCTATTCCAAATTGTACTAGAAGTTCTGGTCAGAGCAATTAGAAAAGTCCAAAAAATAAAGGGCATCTGCATCAGCAAAGAAGTAAAAATCTCCCTATTTCCAGATGATATGATTCTATATGTAGTGAATCCCAAAGAATCCATAAGTAAACTACTCAGACTGATAGAAGAGTTCACCAAAGTCTCAGGATACAAGATAAATATAAGTAAATCAGTAGGATTCCTTTATACCAAAACAAGATTAAGGAAGAAATCACCAAATCAATAGCAATTACTATAGCCCCTAAGAAGATAAAGTACCTTTGGTTAGATTTATCTAACCAAACTAACAGAACTAACAGACCTTTACAAAGAGAACTACAAATGCTTACTACAAGAATCTGAGAGACTTACATGAATGGGGAAACTTATCCTTCTCATGATAGGAAGACTTAACATAGTGAAAATGTCTATTTTACCCAAAACAATCTACCTATATAATGCAACCCCAATACAAGTTCCAGTGGCTTTTTTTAATGATATCAAGAATCAAATTACCAACTTTGTATAGAAAGGACAGAAGCCCCAGATAAGTAAAGCACTGCTAAAGAAGAAGAACACACTGGGAGGCTTCTCATTACCCAACTTTAGGACCCTAATTATAGTGCCACAGTAGTCAAAACAGCCTGGTACTGGTACAAAAAGTCACACATAGATCAATGGAACAGAACCAAGACCCCAGATGTGCCACCATATTCCTGTGAATGATTGATATTTGACAAAGGCCCTAAGACATTAAACTGGGGACAAATCAATATCTTCAACAAATGGTACTGGCAAAATTGCCTATCCATTTGCAATAAATTGAAACAAGACCCATATCCTACACCTTATACAAAAACCAACTCAAAATGGATAAAAGACCTAAATATCAAATCTAAAATGATAAAGCTCATTCAAGAAAATGTAGGAACAACAATGGAAGTTTTAATACACAAATGGACAGACTTCAAAATCTGTCAAACAAACCACAATCAACAGAAAGTAGATAAATGGGTACTACCAAGAATCAAACACTTCTGCTCATCTCAAGATTTCATCAAAAGAAAAGACCATCTACAGAATGGGAAAAAATATTTGGCAACTACACCTGACACCTGATCTCCATAATCTATAAGGTATTACAAAATATCAATAAGAAAAAGATAAATCACCCAGTTAAGCAATTGACAAAGGAGATGGACAGACACTTCTCTAAAGAGGAGATCCAGGCAGCCAAAAAATACATGAGGACATGCTTACAGTTATTAGCTATTAGAGAAATTTAAATCAAAACTACAATGAGATACCATCTCACCCCAACAAGGTTGGCCATGATCCAAAAAACAAAAAAACAACAAAAGCTGGAGAGGCTGTGGAGAAATTGGAACTCTCCTACACTGCTGGTGGAATTGCATAATGGTGCAACCTCTTTGGAAAGCCATGTGGCACTCCCTTAAAAAACTGGATGTAGATACACCATTTCATCCAGGAATTCCACTGCTTGGAATATATCCTACAGAATCAAGGCCATTCACACCAACTGATACATGCACACGAATGTTCATCGCAGCACAGTCCACAACAGCAAAAAGATGGAACCAACCCAGATGCCCAGCAACAGAGGAATTGCTAAGTAAACTATGGTATATATACTCAATGGAACACTATGCAATGATAAAGAACAATGATGATTTTCGGAAACATCTCATAACCTGATTTCAACTGTAGGACATTATGCTCTGTGAAAGTAGTGAGCAACAAAAGGACAAATATTGTATGAGACCCCTATGATAAGAACTTAAAGAAAGACTCACACATAGAAGAAGCGACTCTTTGATGGCTGCAAGGGAGGGAAGGGCGGGAGGGCAAGGGGGGCACGGTTTAGATTAGATAGGGTCTAGAAATTTGGTTGGGACAAATTTGGTGACAAGAGACGTTAGAAAGAAGATCAATATTAACTGGACTTCAACACAACTTGAATACTCTTCCGATCTTAACCCAGTATTGCAAGGACAGAGTAGCTGGGGCGGGGTCCAGGGATCATGCTCTCAGGGGAAATTGAGGCCAATTGGTACACCTAGTGCTCTGCTAATGTGGGCTCTCCATACCCTACATTGGTGAGTGGAGTCTGGGGTCTTACAAGCTGTCAAGCTGCCATCTGAGGGTACAGCAAATGGTCCCAACTCAGCAGGAATGGATGATCACTGAGGTCCATAACGACATGGGAGAAAGAGAACCCAGAAACAGAGAGACCCCCGTGAGTGTGTGTCTACATTGACTTGTGACTGGAAGAACCAGATGGTGCCTCACCACCAAAAGTGATAGCTGTGATGGAACTCACAAAGTTGAGTCTCACTGGCAACACAAGAATAAATAGGGTTGCACCCTGAGATCTCCACTAAAATACCACAGTTGATGGTCCAGGGACTTCGGGATTCCCCTGGGAGCATGGCCCTTGGCCCTGATGCTGCCCCATCCATGAATCATAATGAAGGTCAACTCTTCGGACAGCAATGGATTGGACTTAGCGACACAGAGTGACCATATTTTGTGGGCACTTTATGGTTCTGTGCATCTATAGGATGTCATCCTGCAGACCTCATATGGGAGGAGGGGAGTGGGTGGAGAGGAGGAGATAGGAGACTGTTGAGAGGATAGGACATGTATAGAGCAGAGAGGAAGAGTTTGCTGTCACCGTGCAGGGAGAGCAGTGGAAGCTGCTTATAGGTGAGCGTGGAAATTCATATGGGAATGTACATTTTCTTTCAATCATAATAAAAAGAAAATTGAATTAATTTAAAGGTGATTTTCAAAAAATTAAGAATTTCAAGATGGTGGCAGGCGAGCTTTAAACCAAGCACAGGGCCTATCTTAGTCATCTAGTGCTGCTCTAACATAAGTATCACAAATGCACAGCTTTAACAAAAAGAATCTTATAGTTTGAAGTACCAGCTGCAAGAAAAGACTTTCTCTCCCTGTTAGCTCTGGAGGAAGAACCTTGTATAGCATCAGTCTTCTTTGGTCTGGAAGCATCTCAGCGCAGGAACTTCAGGTCCAAAGGTTAAACTCATCTTGTGGTGCTGCTTTCTTAGCAGTATAATGTTCACTCACTGCTTGTTTCCCTTTCCTTTTATCTTCTATGACATTAGAGAAAAAAAAGGGGTACAATCCACACCCCAGTGAAATTCCCTGTACATTGGATCAGGGAGGGGACCCTCGTAAATTTGCAGCCCTATCCTAATCCTCTTCAACATAATCCAGTCTCGCCTTCTGTTAGCGATTTAGTTAATGATTATGTTAGCGATGTAGTTATCACTAACATAATAAGATTATGGAAAAACATAAAAAAATTGCCTTAAATCTTTAGTATGTTTTCTTAGTTTCAGTATGGTAGCTACACGGAATTTGAAAGATTTAATCATTTGTTTTATAACCACTCCTTTTAAAAAGATTCAAATGGTTAACAAGTCAAAACTCTATTAATAAGAGTATTTTAAATTAGCAAATAAATGTTTTATGTATTGCAATGTCAATTCATAGATTACTTACTAAAATGACTGTTAAACAGAAGTGCTTTTCAAATTCTGTCTGAATGACAGTCATAAGGTCACTGTCTTAAATTTACAGCAAACACATATTTCTGTTTAGGAACATTAATGCAAAATTTGCAATATTTTTTTGAGTATCGACTACTCACATAAAGCCAAGTTTTTAATCTCATCATCTATGTACTCCTCATGATATCAATTTTTATATAGCTCTTGAGTAGTTTTATTGCATTTCCAGTAAGGCAGTCTGCATATACAGAGGAAACATTTTTGTCAACTGTGCTTTAAATAAAAGTTTACAGTTCAAGTTAATTTCTCATACAAATATTCATACACACATGACCCTAGTTGTTCTCCCTATAATGACAGCACATTCCTTCTTTCTACTCCAGATCTCCCATTTACATTCAACCAGATTGTGTTATCTTTTTGCATTCTTATCTCACCTCATCTCTTGTATCTATTTGAGCTAAGAAGCACTCTCTTCATGAGTATCATTTTATGTCTTATAATCGCCCCCCCCAAAAAATCTGTTGAGTCGATTCTGAATCATAGAGACCCTAGTCCAGTCTAATCTTTGTTTGAAGAGTTGGTTTTGAGAACAGTTGTAGCTATGGGTTAACATAGGGTACCGGAGTCAGGTTTTCTAGGGTCTCTCCAGTCTCATGTGTCCAGTCTCTCTACTAAAATTTGAATTATGCATCCGACTTTTCTCCTGTCACACTAGGGACTTTCTGTTCTATTGTCTATCAGGGAGGTCACTGGTGGTAGCTGGGCACCAATCAGTTTAAGGCTAATGGAGTCTTCAGTATATGTGGCCCTTCTGTCTCTGGGGCTTATATTTTCCTTGCGTCTTTGGTTATCTTCATTCTTTTTCACTGCCAATGGAGTGGAACCAACTGATGCACCTTCTAGGGAGCCAGACCCAGATGTCGTTCACCAAAATAGGATGCAGAACATTTTCTGAATAAACTTTGTTTCGCCAATTGACCAAGACTTCCCCTGAAATTAAATTTCCTAGACTCCTACCCCTGCTACTCTATTCCTCAAAGTATCTGGTTATGATCAGGAAATGTCTTAGCTTTTGTTTTAGTCCAATTGTGATGACTTCCTTGTACTATTTGTAGTCCTTCTCTGCAACTAACATAATTCTTATCTACCACCTAATTAGAGAATTCCCCTCTCCCTAGCCCTCCTCACCCCCATGAACATCTAACAATGTTTTCTTCTGTTTTTAAACCTCTTCTTGAGTTCTTGTAATAGTGGTTTCATACAGTATTTCTCTTTTTGCAGCTGGTTAATTTCATTTCAGCTCAATGCCTCCCAAATTGAGCCAGGTTATGGAATGTTTCTCAGATTCATCATTTGTATTTATAGTTGCGTAGTATCCTATAGTGTGAACATACCACAATTCGTTTATCCACTCATCCTTGCATAAACACTGTCATGGACTAAACTATGTCCGCCCCAAATAAGATTTGTAGCAATTTGGCTGGGCCATGATTTCCACTATTGTGTGGTTGTCCTCCATTTTGTGATTTTCCTATATTGCAAACCATGTTTGTAGTGCCATTGTGATCCTTTATTATTTCTCTGGACTAAATTAAGATTTCCATATCATGATACTTTTTTACGGAGTGTTTCTGATTACTTAAAATTACATTCTTAAGATTAATTCTTTCCTTGTAAGAATTTTTATGTCCTGTGCTCCTATCAAACCTGGTGATGTAGTGGTTAAGTGCTAGGTGCTAACCAAAAGGTTCGCAGTTTGAATCCACTAGGTGCACCCTGGAAACCCTATGGGACAGTTCTACTCTGGTCTAGTAGTTCACTACGAGTTGGCATTAACTCAATGGCTGTGGATTTGAATTTTTTGGTGGTTTATACTCCTGTCAAAGATTTGTGTAATCTTCCGAAAGCCACATTTTATCATATATATCTAATGGAAGATAAATAGCAGACTAAAACTACATTGTATTTTTTCTTCCACTGAATTTGTCATAATTATATTTTATTAACTTCTTTCTCTTTCCCAATTATTCATGTTATTTCTTTTCCATTGAAAACTGAATCTATCCTTTCTTCATTTTCCTACCGAAATTTTGTCAAGATTTCTATATTCTGTCTTTTTGCTTATCCTCCAGGATACGTATTTTCTTTTTCAAATGTGTTTTTAATTCACTAATGAAGAATTCCTAATTCAAACTAAACTTGGGTACTTGCATAGTGTTTTACTGGCTGCATCTGAGGAATTCTTGCCAATGGAACTGCAAGGTGATACGAGAAGCATGGGCTGAGGTGCTGTGATAATAACTCCTTATGGACGGCACTTGGCTTGGCTGACTTTAGAAAGCAAAGTGACAAATACAACATTCTAACTCAAATCTCTCCAAACTCCCACAGACTACATTCTATTAAAGATTAATAATTATAAAGCAACTTTTTCAATCTAGAAAACCTTTTAATAATGCATGTGCTTGATCTGTTTTTAAGCTACTTCCCTAATTTTGAGCATATGTTTCCAATATTTAAAAATGTCTGCTTCTTTCATTTTGTCAATCTTACATTTATATTTACTTATCCTTTTGAAATATTACCTCCCTTTTCTAATCTAACAGAAGAGTTTAAACAATTTTGTTTTTCTGGTTTCCATACATGAATTATTTTCTTATTTTTAATTTATCTTCCTGAAAATAGTATATGATTACTTTTCAGCCATACATCTTTTATTTCAGTGTGAAGTGTCATATTAAATTTTTTGCACAATACTTAATTGAAATGTTTATTATTGAGTTTTGGAACTCTTTATGTATTTTGGATTTAAATCTTTTATCAGATATAAGCTTTGAAAATATTTTTCTATCCTTGTGGCTTATATCTTTATTGATTAAGAATTTTTGGTACATAACCCAATTAAACATTGGACAAAGGAGACGAACAGACCCTTAAGAGGACATCCAGGCAGCCAAAAGGCACATGAGGAAATGCTCATGATCATTAGCTATGAGAGAAATCCAAATGAAAACTACCATCTCACCCCAACAAAGTTGGCCAGGATCCAAAAAACACAAAGCAACAAACATTGGAGAGACTGTGGAGAAATGAGAACTCTCTTACACTGCTGATGGAATTGCAAAATGGTACAACATCCTAGGAAAACAATTTGGTGCTTTCTTAAAAAGCTGGAAACAGATATATCATTGAAGCCAGTAATCCCATTGCTTGGAATATATCCCACAGAATCAAGGGCAGTCACATGAACAGATATATACACACGAATATTTATTGCAGCACAGTCTGCAATAGCAAAAAGATAGAATCAGCCCAGATGCCCAACAACAGATGAATGGATAAGCAAACTATAGGATATATACTCAATGGAACACTATCCAATGATAAGAACATGATGATGTTAGGAAGAATCATATAACTTGGTTTCAGTTGAAAGATATTATGTTGAGTGAAATCAGTCAGTGGCACAAGGACAAATATTGTATGGGACCCCTACTATAAAAACTTAAAAACAGACTCAGGTACAGAAGAAAAAACTCATTGACAGCTTCAAGGAAGGGGAGGGAAGGAGAGAGAGAGAAGGCTGGCTATGGGTTAGATAGTTGACAAAAATTTGGTTGGCTGAAAGCACTGACAGCACACAGTAAAAAGATTAACTTAACTGGACTTCAGTATAAACTGAAAACTCTTCTAATCTTAACCTAATATTCCAAGGACACTGTAGCACAGTGACCGTTTGGGACCATGGTCTCAGGGTACATTGACGCAAACTGTCATAACTAGCCTATTGCTAAGAGAGTCTTCTGCACTCCATATTGGTGAGCAACATCTGGGATCTTAAAAGCTAGCAAGCTACCATCTGAGGTAAACCAAATGGTCCCTACTCAGCCAGAACAGATGATCACCAAGGACAACAAAGACATGAGGGAAAAAGCCCAGAAGACAGAAAGAACCCACATTAATGGGTGACTGCATCAACATGTGACCAGAAGAACCAGATAGCGCCCTGCAACTATGATGACATCATAGTGACAGCCATAATGGGGCACACAATGTCAAGTCTCAGTGGCAAAAAGAGAAAAAGAGGGGTGCACCTCAAGAAGTCCACTAAAAGACTGCAATTAGGCAGAGTAAAGATGGAGGACTAGACACATGTCTCCTTAATTTCCTCTGAAAACCAAGGCCTGGATTAATAACTAAACAGAGCTTTCTGGACACCCAGTGAGCCCTAGGACACGGCTTAGGACTGTCAGACTGGGCTACATGTCACTTGTTTCAGTCAGCTAGTGCTGCTCTAAAAGAAATACCACAGAGTGGATGGCTTTAACAAAAGAAGGATTATTCTTACACACACCAGTAGGCTACAAGTCCAAATTCAGGATGTCTGCTCCAGGGGAAGACTTTCCCTCTTGTCAGCTCTGCAGAAAAGTCTGGTATTGCATCAGTCTTTGTCCAGGGAGCATCTTTGTGCAGAAACATCAGGTCTGAAGGATGCACTTTTCTCCCGGTGCTGCTTACTTGATGGTGCGAGGTTCCTAATTCTCTACCTGCTTCCCTTCCCTTTTATCTCTTGCCAGATGAAAGGATTAAGAATGGGCAAGCCATATTCCAGGAATACTCCCATTACAGTGGAGCAGGGAGGTGATCCTAAGAAGCGATTTATGGTCTCAACCTAACTCTTTAACATACAGCACAGGAAAATCACAAAACGGAGGAGAATCACAAAATATTGTGAATCATGACCCAGCCACATGGCTACACATATTTTTGGGGGGACACAATTCAGTCTATGACACCACTGAAAAAGAAACTTATGGTCTTTAGCTAAGCCTCACTCTGGTATAATCAGCTGGCTCCCATGGACTGAAGGCAAATAGTATTTTTAATTTTTTTTCTTTTTGTTGGCTGGGTGGCAGGGGATGGGCTTAACAGGACACTGTGCTGAACCACAGTGGTGATGTGATTAGTGAGTGGAATAGCCATATTTTGAGAGCCTGGCTTCAGATTCAGAACATCACAGCCCCTTCACCCTCTCTTTTTGAGCCTCTGCCATAGAGTCTGCTGTCTTGCAAAGGTGGAACAGCTTGACAGGGATTCCATCTTGTTTGACTGTGAGGCATAATTAACCAACCAGAGGCCTCAGCAGGGGCTAATTCCCAAGCTGGGAGGCATTCCCAGCTGTGGGAGTGCTTTTCCAGGAGAAAATCAGTGTTTAGCATAGTGTAGCCTTGCGGCTGGGGCCCATAAAGGGATGACAGCAGGCCAGTAGCCTGTCCCTACTTTGAACTGTATCACAACAACTGAGGGTGGATTTAGACGTGCCTCCACTGTCAGCTGGAATAAAGAGCACACATAACAGCCTGATTGATTTGGGAAGAAGTAACATAGCATTCACCTATCAAAATAAGACTGCGTAGAGAAATAACTGCAATGCAGCCCCATGGCATCACTTCTGGTCTTTACTGACCCATATCATAGGGTCACTGGATGGCCCCCCAGTGACTCCATAAATAGAGTTGTGTCTTTGCCAATCAGGAGGTGAAGCCTGCTGTCCCATATATTCCACTGGGCCCACTCACTGGAATACATAAAGGTGACTGGTAATAAACTTCCTTCTCAGAACAGTTCCTCAGCTCCTGTTAAGGAAACAACAGAGAAACTAAACAGCTTCTAGATGTCCCCAAGCAACAAAACCTAGGAAAACTTTTAAAGAAAAATCCACCCATGGATCCAGAAAACTCCCCAAATAAAGAACCAAAGAACTTCCCGGGTGAAGAAACCCTTCCGAAACTGTTGGAGGTTGAGCAAAAAATAATGATATAGAAAACCCTCCTAGACATTATGCAAAATGCAGCAGAGAAAAATGAAAAATTAATCAAGCTATTCAAACTGATGGAACACAGCATTCTGAAATCCAACAGATCCATAACAAAATTACAGAATTAGACAATCAAATTGAAAGCCAAAAGAGCAAACTGAACAACTGGAAATTAAACTTACTGACCTAGACAACAGAGCTACTGACAAAAGCATTTATGCAGAGAAATCAGGAAAAAGAAACAAGAAAAATGAAGAAGAATTAAGAAACATGTAATACTATGTCAAGAGGAACAATCTCCAATTAACTGGAATTCCTGAACTGGGAGGGATACCTGAAAACACAGAGTATTGCCATTGAGCTGCTGATAGAAAACTTCCTTGAAATTATGAAAGAAGAGAACATAGATATCCAAGATGTGTATCAAATGCCACAAAAAAGACCCTAAAAGAAAGACAAAAACATGCTATACTCAAGCTTAACAAAATGAAACATAAGCAGAAACTCTTCAATGCAGTGAGAAACAAAGCAAAGCTAACATTCAGAGGGAAGCACTGGAGGCTTTTGCCTGACTTCTTGGCAGAAACGACGCTAGCCTCGAGGCAGTGGGATAACACACTCAGAGCTCTGAAGGAGAAAAACTTCTGACCAGAAATTATCTACCCTGCAAAACTGTCTTTCAAAAATGAAGATGAAATGAAGACAAGCAAAGGTAAACAGAAACCTAGAGGCTTTTAAAAACCACCCCAGAGCTAAAACAAATACTGAAAGAAGATCTTTGCTTAGAAAAACAAAACCATTAACTCTGTATTTAAGGAGGCAATGCAAGACACAACATCCAGAAACCTACTCAGTTAGGGGAGGCACAAAATTCAACCAAAGCTGTAATATTACAACAAGGGATCCAGTGATCATATCATGAAAACTATGATATCATCATATTAAAATGAGGGATAAACTACAGTAGGATTAGTCCTTCTAGATGGAGAAGTTAATATCTAGAAGTTAAAATTGGGTTGAAACATATTATTAAAAGGGATCAAAGCACAATAGAGATGCAGCATATCAAAACATGAAACATAATAGAAGAGTCTCAAAAACCACAAAGCCAACACTGAAAAAGACACAAAATCAACACATAAAGAAGGACTCAGAAAATATAAAGAGTAACAGAGAAAACACCAACACAAAAATAAATATATCAAAATGACAGCACTAAACACGTACCTATCAATAATTACACTGAATGTAAATGGACTGAACACTCCAGTAAGGAGACAACGAGTGACATCTTGGATCAAAAGACATGACCTATTTATATGTTGCTTGCAAGAAACTCAACTTAGACTTAAAGATATGAACAAATTTTAAATTAAAGGATGGAATAATATATACCAACTTAACAATATACAAAGAACAGCAGATGTGGCAATATTAATCTCAGATAAAATAGATTTTAGTGTAAAATCCACCATCGTGGAAAAAGATGGTCAGTATTTATTGGTGAACGTTCAATACACAAGCAGAACTTAACAATATTAAATATTTATGAACCCAATACCAGTGCATATAAAGAAACACTGACTACAATCAAAAATGAGATCACTCCACAATAATAGGGGAAGACTTCAACACTCCACTTTCAGTATTAGACAGAATTTCTAGAAAAAAGCTCAGTAGACACAAAAGATCTTATTGCCACAATTAACCAACCACACCTCATCAACACATACACAACTTTTTATCCATCAACAGGTAAGTATACCTTCTTCTCCAGTGCACATGGAACATTTTCCAGAATAGACCATGTGTTAGGATATAAAGAAAATCTCAAAAAATCTGAACCACTGAATTATTGCCAAGCATCTTCTCAGACCATAAACTTATAAAAGTTTAAATCAATAGCAGAAAAAAACATAGATAGAAATTGGAACTCATGGAAACCAAACATCGTGCTCGAAAAGCCATGGGTTGCAGCAGAAATCAAGGATGAAATAAAGACATTCATGGACTCAAATAGAAACGACAACACTTCCTACCAGCACCTCTGGAATATAGCCAAAGCAGGACTCAGAGGTCAATTTATCTCTATAAATGCACACATCTGGAAGGAAGAAAAGACTCAAACCAAAGAATTAACCCTACAGTCTGAACAAGTAAAAAGACAGCAACAGAAGAACCCCTCAGACACCAGAAGAATACAGATTATAAAGCTGAAAACAGAACTAAATGAATTAGAGAACAGAAGAACAATTAAAAAAAAAAACTGATAGGACCAAAAAGCTGGTTTTTTGAAAAGATCAACAAAGATGACAAATCATTGGCTAAATTTACTAAAGAAAAACAGGAAACAAATAACCTGAGTAAGAAATGACATGGGAGATGTCACAACAGATCAAACAGAAATTGAAAATATAACAGAATACTATGAAAGACTATAACAGATTTGAAAACCTAGAGGAAATGGGAAAATTTCTAGATTCATATCACCTACCAAAAGTATTACAAGGAGAAGTAGAACAATTTAATAAACCTATTACAAAGAAAGAAATTGAAAAAGTCATCAAAAAAACTACCAACCAAAAAAGCCCTGGCCCAGATGATTTCAATACAGAATTCTACCAAACTTTCAGACAAGAGTAAATTCCACTAGTATTGAGACTGTTTCACAAAATACAAAGGGATGGAATACTCCCCATTTCATTCTATGAAGCCAGCATAACCCTGAAACCAAAGCCAGGGAAAGATCCCACAAAAAAAGCAAAATTACAAACCAATATCAGTTATGAACCTAGATGCAAAATCTTCAACAAAATCCTTGCCAACAGAATTCAACAAAATATCAAAATAATAATTCATCACAACCAAACTGGATTCATACCTGGAATGCAAGATGGGTTCCACATTCAAAAACAATTAATGTAATCAACAACACAGATAACAGATACACTGTTGGTGGGATTGCAGAATGGTGCAACCTCTTTGGAAAGCAATCTGGTGTTATCTTAAAATAATGGATATAGATATACCATTTGACCCAGTAATTCCTCTGCTTGGAATATATCCTACAGAATCAAGGCCATTCACACCAACTGATACATGCACACGAATGTTCATTGCAGCACAGTTCATGATAGCAAAAAGATGGAATCAACCCAAATGCCCAACAACAGAAGAATGGATGGGTAAACTTTGGTATATGCACTCAATGGAGTACTATGCAATGATAAAGAACAATGATGATAGCAGGAAACATCTCTCAATTTGGTCCCAACTGGAGGACATTATGTTGAGTGAAATTAGTCAGCGACAGAAGGACAATTATATGAGATCCCTATGATAAAAACTTAAAAGCAGACTCATACATAACAGAAAAGATTCTTTGACGGCTACAAGGATGGGGAGGGTGGGAGCATGGAAGGGCGAGGGGCGAGTGTTTAGATTAGATAGTTGTTAGAAATTTCGTTGGGTGAAACTGATGACAGTACACATTAGTAAGAGCAATATTAATGGGACTTCAACACAACTTGTATACTCCTCCCATCTTAACCCAATATTGTAAGCACAGAGTATGTACACTTTCATTTTTTATTTAATTAAAAAAAAAAAATTCCCTTGGAACTATTGAAAACATTGGGCTTAGTTTCTAAAACACTCTACTTTGTTAGAAATTTTAGAGTTGATAGTCCAAAAGTGTTCTGCCAGTAGCTGTGCCCAACATAGCTGTGCCTGCTCTCCTAGATGCTAGGCCAGTGTCATATACAGTCACTGTGGAATTTAAAATTTGGAACTGAGAGAAAGAGCAACCACGAGTTCATGGCAAAATTGGTGTCTTGTTCAGATTGGCAGTGGTGTCTTGGATCTGTTGTTTGTGGTATCTGTGAGATGTTGTAATACCATACCTGTTAATCTCCCTTTTCATTTTATCTAGCCAGCATCAGTTTCAATAGTATACAGAGAATACGATCTTAACTAATACATGTACATAGTTGCCATTGAGTGGGTTCCATCTGCAATGAAAAGAAATGCTATGGTGTCCTGTAGCATCCTTTGATCATCATTGTACTTGAGCTCCTTGTTGCAACCATTGTGTCACTATGTGTACCTTATGGTCTGAATAAACTTCTATGAGGGATTGCTGAAATTTATATGTCATGTGTCACTTAGATGAGAAAGTGCTTGCAGAGTCTCTGATAAATGTTTTACAAACTAAATCCTGGAACACACTCATTTATAAGATTAACTTGGCACACAGTCACTTAATAAAATATTTATTGAATTAAAAAAAAAGAATCACCTGATTTTGTCAGTTGATACAGAGAAGACATTTGACAAAGTCCAACACCTTTTCATGCTAAAAACTCTCAGTAACATAGGGATAGAAAGCAAATTCCTCAATGCAATAAAGGCCATCTACGCAAAGCCAACTGCCTACATCATGAATGGAGAGAGACTGAAACAATTCCCCTTGAGAACAGGAACTACACAATGATGTCCACTCTCACCTCTCCTATTCTACATTGTACTAGAAGTTCTGGTTAGAGCAATTAGACAAGACAAAGGAATAAAGGGCATTTGCCTCAGTGAAGAAGAAATAAAAATGATTTGATTGCATATGCAGAGAATCCTAAAGAATCCATAATTAAACTATTCAAACTAAGAGTTCAGCAAAGTATCAGGATATAAGATAAATCTAACTAAAGCAGTAGGATTCCCAACAAAGAGATCATTCAAGAAGAAATCACCAAATCAAAACCATCTACTATAGCCCCCAAGAAGATAAACTAACTAGGAATAAATCAAACTAGAGAAATAAAAGACCTATACAAAGAGAACTGCAGGACCTTACTGCAAGAAACCAAGAGATACTTATATAAACGGTGAAATCTACCCTGCTCATGGACAGGAAGATGTCACACTGAAAAAGTGTGTATCCTACCCAAAGTGATCTACATATACAGTGCAATTCCAATACAAATTCCACTGATGTTTTTCAATGAGATGGAGAAACAAATCAACAATTTTGTCTGGAAAGGGAAAAAATCCTGGATAACAAAAGCAACACAGAAGCAGAGCACACTAGGAGGCCTTTCACTACCCAACTTTAGTACCTACTAGGTACTAATTATATGCTATTTGCCATAGTAGTCAAAACATCCTAGTAGGTACAAAAAGAGACACAGACCAATGGAACAGAGCTAAGACCCCAGAGATGCCACTATCCTTTTATGAACAGTTGATATTCAACAAATGCCCTAAGTTTGTAAACTGAAGTTAAAAACAGTCTCCTTAACAAATGGTGCTGGCAAAATCAGATACTCATGGGTCTATCTCACACTTTTCACAGGAAAAAATAGGATCAAGAATGGAAGTTTTAATACACAACACAGACAGAATTCAAAATCTGACAAACAAAGCATGATCAACAGAAGAGAAAATAGATCAATGGGAACCACTAAGAATCACTTTTGCTGATCCAAATACTTTATCAAAAGATTTAAAAGACCACCTACAGAATGGGAAAAAAATATTTTGCAACTACATGTCAGAATGACAGGTGATCTCCATAATCTACAAGGTACTGCAAAATATCAATAAGAAATAATAACCCAGTTAAGTGGTTGACATACACTTTACCAAAGAGGACATCTAGGATGCCAAGAGAAACATGACAGAAAGCTCACAGTCATTAGGTATGAGAGAAATCCAAATCAAAACTACAATGAGATACCATCTCACCCCAACATGATTGCCCAGAATCCAAAAAGCACAAACAACAAATACTGGAGAGGCTGTGGAGAGATCAGAACTCTCCTACACTACACTACAAAATGGTACATATACTTTGAAAATCAACTCTCATACACTACACTACAAAATGGTACATCCACTTTGAAAAACAACTTGGTACTTCCTTAAAAAGCTAGAAATAGATACACCATTTGATCCAATAATCCCACTGCTCAGAATACATCCTAAAGAAACAAAAGCTGTCACATGAACAGATACATACCCACAATGTTTATTACAGTACAGTCCACAGTAGCAAAAAGATAGAATCAACCTAGGTGCCCATCAACAGATGAATGGATAAGCAGACTATTCTATATACACTCAGTGGAGCACTATGTAACGGAACAATGATGATTATAAGGAAGCATCTCATAACCTGGTTTCAACTGGAAGACATTATGCTTAGTGAAATCAGTCAGTGGCAAAAGGACAAATATTGTATGAGACTCCTGCTATAGGGACTTAGAAATAGAATTATTTACAGAAGAAAAGACTCTTTGACAGCTACAAGGGAGGGGAGGGAGAGAGGGGGTTGGTCACAGATTACATAGTTGATGGAAATTTGGTTAGGTGAAAGCAGTGACAGCACACAGTTGAAAGTAGATCAACTTAACCGGACTTCACCGTAAACTGAAAGCTCCTCTAATATCAGTGCAATATTTCAAGGATAGAGTAGCAGGGTGGGAGTCTGTGGACAATGATCTCAGGGGACATTGAAGCCATTTACCATATCTAGCCTATTGCTATGAGAGTAAGTGATAAGCGGTGTCTGGGGTCTTACAAGCTAGCAAACTGCCACCTGAGGTACACCAAATTGTCCCAATTCATCCAGAACAGATCCAAGCAAAACAAAGACATGAGGAAAAAAGATCCCAGGAGACAGAAGGACTCATGTGACCAGAACCAGATGGTGCTCTGCCACCACCAAAGACAGCCTTGATGGGGCACATAACATTGAGTCTCTGTTGTGACACAAGAAAAAGAGGGGTTCAGCTTGGGAACTCTACTAAAAGATTACAAATGATGGCCTGATGGCCTTGAGAATCCTCTGGCTATATGGCCCGCTAGAC
Organism: Heterohyrax brucei; assembly: GCA_028571685.1. NCBI lineage: Eukaryota > Metazoa > Chordata > Mammalia > Hyracoidea > Procaviidae > Heterohyrax > Heterohyrax brucei. The sequence goes on from CM053150.1 coordinate 133,917,674, forward strand.
CCGCTGCTGCCTCTGGCGAGAAAACACTACTAAGGCCAACTTCTCAGATGGGAATGAACTGGACTCAAGGACATGGTGTGACCATATGGTGTGTGTACTTTATGGTTCTGTGCATTCATAGGTGGCAGTCCTAACTGCCTCTGCCTGGATCAAGAGAAGAGGATGGAAATGGGTAAACAGAGCCTGTTAAGGGGGCAATACAAATATAGAATAAAAAGGAGGAGTGCAAGGGGCAGTGCCATGATGGTGGACTAGATGCATGTCTCTTCAATTCCCTCTGAAAATTAAGACCTCAAATGATATGTGAATGGAGCACTCTGCACATCCAGGGAGCCCTAGAATGTGTCATTGGGTTGTCAGATTGGACTATGAGCCACTAAACAGGAAAATTCCTCTCCCTGACGTGAGACAATGTATGCTGAGTCCTGCTCCCGTTGACTCACCATTCAGGTGAACTACTTGTATTGATGTCTTCTCTGTTATTCAGGAGGATGGGGCTGGGCATGAGGTGGAAATACATTGAACTGCAGTGCCAAACAGTGCTTCAGATAGCCACATCTTAAGAGCCAACTACTGACTGAGGGCACCACTGCATCTTCACCCTCTCTTTTCTGAGCTGCATCACAGATTCTGCAGCAGGAAGGGAAGCTAAGGGAAGGTGCCATCTTGGTCAGCTGCAAGGCGGAGTTACCCAACCAGAAGTCTCATCAGGGGCTAATTCCCAAATTGAGAAGCAGAGTCTGGAAAGTGCTTTTCCAGCCAAAAGGCTGTGTTTAGTAGTGTTACCTTACAGCTAGGGACCAGCTGAGGATGGCAACAAGGCTGTAAAACCTCCCTACTTTGAACTACAACATAGCATTTGCAGACGGCTGAAAAAGTGCTTCTGTCTTCAACTGGAAGGCAAAGTCTTCCACACCTGAGTGCCTGGGTAATTTTGGCAGCCACTGGACAGCTACCAGCATAACAGTAAAGTATCACTTGAAATAAGACAGCTGGGACAAACAACTGTGGAGTGTCCCAGCTGTATCTCCATCACCCTTAACTGACCCACACCACAGGGTCTGCTGACTGCCCTCAGTTTCTCGTTAAGTAGCACAACATCTTTGCAATCCAGAAGGTGGAATTTGCCACCGCAGAGTGTCCACCAGGGCCAGTCATCAGAGTACATAGAAGTAACTGATTATCAACTGCCCTCTTAGAACTACAGCCAATCTTCTGTCAATAAAACACCAGAGAAACTGAACAGAATTTAGATGGCCCAAAGGTAACAAACAATTGCTAACCATTTAAAGAAACAGTCCATTAGAGCTCTTGACAACTCCAAAAATAAAAATTAAAAAAAACCCTCCCCAGATGAAGAAGCCTTTCCGAATCTATCAGAGATGGAGTACAAAAGATTTACACATAGAATCCTCCTAGAGATTAAACAAAATGCAGTAGAACTAAATGAAAAATTTAGTAAGCTATTTGAACTGATGGAACATCAACAATCTGAAATACATCAGATCAGTAACAATAGAGTTAGATAAATCAACCCAAAGTCAAAATAGTAGGATTGAACAGATAGAAGTTAGACTCAGTGGCATTAAAGACAGAGCAACTGACACCAGCATTTATGAAGAGGAATCCAAGAAAAGAAGAATAATGAAGAAGCATTAAGAATCCAGTGGAACTTCATTACAAGGAATATTTTACCTTTAATTGGAGTTCCTGAACAAGGAGGGATTAATGATAATATAGAGAGTATTGCTGTAGAGATGCTGACAGAAAACTTTCTGAGATTATGAGCAAAGAGAACATAGGTATCCAAGATGTTTATCAAACACCAGAAAAGCTAGACTCCAAAATAAAGACACCAAGACATACTATAACCAAGCTTAATAAGATGAAACATAAAAAGATGGTTTTGAAGGCAGCAAGGCTCAAAGCAAAGCTAACACTCCACAGGAAACCCTGTAGGCTTTCATCTGACTTCTCTGCAGAAACAATGCTGGCTAAAAAACAGTGGGTAAATCTATTCATAGACTGAAGGAGAAAAACTTGCACCCAAGAATTACTTATCCTGCAAAATTGTCTATCAAACATAATGGTGAAATTCAGACTTTTGAAAATAAAGAGAAGCTTAGAGACTCTGTAAAAACTAAACCAAAATTACATGAAATACTGATAGAAGCTCTTCCCTTAGAAAAACAGAACCATTCAATATATATTTAAGGTGACAATTCAGGGCATATCATCCAAAATTCTAATCGGTTAACCAAAGCTACAGTACTAAAATGAGGGAATCTGTAATGTTATCATGACAAGTACAATATCATCACATTAAAAGAGGGATACACTACAGTACTTACAGTCATTTCAGATGCAGAGGAAGTCTAAGAGTTATACAGTAGTTAAAATAAGGTTTAATCTTAGTCTGTTAAGGGGGATAATACATGTAGCCATAAAGCAAATTAACAATACATTGAATCAAAATAAGAAATGCAATACAGGAGTCTCAATGAACACAAAACCAACACTGAAACAACAACCTATAAAGAAGAATTTCTCAGAACATTAAGAGCAATATAGAAAACATCAGCATAAAAAGTAATTGCATCAAAATGGTGGCATCAAGCAGTTACCAATCAATAATTACACTGAATGTAAATGAACTGAACGCTCCAGTAAAGAGACAGCAAGTGACATCCTGGATCAAAAGACATGACCCATCTATATGTTGCTTACAAGAAACACAACTTAGACTTAAAGATAGGAACAAATTGAAAATTAAAGGATGGAATAATACATAACAATATACAAAGAACAGCAGATGTGGCAATACTAATCTCAGATAAAATAGATTTTAATGTAAGATCCACTATTGTGGACAAGGATGCTCATTATTTATCCTGAAAGGTTCAATACTCAAGCAGGACTTAACAATATTAAATATTTATGCACCCAATACCAGAGCACCTAAATACATTGAACAATTACTGACAACACTGAAAAATGAGATAGATCATTTCACAATAATGGCTGGAGAGTTCAACACTCCCCTTTCAGTTATAGATAGATCATCTAGAAAAAATCTAAGTTGGAGAAGATCTTTTCATCCATCAATGGATAAGTACACCTTCTTCTTCAATGCACATGGAACATTCTCCAGAATAGACCACGTGTTAGGTCATAAAGCAGTTCTCTATAAAATCCAAACCACTGATTTACTGCAAATTATCTTCTCGGACCATAGAGCTATAAAAGTTGAAATCAATAACAGAAACTTCATAGGCAGAAATTCAAACTTACGGAAACTGAACAGCGCTTCGCTCAAAAAGCCTTGGGTTATAGAAGAAATCAAGGACAAAATAAAGACATTTATGGAATCAAATGAGAATGAAAACATATCCTACCAGAATCTATGGGAAACAGCAAAAGCAGTGCTCAGAGATCAGTGTATCTCTATAACTGCACACATCTGGAAAGAAGAAAGGGCCCAAACTAAAGAACTAACTCTACAGCTTGAACAAGTAGAAACAGAGCAAAAGAGCCCCCTCAGACACCAGAAGAAAACAGATTATAAGAATTAGAGCAGAACCAAATGAATTAGAGAATAGAAAAACAATTGAAAAAATTAACAAAACCAAAAGCTGGTTCTTTGAAAGGTCAACCAAATTGATAAACCATTGGCTAAACTTAGAAAAGAAAAACAGCAGAAGATACAAATAATCTGATTAAGAAATGAGATGGGAGTTGGTACAACAGAACCAGCTGAAATCAAGAATATCATAATAGTATACTATGAAAGGCTGTACTCTAACTGGTTTGAAAACTTAGAGGAAATGGAGAAATTTCTAGATTCATGTGACTCACCAAGATTATCACTAGGAGTAGATCAACTTAGTAAGTCTGTCACAAGGAAGTCACAAAGAAAGAGATTCAAAAAGTCTCCAAAAATCCACCAAACAAAAAAAGTCCTGGCACAGTTGGCTTCACCAGAGAATTCTTCCAAATTTTTAGAGATGAGTTAACTCCAACACTATTGAGGCTGTTTCACACCATAGAAAGGGAAAGAATACTCCCAAATTTAGTCTATGAAGCCAGCATAACCTTGATACCAAAACTAGAGAAAGATCCCACAAAAAAGAAAATTACAGACCAATGTTACTTCTGAACAAAATTCTAACCAATAGAATTCAACAGCATACCAAAAAAAAAAAAAAAAAAAAATCATCATGATCAAGTTCATTTCATTCCAGGCATGCAAGGATGGTTTAACATCAGAAAAAATAATTAGCATAATCAGTCACATTAATAACACAAAAAATAAGAATCACTTGATTTTGTCAATTGATGCAGAAAAGACATTTGGCAAAGTTCAACAGCCATTCATGCTTACAACTCTCAGAAAAATATGAATAGAGGTTCAGTTCCTCAACATAGTCAGTAGCATCTCTGGAAAGCCAACTGGCTTCATTGTCCTGAATGGTGAAAGACTGAAAGAATTCCCTCTGAGAACAGAAACTACACAAGGATCCCCACTCTCACCACTTTTATTCAACATTGTGCTAGAAGTTGTAGCCGGAGAAATTAGACAAGAAAAGGAAATAAATGGCATCCATATTGGCAGTGAAGAAGTAAAAATCTCCCTCTTTGCAGATTGTTTATACAGAGAATCTAAAGAAATCCATAGGTAGACTATTAGAACTAACAGAGGAGTTTAACAAAGTAACAGGATACAAGATAAACATAAGTAAATCAATAGGATTCCTTTATACCAGCAGTGAGATTATTAAAGAAGAAATCACCAAATCAATTCCATGTACTTTAGCCCCCAAGAAAATAAAATACCTAGGAACAAATCTAACTAGAGAAATAAGAGGTCTTTACAAAGAGAACTACAAGACCTTACAACAAGAAACTAAGAGAGACTTATATAAATGGAGTAATCTACCCTGCTCTTGGATAGGAAGACTTAAGATTGTGAAAATGTCTATTTTACACAAAGCAATCTACTTATGTAATGCAATCCCAATACAAATTCCTGTGACATTTTTTAATGAGATGGAGAAACAAATCATCACCTTTGTTTGGAAAGGGAAGAAACCTAGAATAAGTAAAGCACTACTGAAGAAGAACATATACCAGGAGGCCTCTCTTCTGTCTTTAGAACCTATTACACTGCCACAGTAGTCAAAACACCCTGGTACTGGTAGAAAAAGAGACATATAGACTAATGGAGCAGAGTGGAGACTCCAGAGATGTCACCATCCTCCTGTGAACAGTTGATACTTGACAAAGACCCTAAGACTTTAAACTGGGGTAAGAACCATCTCTTTAACAAATGATATTGGCAAAATTGGATATTCATTTGCAAAATATTGAAACAAGACCCGTCTCTGACACCTTATACAAAAACCAACTCATACTGGATAAAAGACCTAAATATAAAATCTAAAAAGATAAAGCTTATCCAAGACAAAATAAGATCAACAATGGAAGTTTTAATGCACAATGTAGACAGACATCAAACTCTGACAAACAAACAGTCAACAGATGAGAAAATAGACCAACGGGAACTACTAAGAATCAAACCCCTCTGCTCATCTAACGACTTCATCAAAAGAATTAAAAGACCACCTACAGAACTGGAAAACATATTTGGCAACTATATGTCAGACTGACCTCTGATCTCCATAATCTACAAGGTATTACAAAATATCAACAAGAAAAGGATAATCAAATTAATTGATGGCAAAGGATATAGACAGACATTTCTCTAAAGAGGATATTCAGACAGCCAAAAGACACATGCAGAATTGTTCATGATCATTAACTATTAAAGAATTCAAATCAAAACTACAATGAGATACCATCTCAACCCAACAAGGTTGACCATGGAGAGGCTGTGGAGTAACTGGAACTCTCCTACACTGCTGGTTGGATTGCAAAATGGTAAAATCTCTTTGGAAAACAATCTGGTGCTTCCTTAAAAAGCTGGAAATGGATATACAATTTGATCCTGTAATTACACTGCTAGGAATTTATCCTTCAGAAACAAAGGTTGTCTATTCTTCTATACACAAGACTGTTTTTGAGATCTTATTTTAGAGGTCTCATACAATACTTGTCCTTTTGCCGCTGACTACTTTCACTCAACATAATGTCTTCCAGTTGAAACCAGGTTATGAGATGTTTCCTGGAATCATCATTACTCTTTACCATTGCGTAGTGCTCCACTGAATATATATACCATAGTTTACCTATCCATTTTTCTGTTGTTGAGCACCTGGGTTGATTCCATCATTTTGCTATCACGGACTGTGCTGCGATAAACATTCTTGTGCAGGTGTCCATGGGACTGGAAGAACCGGATGGTGCTTGGCCACCACCAGTGATAGCCGTGATGGAGCTCACTAAGTTGAGTCTCATTGGCAACACAAGCATAAAAAGGGGTGCATCCTGAGATCTCCACTAAAAGACTGCAGTTGATGGTCCAGCGGTTTTGGGGTTCCCCTGGGAGCATGGCATCTGGCCCTGATGCTGCCCTTGCCCATAAATAGTAACGAAGGTCTACTCTTCAGACATGAATGGATTGGACTTGGTGATGCAGAGTGACCATATACTGGATGCACTTTATGGTTCCATACATCTATAGGATATCATCCTGCTGACCTCTGGCTGGAGGAAGGAGACTGGGTGGAGAGGAGGGGAAAGGAGACTGTTGGGAGGATTAGACATGTATGAAGCAGAGAGGAATAGTGTGCTGCCACCAGACAGGGACAGCAGTGGAAGCTGCATATAGGTGGGCCTGTAAATTCATACAGGAATGTACATTTTCACTCAGTCATATTAAATAAAAAAATATATAAATTTACAAAAAGGTTGTCACATGAACAGACACATGTACTTGAATGTTTGTTGCAGCACAGTCCACAATAGTAAAAAGTTGGAAGCAACCCCGATGCCCATTAACAAATGAATGGATAAGCAAACTATGGTACACATACTCAGCGGAACACTATGCTATGATTAAAAACAATGACAATTTTAGAAAACATCTCATAACAAGGTCTCATTTGGAAGAGATCATGCTGAATGAAATCAATCAGTGTCAAAAGGACAAATTTTGTATGAGACCCCTGTTATAAAGACTTAATAAGGGAATTATCCACAGAAGAAAATAACTGTGTTGGCTACATAGATGGGTGAGGGACTGAGGGTTTGCCATAGAAGAGAGAACTGATAGATGTTAGAAATTTTATTCTTTTACTGCAATTAATAAAAAAATAAAATTATAAAAAAGAAGATTAGAGAAGAACTAAATGAATCAGCAAATAGAAGAACAATTGAAAAAAATAACCAAACAGAAAACTGGTTCTTCGAAAAAATCAGCAAAATTGATCAACCATTGGGTAAACTTACAAAAGAAAATATAGGAGAGAAAACAATCCAAATAAGAAATGAGGTGGGAGATGTCACAACAGATCCAACTGAAATCAAAAGTGTCATAACAGAATACTACAAAAGACTATAACAAATCTGAAAGCCTAGGAGAAATGGACAAATTTCTAGATTCATATCACTTGTCAAAATTATCACAAGGAGAAGGAAAACAACTTAAGCCCGCCACAAAGGAAGACATTGAAAAACTTATCAAAAACTACCAACCAAAAAAAAAAACATGGCCCATATGGCTTCACCACAGAACTCTACCAAGTTTTTAGAGAGGAGTTAAATCCAATACTACAGTGACTACTTCACAGCATAGAAAGGGATGAAATATTCCCCCAACTCATTCTATGAAGACAGAGTAACCCTCATAACAAAGCCAAGGAAAAATCCCCCCCACAAAAAAATACAGATGAGTATCACTCATAAACCTAGATGCAAAAATCTTTAACAAAACCCTAGCCAACAGAATTCAACAACATATCAAAAAAATAATTTATCATGACCAATCTGGATTCACACCACGGATGCAATGCTGGTTCAACATCAGAAAAACAATTAATGTGATAGACTACATGTATAGAATCGCCTGATTTTGTCAATTGATGCAGAAAAGACATTTGACAAAGTTTAACACTCATTCATGCTAAAAACTCTCAGCAAAATAGGAATAGAGGAGAAATTCCTCAACAGAATAAGGAGCATCTAAGCAAAGCCAACTGCCTACATCATCCTGAATGGAGAGAGACTTAAAGAATTCCCCTTGAGAATGAGAACTAGACAAGATTGTCCACTGTCAGTACTTCTATTCGACATTGTACTAGGGGTTCTAACCAGAACAATTAGACAAGACAAAGAAATAAAGGGCTTCTGCATGAACAAAGAAGTAAAAATCTCTCTATTTTTGCAGATGATATGATTACATATGCAGAGAATCCTACAGAATCCATAAGTAAACTACTGGAACTAATAGAAGAATTCAGCAAAGTATCAGGATATATGATAAAGATAAGTAGATCAGTAGGATTTCTTTATACCAACAAAGAGATCATCAAAAATCATAACCAAATCAATACAATTTACTGTTGTCCCAAGAAGGTAAATACCTAAGAATAAATCTAACTAGAGAAATAAGAGATCTATACAGAGAGAACACGACATTACTGCAAGACCAAAAGAGAGTTACATAAATGGACACATCTGCCCTGCCCGTAGACAAGAAGATTTAACATTGTGAAAATGTCTATTATACCTAAAGTGATCTATATATAGAATGCAATCCCAATACAAATTCCAGTTTAATTTTTTAATGAGATGGAGAAACAAATCGACAATTTCGTTTAGAAAGGGAAGAAACCCAGGATAAGTACAGAAGCAGCACAAAACAGGAGGCCTCATACTAATGGAATTTAGAACTTATTACACTGCCACAGTAGTCAAAATAGCCTGGTACTAGTACAAAAAGAGATATACAGGCCAATGCAACAGAGTTGAGACTCCAGAGATGCCACCATCCTGTTACAAACAGTTGATCTTTGACAAAGGCCCTAAGATTGTAAACTAGCGTAAAAGCAGTCTCTTTAACAAACAGTGTGGGCAAAATAGGATATCCTATTTTGAAAAAATTGAAATAAGACCCATATCTCACACCTTACATGAAAACTAACTCAAAATGGATCAAAGGTCTGAATATCAAAACTAAAACAATAAATATCACACACACAAAAAAGATAATCAACCATGGAAGTTCTACAGCACAGCTTAGACAGACTTCACAGTCTGACAAAGCATGATCAACAAAAGAGAAAATAGATAAATGGGAAGTACTAAGCATCAAACACTTTTGCTCATCCAAAGACTTTATCAACAGAGTTAAAAGATCACCTACAGAATCAGAAAAGAATATTTGGCAACTGCTTGTCAGACCCATGTCTGATCCCCATAACCTACAAGGTACTTGCAAAATACCAAAGAGAAAAAGGTAATTACCCCAATTAAGCACAGGGCAAAGGAGATGGACAGACACTTCACCAAAGAGGACACGCAAGCAGCTAAAAGATACATGAAAAAATGCTTATGATCATTAGCTATCAGACAAATCCAAATCCAAATTAGAATGAGATACCATCTCACCCCAGTAAGGTTGGCCAGGATCCAAAAAAACCAAAACAACAAATGCTGGAGAGACTGTGGAGGGGTTGAAACTTTCCTGCACTGCTGATGGGATTGCAAGATGATACAATCTCTTTGAAAGCAATTTGGTGCTTCCTTAAAAAGCTAGAAATAGATATACCATTTGACCCAGTAATCCCACTGCTCAGAATATATCCTGAAGAATCAAGGGCAGTCACATGCACTGATACATGCATACAAATGTTTATTGCAGCACAGTCCACAATAGCAAAAAATGGAATCAACCCAGATGCCCATCAACAGATGAATAGATCAACTTACTATGGCACATATACTCAATGGAACACTACGCAGTGTTAAAGAACAATGAAGATTTTAGGAAGCATCTAATAACTTGGTTTCAACTGAAAGACATTATGCTGCATGAAATCAGTCAGCAGCAAAGGATAAATATTGTATGAGACTCTTACTATGAAGTCTTAAAAATAACGTGATGTACAGATGAAAAGACTCTGTCAGCTACAAAGAAGGGGAGGAAGGGAAAGTGTTGGTCATAGCTTAGATAGAAGATATAAATTTACTTAGGTGAAAGCAGTGACAGCACACAAGAGAAAGTAGATCAACTTAACCTAACTTCACCATAAACTGAAAACTCTTCTAATCTCAATCCAGTACTGTAAATATAGAGTAGCAGGAGTAAGGCCTGGAAGACCATGCTTTGGGGAACATCAAGGCCAACCGGCATAACTAGCCTATTGCAAAGAGAGTATTCTGCATCCTATACTGGCGAGTGGTGTCTAGGGTCTTAAAAGCTAGCCAGCTGCCATCTGAGGTACACCAAATCGTCCCAACTCATCCAGAACAGATGATCACTGAAAACAACAAAAACATGAGGAAAAAAGAGCTAGGAGATAGAAGGACCCACATGAATGGAAGAATATATCAGCATGTGACCGGAAGAACCAGATGGTGCCTAGCAACCACCAAAGACTGCTGTTACAGGGTACACAATGTTGAGTCCCTGTGGCAACATGAGAAAAACAGCAGTGCCGCTCAAGAACTCTACCATAAGATGGCATTTGGATGATCCTCTGGTAACATGGCCCCTGGACCTGGTACAGCCCCTGCACAGAAAACACTACTGAGGTCAACTCTTTGGACAAGAAAAGCTGGCACTCTGGGATACAATGTAACCATATGGTTTGTGTACTTTGTGGTTCTATGCATTTATAGGATGCTGTCCCACTGGTCTTTTTCTGGATGGGGGAGAAGAGGGTGGAGAGGAGGGGACAGGTGATTGTTAGGAGGATACGACAAGTATAGAGTGAAAAGGACTGTGCTGTCACTGGGCAAGGAGAGTGTAAGGAAATGCAGATAGATGTGTATGCGAAATTGATTTGGATTGTATACTTTCACTCAATCACAATAAGAAAATAAAAAATAAAGAGCTTAATTAGTAATCAGAAATTACCAACAACAAAAAGCATAGAGGTCATAAAATTTTTCATCAATTACTTCTACCAAAGATTTGTTGCAGACTTAATATTAATTAATTAGAACTAATTCTTTACAAACTCTTCCAAACAATAGAAAAGTAGAAATAGACAAAAAAACCAACCCACAGAACAGTATCTTTAAGAATATAAATGGAAAAATCCTAAGACACTTACACACCAAACCAAAAAAAGAGTATAATATGCATTTTATGAAAACAATTAATTTTAGCAGAATAAAACAGTTCTTGAAAAAGATAGTATGTGCACATCTGAAGATGTCACCAATTTTTCCCAAATAAAATTACACAAATTGCAATTAGGAAAACTATGTTACTCCTTAAAGTTTTATTTTGTGCAACTCCACATGAACCTTTAAGTATTCTGCTTTGTTTATTACTCACTTAGCTGCTACTCTTTGTGTGTGTGTGTGAATATATTCCCTAAAACATACATTCAACAATTTTTCCATGTACAGTTCACTGAAATTGTATCACTGTTCTATTTCTTCCCATATTGTTTCAACTGTTAATTTAGACTATCTGCCCCATACAGGTGTCACTTGCACTTTTGAATTACTGCTGTAAATTCAATCTCATATATACAATGCTTCATAGAGGCACAATGCTTAAGCAAAATCTTACTGAGCTAAACTGCAGTTTAAAGATGATTTCACAGGATGATTTTAGTTAAAGGCTTAAAAGTTGTATCTAAGCAATAGATCTGAGGGTTCATCAAGTCTCAATATGTCTGGTAAGTCTGGTTTCCAATAATAACTTAAAGTTCTATTTCACATTTATCTCCTTTTAGACCAAGAACCTTCTACCAGGTCCCTGACTAAAACATTCAGTTATGCTAGCTAAACCCAAAGCCAAACTCAGAGCCCTTGAATTGATCCAAGTCATAGTGAACCTATAGGACAGAGCAGAGTTTCCCAGGAGCACCTGATGGATCTGAATTTCCAAGGAGTGCCTGCCGGATTTGAATTGCTCATCTTTGGGTAAGCAGACAGAGCAATTAAGCATTATGCCATCAGCGTTTCCTAGGTACACATTTTCTTCTCTTATTCCTGGATCTCTTTGTCCTTCTGAGCAATAGCTCTTGAATTACATAGCAATGACATATCATTACGTTTAATATGGTCCCAGTTCCCCCTCAGAAACTCTGGTTGCATAGTAGTTAAATGCTACAAATGCTAACCAAAAAGTCAGAAACCTGAATCCACGAAGTGCTCCAGGGAATCGATGGGGCATTTCTACTCCGTCCTATAGTGTCATGATGACTTGCAATTCACTCGATGGCAACGGGTTGGGTTTTCAGTTTCAGAGCCCCCTCAGATTTTACTTTATTTCACTTTCACTGATAATTTTACTTACAATTCATAATATTTATTGTTGTATGGCAAGTTGTGAAAGGGTTTATTTTAACTGTATAATTCATGGATGTTCTAATCTTAACAAATAAGACTCCTGTTGCAAGCCATAAAATGATTGCTGCAGTGTTTTGAGATTACATTTTGTGTCTCGGTACTAAACTCTAAAAAAAATTTAAAAAAATGAAATACTCCCATGCATTGGTCAGTTTGTTGTACTGTTGGAGTTGGTTGTTGCTGTGGTGTTAAATGCTATGTCACTGGTATTCAGATACCAGCAGAGTCACCTGTGGTGGACACGCTTGAGCTAGGCTTCCAGTCTAAGACAGACTAGGAAGAAGGACCCGGCAGTCTACTTCTCAAAACAATTAGCCATGGAAAACCTATGATTACAGTGGTACATTGTCACATACAGTGCCAGAAATGAGCGCCCCCACTCCCCCCTGGTTGGAAGGCACTCAGAAGATGACTGAGGAAAGAGCTATCTCCTCAAAGTAGAGTGGATGCTAATGATGTGGATATAGTAAAGCCTTCAGGATGTTCATTTGCTGATGTGGGATGACTCAAAAGGAAAATAGCTGCAAACACCCATGAACAATCAAAACATGGAATGTACAAAGCATGACTATAGGAAAATTGGTGTTTTAGTCAGCTAGGGCTGCTCTAACACAAATACCACAGAGTGGACGGCTGTAACAAAGGAAGGTTTATTCTTACACAGTCTGGTAGGCTACAAGTCCATATTCAGGGTTCCTGCTCCAAAGGAAAGTGTCCCCCTTGTCGGCTCTGCAGGAAAGTCCGGTATAGCATCAGTCTTTGTTCAGGGAGCATCTTGGTGTAGGAACCTCAGGTCTGAAGGACGCGCTCTTCTCCTAGTGCAGCTTTCTTGGTGGTGTGAGATTCCCAATACTCAGCCTGTCTCTCTTTCCTTTTATCTCTTGCAGGATGAAAGGACTAAGGGTGGCACAGGCCATACTCCAGGGAAAACTCCCTTTACAGTGGAACAGGGAGATGATCTTATAAGGGATTTACAGTCCCACCCTAATCCTTTAACATACAGCAAAGGAAAACCACACAATGGAGGACAGTCACGAGATACTGGGAATCATGGCCAAGCCACATGGCTACACATATTTTTGGGGGGACATAATTCAATCCATGACAACTGGAAATCATCCAAAATGAAATGGAACACATAAACATCAACATCTTAGGCTTCAGTGAGCTTAAATGGACTGGTGTTGGCCAATGTTAATCGGACAATCATATAATCTACTAGTCTGGGAACGAAAACTTGAATAGGAATGATGTTGTGTTTGGCATCATTCCAAGATCTGTTCAGAAGTACAGTGCTATCAGTGATATGAAAATATCCATATGTCTACAAGGAAGGCCAGTTAATATGACTATTATTCAAATTTATTCACCAATCACTTAGGCTAAAGTTGCAGAAATTGAAGATTTCTACCAGCTTCTACAGCCCCAAATTGATCAGACATGCAATCAGGATATAGTGCTCCAGGAATTGATGTAATATCAACTGAGATAATTCAACATACAGATGCAGGACTGAACATGCTCACTTGTCCATGCCAAGAAATTTGGAGAATGACTACCCGGCCAACTGACTGGAAGAGATTCATATTTATGAACATACCAAAGAAAGGTGATCCAGCTAAATGCAGAAATTACTGAACAATATTAATGATATTACATGTAAGTAAAATTTTGCTCAAGGTCATCCAAAAGTGACTGCAACAGTATATTGACATGGAACAGCCACAAATTCAAGCTAGACTCAGAAAAGGACACGGAATCCGGCATATCATTTCTCATGTCAGATGAGTCTTGGCTGAAAATGGAGAATATCAGAAAGGTGATTACTTGTGTTTCATCGACTATGCAAAGGCATTAAGCTTGTGGATCATAACACATTGTGGCTAACACTGCAGAGAATGGGAATTTTGGAAACTTAATTGTGCTGTTAAGGAATCTCTACATGGATCAAGAGGCGGTCAAGCAAACAGAACAAAGGGGCTCTGCATGGTTTAAACTCAATAAAGGTGTGCATAAGGATTACATCCTTTCCCAGAAACAACAACGACTTCTGCAGTGTGTTGCTCTATAGATATTTAAGTCTATATTACAATTTCATTTGAGCTATTTTTGTAAGATATTGTACACTATATTCTTTATAAACATATTATAGACTGGAATTTCAACACTATCACAAAAAACAGTCCATGTTTTTCAATAGTCCACTGTTTTATAATGTGATATTTTTCATTTCATAATCTCATTTTTAATCTATATGCCAAACAAATAATCTAAGAAGCTGGATTATATGAAGAATAATGAGGCCATCAGAACTGAAAGGCAACTCTTCAACAACCAACATTATGCAGAGAATATCACCTTACTTTCTGAAAGTGTAGAGGATTTGAAACACTTACTGATGAAGACCAAAAATCACAGACTTCAGCAGGATTGCACCTCAACATCAAGAAAACAAAACTCCTTGCAAGTGAACCAGTAAGCAATATGGTGACAAATGGAGAAAGGATTGAGGTTGTCAAGGATTTCATTTTACTTGATTCCACAGTCACTGCCCATGGAAGCAGCAGTCAAGAAAAAAAAAATGCTTATATTGGGAAAATCTGCTGCAAAGGACTTTGAAGTATTAAAAAATAAAGATGTCACCTTGAAGACTACGGGGTGCTTGACGAAAGCCATGGTATTTTCAACTGTATCATATCCATGAAAAAGCTGGACAATGAACAACGAAGACAGAGAAGAACAGATGGCTTTGAATTGTGGTGTTGGAGAAGAATATTGAATGTCACATGGACTATGAAAAGAACAAACAGATCTGTTCTGGAAGAAGTACAACCAGAGTGTTCCTTGAAGCAAAGAAGGAAAGACTGTGTCTTACACATTTTGGACATGTTGTCAGGAGGGGTCAGTCCCTAGAGAAGAACATCATGCTTGGTAGAATACAGGATCAACAGAAAAGATGAAGACCCTCAATGAAATGGATTGACACAATAGCTGCAATGAGGAATTTAAGCATAAAAATGCTCGTGGACATGGCCCAAGACTGGGTAGTGCATAGGGTTGCTATGTGTTGGAACTGACTCAATGGCATCTAACAACAGAAACAACAAACACTTCTGCTGTGTGTTGTTCTACAGATGCTTAAGTTAAGCCATTACTGAAAAGTTCTATATTATAGGTTCATTCAAGCTATTTTTGTAAGGTATTATATAGTATATTCTTTATAAATGTAGACTGGGATTTTAAAATTGTCACAAAACCAATCCATGCTTTCCAATAATCCACCATTTTCTAATGTGTTATTTCTCATTTCATTATCTTGTCTCTAACATAATCTCACATACTACTTTTTTTCATGCTGACACTTTTTTAAAATTGTAAATATACATGAAAACAGTACATTTGCACTTCCCACATTTTTAACATGTGTAATTCAGGGGCATTGATCATGTTCATGATGTTTTTAACTATTATTATTACCTGTTTTCAATTTTTTCCATCACTCCTTACAGAAGCTGAGTGTCCTCTAAGAGTTTCCTGTCATTCTCCTTATATTGCATCTGCCCCTGGTAAACACCAACAAAGCTTTTCTTCATACAAGTTCCCATTCTAGATATTTTACATAAGTGGGTCATACAACAGTGGTCTTTTTGGTACTGACTTTTTTCACTCAGCATAATGTTTTAAGTTTCATGCATACTGTAACATGTATGAACACTGCATTTATCTTTACGGATGAGTGATATTCCATTGTATGGTATACACAAAAAACAAATTCAAATGAACCAAAGACTTAATGTAAGAACTAAAATCATTAACCCTGTTAGAAGAAAGTCAAGATAATTCTTTGAAGTTTTAGATGTGATACCAAACATAAATAACAAAAGAAAAAAATTACAAAAATGAAACTTCTAAATTAAAAATGGTGTTCATCAAATAACTTTGTCAGAAAAATAGACAACCTACAGAATGAGAAAAAACCTCAAGAACATCATAGCTATAACATTTTAATATCCAGAATACATATAAAAATTTCTACAACTTAATAGTAAAAAGGCAACTCGATTAAAAAAAAATGACCAAAGTACTGGAATGGATAGTTCCCCAAAGCAGAAAAGATATTGACCATCGCTAATCATTAAGAAAATACCAGTCCAAACTACAGTGACATATCACTTCTCAACAACTGGGATGGCTATAATAATTTAAAAATAATAATAATAATAAAACAAAACAGAAAAACAACAGGATGTAGAAAAATTGCATCCTTCATCCATTGCTGGTAAAATGGTACAGTTACTGTGGAAAACAGTTTGGTAATTCCCCAAAGTTAAAGATAGAATTACTATGTTGTTGTTAGGTACTCTTAAATTAACTTCTGACTCACAAAGACCCTATGGGACAGAATGGAACTGTCCCACAGGGTTTTCTCGGCTGTAAACTTCAGGGAAGCCGACCAAAAGGTCTTTCTCCTATGGAAACCACTAAATAAGTTCAATCTCACTACCTTTTGTTTAAACACTGAGGTAACAGAGCTCCATAGAATTGCGTTATGATCTAGTAATCCCACTTGTAGATATATAATGTAAAGAACTGAAAGTAACAACACAGATTCTTGTACACCATTGTTCTTTGCAGGACTGTTTCCAATAGCCAAAATATAGAAACAAACTAAATGTCCACCAGCAGATGAATACATAAACTGTTACTTACGAGTATCAAGAATTTTCATCTGGATCTCAATAAAAAGTTCGACGTCTTAATATTTGTTCCTGAGGTTCACTTCTTGTTCTGTTTTTAACAGATTGTTTGCAAGAGATTAAGAACAGGGGCTTCAAGACACAATTTCTTTAACTGACAAAAGTGAAGTAAATTGAGTTACAGCCCCATAGTATTTAAATTGCTATAATTTGAAAACTTTCTTGTGAACTAAGCATTAACCAGCTGTCTTGTTTTAGACACTTTTCTTTATAAACTATGTGCATAGAATTTATTGTTTTCCAGAATGAAAACTGAATTTTCCTAGATTGAAACGTAACAGGCTGATTGAACAAGAAAGTTAACTTTAAAAATAGCTTTAATCTGTGCTCTTTAAATATGCTTTAAGAATCACTTTATTTTTTTAATGATCAATATTTAAACACTTCTCATATAACACCACCATTATGAAAACTAGCTACACTGAGGTTTCCAGGAATCGGTTTTCCTGAGTCAGTAATACCTAAGTGCACTTAAAATGAGTTTTCTTGGGTTAGTGTTACCACGGTACTCTTTTTTTTTTACTTTTTGTTGTGATTAAGTGAAAGTATACAATCCAAATGAATTTTACATGCCCGCCTGTAGACAGCTTCTTCTACTCTCCTTGCCCCATGTCATGGATTGAATTGTTTCCCCCAAAAAATATGTGTAGCCACGTGGCTGGGTCATGATTTCCAGTATCTTGTGATTGTCCTCCATTTGGTGGTTTTCCTTTGCTTTCTGTTAAAGGATTAGAGTGGGCCTGTAAATCCCTTCATAGGATCACCTCCTGGCTCCACTGTAAAGGGAGATTCCCTGGAGTATGGCTTGTCCCACCCTTAATCCTTTCATCCCGCAAGAGATAAAAGGAAAGGGAAGAAAGCAGAGAACTGGGAACCTCTTACCATCAAGCAAGCAGCACCGGGAGAAGAGAGCGTCCTTCAGACCTGAGGTTCCTGCACCAAGATGTTCCCTGAACAAAGACTGATGCAATACTGGACTTGCCTGCAGAGCCGACAAGGTGAAAGCCTTCCTCTGGAGCGGACACCCTGAATATGGACTTGAGCCTACCGGACTGTGTAAGAATAAGCATTCTGTTGTTAAAGCCACCCATGCTCTGGTATTTCTGCTAGAGCAGCCCTATCTGACTAAAACACCCCATGACAGCACACTCCTCCTTTTCATTCTACAGTTGTCGTATCCTCATAACAAGCTCCTGACCCCTCCTCTCCCATGCTCTTCTCTCCTATCTAGAAAGAAACCAGTAGGACCTCATGCTATAAATGCACAGAGCCATAAAGTACACACACATATGGTCACATCTATTCTTGACCTCAGTAGTGTTTTCTGGTCAAGGGCAGAAGCAGGTCTATGGGCCATGACCCAGGAAAATTCCCTCCAGTCAGATCATCAATTGTGGTCTTTCAGTAGACATCTTGAGTTGCACCCCGCTTTTTCTCACATTGCCACAGGTACTAAACATTGTATGCCCCATCATGACTGTCTTTGGTGATGGTTTGGTGTTGTCTGGTTCTTCTGGTCACATGTTGATAGAATTTCCCATTCACACAGCTCCTTCAGTCTCCTGAGCTCTTTTGCCCTCATGTCATTGTTCTTGGTGATCATCCGTTATGGATGAGATGGGACTAGTTGGCGTACCTCAGAAGGCAGCTTGCTAGCTTTGAAGACCTCAGATGCTACTCACCAAAACAGGGTACAGAATACTGTCTTAGCAATAGGCTAGTTATGCCCATTGGTCTCAGTGTTACCTGAGAGCACAGTTCCCAGACCCTGCTTTTGCTACACTATCCTTGCAATATTGGGTTGAGAGTAGAAGAGCTTTCAATTTATCTTGAATCCAGTTTAAGTTGGTCTACATTTTACTGTGTGCTGTCAGTGCTTTCACCTAACCAAATTTGTATCAACTATCTAATCTACGATCAACCCTCTCCCTCCGTCTCCAACCTTAAACCTCTCAAAGTGTCTTTTCTTTGGTACATATGTCTATATTTTTAAGTCCTTATAGAAGACCCTCATACAGTATTTGTCCTTTTGCTGATGACTGACTTCACTCAGCATAACACCTTCCAATTGAAACTGGGTTATCAGGTGCTTTGTAAAATCACCATTATTCTTTACCATTGCATAGTGTTAAACTGAAAATATGTACCATAGTTTATTTATCCGTTCATCTACTGATGGGCATCTAGGTTGATTTCATCATTTTGCTATTGTAGACTGTGCTGCAATGAACATTTGTGTGCACGTTTCTGTTTGTGGGACAGCCAGCGTTTTTGTAGAATGTATTCCAAGTAGTGGCTTACAGGCCAAATGGTATATCTATTTCCAGCTTTGTAAGAAAGCGCCTAATTGTATTCCAAAGAGGTTGTAGCATTTTGCAATCCTACCAGCAGTGTAGGAGAGTTCTGATCATAGCTTCTCCAGTATTTGTTGTTTTGTGTTTTTTGGATTATCCCAACTTTGTTAGGGTGAGATGTTATCTCATTGTAGTTTTGATTTGCATTTGTCTGATAGCTAATGATCGTGAGCATTTCCTCATGTGTCTTTTAGGTGCCGGGATGTCCTCTTTGACGTGTTTCTCCATCTCCTTTGCCCATCATTAAATGGGGTTATTAACTCTTCTTGTTGATATTTTGCAGTATCTTGCAGATTATGGAGATCAGACATCAGTCCAATTTGTAGTTGCCAAATATTTTTTCTCATAGTGTAGGTGATCTTTTAACTCTTTTGATGAAGTTTTTGGGTAAGTAGGGGAGGAGCCAAGATGGCGGACTAAGCACATGTCTCCTTATATCCCTCTGGAAGCCAAGACCTGAATTGATAATCAAACGGAGCCTTCTGATCACCTAATCAGCCCCAGGACATGGCACAGGGTTGTTACTTTGGTCTTCGTATCACTGAGCGAAAAACCTCCTCTCTTTTGCTGACTCCTGCTCCTGGCTAGCCCTGGCTCTCATGGACTAAAGGTAAACGCACCATTTTGACTTTTTTTTCCTCTGTCTTGGCCGGCGGGTGGAGCTGGGTCTTGCCTAGTGGCTAGACTCAGACATGATTCTGGGGGGATAGGCAGGCGGAATTCCCATATTTTGAGAGCAGGCTTAGGACTATGTTCATCTAGCCACTTTAAGTCTGTCGTTTTATATCTGCCTCAGCGGTGTTTGCACGGAATTTCACAGTCAGTGTGCGGGACGCGATGTTGGATATAGAGATTCTAGCAGGACCTCATTCTTAGCCTAGGAGCCAGCGGGTGCAAACAGGACAGTACTTCTCTGACAGAAAAGCAGTAATTTACCCATGCCACCTACTTTGGGGGCCCTGCATCAGAATCAGAGGAATCAGTGCCTCTCGGTACCTTTAGCCATTCTGTCTGCTGCCTCTGTGGAGGGTGCCATCTTGAATATGTGGCTGCAGCTGGAACTAACTCTTAGCTTGGGAGCCAGAGCCTGCCTACAGGACTTTTCTACCAGAAAGCAGTACTGTATGCACTGTCACCTAAGGCTAGGCCCTGTCAGCAGAGGCCAACAGGGTAGTAGCATTGCTGTATTCTGAACTAGTTTGTATGATCTGGGGTTGCATGTAGTGGGGGTTACTTTGCCAGTTCAGAAGAGGGACCTCTACATCTGAAAACCTGACTGACTTGGGAAGTGGTCAGATACCTTTTGCTTTACATTTGAAGACAGCTAAAGAAACACCTGCAGTCCATGCTCACAGTACCTCTTCCAGCCTCTACATACTCACATGGGACCCAAAAAGCAACAGACAATTGTGGCATACAAGAAATCACCCATGGCTTCAGAAGGCTCCCAAACAAAGCAACCAAGGAGTCTTCCAGATGAAGAAACATTTATGAAAGCATCAGAAAGTGAATACAAAATGATTATATGCAGAGCCCTTCTGGACCTTATACAAAACGCAGCAGAAAAAAAAGGAAAAATTAAGCAAGTTGTTCAATCTGATGCAACACCAGTACTCTGAAATCCAACAGATCAAGAAGAAAATCAAAGACATAGAAACTTCCATGCAAAGCCAGGAAAACAGAATGGAACAAATAGAAAAAAGAATTTCTGACTTGGAAGACACAGCTACTGATGCCAGCATTTATGAACAGAAATCAGAAAAAAGAAACAAGAAAAATGAAGAAACATTAAGAAGCATGTGGGACGCTATTAAGAGGAATGACCTTTGATTAATTAGTATCTCTGAACAGGGTGAGACATTTGAGAAGACAGAGAGTATCGCTGCTGAGCGGCTGACAGAAAACTTCCCAGAAATCATGAAGGAAGAGAATATAGACATCTCAGATGCGTATCGTACGCCACCCAATATAGATCTCAAAAGAAAGACTCCAAGACATATTAGAATCAAGCTTAACAAAATGAAACATAAGCAGCAACTTTTAAAGGCAGCAAGACTCAAGGCAAAGCTAACATTCAGAGGGAAACCCTGTAGGCTCTCAACAGATTTCTCAGCAGAAAACATGCTGGCATGGAGACAGTGGCATGACACATTGAAAATCTTGAAGGAGAAGAACTTCCAACCAAGAATTGTATATCCTGCAAAACTGTCTTTCAAATACAAAAGTGAAATGAAGACATTCCCAGATAAACAGAAACTCAGACACTTTGTAAAAACCAAACCCAAACTACAAGAAATGCTGAAAGAAGTTCTTGGCTCTGGCTTAGAAGAATAAAATCACTAACTTTATATTCTAGAACGACACACTACTCAAAACTCTGCTCAGTTAGGGAAGACTCCAAAGCCAATTACAGCTTTGATATGGAAAGAAGCAGTCCAGAGATCATCATGAAAACTATGGTGTCATCATATTAAAAACAGGGATGTACTACAGTTGTTATAGTCCTTTCAGATGGAGAGGAAGATGACAAGACTGGTAGTAATTAAAATTGGGTTTACGTATAGTTTATTAAGGGGGATCACAGCGGCAGCTGTAAAGCACAGCAAAGATGTATCATATCATTTCAAGAAATGTAACACAGGAGTCTCAACAACTACAAAACCAGCTCTGAAAAAGGTGAAAAATCAACTCACAAAAAATAATATCCCAGAACAGACTAGTGAGAACAACAGAGAAAACACCAACATAAATAAACATATCACAATGACAGCAGTGAACACATACCTATCAATAATTACATTGAATGTGAATGGACTGAATGCTACAGTAAAGAGACATTGAGTGACGTCTTGGATCAAAAGACATGACCCATCCATATGTTGTCTACAAGAAACTCACTTGAAACCTAAAGATAGGAACAAACTGAAAATTAAAGGGTGGAAGAATATATATCAAGTTAACAATGAACAAAGAAGAGCACGGGTGGCAATTCTAATCTCAGGCAAAATCAATTTTAATGTCAAATCCACCATCGTGGACAAAGATGGACACTATCTATTGCTGAAAGGTTCAGTACACAAGCAAGACTTAACTATATTAAATATTTATGCACCTAATATCAGAACACCTAAATACGTCAAAGAAATACTGAGTACACTTAAAAGAGAGTTAAATGACTCCACAATAATAATTGGAGACTTCAAAACTCCACTCTCAATACTAGACAGATCTTCTAGAAAAAAGCTCAGTAAAGATAGAGAAGACCTCATTGAAACAATTAACCAACTAAACCTCATTGATATATACAGAAATTTCCACCCATGAGTAGACAACTACACCTTCTTCTCCAGTGCACATGGAACATTCTCCAGAACTGACCATGTGATAGGCCATAATACAATGCTCAACAAAATCCATACCAATTAATTACTTCAAAGCATCTTCTTAGATCATAAAGCCATCAAAGTTCAAATCAATAACAGAAAAAACATAGGTAGAAAGTGGAATTCTTGGAAACTGAACAAAATCTTGCTAAAAAAACACGGGTTATAGGGGAAATCAAAGATAAAATAAAGAAATTCATGGATTCCAATGAGAACAAAAACACTTCCTATCGGAACTTCTGGGATACAGCCAAAGCAGTGCTCAGAGATTTGTTTATCTCCATAAATGCACACATCTGGAAGGAAGAAAGAAACCAAATCAAGGAACTAAGCCTTCAGCTTGAACAAGCAGAAAGACATCAACAGAGGAACCCCTCAGGCACCAGAAGAAATGAGATCATAAAGATTAGAGCAGAGCTAAATGAATTAGAGGATAGAAAAACAATTGAAAAAATTGAAAAGACCAAAAGCTGGTTTTTTGAAAAGATCAACAAAATTCATAAACCACTGGCTAAACTTACTGAAGAAATGAAGGAAAGGAAACAATAACCCAAATTAGAAATGAGAGGGGAGTTGTCACCACAGATGCAACAGAAATAAAAAATATCATAACAGGATACTATGAAAGACTGTACTCTAAGAAATTTGAAAACCTAGGGAAAATGGACAAATTCCTTGACTCATACCACCTACCCAAATTATCACAATGTGAAGCAGAACAACGTAATAAACCCATCACAATGGAAGAGATTGAGAATGTCATCAAAACACTGCCAAACAAAAAAAGTCCGGGCCCAGATGGCTTCACGGCAGAATTCTACCAAGCATTTAGAGAAGAGTTATCTCCAATACTACTGAGACTATTTCACAGTATAGAAAGGGATGCAGTACTCCCAAACTCATTCCATGAAGCCAGCATAACCCTGATACCTAAGCCAGGGAAAGACCCAACAAAGAAACAGAACTACAGACCGATATCACTCATGAATCTGGATTCAAAAATCTTCAGCAAAATTCTTGCCAAAAGAATATAAGTACATATCAAAAAAAAATAATAGTAATCCATCATGAGAAAGTTTGATTCATACCAGGGATGCAAGGCTGGTTCAACATTAGAAAAACAATTAATGTGATTAACCACATAAATAACACAAAAGACAAGGATCACTCATTTTGTCCATCGATGCCAAAAAGGCATTTGATAAAGTCCAACACCCATTCATGCTAAAAACTCTTAGCAAAATTGTCATAGACGGCAAATTCCTCAACACAATGAGGGCCATTTATAGAGCCAACTGCCTACGTCATCCTGAATGGAGAGAGACTGAAAGACTTTCGCTTGAGATCAGGGACTAGACAAGGATGCCCACTCTCATCTCTTCTATTCAACATTGTGCTAGAAGTTTTAGCCAGAGCAATTAGATAAGACGAAGAAATAAAGGGCATCTGCATCGGCAAAGAGGAAGTTAAAATCTCCCTGTTTGCAGATGATATGATTGTATATGCAGAGAACACCAAGGAATCTATAAGTAAACTACTCAAACTGATAGAAGAGTTCAGCAAAGTCTCAGGAAACAAGATAAACATAAGTAAATCAGTAGGATTCCTTTATACCAACAACGAGGCTGTTAAGGAAGAAATCATCAAATCAATACCATTACGATAGCCCCTAAGAAGATAAAGTACCTAGGAATTAGTCTAACCAGAGAAATAACAGACCTTTACAAAGAGAACTACAAGCCCTTACTACAAGAAACTAAGAGAGACTTAGATAAATGGAAAAACCTACCCTGCTCATGGATAGGAAGACTTAACATTGGGAAAATGTCTATTTTACCCAAAGCAATCTATTTATATAATGCAATCCCAATACAAGTTCCAGCGACATTTTTTAATGAGATGGA
Organism: Heterohyrax brucei; assembly: GCA_028571685.1. NCBI lineage: Eukaryota > Metazoa > Chordata > Mammalia > Hyracoidea > Procaviidae > Heterohyrax > Heterohyrax brucei. The sequence continues at coordinate 133,942,561 of CM053150.1, forward strand.
GAAATAAATCGCCAATTTTGTTTGGACAGGGAAGAAGCCCCGGATAAGTAAGGTACTACCAAAGAAGAAGAACACACTGGGAGGCCTCTCATTACCCGACCTTAGAACATACTACACTGTCACAGTGGTCAAAACAGCCTGGTACTGGTACAAGAACTGACAGATTGATCAATGGAACAGAAGTGAGACCCCAGAGATGCCATCATCTGCCTATGAACAGTTGATATTCGACAAAGGCCCTAAGACATTAAACTGGGGTAAAAACAGTCTCTTCAACAAATGGTGCTGGCAAAATTGGATATCCATCTGCAATAAACTGAATCAAGATCCATATCTTACGCCTTATACAAAAACCAACTCCAACTGGATAAAAGACCCAAATATCAAACCTAAAACGATAAAGCTCATCCAACAAAAGTTAAGAACAACAATGGAAGTTTTAATACACAATGAGGTCAGACTCCAAAATCTGTCGAAGAAACCACAATCAGCAGACGAGAAAATAGATAAATGGGAAGTATTAAGAATCACACACTTTTGCTCATCCAAAGACTTTATTAATAGAATTAAAAGAACACCCACAGAATGGGAAAAAATATTTGGCAACTCTATGTCAGACCGACGCCCGATCTCCATAATCTATAAGATACTACAAAATATCAATAAAAAAAGATAAATCACGCAATTAAGCGCTGAGCAAAGGAGATGGACAGGAATTTCCCTAAAGCGGAGATCCAGGCAGCCAAAAAACACATGCAGACATGTTCGTGATCTTTAGTTATTAAAGAAATTCAAATGAAGATGACAGAGAGATACCATCTCACCCCAACACGATTGGCCATGATCCAGAAAGCATAAAACAACAAATGCTGGAGAGGCTGTGGAGAAAGTGGAACCCTCCTACACAGTTGATAGGATTGCAAAATGGTCCAGCCTTTTTGGAAAGCAATCTGGCGCTTCCTTAAAAAAATGGATATCGATATACCATTTGACCCAGTATTGCCACTGCCTGGAATATATCCTACAGAATCAAGGCCTTTCACACCAACGGACACATGCACCAGAATGTTTATCGCAGCACAGTCCACGATAGCAAAAGAATGGAATCAACCTAGATGCCCAACAACAGAAGAATGGATCGGTAAACTATGGTACATATACTCAGTGGAGCACTACGCAACGATAAAGAATAACGATGATTCCAGGAAACACCTCCTAACCTGGTTTCAACTGGAAGACATTATGTTGAGTGAAAGTAGTCAGCAACAAAAGGACAAATATTGCATGAGACCTCTACAATAAGATCTCAAAAACAGATTTATATATAGAAGAAAAAACTCTTTGACAGCTGCAAGAGAGGAGACGGAAGGAGGGCGAGAGGGGTTGGTTTAGATTAGATAGTTGCTGGAAATCTGGTTGGGAGAAATTGGTGATAGAACACATTAGAAACAATAACAACATTAAATGGACTTCAGCATAACTTGAGTACTCCTTCCGTCTTAACCCAATATTTCAAGGATAGAGTAGCTGGGGCAGATGGCAGGGGACCATGCTCTTAGGTGAAATCGAGGCCAATTGGCACAACTAGCGTTTTGCTAAGAGGACTCTCTGCATCCCACATTGGTGAGTAGCATCTGGGGTCTTAAAAGCTGCCAAGCTGCCATCCGAGGACACAGCAAGTGGTCCCACCTCAGCAGGAACGGATGCTCACGAAGGACCAAGTCGACATGGGGTAAAGACAACCTAGAAGATAGAGAGACCCACATAAGTGGGTGCCTACATCGACTTCGGACTGGAAGAACTGGATCGTGTCCGGCCACCACCAGTGATAGCCACGATGGAGCTCACTAGGTTGAGTCTCACCGGCGACACAAGAATAAAAAGGGGTGCATCCTGAGATTTCCACTAAAAGACCTCAGTTGATGATCCAGTGGTTTCTGGGTTTCCCTGAGAGCATGGCCCCTGGCCCTGATGCTGCCCTTGCCCATAAATTGTAATGAAGGTCCACTCTTTGGACAGGAATGGATTGGACTTGGCAATGCAGAGTGACCATATATTGGATGCCCTTTATGGTTCTATACATCTGTAGGATATCATCCTGCTGACCTCCGGCTGGAGGAAGGAGAGTGGGTGGAGAGGAGGGGAAAGAAGGCTGTTGGGAGGACAAAGCATTTATGGAACAGAGAGGAATAATGTGCTGTCACCGGACAGGGAGAGCAGTGGAAGCTACATATAGGTGGGCATGTAAATTTATATGAGAATGTACATTTTCACTCAGTTATATTAAATTAAAAGAAAAAAAAGGAGAAAAAAGTTTTGGGGTAAGTAAAGCTGTTGATTCTCGGGAGTTCCTTTCTCCTCTGTTGAGCATGCTTTGTCAGACACTGAAGTCTATCTGAGATGTGTATTGTTTGTCAGATATTGAAGTCTGTCTAAGCTGTGTATGAGAACATTTACTGTGAATCTTTTTTTTTTCTTGCATGATCTTTATTGTTTAGGTTTGATATTCACGTCTTTAACCCATTCTGAGTTAGTTTTTGTGTAAGATATGAGATATGAGTCTGGTTTCAGTTTTTTGCAGATGGATATGCAATTTAGCCCACACCACTTGTTAAACAGACTGTTTTCACTGCAGTTTACAATCCTAGGGCCTTTGTCCAAGATCAACTACAAGAGGATAGTGGCATCTCTGGGATCTCAACTCTGTTGCATTTGTCTATATGTCTCTTTTTGTACCAGTACCAGGTTGTTTTGACAACTGTGTCGGTATAAGTACTAAGGTTGGGTAGTGTGAGACCTCCCACTCTGTTTCTTTTCTTCAGTAGTGCTTTACATACACATGGTTTCTTTCTTCCCTTTCCAAACAAAGTTGGTGATATGTTTCTCGATCTGATTAAAAAAGACAGTGGAATTTGAATTAGGATTCCATTCTATATGTAGACCACTTTGGGTAAAATAGACATTTTTGAAATGTTAAGTTTTCCTATCCGTAAGTTGAGCAGTTTTCCCAATTTATGTAAGACTCTTGGTTTCTTGCAGTAAGGTCTTGTATTTCTCTTTGAATTAGGTCTCCTATTTCTCTAGTCAGATTTCTTCCTAGATATTTTATCTTCTTGGGGGTTAAAGTAAATGGTATTGATTTGGTGATTTCTTCTTTGATGATCTCTTTGTTGATATAAAGGAATTGTACTGATTCGTGTATATTTATCTTGTATCCTGATACTTCACTGAACTCTTAGTTTCAGTAATTCACTAGTAGGCTTTTAGGAATCTTTGCATATACAACCATATCATCAGCAAATAGGGAGATTTTTACTTCTTGTTTGCCCATGCAGATGCCCTTTCTTTGTCTTGTCTAATTGCTCTAGCCAGAACCTCTAGTACAATGTTGAAAACAAGTGGTGAGAGTGGCCATCCTTGTCTAGTTCCCATTCTCAAGGAGAATTCTTTCATTCTCTCTTCTTTCAAGATGATGTAGTTGGTTGGTTGTAAGCAGATGCCCCTTATTGCATTCCTGTTTTGCTGAGAGTTTTTAGCATGAATCATTGTTAGACTTTGCTGAATGCCTTTTCTGCATCAATTGACAAAATCAGGTAATTTTTATCCTTTGTGCTATTTATGTGGTTGATCGCATTGTTTTTTCTGATGTTGAACCAACCTTGCATCCCTTATACAAATCCAACTTGGTGGTTATGATGAGTTGTTTTTTTTTGTTTTTTTGACATGTTGTTGAATTCTACTGGTTAGAATTTGGTTCAAGATTTTTGCATCTAATTTCATGAGCAATATTCATCTGTCATTTTCTTTTTTGTGGAATCTTTCCCTGGCTTTGATATCAGGTTATGTTGGCTTCATAGAATGAATTTCTGAGTATTCCATCCCTTTCTATGCTGTGAAATAACCACAGTAATATTGGGGTTAACTGCTCTCTAAAAGTTTAGCAGAATTCTCCAGTGAAGCCATCTGGGCCAGGACTTTTTTTGGCTGGTTTTTTTTTTTTTCTTCCAGTTGTTTCCTTTGTAATGGGTTTATTAAGTGGTTCTACTTCTCCTTGTGATAATTTTGGTAGATGATATGAAACTAGGCATTTGTTCATTTCCTCAAGGTTTTCAAATGTGTTAGAGTACAGTCTTCTGTAGTATTCTGTTATGACATTTTTATTTTAATTGGGTCTGTTGTGACATCCACCATCCCATTTCTTATTTGGGTTATTTGTTTCCTCTCCTGTTTCTCTTTTGTAAGTTTGGCCAATAGTTTATCAATTTTGTTGTTTTTTTCAAAACAACAACTTTTAGTTTTATTATTTTTTTATATTTTTCATCTGTTCTCTAATTCATTTAGTTCTGCTCTAATATTATTATCTGCTTTTCTTCTAGTGCCTGAGAGAGTTCTCTATTGCTCTCTTTCTACTTTTTCAATCTGAAGGGTTAATTCTTTAGTCTGAGTCCTTTCTTCCTTCCAGATATGTATATTTGTAGAGATAAATTGACCTTGGAGCACTGTTTTGGCTGTATTCCATAGGTTACAATAGGATGTGTTTTAATTCTGATTTTGTTCCACAACTTTCTTTAGTTTGTCCTTGATTTCTTCTGTAACCAATGGATTTTTGAATAAGGTTGTTATTCAGTTTCCATGCATTCCAATTTCTATGTTTTTTTCTGCTATTGATTTCAACTTTTGTGGCTTTATGGTCCAAGATGATGCTTTGCAATAATTCAATGGTTTGGATTTTAATGAGACTTTATGTCTTAACACATAGTTTATTCTGAAAAATATTCCATGTACATTGGAGAAGAAGGCATACTTATCTGTTTATGGATATAAACTTTTGCATATGTCAGTAAAGTCTAGCTGGTTAATTGTCACACAAGCTCTTCTCTATCTTTACTGAGCTTTATTCTAAATGATCTGTCCATTACTGAAAGTGTAGTGTTGAAGTCTCCATCAATTCTTGTGGAGTATCCTTTCTCATTTTTCAATGTTGTCAGTGTTTGCTTCACGTATTTATATGTTATGGTATTGGGTGCATAAATATTTAAAGTTGCTATGTCCTGTTTATGGAATGAAACTTTCAACAATAAATAGTGGCCATCCTTGTCCATGACGGTAGATTTTACATTAAAGTATCTATTATCAGGGGTGGAGTCAAGAAGGCGGACTAAGCACACGTCTCCTTATATCCCTCTGGAAACCAAGAACTGAATTGACAATCAAACAGAGCCTTCTGATCACCTAATCAGCCTCAGGACATGGCACAGAGCTGTTAGTTGGGACTTCATACCACTCACCAAAAAAAACTCTTCTCTTTCACTGACTCCCACTCCTGGCTAGCCCCAGCTCTCATGGACGGAAGGTAAACACACCATTTTGACTTTTTTTTCTCTGTCTTGGCCATGGGCAGAACTGGGTCTTGCCTGGCGGCTGGACTCAGACACACTGCTGGGGGGATAGGCAGGCGAAATTCCCATATTCTGAGAGCCAGGCTCGGGACTCTGTTAATCTAGACACTTTGAGCCTTTCGTTTTGTAGCTGCCTCAGCGGGGTTTGTGCGGAGCTTCGAAGTTAGTGTGTGGGACGCCATGTTGGTAACGAGATTTTAGCGGGACCTCCTTCTTAGCCTGGGAGCCAGCGCCTGCAAATGGAACAGTGCTTCTCTGACAGAAAAGTAGTGATTTTGCACAGTGCTGCCTACATTAGGGGCCCTACAACAGAAGTAGAGGAATCACTACCTCTTGGCACCTTTAGCCCCTCTGTCTGCTACCTGTGTGGAGGATGCCATCTTGGATACAGTGGCCATATCTGGACTTAATTCTTAGCTTGGGAACCAGAGCCTGCCCACAGGAGAGTGCTTTTATATCACAAAATCAGTACTCGACACAGTGTTGGCTAAGGCTAGGCCCTGTCAGCAGAGGCCAACAGGGTAGTAGCATTGCTGTATTCTGAACTAGTTTGTTATCACCTGGGGTTGGATATAGTGGCACCTACTTTGTCAGATGAGAAGAGGGACCTCTACACCTGAAAACCCTAACTGACTTGTGAACTGGTCAGATACCTTTTGCTTTACATTTGAAGACAGCCTAGAGAAACACTTGCAACCCATCCTCACAGTACCTCTTCCAGCCTCTATATACTCACATGGGACCCAAAAAGCAACAGACAATTGTGGCATACAAGAAATCACTCATGGCTTCAGAAGGCTCCCAAACAAAGCAACCAAGGAGTTTTCCAGATGAAGAAACTTTTATGAAAGCATCAGGAAGTGAATACAAATTGATTATACACAGAGCCCTTCTAGACCTTATACAAAATGCAGCAGAACAAAGTGAAAAATTAAGCAAGTTGTTCGATCTGATGGAACACCAGTACTCTGAAATCCAACAGATCAAGAAGAAAATCAAAGACATAGAAACTTCCATGCAAAGCCAAGAAAATAAAATGGAACAAATAGAAAAAAGAATTTCTGACTTGGAAGACACAGCTACTGATGCCAGCGTCTATGAGAAGAAATCAGAAAAAAAGAAACAAGAAAAATGAAGAAACATTAAGAAGCATGTGGGACTCTATTAAGAGGAACAACCTTTGATTAATTGGAGTCCCTGAACAGGGTGAGACATCTGAGAACACAGAGAGTACTGTTGCTGAGGTGCTGAAAGAAAACTTCCCAGAAATCATGAAGGAAGAGAATATAGACATCTCAGATGCATATCATATGCCACCCAATATAGGTCTTCAAAGAAAGACTCCAAGACATATTAAAATCAAGCTTAACAAAATGAAAAATAAGCAGCAATTCTCAAAGGCAGCAAGACTCAAGGCAAAGCTAACATTCAGAGGGAAAACCTGTAGGCTCTCTTCAGATTTCTCAGCAGAAACCATGCTGGCACAGAGACATTGGCACGACACATTCAAAGTCATGAAGGAGAAGAACTTCCAACCAAGAATTATATATCCTGCAAAACTATCTTTCAAATACGAAAATGAAATGAAGACATTCCCAGATAAACAGAAACTCAGAGACTTTGTAAAAACCAAACCCAAACTACAAGAAATATTGAAAGAAGTTCTTGGCTTTGGCTTAGAAGTACGAAACCACTAACTTTATATTTTAGAACGACACACTACTCAATACTCATTTAGGGAAGGCTCCAAAGCCAATCACAGCTTTGATAGGGAAAGAAGCAATCCAGTGATTATCATGAAAACTATGGTGTCATCATAATAAAAAGAGGGATGTACTACAGTTGTTATTCCAGATAGAGAGGAGGGTGACAAGACTGGTAGTAATTAAAATTGGGATTATAAATAGGTCATTAAGGGGGTTCATAGCGGCAGCTGTAAAGCACAACAAAGATGTATCATACCATTTCAAGAAATCTAACACACGAGTCTCAACAACTATAAAACCAGCTCTGAAAAAGGTGAAAAATCAACTCACAAAAAAGAGTGTCCCAGAACAGACTAATAAGAACAACAGAGAAAACATCAACATAAAAATAAACATATCACAATGGCAGCAGTGAACACATACCTATCAATAATTACATTGAATGTGAATGGACTGAATGCTCCAGAAAAGAGACACCGAGTGTCATCTTGGATCAAAAGACAGGACCCATTCGTATGTTGTCTACAAGAAATTCACTTGAGACCTAAAGACAGGAAGAAACTGAAAATTAAAGGATGGAAGAATATATATCAAGCTAACAATGAACAAAGAAGAGCAGGGGTGGCAATTCTAATCTCAGACAAAATCAACTTTAATGTCAAATCCACCATCGTGGACAAAGATGGACACTATTTATTGCTGAAAGGTTCAATACACAGGCAAGACTTAACTATATTAAATATTTATGCACCTAATGTCTGAGCACTTAAATATGTTGAAGAAACATTGACTACACTCAAAAGAGAGTTAGATGACTCCACAATGATAGTGGGAGACTTTAACACTCTACTCTCATTACTAGACAGATCATCTAGAAAAAAGCTCAGTAAAGATAGAGAAGACCTCATTGACACAATTAACCAACTAAACCTCATTGATATATACAGAACTGTCCACCCATCAGCAGACAACTACACCTTCTTCTCCAGTGCACATGGAACATTCTCCAGAATTGACCATGTGATAGGCCATAATGCAATGCTCAACAAAATCCATACCACTGAATTACTGCAAAGCATCTTCTCAGATCCTAAAGCCATAAAAGTTGAAATCAATAACAGAAAAAACATAGATAGAAAGTGGAACTCTTGGAAACTGAACAACATCTTGCTCAGAAAAACATGGGTTATAGAGGAAATCAAGGATGAATTAAAGAAATTCATGGATTCCAATGAGAACGAAAACACTTCCTACCAGAACCTATGGGATACAGCCAAAGCAGTGCTCAGAGGTCTGTTTATCTCCATAAATGCACACATCTGGAAGGAAGAAAGAAATCAAATCAAGGAATTAACTCTACAACTTGAACAAGTAGGAAGAGAACAGAGGAACCCCTCAGGCACCAGAAGAAATGAGATCATAAAGATTAGAGCAGAGCTAAATGAATTAGAGAATAGAAAAACAATTGAAAAAATTGAAAAGACCAAAAGCTGGTTCTTTGAAAAGATCAACAAAATTGACAAACCACTGGCTAAACTTACTAAAGAAAAGCAGGAAAGGAAACAAATAACCCAAATTAGAAATGACAGGGGAGTGGTCACCACAGATGCAACAGAAATCAAAAATATCATAACAATACTATGAAAGACTGTACTCTAACAAATTTGAAAACCTAGGGGAAATGGACCAATTCCTGGACTCATACCACCTACCCAAATTATCACAACGTGAAGCAGAACAACTTAATAAACCCATCACAAAGGAAGAGATTGAAAAGGTCATCAAAACACTGACAACCAAAAGAAGTCTGGGCCCAGATGGCTTCACGGCAGAATTCTACCAAGCTTTTAGAGAAGAGTTACCTCCAATACTACTGAGACTATTTCACAGTATAGAAAGGGATGGAGTACTCCCAAACTCGTTCTAGGAAGCCAGCATAACCTTGATAACTAAGCCAGGGAAAGATCCAACAAAGACAGAGAACTACAGACCGATATCACTCATGGACCTAGATGCAAAAATCTTCAACAAAATTCTTGCCAACAGAATACAACAACATATCAAGAAATTAATCCATCATGACCAAGTGGGATTCATACCAGGGATGCAAGGCTGGTTCAACATCAGGAAAACAATTAATGTGATTCACCACATAAATAACACAAAAGAGAAGGATCCCCTGATTTTGTCCATTGATGCCAAAAAGGCATTTGGTAAAGTCCAACACCCATTCATGCTAAAAACTCTTAGCAAAATGGGCATAGACGGCAAATTCCTCAACACAATAAGGGCCATTTGTAGAAAGCCAGTTGCCCACATCCTCCCGAATGGAGAGAGACTGAGAGACTTTCCCTTGAGATCAGGAACTAGACAAGGATGCCCACTGTCACCTCTCCTATTCAACATTGTGCTAGATGTTCTAGTCAGAGCAATTAGACAAGACTGCCAGGAGCCAGTCCCAACACCTTTCGGTGTCCCGCATGGAGGGAGGGAGAGGCGTCGGCGGGAAATGAATAAAGAGAGACAGGAAAGGCTTTTCTGGCTTAAGGCAGCCCGACCCAGAGAGCAAGAGAGAAGGCTGTCAGTCTTTATTGTTTTTATAACAGGGGTGATGTGGTGTTCACCCTATTTTCTTCATCATATAGACTATTGGTTAACAAGAAACTGACCCATCATTATTGGTTAACAACAACCGACCCCTCGTGGTCTCTATGTTAATCACAAGAGTTTTCTGAATAATGGCTCCAGACTAGTGTCTCTTTTCATGTTAGCTATTAAGATCTTCTAAACAATGGTTAGAGACAATGGTCTTCTCTTCTTGTTGACTATTAGGGTCTTCTCTTAGTTAGTAAAAAGTAAAAAGTAAACACTTGTTATTCCTTTTTATGTTCACCATTAGGACCCTCTAAAGAATGGTCTGAGACAGGCATATTTGTGATTTATTATTAACAGCTGGAGCAAACCTAATGTTAGACTTCTATTAACTTTACCTAAGCAGGAAGAGAAGACAAACCCATTTTAAAGGTTATACAGTCTCCATTTGTTCCTTCTCTGCTCTTCCTTATCACTTCCTGTAAGGACAATGGGTGCCCACCGTCCTTATTCTAAGTTTTTTTTAAACTGCTCTAAGAAAGGCATTTCTTTAGTATTTGTCTGTTTGCCGATAGCAAATGTAATAAACTTGGGACTCTAGTTGTTTTCCTGAAGTAAGATGTTCGCTATCTAAGAGCTGAGAAAGAGAGGGAGGGAGTTGTCTCTGGAAAGCCCTTAAGGGTGAGCAGCTGGGAGAGGTCAGCAGGGGTTGGGCCGGCCTCGCTGCTCTCAAGCTGGCTGTGTTAGAAATCATTCCTCTGAGCCCTTTTCCCCAGAAATTCCTGTACAGGTTTTCCCAATCTTATTTCATAAACCAAGGGGGTAGGAAAGGGCCCCTCTCAGAAGGCATCTCCCCTGATCCCCGTGCCAGGAGAGGAGGGGGTATCTTTTTGAAGAAAATTTAATTAGAAAGCCAAATGATATCAAGGGCAGTAGGCTAGAAAACATGTCACAGGTGAGATGCTTCAGCCCGTCATTTACAGGGGTTCGTGACTTTGTCTACAAGGCTAAAGGCGGACCTCCACACAAGACGAAGAAATAAAGGGCATCAGCATCGGCAAAGAGTAAGTTATAATCTCCCTGTTCGCAGATGATATGATTGTATATGCAGAGAACCCAAAGGAATCTGTAAGTAAGCTACTCAAACTGATAGAAGAGTTCAGCAAAGTCTCAGGATAGAAGATAAACATAAGTAAATCAGTAGGATTCCTTTATACCAACAACGAGACTGTTACAGAGGAAATTATCAAATCAATACCATTTACGATAGCCCCTAAGAAGATAAAGTACCTAGGAATTCATCTAACCAGAGAAACAACAGACCTTTACAAAGAGAACTACAAGCCCTTACTACAGGAAACTAAGAGAGACTTAGATAAATGGGAAAACCTACCCTGCTCATGGATAGGAAGACTTAACATTGGGAAAATGTCTATTTTATCCAAAGCAATTTATTTATATAATGCAATCGCAATACAAGTTCCAGTGACATTTTTTAATGAGATGGAGAAACAAATCACCAATTTTGTTTGGAAAGGGAAGAAGCCCCGGATAAGTAAGGTACTACTAAAGAAGAAGAACACACTGGGAGGCCTCTCATTACCCGACCTTAGAACATACTACACTGCCACAGAGGTCAAATCAGCCTGGTACAGGTACAAGAACAGACAGATCGATCAATGGAACAGAATTGAGATCCCAGAGATGACACCATCTGCCTATGAACAGCTGATATTCGACAAAGGCCCTAGGACATTAAACTGGGGTAAAAACAGTCTCTTCAACAAATGGTGCTGGCAAAATTGGTTATCCATCTACAATAAACTGAATCAAGATCCATTTCTTACACCTTATACAAAAACCAACTCCAACTGGATAAAAGACCTAAATATCAAACCTAAAACGATAAAGCTCATCCAAGAAAAGGTAGGAACAACAATGGAAGTTTTAATACACAATGAGGACAGACTCCAAAATCTGTCAAGGAAACCTCAATCAACAGAAGAGAAAATAGATAAATGGGAAGTATGAAGAATCACACACTTTTGCTCATCCAAAGACTTTATTAATAGAATTAAAAGAACACCCATAGAATGGGAAAAAATATTTGGCAACTCTATGTAAGACTGACGCCTGATCTCCATAATATATAAGATAATACAAAATATCAATAAGAAGAAGACAAACCATCCAATTAAGTGATGGGCAAAGTAGATGGACAGACACTTCACTAAAGAGGAGATCCAGGCAGCCAAAAAACACATGCGGACATGTTCACGATCTTTAGTTATTAAAGAAATTCAAATCAAGACAGCAATGAGATACCATCTCACCCCAACGAGATTGGCCATGATCCAGAAAACACAAAACAACAAATGCTGAAGAGGCTGTGGAGAAAGTGGAACCCTCCTACACTGTTGGTGGGGTTGCAAAATGCTCCAGCCTCTTTGGAAGGCAATCTGGCGCTTCCTTAAAAAAATGGATATGGATATACCATTTGACCCAGTAATTCCACTACTTGGAATATATCCTGCGGAATCAAGTCCTTTCACACCAATGGACACATGCACCAGAATGTTTACTGCAGCACAGTCCACGATAGCAAAAAGATGGAATCAACTCAGATGCCCAACAATAGAAGAATGGATAGGTAAACTATGGTACATATACTCAATGAAGCACTACTCAATGATAAAGAATAACGACGATTCCAGGAAACACCTCCTAACCTGGTTTCAATTGGAAGACATTATGTTGAGTGAAAGTAGCCTGCGACAAAGTGACAAATACTGTATGAGACCTCTACGATAAGATCTCAAAAATAGTCTTTTGTAGAGAAGAAAAGACTCTTTGACAGCTGCAAGGGAGGAGAGGAAGGGAGGGTTTAGTTTAGATAGTTACTAGAAATCTAGTTGGGAGAAAGCGGTGATAGCACACATTAGAAACAAGAACAACATTAAGTGGACTTCAGCATAACTTGAGTACTTCTATCTTAACTCAATAATGCAAGGATAGAGTAGCTGGGGCGGGGGGTGGGTGACCATGCTCTTAGTCGAATTCCAGGCCAATTGGCACAACTAGCGTTTTGCTAAGAGAGCTCTCTGCACCCCACATTGGTGAGTGGCGTCTGGGGTCTTAAAAGCTGCCAAGCTGCCATACGAGGACACAGCAAATGGTCCCACCTCAGCAGGAACGGACGCTCACCGAGGACCAAAGTGACATGCGGTAAAGACAACCGAGAAGACAGAGAGACCCACAAGAGTGGGTGCGTACATCGACTTGGGACCAGAAGAACTGGATGGTGCCCGGCCACCACCAGTGATAGCCACGATGGAGCTCACAGAGAGGAGTCTGAGTGGCAACAGAAGAATGAAAAAGGGTGCATCCTGAGATCTCCACTAAAAGACCTCAAGTGATGGTCCAGCGGTTTTGGGGTTCCTCTGAGAGCATGGCCCCCTGCCCTAATGCTGCCCTTTCCCATAAATTATAACAAAGGTCCACTCTTTGGACAGGAATGGATTGGACTTGGCAATGCAGAGTGACCATATATTGGAAGCACTTTATGGTTCCATACATCTATAGGATATCATCCTGCTGACCTCTGGCTGGAGGAAGGAGAATGGGTGGAGAGGAGGGGAAAGAAGGCTCTTGGGAGGATGAGACATATATGGAGCAGAGAGGAATAGTATGCTGTCACCGGGCAGGGAGAGCAGTGGAAGCTGCATATAGGTGGGCATGTAAATTTATATGGGAATGTACATTTTCACTCAGTCATGTTAAATAAAAATGAAAATAAAGAAGTATCTATTATCTGAGATCAGTATTGTCACTCCTGCTCTTCTTTCTATGTTGTTGGCTTGGTGTACATTTTTCCATCTTTTGATTTTCAGTTTGTGTTTTTAAGTCTAGGGTCTGTTTGTTGTAAGCAGTATATAGACAGGTCATGTCTTTTAATCCAGTATGTCACTTGCTGTGTCTTTTATTGGAGCATTCAGTCATTTACATTCAGAGTAATTATTGATGCCAACTAAGTGCCATCGAGTCACATGTTTATTGCTGTCATTTGGATGCCTTTGTTTTTGTGTTCTTGATGTTTTCCACGTTGCTCTTAGTATTCTGTTGTCAGTCATTGGTTTTTATGGGTTGACTTTTCATCTTTTTCGATGTTGATTTTGTGTTTATTGAGACTCCTGCATTATGCTTATTGTTTTGATATGTCATGTTGTTATTTTTCTTTGAGGCTACTCCTATGATTCCCTTACTATGCTAAGTTTAAACCAGACTTAAACTTCTGCATTTTTTTTTTAATTTCCTCCCCATCTGAAAAGTTTTTAACCACTGTAATATATCCCTCTGTTTAGTGAGATAATGTCATAGGTTTTGTGTTCTGATAAGTGGTTCTTTTCTTCTCACATTGTAGTTTTGACTGAGCTTTTTAACTTTTCTAAATGATTAGGATTCTGGATGCTGTGTTTTAGATTGCCTACTTAAGTATGCACTCGATGTTTTTGTTTTTCCAAGCAAATAGCTTCTTTCAGTATTTCTTGTAGTTTTGGTTTGGTTTTTATGAAGTCTGTAAGCTTCTATTTTTCACTGAATGTCTGAATTTCACTGTCACATTTGAGAGACAATTTTACAGGATATATAATTCTTGGTTGGAAGTTTTTCTCCTTCAGGGCTATGAATGTGTCATCCTGCTGCCTTCTTGCCAAAATCATTTCTGCCAAAAAGTTAGACAAAAGCCTACAGGGCTTCCCTCTGTTAGCTTTGCTGTAAGCCCTGCTGCCTTTAAGTGTCTCCCTTTATGTTTTGTTTTATTAAGCTTGTCATAACATGTCTTGATCTCTTTCTTTTGGGGTCTAGTTTTTGTGGGATTCCATAAGCATGCTGGATGTCTATGTTCTCTTTTTTCATAATTTCAGGGAAGTTTTCTGTCAGCAATTCTACTACAATTCTCTCTGTGTTTTCAGGTATCCCTCCCTCTTCAACAACTCTAATTGTTTGTAGATTATTCCTCTTAATGGATACCTACATGTTTCTTATATCTTCTTCATGTTGCTTATTTATTTTCTCTGATTTCTTCTCAGAAATGCTGGTGTCAGTTAATTTATCCTCACAATCACTAACTCTGGCTTCCATCTCCTCAAGTCTTCTCTTTTGAGTTTGGATTGAATTCTCTAATTCTGTAATTTTATTATTGATGGGCTGGATTTCAGATCACTGATGTTTCATCAGTTCAAATAGCTTACTTAATTGTTCATTTGGTTCTGCCGCATTGTGTTTAATCTCCAGTTCAAACAGCTTACTTAATTGTTCATTTGGTTCTGCCGCATTTTGTTTAATCTCCAGTTCAAATAGCTTACTTAATTGTTCATTTGGTTCTGCCACATTTTGTTTAATCTCCAGTTCAAATAGCTTACTTAATTGTTCATTTGGTTCTGCCGCATTTAGTTTAAACTCTAGCAAGACTCTATTCATAATTATTTTGTATTCAATTTCCAATAGTTCCAGAAAGGCTTCTACAACTGGGAAGTTTTTGATTCTTTATTTTGGTAGTTTTCCAGAGCCATAGTGGACTGTTTCTTTAAATGGTTAGTTAGTAACTGTCTTCTAGTTGTTTGGTTTCTCTGGTGTTATCCCAAGAGTAGTTGAGGTATATATCTCTAAGAGTGGCGTTGATCACCAGCCACCTCAGTGTACTCTAGTGACTGGCTCCAGGCAGACTTTCTGGGGTGACAGACTTTGCCTCCTGGCTGGCAATGATGGTACCCCACTTATGGAGTCACTGTGGGGCCATGAGTCAGCACTATGATGTGGATCAGTGAAGGGTGAAAGAGATGCTACCCAGCTGCACAGCAGTCATTTCTCCAGGTAATCTTATTTTAAAAACGTACTTTACTCCTAAACAAGGAGTTGCCCAGCAGCTGCTGAAATCAGTCAGGCCCTCAAGTGTGGCAGACCCCACCTTCCAGCTGACAACAGAAGCACCTCATGAGCCACCCCCAGATACTATGACATGGTTCAAAGTAGGGAGAGGTTATGTCCCTGCTGCCATCCTCCACCAGGTCCTTCCCGTAACTCAAAGCTCCAGTGCCCTAAGCAAACTTTTTCTGCTGGAGAAGCACTTTCCAGGCAGGTCCTGCTTCTCAGCATGAATATTAGCACCAGCTAAGATCTTCAGGTATGTGACTCTGCCTCCCAGCTGATCAAGATGGTGTTCTGCCTGAGCTGCCCTTCCTGCCATGAAACAGCAGAATCTGTGGTACAGCTCAGAAATGAGACAGTGGAGGGGAAGTGGTGCCCTTGGTTAGCAGTTGAACTCTCAAAATGTGGCTATCCCAAACACAATCTCTCTGCTGTGCTATGCACTGTTTACCTGAGCACTGAAGTTTGGTGCATTACCCAGTCCCTGCCTCCCAGATAACAAAGAAGTCATCAATGCATACAGTCCTCCCAAACAATGAATCAGCAGAAGCAATACTCACTGCAGCTGCCTCATGTCAGAGAGAGGTTATTTCCCCATTTCTTGTACACGGTACAATCTGACAACACTATGCCAGATCCTAGGGCTCTCCAGATGCCCAGGAAACTCCACTCAATTCTCATGCAATACCTCAGTTCTCAGATGGAATCAAGGAGATGTGTGTCTAGTCCTCCATCTTGGTCCCCTACCCCAGGTACTCTTAACAAGAAAAGTGTCCATTACAGTAAATCAGAAATGACATAATAATGAATCACAATGAAACTAGAAGTTTCAAGGCCATCAGGGGAAGACCTTCTCTACTCATGAAGAAGACAAGTGGCAGACACACAGTCAGAACAAGTAAATTCTGATTTATTATTGCCTGGCTCTTGGTTAGTAAAAGTGTCAATTTTCAGTGATACTCTTCTTTGGTGAATAAAATCTAGATAAATCAGAGAACATATCAAAAATGAAACACACTCATTTCTCTTTTCCCTACAACAGGAAAAATATTCCCTGTAGAATCAGAGAAAAGTGGTTAGACTCTTATTTCTAAGGAAGCACTGCAAAAAGTATTTCCTTTATTATTTAACAACATGGTATTTTAAGACCAATACTTTGGTAAATAAGAGTGCATTTTGAGTATGTCACTTTGTCATCCATAGATACCATAGATACCATATATTAACAAATGCAGGTAAAATTAGAACCACAGGTAAAATTATTTAAAATTGTGTCTGTCTATCCACATTCATACAGTTTTAAATTTTTAGAAAGGTAGATTGACATTATAGCTTAATAATTTCTGACAGAGGCAGTAAACAATAATCTGAAGACAGTAAACAATAATCTGAATTAAATCTATGTCTCAGTTCAAATGAAAATATTTCAAATAAGTGACCAATATATTCTACAAAAATAATTTTTAGCCCAAAATATTTTATAAAATTTGAATTAATTATTACACTTATGAAATGAGCAATATCATACCAAGATATAAACTTTTAGCATCATTTAAAAAAGAATCTTCTTAATAACTTTGGCATCATCTGCTTTATAACAGTTAGACAGATAACATTCAGTTGTGCAACTATGTGGTTTTAGTGTATTTATCAATTCTGATATCTAATCTCCAATTCTTATACTAGTTGAAGAATTAATGTTTCACTTTCATTTGAGTTGATTTAAGAAATTTGCATGTTTTTCTAGGAAAAATCACTTCTTATGAACTTTTAAATTACTGTAACTGAGTTACTATATTTTATATTATTGCCATCTATTTTTATTAGTCAAGCTCATAATAAGATGACATATTTTATTAGTCATTTAAACTAACAGCATTGGGAGAGGTAAGGTTAACACAGCTGAGTAACCAGAGCCATTCCCTGATACCTCTAATAACAAAGAATAACAGAAACAACTTAAAGGCTTAAATAAGAACATTCTAAGAGCCTGAACACCAGAGGGAAGGCTGGGAGAATGAGCTGACCAACAGAGTGGTGCGAGTGGTGGCTGAGTGGCCCAGATAGGAGAGGTTGGGCTGAAGGGAGTCTACACCCTGCAGAAGAATGTTCTGCACAAGTACAGTGCACAAAGCCTTGTTTGGAAAGCATTTTTCTCAGTGGAGCTTCAAGCAGTCACACCTACAGAAGTGAAGCATTCGTCCACCTCAATGTCAAAAGATAAGTTCTTGCAGATGCATGTGGATCAAAACTCTTGCTTTGGGGCACAAACTCTCTCCCTCTCTCCAGTGTCCCCCCTTATTCACTGTGCTGTGCAGGGCACTAGATTCTGCACTGTACTGGGCCAGAAGTGGCAAACCATTGTTGTGTCCCTTGAGGTATTTTTTCATACTTAGAAAAACCAAAAATCACATCCACTGCTGTTGAGTTGATTCTGACTCATAGTAACCGTATAGTACACAGTAGAACAGATCCATAGAGTTTCCAAGGAGTTTGAAACTCAGATCTTTTGGATTAGCTGACACAGCACTTAACCACTACACCACCAGGGTTTCTGTATTTGGAAAGAGGGCATTATAACAAGGAAGGACAGAAAAAAAGGAATTCTGCTGGTCTCACTGAGCTAGGAACTCAGGGCAGAAACAGGCAGTTTCTCCAAGCACAGGGCTTCCTGCCACTCATTTTTCTTAGAACAAGACCCCACCCTTTCCTGGTGCAGGATCCCTGCCTTTCTTAGCCTGTGTAGCCAGCAACTTGAGCCCACGCTGATCAACATTTCCAAAGAGACACTGCACACTTGGGGGCCAACTGACTGAGTGCCTGAGCTGAGGACACAAGAAAAGCAAGCTGATGCTATGCCTAGCAACAGCACTAACTACCCAGTGACAGAACTTTGGGATGTCTACAGCTTCAGTCAACACAGCAGCTCACATGCCCAATTTGGATACTTAAAAAACTAAATATATGTGCATATATGTAGATCAGAAGACAAAAACCAAAATTAAATAAACTACAACAATTTCCTGATGGCTTGGAGGAAAGTGTCTATTTCAAATAGCTGAAAGAAGTTTCAGAAAACTCCCAAAACAAAGAAACAAAAACTTTCCAGACAAAGAAGGTTTCCTGCAACTGTAGGAGGCAGAAGACAAAAGAATAATTTTCAGAAGTCTGACAGACATCAGGCAGCAAATAAAGCAACGTGTGACAGAGCATACTGAGGAAGTAAACAGGCTACAAGAAATACTGGAGAAACAACAATCTGAAATTCAGGAGACTAAAATTAAAATTACAAAAGTAGATTCAGCAGACTAAAAAATAAAATTACAAAATTAGGCAATCTAATAGAAACTCAAAGGACTAGAACTGAGCCAATGAAATGCAGAATCCGTGAGATTGAAGATAAATAAATTGACACCACCGTCTTTGAGGGAAATCAGATAAAAGATTTTTTAATAAAAGATGAATCATTGAGAGGTATGCAGAATTGTGTCAAAAGGAGTAATTTATTGCTGATTAGAGTATCAGTTGGGGGGATCACAGGAAATACAGAGAGTTGTTGAAGAAGTGTTGACAGAAAACTTTCCTGATGTCATGGAAGATGAGAGGTGTCTCTCAAAGATGCCCATTCACCTCCACACAAGCTAATTTCCAAAAGAAAGACACCAAGACATATCATCGAACATTCCGAAACTAAAAATAAAAAGATATTTTTAAAGGCAGCTAGGCTTAAACAAAAATAACATAATTAAAGGAGAGCCACTGAGACTGTGGTCCAATTACTCAGCAGAAACCGTGCTAGCAAGAAGTGAATGGGATGACATATAGAAAGCTTTGAAGGAAAAAGAAAAGCAAAACTGATAAACAAATATATCCTACAAAATTGTCTCTCAAATATGACAGCAAAATTCATACATTCCTAGATAAATGGAAGTTTAGAGGATTTGCAAAACCAAACCAAAATTACAAGAAACACTGAAGGAGCTTCTTTGATTAGAAAATCAATAACATCGTATACATATGCAAGGATACAATGCAGGATAGAGCATTTAGATATCAACATGAATAGGAACTTCACAGAAATAAATCCAAGTTAAAACACTGAAAATAGGAGAACAGATATCTGAGTATGTAAATATGACATTACATCAAAAAATAGACAAATTAATGTATTCATAGATATTTCAGATAGAGAGGAAGTCAAGGAAATACAAAGAATTCAAGGCTAGTTTAAACTTAAAACATTAGGGGTAAACATCAAAGTAACCATAAAGGAAATTAACAATTCTACACATCAAACCAAAATTCAAAATGAAGTCTCAGCAAATATAAAACCAACAACACTGAAAAGGATGAAAAGAAAACCTATAGAGAAAAACAACACAGCACAGAAAATTAAGTGGAACAGTCAACAACTCAACAAAAAAGGCACCAAAATGACAGCATGAAATTCATACTTATCAATAATAACACTGAACATCAATCGGTTAAGTGCATCAATAAAGAGACAGAGTAGTTGAATGAATTTAAGAAGCATGCTCCACCGATATGCTGCTTGAAAGAGAAACACTTTAGACTTAGACATGCAAACAAACTGAAACTCAAAGGATGAGCAGATATATATGAAACTCACAACATGCAAAAAAGAGCAGCTGTAGCAAGATTGCTTTCAGATAAAATAGACCACAGTAGATTAAGAAGGACACTATAAATTGCTTAAATACATCAGGAGGACATAACCACATTAAATACTTAGACACCCAAACGCCGAACTTCTAAATGCATCAAACAAACAACTTTGAAAAGTGAGATAGATAGCTCCACAATAATAGCAGCAGACTTCAACACACCACTTTTGGTGACTGATAGAACATCCAGAAAGAAGCTCAATAAAGACATGGAAGATTTAAATGCCACAATCAACCAACTCAACCTCATTGATATATATAGAACACTCTACCCGAGAACAGACAAGAATAGCTTCTTTTCAAATTACATGAAGCATTCTCCAGAATAGACCACATATAGGCCATAAAGCAAGTCTTAATGAAGTCCAAAGCATTGAAATACTGTAAAGTATCTTCTCAGACCACAAAATAATAAAGTCCAAATCAACAGCAGAAAAAGCAAGGGTAAAAAAATCAAACACGTAGAAACTGAACAAACCTTCCTCAAAAACTTCTGGGTGATAAAAGAAATAAAGAAGAGAATAAAGAAATTTGTAAAATCAAATGAGGCTGAAAACATATCGTATCAGAACCTATGAGCCACAGCAGACAGTGCACAGAGGTCAAGGTGTCTCAATAAATGCAAACATCCAAAAACAAGACAGGTCCAAAATCAAAGAATTAACCATATAGCTTGAACAAGTAGAAAACGAGCAACCAAAAACCCTCAGCACAGGAATAAAACAGATAATAAAAATTAGAGCAGAATTAAATGAATTAGAGATTAGAAAAACAATTGAAAGTATGAACAAGACCAAATCTGTTTTTTTGAAAAGATCAACAAAATTGATAAACCACTGGCCAAAATGACAAAAGAACAGGAGAGGAAACAAACAGCAAGAATAACAAATGAAATGGATGTTGTTGCAACAAACACAATTGAAATAAAAAGAATCGTAACAAAATACTATGAAAAATCATACTCCAATAAATTTAAAAACCTAGAGGAAATGGATGCATTTCTAGAAACAGATTACCTACCCAAACTAACACAAACAAAAGTAGAGAAACTTAATAAACACATCACAAAAGAAGAGCTTGTAGAAGTAATTTAAAAACTCCCAACCAAAAAAAGTCTTGGCCCAGAAGCCTTCACTGGGGAATTCTACCAAACTTTTAGGGAAGAGTTAACATCACTATTAGTAAAGGTATTTCACAGCATAAAAAAGACAGAATACTCTCAAATTCATTCTATGCTGCTAGCATAACTCTGATACCAAAACCATGTAAACCATGTAAAGATAGCACAAAAAAGGAAAACTACAGACCAATATCTCTCATGAACTAAGATGGAAAAAACATCATTAAAATTCTAGCCAACAGAATTCAACAATCAAAAAAAAATAATAATTCACCATAACCGTATAGAATTCATACTAGTGATGCAGGGATGGTTCAACATTAGAAAACTAATATAGTTGTTTTAGTCACCTAGTGCTGTTCTAACAGAAATACCACAGAGTGGATGGTTTAACAAAGGGAGGTTTATTCTTACACAGTTCAGTAGGCTACAAGTCCATATTCAGGGTTTTTGGTCCAAGGGAAGGCTTTTTATCACCTTGTCCGGTCTGGAGGAAAGTCCAGTATTGCATCAGTCTTTGTTCAGGGAGCACCTTGGTGCAGGAATCTCAGTTCTGAAGAACACACTCTTCTCCTGGTGCTGCTTGCTTGGTGTTGTGTGGTTCCCAAATCTCTGCTTGCTTCTCTTTCCTTTTATCTCTTACAGGATGAAAGGATTAAGGGTCGGGCAAGCCATACTCCAGGGAATCTCCCTTTACAGTGGAGCAGGGAGGAGATCTTATAAAGGGATTTACAGTCCCACCTTAATCCTTTAACATACAGCATAGGAAAACCACAAAATGGAGAACAGTCACAAGATACTGGGAATCTTGGCCCAGCCACATGGCTACATATATTTCTGGGGGGATGCAATTTAATCCATGGCAATAGTCAACCACACAAATAAAACATAAGAATCACTTAATTTGATTTTATCAACTGATGCAGAAAAGACATTTCACAAAGTCCAGTACCCATCTATGTTAAAAAAAAGAAAAAAGAAAAACTTTAAGAAAAATAGGAATAGAAGGGAAATTCCTCAACATAATAAGGAGCATCTATGCAAACTCAGTGGTGAACACGGAGACTGAAAGCATTCCCCTTAACAATAACCCGACAAGTATGCCCATTGTAACAACTTTCACTTAGCATTGCACAGGAGGTTCAAATCAGAACAATCAGACAAGATAAAGAAATAAAGGACATCCATACCAGTAAGGAAGAAGAAAATGTATCTCTGTTTGCAGATGATACGATTTTACACACAGAAAACCCTAAAGAATACACAAAACTACTAGAAGCAATAGAAGAGTTCACCAAAGTATCAGGATACAAAATAAACATAAATAAATCACTTGGAAACTTTTTTACAATAACAAGGAGATCTTCAAAGAGGACATCACCAAATCAATACCATTTATAGTAGCCCCCAAGAAAATAAAGTACTTTGGAATAAATCTAACTATTAAAAGGTCTAAACAAAGAAAATCACGAGACTCTACTGCAAGAAACCCAAAGAGGCCTACATGAGTGGAGAAACCTAAACTCCCTAATCCAGAAACTCATAGCCCTGTCCAGAATCACCCACTTCTTCAACTAGCCACTGGTATAGGCAGTCCACAGACTTGCAACTCCTTTCACCCTTGTTGATTACCCACCCACTGCCTTGCAGGCTAACACAGCACTGCATGCCTCATTAGGAAAAAACAGGCAGGATATTCACTGGAAGCCCATTTTTATCTCCATCAGCAATGTAGGACTTGTAGATTTGTAACATTCAATACCCTCTTGCCCCTAAGACAGAATTTCATTTACCCATGCCACGGGCCTGAGATCCAGCCATATCACCCACTCCATTTGAGCCATCCATGACAGGGGCTTGAAAACTTATAGTGCCTCTCAATCCCTCCAGTCACTGGAACCAGGTAGCATGGACTGGCTACACTAACCCTTACTATGTGTCTTAGCTGACGGAGGCATACTTTCCATCCAGGCACCCAGGGGCAGCCAACAGGCCCCTGTCTTGCTCTCCAAATCTCCCCCAACTGCTACCAGAGATGTGTGCTGCTTCAAACACCCCACACAGCCCTGCTCTCCTAGTGTCGTAGGTGAGAGCCTCTGAACCACATACTCAGTGACTAATGAACAGGCGCCTGTGCCCCAACAAACCAGTAGGCGTTGGAGTACCCACACAATGCCCAAACAACTAGGAAGAACAACCCCTGTACCCACAACTAGATGACCAGTAGGACAGATTCATCACATTGCCAAAAAGTTCACCAAATCTTCTGGTACCACTGTAAGAACAATGAACAGAATCCCAGGCTCAGGAGTCTAGCTGCTCTAACAACCTATAGACAGGAGGAGAGAGCATCGACAGTGTCAATGACCAGAGTAGTTCACATGCTCAACCTACCTATCATACCAAAACAAAGCAAAATAAAAACACAGTATACAAAAATACAACAAATATAACCTATTGCTGCCTCAATGACAACATTCAATAATAAATCATAAAAAGAAGCCAGACAAGACTGCTCTAACAAAGGATTAAAATAAAGAACCAGGAAACCTTCAGGAGGAAGATAAAGTAACGGAAACATCTGGTGAACAACTCAAAAGACTAATATACACAGCTCTTTATGACATCAACAAGGAGATCAGGTAAATCAAAGACAAAAACCAAAGAATACACAAAGCAATAGAAGAATTCAATAAAACAATAGGAAAACAAAACAAAAGAGTAAATAGGCTGCTGGAAACCATACATAAATGGCAACTGGAAATCCAAGGATTAACAATGAAATTTCAGAATTAGAACAGTAGTGAGACAATGAAAGTCAGATTTAGTGAAACTGTAGATAAATCTTTTTACATGAATTTTAAGGAAAAATCAGAAAAAAAATGAAGAAAAATACAGAAAGCCTAAAATTTGTATGGAATACTATCAAGAGGTAAAATCTACCAGTAATCACAATATCAGAATGGACGACAACAGGAAGGAACAAAAAATATGTGAAGAATTACTGGCAGAAAACTTCCCTAATATCATGAAAGCTGAGATAGTATCTTTTTTTCTTTATTATGACTGAGTGATAATGTACATTCCCATATAAATTTGCATGCCCACCTATGTGCAGCTTCCACTGCTCGCCCTGCCCAGCAACAGCACACTATTCTTCTCTGCTCCATACATGTCTCATCCTCCCAAAAGTCTCCTTTCCCCTCCTCTCCACCCACTCCCCTTCCTCCAGTCAGAGGTCAGCAGGATTATATCCTACAGATGCATAGAACCATAAAGTGTACCCAATATATAGTCACTCTGCATCGCCAAATCCAATCCCTTGCTGTCCAAAGAGTGGACCTTCACTATGACTCATGGGCAAGGTGAGCATCAGGGCCAGGGGCCATTCTTCCAGGGGAACCCCGAAGTCCTCGGACCATCAACTGTGGTCTTTTAGTGGAGATAACAGGGTACACCCCTTTTTATTCTCGAGTTGCCAGTGAGACTCAACTTTGTGAGCTCCATCGTGGCTACCACTGGTGGGGGCCAGGCACCATCCAGTTATTTGGGTCCCAAGTTCATGTAGGTACCCACTCATGTGGGTCTCTCTGTCTTCTGGGTTGTCATTTTGGTCCCTGGTGAGCATCCGCTCCTGCTGAGGTGGGACCATTTGCTGTGTCCTCGGATGGCAGCTTGGCAGCTTTTAAGACCCCAGACGCCACTCACCAATGTGGGGTGCTGAGAGCCCTCTTAGAAAAATGCTAGTTGTGTCAATTGGCCTCAATTTCACCTAAGAGTATGGTCCCCTATCCCCCGCCCCAGCTACTCAGTCCTTGCATTATTGGAATAAGATGGGAAGATTACTCAAGTTATGTTGAAGTGCACTTAATATTGTTCTTGTTTCTAATGTTTGCTGTCACCGATTTCACTTACCCAAAATTCTACCAATTACCTACTCTAAACCCTCCCCACCTCACTCTTCCTACCCTCCCTCCCTTGCAGCCGACAAAGAGCTTTTCTTCTATGTATAAGTCTGTTTTTGAGTTCTTATCGTAGGGGTATCATACATATTTGTCCTTTTGTCACTGACTACTTTCACTCAACATAATGTCTTCCAGTTGAAACCAGGTTATGAGATGTTCCCTGGAATCATCATTGTTCTTTATCATTGCATAGTGCTCCATTGAGTATATATACCATAGTTTACCTATCCATTCCTCTGTTGTTGGGCATCTGGGTTGATTCCATCTTTTTGCTGTCATGGACTGTGCTGCAATAAACATTCTTGTGCATGTATCCATTGGTGTCAATGGCCTTGATCCTGTAGGATATATTCCAAGTAGTGGAATTACTGGGTCAAATGGTATATCTATATCCATTTTTTTAAGGAAGAGCCAGATTGTTTTCCAAAGAGGCTAGGCCATTTTGTGACTGAACCAACAGTGTAGGAAAGTTCCACTTTCTCCACAGCCTCTCCAGCATTTGTTGTTTTGTGTTTTTTGAATCATGGCCAACCTTGTTGCGGTGAGATGGTATCTCATTGTAGCTGTGATTTCAATTTTTTTTTAATAACTAAAGATCATGAACATGTCCGCATGAGTTTTTTGGCTGTCTGGATTTCCTCTTTAGAGAAATGTCTGTCCATCTCCTTTGCCATTTGCTTAATGAGTCTGACATAGAGTTGCCAAATATTTTTTTCCCGTTCTGTAGGTGGTCTTTTAATTCTATCAATAAAGTCTTTAGATGAGCAAAAGTGTTTGATTCTTAATAGTTCCCATTTATCTATTTTCTGTTGATTGTGGTTTGCTTTACAGATTTTGAAGTCTGTCTACATTGTGTATTAAAGCTTCTATTGTTGTTCCTACCTTTTCTTGGATGAGCTTTATAATTTTAGATTTGATATTTAGATCTTTTTCCAATTTGAGTTGGTTTTTGTATAAGGTGTAAGATATGGATCTTGTTTCAATTTATTGCAGATGGATATTAAGTTTTGCCAGCACCATTTGTTGAAGAGATTGTTTTTACCCCAGTTTAATGTCTTAGGGCCTTTGTCGAATATCAACTGTTAATAGGCAGATGGTGACATCTCTGGGGTCTTGATTTTGTTCCATTGATCTTTCTGTCTGTTCTTGCATCAGTACCAGGCTGTTTTGACCACTGTGGCATTGTAATAGGTTCTGAAGTCAGGTAATGAGGGGCCTCTCAGTGTGTTCTTCTTCTTTAGTAGTACTTTACTTATCCAGGGTTTATTCCTGTTCCAAACAAAATTGGTGATTTGTACCTCCATCTCATTAAAAAATGATGCTGGAACTTGCATTGAAGTTGCATTATATAAGTAGATTGCTTTGGGTAAAATAGACATTTTCACAATGTTAAGTCTTCCTATTCATGAGCAGGGTACATTTCTCCATCTATTTAAGTCTCTCTTAGTTTCTTGCAGTAAGGGCTTGTAGTTCTCTTTGTAAAGGTCTGTTATTTCTCTGGTTAAATTAATTCCTAGGTACTTTATCTTCTTGGGGGCTATAGTAAATGGTATTGACTTGATGATTTCTTCATTAGTAGTCTCATTGTTGGTATAAAGGAATCCTATTGATTCACTTATGTTTGTCTTGTATCCTGAGACGTTGCTGAACTCTTCTATCACTTTGAGCAGTTTCCTTATAGATTCTTTGGGATTCTCTACATATGCAATCATATCATCAGCAAACAGGGAGATTTTGACTTCGTTGCCAATGCAGATGCCCTTTATTCCTTGGTCTTTTCTAATTGCTCTGACTAAAACTTCTAGTACTATGTTGAATAGGAGAGGTGAGAGTGGGCATCCCTGTCTAGTTCCTGTTTTCAAGGGAAACTCCTTCAGTCTCTGTCCATTCAGGATGACGCAGGCAGTTGATTTTGTATAAATGGCCCTTATTGCATTAAGGAATTTACTGTCTGTGCCTATTTTGCTAAGAGTTTCTAGCCTGAATGTGTGTTGGACTTTATCAAATGACTTTTCGGCATCAATGGACAAAATCAGGTGACTCTTGTCTTTCGTGATATTTATGTGGTTAATCACATTAATTGTTTTTTGATGTTTAAACAGCCTTGCATCCCTGGTATGAATCCAACTTGGTCATGATGGATTATTTTCTTTTTTTTTAATTTAAAATTTTATTTTTTATTTAACATGACTGAGTGAAAATGTACATTCCCGTTTCTTAATATCTTGTTGTATTCTATTGGCAAGAATTTTGTTGAATACTTTTGCATTTAAATTCATGAGTGATATCAGTCTGTAGTTCTCCATTTTGGTTGGGTCTTTCCCTGGCTTTTGGTATCAGAGTTATACTGGCTTCATAGAATGAGTTTGGGAATACTCCATCCCTTTCCATACAGTGAAATAGTCTCAGTAGTATTGGAGATAACTCTTTTCTAAAAGCTTGGTAGAATTCTGTGGTGAAGCCATCTGGGCCCGGGCTTTTTTTGGTTTGCAGTTTTTTTAATGGCTTTTTCAATCTCTTCCTTTCTGATGGGTTTATTAAGTTGTTCTGCTTCATGTTGTGATAATTTGGGTAGGTGATATGAATCCAGGAATTTCTCCATTTCCTATAGCTTTTCAAATTTGTTAAAGTACAGTCTCTCATAGTATTCTGTTATGATATTTTTAATTTCTGTTGGATCTGTTGTGACCATTTCTCTCTTGTTTGTAATTTGGGTTATTTGTTTCCTTTTCTATTTTTCTTCAGTAAGTTTGGCCAGAGGTTTGTCAATTTTGTTGATCTTTTCAAAAAAACAGCTTTTGGTCTTTTCAGTTTTTTCAGTTGTTTTTCTATTCTCTGATTCATTTAGCTCTGCTCTAATTTTTATGATCTGGTTTCTTCTGGTGCCTGAGGGGTTCCTCTTTTGTTTTCTCTCCACTTCTTCAAGCTGTAGGGCTAGTTCCTTGATTTGGTTTCTTTCTTCTTTCCAGATGTGTGCATTTATGGAGATAAACAGACCTCTTAGCATTGCTTTGGCTGTATCCCATAGGTTCAGGTAGGAAGTGTTTTTGTTCTCATTGGAATCCATGAATTTCTGTATCTCATCCTTGATTTCTTCTTTAACCCATGTTTTTTTGAGCAAGATGTTGGTCAGTTTACAAGAGTTCCACTTTTATGCATGTTTTTTCTGCTAACAGTTTTGACTTTTATGGCTTTATGATCTGAGACAATGCTTTGCATTAATTCAACAGTATGGATTTTATTGAAAATTGCATTATCTCCTAACACATAATTAATTCTGGAGAATGTTCCATGTGTACTGGAGAAGAAGGTGTAGTTGTCTGCTGATGGGTGAAAAGTTCTGTATATATCATTGAGTTTTAGTTGGTTAATTGTGGCAATGAAGTCTTCTCTATCTTTACTGAGCTTTTTTCTAGATGATCTGTCTAGTATTGAGAGTGGAGTGTTGAAGTCTCCCACTATTATTGCAGAGTGATCTAACTGTTTTTTGAGTATAGTCAGTGTTTCTTCAATGTATTTAGGTGCTCTGACATTAGGTGTATAAGTATTCAATATAGTTAAGTCTTGCTTGTGTACTGAACCTTTCAGCCATAAATAGTGTCGACCTTTGTCCACAATGGTGGATTTGACATTAAAATTGATTTTGTCTGAGATTAGAATTGCCACTCCTGCTCTTCTTTGTTCATTGTTAGCTTGATACATATTCTTCCATCCTATAATTTTCAGTTTGTTCCTACCTTTAAGTTTCAAATGAGTTTCCTGTAGACAACATATGGATGGGTCATGTCTTTTGATCCAAATGTGACTCGATGTCTCTTTACTGGAGCATCAGTCCATTCACATCAAGGTAATTATTGACAGGTACGTGTTCAATGTTGTCATTGTGATATGTTCATTTTTGTGTTGTTTTCTCTGCTGTTCTTATTACTCTGTTCTGGGACATTCTTTTTTGTGAGTTGATTTTTCACCTTTCTCAGAACTGTTTTTGTAGCTGTTGAGACGCCTGTGTTCCATTTCTTGATATTGTATGTTGCATCTTTGTTGTGCTTTACGAGTGCCCCTATACTCCCCCTTAATAAACTATAGATAAACCCAATTTTAACTACTACCAGCCTCGTCTACTTCCTCTCCATCTGGAAGGACTATAATGACTGTAGAACATCTATATTTTTAATATGATGGCACCATAGTTTTCATGATAATCACTGGATTGTTTCTTTCAGTATTAAGGCTGTCATTGAGTTTGGAGCCTTCTCTAACTGAGTAGGTTTCTGGATGATGTGTCCCTCTAAAATACAAAGTTAGTGGTTTTGT
Source organism: Heterohyrax brucei (assembly GCA_028571685.1). Taxonomy (NCBI): domain Eukaryota; kingdom Metazoa; phylum Chordata; class Mammalia; order Hyracoidea; family Procaviidae; genus Heterohyrax; species Heterohyrax brucei. Next base: position 133,972,267 of record CM053150.1, read on the forward strand.
TCTTCTAAGCCAAAGCTAAGAACTTCTTTCAGGATTTCTTGTACTTTTGGTTTGGTTTTTACAAAGTCTCTGAGTTTCTGTTTGTCTGAGAATGTCTTAATTTCATTTTCATATTTGAAAGACAGTTTTAGAGGATATATAATTCTTGGTTGGAAGTTCTTCTCCTTCAAGGTTTTGAATGTGTCATGACACTGTCTCCATGCCAGCATGGTTTCTGCTAAGAAATCTGAAGAGAGCCTACAGGGTTTCCCTCTGAATGTTAGCTTTGCTTTGAGTCTTGCTGCTTTTAAGAGTTGCTGCTTATGTTTCATTTTGTTAAGCTTGATTACGTATGTCTTGGAATCTTTCTTTTGAGATCTATATTGAATGGCATACAATATACATCTGGGATATCTATATTCTCTTCCTTCATGATTTCTGGGAAGTTTTCTGTCAGCAGCTCAGCAGTGATACTCTCTATGTTCTCCGGTGTCTCATCTTGTTCAGGGACTTCAATTAATCGAAGGTTGTTCCTCTTAATAGAGTCCCACATGCTTCTTAATGCTTCTTCATTTTGCTTGTTTCTTTTTTCCTGATTTCTGCTGATGGACGCTGGCATCAGTAGCTTATCTTCCAAGTTAGAAATTCTTTTTTCCATTTGTTCCATTCTGTTTTCTTGGCTTTGAATGGAAGTGTCTATGTCTTTGATTTTGTTCTTGATCTGCTGGATTTCAGAATACTGATGTTCCATCAGATCAAACAGCTTGCTTAACTTTTCCTTTTGTTCTGCTGCATTTTGTATAAGGTCTAGAAGGGCTCTGTATATAATCCTTTTGCATTCACCTTCTGATGATTTCAGAAATGTTTCTTCATCTGGAAAACTCCTTGGTTGTTTTGTTTGGGAGCATTCTGAAGCCATGGGTGATTTCTTGTATGCCACAAGTGTATGTTGCTTTTTGGGTTTCATGTGAGTAAGAAAAGAGTGAGAGAGATAATGTGAGGATGGACTGCAGATGTTTCTCTAGGCTTAAAACGTAAAACAAAAGGTATCTGACCACTCCCAAGTCAGTCAGGTTTTCAGGTATAGAGGTCCCTCTTCCCAACTGGCAAAGTAAGCACCACTATATCCAACCCCAGTTGACACAAACTGGTTCAAAATAACAGTAATGTTACTGCTCTGTTGGCCTCTGGTGACAGGACCCAGCGTTAAGCAACACTGTGTAAACTACTGCTTTTCTGGTAGAAAAGCACTCTCCTGTGGGCAGGCTCTAGCTCCCAAGCTAAGAAATAGGTCCAGCTGTGGCCACCACATCAAAGATCACCTCCTCCACACCGTCAACAGATAAAGGGGCTAAATGTGCCGAGAGGTAGTGAGTCCTCTGTCTCTGTTGCCAGGCCCCCACCATAGATGACACTGTGTAAACTACTGCTTTTCTGTTAGAGAAGCACTGTCCTGTTTGCAGACACTGGCTTCCAGGCTAAGAATTAGGTCTTGTGAAAATCTCCGTATCCAACATCGCGCCCTGCACATTGGCCCCATGGTTCCGTACAAACCACGCTGTTGTAGAGATTAAAAAAGAGGCCTAAGTTGGCTAGGTTTACAGAGTCCTAAGCCTTGCTCTCAAAATACGGAAATTTTGCCTGCCTATCCCACCAGCAGTGCATCTGAGACTAGTCGCTAGGCAAGACCTACCTCTGCCTGTTGGCCAAGACAAAGGAAAAAAAAAGTCACAATGGTGTGTTACCTTCAGTCTGTGAGAGCCAGAGCTAGCCAGGAGTAGGAGTCAGTGAAATAGAGGTGGTTTTTTTGTTCAGTGGTATCAAGTCCAAATTAACAGTCCTGTGCCATATCCTAGGGGCTCACTAGGTGACCAGAGGGCTCTGTTTGATTATCAGTTCAGGTCTTGGTTTCCAGAGGGATATAAGGAGACATGTGCTTAGTCCGCTTTCTTGACTCCATCCTCGAGGTAGTATCTATTTAAGAAGCTTCGCAAATGCCATACCCTAAGAGAAAGTCACTAAGGTATACCATCAAACTTGGCAAAAGTAAAGACAAACAAAGAATCTTCAGAACAGGATGGATAAACAAAAAGTCATCTAACAGGAGAATTAATAGGAGTAAGCTCTAAAAACTCAGCAGAAAACATGTAGGCAAGAAGGGAACAGGAAGGTATATTAAAAGTCTTGGAAGAAAAAAAATTCCATCAGGCTTAATGTAGCAATCATAATTGTCTCTCAAATGTGATGGTGAAATTAAGTAATTTCTAGGTAACAGAAATCAAAGCAATAGTAAATAACAAACCAAAATTGCAAGAAATATTAAAGATACAGATCTTGTTAGAGAAACAACATTGGGCAACAATCCAAGACTAGGAGACCAGACAAATCAACTAGATACCAATCCATACAAGGAATTCACAAAAGCAAAACAAAGCTAAACGACTAAAAATAAAGAATCAGAGACATCAATATATAAACAATGACAACATCAAACAAAAAAAAAGGGAATAAACAGTAGTAATCATAGAACTTCCATATGGAAAAGAACTCTAATATTAAGGAATAAAATAACTGGTTTAAATCTAGACTAATAAAGGTAAATTTCAAGATATCTACAAAAGAACCTGGCAAACCAACCTATCAAAATAAAAAAACAAAAAACAGCAAAAACAAAATCTACACAGAAAAAGATAACAAAGAAAATACATTAAAGAACTCAGCACAGAAAATTAAGTGGAACAAAGAAACTGTCAACACAAAACACACCCTCAAATACATGAAAGTGACAGCAGTAAATTCAGATCTCTCAATAATTACACTGAATGCAAACAGCCAAAATGCATCAGTAAACACAGAGTGGTAGAATTCATACATATATGAACAGCTGAATTTCAAGAGATGTAAAAACATATATCAATAAACCATAACCAAAAAAGAGCATCTGCCACTCTTGGTCTTTTTTAGTTATGGTTTACTTGATACATATTTCCAATAAAATAGATTTTAAAGCAAAATCTACCAAAAAGGATAAGGAAGAACAGTATATAATGATTAAAAGGTTAATACACCAAGAGGATATAACCACAATCAATATATGTGCCCCCTATGAAAGGACCCTAGAATAGGTAAAACAAAATCTAACTGCATTGAAAACAGAAATAGAGTTCCACAATAATAGTTGGGACTTCAACATAGCCTTTTTGGTGAAGGACAGAATATATAGAAACAAACTCAATAAAGATACAGATCTAAATGCCACATCAGCCAACTAGTCCTCATAGATAGCTACAGAAAATTCCACCCAACAGAAGAAAAGTGTATACTTTTTCCAAAACACAAGAAACATTTTCCTAAATAGACCATATTTTATCCCATGAAATAAGTCTTAACAAGATAATACAAGATATTTTCTCTCATCATAATGTAATAAGAGAAACAACAAGAAAAAAATTTACTAGGTGGAAACTGAACAACATTTTGCTTAAAAACTATTGAGTAACAGAAAAAATGAAGGATGGCATTAAAAAAAAAAACTTTATAAGATCAAATGAGAATGAAAACATATCTTACCAAAATCTTTGGGCCACATATGTAGAAAAACATATCATGCTAATCGATAGGAAGACTCAATGTTGTGAAAGTTGTCTATTCTACCCACAGTTATCTATAGATACAATGCACTCTCAATCCAAATTTCAATGACATATTTTCATGAGATGAAAAAATAAATTACTAACTTCATATGGAAAAGAAAAAAAGGCTCAGTTAAGCTAAGCATTACTGAAAAAGTAGAACAAAGTAGGAGGCCTCAGGCTACCTGACTTTAAAACCCAATACAGTAGTCAAAACAGCCTAGTATTGAAACAACAGATGCACAGACCAATGAAACAGAATTTAGAATCCAGATATAAAACTATTCATCTATGAGTGGTAGATATTTGACAAAGGCCCCAAATCTGCAAATTGGGGAAAAGACAGTCTCTTGAGCAAATAGTGGGGGATAGCCATGTGAAAAAAATGGAACAAGACCCATATCTTTTACCATGCACAAAAACCAGCTTAATATGTATCAAAGATGTAAATATCAAATCTAATGCAATAAAGATCATGGAAGAAAAATTAAAGACAACACTCAGAGCCCTATTACAGTACATAAAGAGAACATAAAACATTGCTAAAAATACACAAACATCAGAAGAAAAAATGGGTAACTCAAAAATCTTAAAAATCAAACATTTATGCTTATCCAAAGACTTCACCAAAAAAAATAAAAAGACAACCAAGGGACTAGGAAAATAATTATGGCTATGATCAATCCCTTAAGTATCCAGTCTCCAACATCTACAAGATACTACAAAACCTAAAAAACAAAAGCCAGCCAGCCAAGTGCCATCAAAGCGGATCTGACTCATGGTGACCCTAGGTGGCAACACAATTAAAAAATGAATAAAGGATATGAACAGACACTTCACCAAAGAAGACATACAGGCAACTAACAGATACCTGAGAAAATGTTCATGATCACTAACAATAGAGAAATCAAAATCAAAACTACAGTTAAGCAACATCTAACCTCAACAAGGATGGCATCCATCCAAAAAACACAAAATAATAAATGTTGAAGAGGCTTTGGAGACACTAGAGCACTTACACACTTGCTAATAGAAATGTAAAATGGCATATATACATACAATCACTTTGGAAATTAATTTAGTGTTTTCTTAAAAAGCTAGAAAAAGTAACACCATGTGATGCAGCAATCCTACTTCTCAGAATATATCCTAGGGAAATAAGAGCTGCCACACCAACAGAGAAATGCACACCAATGTTTATCACAGCATTGTCCACAATAATGAAAAAATGGAATCAGCCTACATGCCCAGCAGCAGATGACTGGATAAACAAACTACAGTATGTTCATTCACACTATGGAATATTACACAATGACAAAGAACAGTGATGAATTTGGAAAACATCTTGCAACATGGAGAAATCTAGAAGGCATCACACTGAGCAAAATTAGTCATGAGAGGACAAATATTGTATGAGACCACTATTAGGATGACTCCAGTAAAGGTTTACACACAGAAGAAAACAGTCTTTAATGGTTATGTGGGTGGGAGGGAGCGAGGGTATTTACTAATTTGATACAAGAATTATTTTAGGTGTAGGCAGGAGCAACATACAGTAAAAAAAAGTCACTAAAAATGGACTAAACCCAAAGCTAAGAAGTATCCTAAATATAAATACATCAGGGGTCACAGAAACAGTGACACGGGTCTAGGGACCATGGTTCCAAGGGACATCTAGGTTAACTGGTATAACAATGTCTATTAATAAAACGGTCTAGATTACACTCTGGTGATGACATCTGGGGTCTTAGGAGCTAGCAAGCAGTCATCTAAAAAGCATCAGTTGGTCTCAACACATCTGGAGAAAAGAGAACGAAGTATGCCAAAGACATAAGGAAAATATGAGCCCGAGAAACAGGAGGGCCACATAAACCAGAGACTACCTCAACATGAGACCAGAAAAACTAAATGGTGCCTGGCTACCAACAATAACTCCTCTTACAGGAAACTCAACAAAGCATCCCTGATGGAGTACGAGAAATGTTTGGTACAGAACTCTAACTTTAGTAGAAATACCAAAATTGATGGCCTAATAGATTGGAGGGTCCTCAAAAGATGTGGTCCCTGGACTGTATTCAGCCAGAACCAAAACTACTTAATAAGCCAACTCCTTCAACAAAGATTGAACTGACCTATAAGACACAAATGGCACTGAGGAAGAGTGTGCCCCTTGGCTTAAGTAGATACAGGAAACTAACTGGGCAGCTCCTGTCTGGAGGTGAGATGAGAACAAAGAGGATTGGAACTGACTGAAAGGATACGGAAAATTTGAGATGGAGGAGAGGAGTGTGGTGAGGTCAACTAGGGTCACATAATGTATAAGTTTCTGTGTGAGAAACGCACTTAAATTGTAAACTTTTGGTTAAAACACAACCTAAAATAAAAGTTGACATATAAAAAATAAAAAATACCCATACCTCAAACCATGCACAAAAATGAACTCAAAATTGATCAAAGACATAAATATAGATTCTAAAATGATAAAGATCATAGAACAAAAAAATAGGGGTGCACTAGAGGTCCTAATGCTTGGTGTATATAGTGTACAAAATATAACTAACAATGCATAAACCTCAGAAGTGAAATGGATAACTGGGAGCTGCTAAAAATTAAACACGTAACCTTATCAAAACAGTTAAAAGAGAACCTACAGACTGGGAAAACAATTTCGGCTATGACATATCCAACAAAAGCCTAATCTATGTTACTGCTGTTAGACACCCTTCAACCTGCTGTGACTTACAGAGACCCCATGAACAACAAAATAAAACGTATCCAGGTCCTGCTCCTCACGATTATTGTTATGCATAAGTACATGTGGCAACAACTGTATCAGTCCATCTAGTTGAGGATCTTCCTCTTTCTTTGACCCTCTACTTTGTCAAGAATGATGTCCTTTCATAGGGTCTGACACATCCTGATAACATGTCCAGTGTAGAAGACTAGTGTTGCTATCCTTGCTTCTGAGTAATTTTCTGGTTATACTTCTTCCAAGAGAGATTTGTTTGTTCTTTCTAGAAATCCACACTGTATTCAAAAATATCCAACACCACAATTCAAAGATGTCAATTCTTATATTGTCCTTTCATATTCATCATCTGTCTTTCACATACATGTAGGCAATTGGAAACATCATGGATTGGGTCAGATGCCCCTTAGTCTTCAAGATGACATCGCTTTTCAAACTTTAAAGAGGTCTTTTGCAGCAGCTTTGCTCAGTGCAATGCCCTTTCTGATTTCTTGACTACTGTTTCTATAGGTGTTGATTATGATTCCAAGTAACATAAAATTCTTGACAACTCCAATATTGTCAACATTTATCACAGTGTTGCTTTTCTTATGTCGATGTGTAATCCATAGTGATGTCTGTGGTCTTTGCTCTTCATCAGTAAGTGCTTCAAGTTCTCTTACTTTCTGTAAACAATATTGTATCATGTGCAAAATGCAGGTTGTTAATGAGTCTTCCTCCAATCCTGATACACTATTGTTCTTCATATAGTCTAGTTTCTTTGTGTATTTGCTACTCATGCAGAATGAATAATTATGGTAGAAAGATACAACCCTGACACACACCTTTTCTGACTTCAAAACGATGCAGTATCACTTTTCTCTGGTCCTATGACTGCCTCTTGATCAATGTACAGGTTCCTCAAGAGTATGATTAAGGGTTCTGGAATTCCATTTCTTCTCAACTTTACCCATAATTTGTTATGATCGCCATAGTCAAATACCTTTTCAAAGTCAATAAAACACAGGTAAGCATCTTTAGTGCTTTCTCTGCTTTCAGCCAGGATCCAGCTGACATCAGCAATGCTATTGCTGGTTTGTCCTCGTATAAAACTAGATTGGCTTTCTGGTAACTCACTGCTGATATAAGAACTCAAGGAAACATTTACACACAGGAAAAAAAAAGCCTTTAATGGTTATGATGGTGAAGGGAGGGGAGAGAAAATCACTAACTAGATATTAGATAGGTGAAGGGACAGATAGCATACAATATAGGGAAAGTCAGCACAACTGGACTGAAACAAAAGCACAGATGTTTCCTAGAAACATCCAATCACTTCAAGAAGCTGAGTGATAGGGGTTCTGGGCTGGGAACCAGTGGACATTGGGGTTAGTTGGCATAACACAGTTCATACACACACACACACACACACACACACGCACACGCACACGCACACACACACACAAGTGTTCTACATCACTCTTTGGTAAATAATTCCTGGGTCCTAATAGCATGTCTGTTAGTGGAGGCTTGCCTGTTGCTATGATGCAGGAAGCTATGCTACCAGTATTTAGGTAACAGCAGAGTCAACCATGGTAGGAAAGTTTCAGCTGAGCTTCCAAACTAAGACAGACTAGGAAGAAGGACCCAGTAGTCCACTTCTGAGATGAATTATCCAGGGAAAATCTTAGGAGTAGCAGCCAAATATTGTCAGATATGGTGCCAGAAAGTGAGCCCTCCCTGGTTGGAAGGCATTCAGAAGATGACTGGGGAAGAGCTGACTCCTCAAAGTAGAGTCAACCTTAACGATATGGATTGAGTAAGGCCTCCAGGATTTTCCTTCACTGATGTGGCACAACTGAAAGTGAGAAGAAACAGCTGCAAACATCTAATAATGATTGGGTCATATAAGGTATGAAGTATGAACCTAGGAAAACTGAAAATTGTCAAAAATGAAATAGAATGCACAAATATTGACATCCCAGGCATTAGTGAGCTGCAATGGACAATCAAATGGTCTACTATGCTGGGAACGAAAACTTGAAGAGGAATAGTGTTGCATTCATCATCAAAAAGAACATTTCAAGATCTGTCCTCAAGTACAATGTTGTCAGGATAATATGCATACACCTACAAAGAAGACTACTTAATACGACTATCATTCAAATTTATGCACCAACCATTAAGACCAAAGATGAGGAGATTGAAGATTTTTACCAGCTTCTGCAGTCTAAAATTGATCAAACATGCAACTAGGATGCATTGATAATTACTGGTGACTGTAACGCAAAATTTGGAAACAAAGAAGGATCAGTAGTTGGAAAATATAGTCTTGGTGACAGATATAATGCCAGAGATCACATGATAGAATTTTGCAAGACTAATGACTTTTTCATTGAAAATATCTTTTTTAACCAACACAAATGGTGACTGTACACATGAACTTCGCTATATGGAATATGCAGGAACAAAATCAACTACATCTGTGGAAAAATATAATGGAAAGCTCTATATCAGCAGTCAGAAGAAGACCAGATGCTGACTGCAACACAGACCGTCAATTGCTCATATACAAATTCAAGTTGAAACTGAAGAAAATTAGAATAAGTCCACGAGAGCCAAAGTACAACCTTGAGTATATCCCTCCTGTGTTTAAAGATCATCTCAAGAACAGATTTGATGTGTTGAACACTAATGACCAAAGACTATATGAACTGTGGAATGGCATCAAAGATATTATCCATGAAGAGAGTAAGTGGTCATTAACAAAACAGAAAAGAAAGGAAAGACCAAATTGGATGTGAGATGAGACTCTGAAACTTGCTCTTGAACATAGAGCCGCTAAAGTAAAAGTAAGGAATGGCAAAGTAGAAGACCTAAACAGAAGATTTCAAAGAGCAGCTCGATAAGACAAAAGAAAGTATTATTAGGACACATGAAAAGAGCTGGAAATGGAAAACTAGAAGGGAAGAACATATTCTGCATTTCTCAAGCTGAAAGAACTGAAGAAAAAATTCATGCCTCAAGTTGCAATGGTGAACGATTCTACAGGGAAATTATTAAATGACTCAGGGAGTATCAAAAGAAGACGGAAAGAATACACAGTCATTATACCAGAAAGAACTGGTCGATGTCCATCCATTTGAAGAGGCAGCATATTATCAGGAGCCAGTGGTACTGAAGAAAGAAATTAAAGCTGAACTGAAGACACTAGCAAGAAACAAGGCTCCAGGAGATGACAGAATATCATTTGTGACATTTCAACAAACACACACAGTACTAGAAGTGCCTACTTGTCGATGCCCAGAAATCTGATGGACAGCTACCTCGCCAACTGACTGGAAGAGATCCATATTTATGACCATTCCAAAGAGAAGTGATCCAACCCAATGGGGAAATTACCGAACAATATTGTTGATACCACACGTAAGTAAAATTTTGCTCCAGATCATTTAAAAGCAACTGCAACAGTATATTGACAAGGAACTGCCAGAAATTCAAGCTGGGTTCAGAAGAGGACGTGGAACCAGGGCTATCACCATTGATGTCAGATGGATCCTGGCTGAAAGCAAAGAATACTAGTGTTTCATTGACTATGCAAAAGCATTTGACTGTGTGGATCATATTAAATTATGGCAAATGTTGTGGAGAATGGGAATTCTCAAACAACTAATTGCGCTCTTAAGGAACGTGTATGCGGATCAAGACGCAGTCGTGGGAACAGAACAAGGGGACTCTGCATGGTTCAAAGTCAGGAAAGGTGGGTGTCAAATTTGTATCCTTTCACCATATCTTTTTAATCTGTATGCTGAGCAAATAATTCAAGAAGCTAGATTCTATGAAGAAGAACGAGGCATCATGATTGGGGGACACCTCACTAACAATCTATATTATGCAGACAACACCACCTTACTGGCTGGAAGTGAAGAAGATTTGAGACATTTACTGATGAAGACCAAGGACCACAACCTTCAGTACGGATTGCACCTCCACATCAGGGAAACAAAAATCTTCACAACGGGAGCAGTAAGCAACATTGTCATAAATGGAGAAAGGACTGAGGTTGTCAAGGATTTTATTTCACTTAGGTCCACAATCAACACCCTTGGAAGCAGCAGCCAAGAAATTAAAAGACACATTGCATTGGGAAAATCTGCTGCAAAGGACCTCTTTAAAGTGTTCAAAAGTAAAGATGTCACCTTGAAGAATAAAGTACACCTGACCCAAGCCATGGTATTTTCAATCGCATCATATGCATACAAAAGCTGGACCACAAACAAAGAAGACAGAGCAGCGTTGGTGCCTTTGAATTGTAGTGTTAGAGAAAAATGTTGAATGTACCATGGACTGCCAAAAGAACAAACAGACCTGTTCTGGAAGAAGTACAATCAGAGTGCTCCTTGGAAGCAAAGATGGCAAGACTGTGTCTTACATACTTTGGCCATGTTGTCAGGGAAAATCAGTACCCAAAGAAAGACATCATGCTTGGTAGACTGGAGGGTAAGCGAAAAATTGGAAGACGTTCGATGGATGAATTGGCATAGTGGCCGCAACAATCGGTTTAAGCATAAAAATGATTGTGGACCTGGTGCAAGACCAGGAAGTGTTTAATTCTGTTGTTCATAGAGTAACTTAGAATCAGAATCGACTCAACGGCACCTAACAACAACAACAGCAAAAGCATTTAGGTGGCCATCTTAGATATATCTACTGATTCCATCCTTCTGGAACAAAGGAGAATGAAGAAATCAAAGATGCAAAGAAAATGTTTGCCCAAAGAACTTAAGGACAACATAAACCAGAGATAACAGCAGGCTAAGATCAGAACTAGATGGTGTCTAGCTACCAATGATGGTTCCTGTAAGGATCACAACAGAGAATCCTGTACAGAGTGGGTGTTTTAGTCAGCTAGTGCTGCTCTAACAGAAATACCACAAGGGAACGGCTTTAACAAGAGAAAGTTTATTGTTATGGATTGAACAGTGCCCTCCAAACATAGGTGTCAACTTGGCTATGCCATGACTCCAAGTACTGCACGGTTGGCCACCATTCTGTGGTCTGATGTGATTAATCTATGTGTCGCAAATCCTAACCTCTATGATACTAACGAGGAAGGATTAGATGCAGTTATTTGAAAAAAAAAGTAGTACTCAATCTAGAAGATTAGGTTGTAACTTGAGAGACAACCTCTTTTGAGATATAAAAGAACAATGAAGCAGAAATGAGGGGATCTTGTGTCACTAAGAAAGAAATGCTGAGAATGGAACACATCCTTTGGACCCAAAGTCCTTGCAGTGAGAAGCTCCAAGGCCTTGGTAAGATTGATGACAACAACCTTTCCACAGGGAAAATAGAGAGAGTAACATGATTATATATGTAAGGGTTATCAAGATTTTCACTGCAGAATACAATTAAATTTACCATACTTTTTAAAATTTCACAATAAACTGTGGGAAAAATAAAAGGGACACATAACTCCCTTCAGGAATTTTTTATCATTATTATTTTTTATTTTATTATTATTATTTTTTTTATTTACTATGACTGAGTGAAAATGTACATTCCCGTATAAATTTACATGCCTACCTATATGCAGCTTCCACTGCTCTCCCTGCCCGGTGACAGCACACTATTCCTCTCTGCTCCATACATGTCTCATCCTCCCAACAATCTCCTTTCCCCTCCTCTCCATCTACTCTCCTTCCTCCAGCCACAGGTCAGCAGGATGATATCCTATAGATGCACAGAGCCATAAAGTGCATCCAATATGTAGTCACTCTGCATCACCAAGTCCAATCCAATTTTGAGATTTTTAAAACACACATTAATATTTACATTACTTTAAACCTTATTTTTAAAATGTATGTTGTTATATTTTTTGGTTTATTTACTTGTATTTAGACTCTGGGAACACTTGCTTATGTGAAGGTTTATAGAAGATTTATGTTTTTTAATTTGTACAACAGCCTAGGACCTGTATAAAATGACAAGTTATAAAACTGCATTCTTTTGAAATATAAACTTATTTGAATTTTCTATTTAATTACTCTCAACCAGAATATTTTTTTCACTAATAACCAAAAAACAAAGAAACAAACCCACTGCCATCGAGTTGGATCTGACTCATTAGTGATCCTAGAAGTTAGAGTAGAACTGCCCCACACAGTTTCCAAAGAGTGCCTGGAGGATTTGTACTGCTGACCTTTTCAGTGTTTAAAGTATTCATAATAGAGACACTCACATAAATCAGAGACTTTATAAGACCAGAACTAGATGGTGCCCAGCTATCAACAATGACTGCCCTGACAGGGAACACAGAAAGAGTCTGAAGGAGTGGTATAAAATTGAGGTGCAGAACTTGAACTCTAGCGAAAAGACCAGACTTGACGGTCTGACAGACTGGTGTGTCCACAGAAGACATGGCCCCTGGACTTTATGTCAGTCCTGAATTGAAACTTTCTTGAAGCAAATCCTCCAGACACAGAGTAGACTGGAGTACAAAACATAAAATGATTCAGGTGAGGAATGTGCTTCTTGGCTAAAGTAGATACATGAGACTAAATGGGCAGCTCCTGTCCAGAGGCAAGATAAGAAGGCAGAAAGGGATACGAGTTAGTTCAATGGATACATGAATTACAGAGTAAAGAGAAGTACTATGCTGTCTCATTGTAGGGAGGGCAACTAGGGTCACAAAACAATGTTTATATGAGTTTTATATGACTAAATGACTTGAATTGTAAACTTGCACTTAAAGCACAATAACATATATATACACACACTTATTATTTTTTTTTTTAAAAAAAGCTATTTTAAAAATTTGAGCAAAAGAGAACCCAAACTTAAGGAAAAACAAAACCACACCACCAGCATTTTTTATAGCAAATGTGAAACAATACCCAACAAGTTTTCATAAAACAGACCTTTATTGTTGGATGTTTCTACTGATTGGTAGAATAATGATTGCCAGCCTCATATTTGAAGGGATTATATATTTAACCAACACAGCTCATAAGATACAGTCACTTTCACACAGTCTGATGGTTGGTTCAACATCTTAAACAGAGCATGCATCTCCTGTACCTAGTTCAATAAATATACTCATTCTCACTTATTTCTTATAGTCTCCCTCTTAAAATGCAATCTTTGCAGTAGTTCCTCCTGTAGAACACTCTCTTTGTCACCAATTTAAATATGATTTAGAATTGTGTTTTCAATCCATTTGAGGAGTTTGCTTCACCAACAAGTACAGGGCAAATCAAGCTGTGTATTTAAGAAGATTCCAATTAGAATGGGTTTAATATCTTGTGTGTAGCAGGTAGTTAAGAAACATTTATTGAAATAACAAGTGAGTATACTTTTCTTCTTGGAAAAAACTGGAGATGAAGAAACATTAATTTAAGCAAACAGTTTTAAAAGAAAAAGTATGTTAGAAGATAGAAAATTTGAATTCTCATCTTAGAGTAGTAGCTAGCTATGTCACCTTCAACAAAAAAATTGACCTTTATAGGCATCTGTTTTCTCATGTGTATTATAAAAAATACCATTTGAAAAATTTCTACTATATTACAGGTCTAAAAACTTTAGTTTTCAGTCAATATACCTATCATTTGAGACACGTAGAATGTCAAGCTCATAAATCAAGATACTTCCTTTAATTTGCAATATACAGCTTTGTTAATTGCAATCACAATGGAATTTTAATTATTAAAGATGCAAAAATATATAATTCATCTACATATTTAAGTAGTAAATGTCAATACTAGATTTCCAGGATATTAATGTCAATGTCAGTGATGAGATAAATAATACATTGTTAAATTTTTCAGCTTGTCTTAACTCAAAGATTTTTCCTACTTCTACACATATGCAATATCCACATTAAAAGGTGTTAAAACAATCATGTATATTACGTATACATATATTTATTATGTATACAATATTATAATGAATATATGCATACACATATTTATACTGTATCTGTGATATTATATCTGTAAAGTATAATATTACCAATACAAATTTAAAAACACAATGTATTTTATTGTTTGAAGAGGAAGTGACATAATATGCTTAATTAATGAAGATTTGAGTGCTTTAATAGCTTAGTTTTCTACACTAATGATTTCGGCACTAGACTCAAAAATAGTGAAAAAGGATAACTAGTTCTAAAGACGCCAGCCAAGTGCCGTCGAGTTGGATCCAACTCACGGCAATACCAGAGATTTAAAACTCTTAAAATACGGAGAAGCAGGGCCAAGATGGCAGACTAGACACACATCTCCTCAATTCCCTCTGAGAACCAAGGCCTGGAATTATAACTCAATGGAGCACTGGACATCTGGGGGCCCTAGGACCTGGCATAGTATTGTCAGATTTGAATCAGTACCAGTAAAAGACTAAACAAGATCTTTGAAAGATGAGCCAGTGGCCACTGACCCCCACTCCTGCTGACTCACTATATTGGAGAACTGCAGGGACTGATGCCCTTTTTGTTATCCAGGAGGTGGGGACTGGGCACAAGCTGACAAATATGTTAAATTGCAGTGCTTTAGTAAACAGTGTGTCATACATTGAATTGTGTCCCCTAAAAATATGTGTAGCCATATGCCAGAGCCATGATTCCCAATATTTTATGATTATCCTCCATTTTGTGATTTCCCTGTGTTGTATGTTAGAGGATTAGGGTGTTACTTTAAATCCCTTCCTAAGAGCATTCCCTGCTCCACTGCAAAAGGAATTTCCCTGGAGTATGGCTTGCCCCACCCTTAATCCTTCCATCATACAAGAGATAAAAGGAAAGAGAAGCAAACAGAGAACTGGGAACAAGACAACATAAAGAAAGCAGCACCAGGAGAAGAGTGTGTCCTTCAGACCTGAGGTTTCTGCACCAAGATTCTCCCTGGATAAAGACTGATGCAATACCAGACTTTCCTCCAGAGCCTAAAAGGGGGAATGACTTCCCCTGGAGCAGACGTCCTGAATTTGGACTTGTAGCCTACCAGACTGCATAAGAATAAGCTTTCCTTTGTGAAAGCCATCCACTCTGTGGTATTTCTGTTAGAGCAGTGCTAGCTGACTAAAACACAGTGTATAGTGCAGCAGAGAGACAGTCCATGGGATCGCTACATACTGAGAGCCCGGATGCTCAGTGGGAGCACCACTGCCCCTCCACCCTCTCCTGTCTGAGATGTATCATAGACTACTGTTTCATGGCTGGAAGGGCAGCTTGGCTGAGATACCCTCTTGGTAGGCTGGGAGTTGGAGTACCCAGCTAGGGTCCTCAGCTACAGCAGATTCCCAAGTAGAGCAGCAGCCCACTGCAAGTGCTTCTCCAAAAGAAAAGTGACATTTGAGACATGGGTAGGACTTGGCAGAGGACAGCTGGAAGGCCCCTAACCTCTCTCTACTTTGCACCACATTATAGCATCTGGGGACTGCCTCTGAGGCACTTTAGTTGTCAGCTAGAAGGTGGGGTCTGCCACACCTGAGGTCTTGTTTTCAGCAGCAGTTGGACAGCTCCCCACCTAGAACTAAAGTACCCTTTTAAATAACACATTGAGATACGACTGCAAGAGACCTGGCAGCTTCTCCAGCCTTCACTGACCCACATCATAGGGTCAGCTGATGGCCCCACAGTGACTCCATAAGTAGAGTGCTGTCACTGACAGCCAAGAGGTAGAGACTGCCACCCCAGAGAGTCCACCAGGGACCAGTCACTGGAATACATAAAGGTGGTTGGTGACCAACTCTCTTCTTACAACTATGCCTCAGCTCATCTTGAGGTTAATACCAGAAAAATTATACAGCCTCTAGATGTCATGCAGACAACAAACCATAGCTAGCCATTTAAGGAAGCTGTCCACTGTGGCTCTGGAAAACTGTAAAATAAAGAATCAAAAAGCCTTCCAGATGAAGAAGCCTTTCTGAAACAATCAGAGGTCGAGTACAAAAAAATTATATAGAGAGCCCGACAAAAGATTAAGCAAAATGCAGCAGAACAAAATGATAAATTTAGCAAACTATTTGAACTGATGGAACATAAACGATCTGAAATCCGGCAGATCAGTAACAATATTACTGTATTAGACAATTCAATTTAAAGCCAAAGAGCAAAATTGAGGAGATGGAAGTCAGACTTAGTGTCCTTGAGGCTAAGGTAACTGATACCAGTATTTATATGGAGAAATCAGAGAAAAGAAGTAAGAAAAATGAAGAAGCATTAAGAAACATGTGGGATTCTACCAAAAGGAATAAACTACAAATAAATGGAGTTCCTGAATAAGGATAATTATGAAAATACAGAGAACGCTACTGTAGAGTTGCTGACAGAAAACCTCCCTGAAATTACAAAAGGAGAGAAAATAGATATCAAGACATGTATCAAATGCCACAAAAACTGGACACCAAAAGAAAGACATCAAGACATATTATAATCAAGATTAATAAACTGAAACATAAAGAAGAGTTCTTAAAGGCAGAGAGACCCAAAACAAAGCTAATATTTAGATGAAAGCCCTGTAGGCTTACGTCTGATGTATCTGCACAAATGTTGTTGGCAAGAAAGCAGTGAGATGATACATTCGAAGCCCTGAAGGAGAAAAATTTCCCACCAAGAAATTGCAAAATTGGCTCTCAAATTTGACAGTGCAATTAAAATGTATGCAGATGAACGGAAGATCAGAGACTTTGTTAAAAGAAAGAAATCAGTGATCATAACACAAAAACTATGACATCATGACACTAAACAGAGGGATAAACCACAGCGGGTATAACCCTTGCGGATGGAGAGGAAAATAAGATATACAGAAGGTAAAGTCTGGACTAAACTTAGAACAGTAAAGAGGATCATGGGGTAGCTGCAAAGCAAAATAACAAAGAGACATATCAAAACAAGAAGCATAATACAGAAGTCTCAACAAAAGCAAAAACAACACTGAAAAAGATGATGAGTCAACCCATAAAGAATGACCCACAACAGAATATTAATAAAAACATAGAAAACATCAACACAAAAATAAATGAATCAAAATGACAACACTAAATACATATCTATCAATATTTACACTGAATGCAAACAGACTGAACACTCTAATAAAGGGACAGTGAGTGGGATCAAAAGAAATGACCCATCCATATGTTGCTTACAAGAAACATACATAAGACTGAAAAACATGAAGAAACTGAAAATTGATGGATGGAAAAACACATACCAAGCAAACAACATACAAAGGAGAGCAGGAATGGCAATACTAATCATAGATAAAATAGACTTTATTGTAAGATCCACCTTCGTGGACAAGAATAGCCAATATTTATTGCTGAAAGGTTGAGCACACAAGCAGGACATAACAATATTAAAGATTTATGCACACAATATCAGAACATATAAACACATAGAGCAAACTCTGATAACATTGCTAAATGAGATAGATAATGCCATGAAAATAGTTGGAGGTGTCAACACTCCACTTTCAGTAATGGACAGATCTTCTAGAACAAAGCTCAGTTAAGGTACAGAAGATCTTACTGCAACTATCAACCAACTTGATCTCACCAACATATACAGAACTTGTCACCTATCAACAGATAAGTACACTTTCTACTCCAGTGCACATGGAACATTTTCCAAAATAGACCACGTGTTAGCACATAAAGCAAGTCTCAACAAAACCCAAACCACTGAATTATTGCAAAGCATTTTCTCATACCATAAAGCCATAAAAGTTCAAATCAATAGCTGAAAAAAAAGATAGAAATTTGAACTCATGGAAACTGAACAACACCTTGCTCAAAGAGCCATGAGTTTATAAAAGAAATCAAGGACAAACTAAAGAAATTAATGGAATCAAATAAGAATGAAAACACATCTTACCAAACCTTATGCCAAAGCCCAAGCCAAGTGCTGTTGGATCGGATCCAATTCATGATGAGATACAGCAAAGGCAGTGCTCAGAGATCAATGTATCACTATAAATGCACACGTTTAGAGGGAAGAAAGGACCCAAACAAAATAATTAGCCCTAAACTTTGAACAAGTAGAAAGACAGCAACAGAGAAATCCCTCAGGCACCAGAAGAAAACAAATAATCAAGATTAGAGCAGAACTAAATGAATTAGAAAATAGAACAATTGAAAAAATAAAAAAAAAGATCAACAAAATTGATAAACCACTGACAAAACTTACAAAGGAAAAACAGGAGAGGAAACAAATAACCTGAATAAGAAATGAGATGGGAAATGACACAACAGACTCAACTGAAATCAAAAGTATCATAACAGAATACTACAAAAGACTGTACTCTAACAGATTTGAAAACCTAGAGGAAATGGACAAATTTCTAGATTTGCATAATCTACCAAAATTATGACAAGCAGAAGTAAAACAATAAATCCACCACAAAGGAAGAGACTGAAAAAGTAATCAACCAAAAAAGTTACCAGCTGATAAAAGTCCTAGCCCAGAATTCTTCACAGGAGAATTCTACCAAACTTTTAGAGAAGAGTTAACTCCAGTACTGCTGAGGTTATTTCACATCATAGAAATAGACGGAATACTTCCACATTCCTTCTATGAAGCCAGCAAAACTCTGATACTAAAGCCAGGGAAAGACTCCACCAAAAAAGGAAATTACAAAACACTATTACTCATGAACCTATTTGCAAAAATGTTCAACAAAATCTTAGACAATAGAATTCAATAGCATAACTCCCCAAAAATAATTCACCATGACCAAGTTGGATTCATATCAGAGAAGCAAGACTGGTTCAATATCAGAAAAACAATTAATGTGATCAACCACATAAATAGCACAGAGGATGAGAATCACATGATTTTGTCAACGGATGCAGAAAAGGCATTCAACAAAGTCCAACACCCATTCATGCTAAAAGCTCTCAGCAAAATAGGAATAAACGGAAACTTCTCAATAAAATAAGGGACACCTATGCAAAATCAACCACCACCAACATCCTGAATGGTAAGAGACTAAAAGAATTCCCCTTGAGAATGGGAACTAGACAATGATGCTCACTCTCACCACTTCTATTCAACATTGTACTAGAACTTCTAGCCACAACAATTAGACAAGATAAAGAAATAAAGGGCATCCACAACAGCAAAGAGGAAGTAAAAATCTCTCGATTCACAGATGATATGATTGTATATACAGAGAATCCTAAAGAATCGATAAGTAAACCACTGGAACAAATAGAGGAGTTCAGCAAAGTATCGAGGTAGAAGATAAATATACGTAAATCAGTAGGATTTCTTTACACCAACACAGAGATCATCAAAGTAGAAATCACCAAATCAATACTATTTACTATAACACCCAAGAAGATAAAACACCTAGGAATAAATCTAACTAGAGAAATAAGAGACCTATACAGAGAACTACAAGGCCCTACTGTAAGAAGCCAAAAAAGACTTAAGAAATTGGAAAAACCTGCCCTGCACATGGTTAGGGAGACTTAACATTGTGAAAATGTCTATTTTACCTAAAGCGATCTACATATACAATGCAAACCCAATACAAATTCCAGCGTCATATTTTATAATGAGATGGAGAAACAAATTGCCAAATTTGGAAAGGGAAGAAACCTCACATAAGTAAAGCACTACTGAAGAACAGAAACAGAGTAGGAGGCCTCACTCTACCTGACTTTATAACCTGTCACACTGCCACAGTAGTCAAAACAGCCTGACACTGGTACGAAAAGAGACATATAGACCAATGGAATGGAGAGGAGACCTCAGAGGAACAGACCTCTTAGGAACAGTTGATATTTGACAAAGGCCCTAAGATTTTGAAGTGGTGTAAAAACAGTCTGTTTAACAAATGGTGCTGGCAAAATTGGATATCCATCTGCAAAAACCTGAAACAAGACCCATATCTCACACCTTACACTAAAACTAACTCAAAATGGACCAAACCTACAATGATAAAGATCATGCAAGAAAAAACAGGACCAACGATGCAAGTTTTAATACACAGCTTAGAGAGACTTCAAAATCTGACAAAGTGCAGTCAGCAGAAGATAAACAGGATCTACTAAAAGACAAACACTTTTGCTCATCTAAAGACTTTATCAAGAGAGTTAAAGACCACCTACAGAATGGGAAAAATAATTGGCAACTATATGTCAGACTGAAGTCTGATCTGCATAACCTACCAGGTATCACAGAATATCAGCAAGAAAAAGGTAAATAATGCAATTATGTGATGATGGGTAGATACTTCACTAGAGAGACATCCAGGCAGTCAAAAGGCATATAAAGAAATGCTCGCAATCATTAGTTTTCAGAGAAATCCAAATCAAAACTACAATGAGATAGCATCTCACCCCAGTTAGGTTGGCCATGACCCAAAAAACATAAAATAACAATTGCTGGAGAGGCTATAGAGAGACTGGAACCCTCCTACACTGCTGGTGAGATTGCAAATTGGTACAACCTCTTGGGAAAGCAATTTAGTACTTCCCTAAAAAGTAGGAAACAGATACACCATTTGATCTAGTAATTTCACTGCTTGGAATTTACAGAAACAAAGCCTGTCACACGCACATGAATGTTTACTGCAGCACAGTCCACAATGGAAAAAAGATGGAATCCACCGAAATGCCCATTAACAGATGAATAGATAGACAAATGACGTTATATATACTTAATGGAACACTATGCAAAGATAAAGAACAATGATAATTTTAGGAAGCATCTCATAACCCGGTTTCAATTGGAAGACATTACACAAAAGGACAATTATTGTATGAGACGCATGCTATAAGGACTTAAAAATAGACTTATGTACAGAAGAAAAGACTCATTGATGGCTACAAGAGAGGAGGGGAGGTAAGAGTTGATCATGGGTTAGACAGTTGATAGAAATTTGATAGGTGAAAGCAAAGACAATGCACAGTAGAAAGTAGATCACCTTAACTGGACTCTGCCATAAACCGAAAATTCTTCTAACTTCAACCCAATATAACAAGGATACAGTAGCAGGGGCAGGATAGGGAAGGATACAGTAGCAGGGGCAGGATATGGGAATGATGCTCTCGAGGGACATCAAGATCAATTGGCATAGTTAGCTTATTGCTGAGTCTTCTGTACCACATATTGGTAGGTGGCATCCAGGGTCTTAAAAGCTAGCAAGCTGCCATCTGAGGTACACCAATTTGTCCCAACTCATCTGGAACAGATGATCACTGAAAACAATAAAGACACAAGAGAACAACTGCCCAGGAGACAGAAGGACTCATGTCATGGGAGATCATGTGACCAGAAAAACCAGATGGTGCCCGGCTACTATCAGAGTCGGCCGTGATGGGGCACACAGTGTTGAGTACCCCTGGCAACATAAGAAAAAGAGAAGCGAAGCTCAAGAACTCTACTACAAGACCAGAATAGATGGTCTGATGGCCCAGAGGATCCCCTGGGTATACGGCCCCTATCAATTTCTGGGGCCCTGTCAACAAAACACTACTGAGGTCAACTCTTCAGACAAAAATCAACTAGACTCAAGGACACAATGTGACTATACGGTGGGTGTACTTCATGGTTCTAGGCATTTATAAGAGGCTGTCCTACTGGTGTCTTTCTAGATTGGAGAGAAGAGTTTGGAGAGGAGTGGGCAGGAACTTGTTAAGAGGACACCACACATAAAAAATGAAAAGAGTGCTTTCACGGAGCAAAGAGGACAGAAGAGCTGTAGATAGGCAGGCACGCAAAGTTAATTTGGATTGTATACTTTCACTTAATCACAATAATAAAGAAAAAGAAAGAAAAGAAGTTGTAATTACAAGCCTATTTAACAAGCCTATCCTCATAATGGAAACGCTTGGTGGTGTAGTGGTTAAGTGCTATGTCTTCTAACCAACTTTTTGGCAGTTCAAATCCATGAGGTGGTCGTTGGCAACTCTGTGGGGCAGTTCTACTCTATTCTATAGGGTCGCTGTGAGTTGGAATCCACTCGATGGCATTGTTTTTTTTTTTTTTTTTTTCATTGTTTTTGGTTATCCTCATAACATAGAAACCTTGGTGGAATAATGGTTATGTGCTAAAGCTGCTAACCAAAGAGTTTGCAGTTCCAATCCACCAGCTGCTCCTTGGAAACTGTGAGACAATTTTATCCTGCCCTGTAGACTACAAGTTGGAATTGACTTGCCAGCAATTTTGTTTTTTATCCTCATAATGCAGTGTTGTTTAATCATTAAAAGGAGCAATGACTGCTTATGCAAATAAGTATAAGGTCATTTTTGTTTGTTCCAACTATCAAGATAATACTTTCTAAGATACACAGAAGGCCACATTTCAGCAGCATAAATCATAAAGTATGTTACAGCAGAAGATACATGATTTTAAGAAACATCTCAAACAGGCAGAGGAAGACATTACCTTTATTACACTGGAATGTAAATATGACTTCCTTTTTCTCTGAACAGAAATAATGTGGGATAAAAGAAGGCGATTTAACTCAGACCACTTAAAAGTTCATCTTCAGGTGGCAGACATTATACATACTTAAGACTGATGCATAAGTGGGGTTCCTTGTGATCCTGCATAAGCTTGACTCCAATGTGACATACGAATTTGACTTTATCTGATTACTTTGGCATGTTTGCCATGAATAGATTCAAATAGCATGCTAATGCTTCATTTTTTTAATATTTAAAATCTTCGCATTTGAAAAGGAAGACGCCTAATTTTTTTCAAGTTTTAGCTACTCTTAAAGCTTTAAGAAAAATATTTTAATGCCAGGTCACAGAGATATGAGCCAGCTAGTCAAGTGCCGTCGAGTCGGATTTTGCATACCACCTTACAGATTTGTTACAACATTCTCTCTTTGAGAGCTCTTTCACAAAGAGATCAAAAGACAATTTTCTGTGGTAAATCCTTATTATGAGAATTTTTTTAAAAATAGACACTTCTCTCTATTTACCTGCTTTTGTAAAGCAACATGATTCAGTCCACTGCATATCACCTTTCCCTGGAATACCAAATATATCCTAGTCTGAACGAATAAACACCCAAGGAACATATCCAAAGGTCCCCCTTTTTTTTCTTAGAGTTCTTGAAAGGACACTATTAAACAGGTAAAAAGTAGGATGAAGCTATAAACAAGTAGTTCTTTTTCAAATCAACTTTGACCGTACAGTATTTAGGCTTGGCCTTATGCAGATTTATTTAACAGTAATTTTGAAGCTTTTCTGTGTTACAGGTGGTATTCTCAGTAAGTACTGGAAGAAAATTCTCCATTGGTCTGTAACATCTCTGTACATCTTCTAAGCAGAAACTGTGACTGCCCTTTGTTCTTAACCATCTGTTACACAACAACAATACGATCAGGGATATTTATAAAGCAAACAGTCTTAAAATAGAGATGATGTTTCCCGTGGGAACAATGGGTAAATGAGCTTACAGTATTGGAAGATACAGACTGTATCTCTTCACAGGAGAAGGAAGTTATGTTTATTAACTGGTATAGTAAAGATAATATCACCCTCTAGAGCAAAGAGCAGCCATATTTATGTATGTCTTCAAAATGTTAAAAAGTAAATATGGCACCTTGAAGATTAAGGGCCATCTGACCCAAGCCATGGTATTTTCAATTGCCTCACATGCATATGAAAACTGGACAATGAATAAGGAAAACTAAAGAAGAATTGATGCCTTTGAATTAGGGTGTTGATGAAGAATACTGAATACATTATGGACTGGCAGAACACCCTCTGAGTCAGAAATGTCTCAACTACACCTGAGAACAACGTTAACAACTATCTCTCTCTGGATCAAAGAGCAAGCATGCTTAGTATCTGCATACACATCTGGCTTCTTAAATGCATGGTTCTTCTCACATAACATATGTATGACTTAGGCAGGTGTGAACTGGCCCTCTTTGCATTGTCTTGTGGAAATTTGTCTCAGAAAATCAACACAGATAGTCGAACTCTATTCCAATTGTTGTGAACTATAAATTGTCCTTTAGCTCTGACCCATGAGTCTCATGTCTTTTGTCACTGTTCATGAAACTGGCTGATGAACTTATTAATTTACAAGGAGGATAAAAATTTCAGACTTGTCATGTTTATTGACGCATGCAGTGTTATTCACTCAAGCAAAGTTTATTCATGGCTTTCATTGATCTACCAGTGTTTGCAAGGTGAAAGAGAACAGAGAAACTCAGAAAAGCTCTTGTCAGTAGTGATCATTACAATACAGGGTCCCTTTGAGAAACAAGAAGTTCAACATCAAGAAAGTTAAATATAAACAACCAAGATAAACAAATATATATAAATAAAGTATAAAAAAATAAATGCAGTTTCAACTTCCAGGTGAAGCCACTTTTAATTAAGATGGTTTTCTAAACATTATTGGCTTTTGACTTCTATCTAACCTGCTGGCATCAAGTCAGCCAACTAATAATGAGCCTACAGGATAGAAAATAAATGTCCCCATAGGGTTTCCAACATTGTAATCTTTACAAAAGTGGAATGCCATGTCTTTCTCTCATGGAGCACCTGGTGTATTTGAATGTCCAACATTTCCATTAGCAGCCAAGCACTTAACCTCCTAAAAGACTGAAAAGCAATTTTTCTAAAGCTCCTCAGATTGCTTAGATGTGCTCCTTCTAGTCACAAAGATATATACAAGTTTGCAAAGAATTATTATAAATATAAAGAATATGGAACCATTATATGCATGTTTCAAGCCAAAAGAACTGAAGAAAAAATTCAAGACTCCAGTTGCAATAGTGAAGGATTCTATAAGGAAAATATTAAATGACTCAGGAACTATCAAAAGATGGAAGAGATACAGAGTCATTATACCTAAAAGCACTAGTAGACATTCAACCAAGATGTAGCATGTAAGCAGAACTGACATTACTGAAGAAAGTAGTCAAAGCTGCTTTGAAGGCACTGGTGGAATACAAGTCGTTAAGAATTGACAGAATATCAGCTGAGATATTTCAACAAACAGACGCAGTACTAGAAGTGCTGAGTCATCTATGCCAAGAAATCTGAAGAAGAGCTACCTGGCCAACTGACCTGAAGAGATCCGTATTTATGCTTATACCCAAGTAAGGTTATCCAAATGAATGAATAAATTATTGAGCAATATTATTAACATCACATGCAAGCAAAATTTTGGTAAAGATCATTCAAAAGTGGCTGCAGCAGTATCTTGACAAGGAACTGCCAAAAATTCAAACCCGGTTCAGAAGAGGACATGGAACCAGAGATATTGCTGACATCAGCTTGATCTTAGCTAAAAGCAAAAAATACCAGAAAGATGTTTACCTGTTTTATTGACTATACAAAGGCATTTGACTGTGTGGATCACAACAAACTGTGGATGATGTTGTGGAGAATGAGAATTCCATAATGGTTAATGGAGGAATCTACATATTGATCAAGAGGCAGTTATGCAAAAAGAATAAGGGGATCCTACATGGTTTAAAGAAAAGGTGTGCATCAGTCTGTATGTCAAGCAAACAATCTGAGAAGCTAGATTACATGAAGAAGAATGAGGGATTGGGATTGGAGGAAGACTCATTAACAACGCACATTGTACAGATGACAGAACTTTCCTTGCTGAGAGCAAAGAGGAATTAAAACACTTACTGATGAGTATGAATATGTGAGTATTTATATGAATACGTGGTCTTTGATAAGACCACACAGCCTGCAGTATAGATTGAAAATGAAAGTCCTCACAAATAGAAAAGTAAGCAATATCATGATAAATGGAGAACACGCAGAGGTTGTCAAGGGTTTCATTTTGCTTGGTTCCGCAATCAACATGTATGGAAGCAGCAGTCAAGAAATCAAGACACACTGCATTGGGTGCTGCCAAAGACATTTTAAAAGTGTTAAAAAGTAAAGATGTCATCTTGAAGTCTAAAGTGTGCCTGATGCAAGCCATGATATTTTCACCCATAGCAGATGAATGTGAAAACTGGGCAATGAATAAGGAAGATATAAAAATTGTCTTTTAAGAAAATAATTTTATTTATTTATTATAGTAAACGAATAAAATATCTAACATCTATCAACTACTTCATTTATGATAAACCCTCACCATCACCACCCCCGCAGCCCTTGTACCATCAAAGAGGTTTTTGTGGCATTTTTTTTGAGAAACTTCTATTTTTAAGTCCTTATAACAGAGGCTAATACAGTATTTGACCTTTTGCCATTGACTGATTTCACTCAGCATATCTTCCATTTGAAACCATGTTATGAGATGCTTTCTAAAATCGTTACTATTTTATCATATTGTTCCATTAAGTATATGTACCACAGTATTTTTATCCATTCATCTGTTGATGGGCATCTGGGTTGATTCCCTCTTTCAGCTATTACGGACTGTGCTGCCATAAACATTCGTGTTCATGTGTCTGTCAGTGTGACAGGCCCTGTTTCTTTTCTTTTTTATTAAATAAAAAATGAAAGTGTATATACTCTGTGCTTACAATATTGGGTGAAGATGGGAAGAGTATACAAGTTGTGTTGAAGTCTGATTAATACTGATCTTCTTACTACTGTGTGCTGTCCCATATTTCACCCAACCAAATTTCTAACAACTGTCTAATCTAAACCCTTGCTTCTCGCCCTCCCGCCCTCCCACCCTCCTCACCCTTGTAGCCGTCATAGAGTCTTTTCTATTATGTATGAGTATGCTTTTAAGTTTTTATCATAGGGGTCTCATATAATAATTGTCCTTCTGTCACTGAGTTGAGTTTCACTCAACACAATGTCCTCCAGTTGAGACCAAATTGAGACATGTTTCCTGCTTTTATTGTTCTTTATCAATGCATAGTATTCCATTAAGTACACATACCAAAGTTTACCCATCTATTCTTCTGTTGTTGGGCATCTGGGTTGATTCCATCTTTTTGCTATCGTGGACTGTGCTGCAATGAACATTCGTGTGCATGTATCAGTTGGTGTGAATGGCCTTGATTCTGTAGGATATATTCCGAGCAGAGGAATTACTGGGTCAAATGGTATATCTAGATCCATTATTTTAAGGTAATGCCAAATTGCTTGCCAAAGAGGTTGCACCATTCTGCAATCCCATCAACACTGTAGGAGAGTTCCAATCTCTCCACAGCCTCTCCAACATTTAGTGTTTTGTGTTTTTTGGATCATGGCCAATCTTGTTGAGGTGAGGTGGTATCTCATTGTCATGTTGATTTGAATTTCTTTAATAATTAATGATCGTGAGCATGTCCGCATGTGTTTTTTGGCTGCCTGGATCTCCTCTTTAGAGAAGTGGCTGTCCATCTCCTTTGTCCATTGCTTAACTGGATGATTTGTCTTCTTCTTATTGATATTTTGTAGTACCTTATAGCTTATGGAGATCAGGCATCAGTCTGACGTAGAGTTGCCAAATATTTTTTTCCCATTCTGTAGGTGGTCTTTTAACTCTTTTGATGAAATCTTTGGATGAGCAGAAGTGTTTGATTCTTATTAATTCCCATTTACCTATTTTCTCTTCTGATGAATGTGTTTTGTTTGTCAGATTTTGAAGTCTGTCTATACTGTGTATTAAAACTTCCATTGTTGATCCTATTGTATCTTGGATGAGCTTTACCTTTTTAGTTTTTATATTTAGGTCTTTTATCTAATTTGAGTTGATTTTTGTATAAGGTGTGAGATATGAGCCTTGTTTCAATTTTTTGCAGATGGATATGCAATTATGCCAGCACCATTTGTTAAAGAGACTGTTTTTACCCCAGCTTAAAATCTTAGGACTTTTTTCAAATATCAGCTGTTCATAGGAGGATGGTGGCATCTCTGGGGTCTCTACTTTGTTCCATTGGTCTATGTGTCTCTTTTTGTACCAGTACCAGGCTGTTTTGACTACTGTAGCAGTGTAATGGGTTTTAAAGTCAGATAGTGAGAGGCCTCCCGGTATGTTCTTCTTTTTCAGTAGTGCTTTACTTATCCAGGGCTTCTTCCCTTTCCAAATAAAGCTGATAATTTGTTTCTCCATCTCATTAAAAAATGGCGCTGGAATTTGTATTGGGAGTGCATCACATAACTAGATTGCTTTGGGCAAAATAGACATATTCACAATATTGAGTCTTCCTATCCATGAACAGGGTAGATTACTCCACTTACATAACTCTCTCCTAGTTTCTTGTAGTAAGGCCTTGTAGTTATTTGTCTCTATATACAGCTCTTGTTTCTCTAGTTAGATTTATTGCTAGGTATTTTGTCTTCTTGGAGGTATAGTAAACGGTACTGATTTGGTGTTTTCTTCTTTGATGAACTCTTTGTTGGTATAAAGGAATCCTACTGGTTTACTTATGTTTATCTTATATACCGATAATTTGCTGAATTCCTCTATTCATTTCAGTAGTTTACTTATAGAGTCTTTAGGATTCTCTGCATATACAATCGTATCATCTGTGAATAGGGAGATTTTTACTTCTTTGCATGCCCTTTAACGATGCCCTTTATTTCCTTGTCTTGTCTAATTGCTCTGGGTAGAACTTCTAGGACAATGTTGAATAAAAGTGGTGAGAATGGGCAACGTTGACTAGTTCTTATTCTCAAGGTGAATTCTCTCATTCTCTTTCCATTCAGGTCAATGAATGCAGTTTGTTTTGCATAGGTGCCAGTAATTGCATTGAAGAATTTCCCTCTATTCCTATTTTTCTGAGAGTTTTTAGCATGAATGGGTGTTGCACTTTGTCAAATGCCTTTCATGCATCAATTGACAAAATCAAGTAATTCTCATCTTTTGTATTATTTATGTGGTTGATCACATTAACCGTCTTTCTGATGCTGAATCAGTCTTGCATCCCAAGTATGAATCCAGCCTGGTGATAGTGGATTGTTTTTTGGCGATAAGCTGTTGGCTAGGATTTTGTTGAAGATTTTTGCATCTAGGTTCATGAGTGTGGTATTGGTCTGCAATTTTCTTTTTTTTGTGGGATCTTTCCCTGGCTTTGGCATCAGGGTTATGCTGGCTTCACAGAATGAATTTTGGAGTATCCCATCCCTTTCTATATTGTGAAATACCCTCAATAGTATTGGAGTCAACTCTTCTCTAAAAGTCTGGTAGAATAATCTGGTGAAGCCATGTGGGCCAGGACTTTTCTGGTTTCAAGTTTTTTGAATCTCTTTTTCAACCTTTTCCTTTGTGATAGGTGTATTAAGTTTATCTACTTCTCCTTGTGATAATCTTGGTGAGTGATATGAATCTAGAAATTTGTTCATTTCTTCTAGGTTTTCAAATTTGTTAAAGTGCAGACTTTTGTAGTATTCTGTTATGATACTTTTGATTTCAGCTTTGTCTGTTATAACATCTCCCATCTCATTTCTTAATCAGGTGATTTATATCCTCTCCTCTTTTTCTGTTGTAAGTTAAGCCAATGGTTTATCAACTTTGTTTATCTTTTCCGGAAACCACCTTTTGGTTTTGTTATTTTTTTCAGTTGCTCTTCTATTCTCTAACTCATTTAGTTCTGCTCTAATCTTGATTATCTGTTTTCTTCTAGTGCCTGTAGCTCTGTAGCTACAGGCTCTGTTCCTCTGTAGCTCTCTTTCTACTTGTTCAAGCTGTAGGGTTAATTCTTTAATTTGGGCCCACTCTTCTTTCTGGCTGTGTGCAATTACAGAGATAAACTGACTTTTCAGCACCCACTTTTGCTGCATCTCATAGATTCTGGTAGGATGTGGTTTCATTCTCATTTGATTCCACACATCTCTTTATTTCATCTTTGATTTCTTCTATAACCCATGCCTTTTTAAGCAAGGTGTTGTTTTCCACAAGTTTGAATTTCTACTTATGATTTTTCTGCTATTAATTTCAACTTTTATAGCTTTATGGTCTGAGAAGATGCTTTGCAATAAATAAGTGGTTTGGGTTTTGTAGAGAATTGCTTTATGACCTAACACATGGTCTATTCTGGAAAATCTTCCACGTGCATTGGAGAAGAAGGTGTTCTTATGTGTTGATGGATGAAAAGATCTGTTATTTGTTGATAAGATCAAGCTGGTTGATTGTTGCAATAAAATCTTCTGCATCTTTATTCAGGTTTTTTTCTGGATGATCTATCCATTACTGAAAATGGAATATGTAAGTCTCCAACTGTTATTGTGGGATGATCTATCTCATTTTTCAATGTTGTCAGTGTTTGTTCAATGTATTTAGATGCTCTGGTACTGGGTGCATAAGTATTAATAATAACTCCTGCTAGAGTATTGAACCTTTTAGCAATAGTGACCATCCTTGTCCACGATGGTCGATTTTACATTAAAATCTATTATATCTGATATTAGTGTTGCTACACCTGCTCTTCTTTGTATGTTGTTAGCTTGGTATATATTATTCCATCCTTTAATTTTCAGTTTGTTCAGATCTTTGAGTCTAAGGTATGTTTCTTGTGAGCAACATATGGAGGGGTCATGTCTTTTGATCCAGATGTCACTCTCTGTCTCCTTATTGGTCAGTCCATTTACACTCAGCATAATTATTGATAGGTACGTGTTTAGTGCTGTTATTTTGATGTATTTAGTTTTGTTTTGATGTTTTATATATTTCTCTCAATATTCTGTTCTGAGCCATTCTTCTCTATGGGCTGACTTTTCAGTGTTGGTTTTCTGTTTGTTGAAACTTCTGTATTGTGTTTCTTGTTTTGATATGTTGTATTGTTATTTTTCTTTCAAGCTACAACTATGATCCCCCTTAACATTCTAAGTATAAACCCAATTTTAACTTCTGCGTGTCTTTTTAACTTCCTCTCCATCTGAAAGGACTGTAACTACTGTAGTATATCCCTCTTTTTAGTGTCATGGTGTCATAGTTTTCATGATATTATCACTCATTCCCATCTTTTAATATTATAGCTTTGATTGATTTTTTTTCCTCTTCCCTAACTGAGCAGTTTTCTGGATGTTGTGTCCTGCATTATCTCCTTAAATATTTACTCAATGGTTTTGTTTTTCCAAGCAAAGAGATTCTGTCAGTATTTCTTGTAGTTTGGGTTTAGTTTTTACAAGGAATCTAAGATTCTCTTTATCTACAAATCTCTTAATTTCATCTTCATATTTGAGAAACTGTTTTGCAGGATATTTAATTCTTGGTTGGAATTTTTTCTCCTTCACCATTCTGAATGTGTCGTCCCAGTGCTTTATAGCCAACATTATTTCTGCAGAGAAGTTGGACAAAAGCCTACAGGGTTTCCCTCTGAATGTCAGCTTTACTTTGAGTCTTGCTGCCTTTGAAAGCATCTGTTTGTGTTTTATTTCATTAAGCTTGATTATAATATGTCTTGTTGTCTTTTGGGGGGTATAGTTTTTGTGACATTTGATGCACTTCTAGGATAGCTATGTTTTCTTCATTCAGAATCTCAGGAAAGTTTTCTATCAGCATCTCTACAACAATGCTATCTGTATTGTCATCTATCCCCCTTTGTTCAGGATCTCCAATTTATCACAAATTCTTCCTCTTAATAGTTTCAGAAAGGCTTCTTCATCTGGAAATTCTTTTGAGCCTTTGTTTTGGGAGTTTTCCAGAGTCAAGGTGGACTACTCCTTTAAATGATTAACTATGGTCTGCTAACTATGTGCCATCTAGAAGTTGCTTCTCTGGTGCTATCTCAACAGTAGCTGAGGCATAGTTCTAAGAGAGGTGTTGGTCACCAGCTGTCTCTATGTACTATAGTGATTGGCCCTAGGTGGACTCTTTGTGGTGGAAGTCTCTGCTTATTGGGTGTGAAAGTCAGCACCCTACTTACGGAGACACTGGGTCTGACATCTGACCCTACTATGTGAGTCATTGAAGGGTAGGGGGTGAAAGCTGCCAGGCATATAAACAGACCGATCTCCAGGCAAATTCATAGGCCTCTTAACCCTAAAACTGTACTTCTATGCAGAGAACTGTCTAGGTTCTGAAACCGAAGAACTCTCAGGTAAGTAGCTGTCCAAATGCTACAGAAAGTAGTCAGGCCCTAAGAAGCAGATTCCACCTTCCAGTTGATAATGAAAGTATATTACCAGCTATTCGCAGAAGCTACAGTTCTCCAAGGAAGTCAGAGGCCACTGGCTCATCTTTCAGATGAGAAGTTTAGTCCAATACTGGTACCTTGTCAAATATGCCAGGCCCTTGGGCTTCCCAAATGTCTAGTGCTCCATACAAATACCATTCCAGGCCTTAGTTCTTAGAGAGAAATACAGAGACGTGTACCTAGTCCACCATCTTTTAATGATAATTGTCCCTTTTTTTAACAAATATATTTCATGACACTTAAGTTCACAACTCAGTCCCATCTAACCACAAAGACTGAAGTAAACCTACTGTCATGGATTCCACTGTGTCTCCCCAAAATGTATTCAGCAATTTGACTAGGCCATGATTTCTGGTATGGTGTGATGTTCTTACCTGTTGTAGACCCTGCCTCTATGATGCTGATGAGAGAAGATGGTCAGGAGTTGTATTGACAGGACAGGACTCAGTGTGTAAGACTGTATTGTGCCTTGAGGTGATTTCTTGAGGTAGAAAAAAGCTAGCAGAGAAAGCTGAGGACCTCATACCACTAAGAAATAGTGTTAAGAACAGAGCACATACTATGGAAAGGACCTGGATTCCATGTACCTTAGAAGTTCCCCAGGGGAACAATGATGACAAAGATGTTCCTCTAGAGCCAATAGAAAAAGGCTTTCCTTGGAGCTGATTCCCTGAATTTAGACTTGTAGCCTACTAGACTGTGACGAAGTAAACTTCTTTTTGTTAAAGCCATCCACTATGGTATTTATGTTATAGCAGGACTAGATAACAAAGGCACCTACCTTACTACCAGGCAATCAGAATAGAAAAGGACAAAAAATATATGATACACATATCAAATTGCAGTTCTTATTATATAACTTGCACTAAGTTATTTAGCTCTGCATATTAAATCCTTAAGTCTACTTCTTAATATTTTAGCTGGGTGAAACTTAAAAAAAAATCATGAAAATATTTGTGAAACCATTTTCTCACATATATAATAGAGATAAAACCACTTACCACTCATGAATGTTCATATAATTAAATTACTCTGTAGGAGAAAGAATCTAACTTTGCTGGGAGTGATTCTAATATTTTTTCCTTGGTTCCTGAGAAACAGTCTTTGGGATTTCACTAGTAACTGGGGTACTTCTCTTACCTACAGTCTTCAGATCACAATTGAGAGTTTATGGTAATTAAGATGACTCTTCAGTATGGACTGGCCAGGCCAGAAATAACATAATATGACCAATTAATCTCAGGGTGTAAGGTATGTTTCCATCATTCATGCCTACACAATAAGACAACAATGAAATAGCTGGACAATGAAGCCACAAAAGATTTTCTGGTGGTGAAAAATATCTACACACATGAAATGGTACTATGGCCCTACCGGGGACATAGAAGCTGCGCTTTGGAGATTTTCACAGACCTCTCCTCTTGCATTTATTATTTATATCTTTTTTGCTAACATAAAACTGAAATTGCAAGACTAACACTTTCCATGAGTTTCTATGAGTCATTCCAGCAAATGATAGAATGATAAAGAGTTGTAAGTCAATATTGAATGAGGTCTGGGAACCTGAAGTTTATAGCTGGTATCTTAAAGGAGTAAAGAAAATGCTTGATTTTTTTTTTTTAAATTGTACTTCAAGTGAAAGTTTATAATTCAAGTCAGTTTCTCATATAAAAACGTATAAACACCTGTGTGACCCTAGTTGCTTTCCCTATAATGTGATAGCGCATCCCATTCAACCAGCTCCCATCTCCTTCTGATTTCTCATCTCACTTCTGGACGACAACAAGAAAAACCCAAAGCCACTGCCATCGAAGTAAGGCCAACTCACAGCAACTCTAGAGGTCAGAGTAGAACTGCCCCATAGAGTTTCCAAGGAGCGCCTGGTGGATTTAACTGCCGACCTTTTGGTTAGCAGAGGTAGCACTTAACCTACTGCACCATCAGGGTATCCATTTAGTTTCCTGTATTTATTTAAGCTGAGAAGCACCACTCTTCAGTATCATTTTGTTTTATAGTCCAGTCAAATCTTTGAACTCAGCTGACTTCAGGAATGGTTTTAGTTCTGGGCTAACAGAGTCTAGTGGCCATGTCCTCTGGGTACCTCATTGGTGTTATCCAGGCAATATCTAGTTCTTCCAGGCTCAGGCTCATGGAATCTCTAGTTAATGTGGCCCTTCTGTCTTTAGGGCTCATATTTTCCTTTTATATTTGGTTTTCTTCATTTTCTTTTGCTCCAGGTGGGTTGGCACTAATTGATGCATCTTAAATGGCCACTTGCTAGCTTTTAAGACCCCAGATGCCACTCACCAATGTGGGATACAGGACAGTTTCTTAATAAACTTTTTTATACCCATTGCAATAGATGTCTCTTGAAATCATTACCTCCAGACTCCCACCCCTGTTACTGTGTCCCTTGAAGTGTTTTTGTTTTACTCAGGAAACCTCTTAGCTTTCAGTTTAGTACAGTTGTTCTGACTTCCTGTGTATTGTATGTTATTCTTCCCTTCACCTAAAATAATTCTTGTCTACTATCTACTTCGTGAACACCCTTCTCTGCACCGCCCCACATTCAAAGTCATCAACGAATGTTTTATTCTATGTTTAAATCTTGTCTTGTGTTCTTATAATAGTGGTCTCATCTAGTATTTGCCCTTTTGTGACTAATTTCACTCAACTTAATGTCTTCCATATTCATCAGGAACACTTGATTTTTAAGTCTGTGTTCGAAATGATGGAGCCAAGGAAGCATCTGGATGTTGTGGTCAGCATCCTGAAGGGTAACAGGAAAACTCCCAATTTTTAACCAGGAGTTGAGAAGTGAAGATAGCCCTAGGTACCTTACCAGAAGGCATCTAAAGTGCTGGGAAGTCTAGAGGACTATGTTCTTTAACTGAAGAGCTCTAGCTTAGCTCCAGGTAAGGAATACATAATCAGTGAAAATGGAAGTACAGAGTATGAACTTTGATTTATGTTGATGATTAGTCCATGGGGATTCAATGTATACAAAAAATTAACAGAACATTTGGTATACAGTAAGTACCCGGAAACCCAGTTAACTCTACTTCTGTGTGGGCTTCTCTGAGGACACCAATTCTGGAAACTGCTCAGTATCTGGGAAACTTTAGGGAATTTTCTCACAAATACATAAAGCAATTAATACAGCTACATTATGATTAACACCCAGATTTATGGCCACACACCAACAATAGAGAAGATGACTACTGCTTCCCTCCAAGTCTTCTTTGGCACTTCGGCCTAAACCAAAGTGATAGGAAACTTAAAAAAAAGCCTGCCTTTCAGTTCAGTCAAGAAATGGAGACAAAGATATTTGGGGCATGGCTATGGGGTATAAGAGATCAATCTGAATGTACATTAGAAAGTTTTCCTTGAGATCAATGTCAAGCTGCTGTCACTGTCATCTTTATTGTTTTCTAGTCCTTTTTCTCCCATTCCTTATCTGTCTTTGCTTTCACCTGTCCCTTACTGATATCATTAACTACATTTTTTGCTTTAGCTTCTAGATCTTTGGAAAAATACTTTATATCTTCAGGCTTCTAGACCTTTGGAAAAATATCTTCAGGCTTTAATTATGAATTTGGATAAACAAGATAACATTCCTTATATTTCTAGATAATCAAATGGTTGGATTGCAACAATTAGTGAAAATGAAAGCACAGTATGTTTAAATAAAATGATAACAAGTGAATCACTGACAGAATTAGGATTCGATAGTTTGTTTTCTTTATCAATCCTAGAGTGCTAATGAATTCATACATCTAATGTTCCATAAATGCTTGTTGGATAAACTTATTTTTCATTTTTATGTTGAAGTATAGATAAGTAAATATACAATTAAATTTATTCATGCATATAGTTGCAAGCTTTGTATAAATATGGTGTATTTTTTATATTTATATCTAAAACATTTTTTTGTTATTTTTTTCTCCCCATATGAAATTTATTATACAGTTGGCACTCTCTTAATTGTTTCAAATGTATTCAATACATATGCTGGCTAATATTCAGAGTACTGATACTTCTGAGAAAAAATGTGGAACTAGGCTAATCAAAATTCAACATCTATTGTATCTATTTTTTATTACCATAATTTTCTAATCAGGAAATAATATGGATATTAGTAAAACCTGATACTACTGTATGCCCCCATATAAAAATATAGATATTTCTACTCTTTGAAGTCTAAGTTATGCTAATTTAAACAAAATAACAAAGGAACAAATTAATTTATGCAATTTTATTAACATCTGTATGTATATTCTTTTATTAAATTTTATTATCTATTGCTCTGTTGACTTTATTTTGATAAATTGATGGGAAATTAATAAATTTAGAGATTCCATTTATCTTGAAAATTCAAATAAGTGTATTTTTCTCATATTGCTTTTATCCATATTTTAGACAGATGAATAGGAGCTCACATCATAGTGAAATGTAACAGCCAATTAACCAATGAATAAATTAAACAAATATCTTGTTATAGGGTCAGAGATTATGTAGATGAAAATAAAGCAAGGGAAAAGGCAGCACAGACAATGTCCATGGGTCTTCCCTATTCACTTGTGGGTTTGGGAGGTCTCATCAACAAATGGAAGTACAACCCCAACTGGAATAATAGTCAGCATAAAAATGGTGATGAAGGATTTTGAGGTAATCACTGTTAAAAGCAAATATAAAAGCTATAACAAGATTAGGCAGGCATTTTTAGGGTGAGGCTGATAATAAGAGAAAAACGACTAGTGGAGAGTTGTTGAACAGACTTACATAATTAAGGGGCTTCTTTCCTTCTATCAAATACACACTTGCTAACATCTTCACACATCCTCTCTCTCTCTCTCACACACACATACACACACATACCCTAAGACTCACCAAATGTGTTAATTTTGTACCAAGCAGTTTAAAAACTTAGTATTACATAAAAATCTTTGTTTCTTGGGCTAAATAGCAATGATTAGGTATCATTTCTAATCACATAGAGACAAATACTTTCAAAGGTGGATAAAAGTTGGAAGCAACCTAGATTAATCTAAGGTAAATAGTGTTTTTAAAACAAGTTTAACTCATTTGTAGTTTTTTTTTAAAAGGTCTATTAAATCTCACAGCAATGTACGACAAATAGTTTAACACCCAAACTTAACTTAAAATGAGTTATTTATCAATGTATACAAACACAGAAAAACTCATAGTATTACATATTTGTCTAGCAGGGGAACAATCAGAAAAGCATTGTTGTTACCATCATTTTCACATAACCAATTGGTAATAATATGTGCTATGTTCATAACATTGAGAAGGAAAGGACAAGAAAGGCAGTTCTCAAACTCATGACATACAACTTAGAGCAGAGAAACTGTACAAAATCAGCTTGCACATTATTGGCTAAAAGTGTATATTGAAAACGTTTGATGAGAGCACTCATAAAGAAATTACCATGTCTAAGCTTTGGTTGGGGATAAAACTGAACAATAGTTCATGAGACAGAGGATATCACTGACAGTTGAGACAGAGGTTAAAAATACGGGCTGATTCTCCAGTTGCATTTATCTGTATCTGAATACTTAGTAACATACTTGGTTCTACATGTGACTGAATTTTAATACTATTTTTAATATTGAGAGTTATTTTTAACCTTTTACCTACTTTCCTTTTCTGTTTATGAAGTCCATCTTGCATATTATTTCTACATAATTAGATTTAATAAAAATGAGCATTACTATAACTCCTTAAACAGTCTAGATGTCTGTTATCTATACAGTGAAAATAAGAATGTCTCTATAAAATAGCTTTGAAGATTAAATAATACAATACACTTGAAAGCTTAGTCTGGTGTCTGAAAAGTAAAAGATACATGTTAATTATTTTATTAAATTATTGTGATATTTACAAAAGAATCTTAGCAAAATATATGCAATGAAAATGTCAATAAACATTTTAATTGCATGTATTGATTTTAAGAGAGAAAATCAGTTTACTGTGTTTACTTCAATGTGTGTTTTTAAAGACAGGCATCAAAATAAATTTTACAAATATGCACTGTTTTTCTCCCATAATTAGCATGTCACTTTTTTCATTTTTTACTTCTTTCAGGAATTAAAATTTATTGTAATTTTTTTACTTAATAAAATAATTGTTGAGTACATTATTTGCAGTATATTAATAAACTGCTGCTAAATGAAAGCATTAGCTTAGTTATACTTAGCCTCCATAATTTATGTGTATGTTATGCATGCACATAAATTTACTATGAAATTAGAAATATTTCACATGAGGAAGTGTTTTCCCAACATTAGGCAATGCAAAGTATTTAGTTTTTTAATGAAAGCAACATTACAAATTATTTTCCAAAAATCCTTTGCTAACCTGTCTCATTTAGCATTGACATTTTAAAAAGAATTCATGGCAATCTAAAATTCTCAAAATTTAAATTTACTTACGTTGTAAGTTGGCTTGGCTTTATGTTGCATATCCACTTAAATTGTATTTTACAGTAGTGTTCTCCCATAATATTTGTCCTTTTGTGATTGACTTATTACTTATGTAAATAAGTCAATTTACTGTTACTTATAAATTTTAAAGAACTTTTTAATAAATGAGCCACATTTATTCCTTGTCAAGAAATTTCTACAATTGTAACTATTTCGTTCTAAAACATGCATTTATTCTTAATATACAACCTACTGAAAGTTCTTACGTGGATAATAAATCAGGCAATTTGAAGTTTCGTTAATTCACACTTCCTACTTTGAGCAGATACAGAAAGTTGTCCATACCTTGTGCCGCAATCTCACTAGAGGCGGGTAAGATTTAAGAACATATCGTGCTTCTTTGGATGGCCTTCCTTCTGATTCCAGAAAAATGAACCCAAGAACCAAGACCACTGACCAAATCTTTGACATTCTTGTTGTGTTTAACCTGTGAAAATAAAAATTGTAAATAATCAGAGAAAACATGTTATATACTGAATAATCAAGATACCTTCAATAGCACATAAAAAAACTGTGTGGATATAATCAAAACTTGCTACCAATTTCCAAATTAATTATATCATTCAAACATCTCCAAATACTGAATCACTCTTTGATTATATAAAATATTTGTAGTTTCATTCAGACAACGAAATAAAGGTAAAGATAAAAAAATGAAGAAAACATTATGAATACAGGTTGAAAGAAAAGAAATAAGTATACTACAGATTAATTTCTAATCATCCATAGTGACCACAATTATCAACATATCTATATAACTTGAATTCCTGTTACAAAACAGTAGATAAATTATGTTTAACAAAATGATAACTATTATGATTATCTGGTAAAAATTGATACAAGATTAACAAGATAGTCTGATAGGTAGAGACTTAGTATATAAACAAACTAAAATATAGCAGAAGTTATGTACATGATGTCAATTGTGTCTTTACTTCATTTTTCCAGTACCGTTTGATAGAGCCTTTTCTGGGATTGAAGCCCTCATGGTGCAATGGTTAATTACTTAGTTGTTAACCAAAAACTTGGCAGTTTGATGGTGGGAATGCAATGTAAATGAACCATTTGGAAACCAGTATAGTACTTTATTAGAAAGTTAAAAGAAGAAATAATACATGATCCAACAATCTCATTTCTAGGAAAAGATCCTAGAGGCATATGACTTGTAGCACAAATAGACATATGCACTCCCATATTTACTGCAGGATTGTTCACAACTGTGAAAACTTGGAAACCACTTTTAAGCCCTATCAATAGATGGCTGGATAAAGAAACTGTGGTACATACTCACAATGGAGTCGTACGCAACAATGAAGAACAAGGATGCATTTGTGAAGTGTCTCATAAAATGGAGAAAACTGGAGGGCATTATGTTAAGTGAAATAAGTCAACCACAAAGGAAAAAACATTGTATGAGTCCACTACTGTGAAAAATCATGTAAAGGTTTATACATAAAAAGAAATAATTTTTGATGGTTACCAGGGAGTTGGGAGGTAGGGATGGAAAAACTTTAAATAGACAATAGATAAGTGATGACTTTGGTGAATGGTAAGACAGCACACTATACTGTAGACACCAGCACAACTTGCACAAACCAGAGTCATGGAAGCTCCATCCAAACTCTCTGATGGACGTCATTGCTTAGCTAAGGGCTGTGGAGATCACGGTGTCAGGGAACATCTAGCTTAGCTGACATAACATTCCATAAAGAAAATGTGTTGCATTCTACTTTGCTTAGTAGTTTCTGAATGTCCATCTAGGATACTTCACTGGTCTCATCCCCTTGGGAGAAACGGAGAATAAAGTAAACTAAAGAAATAAGGGAAAGATTAGTCCAAAGGACTAGTGGGCTACAACAGCCCCCAGCACACTGAAGATGACGTCTGGCTACGGCCACTGAATACTCTGACAGGGATCAAAACTGAGGGCACTGGACAGAGCTAGAGAAAAATACATAACACAATTCCAGTTCAAAAAGGAAAAAAAACCAAACAAACCGCAATCCCTAGTCTAATAGGGACTGGGGAATCCCTGAGGGTGTGGTCCCTGGATCCTCTTTCACCTCAGTAAAGAAGTCACTCTTGAGGTTAACCCTTCAGCCAAAGATTGGACTGGCAGATAACACAAAACTAGACTTAAGAGGCACACCAGCAGGACAAGGACTAGGCAGCAGAAGAGGACAGAAAATTAGGTAATAGGGAACCCAAAGTTGACAAGGGCA
Organism: Heterohyrax brucei; assembly: GCA_028571685.1. Lineage (NCBI taxonomy): Eukaryota > Metazoa > Chordata > Mammalia > Hyracoidea > Procaviidae > Heterohyrax > Heterohyrax brucei. The sequence continues at coordinate 134,013,355 of CM053150.1, forward strand.
AGTAATGATTTGTTGTTGGGTTGTTAAATAATGCCACAAAACAATATGTGTGCTATTTAATGAGAAGCTAGTTTGTTCTATAAACCTTCATCTAAAGTACAATTAGAAAAATAAGTCAGCTTTTTGAATCCACAAGCTGCTTCTTACAAGTGTTATGGGGTAGTTCTACTCTGTCTTACAGGGTCACTAGAAGTAAGAATTCAACTGATAGCAAAGGGTTGGTTTCTTTTGGTATGGCTTCCTAGACGATTGTTTTACAAATAACTTATAGTAGAAGTGTTATGTCTTTCTAACGTTCAGTGTCTGGGAATATACCAAAGAAGTTGTAAAATAGCATAAAGTTATTACCATATAAACACTGCCTTCTTCAAAGTAAACAAGCGTATGCCTTGATTTCAGCTACATTCCACTTTAGCAATTTTACCAACAACCTCCTTCCCTACAGTGAAAATACAGGGTTCTTTTGTCTTCTGTCTAATCCAATCTCTGTGTCCGATTTCTTGAGGACTGTAATCAATTTAATAATTTAGCTATTTACTGCATTTCAGAGTCTCTCTCAGAACTGTTTTCTTGTATCTTTAAACATGCTGTAAACAACCAGAACAACAAATAAAAACACCAGACTCACTGTTGTTGAGTTAATTCTGACTCACAGTAACATCAAAGGACACCATAGAACTACTGCTCCTTAGGGCTGCCAAAGTATACCTGGTAGATTCAAACTGCTGGCCTTTTGCGTAGAGCTGAATGCTTAAGCACTACGCTAGAAAGTCTCCAAGCATGTTCTACTCACACATATTTTAAAATAATATATCTTTATTTTCTGAATTTTTTAAAAGAGCTTTATGTTTCATTATGCCCATTGTATCCCTGCGTCTTATTATAGTCTACTTTATTCAAGCTTCTGACCTATGCACATTTTCCTTCAATACATTCTCCACAAAACAGCCTGAGTGACTACTTCAAACTGAAGCATGTTTACATTATCGCCTTTGAAAAACAAAACCAACCAATCATAGTATCTTCTCTTTTGTCATTAAACTAAAAGTGAAAAAGACCGAACATGGCCTACAGGTTTCCATAAAGTCTAGGCTTTACAGTCTCTCTGCGCTGATCTCTCTCAATGGCTTCAGCACACAGTGAGCTTTCTAAGTACTCTAGCCTTTGTTTAGTTCTTTGAACTTAATTTACTCAATCCTGCTATAAGGCCTTCATAAGTTTTTCCTCTGTTTGAAATACACTGTATACTCCATTTACTCCATTTATTGACAATGACTTTCATATCTCAAAACTTTGCCTCAAGCAACTCTTCCAAAGACTTTAAACCTGAACCGCTTTTTAAAACTGTTCTGTCTCCTGAATAATTCTGGCACTTCAAAGCACCTGCTTGTAATTATAATATGATTATTTGAATAACATTGTTCTTCCCCACTGCATTAAAATCTATCTTCTACTAGAATTCATGAATACATTGATTGGGTTACTATTATTATTACTTTTACAATTACATCACATGGCCCTTGAAAATTACCTACCACCTACAAAACACTCAGTAAATGAATGTCCAATAAATGAAATCTCACATTAAAGGCATAAAGAACTTGTTTCCCTGTATTCTGATAATGTTTCATGTAATTTCTGTTTTGGACTGTTACAGATCAGTATTGAACTGTTACACAACATCTGGAATCCAACCTGAGAAAACTAAATATTTTCACTTGCAATTCATCTTTTCTTTTGTCTTTATGATACATGAATCCTTCTAAATGATAATTTATTTTCTATAATCTTCATTATGATAATTTAATCCTTTTTTCAGAAGGTAATATTGATTTCTAAGACAACTGAATATAATATTTTAGATATAAGTCAGAGACCAAGAATAAAGCAAACAAAATCAGCTTAGGTGAGCAGATATGTTCCACAGGGTTATAAAGACTTATGCTCCCTCTCTCAACAGACCAGCAGAGAGCCATGAAAAAGACTATGCCTACTGTGCCTCTGGGTAAAAATGGGATCATGAGTTCCTAAAAGTGTTCATTAAAAGTGTTTCTCCCTCTTCCTCTCTGTCTTTGAGAGTGTTTGTTTGTGTGTGTGTGTATTCTGGATTCTGCATGACTACACGTTTTGTCCACTATAAAACACAGGACAAATGATCTTTTAAAAATAATTTTAAAATATTAATTTTGCAATAATTTTTAACATAATTTTATAGGTAGTTTTGTATCTCACAGATCTCAAACAAGTAAGTTCTCACATACCTATTGATAATTAGATCAGCATTCTCCTTAAGTATTTTCTCTGCAAAAAGCCAGTAAGCTAGAAATCTTACTACAAGTTGATAAAATTCAGACAATGTGTATAACTTCAGTGCAGTGTATAAACCTATTTTTATTGTTTTAATCACATTATTTTATGGCATACCCATGACAAAATTTTTCATTGGCAGTCATGGTTTTCAAGTCTAAAATGTCTTAATAACACTAAATTAGAGTACTTATCTGTATACAATTTACACCTATCTATCTCAGCAAATGACAATGTACAACTAGAGTGATTTCCTCAATTTTACCCATAAAGCTAAAGAGAACAAATATGAAAGTCAAGTAGCTTTTTTATTTTTATTATTATTATTTCTTTAGGAGAGCTCTGTTTTTCATTACGAATACACATTTGAGTTCAGGAGTGTTGTATGAACAGTTAAGAGACAGGAGAAAAGAAAAAAAAGACTTAACTTCTATATTTATCCTTTTTTGCATGGGATTTATTTCCATGGGATTTATTTCATTAAGATATCACTAAGAAAAAGAATCCAATAGCACGGGTATAAGACAAGAACCTAACCAAAAATGTGGTTCTTCTCAATGAACACAGAAGAGAAGATCATCTTATTTTACATTATCTATAGGATCCATATTATGACATTCTTTTATCTTTCAAAGTTGTTCATTCACAGAAAGTTCTGGAAATTACTTGCCAATCAGCAGTAATCCATCCCCTGGTAATCTGATTCATAACATCACTTTTTCAGTATAGTAACCTGTGACAACTTGTTAGGTATTCATAATAAACTGGCAGTTTGTTGACAGTTCAGAAGGAATACTGAAAATCATGTGGTACAGATGGTCCAATAACAATCCTGTGATTTTTAACAGCCTCTTTATCTAGATAGAAGCATCAGAAAACAACTTCATTATTAACTTAGAGAAAATGCAACTCACACACATATATAAACCATCAGCTTAGCACTAGTTTTAGCAAGTCAAAGTTAAAAATTGGTGAGGGGTTTTACAGGAAGTTTTCTTTCTTAAAAATATACTTTTCCATGTATCAAGCTATGTTTCTCATCATATGGTACAACATTCCATGCTACTTATGAGGGTAGAATTTAGAGCAGTTACCTTATTTAGTAGATTCCAACGGAGGAATTTTAATTTGTTTACATTCTCCAGAATCTCACTTCTGATTACTTAGGAAAACAAACTAAGAGTATTAAATTATTGCCTTAAGAACAAAGTGTAGTATTTCAGATAGGAAAGAATACAGTTGTAGCGTCACATAGTTGGAAAAGCGTCAAGAGAAAGCAAGCATCTGTTATCATCAAATGTTGCAGAGAAGTGAGGAATCCTGAAAGCTATACCTGATTTTCTTTACTGCCTCTTACTCAAGCCTGGAAAACTACTATAGGTTTTTTAAGATTCAGTTCCAATCCGGATCCTTTGTGAAATCTTCCTAGGAAAGCTCACACAGGCTTCACTGCTCTCCATGGCACCTTCTGTCTATCTTCCTTACATGACTTGTCATCCTGAACTGCAGTTACTGGTTTTAGAAGGACTACCATCAGAGAAGGAAATCCTGGTGACATAGTCGTTAAGTTCTGTATCTGTTCAAAAGTTTGGCAGTTCACATCTGCCAGGCATTCCTTGGAAACTCTATGGAGCAGTTCTACTCTGCCCTATAGTGTCACTATGAGTTGGAATCAACTTGGCAGCACTGGGTTTGGTTTTTGGTTTTTACCATCAGTGAAAAGATGTCATAGAAGAAGCTTCAGTACACTGGTTCAATGACAGCTAGCAACTTTTTTAATGTCCACCAAACCAAACCAAAACCATTACCTTCAAGTTGATTCTGACACATAACAACCTCTAGAGTAAAACTGCCTCACAGGGTTTCCAGTGTTGTAACCCTTTCTTTACAGAAGCAGACTGCCAAATCTTCCTCCTGCAAAGCGGCTGGTAAGTTCAAACTAACAACCTTGTGGTCAGTAGCTGAGTTCTTTTAACCACTAAACTACTAGCTCTTTTAATCACCGAACTACTCTTCTTTTCTCTGTCTGTAACAAAGCAGAGGTCTAAATAATCACAAGCCGTCCTTTCTTGACATCTATAATTCTATAATACAAGCAAATTGGTTTCTAGACTTATGTTGTTCCTCATGGATGACCTCAGCAAAACCTGTTACCATACTTAAGCCTCAACTGTAAGAAGAAATCAATGGCCCTATGTACCATATATAATCTGTACCAGATTGCTCTTTCTGTCAGGATTTTTGAGCTAGAGAAGAACAGGTTTGAGACAGAAAATTGAAGTGCTTTCTTGCAGTCCAAATGGAGCTGTTAAATAAGCATTAAAATACAGGAATCCAGAGGTCAGTAGAGCGGTATGGGTCTGAAGTAATTCTTTTGGTCCATTAGCATTTATGAATCATCCTATCTAGGTGAAAAATGATCAAAGGGTGTGGTTATAGAGGAGAAGACAGACAAAGACTTAAACCCTCAGGCTAGTTTAAAGAGAGGGTACAATGCTGCCGGATGTTCGAGAAGATGTGAACAATAAAGTGAAAATTTAGGGGGAATAATGGATAACAATTTCATTGGAATGGAAAGACTGACAGCCATAGCTCTTATTATCATCTGACCTGTGACATGTGTTTATTGATTTGTCTATTGTCTGTCTTCAAGCAGAACATTCACTCTGTAAGACAAGACCTTATCCACTGATGTGAACTAAAGCAGTGACTGGCACACAGAATGAACTCAACAAATATTTGTTGGATAAAAGAATGAATAAATTACTGTTATAAAAGTTAACTTGAAATAATAGCATTATTAATTGATTCTTAATAGTCTTATATAATTGAAAATACCCATTCAAACTAACTGTAAAATCTAGAATTAAGTTGTAGTCACAAATAAAAGCTTTTCTTTTACTCTATGGACCCAAACTGGATTTTCAACTGAAAAGTTCTCTGGAAAAGCCTCTCTTTTAATTCCTTTGTTTGAACTGAACTGAGAGAACAAGAAAGTAAGCTCTGTTGCAACAACTGTTTTCACATGTAGACATCCATTAACTTATTGCTTTGAACTCTGCAGTTGAGAGTTCTAATTTAATACATCTCCTCAGAAAAAGAAATCTTCCCAGTGAATCCAGTCTTATTAAGAAGAGTGTATTCTTCCCAGATGATAAGTGGGTTCTCCTCATCCCAGCACTAGGTTTTCCCCATGATTGTCACAGTTTCAAATATTCATTCTAATCAGCATCATTAAAACAAGGACACTGCTATGCATGTTGTATAAACATAAGGAAGAACAAGAAGCAGCAAATGTGGAGCTGGTAGGGGATGGGGAAGCTACGAGTCATACTGGAATGGCACATCACGGTATTTAATTCCAAAGATTTGGGGTAATATTATTGCTTCTATTGAAATAACATCAATATAGAGATGCCTATAGGGATTAATTGTCAAATTTAGAAAGCAGGTGCAAAGAAATACCCTGTACAACAGGTGGACAAAGACAAAACAGGAGGAATTATTCACAGTGAATATTACTGAAAGAGAGAACCTTTCAGTTTTATTCCCTACAGATCAAGGTAAATGAAGGTAAAGGATAAACAAGTTCAACTGTAATATAATAAAGCAATGGCTACCTGACTTCCTAATCCAGAATTTGCTGTTGTGTGAATACATAGCAAACCAAAACCAAAACCAAACTCTCTGTCATTGAATAAATTTCTACTCACAGTGATGCTATAAGACAGAGTAGAACTGCTCCACTGAGTTTCAGTGAGCACCTGATAGATTCAAACTGCTAATTTTTTGGCTTCAAATTACCATGGCACCAAGGTTTCAAAAGATGTATATACTTTGCTTTAAATAAACCTCACACGTGAAAATGGAAACCGGTGTCACATTGGTTAAGTGCTACATCTGCTATCCAAAAGGCCGGCAGTTCAAATCCGCCAGGTGCTTCTTGCAAATTCTACAGGGCAGTTCTGTTCTGACCTATACCGTCACTATGAGTCCGAATGGACTCAACGGTACTGGGTTTGTTTGGTATACATGAAAATTGCACATGATAAAAAAGCATGCAAGAACATTAATAGTTGTTTTCCAAAATCATTTTTGCTTAACAAAACTATTCATATTAACTCTTCCATTGCATTTCAAAAAAATTAAAATACTTAAGCACAACGTAGAACAGAAATGAGTAGAACTGAAAAACACATTAAAGACCTCATGTAAACCCTTCTTTCTGCACATGAGAAAACTGAGAACTATGGGTATATCCAAGGCATAATCATAAGTGCGTCTAGAATCCTGATTTCTAGTGAAGTCATTTTTTCAGTACTATGGAATATCTAACTATAATCCATTCACTATGGAAAGAAAAAATACAGCATTTCATTTTTTTCCGTGAGGCCCAAAAACCTTCTTTTAGAACTTCACTGAGCTTTCAAAAGCCAACTGAGAGCACATCACAATCATCATATCTACAGAATCACACTGTGTATGTAGAATTTTTAGAATATGTTTTGTTTTGTACATTTGTTCCATCGCAATGGTCTTTACTGGAAAGATGATTAAATATATCACGATTTTTCATTCTTTTTTAAATTATGTTGTAAGTGAAAGTTTACAGTTCAAGTCAATTTCTCAAACAAAAACTTACACACATTGTTAAATGACCCTAATTGAACAGCACACTCCATTCTTCACCCTGTATTTACCATATCCATTCAACCAGCTAGTGTTCCCCACTGCCTTCTCATCTCACTCTGTTAGTCTCGTTTATCTACTTAAGCCAAGAAGCACGCTCTACACCAGTATCATTGTATGTCTTGTAGACCAGTGGGATAACACAGAGCCCAGAGATCTTGTCATCTGCGGTCCAACCACCAAGTCTGGTCCTTTTACAAGAGTTTCAGTTCTCTACTCTACATTTCTCCCACTCCATCAGGGACTTTTTGTTGAGTTCTGTGAGGGAAATCAGAGGTGGTAGCCAGGTACCATTTAGTTCTTCCAGACTCATATTTATGTAGTCTCCGGTTCATGTGGTCTCATATTTTTCTTATGTTTTTGATGTTCTCCACTTTTCTTTTCACTAGGTAAGTTGGGACCAATTGCTGTTTCTTTGATAGACACCTGCTGGCTTTTACAACCCCAGAGAACACTTATGAAAGTAAAACACAGAACATTTTCATAATAAAGTTTGTTAGGCCAATTGACTTAGATGTCCCCTGAAACCATGGTCCCCAGAACCCTGCCCCTACTGCACTGTTCTTTGAAATGATTGGTTGTATTCAGAAAATTTCTTAGTTTTTTGGTTTGTAAATGCATCACATGATTTTCTACTGGCTAAACTGTCTTTGAAACTTTGAAAGAGAAAAAACAAAACGTTAAGTACAACCAACTTAATCAAAGAATCTCTTTAAGTTGTATAATCATGTAATAGGCTTCAGTATCCAACAGTACGCACCAATATCTCAAATTTAGGCAGGAAAAAATTATATGACATAAAGATACTCACTGTCTATCTCTCCAAGAGGGTTCCAAAAATTATACATTGTAATATATATACGATTTAATAATCCAAATGTGTATTCAGTGCAACCTGAAATAAAACGAATTCTATGTGCTGATTTTTTTATCATAATATTCAGTAGAAATAAAAAAAATACTGTTGCTGAGTCCATTTCAACTGATACAAACTGTAGAGGACAGAGTAGTACTGTACTGTAGAGTTTTCAAAAATCAGTTGGTGGATTCAAATTGCTGACCTTGTTTTGTACAACATGTTACTAAATTATATCATATCTGTTTCTCTCCATTGTATTTTCAGTTATATATATATGACTAGGTACAGATGATAAACCACCAATTTGTTAAATTCTGAGGTCTACAACATGGTATGAGTTGGAATTGACTTGATGTTAGTAGTTCTTCCCCCCCCATAATATGGTATCAAAATCACTGATTATACAAAATGATTAAAAGTCACAAAAATACAGTTAACTATTTTTTGACAATGAATCAAAGGGAATTCCAGGGAGAAATGAAAGACTTTTCAACTAACAGTGTTGGAATAAAAGAAGTCTAGTGGCACAGTGATTAAAGCACTTGGCTGCTACCTAAAAGGCTGGGTTGTTTTAACTCACTCGCCACTCCATGGTAGAAACATATGGCATTCTACTTTCATAAAGTCCACAGTCTTAGAAATCTGATTTTGTTCTACAGGATCACTGTAAGTCAAAATTAAATCAATGGCAATGAGTTTGGTCTGGCTGGTACTGAAACAACTGCACATCAACAAATTAAAAAAAAATCTAACACAGAAATTACATATTACAAAAGAATTATCTCAGAATGTATCACAGACCTTAAAATAGGATACAGAACTATACAATTTTTAGAAGGCAACAGAAAAAAATTCAGTAACTTGGATTTGACAATGACATTTTAGATATAATACCAAAAGCACGTTATGTAAAAGAAAAAAAATAAATCAGACCACTAAAATAAAAAAAACTTCTATTCTGACAACAAAATTAAGCAAATGCAAAGACAAGTTACATACTAGAAGAACATATTTGAAAACACATATCTGAAAAAGACCTCATATCCGAAACTAGCAAAGAGGGAGAGGAACCAAGTGTCAGTTTATGCAGACATTCCATAAAGTCCCCCTACAGCAAAGACTGAAGATACCAAGTGAGACAAATATAGATGACTATCCTTGAACCATGATCATTATAAGAATAAATAATGAACTGAACAATAGTTGGAAGAAGAGGAGTGATACAGAATAGTGATGTCCTGCCAACTGTCCCAGCATGACATGGATTTCTTGATACAAAGCCAGTAACAATCCCAGATTAGGAATATGGAGAGTTAATCTCACAGAATTCCACAAAAGAAACAGAGAAACCATACAGATATTCTCAGAATCAAGCAAGGCAAATAATACAAGATCCAGATCTAAGGAAGACAGAGGGCATGAATTCTAGGGATTTGGGCACCCACAGAGTAGGGAGGCAGTCAGGACCTGTAGTCAGGTAGACTCAACTATGGTGGTCCCTGATCATCAGGGTAGGTGGCACATATGAAATAACAGATCCACAGGATGTCATCAGGAGGCCCCCAACCTGACCAGACCCCAGGCAGCTTTATTCTCCTTGTACCACATCAGTATGATGTCCTGACTACTGGCTGTGGCCATTGAAAATTGGCCACAGCTTCTGGTGAGTAGAGGAACATACTCCCTCCCTTCACCTTCCTGATCATCAGCAGTGGAAAGTTCCACATCCCTGTAACCCCATCCATCAAGGATCCATAACAGTCATTCCCCCAGGACAATTTGCCACTCTCCGTTGTCTACCTGCCAAGTAGTAGTAAATACTCTTCCTAACACTTATTCTATTGTGGCCTAATTCCTTTTTCTGTGGGTTCATTCACTTGCTACCAAACTCACTTCTCAACCAGTCAAGAAGAAGAGAAATGGCTCACCACACTCACCACTTAGTAAGTGCCATTGCCTACTCCCAAGATGCTAGACACACAATAGGTGGAATCCAACACCTATGCACCCTGCCCTCAGCCACCACACACAACCAGTGAACACACACACAACCAGTGAACACTGAGCCATGCTCACACTACCAGCTACTGCTCTATGCACCTGGAGACGGGTAGAGAGCAGCCCTATAATGTCAGACTAATGACCAGCATAGCACACTGTTTCACCAGCCCAGATATATAAAATCAAAACAAAAACAAACATATATTCAATGAATGACAACTAATGCCTCAGAGACAACATACAACATGAAATCATACTAAAAAGCAAGAAAAGATGGCTTAGACAAGTGATCAAATAAAGGAGCAGAAAATCTTCCTGAAAGAAAAGGGTCAATGCAGTTACCTAACAAAGACTTCAAAAGACTTATGAAGTCTCACAGTTAAGTTCAGGAACTCATCCTAGAAAAAGTGCTACATACCTCATTGCTAAATATCACTACAGTCACCTCTGAAGCATTCCCCTTGGGAAACTATTAACCAAAGCCAGTGCCAATCCACCTTTAAAGCAACTCTGGAATTCTTCTGGGATGGCCATGACAGCTGTCCTCATGTTATCCTTGATATCCTGAATGTCATCAAAATGTCTTCCTTTCGATATTTGCTTTCTCTTTGGGTAAAGAAAAAAGTTACCGAGGGGGGGGAGGGCAGATTATATGAGTAGGGAGGATATTTCACTTCAGTTGTTTATTGGCTAAAAACCCCATCACAGACAAGTATACAATTATGTTTGTGAACTTGTCACCTTGCCACCGTGCACAATGGCCGCTCCAGAAAGCTTTCCAAAATTACTTTCATTGGTGGGCTAGGCACTGGCATTGTTGCATTGCTCCCCAAGGGAAGTACTTGGAAGGTGACTGTAGTGATATCCAGCAATGAGGTATGTAGCACTTAGAACAATTAAGTTTGTGGACTTAATTGGCATATCTTATGTATATGGGTGCATCAAAGAGATCAAGGAAAACACAGACAAAATCAAGGGAAACACAAGTAAAACTAGAAGAATTTAGGAAATCAGTAGATGAACAAAATGAACAAACAATTAGAAACCATACTAAAACAGCAACTAGAAATCTAAGAGATCAACAAGAAAAAAATCAGAAACAGATAGCTCAGTGGAAAGACAGAAATAGAATTGAATCAGTTGAGAAAATAATCTATGAATTAGAGGACAAATCCATTCCTACCAATTTGTTTGAGGAAAAATAAGAGAAAATAAAGAATAAAAGTCAAGAAAACCTAAGAGTGACATCAGACACTGCCAATAGGAATAATATACATGTGTTTGGAATTCCAGAACAGGGGAGACCAAAAAAAAAAAAAAAAAATAGAATTTTTGAAAATATCCTGATAGAAAACTTCCCTAATATCATGAAATATGAGAAGGTCTCATTCCAGAAGTTCCACGAACCCCTTAAAGAACAGAATGCCAAAGAAAGTCACCAAACTTTCTAGAACCACAGACAAAAAAAAAAGAATCCTGAGAGCAGTTTGGTTAAAAACAAAATGTCACTGTCATCATTAAGGATGTATGTTAGCTTGGCTGCATCATGATTCCCTGTGGCTTGGCAGTTGTGATGTAGTTGTGCAATCATGTCATGATTTAATCATTTCCATGATGCCATTTGACTTAATGTGATCATCTCCACGACGAGATCTGTGATGAACAGACAGTTAATTGCAAAGGAGCTTCCTTGGAGTTTGGTTTCTATCAAATATAATTGGACTTTCTGGCCAGGCTCTCAGGTTTTGCTCTCACTGGATCCTCCAGCTGGCTCCTGTTCTTCTGGCCTTCAATTCTTGGAACTTCAGCTAGCAGTGACCTGGTGTCTTCTATTTATCAATCTTTGTGGCCTGTGAGCAAGAGCTCTACTGATTTGGGGTTTGCCAGTACTTCAGGCCATGTAAATCAAGAGAAGCCTCTGTTCTAACCCACAGACTTGGGCTGTTCCAGTCTCTACAACTGTGTGTGCTAGTTCTTCATATAAGTCTCTCTGTCTCTGTCTCACTACATATATTCATATGCTTTACTAGTTTTGCTTCTCTGGACAACCCAGACTAAGAGAGTCATCTACAATGGAGAACTAATAGAACTAAGCTGTGAGTTTTCAGCAGAAACAATATAAACAAAAATGCAATTTTTTTACATACGTAAAACTCTGAAAGATATTGCTAACTATGAATCATACATTCACCAAAATTGTACCTCAAATATAATGGCAAGTCTGGGAGAACCCCAGACAAACAGAAAATTAAGGGAATTTGTAAACACAAGGCAAAGTTAAAAGAAATATTAAAGAAGCCCACCAAACAGAGAACCAAAGGCATGAAACAATGGCCTGAGATTAAGATACATATCAGCATCACCCAGGTACCTACACAGATACAGAATTCTAAAACTTAAAATAAAGCTGTAAAACTAAAAACCAGCAGCCAAAGACATCAATTCATAAATGACTACAATTTCAAAATAAAAAGATGGAATAAATGATATAGTTATCAAAAGTCCATATGGAGAGCCAGTCAAGGTGATAACAAAAAATAAAAGACTGTTTTAAACTTAGGATAATGTCTTCATCACCTAGTTCTGCTATAGCAAATTCCAGGCCATTCACACCAACTGATATGTGCACACGAATGTTTATCACAACACAGTCCACAATAGCAAAAAGATAGAATCAATCCAGATGTCCAACAACAGAGGAATGGATAGGTAAACTATGGTACCTATACTCAATGGAACACTATGCAATGATAAAGAACGATGATTTTAGGAAATTTCTCATAACCTGGTTTCAGTTGGAGGACATTATGCTAAGTGAAAGCAGTCAGCGATAAAAGGGCAAATATTGTGTGAGACCCCTATGATAAGAACTTAAAAACAGACTCATGCATAGAAGAAGAAACTCTTTGATGGTTGCAAGGGTGTAGAGGGAGGGAGAGTGGGGGTGGAGGGTTTAGATTAGATAGTTGATAGGAATCTGGTTGGGTGAAATCTGTGACAGCACACATTAGAAAGAAGATCAATATTAACTAGACTTCAACATAATATGATTACTCCTCCCATCTTCACCCAATATTGCAAGGATGCAATAGCTGGGGTGGGTGGCCGGGGACCATGCTCTCAGGGGAAATCAAGGCCAATTGACACAACTAGCATTTTGCTAAGAGAAGCCTCTGCACCCCACATTGGTGAGTCGCATCTGGGGTCTTAAAAGCTGTCAAGCTGCCATTTGAGGGTACAGCAAATGGTCCCAACTCAGCAGCAACAGATGACCATCAAGCTCTAAAACGACATGGGGGAAAGAGAACCCAGAAGACAGAGACACCCACGTGAGTGGGTGTCTACATCTACTTATGACCAGAAGGACTGGATGGTGCCCGGCCACCACCAGTGATAGCCGTGATGGAGCTCACAAAGTTGAGTCTCACTGACAACACAAGAATAAAAAGGGATGCGCCCTGAGATCCCCACTAAAAGACCATAACTGAAGGTCTACTGTCCTTAGAGTTCCCCTGGGAGCATGGCCCCTGGCCCTGATGCTGTCCCTGTCCATAAATCATAATGGAGGTCAACTCTTTGGACAGGAATGTATTGGACTTGGTGACACAGAGTGACCATATATTGGATGCACTTTATGGTTCTATGCATCTATAGGATATCATCCTGCTGCCCTCTGGCTGGAGGAAGGAGAGTGGGTAGAGAGGAGGGGAAAGGAGGCTGTTGGGAGGATGAGACATGTATGGAGCAGAGAGGAATAGTGTGCTGTCACCAGGCAGGGAGAACAGTGGAAGCTGCACATAGGTGGGCATGTAAATTTATATGGGAATGTACATTTTCACTCAGTCATGTTAAATAAAAAAATAAATAAAAAATAAAAAATAATGTCAATATAAGACATCTCCTTTTTTCTTAATATCTATTCACTACTGAATAGTCACTGGCCCTCTGTATTTTTTAATTTGTACCTTATTAACATATTTATGATACCAAAACAGTAATAAGCAAAAATAAGCCTACTTATCATGTCTTAAATATATTATATACTTATTTGAAATCATGTATTCCTCAGATATACATGTTCCCGCTTGTTAATAAATGCATGACAATCATAACGGTGATGTCTTTAAGCTACATCATTCATTAAACATATGAATAACATTAAATTGAAAATAAATTACTTATAATCATCTATCATTTTTTATAATGCTATATCTTCTAGCTCAGAGAATTATAGCAAATATAAGAATACTATTTTAATTGGAAAATAATTCCTTTCTGCTCATCTCAAACACAGCAGTCCATTGGGTTTATATACCACTGTCAGCTGTGTTAGTTCCATGATGTAACTGCAAAACTTAAGAACTTACAATCATACCTTCAATTGAGTAGAATTAGAACCTCAGGTGTCACATAAGTGATTGTAGTAATCACAAGACATGATTTCTCATTGAAGAGATAGAGTAAGTTACCTTGTTATTTGTAGGCCACAAGTGCCACCCACTAGGTTGTATCCACATACCTACAAGGAAGGCCAGTTAATACGACTATTATTCAAATTTGTGCACCAACCACTAAGGCCAAAGATGTAGAGAATGAAGATTTCTACCAATTTCTATAGTCTGAAATTCACTGAACATGCAATTAGGATGCATTGATATTTAATGGATACTGGAATGCAAAAGTTGGAAACAAAGAAGAAGGATCGGTAGTTGGAAAATATGGCATGGTGATAGAAATAATGCAACAGATCATATGATAGAATTTTGCAAGAGTAATGACTTTTTCATTATCTGGCCAACAACCAGATAACTGTGAAATGACATCAAAGACATCATCCATGAAGAAAGCAAGAGGCGATTAAAAAGACAGGAAAGAAAAGACCAAATTGGATGTTAGAAGATACTCTGAAACTTGCTCTTCATCACTAAGCAGCTAAAGCAAAAGGAAGGGATTGTGAAGTAGAAGACCTAAACAGAAGATTTCAAAGAGCAGCTCAAGAAGACAAAATAAAGTATTACAACAACATATGCAAAGAGCTGGAAATGGAAAACCAGAGGGGAAGAATACGTTCTGCATTTCTCAAGCTGAAAGAACTGAGGAAAAAATTCAGGCCTCTAGTCACAATGGTGAAGGATTCTACAGGGAAAGTATTAAACAACTCTGGAAGTATCAAAAGAAGATGGAAGAAATACATACAATCATTATATCAGAAAGCACTGGTTGATATTCAGCTGTTAGAAGAGGTAACATATGGTCAGAAACCAACAGTACTGAAGGAAAAAGTTGTAGCCGCATTGAAGGCATTGGCAAAAAACAAGGATCCAGGAATTGATGGAGTATCAATCAAGATGTTTTAACAAATTGATGCAGCTCTGGAAGTGCTCACTTGTCTGTGCCATGGAATTTGGAGGACAGCTACCTGGACAATTGACTGGAAGAGATCCATATTTATGCCCATTTCAAAGAGAGGTGATACAACCCAGTGTGGAAATTACTGAACAATTCCATTGATATGATACACAAGTAAAATATTGCTCCAGATCATTCAAAAGCAACTGCAACAGAATACTGACAAGAATATTGAACTGCCAAGAATATTGACAAAAACTGCCAAGAATACTGAACTGCCAAGAATATTGAACAGAATATTGAACTGCCAGAAATTCAAGCTGGCTTCCGAAGAGAATGTGGAACCAGGGATATCACTGCTGATGTCAGATGGATCTTGGCTGAAAGCAGAGAATACCAGAAAGATGTTTACCTGTGTTTCTCTGAGTATACAAAAGCATTTGACTGTGCAGATCATATTAAATTGTGTGCTAATGTCACAGAGAATTAGAATTCCAAAACACCTAAATGTGCTCAGAAGGAATCTGTATATGGATCAAGAGGCAGTCATGTGAACAGAACAAATGGGGCACAACACGGTTTAAAGTCAGGAAAGGTGTGTGTCAGGGTTGTATCTCTTCACCATACCTTTTTAATCTGTATGCCGAGCAAATAATCCAAGACAGATTCTATGAAGAAGAGCGAGGCATCAGGATTGGAGGACGATTCATTAACAATCTGCATTACATAAATGACACCACCTTACTTTCTGGAAGTGAAGAAGATTTGAGACACTTACGAAGATCAAGGACCACAGCTTTCAGTATGGATTGCACCTCAACATCAGGAAAACAAAAATCCTCATAACTGGACCAGTAAGCAGCATTGTAATAAATGGAGAAAAGACTGAAGTTGTCAAGGATTTCATTTTACTTGGATCCACAATCAATGCCCATGGAAGCAGCAGTCAAAAATCAAAAGATGCATTGCGCTACGAAAATCTGCTGCAAGGATCTCTTTAAAATATTCAAAAGTAAAGAGACTAAAGTGTGCCTGACCCACACCATGGTTTTTTCAATCACATCATATGCATGCAAAAGCTAGACAGAAGAATTGATGTCTTTGAATTGTGTTGTTGAAGAATAATGTTGAATGTACCATGGACTGCCAAAAGAACAGATGTGTTCTGGAAGAAGTAAAACCAGAGTTCTCCTTGGAAGCAAAGATGGCAAGACTACATCCTACATCCTTTGGAGATGTTGTCAGAAAGGATCAGTCCTTGGAGGACATCATGCTCAGTACAGCGGTAGGCCAGTGAAAAAGAGGAAGACTCTCGATGAGATGGATTGACACAGAGGCCACAACAATGGGCTTAAGCATAAAAGCGATTGTGGACATGACACACGACCGGGCAGTGTTTCATTCTGTTGTTCAAAGGGTCGCTATGAGTCAGAACTGACTCGACAGTACCTAACAACAACATGAGACTAAGATATAAAAATGAAAAGATGTTCATAAGCAAGGTTCATTGTAACTCAAAACCATTGTAAGTCAGGTACTATCTGTATAAAGTAGCCACAACAATGGACTCAGACATACCAATGATCATGAAGAGTGTTTAGGACTGAACAACATTTTGCTCTGTAGTATAAAAGGCCTTCATGAGTTGGTCCTCCCTGAGTTGGGGCCAACCAGGCAGCAATGAACAATAAAAATGAAGTTCTTTAGACATTTTATAATAAATTAATGAATAAATTGCACTATTTGTTTGCACTCACACAATGAAAAAATATGTATTGTGATTATAAGGTCACAATCTGTTCACTATGACAAACAAACCTTACAATATGGAAAACCCTGGACCACTTATGGGCCATTTCTTTGAGCATTTCTAAAATTGGCTGATTGGTGGTATCATTCCACAGTGTGTCATGTTCCAGCAGGTATACCCTTGTTCACTGGAGTATGTGGCTAAGAAGGTCAACTCCGTTTCTAGAGATTACGGTTATCAAATGTCCAAATGATAGAAAATCATTCTGCAGAATTGGAGAGTTTGTACTAAAACAGGGGTATCGCATTGAGACAAAATTCTCCAACCTAGAAGGACACAAACAGCATCAAAACTAAATTCAAAAGGTTTAGATGCAAGAAAATGGCCTAAAGGTGCCTATGTAGCAACAATGATCCATGCCAGTCCCTACCTCATAGCTTTTCCTGGCCTTTGACTTTCCATTATGGGTATTCATATACCAGCAGAACTCACATCATGCCAGCAGTTATCAAATTTCATTGGGCAAAATCATTTTAGGTACTGGGTGCTTTGTAAAATATCCTAGCACCAACCAAAGAGATTCTGATTTAATAGTCCGGGTTATATTCAAGAATATACATTTTATTTTTATTATTTTTATTATGACTGAGTGAAAATGTACATTCCCGTATAAATTTACATGTCCACCTATGTGCAGCTTCCACTGCTTACCCTGCCCAGTGACAGCACACTATTCCTCTCTACTCCATACATGTCTCATCCTCCCAACAGTCTCCTTTCCCCTCCTCTCCACCCTTCAAACAAGCATTGCAGTTGATTCCTTTATCAGTGGAGCAAGCCCTGTATTTGTGAAACAGTGGTCTACACTATCTGTTATTTTTGCTGTGTTCTATTGATACAGCAAGTCATTTGACTGTGTGGTTCATGACAAATGACAGATAACAAAGTAGAGAAGGAGCTCATGATCACTTAATTATGCTCATGAGAAATTTGTCCATGGACCAAGAGACAGTCATTCAAACGGAACAAGGAGATATTGTATGCTTTAGTCAGAAAAGGTGTGCATCAAGGCCATATCCTTTTACCATACCTACACAGTTGGTATGCTGAGTAAATAATCTGAGGAGCTGGACTATGCAAAGAAGACAAAGGCATTAGAATTGGAGGTATACTCATTAATACCCTGTGTTATACAGATGACACAATCTTGCTTGCTGAGAGTGAGAAAGACTTGAAGCACTTAGTGATGAAGATCAAAGACCACAACCATCAGAATGAACTACACCTCAACATAAAGAAATAAAAAATCTTCACACATGGACTGATAAGCAACATCACGATAAATGGAGAAAATTCTGTAGTTGTCAAGAATTTCATTTAATTTGAATCTGCAATTAACACACATGGGAAGCAGTAGTCAAGAAATTAAAAGACACACTGCACTGTGCAAATCTGCTGCCAAAAAACCCTCTTTAAATTACTAAGAAAGAAAAAAAATATCACCTTGAACACTAAAGATGCTCTTGACCCAAGCCATGGTATTTTCAATCACATTTTACACATGTGAAAGCCAAATAATGAATAAGGACAGAGAAAGAATTGACACCTTTGAATTGTGGTGCTGGAGAAAAATACGATTATGTATATGAATCCTTCAGGAAATTGAAGAAATAGTAATAACTGCCAAAGGAATGAACAAACCTGTCTTGGAAGAAGTACTACCAGAATGCTCCTTGGAAGCAAGGATGGAGAGACTGTGTCTCACATACTTTGGACGTATTGTCAGAAAGGATCAGTTCCTAGAAAAGGACATCATGCTTGCTAAAGGAGAGGATCAGGGAAAAAGAGGAAGACACTTAGGAAGATTGGTTGACAAAGAGGCTGGAAAAAATAATGAGCAGTAAGAATAATCCTGGACATTTTACACAGAATAGTAATTCAGGCCATGGAAGTTTGATGGAAGTGTGTTAGGGCAGAACAGTTCTGATTACAGGGATGTAGAGGAGTACTAGTAACATAAAATGGTCAGTTTTAAGTTATGTGATTTCATTGATTTGAACTTTCATTTCTTAAAATGATTAATTTTAGTCAGTAATTGGTTGACGGTCTTAAGGCTAGCGATTACACACTGTTTTTGGTTAAATGACATGGGAGACCCCAGAACATGTTTTTGAAATCTTCTGTTTATGAAAGACATTTGAAAAAATAAAAATAAAAAGAACATGGCAGCTCATTGGTTTCCAAGATCTGTTTTCTTTCTTTTTATTTCTTTTCCTAATAAGTCAGTTAAATCAGAAGAAAACAACAACTTAACCCCTTCTCATTGGCTCCTGGACACTGTAAGTCAATAGTCCCTTTCTCATACATGATGGAAGGTAAAACAACAAAAATATTATCCAAGACGTTGATCTCATTTTTCCATAAGCGTTTGCAGCTCAATCCCATGGAACGGCTGTGTTAACCACCACTGCTGTTTATAGTCAGTATTACACAGGAAACTTGTGCAGTCAGCCAAGCAATCCTTTTTTTCTGTTGTTAATTAGGCTTGTTATTACTATGTCTTCAGTTTCCTAGAGGATTCATATACATAATCATGTTAGCTGCTACATACTGGTGGAAATTGAACTTATATATACATTTTGAAATGATTAGCTTATGCCAACTTAGACACTATATAAACAATGTTTTGTTTTTCAATCTTAAAAACTTTCAGTAGTTCCTAAGTCAGTGTATGTGTGTCATCAACACGGTTTAAGTAGAATTTTAAAAATAATCAGCTTAATTACATCACTAGAGCCAGTCAGAAAGTGTTTTCTACTCAGATGTTGCTATTGTTATTAATTGAATCATTTTGTTACTTCCCCTGTTTTCATATAATTAATCACTTAAATGATACATGTCAAATTAATTTTTTTATTATGACTGAGTGAAAATGTACATTCCCATATAAATTTACATGACCACCTATATGCTGCTTCCATTGCTCTCCCTGCCCAGTGACAGCACACTATTCCTCTCTGCTCCATACATGTCTCATCCTCCCAACAGTCTCCTTTCCCCTCCTCTTCACTCACTCTCCTTCCTCCAGCCAGAGGTCAGCAGGCTGATATCCTATAGATGCATAGAACCATAAAATAAAATGCAATAATCAATATTTCATTTCAACTTAGTTTTATTTTTCTTATTTATGTAATAAATTTTATCTTAATGTCATATAAATGCATGTTCATTGCATGCACTAATAAAAAGTACTGATAAAGAATTAAGAAAAACAAAAACATAAAATCACTTGCAATCACATAGCACAAAGACAGTTATGTTTAATATGTTGCTGTATTTCTTTCTCTTCTTTATATATGTAATCTAAAATAAATACTTTATAATTCAACACATTGCAATACAGTTTGTTCCCCCACTGCTCCACAAAAAGTGATTTCAACAAAGGCCATGTAACTCTTCATTGTTGTTACGTCTAATGTTATTGCTGTTGTTAGGTACCCATGAGTTGGTTCTAGCTCACGGACACTCTATGTACAACAGTATGAAACATTTCCTGGTCCTGGGCCATCATCACAATCATAGATATGCTTGAGCCCATTGTTATTGTCACTACATCATTTCATTGCTTTGAAATTTGTCGTCTTTTTAGCTGACCCTCTACTCTGTCAAACATGATGCCCTTCTTCAAGGACTGATCTCTTCTGACAGCATGTGCTAAGTTATAAACACTTACTAACCTCAGTTCTAAGGCTCATCATCCTCATTTCTAAGGATCATCATCTTCAGTTCTACTGAGGATTCTGACTGTACATATTCCGAGAAGTATTATCTTTATTCTTCTGATAGTCTGTGATATATTCAATGTTCTTCACCAACACCTTAATTAAAATCTATCAACTTTTCTTGGGTCTTCCTTATTCATTGTCCACCTTTCACATAAATTTGTGGTGACTGAAAATACAATGACTTGGGTCTTGAATATCTTTTTCCTCAAAGTGACAGCTTGCTTTTTAGTCCTTTAAAAAGGTCTTTTGCAGCAGATCTGCCTAGACTGCTGTTTGACTTCTTGACTGTTGTTTCCATGGGTATAGACTATACATTCAAGTTACAAAAAAAAAATAACCCTTTACAAAAAAAATCTTTTGCAACAGATTTTCCTAATGCAGCACATCTTTTGATTTCTCGATTGATGCTTCCATGAGTATTGATTATGGATCCAAGTAAAATAAAATAGTTGATAATCTCAGTTTTGTCTTTGTTTATTATAATGTTGCTTATTGGTCCTGTTGTGAAGTTTTTTTGGTTTTTTTGATGTTGAGGTGTAATACATACTGAAGGCTGTGATCTTTGATCATTACGATTGCTTCTAATTCTCTTTATATTCACCATGTAAGGTTGTGTCATCTGGATAATGCAGGTTGTTAATGGGTTTTCCTCCAACTGTGATGCCCTGTTCTTCCTCATACAGCCTGGCTTCTGTGATTATTTGCTTAGCATACAAATTGAATAGGTATGGTGAATGGACACAGCCTTGGTGCACACCATTCCTGACTTTAAATTGTGCAGTATCTCCTCATGCTATTCCAACAGCTACCTCTTGACCCATGTACAGACTCATCTTTAGAAAATTTTACTTGTGAATGTTATTCATGATATTGTTGGATAATTTCCACATTTGGTTAGGTCATCTTTTCGAGGAATAACCATGAATACGAATCTCCTTCAGTCAGTTGGACATGTGGCCATCCTCCAAATTTTTTGTCACAGATGACTGAGCACTTCCAGTCTTGCATACATTTATTGAAACATATCAATTGATACTTCATCAAGTCCTGTAGCCTCATTTGTCACCAATGCCCTCATTGCAGCTTGGACTTCTTCCTTCAGCACCATCAGTTCTTGATCACATTACCTCTTGAAATGGCTGAAAGTTGACCAACTCTTTTTGGTATAGTGACTCTGAGTATTCTTTCTATCTTCTTTTGATGCTTCCTTTCATATTTTCCCTACAGAATCCTTCATGACTGTGACTCGAGGCTTAACTTTTTTTCAGTGAGAAATTCAGAGTTTGTTCTTCAATTTTGGCTTCCTATTTCCAGCTCTTTGAACACGTTATTATAATACTTGGTCTTTGTGAGCCACCCTTTTAAATCTGCTGTTCAGTTCTTTTGCTTTATCATTTCTTCTGTTTGAGTTAGCTACTCAACATTTAAGAGCAAGCTCCGGAGTTGCTTCTGACCACTCAATTCTTTTTTTCTTTCTTTCCTAACTCTTTAATGACCTCTTGCCTTCTTCATACAGGATGTCTTTGACAGAATTCCACAACTCATATGATCTTCAGTCATTAGTGTTGATGTGTCAAATTTATTCCTGACACTCAGGTGTCATATACTCAGGGTTGTACTCTGACTCTCATAGACTTGTTCTAATTTTCCTCAGATTCAGTTTGAATTTGCATATGAATAGTTGATGATCTGATCCACAACCAGCCCCTGCCTTGTTCTGACTGATGATATTGAGCTTTTTCACAGTCTCTTTCCACAGATGTAGTATATGTGATTCCCGTCCATTCCATCTGTTTATGTCGGTGAAAAGTTATTTGCAATGAAAAAGTTGTTCTTGCAAAATTCTGTCATCAGCATCATTTCCATCACCAAAGCCATATTTTCCAACTAGCAGTCTTTCTTCTTTGTTTCTAACCTTCGCATTCCAAAACCCAGTAATTATCAATGCATCTAGATTGCATATGCAATCAGTATTAGAATACAGACGCTAGTAAAATTATTAATCTCTTCATCTTTGGTCTTAGTGGTTGTGAGTTACTTTAAACAATAGTCATGCAAACTTGTCTTCCTGACACTATTATACTTCAGGATAGATCTTCAAATGTTCTCTTTGATAATGAATGCTAAACCATTGCTATCTAAGTTGTCATCCCCACATAGCAGACCACGTGATTGTCCAATTGAAACTAGCCAATATCAGTTCATTTCAACTCGACATTTGTTTTAGTCAGCTAGGACTGCTCTCACGGAAATACCACAGAGTGGATGGCTTTAACAAAGGAAGGTTTATTCTTACACAGTTCTGTAGGCTACAAGTCCATATTCAGGGTGTCAGCTCCAGGGGAAGGCTTGTTGGTTCTGGAGGAAAGTCCAGTATTGCATCATTCCAGGGAGCATCTTTGTACAGGAAGCTCAGGTCTGAAGGACGTGCTCTTCTCCCAGTGCAGCTTTCTTGATGGTGCAAAGTTCCCAATTCTCTGCTTGCTTCTCTTTCCTTTTATCTCTTGCAGGCTGGAAGGATTAAGGGTGGGGCAAGCCATACTCCAGGGAAACTCCCTTTACAGAGGAGCAGGGAGATGATCTTATAAAGGGATTTACAATCCCACCCTAATCCTTTAACATACAGCATAGGAAAACCACAAAATGGAGGACAGTCACAAGATACTGGGAATCATGGCCCAGCAACATGGCTACACATATTTTTGAGGGGACACAATTCGATCCGTGACAATGTTCATGTGCTCCATTTCATATTTGGCAATTTCCAACTTTCTTGGATTCGTACCTTGTACATTCTCTATTACAGTTATTAATAGATGTTTGCAGTGGTTTCTTCTAATTTTGGGTCATGCCACATCAGCAAATGCAGGTCCCCAAAACTTGACTCCATTCACATCATTAAGGTTGATTTTATTTTGAGAAGGCAGCATCTCTCCATTTGTCTTTTGTGTGTCTTCCAATCTGAAGGGCTCATCTTACATTACTAAATTAGACAATGTTCTGCTGCTATTTATAAGCTTTTTCTTGGTTATTGTTTTCAAATGCAGAAGTCCACAGATGGTAGTTTTGGTAGAAGCATGGTGTTCAGGGAAGGGAAAGGCAAAGCCATATCCAGAGTGTGTATTTCAGTAAGGACAAAACACTGCTTTTCCCATGATGGAAGTGGTCCAATGTTATAAACTTGCCATCAGGTTGCTGGGTGATCATCTTGATGGATGGTGTCATTTGAAGGATGCAGTACTGGATTGGGATATAAAGTACTGGATTGGGATATAAAGGAAAGGGGTGCAAGTGGATATCTGGGGACCTCATACTACTACAAGAGCAGTGCTAGGAGCAGAGTGAATTTTTGGAAATGACCAGGTTTCCTGAGCCTCAGAAGCTCCAAGTCCAGGGGCAGGTTGACAAAGACCTTCCTCCAGAACCATCACAGAAAGCCTAACCCTGGAACTGACCCCTGAATTTGGACTTGCAGAAAAATTTGGACTGTAGAAAAATCAGCTTTTAAAGCTACCCACTGTGGTATTTCTGTTAAAGCAGTATTAGATGACTAAGACATAATTTGGTATCAGGATTACGATGCTGCTCTAACAGATACCTAAAATGTGGGAGCATTTTGAAAGCAGCAGTGGACAAGTAGCAGCAGAAACAGACCAGTGCAAGATAGTACTGGAGCTGACCCACTGAAAAACAGACCTGAGTGCTTGTACACAGAAGGCTTCCTGGCAGAGTAGTGTGCTTCTCAGTATTTAAATTGGAGCTAGGCTTACTGACCCACAGAGCAAGAGAGCTGAGTGCCTATGTACAGGAGGTTTCCTGCTGGAGTAGGGTGCCTCCAGCACTTAAATTGGTGGAACTTCATATTCTTGGAACACTTGGCCCCAGGAGAGAAGATGTGGACGTGAGGCCTGGGCCATCAGTCCAAAAGAAGCAGAAGCTGAAGAGACAACGAACACAAGTTACTGAGCTGCCTCAGTCTCAAAAGCTATAGTCATGACCTCAGAAGTTTCTAAGGGTGCAGCCACAGTCTCTGGGTTTCTAAGAATGAAGTTACTACTCAGATGGACTAGGAAAATGGTACACCTAAAGCCAAGTGATCAGAGTTACTGTCCCAAGACAGTTCACATGTTCCACATAGCTGTTGTGGGAACTAAGTGCAGCCCAGGGAGGCAGCACCAGATGCTCCATGCTCCACATGTTGCATAGACAGTAAGCAATTTCCAAACATCTAAATAAGTAGACTACTACGGCTTCAAAAACTCCCAAAATAGTCAAAAGATTTTCCAGAGGAAGCAGACTTTCTGCAACTATCAGAGGTAGAATATGAAAGAATGATGTACTGCGCTATCTAAGATATCAAGAAAGAGATCAGACAAAGTGCAACAGAGCACTCTGAAAAATTAAACAAGCCTCAAGGAATACTCGAGCAGCAATGGACTGAAATTAGACAGAACAGCAATAAAATTACTGAGCTTGACAACTCAATAGAAAGTCAAAAAATAAAAACAAAGACTCATTAAGAGTTATGTGTGATTCTATCAAGAGGAATGATAATAATGAGTGATTTGAATATCACAGCAAGAGGGGGTAACTGAAAACACAGAGAGAATTATTGAAGACCTGCTGACAGAAAACTTTTCTGATATCATAAAAGTTGAGAAGATATCCTTCCAAGATGCTCATTAAACCTCACTCAACAGATATCCCAAAAGAAATACACCAAGGCATATTATGATCAAACTCATTAAGAGTAGAGTTAAGGAGATACTACTGAAGACAGCTAAGCTTAAACAAAAAGTAACCTACCAAGGAAAATCATTAAGTTCAGATTACTAAGCAAAAATGACATGGCAAGAAGACAACGGGATGACATATAGAAAGCCCTGAAGGAAAACCTACTAATCAAAAATTATGTACCCTGAAAAACTGTCTGTCAAACTTGAAAGTAAATTTAGGACTTTCACAGAAAAACAGAAATTCAGAGAATTTTTTAAAACTAAACAAATTATGAGAAATACTGAAGGATGTTCTTTGTCATTTACAAAGTAAATAACACTAGACATACTTTCAAATATCCAGTGCTCAACAGAAAACTCAGATATTACTAGCTTAGGAAATACAAAGTAAATAACACTGGACATGCTCTCAAACATCCAGTGCTCAACAGAGCACTCAGGTATCATCAGCTTAGGAAATACACACAAAATATCCAAGGCCAAATCACAGAAAATAGAAATTCAGAGATTTAAGGTTTTAATTTGTGATATCTTATGAAAAAGAGAGACAAATTAATGTACCCACATATTTTCCAGAGGAGGAGGAACCCTAGGAGATATGAAGACATTATAGACTGTATTACTTTTAGATTAATAAAAACCACTAAGAGAAACTGTAACAAAAACCTACAAAGCTACATTTCAAAACCCAAACAAAATAAAAAACAAGCAAAAATGAAGGCTCAGCAATTAAAAAAAAAAAAACACTGAAAGACAAGGAAAGAAAACTCATAAAGAAAAAAGACTCAGCAAAGAAAATGGAATGGAACTAAAGAATTGTCCACAACATACAAAAAAGATATCAGAATGACAGTACTAAGCTCATATCTATCAATAATCACACAGAATGCAAATGATCTCAGTGCACCAATAAAGAGATGGAGTATAGCAAACTGGATTAAAAAAAAAAGAAATGACTAGTCCATATGCTGCTTGCAGGAAACACACGAAGACTCAGACACAAACAAACTACAACTCAAAGGATGGAAAAAACATATATCAGGGTAAAAACATTCAGAAAAGAACAGGAGAAGCAATACTAATCCCTGACAAAATAGATTTCAAGGTTAAATCCACTATACTAGATACGGAGTGACATCATATATTGGTTAGGGGCGAAACAAAGCAGGAGGACATAACCACACTGAACATCTACACACCCAATGACAAAGCTCCAAAATACATAAAACAAACACTATCTGTGCTGAGAACAGAAATAGACAGCTCCACAATAATAGTAGGAGATTTCAACACACCACTCTCAGTTAAAGACAGAATGTCTTGAGAAAGCTCAGTAAAGACTTGACTTCACAGATATATTCAGAACACTTCACCCAACAGCAGCCAAGTATATGTTCTATTCCAGTGCCCATGGAACACTCTTCAGAACTGATCACATGTTAGGCCACAGAGCACTCCTCAACAAAACACAAAATGCTGAAATAATACAAAGCTTCTTTTCAGACCATAAAGCCATAAAACTAGAAATCAATAACAGAAAAAAGATGGAAATAAAATCAAAAACATGGAAGTGGAATAACATTTTGCTTAAGAAATACCAGGTAATAGAAGTTAAAGATGGAATAAAGAAATCCACAGGCTCAAATGACAATGCAACACATCCTGTCAAAATCTATGGGACATAGAAAAGCCAGGTTGGTTCACCTCAATAAATATGCAAATCCAAAAAGAAGAAAAGGCACCAAAGAGTTAACTCTTCAACTTGAACAACTGGAAAGAATCCAACAAAAGAATCCACCAGGCTCCAGAAGAAAGGAAATGATAAAAATTAAAGCAGAAATAAATGGAATAGAATCAGAAACAATATTGAAAGACTCAACAAGAACAAAACCTTTTTTTTTTTTAATAAAAGATCGACAAAATTGATAAGCCATTGGTCAAACTGACAAAATAACAACAGGAGAGGAAACATAACCTGAATAAGAAAGGAGATGGGTGATATCACAACAGACACAACGGAAAAGAATCATAACGTAACATACAAAAGACTATACTCTAATAAATTCACAACAGACACAACGGAAAAGAATCATAACGTAACATACAAAAGACTATACTCTAATAAATTCAAAACCCTAGAAGAAATGGACAAAAACATCGACTATCACAAGTAGCACAGACATAGAACAATTAAATAAATCCCTCACAAGAGAAGAAATTGAATTGGTGATTTAAAAATTTCAAACTAAAAATAGCCTGGGCCCAGATGGCTTCACTGGAGAATTGTACTAAACCTTCAAAGAAGAATTAACAGCACTATTACTAAAGGTATACCAAAGCATAGCAAAAAGCATAATACTCCCAAACTCATTCCATGAAGCTAATATAACCGTGATACCAAAATCAGGTAAAGACAGCACAAAAAGGAAAACTACAGACCAACATCTCTCATGAAGTTAGATGCAAAAATCCTAGCTAACAGAATTCAACAAAACATCAACAACAAAAAAAGTTAGCTATGACCAAGCAGAATTTATACCAGGGATGTAGGGATGGTTCAGCGTTAGAAAACCAATTAATACCATCAACCAATCAAACAAAGCAAAAGACATACACCACTTGATTCTGTCAACTGATGCAGAAAAGGCATTTGATAGATTCCAACACTATTCATAGTTAGAAAACTCTCAGCAAAGCAGGAATAGAAATGAAATACTGCAGCATAATAAGGGGTATCTACACAACGCTAAGAGCCAGCATCACACTAAATGGAGAGAAATTACAAACATTCCCCTCAAAAACAGGTACCAGACAAAGATGCCTATTATCACCACTTCTAGCTAACATTGTTCTGGAGGTTCTATCCAGGGCAATAAGATGTGACAAAGAAATAAGGGGCACCCAGATTGCCAAAGAAGAAGATAAAGTATCACTATTCATGGATGGCATGATCCTATACACAGAATACTCTAAAAAACCCACCTGAAAACTATTGGATTTAATAGAAGACTTCAGTATCAGGATACAAGATAAACACACATAAATCAGTTGGATTCCTTCACACCAACAGAGAGAGAAAGGCGAATCCTAAAAATCATTACCATTTACTATAGCCCCCCAATGATAAAATACCTAGCAATAAATCTAACCAAAGATATAAAATACCTATATAAAGAAAACTACTGATTGGATGAGGAGGGCCAGACCTTTAACAAAAGGTCTCAGAAAGTTCCAAACAAAAAGGGAAGCATGCTGTCATGTGGCAGGGCAGGGGTAGCTAGAAGAGAATAGAGATGGAAATTCTGGGTTTTATAGGGCACCATGATATACACTGTAATGTTGTTTTTAATTCACAATTAAAAAAAGAAAGAAAACTACATTATCCTACTGTGAGTACATAAGTGGAGATACCTACCTTGCTCTTTAGATAGGAAGACTTAACATTATGAACAATTATTCTACCCAAAGTGATCTATGTACAGAATACAACCTCAATACAAATCCCAATGATATTTTTTAATGAGATGGAGAAACAAATCACCTAATTCATACGGAAAGGGAGGAAGCCATGGATAAGAAAAACATTACTAAAGAAGAAGAACACAGTAGGAGATCTCAGGCTACTTGACCTGAAAACCTACTACACTGCCACAGTATTCAAGACAGCCTGGTACTGGCACAAAAACAGGCACATAAACCAATGGAACAGAATTGAGAACCGAATATAGTATCATCCACTTATGAGTAACTGATACTTAATAAAAGCCCAAAGGCTGAGGAAAAGACAGTCTTTTCAACAAATGGTGGTGGTGGTAGCGGTGTAACTCAATATCCATCTCCAAAAAAAAAAAAACCAAGCTGTGGTCTCAGTGGACCCAGAAGACAGAGTATAGCACAGGGTGAATAGGTCTCTATTCAGAATCGAGAGAGTGTGGTTAATATCTGGTGTATGGACAGCAAGGCCAATGTGTAAAATGTCTGAGAGAATGTAATATTACTTTCAAAGCCTTGAGGGATAACATAACGTACTCTGCTGGCTTATTTGTTGCCTGTTATTTCTTCTTTCCTTGCAAATTCTCCCATTTCTAATGCTTGCACCTCCTTGTTTTACCATCGTATTTTGGAAGCAGATAACTTGTGTCCTAGAATTCACAGTTGAAGAAGACTTTTT
This sequence comes from Heterohyrax brucei, assembly GCA_028571685.1. Taxonomy (NCBI): domain Eukaryota; kingdom Metazoa; phylum Chordata; class Mammalia; order Hyracoidea; family Procaviidae; genus Heterohyrax; species Heterohyrax brucei. The sequence continues at coordinate 134,043,002 of CM053150.1, forward strand.
GGATTTTGGACTTGGACTTTAAAACTTTTGCTACGATGGAGTGAATATGTTTCACATGTGGTAAGAATGTGATTTCTGGGGTGCGAAAGAGTAAAATGTCACGGGTTGAATTGTGTCTCCCCAGAAATGTGTGGCAATTTGGGTAGAACATGATTCCCTGTATTGTAATGTTCCTGTATTTTGGAAATCCTGCTTCTATGATATTAATGAGGGGTAATGGATGGCAGTTATGTTGGTGGGGCTGGACTCAATGTGTGGGATTGTATTGTGCTTTGGGACAGCCTATTGTGATATAAAGAAAAGGGAGACAAGCAGAAATCTGGGGATCTCATACCATTAAGAATGAAGCAGAAGGAGCAGAGCTCATCCTTTGGAAAGGACTACAGTCCACACACCTCAGAAGCTCCTAGCACAGGGGAATATCAGCAGAGAAAGACTTCCACTAGAAATACTACCCTGAATTTGGACTTGTAGTCAACTGGACTATGACAAAATGAAATTTTCTTTTTTTTATTATGATTGAATGAAACTGTACATTCCCATATAAATTTGCATTCCCACCTATATGTAGCTCACACTGCTCTCCCTGCCCATTGACAGCACACTCTTCCTCTCCACTCCATACACATCTTATCCTCCAAACAATCTCCTATACCCTCTTCTCCACCCACTCCCCTGCCTCCAGTAAGAGGTCAGCAGGACGACACACTATAGATGCATAGAACCACAAAGTGCACATATGTTATGGTCACTCTGCGCTATCAAGTCCAATCCATTCCTGTCCAAAGAGTTTATCTCTTTTATGACTAATGGACAAGGGCAGTATCTGGGCCACGGGCCAGCTCCCAGGGGAACTCTGAGGCCCCTGGACTATCAATTGCAGCCTCTTAGTGGAGATCTCAGGGTGCACCCCTTTTTATTCTTGTATTGTCAGTGAGACTCAACTTTGTGGGCTCCATCACAGCTATCACTGGTGGTGGCCAGGCACAATCTGGTTCTTGCAGTCACAAGTCAATGTAGTCATTGACTCACGTGGGTCTCTCTGTCTTCTGGGTTTTCTTTCTTCCATGTCATTTTGGTCCTTGTGATCATCTGATGCTGCTGAGTTGGGACCATTTGCTGTGCCCTCAGATGGCAGCTTGGTAGCTTTTAAGATCCCAGACATGACTCACCAATGTGGGGTGCAGAACGCTTTCTCAGCAAAACACTAGTTGTGCCAATTGGCCTCGATTTCCCCTGAGGGCATGGTCTCCAGCTCCCTGTCCCAGCTACTCTGTCCTAGCAATATTGGATTAAGATGGAAGGAGTAATCATGTTACATTGAAGTCCAGTTAATATTGATCTTCTTTCTAATGTGTGCTTCACAGATTTCACCCAACCAAATTTCCATCAACTATCTAATCTAAAGCCTCCCTCCCTCCTCAAACTTGCAGCCATCAAAGACTTTTCTTCTATGCATGAGTCTGTTTTTAAGTTCTTATTGTAGGGGTCTCATACAACATTTTCCCTTTTGTCACTTACTGCTTTAACTCAATGTCCTCCAGTTGAAACCAGGTTATCACCTGATTCCTAAAATCATCGTTGTTCTTTATCATTGCATAGTGTTCCACTGAGTATATATACCATAGTTTACCTATCCATTCCTCTGCTGTTGGGCTTCTGGGTTGATTCCATCTTTTTGCTATTGTGGACTGTGCTGTGATAAACAATCGTGTGCGAATTCTCTGCCTGCTTCCCTTTCCTTTTTATCTCTTGCAGGCTGAAAGGATTAAGGGTGTGACAAGCCATACTCCAGGGAAACTCCCTTTACAGTGGAGCAGGGAGGTGATCTTATGAAGGGATTTAAAGCTCCACTCTAATCCTTTAACATACAGAATAGGAAAACCACAAAAGGGAGGACAATGACAAGATACTGGGAATCATGGCCTAGTCACGTGGCTATACATATTTTTGTGGGGACACAATTCAATCCATAACACCTGCATAAACACAGTTTTGAGTCTGTCAACTACTATGTAATACTAGTCAAATTGTTTAAACTTTTTCTACTTCTGTTTTCATCTGTTCAGTCGTTCCTCCACAGAAGGCTATTACAGGAGATAAATTGGGTAATGTATGAATAATACGTTGTTTTCGTACACATTAGGCTCTCAACAATGGTTGACTATTGTGATTTATGATTTTTCAAAAAGAGATTTCATTGTGCTTTAAGTGAAAATTTATCATCCAAATCAATTTGGTATATGAAACGCTGTGCACGCTGTACTATGTAAAACTCTAACTGCTCTCCTCCCTGACCCGTGACACTCCACTCCTCCTTTCTACCCTATTCTTCCTGTATCCATGCAAACAACTTCCATGCCCCTGCAGTCTCTCAAGTAACTCTGACAAGGGCTGCTCAGACAGCCTCATGTATATACTTCAGCCAAGAAGCACATTTTTCACCAAAATGTTATCGTGTCCCGTCCAATCTTTTTCTGAAGAATCAGCATCAGTAACGGTTTCCTGGCTAACAGAGTCTGAGAGCCATGTCATCAAGGGATCTTCTAGTCTCACGGACCATCAGGAATGGTATTCAATAGAGTCCCAGTTCTGAAAGCCCATTATTCTCCCATTACCTCAGGGACTTCACATTATGTTCCCTGTCAGAGCAGTCGCTTGCAGTGGGTGGGCACCACCTAGTCCTTCTGGTCTCAGCCTGATGTAGTGTCTGGATCATATGGCACCATCTATCTACTGGGCTCATTATTTTCCCCATTTCTGTGGTGTCCTTCAGTTCTTCTGGACTCCAGGTAGCTTAAGAGTAATGAATACTCCTTACATGGCAGCTTGCTAGCTTTTAAGACCACTGAAGCCATTTGCTAAAGGGATATGCATAACATTTTCCTGAAAAAAAGGTGATGCCAATTAGCCTAGATGTTCCCTGAAACCATGGTCCCCAAACCTCTGTTCTTGCTACTCTGTCTTTCAGAATGTTGAGTTGTATTGAGAAAATCTTTTAGCTTTAGGTGTAGCCCAGTTGGGCTAACCTTCCTTCTACTATCACTCCCTTCACCTAACCCCATTACTATCTACTATTTAGTCTAAGAATGCCCTTCCTCCTGCTTTCCCACCCTTGTACCCATCAAAGAATATTTTCTTCTGTGCTTAAACCTTTTCTAAGTCATTGTATAGTAGTCTCATACAACATCTCTCCTTTTCCAACTGACTGTTTTCACTCAGCATAATGTCTTCTACATGACTCCACGTTTTGAGATGTTTCCAAAGATCATCATTGTTCTTCATCACTGCATAGTATACCATTGTGTGAATGTATCAGTTTGTTTATCCATTCATCTGTTTGTGGGCATCCAAGTTGATTCTGTCTTTTTTGTTATTTGTGGACAGTGCTGCTGTAAACATTGATGTGTATGTATCTGTTCACGTGACAGCCTTTATTTCTCTCAGATACATTCCAAAAAGGGGGTTTGCTGGATCATATGGTATTTCTATTTCTAGCTTAAGAGAGCACCAACTTAATTTCCAAAGTGACTGTACCATTTAACATTCCCACCAGCACTGCAAAAGACTTCTAGTCTCTCCACGATCTCTACAACATTTTTTTTTCTGCTTAATTCCAGTCTTGTTGTTGTGAGATGGTATCTCATCATAGTTTCATGTGGATTTCTCTAAAATACCTCGGCTAATGATCATGAGCATTTCCTCATGTATGTGTTAGCTTTCTGAACGTCTTCTTTGCTGAAGTGCCTGCTTATATCATTTGCCTATTTTATTTATTTATATACTTTTTTATTATGACTGAGTGAAAATGTACAGTCCCGTATAAATTTACATGCCCACCTATATGCAGTTTCCAGTGCTCTTCCTGCCCAGTGACAGCACACTATTCCTCTTTGCTTCATACATGTCTCATCCTCCCAACAGTTTCCTTTCCCCTCCTCTCCAGCCACTCTCCTTCCTCCAGCCAGAGGTCAGCAGGATGATATCCTATAGATGCATAGAACAGCTGTGATGGAGCTCACTAAGTTGAGTCTCACTGGCAACACAAGAATAAAAAGGAGAGCACCCTGAGATCTCCACTAAAAGACCTCAATTGATGGTCCAGAGATTTCGAGGACCCCTGGGAACATCACTCCTGGCCCTGATGCTGCCCTTGCCCATAAATCATAATGAAGGTTCACTCTTCGGACACAAATGGATTGGACTTGCCTATTTTTCAATTGAGTTATTTGTCTTTTCCTTGTTGAGTGCTGCAGTATTGATTGGATTCATAGTAGCCAAAAAATCTTTTCCAGTCTGTAGGTAGTTCTTTTACACTTTTATGAAGTCTTTGGATGAGCATATTTGATTTTTAGGAGTTCCCTGCTATCTATTTTCTCTTCTGGTGCTTGTGGATTGTTAGTAATATTTTGTAGTTTGTTTACATGATGTATTAGGACTCTCAGTGTTGTCCCTATTTTTTCTCCCATGATCTTTATTATTTTAACTGCTATATTTAGTCCTCTGATCCATTTTGAGTTTTTATGTATGGTGTGAGATAGGAGTCTCGTTTCATTTTTTTGCAGATGGATATCCAATTATGCCAACACCATCTATTGAAGAGACCATCTTTCCCCCAGTTTATTGACTTTGGACTTTTATCAAATATCAGTGTTCATAGGCAGGTGATATTATACCTGGATTCTCTATTCTGTTCCATTGATCTATGAATCTATTTTTGTACCAGCATCAGGCTGTTTTGACTACCATATTAGTGCAATAGGATTTAAGTCAGGTAGGGTGACATGTCCTACTTTGGTCTTCTCTGTCAGTTACGCTCTACTTATCTGGGGATTTTTCCCTTTCCGGATGAAATTGATGATTTTTTTCTCCACCTCAAAATAATGCCAGTGGAATTTGTACAGGGATTGCACTGTATCTATAGATAACTTTGGGGAGGACAGACATTTTCAGGATGTTAAATATTCCTATCCATGAGCAAGGTAGGTTTCTCCTTGCTTAGGTCTTTTTCGGTTTCTTGGAGTAGAGTCTTGTAATTTTGTTTGTATAGGTCTGTTGTACCCTTGGTTAGATTTTTTTCCTAGATATTTTAGCTTCTTGTAGGCTATAGTGAATTGCAATGGTTTGGTTATTTCCTTTTTGGTGGTCTCTTTGTTGCTGTAAAGGAACCCAATTGATTTATGTATGTTTATCTTATATCCTAACCATCTATTAGTTCCTGTCATTTCTTTCTTCTCCTTCTTCTCTTCGTTTTTTTTTTTTTTTTGGTGTGTGTCTATATAGGGATTCTTTGGGGTTTTCTGTGTATAAGATCATACAGTCTGCAAATAGAAATACTCTTCTTCCTTACTAGTTTGGATACCCTTTACTTCTTTATCTAGCCTGATTGTTCTCTCTACAATCGCCACAACAATGTTAAATAAGAGTGGTGATAATGGGCATTCTGATTCCTGTTCTCAGGGGAATGCTTTCAGAGTTTCTCCATTTAGGATGATGTTGGCTTCACATAGATTCCCTTTATTATGTTGAGGAATTTCCCTTCTGTTTTTATTTTGCTGATAGTTTTTAGCACACATGGATGTTGGACTTTGTCAAATACTTCTCTGAATAAATTGATAAAATCAAGTGGTTGCTGTCTGTTATTTACCCGATTTATGGCATTTTTTTCTAGTGGTAAACCATCCTTGCATCAATGATACAAATCCCACTTGATCACAGTGAATTATTTTGTTAATATGTTGTTGAATTCCACTGGATAGAATATTTTTGAGGATTTTTGCTTTCAATTTCATGAATTTGGGAGAATTCCATTCTTAAGTCTGGAATACGTTTAGTAATAGTGGTGTTAACTCTTCTCTAAAAGTGTGATCGAATTCTCCAGTGAAGCCATCCAGGACAGGGCTTTTTTTTACTTGGCACTTTTCTAATTACCTTTTTAATCTCTTCTTTTGTGATGGGCTTATTTATTTCATCTTCTGCTTGTTCTAGTTTTGGTAGCTGATGTTTTTCTAGAATTTGTCTGTTATCTCTACTCTTTTCAAATTTAATAAGTATACTTTTTCCATGGTATTCTGTAATGATTCTTTTTTCATGATATTCTGTAATGATTCTTTGGATCTGTGATGATATCACCTATCTCATTTCTTATTCAGGTTAATTTCTTCCTCCTCTAGTTTTCTTTTGTCACTGTGGCCAATGGTTTATCAATTTTAGTGATCTTTTTTTTTTTTTAAAAAAGCAGCTTTTAGTATTCTTAACTTTTTCTATGATTTTTCTATTCTCTAAATCTTAATTTAGTTCTGCTCTAATGTTTTGTAATTTGCTTCCTTTTGCCACCCAAAGCATTCTACACCTGTCTTGTTTCCACGTATTCATGTTGTAGAGTTCATTTGCTGATTTGTGCCCTTTCTTCTTTTTGGATGTGAACATTTATTGAAATAAAATAACCTTTGAGTACTGTTTTTGCTGTGTCTCATAGGTTCTGGTTAGACGTATTTTCATCCTCATTTAATTCTATGAATGTCTTTATCCTGTACTTGATTTATTCTATAATTATTCAATTTCCATGTGTTTAATTTTTTTCCTTCTTTTATTTTCTGTTATTAATTTCTATTTGCATGATTTTATGGCCTGAGAAGATGATTTGTAATATTTCAATACTTTGAATTTGGTTAAGGATTGCTTGTGGCCTAACATATGGTCAACTCTGGAGAACATTCTGCGTGTGATGGAAAAGAAAGTATACTCAGCTGCCATTGGGTGGAGTGTTCCTGTATATTCATAGGTCAAGTTGGTTGATTCTGGTATGTCCATGTTTTATAGAGCTTTTTTCTAGATGTCCTGTCCTTCACTGAGAGTAGCTTGTTGAAGTTACCTACAGTTATTGTGGAGGAGTCTATTTCTGTTTTCAATGCAGTTAGTCTTTTATGTTTTTTGGAGCCCTATCACTGGTGCATTGATATTTAATATGGCTATGTCCCCCTGGAGTATTGATCCTTTTATCAATATATAATATCCTTCCTGATCCAAAGTGATGGGTTTTACTTTAAAGTGTATTTCATTAGATTAATATTGCCACTCCTTATGGCTTGTACCACCTTTTATCCTATGAGAGATAAAAGGAAAGGGAAGCAAGCAGAGAGTTGAGGAGGCTCACTATCATGAAAGCAGCACCAAGAGCAGAGCATAGCCTTCAGACCTGAGGTTCCTGTGTCAAGATGCTTTCAGACCAAAGAAAGACTGATACAACACAAGGACTTTCCTCCCTTGGAGCTGGGACCTTGAATATGGACCTCTAGCCTACCGGACTGTGTAAGAATAAAATTTCTCTTTTTAAAGCCTACATATATATATATGTATGTAGCCACTGCTGCTCTTTTATGAACATTGTTAGCTTTACAACGTTTTACCATCCTTCAAGCTTTAATTTTTTTGTGTCTTTGAATCTAAAGTATGACTCCTGGAGGCAGCGTATAGATCAGTTGTGTTTATCCAATCCACCACTCTCCTTTTCTTTACGTTCAGCATGATTATTGATAGGTATCACCTAAGTGCTGTTATTTTGATGTTTTCATTTGTTTGTTTGTTGTAAACAATTACTTTCTCCATATAATTTTCTATGATGAGTCTTTTTTCTTTATGTATCTTCTTTTCGTGTTCTTCAATGCCAGTGGTTTTGTGTTTGCTGAGACTCCGTATTTTTCTTGTTTTCTATTTTGGTGCATAGGACTGTGGTTACCTTAATATTTACTCCTGTATTTCTGAATTTAAACAAGTCTTTAATTTCTTTATATTGCCTTGACTTTCTCTCCACATGAAAGGTCTATGACTACATTTTCTTTGGGGTTCCTCCTTCTTACAATGTTTCCATAATGACATCTCTACCTATTTTTACTATTTTATCTGTGACTTATTTTTGTGATTTTCCTATTTGAGTTCCTCTCTAGTTGTTCTGCTCTGTGTTCTGGTCTTGAGTTGTTAAGTGGTGTTATTTATTTTCTAAACAAAAGACATCCTTTATTATTTTTTATAATTTTTATTTTATTTTTGCAAATTCCCTAAATTTCTGTTTGTCTGGAAATATCCTAATGTCAGCATCATATATGAGAGGCAATTTTTGCTGAGTATATAATGCTTGGCTAGCAATATTTTTCCTTCAAAACTTAGAACATATTATGCCTTCTTGCCTGCATGGTTTCTAGTGAGCAGACAAAGCTTAGACTTACAAATTCCACTCAGAAGGTTATTTTTCATTTATCTCTAGTAACTCTTAAAAGTGTTTCCTTATCTTTAGTTTTGGTAAGTTTGATTATGATATTCCTTCACATCTTTCTTTGCGTATCTACCTTGTGTGAGGTTTGATAAGTGTCTTGCATAGGTACTTTCTCATGTTCCATGATATCAGGGAAGTGTTCTGAAAGCAAATCTTATAAAAGTCTCTCGCACAAGGGAGGCGGGGTCAAGATGGCAGACTAAATGCATTAATTTCCTCTGAAAACTAAGGCTTTGATTGATAATTAAACAGGTTTCTGGACACCCAGTGAGCCCTAGGACACGGCACAGGGTTGTCAGTTTGGACTACATGCCACAATGGAAACTTCTCATGTGCTGAGCCCCACTCTTGATGAATGTCTGGCTCCTGCAAACTGAAGGCAACTGGTAATTTTAGCATTATTTTTATTTTTGTTGGACACCAGGCAGGGGATGGGCTTAAATGGCAGCTATGTTGAACCACAGTACTAAAGTAAACAGCACGAGGAATAGCCACATTTTGAGAGCCTGGCTTCAGACTCAGAGCACTGCAGCCTCTCTACCTTTTCTTTTCAGAACTCCACCACAGGTTCAGCTATTTCATGGCAGGCAAGACAGCCTGACTGAGATGCCACCTTATTCAACTGAGAGGTGGAGTTACCCATCAGGATTGAATTCACAGACTGGGAAGTGATTCCAGCCTGGGAAGCACTTTTCCAGCAGAAAAGCTTTATTTAGCACACTGTAGCCTTACAGGTGTGGTATAACAGGGGATAATAGCAGGGAAGTAGCCTGTACCTACCTAAAACTACATCATAACATATAGAGATGTCTCCACTGTCAGCTGGCAGGAGAGGCTTGACACTCTTGACAGCCTAAATGTCAGACAGCTTTTAGCTTTTTAAAAATAAGACTGCCTGAAGAAAGAACTGCTGTGCAGCCCTATAGTATTTCTTCTGGCCTTTACTGACACCACATCATAGGGTCAGCTTATGGCTCCTCAGTAACTCCTGAAGTAGGGCCATGTCTTTGCCAGCCAGGAAGCAAAGCCTGCTAGCCCAGAGAGTTCACTGGGCCAAGTCACTGGTGTACATACAGGTGGCCGATGACCAACTCTCTTCTCAGAACTGTGTTTCAACTCCTGTTGAGGCAACACTAGAGAAATTAAACATCATCTATATGCCCAAAAATCAACAAACCCTAGCCAAACATTTAAAGAAACATCCAAGCATGGCTCTAGAAAACTCCCCAAATAATGAAAGAACTACCCACATGAAGAAGTCTTTCTGAAACAATCAGAGGTTGTTTACAAAAGAATTATACAGAGAACCCTCATAGATATTATACAAAATGAAGCAGAGTGAAATGAAAACTTAAGCGAGCTATTTGAACTGACGGAACATCAGCATTCTGAAATCTTACAGATGAATAACAAAATTACAGAATTAAGACAATTCAATTCAATGCCAAAAGAGCAGAACTGAGCAACTGAAAATTAGACTCACTAACCTTGAAGACAGACCTGACACCAACATTTATTAGGAGAAATCTGAGAAAAGAAACAAGAAAAATGAATAAGCATGAAGAATCATGTGAGACTCTATCAAGAGAAATAATCTATGATTAACTGAAATTCCTCAATAAGGAAGAATACCTGAAAACACAGAATATTGTTGTTGAGTTGCCCACAGAAAACTTTCTTGAAATTATGAAAGGGAACATAGGTATCCGAGATGTGCATCAAACACCACAAAAATAGACCCCAAAAGAAAGACACTGAAACATATTATAATCAAGCTTAACAAAAATGAAACGTACCACGGAAACTCTTAAAGGCAGTGAGACTCAAAGCAAAGTTAACATTCAGAGAGACACAGCAGAGGCTTTCATTAGACTTCTTAGCAGAAACGATGCTGGCACAGATGCAGTGGGATAACATATTCAATCCCTTGAAAGAGAAAAATTTCCATCCAAGAATTATATATCCTGAAAAATTGTCTTTCAAACATGAAGATGAAATTAAGGCATTTACAGATAAAAAGAAGCTTAAAGTCTTTGTAGAAACCAAACTAAAACTACAAGAAATACTGGAAGCAGCTCTATGCTTAGAAAAACAAAACCAGTAAGTGTATATTTAAGGAGGCAATGCAGGACACAACATTTAGAAACCTACTCAGTTAGGGAAGGCACAAAACTCAACCAAAGCTGTAAAATTAAGAGAAGGGATCCAGTGGTCATATAATGAAAACTAAGATACTATCACATTAGAAAGAGGGATATACTACAGTATTTATAGTCCTTCCAAATGGAGAGGACATTAACAAGATATGCAGAAGTTAAAATTCAGTTTAAACTTAGATTATTAAGGGGGACTATAGGGATAGCCACAAAGCACAACAAAGATGCAGAATATAAAAATAAGAAACACAACACAGGATTCTCAACAAACACAAAACCAACAGTGTAAAAGATGAAAAATGAACCCATAAAGAAGAATTAACCACAACAGAATATTAAGAGCAATAGAGAAAATACCAACACAAAAATAAATAGATCAAAATGACAGCAATAAACACATACTTATCAATAATTATACTGAATATAAATGAACTGAACACACCAATTAAGAGACAAAGAGTGACATCTGGAATCAAAAGATATGACCTGTCTATATTTTGCTTAAAAGAAACTCATCTTAGACACAAAGATATGAAGAAATTGAAAATTAAAGGATGGAATAATATATAGCAAGCTAATAATATACAAAAAGAGCAGGTGTGGCAATACTAATCTCAGATAAAATAGATTTTATTGCAAAATCTGCCATCATAGATCAGGATGGTCACTACTTATTGCTAAAAGGTTCAATACACAAGCAGAATTAACAATACTAAATATTTGTGCACCCAATACTACAGCATCTAAATATACCAAACAAACATTGACAACATTGAAAAATGAGATAGATCACTCCACAATAATAGTGGGAGACTTCAACACTCCACTTTCAGTACTGGACAGAGTTTCTAGAAAAACAAGCTCAGTAAAGACACAGATCTTATTGTGACAATAAAGCAATTAGACCTCATTGACAAGAACATGTTATCCATGCACAGATGACTACATCTTCTTCTCTAATGCACATGGAACATTTTCCAGAATAGACCGTGTGTTAGGACATAAAGCAAATCTCAAGAAAATCCAAACTACTAATTTATTGCAAAGCATCTTTTCAGACCATACAGCCATAGAAGTTGAAATTAATAGCAAAAAAACACAAATAGAATTTGGAATGTGTGGAAACTGAACAACACCTTGCTCAGAAAACCATGAGTTATAGAAGAAATCAAGGATGAAATAAAGAACTTTATGAATCCAAATGAGAATAAAAATACACCCTACCAGAACCTATGGAATACAACCAAAACAGTCCTCAGAAGTCAATTTATATTTGAAAATGCACAACGGAATCAAGAGAGGACTCAAACCAAAGAATTAACCCAACAACTTGAGCAAGTAGAAAGAGAGTAACAGAAGAACCTCTCAGGGCCTGAAGAAAACAATCATAAAAATTAGAGCAGAAATAGATAAATGAGAGAAGAACAACTGATAAAACTGATAACACCAAAAGCTGATATTTTGAAAAGATCAACAAAATTGACAAACCACTGACTAAACTTACTTAAGAAGAATAGCAGAGAAAATAAATCACCTGAGTAAGAAATGAGATGGGAGACATCACAACAGATCCAAGAGAAATCGAAAGTATCATAGCAGAATTGTACTCTAACAGATTTGAAAACCCAGAGGAAATGGAAAATTCCGAGATTCGCATCACCTACAAAAATTATCACAAGGAGAAGAGAACAACTTAATAAACCCATCACAGAGGAAGAGATTTAAAAAATCATCAAAAAAACTACCAACCAAAAAAAGCCTTGGCCCAGATGGCTTTATTGCAGAATTTTACCAAGCTTTTAGAGAAGAGTTATCTCCAATACTACTGAGACAATTTCACAATATAGAAAAGGATGAGATACTCCCAAATTCATTATATGAAGCCAGAATAACCCTGATACCAAAGCTAGGGAAAGATCCAACAAAAAAGAACTATAAACCAATATCACTCATGAACCTGGATGTAAAAATCTTCAATAAAATACTTGCCAACAGAATTCAACAACATATCCAAAAGATAATTCATCACGACCAAGTCAGATTCCTACCACGGATGTAAGGCAGGTTCAACATCACAAAAATAATTAATGTGGTCAACCACATAAATAACACAAAAGAGTAGAATCATCTAACTTTGTCAACTGATGCAGAAAAGGCATTTAATAAATTCCAATATCCATTCATGCTAAAAACTCTCAGCAAAATAGGAACAGAAAGCAGACACCTCAATGCAATACGGGCGATTTATATAAAGCCAACCACCCCCATCACCCTGAATAGAGAGAGACTGAAACAATTCCCCTTGAGAACAGGAACTAGACAACAAGGATGACCACTCTCACCTCTCCTGTTCAACATTGTACTAGAAGTTCTGGCCAGAGTAATTAGACAACACCAAGAAATAAAGGGCATCCGCATCAGCAAAGAAGTAAAAAATTTCCCTGTTTTCAGATGATATGATTGTATAAGCAGAAAATCCTACAGAATCCATAAGTAAACTACTCAAACTGATAGAAGAGTTCAGCAAGGTCTCAGGATACAAGATAAACGTAAGTAAATCAGTAGGATTCCTTTATACCAACAATGAGATTATTAAACAAGAAATCACCAAATCAATGCCACTTACTACAGCCCCCAGAGGATAAAATACCTAGTAATAAATCTCTGTGCAGAAATACAGATCTTTTACAAAGATAACTACAAGATGTTAGTACAAGAACTTAAGAGAGACTTACGTAAATGTAGAAACCCACTCTTCTCATGGATTGGAAGGCTTAACATTGTGCAAATGTCTGTTTTACCCAAATCAATCTACATATATGATGAAATCTAAATACAAATAACAGTGACAAGTTTCAATAAGATGGAGAACCAAATCAACAACTTTGTTTGGAGAGGGAAGAAGCGCCTGATAAGTAAAGTACTACTGAAGAAGAACACACTAGGAGGCCTCTCACTACCCAACTCTAAAGCACTGCCACAGTAGTCAAGCTGGGTACTGGTACAAAAAAATAAACATAGACCAATGGAACAGAGTTGAGACCCCAGAGATGCCATCATCCCTCTATCAACAGTTGATATTCAACAAAGGCCCCAAGATTTTAAACTGGGGTGAAAACAGGCTAATAAACAGTGCTGGCAAAATTGTATGTCCATATGCAAAAAGTTGAAACAAAACCCATATCTCACATCTTATACAAAAACCAACTAGCCTGTTGCTAAGACAGTCTTCTCCACCACATGGTGGTGAGTGGCTTCTGGAGTCTTAAAAGCTAGCAAGCTGCCATCTGAGGTACACTAAATGTCCCAATTCAGCAGGACCAGATGATCACCAAGGACAAAATGAGATGAGGGAAAGAGAAGACAGAAAGACTCATGTGACTGGGTGATTATGTCAACATGCAACCAGAAGAAACAGATGGTGCCCAGCCACCTCCAGTGACAGCTGTGATGGGGCTCACAAAGTTGAGTCCCTGTGGCAGTACAAGGGAAAAAAAAAGGTGTGCACCCTGAGAACACCACTAAAAGGCTGCAATTGATGGTCCAAAGGCCTTGGAGTTCTTCTGGAGGCACGGCCCCTGGACCTGATGCTGCCCCCGGTCATAAATCATTACTGAGGTCAACTCCTCGGACAGGAATGGTCACCAGGCAAGGAAGCAGTAGAAGCTGCAGACAGGCCAGCATGTCAATTTAAACTGCATTGTACACGTTCATTCAATCACAATAAATAAATAATAAAAATTAAGCACTACCAAGTTGGAGTCATACCAGGGATGCAAGGCAGGTTCAACATCACAAAAACAATCAATGTGATCAACTTTATGAGTAACACAAAGGACAAGAATCACCTGATTTGATGTAGAAAAGGCATCTGACAAAGTCCAACACCCACTCATGCTAAAAACTCCCAGCAACACAGGACTAGAAGGCAAAATCCTCAACACAATAAGGGCCATCTATGCAAAGTCAATCACCTACATCATCCTCTTGAGAACAGGATCTAGATGAAGACGCCTACTCTCACCTTTTCTATTCAACATTGTACTAGAAATTCTGGCCAGAGAAATTAGATAAGACAAAGAAATTAAGGGCAACTACAAACTCAAAGAAGTACAAATCTCCCTGTTCACAGATGATATGATTACATATGTAGAGAATCCAAAAGAATCCATAACTAAACTACTCAAACTGATAGAAGAGTTCAGCAAAGTGTCAAGATATAAGAAAACATAAGGAAATCAGTAGATTCCTTTATATCAACAGACATCATTAAAGAAGAAATCACCAAATCAATACCATATACTATAGCCCCTGAGAACATAAAATACCTAGGAACAAATCTAATTAGGGAAATAAAAAATCCAGACAATGAGAATGATAAGATATTACTGCAAGAAACTAAGAAAGACTTACATAAATGGAGTAAGCTACCCTGCTCAAGGATAGGAAGACTTAACATTGTGAAAATGTCTACTCTACCCAAAGCAACCTGTATACACAATGGAATCCCTATACAAATTCTAGTGACATTTCTTAATGAGATGGAGAAACAAATCAACAACTTTGTTTAGAAAAGGAAGAAACCCAGGGTAAGCAAAGCACTACTGATGAAGAAGAACACACTAGGAAGCCCTCTCACTACCCAACTTTAGAACCTACTACAGTGCCACTGTAGTCAAAACTGCCTGGTACTGGTTAAAAAAGAGACACATAGACCAATGAAACAGAGTTGAGACCACAGAGGTGCCACCATCCTTTTATAAACAGTTGATACTTGACGAAGGCCCTAAGATTGTAAACTGGGGTCAAAACAGTCTCTTTAACAAATGGTGTTGGCATAGTCAGATATCCATCTGCAAAACATTGAAACAAGATCCATATCTCACACCTTAGACAAAAACCAACTCAAAGTGGATCCAAAGCCAAGCTAAGTGCCGTTGAGTCAAAGTGGATAGAAGACCTAAATATCAAACCTTAAACGATAAAGTTCACCCAAGAAAAAACAGCATCAATAATGGAAGCTTTAATATACAACTTAGACTTCCAAATCTAACAAAGTATGATCAACAAAGAGAAAGTAGATGAATGGGAACTACTAAGAATCAAACATTTTTGCTCATCCAATGACTTTTTCAAAAGAATTAGAAGACCGTATACAGAACAGGAAAAAATATTTGGCAACTACATGTCAGACCAACTTCTGATCTCCACGATCTACAAGGTTCTACACAATATCAACAAGATAAGGGTAAATAACTCAATTAAGCTATGGGCAAAGGAGATGGACAGACACTTAAGAAAAGAGGATATTCGGAAAGGCCAAAAGACACATGTGGAAACACTCACGATCATTAGACATTAAAGAATTCTAAATCAAAACAACGATGAGATACCATCTGACCCCAACAAGGGTGGCCATGATCCTAAAAACACAAAACAACAAATGCTGGAGAGGCTGTGGAGAAACTGGAACTGTTCTACACTGCTGGTGAGATTGCAGAGTGGTACAATCTCTTTGGAAAGCAATCTGATGCTTCCTTAAAATGCTGGAAGCAAATACACCATTCAACCCAGTAAACCCATTGCTTGAAATATATCTTACAGAAGGAAGGGCAGTCACAGGAACAGATACATGCAAATGAATGTTTATTGCAGCACAGTCCACAATAGCAAAATGATGGAATGAATCCAGATGCCCAACAACAGATGAATGGATGAACTAACTGTGGTATATATACTCAATGGAACACTATGTGATAGAGAACAATGAAGATTTTTGGAAGCAGCTCATAACCTAGTTTCAATCGGAAGGCATTATGTTGAGTGAAATCAGTCAACAGCACAGGGACAAATATTGTATAACACCCCTACTTTAGGGACCTAAAAACAGACTCATGTACAGAACAAAAGACTTGACAGCTGCAAAGGAGGGGAGAGAGAGAGAAAGAGGTTTGGTTACAGATTAGATAGTTGATAGAAATTTGGTTGGGTGAAATCAGTGACAGCACACATTAGAAAGAAGATCAGTTTAACTGGGCTTCAATATATCCTGTAGTGTTTCCAGTCTTAATCCAATTTTGCAAGGATACAGCAGCAGGAGTGAGGGTCTGGGGACCACACTCTCAGGGGATGTCAAGGCCAATTGGCTTAAGTAGCCTATTGCTGAGAGAGTCTTCTGCACCCCATATTGATGAGTAGGATCTTAAAAGCTAGCAAGCTGCCATCTGAGGTACACCAAATGGTCTCAACTCAGCTGGAACAAATAATCACCAAGGACAACAACGACATGAGTGAAAAAGAGCCCAGAAGACAGGACGACCCATGTGAATGAGTGACTATATCAATATGTGACCAGAAGAACCAGGTGGTGCCTGGCCACCACCATGATGAGGCACACAAATGTTCAGTCCCAGTGGCTGGCTACATGAGAAAAAGAAAGATGCATCCTAAAAACCCCAAATAAAGACCACAGTTGATGGTCTGAAGACATGGAAGTTCCACTGTGAGTGTTTCCCCTACACCTGATGTTGCCATTGATCATAAATCATTAGTTAGGTCAACTCTTTGGACAGGAATGGATTGGACTCGGGGATACAGAGTGGTGTGTGCACTTTATGGTTCTCTGCATCTATAGGATGTTGTCTACTGACCTCTCACTAGATGGGAGTGGAGAGGGTGGACAGGCGGGGACAGGAGATTGTTAAGAGGATTTGACATGTATGGCAAGGAAAGGAGGCATGGGCTGTCATCTGGCAAAGAGAGTAGAAGGAGCTTCTGATAGGCAGGCGTGTTTATGTTTAACTTGGGTTCTACATTTCCACTCAATTACAATAAAATTTTTTAAAAAGGAATAGTTACAACAAAAGGAAAAATTTTCTTGTATTCTCCATTATTCCCCCTGTTCTGGTACTCCGATCACTCATAAATTATTCCTCTTCATAGTTTCACATAATTCTTTGAGTTTCTTGATTCTTGTAAGTGAATTTTCCTCAGATATGTTGATGTCATGTGCTTTGTCTTCTATTTCACTAATTCAGGCTTTCATTTTTTTCTGTTCTGCTCCTTTGACTTTCTATTCAGTTGTCTAGTTCTATAATTTGAGTATGAATTTTCTGACTTTCTAATTCTTGTTGCTCTATACTTGCAGCTTATTCAATTTGTCATTATGCTCTGCTGCATTTTGCCTCATCTCCTTTCTCATCTCTTAAAGAGTTCTAAATATTTATCTTTTGTATTCTACCTATGGTATTTCCAGGAAGTTATCTTCCTCTTGAAAATTTGATTCTTTGTGTTGAGAGCTTTCTGAAGAGGTCATGAGCCCCCCTTTAGATGCTCTAATACGTACAGCTTTCTCTGAGTCTTCAGTAAATAATGCCAAGCCAGTATCACTTATTTTATATTTGCTTATTGTGTTCTAGCTTCTGTTTTGCTATGGATTCAACTCAGTTGTCTGTCACCAAATTTGTTGTATAGTCTCTCACCTACTGTCCTAGATGGCAGGGGTGCTTGGTATAGCACAGTTGTCTAGCTGTAGCTGCTTAAATTTCAGTGATCTGGTGCTATCCCTCATTAGTTCCAGAGGCACAAGTGGACTTTCCACTGCTTTCCACTTAGCTGCTCCTGCTAAGAAGGACATCTATCAACCTCCATGTTCACTTCACCACACAGTGACTGTGGCGATTTCCTTGCAGGTCATGTCTGTGGCATTCTATGTATTTCTGACATTATTCTTCCTTCTTCCTCATTGCTCAGTGCAATTGATCGACTTTCCCAATGATTTTCAGGCACATAGGATGTCATGTGTACTGGATTTTTTGTTTCTTTAGATCTTTTCAGGAAACATCTGTCTACTCTTGTCATCTTGGCCCTGTTTATGATTTATTTTTTTAAAATAAGAACATCAAATAATTCATCTTTAAGTATTTATTTGATTATTATCATTATTCAAAGCCTCTAAAGTGATGTCTAGTCTATAATCATTTAGGAGTTTCTTAGACTAGAATATTTTCTGCTAAGTATTCAGTGATAGAAAACATTAGAAAATTTAATTCAGACAATACCTTCACTTCTTTTCATAATCAATGTTCTCAAACATATATTTAACTAACTTATTGTGTTTCGTGTATATGAAGTTGGCATAATCTAAAAAATGCCACTTTTAAAGGTTATTAATGTTATTTAGATTTGTGTTTAAGGTGTTTCTATATACTTTATCAATGTTGAGGAGTGTTTGAGATCATATAATTGTTATGTCTGATTTTACATTATGTAAATTAAATACTATTTTTTAAAATTTTGTATCTCATAACTATAATTTTAGATTAAAACTTAACACTGTTTCTTGCATGATTTGAATTTGAGAGCAAGATAATCATATTTTGATGATCACATTTTATAGCAAACACAATCTTGCATATATGTATTAAACAACATATTCATTGGTAGTATTTAGCAACTGTATACTTAATCATTATTATTGCTATTTTAAACATCAAATTTTCATAGAAACTCAAGAAAATTACAAAAGAGCTATAGGGCATAATCAGCCAAATTGACCTGATAGTCATATATAGAACACTCCAACCAACAGCTGCAAAATGCACGTTGTTTTCCAATACACATGGAATGTTCTTCAAAACAGACCACAACTTAGGCCACAGAACAACCTTCAACAAAATCCCAAACACTGAGCTAATACAGACTATCTCCTCTGACTGTAACATTATCAAAATGAAAGCTAACCAAAAGAAGAAAAAGGAAAACATTCAATTACATAGAAGCTGAAAAAAGCTCTACTTAAAAACCACTGGATAACAGGAAAAAATCAAAGATAGAATAAAAAATTTCCTAGAATCAAACAAGAATGAAAACATATCATAAAAAACCCTTGGGACAAAGCAAAGAAGTCTTCAAAGGTCAATCTACAGCAATAGATGCACACATCATAAAAGAAGAAAGAGACAAAATCGAACATTAGCTACACAACTCAAAGAGAAACAGAACAGCAAAAGAAGTCCACAGCCACTAGAAGAAAGGAAATGATTAAGATCAGAGTAGACATAAAAACAAAGGATTAACAAAACCACAGGCTAAACTGACAAAAGAAAAACAGGTGAGGACTCAAATAACTAAGAAATGACCTGGGAGATATTAAAACAGACTCAACTTACGTAAAAAGGATCACGAAGAAATGTTATGAAAAACTGTAACAAATTTGAAAACCTACAGGAAATTTCTACAATCATACTATCTACCCAAACAAACACAATGTAATACGGAAACTCCAAACAGATTCATAATCAGAGAAGAAACTGAAAAGGCAGTTAAAGGAAAACAAACAAACAAACAAAAACTCCCAATAAAAACACCTTGACCCAGATGGCCTCTCTGGAGAACTCTATCATTCAGACAAGTTTATACCAGTACATTATGACCAAGCAAGATTCAGACCAGTTACACAAGGATGGTTCAACATTAGAAAATCAATCAGCATAATCCACCATATAAATAAAAGTAAACAATCACATGATCATCTAAACTGACACAGAAAAGGCATTTGACAAAGTTGAACAAACATTCCTGATAAAAACTCTCAATGAAATAAGTACAGAATGGAAACTTCTCAACATAATAAAGGGTATCTATGTAAAACCAGTGGCTAGCATCATTCGGAATGGAGAAAGGCTGAACTCTTTCTCCCTGAGAACAGGACAAAGATGCCCATTATAAACACTCCTTTTTAACATCATTTTGGAAGTCACAGTTAGAACAGTAAGGCAGGAAAAATAAATGAATGGCATCCAGATCAGTAATGAAGATGTTAAACTCTCCATATTTATGGACGATATGACATTGTATGTAGAAAACCTAACAGACTCCACAAGTAAACTATTTGAACTAATGGAAAGATTCTGCTGAGGGTGGCAGAATACAGGACAAACACACACACAAAAAGTTGGATTCCTATATACAAATAAAGAGAACAATAAAAAGGAAATCAGAAAAATAACTCTACTTACAATAAGCCCCTGAAAACATAAAATACTTGGGAATAAATCTAACAAGTGATGTCAAAGAGCTATACAATGAAAACTGCCAGACAGTACTGCAAGAAACCAGAAGAGATCTACATAAATGGAAAATATACATGCTCATGTATAAGTAAAATCAACATTATGAAAATGACAATTCTATCCAAAGTGATTTACAATGCAATATAATGCAATCCAAATATCAACAACACTCTTCAAAGAGATGGATAAAAAAGTTAATGATAACTTCATTTGGAAAGAGAGGAAACCCTGGATACATAAAACACTATTGAAGAAGAAGAATAAAATAGAAGGATTCTCACTACCTAACCCTAGAACCTACTATACAGCTATGATGGTCAAAACAGCCTGGAACTTGTACAATAACGGATACATGGACCAGTGGAATAGAATTGAGAACTCAGACACAAATCCACTCACCTATGGTTACCTCATCTTTGATAAGAGCCCAAAGTCGATCAAATGGAGAAAAAGCAATCTTTTGAACAAATGGTGCTGGCAGAATCAGATGTCCATCCGCAAAAAAATAAAATAGCGCCAATACCTTACACCATATACAAAAATTAATTCAAAAGGGACCAAACACCTAAATATGAAGCCCAAAACTACGAAGTTCATGGAAGAAAAAAATAAGCCCTAATACATGGCATTCACAGGAAACAAATCATACCAACAACAATCTCCAGAAGATAATCTAGACAACTGGGATCTTCTAAAAATTAAACACACATGCTCATCAAAAGACCTCATCAAAAAAACAAAAAGAGAACCTACAGACTGGAGGAAAAAAATGCCTATTATAAATTAGACAAAGGCGTAATCTCTACAATCTACAAGAAAATCCAATAGCTCTACAATGAACAGACAGACTACCCACTTAAAAATAGGCAAAGGAAATGAACAGACATTTCACCCAGGAAGACGTTAAAACAGCAAACAGACACATGAGAAAGTACTAGGGATCACTAGTCATTAGCCAAGCCAATAGAGAAATGCAAATTGAAAGTACAATGAGATACCATTTCACCCCATTACTGGCACAAATCACCGAAACAGGAAATAACCAATGCTAGACAGGCTGCAAGGATATCAGAATTCTTATGTACTTTTGGTGGGAATGCAAAATGATAATGACCACTCTGGAAAACCATATGGCACTTCCTTTGAAAGTGAATAATGGAAATAACATATGATCCAGCAATCTCACTCCTAGGAATAAGCCCTAAAAAGGAAAGACCTGTCGTATAATTAGATACATGCATTCTCATGTTCAATGAAGCACTGTTTACAAGAGCAAGAAGCTGAAAACAACCCATCAACAAATGAATGGATAAACAAATTGTGCTACATAGAGAAACTGGAGTATTACACAACAATAAAGAACAATAATAAGTCTGTGAAGCATTTCATAACATGGAGAAAATTAGTGGGCATTATACTGAGTGAAATAAGTCAATCAGAAAAGGACAAATACTGTATGAGACCACTACAGTGAAAACTCGTGAGAAGACTTATACATGAGAGAAGAAACAATCTTCAGTTGTTGCCAGAAAAGTGAAGGACAGGGATAGAAAAACACTTACTAGACAATAGATGACTTGGGTGATGACTTTGGTGAAAAGTAATACAGTATACAATACTGGGGAAGATGGCACAACTTGTACAACACAAGGTCATGGAAGCTCCATAGACACATCCAAACTTCATAAAGAATACAACTGGTGGCCTGAGGGGCTGTGGGGACCATGATCTCAGGGAACATTTAGCTTAACTTCCTCAACATAGTTTATAAAGAAAATGGTCTACCTTCTACTTTGGTGAGTAGCATCTGGAGTCTTCAAAGCCTGTGAGTGATCATCTAGGATATTCCACTTGTTTTAACTCTTCAAGAGCAAGAAATAATGACAACTAAAAAAAACAAGGAAAGACTAATGCAAAGCACTACTGTACCACATTTACAATATACTCCACCAGACTGAATCTAGTACAACTGGACTGTGCCCAGCTACCAAAACTGACTGCTCTGACAAGGATCACAACAGAGGGTCCCAGACAGAGCTGGAAAAAAATACAGAACAAAGTTCTAACTTAAAAAAGATGACTAGACAGCTGCCCTGGCAGAGACTGGAGAAATTCTGCAACTATGGCCCATGGTCACTCATTCAGCTCTATAATGACATCACTCCTGAAGTTGATCCTTCAGCCAAAGATTAGACAGACCCACAAAACAACAGGAGACTTGAGGGGCATGCCAACTCTGGGAAGCCAGTAAGGGACGGGAAAGCTGATAAATAAGGAACCTGGAGTTGAGAAGGGAGAGTGTAGACTCGTTGTGGGGTTATTAGCTAATATTATAAAACAGTATGTGTACTAACTGCTTGATGAGAAACTACTTTGCTCTGTAAACTTTCATCTAAAATATAATATGAACAAACAAATAAATGTCACATTTCACACAGTTTAAAATACTAACCCAGGCTTAGGTTCTCAAAGTTTGACAGTTAAGCCAAGCAGCCAAGTGCCGTCGAGTCTTATTAGACTTCTAGCACACATGTACCATGGGAAAAGAAAAAGCATGTTTTCGTTTCTAAGCAGAATTTTCTCTAAAGCAGTTTAGATTTTTCTCAAAATTACCTGGTCTCTCAAAATCACTGCTCTCGTAATACTACACACTCTGGAGTAAAAATTTTTCACTGAGAAAACTCAAGACAGGATAACACCCCCATTACAGAGCCTTAGAAGTTACGCCTAACACAAAGCCTTCTGGCCAAATTTACAGCTCTAGGTATCCTATGCTAGTGGTGGGGAAGGGACTTCTTTGGCTACAGAGGGGAGAAGATATGATTAGTTACTGGTCTGCAGCAGTTTAACAAAACGAACTCTGAGTCAGAGTTCAACTTTGAAGCATGTGTGAAAGTAACAAAACTCAAGTGCACATTTCAGTGATTTATATAGCTATAAGTTAATTATTTGGGAGGAATTTCCATTTGTATTTTACGGTCTATTATCAATTTAACAGTTGAATTGCCTTCTTATATTTGCATTTTAATGACCTAAGATGATATCATTTGAACTTTTCTCCTAGAAGGTGCTTCTAAATGGAAATTTATTTCAGAGTTACTACTTATGTTGTATTTCATTCATTACAATCAAACATGTAAGAGTACGTTGCTTACAGTCACTCAAAGACAATGCATGATTAGCATGGAATCAAACTCCACTTAATGTTTTAACAACAATATCTACAATACCAAATAATCAAGTAAGATTCTTGATAACGAGGCTGTAAACATCAATGACACAATCATTCTTTTGAAAATTTGATTAGAGAATTACAACAACAGATGAAGGGGAAAACTTAATGCAGCAAGAAAAAAACCAGGGAAGCAAAAAGAATTTTGTAAAATCTTATACACAGAGATTATTGTGATCCGGACTACTGTCATTTTGTGAAAGCATTTCTTTTGTTTTGGAATTTTCTTTCAGAAATTCTAATAAAAGCATACACTTTAGATTATAGAACTTGCTCTAAATGGCAAATATTCACACAAAATGGTTCTCAGGGGCTGCCAACTGAGACATGAGAACTGTCTCACACATACACACAGAAATACAAAGCTTTACAAATAGTAAAAGGGAAATATTAGAATTAAGCAATTTCTCAAGTGATTCCAAGAAATACTGATCAAACTGTATCTTTAGAAGGATTTATGGAAAAAAATTATGGAAGGATATATAAATAGCTATAAATAAATGGCACAAGTGGTTAATCCCTAGACTGTTAACCACAAAGTTGGTGGTTTGAACCTACCCAGAAACACCTCAGAAAAAAGCCCTAGCGATCTGCTTCCGGAAGGTTACAGCTGTGAAAACCCGAAGGAGGACAATTCTACTCTAATACATACAAGGTTCCCATGAGTTGGAAACCACTTAGTTAAAACTGAAATAATACGTAATCTCATTTTTGAAATATCTATAAAAATGCAAGTTTGTAGAGGCTTATATCCAGTATGTTAATAGTTAAGATTTTATAGGTTACTCCAAACTCTCAGCAAACTGTTTTAAAAAGAGTGCATTTCTTCTCTGAGCCACATATTAATTGAAGTTTGGCAGGAGGTTCTCTGTTCATGAAAATTACTGAAAAACCCAAGCTGATTAAAGCTACACTGTCTTATGACGTTTTCATCTCAACATGGAGATTTAAGATATGCCATGGCAAGGAAGAAACTACAGAAAATCAGGCACTGGCTCTTAAAAGATTTCCACATGGACATGATCCCGTCACATCTACTTCTCACTCATTGGCCAAACAAGTCCCAGATGACCACACCTAATTTCAAGATGATGAGAAATTATATTCATCCTGAAATCTCAGATGATGGAAAGAATCACAAAAGAGGATCTCCAACAGAGCAGGAGTAAAATATAGAGCAAAATTCAAATTAAAAACAAAAAAGATTAGGCTTGCTAATTCGACAGAGACTGGAGAAACACTGAGAGGATGGCCTCCAGAAATCCTTTTAACTCTGGTTGTGAAGTCCCACCTGAGGCTTACCCTTCAGCCAAAGATTAGACAGATCTATGGGAACAGTGGAAACCATGGTGACACAGTGGGTGGTTAAGAGCTGTGTTTACTAGCCAAAGGTCAGCAGTTCGAACCCACTAAGCACTCCTTGAAAACACTATGGGGCAGATCTCTCTGCTCTCTAGAGTAGCTATGAGTACTAATCTACCAGAATACAAGTTTGCTCATGTATCTTATAGGAACAATAAAAACGCATATGTGGGATGTGACTCATAGTCAATCACGTATAGGAAACTAATGGACACACAAACCCCAAGGTAACAATGATAAGGCAGAAAGAGACAGAAAAACTAGAGGAATGGAAACATGGAAACTGGAGTGGAGAAAAGTAGAGTGTTGACACACTGCAGAGTTGGCAGCCAATGTCACAAAACAACTTATGTGTTAGCTTTTTAAAACAGAAAATAATTTGTTCTGTAAACTTTAAAGTACAATAAATTAAATATATATTGGTGAGCACTAATAAATCCTAACATACATGAAGACTTTTAATATTACGAAATTTGTAATATTTTGACAGGTATTACATAAGGATCAGAGAAAGGATGAAAAAAATCAAACACATAGAAAGTGAACAACAGTTTGCTCATAAACTACTGAATTATAAAAAAAAAATAAAGATGGGATAAAGAAATTCACAGATTCAAAAGAGAACAAAAACATCCTACCAAAACTCCTGAGAAACAGCAGTGGTTAAAGCACTTGGCAGTAATAAAAAATATCGGAAGTTCTAAACTAGTAGCCATTCTGAGGGAGAAAGATGTGGCAATCTGCTTCCATAAGGTGTTAAAGCCTTAGAAATCTACGAGGTTGCTAGGAGCTGGAATCAACTCCATGTCAGTGGATTTATTATTATTTCATAAAGGTCATAGCTCAATGATTCTATAAAGCCAAATTAATGTTCTTTCAGATAAGCGATCAAGGGCATACAGAGAAAAGCTTAAGCATAAAATTTACTTCTAAATAGAAAAATGTTTAAAAGTTACATTCACTAGGAAGGAAATGTAAATAAAAATCAAGAAACCTCAACTTTCAGAATTAAATTAACAAAGTCATAACATAACATTTTGTTGAAATAATATCTTAAACTTATTAACATAAATATACAGATTTAATCATTAAAGAATAACACCACAGTAGCTATGTCTAATCTAAAAACTGATCATACATTTTTACCCAGTAAAATGGGAACATTTTGTAAAAACAATAAAAATAACAGTAAGTTTCAAATATACATTTTAAAGTTTATAAATTATTGGGTATGTTTATAAAAATTTAATGCCAAAAAAGAGCAAGCAGTACACAACTTTTAATATAATCTCAACAAATTTCATGAGCTGCAATTAAATTTAAACATCATGTAGATAGAGGCAATTAATTTTTGTTACCAAAATCTCATTATGTGAAAAAATAATGTATTAATTTACTACTAAACCATGAGTAAATAGTACTATCACAATGAAACAAGGGTTAAAATGTCACATAAAAGTTCCCTTCCTTTTCAAGAATGCTGCTACGTAGTATTCCATGAATCCAGTACGATAGATTTACAACTGAACATCTAGGGCATTTTTAACACATCCTGATATCTAGAAAAAAAAACAAAAATTTTAACTGGAAAAAAAATTTTAAATTAACTACTTTTATGTTTTGATCAAAACTTTTAAATTTCATCTAATAAAGTTGCAATCGAAAATAACCTAGTTGCCAATTTCAATTTATAAGATGTATCAGTAAGCACTCTGACAATCACGTTGCAGAATATAACTATGATCACCTTTTAAGTACTCTCCTTGGGAAGTTATGCACCGATTCCAGCACCTAGTCCACCCTTCACAGCAATTTTAGAATTCTTTCTAGAATGGACATTGTGCACAGTGGCACGGTGGCAAGTTTGAAAACTTAATTGTCTGGTTGTCTGTGAGGGAATTTTCAGACAGTAAACAACTGTATTGGAACACCCTCCCTATTCACCTGATCTGACCCCCAATTACTTTATATATATATATTGTTTACCCAAAGATAAAGGAAATACTGAAAGGAAGATATTTTGATGCCATTTAGGACCACCAGGGAAATAGGTGGTCTTGACCACCAGACAAGAGCTCTGATAGCCATTCCAAAAAAAGAGTTCCAAAATTGCTTTGAAGTGGGGACTAGGCACTGGCATTGGTGCACAGCTTCTCATGGGAAGTACTTCAAAGGTGACCATAGTGATGTCCAGAAATGAGACACGTAGCACTTTTTCTAGCATGAGTTTCTGAATCTAATTGTCAGACCTTTTATGAGACATATTTGCATTGGAAGTAGCTAAATGATCAGTCTGAAGACTGATGCATTTATGTATTCTGCCCTAGTTCTAAATATTTGGAAGGCCACTGCAAAAGTTGTGGAATAGAAAAAAAAGAAAACCTATATTTAGGTCCACTATACTTAAGTTAAACAGGAAAAATTTAGACTGTGGGCCTGCATATTCTTACAGCCATTTCAGATTTCATTTAAGCTTGCAAGTGTTTTCTAAGAACTTCTTGAATTCTGGGTATCTTATTTTCAGATTCTATTTTCTGAATTAAGAACCCATAAATTTTAAAATCAGAGTAGTAGGGAAGAGATGAGAGCAACAAAACTCTGAGTACAACACAGTGGATCTTCATGGTGTTTCAGCAATTTATAATAACAAATTACTCTTAGAAATAAACTGAAACCAAACCCACTGCCTCTGAGTCAATTCTGACTCATAGCAACCCTATAGGACAAAGACATTTAGAGAAAAACAAATGATGAGGCTCTTTCCATTATTTAAATAACTGTGAATTCCACATCTTCAAAAACGCTATTTTGCACTTAAAAATACCTTCATTTCTTATGCCCGAAGATGTTCTCAAAGGAAAATACAGTGGCATTAGAAACTTAGTGTCAAAACATCTTTAGTGCCTTTTTGAGCTCTCTGTACAGACTTGTGGACAATTGTTAACCTAACCAAGATGTCCAACAAAATGTATATAATTAAAGAGACGTCCAGTTGAGTGCTAACCCTGAGAGGAATTTGCACAGCTGGACACACAGTCCTACTTCAGACATCATCAATTCAGTGGTATTATTCGTGCGCAGACAAGGAAACAAACTCAAGGAAATCCTTTCACTTTCTTCAGGCCTCAGGAAACTAGGCAAATGGGACACATACAAAGGAAAATTAACAGTTACAGAGTATTTACTTGAAATTTTTGTTTTTATGAATTGTAAATACATAGTCATAAAATACTAAACATCTTTTAATTTCATTCTCTTTTTTAGCTTTAATAATGGCTTTCTTGGAAATCTCACCAAAAAGAATAATTTGGACAACGCACTGACAAAATTTGTTCTTTGAAGTCTTTCCATTTTCTAAATGTATCAATTTTTGAGATTCTGCCAAACGACTGAAATTTTATGTTTCCACTGTCATGTTCATTATAGAAAGGAGCAGATGTATTTTTATTACCACTATCTTCTTTTGCTTTTCTTTTGGTCCCATGATGTCACACTTTTCAGAAACAAAACCCAACTGCACAATAACTAATGAGCTCTGTGTTTTCTCAAGCATGTGCCTAACCCCCCAAAGCAGTTTAATGATTTTCCTGTCCTTAATAATGCCCTGGTGTCTGGGATAATGAGTTATTTGATATATACAATAGCTCACTGAATCATTGCCTAGAAGAAACCTAGATTTGAGAACTGTTAGCCTTGTACTATTTTAATGCAAGATTGTTAGTTTCTAAAAAATAAACTACATAATTCACAAAGTGTAAAAGCTTATTCTCAGAAATTAGTTTTTAAATCCAAGAATTTAACTCTAAAATGATCCTTACAGTTTATTTAAAAGTAGAAGGGAAATTTAATGCAACTTACATATTGTAAATACATTGTAATTTCAAAACAGAGGGAGATTAATGACAAAATCACAAATAATAGTGTTTGCTCTTTCATGAAGTGTCAACAATTCGACTCATGAAAAAATGTGGTTACAAATATAAGTGCATTACAGAAGGTTTTAAGATATCACATCATATCTAACCTAAAGGAAAATAAAACACTACCGTGAGGTCAATCCTGACTCATAGTGACTGTTTTAGTCAGCTAGGGCTGCTCTAACAGAAATACCACAGAGTGAATGGCTTTCATAAAGGAAAGTTTATCCTTACATAGTCTGGTAGGCTGCAAGTCCATATTCAGGGTGTCCACTCCAGGGGAAGGCTTTCCCCTTGTTGGCTCAGGAGGAAAGTCTGGCATTGCATCAGTCTTTGTCCAGGGAGCATCTTGACACAGGGACCTCAGGTCTGAAGGACGTGCTCTTCTCCTGGTACAGCTTTCTTGACGGTGCGAGGTTCCCAATTCTCAGCGTGTTTCCTTTTCCTTTTATCTCTCACAGGCTGAAAGGATTAAGGGTGGGGCAGGCCACACTCCAAGGAAACTCTTTACAGTGGAGCAGGGAGGTGATCTTATAAAGGGATTTACAGTCTCCCCTTAATCCTTTAACATACAGCAAAAGAAAACCACAAAATGGAGGACAGTCACAAGATACTGGGAGTCATGGTTCAGCCACATGGCTACACATATTTTTGGGGAGACACAATTCAATCCATGACAGTGACCCTATAGGACAATGCAGAAGTTCCCCACAGAGTTTCCAAGGAACTCCTTGGATGGATTCAAACTGCCCATCTTTGGGTTAGTACTTAAACACTACGCCACTGGGGTGATAATCACAAAGTTCTTCAGTAGATCTTTAATACTGAATGTCCTTATTCTGAAAATTACTGAGATCCTATTGGATGATAAGGTATTTATTAAAGACTTTGGCATTTACTGTTATCATCTTCCTCAGAGTTGTAATTATAAATAAAAGCATCATCACACAGTATCATTTTGGAGTAACATAAGTAATGTTAACTTTTAATACGCAGAAGCCACTTAACGAGTAATACAGAATGGAACATAGGTGATTTTCAAACAACCTCTATGTTAGAAGTCTTACCTTTTACTAATGTTTAATCCTGTTTTATTTTTTACTTTAACTCTCATAGATGCCAGATATGATATTTTCAGTTATTAGCTTGTGCATTGTCTTTGCACAGAGAGAACACAATTACAGTGTCTCTCCCATTCTTGTTCAGTTGGCAACAACTAGAAAAGCACCTGAAACTTCAAATATTTACTGAATAAATTATTTCAATATAATTATAATCTCAATAATCTTAAGAGATAATTATATAAATAGCTAAAATTTAATTTATGGTTTAGTTTATTTTCTTAAGTTTTCATTAAATATTCTCTGCATAGTTCATCTTAGCATCTTATCAAAGTTTTTATCCAAATTTTCACTCATCTTTAGACAAAGCATATAACAGAATTACTGACATCATTCATTTAAAGGTGGCATTCTTTAAAAATGTTATTTTGCTTTTAAGGTAAACACAGAATATATTCCTTGAAATTTTTTGTAATTTACAAGCTATCTGTAAAGC
This sequence comes from Heterohyrax brucei, assembly GCA_028571685.1. Lineage (NCBI taxonomy): Eukaryota > Metazoa > Chordata > Mammalia > Hyracoidea > Procaviidae > Heterohyrax > Heterohyrax brucei. Next base: position 134,073,571 of record CM053150.1, read on the forward strand.
ACAATATTTAATATGAATTTCTGATTTCCAGGAAGGAGTTCATGCTGTATGGAACACGATAATAATAAAACACCTTTTGTAACTGTGTATGGTTTTCAATTACCCAGATATCAAAAAGAAGAAAAAGAAGAGGATAACTTGAAATTAATTTAAAAATATGAGCAAATTCATCATCACAGATACAGTCTCAAATATAAGAAATACACACCATAATCATTAAAAGCAGTCATTAAAAATACATAGTGCAGGATGTGGAGCCAAGGTGGTGGAATGGACACATATCTCCTCAATTCCTTCTGAGAACTAAAGCCTATAATAAAAAGTGAACAGAGCAGTGTGGACATTTTGGGAGCCCGAGGATCTGGTGTAGAGTTGTGAGATTGGACTGAGTGACACGGAAGGGGAAACTACCTCTGTCAGAAGAGAGGAAATAATGCACTGAGTCGTGCTTCTGCTGACATGTCATTTGAGGGGACTGAAAGTATAGATGCCTTCTTTTTTATCTAGGATGTGGGGACAGGGTCTGCTTAACCTGTGAACCTGGTATGCTAATTCATTGAACTACAGTGCTTAAGTGAACAGTGTATACCACAGCAGAGAGACTATGCTTGGGGGTAGCCACATCTTGAGAGCCTGGTTGCTGACCAAGGGTGCTAGTGTCCCTTCCCACTCTGCTGCACCATAGATTCTGCTGACTCACTGCAGGAATGGTAGCTTAGGTGAGATGCTATCTTGGTCAGCTGAGAGGTGAAGTCAGCCAAGCCCGAGGTTTCAGTCGGGGCTTATTCTCACACTGAGCAACAGTACTTGTCTGGAACGTGCTTCTTCAGCAGAGTAGTTGTTTTTGAGATGATGCTACCTAGGGATCATGATGGGGCCTGGTGGTCGAGGTCAGCAGTGCCCTAACTCTTCTCTTATTCAAGCCACACCATGGCATCTGAGGACAGCCTTTGAGGTGTCATCATTGTCAGCCAGGAGATGGGGCCTGACACCCCTGAAGGCCCAGCTGCTCTCAACAGCTCCTGGACAGCACCTCTCTCAGCAGTAAAGCAACTTTTAAAATAAAACCAGCTGGAGAATGCAGCAGTAGCAGGTGATTCAGGAGGCTGGCAGCATTTCCACCACCCTTCACTAAGCCACATGATAGCATTTGCTGAGAGACCTCAGAGACTCCATAAGTAGAAAGCCATCTCTACCAGCCAGGAGGCACAGCTTGCCAATCCCGAGGGCCTGGCTGTTCTTGGCTCCTGTTGCATTGTGCTCCTTTCAGCAAAAAAAAAAAAAATAGTAGTTTTTAAATTAAATGCATCTAGAGACCACAGTGGTCCTGGGCAGCTGAATGTGGTAGCATCCTTCCCCCATCCCTTTCCCAAATAATACCATAGACTCAACTGACATACATAACAACAGAGAATCACTATGAGTAACTCATCACATTTAGCAGCTAGGAACTGGAGCCTGCCACCCCTGAGAGCACAGCTAAAGCCAGTCACTAGACAATGCAGAGGTGGTGAGTGACCAAACTTAGCAGTGCCAGTATTACCCACTTAGAACTACACCACAGCTCCTGTTGGTGTTTAACACTATAGAAACTTAACACTATAGAAACTGAACTGCTTCTTGATGGCACAAAGGCAACAATCGATATCTAACCATTTAAAAAAGTAGACCACGATGGCTCCAGAAAACTCCCGAAATAAAGAATCAAAACACATCCCAGATGACGAAGCCTCTTTGAAAGTATCACAGGTAGAATACAAAAGAATTGTGTATAGAGCCCTACTAGAGATTAAACAAAATATAACAGAACAAAATGAAAAATTAGGTAACCTGTATGAACTGCTGAAATGTCAACAATCTGAAATCCAGCAGATCAATAATAAATGCACAGATTTAGACAATTTGATGCAAAGCCAAAAGAGCAGGATTGAGAAGTTGTAAGGCACAGTTAGTGAGCTTGAAGACAAAGCAAATGACACCAGCACTCATGAGCAGAATTCAGACAAAAAAAGGAAAATGAAGAAGCATTAAGAAATATGTGGGTCTCTATCAAGAGGAATAGTCTACGAGTAACTGGAGTTCTTGAACAGGGTGGATAGCTGAAAGTACAGAATTGTTGAATATTTGCTGACAGAAAACTTTCCTCAAGTTATGAAAGCAGAGAACATAGATATCCAAGATGGTTATCGAATGCCAAAAACTAGATCCCTAGGAAAGACAACAAGACATATTATATGCAACAAAATGAAACATAAACAGAGGCCCTTAAAGGCAACAAGACTTAAAACTAGCATACAAAGGGAAGCCCTGTAGGCTTTTATCTGACTTATCAGCTGACACAATGTTGATAAGACGGCAGTGGGATGACACATTCAAAGTCTTAAAGGAGAAAAACTTCCAGTGAAGAATCATATATCCTGCAAAATTGTCTCTTAAATATAAAGGGCAAATTAAGACATTGCAGATAAACAGAAGCTTAGAGACTTTGTAAAAACCAAACCAAAACTACATGAAATACTGAAAGAAGCTCTTTGTTTAGAAAAACAAAAACAACAAATGTATACCTAATGGTGCAATGAAGGACAAACATTCAGCTACAGAAGTCATGAAGTTCAATGAAAGCTAAAATATTAAAAGAAGGGAACCAGCGATCTTAACACAAAAACTATGATATCATCACAATATAAAGAGGGATATGTTGCAATAGTTATAACCCTTTCAAATGTAGAGTAAATTAGGAAGATATACGTAAGCTAAAGACTAGTTTAAACTTAGAACATTAAGGGGGATCAAAATGGTAGCCACAAAGCAAATAAAGGATGGAAAAGTCTATACCAAGCCAACAACATAAAAGAAGAGCAGGAGTGGCAGTATTAATCTCAGATAAAATAAGCTTTAATGTAAAATTCTCCATTGTGGACAAGGATGGTCACTTATTACTTATTACTGAAAGGTTTAATAAACAAGCAGGGTATAACAATATTAAATATTTATGCACCGAAGACCAGAGCATCTAACTATATCAAACAAGTGCTGATAACATTGAAAAATGAGATAGATCACTCCACAATAATAGTAGGAGACTTTCATACTCCACTTTCAGTAATGGACACTTCATCTAGGAAAAAGCTCAGTAAGGATACAGAAGATCTTGTTGAGACAACCAACCAACTGGACCTCATCAACATATACATAACTTTTTACCTAACAGCAGATATGTATATATTCTTTACCAATGCACATGGAACATTCTCCAAAATATGCCATGTATTAGGTCATAAAGCAAGTCTCAACAAAATCCTATGCAAAGCATCTTCTTGGATCATAAAGCCATAAAGATTGAAATCAACAGCACAAAAAGCATAGGTAGAAATTCAGACTCATGGAAACTGAACAGTGCTTTGCTTAAAAAAACATGGATTATAGAAGAAATCAAGGATGAAATAAATTTATGGAATCAAATGAAAATGAAGACAACCTAGCAGAACCTATGAGATACAGAAAAAGCAGTACTCAGAGGTCAATTTATCTCTATAAATGTACACATCTGGAATGATGACAGGTTCCCAAACCAAAATGAACCCTACAACTTGAAGAACAGAAAGAGAGTAACAAAGGAACCCTTCACGCACCAGAAGAAAACATATAACAAACATTAGAGCAGAAATAAGTGAATTAGAAAATGGGAGAACAATTGAAAAAAATAATAAAACCAAAAGCTAGTTCTTTGAAAGAACAATAAAATTGATAAACTAGTGGCCAAACTCACAAAATAAAAACAGGAGAGGAATCAAAAACAAAAATAAAAAAGCAGTGAGATGAGAGATGTCAAAATAGACTCAACAGAAATTAAAAGTATCATAACAGAATACTATGAAAGACTATAACAAATTTGAAAACCTAGAGGAAATTGACAAATTTTTAGATTCATGTCTCCTATCAAAATTATCACAAGCAGGAGTAGAACAACTTAATAAAATCATCACAAAAGAAGAGAGTGAAGAAGGAATCAGGAAAATATCAACCAAAAAAGTCTTGGCCCAGATGGCTTCAATGGAGAATTCTACCAAGCTTTTAGAGAAGAGTTAATTCTGATAATGCTGAGGCTATCTCACGACATAGAAAAGGACAGAACACTCATGAATTCATTCTATATAGCCAGCACAACAGTGATAGCAAAGCCAGGGAAAGATCCCACAAAAAATGAAAACTACAGACCAGTATCACTCATGAACCTAGATGCAAAAATCTTGAACCAAGTCTTAGCCAATAAAAGTCAGCAATATATCAAAAAAATAATTCATCTTGATCAAGTTAGATTCGTACCAGTGATGCAAGGCTGGTTCTATATCAGAAAAAAACAATTAATCTGATAAACCACACAAATAACACAAAAGGATAAGAATCACTTGATTTTGTCAGTTGATGCAGAAAAGACATATGACAAAGTTCAGCACCCTTTCATGCTAGAAACTCTCAGCAAAATAGGAATAGAGGGGAAATTTCTCATACAATGAGGGGCATCTATGCAAAGACAAATGCCTACATCATCCTGAATGGAGAGAGACTGAAAGAATTCTCCCTAAGTATGGGAACTAGACAAAGATGCTCACTCTCACCACTTCTATTCAGCACTGTTCTAGAAATTCTAGCCAGAGAAATCAGACAAGATAAAAAAAATAAAAGCCACCTGCATCAGTAAAAATGGAGAAAAAATCTCCCTGTTTACAGATAATATGATTGCATATCCAGAGAATCAATAAGTAAACTAAAGGAACTAACAGAAGAGCTCAGCAAAGTATCAGTATCTAAGACAGACATAAGTAAATTGGTAAGACTCCTTCCCACCAAAAAGAGAACATCAAATAGAAAATTATCAAATCAACACCATTTACTATAGCCCCCCAGAAGATAAAATACCTAAGAATAAATCTAACCAGAGAAGCAGGAGACCTATACAGGGAAATTTACATGACCTTACTGCAAGAAACCAAAACAGACTTACATAAGTGGAGAAATTTACCCTGCTCATGGATAGGAAGACTTAACATTGTGAAAATGTCTATTTTACCTAAAGCTATCTACATATACAATGCAATCCTAATACAAATTCCAGTGGCTTTTTTTAATGAGATGGAAAAACAAATCACCAATTTCGTTTGCAAAGGGAAGAAGTCCCTGATAAATAAAGCACTAATGAAGAAGAGGAACACAGTGGAAAGCCTCACACTACCTGACCTTAGTACTTATTACACTGCCACAGTAGTCAAAACAGCCTGATACTGGTACAAAAAGAGGCATATAAACCAATGGAACAGAACGAGACTGCAGAAATATCACCATCCTCTTATGAACAGCTGATGTTAGTCAAAGACCCAAAGGTTGTAAACTGCGGTAAAAACAGTCTCTTTAACAAATGGCATTGTTAAAAAGCTGGAACCAGACCCATAGCTCACATCTTACACAAAAACTAACTCAAAATGTATCAAAGACCTAAATATCAAACCTAAAACACTAAAGATCATGCAAGAAAAAACAGGATCAACAATGGAAATTCTAATACATGGCTTAGACAGACTTCAAAGTATGAACAACAGAAGATAAAATAGATAAATGTGAACTACTAAGAATCACTTTTGCCCATCTAAAGACTTTATCAAGAGAGTTAAAAGACTACCTCACAATGGAAAAAGTATTTTGTAACTATATCGATGGAACTTGGCTTTGGCTGGCAGCTGTATGTTGGACTTATGTCTGATTTCCATAATCTACAAGGTACTGCAAAATAGCAACAAGAAAAAGGCAAATAACCCAATTAAGCAATGGGCAAAGTAGATGGATACACATTTCACCAAGGAAGACACCCAAGAGGCTGAAAGACACATGAAGAAATGCTCACAATCATTAGCTATTAGAGAAATCCAAATCAAAACTATGCTGAGATACCATCTCACCCCAACAAGGTTGGTCAGGATCCAAAAAACACAAAACAACAAATGCTGGAGAGGCTATGGAGAAACTGGAACTCTGCTACACAGCTAGTGGGATTTCATAATGGTACAAACTCTTTGGAAAGCATTTCGGCACTTCTTTAGTAAGGCAGAAATTGAAATGCCATTTGATATAGTAATCCCATTACTCAGAATATATCTTACAGAAATGAAGGTGGTCACATGAACAAATGAATGCTCATGAATGTTCATTGTATCATTGTTCACAATAGCAAAAATATGGAATCAACCTAAATACTCATCAACAGATGAATGCATAAACAAACTATGGTGCATATATACTCAGTGGAACACTATCCGATGATAAAGAACAACGATGATTTCGGGAAGCATCTCATAACCTGATTTCAACTGGAAGACATTATGCTGAGTGAAATCAGTCAGTGGCAAAAGGACAAATATTGCACAAGACCCCTGCTATAAGAACTCAAAAATAGACTTATACACATAAAAAAACAGACTCTCTAATAGCTACAAGGGTTTGGAGGGAGCAAGAGGGTTGGGCATAGATTAGACAGTTGATAGAAATTTGGTTAGCTGAAAGCAGTGACAGCATACAGCAGAGACTAGATCAACTTAACCGGACTTCACTGCAAACTGAAAGGTTTTCGAAACTCAATCTAGTTGCTCTAAAGATAGAGTATCAGGGATGGGGTTTGTGGGCCATGTTTTCAGGGGACATCGAGGCCAACTGGCATAACCAGTCTATTGCAAGAAAGTCTTCTGCACCTCACATAGGTGAGTGGCATCTGGGCTCTTAAAAACTAGCAAGCTGCCATCTGAGGTACACCAAATGGTCCCAACTCAGCTGGAACAGATGATCACCAACAACCACAAAGATTCTAGGGAAAAAGAGCCCAGGAAACAGAAGGACCCATATGAACGGGAAACTCAACATGAGACAACTAGAACCAGTTGGTGCCCACCTACCACCAAAGACAGCTGTGATGGGGAACACAATGTAGAGTCCCTAAGGCAGCATGAGAAAAAGGTGTACAGCCCAAGATCTCCACTAAAAGTCCTGAATTGATGGTTTGACATCCAGGGGGATCCCCTGAGAACATGGCCTCTAGACCTGCTGCTGTTGCTGACTGGAAACCAGCAATGAGTCAACTCTGCCAACAAGAATGGACTCGATTCTGGCATACAGTGTGATCATATGATACGCATAGTTTATGGTTCTATGCATTTACAGGAGGCTGTCCTACTGGTCTCTTTCTAGATGAGAAAGAAGGCAGGAATAGATGCTTGTTTAAGAGGAAACTAGACACAAAGAGTGAAAAGGAGGATTGTGCTGTCACCAGGCAGGGACAGTAGAGGGAACTGCAGATAGGACAGGCATGCAAAACCAATTTGGACTGCATACTTTCACTTAATCATAATAATATATATATATACTTAGTCTAGTGAAAATTTTAAAAAATGCAAATGAAGTAAATTTCAAATGCAGGTTTTTTTGCAAATGGATGGAATATTAGTTTTTTCTCATCAAAGAAATTCAAAATTAATTTGAAAAAATGGCCCAAAACACATTAAAAAGAATGCATAGTTCAGATCATAAATGCTAGGAATGAGAGGCAAGATCAAAGACTCAAAGTTTCAGGTGGAACTTTTACCAGGCATGGTAGGTAAAGCTCTAAAATGATTCCAGTGACCCACACTCCTGTATAATCCTCTCCCCTTGACTGTGGGAAGGGTCTCTAACTTATACCTTACCAATGGAATGTGGCAAAGGTATGTGGGTACAGCCTCAATAATTGGGTTACATTATACAGCAACAAGAAAATGTAAAAGATGCAATTAAGATCCCAAATCATTTGACTTTAAATATATCAAAAGGCAAACTACCATAGATGTGCCTGATCTCTTAAGGGGAGTCTTTTTAAAAGATACCTAAAGGTCAGTGGTCCTAAGGGAGAAAGATTTGGCAATCTGTTCCCATTAGGATTACATCACAGAAAATCCCACAGAAGCTGTTCTACTTTGTCACAAGGGGCTGCTAGGAGTTGACAATCAATTTCACTGCAAACTACCAAAGAGGTCAGAAGCTGAAGAATCCGTTACCTGAAGTCAAGTCAATTTTTGAGTCAACTGAAGAATCAAGCTGCCATGTGTTCTACAACTGCAAGGAAATGAATCCTTCAAACAACCACGTGAGCTTGGAAGAGGACTACTAGCTTCAGATAAGACCAAAGTCCTAGCCAAAATTTAGAATGTGCAACTCTGAGAGAAGCCAGCTAACCTGCACCCAGGCTCTGATCAACGAAGAACATAAGATTATAAACACTTAAGGCAGTAAGATTTTTCTCATTTCTATGCAGTGATAGAAAACAAGTACACCATATTTAAAAGATGGATACACAGGGTGATAACAGCCCAGCATTAATTACAACAAATCCTACAGAGACTGTGAAAAGCATAAATTAGTACAATCTGATCTTAATATGTTGGAAAACTGCAATTGGGAGAGAGTAGTAGGATTGAAGCTGGAATTCTTGAAAATACAACAATCCAGATGTGGCATTGACTTTATGTAACATTACAGAACCATGCTTATATTTGGTTCTTCATATGTGTGTGTGTGTGTGTTTAAGTACATATTAGAAATAGATTATCTGTAGGACACAGAGCAGAGAATTTCAACTTGATATAATAAAAATTACAAACCCACTGATAATTTCTGAACATGGTGACATTTGAAAGTTTACTCTAATGAAGATATATGAAGTAAAAATACAAGGTCTGAATAAGAAGAGTATAGTGATTATGTTCATGTGGTTAGAGTCAGATAGAACTTGGTTTGAGTCCCAGGCAGCATAACTCATAGAATTTCAGTTTATGTATCCACTGCACACTATCTTGTGTATATTTAATAAAATAATGTTTATAATCATTTAATCCAGTACAGGGAATATAAAGAACCATCAAAATTTTACCAACTGTAATTATCATTAGTCATTAGTATAACAGAAAAACAAGAATTAGGGAAGCCATTATAAATTATGTGAAAATAACCCTGTTTGCAAGTGAAGAATCTTCCTAAAACACAACCGATGGCAAAATACAATAGACAATAAATAATTAGATGAAGCTACATTACAAAGAGTCTCTTTGAAGTACTGAAAAGTAAAGATGGCACCTTCAAGACTAATGTGCACTTAAGTCATGAAATTTTCAATCACATCATATGCACACAAAAGCTGGACAATGAACAAGGAAGACAGAAGAAGCATTAATGCCTTTGAATTGTGGTGCTGGAGAAGATTATTGACTGTGCCATGGACTGCCAAAAGAACAAACAGATCTATTCTGGAAGTGCAACCAGAGTACTCCTTGGAAACAAAATGGCAGGACTGTGTCTTACATACTAAGACATGTTGTCAGGAAGGATCAGTCTCTGGAGAAGGACATCATCTTGGTAGAGTGGAGGATCAGTGAAAAAGAGAAAGACCCTGTGAAAATCAAGACTCCTAATCATCTCTACGTCCTCCTCAGATCTCCAGTTTCTCTCCTGAACTGAGAAGCATCATAACACAGTGGATGAGAAGCATCGTAACACAGTGGATGAGAAGCATCATAACATAGTGGATAAAAGCATGGCTTGTGCTACTCTCCCCTTTAGGTTCAGTTTAGTAAGGATGGCCCAAAACTTGGATAATGGGGATTCACCAGGGAATCTGATGCAATTCTGTGGTTCAGCTGGGAATGTGTGATAATGATTGCTACAGGTACTCACGTTACCTAAATTCTATGTGAAAGCAAAGAGCATTAAGCAGCAGACAATATTTCCCTCTGCACCTCAAATAGAATATGAACCAACAGAATACAATACTTAATATTTTCTACAAGTTCAAGATTCCACAACAGCTCATTTCTGCTTCCCCAAAGTGATGCATGGAGAGAGGGATGAAAAAGACAAAAAACAGCTAAACCAGAAGAAATAAAGGATGGGCCAGTGTTAATCTCAGTGTCTGGAACAGGCATAAAGTTTGATCTCAGAAAAAACACTCTTATTATCAGACACGCCAAAATGAGCACTCTGTGATGAGTTTAAAGATAGAAAGTTTTTGTCTAAAATTTTTCTTGTTGTTGTAATTCTACTTAAATATTTTGAAACCAAATATAATAACCTTTGCCTTTTGATAAAACATTTTGTGATGAGTTTCTCATTTTAATATAAAGGTTATCAGCAGAAAACCAAAGAATGAATCTTAGTAAAGTGGAAATATATACTATCCCCTCAAACTTGAGCTGAACTGCAAAACTAGACTATCTACAATGAATACACTGAAGTGAAATATATATGCTTTTGTTCTAACAATCTTGGGAGTACACATGGAATCTAGAGGCTACAGTGCCTGAACAGGAATACTAGTTACCATTCGGTCATTTCTAATTCATAACAGTTCTGTGTGTATCAGACTTGAGTTGTGCTACACAGACTTTCAGTGGTTGATTTTTCCGAAGTAGTTCACTAGGTCTTTCTTCCAACGAGTCTCTGGGTGGACTCAAAGTTTCAACCTTTCAGTTAGCAGCAGAGTACATTAATCATTTTCACTACCCAAAGACTCCTAATGCCTAAATAATACAACTAAATAATTTCTGTAGCATGGAATTACATTTTCTGTAACATTTGCTTATATCACAATATTTTCACCAAGACCTATCTCACATTACATCTCCTTCTGTATACCATCAAAACAGAATGAAAATCCACTTTCCTAGAATATTTCAGGGCCATTGCATTTCATTTATTTCCTCCCTTTGTTTTCATTTTGTTTTGTTCTGCAAACCTGAAACGTCTTTATCCCTGTTACCAAACTGTAGAGAGTCTATGTATCCTTTCAACTTAACTTCAACTTTCTCTATATTCTAAGGTTGTGCTCATTGCCAACACAAGTCACTACTTTTTTTTTTTTTTTTTTTTTTCACAGTAATTCAGGAGATGGTTTGTAACTGTGCTGTGTATTTATTTCATTCTGGCTTTTTCTATCGTTAACTGTTTACAACCCAAAGTTACCCCTAAACTCTCAACTTCTTACTTATTTATTAATTTTAGAAGTGGTTATTTTAAATACATTTAAATGTGATTGTTGCATAAGTGACTGATAAGACTTACACTACTGATAAGACTTACATTGACATTCACTGTGTGCCAGTCCTCAAAACAAATTCAGTCTTCAATATGATCCTGACTCATGGTGATCCCACATGTTAGAAGGAATAGAAATGAGCTTCATATAGCTTTCTGGCTCTAACAATTATGGAAGCTGATCATCAGGCCCTCTTTCTACAGCACTGATAAGTGGGTTTGAATCATTAGCCCTTTCAATAGTAGTGAAGCAAAAACATCTGTCACCCAGGACCTTTCACTACTTTCTAAGCCTCGTTGAAGCATTTACATTCAATCATCACAACAGCACTAATTTGGTCACTACACTTATTATCCCATTTCGCTCCTGAAGAAATCAAAGCAGGGAAGGTAATCAGTGGCTGAGCTGACTAGTCAAACTCAGGAGAGTAGCAAAAGCCATGATTTTATTCACTATGTTATGATGCATCTCAGTTCAAGGGAGAAATTGGAGATCTGGAGAGGATGTAGAGAGGATTAAGAGTCCTGATTTTCACAGGTGTTGTTTTCAGTTGCAAAATATATTAGTGTTTGATAATTGTGGCAAACACAAAAATGTTTACAGTTGAGGCTTTTCCCTATCCCATTTCTCCATATGCAATTACCTGATTGAGATAATACAATGATTAGGACACAGAAGACTGAAAATCTTAATCTCGCCCTTCACTGTAAAATGTATGTGGTTCCTATCATGGATAAATATACCGTGATTTATTTTTCTCTGAGGATAGATCCTCTATAGATATCTTTAATCTAGTTCTTAACAGCTTAGAAAATTTAACATAAATTTAAGGAGTAAGTTGTATCTATTGCTTAATAAAAAATTTTACACTAAAAGTATCAATTGGTGCCTTTGAGTTACGGTGTTTGCAAAAAATATTGAATATATCATGGAGTAGCAGAAGAATGACCAAATCTGTTTGGGAATAAGTACAACCACAATGCTCCTTGGAAGCTAGGATGGCAAGACTCTGTCCCACCTTCTTTGTACATTTGACGAGGAAGCACAGTCCCTGAAAAAGAACAACGTGCTTGGAAAAGCAGAGGGCAAGCAAAAAAGAAGCACTTTAAGGAAATGGATTGATACAGTGGCTGCAACAATGGGCTCAAATATAACAACTACTGTAAGAATGACACAGAACCAGGCAATATTTCATTTTGTTGTTCATGAGGTCATTATGCGTTGGAACTGACTTGACAGCACCTAATAACAACATAATAAACGTCCTATGGAAGAGAGAACAACAACAAAAGAATAATAAAATATTTGTGTTTCAATTGAGTTTCAATGCTGCTTCCTAATGTGCTCAAGTCAATGTAATTTTTTTTACTACAACTGACATATTCTTTTTCAAGTTCTTACTCTTTTCTAAAACTTTCTTCTAGATGCTAAGTCCAAGTAGATGGTAAAATTCAGCCCACCTTCAAGTAGTTCAACTGCTGCTTCATTTGAGTCTTTACACTAGTTATAACTGCTAATACATATTCTGAAATATCTATGAGATCAAATGGAGACACTGGGTGCTGCAGATGAAAAGACTGGGGTTTGGGACCATGCAGAAGCACCTTGGAAGAAAGCCTTGGAAATCTACTACCCAAAAAATCAGCCATCAAAAATCTAAAGGTTTACCATTCTGCTCAGACATACATGGTCATCATGAGTTGGAGAGACTCAATGGCAAATTAACCTAATTTGTTTGTTTTTTAATTATTCATTGTGATTAAGTGGAAGTTTACAATCCAAGTCAGTTTGTCATATAAAACCCCAAGTACCTGTCTCTCTGTAACTCTATCTGCTTTCCTCACCCTGTGAAAGTATCACTTACTCTTTCAAACATTAACTATAGAGAAAAATATCTTAAGACTTTTGGAATGGTCCATTCTAAAATATGTAATTAAAGAGCATGTGCTGTAAAATTATTTCAATGTGACTTAATAGATAAGGAAATGTCTTGGCAGGAATAATAAGTAGCATCCACATTTATAAAGAGTTTTGAATAAGGCACACTAATTGAAATTTGAACCACACAGAGAAGGTATTAGTACTCCGAAGCAGCAAGAGGGGTGAGCTTGGTTCGATTATCTAATGTACTTATTTCCAGTTGTGTGCTGATGGAGTTGTTTTTTGTTTTCTAAAAAAAAGATTTTCTGCTTTTTCATAACTAAAATGAATACAGTATCTTATTTTTCATGTTTATGTAAAAGTTAAATGATTTCATATAAATATAATGATCTACCGGAAACCCTGGTGGCATAGCAGTTAAGTGCCATGGCTGCTAACCAAAAGCTCAGCAGTTCATATCTGCCAGGCGTTCCTTGGAAGTTCCATGGGGCAGTTCCACTCTGTTCTGTAGGGTTGCTATGTGTCAGAATCAACTTCACAGCAGTGAGTTTGGGTTTGGTAATGACTTACTGTAATAAGATAAATATTTACAATTATAAATACTTTGACTTGCATCTATTTCTCTCTTGTTCCTCTTCCCAGATCAACAAGCAAGTCCTGCATCCAAGACTCAATGCTCCAATATCAATAAGGGCTTTTATCACGAGGCAGGAAGCACTGTTACTACTAACTACCAACTCACTGGGATGAATACTGCTTAGGACTATTTTTATGAAGCTTCAGGAAATAACTAAGCACAAAAGAAAATAATCTTCGTTGCTTACCAGAGAGTTAAGTGAAATAAGTGACAGCACTTACTAGAAGGGACACCAACACTGCTGAAATGTACCAGAACTAAAACATTTCCTGTATACATTCTAACACTTCAGGGTTCAATGGCAGGAGCAGGGTCTGCACACCATGGCTCTTGGGGACATCTAGGTCAACTGACACTAGTTGTGTCAGCTTTTTCTTTTTAACAAAATAGTCTGCATCCTAACTTGGTCAGTGGAGCCTCGGGTCATAAAAGCTTGTAAGCTGCCCTCTAAGATGTATCAACTGGTCCCAATGGAACTGGAACAGAGGAGAACAAAGGACATCAAAGACAGGAAGAAAATGTGAGCCCAGGTGACAGAAGGGGCCAAATGATCGAAAGTCTACACCAGCATGAAACCAGAAGTACTGGGTGGTGCCTGGCCACCTCTAATGTCTGCCTTGAGAGGCAATGCATTGTCAGACTCTCTGATGCAGAGGAAGAAAACATAGGTGCATATCTAGAATTCTGTTAAAAGACCAGACTTGATGATCCAATATCCTGGAGGGTCACCCAAGAAGAGATAGTTCCTGCTCTCACTCCTATTCAGTAGATGAAACTAGCAAAGAAGACAATTCTTCAGACAAAAATTGGACCACACTGTAAGACATGAGGCTATTAGGGCAGCTCCCCAATAGCAAAGAGAAGGGAGGGTAGAGGGGAGAAGACAGAGCTAGGTTGAATAAAGAGAAAAAGTACAAGTAGAAGGGAAAAGTGTGCTGTCACAGGGCTGGGATAGCACTAAGGTCTCGATATGGGGTTTAATATGGTAAATGGACTTCACATGTCAATTTTCATTTAACCATAATAAAATATGATTTAAAAAAAGAAAGAAAGAAAAATGAGTGGACTCAACTCCTTAACCCTCATTTTAGCATTTGCAAGTCTAAGTGACACCAGGGTCACGGCAATGCTGTGGCTTTGAGAAAGGAAACATGGCTACAGTGGGTATGCAGACACTTGTTCTACGTGAGTACAAATTTTTACTTTTAGTATTTTAGGAATTAGAAGAAATAAGGCCTTGGTGGTCATTAAAACACTATCTAATGTGTTTGATGGCAGTCATCCAACCATGAAAGGTAAATTACTTCCATTTCATCACCATCTCTGGGGAATATAGCTGAGGCTTGTATGTATGTTTTAATTGTTACTCCAAGTATGTTTTAATTTTCCCCTTGGTACTACTGGCACAAATAAAATATACCCTTAAAGTAAGTTTGTCTTAACTGTCATCTATGATAAATATATTTAAATAAAACTCCAAGAAATAAAGTATTTTCAAATCTTTTGGATTGTGCTTTAGGACAGATAATAGTGCTACAAACTAGCTATGAGGTGGAATGATATTCTCTGTATCAACATGTAAATGAACTCAGTAAGCAACCACTTCACTTTGGGGATTTACATAATATATACCTAAAGCCACTTTAATATTAATGACTTGATTTTAGTGGAGGAAGTTTCAGTGTTAAGTTGCTCTTCTTCCGGGAGTCTGTTATGACTGATACACAAGAAACAAAAATATTTTATGTGTAGTGATAGGCAGTCTGTTTAACCTCAGAAGTACACAGCTTATTCACTCAGATGACTAGGAAATGAAGTAGTATGTCTCTTTTTTAAGCAGTAGCATACAAACTCTTTATCAAGATTCATACTTTCTCAATCATTGTAATACTGTAAACTCTTGATTAGGCAGCCATCCATTTTGTTATTATTCTTTGCAGATTTTCAGTTTCAATTACCTCTTCTCTTGCCAGTCAGCACAAGACCTTCTGAATTAGATTTTCACACACAAAATTTAGTGTTTGTTTAAGCATACTAGTCTAAATCGAATGATAACTAGAAGACAATTTTCCTCCAAAAAGTTTTATGTATTGTATTGGCTTATGTAAATTAATTTTGTATTAAGTACTATTACCAGAACTTTCATGTTCCAGATTATTGCCATTGTGTTTTTATTGTAGAGAGGAATCTACCAAGAATATCATATATGTATGGTCATGTGTTGCTTAATGTTCATAATAGCCAGCCAAAAGCCAAGTGCCGTCGAGTCGGATCCGACTCAAATACATTTTGTGAAATAGCACGTTATATGATTTAACTGGTCTGACACTACAGTCCAAGGGGGATTAATACATGGCCTGTGATCCAGGTAGCTCCTGCTGCAGGCCCCTTGGGTCACTATTCTGCTGGGTGAAGCCAAGTGAAGGTCAAAGCAGACAGGTACACTCAGGATACAGGCCAAGGCAACATGGAAACTGTCTCAGTGACCTGGCGTCTCCACTCTGGCTGGACCTCACGATGCCTGCCGACCTTAAGAGTTTAGGAGCAGGTTTGATTGCCCCATTCTCCAAATGGAAGAACGCTTGTTCCGAGGGTGAAGTGGGTCACATGTATAGATGTATGTATATATATATAGATGTATGTATATATAAATACATATTTGTAGAGATACATATGTATAGACATTATATTTGTCACCAACACACATGCAAAAACACAACTCATTATATCAAGTACCAACTATCAGTTAATTTTTCCTTTTTTAGAAAATCGGTATCATAACTCTTCGGAACTCTGAGTATCATCCAGCACACTAACATTAACTTCCTTAAAACCAAGGTGATTTACAGCACAAATAGACTTATTGTGTATTGTGTGGTAGCCGATTTAATTGGAAAACTAAAACTTTTCACAAGGGTTTCTTCAGAGCAACTTAACTAGAATATTCCTAAGGGGCACTGTAGGTGTTGAAGTAGAACATGATTAAGTCTGTTTGGTAAGGGATAATTGGTCACATGGCTGCTAGAATGATGTTAACAGCAAGTTTTTTCTGTTCCACCCCCTCCGCACACAGCCTATTGGCTCTCAAATATCTTTAGAACTTAATATAAACTATGGAACAAAAAAGAAACTACTGTTAGTATGCCAATTTTGTGTAAATCCGAAAGACTAATAACCAAAATAAATAAATGAATACGATCGAGATGATTCACATTCACGGCAACCACATAGGACACAGTAGAACAACTCCATAGGGGCTTCCAAGCAGTGCTTGACCTTTTGGCTAGCAGCTGAACTCTTAACCATTTAACCACTAGGCCACTAGCATTTCCTGAAAGACTAATAAGAAGATATTATTCAGGTCTTATGATCACGGAACATTACGAAAACTAGCCATTTTTCAAAGAAAAATCTCAATATACTTTTAGTGCACATAAAGTCCTAAATACCACTTTTTTAACTTCAAGATTTACTCAGTTGGTTAGCATATTTCAGTTTTATTATTACCTGTTCTGCTTCTGCATTTCACATGTTAGTAAGTAGAAAAAGAAAAAAAGATTAGAAAAACAATAAGTAACCTTGATAACAAAACCCAAATTATTCCACCTTATTTTAAATCTCAAATATATATATATAGAGAGAGAGCAATTCATCTTACTTGAAAATGAAAATAAAAATAGCTATCTAGGTAGCTTCATTTAAAAATTAAGTTCTATCCCACCATGCCTTGAGAAATTGATATTACAAATACAACTTGAGTGTGATCTATAACACATAATTAAATTATTACAGTAATTTTCTATGCATTTTATCAAAGTAAATTATCCTGTAGCTAACAGTGCTATACACAGTTGCATTGCCTCTATGATGAAATGAGTGAATTCTTTAGCAAGCTGCCAGTGTTGTGGCTTTGAATACTCCTTCACAGTTCACATGAGCAAGATGGAACTTCAAAGTTTGGAAAGAAGTGAAAAAAAGAATAAAAGGCCACCTCATTTGGCTATCTTTCACAGTTGCTTTCAAAGTTACATTAGTTTACAATGAGAATCTCATTTCTATCCAAATGCTAAGTTTGGGCTTATAATGGAAACTTTAGAGTTTTAGAAATCTAAATGTCTGCATAAATATTCGGGCATTTCAACTCTGCAATCCTGTTGAATCTACTTTTGACTGGTTTTGCTGTTGTCAGTAGCATATTTTAATTTTAATGTCTATATATCTAACTGTAACTATATTAAACTTCAGTTGAAAAAACTTTAAACAACGGTAGTTCAAGGTAACTGTTTATACCATAAAAAGGACATACATTTTGGAAAACTTTGTACAGAAGGAAGTCTATAAAATATTAAAATGTATAGGTGAGAATATAGTGCTTATACAGTTACTGCCTTTCAAGTAAGTTGTAAAGTTTAAAATATTCATTAGTATTTTAAAATAACAAAAGTAAAAATTGATATTGAAAGGTCATAATTTCATTTGTTTGAAATTTCATTCTGAATGTGTATAACAAAATTATTGCTTTCAAAAGAAAATTTCAAATTGTAGAGTTGAAAAATGATTCTAACTACATTTGAAGGAGGCTATTCAGTATGAACTTACTGACTCAATGTTTCTAATATTCCTCTTAGCATCTTTACATCTTCAGAATTTAAAACTTACATGAATAGGTAGTGTAAGATCACGTGACTATCAGGAACCCTAAAGAAAGTACCTACTTAAGGTAAAACATGGGAACAACTTGGAGAAAGTCACATTTGACATCTATATTTATAAAAATATCCATGGCTTTTGGCAATCAAGCTCATGCATTAAATACATAAAATGAAAAATCTCTCCCCAGGTGGATGTTATTTTAAATCATAAAATCTAAAGCTAAAGTAGAACTACAATATTTTCTAATATAAAATATATATTTAACCTTCATGTTCTAACTAATTGTTGAAAAGCGTAGCCCTAGTCTGTTGAACAGTAGTTACTAATATGAAACAGTTTCACATTTTATCCTTTATGTAATCATTACAGTTTTAAGCAGATGTCTAGTTGTAACCTGAGCTCTCTCCTTGAAAACACAAAGGAAAGTTTCACTCTCCACCCTGTCTTTTTTCAGTCATTATTTACACTTAATCTAATGTCACCAAATAAACCAGCCAAGTGCCGCCGAGTCGGATCCGACTCATGGCCTCCCTAGGGGTAGGGTAGAACTGAGCCGAATAAGAAATAGACTAAACGAAAGATCACAATTTTGTTTATCAGACAACCATCATGCCTGTTAAAAAAAAATCATAAATAAGTAATAATAAATACAAGAAGCCCCAGTTAACGTTCATCATTTAATATTTGCTCACTATGAAAGGTGCTTTTCAGTTTTTGTTTTGCTTTTTGGTCTGAATTCTTTCTCCATACATACTCACAGCATACCGTCAACTGACAGAAGGTGCACAGCCTCAAAAGAAAATATTTCAAGTACAGAAAAGCACTCTGTAAAGCATGCAAGAGATTAAACATTGCTGAAAGAGGGAAACGTTTCCTCAGGCCCCCTTCTCAGTTCGATTCAATTACCGACAGCAGCCAACAACTGAAGTGCCAGTTAATATTCTGTTTATTAAATCAGAGCTTCCCATTTACATGCACCTCTAACCTGAAGCGGAAGGGGGTGACATTAATTAGTCAACAGCAGAACAAGCAGCCCCAACTCGGAAATACACATGACCTTGGGGTGTGGAATTCTTAGAGAATACGTGTCACAAGTTTTATATGAAACTACTGCATGTCAGCACATCTAAATGCAGCCAGAAACATACAAACGCCTCTACCCTGTCACTAAACTGTCTCATGTGTCAAAAGAGCTCTGTTCTTTGCAGTTATGGCTTAGATGCCAAAGGTTACAGTAACCATAAATTTAGTTGTATTTTTTTAAGATTGGTTCATTTTAAGCAACTTGTCGATGGATTTATTTTATGCCAATTCTTAACATATTTAGAAGCTTGCATTGAATGATTCCTGTCCCTTGAGCCTTGCTGTAAGTGTTGCTTTACAAATATTAGTATTTACAAAGCATGAGAGGGCATAATGACATTCACTTCAAAACAAAAATAAAGCCCACAGCTTCTCCTTAGAATTGTAAACATAATCACCAAAAGATGCTCTTGTAATAATAATGTCAGTAGCATTCAGTAAAATAATTATTACAAGCACTGCTAGAGTCTTGATTCAAATTATAAAAATTAGCATAACTTGTCTTTAAATCTTCGTGTGGCAGTTGCCATTGTTTCCATGCTTTGAATCATTTATAATAATATTGTTCCTCTTACCTTCCTTTTCAGCAGTCAAAGAAGTCCACCAGAAAGATTCTTAAAGGGTGTGGGCAGATAAATCAGTTTCAAAAAGAAGACAAAAACACTGTCTTTGCTGAGGAAAAAAAAAAAAACATTAGTTTGGTCTAAAACTATGGAAATCTCCAAAGCCACGCCTGAATGGGCGTCCAGGTGGCGAACAGGAGACTCTCCCACGTCCGATGCCACACTGCGTTGTTAAGTTGACATGAGTCCTCTCGGTGAAGCTGGTCCCGCAGGATGCAGAAGGTAGAACAGGGCGTTGCCTCCAGGTGCCAGAGCACCGGTGCGCTGCTGTCTTAGGTCAGCACCGACAGCCCCAAGGACAGCACCGCTGCTCTCACCTCGCGTTTGTCTCAGTCCCTGAGCCAGACTGATGCTCCCACCTCCTCCCTAAGCAAGAGAGGCTGCCACTCAACCGGGAGTGCTCCGCCCCTCTAGCTGACGTAACTGTTCTGCATATCAACTCCCTGAGAAGTGCTGGGCAGCGCTCCTGAGTGGGCTTCTGCTGTGGTCAGCTGGTACAACCGAGCTGACAACCGAGGCTACAGAGCCCAGGCTTGTAATCTGTACGGGCATCACCGGACTCCAAACTGCACTCGAAACCGGTCCTACGGGAACTAAATCCTTCTCGGTTGCACTAGCCTTTGCCTTTCTGGGATTGTCATTCTTTTCACCTGAATCCTCTCTGCGTGCACAGCTGGGGTGGAAAGACCGGGAGCAGGGAGGCGACAAGGCAGATCCAAGGGAGACCGGGGTATGGGGTGGGAGGTGGGGGGGTGGGGAGGAGTGAGGCTAGTGTGAAGGGGGTGGGGAATCGAATGAATCCTTTGAACCCTGATAGCAACATACGTGATCCTTTCGTCTTTCTAGGCAAACTTACCTCTTCTCCCGGCTCTATGTTTATAGAAAAAGATTAGTAGTTGGTATCCCTGTTCCCAGGAGCTGCTGGAGGGAGTCGCTGCAGCAGAAACTTGCCCTGGAGGAAGAAAGAAAGAAAATCGTGAGCACGGAGAGAAAATGTGAATGCGTGCAATGATTATCATTATTTGCAAGAGAATCTTGTTTTGTTAATGAACGCTGCCCAGTATGTCAATGGTCTTCGGCGTTCCCATAAAACATGCGCCCTCACCTCCTCATTTTCTTGATTTAAATACATTGATAAACTGTATGGCATCGGAAATTTCGGGGTTAACAAAATTACATAACAATAAAATGAAAGTTCTCAGCTTCGACTTGCTCTGTCAAAATCCTGAAGGTTATACAATACTTATTATGTCTAATATGCCAATTTTTCCATGAAAGATGATGTATGCTGGAAGCATTTCACAGCCTTTAGCAAATTCTCTGAGTATGTATGTTTTTTGTCTCCGTGAAGCTCTAAGGGCCTTGACAGCAAGAGAAGAGAGCAAGAGACACAGAATTCCAACCTGCTTGAACTTGTAAACAAAACCTTCTAATAAACTGAAGCCATCAGGAATCCAGAAAGCTCTTTTATTCACACACTATCCACATTTCCTTACTACACAGCCACCACTACTACTTATTTGTACAAAGAACTAGGCACATAAAACTAAGCCTAGATATTCTTAATTTGGTATAACAGTGATCGTAAAAAGTTACTTATTCAACAGATTTTCTATCGTTTAACATGACAGCACTTGGCTTGGCTAACATACTGTTATTTTTTAGAATGGCTACATATTGATATGTGCTATTATACCTCAAGAGTGTAGTATAACTTTGTAATGAATTTTCTCCCTGTGAGAAAATATTTTTTTTATTTGCCTATCAAAGACAATGATTAATGAATTTGATTTTCTGCAGTGCTTCCGGAATTATTCCAGGAGGCATAGTCATTTTCCAGGGCACATACACCAAAATTTATTCTTTAGAAATTTTTAAGTTTCCAAATTTTGCATTCTTAAGAAATACAAAATTATGAAAAATACGATATTTTCTTCCAAAGGAATTTTCTTTTTTCTGCTATATAAATTGTTCTTTGCAGCTTCATTCTAGGTTTACCAGTTTCTTCCTAGAATACTTAATTCACTGGGAATTTTCCTCCAGCACGTGTATATTGTTACTGATGTTTTCCAGGGATTCAACAGTGATTTTTTTTCCATAAATTAATGATTTTCTTTAATTTTTATTCTTATTTAACACAGCTTAGTGAAAATGTACACACATATATAAATTTACATGCCCCTCTATATGCAGCTTCCACTGCTCTCCCTGTCCGGTGACTGCACACTATTCCTCTCTGCTCCATACATGTCTCATCCTCCCAACAGTCTCCTTTCCCCTCCTCTCCGCCCACTCTCCTTCCTCCAGCGAAAGGTCAGCAAGATGATATCCTATAGATGTATAGAATCATAAAGTGCTTCCAATATATGGTTACTCTGCATTGCCAAGTCCAATCCATTCCTGTCCAAAGAGTGGACCTTTGTTATAATTTATGGGAAAGGGCAGCATCAGGGCCGGGGGCCATGCTCTCAGAGGAACCCCCAAACCGCTGGACCATCAATTGAGGTCTTTTAGTGGAGATCTCATGATGCACCTCTTTTTATTCTTGTGTTGCCAGTGAGGCTCCTCTCTGTGAGCTCCGTCGTGGCTGTCACTGGTGGTGGCCGGGCACCATCCAGTTCTTCGGGTCCCAAGTCGACGTAGGCACCCACTCTTGTGGGTCTCTCTGTCTTCTCGGTTGTCTTTACCGCATGCCATTTTGGCCCTCGGTGAGCATCCGTTCCTGCTGAGTTGGGACCATTTGCTGTGTCCTCAGATGGCAGCTTGGCAGCTTTTAAGACCCCAGACGCCACTCACCAATGTGTAGTGAAGAGAGCTCTCTTAGCAAAACGCTAGTTGTGCCAATTGGCCAGGAATTCACCTAAGAGCATGGTCCCCCGCCCCCCGCCCTGGCTACTCTATCCTTGCAGTATTGAGTTAAGATGGAAGGAGTACTCAAGTTATGCTGAAGTCCACTTAAAGTTATTCTTGTTCCTAATGTGTGCTGTCACTGCTATCTGCCAACTAGATTTCTAGTAACTATCTAAACTGAACCCTCCCCCCCTTGCCCTCCCTCCCTCCCCTCCCTTGCAGCTGTCAAAGAGTCTTTTATACACAAGTCTGTTTTTGAGATCTTATCGTAGAGGTCTCATACAGTATTTGTCCTTTTGTCGCTGACTACTTTCACTCAACATAATGTCTTCCAGTTGAAACCAGGTTAGCAGATGTTTCCTGGAATCATCATTATTCTTTATTATTGCGTAGTGCTCCATTGAGTATATGTACCACAGTTTACCTATCCATTCTTGTATTGTTGGGCATCTGGGTTGATTCTATCTTTTTGCTATTGTGGACTGTGCTGCGATACACATTCTGATGCATGTGTCCATTGGTGTGAAAGGCCTTGATTCTGTAGGATATATTCCAAGTAGTTGAATTACTGGGTCAAATGGTATACCAATATTCATTTTTTTAAGGAAGCACCAGATTGCCTTCCAAAGAGGCTGGACCATTTTGCAACCCCACCAACAGTGTAGAAGGGTTCCACTTTCTCCACAGCCTCTCCGGCATTTGTTGTTTTGTGTTTTCTGGATCATGGCCAATCTTGTTGGGGTGAGATGGTATCTCATTGTTGTCTTGATTTGAATTTCTTTAATAACTAAAGATCGTGAACATATCCGCATGTTTTTTGGCTGCCTGGATCTCCTCTTTAGTGAAGTGTCTGTCCATCTCCTTTGCCCATCACTTAATTGGATGGTTTCTCTTCTTCTTCTTGATATTTTGTAGTATCTTACAGATTATGGAGATCAGGCGTCGGTCTGACATAGAGTTGCCAAATATTTTTTCTCATTCTGTGGGTGTTCTTTTAATTCTATTAATAAAGTCTTTGGATGAGCAAAAGTCTTTGATTCTTAATAGTTCCCATTTATCTATTTTCTCTTCTGTTGACTGAGGTTTCTTTGACAGATTTTGGAGTCTGTCCTCATTGTGTATTAAAACTTCCATTGTTGTTCCTATCTTTACTTGGATGAGCTTTATCGTTTTAGGTTTGATATTTAGGTCTTTTATCCAGTTGGAGTTGGTTTTTGTATAAGGTGTAAGATATGGATCTTGATTCAGTTTATTGCAGATGGATAACCAATTTTGCCAGCACCATTTGTTGAAGAGACTGTTTTTACCCCAGTTTAATGTCTTAGGGCCTTTGTTGAATATCAGCTGTTCATAGGCAGATGGTGTCATCTCTGGGGTCTCAATTCTGTTCCATTGATCGATGTGTCTGTTCTTGTACCAGTACCAGGATGTTTTGACCACTGTGGCAGTGCAGTATGTTCTAAGGTCGGGTAATGAGAGGCCTCCCAGTGTGTTCTTCTTCTTTAGTAGTACCTTACTTACCCGGGCTTCTTCCCTTTCCAAACAAAATTGGTGATTTGTTTCTCCATCTCATTAAAAAATGATACTGGAACTTGTATTGGGATTGCATTATATAAATAAATTGCTTTGGGTAAAATAGACATTTTCACAATGTTAAGTCTTCCTATCCATGAGCAGGGTAGGTTTTTCCATTTATCTAAGTCTCTCTTAGTTTCTTGTAGTAAGGGCTTGTAGTTCTCTTTGTAAAGATCTGTTGTTTCTCTGGTTAGATTAATTCCTTGGTACTTTATCTTCGTAAGGGCTATCGTAAATGGTATTGATTTAATAATTTCCTCCTTAACAGTCTCGTTAATAGTATAAAGGAAATCTACTGATTTACTTATGTTTATCTTGTATCCTGAGACTTTGATGAACTCTTCTATCAGTTTGAGTAGCTTACTTATACACTCCTTGGTGTTCTCTGCATATACAATCATATCATCTGTGAACTGGGAGATTTTAACTTCCTCTTTGCCGATGCAGATGCTCTTTATTACTTGGCCTTGTCTAATTGTTCTGGCTAGAACTTCTAGCACAACGTTGAATAGGAGAGGTGACAGTGGGCATCCTTGTCTAGTTCCTGATCTCAGGGGAAAGTCTTTCAGTCTCTCTCCATTCAGGATGATGTGGGCAATTGGCTTTGTATAAATGGCCCTTATTGTGTTGAGGATTTTCCTGTCTATGCCCATTTTGCTAAGAGTTTTTAGCATGAATGGGTGTTGGACTTTATCAAATGCCTTTTCTGCATCAATGGACAAAATCAGGTGATCTTTGTCTTTTGTTATTTATGTGGTTAATCACATTAATTGTTTTCCTGATGTTGAACCAGCCTGGCATCCCTGGTATGAATCCCACTTGGTCATGATGGATTATTTTCTTGATATGTGGTTGTATTCTGTTGGCAAGAATTTTGTTGAAGATTTTTGCATCTAGGTTCATGAGTGATATCAGTCTGTAGTTCTCTGTCTTTGTTGGATCTTTCCCTGGCTTAGGTATCAGGGTTATGCTGGCTTCCTAGAATGAGTTTGGGAGTACTCCATCCCTTTCTATACTGTGAAATAGTTTCAATAGTATTGGGGATAACTCTTCTCTAAATGCTTGGTAGAAATCTTCTGTGAAGCCATCTGGGCCCAGACTTTTTTTTGGTTGGCAGTGTTTTGATGACCTTTTCAATCTCTTCCTTGGTGATGGGTTTATTAAGTTGTTCTGTTTCACGTTGTAATAATTTGGGTAGGTGGTATGAGTCAAGGAATTGGTCCATTTCCCCTAGGTTTTCAAATTTGTTAGAGTACAGCCTTTCATAGTATTCTGTTATGATATTTTTGATTTCTGTTTCATCTGTGGTGACAACTCCCCTCTCATTTCTAATTTGGGTTATTTGTTTCCTTTCCTGCTTTTCTTTAGTAAGTTTAGCCAGTGGTTTATCAATTTTGTTGATCTTTTCAAAAAACCAGCTTTTGGTCTTTTCAATTTTTTCCGTTGTTTTTCTATTCTCTAATTCATTTAGCTCTGCTCTAATCTTTATGATCTACTTTCTTCCAGTGCCCGAGGGGTTCCTCTGTTGTTCTCTTTCTACTTGTTCAAGCTGTAGAGTTAGTTCCTTGATTTGGTTTCTTTCTTCCTTCCAGATGTGTGCATTTATGGAGATAAACAGGCCTCTGAGCACTGCTTTGGCTGTATCGCATAGGTTCTGCTAGGAAGTGTTTTTGTTCTCATTGGAATCCATGAAGTTCTTTAATTCATCCCTGATTTCCTCTGTAACCCATGTTTTTTGAGCAAGATGTTGTTCAGTTTCCAAGAGTTTCACTTTCTATCTATGTTTTTTCTGCTATCGATTTCTACTTTTATGGCTTTATGATCTGAGAAGATGCTTTGCAGTAATTCAACGGTATGGATTTGGTTGAGCATTGCATTGTGGCCTATCACGTGGTCAATTCTGGAGAATGTTCCATGTGCACTGGAGAAGAAGGTGTAGTTGTCTGCTGATGGGTGGAAAGTTCTGTATATATCAATGAGGTTTAGTTGGTTAATTGTGTCAATGAGGTCTTCTGTATCTTTACTGAGCTTTTTTCTAGATGATGTGTCTAGTAATGAGAGTGGAGTGTTAAAGTCTCCCACTATTATTGTGGAGTCATCTAACTCTCTTTTGAGCGTAGTCAGCGTTTCTTTGACATATTTAGGTGCTCTGACATTAGGTGCAGAAATGTTTAATATAGTTAAGTCTTGCTTGTGTACTGAATCTTTCAGCAATAGATAGTGTCCATCTTTGTCCTCGATGGTGGATTTGACATTAAAATTGATTTTGTCTGAGATTAGAATTGCCACCCCTGCTCTTCTTTGTTCATTGTTAGCTTGATATATATTCATCCATCCTTTAATTTTCAGTTTGTTCCTGTCTTTAGGTTTCAAGTGAGTTTCTTGTAGACAACATATGGATAGGTCGTGTCTTTTGATCCAAGATGACACTCGGTGTCTCTTTACTGGAGCATTCAGTCCATTCACATTCAGTGTAATTATTCATAGGTATGTGTTCACTACTGCCATTGTGATATGTTTATTTTTATGTTGATCTTTTCTCTGTTGTTCTTATTAGTCTGTTCTGGGACACTCTTTTTTGTGAGTTAATTTTTCACCTTTTTCAGAGCTGGTTTTATAGTCGTTGAGACTCATGTGTTAGATTTCTTGAAATGGTATGATAGATCTTTGTTCTGCTTTACAGCTGCCCCCATGAACCCCCTTAATAAACTATTTAAAAACCCAATTTTAATTACTACCAGTCTTGTCATCTTCCTCTCCATCTGGAAGGACTATAACGACTGTAGTACATCCCTCTTTTCTTATGATGACACCATAGTTTTCATGATGATCACTGGATTGCTTCTTTCCAAATCAAATTTGTGATTTACTTTGGAGCCTTCCCTAAATGAGTATTGAGTAGTGTGTCATTCTAAAATATAAAGTTAATGGTTTCGTTCTTCTAAGTCAAAGCCAAGAACTTCTTTCAGTATTTCTTGTAGTTTGGGTTTGGTTTTTACAACGTCTCTGAGTTTCTGTTTATCTGGGAATGTCTTAATTTCATTTTCTTATTTGAAAGATAGTTGTGCAGGATATATAATTCTTGGTTGGAAGTTCTTCTCCTTCAAGACTTTGAATGTGTCGTGCCACTGTCTCTGTGCCAGCATGGTTTCTGCTGAGAAATCTGACGAGAGCCTACAGGGTTTCCCTCTGAATGTTAGCTTTGCCTTGAGTCTTGCTGCCTTTAAGAGTTGCTGCTTATTTTTCATTTTGTTAAGCTTGGTTATAATATGTCTTGGAGTCTTTCTTTTGAGATCTGTATTGGGCGGTGTACGATATGCAACTGAAATGTCTATATTCTCTTCCTTCATGATTTCTGGGAAGTTTTCTTTCAGCAGCTCAGCAACAATACTCTCTGTGTTCTCAGATGTCTCACCCTTTTCAGGGACTCCAATCAATCGAAGGTTGTTCCTCTTAATAGAGTCCCACATGCTTCTTCATTTTTCTTGTTTCTTTTTTCTGATTTCTGCTCATAGACACTGGCATCAGTAGCTCTATCTTCCAAGTCAGAAATTCTTTTTTCCATTTGTTCCATTCTGTTTTGTTGGCTTTGCATGGAAGTTTCTATGTCTTTGATTTTCTTCTTGATCTGTTAGATTTCAGAGTACTGGTGTTCCATCAGATCGAACAACTTGCTTAATTTTTCATTTTGTTCTGCTGCATTTTCTATAAGGTCTAGAAGGGCTCTGTATATAATCAATTTGTATTCACTTCCTGATGTTTTCATAAAAGTTTCTTCCTCTGGAAAACTCCTTGGTTGCTTTGTTTGGGAGCCTTCTGAAGCCATGAGTGATTGCTAGTATGCCACAATTGTCTGTTGCTTTTTGGGTCCCATGTGAGTATATAGAGGCTGGAAGAGGTACTGTGAGGATGGATTGCAAATGTTTCTCTAGGCTGTCTTCAAATGTAAAGCAAAAGTTATCTGACCGGTTCACAAGTCAGTTAACTTTTCAGGTGTAGAGTTCCCTCTTCTCATCTGACAAAGTAAACGCCACTATATCCAACCCCAGATGATAACAAACTAGTTCAGAATACAGCAATGCTAGTGCTCTGGTGGCCTCTGCTGACAGGGCCTAGCCTTAGCCAAAACTGCGGCGAGTACTGGTTTTGTGATAGAAAAGCGCTCTCCTGTGGGCAGACTCTGGCTCCCAAGCTAAGAATTAGATCCAGCTGCGGCCACCGTACCCAAGATGGCGTCCTCCATACAGGCAGCAGACAGAGGGGCTAAAGGTGCCCAGAGGCAGCGATTCCTCTGCTTCTGTTGCAGGGCCCCCAATGTAGGCAGCACTATGCAAAATCACTACTTTTCTGTCGGAGAAGTGCTGTCCCGTTTGCAGGCGCTGGCTCCCAGGCTAAAAACCAGGTCCCACTAAAATCTCGGTACCAACATGGCGTCCCGCACCCTCACTGCGGAGTTCCGCACAAACCTCGCTGAGGCAGCTACAAAACGAAAGGCTCAAAGTGGCTAGATTAACAGAGTCCGGAGCCTGGCTCTCAGAATAGGGGAATTTCGCCTGCCTATCCCCCCAGCAGCGCATCTGAGTCCAGCCGCCAGTCAAGGCCCAGCTCCACCCGCCAACAGAGACAGAGGAAAAAAAAGTCACAATGGTGCACTTACCTTCCGTCTGTGAGATCCGGGGCTAGCCAGGAGCGGGAGTCAGCGAAAGAGAGGAGGTTTTTCGCTGAGTGGTATGAAGTCCCAATTAGCAGCTCTGTGCTGTGTCCTGAGGCCGATTAGTTGATCAGAAGGCTCTGTTTGATTGTCAATTCAGGTCTTGGTTTCCAGAGGGATAGAAGGAGACGTAGGCTTAGTCCGCCATCTTAACTCCGCCCCCTCCCTAAAGTAATGATTTTTATATTAATATAGAAATGACTAATAAAATGTCTGTTTGCAACTGCCATTACACACAGCTACTCATGTATATGCACGTTTATGTATTTAGAGTGTCATAATAAAAAATGATTTTAATATTTTTTATATATTATGATAGAAGAGATGGTTTTTGGGGGCAGACGTATTGTACAATTACAATTACAGATTAACTGATTGAAAAGTCTGTTCTTCATGTGACTATGATGCACATATTATGCTTCTTTTGGAAATAAGCACCTGACAAACTTTGGGTTCATTCATGCCAACATACCAAAATGGCAAAGAAACTCAAAGGCTTAATTTGGAAATACATAAGACAAGTTAAGATTCTTATAAAATTGCACTAAAGCTTGTGTCATGGTGTTGTTTTCCAGATACTATTTTTCCCTGCTTTTTAGTGATTGTGTCATTTTGTGTTATGAATTTAATTAAGACAGACATAATAGTATTTAAAAATCTAAATGAAAGAAGCTAGAAATTTAGGTTTAAAATGAAAACCAGACTATTTACTCACAGTATCTTTTTTAAAAAAAATGTATAAAGAGTTATTATGGTGTGGTAATCGTAAGAAAGCATTGCAAGTACTGAATTAGCTTAGGGAATTCTAGATTCTGTTCTGTCCTAATCAGCTGTGTGAGTGAAGACAAATGACATAAATGTGTTCTTCATCAGATTCATCATTTGTGAAACATAAGGTTGTAATAAATTGTTTCTCAAATTTCTTAAATATCTGTTTTTCCATGATTCAATATTAGAATTCAAAAACATCATAACTTTCTATATTACAATTCAAGATTCTATATTAGAATTTAAGACCTTAAAAACTATCCCATAAGTTAGATGAATTGGCATTTGGCCAATTGTAAGAATGGTGCCTTAGGCTAAATAAGTTGGAAGGTATGAAGAGGAGAAGAGTGATTAGGGCCAAAGGTGAGACTAAGACAGATCAAAAGATAAATCTCAGCTGTTCATCATGAGACTATGAAAATCATGTATTGGCCTGTTAAAG
Organism: Heterohyrax brucei; assembly: GCA_028571685.1. Classification (NCBI taxonomy): domain Eukaryota; kingdom Metazoa; phylum Chordata; class Mammalia; order Hyracoidea; family Procaviidae; genus Heterohyrax; species Heterohyrax brucei. The sequence goes on from CM053150.1 coordinate 134,103,898, forward strand.
CAAATGTGTGTGTGTGTGTGTGGATGTGTGTGCGTTTATGGGTATACATATGTATTTATGTATGTATGTGTGTATATATATACATATATGTATTCAAACACATGTATATGCATTTATATACCCACACATAGATGTATATGTACATAAGCAGTATGTCACATGCAGTCACACATTTAATTATTGATCAACGTTTTAAAAATAACTACTGCTCTAATAAAATACAAGTCATCTGAAAGGTGATTATCTGAGTTTTAGCAATACATTATTCCTGAAAATGTCACTAAAATTAGTAAGAAAATAAACTCCAGGAAAATCTCTCTAAAGCTGAATAACTAACATCCACTTAAAACTTCTAATTTAGGTAATTTATATGAAAATATTTACATGCAGTACACAAAATCGTGAAGTTTATTGTTCTGTTCTGTGTATATTTATGTTTCAGTGAAAGACTTTTTAATCATATTGTTTTGGGGCTCTCTATATTTGGATTCTTGTAGTGTCACCAAATTTTACAATTTCCTTTCAGATTGTAATTATTATTTAGTACATTAGAATTATAAATACTTTAAACATAGTAGGAAACCTTGATTGCATGGTGGTTAAGAAGTATGGTGGTTCAAATCCACAAGCCACTCCTTGGAAACTGTATGGAGCAGTTCCACTCTGTCCTGTAGGGTCAGAGTCAGGGTCAACTCTATGGCAACAGGTGTAAATGTAATAATTGTGCATGCTTTGGTAACTTTTCACTTTGAATCAACTATAGAAAGATTTGCAGTGAAATGACAGCACACTTATTTTGAAGAACTAATGTTCTTTTATCTCTTTCTAGTAGTTTTTACTCTTATTTTTTTAGTTCAAAATTAAGCAGTGTAATGAAAATCATAATTTAGATGGCTAAGTCTTCATTTGTTAAACTAAGTAATAAGGCTGCCACGTTAACACAAAATATTGTTAAATTAGAGATCCCAAATCCCTGTGACGTCAGCTTCTTTATAAATGTTTGTGCTTTCTGTGATATATGTAAACGACCCACTGATGATTTCCAACTGATAGTATTTGGGTCAGCAACCATAACTCACTATAACTTTTAACTACGGGGCAACTATGGCCATAAAAATGTTTTTAAAGAGTGGATGTTGGATTTACCAATAGTTCTTATGAAGTGAATTGCTGAAGCGTAATTTATACTCTTGCTTTTAAGCCTTTTAATAGAAATTCCAAATATCTCACTAAACATACAAAGTAGTGTAACATTCTCTGTACACTTGATCCCCGAAAACTTTTTTCCCTTGCCTTCCTTTTCTCCTCCTCCTGTATTTCTTCCTCTTTTTCTTTTCTATCTCTTATTCTTCTTCCTTTCTGTCTCTTTCTCTGTGCCCCTTCTATTTTAGAGTTCTCTTTAAGTTGTTTATTGGTTCTATACTTGGGCTACAGGATGTTTTAAAAATTGCCTTATCACATGGGCTGTTGATACAGTGTACTTGTAATAAAGTTTTTTTGGTAATCCAGAATTGCAAACTTAAACATATATTTGTTTTTAAATAGAGATCATGTATTGCAAAGAATTTTCAGCTTTTTTTTTCCCCTTTAAAAACATGGATGTAAGGTATAGTGCGTAATACCAACCCTTAATACTAAATGAAGTATTCAACTAAATAATAGAAAGCTAACTGAAGATTAAGTTAAAACAGATTGAAGAACACTTTTGTGGTTAGATGATGTAAAGTTGGTGCAGACTTACGCTGACACCACGTGTGCAGTATAGAACTATTCAGTGGTTAAGCACTGAGCTGTTGACTGAAAGCCTATTTCTTTGAACCTACCAGCTGCTCTCTGAGAGAAGAATGTGGCAGTTTGCTTCCATGAAGATTACGGTCTTGGAAACCCTACAGGGCAACTCTACCCTGTCCTATATGGTCTCTATGACTCATAATCTACTGAGTAGCAAGGGATTTAGCCTGTAGATTTTTCAAGGCAGTAACTTTTGAGAGGCAGATCACCAGGCCTGTCTTCCAAAGTATCTCTCAGTGGGTTCCCATTGCCAATGTTTTGACTAGTAGTTGAGCATTTCCATCAGGAAGACTTGAAGAACTATATATATTTGGTAGTCTCAATCAAGCATGTATTTATCATAAGATTAACAATAATTTAATTTTCTAATACAATAAATGTTGAAAATAGTGATTATGTTTATATTTTAAATGTTTTCTGTCTCTACTAGCCATTGTAATGCAGGCATTGTTTGTGTCTTGATAATTCGTTACCTTTAAGCATGAAAATGATGAAAGTCAGTTCTGTTCTTTCTAGTACTTACCTTAACACACAGGATGACACACTAAGAATGACTATTTTTATTACATGTAATCATCTATCCCCCATCAAAATGGTATATTTTCTAAAGATTTAGAGATATATTTTAGAAACAGTATGCAAAAAGATATTTTATTCTAGGCTTCAAATCTTAGCTCAGTATTTATATTTATTTATTTTATCCCTCAAATCTTAGCTCAATGCACACATAAACACTTTAATTCCCATTGTGTAAATGAACTTCAAAATTCCACAAGAATCTGGGAAGACGTATAGCATGACTGAAAAGCAGACATTAATTTTTATGGTGATAATATGTAGATAAAGGAGAGAAGATGTTTCCAGAAATTCTGCTTAACTGGAAAGCTAAAATTGAAGGCATTCAGCACAAACTAGGTTGGTGTCTTAGTCATCAAAGGCTGCTATAACAGAAATACCACAAGCAGATGGCTTTATCAAAGAGAGACGTATTCTGTCACAGTTCTGAAGACCAGAAGTCCCAATTCTGTGTATGGATTTCTAGAGAAAGCTTTCTATCTCCACCAGCTCTGAGGGCAGGTTCGTGTTGTCTGCCTTTCCTTGGTCTAGGAGCATCCCAGGGCAGAGACCTCAAGTCCAAAGGACATGCTCTGCTCCTGGATCTGATTTCTTGGTGATAGGAGAGCCCTATGTCTCTCTTCTAGCTTCTTTATTTTATATCTCAAAGAAGATTGACTTGAGATACAACCTGGTATGGTAGATTGAGTCCTGCCTCACTGACAACACTGTTTGTAATCTTCCCTCATTAACATCATAGAGTTAGGATTTACAACACAAAGGAAAATCACATTAGATCACAAAAATGGTGGATAATCACACAATGTTGGGAATCAAGGCCTAGTCAAACCGATACATGTTTCAGGATAGATGTAATTCAATCCGTAACAGTCAGGCTTTAAGGAGTATATTTGTTCTTTATCGATTACCTGGGATCAAAATGAATTCAGAATTAGAATTACATACAAATTCAGGATTACAATTAAACACAGTGACAGGCCATTGAGACAACCAAGAAGACTACAATCAGAAGTACATACCAGGTATGCCAAGAACAGAATCCTAGACCTATACACATCATAATTTCCTTATGATAAACAAGAATTCTTAAATGTATAAATTGTAATCACTAAACTTAATGGTAACTTAAAAGCTACTTTTTATGTGAGCTTATCTTGGGAATTGATCATTCAATAGAAACAGGTTTTAATTTTCATGCACTTTCATCTTCCATCTATCAATTCCCTCATAGATGTATTACATCTAGGTTGCACATAAAAATGCTAGGAGTTTTTTCCCCTATAAGTATATTTTGCCTTTCTTTTTAGGCTTGGGAAGGAATGCTTCCTTTGTGTGTATGTGTCTGTATGTGTGTGTTTGGTCCTAGTCAGAAAATAATGGTAATAGATAAGCCTTAGGATCCGACTGGACAGCACTTAGCTTGGCTAGGTAATAATTAGCAGCTGTCAAAAGGTCCCTGCACAGCACTAACATAATATATATGATTTTAAGTAACATGTGTCTATACAGGGGAAGCTAAATTGAAAAGAGAAACTAAGGAGTCTTTCCAAAGTAAGTATAATCAAACAAGAATTAAAATTGTCTTTATCCGTATATATATATATATATATATATATATACTAACATTGCTGTCAAGTCAATTCCAACTAACAGACTCTACAGGAGAGAGTCAGATTATCCCATAGAATTTCCAAGAATTGACTGGTGGATTCTGAGCTTTCAGATAGCAGCCAAGCTCTTAATCACTGTACCACTAGAGCTTCATATGTAATACATATTTGTTTATAAACTAAACATAGAAAAAACAGGACATAGTTCTGTTTTTCTAGATTTATATAGCCAATGGCCAACTGCCATCGAGTCGGATCAGACTCATGTTTCTATATTCTCCTTTAAATAAATAAAAATCAGTGTCAGAAAATAAATCTAGGTATATGGAATTACAATTACCATAATTTCATTATCTAGGACTCTATGCACACTCTGCTAATACCTATACTATGGAAAAGAACATAAATTTTAGTAAAACAAAGAAAAATCCAAATATATCAGATAATTCAGGCAAATGTTTTACAACTGAACTTGATCTGCCACTATGATTAAATTAATCATAGAGTTATACTTACATCCTATAGTAACAATTCATAGTGTTGGTTCTATTTATTACCATGAGAAATAATCGTCTTAAGTGAATCAGATACAGCGTTGCCTTCAGTGTAATTTTTAAAAATAATTCTGCGTAAAGTCCCTTTTCTAGCTTTTATCATTTTAATATTCAGTATTTGGGGAAATAATTCGGAGTTTCGTGATTTTAAGGGTTTGATGAATCTAAAAGCATTGTGCCTTCCACAAGTACAACTGAACTGTGAAAATGGAGCATAAGCATATACTGATGCTAAAGAAATGATTTTAATACTTAGGGTTCTTTTGTGTTACAGAACTCTTAGGACATCTACTGGCCAAGGTTGGCATTGCACATGAGAATTCGAGTATGGCAAGTACTGTCTAGTTAGTGTAAACCCCAGATTCCCGTTCTTCCCCACAAGATTAAAGTTCATTCTGATGAAGAGAGTAATGATGAAAATCTCTCATTTATTTCTGAATTTAAAGTATTAATCAAATACATGAAAACGAATATAGTATCAGAGTCGATCTTGTAGAGTTGTTTATAGCACAAAACCTACTGCCATCAGATCCAGCTCGTGAAGATCCTGGAGATGATCAGAGTAGAACTGCCCTAGAGGATTTGAACTGCCGACCTTTTGGTAAGCAGACGTAGCACTTAACCCACTACACCACCAGAGTTTCCGTTTATAACATAATACTTGCCTTTTTAACATTTTCATAATTTATAATCGAGTATGTCACTGTGCAGCGTTCTATTGAACTCTGGAGTTTTTATGACTGGTATGAAACAATCACTCTTTCAGATTTCAAAAGAAAGCCGCACAACATAATTTACCCTATAGTCCTGCAGAGCAGAATATAAAAAGTCATTGGAATTATGGATGTTTAAGGCTTGAGTTCATAAAGACTACAATGCTGAAGAAAATATGTTAGAAGTGAAAAGAATTTGTATATTTGGCCATATAGACAGGTAATTCTACTCAAGTTATCACTACTACTAGCTAGAAATCAGAAACAATAAGGCAAACATTTGGGAAGGATGCTTAAGGTCTAACATTTCTGCATGTGTGTAATATTGTTAGGTGCCAACAAATCAATTTTGACTCCTAGGGTCACCATGGGTCGGATCCGACTCGACGACACTTGGCTTTGACGGCACTTGGCTTTGGCAACCCTGCATATAACAGAACAAAACACTGCCCAATCCTGGGCCAGCTTCACAGCTAAGTCTGTTGTGGGAGCCACTGTGTCAATCTACCTCATTGAGGATCTTCCCCTTCTCATTGCTTTACCAAGCACGATGTCCTTTTCCAGGGACCGATCCCTTCTAACAGTGTGTCCAAATTATGTGAGACATAGTCTCACTATCCTTGCTTCTAAGGAGCATTCTGGCTGTACTTCTTCCAAGACAGATTTGTTTCTTCCTCTGACAGTACACATATATGCAATACTCTTCTCCAAAACCACAGTTCAAAAGCATCAGTTCTTCTTTGATACTCCCTATCTATCACACAGCTTTCACACGTATATGACATGGTTGAAACTACCATGGCTTGGATCAGGTGCACATTAGTCTACAAGGCAATATCTTTGCTTTTCAATGCTTTAAAGACATCTTTGCAGCAAATTTGACACTAGCAATACATCTTTGGATTTTGTGACCGCTACTTCCAGGAGTGTTGACTAAGAACCCAAGTAAGATGAAATCATTGAGAACTTCAATACTTTATCCTTTAATTGTGATGTTCCTTATTATGATGAATGTCACTTAATTTGTGTTGAGGTGTAACCCGTACTGAAGGCTGTAGTCTTTGATTTTCACCAGTAAGTGCTTCAAGTTCTTTACTTTTGGGAACTAAGTTTGTGTCATTTGCATAATGCAGATTGGTAATGAGTCTTCCTCCAATCCGGATGTCCTGTTCTTCTTCCTATAGTCCAGCTTCTCAGATTATTTGTGCAAATACATTATATAGTATACAGTGAAGCCTGTAAGAGCTAGAACCAGACAGAAATATCTGGTTTATCTGAGTCTCACAAGTTATCTGTCTTTGACAGAGTGTAATCTTACCACTTTCCTATGGCTTACTTTAGTGGAAGATATTTGAGTTTTCTTCTTCTGACCGGTTTTTTCAAGCTTTAAGCCTTACCTGTATAACTGACCAACAGGGTACTCCTGTACAGATTTGCACCAAGACACTTTTTTATAATTCTGATCTACCTGTTTTACTCTGAGGGTACTTATCAGGCTTCCATTCTAAACCTTTAGTAATGGTTCACCACACTCCAGTGTTCTGGATGTCATTTTAGTCTGCCTTCATTTATTCAGAAGCTTCTTCCTTGGTGATTTTTTCCCCCCAAAATATCCTCTCAACTACCCATTTAACAATTATCAGTCAAGTGTCTGTCCTAAGTGAAAAATGCTAGGAATTAGAGATACAAGAATAACATGTAACACCATAAATAAGGAAAACTTGGTAGCACAGCACTTAAGACCATAAGTAAGACCCAAACAAGTCAATGTGATATGATGCAATAAGTTGAATCATCCTAGTCAGGTAAGAGCCTCCTGGTTGCTTATGCTAGAGACTAAATTTCTACCTTGACTACACATTCTGAAGCTTTGTAATAAGGAAGTTTTCAGTACAGTAGAACAAAAAAAAAATTCAGTGTTACAACTTGCCCTACAGTGAAGTAAATACATGCCAAAAGAAAAAACAAGCTTGTCTTGGAAGATGCCCAGAATCATCCTAGTCAGAAAAAAGTTTCATGGTTGCTTCTGTTAGAAGCTAAATTTCTACCTTGACTACGCACTCTGAAGCTTTATAATAGGGAAGTTGTCAGTATAGCAAAAGGGAAAAAGACTCAACTGTTAAAATTTGTCAAGTCTGTCTTGGAAAAAATGCAACTGAAGTGCTCCTTGGATGCAAGGATGGCAAGGGACCAGTCCCTGGAGAAGGGTTGCATGCTTGGTAAACTAGAGGGTCAGCAAAAAAGAAGACTCCCAATGAGATGGACTGACGTGATGGGTTGCAATGGGTTCAAAGATAACATTGATTGTGACAGTGGCACAGGACCAGGCAGTGTTTTGTTCTGTTGTATACAGGTTTGCTATGAGTTGGCATTGACTCAAAGGCACCTAACAGCAACGACAACAAAGTAGATAGGAAATAAATTGCATAACACACAAGAAAATGTAGCACTGCTTGTCACTAGTCTTTTCTTACCCTAATTAGGTTTCCAGTAGAGCCCTGGTATTGTGTTGGTTGTTAACCAAAAAGCCTGTAGCTGGAATCTACCAGGTGCTCCATGGACCTCCTGTGAGTCAGTTCTGCTCTGTGATGTAGGGTCACAATGAGTTGTAATCAACTTGACAACAACAGGATCAGGGTTAGAAGAAGGAGCAGGAGGAAAAGGAAAGGGAAAGAAAGAGGAGACAGGGCAGATTTGGGAGAAGGAAAAGAAAAAGAGTGAATGAAAACAAGGAGAAGAAGGAGATGAAGACAGCAAAGAACGACTCAAACCAACAAGGAGAATAAAATAAACCTTTGCTATTGTCCTCTGGGTGAAAATTCCTGGTATTCCCTTAATTTCTTGCTAAATACCCACACATTTCAAATTGTACAACATGATTTTTGTTGAAAATGTAACTCTATTTTGTCACTGCTGTGCATTATACAATTGCTGTGAAAATACAGCCTTGATGACAGAAATAATGCCAGAGATCACATGATAGAATTTTGCAAGACTAATGACTTCTTCATTGCAAATACTTTTTTAACCAACACAAACAGCAATTGTACCCAAGGACCTCACTGGATAGAATACACAGGAACCAAATTAACTACATCTGTGGAAAAAGTTGATGGAAAACTCCGTATCAGTAGTCAGAACAAGACCAGGTGCTGACTATGGCATAGATCATCAATTGCTCATAGGTAAATTCAAATTAAAATTGAAGAAAATGAAAACTAGTCCACAAGAGACAGAGTGTGATCTTGAATACATTCCTCCTGAGTTTAACAACCATCTCAAGGACAGATTTGATGTGTTGACCACTGATGACTAAAGACCAGATAAATGGTCATTCATTGGTAGCTGAATGCAATGCATATTTTGATTTCTTGAATAATGAATGACATTAAAGACATCACCCATGAAGAGAGCAAGAGGTCATTAAAAAGGCAGAAAAGACCAACATGAATGTCAGAAGAGACTCTGACACTTGTTCTCGAATGTCAAGCAGCTAAAGCAAAAGGAAGGAAAGGTGAAGTAAAAGACCTAAAGAGATTTCAAAGAGCAGCACAAGAAGACAGAAGAAAGTATTATCATGGCATGTGCAAAGAGCTGGAAATGAAAACTGGAAGGGAAGAACGCATTCTGCATTTCTTAAGATGGAAGAAATGAAAGAAACATTCAAGCCTTGAATTGCAATGGTAAAGGATTCTACAGGGAAACTGTTAAATGACTCAGGGAATATCCAAAGAAGATGGAAGGAATACATAGAGTCATTATACCAGCAAGAACTGGTCGATGTTCAGCCATTTGAAGAGGTAACATATGATTAGGAACTGATGGTACTGAAGGAAGAAGTTGAAAATGCATTGAAGGTGCTGGCAAAAAAAAAAAAAAAAACAAGGCTCCAGAAACTGATGGAATATAAATCAAGATATTTTAGCAAACACATGCAGTGCTGGAAGTGCTCTCTTTGGAAGATAGTTACCTGGCCAACTGACTGGAAAAACTCATATTTATGCCCATTTCAAAGAAAGGTGATCCAACCTAATTAGGAAATTACCAATCAATATCATTACTATCACACGCAAGTAAAATTTTGCTCAAGATCATTCAAAAGTGACTGCAACACTATATTGACAAGGAACTGCCAGAAATTCAAGCTGAATTCAGGAGACAACGTGAAACCAAGGATATCGTTGCTGATGTCAGATGGATCTTGGCTGAAAGCAGAGCACACCAGAAAGATGTTTCCCTGCGTTTCATTGACTATGCAAAGGTATTTGTGTGAATGACAACAAATTACAGCTAATGTTGTGTAAAATGGGAATTCCAAACACTTAATTGTACTCTTAAGAAATCCTTATATGGATTAAGAGGCAGTCATGTGAAAAGAACAAGGGGATACTGCATGGTTTAAAGTCAGGAAAGTTGTATCTTTTCGCCGTATTTTTTCATTTTGTATGCTGAGCAGATAATGTAAGAAGTTGCATTATACAAAGAATAACAAGATTGGAGGGTGACTCATGAACAACCTGTGTTATGCAGGTGACACCAGCTCACTTGCTGGAAGTGAACAAGATTTGAAACACTTTCTGATGAAGATCAAGGACCACAGACTTTGTTAAAGAATGCACCTCAACATCAAGGAAACAAAAGTTCTCACAACTGGACCAGTAAGCAACACCATCATAAATGGAGAAGGATTGAAGTTGTCAAGGATTTCATTTTACTTGAGTCCACAGTCAACACCCCTGGGAGGAGCAGTCAAGAAGTCAAAAGATGCATTGCATTGGAAAAATCAGCTGCCAAGGACCTCTTTACAGTATCAAAAAGTAAAGATGTCACTTTGAAGACTAAAGTGTGCCCAACCCAAGTCATGATGTTTTCAATCACTCCATATGCATGTGAAAGCTGGACAGTGAACAAAGAAGACAGAATGTTTTAGTCAGCTAGGGCTGCTCTAACAGAAATACCACAGAGTGGATGGCTTTAACAAAGAAAGATTTATTCTTACACAGTCCGGTAGGTTGCAAGTCCATATTCAGGGTGTCCGCTCCAGGGAAAGACTTTCCCCTTGACGGCTCTGGAGGAAAGTCGGTATTGCATCAGTCATTGTCCAGGGAGCGTCCTCACGCAAGAACCTCTGGTCTGAACGACGCGTTCTGCTCCCGGTGCTGCTTGCTTGATGGTAGCGAGGTTCTCAAATTGTCCTTGGTTCTTTTTCCTTTTATTCCTTGCAAGCTAAAAGCATTAAGGGTGGGGCAAGCCATACTCCAGGGAAACTTCCCCCATAGCAGGAATTCACAGCCCCACCCTAATCCTTTAACATACAGGTTAGCAAAACCACACAATGGAGGACAGTCCCAAGATACTGGGAACCATATCCCAGCCACGTGGCTGCACACATTTTTGGGGGGACACAATTCAAACCATGACACAGAAGAAGAATTGATTGTGATTTTGAAGAAGAATGTACTGCAGAGCACCAAATGAACAATCAGATTTGTTTTGGAAGAAGTACAACCAGAGGGTTCCTTGCATAGTTCGCACATTTTGTCAAGAAGGATCATTTCTTGGAGAAGGGCATCATGCTTGGTAAAATGAAGAGTCAGTGAAATAGAGGAAAGCGCTTGACAAGATTGATTGATATAGTGGTTACAACAATGGACTTAAGGATAAAAATTATTTTTGGACATGGGGCAAGACTGGACAGTGTTTTCTTCTGTTATTCACAGTGTCACTATGAGTTGGAATCAACTCAACAGTAACAGTTGGCAGTATACTAATTTCCTCCAAATTTTAACTTTATTAAATTCTACCCATTCTCCAAGACTATATCAGGTTCTATTTATTTCATGAACCCTCTGATTTACAAACTGACTGTGACACCTCCTTTCTTTGAACCATTGTACAATCGTTTTATGAAGTCCATGCTGATGTTATTGAAAGTTGCTATTGTTTTTTAATTATTTTTAATCCTAATCAGTAGATTGTTATCTTCTGGAGGAAAAGTGCTATGATTTGTGCTTTTGATATTCATAATGTGATGCACAGTTTGGGCCAGCAGTAAATATTTCTACAACAAAAATGTATATTTACTTACTTGTTTATGGTCTGTCCCTGGATGGGTTGTCTTTTACTCATTGCAATAACCTCATATCCTAGATGGGAACTGGCCTAGCTGCTGAAAGGATGAATGAATGAATATTTGTTGCATTGAATTCAATATTCTGTGAAGTATTCTTCTGTCTAGTCAGTGAGATATTACATCAGCAACTATTCAATTTATTTCAAGGCTGTTATATTTTAATTAATTATTAAAAATGCTTATTTATCAAGCCCTGTCTTCAGATAACTGTAGATTAATTATGCCTAATTATTTATCTGACAGTTAATTAAATATTGTATGAATGGTTTATGAATGAAAGATGATAGCTCGGATTCTAGAAATATTGTAGGTAGAAAACATATTACCTGAGAGAGCAAAATGCCTTTTGATTCATAAACTTTAGCTTTCTGACATGGATTTCTTAGGTTTTTCAACTTACTCCAAAAAATATTTTGTTGGTTCTTAGCCTATACCACCTCTTGATAAATGTAGGTAAACCACGATAACTTAGGATTTATAGACCTAAGTATAGATATTTTAAACTGCATTTATATTTGATACATTGGGAAAAATATACTTATTAGGCTTATCTGCACACATATCAGTTTCCTTTAGCAATATTCTGTTAGTGATGCAAAAGTTCATTTCCTGAAAGTTAATTTTCCACTAAAAGACCTCAATTGATGGTCCAGCAGTTTCGGGGTTCCCCTGGGAGCGTGGCCCCTGGCCCTGATGCTGCCCTTACCCATAAATCATAACGAAGGTCCACTCTTCGGACACAAATGGATTGGACTTGGTGATGTAAAGTGACCATATATTGGATGCACTTTATGGTTCTATACATCTACAGGATATCATCCTGCTGACCTCTGGCTGGAGGAAGGAGAGTGGGTGGAGAGGAGGGGAAAGGAGACTGTTGGGAGGATGAGACATGTATGGAGCAGAGAGGAATAGTGTGCTGTCACCAGACAGGGACAGCAGCAGAAGTTGCATATAGGTAGGCATGTAAATTTATACGGAAATGTACGTTTTCACTCAGTCATATTAAATAAAAATAATAAAAAAAAGTCCTCAAGTTTCAGACTGATGAACAAAATATAGCTATTAGGCACATCTTTTTTAGTATTTTTTTTTTAAATACTGTTGAAGTTCCTTGATTTTCCAAACACACAATCACTAACAACTGTTAGCACAAAATAATATATTCATTAAATGGTTTTGTTTAAAAGCAGTGGAGAGTTTGACAAATTGTAGTTGCTACTGATGTGATAGTTCATCTTGTAAGCTAAATAAACAAAAAAGAGCTGTATCTTGCCTTTGAGAAGGCAATAATCAGCAAACAGGTTTTTACCTACTCAAGGAATCTACAATCTAGCCACAGGAAAAACCTGCAGTAAATAAAAAATATATATCTGTACTAAATGGATTTCAGTTATTTTCACTAAAAATGTGAATTAGACTACCGTAGTTTGTAGTTACATGTAAATTATCTTCAATGGTGAATAACGGTTATGAATAACGACACAGCATTACTAAGTTGTTTTACAGAACCTAAGTCCAGAGAGTTTTATAACACTACTTATTTTACAGAATGCTGAATAGATTACTGAAAATATTTCTACAGGAGCATTTAATACTGAATGAATTAGACAGCACAGTTATCCAGTGAAATATTTAAAAAATTAAAAAAATATAAACAAGGAAAAACAACACATTTTAAAGTGACTCTTAAAGAAAGATCAAGAAGTTCTATTTGTTATGTTTAACATTTGAGCATAAAATATTAAGAAAACTTGTAAAGAAAATTTATTAAAACATGTTCACTTGCCTTCAGACTTGAGAGCAATTTAACGCACATATAGCACAGTATTTTTTTGTTTGTTTTTTACTTCAAATCAGGCTACTATTACTGGCACATCATTTAATACACTGACTGCTCAAGGTTCACTTAGCTGTACAATATGTATCCCAGAATAGTCTTAGGTGAATTCACAGAGCTGTTTTCTCAGTTTGAGTTTACAGACTATCTGCCTTGTTAGCTGTCTTCATGTTCAATTAATGACTCCAGTTCCCTTGTTTCATTACCATTTTAACATTTGATCAATCCTAATTAAACCATAGCTGAGGATTCTCAGCACTCTCCTCCTCATCCATTAAGGAAGTTTGTTTTTTTATCCTACAGATGATCAATACATTTGCTACAGCTTAACAACTTAATACTTTTGGTGTATAGTGATTCAACTTCTGCTTTGATTCAAGTCTATTTTCCAAATATTAAAAATTCTATCTTGCAAATCACAGGATTTGATTCCAAGTTATGTTTACAGATACCTTTCTGAAATATACACATAGATTACTGTAACAGATATTAAGCTAAAACACACATACTGCAGATGTTTGAGAATGCAGTTGACATGAAATATAAAGGAGGCTTGTATTATTTAATTAGTTCTAGTTTATTTATTACCAAGAAACTGATTGTAAATCTCTCTTAATCAGGTAATATGATAGACATTGAGATACAGTGTTCACAAAGAAGGGAGACATGGTATTTGATTTAGGAAAGTAATTTTATAATATGAGATTAATTTAATTTAAAATTCATATTAATATATGACATAATTAATACAATATTCTTTATTCATTCTTGAAACATTTGTGCCCGTGAGTCACCTGTACTTAAACCAAGAGTAAGGCATTAGAACGAAACCAAAGAATATGACATATTCAGGAAAGGTGTGTATCAGAATTGTTTCCTTTAATCATACTTACTGAGTTTGTGTGCTGAGAAAATAGTCTGAAAAACTGAAGTATAAGAAGAACAGGGCATTAGTATTGAAGGAAGCATCATTAACAACCTGAGATATGCAGATGACACAGCCTTCCTTGCTGACAGTGAAGAAGACTTGAAACACCGATGAAGATCAAAGACCATGGTATAAATTACACCTCAACAGAAAATAAACAAAATTCTTCACAACTGGACCAATAAGCAACATCATGATAAATGGATAAAAGTTTGAAGTTGTCAGTGGGAAGCAGCCTTTTAAGAGACCTTTTGTTCTGGATCCTGCATTCAACTCTTCATTGTCTGGCATCTGATTCTTGAGATGAGCCAGCAGCCTGTCATATTGTCTGGTGATTTGGGATTCATTAGATTCCACGGCCCATGAACCAGCAGCTGCCTGTCTGACTTGCCATTTTGAGTTTGTCAGCCCCTGCAGTCATGGGAGCTAAGAGAAGCCTTCAGCCTGACCCCTGATCCACAGACTTAGGACTTAGCATCTCTATGTACCTGTGTAAGCTACTTGCTTGGAATCTCTGTCTCTCTTTCTCTTTCTGTTTCTCTCTCCTTCTCTTATATACATTTGAAAGGTCCTACAACCTTAGATTGTGCCGTACATTTGCTGACTGGGCTCTGGAGCAATTGGACGTTGACCCTACTTCTGGCCAAAAAATGAAAATCAGCAATAAGGCCCACTTTTGGATGAATGGTTTTGTTAACAAACAAAACTGTCACATTTGGAGTAATGAGAATACAGCGAAGACTGAGGAATGTCTACTTCATCCCCCAGAAGTTACTGTTTGGTGTGGATTGAGGTCCAGTGAAATCATTGTCCCTTATTTTTTCTAAGATGTACCAAGAGGTTGTGATTGTCAATGGTAAAACATATCAGGCTATGAAAATTGATTATTTTTGGTCCCATGTGGAAGGTGTCACATGGCCATTTACCTGAAGCTCTTTCCACATGTAAAGCCATCAAATGTACTTCAAAATAAGAAAGGAATTAAAACTGAGTAATTTGTATGATTTGTTTTATTCAAGTTCAAAGATAGAACATCCTTACTGGAAGACTTTATATATGTATGATTTTTACACTGATGGGATATTTACATTGATGGTGTATGTGTATGAGTGTACACATGTATACACATGTATGTATACATGTACATACCCCTGGGTAGAGCAAATAGTTAGCAAATTCACTAAGTGAAAGGTTCACAATTCAGACTCCTCATGCGCGCATGCGCGTGTGCGCGCACACACACACACACACACACACACACACACGATTTTTATATTGATGGAATATTTACATTGATGATATATACACACACATACATGCATGTGTGTGTACATCCATGTGTACATGTATATGACCTTGAGTAAAGCAAATGGTTAGCAAATTCCCTACTGAACAACAGGTTCACAATTCAAACTCCTCCCCACCCAGACACACCTCAGCACCCAGGCCTGGCCATCCATTTCTGAAAGATTACAGCCTTGAAGACTCTATACAGCAGTAACTGTGCTGCACGTATGGAGTTGTCCTGAGCTGGAACTGACTCAAAGTTAACTAACAATGACTACGGGAGCCTGAAAAAAGAAGTGAAATGAATTTGTTGAAAATATTATCTCTTCACATCTTAAACTTAACCCTGTTGGAGTTCATTTTGGTTAGGTCTGGTTTTGTTAACTGATCATGGTGGAAACCCTAGTGGCATGGTGCTTAAGAGATGTGGCTACTGACCAAAAGGTAGGCAGTTCCAATCCACCAGACACTCTTTGGAAAAAATATGGGACAGTTCTCTTCTGTCCCTCAGGGTTCCTGTAAGTCAGAATTAGTTCAACAGCAGTGGATATGTTTGAAATGCTATGGAATGTATTGTAATTTAAAATGTATGTATTCATGCTTAACTATATTGATAAGCATATCTCATAAATATTTAATTTCTTATTCATAGAACCTCTTATTTATTGAAAATTGCTTCTAAAACTGATAATACCCATTTCTTTAACTGCAAATGTTTTGAGGGCATCAGACTTTGAGTTAGTATATACAGACCAAAAGTGAGAGATACTGTATGTCAGACATTGCTTTGTGCTTTAAAAATATAACATTGTTGTTTATGCAAAGAACCTTGAGACAGTAGGTAACTGTTTTAGTCACCTGGTACTACTCTAACAGAAAATCTCATGAAAGGAAGGCTTTATGAAGAGAAATTTGATTGTAAAAGTCCAGTAAGTTGCAAATCCATTTATGAGACATAAATTGACTCAATAAGAGAATTTGTCACAGTCCAGTAAGTTGAGTCCAAATTTGTTTTTATTATGACTGAATGAAAACGTACATTCCCATATAAATTCGCATCCTCACCCATATGCAGCTCTCACTGCTCTCCCTTCTCAGTGACAGCACACACTTCCTCTCTGCTCCATGCATGTCTTATCCTCCCAGCAGTCTCCTATTCCCTAATCTCCACCCACTCCTCTGCCTGCAGTAAGAGGTCAACAGGATGATATCCTATAGATACATAGAACCATAAAGTGCCTACAAGATACGGTCACATTGTGTCGCCAAGTCCAATCTATTGCTGTCTGAAAAGTTGACCTTCATTATAATTTATGGACAGGGGTGGCATCAGGGCCAGGGGCTATGCTCCCAGGGGAACCCCGAAGCCCCTGTACCATCAATTGCAGTCTTTTAGTGGAGATCTCAGGCTGCACCCCTGTTTATTCCTGTGTTACCAGTGAGACTCAATTTTGTGAGCTCCATCACAGCTGTCACTGGTGGTGGCCAGGCATCATCTGGTTCTTCTGGTCACGAGTGGGCATAGTCACCCACTTACGTGGGTCTCTCTGTCTTCTGGGTTACGTTTCCCCCATGGCGTTTTGGACCTCGGTGATGATCCATTTCTGCTGAGTTGGGAGCATTTTCTGTGCCCTCAGATGACAGCTTGGCAGCTTTTAAGACCCCAGATGCCTCTCACCAAAATGAGGTGCAGAGAGCCCTCTTAGCAAAATGCTAATTGTGCCAATTGTTCTCGATTTCCACTGAGAGCATGGTCCCCAGTCCCCCGCCCAGCTACTGTAATTGCAATATTGGGTTAAGATGAGAGGAATACTCAAGCTGAAGTCAAGTTAATATTTATCTTCTTTCTAATGTGTACCATCACAGATTTCACCCAACCGAATTTCTGACAACTGTCTAATCTAAACCCTCACCCCCTCACCCTCCCTCCTTCAACACCCTTGCAGCCATCAAAGACACTTTTCTTCTATGCATGAGTCTGTTTTTAAGTCCTTAACCTAGAGGTCTCATACAATAGTTGTCCTTTTGTCTCTGACTACTTTCACTCAACATAATTCCCTTCAGTTGAAACCAGGTTGTGAGATATTTCCTGAAATCATCATTGTTCTTTATGATTGCATAGTGTTCCATTGATTATACATACCATAGTTTACGTATCCATTACTCTGTTGTCATGCATCTGGGTTGATTCAATTGTTTTGCTATTCTGGACTGTGCTGTGATAAACATTTGTGTGTGTGCATCAGTTGGTGTGAATGGTCTTGATTCTGTAGCATGCATTCCAAGCAGTGGAATTACTGAGTCAAATTGTATATCTAGATCCAGTTTTTTGAGGGAGCACCAGATAGCTTTCCAAAGAGGTTGCACCATTTTGCAATGCCACCAACAGTGTAGGAGAGTTCCAATTTTTCCACAGCCTCTCCAGCATTTGTTGTTTTTTGTTGTTTGGATCATGGCCAACCTTGTTGGGGTGAGAGTGTATCTCATTGTAGTTTTGATTTGAATTTCTTTAATAGCTAATGATCGTGAGCACGTCTGCATGTGTTTTTTTGCTACCTGGATCTCCTCTTTAAAGAACTGTATGTCAGTCTCTTTTTCCCAATGCTTAAATGTATGATTTATCTTTTTCTTGTTGATATTTTGCAGTACCTTATAGATTATGAAGATCAAGAGTCAGTTTGATATATAGTTTTCAAACATTTTTTCTCATTCCGTAGGTGGCCTTTTAATTCTTTTAATAAAGTCTTTGAATGAGCAAAAGTTTTTCATTCTTAGTAGTTCCCATTTATCTAGTTTATCTTCTGCTGTTTGTGGTTTGTTTGACAGATTCTGACGTCTGTCTACGTTGTGCGTTAAAACGTCCATTGTTGTTCCTACTTTTTCTTGGATGAACTTTATCGTTTTAGATTTGATATTTAGGTCTTTTATCCAATTTGAGTCCAATTTGAGTTGGTTTTTGTATGAGGTGTAAGATGGATCTTGTTTCAATTTATTGCAGATGGATATCCAATCTTGCCAGCACCATTTGTTGAAGATACTGTTTTTACCCCAGTTTAATGTCTTAGGGCCTTTGTCGAATATCAACTGTTCATAGGCAGATGGTGTCATCTCTGGGGTCTCAATAGTGTTCCATTGATCCATCTGTTTCTTTTTGTACCTGTACCAGGCTGTTTTGACTACTGTGGCAGTGTAATAGGTTCTAAAGTCAGGAAGTGAGAGGCCTCCCAGTGTGTTCCTTTTCTTTAGCAGTGCTTTACCTGTTTCCACACAAAATTGGTAATTTGTTTCTCCATCTAATTAAAAACTGTCAGTGGAACTAGTACTGGGATTGCATTATGTAAGTAGATTGCTTTGAGTAAAACAGACACTTTAACAATGTTAAGTCTTCATATTCACGAGAAGGGTAGGTTTCTCTGTTTAGGTAAGTCTCTGTTAGTTTCTTGTAGTAAGGGCTTATAGTTCTCTTTGTAAAGATTTGTTATTTCTCTCGTTAGATTTACTTTCAGGTACTTTATCTTCTTAGAGGCTGTAGTAAATGGTACTGACTTGGGGATTTCTTCCTTAAGAATCTTGTTGTTGATATGAAGGAATACTACTGATTTATGTTTATCTTATCCTGAGACTTTGCTGAACTCTCTGTCAGTTTGAGTAGTTTACTTATGGATTCTTTAGGATTCTCTGCATGTAAAATAATATCATCTGCAAATAGGGAGAATTTTGACTTCTTCTTTGTAAATGCAGATGCCCTTTACTTCTTGGTCTTGTCTAATTGTTCTGGCTAGAACTTCTAGCACAATGTTGAACAGGAGAGATGAGAGTGGGCATCTTTGTCTAGTTCCTGTTCTCAAGGGAAACTGTTTCAGTCTCTTTCCATTCAAGATGATGTAGGCAGTTGGGTTTGTACAAATGGCCCTTATTGCATTGAGGAATTTGCCATCTATTCCTATTTAGCTGAGGGTTTTTAGCATGAATGAGTGTTGGACTTCACCAAATGTCTTTTCTGCATCAATAGACAAGATCCGGTGATTCTTGTCTTTTGTGGTATCTATGTGGTTAATCACATTAATTGTTTTTCTGATGTTGAACCAGCCTTGCATCCCTGGTATGAATTCAACTTGGTCATGATGGATTATTCTTTGGATATGTTGTTGTATTCTATAAGCAAGAATTTTGTTGAAAATTTTTGCATATGGATTCATTAGTGATATCAGTCTGTAGTTCTCCTTTTTAGTTGGGTCTTGCCCTGGCTTTGGTATCAGGGTTACACTGCCTTCATAGAATGAGTTTGGGAGTACTCCATCCCTTTCTATACTGTGAAATAGTCTCAGTAGTATTGCAGTTAACTCTTCTCTAAAAGCTTGGTGGAATACTCTGGTGAAGCCATCTGGGCCTGGGCTTTTTTTAGTTGGGAGTTTTTTGATGACTCTTTCAGTCTCTTCCTTTGTGATGGGTGTATTAAGTTGTTCTGTTTCACCTTGTAACAATTTTAATAGGTGATATGAATCAAGGAATTTCTCCATTTCCTCTAGGTTTCCAAATTTGTTAAGAGTATAGTCTTCATGGTATTCTGTTAGAATAGTTTTGATTTTTGTTGGATCTATTGTGACCACTCCCCTCTCATTTCTAGTTTGAGTTATTTGTTGTCTTTCCTGTTTCTCTTTAGTAAATTTAATCAATAGTTTGTCAATTTGGTTGAATTTTTCAAAAAAAAAAAAAAAAAAAACAGCGTGGTCTTTTCAGTTTTTCCAGTTTTTCTTCTATTCTCTCATTCGTTTAGTTCTGCTCTAATCTTTATGCTCTGTTTTCTTCTGGTGCCTGAGGGTTTCCTGTGTTGTTCTCTCTCTAATAAAGTCTTTGAATGAGCAAAAGTGTTTCATTCTTAGTAGTTTCCATTTATCTAGTTTATCTTCTGTTGATTGTGGTTTGTTTGACAGATTTTGAAGTCTGTTTACATTGTGTTTTAAAACTTCCATTGTTGTTCCTACTTTTTCTTGGAAGAGCTTTATCATTTCAGACTTGATATTTAGGTCTTTTATATAGTTTGAGCTGATTTTTGTATGAGGATCTTGTTTCAGTTTATTGCAGATCGATATTCAGTTTTGCCAGCACCATTTGTTGAAGATACTGTTTTCACCCCAGTTTAATGTCTTAGGGCCTTTGTCAAAGATCAATTGTTTATAGGCAGATGGAGTCATCCCTGGGGTCTCAATTCTATTCCATTGATTGATCTGTCTGTTTTTGTACCAGTACCAGGCTGTTTTGACCACTGTAGCAGTGTAGTATGTTCTAAGGTCGGGTAATGAGAGGCTTCCCAGTGTGTTCTTCTTCTTTAGTAGTACCTTACTTATCCGGGGCTTCTTCCCTTTCCGAACAAAATTGGTGATTTGTTTCTCCATCTCATTAAAAAATGATGCTGGAACTGGTGTTGGGATTGCATTACGTAAGCAGATTGCTTTGGGTAAAATAGATATTTTCACAATGTTTCGTCTTCCTATCCATGAGCAGGGTAGGTTTTTCCATTTATCTAAGTCTCTCTTAGTTTCTTGTAATAAGGGCTAGTAGTTCTCTTTGTAAAGGTCTGTTATTTCTCCAGTTAAAGTAATTCCTAGGTACTTTATCTTCTTAGGGGCTATAGTAAATGGTATTGATTTGATGATTTCTTCATTAACAGTCTCATTGTCGGTATAAAGCAATCCTACTGATTTACTTATGTTTATTGTGTATCCTGAGATTTTGCTGAACTCTTCTATCACTTTGAATAGTTTCCTTATAGATTCTTTGGGATTCTCTGCATATACAATCATGTCATCAGCAAACAGGGAGATTTTGACTTCTTCTTTGCTGATGCAGATGTCCTTTGTTTCTTGGTCTTGTCTAATTGTTCTGGCTAGAACTTCTAGTACAATGTTGAATAGGAGAGGTGACAGTGGGCATCCTTGTCCAGTTCCTGTTCTCAAGGGAAAGTCTTTCAGTCTCACTCCATTCAGGATGATGTAGGCAGTTGGCTTTGTATACATGGCCCTTATTAAGTTGAGGAATTTTCGCTCTATGCCTATTTGGCTAAGCGTTTTTAGCCTGAATGGGTGTTGGACTTTATCAAATGCCTTTTCTGCATCAATGGACAGAATCAGGTGATTCTTGTCTTTTGTGATATTTATGTGGTTAATCACATTAATTGTTTTTCTGATGCTGAACGAGCACCATCCCTGGTATGAATCAAACTTGCTCATGATGGATTATTTTTTTTGATATGTAGTTGTATTCTTCTGGCAAGAATTTTGTTGAAGATTTTTGCATCTAGATTCATGAGTGATATCGGCCTATATGCTCCTTTTTGGTTGGGTTTTTCCCTAGCTTTCATATGAGGGTTATGCTGGTTTCATAGAATGAGTTTAAGAGTACTCCATCCCTTCCTATACTGTGAAATAGTCTCGGTAGTATTGGAGATAACTCTTCTCTAAAAGCTTGGTAGAATTTTGCAGCAAAGCCATCTGGGTCCGGGTTTTTTTTTTTTTTTTTTTTTTTTGGTTGGCAGTGTTTTGATGACATTTTCGATCTCTTCCTTTGTGATGGGTTTATTAAGTTGTTCTGCTTCACGTTGTGGTAATTTGGTTAGGTGGTGTGAATCAAGCAATTTGTCCATTTCCTCTAGGTTTTCAAATTTGTTAGAGTACAGTCTTTCACAGTATTCTGTTATGATGTTTTTAATTTCTACTGGCTCCGTTGTGACAATTCCTCTCTCATTTCTAATTTGGGTTATTTGTTTCCTTTCCTGCTTTTCTTTAGTAAGTTTAGCCAGTGGTTTGTCAATTTGTTGAGCTTTTCAAAAACCAGCTTTTGGTCTTTTCAACCTTTTCAATTGTTCTTCTATTCTCTAATTTATTTAGCTCTGCTCTAATCTTTATGATCTGATTTCTTCTGGTGCCTGAGGGGTTCCTCTGTTGTTCTCTCTCTACTTGCTCAAGCTGTAGGTTTAGTTCCTTGATTTGGTTTGTTTCTTCCGTCCAGATGTGTGCATTTATGGAGATAAACAGACCTCTGAGCACTGCTTTGGCTGTATCCCATAGATTCCGGTAGGAAGTTTTCATTCTCATTGGAATCCATGAATTTCTTTATTTCATCCTTGATTTCTTCTATAAACCATGTTTTTTTTTTTTAGCAAGATGTTGTTCAGTTTCCAAGAGTTCCACTTTCTATCTGTTTTTTCTACTATTGATTTCGACTTTTATGGCTTTATGATCTGAGACAATGCTTTGCATTAATTCAATGGTGTGGATTTTGTTGACAATTGCATTATGTCCTAGCACGTGGTCAATTCTTGAGAATGTTCCACGTGCACTGGAGAAGAAGGTGTAGTTGTCCGCTGATGGGTAGAAAGTTCTGTATATATCGATGAGCTTTAATTGGTTAATTGTGCCAATGAGGTCTTCTGTATTTTTACTGAGCTTTTTTGTAGATGATCTGTCCAGTAATGAGAGTGGAGTGTTGAAGTCTCCCACTATCACTGTGGAGTGATCTAACTCTTTTTTCATTGTAGTCAGTGTTTCTTTGATGTACTTAGGTCCTCTGATATTAGATGCATAAATATTTAATATAGTTAAGTCTTGCTGTTTACTGAACCTTTCAGCAATAAATAGTATCCATCGTTGTCCATGATGGTTGATTTTACATTAAAATTGATTTTGTCTGAGATTAGAATTTCCACACCTGCTCTTCTTTGTTTCTTGTTAGCTTGATACATATTCTTCCATCTTTTAATTTTTAGTTTGTTCCTATCTTTAAGTCTCAAGTGAGTTTCTTGTAGGCTACATATGGATGGGTCATATCTTTTGATCCAAGTTGTCACTCAGTGTCTCTTTACTGGAGCATCCATTCCGTTCACATTCAGTGTAATTATTGATAGGTATGTGTTCATATTGTGATATGTTTATTTTTGTGTTGATGTTTTCTCTGTTGTTCTTATTAGTCTGTTCTCAGACATTCTTTTCTGTGAGTTGATTTTCCACGTATTTCAGAGCTGATTTTGTAGTTGTTGAGACTCCCGTGTTACATTTCTTGATATGATATGTTACATCTTTGTTATGTTTTACAGATGCCGCTATGATCCCCCTTAATAAACTATATGGACTCAATGGCACTTGGCTTCAAACCCCGTTTTAATTACCACCAGTCTTTTCATTTTCCTCTCCATCTGGAAGGACTATAATGACTGTAGTGCATCCCTCTTTTTAGTATGATGGCAACACAATTTTCATGATAATCACTGGATTGTTTCAGTATTAAAGCTGTGATTGAATTTGGAGCCTTCTCTAACTGAGTAGAGTTCTGAATAATGTGTCATTCTAAAATATATAGTTTGTGCTTTTGTTCTTCTAATCCAAAGCCAAGAACTTCTTTCAGGATTTCTTGTAGTTTTGGTTTGGTTTTGACAAAGTCTATGAGTTTCTGTTTATCTGGTAATGCCTTCATTTGATTTTCATATTTGGAAGATGGTTTTGCAAGATATATAATTCTTGGTTGGAAGTTTTTCTCCTTCAAGGCTTTGAATGTGTCATGCCACTGTCTCTGTGCCAGCATGGATTCTGCTGAGAAATCTGATGAAAGCCTACCAGGTTTCCCTCTGAATGTTAGCTTTATTTTGAATTTTGCTGCCTTTAAGAGTTACTGCTTATGTTTCATTTTGATTATAATATGTCTTGGAGTCTTTCTTTTGAGATCTATGTTGGGTGGTGTATGATATGCATCTGGGATATCTATATTCTCTTCCTTCATGAGTCAGATCAGACTCGATGGCACTTGGCTTGGCTGGCATGCTTTCTGGGAAGTTTTCTGTCAACAGCTCAGCAGTGATACTCTCTATGTTCTCAGGTGTCTCATCCTGTTCAGGATTCCAGTTAATCGAAGGTTGTTCCTCTTGATAGAGTCCCACATGCTTCTTAATGCTTCTTCATTTTTCTTGTTTCTTTTTTCCTGATTTCTGCTCATAGACGCTGGCATCAGTAGCTCTGATTTCAAGTCAGAAATTCTTTTTTCCATTTGTTCCATTCTTTTTCATTGGCTTTGTATCAGAGTTTCTATGTCTTTGATTTTGTTCTTGATGTATTCAATTTCAGAGTACTAGTGTTCCATCAGATCGAACATCTTGCTTAATTTTTCCTTTTGTTCTGCTGCATTTTGTATAAGGTCTAGAGCCAGGTAGAAGGGCTCTGTATATAATTATTTTACATTCACTTTCTGATGATTTCAGAAAAGTTTCTTCATCTGGAAAACTCCTTGGTTGTTTTGTTTGGGAGCCTTCTGAAGCCATGGGTGATTTCTTGTATGCCACAAGCATCTGTTGCCTTTTGGGTTTCATGTGAGTAAGAAAAGGGTGAGAGAGATACTGTGAGGATTGACTATAGATGTTTCTCTAGGCTGTCTTAAAATGTAAAACAAAATTTATCTGACCACTTCCCAAGTCAGGTTTTCAGGTATAGAGGTCCCTCTTCCCAGCTGGCAAAGTAAGCACCTGTATATCCAACCCCAGATGATTCAAACTAGTTCAAAATAACAGTAATGCTACTGCCCTGTTGGCCTTTGCTGACAAGGCCCAGCCTTAGGCGACACTGTGTAAGCTACTGCTTTTCTGGTAGAAAAGGGCTCTCCTGTGGGCAGGCTCTGACACTCAAGCTAAGAAATAGGTCTAGCTGCAGCCACCGTATTTCAGATGATATCCTCCACACAGTCAGCAGCTAGAGGGGGTAAAAGTGCCGAGAGATAGTGAGTCCTCTGCCCCCTTGTTGCCGGGCCCCTACCGTAGGTCACACTGTGTAAACTCCTGCTTTTCTGTCATAGAAGCACTGTCCTGTTTACAGGCACTGGCTCCCCGGCTAAGAATTAGTCCCACTAAAGATGGCACTTGGCCGAAATCTCCGTATCCAACATGGCATCCCGCACACATGCCCTGTGGTTCCATAGAAACCGTGCTGTGGCAGTGATAAAAAGACAGGCCCAAATTGTCTAGGTTTGCAGAGTCCTAAGCCTGGCTCTCAAAATATGACTGTCTCACCTGCCTGTCCCACCAGCAGTGCATCTGAGTCTAGCCACTAGGCAAGACCCAGCTCTGCCCGCCAGCCAAGACAGAGAAAAAAAAGTCAGAATGGTGCATTTACCTTCAGTCTGTGAGAACCAGGGCTAGCCAGGAGCAGGAGTCAGCGAAAGAGAGGAGGTTTTTCATTCAGCCGTATGAAGTCCAAATTAACAACCCTGTGTCATGTCCTGGGGGCTCACTAGATGACCAGAAGGCTCCATTTGATTATCAGTTCAGATCTTAGTTTCCAAAGACATATAAGGAGATGTGTGCTTAGTCCACCATCTTTTGACTCCACCTCCACAAAAATATTCTTAATATAACCCCTTATAAGACAAAATGCTGGTAAATTATTTTCCATTAAGTATCATTTCCTAAAGAGTAACAACTAAACACATACACACTTAGCATTTGATGCATATTAACTCACCAAATTACTGAATTCCTTATTCATATATTCACAAAAACTTAATCAGAAACTGTCAAGTTAGCTTTTTAAGGTATTTTATTTTACATTTCAGAGATCAGGAATGTTCAAAATTTTTCCATCAATTACCCTTACATCTTCAAATTCTCAGAATGAGTTTTTCTTATATGGAATGTGTATATATATATTTGAACCAGACCTGACTCAACAGCAGTGGTTTTTTTTTTTTTTTTAAACTGGGATATGTATACGGACCTGCAGATAGGCAGGCATGCAACTTTCACTTAATCATAATATAATAAAGAATTTCATTTTACTTGGGTCCACAATCAATGCGCGTGGAAGCAACAGTCAAGAAATTAGATGACTCACTGAATAGTGAAAATCTGATGCAAAAGTCCTAAAAAGAAAACAAAAATTTTGCTTTGAGGACATGGTGTACCTGATTCAAGCCAAGATATTTTCAGTCACATCATATGCATCCAAAGGTGGGAAATGGATAAGAAAGATTGACAAATAATTTATATGTTTTAATTATAGTGTTGATGAAGAATATTGAATATACTATAGACTGACAGAAGAAGTAACAAATCTTGGAAGAAGTACAGCCAGAATGCTCCTTGAAAATGCTGATTATAACACTTTGTTTCATATGGTTTGAATATGTTATCAGGAGGCACCAGTCCCTGGTGAAGAATATCATGCTTGGCATGGTACAGGTCAGCAAAATAAAGGAAGACCATTAAGAAAGGGGATTGATACAGTGGCTTCAACAGTGGGCTCAAGAATACTTAAAATTGTGTGGATGGCATACGATTGGCAGTTTCTGTCTGTGATACATAGGGTCATTATAAATTGGCCACTGTGAGTTGAAGCACTAATAGAAAAAATTACAGCCTGGAAAACCCTATAGGGCAGTTCTACACTATCACATGAGGAGGCTATGAGTCAAAATCAGCTAGGTTATACCCAACAACAAGAACGTATGGCATGCGAAACAGCCAACCTGAAGTAGAAAGTCAGGGCTTCTCTGTTTTAAATTAGGCAACACAAATGTCTGGTATCCTAGCTTTACTCTCGTTTTATTCATGTCTTCTTTGTTAAAATTCATTATTTTCACTGAAATTTTTTTCACTGTGATGTACAAATCATCTTACTCTACTATTTTCCGTTCTTAATTTTTTTTATCTCCTTCTTTTACTTCACACTTTTAGATTTAGAGTTTTTCTTCTTCTTCAGGATTGCATGTTTCTCTGCCTCTTCTGATGCATCATGACATTCATGAACTCCTGATCTTTGTTTCTTTATCCCTCTTTATCCAATCTTATTATCTAGAACACTTACTGTACTGCTGTAGCAGAAATACAAGAGTGGATGGCTTTAACAAAGGAAAGTTTATTCTTACATAGTCTATTAGGTTACAAATCCGAATTCAGGATGTCTGCTCCAGGGCAAGGCTTTCCCCCTTGTAGACTCTAGAGGAAAGTCCTGTGTTGCATCAGTCTTTGTTCAGGGAGTATCTTGGTGCAGGAACCTCAGATCTGAAGGACTTGTTCTACTAAAGTGCTGCTTCATTGATGGTGTGAGGGTTTGAAATCTCTCTGATAGATTTTTCCCTTTATAGCTCAACAGATATCTCAAGTCAGAAAACAAATTTACATATTGAATCTTACTTGACCAACACAACTGCTGCCCATCCACCATTATTAACATAATATAGACAGGAATTCCAACATGGAGGAATATCAAACAATACCAGGAATTATGGCACAGCCAAATTATCATAGACTTTCTAGGGAATACATTCAATCCATGATGCTTACCCTCTGTTTTCATACATGATTTTTTTTTCAGTTCCCTGAAACATGGCATTTAAAACAGCACGAAGAGGAAATGACAGCATGATCATTGGCATCCTTGGAGAATTATACCACCCTTCTTGTCATTGCAAATGTCTCCTTCAGTTTCAACGATTCCAAATGCAAAACATTAATGTTCTTGGCAAAACAGAACTAAAGTTAACACTTGCTTTTCATTTTCTTCCTTATTATTCCAAAATTTAAACTCATAGGGCACTATAGGATTTATTTTCACAAGAAACTTTGAAAAATAATTTTGAAAAAATTCTCTGAGACATCTCATGTGTAAAAAAAGGAAAAGGCATATAAGCAACTGCTAGGCCAGTTTTTATTTACTTTATTTGCTTTTAAATTACAATTATTCCCATTTCCAATTCTGTCTCATTTTCATCATTTCCATTATCACTTGCACTCTGTAATACATCTATTCTGTTTTTATTTCAACCTGTACAATTTTTAACCATTTAACTGTATTATATTCAGTCTTAAGTCGTGGCATTGCCATCTTTCTTGTATTTGTTTGATTTCTTTGTTGCTGAAACCAAACACCCACTACCATCATCTTGATTCTGACTCGCAGCAACCCTACAGGACAGAGTAGATTTGCCCCATAGGGTTTCCAAGGCTGTAATCTTTGTGAAAGCAGACTGCCACATCTTTTACCTGTAGTGTACCTGGTAGACTTGAACTGTTGACCTTTCATTTAGCTGGTAAGTGCTTAACCACTGTACCACTACTGCTCCATTTATAGTGCAATAGTGTGCTATACATGTAGTCAGCTTTAGTTTAGTATTTGCTAACTGATTGTGCCTTTTTTTAATGTATTTTGCAACATGTATCTCAATGATAAAAAAGATAATGAAACTTAACACTGATGTTAAGCTGACATTAAGACTGTCTTACAGTAATCACACTATAGGGCTATGCCAAAATAACTGATAAACAGACTATACTTAACATCAGTAACTTTGAGACAAAGTATTTCTAGAAGTATGGCTAAACCCACACATATGTGTGTTTCATAATTTCATAACTTTTGTTATGGAATTGTGCAACATATGCTAGAGCAATTTCGACTGTAAACCTAGGGGAGTTGGAGCTTTTTACATGTGGATTTCTGCCAACAAAAACATCATGATTTATGCTCTAAATACATATTTGCACATAGAAAGCACATGTTGCAGTCTTAAATTTTCCAAGCATTTCTTATTTTTAAAATTATTTGTGACATCATATATTTGCAAGCAGTTGTTAATTTTCTATTAGTAAGAATTACTAAAATAACTACATTTAGTAATTACTAAATTATTAAAATTAGTAAGATACAGATCAGTCATAGAATCAGGCCACATACTCAAATTGGGTGGTATAAGAAAAGTTTAATAAAGGAACTGTTTATAAATTGAAAACATGATGCAGAAAAAGAACAAGGCATAGTGCCATTTGCCAGACGGGCCACAATTAGCGCTCCTGGGCTTGAAGAAGTTGCTTTGGGGAGAAAGAAACACTCGGTACTGTAACTGTGACTATAGGGAAATGCCTGAATTATAGAAGACAAGATCTTAGAGGTATGCATCTAACCAAAATCCTTCAATCGGACAAATAGGGAAACAAATACCTGAACTCTCCTTGCTTCCCTGTTCACGTGTCCAGATATCCTTTCTGGACTCCTTTGTCCCACTCACTGGCTGAAGACAACTGGAAAATGCCATTTACACAACAAGTACATATTTCAGATTTCAGAGGCACAGCATAGTGTGGAGATGATAGAGATGTAGCTGGATGGGCCGAGATGTATCTAGGAAATACTCAGTAGCGTTTGAAACATGGCTTATTTATTTATTTATGTAGTAGAATATTATAGTGTTAAAATGATTATTAAAAATATTTCTTATTTAAAAAAACTGGTTTTGGTATAGACAAATTCTGTTTCTCCATGACAGATTTCTACAGAAAGTTTGTTTGTTTGTTTGTTTTTATTTAATATGACTGAGTGAAAATGTACATTCCTGTATAAATTTACATGCCCGCCTATATGCAGCTTCCACTGCTCTCCCGGTCCGCTGACAGCACACTATTCCTCTCTGCTCCATACATGTCTCATCCTCCTAACAGTCTCCTTTCCCCTCCTGTCTACCCATGTTCCTTCCTCCAGCCAGAGGTCAGCAGGATGATATCCTATAGATGTATAGAACCATAAAGTGCATCCAATATACGATCACTCTGCATCGCCAAGTCCAACCCATTCGTGTCCAAAGGGTGGACCTTCGTTATGATTTATGGGCAAGGGCAGCATCAGGGCCAGGGGCCATGCTCCCAGGGCAACCCCAAAACCTCTGGACCATCAACTGAGGTCCTTTAGTGGCGATCTAAGGATGCACCCTTTTTATTCTTGTATTGCCGGTGAGACTCAACTTAGCGAGCTCCATTGTGGCTATCACTGGTGGTGGCCAGACATCATCCAGTTCTTTCAGTCCCAAGTCTATGTAGGCACCCACTCATGTGAGTCTGTCTATATTCTGGGTTGTCTTTACCAAGGAAATATCAAACTGCTTTCCAAAGAGGTAGTACCATTTTGCAATCCCATCAGCAGTGTAGGAGTGTTATAATTTCTCCACAGCCTCTCCAGCATTTGTTGTTTTGTGCTTTTTGAATTATGACCAAACTTGTTAGGGTGAGATGGCATCTCATTGTAGTTTTGATTTGGATTTCTCTGATGGCTAACAATCGTGAGCATTTCCTCATGTGTCTTTTGGCTGCCTAGACATCCTCTTTGGTGAAGTGTCTGTCCACCGCCTTTGCCCATCACTTAATTGGGTTATTTATTTTTCTTGTGGATATTTTGCTGTGCCTTGTAGATTATGGAGATCAGACATGCCGGTCTGACATGTAGTTGCTAGATATTTTGTTCCCATTCTGCAGGTGGTCTTTTAATTCTTTGGTAAAGTCTTCTGATGAGCAAAACCGTTTGATTCTTAGTAGGTCTCATTTATCTATTTTCTCTGCTGTTGATTGTATTTTGTTTGTCTGATGTGGCTCAAAGTAGGGAGCGGCTATGGCCTTGCTGCCATCCTCTGCCAGACCCCACCCATAACTCCAGGCACCACTGTCCTAAACACAGCTTTTCTACTGAAGAAACGCTTTGCAGACAGGAGCTGCTGCTCTGTGTGACAATTAGCCCCAGCTAAGGCCTCCAGGTGGGTGACTCTATTTCCCAACTAACCAAGATGGTATCTCACCCAAGCTACCCTTCCTGCCCTGAAAAATCAAAATCTATGGTGCAGCTCAGAAAAGAGAAGGTGGAGAGGTAGTGGTGCCCTCAGTCAGCATTTGAGCTCTCATATGTGGCTACCCCAAGCACAATCTCTCTTCCTTAAGCACTGAAGTTCAGCATATTAGCCTGCTCATGCCCAGCCTCCATCTCCCTGATAACAAAGAAGGTGTCAGTAATCACAGTCCTCCCAAATGCAAGTCAGCAGAAACAGGACTCAGTGTGCTGTTGCGCTGTCTTTGAGAGAGGTATTTACCCTGTTACTCGTGCGTACTCCAATCTGACAATCCTAAGTCTCCCCGGATGTCCACCCTGCTCTGTTCAGTTATCATTCCAGGCCTTAGTTCTTAGAGATAATTGAGGAGATGGGTTTCTAGTCTGCCATCTTGGCCTCACCCGCCTTTGTTTTATTTCTTGACTGCTGCTTCTATTGTCATTGATTATGGATCCAAATAAAATGAAATCTTTGACAACTTCAATCTTTTCTCCATTTATCATAAAGTCACTTACTGGTCCAGTTGTGAGGATTTTTGTTTATTTTGAGTTATAATCCATACTGAATGCTGTAAAGTCATTATTAACTGCTCCAAGTCTTCTTCATTTTCAGCAAAACATTTTTGTCACCTGCATATCTCAGGTTGTTAATGAATTTTCTTCATATACTTCAGCTTCTTGGAGTATCTGCTCATTATACAGATTGAATAAGTATGATGAAAGGGTACAACCCTGACTCATAACTTTCCTTTCTGTTATGCTTTGCAGACTGCCTCTTCTTCTATGTGCATGAGCCATTGAGTGTTCTGGAGTTCCTAGTCTTTGCAATGTTATCTATAATTTTTTATGATCCACACAGCCAAATGCCTTGGCATAATCATTGGAACTCAGGTAAACATCTTTCTGGTATTCTCTGCTTTTAGCCAAGATCTATCTGACATCATTAATGGTACCCTTTGTCCCAAGCCATCTTCCAGATCCAGCTTGAATTTATTACAGTTACCTGTGCTGCTACAATCACTCTTCAATTATCTTCAGCTAAATATTATTTGTGTATGATACTAATGATGTTGTTTTATAAGTTTCCACACTCTGCTGCATCACCTTTCTTTGGAATGGGCACAAATATGGATTTCTTCCAGTGAGTTGGCAAGAAAGCTGTCTTTCAAATTTCTTGACATAGGTGAATGAGCACCTGCAAGGAAGCACTCTTTGTTGAGACATTTCAATTATTAGTTGATTCCTGAAGCTTTTTTTTTCCCCCATTCTTTTCAGTACAATTTAGACTTATTTCATTACCATCAGTTATTGATCATATGCTATATCTTGAACATTGACCACTTCTTTTTGGTAAAATTACTCTGTATTCCATCCTTCTTCTTCTGATGCTTCCTGAGTCATTCAGCATTTTCCCAGTGGAATCCTTCAGTGTTACAGCTTGAGGTCTGAAGTTTTTCTTCCGTTCATTTGGCTTAAGAAATGCTTAATGTGTTCTTCCCTTTTGGTTTTCTATTTCCAGCTCTTTGCATATAATATTTTAGTTTGCCATCTTGAGCCACCTTTTGAAATCTCTTGTTCACTTCTTTTGTTTCTGTGGTTACTGGATGTTTAAGAGTAAGTTTTTGAATCTCTTATGGCATCCTTTTGGTATATTCTTTCTTTTCTGTCTTTTAAGTGGCTTATTGCTTTCTCTACGTATGTATGTCATCCTGTAACTCATCTAGACTTGATCATTAGTATTCAGTGTATCAAATGTTTTTTTCAGAAAGTCTCTAAATTCAGATAGGACGTAGTCAAGGTTGTATTTTCACTCTCAGGGAGTTGCTCTAATTTAAGTCTGCTTAAACTTGAATTTGCATATGAGAAATTGATAGCTTGTTCTACAGTTGGACCCTTGTCTTGTTCTAACTGATGACACTGAGCTTCTTCATTCTCTCTTCTCACAGATGTATTTGATTTGATTCTTGTGTATTCCATCTGGTGAGGTCCACGTGTATAGTTAACATTTATGTTGGTTAAAAAAACAAAAAGATGTTTTCAGTGAAAAAGATGTTGGTCTTGAAAAAACCCATTATGTAATTCTTTGCAAATCCTCCATTACAGAGGCCTTTCTAACACCTAGAATGTGTTTTCACTTACAGAAACATCTTGCTTGTTTCCAGCTTTTGAATCTCAATAACCAGTGGTTATCAATGCCTCTTGTTCCTGTTTAATCAATTTTGGACTGCAGAAATTGGAAAAGTACTGAATTTTCTTCTTTTTGGCCTTAGTGGATGGTCATAATTTTGAATAATAGTCTTATTAATGGTCTTCTTTGTAGGCTTATAAATATTTCCCTATCACTGGAAGTTCTGTTCTTTAGGATGGATCTTAAAAAAAAAAAATGATGATGAATGTGGCAATATTTCTCTCCTTTTTGTCATTCCTAGCATAGTAATACGCATGATTGTCTGATTCAAAATGGCCAATGCTAGTCCATTTCAGCTCACTAATGCCTAAGATATGGATCTTTATGAAGTCCATTTCATTTTTGACTGCATCCAACTTTTCTAACTTCATACTTCATGTATTCCATGGTCTTATTATTAATGGGTTTCTGCAGCTGTTTCTGTTCACTTTGAGTCATGGCCACACCAGCAAATGAAGGGCCAGAAAGCCTGATGCCATCCACGTCAATAAGATAAGCTCTACTTGGAGAAGGCAGCCCTTCTCTCAACATATTCTGAATGCTTCCAACTGAGAGGCTCATCTTCTACCACCGTATCATATAATGTTCCATTATTATTCACAAGATTTTCATTGGCAAATTTTTTCAGAAGTAGACTGCCAGGTTCTTATTCCTAGTGTATCTTAGTCTGGAAGGTGTGCTGAAATCTGTCTACTAGACATGTTCGTACTGTTATTTGATATACTGGTGGCATAGCTTCCTCCCTTACAGTAACACACAGACCACCACAGTGTAACAAAGTGACAGATGTGTGGGCATTCACAGGAACACAATGTTTTATTTCCAGAATTAGATTACAAATACTTTATTGATAACCTTAATGTTTTACTAAGCAGCTATTGGCTGCTAACTGGAACACTGGTAGTCTGAACAGATCCAGAAGTTCTGTAGGAAAAAGACCTAAAGATCTGCTTCCATGAGATTACAGCTTTCAAAATCCTGTGGAGTAGTTCTACTCTGTCACATGGGTTTACTGTGAGTTAATGGCACCCAACAGCAACAACGGTATTTTAGTAATAACTAACAGTTAGCATTATCATCTTTATTTTTTCATTAAAATGTAAATATAACAGCACAATTTGAGCTGTATAGGCTTATTTTATTAGTTTACAAAAAAAATTGCTGTTCAGTCGATTCCAACCCCTAACAAATCCATAGAACAGAATAGAATGCTCCACTGAGTTTCTGAGGAGTATCTGGTGGAATCAAACTGCTGACATTTTTGTTAGCAGTTGTAGTACTTAACCACTATACCACCAGGGTTTCCTTTGTTATCTTAGGCCTAATAAAATATAATTTTAATTATTTGGGAAAATATTATAGAAACCATAATAAGAAATAACTGAACCTGGTGTTATTGAGTCAAATCCTACCCATAGCAACTCTACAGTTAGTCAATTTTAAAAATATATAAAATACTGTTTGTGCTGAGTTGGAGAGGGGACATGAGAGATAATATAACCAAACAAGACTGATAGAATAAATTGTGAAAATATTGAAAAGCATGGTTTCTGTTTTAGTCAGCTAGGGCTGCTCTATCAGAAATACCACAGGGTGGATGGCTGTAACAAAGGAAGGTTTATTCCTACACAGTCCAGTAGGCTAAAAGTCCGTATTCAGGATGTCTGCTCCAGCGGAAGACTTTCCCCTTGTCAGCTCTGGAGGAAAGTCTGGTATTGCATCAGTCTTTGTCCAGGGAGCATCTTGGCACAGGAATCTCAGGTCTGAAGGGCGTGCTCTTCTCCCAGTGCAGCTTTCTTGAAGGTGCAAGGTTCCTCAATTCTCTGCCTGCTTCTCTGTCCTTTTATCCCTTGTAGGATGAAAGGATTAAGGGTGGAGCAAGCCATAGTCCAGGGAAACTCCCTTTACAGTGGAGCAGGGAGGTAATCCTATGAAGGGATTTATAGCCCCACCCTAATCCTTTAACATACAGTTTAGGAAAACCACAAAATGGAGGACAGTCACAAGATACTGGGAATCATGGCCCAGCCACATGGCTACACGTATTTTGCGGGGGACACAACTCAGTCCATGACAGCTTCCATGTTGCTATAGTTTTAAAGTCAACTTTATGCTTACAAGAGTGAACAACATAGCTAGAAATTTTGCAGACTATTGAAAATTGGCATCTTAGTAATTAAAGTTCAATAATTTACAGGGAAGCATTAAGTCAAAGAGTCTATAACAATTGCAGACAACTTGTTAAAAAAAAAATCTGTGCTTTTAGCCTATTACCACAATCGCAATGGCTTACACATGTTGGTGGAACTATTCTATTCTGTCATTCAGAATCCAGCTTTGAAATCACTGTTAACTTCTTACTCCTTGTTTTAATAATTACTTAGCATCTGAATATTATTTCTTTCTTCTGTATCTGTAACTCTTCCTTAATCAGAATTTAATGTCTAAATCTCCTTTCCTTTCCAATGGCCCTGTCCTAGTTAAGATTCTAGTGCATTTGCTGGGTAATTAAAGTTGACTCCTGGTTGATTTCTCTGCTTCAGGTCTTTCTTGTCCTTATTCTTGTCTACAAATGCCTTCAGGATTAATCTTTCTAAAGCATTGTTCACATCTTGTCATTATCTCACTAGAAGCCCTATCAGAGGTCCTCCTCATTTAGGTGACCATGTAATTGTTCATTCAAATTAGGAGACTTTGAAGAGTGAATGAGACATGATTAACAATTACCCTCAAGCAAAAAAGTGTAAATCAGGACTGTCTTGGGCAGTTGGTGTGTGATAATTCCACCCACTGCCCATAAAGCTTCCATGATTTCACCTTATTGATTTTTCTATTCAAATTTTCCATTAATCCTTTTCAGACAAAATAAATTACCTTATGTGCTGACTACTCATTTCATGTCAGATCAATTTGCACATCAGTAAAATCTGAAATTTTAACTCTCATAGTTGTGAGGATAAAATGAAAGTGTATATATAAATACATCGAGTCTATGGTTCACATATAGTTTTACACCATCTGATGGAATAAACGTCATTAAAATATATACAGATTATTATTTCTTAACATGGAAAAACAGCAGTCAATATAATTTAAGTAGCTTTGGTCCTGCTGACACTATTGAACAGTAATTAAACAATATTTTATTTAAAGTTATTTGAATATGACTTTGTGAACTTCTTATCTACTTCTGGTCTTTGACAATGATAAATAAAAATGTGAATCAATAAAACAGCAATTTGGGGGGTGGATACACATGTATTCCATTCTAACTCATTGGAACTATTTTTTAGTTACAGCTTAGGAATGTATACACATACATATACATACGCAATATTTAGCAGTGTTGTAAATGTAAGCTAAAAATGTAATTTTTCATTTAAATTGAGTATGTTGTCACATTCTTCTTAAGAATTTGGAATCAAGGTCTATTGAAGGTGCACCTTGAATTTATGTATAACACTTGATGTTTCCTTTTTCAGAAGACTACATACAAGATGTAATTTCAAGTTACATCTTGATTAAGGAACAGAAGGAGAAACTTCGTCCATAAGGGTATCCCTGGCATCTGTCAAAAACCTAGCCTGCTACTTTTGCTATAATCAACTTACTGTTTCATAAACAGATTTATCAAAAATTGTCTCCAGCTAAAAATTTTGCTATAATTTGAATTATATTATCTTTGTGCTTTGAATCTGTCCTACAATCAAACATCATTCTCTACAGTTTAAAATCTTACTATCTAGAGGTTTGTTTCTTGTATTTTAATTTGTCAAATTAAATTTGGAAGGAGTAATAGTGGTATTTTCCATGTTTATTTGTTTCCTAAGGCTTTCACTATAATTGAATAAAATTATTTCTGATATTTTATCTTTCCCTTTTTATTTTTATGTCACTGTATTCATATAAGTGGAACATCAATTCAAAATATTACAATTCTTTATTCTTTTTGCAGAGTGAAGGTTTTTTCTGTGTTCTTTGTTCAATTCTTTCAGTTATCTTTTACTGTATAATTAATTGAGATAATATTTTCAATTCAGTTGGATTTATCACTGTTTCACAGCAGATATTGTCTTTCATATATTAATTTAAAAGTGTAAATGATGTTTTACTTGTATTATTTAAACTTTTCCAAGTTTTTGAATCCACTTAAGAAACTGTGATCTGCTTCCTAAGGAAAAAGTATAATTTATGATAATTCCATGTGAAATCTCGGCTGCAGATATGAAGTTTTTCCTCGTCTTAAATATTACCGATTTTGACTAATATTTTAAAATACTGGATAGCTCTTAACAGTCTAGAACTGAGCTTTTAAATGCTGTATTCAGTAATTTTAAATACCAATTGTTTAAAATCTTATGTTGAAAGCAAGTTAACACACCCCTGCCTATGTTATGAAAATTACAAATTAATGATGCTTGTAATATTGATGCATTCCCTGCCATCTTATAGAAAGTCTAAAATCTTTTGGGTCGAAACATATTCTTGAAATGCTACCTTTATTTAATAAAGTAAAATTTAGCACAAAACCATGAATCAATTAATGCAAATACCTACCAACAGAAAATCTGTTAGTCAGAACTCTGTTCAATCATGTTTACACTTTTTATGATAAGAATGATTGATTTTTATAATGCGCACTCTGAATCAAAATTTATAATTGTAATAGACATATAGCGAAAACTATATGTGATCATCAAAATACAGTTTTGAGGTTTCAATAATATTTTTTATTTTCATGGCACTACAAGTTTTGTTTATGAAAGAACTTCTATACAACACCCTTAATATACTTCTGTGTTACATCCTTTATACATGTCCATTCACCGACTGCCTAAAAAACAGCCAAAGTGCAAGGTCACACAGTAAAATTTCATTTGAATAATTCTAGATGTAATCATCAATGTCATTATGAAAAGCAATTAAAATAATTTGCAGTTCAAAACTAATACCCCAGTTGGCTGCTTAACATTTTAGAAGATATGGGTTTACTTCTTCAATGAAGATGCACTGGTTTTTGTATCTTTCTGTTGACTCAGATAAAACACATCCTCATCCCCAACCCAATCAACTATTGCAAAAGAATTTACAATAACAGTCACAAGACGTCAGTGGTTATCTAGTAAATGTGCAAAAACCTGGTCTTCTGTATACTACTTTTCTTTTGTCTTCTTTTAGGCTCTTATTTAATTTTGCACTTTTTGCTGTGTGCCCCTTTTATTGATATTTCTCTGCTGTCTCCACCATGGCTCTAATGTCACGTTGGATATATCATGTTGCTAGACCACAAATATTTTATCATAAGCAGTTTTTATATTTCAGCATATTACTTAACAAGACAAAAATTCATTATTCTGAAAATAACCGAGCTTACTAAGACCAACTCACCTGAGGTAAAGACATAAAAAAAGCTTCTTTGCCCTACTCTATCCTGGCCCCTAGGGTTGCCATGAGTCAGATCCAACTCGTCGACACTTGGCTTGACTGGGCTTGCCCTGCTTTAGTAGAATACTCAGTTTTTTAGTAACTTTCCCAGTTAGAGTAATGCTTTCTGAGAAAATATTTCCTAGAAAACGTTTACATAAGAAAAAAAGGCAATTGATAGTATTTATTATTTTATATTCAGAAAATGAATGTAATGGTACTTTAAGCAGAAAGTGAAAGCAAACCCCAAATAAGCAATGTTCGATGTAGACCCAGGTAAGTCGTTTGTATGCATTATTGTTTATTTACCAAGTTGATATTGACATTTCCTAATAAAAACACTATTATATTTTTGAACACTATTATATTAGTGGACAACTAGAAAGGTATTTAGTAAGAATATTATACTAGTGTTGGATCTTTCCTATATTGGTATACCACACAAAAGCAATCAATAGTTCAAAATCTTTTATTCTGAACAAAAGAGAAGCAATATACAACCCACTGTCACATAAAGAAATTAACAGGTATGCATTGAATTAAGTTATGAAATAAAAAAACTCACATTTAACTTTTTGCTTTTATTTTGTAAAACCATCCATCAGGCTAACATATATACATTACAGAATTATAATTCAGGGTGTCTGGCATTAATATGATGGCATATTGATCACCTGAAAACAAACCACAGGTTAGTAAAATTTTAGGGCAATTAATGATGATTTTGCTGTCAGTATACACCTGGGTCACTAGGAGTCAGATTTAAACAGAGTTGTACTGTTTTTGATCTCTCGAGCTCTCTAATTTTTTGACACATTTCTGTGTTAATTTATGATCTTTTTGTTCACTTTAGAGTTCCTTTATTATACTGAAATGCTTCCAAAATCTTTGTGATACATTTCTAAACGTAACTGTTTAAACTTTGGAATCATGAGCATAAACGCTCCCAGACTGCATTCTACTAATGCTAGAATATTTCTGTTTCAATCCAACATTTGCTTAGAAAAGGAAATGTGTCATTGGAAATATGCATCAATCTCTTCATATAAGGCCACAGGCATGTTTGATCACTTGGAAGTACTCTGGGTAGGAAGGTCAAACTGTGGATTTAGTCATCAACTCATGGTAATTCAAAATTTCCTGACACCTGGTGTGATCTTTTTTAATATCTAATATTCAGAACCCAACTCTTGTGTGGTGAGAGCAAATACACCCAGAAAAATTAATCAGTGATTTACTAGACACACGTTTATTCAATGCATTTTCTTTTCTAAGCATTGCAGTTAGCACAGGGGTTGCAAAAATGACAAAGATATTTTCCTTCTCTGTCCAGTGGTAAATGTAAGAACCTAACAAAAGTCACTTAGGTTATTAAGTTGCATTCCATCTTCTGCCTCAGTTACCACCTTCAGACAAGACTAGCAGCTCTTCATTCCTCTCTCTATCTCTGAGGAGACAGATTTGATTAAGACATCACAGAGGGAGAGAGAATGAAATTTTGTGTGAATTCACAGTGTTTGATAAGATGTAATGAAACCTTATGATGCAATGAAATCTTGTGACTCCTGACTACTGTTCCGTGACAAACACCTACCCCTTTGAATTCTGGCTAGAAAAACCACTGGAAATGTAACCCAAATGGGACAGTTTTTGACTCACTATCTCCCAGATTTCTAGAAAATCTGCAAATAAAATATTCCTTGAACCCCATGCTGCCTCTAAATTTTGGGGTATAGTAACTGGTGAAACAAATTTATTTCAGTTCAGCAACAAGTCTAACAACAACAAAAGGCTAGCAAAGAACAATAATGCAGTTTTTATGAAATAATACAGTTGTACATTTTAAAATGGAAAAGAAGAAACATCTGTTTGAAGCTTTCTTTTGTGGGCACTGATTTACTCCCAGTATTCAGATGAGGAGGCCAAACTCACAGCATCTATTTAACGTGTCAAAGGTCACAAAGTAAGGAGTTGAAATTTGATCCAAAAGATCAACTACTACAATTTTTTTTAATGGAATAGACAGTTATGGGTTAAAAAATTATATTATTATGACTGATAAAATATAAGTCCCCTGATTAAAAAAGAATCTTATTTATGTAAGATGGTAAATTTAACCTAGATGAATTTAAACACAAATAAATACTAATTCTACATTATCTCTTGACCTATGTACGAAGTCTGACAAGTCCTTGAATTTAATTGTTCTAAGTGCCTCATTGATGAATATCACTACAGTCACCTTTGAAATACTCTCCTTGGGAAGCTGTGCACTGTTTCCACTGCCTAGCCCACCCTTCAAAGCAATTTTGGAACTCTTTCTGGAATGGCCATTGCGCACGGTGCCGTGGTTAACAAGTTTGCGACCTTAACTGTATAGTCGATTGTGAAGGAACTTTCAGCCGGTAAACAAATTACTATATCGGAATACCCGACTTACTCACCTGATCAGGCCCCCAGTGACTTTTTCTTTACATGGAGGTAAAGGAAATATTGAAAGGAAGACATTTTGACAACACTGAGGACATCAACTAGTAGGACAACAGGTCTGATTCCAGAAAAAGAGTTCCAAAATTGCTTTGAAGGGTCGACTAGGTGCTGGCCTGGATCTGTAGTTTCCCAAGGGGAGTACTTTGAAGGTGATCGTAGTGATATTCAACAATGAGTACGTTATGCTTTTTCTAGGATGAGTTTGTGAACTTAACTGTCTGTCCTCATAGTGGGAAAATGTAGTATCTATTACTTCAAATCTAATCGTTAACAAACGTCTACACAATATCCTTCCAGAAATTGGAGCAATTAAAATCTGCATTGCTGAAAGTCATTTTCTCCTGAGATATGTTACTATTTTGAACTTAATCATTCATCATTCTGTGCTTAATGACCACAGTTCATTCCTCCACTTGATCTCTCACTCCCTTCTTGTTCCCTCACTTCCTCACTCCATCATTCTTTCAAATTAGGTTGCACTGTACTGGCAAAATTTTATCAATGCAAGTGCTTTTAGTAAGCATTCTTTTCCCTATACCTTTTGCGATGGGGTTATGTATATCCTCTCTTACTCAAATTTCTACTAGTTATATTGAAAAACTCTAACGACATGATGATGGGAGATGTCACAGCAGACACAACTGAAATAAAAAGTATCATAACAGAATACTACACAAGACTGCACTCTAACTAGAGGAAATGTAAAACCTAGAGGAAATGTATGAATTTCTAGATTCATATCACCTACCAAAATTATCCCAAGGAGAGGTAGAACAA
Organism: Heterohyrax brucei; assembly: GCA_028571685.1. Taxonomy (NCBI): domain Eukaryota; kingdom Metazoa; phylum Chordata; class Mammalia; order Hyracoidea; family Procaviidae; genus Heterohyrax; species Heterohyrax brucei. The sequence goes on from CM053150.1 coordinate 134,145,829, forward strand.
CCTAAGCCCACACAAAGGAAGAAATTGAAAAAACTACCAACCAAAAAAGTCCTAGCCCACTGCAGAATTCTACCAAACTTTCAGAGAAGAGTTAACTCCAATTCTACTGAGACTATTTCACAGCATATAAAGGGATGGAATACTCCCAAATTCATTCTGTGAAGCCAGCATAGCCCTGATACCAAAGCCAAGAAAATATCCCACAAAAAATGAAAACTACATTACTCACGAACTTAGATGCAAAAATCTTCAACAAAACCCTTGCAATAGAATTCAACAGCATATCAAATAATAATAATAATTCAACATGACCAAGTTAAATTCATACCAGAGATGCAAGTCAAGTTCAACATCAGAAAAAAATTCATGTGATCAACAACATAAGTAAACACAAAAGATAAAAGTCATCTGACTTTGTCAATTGATGCAGAAAAGGCATTTGACAAAGTATAACACCCATTCATGCTAAAAACTATCAGCAAAATAGGAATAGAGGGGAAATTCCTCAATGCAGTCAGGGGCATCTATGCAAAGCCAACTGCTTACGTCATCTTGAGTGGAGAGAGACTGAAAGAACTCCCCTTGAGAACAGGATATAGATGAGGATGCTCACTCTCACTACTTCTATTCAACATTGTACTAAAAGATTTGGTCAGAGAAATTAGCTGATCCAAAGAAATAAAGGGCATCTGCATTGGCAAAGAAGTAAAAATCTCCCTGTTTACAGATGATATGATTGTATACACAGAGAATTCTAAAGAATCTGTAAGGAAGCTATTGGAACTAATACACAAGCTCAACAAAGTATCAAGATATAAGGTAAACATAAGTATATCAGTAGAATCCTTATACCATTGAAGAGATCAGGAAATTAATGCCATTTACCATAGCCCCCAAGAAGATAAAATACCTAGGAACACAAACAGAAATAGAAGACATTACTGCAAGAAATCAAGACACTTACATAAGCGGAGAAACTACCCTGTCCATGGACAGGAAGACTTAACATTGATAAAATGTCTGTTTTACCCAAAGCAATTTACATATACAGTGCAATCCCAATACAAATCCCAGTGACGTTTTTCTGGAAATGGAGAGAAAAATCAACATCTTTGTTTTAAAAGAGAAGAAACCATGATAAACAAAGTGCTACTGGAGAACAGGAACACAGTGGGAGGCCTCAAATACCCGACCTTAGAATCTGTTACACTGCTCCAGTAGTCAAAACAACCTGGTACTGGTACAAAAGGAGACATATAGACCAATGGAAAAGAGTTGAGAACCCAAAAATGCCACCACCCTCTTAGGAACAGTTGATGTTCAACAATTGTAAACTAAATTGTAAACTAAATTGTAAACTAAAATTGTAAACTCTGGCAGTTTGTTCAACAAATGGTGTTAGCAAAATTGGATACTCATCTGCAAAAAACTGAAACAGGACCCATACCTCACACCTTACACAAAAACTAACTCAAATTGGATCAAAGACCTAAATACCAAACCTAAAACACTAAAGATCATGCAAGAAAAAATAGTTTCAACAATGGAGGTTCTAATACACAGCTTAGACAGACTTCCAATTCTGACAAAACATGATCAACAGAAGAGAAAATAGATAAATGGGAACCACTGAGAATCAAACATTTTTTCTCATTCAAAGACTTTATCAAAAGAATTAAAAGACAACCTACAGAATGGTAAAAATATTTGGCAACTACATGTCCTACTAACAGGAAAAAGGTAAATAACCCCATTAAGCAATGGGCAAAGGATAGGGATAGACTGTTCACCAAAGAAGACATTCAGGCAGCCAAAAGACACGGGAGGAAATGCTCACAGTCATTAGCTACTAGAGAAATTCAAATCAAAACTACAATGAGATACCATCTCACCCCAGCAAGGTTGATCATGATCCAGAAAATACAAAACAACAAATGCTGGAGAGACTGTGGAGAAATGTGAACTCTCCTACAGTGCTGGTGGGATTGCAAAATGGTACAACCTGTTTGGAAAACAATATCGTGCTTCCTTAAAAAGCTGGAAATAGATATACCACTTGATCCAGTAATCCCATTGCTCGGAACATATCCTACAGAATCAAGGACAGTTACATGCACAAATGTTCCATGCCGCACAGTCCACAACAGCAAAAAGATGGAATCAATCCAGATGCCCAGCAAAAGATAAATGGATAAACTATGGTACATATACTTAATGGAACACCATGCAATGATAAAGAACAATGATGATTTTAGGAAGCATCTCATAACCTGGTTTCAATTAGAAGACATGATGAGTGAAATCAGTCAGAAGCACAGGCACAAATACTGTATGAGACCCCTGCCATAAGAAGTTAAAAATAGGCTCATGTACAGAAGAAAAAACTCTTTGATGGCTACATGGGAGGGGAGAGGGTTCATTACAGATTAGACAGTTGGTAGAAATTTGGCTGAGTGAAAGCAGTGACAGCACACAGTAGAAAGAAGATTAATTTAACTGGACTTCAATATAAACCGAAAACTCTCCCCGTCTTAACACAATATTGCAAGGATAGAGTGGCAGTGCCGAAGGTCTGGTGACCCTGCTGTCAAGGGACATGTAGGTCCATTGGCACAACTAGCCTATTGCTGAGACAGCCTTCTGCAGCCATACTGGTGAGTGGCATCTAGTGTCTTAAAAGCTAGCAAGCTGCCATCTTAGGTACACCAAATGGTCCCAACTCATGATGATTACTAAGAATGATCACTAAGAATAACAAAGACAGGAGGTAAAAAGAGCCCATAAGACAGAAGGACCCATGTGAATAGGTGACTGTATCAATGTGTGACCAGAAGAATCATATGGTGCCCAGCTGCCACCAAAGGCAGCCATGATGGAACATACAATGTCAAGTGCCAGTGGCAACACAAGAAAAAGAGGGGTGCATCTCAAGAACTCCACTAAAAGACCGTAATTGATGGTCCAAAGGCCTGGGAGCATGGCCCCTAGACCTGCTGCTGCCCTTAACCATGGACATTATTCAGATCAATTCTTCAGGCAGGAATGGATTGGACTCTGGGACACAATGTGACCTTATGGTGTGTGTACTTTATGGTTCTTTGAATCTGTAGGATGCTGTCCTACTGGCCTCTTACTAGAAGGGAGACAAGAGGGTGTGGGGGGGGGCAGGATATTGTTAAGAGGATATGACAAGTATAGAACGGAAAGGAGTAGTGTGTTGTCACCGAGCAAGGAGAGCAGAAGTAGCTGCAGATAGATGGGCATTCAAATTTAATTTGGATTGTATGCTTTCACTCAATCACAATTAAAAAAAAAAAAAAGAATTAGCCAGTGAAAAGCTTATGAATAGCAGCAGAACATTGTGAGAGGTAGTGCTGAAAAAGAGCCCACTGGCTTCAAAGGCATTTGAAAGATGACTAGGAAATAGCTGCCCCCTCGAAGTAGAGTTGACCTTAATGATGTGAATAGAGTGAAGCTTTGGGAACCTTTATTCACTAATGTGGCATGTCTCTAAATGAGAAGAAACAGCTGCAAATATCCACTAATAATCAGATTGTGAAGTATACGAAGTATAAATCTAGGAAAATTAGAAATTATTAGACATGAAATGGAACACACAAATATTGATATCTTAGGAATCACTGAGCTGAAATGGACTGATATTGAACATTTTCAATTGCACAATTATGTGATCAATAATGTCAGGAACGACAACCTGAAGAGTAAAGGTGTTGCATTCATCATCAAAAATAACATTTCAATATTTGGCAATCACGTATCTGGTCAACACCTGATTTCCTTAATCTTCAAGTTACTGCAAAATATCAACAACTGAACAATGGGCAGAGGATATGGACAAACATTTTTCCAGAGATGAAATCCAGGCAGCCAAAAGACACATAAGGAAATGTTCACAATCATTAGCCACTGGAGGAATCCAAATCAAAAGTACAATGAGATACCATCTCACCCCAGCAAGGCTGACACTAATCCAAAAAACATAAAACAACATGTTGGAGAGGCTGTGGAGAGGTTGGAGCTCTTCTACACTGCTGGTGGGGGTGTAAAGTGGTACAACCTCTTTGGAAAGCAATTTGGTGTTTTCTTTAAAAGCTCAAAATAGAAATGTCATATGATCCAGCAATCTCACTGCTTGGAATTTATCCTACAGAAATAAGGGCTATTACATAAACATATATATGCAATGATATTTATTGAAGCACTCTTTACAATAGCAAAAAGATGGAATCAATCTAGGTGCACATTAAAAGATGAATGGCTAAACAAATGATGGTATACATATGCAATGACGCACTATGCAATGATAAAGAACAATGCTGATGTTATGAAACTTCTCATGACTTGGAATCAACTGGAGGGCATTATGCTGAGTGAAATCCATCAGCTGCAAAAGGAAAAATATTGTATGAGATCGTTGTAAGGACTTAAGAAAGGACTTAGGCGCAGAAGAAAATAGTCTTTGATGGCTACAAGGGTGGGAAAGAAGAGCGTTATTCATACATTAGATACCCGATAGATATTTGGTTAGGTGAAGGGAGTGATAGAATGCAACAGAAGGCAGGTCAGCATAAATGGACTACACCACAAACCAACTAGTTTTTTAAATTCAACTGAACACTTCAAATGACAGAGCAAAAGGGACAGTGGTTTGGGAACCATGTTTTCAGAGAACACTGAGGTCAATTGACATAACTAGTCTTTTTCCAAGACAGTCTTCTGCACCTCATATTCATATTGGTGAGTGGCATCTGGCATCTTCAAAGCTAGCAAGCTGTCATCTGAGGAACATCAATTGGTTCCAATCCACTTGAAACAAGACACAAGTGAGAACACAAGAGACGTGAGGAAAAATAAGCCCAGGAGACACAAGGATCAATGTGATTAAGAGACTACCTCAGCATGAGACCAGAACCAAATGGTGCCTGGCCACCACTAAAGACAGCCCTGATAGGGAACACAATGTAGAGTCACTGATGCAACACAATAAAAAGAGGTGCACAGATCTAGAACTAGACATAATGGTCTTTTAACAATCTGGAGGGCCCCCTGAGCACATGGCCCCTAGACTTGCTGCTAGCCTAGAGCTGAAACCAGCACTGAAGCCAACACTTCAGGAAAAGAATGGACAGGACTTGGAGACAAAGAGTGATGCCTGTGGTGGGTGTACTTTACAATTTAATGTATATATATATATGAGGCTGTCATACTAGTTTCTTTTGGGAGGGGAGAGGAGAGAATGGAGAGGAGGGAACGGGTGTTGATTGGTGGATACTGGAAGTAAAAACTGGAAAAGAAGAGTGTGCTGTCACAGGGTAAAGAGGGTATACAGAGTTACAGAGAGGTGGGTACTTGGGGTTTTATGTGGCAAATTGACTTGGATTGTAAACTTTAGCTTAATCACGATAAAAACATTAACATTACAAGGTCAATCCTGAAGTACAATGATGTCAGTGATAGGATAATAGCCATACACCTTCAATGAAGGTCAGTAGATACAACTGTTATTCAAAGTTATGCACCAATTGCTAAGCCAAAAGATAAAGAAACCGAAGATTTTTACCAACTTCTACAACTGGAAATTGATTGAACATGCAATCAGGATGCACTGATACTCTCTGGTGATTGGTACGGAAAAGTTGGAAACAAAGAAAAAGGATTGGTAGTAGGAAAACATGACCCTGATTAGAGAAATGATGCCAGAGATCACATGACAGGATTTTGCAAGACCAGAGACTTCTTCATTGCAAATATCTTTCTTCACCAATATAAATGACAAGTCTACACATGGACCTCACCAGGTGGGATACACAGGAATCTAAGTGACTACATCTGTGGAAAAAGACAATTGGGAAGCTGAATAACATCAGTCAAAACTAGACCAAGCGATGACTGAAGAACAGACTGAAACTGAAGAAAATGGGAATAAGTCCAAGAAATCCAAAGTATGACCTTCAGTATATTCCTCCTAAATTTAGAAACCATCTCAGGAACAGATTTTGATGAGTTGAATACTAGTGACCAAAGACCAGATGAACTCTGAAATGATGTTAAAGCCATCCTGCCTAAAGAAATCAAGAGGTCATTAAAAAAAAGGAAAAACCAAATTGGATGTCAGAAGAGACTGAGAAACTTGCTCTTGAAATTTAAGTAGCTAAAGCAAAAGGAAGATATGATGAAGTAAAAGAAATGAACAGAAGATTTTAAAGAGTGACTAAAGCATACAAAGTATTTTAATGGCATGTGCAAAGAGCCAGAAATATGAAATCAAAAGAGAAAAACACACTCTGCAGTTCTCAGTTTTCAAAGAATTGAAAAAAATTCAAGCCTCCCGTTGCAATAGCGAAGGATTCTACGGGGAAAATATTAAATGACTCAGGGCGCGTCAAAAAAAGATGGAAGGAATACACAGTCATTATACCAGAAAGAATTGGTTGATGTTCACCCATTTCAAGAGATCACATATGATAAGGAACTGATGATATTAAAGGAAGAAGTCGAACTGTACTGAAAATATGGTAAAAAAATAATAATAAAAGGCTCCCTGGAATTGAAGGAATACAAGATGTGATAATTACTTTTGTGAACTTGCCACTTGACAATTATTCAGCAGTGCTATACAAACAAACAACTCGGTAAGTTTTCATAATCTTGGTGTATCAGTGTTTCACAGTTGTGTTGTGTTGACATGTGGCAGTGTTTAGCTGAGTGTCATTCATTATTGTTGTTGCGTGTTCTTGTGTGCTGTCATGAGAATGTCAAAACTTGAATTAGAGCAATGAGCAAACATTAACTTTCTTGTTAAACTTAGAAAGAGTGGAAGTGCCTGATCCAAGCCATGGTCTTTTTGATTGTATCAGAAGTGTATGAAAGCTGAATAATGAATAAGGAAGACAGAAGAATTGATGCCTTTGAATTGTGGGGTTCAAGAAGAACAATGAATATACCACGGACTGTCAAAACAGCAAATAGATCTGTCCTGTAGGGGGTACAACCAGAGTCCTCCTTAGAAGTGAGGGTGGTAATGCTAAGTCTTACGTACTTTGGATGTGTTGTCAGGAGAGATAACCCCTGGAGAAGGATATCATGCATGGTAGAGTATCAGCAAAAAGAGAAAGACCCTCAATGAGACGGACTACTACACTGGCTGTAACAATAGACTTAAGGATAAAAACTATTGTGGGAATGGCTCAGGATGGGGCAGTGTTTTGTTCTATTGTGCATACTGTCACTATGAGTTAGAACTGACCCAAAGGCACCTAACAACAGCAACAAGAGTTTGGGTACATGTACGTGTGTTTATGTGTTTATGTGTGTTTGACTTTATGTGAAGATTCAAGTTACTGAGCCATTTGATACTTCCAGTACAAATCAGTGAAAGTTACATTTTCACTTACGTGCTCTTGCAACTGTGAAGAGATATCTAATTTTAGTTATTCCTCCATTTACTGGTATATTCTTTAATTTATTACAGCAAAATTATATGTATTTCACTACAGATATCATTCACATTGTGTATTAAATTTTAGCTAAGTTGAGAGTGACTTTTAGCTGTAGAGAATGATGATATTGTAAGTGGGATATATGTTTCTATTTTATTTTTTAATATTTGCTCTTATGTAGAATAACAACTGATTTTATTATATCAACCTTAATTGAATTACAAAAACTTGATAAATTAACATTGGTTGTAGCAGGACTGTGTGCATATTTAGGATATTCTATATAAACAACGGTGTGATCTTTAAGCTTTTTAAGTATTTTACTTATTTTTTGTGAGTTATTACTGGTAGGTAATTGAATATAAATTGTAAGAATAAATGTCAATGTTACTTTCATGACTCAAGTGAGAATGCATTCAAAATTGTACTTTTCATTAGACATGAAGTTAGTTTAGGACTTTTTGTGCCCTTTGGCTAACTGAGGAGGTTTACTTCTATTGTTTGGAGAGTGGTGGAATTTGCTTAAATTATTTTCCTCCTTCTGTTGAGAAATTACATGGCTCTTATTTTTTTCTGTTAATATAGTCTAATATTTTCATTGAATTTCAAATGTTAAAATAATACTCAATCACTGGATAAATTCTGTCTTCCCAAGTTGCATTATACTTTTGGGGCAACAGTAGGAGCCCTAATACATGGCATAAATGGACTCCAAAATATTGTCAACAATGCACAAACCTGAGAAGAGAGAATATATTACAGAGAACTGCTTATGTTCATCCACAGACTTCACAAAAAAAGTGTTTTCTCTAGGTATGGTTGTCTTAAAAAGAGCTTCACTGTTGATCAAGGTGGCCCCAACTGGGCCCTCAGGTGTGGCAGACCCTGCCCCCTGGCTGACAAACATGGCATCCTACCTGTGCCACCTCTCCTGTGCTGTGCCAGCAGAGACTATGGCAAAGCTCATGGAAGGCAGGGGGAAAGGGCAATACAGTACATGTCTACCAGCTGCCAATGCATTCTCTAGATGTAGCTATCTTAAGTAAAGCCTCTCTGCTGAGAGAGATCCTGCCCACTCAGGTGCTAATGCTCAGCACTGCAGCTGGCCCTTGCCAGGCTCTCAGGTACAGTGGTCCCAGTCCTAGTCTCCCGGCTCACAAAGAATGGCATCTATACCTGTAAGCCTCTCTTCTGTTATACCAGCAGAAGCACAGTTTGCACCGCCATCTCACCTCTGACAAAGGCAGTTATCCACTTCCTGTTACCCATCCCAATCTCACAAATATCTCCTAGATTTGGGGGTTTCTAAAATGTCTACTGTGTTCTGTTCAGTTTTTTTTTTCTAGGCCTTAGTTCTCAGAGAGAGTTGAGGAGACATGTGATTAGTCTCTTGTTTTGGACCCATCTCTCTCTCTCTTTTTTTTTTTTTTTTTATGAAAATGTTCTGTGTACCACTTTGGTGAGTGGTCTCTGGGGTCTTAGAAGTTAGCGAGTGGCCATCTAAGTAGCATCAATTTGTTCCCACTCACCTAGAGTAGAGTAGAATGCAGGACACAAAAGACATGAGAAAAATATAAGCCCAGCAGACAGCAGGTTCCATGTGATCTGGAGGCTATACCAGCATGACAGCAGAAGAACTAGATGGTATCTGGCCACCACAAATGACTGCATTGACAGGGAAAGTGAGGTAAACTCCTTGATGTAGCAGGAGAAAAAATGGGGTTTGCAGAACCACAACTGTATTAAAAGACCACTCTGATAGTCTGTCAGACTGGAGGATTCCCTCGGGACATTGCCCCTGGACTCTCTGTAGCCCAGAGCTGAAACCAGTATAGAAGCCAACTTTTCAGATAAAGATTGGATTGCACTACGATGCATAGAGTGATGCTGGCAAAGAATGTGCTTCTTGGCTGAAATATACACAAAAGGCTACCTGAGCAGCTCCTGTCTGGAAGTGAGAAGAGAGGGTGAATGAGGACAGGAGTTGGATGAATAAATATGGAAAGTATAAGGTGGAAAAGAAGAGTGTACTGTCATGGGATGGTGGGAGGTAAGAGAAGTTAGAGTTGCATAATTCTGTGTCTTCAGAGTTTTCTATGGCAGATTGATTTGGATTGTAAACTTTTATCTGAAGTACAATACAATACGTTTTTAATTCTTCTATATGCCAACCAAACCAAATGCCGTTGAGTTGGACCCTAGGGGCCAGAGTAGAATTGACCCCCAGAGTATTCAAGGAGCACCTGGTGTGAGATTTCCTCAAATATGTGTCAAGTACTTTATCTTCAACCTCACAAGTTCTGACTTCCATTACTTCAGCTTTCTTCCTATGACTTTCTATTACATTATCTAATTCTGAAATTTTATCTTTAATCTTCTGGATTTCTGTTTGCTGTCTCTCTATGGATTGTTGCAACCTGTTAAATCTGTTGTAATGCTCTTCTCCAATCTTTTAACGTTCTTTTATTGCTTTATCGGTGTGCTTCTTAACTTATTCTGAGTATTGGTTGACTTCCTGCTTGATCTCTTTGAGAGTTCTGCGTGTTAATCTTTTGTATTCTTCCTCCAGCAATTCTGGAAAGTTCTCTTCATCTGGAAGATTTCTTGAATTTTTGTTTTGGGAGCTTTCTGAAGCCATCATCAAGTGCCTCCTTATGTGATTTGCGATTCACTGTTGTCTCAGAGTCAGCAATAATTTACTGTATATATACATTTTATATTTGTTTTTCATGTCCTTAGCTTCTTGTTTTCTTTTAATATGTCCAAATAGGCTGGTCATTGTGAACTAGTTTGGTTATTGGCACCTTGGAAGTTCTAATGTCCTAATACCAGGTAAATAGAGCTGTTACTAGGTATGTACGTTCAGGAGTATGTTTATTTTTCTTTTATGTATTCAGCTGAGGTACTCAAGTATTTAGTCACCAAGTGTGTGGTGCAAGCTCTCATCTATAGTGCTAGATGGGCAGGAGTGATTGGTGAAGGCACAGATATCTAACAGCCACAGTGCATCATGCACTGAGCAAAGCAGGTGCATATAGCCAACCTTGAGTTTCTGTGAAGAATGCACATCCTTGTTCCCCAGAATTCATACGTCAGACTATAGCCACCTAATGCTGTTGGCTATAAGGACTGGAAGACAGTGCTTACACCTGAACTTCTGTTCCAGGTAGCTAGGTGGCATGAGTAGAGCACTAGTCCTCAGGCCCTTGCTGTGGGTAGGTGAAAACGCTGCTTAACATGTAACTAAGACTGAACACCAAACAGGTTGTGGAATGACTTCAAAGACATCATCCATAAAGAATGCAAGAGGTCATTATAAAGCCAGGAAAGAAAGCAAAGACCAAATTGGATGACAGAAGAGACTTTGAAGCTTGCTCTTGAATGCTGAGTAGCTAAAGGAAAAGGAAAAAATGATGAGCTAAAGTGTTGTTGTTGTTAGATGCCATTGAGTAAAATGTTGTTGTTGCTATTGTTAGGTGCCATTGAGTTGGTTCCAACTCATAGCAACACTAAGCACAATAGAACGAAACACTGCCTGGCCTAGCACCATGTCCAAAATTGTTTTTATGCTGAAGCTCACTCTTGTGGCCACTGTGTCAATCCATCTCATCAAAGGTCTTCCTCTTTTTCATTGACCCTCCACTCTACCAAGCTTCATGTCCTTCTCCAGGGAATGATTCTTCCTGACAACACGGCCAAAGCATGTAAGATGCAGTCTTGCCATCTTTCTTTCCAAGGAGCATTCTGGTTGTACTGCTTCCAGAACAGATCTTTTTGTCCTTTTGGCTGTCCATGGTACATTTCACATTCTTTTCCAACACCGCAGGTCAAAGGCATCAATTCTTTTGTCTTCTTTGTTCACTGTCAAGCTTTTACATGCATGTGATGCAATTGAAAATACCATGGCTTGGATTAGGCACAGTTTAGTCTTCAAGGTAACATCTTTACTTTTCAATACTTTAAAGAGATCCTTTGCAGAAGGTTTTCCCAGTATAATACATCTTTTGGTTTCTACAGAGAAAATATTAAATGATTCATGGAGCATCCAAAGAAAATGGAAGGAATACGCTGTCTCAATGTACCAGAAATAACTGGTTGATTTTCAACCTTTTGAAGAGGTAGCATATGATCAGGAACTGAAGAAGTTGAAACTTTATTGAAGGCACTGGCAAGAAACAAGGCTCCAGGAATTGATGAAATATCAATTGAGATTTTTCAACAAACAGATATAGCATTGGAAATGCTCATTCATCTATGTCAAGAAATTTGAAGGACAGCTCCCTGGCTACTTGACTGGAAAAGATCCATATTTACTCCCATTCCAAAGAAAGGTGAACCAACTGAATGCAAACAATATTGTTACTATCACACGCAAGTAAAATGTTGCTGAAGATCATTCAAAAGCAACCACAACAGTATATTGACAAGGAACTCCCAGAAATTTAAACTGGATTCATAAGAGGATATGGAACAAGAGATATCATTGCTGAAGTCAGATGGATCTTGATTGAAAGCAGAGAATACCAGAAAGATGTTTACCTGTGTTTCATTGACTATGCAACAGTGTTTGACTGTGTGGATGATAAGAATTTATGGCTAACATTGCATAAAAATAGGAATTTCAGAACAACTTAATTGTGCTCTTACGGAATCTGTACTTGGACCAAGAGGCAGTTTTGGAAAGAGAACAAGGGAACACTGCATAGATTAAAGTCAGGAAAGGTGTGCATCAGGATTTTATCTTTTCATTGTACCCTTTCAGTCTGTTTGCTGAGAAAATAATTTGTGAAGCTGGATTATATGAAGAAGAATTAGGCATCAGCTTTGGAGGACGACTCATTAACAACCTGTGTTACACAAACGACACCACCTTACTTGCTGGAAGTGAAGATTTGAAACACTTGCTGATGAAGATCAAGGACCACAGTTTTCAGTACAGATTGTACCTCAACACTAAGAAAACAAAAATCCTCACAACTAGACCAGTAAGAACATCATTATAAATGGAGAAAGTGTTGAGGTTGTCAAGGATTTCATTTTACTTGTTTCTACAGTCAACACTCATGGATTCAGTAGTCAAGAAACCAAAAGATGTATTGTATTGGGAAAATCTGCTGCAAAGGAGCTCTTTAAAGTGCATTTTCAATTTTTTCAGTTTGATAAATGCAGAGCGTGTTCTTCCTTTCTGGTTTTCCCTTTCCAGCTCTTTATATATGTCATTACAACACTTTCTTTTGTTTTCTTGAGCTGCCCTTTGAATTCTTCTGTTTAGTTCTTTTACTTTGCCATTCCTTCTGCTTGCTTTAGCTGCTCCACATTCAAGAGCAAGATTCAGAGTCTCTTCTGACATCCAATTTGGTCTTCTATTTCTTCCCTTTCTTTTTAAAAACTTAGTTCTCTCTTCATGGATGATGTCTTTGATGTCATTCCACCATTTTTCCGGTCTTTGGTCGTTAGTGATCAACACATCGAATCTGTTATTGAGATGGTCTCCAAACTCAGGTATGATATACTCAAGGTCATACTTTGGCTCTTATGGACTTGTTATCATATTCTTCAGTTGCAATTTGAATTTGTGTATGAGCAATTGATTAGCCATACCATAGTCAGCACCTAATCTTGTCCTGACTGATGGTATGGAGCTTGTCCCACATCTTCTTCCACAGATACAGTCAGTTTTGTTCCTGTGTATTCCATCTGGTGAAGTCCATGTGTACAGTTTGTTTGTGTTAGGTAAAAAATGGATTTGCATTGAACAAGTTGTCAGTCCTGCTAAGTTCTACCATGTGATCTCTGGCATCATTTCTGTCACCAAGGCCGCATTTTCCAACTACCAATCCTTCTTCTTTGTTTCCGACTTTTGCATTGCAGTCTCTAATAAATGTTGGTGCATCCTGATTGCATGTTCAATCAATTTCAGACTTCAAAAGCTGGTAAAAATATTTGATTTCTTCATCTTTGGTCTTAGTGATTGGTGCATAAATTTGAATAATAGTCATATTAACTGAACTTTGTAGCCATATTCTTTTTTGACGAATGTGATACCATTCCTCTCCAAGTTTTCATTCCCAGAATAGCAGACCATATGACTGTCTGACTCAAAATGGTGAATACTGGTCCATTTCAGCTCACTAATGCCTAGGATATCATCTCCAGGAAATGATGGAATATCAATTGATATATTTCAACAAGCAGATGCACCACTGGAAGTGCTCACCTCCCTGTGCCAAGAAATTTGGAAGACAGCTACCTGGCCAACTGATGGGGACAGAATCGTGTTTATGTATATTCTCAAGAAAGGTGATCCAATCATATGTGGAAATTATCAAACAATACTGTTAATAGCACATGCAGGTAAAATTGTGCTCAAGATCATTCAAAAGTGACTGTAATGGTATATTGACAGGGAACTGCCAGAAATTCAAGGCAGATTCAGAAGAGGATATGGAACAAAGGATATCATTGTTGATGTCAGATGGATCTTGGATAATAGCAGAGAATACTAGAAAGATGTTTAGCTGTGTGTCATTGACTTTGCAAAGGCATTTGATTCTGTGGATCATTACAAATTATTGATAACATTCTGGAAAATATGAATACCAGAATACTTAATCATACTCATGCAAAATCAGTATATGAATCAAGATGCAATTGTGCAAATACAAGAGGAAGTCAGAAAAGGTGTGCATCAGGATTGTATCCTTTCACCATACCTTTTCCATCTGTATGACAAACAAATAATCCAAGACACTGGACTACGTGAAGAAGAATGAGGCATCAGGATTTGAAGAAGACTCATTAACAACCTGTGTTATGCAGATGACACAACCCTGCTTGCTGGAAATGAAGAGAATTTGAAACATTCACTGATGAAAATCAAAGATCACAGCCTTCAGTATGGATTGCACCTCAACATCAAGAAAACAAAAATCCTCACAAGTGGACCAGTAAGAACACTGTGATAAATGGAAAAAGGACTGAGGTTGTCATGGATTTCCTTTTACTTGGTTCCACAGTCAGCACCAGCAGAAGTGTCAATCAAGAAATCAAAAGAGAGGACGGGGCTAATATACTGGACTAATCATAACTTTTCCCTCTGAAAAGTTAGGCCTAGAAAAACAACTGAGTGAAGCACAGCAGAAATTCTGGGAGCCCCAAGATCAGGTATAAGGCTGTGAGACTGGACTGGGTTACAGGAAGAGGAAAACTCCTTTGTTGGAGGCAATACAGCAGTGCAAAGTGTCTGCTTCTGTTGGCACAACAGCCTAGAGGCTTACAGGCACCAACACCATTTTTGTTAACCAGGAGACTGGGACTGCGACTGCCGAACTTAACAGCCTGGCAGTTGCTGGCTGTGATGTTGAGCTGCAGTCCCTAATTAACAGCATCTTTTGCAGCAAAGAGGTTGTGCTTAAAACAGTAACATCTAGAAAATTTAGCAGTGGCTGGCGACCAAGGGAACCAGTGCTTTTCACCACTCTATTATCTGAGCTGTGTTGTAACTATACTGCTGGCTCAATGCGGGAGAGGTGGCTCAACCAGGATGCTATCTTAGTCAGCTGAGTGGCAGAGTCAGTCACACCTGAGGGCCTGGCTGGGACTGGCTGCCATGCTAAGAAAAAGTGCCTGACTGGACAGAGGTAATCTCGGCAGAAAAGCTGCCTTTAAGACAATCATACTTGGAGAACATAATGGTGGCTGGTGGCCAAGTGTGGTGGCATCCTTCTCACCTCCCTTCTCTGAGCTATGCCATAGTATAGGCAGACATGACTCCAGAAAGTCAGCACAAGTAGGACTTCATCTTAAGCAGCCAGGAGGAGGGTCCTGAAACTCCCAAGGGTCCAGCTGAGGTCAGCCAACAAGCCGAGCAGCATCACAGGGCTGGACAGCATCTCTCTCACCAGAGAAGCAGTACTCAAGTCAGTTTAACCTAGATAACACAGTAACAGCTGATGGCCAAGTCTAACAGTGTCCTTGCTCCCTTTTTAGAGCTAGTTTTGCATTCCATTTCCTCAATAATACTCTTTTCACTTTGCATCAAATTGTCTAACTCTGTAATTTTGTTATTGATCTAATGAATTTCAGATTGTTGATATTCTAGCAGTTCATATAGCTTGCTTAATTTTTCATTTTGTTCTGCTGCACTTTGTTAAATCTCTAGAAGAGCTCTATATGTAATTCTCATCTATTATACCTCTGATAATTTCAGGAAGGCTTCTTCATTCAAGAAGTTTTTTTGATTATTTTGGGATTTTTTTTCTTGAGACATGGTGATCCACTTCTTGAAATTGTTAGATATTTATTGTTGTCTTTACACCATCTAAAAGCTGTTTAGCAACTGACACCAGCAGTTATGAGGAGAAATAATATAAAATAATAAGAAGAATGAAGAAGCATTAAGAAGCATGTGAGACTCCATCAAGAGGAATAATCTAAGAGTAGTTGGAGTTCCTGTAACAAACATAGATAGACAAAAATACAGAGAGATTTGCTTAAGAGTTGCTGACAGAAAACTTCCCAGACATAATGAAAGAAGAGAAGACAGCTATTCGAGATGATTACTGAACTCCACAAAAGGTAGACTCCAAAAGAAAGACTCCAAGACATACTAAAACAAAGCTTAATAAAATAAAACATAAGGAGAAGATCTTAAAGGCAGCTAGGCTTAAACAGAAACTAACATAGAAAGGGAAGTCTTGTAGGCCATCCTCTGACTTCTCAGCAGAATTCATGTTGGCAAAAGGACACTGGGATAACAAATACAAAGCCTGGAAGGAGAAAAATTTCCAACCAAATATTCTTTATCCTGAAAATTTTCTTTCCAATATTATGGTGAAATTCAGACATTCTCAGACAACAGAAGTTTAGAGACTACAACATCCAAACCAAAGTTACAGGAAATACTGAAAGAAGCTCTTCATTTAGAAAATCAATAACATCAAATGTATACTCAAGGATGCAATGTAGGACACAGCATCCAGAGTCCTACTCAGTTAGGGAAGTAACAAAGCTCAATCAAAGCTAAAATATTGAAATTAGGGAAACAAAGATCTTAACATGTAAACTATGACATCATCACACTATAGAAGAGGGATGTATTACAGTATCTTAAGCCTTTTCAAATAGAGAAGAAGTTAAGGAGCTACAGAGAACTCAAAGATTGGCTTAAACTTAGAACATTAACGGGAGGTCAAAGGGGTAGCCCCAAAACAAAATAACAATACTACATAAAAACATAATACAGAAGTCTCAATAGACACAAAACCAACATTGAAAAGGACAGAAAGAAAACCTAGGAAGACAAACAACCGAAAACAGAATATTAAGTGGAACAAATGTCAACAACAAAAAAGTAAAGGCACCAAAATGATAGAACTAAATACGTATCTATCAATAATTACACTGAATGTAAATGGACTGAATGTTCTAATAGAGAGATAGAAAGTAACAGGTCATATCAAAAAACGTGGTCCTTCTCTATGCTACCTACAAAAAACATCTGAGACTCAAAGAGAGCAAATTGTAAACAAAAGGACAGAAAAATATATACCAAGCTAACAGCATGCGAAGAAGAGCAGGAGTGGCAATACTAATATCAAATAAAATAGATTTTAAAGTAAAATCCACCACTGTATACAAAGATGGTCACAATATCTTGCTTAACGGTTCAATACACAAGGAGGATATAAGAATTTTAAATATATATGCACCTAATACCAGAGCATCTAAATACATCAAACAAATGCTGACAGTATTGAAAGATGAGATAGATCACTCCACAGTAATACTACCAGACTTCAACACTCCACTTTCAGTAATGGACAGATCATCCAGAAAAAAGCTCAATAAAGATACATTGACATATACAGAACTTTTTATCCAGCAGAAGACAAACACACCTTCTTTTCCAGTACACATGGAACATTCTAAAGAACAGACCATGTATTAGCCCATAAAGCAAGTCTCAACAAAATCTAAATCATTGAATTTTTGCAAATCATCTTCCATAAAAATTGAAATCAATAGGAGAAAAAAAAACGCAGAAATTTGAATTCACAGAAATTGAGCAGCACCTTGTTCAAAAATTCATGGATTATAATAAAAATCAAAGATGCAATAATGAAATTCATGGAATCAGGGGAGAGTGCAAGCACATTCTACCAGAACCTATGAGATACAGCAAAAGCAGTGCTCAGAGGTCAGTTTATCTCTATAAATGCAGACATCCAGAATGAAGAAAGGACCCAAACCAAAGCATTAACACTACAATTCAAAAAGTAGAAAGAGAGCAAAAAGAAACCTCTCAGACACCAGGAGTAGACAGATAATAAAAAAATAAACTAGACAGTAGAAAAACAACTGAAAAAAATCAACAAAACCAAAAGCTGTTTTTTTCAAGTGATCTACAAAATTCATAAACTGTTGGCCAAACTCACATAACAAAAACAGAAGATGAAACAAATAACCTGAATGGGAAATGAGACGGGAGATGTCACAACAGTCCCAACTGAAATTAAAAGTATTATAACAGAATACTATGAAAAATTTTACTCTACCAGATTTGAAAACCTACAGGAAATGGACAAATTTTTTAATTCACATTATCTACCAAAATTATCACGAGGAAAAGTAGAACAATATAACAAACTCATCACAAAAGAAGAGATTGAAAAAGTAATTAAGAAAAAACAAAAAACTGCCAACCAAAAAAAGTCTTGGCCCAGATGGCTTCATGGGAGAATTCTACCAAACATCTAAAGAAAAGTTAATTCCAATATCACTGAAGCTATTTCACAATGCAGAAAGGGATAGAATACCCCCAAATTCATTCTATGAAGCCAGCATAGCCCTGATACCAAAGCCAAGGAAAGATCCCACAGAAAAGAAACTTACAGACCAATATCACTCATGAACCTAGATGCATAAATCTTCAACAAAATACTAGCCAATAGAATTCAACAACATATCCAACAACAAAAAATAAAATCATCGTGACCAAGTAGGATTCATACCAGGGATGCAGGGCTGGTTCAACATCAGAAAAATGACCAATGTGATCAACAACATAAACAACACAAATAATAAAAATCATCTAATTTTGTCAATTGACACAGAAACAGTATTTTGCCCATTCATGTTAGAAACTCTGAAAACAAGAATAGAAGGGAAATTCTTCAATGAATAAGGGGCATCTAGGCAAAGCCAACAGTGTACATCATCCTGAATGAAGAGAGAATGAAAAAACTTCCCTTGAGAATGGTGTCTTAGACTGGGTTTTCTAGGGAAGCAAAACTAGTAACACATATATGTACAAGGAAAGATTTACATAAAGGAAATAGCTCACACAACTGTAAAAGCTGAATGGCCCAAGTTTGGCACAAGCTTCACATGGCCACAGGAGCTAGTGAAACCAAAGGCAGCTGGTCTGAAACCAGAGTTCTAGATCACCAGCTGTGTAGGTCAATGGATCCCAAGCTGACCAGGAAGACTGTGAGATTTCTGCTGACTCACAGAGCTGTAGGGGCTGGTAGATACAGCATCAGCACGTCAGAGAACAGGATTCTCACTTGCCATAAGGGCTGATAAATTCAACAGCTGCTAGTTCAGGTCCAGGAACCAGACGTAAAAAAAGACCAGGAGTTTCTGCCAAAATGAGCAGACAAGGAGTAGGTAGTGGAAGGTGGCAAATGAGAGCTGAGGGGTGGGAAGCCACCACAGGCCCTGGCCCTGCCACATAATACAGAAGCCAAACATGGAGTTTCCAATTTGACAAACTCGTAACCACCATGAACAGGAACCAGACAAGGATGCCCACTGTCACTACTTCTGTTCAGCATTGTGCTAAAGGTTCTGACCACAGCAATCAGACAAGACAAAGAAAAAAGGAGAATCTGCATTGGTAAAGACAAAGTAAAAATATACCTATTTGCAGAAGATGTGATTGCATACACAGAGAACCCTTAGGAGTCCATGAATAAACCACTGGAACTAATAGAAGTGTGAAGGAAAGTATCAAGACATAAAACCCAACGCAGTTCAGTTGATTCTGACTCATGGATCTTATAGGACAGAGTAGAACTACTCCATAGGGTTTCCAAGGAGCACCAAGGTAGATTTGAACTGTTGTCCTTTTGGTTAGTTGACATAGCACTTAACCACTATGCCACCAGGGTTTCCTTCAAGGTATAAAATAAACATAAATAAGTAGGATTCCTCTAACACCAACACAGAGGCCATCAAAGAGGAACTGACCAAATCAATATAATTTAAAATAGCCCCGAAGAATATAAAACACCTAGGAATAAATCTAACCAGAGAAAATTATAAGACCCTACCAGAAGAAACCGAAAGACACTTATGTAAGTGGAGAAATCTACCAAGCTCATGGACAGGAAGGATTAACATTGTGAAAAATCTCTGTTTTACCCAAACCAATCTACACGTACTATGGAATCCCAATACAAATTTCAGTGTCATTTTTTAATAAGATAGAGAAACAAATCAACAACTTTGTTTGGAAAGGGAAGAAATCGTGGATAGATAAAACAATACTGAAGAACAAGGACTCAGTGGAAGGTCTCATACTACCTGACCTTAGAACCTACTACACTGCCACAGTAGTCAAAACAGCCTGGTTCTGGTACAAAAACAGACATATAGACCAACAGAACAGAATAAAGAATCCAGAAAAACCACCGTCTTCCTATGAACACCTGATATTTGATAAAGGCCCAAAGGTTGTGTAACCCATGGTAACAAGAGTCTCTTTAACAAATGGTGTTGGCAAAATTGGATACCCATCAGCAAAAAACTGAAACAAGACCCATATCTCACACTGTACACAAAACTAACTCAAAATGGATCAAAGACCCAAATTGCAAACCTAAAATGATAAAGATCACGCATGAAAAAATAAAGACAACAGTGGAGATTCTAACAAATGATTTAGACAGACTACAAAAGCTGACCAACAATGCACAAACAACAGTAGAGAAAATAGATAAATGGCAACTACTAAAGTTCAAACACTTAGGCTCATCCAAAGACTTTATCAAGAGAGTTAAGTGGTGGAGCCAAGATGGCAGACTAGACACACATCTCCTTAATTCCTTCTGAAACCTAAGTCCTGGATTAATAATTGAATGAAGCATTCTGGACCCCAAGTGAGCCCTAGGCCATGGCATAGAATTGTCTGTTTGGACTACATGTCACTAAACAGGAAAGTTCTTCCCTTCCGCTGAGCACGGCTCGTGCTGACTCACTGCTTGGGTGAACCTCAAGTACTGGTGCTTTAATTTTTTTTGTTGTTGTTGTTGGCTAGTAGGTGGTTGATGGGCATGAGCTGGCAGATACACTAATCTGCGGTGCTGAAGTGAATAGCATGTGGTGCAGTAGAGAGACAGTATGTGGAATAGCCACACATTGAGAGCCTGGTGGCACTCCAACCACTCCACCCACACAGCCACTCCACCCTGTCTTTTCTGAGTGCCACCATAGATTCTGCTGTTTTGTGGTGGAAGGGGCAGCTTGACCAGGATGCCACCTTGGTCGGCTGGGAGGTGAAGGTACCCAACCGGAGGCCTCAGCAGGAGGCAGTGCCAGTCCAGGGACTGCTTTTCCAGTGGAAAGGCGGTGTTTAGCACAGTGTTACCTTATGGATACAGCCTGGCAGAGGATGGCAGCAGGGCCATAGACCCTCCTACTTTGAACTATAGCATAGCATCTAGGAACTACCAAAGATGTGCTTCTGATGTCAGCTGGAAAGGAGGGGCTTGTTGTGCCTGGCAGCCTGACTGATTTTGAAAGCTGTCAGAAAACTTATAGCTTTTTAAAATGAGACTACCTGTAGAAATAACTGCTGTGTAGCCTGACAGCATGTCTTCCAGGCTTTACTGACATCATAGGGTCAGTTGATGGCCCCCAGTTAGTCCATAAGTACAGTGGTGTCTATGAAAGCAAGGAGGCAGAGCCTGCCACCTCAGAGTCTACTGGGGCCACTGACTAGGGCACACTGAAGAGGCTGCTGACCAACTCCCTTCTTAGAACCACACATCAACTTCTGTCGAGGCAACACCAGAGAATCTAAACAGCTTCTAGATCACCTGAAAGCAACAGTCCATTGCTGAGCACTTAATGAAATGGTCCACTGTGGCTCCAGAAAACTCCCCAAATGAAGAATCAAAAAAATGTCCCAGATGAAGAAGATTTTCTGAAACTATTGGAGGTCAAGTACAAAAGAATTACATAAAGAGCCCTCCTAGAGGTTAAATAAACTGCAGCAGAGCAAAATGAAAAATTAAGCAAGCTATTCAAACTGGTCTAACATCAATGTTCTCAAATCCAACAGATCAATACAAAATGACAAACAATTCAAGTCAAAGCCAAAGCAGGAGAATTGAGGAACTGGAAGTAAGAGTTAGTGACTTTGAGGATAGAGCTACTGACACCAGCTTTTATGAGGAGAACTCAGAGAAAAGAAATAAGAATGAAGAAGCATTAAGAAACATGCGGGACTCTATCAAGAAGAATAGTCTATGAGTAATCAGTGTTCCTGAATGGGGAGGGGTCACTGAAAGCATAAAGTATTTTTGTTGAGTTGCTGACAGAAAATTTCCCTGAAATTGTGAAAGAGAACCTAGATATCCAAGATGTGTATTGAATGCCACAAAAACTAGACTCCAAAAGAAAGACACCAAGACATATTATAATCAAGCTTAATAAAATGAAACATCAGCAGAAACTCTTAAAGGCAGCAAGACTCAAAGCAAACCACATATTGAGAGGGAAGCTCTGTAGGCGTTTGCCTGACTCCCTGGCAGAAAAAAAATGTTGGCATGGTGGCAGCAGAATGACATATTGAAAGCCTTGATGGAGAACTTCCAACCAAGAATTACATACCCTTCAAAACTATTTTTCAAATATGTAGACAAAAATCAAGATATTCACAGATAAACAAAAGCTTAGACTTTGTAAAAACCAAACCAAACCAAAGCTACAAGGAATATGGAAAGAAGCTCTTTGCTTAGGAAAAAAAAAAAAAAAAAACAACGATTAAGTGTCTATTTGCAGAGGCAACATGGGACATGACATACAGAAAAATTAGATAAGGCACAAAATTCAATCAAAGCTATAATATGGGAAGAAGAGAACCAGTGATCATAGAATGAAAGCTATGACACTATCACCCTAAAAAGAGGGCTATATTACAGTAGTTATAGTCATTTCAGATGGAGAAGAAATTAAAAAGATAAGTAAAAATCAAAATTGGGTTTAAACTTAGAACATTAAGGGGAGTCATAGAGGTTGCTGCAAAGCACAATAACAGTACAACATATCAAAACAAGAAATGTAATACAAGAGTCTCAGCAAACACAAAACCAACACTGAAAAGATGAAAAGTCAACCCATAAAGTATGACCCAGAACAGAATATTAAGAACAATATAGAAAGCACCAACACAGAAATAAATACATCTAAATGGCAGCACTAAATACATACCTATCAATAATCACACTGAATGTAACAAGACAGAATCCTCCAATAAAGAGACGAGTGACATCTTGGATCAAAAGACATGACCCATCTACATGTTGCTTACAAGAAGTCACCTTAGACTTAAAGATATGAACAAACTGAAAATTGAAGGATGGAATAATATAAACGAAGCTAAAAATATAAAAGGAAGAGCAGGAGTGGCAATACTAATCTCAGATAAAATAGATTTTAATGTAACATCCATCATCTTGGACAAGGATGGACACTACTTATTGCGGAAAGCTTCAACACACAAGCAGGACTTCACAATATTAAATATTTATGCACCAAATACTGGAGCATCTAAATACACTGAACACTGACTACATTGAGAAATGAGATAGATCACCCCACAATAATAGCTGAAGACTTCAACTCTCTACTCTCGATAATGGATAGATTATCTAGGAAAAGACTCAGTAAAGACATAAAAGATCTTATTGTACCAACTAACAAATTAGACCTCATCAACATATACAGGTAAGTACAGCTTCTTCTCCAATGCACACGGAACATTCTTCAGAATAGGCTATAAAGCAAATCTCAACAAAATCCAAACCACTGAATTATTGCAAAGCATCTTCTAAGACCACAAAACCACAAAGGCAAAATCAATAGCAGGAGAAAAAAAAAAGATAGAAATTGGAACTCATAGGAACTGAATAACACCTAGCTGAAAAACCCATGAATTATAGAAAAAATCAAGGATGAAATAAAGAAAATTATGGATTCAAATAAGAATGCAAACACATCCTACCAGAACCTACAGGATACAGTGAAAGCAGTGCTCAGAGGTCAGTTTATCTCTATAAATGCACACATTTAGGAGGAAGATAGGGTCCAAACCAAAGAATTAACCCTATAGCTTGAATAAGTAGAAAGAGAGCAACAGATGAAACCCTCAGTCACCCAAAGAAAATAGATCATAAAGATTAGAGTAGAGCTAAATGAATTAGAGAATAGAACAATTGAAAAAATAGATAAAAATCAAAAGTTTTTTTTTTTTTTAAAGATCTACAAAATTGACAAACCACTGGCTAAACTTTCCAAAGAAAAATAGGAGAGGAAGCAAACAGCCTGAATAAGAAACAAGATGGGAGATGTCACAACAGATGGAACTAAAATCAAAAGTATCATAACAGAATGATACAAGAGACTGTGCTCTAACAGATTTGAAAACCTAGAGGAGATGAACAAATTCCTAGATTTGTATCACTTACCTAAATTATCACAAGGAGAAGTAGAAAAGCTTCATAAACCCATAACAAAGGAAAAGATCGAGAAAGTCATCAAGAAACTACCAACCAAAAAATCACTGGCCCAGATGGCTTCATTGTAGAACTCTACCAAGGTTTTAGAGAAGAGTGAACTCCAATACTACTGAGACTATTTCACAGCCTAGAAAGGGATGGAATACTGCCAAATATATTCTCTGAAGCCAGCATAACCCTTATACAAAAACTAGGGAAAAATCCTGCAAAAAAGGAAAATTACAAACTAGCATCACTCATGAACCTAGACGCAAAAATCTTCAACAAAAACTTCACCAACAGAATTCAACAACAACAACAACAAAAAATAATTCATCATGACCAAATTAGGCTCATACCAGGGATGCAAGGCTGGTTCAACACCAGAAAAATAATTCATGTGATCAACCACATAAATAACACAAAAGAAAAGCATCATCTGATTTTGTCAGTTGATGCAGAAAAGGCATTTGACAAAGTTTAACACTCATTCATGCTAAAAACTCTCAGCAAAATAGGAATAGAAGACAAATTCCTCAACACAATAAAGGCCACCTACGCAAAGTCAACTGCCTACACCATCCTGAATGGAGAGAGACTGAAAGAATTCCACTTGGGAACAGGAACTAGACAAGGATGTCAACTGTCACTTCTTCTATTCAGCATTGTACAAGAAGTTCTGGCCAAAGCAATTAGACAAGACAAAGACACAAAGGGCATCTGCATCAGAGAAGAAGAAGTAAAAATCTCCCTCTTTGTAGATGACATGATTGTATATACACAGAATCCTGCAGAACCCAGAAGTAACTTCTCAAACTAGTAGAAGAGTTCAACAAAGTATCAGGATATAAGTAGATCAGTAGGATTGCTATATACCAACAGAGATTAAATAAGAAATCACCATATCTATATCATTTACTATAGCCCCCAAGAAGATAAAGTACATAGGAGTAAATCTAACCAGAGAAAGAAGAGACCTATACAAAGAAAATTACAAGACTTTGTTGCAAGAAACTAAGAGAGACTTACATAACTTACATACCCTGCTCAAGGATAGGAAGACTTAACATTGTGAAAATGTCCATTTTACCCAAAGCAATCTACATATATAATGCAATCCCAATACAAATTCTAGTGACGTTTTTTAATGAGCTGGAGAAACAAGTCACCAACTTTGTTTGGAAAGGGAATAAACCCAAGACAAGCAAAGCAGTACTGAAGGACAGGAACACATTGTGAGGCCTCACACTACCTGACCTTAGAACATATTCCACTGCTACAGTAGTCAAAATAGTCTGGCACTAGTACAAAAAGAGACATATAGACCAACAGAACAGAGTTAAGATCTCTAGAGATGACACCATCCTCTTACGAACAGTTGATATTTGACAAAGGCCCTGAGATTGTAAACTGGAGTAAAAACAGTCTAATTAAAAAACGGTGATGGCAAAAATGGATATCCATCTGCAAAAATTGAAACAAGACTCATATCTCACACCTTACATGAAAACTAACTCAAATTGCATCAAAGACCTAAGTATCAAACCTAAAATGCTAAAGCTCATGCAAGAAAATATAGGGTCAGCAATGGAAGGTTTAATACACAGCTTAGACAAACTTCAAAGTCTGAGAAAGCACGATCAACAGAAAAGAGATAAATGGAAACTACTAAGAATCAACCATTTTTGCTCATCCAAAGACTTTATCAAGAGAATTAAAAGACTAGCTATAGAATAGGAAAAAAAATAGTTGGCAACTACATGTTGGACTGACGTCTGATCTCTATAATCTACAAAGAACTGCAAAATCTCAACAAGAAAAGGATAAATAACCCAACTAAGCAATGGGCCAAGGAAGTGGACAGACACTTCATCAAAGAGGACATCTAGGGAGCCAAAAGACACATGAGGAAATGCTTACTATCATTAGCCATTAAAGTACTCCAAATCGAAACTACAGAGAGATACTATCTCACCCCAACAAAATTGGCCATGATCCAAAAAAAACCAAAACAAAATGCTGGAGAGGCTGTGGAGAAATTGGAGCTCTCCTACACTGCTGGTGGGTTTACAAAATCGTACAACCTCTTTGGAAAGTAATCTGGCCTAAAAAAACTGGAAATAGATATATCACTTCATCCTGTAATCCCACTAACTGGAATATATCCTACAGAATCAAGGGTAGTCACACAAATAGATACACGCACACAAATGTTTATTGCAGCACAATCCATAATAGCAAAAAGATGGAATCAACTCAGATGCCCAACAACAGATGAATGGGTAAATAAACAATGGTGTGCATGTTCAGTGGAGCACTATACAATGATAAAGAACAATGATGATTTTAGGAAGCATCTCATAACCTGATTTGAATTGGAAGACATTATGTTGAGTGAAATCACTCTGTGGCACAAGGACAAATATTGTATGAGACCCCTACTGTAAGGACTTAAAAACAAACTCATGTACAGAAGAAAAGACTCTTTGATGGCTGAAAGGGAGGGAAAGAAGGGAGTGGGAGGGCTGGTTATATAGACTAGACTATTGATAGAAATTTGGTTGAGTGAATGCAGTGACAACATACAGTAGAAAGAAGATCAATTTAACTGGACTTCAACATAAACTGAAAACTTTTCCAGTCTTAACCCAATATTGCAAAGAGAGTTGCAGGGTTGGGGACTTGGGGACCATGTTCTCAAGGGACACCAAAGACAACTGGCATAACTAGCCTTTTGCTAAGAGAGTCTTCTGCACCCATATTGGTGAAGTCTGGGGTTTTAAAGGCTAGCAAGCTTCAACCTGAGGTACACCTAATGGTCTCAACTCAGCCAGAACAGTTGATCACCAAGGACAACAAAGACATGAGGGATAAGAAGCCCAGAAGACAGAAGGATCCAGGTGAATGCATGACTGTCTCAATATGCAACCAGAAGAACCAGATGGTGCCCAGCAACCACCAATGACAGCCATGATGGGGCAGACAATGTCGAGTCCCAGTGGCAAGAAGAGAAAAAGAGGGGTGCACCTCAAGAGCTCTACCAGAAGACCACAGTTGATGGTCGGAAGGCCTGGGGGTTTCCCTGGGAGAATGGCCCCTAGATCTGCTGCTACCCTTGACCAGAAAGTGTCACTGAGGTCAACTCTTTCTACAGAAATGGACTTCAGTCAGTGGACAAAATGTGACCACATGGTGTGTGCAATATAGGGTTCTATGCATCTGTAGGATGTCGTCCCACTGGCCTCTTACTAGAAGGGAGTGGAGAGGTTAGAGAGGAGGGGACAGGAGATTATTAAGAGGATATGACATATATAGAAGGGAAAAAGAGGAATGTGTTGTCACCAGGAAAGGAGAGCAGAAGTTGCTGCAAATTTCATGGGGAATGTATACTTTCACTCAATCACAATTAAAAAAACTAAAAAAGACAGTTAAAAGACCACCTACAGAATGCAAAAAAAAAAAAAAAGATAACTACACATCCAATCAACATCTGGTTTTCATAATCTACAAGGTACTGCAAAGTATCAACAAGAAAAAGGGAAATAACCCAATTAAACAATGCAAAGGAGATGGATGGACATTTCACCAAAGAAGACATATGGACAATCAAAAGACACACGAGGAAATGCTCATGAGCACTATCTACCAGAGAAATCCATTTCATAACTACCATGAGATACCATCTCACCCCAACGAAGTTGGCAATAATCTAAAAAAACACAAAACAACAAATGCACTGACAGGCTGTGAAGAAATTGGAACTCTCCTACACTGCTGGTGGGATTGCAAAATGGTACAACCTCTTTGGAAAGCAATTTGGTGCTTTCTTAAAAACGTAGAAATACCGTGTGATCCAGCAGTCCCATTGCTTGGAATATATCCTGCAGAAATAAAGGCTGTCACAGAAACAGATGCAAGCACATGAGTATTTATTACAGCACTCTCCATCGTAGTCAGAACAGCCTGGAGGGGCCCCTGGGAACATGAGCCGTACACATAATGCTAGCCCTAACCAGTACTGAGGTCAACTCTTCAGATAAGAATGTACTGGACTTGGGCACATAATGTGAACATGTGGTGTGTGTGCTTTATGGTTTTATACATTTATAGGAGGCTGTCCTACTTGTTTCTTTCTAGATGAGAGAGGAGTGGGTGGAGAGGCAGGGACAGGTGTTTGTTAAGAGGATACTAGAAATAAAGAATGAAAAGGAGGAGTGTGCTGGCACAGGGTGAGGAGAGTAGATGAATTTTCAGATAGATGGGCATACAAAACTCACTTGGATTGTAAACTTTCTCTTAGTCATAATAAAAAAGTACAATAAATTTTTTTAAAAAAAGAAATTAAAAGGCACATTGCATCAGGAAATTCTGCTGCAAGGAACCTCTTTAAAGTGTTAAAAAGTAAAGATGTCACCTTGAAGACTAAGGGGTGCCTGACCCAAGCCATGGTATTTTTAATCACATCATATGCATGCAACAGCTGGTGAAAGAATAGGGAAGATGGAAAAATTGATCCCTCTGAATTGTGGTGTTAGAGAAGAATACTGAATGTACTGTGTACTGCCAAGAGAACAAGCATATCTATTCTGGAAGAAGTACAACCAAAGTGCTCTTTGGAAGCAAAGATAGTGAGACTGTGTCTCACATATTTTTGACATGTTGTCAGGAGGGATCAATCTGTGGAGAAAGACATCATGCTCACTTAAGGGGACAGTCAGTGGAAAAGACAAAGACCCTTTACAAAGTGCATTGACACTGTCTGCAATGATCTGCTTAAGCATAAAAAAAGTAATTGTGCACATGGCACAGGACAGGATAGTGTTTTGTTCTGTTGTGCATAGGGTCGTTATGAGTTGGAACCGACTTGATGGCACCTAACAACAACAACAGGTGTCAAATATCATGGACCCGCATTTCCACCATGCAGTTGATACAGTAAAATCAGGGTTCAGGTATATACCTAGTTGTACTGTGCTAATGTGGGCCTATGCTGTTATAGAGGGCCCACACAAGTCTATGCAGTGACGAAAGGCATTTCAAGTGTGTGTAACCCCTTACTCCTGTGCCTTGACAAAGGAACTGTTTGTGCCTTGACTTCTCTCCTTAGGAAGATTATCATTTCCTGTTTGTTAATTTGTTCCCTCTCTAAGTTGAGGGATTGTCTCAGGGCAGCTAAGGCATCCTACTTCCATCCAGGAGGATCTGTCAGTCTCTGAAGCTAAGACCCAATGTGAAGCCGGAAGAACGAGTAACTGGGAAAGAGGTTTATCCCAAAGGAATGTTTTTTGATCCGCGTGGTACTTTTCATGCAATTACTTATCTTTCACTGATCAGTTGCTACTTTTCAGTGATCCGCGAGGTATAAGTGGACTCTCCATGCATGGTCTCTTGTAATGCAGAAAATGTATCACAAATATTACTTGTTTGCTCACTGTTCTTGTACCAGCAGATTTGGCCTTGAGAGTGCTGTTTTCTGCTGGGTCAGGTCTGGTAACTCCTAATAAAAGCTTCTGAATTTTCTATCCCTTCTCTTAGTCTTAGGGCTAGACTTTGTCTTAGATGTTCAGGGCTCCTGTTCTTGTTAGATCCTGTCAAGTTGTTTCTGACTCATAGTGACGTTATGCACAACAGAATGAAATACTGACAGGTCTTGCATCATGTCCACAATCATTTTTATACTTAAGCCCATTATTGTGGCAACTGTGTCAATCCATCTTGTTAAGGGCATTCCTCTCTACTGCTGACCTTCCACTCTACGAAGCACGATGTCCTTTTCCAGGAACTGGTCCTTCCTGACATGGCCAAAGTAAGTAAGACAGTCTTGCCATCTTTGCTTCCAAGGAGCACTCTGGTTGTACTTGTTCCAGAACCGATCTGTTTGTTTTTTTGACAGTCCACAGTATGTTCAGCATTCTTCTTCAGCACCACACTTCTAAGACATCAATTCTTCTCCTGTCTTCTTTGTTCATTGTTCAGCTTTTGCATACATATGATGTGATTGAAAATACCGTGGCTTGGTTCAAGCACGTTTCAGTCTTCAAGGTGACATTCTTACTTCTGAATACTTTAAAAAAGTCCTTTGCAGTAGATTTTTTGACTGTAGTGCATCTTTTGATTTCTTGACTGCTGCTTCAATGGGCATTGATTGTGGACTCAAGTAAAATTAAATCTTTGACAACCACAATCTTTGCTCCTTTTATAAAATGTTGCTTACTGGTACAGGGCTCCTAGAATATCATATATCATTGATTAACTTGGTTTTTGATGTCTCTTTTGTAAGAGGGACTATGAGAAGTGTTTAACTAATGCTCCATCTTGGTTCCCCAAAGAATACGTTAGGGGTTCCCCTGGGAGCATGGCCCCTGGCTCTGATGCTGCCCTTGCCCATAAATCATAACGAAGGTCCACTCTTTGGACAGGAATGGATTGGACTTGGCAGTACAGAGTGACCATATGTTGGATGTGCTTTATGGTTCTATACATCTATAGGATAACAGCCTGCTGACCTCTGGTTGAAGGAAGGAGAGTGGTTGGAGAGGAGGGGAAAGGAGACTCTTGGGAGGATGAGACATGTGTTGAGTAGAGAGGAATAGTGTGCTGTCACTGGACAGGGAGAGCAGTGGAAGCTGCATATAGGTGGGCATGTAAGTTTATACAGGAATGTACATTTTCACTCTGTCATATCAAATAAAAAAATAAATTAAAAAAATTGGCAAACATTTTTATAGTTCACAAATAGTCACTTTTCCAATTGCCTATTAAGATTGTTTGGCATCATTTGAGCTCATATTGTCATTTTCATACTATCTCACCCTTGTGCAAAGAGAAAATTGCGTTTAATGAATATATCACACTTACTAATTTATTTAACTTTTAAAAATGGTGCTTTTGAAGAAAAAACGTATTTTCAAAGATGTCTAATTAAAAATGTGATCAGCTTCTAAAGTGTTCCTCTATTCTCCAGGATCATCAATACAAATGTTTTTATGATATTTTGTAGAAAATGAAGTCTGGTTCCTCACCCCTTAGTGTGTAAAAGTATAAATAAGTGGGTTTCAAGATATTTAAAACAGTAACCTCTTTTTCAAATACTATTTATTAATATGAAAGAAAGCCCCATTTTTCTTTCAGATTTTATAATTATTTTTATTTTTTTATTATGACTGAATGAAAATGCACATTCCTGTATAATTTACATGACCACCTATATGCAGCTTCCACTGCTCTCCCTGCCCGGTGACAGCACACTATTCCTCTCTGCTCCATACATGTCTCATCCTCCCAGATTTTAGTGATTTGTAGTAAAACCTATCAAAATGACTGTGTATTACTGTCAAATGTTGTTGCCGTTGTTAGGCATCATCAAGCTGATTACAACTCGTGGTAATCCTGTGTACAACATAAGGAAATACTTCCTAGTCATGCGTCATCTTCACAATTGTTGCTATGCTTAAATCAATTTTTGCCGCCACTGTGCCACTCCATCTCTTTGAATGTCTTCCTCTTTTTCTTTGATCCTGTACTTTACCAGGAAACACTCGTGGTGTAGTGGTTAAGTATACTGGCTGCCAACCGAAAGGTCAAGTTTAAAGCCTCCAAGCATTCCTTGCAAACTCTATGAGACAGTTCTACTCTGTCTGTAGGGTCGTTACGGGTAGGAATCAACTCAGTAGCAGTGGATTTTGCAGGACTTAGTACTTTATCAAGGAAGATGCCTTTCTTCAGGGACTGAACCCTCCTGACAACATGCTCAAAGAATGGGAGAGATAGCCTAACCACCTTGCTTCTAAGAAGCACTCTATTTGTACTTTTTCCAAGACAGAGTTGTTTGTTCTTTTGGCAAGCCATGGTATATTCACTGTTCTCAACTACCCTATGCAAAGGCATAAAGTTTTATTTAGTCTCTCTTATTCATTGTCGAGCTTTCCCATCAATATGAGGCCATTAAAAGCAGCATGATTTTAAACAAGTGCACCTTAGTCTTCAAGGTGACTTTTTTGCCTTTCAACATTTGAAAGAGGTCTTCTGCAACAGATTTGCTCACTGTGTTGCAACTTTTTGTTTCTTGACTGCAATTTCCGTAGGTGTCAACTGTGGACCCAAGTAAAAGAAACCTTTGACAATCCCAGTCTTTTCCCTTTTAATCATGATGTTGATTGTTGTCCCAGATGTGAGATTTTCTTGTTGTTGTTGCTATTTTTGTGTGATTTGGGGTAGCCCACATGGAAGGTTGCAGTCTGTGATCTTCATCAGTAAGTGCTTCAAGTTCTCTTTCAGCAAGCAGGGTTGTATCATCTACATAACTCAGGCTGTTAATGAGCTTTCCTCCAATCTTAATAACCATTCTTCTTCACATACACAGCTTCTTGGATTATTTGCTCAGCATACAGATTGAACGCATATGACAAAATTATGCAACCATGATGCACACTTTTCTTCATTTTAAACCACACTGTTTCCTTTGTTCTGCTTGAACAACTGCTTCTTGATCTGTATACAGATACTTCATGAGCACATTTAAGTGTTCTGGAATTCCCAATCTTCTTTATGTTATCCGTCACATGGTAAAACGCCTTTGCGTAGTTAATAAAAAAAGAGGTAAACATCTTTCTGGTGTTCTCTGCTTTTGGCCAGGATGATTCTGACATCAACAGTGATATCCACATCCTTGTCTCAATCTGCCTTGAATTTCCGGTAATTCCCTGTGAACATACTACTGCAGCAGCTTTTGAAAGATCTTCAGCAAAATTTTACTTGCATATGATATTAATGATATTGCCTGATAATTTCCACATTTGGTGGGAAAAAGCATAAAGATGCATCTTTTACAGTCAATTGGCCAGGTAACTGTCTTCCAAATTTCTTGGCATAGATGAATGACTATTTCCATGGCTGCATCAATTTGCTGATATGTCTCAGATGGTATTCTGTCAGTTCCTGGAAACTTATTTTTTGCTAAGACCTTCGTTTCTTCCTTTAGAAACATTGGTTCCTGCTCACATGATACCTCTCAAAATAATTTTCTCATACTGTGAGAGATTGTGTATTGTTGTGATGCTGGAAGCTATGCTACTGCCATTCAGATACCAGCAGGCTAAGCATGGTTGGCACATTTCAGCTGAGCTTACAGACTCAGAGTAGTAAAAAGCACCCACCAGTCTACTTTTGAAAAGATTTAGCAGCAGTGTATATATAGTGATGGCAGATGAGCCTTTGAGGTTGGAAGATCCTCCAAAGATGACTGGGGAAATACAGCCTTCTAAAAATAGAGTCTACCTTCATGATATAGATGGAGTCAAGCTTTCGGAAACTTTGACTGATGTAACTCAAAAATCATATCAACTACCTGCATAAAAATAACTGCACAAATATCTTCTCAAGGATTCCCAGATAAAAGACAAACACATTGCCACTGAGTGAATTATGACTGTGACCCTATCGAACAGCTATTGAACAGGGTAGTAATATCCTGCAAGGGATCCAAGGAATGCCTGGTGGATTCAAATTGCTGACCTTTTTTATTTTTAGCAGCAGCCACAGCAGCTCTTGACCACTGTTTAGCCAGGGTTTCCACTTCCCTAGGACACTGAAAGTCACATATTAAATACCTTTTCCAAGGTAAAATAATTGACAATGGAAATTCAAGTTTTCTGGAATCTCAAATCTGGAAGTCATAAATAATATTTATTATTTATAGCATCTGTGAAACCAAAATATCCATCAAGAGAAAAGTGAATAAATAATGGAATATCCACACAAGGGAAAATATAAAGCAATGAAAAAAGATACCAGAACTACCCAAATCAGCAAGGTTAAATTTTACAAGTACAATTAGAAATAAAAAACAAAATGGCAGAATAATATGAGCAGTATTATACTATTTACATAACCTTAAAATATGCAAAGCAATGTTATATATTACTTAGTATATTTAAACATAGTAAACAAATCCTTTAAGAATCAGCAAAAAATTCTTAATGGTAGTGACTTTTGTTGGAGGGGGTACAATGCCAATTTTATTTATAATTTTAATTACCAAGTTGACTGATTCCAAAAATATTCACTATATATGTGCATATTTTTACTGCTTTAACAGGTTTAAAATATTTGTTAATGAATTTTGAAACTCAGTTTCATGTCTTGAGAAGAGAGATTAAAGAACTTTATTTTTTTTATTGAATATGATTGAAGAACCTATATCCAAGCACGTGAAAACACTATGTCAATAGCACAACCAGAGCTAAACATCTGTTACTTTTATTGATAGTTGCCCTCTGGTCTTCTTCACCTCATTACACCTTTACCTATAACAGACCAAAACTTTGCCCAATCAATAAGTGATTTGTGTCAAAACATATTTCAAATTTATTCATTTGTCAATACTACACATTATCATACTTTGTTGTTTTAACTTTCTATCTATGTGCTTTTTCCATTTACTTCTCTAGGTTCTTGAAGGATGAGAACTTTATCTCATTAATATTTCGATTCCTTGTACCTAAGCCAGAGATCAACGTTTTGCTACCAAGCTATAGACAACATGATAGGTAATAATAAAGGTATTTAATAAGTACTTTTGAAATAGGAGAAAAAGATCAATCCAGAGTGCTTTGTTTAATGGCAAATAAATAATATTTGCAAGACAAAAATGTACATTGGAACTTCATACGAATTTAGTACTTGAGGTTTACCGGCCCTGAATAAAACAATCGGTGATAGCACACATTAGAAACAAGAACAATATTAAGTGGACTTCAGCATAACCTGAATACTCCTTCCACCTTAACCCAATTTTGCAAAGACAGAGTAGCTGGGGCAGGGGGCAGGAGACCATGCTTTCAGACAAATCGAGACCAGTTGGCACAATGAGCATTTTACTAAGAGGGCTCTCTGCTCCCCACATTGGTGAGTGGCGTCTGGGGTCTTCAAAGCTGCCAAGCTACCATCTGAGAGCACAGCAAGTGGTCCCAACTCAGCAGGAACGAATGCTCACCGAGGACCAAAATGACGTGGGGTAAAGACAACCCAGAAGATAGAGAGACCCACGACTAGGTGCCAACATAGACTTGGGACTGGAAGAACCGGATGGTGCCGGGCCACCACAAGTGATAGCCGTGAAGGAGCTCACTCAGTTGAGTCTCACTGGCAACAAAAATAAAAAGGGGTGCACCCTGAGATCTCCACTAAAAGACCGCAATTGGTGGTCCAGCGGCTTCAGGGTACCTCTGGGAGCATGGCCCCTGGCCCTGTTATTGCCCTTGCCCATAAGTCGTAACAAAGGTCCACTCTTCGGACACGAATGGATTGGATTTGGCGATGCAGAGTGACCATATATTGGATGCACTTTATGGTTCTATGCATCTATAGGATATCATCCTGCTGACCTCTTGCTGGAGGAAGGAGAGTGAGTGGAGAGGAGGGAAAAGGAGGCTGTTGGGAGGGTGAGATATGTATGGAGCAGAGAGGAATAGTGTGCTGTCACTGGGCAGGGAGAGCAGTGGAAGCTGCATATAGGTGGGCATGTAAATTTATATGGGAATACACATTTTCAGCCAATCATTATAATAATAAAAAAATACATTAAAAAAAAAAACGAAACAGAAAAGGAGCTTGGGACTGGATTGTAAATAGTCATAGTGAGGATATTAATTTATGAACAAAGAGCAACTATTTAGTGATTAAATGGAGAAATGTTAGAAGATTTGTTATTATGAAGCTAATAAGATTTTCTGTAATATATTTTAAATTTAAGATATTCTTGATATTTCAAGCCATCAGAATGTAATGAAAATAAATATAACCTGTATGTTTATTTTTATGACTATATTTACAGTAACTTTACCTATGAACATACTGAACTGCTAGACAGGAAATACCATGTAGTGCAAAAAATACAGATTTTTGCTATCTTAGCCAAGCCAAGCCAAGTGCCGTCGAGTCAGATCTGTATCTTAAATCTTAGTGCCACCACTTTCTTCTTGTGTGAGCTTTGAAAATTTACCTAACAACCTTAAGCCAGATTTTGTCAAAAGTGTTTTCCAATTATATCCCATACTAGTTGACCCAATCATTGGGTTTCTAATTCCAAGGTTGTTTTGTTGTTTTTTTTTTTCCATTTGTATTAAGGTTTAATACAGTGTTATTTGGTTAATTTTACCTTGTCATTTGTCGTGGTGGTGATGGGAGTATACACACACACATATATGTGTGTGTATATACCCATATGTGTGTGTATATAAAGATACATATGAGGTCCCACAATGAAGTCCATGAACCTGGTTTTTCTAAGTGCTACATAACTCACTGCTGAATCACTGCAATCACCTTCAAAGCACGCCCCTTGAAGCTATGCCCCTATGCCAGTGTCTAGTCACCCTTCAGAGCAATTTTGGAACTCTTTCTGGAATGGCTATTGTGCATGGTGGCAAGGCGACAAGTATGGGAACTTAATTGTATAGTTGTCCATAAGGGAGGTTTTAGCCAGTAAACAAATAACTGTATCATATTTCCTGAACCAAAGACAAAGGAAATAACAGAAGAAAGACATTTTGATGACATGGACGATATCAAGGGTAGTATGGCAGTAGCTCTGATGGGCATTTCAGAAAAAGAGTTTCAAAATTGCTTTGAAGGATGGTCTAAACACTGATACTGGTGCATAGCTTCCCAAGGGAAGTACTTTGAAGGTGACCATGATAATATCCAGCAATTCAGCAATGATGTATGTAGCACTATTTCTAGGATACATACATGAACTTAATTGTGTTTGTGTGCATATATATATATATACACATGTACATACATAGATGTATAGATATAGATATGTTAAAAATTCTCATTTTAGTTGTTTCAAGCATATATTCTGTGACACTGAGTGAATCTTAAATACAATATGCTAAGGGAAATCAATATAACAAAACAGCAAATACACGATTGTACTTATATAACATGTGCAGAATGAGAAAATCTATCAAAATGGAAATTGGAACAGTCTTTTCCAAGGCCTAGGGATAGGGAAAAATGTAGACAGACTATTTACGTCTCTAAGATTTCTTACTGGAAAAATGAAATCTATAATTAGATACTGTGTGCACAACTTTATGAGTACACTCAGATCACTGAGTTACATACTTTAAAAGGATGAATTTCATGGTATATAAAGTGTATTATAAATAAAGTTTCTAGGAAAAAAATTAAAAGGGTCCAAAAATTGTTGGCTCAAGGAGATGAAGTGAATTTGGATGAAGTAGATTTTAACAACTTGTAGGAATAACTTTGTGAAAGAGTGGGAACAAATTAAGACTAATTTCTTCATTTTGACCTGAGGAAGGAAGTGTGGATCATAGTCATCTACATAAGACAGAAATGTGTGTTTTCTTTCCCTGCTTTCTGATGCCCTTTTCTGTTTCATTTAAAGATGTTTACACTAGGGTTTTGTTACTGCTAATGAGTGTTTTACTCATATTGATCTTTCTGAGATGATATTTTATTTGACATATTAAAGGCTTTGTTTCAGGTCATTAGGCTCCCCGGATTGTTGTAATGTAAGCTTAGAAATCCAGTGTGTCTTTTATGAATCTTTTTTGTTTTTAATTTGTATAACGTAATGTGACTTTTGCTTGTTGGTGAATTATGTGTGTCTATATGTATTCTTTTTAGGCTACATATTTTAGTATTAGTAAGAATTCGTTGAAGAAAAAAATCAAGCTGTTGAGTTTAAAAACATTCACTTAATCACTCTGAAGGAATAAAATTAGTGGTTTAGATGTACATGAAACAATCTTTTAAGCTTTGTGATTAAAAGATTTTTCTATATGTTTCCAAAATTTAATACATTGTAAAGGATGATACAGTGGAAAAGTTCATTGTAACTTTTGTATTATACAGTTATAACTTTTATAACAAATCAGAGAAGTTAAAACATATCAAGCATCAGAATTAGAAGACTCATTAACAACCTGCAATATGTAGATAGCAGAAACTTACTTGCTGTAAAAGAACTTGAAGCACTTACTCAAGAAGATAAAAAATGCCTTCAGTATAGATTATATCTCAACATAAAACAAAATTTTTCAAAACTGAACCAATAAGCAACATCATGATAATGGAAAAAAGATTGAAGTTGTCAAGGACTTCATTTTACTTTGACCCACAATCAACATCCATAGAAGCAGTAGTCAAGAAATCAAGGGACATACTGCACTGGGCAATCTGTGGCTAAATAGCTCTGAGACATACATGTCTCACGTGTGTCCCTGTCACATTTTCTACCCCTGGAGATTCATTAGCAGTGTTTGAGTTGCTTTATTAGTTTTGCCATTGTGGCAGATACTGGTACAACTACCTTAAAAACAAGGATGTTGGTATGCATCACAGTAAGTGTTGAGAGTGATTCCTATGAGGGGATGCTTTCCAGAAGAGTGACTATGTGAGGGTTTTATGAGTTTTGTTTTTGTTTTTTTGGCTTCTCTACAGTAAAATAAAGCTTTTATATTTACTAGTTCCTCTGTGTCACTTGAAAACTATGGTTACTGACATTCAGAAATATTCAAGTAAATGAGTTGGCTGGGTGTTGAAAATAATTTGTGATACACTTTCTGGGTCATGTGACCTATAGGGCTTGTTTGCCATTTGTTAGCTCAATAATGATATCTATTATAAAGTACTCATCTCCTTGATGGCATCTTTATACTTTTCCTGAGCCACAGCACCAATATGTACTTCATTGGTAGTACTTCATTGAGCTTGAGACCAATAAAGCTCATTTGAAATTGTCACATCATTTTCTCAAATAATGAAAACTATCACAAACAATGATTTGGCATCTATTCCAACAGTGAGAAAACATAAAATTACAAAAAATTTAAAAATAATAATATCTCACCCATGAAAGGATCTACAATCAACACCGATGAAAGCAACAACCAAGAAACTAAAGGATTAACAGCACTAGGCTAATCTCTTCCAAAAGTTCCCTTCAGAGTGTTAAAAAGTAAAACTGTGTCATTGAGGATAAAGGTGCACCTGACCCAAGCCATGGTATTTTCAATTGCCTCATATGAATATGAAAGCTGGACTATGAATAAGGAACATGGAAGAAGAATTGATGCACCTGTATTGTGTTGACAAAGAATATATCATGGATTGCCAGAAAAATGAACAGATTTGTCTGGGAAGAAGAACACACCAAATGACCCTTGCAAAAAAGGATGACAAGACTTTATTTCACATGCATTGAACATGTTACCAGGAGGGTTAAGTCCCCAAAGAAGGTGAACTTGAAAGGTCAGTAAAACAAAGGAAGACCTTAAGGAGATGAAATAGCACAGTGGCTGCAACAGTGGGCTCAAATATAGCAACCATTGTGCAAATAATGCTATATATGTATAAGGCACTGCTTGTAGATCCTCAAGTCAGGACTGACTTGAGGGCACTTAACAACATCAACAACTTTATGATTAATTTGCATAATACAATAAATATCCATAAAATGTAATACTCTAAAAGGGAAAAAATGACAATATAATGTAAGACAGTTATACTAAATTCAAATATTTCATTATTAATTTCATGTGATTAAAATCACTTAACCCATTTCTGTAGAGTCAGTTCTGATACATAGCAACTCTATAGCTCAGAGTACAACTTCACTATTTCCCAGGAATAGTTGGTAAATTTGAATCACTGACCCTTTGGATAGCAACTGAGCTGTTAACCACTACTGCTAAATGCTATCTTTTAGCTAGAAGATAGGTTCATCAGAATATTCATCCTGTAGGAAACTCAAATTCTTGGTCCCCAGCATTAATAATCGCTGCCTATTTGTTTCACTACACATCTTAACCCAAAGGAGATTGTTTCTTTAAGTTCATTGTTTTCTATAATGATACTTCCCACTAATTATTGCAATGGCTCTTATTTTTTTGATGGCACTTGGCTTGGCTGGCTTATTTTTTTCAGGATTTTGAAAAAAATGAAGCAGCTTATGAATATTTTCCCAGAAATTAAAGAACAGTTTTGCATTTGTACACACATATACATATCCCTAAACTCATATCCAAGTATCAGAGCTCTTCTATGCACTCCCTCAGACCTAGATTAAGAACCTTGATATATTCTGTTATTCTAGAAGCCCTTGTTCTTGCTACTTACATCCAGTTTTGTTTCACCAAATCTTATCAACTCCACTTTGTAAATATATCAAATCTCATTTTGCTGCTGTTTTGTATTATGCCTACATTGCTTCTTAACTTTTTATTCTCTTAACTTATTATAATAATCACCTACCTGATTTTTCTATCTGTTCATTCCCTCTGATTTATTTTCCACATTGCCACCAGTTTCTACTGGCAGTATACACATTAGACAGTGTCACTGCTCTTAAGACCTTCAGTGACTCCCCTTTGCTACGTCTACCAGGTAGTGGCCAAAAATCAGTGACAATATTCTTCAGTTGCCATATGCACTGTCATCTCCATTTCATTTCACATTGAAATTCTAAAGTCTCTTTGCATATAAATTTGTCTGTGTTTAAAATGTTTTCTTCAATTCAGATATAAAAGTTTTATGATTTTTCAAAAAGCATTCAAATATCAGATGTCTTTGAAAATTTCCTTGTTTCCACTGTGCTCCTCTTGCATCACTCTCTTTTACTGTAAGTAGAAAAGAATCACTTCTCACTTTATATTTACAAAGGACTTGAAGCATTTGTAACAGATACTACAATTATTTGTTTATATGTTAGTACTGTTTTTATATTTTCTATCACTGGATGATGAGCTCTTTAAGAGCAAAAATCACGTCTATCTTTATCTTTATATCCGCCTCTAAAACCATAAAACCAAACTTGTTGCCTTCGAGTTTATTCCTGCTCGTAATGGTCTACAGAACAGAGTAGAATTGCCTTATATGTTTTCCAAGAAATGGCTGGCGGATTTGAACTACTGACCTTTGGTTTAAAGCGGAACTCTTAACCACTGTACCACCAGGGCTGCATGTCCTCTTCTATTTTCCAGTTGTTGACATATGGTAAGTATGAAATAGAAAATGAAGAATATAAAACAATGTATATTTATGTATATGTATACATGTATATTTAAAGTACTGTAGTCCTTTTCATAATGTTTAAATTGACTTTTGTTTTTACATTTTTTAAAAATTTTGTGTTGTGAGTAAGTAAAAGTTTACAATCCAAGTCAATTTGCCATATAAAACCCTGAACACCTGCCTCTATGTAACTCTGTCTGCTCTCCTTACCCTGTGACAGCACACCCTTCCTTTCCAGTCTGTGCTTCCAGTATCCACCCAGCTAACACTTGTCCCCACCTTTCTACCCTCAAGAAAAAAAAAATGTGAAAATAAATTGACTTACTTAAAGCAAATAAATTTAAATTTCCAAAGTTACAGCTTGGTAATATATATATATTTCTAATGTTTCCTTAAGTCACTTTGGCGTAAAACATATTTGTCTTTACATAGGTACCTGCACTATTTTCAATTCACCGTTTACAATAAAAACACAAGCTGAACCCATTGCCAGTAAATCAATTCTGGCCTTGTAAGACAGAGTGGAATTGTCTGATAGAGTTTCCAAGGTGTGCCCAGTGGATTTAAAGGGCTGACCTTTTGGTTAGCAGACATTGTACTCGACCACTACATCACCAGGTTTTACTACATCTAAAATAATTTTACAAAACAGTAAGAAACAAAATGATGAAATAATCTGTAACAACTTTTTCTTTTTTTTAATTTTCTCTAATTATCTTGTCTCTTTGAGTATGATTTTTGTGTGTGTATGTGGCGTTCTACTTTCAGGTTTAGTGTAATGCTGAAAAAGTTCCAGCTTTGTTTGGACGATCAGTGAAAAAAACATTAAAGTAGAAAAATTAGTTGTCTTAACCTGCAGTGACTACGTCTGCGATTAGCTCGTGACTAAGTATCAAAAAAAGATATGCTATATACTGTTTTCTCTCAATACATCTTCACTGAACATTGACGTTGTATTAGTTACTATTATAAGCACCACATTCATCAATAAACCAACACAAACCATCTGGTCTCATGAAATTTCAGTTTCAGTATGATTATTCAGGCAATAAACTAACCCTTGCCACCAGTTCTGACTTACAGTCTATAAATCTATAGTCCAAGTCTATATATCTCTGTGGAAACTGACTGCCATATCTTTCTCCCACAGAGTAGCTGGTGGCTTCCAGTCACTGACCTTTAGGTCAGCAATTGACCACTTTAACCATTTTGCTACCAGAGCTAACAGGAGAAGGACATGAGCAAAAGAAATATGCAAGGTATACAGCATACTATATTGTAAGACATATCATTGAGAAAAAAATATGGCAAGAAAGGAGGTTAGTAAATATATGTGGGGCAGAATTTGCAGAAAAAACTAATGTAGCAAAAAGCAAAACAAAGTTGGAAATATGACATTTGACTGAAGACCCACAGAAGGAAGTAAGTAAGCTAGCTCAGTATCCTGAAAAGTGTTTCAAGCAGAAGAACGTCAAGCCTAAAGGTCCTGTCATGAAATAGGCCTGGCTGGTGAATAAAAAACATAATAGCCAATTTGTAGAGGGAAGGATAAAGGCATATTAGGAAAAGATAAAATCAGAGGGCTGAGGTGAAATTTTATGAGACCTGTCATTCACTGTGACAACAGTGAGGACAATAGGTGGAGGATATCTAAGGGTTTGGAAAAGTTGAAAATTTGCAGTACTGTTAATCAAGTTGTTCTCTTATCACAACATCAACAAATTTTCTAAAAGAACATAATCAAGATCATATAGCCACTGAAAAATAACTAACATGTTTTTATGTGATTGCTTCCTCTGTTCTGCCAAGACACGCATCTGCTGAACTTTCCAGTCCACAGCAGACACTTACTTTCCTTATTTATCCTTAAAATATTCCATCATAAGACCAATTCTTATAAGAAGTATCTCACTGTGAAGACTGTCTTACTTCTCTTACTACACCAAAAGCCAAAAACCCAAACCCATTGCCACTGAGTTGATTTCAACTCATAACAACCCTACAGGACAGAGTAGAATTGCTCCATAGAGTGCCTGGTAAACGTGAACTGCCAATCTTTTGGTTAGCAGCTGTAGCACTTAACAACACCACCACCAGGATTTCTTACTATAGGATGCCAAATTAACTTAATTTCGACCACATGAATATTACTGGTGGGTTAGACTGTACTGAACAAAAAAGTTATAAAGTTATAACTTAAGTTTTGCAGGATCATGCAGAGGCTTTTGTTGAGACTAAATTGCAGTCATTGAGGGCAGAAAAAGGAAAGTGGATTAGAAAGATACTGCAATGATTCAGAGGAGAAATAACATGACTTTGAACATGATGTCAGTTCCAAGGGCTTGGGAAGTTGTTCAATAGTGGAAGTATTTGAAAACATAGCTGACCCCATTGTCTAATAGATTAGATGTGAACATGTATAGAAAAGAGTCATACAAGATGCTGAAGATTGGGTCTAAACATCTGGAAGGGCTATATTGCCATATACTGAAATCGAGAAAATGTCAGCATGAGACAAGTTGAGGGGAAAGTTATGCTTTGGGCATCTTAAATTTTGGATTCCATCCAGGTACGGACACTGGTTAATAACTTGAGTACACAAGTCTGGAGTTCAGAAGTTTGGACCCAAGATGCAAATTCTTGAGTCTACCATTACAGATGGTAGTTCAAGCCATGACGCTGCAGAGATCCGTGAGACAGTGGCTGTATCTTACCAGTATTAAAATATTCTATAACTTGATGTGTTGCCTTTGTGTGTTAAGGACATGGTGGTTCATGAAAGATATCTTAGGTTTTCAGAATATCTATCATTCACTAATATCATGATATTGCTTTTAAAAGCCCTGATTATTTTACAGTGTTTTTTTAATTGTGATTGAGTGAAAGTGCAAAATCCAAATTGAATTTGCATACCTGCCTATCTGCAACTCCTTCTACTCTCCTTGCCCGGTGACAGCACACTTCTTTCTATTCTATGCATGTCGTATCCTCTTAACAAAATCTCCTGTCCCCTTCTAACGCTCCTCTCTACTCCCTTTGTAAGAGGCCAGTAGGATGACATCCCATAGATGCATAGAACCATAAAGTGCACACATGATATGGTCACTCTCTGTCCCTGAGTCTAATCCATTCCTGTCTGAAGAGTTGACCTCAGCAGTGCTTCATGATAAGGGGCAGCAGCAGGTCCAGGGGCCATGCTCCCAGGGGAACTCTCAGGCCTTTGGACTATCAACTGTGGTCTTTTAGTGGAGTTGTTAGGGTGCATCCCTCTTGTTCTCATGTTGTTACTGGGGCTCCAATTTGTGAGCCCTCATTATGGCTGTCATTGGTGGTAGCCGGGCATCATCTAGATCTTCTGGTCACTTACTGATGTAGTCACCCATTCACGTGGGTCCTTCTGTCTTCCAGGCTCTTTTCCCTCATGTCGTTCTTGGTGATCATCTCTTCCAACTGAGTTAGGACCATTCAGTGTACCTCAAATGGCAGCTTGCTAGCTTTTAAGACCCCAGATGCCACTCACCTATGTAGACTGTAGAAGAC
Organism: Heterohyrax brucei; assembly: GCA_028571685.1. NCBI lineage: Eukaryota > Metazoa > Chordata > Mammalia > Hyracoidea > Procaviidae > Heterohyrax > Heterohyrax brucei. Next base: position 134,190,659 of record CM053150.1, read on the forward strand.
TCTCTTAGCAATAGGCTAGTTATGCCAATTGGCCTCAATGTCCCCTGAGAGCATGATCCCTGGACCCCTGCCCCTGCTACTCCATCCTTGCAATATCGAGTTCAGATTGGAAGAGTTTCCAGGTGATGCTGAAGTCCATTTAAATTGATCTTTTTTCTAATGTGTGCTATCACTGCTTTCACTCAACCAAATTTGTATCAGCTACCTAATCCATAACCAAACCTCTCTCTCTCCCTTCCTCTCCCTCGCAGCCATCAAAGAGTCTTTTCTTCTGTACATGAGTCTGTTTTCACATCCTTAAAGTAGGGGTCTCATACAATAACTGTGCTTGTGTCACTAACAGATTTCACTCAACACAGTGTCTTCCAGTTGAAACCAGGTTATGAGATGCTTCCTAAAATCATCATTGTTCTTTATCATTACATAGTGTTCCATTGAGTATATACATAGTTTGTTTATCCATTCATCTGTTGTTGAGCATCTGGGTTGATTCCATCTTTTTGCTATTGTGGATTGTGTTGCGTGAACATTCATGGGCATGTATCTGTTCATGTGACTGCCCTTGCTACTGCAGGATATATTCCAAGCTGTGGGATTACTGGATTAAATGGTATATTTGTTTACAGATTTTTAAGGAAGCGCCAGATTGCTTTCCAAAGAAGTTGTACCATTTTGCAATCCCACCAGCAGTGTAGGAGAGTTCCAATTTCTCCACAGCCTCTTCAGCATTTGTTGTTTTGTGTTTTTTTGGATCCTGTCCAACTTGTTGGGGTGAGATGGTATCTGACTGTAGTTTTGATTTGGATTTCCTTAAAGCTAATGTGTCTTCTGTCTTTAGAAAAGTGTCTGTCTGTTGCCCATTGATTAATTGGGTTATTTACCCTTTTTTGGTGATATTTTGTAGTACCCTGTAGATTATGGAGATCAGATGTTAGACTGACAAGTAGTTGCCAAATATTTTTTCCCATTCTGTGGGAATTTTAATTTAATTTAATTTTAATTTTAATTTAATTCTCTTGATAAAGTCTTCAGATCAGCAAAGGTGTTTAATTCTTAGGAGTTCCCATTTATCTATTTTGTCTTCTGTTGATTGTGCTTTGTTTGACAGATTTTGAGATCTGTCTAAGTTGTATATTAAAATTGCATTGCTGATCCTATGTTTTTCTTCTGTGATTTTATTGTTTTATGTTTGCTATTTAGGTCTTTTATATCCAATTTGAGTTGTTTTTTGTGTAAGGTGTGAGATATGGGTCTTGTTTCAGTTTCTTGCAGAGGAATATCCAATTTTGCCAGCACCATTTGTTAAAGGGACATTTTTACCCCGGTTTACAATCTTAGGGCCTTTTTCAAATATCAACTGTTCGTAGCTGGCTGGTGGCATCTCTGCAGTCTCAAGTTTTTTTCATTGGTCTATAGATCTCTTTATGTACAAGTACCAGGCTGTTTTGACTACTGTGGCAGTGGAATAGGTTCTAAATTCAGGTAGTGAGAGGCCTCCCAGTGTGTTCTTCTTTGTGCTTTGCTTGTCTGGGGTTTCTTCTCTTTCCTAACAAAGTTGGTGACTTGTTTCTCCATTTCATTAAAAAATGTCACTGGAATTTGTATCGGGATTGCATTTTATATGTAGATTGCTTTGGGCAAAATGGACATTTTCACAATGTTAAGTCTTCCTATCCTTGAGCAGGGTTGGTTTCTCCATTTATGTAAGTCTCTCTTGGTTTCTTGCAGTAAGGTCTTGTAGTTCTCTTTGTATAGGTCTCTTATTTCTCTAGTTAGATTTGTTCCTAACTATTTTATCTTCTTGGGGACTAAAGTAAATCATATTGATTTGGTGATTTCTTCTTTAATGATCTCTTTATTGTTAAAAAGGAATCCTACTGATGTACTTACATTTCTCTTATATCCTGATAGCTTGCTGAACTCTTCTATTAGTTTGAGTTGTTTACTTATGGATTCTTTAGAATTATCTGCATATACAATCTTATCATCTGTAAATAGGGAGATTTTTATTTCTTCTTTGTTGGTGCAGATGCTGTTTATTTCTTTGTCTTGTCTAACTGCTCTGGCCAGAACTTCTAGCACAATGCTGAATACAAGTGGTGAGAGTGGACATTGTTGTCTAGTTCTCTTTCTCAAGAGGAATTTTTTCAGTCTCTTTCCATTCAGGATGATGTAGGCAGTTGGCTTTGCATAGAGATGCCTGAGTGCATTGAGGAGTTTGCCTTCTATTCCTATTTTGCTGAGAGTTTTTAGCATGAATGGGTGTTGGGCTTTGTCAAATGCTTTTTTCTGCATCAATTGACAAAATCAGGCAGTTCTTATCTTTTGTGTTATTTATGTGGTTGACCACATTAATTGTTTTTGTGATGTTGAACCAGCCTTGCAAACCTGATATGAATCCAGTTGGTCATTATGAATTTTTGGGGGGATATGTTGTTGAATTCTATTGGGAAGGATGTCATTCAAGATTTATGCACCTGAGTTTATGAGTGATATTGGTCTGCAGTTCTCCTTTTTGTTACATCTTTCCCTGGCTTTGGTATTAGGGTTATACTGGCTTTAGAGAATGAATTTGTGAGTATTTCTTCCCTTTCTATGATGTGAAATAGTTTCAGTGACAGTGGAATTAACTCTTCTCTAAAAGCTTGGTAGAACTCTGCAGTGAAGCCATCGGGGTCAGGGCTTGCTTGCTTGGTAGGTTTTTGATTCCTTTTTCAGTATCTTCCCGTGCGATGGGTTTATTAAGTTGTTCTACTTCTTGTGGTAGTTTTAGTAGGTGACATAAATCTAGGAATTTGTCCACTTCCTCTAGGTTTTCAAATCTGTTAGATTACAGTCTTTCCTAGCATTCTGGTACGATATTTTTGATTTCTGTTGGATCTGTTATGACATCTCAGATTTCATTTCTTATTTGGATTATTTGTCTCTATTTTTCTTTTGAAAGCTTACTCAAAGTTTTGTCAATTTTTTTAATCTTTTCAAAAACAGCTTTTGGTTTTGTCAATTATTTCAATTGTTCTTCCATTGTCTACTTCATTTAGTTCTCCTCTAATCTTGATTATCTGTTTTCTTCTGGTGCCTGAGGGGTTCCTCTGTTGCCCTTTCTACTTGTTCAAGCTGTAGGGTCAATTCTTTCATTTTGGTGCTTTCTTCCTTTCAGACGTATGCATTTATACAGATAAACTGACCTCTGAGCACTGCTTTGGCTGTATCCCATATGTTCCGGTAGGAAATGTTTTCATTCTCATTTGAATCCATAAACTTCTTTAGTCCATCCTTGATTTCTTCTATAACCCATAGCTTTTTGAGCAAGATGTTGTTCGTTTCCATGAGTTCCACTTTCTATCTATGTTTTTTCTGCTATTGATTTCAACTTTTATGGCTTTATGATCTGAGAAGACGCTTTGCATTTCTTCAGTGGTTTGGATTTGAGATTTTCTTCATGTTCTAACACACGGTCTATTCTAGAAAATGTGCCATGTACATTGGAGAAGAAGGTGTAGTTATCTGCTGGTGGATAGAAAGTTCTGTATATGTCATTGAGGTCTAGTTGGTTAACTGTGACAATAAGATTTTCTGTGTCTTTACTGAGCTTTTTTCTAGAATATCTGTCCAATATTGAGAGTGGAGTGTTGAAGTCTCCCACTATTATGGTGGAGTGATCTATCTCATTTTTGAATGTAGTTAGTGTTTCTTCAATGTATTTAGAAACGATAGTATTGGATGCATAGATATCTACTATTGTTAAATCCTGCTTATGTATTGAATCTTTCAGCAATAGTGTGCATCCTTGTCCACAATGTTGAATTTTACATTAAAATCTATTTTCCCTGAGATTAGTATTGCCACATCTGCTCTTCTTTATGTATTGTTAGATGGGATATGTTATTCCATCCTTTTATTTTCAGCTTGTTCATATCTTTAAGTTTAAGGTGAGTTTCTTGTAAGCAACATATAGACATATAGGTCATGTCTTTTGATCCAAGATTCCACTTGTTGTCTTTTTACTGGAGTGTTCAGTCCATTTACATTCAGAGTAGTTATTGATAAGTATGTGTGTAGTTCTGTCATTGTTATGTGTTTATTTTTGTGTTGATATTTTCTCTGTTGCTCCTACTGTTCTGTTCTGGGATATTTTTCTTTATGGGTTGAGTTTTCATTGTTGGTTCTGCATTTGTTGAGACTCCTATAGTACATTTCTTGATTTGATATGTTACATCTATATTGTGCTTTGTGGCTACCCCATAATCCCCCTTAGTCATCTATGTTTAAACCCAATTTTAACTTCTACAAGTCTTGTTAACTTCCTCTCCATCTGGAAGTACTGTAACTACTGCAGTACATCCCTCTTTTTAATATAATGATATGATAGGTTTCATGTTATGATCACTGGATCACTTCTTTTAATATTATAGCTTTGATGCAGTTTTGTGCCTTCCTTAACTGAGTAGGTTTCTAGATGCTGTGTCCTGTATTGCCTCTTAAAGTATAGAGTTAATGGTTTTGTTCGCCTAAGCCAAGAGCTTCCTTCAGTATTTCTTGTAGCTTTGGTTTGGTTTTTACAAAGTCTCTGAATTTCTGTCCGACTCGACGGCATTTGGCTGGCTGAGTTTCTGTTTATTGTATAAGGTCTTAATTTCATTTTCATATTTGAAAGACAGCTTTGCAGGATATACAGTTCATGGTTGGAAGTTTTTCTGCTTCCAGGCTTTGATTATGTCACCCTGTTGCCTCCTTGCCAGCTTTGTTTCTGCTGAGAAGTCAGGTGAAAGCCTACAGGGTTTCCCTCTGAATGTTAGCTTTGCTTTGAGTCTTGTTGCCTTTAAGAGTTTCTGCTTATGTTTCATTTTGTTAAGCTTGAGTGTAATATATCTTGGAGTCTTTCTTTTAGGATCCAAATTGAGTGGAGTTTGATACACCTCTTGGATATCTATATTCTCTTCTCTAGTAATTTCTAGGAAGTTTTCTGTCAGCAGCTCAGCAACAATACTTTCTGTGTTTTCAGGGCTCCCTCCGTGTTTAGAAATTGCAATTAATTGTAGATTGTTCCTCTTGATAGCATCTCACATGCTACTTAATGCTTTTTAATTTGCCTTGTTTCTTTTCTCTGATTTCTCCGGATACATGCTGTAGTCAGTAGTTCTGTCTTCCAAGTCAGAAAGTCTGTTTTCCACGTGTTCAATCCTGTTTTCTTGGATTGGAATTGAATTTTCTATTTCTTTGGTTTTGTTATTTGTCTATCAGATTTCAGAATGCTGGTGTTCCATCAGTCTGAACAAATTGCTTAATTTTTCATTATGCTCTGCTGCATTTTTTATAATGTCTAGGGAGGCTCTATATACAACCCTTTTACTCACCCTTTGATAGTTTCAGAAAGGCTTCTTCATCTGGAAATTCTTTGTTTCTTTTGGGGGCTTTCTGGAGCCATGGGTGAATTTTTCTTTTAATTTCTGGCCAAAGTTTATTACTTTTGGGGCATCTAGAGGTTGTTTAGTTTCTCTGGTGTTACCCTAGCAGGATCTGAAGCACAGTCTGAGAAGGAAGCTGATCACTAGTCAACTCTATGTGCTCCAGTGACTGGGCCCAGTGGAATATTCTGGGTAGCAGGTCCACCTTGTGATTGGAAAAGACACAGCCCTATTTACAGAATCACTGGGAGGCTGTCAGTTGAGTCTACAATGTAAGTCAGTAAAGGCTAGAAGAGATGCTGTTAGGATGCACTGCAGTTATTTCAACAGGTAGTCTTATTTTGAAAGGTTAAACTATCTGACAACTTCCAAAATCAGTCAGGCTATCAAGTGCGCAAGCCCTTCTTCCCAGTCGGCAAAGTAAAAACCCCTATGTCCAACCCCAGATGCTGAAAGCTAGTTCAAGGTACAGCAAGGCTACTGCCCTGCTTATCTCCTTCTTCCAGTCCCCGCCCATGAGGCCACACTGTGTTAAATAAAGCTTTTCTGCAGGGAAGCTGGCAGGCAATGCCAGCCTGAAATTTAGTCCCTGCTTAGGATTTGGGTAAGTCTATCTCCCAGTCAAACAAGATGGCATCCCACACAAGCTCTCCTGCTTACTGGGAAATAGGCGAATCAATGGTGGAGGATCGCAAAGAGAGGGTAGAGGGGCCAAGGAGCACAGAGTCCAGAGCCCAGCTCTCCAAATGTGGCTATTCCACCTGCTGACCCCATCAGCAGTGCAGCTGAACTTTGCTGCCATTTAAGCCAAAAGCCCCACATGCAGGCTAAGTCAGAGGAAAAAAAATAAATTGTAAGTTACCTTCAGCCCGTGAGAGCCAGCATTAAACAAGGGTGGGGGTCAGCAAATGGGAAGTCTCCCGTTCAGTGGCATGTAGTCCAAATTGACAGCCCTATGCTGTGTCCAAGGGCTTAGTGGGTTCCAGAAGGCTCCATTTAATTACAAAGGCAGGACTTAGTTTTCAGAGGGAATTAAGGAGACTTGTGTCTAGTCTGCAATCTTGACTCCACTTCTTCTACTGAAATTTTAAGAGCCTAAAGTGAGGTAGTGAAATAATATTGAAAAACTTAAGGTCTTTGGGGGATATGACATGTTAACATGCATTGATGACATAGAGTCCTTTTCTGAGTTTAAAGTTAAGTCTAAATGGAACATATTCAAACTGGATTTTGTGTGTCAGAAAGGCATTGAAACCAGTGGCATACAGTAAGGAAAACATCTGTCTAAAATTGAGTCAAACCAAGGTATCTTTGGGAGCAGGAATGTTGAAAAAAAAGTATAATGGTAGGGTGAGTAGAAAGTACAAAAGACATCCAAGTATTCTAGGAGTTGTAATATACAGAAATGATTTGAACTAATGCCTTAAAAAGATAAATCATCACATCTGGATAAACAGAGAGAAAATTCTGTTTATCTAGGCATTTACTAAAAATAAAAAAATAAGATATAGCAGCGAACATGAACCAAAAAGCAGCACAAATAGCTGTACTAGGTGAAAAATAGACACTAAGAGAAAAGAAACATTAGGAATCAAAAGCTTTCCATGATAATCAGATCTATCTTTAGCTAATATTTGTAGCAAATATTTGATTCAAAGTAGATAAAATACCATAAGAAAAAAAAGTATGAGGGAAAAAATCTCATAAGTTGTCCTCCATAATGAGACAGATTAACTCACTTTTCTAATTAAGTAATAGATCAAGTAAACAAAAATATTAATTGAATAAAGAAATTTTGAGAAACAAAACAAAAATGCAAAAGTAATTTACCAAAGTCACACATGGAAAATCATACCTCAAAAACTATACAGACAATCTGGCCCTTCCTTAAAAAAATGGATATTGATATACCATTTGACCCAGTAATTCCACTCCTTGGAATATATCCTACAGAATCAAGGCCTTTCACACCAATGAACACATGCACCAGAATGTTTATCGCAGCACAGTCCACAATAGCAAAAAGATGGAATCAACCCAGATGCCCAACAACAGAAGAATGGATAGGTAAACTATGGTATATATACTCAATGGAGCACCATGCAATGATAAAGAACAATGATGACTTCCGGAAACATCTCATGACCTGGCTTCAACTGGAAGACACTATGTTGAGTGAAAGCAGTCAGCGACAAAAGGACAAATATTGTATGAGACCTCTACAATAAGATCTCAAAAACAGACTTGTGTATAGAAGAAAAGACTCGTGGACAGCTGCAAGGTAGGGGAGGGAGGGAGCGGAGGGGGGAGGGTTTAGATTAAATAGTTGCTAGGTATTTGGTTGGGTGAAATCAGTGATAGCACACATTAGAAACAAGAACAATATTAAGTGGACTTAAACATAACATGAGTACTCCTTCCATCGTAACCCAATATTGCAAGAATAGAGTAGCTGGGGCAGGGGGCGGGGGACCATGCTCTTAGGCGAAATTGAGGCCAATTGGCACAACTAGCATTTTGCTAAGAGGGCTCTCCGCACCCCACGCTGTTGAGTGGTGTCTGGGGTCTTAAAAGCTGCCAAGCTGCCATCCGAGGGCACAGCACATGGTCCCAACTCAGCAGGAACGGATGCTCACCGAGGACCAAAATGACATGGGTGAAAGACAACCCAGAAGACAGTGAGACCCACATGAGTGGGTGCCTACATCGACTTGGGACCAGAAGAACTGGATGGTGCCCGGCCAACACCAGTGATAGCCGTGATGGAGCTCGCTAAGTTGAGTCTCACTGGCAACACAAGAATAAAAGGGGGTGCACCCTGAGATCCCCACTAAAAGACCTCAATTGATGGTCCAGTGGTTTCGTGGTTCCCCTGGGAGCATGGCCCCTCGCCCTGATGCTGCCCTTGACCATAAATCATAATGAAGGTCCATGCTTCAGGCAGGAATGGATTGGACTTGGTGATGCAGTGACCATATATTGGATGCACTTGATGGTTGTATACATCTATAGGATGTCATACTTCTGGCTGGAGGAAGGAGAGTGGGTGGAGAGTAGGGAAAAAAGAGGCTGTTGGGAGAATGAGACATGTATCGAGTAGAGAGGAATAGTGTGCTGTCACCGGGCAGGGAGAGCAGTGGAAGCTGCATATAGGTGGGTATGTAAATTTATATGGGAAGGTACATTTTCACTCAGTTATATTAAATAAAAAAAATTTAAAAAAAAACTATACAGATTTCTTAAGTATAGATAACTGTGGAGGAATTAATCTTAGTAAAAGAGGGATAAACAGATGTATCATGTATACACTTGTTTAGTTTCTTGGCAGGGCACACAAGTAAGACCTCACAGCATTCATTTAGAAACAGACTGTCAGAATTTGCAATTACAAAAACAATAGCAATTAAATAGTTACAATCTAATTCTTTATACTTCATGCTTTTACTTTTAACAGACACTTCACTAAGGGAGACGTTCAGATAGCTAACATATGAAAAAGTGCTCTATATCCCTAGCTATTGAGAAATGCAAACCAAAAGCAAAATGAGACATCACCTCACCCCAACAAGGATGTTATTAATCCAAAAAATGAAAAACAACTAATGCTGGAGAGGCTGTGGAGAAATTGGAACTCTCCTACACTGCTGATGGGATTGCAAAATGGTACAACCTCTTTGGAAAACAGTCTGGTGCTTCCTTAAAAAGCTGGAGATAGATACACCATTGATCCTGTAATTCCACTGCTTGGAATTCATCCTTTGGAAACAAAGGTTGTCACATGAACAGATGCATGTACACGAATGTTTGTTCCAGCACAGTCCACAATAGCAAAAAGCTGAAATTAACCCCAATGTCCATCAACAGATGGATGGATAAGCAAACTGGTACATTTACTCAATGGAACACTATGTTATGATATAAAAAAACAACAATTTTAGAAGACAACTCATATCATGGTCTCATTTGGAAGAAATCGTGCTGAGTGAAGTCACTGTCAACAGGACAAATTTTGTATGAGACCCCTGTTATAAGGACTTAACAGGAGAATTATCCATAGAAGAAAATGACTGTGTTGGCTACATGGGTGGGTGGAAGCTGAGGGTTTATCATAGATGAGATAATTGATGGATGTTAGAAATTTTATTCTTTTATTGTAATTAATGAAAAATAAAAAAAGTTTTAATAAAAGCTTTTTTTCTCCCCTGTAAAATATTAGCCTGTACTCTCTCTTTCCTAGAATGTATTCTGAATTTAATTTGAATGCAAATATGTTGGTTTTGTAAATTCTAATGCAAATTTAATTTCCAGGACTTAATTGCCCACCTTTCTTGTTTTCATTCATCCCCTCTGGCTTGATTTGAAGTTACTCTTAACTTTTTGAATTCTAACTCTGTGCATATAGCATTTAACTCCACTCCTTCCATATCTGCTTCAGCTCTTCCAAGTGCTTTCTAAACGTCTTCGTAATGGTGATGTTAAGTATTCATACTCATCATGAGTTAAATTAAACTTCTAAGGAAGAGTTTAAAGCTAGCTTGTCAAATTAGGGCTGCTAGACAAATCTATCTCCCTACCTGCTTTTATGCAGCTCATGAGCTAACAATACTTTCAATTCATTTTAAAATGGAGAGAACAAAACAAGAGTAAGATTGTATTTCATGACATGAAGAAAATTATATAAAATTCAAATTGTATTTGTCCATAAACAAAGTTATATTGGAAAGTAAGCACACTGGTATGCTGACATATTTCCTATGGCTAATTTACTGTTACAAAGACTAAGACTTGTCCGGTAAAGCCTAAATACTTAGTCTGGCTATGTACAGAAAATGTTTGATTATTCCACCTGTATAATCTAAGGGCAGTAATTTCTTTGCTTTTCATCATTATGTCTCTATTATCTAGGTCGTGGACTTGCATCCACTCAAAAATACTTGTTTAATGAAAAAATAAATATACCAAACCTTGTTTTCTAATTTACTAATTTTATTAACCATTGACTGTTGCTTAAAATATAGGACAATTATAATTCTTTTTCTTTTAACCTTACATTGTATTAATTTTATCTCTGCAATCTGTCCAACAGTTCCCTTTCAACTTTCCATTTCCACCATCCTTACCTTAATTGAGCCTAATAAAATACATCTCACCTATAATGCAATCACAAAATGTCACTGCATCAATTTGCTATTAGTAGCAAGTCACCCTTTATATTGCAGCTGCTTGATATTCTTTTGCTAATTACTACACATCTCACTGCACTCAGCCTAAGAAGAAGGAAGAGATGGAGAATAGAGAGTTATGGAGGAAGAAGAAATGAAAATAAAGATCTGCCATTTCTTCGACTTTACATGTCATTATAACTAGTCTTCACAAAGAGCCTACATCCTAAATAATCTTGACACATGTCATCTGTGAATATTACAAATAATATAAACACATGTGTTCACAATTTAAAATGATCACTCCAAAGCCTTTAGATATATGTATTTTTGTCTCTAAACATACAGGAATTAATGGGAACGTATCAATTACATGTGCAATATGTAGACTAATCACTGAATCATTGACACCAAAGTGCTTAATCCTGACTGCTGAGTACCACAGAGACAGCAACAAAACTCTGAAGAGACATTGAGGCTTGATCCTAGGAGTTACGGATTGGAATGTGCTTTGCTCTACCAGAATACATTCAAAGAACAAGACACAGTAAGTACCATTGGAACCAACAAAATAAGTGACCACAACTTAAGTGTAACCTGACCATTTTATTTCTCAACTCTGTCTCCAAGCAGAGCCCATGGTCTCCTTCAGTTCCTCTCGAGGTTGAGGACTAATCTATGATCTCTTTAGGATAGTAGAAAAACATGCAAAAGATAAATATCTAAAAACCATAAAAGAAAAACAAAGTAATCTGCCTCATGACCTGGAATTTGGAGCACCTGGTGGATTAGGGTTGCCATGAGCTGGCTCCGACTTGACGGCACTTAGCTTTTGGCTGGACCTGGAATTTATATGATGGCCAGATCACCTATGGGCTCAATATATCAATTAAGACATCAACACATTTGGGAAGAGACCACTGTGACCACTCAAAGAGGAATTAACCTTCCACAAATTCGTGAAAGTGATAAAACCTTATTCTCTTTTTTCTATAAAACCTCAGGCTAGTCTCCAATCAGGGAAAGCAGATTTTGGAGAAGTGACTCCCTCTGACTCTTTGCCTACTGGTATACAATAAACATCTTGCTTCTCCTCTCACCCGTATCTTAAAGATTGACTGCTTACAACAGGTGGTACAAACTCCACTTAGGTTGTCAGTAACACCATACAGGGACTGTCCTTGTGTAATCAGGGACAAGATGAGTGAGAGGAAGAAAACAAGACTATACAGCCACAGGAAAGCTGACAAGAAGGTGCAGACCTGAAGCAGGTCAAGTGTAAAGAAGGGAACAGGACTTAATTTTTTCTGTCTTATATCTGTTTTTCTTAACACCTTAGCTTCTTTGCACTAACCAGCCCCAGGGACATTACACACTAACTTATAACCCAGCAAGACTATGAAGAGGATGTTGCTGAACCCAAAGCAAGTTCTTTCCACGTGTCACGTCACTGCAGCCAAAACCAGAGACAGGAAAAGTTTCAAGCAAACTTGATTAACAGATAAGCATGTGAATCTGTGGAACAGAGAGAGAGGTTTCTCCAAGACTGTTCCACTTAGGTTACAATTCCAGTGGCTTTTATAGCTAGATTACAAAGAGGTTTGCATCTGGAAAATGTCAAACCTTGTCATAGGAAAGAACAGGGAGACACAAGGTTCCATTACATCTTACCAAAAAATACAAATTACCCAAAATATCATTACCTCTTTGAAGGTTTGAAACAATTGGTTTACTACCCTGGAGATAGTAAGGAAAGGAATGCAATTCTGTTGATCTGGTCAGGAGAGTGATAACAAAAACAGGGAATGGAATATAGTTTGGCAATCTGGGCAACCTTGATCAAGTCCTGCCCCTACATCCACTAACATTTCCCACTTTTGGCCACCCATTTCATATCTATGAAGTAGATTTTAAAGGAAAACAGCTGCTTTTATATATCACATTAACTCTAGCATCAAATCTCAGATTGTGGGCTAGGTCTTTGCAGCATGTGGTGAAGTCGAATGTCCTTAATCTGGGACAGGAATGGGGTGAACCTTCTCAAGGAGCAAGCATTGGTTGGGACATATGAAAAAGGCACAATTTCCACACAGCAAGAACCATCTTTTAAGTAACTTAATGCATCCATTAGTATAGGACACTGTTATATTTCTGTTGCATTTGAAGCTGGGGTTATTAAAATAGTAACAAAAGGAAGGACACCCTGAAAATTTGATGCAGTTTTCACTAAGGGTTACAGTCTCAAGCTGAACTGAGAACATCTCTCCATCCTTTTCTTTCTTAACCCAATCCCGTGCGGTCGAGTCAGATCTGACTGCTTCTTAACTGGTCCCCAATTATACCAATAAGCGATGTTCCTTTGAACATGTCTGAACAAGCTAAAATTCCTAATCAACTCCAGAGGGGTGCACATATCAATAAATGTGCAGTAAACTTTTATTATTTAACATAAGTACCTCCCGCTAGACAGAAATCAGAAACATTCATTATATTTCATACAAGGTAAGTCCATACATTTTCATTTCTTCAGAAAGGGACAATGTCTTGTGAAAGTTCTAGAACTAAGTTAAGTCCAAGGGAGAGACAGAGGATTCTGGAAGACATTTGTTGAACTACATCTTGGTGTCTCCTCTTGGGGTAATAGTTGATCACTTGTGGTCCAGTGGAAGTTGACTGGGTGGAGGCTGTCTGAGTGGGGTCTGACTGGGTGGAAATCAATTGGGTGAAGGTCTTCTTCTTCACAATCTTGGAGGCCATCATCAGCCATAAACAAAAACAAAGTGGTGGTAGACATCATCTGGCCAATAATCTGAAAGAATGCTCAAACACAGGTTACTTCCCTGTCCTCCTGCTTGATCTTTTATAATGAAGACCAGAGGAGTCATTCATTGCCTATAGTTTACTAAATCTTTAAGTCTCTAAATACTTATCTAGTATAAAAATAAATCCATAGGCAAATAATTTGAATGTCCCATTCAAAGCATTGTCTTTGATGATGTGAGATTAAACAAAACCTATCTATGACATTCTACCCTTTGTTCTCTGAAGAGTTATAACCCTGCAACATGTAAAACGTATTTACTCAATTACAGCAAAAATCTTACGGTTCAAGAGCAAGGTCCAGAAATTCCTCTTTTCTTGTAAAATCTAGAATATAAGTTATCTGCTTTTAAAATATGGAACAGGCAGGTATATGTTAGCCATTTCTATTACAAAGAAGAAAAAGAATTTTCCTTCCTCTGAAGCATTTTTTGCAATGGCCCTGTCCTCTAGGCTCTAGGTATCAGCCACCTTCTCCAGATTGTGAGTTGAAGCCTCCCCTGGCCCTGTCAGGGGGCATGGCTCTACCCTTCCAAGACCCTGAGGTCACGGCCTTACCTTTGAGACTGAGGTGGTTCAGCTTATCATGTGCTCCATCTCTCCACCTTCTGTTTTCTATGGCCTCATGGTGTGGGCCTCAGGCCTGCGTTTGTCCTGCTGTTTTATTTCCCCATCAAGTTAGCAATTTAAAACTGAATCAAACACACCATTGTTGAGTCGATTTTAATTCACAGCAGCCCTATAGGGCAGAATTGAACTGCCCCACTGAGTGGCTGGTGGATTTGAACTGTAGACTTCCCAACTGGTGAAACATATCACTCATCAATGTGTAAGCAGGATTTTCTCCAGTTAATAGTTGAGAAATAACAATACAATCATGACTTAATATTATGTATTTGTTAGATAATATTAAGAAGGAAAAACAAAATTTAACCCAATAAGAACTGGGCATGCTTTGATTTCAGTCTGTGCCAAAATCTTTTAGCTCTTTCCTTTCTCCACACCTTGTGGCTTAGTTTTGACTCAGGAATATTAGTGTAACAAGAGATCAAATGTTTGCCTCTAAAGGATAAATAAGCCATTTCACTCAGATGTCAAAAAATTTTATTATTTAGCAGGGAAAACCCCAATTTTTCTAATATTGGAGGTCTTAGAAATCTCATGAATCAAACCATTAAATTAGTAGAGAAACAATACCTTTAACCAAACCAAATAAACCTTTCCTAAAACAAAAAACTTGTATAGCGTATTCCCTAAACAGCAAAAATAAACTCATTCATTAGGTTTATGTAGTATACATGTTCTTGTTGCTTGAAAAGCAAACAGTATATTAATTTACATGATACCAGATATATATTAACTGAATTAGCCTAAAATGTAGGGCTGAAATAAAGCTTGTTTAAACATTTCAGGTCTTTAACTCCTAAAGTTTCGTCAGCTGGCTTTTAGAAATTACAAAGTCTCTGTATAACTAACCAATCACTGATATACATGGAACTTTAAATCTCAACAGGGTTGAAACAGCCTTCCAGGCCACTTCAGATATATCTGAGTTGCCCTGCAGTAGAGAAAACTTGTTTTCAGTGTTTAAGATTGTGTTCCTGATAACTAAAGCGGCAGTTCTTATCTGCTTCCTTTCTTAAAACAAGTTCTCCACCCAATTATAAAGGTTGTTTTCAAAAGTCTACCTGTAGCTATGACTTTGGAGGCTGATTCTGCCCTGCCCCTCTGTTTTTTCCCACAGAAAAAAAAGATCATTAATCTGCCTTAAACTGTTTTGGAATTCTTGCTTTTCTTTAAGACAAAACTATCCCTTTGATTAGGGCCTGTAAATTTATTATTACTATTTTTAGCCCAGTGAACAGTATGTCTGAATCTACTTGGAAATTCTGCTTCCTTATCTATTTCAGCTCAAGCAACACTCTCTCCCACCCCTGATAATGAGGATCTGAGCATGAAAGACCTTTTCTTACCTGCCAAAAAAAGTCTGCCACAAAGTATTAAAACAAGAAAAGTCTTAAAATTAGACGTGAAGGGGGGTTCTGATACATTGGCATTGCTAAGACATAAGACACTTAACAGGCAAGACTGTTTTACAAAAACAGAGATGCTGAAAAAGACAATGGCAGGTGGGGAAAACCTGAGGTTGAATTGTACAAATGTAGGGCCCAAGGCCAAATTTGCAAAGTTTTGTGCAGGCATTAAACATTCAGTCTACAGGAATCAGACACTTTGAATAGAAAATTACAAATCTGAGTTCCCCAGAAATAGTTGTGTAAGTACAACAATGAAAAAGACATTTCCAAAAATTTACAAAGGCAAATACAAAACCACACTATAAATGCATTTATCTTATCACACACAGGAGGCCTCACTTTATCACACACGCACCTTCCTTTTACCAGACACACACGCAGCCTTTTCTTTTCTTAATTAAAGGAAGCTTAGCAAGCAGTTTCCTGATTTTTTACAAAGAGCTCTAATTGCAGGGTGGTAAAATAATTTAATGAATCCATTTAATAGCCAATTTTGTACAGAGTCTAGCTGGTACATCAGCCAGGCTATATTGCAGTAAAACTTCATCTGCTCTTTAGTCAGATGTGGGTACCCGTACTCAGACCGGACAGACAGAATCCACTCCAATGAGCTTTCCTTAGGAACAGGTGCCTTTTCCCCCACCCCATATTACAGAGTATACAAAGTTTTATTAATTGGGACAAATGTTCACTGCACTTATAAGTAATCTGTGTATGGGTCATGATTTAAAGTCAGACAAGGTATGAGTCAAGGTTGTATCTTTTCACCATACATATTCAACCTGTATGCTAAACAAATAATCCAAGAAGCTGGAGTACAGGAATAAGACAGAGACACTAAGATCAGAGGAAAATTCTTTAAACACCTGTGTTATGAGGTGACACAACCTTGCTTACTGAAAGTGGAGAGGATCTGAAACATTTACTAAAAAACGTCAAAGACCACAGCCTTCAGTGTGGCTTTCATCTCAAAATCAAGAAAACAAAAATCCTCACAACTGAACCAATAAGTAACATTATAATAAATGGAAAAAGGATTGAGTTTGTCAAAGATTTCATTTTGCTTGGTTCCACAATCAATGTTGATGGAAGCAGCAGTCAAGAAATAAAAAGACACATTGCACTGGGAAAATCTGCTGCAAAGGACATCTTCAAAGTATTCAACAGCAGGGGCAGGACCAAAATGGTGGACTAGACGTATGTCTACTTAATTCCCTCTGAGAACTAAGGCCTGGAATGATAACTACATGGTGCAACATGGACATCCAGGGAGCCCTACGGTCTGACATAGGGTGGTCAGATTCGAATAGGTGCCAGTAATGGGATAACTACCTCTCTGAAACACAAGGCAGTGGCACACTGATTTCTGTTTCTTTAGACTCATCATTTGGGAGAACTGCAGGTACTGACACCTTGTTTGTTATCCAAGAGAGAGTGACAGGGCATGAGCTGGCCAATATGCTAAATGACAGTGCTGGAGAAACAGCATATAGTGCAACAGAGAGGCTGTGCTTGGGACAGCCACATATTGACAGCCCAGCTTCTGACTGAGGTCACCATTGTCTCTCCACACTCTCTTTTCTGTGCTGTGACGTAGATTCTGCTGCTTCACAGCAGAAAGGGTAACTTGGGCAGGACACCATCCTGGTCAACTGGCAGGCAGAGCCATCCACCCAGAAATCTTAGCTGGGGCTAAGGACCTAGTTTTACCAGTTAAAATGCAAACAACCTAACTTAGGTTTTAATGTAAACCTTCCATCTTGAGCACAAATTTTACATATATGTTAGTGTCCATTTAGGTGAAACCAGGCTGTTTATGTTTGTCCACCCTAAATTTATGAGTCCATATTAAATATTCTGAAAATTAATAGTAGTTTAATACAATGTTCATTAGATTACAAGAAACATGTTCCTGTAATATGATTACTACAAAGATCTCTGCCTTCAGAACAAGACAGATATATTACATCATATTGCTAAGCAATTTTTTCCACTGTCAAGGACATTTTTTGTGCTAACATAATGGTTGGTGTTTTAGTCAGCTAGAGCTGCTCTAACAGAAATACCACAGAGTGGATGGTTTTAATAAAGGAAAGTTTATTCTTACACAGTCTGGTAGGCTGCAAGTCCATATTCAGGGTGTCCACTCCAGGGGAAGGCTTCCCTCCTTGTCGGCTCTGGAGGAAAGTCTGGTATTGCATCAGTCTTTGTCCAGGGAGCATCTTGGTGCAGGAACCTCAGGTCTGAAGGGTGCACTCTTCTCCCGGTGCTGTTTTTGTGATGGTGTGAGGTTCCCAATTCTCTGCCTGCTTCTCTGTCCTTTTATCTCTCGTAGGATGAAAGGATTAAGGGTGGGGCAAACCATACTCCAGGGAAATTCCCTTTACAGTGGAGCAGGGAAGTAATCCTATGAAGGGATATACAGCCCCACCCTAATCCTTTAACATACAGCATAGGCAAACCACAAAATGAAGGACAGTCACAAGATACTGGGAATCATGACCCAGCCACATGGCTACACCTATTTTGTGGGGGACACAATTCAATCCATGAGAGTTGGCTAAAGCAGATCTTAGAATCTAGTCAGACGTAATTTTTTTTTTTTTTTTTTTTTGCTGTATTTCCTTTAAAATATGGAGAAAACAAAAAGAAAAACAAATAGCTTGGAGATCAAACATAAATCATGAGTATCTCAAGGAAATTTAAATTGCAATATTGTGATCATATACATGTTAGAGCTTTCACTTCTGGAAATAGAAATAATGTTTAATTGCCTTAGATGACGATAATTACACACTTGGTAACATATCCGAAGGGCAACACGCAACAAGCATTTGAAAGGATCAGTACTTTTCCATTTTTGTTTATCTTTCCAGACATACAGTTATTCAATTACCTGTCTACATACATAACTACTCATATAATTTATACGCTCATTAATTTTTCCATTCATTGCATCAGTTACCGTTTCTAATTGTAATTTGTGGAATGGAATCTGTGGTTTGTCATTCTAATCTGTAATTTGTGGAAGTGCAATTTGTGAATGGAATTATAACTTGTAATTCTATTCACTGTATCACTTACAATTTGACTTCAAATTATATTTTTCACAAATCCTAATGCCATCTCCCTGAGATCACTCTAATACTGGTAATTTCTTCCTGCATTTTTTGCATTATGTCCCAAGATCGAAGGCCCCAATAAAGCCCCAGTTCCTTCATGAAGTTCCCATACTGTTCCAATACTCCTTATCCACAAAGATTTTTCTCTTCTCTAAACTCTGATCAAACATATATAAATCACACAACCTTGCACAAATTCATTTCAATTATATTTGAATGTAGCTTTTTTAATTTTTTTTTACTCTTCAATGATATTTAACTCCCTATTCTGTTGGAGACAAGTGAACATTTCAAACAGCTTTTATTTTAAACTCCCCCACTTGGCTTGGCTGGCACATATATAAAACAATGGAAACAAATAACATATTGTTTTTCTTTTCAAAATAGTTTTATACCAGTTGTAAAAATTATACTTTATTATCTTGGAAAGTATCAATAAAGATTATAATAAATCAAAATATTAACTTAAACCATACTTCCCAAACGGCTGTTAATATTTCACTAGACACTTTTTGTGACTTGGTAGTCCTATTACACTGTCTCTGTCTCTCTTCTGCTGTTTTTCTCTGACTTTTCTCTCAGTGTATCTTGTGTAATTTCACATAATTGTATGTAAATTATATATTGTGTATAATTACATAATTTTACATAAGATTATTTTACATAAACTGGATGAAATACTATTATATTAAATATATTAATTGATTGAATTCATCTGCTTTTTGCTCCAGTATTGCTAACTAACAAAATAAAACCATATTTTCTCATATTTTCATATCACCAGTCAATACGATGAAAGATATTTTTCTGGAAAGGGATATGTATGTATATTAGCTAGGCCTTAGCTGTAAAATAGCATAGAATTTCAAATGCAAAAGTTAGTTTACTGAGTTTCATAGGTGATAAGTGTACACTTAAAGTTTCTAGCTGTGATTATTACGTGCCATGAATTAGTCTTAAATTCATGAGTATATTTTTAGAGTAATTTCAAATTCATAAGCATAATTTTAGAAGAATATTTTGGTAGCAAGTAACATAAACCAGCAGTAACAACTGTTATCTGATATTGGCTTAAACATCTAGGAATCCCGCTTCCTCAATTAACAGAAAAGTTCAAGTATAGTTCAATCAAGGCATTGACTCGTATCTCCATAAGCTGCTTTTCCTCTTTTCTGCTAATTTCATTATACATTATATTTCTTGGGATTGTTCTAAAAGTTTGAAGCTGTTACTAGATTTTATAAATGCCAACCACAGTACCCAAAGGGCACTATCATTGTTTCAGAATTCCCATTTGGCATACAGAACTTCATTTTAAAACAATCTTTGTGCCTGTCAAATGCCGTGAGCTGATTTGCTCAGTCTTCAGTAAACTGAAACAATTACTGTGACAATATAGTAGACTTACTATAGTAATAATATAGTAAATGACAAACATGTCTGCTGCAAAGTCCATTCTGAAGAAGCAGTTTCTGATCAAGATTAGTGCGAGGGAAACACCTGAAAGGGGCAATGTGAAGAAATTGTAAAGGCAGTGTCATAGATCAAATTGTGTCCCCCTAAAAATATGTGTAGCCATGTGGCTGAGCCATGATTCCCAGTATCTTGTGACTGTACTCCATTTTGTGGTTTTCATATGCTGTATGTTAAAGGATTAGGGTGGGACTGTAAATCTGTTTATAAGACCATCTCCCTGCTCCACTGTAAAGGGAGTTTCCCTGGAGTATGGTTTGTCCCACCCTTTATACTTTCAGCCTGCAAGAGATAAAAGGAAAGAGAAGCAAACAGAGAATTGGGAACCTCATACCACCAAGAAAGCAGCACCAGGAGAAGAGTGCATCTTTCAGACCAGAGATTCCTGTGCCAAGATGCTCCCTGGACAAAGACTGATGCAATACCAGATCTTCCTTCAGAGCCGACAGGGGGGAAAGCCTTCCCCTGGAGGAGACATCCTGAATATGGACTTGTAGCCTACCAGACTGTATAAGAATAAACCTCCCTTTGTTAAAGCCACCTACCCTGTGGTATTTCTGTTAAAGCATCCCTAGCTGAGTAAAACAGGCAGAAGTTGTAAGGACAATATGAAGAAGAAATTGTAGGAACCTAGTTTTCTGGGTAACTGCAGCACTGCTTCTGCATAGCTTACACAGTTAACTTTCGTATGCTTCAGTGATTTTGTGATTTGTGATTTGTCTCCCTTCTTCCCCCTGCTGTTTCTCCAGGTTCCATGAAATTTAAAATTAACTCATATTTCTTAGAAAAACCAAACAGCAACAACAGAGCTTCTTAGAGAAGCCAAATAACAAATGCAGAGCTTCTTAGAGATGTCAAACAGCAACAGATGAAACCTGAAAGTCAGACAACCAGGCAACAGGAGCACATCCTCTAACTGAAACCAGGGTGATTCTAAGGACCTCAACAAAATATCAACAGGAGGTCAACTCATCCACCTCAAAGGGGAGCTGACATTCATTAATTCAAGAACTGACATTCTTCAAGTCAATCAAGCTTAAGCCCCAAGTCTATAAAATCATCTGGTCAGTGTGCAATGGGAAGACAGATTTTTGGAGGAGCTCATTCCCTTCTGTCTCTTGCATGCCAGTGTACAATAAATCCCTCTTCCTACTCACCCCAGCACTGTCTCAATATTGGCTTTGCTGCAGGTGGCTCGAATCTGTGTATTACATTAACAATCTGGCGCCCAGTGTAGGGCAATTGCTGCTTGAGACACGGTGGCCTCAGTGGGGCCTAAGACTGATCAACAGCCATCCCAGTAAAGCAGCCACAGAAAGTCTCCTTCACCCCCAGGAGGGTGATCAATCGGTTCTCTGCCCACCACAGCACCTCTGGTCCCTAACTGCATCTACTGAGGTGAGTAAGCACGATTGGCCTGGGAAAACCACCAAGGGGTGTGTCTGTAATTTCTCTCACCATTGCACTTAGGGCTGGAGCAAGTAGGGCAGGTTTAGGAGAAGCCTTATCTCTTGGTTTCTTCAGAGGGTGGCACTTCAGATGGTTGACTCCATGAACAGTATTGCCTGGAAAGAGGACTCTAGGTGACTCTAGGGTCTTTGTGTATGAGTGGAATTAGTCTATCAAGATCATGTCTGTCATTTTCATGAGTTTCTGAGAGGTTGAGAGTGTCAGGAGTGAGAGGAAGGCCAGTCAAGTGTTGTGTATGTGTGGTCTGTCTGTATGTATGTCAGAATAACTGTCCATGTGAAGAAGAGGAGATCTGGCACTGCTTCCTCCATTTCTGTGCTAATCTTTACCTGCAAATACTCTTCTTCCAAGTTATGGTGTATTTTGATAACAGTTCAGTCACCACAAAACATGGCTCCCAAAATTAGTAGAAGTTATTATGACCAAAGTGTCCTAGAACAATGCCTCTAAGGAGACTGGGGACCAGAGATAAGAATAAAGGGCATACTGACTAGATTAGACAAGGGAAATAGTGTTTCATTTGGTTTCTATCAGCAGGCTAAGGGAAAGAAGCTTTGGCGATCTGTAAGTACAATGGGGGATCATGTATTCCTGCTGAGTCTGTCTTAGGGTGCATCCTTGCAATTTGAAAGAGGTGTAACTATGGTGATGCAGAGTCATCATATACTGGATGCACTTTATGGTTCTATGCATCTATAGGATATCATCCTGCTGACCTCTGGCTGGAGGAAGGGGAGTAGGTGGAGAGGAAGGGAAAGGAGACTGTTGGGAGGATGAGACATGTATGGAGCAGAGAGGAATAGTGTGCTGTCACTGGGCAGGGAGAGCAGTGGAAGCTGCATATAGGTGGGCATGTAAATTTATATGGGGATGTAAATTTTCACTCAGTCATAATAAAAAAAGATACAGAAGATCTTATTATGACAATCAACCAACTCAAACTTACAGACATATACAGAACTGTCCACTCAACAACAGAGAAGTACACCTTGTCTTCCAACACACATGAAACACTCTCTAAAATAGACCACGCATTAGGCCATAAAGCATGTCTCAACAAATTCCAAACCATTTAAATATTGTGGAGCATCTTCTCAGACCATAAAGCCATAAAGTGAAATCTATAACAGAAAAACATGGGTAGAATTTCAAACTCATGGGAACAGAACAACATCTTGCTCAAAAGTCATGGATTACAGAAGGAATCAAGGGTGCAATAAAGAAATTAATGGACTTAAATGAGAATAAAAACACATACTACCAGAACCTACGGGATACAGCAAAAGCAGTGCTCGAAAGTCAATTTATGTCAATAAATGTGCATATCCAAAATTAAGAAAGGGACCCCAAAAAGAATTAACCCTACAATTCCAACAAATAGAAAGAGAACAATAAAAGAACTCCTTGGGCACCAGGAGAAAACAGATAATAAAAATTGGAGCAGAACTAAGTGAATTAGAGAACAGAAAAACTATTGAAAAAATTAACAAAACCGAAATCCAGTTTTCCAAAACGATCAGCAAAATCAATAAAGCATTTGCAAAACCCACAAAAGAAAAACAGTAGAGAAATAAAATAACCTGAATAAGAAATTAGACAGGAGATGTCACAACAGATGCAACTGACAGTAAAAGAATAACAGAATGCTATGAAAAACTGCACTCTTATACATTTGAAATCCTAGAGGAAATGAACAAATTTCTATTATGACAATCAACCAACTCAAACTCACAGACATATACAGAGCTCTCCACTCAAGAACAGAGAAGTACACCTTGTCTTCCAACACACATGAAACACTCCATTTCTAGAATCACATTACCTACCAGAGCTATGACAATGAGAAGCAGAACAAGTTAATAAACCCATCACAAAGAAGAGATTGAGAAAGTAAGGAAAAAGAGTACCAACCAAAAAAAGTCCTGGCCCAGATGGGTTCACTGGAGAATTCTACCAAACTTTATAGAGGAGTTAATACCAATACTACTGAAGATATTTCACAGCATAGAAAAGGATGAAAAACTCCCAAATTCATTCTATGAAGTTAACATAACCCTGATACCAAAGGCTAGGAAAGATAGCACACAAAAAGGAAAATACAGGCCAATATCTCTCATGAACCTAGATGCAAAAATCCTCAAGAAAATTTTAGCCAATAGAATTCAACAACATAAAGAATGTAATAATAATTTTCCATGACCAAGTAACATTCATACCAGGGATGCAGGGTTGGTTGAACATCAGCAAAACAAATAATGTAGTCAAAACATAAATAAAACAAAAGATAAGAGTCACCTGATTTTATCAGTTGGTGCAGAAAAGTCATTTGACAAAGTCTAACACCCATTCGTGTTAAAAACTCTCAGCAAAATATAAATAGAAAGGAAATTCCTCAATGTAATAAGGAGTATCTATGCAAAGCCAGCAGTCAGTATCATCCTGAATGGAGAGACTGAAAGAATTCAGCCTGAGAATGGGAACCAGACGAGTGTGCCCAGTGTCACTTTTATTTGACACTGTGCTGGAAGTTCTAGCGAGAGCAATAATCAGACAAAATAAAGAAATAAAGGGCGTAGTCATTGGTAGAAGTAAAAGTATCTCTATTTGCAGATGATATGATCTTGTACACAAAAAACCTTTTATTATGATGATCATGATGATTAAATGAAAATGTACATTCCCATATAAGTTTGCATGCCCACCTATATGCAGCTCCTACTGCTCTCCTTGCCCGGTGACAGCACACTCTTCCTCTCCACTCCGTCCATGTCGTATCCTCCAAACAATCTCCTATACCCTCCTCTCCACCCAATCCCCTGCCTCCAGTAAGAGGTCAGCAAGACAACATCCTATGGATACATACAACCATAAAGTACACACAGGATATGGTCATCTGTGTTGCCAAGTCCAATCCACTCCTGTCCGAAGAGTTGACCTCCATTGTGGTTAATGGACAGGGGCAGCATCAGGGTCAGGGGCCATGCTCCCAGGGGAACTCTAAGACCCCTGGACCATCAATTATAGTCTTTTAGTGAAGATCTAAGGGTACACCTCATTTTATTCCTGTGTTGCCAGTGAGACATAACTTTGTAAGCTCCATCACGGCTATCACTGTTAGTGGCTGGGCACCATTCAGTTCTTCTGGTCACAAGTTGATGTAGTCACCCACTCATGTGGGTCTCTCTGTCTTCTAGGTTACCTTTCCCCCATGTAGTTTTGGTCCTTGGTGATCATCCATTGCTGCTGAGTTGTGGCCATTTGCTGTACCCTCAGATGGCAGTTTGGCAGCTTTTAAGACCCAGATGCTGCTCACCAATGTAAGGTGCAGAAGGCTCTCTGAGAAAAATGCTAGTTGTGCCAGTTGGCCTCAATTTCCCCTGAAAGCACGGTCTCCAGCTCCCCGCCACAGCTACTCTGTCCTTGCAATACTGGGTTAAGATACAAGGAGTAATCATGTTACATTGAAGTGCTGTTAATATTGATCTTCTTTCTAGTGTGTGCTGTCACAGATTTCACCCAACCAAAATTCTACTAACTGTCTAATCTAAACCCTCCCCCACTTGCCCTCCCTCCCTCCCCAGTCATGTAGCCATGAGAGTCTTTTCCTCTACACATGAGTGTGTTTTTAAGTTCTTATTGTAGGGCTCTCATACAATATTTGTCCTTTTGTAGCTGACTACTTTCACTCAGCATAATGTCCTCCAAATGCAACCAGGTTATGAGATGTTTCCTAATGTCATTGTTTGTTCTTTATGATTGCACAGTGTTACACTGAGTATATATACCATGGTTTACTTATCCGTTCCTCTGTTGTTGAGCATCTGGGTTGATTCCAACATTCTGCTATTGTGGACTGTGCTGTGATAAACATTCGGGTGCATGTATCAGTTGGTGTGAATGGCCTTGATTCTGTAGGATATATTCCAAGGAGTGGAATTACTGGGTCAAATGGTATATCTATATCCAGCTTTCTAATGAAGAGCCAGACTGCTTTCTAAATAGGTTGCACCACTTTGCAGTCCTACCAGCAGTGTAGGAGAGTTCCAATTTCTCCACAGCCTCTCCAGCATTTGTTGTTTTGCATTTTTTGGATCATGACCAACCTTGTGGGGGTGAGACGGTATCTCATTGCTGTTTGATTTGAATTTCTTTAATAGTTAATGATCATGAACATGTCCGCATGTATTTTTGGCTGCCTGGATCTCCTCTTTAGAGAAGTGTCTGCCCATCTCCTTTGCCCATTGTTTAATTGGATGATTTATCTTTTTCTTATTGATATTTTATACTACCTTATAGATTATGGAGATCAGGCGCTTATCTGACATACAGTTGGCAAATATATTTCCCTATTTTGTAGGTAGCCTTTAAATTCTGTTAATAATGTCTTCAGGTGAGCAAAAGTGTTTGATTCTTAGTAGTTCCCATTTTTTGATTTTCTCTCCTGTTGATTGTGGTTTATTTGACAGATTTTCAAGTCTGTCTACATTGCGTGTTAAAACTTCCTTTGTTGCTCCTACTTTTCCTTGAATGAGCTTTATCATTTTAGATTTGTTATTTTGGTCTTTTATCCATTTTGAGTTGGTTTATGTATAAGGTGTAAGATAAGGGTCTTGTTTCAATTTATTGCAGATGGATATCCAATTTTGCCAACACCGCTTGTTGAAGAAATTGTTTTTACCCCAGTTTAAAGTCTTAGGGCCTTTGTTGAACATCAGCTGTTCATAGGCAGATGGTGTCATCTCTGGGGTCTCAATTCTGTTCCGTTGATATATCTGTCTCTTTTTGTGCCAATACCAGGCTGTTTTGACTACTGTAGCAGTTGTAACAGCTTCTAAAGTCAGATAGTCAGTGAATTCCCGGTGTGCTCCTGTTCTTCAGTAGTGCTTTACTTATCTGGTGCTTCTTTCCTTTGCAAACAAAGTTGGTGATTTGTTTCTCCATCTCATTAAAAATAAATGTCACTGGAATTTGATTGGGATTCCATAACATAAGTCAGTTGCTTTGGGTAAAATACACATTTTCACATTGTTAGGTTTTCCTATCCACGAGCAGGGTAGAATTCTCCATTTATTTAAGTCTCTCTTAGTTTCTTGTAGTCAGGACTTGAAATTCCCTTTGTAAAGGTCTGTTATTTCTCTGGTTACATTTATTCCTAGGTACTTTGTCTTCTTAGGGGCTGTAGTAAATGGTATTGATTTGGTGATTTCTTCCTTAATAATCTCATTGTTGAGACAAAGGAACCCTACTGATTTCTTTATGTTTATCTTGTATCCTGAGACTTTGCTGAACTCTTCCACCAGTTTGAGTAGTTTACTTATGGATTCTTTAGGATTCTCTGCATATACAATCAGATCATCTGTAAATAGGGAGATTCTTACTTCTTCTTTGCTGATGCAGACGCTCTTTATTTCTTGGCCTTGTCTAATTCCTCTAGTTAGAACTTCTAGTGCAATGTTGAATAGGAGAGGTGAGAGTGGGCATCCTTGTCTAGTTGCTGTTCTCAAGGGAAATTATTAAAGTCTCTCTCCAGACTTAGATAAATGGAAAAACCTACCCTGCTCATGGATAGGAAGACTTAACATTGTGAAAATGTCTATTTTACCCAAAGCAATTTATTTACACAATGCAACCCCAATACAAGTTCCAGTGTCATTTTTTAATGAGATGGAGAAACAAATCACCAATTTTGTTTGTAAAGGGAAGAAGACCCGAATAAGTAAGGTACTACTAAAGAAGAAGAACACACTGGGAGACCTCTCATTACCCGACCTTAGAACATACTGCACTGCCACAGTGGTCAAACAGCCTGGTACTGGTACAAGAACAGACAGATGGATCAATGGAACAGAATTGAGACCCCAGAGATGACACCATCTGCCTATGAACAGTTGATATTTGACAAAGGCCCTAAGACATTAAACTGGGGGAAAAACAGTCTCTTCAACAAATGGTGTTGGCAAAATTGGTTATCCATCTGCAATAAACTGAATCAAGATCCATATCTTACACCTTATACAAAAACCAACTCCAACTTGATAAAACAACTAAATATCAAACATAAAATGATAAAACTCATCCAAGAAAAGGTAGGAACAACAATGGAAGTTTTAATACACAATGAGGACAGACTCCAAAATCTGTCAAACAAACCTCAATCAACAGAAGAGAAAGTAGATAAATGAGAACTATTAAGAATCAAACACTTTTGATCATCCAAAGACTTTATTAATAGAATTAAAAGAACACTCACAGAATGGGAAAAAATATTTGGCAACTCTATGTCAGACCAATGCCTGATCTCCATAACCTATAAGATACTACAAAATATCAATAATAAGAAGATAAACCATCCAATTAAGCGAATGGCAAAGGAGATGGACAGATATTTCACTAAAGAGGAGATCCAGGCAGCCAAAAAACACATGCAGACATGTTCATGATCTTTAGTTATTAAAGAAATTCAAATCAAGACAACAATGAGATACCATCTCACCCCAACAAGATTGGCCATGATCCAGAAAACACATAACAACAAATGCTGGAGAGGCTGTGGAGAAAGTGGAACCCTCCTACACTGCTGGTGGGGTTGCAAAATGGTCCAGTCTCTTTGGAAAGCAATCTGGCACTTCCTTAAAAAAATGGATGTAGATATAGCATTTGACCCAGTAATTCTACTACTTGGAATATATCCTACAGAATCAAGGCCTTTCACACCAACGGACACATGCACCAGAGTGTTTATCGCGGCACAGTCCACAATAGCAAAAAGGTGGAATCAACCCAGATGCCCAGCAATAGAAGAATGGATAGGTAAACTGTGGTACATACACTCAATGGAGCACTACGCAATGATAAAGAATAATGATGATTCCAGGAAACATCTCCTAACCTGGTTTCAACTGGAAGACATTATGCTGAGTGAAAGTAGTCAGCGACAAAAGGGCAAATATTGTATGAGACCTTTACGATAAGATCTCAAATACAAACTTGTGTATACATGAAAAGACTCTGACAGCTGCAAGGGAGGGAAGGGAGGGAGGGTGAGGGGTGAGGGTTTTGATTAAATAGTTGCTGGAAATCTGGTTCGGAGAAAGCGGTGATAGCACACATTAGAAACAAGAACAGCATTAAGTGGACTTCAGCATAACTTGAGTACTCCTTCCATCTTAACCCAATATTTCAAGGATAGAGTAGCTGGGGCAGGGGACGGGGGACCGTGCTCTTAGGTGAAATTGATGCCAGTTGGCACAACTTGCATTTTGCTAAGAGAGCTCTCTGCACGCCACATTGGTGAGTGGTGTCTGGGGTCTTAAAAGCGGCTAAGTCGTCATCCAAGGACACAGCAAATGGTCCCAACTCAGCAGGAATGGATGCTCACGGAGGACGAAAATGAAATGCGGTAAAGATAACCTAGAAGACAGAGAGACCCCCAAGAGTGGGTGCCTACATAGATTTGGGACCAGAAGAACCGGATGGTGCCCGGCCACCACCAGTGATAGTCACGATGGAGCTCACGGAGAGGAGTCTCACTGGCAACACAAGAATAAAAAGGTGTGCATCATGAGATCGCCACTAAAAGACCTCAACTGATGGTCCTGCAGTTTCGGGGTTCCCCTGAGAGCATGGCCCCCATCCCTGATGCTGCCCTTACCCATAATTATAATGAAGGTCCACTCTTTGGACAGGAATGGATTGGACTTGGCAATGCAGAGTGACCATATATTGGATTCACTTTATGGTGCTATACATCTATAGGATATCATCCTGCTGACTTCTGGCTGGAGGAAGGAGAGTCGGTGGAGAGGAGTGGAAAGGAGGCTGTTGGGAGGATGAGACATGTATGGAGCAGAGAGGAATAGTGTGCTGTCACCGGACAGAGAATAGGTGGGTATGTAAGTTTATATGGGAATGTACATTTTCACTCAGTCATGTTAAAGAAAAAAATAAAGAGCTCGTAAGGAAGCAAAAAAAAAGGTCTCTGCAACCAATATGTGTCGTGCCAATGCCTCCATGCCAGCATCATTTCTGCTGAGAAATCCTATGAAAGCTTACAGGGTTTCCCTCTCAATGTTAGTTTTGCTTTGAGTCTTGTTGCTTTTAAGTTTCTGCTTACGTTTCATTTTGTTGAGCTTGATTATAGTATATCTTGGAGTCTTTCTTTCGATATCTACGTTGAGTGGCGTTTGATATGCATCTTGGATATCTATACCCTCTTTTTTCATAATTTCTAGGATGTTTTCTGTCAGCAGCTCAGCAACAATGCTCTCTGTGTTCTCAGGTGTCTCTCCCTGCTCAGGGACTCCAATTAATCATAGATTGTTCCTCTTAATGGAGTCCTGCATGCTTCTTAATGCTTCTGCATTTTTCTTGTTTTCTTGTTTCTTTTTCCTCGTAGATGTTGGAGTCACTAGTTCTGTTTTCCAAGTCAGAAAATCTCTTTTCCATTTGTTCCATTCTGTTTTCTTGGCTTTGAATTGAAGTTTCCATGTTTTGATTTTGTTCTTAATTTGTTGGATTTCAGAATACTGGTGCTCCATCAGATCAAATAGCTTGCTTAATTTTTCATTTTGCTCTGCTGCATTTTGTGTAAGGTTTAGGAGGTCCCTATATATAATCCTTTTGAATTCGTCTCCCAGTAGTTTCAGAAGGTTTTCTTCACCTGGAAAATTCTTTGGTACTTACTTTTGGGGGCTTCTGAAGCCACGGGTGATTTCTTGGTTACACTTTTATCCAGAGTTTTTTGCTTTTTGGGCATCATGTGAGTCAATAGAGGCTGGGAGAGATGCTGTGAGGATGGACTGCAGTCATTTCTCTAGGCCTTCTGAGACTGAAAGATAAAAGGTAACTGATAGCTTCCAATGTCAGTTAGGTTGTAGGTGTATGGGTCCCTCTTTCCAGCTGGCAAAGTAAGCACCTCTATATCCAACTTCAGATGTTATAAACTAGTTCAAAATATAGAAAGGCAACTGCCCTTCTGGCCTTTGCTGTCAGTTTCCAGCTGTAGGTGACACTGTGTAGAATACTGCTTTACTGCCAGAAAAATTCTCTCCTCCTGGCAGGTGCTGCCTCCCAGCCTAGGAATTAGGTCCAGGCGAGGCCCCTGTACGGGTACATCTGCTTTCCAGTGGTACAAGATGGTGTCCTGCACAAGCTCCTCGCCTGCTCCGGCACAGGCCAGTCAAGGGCAGAGGCAGAAAGTGAAGCCAAAGGCATTGAGATGCACAGGTACTGTCTTTCCCATTGATCCCAGGGGCAGTGTTTCCAAGAACAGCTGCCAGTCAAATCCCAGCTCTACCCGTTGGCCAAAATAGAGCAAAACAGTTAAACTGGTGAATTTCCTCTGTCTGTGAAAGCCAGCTCTCACCAAGAGCAGAGGTCACTGAAAGAGTGGAAGCTTTCAGCTCAGTGGTATGAAATCCAAATTAGCAGCTCTATGCCATATCCTAGGGCTCACTAAGTGTCCAGTCCAACATCTTGTCTCCACCCCAGAAAACCTTAAAAAATCTGAAAAAAATAAACTACCGGAACTGATAGAAGCATTCAGCACAGTATCATTGTCTGATATAGCAGAAGAAGAAAAGTCCCTTGGGTTTAAAGTCACTCAAAAGATGACTAAGGAAGAGCTGCCTCCTTGGGATAAGCTAAATGATATAGGTAGAATCAAGCTTTAGGGACCTTCATTGGCTGATATGGCACCATTTAAAATGAAAAGAAACAACTACAAGCATCCATTAATAATAGAAACATACAACATATGAAGTACAAATCTAAAAAAATTGGAAATCATCACAAATGAATTGGAATACATAAACATTGATACCCTAGGTGTTAGTAAGCTGAAATGGACTGGTATTTGTCATTTTAAATTGAATAACTACATAGCCTACTATGCCAGGAATGATAAATTGAAAAGGGTTGATGTTGTGTTTACTGACAAAAAGAGCATTTCAAGATCTATCCCAAAGTACAATGCTGCCAGTGATAGGATAATATCATATACATACAAGGAAGACCAGGTACTATGGCTGTTAATCAAATTGACCCATCAACTATTAAGATCCAGTAAGAAGAAACTGAAGATTTTTACCAAATTTGGTGGTCTATGATCAGGATGTGTTGATAATACTGGTGACTGGAATTCAAGAAGGATTTGCAATTGGAAAATAAGACTTGGTGACCTAAATGATGCTGCAGGTCACATGGTAGGATTTTGTAAGACCAATGACTTCTTCACTGCAAGTACTTTTTTTGTCAACAACATAAACAGCAAGAGATCACTAAAAAAACAAGAAATAAAGAAAAGATAAAAATGGGTATGGTAAGAGGCTCTAAAACTTGCTCTTGGACATCTAGTAGCTAAAGTGAATAGAAGAAATGAAGTAAAAGAACTGAACAGATTTGAAAGTTCTGTTGAAGAAGGCAAAGTAAAATATTGTAATAGCATTGTGCGAAAACTTGGGGTTGTAAAACCAAAATAGAACACTCTCAACATTTCTCAAACTATGAAAACTGAATTAAAAATTCAAACCTTGAACTGCAGTAGGGGAGGATTCCATGGGCAAAACATGACACAGAAATCATCCAAACATGTAAGAAATATACATCATGAGTGTACGAAAAAGAATTGGTTGTCTTCAATCATCTCAGGAGGTAACATGATCAAGATCCAATAGTACTGAAGGAAGTGTTCCAAGTTGCACTGAAGGTAGTAGTGAAAAACAAGGCTCCAGGAAGTGATGTAATACCAACTGAGGTGTTTCAACAAATGGATATAGTGCTGGGCATGCTCTCTCATCTATGCCAAGAAATTAGGAAGATAGCTAATGGCCAACTCAATGGAAAAGATCCATATATATGCCTATCTCAAAGAAACATGATCCAACAGAACACAGAAATTATCAAATAATTATCATTATCATCGCAGTCAAGTAAAATATTGCTTAGTATCATTCAAAACCAATTGGGGCAGTTCATCAGCAAGAAACTGATGGAAATTAAAGCTGAAATCAGAAGAAGATGTCAAGTGAAGAGTATTATTGCTGATGTCAGATGGATACTGGCTGAGAGGATACGAGGAATATGTTTACCTGTGCTTTATTGACTGTGAAAAAGCATTCAGCTTTGTGGATCATAACGAATTATAGATAGTATTGCCAAGAACAAGAATCCCAGATCATGTAGTTTACTTGTGAGGAACCTATATGTAGATAAAGAGGCTGTGGTCTGAACAGAACAAGAGGGTATCACGTGGTTTAGAGTCAGGAAAGGTGTGCATCAGAGTTTTACAGTTTCAGCATACTCTTTCAATCTGTATGCTAAGCAAGTAACCTTTGAAGCTGGCCTATATAAAGAAGAATAGGGCATTAAGATTTAAAAAAGAATTACAACCTGTGACATGCGGATGACATCAACTTTCTTGCTTAACATGAAGAGAACTTGAAGCACTTACTGAAAAAAATCAGACTATAGCCCTCAGTACAGATTACACCTCAACATAAAGAAAACAGAAATTCTACAATTGGACCAGCAAGCAACATCATGATAAAGTGAGATAAGATTCAAGTTATCAAGAATTTCATTTTACTTGGATCTACAATGAAAACTCATGACAACAGGGATTAAGAAATAAAAGGACCTGGCACTAGGCAAATCTGTTGCAAAAGAACTTCTTAAAATGTTAAAACAAAGAAATTCCTTTAAGGACTAAGCTGCACTTGACCCAAACCATGGTGTTTTCAATCCCTCACATGCATGCAAAAGCTGGGCAATGAATAAGAAAGACCAAAGAACTGATGCCTTATGAATTATGGTGTTGACAAAAAAGACTGAATAAATCATAGGTACCACCAAATGAATGAACAAATCTCTCTTGAAAATACAGCCAGAATGTCCCCTAGAATCAAGGAGGACAACTTTGTCTTGCATCCTTTGGACATGTTATCAAGAGGGATTAGTCTCTGGAAAAAGACATCACGCTTTGTAAAGAGTAGGTAAAAAAAAAAAAGTGAAGATCCTCAAGGAGATGAATTGATACAGTCTTTGTAACAATGGGCTCAAGCGTACCTGAACCTGAAGATGGAGCAGAACTTGGCTGTATTACTTTCTGTTGTACATGGATTTAATACGAGTTGGAACAGACTCAATGACATCTAACAACAAGAAAAATGGCTTCTATTCTTACTCTTTTGGTGAAGTTTTTGGATGAGAATAAATGTTTCATTTTTAGGCACTACCAGTTATCAAGTTTCTCTTTTGCCATTTATGCATGTTACTTAGGTTCTGTATGATATGAATGTTGTGTAATGCTATGCTTGTGTAATATCATGTCAAGCCCCTTGCGTTGTACCTGTTTTTTCTTCATAATCTTCTTCATTTTAGATTTGTTATTTAGGCTTTTGTCATGGATTAAATTCTGTCCCCCAAAAAATGTATATGTTGATTTGACTTGGCTAGGAGTCCCAATATGGTGCCATTTCTCCCGTGTGTTGCGAATCCTGCTTCTGTGATACTGATGATGGAGAATGGGCTGCAGTTGTGTTAGTGAGCTAGGACTCAAGCTACAATCTTGTGGGATATAAAACAGAGAAATGAGCAGAGGAAGTTGGGGACCTCACACCACCAACACAGCATGACTGAGAGCAGAGCACATCCTTGGACCTGAGGTTCCTGTGCTGAGATGCTCTCCTTGAGTTTGGACCCTTGGCTTACCAGACTGTGATGATTTCTCATACTGAATAGGCTTGTAATTTATGAATGGATTTGTGGCTTACCAGACTGTGACAGCCTTCGATCCATTTTGATTTTGTCTTTGTGTGTGGTGTGCATTGTTGATCATGTTTCGTATTTTTTGCAGGTGAACATCCAGTTATGCCAGCACCATTTGGTGAGGAGACTATCTTTTCCCCTTTTAATGGACTTTAGTGGTCTTTGGCAAATACCAACTGTTCAGAGATGGATGGATTTACCTCTGGGTTGTACAGTCTGTTCCATTACACTTTGTTTGTATTTGCACCATTACCAGGGTGTTTTTACTATCTTGGCTGTACGATAGGTTCTAAAACCAAGTAGTGTGAAGGCTACCATTTTGTTCTTCTCTTCACCATGCCTTAATTATCCAAACACCCTTCCTTTTACATGTAAAGTTAGTTTTCTTTTCTGCATCTCCTTACTGAATGCTGTTGGAATTTAAATCAAGATTGCATCATATCTGCAGATTATTTTGAGTGAAATTCACATTTTCACAATGTTGAGTCTTCCTTTCTGTGAGCATGGTAAATTTTGCTAATTATGTAGGTCTCTTTATTTTTGCAGTAGTATTTTGCAGTTTTCTTTGTATAAGAACTTTGTATCTCTGGATATATTTATTCTGTAAATGACACGGTTTTGGTGATTTCCTTTTGAAAATTCTAGTTCTTGTTATAGAAGAATTCTACTGATTTTCTATGTTCATTTTGTATTCTGTTGATGCAGAAATCTGTTAGTGTCAGTAGCTTTCTTGTGGATTCTTTGTGGTTTGGGGAGGGTATAAAATCATATCACCTGCTTTTTTGTTAACAATTTGGATGTGCTGTATTTCTTTTTCTTGCACTATTGCTCTATCTAGTGATTCCAGCATAATGTTAAAAAAGGCTGGTGATAAGAGCCATTTGTGTCTAGTTTCTGCTGTTTCAAAGGGAATGCTTTCATTGTCTCTCCATTTAGAATGATGCTGACTGTTGATTTTGCACAAATTTTCTTTAGTATGTCAAGGAATTTCCCTTCTATTCCTATTTTGCTAAGAGTTTGCATTAGAAGTGGGTGTTAGACTTTGTCAAATGCCTTTCCTATTTTGATTGACAAGATTATGTGGTTATTTTATTTGGTTTATTTATGTGGTGGATTGATTGATTTTCTAATGTTGAACCATACCTGTGTAACTGGTATAAATCCTACTTGGTCGTTATCTGTTGACTTTGGATATGCTGTTGAATTCCATTCGATAAAATTTTCTTGAGAACTATTCCAAGTATGTTCATGAGGGGTATTAGTCTGTAATTTCCTTTTTTTGTAGTGTCTTTGCGTAGCTTTTGTTTCAAGGTTTCACTGGATTCACTGGATAAATTCAGGATATTCTAAGCTTTTCTATGCTCTGAGAAACTTGAGTAGCATTAGCATTAGCTCTTCTGTGAATATCGGGTAGAATTTCCAGTTAAGCTCTTTGGACCAGGGATTTTTATTCTTGCAAAGTTTATTATCATTTTTATCATTATTACCTCTCCAATCGCCTCTCTTGTTATAGGTCTGTTTAATTTTTTCTTTTTTCTTTTTTGTTTTGTATTCAGAGATTTTATTTCCTGTATAACATGCTGTAACAATTGAAAGATAACAAGACAGACTAAAGTCTCATTTGTATTACACTCTTTTTTTTATTAAATAAAAAAAATGAAAGTGTACATACTCTATGCTTACAATATTGGGTTAAGAGAGGAGGAGTACACAAGTTGTGTCGAAGTCTCATTAACATTGATCTTCTTACTAATGTGAATTCTCACCAATTTCACCCTACCAAATTTCTAAAAATTATCTAATCTAAACCCTTACCCCTTGCCTTCCCGCCCTCCCACCTTCCCCACCCTTGTAGCTGTCAAAGAGTCTTTTCTATTTTGTATGAGTATGCTTTTAAGGTTTTATCATAGGGGTCCCATATAATAATTGTACTTCTGTCTCCATGAGTCGGCTCCG
Source organism: Heterohyrax brucei (assembly GCA_028571685.1). NCBI lineage: Eukaryota > Metazoa > Chordata > Mammalia > Hyracoidea > Procaviidae > Heterohyrax > Heterohyrax brucei. The sequence goes on from CM053150.1 coordinate 134,226,871, forward strand.
ACTCGACGGCACTTGGCTTTGGCTCTGTCGCTGACTAGATTCACTCAATATAATGTCCTCCAGTTGAGACTAAATTGAGAGATGTTTCCTGCTATCATTGTTGTTCCTAATCAGTGTATAGTACTCCATGGAGTACATATACCAAAGCTTACCTATCCATTCTTCCGTTGTTGGGCATCTGGGTTGATTCCAACTTCTTGCTATCGTGGATTGCGCTGCAATGAACATTCGTGTGCAGGAAGCAGTTGGTGTGAATGGCCTTAATTTTGTAGGATGTATTCTGAGCAGAGGAATAACTGAGTCAAATGGTATTTCTATATCCATTATTTTAAGACAACTCCAAATTGCTTTCCAAAGAGGTTACATCTTTCTGCAATCTCACCAACAGTGAAGGAGAGTTCCAATCTCTCCACAGCCTCTCCAACATTTATTGTTTTGCATTTTTTGGATCATGGCCAATCTTATTGGGGTGAGGTGGTATCTCATTGTCATTTTGATTTGAATTTCTTTAATAATTAATGATCGGGAACATGTCTGTATGTGTTTTTTTGACTGCCTGGATCTCCTCCTTAGAGAAATGTCTGTCCATCTCCTTTACCCATGGCTTAATTGGATGATTTCTCTCTCTTATTGATATTTTGTAGAACCTTATAGATTATGGAGATCAGGTATTGGTCTGACATAGAGTTGCCAAATATTTTTACCCGTTCTGTAGGTGGTCTTTTAATTCTTTTGATGAAGTCTTTGGATGAGCGGAAGTGTTTGATTCTTATTAAATCCCATTTATCTATTTTCTCTTCTGATGAATATGTTTTGTTTGTCAGATTTTGAAGTCTGTCTATATTGCATGATAAAATGTCCATTGTTGACCCTATCGTATCTTGGATGAGCTCTATGGTTTTAGCCTTTATATTCAGGTCTCCTATTCAATTTGAGTTGATTTTTGTGTAAGGTGTGAGATCTGGGTCTTGTTTCAATTATTTGCAGATGGATATCCAATTATGCCAGCACCATTTGTTAAAGAGACTGTTCTTAACCCAGTTCAAAATCTTAGGACCTTTGTCAAATATCAGCTGTCCACAAGAGGATGGTGGCATCTCTCGGGTCTCTACTTTGTTCTGTTGGTCTATAGTCTCTTTTTGTACCAATATCAGGCTGTTTTGACTACTGTGGCAGTGTAATAGGTTTTAAAGTCAGGTAATAAGAGGCCTCCCAGCATGTTCTTCTTTTTCAGTATTGTTTTACTTATTTGGGGTGTCTTCCCTTTCCAAATGAAGCTGATAATTTCTTTCTCCATCTCATTAAAAAGTGTCGCTGGAATTTGCATTAGGATTACATTATGTAAGTAGATTGCTTTGGGCAAAATAGACGTTTTCACAATATTGAGTCTTCCTATCCATGAGCAGGGTAGATTACACCACTTATGTAAGTCTCTCCTAATGTCTTGCAGTAAGATCTTGTAGTTTTCTCTGTAAAGGTCTCTTATTTCTCTAGCTAGATTTATTCCTAGGTATTTTAACTTCTTGGGGGCAATAGTAAGTGATATTGATATGGTGATTTCTTCTTTAATAATTTCACTGTTGGTATAAAGGAATCCTATTGATTCAGTTGTGTTTATCTTGTATCCCAACACTTTGCTGAGTTCTTCTATTAGCTCCAATAGTTTACTTATGGATTGTTTTGGATTCTCTGTATAAACAATCCTATCATCTGCAAAGAGAGAAGTCTTTACTTCCTCACTGCCAATACAGATGCTTTTTATTTCTTTGTCTTGTCTAACTGCTCTGGCTAGAACTTCTAGCACAATGTAGAATAAAAGTGGCGAGAGCGGGCATTCTTGTCTAGTTTCCGTCCTCAAAGGGAGTTCTTTCAGTCTTTCACCATTCAGGATGATGAAAGCAGTTGGCTTTGCATAGACGCTACTGATTATATTGAGGAATTTCCCCTTTATTCCTATTTTTCTGAGAGTTTTAAGCATGAATGGATGTTGAACTTTGTAAAATGCCTTTTCTGCCTCAATTTACAAAATCAGGTGATTTTTATCTTTTGTTATTAATATGATTGATTACAGTAATTGTTTTCCTGATGTTGAACTAGCCTTGCATCGCTGGAATGAAACCAACTTGATCATGATGAATGATTCTTTTTATATACTGTTGAATTCTATTGGCTAGAATTTTGTTGAAGATTTTTGCATCTAGATTCATCAGTGATATTGGTCTGAAGTTTTCTTTTTTTGTGGGCTCTTTCCCTGGTTTTGGTATCAGGGTTATGCTGGCTTCATAGAAGGAATTTGAAAGTATTTCATCTCTTTCTATGATGTGAAATAGCCTCATTAGTATTGGAGTTAATTCTTCTTTAAAATTTTGGTAGAATTTTCTGGTGAAGCCGTCTCGGCCAGGACCTTTTTTGGTTGGTAGATTTTTGATGACTTCCTCAATCTCTTCCTTTGTGATAGATTTATTAAGTTGATCTATTTCTCCTTGTGATAGTCTTGGTAAGTCATGAATCTAGAAATTTGTCCATTTATGCTAGGTTTTCTAACCTGTTAGAGTATAGCTTTTCACAGTATGCTGTTACAATATATTGTATTTCAGATCGGTCTGTTGTAGTATCTCCCAACTCATTTCTTACTTGGGTTATTTGTATTTTCTGTTGTTTTTCTTTTGTAAGTTTATCAATTTTGTCGATCTTTTTGAAGAACCAACTTTTGGTTTTGTTAATTTTTCGGTTGTTTTTCTATTCTCTAGTTCATTTAATTCTGCTCTAATCTTTATAATCTGGTTTCTTCTGATGGCTGAGGGGTTTCTTTGTTGCTCTCTTTCTACTTTTTCAAGCTGTGAGGTTAATTCTTTAATTTGTGCTCTTTCTTCTTTCTGGAAGTGTGCATTTATAGAGATAAACTGACTTCTGAACACTGCTTTTGCTGTATCCCATAAATTCTGGTAGGATGTATTTTCATTCTCATTTGAATCCATAAAATTCTTTAATGTGTCTTTAATTTCTTTTATAACCCAAGGCTTTATGAGTAAAGTGTTTTTTAGTTTCAACAAGTTGGAATTTTTACCTATGAATTTTCTGTTATTGATTTCACCTTTTATAGCTCTGTGGTCCAAGAAGGTACTTTGCAATAAATCAATGGTTTGGATTTTATGGAGAATTGTTTTATGACCTAACATGTAGTCTATTCTGGAGAATGTTCCTTGTGCTTTGAAGAAGAAGGTGTATTTGTCTGCTGATGAATCAAAAGATCTGTATATGTCAATAAGGTCAAGTTGGTTGATTGTTGTAGTAAGATCTTCTGTATCTTTACTGAGCTTTTTTCTGGATGATCTATCCTTAACTGAAAGGGGAGTGTTAAAGTCCCCAACTATTATTGTGGAATGATCAATCTCATTTTTCAGTGTTGTCGGTATTTGTTCAATGTATTTAGGTGCTTTGGTATTGGGTGCATAAATATTTAATATTGTTAAGTCTTTCTTGAGTATTGAACCTTTCAGCAATAAATAGTGACCATCCTTGTCCACAATAGTGGATTTTACATTAAAATCTATTTTATCAGAGATTAATATTGCCACACCTGCTCTTTTTCCTGTATTATTAGCTTGATGTATATTATTCCAACCTTTAGGCACTTGGCTTAGCTTGGCTTTTAATTCTCAACCTGTTCTTATCTTTAAGTCTAAGATGTGTTTCTTGTAAGCAACATATAGATGTGTCATGTCTTTTCATCCAGGATATCATTTGCTATCTCTTTACTGGAGTGTTCAGTCCATTTACATTCAATGTGATTACTGATAGGTATATGTTTAGCAGTGTCAATGTAATATGTTTATTTTCATGTTGATGATTTCTCTGTTGTTCTTATTAATCTGTTCTGAAACATTCTTCTTTATGGATGGTATGAGTTTTCGTTTTATATTTGTTGAGGCTCCTGTATTGCAATTTTTAATTTCAAATGACATATTGTTAGTGTGTTCTATGGCTACATACGTAATCCCCCTTAACATATGATTATTGAAATAATTTTAACTATTTTATAAGTCAGAAACTTTCTCTACATCAAAAACAACTGTAACTATTGTAGTGTATCCCTCTTTTAATGTGATGGTATTATAGTTGTCATGTCCATTACATGATGGAGTAGTAAACAGACGTCTCCTCATTTCCCTCTGAGAACTAAGGCCTGGATGATATTTTTATGGAGCATTGAGTATCTAGGGAGACTTAGGACCTAACATATTTGGCTGTGCAACAGTATCAGACTAACCTTCTCCTCTCAAAAACAATCCAGTCACCATCTGACCTCTTCTTCTGCTTCATAGTAACAGAGAACTTCAGCTTCTGCAAACAGCCAGTAATGGTAACATCCTTTCATTATAAGCTGGCAGGTGAAGTCTGTTGTTCCCCACTGCCTGTTCAGACCAGCCTGTTGGACAGCTTCCAGCTCGCAATTCAGCACCTGGACAGCTCCCTGCATAGAAGTAAAGTTTACTTTTAAGGTTTACTTTTTTAAGGCCGAGAGGCTTGTATTTCCTCCCTGTAATTCTCTCTATTGAAAAACCTCTGAAATTTTAAGATTGGCTGACAGCCCCAAGTTTCTCCATAAACAGAGCAGCCTCTTTACTACTCAATAAGCAAAGTCTTCCACACATGAGAGCCCACCTGGGGCAAATCACTACAGTGTCAGAGTCAGCTGGTGACCAACAATTCTCTTAGATCCATTAGTAGAGAAATCAAACAACATCTAGATGGCACGCAGGCAACAGACCATAATTAGTCATTTAAAGAAACACTCTTCAAATGCTCCAGAAAATTCCCTGAAAGAAGCCTTTTTAAATCTAACAGAGATTGACTGAAAAAGTTGGTAAACTATTTGATATTCTAGAGCATCAACAATCTGAAATATGTCAGATTAATAACAAAATTACAGAATTGGATAATTCTATCCAAAGCCAAAAGAGTAGGATTGAACAGATGGAAGTTAGAATCAGTGACTTAGAAGACAAAGTAACTAATGCCAGCATTTATGAGGTAAAATCAGAGAAAAGAAATAAGAAAAATGATGAAACGTTAAGAAACATATGGGATTCCATGAAGAGGAATAATTTACGTTTAATTGGAGTACCTGATCAAGGGAAAATTAATGACAACATAGAGAGTTTTACTGTAGAGATGCTGACAGAAAATTTTCCTGAGATCATGAAAAAAGAGAAAATAGATATCCAAGATGTTTATCGAACACTGCAAAAGTTAGATCCAAATAGAAGAACTCCAAGGCATATTATAATTAAACTTAATAAACAACAACACAAAGAGATGCTTCTGAAGACAGCAAGGCTCAAGTCGAAACTAACATTCCAAGGAAAACCTCGTAGACTTTCATCTGACTTTTCTGCTGAAACAATGCTGGCCAGAAAAAAATGGGCAGACACATTCAAAGCCCTGAGCGAGAAAAACTTCCATCCCAGAATAGTCTATCCTGCTAAATTATCTATCAGATATGATGGTGAAATTAAGACTTTTGAAAATAAAGAGAAATTTAAAGACTTCATAAAAACTAAACTCAAATTACACGAAATATTGAAATAAGCTCTACCCTAAATATATGTTTTAGGTGATAATTTAAGGCACTTCATCCAAATTTCTAATCAGTTAAGGAAGGCACAAAACTTCATCAAAACAAACCAAAAACTACAATATTATAATAAGTGAATTCATGGTCATATCATGACAACTATAATATCACAATAGCTACAGTTGTTTTTTTGATGCAGCGACAGTTTCTGACTTCTATAAGAATTAAAATTGATTTCAATAATTATACGTTAAGGGGAATTAGATATGTAGCCATAGAACTAATTAAGAATAAACCATTTGCAATGAAAAATCACAATACAGGAGTCTCAATAAATATAAAATCAAAACTCATACCGTCCATAAAGAAAAATGTCCCAGGACAGATTAATAAGAACAACAGAGAAAACATCAACGTGAAAATAAACATATTGCAATGACATCATTAAATGCATGTTTATCAATTATCACATTGGATGTGAATGGACTGAACACTCCAGTAAAGAGACAGTGAGTGATATCGTGGATCAAAAGACATGACCCACCTATATGTTGCTTACATGAAACGCATCTTAGACTTAAGGATAAGAACAAGTTGAAAATTAAAGGTTGGAATAATATATATCAAGCTAATAATACAGGAAAAAGAGCAGGCATGGCAATATTAATCCCAGATAAAATAGATTTTAATGTAAAGTCCACTATTGTGGACAAGGATGGTCACTATTTATTGCTGAAAGGTTCAATACTGAAGCAAGACTTAACAATATTGAATATTTATGAACCCAATACCAAAGCACCTAAATACATTGAACAAATACCGACAACACTGAAAAATGAGATTGATCATTCCACAATAATAGTTGGGGACTTTAACACTCCCCTTTCAGTTAAGGATAGATCATCCAGAAAAAAGCTCAGTAAAGATACAGAAGATCTTGTTACAACAATCAACCAACTTGACTTTATTGACATATACAGATCTTTTCATCCATCAGCAGATAAACATACCTTCTTCTCCAAAGCACATGGAACACTCTCCAGAATAGACCATATGTTAGGTCATAAAACTATTCTACATAAAATCCACAACATTGGTTTATTGCAAAGTACCTTCTCGGACCAAAGACCTATAAAAGTTGAAATCAATAACAGAAAAATCATAGGTAAAAATTCCAACTTATGGAAACTGAAAAACACTTTACTCATAAAGCCTTGGGTTATAAAAGAAATTAAAGACACATTAAAGAATTTTATGGATTCAAATGAGAATGAAAACACATCCTACCAGAATTTATGGGATACAGCAAAAGCAGTGCTCAGAGGTCAGCTTATCTCTATCAATGCACACTTCCAGAAAGAAGAAAGAGCACAAATTAAAGAATTAACCTCACAGTTTGAACAAGTAGAAAGAGAGCAACAAAGAAACCCCTCAGCCATCAGAAGAAAACAGATTATAAAACTCAGAGGAGAACTAAATGAATCAGAGAATAGAAAAATGATTGAAAAAATTAACAAAACCAAAAGTTGGTTCTTCGAAAAGATCAACAAAATTGATAAGCCATTGGCTAAACTTACAAAAGAAGAACAACAGAAGATACAAATAACCCAATTAAGAAATGAGTTGGGAGATAGTACAACAGACCGATCTGAAATGTAATATAACAGAATACTATGAAAAGCTGTACTCTGATAGGTTTGAAAACCTGAGGGAAATGGACAAGTTTCTGGATTCATATGACTCTCCAAGACTATCACAGGGTGAAATAGATCAAATTAATAAATCTATCACAAAGGAAGAGATTGAGGAAGTCATCAAAAATCTACCAACCAAAAAAGGTCCTGGCCCAGACGGCTTCACCAGAGAATTCTACCAAACTTTTAGAGAAGAATTAACTCCAATACTAATGAGGCTATTTCACATCATAGAAAGAGATGAAATACTTCCAAATTCCTTCTATGAAGCCAGCATAACCCTGATACCAAAACCAGGGAAAGAGCCCACAAAAAAAGAAAATTTCAGACCAATATCACTGATGAATCTAGATGCAAAAATCTTCAACAAAATTCTAGCCAATAGAATTCAACAGTATATAAAAAGAATCATTCATCATGATCAAGTTGGTTTCATTCCAGAGATGCAAGGCTGGTTCAACATCAGAAAAACAATTAATGTAATCAACCACATTAATAACACAAAAGATAAGAATCACCTGATTTTGCCAATTGATGCAGAAAAGGTATTTTACAAAGTTCAACATCCATTCATGCTTAAAACTCTCAGAAAAATAGGAATAAAAGGGAAATTCCTCAATATAATCAATAGCATCTATGAAAAGCCAACTGCTGTCATCATCCTGAACGGCAAAAGACTGAAAGAACTCCCTTTGAGGACGGAAACTAGACAAGGATGCCCGCTCTCACCACTTCTATTCAACATTGTCCTGGAAGTTCTAGCCAGAGCAATTACTCAAGACAAAGAAATAAAAGGCATCCCTATTGGCAGTGAAGAAGTAAAGATTTCTCTCTTTGCAGATGATATGATTGTTTATACAGAGAATCCAAAGCAATCCATAAGTAAACTATTAGAGCTAATAGAAGAATTCAGCAAAGTGTCGGGATACAAGATAGACATAACTAAATCAGTGGGATTCCTTTATACCAACAATGACATTACTAATGAAGAAATTACCAAATCAATTCCATTTACTATTGCCCCTAAGAAGATAAAATACCTAGGAATAAATCTAACTAAAGAAATAAGAGATCTTTACAGAAAAAACTACAAGACATTGCTACAAGAAACTAGGAGGGACTTACATAAGTGGAATAATCTGCCCTGCTCATGGATAGGAAGACTCAATATTGTGAAAATGTCTATTTTGCCCAAAGCACTCTACTTGTATAATACAATCCCAATACAAATTCCAATGACATTTTTTAATGAGATGGAGAAACAAATTATCAGCTTTATTTGGAAAGAGAAGACACCCCGAATAAGTAAAACAATACTGAAAAAGAAGAACCAGCTGGGAGGCCTCTCTCTATCTGACTTTAAAACCTATTACACTGCCACGGTAGTCAAAACAGCCTGGTATTGGTACAAAAAGAGACATATAGACCAATGGAACAAAGTAGAGACCCCAGAGATGCCACCATCCTCTGATGATTTACCATTTTCTTCTTAATATAGCCCACTTAATTCTTAGGTTTTCTTCTTTTTTCTTTTTTTTTTGCCCTTCAAACAATTGATGTCAAGGGTTTTATTTTTAATCCTATTGACTTTGACTTCTAGTGGCGGAATTCTTCTTCTTCTTTGACCTGCTAGTGAGTTGTCTAGTCCTGAAATTTTATTGTTCATCTTTTGGATTCTAGTTGCTGTTTATCTATTGTTTCTAGCAGCCTCTCTGTTGTTTTGTCTTGGTATTTGCCATGGATTGAATTGTGTCCCCCCCACCCCCCACAATGTGTGGAAACCCCGGTGGAGTAGTGAGTTAAGTGTTATGTCTGCTAACCTAAAGATTGGCAGTTCAAATCTGCCAGGTGCTCCTTGGAAACTCTGCAGGGAAGTTCTACTCTGACCTCTATAAAAAATGTGTATAGCAATTTGTGTGGGCCATGACTTCAAGTACTGTATGATGTTTCTGTATGTTTTTAATCCTGCCTCTATGATATTAATAAGGGAATGTGGGTGGCAGTTATGTTTTTTGGGCTGGACTCAGTGTGTAAGAATTTATTGTGCCTTAAGGTAATTTCTTGCAATACAAAACAAAGAAGCTAGCAGAGAAATTTGGGGCCCTCATACCATTAGGAAAGAAGCAGAGTCAGGAGCAGAATGTATCTTTGTACTGTGGTCCCTTTGCCTCAGAAGCTCCCAGTCCAGGGTAAGATTGACAACAAGGACCTTTCTCCAGAGCCAACAAATAAAGATTTTCTCTGAGCTGTTGCCCCCAATATGGACTTGCATTCCACTTTTCTGTGAGAAAATAAACTTCTTTTGACTAGAGCCATCTGCTTGCAGTATTTCTATTATCACAGCACTAGGTGACTAAGACAGTATTGTTTTTCTGAATTCTTCTATTGTATTGTCAGCAGGCTACTTGGTTTGGTCTATGGTTTGCCCGATCTCTGTATTAACCTCTGTGAGAACTCTGTGTTTTAGTCTTTTAAATTCTTTGTCAGGAATTTCCATTGCTTATCTTCCTCAGGGAGGTTTTCTGGTTCTTTATCTTGATATCTTTCTGAAGCCATCCTGTCCTGCTTCTTTTTGTGTGATTTGAAAATGATTGTTGTTTGACAGGCATTGATAAGTTATACTAAGTAATTGATTTTAGTTTTGCTTACTGCAGTCTGTATTTTTGTTTTGTTTTGATATGACTAAGCAGGCTTGATGTGTGTGCCACTCTGGTCATTGGTGTCAGTGAAGCTGTCACATTCTCTTTCTGTTTGCTCAGAGCAACTACCAGATTTGTGAGCCCTGGGTCCTTTTCACTGTTCACGCAAGGTTGCTGAAGATTTGACAAAAGTTTTGGTGAGATGATGAATCTTTCTGTTGATGTCTGTTTTAGTCAGCTAAGGCTACTCTAACAGAAATACCACAGAGTGGATGGCTTTAACAAAGAAAGATTTATTCTTACACAGTCCGGTAGGTTGCAAGTCCATATTCAGGGTGTCCGCTCCAGGGGCAGGCTTTCCCCTTGTCGGCTCTGGAGGAAAGTCTGGTATTGCATCAGTCTTTGTCCAGGGAGCGTCCTGATGCAAGAATCTCTGATCTGAAGGACGCGCTCTGCTCCCGTGCTGCTTGCTTGATGGTAGCCAGGTTCTCAAATTGTCCTTTGTTTCTTTTTCCTTTTATTCCTTGCAAGCTACAAGCATTAAGGGTGGGGCAAGCCATACTCCAGGGAAACTCCCCCTACAGCAGGAATTTACAGCCCCACCCTAATCCTTTAACATACAGGTTAGCAAAACCACACAATGTGGAGGACAGTCCCAAGATACAGGGAACCATATCCCAGCCACGTGGCTGCATACATTTTTGGGGGGACGCAATTCCAACCATGACAGTGTCTTTGGCAAGGGTACATAAGGTATTCTCCTTAACCCTTGGTTTGTGAGCAGTGTGTTGTGTGTGTGCTCCACCACTTACTGGTTGTTTGGGGCACAGCTGTCTGGGCTGTCAGTCACCAAATATGCAGTAAAGAGACTCTAACCTACAGTACTGAATGGATGGGGCTGCCTAAGAATGTTCAGGCAGGCACCAGTCTCTTGCTGCAGTGTGGGACAATGTCACAGAGCAAGGCAGGGATCAGTTGGCCTTCCCTGAATGCCCAGATGAAGGATTTGTTACAGTGGGTAGTAGGGCAGGTAGTGCAGCTGATTGCTGGGAACCTATTGCTTTTAGCTGGAGGGCTTGGGAGGTACCACTAATTTTTAAGTCCTGTCTTGGGTGGTTACATGGAGTGAGTGGTATCATTGGTCCTTAGGCCCACAGCATGTGTGAATGAGGCCCCTTCTTTGAGGGTAGATAGGTGTCAAATGTCACAAATATGCAGTTCTTTCTTGGTTGCTATAGGTGAAAGTGGCCTCCAGGTGAATGCCCTGCCTGTTTTTTTCTGATGGTGCTGCATAATGTCCAGCTGACCCATATGGCACTGTGGTGGGTAGCTGACAGAGATGAAGGACACTGCAAGTTTATAGACCCCCTTTGTCAGTGGTTGGGCAGAGAGTGAATGCCTTCTAACAGAAGAGTTAGCTCCCAGCTTAGGGGGCATGGAAGTATTAAATGCCACTTCAGGTACTGGTGTTAAAGTGCAGAGGGGGATGAATGAGAAGAGAGAACTCCTTAGCTATAGAGTTCCGGTGGGAGAAAGAGTTACGGTATGTGTGAGGCCATCTGGAAGCTTCTATTTAATTGTTGCAGGTCTGGTGTCATTCGTCTTTGGTTATAGAGGTACATGAGACTTGATGCTGGTTGGCTGCACCAGATAAAATGAGTTTTAGCTTGGGATGTTGTTGCTTGCCTCAGCCTGTGTGCACTATACAGATTCAGCTAGCAAGATGTGGGCAATCCCGTGATCTGTATTACTCCATTTCCACTGTTTTTGAATTTTCTCAGTTTCCACTTGTCTTTTAGTCTAGTTCTTCAGCTTTGCCTTTCACAGGGTTTTCATGTATATCCTATTCACTTGTTTTTTTCAGGTCTTTGCTGTAATAGATACCTTATGAAGTGCTGGCCACTCTGTCATCTTGGCCCCATCCCCTCTTAATTCTTGAGTGGTATAATGAAGTGCCTTTAATACAGCAAAAACATCAACTATAGAGGAATTTTACCTCTTTTAACTTGTTACTATTACTCGTCACACAAATTAATTGTTAAAATAAACATCAGAGAGAATAACAGAACAACACTGAGTCCTTCTACTGTGGATCCTCTGATTATGGTAATTAAGAGCACCTAGGCCTCAGAGTGACTGCCCAATTGTTGAGGAAGACATATGTGACCTGTCCAGGCTTGTTTCCAGGTGTATATGGCTCCAATATTCACGCTTCTTCTGCTGCACCAACAACCTCTCAATAGTGAAAATATGGATGAGGATGAGAGATGATGACATCTAATATTTGTGTTAAATAGTTGTTCACCTTCAGCTGGGGGTTGGTGAGAGAAGATTTGAGAATATAATGAATTCTTTGTACAAAAATTTACAAACACAATCTTGGATAGAATTTTATGAATATTTTAAATTTATAAATGCACATTAAGTTAGGGATCCTGGCTATAATGATTGTTTTACAAGTCTAAAATTTCCTTTATTTTTTTCAACAACCCTGTGAAGAGCACAATATTCTTTTACTGACAAGGAAACTGACAAAAAAAATTGTTGAGTGATTTTCTGAACTTCATAATGGGAGAATGGTGGAGCTAAGACCTTTCATAAGTTTTAGGAATATACAACCTTGGCTCTTACATGGGTACTGGCTTACCTGGCATGCATAGAATTGTTTTTTGTTTTTCTTTAACTGTCTTCTGGCATACAAAATTATCTGGATCTTATTTTACAAGATTTTCTAGAAACATCTCATGACTTTTAAAAGATATATTTTCAAATGCCTTTTAGTTCTTTTGTTATGTATTTCTGCCTGAGTGGGTGAAACATTTTCCAAACAATCCAATTGTCTGCGGCCAACTAAATGTAGCAGAAGCCATGCAATGCAGACAGAGCAATGCATGCTATATCTTCATTCTACAAAAGCAAAATTTCATGGGCTGTGAAGTAGCAAATGTTGCAAGGAAAAAGACTGATGGCAGAAAAAGGAGTGACGAAATTTCTCAGAGAAATATTTATTGCTTGGGGGAAGAACAGTTTCAGGGGTATAAGAAAATTTCATCAACTAAGCTGTTGGCAGTTCAAATCTACCAGGCACTCCTTGAATACTCTGGGGATCAGTTCTACCCTGACCCCTAGGGTCACCACGAGTCGGATCTGACTTGACGGCACTTGGCTGACTTGGCAAGCTGAATACGTTTATTTTAAGTTATTGCATCAACCATGCCCCAAAGGAGTCACATGTAAGAAAAATAGGAAATTTTGAATGTGTACAAAGATAGGACAACAAAGGTTAATGGTCAAAAAATAACTGGGAAATAAATATAACTGATATTATCATAAGTTAAAAAAGTATTCTTAAATGAAAACTACAATTAAATCTTAGTATTTGATTGTTAGATTTAATTAAAATAAAGAAAATGTGCTTATATAAAAATATTCAAGTTATTAGTTTTCAAGCTGCCAATACGCTATAGGAAATATGGGAAAAAATTCTAAAGGAATTCAGAACATCAGCTCTTATTGACTGACGTCAAAGTGTCCAATTACTTCCATCCTTCAACCAGCTCAGAGATCCTAGTTACTGTTATCTTTGGCTTAGGTAAGCCTTCTTTTTAGTAGTGTCCTGGCATCCAACTTTGCCCTCTTTCAATTTACACTGTGGTTACACTAGCTTTTCATGCTGCAAATACAATCATATTAACAAAAGCCAAAGCCAAACCCATGGCCATCAAGTTGATTCTGACTCATAATGACCCTATAGGATAGAGTAGAACTGTCCTGTAGGGCCTCCAAAGGGCACCTGGTGGATTGAAGCTGTCAGTATTTTGTTAGCAGCCCTATCTCTTAACCACTACACTACCAGGGTTTCTGTAATTACATTAGTTTTTTCTGAAATCTTGTACTGGTTTCCAGTGGTTTTTGAGAGAGAGATTAGAATTCTCAACTTAGCCTTTTAGGCTTTACAGTCTACCTCTTTTTATCTTCCCATTCTCACTTTAAGCACATCTATCTGTACAATATCTATTAATTGCTGCTTTGCTCCATACTCCCTCCATCCTGGAGTCTTTGCATTTGTTTATATTCTTTGGTTGATATACTGTTTCATAACTTTCCCCAGCCACTTATACATAATGAGCAATTACTGAAACTCATCTCTCATAATATTTTTACTCTGGCTTATCTTTTTTTTATTGTTGTGCTTTTTGTTATGGTTTGAATTGTGTTCTCTCAAAACAACTGTTGGAATTCTATCCCCTATACCTGTGGATATACTCCTGTTTAAAAATAAGATTTTCTTTATTGTGTTAATAAGGCCATAGCTGAGTTGCATGCACCCTAAAGTGGATCTCAGGTAATACTTGAGTTACAAAAAGAGAAGATTAAATGAAGGAGCACAAACAGGAGGGTGGTTTTCAGGGAACAAAGTGGGAAAGGGAAAATAGGCTACACGAAGATTGCCAAGAAATAAGGAATGTTAAGACAATGGGAACTGAAAGAGTAGCCAGTGCCCTAAATTTGGATTTCAGCCCCCTGAACTGTGAGATTATATTCATAATCCCTAACAGAAACCCTGGTAGCATAGTAGTTAAGTGCTACATCTCATAACCAAAAGGTCATGAGTTCAAATCTACCAGGTACTGCTTGGAAACTCTATGGGGCAATTCTACTCTGACCACCATGAGTTGGAATTGACTCAACAGCAGTGGCTTTAACAGTAACCACAAAATTCAACTTCAAGCAATTTCCTTTAAAAAGGTAAGAAAAATGTTTAATTGATGGCAGTTTTCTGATGTACTGAAAATTATGACCTCAATATAACAGGTATAAAAAATATTCTCATGATCTCTGCATATTTTCTTTGTATATAAGTAGTATCTGGCATACGAATAATAATAATTTTTTAGTAACTTGTCTTCTTCTACCTTCTCTCCAAGTGAGAAGATGTACACAAAAAGAATAATATTCAATAATTGTATCTTTGTAAAAATATTTTCATATCATATATTATCTAGTATAAAGATGAACTTACACAACATGCTTAAGAAAAGATGATGGTAGAAACTTTTCAAATAATGTATTTGATGAAGTACAAAATCAAGTTAATGCTTTTCAATATCTTTCTACTTACATCACCATATTCTATTTCACTCTTTTTTTTGTTAAACTTGAAGTATAATTTACACACAATGAAATGCAGCAATTTAAGAAAGCATTTTCAGTGATTTTTGTCAGTGTGCACATCAATCAAGACAAAAAGAATTCCTTCATCCCAGAAAGATTATTTGTGTCCCCTTCAAGTCTGTAAACCACACTCAAAGTACAACAACAATAATGATTTCAAATGTTACAGGTCATTATTCTATAATTTCCATTCTTCACAATATTATGCATAATTTGTTATGATCCACACAGTTGAATGCCTTTGCATAGCCAATAAAACACAGGTAAACATCTCTTTGGTATTCTCTGTCTTCAGCCAGAATCCCTCTGATGTCAATATTGATATCTCCACATGTTCTTCTCTGACTCAGCTTGAACTTCTGTCAGTTTCCTGTAGAAATGCTACAAATGCTTCTGAGTGACGGTAAACCTGGTGGTGTAGTGTCTAAAAGCTACAGCTGCTTATGGCAGTTTGGATCCACCAGGTGTTCCTTAGAAACTCTACTAGGCAGTTCTACCTTTTTCTATAGCATCACGATGAGTCAGAATCAATTTTATGGCAATTTTTCATTTAAGCAAACTTTACTTGCTTGTGACATTAATGATCTATTTGATAACTTCTGCATTCCGTTGGATCATCTTTCTTTGGAAAAAGGCATGTGTATGGACCTCTTCTAGTCAGTTGGCTAGGTAGTTGTCTTTAAAATTTCTTGGCACAGACAAATGTTTCTAGTGCTGCATCTGTTTGTTGAAACATCTCAGTCAGTATTCTGTCTCTTTTGCTTCATCATTTTTTCCTTTTGTTTTAGTCACTGTATGTTCAAAAGCAAGTGTCAGAATCTCTTGTGACATACATTTTGGTCTTATCTTTCTTTCCTCTTCTTTTAATTACTTCTTGTTTTCTTCATGTATGATGTTCTTGACATCATTCCACAACTCTTCCGGTTTTCAGTCTTTAGTGTTCATGAGCTAAATCTATTCTTGAGATTGTCTCTAAATTCAGATGGGATAGCCTTAAGGTTTTACTTTGGTTCCAGTGGACTTGTTTCGGTTTTCTTCAGCTTCAACTTGAACTTGCATATGAGCAGTTGATGGTCTATTCCATATTAAGCCTATTGTCTTGTTCTGGCTGATGATACTGAGCTTCTCCATTGTCCCTTTCCACAAACACAGTTAGTATGATTTCCTGTGTATTCCATCTGACAAGGTTCATGTGTACAATCACTGTTTATGTTGTTGAAAAAAGGTATTTGCAATGAAAAATTCCTTGGTTTTGCAAAATTCTACCATGCAAAATTGCCAGCATCATTTTTATTGTCAAGACCACAATTTCCAGCTACCAGTCTTTTCTTGTTTCCAGCTTTCTAATTCCAATCACCAGCAATTATTATTGTAACTTGATTGAAGTTGGATCAATTTCAGGAAGTAGAAACTGATAAAAATCCTCAGTTTCTCCATATTTGACCTTATCCATTAGTGTGCAAATTTGAAAAACAGTTATATTAACTTCCCTGTAAGTGTACTGATACTATTCTATCACTGACAATGTTGTACTTCAGGCTAGATCTGTAAATGTTCTTTTTGACTATACAAGTGATGCCATTTCTTATTAACATGTCATTCCCAGAATAGTAGACAATATGATATATTTAGATTCACAATGGTCATTATCAGTCATTTTAGCTAACTGACACCTAGGATATTCATATTCAAATATTCCATTTGAAGACTGACCGTTTTTCTAGATTCGTATTTTGTACATCCTGCTTTCTGATTATTAATTGAAGTTTGCAGCTATTTCTTCTCATTTTGTGTCACGCTACATGGCAAATTAAAATCATGAAATCTTTGCTCTATTCACATCAGTGAGGTAGAATCTACTTTGAGGAGGCAGCTCTTCTGAGTGCTTTCCAACCTGAAGGTCATGTCTTCTTGTGCTGTATAAGACAGCATTCTTCTGATGCTCATAAGGTTTTCACTGGCCAAGTTTTTCAGAACTATATTGCCAAGTCCTTCTTCCTAATCTATCCTAGTCTGGAAGCTCTCCACCAACGGTGACAGTGGTGCTATTTGAAATAATGATAGCAAAACTTCCAGTATAACAACAACACACAAGCCACTCATAGTATTGCAAACTGACAGTTATGCTCATGAGGAGCCTGTACTTTGACAAAACACCAGTTGTTCAAGTAGAACTAAAGAATACTGTGTTTTAAGTCAAGAAAGTTTTGTGCCAGGGTTGCATGCTTATTCATTCTGTATGCTGAGCAAATAATTCAAGAAGCTGGAATATAAGAAGAACAGGGCATCAGTATTGCAGGATGACTCATTAACAACCTGCAATATGAAGATGACTGAACTGCTTGCTGAAAGGGAAGAAGACTTCATCACTAAGTACTGATGAAGATGAAAGATAACAGCTTTTAATATAACATAAAGAAAACAAAAATTCTTAGAACTGGACCAATTAGCAAATTTTAATAAATGGAAGAATGATTGAAATAGTCAAAGATTTCTTTTTTACTTGGATCCACAATTACCACCTATGAAAGCAGCAGTCAATAAATCAAGCAACAGATTACATTGGACAAATATGCTGTAAAACACTCTTTCAGAGGTTAAAAAATAAAAAATGTCACTTTGAGGACTTAGCTGTGCTTAACCCAAAGTATGGTGCTTTCAGTTGCCTCATATACATACGATAGCTGGTCAATGAATAAGGAAGATAAAAGAAGGACTGAATTACAGTGCTGAGCAAGAATATTGAATACACAATGGACTTCCAGAAGAATGAACAAATCTCTCTTGGAAGTATAGCCATAATGCTCCTTAGAAGCAAAGGTGGCCAAATTTCATCTCACATGGTCTGGACATGTTATCAGGAGAGCCCCGTCCCTGGAGAAAGATATCATGCTGGCTAATATTGAGGATCATCAAAAAAGAGGAAGATCTTTGATAAGATGGATGGACACATACGCTGCAACAATGGACTAAAACACAACAGTGGTTGAGAAGATGGTACAGGATCAAGTAGTATTTTGTTCTGTTGTACATAGGATTCTTCTGAACCAATACTGACTTCAAGACATCTAACAGTAATAAGTTGTTTTTTTCCCTTTCCGTAGTTTACATAAGCTGAACCATACAATATGCACTCTTGTGTGTCTGACATGTTTTCTCCACATAGTTTTTTTGCTTAGTATTATACCAATTTATAGCTATCGCATATACGGTTACTCACTGACATGAGGAAAGGCTTTCTGTTGCTTTCAATGTTTTGGATATTATGCATACAACTTCTGTAAATATTCTTATAAAATTTTCCAAAAGATTTATGCTTACACTTTCATTTGCTGGCTGGACCATAGTGTAGGCTGTGCTTAACTTTGAAAGGAACCACTAAAATGTTTTTCAAAGCAATTTAGCTTTTGCATTCTCAGGAACACTGTATCCTCAGAAATTGTAATCTGATTTATGTGGTTCAGGCATTTTCTTGTGTTATGTGTCTTATTCTTTCATTTAAAAAATAAATTTGGGGACCACCCTCTTAGGCAAAATCGAGACCAATTGGCACAACTATCTTTTTGCTAAGAGGACTCTCTGCATCCCACATTGGTGAATGGCATCTGGGGTCTTAAAAGCTGCCAAGCTGCCATCTGAGGGCACAGTAAATGGTCCCAACTCAGCAGGAACGGATGCTCACCAAGCAGCAAAATGACATGGGGTAAAGACAACCCAGAAGACAGTGAGACCCACACGAGTGTGTGCCTACATCGACTTGGGACTGGAAGAACTGTATGGTTCCCGACTACCACCAGTGATAGCCACGGTGGAGCTCACTAAATTGAGTCTCACTGGCAACACAAGAATAAAAAAGGGTGCATCCTGAGATCTCCACTAAAAGACCGCAATTGGTGGTCCAGCGGCTTCGGGGTTCTCCTGGGAGCATAGTCCCTGGCCTTGATGCTGCCCTTGACCATAAATCATAACGAAGGTCCACTCTTCGGACATGAATGGATTGGACATGGCGAAGCAGAGTGACCATATATTAGATGCACTTTATAGTTCTATACATCTACAGGATAGCATTCTGCTGACCTCTGGCTGGAGGAAGGAGAGTGGGTGTAGAGGAGGAGAAAGGAGACTGTTGGGAGGATGAGACATATATGGAGCAGAGACGAATAGTGTGCTGTGCTGTTGCTGGGCAGGAAGAGCAGCGGAAGCTGCATATAGGTGGACATGTAAATTTATACGGGAATGTACATTTTCACTCAGTCATATTAAATTAACAAAAAGACAAATGATTAAATAAATATCTGAATGTCTATTTTGTTTTTGAAAAAAGTAGTTTAACAATCTTCTATAGGCATTATTTTTTATGGTCTAAGGAATTTTGCTAACCTAATCTCACAAATATGATATACTATGCTTTCTTATAGAAATCTCAAGTTTTAACTTTTATGTTTCTATAATTTATCTCACATTATTATTTCTTTGTTTTTGTTTTGTTTGTATGTTTGAAGTACGGATTTAGTTTTATTTTATTTTTTCTTCCAAATGAATATCTAGTAACTCTAACTCATATGTTAAGAAAACTTCCTTATATTGTATTGAATTAGTATCTTCAATGAATGGAAATCGAATGTATACATGAGGGTCTACTGGACACTCCAGAATAAGAGCCCTGATCATGCTACTAGGCAGACATGATCCCTCTCGATTACTGTAACTTTGTAATAATTCTTGAATTACATTAGTGAATGGCATCTAACAGTATTTTACTACTTAAAATTGTATATGTTGTTCTGTCTTTTATTATATTCATATATGTTTTAGATTTGGCTTTGCTACTAAAAGAAAAGTAGGCAGGAATTTTAACTGGAATTGCTTTAAATATATAAATCAATCGAAGGAGGATGACATTTTGGTAATTCTGAATGCCTTAGTCGTCTATTGTTGCTGTAAAAGAAATAACAAAAGTAGATGACGTTGATGAATAGAAGTTTATTCTCTCACAGTCCGATAGACTAGAAACCCGCATTCAGGGTATCATTTCCACAGCAGAGCTTTCTATGTTGTCTCTGAGGAAGGTTCTTGTTATCAGTTTTCCTCCGGATAAGGAGCTTCTCTGAACAGGAACCCTGGGATCAAGGACAAACTCTGATCCTGGTGCTGCTTTTTTGGTGGTGAGGTTCCCTGTCTCTCTCTGCTTGTCTCTTACATACTTCAAAAGAGATTGGCCTAAAACACAGTGTAATCTTAAAGATTTCAGTACTATAACTGCTATTAATCCATTTCAGTCCCCCAATTATCTGTCAATTTGTAGTACTGTAAGGGCTTGAATGTTGCTGTGATTCTGGAAGCTATGCCACAGGTATTGAGATATCAGCAGGGTCACCCACAGAAGACAGTTTTCAACTGATCTTCTGGACTAAGACAGACAAGGAAAAAAGACATAGCAATCTACTTTCTAAAGAGAATTAGCCAGTGGAAACCTTATAAATAGCACCAGAATATTGTCAGGTATAGTACCAGAAAATGAGCCCCTGAAGTTGGAAGACACACAGAAGATGACTGGGGTAGACATACCTCCTCAAAGTGGAGTAGACCTTAATGACATGGATGGAGTCATGCTTTTGGGATCTTCATTGGTTGATGTGTCGTGATTCAAATTGAGAAGAAGCACCTATAAGTAACTATTAATAATTGGAAAATGGAATGTATGAAGTATGAATCTAGGAAAATTGGAAATTTTCAAAAATGAAATGAAGCATATAAACATCAATATCCTAGGCATTAGTGAGCTGAAATGGATGGATATTGGTCATTTAGAATCAAACAGTCACATGACCTACTACAAAGAGGAATGACATCACATTCATTGTCTGGAAGAATATTTCAAAACCTCTCATGAAGTATAATTCTGTCAGTGATACGATAATATCCATATGCCTACAAGGAAGGCGAGTAAATAGGACATTTATTCAAATTTATGCACCCAGCATTGTGGCTAAAGATAAAGAAAATGAAGACTTTTACCAGCCTCTGCAGTCTGAAATTGACTGAACATGCAGTCAGGCTGTATTGTTAAATGCTGGTGATTGGAATGTAAAGGATGGAAAAAAAAAGAAAAAGGAACAGTAGTTGGAAACTATGACCTTGGTGATAAAAATGACAATGGAGGTTGCATGATAGAATTGTGCAAGACCAGTGATTTTCTCCTTGCAAATACCTTTTTCACCAACATAAACTGCAACTAGTATGCACCTGGGCCTCACCAGATGAAATACACAGGAATCAAATTGACTACATCTGTGGAAAGAGATGACAGAAAAGCTTGATATCATCAGTTGGAACAAGACCAGGTGCTGACTGAGGCACAGACCAGAAACTGCTTATACACAAATTGAAACTGAAACTGAAGAAAATTAGGACAAATCCAAGAGAGCCAAAGTAAGACCCTGAGTATATCCCACCTGAGTTTGAAGAATATGTCAAGGATAGATTTGGTGCATTGAACACTAATGACCAAAAACCAGATGAGTTGTGGAATGACATCAACAACATCATCCGTGAAGAAAACAACAGGTCATTAAAAAGTAAGGAAAGAAAGAGAAGACCAAATTGGACATCAGAAGAAACACTGAAAATTCCTCTTGAAGGTTGAGTAACTAAAGCAAAATGAAGAAATGGTCAACTACAAAGACTAAATTAGATTTCAGAGGGAATTTCAAGAAGAACTAAAGTTTTAGAATGACATGAGCAAAAATTTGGTGTTAGAAAAGCAAAATGGAAAAACATACTTTGCATTCCTTAAGCTGAAATAACTGAAAATAAAATTCAAGCCTGAAGTTGCAATAGTGAAGGATCCTACAGGGAAAATATTAACTGACTCAAGAAGCATCAAAGGAAGATGGGAGGCATACATAGAGTCATTATATGAAAAGAACAGGTCATTTTTCAGTCATTTCAAGAAGTAACACATGGTTAAGAACCAATGGCAAGTACTGGAGGAAGAAGCTGAAGCTTCACTGAAGGCAATTTAGAAACACAAGACTCCAGAAACTGATGGAATGTCAAATGAGATGTTTCAACAAATGGATACACCTTTGCTCACTCATCTATGCCAAGACATTCGGAGGACAGCTACCTAGCCAACTGACTGAAAGAGATTAATATTTACACCTACTCCCAAGAAAGGTGATCTAGCCAAATGTGGAAATTATCAAACAATGTCTTTAATATCACACACAAGTAAAACTGTGCTAAAGATCATTCAGAAGTATCCACAGCAGTGTATTAAAAGGGAATGCCAGAAATTAGGCCAGATTCAGAAGAGGATGTGGAACCAGGGGATATCATTACTGGTGTTAGATAGATCTGGGCTGAAAGCAGAGACTACCAGAAAGATGCTTACTTATGTTTCATTAACAATGCAAAAGCATTCAACTGTGTGGATCAGAGCAAACTATAAATAACACCTCACAGAATGGGAATTACAGAACCCTTAACTGTGCTCATGAGGAATCTGTACATGGATCAACAGACAGTCATTCGAACAGAACAAGGGAGTCACTAAATGGTTTCAAGTCAGGAAAGGTGTGCCTCAGAGTCGTAGCATTTCACCATATATTTTCAATCTGTATGCCAAGCAAATAATCCAAGTACTTGGACTATATGAACAATAAAACATCCAGATTGGAGGAAGGCTCAGTAATAATCTGTGTTATGGAGATAGCACAACCTTGTTTGCTGAAAGTGAAGAGGAATTGAAGCTGAAAGTGAAGAGGAATTACTGATATAAATAAAATAGCCTTTAGTATGGATTGCACCTCAACATGCCACCACCGGTGATAGCTGCAATGGAGCTCACTAAGTTGAGTCTTACTGGCAACACAAGAGTAAAAAGGGGTGCATCCTGAGATCTCCACTAAAAGACCACAACTGATAGTCCAGAGGCTTCAGGGTTCCCCTGGGAGCATGGCCCCTGGCCATGATACTGCCCTTGCCCATAAGTCATAACGAAGGTCCACTCTTCGGACACAAATGGATTGGACTTGGCGATGCAGAGTGACCATATATTGGATGCACTTTATGGTTCTATGCATCTATAGCATATCATCCTGCTGACCTCTGGCTGGAGGAAGGGGAGTGGGTGGAGAGGAGGGGAAAAGAGACTGTTGGGAAGATGAGACATGTATGGAGCAGAGAGGAATAGTGTGCTGTCACTGGGCACGGAGAGCAGTGGAAGCTGCATATAGGTGAGCATGTAAATTTATAAAGGGAATGTACATTTTCACTCAGTCATAATAAAAAAAATAAATAAAAATAAAAATGTCACTGGAATTTGTATTGGGATGGCATTGTGTGTGTAGATGGGGTTTGGGTAAAATAGACATTTTCACAATGTGAAGTCTTCCTATCCATGAGCAGGGTAGGTTTCTCCCTTTATGTAAGTACTTCACGGTTTCTTGCAGCAAGGTTTTGTAGTTCTCTTTGTATAGGTCAGTTACATCTCTAGTTAGAGTTATTCCTAGGTATTTTATCTTCTTGAGAGTATAGTAAATGGTATTGATTTTGTGATATCTTCTTTGATGATCTCTGTGTAAAGTAATCTTATTGATTTACTTAGGTTTATCTTATATCCAGATACTGTGCTGAACTCTTCTATTAGTTCAAGTAGATTACTTATGGATTTTTTTTAGAAATTCTCTACACATACAATCATATCATCTGCAAATAAGGATATTTTTACTTATTCTTTGCTGAAGCACATAGCTTTACCTTTTTGTCTTGTCTAGTTGCTGTGGTTCGAACTTCTAGTAAAATGTCAGATAGAAGCAGTGAGAGTAGGGATCTTCGTCTAGTTCCCATTCTCCAAGTGAATTCTTTCAGTCTCTCTTCATTCAGGATGCAGTAGGTGGTTGGCTTTGTATAGACGCCCCTTATTGACTGAGGAATTTCCCTTCTATTCCTGCTCTGCTGAGAGTTTTTATCATGAATGTGTGTTGGAATTTGTCAAGTGCCTTTTTTGAAACAATCAATAAAATCAAGTGATTCTCATCCTTTGTGTTATCTAATGTGGTTGGCCACATTAATTGTTTTTCTGAGGCTGAACCAGCCTGGCATCCTTGTTATGA
The DNA here is from genome assembly GCA_028571685.1 of Heterohyrax brucei. Taxonomy (NCBI): domain Eukaryota; kingdom Metazoa; phylum Chordata; class Mammalia; order Hyracoidea; family Procaviidae; genus Heterohyrax; species Heterohyrax brucei. Next base: position 134,251,076 of record CM053150.1, read on the forward strand.
ATCCAACTTTGCATGATGAAATTTTTGGGGGGTTGGGGGGGTGGGGGATGTTGTTTTATTCTATTGGCAAGGATTTTGTTGAAGATTTTTGGATTTAGGGTTATGATTGATATTAGTTTGTAATTTTCCTTTTTTGTAGAATTTTTCCCTAGCTTTGGTATTATAATTATTCTGGCTTCATAGAATGAATCTGGGAGCATTCCATGCATTTCCACACTGTGATATAGTCTCAGCAGTCTTGGAGTTAACTGTTCTCTAAAAGGTTGGAAGAATTCTCTGGTGAAGTCATCAGAGCCTGACCTCTCTCTGGTTGGTAGTTTTCTGATGACATTTTCAATCTCTTCCTTTGTGATGGGTTTATTAAGTTGTTCTACTTCTCCTTGTGATACTTTTGGTAGACAACATGAATATAAGAATCTGTCCATTTCTTCTAGGTTTTCAATTTGCTAAGAGAACAGTCTTTGTATTATTCTGTTACGATACTTTGGATTTCAATTGAGTCTGTTGTGATGTCTCCCATCTCATTTCTTATTCAGGTTATTTGTTCCCTTGCCTGTTTTTCTTTTGTGAGTTTACCCAATGATTTATCAATTTGGTTGATGTTTTGGAAAAAAAAAATACAGCTTTTGCTTTTGTTAATTTTTTCAAATGTTCTTCTGTTGTCTAATTCATTTAGTTCTGCTCTAATCTTTATTATCTCTTTTCTTCTGGTGCTTGACAGGTTCCTTTGTTGTTCTCTTTCTTCTTGTTCAAGCTGTAGGTTAATCTTTTGGTTTGGGTCCCTTCTTCTTTCTGGATGTGTACATTTATAAAGATAAATAGAACTCTAAGCACTGTTTCACTGTATCCCATTGATTCTGGTAGGATGTATTTTCATTCTCATTTTATTCCTTAGTTTTCTTTATTTCATCCTTGATTTTTTTTCTATAGCTCCTCACTTTTTTGAGCAAGGTGTTATTCAGTTTCCATGACTTCAAATTTCTATATGTTTCTGCTATTGATTTAGACTTTAATAGCTTTGTGTTTTGAGAAGATGCTTTGACATAGTTCAATGGCTTGAATTTTGTTGAGACTTGCTTTATGTAATAATGTGGTCTGCTCTGGAAAATGTTCCATGTACATTGTAGAAGAAGGTGTACTCATCTGTTGATGGATAAAACGTTCTGACATGTCAATGAAGTCTAGTTGGTTAATTATCACAACGATATCTTCTGTGTCTTTAGTGAGCTTTTCTCTAGATTGTCTGTCCATTACTGAAAGTAGAGTGTTGAAGTCTCCAGCTGTTACTGTGGAGTGATCTATGTCAATGTATTCAGTGTTTGTTCAATGTATTTAGATGCTCTGGTATTGTGTGCATAATATTTAATATTGCTAAGTCCTGCTTGTGTATTGAACCTTTGAATAACAAATAGTAACTATTCTTTTCTGTGATGGTGGATTTTACATTAAAATCTACTTTATCTGAGATTAGTATTGTTACACCTGCTCTTTTTTGTCTATTGTCAGCTTGGTATATATTATTCCATCTCAGCTGGACCCTACCTGTTAGGTAGCATTGTGCTAAACACAGCCTTTCTGCTAGAAAAGTCCTTTCCAGAGTGGCACTACTTCTCAGCTTGGGAACTAGCCCCCACTGAATCCTCCTGTTGGGTGACTCTGCCTCTCAGCTGACCAAGATGGCATCAGGGCTAAGTGGCTCTTCCCACTGAAAAACAGCAGAATCTATGGTGGAGCTCGGAAAAGGTGGGTGGACGTGCAGTGGTGCCCCCAGTCAGCTGCTGTGCTCTCAGATGTGGCTAGCCCATGCACTGTCTCTCTGCTGTGGCCTATACAACTGAGAAAAGGTAAATAACCCAATTAAGCAACAGGCAAAGGATACAGACAGATACTACACCCAAGCGAACACCCAGGCAGGCAAGAGATACATGAGGAAATGCCCACTATCATTACCTATCAGAAAAATCCAAGTCAAAACCACAGTGAGTTACCATCTCACCCCAACAAAGTTGGCTGTAATCCAAAAAACACAAAAAAAAAACAAATTCTAGAGAGGTTGTGGAGAGATTGGAACACTCTTACACTGCTGGTGGGATTGCAAAATGGCACAACTATGGAAAGCAATTTGGCACTTCATGTAAAAGCTGGAAATATATACACCATTTAATTCTGTAATCCTACTGCTTGGAATATATCCTACAAAAACAAAGGCTGTCACATGAACAGATACATGCACATGAGTGTCTGTTGTGGCACAGTCCATGATAGCAAAAAGATGTAATTAATCCAGATGTTCATCAACAGACAAATGGATAAACAAACTATGGTACATATACTCAATGGAGCACTATATAATGCTTAAGAACAATGACAATTTTAGGAAGCATCTCATAACCTGGTTTCAATTGGAAGACATTATGCTGAGTGAAATCAGTTAGTGACAAAAGGACAGATATTGTATGGGACCCCTACCATAAGGACTTAAAAATAGACAAGTACAGAAGAAAAGACTGTTGGCTTAAAGGTTGGGGAAGGAAGGAGAGAATTGGCCATAGATTACATAGTTTACAGAAATTGTTTAGGTGAAGGCAGTGACTGCACACAGCAAAAAGAACATCAAATTAACTGGACTTCACCATAAACTGAAAATTCTTCTAATCTTAACCCAATAGTGTCAGGATAGCATAGTACAGGTGAAGTCTGGGGACCATGCTCTTGAGAGACTTTGGTACCAATTGGCATAACTTGCCTATTTCTAAGAGACTCCCCAATATGACCTGATGGATTTGATTAGCTGACCTTTTGGTTAGTAGTCACAGTACTTAGTCACTATGTCTCCAGAGTGATATATGCACATGTAGATAGGTAGATATATTTTTACCTAGCTAACTACACATGTATATATATGTTCAGATAACTACATCTATCTATCCATATATATATATATATATATATATATATATGTATATACGTACCTACAAAACACATTTCCATCAAGTCAATTCTCATGGTGACCCCATAGGACAAGTAGAACTGGCCCATAGAGTTTCCAAAGAGCAGCTGGTAGATTTAAAAATACTGACCTTTGGTTAGCAGTTGAGCTCTTAACCAATGTACCACCAGAGCCCCACACACATGTACATCCACTTGCCACTGAATCAAATGTAGAGGTTCCACATGTATTATAGTTAGAGCTGTGTGTCACAGACTTTTAGTGGTTATTACCTTTTGGAAAGAAATAACCAGTCCTTCAGAAGCATTTCTGGGTGACTTGGACTGCTAACTACAGCAGCCAAATGCTTAATCATTGGTGTCACCTAGAAAATATGTGTGTGCATGTACATACGTGTGTGTATATATACATGTACATGTACACATGCATGTGCACATACACATACAATTACACTTACACTTACACATATACATATACATATGTATAGTGGAGGGTCAGTGAAAAAGAGGAAGACCCTCAATGAGATGGATTGACACAGTGGCCGCAACAATGGCCTTAAGCATAAAAATGATTGGGGAGGCAGAGTCAATATGGCGGACTAAGCCCACGTCTCCTTATATCCCTCTGGAAACCAAGACCTGAATTGACAATCAAACAAAGCCTTCTGATCACCTAATCAGCCTCAGGACATGGCACAGAGCTGTTAATTGGGACTTCATACCACTCAGCAAAAAACCTCCTCTCTTTCGCTGACTCCCACTCCTGCCTAGCTCACGCTGTCACAAATAGAAGGTAAACGCACCATTTTGACTTTTCATTCTCTGTATTGGCCACGGGCGGAGCCGGCTCTTGCCTGGCGGCTGGACTCAGACGCACTGCTGGGGGGATAGGCAAGCGAAATTCCCATGTTCTGAGAGCCAGGCTCGGGACTCTGTTAATCTAGCCATTTTGAGCTTTTCATTTTGTAGCTGCCTCAGTGGGGTTTGTGCAGAGCTTCACAATCAGTATGTGGGACACCATGGTGGTACCGAGATTTTAGGGGGACCTCGTTCTTAGCCTGGGAGCCAGCGCCCGCAAACAGGACAGCATTTCTCTGACAGAAAAGTACTGATTTTGCACAGTACTGCCTACGTTGGGGGCCCTGCAACAGAAGCAGAGGAATAACCACCTCTCCGCACCTTTAGCCCCTCTGTCTGCTGCCTGTGTGGAGAATGCCATCTTGGATATGGTGGATGCAGCTGGACCTAATTCTTAGTGTGGGAACCAGAACCTGCCCACAGGAGAGGGCTTTTCTATCACAAAACCAGTACTCGCCGCAGTGTTGGCTAAGGCTAGGCCCTGTCAGCAGAGGCCAACAGGGCACTAGCATTGCTGTATTTGGAACTAGTTTGTTATCATTTGGGGTTGGATATAGTGGCACTTACTTTGTCATATGAGAAGAGGGACCTCTACACCTGAAAACCTAACTGACTTCTGAACTGGTCAGATACCTTTTGCTTTGCATTTGAAGACAATCTAGAGAAACATTTGCAATCCATCCTCACAGTACCTCTTCCAGCCTCTATATACTCACATGGGACCCAAAAAGCAACAGACAATTGTGGCATACAAGCAATCACTCATGGCTTCAGAAGGCTCCCAAACAGAGCAACCAAGGAGTTTTCCAGAGGAAGAAACTTTTCTGAAAGCATCAGGAAGTGAATACAAATTGATTATATACAGAGCCCTTCTAGACCTTATACAAAATGCAGCAGAACAAGAGGAAAAATTAAGCAAGTTGTTCGATCTGATGGCACACCAGTACTCTGAAATCCAACAGATCAAGAAGAAGATCAAACACATAGAAATTTCCATGCAAAGCCAAGAAAACAGAATGGAACAAATGGAAAAAAGAATTTCTGACTTGGAAGATAGAGCTACTGATGCTAGCGTCTATGAGCAGAAATCAGAAAAAAATAAACAAGAAAAATGAAGAAACATTAAGAAGCATGTGGGACTCTTTTAAGAGGAACAACCTTCGATTAATTGAAGTCCCTGAACAGGGTGAGACATCTGAGAACACAGAGAGTATTGTTGCTGAGCTGCTGAAAGAAAACTTCCCAGAAATCATAAAGGAAGAGAATATAGACATCTCAGATGCATATCGTACGCCAACCAATATAGATCTCAAAAGAAAGACTCCAAGACATATTATAATCAAGCTCAACAAAGTAAAACATAAGCAGCAACTCTTAAAGGCAGCAAGACTAAAGGCAAAGCTAACATTCAGAGGGAAACCCTGTAGGTTCTCGTCAGATTTCTCAGCGGAAACCATGCTGGCACGGAGACAGTGGCACGACACATTCAAAGTCTTGAAGGAGAAGAACTTCCAACCAAGAATTATATATCCTGCAAAACTATCTTTCAAATACGAAAATGAAATTAAGACATTCCCAGATAAACAGAAACTCAGAGACTTTGTAAAAACCAAACCCAAACCACAAGAAATACTGAAAGAAGTTCTTGGCTTTGGCTTACAGAAACGAAACCACTAACTTTATATTTTAGAATGACACACTACTCAACACTCTACTCATTTAGGGAAGGCTCCAAAGTAAATCACAGCTTTGATATGGAAAGAAGCAATCCAGTGATCATCATGAAAACTATGGTGTCATCATAATAAAAAGGGGGATGTACTACAGTCGTTATAGTCCTTCCAGATGGAGAAGAAGATGACAAGACTGGTAGTAATTAAAATTGGGTTTATAAATAGTTTATTAAGGGGGTTCATAGGGACAGCCGTAAAGCACAACAAAGATGTATCACACCATTTCAAGATATCTAACACACGAGTCTCAACAACTATAAAATCAGCTCTGAAAAAGGTGAAAAATCAACTCACGAAAGAGTGTTCCGGAACAGACTAATAAGAACAACAGAGAAAACATCAACATAAAAATAAACAGTGAACACATACCTAACAATAATTACATTGAATGTGAATGGACTAAATGCTCCAGTAAAGAGACACCGAGTGTCATCTTGGATCAAAAGACATGACCCATCCTTATGTTGTCTACAAGAAACTCACTTGAGACCTAAAGACAGGAAGAAACTGAAAATTAAAGGATGGAAGAATATATATCAAGCCAACAATGAACAAAGAAGAGCAGGGGTGGCAATTCTAATCTCAGACAAAATCAATTTTAATGTCAAATCCACCATTGTGGACAAAGATGGACACTATTTATTGCTGAAAGGTTCAGTATACAAGCAAGACTTAAGTATATTAAATATTTATGCACCTAATGTCAGAGTACCTAAATATGTCAAAGAAACACTGACTATGCTCAAAAGAGAATTAGACGACTCCACAATAATAGTGGGAGACTTTAGCACTCCACTCTCATTGCTAGACAGATCACCTAGTAAAAGCTCAGTAAAGATACAGAAGACCTCATCGACACAAATAACCAATTAAACCTCATTGATAAATACAGAACTTTCCACTCATCAGCAGACAACTACACCTTCTTCTCTAGTGCACATGGAACATTCTCCAGAATTGACCATGTGATAGGCCATAATGCAATGCTCAACAAAATCCATACCACTGAATTACTGCAAAGCATTTTCTCAGATCATAAAGCCATACAAATTGCAATCAATACCAGAAAAAACATAGATAGAAAGTGGAACTCTTGGAAACGGAACAACATCTTGCTCAAAAAAAACGTGGGTTATAGAGGAAATCAAGGATGAATTAAAGAAATTCATGGATTCCAATGAGAACGAAAACACTTCCTACCAGAACCTGTGAGATACAGCCAAAGCAGTGTTCAGAGGTTTGTTTATCTCCATAATTGCACACATCTGGAAGGAAGAAAGAAACCAAATCAAGGAACTAACCCTACAGCTTGAACAAGTAGAAAGAGAACAACAGAGGAATCCCTCGGGCACCAGAAGAAACGAGATCATAAAGATTAGAGCAGAGCTAAGTGAATTAGAGAATATAAAAACAATTGAAAAAATTGAAAAGACCAAAACCTGGTTTTTTGAAAAGATCAGCAAAATTGATAAACCACTGGCTAAACTTACTAAAGAAAAGCAGGAAAGGAAACAACCCAAATTAGAAATGAGAGGGGAGTTGTCACCATAGATGCAACAGAAATCAAAAATACTGTACTCTAAGAAATTTGACAACCTATGGGAAATGGACAAATTCCTTGACTCATACCACCTACCCAAATTATCACAACGTGAAGCAGAACAACTTCATAAACCCATCACAAAGGAAGAGATTGAAAAGGTCATCAAAACACTGCCAACCAAAAAAAGTCAGGGCCCGGATGGCTTCATGGCAGAATTCTACCAAGCATTTAGAGAAGAGTTATCCCTAATACTACTGAGACTATTTCACAGTATAGAAAGGGATGGAGTACTCCCAAACTCATTCTAGGAAGCCAGCATAACCCTGATACCTAAGCCCGGGAAAGATCCAACAAAGACAGAGAACTACAGACCGATATCACTCATGAACCCAGATGCAAAAATCTTCAACAAAATTCTTGCCAATAGAATACAACAACATATCAAGAAAATAATCCTTCATGACCAAGTGGGATTCATACCAGGGATGCAAGGCTGGTTCAACATCAGGAAAACAATTAATGTCATTAACCACATAAATAACCGAAAAGACAAAGATCACCTGATTTTGTCCATTGATGCCAAAAAGGCATTTGATAAAGTCCAGCACCCATTCATGTTAAAAACTCTTAGCAAAGAGGGCATAGATGGCAAATTCCTCAACACAGTAAGGGCCAGTAATACAAAGCCAAATGTCGACATCATCCTGAATGGAGAGAGACTGCAGGTCTTTTCCTTGAGATCAGAAACTAGACAAGGATGCCCACTGTCACCTCTCCTATTCAACATTGTGCTAGAAGTTCTAGCCAGAGCAATTAGACAACAAGAACAAATAAAGGGCATCTGCATCGGCAAAGAGGAAGTTAAAATCTCCCTGTTCGCAGATGATATGATTGTATATGCAGAGAACCCCAAGCAATCTACAAGTAAGCTACTCAAACTTATAGAAGAGTTCAGCAAAGTCTCAGGATACAAGATAAACATAAGTAAATCAGTAGGATTCCTTTATACCAACAACGAGACTGTTAAGGAGGAAATTATCAAATCAATACCATTTACAATAGCCCCTAAGAAGGCAAAGTACCTAGGAATTAATGTAACCAGAGAAACAACAGACCTTTACAAAGAGAACTACAAGCCCTTACTACAAGAAACTAAGAGAGACTTAGATAAATGGAAAAACCTATCCTGCTCATGGATAGGAAGACTTAACATTGTGAAAATGTCTACTTTACCCAAAGCAATTTATTTATATAATGCAATCCCAATACAAGTTCCAGCATCATTTTTTAATGAGATGGAGAAACAATTCACCAATTTTGTTTGGAAAGGGAAGAAGCCCCGGATAAGTAAGGTACTACTAAAGAGGAAGAACACACTGGGAGGCCTCTCATTACCTGATCTTAGAACACACTACACGGCCACTGTGGTCAAAACAGCCTGGTACTGGTACAAGAACAGACAGATCGATCAATGGAACAGAACTGAGACCCCAGAGATGACACCATCTCCTTATGAACAGTTGATATTCGACAAAGGCCCTATGACACTAAACTGGGGTAAAAACAGTCTCTTCAACAAATGGTGCTGGCAAAATTGGTTATCCATCTGAAATAAACTGAATCAAGATTCATATCTTACACCTTATACAAAAACCAACTCCAACTGGATAAAAGACCTAAATATCAAATTTAAAATGACAAAGCTCATCCAAGAAAAGGTAGGAACAACAATGGAAGTTTTAATACACAATGAGGACAGACTCCAAAATCTGTCAAATAAACCACAATCAACAGAAAAGAAAATAGATAAATGGGAACTATTAAAAATCAAACACTTTTGCTCATCCAAAGACTTTATTAATAGAATTAAAAGAACACCCACAGAATGGGAAAAAATATTTGGCAACTCTATGTCAGACCGACGCCTGGTCTCCATAATCTATAAAATACTACAAAATATCAATAAGCAGAAGATAAACCATCCAATTACGTGATGGGCAAAGGAGATGTACAGACACTTCACTAAAGAGGAGATCCAGGCAGCCAAAAAACACATGCAGACATGTTCATGATCTTTAGTTATTAAAGAAATTCAAATCAAGACAACAATGAGATACCATCTCACCCCAACAAGATTGGCCATGATCCAGAAAACACAAAACAGCAAATGCTGGAGAGGCTGTGGAGAAAGTGGAACCCTCCTACACTGTTGGTGGGGTTGCAAAATGGTCCAGCCTCTTTGAAAGGCAATCTGGCGCTTCCTTAAAAAAATGGATATCGATATACCATTTGACCCAGTAATTCCACTACTTGGAATATATCCTACAGAATCAAGGCCTTTCACACCAACAGACACATGCACTAGAATGTTTACTGCAGCACAGTCCACGATAGCAAAAAGATGGAATCAACCCAGATGCGCAACAATAGACGAATGGATAGGTAAACTATGGTACATATACTCAATGGAGCACTACGCAATGATAAAGAATAACGATGATTCCAGGAAACATCTCCTAACCTGGTTTCAACTGGAAGATATTATGTTGAGTGAAAGTAGTCAGTGACAAAGGGACAAATACTGTTGAGACCTCTAAGATAAGATCTCAAAAACAGACTTGTATATAGAAGAAAAGACTCTTTGACAGCTGCAGGGGAAGGGAGGGAGGGAGGGTGAGCGTGGGAGAGTTTAGTTTAGATAGTTACTAGAAATCTAGTTGGGAGAAAGTGGTGATAGCACACATTAGAAACAAAAACAACATTAAGTGGACTTCAGCATAACTTGAGTACTCCTTCCGTCTTAACTCAATACTGCAAGGATAGAGTAGCTGGGGCGGGGGGCAGGGGACCATGCTCTTAGGCAAATTCCAGGCCAGTTGGCACAACTGGTGTTTTGCTAAGAGAGCTCTCTGCACCCCTCATCGGTGAGTGGCGTCTGGGGTCTTAAAAGCTGCCAAGCTGCCATCCGAGGATACAGCAAATGGTCCCAACTCAGCAGGAACAGATGCTCACCGAGGACCAAAATGACATGCAGTAAAGACAACCGAGAAGACAGAGAGACCCACAAGAGTGGGTGCCTACATCGACCTGGGACCGGAAGAACCGGATGGTGCCCGGCCACCACCAGTGATAGCCAGGATGGAGCTCACAGAGATGAGTCTCACTGGCAACACAGGAATAAAATGGTGTGTATCATGAGATCTCCACTAAAAGACCTCAATCGATGGTCCAGCGGTTTTGGGGTTCCTCTGAGAGCATGTCCCCCTGCCCTGATGCTGCCCTTTCCCATAAATTATAACAAAAGTCCACTCTTTGGACAGGAACGGATTGGACTTGGCAATGCAGAGTGACCATATATTGGTTCTATACATCTATAGGATATGATCTTGCTGACCTCTGGTTGGAGGAAGAGGAGTGGATGGAGAGAAGGGGAAAGGAGGCTGTTGGGAGGATGAGACATGTATGGAGCAGAGAGGAATAGTGTGCAGTCACCGGACAGGGAGAGCAGTGGAAGCTGCATATAGGTGGGCATGTAAATTTATACGTGAATGTACATTGTCACTCAGTCATGTTAAATAAAAAAATTAAAAAAATGACTCTTCACAGTACTATAAAGAACTATAAATTAACTAATTTTTGCCCACTTTATAAATTAAATATATAGTTATACCTTGTAGGATTTATAAACTTTAGCTGATGTTGTTAGATATTTTTGAGTCACTTTTCAGCTCACAGAGATCACAAATGACACAGTAGAACTGGCTCAAGAATATTCTAAGTTGTAATCCTTACAGGAGCAAATTGCAGATCTTTCTACTGAAAAGTCACTGACTCAGTTTAAATTATCAGCTTTTCAGTTAGCAGCAAGCACTTAACCATTGGGCTACTACGGCTCAGCAGCTACTGTGTCATTCCTCTTGTTCAGGGCCTTAAGCTATGTCTGTATAGCCCTTAAATGTGAAAATGGAACTTCTACATCGAAAGTGAAAACATTATAAGCTTTTCTGAGGGTAAGAAAGTAAGAAAACATCTCTCTGCCTGTCATGGGTTAAATTGTGTCCCCCCCCCAAAAATATGTGTAGCCATGTGGCTGGGCCGTAATTCCCAATAGTTTGTGATCGTCCTCCATTTTGTGATTTTCCTGTGCTGTATGTTAAAGGATTAGGGTGGGACTGTAAACCCCTTCATAGGATCACCTCCCTGCTTCACTGTAAAGGGAGTTTTCCTGGATTGTGGCTTGCCCCACCTTTAATCCTTTCATCCTCCAAGAGATAAAAGGAAAGAGAAGCAAGCAGAGAATTGGGAACCTGCTACCATCAAGAAAGCAGCACCGGGAGAAGAGCGCATTCTTCAGACCTGAGCTTCCTGCACCAAGATGCTCCCTGGACAAATACTGATACAATACTGGACCTTCCTCCAGAGCCAACAAGGGGAAAGCCTTCCCCTGTAGCGGACACTGAATATAAACTTGTAGCCTACTGGACTACGTAAGAATAAACTTTCCTTTGTTAAAGCCATCCACTCTGTGGTATTTCTGTTAGAGCCCCACTAGCTGACTAAAACACTGTCGCCTCAATAGATTACCGGCTTTAGCTCTCTTAAGTAGTAAAAGAAATAGGGGAGAGTTAAGAATGGTCACTGAACATTTCTTGCTGAATCCTTTCATTTCTATTAAAATAACTACTCTGGTGACGTCTGATAAATGTCTATATTCTGTATCAAAATACTGTAGGTTGCTTTACTTACTGTTTTTTTCCACACTTTATCGCTTACATGTCTTCTGTTTGGTGCAGTACTTACATGTTTTATGTATTTGCTAAGTGCTAAATAATGATGATAATGAGCTATTACAAAAAGAGTAACGGATGATATAACTGCTTTACTGGTACACATATTCCATTTGCAAAGATGAGGATAAAGACAAAGCAGTATGAAGTCAAACTCAGACCAAATTTGTTCCTTTGTTAGACTGGTTTCTCCTGTTTATAAATCTTTCAATCCCAGTAGGCTAGGCATTATAGATAATTTGTTAGTGTGTTATTTCCATGCTGAGTAGAATGGTTATGCTACTAAAGCATGTTTTATAGGCAGTGAGTTGATGCTTGCATAATTTAAGAAAAAAGTAAATCTCATGAAAACCTGGTGTTTCTTACCAGTTTATCCTTTTATTTTTTCCCAATATTTAGTATTACCACCTTCTGTGTAAATGACATAAAAAAGCTCTCTCATAAGTAAGAATTTATTTTTATAAGTCTAGCATACAATGAAACACAACACATTTATTTTCCTACTGCTTCTTTTGAATGCTGAAGATGAGATAGAATTAGTGAAGCATTTAAGAAAAAAAAATTCATGAGAACCCAACTGTCATTATCTCATTTGGGCTTATATTTTTGCAATCACATGGAACTTGTGGCTGAATCTGTTAAATTAACAAAGATCTGGGAATAATTTTCAAATGTGCAATTAATAAGCAGTTTCTTTTGATAGCTGTTTCACAAGTATAGCAAGATACATAAAATCCACAAAGAAAACTCCATTCTTCAGTTTATAATTCTATCTGGCCTTATTTGCAGTTGTTTTCTTGTAATTATACTGACTTTACAAGTTTGTATTTGAAAACCATGAAGAAAATATTTTAACAAAGGGTTATTCTGTAGTCATCAGGAATGTAACGACAAATATAGTGTTTAACATTATAATATTTTCTTAAAATGTTTTACAGCAAAATGAGATTTACCAGAATACATGGCCAAAACAATCTGGCTGCTGTCAAGTCAATTCTGACTCATAGTAACCCTATAGGACAGAGGTTATAAGCCCCAACATGCTATGACAGTTAATGCTTCGGGTGAAGCTTCTCTCCAAGTTACCTGTCCCCTTTCCACTCCACAGTGGCTCCTAGTTTACTTCAGAGACTGACACATTCTTCAAGCCAGAAGGACCCCTCCTGTGCCGTGACCCTTTCTACTGACCTTGGAAAGGGAACAAATTAACTAATAGGAAAAAATAATCAGCCACCTCCCCTAAGCTGTGAACTAAGAGCAGAAACAGCATCCTTGTGTAGGCATAGGTGTATAAAGATCTATGACAGAGGCATAAAGGATCCATGACACTGAATGCCTTTAACCCCTGTGTAGACCTGTGTGGGCCCATTAAGACAATGTAGGCCCTCATTAGCACAGTACAATGGGGTTTATACTTGAAGTCTGACATCATCTGTATTAATTATGTGCTGAAAAGCAAGTTCATGACATTTGACACTGCTCTGCCTCTTGCAGCATCCTTACCTACCTGCATAAAGGGCCCAAAGACTGGCGGCTCCACAGATACAACATAACCACCTGTGACTGGGGTCCAAGAATAAGTGGTGCCTCTCAGTCCTTATAGTCAATAGCACTGGGGGCCCATATTCCTGTTGCAAAACTCATGCACCTATGTCCCCATGCGAACAGTGACACACTTTTTTATAGACCCTCAGGGTCAGTGGTCAGCAACTCTACCTTACTCAGAACATGATCCCCCACTGCAACCAAACACCTGTGCATCCACCAAATATTACTGCCTGTTTAGGATTGTAGGTGAAGGCCTGCACCACACACTTGGTGACCAGCCACCAGCAGATTATTTGAGCATATGAAAGCAAAACAAAACAAGAAGCTTGAACACAGTAAGCAAACATAAAATAGATACAGCAAATTATTGGTGGCTGAGAGACAACAGTCAATATCAAATCACATAGAGGCTGATCGTAATAGCTTCAGCAGGCTCCAAAAAACAAAGAATCAAGAAATCTTCTAGATAAAGAACACTTCCTAGATATACTAGAAGTAGAACACGAAAGATTAATATATAAAACTCTTCAAGTGAGCTGGAAGGACATCTGGCAAAAACGAGAACAAGCCAAGCAGCACATAGACAAAACATATGAGGAACTTAAGAAGACTAGAGAAGACTACAATGAAAAATTTAATAGGTTGCAAGAGTCCATTGAGAGACAACAAACAGAAATCCAGAAGACTAACTATAAAATTTAGAATTAGACAATTTAATAGAAAGTCTTAGGAGCAGAACTGAGGCAATGGAAGTCAGCATTAGTAAGACTGAAGAAAAAGCATTTCACATCAACATATTCGAGGAAAAGCAGATTTAAAAAACTTAAAAAACCTAAGAATTATTTTCACTGTATCAAGAGGAATAAGACAGGAGTGACTGGTGTACTGGAAGGTGAGAGGGGAGCTTTAACTGAAAATACACAAAGAATTGTTGAATATTTGATCGCATAAAACTCATCTGATATCCTGAAAGATGAGAACATATTTGTCTAAGATAGTAATCAAACCCCACACAAAGTAGATTCCAAAAGAAAATTGCTAAGACATTTTATGATCAAATTTTGTAAAAACAAAAGATAAAGAGAGAATTTTAAGAGCTGTGGCAGATAATTAAAACATCATCTTCAAAACAGATTCAACAAGACCAAGATCAGATGATTCAGCATAAACTATGTAGATAAGAAGGCAGTAGGATGACATAGAGGGAGGAGAAAAAAAATTACGAGCCAAGAATTATATATCTAGAGGAAGGGGAGTGTGTGTAGAGGAGGGAATAGGAGACTGCTGGGAGGATAGGACATATATGGAGCAGAGAGGAGGGGTGTGCTGTCACCGGGCAGGGAGAGCAGTGGGAGCTGCATATAGGTAAGCATACAGATTTATATGGGAATGCATGTTTTCATTCTGAGACTAGAACGCAGGACAGAGCAAACAGATATTAGCACAGTTAGGGAAATCACAAAAAGGCTGACACACTGAAAATAGATAAACAGAGCTGTCATTATGTAAAATATGACAACACTAAAATAAAAAAGAGGAACTAAAAATGTAGTCATAGACCTTTTGTCTGGAGGAAGTAAAAAGGATAAAAAGACATACAAAATTAGTTAAAATTTAGAAAAATGAGGGTAAATACTAAGGTAACCACAAAGGAAATTAATATACCTACACCTTAAAATTAAAAAAAAAGAACATAAATGTTGGCAAATGTAAAACCAACAATGAAAAAGATGAAATGAAAACACATAAAGAAAAATGACTCAATATAGAAAATTAAGTAGAACAAAGAAGCCACCAACAACGCACACAAAAAAGACATCAAAATGACAGCACTAAACTCCTATCTAGCAATAATTACCCTGAATGTCAATGGGCTAAATAGACCAATAAAGAGACACTGCAAAAATGTATTTAAAAAACAAGATTTGTCTGTATGTTCCCTCAAGAGACACATCTTAAACTTAAAGATACAAGCAAACTAAAACTCAAAGGATGAGAAAAAATTATCAAGCTAACCACAACTAAAAACAAGCAGGAATGGCAGAGTTACTGTCTCATAATCTGTGCAAGGTAGCAGAATCTAGTGCAATTTATAGGGTGCTACAAGACAGATGTAGTGGGTTAAATGCTACCACTGCTAACCAAATGGTCAGCAGTTCAAATCCACCAGGCACTCCTTGAATACTCTATGTTCTACTCTGGCCTCTAGGGTCACCATGAGTTGGATCTGACTCGACAGTACTGGGTATTACAAGACAGAGTTTGCAAACACATCCAAACCAGATACACATCAGTTACCTACAATTACAAAGTGCTGAAGAAGAGTTCAAAGACAATTATGCAGGGTCACAAACTAGAGCACTCTGAAAGGGCATACTATGGTTTTCTATTGAAAAACAAAAGTCTCTGCAGCCATCTTTTTTAAAAAACAAAGAAGATAACTGCAAAAACAGATTACTCTTTATCACAAAATAAGGCTGGTCTCATAGATTTAGCCTGATTTTTGGCATAGGTAAGCCATGAGTCGGATCCAACTCGACGGCACTCAGCTTCGGCCAAGCACAAGCAATAAATTACCAGCTAGGACTTCTTAAGTGTTCTTTGCTGGAAATTTTCTTAAGAAATTTCAAGTTGGACTTGTAAAAGCCTCCTGTGAATAGCAGACCAAGCCAAGAACTCTCCGTCAGACTTCATCTGCAGTCCCTACAAGTTTGGGTGAAGTTTTACATTCTCAAACTCCCCCAAATATCCAAAGTTTTCAGAGCCTGGTAGGAAGTGGTTTTCCTTACATATAGAATTAGGAAGCCTTATGCCAGATCCTAGGCAATTTTCCTAAAAGGACTTTATAAGTTTTGGCTCTATAAAGTCAACCTACCTGATTACATCTGATTAAATCAGCATCATTCTCAGATATGGCATCCTAGGCAAAACCTTGGTTGCACAACCAATTTTTCCAGTTAGGTACTCTTAACAGGGGGACATATTCTGTTTTGTTTTAATTGGGCTTTAAGTTAAAGTTTATAATCCAAGTCAGTTTCTCATACAAAAACATGTACACCCATTGCTATGTGACCCTAATTACTCTACTTACAATATCATAGCACACTCTTCCTCTTCACCCTGTATTTCCCATGTCCATCCATCCAGCTCCTGTCCCTTTCTGTCCTCTAATCTTACCCCTACATAGGAGTTGCTCATTTGATCTCATGTATCCACTTAAGCCAAGAAGATTACTCTTCACCAGTATCACTTTTTGCCATATAGTCCGGTCTAATCTTCCTCAAAATACTTGGCATCAGGAATGGTTTTAACTCTGGGCTAGCAGAAAGTCCATATATCTTCTGGGGTCCCTCTAGAACCAGCCAAACCATGAAGTCTGGTCTCTTTACATAAATTTGAGTTCTGTACAACACTTTTTCCTATCCTTCATCAGGGACTTTTCTTTTACTTCCTTGTCAGGACAGGCATGGGTGTTAGCTGGGCACCATCTCGTTCTTCTAGCTTCATGCTGACATATTATCTGGTTTATGTGGCTATTTATGTCTCTTGGGCCCATATTTTCTTTCAGTCTTTGGTGTTATTTGTTCACATTTGTTCCAGAAGTGTTCTGACCAATTGATGCTTCTTAGATGGCCACTCACTAGCTTTTAAGACCCCAAACACCACTTACTAAGGTGGAATGGAGAACATTTTCTTAACAAACTTTATTATATCCCATTTTAGTCAGCTAATGCTGCTTTAACAGAGATAACATCCTAATCCTCTTTTAACATGATCATCTTATCTATTAGCCACAGACACATAGTAGGATTTACAGTGCCAGAAAATCAAAAAATGGAAGGAAATCACAGAATGTAGGGAATCCTGGCCCAGCCAAATTGCTACGCAAATTTTGGGAGGGACACAATTCAATCCATTACATTTCACCCTTTGGCCCCCTAAAAATCACATCTTTCAAACTTGTAACACATTCATCCCCTTATAGCAAAAGTCATAGCAAAAGCATGTCCATATCATATGATAGAAGTCTTAAATCAGTTCCAAGTCCAAAATACAAGAACTCTTCTACATCTGTGAACCTAAAATACAAGGTATCTGCTTCCAAAGGTGCAACAGCAGAATAGGCGCAAGTTAGACCTTCCATTACAAATAATGAAGGAAAGCAAAACAGGCAACAAACAAGTCAGCAAAACACATTACATTAGCCCTCAAAGCTTTGAATATAATGCTTCGCTTTCTGAGACAATTTATATGACAACTTTGCCTTCCAGGTTCTAGGTATTGGCCACATTCTCTGGATTCTGAGTGCTGTGCTACACCTGTGCTACACCTCTGTCTAGAAAGGCCCACTTCGTCAGCAACTTTGCCACCTCAGCTTTAGGTGCATCTTAAGCCCAACTGAATGGAGATTCCACCCTTACAAACATAGGAAGCCATGGTTCCACCATTTCAAACCCTTCAGGTCATGGCCATACCTTATGAGACTGAGGTAGCTGAGCTTCTCATGCTCCTTGTCTCTTCAAGTTCTATTTCCTGTGGCCTCGTGGCCCAGGCCTCAAGCCTACATCTGCCTGCTGGGTCAATTTTCCAAAGCTTCATAGCTCCACTGATTCAAGTGCCCACAGGCACCCTACTCTGCCAGGTAACCTCCTGCACACAAGCACTCAGATCTCTTCCTCAGTGGGTCAGCAAGCTTAGCTCCACTGATTCAAGTGCCTGGAGACACTGCACTCCATTGCTGGGAAACCTCTTTGCTCAGGCACTCAGCTCTCTCCCTCCATTGGTCATCTCCAGCAGTGTCTCATGCTGGTCTGGTTCTTCTGCTGCTGTGACTGATGCCACCAGTCGTCTGCTGGTCATTCGGCACTATCTGTGACTTCATTGGTGTTAACATTTTTATTTCGTTCCTTCTGAGTGTTCCATCAATTTACAGTTTCAAATGGCATCCACATTTTAGGTATCTGTCAGAGCAATACCCCACTCTCTTGGTACCAATTCTATTTTAGTCAGCTAGTGCTACTCTAATAGAGATACCACCAGTGGATGGCTGTAACAAAGGAAAGTTTATTCTTACACATTCTGGTAGGCTACAAGTCCAAATTCAGGGTGTCCACTCCAGGGCTTTTCCCTTGCTGCCTCTGGAGGGAAGTCTTTGCACTGCATCAGTCCCTGTTCAGATAGCATCTTGGTGCAGGAACCTCAGGCCTGAAGGATGTGTTCTTCTCCCAGTGCTACTTCTTGATGATCTGAGGTTCTCCACCATCTGCTTGCTTCTCTCTCTTTTTATCTCTCATAGGGTGAAAGGATAAAGAGTGAGCAAGCTGTAATCCAGGGAAGCTCCCTTAGCAAGGGTGTGGCAGTCCCACCCTAATTCTCTTTTAACATAATCATCCTGTCTGTTAGCCCTAGGCAGAGATTAAAATTTATGGCATCAGAAAATCGTAAAATGGAGGGCAATCACAGAATACAGGGAATCCTGGCCCAGCCAAATTACTACACATATTTTAGGGGGAACACAATTCAATTCATGACATACCATTTGATAGAGACCCTGGTGGTGTTGTGAAGAAGTTCTATGGTTTCTAGCCAGGAGGTTGGCAGTTCAAATCCACCGGGCACTCCTTGGAAACTCTATGGGGCAGTTCTACTCTGACCTACAGGATCGCTATGAGTAGGAACTGACTCCATGCACCTAACAAAAACAGTAACGTACCATTAAACCTAGATGTCCTCTGCAAACATGGTACCCTAGACCCTTGTCCTTGATACTCTGTCCCTTAAAGTGTTTGCTTTTATTTAGGAAATTTCTTAGCTTTTAGTTTTGTCCTGTTATGTTGATTTCTCCTGTATTATATGTATTACGTATGTCCACATATATATATTATATGGAGTAGTGGGTGAACTGCTATGTCTGCTAACCAAAAGATTGGCAGTTTAAATCCACCAGGTGCTCTCTGGAAACTCTATACGTCAGTTCTACTCTGACCTCTTGGGTCTCTATGAGTCGGGCATGACTTGACAGCAGTGGGTTTGGTTTTGGTTTATGTGTTGTCTTTTCCTTTACCTAAAATAATTCTCTTCTACTATCTAACTAGTGAATGCTCCTCCTCCTCCCTCCCCATCCTTGTAACCATCAAAGACTGTTCTCTTCTATGCTTAAAACTTTTCTTGAGTCCTTACGATAGTGGTCTTATACCGTATTTTGTCCTTTTGAGACTAATTTTACTCAGCCTTATGCCTTCCAGCTTATTTCATGTGAGGAAATATTTCACATATTCACTGTTCTTTAACATTAGACAGTATTCCATTGAGTGAATACACCATAATTTGTTTATTCACTCATTCATTGGTGGGCACTTAGATCATTTGCATCTTTTTGCTGTTGAGAACATGGTTTGTGTCTCTTTGCAATGAACACGGGGATGCATCTATCCACTGTGTGACTATTCTTATTTCTTAGAATATAATCTAATAGGTGGGATTAACGGATCTATTTCTAGTTTTTCACTCAAGTGCAAATTGAATTCAGAAGTGATTGTACCATTTTTGCATTCCAACTGGCAGTGTATAAGAGTCTCTCCACAAACTCTCTCTCTGTGTTTTTTGAATTAATGCTTGCCTTGTTGGAGTAAGATAGTATCTCATCATGGTTGTGATGTGCAGTTCTCTAATGACTAGAGAATCAAAGAGAAAAATAACAGTGATGTCAATAAAGCAAGTCTTAAAGAAAAATAATAGGATAAATAGCATAATGCTTAATAAGCCTGTTTCTGCTAATCACCATTAGAATACATATCGTAGCATGGATAATCCCAGCAAGATAATGAACAGGGAAAGTACTGATTTATATATATATTTTTTTTTATTTAACATAACTGAGTGAAAATGTACATTCACATGAAAATTTACATGCCCCCCTATATACAGCTTCCACTGCTCTCCCAGTCCGGTGACAGCACAGTATTCCTCTCTGCTCCATACATGTCTCATGCTCCCAACAGTCTCCTTTCCCCTCCTCTCCGTCCACTCCCCTTCCTCCAGCCAGAGGTCAGCGAGACGATATCCTATAGATGTACAGAACCATAAAGTGCTTCCAGTATATGGTTACTCTGCATTGCCAAGACCATTCCATTCCTGTCCAAAGAGTGGACCTTTGTTATAATTTATTGGGCAGGGGGCCATGCTCTCAGAGGAACCCCAAAACCGCTGGACCATCAATTGAGGTCTTTTAGTGGAGATCTCATGATGCACCTCTTTTTATTCTTGTGTTGCCAGTGAGGCTCCTCTCTGTGAGCTCCGTCATGGCTATCACTGGTGGTGGCCGGGCACCATCCGGTTCTTCCAGTCCCAGGTCGATGTAGGCACCCACTCTTGTGGGTCTCTCTGTCTTCTCGGTTGTCTTTACCGCATGCCATTTTGGCCCTCGGTGAGCATCCGTTCCTGCTGAGTTGGGACCATTTGCTGTGTCCTCGGATGGCAGCTTGGCAGCTTTTAAGACCCCAGACAACACTCACCAATGTGGGGTGCAGAGAGCTCTCTTAGCAAAATGCTAGTTGTGCCAATTGGCCTGGAATTCGCCTAAGAGCATGGCCCCCGCCCCCTGCCCCAGCTACTCTATCCTTGCAGTATTAAGACGGAAGGAGTACTCAAGTTATGCTGAAGTCCACTTAATGTTGTTCTTGTTCCTAATGTGTGCTGTCACCACTTTCTCCCAACTAGATTTCTAGTAACTACCTAAACTAAACCCTCGTCCCCTTGCCCTCCCTCCCTCCCCTCCCTTGCAGCTGTCAAAGAGTCTTTTCTTCTATACACAAGTCTGTTTTTGAGATCTTATCGTAGAGGTCTCATACAGTATTTGTCCTTTTGTCGCTGACTACACTCACTCAACATAATGTCTTCCAGTTGAAACCAGGTTAGGAGATGTTTCCTGGAATCATCGTTATTCTTTATCATTGTGTAGTGCTCCATTGAGTATATGTACCACAGTTTACCTATCCATTCTTCTATTGCTGGGCATCTGGGTTGATTCCACCTTTTTGCTATTGTGGACTGTGCCGCGATAAACATTCTGGTGCATGTGTCTGTTGGTGTGAAAGGCCTTGAATCTGTAGGATATATTCCAAGTAGTGGAATTACTAGGTCAAATGGTATATCGATATCCATTTTTTCAAGGAAGCGCCAGATTGCCTTCCAAAGAGGCTGGACCATTTTGCAACCGCACCAACAGTGTAGGAGGGTTCTACTTTCTCCACAGCCTCTCCAGCATTTGTCGTTTTGTGTTTTCTGGATCATGGCCAATCTTGTTGGGGTGAGATGGTATCTCATTGTTGTCTTGATTTGAATTTCTTTAATAGCTAAAGATCGTGAACATGTCCGCATGGGTTTTTTGGCTGCCTGGATCTCCGCTTTAGTGAAATATCTGTCCATCTCCTTTGCCCATCGCTTAATTGGATGGTTTATCTTCCTCTTATTGATATTTTGTAGTATCTTATAGATTATGGAGATCAGGCGTCGATCTGACATAGAGTTGCCAAATTTTTTTTCCCACTCTGTGGGTGTTCTTTTAATTCTATTAATAAAGTCTTTGGATGAGCAAAAGTGTTTGATTTTTAATAGTTCCCATTTATCTACTTTCACTTCTGTTGATTGTGGTTTCCTTGACAGATTTTGGAGTCTGTCGTCATTGTGTATTAAAACGTCCATTGGTGTTCCTACCTTTTCTTGGATGAGCTTTATCGTTTTAGGTTTGATATTTAGGTCTTTTATCCAGTTGGAGTTGGTTTTTGTATAAGGT
Source organism: Heterohyrax brucei (assembly GCA_028571685.1). Classification (NCBI taxonomy): domain Eukaryota; kingdom Metazoa; phylum Chordata; class Mammalia; order Hyracoidea; family Procaviidae; genus Heterohyrax; species Heterohyrax brucei. The sequence continues at coordinate 134,273,288 of CM053150.1, forward strand.
GTAAGATATGGATCTTGATTCAGTTTATTGCAGATAGATAACCAATTTTGCCAGCACCATTTGTTGAAGAAACTGTTTTTACCCCAGTTTAATGTCTTAGGGCCTTTGTCGAATATCAACTGTTCACAGGCAGATGGTGTCATCTCTGGGGTCTCAATTCTGTTCCATTGATCAGTCTGTCTGTTCTTGTACCAGTACCAGGCTGTTTTGACCACTGTGGCAGTGTAGTATGTTCTAAGGTCGGGTAAGGAGAGGCCTCCCAGTGTGTTCTTCTTCTTTAGTAGTACCTTACTTATCCGGGGCTTCTTCCCTTTCCAAACAAAATTGGTGATTTGTTTCTCCATCTCATTAAAAAATGATGCTGGAACTTGTATTGGGATTGCATTATATAAATAAATTGCTTTGGGTAAAATAGACATTTTCACAATGTTAAGTCTTCCTATCCATGAGCAGGGTAGGTTTTTCCATTTATCTAAGTCTCTCTTAGTTTCTAGTAGTAAGGGCTTGTAGTTCTCTTTGTAAAGGTCTGTTGTTTCTCTGGTTAGATTAATTCCTAGGCACTTTATCTTCTTAGGGGCTATCACAAATGGTATAGATTTGATAATTTCCTCCTTAACAGTCTTGTTGTTGGTATAAAGGAATCCTACTGATTTACTTATGTTTATCTTGTATCCTGAGACTTTGCTGAACTCTTCTATCAGTTTGAGTGACTTACTTATAGATTCCTTGGGGCTCTCTGCATATACAATCATATCATCTGCGAACAGGGAGATTTTAATTTCCTCTTTGCCGATGCAGATGCCCTTTATTTGTTTGTCTTGTCTAATTGCTCTGGCTAGAACTTCTAGCACAATGTTGAATAGGAGAGGTGACAGTGGGCATCCTTGTCTAGTTCCTGATCTCAGGGGAAAGTCTTTCAGTCTCTCTCCATTCAGGATGATGTGGGCAATTGGCTTTGTATAAATGGCCCTTATTGTGTTGAGGAATTTGCCGTCTGTGCCCATTTTGCTAATAGTTTTTAGCATAAATGGGTGTTGGACTTTGTCAAATGCCTTTTCGGCATCAACGGACAAAATCAGGTGATCTTTGTCTTTTGTGTTATTTATGTGGTTAATCACAATAATTGTTTTCCTGATGTTGAACCAGCCTTGCATCCCTGGTATGAATCTTACTTGGTCATGATGGATTATTTTCGTGATATGTTGTTGTATTCCGTTGGCAAGAATTTTTTTGAAGATTTTTGCATCTAAGTTCATGAGTGATATCGGTCTGTAGTTCTCTGTCTTTGTAGGATCTTTCCCGGGCTTAGGTATCAGGGATATGCTGGCTTCATAGAATGAGTTTGGGAGTACTTCATCCCTTTCTATACTGTGAAATAGTTTCAATAGTATTGGGGATAACTCTTCTCTAAATGCTTGGTAGAATTCTGCAGTGAAGCCGTCTGGGCCCGGACTTTTTTGGGTTGGCAGTGTTTTGATGACCTTTTCAATCTCTTCCTTTGTGATGGGTTTATTCAGTTGTTCTACTTCACGTTGTGATAATTTGGGTAGGTGGTATGAGTCAAGGAATTGGTCCATTTCCCCTAGGTTTTCAAATTTGTTAGAGTACAATCTTTCACAGTATTCTGTTAAGATGTTTTTGATTTCTGTTGCATCTGTGGTGACAACTCCCTTCTCATTTCTAATTTGCGTTATTTGTTTCCTTTCCTGCTTTTCTTTAGTAAGTTTAGCCAGTGGTTTATCAATTTTGTTGATCTTTTCAAAAAACCAGCTTTTGGTCTTTTCGATTTTTTCAATTGTTTTTCCATTCTCTAATTCATTTAGCTCTGTTCTAATCTTTATGATCTCCTTTCTTCCAGTGCCCAGGGGGTTCCTCTGTTGTTCTCTTTCTACTTGTTCAAGCTGTAGAGTTAGTTCCTTGATTTGGTTTCTTTCTTCCTTCCTGATGTGTGCATTTATGGAGATAAACAGACCTCTGAGCACTGCTTTGGCTGTATCACATAGGTTCTGGTAGGAAGTGTTTTCATTCTCATTGGAATCCATGAATTTCTTTAATTGATCCCTGATTTCCTCTATAACCCATGTTTTTTTGAGCAAGATGTTGTTCAGTTTCCAAGAGTTCCACTTTCTATCTCTATTGATTTCAACTTTGATGGCTTTATGATCTAAGAAGATGCTTTGCAATAATTCAATGGTATGGATTTTGTTGAATATTGCATTATGGCCTATCTCGTGTTCAATTCTGGAGAATGTTCCTTGTGCACTGGAGAAGAAGATGTAGTTGTCTGCTGATGTGTGGAAAGTTCTGAATATATCAATGAGGTTTAGTTGGTTAATTGTGTCAATGAGGTCTTCTGTATCTTTACTGAGCTTTTTTTCTAGATGATCTGTCTAGTAATGAGAGTGGAGTGTTAAAGTCTCCCACTATTATTGTGGAGTCATCTAACTCTCTTTTGAGCGTAGTCAGTGTTTCTTCGACATATTTAGGTGCTCTGACATTAGGTACATAAATGTTTAATATAGTTAAGTCTTGCTTGTGTACTGAACTTTTCAGCAGTAAATAGTGTCCACCTTTGTCCACGATGGTGGATTTGACATTAAAGTTGATTTTGTCTGAGATTAGAATTGCCACCCCTGCTCTTCTTTGTTCATTGTTAGCTTGATATATATTCTTCCATCCTTTAATTTTCAGTTTCTTCCTGTCTTTAGGTCTCAAGTGAGTTTCTTGTAGACAACATGTGGATGGGTCGTGTCTTTTGATCCAAGATGACACTCGGTGTCTCTTTACTGGAGCATTCAGTCCATTCACATTCAATGTAATTATTGATAGGTATGTGTTCACTGCTGCCTTTGTGATATGTTTATTTTTATGTTGATGTTTTCTCTGTTGTTCTTATTAGTCTGTTCTGAGACACTCTTTTTTGTGAGTTGATTTTTCACCTTTTTCAGAGCTGGTTTTATAGTTGTTGAGACTCGTGTGTTAGATTTCTTGAAACGGTATGATACATCTTTGTTGTGCTATACAGCTGCCCCTATGAACCCCCTTAATAAACTATTTATAAACAAAATTTTAATTACTACCAGTCTTGTCATCTTCCTCTCCATCTGGAAGGACTATAATGACTGTAATACATCCCTCTTTTATTATGATGACACCATAGTTTTCATGATGATCACTGGATTGCTTCTTTCCATATCAAAGCTGTGATTTACTTTGGAGCCTCCCCTAAATGAGTATTGAGTAGTGTGTCATTCTAAAATATAAAGTTAATGGTTTCGTTCTTCTAAGCCAAAGCCAAGAACTTCTTTCAGTATTTCTTGTAGTTTGGGTTTGGTTTTTACAAAGTCTCTGAGTTTCTGTTTATCTGGAAATGTCTTAATTTCATTTTCATGTTTGAAAGACAGTTTTGCAGGATATATAATTCTTGGTTGGAAGTTCTTCTCCTTCAAGACTTTGAATGTGTCGTGCCACTGTCTCCGTTCCAGCATAGTTTCTGCTGTGAAATCTGATGAGAGCCTACAGGGTTTCCCTCTGAATGTTAGCTTTGCCTTGAGTCTTGCTGCCTTTAAGAGTTGCTGCTTATGTTTCATTTTGTTAAGCTTGATTATAATATGCCTTGGAGTCTTTCTTTTGAGATCTGTATTTGGTGGTGTACGATATGCATCTGAGATGTCTATATTCTCTTTCTTCTTGATTTCTGGGAAGTTTTCTTTCAGCAGCTCAGCAACAATACTCTCTGTGTTCTCAGATGTCTCACCCTGTTCAGGGACTCCAATTAATCGAAGGTTGTTCCTCTTAATAGAGTCCCACATGCTTCTTAATGTTTCTTCATTTTTCTTGTTTCTTTTTTCTGATTTCTGCTCATAGACACTGGCATCAGTAACTCTGTCTTCCAAGTCAGAAATTCTTTTTTCCATTTGTTCCATTCTGTTTTCTTGGGTTTGCATGGAAGTTTCTATGTCTTTGATTTTGTTCTTGATCTGTTGGATTTCAGAGTACTGGTGTTCCATCAGATCAAACAACTTGCTTAATTTTTCATTTTGTTCTGCTGCATTTTGTATAAAGTCTAGAGGGGCCCTGTATATAATCAATTTGTATTCACTTCCTGATGCTTTCATAAAAGTTTCTTCATCTGGAAAACTCCTTGGTTGCTTTGTTTGGGAGCCTTCTGAAGCCATGAGTGATTGCTTGTATGCCACAATTGTCTGTTCCTTTTTGGGTCCCATGTGAGTATGTAGAGGCTGGAAGAGGTACTGTGAGGATGGATTGCAAATGTTTCTCTAGGCTGTCTTCAAATGTAAAGCAAAAGGTATCTGACCAGTTCAGAAGTCAGTTAGGTTTTCAGGTGTAGAGGTCCCTCTTCCCATCTGACAAAGTAAGCGCCACTGTATCCAACCCCAGTTGATAACAAACTAGTTCAGAATACAGCACTGCTAGTGCCCTGGTGGCCTGTGCTGTCCTGGCCTAGCCTTATCCAACACTGTGTCGAGTACTGGTTTTGTGATAGAAAAGCACTCTCTTCTGGGCAGGGTCTGGCTCCCAAGCTAAGAATTAGGTCCAGCTGCGGCCACCGTACCCTAGATGGCGTCCTCCAAACAGGCAGCAGACAGAGGGGCTAATGGTGCTGAGAGGCAGCGATTCCTCTGCTTCTGTTGCAGGGCCCCCAATTTAGGCAGCGCTATGCAAAATCACTACTTTTCTGATGGAGAAGCGCTGTCCTGTTTGCAGGCACTGGCTCCCAGGCTAAGAACGAGGTCCTGCTAATATCTTAGTACCAACATGGTGTCCCACACCCTGACCGCGGAGTTTCGCACAAACCTCGCTGAGGCAGCTACAAAACGAAAGGCTCAAAGTGTCTAGATTAACAGAGTCCAGAGCCTGGCTCTCAGAACATGGGAATTTCGCCTGCCTATCCCCCCAGCAGCGCATCTGAGTCCAGCCGCCAGGCAAGGCCCAGCTCCGCCCGCCAGCCGAGACCGAGGAAAAAAAGTCAAAATGGTGCGTTTACCTTCCGTCCGTGAGAGCCGGGGCTAGCCAGGAGCGGGAGTCAGCGAGAGAGGAGGTTTTTCACTGAGTAGTATGAAGTCCCAATTAACAGCTCTGTGCCGTGTCCTGAGGCTGATTAGGTGCTCAGAAGGCTCTGTTTGATTGTCAATTCGGGTCTTGGTTTCCAGAGGGATAGAAGGAGACGTGGGCTTAGTCTGCCATCTTGACTCCGCCCCCTGATTTATGTTTTAGTTAGTATAACTTTTAAATTCAGATTTACTTTGCCTTATGTTTTAAAGAAGATTCAGGGAATCAATAGTAAAATATATGTTCTTTCTCAGAAAGTAAACTCAAGAAATAGATCTTATTAAAATATTTTACAATACTACCACGAGATCTTAAGTAATGCAATCCAGCAAAGCTAATGGATAGAGAGGAAAGGCTGGTAAATAAAACATAGTTTGTTTCTTCAAATCTCAAGAGAATAATTTTCTTTGTGTAGCTTGGTAGTGTGTCTTTCCTGGCAAATTGCAAATTCCTCACTCTTTATAATATCCTTCCGAGATTTACAAATAAACATGACAGAGTTGAAAGTTTCTGAACCATAAAGTCTCCTAAATTCCTTCTAATAGCTGCAGGTCAAAATAACAGAATTTGAGAGACAGATTTTGAAGTACATAAACTAAATGAAAGGGCATATTTTTAGTGTGCTTATAATGCATATTAACATTAAGTAATTATCAGTAAATATTAGACACATTCTACACCTTTTGTATGTTTTATTTTTTAAGTAAAAGGATTATACAATTGATGTTGTTTAAATTTCAGACATTAACACATGCGTGCATGTCCAGAACTTGCAAACAAAGGTGAAAATGTACATCCCATATAAATTTGCATGCCCACCAATGTGCAGCTCCCACTGCTCTCCCTGCCCGGTGACAGCACACTCTTTCTCTGAATTGTATATGTGTCATATCCTCCTAACAACCTGCTATCCGCTCCTTTCCACCCCCTCCCCCACCTCCAGTAAGTGGTCAGAAGGATGACATCCTATAGATCTATAGAACCATAAAGTGCAGACATGATATATTCACTCTATGTCACCAACCCCAGTCCATTCCTGTCAGAAGAGTTGACCTCCATTATGATTTATGGACAGGGGCAGCATCAGGGCCAGGGGCCTTGCTCCCAAGGAAACCCCAACGCCCCTGGACCATTGATTGCTGTCTTTTAGTGGAGGTCTCAAGGTGCACCCCTTTTTATTCTTGTGTTGCCAGTGAGACTCAACTTTGTGAGACCCATCACAGCTATCACTGGTGGTGACCAGGCACCATCCGGTTCTTCCAGTCACATGTCGATGTAGTCTCCCCCTCAAGTGGATCTCTCTGTCTTCTGCATTCTCTTTCCCCCATGTCCAAAGGTAATTATTTTATTTTATTTTATTTTTTATTATGACTGAGTGAAAATGTACATTCCTGTATAAATTTACATGCCCACCTATATGCAGCTTCCACTGCTCTCCCTGCCCTCTGACAGCACACTATTCCTCTCTGCTTCATACATGTCTCATCCTCCCGGTGACCATGTATTGGATGCACTTTCTGGTTCTGTGCATCTATAGGATATCATCCTGCTGACCTCTGGCTGGAGGAAGGAGAGTGGAGACGAGGGAAAAGGAGACTGTTGGGAGGACAAAGCTAATTTTTGAAAAAGAAAATAATAGCACATCTCTTCTTCCTTTCTTCCTTTCTTTTTGGTAAGCATATGAATTTTATTCTATCACTGACAGTGATAGATACATTTCAGGATGTATCTTTTAAAACAAGTTTTAATAATCATTTTATTTTTAAATATTTTCTTGTGATTAAGCGAAAGTTTAAAGTTCAAGTTAGTAAGTCGTACAAAACCCCATACACATACCTCTGTGCACCTCTAACTGTTCTCCCAATCCTGTGACAACACACTCCCTTTGCATCCTGTACTTCTATTCATTTAACCAACTCCTATCCCCTCCTTTCCACCCTCCAATCTCATTTCTATAGAGGAACTATCCCAACAGCCTCATGTTTTATATTCTGGTCCAATTTTTGTCTGAAATGTTGTCTTCAATACTGATTCAACTCTGGGCTAGCAGCAAGTCTAGGGGCCATGTTCTCTAGAGATCCTCTAGGATGTCCAGATCATTAGATCTGGTCTTTTAATAGAATTTTAGATCAGCAATCCCATTTTTCTCATGTCACGACAGTGAGTGTGCATTGTGTTTCCTGTCAAGGCAGTCCTTGGTAGTGACTAGGCAACATCTAGTTCTTGCGGCCTCATGATCACTTAGTCTCTGAGTCATATGGCACCTTCTTTTTCCTGGGCTTATATTTTTCTTCTGTCTTTGATGTCCTTCATTTTCCTCTGTACCAGATGGATTGGGACCAATTTATGCTCCTTACATGGCAGCTTGCTAGCTTTTAAGACCATAGATGCCACTCACCAAAGTGGGATACAGAACAACTTAGTTATGCCAATTGACCTCGACTTCTCCAAAAGTTTGGTCTCAAGATTGCTGCCCCTGCATCTCTGCCATTCAAAGTGTTGAGATGTATCTAGGAAACCTTTCATCTCTTGGTATAGTCTGGCAGAGATGATATCACTTCTACTGTGTGTTGTCTCATCCTTCACTTAAACCAGTTTCTAGCTACTATTTAATTTACGAGTACCATTCTTCCTCCATCCCCTCCTTGGAAATCATCAAAAACTATTTCTTCTGTATTTAGCCCTTTTCTTGAGACCTCGTAATAGTAGTCTCATAAGGTATTTGTCCTGTGACTAACTGATTTCACTCAGCATAATTTCTTCCAGATGATTTCATGATATCAGGTGTTGCCCAAGGTAGTGGTTGTTCTTTACCATTGAAAACTATTCCATTTTGTGAATACATCATAATCTATCCATTCATTTTTTGATTGGCACTTTGATTCTTTTTGCTGTTGTGGATGGAGCTGCAATAAACATTAGTGTGCATGTACTCATTTATATGACAGCCCTTATATCTTCAGGATATATTGCAAGCAGTGGGATTATTGGATCATATGGTATGTCTATGTCTGGGTTTTTAAGAAAGCACCAAATCGATTTCCAAAGTGGTTGTACAATTTTACATTCCTGCCAGGAGTGCAAAAGAGTTTCAGTCTCTCCATAACCTCTGCAACATCTGTTGTATTGTATTTCTTGGATAAATGCCAGCTTTGTTGGCGTGAGATGATACCTCATTGCAGTTTTGATTTGGATTTCTCTAGTGGCTAATGATAGCAAGCATTTCATCATATATCTCTAACCTGCCTGGATGCCTTAGCTGGTGAAGTGCCTGTTCATATCCTTTGCCTATTTTTGATTCAGTTACTTGTCTTTTTCTTGTTGAGGTTTTGAAGCACCTTGTTGATTACGGAGATTAGCTGCTGATCAGAGTGATGGCTGGCAATTTATTTTCCCCAGTCTGTAGGTAGTCTTTTTACTCTGCTGGTGAAGTCTTTAGATGAGTGCAAGTATTTGATTTTTAGAAGCTCCTATTCATCTATTGCCTCTTCTAGTGTTTGTGTGCAGTGTTTGTAATATTTTGTAGTCTGTTTATGTCACTTATTAGGTCTCCCAATGTTGTCCCTGTGTTTTCTTCCATGATCTTTGTAGTTTTGGATTTCATGTTTAGGTCTTTGATTCATTTTGAGTTAGCTTTACAGTCTGCCATGTGACTCTAGCTACTCTCCTGACACTGTGATCTCTCACTCTTGCCCTCTAACCCATATTTCTTAAGTCTGCCTGACCATTTCCTTCCTGTATCTGACCAATGTTCCTTCTCACCTCTGAGCAGGAGCAGTCCAGTTAGTTTCTTGTATGTGTCAAAGCCAAGAAGCAAACTCTTTATCAGCTTATCATTTTGTCTTATGCATCAGATCAGTCTTTGATCAAAGAGTTAGATTCGAGCAAGTTTCAATTCTTGGTTAATAGAGAGTTTGGGGGCCATGACTTCTAGAGGCCCTCCAGTCTACAAGACCATCAAATCAGTTCTTTTCACTAGATGTTGAGTCCTACATCCCACATTTCTCCTGCTACATCAAGGAATCTTTGTTGAGTTCACTGTAAGGGCAGAAATGAAACATTCTTTTAAAAAAATCAAGCTAATGGAACTTAGCATCATTTCAAAAAAAAATAGTAGGATTCAACCAAGTGAGATTCACACCAGGCATGATTCAAACAAACAAAAAGTATCAACATAATCCATCACATAAATAAAACAAAAGGATTCCACCATAATCATCTCAGTCTAGGTAAAAAAAAGGCATTTGATGAGACCAACACTTCTAGCAAATAAGAGTAGAAGATAAATTCCTCAACATAATAAAAGGCACCTATACAAAATCAACAGGGAAATTCATTCTCAAAAAAGAGGATATGAATAAGATATGGATGCCCTTATCATCACCCCTATTTAACACTGTGCTGGAAGACCTAGCTAGAGCAATAAGGCAAGAACAAGAAATAAAGGACAACCAAATTGGAACAAAGAGGTAAGACTAAATGACATTATCCTATACATGGGGAGTCACAAACATTCCACAAGAATACTGCAACTAATACAGTAATTTAGCACAGTAGCAGGACCAATATATTAAAAAAAAACAGTTGGAATCCTACACACCAAAGAAAAATACTTTAAAAAGGAAATCCAGAAAACAGTACAATTTATGAATGCCCTCTCTAAAAGAAAGAAGAAAAAATGCTTGGGAATAGATCTAACAAGGGACAGATGAAATACATACAAAGAAAACTACAAAACACTACTGCAAAAACCAAGAGACCTACCTAAATGGAAAAATTTATCATGGTCATTTACAGGAAGACTTAACTTTGTCAAAGTATCAGTCTACTCACAGCAGTTTCCAGATACAATGCAATCTCAACCCAAATACAAAGAACATTTTGTAACGAGATGAAAAAATTAACCACTAGATTTATACGGAAAAGAAAGAAGCCATACATAAGTAAAGCATCACTGAAAAAGAACAAAAGAAGCCCTCACACTACCTCAGAAACTACTGTAATCAAAACAGTCAGGTACTGGTCCAATGACAGACATATTGACCAAGGGAACAGAATTGAGAATTCAAGTGTAATCCTATCTACCTAAGGTCAGCTGGTGGTGTAGTGATTAAGAGCTATGGCTGCTAACCAAAAGGTTGGCAGTTTAAATCCACTAGGTGTTCCTTCGAAACTCTTCGAGCAGTTCTATTCTATCCTGTTCAGTTGCTATGAGTCAGAATTGATGCAATGGCAGCAGGTTGTTGTCATTTTTAGTACACATGTGTATATTAAGGTCAGCTGATCTTTGACAAACCAACGAAATCCACTAAATGAGGAAAAGACAACCTTTTAATACATGATACTGTTAGGGAAAAACTTTTGTAAGAAAATCTTTGGTCAGAAAAACAAAGAGTCTCTTAGCAAACTTCCTGGGCCATGCATTCCTGATGAGCAAACTTTCTTCTTGAGCACTGGGCCATGCATTCCTGATTGTTGAAACTGCCCCTGACGAAAGAGGAAAGGGCCATACATTCCTGACTGTTGAACGAAAACGGGAAGGGCCACTTCCCTAACTACAAGAATTAGTTTTAGAAATAACAGGACAATATAGAACCAATCCCCCTTCAGAGTTCCAGGAACTTACCTAAAAAGGCTGGTTTTGGGAATAACAAGAAGGAACTTACCCAAAAAGGCTAGTTTCAGAAATACCAGGAAGTAAATGCACCTGAAATATCCGCCTTAGCCCTGAGCTAGTACAAACCAACCCCACGCGGGAACTTCCCCAACCCCACCTCCCTCAAGAATGTAAGACCCTGCCTTTATATACTCTGTACTTCTCTTGCTCAGGGCCCATTCCCTCTACTCTGACAAGAGTATGGATTGAGCCCCAGCGCGCTGGAATAAAAACCTCTTGCTGTTGCATCAAGCTGCAGACTCCGTGACTGATTGGCGTTGCGCCGTCACCTGTGACTTGACGAGGGGTCTCCCCTGTTGGGGGTCCTTTCAATACTAGCAAAACTGGATGTCCATTTGCAAAATATGAAACAGGATCCATACTTCATGCTTCACACAAAAACTAACTTATAATGGATCAGAGACTAAACATGAAACCTAAAACTCTAAAGATCATGTAAGAAAAAATAGGCAGAAGGCAAGGGACTATAATGTATGGCATAAACTGTAACTGATATAATGCAAACACTAGGAACACCAGAAGATAAGCCAGGGAACTAGGAGTGCCTAAAAATTATACACTAGAGTCATCAAAAGACTGCACCAGAAGAACAGAGAGAGAAGCTTCAGAATGGGACATTTTTTTTTTTTCACCTACAACATATCTGAAAGGAATCTAATCTCTAAATTTATAAAATACTGCAACACGTCAAGAATAAAAAAATAATAATTCAGTTAAAAAAAACTCACAAAAATAGGAACAGACACTTCAGCAAAGACAAAACTAAGGCAGTGAACAGACACCTAAGAAAGGCTCACAATCATTAGCCATTATAGAAATGCAAATCAAAACTACATTTCAGATACATTCTTATTCTGAAATTACCAACTATAATTAAAAGCACAGAGAATCAACAAATATAGGAGAGAGTAAAGAGAGATTGCAACTCTTATGATCTGCTCATGGCGAATGTGTAATGAAACAACTGCTGTGAAAAAATGATACGGTGTTTCCTTAAAAAGACAAACATTGGGAAGATGGGCTAAGATGGAGACTAGTCACGTGTTTCCTGTGATCCCTCAAACAGCTAAGATCTTAAAAACACAGCAGAATGGAATAAACAGTACATTCTAGGAGCCCCAGAATCAAGGTGGAAATCTGAGAGATTGGACTGGATGACAAGAAGCAGAACAGATACCCTTCTCAGAAGTGGATGGGCAACTGCATAGAGGTCCACTTCTGCTGAGATAGGAGCAGAGCAGCAGCACAGCAGTGAAGCCCATTTCATCCGGCTGGGAAGCTGAGCTTGGGACAGCTGCACCTGAGGGTACTACTGTGGCCAGCAGCCACACATGGAAGTGGTGCCTTAGTGGAGCATGTCTTTCTCAACCAAGAAGCTGAACTAAGGATGGCTGCACCTATAGAACATAGCAGTAGCTGGCAGCCAACTGTAGCAGCAGTGAGCAAGAGAAACATGTCTTTTTCTTGGGGAATCTGAGCTGAGAACCATCATGCTTGCAAACTCATGTGACTTAAACCTTTTTTACATACTGATTTCTCTCCCTGTCCCCAGTGTTTCCCTCCCTTCTTTGAGCTACAGCAGAGGCTAAATTATGGTGCAAGAATCTTGCACCGTCAAGAAAGCAGCACTGAGAGTAGAGCACATCCTTCAGACCTGAGATTCCTGCACCAAGACACTCCCTGAACAGAAACTGATGTAACACAAGGAATTTACTCCTGAGCTGACAGAGGGAAGATCCTTCCCCTGGCGTGGATATCCTGAATTTGGACTTGTAGCCTACTAGGCTGTGTAAGAATAAACCATCGTTTGTTAAAGCCACTCACTTTGCAGTGTTTCTGTTAATTAGAGCAGCGCTCACTGAAAGAAACACCAAACATCTGGTAAAAGGACATCAGAACTATTAAGATTCCAATAATAACTCTAGCTCTAACTAATAGACTACTTGGACAGTCAAAGCCAAACATATGTATGTATACACACACATGCATAAGTCACAACAGCTTTCTGATGGCTCAAACACAAAAATCAATTTCTAATCATTTAAAGCAGCGGACCAACATGCCTTCAGAAAACTTCCAAAACAAAGAATCAGAAAATCTCCCAGATGAAGAAGTCTTCCTGCAATTAACAGAGGTGGAATACTAAAGAGTTATGTACAGAGCCCTACAAGAAATCAGAGTGGAGATTAAAGTACAGTAAAATAAACTGAAAAATTAAACAAGATACAAGTTTTGCTAGAGCAACAACAATCTGAAATTCAGCAGATTAACAATAAAATTACAGCTAGACAGTTCAATAGGTTAGACAGTAGTTACACAGTTCAATAGCTCAAAGGAGCATGATCGAGGCAATAGAATGTGGAATTAGTGAGACTGAATAGAAAGTAACTGACACAGCATTTATGATGAAAAATCAGATAAAAGAATTTTAAAAAAAGAATCACTAACAATTATGTGGTAATGTATCAAGAGGAATAACTTATGAATAATTGGAATACCAGTAAAGAGAGGGATAACAGACAATACAGAAAGAATTATGAAAGATTTGCCAACAGAAAACTTCCCTGACATCATGAAAGACAAGAAGATACCTAACCAAGACACTCATCAAACTCCACAAAAGGTAGGTCCCAAAGACAGACACAAAGACAAATTATTATAATTAAACTCAATGAAATGAAAGATAAGGAGATGATTTTAAAGGCAGATAGGCTCAAACTAAAACTAACTGAGAGTCTTTAAGATTGAGCTCTGATTACTGAGCAGAAACCATGTTGACAAGAAAGCAACATGATGACGTATAAAAAATCTTGAAGGAAAAAAAGAAAAATTTCTAACCAAGAATTATATATCCCACAAAACTGTTTCTCAAATACAATGGTGAAATTAGGGCATTTCCAGTTAAACAGTTTACATAACTTGTAAAAACCAAACCAAAATTGCAAGAAACAATAAAGGAATTACTTTGATTAGACAATCAGTAACATGAGATACGTATTCAGGGATACAATTCATGACACAGCATCCAGAATCCAACTTGGATAGGGAATCCACTAAGCTCAATCAAAATATACTAGTGATAGAGAAACATAAATCTCAGTACGTAAGCTTTGACAACATTATACTAAAAAGAATAACAAATAATTACATTCATAGAACTTTCAGATGTAGAGAAAGTCAAGGAAATACAAAGAAGTTAAAGCTTAGGTCATTAGGAGGGACTATTAGGGTAGCCACAAATTAAACTAACAATGCTACACATTAAAATAAGAAACATAACCTGGAAGCTCAATAGATATAAAACCAACATTAAAAAGGATGAAAAGAAAACTCATAAAGAAAAATGACTCAGAGAACATTAAGTGAGCAAAGAAAGTGTCAATAACACCCCAAAAAACGCACCAAACTGACAGCACTAAATTCATACATATCAATAATTACACTGAATGTAAATGGATTAAATGCACCAATAAAGAGACAAAAAGTAACAGATTGGATTAAAAAACACTATCCATCTATATGCTGCTTACAAGAAACACACTTTAGACTCAAAGATACAAGTAACTGAAGCTCAAAGGATTAGAAAACGTATATCAAGTTAACAACATGCTAAAGGTGCAGGACTGGCAATACTCAGATAAAATAGATTTTTTTTTTTAGCTTTTTATTTTTATTTTATTTTTTATTTTTGTTTAACAGAACTGAGTGAAAATGTACATTCACATGTAAATTTACATGCCCACCTATATGCAGTTTCCACTGCTCTCCCTGTCCAGTGACTGCACACTATTCCTCTCTGCTCCATACATGTCTCATGCTCCCAACAGTCTCCTTTCCCCTCCTCTCCGTCCACTGCCCTTCCTCCAGCCAGAGGTAAGCAAGATGATATCCTATAGATGTACAGAACCATAAAGTGCTTCCAATATACGGTTACTCTGCATTGCCAAGTCAAACCCATTCCTGTCCAAAGAGTGGACCTTTGTTATAATTTATGGGAACAGGCAGCATCAGGGCCGGGGGCCATGCTCTCAGAAAAACCCCAAAACCGCTGGACCATCAATTGAGGTCTTTTAGTGGAGATCTCATGATGCACCTCTTTTTATTCTTGTGTTGCCAGTGAGGCTCCTCTCTGTGAGCTCCGTCATGGCTATCACTGGTGGTGGCCGGGAATCATCCGGTTTTTCTGTGCCAAGTAGATGTAGGCACCCACTCTTGTGGGTCTCTCTGTCTTCTCGGTCGTCTTTACCGCATGCCATTTTGGCCCTCGGTGAGCATCCGTTCCTGCTGAGTTGGGACCATTTGCTGTGATCTCGGATGGCAGCTTGGCAGCTTTTAAGACCCCAGACGACACTCACCAATGTGGGGTGCAGAGAGCTCACTTAGCAAAATGCTAGTTGTGCCAATTGGCCTGGAATTCACCTAAGAGCATGGTCCCCCGCCCCCTGCCCCAGCTACTCTATCCTTGCAGTATTGAGTTAAGACGGAAGGAGTACTCAAGTTATGCTGAAGTCCACTTAATGTTGTTCTTGTTCCTAATGTGTGCTGTCACCGCTTTCTCCCAACTAGATTTCTAGTAACTACCTAAACTAAACCCTCACCCCCTTGCTCTCCCTCCCTCCCCTCCCTTGCAGCTGTCAAAGAGTCTTTTCTTCTATACACAAGTCTGTTTTTGAGACCTTATCGTAGAGGTCTCGTACAGTATTTGTCCTTTTGTCGCTGACTACTCTCACTCAACATAATGTCTTCCAGTTGAAACCAGGTTGGGAGATGTTTCCTGGAATCATCGTTATTCTTTATCATTGCGTAGTGCTCCATTGAGTATATGTACCACAGTTTACCTATCCATCCTTCTATTGTTGGGCATCTGGGTTGATTCCACCTTTTTGCTATTGTGGACTGTGCCGCAATAAATATTCTGGTGCATGTGTCCGTTGGTGTGAAGGGCCTTGAATCTGTAGGATATATTCCAAGTAGTGGAATTACTGGGTCAAATGGTATATCAATATCCGTTTTTTTAAGGAAGCACCAGATTGCCTTCCAAAGAGGCTGGACCATTTTGCAACCCCACCAACAGTGTAGGAGGATTCCACTTTCTCCACAGCCTCTCCAGCATTTGTTGTTTTGTGTTTTCTGGATCATGGCCAATCTTGTTGGGGTGAGATGGTATCTCATTGTTGTCTTGATTTGAATTTCTTTAATAACTAAAGATTGTGAACATGTCTGCATGTGTTTTTTGGCTGCCTGGTTCTTCTCTTTAGTGAAGTATCTGTCCATCTCCTTTCCCCATCGCTTAATTGGATGGTTTACCTTCTTCTTAATGATATTTTGTAGTTTCTTATAGATTATGGAGATCAGGCATTGATCTGACGTAGAGTTGCCAAATATTTTTTCCCATTCTTTGGGTGTTCTTTTAATTCTATTAATAAAGTCTTTGGATGAGCAAAAGTGTTTGATTCTTAATAGTTCCCATTTATCTACTTTCTCTTCTGGTGATTGAGGTTTCTTTGACAGATTTTGGAGTCTGTCCTCATTTTGTATTAAAACGTCCATTGTTGTTCCTACCTTTTCTTGGATGAGCTTTATCGTTTTACGTTTGATATTTAGGTCTTTTATCCAGTTGGAGTTGGTTTTTGTATAAGGTGTAAGACATGGATCTTGATTCAGTTTATTGCAGATGGATAACCAATTTTGCCAGCACCATTTGTTGAAGAGACTGTTTTTACTCCAGTTTAATGTCTTAGGGCCTTTGTCGAATATCAACTGTTCATAGGCAGATGGTGTCATCTCTGGGGTCTCAATTCTGTTCCATTGATCCATCTGTCTGTTCTTGTACCAGTACCAGGCTGTTTTGACCACTGTGGCAGTGTAGTATGTTCTAAGGTCGGGTAATGAGAGGCCTCCCAGTGTGTTCTTCTTCTTTAGTAGTACCTTACTTATCCGGGGCTTCTTCCCTTTCCAAACAAAATTGGTGATTTGTTTCTCCATCTCATTAAAAAATGATGCTGGAACTTGTATTGGGATTGCATTATATAAATAAATTGCTTTGGGTAAAATAGACATTTTCACAATGTTAAGTCTTCCTATCCATGAGCAGGGTAGATTTTTACATTTATCTAAGTCTCTCTTAGTTTCTTGTAATAAGGGCTTGTAGTTCTCTTTGTAAAGGTCTGTTGTTTCTCTGGTTAGATTAATTCCTAGGTACTTTATCTTCTTAGGGGCTATCACAAATGGTATAGATTTGATAATATCCTCCTTAACAGTCTCATTGTTGGTATAAAGGAATCCTACTTATTTACTTATGTTTGGGTTGTATCCTGAGACTTTGCTGAACTCTTCTATCAGTTTGAGTAACTTACTTATAGATTCCTTGGGGTTCTCTGCATATACAATCATATCATCTGCGAACAGGGAGATTTTAACTTCCTCTTTGCCGATGCAGATGCCCTTTATTTGTTCGTCTTGTCTAATAGCTCTGGCTAGATCTTCTAGCACAATGTTGAATAGGAGAGGTGACAGTGGGCATCCTTGTCTAGTTCCTGATCTCAGGGGAAAGTCTTTCAGTCTCTCTCCATTCAGGATGATGTGGGCAATTGGCTTTGTATAAATGGCCCTTATTGTGTTGAGGAATTTGCCGTCTATGCCCATTTTGCTAAGAGTTTTTAGCATGAATGGGTGTTGGACTTTGTCAAATGCCTCCTCGGCATCAATGGACAAAATCAGGGGATCTTTGTCTTTTGTGTTATTTATGTGGTTAATCACATTAATTGTTTTCCTGATGTTGAACCAGCCCTGCATCCTTGGTGTGAATCCCACTTGGTCATGATGGATTATTTTCTTGATATGTTGTTGTATTCTGTTGGCAAGAATTTTTTGAAGATTTTTGCATCTAAGTTCATGAGTGATATCGGTCTGTAGTTCTCTGTCTTTGTAGGATCTTTCCCTGGCTTAGGTATCAGGGTTATGCTGGCTTCCTAGAATGAGTTTGGGAGTACTTCATCCCTTTCTATACTGTGAAATAGTCTCAGTAGTATTGGGGATAACTCTTCTCTAAATGCTTGGTAGAATTCTGCCGTGAAGCCATCTGGGGCCGGACTTTTTTGGGTTGGCAGTGTTTTGATGACCTTTTCAATCTCTTCCTTTGTGATGGGTTTATTAAGTTGTTCTGCTTCACGTTGTGATAATTTGGGTAGGTGATATGAGTCAAGGAATTGGTCCATTTCCCCTAGGTTTTCAAATTTGTTAGAGTACAGTCTTTCATAGTATTCTGTTATGATGTTTTTGATTTCTGTTGCATCTGTGGTGACAACTGCCTTCTCATTTCTAATTTGGGTTACTTGTTTCCTTTCCTGCTTTTCTTTAGTAAGTTTAGCCAGTGGTTTATCAATTTTGTTGATCTTTTCAGAAAACCAGCTTTTGGTCTTTTCGATTTTTTCAATTGTTTTTCTATTCCCTAATTCATTTAGCTCTGCTCTAATCTTTATTATTTCCTTTCTTCCGGTGCCCAAGGGGTTCCTCTGTTGTTCTCTTTCTACTTGTTCAAGCTGTAGAGTTATTTCCTTGATTTGGTTTCTTTCTTCCTTCCCGATGTGTGCATTTATGGAGATAAACTGACCTCTGAGCACTGCTTTGGCTGTATCCCATAGGTTCTGGTAGGAAGTGTTTTCGTTCTCATTGGAATCCATGAATTTCTTTAATTGATCCCTGATTTCCTCTATAACCCATGTTTTTTTGAGCAAGATGTTGTTCAGTTTCCAAGAGTTCCACTTTCTATCTCTGTTTTTTCTGCTATTGATTTCAACTTTGATGGCTTTATGATCTAAGAAGATGCTTTGCAATAATTCAATGGCATGGATTTTGTTGAGCATTGCATTATGTCCTAACACGTGATCAATTCTGGAGAATGTTCCATGTGCACTGGAGAAGAAGGTGTAGTTGTCTGCTGATGGGTGGAAAGTTCTGAATATATCAATGAGGTTTAGTTGGTTAATTTTGTCAATGAGGTCTTCTGTATCTTTACTGATCTTTTTTCTAGATGATGTGTCTAGTAATGAGAGTGGATTGTTAAAGTCTCCCACTATTATTGTGGAGTCATCTAACTCTCTTTTGAGCGTAGTCAGTGTTTCTTGGACATATTTAGGTGCTCTGACATTAGGTACATAAATGTTTAATATAGTTAAGTCTTGCTTGTGTACTGAACCTTTCAGCAATAAATAGTGTCCATCTTTGTCCACGATGGTGGATTTGACATTAAAGTTGATTTTGTCTGAGATTAGAATTGCCACCCCTGCTCTTCTTTGTTCATTGTTAGCTTGATATATATTCTTCCATCCTTTAATTTTCAGTTTGTTCCTGTCTTTAGGTCTCAAGTGAGTTTCTTGTAGACAACATATGGATGGGTCGTGTCTTTTGATCCAAGATGACACTCGTTGTCTCTTTACTGGAGCATTCAGTCCATTCACATTCAATGTAATTATTGATAGGTATGTGTTCACTGCTGCCATTGTGATATGTTTATTTTTATGTTGATGTTTTCTCTGTTGTTCTTATTAGTCTGTTCTGAGACACCCTTTTTTGTGAGTTGATTTTTCACCTTTTTCAGAGCTGGTTTTATAGTTGTTGAGACTCGTGTGTTAGATTTCTTGAAATGGTATGATACATCTTTGTTGTGCTTTACAGCTGACCCTATGAATCCCCTTAATAAACTATTTATAAACCCAATTTTAATTACTACCAATCTGGTCATCTTCCTCTCCATCTGGAAGGACTATAACGACTGTAGTACATCCCTCTTTTATTATGATGACACCATAGTTTTCATGATGATCACTGGATTGCTTCTTTCCAAATCAAAGCTGTGATTTACTTTGGAGCCTTCCCTAAATGAGTATTGAGTAGTGTGTCATTCTAAAATATAAAGTTAATGGTTTCGTTCTTCTAAGCCAAAGCCAAGAACTTCTTTCAGTATTTCTTGTAGTTTGGGTTTGGTTTTTACAAAGTCTCTGAGTTTCTGTTTATCTGGAAATGTCTTAATTTCATTTTCGTGTTTGAAAGACAGTTTTGCAGGATATATAATTCTTGGTTGGAAGTTCTTCTCCTTCAAGACTTTGAATGTGTCATGCCACTGTCTCCGTGCCAGCATGTTTTCTGCTGTGAAATCTGATGAGAGCCTACAGGGTTTCCCTCTGAATGTTAGCTTTGCCTTGAGTCTTGCTGCCTTTAAGAGTTGCTGCTTATGTTTCATTTTGTTAAGCTTGATTATAATATGTCTTGGAGTCTTTCTTTTGAGATCTATATTGGGTGGCATACAGTACGCATCTGAGATGTCTATATTCTCTTTCTTCTTGATTTCTGGGAAGTTTTCTTTCAGCAGCTCAGCAACAATACTCTCTGTGTTCTCAGATGTCTCACCCTGTTCAGGGACTCCAATTAATCGAAGGTTGTTCCTCTTAATAGAGTCCCACATGCTTCTTAATGTTTCTTCATTTTTCTTGTTTCTTTTTTCTGATTTCTGCTCATAGACACTGGCATCAGTAACTCTGTCTTCCAAGTCAGAAATTCTTTTTTCCATTTGTTCCATTCTGTTTTCTTGGGTTTGCATGGAAGTTTCTATGTCTTTGATTTTGTTCTTGATCTGTTGGATTTCAGAGTACTGGTGTTCCATCAGATCAAACAACTTGCTTAATTTTTCATTTTGTTCTGCTGCATTTTGTATAAAGTCTAGAGGGGCCCTGTATATAATCAATTTGTATTCACTTCCTGATGCTTTCATAAAAGTTTCTTCATCTGGAAAACTCCTTGGTTGCTTTGTTTGGGAGCCTTCTGAAGCCATGAGTGATTGCTTGTATGCCACAATTGTCTGTTCCTTTTTGGGTCCCATGTGAGTATGTAGAGGCTGGAAGAGGTACTGTGAGGATGGATTGCAAATGTTTCTCTAGGCTGTCTTCAAATGTAAAGCAAAAGGTATCTGACCAGTTCACAAGTCAGTTAGGTTTTCAGGTGTAGAGATCCCTCTTCCCATCTGACAAAGTAAGTACCACTATATCCAACCCCAGTTGATAACAAACTAGTTCAGAATACAGCACTGCTAGTGCCCTGGTGGCCTGTGCTGTCCGGGCCTAGCCTTATCCAACACTGTGTCGAGTACTGGTTTTGTGATAGAAAAGCGCTCTCCTGTGGTCAGGCTCTGGCTCCCAAGCTAAGAATTTGGTCCAGCTGCGGCCACCGTACCCAAGATGGCGTCCTCCACACAGGCAGCAGACAGCGGGACTAAAGGTGCTCAGAGGCAGCAATTCCTCTGCTTCTGTTGCAGGGCCCCCAATGTAGGCTGCACTATGCAAAATCACTACTTTTCTGATGGAGAAGCGCTGTCCTGTTTGCAGGCACTGGCTCCCAGGCTAAGAACGAGGTCCTGCTAATATCTTGGTACCAACATGGCGTCCCGCACCCTGACCGCGGGCTCCGCACAAACCCCACTGAGGCAGCTACAAAACGAAAGGCTCAAAGTGTCTAGATTAACAGAGTCCCGAGCCTGGCTCTCAGAGTATGGGAATTTTGCCTGCCTATCCCCATAGCAGCGCGTCTGAGTCCAGCCACCAAGCAAGGCCTAGCTCCGCCCTCCAGCTGAGACCGAGGAAAAAAAGTCAAAATGGTGCGTTTACCTTCCGTCCATGAGAGCCGGGGCTAGCCAGGAGCGGGAGTCAGCGAGAGAGGAGATTTTTCACTGAGTGGTATAAAGTCCCAATTAACAGCTCTGTGCCGTGTCCTGAGGCTGATTAGGTGCTCAGAAGGCTCTGTTTGATTGTCAATTCAGGTCTTGGTTTCCAGAGGGATAGAAAGAGACGTGGGCTTAGTCGGCCATCTTGACTCCGCCCCAGATAAAATAGATTTTAAAGTAAAATCTACCACTGTGAGCAAGGATGGGCATGATTTATTGCTTAAAGGGTTGATACGTAACGAGGATATAACAACATTAAACCTGTTGGACCCAACAACAGAGCTTCTAACTTCATCAAACAAATGTTTACATCTTCAACAGTGGGATAGATTGTTCCACAATGATAGTAGCAGACTTCAACACACGGTTTTGGTAATGAACAGAACATGCAGGAAGAAGCCCAATAAAGATACAGAAGATCTTATTGTGACAATCAACCAAGTCAGCCTCACAGACATTTGCAGAAATCTACACCCAACAGCAGACAAGTGTATCTTCTTTTCTAATAATACCAATGAAACATTCTCTGGAATAGATCATGTATTAGGGTATAAAGCAAATCTCCACAAAATCCAAAGCACTGTAATACTGCAAAGTATTTTTCCAGACCATAAAGCCATTAATGGTTGAAATCAGTGGCAGAAAAAGCATAGGTAGAAACTCAAACTCGTGGAGACTGAATAATACCTTGCTCAAAACTTCTGAGTTATAGAAGAAATCAAGAATGCAATAAAGAAATTCCTGGAATCAAATGAGAATGAAAACACATTCCACCAGAACCCATGAGATAAAGCAAAAAGTAGTGTTCGGAGGTCAGCTTATCTCAATAAACGAATATATCTGAAACAAATGTAGGTATGTTTTATTTAGCTAGTGTTGCTCTAACAAAAATACCACAAGTGAATGGCTTTAAAAAGAATCAGTTCATTTGTCACAGTTCAGTAAGCCAAAAGGCCAAATTCAGAGTGTCAGCTCCAGGGGAAGACTTATCTGCTGGCACTGGTGGAAGGTCTTTGTTGTCAGTCTTCCCCTGTTCTTTCAAAAGGACACGCTCAGCTCAAGGCTCTGCATCTTGGTGGCATGATGTTTCCAAATCTCAGTTTTTCTCCCTTTCTCTTATATGTCCAAAGAGACCAACCCACACAACAACACAACTCCACATGTTAAGTCCTGTCACACCAACTCTACTGCAGTCTATCCACCCTCACTAACAACACAAAGGCTGGAATTCCAACATGGAGGAACACTACACAATACCAGGAGCTGTGGCCTAACCAAATTGCTGCACAGATTTTTGGGGGGGGCAACACAATTCAATCTGCATCCCACCTTTTGTTCTCCAAAAAAATCACATCTTTGTGACTTGTAAAACATTATTCATCCCATCATAGTGAAAGTCTTAAAGTCCAAAATCCAGAAATTCCTCATTAACTGTGAAATCTAGTAGGTTGGTTTTCTGCTTCCAAAATACAGTGGCAGAACAGGCAGGCACAAGTTAGACATTTCCACTGCAAATGGGAGAAAGGCAGAACACGTGACAAGGAAGTCAGCAAAACACATTACAGAACCCTCAAAGTTTTGAAAGGAATTTTCCATTATCCGAGACATTTTACACAATGGTGTATGCCCTACAGAATCTAGGTATCAGTCGCGCTCTCTAGATTCTGAGCAAAAGTCACCTGCAGCCCTATTCTATAGCTGTGTGTTCCAGGACCACTGGGACAGCAACTCTTGCTCCCTTAGCTTCAATTGCACAATTTCACATGTCCACATGAATGGTAACTTCACAGTTAGAAACATCAGGGATGTGGACCACACTTTCAAACCCTCAAAGTCATAGCCATACCTTTTGAGATGGAGAAAGTTCACCTTCTCATACTCTTTGTCTCTTCAACTTCTACATCCTGTGTCCCCATATTCTCATCTGCCCTGCTGGTACAAATAGTCCAAAGCTCTGTAGCTCAACTGATTCAAGTGCCAGTGAGTCGGATCCGACTCGATGGCACTTGGATGGCTGGCAGACATCCCACTGTGCACATGCACTCAGCTCTCTTGTTTAGAAGGTCAGCTCCAGCAGTGTCTCATGCTTGTCTGATTTTCCTGTTACTGCCACTGCTGAACTCTGCTGTTGTTTCTCACCATTTGTGCCTATTTTGGTGCTAACAGTTTTTCTCAGTTCCTTGTAAGTCTTCTATGCATTCACAGTTTTAAAACTGCATCCACATTTTAGGTACTTGTTAGAGCAGCATCCCACGTGTTCAGTACCAAATTCTGTTTTCGTTATGTAGTGCTTTTTTCACAGAAATACAAGTGGATAGCTTTAAAAAGAGAAGTTTTATTTTGGCACATTCCAATAAGCTACAAATCCAAACTCAATACAAGAAATTACTGCAGTCTGGTAGGCTCAATGTCCAAATTCAATATGAGAGCATTCTGGCACAGGAACCACAGGTCTAAAGGAAGCTCTCTGCTCTTGGTGTTGCTGTCTTGGTGATATGAGGTTCCAAAATATCAACTTGCCTCCCTTTCCCTTAGATATCCCAAGAGGCCACCCTAAGTTGTAACAAAATTTCGCTTATTAAATACTGCTCCACCATCTCAATTGCAGACCATCCATCCTCATTAACACTACAGAGGCAGGAATTCCAACATGAGAGAACATCACACAATACTAGGAACCACAACCTACCCAAATGGCTACACAGATTTTTCAGGAACACAATTTAATCAATGACAGAGCACAAAGTACAATGACAGAGTGCAGTGACAAAGCACAACTTGAACAAGTAGAAAGAAAACAAGTAGAAAGAAAACAACAAAAGTATTCCTTTGGCACCAGAAGAAAAGAGCAAAGCTACATGAATCAGAGAATAGAAAGACAGTTGGAAAAAAAAATATCAAAAGCCAGTTTTTTGAAAAGGTTAACAAAGCAGATAAAACATAGGTCAAACTAACAGAGGAAAAACAGGAGAGAAAACAAATAACTTTGTTGAGAAATCAGATGGGTGATCTCAGAACTGACCCAACTAAAACTAAAAGAATCCTAACAAAATATTATGAAAAAAATATATTTTGGTAGACTTGAAAACCTAGAGGAAATAGACAAATTTCTAGAATCACATTACCTACCAAAACTAACACAAGCAGAAGTAAAACAACTTAATAAATCCATCATAAAAGGAGAGCTTGAAAACGTAAGCAAAAACTACCAACCAAAAAATGTCCTGGTCAGATGGCTTCACCAGAGAACTGTACCAAACTTTTAGAGAGGAGTTAATAGCACTGTTGCTAAAGGTATTTACTTCACAGCATATGAAAAGACAGAATGCTCCAAATTAATTCTATGAAGCTAGTATAATCCTGCTACCAAAACCCCGCAAAGGTAGGATAAAAAAGGAAAATTACCGACCAATAACTCTTACGAAGTCAGAAGCAAAAATTCTCAACAAAATTCTAGCCAACAGGATTCAACAGCACATCAAAAAAACAATTGACCATGGCCAAGTAGGATTCCTACCAGGGATGCAGGAATGATAGTTCAATATTAGAAAAACAACTAATGTAGTCAACTCGACGGCACTTGGCAATGTAGTTAAAGACATAAATAAAAGATAAGAATCTCTTGATCATATCAACTGAAGCAACACTCACATTAAAATCTCTCAGCAAAGTAGGAATAGAAAAGAAATTCATCAACAGAAATAAGTTGCATCTAAGCAAAGCCAACAGCCAATATCATCCTGAATGGAGAGAAATTGAAAGAATTTTCTCTGGGAACAGAAACCAGACAAGGCTGCCCATTGTTATCACTTTTATTCAACACTGTACTAGAGGTTCTAGCCAGAACAGTCAGGCAAGATGAAGAAATAAAGGGCATACACATCAGTACAGATATCTCTTTTTGCAGATGATACGATCTTATACAAAGAAAACCCTAAAGAATCCAAAACAAGAAAAACTACTGGAAGTAATAGAAGAGTTCAGAAAAGTATCGGGATATAAGATAAACATAAATAAGTCAATTCACTCTTTTACACCAACAAAGAGACCATCAAAGAGGAAATCACCAAATCAACATCATTAACAATAGCCACCAAGAAGATAAACTACTCACGAATAAATCTAACCAGAGATTTAAGAGACCTAAGGAAAGAAAATTGCATCACTCTACCTCAAGAAAACAAAAGAAACTATCATAAGGGGAGAAACATACTTTGCTCATGGATAGGAAGATTTAATATCGTGAAAATGTCTGTTGTACTCAAACTCATCTGTACACCCATTAAAATTTCAATGTCATTTTTTAATGAGATGAAGGAACAAACCACCAACTTTGGAAAAGAGAGAAGCCTTGGGTAAGTAAAACATTATGAAGAAGAATGAAGTGGGATGCTTCATACTACCTGAACCTATTACACTGCCACAGTGGTTAAAGCAGCCTGGTACTGGTACAAAAACAGATATATACACCAATGGAACAGAATAGAAAATCCAGAAGCAACAGCATCCACTTATGAGCAACTGATGTTTGACAAAAGCCCTGAGTCAGTGAAGTCTCTTTCACAAGTGGTGCTGGCAAAACCGGATATCCATCTTCAAAAAACTGAAACACATCTCATGTCTTGTACAAAAAATAGCTCAAAAGGGAACAAAGTTGTAAATATCAAATCTAAAACAGTAAAGATTATGGAAGAAAAAATAGGGACAACATTGGAAGCCCCAATACGTGGCATGAACCAACTACAAAATGTTACTAACAATGCACAAACAACAGAAGAGAAAATAGGTAAATGAAAACTACTAAAAACCAAACATTTATGTTCATCCAAAGACTATCAGAAAGACCACCGACAGTCTGGGAAAAACATTTGGCAACCACAAATGTGATCCACTTATTTATTTTATTTTTTATTAATTGCAGTAAAAGAATAAAATCTCTAACATCTGTCAATTATCTCATCTATGATAAACCCTCAACCCCCACCCACTCATGTAGCCAACACAGTCATTTTCTTCTGTGGATAATTCTCTTGTTAAGTCCTTGTAACAGGGGTCTCATACAAAATTTGTCCTTTTCACACTGATTGATTTCACTCAGCATGATCTCTTCCAAATGAGACCATGTTATGAGATGTTTTCTAAAATTGTCAGTTTTTTATCTTAGCATAGTGTTCCACTGAATATAATATGTACGATAGTTTGCTTATCCATTCATCTGTTGATGGGCATCAGGGTTGAGTCCAACTTTTTACTATTGTGGACTGTGCTGCAACAAACATTCGTGTACATGCGTCTGTTTGTGTGACAACCTTTGTTTCTGAAAGATAAGTTCTGAGCAGTGGAATTACAGGATCATATGGTATATCCATTTCCAGCTTTTTAAAGAAGAGCCAGATTGTTTTCCAAAGAAGTTGTACCATTTTGCAATCCCACCAGCAGTGTAGGAGAGTTCTAATTTATCTACAGTCTCTCCAGCCTTTGTTGTTTTGTGTTTTTTGGATCATGGTCAACCTTGTTGAGGTGAGATGGTATCTCATTGTAGTTTTGATTACAATTTCTTTAATAGCTAACTATTGTGAGCAATTTTGCATGTGTCTTTTGGCTGCCTGGATATCCTCGTTAGAGAAATGTCTATCTCCTTGACTCATTGCTTAATTGGCTTATTTATCCTCTTCTTGTTGATATTTTGTAATACCTTATAGATTATGGAAATCAGACACTTGTCTGACATATCTGATCGACTTCTAATTTCCATACTGTACAAGGTACTACAAAATATAAACAAGAAAAAGTGAAAAATCCAGTTAAACGATGGCAGACAATATGAACAGATATTTCTCCAAAGACATCTAGGCAGTCAAGAGACA
Organism: Heterohyrax brucei; assembly: GCA_028571685.1. Classification (NCBI taxonomy): domain Eukaryota; kingdom Metazoa; phylum Chordata; class Mammalia; order Hyracoidea; family Procaviidae; genus Heterohyrax; species Heterohyrax brucei. The sequence goes on from CM053150.1 coordinate 134,300,619, forward strand.
CATGAGGAAATGCTCACAATCATTAACCATTAGCTAAATCCAAATCAAAAGTACAGTAAGTTACCACCTTACCCCAACAAGGCTATCATTAATCAGAAATATATATATTGGAGAGTATGTGAAGAGATTGGAATTTGTCTTCAGTGTTAGTGGGAATAGAAAGCAGTATAAACTTTTATTTTCTTTTTTTACTGTTGCATTTTTTTTTTTATTGTGATTGAGTGAAAGTGTACAATCCAGTTTAAATTTGCATGCCCACCTATCTGCAGCTCCTTCTGCTGTCCTTGCCTGGTGACAGCACGCTCCTCTTTTCCATTCTATACATGCCATACCCTCTTAACAATCTTCTGTCCCCTCCTCTGTACCCTCTCCACTCTGTTCCAGTAAGAGGCCACTAGGAAGACATCCTATAGATGCCTAGAACCATAAAGTGCACATATGATCTGCTCTCCATTCCTGTCTGAAGAGTTGATCTCAGTAATGATTTATGATCAGAGGCAGCATCAGGTCTAGAAGCCATGCTCCCAGGGGAACCCCTAGGCCTTTGGACTATCAATTGTGGTCTTTTAGTGGCGTTCTCAGGGTGCAAATTTTTTTTATCGTGTTGCCACTGGGACTCAACATTGTGAACCCCATCACAGCTGTCAATGGTGGTGGCCAGACACCATCTGTTTCCTCCAGTCACATGTCGATGTAGTCATCCACTCACATGGGTCTCTCTGTCTTCTGGGTTCTCGTTCCCCAATGTCATTTTGATTCTTGGTGATCATCTGTTGCAGTTGAGCCAGGACCATTTGGTGTATCTCAGATGGCAGTTTGCTAGATTTTAAGACCCCAGTTGGAACTCACCAATATGGGGTGCAGAAGACTCTCTTAGCAATAAGCTAGATATGCCGATTGGCCTCAATGTCCCCTAACAGCACAGTCCCAGACTCCCACCCTTGCTACTCTGTCTTGCCATACTGGGTTAAGATCAGAAGAGTTTTCAGGTTATGTTGAAGTCCAGTTAAATTGATCTTCTTTCTAGTGAGTGCTGTCAACGATTTCACCCAACCAAATTTCTATTAACTATCTAATCTAACCAACCCTTTTGCTCCCTCCCTCTCCTCCCTTGCAACTCTCAGAGTCTTTTCTTCTGTAAGTATGTTTTTAAGCTCTTATTGTAGGTGTTTCATACAATATTTGTCCCATGCCGCTGACTAAGTTCACTCAACATAATGTCCTCCAATTGAAATCAGGTTATGAGATGATTCCTGTCATGAATTGAATTGTGTTCCCCCAGAAATGTATGTGTTGACTTGACTTGGTTTGGAGTTCCAATATGGTGCCCTTCCTCCCATGTGTTGTGAATCCTACCTCTGTGATATTGATGATGGAGAATGGTTTGCAGTTGTGTTAGTGAGGCAGGACTCAAGCTTGTGAAACATAAGGGAGAAAAGTGAGTTGAGGAAGTTGGGAACCTCCTAACACCAAGAGAGAAGCACCGAGAGCAGAGCACGTCCTTTGGACCCGAGGTTCCTGTGCCGAGATGCTGTCACTGGATTTGGACTCAGCCTACTGGACTGTGATGATTTTTCTTACTGAATGGACTTACAATTTGTAAATGGATTTGCAGCTTACTGGACTGTCTCAATAAAGCTTCTCCTCATGAAAACTTCTACTTGTAGTATTTTTTTTAGAGCAGTATCAGGTGACTAAGATACTTCCTAAAATCATTATTGTTCTTTATCACTGCATGGTTTTCCGTTGAGTATGTATACTATAGTTTATTTGTCTATTCGTCTCTTGTTGGGCATCTGGCTTGATTCCAAGTTTTTACTATTGTGGATTATGCTGCAATAAACATTCATGTGCATGTATTTGTTTGTGTGACTGCCCTTGCTTCTGTAGGATATAATCCAAGCAGTGGGATTACTGGGTCAAATGGTATATCTATATCCATTTTTTCAAGGAGGCACCAGATTGCTTTCCAAAGAGGGTGTACCATTCTTCAATCCCACCAGCAGTGTAGCAGAGTTCAAATTTCTCCACAGCCTCTCTAGCGTTTGTTGTTTTGTGTTTTTTTTTGGATCATGGTGAATCTTGTTGGTGTGAGATGGTATCTCACCATTGTTTGGATTTGGGTTTCATGATTGTGAGCATTTCCACATATGTCTTTTGGCTTCCGGGATCTCCTCTTTAGAGAGGTGTCTGTCCATCTCCTTTGCCCAATGCATAACTGGGTTATTTATCCTTTGCTTGTTGACATTTTACAGTACATTGTAGTTTATGGACATCAGATGTTGGTCGGACATACAGTTGCCAAATATTTTTTCCCATTCTGTAAGTGGTCTTTTAATTATTTTGATAAAGTCTCTGGATGTGCAAAAATGTTTGATTCTTAGTAGTTCCTATTTATATATTTTCTCTTCTATTGATTGTGCTTTGATAGATTTGAAGTCTGTCTACGTTGTGTGTTAAAACTTCCATTGTTGACCCTCTTTTCAATCTAGCAATATGTTATCATTTTAGGTTTGATATTTAGGTCTTCTATGCAGTTTGAGTTGATTTTTGTGTAAGGTGTGAGATATGGGTCTTGTTTCATTTTTTTGCAGATGGATATCCAGTTTTGCCTGTATCATTTGTTAAAGAGACTGTATTTACCTCAGTTTACAATCTTAGGGTCTTTGTTGAATATCATCTCTAGGGTCTCAGCTCTATTTCACTGCTCTATATGTCTCTTTTCATACTAGTACTGGCAGTTTTGACTGCTGTGGCAGTGTAATAGGTTCTAAAGTCAGGTAATCAGAGGCCTCCTAGTTTGTTCTTCTTCTTCAGTAGTGCTTTGCTTATACGCCGTGTCTTCCCCTTCCAAACGAAGTTTTTGTGATTTATTTCTCCATCTAATTGAAAAATATCACTGGAATTTGTATTGGGATTGCATTGTGTACGTAGATTGCTTTGAGTAAAATAGACATTTTCACAATGCTAAGTCTTCCTATCCATGAGCAGAGTAGGTTCCTCCCTTTGTGTAAGTCTCTCTTAGTTTCTTGCAGTAGGGTCCTGTAGTTCTCTTTGTATAGGTCTCTTATTTCTCTAGTTAACATTTATTTCTACATATTTTATCTTCTTGGGGGCTATAGTAAATGGTACTGATTTGGTGATTTCTTCTTTAATGATCTCATTGTTGGCATAAAGACATTCTACTTATTTACTTATGTTTATCTTGTATCCTGATACTTTGCTGAACTCTTCTATTAGTCTGAGAAGTTTACTTCTGGGTTCTTTAGGACTCTCTGTATATACAATCATTCCATCTGCAGATAGAGAGATTTTTACTTATCCTTTGCCAATGCAGATGCCCTTTATTTCTTGTTCTTGTCTAATTGCTCTAGCTAGAACTTATAGTACAACGTCAACTAGGAGAGGTGAGTATGGGCATCCTTGTCTAGTTCCTGTTCTCAGGGGGGTTTCTTTCAGTCTCTCTCTATTCAGAACGATTTAGGTCATTGGCTTTCCATAGATGGCCTAGTTGCATTGAGGAATTGGCAATCTATTCCTATTTTAGACTTTGTCAAATGCCTTTTCTACATCAATTGACAAAACTGGGTAATTCTTACTTTTTTGGTTATTTACTTGGTTGATGACATGAATAGTTTTCTGATTTTGAACCAGGCTTGCATCCCTAGTGTGAACCCAATTCGGTTGTGATGAATTATTATTATTATTTTTGATATGTTGTTGAATTCTATTGGCAAGGGTTTTGTTGGAAATTTTTGCATCTAGGTTCATGACTGATATTGGTCTATAATTCTCCTTTGTTTTTCACTCTTTCCTTGGCTTTGGTATCAGGGTTATGCTGGCTTCATAGAATGAAATTGGGAATATTCTATCCCTTTCTATGCTGTGAAATAGTCTCCACAGTATAGGGGTTAACTCTTCTCTAAAAGTTTGGTAGAATTTACCATTGAAGCTCTCTGGGCCGGGAATTTTTTTGGCGGGTAGTTTCTGATCATTTTTTCAATCTCTTCCTTTGTGATGGGTTTATTAAGTTTTTCTACTTTTCCTTGTGATAATTTTGGTAGATCGTATGTATCTAGGAATTTGTCCATTTCCACTAGGTTTTGAAATCTGTTAGAGTACAGTCTTTCATAGTATCCTATTATGATACTTTCAATTTCAATTTTCTGTTAGATCTATTGTGACATCTGCCATCTCATTTCTTATTCAGGTTATTTGTTTCCTTTCTTGTCTTTCTTTAGTAAATTTAGTCAGTGGTCTGTCAATTTTGTAGATCTTTTCTAAAAACCAGCTTTTGGTCTTAGCAATTTTTTAAATTGTTCTTCTGTTCTCTAATTCATTTAGTTTTGCTCTAATCTTTACGATCCATTTTCCTCTGGTGCCTAAGGGGTTCTTCTGTTGCTTTCTTTCTACTTGTTCAAGCTATAAGGTTAATTCTGTGGTTTGGGTCCTTTCTTCCTTCTGGAGGTGTGCATTTATAGAGATAAATTTAACTCTGAACACTGCTTTGACTGTATCCCATATGTTCTGGTGGGGAATGTTTTCATTCTCACTTGAATCCATAAATTGCTTTATTTCATCCTTGATTTCTCCTATAACTCACAGGTTTTTGAGCAAATTCTTGTTCAGTTTCCAGGATTTACCATTTCTGTCTTGTTTTCTCTGCTATTGATTTAAACTTTTATGGTTTTATGGACTGAGACGATGCTTAGCAATAATTCAATGGTTTGGATTTTGTCAAGATTTGCTTTATGTCCTACTACATGGTCTACTCTTGAAAATGTTTCATGTGCACTGCGGAAGGTGCAGTTATTTGTTGATGGATAAAAAGTTCTGTATGCATCAATGAGGTCTAATTGATTAATTGTGGCAGTAAGATCTTCTGTGTCTTTATTGAGCTTTTTTCTAGAATATCTGTCCAATACTGAAAGTGGAGTGTTAAAGCCTCCCACTGTTACTGTAGAGTGATCTATCTCATTTTTCAATATAGTCAGTGTTTCTTCAATGTATTTATATGCTCTAGTATTGGGTGCATAACTATCTAATATTATTAATTTCTGCTTGTGTATTGAACCTTTCAGCAGTACATAGTGACCATTCTTGTCCACAGTGATGGATTTTACATTAAAATCTATTTTATCTGAGATTTGCCACAACTGCTCTTCCTTTTATATTGTTAGCTTGGTATATGTTATTCCATCCTTTAATTTTTAGTTTGTTCATATCCTTTCCTTTTAAAGTCTAAGGTGAATTTCTTGTAAGCAGCATATAGATGGGTTATGTCTTTTGATCCAAGATGTCACTTGTTGTCTCTTTACAGGAGCTTTCAATCCATTTACATTCAGTATAATTTTTGAGAGGTACGCGTTTAGTGCTGTCATTTTGCTGTTTTTATTTTTGCGTTAGTCTGTTTTCTGTTGCTCTTAATCTTCTGTTCTGGATCATTCTTTATGGGTTGATTTTTCATCCTTTTCAGTGTTGGTTTTGTGTTTGTTACACGCTTGTGTTACATTTCTTGTTTTGATATGCTGCATCCTTTTTGTGCTTTGCGGCTACCCCAATGGTCCCACTTAATAATCTAAGTTTAAACCCCATTTTATCTTCCACATATCTTATTAAGTTCCTCTTTATCTGAAAGGACTATAACTACTGTTGTATATCCCTCTTTTTAATGTAATGTTTTCATGATATGATCACTGGTTCCTTTCTTTTAATATTATGGCTTTCATTGAGCTTATGCTTTCCCTAACTGGGTAGGTTTCTGGATGTTGTGTCCTGCATTGCCTCCTTAAATATACACTTAATGGTTTTGTTCTTCTAAGCAAAGGGCTTCTTTCAGTATTTCTTGTAGTTTGGGTTTGGTTTTTACAAAGTCTCTAAATTTCTATTTATCTGCAAATGTCTCAGTTTTGTCTTCGTATTTGAAAGAGTTTTGCAGGAAATATAATTCTTGGTTGGAAATTCTCCTTTTTCAAGACTTTGAATGTGTCATCCCACTGCCTCCTTACCAACATCATTTCTGCAGAGAAGTCACACAAAAGCTTACACGGTTTCACTCTGAATGTTAGTTTTACTTTTAGTCTTGCTGCCTTTAAGATTTTCTGCTTATATGTTTCATTTTGTTAAACTTAATTATAATATGTCTTTCTTTTGGGGTCAGTTTTATGTGGCATTCGAGATGCATCTTGGAATCTATGTTCTCTTCTTTCATAATTTCAGAGAAGTTTTCAGTGAGCAACTCAACAACAATACTCTATATTTTCAGGTATCCCTCCCTATTCAGGAACTCCAATTAATTGTAGATTGTTCCTCTTGATAGAGTCCCAGATGTTTCTTAATGCTTTTTCATTTTTCTTGTTTCTTTTCTCTGATTTATCTTCATACATGCTGTTGTCAATAGCTCTGTCATCAAAGTCAGAAAGTCTAGTTTCCAGTTGTTCACTTCTGCTCTTTTGGCTTTGAATTGAATTGTCTAATTCTGTAATTTTGTGGTTGATCTGTCAGATTTCAGAATTCTGATGTTCCATCCAATCAAACAGCTTGCTTAATTTTTCATTGTGCTCTACTGCATTTTGTATAATGTCTTGGAGGGCTCTTTATACAGTTCTTTTGCATTCAACCTCCGGTAATTTATTTTGGAAGTTTTCTGGAGCCATAGATGAATTTTTTTAGATGTTTTACCAGGGTCTGTAAAAAAGGAAAATAACAAAAAAAATTTCAAAATGTATGGAGCAGAGAGGAATAGTATGCTGTCACTGCACAGGCAGAGCAGTGGAAGCTGCATATAGATGGGTCTGTAAATTTATATGGGAATGTACATTTTCACTAAGTCATAATAAAAAAAAGTAATTCAGCACAGAAGAGTAATAAGAACAAAGAAAACATGAACACCAGAAACAAACAAAAACTGTACAAAATGAAAGCAATAAACTCACATCTATCAGCTGTCACACTGAATGTAAATGGCTTAAATGAATCAGTAAAGAGACAAGGAGGAACAGAATGGATTTTAAAAAAAGGACTCATCTGTATGTTGTGTACAAGAGACACACTTTAAAAAAAGTTGTAAATTTATTAAAAATTCAAGAATGGAAAACAAGATATTAAGCAAATAGTTACCAGAAGAGATTGGAAGTGATAATCTTAGATAAAATACTAAAGAAAATCCACCATAAATGACAAAGAACAGCATTATATAATGATTAAAGAGACAGTTCACCATACTAATTATCTATGTACTCAAAATACACAAACTCTAACATCACTGAAAAGAAAAATTGATAGTCCCACAAAAATAGTAGCAGACTTTAACACTTCATTCTCAGTAAAGGATATAGCACCAGTTAGCTTATGTAAATTATTTCACTAATGCTAGCATGAACTGTTAGCAATGACACAGGTTATTTTTGTTAAGCAGCCAAGAGAAATTCCAAGGCAAATCTTTTGTTCATAACTAGCTTATGTTGTCCTAGGGTTTGGGTTTTATTAACCACTATTTCAGCCAAAGCAATCGGCAGGTACTGGATAACTACTTTGAATTCTCTAATTCTTATTAATGAGGTTAATAACCTTCTCCACACTCCTAGATAGACTGATTCACTTAAACAAACCTTTGTGATGAGGCATTATATATGCAGGGTACAGGGAAACAATTTACTTTTAATTGTCCCATATGGGACAGTTAGGCATACTTTTGAGTTGTCATTAAAAATCCTGATTTCCATATAGGAAATGAACCACAGGAGGTTCAAAGAAAATGTGGTAATCTTTAGTGTAGCTATATGTATATTATCTCTGGATGTTGTCATGACAATCATTATTTTACTTCTTTTCATGTATGTACCATCTACCAAGAGTATCATTACTGGTAATGTTCAGATAGCTTTCTATCAGTTTATGAAAATAACTTAGACTTTTAAAAGATTCAGTTTTTAGGATATTTATCTATGATGTTACAAAACTGTTAACAGCTGTCAAATGTACCTATCAAATACTTGTTGGTTGATTAATTATTTAAAGTTTGTTGAATTTACATGATGGAATAAATGTTGCAAAATGTTTTCTCTAAAATAAAAATTAGATCATGTTAGACAGGATTCAGTCATGAAACAGAAGCCAGAAAGTTTAATATAAAGACTGATTTGCCTATGGACTAGGAAAGTAACTGTAATCCTCACTGGTCTGCGACTCTGACCTTCTTGCAGAGGGTGTGGTTGCAGTCCCACCAGTTAGTTGAGAAGTTTTCTAATTTTCTGTGATCAGAGCTGCTCTGTATTCACCATTCAAGCAGGAAACCTGTTTCTGAGGTACAAGTGAGCAAGACCGGTGGGTACATACTTATGGTGTGTTGTGATTTATGAAGTTGGGAGGAAATGATACACTTGCTGAAGGACTGAAACAAGATGGTCTACTGGACTCAGCTCAGTACTGCAAGGTTACCAAATGACTGTGTACCAAGGAACTGGGGCTTCGCAACATTGACTGTCCTCACACACATAGACTGCTAAAGAAATGTGCAGAAGAAATCAGGAGCAAAGAAAACGTAGCAACTGGAATAAGAAGAAGAAAACTCCTTTCACCACAGTGTCTTTCCAGGACTCTCTACTGATCACAATAAAGAAGAAATTAATGAAATGTACAGTAAATTATAGAAAGCATGTGCTGAAGGGAGAATTTGAAAATTGCGGGGCAATAAACTGATAGCTGTAACAAGAAGCAACATGGATTAAAGTAAAATGGCAAAAAGGCTTTAAATTAATAAAAAGAAAATTATACTAGAAAGACACTTTTTACTAAGTATGCACAATAATTTGTTGGTTAATCAAAAAAGGTTGAATATTTTCAAATACATAAAAAGTACAAATAAAATAAGAAAGCTAATGTTACCTGATTGGGATCCATGCCCTGGAGCAGTCGAGCCAATAAAACATACTCCAAGCTAGAAAGAAGGTTTATTAAGAGGAATGATACCACTGGAGACTCAACAGCAACACAGGCTGGTCTCCATGGAGTCTCAAAAGACAATTTTTACATTAGAGTTTATATATCACTTCAACAAGAAATACTTCATGTTTTTAAGCATGTACCCCACAGATAACCATATACATCCCAAAGTAGTTACAAAAAATCCTCTATTGAACTCTAGCCAGTTTGTTTATAGCAGGCAAAGATAAAACTTATTAGAAAATTCCTCAATTAGTGAAACTAGCCTGTCAGATCCTCACTGACTGAGATAAGGAGCAAGAAAGAAAACTGTATACACAAAAGACAGCCCTCCCGGCTACTGCCTTCCAGGCGGAAGGTCATTTCTCAGAAGACCAAGGTCACAGGAGCTAAGAGGGCTCTGCATCCTGGGAAGAGGCCCGAGCAGAGGCCAGGGTAGCTGGTGCAGTAAAAAACACTTAACAGGTTATTTAGAGTATCATTATGGCATTAGTTATATGAAGCTCTCAATTATATATCTTGAAAAGGAAAAAACATGTTGTAAAATATTAGGGTTACACCAATTATGCAGGAAAATGCAATATGTTATTATAATTAAAAAGAGACTATAGCAAGTCTTTGAGATATAGGGTTAACACAAAGAAAGCTAGTATATTTGTATATACCAGCAAAGTACAACCAGAACTCTCCTTAGATTCAAAGATGATGTGATTATGTCTCACATTCTTTGAACATATTGTGAAGAGGGATCGGTCCCTAGAGAAGGACATCATGCCTGTTAAAGTAGAGGGTTAGTATGAAAGAAAAAGACCCTCAGTGAGATAGATTAGCACAGTGACTACATAAACAGGTCCAACCATAATGGTGATTTTAAGGATGGCATGGGACTGAACATTGTTTAGTTCTGTTGCACCTAGTGTCACTGAATAGGAACTAACTCATGGCACCTCATAAGAAGAAAAGAAGTACACAGATTTTAAACTACATGGTTTAAGATCAGGAAAACCACGCATCAGGGTTGTATTATGTCACCATACTTATTTCCTTTTATGATGAACAAATATTCCCAAAACCTGGATTGTGTGAAGAAGAAAACAATGTCAGGATTGAAGAAAGTCTCACTGGCAACCAGTGATATACAAATGATGTAATTCTCCTTGCTATAACTGAAGAGGACTTGAAGCACTTACTGCTGAAGATCAAAGACTCCAAGTTTCAGTTTGAATTGCACCTCAACATAAAGAAAACAAAATCCTCACAATTGGACCAATAAGCAACATCATGATACATCAAGAAAAGACTGAAGTTTTCAAGGATTTCATTTTACTTGTCTCCACAATCAACAACTATGGAAGCAGCGGTCAAGAAATCAGGTGATATGTTGAACTGTACAAATCTGCTACAATATATATATATATATATATATATATATCTTTAAAGTTTTACAAAGCAAAGCTGTCACTTTGAGAGGTAAAATATACCTGACCCAAGTAGTGGTATTTTTGATCATCTCATATGCATGTGAAAGCTGGACAAAAATTAATGAAGACCAGAAGAACTGATGCCTTTGCTTTATGTTGTTGGCGAAGAATATTGAGAATATCATGACTTGCCAGAAGAATGAACAAATCCGTCTTGGAACAAGCACAACCAGAATGGTATTTATAATCAAGGATGATGAGACTTACTCAAACAAACTTGGGACATGTTATGAGGAGGAACAAGTCCCTGGAGAGTGACACTGTGCTTAATAAAGAAGGGAGTCAGAGAAGAAAAGGAAGGCATTCATGGAGCTGGATTGACACAATGACTGCAACAATTGGTTCAAACATAGCAATGATTGTGAGGATGCCACAGGACAGTTTAGTGTTTCATTCTGTTGGACATGTGGTTACTGAGTCAGAGTAACTTGAAGACACAACAACAATCAAAAATGGCATTCAAAATGTTCTTTTTAAGAAATATAGTATTTCAAAGCAACATAAAAGCTGACAGTCTACATATAGTTTGGCAAAGTTGCAGGTAGTATTTTATAAAAAAATAGTATGCCTTTCAATAAATATTATAAAATAAATATAATTTAGTGGAAAACTGTATCATCCACATAGATAAAAAACTCGGCATCACTGAAACATCAACACTCTCCTCTATAGGTCATAAATTAAATTTATTTCCAGCCAGCCAAGCCAAGTGCCTTTGAGTCGGATCTGACTCATGGCAATCCTAGGGAAGCTTTTAAGACTTTTTTTCTGAGACCTGTATTTTAAAATATGTATGAAAAAAAAAAATCTAATTGTCTAGGCTAACCAAGATATTGTAAAGAAAACAAGGTAAGACACGCTGAATCAAATATCAAGATACATGAAAAGTACATGCATAGAAAATTGTTTGTACAGAGATAGGAAAATACACCAACACAACACAGCAAACCATCAAATATTACTAATGCCACACATAAACTGAAATCTTGATATATGGTAAATATAATACTATTGATCAGTGGGAAAAAAATCAATACTGTTTCTAGATTAATATGGAAAAAAGGTGAAATTGAATCCAACTTTGACTCAATTAAAACTATATATGTATATACATACATATACATACATATATATATACACACACACATATATATATATGAGGTCCTACAAGTCCACAAATTAGTTGTTCAAAGTGCTGCATACATCATTGCTAAATATCGCTACAGTCACCTTGGGAAGCTATGCACTGATGCCAGTTCACCCTTCAAAGCAATTTTGTAACTGTTTCAGGAATGGCCATTGGACACGGTGGCACAGTGGCAAGTTCATGAACTTAATTATATAGTTGTTTGTGAGGGAGTTTTTAGCCAGTAAACAAATAACTGTGTTGGAACACCCTCCCTACTCACCTGATCTGGCCCCCAATGACTTTTTTCTTTACCTGAGGATAAAGGGAATAAATAGACATAAATAAAAAGACATTTTGATGACATTCAGGATATCAAAGGTAATATGATGACAGCGCTGATGACTATTCCAGAAAAAGAGTTCCAAAATTGCTTTGGAATATATGTATATGTCTACATATATATACATACAGATACATATATATGAAAACCCTAGTGGCATAGTGGTTAAGTGCTATACATACATATATATGGATATTGATTAAAGACATAAAAATGGAAGGGTCAAACAATAAATATTTAGAAGAAAATAGTGTGAAGTGCCATTATAATGAGATAGAAAAATTTTTCTTAAATAAGATATAAAACAATACGCAGAATAAGATTCAAAACAATGCAGAAAATAGTTGAAACATTTTAGTGCATTGTAAATATTTGTTCACCAAAAAAATTATTAAGATAATCAAAAGACTGGCTACAGATTGGAAAAACATGTGCAATAACTGTCATCAGATTAGAACAGAAGCTATAAAAAGCTCAAGCTCAATAAACTATGCAAAATAAAAAGGAAAATAAAGAACACATAAAAAGATAATTCTCAGAATAGAACACCTACATAACCAATAGAAGGAAATACCAAGGATTTTGGCATTATACTATCATCAGACAAATACAATTAAAGTACCTAGCAATACTATGTTTGGGGAAGATGCCCTCAACCATTATGGAGAAATATTGATGAGTACCATTTCATCGGAGTGCAATTTAATTATCACCTTTTTAAAATGAAGCTGCATATTTTCTATGATTAATTTATTCAAAATGCTTGCATATCCTGGAGAAATTTTCACACATTTGTATGAGGATACATGTACAAAAGTGTTTCCAAAATATTAACAAAAAATGCAACCAACTTAAATATAGAATAAATTAAGAATATTTGGTATGTTAATACAATGAAACTTTCTTTTTTTCTTGTGAGACAAAGAAAATTACTGATCTAAATATATCTCCAGAGAAGAAAAAGCTACAGACACATCTAACAAATGCCATGAGATGGAAAAAAAAAAAAGTTGCAGAAGGCATACAATGTTAATTCCTTATAAGGGGCTTAAGAAAACACTAGTAACATAGTGGTTAAGTGCTACAGCTACTAAGCAAATGGTCAGCCATTCAAATCTACTGTGTACTTCCGGAAAACCCTATGGGGAAGTCCTATTCTGTCCTAAAGGGTCACTGTGAGTCAGAATTGACTAAACAACAATTTTTTTTTCTAAAGAAGCTTAAACATAATGAGGAAACTCTGGTGGTACAGTGGTTAATTGCTTATCAAAAGGTCAGCGGTTCAAATCCACCAAGTGATTCCTAGAAACTCTAGGGGGCAGTTTTACTCTGTTCTATAGGGACACTATGAGTCAGAATTGACTCGATGATGGTGGGTTTTAAACATAAAGAATTCATATTAATAGATACATAAGAGAAATACAGAAAAGTTAAGAATTTAATTATAAATTTTAAGAAAACTATGACAAAAGATAACTCAAGATTTCCTATAGAAAGAGGAAAAACATCCCTCGTATCAAAGATTATCCAATCAGAATTAAATGTCTTAAGTCACAATAGAACCTAGCATAAAGTAGACTAATGCTCTCAAATATGAGGTAAAATGGTTTTACAGCAAGAAGAGCAGCTTAAGCAGGACACTATCTTGGTCAACTGGGAGGTGGAGTCACCCAGCTGGACGCATTAGACTGGAATGATTCACAAGCAGAGCAGGAGCCCCTGTCTAGCAAGCGATTGTCCAGTAGAAAAGCTACATTTGAGGTGATTCATGTCTAGAATATGACTGGGGTCTGGAAGAGGATGGCACGAAGGCCCTAATCACTCCCTACTATGAAACACATCACAGCATCTGGGGATGGCCTATGAGATGCTTTCATTGTCAGCCAGAAGAGGTGTGCCTCGCCTGAGGGCCTGACAGGTGTTGGCAGCTGTTAGATAGCTCCTCCCTCAGCAGTAAGTACCTTCTTAAAATAAGGATACCTGGAGAATTGACTGCTGAGAGGACTGGCAGCATCTCCTCTACCCTTCCCCGATCCACATCATAGAGTCAGCTTACAGCCCCGCAGTGATTCCATCTTTGCCAGCCAGGAGGCAGAGTCTACCACTTCAGAGTCCACGTGGGTCCAGTCACTCAAGTACACAGAGGAGATTGATGACCAACTCTCGTCTTAAAACTACATCTCAGCTCCTGTTGAGGTTACTCCAGAGAAATTGAACAGCTTCTAGATTGTGCACAGACAACAATACATTACTAACCATTTAAAGAAGCAGTTCACCATGACTTTGGAGAACTCCCAAAATAAATAATCAAAAAAATTTCCCAGATGAAGAAGCCTTTCTGAAGCTATCAAAGGCTGACTACAAAAGAATTGTATATAGAGCTCTCCTAGAGATCAAACAAAATGCAGGAGAACAAAATGAAGAATTAAGTCAGCTATTTCAACTGATGGAACATCAATGATCTGAAATCCAGGAGATCAATAACAAAATTACAGAATTAGACAAGTCAGTCCAAAGCCAAAAGAGCAGAGTCCAGGTGATGAAAGCCAGAGTTAGTGAGCAACTGACACCAGTACTTATGAGGAGAAATCAGAGAAAAGAAATAAGAAAAATGAAGAAGCATTAAGAAACGTGTGGGACTCTATCAAGGGGAATAATCTATGAATAATTAGAGATCCTGAACAGGGAGGAATAGATGAGCAACTCTACAACAATACAAAGAACATTGTTGTAGAGTTACTGACAGAAAACTTCCATGAAATTATAAAAGAACATAGATTGCTATGACATGTATCAAATGCCACAAAATCTAGACCTCAAAAGTAAGACACCAAGACATATTATAATCAAGCTTAGTAAATGAAACATAAAGAGAGTCTCTTAAATGCAATGAAGCTCAAAGCAAAGCTAACCTTCAGAGGAAAGCCCTATAGAGTTTCATCTGACTTCTGGGCAGAAACAATGTTGGCAAGAAGGCAGTAGGATGACACGTTCAAAGCCCCGAAGGAGAAAAACTTTCAACCAAGAATTATATATCCTGCAAAATTGTCTCTCAAATATGATGGTGAAATTAAGATAATTGCAGATAAACCAAAGTTCAGAGACTGTAAAAACAACCCCAAACTACAAGAAATACTGAAAGCTCTGTGCTTAGAAAAACAAAAACCTTAAGTGTATACTTAAGGAGGCAAGGCAAGACACAGCATCAACAATTTACTCAGGGAAGTCACAAAGCTCAATCAAAATTGCAATATTAAAGGAAGGGGACTAATGATCATAAGACAAAAACTATGACACCATCACACTAAAAAGAAGGATATATTACAGTAGTTATAAACCTTTTAGACGGAAAGGAAATTAAAAAGATTCATAGAAGTTAAAGTCCAGTTTAAACTTAGAATAGTACTGGGGATCATAGCAGTAGTCACAAAGCAAAATAACAATGCTACGTATCAAAACAAGAAGCATAATACAGGAGTCTCAACAAACACAGAACCAATGTTGAAAAAGATGAAAAGTCAACCCATAAAGAATAACCCAGAACAGAATAATAAGAACAACATAGAAAACACCAACAAAACAAAAATAAATGCATCAAAATGACAGCACTAAACACATACCTATCCATAGTTACACTGAATGTGAATGGACTGAATGCTCCAGTAAACAGACAGCGAGTGACATCCTGGATCAAAAAGCGCAACCTGTCTATATGTTGCTTATAAGAAACACATGTAATACTCAATGATATGAACAAACTGAAAATCAAATGATGGAAAAATATATACCAAACCAACAATATACAAAGAAGAACAGGAGTGACAATACTAATTTCAGATAAAATAGACTTTAACGTAAAATCTACCATTATGGCCAATTATGGTCACTGGTCACTATTTATTGCTGAAAGGTTCAGTACATACCTTCTGCCTCTGACTGATTTCACTCAGCATGTTGTCTTCTAGTTGATATCCGGTTATGAGATGCTTCCTAAATTCATCATTGTTCTTTATCATTGAATAGTGTTCCACTGAGTATATGCACCATAGTTTGTTTATCCACTCTTGTGTTGATGGGCACCTAGGTTGGTTCCATCTTTTTGCTGCTGCGGACTGTGCTGCAGTAAACATTTGTGTGCAAGTGTCTGTTCGTGTAACCACTTTTATTTCTGTAGGATATATTCCAAGCAGTGGGATTGCTGGATCATATGGTATTTCAATTTCCAGTTTTTCAAGAAAGCACCAAACTGCTTTCCAAAGAGGTTGTACCATTTTGCAATCCCACCAGCAGAGCAGGAGAGTTGCAAATCTCTCTGCAGCCTCTCCAGCATCTGTTATTTTGTGTTTTTTGGATAACTCCCAACCTTGTTGGGGTGAGAAGGTATCTCACTGTAGTTTAGATTTGGATTTCTCTAATAGCTAATGATCGTGAGCTTTTCTTCATGTGTCTTTTGTTTGCCCGATTGTCTTATATAGTCCATTGTCTCTCCATCTCATTTGACTTGTTTAATTGGGTTACTTGTCTTTTCTTGTTGACAGTTTGTAGTACCTTGAAGATTATGAAAATTAAATGTTGATCTGATGAGTAGTTGCCAAATATTTTTCCCCCTATTCTGTAGGTAGTGTTCTAACTCTCTGGATAAAGTCTTTGGAAGACCATAAGTGTTTGATTTTTAGTGTTCCTATTTATCTATTTTTCCTTGCGTTGTTTGTGCATTGTTGGTAAGATTTTGTAGTGTGTTTAAGCTGTGTGTTAGAAATTCTCTTGTCTCTACTTTTTCTTTCATAATCGTTATCATTTTAGGTTTGATATTTAGGTCTTTAATCACTTTTGAGTATAATTATTTGTGTAAGGTATGAGATATGGATGTTTCAGTTTTTGCAGATGGATATCCAATTTTGCCAATATCATTTGTTAAAGAGATTGTTTTTACCCCAGTTTATAATCTTTAGACCTTTGTCGAATATGAACTGTTCTTAAGAGGATGGTGTTATTTCTGGATTCTCTATTCTGCTCTATTGGTCTATATATCTGTTTTTCTAACAGTACCAGGCTGTTTAGACTACCGTGGCGGTATAACAGGTTCTAAGGCCAGGTAGTGTGAGGCCTCCCACTGTGTTCTTATTCTTCAGTAGTTGGTGATTTGTTTCACCATCTCATTAAAAAATGACACTGGGATCTGTACTGAGATTGCATTGTATATGTAGATCACTTTGGGTAGAACAGACATTTTCACAATGTTAAGTCTTCCTATACAAGAGTAAAGTCTCTGGGTTTCTTGCAGTAGGATCTTGAAATATTCTCTGCATAGGTCTCTTACATCTGTGGTTATATATATTCCTAGGTTTGTTATCTTCTTGGGAGCTGTCGTAAATTATTGGTTTGGTGATTTCCTCTTTGATGATCTCTTTGTTGGTGTAAAGGAATCCTAATGATTTATTTATGTTTATCTTATATCCTGAAACTCTGCTAACCTCTTCTATTAGTTCCAGTAGCATATTTACGGACTCCTTAGAGTTTTCTGTGTGTATAATCATATTATCTGCAAATGGGATTACTTTTACTTCTTCTTTACCTGATGCAGGAGACTTTTATTCCTTTGTCTTGTCAGATTGCTCTTAACAGAACCTCTAGTGCAATGTTGAATATAAGTGGTGAGAGTGTGCATCCTTGTATAGTCCTCCTTCTCAAATGGAATTCTTTCAGTCTCTACCTATTGACCGAACACATGATTTATTCTGTAACCAACCCTGTATAATTGATATGAATCCTACTTGGTTATGATGAATTATTTTTCTGATATGTCATTGTATCCAACTCAACGGCACTTGGCTGGCTGTTGTTGAATTCTATTGGTGAGGATTTTGTCGAAGATTTTGCATCTTGATTCATGGGTGACATTGGCCTGTAATTTTCTTTTTTGGTAGCATTTTTACACAGCTTTGGTATCACAGTTATGCTGGCTTCATAGAATCAGCTTGGGAATTTTCCAAACTTTTTTGTGTTGTGAAGTAGCTTCAGTAGTGTTGGTATTAACCCTCTTTAAAAGTTTGATAGAATTCTCCAATGAAGCCATATGGACCCGGACAATTTTTGGTTGGTAGTTTATTTTTTCAATAGCTTCTTTGATGATGGGTTTATTAGGTTGTCCTACTTCTGTTTGCAATAAGTTTGGTAGGTGTTGTGAATATAGAAATTTCTCTGTTTCTTCTAGGTTTTCAAATCTGTTAGAGTACAATTTTTTTGTAGTTTTCTGTTACGATACTTTTAATTTTGGTTGGGTGTGTTGTGACATCTTCCATCTCATTTTTTGGTTTTTGGTTTCCGTTGTTTGTTTCCTCTCCTGTTTTTCTTATGTGAGTTTGCCAATGTTTTATCAATTTTCTTGATCTCGTCAAAAAAACAGCTTTTGGTTTTAATTCTTTCAATTGTTTTTCTATTCTCTAATTTGTTTGGTTCTGCTCTAATCTTTATCATCTGTTATCTTTTGGTGCTCAAGGGGTTCTTTTATTGTTCTCTTTCAATTTGTAGGGTTAATTCTTTGGTTTGGGCTCTTCTTCACTCTGGATGAGTGCATTAATAAGGATAAATTTACTGCTGAGACCTGCCTTTGCTGTACCTCGTAAGTTCTGGAAGGACGTGTTTTCGTTCTCATTTGATTTCATGAATTTCTTTTTTGCATCCTTGATTTCTTCTGTAACCCATGAATTTTTCAGCTAGGTATTGTTTTTAGTTACTAGGAGTTCTGTGGAGTGTTGAAGTCTACTATTATTGTGGAATCTTCAATCTCATTTTCCAGTGTTGTCAGTGATGGTGGATGTATTTAGATGCTCTGATATTTAGTGCATAGATATTTAACATTGCTACATCCTCCTTATGTACTAAACTTTTCAGCAATAGTGACCATCCTTGTCCACGATAATGGATTTCAGTTTAAAGTCTATTCTATCTGAGATTAATATTGCTACCTGTAATATTCTTTGCATGCAGTTAGCTTGGTGTACATTTCTCTATCCTTGATTTTCAGTTTATTTATATCTTTGAGTCTAAGATGCATTTCTCATAAGCAGTATGTGATGGATTGTGTTGTTTGATCTAGCCTGTTACGCTCTTTTTCCTGGAGCACTGAGTCTATTTACATCCAACATAATTACCAATAGGTATGTACTTAGTGCTGTCATTTTGTTGCTTTTATTTTTGGATTGTTGATATTTTCTTAGTTTCTCTTAATATTGTGTTCTGGGTCTGTTTCCCTTATGGGTTGTCTTTTCATTTTTTCATTGTTGATTTCGTAACGGTTGAGACTTCTGTACAGTGTTTCTTGTTTTGATATGTAGTATTGTTAGTATGCTTTGAGGCTACCCTTTTATCTCCCCTAATGTTATAGGTTCAAACCACTTTCTAACTTCTTTATATTTCTTTACCTTCCTCTGCATCTGAAAGGGCTATGAATAATATACTATATTCCTCTTTATAGTGTAATGTTGTCATGGTTTACATGTTAAGTATTCTGTTTCCCTAATTTTAATATTTTAGCTTATTCTGAGCTTTGAGACTTCCCTAATTAAGACTCTAGATGCTGTGTCCTACATTGTATCCTTGGGTATACAGCTGGTGTTACTGAGTATACATCTGGTGTTATTGATCTTCTAATTGAAAAACTCCCTTCAGTATTTCTTGTAGTTTTGATTTGGTTTTTATAAAGTCTCTAAGCTTCTGTTCATCTGAGGATGTCCTATATTTACCTTCATATTTGGGAGACAATTATGCTGGATATGTAATTCCTGGTTGGAAGTTTTTTTTTTTCCTTGACATCTTCATGTGTTTCATTCCACTGCCTTTTTGTCAACATGGTTTCAGCTGAAAAGTGCAGGATAGTCTACAAGGCTGGCCTCCGTATGTTAGTTTTGGTTTCAGACTAACTGCTTCTAAGAGTCTCTCCTTAGGTTTCATTTTGTTAAGCTTGATTATAATGTCTTGGTGTTTTTCTTTTGGGATCTACCTTTTGTGAAGTTCAATGAGCATCTTGAATAGCTATGTTCTCTCCTTTCATGATGTCAGGGAAGTTTTCTGACAACAACTCTTCAACAATTGTCTCTGCATTTTCTGGTATCCCTCCCTGTTCTGAAACACCAATTCCGTGCAAACTGTTCCCCTTGACAGAATCCCACATGATTCTTAATGAGTCTTCATTTCTCTTGATTCTTTTGGTTTCTCCTCATAGGTGCCGGTGTCAATTGCTTTACCTTTAATCTTGCTAATTCTGCATTCCATTTCCTCAGTCCTGCACTTTTGGCTTTCCATTGAATTGTCTAGCTCTGTAATTTCATTATTGATCTGCTGAATTTTAGATCAGTGATGTTCTATCAGTTCATATAGCTTGTTTAATGTTTTGTTTTGTTCTGCTGCACTTTGTTTAATCTCTATCCTAAGATCTAGAAAAGATCTATACATAATTCTTTAATATTCTACCTCTGGTAATTTCAGGAAGACTTCTTTATCTGGGATTCTTTTTTTATTCTTTATTTTGGAAATTTCCCAGAACCATGGTGACCTGCTTCTTTTAAATGTTTAGATAGTGATTGTTGTCTTTGTGCCATCAGAAAGCTGTTCTGCTTCTACAGTGTCACACCAGCAGAAGCTATGTTGTAGCTCTAAGAAGGGAGTGAGAAAAGGCACTGCTGGACTTGGCCACTAGCTGCTGCTGCATTCTCTAAGTACAGCTGTCTTAAGTATAGTTTCTCTGCTGAGAGAGACACTGTCCAGGCTGGCAGGGCTGCTCAGCTTGGCAGGTGATCTCAGCTGGACCCTCAGGGGTGGCAGGCCCTACCTCCTGGCTGACAAAGATGGTGATCTACTTGTAGAGTCTCTCTGGTACCACCACACTCAGCCACCAGCCACCAGCCACCACTGCATTCTCTTGTTGTAAGTGTGTTAAAAACAGCTTTTCTGCCAAAAGAGATGCTGTGCAATCAGGTACTGTCAATCAGTGTGGCATTCAGCCCCAGCCATGCTGTCAGGTGTGGTTGACTCTGCCTGTCAGCTAAGATGGTGTCCTACTTGTGCCACGTCTCCTGAGCAGAATCTATGATGCAGATCAGAGAAGAGCGGGGAAGGGCACTGATGTCCTCATCTGAAAGTTGCTCCTGGGTTCTCTAGATGTGACTATCTTAAATATGGTCTCTCTGCTGCAAGAGACACTGTCTAAGTGCTGCAGCTCAACATGGCAGCCATCACCAGCCAGGCTCTCATGCTCAGCAGCCACAGTTCCAGTCTCCTGGTTGACCAAGTGGTTTTTGTACCACTCTCTACCACAGTGCCAGCAGAAGCAGGACCCTTTGTGTGCCATCTCACTTCCAACAATGTTATTTTTCCTCTTCCTGTTGCCCAGTCAAATCTCACAACCCTCCACCTGACCTTGGGGCTCCCAGAATGTCCAGCCTAATCCATATAATTGTTTTTCTAGGCCTGAGTTCTCAGCAGGAATCAAGGACATGTGAGTAGTCTGTCATCCTTGCTCCCCCTCATTTTATTTTTACTAAAATAAATTTCTTAGGCTCTTTGTCTAACATTTAATTAAAACAAAACAAAACAAAATTTATTCCTCTAAATGCCTTTTGATGATAACTTAAACAAAAAGTTAAGGTAGACTGTGTCATTCCCTATTCATACCACAGGGTGGAAGCAAAGGATAAGAGCACATGAATAGAGTCATTTCCGTAAAGGAAAAAAAGAAACTCCTAAAACAAGCACATAATTACAAAACCATATCTCAAGGGTGTTCATTCACCTCTGACTGATAGCAAACTTACACAGCAGAGTAGAACTGTTTAAACAGTTCTAAATTTGAACTGCCAAACTGTCTTGAAGCAGCTGTAGCTCTTAACTACTATATCATCAGGGTTCCCATTATAGAAAAAGCGTATGTTCATAAGTTGTTAATGCTGTTATAAGGCCAACATAGTGTAGATTACATTCACCCTAAGGACAGAACAAGCATATAATATAAATCTGAACTGTGCTATGTTGGTTTTAAAAAGCATAAATGGTAACAATGTTGAAATTGCAATTTCTGCTTATGTTTAATTCTGGAGAATGTTCCATGTGCACTGGAGAAGGTGTAGTTGTCTGCTGAAGGATAGAAAGTTGTGTATATGTCTACGAGGTCTAGTGGTTAATTGTGGCAATACATTCTTCAGTGTCTTTATTGAGCTTTCTTCTAGACAATTTGCCCAATATTGAGAATGGAGTGTTGAAGTCTCCTACTATTGTAGAGTGATCAATCTCCTTTTTGAGTGTAGTCAGTGTTTCTTTGAGGTATTTAGGTTCTCTAGTATTAGGTGCATAAATATTTAATGTTGTTAAGTCCTGCTTGTGTACTGAAAATTTCAGCAATAAATAGTGTTCCTCCTTGTCCATGATGGTGGATTTTACATTAAAATCGATTTTGTCTGAGATTAGAATTGCCCCACCTGGTCTTCTTTGTTCATTGTTAGCTTGGTATATATTCTTCCATCCTTTGATTTTCAGTTTGTTCCTGTTTTTAAGTCTTAGGTGAGTTTCTTGTTGGTAACACATAGATGGGTCATGTCTTTTGAGACAAGATGTCACTCGATGTCTCTTTACTGGAGCGTTGAGTCCATTCACATTCAATGTAATTATTGGCAGGTATGTGTTCAGTGCTGCCATTGTGATATGTTTATTTTTGTGTTGATGTTTTCTCTGTTGTTCTTATTAATCTGTTCTGGGACATTCTTCTTTGTGAGTTGATTTTTCACCTTTTTCAGGTTTGGTTTTGTGGTTGTTGAGATTCCTGTATTACAATTTTTGATATGGCATGTTGCTTCTTTATTGTGCTTTATGGCTGACTCTATGATCCTACTTAATAAACTATATATAACCCCAATTTTGATTGCTACCAGTCGTATGAACTTCCTCTCCATCTGGAAGGACTATAATGACTGTAGTACATCCTTATTTTTAATATGATGATATCATAGTGTACATGATATGATCACTAGATTGTTTCTTTCACTATTATGGGTGTGACTGTGATTGAAGCCTTCCCTAACTGAGTAGGATTCTGGATGACATGTCCTTTTAAAATACAAAGTTGGCAGTTTTGTTCTTCCAAGCCAAGAGATTCCTTCAGTATTTCTTGTAGCTTTGGTTTGGTTTTTACAAATCTCTGAGTTTCTGTTTATCTGCAAATGTCTTAATTTCATTTTTGTATTTGAAAGTTAGTTTTGCAGGATATATAATTCTTGGTTGGAAGTTCTCCTTCAAGGCTTTGAATGCTTCATGCCACTGTCTCTGTGCCAGCATTGTTTCTGCTGAGAAATCTGACGAAAGCCTACAGGGTTTCCCTCTGCATGTTAGCTTTGCTTTGAGTTTTGCTGCCTTTAAGAGTTTCTGCTTATGTTTCGTTTTGTTGAGCTGATTATAATATGCCTTGGAGTCTTTCTATTGTGATCTGTATTGAGTGGTGTTTGATACATATCTTGGATATCTATATTATCTTCTTTCATAGTTTCTGGGAAGTTTTCTGTCAGCAGCTCAGCAACAATACTCTCTGTGTTCTAAAGCATCTCACTCTGTTCAGGAATTCCAATTAATCCTAGATTGTTATTCTTAATAAAGTCTCACGTGCTTCTTAATGCTTCTTTATTTTTCTTGTTTCTTTTTTCTGATTTCTCCTCATAGATGCTTGAGTCAGTGGCTCTGTCTTCCAAATCAGAAATTCTCTTTTCTATTTGCTCCATTCTGTTTTCTTGGCTTTGAATGGAAGTTTCTATGTCTTTGATTTTGTTCTTGATCTGTTGGATTTCAGAGTACTGATGTTCCATTAGATTGACCTTGCTTAATTTTTCGTTTTGCTCTGCTGAATTTTGTATAAGGTCTAGGAGGGATCTGTATATAATCCCTTTGTACTCACCTTCTGATAATTTCACAAAAGCTTCTCTGTCTGGGAAGTTCTGAGGTGGTTTCTTTTAGGTGCCTTCTGATGCCATGGTGACTTCTGAGTTACCGTCTTCTCCAACATTTGTTGCTTTGGGGGCTTCCTGTGGGTCAGTAGAGGCTGGGAGAGATGTTGTGAAGATGGACTACAGTTGTTTCTCTAGGCCATCTTAAAATGAAAAGTAAAAAGTATCTGGCAACTTCCAAAGACCATTAGCAGGCAACGTAAGCACCTCTATATTGAATACCAGATGTTATACACTAGCTCAAAATAGAGAAAGACTATTGGCCTGCTGGCCTCTGCTGTCAGGCCCCAGCTGTAGGTGATACTGTGTAGAATTCTGCCTTTCTGTTGGACAAGCAGTCTCTTCTGGGTAGGCGCTGCCTCTCAGGCCAGGAATTAGATCCAGCTGAGGTTTTCACAGGGATGACCCCATCTCCAAGCGAAACAAGATGGCATTCTGGACAGGCTCACCAGCTAGCCAGGACCAGGCTCCCAGTGGAAAGAGAGACCAAGAGTGCCAAAATTCCCAGAGTCCACAACCTCTGCCCCTGGGCCCCAGCCCCAGGTGACACTGTGCAAAACACCACCTCCCTGCTATAAAAGCACTCTCCCACCAGCAGGAGCCACCTCCTAGCCTAAGAACCACGTCCAGCTGGGACCTCTCCCAATAGGCGAGAGGAGCCAAGGTGTATAGAGTCCAAATCCAGGCTCTCAGAACCTGGCAATTAGGCTTGCTGGTCCCACCAGCAGTGCGTCTAAGATCAGCAGCTAGTCAAGTCCCAGTTCTGCCTGCCAGCCAAGACAGAGGAAAAAAAAACCAAAATGGTGAGTTACCTTCTGTCTGTGCAAGCCTGTGCTCGCCAAGAGTGGGGTCAGTGAAAGAAAGGAGGTTTTGCATTCAGCGGTATGAAGTCCACTAGGTGTCCAGAAGACTCTGTTTAATTATCATTTCAGGTCTTGGTTTCCAAAGGGATTTAGAGAGACATGTGTTTAGTCCCCAATCTTGACTTCACTCCCTGCTTGTGTTTAATTCTAATGAGTCAACAACGTAGTCATCAGCAGTTACTGTTTGATTCTATAAGCCACCTTAACAACACACTTGGATTGATACTTTAAATGCAGTTCCCTATTTTTCGTCACCACAAGGTTATTTTTTCCACCGTTTATTATTTTGTTTGTAAGATAAACAACCATATATAAGAACATAAAGACTATTTGAAGCATTTGGGTATTTAAACAGTTAAGCTCTCAACTATTAACCAAAAGTTGGTGGTTTGAATCTACTTACACACATCTTAGAAATAAGAACTGGAGCTATATTTCCCAAAGATCAAAGCCATTAAAAACTCTATAGAACACAACTTTTTTTTTCTGAAACACACAGGGTTGCTGTGACACCAGATAAGTTGGCAGCAACTGGTTTGTTTTTGCTTTTAAGACTATTTGTGTATGAGTGAGATCTGAGTCAATGGGACTTGGCTGGCTGGCATGTGTGTATGTTTATGTGTATTTGTAAAAAAAAAAAAAAATGCTACTGAATTGATTCCAACTGATAGTGACCCTACAGGATTGAGTGGAACTGCCCTATAGGGTTTCAGAGGAGCAGCTGGTAGATTCAAACCACTGACTTTTTGGTTAGCTGCCAAGCTCTTAAACACTGTCCTACTAGGGATACCATGTAGTACATGAATCTTAAAGGCATTAGGGGCTCTGCCTATATGTCAGAATCTTTCATTTACTTTTATCACTAGACACACAAATACTAGAGGACCCTCCAGAAATTCATCTGTTTTTACCAAACTTTGTTTTACAGTATAATAGAAGTACTAGTTTATCTTGATAACCCAGACCAATCATCTCAGCCAGTACTATAACCTCTTCTGTAACCCCTTGTGTGCCTGTTGGAAACAGTCTGAACATCTATTGCTGAGACAGTAATATTGTATTCACTTAGAACTTTTCTATCTTGGGATAAAAAAAGAGGCTAAATTAGAAGTGTCCAAGGTTGTGGGAATATTTTTTTTAAAAAAAAGTTTATGAGACTGACGTGCTACCTACTGCACTAACAAGGCACCTAGGTCCACTCTTTGGACATGAATGGATTGGACTTGATGATACAGAGTGACCATATATTGGATGTACTTTGTGGTTCTATGCATCTATAGGGTATCATCCTGATGACCTCTGGCTGGAGGAAGGAGAGTGGGTGGAGAGGAGGGGAAAGGAGACTATTGAGAGGATGAGAAATGTATGGAGCAGAGAGAAATCGTGTGCTGTCACCAGGCAGGGAGAGCAGTGGAAGCTGCATATAGGTGGGCATGTAAATTTATACGGGAATGTACATTTTCACTGTCATTGTCATGGGTTGAATTGTGTCCCCCCCAAAATATGTACAGCCATGTGGCTGGGACATGATTTCCAGTATCTTGTGACTGTCCTCCATTTTGTGGTTTTGCTAAACTGTATGTTAAAGGGGCTGTAAATTCCTGCATGGAATTACTTCCTTGCTCTGCTGTAGGGGGAGTTTCTCTGGAGTGTGGCTTGCCCCATCCTTAATCCTTTTCAGCCTGCAAGAGATAAAAGGAAAGAGAAACAAAGAGAATTGGGAACCTTGTTACCATCAAGAAAGCTGCACGGGGAAAAGTGTGCGTCCTTCAGACCTGAGGTTCCTGTGCCAGGACGCTCCCTGGACAAAGACTGATGCAATACCGGACTTTCCTCCAGAGCCGACAAGGGGAAAGCCTTCCCCTGGAGTGGGCACCCCCAATATGGACTTGCAACCTACCGGACTGTGTAAGAATAAACCTTCCTTTGTTAAAGCCATCCACTCTGTGGTATTTCTGTTGGAGCAGCCCTAGCTGACTAAAACAGTCATAATAAAAAAAAAAAGGAGAAAAAATAAGTTTATGAGCAGATCATTAAGGGTCATGGTGAGAAGAAATAAATCCTATTTCAATCTGTTTTCCAGACACAACACTGACACTGGGCTATAAATAATTAAACCAAAAAAACCAAACCTGTAGTTGTGGAGTCAATTCTGACTCAGTGACTCTATAGGACAGAGTAAAACCACTCTCCAGAGAGTAATTGGTAGATTTGAACTGCTGACCTTTTGGGTAGCAGATGAACTTTTAACACTATACCACCAAGTCTCCTATAAATGATTGCATAGTGCTAATGGGGAATATCTACCATACATGGCAGTCAGTTAAAGTACTTGTCTTTACTGTTCTTGGTACTGTACAAATTCTTTGTTTGATAATAAATGTTGGTCATAATTTTCAAGCCCAGATTTAGGCTAATAAATTATAAGCCTTTGTTTCCATAAATTATTTTGTGATCACCTAGAAATGTTTGGTATAAATTCCCTTTGTAAATTCAGACTACTCTGTGTACACCAGAAGTCCTGTGTTAGATATAAGGAAAAGTAAAGTTTCTTCTCAGTTTGTAAAATTATCTAAAACTTCTAACTATTACACATTGTAAATAGACTTAAGAATCTAGAATTATGTGGGACTTAGCAAGAGGAATAATTTATCAGTGTTTGTAGTGCCAAGACAGGGGGTGAATAACAGAAATTACAGAGAGAATTATTAAAGATTTGTTGACAGAAAACTTCAGCAATATTGCTAAACATGAGAAAATGTCTATCCAAGATGCTCATTAATTCTATACAAGGTAAATACAAAAAGAAAGACACCAAAGCATATTGTAACCTAATTTGACAAAGCTAGAGATCAGGAGACAATTTTAAAAATGGCTAGGGATAAACAAAATATAATCTACAAATTAGAGTCAGTAAGGCTCAGCTGCATGATTACTGAGCAGAAATCATGCAGGCAGGAAAGCAATAGGATGACATATATAAAGACTTGAAGAAAAAAAAATCACCAGCCAAGATATATCCAAAGATATTACCTCTCAAATATGATGTGAAATTGATATTTTCAGATAAACGGAAGTTTAGAGAATTTGCAGAAAGCCAACAAAAATTACAAGAAATACTATAATATTATGGTATAAACTAAATATAATATATGAGATAACAAGGCAAGAGTAGAATGCAGAACAGATATCAACCCAGGTAAAGAAATCACAACAATAAATCAAAGGCAAAACACTGAAAATAGAGAAACAGAGATGTCACTATGCAAATACTATAATTAAAAAAAGGGACTTGAAAAACTGTAGTCATAGTTCTTTCATGTAGAGAAGTCAAAGAAATGTAAAAAAATAAAAATTGGTTTAAATTTAGAAACATTGTAAGGTCACAAAAATGGACATTAAAAATCCCATTGAGGGGGCAGGGTTAAGATAGAGGACTAGATACATGATTCGTCAATTCCTTCTGAGAACTAAGGTTCAGATTGATAATTGAATGGAGCACTCTGGACACCCAGGGAGACCTAGAATATGGCATAGGGTAGTCAGATTTGACTACATGCTGCTAAATGGGAAACTACCTCTCTGTAACACAAGACAGCAAGTGCTGAGCCCTGCTCCTGCTGACTCAGTACTTGGGCAGACTGCAGGTACTGACATGTTTTTGTTATCTGGGAGACAGGCGATGGGCATGAACCAGCAAATACGCTGAACTTCAGTGCTAAAGTAAACAGGGCATAGCGCAGCACAGACTCAGTACATGGGATAGCCACATATTGAGAGCCTAACTACTGAATGAAGTCATCACTTGCCCTCTACTTTCTCTTTTCTGAACTGCACCATAGATTCTACTGTTTTGCAGTGGGAAGGACAGTGCAGCCAGGACACCATCTTGGTCAGCTAGGAGATGGAGTCACCCAACTGGAGGACTCAGCAGGGGCTAATTGCCAGGCCAAGAAGCAATGCCACTATGGAAAGTGCATTTCCTGCAGAAAGACTGTGTTTAGCACAGTGTAACATTAGGGGTGGGGCCATACTGAGGATGGCAGCAAGGCTATAACCCCTCCCTACTTTGGACTACATCATAGTATCTGGGGATGGCCAAAGAGGTGCTTCTTCGGTCAGATGGAAGTCAGGGCCTGTCACACCTGAAAGCCTGAATGATTTGGGGAGCTTTTTAAAATAAGAATGCCTTGAGAAAAAACTGCTGGGTGATCCAGTGGCACTCTATAGCCTTTACTACATAGTTTCAGCTGATGGCTTCTCAATGATTCTATAAGTAAGGCACTTATAAGAGTCACTAGAGTACATAGAGGCAGCTGTTGACCAACTCCCTTCTCAGAAGTACAACTCAGATAAGCTTGAGGCAACACCAGAGAAACTGAACAGCCTCTAGATGGCACAGAGGCAACAATCCATTGCTAACCACTTGAAGAAACAGTCCACAAGGGCTCCTTAAAACTGCCACATCAAATAATCAAAAAACTTCCCAATTGAAGAAGCCTTTCTGAAATTATTGGAGGTCAAGTACAAAATAAGTATATAGATAGACTTCCTAGAGATTAAACAAAATGCAGCAAAGTGAAATGAAAAACTAATAAAGCTGTTTGAACTAATGGAACATCAATGATCTGAAATCCAGCAGATCAATAACAAAATGACAGAATTAGACAATTCAGTCCAAAGCCAAAAGATCAGAATTCAGGAGACAAAAGTGAGACTTAGTGACCTTGAGAATAGAGCAACTGAGACCAACATCTGTAAGGAGATATCAGAGAAAAGAAATAAGAAAAATGAGGAAGCATTTGAGATATCAGAGAAAAGAAATAAGAAAAATGAGGAAGCATTAACATACATGTGGGATTCTATTAAGAGGAATAACCTACAATTAAATGGAAGTCTTGAACAGAAAGGGATAGCTGAAAACACAGAGTATTGTTCTTGAACTGCTGACAGAAAACTTCCCAGAAATTATGAAAGAAGAAACTATAGATATCCAAGATGCATATGGAACACCACAAAAACTAGGCCCCAAAAGAAAGACACCAAGACATTATAATCGAACTTAATGAAATGAAACATAACAGATTATTTTAAAAGCAGTGAGGCTCAAAGCAACGGTAACATTCAGAAGGAAGCCCTGTATACTTTCATCTCGTTTCCTGGCAGAAATGAAGGAGGCAGTGGCATGACACATTCAAAGCCTTGAAGGAGAAAATCTTTCAGCCAAGAATTATATATCCTTCAAAACTGTCTTTCAGATATGAAAATGAAATCAAGACATTCACAGATAAATAGAAACGCAGAGACTGTATAAAAACCAAACCAAAGCTCCACGAAATACTGAAAGAAACTCTTGGCTTAGAAGAACCAAATATTAGCTCTATATTTTAGAGGCTATACAGGGCACATCATCAATAAACTTACTCAGTGAAGGAAGGGACAAAACTCAATCAAAGCTGTAATATTAAAAGAAGTGATCCATTGATTGTTTCATGGAAACTATGATATCATAATATTAAAAAGAGGGATGTACTGCAGTAAGAATAGTCCTTCTAAATGGAGACAAAGTTAATAACACATGTAGAAGTTAAAATTGTGTAGATTCTTAAGGAGTATAGTAGGGGTAACCACAAAGGACAATAAAGATGCCACATTAAGAAACAATACAGGAATCTCAACAAACACAAAACCAACACTGAAAAGAGTGAAAAATCAACCCATAAAGAAGAATGTCCCAGAATAGAATAGTAAGGGCAACAGAGAAAACATCAAAACCAAAATAAACACATCACAGTGACAGCACAAAATACATACCTATCGATAATTACATTGAATGTAAATGGACTGAACATTCCAGTAAAGAGACAGCAAGTGATATCTTGGATCAGAAGACACGACCCATCTATATGTTGCTTACAGGAAACTCACCTTTGACTTAAAGATATGAACAAACTAAGAATTAAAGAATGGAAAAATATACATGAAGCTAACAATATACAAAGAAGAGCAGGTGTGGCAATACTAATTTCAGATAAAATAGATTTTAATGTAAAATCCACCATCATGGACAAGGATGGATGTTATTGCTGACATGTTCAATGCACAGTCAGGACTTAACAATATTAAATATTTATTCACTCAATACAAGGACATCTAAATACATAGAAGAAGCACTGACTACATTTAAAAATGAGATAGATCACTCCACAATAATAGTGGGAGACTTCTACACTCCACTGTCAATACTGGACAGATCATCAAGAAAAAAAGCTCAGTAAAGACAGAGAAGATCTCATTTCCACAATGAACCAACTAGACCTCATTGACACATACAGAACTTTCTATCCATCAGCAGACAAGTATACCTTCTTCTCCGGTGCACATGGAACATTTTCAAGCATAGACTTTGTGTTAGGACATAAAGCATATCTCAACAAAGTCCATACCACTGAATTATTGTAAAGCATCTTCTCAGACCATAAAGCCACAAAAGTTGAAATCAATAGCAGAAAATCATAGAAAGAAAGTGTAACTCATGGAAACTGAACAGAACCTTGCTCAAAAAGCCGTAAGTTATTAAAGAAATCAAGGGTAAAATAAAGAAATGAATTCAAATGAGAATGAAAACAATTCCTATCAGAATCTATGGAATACATCCAAAGCAGGGGTCAGGGGTCAGTTATTAAAAGCTTATTACAAGAAACTAAGAAAGATTTACATAAATGGAGAAAATTGCCCTGCTCATGGATAGGAAGATTTAACATTGTGAAAATGTCTATTTTTACCCTAAGCAATCTACTTATATAATGCAATCTCAATACAAATTCCAGTGACATTTTTCAATGAGATGGAGAAACGAATCACCAGGTTTCTTTAGAAAGGGGTGAAACCCCAGATAAGTAGAGAACTACAGAAGAAGAACACTGTAGGAGACCTCTGACTACCCTACTTTAGAACCTATTACACTGCCACGGTTGTCAAAACAGTCTGGTACTTGTACAGAAAGATGTGTAGACCAATGCAACAGAGTTGAGACCCTAGAGATGTCACCATCCTCCTATGACCATCTGATATTCAACAAAGGCCCTAAGACTTTAAACTGAGGTAAAAGCACTCTGTTTAACAAATGGTGCTGGCAAAACTGGATATCCACCAGCAAAAACTGAAACAAGACACATATCTCATACCTTATACAAAAACAAACTCAAGCTGGATAAAAGATTTAAATATCAAATCTAAAATGATAAACTCATTCAAGAAAAATTAGTATCAACGACGGAAGTTTTAATACACAATGTAGACAGACTTCAAAATCTGACAAACAAAGCACAATCAACAGAAGAGAAATAGATCCATGGAAATTACTAAGAATCAAGCACTTCTGCTCATCCAAAGACTGTATCAAAAGAATTAAAATGGCACTTACAGAATGGGAAAATATATTCAGCAACTATATGTGAGACTGACATCTGATCTCCATAATCTATAAGGTACTCCAAAATATCAATAAGAAAAGGATAAATAACCCAGTTAAACAATGGGCGAAGAAAATGGACAGACACCTCTCTAAAGAGGACATCCAGAAACAGTGTGAGGCCTCACACTACCTGATCTTAGAACCTATTATGCTGACACAAAAACCACGATAGTCAAAACAGCCTGGTACTGGTACAAAAAAGAGACATATAGGCCAGTTGAACAGAGCTGAGACCCCAGAGATGTCACCAGGCTCTTACGAACAGTTGAAATTTTACAAAGGCTGTGAGATTGTAAACCAGGGTAAAAACAGCCTCTTTAACAATTGGTGTTGGCAAAATTGGATATCCATGTAGAAAAAATTAAACAAAACCCATATCTCACACCTTAAACAAAAACTAACTCAAACTGGATAAAAGTCCTAAATACCAAACTTTATCAAATGATAAAGATAATGGAAGAAAAAAATAATGTTAACAATGGATGTTTTAATACACAGGTTAGACAGACTTCGAAACCTGACAAAGAAAGCATGATCAACAGAATAGAAAATAAATATATGGGGACCACTAAGAATCAATCACTTTTGCTTATCCAAAGACTTTATCAAAAGACTTAAAAGACTGTCTACAGAATGGGAAATAATATTTGACAACTACATGCTGGACCAATATCTGATCTTCATAATCTACAGGGTACTGCAAAATATCAACAAGAAAAAGGTAAATAACCTAATTAAGTAATGGGCAAAAGTGATGGATATATAGTGCACCAGAGAGGACATACAGACAGGCAAAAGACACATGAAGAAATGCTAACCATCATTAGCTATCAGATAAATCCAAATCAAAACTACAATGAGACCAACATGGTTGGTCATCATCCAAAAAACACAAAACAACAAATGCTAGAGAGGCTGTGGCAAGATTGGAACTCTCTTCCACTGATGCTGGGATTGCAAAATGGTACAACTTCTTTGGAAAGCAATGTGGTGCTTCCTTAAAAAGCTGGAAATAGATACACCATTTGACCCAGAAATTCCACTGTTTTGAATATATCCTACAGAATAATGGCCATTCACACCAACTGATAGGTACACATGAATGTTTACTGCAGCACAGTCCACAAGAGCAAAAAGACGGAATCAACCCAGATGCCCAACAACAGATCAATGGATAAACAAACTATAGTACATATACTCAATGGAACACTGTGTAATGATAAAGAACAATAGTCATTTGAGAAAGCATCTCATAATGTGGTTTCAATTGGGAGACATTATGCTGAGTGAAATCAGAGGCAAAAAAACAAATATATATATATATATTTTTTATTATGACTAAGTGAAAATGTACATTCCCATATAAATTTATATACCCACCTATATGCCACTTCCACTGCTCTCCCTGCCCGGCGACAGCACATTATTCCTCTCTGCTCCATACATGTCTCATCTTCCCAAAAGTGTCCTTTCTGCTCCTTTCCACCCACTCCCCTTACACAAGCCAGAGTGAGACCCTTATGCTAAAGACTTAAAAGTAGAATGAGGTACAGAAGAAAAAACTCTCTGATGGCTGCAAGGCGAGAAGGGAAGGAAAGGGTTGGCAATAGATTAGACAGCTGATAGAAATTTGGTTGGGTGAAAGCAGTGATGGCACAGAGTAGAAAGTAGATCAACTTAACTGGACTTCACCATAAACTGAAAACTCATCTAATCTTAATTTAACATTGTAAGAATAGAGCAGCAGGTGTGCGGGTCTGAGGACCCTGCTCTCAGGGGACATTGAGGCCAAATGTCCTAATTAGCCAATCACTAAGCCAGTCTTTTGCACCCGGTATTGGTGAGTGGTGACTGTGTTCTTAAAAGCTAGCAAGCTGCCGTCTGAGGTACACCAAATGGTCCCAACTCACCTGGAAGAGGTGATCACCAAGAACAAAGTCTCAAGGAAAATAGAGCCTAGGAGACAGAAGGACCTTTGTCAATGTCTGACTGTAGACATGTGACAAGAAGAAACAGATGGTGCCCAACCACCACCAAAGACAGCCGTGTTAAGGCATACAATGTTGAGTACCAGCGGCAACAGGAGAAAAAGAGAAGTACTCCTCAAGAACTCCACTACAGGCCACAATTTGTGGCCCAACAACCTGGGGATTCCCCTGGGAGCATGGTCCCTAGACCTGCTGCAGCACCTGACCAGAAAACATTACTGAGGTCAGATCTTTGTACAGGAATGGACTGGACTCTGGAACACAATGTGCCCATATGGTGTGTGTACTTTACAGTTCTCTGTATCTATAAGATTCTGTCCTACTGGCCTCTTACTAGAGAGGAGAGGATAGGGTTTGTTAAGAGAATATGACATGTAAAGAATGAAAATGAGGAATGTGCTGTCACCAGGCAAGGGGAGCAAAAGGAGCTGAAGACAGGCAGGCATGCAAATTTAATTTGGATTGCATACTTTCACTTAATCTTAAAAAAAAAAATCCTACTGATCAAAATAAAGAACGTGAACTCTCAGTAAATGCAAAACCAACAACAATGAAAAGGATGAAAAGAAAACACTAAAAAAATGGCTCAGACCAGACAATGTAGTGAGACAAAGGAATTGTCTACATGGCATAAAAAAGAAACCAAAACTGAAAACCAAAGCCACTACCATTGAGTGAGATCTCACTCACAGTGACCCTAAGAGTCAGAGTATTGCCCCATGGAGTTTCCAAGGAGCAGGTGGTGAATTTGAACTGCCAACCTTTTGGTTAGCAGATGTAGCACTTAACCCACTATGCCACTAGGGTTTCCATGAAAGAAAAAGACATTAAAAAGACAGCACTAAACTAAGGCCTGTCAAGAATTACACTGAATGTAAATGGATTAAATGCACAAATAAGGAGATGAAGGATGAAATAAAATAAAATATAAAAACATAAAAACACAGTATTCACCCATATGCTGCGTGTTGAAGAAACACATTAGACTTAAAGACACCAGCAAACAAAACTTCAAATGATAGGAAAAAAATATCAAGCAAACAACATTCAAAAAGAGCAAGAATACAATATCAATTTCTCATAAAATAGACTTTAATGTAAAACTCACCACAATGGACAAGGAGGAACATCAGATAATGAATAAAAGGTCAATACTCCAAGAGGCCATAACCATATTAAATATTTGTCCAACGAAATGCAAGTCTCCAAGATACATAAATCAAATTCTAAATGCATTTAAAAGTGTAATAGACAGCTCCACAATGATAAGAGGAGACTTCAACAAACCACTTTCTAGAAAAAAGTTGAAAAAGCATGGAAGATCTAAATGCCACAGTCAATCAACTTGACCTCATACACATATTATAGGACACTCCACACAACAGAAGCTGAGTATATTTTCAAAACACCTGCAAAGTTCTCCAGAAGAAACCACTTATTAGGCTATAAATGTAGCCTTAACAGAACTTCAAAGTGTTTCAGTACTGCAAAGCATCTTTTCAGATCATAAAGCCATAAAGGCAGATGTCAATAACACAAAAAGCAACGGAAAAAATCAAAGACATAGAAAGTGAATAACACTTTGCTCAAAACTACTGGGTTATAAAACAAATCAAGGACAGAATAAAGAAATAGAGAATCAAATGAGAATAAAATCATAGCCTATCAGAGCCTTTGGGACAAAGCAAAAGCAGTGCTCAAAGGTCAGTTTATCTCAATAAATATTTATATTAAAAAAGAAGCAAGGTCCTAAATCAAAACATTAACCCTACAGCTCAAAAAGGTAAAAACAGAGCAGCAATAGAAGCCCTCAAGCACCAGAGGAAAGCCGATAATAAAAATTAGAATAGAACTAAAGGACTTACAGAATTAAAAAAAAAAGAAAGAAACTGAAAGTGAACAAGACAAAAAGCTGGTTTTTCTTAAAAATATCAACAACATTGATAAACCACTGACCAAAATAACAAAAGAAAAACAGAAGTGGAAGCAAATTTCTCAGATAACAAGTGAGATCAGTGATACCACAACAGACTCACTGAAATTAAGAAAAATCATAACAGAATGCTATGAAAAACTGTACTCTAACAAACTTGAATATTTAGAGGAAATGGACAAATTTCTAGAAGTGCACTACCTACCTAAACTAACACAGAGGTAGGACAACTAAATAAACCCATCAAAAATTAAGATATTGATAATTTAAAAACTCCCAGCAAAAGCAAGAAAAGGCCTGACCCTGATGGCTTCACTGGAGAGTTCTACAAAACTTTCACAGAATACTTAACACCACTATTGCTAAAGGTATTTCAGACCATTCTATGAGGCCAGAAGACACCACAGAAGAGGAAAATTATGGACCAATATCTCCCAGGAACTTAAAATACAACATCCTCAAAAATTTTTACCAATAGAATTCAACAACAGATAAACAGTATTTCACCATCACCAAGTGGGATTCATACCAGGGATGCAAGGATGGTTCAATATTAGAAAAACAAACAATGTAATAAACACAGAAACAAACCGGAAGAACCACTTGATTTTATGAATCAAGGCAGAAAAGGAATTTGACAAAGTCCAACACACGTTCATATTAAAAACTCTCAGCAAAACAGGAATATAAGGGAAATTCTTCAACATAAAAAAGGACATTTATACAAAGCTGACAGCCAACAAAATTCTAAATGAAGAGAGGCTGAAAGCATTGCCCTTAAGAATGGGAATCAGCCAAAAATGCCTCTGTGCTCACTGTTTTTCAACATTGTGCTGGAGGTTTTAACCAGAGTAATAAGGTTAGAAAATGAAATAAAGGCGATCCAAATCATTAAGGAAGAAGTAGGTTTGCAGATGATATGATCTTATACACAGAACTCTAAAGAATCCACAAAAAAAACTACTGGTATGGATAGAAGTGTTCAGTAAAGAATCACGATACAAGATATGCTAAAGGTAATTGGATTCCTTTACATCAGCAAAGAAAATATCAAAAAATAAGCTACAGAATTAGTACTAATTACAATAGCCCCCAGTAAGATAAAACACTTAGGAATAAATCTAACCAGAGACATAAAAACCATTTTTTTAAGAAAAAGGCACTATGGAAAGAAACCGAAAGAGATCTATGTAAGTGGATAAGACTGTGTTGCTCACTAATAAGAAGACTCAACATCTTGAAGATACCTATTCTACTCAAAGCAATCTCTACATGTAATGCAATCCCAATCTGTATTCTAATGCAAGTTTTTAAAGAAGACTGAGAAACGATTTGTCAGCTTCATATTGAAAGCAAAGACATCCCGCATAAGTAAAGCATTACCAAAGAAGAACAAAGTGGAAGGTCTCACACTATTTGCTTCAGAACCTGTTCCACTGCCATGGTAGTCAAAACTATCTGGCACTGATACAAACACAGACATATAGAACAAAGGAACTGAAATGATAACACAGATATAAAATCATCCATCTATAAGCAGGTGATATTAAACAAAGGCCCAAACTTCATAAACTGGGGGAAAGACAGTCTCTTTAACAAATGATGTTGGCGTAAGTGGTTATCCACTGCGAAAGAGAAAAAAAAAGAAACCAGACCTGTATCTCATACCATGAGCAAAATCAAATGCAAAATGGATCAAAGAACTTAATGTAAAATCTAAAATGATAAAGATCATGAAACAAAAATTAGGAACAAAGATGAAAGACCTAATACATGGCACTAACAGAATACAAAACATTAATAACCATCGTGGACAAGGATGGACATTATTTATTGTTGAAAGTCTCAATAAACAAGCAGGACATAACAATACTAAATATTTATGTACCTAATATTAGAGCACCTAAATACATGAAAGAAACACTGACTACACTCAAAAAGGAGATAGCTCACTCCACAATAATAGTAGGAGACTTCAATACTCTGCTCACTATATTGGACAGATCATCTAGAAAAAAATTAATAAAGACACAGAAGACCTTATTGCCACAATTAAACAACTAGAACTCATTGACATACACAGAACTTTCTATGCATTAGCAGACAATTACACTTTCTTCTCCAGTGCACATGGAACATTCTCCAGAATAGACCATGTGTTAGGACATAAAACAATTCTCAACAAAATCTATACCATTGAACTAATGAAAAGCGTTTTCTCAGGTCATAAAGTCATAAAAGTCAAAATCAATAGCAGAAAAAAACATGGATAGAAAGTGGAACTCATGGAAACTACACAATGTCTTGCTTGAAAAGACATAGGTTATAGAAGAAATCAAGGATGAAGTAAAGAAATTTATAGATTCCAAGGAGAATGAAAACACTTCCTACCAGAACCTGTGAGATACAGCCAAAGCATTGCTCAGAGGGCAGTTTATCTTCATAAATGAACACATCTGGAAGGAAGAAAGAAAACAAACCAGACAACTAACCCGACAACTTGAACAAGTAGATAGCGAACAACAGTGGAACCTCTCAGACACCCGAGGAAAACAGATCATAAAGATTAGAGGAGAACTATATGAAGTAGAGAATAGAAGAATAACTGAAAAAATTGAAAAGACCAAAAGCCAGTTTCTTTAAAAGATCAACAAAATTAACCAACCACTGGCTAAACTTACTAAAGAAAAACAGGAAAGGAAACAAGTAACCCAAATTTGAAATGAGAGGGAAGTTGTCATAACAGATCCAACAGAAATTAAAAATATCATAATAGAATACTATGAAAGACTGTACTCTAACAAATTTGAAAACCTAGAGGAAATGGACAAATTCCTAGATTTATATCACATACCAAAATTATCACAAGGTGAAGCAGAACAAATTAACAAAACCATCACAAAGGAAGAGATTGAAAAAGTCATCCTAAAACTACAAACAAAAGAAAGTCATGGCGCAGATGGCTTCACCGCAGAATTCTAACAAGCTTTTAGTGAAGAGCTGTATTCAATACTACTGAGACTATTTCCAGTATAGAAAGGGATGAAATACTCCCAAATTCATTCAATGAAGCCAGCAAAACCCTGATACCAAAGCCAAGGAAAGACCACACAAATAAGGAGAACTACAGACCACTTGTGAACTCAGATGCATAAATCTTCAACAAAACTCTTGTCAATGCAATGCAACAACATACCAAAAAAAAACAATCCATCATGACCAAGTTGGATTCATACAAGGAATGCAAGGTTGGTTTAACATCAGAAAAACAATTAATGTGATTAACCACATAAATAACAGAAAAGACAAGAATCATCTGATTTTGTCTACTGATGCAGAAAAGGCATTTGATAAAGTCCAACACCCATTCAGGCTCAAAATTCTCAGCAAAATAGGAAGAAACAGCAAATTCCTCAGTACAATAAGGGCCATTTATACAAAGCCTACTGCCTATGTCATCCTGAACGGAGAGAGACCGAAACAATTCCCCTTGAGAACACGAACTAGACAAGGATGCACACTCTAACCTCTCCTATTCAACATTGTATTAGAAGTTCTAGGCAGAGCAATTAGACAAGACCAAGAAATAAAGGGCATCTGCATCAGCAAAGAAGCAAAGTCTCCCTTTTTGCAGACGATATGATTGTATGTGCAGAGAATCCTGAATCTATAAGCAACCTACTCAAACTGATGGAAGAGTTCAGCAAAGTGTCAGGATACAAGATAATGATAAGTATATCAGTAGGATTCCTTTATATCAACAACGAGATTATTAAGGAAGAAATGACCAAATCAAAACCATTTACTATAGCCCCTAAGAAGATAAAGTGTCTAGGAATCAATGTAACCAGAGAAATAGCAGACCTTTACAAAGAGAACTACAAGTCCTTACTACAAGAAACTAAGAGAGACTTACATAAACAGAGAAACTTCCCTTGCTCATGGATAGGAAGACTTACATTGTGAAAATGTCTACTTAACTCAAAGCAATCTACTTACATAAAGCAATCCCAATACAAATACCAATGACAATTTCTAATGAGATGGAGAAATAAATCACCCATTTTATTTGGAAAGGTAAGAAACCCTGGATAAGCAAGTTACTACTAAAGAAGAACACACTGGGACACTTTTCACTACCCAATTTTAGAACCTATTATACTGCCACAGTAGTCAAAATATCCTGGTACTGGTACAAAAATATACAGTTCAATGGAACAGAATTGAGACCCCAGAGATGACATCATCTTCCTATGAACAGTTGATATTTGACAAAGGCCCTAACACCTTAAATTGGGGTAAAAACAATCTCTTCAACAAATGGTGCTGGCAATAAATTGAAACAAGACCCATATCTCACACCCTATACAAAAACCACCTCCAACTGGATAAAAGACCTAAATATCAAATTTAAAATGACAAAGCTCATCCAAGGAAAAGTAGGAACAACAATGAAAGTTTTAATGCACAACATAGACAGACTTCAAAATCTGTCAAACAAACCACAAACAACAAAAGAGAAAATAGATAAATGGGAACTGCTAAGAATCAAACACTTTTGCTAGTCCAAAGACTATTATCAGAATTAAAATCTCACCTACAGAATCGGAACAAATATTTGGCAACTACATGTCAGACCAATGCCTGATCTCCATAATCTACAAGGTACTACAAAATATCAACAAGCCGGACATGCTCAGAATCATTAGCTATTAAAGAAATTCAAATCAAAACTACAATGAGATGCCATATCACTCCAACAAGATTGGCCATGATTGAAAAACAACACAACAACAAATGCTGGAGAGGCTGTGGAGCAATTGGAACTGTCCTACACTGTTGGTGGTATTGCAAAATGGTGCAACCTCTTTGGAAAGCAATCTGGCACTTCCTTAAAAACCTGGATATAAATATACCATTTGGCCTAGTAATTACGCTACTTGGAATATATCCTACAGAATGAAGGCCATTCACAACAACTGACCAACTGATACATGCACATGAATGTTTGCTGCAGCACAGTCCACAAAAGCAAAAACATGGAATCAACCCAGATGCCCAATAACAGAGGAATGAGTAGGTAAACTATGGTATATATACTCAATGGAACACTATGCAATGATAAAGAATAATGATGATTTCAGGAAACATCTCA
The DNA here is from genome assembly GCA_028571685.1 of Heterohyrax brucei. Classification (NCBI taxonomy): domain Eukaryota; kingdom Metazoa; phylum Chordata; class Mammalia; order Hyracoidea; family Procaviidae; genus Heterohyrax; species Heterohyrax brucei. The sequence continues at coordinate 134,341,912 of CM053150.1, forward strand.
TCACCTGGCTTCAAGTGGAGGGCCTTACATTGAGTGAAAGTAGTCAGTGACAAAAGGACTAATGTTGTATGAGACCCCTACTGTAAGAACTTATAAACAGACTAATGCATAGAAGAAATGACCCTTGGATGGCTGTAAGAGGGGTGGGGGGGTTAGATTAGATAGTTTACAGAAATTTGGTTGGGTGAAATCTGTGACAATATACATTAGAAATAAGATCAATATTAACTGGACTTCAACATAACATGATTACTCCTCCCATTTTAATCCAATATCACAAAGGCAGAGTAGCTGGTGGAGGGTGGTCCTGGGACCATGCTTTCAAGGGAAATCAGGCCAGTTGGCACAATTAGCATTTTGCTAAGAGAGCCTAACATCACCCCACATTGGTGAGTGGTGTCTGGGGTCTTAGAAGCTGACAAGCTGCCATCTGTACATACAGCAAATGGTCCCAACTCAGCAGCAACAAATGTTCTCCAAGGACCCAAATGACATGGGGGAAAGAGAACCCAGAAGACAGAGAGACTCACATGAGTAGGTGACTACATCAACTTGTGCCCAGAAGAATCAGATGGCGCCTGGCCACCACTGGTAGTAGCTGTGATGGAGCTCACAAAGTTGAGTCTCACTGGTCATACAAGAATAAAAAGGGGTGAACGCTGAGAGCTCTACTAAAAGACCCAACTGACTGTCCAGGGGCCTCGGAGTTCCTCTGGGAGCATGGCTCCTGGCCCTGATGCTGCCCCTGTCCATAAGTCATAATGGAGGTCAACTCTTGGACAGGAATGGATTGGACTTGGTGACACACAGTGACCATGTCGTGTGTGGAGTTTATGGTTCTATGAATGTATAGGATGCTGTCCTGCTGACCTCTTATTAGAGGCGAGGCAGTGGGTGGAGAGGAGGGGATAGGAGATTGTTGGGAGGATAAGACACATACGGAGTGGAGAGGAAGAGTGTGTTGTCACTGGGTAGAGAGAACAAATTTATATGAGAATGTACATTTTCACTCGATCATAATTAAAAAAAATACATTGATAATGCCCAAACATTAGAAGAGAAAATAGATAACTGAGAATTCCTAAAAATCAAATACTTGTGCTCCTCCAAACACTTCACCAAAACAAGAAACAGAAAACCTGCATACTGGAAAAAAAATTGGACATGATAAATCCAACCATGTCTAATCTCTGTAATCTTCAAGATACTCTAATATCTAAAGAACAAAAAGATAAACAACCCAATTCAATAATGGGCAAAGGATATGAAAAGTCACTTCACAAAAGAAGACATCCAAGACTCTAACAGATACATGAGGTAATGGTCACAATCATTAGCCACCAGAGAAATCCAAATCAAACCTACAATGAGATACCATCTCATACCAACAAGGCTGGCATTATAAATATTCTCATAATAATAGTCAAATAATAAATGTTAGAGAGGCTGTGGAAAGGCTGGAACATTTATATACTGGTGGTAGGAATGTAAAATGTCATAACCACTTTGTAATTTAATTTGATGCTTTCTTACAAAGCTACAAATAGAAATATCATATGATCTTTGGAATATACCATGGAGAGACGAGTGATGTCACTAGAATGGATTCATGCACACCAATGTTTATTGCAGCACTGTCCACAGCAGTGAAAAGATGGAATCCACCCAGGTACTTATTAAGGGATGAATGGATAAACAAACGACTATGCAATGAAAAAGAACAACAATGAATTTGGGAAACATCTCAGAACATGGAAGCCCTTTATGGGGCAGTTCTACTCTGACCTGTAGAGTTGACCAACGCTGACCCAACGCGATGGTGGTGGGCAGTGGGTTCACAACATGGAGGAATCTGGGATAAATTATGCTGAGTGAAATTAGTCACAAAAGGACAAATATTGTGTGAGACTATCATGAGAACAGAAGAAAAGGTTTAAACATTAAATAAAACATTGTTTGATGGTTATAGGACTGGGGATGGAAGAAGGGTATTCATGAACTAGATAGCAGGCAAGAATTATTTTAGGGAAAGGACAAGAAAACATATAGGGAAAGTTAACACAACTGGATTAAACAAAAGCTAAGAGATTTTCTAGATATAAGCCTACATTTCAAGGGACACAGTAGCGGGAGCAATGGTCTGGGGACCATAGTTTCAGAGGAGATCTAGGTCTATTGGCATAAGAAAATTTTTTAAGAAAATGTTCTGCATCCCACTTTGGTGAGTGGCATCTGGGGTCTTAAAAGATAGCAAGTGGTCATCTAAGTAGCATCAAGTGGTCCCAAACGACCTATAGCAGAAGACAATGAAAGACATCAAAGACATAAAGAAAATATAAGCTCAAGAAACAGAATAAGTCACATAAATCAGACAGTACATTAGCACGAGACCAGAAGAACTATGTGGTTCCTGGTCACCATGAATGACTGCCCCGGTAAGAGAATGCAACATTAGAGTTCCTGATGTAGCAGGATAAAAATGGTTGCAGAGAACTTGAACTCCTATAAAGATCACACTTGGTGGTCTGACAGACTGGAGGATCTCTGGAAGACATGGCTCCCAGGCTCTCCGTTAGCGCAGAACTGAAACCAGCCTGAAGCCATTTTTTTCTTTTTCTTTTTTTTCTTCATTGTTGGTTTTTTTCTTTATTATGACTGAGTGAAAATGTACATTGCCATATAAATTTACATGTCCACCTATACGCAGCTTCCACTGCTCTCCCTGCCCGGTGACAGCACATTGTTCCTCTCTGCTCCATATATTTCTCATCCTCCCAGCAATCTCCTTTCCCCTCCTCTCCACCCACCTGCCTTCCGCCAGCCAGAGGTCAGCAGGATGATATCCTATAGATGCATAGAACCATAAAGTGCATCCAATATATGGTCACTCTGCATCGCTAAGTCCAATCCATTCATGTCTAAAGAGTGGGCCTTCGTTATGATTTATGGGCAAGGGCAGCATCAGGGCCAGGGGCCGTGCTCCCAGGGGAACCCAGAAGCCACTGGACCACCAATTGAGGTCTTCTAGGGGCGATCTAAGGATGCACCCCTTTTTATTCTTGTGTTGCCAGTGAGACTCAACTTAGTGAGCTCCATCGCGGCTATCACTGGAGGTGGCCGAGCACCATCCAGTTCTTCCAGTCCCCAGTCTATGTAGGCACCCACTCATGTGGGTCTCTCTATCTTCTGGGTTGTCTTTATACCATGTCATTTCGGTCCTCAGTGAGCATCCGTTCCTGCTGAGTTGGGGCCATCTGCTGTGCCCTCGGATGGCAGCTTGGCAGCTTTTAAGACCCCAGACGCCACTCACCAATGTGGGATGCAGATAGTCCTCTTAGCAAAATGTTCGTTGTGCCAATTGGCCTCGATTTTGCCTAAGATCTTTGTCTCCTGCCCCCTGCCCCAGCTACTCTGTCCTTGCAATATTGGGTTGAGATGGAAGGAGTATTCAAGTTATGCTGAAGGCCACTTAATATTGTTCTTGTTTCTAATGTGTCCTATCACCAATTTCACCCAACCAAATCTGTACCAACTATCTAATCTAAACCCTCCCCCCCTCGCCCTTCCTCCCTGTCTCCCTTGCAGCCGTCAAAGAGTCCTCTCTTCTATACGTAAGTCTATTTTTGAGATCTTATCGTAGGGGTGTCATTCAATATTTGTCCTTTGGTCACTGACTACTTACACTCAACATAATGACTTCCAGTTGAAAATAGATTATGAGATGTTTCCTTGAATCATCATTATTCTTTATCATTGCATAGTGCTCCATTGAGTATATATACCATAGTTTACCTATCCATTCTTCTGTTGTTGGGCATCTGGGTTGATTCCATCTTTTTGCCATAGGGGACTGTGCTGTGATAAACATTCTTGTGCATGTGTCAGTTGGTGTGAAAGGCCTTGATTCTGGAGAATACATTCCAAGTAGTGGAATTACTGGGTCGAATGGTCTACCTATATCCATTTTTTTAAGGAAGCACCAGATTGCTTTCCAAAGAGGCTGGACCATTTTGCAATCCCACCAATAGTGTAGGAGAGTTCCACTTTCTCCACAGCCTCTCCAGCATTTGTTTTGTGTTTTTTGGATCATGGCCAACCTTGTTGGGGTGAGATGGTATCTCATTGGAGCTGTGATTTCAATTTCTTTAATAACTAAAGATCTTGAACATGACTACATATGTTTTTTGGCTGCCTCAATCACCTCTTTAGAGAAATGTCTGTCCATCTCCTTTGCCCGTTGCTTAATTGGATGATTTATCTTTTTCTTGTTGATATTTTGTAGTACCTTAGCTTATGGAGTTCAGGCATCAGTCTGACAGAGTTGTCAAATATTTTTTCCCATTCTGTAGGGGGCCTTTTAATTCTATTAATAAGTCTTTGGATGAGCAAAAGTGTTTGATTCTTAATAGTTCTCATTTATCTGTTTTCTCTTCTATTGATTGTGACTGGTTTGAGAGATTTTGAAGTCTGTCTAGATTGTGTATTAAAACTTCTATTCTGTTCCATTGGTCGATCTGTCTGTTTTTGTACCAGTACCAGGCTGTTTTGTCCACTGTGGCAGTGTAGTATGTTCTAAGGTCAGGTAATGAGAGGCCTCCCAGTGTGTTCTTTAGTAGTACATTGCTTATCCAGGGTTTCTTCCCTTTCCAAATAAAATGGGTGATTTATTTCTCCATCTCATTAGAAATTGTCATTGGTATTTGTATTGGGATTGCATTATGTAAGTAGATTGCTTTGAGTTAAGTAGACATTTTCACAATGTAAGTCTTCCTATCCATGAGCAAGGGAAGTTTCTCTGTTTATGTAAGTCTCTCTTAGTTTCTTGTAGCAAGGGCTTGTAGTTCTCTTTGTAGAAGTCTGTAATTTCTCTGGTTAGATTAATTTTTAGGTACTTTATCTTCTTTGGGGCTATAGTAAATGGTATTGATTTGATGATTTCTTCGTTAACAGTCTGGTTGTTTGTATGAATCCTACTGATTTACTTATGTTTATCTTGTATCCTGAGACTTTGCCGAACTCTTCTGTCACTTTGAGTAGTTTACCTATAGATCTTTGGGATTCTCTGCATATACAATCATATCATAAGCAAACAGGGAGATTTTGACTTTTTCTTTGCTAATGCAGATGCCCTTTATTTCTTGGTCTTGTCTAATTGCTCTGGCTAGTACAGTGTTGAATAGGAGAGGTGAGAGTGAGAGTTAGCATCCTTGTGTATTTCCTGTTCTCAAGGGAAAGTCTTTCAGTCTCTCTCCATTCAGGATGACATAGGTAGTTGGCTTTGTACAAATGGCCCTTATTGCGCTGAAGAATTTTCCATCTATGTCTATTTTGCTAAGAGGTTTTAGCATATATGGGTGTTGGACTTTATCAAATACCTTTTCTGCATCAGTGGACAAAATCAGGTGATTCTTGTCTTTTGTGATATTTATGTGGTTAATCACATTGTTTTTCTGATGTTAAACCAGCCATCCATCACTGGTATGAATCCAACTTGGTCATGAAGGATTATTTTTTGGATATGTTGTTATATTCTATTGGCAAGAATTTTGTTGAAGATTTTTGTATCTAGATTCATGAGTGATACTGGTCTGTAGTTCTCTCTCTTTGTTGAGTCTTTCTCTGGCTTTGGTATCAGGGTTATGCTGGCTTCATAGAATGAGTTTGGGAATACTCCATCCCTTTCTATAGTGTGAAATAGTCTCAGTAGTGTTTAAGATAACTCTTCTCTAAAAGCTTGGTAGAATTCTGCAGTGAAGCCATCTGGGCCTGGACTTTTTTTAGTTGGTAGTTTTTGGATGACATTTTCAATCTCTTCCTTTGTGATGGATTTATTAGGTTGTTCTGCTTCATGTTGTGATAATTTGAGTAGGTGGTATGAGTCAAGGAATTTGTCCATTTCCTCTAGGTTTTCAAATGTGTTAGAGTACAGTCTTTCATAGTATTCTGTTATGATATTTTTGATTTCTGTTGGATCTGTTGTGACCACTCCCCTCTCATTTCTAATTTGGGTTATTTGTTTCCTCTCCTGTTTTTCTTTAGTAAGTTTAGCCAGTGGTTTGTCAATTTTGTTGATCTTTTAAAAAAACTAGTTTTTGATCTTTTCAATTTTTTCAATTGTCTTTCTATTCTCTAATTCATTTAGCTCTGCTCTAATCTTTATGATCTGGTTTCCTCTGGTGCCTGAGGGGTTCCTCTGTTGTTCTCTCTCTACTTGTGCAAGCTGTATTGAACATTGATATGGTTTCTTTCTTCCTTCCAGATGTGTGCATTTATGGAGATAACCAGACCTCTGAGCACTGCTTTGGCTGTTTCCCATAGGTTCTGGTAGGAAGTGTTTCATTCTCATTGGAATTCATGAATTTCTTTATTTCATCTTTGATATCTTCTATAATCCATTGTTTTCAAGCAAGATGTTGTTCAGTTTCCAAGAGTTCCACTTTCTATCTATGTTTTCCACTATTGATTTCGACTTTTATGGCTTTATGGTCTCAGAAGATGCTTTTCAGTAATTCAGTGGTATGGATTTTGTTGAGAATTGTTTTATGTCCTAACACATGGTCAATTCTGGAATGTTCCACGTACACTGGAGAAGAAGGTGTAATTGTCCGCTAATGGGTAGAAAGTTCTGTATGTATCAATGAGGTATAATTCATTATTTGTGGCAATGAGGTCTTCTGTATCTTTTTTGAGCCTTTTTCTAGATGATGTGTCCAGTATTGAGAGTGGAGTGTTATTACTCCACTATTATTGTGGAGTAATCTAACTCTTTTTTGAATGTAGTCAGTGTTTCTTCAACGTATTTAGGTGCTGTGATATTAGGTGCATAAATATTTAATATAGTTAAGTCTTGCTTGTGTACTGCAAAAGTGTCCGTCTTTGTCCACGATGGTGGACTTTATATTAAAATTGATTTTGTGTGAAATTAGAATTGCCATACCTACTCTTCTTTGTTCATTGTTAGCTTGACATATATATTTTTTCCTTCTTTAATTTTCAGTTTGTTCCTATCTTTAAGTCTCAAGTAGTTTCTGGTAGACAACATAGGGATGGGTCATGTCTTTTGATCCAAGTTGTCACTCAATGTCTCTTTTCTGGAGCATCCATTCCATTCACATTCAGTGTAATTATTGATAAGTATGTGTTCAGTGCTGCTTTTGTGATTTGTTTATTTTTGTGTTGACGTTTTTTTCTGTTGTTCTTAGTAGTCTGTTCTGGGACATTCTTTTTGGTGAGTTGATTTTTCACCTTTTTCAGAGCTGATTTTGTAGTTGTTGAGACTCCTGTGTTACATTTCTTGATATGATATGTTACATCTTTGTTGTGATCCCCCTTAATAAACTATATATAAACCCAATTTTAATTACTACCAGTCTTGTCATCTTCCTCTCCATCTGGAAAGACTAGAATGACTGTAGTGCATCCCTCTTTTTAATATGATGGCACCACAGTTTTCATGGTAATCACTGGATTGTTTCATTCAGTATTCAAGCTGTGATTGAATTTGGAGGTTTCCCTAACTGAGTAGAGTTCTGAATAATGTGTCATTCTAAAATATAAAGTTAGTGGTTTTGTTGTTCTAAGCCAAAGCCAAGAACTTCTTTCAGGATTTCTTGTAGTTTTGGTTTGGTTTTTACAAAGTCTCTGAGTTTCTGTTTATCTCGGAATGTCTTCATTTCATTTTCATATTTGAAAGATCGCTTTGCAGGATATGTAATTCTTGGTTGGAAATTCTTCCCCTTCAAGTCTTTGAATGTGTCATGCCACTGTCTCTGTGCCAGCATGGTTTCTGCTGAGAAATCTGATGAAAGCCTACCAGGTTTCTCTCTGAATGTTAGCTTTGCTTTGAGTCTTGCTGCCTTTAAGAGTTGCTGCTTATGTTTCATATTGTTAAGCTTGATTCTAATATGTCTTGGAGTCTTTCTTTTGAGATCTATATTGGGTGGCATACGATATGCATCTGGGATATACATATTCTCTTCATGCTTTCTGGGAAGTTTTCTGTCAGCAGCTCAGTAATGATACCCTTTGTGTTCTCAGGTGTCTCATCCTGTTCAGGGACTCCAATTAATTGAAGGTTGTTCCTCTTGAGTTCCACATACTTAATGCTTCTTCATTTTTTTGTTTCTTTTTTCCTGATTTCTGCTCATAGATGCTGGCATCAGTAGCTCTGTCTTTCAAGTCAGAAATTCTTTTTTCCATTTGTTGCGTTCTGTTTTCTTGGCTTTGTATGGAAGTTTCTATGTCTTTGATTTTGTTCTTGATCTGCTGGATTTCCCAGTACTGGTGTTCCGTCAGATCGAACAGCTTACTTAATTTTTCCTTTTGTTCTGTTGCATTTTGTATAAGGTCTAGAGCCAGCTAGAAGGGCTCTGTATATAATCATTTTGTATTCACCTTCTGATGATTTCAGAAAAGTTTCTTCATCTGGAAAACTCCTTGGTTGTTTCCTTGGCAGCCTTCTGAAGCCATGGGTGATTTCTTGTATGCCACAAGCATCTGCTGCATTTTGGGTTTCATGTGAGTAAGAAAAGAGTGAGAGAGATACTGTGAGGATGCACTTCAGATGTTTCTCTAGGCTGTCTTAAAATGTAAAACAAAAGGTATCTGATCACTTTCCAAGTCAGTCAGGTTTTCAGTTATAGAGATCTCTCTTCCCAACTGGCAAAGTAAGCACCTCTATATCCAACCTCAGATGATACAAACTAGTTCAAAATACAATAATGCTACTGCCCTGTTGGCCTCTGCTGACAGGGCCCAGCCTTAGGCAACACTGTGTAAACTACTGCTTTTCTGGTAGAAAAGGGCTCTCCTGTGGGCAGGCTCTTGCTCCCAAGCTAAGAAGTAGGTCCAGCTGTGGTCACCATATCTAAGATGGCACCCTCCACACAGCAAATAGCAGGGCTAAAGGTGCTGAGAGATAGTGAGTCCTCTGCCTCTGTTGCCGGGCCCCCACCATAGATGACACTGTGTAAACTCCTGCTTTTCTGTTGTAGAAGCACTGTCCTGTTTACAGGCTCTGGCTCCCAGACTAAGAATTAGGCCCTGCTAAAGATGGCACTTGGCCAAAATCTCTGTATCCAGCATGGCGTCCCGCACACAGGCCCTGTGGTTCTGTACAAACGACACTGTGGCAGTGATAAAAAGACAGGCCCAAATTGTCTAGGTGTACATAGTCCTAAGCCTGGCTCTCAAAACATGGGAATTTCGCCTGCCTATCCCCCCAGCAGTGCGTCTGAGTCTAGCTGCTGGGGAAGACCCAGCTCTGCCTGCCAGCCAAGACAGAGAAAACAAAAGTCAGAAAGGTGTGTTTACCTTCAGTCCATGAGAGCCAGGGCTAGCCAGGAGCAGGAGTCAGCGAAAGAGAGGAGGTTTTTCATTCAGCAGTATGAAGTCCAAATTAGCAGCCCAGTGCCGTGTTCTGGTTGCTCACTAGGTGACAATAAGCCTCCGTTTGATTATCAGTTCAGATCTTGGTTTCCAGAGGGATATAAGGAGATGTATGCTTAGTCTGCCATCTTGACTCCCCCATTTTTTTTCTTTTTATTGTGATTTAATAACAATTTTACAGTCTATATCATGTTGTCACATAACACCCAGAACTTTCACCTCTATTCTAGCTGCCAACCCCCTGCCTACGTGACAGCATGCTTCCCTTTTGTACAAAACTTTCTGCAACGTTTTGATAAAGGTCTGGCCTTCCTCACTCAATCAACTAGGCTCCAGTAAAGTGTCCGTCAGACAACCCTATGTATATTTTTGAAGGTTTGTTTGCCTCCAGTATCAGTCTATGTTTTGTGTGGTTCAGATCAGTCTTTCTCTGGGGGGCTGGCCCTGGTGCTAGATGCAATGTGGGGTTAGAGTCTGGGGGTCATGCTCCCAAGGGGCCCTCCATTCAGAAGCACCATCAAGAGTGGCCTTTTGGTAGAGTTCTAGCTCTGCCCCTCTGCTCCATCACCTACTGTGTCTGAAGCTCCATTCCACATACCCCATGTGGGCTGTCATTGGTGGTGGCCAATTAATTGGGTTCCTTGTCTTTGGTGGTGGCCAATTAACTGTGTTTCATGCTTGGCTCATGTGGCCCCTTTCATGTGGTGGGCTCATACTTTTCTCCTGTCCTTGACAGCCTCCATTTGCCCCGGGTCCAGGTGGATTGGGACTATTTGGTGCTATTTAGGTGGCACTACTTTTTGCTTGAAAAACTCTTGATACTTGTACACCAGTGCAGCTCTCTCCGTAATAGTGAAAAGTTGGAAACAACATAGATGCCCATAAACTGACAAATGGTTAAGCTGTGTTATATTCATACAATGAAATACTATACAGTGATAAGAAACAATGATGGCTTAGAGAAATATCTGTCAGTGTGGGAACATCTAGAGGAACCTATGCTGAGCAAAATTAGCCAGACATGAAAGGACAGCTTGCTAACTTTTAAGACCCCAGTCATGACTCACCCAGGTGGTATGTGGGGTCATATCTTGAGAGAGGGAGAGAGAAAAATCTTTAGTATCCCATTTAGTCTGGATGTCCCTTGAGAGTGTGATCCCCTGATCCCAGACACCATTTCTCTGTTCTTCTAAATAGATGGTCCACATTAAGGGGACAATTTGATTTTGAAGTTCAGTAGTTGTGGGTACGTCACTTCTAGTGTGGGCTGTCACATCCTATAGCTATCCTTAATCCTAGCCACTATCTAATTTGTTTAAAAAAATCCCTCTCTCCCTGTCCCCCATCTTGTAACCACAAAATATTGATTTTTACTGTGCTTAAATGATTAGTTGGGTCCTTAAATCGTCTCATACAAAATTTATCTTTTTATGTCTGTCTAATTTCACTCAGCATAATTTCATCTAGACAGTCCCATGTTAACAGGTATTTCTCTAAGTCATTGTTGCTTCTTATCATTGCATAGTATTCTGTTGTATGAATATACCACAGTTTGTTTAAACATTCATCTGCTGATGGGCATCTAGGTTGTTTCCAACTTTTTACTATTATGGAGAGAGCTTCAATAAACACTGGCATGCAAGTGTCTCAGTGGTATTCATTATGTCTTTGGGATGTATTTCAAGGAGTGGAATTGCTGGATCATATGATGTTTCCATTTCTAGCTTTTTAGAATGCATCAAATCAATTTCCATAGTGGTGGAACAATTTTACTGTCCCATCAACAGTGTAAAATGTTCCAATCTCCACATCCTCTCCAGCATTTATTATTCTGTGTTTTTTTTTTTATTATTGCCATCTTTGTTGGGGTTAGAAGGTATCTTATTGTGGTTTTGATTTGGATTGTTCTGATGGATAGCAATTATAAACATTTCCTCATGTATCTATCGGCAACCCGTTTGTCTTCTTTGGTGAAATGCTTGTTCATGTCATTTGCCTGTTTTTAATTGGGTTCCTTGTCTTTTTCTTGTTGAGGTTTTGCAGTATCTTGTAGATCAGAGAGATTAGGTGGTGGTTGGAAGTGTGATGGGCAAATATTTGTTCCCACTCTGTTGGTAGTCTTTTTAGTCTTTTGATGAAGGCTTTGGATTAGAATAAATGTTTAATTGTTAAGAGTTCCCAATTATTGATTTTTCTTTTGATGATTGAAGGTTGTTAGTGGTTTTTGGTAGACTGTTGATGCCATAGATTAGCGCTTCTACCTTCTTCCCAATTTTTCCTTCCAAGAATTCTGTTGTTTTACCTTTTATATTTAGGTCTTTGATCCATTTTGAATTAGTTTTTGTGCATGGTGTCAGATAAGGGTCTTGTTTCATTTTTTGCAGGTAGATACCCAATTATGCCAACACCATGTGTTGATACCCAAATTTTTCAACACCATCTCCAGACTGTCTTTGCCCCAATTTTGGTCCTTTATCAAATATCAGCTGTTAATGATTGGATGAATTTGTATTTGGATTTCCATTCTGTTCCACTGGTCTGTGCATCTGTTTTTGTGTCAGTACCAGGATGTCTTAACTATCGTTGCAGTGTAGCAGGTTTTAAAGTCAGAAAGGATGAGGCTTACCACTTCATTCCTCTTCTTTAGTAATAATCTACTTATCTGTGGCTTTCTTTCTTTCCATGTGAACTTGGTGATGTGTTTCCCCATCTCTTTAAAAAATGTCATTGGAAGTTGAATTGAGATTGCATTGTACATGTAGATTGCTTTTGGTAGTATAGACAACTTCACAATGTTAAATCTTTCTAGCCAGGAACAAGGTGGATTTCTCCATTTATGTAGTCATTTTTTGTTTCTTGCAATAGGGACTTGTAGTTTTCTTTGTAAAGATCTTTTACATCTCTGGTTAGATTTATCCCCAAGTATTTTATTATCTTGGGGGCTATAATAATTTGTAATGATCTAGTGATTTCCTCTTTGGCTGTCTCTTTGTCATTGTAAGGGAATCCCACTGATTCATGCATGTTTATCTTGTATCCTGATACTTTGCTGATGTTTTCTATTAGATACAGTAGTTTTTGATGGATTCTTTATGGTTTTCTGTGTATAAGATCATATTATCACAAACAGCAATACTTTGACTTCTTCTTGGCCAATTTGGAGGACCCTTATTTCTTTATCATGCTAATTACTCTTGCTAGGACCTCCAGAACAATGTTGAATATAAGTGGTGACCATGAACATCCTTATCTAGTACCTGTTCTTAAGGGGAATGTTTTCAACTTCTTTCCATTAAGTACGATGTTCACTGTTGGTTTAGCACAGATGGCCTTTATTATGCTGAGGAATTTCCCTTCTCTTCCTGTTTTGCTTAGAGCTTTTTACATGAATGGGTGTTGGCTTTATCAAATGTCTTTTCTGCTTAGATTGATAGAATCAGGTGGTTCTTGTCTGTCATTTTGTTTATGTGGTTGATTACATTAATTGTTTTCCTTATGTTAAAACATCTCTGCATCCCTAGTGTGAATCCTACATAGTCGTGATGAACTATTTTTTTGACGTGTTGTTGAATTCTGTTAGCTAGGATTTTGTTAAGAACTTTTGCATCTAAGTTCCTGACAGATATTGATGTGTAATTTTTCATTTTGTGCCCTTTACCTGATATTGGTACCAGGGTTATACAAGTTTCATAGAACAAACTTGGGAATATTCTATAGTTTTCCATACTCTGTAATACTTTTAGAAGTAGTGGTATTAACTCTTCTCTGAACATTTGATGGAATTCTGCAGTGAAGCCATTGACACCAGGGTTTTTTGGGGATGAAGTTTTTAAATTATCTTTTCAATTTTTCTTTAGTAATGGGTTTGTTCAGTTGTTCTGTCTCTGATTGTACTAGTTTAGGTAGGTGGTATTTTTGCAGAAAATTGTCCATTTCCTCTAGGTTTTCAAATTTATTAGAGTATAATTTTTCATAGTATTCCTGTATGATTCTTTCAATTTCAACAGGGTCCATTGTGACATTGCCCGTCTCATTTCTAATTCAGATAATTTGTTTCTTCTCCTGTTTTTCTTTTGTCAGTTTGGCCAACGGCTTATTAATTTGTTGATCTTTACAAAAAAACTAGCTTTTGGACTTGTTTGCTTTTTCAATCTTTTTTTATTTAATTTATTTCTGCTCTGATTTTAATATTTTGCTTTCTCTTGAGCCTGATGGGTTCTTTTGCTTAGATCTTTCTAGTTGTTCAAGTTGATGAGTTAATGCTTTGTTTTGTGCCCTTTCTTCTTCTTCTTCTTTTTTTTTTTTTTTTGGATGTATATATTTATTCAGATGACTTGACTTCTGAGCACTGCTTTTGCTGTGTCCCATAGATTTTGGTAGGATGTATCTTCATTCTTATTGGATTCTATGAAATTCTTTATTGCATCCTTGATTTCTTCTTTTACTCAATAGTTTTTAAGCAAAATGTTATTCATTCTCCATATTTTTTAAAATTTAATTTGCATCTTCTGTTATTGACTTCTAGTTTTATGGTATTGTGGTCTGACAAGAAGTGATGTGTTATTTCAATATTATGAATTTTGTTGAGTATTGCTCTGTTTCATAATATGTGGTCAATTCTGGAGAATATTCCATGAGTACTGGAAAATATATTTGGCTTCAATTGGAAGAAATGTTCTGAATGTGTCTATGATGTCAAGTTGGTTGATTGTGGCATTTAGATTCTGTGTGTTTACTAAGCTTTTGGGGGGATGTCCTGTCCTTTACTGAGAGTAGTGTATTGAAGCTTTCTTACTGTTACTGTGGAGCTGTCTATTTCCATTTTCAGTGCCATTATTGTTCGTTTTATGTATTTTAGAGACTTGTGATCAGGTGTCTAGATGTTTAGTATGGTTGTATCCTCCTGTTGAATTGAGACTTTGATTGTTAGATAGTGACCCTCTTCATTTTGTATAGTGGATTTAACTTGAATGCCTGTTTTTTCAGAGACTATTATTACCATACCTGCTCTTTTTAGAATGTTATTAGCCTGATATATTTTTTCCAACCTTTAAGATGTAGGTTTTTTGTGTCTTTGAGTCTAAAGTGTGTCTCCTGTAAGCAGCATATAGATGGGTCATTTTTTTAATCCAGTCTACTACTCTCCTTCTCTTAACTGGTGCATTCAGTCCATTTACATTCAGTGTGATTATTATAAATATGTTAGTGTTGCCATTTTGATGCCCTTTTTTGGGTGTTGTGGACAGTTACTCTGTTGCATTCTATTTTCTGTGCTGAATCTTTCTTTATGTATTTTCTTTTAGTGGCTTTTGGTGTTTGTTTTCTTGAAATGGTGATTTTTTTGGTTACTTTTTGATGTGTAAAATTACAGATTTCATTTGTGGTTACTCCCTAGTCCCTTTTATTAATCTAAAAGTAGTTCAAACTTCAGTGTCTGTGTTTCTCCTTGCCTTCTTTCACATCTGGAAGGTCTATGGGTACCTTTTTTTAAGCCTCATTTTCATATAATGTAGTTGATGATTATACCCTAAGATCTCTGGATTTCTATGTTTTGTGATTTGGTTTGGGTTATCATTTTTGGATTTCCTTTCCTGATGGTATATAGACGCTATGTTGGTTGCTAGATGTTTAAATATGTATCGAATGCTGTTGATTTTCTAATCTAAGAACTTCCTCTACTATTTCTTTTAATTCTGGCTTGGTTCTTACAAGTTCTCTAAATTTCTGATTATCTGTGAAAGTCTTAATTTCACCTTCATATTTGAGAGACAGTTTTGCAGGATATATTATTCTCAGTTGACAATTTTTTCCTTCAGGGCTTTGGATATGTTATCCCACTGTCTTCTGACCAGCATCATTCCCACTGAGCAGTCTGAGCTTAATCATAATAATTTGCTTTTACAGGTTATTTTTGGCTTATTTCTGGGTGCCCTCAGCAATCTATCCTTGTCTCTAGTTTTATTGAGTTTGATTGTGATACGTCTTGGTGTATTTCTTGGGGGATATATCTTAAGTGGGGTTCAAGGAACATCCTGAATGCAGATCTTCTCACCTTTCATGATATCAGGGAAGTTTTATGTCAGTAGGTCTTCAACTATTCACTCTGCATTTTCAGCTGTCCCACCTTGTTCTGGTACTCTGATCACATGCATATTATTTATCTTAATAGAAACCCGCATCACCCTGAGCGATTCTTCACTTTTATTGAGTCTGTTATTTGATTTTTCTTTGTGTATGTTAGTGTCATTTACTTTGCCTTCAAGCTCACTGATTCTGCCTTCCATGTCTTCAATCCTGCTCCTTTGACATTCTATTTAGTTATTAAGCTCAAAGTTTTTATTGTTAATCTGTCAGATTTCAGATCATTGCTGCTCCAAGCATTTCTTGCAGCTTATCTAATTTTTCAGTGTGTTCTGCTGCATTTTGCCTGATCTCTTTCCTGTTATCTTGCACGACTCTGTACATAAATCTTTTGTATTCTGTCTCTGATAGCTATAGGAATGCTTCTTCATCTGAGAAGTCAATTGATGCTTTATTGGGAGTTTTCAGAAGCCACGGTAGTCTGCTTCTTCATGTGTTCAAAGACTGATTGTTGTCTCTAAGCCAGCTGGAAGTCTTTGCAATGAAAGAGAGTGGTTCGGCTG
This sequence comes from Heterohyrax brucei, assembly GCA_028571685.1. NCBI lineage: Eukaryota > Metazoa > Chordata > Mammalia > Hyracoidea > Procaviidae > Heterohyrax > Heterohyrax brucei. Next base: position 134,357,943 of record CM053150.1, read on the forward strand.
GCCTGACCAGAGTCCCTGTTGGAGCTGGGCTGTAGATTCAGTGTGCGGTCTGATTATTTTCTGTTGCTTGCTCTTAGTGCCCTGCCCTGGTCTGCTAATGCAGCTACCACTACTGGAACAGCTCTTGGGTTGGGGAGTCACACTTGCTTTCAGCAGCACCACCACTGCTTATGCCTCTGGTCTGGGAGGTGTTGCGTGTGCAGGAGCTGTGCTTTTTCAACCTCTCCAAGGTGGGCAGGACTCAAGTGCTGCTGTTGCAGCTGCCTCTAGTTTAGGCAGATCCCTCATGAAGCCTCAGCCTCAGACTTAAGTGTAGGGGGAGAGAATGGTTGCTTGCTTGTGCCTTCTTCCCCAAGTCACAGCAGCAACGGCTGCTGTTTCTGTTGCCTCTGCTTTGGGCGGAGATCTCTAGGAGCTTCATCCAATGGTTACCTAGCCACTGGGACAATCACTCCCTTTGTTTGGGTCCCCAGAGCACAAGCCTCCCAGATACACTCAGCTCCAATGCTGCCTAGCCATGGGAGTGATGGCTTAACTCTCCTATGGTCAAACTGAGGCGTGCCAGGCACAGCCAGTTCCAATAGCTACCTAGCTGCTGGAAAAATCACTCTCCTTCTCATGGGTTACCTGAGCCCAGTTCTCCCTGGCACACGTGGCACCAATGGCTATCTAACTGCTGGGGCAATCTCTCCCTTCCTCCTGGTTCACCTGAGCCCAAGCCTTTCTGGTGCATGCAGCACCAATGGGTGTCTAGCTGCTGGAGCTCATCACCTTTCCCCTACGGTGGCCTGAGCACAGACCTCCCAGGAGCACAGGCTTCAGTGGCTGCTCAGCTGCTGGGTGATAACTTCACTTCCCCTGGGTCACTTGAGCTCAAACCTTCCTGGTGCAGTTGGCTCTAATGGCTGCCTAGCTGCTGGGGTGATCACTGCTTTCTTCCAGGGTCATCTAAGCCAAGACCACCTGGTGCATTTGGTTCCAACAGCTGCCTAGGAGCTGAGGTAGTCTCTTCCCTCCTTTTGGTTCATCTGAGCCAAAGTCTTCCCGGTACATACAGCACCAATGGCTGCGTAGCCACTGGCTCTTACTGCCTTTCCTCCATGGTTGCCTGAACCCGGATCTCCCAGGAGCCCAATGCTCCAATAGCTGTTCAGCTCCTGAGGTGATAGCTTCACTCCCCCGGGATCACTGAAGCTCAAACCTCCCTGGGGCACTTAGCTGTAATGGCTGCCTAGCTGCTGGTACTCACTGCCCCTACCCAACAGTCACCGGAGCTTAGATCATTTCTAGTACACAGGGCTCATGTGGCTGCCCAGCTGCTGGGGGATCACTCCAGACCTGCCTGGTTCCCTGAGTCCAAACCTCACTGGCCCACTTGGTCCAATCGTCTCCCAGTCGTGGGTACAGTCTCTCAGCCCACCAACCTTTGGGCTGTGGGAGCCCAGAGCTTCCTGGCCCACGGATTCTAAGGCCAGTCCCAGGTCTGCCAGCATCAGGGCTATTCACTGTGCTCCCCAGGTCCTGCTAGCTTCTGCTCCATAGCTGTGCAGCTTCTGGGCCTTGGCCTCCCACTCCTATTCAGGACTAAAGCCTGCTGTGCAGAGCACACTTGTGTGCTCCCCTCAGCTCTGCCTTATAACTCCCTATTGCCATGGGACACTGGGACAACTGGCCTCCTGTCCCTGTGCTCAATGCCCTGTCTTCCTGCTCCTCGAGCCAAGGCCTCCCAGCCCCTTGCCGCTCTGAGTCAGAGCCTGGCTGCCAGGCCAGTGGGTCTGGTGAGGTATTGACTGTCAGCAGGCCTCATCCCAGAGTGTTCTAACCTGCGTGGGGGTCTTCAGGTCTCAGCTGTGACACTTAGGCTGGGGAAAGTCTTCTTAGCCAAATTAAATGTTGCTCCATCTCTTGCTTCTCGGCTCCACGTGCTTGCTAAGATTTTCTGGAGGCAGCTTTTCACCCCACCCAGGTTGACTTCAGTTCCTGGAGAATCTCCACTCTGGCAGCGCTGTTTATCCGAGGTGGTTCAGAGATCCTAAGATCTTCCTTTCACTCCCTTTGTACTTAGGGTTCTCTAAGCACACCTCAGTTCTTCTAGATTGCTGTATTTGGTGGATTTCATCAATTATGAGATTCTTTTATATTATTATTGTTATTTTTTTATTATGACTGAGTGAAAATGTACATTCCCGTATAAATTTACATGCCCACCTATATGCAGCTTCCACTGCTCTCCCTGCCCAGTGACAGCACACTATTCCTCTCTGCTCCATAGATGTCTCATCCTCCCAACAGTGTCCTTTCCCCTCCTCTCTGTCCACTCCCCTTCCTCCAGCCAGAGGTCAGCAGGATGATATCCTATAGATGTATAGAACCATAAAGTGCATCCAATATATGATCACTCAGTATAATGTCTTCCAATTGAAACCAGGTTATGAGACTCTTCCTAAAGTCATCATTGTTCTTTATTATTACCTAGTGTTCATTGAGTATAAGTACCATAGTTTGTTTATCCTTTCATCTGTTGATGGGCATCTGGGTTGATTCCATCCTTTTGCCATTGTGGACTGTGCCACCATAGACATTCATGTGCATGTGTCTGTTTGTATGACAGCCTTTGTTTCTATAGAGTATATTCCGAGCAGTGGGATTACTGGATCAAATGGTATATCTATTTTCGGCATTTTAAGGAAGCACCAAATTGCTTTCTAAAGAGGTTGTGTCATTTTGCAATCCCACGGGCAGTGGAGGAGAGTTTTGATCTCTCCAGAGGCTCTCCAGCACTTGTTGTTTTGTGTTTTTGTTTTTACTTTTTTTATTATGATTGAATAAAAATGTACATTTCCATATAAATTTGCATGCTGACCTCTATGAAGCTTCCACTGCTCTCCCTGCACAGTGACAGCACACTCTTCCTCTCTGCTCCATACATATCTTCCCAACAGTCTACTGCCTTCTTCTCTCCACCCAATCCACTTCTTCTAGTGTGAGGTCAATACGATGACCTCCTATAGATGCCTAGAACCTTAAAGTGCCCACACAATATGGTCACTCTGCATCACCAAGTCCAATCTATTGCTATCTGGAAAGTTGACCTTCAATATGATTTATGGACAGGGGCAGCTTCAGCACCAGGGGCCCCGCTCCTAGGAGAACTTCAAGGCCCCTGGACCATCAATTGCGGTCTTTTAGTGGAGATCTCAGGGTGCACCCCTATTTATACTTGTGTTGCCAGTGAGACTCAACTTTGTGAGCTCCATCATGGCTATCACTGGTGGTAGCCGGGCACCATCTGGTTCTTCTGGTCACAAGTCGATTTAGACATCCACCCACATGGGTCTCTCTGTCTTCCGGATTCTCTTTTCCCCATGTCATTATGGACCTTGGTGATCATCTGTTCCTGCTGAGTTGGGACCATTTGCTGTACCCTCAGATGGAAGCTTGGCAGCTTTTAAGACCCCAGATGCCACTCACCAATGTGGGGTGCAGAGAGACCTCAATAGCAAAATGCTAGTTGTGTCGATTGTCCTTGATTTCCCCTGAAAGCATGATCCCCTGCCCCCTGCCTCAGCTACCCCATCCTTGCAATATTGGGTTAAGATGGGAGGAGTACACAAGTTAAGTTGAAGTCTCGTTAATGCTGATCTTCTGACTAATGTGTGTTGTCACCAATTTCACCCAACCAAATTTCTAACAACTATCTAATCTAAACCTTCCCTTGCCACCCTCCCACCCTCCCAACGGTTGCAGCCATCGAAGAGTCTCTTCTGTTATGCATGAGTCTGCTTTTAAGTTCTTATCGTAGTGATCTCATGCAACAGTTGTCCTTCTGTTGCTGACTACTTTCACTCAACATAAGGTCCTCCAGTTGAAACCAGGTTAAGAGATGTTTCCTGCTGTCATCATTGTTCTTTATTATTACATAGTGTTCCACTGAGTATATATACCATAGTTTACTTATCCCTTCTTCTGTTGTTGGGCGTCTGGGTTGATTCCATCTTTTTGCTTTCGTGGACATACATATGCATGTATCTGTTGGTGTGAGTGGCCTTGATTCTGTAATTCCAAGCAGTGGAATTACTGGGTCAAACGGTATATCGATATCCATTATTTTAAGATAGTGCCAGATTGCTTTCCGAAGAGGTGGCACCATTTTGCAATTCCCCCAAGAGTGTAGGAGAGTTCCAATCTCTACACAGCCTCTTCAGCATTTAGTGTTTTGTGGTTTTTGGATCATGGCCAACCTTGTTGGGGTGAGATGGTATCTCATTGTCGTTTTGATTACAATTTCTTTAATAGCTAATGATTGTGAGCACATCCACATGTGTTTTTTGGCTGCCTGGATCTCCTCTTTAGAGCAGTGTTTGTCCACCTCCTTTGCCCATCATTTAATTGAATGATTTATCTTTTTCTTATTGATATTTTGTAGTACCTCATAGATTATGGAGACCAGGTATCAATCTGACATAGAGTTGCCAAATATTTTTTCCCATTCTGTAGACGGCCTTTTAATTCAACTAATAAAGTCTTTGGATGAGCAAAAGTGATTGATTCTTAGTCATTCCCATTTATCTATTTTCTCTTCTGTTGTTTGTGGTTTGTTTGACAGATTTTGAAGTTGTCTGCATTGTGTATTAAATCTTCCATTGTTGTTCCTACTTTTTCTTGGATGAGCTTTATCATTTTAGATTAGATATCTAGGTCTTTCATCCAGTTAGAGTTGTTTTTTGTATAAGGTGTAAGATATGGGTCTTGTTTTAATTTAGTTCAGATGGACATCTGATTTTGCCAGGACCATTTGTTGAGGAAATTGTTTTTACCCTAGTTTAATGTCTTGGGGCCTTTGTCGAATATCAACTGTTCATAGGCTGGTGATGTCATCTCTGGGGTTTTGATTCTGTTCCACTGATCTATCTCTCTGTTTTTGTACGAGTACCAGGCTATTTTGACTACTGTGGCAGTGTAATAGGTTCTAAGGTTGGGTAATGAGAGGCCTCCCAGTGTATTCTTCTTCTTCAGTAAAGCTTTACTTATCCAGGACTTCTTCCCTTTCCAGACAAAGTTGGTAATTTGTTCCTCCATCTCATTAAAAAATGTCACTGGAACTTGTATTGGGATTGCATTATATAAGCAGATTGCTTTGGGTGAAATAGCCATTTTCACAATGTTAAGTCTTCCTATCCATGAGCAGGGTACGTTTCTCCATTTATGTAACTTTCTCTTAGTTTCCTCTAGTAAGGGTTTGTAGTTCTCTTTTTAAAGATGTGTTATTTCTCTGGTTCAATTTATTCCTAGGTATTTTATCTTCTTAGGACCTATGGTAAATGATATTGACTTCATGATTTCTTCCTTAATAACTTCGTTGTTGATATAAAGGAATACTAACTGATTTACTTACGTTTATCTTGTATCCTGAGACTTTGCTGAACTCTTCTATCAGCTTGATTAGTTTCCTTATGGATTCTTTGAGATTCTCTGCATGTACAATCCTATCATCTGCAAATAGGGAGATTTTGACTTACGCTTTGCCAATGCAGAGGCCCTTTATTCCTTGGTCTTGTCTAACTGCTCTGGCTAGAACTTCTAGTACAATGTTGAATAGGAGAGATGAGACAGGGTATCCTTGTCTAGTTCCTGTTCTCATGGGAAACTGTTTCAGACTCTCTCCATTCAGGATGACGTATGCAGTTGGTTTTGTATAAATGGCCTTTATTGCACTGAGGAATTGGCCATCTATTCCTATTTTGCTGGGAGTTTTTAGCATGAATGGGTGTTGGACTTTATCAAATGCCTTTTCTGCATCAGTAGACAAGATCAGGTGATTCTTGTGTTTTGTGGTATTTATGTGGTTGATCACATTAATGGTTTTTCTGATGTTGAACCAGCCTTGCATCCCTGGTATGAATCCAACTTGACCATGATGGATTATTTTTTGGATATGTTGTTGTATTCTATTGGCAAGAATTTTGTTGAAGATCTTTGCATCTAGATTCATGAATGATACCAGTCTGTATTTCTCCTTTTTTGATGGGTCTTTCCCTAGCTTTGGTATCAGGGTTATGTTGGCTTCATAGAATGAATTTGGGAGTACTCCATCCCTTTCTATACTGTGAAATAGTCTCAGTAGTATTGGAGATAACTCTTCTCTAAAAGCTTGGTAGAATTCTGCAGTGAAGCCAAATGGGCCTGGGCTTTTGTTGGTTGGGAGTTTTCTGATGACTTTTTCAATGTCTTCCTTTGTGATGGGTTTACTAAGTTGTTCTCCTTCACCTTGTGATAATTTGAGTAGGTGATATGAATCAAGGAATCCATTTCTTCTAGGTTTTCAAACCTGATAGAATACAGTCTTTCATAGTACTCGGCTATGATGTTTTTGATTTCTACTGGATCTGTTGTGACCACTACCCTCTCATTTCTAATGTGGGTTATTTCTTTTCCTGTTTCTCTTTAGTAGGTTTAGCCAATGGTTTGTCAATTTTGTTGATCTTTTCAGAAAACCAGCTTTTGGTCTTTTCAATTTTTTCAATTCTCTTTCTATTCTCTAATTTGTTTAGTTCTGCTCTGATCTTTATGATTTGTTTTCTTCTGGTGCCTGAGGGGTTCCTCTGTTATTCTCTCTCTGTTTGTTCAAGCTGTAGTGTCAGCTCTTTGATTTGGTTTCTTTCTTCCTTCCAGATGTGTGATTCATGGAGATAAACTGAGCTCTGAGAACTGCTTTAGCTGTATCCTATAGGTTCTGGTAGAAAGTGTTTTCATTCTCATTGGAATCCATGAATTTCTTTATTTCATCCTTGATTTCTTCTATAACACATGGGTTGTTGAGCAAGGTTTTGTTCAGTTTCCATGAGTTCCACTTTCTACCTATGTTTTTTCCACTATTGATTTTTACTTTTATGGCTTTATGATCTGAGAAGATGCTTTGCACTAATTCAATGGTATGAATTTTGTTGAGAATTGCTTTATGTCCGAACACATGGTCTATTCCAGAGAATGTTCCACCTGAACTGGAGTAGAAGGTGTAGTTGTCCACTAATGGATAGAACATTCTGTATATGTCAATGAGGTCTAGATGGTTAATTGTGGCAATAAAGTCTTCTTTGTCTTTACTGAGCTTTTTTCTAGACAATCTGTCCAATATTGAGGAGTGTTGAAGTCTCCTACTATGATTGTGGAGTGATCTATCTCCTTTTTGAGTATAGTCAGTCTTTCTTTGACGTATTTAGGTGCTGTAATATTAGTGCATAAATATTTAATACTGTTAAGTCCTGCTGTGTATTGAACCTTTCAGCAATAAATAGTGTCCCTCCTTGTCCACGTTGGTGGATTTTACACTAAAAGTGATTTTGTCTGAGATTAGAATTGCCACACATGCTTTTCTTTGTTCATTGTCAGCTTGGTATATATTCTTCCATACTTTGATTTTCAGTTTGCTCCTGTATTTAAGTCTAAGGTGAGTTTCTTGTAGGCAACATATAGATGGGTCATGTCTTTTGATCCAAGATATCACTCGATGTCTCTGTATTGGAGCATTCAGTCCATTCACATTCAATGTAATCATTGATAGGTATGTGTTCAGTGCTGTCATTGTGATATGTTTAGTTTTGTGTTGATGTTTTCTCTGTTGTTCTTACTACTCTGTTCTCAGACATTCTTCTTTGTGTGCCGACTTTTCACCTTTTTCAGGATTGTTTTTGTGGTTGTCGAGACTCCTGTATTACATTTCTTGATTTGATGTGTTACATCTTTACTGTGCTCTATGGCTGCCCCTAAGATCCCCCTTAACAAACTAGGTATAAACCCAATTTTGATTGATACCAGTCTTGTGAACTTCCTCTCCATCTGGAAGGACTGTAATGACTGTAGTACAACCCTCTTTTAAATATGATGATATCAAAGCTTACATGATATGATCACTGGATTGTTTCTTTCACTGTTATAGCTTTGATTGTGTTTGGAACCTTCCATAACTGAGTAGGATTCTGGATAATGTGTCCTTCTAAAATACAAAGCTAGTGGTTTTGTTCTTCCAAACCAAAAGATTCTTTCAGTATTTCTTGTAGCTTTGGTTTCATTTTTACAAAATCTCTGAATTTCTGTTTATCTGCAAATGTCTTAATTTCATTTTCGTATTTAAAAGATAGCTTTGCAGGATATGTAATTTTTGGTTGGAAGTTCTTCTTCAAGGCTTTCAATGTGCCATGCCAGTGTCTCCATGCCAGAATAGTTTCTTCAGAGAAATCTGATGAAAACCTACAGGGTTTCCCTCTGAATGTTAGCTTTGCTTTGAGTCTTGCTGTCTTTAAGAGTTTCTGCTTATGTTTCATTTTGTTGAGCTTAAGTATAATATGTCTTGGAGTCTTTCTTTTGAGATCTATATTGAGTGGCATTTGAGATGCACCTTGGATATTTATATTGTCTTCTTTCATAATTTCTGGGAAGTTTTCTGTCAACAGCTCAACAACAATACTCCCTGTGTTCTCAAGTGTCTCGCCCTGTTCAGAAACTCCAATGAATCATAGATTGTTCTTCTTAATAGAATCCTACATGCTTCTTGACGTTTCTTCATTTTTCTTGTTTCTTTTTTCTGATTTCTCCTCTTAGATGCTGGAGTCAGTGGCTCTGTCTTCCAAATCAGCAATTCTCTTTTCCATTTGTTCCTTTCTGTTTTCTTGGCTTTGAATTGAAGTTCCTATGTCTTTGATTTTGTTCCTGATCTGTCGCATTTCAGAGTACTGGTGTTCCATCAGATCGAACAGCTTGCTTAATTTTTCATTTTGCTCTGCTGCGTTTTGTATAAGGTCTAGCAGGGGTCTATATATAATCCTTTTGTATTCATCTTCTGATAGTTTCAGAAAAGCTTCTTCGTCTGTGAAATTCTGAGGTGGTTTTTCGGGGGGGCCTTCTGATGCCATTGGTGACTTCTGGGTACTGTCCTCTCCAATGTAAGCTGCTTTTTGGGCATCATGTGAGTCAATAGAGGCTGGAAGAGTTGCTGTGGAGATGTACTACAGTTGTTTCTCTAGGCTTTCTTAAGATGAGAAGTTAAAAGTATTTGGCACCTTCCAAAGTCAGTCAGGTTTTCACGTGTCTGTGTCCCTCTTCCCAGCTGGCAAAGCAAGCACCTCTGTATTACATCAGATGTTATAAACTAGCTCAAAATACAGAAAGTTTACTGGCCTGCTGGCGTCTGCTGTCAGGCCCCAGCTTCAGGGGATACTGCATAGAACTCTGTTTTTCTATTAGAAACACAGTCTCTTCTGTGTAGGAACTGCCTCTCAGCCCAGGAATTAGGTCCAGCTGAGGCTTCTGTATTGATGACCCCGCCTCCCAGCAAATCAAGATGGTGTCCCGCGTAAGCTCGCTAGCCAGCAAAGGATGCCGAAATGCCCAGAGGCCATAGCCTCTGCTGCTGGGCCCTAGCCCCAGGCAACACTGTGTAAAACACCGCCTCCCTGCTAGAAAAACACTCTCCCCCCCCCCCGGCAGGTGCCACCTCCCAGCCTAAGAACCAAGTCCGCCTGGGGACTGTGCCCGGGCTTCTCCATTTCTTGATAGGCCAGAGGAGCCAAGGTGCCTAGAGTCCAAAGCTAGGCTCACAGAAGATGGCAATTATGCTTGCCCGTCCCACCAGCAGTGTGCCTGAAACCAGCAGCTAGTCAAGTCCAAGTTCTGCCCGGAGCAAAGAGAGAAGAAAAGAAAATCGAAATGATGAGTTATCTTCAGTCTGTGCAAGTCTGTGCTCACTGAGAGTGGAGTCAGTGAAAAAGAGAAGGTTTTGCGTTCACTGATATGAAGTCCAAATTAAGAGCCCTATGCTGCATCCCAGGGCTCACTAGTTGCCCAGAAGCCTCTGTTTAACTACCATATCAGGTCATGGTTTCCAGAGGGATTTTTGGAGACGTGTGTTTAGTCTGCCATCTTGACTCTACCCTATTTTGTGTTTTTTGGATCATGGCTGACTTTGCTGGTGTGAGATGGTATCTGACTGTAGTTTTGATTTGGATTTCTCTGATAGTTAATGACTGTGAGCATTTCCTCATGTGCTTTCTGGCTGCCTGGATGTCCTGTTTGATGAACTATCTGTCTATCTCCTATGTAGACTGCTTAATTCAGTTATTTGCCTTTTTCTTGTTGATATTTTGCAATGTGGAGTACAGCAAAATATTTTTTTAAAATCTTTAACTAATTCTGTTTTATTGAAATTTATGTATATGGTTTGAAATGTACCTCCCAAAAAGACATATAAGTGTACCTCCCAAAAAAGTATCTGTAAATATGATCCTGTCCGGAAAAATTTTTTTTGGTTACATTAGTTAAGTCATACCAGTGCAGAATGAGTCCTACACCTAATCACTTCTGATTTGTGTCTTATGAAAAGAGTAGACTAGACAGTGAGGAAGACTGGCAACTTATGAGGTTGTGTCTATAAGTAAAGACATGCAATTCCAATGATTGGCTACAGATACCAGAAATAGGAGAAAGGCCCACAGGCATTATTGACACAGTTGAGATCTGGATTTGAACTTCTGGTCTCCAGAATTGCAAGAAGATAAATTCCTGTATTTTATTATGATTATTTTTTTATACTTAAAATGAAGGTTTACAGAGAAAATTACTTTCTCACTAAATAGTCATACACCCATATTGTTTTGAGACATTGGTTACCAACAGCAGGACATGTCAACACTCTCCTCTTCTTGACTTTGGGTTCCCTATTACAAGCTTTCCTGTTCTCTCCTGCCTTTCTGGTCGTTTTCCCTGGGATGGTGCAGCCATTTACTCTCCTTTTGTTTCACAGGCCTGTTGCATCTTTGGTTGAAGGAAGAATCTCAAGAGTGGCTTCAGTACTGAGTTAAAAGTGTGTCTGGTAAATTCTTGTACTTTAGATAAATCCACTTATGCTATCGTTCATATAGCAGCACTGAGTAACTAGGGTAGCATGTATTCAATTATGTAAAGTATTAAGTCATACTGAAATCAGGACTCCTGTAATGTTTAAGATAAAATTTAGAATATATAAAGGCAAAAACAAATAGAAGGGGGAAATGCAGATTGAGAATATGTCACTGTAGTTAAACAAGCAAAAAATCAACTGCTTTTCAAAATATACTGTAACTGTCATATTAATTAACATTTTTAGTACATATATATTTTTTATTATGCTTGAGTGAAAATATACAATCCCACAAAATTTGCATACCCACCAATGAGTGGCTTCCACTGCTCTCCCTGCCCAGTGACAACATATTCCTCCTCTCCATTCTGTACATGTCATATCCTCCTAAAATCTCCTATACCCTCCTCTCCATCTTCTCCCCTGTGTCCCGTAAGAGATCAGCCCGATGACATCCTACAGATGCACAGAACCATAAAATGAACACATGATATGATTATGCTGTGTCACCAAGTCCAATCCATTCCTGTCTGAAGAGTTGACCTGTATTATTATTTATGGATAGGAGCAGCATCAGGGTTAGGGGCCATGCTCCCAGGGGAACGCTGAGGCCCCTGGACCATCAAATGTTTTAGTGGTGTTTTAGTGGAGATGTCAGGGTGAACCGCTTTTTATTTTTGTGTTGCCAGTGAGACTCAACTTTGTGAGCCTTATCATGGCTATCACTGGTAGTGGCCAAACACCATCCAATTGTTCAGATCACATGTTGATGTAGTCACCTGCTCACGTGGATTTCTCTGTCTTCTGGGTTCTCTTTCCCTCATGTCATTTCAGTCCTTGGAGATCATCTGTTCCTGCTGAGTTGGGACCATTTGGTGTACCTTAGATGGCAGCTTGGGAGCTTTTAAAACCCCAGACATCACTCACCAACTTGGGGTGCAGAAGACTCTCTTAGTAAAACATTGGTTATGCCAATTGGCCTTGATGTCCCCTGATAGTGTAGCTCCCAGACCCCCCACTCAAGCTACTTCATTCTTGCAATATTGGGTTAAGATGGGAGGAGTAATCATGTTAAAGTCCAGTTAAAATTGATCTTTCTGTGTGCTGTCACAGATTTCACCCAACCAAAATTCTATCAACTGTCTAATAATCTATACCCACCCTCTACCTCCCTCCATCCCCACACATGCAGCTGTTAAAGAGTCTTTTCTTCTATGCATGAGTCTGTTTTTAAGTTCTTATAGTAGGGGTCTCATACAGTATTTGTCCTTTTGCTGCTGACTACTTTCACTCACATAGTGTCTTCCAATTAAAACCAGGTTATGAGATGCTTGCTAAAATCATCATTGTTCTTTATCATTGTAGAGTGTTCCATTGAGTATATATACCATAGCTTACTTATCCATTCCTCTGTTGTTGGGTATCTGGGTTGATTCCATCTTTTTGCTACTGTGGACTGTGTTGTAATAAACATTCTTGTGCATGTACCAGTTGGTGTGAATGGCCTTGATTCTGTAGGGTATATTTAAGCAGTGAAATTACTGGATCAAATGGTATACCAATTTCCAGATTTTTAAGGAAGCACCAGATTGCTTTCCAAAGAGGTTGCAACATTTTGCAATCCCACCAACAGTGTAGGAGAGTTCCAATTTCTCCAAAATGTCTTCAGTATTTGTTGTTTTACTTTTCTTGGATCATGGCCAAACTTGTTGAGATTGTATCTCATTGTAGTTTTCATTTGAATTTCTTTAATAGCTAATGATCGTGAGCATGTCTGCATGTGTTTTTTGGCTGCCTGGATCTCATCTTTAGAGAGGCGTCTGTCCATCTCCTTTGTCTATCACTTAATTGGGTAATTTATCTTTTTCTTATTAGTATTTGGTAGCACCTTATAGATCATGGAGATCAGGCATTGGTCCAACATATAGTTGCCAAATATTTTTCCTCTTCTGTAGGTGGTCTTTCAATTCTGTTAATAAAGTCTTTGAATGAGCAAAAGTGTTTGATTCTTAGTAGTTCCCATTTATGTATTTTATCTTCTGTTGACTGTGGTATGTCAGATTTTGAAGTCTGTCTATGTTGAGTATTAAAACTTCCATTGTCGATTCTAATTTTTCTTGGATGAGCCTCATCATTTTAGATTTGCTGTTTAGGTCTTTTATCCAGTTTGAGTTTTTTTTTTTTTTTTTTTTTTGTATAAGGTGTAAGATATGAGTCTTGTTTCAATTTATTGCAGATGGATATCCAATTTTGCCAGCATCATTTGTCAAAGAAATTGTTTACCCCTGTTTAATGTCTTAGGATCTTTGTCTAATACCAACTGTTCATAGGAGGATGATTTCATCTTTAGAGTCTCAATTCTATTCCATAGATCTATCTATCTGTTTTTGTACCAGTACCAGGCTGTTTTGACTACTGTGGCAGTGTAAGGAGTTCTAAAATCGGATAGTGAGAGGCCTCCCAGCGTGTTCTTCTTCTTCAGTAGTGCTGTGCTTATCTGGAAATTCTTCAATTTCCAAAACAAGTTGGTGATTTGTTTCTCCATCTTATTAAAAAAAGTCACAGAGGCGGCAGAGTCAAGATGACAGACTAAACACAAAGCTCCCTAAATCCCTCTGGAAATCAAGACCTGAATTGATAGTTAAACAGAGCCTTCTGGACACCTAGTGAGACCTAGGATGCAACATAGGTCTATTAACTTGGAATTCATATCACTGAATGCAAGTCTCCTCTCTTTCACTGATGCCATTCTTGGTGAGCACAGGCTTGCACAGCTGAAGGTAACTTATCACTTTATGTTTTTTTTTTTGCTATCTTAGCTGGCAGTAGGAGCTGGGACTTGACTAGCCACTAGTCTCAGATGCACTGCTTGTGGTATCGGCAAGCAAAATTGCCATATTTTGAGAGCCCAACTTTGGACACTGTACATCTCGGCACCTTTGGCATCTCTTTCTGCCTCTGTCATATAGTAGGCAGTACCAAGGTGGTGGCAAGCTTGTGCGGAGCACCATCTTGTTCCGCTATAAGACAGAGACACCCATAAGGAGGCCCAAGATGAACTTAGTTCCTAGGCTAGGAGTTAGTGCCAGCCTGGGTATGAGTGCTTTTCCAGCAGAAAAGCAGTATTTTACACAGTGTTGGTTATGGCAGGGGCCTGGCAACAGAGGCTGTGGACTCTCTGTATCTTGACAACTTTGGCTTCTCTTTTGGTCCCAGCCAGGTAGCTAGGATGTGTGGGACACCATTTTGTTCCACTGGGAAGTGGATATACTCATATAGAATCCTCTAATTTCTAGGCTGGAAAGCAGTGCCTGCCTGGAGGAGAGTGCTTTTCTAGCAGAAAAGAAGTATTCTACACAATGTCACCTACAGCAAGGGCCTAACAGTAGAGGCAGTAGCCTTTCTGTATTGTGAGCTAGTTTATAACATCTGGGGTTCAATAACAGAGGTGCTTACTTTACCAGCTGGGTAGATTGACCAATACACCTGAAAACCTGACTGCCATTGGAAGTTGTCAGATACTTTTTACCACTCATTTTAAGACAGCCTAGAGAAACAACTGTGGAACATCTCCACAGCATCTCTCTCAGCCTCTATTGACTCACATGATGCCTAAAAAAGAACCAACTCTGGACAAAACCATAGTGAAGAAATCACCCATGGTTTTAAAAGGTCCACAAAAGAAAGCACTTCACAACTTCCCAGATGAAGAAGCTTTTCTGAAGCTATCAGAAGATGAATACAAAAGGATTATATAGACAGCTATCCTAGACCTTATACAAAATACAGGAGAGCAAATTGAAAAATTAAACAAACTGTTTTATCTGATGGAACACCAGTACTCTGAAATCCAACAGATCAAGAACAACATCAAAGACGTAGAAACTTCAGCCAAGAAAACAGAATGGAACAAATGGAAAAGAGAATTTCTGACTTGGAAGACAGAGTTACTGACTCCAGCATCTATGAGGAGAAAGTAGAAAATAGAAACAGGAAAAATGAAGAAGCATTAAGAAGCATGTGGGACTCTATTAAGAGGAACAATCTACAATTAATTGGAGTTCCTGAACAGGGTGAGACACCTGAGAACACAGAGAGTACTGCAGCTGTGCTGCTGACAGAAAACTTCCCAGAAATTATGAAAGAAGAGAATATATATATATCCAAGGTGCATATCAAATGCTACTCAATATAGATCTCAAAAGAAAGACTCCAAGACATATTATAATCAAGCCCAACAAAATGAAACAAGCAGAAACTCTTAAAGACAGCAAGACTCAAAGCAAAATTAACATTCAGAGGGAAATCCTGTAGGCTTTCATCAGATTTATCAGCAGAAACAATGCTGACACAGAGGCATTTCCATGACACATTCAAAGTCTTGAAGGAGAAGAACTTCCAACCAAGAATTATATAACCTGCAAAGCAATCTTTTAAATATGAAAATGAAATTGAGACATTTGCAGACAAACAGAAACTCAGAGACTTTGTAAAACCAAACCAAAGCTACAAGAAATACTGAAAGAATCTCTTGGCTTAGAAGAACAAAACCACTAACTTTGTATTTTAGAAGCAAATACAGGACACATCACCCAGAAAAATACTCAGTTAGAGAAGGTTCCAAACTCAATCAAAGCTATGATAGTGAAAGAAATAATTCAGTGATCATATCCTGAAAACTGTGATGTCATCATGTTTAAAAGAGGGATGTAGTCCTTCCAGATGGAGAGTAAGTTGATAAGAGTGGTAATAATTGAAATTGGGTTTATACCTAGTTTGTTAAGGGGGATCTTAGGGGCAACCATAAAGCACAGTAAAGATGTAACACATCAAATCAAGAAATGTAATACAGGAGTCTCGACAACCAAAAAACAACCCTGAAAAAGGTGAAAAGTCAGCACACAAAGAAGAATGTCTGAGAACAGAGTAGTAAGAACAACAGAGAAAACATCAACACAAAACTAAACATATCACAATGACAGCACTGAACACATACCTATCAATAATTACATTGAATGTGAATGGACTGAATGCTCCAATACAGAGACATCGAGTGATATCTTGGATCAAAAGACATGACCCATCTATATGTTGCCTACAAGAAACTCACCTTAGACTTAAAGACAGGAGCAAACTGAAAATCAAAGGATGGAAGAATATATACCAAGCTGACAATGAACAAAGAAGAGCACGTGTGGCAATTCTAATCTCAGACAAAATCACTTTTAGTGTAAAATCCACCATCGTGGACAAGGAGGGACACTATTTATTGCTGAAAGTTTCAATACACAAGCAGGACTTAATATTACATATGTATGCACCTAATATTAGAGCACTTAAATACATCAAAGAAACACTGACTACACTCAAAAAGGAGATAGATCACTCCACAGTCATAGTAGGAGACTTCAACACTCCACTCTCAATATTGGACAGATTGTCTAGAAAAAAGCTCAGTAAAGACAAAGAAGACTTTATTGCCACAATTAACCAACCAGACCTCATCGACATATACAGAATGTTCTATCCATCAGTGGACAACTACACTTTCTTCTCCAGTGCAGGTGGAACATTCTCCAGAATAGACCATGTGTTAAGACATACAGCAGTACTCAACAAAATTCGTACCATTGAATTAGTGCAAAGCATCTTCTCAGATCATAAAACCATAAAAGTCTAAATCAATAGCAGAAAAAACATAGAAAGTGGAACACATGGAAACTGTATAGCACCTTGCTCAACAACACATGTGTCGTAGAAGAAATCAGAGATTAAATAAAGAAATTGATGGATTCCAATGAGAATGAAAACACTTCCTACCAGAACCTATGGGATACAGCCAAAGCAGTTCTCAGAGCTCAGTTTATCTCCATGAATGCACACATCCAGGAGGAAGAAAGAAACCAAATCAAAGAATTAACCCTACAGCTTGAACAAGCAGAGAGAGAATAACAGAGGAGCCCCTCAGGCACTAGAAGAAAACAGACCATAAAGATCAGAGGAGAACTAAATGAATTAAAGAACAGAAGAACCATTGAAAAAATTGAAAAGAGCAAAAGCTGGTTTTCTGAAAAGATCAGCAAAATTGACAAACCACTGGCCAAACTTACCAAAGTAAAGCAGGAAAGGAAACAAGTAACCCAAACAAGAAATGAGAGGGGAGTTGTCATAACAGATGCAACAGAATTCAAAACTATCATAACAGAATACTATGAAAGACTGTACTCTAACAAATTTGAAAACCTAGAGGAAATGTTAGCTTTGCTTTAAGTCTTGCTGTCTTTACGAGTTTCTGCTTATGTTTCATTTTGTTGAGCTTGATTATAACATGTCTTGGAGTCTTTCTTTTGAGATCTATATTGAGTGGCATTCGATATGCATTTTGGATATGTATATTCTCTTCTTTCATAATTTCTGGGAAGTTATCAGTCACTAGCTCAGCTGCAGTACTCTCTGTGTTCTCAGGTGTCTCACCCTGTTCAGGAACTCCAATTAATTGTAGATTGTTCCTCTTAATAGAGTCCCACATGCTTCTTAATGCTTCTTCATTTTTCCTGTTTCTTTTTTCTGATTTATCCTCATAGATGCTGGAGTCAGTAACTCTGTCTTCCAAGTCAGAAATTCTCTTTTCCATTTGTTCCATTCTGTTTTCTTGGCTTTGAACTGAAGTTTCTGTGTCTTTGATGTTGTTCTCAATCTGTTGGATTTCAGAGTACTGGTGTTCCATCTGGTTGAACAGCTTGCTTAATTTTGCATTTTTGTCTGCTGTATTTTGTGTAAGGTCTAGGAGGGCTCTATATAATCCTTTTGTACATGTAGTCTGATAGTTTCAGAAAGGCTTCTTGTTCTGGGAAGTTCTTTGGATCTTTCCTTTGTGGGCCTTCTGAAGCCATAGGTGAATTCTTCCTAATGTTCTGATCCAAGGTTTGTTGCTTTTTGTGCATCTGGAGGTTATTTTGTTTCTCTGGTGTTAGTTTAATGGGAGAGACAGTGTGTGGGATAGCCACATTCTGAAAGCCTGGTGAGTGACTGAAGACACCACTGCTCCTCCATTCTCCCTTTCCCAGATCTGCCATAGATTCTGCTGGTTTGCAGTGGGCGGGGAAGCTTGGCCAGGATGCCATCTTGTTGGCTGGGAGGTGAAGTCACCCAACTGGAGGACTCAGCAGGAGCTAATTCTTAAGCTAAGAACCAATACAAGCACAGAAAGTGCTTTTCCAGCAGAAAGACTGCATTTGGCACAGCATTACCTTCTGGGTGGGGTCCAGCAGAGGATGGCATCAAGGCTGTAACCCCTCCCTAGTTTTAACTATATCATAGCATCTGGAAATGCCTGAAGAGGTGTTTCCACAGTCAGTAGCAAAGCAGGGCCTGCCACATCTGATGGCCTAACTGATTTCAGCATCTGTCAGATAGCTCCAAGCTTTTTAAAATAAGACTGGAGATATAACTGCTGAGAAGCCTGGGGGCATCTCTTCCAGCCTTTATAGGTTCTGTTGATGGCCTCCCAGTGACTCTGTAGGTAGGGTGCTGCTTGCCAACAAAGATGTGGAGCCAGCCACCCCAGGGAGTCCACTAGGGCCAGTCACTAAAATATACAGAGGCAGTTGGTGACAAACTCCTTTCTGAGAAATACACTTCAACTCCTGTTGAGGTAACAACAGAGAAACAGCATCTAGATGTCCCTAAGGCAATACACCATTGCTAATCATTTAAAGAAACAGTCCACAATGGCTCCAGAAAACTCCCTAAATAAAGAATCAAAAATCTTCCCAGATGAAGAAACCTTTCTGAAACTATTAGAGGTTGAATACAAAAGTGATGTAGAGAGTTCTCCTAGAGATTAAACAAAATGCAGCAGAGCAAAATGAAAAATTAAGCAAGCTATTTGAACTGATGGAACTTCAACAATCTGAAATCCAGTAGATAAATAACAAAATGACAGAATTAGACAATTCAATCTAAAGCCAAAAGAGCAGAATTGAGGAGATGGAAGTCAGACTTAGTGACCTTGAGGACAGAGCAACTGACACCAACATTTATGAGGAGAAATCAGAGAAAAGAAATAAGAAAAATGAAGAAGCATTAAGAAACATATGGGACACTTTTAAGAGGAGGAAACTATGATTAATTGGAGTTCCTAAACAGGCAGAGATAGCTGAAAACACAGAATTGTTGTTGAGTTGCTGACAGAAGACTTCCCTGAAATTATGAAAGAAGAGAACATGGATAGCCAAGATGTGTTCCAAACACCACAGAAACCAGACCCCAAAAGAAAGATAACAAAATATATTATAATCAAGTTAATAAAACGAAACATAAACAAATTTTCTTAAAGGCAGTGAGGCTCAAAGCAAAGTTAACATTCAGAGGAAAGCCCTGTAGGCTTTCGTCTGGCTTATTGACAGAAAAAAACATTACCAAGGAGGCAGTGAGATGACACACTCAAAGTCTCAAAGGAGAAAAACTTCCAACCAAAAATTATGGATCCTGCAAAATAGTCTCTTAAATATGAAGATGAAATTAAAACACTTGCAGATAAACACAACCTTAGAGACTTTATAAAAACCAAACCCAAACTACAAGAAATACTGAAAATCTCTTTGCTTAGAAAAACAAAACCACTAAGTGTATATTTAAAGAGGTGATGCATGACACAGCATCCAGAATCCCACTCAGAGAAGTCAAAAAACTCAATTAAAGCCACAATATTAAAACAAGAGAACCAGTGATCATACTATGAAAATTAGAACACCATCACCCTGAAAGAGGAGTATACTACAGTAGTTATAGTCCTTCAGATGAAGAAGAAGCTATAAAGAAATGCAGAAGATAAAATTGAGTTTAAACTTAGAATATTAAGGGGGATGATAAGGGTAGCTGCAAGGCACAATAACAGTGCAACACATCAAAACAAGAAACATAATATAAGTCTGAAGAAACACAAAACAAGTACTGAAAAAGCTGAAAATTCAACCCATAAAGAATAATGGCCTAGAACAGTATGTTAAGAGCAACGTAGAAAACATCAACACAAAAATAAATACTTCAGAATGACAGCACTAAACACAAACTTATCAGTAGTTACACTGAGTGTAAATGGACTGAACACTCCAGCAAAATGACAAGGAATGACTTAGTGGATCAAAAGACACGACCCTTTTATATGTTGCATACAATAAACACACATTAGACTTAAAGATATGAACAAACTGAAAACTGAAGAATGGAATACTATATACCAAGCTAACAACATACAAAGGACAGGTGTGGCAATACCAATCTCAGATAAAGTAGATTTTTATATAAAATCCACCACTGTGGACAAGGATGGACGCTATTTACTTCTGAAAAGGTTCAATACACAAACAGAACTTAACAATATTAAATATTTATGCACCCAATACTAGAGTATGTAAATACTTTGAACAAACACTGACTGCGTTGAAAACGAGATAGATCACTCTACAATGATAGCTGGAGACTTCAACATTCCACTTTCAGTAATGGACAAATCATTCAGAAAAAAGCTCAGTAAAGACACAGAAGATCTTATTATGACAATTGACTGACTAGACCTCATCAACATATACAAAACTTTTTCTCCAGCAACAGATAAGTAAACCTTCTTCTCTAATGCACATGGTACATTTTACTGAATAGACCATATTTTGGACATAAAGCAAATTTCAAAAAAATCTAAACCATTGAATTATTGCAAAGCATTTTTCCAGAACATAAAAGTCAAAATCAATAGCAGAAGAAAAAAACAGAAATTAGAACTCATAGAAACTGAACAACACCTTGCTCAAAAAGCCATGAGTTATAGAAGACATTAAGGACAAAATAAGAAGTTTACAGAATGAAACAAGAATTAAATCACATGCTACCAGAAAGTATGGGATACAGCCAAAGTAGTGTTCAGAGGTGAATTTATCTCTATAAATGCACACATTTGGAAGGAAGAAAGTACCTAAACACAAGAATTAACCCTACAGGTTTAACAAGTAGAAAGAGCAACAGAAGAACCCCTCAGGCAACAGAAGAAAACAGAAAATAAAAGATTAGAGCAGAACTAAACAAATTAGTGAATAGAAGAACTATTGAAAAAATTAACAAAACCAAATTCTGGGTTTTAGAAAAGATCAACAAAATTGATAAACCATTAGCTAAACTTACAAAAGAAAAACAGGAGAGGAAACAACCCAGATAAGAAAGGAAATGGTAAACGTCATAACGGAGCAACTGAAATCAAAAGTATCACAACATAATACTATGAAAGACTGTACTATAACAGATTTGAAAACCTAGAGGAAATTGACAAATTCCTAGATTCATATCACCTACAAAAATTATCACAAGAAGGTAGAACAACTTAATAAACCCATCCCAAAGGAAGAGACTGAAAAGGTCATCAAAAAGACTACCAACTATAAAAAGTCCTGGCCCAGATGGCTTCACTGCAGAATTCTACCAAGCTTTTAGAAAAGAGTTACCTCCAATACTACCGAGAGTGTTTCACAGCATAGAAAGGGATAGAATACTCTCAAACTCATTCTATAAAGCCACTATAACCCTGATACCAAAGCCAGAGAAAGGTCCCACTAAAAAAAAATTGCAGATCGAAATCATTCACGAACCTAAATTCAAAACTCTTCAACAAAATCCTTGCCAACAGAATCCAATAAGTTGTCAAAAATATAACTCATCATGACCAAGTTGGATTCATACTAGGAATGCAAGTCTAGTTCAACATCAGAAAAACAATTTATGTGATCAACCATGGAAATAACGGAAAAGATAAGAATCACCAGATTTTCTCAATTGATGCAGTGAAGGCATTTGACAAACTCCAACACCTATTTACACTAAAAACTCTCAACAAAATAGGAATACAAAGGAAATTCCTCAATGCAATAAGGGGAATCTTGCAAAGCCAACAGCCTACATGATCCTGAATGCAGAAAGACTGAAAGATTTCCCCTTGAGAATGAGAACTTGACAAGGATGCCCACCCTCACGTCTTTTAGTCAACATTATACTAGAAGTCCTGGCCAGAGCAATTAGAGAAGACAAAGAATAAAGGGCATCCGTATCAGCAAAGAAGAAGTAAATATCTACCTAGTGCAGATGATATGTTTGTATGTGCAGAGAATCCTAAAGAATCCACTAGCAAACTACTCGAACTAATAGAAGAGTTCAGCAAAGAATCAGGGTATAAGATAATTAAATCAGAAGGATTCCCTCATACCAACAACAGGATCATCAAAGAAGAAATCGCTAAATCAATACCATGTACTATAGCCCACAAGAAGACAAAATACCTAGAAATAAATCTAACAACAGAAATAAGAAACCCGTACAGAAAGAACTACAAGACCTTACTGCGAGAAACCAAGAGTGACTTACATTCGTGGAGAAACCTACCCTGCTCGTGGATAGGAAGACTGAACATTGTGAAAATGTCTGTTTTACACAAAGCTGTCTAAATATACAATGCAATCCCAATACAAATTCCAGTGACATTTTTTAAGGAGATGGAGAAACAAATTACCAACTTTGTTTGGAAAGGGAAGAAACCTTAAATAAGTAAAGCACTACTGAAGAAAGCAAACACAGTGGGAGGCCTCATACTACCTGACCTTAGAACATCACTGCCAAAGTAGCCAAAACAGCTCGGTACTAGTACAAAAAGAGACATATAGATCAATGGAACAGAGTTGAGGCCCCAGAGAGGTCACCATCCTTTAAAGAACTGTTTATATTCAACAAATACCCTCAGACTGTAAAGTGGGGTAAAAACAATCTCTTTAACAAATGGTGCTGGCAAAATTGGATATCCATCTGCAAAAAACAATCTCTTTAACAAATGGTGCTAGCAAAATTGGATATCCATCTGCCAAAAACTGAAACAAGACCCGTATCTCACACTTTACCCAAAAACTCACTCAAATTGGATAAAAGACCTAAATATTAAACCTAACTTGATAAAGATCGTGCAAGAAAAAAAAGGGTCAACAATAGAAGTTTTAATACAAAGCTTAGACAGACTTATTTTGACAAACAAGCCACAATCAACAGAAGAGAAAATAGATAAATGGCAGCTACTAAGAATCAAACCCCTTTTTTCATCCAAAGTTTTCATGAAAAGAAAAAAGACCACCCACAGAATGGGAAAAAATATTTGGCTACTATATGTCAGACCAACATTTGATCTCCATAATCTACAAGGCACTGCAAATTATCACCAAGGAAAAGGTAGATAACCCAATCAAACAACAGGCAAAGGAGATGGACAGATACTTCACCAAAGAGGTAGCCAAAACACACATTAGGAAATTCTCACAATCATTAGCCATTAGAGAAATCCAAATCAAAACTACAGTAAGATACTATCTTACCCCTGAAAAGTTGGCCATGATCCCCAAACCACAAAACAACAAACGGTAAAGGGGCTGAGGAGAAATGGGAACCCTCCTATACTGCTGGTGTGATTCCAAAATGGTACAACCCCTATGGAAAGCAATTTGGCACTTCCTTGAAAAGCCGGAAATAAATCTACCATTTGATCCAGTAATCCCACTGCTCCCAATATATACTACAGAATGAAAGGCAATCACATGAAAAGATACATACACACTAATGTTTATTGTAGCACAGTCCACAACTGCAAAAAGATCAAATCATCCCAGATGCCCCAAAACAGATGAATGGATAAACTATGGTACTTATACTCAATGGAACACTATGCAATGATGAAGAGTAGTGGTCATTTTAGGAAACCAGGCTATCCTGGTTTCAATTGTCAGACATTATGCTGAGTTAAATCAGTCAGTGGCAAAGAGACAAATATTGTATGAGACCCCTGATATAAGAACTTAAAAACAGACTTATGTACAGAAGAAAAGACTCTTTGACTGCTACAAGGGTAGGAAGAGAGGGAGAGGGCTGCCAATAGATTAGATAGTTGTTAGAAATTTTGTTGCATGAAAGCAATGGCAGCACACTGTAAAAAGAAAACCAACTTAACTAGACTTCATCACGAACTGAAAACTCTTCTAAAGTTAATGCAATATTGCCAAGATAGAGCAGCAGGGATGGGAGTCTGGGGACTATCCTCTCAAGGGACATAGAGGCCAATTGCATAATTAGGCTATTTCTGAGAGAGTCTTCTGAGCCCCATAGTGGTGAGTGGCATCTGGGGTCTCAAAAGCTAGCAAGCTGCCATCTAAGGTACATCATGTGGTCCCAACTCTTCCAGAATTGGTGATCAATAAGAACAACAAAGACATGAGGAAAGAAGAGCCCAGGAGACAGAAGGACTCATGTGAGGGGGTGACTGTATCAACATGTGATTATAAAAAACAGATATTGTCTGGCCACTATCAAAGATAACTGTGATGTGGCACACAATGTTGAGTCCCAGTGGCAGCATGAGAGAAAGAGGGGTGCAGCACAATAACTCCACTAAAAGATCACAATTGGTGGTTCAGTGTCCTGGGAGTTCCCTGTGGAACATAGCCCCTAGACCTACTTTTGCCCCTGACCAGAAAACATTACTGAGGTCAACTTTTCAGACAGGAATGGTCTGGAATTGGGACACAATGTGATTTCATAGTTTGTACTTTATGGTTCTGTGCATATATAGGATGCTGTCCTACTGGTCTCTTACTAGAAAGGAGAGGGAGGAGAAGGTAGAGAGGAGGGGACAGGAGATTTTTAAGAAGATATGACATACATGGAAATAAAAGGAGGAGTGTGCTGTCACCGGGCAAGGAGAGTAGAAGTAGCTGCAGATAGGTGGACATGCAAAGTTAATTTGGATTGTATACTTTCTCTTAATCAGAAAAAAAAAAATCCTGAGTGTAAACCGACTAACTGTACCAATAGAGAAACAGAGTGAGGCGGAACAGAAAAAAAAAAACCAGGACCTATCTATATGCTAGTTAGAAGAGACACAACTCAGACATAAAAACATAAACAAAGTAAAACTAAAAAGATGGAAAAAAATATATCAAGCAAATGACTCAAAAGAACAGGAGTACAAATATTAATGTATGTGAAAATAGTCTTTAAGTAAAATTCACCACATTAAAAGGTCAATACACCAGGAGAATGATCCCAAATGCAGAACTCCAAAGTGCGTAAAACAAAATCTCAGGGTGCTGAAAAGATAGCTTCACAATAGTAGTTGGAGACTGCAACACACCCTTTCTGATGAAACACAAAACACCCAGAAAGAAGCTCAATAAAGACACCCAAAACTAAACAAATCCGCTGTCACTGAGTTTATTTTGACTCATAGCAACCCTACAGGACAGAGTAGAATTGCCCTATAGTGTTTCCAAGGAGTGACTGCTGTATTTGAATTGTCAATCTCTGGATTAGCAGCTATAGCACTTAACCACTATGCCACCAGGTTTTCCAATAAAGACACAGATGATCTAAATGACATAATCAATCAACACGATCTCATAGACACACACCAAACACTCTACCCAACAACAGCCAAATATACCTACTTTTGGTACACATATGGAACATTCACAATAGAGCACAAAATGGGCCATAAAGCAAGTCTTAACAGAATCTACAGAATCAAAATATTAAAAAGCATCCTTTCTGACCATAAAGTCATAACAGAAGAACTCAATAACAGAAAAAAAAGCAAGGAAAATGAATCAAACACATTAAAACTGATCAACATTTTACACAGAAACTATTGAGTTACAAAAGAAATTAAGGACAGAGTAAAGAAACGCACAGAATCAAGTGAGAATGAAAACGATATCCTATCAGAACCTTTGGGACACAGCAAAAGCAGTGCTCAGAGATCAATATATAGCAAAAAATGCACATATTGAAAAAGAACAAAGGGCCAAAATCAAAGTATTAACATAATAACTAGAATAAACTGAAAAAGAGCAGCAAAAGCAGCTACTGGGCATCTGAAGAAACAAAATAATAAAAATTAAAGCAGAATTAATGAAATAATAAAACCAGAAAAACAATCAAAAGAGTTAATAAGAACAAAAGCTGGTTCTTTGAAAAGATAAAAAAATTATAAACCACTTACTAAACTGTCAAAAAAAAAGGTGAGGAGAGGAAGGAAATAACCTGAAGACATAAGATCAGTGATATCATAACAGATTCTACTGGTACTTAAGAAATCACAACACAATACTGTGAAAAATTGTTGTCTAATAATTTTGAAGATCTAGAGGAAAAGGACAAATTTCTAGAAACACACTATCTATCTAAACTAACACAAACAGAGCAACTAAATAAATCTATAGCAAAACAAGAGATTGGAAAAGTAATTTAAAATCTCCCAACAAAAAAAAAATGCTCTGGTCTGGATAATTACGCTGAAAAATTCTACCAAACTGTCACAGAACAGATAACACTACTACTTTTAGAGATATTTCAGAGCATAGAAAAAGATTGAGTGATATCAGACTCATTCTATGAAGCTAACATAACCTTGATACCCCAAACAGGTAAAGACACCAAAAAGAGGAAAGAGAATTACAGACCAATATCCCTTGTGAACTTAGATGCAAAATTCTAGACAAAAGAATTCAACATAAAAATAAATAAGTAATTCACCATGACGAAGTGTATGTATTTGTCAGTTCATCATACTATGAAGGCTTGCTTATTACTGTGATGCTAGAAGCTATGTCACAGATACTTAGATACCAGGACGGTCACCCGTAATGGACAGCTTTCAGCTTAGATTCCAGATGGAAACGAACTAGGAAGAAGAACCTGGAATTCTGCTTCTGAAAAGAATTAGCCAGCAAAATTCTATAAATAGCAGCAGAACATTGTCTGATATAGTTCTGGAAGACGAGCCTCCAAGTTGGACGTCACTCAGAAGATGACTGGGGAATTGCTGCCTCCTTAATAATGAGAATGGGCTCAAGCTTTTGGGACCTTCATTTGCTGATGTGACATGACTCAAAATGAGAAGAAACAGTTGTAAACATTCAATTAATACTCAGAACGTAAAATTTACAAGCTATAAATTTAGAAAAATTGAAATTCTCCAAAACAGAAATGGAATGCATAAGCATCAATGACTAGACGTTAGTGAGATGAAATGGACTGGTATTGGCCACTTTGAATCAGACACTCACATACTCTGCTATTCGGGAATGACAACTTTAAGAAGAATGGCGTTCCATTCATCATCAAAAAGAACATTTAAAGGACTATCCTAAAATACAGTGCTGCCCATGACAGAGTAACATCCATATGCCTATAAGGAAGACCAGTTAACACAACTGTTACTCAAATTTATACATCAACTACTAAGGCCAAAGATGAAGTAACTGAAGATTTTTACCAGCTTCTGAAGCCTAGTACATACAATCACAAAGCATTTATAAACTGATGATTGGAATGTGAAAGTTGGAAAGAAACAGGATGAGTAGTTGAAAAATGTGGATTTGGTAATAGAAATGATGCTAGATATTACATGATAGAATTTTGAAAGACCAACAATTTTGTCACAGCAAATATCATTTTTCACTAGCATGAATGGCAACTATCTCACCAGATGGAATACTCAGGAATCAAATTGACTATATCTGTGGAAACAGATGATGGAGAAACTCAGTGTTGTCAGTGAGAACAATGCCAAGGGCTGATTGTGACATGGGCCATCAATTGCTCATATGCAAGTTCAGATTGAAATTTAAAATATTAGAAAAGCTTCATAAGACCCAAAATACTACTTTGGGTGTATCCCAGTTGGATTTAGAGACTATTTCAAGGGCATATTTGATGTGCTCACCATTAATGACTGAAGATCAAATAAGTTGTGGAATGACATCGAGGACATGATACACGAAGCAAGCCAGAGGTCACTGAAAAATCAGTAAAGAAAAAAATCCAAATTGGGTGTCAGAAGAGACTCGCAAACTTGCTCTTAATGTTGAATAGCTAAAACAAAAGGAAGAGATGATGGAGAAAAAGAGCTGAAAGAAGATTACAGAGGGTGGATCTAGGAGACAAAGTAAAGTATTATGACAACATATACAAAGAACTGAAGATAGAAAGCCAAAAGGGAAGAACATACTCTGCATTTCTCAAGCTAAAAGAACTAAAGAAGGAAAAGAAGCCTTGTGTTGCGATAATGAAGGATCCTACAGAAAAAATATTAAACAAAGGGGGGTAGAGTCAAGATGGCAGACTAAATGCACATCTCCCTAAACCCCTCTGGAAACCAAGACCTGAAATGATAATTAAACGGAGACTTCTGGACACTAGCGAGACCTGGGATGCATCATAGGGCTGTTAATTTGGACTTCACACCACTGAATGCAAAACCTCCTCTCTTTTGCTGACCCCACCCTCAGCAAGCACAGGCTTGGGCAGACCGAAGACGGTCTAGAGAAACAATTGTTGTCCATCTTCACAGCATCTCTCCCAGTCTCTATTGACCCACAGGAAGCCCAAAAAGCAACAAAAGTTGGAGAAGCAGTAACCAGGAAGTCACCCATGGCATCAGAAGATCCCTAAAAGAAACCACCTTAGAACTTCCCAGATGAAGAAGCTTTTCTGAAACTATCAGAAGGTGAATACAGAAGGATTATATAGAGGGTCCTCCTAGACCTTATACAAAATGCAGCACAGCAAAACGAAAAATTAAGCAAGCTGTTTGATCCAAGGGAACATCAGTACTCTGAAATCCAACAGATCAGGAACAAAGTCAAAGACATAGAAACTTTAATTCAAAGCCAAGAAAACAGAATGGAACAAATGGAAAAGACACTTTCTGACTTGGAAGACAGCCACTGACTCCAGTGTCTATGAGGAGAAATCAGAAAAATGAAGAAGCATGAGGGACTCTATTAAGAAGAACAATCTACAAATAATTGGAGTTGCTGAACAGGGTGAGACACCTGAGAACACAGAGAGTACTGTTGCTGAGCTGCTGACAGAAAACTTCCCAGAAAATATGAAAGAGAATATAGATATCCAAGACATGTATCAAACACCGCTCAAAATAGATCCCAATAGAAAGATTTCAAGACATATTATAATCAAGCTTAACAACATGAACCATAAGCAGAAACTCTTAAAGGCAACAAGACTCAAAGCAAAGCTAACATTCAGAGGGAAACCTTATAGGCTTTCATTGGATTTTTCAGCAGAAATGATGTTGGCACGGACAATGGGATGAAATACTCAAAGCCTTCAAGGAGAAGAACTTGAAACCAAGAATCATATATCCTGCAAAACTATCTTTCAAATATGCAACTGAAATTAAGACATTCGTAGATAAACAGAAACTCAGAGACTTTGTAAAACCAAACCAAAGCTACAAGATATACTGAAGGAATCTCTTGGCTTGGAAGAACAAAACTGCTAACTTTGTATTTTACAGGGACACATTATCCAGAATCCTAGTCAGTTGGGGAAGGCTCCAATCACAATAACACCTATAATAGTGAAAGAAACGATCTAGTGACCATATCATGTAAACTATGATATCATCATATTAAAAAGAGGGATGTACTACAGTCACTACAGTCCTTCCAGATGGAGAGGAAGTTGAGAAGACTGGTAGCAATCAAAATTGGAGTTATACATAGTTTATTAAGTGGGATCATAGGGGCAGCCGTAAAACACAATAAAGAAGCAACATACCATATCAAAATTGAAATACAGGAGTCTCAACAACCACAAAACCAACACTGACAAATGTGAAGAATCAACTCACAGAGAAAAAGGTCGTTGAACAGATTAATAAGAACAACAGAGAAAACATCAACACAAAAATAAACAAATCACAATGGTAGCACTGAACACATACCGATCAATAATCACACTGAATGTGAATGGACTGAATACTTCAGTAAAGTGACATCTTGGATCAAAAGACATGACCATCTATATGTTGCCTACAAGCAATTCACCTTATACTTAAAGACAGGAACAAACTGAAAATCAAAGGATGGAAGAATATATACCAAGCTAACAATGAACAAAGAAGAGAGATGTGGCAATTCTAATCTCAGACAAAATCAATTTTAGTGTAAAATCCACCATCATGGACAAGGAGGAACACTATTTATTGCTGAAAGGTTCAATACAAAAGCAGGACTTAACAATATTAAATATTTATGCACCTAATACTAGAGCACCTAAATACATCAGAGAAACACTGACTATGCTCAAAAAGGAGATAGATCACTCCACAATAATAGTAGGAGACTTAAACAATCCACTCTCAATATTGGACAGATCGCCTAGAAAAAAGCTCAGTAAAGACAAAGAAGACGTTACTG
Source organism: Heterohyrax brucei (assembly GCA_028571685.1). NCBI lineage: Eukaryota > Metazoa > Chordata > Mammalia > Hyracoidea > Procaviidae > Heterohyrax > Heterohyrax brucei. Next base: position 134,388,135 of record CM053150.1, read on the forward strand.
CCACAATTAGCCAACCAGATCTCATCTACATATACAGAACTTTCTATCCATCAGCGGACAGCTACACCTTCATCTCCAGTGCACATGGAACATTCTGCAAAATAGACCATGTGGTAGGACATAAGGCAAATCGATATCATTGAATTACTGCAAAGCATCTTCTCAGATCATAAAGCCATAAAAGTTGAAATCAATAGCAGAAAAAACATTGATAGAAAGTGGAAGTGATGGAAACTGAACAACACCTTGCTCAAAAAAACCACGGATTATAGAAGAAATCAAGGATGAAATAAAGAAATTTATGGATTCCAATGAGAACAAAAACACTTCCTACCAGAACCTATGGGATACAGCCAAATCAGTGCCCATAGGTCAGTTTGTCTTCATAAATGCACACATCTGGAAGGAAGAAAGAAACCAAATCAAAGAACTGACCTACAGCTTGAACAAGCAGAGAGAGAACAACAGAGTTACCCCTCTGGCACCAGAAGAAAACAGACCATAAAGATCAGAGCAGAACTAAACTAATTAGAGAATTGAAGAACAATTGAAAAAACCAAAAGCTGGTGCTTTGAAAAGATCAAATGAATTGACAAACCATTGACTAAACTTACTAAAGAAAAACAGGAAAGGAAACAAATAACCCAAATAAGAAATGAGAGGGGTTTTGTCACAACAGATCCAGCAAAAATAAAAAATATCATAGCTGAATACTATGAAAGACTGTATTCTATCAAGTCTGAAAACCTAGAAGAAATGGATTCCTTGATTCATATCACCTACCCAAATTATCACAAGGTGAAGGAGAATAACTTAATAAACCCATCACAAAGGAAGAGATTGAAAATGTCATCAAAAAACTGCTGACCAAAAAAAAAGCTCAGGCCCAGGTGGCTTCACTGCAGAATTCTACCAAGCTTTTAGAGAAGAGTTATCTCTAATACTATTGAGACTATTTCACAGTGTAAAAGGGATGGAATACTGCCAAATTCATTCTAGGAAGTCAGCATAACACTGATACCAAAGCCAGGGAAAGACTCAACCGAACAGGAGAACTACAGACTGATATCACTCATGAATCTAGATGCAAAAATCTTCAACAAAATTCTTGCCAATAGAATACAAAAACATATCCAAAAAATAATCCATGATGACCAAGTTGGATTCATATCAGGGATGCAAGGCTGGTTCCACATCAGAAAAACAATTAATGGAATCAACCACATAAATATGACAAAAGACAAGAATCATCTGATCTTATCTATTGATGCAGAAAAGGTACTTGAAAAAGTCCAATACTCATTTATGCTAAAAAAATCCCAGTAAAATAGGAATAGATGGCCAATTCCTCAATGCAATAAGGGCCATTTATACAAAACCAACTGCCTACGTCATCGTGAATGGAGAGAGACTGATAAGGTTTCCCTTCAGAACAGGAACTAGACAAGATGCCCTGTCTCACCTCTCCTATTCAACAATGTACTAGAAGTTCTAGCCAGAGCAATTAGACAAGACCAAGAAATAAAGGGTATCTACATCAGCAAAGAAGAACTAAAACTCTCCCTATTTGCAGATGATATGATTGTATATGCAAAGAATCCCAAAGAATCCATAAGGAAACTGCTCAAACTGACAGTAGAGTTCGGCAAAGTCTCAGGATACAAGATAAACATAAGTAAATCAGTAGGATTCCTTTATACCACAATGAGACTATTGATGAAGAAATGACCAAATCAATACCATTTACTACAGCCCCTAAGAAGATAAAGTACCGAGGAATAAATCTAACCAGAGAAATAGCAGACCTTTATGAAGAGAATTACAAACCTTTACTACAAGAAACTAAGAGAGAGTTACATAAATGGAGAAACCTACCCTGCTCATGGATAGGAAGACTTAACATTGTGAAAATGTCTATTTTACCCAAAACAATCTACTTATATAATGCAATACTGGTACAAGTTCCAGTGACAATTTTAACGAGATGGAGGAACAAATTACCAACTTTGTCTGGAAAGGGAAGAAGTCCTGGATAAGTAAAGCATTACTAAAGAAGAAGAACACAATGCGAGGCCTCTCATTACCCAACCTTAGAACCTATTACACTGCCACAGTAGTCAAAACAGCCTGGTACTGGTACAAAACCAGACAGATAGATCAGTGGAACAGAATTAAGACCCCAGAGATGACATCATCGGCCTATGAACAGCTGATATTCGACAAAGGCCCCAAGACATTAAACTGGGGTAAAACAAATCTCTTCATCAAATGGTCCTGGCAGATGGATGTCCATCTGCACTAACTTAAAACAAGACCCTTGTCTTACACCTTATACAAAAAACAACTCCAACTGGATAAAAGACCTAAACATCAAATCTAAAACGATAAAGCTCATCAAAGAAAAAGTAGAAACAACAATGGAAGGTTTAATACACAGTGTAGACAGACTTCAAAATCTGTCAAACAAACCACAAACAACAGAAGAGAACATAGATAAATGGGAACTACTAAGAATCAAACACTTTTGCTCATCCAAAGACTTTATTGATAGAATTAAAAGGCCACCTACAGAATGGGAAAAAATATTTGGCAACTCTATGTCAGACTGATGCCTGATCTCCATAATCTATAAGGTACTACAAAATATCAACAAGAAAAAGATAAATCATCCAATTAAGCGATAGGCAAAGGAGATGGACAGACACTTCTCTAAAGAAGAGATCCAAGCAGTCAAAAAACACATGCGGACATGCTCACAATTGTTAGCTATTATAGAAATTGTAATCAAAATGACAATGAGATACCATTTCATTCCAAGAAGGTTGGTCATGATCCAAAAAACACAAAACGCTAAATGCTGGAGAGGCTGTAGAGAGACTGGAACTCTCCTAAACTGTTGGTGGGGTTACAAAATGGTGTAACCTCTTTGGCAAGCAATCTGTCACTACCTTATAATGGATATAGATATATCATTTGACCCAGTAATTCCACTGCTTGGAATATGTCCTACAGAATCAAGGCCATTCACACCAACTGATACACGTACACGAATGTTCATCACAGCACAATCCACAGTAGCGAAAAGATGGAATCAACCCAGATGCCCAACAACAGAAGAATGGATAGGTAAACTATGGTATATATTCTCAATGGAACACTTTGCAGTGATAAAGAACAATGATGATAGCAGGACACAACTCTTAACCTAGTTTCAACTGGAGGAGATTATGTTGAGTGAAAGTAGTCAGCAACAGGACAAATATTGTAGGAAACCCCTATGGTAAGATCCCTATGGGAGACCCCTCCCATCTTAATCCAATATTGCAAGGACAGAGTAGCTGAGGTGGGAGGCCAGGGACCATGCTCTTAGGGGAAATCGAGGTTAATTGGCACAACTAGCATTTTTCTCCTGAGGTCTCTCTGCACCCCACATTGGTGAATGGCATCTTTGGTGTTACAAGCTGCCAAGCTGCTGAGGGTACAGCAAATGGTCCCAACTTAGCAGGAACAGATGGTCACCAATGTCCATAACAACACGGGGAAAAGAGAATCCAGAAGACAGAGAGACCTACTTGAAAGGATGTCTACATTGACTTGTGACTGGAAGAACCAGATGGTGTCCAGCCACCACCAGTGATAGCCATGATGGAGCTCACAAAGTTGAGTCTCACCGGCAACACAAGTATAAGTAGGGGTGCACCCTGAAATCTTGACTAAAAGACCACAATTGATGGTCCAGGGGCTTCGGGGTTCCCCTGGGAGCACGGCCACTGGCCCTGATGCAGCTCCTGTCCATAAGTCGTAATGAAGATCAACTTTTCAGGCAGCAATGGATTGGACTTGTTGACTCAGAGTGCCCATATTGTGTGGGTACTTTATGGTTCTAGGCATCTATAGGAGGTCGTCCTGTTGACCTCATACTGGAGGAAGGGGAATGGGTGGAGAGGAGAAGATAGGAGACTGTTGGGAAGATAAGACATGTACCGAGCAGAGAGGAAGAGCCTGCTGTCACTGCACAGGGGAGAGCAGTGGAAGCTGCACATAGGTGAGCATGAAAATTTATATGAGAATGTACATTTTCATTCAATCATAATAAAAAACATTAAACAAAGAAGGAAATATCAAAAGAAGATGGAAGGAATACACCATCATTACACCAAAAAGAACTGGTTAGCATTCAACCATTTCAAGTGGTAACAAGTAATTAGGAGTCAATGATGCTGAAGGAAGAAGTTGAAGGTGCATTGAAGGCGCTGGTGAAAAACAAGGATCCAGGAATTGATGGACTATCAACTGAGATAGCTCAACAAAAGGATGCAGCACTGGAAGTAAAACAAAATTTTTGATAAGGATTAGTATTCACTAATTATATAGTAGATAAAAATTATTATATATTAAAGGAAGGACTAACATCTGAACTAACCCCCAAGTTAAGAAGTTTTCTTAACACACCCAAACACTTTGAAGGACAGAGTTGCACGGGTGGGGGTCTGGAGTACATGGTTTCAGGGGACATCTGGGTCAATTGGTAGAACAAAGTTTATTCATAAAATGTTCTATACCCCATTTTCATGAGTGGCATCTGGAGTCTTAAGAACCAGTGCATGGCCATCTAAGATGCAACAGTTGGTTCCAACCAGCCAGATTAAATGAAAAACACCAAAGATGCATTAAAAAATATTAACTCAAAAGACAGATAACACCAGGTAAACCAGAGACTCAACCTGAGACCTAAAGAACCAGATGGTTCCTGGCTGCCAAAAATTACCTCCCTGACAAGAAACACAGCAGAGTCTCTGACATGGCAGGAGAAAAACAGGACTTAGAACTGAAACAATACTAAGACCAAACTTAATGGGATGACTGAGGCTGGAGGGACCCCAAAAGACATGGTCCCAGGACTCTCTGTTTGCTCTGACCTGAAACCATGCTCAACGTCAACTCTTCAAAGGTTAGACTGTACTATAAGATATAACACGATACTTGTGGAGAGAGTGCTTCTTAGCTAAAGTAGGTACATGAAGTTAAATGAAAAGCTCCTGCCTGGAGGTGAGATAAGAAGGCAAGAAGGGGCAGGATCTGGTTGAATGGATATGGAGCATGAGAAATCTGGAATAAAAAGGAAGATTGTGCTGTTACAGTGTAGGGAGAGCAACCAGGGTCACATAACAACGCATGTGTAAGTTCTATATACGAACTAACTTGAATTGTAAACTTTCACTTAAAACACAACAATAATAATGAAAAATATGCTTGTAAGCAGCCATCAAAGTTAAATTTACTAGTCTCTACACAACTCGAGAAGAAAAGAAAAAGAAGGAAACCAAAGATTCACAAAAGAAACTAGTCTACAGGACTAATAATCTACATGAATCACAGCTTCATTTACCCTAAGATCAGAATTAGATGGTGCTTGGCTAAAACTACTAATCATGTTGATCAGACACACAGTAGATGGTCCCAGATAGAATGGGAGAAAAAAAAATCAAATTCTTCTAAAAGGCTAGACTTACTAAACAGGTTTAGACCAGAAAATCCCCTAAGAATATAGCACTGAGATACCCTTTAAACTTTGAATTTCAGCAGTTCTAGGTGCTCAACTTTTAGCTAATAACAGATTTGCTCATGAAATAAAGGATATCACTTGTGGGGGATAGATGAAGAAGAACAGAAAATTCAGAATTCTATTCCTACAAATCAAACAAGTAGAAAGAAAACAACAAGAGAAGTGCATAGCCACTGGAAGATTGGAGCAGAAATAAATGAAATAGAAAGCAGAAAATCAATAGAAAGAATCAAGATGGTAAGTTTGTTCCTTGAAAAGATCAACTAAATCAACTAACCATTGGCTAATCTGACAAAAGAAAATAGGAGAGGAAGCAAAGGACATAATTAAGAAATGAAACGTGGAATATTACAGCAGACCCAACTGAAATTAAAAAGATCGTAACAGAATACTATATTCCAAGAACCTAGAGGAAACGGTCAAATTTTTAAAAACACACTAACTCCCTAAAGCAGAACAAAATGAGTCAGAAAAACTAAACACACCCATAACAACACAAGATATTGAAGAGGCAATTAAAAAAAAAAAAAAACATATGAACAAAAAACTCCCAACTATAAATGGCTTGGTGTGGACTACTTAACTGAAGAACTCGACCAAACATTCCGAGAAGAGTTCATACTAGTAGTACTGAAATTGTTTCAGTGCAGAGAAAAGGGAAAAGTACTTCCAAATTCACTCCAGGAGGTCCTGATAATTCTGACACTGAAGCTAGTTCCAGACTAGAATCTCTAATGAATATAGATGCAAAAATTATCAACAGAATTATAGCCAATAGAATTCAGCATTGAATTAAATGTATTAACTATATATATGCCCTGACCGGGTGCAATTCACATCAGGTATTTTAGGATGGCTCAACTTAGAAAGTCAAAGTAATCGACCACATACACAGAACAAAATTAAAAAAACACATAATCATCTTGATCAATGCAGAAAACGCATTTTATAGAGTCCAAAATCCATTCCTGATAAAAACTCTCAATAAAATGTGAACAAGAGGGAAATTGCACAGCATAGTAAAGGGCATCTATACAAAACAGCCAATATCATTCTCAACTGAGAGAGGATGAAAACATTACCCATGAGAACAGGAGAAAGACATTGAGACCCACAAGCACTGCTCCTGTTTATCATTGTGCTGGAAGTCATAGCTAGAGCAATATGGTGAGAAATAGAAATAAACAGCATCAAAATTAGAAAGGAAGAAGCAAAATTACTTTATTTGCCTATAATATGATACTACATATATTGTTGTTAGGTAACAGCAAGTCATTTCCAACTCATGTTGACCCTGTGTACACAAAAGGAAACACAGCTCAGTCTTGCACCATCGGAATAATTACTGTTATGCTTGAGTACATTGTTGTAGCCCCTGTGTCAAACCATATCATTGAGGGTCTTTCTCGTTTTCCCTCGCCCTCTAGTTTATCAAGCAAGATGTCTTTCTCAAAGGATTGGTCTCTGCTGATAACATGTTCAGATACGTGAAATGAAGTCTTGCTATCCTTACTTCTAAGAAACATTCTGGCTGTACTTCCTCTAAGACATATTTGTTCATTTTTTTCTGGCAGCTCATGGTATCAATAGTCTTTGTTACCAGCGTAATTTAAAGGCATCAATTCTTCTTCAGTCTTCCTTATTCATTGTGCAGTTTACACATGCATACGAGGCAATTGAAAACACTATTGCTTAAGTAAAGTGTACCTTAGTCCTTAAAGTGATATCGTTAATTTTGAAAACTTCAAAGAGGTCTTTCACAGCCGATTTCTCAAATTCAGCATGTCATTTGATTTCTTGACTGCTGCTTCCATGGGCATTAATTGTGTATCCAAGTAGAAGGAAATCATTCACAACTTTAATCTTTTCTCTCTTAATCATGGTATTGTTTCTGGTCCAGTTTGAGGATTTTTATTTTCTTTATGTTGAAGAATAATCCATACTGAAGACTGTAGTCATTACTGTCTTCTCTCACTCCTGATGGTTCGTTATTTTTCACGCACTTTACTTTCATAGCTGGTAGATTTTAACTACCAACCTTTTGGTTACCAGCTGAGCTGTTAACCACTGTGTTTCCAAGGCTCTCAAAGGAAACTTGGGTATGTAAAGAAAAAAAAAAAGAAGAAGATAAATTGGACAACATTTTGATTTCTATCAAAAAATCTCTTTTTAACCACAGTGAAGTGCTAGTTTTGCTTAAAATTAAATATATCTGCAGTTCTTGGGAACTTCTTGCTACAATATAACTATGAAAAACTCTGCTCGTGGTTATCTATTGCCAGAGTTGAAATTAGTACTTGAGCTACGCACTCTTTAGAGAGATCTTTGTGCAGCAGAGAAGAAGCACTGGATGTTCAGATGGCTGCAATTTTGTCTTCAGCCAAAGTTTTAATCAGGTTCATAATATTAGCTTCCATGATGAAACAGCATACTTAAAAAAAAATGGAGAAAAGTCTCATAAAAATGAGTCAAAATTAGTCTCCATCACATAGTAATTATGAGTTTGATTCATTCTTAGCTGTTGTAGACTTCAATGTCCTCATCTATATAAAAGATAAAATAACTGACTTACTTGCTGATTTCAAATATATTTTAGTGCATTTGTCAGATTTCAAAGAACTTGTTCTCTTTTTTTTTTTGCAGGGAATCAGTCTCTGCCCTGTCCATCAAAAGTATTTTATTTCAATGAAAAAACAATTATTAATGGTGTTGAAACAAGTAACTAACTTTCAGTAGCATAACCAAGACTAGACAAAATTATTTTGAGAATGTGTATATATATTATTTTACTTAAAATACATATTTTAAAAATTATCAAACAGTACTGAATTAAAAAAATTGTGTCTTACTTCACATTGTCTGCTTATTTATTTATTTTCTTAAGTGGATGCAGCTAAAAATAGTGCAACATTATAGATCCTGCCATTTCCACAGAGCCAGAGTAGGAGGTTTTTGCAGGCTGTGGGTTCTGAAGCTTCTGAGTTAGCCACTCATGCAGCCAGTTTCTTATGGATATTAGGTAATGTTCCCACATTTTTCCAAAGAGATTTTCAAGATGTTTTTCTAGTCTCTTCTCCCATAAACTTTGTCCTCTACTGACACTTTGTCTGATATCATTCCAGTAAAGCTTGAACTGTCTTGAGACTACTTCTTCTGCTTCTCTTCTACTGTTCCTTGGAACTATACATTTGTAATTAGCAACTTTTTTGTGGGGCTCTTAACAATGGTTAAGAGCTCAGCTGCTAACCAAATATTGGCAGGTCAAATCTACTAACCCTCTGAAACTGTATGGGACAGCTCAGCTCTGTCTTATAGGGTCACTGTGAATTGGAATCCCTTGACAGCAATGAGTCCAAGTAAGTCTCTTATACACTCATCTTCTCTGGAAGATTACCTTCTTCTTGCAGTGAGTAATACCAGGCTTACATCAGTTTTCTGTTACTTAAATTGTTTTTTCTCTCCCTCTCTGGGAATATCTTGTTATTCTTTATTCTTAAGGATTCATATTTCTCCACCTTCTTGTAAGAATTTCTGCAGGTTCTATTATTTTTATGGCTTCATGGTCTGAGAAGATGCTTTGCATAATTCAATGGTTTGGATTTTGGTGGAATTTGCTTTATGTTCTAACACATGGTCTACTCTGGAAAATGTTCTATGTGCATTGGAGAAGGAGCTGTGGTTATCTGCTTATGGATAAAAAGTTCTGTATGTGTCGATGATATCTGGTTGGTTAATTGTCACAATAAGATCTGTGTCTTCACTGAGATTTTTCTAGAAGATCTTTAAAGTGGAGTGTTGTAGTCTTCCACTATTATTGTGGAGTGATCTATCTCATTTTTGAATGTAGGCAGTGTTTCTTTGATGTATTTGCATGCTCTAGTATTGAGTGCATAAATATTTAATATTGTTAAGTCCTGCTTGTGTATTGAATCTTTCAGCAATAAATAGTGTCCATCCTTGTCCACAATGGTGGATTTTACATTAAGATCTATTTTATCTGAGATTAGTATAGTCACATCTGCTCTTCTTTGTATATTGTTAGCTTGATATATATTCTTCCATCCTTTAATTTTCAGTTTATTCTTATTTTTAAGTCTAATGTGAGTTTCTTATAAGCAACGTATAGATGGGTCGTGTCTTTTGATCCACGATGTCACTCCTTGCCATTTTGTTGGAGTGTTCAGTCCATTTACATTCAGTGTAATTATTGATAGGTATGTGTTTAGTGCTGTCATTTTGGTGCATTTATTTTTGTGTTCATGTTTTCTCTGTTGCTCTTAATATTTTGTTCTGGGATATTTTTGTTTATGGGTTGATTTTTCACCATTTTCAGTGTTAGTTTTGTGTTTGTTGAGAATCTTGTATGACGTTTCTTGTTTTTATATGTAGGATCTTTATTGTGCTTTACAGCTACCCCTATGATCTCCCTTAATAATCTATGTTTAAACCCAATTTTAACTTCTACGCACCTTATTAACTTCCTCTCCATCTGGAAGGAATGTTATACTGTAGTATTTCCCTCTTTTTAATGTGATGGCATCATAGCTTTCACCATATGATTACTAGATCACTTCTAATATTATGGCTTCTATTGAGCTTTGTGCCTTCCAAACTGAGTAGGTTTCTGGATGATGTGTTCTGTATTGCCTCCTAAAACATAGAGTTAGTGGTTTTGTTTTCTAAAGCCAAGAGCTTCTTTCAATATTTCTTGTAGCTTTGGTTTTTACAAAGTCTCTGCGTTTCTGTTAATCTGTGAATGTCTTAATTGCATTTTTATATTTGAAAGACAGTTTTGCAGGGTATGTAATTCTTGGTTGGAAGTTTTTCTCCTTAAAGGCTTTGAATGTATCATCCCACTTCCTCCATGCCAGCACAATTTCTTCTGAGAAGTCAGACAAAAGCCTACAGGGCTTCCCTCTGAATATCAGCTTTGCTTTGAGTCTTGCTACATTTAAGAGTTTCTGCTTATGTTTCATTTTGTTAAGCTTGATTATGACATGTCTTAGTGTCTTTATTTCAGGGTCTACATTGTGTGGCATTCAGTATGCATCTTGCATGTCTATATTCTCTTCTTTCCTAATTTCAGGGAAGTTTTCTGTCAGCAACTCAACAACAATACTCTGTGTTTTTGCAAGATGTATTATTTTTAAAGAGAATTCTACTTTCTATCATGTGTTCTTTCCAGCTCTCAGTCCAATGTGTCTTGCCATTATATATAAATTTCTGAACTGTTTTTCATATATTTTGTTGCCATTTCCCTGCTTCCCACTTTCTATTCAACACACTTAAACATGACCACCACAAATATCACTTCACTAAGTTACTTCTGGATAGGGGTACAAAAAGTTTATATATACTTATGTCCAAATGCCATTTTAAGCTCTTAAATTCTTCTGCTTAACATGAGTCTGTTGAGATAGTCAACACCAGTAACTACACTTGACTTTTTGATGTTCTCTGGTCCTTTTCTCCCCCATGTTCCCATAGCCCCATGGTTTCCCTGATACATATTTTGTCTTTTTCTGCTCACTCGCTAATTTATCTATGTTATTGTAAATAAAATTTCTTCAAGGCTTAGGAAAAGAAATTCTTATTTTATTCTCTATATATGCTTTCCCTAGTTTTTCATTTGTGCCCATTGCTATTACTCCCTACAGAAGAACCTCAAATATATTTTGTCAGGCTATAATTAATAAGTACTCTAAAGAATATAAAATTGTATATTTGTTACTGTGGAAGTTTTAGCTAGAGTCAATGGGTAAGGTTTCTATGAGAACCGTGATTTGAGTTGACACCTGGGTCATGAAAAAGACTGTGGCCTGATAAAGTCAGACTTGTGTTAGTCATCCAGTGTTACCATAACAGAGATACCACAAATTGATAGCTTTAACAAAGAAAAATTTATTCTGTCACAGCCCCGTAGGTTACAAGTTCTAATTCAAGGCATCATCTTCAGGGGAAGTCTTTCTCTGTTGTCTCTGAAGGAAGGTCTTTGCTGTCAATCTTCACCTGGACTGGGAACTTCTGAGACAAAAGGAACCCAGGTGCTTTTCAGAGTACTCCTCTGCTTCTGGCACTACACCTTTCTTAATGGTATGAAGTCCCCTAGTCTGTGCTTGTTTCACTTTCTTTTATTTAAGATGAGATTGCTGGAAGGCACAATACAGTCCTAGACTTTGAATCCTGCCCAACCAAAACAACTACTACTCATACTTTCTCATTAGCATCATAAACTCAGAGTTTACTATATACAAGAACATCATACAATACCAGGAATCATGGCCTAGCCAAACTGTCACACACATTTTTGGGGGGAACACAATTCAATCCATGACAACCTGTGAGAAGGATGTTGTAAACAGAAATAAATACAATTGTAAATATCCTAAAGAAGAAACAAGTTAGAATAAAGGAAGGAAGAAAATACACTTAGTGTGGAGGGGGATGAGCTGGGACTACATGATGTTGGGCCTTGAAAGTCACAGAGTAAGTTTTGATTTTGTAAGTATGAGGGGAGGGACAATTGACTTATGCCTTAAAAATAATTCTGATTGCTTTGGTAAACAGGTGTGCACATATAAGAGGAAGTGGAATAAGACAGTTTGTGGATTGAAATAATATCAGGAAGAGTAGTGATAGTGGAATAAGCAATATACATAGCAGAGAAGATTTTGAGAAATAAGCATTTTTCTAACACAGACATATTTGCACACGCACAACTTTCTGAAGTTAACAGAATTTTTAAAATATACCTAGGGTCCAAATGAGAAGGCAATAAAAATCAAGAGTGTATTCTGTGATGTGGCTTTAGAAAATAAGAGGAATTGGGCTCTATTTAATAGAATGAGAAATTTTTTGAGGACCAAAATAAGAGGTAAAATAGATGTTTTTCTTCCATGTTATACTGTGAAGATTATAATATATGTAAGTAAATATGTCACATAAGCTGTTGGGTTTATGAGTGTGATACTCAGGAAAGAAATGTACATTAAAATATGTAGAGTAGATAATAATCAATGTGGTGGTGATATTTTAACACAATGGCAAAAGTGTGATGCTGTAAGGAAAAACTAAACAGGATGAAGAGTAGAAAAGAGCTGAGGATAGAAAAGGCTCTTTGACAGTTGAACTGCTGATAGAGGACTAAGAACAGACAAAGAAACAAAAAAGGGAGATTAGTGATCTACAAATACAACCAAATGAGAGAATAGAGAAAATATTCTGTCACCGGAGGTTATAGTAAATTGTATCAAACCTTACTGAGGTTCATTATATTAAATGGATAATTAAAAATGGGTTTTAGCACAATATATGTCAATGCTAACCTTCTTTAGAATTGCTGAAGATGAAAGTCTAATTACATTTGGATTTAAAAAAAAAAAAAACAAACAAACTGGAAGTAGGAAAGAAATACAGCCAGAAAGACAAATTTAATGGAAAAGAGAGAAATAATGAGGAAGCAGCTGTCCGTTTGTCTTACTGCAGTGGCTTGCTGTAATGCTATACCACTGTTATTTCAAATAGCAGCAGGCTCACCCACCAGAGACAGATGTCAGCAGTGCTTCCAGACTAAGACATTCAGGAAGAAAGCCTGTAAATCTACTCCTGAAAATTTGTTTCTATTAGGTAAACTCCAGTCAGTTTCAGGTCATAGTGATCGTATGTAGTCCTGTAGCATCCTCGCAATCATTGCTGTGTGTGAGCCCATTGTGGCAGCCACTTTGTCAATCAATTTCCTTGAGTATCTTTCTGTTTTGTTTTGTTTTTTGCTAATCTTTACCTTATTCAATCATAATGTCTTTCTACAAGGACATGTTCAAAGTACTTGAAACAAAGTCTCACCATATTCACTTCTAAGGAACATTGTGCCTTTACTTCTTCCAAGACAGATTTGTTCTTTTGTCAGGCAGTCTGTGGTATATTCAAAATCCAATTGGCTCCAGCTACTCTATGTTCAAGTGCAAGTTTCAGAGCCTCTTCTGACATCCATTTTGTTCTTTCCTATCTTTTCTATTTTACAAATTACTTTTTTTGCTTTCTTCATGTATGATGTCCTTGATGTCATTCCACAACTTATCTGGTCTTTGGTCATTAGTATTCAGGGTGTCATGTTTATTCTTGAGATGAATTCTAAATTCAGGTGGGATATATTTAAGGTACTTGACTGCCATGGATTTGTTTTAATTTTCTTCAACTTCAGCTTTAGCTTAAATATGGGCAACTATTAATCTGCTCTGTAGTTAGTGCCTGGCCTTGTTCTAACTCATGATACTGTTTTTTGCCTCATTTATTTTCCACAGATACAACTGATTTCATTCAGGCCTAACTATCTGGTTAGGTCCGCTTATATGGTCATCATTTACATTGTTGAAGATAGTATTAACCAGTTGGTCTTGCAAAATTTTATCATGCCATCTCCAGCATCATTTCTGTTACTAAGGTCACATTTTCAAACTACCAATTCTTGTTTGTTTTCAAATTTTACATTCTAATTACTGATAATTATTAATGTATCTTGATTGTTCACTTGATCAGTTTTAGGTTGTTGAAGCTGGTAAAATGCTTCAGTTTCTTCATCTTTGGCCTTAGTGATTGGCATACAAATTTGAGCATTGGTCAAATCAGCTAGTCTTCCTTGTAGGCATATGGATATTATCCTGTTACTGACAGTGCTGTACTTCAGAATAGATGTTGGCCTGTTCTTTTTCACAAGGAATACAATGTCTTTTCTCTTCAATTTGTCATTACCAGTATAGCAGAATTTTAGATAATCTGATTGAAAATGGCCAATACCATTTCACTTCAGCTTACTAATGCCTAGAATATTGATGTTTATGTGTTCCATTTCATTTTTGACCACTTATAACTGTCTTAGAGTCATATTTTGCACATTCTGCCTTCCAATTATTAATGAATGTTTGCAGCTGTTATCTTCTTATTTTGAATTATGCTACAACAACAAATGAAGGTCCTGAAAGCTTCGTTCCATCCACATCATTAAGGTCAGCTCCACTTTGAGGAGGCAACTCTTCCCTAGTTGTATTTTGAATGTCTTCCAACCTGAAGGGCTCATCTTCCAGTGCTATATCAGACAATGTTCTGCTGTTATTTGTATTGTTCTCACTGGCCATTGTTTTTAGACATGTGTTATGAGACCCTTCTTCCTACATTCTCTTACTCTGGAAGATTCACTGTAACCTGTTAACCATAGGTGACTGATATATGAAGTACTGACAGCATAGGTTCCAGCATCACAGTAACAAGAAAACCGCCACAGCAGGACAAAATGGCAGACAAATGGTGGACTGACAGACAAGTGGTTGTCAAAAAATCAGCCAATGAAAACATCTTGGATTACAACAGAACACTGTCTATCTCTCCTGATTTCTACACTTCATGGGGAAAGCTCACCTACTAAAGGGGTCATTGTGTTTTGTGAAGTAGAGGGCCAAAGAGTGTGAGGAAGAATCTTGGAGAGATGGATTGTTACAATGACCGCAATGATGAACTCAGACAAGCCATCGATTGTGAGGATGATACAGAGCAGTATTTCATTTTGCTTTGTATCAGGTCATCATTGTTCAATGTCAATTCAATGGCAACAGATAGGAACAACAGCTGAAGGAAAAAGTGACCCCAAGGGAAATTTTTAAAATCACATTTATGTTAACATGTATTTGTATGCTGACTAGAATGATTCAATAGAAGTGGGGAACATCATGAAGAAGATAAAATGCAAGAGAAAATTTTTAGAAAAGTTGGTAATGAATGAGACCTAACACACAAGTGCAGACACTGGCCTTGGATAAAAGAGAGAACACTTCCACTGTTGTAGCAATCACAAAGAATGAATCTCTTGGTACAGGTGCAAGTACATTGGTAGAGTTAGTGGTGAGAAGATGGGATAGTTTTTCTGATTTTACTTGCATTTTAATAAAATGTTACTAAACTGAAAGCTCAAATTCAGGAATGTGGAGGTTTTTAGGAAATTTGAAAGAAGATATCACTTTGTAATACACATTTTAGAGACTAGGGAAATGGATTTAACTGGAAGTGAAATTCTTTAACTTTATTGAGTATTTGTGTCCCAGTTTGAGTTTATAAACCTTAAAAGTCTCCACTGACTCAATTATGTGATGGGTTTAAATCTACGCTTACATGCTTTCAGGGCAGACTTAATGTTGGTAGATTGTTTGGACTAACTAGCTTTCGTTTTGATAGGTGTGAATAACAAAGAGAAAAAAGCATGGAACTATTAAGGTAATTCCTATGAATTTTTTGTATCACTGGGTGATGCAATCTTGGTTGAGGAAAATTAAGCCATAAAGGGATAGTAATTGTAAAAATAGTGAAAATAGTAAGTTTACTGAGTTGAATGTCATAATGTGATCACAGATTAGGGTGTAGGATCGCAAATATAACTAAAGTAAAAGAATAAGAGTGATGACAAATTGTGAGGGCTGTGATCAACTTATTCCAGGCCTTGATAAGCTCTAGGTGATAACCTTGTGAGTACACAGCTGCAGTGTATTGGAGGGGAAAAATTGCAAGTAAAGGATGTGAAGAGTAGACATGACAAGATATCACGTTTGATGGATCATCTTCATAGATTTTGAAGAATCCTAAAATGGTAACCAAGAAGATTGGTGAAGGATACACTAAGCCAAGTACTGAAGTCATCTATGCATGAGTGAAAATATTTAAAGATCTGTATGTGGCAATAACATAGGACAGTGTGAACTAAGGATTAATGTCTCAAAGATCCATCTTTGAAGGAGTTGCAGTCATAAAAAATATTTCTTTAGTAAACATTAAAATCAGAAATAAGCAGTAAATGCTCTCTAAGTATAGTTTCAAGCTTGCAGGGTTCAAAATATTTTAATCTGTAGGCCTTTATAACACATACAAAATTATGGATTAAAAAATTAGGTAATTAGAATGTAATATGTATTTGTTAGGTATTTATATTCTGCGAAGACTATCCATCATTTGTTTCATGGTAAATCTACATCTCAGTACCCCTATTGCAATTTGTGTATGTGGGGGGTGGTGTCAGAGACAGAGAGAGAAAGAGAAAGGTGGAGATAGCTACTGCAGAGGCAGGGAACGCTGTCCTACAGAATTCATCTGGTCCAAAAAGATTAAGGTAAAATTCAGGTAAGAGATTGAAAGTGTAGGGAGGTCTACTGATGACAATACATGGTTTCCAAAAGATTCAGTGACAGATTTAATGAGAAGTGGGTAATAGGTTTTGGGTCCAGATTAGGAGATAGAGCAGAAGGAACACGATCATCCAGGAGACTTGAGTTTCTGAAGGTGACTGAGTTAAAGGGCAAGTGAAGGATGACTGGTCCTGGAAGTTTAGAAAACGATAATATAATAATAGCATGGTCTGGGGGCAAGAAGCATCATGGTAGTCAAGAGTTTGCTTTTGGAAACAGCTTCTTGGAGTACAGCTATAACTGGGGTTGCTTTCACATGCGCATGTTAGCAGCACGGAGCATAGGGCAACAGGAGACCACACTGCAGTCACATATTTGGGGAAGTTATTGATTCGTCAGAGAACATGACATTTAAAGAGTTTACATAACAGGCATTGCCCATGATTTGTTGTTTCTTAGCATCTGGGAGTAGGCAGTACTGAAAATTTCATATAGGTCACACCCCATAATGTAGAGGATCCAAAGTACCAGATGAGATGTTTGAGGTATGAAGCATCTTACCTCACTGATGCGGCTGTGAGGAGACTGAAGGGCCTCATATAATATGGGTTTTCTCTTAAGGTGGTGGTACACAGAACGGGGACAGGGATAATTCTGTATTACCACAGCAACAACTTCAAGACTGTATTATCACCTATACTCTTTATCCCTAAAATGAACTCTAATTTATCATTGAAGTGTTTGGCAAATAAGCCTGAAGGTGTCCATACTCTCAGGTGTTAAACCTCTTCAGTACTTCTGCTCGTTATTAGGTTAAAAAGCGTAACTCTTAAAACATGGTGTAACTCCTTGTATCGCCCAGATTTCACCTACTTACCAGCAAGATCTTAAACCAACTATGTCTTCCTAGCTCTGCTCCATGCCCCCTGTGTCTTCTCTCTGTACTTCAAATACGTGCTGTGCTCCTTGTGCACACCCTAGTACTACCTGTCTTTAATGAATCAGCTCCCTAAATGCCTTCAAATATCAGTCAGCATTTCCTTGGATAAGTATTCTCTGACCTTCTGACTAAGGCAGTTCCAATCCATCAACTTCCACAGTTCAGAAATAAAAATGAAACAACAAAGATTATGTTCCACAGCCCAAAAAATTCGAAGTGTCCTAATGTCTCATTTTAATGATGTATAGGAAAATATTAGCTCTCATGTACCACTGATTAAAGCATAAATGTACACTTCAGTTTGTTACTGACACACCTTTAAGTAAAAAAAAGAATATAAAGCATATGTATATAATACCATTTTGTCCCAACAATAATAATAAAAACATAATTTTAGTGTATATTATTGGAAAATAATACATATATGTAGATTTGAAAGAATAGAATATTTTAATAGTGATCACACTTTAAAAGTATCATAGTGCATATTTAGAAAATATGCACTTCAAGGATTCTACAGTGTTCAGACAATTCCATTCACTGTGAGACAAAAAAAACTTAAAGTAAATATCCATGTAGATTATGTTTCAGTGGAGAAACTTTGAATTAGTTCCTGGTAAATAAATTGTTTGCACTGAGGAGAATATGAACTCAGTCACTGAAAGCCTGGACATATTTTGTGGAAATTTCCATTGACTGTAACTGATGCAGCAGTTACTCTAATGCTGTGTTTAGTTGTCCTCTGCTGCCATTCAGTTGCTTTTAGCTGGTGTGTTGTGTATGCTTGTCTTCTCAGAGCTAGGCTGTTCCAGGAAATCGCCTGTCAGACTTCCGAATAGCTCCTGTTCCTGGGGCAATTTGGCATTTTTCTGTATTATTAGGTGATTTCAGCAAAGATACTTTTTCTTTAAAAACAAAACAATGAAATTTGAACCAAAACACCAGAGTTTTCATTTGTAACATAAGAGATGAGTCAAATTATCCTTGTTTATAGACACTGATATATAAAGAATAATGCAAAATCAAAATGAATACATGCTTGTATTTTAATTTTCATCTTGTAGAATTCATACAAGCGTAATTCTTTTATATGAGAAAATTAAAATCATTTTTAAAAAAGCAGGGCTGACTTTTCTTACTGTGGTCCAGTTTGAGACTGATTGTTTATTTTCTAGATTTGGATGTGGAGACTGAAAAAGAAGAACTATATTTGTAGCAAATAGGGTATGGACAATTTCATTGATCAGCTGTGGCAGATTCTTAGTAACTGTGCAATCTTGGGTGGATCACTCTGTAAATAACTTTTTAAGCACTCACTGCTAACCTAAAGGTTGGTTGAGGGGTTTAGCTCCAATTGGAGAAATGTGGTAGTCAGCTTCCACAAAGATTCCCATTAGCTAACTGCTATTGTGTTAATTCTGATTCATAGTCACCCAATAGTACCCACCTGTAGACACCTTTTTCTCCCACCCAGTAGCTGGTGGGTTCAAATTGCTGACCTTTCTGGTTAGCATTCAAGCGCTAAACCGCTACATCAGGGCTCCCATTCCTTGAAAACCCTGTGGAGAAGTTCTGCTCTGTTCTGTAACTTCACTATAAGTCAGAATCTACTCAAGGGCAATAGGTTTGTTTTTTTAGAAACAAAGATAATAAAAACAGTTGCTCTATATGCTCCCCAGGATTGAGTCAAACAGTGAAATACATTAATAAATGTGGAAATTCTTTATAAATTTATGAATTATTATGAAAACTATAGCTACGTTATCTTTATTTTAGTTTGGATCTTATGAGATCCTCCAAATTTCATGGACAATAACATTAATCCTTCACCACTGACTCATAGAAGAAATGAAGATGATAGCAGGGCATACTTTACTACTTCACATTTTGTTTGTAAGATAGTCTTCCTCATCTGTTCTGTGACGAAGTGAAAAGAAGGCAGTGCAATGTAACTCAAGCCTTTGAGTAGCTCACCATCTGGTTAGGGTTAGGGTTAGACAGTAAAAGAGTGAGGTTCGAGAGTAAAAAAGTGATGTTAAAAATAAATCTGAAAGAAAAGAAAGTGTAAAAGCATTAAGTATTAATCTCTTGCGGGAGGTAACAGTTTGTAGACAACACTTTTTTTATTATAAATGTCTATTTAAAATATAGGGAACTCTGATTCAGAACTGCAGTGATTCTAGAGAAAGTTTAGGCAGCATTTAAAATAAACACATGATGAGAATTTATACATGAAGTCCACCAGAATAGACCCTAGTAGATCTTAAGCTGATTGTGAAATTTAGAGTGAAATGGCTACTTGACACAACCAACGAAGGGGATATACAAAACAAGCAGTTGCTGTCAAATCAATTACTACTCATGACACCTCCTTTGTTTTAGAGTAGAACTGCCTTCCTTAGGATTTTCAATATCTATAACCGTTCGGAAAGAGACCACCAGGCCGTTCTTGTAAAGAGCTTTTGGATGAGTCTGAACCACCAAGCTTTTGATTAGTCAGGCACTTTGTTTGTGCTGCCCAGAAACTTCTTTATGGGAATAAGTAGCATCTGTCCCTGAGACTGAATCCTAGCGGAACACTCAAGCAAGACTTATGGATAGTGTAAGGAAAAAAAGATGTTTGAATGGATCAGGAATAATTTGAACTTAAGGTTGTGAAAGGTCTCTCCTATCTTACTAAATATGAAGGACAAAAAAAGATAATAAGTAGAATAAAAAAGGTGAAAACAATAGAGAGCAGGAATAATAGGCAATGTACATCTATCTTGTAATAAAAGGTCAAATTCATATCTTCCTCTGGCATTCTGTAGTGGCCTTCTCTATCTTGTCTCCCACAGGAATGAAGTAAATAAGGAGTTTCATTTATAATCAGGGAGTACATCTGCAGGAGGTCAATGGTTATAAATGTGCTCCGTATAGATGTAGCAGGGAGCATGTTAGCTATAAAGGATATTAATGCCTTGTACACAGTGCAGTGATAACAGCAAAGGAACAATTTTTTTATATATAAAATATTTCATTTCATGCTTAGTGATAGTGGTAACTAAGGTAACATTTCCTGAGAGCATTAATTTAAATAGTAGATTCTTCCAAAAATTCCAAATGGACTCCAAAAATTAATGTATTCATCAATATCTATATAAATATAATTTAAAGAAATGCTCTACCAATAGTAAACAGTCTTTGGTTTTAATGTAATGCATTTCAGCTTTGTGATCAACCTTGGAAATGTTGTATTTGCTTTCAGATTTATTTATTCACAATATTTATTCATAACAATTATTAGGTAGCAATAAAAAAATTTATCTTTTTCTAGTCATACAATTATGCTATTCCTTTGTGACAGAAGAATTTTAGTATTTTAAAAGTAAAAAAAAGTACAAATCTGAGTAACCCAGTGCTATCACTCCACTACCTTGTTCCATATTTCCTCAAGGATATAGACTGTGGGGTTATGGAGTTATACATTTTCACAGAGGACATTTTCACAAATTATCACATAGCTCTATCCTTCTGTGTGCAACCTTGCATAAGCTCAGTTTTCCTTTTCAGAAACTTAAATTTGAGACAGAATTACTTTTATTCATGCCTTCATCCCTCAGACCTCCTTTCTTGTTCTTGGGCCCTGTCAAGGTAGAGGTACCATTTCGGACTCAATCCTGAGACACAGTTGAGATTGGAAGAGCACATCAACAGGAAAATTTGTGTAAGCACTTTTAATTTTACTCTTTTCTTTCAGAATCTCAAGCATTGTTTGTTGCTTCCAACCTATCATTGATGAGAATACTAAGAGAATGCTGTAAGTTATATCATTTTGCTAAAGATAATATAATTGCACATTGTGTACTAGATTTTAATTAATGTTTCATTTTAACTATGTATAGTCAAAGACAGGTGTGTAAAAAGGATATATGAAAAATGTGACAAAAAATATTTCCAAGGAGTAACATTAATATTTACTAAATGAATGAAGGAATGGATGGATGAGCTGTCTTGTGCTGGCTCCAGTAAAGTTCCTCAGAATCTCTCTCAGGTCTAAATTAGAAAATCAGTCAAGACAGAAGAAAAATAATTCCTTCACTGTCCCTTAATTCACACACAATGGTGACAAAGTTCTGATAGTAACAGAAGAAACAACTCAAACTTTCAGAGCCTGCTAACAGTGGCCTTGCCCAGAACAACTAATCTGACTAATTGGAGAAAATTCATTCATTCATTTCAATGGATGTTTGACATTGTTTTAGTATAATCAACGCCCTGGTAGGTTCCCTTGACAGCAACTATTAACATCACTATGATTCTTTCATGGTTTCTCAAAATTTGAAAGTGGCATGTAGTCTTCACAACAGTTGTTAATGTTAGTTGTCACTGAATTAATTTTAACTCATTGAGACCCATTTATTCCTTCATTCATTTAGCAAATATTTATGTTATTCCTTGGTAATATTCATTGTCAAATTTTTCATAATTCCTTTTTATATGCCGTGTCTCTAACTGTACATAGTTAAAATGAAAAATTATTAAAATCTAGCACACAAATGCATTAGACTATAATTAATTAATTCTCACTCTATCTGCGCAGACTAAAACTACTCTGTTGGATTTTTAAGGTATCTCTGGGTGGGTTTAAACTGCCGACCCTTTGGTAGCCTGGCATATTATTAATAATATAATAATAAAATTAATAATAATATGCACCAGTCAGGAACTCCGCAATGATAGTCTAAAGCCAAAAAATAAAAAAACTGAATCTGCATCCTTCATGTAATTTATTGTATGCTTTTATCACAACACTACATTCAATGATCCTTTAGGTAAATTATATGAAGAATTTTTCATGGTTTTCTATGATGTGCATCCCATATGTGTTGTCTTTTAAAAATGAGATCCAAACATAGTATCATTCCACTTTTTAAAAAAAATATATCGTCATCTATTTTCAAGGAAACTCTCAAGATAACTCATGGAGTGCTTATTCTTTACTGAACCTGGGTGGTACTTGAGCACCACAGAAAGATCATCCTTCCTCTTCTATAAAATATCTGTCCTTCTATATAATGGGAAATGATATCAAATATTTTAGTAAAAGAAATGATCTATATTATGGTTTTTTGTGTCAGAAACAAATTCTTAGAATATAAGGGTTCTTGTGTTACATCTATTATCTATTCGAGCACAAGAAGTACTACAACTTGCTCAGAACAGAACATCCAAAATTGGAGACATTTTGCAAATTTGTACTAGAAGTATAATTACAAACCTTCTATTTTCATCAGTGTTTTGACATTTCTTGTGGTTGTCCGGTCGTGTACGGTATATGTAATAAAGGCTTTTCTTCTTTTTTCTTTTTCTTCAAGTTAGAATGCAATAACAATGGAATTTAAATGAAAGTGTTTGCAAAATTTGCATTTAGATAGCCATTTTATTTCAAGAAATAAGCTACTTAGTTGCACTTAGACAGTCCAACTGCTGCTCCCTGAGATGTCTTCACCCTTTAGTGTGTTATAAAATTTTCAGTATTTCCCCAAACTGAAAAAGGCTAAATTTCTGTTTAGTTGGTCATTACTGGCATGAGTAGTTATTGCTCTATAATATTTTTAAAAACTATACTATTTGTATTAAAAGTACTAGTCTGAGGTGAATAAAATGCATGGGATAGGTTTAAAACTATAAAATTTGAGCATAAAATTATTATACTTTAAGTGCCAAATACCATAGAGGTTAGGTACAGTCACTGATTTATTTCGCCTTCAGAAGATGATAAAAATGACATGAGCTTCTTGGAAGCAATTTCCAAATTTCTCCTGACATGCTCTACTCCCTGACTTGTGTAAGCCCCCAAAGGAACCATGATGGTGCACTAGTCAAGAGCTACAGCTGCTAAGTAAAAGGCCAGCAGTTCAAATTTACTGACTGGTCCTTGGAAACCATATGGGGAAATTTTACCCTGTCTCGTGTGATCACTGTGAATCAGAGTAGACGGCAGTGGGTTTGTTTTGGGTTAGTGGTATATAAGTATGTATGTGGGCTTATCTGGTTTATTCACTGTCATTTTAAAACAAAGAGTAGGGGAAGTGCTTCCTTAGAAATGGAAATCGCTAACCACTTGGAACCAACTAAATAGGTTACACGGTATCTTTAAGCAAAATAGCAGAAAGCATTTCAGGCTGGATATAGGACAGCAGACTCAGAGCTGGGATAGTTTGGGCTGGGGCCAACTTTCTGAAGCTCATTGCTTGACCCTTGGTGGTTGACACAATTTGCACAAACTTAGAATATTATCTGAAGGAATTAAACTCTGGTGGCATAGAGGCTAAATTCTGTGTCTGCTAACCCAAAGATCATCAGTTTGAATATTCCAGGTGCATCTTGGAAACTCTATGGAGCTACTCTGTTCTGTAGAGTCACTATGAGTCAGAATCTACTCAGTGGCAGTGGGTTTGTTTTTTTGGTTTCAGGCTAAGACCCCTCAGCTATTGTGAAACAGAGAACTCCTTTACTCACAGGCTGAGATGCATGCTTACCATAAAGGAAAGGGCAAGGTACACAAATGTATGGTGAAGAAGATAGCAAGACTGGAGAAGAATGGAATGGGAATATGAAGGGCTATGAGGAAAACTCAGGTGAAAAAAGTTAAAAACAAACAAACAAAAAACCCAAAATAATATTGAATTAGGGTTGGCAAAGCAAAATGCAGAGGGAAAATGGATTTCCATTATTGATCTCAGCAATGGACACAGTGGAGTGAATAGGACAGAATCATTCACTGAAGAAACAAACTGGAAACAATAGGTATGAACGCATTCTTTTGGAGGGGCTAGTAGCCCCACTACACACATCTGAAAGGAAAAGCCAGAAAGTACTACTGTCACTTTCAGTGGGCACCCACAATAATAGTCTGATACAGAACACACTCTAGTTCCTAGTTATAATACAGAACATAACTTTACAAATATATCAGTACTAAACAAATAGCATATATTTGATTGTCCATAATCAAAATTTAAATGTATATATGTATATGATTGTATGTAAAGAGGCTGATGATTTTATTTGGTTCTGCCCAATCTGTGGAGAATATTTTTCAGAATTATTGGAATTCGTGGACCTCCTTTACAAAGATGCAGGTTTGGAATGAATGTACACAATTTTGTTAACATACGGAAACATCTAGGACTTCCAGCCAATGTGGCATCATAGACAGAAGAACCACATCGTCCCTCTATAGCACAGATCAGAAAAACTAAGTCAAATAGGGGCAAATGTCAATCCTCGAACTCAAATTGTCAAATGAAGATATAAAGATCTCAGCCAACCACAAATAGATTAAGAAACAGAGAGTGAGAAGAGAATGAGGGGAAGTCTCCTATCAGCTAACTTAATAAGCATTCACCACCTTGGAAATCAGCAGTCAGAAAGGACAGGAAAGCAGCTTCGTGGAAATACCAGCAGGAGACAAAGCAACTGGTAATCAAGCATACACATTTTCCCACTCTCCATCTTCCTTCTGCTGCTCTACTACCAATGCTTCCTGGCTAGCTGCTGTGGCCTAGACAGCCTGGAAGTGCAGCATCCATGCCACCTAGATTTGTTGTGTCCAGATTGGAGGCTGGCAGACAGGGAGTCTGCAAAAGCACCTTCAGGAGCTCCTAGCAGGACACAGATCACTCAGCAAGCAGCGATATATGCTTGCCTAATCTCAACCTTATCCCCTGGTGTGATCTTGAGCTTCTCACCTGCCACAGTCTCTTGACCCTTTGGCCCCAGTTCCTTTGGTCTTAGCTGCTTGGATTCATGCCAACCACATTGATCAGCACCCTGAGCGCCATTTGTCTGTATCCGGTGTCTCTTTTTTCCATTTTTTTTTTTGTTTGTTTGTTTCTTCCATGCCTTCCACCATCTTCCCCTCTTTTCTCTCAAATGTCTGACTCTGTGTATGATCTCTGCCTCTGTTTGAAAGGCTACACAGTGCTGCTCAACTGGGGAACTCCTGTGGTCCTGTGGTCCTTAATATCATGCTGGTAGAATCCTCAGGCCTTTTTTTTTTTTTTTTTTTTTGCTTTGTTTGGTCTTCTTTTCATTTGTTGTGTTTTGTTTGGTTTGTTTGTTTTCTTTTTTATATTTTAGGAGAGTCTTCCAGTTGAGCTGTGTTGCACAGTTTAGACTCCACATCCCCAGTCTGTGGATCCCTGTCAGTGGGATATCTGGGGACATTTCTTTTTTTTATGTTCTTCTGCATATTTTTTTCTATTTGACTTCTTGTGTTTCTTCATTTTTCAGTTGTTGTCTCTCTATACTTATCTTCTTATCCTGCCTTCTGAATACCTGATACTGTGTGACATCTATATTCCTTCTAGCCAAGCTATACCATGCATCATGGGAAACACCTCCCTGGTCTTCACAGCAGCACAAGTGAGAACACTGGGGGAGTGACTTTTTCTTCCTAATTTTTGAATTTTGACATAGTTTATTTTTCCTCCTCTCTTTTTCTCTTCCTTTTTTTTGGACATCTCTGTGAAGTATCTTTATTTATACTCCTCCTTCAGTGCCCCCATCTTTACAAGTAGAGGCATCTGCTAAAGCAGATGGAGGTGACAGAAAACTCAGCACAAGCAGCCTGATTTGGTATTTGATTCTCCACAGGAAGTGGCTTCTATTTCTGCTTATCTTCTCACTAGAGTGTAGTATTAGACCTCAAGACAAAGCTCAGATTGACACAGTCCCCACTCTACCTTTTTTCTTCTTGTTTTTCTTGAGATGAATTTTACTATGATTTAAGTACAATTTTACAGTCTATATCAATTAGCACGAAACACCTGGAACTTTCACCATTGCTCTACTCTAACTGTTGTCCGTTCTCTTTACCCACCCTTTGTCAGCACACTCTTCCCCTTCATTCAGAACTTCCTGTGTCCATTTGACAGACATCTGTCCCCCCTCACCCTGTCATCTTGCCTCCAGTGATGAGCTTCACAGACAGTCCTGTGTCCATATTTAAGTCCAAAAGTTTGTTCATCACCTGCTTCACTCTATGTTTTGTATGGCTCAGTTCAGTCTTTGTCTGGAGACCTGGCTTCAGTGCTGGATGTGGTTTCAGGTTAGAAAGTCTGGAGGCCATGCTCCCTGGGGATGCTCCAGACTGATAAACTATCAAGTATGGTCATTTGGTAGAGTTCTAGTTCTACCCTGTAAACTTTCTCCTGCTATGCCAGGGTTTCCATACTGCATGCTCCATCTAGGCAGTCATTGGTGGTGGCCAGGCACCATCTAGTTCTTCTGGCCCTGTACTGAAGCTGACGCTAGTTCATATGGCCCCTTCCATCTGATGGGCTCATATTTCCCTCACATCCTTGATGTTCTGCATTTACCTCTGGTGCAAGTGTATGGGGACTAATTGGTGCTACTTAGGAGGCAGCTTGCTAGCTTTTAACACTTCGGACTCTACTCACCCAAATGATATGCAAAACAATTTATTTAGAGAAAAAGAAAAAAAGGTTGGATATGCCAATTAGTCTGGATGCCCTCTGAAAGAGTAGTCCTCTGATGCCTGACCCTGTTACTCTATCTTTCCAAAGAGTTGGGCTACATTTAGGGAACAGTTTAACTGTGATGTAGTGCAGTTGAGGGTACCTCTTTTCTAATGAAACCCAGATCCTAGCTACTATTTAATTTGTACAAATGTCTCTCCATCCCTCCCCATCAGTGTAAACATCAAAGATTGAGTTCTTCTGCAGTTAAATGATTTGATGCATCTTTATAGTAATTGTCTCATACAGTATTCATTCTTTCTCATCTGGCTAATTTCACTCAGCATATCCTCGAGATGGCACCATGTTATCAGGTGTTCTCTAAATTATTGTTGTTCATTGTCATTGTGTAGTATTTCATTGTGTGAACCATTCATCTGTTGATGGGCATCTAGGTTTCTTCCATCTTTTTGCTATTGTGGAGAGAGCTCCAGTAAATATTGACATGCATGCATGTATCTGTTTATGTTGTTGTCTTTATTTCTCTGGGATGCAGTCCAAGGAGTGGGATTGCCAGATCATATGGTGTTTCTATCTCTAGGTTTTTTTTTTTTTTTTTTAAGTATCAAATTGATTTCCATAGTGGTTGTACCATTTTACACTCCCACCAACAATGTAGAAGAGTTATGATCAACATTTATTATTTTGTGTTTTTTTATTTTTGTATTATTGTGAACCTTCTTAGGATGAGATGGTATCTCACTGTAATTTTGACTTGGATTTCTGAGATAGCTAGTGATTGTGAGCATTTCTTCATGTATCTGTTGTCATCCTATATGTTTTCTTTGGTGAAGTGCTTTTTCAAATCCTTTGCCAGTTTTTTAAATGAGTTGTTTATCTTTTCTTCTTTGAAGTTTAGCAGTATCCGATAGATTAAAGGCTGGTCAGAAATGTTGTACTCTTACATTTTCTTTTTGTTTTTCTCCATTTCTCAGATTCTTATCTCTCTACCCCAATAGCAAGCTCTCTTATCACCCTTTTTGTTTGTTGGTTTGTTTGGGCTCCTGTTTCTCTCTGTCCCTTCTTCTCTCTTCCATATCCATTTTAGCTCCAGTCATCACAACCTCCCTGCTCCTTCCTACCTATGTGCACCCTGCACTAATTTCATATACCCATGCAGTGCAAGCACAGCCTACTGGAACCTGCCTAGCACTAACTCCTGGCCTACTCTGTCAGCCCTAGTATGTATCACAAACAACCTATCCCAACCCCTTCACTACAGCTGGACCTGCCCTTAGGCACCACAGCTGAGTAACTGGCCCTACCCATTGGACAAGGATTAAAAAATATTGTGACCACAAAAGAGCAAACAAAAAGAGTGCACAGCCCACTGACTCTGAAATAATCAAGCAAAACAAACAACTGGGAAAAATAAACAGATCTGCAATCAATAATGATACAATCAAAATTGCTACTGAGTATCCCCAGTACCGAAGACAGTATTAGGACCTATTTTTTTAAAAAGGGCAGGAAGATTCCAGTAGAAGTGTCCAAAATAAAATACCAGTTGATTCAAATAGAAGAAAGGCACTAGAATTACTTAATATTCAGAGCTTTCCAAGAATTCAAGCAAAAAACAGATAATAATGAAGAAAAAATAGACAAAAAAATGGAAGAATTTATTAACATAATACAGGACCCAAATTTCAACATAAATTCACAGCTAGAAATCATACAGAACAACAATTAGAAATACAAAAGATAAACAATAATATTTCAGAAATGGACAGTGTCATAAAAGGGCTGAAAGGCAGATTTTAAGTGATGGAAGACAGGATCAGCAAAAATGAAGATAAGAGCTTGGATATAACTCTCTTTAAGGAAAAAGAACAAAAGAATGAAGAAACTCTTGAGGATTATGTGGGATACAATCAAAACCAAATTTTCAAGTGATCAGAGTTTCAGAACAGGGATAGAAAACAGAAAACATAAAGAGCATCATTGAAGAATTGCTCACAGAAAACTTTCCTAATACCATAAACAATGAAAAGCTTACCATCCAGGAAACTCCAGGAACCCAATATAGGATAGACCCTGTCACGGACTGGGTTAACCTAGAAAAGAAACAAACCCAGTGTCATCAAGTTGGTTCCAATTCATAGTGACCTTACCGGTTAGAGTAGAACTGTCCTATAGACTTTCCAAGTAGTGTCTAATGGATTTGAACTGCTGACCTTTTGGTTAGGAGGTGTAGCAATTAACCACCATGCCACCAGGAATTCTAATTATGATGCCGCAAATACGTGTGCAGCAATTTGACTGGGCCGTGATTCCCAGTGTGATTTTCCTGTGTTAAACTTACTCATCAAAATAAAAAAGAAAAACATGAAGTCTCAATAAAAGCAAAATCTACAAAAAGAAAGCCAGCACCACATAGTAACAGGAACAAAGAAAACGAGAGCACCACAAAAAAAGAAAAAACACTGCAAAATGACATCAATAAACTCATGTCTGTCAATAATTACACTGAATTTAAATGGATTTATGTACTCATAAGGAGATGGAGAGTGACAGAATGGATAACAAAACAAAACAGGATCTATCTATGTGCTGCTTATGAGAGACACACATTAGAAACAAAGACTTAATTTTACTAAAAATCAAAGAATGGGAGAAATATATAGCAAGGAAACAACTATCAAAAAAAAAGAGTAGCAATACTAATTTCAGATAAAATAGACTTTAAAAAAATTCCACCATATAAGAAAAAGAAGGGTACTATATAATAATTAAAGGAATGATCCATCGTGAAGACTTAATCATAATAAACATCTAGGCACCCAATGATAAGGCTCCAATATACATAAAGCAAACTGTAACAGCACTGAAAAGAGAATCTAAGAGTTACTCAATAATAGTAGAAGACTATAACACACCAATCTTGGTAAATGACAGAACATCTAGAAAGAAGCTCAGTAAAGATATAGAAGAGCTAAATGACACAATCAACCAACTTGACCATATAGACATATGCAAAATACTCTACGTAACATCTACGAAGTACACGTTGTTGTCAAAGCACATGCAATGTTCTCCAGCAGAGACCACATCTTTGGCCACAGGGCAACCCTCAACAAAATCTAGCACACTGAAATAATAAAGTATCTTCTTTGATAGCAACACCATCGAAGTAGAATTCAACCATAGGTAAGACTAAAGAAAAAAACACATGGGAACTGAATAACACCTTTCTTAAAAACCATCAGGTAACAGGAAAAATCAGAGATGGAATAAAAAATTCCTTTATTCAAATGAGAATGAAACACATCATACCAAAACCTTTGGGAAACATCAAAGCCAGTCCTTAGAGGTCAGTTTACAGCAATAAAAGCACACATCTCAAAAAAAGAAATGGACAATATCAAAATATTAGCTAAACAACTTGAACAAATAGAAGAGAACAGCAAAAGAAGTCCATAGCCAACAGAAAAAAGGACATAATAAAGATCATAGCAGAAACAAATGTAATAGAGAACAGAGAATAATAGAAAGGATCAACAAAACCAAAAGTTGGTTATTTGAAAGAATCAACAAAATGGACAAACCACTGGCAAAACTGACAAAGAATAACAGGAGAGGACTCATTTAACCCAAACAAGGAATGAAATGGGGGACAACACAACAGATGTAACTGAAATAAAATGCATCATAATAGTATTACAAAAAACTATATTCCAACAAACTTGAAAACCTAGAGAAATGGACAAATTTCTAGAAACACAGTACCTGTTTGAACTAACACAACAGATGTTGAAAATCGGAATAGGTCCATAAAAAGAATTTTTTTTAAAAATTAAAAATTAAACAAACAAACAAAAAACTACTAACACAAGAAAACCCTGGCCCAGATGGCCTTACTGGAGAATTCTACCAAACGCTCATAGAAAAGCTTATACTCAACTTTAGGGCATAAAAAAGGAAGGAATGCTTCCAAACAGATTTCAGCATCATATCAAAAAACTAATACACCATGACAAATATAGAATTTGTTCCAGGTATGCTAGGATGGTTCAATATTCGAAAATCAATCTATATAATCCACCACATAAATAAAAGGAAAGAGAACAACCACATGACCATCCCAACTGACACAGAAAAGACATTTGATAAAGTTCAAAATTTATTCCTGATGAAAAAGTCTCTTAATGAAATAGGCAACCCTCAAACCAAACCCACTGCTGTCTTGTTGGTTCTGACTTCTAGAGACCCTGTAGAACAGAGCAGAACTGCTCTATAGTTTCCAAAGAGCACCCGGTGGATTTGAACTGCCAATCTTTGGGTTAGCAGACCTATACTTAGCCACTACACCACTAGGGTTTCCAAAATAGGTATAGAAGGGAAATTTCTCAACATGATAAAAGACTTCTACACAAGACCAACAGCCAACGTTATTCTTAGTGGAGAGAGGCTGGAAACATTCTACATGAGCACGGGAAGAAGACGGGATGCCCTTTAGCACTGTTCCTACTTAAACCTGTGCAGGAAATTCTAAAATGGAAAGGCAATAAAAATAAGTAAAAGACATGTAAACTAGTAATGAAGAAGCAAGATTGTCTCTATTTGTGAATGATGTGATGCTTGTCATGTGTCATGGTTGGAATTGTGTCCCCCCAAAAATGTGTGCAGCCACGTGGCTGGGATATGGTTCCCAGTATCTTGGGACTGTCCTCCATTGTGTGGTTTTGCTAACCTGTATGTTAAAGGATTAGGGTGGGGCTGTGAATTCCTGCTATGGGGGAAGTTTCCCTGGAGCATGGCTTGCCCCACCCTTAATGCTTTTAGCTTGCAAGGAATAAAAGGAAAAAGAACCAAGGACAATTTGAGAACCTCGCTACCATCAAGCAAGCAGCACGGGGAGCAGAACGCGTCGTTCAGACCAGAGGTTCTTGCGTTAGGACGCTCCCTGGACAATGACTGATGCAATACTGGACTTTCCTCCAGAGCCGTCAAGGGGAAAGTCTTTCCCTGGAGCGGACACCCTGAACATGGACTCGCAACCTACCGGACTGTGTAAGAATAAATCTTTCTTTGTTAAAGCCATCCACTCTGTGGTATTTCTGTTAGAGCAGCCCTAGCTGACTAAAACAGAATTGGTACCGTGGAAGTGGGGTGCTGCTCTAGCAAATACCTAAAATGTGGAAGCCACTTTGAAACTGCAAATGGATAGAAGATTCAGAAGGAACGAAGAAGGCGCAGATGGTGAGAAACAACGGAGGACTGGCAGCAGCAGCAGCGGCAGCAGCAGAACCAGAGGCAGCGCTGGAGCCGACCCGTGGAGTGAGAGAGGTCAGTGCCTGCGCAGAGCTTTCCTCGCGGAACGGGGTGCCTCTGGGCACTTGAATCGGTGAGCTGGCCTTGCTGACCCACGGAGTGAGAGAGTTAAGTGCCTTTGGGCAGGACGCTTTCCAGCAAGAGTGGGGTGCCTCCGGGCACTTAAACCAGTGGAGCTACAGAGCTTTGGAACACTTGCCCGGCAGGGCAGATGTGGGCCTGAGGCCCGGGCCATGCGGCCATAGGAAGCTGAAGCTGAAGAGGCAGATAGCGTGAGAAGCTGAGCTGCCTCAGTCTCAAGAGGTATGGCCATGACCTCAGGGGTTTGAAAGGGTGGAACCATGGCGTGCTGTGTTCGTAAGGGTGGAATTGCCACTCAGTTGGGCTTAGGGTGCTCCTAAAGCCGATGGGACAGAGTTTCTGTCCAAGTGGGCCTTGAAGGCATAGTTGTAGCACGGGGCTGGAGGTCTCCACTCAGAAACCTGAGAGTGTGGCCGATACCTAGAGTCTGGAGAGCATTGCTGTTGTGTAGAATGTCTCAGAAAATGTAAGAGTATTTTCAAAGCTTTGAGGGCTAACGTAATGTGTTCTGTTGACTTGCCTGTTGCCTGTTAATGCTTTCTAAGTTTCACAGATGTAGAAGAGTTTTTGTATTTTGGACTTGGAGCTGATTTAAGACTTCTGTTATATGGATGGACATAATTTTGCTATGGTGAGATGAACGTGTTAAATGTTTTGTGATGTGATTTTTGGGTTGTCAAAGGGTGGGATGTCATGGTTGGAATTGTGTCCCCCCAAAAATGTGTGCAGCCACGTGGCTGGGATATGGTTCCCAGTATCTTGGGACTGTCCTCCATTGTGTGGTTTTGCTAACCTGTATGTTAAAGGATTAGGGTGGGGCTGTGAATTCCTGCTATGGGGGAAGTTTCCCTGGAGCATGGCTTGCCCCACCCTTAATGCTTTTAGCTTGCAAGGAATAAAAGGAAAAAGAACCAAGGACAATTTGAGAACCTCGCTACCATCAAGCAAGCAGCACGGGGAGCAGAACGCGTCGTTCAGACCAGAGGTTCTTGCGTTAGGACGCTCCCTGGACAATGACTGATGCAATACTGGACTTTCCTCCAGAGCCGTCAAGGGGAAAGTCTTTCCCTGGAGCGGACACCCTGAATATGGACTCGCAACCTACCGGACTGTGTAAGAATAAATCTTTCTTTGTTAAAGCCATCCACTCTGTGGTATTTCTGTTAGAGCAGCCCTAGCTGACTAAAACATCATGGATCAAGTTTTATGCCTTAAAATGTGTGTAGCAGTTTGGTTGAGCCATGATTCCTGGTATTGTATGATGTTCCTTTATGGTGTAAACTTTGCCTTTGTGAGGGAGGATGGGCTGGGCAGCAGTTGTGTTTGTAGGGCTAGATGCAGTGTTTGGGATAGTATTGTGCCTTGGGGCAGTCTCTTGGGATACAAGGGAAAGAGAGGCAAGGGAAGAGTGGGAGACCTCATACTGCCAAGATAGCAGAGTACATCCT
The DNA here is from genome assembly GCA_028571685.1 of Heterohyrax brucei. Taxonomy (NCBI): domain Eukaryota; kingdom Metazoa; phylum Chordata; class Mammalia; order Hyracoidea; family Procaviidae; genus Heterohyrax; species Heterohyrax brucei. The sequence continues at coordinate 134,422,130 of CM053150.1, forward strand.
TTGGAAAGGATCGCGGTCCTGGGGCCTTGAAAGTTTCCAGTCCGGAGTAGATGGACAATAAGTGTCATCTTCCACAGCCAATAGAGAAAACTCTCCTAGAGCTGATGCCCTGAATTTTGACTTGTAGCCTACCAAACCATGACAGAATAAAATTGCTCTTTTTAAAGCCCTCCACTTGTGGTATTTCTGTTATAGCAGTACTAGATGACTAAGACAGAATTATACATAGAAAACCCAAAAGACTCTGACAGAAAACTACTGTAATAATAGAAAGATTTAGCAGAAAATCGGGATACAAGATAAACATACAAAAATCAGATAGACTCCTATACATCAATAAAGAGAACAATGAAAAGGAAATCAGGAAAATGATACAAATTGCCATAGTCCCAAAGAAATAAAATATTGAGGATTGAATCTCATCATGCATGTAAAAGACCTATACAAAGAAACAAAACACTACAGCAATAAAACAAGAGTTCTACATAAATGGAAAAAACATACAAATAAGGCTCTGGGATAGTCAGATTCATCACTGTGAAAGTGACAATTCTACCCAAAGCAATTCATAAATACAACAAAATCCCAATCCAAATAACAGCAACATTTTTTAAAAGCCAAGCCAAGTGCCCTTGAGTTACCTTTATACAGAAAGGAAAGAAATCCCAGCTAAGTAAAGCACTACTGAAGAAGAATATAGTAGGAGGAATTGCACTACATCACCTCAAAACCTGTTATACAGCTGTGGTAATCAAAAGAGCCTGGTACTGGTACAACAACAGATAAATTGGCAAATGGAATAGAATTGAGAACCCATTTGTAAACCCATCCACCCAGGGTCATCTGATCTTTGACAAGGGTCCAAAATCCATCACATGAGAAAAAGGCTGTCATTTTTTAAGAATAGTGCTGGCAAAACTGGATGTCCATCTCCAAAAAATAAAATGGGACCCAGTAGCACACAATATATACAAAAAAATAATTCAAGCTGGATCAAAGACCTGCATGTGAAGTAAAAAATGATAAAGTTCATAGAAGAAAAGTTAGGATCAGTGCTAGAAGGCCTAATACACTGTATTAACTAGATACAAATCATAGCCAACAACACACAAACTCCAGAAGATAAGCTAGATAATAGGGATCTTCTAAATATTAAACTCTTAGGCTTATCAAATGACTTCATCAAAAGAATAAAATGAGAACCTACAGATAGGGGAAAAAATTGTCTATTATAATGTCTAATGTCTGCAAGAAAACCTAGCACCTTTACAACAAAGGGACAATTCAATTAAAAAATGGGCAAAGGAAATGCACTGATGTTCAAGCAGCGAACTGACACATGAGGAAATGCTACTGATCACTAGCCATTAGAGAAATGCTAATCAAAACAACAATAAGATACTATCTCACTGCAGCATTACTGGCACTAATCAAAAAAAGAAAAAAGTAACAAATATTGGAGAGGGCTCAGGGAGATTGGAGCTACTATACACTGTTGGTAGGAACATAAAATGCTACAACCATTTTGGAAAACAATATGGAGCTTCCTTAAAAAGCTAGCAATAGAAATACCATGTAATCCAGCAATCCCATTTCTTTAGTAAGTTTAGTCAATGGTTTGTCAACTTTGTTGACGTTTTTTAAAAAAAGCTTTTGATCTTTTCAATTGTTTTTCTATTCTGTAATTTGTTTAGTTCTGCTCTAATCTTTATGATCTGTTTTCCTCTGGTGCCTGAGAGGTTCCTCTGTTGTTCTCTACTTGTTCAAGCTGTAGGGTCAGTTCTTTGATTTGGTTTCTTCCTTCCAGATGAGAGCATTTATGGAGATAAAATGACCTCTGAGCCCTGCTTTGGCTGTATCCCATAGGTTCTGGTAGGAAGTGCTTTCATTCTAATTGGAATCCATCAGTTTCTTTATTTCATCCTTGATTTCTTCTATAACCCATGGCTTTTTGAGCAAGATGTTGTTCAGTTGCCATGAATTCCACTTTCTATGTTTTTTCTGCCATCGATTTCAAATTTTACTTATGATCAGAGAAGATGCTTTGCATTAATTCAATGGTATGAATTTTGTTGAAAATTTCTTTATGTCCTAACATATAGTCTATCGTGGAGAATGTTCCATGCACACTGGAAAAGAAGGTGTAGTTATCTGCTGATGGATGGAAAGTTCTGCATATGTCAATGCGGTCTAGTTGGTTAATTGTGGCAATAAGGTCTTCTTTGTCTTTATTGAGCTTTTTTCTAGATGATCTGTCCAGTATTGAGAGCAGAGTGTTGAAGTCTCCCACTATTATTGTGGAGTGATCGATGTCCTTTTGAGTGTAGTCAGTGTTTCTTTGACATATTTAGGTGCTCTAATATTAGGTGCATAAATATTTAATATTGTTAAGTCTTGCTTGTGTATTGAACCTTTCAGCAATAAATAGTGACTGTCCTTGTCTGCAATGGTGGATTTTACATTAAAATCTATATTATCTGAGGTTAGAATTGCCACACCTGCTCTTCTTTGTGTTTTTGTTAGCTCGATATACACTCTTCCATCCTTTAAGTCTAAGGTGAGTTTCTTGTCTGCAACATATGGATGGGCCATGTCTTTTGATCCAAGATGTCACTCAATGTCTCTTTACTGGAGAGTTCAGCCCATTCACATTCAATGTAATTATTAATAGGTATGTGTTCAGTGCTGCCATTGTGATATGTTTATTTTTGTGTTGATGTTTTCTCTGTCATTCTGGCTGATCTTTCCCGGGACAGTCTTCTTTGTGACTTGATCTTTTACCTTTTTCAGGGTTGCTTTTGTGGTTGTTGAGATTCCTGTATTACGTTTCTTGATTTATATGTTGCATCCTTATTGCGCTTTACGGCTGTGCCTATGACCCCCCTTAATAAACTATGTATAAACCCAATTTCAATTACTACCACTCTTATCAACTTCCTCTCCATCTGGAAGGACTATAATGGCTGTAGTACATACCTCTTTTTAATATGATAACGTCATAGTTTTCATGATATAATCACTGGATCATTTCTTTCACTATTATAGCGCTGACTGAGTCTCAAGCCTTCCCTAACAGAACAGGTTCCTGGATGATGTGTCCTGTATTTGCTTCTAAAATATAAAGTTAGTGATTTTGTTCTTCTAAGCCAAGAAGGTCTTTCAGTATTTCTTGTAGCTTTGGTTTGGTTTTTACAAAGTCTCTGAGTTTCTGTTTATCTGTAAATGTCTTAATTTCAGTTGAATATTTGAAAGATAGTTTTGCACGATATATAATTCTTGGTTGGAAGTTCTTCTCCTTCAAGGTTTTGAATGTGTTGTGCCACTGTCTCCGTGCCAGCATGGTTTCTGCTGAGAAATCTGACGAAAGCCTACAGGGTTTCCCTCTGAACGTTAGCTTTGCTTTGAGTCTTGCTGCCTTTAAGAGTTTCTGATTATGTTTCATTTTGTTAAGTTTGATTATATGTCTTGGAGTCTTTCTTTTGAGATCATATTGAGTGGCATTCAATATGTATCTTGGATATATATTCTCTTCTTTCATATTTTCTGGGAATTTTTCTTTCAGCAGCTCAACCACAATACTTTCTGTGTTCTCAGGTGTCTCTCCCTGTTCAGAAACTCCAATTAGTTGTAGATTGTTCCTCTTAATCTAGTCCCACATGTTTCTTAATGCTTCTTCATTTTTCTTGTTTTTTGTTTTTTTTTCTGATTTCTTCTCATAAATGCTGGAGTCAGTAGCTCTGTCTTCCAAATCAGAAATTCTCTTTTCCAATTGTTCCATTCTGTTTTCTTGGCTTTGAATTGAAGTTTCTATGTCTCTGATTTTGTTCTTGATCTGTTGGATTTCAGAGTACTGGTGTTCCATCAGATGAAGCAGCTCACTTAATTTTTCATTTTGTTCTGCTGCATTTTGTATAAGGTCTAGGAGGGCTCTCTACATAACCCTTTTGTATTCAACTTCTGATAGTTTCAGAAAGATTTCTTCATCTGGGAAGTTTTGTAGCATTTTCTTTTGGAGGCCTTCTGAAGCCATCGGGACTATTTTGTTATGCCTTTCTACAGAGGTTGTTGGTTTGGGGGCATAATGTGAATCAATAGAGGCTGGGAGAAGAGCTGTGAGGATGGACCACCGTTGTTTCTCTAGGCCGTCTTAAAATGAAAGATAAAAAGTATCTGACAGCTTCCAAAATCAGTCAGGTTGTCAGGTTTATAGGTCCCTCTAGGTCCCTCTTCCCAGCTGGCAAAGTAAGCACTACTATATCAAACCCTAGATGTTATAAACCAGCTCAAAATACAGAAAGGCTACTGCCCTGCTGGCCTCTGCTGTTGGGCCCCAGCTGTAGGCAACACTGTGTAGAATACTGCTTTTCTACTGGGAAAGCACTCTCCTCGGATTAGGCACTGCCTCCGAGACCAGGAATTAGGTCCAGCTGAGCCCTCCATGTGCGTATACCCAAGTGGAACAAGATGGTTTTCCTCACAAGCTCACTGCCTGCCTCAGCACAGACTACTGTATGGTGGAGAAGGAAAGAGAGGCCAAAGATGCTGAGATGCAGAGTCCACAGCCTCTGTTGCCAGGCCCCAGCCATAGTCGACACTGTGTAAAATACTGATTTTCTGCCAGAAAAGTGCTCTTCTCCAGGCAGGCGCTGCCTTCCAGCCTAGGAACTGAGTATAGCTGGCGCCTCCGTCTGGGGTATCTGCCTCCCAATGGATCAAGATGGCACCCCTCACAAGCTCATTGCCTGCCTCAGTACCACCTACTCTATGGCGGAGGCAGAAAGTGAGGCCAAAGTTACCCAGATGCACGAAGTCCAAAGTCAGGCTCTCAAAATACGGCAATTTCACCTGCCAATTCCACCGGCAGTGAGTCTGAGATTAGCTGCTAGTCACGTCCCCGCTCCACCCACCAGCTAAGACAGAGGAAAAAAAAGTTAAAATTGTTCATTACCTTTGGTCCATGCAAGCCAGCTCTCACCAAGAGTGGGGTCAGTGAAAGAGAGGAGGTTTTCCATTCAGTGGCATGAAGTCCAAATTAGCAGCCCTATGCTGCATCCTAGGGCTCACTAGGTACCCAGAAGCCTCCATTTAGCTATTAATTCAGGTCTTGGTTTCTAGAAGGATTTAGGAAGCTGTGTGTTTAGTCCACCATCTTGACTCTGCCCCCAGCCATCCCATTTCTAAGAATGCATCCTAGAGAAATGAGTCCTTTCACAAATAGACAAATGGATAACTTGTTTTCCTTGTAGCATTGTTGATGATTGCAAAAAGATGGGAACAGCCTAGATTTCCATCAATACATGAATGGATAAACAAACTGTGGTACATAAATACACTGGAGTATTACACAACAATAATAAATATTGCTGAATCTGTGAAGCATCTCAACAAGGAGGATACTGGAGAAATAAGTCTATCACAAAAGGACAAATATTTTAAGAGACCACTATTGTAAAAACTCCTGAAAAGCTTTACACACATACAAAAATAAAACAATCTTTGGTGATTAGAAGGATAAGCAGGATGAGGATGGAAAAATACTAAATAGGCAATAGATAAGTGGTGGCTTTGGTGAAGAGTAAGACAGTACATAAGACTGGGTGTTATGGATTGACTTTTGTCTTCTCCCACAAACTGCGTGTAGCAGTTTGACTGGGCCATGATTCCCAGTATTGTGTGGTTGTCCTCCACTTTGTGTAAATCCTAATTTCTGCCTGTGGCTTTGGGGAAACATGGAGTTATGTTAAAGAGGATTAAAATGTGACTGTAACAGCCTTACTGATAGCACCTTCCTGATCCAATGTAAAGGGAGTTTCCCAGGGGTATGGCTTAAGTGATAAAGGTAAGGGAAGCAAGAGAGACATGGGGACCACATACCACCAAGAAAACAGCACTGGTAGCAGAGAATGTTCTTTGGGCCTCAGGCTTCAGTGCTGAGATGCTCCCAGACCAAGGAAAGACTGAATCACCACAAAGCATTCCTCCAGAACCCACAGAGAAAGCCTTTTCCTGGAGTTAGTGCCCTGAGTTTGGACTTCTGGCTTACTGAACTATGAGGTCTGACAATTAAGTCCATGAACTTAATTGTTCTAAGTGCTACATAACTTGATACTGAATATCACTATGCCAGCCAGCCAAGCCAAGTGCTATTGAGTCAGATCTGAATATCACTATAGTCATCTTCAAAGTTCTCCCTTTGTGAAGCTGTGCATGAACACCAGTGCCTAGCCCACCCTTCAAATCAATTTTGGAATTCTTTCTGGAATAAATATTGCACATGGCGGCATGGTGGCAAGTTCACCAACTTAATTGAATAGTTGTCCGTGAGGGAGTGTTTAGCCAGTAAAGAAATAACTCTATTGGAACATCCTCTCTACTCACTTGATCTGGTCCACAATGACTTTTTTCTTCACTGGAAGATAAAGGAAATATCTGAAGGAAAACATTTTGATGACATTCAGGACATCAAGGGTAATATGACAATAACTCTGATGGCCATTCCAGAAAAAGGGTCCCAAAATTGTTTTGAAGGGCGGACTAGGTGCTGGTGTTGGCCCATGGTTTCTCGAGATGAGTACTTCAAACATGACCATAGTGATATTCAACAGTGAGATATGTAACATTTTTCTAGGATGAGTTTGTGAACTTAATATTTAGACCTCATATGAAAGAATAAACTTCTCTGTGTTAAAGCTATCTTTTTGTAGTATTTCTCTTATAGCAACACTAGATGACTAAGACATTGTAGAAGCCAGCACAACTTGTTCAATGGAAGGTCATAGAAACTCCATAGACACAGCCACCTTCCCTGAGTGACCAAAGTTCTGGGCTGAGAGCTATGGGGATCATGGTCTAGAAGAATATCTGGCTCAGCTGGCATGACATAGTTTATCAAGAAAATGTTCTACATTCTACTTTTGTTGAGTAGTGTTTGGGTTCTTAAAAACATTTGAGTGCCCATCTAGGACTCTCCACTGGTCTTATCCCTTCAGGAGCAAGGAAGACTGAAGAAAACTAAAGAAACAAGGGAAAGATTAGCCAGGGGACTAACAGACCTCATCTATAATACCCTCCTGTCGACTGAATACAACTCTGTGGTCCTAGCTAACACCACTGCTCTGACAGAGATCATAACAGAGTGTCCCAGAGCTAGCAAGAAATGTAGAACAAAATTCCAAATCGAAAAAAAGATCAGACTTGCTAGCCTGACAGAGACTGGAGAAACCCTGAGAGTATAACCTCTGAATAACCCTTTCAGCTCAGTAATGAAGTCATTCCTGAGGCTCACCCTTAAGCCGAAGGTTTCACAGACCCATAAAAGAAAACAATACTAAAGGGATACACCAACCCAGGGGCAATGACTAGAAAGCAGGAGGGGACAGGAAAGCTGGTAACAGGGAACCTAAGTTTGAGAAGGGAAAGTGTTGACCACTGTCATGGATTGACTTGTGTCCCCCCAAAAATACGTGTAGCCATGTGGCTGGGCCATGACTCGCAGTATCTTGTGACTGTCCTCCATTTTGTGGTTTTCCTATGCTGTGTGTTAAAGGATTAGGGTGGGATTGTAAATCCCTTTAGAAGATCACCTCCTTGCTCCACTGTAAAGGGAGTTTTCCTGGAGTACGGCTTGCCCCACCCTTAATCCTTTCATCCTGCAAGAGATTAAAGGAAAGAGAAGCAAGCAGAGATTTGGGAACCTTGTACTACCAAGAAAGCAGAGCCAGGAGAAGAGCACGCCCTTCAGCCCTGAAGTTCCTGTGCCAAGATGTTTCCTGGACAAAGACTGATTCAATACCAGACTTTCCTCCAGAGCCAACAAGGGGAAAAGCCTTCCCCTGGAGAGGATACCCTGAATATGGACGTGTAGCCTTCCAGACTGTGTAAAAATAAACCTTCCTTTGTTAAAGCCATCCACTCTGTGGTATTCAGTTAGAGCAGCCCTAGCTGACTAAAACAACCACACGGGTTGTTAAGCATTGTAATACAACAATATGTGTACTAACTCTTTATTGAGAAACTAGCCTATTGTGTAAACCTTTTCTTAAAAATACAATTAAAAAAAAGCATAGATACTTCTAGCAAGTCCTGAAAGTTAAAGTACAAAGTGTGATGGTTTGACACTCCAAAAGAACTACATAAGTTTTCGATTTATGCAGATCTAGGGATCCTAGGGAGTAAGTATGGGAATGGAAATTAAGCACATGAAATAACGGTAAAAGAAAAACAAAATCGGATTGGGCGAGATTTATTGATATAATTCCACTCTACAGTGAGTCTGGACTCAGTGTTTTATGTAGAGAAGTTAAAAAAGTATTCTTACAGTTTTTTTGGTTAATTTGCTGAAACGTAGACCAAAAGATGGTCCATACTAAATGAGACTGAAATGCCAGAACTGCCTTGTTATACTGTAGAGGAAGGTATCCAAAGTCTTAGGTAGATGGAATGTTAGAATGGATTTATCATGTAAGACCAACTGACCCGAGACAGAATGGTCCAAAGGATAAAACTTTCACCATGACTGTGAGAAATAAAATTTGGAGGATAGCCCAGCATACTGCAGAACTCTGTGATTGTTCTTGCCTATAGGTGAGAACTGCTATTACTTAACCATAATTCTTAGACGCAATGGGGATAGTTAGATCCCGAGGTGTCAGAGGCCTAATGGAGACACTGACTTTCCAAAGACAGGCGAGTATGGGCTGGACAGTACAGCTGAAGCAGTGATCCATATATCCTGACTGACAGAGAAATATGCCACTGGCTGGTTTGTCATGATGTTTCTCGAAAATAAATAGATGTGAAGACTACTAAATTCTTACTTGATCTGTGGAAGAATTCTAGGTAAAGTGAACAGACGTCTAATCCGAATCATTGAAACAGAGAGCCAGAGGGTGTCAAACAATCCTGAGTTGAGCTAATTTATAGTTTTAGAAATCCTTCAAAGAGGAGCTGGATTACACTTCAGGAAGGACTTCACTACCCTGCCAAAATTTTACGCAGTTCTTTATCTCAGCTTCTCCTAAGTCACTTATGACCTGTTATCATGATGATCATGCACTTGGGAAAGTAATAAGACTTTTTGGAGGTCACTGGACACTGGCCCTGAATTTACCCTAATCCTAGCATATCTAAAATATCATTTTGGTACCTTCCTAGGAGGAGCTAGTCATTCAGTTAAGCTCCCAAGGAAATTTTATGAAAGAAAGTCTACTGTTATCTGAAGGAAAAATATGTTATCTGCTCATAAATTCTCCCATTTTCCCCCTGAACAATGCATATTGTAATTTGATTTTATGACAAATGTGTATTTCTAAATTTTATTGAGTTCTAGGGGAAAGATTGTAATGCAAATTAGTTTCTCACTCAGAAATTTATACACAAATTATTTTGTGACATTGGCTACAATTCTGGCAATGTGTCAAAACATCCTCATTTTGCCTTGAGTTTTGTATTGGCGGTTTCATACATTATTTGTTCCTTTGTGGCTAACTCATTTTACTCAGTATAATGCTCTCCAGATTCATCCATTTTATGAGCTGGTTTACAGATTCATAATTTTTCTTTATTGCATGGTATTGCATTATATGCATGTTCCATAATGTGATTATCATTTCATCTATCAATGGGCATTTATGTTGTTTCCATATTTTTGCTACTGTGAATAATACTGTAATGAACATGAGTGTGCATATGTGTCTATTCGTGTGATGGCTCTTATTTCTCTAGGATATATTTCTAAGTGTTAGAACTCTAGATTGTGTACTATTTCTATTTCTAGCTTTTTAAACAAGTGTCATATAGTTTTCTACAGTGCTGGTAACATTTTACGTTCCCATCAGCAGTTAATAAGAGTTCCAATCTCTACACAACCTCTCCATCATTCACTACTTTCTGTTTTTCTCTTTATCAATGCCAGTAATGTCAAGGTCAGATGGTATCTGATTATAATTTTGATTTGTGTGTCTCTAATGCGCTGGCTTGGCAATGGCTATTCAATCTTGAGTATTTCCATGTGTGTCTGTTAGCTGCTTCAGTGTCTTCTTTCTTGTATCCTTTGGCCATTTTTTAATTGGATTTCTTTGTTGTTGTTGAGATGTGGATATATTTTACATGTTTTGGAGATCAGGTGCTTGTTGGATGTGTATTAGCCAACTCCCCTCACCCCCCTACTGCAGCCTGTATTTAATATCTAGCTTTTAGTTATCTAGTTGATCTTCTGGCATTTGTGAACTGTTAATTATGGTTTGTATTGTTTTCACGTTGTGTGTTAGGAACCCTAACATTGTCCATCGTTTTTGATTTTGTAATCTTTATCATTTTAGGTTTTATATTTCTATCTTTGGTTGATTTGTAGTTATTGTGTACAGCATAAGGTATAGATCCTATGTCATTTTCTTTTTTTCAGGTAGACATGCAATTATGTCAAAACCACTTGTTATTAAGAGTATCTTTTCCCAATTTAATGGACTTTGGCCCTTTGTTACACACCAGCTACCCATAGGTAGATGGATTTACATCTGGGTTCTCAATTCTGTTTCCTTGGTCTATGTGTCATTTGTAAAACACTAGACTGTTTTGAGTATGTGCATGTTCTAAGATCAGACAGTGTGGGATCTCTGACTTTGGTCTTCTTCAATAATGATTTACTTACCCAGAGCCTCTTTTCTTTCTATGTAATATTGCTAATTAGTTTTTCCATCTATTTAAAGAATGCTGTTGGAATTTGAATAGAGTTTGCACTATATCTGCACAGCACTTTGGCTAATACTAGCATTTTCACAATGTTGAGTGTTCCTGTGCATGAGAATATGTTTTTCCATTTATGTAGGTCCCTTTTGCTTTCTTGTGGTAGTATTTTGCAGTTTTCTTTGTATAGCTCTTTTACAGCTTTGATTTCACTTATTCCTAAGCAATTTATCTTTGGCGGGAACTATTATTGAAGTGTTGATTTCTTTTTCAAGTTCTTTTTGTTGGTTTAAAGAAATTGGACTATTTTTCTGTGTTAATCTTATGTCCTGCCACTTTGCTGAAACCTAATACTAACTGTCATAGCTTTCTTATGAATTATTTAGGTATAGATCACATCATCTGCTAAGCGAGATTGTGTTACTTTGACCTTACCAACTTGGACGCTCTTTGTTTCTTTTTCTTATCTAGCAAGGACTTCAAGCAGAATGCTGACGAAGAGTGGTGATAAAGGGCATTTCTTTGTCTGGTTTCTGTTCTCACCTGGAATGCCTTCAGTCTTTCTCTGGTGAGAATAATGCTGGCTGTTAGTTTTGTATAAATGCCTTTCATCATGTCGGGAATTTCCCTTCTATTCTTGTTTTGATGAGAGTTTTTATTAGTGATGGGTATTGGACTTTGTCAAATGCCTTTTCTACATCTATTGAGATGGACTCTATGTGATTCTGTTGTTTTATATTTTTTTTATTATTGTGTTGTTTCATATTTTTATATTATATTATACACTGATTGATGTTCTAATGTTGAATCATTCTTTCATACCTGTTATGAATCTCACTTGGTTGTAATACAACTTTTTTAATATTCTGTTGAATTTTATTGGCTGGATTATTATTATTATTATCTTTTAGGTGAAAGTTTACAGAGCAAATCTGTTTTTCATTTAACAATTAATACATAAATTGTTTTTTCTGATGTGGGCTACCAGTCAATGATATCCTCTTCTGCCCCAAGGTAGGACCAGTAGATTTATCTTAGGTAAAAGCCCACAGGTTTTTAAGACCCTAGATACTACTCACCACAGTTAGGCATAGAATCATTTCTTTATAGAATATGATATGTCAGTTGAGCTGGGTGTCCCTTGATACTCAAGTCCTCAGTCCTCAGCCCAGTAACTCAGTCTGTCAGCACATTTGGTTTCATCTGTGAAGTTTCTATGACTTTGCCCCATCAAATTGTGCTGATTTCAATTTTTATGGCACTACAATTAGAGAAAACACTTTGTACTATTTGGATATTTTGGATTTTGTTGAGCTTTGCTTTGTGGAGTAACATGTAATCTATTCTGGAAAACTTTTCATCAAGAAAGAAAGTAGTGTTGGTAGCTGAGCATATCCTTTGGAAAGGACTGGGGTCCCTTCATCTCAGAAGTTACCAGTTCAGGGGAAGTTTGACAACAAGAACATACCTCCAGCTCCCACAAAGAAAGCCTTCCCCTGGAGCTGATATCCTGAATTCGGACTTTTAGCTAACTGGACAGTGAGAATAAACTTTTGTTTATTAAAGCCATCCACTTGTGGTGCTTCTGTTAGAGCAGTATCAGATGACTAAAACCACACCTAACAACAAAAATATCTTTATTGAGTTTCTTTCTAGATATTTTGTCCTTCACTAAAAATGGTGCGTTGAAGTCCCCTATTAAGTAGACCTATTTCTCTTTTTAATGCTGTTAGAGTATATTTTACGTGTTTCAGAGCCCTTGGGTGTGTATGTATTAATTATGATTGTGTCCTCCTATTGTACTGACCCTTAAATCTTTAATGTCCTTTCTTATCCTTTACAGTGGATTTTACCTTGAAGTCTATTTTATCAAAAGCTATTATTGCCATTGATGGTCTTTTCTGATCATTGTGTAATTGATACTTTTTTCATCCTTTGAGTTTTAGTTTATTTATGTCTTTGTGTCTAAGGTATGCCTTGTGCAGACTGTATATAGATTTTTCTCTTTTTTTAACACTTTCTTCTGCTCTTCATCTGTTTACTGGTGCATTTAAGCTACTTATATTTAGGGTAATATCAAGAAAGAATCCTGAAAACAGCTGGGGAAAAATGTAAACTCACCAACAAAAGAGAACCAATAAAACTAAACTCTGATTACTCACTAGATACATGATTTTACTGCTGTCATTTTGTTTTACTTTTTTTTGTAGTGTTGATCATTTTTTTATTTTCTGATTTCTTTTTGCTTATGAATTTTAATTTCATTTTTGCTGAATTATTGTTTAGTATGTTTTTACATTTTATTATTATTATTATCTTGTAGATCTGTTAGCTTCCTTTGTGGTTAACTTGAAATTTATATTTATGTCCTTACGTTCAAACCAGCCTTTTCTCTATTGACATAATAATGACTTCCTCTTCAAACGGAAGTTCTGTAAGTACAGTATTATATTTCCTCCTTTCGGATCCGGCTGGAGGGCACTTGCCTTGGCTTTTGTTTTACTGTTGTAGTCATTTACATATTGATATCTCTGTGTTCCCTGTTTTCCATCTTTAGCTTTGTTTTTGTTTTTGAGAATTCTTTATCTGAATTGATATCAGTTTGATATGTCTTTTTTCCTAATTTCAGATTATTGTTTGATGTTGTTGGTTCTCTAAACAGGGTTGCAGACACTTGGCTTGGCTAAACAGGGTATTATTGGAAGTTTGGTTTGGCTTTTACAAATTTCCTTAATTTCCATTTATTTGTACATGTTCTAATTTCACCATCATTTTTGAGAGACAATATTGCTGGATACACATTTTTCTGGCGATTTTGGCAAGCCTTTGTCACCCCTTTGCCTTCGTGCCTGCATAATTTCTAGTGAGTCATCTAGTGAGTAATCAGAGTTTAGTCTTACTGGTTCTCCTTTGTCGATTAGTTTACATTTTTCTCCCAGCTGTTTTCAGGATTCTTTCCTTACGTGTGGTTTTGGCAAGTTTGTTTATGATATATCTTGTTGAGTTTCTCCTGTGATCCACCTTTTGTGAGGTTCATTGAGCTTCCTGGCTATATATGTTCATCTTTTATGATGATAGAGAAGTTTTCTGCCAGTAAATCTTCAATAATTCTCCCTGTTTTCCATTGCAATCTCACTCACTTTCTCCCTTTCTGGTACTTTGATTACACTTAAGGTTATCCTTTAGATAGTGTAACACATGATTCTTAAGCTGTCTTTAGTTTTCTTCTTTTTTCTTTAAGAAAATTGATTTTTCCCTATTTCATTAATTCTATCTTTCATTGTCTTAATTCTGTGCCTGTGTCCTTCTATTGAGTTGTTCATTTCTGAAATTTTATTTTTTATTCTTTTGGACTCCACAGTTCCTTTTCTTGTAAGGTTTCTATTTGCTTATTTATTTTGTCATTTTGTTCTTTTACTGAATTCTATTGCCTTGTCTATTATCCCTGTATGTTCCCCTTTGTGTCTATGTCTTCCTTGAACTCTTGTGTCTATGTTTTTCTTGAACTCTGGTTAGCTCTGTATTTATTTCTTAACCCAAGCCAAGTGTCCTGGAGTCGGATCCCACTCATGGCGACCCTAGGGGCCAGGGTAGAACTGACCCCAACAGTATTCAAGGAGCGCCTGGTGGGTTTGAACTGCCGACCTTATGGTTAACAGTGGTAGCACTTAACCCACTACACCACCAGGATTTATTTCTTTTGAATACTTTATATGGTAGTTCCATTTCCTTGTCTTCCTCTGGAAGGTTTTCTTTATTTTGGTTGCTTGTGAGTCGGATCCGACTCGACGGCACTTGGCTTGGCTTGGCTGACAGCATCTTTTCCTACTTTGCCCTGTTGTCTCTGATGAAGCAGGAAGTTTTTTTCATCTATTTATTTACTGTATGTTTGCTATTTCTTGTTTGAGTTTTTGTTTCATTTTGATATATCCAAGAATACTAGGCAGGTGAGCTACTCTGATCACCTATCTGGATGCATTAAAGCTTTTACCTTCTGTTTCTGGGTGGGTATTTCAGTGGCTCAGTGTATGAATGTGTGTCCCTGTTTGCTGGTCAGCCAGGTATGCTGAGGATGTAGGTGAAGTTTTTGGTGAGGTGATGCATCTGTCCTTCTGGTTACCTGGGCATGGGTGTAGAGAGCATTCTCTCTGGTCATTGGGTTATACACTGTATATGTGTTCTGTGATTTGCCAGTTGGATGAGGCAAAGGTGCCAGGTCTTCAGTCATTGGGTCAGTGGTATGGAAACTCTTAACAGCAAGCTTAGGTGGGCAAAGATGCGTGGGGTGTTTACAGAAGTCACAAGCCTCCTATTGTGAGGGGACACAGAGAGAATGAGCAGGAATGATGTCACCTGGTCACAAGTATCCCTGTCTGCTAGGGTATACCATGAGTGAAGTTGTGCAATCGTCCTTGGATGACTAACACTTTTGGCTAGAAACAGCCACCAGCCCTCAGGCCCCTGGCATAGGTGGCTGTACGGATTGGGTAGCAACACTGGCCCTCAGGTGCCCTATGCTGGGGGCTGAGCTCTCAGCTTATGGAGTAGGGGGCAGTGGTGAGTGTTGCTGGGCTGCAGTTGTTGGCAGCAAAGAGGGGTGGTTTAGATGGGTAAGATTCCCACCAGGCCTCCAGACCTCCAGCATGGAGAGTTGGGGTTTCATGATGAGTGGGTGGGTGCAGGACTCACTCCTGTCTTTGTCCATTAGTGCTTAGCTGATACTTCTTGGCTGCAACAGTTGGAGTGGGTTTCTGGTGGGAATTCTGCTTGCTTTGTTTTGATCTGACTTACTGTCCAGGATTGACCAGCATGGTGCTGGTTGAGGCAATTGGAAGGAGCCAAAGATGGCACAAATTCATAGATCCCTATATAAGTGGCTGGGTGATGAGCAGGTGCCTTCAGAACAGATCACGAGTTCTAGGCCTGAAGGGATGGAAGAGTGTCAAATGCCACAGGACTCCATCTGTGAGTAAGGAGAAGAGATGGGTAAGGAGGGTGATAGCACTCACTAGGCCCGTGGATCTCTGGCATATGAGGGCTAAGGTGTACACAATGTATGGAAAAAAGTACACTAAACTTTTGCAGGCCTGGAAGCACTCTTGTCTTGCCTCTGATTGTGTGCAAAGTCCTGGTTGGCTGCAGCAGGTAAAGTGAGTTTCAGCTGAGAAGGTTGCACATTTGTCCCAATATGGCTGCACTACACTGGCTCAGGCAGCAGGGCACTGCCATGGGTTACTGGAGGGAGTAGAAGTTGCTGGAAAACTGTTAGCCTCAGGTGCTAGTGGTGGGGCAAAGGGTTGGGTGCGTTTGTACGCTATCGAGAGCTCTTGGCTTAGGGGATGTAGTTATACTGAATGCTGCTCAACTGCAACTGTAAGTGTAGAGCTGTTTTGTTTGAGTAGGGTAGGAATATCCTCCCAGGCCCAAAGACCTCTGAAACAGGGGTCTGGGGTACACTCAGTGGGTAGGATGTGTTCATTTAACTTTAACAGGCCTGGAAGCACTCCTGACTGTCTCGGAATATGTGCGCAGTGTTGCTCCTGCTAAGCTGCACCAAGTAGAGAAGGTTTCAGCTGTGAATATTGCTTGCTTTGTCTCAACATGCCCATGCTTTGCAAGTTCAACTAGCAGGACTCATCAAAACCCAAAACCTACTGTCACTGAGTCAATTCTGACACACAGCAAACCTCTGTGATAGAGTAGAACTGTCCCAAAGAGTTTCCAAGGAGTGTCTGATGGATTTGAATTGTCAGTCATTTGGTTAGGAGCTGTAACACTTAACTGCTATGCTTCCAGCAGGACACAAGTGATCCATAGTTCTCCATTTTCACTGTTTCTGAATTGTCTCTTTCAACTTGTCACTCATTTCAATTATTTTAGCTTTGCTTTTGATGCTTAGGGTTTCTAAAACTTCATATACATATGTATACACACACACACACACATACAATTCCCTATTTTTGTTTTTTGAGTCTTTGCTATAAGGGAGACAACATTAAGCATCTGACTATCTTGGAACACCTCCTATTACACATTCTTAAGAAATGCCACTACCAAATTATAGTAGATCAATGTTTTGCTGTAATAAAAGTATTTTATTTTAATTTTATATTTCTTCCTTTATTATCTAAACCTTCCAGATCCATTCCCAGTACAACACTTAGAATTCCCTTTCCCAAATGTATTTTTGGATCACTCTCACATTTACTTCATATTTTTCTCCTGTTTTGAATACCTATACCTGTATCTTTTCATCAGTCTCAGAACCTCTTCTAATTCTAAGTGTCTCAGGTGGTTAGCTTAGGCTCATTTGGGTAATCTTTACTCCTTAAAGTCAATTGTACCATGTTGTTGTTGTTTTTAGGTACCTTCGAGTTGGTTCCAACACATAGCAACTGCATGAACAACAGAACAAAACACGGTCCAGTCTTGCCCCACATCCACAATTGTTTTTATGTTTAAGCGCATTGTAGTAGTCACTGTGTCAATCCATCTTGCTGAGGGTCTTTCTTTGTTTGCTGGCCCTCCACTTGTTGCCGTGAGTCAAATCGAACTCGATGGCACTTGGCTTGGCTGGCCACTCTACCAAGCATGATATCCTTCTCCAGGAACTGATCCTTACTGAAAAGACATCCAAAGTATGTAAGATGCAGTTTTGCCATTTTTGCTCCCATGGAGCGCTCTGGTAGTACTTCTTCCAGAACAGATCTGTTCTTTTGACGGTCCATGGTACATTCAACATTCTTCTCCAACACCACAATTCAAAGGCATCGATTCTTCTTCTGTCTCCTTTGTTCATTATCCATCTTTCACATGCATACACTGTGACTGAAAATACTGTGGCTTGGGTCAGGTGCACCATAGTCTTCAAGGTAACATCTTTACTTTTGAATACTTTAAAGAGGTCTTTGGCACCAGATTTTCCCAATGTGATGTGTCTTTTGATTTCTTGATTTCTGTTTCCATGGGCACTGATTGTGGACCCAAGTAAAATGAAATCCTTGACAACCTCAGTCCTTTCTCCATTTATGACAGTGTTGCTTACTGGTCCGGTTCTTCTTTTCTTTTCTTTCTTTCTTTCTTTATTTTTAATTATGATTGAGTGAAAATTTACATTCCCATATAAATTTACACGCCCACCTATATGCCACTTCCACTGCTCTCCCTGCCCGGTAACAGCACATTATTTCTCTCTGCTGCATACATGTCTCACCTTCCCAACAGTTTTCTTTCCCCTCCTCTCCACCCACACCTTTTACTCCAGCCAGAGGTCCTATAGATGCATAAAACCATAAAGTGCATCCAATATGTGGCCTCTCTGCATCGCCAAGTCCAATCCATTTGTGTTTGAAGAGTGGACCTTCATAATGACTTATGGGCAAGGGCAGCATCAGGGCCATGGCCATGCTCCCAGAGGAACCCCAAAGTCACTGGACCATCAATTGTGGTCTTTTAGTGGAGATCTCAGGTGCACCCCTTTTCATTCTTGTGTTGCCAGTGAGACTCAACTTTGTGAGCTCCATCACAGCTATCACTGGTGGTGGCCCAACACCATCTGGTTATTCTGGTCCCAAGTTGATGTAGGCACCCACACATGTGGGTCTCTCTGTCTTCTGGGTTGTCTTTCCCCCAGGTCATTTTGGTCCTCAGAGAGCATCCGTTCCTTCTGGGTTGGGACCATTTGCTGTACCCTCAGATGGCAGCTAGGCAGCTTTTAAGATCCCAGACGCCACTCAGTATTGTAGGGTGCAGAGACCCCTCTTAGCAAAATGCTAGTTGTGCCATTTGGCCTTGATTTTGCCTAAAAGCGTGGTCTCATGCCCCCTGCCCCAGCTACTCTGATCTTGCAATATTGGGTTAAGATGGAAGGAGTATTCAAGTTATGTTAAAGTCCACTTAATATTGTTCTTGTTTCTAATGTGTGCTATCACCGATTTCACCCAACCAAATTTCTACCAACTATCTAATCTAAATCCTCCCCCTACCCCCTTCCTCCCCTCCCTTGCTGCCGTCAAAGTCTTTTCTTCTATGCATAAGTCTATTTTTGAATTTTTATCATATGAGTCTCATACAATATTTGTCCCTTTATCTCTGACTACTTTCACTCAACATAATGTCTTCCAGTTGATACCAGGTTATGAGATGTTTCCTGGAATCATCCTTGTTCTTTACAGTTCTTGTTTCCTTGATGTTGAGGTACAATCCGTACTGAAGGCTGTGGTCCTTGATCCTCATGAGTGTTTCAAACCTTCTTCACTTCCAGCAAATAAAGTGGTGTCATCTGGGTAATACAAGTCACTAATATGTCGTCCTCCAATCCTGATGCCTTGTTCTTCATATAATCCAGCTTCTCAGATTATCTGCTTGGCATACAGATTAAAAAGGTATGTTAGTGGATACAACCGTGACATACACCATTCCTGATTTTAACAACAACTACTTATACACCCAACAAGTCCAACAAAATCCTTACAGGATAAATATAAAGGACATCATATCTACTCACATCTTAAACTCTTGAAAAACTGAAAATAGAAAAATACTTTCAGAATCCTTAGAGGAACTATGAAACAAACAAAAACAATAGAGGCTGGAAAATGATGGAATGGCATCTATACAGTACTGAAGCAGGAAAATGTGTCAACTTAAAATACAAAGGAAAGAATAATTTTTGAGGCAAAAGTTACACCGTGTTCTCATAATACATTCCCTTCTCCTTTCCAACCCATTAATTTGCTGTTCTTAGAATTGATTTAGAAAAGGCTATTTCTTATTTATGAAACCCTAAACACTTTAAAAAATTTACTGAACAGGAGGGATTATGGGAAGAGTTGGAGAAAAGACAATGAGAGAGAGCAAGAGAGGGAAAGAGATTGAGGAAGTCATAGAATTTTTTGAACCACACGATGTTGAATAAAAGTGGTGACAATGGGCATCCTTGTCTGGTTCCCTTTCTTATCAGCAATACTTTCAGACTCTTTATTCAGGATGATGTTGTCTGTTTGCTTTGGTAGACACCCCTTATTCTGTTAAGGAATTACCCTTCTATTGTTATCTTACTAAGAGGGTTTTTTTTTGCAATTTGCATGCTCACCTATCTGCAGCTCCCTCTGCTCTACTTGCCCATGACAGCACATTCCTCCTTTTTGTTCTATACGTGTCCTATCTTATTAACAATCTTCTGTCCCCTCCTTTCCACCCTCCCCACTCCGCTGTAGTAGGAGGCCAATAGCGCGACATCCTGTAGATACATATAATCATGAAGTTCACACAGGATAAGTCACTCTGTGCCCCCAAGTCCATTGCATTGCTATCCGAAGAGTTGACCTCAGCAATGATCTATGATTAGGAGCATCATCAGGTCTAGGGGCTATGTTCCCAGAGGACCTCCTAGGCCTTCAACCATCAATTGCAGTCTTTTAGTGGAATTCTTAGGGCGAACCCATTTTATTCTTGTATTGCCACTGGTACTTAACATTGTGAGCCCCATCTCAGCTGTCATTGTTGGTGGCCAGGCACCATATGGTTCTTCTGGTCACATGTTGATACCATCACCCATTCATGTGAGTCTTTCTGTCTTCTGGGCTCTTTTTCCTTCATATCTCTGTTGCCCTTGGTGATCATCAGTTCCAGCTGAGTTGGGACCATGTGGTGGTCCTCAGAAGGTAGCTTGCTAGCTTTTAAGATCCCAGGTACCACTCACCAACATGGAGTGCAGAAGATTCTCTTACCAAGAGGCTAGTTATGTCAATTGGCCTTGATGTCCCCTCACCCCTGCTACTCTATCCTTGCAATATTGGGTTAATATTGGAAGAGATTTCAAGTTATGATGAAGTCCATTAAAATTGATTTGTTTTCTAATGTATGCTGTCACTGATTTCACCCACCCCAAATATCACCAGCCCTCTCCCTCCCTCCCTTCATGCTCTCTACCACCCTCTCTCCCTTCCTCCTGCCCTCCCTCCACTCCCTTACAGCCACAAAGAATCTTTTCTTCTCTACGTGAGTCTGTTTTTCAGTGCTTATGTAGGAGTCTCATACAATATTTGTCATTGTTCTGCTAATTTCACTCAACATAATGTCATCCAGTTGAAACCAGGTTATGGGATGCTTCCTAAAATCATCGTTTATCATTTCATAGTGTTCCATTGCATATATATACCATAGTTTATTTATCCCTTCACCTATTGTTGGGCATCTGAGTTGATTCCATCTTTTTCTATTGTGGCCTGTGCTGTAACAAACATTTGTGGGCACGTATCTGCTTGTGTGACTGCCCTCATTTCTACAGGATTGCTGCAATAAGCATTCGGGGGCATGTATCTGTTTGTGTGACTGCTCTTGTTTCTGCAGGATATATTCCAAGTGGTGGGAAGTACTGGGTGAAATGGTATACCTATTTCCAGCTTTTTAAGGAAGCACCAAATTGCTTTCCAAAGAGGTTGTACCATTTTGTAATCCCACCAGCAGTGTAGGAGAGTTCCAATTTCTCCACAGTCTCTCCAGCATTCATTGCTTTGTGTTTTTTGGATCATGGCCAACCTTGTTGAGGTGAGATGATATCTCATCATAGTTTTGATTTGAATTTGTTTAATAGCTAATGATCATGTGTCATTTGGCAGCCTGGATATCCTCTTTAGAGAAGTGTCTGTTCATCTCCTTTGCCCAGTGCTTAGTTGGGTTATTTATCCTTTTCTTGTTGATATTTTGCAGTACCTTGTAGATTATAGAGATCAGGAGTCAGTCTGACAGAGTTGCCAAATATTTTTTCCCATTCTTTAGGTGGTCTTTTAATTCTTTTGATAAAGTCTTTGGGTGAGCAAAAGTGTTTGATTCTTAGTAGTTCCCACTTATCTTCTTTCTGTTGATCGTGCTTTGCCAGATATTGAAGTCTGTCCATGCTGTGTATTAAAACTTCCATTGTTGAGCCTATTTTTTGTTGGATGAGCATTACTGTTCTAGAGTTGAAAATTAGGTCTTTTATCCAGCTTGAGTTGTTTTTTTGTGTAAGATGTGAGATATGGGCCTTGTTTCAATTTTTTGCAGATGGATGTCCAATTTTGCTAGCACCGTTAGTTAAAGAGACTGTTTTTATTCCAGTCTAAAAGCTTACGGCCTTTGTTGAATATCTACTGGTCATAGAAGGGTGGTGCCATCTCTGGGGTCTCAACTCTGTTCCATTGATCTATGTGCCTCTTTTTGTACCAGCACCAGGCTGTTTTGACAACTGTGGCGGTGTAATAGGTTCTGAAGTCAGGTAGTGAGAGGCCTCTTAGTGTGTTCTTTGTCTGAGATTTCTTTTCTTTCCAAACATAGTTGGTGATGTTTTCCTCCATCTCATTAAAAAAATCACTGGAATTTGCATTGGCATAGCATTGTGTATGTAGATTGCTTTGGGTAAAATGCCAAGCCAAATGCCAGTTTTATAATGCTAAGTCTTCCTGTCTATGAGCACAGTAGATTTTTCCATTTATGTAAGTCTTTCTTAGTTACTTGTAGTAAGTTCTTATAGCTGTTTTTTTAAAGGTCTCCTAGTTCTCTAGTTATATTCATTCCTAGGTATTTTATCTTCGTGGGGGCTATAGTAAATGGCACTGATTTGGTAACTTCTTTAATAATATCTATTAGTATAAAGGAATCCTTTTGATTTACTTATATTTATCTTGTATGCTGATACTTTGCTGAACTCTTCCATCAGTTTGAGTAGATTGCTTATGGATTCTTTGGGGTTTTCTGCATATACAATCATACCATCTGCAAACAGGCAAATTTTTACTTTTTCTGTACTGATGCAGATGCCTTTTATTTCTTTGTCATCTCTAGTTGCTCTGGCCAGAACTTGTAGAATAGGAAAAGTGAGAATGGGTGTCCTCATCTAGTTCCTGTTCTCAAGGGGAGTTCTTTCAGTCTTTCTCCCTTCAGAATGATGTAGGTGACTGGCTTTGTCTATATGGCCCTTATTGCATTGGGGAATTTGCTTTCTATTCCTGTTTTGCTGAGGGTTTTTAGCATGAATAGGTGTTGGACTTTGTCAAATGCCTTTTCTGCATCAATTGACAAAATGGGGTGATTCTTATCTTGTGTATTGTTTATGTTGTTAATCACATTAATTGTTTTTCTGATGTTGAACCAGCCTTGCATCCCTGGTACGAATCCAGCTTGGTCATGATGGATTATTTTTTGGATATGTTGTTGTATTCTGTTGGCAAGAATTTTGTTGAAGATTTTTGAATCTAGATTCATGAGTGATATCGGTCTGTACTTCTCCTTTTTTGATGGGTCTTTCCCTCGATTTGTTATCAGGGTTATGTTGGCTTCATAGAATGAATTTGGGAGTACTCTATCCCTTTCTATACTGTGAAATAGTCTCAATAGTATTGGAGTTAAATCTTTTCTAAATGCTTGGTAAAATTCTGTGGTGAAGCCATCTGGGACAGGGCTTTTTTTGTTTTTCATTTTTTTGATGACCTTTTCAATCTCTAATTTTGTGATGGGTTGATTTAGTTGTTCTACTTCTCTTTCTCATGGCGACCATCTGAATCGATGGCACTTGGCTTGGCACTTCTCTTTCTGGATAATTTTGGTAGGTGATATGAAATCTAGAAATTTACCCATTTCCTCTAGGTTTTCAAATCTTTTAGAGTACAGTCTTTCACAGTATTCTGTTCTGCTATTTTTGATTTCTATTGGATCTGTTGTGACATCTCCCATCTCATTTCTTATTCTGATTTTTTTTTAGTGAGTTTAACCAATGATTTGCCAATTTTGTTGATCTTTTCAAAGAATCAGCTTTTGCTCTTATCAACTTTTTCAATTGTTCTTCCGTATTATATAGTTCTGCTGTAATCTTTACCATCTCTTCTATTGGCTATTGAGGGGTTCCTCTATTGCTCTTTCTACTTGTTCAAGCTGTAGGGTTAATTCTCTGCTTTGGGGTCTTTCTTCCTTCTGGATGTGTGCATTTAAAGAGATAAACCTATGTCCCATAGGTTCTGGTAGGAAGTGTTTTCATTCTCACTGGAATCCATAAATTTCTTCATTTTGTCCTTGACTTCTTCTATAACCCATTCCTTTTTGAGTAAGATGTTGTTCAGTTTCTATAAGTTCCAATGTCTATGTTTTTTTCTGCTACTGACTTTGGCTTTCATGGCTTTATATTCTGAGAAGATGGTTTGCAATAATTCAGTGGTTTGGGTTTTGTTAAGATTTACTTTATGTCCTAGCACGTGGTCTATTCTGGAAAATGTTCCATGTATACTGGAGAAGAACATGTAGTTATCTGCTGATGGATAAAAAGTTCTGTATATGCTGATGAGGTCTAGTTGGTTAATTACAGCATTAAGGTCTTGTATATCTTTACTTAGCTTTTTCCTAGAAGATCTGTCCAATAATGAAAGTGAAATGTTGAAGTCTTCTGCTATTATTGGAGTGATCTATCTCAGTTTTGAATGTAGTTAGTGTTTCTTCAATGTGTTTATATGCTCTAGTATTGTGTACATAAATGTTTAATGTTGTTAAGACTTGCTTGTATGTTGAACCTTTCAGCAATAAATAGTGACCATCTTTGTCTGCGATGGTGGATTTTACAGTAGAATCTAATTTATCTGAGATTGTATTGCCTCACCTGCTCTTCTTTGTATTTTGTTAGAGTGGTACATAGTATTCCATCCTTTAATTTTCAGTTTGTTCATATCTTTAAGTCTAAGGTGAGTTTCTTGTAAGCAGCATATAGACATTGCTTTTGATTGTGTCTTTTGATCCAAGATGTCACTCGTTGTCTCTTTACTGGAGCATTCAGTCCATTTACATTCAATGTAATTATTGATAGGTGTGTTTTTAGTGCTGCCATTTTGATATGTTTATTTTTGTGTTAATGTTTTCTCTGTTGCTCTTAATATGCTGTTCTATGTCATTCTTCTTTATGGGTTGATGTTTTCATCCTTCTCAGTGTTGCTTTTGTGTTTGTTGAGACTCCTGTGTTTTGTTTCTTGTTTTGATATGCTGCATCTTTATTGTGCTTTGGGGTTACACCTTGATCCCCCTTAATAATCTATGTTTTAACCCAATTTTAACTTCTACATATCTTTTCAACTTCCTCTCCATGTGAAAGGTCTATAACTATTTCAGTATATTCCTCTTTTAATGTGATGATATCACAGTTTTCATGATGTGAGCACTGGATCCCTTCTTTTAATATTACAGCTTTCAACGAGTTTTGTTCCTTCCCTAACTGGGTGGTTTTCTGGATGATGTGTCCTGCATTGTCTCCTACAATACAGAGTTAATGGTTTTGTTTTTCTAAGCCAAGAGCTTTTTTCAGTATTTCTTGTAGCTTTGGCTTCATTTTCACAAAGTCTCTGAGTTTCTGTTTATCTGCAAATGTCTTCATTTCATCTTCATATTTGAAAGACAGTTTGGAAGGATATGTAATTCTTGGTTGGAAGTTTTTCTCTTTCAAGACTTTGAATGTGTCATCCCACTGCCTCTGTGCCAGCATTGTTTCTGCCAAGAAGTCACATGAAAGTCTACAGGGCTTCCCTCTGAATATTAGCTTTGCCTTGAGCCTCACTGTCTTTATGAGTTTCTGCTTATGTTTCATTTTGTTGAGCTTGATTGTAACATGTCTTGGTGTCTTTCTTTTGGGGGCTATATTATGTGGTGTTTGATATACATCTTGGATCTCTATGTTTTCTTTTTTCATAATAGGAGGGAAGTTTTCTGTCAGCAGCTCAGCAACAATACTCTCTGTGTTTTCAGGTGTCCCTCCTTGTTCAGGAACTCCAATTAATTGTAGATTGTTCCTCTTGATAGAGTCCCATGTGTTTCTTAATGCTTCTTCATTTTTCTTGTTTCTTTTCTCTGATTTCTGCTCATAAATGTTGGTGTTAGTACCTCTATCTTCAAGGTCAGAAAGTCTATTTTCCAGTAGTCAATTCTGTTCTCTTGGCTTTGAATTGAATTGTCTTATTCTGTAATTTGGTTATTGGTCTGTCAGATTTCAGAATGTAGATGTTCCATTGGTTTGAACAGCTTGCTTAATTTTTTCATTTTGCTCTGCTGCATTTGCTATAATATCCAGGATCTGATTTTGGAAACTGTCAGATAGCTTTTATCTTTCAAAATAAGACTCCCTGGAGAAAACTGCAGTGCAGACCAATGGCATCTCTTCCAGCCTTTAGTGACTCACATCATAAGGTCAGCTGATAGCCCCAAGTTACTCCATAAGTAGGGCCATTGCAGAAAGATCTCTTCATCTGGGAAGTTCTTTGGTTCTTTCTTTTGGGAGTTTTCTGGAGCCTTGGGCAGATTTTTCCTTAAATCTCTGGCCAGGGTTTGTAGCTTTCTTGGCATCCAGGGGCTGTTTAGTTTCTCTGGTGTTGCCTTAACAGGATCAGAGTGCAGTTCTGAGAAGGAAGATGATCGCCAGCCACCTCTATGTACTCCATTGATTGGGCCCAGTGGAATCTCTAGGGTAGCAGGTTCTGCCACCTGGCTGGCAAAGACACGGCCCTACTTATGGAGTAACTTGGGGCTATCAGCTGACCCTATGATGTGGATCACTGAAGGCTGGAAGAGATGCCTTTGGGCTGCACTGCAGTTTTCTACAGGGAGTCTTATTTTGAAAGGTAAAAGCTATCTGACAGCTTCCAAAATCAGTCAGGCTGTCAGGTGTGCAAGCTCCTCTTTCTGGCAGGCAATGGAGTCAGCTCTATATTTGTCCTCAGATGTGGTGATGTAGTTCAAAACCCAGTCAGGTTACTGCCCCACTATTACACACTGCTTGGCCCCAGCCATAAGACTACACTGTGCTAAACACTTCTCTGTTCGAGAAGTGCTCCCTTGGCTGACACTGCCTCCCAGCCTGGGAATTAGCACCTGCTGAGGCCTTCATTTAGATGACCCTGCCTCCCAGTAGAACAAGATGGCATCCCGGACAAACAGACCTACCCACTGCGAAATAGCCAAATCTATGACAGAGGTCCAGAAAGAGAGGGTAAAGGGGCTGTGTTTCTCTGAGTCAGAGCCAGGCTCTGAAAATGTGGCTATTTCACCTGCTGTGAAATAGCTCATCAGCAGTGCAGATGAGCTTTGCTACCACTTAAGCCTATCCCCACCTGCCTTCTAACCAAAAGGAAAAAAAAGTTAAAAGTTCTAGTTACCTTCAGTCAACGACAGCAAGCTATTCAACAGCTTCAGGGTTTAGCGAAAGAGAAGTTTCGCATTGATTAACTGTAGGAATAACTGAAAATCAAGAGAGGAATTGGATAACTCAAATAAGAAATGAGATGGGCCATATCGCGACAGACCCAACTGAAGGTAAAATATCATAACAGAATACCATGAAAAATTGTACTCTATTTGAAAGCCTAGAGGAAATGGACAAATTTCTAGAAACACACTATTTATCAAAACTAACACAAACATAAGTAGAATAACTTAATAAACTCATCAAAAAAAAAAGAAACACCAAAAAGAGTTCCTGAACCAGATGGCATGTACTCCAAATTGACAGCCTTATGCCTTATCCTAAGTCTCACTGGGTGTCCGGATGGCTCGATTTAATTATCAGTGTTGGCCTTAGTTTTTAGAAGGAATTAAGGAGATGTGTGTCTAGTCCACTATCTTGGCTCTGCCTTACTAAGAATTTTTAACATGAATGTATATTGGACTTTGTCAAATGCCTTCATCAATTAATAAAATCAAATGATTCTCATCTTTTGTTTTATTTATGTAATTGACTACATTGTCTTTTTAATGTTGACCCAAGATGGCACCCCTGGTGTGAATCCTATTTGATCACAGTCAATTCTTTTTTGATATGTTGTTGAATTCTATTGGCTAGAATTCTGCTGAGGCTTTTCATGTTTAATTTCATGGTAGCTTTCATTCTATAATTTTCCTTTTTTGTGCTACCTTTATGTGATTTTTTTTTAATCAGGGTTATGCTGGCTTCATAGAATGAATTTGACATTACACCATCCTTTTCTGTGCTCTGAAATACGTTTAATAATAGTAATGTTAACTCTTCTCTAAAACTTGGTTGGAATTTTCCAGTGGAACCATCTGGTTCAGGACTTCTTTTTGGTGTTTTTTAAAATACTATTTCAATCTCCTTTTTTTTGATGAGTTTATTAAGTTATTCTACTTATGTTTGTGTTAGTTTTGATAAATAATGTGTTTCTAGAAATTTGTCCATTTCCTCTAGGCTTTCAAATACAGTACAATTTTTCATGGTATTCTGTTATGATATTTTACTTTCAGTTGGGTCTGTCATGATATGGCCCATCTCATTTCTTATTTGAGTTATCCAATTCCTCTCCTGATTTTCAGTTATTCCTATAGTTAATCAATTTTGTTGATCTTTTGAAAACAAAGAAACAGCATTTGGTCTTGTTAAAGTTTTTATACTCTCTAATTCATTTAGTTCTGCTCTGATTTTTATTATTTGCTTTCTTTAATACCCTAGTGGTTCTTTTGCTGCTCTCTTTCTACTTGTTTGTGTTATAGGGTTAATTCTTTGATTTGGGCAATTTCTTCTTTTTTAATGTGTGCGCTTATTGAGATAAATTTGACCTCTCAATGCTGCTTTGCTCTTTGCCAAATATTCTCATAGGATGTCTTTTAATTATCATTTGATTCTATGAATTTGTTTTTTCCCTCTTTGATGATTTCTTCTATAACCTAGAAGTTTTTGAGCAATGTTTTGTTCAGTTTCTATGTGTCATTTTTTCCCATTTACTTTTTCTGTTATTGATTTAGACTTTTATTTGGTCTATTCTGCAGAATGCTCCATGTGCATTGGAAAAGAAGGTGTAGTTGTCTGTTTTTGGTGGAGTGTTCTGTATATGTCTATGAAGTCAAGTTGTTTGATTGTGCCATTTAGATATTCTTTGTCTTTATTGAGCTTCTTTCTGGATTTTCTGTCCATTACCAAAAGTGTTGTATTGAAATCTTTTACTTTTGTTGTGACACTGGCTATCTCACTTTTCAACACTGTTAAGAGGTAGTTCAATGTCTTTAGAAGCCTAGAAACCCTGTAATTGAGTGTGTAAATATTTAATATGGCTATGTCCTCCTGATGTATTAACTTTTTAATCAATGTATGATGACCTTCTTTGTCCACTGTGTTGTGGTTTACTTCAGCCTATTTATCTGAAATTGATAGTGCCACTACTGTTCTTTCTTGAATGTTATTAGCTTGGTATATATTTTTCCATCCTTTGAGTTTCAGTTTGTTTGTATCTTTCAGTCTAAGGTGTGTCTGTTGTAGGCAGCATATACACAGATATTGGGTTTTTTGTTTTGTTTGTTTGTTTAATCTATCTTGTTACTCTTTATCTCTTTATTGGTGCATTTAACCTATGTTTTAGTCAGCTAGGGCTGCTCTAACAGAAATACCACAGAGTGTATGACGTTAACAAAGAGAAGTTTATTCTTACACAGTTCAGTAGGCTACAAGTCCAAATTCAGGATGTCCACTCCAGGGAAAGGCTTTCCCTATGTCAGCTCTGGAGGAAAGTCCAGTATTGTATCAGTCTCTGTCCAGGGAGCATTTTGGCACAGGAACCTCAGGTCTGAAGGATGCACTCTTCTCCCAGTGCTGCTTTCTTGATGGTACGAGGTTCCCGATTCTCTGCTTGCTTCTCCTTCCTTTCATGTCTTGCAGCTTGAAAGGATTAAGGGTGGGGCAAACCATACTCCAGGGAACTCCCTTTACAGTGGAGCAGGGAGGTGATCTTATAAAGGGATTTTCAGTCCCATCATAATCCTTTATTATACAGCATAGGAAAGCCACAAAATGCAGGACAGTCACAAGATACTGGGAATCATGGCCCAGCCACATGGCTACACAAATTTTGGGGTGGACACAATTCTTTCCATGACAACAACCTATTTACATTCAATGTAAGTATTGATAGGTATGAATTTATTCTTTTTTTTTGTGTTGCTGGCAGTTTATTACACTTAATTTTCTGAGCTGAGTTTTCTCTATAGGTTTCCTTTTCTTCTTTTTCATTTATGTTAATTTTATATTTGTTGATACTTCTTGCCTTTGTTTCTTATTTTGACTTAGGATTGTAGATTTCTGTCATGATTATACTTGTATTTACCCCCAATGCTCTAAGTTTAAAGAAATCTTTAACTTCTTTGTATCGCCCTGGCTTTCTCTCCACATGAAAGAGATATGAATATGTTATTTAGTCTCTCTTTTTGATATAGTATAGTCATCATTTACATACTTACTGTGTTTTAACTTTGATTTATTTTTGTGGTTTCCCTGTCTGTTTTGATATTGGGGTGTTTTGTCTTGCATTGTAACATTAATTTGATATATGCTGTTAATGACTTTTCTAACCAATGAACTTCCTTCCATGTTTGTTGTAATTTCAGTGTGGTTTTACAAATTCTCTAAACTTCTGTTATCTGGGAATGTCTTAACTGTACCATCATAATTTATAGACAGTTTTACAGGATATATAATTCTTGGCTGGAAGTTATTGCTCTGTTTTGATTTTTTCTTCAAGGCTTTGTATATGTGATTCCATCCCATTCTTGCCCACATGGTTTTCTGCTGAGTATTCTGAACTTGTTCCTATTGGCTGTCCCTTGTAAGTTATTCTTCATTTAACTCTAACTGCTTTTAAAAGTATCACCTTATTTTTAAATTTGGTAAGTTTGATTATAATATGTCTTGGAGTCTTTGAGGGGATCTACCTTGTATGAAGTTCAATGAGCATATTGGATAGGTATCTTCTCATGTTTTGTGGTATCAGCAAAGTTTTCTGTCAATATTTCTTCAACAATTCTCTCTGTATTTTCTGTTATCCCCCATACCATACTCCAGTCGTTTGTAAATTATTCCTCTTAACAGGTTCCCAGATAACTCATAATATTTCTTCATTTCCCAAGTTATTTTTTATCTTATTTTTCCTCAAATATGTTGTTGTCAGTTGCTGTATCTTCAGTGTCTCTAATTCTGCATTCCATTGCTGCAGGTATGTTCCTTTGACTTTCTATTAAGTTGCCTAATTCTGTAATTTTACAGTTAATCTGTTGAATGTCAAAAGGTTGTTTCTCAAGTATTTCTTGTAGCCTGTTTAATTTTTCATTGTGCACTGGTGTACTTTGCCTAGTCTCCATCCTGTTGTCTTGAAGAGCTGTAAACATTTATCTTTTTGTATTCTGCTTCCAATATCTAAAGAAGTGTTCTTCATCTGGAATTTTTTTTTTAATTTATTCTTTGGCGAGTTTTCTGAAGCTACTGTGGTCTGTGGTCTGCTTCTTTAAATGATTTGGAGTTTAATGTTTCTTTTAGCCATTAGAAAATTGTTGCACTTCATTTATGTTTTGCTATTGTGTTCTAATTTGTATGTATGTGCTTTTATCTTGTTTCTAAGTGTCTATATGGGCCACTCATGTTAGCTAGTTGTTTGTTGGAGCCCTAAAAATTCCAATAACCTGTCACTGGGTAATTACAGCTGTATGCACCTTGCAAGCTCTATTAGTAAGGGTGATTACTGGGAGCTCATGTTGTTGGTTGCTCACCCACTGAGAAAGATAAGGGAGTTCCAGGCTCAGGAGAGCAAGCAGGATCCCTCACCCACTTGTTTCCCTCTCTGTGTCTGGGAGAATAGCTCAGGGTGTGTATAAGTGGTCTCACTTCTGGCCTAGGTACAGCATCAGAGTTTGGTACCTGGTGTAGTGCAGAATAAAGAGGGTGAAGCACTGGGGAAAGGGAGAGAGGATCAACATACAGGAAAGATTTAAATAAACGTGAATTCACAAGTTCCTAGCTTATGATACTCAAATGAAATTTCTCTGTGATTCTGCAGATGCCACTGTATGAAGTTCGGTCTACTCCTGAGAAAGATGCACTCTGCTTGCCACAGCACAACTCTGTTTGTCATGCCACCACTGTGCTGCTACTGCACTGCCATTCTGCTAACTGTGCTGACAGTAGCAAGTCCCTTTGTAGGGTGCAGATTTCCACCAAACCAATTCTGGCCAAATTAATTGCTTCTGAATCTGGTTTCCCTGATCTTTCACCCAGTCCAGTCTCTCAGCTTGTCCACTAATATATGAGGCTCTTATAATGTCCTCTATAGTACATTCAGTTGTTTTGCTGGTTCTCTGTTGTTTGAGGGATCACCGGATACCTGTGGGTACTCTGCCAACTTAGTTCCACCTCCCAACATTTTTTTGTCATTTTAATACATACAGTAACCAAAATGATACCATAAACATAAGTACCATGACATCCTTCCATAACAAACACCTGAAAAACTAAATAGAACAGACAAATGTCAATCCTGGAATCCAAAGTGTTAAATGAAGACATAAGGAAATCACCCAAACACTGAATCAAATAAGTAACTGAAATACAACAAACAGTGAAGAAGATAGGAGCAGAAGTCCCCTGCCAGTTAATGCAGCATGTATTTGCCATCTTGGACTCCTGTCAGAGATCAGAAGACAGTGAGCATGGGAAGACAACTTCCCGAAAATCATAGCAGGAAACAAAGATGACTGTAACCAGTAATAGACACTTTCCCATTCCCCATCCTCTTCTCAGTCTTCTACCTCCGACACTACCTGGCTAGCTGTGATGGTTCTGCTAGCCTCCCTGACCACATCAGAGATCATTGGACAGAGAATACAGGAAAGTAGATTCGAAGAACTTCCAGAATGATACAGATAACCAGGAAGCCAATGAGACATGCTTTCCTAACCCTCATACTTGATCTCTGTCCTTAGGTTCCTTCTTCTTTCTGGCCAGACTTTCTTGGCTGGAGGCAACTGCCCCAGCCACTTGGATTCACCCCATCCACATTGACTGTCTCCCTGAGTGCATTTGTCTATAGCTGGTGTCACTTTCCAGTTTCTTTTAATTTTGTCCCTACCTCCCACCAACTTCCCCACCTTTCTTTTAAGCCCATGGTTCCATGTACCATCTTAGCTTCTTCTTTAAAGGTTATTAAGTACTGCTCAACTAGGTAACCACCCCCCTAGCCCATGATGCCACGCTGGAGAGAAGACTGATTTTTTTTTCCTTTCATTTTTTCTGCTTTGTTTTCTTCTGCTGTGTTGCATTTTGTTTTACCTGTGTGTTTGTTCTATTTTTCTTTTTGTGGGTTGGAAGTCCCTTCTACTCAGGCTCTACTGCACAACAGAGGACACACTTCCAAAGCCTGTATACTGTGTCAGTAGAATTTCTAGAGGTATTTATTGCTTTTCTTTCCTTCCTTTCCTTTCCTTTCTTAATTTTTTTCTTCGTTTCTAATTTCTCATCTCTATATTTACCTCATTTTCCTGTTTTCTGAATATCTGGCACTGTGTGACATCTATAGGCTTTCTAGCTGGGTGATACTAGCCCCTGAGGGACACTGCTCTGGTTGTCACAGCCACACTTATGGGACTCTGGGGGCCTCTCTTTTCTCTTTTTCCCTCTTTTTCAAATTTTTACCTATTTAATTTTATTTTTCTTTTCTTCTATTTTTTAAAATTTTGTTTTTGTTTACTCCTTTCCTGGCTTCTCATTTATCCACTCCATAAGTAAGTACCCTTAGCACATTTTGTTTGGTGCTCCAGCTTCTCTCTCCTCTTTCTCTTATCTTCCATATTCATATTAGTTCTGAATATCACAAGCTACCCCTCCATACTGCTTGTCTATATCATGTGCTAAACATCACACCCTCAAATATTGTAAGCAAGACCTATCAGATCCTGCCCAGCACTGATGCCCAGTTAGCTGTGTCAGATCTAGTCAGTTCCCAAAATAACCCATTCCAACCCCTTCTCTTCAGTTGGACCTGCTCTGCTGCACTGTAGCTGAGCAGGCAGCCCAAGTCATTGGAAAAGGAGTTGAAAATTCCTGTGACCACAACTAGCAAACAATAAGGTTTGCAATGCCTGCCTGATTGAACAGGACCAAATAAAACAAAAAGCAAGGTGAAACAAGCAGCAATAATCAAAAAATGAAGAAAATAACTACCAAATGTCCCACAGAAAGCAGACAAAATCAAAATAATAATAATAAGGAACAGAATGGTTCCAGTAGAGTTCCAAAATGAAGTAACAGTTGACTTTCCAGTAGAAGAAAAAGCACAAGAACTATGTGAAAGGTAATGCAAATCTCTAACATTCAGAACCATTGACAACAATGAGGAAAAAATAGACAAATTCAAGGAAAAGGCAGACAAATACATACACAATGCAGACCAAAAAAGGGAGAATTCAGGGAAAAAAATACAACCAAAATGGCAAAATACATTCACAACTAGAAATCAAAAACAAAAGCAAAAGATAAATAAAAATATTTCAGAAATAGTGTTATAGAAGAGCAGAGGACTAGGTTTGAAACAATGGAAGACAGCACCAATGAAAATGAACACAAGCACTTGGATACAACACTAAGAAAAAAAGAATGAAGAAACCCTGCGTGTTATGTGAGATAGTCTCAAATTTTCAAGTGATCAGAGTTCCAGGAAAGAGAGACAAAACAGAAAACACTAAGAGAATCTCTGAAGAATTGTTGACAGAAAACTTTCCTAATACTGTGAAAGATGAAAAGCTGTTTGTCTAGAAAGTTCAGTGAGCTGCATGTGGGACAGACCTCAAAAGCAAATCAACAAGATATATCATCATTACACTAACTAAAACCAAAGACAAAATTCTGAGAGCAATTTGAGAGAAAGAAAAATCACATAGAAGGAGAAACAATAAGAATTAGCACTATTTACTTGGCAGAAACCATGGAGACAACAAGGCAGTGGCATAACATATATAAAAACTGCGAAAGAAAGAAAAAATGCCAACCAAGAATAATACATATTGCAAAGCTCTCATTCAAATGTAATGGTGAAATTAGGATATTTCCAGATGAAAAGAAGTTTGCCAAGCCAAGTGCCAAAAAGAAGTTTAGGGAATAGATATAAACCAAACCAAATTTACAAGAATTACTAAAGGGAGTCCTTTAATGTGAACGCAAACAAACAAAAAACATAGCCTGAATCTACGATGAAAGATTGTACTAGGCTGATATCACTGGAAAATACACTCTCAGAGACTACACAAAATGAAAAGAATTGCATCACAGAGTTTAATCTGTAAGTGACAATAACATCAGAACAATTAAAGTGGGAATAAATAGTGTAGCTTTAGAACTTTCTAATGAACTGGAAGGCAGGATTATATCAAATAATAGACTGGTCCAAACCTAGAAAGAAAACAAAATAACCATAAAGAAAGTTAATAAACCTACTCAACAAAATAAAAAGAAAAACATAAATTTCAATAAATTTCAGTTACAAGATGGCAGAGTAAACAGACATCACCTCATTTCTCTCTAAGAACTAAGGCCTGGATGATATTTACATCAAGCACTGAATATCTGAGGAGCCTTAGGACCTAACATATTTGACTAGGCAACAGTATCAGACTAATCTTCCCCTCTCAGAAATGATCCAGCGACCATTTGACCTCTGCTTCTGCAGTTTCATTGTATCAGAGAACTGCAGCATCCTCAAACAGCTGATAATGTACCTTCATTACAAGCTGGCAGGTGGAGTCTTCTGTTCCTGACTGTCTGTTCAGGCCAGCCTGTTGAAGAGCTCCCAGCTCCCAGTTCAGCACCTGGACAGCTCCCTGCATAGAAGTGCAGCTTACCTTTAAGGCTGAGAGGCTTGTGTAACTGCCTGGACACTATCTATTGAGAAGCTTCAGCTTTTCCTGCCTCTTTTCTCTCACGTAGAGTTGGCTGACAGCCCCCGGTTTCTCCATAAGCAGAGCAGCCTCTTTGTTACCCAATAAACAGAGTCTTCCACCCTTGAGAACCCACCTAGGGCAAATCACTGGAGTATTAGAGTCAGCTGGTGACCAACAATTTCTTAGATCTATTACAACAGAAATCAAACAGTGTCTAGATGGCACGCAGGCAGCAGACCATAATTAATCATTTAAAGAAGCAGCCTTCAAATGTTCCAGAAAATTTCCTAAATAAAGATTCAAAAGCTTTCCCAGATGAAGAAGCCTTTCTGAATCTATCTGGGCTTGAATACAAAAGAGTTATATATAGGACTCTCCTAGAGATTAAACAAAACGCAGTAGAACAAAATGAAAAATTTTGTAAGCTATTTGAAATGCTGGAACATCAACGATCTGAAATACATCAGACAAATAACAAAATTATAGAATTAGATAAGTATATCAAAAGCCAAACGAGTAGAATTGAACAGATGAAAGTTAGATTCAACAACATAGAAGACAAACTAACTGACACCAGCATTTAGAAGGTAAACTCGGAGAAAAGAAATAAGAAAATGAAGAGGCATTAAGAAACATGTGGGACTCCATGAAGAGGAATAATTTACATTTAATTGGAGTTCCTGAATAAGGGAGGATTAATGACAATATAGAGAGCATTGCTATAGAGATGCTGACAGAAAACTTTCCTGAGATTATGAGCAAATAGAACACAGGTATCCAAGATAGTTTATCAAACACTGCAAAACTTAGAGTCAAAAAGAAAGTTGCCAAGGCATATTATAATCAAGCTTAATAAGCTAAAACATAAACAGATGCTTCTGAAGGCAGCCAGGCTCAAAGCAAAACTAACATTTGGAGGGAAACCCTTTAGGCTTTCATCTGATTTTTCTGTCAAAACCATGCTGGCTAGAAAACAGTGAGCAGACACATTCAAAACCCTGAATGAGAAAAACTTCCATCCTAGAATTATTTATCCTGCAAAATTGTCAGTTAAATATAAGGGTGAAATTAAGACTTTTGAAAATAAAGACAAATTTAGAGACTTCATAAAAACTAAACCCAAATTACATGAAATATTGAAAGAGGCTCTTCCCTAAATGTATATTTTAGGCAACAATTCAGGACACTTCATCCAGATTTCTAATCAGTTAAGGAAGTCACAAAACTTCATCAAGGCTACAGTATTATAAGGGCATCTGTGATCATATCATGACAACTATAATACCATCACACTAATAGAGGGATACACTACAATAGTTACAGTTGTTTTTGATGCAGAGGAAGTATCAGAGTTATGAAGTAGTTAAAACTGGTTTTAATCTTAGTATGTTAAGGGGGATAATACACATAGCCATAAAGCAGGTTTACAATGCATTGTATCAAAACGAGAAATGTAACACTGAAACAACCCATAAAGAAGAATGTCCCAGACAGAACATTAAGAGCAATATAGAAAACATCACCACAAAAGTAATTACATCAAAATGATGGCAATAAGCATATACCTACCAATAATTACGTTGAATGTAAACAGACTGAATGCTCCAGTAAAGAGACAGCAAGTGATATCCTGGATCAAAAGACATGACCCCTCTATATGTTGCTTACAAGAAACACATCTTAGACTTAAAGATATGAACAAGTTGGGAATTAAACTTTGGAGTAATATATACAAGCTAACAATACACAAAGAAGAGCAGGTGTGGCAATATTAATCTCAGATAAAAGAGATTTTCATGTAAAATCCACTATTGTGGACAAGGCTGGTCACTATTTATTGCTAAAAGGTTCAATTCTCAAGCAGGATTTAACAATATTAAATATTTATGCACCCAATACCAGAGCACCTAAATATACCGAACAAATATTGACAACATTGAAAAATGAGATTGATCATTCCACAATAATAGTTGGAGACTGCATCACTCCCCTTTCAGTTATGGATAGATCACCCAGAAAAAAGTCAGTAAAGATACTGAAGATCTTATTGCAACAATCAACCAACTTAACCTTATTGACATATACAGATCTTTTCACCCATCAGCAGATAAATACACCTTCTTCCCCAATACACATGGAACATTCTCCAGAATAGACCATGTGTTAGGTCATGAAACAATTCTCTATAAAATCCAAACCACTGATTCACTGCAAAGTATCTTCTCAGGCCATAGAGTTATAAAAGTTGAAATCAATAACAGAAAATTCATAGGTAGAAATTCAAACTTGTGGAAACTGAACACTTTGTTCATAAAGCTTTGGGTTATAGAAGAAATTAAGGACAAATTAAAGAAATTCTAGAATTTATGGATTCTAGAATTTATGGAAGACAGCAAAAGCAGTGCTCAGAGTTCTGTTTACCCCTATAACTGCACACATCTGGAAAGAAGAAAGGGCCCAAATTAAAGAATTAACCTTACAGCTTGAGAAAGAGAGGAACAGAGGAACCTCTCAGGCACGAGAAGAAAACAGATTATAAGGATTAGAGCAAAACTAAATGAATTAGAGAATAGAAAAACAATTGAATAAATTAACAAAACCAAAAGCTGGTTCTTTGAAAAGATCAACAAAATGGATAAACCATTGGCTTAAACTTGCAAAAGAAAAAGAGCAGAAGATACAAATAACTCAATTAAGAAGTGAGTTGGGAGATGTTACAACAGACCCAGCTTAAATAAAAAATATCCTAACAGAATACTCTGAAATGCTGTACTCTTAGAGGTTTGAAAGCCTACAGAAAATGGACAAATTTCTAGATTCATATGATTCACCAAGATTATCACAATCAGAAGTAAATCAACTTAATACGTCTATCACAAAGGAAGAGATTGAAAAAATCATCAAAAATCTACCAAGCAAAAAAAGTCCTGGCCCAGATGGCTTCACCAGAGAATTCTACCAAACTTTTATAGAAGCGTTAACTCCAATACTACGGAGGCTATTTCATATCATAGAAAGTGATGTAATGCTTCCAAATTCATTCTATGAAGCCAGTATAACCCTCACACCAAAACCGGGGAAAGATCCCACGAAAAAAAGAAAATTACAGACCAATACCACTCATGAACCTCGATGCAAAAATCTTCAACAAAATTCTAGCCAATAGACTTCAACAGCATATAAAGAAAATAATTCATCATGATCAAGTTGGTTTCATTCCAGAGATGCAAGGCTGGTTCAACATCAGAAAAACAATTAATGTTATCAACCACATGAATAACACAAAAGATAAGAATCATCTGATTTTCTCAATTGATACAGAAAAGTCATTTGACAAAGTTCAACACCCAGTCATGCTTAAAACTCTCAAAAAAAAAAAAAAAGGAATAGAGGGGAAATTCCTCAATGTAATCAGTAGCATCCATGCAACGCCAATTGCTTTCATCAACCTGAATGGTGAAAGACTGAAAGATTTCCCTTTGAGAATGGGAACTAGACAAGGATACCCACTCTCACCACTGCTATTCAACATTGTGCTACAAGTTCTAGCCAGAGCAATTAGACAAGTCAAAGAAATAAAGAGCAATACTGGCAATGAAGAAGTTAAGATTTCCCTCTTTGCAGATAATATGATTGCTTATACAGAGAATCCAAAGAAATCCATAAGTAAGCTATTGGAGCTAATAGAAGAGTTCAGCAAAGTATCAGGATACAAGATACACATAAGTAAATCAACAGGATTCCTTTCTATCCACAGTGAGATTATTAAAGAAGAAATCACCAAATCAATTTCATTTACTATAGCCCCAAAGAAGATAAAATAGTTAGGAATAAATCTAACCAGAGAAATAAGAGATCTTTACAAAGAGAACTACCAGATCTTATTAAAACAAACTGGGAGAGACTTACGTAAGTGGAGTACTCTGCCCTGTTCATGCATAGGAAGACTCAACATTGTGAAAATGTCTATTTTGCCCAAAGCAATCTACCTATATAATGCAATCCCAATACTAATTCCAGTGACATTTTCTAATGAGAGTGAGAAACAAATCATCAGCTTTGTTTGGAAACGGAAGAAGCTCTGGATATGTAAAGCACTACTGAAGAAGATGGAAACACTGGAAGGCCTCTCACTACCTGATTTTAGAACCTATTACACTGCCACAGTTGTTAAAACTGCCTGGTACTGGTACAAAAGGAGACGTATAGACCAATGGAACAGAGTACAGAGTAGAGACCTCAGAGATGCCACCATGCTCCTATGAACAGCTGATATTTGACAAAGACCCTAAGATTTTACACTGGGTAAGATCAGTCTCTTTAACAAATGGTGCTGGCAAAATTGGATATCCATCTGCCAAAAATTGAAACAAGACCCATAGCTCACAGCTTATACAAAAATCAACTCAAATTGGATAAAAGACCCAAATATAAAATCTAAAATGATACAGCTAATCCAAGATATAATAAGGTCAACAATGGAAGTTTTAATACACAATATAGACAGACTTCAAAATCTGACCAAGCACATTCATCAGAAGAGAAAATAAATGGAAACTAATAAGAATCAACCACTTTTGCTCATCCAAAGTCTTCATCAAAAGAATTAAAAGACCACATACAGAATGGGAAAAAATATTTGGCAACTCTATGTCAGACTGATGCCTGATCTCTATAATCTATAAGGTATTACAAAATATCAATGAGAAAAAGACAAATCATCCAATTAAGCAATGGGCAAAGGAGATGGACAGACACTTCTCTAAAGAGGAGATTCAGACAGCCAAAAAACACATGTGGACATGCTCAAGATCATTAGTTATTTTGGAACTCTCCTACACTGCTGGTGGGATTACAAAATGGTGCAACATCTTTGGAAAGCAATCTGGCACTACCTTAAAATAATGGCTATAGATATACCATTTGACCCAGTAATTCCACTGCTTGGAAAATATCCTACAGAATCAAGACCATTCACACCAATGGATACATGCACACAAATGTTCATAGCAGCACAGTCCACAATAGCAAAAAGATGGAATCAACCCAGATGCCCAACAACAGAAGAATGGATAGGTAAACTATGGTATATATACTCAGTGGAACACTATGCAAGATAAAGAACAACAATGATAGCAGGAAACATCTCTTAACCTGGTTTCAACTGGAAGACATTATGTTGAGTCAAACTACTTAGCGACAAAAGGACAAATATTGTATGAGACCCATATGATAAGAACTTAAATGTAGATTTATGCCTAACAGAAAAGACTCTTTGAGGACTGCAAGGGTTGGGTGGGCGGGAGGGTGAGTGTTTAGATTAGGTAGTTGTTAAATTCATTTTTAATTTAGAATTCATTAACGTATACTGGTACTACTATACAACTGTATGGCTATAAAAAATTTCAATAAAAACAACATCTAAAAAACAAAATAAATGAGGAAAAAAATCCATCCACAAACAACAAGAATTCAACAGAGAGGCAGAGGAACAAAGGAAATGTCAGAACCACAAAAAAAAGTAGTACAAAGTGATAGCAACAAACTCATACCTATTAATTATTACACTGAATGTAAATAGTGTAAATGTACTCATAAAGAGACAGAGAGTGACAGATTGGATTTAAAGGAAAAAAAAACTGGCAGTCTCTGTGAGATACATTTTAGAAACAACAATATAAATTTATTAAAAATCAAAGGATGAAAACAATGTATCAAGCAATGCTAACTTCAGATATAACAAGTTCTACCATAAAGCACAAGGAATGGCACTGTCAAATGACTAAAGGGATGATCCACCATGAATATGTAACAATAATGAACATCTACACCCTAATGACACTGCTATAAAATACCTAAAATGCATTCTAACAGCACTGAAAAGAGAAACTGATAATTCTACAATAGTAGTAGAAGACTACAATACACTACTCTCGGTAATTGGCAGAATACCTAGAAAAGCTAAATACAGAGAAAAGCTAAAGGGCACAGTGGGCCAGCTTCACCTCACACACATACAGAGAATACTCCACTGAACAGTTACAGCATGCACATTCATTTCAAACATACATGGAACATCTTATGCCACAGAGCAACTGTGAACAAAATGCAACACATTGTGATAATACAAAGTATCTTCTCTGACCACAACACCACTGAAGAAGAAATTAACAACACAAAGAGAGGAAAAAGAAAAAAACCCAGGTAATAGAAGAAAACTGATATGGAATCAAAAAACTCTTAAGTGAGAATACAAATATATCTCATCAAAACTTCTGGGACACAGCAAAGAGAATCCTCATATGCCGATTTATACCAATAAATGCATACACTAAAGGAAGACAAGGACAAAATCAAAACCTTAGCTATATAGCTCAAATAGAAAGAGAATGGCAAAAGAAGCCTATAGACATCAGAAGAAAGGAATTAATACAGAACAGAAATAAAAGAATAGGGAATTGAAAAGCAAAACAAAGAATCAACAAAACCAAAGTTGTTTCTTTGAAAGGATCATCAAAATTGACAAAACACTGGCTAAACTGACAAAAGAAAAAAAGAAGTAAATAACTTAAATAAGAAATGAAATGGAAAATTACAACTGATCCAACAGAAATAAAAAGAATCATAATCAAGTATTACAAAAAATTATACTCCA
Organism: Heterohyrax brucei; assembly: GCA_028571685.1. NCBI lineage: Eukaryota > Metazoa > Chordata > Mammalia > Hyracoidea > Procaviidae > Heterohyrax > Heterohyrax brucei. The sequence goes on from CM053150.1 coordinate 134,464,173, forward strand.
ACAAATTTGAAAACCTGGAAGTAGTGAAAACATATCTAGAAAAACTCTACTTTCACAACCTAACATAAAATAATGTTGAAAATCTTAACAGATCCATAAAAAAGAAGAGATTGAAAAGGTAATTGAAAAAATACTAACAAAATAAAAATGTCATGGCCCAGATAATTTCACTGAAGAATTCTACTAAACATTCCAATAAGAGTTTACACAAGTTGTACTCAAACTGTTTCAGAATATGGAAAAGAAAGGGGGGTACTTCAAAATAGAAGTCATCACCACATCAAAAAATAATACAGAGACATGGGGCCAAGAAGCTAGAATAATCAGGCGCTTCCTGTGATTCCTCTAACAAAAAAAGACCAAAAAGAACAAATGATTTAATTATATGTGACATTATAGAAGTCCTGAACAAGGAAGGGAAAGTTGAAAAACTGGACTGAGTAACAGGGAAGGAAGCATAGGTCCAGGAGTACGTAGGACTGATCAGACGTCACCCACCAGGAATTGGCTACAGCCTGCATGGTATGGAGAGCAGTGGCATTCAGAGGTCATTCACCTTAGTGGGAAAGTAAGCAGCAGAGAATACACTCGTGCCTCCAGAACCAAGGAAACATGGCACTCAATTGTGGAAAGCTATGTAGCTTGCATTGAGCTTACTGTGTATGGATCCTAATCTTTCCTTTGGGATAACCCTCTCTCCCTTTCCCCAGAGCTTCTCTCTCTCTTCCCTACACTGCACCCAGCTCTGGAGTCTAAGGCCACTACCTGAGCTGAAAGTAAAGCCCCTTACAAGGGCCCTGAACAGTGTTCTTAGACTGGAAAAAGGAATGACATAACAAACAAGGAGATTGGAAAAAAAATCCACTGAATCACCTGAGCCAAAAATTCAGGGCAGAAACAATTCTTTCACCTATAATCTGGTATAAAGGGACATGTCTTCCTTATAGACACTCTGAAATGGCTGTCAGCCCCCTACCTTTCTCAGCACATTGAGCCAGATACACATGCCTATATCAATAAACATGCCCATCTAGAACTGTAAGACAGAGTCCACAGCACACACTTGGTGACTACCTACCTGTTTGCCTAAGCAGAATCCATGCAAGAAAAGAAAATTAATTCCCAAACTTTCACATCTAGTAACATCTCTAACCATGTGATGACAATTGAGAGCTTCCAAAGCACCAATATCTTACTTGGCACACACCGGCTTATTTAGGTATTTCAGAATGATGGCTACAGAAAGTTCCCAAAACAAATAATCAAGAAATGAGAAAGATGAAGTCAACTTCTTGGATTTGTCACAGGTAGAACACAAAAGACTAATATTTAAAACTCTTCAAGGCATCAGAAAGGAGATAAGGCAAAATGCAGCAGAACATAATGACACATTGAACAAGCTGCAAGAAACCATACGCAGAAAGGAAGTTGAAATTCAGAAGTTTAGTAATAAAATCACATAATTAGACAGTTCAATAGAATATCAAAGGAGAAGAATTAAGGCAATGGAAGGCTGTATAAGTAATATTGAAGATAAAGCACATGCCAACAATATACTTGAGGAAAAATCAGATGCAAGAATTTAAAAAAAATCAATAAATACTAAGAATTATGTGGCGTTCTATCAAGAAGAATAACCTGTGAATGACTGTAATACCAGAACAGGTAAGCTAACAGCAAATACAGAGAATTGTTGAAGATATGTTGAAGAAAATATATCCTGATATCATGGAAGTTGACAAGATATCTATCCAAGATTCCAAAATGCTCATTGAACTTAACAGAAGTAGATGCTAAAAGAAAGACACCAAGACATATGATAATCGAACTTGACCAAAAAAAAAAGATAAAAGAACTTTAAATGCAGCTAGGGATAAACAAAAAATAATTTACAAATGAGAGTCCATAAAACTAAGCTGACTAATTAGCAGAAACCACACAGGCAACAAGGCAATGGGATAAATTACACAAAGCTTTGAAGGAAAATAATTGCCAGCCAAGAATTGTATACCAGCAAAACTGTCTTTCAAACATGATGGTGAATTTAAGACATTTACAGGCAAACAGAATGTTAAGAGAATTTTCAAAAACAAAACCAAAATTGCAAGAAATACTAAAGGGAATCCTCTGGTTGAAAATCAATAACATTGGATAACAACCCAAGAATAGAACACAGAACAAAGCAACTGAATACCAACACAGATAGAGAAATCATAAAAATAAATGCAAAACACTGAAAACAGAGAAATACAAGTGTCATTATGTAAGAACAACAATATTATAACAAAAAAATAGACTAAAAATGTAGTTACATATCTTTAATATCAAGAGAAAGTCAAGGAGATAAAAAAAAATTAAAGACTGGTTTAAATTCAGAGAAATAGGGGAAAATATTGAGTAAACCACAAAGGAAATCAGCAGCCCTCATAAAAAACAACTAAAATATGAAATACAAAACCAACAATGAAAAAGATAAAAAGAAAACATGCAGAGACAAATGTCTCAGCACAGAAAATTAAGTGAAAAATGGAACTGTTTAAAACATTGTAAGAAGTGTTAAAAAGAAAGCACTAAACTCATGCCTTTCAGTAACTATTCTGAATGTAAATAGATTAAACATACCAATAAAGAGATGAAAAGTGGAAGATTGAATTAAAAGCATGATCCATTTATATACTGCCTGCAAGAGTCATACCTTGGAGTTAAAGACATGAACTAACTAAAACTCAAAAGGTAGAAAAATATGTTCAAGCAAACAAAATTCAAATAAGAATAAGAGTGGCAATATCAATTTCTAATAAAATATACATTAAATCACATGGTGTAAAGGACATTATATAAAGGATCAAAACTTCAGAACAATATAACCACATTAAATATTTATGCACCCAGTGATGGTCCTTCAAAATATGTAAAAAAAACTTGAACTTCATTGAAAAGAGACTCAGACAGCTCAAAAGTAGTAGCATGAGACTTCAGCATGGCACTTTTGATGAAGGACAGAATGTCTAGAAAGAAGCTCACTAAAGATATGGAAGATACACATGTTATCATCAATCAATTTGATCTCATAGACATACAAAGAACACTTCACCCAACAACAGCCACTCATACTTTCTTTTATAACACACATGGAACATTCTGCAGAATAGAACACATAAAGCAAGACTTAGTAAAGTCCCAAACACTGAAATACTACAAAGTATCTTTCCAGAGTGTAAGGGCATAAAAGTAGAAACCAATAACAGAAAAATCAAGGAAAAAATCAAATGCATGGGAACTGAATAACACTCTACTCAAAAACTACTGGTTTAGGAGAAAAAAATCAAGGACAGAAAAAAGATATTCACAGACTCAAAGGAGAATAAAAATACCAGAATGTTAGGACACAGCAAAAGCAGTGCTCAAAGGACAATTTATCTCAATAATTGCAAAAATCCAAAAAGAAGTAAGGGTCCACATAAAAACATTAATCCTAAAATCAAACAAGTAGAAGGAAAGCAGTAAAAGAAGCCCTTTGCACCAGAAGGAAACGAATAATAAAAACTAGAGCTAAACTAAGTAAATTAAAGAATATAAAAATAATCAAAAGTGTTAACAAGACCAAAAGCTGGTTCTTTGAAAAGGTCAACTAAATCAATAAACCACAAGTCAAAATGTTAAAAGAAAAGGAGAGGAAGTAAATAAGCTGAGTGAGAAACGCAATTGGTGGCGGAATCAAGCTGGCGGACTAAGCACACGTCTCCTTATATCCTTCTGGAAACCAAGACCTGAATTGATAATCAAACGGAGCCTTCTGATCACCTAATCAGCCTGAGGACATGGCACAGGGCTGTTAATTGGGACTTCATACCACTGAAAGAAAAATCTCTCTTTCGCTGACTCCCGCACCTGGCTATCCCTTGCTCTCACAGACTGAAGGTAAACGCACCATTTTGACTTTTTTTCCTCTGTCTTGGCCGGCATGTGGAGCTGGGTCTTGCCTAGTGGCTAGACTCAGATGAACTGCTGGCGGGACAATCAGGTGAAATTCCCATATTTTGAGAGCCAGGCTTAGGACTCTGTCAATCTAGCCACTTTGAGCCTTTTGTTTTATATCTGCCTCAGCAGGGTTTGTACGGAATTTCACAGTAAGTGTGTGGGACGTCATGTTGGTACTGAGATTGTAGGGGGACATAATTCTTAGTCTGGGAGGCAGCTCCTGCAAACAGGACAGCGCTTCTCTGACAGAAAAGCAGTAATTTACCGAAAGCCATCTATGTTGGGGGCCCTGCAATAGAAGCAGAGGAATCACTACCTCTAGGCACCTTTAGCACCTCTATGTGCTGCCTGTGTGGAGGACGCCATCTTGGATACGGTGGCCACAGCTGGACCTAATTCATAGCTGGGGAACCAGAGCCTGCCCACAAGAGAGTGCTTTTCTATCACAAAAGCAGTACTCGACGCAGTGCTGCCTCAGGCTAGGCCCTGTCAGCAGAGGCCAACAGGGCAGTAGCACTGCTGTATTCTGAACTAGTTTGTTCTCACCTGGGGTTGGATATAGTGGTGCTTACTTTGCCAGTTGAGAAGAGGGACCTCTACACCTGGAAACCTGACTGACTTGTGAACTGGTCAGATACCTTTTGCTTTACATTTTAAGACAGCCTAGAGAAATATTTGCAGTCCATCGTCACAGAACCTCTTCCAGCCTCTACATACTCACATGGGACCCAAAAAGCAACAGACACTTGTGGCACACAAGAAATCAGCCACAGCTTCAGAAAGCTCCCAAACAAAGCAACCAAGGAGTTTTCCAGATGAAGAAACTTTTATGAAAGCATCAGGAAGTGAATACAAAATGATTATATACAGAGACCTTCTAGACCTTATACAAAATGCAGCAGAGCAAAATGAAAAATTAAGCAAGTTGTTGGATCTGATGGAACACCAGTAGTCTGAAATCCAACAGATCAAGAACAAAATCAAAGACATAGAAACTTCCATGCAAAGCCAAGAAAACAGAATGGAACAAATGGAAAAAAGAATTTCTGACCTAGAAGACAGAGCTACTGATGCCAGCATCTATAAGCAGAAACCAGAAAAAAGAAACAAGAAAAATGAAGAAACATTAAGAAGCATGTGGGACTCTGTTAAGAGGAACAACTTTCTATTAATTGGAGTCCCTGAACAGGGTGAGATATCGGAGAACACAGAGAGTATTGTTGCTGAGCTGCTGACAGAAAACTTCCCAGAAATCATGAAGGAAGTAAATATAGACATCTCAGATGCATATCGTACGCCACCCAATATAGATCTCAAAAGAAAGACTCCAAGACATGTTATAATCAAGCTTAGCAAAATGAAACACAAGCAGCAACTCTTAAAAGCAGCAAGACTCAAAGCAAAGCTAATATTCAGAGGGAAACCCTGTAGGCTCTCGTCAGATTTCTAAGCAGAAACCATGCTAGCTCGGAGACAGTGGCATGACACATTCAAAGCCTTGAAGGAGAAGAACTTCCAACCAAGAATTATATATCCTGCAAAACTATCTTTCAAATACAAAAATGAAATTAAGACATTCCTAGATAAACACAAACTCAGAGACTTGGTAAAAATCAAACCAAAACTTCAAGAAATACTGAAAGAATTTCTTGGCTCTGGCTTAGAAAAACAAAACCACTAATTTATATTTTAGAATGACACACTACTCAATACTCTACTCAGTTAGGGAAGGTTCCTAAGACAATCACAGCTTTGATATGGAAAGAAGCAATCCAGTGATCATCATGAAAACTATGGTGTCATCAAAATAAAAAGAGGGATGTATGATGGTTGTTATAGACCTTCCAGATGGAGAGGAAGATGACAAGACTGGTAGTAATTAAAATTGGGTTTATATATAGTTTATCAAGGGGGATCATAGGGGCAGCTGTAAAGCGCAACAGAGATGTATCGTACCATTTGAATAAATGTAACACAGGAGTCTCAACAACTACAAAACCAGCTCTGAAAAAGGTGAAAAATCAACTCACAAAAAAGAATGTCCCAGAACAGACTAATAAGAACAACAGAGAAAACATCAACATAAAAAAATAAACATATCACTATGGCAACAGTGAACACATACCTATCATTAATTACATTGAATGTGAATGGACTGAATGCTCCAGTAAAGAGACACCGAGTGTCATCTTGGATCAAAAGACATGCCCCATCCATATGTTGTCTATAAGAAACTCACTTGAGAACTAAAGATAGAAACAAACTGAAAATTAAAGGATGGAAGAATATATACCAAGGTAACAATGAACAAAGAAGAGTAGGGGTGGCAATTCTAATGTCAAATAAAACCATTTTAATGTCAAATCCACCATTGTGGACAAAGATGGACACTATTTATTGCTGAAAGTTTCAGTACACAGGAAAGACTTAACTATATTAAATATTTATGTACCTAATATCAGAGAACCTAAGTACATCAAAGAAACACTGACTACAATCAAAGAAGAGTTAGATCACTCCACAGTGATAGTGGGAGACTTCAACACTCCAGTCTCATTACTAGAAAAAAGCTCAGTAAAGATACAGAAGACTTCATTGACACAATTAACCAACTAAATCTGATCGATATGTACAGAACTTTCCACCCATCAGCAGACAACTACATCTTCTTCTCCAGTGCACATGGAACATTTTCCAGAACTGACCATGTCTTAGGACACAATTCAATTCTCAACAAAATCCATACAATTGAATTAACGCAAGCCACCTTCTCAGATCATAAAGCCATAAAAGTCGAAATCAATAGCAGAAAAAACATAGATAGAATGTGAAACTATTGGAAACTGAACATCTTGCTCAAAAAACGTGGGTTATAGAAGAAATCAAGGATGAAATAAAAGAAATTCATGGATTCCAGTGAGAACGAAACACTTCCTACCAGAACCTATGGGATACAGCCAAATCGGTGCTCAGGGGCCTGTTTATCTCCATAAATGCACACATCTGGAAGGAAGAAAGAAAAAAAATCAAGGAACTAACTCTACAGCTTGAACAATCAGAAAGAGAACAACAGAGGAACCCCTTAGGCATCAGAAGCAACGAGATCATGAAGATTAGAGCAGAGCAAAATGAATTACAGAATAGAAAAACAATGGAAAAAATTGAAAAGACCAAAAGCTGGTTTTTTGAAAAGATGAACAAAATTGACAAACCACTGGCTAAAATTACTAAAGAAAAACAGGAAAGGAAACAAATAACCCAAATTGGAAATGAGGGGGAGCGGTCACCACAGATGCAGCAGAAATCAAAAAATCATAACAGAAGACTATGAAAGACTGTACTCTAACAAATTTGAAAACCTAGAAGAAATGGACAAATTCCTTGACTCATACCATCTACCCAAATTATCACAACATGAAGCAGAGCAACTTCATAAACCCATCACAAAGGAAGAGATTGAAAACGTCATCAAAACACTGCCAACCAAAAAAAGCCTGGGTCCAGATGGCTTCACTGCAGAATTCTACCAAGCTTTTAGAGAAGAGTTATCTGCCAGTACTACTGAGACTATTTCACAGTATAGAAAGGGATGGAGTACTCCCAAACTCATTCTATGAAGCCAGCATAACCCTGATACCTAAGCCAGGGAAAGATCCAACAAAGAAAGAGAACTACAGACCTATATCACTCATGAATCTAGATGCAAAAAACTTCAACAAAATTCTTGCCAATAGAATACAACAACATATCAAGAAAATAATCCATCATGACCAAGTGGGATTCATACCAGGGATGCAAGGCTGGTTCAACATCAGAAAAACAATTAATGTGATTAACCACATAAATAACACAAAAGACAAGGATGACCTGATTTTGTCCATTGATGCAGAAAAGGCATTTGTTAAAGTCCAACATCCATTCATGCTAAAAACTCTTAGCAAAATAGGCATAGAGGCAAATTCCTCAACACAATAAGGGCCATTTATACAAAGCCAATTGCCTACGTCATCCTGAATGGAGAGAGACTGAAACAATTCCCCTTGAGAACAGGAACTAGACAAGGATGACCACTCTCACCTCTCCTATTCACCATTGTACTAGAAGTTCTAGCCAGAGAAATTAGACAAGACCAAGAAATAAAGGGCATCTGCATTGGCAAAGAAGTCAAAATCTTCCTGTTTGCAGATGATATGATTGTATATGCAGAGAACCCCAAAGAATCTATAAGTAAACTACTCAAACTGATAGAAGAGTGCAGCAAAGTCTCAGGATACAAGGTAAACGTAAGTAAATCAGTAGGATGCCTTTATACCAACAACGAGACTGTTAAGGAAGAAATCATCAAATCAATATCATTTACGATAGCCCCTAAGAAGATAAAGTACCTAGGAATTAATCTAACCAGAGAAATAACAGACATTTACAAAGAGAATTATAAGCCCTTATTACAAGAAATTAAGAGAGACTTAGATAAATGAAAACACCTACCCTGCTCATGGACAGGAAGACTTAACATTGTGAAAATGTCTATTTTACACAAAGTATACTACTTAAATAATGCAATCCCAATACATGTTCCAGTGTCGTTTTTCAATGAGATGGAGAACATATCACCAAATTTGTTTGGAAAGGGAAGAAGCGTTGGATAATAAACTACTATTAACGAAGAAGAACACACTGGGAGGCCCCTCATTACTCGACCTTAAAACATACTACACTGCCACAGTGGTCAAAACAGCCTGGTTCTGGTACAAGAACAGACAGATCGATCAATGGAACAGAATTGACACCCCAGAGATGACACCATCTGCCTATGAACAGTTGATATTAGACAAAGGCCCTAAGACCTTAAACTGGGGTAAAAACAGTATCTTCAACAAATGGTGCTGGCAAAATTGGATATCCACCTGCAATAAACTGAATCAAGATCCATATCTTACACCTTATACAAAAACCAACTCCAACTGGATAAAAGACATAAATATCAAACCTAAAATGATAAAGCTCATCCAAGAAAAGGTAGGAACAATGATGGAAGTTTTAATACACAATGTAGACAGACTCCAAAATCTGTCAAAGAAACCACAATCAACAGAAGAGAAAATAGATAAATGGAAACTATTAAGAATCAAACACTTTTGCTCATCCAAAGACTTTATTAACAGAATTAAAAGAACACCTACAGAATGGGAAAAATTATTTGGCAACTCTGTCACAGTTGCCAATCTGGAAGACAGATTCAGCTGATCTCCATAATCTATAAAATACTACAAAATATCAATAAGAAGAATAAGAAAAAGATAAACCATCCAATTAAGCGATGGGCAAAGGAGATAGACAGACATTTCTCTACAGAGGAGATCCAGGCAGCCAAAAAACACATGCGGACATGTTCACGATCTTTAGTTATTAAAGAAATTCAAATCAAGACGACAATGAGATACCATCTCACCCCATCAAGCTTGGCCATGATCCAAAAAACACAAAACAACAAATGCTGGAGAGGCTGTGGAGAAAGTGGAACTCTCCTACATTGTTGGTGAGGTTGCAAAATGGTCCAGCCTCTTTGGAAAGCAATCTGGCGCTTCCTTAAAAAAATGGATATAGGTAGACCATTTGACCCAGTAATTCCACTACTTGGAATATATCCTACAGAATCAAGGCCTTTCACACCAACGGACACACGCACCAGAATGTTTATTGCAACACAGTCCACGATAGCAAAAAGATGAAATCAACCCAGATGCCCAACAGCAGAAGAATGGATAGGTAAACTATGGTATATGTACTCAATGGAGCACTATGCAATGATAAAGAATAATGATGACTGCAGGAAACATCTCATAACCTGATTTGAACTGGAAGACATTATGTTGAGTCAAAGTAGCCAGCGACAAAAGGACAAATACTGTATGAGACCTCTACGATAAGATCTCAAAACCAGACTTGTGTATAGAAGAAAAGACTCTTTGACAGCTGCAAGGGAGGGGAGGGAGGGAATGGGGAAGGCTTAGATTAAATAGTTTCTAGAAATCTTGTTGTGTGAAATCAGTGATAGCACACATTAGAAACAAGAACAATATTAAGTGGACTTCAGCATAACTTGAATACTCCTTCCATCTTAACCCACTATTAAAAGGAAAGAGTATCTGGGGTAGGGAGCAGGGGGCCATGCTCTCAGGCAAAATGAAGTCCAATTGGCACATCTAGCATTTTGCTAAGAGGGCTGTCTGCACCCCACATTGATGAGTGGCATCTGGGGTCTTAAAATCTGCCAAGCTTCCATCTGAGGGCACAGTAAATGGTCCCAACTCAGCAGGAATGGATGCTCACCGAGGACCAAAATGACATGAGGTTAAAACAACCCAGACGATAGAGAGACCCACGTGACTGGTTGCCTACATCGACTTGGGACTGGAAGAACTGGATGGTGCCCGGCCACCAGCAGTGATAGCCGCGATGGAGCTCACTAAGTTGAGTCTCACTGGGAACACAAGAATAAAAAGGAGTGCACCCTGAGATATCCACTAAAAGACCTCAATGGAAGGTCCAGTGGTTTCGGGGTTCCCCTGGGAGCATGGCCCTTGGCCCTGATGCTGCCATTGCCCATAAATCATAATGAACGTCCACTCTTCAGACATGAATGGGTTGGACTTGGTGATGCAGAGTGACCATATATTGGATGCACTTTATGGTTCTATGCGTCTATAGAATATCATTCTGCTGACCTCTGGCTGGAGGAAGTAGAGTGGAGGGGAGGGGAAAAGAGACTGTTGGGAGGATGAGACATGGATGGAGCAGAGAGGAATAGTGTGCTGTCACCGGGCAGGGAGAGCAGTGGAAGCTGCATACAGGTGGGCATGTAAATTTATATGGGAATGTACATTTTCACTCAGTCATATTAAATAAAAAAATAGAAATAAAAGTAATAATTAATAATTCACCATGACCAAGTGAGATTCATACCAGGGATGTACTGACGGCTCAACATTAGAAAGACAATATAATTAATGACATAAATAAAGCAAAAGACAAGAAGTACTTGATTTTATCAATTGATGGAGAAAAGCAATTAGACAAAGTCCAAAACCCATTCATGTTAAAACTCTATGCAAATAAGAATAGAAGGTATATGCCTCAAATATAATAAATGGCATCTAAACAAAGCCAACAGCCAACATCATCCTAAATGGAGTCTGAAAGCATTCTGTTTGAGAATCAGAACCAGGCAAGTATGCCCTTTATCGTTCTTTTATTTAACATTTTGCTGGAGGTTCTAGCTAGTGCTATTAGGGAAGAAAAAGAAATAAAGGACTTTCATACTGTTAAGGGTTTAGGTTTTACATTGTTAAGGAAGTAAAAGTATCTCTATTTTTGGATGCCATGCTGTTATGCTCAGAAAAGTAAAGAGTTCACCAAAAAAGAAAAAAAGAAAAAACTACTGGAACTAACAGAAGAGTTCAACAGAAGATCCAGATACAAGATTAACATACAAATCAGCTAGATTCATTTACATCAAAAAAAGGAAATGTCAAACAAGGAATCACGAAATCAATACCATTTACAATAGCCCTCAAGAAGATAAAATTCTTAGGAATAAATCTAACTAGAGACATAAAAGAACTATTCAAAGAAAAATACAAGACACTACTGTCAGAAACCAAAAGAGACCTTTATAGGTAGAGAAACTTAGCTTGCTGATGGATAGGGCTACTCAACATCATGAAAATGTCTATTCTACAAAAGCGATCCATAGATGCAAAGTAACTCCAATCCAAATTCCAATGGCATTTTTTAATGAGATGCAGAAACAAAAAATCAACTTAATGTGAAAAGGGAGGAAGCCCTGGATAGCCAGCCAAGTGCCGTCAAGTCAGATCTGACTCATGGTGACCCTAGTGGCTAGGGTGGATAAGTAAAGAACTATTGATGAGCAAAATGGAAGGCATCACAGTACCTGGCTTTAGAACCTATTATACTGCCATGATAGAAAAAATAGCTTGGTACTGGTACAACAACAGATGCACAGATTAATGGAACAGAATTGAGAACAGCTGATATTTGACAAAGACCCAAAGCCCATAAACTAGAGAAAAGATCATTTCTTTAATATGGTGTTGACATAACTGGATATCCATCTGTAAAGAAAATGAAACTATACCAGTATTTTCATGCCATGTACAAGAACTAACTCAAAATAGATTAAAAATTTAAATATAAAATCTAAAGTGAAAGAGATCATGGAAAAAAAACAGGCACAATGCTGGGAGCCCTAACGCACAACGTCTACAGAATACAAAACATCACTAACAATGCAGAAACACTAGAAGAGAAACTAGATTACTGGGAACTGCTAAAAATCAAACATTTAGTCTCATCCAAAGACTTCATCAGAAGAATAAAATGACAACCTACAGTCTGTGGGGGGGGGGGAAGCAAATCCAATCAGATTCTAATCTCCAAAACCTACAAGACACTGCAAAAACCTTAACAACAAAAAGACAGATAACCCAATTAAAAATGAGGAAAGGCTATGAACAAGTACTTCACCAGAGAAGACATTCAGGCACTTAACAGATACATGAGGAAATGCTCATGATCACTGGTCATTAGAGAACTCCAAATCAAAACTACAGTGAGATATCATTTCACCTTAACAAGGCTAGCATTAATCCAAAAAACACAAAATAGTCAGTGTTGGAAAGGTGGTGGATAGCCTGAAACACTTTACTGGTGGGAATGTGAAATCTACAACCACTTTGGAAGTCAGTTTGGTCTTTCTTAAAAAGCTGGAAATAGAAATACCATACAATCCAGCAATCCCACTACTTGGGATACTCCCTAGAAAAACAGGAGATGTTAACAAGAATATATAGATGCACACCAATGTTTCTATTAGTAGTGTCAACAACTGCGAAAAGATTAATCAACCTAGGTCCTTACCAACAGATGAATGAATAAACAGACCACAGTATATTCACACAATGGAATATTATATAGTGACAAAGAGAACCAAATTTAGGATAAAATGGAAGAGTCTGGAAGACATTATTCTGAGTGAAGTTAGTCAGTTGCAAAATGACCAATATTGAATAGCCAATATTGAATGAGACTGCTATTTATAAGGACTCAAAAAAAAAAAAAAATGAGAGAGGTATTCATTAATTAGATGGCAGATAAGAATTAAGTGAAGCAAGGCACAACGCAGATTAGAGGAGAAGTCAGCACAACTGGATTAAACAAAAAGCTAAGAAATTTCCTAGATATAACCAAATGCTTTGAAGAACGAGTAGCTGAGGCAGGGGTTTGGAGACCATGGTTTCAGGGAACATTTGTGTCATAACAGATTTTTTGAAAAAATTTCTACATCCTACTTTGGTAAGTGATGTCTGGGTTCTTTAAAGCTAGTAAGTGTCCATCTAAAAGAGATCATTTTTTCCAAACCCACTTGGATTAGAGGAGATATCAAAGACAAGGAAAATATGAGGCCAAGAGACAGAAAGGGCTATGCAATCTAGAGACTCCATCAGTATGAGACCAGAATAACTAGATGGTGCCTGTCCATCACCAATGATTGCCCTGACAGGGAACACAATGAAGAGTCCCTGAGACAGTGGGAGAAAATAGGGTGTAGAACTCAAACTCTACTGAAAAGACCAGACTTGATTGTCTGACAGATTGCAGGGTCCACAGTAGACATGGACTCTGAACTCTCGATTTGCCCAGTACTGAAACTGTTTCTGAAGCCAACTCTTTAGGTGAATATTGCTCTTGTCTATAAGAAATAAAATGATACTGGTGAAGATTATGTTTCTGGCTTTGGTAGATAACCCAAAACCCAGCATGAGAGTAAATGGGTAGCATCTGTTAAAAGGCATGATGGAAGGTCAATGGGACACAGGAGCTAGTTGAATGGACCCAAGAAAGACATGGGGGAAAGGATGAGTGTGTTGTCACAGCGTGGACAGAGCAGCTAGAGGTACAAAGCAATGTCTGTGTAAGTTTTTGGATGATCAATTGACTTGGATTGTAAAATTTCACTTAAAGCACAATAAAATATTTAATAATAATACACCACGAAAAAGAAGGAGTCATACCTGGCATGCTAGGATGGTTTAAAACTGGAAAATCAATCAATGCAATCCATCACATAAATGAAAGTCAAGAATCACATGATCATCTCAGTTGACACAGTAATGGTATCGGACAAAGTCAACTACCCATTCACGAAAAAACCTTTCAGTAAAAGAGATATGGAAAGGAAATTTCTCAACACAAGAAATCTATGAAAAACCAATGGCCAACCTCATTCTTAATGGGGAGAGGCTGAAAACGTTCCCTGTGATAATGGGAACAAGACTATATGCACTTATCATGACTCCTATTTGACATTGTGTTGGAAGTCCTAGCTATAGCAGTAAGGCAAGAAACATAAGTAAAAGACATCTAAATTGGCAGTGAAAAGTAAAACTTTCCTTATTTGCAGATGATATCATACTATACATAGAAAATCTAAAAGGTTACACAAGAAAAATACTAGAACTAACTTTTTATTGTTTTTTAAGTGAAAGTTTACACTTTGTGTCAGTTTCTTATAAAAAACTTAGCACACTTTGCCATATGACCCTAACTGCTGTCCCACACTGTGACAGCACACTCTTCTCCTTCACTCTGTATTTTCCATGTCCATTCAACCAGCTGCCATCTACCTCTGTCATTTCACCTCCAGACAGTAGCTGTGTGGTTATTTTCCTGCATCTACTTAAGCCAAGAAGCTCACTCTTCGCCAGTAACACTCTATGTCTTACAGACCAGTTCAATCCTTATCTGAGGATCTGGCTTCTAGAATGGTTTCAGTTCTAGGATAACAGTGAGTCCAGGGGCCATGTCTTCCTAGAACACTCTAGTCTGTTAGACCATCAAGTCTGGCATTTTTACTAGAGTTCAAACTCTGCACCACACATTTATCTTGTTCCACTGAAGTCTCTTAGTTTAGCTCTTTGTAAGGGTATTCACCAGTGATAGTCAGGTATCATTTAATTATTCCATTTAGGTTTATGCAGCCCTTTCTGTTTCTTCTGCTCATATTTACATTATGTCTCCAATGCTCTACATTTTAATTTGCTCCAGGTCGGTACTGGAGCTAATGAAAAGATTCAGCAGAGTGGGAAGATACAAGGATACAAAAATAAACTGGAGAAAAGAGAATGATTAAAAGCAAATCAGAAAAATAATACCATTTATAATAGCCCCTCGAAGTACTTAGAAATAATCACGGATGTAAAGGATCTAAGTAAATAAAACTACAAAACACTTTGTAAGAAAACAAGAGATTTACGTAAATGGAAAAACAAACGATGTTCATCGATAGGTAGTCTCAATGTCTTGAAAATGACCGTTGTATCCAGTTGATTTACAATGCATTGCAATCCTTATCCAAATACTAACACTGTTTTTTAAAGAGTTGGAAAAGCATATTAACTTTAGACGGAAAGAGGAGAAACCCTGGGTTAGTAAAACACTACTTAGGAAGAAGAAGAAAGTAGGAGGAGTTGCACTACCCGACCTCAGAATCTCTTATAGTACTACAGTAGTTAACATGGCCTGGATCTAGTACAATGGCAAGACGACCAATCAAACAGAAGTGACGACTCAAACGTAAATCTGTTCATCTATGGCCACTTGATTTTTGATAAGGAACCACAGTCCATGAAATGGGAAAAGACAATCTTTTTAACAATTGGTGTTGGCAAAACTGGATGTTTATCAGCAAAAAAATGAAACAGGACCTGTAGGTCACACCATATACAAAAACTAATTCAAACTGGATCAAAGACCTATGTATAAAGCTGAGAACTATAACAATCATGTAAGAAATAGTAGCATCAAAGCTAGATTCCCTAATGCACTGGATTAACAGGATATAAACCATAGCTAACAACACACAGACTGCAGGACAGAAGCTAACTAATTGGAATATGTTAATATCCCAATTCTTGGCTGAAAGCAAAGAATATCAGAAAGATGTTTAGTTGTGTTTCATTGATTATGCAAAAGCATTTGATTGTGTGGATTGTATTAAATTATGGCTAACATTGTGGAGAATGGAAATTCCAGAACACCTAATTGTGCTCTTAGGGAATCTGTCTATGAATCAAGAGGAAGTCGTGCAAACAGAACAAGGGGACACTGCATGGTTAATGTCAGGAAGTTGTGTGTCAGGGTTGTGTCCTTTCACCATACCTTTTTAATCTATATGCCTAGCAAATAATCCAAGAAGCTGGATTACATGAAGAAGAACAAGGCATCAGGATTAGCAGACAACATCACCTTACTTTGCGGAAATGAAGAAGATTTGAGGCACTTACTGATGAAGATAAAGAACCACAGCCTTCAGTATGGATTGTACCTCAACATCAGAAAAACAAAATCCTCACAGCTGGACCAGTAAGCAACATTGTCATAAATGGAGAAAAGACTGAGGTTGTCAAGGATTTCATTTTACTAAGTCCACAATTAGCACCTATGGAAGCAACAGTCAAGAAATCAAAAGATGCATTGCACTGGGAAAATCTGCTGCAAAGGACCTCTTTAAAGTACTCAAAAGTAAAGATACCACCTTGAAGACTAAAATGCACCTGACCCAAGTCATTGTATTTTCAACTGCATCATATGCATGCAAAAGCTGGACAATGAACAAAGAAGACAGAAGAATTGATGCCTTTGAATTGTGGCATTGGAGAAGGCTGTTGAATGTACCACAGACTGCCATAAGAAGCAACAAATCTACTCTGGAAGAAGTACAACCAGAGTACTCCTTGGAAGCAAAGATGACAAGATTGCATCTTACATACTTTGGGCATATAGTCAGGAAGGATCAGTCCCTGGAGAAGGACATCATGCTTGGTAGAAGAGAGAGTCAGCTGAAAAGAGGAAGACCCTCAATGAGATGGACTCACACAATGACTGCCACAATGGGCTTAAGAATAAAAATGATTGTGGAAATGCTGTAAGACTGAGCAGTGTTTTGTTTTGTTGTTCATGGGGTCACTATGAGTTGGAACTGACTTGGTGGCACACAACAACAACAATAACAAAATTAAACATTAATGCTGATCAAAATACTTCACCAAGAGAGTAAAAAGATAACCTAAGAATGGGGAAAAAATGGCTACTAAAAATTAGACAAAAGTCTAATTTTTAAAATCTCCAAGGATATCCTACACCTGTGCAACAAAAAAGGAAAACAGTACAATTAAAAAACGGGCTAAGGAAATGAACTGACGCTTCACCAAAGAAGACATGCTAGTAGCCAGTAGAAACATGAGAAAATGTTGTGATCACTAGCCATTAGATACATGCAAATCAAAACTACAATGAGATAACAAATGTTGAAGAGGCTGACAGGAGACTGGAACTCTTAGGCACTTCTGGTAGGAATGCAAAATGATACAACCATTTTGGAAAACAACTGGAAACTTTCTCAGAAAGCTGGAAATAGAAATGCTGTATGATTTAGCAATCCAACTCCTAGGAATATATCCTAGAGAATTGTTTTTGCACAAAAGACCTATGTGAACTCATACTACCTTAGCATTGTTCAAAACAGCAAGAAGATGAAAATATCCCGGATGCCTATCAAGAGATGAGTGGATAAACAAATACACGTGATGGAGTATTTTCCAACAATAAAGAACAAGGATGAATCTAGGAAGCATCTTGTAACATGAAGGAAACTGGAAGACAATATGCTAAGTGAAATAAGCCAATCACAAAAGGGCAAATATTGTATGAGACCAATACATTAAAAACTGAGGAATAGATTTATACACAAAAAGAAACAATCTTTGATCATTATGACAGAGGGAGGGATGGGTGGGTATTGAAAAACACTGAATAGAAGATAGGTAAGTGGCATCTTTGGTGAAGGGTAAGACAGTACATAGTACTTGGAAAGCCAGCACCATTTGTACAAGACAAGGACATAGAAGTTCCATGAACTCATGCAAACTCCCTGCAAGACGAAACTGCTGGGCTAAGAGCTTTAGGAATCACGGTCTTGGAGGAACATCTAGCTAAACTGGCATAACATAGTTTATAAAGAAAATGCTCTACATTTTATTTTGCATCATCTGGAGTCTTAAAAACATGTCTGTGAGAGAGTTTTTAGCCAGTAAACAAATAACTGTGTTGGAACACCCTTCCTACTCACTTGATCTGGCCTTCAATGTAGTTTTTTTCTTTACCAGAAGATAAAGCAAATACCGAAAGGCAGACTTTTAGATCACTATCATGATATCAAGGGTGATATGACAACAGCTGTAGTGGCCATTCCAGAAAAAAAGAGTTCCAAAACTACCTTGAAGGGAGGACCAGGCACTGGCATCAGTGCACAGCTTCTCAAGGGGAGTACTTGGAAGGTGATGATAGTGATATTCAGCAGTGAAGTATGTAACACTTTTTCTAGGATGAGTTCGTTGGCTTAATTGGCAGTCCTTGTAGTCTCACCATTCTATCTTCTCAGGAGCACTCTGTACTTCTTGCAAGACAGAACTGGTTGTTCTTTGGGAAGTCCGGTATTCAGTATTCTTCTCCGACACCACAGTTCAAAGGTATCTATTCACCTGTCTTTCTTACTCACCATCCAGCTTTTGCATGCATTTGGTGTGGTTGAAAATAGTGCTAAGGCTGCTAACCAAGAGGTCAGCAGTTCAAACCCAATAGATGCTCCTTGGAAACTCTATGGGGGCAGTTCTACTCTGTCCTGTAGGGTTGCTATGAGTTGGAATCAACTCAAAAGTGGTGAGAGTTGAGGTTGGATCAGGCACACATTAGCCTTCAAGTTGACAGCTTTGTTTGTCAATACTTTAAAGAATTTTTTTTGCAGCAGATTTTCCCAGTGCAATGCTTCTTTTGAGTTCTTGACTACTGCTTCCATCAGTAGTGATTGTGAGTCTGAATAAAATGAAATCCTTGACAGACTCAGTCTTTTCTCCACTATCATAATGTTGCTTGTCAGTCAAATTGTGAGGATTTGTGTTTTTTTGATGTTGGTGTAATCTTTACTGAAGGCTGTGGTCTTTGATCTTCATTAACCTTCATCTAAAGTAAAAAAACAAACAACAAAAAATGAAAACAACAAATATGTATATAATGGAACACGCAACATTGGTTTTAATACAGCAAGGTTACTTACAGCTCTGAAGTTAGGAGCCTGAAATGGGTCTTATGGGTGAAGTCAAAGTGTCAACAAATATACATTGTCCTGTAAGCTCTAAGGGAGAATCTTCTTGTCTTTTCCAGTTTCCATAGGCTACTGCATTTCTTAGTTCATGGTCATCTTTATACACTGACAAAGCTTAGGGCTTACTTCTCTTAGTAATCTGACTCTCCTGTCTTTTTCTTTCCCATATAAGGAGCTTTGTGTGGGCACACCAGGACCATATCTACATCTCAAGGCCATTAATGTAATCACATTCTCAAAATCCATTTTTTCATGTAAAGTGACATATTGACAGGTCTGTGATTAGGACTATGACAACTTTTGGCATCCATTCTACTGGCTACCATAAAACAAGATTTTTATTAAAAATATAAAATTCATTGTAATAATGTATTCATGGAATGTAATCTGGTTAAAATCACTTTCTGAGGAAATGAGGACATACATGTTATGTTAACCCTTGCACAAGGATTGTCTTTCCAAGATTCTCTTGAAATGATCCTTCAGAGAGAAATTAGATCATAACAAGTGAAAAATATGTTATAATAGGTTAGTTTGTTGAATAATAATTTTTTGAGCTTTACTCTTTCTACCTTGGTACTTATATCATTTTACTTTAAATAGCTGCTTATCAAAGGTGAGTCTTTCTTTGCAGCAAGTTTCATGCAGACCTTCAATTAAATCACAGTGGAGCAATCTATTTTGAACTGAGTGATTTTTGTAACCAAGAAGATAACTGTGAATGTGAAATACCATTCATTCATTTGTTCAGTTTTTCTTCCATTAACGATAATATTGGACAATCCATCTACAGTTTTATTGATTCTTAAGAACTACAAATCTTTATTTTTTTGCTTCTTTGATTATGCACACAATATGAGTTTTATCAAAGTATTCAAATAATGGAACAGTGATTAAAAAAGTAGAAAATAAATCACTCAGAAATTTCACCTGTTACCAAAATGCTACCATCAGCTGTTTAGAAAGTAGACTGAAGTGTACATACCCTTCACTCTTGGGAATCTCTGGCCTACATTCAGGGATATAATAAGATTTCACTGGAAAGCTAGTTTACTTAGTCATATTCAGACAAAATATCAGTGTTTGAACATCAGTTTCAACACAGGTGAGAATTCTTTTACGGTTGTCTACTCAACAATAAATTAATAAATTTTGTGTCCAATGCATCCACTGTTATGTAACACATTTTGTTTTCTGGTGTGTTGCTAGTTTTAACAAGAAGTACAGGTGGCAAGGGGGAGAAAAGACATTGTATACACATATGACAAACAGGGCAGCTGTACGTCTGTGATAACCATCTGAGAATCATTAATGTTTCCTGTGATTGAAAATACTGCACTACACACTTTTGCAAAAAATTACGTTTTTAATTAGAGCACATTTTTAGAAGTGTAGGATTAGAAGATACTTTCAATGCATATGTAATCATCTTCATGTAGTCATCAAGAAAAGTTTTAACCTACAAAATCCTCCCAACATATTGTGAATGTGACTATTTTCCTGTACTCCTGAACTGTACTGCATTAGGAAACTGTGGTGGCATAGTGGTTAAGAGCTATAGCTGCTAACCAAAAAGTTGGTAGTTCATACCCACCAGGTACTTCTGGGAAACTCTGTAGGGCAGTTCTACTCTGCCTGATAAGGTTACTATGAATCTGAATAGACTCCATGGCAAAGTTTTGGGTTTTCATTTTAGGCTACTCTATTATCCATCTTCACTAATTTTAAAAGTCAAAAGGGTTGTTTATGTCCAAGAAAGTTTATTAAAAATTGTCATAAAGTATTTTAAAATTTAATGTTTTGTGTAATTTAGTATTTTGTTTTTCCTACTTAAAGAAAATCTAGCTATCATCAAATTTGATTTAGGTCAAATATTACAGCCTTCAGAATGTACTACACCAGGTGAAGAGAATTAAAATTCTCACAACTGGATTACTGAACAACATCATAATAAATCGATAAAAAAAATGAAATTATCAACAGATATGAAGAAAAGGGCACTAGCTAGACCAATAGCTACATACCAGATACCTGGAGATGTATAAATTTGATCAAGCAATGACATTACAGCTGGAACAACAGATGCCATTGAAGTCAATATCTAGTTAAGTTTTCCATAATACACAGTAATTATCCAATATTCACGTATCTTTTACATAGCCAAATAACTGAGTAGAATGGGGATATGGTAGGAATCACACTCCTACATTGAGCATATCTGCTTCAGATGACCCCTTTAATGTGTTAAAAAGCAGACATATCACTTTAATGATGAAGGTGTGTCTGACAAAAGTCCAGGCCTTTTCAATAATCTCATACACATGCAAAATCTCGATAATGAGAAGACAGAAGAACATATGAATTTGAACTGTGGTGTTGGCAAGGAATATTTAATATGCCAAGGACTGTCAGAAGAATGAACAAACCAATCTTAGAAAATATGCAACCATAATACTGCTTGCCAAAGCCAAACCAAGTGCCGTCAAGTTGGAAAATATTGCTTAGAAGTATAGTTAGAAAGACTGTGGTTTGTTTTCTTTGGCTTAACCATCAAGATACACCAATCACTAGAAAAGTACATCATGTTTGGTGAAGTAGAGAGTCAGTAAAAATGAGCTAAACTTTCCAGGAGAAGGATTAGCACAATAGCTGTGATAATAAACTCAAGCATGACAAGCATGAAGATGGCAATCGAGGCAACATTTCACTTTGTTTTACATAAAGTCACTGATTCAGAGCCAACTAAATGGCAACTAACAACAGACTAGATTTCAACAGCAGAGAATAAAGTGATCAGTCCCTGAAGAAGAACATTGTTTTAATTATCCAGGGCTGCTATGACATAAATAGCTCAAGCGGATGGCTGTAACAAAGAGAAATTGATTTTCTCATAAACTAGCAGCCAAAAGTCCAAATTCAGGGCGTCAGCTCCAAGGGAAGACTTCGTCTCTTTCTCATCTCTGAAGGTCCTTGTCATGATCTTCCTGTACACTAGGAGCTCCTCTGCATAGGAACCTTGGGTCCAAATGACAGGCATTGTGGTACGAGATCTGCCCTGTCTCTTTGCTCATTTCCTCATGCCATATCCCCAAAATAACTGGCTTAAGACACAATCTATTCTTTTTTATTATTGTGATTAAGCAAAAGTATAAAATCCAAATTAATTTTGCATACCGGCCTATCTGTAGCTCCTTCTGCTCTCCCCGCCTGGTGACAGCTAACTCATCCTTTTCATTCCATACTTGTCATATACTTTTAAAAATCTCCTATCCCCTCCTTTCCACCCTCTCCTCTCCAATCTAAAAAGAGATGAGTAGGACAGCATCCTATAAATGCATAGAATCATAAAGTGCACCCACCATATGGTCACATTGTGTCCCAAAGCACAGTCAGCTTTTGTCCAAAGAGTTGACCACAGAAGCGTTTTCTGGACAGGGGCAGCAGGAGGTCTAGGGGTCATGCTCCTAGTGAATCTCCCAGGCTGTCAGACCATCATTTGTGGTTTTTTTAGCAGAGTTCTTGAGAAGTGTCCCTCTTTCTCTTGTGCTGCCACAGGAACTCAACATTGTGTGCCCCATCATGACTGTCTTTGGGGTTGGCCAGCTGCCATCTGGGCTTCTGGTCACGTGTTGGTACAGTCTCTCATTCATATGGGTCCTTCTGTCTCCTGGGCTCTTTTTTCACTGTGTCTTTGCTGTTCTCAGTGATCATCTGTTCTGGATGAGTTGGGACTGTTTGGCGTACCTCAGGTGACAGTTTGCTATCTTTTAAGGCCACAGACACCACTCACCAATATTGGGTGCAGGAGACTCTCTCAGCAATAGGCTAGTTATGCCAATTGTCCTTGATGTCCCCTGACAGCATGGTCCCCTGACCCTGCCACTGCTACTCTACCCTTTCAATATTGGGTTAAGATTAGAAGAGTTTTCAGTTTATGGTGAAGTCCAGTTAAATTGATATGCTTTCTACTTAACCAAATTTCTGTCAAGTATCTAATCTGTGACTGGCCCTCTCACTCCATCCCCACCCTTTTAGCCATTAAAGAGACTTTTCTTCTGTGCATAACTCTATTTTGTAAGATCTTATATTAGGGGTCCCATACAATATTTTTCCTTCTGCCACTGACTGATTTCACTCAGCACGATGTCTTCCAGTTGAAACCTGGTTACCAGATGCTTCCCCAAATCATCATTGTTCTTTATCATTGCATAGTGTTCCACTGAATATATGTACCATAGTTTGTTTATCCATTTGTCTGTTGATGGGCATCTGGATTGATTCTGTCTTTTTGATGCTGTGGACTGTGCTACAATAAACATTTGTATGCATGTGTCTGTTAATGGGACAGCCTTTGTCTTTGTAGGATATGTTCTGAGCAGTGAAATTACTGGATCAAATGGTAGATCTATTTTCAGCTTTTTAAGGACGTACCAGATTGCTTTCCAAAGAAGTTGTACCATTTTGCAATTCCACCAGCAGTGGATGCAATCTATTCTTATAGATCTCGTCAACATAACTGCTGCTAATCCTTTTCATTAACATCATAGTGTAAGATTTATAACACATAGGAAAATTACATCAGGCGACAAAATTCTGGACCATCATACAGTACTAGGAATTGTGATCTAATTACGTGACAGAAAATTACAGGACACAATTCAGTCCATGACAGACACTATGCTTGGTAAGTAGAGAGCCCAGGAATAAGTGGAAGACTCACAGAGACAGATAACACAACGGATGCAGCAATGGACTCAAACATAATAACACTTGTGAGAATGTTGCAAGAGTGGGAGGTGTTTTTTCTTTTGTGGATAGGGTCAATACGAGTCTCAACTGACTCAGTAGCACCTAAGAACAACAAAGAAATGATGCAGAATGGGAACATGCTGTGTCTGACACTTTGTGCTTTTGCATATAGTTCAAGTAAAGAATGGGGCAATGGAATCGTATTAGCCTAGATTAGTCAGCTTTTTTTAAAATTTTTTATTTAATATAACTGAGTGAAAATGTACATTCCCATATAAATTTACATACCCACCTATATGCAGCTTCCACTGCTCTCCCTGCCCGGTGACAGGACACTGTTCCTCTCTGCTCCATACATGTCTCATTCTCCCAACAGTTTCTTTTTTCCCCTCCTCCCCACCCACTCTCCTTCCTCCAGCCAGAGGTCAGCAGGATGACATCCTGTAGATGTATACAATCATAAAGTGCATCCAATATATGGTCACTGCATCATCAAGTCCAATCCATTCCTGTCTGAAGCATTGACCTTCGTTATGATTTATGGTCAAGGACAGCATCGGGACGAGGGGCCATGCTCCCAGGGGAACACGGAAACCACTGGACCATCAATTGAGGTCTTTTAGTGGGGATCTCAGGGTGCACCCCTTTTTATTCTGTGTTGCCAGTGAGACTCGACTTAGTGAGCTCCATCGCACCTATAACTGGTGGTGGCCGGGCACCATCCAGTTCTTCCAGTCCCAAGTCGATGTAGGCACCCACTGATGGTGGGTCTCTTTGTCTTCTGGGTTGTCTTTCCCCCATGTCATTTTGGTTCTTGGTGAGCATCCGTTCTTGCTGAGTTGGGACCATTTGCTGTGCCCTAGGATGGCAGCTTGGCAGATTTTAAGACCCCAGACACCACTCAACAAGGTGGGGTGCAGAGAGCCCTCTTAGCAAAATGCTAGTTGTGCCAATTGGCCTCGCTTTCACCTAAGCGCATTGTCCCCCGCCCCCTGCCCCAGCTACTCTATCCTTGCAATGTTGGGTTAAGATGGAAGGAGTATTCATATTATGTTTAAGTCCACATAATATTGTTCTTGTTTCTAATGTGTGCTATCACCGATTTCACCCAGCCAGATACCTAGCAACTATCTAATCTAAACCCTACCCCACTCCCTCCCTCCCTCCTCTCCCTTGCAGCTGTCAAAGAGTCTTTTCTTCTATACACAAGTCTGTTTTTGAGATCTTATCCTAGAGGTCTCATACAATATTTGTCCTTTTGTCAGTGGCTACTTTGACTCAACATAATGTCTTCCAGTTCAAATCAGGTTATGAGATGTTTCCTGGAGTCATCATTATTCTTTATCATTGCATAGTGCTCCATTGAGTACATATACCATAGTTTACCTATCCATTCTTCTGCTGTTGGGCATCTGGGTTGATTCCATCTTTTTGCTATCGTGGACTGTGTTGCAATAAACATTCTGGTGCATGTGTCCGTTGGTGTGAAAGGCCTTGATTCTGTAGGATATATTCCAAGTAGTGGAATTACTGGGTCAAATGGTATATTGATATCCATTTTTTTAAGGAAGTGCCAGATTGCTTTCCAAAGTGGCTGGACCATTTTACAACTCCACCAACAGTGTAGGAGGGTTCCACTTTCTCCACAGCCTCTCCAGCATTTGTTGTTTTGTGTTTTTTGGGACATGGCCAAGCTTGTTGGGGTGAGATGGTATCTCATTGTCATCTTGATTTGAATATCTTTAATAACTAAAGATCGTGAACATGTCCACATGTGTTTTTTGGCTGCCTGGATCTCTTCTTTAGTGAAATGTCTGTCCATCTCCTTTGCCCATTGCTTAATTGGATGATTTATCTTCTGCTTATTGATATTTTGTGTAGTATCTTATAGATTATGGAGATCCGGCGTCGATCTGACATATGGCTTTATGATCTGAGAAGATACTTTCCAGTAATTCAGTGGTATGGATTTTGTTGAGCATTGCATTATGGCCTAGCACGTGGTCAATTCTGGAGAATGTTCCATGTGCACTGGAGAAGAAGGTGTAGTTGTCTGCTGATGGGTGGAAAGTTCTGTATATATCAATGAGGTTGAGTTGGTTAACTGTGGCAATGAGTTCTTCTGTATCTTCACTGAGCTTTTTTCTACATGATCTGTCTTATTGAGAGTGGAATGTTGAAGTCTCCCACTATTATTCTAGAGTCATCTAACTCTCTTTTGAGTGTAGTCAGTGTTCCTTCGACATATTTAGGTGCTCTGATATTAGGTGCATAAATATCTAATATAGTTAAGTCTTGCTTGTGTACTGAACCTTTCAGCAATAGTTTCCATCTTTGTCCACGACGGTGGACTTGACATTAAAATTGGTTTTATCTGAGATTAGAATTGCCACCCCTGCTCTTATTTGCTCATTGTTAGCTTGATATATATTCTTCCAGCCTTTAATTTTCAGTTTGTTCCTATCTTTAGGTCTCAAGTGAGTTTCTTGTAGACAACATATGGATGGGTCATGTCTTTTGATACAAGATGTCACTTGATGTCTCTTTACTAGAGCATTCAGTCCATTCACATTCAATGTAATTATTGATAAGTATGTGTTCAGTGCTGCCATTGTGATGTGTTTATTTTTATGTTGATGTTTTCTCTGTTGTTCTTATTAGTCTGTTCTGGGACGTTCTTTTTTGTGAGTTGCTTTTTCACCTTTTTCAGAGCTGGTTTTGTGGTTGTTGAGACTCCTGTGTTACATTTCTTGAAATGATATGATGCATCTTTGCTGTGCTTTACAGCTGCCCCTATAATCCCCCTTAATAAACTATATATAAACCCAATTTTAATTACTACCAGTCTTGTCATCTTCCTCTCCATCTGGAAGGACTATAACAATTGTAGTATATCCCTCTTTTTAATATGATGACACCATAGTTTTCATGATGATCACTGGATTGCTTCTTTCCTTATCAAAGCTGTGATTGGCTTTGGAGCCTTCCCTAACTGAGTAGACTTTTGAGTAGTAAAGTCGTTCTAAAATATAAAGTTAATGGTTTTGTTCTTCTAAGCCAGAGCCAAGAACTTCTTTCAATATTTCTTGTAGTTTTGGTTTGATTTTTACAAAGTCTCTGAGTTTCTGTTTGTCTGGGAATGTCTTCATTTCATTTTCGTATTTGAAAGATAGTTTTGTAGGATATATAATTCTTGGTTGGAAATTCTTCCCCTTCAAGTCTTTGAATGTGTCATGCCACTGTCTCTGTGCCAGCATGGTTTCTGCTGAGAAATCTGATGAAAGCCTACCGGGTTTCTCTTTGAATGTTAGCTTTGCTTTGAGTCTTGCTGCCTTTAAGAGTTGCTGCTTATGTTTCATTTTGTTGAGCTTGATTCTAATATGTCTTGGAGTCTTTCTTTTGAGATCTATATTGGGTGGCGTACGATATGCATCTGAGATGTCTATATTCTCTTCCTTCATGATTTCTGGGAAGTTTTCTGTCAGCAGCTCAGCAACGATACTCTCTGTGTTCTCATATGTCTCACCCTGTTCAGAGACTGCAATTAATCGAAGGTTGTTCCTCTTAATAGAGTCCCACATGCTTCTTGATGTTTCTTCATTTTTCTTGTTTCTTTTTTCTGATTTCTGCTCATAGATGCTGGCCTCAGTAGCTCTGTCTTCTAGGTCAGAAATTCTTTTTTCCATTTGTTCCATTCTGTTTTCTTGGCTTTGCATTGAAGTTTCTATGTCTTTGATTTTCTTCTTGATCTGTTGGATTTCAGAGTACTGGTGTTCCATCAGATCCAACAACTTGCTTAATTTTTCATTTTGTTCGGCTGCATTTTGTATTAGGTCTAGAAGGGCTCTGTATATAATCATTTTGTATTCACTTTCTGATGCTTTCATAAAAGTTTCTTCATCTGGAAAACTCCTTGATTGCTTTGTTTGGGAGCCTTCTGAAGCTGTGGCTGATTTCTTGTGTGCCACAAGTGTCTGTTGCTTTTTGGGACCCATGTGAGTATGTAGAGGCTGGAAGAGGTACTGTGAGGATGGACTGCAGATGTTTCTCTAGGCTGTCTTAAAATGTAAAGCAAAAGATATCTGACCACTTCACAAGTCAGTTAGGTTTTCAGGTGTAGAGGTTCCTCTTCTCAACTGGCAAAGTAAGCACCACTATATCCAAACCCAGATGATACAAACTAGTTCAGAATACAGCAATGCTACTGCCCTGTTGGCCTCTGCTGACACGGCCTAGCCTTAGCCGACACTGCGTCTAGCACCGCTTTTGTGATGGAAAAGCAGTCTCTTGTGGACAGGCTCTGGCTCCCCAGCTAAGAATTAGGTCCAGCTGTGGCCACCGTATCCAAGATGGCACGCTCCACACAGGCAGCAGACAGAAGGTCTAAAGGTGCCGAGAGATAGTGATTCCTGATTCTGTTGCCGGACTCCCGCAGTAGGTGGCACTAGGTAAATTACTGCTTTTCTGTCAGAGAAGCACTGTCCTGTTTGCAGGCACTGGCTCCCAGGCTAAGAATGAGGTCCCACTAGAATCTCCATATCCAATATGGCGTCCGGCACACTGACTGCAAAACTCCGTACAAATGCCGCTGAGGCAGATATAAAACGACAGGCTCAAAGTGGCTAGATTAACAGAGTCCCAAGCCTGGCTTTCAAAATATGGGAATTTCTCCTGCCTGTCCCCCCAGCAGTGTGTCTGAGTCTAGCTGCTAGGCAAGACCCTGCTCCACCTTCCAGCCAAGACAGAGGAAAAAAACTGTCAAAATGGTTTGTTTACCTTCAGTCCATGAGAGTCAGGGATAGCCAGGCGTGGGAGTCAGCGTGGTGGTATGGAGTCGCTCAGTCTTGTGAAGTCCAAAGTAACAGCCCTGTGTCGTGACCTGGGGCTGATTAGGTGACCAGAAGGCTCCGTTGATTATCCATTCAGGTCTTGGTTTCCAGAAGGATATAAGGAGACCTGGGCTTAGTCTGCCATCTTGATTCCGCCCCTTAGATTAGTCAGTTTTAATTGAGATATAATTACTCCTTATCCGTCCCCTTCCCATACAAAACATTGTGTAATGAATCTATGTGAAGTATTTAATACATTTTAGTCACCAGGTCAGGGAGCTTTTCTAAGTTTTCTAACAACACTTGGTATCATCAGGTAGCGATTTTCTACACTACTGCTGATAGATTAGATTGTCCTTGCTACATCTATTTCTAGCACATGGTCAGAATGACCCAAAGCAACAATGTTGTTGGTGAAGGTGGAAAGTTGATGGGACATCATTTGTCATGTTGAAGAATAAGTGAAAAGTGGAAATAAAAAAAAAAGAGAAATACTGAGTCACACTGGAAGCTAGCTTTCAATACTTCCTTCTAGAAATATCGTGCCATTGCCTTATTAAGCAGCAATTATGCTGCTGGAAAATAAACTCCATTAAGGCATGGCTTTTTAATCTGTTGTGAATAGTGCTATACAAAAAAAAGCTGAGGACATTGTGTGGCATAGAATAGACATTCAACAAATACTTAACTTGAATTTTACATCAATAATTCAGTTATAACAGTATGTTTTGCAAAACAATATTGTGCTTAGGGCAGATAATCTGAATTTAAATCCAACAACTACTTTTCTTACTAAATGGAACATTGACATTCCCATGCAATATAAAGATAAATGTTTTGAGAATATATTAAATATATTCTTTTGTTTTTCTGTTCTTTAGAGTCACTGGGAGTAAAATTTAGCATTATAAGAAACTGTTACATATGCCAACATTAAATCCATAAACTGTACTTGCTTCAGTTGCTTACTATGCACATATGTTGGCACCAAGGACTTAGCCCCCAAATGTAGCATTACTGAGATAGAGTGAGGAAGAGTAAGACTTGGGCCACCATGTCTTTCAGGGCAAGGGCAACATTTTGGTCAAAGTTCTACATGGTGCTTTGGGCAATCTGGAGGAGAGAAGTGACAGTGTCTCCGAGAAATGACACACAGTCTGACTTGTGAGCCTCTTCTTTGAGTGGAAAGAGAAAAGAAATAAAGCACTCATTGGAACTTTTTTGTTTGTTCTTCAAACTAAGCATTGACTACAAAAGCTGACAAGTCATGAACTCAGTTGTCCTAAGTGCTAAATACTTCCTTCCGAACATCACTACAGTCACTTTCTAAGTACTCCCCTTAGGAAGCTACGCACCTATGACAGCACCTAGCCCATGCTTCAAAGCAATTTTGGAACTCTTTCTGAAATGGCCATTGAGCACAGTGGCACCATGGCAAGTTCAAGAACTTAATTGTATAGTTGTCTGTGAGGGAGCTTTTAGCCAGTAAACAAATAACTGTATTGGAATACCCTCCTTTCTCACCTGATCTGGTCCCCAATGACATTTTTCTTTACCCAGAGATAAAGGAAATATTGAAAAGAAGACATTTTGATGACATTCAGGACATCAAAGTTAATACAATGACAGCTTTGATGGCCATTCCAGAAAAATAGTTCCAAAATTTCTTTGAAGAGTGGACTAAGCTCTGTCAGTGTATAGCTTCCCAAGGGAAATACTTGATGATAGTGATATTCAGCAATGAGGTATGTAGCACTTTTTCTAGGATGAATTCACAAACATAATTGTCAGACCTGATAATTTGCTGACCATAATAGTCATTTATTATAATGAAAATAATACAGAAAAATTCACTAAAAATAAACCAAAAGAAAACCATTATAAGCTGCATTTTCCTATTATTTTGGGACACAAACAACTAGGATTGAAATATGATTCAACCCTGGTGGCCACTGAGTCCATTCTGACTCATAGCAATGGGGTGGGACAGGATAGAATTGCTTCATAGGGTTTTTAAGGCTGTAATCTTTATGGAAGCAGATCGCCATATCTTTCTTCCTCAGAGTTGCTAGTGAGTTCAAACTACCAACTTTTTTGTCATCAGTGCAACCCTTTAACCACTGAGCCATCCAGGCTCCTTGAAATATAGTTTACTGTCTTATTAATTACAGAGTATTTAGACTAAAATAAACTTTCCTAAAATTGGCAGAAACCCTGGTGGCTTAATGGTTAAGTGCTACATCTGCTAACCAAAAGGTCATCAGCTTTAATCCACCAAGCACTCCTTGGAAACTTTATAGAGCAGCTCTACTCTGTCCTATAAAGTTGCTATGAGTCAGAATTGCCTTGATAGCTGTGGGTTTGGGTTTTTTTTTTTTTTCTTTTTTGTAAAATGGCAGATGTAGTAATGGTGTCATCAATACTTGTCTAACTTCAGGAGGATAATGATCAGGATCAACACAAAGCTGATTCTTACTAGGTAGAGGTCAGACATACCTCCACTTTCCAAACTTGTTACCAGTTCTGACAGCAACCATCCATCTCACAGCATTCTCTACTTCTCTTGCTGTGTTGGATAGTCTGTTGTGATAGCTACATGGAACTCACAGTTAAGTGGTTTGTTAAAGAGCAGGATACGACTCTGGATCTGAATTAACAGGCTACAATTCAGGAATCAGGATGATAAAGTACGTGAGCAGTCTCCCTTTTTCAGTGCAGGACAGTTCTCTCAGTAACTCTTGGCTGTTCAGGCTTGCTCAAACTCCTGAGGACAGAATCTTCTTGGGCGCCTCAGGACAGGATATTTTGTTTTTTTCAGGACAGGTTCCTGTTGGTCCTGCCATCTGTCACTGCTGGCCCTGCCGCTGGGCCCATTCTAGGCTTCTGCTGTCTTCAGCAGCTCTTGATCCATGTCACAACTCTTCTGGGAGGTTCCTTGTCTCCTCTCTAGATCTGCTGCTTCTTTTTGTTTTCTTCCTTCTATTTACTGCTGCTTCTCTTCTTGCTTCTTCCTGTCTGCAAAACCTCTGTAGGCCTGGCTGCATATATATATATATATATATATATATATATATATAGTGTGTGTGTGTGTATGTGTATACATATACATATATATATGTTTTCATACATATATTATATATATATATATATAAGCTAGTGGCGTAGTCCTTAAGTGCCACATCTCCTAACCAAAAAGTCAGAAGTGCGATCCACCAGGTACTCCTTAGAGACTCTATGGGGCATCTCTACACTTCCCTGTAGGGTCACTATGAGTTGGAGTTGACTTAATAACACTGGGTGTACACATACACACACACACACACACACACACACACACAATTCCTTGTTAAAGTCAAAGCATGGCATTCCCATCAGGGTCATGGACTGACCAATTTCTTCTTGGTAGGCCATAGACCCTTCATTTTCATAGTAGGTGTGATTGAGTTACAACTCACCTCATTTTCATAATCTGTTGACCCCTGCAAGGTACATACTCATCACAGAGCAGGCTGTAGCCCAGGATCATACAAAATTTATAAAACCAAGTTGTATACAGTTTATCAAAGCAATGCCAATTAACCTGGATGAAAGTAACAAATCCTCTGGGGTAGAAAATTACAGCAACAGGAACTCTTCAGAGCTTAGGGGACAATTCTGTCAAGTTGTTTTTCCAAAGAACTAAGGTAAAAACTAACATAAAGGAACTCACTTCACTACACCTGTTTTATAGTGGAAGTAAATTTGATTTACTTACAAGTTTTCACCTCTGGCCATTCTACTACATGTGTCTAAATTCTTTTAATACAGTCTCATATTTGACACTCTAATATAAAAAATAGTAACGTACCACAAATGTATATAAGGCAAATGACCGAGATGTTCCCATTTTGAAATAATGATAAAGAACAAAGGAAAAACGTACAGTGTCATTTCTGATTGAAAATTAAGACTAGGCAGCAACAACTACATAAATGTCTTTTTTATGGAATTTTCCATTTACTAGCATTATTGCAGAAACCCTGGTGGCATAGCAGTTAAGTGCTACATCTGCTAAACAAAAGATCAGCAGTTCAAATTCACTAGGCACTCCTTAGAAACACTATAAGGTAGTTCTTCGCTGACCTATAGGGTCGTTTTGAGTTGGAATTGAATCGATGGCAGTGGGTTTTGTGGTAGCATTATTATCTTACCATGGCCAGTACTCCCCTGGTTAATCTACTGCCTGCCTGTCCCTCTGGCTTCTTCTCCCACTTCTCCCCACTCCAATCATTGATTTTCTTATACCTCTTCAATACCTCAAACACACTTTGCCTAATATTTCCATTCTTAGGTGTTGCTGTCTCAAGTGACAGTATTATTTACTCATTCATTCTCGGATTTCACTCCTTTATCTAATTCTATGCAGGCTGCCCTCAAATATCACTTCATCAGTAAAGTGCTCACCTACTGCCCTAATCTGAGCAGCACTATCTCTCACTTTTGAATTTCTGGCTTGTCATTTTTTTTTTCTTCAAATCACTTAACAATACCTTATATATCTATTTACTTCTTATCATTATCATTTCTAGCGTTTCATTCTGTTCTCACCATTATACATCCCCAAATCTAGAATAGTGCCTGACATAGCAGTTGCTTATCAAATGTCATTTGAATAAAGGAAAACAAATTGCAGTTCTGAAAGTAAATCTGTTTCTTCAGCCTTAAAAGGCAGTGTTTGTTGCCTTATCCTCTGTGATCTCTACGCTTCAATTCCTTTCAGAAAGTTTTGTCCCATTTTGCTGTGTTCCTCTGCCATCTTCTGTCCCTAAGTGTTGACAGTTTAGCTCAGTTTTATGAAGAATTCATCATCAGAAGACAATCCTTTGAGACATGAAAAATCCTACCTAAGCAAGTGAAGGCTTTATGCAGGAAAAAAAAAGGCTATCAATGTGATTCTGTTATTTTCTAAAAATTGTGTCAACCCTATAAATATATAAACCACACTTCACTCTAAGTCTTCACTGATTCAGATAGCTCCTTTGCCTGCAGACCATAATTACTGATTGCTGAGTTTCTTCTTAGAGGCTACATTGTCTGTTGTGTTACCCAAGTATCTGACAAGGCTATTCACTTGAATGGCAAGTGTATGGGGACAAAGAAGGGAAGAATGATGCTATTACTCTGATCTGTAGCAGATTTGGTCTATCTGCCTCACTCCTCCTCTGATAATTTCATTCTAGCTTTTTTGAGTCCTTTTTCTTTATTTCTTTCTTATTTTATTTTATTTTTGAAACAACAATATCGGAATCAACACTGCTATTGTCATTAAAGCATCTCAGGAATCTATGTTTCAAGGGATGAGGAGTAGAGATTTTGGAATACTACAAAATGTGAGAGGTTCTTGACTTTTCTACTTACTAATGGAAGTTAAGCAACTTATTTTAATTTCCTGATACCATTTCTTCATCTGTTAAGCCCTGGTCATAATTATTTCATAGGAATATTGTGATAATTACATGAAATAATGTATGTCAAGTGTCTGGAACATAGTCCCAAGTAAATATTACCTGTTAATAATTTATTTGTTTAATTTATAAAATTTCTAGTTGTAACAAAAATGATGAAGGAAAAAGACAATGCTGAAAAGTAAGAGGAATAGCAAATTAAAATGAGTGATTTAAAAAAGAAAAAGGAAAACTTCACATACACAGATAAAAGCACTGAGCAGAAAAATGGAATCAGAGAGTGACTTGGTTATCTATGCTAGAAAATGGGCTACAATGCTTATATCTGAGGATCAAGAGTGCAGAGATAAGAGAATTTGAGGACACTGTTCTTAGACATAAATAATTTGAATTTACATAATTAGTTTGAGAAATATTAAGCAAATGATTATATTGTGCTATTATTATGGATTATATTGTCATAAATCCTTATTATGAATTAGCCAATACTTACTAAGGTAGAAATTAGTAAAAAAAAATAACTGTACTGGGATAACTATTAATCCCTTATGCCAAGCCAAGTGCTGTCCCTTATAGTATATATGAAATTCTCAAAGGAGAGAGATATCCCTTTAAAGTTTAATTATGTAATGGACTGAACTGTGTTCCCCAAAAGATGTGTGTGAAATTTGTCTTGTCTATGATTCCTGATATTGGGTATGCTGTAAACTCTGCCTCTGTGATGTTAATCAGGGAGGATGGGCAGCAGTTGTGTTGGCAGAGAAGGACTCACTGTATAAGATTGTTTTGTATCTTGAGTCAGTCTGTTGAGATATAAAGGAAAGAAGCTAGTAGAGAAATCTGGGGACCTCACACTGTCAAAGAGCTGTGTTAGAAGCTGAGCGTGTCCCCAAGAAGCAGGATCCCTGAACCTCAGAAGCCTCCAGTCCAGGAGAAGGTTGATGACAAGGACCTTCTTCCAGCACCAAGAGAGAAAGCTTTCCCCTGGAGCTGGCACCCTGAATTTGTGCTTTTAGCCTACTGGACTGTGACAAAATATAATTTCTCATTTTAAAGCCATCCACTTCTGGTATTTCTGTTAAAGCAGTGCCAGAGTCTGAAACAAATGGTATATTATTAAAATTTATCTGAGTAAATTTTAAACGGAATATTCACAAATATATTGCTCTGTAAGACACACAATAAAAGACACAATATTTGTTTAATATTTCTGAAACTTGTACCAATCCTTCTGAATCTTGTCCATTGGCCACTGGTTCCTTATTTGGCACCATTTATTTATCCTATTACAGTCTCCTATTAGGTTAGCTGTTCAAATCTACCAGGCACTCCTTGGAAAATCTATAGGGCAGTACTACTCTGACCTTTAGGGTTGTCGTGAGTTAGAATTGACTCTACATCAGTGGGTTTGGTTTGCTTTATTACAAAACAAGGAGACTCTGTGCAGTGTAACAGCTAGACACTGGACTACTGAGAAGTAAGACCTTACTGCCTCAGAAGGAAGACCTTACGATTTTCTTCCAAAAGGTCACCATCTTCAAAACCCTATGGAGGGAGAGGCAGAGTCAAGATAGCAGACTAAACATACATCTCTCTAAATCCCTCTGGAAACTAAGACCTGAATTGATAATTAAATGGAGCCTTCCGGACACCTAGTGAGACCAAAGACACAGCATAGGGCTATCAATTTGGACTTCATACCACTGAACAGAAGACTTCCTCTCTTTCACCAATATCCACTCTGGTTGAGTGCTGGTTTTCATGGACCAGAGGTAACTAGTCATTTTAACTTTTTTTTTTCTCTGTCTTAGCTGGTGAGCAGGGCTGGTACTTAACTAACAGCTAATCTCAGATGCACTGTTGGTGGGATCAGTGGACAAAATTGCCACATTTTGAGAGCCCAGCTTTGGACTCTGTGCATCTTGGCACCTTTGGCCTCTCTGGCTCTGTCACTGGTAGCATGTACCAAGGCAGGCAGGGAGCTTGTGCATGATACCATCTTGTTCCACTGAGAGGCAGATACACCCATACACCCATACAGAGGCCCCAGCTAGACCTACTTCCTAGGCTGGGAAGCAGTGCCTGCCCAGAGGAGAGCACTTTTCTGGCAGAAAAGCAGTATTTTACACAGTATTGCCTACAGCTGGGGCCCATCAACAGAGGCTGTGGACTCCGTGCTTCTAGGCACCTTTAGCCTCTCTTTCCTCCTCCACCATTAAGTAGCCTGTATCGAGGCAAGTTGCAAGCTTGTGTGAGATGCCATCCTGTTCCACTAGGAGGCAGATATACCCATAAGGAGGCCTCAGCTGGACCTAACTGCCAGGCTGGGAGGCAGTACCTGTCTGGAGAAGAGCGCTTTTCTGGCAAAAAAGCAGTATTTTATAGTGTCACCTACGGCTGGGGCCCAACACCAGACACCAGCAGGGCAGTAGCCTTTCTGTATTTTTAGCTAGTTTATAATATCTAGGGTTCAATATAGAAGTGCTCACTTTCCCAGCTGGGAAGAGGGACTTGTACACCTGAAAACCTGACTCACTTTGGAAGTGGTCAGATACCATTTACCTTTCATTTTAAGATGGCCTAGAGAAACAACTGTGGTCCATCCTCACAACATCTCTCCGAGCCTTTGTTTGACTCACATGAAGCCCCAAAAGCAACAGAGTCTAGATAAAAGAGTAACAAAGGGATCACCCATGGCTTCAGAGGGCCCCCGAAAGAAAGAACCAAAAAACTTTCCAGATGAAGAAACCTTTCTGAAACTATCAGAAGGTGAATACAAAAGGATTATATAGAGAGCTCTCCTACACCTTACACAAAATGTAGCCGAACAAAATGAAAAGTTAAGCAAGTTGTTCTATCTGATGGAACACCAGTACTCTGAAATCCAGCTGACCATGAACAAAATCAAAGACATAGAAACTTCAATACAAAGCTAAGAAAACAGAATGGAACAAATGGAAAATAGACTTTCTGATCTCGAAATCAAAGCTACTGACTCCAGCATCTATGACGAGATATCCAAAATAAGAAAAATGAAGATGCATTAAGAAGCATGTGGGACTCTATTAAAATAAACAATCTATGATTAATTGGAGTTCTTGAACAGGGCAGATACATGGAGGCTATTATAGGGCTATTAATTGGTCTAATTTCAGTATTACCATGGCCTGCTAATAGGGAGGCCTGAGGAGAGATAGAGAAATGATGGAATTCCAAGGCATATTATAATTAAGCTTAATAAGCTAAAACACAAAGAGATGCTTCTGAAGACAGCAAGGCTCAAATCAAAAGCATCTATAGGATATCATACTGCTGACCTCTGGCTGGAGGAAGGAGAGTGGGTGGAGAGGAGGGGAAAGAAGACTGTTGGGAGGATGAGATATGTATGGAGCAGAGAGGAACAGTGTGCTGTCACCAGGCAAGGAGAGCAGTGGAAGCTGCATATAGGTGGGCATGTAAATTTATATGGGAATGTACATTTTCACTCAGTCATAATAAAAAAATAAATAAAAATTAAAAAAAACTAACATTCTGAGGGAAATCCTGTAGACTTTCATCTGACTTCTCTGCCGAAAAAAATACTGGCTAGAAAACAATGGGCAGACACATCCAAAGCCCTGATTTAGAAAAACTTCCATCCTAGAATTATTTATCCTGCAAATATAAGGGTGAAATTAAGACTTTTGAAAATAAAGAGAAATTTAAAGACTTCATAAAAACTAAGCAAAATTTCATGAAATATTGAAAGAAGCTCTTTTCTAAATGTATGTTTTAGGTGATAATTCAAAGCACTTCATCCAAATTTCTAATCAGTTAAGGAAGGCACAAAACTTCACCAAACCAAGCCAAAAGCTACAGTATTATAATAAGGGAATCCATGATCATATCATGACAACTATAATACCATCACATTAAAAGAGGGATACACTGCAATAGTTACAGTTGCTTTTGATGCAGAGAAAGTTTCAGACTCATAAAATAGTTAAAACTGATTTCAATAAATATATGTTAAAAGGGATAATACATATAGCCATAAAACAGATTAACAATATATCATTTGAAACTAAAAAACACAATACAGGAATCTCAACAAATATAAAATCAAAACTCATACAATCTCTAAAGAAGAGTGTCCCAGAACAGACTAATAAGAACAACAGAGAAAACATCAACAGGAAAATAAACATATCACAATGACACCACTAAACATATACCTATCAATAATCACATTGAATGTAAATGGACTAAACACTCCAGTAAAGAGACAATGAGTGATATCCTGGATCAAAAGACATGACCCATCTATATGTTGCTTACAAGAAACACATCTTAAAGATAAGAACAGGTTGAGAATTAAAGGTTGGAATAATATATATCAAGCTAATAATACACAAAAAAGCAGGTATGGCAATATTAATCTCAGATAAAATAGATTTTAATGTAAAATCCACTATTCTTAACAAGGCTGGTCACTATTGCTGAAAGGTTAAATACTCAAGCAAGACTTAACAATATTAAATATTTACACACCCAATACCAAAGCACCTGAATACA
Organism: Heterohyrax brucei; assembly: GCA_028571685.1. NCBI lineage: Eukaryota > Metazoa > Chordata > Mammalia > Hyracoidea > Procaviidae > Heterohyrax > Heterohyrax brucei. The sequence continues at coordinate 134,502,974 of CM053150.1, forward strand.
TTGAACAAATACTGACAACACTGAAAAATGAGATTGATCATTCCACAGTAATAGTTGGGGACTTTATTACTCCGCTCAGTTAAGGATAGATTATCCAGAAAAAAGCTCAGTAAAGATACAGAAGCTCTTATTGTCACAATCAACCAACTTGACCTTATCGACATATACAGATCTTTTCATCCATCAGCAGATAAATACACCTTCTTCTCCAAAGCAGAGGGAACATTCTCCAGAACAGACCATATGTTAGGTCATAAAACAATTTTCCATAAAATCCAAATCATTGATTTATTGCAAAGTACCTTCTCAGACCGCAGAGCTATAAAAGTTGAAATCAATAACAGAAAATTCATAGGTAAAAATTCCAACTTGTGGAAACTGAACAACACTTTACTCATAAAGCCTTGGGTTATAAAAGAAATTAAAGACAAGTTAAAGAAATTTATGGATTCAAATGACAATGAAAACACATCCTACCAGAATTTATGGGACACAGCAAAAGCAGTGCTCAGAGGTCAGTTTATCTCTATAAATGCACACTTTTGGAAAGAAGAAAGAGCACAAATTAAAGAGTTAACCTCACAACTTGAACAAGTAGAAAGAGAGCAACAAAGAAACCCCTCAGGCACCAGCAGAAACCAGATTATAAAGATTAGAGCAGAACTAAATGAATTAGAGAATAGAAAAACAATTGAAAAAATTAACAAAACCAAAAGCTGGTTTTTAGAACATCCACAACATTTATCAATTAAGTTCTGTGTCTTATATGGGTATAGTTCACAGTCCGCAAAGTCAATTACAGTAGTAACATCCGAGATCATTGATTATACATTACCATAACAAACATAATAAGAAAAAAGTTTGAAACACCATGAGAATTACCAAAATGTGACAGAGAGACATGAAGTGAGCACATGATGGTGGAAAACATAAGACTGAAAGGCTTGCTCAACTAAGGTTGCCACAAATCTTTAATCTCTGAAAAAGTATAATGTCTGTGAAATGCAATAAACTATGCCTGTAAATCACTAGAAAAATGTAACATTTGTGCTGACTATTATATTCTCTCTAAAAATCTACATCATGAGTTGACCAAGACAGATACAGCCCTTGCCCACCCAACAAGGATAAAGTAACTTGAAATTGGTTACTAACATAAACAGAAGTCAGGTTATATCTATAGATCACTGGATTAGTTTATAAGAGTTAAGGGAATGTGCTAGATGAGAAGGTATTGATCATTGTTACATGAGTGTAAACAGACTTATTTGATTTAAAAAATATTCATGTAGCATATACTCTGTGCAAAACACTCTGCTTGAGTTGCACAGAACAACTTCTAAACATTTAAATAAAACATAAATGGATGTAGACATGAAACTACATTGCCAAGTAGGATGAGTTTAATTTCTTTTTTCTTTTCTTTTTAGTTATTTATTGTGATTTAGTGAAAGTGTATAATCCAGTTTAAATTTGCACGTCCAACTATGGTCAGCTCCTACTGCTCTCCTTGCCTCATGACAGCACACTCCTGTCTATTCCATACATGTCATATCCTCTTAACAATACACTGCCCCCTCTTCTCCACTATAAGATGACATCCTATAGATGCATAGAACCATAAAGTGCACACACCGTATGGTCACTCTGTGCCTCTGAGTGCAATCCATTCCTGACTGAGGAGTTGACCTCAGTAATGATTTATGGACAACGGTGGCATCAGGTCTAGGGACTATGCTACCAGGGGAACCCCAAGGCCTTCGGATCAAAAATTGTGGTCTTTTAGTGGAGTTCTCAGGGTGCATCTTTTTTGTTCTTTTTTTTGCCACTGAGACTTAACATTCAGAGCCCCATCGTGGCTGTCATTTGTGGTGGTGGGGCACCATCTTGTTCTTCAGGTCACATGTTGATGTAGTCACACATTCACGTGGGTCTTTCTGTCTTCTGGGTTTTCTTTTCCCCATGTCATTTTGGTTCTCGGTGATCATCTGTTCATGCTGAGTTGGGACCATCTGGTGTACCTCAGATGGCAGTTTGCTAGCTTTAAGACCCCAGATACTTGCCAACATTGGGTGGAGAAGACTCTATTAGCAATATGCTAGTTAAGAAAATTGGCCTCTGTGTCCCCTGAGATCGTGGTCCTCAGCGCCCACCACTGCTACTCTTCCCTTGACATATTGGGAGAGTATTCAGGTTATGTTGAAGTCCAACTAAATTGGTCTTGTCTCTAAGGTGTGCTATCACTGAATTCACCCAACCAAATTTCTATCAATCTATAACCAATCCTCTCCTTTCCTCCCTCCCTCCCTTCCCTTGCAGCTGTCAAAGAATCTTTTCTTCTGTTCATGAGTCTGTTTTTAAATCCTTATACTGGGGTGTCATACAATATTTGCCCTTGTGCCACTGGCTAATTTCACTCAACATGTCTTAGAACTGAAACCAAGTTATGAGATGCTTCCTAAAATCATCATTGTTCTTTATCATTGCATAGTATTCCATTGAGTCTATATACTATAGTTTATCCATTCATCTCTTGTTGGGCATCTGGGTTGATTCCAACTTTTTGATATTGTGGACTGTGCTGCAATAAACATTCCTGGGCGTGTATCTATTCGTGTGATTGCCTTTGCTTCTGCAAGACATATTCCAAGCAGTGGGTCAAATAGTATATCTATTTCCAGCTTTCATGAAGGTGCCAGAATTCTCTCCAAAGAGGTTATACCATTTTGCTATCCCACCAGCAGTGTAGGAGAGTTGCAATTTCTCCAGCATTTGATGTTTCATGTTTTTCGGATCATGTCCAACCTTGTTGGGGGGAGACAATATCTCGTTGTAGTTTTGATTTGAATTTCTGTAATAGCTAATGATTGTGAGCAATTCTGCCTGTGATTTTTGGCTGCCTGGATATCCTCTTTAGAGAAGTGTCTGTTCATCACCTTCGCAAATCATGTAATTGGATTATTTATCCTTCTCTTGTTGATATTTTGTAGTACCTTGTAGACTATGCAGATCAGACATTGGTCTGACATAGAGTTCTTTTGGTAGTCTTTGGATGAGCAGAAGTGTTTGATTCTTAGTAGTTCTCATTTATCTATTTTCTCTTCTGTTGATCATGCTTTGTCTGATTTTGAAGTCTGTCTACATAGTGTGTTAAAACTTCCATTGTTGATCTTATTGTTTCTTGGATGAGCGTTATTGTTTTAGGTTTGATATTTAGTTCTTTTATCCAATTTGAGCAAGATTTTGTATACGATGAGATATGGGTCTTATTTCAATTTTTTGCAGAAGGATATCCAATTTTGCTAGCACCATTTGTTAGAGAGACTGTTTTTATCCCACTTAATGATCTTAAGGCCTTGTGAATATCAGCTGTTCATGGGAGGATGGTGGAATCTCTAGGGTGTCAACTCCTTTCCATTGGTCTACATGTTTCTTTTTGTACTGATACAAGGCTGTTTTGACAACTGTGGCAGTGTAATAGGTTCTAAAGTAGGATAATGAGAGTCCTCCCAGTGTGTTCTTCTTCAGTAGTGCTTTACTTTTCCGGGGTTTCCTCCCTTTACAAACAAAGTTGGTGATTTGTTTCTCCATCTTGTTAAAAAACGTCACTGAAATATCTACTGGGATTGCATTATAGAAATAAATGGCTTGGGTAAAATAAACATTTTCACAATGTGAAGTCTTTCTATGCATGAGTAAGGTAGTCTTCTCCACTTACGTAAGTCTCTCTTAGTTTCTTGTAAGATCTTGTACTTCTTTTTGTACAGGTCTTTTATTTCTCTAGTTAGATTTATTCTAGGTATTTTATCTTCTTGGGGGCTATCGTAAATGGTATTGATTTGGTGATCTCTTCCTTAATAATCTCATTGTTGGTACAAAGGAGTCCTACTGATTTACTTACGTTTATCTTGTATCCTGTGACTTTGCTGAACTCTTATATCAGTCTGACTAGTTTCCTTACAGATTCTTTAGGATTCTCTGTGTCTATAATCATGTCATCTGCAAACAGGGAGATTTCTACTTCTTTGCTGATGCAGATGTCCTTTATTTCTTTGTGTTCTCTAATTTCTCTGGCTGGAACTTCTAGTGCAATGTCAAATAGGAGAGGTGAGACTGGGGATCCTTGTCTAGTTCCTGTTCTCAAGGGGAATTGTTTCAGTCTCCATTCAGGATGATTTAGGCTGTTGGCTTTGTATAGGTGGCCTTTATTGAACTGAGGAATTTGCCGTCTATTCGTATTTTGCTGAGAGATTTTAGCATGAATGGGTGTTGGACTTCGTCAAATGCCTTTTCTGCATCAATAGACAAAATCATGTGATTCTTCTCTTTTGTATTATTTATGTGACTGATCACATGAATTGTTTTTCTGATGTTGAACTACACTTCCTTCCCAGGTATAATCCAACTGGGTCATCATGAATTATTTTTTTGATATGTTGTTGTATTCCATTAGCAAGTATTTTGTTGAAGATTTTGACATCTATGTTCATGAGTGATATTGGTCTGCAGGTCTCTTTTTTTGTAGTCTTACTGACTTTGGTGTTAGGGTTATGCTGGCTTCATAGAATGAATTGGGGACTATTCTGTCCCCTTCTATGCTGTGAAATAGTCTCAGTAGTATTGGAGTTAATGCTTCTATAAAAGCTTGGTAGAATTCTGCAGTCAAGCCATCTGGGCCCGGAGTTTTTTTGGTTGGTAGTTTTTGATGACCTTTTCAACCTTTTCCTCTGTAATGGGTTTATTAAGTTGTTCTGCTTCCCCTTGTGATAATTTTGGTAGGTAATATGAATCTAGGAATTTGTCCATTTGCTCTGGGTTTTCAATCTGTTAGAATACAGTCTTTCATAGTATTCTGTTATGTGTTATGATATTTTTGATTTCTGTTGGATCTGTGTGACATCTCTCGTCTCATTTCTTAATTGCGTTATTTGTTTCCTTTCTTGTTTTTCTTGCGTAAGTTTAGCTAGTGGTTTGTCAATTTTGTTGATCTTTTCAAAAAACCAGCTTTTGGTCTTTTCAATTTTTTCAGTTGTGCTTCTAGTCTCTAATTTAATTCTACTCTGATCTTTATGGTCTGGGTTCTTCTGGGGCCTGAGGGGTTCCTCTCTTGCTCTCTTTCTACTTGTTCAAGCTGCAGAGTTAATTCTTTGGTTTGGGTTCTTGCATCCTTCTGGATGTGTACATTTATAGGTCTAAACTGACCTCTGAGCCCTGCTTTGGCTGTATCCCATGGGTTCTTGTAGGAAGTGTTTTCTTTCTCACTTGAATCCATAAATTCCTTATTTCATCCTTGATTTCTTCTATTACCCATGGCTTTTTGAACAAGATGTTGTTCAGTTTTCTACAAGTTCCAGTTTCTATGTTTTCTCTATTATTGATTTAGACTTTTGTGGTTTTATGATCTTAGAAGATGCTTTACAATAATTTAGTGGTTTAGATTTTTTTGAGATACGCTTTATGTCCTAACAAATGGTCTATTCTGGAGAATGTTCCATATGCACTGGAGAAGAAGGTGTACTTATCTGCTGATGGATAGAAAGTTCTGTATATGTTGCTGAGGTCTCGCTGGTTCATTGTGGCAGTAAGATCTTCTGTGTCTGTATTCAGCTTGTTTTCCAGAAGATCTGTTCAAAACTGAAAGTGAAATGTTGAAGTCTCCCACTATTACTGTGGAGTGATCTATCTCATTTTTGAATGTAGTCAGTGTTTATTTGATGTGTTTAGAAGCTCTAGTATTGGGTGCATAAATATTTAATATTTTTAAGTCCCACCTGTGTATTGAATCTTTCAGCAGTAGTGTCCATCCTTGTCCACGATGGCAGATTTTACATTCAAGTATATTTTATCTGAGATTAGTATTGCCACACTTGCTGTTCTTTGTACATAGTTAGCTTGGTATATATTTTTCCATCTTTTAATTTTCAGTTTGTTCATATCTTTAAGTCTAATGAGAGTTTCTTGCAGGCAACATATAGATGTGTTGTGTCTTTTGGTCCAAGATGTCACTCATTGTCTCCTTACCAGAGCATTCAATCTATTTACACACAGATGGCTTGATAGGTATGTGTTTAGTGCTGTCATTTTGATGCATTTGTTTTTGTGTTGATGTTTTCTCTGTTGCTCTTAATATTCTGTTCTGGGACATTCTTGTTTATGGATTGACTTTTCACTGTTTTCAGTGTTGGGACTCCCCTGTTAAGTTTCTTGTTTTGATATGTTGCGTCTTTATTGTGCTTTGTGGCTACCCTTATGATCCCTCTTAATAATCTATGTTTAAAACCAATTTTAACTTCTACATTTCTTATTAATTTCGTCTCCATCTGGAAGGAATATAACTATTGTAGTATATCCCTCTTTTTAATGTGAAGGTATCATAATTTTCACAATATGATTACTGGATCATTTCTTTTAATGTTATGGCTTTGATTGAGTTTTGTGCCTTCTATAACTGAGTAGGTTTCTGGATGATGTGTCCTGTATTGTCTCCTAAAACATAGAGCTAATGGTTTTGTTTTTCTAAGCCAAGCATTTCTTTCAGTATTTCTTGTAGCTTTGGTTTGGTTTTTACAAAGTCTCTGAGTTTCTGTTTATCTGCAAATAATTTCATTTTCATATTTGAAAGACATTTTTGCAGGGTATATATTTCTTAGTTTCAAATTTTTCTCCTTCAAGGCTTTGAATGTGCCATCCCACTGTCTCTGTGCCATCATCATTTCTGCTGAGAAGTCGGATGAAAGCCTACTGAGATTCCCTCTGAACGTTAACTTTGCTTTGAGTCTCGCTACCTTTAAAAGTTTCTGCTTGTGTTTCATTTTCTTAGGCTTGGTTATAGTATGTCTTGGTGTCTTTCTTTTGGGGTCTATTACATGGTGTTCAAAACACATCTTGGATATCTATGCTCTATTCTTCCATAATTTCAGGGAAGTTTTCTGTCAGCAGCTCCACAACAATACTTTGTGTTTTCAGGTGTCCCTCCCTGTTCAGAAACTGCAATTAATCATAGATTGTTCCTCTTGATAGAGTTCCACACGTTTCTTAATGCTTCTTCATTGTTCTTCTTTCTTTTCTCTGATTTCTTCTCATAAACGCTGGTGTCTACAGCTCTGTCTTCAAAGTCAGAAAATCTATTTTCCAGTTGTTCAATTCTGTTTTCTTGGCTTTGAACTGAACTATTTAATCCTTTAATTTTGTTATTGATCTGTCAGATTTCAGAATGTGGTGTTCAATCAGTTCAATCAAGAACAGCTTGCCTAACTTTTCATTTTTATCTGCTGCATTTTGTATAATGTCTAAGAGTGCTCTATCTACAATCATTGTGCACTCATCTTCTGATAGTTTCAGAAAGGCTTCTTCATCTAGAAGTTCTTTGGTTCATTCTTTTGGGAGCTTTCTGGAGCCATGGGTGGATTTTTAAGTGTCTGGCCAGGGTTTGTTGCTCTTTGGGCATCTAGAAGCTGTTTAGTTTCTATGGTGTTGCTTTAACAGGATCTGAGGCACAGTCTCAGAAGGAAGGTGATCACCAGTCACCTCTGTGTATTCCAGTAACTGGACCCAGTGGAATCTCTGGGGCAGCAGGCTCCACCACCTGGTTGGCAATGACACAGCCCTACTTATTGAGTCACTGGGAAGCTGTCAGCTGACCCTATGATGTGGGTCAAAAAAGTCTGGAAGAGATGACATTAGGCTACAGTCATTTCTCTAGGTAGTCTTATTTTCAAAGGTGAAAGCTATTTGACAGCTTCCAAAATCAGTCAGTAGAGGGGACACGGTGCTCTAAGTCCAGAACTAGGCTCTCAAAGTCTGGCTATTCTACCTGCTGATCATATCAGCAGTGTGGCTGAGCTTTGTTGCCAGTTAAACCCAATACCCTCTGCCAGCTAAGACAAAGGAAAAAAAGTTTAAAATGCCAGTTACCTTCAGTTGATGAGAGCCGACCATTCAACAAGGTCAAGGGTCAGTGAAAGGAAACTTTTCTGTTCAGTGGCATGTAGTCCACCAGGCCTTACTTTTCAGAGGCAGTTGAGGAGATATGTGTCTAGTGTGCCATCTTGATTCTACCCCCTAAGTTTAATTTCTTAAGAGAGATAAAAATTGTGTTGTCAGTTCAAAGAACAGGATGATTATTTGTTGCCGAAATTCAAGAAATTTTTGGAACATGTGGTATTTAGCCTCAGTTTTAATGGGAGAGACTGATGATAGGACCAAAATTCAGTGTTCTGTGCAAATTGAGAGGAATTTGTAGGCTGGAACAAAGACAAAACAGAAAAACTGGAACACATATTTCTGAAATTTAAATGGTGCCTAGTGTTCATACAAAAACATGACTAATAGGCCATATAACAGAGTTCAATCTGAAACACAGATAGTTCTGAATAAAGAGGTAAGGGTTTTTGCTACTCTTCAGTATGAAGCAGACTCATTTGAAAATAATAAAAACAGAGATTTCTGAATGACGATTTTACTTTGAAAAAAGTTAGAAACTAAGAGATAGTTAAACTTGCTTTTCTAATCAATATATGCTCAACAAACATATCAGAAAAATTAAATAAGATGAAATTAAATGACAGTCTTCTCAGATATCAACTCATTTAATCAAGGCTAGCAATAAAAGCAGTTAAAGCTTTTTGGGAGAATAAAAAATGAGCAAGGATGTTTATTATAACAGTATTTCAAGCATACCAGGATCAGATTCAAATATATCATTATATTAACCACATTACATGTTTATCAGTTGTCATGTAAATAGAAAAAACAGGGTTCATTTTAGTTTCTTTTTTCATGTATGTAATTTTCTATTTACATAAATATAAAATGGTTTCTAAACTGTTCACCTTTACCATCATAAGAAGCATTTATCAGTGGAATCCACTGTTTATGGACAGGTGCATCATCTTTAGTCTTACAGTTAATGGACTAAACTCCACTTTCTAAAGCTACTTTGAGTTTTTTGTGACTATGGATAAAGCTTTTGTAAACATAGCCAAACAAGTTTTTGTATCAATGTAAGTTTACAAAGGGAATAGTTTCTTTTAAAAGTTGGTAAATGTAGCCAGGCCAAGTCAGCCAAGTGCCGTCGAGTCAGATCCGACTCATGGTAGCCAGGAGGAAAGATAAATCTAAAGGAAGAGTAAATTTTTAGCTTGAATTATGTTTGGTTGCAAGAGAGAACAAAGACAAAATAGTGATGCAAGCAAGATAGAAATCTATTTTTCTCTCATGGAAAGTTCTGGAATTGGTGATTCCAGTTCTGATGTGCTCCCTTCAGTTGAACTCCTTTCTTTTTCCATACATGATCTCTATTCTCACATTTATGAGGTGAACCAAAAAGGTAGCTTCAGTTCTGTAAATCCTGTTGTGTTCTGGTTGATGGATTCTTTAATAATTTAATTCAAATTCACTGTATTAAAAGATGTCAAATTAAATCCAAATTTATACTTCAGCTTCCTCAGGAATTAAGATGGTTATTATCTCAAATGATTCAAATTTGACATTTGAAGCAAGTGTTGCATTTATTAGCTATTTAATGAATATGTGTTACTGAATATAAGTCATTCGTACTCAAGCTGATTCTCAGTTAAATCTCTAGGAAGCCAGATAGTTCCAAGCAGGCATAGGTTCCAGGAGCATCATGTACATAACATGAGGAACTCAAATAAACACTATTACAAAATGTCATTGTCTAATAAATCCTGTAAGGTTTCTAATTCTTGATCTTAAGCAAGACGATTCCTGTTGAAATGTCACAATACTTAATGCATAGTATTCTGCTATAACATCAGCCTGAGAGTATGTGCAGATATGGTCTTATTTTTGTCTGCAACTGGTTTGTGTTTGTTTTCCTTAGGTGATTGCCTAATATTGCACATTCTAGTTATATGAAAGTGAGACTGGCAAACAAAAGCATACTAAAAGTAATCTTTTGTTGCTGTTATTTTTCTTCCAGAACAGTTTTCTTTTTGAAATGCATTTTCGTGGTATTTCCTTCTTATCTCCAAGTAGCATTCTTTTCTCTTTCCAACTATCAACTACCTCCAACTATGAATTCAAATAATGCAACAGTGCAGAAGCATTGACTTATAAAATGAGTGTTAATGTGTAAAAACAGTGGCATAATTGTATTAAGGGCTTGGGGCCACATAACTATATAGCTATTTATGAAAGCAAAACATATAATCTAAAGTAAAAAGTAAACCAAGTTTTAACGGAAATGACAAAGCTGATATTCTTAAATATAGCTCCTAAGCAGAGAATATATTGTTGACTGTCATCAAAGCAATGTTAATGGACAGAAACTGCAAATGAAAATAATGAATTAAAGAAAAAAGATGATGATAATTTCACTCAATATTTTCCAAAGAAAAACCTAGCATCTTACAATATTAATACATGACAAAAAACATGCAGAAAGGTTGTGTGGTCAGATCACAGTGGGAAATCCTGGGTAAAAGAATAAAATCTTTTCTAAACACAAGTTTCAGTGGTTTTTTTTATGGTATTTTTTTCTTTGTGGAGCATTTTGTGTAACTAATTTTGAATGAATATGATAAGGTAAAGCAATTCGTACATTATTTTAGAAATTTAAGAGTTGTGAGTTTGTTTATTGATTGAGTTAAAGTACATTGTATACACAGATACCATGTTCTCATATAAAAAAATCTTGTAATAAATTAGACATAAGGTCACATAGTTTGCCATAACTTATGAGTTACATATATATATTTACACATATGTAATATATATGTATTTGTGTGTACATATACACATATTTGCAATATATATTATGTGTATATATATAATATATATGTAAAAACTTCAGTTATTGGTTGAGTCATTGTTTAAAAAAGAGACTAACAATGCTATCTAACTCTTAGAATTTATGTACGTTTAAGTGAGTATATGACCAAAGGTAATTTTTTTTAAAGTATATGTTAAGATTATTATCATCTTGCCTATAATTTAATTTTATGTTTGAGATTTTTAAAGAGAACACATATTGTTGGGAAAATACAGTCCTTTTTCTCACTTCGGGAGTCCTGGGGTAATGCAATTAGCTTAGTATTTAACCACTAATGGAAAGCTTTGTGGTTCAAACCTACTCACTACTTGCCTTGGGAAAAGGCCTGGCAGCGTGCATTGAATAGCTCATAACTTGAAAACTCAATGGAGCAATTGCACTGTGCATGTGCAGAGTCACTGTGAGTTGGAATTGACTCTGTGACAACTATTTTTTTTTGTGGAAGGATTTCTCCTTGTTATAACTTCATGGTGACTTTAATTACAGGGAAGACAGTCCTTTGAGAATCTCTTGAATGCCATGCTAGAGCCAGGAAATACATACACCCACCTACAAACAAAACATTCAACAATTGTGTATATTGAATGTGGCTGTTTCAACAGTTATATGTAAATCAAAGTTACGCAAACTCTTGAAAGCACATGCTATATCATGTGTCTTAGTCATCTAGTGTTGTTTGTTGTAACAGAAATATCACAAGTATATAACTTTAACACAGAGAAATTTACTTTCTCACAGAAAAGTAGACTAAAAGTGCAAATTGGTACACTTATTTTGAGCAGCCATAATTTAATTCATGACATTTAACCTGCTCCATATCACATCCTTGCATCATGCAAAACATATTCACATCATAACTAGTTTTAACTCAAAGTCCAAAATCAAAAATTCCTCTTCATTGTGAGATCCAGAATACAGATCATTCACTTCCAAATATACAGTGGCAGAACAGGCACCAACTAGTCAAAAGCTCTCCCACTATACATGGGAGAAGTTTCAGGGAAAGAAGGTGTAACAGGCATCAGTCAAGGCTTTGAAATTAATCCTCTGTTCTGTGAGGCATTTTATACAATGGTCCTTACCTCCAGACTTTAGCTATTGACCATGCTCTCTAGGGTCTAAATGGAGGCTCTTGGCCCTGAGCTACTGCAACAACTCTCCCTCTGCTTTAGGCAAAGCATTTTCCCAGTTCAACTGAGTAGACTTCACCTGTAGAAACACAGAGGCCATAACTGTACCCTTTGAAACCTATGAGGTCATGGCCATACCTTTTTAGACTGACGCAGCTCAGTTTCTTGCGCTCCTTGTCTTCTCAGCTTCTTCTTCCTGCAGTCTCTAGGCTGGTGCCTTGTACCCACATCTGTCCTGCTGGAGCAAGTGTTTGAAAGCTCTGTGGCTTCACCAATGAGTGCCTTGAAGCACCCACTCCATGAGGAAACCTGATGTGCACGTGCACTCTTTTTTCTTGCTTCCTGGCTTGGCTGCAATGCTGTCCCATGCTGGTCTCCTGAGTCTACTATTGCTGGTCCATCCCTCCTGCTTCCTTGCCACTACAACTTCTGTTCTGCTGCTGCTTCTCTTCTGCTGCAGATTCTCTGCTGCTACTGCTCCTTTATTCATTCAGTTTCAACTTCCACATTTAAGGCATCTGTTAGAGTAGCACCCTACTGACTCGGTACCAAATTCTGTCTTACTCATCTGTTGCTGCTATAACAGATATACCACAGGCAGATGGCTTCAATGAAAAGAAATTTATTCCCTCACAGAAAAGTAGGCTGAAAGTCCAGAGTCAGTGCATCAGCTCCAGGGGTAGGCTTTCTATGCTGGCTCTGTCAAAAGGTCTTGTTATCAATCTTACCCTGGGCTAGAAACTTCTAAGGTACAGGGAACTGAGGTCCAAAGAATGTGCTCTGTTTCCAGTGCTTCTTTACCAGTGGTATGAGGTCCCCAACTCTCTGCTTGTCTCCCTTTCCTTTAACCTGCCATAAGATGATCTCAAGACAATACAGTCTTATGGATTGAGTTTTGCTTTACCAGCACAACAGCTGCCCATAGTCCTTCATTAACATCATAGAGGCAAGATTTACAACATGCAGGAAAATCACACAATACTAGGAATCATTGCCCAACCACACAAATTGCTACACACATTTTTGGGGGGAAATAATTCAACTGACGACAACATGGTTCTTATTTTATTTCTTCTCAAGAATCAAATCTAAACCTAACCCATTGCTGTCAAGTCAGTTCTGGCCCAAGATCCAGGAGAGATATAAAAACTGCCACTAACATTTCTAGGTTCTGATTCTATGCAAAATCTGATATATAAGAATCTAAGCTTGTATGAATTAGGGAAGGGAATTAAATGGCAATAGTACGAGCATAGTTAAAAAGACTGTCTAAACTGTTCAAGTACATAAAATGGTTGTAGAATTATACAGACACGATTTTATAAATCCATACTAAACAATCTGCATAGACTTTTTCCATAAATAAATGTTATTTAGTTTTGCAGGTGGGACCAAGATGGTAGAGTAGACAGAAGATTCCCATGAACCCTCTAACAAAGACCCAAAATAATCTAGTATATATGACATCCTAGGATCCCTGAAAATCAAAGGGAAGAGAAAGTAACTCCAGACATACATAGGATTCCACTGACTTGACCAGACAAGAAACAACTGCAGTAACTGTCTGGTGATCAGAGTGTTGATGTCAGTGGGCATTCTGTTCAGCAGGAGTAATTGTCTGTAGAATATTCTTATACCTCCAGAACCAGTGAGAAACAGCACCAGATCATTAAAAGCTGTCTTTGCAAAAAATCTAGAATGCACATATCTAAATCTTTCCTTCCAGACAAGCTGATGTCTCTTCTTCCCTTTCTACCTACTTCCCTCTCTATACTGTGCCTAGAACTACAATCTGATGTCGTTAACTGAGCTGGAAGTTGGACTCCTTAAGCCTTCCTGGAACCATTCTCTTGCTCTGTTCTGTGCAATGTGCCTGTGTCTGAAGTCTAGCACCGTTAACTGCACTGGAAGTAAGACTCCTTAAGTCTGCCCTGAGTCATTCTCCAAAATTCAGAGGAGGAACAATTTAACAAATTTGCTGGGGCAGGAAGAGAAATTTGCCAATTCCCCTAAGCCAGAAAATCAGGGCAGAAACTGTTTATTCACCTGGATTCAGACATAAGGAGATAGGCCATTTTCATAGGCATTCAGGGACTGCTGTTAGCCCCCTGCATTTCTCAGTGACTACAGCCAGACATCTGTGCCTATACCAGTCACCCCTGTCTAGCATAGTAGGCAACAGCCTGCATGTTTACTTGGTAACTGACTACCTGGACACCTGAGGAGAATCAACATAAGAAAAGTAAATGGGCTCTTGGGCTCCCATGTGTAGTGACAGCTCTAATCACCTGGTAAAAAGATATTAGAGCTTCAATGAAAACAATAATCAAACTTTCACACGCAACTAGGCTATCTGAACATTTTGAACAAGAAGGTAGAACACATAGGCAAACATAAAAGAAATAAATGCAATTTACTGACGCCTGGAATCAATATTCCATATCAAAACACTTAAAGAAGCAGACTATGAATTCTTCACAAAACTCCCAAAACAAAGAATCAAATTTTCCAGAGTAAGGAAACTTCCCAGAATTATTAGAGGTAAAAGACAAAAAATGAATATTTAGAATTCTTCAGAGATAAGGAAGGATATGAGGCAAAATGCAGCACAGCATAATCACAAACTGAACAAGCTGCAAGAAAGCTTAGAGAGGTAAGAATTCGAACTTGTGAAAATTAGTAATAAAGTGATAGAATTAGACAACACAATAGAAAGTCAAAGGAGGAAGTTAAGACAATGGAAGGCTGAATTAGTGCAATTGAAGATAAAGCACATGACACCAACATACTGGAGGAAAAATCAGATAGAAGAATTTTAAAAAATTTAAGAAACACTACAAATTATGCGGTGCTCTAAGAAGAGAAATGATCTACCAATGACTGGGGACCAGAACAGGGGGATAACAGAAAATGCAAAGAGAATTGTCAAAGACTTGGTGACAGAAAACTCCCCTGACATCATGAAAAATGAGAAGATAACTATCTATCCAAGATGCTAATCAAACTGCACACAAGGCACATCCCAAAAGAAAGACCCAAGGCATATTATAATCAAATTTATCAAAACTAAAGATGGAGAGACATTTTTAAAAAGTAGCTAAGGATAACCAAGAAATAATTTGCAAAGGAGAATCAAAAAGACTACGCATTAGAAACTATGCAGGCAAGAAGGCAATAAAAATCCATGAAGGAAAATAACTGCCAGCCAAGAATTATATATCCAGTAAGATTGTCTCTCCAATATCATGGTGAAATTATGACATGTTTAGACACATAGAAATTTAGTAAATTTGCAAAAACTAAATTACAAGAAATACTAAAGAAAGTCCTTTGATTAGAAAATCATAACACCAGGTAACCAATCAAGACCAGAACACAGAACAAAACAACTTTCTATCTAATAGCAGGTGACTTCAGCACAACAGTATAAATGAAGGACAGGACATCTAGACAAAAACTCAATAAAGACACAGAAGATCTAACACAATCAAACAACTTGACTTCATAGACATATACACAGCACTCCGCCCAACAGCAACCGAGTATATTTTCTTTTCCAGTGTACACGTAACATTCTCCAGACAGGATCACATGTTAGTTCACAAAGCAATCCTTAATAAAATTTAAAGTATTGAAATATTACAAAACATCTTTTTTGACCATAAAACCATAAAAGTTGCGATGAATGACAGAAAAAAAAATCAAACACATGGAAACTGAATAACACCTTGCTCAAAAATGACTGAGCCGTTCAAGAAGTAAAAAATGCAATAAAGAAATTCATAGAATCAAATGGCAATGAAAACACATCCAACCAGAATCTATGGGACACAACAAAAGCAGTGCTTATCTCAATAAATTCACATATCCCAAAAGAAAAAAGGATCCAAATCAAAGAACTAAATTTACAACTGGAATACATGGAAAGAGAGCAGCAAAAGAAACCCTCAGGCAGCAGAAGAAAGCAAATAACAGAAATTAGAGTAGAACTAAATGAATTAGAGAATAGAAAAATGATTTAAAGAGTTGTCAAGACCAAAAGCTGATTTTCTGAAAAGATAAAAAAAATCAACAAACCATTGACCAAACTGAAAAAACACTATAGGAAGCATATAACTAAAATAAGAAATAAGATGGGCCATATCATAACAGACTCAACTGAAATTAAAAGGATCATAACAGAATACTATGCAAAATTGAACTGCAATAAATTTGAAAACCTAGAGGAAATAGAATTTCTAGAAACACAACACCTACCAAAACTAGTACAAATGGAAGCAGAACAACTAAACAAAGCAATCACAAAAGAAGAGATTGTAAAGATAATTTAAGATTGTAAACATAATTTAAAAACTCCTAACTAAAAAAAGACCTGATCCCGATAGCTTCACTGGAGAATTCTAACTTTAAGAGAACAGTTAACACCACTATTACTAAAGGTATTTCAAACCATAGAAAATGATGAAATAATCTCAAATTCATTCTATAAAGCCACTATAATCCAGGTAAAGACAGCACCTAAAGGGAAAATTACAGACCAATGTCTCTCATGAACTCAGATTCAAAAATCCTCAACAAAATCCTAGCCAATAGAATTCAACAACATATTAAAAAAATAATTCACCATGTCAAAGTGGGATTTATAACAGGAATACACAGATGCTTCAACATTAGAAAAACAGTTAATGTAATCAACTGCATAAATACAACAAAAGATAAGAACCACTTGACTTTATCAATGGATGTAAAAAAAAGGCATTGGACAACATCCAACACCAATTCATACCACGAACTCTCAGGAGAGGAGAAGGGAGCAGGGCCAAGATAGCGGACTGGTCACACATTGCCTGAATTCCCTCTGAGAACTAAGGACTAGAAAAACAATTGAACGGAGCATAGAGAACTTTCTGGAAGCCCCAAGATCAGGCATAGGGCTGTGAGATTGGACTGAGTGACAGGAAGCGGAAAACTATCTTTGTTGGAGGCAAGGCAGCTGCACAGAGTCCTGCTTCTGCTGGTGCAGCCGCTGGGAGGCGTACAGGTGCAGATGCCATCTTTGTTAAGCAGGAGATTGGGACTGGGACTGTTGAAGGCAAGAGTCTGGCAGGGTCAGCTGCCATGCAGAGCTGTAGCACCTAAGTAGACAGTATCTTTCATAGCAGAGGCTGTGCTTAAGAAAGTCACATCTAGAGAACACAGCAGCAGCTGGTGGCTGAACGTGCCAGTGCTCTTTCCCTTCTCTTTTCTGAGCTGCACTATGGATTCTGTTGGCCTAGCCCAGGAGAGGTATCTCAGGAAGTATGCCATCTTTAGCCAGATGAAAGGTGGAGTCAGCCATGCCTGAGGGCCCAGCTGGAGCTGGCTGTCATGTTGAGCAACAGCACCTGACTGGACAGTGTCTTAGCAGTAAAGATGTTTTTAAAACAATAGTACCTAGAGAAAGAAGTGGTGACTGGTGGCCAAGTGTGGTGGTGTCTTACCCCTCCCTTCTTTGAGCGTTGTCATAGCTTCTGTGGATGCAACCCTGAGAGACTCCGTAAGTAGGTGACCATCTTTGTCAGCTAGGAGGTGAGGCTTGCCACCCCTAGGGCCCTTCTGGTACCAGTTGCTGCCAGACTGTGCTTCTCTCAGCCGAAAAACAGTTTTCAAGAAAATCACATCTAGAGAAGGCAGTGGTGGCTGAATGCCAAGTGTGGTGGCATCCTTTCCTTTTCCCTTCACAACAACAGAATATCAGCTGACAGACCCGAAAAGATTCCATAAGTAGGGCACCATCTTTGTAAGCCAGAAGGCAGGGGCCTGCCACCCCTGAGGGCCAAGCTGCTACTGGCTACAGCTAGGCAATGCCTCTTTCTACAGAAAAGCAGTTTTTAACATAATCACATTTAGAGAACATATCAGTGGCTGGTGGTCAAATGTGGTGGCACCCTTCTTTCCTCCCTTTTCTGAGCTACATCATAGTGTCTGCTGAAATGACTCAAGAGAGTTGGCACAAGTTGGAGGCCATCATTGTCAGCCAAGAGGAAGGGCCTGCCACCCCTGAGGGCCCAGATGGGGCCAGTTGCCAAACTGAGCAGCATCATGGGGCTAGACAGCATCTCTCTCACCAGAAAAGTGATACTTAAGTCAGCTGCACCTAGAGAATGTAGAGGGAGCTGGTGGCCAAGTTTAGTAGTGCCCTCACTCACTCCTTTCCTGGAGCAACACCATAGCTTCTATTGGTGCAACACTGGAGAAGGTGAATACCTTTTGATGGCATGAAGACAGTAATCAATATCTAACTGTGTAAAGGAGACCACAATGGATCCAGAAACTTCTCAAAATAAAGAATCAAGAAACTTCACAGACTAAGAAGCCTTCCTGAAATTATCAGAGGTAGAATACAAAAGAATTACATATAGAGCCCTTTTAGAGATTAAACAAAGTTCAGCAGAACAAAATGAAAAGTTAAGCAATCTATATGAATTACTAGAACATCAACAATCTGAAATTCAGCAGATCAATAATAAAATTACAGAGTTAGACGATACAGTCCAAAGACAAAAGAGCAGTATTGAGGAAATGGAATTCAGAATTAGCAAGATTGAAGATAAAGCAACTGACACCAGCGTTTAAGAGGAGAAATCATATGAAAGAATCAAGAAACATTAAAATCATTAAGAAGTATGTGGGAATACTATCTAGAGAAGCAATCTATGAGTAACTGGAGTTCCTGAATAGGGAGGAATAGTTGAAAATACAGAGAGAATTGTTGAAGAGTTGCTAACAGAAAACTGCCCCAACATCATGGAAAAAGTCAACATAGCTATTCAAGATGCCTATCAAACTGCACAAAAGACAGACCCCAAAAGAAAGACACCGAGA
Source organism: Heterohyrax brucei (assembly GCA_028571685.1). Taxonomy (NCBI): domain Eukaryota; kingdom Metazoa; phylum Chordata; class Mammalia; order Hyracoidea; family Procaviidae; genus Heterohyrax; species Heterohyrax brucei. The sequence continues at coordinate 134,521,763 of CM053150.1, forward strand.
CACCTTGCAATCAAGTTTAATAAAATGAAACATAAGGAGAGGCTCTTAAAGGCTGCTAGGCTTAAAAGGAATCTAATGTACAAAGGGAAGCCTTGTAGGCTGTTCTCTGACTTCTTGGCAGAAACCATGTTGGTAAGGAAGCAGTGGGATGACACATACAAAGCAGTGGGATGACACATACAAAGCCTTGAAGGAGAAAAATTTTCAACCAAGAATTATATACCCCGTGAAATTGTCTCTCAAATACAATGGTAAAAATAAGACATATTCAGATAGACAGAAGCTTATCACCTTTGCAAAAACCAAACCAAAATTACAAGAAACACCGAAAGAAGCTCTTTAAAAAACCAGTAACATCAGATGTATATTCAAGAATGCAGTGCAGGACACAGAATTGAGAGTCCTACTTAGTTACGGAAGTCGCAAAGCTCAATCAAAGTGAAAATATTAAAATTAGGGAAACAGATCTTAACATGTAAGCTATGAAATCCTCTCACTATAAAGAGGGATGTATTGCAGTATTTATATCACTTTCACATGCAGAGGAAGTTAAGGAGATATACAAAGTTAAAGACTGGCTTAAATGTACAACATTAAGGGGAAACAAAGGGGTAGTAATAAAGCAAACTCACAATGCTACATATCAAAACAACAACAACAAAAACATAATTTAGGAGTCTTACCTGACACAAAACCAACACTGAAAATGATGAAAAGAAAACCTGTAAAGAAAAATGACTCAGAACAGAATATTAAGTTGAACAAAGACAATGTCAATAACACAAAAATAAAGATATCAAATGACAGCATTGAATACATAGCTATCAATAACTACATTGAATGTAAGAGGTAGAGAGTAACAGGTTGGATAAAAAAACACCACCTATATATGCTGCTTACAAGAAACACTTTAGAGTCAAAGATATGAACAAACTAAAAATCAAAAGATGGAAAAATTTACACCAAGGTAACAATATGCAAAGAAGAGCAGGGGTGGCAATACTAATCTCAGATAAAATAGATTTTAAAGTAAAATCCACCATTGTGGACAATAATGGTCACTATTGCTTAAAGGTTCAATATATAAGGATGCTGTAATGGTATTTATGCACCCAACACCAGAGCATCTAAATACATCAAACAACCTCTGACAACAATGACTAATGAGACAGATGACTCTACAATAATAGCAGGAGACTTCAAAATACTTCTTTCAGTGATGGACAGATCATCTAGAAAAAAGCTCAGTAAAGATACAGAAGATCTTATTGTGACAATCTACCAACTCAACTTGACAGACACATATGGAATTTTTTGCACGACAACAGATAAGTGCACCTTCTTTCCCAATGTACATAGAACTTCTCCAGAATAGACTACATATTAGATCATAAAACAAGTCTCAACAAAATCCATATCACTGAATTATTACAAAGCATTTTCTCAAAGCATAAAGCCATAAAAGTTGAAATCAGTGGCAGAAAAAATGGGTAGAAATTTGAACTCATGGAAACTGAGCAATGCCTTGGGCAAAAATTCATGGGTTACAGAAAAAATCAAGGATGCAATATGGAAACTCATGGAATCAAATGAGCATGAAAATGCATCCTACCAGAACAGCAATAGCAGTGCTCAGAGGTCAATTTACCTCTGTGAATGCATACATCCAGAATAAAGAAAGGCCCCAAACTGAAGAATCAACCCTGTAACTAGAATAAGTAGAAAGAGAACAAAAAAGAACCCCTCAGAGACCAGAAGAAAACAGGTAATAACAATTAGAGTAGAACTAAATGAATTAGAGAATAGAAAAACAATTGTAAGAATCAGCAAAACCAAAAGCTGGCTTTTTAAAAAGATGAACAAAATCGATAAACTCACAAAAGTAAAACCGGAAAGAAGTAACCAAACCAAAATTGAAAGTATCATAACAGAATATGTGAAAAATTGTATTCTAATGAATTTGAAAATCCAGAGCACAAGGACAAATTCCTGGATTTATATCATCTACCAAAATTATCACAAAGAATAGTGGAATAACTTAATAAACTCATCACAAAAGAAGAAATTGAAAAACTCCTGATGCAGACAGCTTTGCTGAAGAATTCTACCAAACATATAGAGAGGAGTTAATTCCAATACTACTGAAGCTGTTTCACAACAGAGAAGAAGATGGAACATTCCCAAATTCATTTTATGAAACCAGCATAAGCCTGATACCAAAGCTGGGTAAAGAGTTCACAAAAGAAGAAAATCACAGACCAGTATCAGTCACAAACCTAGAAGAAAAATTCATCAACCAAATCCTAGCCAATAGAACTCAACAGCATATCAAAAAAATAATTCCTCATGACCAAGTTGGATTCATACTAGGGATACAGGGCTGGTTCAGTATCAGAAAAACAATTAATATGATCAACCACATAAATAACACAGAGGATAAGTATAACCTCATCTTGTCAATTGATCCATAAAGTGCATTTAACAAAATCCAACAGCAATTCATATTAAAAACTCTCAGCAAAATAGAAGTAGAAGGGAATTTTCTCAATGCAATAAGGGGCAGCTACACAGAACAAACTGCCTACATTATCCTGCATGGACAGAAACTGAAAGAATTCTCCTTGAGAACAGGAACTAGACAAGGATGTCCACTGTCACCATTTCTGTTCAATATTGTGCTAGAGTTTCTAGCCAGAGCAATCAGACAAGACAAAGAAATAAAAGGCATGCGCATTGGCAAAAAAAAAAAAAAAAGTAAAAATACCCCTATTTGCAGATGATATGATTGTATACACATAAAACCCTAAAGAATCCATAAATAAACTACTGGAACTAATGGAAGAGTGCAGAAAAGTATCAGGATATAGTATAAACATCAATAGATCAGTAGAATTCCTATGCACCAACAAAGAGATCATCAAAGAGGAAATAACCAAATGAATACCATCTACTGTAGTTCCCAAGAAGATAAAATACCTAAGAATAAATCTAACCAGAGAAGAGACCTATAAAGAGAAAATTCCAAGACCATACCACAAGAAACCAAAAGAGACTCACATAAGTGGAGAAACTTACCCTACTCATAGATAAGATTTGACATTGTGAAAATGTCTATTCTACCCAAAGTGATCTACATATACAGTGCAATTTCAGTACAAATTCTAGTGTCATTTCTTAATGAGATGTAGAAAGAAATCACCAACTTTGTTTGGAAAGGGAAGAAATCCCAGTTAAGTAAAGCACTGATAAAGAAGATGAAGAAGACGAGACACAGTGGGAAGGCTCATACTACCCAACTTTAAACCTACTATACTACCATGGTAGTCAAAAGAGCCTGTTACAAAAGAGCCTGGTAAAGAAACAGACATACAGACCAATGGAATAGAACAAAGAACTCAGAAATGTCACCATCGTCCTATGAACCACTGACAGTCAACAAAAGCCCTGAGACTGTAACATCAGGTAAAAACAGTCTCTTTAACAAATGATGTGGGCAAAATTGGTTATCCCCATGCAAAATATGAAAACAAGACCCATATCTCACATCTTACACAAAAACTAACTCAAAATGAATCAAAGAACTAAATATCAAACCTAAAAATGTAACGATCATGCAAGAAAAAAATAAACAGGGAAGTCTAATGCATTGCTTAGACAGACTACAAAATCTGAGCAACAATGTACAAATGACAGAAGAGATGAATGGGGTCTATCACAAATCAAACACATATACTCATCCAAAGACTTTATCAAGATAATTAAAAGACTACCTGCAGAATGGGAAAAACATTTAGCGACTACATATTGGATCAATGTCTGATTTCCATAATCTACAAGATCCTGCAAAATATCAAAATGAGAAAGGTAAATAGTCCTAATTAAACAATGGAAATAGGAGATGGACAGGCGGTTCACCAAAGAAGACCTCTGGGCAGCCAAAAGACACATGAGGAAATGCTCACGATCATTAGTTATTAGAAAAATCCAACTCAGAACTACAATCAAATACTATCTCACCTCAGTGAGGTTATCAATAATCCAAAAAACACAAAACAAATGCTGGAGAGGTTGTTCAGAGATTGCAACACTCCTGCACTGCTAGTTGGAGTGCAAAATGGAATAACCTCTTTAGAAAGCAATTTGGTGCTTTCTTAAAAAGCTAGAAATAGAAATACCACATGATCCAGCAATCCCTCTGTTTGGAATACATCCCACAGAAATAAGGGCTATCACACAAAACAATACATACACATGAATGTTTATTGCAGCACTGTCCACAATAGCAAATAATAGAGTCAACCTAGGCGCCCATCGACAGATGAATGGGTAAACAAACTATGGTACATATACAGTATGGAATGCTCTGCTATGATAAAGAACAATGATGCTTTTAGGAAGTAACTTATAACCTAGTTGCAACTAAAAGACATGCTGAGTGAAATCTGTCAGTTGCAAAAAGACAAATATTCTATGAGGCCACTATCGTAAGTACTTACAAAAGGACTTATGTACAGAAGACAAGACTTTTGGATGGTTCATAGATTACATAGCAGGAATTTGGTTAGGTGAAGGGAGTGACAGCACACAGGAGAGGGCAGATAAGCATAACTAGACTACGCCATAAACTGAAATGTTTTCTAAATTCAACCCAACATCTCAAAGGCTAAAGTAGCAGGGACAATAGCCTGGGGACCATGTTTTTGGGTGACATCAAGGTCATTTGGCATAACTAGTGTTTGGCTAAGAGAGTCATCTGCACACATTATTGGTGAGTGGCATTGGGGGGTCTTAAAAGCTAGCAGTCTGGTATCTGAGGAATACCAATTGGTCCCAATCCACCTGGAATAGACGACAACCAAGAACATCAAAGACATGAGGAAAAATAAGCACAGGAGACATAAGGCCCCACAGAAACAGGAGACTGAATCAGCATGAGATCAGAAGAACCAGATGGTGCCAGGCCACAACCAAAGGGAGCTGTGGTGGGGGATGCAACGTACAGTCCCTGATGTAGCACAAGAAAAAGAGGTGTGCAGCTTAAGAACTCTACTAAAAGACCAGGAATAATGGTCCAGCAGCCTGGAGAGTCCCCTGGGAACATGTCCCCTGCTCTTATTGTTGGCCCAGGTCTGAAATCAGTCCTGAGGTAAACTCTTCAGACAAGAATAGACTGGACTCAGATATACCGTGTGAGTATGTAGCGTGTGTACTTTATGGTTTTATACATTTGTAGGAGGCTGTCCTACTGGTTTCTTTCTAGATAGGAGGTGGGGTGGGAAGAAGGAGATAGATGTTCATTAAGAGGATACTAGAAATAAAAAGTAAAAAGGAGGAGTGCACTCTCAGAGTGAGGAGAGCAGATGGAGTTGCAGATAGGTGGGCATGCAATATTGATTTGGATTATATACTTTCACTTAGTTATCATTATCATAACAAAAACTCATAGCAGGACAGAAATAGAAGGGAAATCCCTCAACTTAACAAGGGCATCCATGCAAAACTAACATCCAACATCATCCTAAATAGATAGAACCAGAAAGTATTTCCCTTGAGAACAGGAACCAATAAGGATGTCCACTGTCAACACTTTCATTCAATATTGATTCTAGCCCAAGCAATCAGATAAGATAAAGAAACAAGGGGCTTCCAAGCTGATAAGGAAAAAGTAAAGGTATCTCTATTTCGTACATATTCAGATGATTAGACCTTACACCCAGAAAACACTAAGAATACACACACATACACACACACAAACCTACCAAGTTCAGCAAAGTATCAGGACACAAGATAAACACATATAAATCAGGTGGCTTCCTTTACACAAACAGAGAGACCATCAAAGAAGAAATCACCAAATCTATACCATTTACAATAGCCCGTGTGAAGATAAACTATCAAAGAATAAATCTAAAAAGAGATTCAAAATTCATATACAAAGAAAATTACAAGATTCTACTGCAAGAAACTGAAAGAGAACTATATAAGCAGTGAAACTTCCTTTCTCACGGACAGAAAGTCACAGCATTGTGAAAATGTGTATTCTGCCCAAAGCGATTTACAGATACAACGCACTCCCAATATCATCTTTTAAAATGAGATTGAGAAACAAATCCCTAATTTCATATGGAAAGGGAAGAAGTCTTGGACAAGTAGAGTATTACTGAGGAAGAAGAACAAAGTGGGACACCTCAGTCTATGTGATTATAGAACCTATTATACTGCCATTGTAACCAAAACAGCCTGGTACTGGCACCAAAACAGATATGTAGACCAATGAAACAGAATGGAGAATACAGATATAACATGATACACCTACAAGCAGCTGATATTTGGCAAAGGCCTGAAGTACATAAACTGGGGAAAACATAGTCTCTTTAATAAATTGTATTGGCATAATGGCATATCTGTATATCTACAGAAAAGAAGGAAGGAGGGAAGGAGAGAAGGAGAGAAGGAGGGAAGAAAGGAGGAAGAGAGGAAGGGAGGGAGGGAGGGAGGGAAGACCCATATCCCACACCATACACAAAATGTAGCACAGCATGCATCAAAGACCAAAACAAAACATCCCAAATAATCAAGATCATGGAAGAAAAATAAGGACAACACTGGAAGCCCTAAAACATGGCATAAACAGACTACAAAAACATTACTAACAACACATGTGACACCTGAAGAAAAAATAGATAACTGGGTACTCTGGCATGTTCATTCAAAGATTTTACCAAAAGAGTAAAAATATTACCGACAGACTGGGAAAGAACTTTTGGCTACCACGTATCAGATTAGCATTTAATCTGTATAATCTACAAGGTACTGAAAAACGTAAACAAGAAACAGAAAAATAATCCAAATAAACAATGGACTAAGGATTTGAACAGGTAGCTCAACAAAGAAGACATCTAGAAGGCTAACATGAGGAAATGCTCAGGATCATTAGCCATTAGAGAAATCCTATCAAAACAACGAGATACCATCCCACCCCAGCAAGGCTGGCCTTAATCTAAAACCATAAAATAATAAATGTTGGAGAGATTATGGGGAGACTTGACCTCTTCTGCACTGCTGCTGGGAGTATAAAATGGTACAATCACTTTGGAAATCAATTTAGTGCTTTCTTGAAAAGCAAAAAATACAAATATCGTATGATCTGGCTCTCTCACTCTTTGGAATATATCCTACAGAAATAAGGGATGTCACACAAACAGATATATGCACACCAATGTTTATCGCATCACTGCCCACAATAGCAAAATTGATGGAGTCAACCTAGGTGCCCATCAACAGATGAATGGATAAACAAACTATGGTATATTCATAGAAAAGAATACTACGCAATTGTAAAGAATAACAGTGATCTTAGGAAACATAACACGGAGCCATCTGGAAGACATTATGCTGAGTGAAATTGCTGTTGTTGTTAGGTGCCTTTGATCCCACCCATAGCAACACTATAAACAATAGAACAAAACACGGCCTGGTTTTGTGCCATGTCCACAATCGTTTTTATGCTTAAGCCAATTGTTGTGGCAACTGTGTCAATTCATCTTGTCAAGGGTCTTCCTTTTTTAACTGAACTTCCAGTCTACCAAGCATGATGCCCTTCTTCAGGGAATGATCTTTCCTGACAACATGTCCAAAGTATGTAAGATTCAGTCTTGTCATCTTTGCTTCCAACGAGCACTCTGGTTGTACTTCTTCCGGAGCAGATCTGTTTGTTCTTTTGAGTGAAATTAGTCAGTTGCAGAAGGACAAATATAGTACGAGGCCACTGTTATAAAGAATTGAGAAAAGGTGTAAACACAGAAGAAAGTAATCTTTGATGGCTACAAGGGTGGAGAGGGGAGACGGGGATTCATAGATTAGATAACAGATAGGAATTGGGTTAGGTGAAAGGCATGATAGAATACAGTAGAAGGATAGTACAATTGGATTACACCAAGAGCTAAAATGTTTTCTAAAGACAGCCCAACATTATGGAGGACAGAGAGGCAAGGCCTGGAGCCCGGGAACATGGTTTCTTGGGACATCTTGACTAATTGTTATAACTAAGGTTTTTTAAAGAAAATGTTCTGCATCCCTCTTTGGGGAGTGGCATCTGGGGTCCCCAAAGCCAGCAAGCAGCCATCTAGGTGGTGTCAATTGGCCCCAATTCACCGAGAGCAGAGAAGAATGAAGAACATCAAAAACACGTGAAAAATATGAGCCCAGGAGACAGAAGATATATAATCCAATGACTACATTAGCATGAATTAGAACTAGAATTACATGGTGCCTGGTCACCACCAATGATGGCCCTGAGAGAGCACAGAACATCAAATTCTAGAGGTAGTAGGAGAAAAATGGGTGTGCATAACTAGAACTCTACTGAAAAACCACACTTGATGATCCTTCCCTGTAGAGTCCCTTGAGGACATGGCCACCAGATACCCTGTTAGCCCAGAGCTGAAATAAGTACCAAAGCCAACTCTTCAGACAAAAATTGAACTGGACTGTAAGTCATACAGTGATGCTGGCTAAAAATGTGCTTCTTGACTTAAATATGTGTGTGAGGCTTTCTGAGCAGCTCTTGCTCAGAGATAAGATGAGATTGTGGAAGGGAACAGAAGTTGGTTGAAGGGATACAGGAAGTACAGGGTGGAAAGAGGTGTGCTGTCATGGGAGGTATGGAGGGAGTTGTTAGAGCTGCATAGCAGTGTGTGTGAAAGGGGTTTTATATGGCAAGTTAATTTTGATTGTAAACTTTCACTTAAAGCACAATAAAGTATTTTTTAGTTATTTAATTTTGCGTGAAAATTGATTAATATTACATTCCTGAAGTAACACGTTATAAGAAAAATATCTACTCTGTTGAGTTTTAAAGTTAAAAAGCTATTCATTCAGGCTGGATCTTGGCCAGAAATTGATACTATGTCTGAAAGTATAAACCACAAATAATTTTTCATAAGATTTTTGATGTAGGCATGTAAATTTATATGGGAATGTACATTTTCACTCAGTCATATTAGATAAAAAAAAAGATTTTTGATGTTTAATTTAGGGATAAAGTATTAGGAGACACTCTTCAATAGAAAAAAAGTGTGAAAGGAAGGAGAGCACCAATTTAAAGATATTGTGAAGGGAAAATATGTTTTTGAGCCATTGCTTGAAAAAATTAATTTAGCTTCTAAAAGTCAAAAAAAGATTTAAAAAACTGAGTGTCTTAAAAAGGAACTGTTTTTTGGTTGTTTTTTTTTTTTCTTAAACAACTATAGGGGCTAATAGCAGCATTTTGATGAGAGCATCAGTTGCAAGTTTCTACAAAAGACACGTAAAAGGAATCAACATATATCAATGATATTCACAATTTAATGAAATTTGAACTTTAAAAGGTTCATTGATGTGTTACTTAAGAATAAGTATTTTAGGCTATTTATTTATTGTACAGAGACTCAGTGAATGAAGGAGACCATTACAAGAACTTATGTTTATAAAGTGACATTACAGGTTAACTAAGAATTTTAATTTAGCTCATTTCTTTAGATCCAGTATTTTCTGTTTTTCATGCTGGAAGCAGATTTTGTTCACAACGAAGTCAGTGAACTTGATTATTCTAAGTGCTACATACCTCATTGCTGCACATCACTACAGTTACCTTCAAGGTCCTCCCATGGGGAAATTATGCACCAACATCAGCACTTAGTCCACCCTTCAAAGCAATTTTCAAACTCTTTCTAGAACGACCATTGAGCACAGTGACAAAGTGATAAGTTCATGAACTTAATTGTATAGCTGTCTGTGAGGGAGTTCTCAGTCAGTAAACAAATAAATGGTTTAGCATACCCTGCCTACTCACCTGATCTGGCCCCTAATGACTTTTTTCTTCACCAAAAGATGAAGGAAATATTGAAAGGAAGACATTTTGATGACATTCACGACATCAAGGATAATACGATAAGAGCTCTCATAACCATTCCAGAAAAAGAGTTCCAAAATTGCTTTGAAGGGTGGACTAGGACTGGCATCAGTGCACAGCTTCCCAAGGGGAGTACTTCAAAGGTGAATATAGTGATATTTAGCAATGAGTTATGTAACACTTTTTCTAGGATGAATTCATGAACTTAATTGGGAGTCCTCTTTAAACATACGAAAAATAACATAATTACTCTGATCTTTGTTTTGAGATGTAAGAGAATACAGACCAAAAAAAAAAAAAACAAAAGCATCCACACAAATAGAATATTAGAAAGAAAGTGTATTTTACAGATAAATTAGAAACTGATTTACATAATTAATACTCATTTTTATTAAGATTTAGTGGTTACTTTATACTTAATGATTTTTATATTAACTGACATTAAATTAATCATTATTTATTTATCTTATATTTTGTTATTGTTCAGAACAGGGTATACTCAATATGTAAGTACACTGTTCCACTTTTATATTATCAATTTTGAAAAATTTTTCATGACAGGGTAGGGCACATCTTCCCAATTCCCTCTGAGAACTAAAGCCTGGAATGATAACTAAATGGATCAGTGGGAACATCCAGGGAGCCCTAGCATCTGGCATAAGGTTTCCAGAGTTGACTAGGTGCCAGTAACATAGTAAGTACCTCTCTCAGAGATGAGACAGCAACTGCTGAATCTTGCTTCTGCTGACTCAAAGTTTCAGATGACTGCAGCATCTAGGGATGTCCTATGAGGATCTTTTGTTGCCAGTGAGAAGGTAGGGCCTGCCACGCCTGACAGCCTGACTGATATAGGCAGCTGCTGGACAGCTCCTTGCTTAGCAGTAAAATACCTTTTTAAAGTAATACCACCTGGAGAATTGACTGCTAACAGGCCCAGTGTCACCTCCTCTACCTTTCACTGATACACATCATACGGTAGGCTGATGGCCCTCTAGTGATTCTACGAGTAGGGTACTTTCTTTACCAGCCAGGAGACAGAGCTTGCCACTTCAGACAGGCCACCTAGGGACAGTTGTTAGAGCACACAGAGATGGCTGGTAACCAAATCCGCCCTTAGAACTATGCCTCAGCTCCTGTTTAAGTAACACCAGAGAAATCAAATAGCTTCTAGATGGTGCACAGACAAAAATCAATAGCTAACCAGTTAAAAAAAAAAAACAGTCGACCATAAATCTGGAAAAGTCCCACAATAATGAATCAAAGAAGTTCCCAGATGAAGAAGGCTTTCTGATACTACTGGAAGTCAAGTACAAAAGAATTATATATAGAGCCCTCCTAGAGAATAAATAAAATGTAGGAGAACAAGATGAACAATTACAATATTTGAACTGATGGAACATCAAAATTGTGATATCTAGCAGATCAGTAACAAAATTACAGGATTAGGCAATTCAATCCAAAGTCAAGACAGTGGAATTGAGGAAATGGAAGTCACTAGCATTTATGGGAAGTCAGAGAAAATAAATAAGAAAAATCTGGAAGCATTAAGCAACATGTGGGACTCTTTTAAGAGAAATAATACACTTCAAAACTGACTCTCAAATGCGATGGTGAGATTAAGACATTCACAGATAAACGGAAGCTTAGAGACTTTGTAAAATCCAAATCAAACCACAAGAAATACTGAAAAGCTTTATTTAGAAAACAAAAATATTAACTGTACAGTTAATAAGGCAATGCAGGACACAGCATCCAGAATTGTGCTCATGTAGGGAAGTCACAAAGCTGAATCAAAACCACAGTATTAACAGAAGGGAAAGAGTGTTACATGAAAAGTATGACACCATCACCTGAGAAAGAAGAATACATTAAAGTAGTTATAACCCTTTCAGATGTAGTGGAAATTAAAAAGATATGCATAAATTAATCTCTGGTTCAAACTTAGGATAGTAAGGGGGATCATAGGGGTAGCCACAAAGGAAAATAACAGTGTGACGTGTCAAAACAAGAAGCATAATACAGGAGTCTCAAAAAACTCAAAACCAGCGGAAAAAGATGAAAAGTCAACCCATATATAAGAATGACCCAGAACAGAATATTAGTAACAACGTAGAAAACATCAACAAACATAAAAATAAATGTATCAGAATGACAGCACTGCACACGTATCTGTCAATAATTATACTGAATATAAATGGACTAAATGTTCCAATAGAGAGAGAGTGACAACCTGGATCAAAAGACATGACCTGTCTATGTGTTGCTTACAAGAAACACAACTTAGACTCAAGGACATGAACTAACTGAAAATCAAAGGATGGGAAAATATATACCAAGCCAACAACATGTGAAGAAGAGCAGAAATGGCAATATTAATCTCAGATAAAACAAAATTTAATGTAAAATCTATCATTGTGGACAATAATGGTCACTGTTTATTGCTGAAAACTTCAATGTATAAGGAGGATATAATAATATTAAATACTTATGTACCTAATATCAGAACATCTAAATATATTGAAAAACTACTGACAACATCAAAAAATGAAAAAGTCCCAAATGTATGTAGGTACCCACTCATGTGGGTCTCTCTATCTTCTGGGTTGTCTTTACCCCATGTCATTTTTGTCCTCGGTGATCATCCATTCCTGCTGAGTTGGGGCCATTTGCTGTGCCCTTGGATGGCCGCTTGGCAGCTTTTAAGATCCCAGACACCACTCACTGATGTGGGGTGCAGAGAGCCCTCTTAGAAAAATGCTAGTTGTGCCAATTGGCCTCGATTTCACCTAAGAGCATGGTCTCCTGCCCCCTGCTCCAGCTACTCTGTGCTTGCAATATGGGGTTAAGATGGAAGGAGTATTCAAGTTATGCTGAAGTCTACTTAATATTGTTCTTGTTTCTAATGTGTGCTATCACCGTGATGGCACTCACTAAGTTGAGTCTCACTGGCAACACAAGAATAAGAAGGGGTACACCCTGAGATCTCCACTAAAAGACCACAATTGGTGGTCCAGTGGCTTCGGGGTTCCCCTGGGAGCATGGCCCCTGGCCCTGATGCTGCCCTTGCCCGTAAATCATAACAAAGGTCCACTCTTCGGACACAAATGGATTGGACTTGGCAATTCAGAGCGACCATATATTGGATGCACTTTATGGTTCTGTGCATCTATAGGATATCATCCTGCTGACTTCTGGCTAAAGGAAAGAGAGTGGGTGGAGAGGAGGGGAAAGGAGACTATTGAGAGGATGAGACATATATGGAGCAGAGAGGAATAGTGTGCTGTCACCAGGCAGGGAGAGCAGTGGAAGCTGCATATAGGTGGGCATGTAAATTTATATCAGAATGTACATTTTCACTCTGTCATAATAAAAAAAAATGAAACAGATCACAATAATAGCTGGGGACTTCAACACTCCACTTTCTGTTATGGATAGATCATCCAGCAAAAGGCTCAGTAGAGATACAAAGAACCTTATTGCAAAAATTAACCAGCTAGGCCTTATCAGCATATAGAATGTTCTACTTACCAATAGATAAGTATACCTTCTTCTCCAATGCACATGCAACAGTTTCCAGAATAGACCATGTATTAGGACAGAAAGCAAATCTCAACAAAATCTATATCACTGAATTATTGCAAAGCATCTTCTCAGACCATAAAGCCCTAAAAGTTGAAATCAAAAGCAGAAAAAGCATAGGTAGAAATATGAACTCATGGAAACTGAACAACACCTTGCTCAAAAACCCATGGGTTATAGAAGAAATCAAGGACAAAATAAATTTATAGGATTGAATGAGAATGAAAACACATCCTGCCAGAACCTATGGGATAGAGCAAAAGCAGTGTTCAGAGGTCAGTTTATTTCTATAACTGCACACATCTGGAAGGAAGAAAGGGACCAAATGAAAGAATCAACCCTACAGCTGGAACAAGTAGAAAGAGAGCAAGAGAAACCCTCAGGCACCTGAAGAAAACATAATAAATATTAAAGCAGAACTAAATGAATTAGAGAGTAGACGAATAATTGGAAAAATTAACAAAACCCAAAGTTAGTTCTTTGAAAAGATCAACAAAATTGATAAAGCACTGGCTAAAGTTACAAAAGAAAAACAGGAGAGGAAAAAAAAACCTAATAAGAAATGAGATGAGATGTCACAACATATTCAACAAAAATCAAAGCATCGTAAGAGAATACTATGAAAGTCTGTACTTGAACAAATTTTAAAACCTAGAGGAAAAGTTTCTAGATTCATGTCACCTACCAGAATTATCACAAGGAGAAGTAGAACTACTTAATAAACTCATCACAAAGGAAGAGATTGGAAAAGTAATAATAAAAAAATAGCAACTGAAAAATGTCCCGACCCAGATGGCTCCACCAGAAGATTCTACCAAACTTTTAGAGAAGAATTAATTCCAATATTGCTGTATTTCACAGCATAGAAGGGGATGCAATACTTCCAAATTCATTTTATGAAGCCAACACAACCCTGAAACCAAAGCCAGGGAAAGATTGTACCAACAAAGAAAACTGCAGACCAATATCACTCATAAACCCATATGCAAACATCTTCAACAAAATCCTTGCCAATAGATTTCAACAACATATCAAAACAATAATTCATTGGGGCACAGCCAAGATGGAAGACTGCGCACATGTCTCCCTAAATCCCTCTAGAAACCAAGACCTGAATTGATAATTAAACAGAGCCTTCTAGATACCTAGTGAGCCCTAGGACACAGCATAGGACTGCTAATTTGGACTTCAAACCACTGAACAGAAAACCTCCTCTCTAGCTCCTGGCCAGTCCTGGATTTCACGGACAGAAAGTAACTCACCATTTTTAATTTTTTTTCTGTCTCTTGGCCAGCTGGTCGAGCTGGGTCTTGACTAGTGGTTAGTCTAAGACATATCACTGGTGGGATTGACCGGTGAAATTGCCATATTTTGACAGCCCAGCTTAAGACTCTGTGTACCTCACCACCTTTGGCATCTCTTTCCGCCTCTGCCATAGTGAAGTTTATATGGAGGCACCAGGCAGCAAGCTTGTGTGGAACACCATCTTGCATATGTAGGCCTCAGCTGGACCTGGTATTTAGCTTGGGAGTCAGTGCCTGCCCACTAGAGAGTGTTTTTCTGGCAGAAAAGCAGTAGTTTACATAGTATCACCAACAGCAGTGGCCCAGCAACAGAGACTGTGAATTCTGTACATCTCGGCACCTCTTGTCTCTCTTTCCACCTCTGCCATAGTGCAATTTTACAGAGATGCTGGGTGGCGAGTTTGTGCGGGAACACCATCTTGGGTATGGAGGCCTTGGACAGACCTAATTCCCAGGCTTGGAGATAGCACTTGCCCGTATGAGAGCATTTTGCCAGCAGAAAAGCAGTATTTTATACAGTGTCACCTATGGCTGGGGCCTGTCAGCAGAGGCCAACGGGGCAGTAGCACTACCGTATTTTGAACTAATTCATAACATCTGGGGTTGGATGTAGAGGTGCTTACCTTGCCACTTGGGAAGAGGGCACTGTATACCTGAAAACCTGAGTGACCTAGGAAGTGGTCAGATACCTTTTGCCTTTCATTTTAAGACGGCCTAGAGAAACAACTGCGGTCGATCCTCACAGCATCTCTCCCAGACTTTATTGATTCACATGAAGCCCAAAAAGCAACAGACTTTCGAGAAAACAGTAAATAGTAAATCACCCATGGCTTCAGAAGGCCCCCAAATGAAATAACCAAAGAGCTTTCAGGATGAAGTCTGAAATTATTGGAAGGTGAATACAAAAGGATTATATAGGGAGCTCTCCTAGACCTTATAGAAAATGAAGTAGAGGAAAATGAAAAACTAACCAAGCTGTTTGATCTGATGGAACACCACTTTTCTGAAACCCCACAGATCAAGAAAGAAATCAAAGACATAGAAACTTCAATTCAAAGCCACAAAAACAGAATGGAACAAAATGAAACTAGACTTTCTGATTTGGAATACAGAGCTACTGACTTCAGCATCTATGAGGACAAATCAGAAAAAAGAAACAAGAAAGATGGAGATGCATTAAGAAGCATGTGGGACTCTATTAAGAGGAATAACCTTCGATTAATTGGAGTCCCTGAACATGGCAACACACCTGAGAACACAGAAAGTATTGTTGCTGAGCAGCTGACAGAGAACTTCCAAGAAATCACAAAGGAAGAGAATATAGATATCCAAGATGCATATTGAATGCCACTCAATGTAGATCTCAAAAGAAGGACTCCAAGACATATAATCAAGCTTAACAAAATGAAACATAAGCAGTAACTCTTAAAGGCAGCAAGACTCAAAGCAAAGCTAACATTCAGAGGGAAACCCTGCAGGCTTTCATCAGACTTCTCAGAAGAAACAATGCTGGCACAGAGACAGTGGCATGACACATTCAAAGCCTTGAAGGAGGAGAACTTGCAAACAAGAATTGTATATCCTGCAAAACTATCTTACAAATACACAAATGAAACGAAGACATTCGCAGATAAATAGAAACTCAGAGACTTTGTACAAACCAAACCAAAGCTACAAGAAATACTGAAAGAATCTCTTGGCTTTGGTGTAGAGAACAAAACCACTAACTTTGTATTTTAGAAGCACCCACCATCCAGAATCCTACTCATTAGCAAAAGCTATAATAGTGAAAGAAATAATCCAATGATGGTATCATGAAAACTACGATGTCACTATACTAAAAAGAGGGATGTACTACAGTCGTTACAGTCCTTCCAGATGCAAAGGAAGTTGACAAGACTAGTAGTAATTAGAATTGGGTTTATACATAGTCTATTAAGTGGGATCATGGGGTGGCTGTAAAGCAAAATAAAGAAGCAACATACCATATCAAGAAATGTAATACAGGGGTCTCAACAATGACAAAACCAACCCTGGAGAAAGAGAAACTCAACTCACAAAGAAGAATGTCTCAGAACAGATTAATAAGAACAACAGAGAAAACATCAACACAAAAATAAACATATCACAATGGCAGCACTGATCACATAGCTATCAGTAATTACATTGAATGTGAATGGACTGAATGCTCCAGTAAAGAGACATCAAGTGACACCTCGGAACAAAAGGCATGACCTATCTATGAGTTGCCTACAAGAAACTCACCTTAGACTTAAAGATAGGAACAAACAAAATTAAAGGATGGAAGAATATATATCAAGCTAGCAATGAACAAAGAAAAGCAGATGTGGCAATTCTAATCTCCGATAAAATAAATTTTAATGTAAAATCCACCATCGTGGACAAGGATGGACACTAGTTATTGCTGAAAGGTTCAATACTCAAGCAAGTTGTGAAAATATTAAATATTTAATGCACCTAATATTAGAGCACCTAAATATGAGTCAATCTGACTTGACAGCACTTGGCTTTTGGCTGCAAATATGTCAAAGAAACACTGACTACACTCAAAAAGGAGAAAGATCACTCCACAATAATAGTAGGATACTTCAACACTCCACTCTCAATACTAGGTAGATCATCTAGAAAAAAAGCTCAGTAAAGACGCAGAAGACCTTATTACCACAATTAACCAACTAGACATCATCTACATACACAGAACTTTTAATCCATCAGCAGACAACTACACCTTCTTCTCCAGTGCACATGAAACATTCTCCAAAATATACCATATGTTAGGACACAAAGCAATTCTTAACAAAATCCATACCATTGAATTAATGCAAAGCATCTTCTCAGATGATGAAACCTTAAAAGTCCAAATCAATAGCAGAAAAAACATAGATAGAAAGTGGAACTCTTGGAAACTGAACAACATCTTGCTCAAAAACTCATGAGTTATAGAAGAAATCAAGGATGAAATAAAGAAATTTATGGATTCCAGTGAAAATGAGAACACTTCCTACCAGAACCTATGGGATAAAGCCAAAGCAGTGCTCAGAGGTCAGTTTATCTCCATAATTGCACACATCTGGAATGAAGAAAGAAACCATGTCAAAGAACTAATCCTACAGCTTGAACAAGCAGAGAGAACAACAGAGGAACCCCTCAGGCACCAGAAGAAAACAGATCATAAAGATTAGAGCAGAACTAAATGAAGTAGAGAATAAAAGAACCATTAAAAAAATTGAAAAGACCATCAGTTGCGGTCTTTTAGTGGAGTTCTCAGGATGCACCCCTTTTTATTCTTGTGTTGCCAAAAGCTGGTTTTTTGAAAAGATCAACAAAACTGACGAATCATTGGGTAAACTTACAAAAGAAAAACAGGAAAGAAAATAACCCAAATAAAAATGAGAGGGGAGTTGGCACAACAGATCCAACAGAAATCAAAAATGTCATAACAGAATACTATGAAAGACTATACTCTAACAAATTTGAAAACCTAGAGGAAATGGACAAATTCCTTGATTCATATCACCTACCCAAATTATCACAAGGTGAAGCTGAACAACTTAATAAACCCATAACAAAAGAGCCAGACAAAAGAAGAGATTGAAAATGTCATCAAAAAACTACCAACCAGAGATAGTCTGGTCTGTGATGACTTCACCAGAAAATTCTACCAACCTTTTAGAGAAGAGTTAACTCCAAGACTACTGAGACTATATCACAGCATAGAAACGCATGGAATGCTCCCAAATTCATTCTATGAAGCCAGCATAACCCTGATACCAAAGCCAGGGAAAGATCCAACCAAAAAGGAGAACTACAGACCGATATCACTCATGAATTTAGATGCAAAAATCTTGCCAATAGAATACAACATCTCCAAAAAATAATTTATTATGACCAAGTTGGATTTACACCAGGGATGTAAGGCTGGTTCAACATCAGAAAAACAACCACAAAAGACAAGAATCACCTGATCTTGTCTATTGATGCAGAAAAGTCATTTGATAAAGTCCAACATCCATTCATCCTTAAAACTCTCAGCAAAATAAAAATACACGGCCAATTCCTCAATGCAATAAAGGCCATTTATACAAAGCCAACTGCCTGTGTCATCCTGAATGGAGACAGACTAAAACAGTTTTCCTTGAGAACAGGAACTAGGCAAGGATGCCGTGTTAGTCAGCGGGGGCTGCTCTAACAGAAATACCACAGAGTGAATGACTTCAAAAAAGGAAAGTTCATTCTTACACAGTGTGGTAGGCTGAAAGCCCATATTCAGAGTGTACACTCCAGTGGAAGGCTTTCCCCTTGTCGGCTCAGGAGGAAAGTCTGATATTGCGTCAGTCTTTGTCCAGGGAGCATCGTGGCACAGGAACCTTAAGTGTAATGGACAAGTCCTTTTCCTGGTGCTTTCTTGGCAGTACGAGGTTACCAGTTCTCAGCCTGTATCCCTTTCCTGAAAGGATTAAGGGTGGGTCAAGCCATACTCCAGGGAAACTCTCTTTACAGTGGATCAGGGAGGTGATCATAAAAAGGGATTTGCAGTCCCACCCTAATCCTTTAACATAAGCAAAGGAAACTCACAAAATGGAGGACACTCACAAGATACTGGGAATCATGGCCCAGCCACGTAGCTACACATATTTTTGGGTGGACACAATTAAATCCATGACAGATGCTTACTCTCAGCTCTCCTATTCACCATTGTATTAGAAGTTCTAGCCAGAGGAATTAGTCAAGACAAAGAAATAAAGGGCATTTACATCAGCAAAGAAGAAGTAAAAATCACCCTATTTGCAGATGATATGACTGTATATGCAGAGAATCCCAAAGAATCCATTAGTAAACTACTCAAACTGATAGAAGAGTTCAGCAAAGTCTTAGGATACAAGATAAACGTAAGCAAATCAGTAGGATTCTTATATACAAACAACGAGATTATTAACAAAGAAATTACCAAGTCAATACCATTTAGTATGGCCCTTAGGAACATAAAGTACCTAGGAATAAATCTAACCAGAGAAATAACAGATGTTACAAAGAGAACTGCAAGCCCTTACTACAAGAAACTAACAGAGACCTATATAAATGGAGAAACCTACCCTGCTCATAGATAGGAAGATTTAACATCTTGAAAATGTCTATTTTACCCAAAGCAATCTACTTACATAATGCAATCTCAATACATTTTTTAATGAGAAGCAGAAACAAATTACCAACTTTGTCTGGAAAGCGAAGAAACCTCAGGTAAGTAAAGCAGTAACTAAAGAAGAAGAACACACTAGGAGGCCTCTCATTACCTGACCTCAGAACCTATTACACTGCCACAGTAGTCAAAACAGCCTGGTACTGGTACAAAAAGAGACAGACAGATCAATGAACAGAGTTGTGACCCCAGAGATGACACTATCCTCCTACAAACAGTTGATATTCAACAAAGGCCCTAAGAAATTAAACTGGGGTAAAAACAATCCCTTCAACAAATAGTACTGACAAAATTGGATATCCATCTGCAACAAACTGAAACAAGACTCATATCTTACACCTTATACAAAAACCAACTCAAACTGGATAACAGACCTAAATATCAAATCTAAAATGATAAAGCTCATCGAAGAAAAACTAGGAACAGCAATAAAGTTTTAATACACAATGTAAACAGACTCCAAAATCTGTCAAACAAACCACAATCAACAGAAGAGAAAATAGATAAATGGAAACTATTAAGAATCAAGCACTCCATACATATCTCATCCTCCTAACAGTCCTCTCCCCTCCTCTCCACCCACTCTCCTTCCTCCAGCCAGAGGTCAGCAGGATGATATCCTATAGATGTATAGAACAATAAAGTGCATCCAATATATGGTCACTGTGCATCACCAAGTCCAATCCATTCGTGTCCGAAGCGTGGACCTTTGTTATGATTTAAGGGCAAGGACAGCATCAGGGCCAGGGTCCATGCTCCCAGGGGAACCCCGAAACCGATGGACCATCAGTTGAGGTCTTTTAGTGGAGATCTCCAGACGTGTATGGACCAGAGAGGAATACTGTGCTGTCACTGGACAGGGAGAGCAGTGGAAGCTGTATGTAGGTGGGCATGTAAATTTATATGAGAATGTACATTTTCACTCAGTCATATTAAATAAAGAAAGAAATAAAAGAGGAAAAAAAAGAATCAAACACTTCTGCTCATCCAAAGACTTTATTAATAGAATTCAAAGGCTACCTACAGAATGGGAAAAAATATTCAGAAACTATACATCAGACCAACGCCTGATCTCCATAATATGTAAGGTACTACACAATATCAATAAGAAAAATATAAATCATCCAATTAAGTGATGGACAAAAGAGATGGACAGACACTTCTCCAAAGAGGACATTTGGGCAGCCAAAAAACACATGCAGACATGCTCACAGTCATTAGCTATTAAAGACATTTAAATCAAACTATAATGAGATACCATCTCACCCCAACAAGGTTGGCCATGATGCAAAAAGTGCAAGACAACAAATGCTGGAGAGGCTGTGGAGAAATTGGAACTGTCCTACACTGATGGTGGGATTGGAAAATGGTGCAACCTCTTTGGAACTAATCTGGCGCTCCCTTATAAAACTGGATACAGATTTACCATTTGATTCAGTAATTCCACTGCTCGGAATATATCCTACAGAATCAAAGCCATTCACACCACCTGATATAAGCACATGAATGTTTATTGCAGCACAGTCCACAATGACCAAAAGATGGAATCAACCCAGATGCCCAACACCAGAGGAATGGATAGGTAAACTATGGTGTATTTACTCAGTGGAACACTATGCAATGATAAAGAAAAATGATGATTTCAGGAAAAATCTCATAACCCGGTTTCAGTTGGAGGACATTATGTTGAATGAAAGCAGTCAGTGACAAAAGGACAAATATTGTATGAGAGCCTTACAGTAAGAACTTAAAATCAGACTCATGCATAGAGAAAAAGACTCTGATGGCTGCAAGAGTGGGGAGAGTGGGAAGGCGAGGGAGGGTTTAGATTAGACAGTTGTTAGAAATTTGATTGGTGAAATCGGGAGCAGCACATGCTAGTAAGAAGATTAATATTACCTGGACTTCAACACAACCTGAGTACTCCTCCCATCTTAACCCAATATTGCAAAGACAGAATAGCTGTAGCGGGGACCAGGGACCATGCTCTTAGGCGAAATTGAGGCCAATTGGCACAACTAGCATTTTGCTAATGAGGTGTCTCTGCATCCCACATTAGTGAGTGGTGTCTGGGATCTTAAAAGCTGCCAAGCTGCCATCTGAGGGTACAGCATATGGTCCCAACTCAGCAGGAATGGATGATCACCGAGGTCCATACTGACATGGGGAAAGAGAATCCAGATGACTGAGAGACCCATGTGAGTGGGGGTCTACATCGACTTGAGACTGGAAGAACCAGACGGTGACAGGCCGCCACCAGTGATAGCTGTCACAGAGCCCACAAAGTTGAGTTTCACTGGTAACACAAGTATACATCGGGGTGCACTCTGAGACCTCTACTAAAAGACTGCAAATGATGGTCCAGGGGCTTTGGGGTTCCCCTGGGAGCATGCCTCCTAATTCTGATGTTGCCCCTGTCCATAAAACACAGTGAAGGTCAACTCTTCAGACAGCAATAGATTGGATGTGGAGATGCAGAGTGACCATATTTTGTGAGCATTCTATTGTTCTACACATCTGCAGGATATCATCCTACTTACCTCTTACTGGAGGAAGTGGAGTGGGCGGAGAGGAGGGGAAAGGAGACTGTTGGGAGGACAGGACTTGCATGAAGCAGAGAGGAAGAGTCACCAGGTAAGAAGAGCAGTGGGAGCTGCATATATGTGAGCATACAAATTTATATGGGAATGTATATTTTTATTCAATCATAATAAAAGATAAATAAATAATTCGTCATTACCTAGTTGAGTTCACACCAGAGACGCAAGGCTGGTTCAACATCAAAAGAACTATTCATGTGATCAACCACAAAATAGCCTAAAAAGGATAAGAATCACCTGATTTGATCAATTGATGCAGAAAAAGCATTTGACAAAGTTCAGCACTGTGTTGGCAACACTGATTCATGCTAAAAACTCTCAGCAAAATAGGAATCAAGGAGAAATTCCTCAAAGCAATAAGGAGCATCTACACAAAGCCAACTGCCTACATCATCTTGAATGGAGAGAGACTGAAAGAATTCCCCTTGAGAACAGGAACTAGACAATGATGCCCACTTCCACCACTACTATTCAACACTGTACTGGAAGTACTAGCCAGAGCAATTAGACAAGACAAAGAAATAAAGTGCACCTACACTGACAAAGAAGAAGTAAAAATCTCCCTATTTGCAGATGATATGATTGCACATGCAAATGATCCAAAAGAATCCATTAATAAACTGCTGGAACTAGAAGAGTTCAGCAAAGTAACAGGATATAAGATAAATGTAAGTAAATCAATAGTATTTCTTTATACCAACAAAGAGATCATCAAAGAAGAAATCACCAAAATCAATACCATTTATTATAGCCCCCAAGAAGATAAAATATCTGAGAATAAATTTAACTAAAGAAATAAGAGACCTATACAGAGAGACTCCAAGACCTTTCTGCAAGAAACCAAAAGAGAATACATAAATGGAGAAACCTGCCCTGCTCATGGATAGGAAGACTTAACATTGTGAAAATGTCTATTTTACCCAAAGCCATGTACATACACAATGCAATCCCAACACAAATGCCAGTGGCATTTTTTAATGAGATAGAGAAATAAATCACCCACTGTGTTTAGAAAGGGAAGAAACCTGGTTTAAGTAAAGCACTACTGAAGAAGAGGAACATGCTGGGAGGCCTCACACTACTGGACTCTGGAAACTGTTACCCTGCCACAGTAGTCAAAACAGCCTGACACTGGTACAAAAACAGACATGTAGACCAATGGAACAGAGTTGAGACTCCAGAGATGGCACCATTGTATTATGAATAGCTGATAATCAACAAAGGGCCTGAGATTGTAAACTGGGATAAAAACAGTCTTTTTAAACAAACTGTGTTGGAAAAATTGGATATCCATCTGCAAATACTGAAACAAGACTCATATCTCACACCTTAAAGAAAACCTAAATCAAAATGGATCCAAGAATCTAAATATCAAACCTAAAACGATAAAGATCATGCATGAAAAAATAGGGCCAACAATGGAAGTTCTAATACACAGTTTAGACAGACTTCAAAATCTAACAAACAAAGCATGATCAACAGAGAATATAGATGAATGGGAACTACTAAGAATTAAACACTTTTGCTCATCCAAAGACTTTATCAAAAGAGTTAAAAGAAAAAAAAAAAAAAAAAAAAAAAAACACTTGCAGAATGGGAAAAAAGTATTTGGCAACTACATGGCAGGCCGACATCTGATCTCCATAATCTATAATGTACTGAAAAGTATCAACAAGAAGATGGTAAATAATCCAATTAAGTGATGGGCAAATGAGATGGACAGACACTTCACCAAAGAGGACAACTAGCCAAAAGACACATGAGGAAACACTCGTTATCATTAGCTATTAGAGAAACCCAAATCAAAACTACAATGAAATACTATCTCACTCCAACAAGGTTGGCCATGATCCAAAAAAACACAAAACAGCAAATGCTGGAGAAACTGTGGAAAGATCAGAACCCTCCTACACTGCTGGCGAGATTGCAAAATGGTACAACCTCTTTGGGAAGCAATCTGGAGCTTCCTTAAAAAGCTGGAAGTAGATAGACCATTTGATCCAGTAATCCCACTGCTCAGAATTTATCCTACAGATAAATGAACAGGCACATGCATTGTTCTTTGCAGCACAATCCACAATAGCAAAAAGATGGAATAGACCTAGATGCCTATCAGCAGATGAATGGATTAAACAAACTATGGTACATATATTCCATGGAACACTATGCAGAGATAAAGAACAATGATGATTTTAGGAAACATTTCATAACCTGGTTTCAACTGGAAGACATTATCCTGCATGAAATTAGCTGCAAAAGGACAAGTACTGTATGAGACCCCTGCTTTAAGGACTTAAAAAAAAAAAGACATACAGGAGGAAAGACTCTCTGATGGCTACAGCATAGGAAGGGAGGGAGAGGGCTGGTCATAGATGAGATAGCTGATAGAAATTTGGTTGGGTGAAATCAGTGACAGCACGTAGTAGAAAGTAGATCAACTTAACTGGACTTCACTATAAACTGAAAGAGCTTCTAATTGCAAGCTCTTCTATTGCAAGGACAGAGTAGCAGCAGTGGGGTCTGGGGACCATGCTGTTGCAGAACATCAAGACCAATTGGCATAACTAGCCTGTTGATAAGAGAGTCTACTGAACGCCATATTGGTAAGTAGCATCTGGGGTGTTAAAAGCTAGAAAGCTGCCATCTGAGGTATAACAAATGCTCCCAAGTCATCCGGAACAGACAACCACCGAGAACAAAGACAGGAGGAAAAAAGACTCCAGGAGACAGAAGGACCCACGCGAATGGGAGACTTTATCAACATGTGACTAGAAGAACTAGATGGTGCCCATGAAAGACAGCCATGATGGGCCATACAATGTTGAGTCTTTGTGGCAACATGAGAAAAAGAGGGGTGCAGTTCAAGAGCTCCACTAAAAGACCACCACTGATGGTCCCATGGCCTGGGGCATCCCCTGCATGAATGGCCCCTAGACCTGCTTCTGTCCTTGTCTAGAAAACACTAATAAGGTCAACTCTTTGGACAAAAAGTGGAATAGACTTGGGGACACAATTTGACCATGTGTTGAGGGTACTTTATGGTTCTATGCATTTATAGGATCCTGTCGTACTGATCTCTTTCTAGAGGCCAAATAAGAGGGTGGAGAGGAGGGAACAAGAGCTTGTTAAGAGGCTACAAGAAGAATAGGATGAAAAGAAGAAGTGTGCTCTCAGCAAGCAAGGAGAGTAGAAGGAGCTGCAGATAGGTGGGCACTGAAATTTGATTTGGATTGTGTACTTTCATTTAATTACAATAAAAAAATAGAAACAAAAAGTGAATTTCATGAATGGATGTCATTGATTCAATTGTGTGCCTACACCACCAAATGTGTATTACAAATAGGCTGGGCCATGATTCCTGGTATTATGTGATGTTTTTATATGCTGTAAATCCTGACTCTATGATTTTAATTTGGGAGGACTGATGATTGTTGTGTTAGTGAGGCAGAAATCAATATATAAGGTTCTATTGTGCCTTGAGGTTAGCTCCTGGGATATAAAGAAAAGAGAAGCAAGCAGAGAATTGGGGATCTCATTCCATCAGGAAAGAAATTCTTTCTGGTCTGGAGAAGTTCTGGTCTGCCTATAGGTTCACTATGAGTTAGAACTGATGTGACAGCAATGGATTTTTTCTTTTTTTTTTTTTTTAACAAGTAGCTTCTGATCTGATACTTTGCTTCTTCATTTAATTTTCAGGGCTCTAGGATAGATGTCTGTATCTATTTTACTAGATTTTGGGGTGTTTTTTGGATTGGTACATATGACTAGTCTACCTTCCTGGCTCCGTATCTGCTTGTGGGCATTTTTAGAGTGTTTTTTGAAAAGAAACAGGCCTCACGTTATAATTATACTAATATTTTTAAACTTTTCAAATACCATTTTCTCACAATCTCAGAAGAATACTAAAAGCTTTTTCCTTTCTATTACATAAGTGACTACAGTCAGATCTTTCAGTGTTGGAAGTCAAAATAAAAATGTAAATTATATGTTATACTGGAATATCTTAATTACAATAAAGGGATTAAAGAAGTTCTATTTTAATAAGTAGATTATGCTAAAATAATTCTGAATACCCTTTTGATAATGTGATTGTTAACTTATCAGGGAGTGCAAAGGAAGCTTAAACTAAGATTTAAGATGTACCAGGTACTTACTTTGAGCTTTGAACATAATATTCAACTTAAAACAAGAGCAACTGTATAACAAATAAATGACATATATACTCTTTGTTTTACTTGTCTAGTGCTGCTGTTACAAAACACCACAAGTGGATATCTTTAACAAATAGAAACTTATTTTCTCAACAGAAGAGTTGGCTACAAGTCCAAATTCAGGGCTTCAGCTGCAGGAGAACTCTTTGTCTGTTGACTCTGGAGGAAGGTCCTTGTTATCAATCTTGCCCTGGGACCGGGAGCTTCTGAGGAACAGGGATGTCCTCTACTAATGGTACTGCTTAAGCCCATTGTTGTAGTCACTGTATCAGACCATCCATTTGATGGTCTTCACCTCTTTTACTGAATCTCTACTTGACCAAGCATGGTGTCCTTCTCCAGGGACTGATCCCTCCCAACAACACATCCAAAGTGTGTAAGACACAGTCTCACAATCTGTGCTTCCACAGACCACTCTGTCTGTACTTCTTCCACAACTGATCTGTTTGTTCTTTTGGCAACCCATAGTATATTCAACATTCTTTTCCAAGACCACAAGTCAAAGGCATGAATTCTTCTGTCTTCCTCATTCATTGTCTAGTTTTAACATGCATATGATGTGACTGAAAATATCATGGCTTAGATCAGGCATACCTTAGTCTTCAAAAGGCATCTTTACTTTTCAACACTTTAACAAGGTCTTTTGCAGCAGATTTTCCCAATGTAATGTGTCATTTGACTTCTTGAATGCTGCTTCCATGGACATTGATTGTAGAACGAAGCAGAATGAAATCCTTGACAATTTAAACCCTTTCTCCATTTATGATGATGTTGCTTATTGATCCAGTTATAATGATTTTTGTAAAGTAAAATTTTGCTAAAGATCATTCAAAAGTGACTGCAACAGTATAATGGCATGTAACTGCTAGAAATTCAAGCCAGATTCAGAAGAGTACAGGAAACCAGGGTATCAATGCTGATGTCAGATGGATCTTGGCTGAAGCAGAGAGTACCAGAAAGATGTTTACCTGTGTTTCATTGATTCTTCAAAGGAATTTGACTGTGTGGATCATTACAAATTGTGGATAACATGGTGGATAACAGGAATTCCAGAACACTTAACTGTGTTCACGGAGAATCTGTACATGGATCAGGAGAGTCATGCAAACAGAATGAGGGGACATTGCTTGGCTTAAAGTCAGGCAAGGTGTGTGTCAGGGTTGCATCCTTTTGGTATACCTTTAAAATCTGCATGCCAAGCAAATAATCTGAGAAGCTAGAAACTATGAAGAACAAAGCATCAAAATTGAAGGAAGACTCACTAACAACCAGCATTATGCAGATAACTCAACTTTGCTTGCCGAAAGTGAAGAGACTTCAAGACACTTACTGGGGAAGATCAAAGGCCATAACCCTGAGTATGGGTTTGTAACTCAACATCAAGAAAATAAAAATCCTTGGATACCTGGTATTAATCCCACCTGGTCATGGTGCAGTATATAAGTATTTTATTGTTAGAATCTTGACAATTTTTCATCTGTATTCATGAGAGACATTGATCAGTAATTTTTTTCTTTGTGATGTCTTTGCCTGATTTGGGATCAGGGTTATGCTAGCTTTATAGAATGAATGTGGAAGTACCACTTCACTTTTATGTTATGAATTATTCTGTATAGTACTAGTATAAGCTTTTCTATGAATATTTGCTAGAATTCTCCAGTGAAGCTATTTGGGCCAGGCCTTTGTTGTTAGTGTTGGGAATTTTTATATTTTCGTTTGTATTACCTTTTCAATCTTTTCTGTTGTTTGGTTCTGTTCAGATTATATACTTCAGTTTCTGTTAATTCATATAGCAGAACATTTCTAGAAGTTTATCCATTTCCTCTGGGTTTTAAAAACTTGTTGGACTATAGTTTTCATAGTACCCTGTTATGATCCTTTTTATTTCAGTTGGATCAGTTGTAATATCTCCCATTTCATTGTTTATTTTGGTTATTTACTTCCTATTGTTTTTTCTTTTGTCAGTTTGGCCAGTGGTTTGTAGATTTTGATGATCCTTTCAGAGAACCAACTTTTGGTTTTGTTGCTTGTTGTTTTCCTATTACCTGTTTCGTTTATTTCTGCTCAGATCTTCATTACTTACATTTTTCTAGTGGCTAAGGTCTTCTTTTTTGTCCTCTTTCTATTTGTTCTAGTTGCAGGACTAAAATTTTGATACTGTGTCCTTCTCTTTTTTGGAGTATATTTTCTCAATGTAATGCATCTTTTGATTTTGTGATTACTGCTGCCATGGGCACTGATTCTGGAACTAAGTAAAATTAAAACTTTGATAACCTCAACACTTTCTTTAAATGGAGAAAGGATAAAAGATAAGCATAAAAATAAGTGGGAGTCCTATAAAACAATAAACAGAAATATGAAAAGTGAATCAGGAAAGCTATACTATCTATATACTTGTAAAAAAAAAAATCTATTGCTGTCAAGATAGTTCTGACTCGTAGGGACCTTATAGGGAGAACAGAACTTCTCCAGAGGTTTTCTAAGGATCAACTGGTGGATTAAAACTGCTGATCTTTTGTTTTACCTCTTAGCTTCTTTAGGAATAAATTTAACCATAACATAAAAGACCTGCACAAGAGAACTACAAAATACTACTGCAAGAAACCAAAAGAGACCTACATAAATGTGGGGGAGGGGTGAGGATACCATGCTCATAGATAGGTAGCCCAAACATTATGTAAATGTCGTTTTTATGCAAAGCAATCTATAAATGTGACAGAGCTGAAATCCAAATACCAATCTTATTTTTAAGGAGATGAAACACTTATTATTAATTTTATATGGAAAGGAAACAGGTCCCAGATAAGTAAAGCATTAAAGAAGAATAATGCAGGAGGCTCCTTGCTATTTCACTATAGGTAATCAAAATAGCCTGGTACTGGCTCTACGACCAACACTGTTACCAGGGGAACAGAATTTAGAACCTAGATATAAATCCATCTACTTGTGGTTAATTGATTTATGGCAAAGTTCCGAAGTCCACTAAATATGGAAAAGGCAATCTTTTTAACACATAATGCTGACAAAATTAAACATCCATCTGTTAAAAAGTAAAACAGAATCCGTACTTCACAACATACAAAATCTAACTCAAAATGGATCAAAGGCCTAACTATAAAACTCAAAACTATAAAGATCACAGAAGAAAAATTAAAGTCCACACTAGAAGTCCTAGTACCTGGTATTAAAACAGAATATAAGCCATAGCTAACAATACACAAATACCAGAAGATAAACAAGATAACTGGGATCTTCTGAAAATTGAACATTTGACATTCATCAAGAGACCTCACAATAACAGTGAAAGGAGTACCCTATATAGACAGGGAAAATTTTTTGGCTATGACAAATCCAACAAAGGTCAAAAGTCTAAAATCTGTAGGAAATTGCAACACCTCTACAACAAAAATACAATGAACAGGCTCTTTACCTGTGAAAACACTCAGATGTCTAAACAGACACATGAGGAAATGTTCTCAGTCACTGGCCATTAGAAAAATGCAAATCAAAACTACAGTGAGATAACATCTCATCCTAGCATCACTGATACTAACAAAAACAAACAAAAAAACCAGAAGATAATACATGTAGGAGACGTTATGGGGAGACTGGATCTCTAAGACATTACTGATGAGAACCCAAAATATGACACCAATTTAGGAAAATGATACAGGGCTTCCTTAAAAGCTAAAAACAGCCATCCCACTCCTAGAAATATGTCCTAGAGAAATAAGGGCCATCACAAGAATAGACAAATGCATAGCTATGTGCATTGCAATGTTAAAGAGATGGAAACAACTGAAGTGCGTGTCATGGATTGAATAGTGTCCCTCAAAAATATCTGTCACTTTTATCTAGGTCATGATTGCCATATTGCATGATTGTTTACCACTTTGTCACCTGATGTGGTTGTAAATCATACTCTGTGTTGTAACCCTATCACTACGATGTAAAGAGTTGAATCAGTGGCACTTATATTGGTGTGATCAGTAAGATTAAATATCTCTTAAGCCAACTTCTTTTGAGATGTAAAAGAGAGAATGGAACAGAGAGACATGGGGACCCACATCACCAAGAAAGCAGAGCTGAATGCAGGGCATATCCTTTGGACCCAGGTTCCCTCGGCAGAGAAGCTTCTAGATCAAAGGAAGACTGATGACAAGTATCTTCTCCAGAGCAGGCAGAGAGAAAGACTTCCCGTGGACCTGACACTCTGAATTTGAATTTCCAGCCTACTAGTCTTTGAAAACACAAATTTCTCTTTTTTAAAGCCATCCACTTGTGGTGGGTCTGTAATAGCAGCACTAGGTAAATAGGACAGTGGTCATCAAAAAAACATGAATGGATGAACAAATTGTGGTACATATCAGGCCTGACAATTAAGCCTGTAAGCTTAATTGTTCTAAGTGTTACATACCTCTTTGCTAAATATCTCTATAGTCACCTTTGAAGTACTCCTCTTTGGAAGCTGTGCACTGAAGTCCACCCTTCAAAGCACTTTTGGAATTCTTTCTGAAATGGTCATGATGCATGGTGGCAACATGGAAACTTTGTGAACACAGTTGTGTAGTTTTCTGCGAGAGAGTTTTTAGTCAATAAACAAATAACTGTAATGGAACACCCTCCTATTCACTTGATCTGGTCCCCAATGACTTTTTTCTTTACCCAAAGATAAAGGAAGCATTTAAAGGAAGACGTTTATATGACATTCAGGACATCAACGGTAATATGAAGGCAGCTGTGGCAGCCATTCCAGAAAAAGAGTTTCAAAACTTCTTTGAAGGGTAGATTAGGTACTGGTGTCAGTGTATAGCTTCCCAAGGGGAGTACTTCAAAGGTGACTTGTAGTGATGTTCAGCAATGACATATATAGCACTTTTTCTAGGATGAGTTCTAGCACTTAATTGGCAGTCCTCATACACACAACGGAATACTACAGAATGATAAAGAACAATGATGAATTTGAGAAACACTTCACTACATGAATAAATCTAGAAGACACTCTGCTGAGAGAAATATGTCAATCACAAAAGGATAGATACTGTGTTACATCATTATAATAAAAACAGGAAAATGTTTGCATACAGAAAAAACAATCATTGATGGTTAAGAAGGAGGGGAAGGATAGGAGGAAAGATACTAACTAGATAGAAAATAAGTGGGGATTTGGTAAAGGGTAGGACAATATACAAAACTGGGGAAATCACTTCACCACTGCAAAGTCATGGAAACTTCAGAGACACATGCAAAATCCTTGACAGACTGAGTTACTGGATTGGGGATCATGTTTTCGGGGGTCATATAGCTCATTTGTCATAACATAGTTTATAGAAAGAATATTGCATGTTCAACTATGGTGAGGAGTGTCTGGGGTTAAAGGCCTGAGAGTGACCATCTAAGCAACATCTACTTGCCCCATCCCAAACCAAAGACACAAGGAAAAGGTTAATCCAAAGGACTAATGGATCACAGCTAAAGGACTAATGGATCACAGCCTCCACCAGACTGAATCCAGCACAACTACACTGTGTGTGCTTACCATCACTGATTGCTCTGATAGGGATCATGATAGAGGTTCCTAGACAAAACAGGAGAAAATGCAGAACAAAATCATACAAAAATAGACCAGATTTGCTGATATGACAAAATGAACAAATTCCAAAAATATGAACTCCATACACCTTTTTAACTCAGTATTGAATTCATTCCTGAGGTCTACCATTCCGCCAAAGATTAGGCAGGTCTATACAGCCAGTGGTGATGAATGAGGAATGTGTTTCATAGTTCAATCACATATAAGAGAAGAGACTACTGGAGACTCTAGTGCAAAAGCAAAGATGAGAATGCAGGAAGGAACAGGAAAATTGGACAGATGGAAACAGGGAACTCAGAGTGGAGAAGGGGAGAGTGTTGACACATAGCAGAGTTGATGACTAATGTCACAAAACAATGTGTGTATAAATTATTTAGTGATAAACGAATTTATTCTGTAAACTTTCACCAAAAGCACAGCTAAAAAAAAGGAAAATACAAATATTCACCTAGCAGTACTAGTGGTGCTTTTGTAAGAAAGAATACTGTCTAAAAAAGAACATTTGATATTTTTCTTTTTTGGTTCTCAAAACCTAATCATATTATTCTAGGGAATTGTTAACAGAATGTACTATAAGATACTTTGAAATGAATATTTCAAAGAGATTTTAATTATTATTATTGAATGGAAAATTATATTTATATTCATTCTATGTTCCCATTCCCATCCAGTGAATTCCTACTCATATCGACGCTATCAGACACAGTAGAAATGTCCCATGGAGTTTCCAAGAAGCAATTAGTGGATTCAAACGGCCACCATTTTGGTTACCAATTGTAGCATTTCAGCACTATCACGCCAGAGCAGCCCATTCTAATTTAGAGATATTATAATACCATTAGTGGTGGGTTTTGAGACAGACAGATAGAGGCTGGACAGGGAAGTAGAGAAAAAGAGAAGGGGTAGATTCAATATAATTATTATGTTAAATATAGAAATACTGAATTAACAAATTGTAGAGTATATTTTCTAGTGAAAAATGAATGAGAAAAATCCTACATGTAAATACAGGAGTTTGAATATAGTCACATAAACACAGAAATAATTGTTCAAAATGCACAGCTGAGATTTTGGTACTTCAGGGGTCAGTTACATGAAGTTGAAAGATGAAGAGATTACTAAATCTTTAATTTTATAATCTGTATTGTGTAAATAGCAAAAGCAAGCATACATCACATTGTTCATGAAACTACAATTTATTAAAATAGAAACAAATCATAAATAATTGAAAATCATATTTTTTGAAAAGTACCTCTCTGAATTATTACATATTTTTATATCTCTTGATAATTACTGTAATAAAAATGGGTAAGCAGTACCTATGTATTCCAAAATCTTATTATTAATAATTTTTTAGTATTATTTAGGTCTTTAAAACAGTGTTCTTTCATGATAAGAAATCCCATTTCTAATTATAAAAACTACCCAGTTGTTGTTAGTGAAAGAGGCTGTAATCTGGTGCTAGATTCTGATTTTTAATTTTAACATGAAGAGGCTTCTTATGAGTATGGTGAATAAAGCTATGATTTTTTGCAAATTGAAATTTTTAATTTAGAGTAACAATATATTTTCAGTCTACCTACCTATCACATCTTTCAAATAAATCACTTGGCTGGATCTCAATTATTTTTTCAGTATCAGTTCATTTGTTTTTATTATTAAGTCATGTAAGACACAGCCAGATTCAGAAGAGAAAATGAAATAAGCGATATAATGCCTAACATCAGGTGGATCGTGACTGACAGCAGAGAATACCACAAAGATTTTTACCTGTGTTTTACATGAAGGAATTCAATTATGTGAATCATAGCAAATTATGGACAACATTACCAAATGGGAATTCCAGAACACTTAACTGTGCTCGTGAGGAACCTGAACATAGACCAAGAGACAGTTGTTCAAACAGAACAAGGGGATACTGCACGATTTAGAGTTAGGAAAGAGTTGTATCTTTTCACCATACATGTTCAGTCTATTTGCTAATGAAATAATCTGAGAAGCTAGATTACATGAGGAAGAACGGAGCACCATGTTTGGAGGAAGACTGTTGAGCAGCTTGTCATATACAAATGATATAAGCTTCCTTGCTGAAAGTGAAGAAGGTTTTTAAGTGCTTACTGATGAAAATTAAAGACCATAGCCTTCAATATGTATTACACCTGGAAATAGTGAAACAAAAATCCTCACAACTGGACTAATAAGCAACATCATGATAAACAGAGAAAATATTGTTATCAAGGATCTCATTTTACTTGAACTCATGATCAATGTCCATAGAATCAGCATCAAGAAATCGGATGACGTATTGCATTGGGCAAATGTGCAAAAGATCTCTTTCAAGTTTTAAAAGGCAAAGATATCACCTTGAAGACTAAGATGCACCCATGCCAAGCTCTGATACTTTCAGTTGTCTCAAATGCATGTAAAAACTACATAATGAAAAAGGAAGATTGAAGAATTGATGCCTTTGAATTATGGTGCTGGTGAAGAATATTGAGCATATTATAGGCTACAAGAATTAGCAAAGCTGTCTTGGAAGAAGTACAGCCAAAAGGCTTCTTAGAAGAAAGGAAGGTGATACTTAGTTTAATGTACTTTGGAAACATTATCAAGAAAGGCTAGTCCCTTGAATGGAACTGGTTTTTCGGGAAAACTATCCATTTCTTGTAGGTTTTTAATTTGTTAGAGTACAGTGTTTTGTATTATTCTGTTTACGATTCTTTTGATTTCAGCTGGGTCTGTCTTATTTGGGTTATTTCTTCTCTCTCCTGTTTTTCTTTTCTCAGTTTGGCCAATGGCTTATCAATTTGTGTTGATCTTTACCAAAAAAAAAAAAAAAAAAAAAAAAACTTTTAGTCTTGTTGACTCTTTCGTTCTTCTATTTTCTATTTCATTTATTTCTGTTTTAATGTCTTCTATTACAGTTAAATGAAAGCATGAAATCAAATTCAATTTTGCATACCTGCCTCTGTAGAACTTTATCTGCTTTCCCCATCCTGTGACAGTGCACTTCTCCTACTGTCCTCCCAGTGAGCACCTGTCCCTTCCTCTCCACCCTCTCCTCTCCCCTCTAGAAAGAAACCAGTAGGACAACCTTCTATATAACTGTATAAAACCATAAGGTACACACAGCACATGGCCACTTTGTGTCCCTGAGTTCAGTGTGTTCTTAGTCTGAAGGGTTGATCTCAGTACTAGTTTCAGAACTGGGCCAGCAGCAAGTCAAGGTCCACATTACCAGGGGACATCCCAGTGGTTGGACCATCAATGCTGATCTTTTAGTAGAGTTCTTGATCTGTGTACCTCTTTTTCTTATGTTATGTTGGGGACTAAACATTGTGTCCCCTATCAAGGCTGTCTTTGATGGTAGCTGGACACCATCTGGTTCTTCTGGTCTTATGCTGATGTAGCCTCCCAATCATATGGATCCTTCTGTCTACTGGACTCATTTCTCCTAGTGTCTTTGATTTTCTCAGTTGTCATATGTTCCAGGTATATTGGGAAAAGTTGATGTTCCTCAATGGCAGCTTGCTGGCTTTTAAGACCCCAGATGCCTCTCATCAATGTGGGGTATAGAAGCTCTCTTAGCAAAAGGCTAGTTATGCCAATTGACCTTGATTACCCTTGAAAACATGGTCCCCAGGCCCCTGTCCTTGCTACTCTATCCTTTGAAATGTTGGGATAAATTTAGAAAACTTTTTTAGTTTACAGTATAGTCCATTTATGCTGATCTACCTTCTACTGAGTGCTGTCACACCCCTCACGTAACTGAATTCCTATTGACTGCCTAATCTATGAACAACCCTCTCCATCCCTCCTCATCCTTGAAGCCATCAAAGTGTGTTTTCTTCTGTACATTAAGTTCTTTTGCAAGTCCTAATTATAGTGGTCTTATGCAATACTTGCTCTTTTGCAGCTGACAGATTTCACTCAGCATAGTGTCTTCTAGTTGATGTCAGGTTATGAGATGCTTCCTAAAATCACCATTGTTATCACTGCATAGTGTTCCATTGCATACATATACCATAGCTTGTTTATTCATTCATCTCAACCTTACAGAGGCAGGACTCACAACACATGGGAAGAGTGGCACCATATTCGGACTCATAGATGAGTCAAATTAACACATGCATTTTTGGGGGGACAGAACACAATCCATGACAGGATCCAAAGATCAAACCAGTTCAAGCAACTTGAATATCTATAGATACAACTTAAAGTACTATAACCAAACAAGTAAAATGCATTTGATGGTGTGAACACAACAATCCATTTTTAAACATCTAAAGAAGCAGACTACCATGGCTTTCAAAATCTCCCCAAATAAATAATGAACAGATTTCCTAGATGAAGAAGACTTCCTGCAACTATCAGAGGTAGAACACAAAAGAATGATGTACAAGAATATCCAAGATACCAGGAAAGAAATCAGACAAAGTGCAACAGAGCACACTGAAAAATTAAACAAGTGGCAAGAAATGCTTGAACAGCAATCGTCCAAAATTAGACAGGTTAACAATAAAATTGCTGAACTTGACAACTCACTAGAAAGTCAAAGGAGCAGGATCGAGAAAATGGAATGAAAAATTAATGAGACTGAAGACAAAGTAAACAACATCATCATACATGAGGAAAAATAATATAAAAGATTCAATAAAAATGAAGAATCACTAAGAGTTACGTGTGATTCTATCAAGAAAAATAATAACACATGATTGGAGTACCAGAACAAATGGTGATAATTGAAAACACAGAATTCTTGAAGACCTGCAGACAGAAAACTTACCTGCTATCATAAAAAATAAGAAGATATCCATTCAGGATGCTGATCAAGCCCCACTGAAGATAGTTCCCAAAAGAAATACACCAATGCATATTATAATCAAACTCAAGAAGACCAGAGATAAGAAAATACCATTAAAGTAAGCCTGGCTTACACAAAAAATAAACTAAAAAGGAAAATCAAAAAGATTAAGTGTATATTACTCAGTCAAAATAGTGCTGGCAAGAAGACAATGGAATAACATATACAAAGCCCTGAAGAGAAAAAAGTGTCAATCAAGAATTACATACCCTGCAAAATTGTCTCTCTGATACAAAGGTGAAGTTAGGACTTTCACAGATATGCAGAATCTTAGAGAATTTTCAAAAACTAAACTAAAATTACAAGAAACAGAGAAGGATGTTTATCAAATAGAAAATCAATAACACTAGACATGGTTTCAAACATTCAGTGCTCAACAGAGCGCTCGGATACCATCAGCTTAGGAAATACACATAAGATATCCAAAGCCAAACCAAAAAAAAAATGGAAACTCAGAGATCTTGGGATTTAATTTATGACATCATACCAAAAAAAAAAAAAGGGACAAATTAATGTACTTATATACCTTTTAGGTGAGGAAGAAGCACAGGAGACACAAAGACATTATAGAATGGATTATTTTTATAATAATAAAAGGGACTAAGGGAGTAACCACAACAGAAACCTACAATGTTATGCATCAAAATGCCAAACAAAATGAAACACAAGCAAAATGTGAAGTCTCAGCAATTAAAAAAAAA
The DNA here is from genome assembly GCA_028571685.1 of Heterohyrax brucei. NCBI lineage: Eukaryota > Metazoa > Chordata > Mammalia > Hyracoidea > Procaviidae > Heterohyrax > Heterohyrax brucei. The sequence continues at coordinate 134,559,725 of CM053150.1, forward strand.
TACTGAAAGACATGAAAAGAAAACTCATAAAGAAAACAGACTCAGCACAGAAAATTTAATGGAACAGAGGAACTGTCTGCAACACACACACACACACACAAACATGAAAATGACAGTACTGAGCTCGTATCTGTCAATAATCACACTGAATGTCAGCATTCTAAATGCACTGGTAAAGAGATGAAGAGTAGCAGACTGGTTAGAAAAACATGGCCCATCTATATGCTGCTTACAGGAGACACAACTTAGGCTCAAAGACACAAACAAACTACAACTCAAAGGATGGAAAAAACATGTATGTGAAGCTAATAACATTGAAAAAAAGAGCAGGAGCGGCAATACTAATATCTGACAACATAGACTTTAAAGGTAAATCCACCATATTGGATAAAGAGGGACACTATATATTAAGAGTGCAATACAGCAGGAGGACGTAACCATATTGAATATCTATGCATCTATCAACAAGACTCAAAAATGCATAAAACAAACATTATTTGCACTGGGAAAAGAAAAAGATAGCTCCGCAAAAGTAGTAGATTTCAATACCCCATTCTCAGTTAAGGACAGAACGTATCAAAAAATCAGTAAAAACATGGAAGATCTAAATGCCACAATCAACAAACTTGACTCACAGACATATTCAGAACACTCCAATTAACAGTGGCCAAGTATACTTTCTTTTCCAGTACACATGGAATGCTCTTCAGAATTGACCACACATTAGGCCACAGAGCAATCCTTAACAAAACATAAGGTACTGGTATAATACAACACTTCTTTTCAGACCACAAAGTCATAAAGCTACAAATCAGTAAGAGAAAAAAGATGGAAATAAAATAAAAAACATGGAACCTGAACAACTTTTTGCTTAAGAACTGTTGGGTAATAGAAGAAACTGAAGATGAAATAAATAATTGGTAGAATCAAATGAGAATGGGATACATCTTTTCAAAATCTATGGCATATAGCAAAAGCTGCTCTCACAGGTTAATTCATCTCAATAAATGTGCACATCCAAAAAAGAAGAAAGGGCATAAACCAAAGGACTAATTCTTTAACTTGACAACTGGAAAGAACCCGGTGAAGGAACCCATCAAGCTCCAGAAGACAGGAAATAAAAAAAATTAAAGCAGTGGCAACAAAATGACAACACTAAATGCACATCCATCAATAATTACACTGCACTGTGTGTAAATGAACAGAATGCTCCAATCAAGAGACAGAGAGTAACAGGCTGGAACAAAAAACATGATCCTTCTATACGCTGCATGCAAGAAACACACCTTAGACTCAAAACACGTGAACAAACTGAAAATCAAAGGATAGAAAAATATACTCCAAGCTAACAACATGAAAAGAAGAGCAGAGGTGGCAGTATTAATTTCAGTTAAAATAGATTTTAAAGTAAAACCCACCATCGTGGAGAAGGATGGTCACTATTTATTTCTTAAACGTTCAATACATGAGCAGCATGTAACAATAATAAATATTTATGTACCCAATATCAGAGCATCTAAATACATCATGCAAATCCTGCCAGCATTAAAAAGTGAGATAGATCAACTTACAATAATAGTAGGAGAATTCAACACTCCGCTTTCAGTAAGGGACACATCATCCGGAAAAAAAGCTCAATGAAGACACAGAAGATATTACTGCAACAATCAACCAACTCAACCTCACAGACATGTACAGAACTTTTTACTCAGCAACAGACAAGTATTCCTTCTTTTCCAATGCACAAGGAACATCCTTAACCTATAAAACAAGTCACAACAAAGTCCAAACCTCTGAATTATTGCAAACTATCTTCTCAAACCATAAAACCATAAAAGATGAAATCAGCAGCAGAACATATAATGGAAGAAAGTGGAACTCATAGAAATTGAACAACACTTTGCTCAAAAATTCATAGGTTATAGAATAAATCAAAGATGCAATAAAGAAATTCATGGAATCAACTGAAAATGAAAACACATCCTACCAGAACCTATGGGACAGAGCAAAAGCAGAGCTCAGAGGTCAACTTATCTCTATTAATATACACATAAGGAATGAAGAAAGGGCCCAAATCAAAGAATTGATGTTACAACTTGAACAAATAAAAAGAGAACAAAAAAAGAACCCCTTGGGCACCAGAAGAAAAAAAGTGATAAAAAATAGAGCAGAAGTAAATGAATTAGAGAATAGAAAAGTAAATGAAAGAATCAACACAACCCAAATGCTGTTTTTTTGACAGATCAACAAAATTGATAAACCACTGGCTAAACTCACAAAAGAAAAACAGGAGAGGAAACAAGTAACCTGAATAAGAAATGAAGCTGGAGATGTCACAGCATACCCAACAGAGATTAAAAGTATCTTAACAGGTAAATATGGAAAACTGTACCCCAACAGATTTGAAAACCTAGAAGAAATGGACACTCTAGATTGACATCACCTACCAAAATTATCACAAAGAGAAGTAGAATAACTTAATAAACCTGTCACAAAAGAAGAGATTGAAAAAGTCATCAAAAAACTATCAACCAAGAAAGCCCTGGCCCAGATGGCTTCAATACTACTGAAGCTATTTCACAACACAGAAAAGGATGGAACATTACCAAATTCATTCTATGAAGCCAGCATAAGCTTTATACCAAAGCTGGGTAAAGACTCCACAAAAAAAGAAAATTACAGACAATATAGCTCATAAACCTGGATGCAAAACTCTTCAACAAAATCCTAGCCAACAGAATAATTCATCATGATCAAACTGGATTCACAGCAGAGATGCAGGGTTGGTTCAACATCAGACAAACAATGTAACCAACCACATAAATAGCACAAAGTGTAAGAATCACTTGATTCTATCAATTGATGCAGAAAAGGCATTTAACAAAGTCCAACACCCACTCATGTTAAAAACTCTCAGCACAATAAGAATAGAAGGGAAATTCCTTAATGCAACAAGAGGCATTTAAGCAAAACCAAATGCTAACATCATCCTGAATTAAGAGGGAAAGAAAGAATTCTCTCTGAGAACAGGAATTAGACAAAGACGTGCACTGTCACCACTTCTATTTAACATTGTGCTAGAGGTTCTGACCAGGGATATCAGACAAGACCAAGAAATACAGGGTATCTGCATGGGTTAAGAAGAAGTAAAAATATTGATATTTGCATCTGATATGATCATATATGCAGAAAACAATAAGGAATCCATAAATAAACTACTGGAACTAAGAAGAGTACAGCAAAGTACCAGGATATAAAATAAACATTAATAAATCAGTAGTATTTCTTTATACCAACAAAGAGATCATCAAAAAGGAAAATACCAAATCAATATCCTACACAATAGCTCACAAAAAGATGAAATACTTAGGAATAAATCTAACCAGAGATGTAAAAGATCTGTCGTTGCTGCTGTTATTAGGTACCATTGAGTTAGTTACAAGTCATAGTGACCCCATGAACAACAGAACAAAACACTACTTGGTCTTGTGTCATGTTCACAACCATTATTTTGCTTAAGCTCATTGTTGCAGCCACTGTGTCACCCATCTTATTGAGGGTTTTGCTTTTTTTCGCTGACCTTCCACACCACCAAGCACAATGTCCTCCTTCTCCAAGGACTGATCCTTCCTGACAACATGTCTGAAGTATGTAAGATGCAGTCTTTCCGTCTTTGCTTCCAATGAGCACTCTGGTTGTACTTCTTTCAGAACAGATCTGTTTGTTATTTTAGCAGTCCATGGTACATTCAACATTCTTCTCCAACACCACAATTCAAAGGCATCAATTCTTCTGTAGTCTTTGTTCATGGACTAGCTTTTGTATGCATGTGATGTGACTGAAAATACCATGGCTTGTGTCAGGCACATTTTGGTCTTCAAGATGACATCTTTACTTTTCAATACTTTAAAGCAATCCTTTGCAGCAGATTTTCCCAATGCAATACATTTTTTTGAGTGACCCAAGGAAAACAACCAACACCCTTGGAAGCAGCAGTCAAGAAATCAAAAGACGCGTGGCACTGGGAAATTCTGCTGCAAAGTACCTATTCAAATTAAGGGTGTCACCTTGAAGACTAAAATGTGCCTGACCCAAGCCATGATATTTTCAATCACATCACATGCATATGAAAGCTGGACCATGAACAAAGAAGATAGAAGAAAAATTGATGCCTTTGAATTGTGGTGTTGGAGAAGAATGTCGACTGTATGACAGAATGCCAAAAGAACAAACAGATCTGTTCTGGAAGAAGAACAACCAGAGTGCACCTTGGAAACTAAGACGGCATGACTGCATCTCGCATACTTTGGACATGTTGTCAGGAAAGATTATTCCCTGGAGAAGGACATCATGTTTTGTAGAGTGGAGGGTCAGTGAAAAACAGGATGACTCTTGAGGAGATGGAATGACACAGTAGCCACAGCAATGGGCTTAAACATAAAAACTACTGTAGACTTGGCACAAGACCAGAGAGTGTTTCGTTCTGTTATTCATAGGGTCACTGTAAGTTGGAACTGACTCAGTGGCACCTGACAACAACAAGAAACCTATACAGAGAAAATTAGAAGACCCTACTGCTAGAAACTCAGAGACTTACATAATTGGAGAAACCTCCCTTGTTAATGGATAAGAAAGACTTAACATTGTGAAAATGTCAATTTTATCCAAAGTGATCTACATATGCAATGCAATCTTGATACAAATTCCAATGTCATTTTTTAATGAGGTGGAGAAAAAAATTACCAACTTTGGAAAGGGAAGAAACCTCAGAAAGTTAAGGCACTACTGAAAAAGTGGAACACATTGGGAGACCTCACACAACCTGACCTTAGAATCTATTACAATGCCACAGTAGTCAAAACAGCCTGGTGCTGGTGTAAAAACAGATATATAGACCAATGAAACAGAATACAGAGTCCAGAAATATCACCATCCTCCTATGAACAAATGATATTCAACAAAGTCCCAAAGGTTGTAAACTTGGGTAAAAACAGTCTCTTTAACAAATGGTGTCTGCCAAACTGGATATCCATCTGCAAAAAACTGAAACAAGACCCAAATCTCACATTTTACACAAAAACTAACTCAAAATAAATAATAGACCTAAATATCTAACCTAAAATAATAAAGTTTATGGAAGAAAAAATAGGGACAACAAAGAAGTTCTAGTACATGGGCTTAGACAGACTGCAAAATCCTACCAACAATGCATGAAAAACAGAGGAGAAAATAGATAAAAGGGAGCTACTAAAAATCAAACACTTATGCTCAGTCAAAGACTTTATCAAGAGAGTTACAAGATAACCTACAGAATGGGAAAAAAAATATTTGTCAACTACCTATCAGATCAAAGTCAGATTTCCATAATCTACAAGGTATTGCAGAATATCAACAAGGAAAAGGTAAATGACCCAATTAAACAATTGGCAAAGGGGATGCATAGACACTTCACCAAACAAGACATTCAAACAGCCAAAAGACAGATAAGAAAATGTTCATGATCATTAGCTATTAGAGTAATACAAATCAAAACTACAATGAGATACCATCTCACCCCAGTGAGGTTGGCAGTCATCCAAAAAACACAAAATGGCAAATGCTGGAGACGCTGTGAAGAGATTGGAACTCTCCTGCACTGCTGGTGGGAATACAAAGTGGTACAGTCTCTTTGGAAAGCTGTTTGGAGCTTTTGTAGAAAGCTAGGAATAGAAATACAAGCAATTCCACTGCTTAGTGTATATCTTACAGAAAGAAGGGCTGTCACATGAACCAATACATGCACACAAATGTTTATTGCAGCACAGTGCACTATAACAAAAAAATGTGCTTAGATGCTGTCAGTGGATTTGGACTCAGCCTATCAGACTGTGATAAATTCTCTTACTCAATGGACTCATAATTCATAAATGGATTTGTGGCTTACCGGACTGTGACAGTAATCATGCTCTCTTACCAGACTGTGACAACAGTCATGCTCACTTCCTCACATCATCTACCCAGGCCTTGTGAGCTCTCCCTCTACAGCTTGGTCCTAAGCTCCTCTGGCCATGAGGCCCTAGGTCACACTGGGCTACCAGTCCCGGTCTACACAGAGGCCCTCAGCCACTCACAACGTTGGTTAACTTGAGGTTGATTTCCTTCATCTGTCTAAACACTGCTCTAGTCCACGTGGAATCCCTCAGCCCCATGGCACAGCTATATGTGACACAAGGACATGTTCCTGAGCCCGGCTCACCTCTGGCTCTCATGGAGTCTCTCTCCCCTACGCTGCATTGCTTTACCTGGGGCAGCCCAGTACTGCTATGTCTGATGTGACACTGTCTCTTTTATTTCCTCCTGTTTTGTTTGTTGGAGTGTTTACAGATAATTGTTAATGTTACTCACCTTTCTATCACCAAGTCAATTCTAGCAGTTTCCAATTGGGTATTTAGGCCTTCTGATCTGTTTTTTAGATTTTCTTGTTCTTAGGTTGTATAGGGAACAGCAGATCCATGTGGCTAATGTGCCATTTTGGCTCCACATCCATATAAGCTTTATTTTTTAGATATTTCAATATAACCACCAGAAGTAAAACAAGATCAGTTGGACTATAGGTGGAGAAAGCAGGCTTGTGGTACAGTGGCTAAGCTCTTGGCTACTAACCAGGTAGTCTGTGTTTTAAAGCCACCATCCATTCTACAGGAGGAGGATGTGGTAGTATATTTTCGTAAAGATTACAGCCTTGGAAATCCTATGGAATGCTTTCATTCTGTTCTGCAGGGTTGCTATGAGTTAGAATTTACTCAATGGCAATAGGGTACGCTTTTTTTTTACAGGTGGAAAGGAGGACGTAGGTAACTTGCCTTTTTTAAGCCTTCTATATAATTACGTTTTTAAATTTGCATGCACGTAGCATGTATTACTTTAGAAAAAAAATGAAACATTTTTTTCTTTACCAGAGATGTTCGAAAGACAAAAAAGGATTATAATTTACAAGCAATAGTATTATGTCTAATATATTGTTCACTGTAATGCTTTAGAATTGTGTATTCTCTGGAACTTTTTATACATTAGGACTTCCACACTCAATTATATTGACATCCGGTGTTTAAAGCATGGAGACTCTGATGGTGTAGTGCTACATCTGCTAACCAAAAGGCTGGCAGTTCAAATCCACCAGGTGCTCCTTGGAAATTCCATGGGTGCTGATGCACTCATAGTTGCACTCTGACCTCTAGGGTCACTATGAGTTGGACCTGACTCAACAACAGTGGGTTTGGTGCTTCAAATCATTTTTTGTAATTGAGTCTCTTTTTGTTTTTCTAATATTGAAAATTAACTTAAACATGTATTATTGTCAATTGATCTAAATAGTTTTCTTTTCCTTTCTAATTTTTCTGTCTTTTTTTTACCCAGTGTTGCTTTGGAACTTTTACAAGTGAAGGATGTGCAGATGGCAATCAGTAGGTTGGTTTGTGTGGTGATAATGTATATACAACCAAACCAGACCTATTGGTGTCAAGTTAATTCTGTCTCATAGAGACTTCATAGGACAAAGCACAGCTGCCTCATAAGGCTTCCAGGGAGCAGCTAGTGGATTTAGCCTTTGATCTTTTGGTTAGTGGCCACAACTCTGAACCACTGTATCACCATAACTCCAATATATAGAAAGGAAAAACTAAATATACTACCCCTTACTACCTTCATGTCACTGATAGAAACTTCCCCTGCTCAGTCTTCATCATAAAAATTGGCAACTGATATTGGCTAAATGGTTCATTTGGAAGATGGAAGTCTCTAAGCCCTTCTACATTAATTCATACGCTAAACATCAGCACCCATATAAACTAACATAATGTGTCTAACAGAAGCTGCTCAGAGTAGTCTAAGAAAACTTCTGGAGGGCCTAGGTTATAAGGTCAGAAGGGTAAGCAAAGTTTCTTTTCTAAAGGTAGTTTTCTTCAACCTAAAACTAAAGAGGCTACGGAAACTAGCTAGCAAGAAACACAGAAAATTCTCTCCAGAAAGAGAAATCAGAAAATAGAAAGAAATTTGGTTGAACTATAAAATGAATGAGAGGAAGTTGGTAGCAGTAAGGAATTTGGTCTGAGATAGGACTGGAAGCCTGGGTAGCCATCAAAGGCTAAAGAGTCTTGAAAACTAGGCTAAGGGATTTGTCTGTTCTGAGGTAGAAGGGAATGTTTGTATCTGCTGCATAGTGACATTAGTAAACTCTTTAGTTTGATCTGTTTATTTTGGCTGTTTTCCCCATTAAGCATATTTATATCATTGTGAAGGCAACTTAACAGAAAGTCTATGTTACTTTACCCTAAAGCTACTCAGCATGAGATTTCAGTTCAGCATGCACTTTCATTTGATTGTGTGGCTTGCAATGAACTAGATAAGTATATTCTGTTGTGTTGTTATTATTATTGGAAAGATCTCCTTCCATCTTGACAACTGGTCAAATTGGGGAAATCAGTATCTGTCTCCAAAATACTAATAAGTCTGTTTGAAACATATTTTTCTAGATAAATGCTGAAACTAAAGCCCTGGGGTGGAAAAGAAACATTGATGAGCAAGGCAAGTCCATTTCTAACACTATTACCTTTCTATCCTGGCAATACCTTCTCTTCTCGCAGTCATGGTGCTTCTGTGTGTATACTTTTTTAATATAAATTTGATTATTTTCAAATTTCAAATGGTTATATCTTGTTGTGGACATTGAGGAAAATTGTACTTTCTGTGAAAAGGTTTGTTTCTTATCTTCAGGTAATGGGGGGAGACATCTCAGTTTAAATCATGTGAATTCGGTAAGTCCTGAGACCCAAAACCAGAACATTGCTGTTGTTGTTAGCTTCCATAGGGTGGATTTTGACTTATAGTGATTCCATGTGTTATAGTATAGTAACGTGCTCCACAGGGTTTGGATGTTGTGTTGTTAGATGCTGTCAAGTGGTTCCAACTCATAGCAACCATATGTACAATAGAATGAAAAACTGCCTAGTTCGTTGCCATAGAGTCACTGTGAGTCTGCATGGATCTGTTGATATATAACAACAACAACACTTAGAAATACGGGCTTGTGGTGCTTCAATTATCACCAGAGGCTGGGCCCTCTTTCCAAATGGTAGCAAGTGATGAGACTCAAAGAAAAACCCCATCTACTACTGCTTTTTTTGTTCATTCCTGCTAAAAAGTTGAGTTTTTAAAAAGCATGTTCTAAACCTTAGATTATTAGCAGGAGTGGTCCATTAATCAATGCTGGGGGCCAGCCCCAACACTTTTCAGGGTCCCGCATGGAGGGAGGGAAGACGTCGGTGGGAAATGAATAGAGACAGGAAAGACTTTTCTGGTTTAAGGCAGCCCGACAAGCAGAAGATTGTCTGTGTCAAGAGCTGTCCATCTTTATTCTTTATAGGTGAGGTGATGTAGTGGTCACCCTAGTTTCTTCATAATATAAACTATTGGTTAACAAGAAACTGACTCAACATTATTGGCTAACAAGAAAGTGACCCCTCGTGGTCTTCTTCTTCTACTTAATTGCCAAGGCTTTTTGGATAATGGTTTGAACCAGGTGTTAAATGTCAGTGAACACAATTAATGGTTTTATTTGTACCTCAAAGTGGAAGGTACAGAGGGGTAAACTTCTCAAGGCCTCACCATTTGGCTGTCTCCATTTGTTTCTCTAAGTTTTTATTTATATCTTCCTGTGCAGATAATAAGAGCCTGCCATTCCCTAATTAAGCCAGCTGCACTAAGAAAGATGTTTCTTCAGTGTTTATCAGTTGGCCATACTAACTATAAAGAACCTAAAAGTTTATTTATTCTTTCTAGCTGTAGGGAGAGAGATGCTTGTGTAGTTTTAATGGCTGTGTAGAGAATTGTCCTTGAGAGCTTTTCAAGGTTAGCTTGTAAACCTGTGTATGTGGAGAAAAGGGAGGGGGGAATGCAATTAGGGGGAAGCCAGTAAAGCTGGGCAGGCCTCAGTGCTATTAGGCATGCTGCATTGAAATCCATTCCTCTGATCTCTGTACCCCAGAAGTTCCTGGTCAGATTTTCCCAGTATAATTCCATAAACTAAGGGGGTTGTGAAGCCCCTCTTAGGAGGGACCTCCTTGATCCTCATGTTGGGAGAGGGGGGCCCGCTCCCGACAGATCAACACTTGTGGGAGGGAGGGCAAGTAAGTAGGGCTGGGCAAGAAAGTAGGACTGTGTAACAAGAGAATTTGAGATATAACGCAGTTCCAACAAAGGTCTCATCTGACCCTGAAGAGAGCTCTGGAGCTGGTGTGACTTGTTAGAAAAGTCCCAAATGAAATAAAAGGATCTTTAAAAGCCACATTAATCCATCACTGAATAGAGATGCCCTTGGATGGAGGTGTGATCTTGGACAAGACAGTTTACTTCAGCAGAAGAAACTCTCAAAAGGGAATCTAAATGACATAGCACATCATCAGCCACATATACTATCTGTACATGTTACTGATGAAGATCAAAGACGTTAACCTTCAGTATGGATTGTACCTCAACATAAACGTAGTAAAAATGTTCACAACTGGACCAATAAGCAACATTATGATCAAAAAGAACATATTACAGTTGTGAACAGACTTCATTTTACTCAAAACCACAATCAAAGCCCAAGGAAGCAGTATTAGGAAGTCAAACAAAATATTGAATTGGGCAAACCTGCTGCAAAAGACCTCTTTTAAGTGTTCAAAGTAAAGATGTTAATTTGAAGACTAAACTATGATATATATAACCATCTCATTTGTGTGTAAAAGTTGGGCAAAGAATAGGAAGAATGAAAAATTGATGTATTTGAATTATGTTATTGGCAATGAATATACCATGGACAGTCAGAAAATAATCAAACATGTTTCAGAAGAAATATAGCCAGAATGTTCTTTAGTTTCAAGGACAGTAAGATTTGTTTCCTGTGATCTGGCATGTTTCCAGGAGGTACTAATGCCTGTCAGAGGAAACCATGCTTGATAAGTTTGAAGTGAGTGAAAAAGGAAGACCCTCAGTGAGACAGATTTAGTGGCTGTAATAACAGGCTTAAGCATAGCTATGACTTATAGCATGGCACAGGACCTAGCAGCATTTAATTCTGTTGTACACAAAATCACTCAGTTGGAACTGACTGGATACCACCTAAAAATAACAGAACAAAAAAGGCCAATCTCAAGGTGACCCTATAAGACAGAGTAGAAGTGTTCTGTAGGTTTTCTAGGCTGAAATCTTCACAAGAGCAGACTGCAACATCTTTCTTCTATGGAGCAGTTGGTGTGTTCAAACTGCCAACCTTTTGGTTAGAAGCCAAGTATGTAACAAAGAGTCAGAACTGACTCAATGACACACAACAAAAATAGAAGGGAAAAAAAAATCAACAACAGGTCTTACTGAAGGAATAAACGGAAATAACTACATGTGAAATTAGGCTCAGGTAAAGTGCTGCATTATGTCATTTAGGCCTCACGACAATATGATAAGTTAGAGAATAATGATGTACCCATTTTATACATAAAGGGTGTTAAGGAATAAATAACTCACTCTAAGACACAGTTTAAAAGAAAAAAAACAATGTGAATTCCAGATGTTAATTTTCTCTCTTACATATATTTCTGAAAAAAAGATTTTTCAGCTTCCAATTTAGAAATAAGTAAAGCTTTATTAAAAATGTAAACTAGAGTAGGAGGCCCCAAACTGTGTGTCATAATAACCTACTACACAGCCATAGTAATTACAGGAGTCTAGTACTGATACAACAGACACACAGACCAATATAACAGAATATAGAGCTTATATATATTCATCTACTTATGGACAGCTGATTTGACAAAGGACCAGAGTTTACTGAGTGAGAAAAATAGTTTCTTCAACAAAGGCTGTTGGCAAAATTGGATATCTATCTGTACAATGAAAGAGGGCTCATACCTAATACCATACGTAAAAACTAACTCAAAATGGAACAAAGATCTTGCATTCCCCCCAAAATGTGTGTGGCTGTTTGGCTCAACTATGATTCCTGGTACTGTTTAATATTCTTTTATGTTGTAAAACCTGCCACTATGATGTTAATGAGGGAGGATGGGCGACAGTTGTATTATAGGTCAAAGCTCAATGTGTAAGATTGTTTTGTGCCCTGTGGCAGTCTCTTGAGATATAAAAGAAAGAAGCTAGCAGAGATATTTCTTTGTATCATACTGTGGAGAATGAAAGCAGTGCTGGGAGCTAGGAGTGTCCTTTGGAAAGGACTGGGGTTCCTGTACTTCAGAAGCAGGGACCTCAGAAGCAGTCCACGTAAAGACTGATGAAAAGAACTACCCTTCAGAGCCAGCAAAGAAAGCCTTCTCTTGGAGCCAACAAACTGAATTTGGACTCTTAACCTACTGGATTGTGACAGAACAAAAATTATCTTTTTAAAGACATTCACCTGTGGTATTTTTGTTAAAGCAGTACTAGATGACTAAAGCAAACTGAATTACAAAATTTAAAACTATGATGATCACGGAGGAAAACAGTTGGAAAAATCCTAGTGCCTGAAATATATGGCATAGATAGAATACCAAATTTAACTAAAAATATGCACACAGAAAAAGATAAACTAAGTAAATGAGACCTACAAATAAAACATATGCTCAACAAAGATTCAGGAAAAGAGCAGAAAAAGAACATACAGATTGGGAAAGCAATTTTGCTTATGACATATCTGACTAGAGTAACCTCTAAAATTTATAGAAAACTTCAACACTTCACAAAAAAATCCAGTTAAAAACGGGCAAAGAATCTGAATAAATACTTCAGCATAGATGACATTCAGGCTGCTACCACATACATGAAGATATGCTTGAAATCATTACCAATTAAAAAAAAATTGCAGGTTTCTTTTTATTTTTCCTATTGTGACTATAGCACAGAGTAGAACTGTGTCGTAGAATTTCCAAGGAGTGGCTGGTAGATTTGAACTTCAGAACTTTTAGTTAGCAGTTGAGCTTTTTGCGATAAAAATCAAAACTACAGTGATGTACTACTAATCCAAAAAAAAAGAAAAGAAAAGAACAAATGTTGGTAAGAATATGGAGAGACTAAAACTCTTATACTTGGTTGGTGGGAAAGTAAAGTGGTACAACCACTATGAAAAGTGGTATGGTGCCTCCTCAAAAGAAATAGAAATAACATTGGATCTAGCAATACTATTCCTAGTTACCCATATGCCAGGGAAATATAAGCCATCACACAAATAAACATATGTACACTCATATTCATTACAGCATTATTCACAATAACAAAACATGGAAACAACCTAAGTGCCCATCAATAGATGAATGGATTAATAAACTGTGGTACATTCACAGTGTGGAATAATATGCAAATATGAAGAACAGTGAAGAATCCATATAACGTCTCACAATATGGGTGACTGAAATTTTTTAAATCAATCATAAAAAAAAGACAAATGCTGTTTGAGACACTGTTACAAAGTAACGACCAAAAATTTACACAAAGGAAAAAAAAATCTTTGACGGTCACCGTGGGTGGCAGAGAGAGGGAAAAATTACTAAAGAATTGATAGACAAATGTTAATATTAGTGAAGGAAAGGCCATGCACAACGTAGAAGAAGTCAGTGAACATGAATAAGGCAAAGGAAAGCACTAAGAAAATCTCAGGCATAAAGGATAACTATAATAACTACTCATGGACCCCTGGTGGTGCAGTAGTTAAGAGTTTGGCTGATAAACAATATACTGGCAATTTGAATCTACCAGCTGTGTTTTGGACACACTATGGGGCAGTTCTGTTCTGTTTTACAGGGTCAATATAAGCAAGAATTGACTCAACAGTAATGAGTTTAGATTTTTCTTTTAGTTTATAGTAAGTACTGCAGCATATAGTCCTGCAACAACAGAATCAATAAATGATAATCAACAAAGAATACACAGACAGATAGATATGCCAAAGTTTAGGGAGGATGTAAGGGGGCACACTCATGAGCAGATACATATCCAGTGATGGAAATTTCTAAATAGATGACTGTAAGTGCTTCTTATGTGTTAATATAGACAATGGAGCACAAAGTGGCAGTCAGGGAAAACTTAGACATAACTAAGCACTTTGTCAGGTGAAATTCTCAGGCTCAAAGGCAAAAGACCATAGTTTCAGGGGATACCTAAGTCAGTTGGCACCACATGGTTATTAAAGGCAATGTCCTATATCCTGCTTTAGTGAGTAGTATCTGGGGTCTTAAAAGCTTGGAGGTGACTATATGAGGTACAGCTATACATCTCTTCTAGTCTGGACTGAAGGAGAGTGAAAAAAACAAAAGACCCAAAGCAGCGATTAATCCAAATGACAGGTGGACCACAGGAGGTACTGCTTGAGACCAGAAGTACTAGACGATGCCTGGCTACAACTATCAACTGCTTTAACTGGAATTACAACAGAGGGTCTTGGACAGACTGGGGGAAAATGTAGAATAGGAGTAAAATTTACAAATAAGATTAGACTTAGAACCTTGACAGAGACAGCAGGAATCCCTAAGAATACAGTCCTCATTCTGCCAACTCAGAACTGAAGTCAGTCCCAAAGTCTGTCTTTCAGCCAAAAACTAGATAAACAATAACACACATGAGCAAAATGATTTTTAGTTTCATCAAGTGTAATGGGCAACATTTGCTCAAAAACAAAGAAGAGAAGGTGGGAAGGGACACTAAAACTGGATGTATAGAACTGGTAAACCTGGGGTGAAAAAGGGAAAAAGTGAGAATGCTGACCCAATATGGGATTGCAACCAATGTCACAAAACAATTTGTATATAGATCTTTGAATGGAAAGCTGATTTACTCTGTAAATTTTCACCTAAAACACATTTTAAAAAAGTAAGAAAAAAGTGAGGAACACAAATTACACTATATATGCTGTTTGACATCATTATTTGTCTAAGATTTTGGAATCTGTTGTTCGTTATCTCTTGCAGAGAATATATTTTTGTCAATGTTTTCATATTACTGCATATCCTGATGATGTTTTGTCTACACAAATTATAATTTTGAATGAAAAATTTGTATTCACACGGATAGCTGTTTCCTCTAAATTAAAAATTAATGTGAATTTAGGGGTGGAGCCAAGATAGTAGGCTAGACATATGTCTCCTCAATTCCTTCTGAAAAGGCCTGGATTGATAATTGAATGTAGCGCTCTGGATACCCAGGGAGCCCTAGGGTATGGCATAGGGTTGTCAGATTGGACTATGTGCCGCTAAATGGGAAACTTTTTCTCTTTGGCACAAGTGAGTGCATACTGAGCCCCACTTATGCTAACTTGCTGCTTGGGCAGACTGTAGGTACTGATGGTTTTTTGTTTAGTTATCCAAGAGGCAGGGGATGGGCATGAGCCAGCAAATGTGTTTAACTGCAGTGCTAAAGTGTGCAATGTATAGCACAGCAGAGAGACAGTGCATAGGATAGCTACATAAAAGTTGCAATCAGTAGCAGAAAAAGCATAGATAGAAATTGGAACTCATGGAAACTGAACAACACCTGGCTTAAAAAGTAATGAGTTATAGAAGAAATCAGGATGACATACAGAAATTTATGGGATCAAATGAGAATGAAGACACATCCTACCAGAACCTATGGGATACAGGCAAAGCAGTGCTGAGAGGTGAATTTATCTCTACAAATGCACACATCTGGAAAGAAGAAAGGACTCAAATCAAAGAATTAAATCTATAGCTTTAACAAGTAGAAAGAGAGCAGCAGAGTAATCTCTCAGTACCAAAAGAACACAAATAATAAAGATTAGACCAGAAATAAATGAATTAGAGGAGAGAACAATTGAAAAAATTAATAAAACCAAAGGATGATTTTTTTGAAAAGATCAACCAAATTGATAAACCATCGGCTAAACTTACAAAAGAAAAACAGGAGAGGAAACAAATAACAAATGAGATGGGAGATGTTACAACAGACCCAGCTGAATTAAAAAGTATCATAACAGAACAGTACAAAAGACTGTACTCTAACAGATTTGAAAACCTAGAGGAAATGACAAGTTCCTAGATTTACGTCACTTACCAAAATTATGAAAAGAAGTAGAATAACTTAATAAGCCCATCACAAAGGAAGAGATTGAAAAAGTCATCGAAAAACTACCGAGCAAAAAAGACCTGACCCAGATGGCTTCACAGGAGAATTTTACCCAACTTTTAGAAAGGAGTTAACACCAGTACTATTGAGACTATTTCACAGTATAGAAAGGGATGGAATACTCCCAAATTCGTTCTATGAAGCCAGCATAACCCTGATACCAAAGCCTGGGAAAGATGCCACAAAAAAGAAAATCACAGACAAATATCACTCATGAACCGAGATGCAAAAATGTTCAACAAAATCCTTGCCAATAGAATTCAACAACATTTCAAAAAAATAATTCATCATGACCAAGCTGGATTCATACCAAGGATGTAAGAGCCTGGCTCAGCATCAGAAAAACAATTCATGTGGTTAACCACATAAATAACACAAAAGATAAGAATCTCCTAATTATGTCAGTTGATACAGAAAAGGCATTTGACAAACTCCAACATCCATTCATGCTAAAAACTCTCAGCAAAATAGGAATAGAATGCAATTTCCTCAACACATTAAGGAGCATTTTCACAAAGCCAGCTGCCTACATCATCTTGAATGGAAACACTGAAAGAACTCCCCTTGAGAATGCGAACTAGACAAAGATCCTCACTCTCATCACTTCTATTCAACATTGTACTAGAAGTTCAGAGAAAAAAAAAAGACATAAGAGGCAACCATATCAGCAAAGAAGAAGTAAAAATCTCCCTGTTTGCATATGATATGATTGTATACACAGAAACTCCTAAAGAATCCGTAAGTAAACTACTGGAACTAATAGAAGAGTTCAGCAAAGCATCAGGATATAAGATAAACATAAATAAATCAGTAGGGTTCCTTTATATCAACCAAGAGACCATCAAAGAAGAAATCATCAAATCAATACCAATTACCACAGACCCAAAGAAGATAAATACCTAAGAATAAATCTATCTAGAGAAATAAGAGACCTATATAACGAGAACTACAAGACCTTACTGCAAGAAACCAGAAGAGTTACACAAATGGAGGAACTTACCCTGTTCATGGATAGGAAGACTTAACAGTATGAAAATGTCTATTTTATCCAAAGTGATCAACACATACAATACAATCCCAATACAAATTCCAGCGACATTTTTTAATGAGATGGAGAAATACGTCACCTGATTTGTTTAGAAAGGAAAGAAACCCTGGATAAGCAAAGCACTGTTGAAGAAGAGGAACAGAGAGGGGGCCTCACAATACCCAACCTTAGAACCTATTACACTGCCACAGTAGTCAAAACAGCCTGGTACTGGCACAAAAAGCAGCATATAGACCAATGAAAGAGAGTTGAGACCCCAGAGATGACATCATCCTCTATAAACAGCCAATATTCTACAAAGCTCCTAAGTTCATAAAGTGGGGTAAAAACAATCTGTTTAACAAATGGTCCTGGAAAAATTGGTTGTCTTTATGAAAAAATTGAAACAAAACCCATATCACACATCTTACAGAAAAACTAACTCAAATTGGATAAAAGACCTAAACATCAAACCTAAAATGATAAAGATCATGCAAAAAAAGGTAGTGTCAAAAATGGCAGTTTTAATACACAGCTTAGACAGACTTCAAAATCTCACAAAGAAAGCATGATCATAAAGTGCATCCAATACATGGTCACATAAATGGGGACTACTAAAAATCAAACACTTTTGCTCATCTAAAGACTTTATCAAAAGAATTAAAAGGCCACCTACAGAATGGGAAAAAATATTTGGCAATCACATGTCAGATCAATGGCTGAGCTGCATAATCTGCAAGGTACTGTAAAATATCAACAAGAAAATGGTAAATAACTGATTAAGCAACAGGTAAAGGAGATGAACAGACACTTCACCAAAGAGGACATCCAAGCAGACAAAAGACACACAAGGAAATGCTCATGATCATTAATGATTATAGAAATCCATATCAAAACTACAATGAGATACAATCTCACCCCAACAAGTTTGGCTATGATCTAAAAAACACAAAACAACAAATGCTGGAGAGGTTGTGGAGAGATTTCAACTCTTCTACACTGCTGATGGGATTGCAAAATGGTACAACCTCTTTGGAAACAACCTGGCACTCCCTTAGAAAGCTGGAAATAGATATACCATTTGATCCAGTAATCCTACTGCTCTGAATATATCTTATAGAATCAAGAGTATTCACATGAACAGATACATGCACATGAATGATTATTGCAACACAGTCCTCAATAGCAAAAAGGTGGAATCAACCCAGATGCCCATCAACAGGTGAATGTATAAACAAACTATGATACATATAATCAGTGGAACACTATGCAATGATAAAGAACAACGATGATTTTAGGAAGCCTTTCATAACCTGGTT
Source organism: Heterohyrax brucei (assembly GCA_028571685.1). NCBI lineage: Eukaryota > Metazoa > Chordata > Mammalia > Hyracoidea > Procaviidae > Heterohyrax > Heterohyrax brucei. The sequence continues at coordinate 134,578,205 of CM053150.1, forward strand.
TTGATTGGAAGACATTATGCTGAGTGAAATCAGTCAGCAGCACAAGGACAAATATTCTATGAGTTCGCTACTATAAAGACCTAAAAATGGACTCATGTACAGAAGAGAACATTTCTTGATGGCTGCAAGGGTGGGGAAGGAAGGAGAGGGCTGGTCATAGATAAGAAGAAATCTTGTTAGTTGAAAGCAGTGACAGCACACAGTAGAAAGAAGATCAACTTAACTGTACTTCAACAGAAACTGAAAACTTCTGATCTTAACCCAATATTGTAAGGATAGAGTAGCAGAGGTGAGGGTCTGGGGACCATGTTCTCAAGGAACATTGAGGTCAGTTTACATAACTAGCCTATTGCAAAGGGAGTCTTCTGCACCCCATATTGGTGAGTGGCATCTGGGATCTTCAAAGTTTGCAAGCTGCCATCTGAGGTAAAGCAGATGGTGCTAACTCACCCAGAACAGATGATCACCAGGAACAACAAATACACAAGGAAAAAAGAGCCCAGGAGACAGAAGGGCCCATGTGAGTGGGAGACTGCATCAACATGTGGCCAGAAGGACCAAGTGGTACCCAGTCAGCACCAAAGACAGCTGTGATGTGGCACACAATGTTGAGTCCCAGCGGCAACATCAGAAAGAGAAGTGTACCTCAAGAACCCCCCGAGTCCTGGGGGCTCCCCTGGGATTATTGCCCATAGACCTGATCATAAATCATTACTGAGGTCAACTCTTCAGACAGGAATGGACTGGACGTGGGTACACAATGTGACTATATAGTGTGTGTACTTTACGGTTCTATGCATCTGTAGGAAGCTGTCTTACCTGTCTCTTACTAGAAGAGAGAGGTGACACTGGAGAGAAGAGGACAGGAAATTGTTAAGAGGATATGACATATATGGAATGAAAAGGAGGAGTGTGCTGTCACCGGGCAAGGAGAGCTGAAGGAGCTGCAGATAGGTGGGCATGCAAATTTAATTTGGACTGTATACTTTCACTTAATCACAATAAAAAAAAAAAACTGTGAATTGCAAATGTACCCCCATTTAACTCCCAAATACCTCATGGCTGAATACTGAATGCTTACTACAAGGTCAATTATACTATAACAGCTGACAAGGAGTTACAATTATTTTTCTTCTTATCAGAATTTTAATAAAAGGTAGGAACAATTTAGTGTTATCAAGGGGTATTTTTGCACTATACACTTAAGTATTATCATAGATTTGCATGTTCATATCAATTTCAAAGTTCTAAATACATAAATTCATTGTGCTTCATTTTTCTTCTTAGTAAGTTAATCCTTTGACTCCACATTTAACAATTATAGACAAGTGGTGATGCTTGAACACTTATATACCTCCCAAAAGCTATTGCCATCTAGTCAATTCTGACTCATAGTGACACTACCGGATACAACAGAACTGCCTGCACAGAATTTTCAAGGAGCACCTGGTGAATTTGAACTGCCAAACTTTTGTTTAGCAGCCATGCTTTTTAGCTTCTTTGCCACCAGGGTTTCCAAACAATTACATAGACACATAATTATTGAGTATGGAAAGAATATATTATTGATCTTATCTAGATTTAAATCTAGCTTTAAAATATTTGAATGAGCTATTTATGCCTATGTATTAAACATTGATACTTCTGAGTGGGAAGATATTTTTTAATTTATTCTTTTGAGTTTCTGTATATTCTAAAATGAACATGAATGGTTCTTTAGTAATTTAACATTGCTGTAGATATTTGATTGTAGTGTTATTTAGTAAACTTAATCTTATAACTAAATGCTATTGTATTCATTTGTATTATTGAATTAAATGGAAATCCTAATGGCATAGTGGTTAAGAGCTATGGCTGCTAACATAAAGGTCAGCAGTTCAAAATCACCAGGGGCTTCTTGGAAACACTATGGGACAGTTCCACTCTGTCCTGTAGGATTACTATGAGTCAGAATTGACTCAATGGCAATGGGTTTATGGGTTTATTTAATTAATACAAATTTTCTAATTGTCTTCATGATAACTTTAGTTATTAGACAAATGCTCATTTTACATAAACTATTTTGGAAAAAACAAAAGCAGAGAAATTGTCTACTAAAATGACATGTCATAATTATGAACATAATAAACAAATATGTGTATAATCAAAGCACACACTACATTATACAAAATTTTCTAATATGAATGACAAATGCTCACCAAGTCTGAATGTTTTCAAGGTATTCATGGACCCTAAAATTTTTTTCCACACTCTTTCCCTCACATCCATGAATTATGGTGAAGAAGCCTTACTCTGGTCATTACAAGGAAGATATTTAAGAAATAAATCTCAACACAAACATAACATTAGGTAGTTTCAAATTAAAATAAATATATTAAGGGCAGTTGTAGGGTACTAACAGGTTATATGATTAATAATGAAATAGTTGACCTAAATTTATACAATAATTATTAATAGGAAAGTATTGAGTAAAAATGAGCAACTGCATTTCTGTTTTTATTTTACTTTTAATCTAAAGGCAACTTTGGAGATAAGAATAGCCCTGGTGGTACAATGGTTAAGCACTTAACTGCTAACTGAAAAGTTGATGATTTGAACTCCCCTGGGGCTCCAAGTGAGGAAATCCCTGATGACATGTTCCATTAAAGGTTACTGACTAGGAAGCTCTGTACGGCACTCCTATACTATCCTACAAGGTTGCCATGAGTTGGAATCAACTTGAAGGCATACACCAACAATGAAATTAAGAGACAGAAAGTATCCATTGTATAATTTATCAGGTAGGGGAAGATAAAATCTAGAGTGTCACATTCTGTAGAGAGTGGCGTACACCTAGGGAGGGAACATTGTAAATTGGTGGAAAAACAAAATCTTCGATTCTGTGAGACATGGGGTGTTGATGTCTTTGCTCTCTAGCTAGTCAACTGGGTGACTTCAATGGAAAGAGAGAGTTGAAAACAATAAGCCCAGGTTGCCTGTTATTCATACCTAAATAACTTAGTATGCTATCAACTTTTTGAATTTTGCTTGCCTTATAAGTTTTTTGTGTTAAACATATCAAATTTGTTCTTGACATGGTCTCTAAATGCAGGCGTGATATACTTACAGTTGGACCTTGGTTCTAGTGGATTTATTCGAATTTTCTTGTATTTCCATTTGACTTTACACATGAGCAACTGATGGTCTGCATCACAATCAGCACCTGTTCTTGTTCTGACTGCTACACAGATGCAGTTAATTTGATTCCTGTGTATTCCAGCTGGTGAGGTCTGTGTGTATAGTTAATGTTTATGTTGGCGAAAAAAAGGTATTTCCAATGAAGAAGCCATTGGTCTACAAAATTCTATCATTCAATCTCTGGCATCATTTCTGTCACAAAGGCTATGTTTTCCAACTACCGATCCTTCTTCTTTGTTACCAACTTATGTATTCCAATTTAAGCCTATTCCCAAGAAAGGTGATTCAACCAAATGTGGAAATTATCTAACAGGATCATTAATACACCATGCAAGTAAAATTTTGTGAGAGATCATTGAAAAGTGACTGCAACAGTATACTGGCAAAGGACTGCCAGAAATTCAAGCTGGATTCGTAGGAGAATACAGAATCAGTGATACCATTGCTGATGTCAGATGTATCTTACCTGAAAGCAGAAAATACCAGAAAGATGTTTACATGTCTTATACGGACTATGCAAAGGCATTTGACTGTGTGGTTGACAACAAATTATGGATAGCATTGCAGACAATGGGAATTCCAGAACACTTAATTGTGCTTATGAGGAATCTGTGTATTGAGCAAAAGACAGTAGTGCAAACAGAACAAGGGAAACTGCATGATTTAAAGTTGGGGATGATGTGCATTAGGGTTGTTTCCTTTCACCACACTTTTTCAATCTGCATGTTGAGCAAATGATCCAATAATCTGGACTATACAAAGAAAACAAGTCACCAGAATGGAGAAAAATTCATTAATAACCTGTGATATGCAGGTGACACTAACTTGCTTGCTGGAGGTAAAGAGAATTTCAAACACTTACTGATGAAGCTCAAAGGCCACAGACTTCAGTACGGATTACACCTCAACATTAAGAAGAAAAGTCTTCACAACTGTATCTGTAAGCAGCATCATGATAAATGGAGAAAAGATGGAGGTTGTCAAGGATTTCATTTTACTTGGTTCCACAATCAACACCCAAGGAAGCAGCAGTCAAGAAATCAGAGGATACACTGCGAAAATCTTGTGCAAAGGACCTCTTTAACGCATTGAAAAGTAAGGATGTCACCTTGAAGACTAAGGTGCACCTGACCCAGGTCATGGTATTTTCAACGGCATCACATGCATGTGAAAGTTGGAAAATGAATAAGGAAGACAGAAGAATTGATGCCTTTGAATTGTGGTGTTGGAAAAAATGGTGAATGTATCATGGACTGCCAAAAGAACAAACAGGTATGTGCTGGAAGAAGTATAACCAGAGTGCTCCTTGAAAGCAAAGACAGTGAGAATGCATTTCACGTATTTTAAACATATTGTCAGGAAGCATCAATCCCTGGAGAAGTATATCATGCTTGGTAGATTGAAGAGTCAGTGAAATAGATGAAGATCCTCAACAAGGCAAATTAACACAGTGGCTGCATGATGGGCTTAAGTATATAAACAACTGTGGGCATGGCTCAAAACCAGGCATTGTTTCATTCTATTGTGCATGGGGTTGCTATGAGTTGGAGCTGGCTCAAGGGCACCTAGCAACAACAGAAACAAATAAGTTTTTAAAAAGTAGCATAAAATTAAATTTTCCATTTACATCATTCTTGTAAACATTGAAGTTGAGAATCTCTGCAAATGTTTAAAATAATTTTTATGCTGATTTCTGCAGCCTCCCAAAGATTTGCTCATTTTTCAATGTGATTAGGTGAGCTGCTAATTGAAAGATTGGTGGACTGAATCTAGAAGAGGCTCTGAAGGAGGAAGACTTGGTGGGTTTGCACACATCAAGCTTACAACTTTATCTGCCATATGAGGTACACCAAATGGTCCCAGACCACCTGGAACAGATGACAACCGAGAACAGCAAAGACAAGAGGAAAAATGAGCCCAGGAGACAGAAGGACCCATGTGAATGAGAGACTGCATCAGCATGAGACCAGTAGAACTAGATGGTGCCTGGCCACCAACAAAGGCAGCCATAGTGGGGGACACAATGCAGAGTCCCTAAGGCAACACAAGAAAAAGAGGTGTGCCATTCAAGAACTATTCCACAAGACCAGAATTGATGGTCCAACAGCTTGGAGGATCCCCTGGGAACATTGTCCCTAGACTTGCTGCTGGCCATAACCTGAAATGAATACTGAGGTCGACTCCTCAGACAAGAATGGACTGGACTCAGGGACACAATGTGAGTATGGGACGTGTGTTCCATATGGCTTTATATATTTATAGGAGGCTGTCCTACTAGTTTCTTTCTAGGTGAGAGAAAAGAGGGTAGAGAGGAGGGGACAGATGCTTGTTAAGAGAATACTAGAAGTATAGGGTGAAAAGGAACGATGTGTTTTCACAGGGTGAAGAGAGCAGATGGAATTCCAGATAGGCAGGCATGAAAAATTGATTTGTATAGTGTACTTTAACTTATTCATAAGGAATAAGAAAAGATTACAGCTTTGAAAGCACTATGGAACAGTTCTATCTTCCCATGGGGTTGCTGTGAGTTGAAAATCAACTTATCAGCACCTAACAATATTTTTGGCATTCCAGTCACCAGGAATTATCAATGTACCCTGAGTGCATTTTCAATCAACTTTGGAATATACCATGGATTGCCAAAAGAGCAAACAGATCTGTCTTGAAAGAAGTACAACCAGAGTGCTCCTTGGGAGCAAAGATTCTAAGACTTTATGTTACATACTGTAGACATGCAGTCAGGAGAGAGCAATCCCTGGAGAAAGACATCATGCTTGGTAAAGCAGAATGCCTGTGAAAAAGAGGAAGACTCTCAGTAAGATGGACTGGTACAGTAGCTATAACAATGGTCTTAAGAATAAAATGATTGTGGCCATGGCACAGGACTGGGCAGTGTTTATTCTGCTGTGTACAGCATCCCTATGAGTTGTAACTGTCTTAATGGTACCTTACAACTTAACAACAACAGCAATATGGGTAAAAAAAAAAATGGGACCAATCAATATGCTGTCTATAAGTAGCACACCTTAGAAACAAATACGCAAATTTATTAAAGGGAAAAATGCACCCATAAAGGGGTAAGGAGTGGCAATATAAGTAATAAAAAAGGACATAGCAACATGCTGTCTATAAGTGACACATGTTAGAAACAAAAACATGAATTTATTAAAAATCAAGGGAAGGAAAAAATATAACAAACAAACTACTAAAAAAGAACAGGAGTAACAATACTAATCTCTGCTAAAATTGACTTTAAAGCAAAATCCACCATAAAAGACAGAAAATGACATTATATAATGATTAAAAGGATAATCAACCATGAAGAAATAATCATAATAACTATGCACCCAATAACATAGCTCCAGAATAAATGAAACAAACTCTAACAGCACTACAAAAAGAGATATATATTTTCACAATATTAGTAGGAAACTTCAGCACATTACACTTGATAAAAGAGAGAATGTCTACAAAGAAATTCAACAAAAATATAGATCTTTTTTCTCTTTCATTTTTTTACTATGACTGAGTGAAAATGTACATTCCCGTATAAATTTACATGCCCAGCTATATGCAGCTTCCACTGCTCTAAAATATATATACATATATATGTATATATGTATACATATATATATATATATATAAGATCTAAAGGGCACAGTGGGGCAAGTTGACCTCACAGATACAAATAGAACACTGCAGCCAACAGTGCAAAGTACACATTCTTTTCTAACACACATAGGATGTTCCCAGAACAGACCACACCTTAGGTCACAAACTAACCCTAAGCAAAATCCAAACACTGACATAATACAAAACATTTTATCTTATCACAACACCATCAAAGTAAAAATTAGTATCGGGAAGAATAAGGAAAACAAATACATTGATACTGAGTAAAACTCTCCTTAAAAATTGCTAAATAGATAGAAGAAATCAAAGATAGAATAAAACGATTCCAAGAATGAAACGAAAATGAAAACACATCAATCATACTCAAACCTTTAGAACACAAGACACTGCTTGGAGGTCAACTTATAGCAATAGACACACATATCCAAAAAGCAGGATAAAGTCAAAATATTAGCTACACAACTCAAACAAATAGAGAACAGGATAAGAATCTGACAGCTACCAAGAGAAAGGATATGCTAAAGATTGGAGCAGAAACAAATAGAGAATAGAAAAACAATAGACAGAATCAACAAAACTAAAAGTTGATTTTTTTAAAGGATGTATAAAGCTGATGAACTATTGACCATATTAATAATGGAGAAGCAAGCAGGAGAGGACACAAATAACCCAAATAGGAAATAAAAAAGGGGGGCGTTACAACCAGACCCAACTGAAATAAAAAGGATAACAGAATATTACAAAAAAATTATACTCCAACAAATTTGAAAACCTAGAGGAAATGGACAAATTTCTAGAAATGCACCACCTACAGAAAGTAGCACAAAATGATGTTGAAAATCTCAACAGACTCATAACAGGAAAAGAGATAAGAAAGGTTAACCCTCTTCACTCTACCCCAACCCTTGTCCCTCCCAAAATAAAGCCTGGTCCAGGTGGCTTCACTGGAGAGTTGTACCAGACACTCAGAGAACTTACACCACTACCACTCAAACTATGTCAGAACACAGAAATGAAAAAGGATAGTTTCAAATTCATTCAACGAAGCCAGCATAGCCCTGATATTAAAACCATGCAGACACCACACACACAAAAAATACAGACCAACATCCCTCATGAATACAGATGCAAAAATTCTAGCCAACAGAATTCAATATCATATCAAAAATAATAAAAAATAATTAAAACATACAACCACAACCAAGTGAGATACATAGAAGGTATGCAAGGATGGTTTAACATTAGAAAATCAATGTGATCTACAAAGAAACACAGAATCTTCTCAGCTGACACAGAAAAGGCATTTACCAAAGTCCAACAGCTATTGCTAATAAAAACTCTGAATAAGTATAGAAAGAAAATTCTTCAACATAATGAAGAATGTCTATATGAAACAGACATCCAATATCATTTGTAATAGAGTCTGAAATAATTCTGTTGAGAACCAGAATAAGAAAATGGTGCACTTTATCACCACTCCTATTTAACACTGTGTTGGTAGTCTTAACTAGATCAATAGACAAGAAAGAGAAATAAATGTCATCTAAATTAGTAATGAGGAAGTTAAACTCTTTGTGGACAATATGACACTATACAAGATCTGACAATTAAATCCAAGAACTTAGTTGTTCGAAATGCTACATACTTCGTTGCTGAATATCGCTATGGTCACCTGTGAAGTACTCCCCTTGGGAAGCTATGCACCAATGCCAGCACCTAGACCACTTTTTAAAGCAATTTTGGAACTCTTTCTGAAATGGCCACTGAGCACGGTGACAAGGTTGCAAGTTCTCAGACTTAATTAGGCAGTTGTCTGTGAGGGAGGTTTTAACCAATAAACAAATAACTATTGGAACATCCTATCTACTCATCTTACCTGGCCCCTGATAACTATTTTCTTTATCCAAAGAGAAAGGAAATATTGAAAGGAAGATATTTTGATGATATTCAAAACATCAAAGGTACTAAAGTGACAGCTCTGATGGCCATTCCAGAAACAGACTTACAAAATTGCTTTGAACAGTGGACTAGCTGCTGGCATTGGTGCATAACGTCCCAAGAGAAGTACTTCTAAGGTGACTGCCATGGATTGAATTGTGTCCCCCCCAAATAGGCGTAGCCTGTGATTCTCTGTATTCTACGATTGTCCTCCATTTTGTGATTTTGCTGTGCTGTATGTTAAAGGATTAGAATGTGACTGTAAATCCCTCCCTGTTCCTCTGTAAAGGGAGTTTCCCTGGAGTATAGTTTGCCCTACTCTTAATCCTTTCCTCCTAGAAGAGATAAAAGGAAAGGGAATCAAGCAGAGAATTGGCAACCTCACACCATTAAGAAAGCAGCAACATGAACTCCCACTCACCAAGGCTGACTTGGCTACAGTCACTACTGAGTGCCCAATCTTCCAGCAATAGAGACCAACACTGAGTCCTCGATAAGGCAGTATTCCTTGAGGTGATCAGCTGGCAACATTGGACCGCTTCCATCATGTAAAGGAAAGCATTTTGTCCTTACTGGAAGAGATACTTACTCTGGAAATGGATTTGCCTTCCCAGTACAACATGCTTCTGCCAAAACTACCATCTGTGGACTTACAGAATGTCTTATGCACCATCATGGTATCCCACACAGTGTTACCTCTGATCAAGGGACTCACTTCACAGCAAATGAAGTGTGGCAGTGGGCCCATGCTCGTGGAATTCACTACTCTTACCATATTTCTCACCACCCCGAAGCAGCTGGCTTGATAGAATGATGGAATGGCCTCCTGAAGACACAATTACACTGCCAGATAGGTAGCAACACCTTGCAGGGTTGGGGAAATGTACTCCAGGAAGCTGTATATGCTCTAAACCAGCATCTGATATATGGTGCTGTTTCTCCTATAGCCAGAATTCATGGGTCCAGGAATCAAGGGGTGGAAATGGGAGTGGCATCACTCACTGTTACCCTAGTGACCTACTTGCAAGATTTTTGCTTCCTGTCTGCTTGACCTTATACTCTGCAGGGCTACATGTCCTAGTTCCAAAAGAGAATGTTGCCAGCTGGAGACACATCAACAATTCCACTGAACTGGAAGGTAAAATTGCCACCAAGCCATTTTGGGCTCCTCGTGCCTCTGGATCAACAGACAAAGAAGGGAGTTACAACACTGGCTGGTGTGATTCATCCCAACTACGAAGATGAAATTGGATTGACATTACATAACAGAGGTAAAGAAGAGTATGTTTGGAATGCAGGAGATCCCTTAGGATGCCTCCTAGTACTACCATGTCCTGTGATTAAGGTCAATGGAAAACTACAGCAACCCAATTCCAAAATGACTGCTAATAGCCCTTCCAGAATGAAGTTTTGAGTCACCTCACCAAGCAAGGAACCACAACTAGCTGAGGTTCTTGCTGAGGGCAAAGGGAATACAGAATGGGTTGTAGAAGAAGGTAGTTGTAAATATTAGTTACGGCCATGTGACCAGCTGCAGAAATGAGGACTGTAATTGCTATGAGTATACTTGCTTTGTATGTGTGTATCACATATTTTTGTTTACTTACGAAGCATAATATGTAAATGAGCTAATGCATTTTCAGCTGTGCATGCATTAAATATGTCATGTTAAATATAGTATGACTTTGTAATTGTATCCTTTCAGAGACTATGGATGGTGAGGTGAGATGTGTGTAGCTGCCAGGTAGACAAAGGGTGAACTATGGTGGTTAGGATTATGTCAATTTGCTACTCCACATTTGGCTGCTGTATTATGAGGCAGGGCCAGGCCTGTGGTGGCTTTCCGTACCGCAGCTCTCTGCTCTCTGCCTTCTGCCACCTACTGCTTGTCTGCTCACGTAGCCAGCAGCTCCTGCTCTCTTCTGGTGTCTGGTTCCTGGACTTGAACTAGCAGCTGTTGGATTCATCAACCCTTACAGCCAGTGCTTGAAAGTCCTGTTCAGTGACCTGCTGATCCTAGGTTTGCCAGTCTCTGCAGCTCTGTCTCACCACCAGCTTGGGATCTGCCAACCTACACAGTGATCTAGAACTCTGGTCTCTGACCCACTGACCTTTGGTTCACCAGCCCCTGTGGTCACGTGAGGCTTGTGCCAGGACTGGGGACTTCCATCTTCTGCAATTGTGTGAGCTGTTTCCCATATCTATCTGTCTGTCTGTCTGTCTGTCTGTCCATCTATCTGTCTACCCGTCCGTCCATCTGTCTATCTATCTATGTCCTCCCTTGTACTTTATATATATAACTCTTTCCTTGTACATACATGTGTTACTGGTTTTGCTTCCCTAGAAAACCCAGTCTAAGACAGTGACCACAGTGATACCCAGCAAAAAGGTTAGTAGCACATTTTCTAGGATGAGTTTGAGTACTTAATTTGCAGTCCTGTACATACAGAACCCAAAGACTCTATGAGAAAACCACTGGAATTAACAGATCCAGCAGAGTAGCAGGATACAAGATATACAAATATCAGTTGGATTCATATATACCAATAAAGAGAACAACGAAAAAGAAATCAAGAAAACAATACCATTTACAAGAGCCTTTAAAAAATAAAATACTTAGGAAAATCTAACCAGTGATGTAAAAGACCTATACAAAGAAAACTGCAAAATATTACTGCAGGAAACTAAAAGAGAGCTATATAAAGAGAAAAAGAAAAAGAAAAACACAATGCTTATTGTGAAAATCTTAATTCTACCCAAAACAATCTACAAATACAATACAATCCTAACACTGAGATCATTCTCTAAAAACATAGACAAATTAATTATCAACTTTATATGGATAAGAAAGAGGTCCCAGATGAGTAAAGCACTATTGAAGACAATAGTCAAATAGGAGAACTCTTGCTTCCTGACCTCAGAATGTACTAGACAGCTACAGTAGTCAAAACAGGGTGGTACAACAGACGCACTGAACAATGGAAAAGGATTGAGAACTCAGATGCAAATCTATCTATCTACAGTTGTTCAACATCAAGCAAATGATTTTGGCAAAACTGAATGCTGTCTCACAACAAGGAGGAAACTGGAGGGCGTTATGCTGAGTGAAATAAGTCAGTCACAAAAAGACAAACACAGTGTGAGCCACTACTGTAAAAACTGATGAAAGAGTTTACTCATACAAATAATCTTTGATGATTATCGGGGGTTGGGGGTGAGGATGGAAAAACACTAAATAATAGTGTTGAGTGGTAACATTGAGTGAAAAATAAGACAGTACAGACCACTTGGGAAGCCAGCACAACTTACAAAATGCATGGTCATGAAAGCCCCATAGATACATCCACAGCACCTGAGGAATCAAGTTGTTGGGGTGAAGTCTGAGGAGACTGTGATCTTGGGGAACATTTAGCCCACTTGGTGTAACATAGTTTATAAAGAAAATGTTCTACGTTCTACTTTGCTGAGTAGTATCTAGGGTCTTAAAATCTTGTGAGCAGCTGTCAAGGACACTCCAATGGTCTCACCTCTTCGGGAGCCAAGAAGAAAACTAAAGAAACAAGAGAAAGATTAGTCCAAAGGACTAATGGACAACATTTATAATGGCCTCCAGCTGACTCAATCCAGTATAACTAGACTGTGACCACCTACTACCGCTGACTGCTCTGACAAGGATCACAACAGACAGTCCCAGACAGGAGTGGAGAAAGACGTAGAAGAAAATTCTAACTCCAAAAGTAAGACCAGAGTTCCTGGCCTGCCAGAAACAAGAAACCCTGAGAGCATAGCTTCTGGACACCCTTTCAGCTCAACAATGAAGTCACTCTTAAGGTTCCCCCTTCAGTCAAAAAGTGAGCAGGCCCATAGAACAAAATGCCAAAGAGGCACGATAGCCCTGGGGCAGGGCCTAAAAGGTAGGAAGGAACAGGGAAGTGGGGAATAGGGATCCCAGGGCTGAGAAGGGAGAGTGTTGACCTGTTGTAGGTTCTTAACCAATGCCATAAAACAATACGTATGCTGTATAATGATAAACCAGTTTGCTTTCTAAAACTTCGTCTAAAGTACAACAAAAAAAGGAAAACAAAAATATTAATGTAGCAAACTATAGTCATGGCACTAAGAGTCCTTGAGGACTGAAACCTGTCTTATTCAAATTATTACATAATTTATTATCAATGTGGTTGATAATAAATATGTAAGTTAATGATTGACATAACTCAGTGAGCCATGTAATGACATTTCCTCTGTACTGTTTGAGATTAGAATTACATATGTAGATTCCTGAAAGGCAGAAGGTGATTGCAGCAATAGTAACAGCCTCTCCTCACAAAACATGAAAACACAAACGCATTACTATTTTTCAAGTATATTTAAGATCAGCAGCAATAAGACCTTCAAACCTACCAAAAAGTATTCTTTTAATTTAAACAAGATTTGTGAAAGTCAAAATATCCAGTGAAAATAATCTGATGCTTTTATAGTCTTTTTAACTAATCACAGTGCCAGAATACAAAAATATTGTAATTAGTAGTTATGAGATTTTTTAAAGCTAATTCCATTGCATTCCATTCTACTTCATTTTTTAAAACTATTCTTTAGCCTACAAGTTCTGACAATTAAGTATGCATCCTCACCCTCAAAAAAGTGCTATATACCTCACTGCTATATATCACTATGGTCACCTTTGAAGTACTCCACTTGCAAAGTTATGCACTGATGCCAGTACCTAGTTCACCCTTCAAAGAAATTTTGGAGCTCTTTTGCTGGAATGGCCGTCAGAGCTGTCATTATATTACCCTGACATCCTGAATGCCACCAAAATGTCTTCCTTTCAATATTTCTTGTATCTTCTGATAAAGAAAAAAGTCACTGGGGACAGATCAGGTGAGTAGGGAGGGTGTTCGAATCCAGTTGTTTGTTTATGGGCTACAAACTCCTTCACAGACAACTATATAATTAAGTTTGTGAACTTGCAACCTTGCCACCATGCTCAGTGGCCATTCTAGAAACAGTTTCAAAATTGCTTTGAAGGGTGAACTAGCTTCCCAAGGGAGTACTTTGAAGGTGAGTGCAGTGATATTCAACAATGAGGTATACAGAACTTAGGACAATTAAGTTTGTGAACTTATTTGTCAGATGTCGTATGCAGTGAGACCTCAAGTTCTCCACAAACACATTTTAAGGAAAAATAGTAAAATATTTACGCATTTCTTCTGACTAGGAATAGATAATGTAGAGAAATCTAACATTGCACTAGTTGTGTTGTAAATACATGCATTTTTAATTATTCAAACTTTAAACAATTGAACAATGACCATATATCTGTCATATGAAAACGTCTTTTGTGCCTGAGTTGTTTGAAATGGTTAAGGCGGTCTCTTAAAGTGAAAATATTTTTTTCCACATAAAGCTATTGGTGTGGTGGATCTGATATCTGGACCAATTGTCAGCTGTAGAAAATTATGTCCCTTACTGGTACTATGCGTCTATTTCAATCCAATTTAGATCTTGTAATTAAAGACTCTTTAAATAGAATACAATTTTCTTGAATAATGAACAATCCTGATTGAATTCAGAAAAGTGATGCAATATCACAGAATCTTTGTCTCTAAGAAATTATTATATTTATGGTTTTGTTTAGATAAATGAATGTCTATTATTGACAATCAGTAGAGTAGCAGTTTTTGTGCCTTGAAGACCTCTACTTCATATATGTACCTCTGGTGCATATATAACATTTTCTAGTTAAAACACAATTGATATTTTAATTCAAAAATATCAAAGTGACTCTTTCAAATTGATAATAAAAAATACTGACTTGATGAGGGATAGAAAGGAACTTTTTTTTTTTTTTTTTAATGTATTGAAGTTGAAATGTTGGGACACTGGCCACATTTTCTCATTATCTAAATTACTCCAGTTGCTTATCCATTCTATGGCACCATTTCAAAATCTTTAAGTTCATTTATGATTAGTTAAAGATCTAAATATTGAGTGCATACAAACATAGTATCAGGCTTTTAAATTACACGTTTCACTAAACAATTGAAAACATTGTGCCTTCTTTATAAGAGAAATATATTGTATTTTGTCTGCTCAGCATTTTCCCCCTTTTATTGTAAACTACCAAAAAGGTCCAGTTGCTGTAGACAGTTTTGACTCATAGTAACAGAATTGTGCTTCATATGGTTTTTAATGTATGATTTAAAGAAAAAGATTGCCTGGCCTTTCTTCTGAGGTGCTTCTGGATAAACTCAAACTTCCAACCTTTTAGATAGCAGCTAAGCACTCTGCTTATTCCAGTCAGGGATGTTGACATTAAAAATATTATCACAATATTCACACTACTCCTTCCTCATTCTGTGATCTTCTCATATGACAGTCAATCAAAGTATCCCTTTAGCTACAAGAAAGCTGCAATCTGCTAAATTAAATTAAATTAAAACCGAATAAGATTGTTTCTTCCAGAATTTAGAATCATGAACATAATGGCACAAAGAAACTCAGAACAGTTTATTCGTTGGATGCTACTATCATCAGACTATGGCTTGCATGTCAACTCCTGTTTTTATAAAGTTTTCTGGAGCATAGCCCCACTCTTTGTTTATGTATCATGTATGACCGATTTCACACTACAAAGCAAAGCTGAGTGGCTGCAATTGAGACTGTGTGGCTCAGAAGCCTAAGATGTTCAGTCTTGTCAAAAAAAAAAGTTTTTTCTGATTCCTGATCAAGATAATCTGTGCCAGTACAATTTTTAAATGCCTAAAATCCTATTAAAAAATTCTTCCTTTTTTTCCCAGTTTGGTCAGAGTTAGTTTCTTTTGATCCCAAGAGTGACAATAAACAAGTAACAGATGCTCTGAGAAATGTAAGGTACTCATAAGTAGTTAACCTGAACCGTGGTGGCATAGTGGTTAAGCAACAGGTCTGCTAACACAAAAAGCCACCAGTTCAAATCTGCCAGGAACTCCTTGGAAACTCTGTGGGGAAGTTCTACTCTATTCTATAGGGTCTCGATGGTCAGAATCCACTTCACAGCAGTGAGTTTCACTTTGGTTTAATCCAAGCCAAAGTTATAAAGTAGGAGTGAGACTGCTGTTTAAGGACTAAAATGAGAAAGTACCTCCCTATAATACTCAGTGAAAGTGATTAACTGGTCCACCAACTCTGACATTTCTGAGTTAACTGAGAACTGAGTAGCCACGACTGTAGAATAATTTGAAAATCTTTAGAAAGTTACAAACAATGAAGTAGGATACCTACTTAACAAAAACATTGGATGACTTACAACAACATGTTTGTTTATCTGAATTAAGATGGAATTGGTTTGCATAACTTTCAACCAAATGTATGATAACTGATATATCTTCATTAGTGAAAGAGTAATTTGAGGTCTTCTATACACTGAAGTTGGCATGCTCTCCTAAACTAGTGGTGGGAAATGATCAGTGTTTGCTAATGCATAAAATAAGAACATTATCAGAGTTCTATCTAACTGACTGTAAGACATATTAACAATTTTACCTTTAAGAAGCTATAGAAGTATCATGAATTGAATTGTGTCCTCCTCCAAAGTGTGTGTAACAATTTGGCTAGGTCATGATACTTCACATTGTGTGATGTCTCTCTGTGTTGTAAATCCTGTCCCTATGATGTCCATGGGGGAAGTTGGGCAGAAGTTGTGTTGGTGGGGCAGGACTTAATGTGTAAGACTGTATTGTGCCTTGAGGCAATCTCTTGGGACACGAAGACAATAGAAAGCAAGCAGAGAGCTGGGGACCTCACACAACCAAGAAAGCAGTGCTGGGAACAGAGCACATCCTTTGGATCTGGGATCTTTGTACCTTAAAGTTCCTAGCACAGGGGAAGATTAACAACAAAGACCTTTCCCCAGAACCAAAAAAGAAAGACTTCTGGAGCTGATGCCGTGTATTTGGACATGTAGGCTACTGGACTGTGATGAAATAAATTTCTCTTCAAAGCCATCCACTTGCGGTATTTCTGTTATAGCAGCACTAGATGACCAAGACAAGATTCTATAAGGAGAATTAGTATCCTGATTTGTTTGACATTGTGAGGTACACTCCTATTGTTGGTTGCTGTCAAATCGGCTCTGACTCATAATGACTCTATGCATAACAGAAAAAAACTTGCTTGTTCCTGTGCCATCCTCACAGTTGTTGGTATATGTGAACCCATGGTTGCAGCCACTGTGTCAACCTATTCCAAGGAAAATTTCTCTTATTTTTGCTGACCTTCAACTTTACTAAACATAATACCTGTTTCTTTGAGATTTGTCTTTCCTGAACACATGTCCAAAGTAAACAAGATAAAGTCTCTTAATTCTCACTTCTAAAATATATTCTGACTGCATTTCCTCCAAGATGGACCTGTTCATTCTTCTGGCATTCCTTGGTATACCCCATGTTCTTCACCAATACCACAGTCTACATACTCAGTATAGAGGAAGCCAAAAGGCCAGAATGCTTGAGTTACTGTCTTTATTCAAGTAAATAACGATGATACTTTCCATAAGAAAAAATACTAAAATATCAACTTATATTTTGTTCCCACTGCCAAACTTATTTTCTCTTTGTCATCCTTAGAATTTTCTACTGCATTGTTTTTCCTGCTTTAAAAGCTTTCATGATACAGAGAAAAAATAGTAGTTGCCAAGTGTCCATTAAAAAATTCCCGTCTTTCATTTGTGGGCAGTTTAGCATAACTAAGTAGAACTTGCTGAATAAGCAGATAAAATGATGGTACCCTGTGCTGGGAATTTATGCAGCAAACATGGCTATATCTAGAGTAGTTATAAATACTCCGACAACAAGAAGGTAAATAATCATTGAAGAAGATTACAAAACAAAGAACGAAATTCTCTATAGTGTAGAGATCAAGGATATATCCGCATGGTAACATTCTGCAGGGCAACATGTCTCCTTTCACACGGCTTTTCTGGCCCTGAGTTTGCAGTTCTGTCAAAATGATTTATAAGGCCACAATTTCACATAGTTACTATGCAAATAAGATATATAAAATCCTCAACTGCTACTTTTTTTTAAGTTAATTCCATTGCATTCCATTCCACTTCATTTTTTAAAACTACTCCTCAGCCTACACATTCTGACAATTCAGTTTGCACCCTCATCCTCTGTGCACTCCACTGACAAAGTTTCATGCTAGGTTGAATATAAATGAAAAATGATTAGGATTCATTCCTTTATTGCAGAGCAGGTGCTAGATGGTGAATGTGTAGATGCCAAAAAAACAAACTCACTGCTGTTGAGTTGGTTCTGACTCATAATGACCCTGTAGGAGACAGTATAACTGCCCCAGAGAGTTTCCAAGGAGTGCCTGGTAGATTTTAACTTCCGATCTTTCAGTTAGCAGCCATAGCACTTAATTACTACACTGCCAGGGTTTCCCTGTAGAGATGAGAGGCCATAAATTGATAATGAGCATAATATATGAGAAGACACAAGCCAGGATGAAAGACAGATTGGGAGTTTGTCAGCTAATTAGTAAGTTTTTAAAGCATGGTAGTTAAATAAAAACTTCATGGACATTACACAGAATAAGAAAGGTGCACTGATCCCTAGCAGACATAAGTATTTCGTATACGAGTAAAAGGACAACAACAGGTGAACAGCACGAAGATGCAAAAGGTCAGAGAAAAGCCAAAGAATCGAGAGGCCGCAATGTCCCTGAAACAGCTTTTATGGGCTTCTGTTCCTCACTGCTTACTCCACCCTGACTCCAACTAAGCAAATACGTATATATTTTTTAATACGGGTCAACATGAAGCTGATTCCTGTGAAAGCAAGGTTAGAAATGCTTCAAATGTCCAACTTTTCCAAAGTGCTATACCACTCCGTCAACTTTCATGTTAACTGCTCTGTCCACTAAGCACTCCACTCGCATCTTTGGGATCCCTAATTCACTGCCATGTGTCACAGAACTCAAAGAG
Organism: Heterohyrax brucei; assembly: GCA_028571685.1. Taxonomy (NCBI): domain Eukaryota; kingdom Metazoa; phylum Chordata; class Mammalia; order Hyracoidea; family Procaviidae; genus Heterohyrax; species Heterohyrax brucei. The sequence goes on from CM053150.1 coordinate 134,596,926, forward strand.
AATGGAACCAAACTTTTTAGAGGAAATGGCTCATGGTCACCTGGTTGGGAAGCCTTGGAAGTCCCAAATCAGTGGATAAGATTTAGGATCTTCCCTACTGACATGGTTTCAGACACTGATACATCTAAACAGGCATTTCAGACCAAAGCTACTGGCTCAGACGGCTGTGGAAGCTTGCAAATCAGGTCAGGTGATAAAACCAAAACACACTTCCACTGAGTCAGGTCCAACTCACAGCAACCCTAGAGGTCAGAGTAGAACTGCCTCATAGAGATTCCCAGGAGCACCTGGCCTATTTGAACTGCCAACATGCCACCAGGGTTTCCAGGACAGATGATAGGGGCCTGAAATTCCCAGAATTAGCAGTTCAGACAGCATGCCTCTAGCTCTAGTCCCGAGAACGAGAAGTCAATGTATCACAAACCAGCAGACGTCCACGTGCGTTCTAACTATACTGTACTCATTTTCAAATAGACATTCATTCGCTGACTGATACACACATTTCTTTTTTGTCCTACTCAGAACTTTCTTCCACAACCTACAGCACAGCTTACACTTTTCCCCTTTATTTGTTGTCTAACTTTGACTCTTTCCTGACCTTGGTTTTAATGTCACGAAATGTAGGGAAACTTGTCATAACATGTACCTGATACTAATTGCTGTTCTTTTTAAGATGTTTTATGTCATTGCTTCTCTGTTATGACACTTACTACTCTCTTTTGTAAACAGCTATTAGACTTGTCTTCTAAATTAAATCTCTGGGAATAGGGAATATGTTCATATTACTCACAGCTTTGCCCCTGGGAAAGAACTCTTTAGCAGAAGGTACAGATAAACAGATACTGAATTGAACAGGAGACGAATAAAACAAAAGGCAGCCAAGATTCAAAGATAAGCCACACTGGAATATTAAGGCAAGGTAAATTAATCTATACATTAAGTCTTACTCATTGACTTAATGCATTAAGAGATCACACGTTTTTAACATTACCTTCTCCATTTCTTTACTTCTTTTAAAACTATTTTAAAACATTGTGGAGGCCAACTGGTATAGGCGGAGTAATGATCCCTCAAAGATGTCCACATCCTAATCTCTGAAATGTTTGAATTTGTCACCTTAAGTGGCAAAGAAAATTTGCAGATAGAGTTAAGTTAAAGATTTTGAAGTAGGGGCAATTTTACTGGATAATCCAGGCGGGAATGATATAAACATAAGGTTCATTACAAGAGGATAGTAATACAGATAGAATCGGACAGGAGGTAATATGACAGTGTTAAAAAAGAGAGAGATGATACTCTGTACTGCTGGCTTTGAAGATAAGGAAGAAGCCACTAGTCAAGACTATGGGAAACTTCTAGAAGCTAGTATCATGAATTGAATGTGTGCCCCATAAATGTGTGTAGTAATTTAGCTAGGCAACGCTTCTGGTATTATGTGAAGTTCTAACATGTTATAAACCCTGTCTCTATGATGATAATAAGGCAGAATGGGAGGCAGTGGAATAGGTGAGGCAGGATTCAATGAGTAAGGTTGTTTTGTGGCTTGAGGCAGCCTCTTAAGATGTAAAGGAAAGAAGCTAGCAGAGAGATCTGGGAAACTCATACCACCAAGAAGCAGAGCCAGGAGCTGAATACATCCTTTCAAGAGGACTGGGATTCCTGCATCTCAAAAGCCTCCAGTCCAGGGGAAGACTGACAACTTTCCTCCAGAGCAACAGATAAAGTCTTCACCTGGAGCTCAGATCCTGAATTTGGACTGTGTAGCCTACTGGATTGTGAAAAAATAAAATTTCTCTTTTTAAAGCCCTCCACTTGTGGTAATTCTGTTACAGCAGCACTAAATGACTAGGATGGCTAGAAAAGGCAATGAGCTAGATTCTGATCGACAGCCTCCAAAAGGAAGGCAGCTCTACCAAGTCATTTTAGAGACTGTCACTTCTAGAATTATAAGAGAATAAATAATAGAACCAATTTGTATTTTTAAGCAGCTAAGTTTTTGATACTTTGTCACCATAGCGATGAGAACAATATACCAATTTTCTCCTCCCCTCTTTATTTTAAGCCATTATTGTAAAGTCTTTGCTCTTGTTATTTCACACCAAATGCTGTAAAAAATATGTACTTTAAAATTTTTGTGTTTGCTCATGAAAATAAAAAGGAGAGTACCCTGAGATCCCCACTAAAAGATCGCAATTGATGGTGCAGGGGGTTAGGGGTTCCCCTAGGAGCATGGCCCCTGGCCCTGATGCTGCCCTTGTCTATAAATCATAATGGAGGTCAACTCTTCAGACAGAAATGGATTGGACTTGGTGACACAGAGTGACCATATCATGTGTGCACTTTATGGTTCTATGCAACTATAGGATGTCATCTGGCTGACCTCTTACTGGACATGGAGGAGAGGGTAGAGAGGAGAGGATAGGAGATTGTTAGGAGGATATGACATATACAGAACAGAGAGGAGGAATATGCTGTCACCATCCAGGGAGAGCAGTGGGAGCCACTCATTGGCAGGTATGCAAATTTATATGGGATTGTATATTTTTGCTCAAACATAACAAAAAAAAATTGTGTTTGCTGAGACTCCTGTATTATGTTTCTTGTTTTGATATGCTGCATCTTTATTGTGCTTTGTGGCTAACCCTGCGACCCCCCCCTTAATAATCGAAGTTTAAACCCAATTTTAACTTCTACATATCTTAACATCCTCTCCATCTGAAAGGACTATAACTACTGTAGTACGTCCCTCTTTTTAATGTGATGGTATCTTAGTTTTCATGATATGATCACTGGATACTTTCTTTTAATATTATAGCTTTGATTGAGTTTTGTGCCTTCCCTAACTGTGTAGGTTTCTGGATGTTGTGTCCTGCATTGCCTCCTTAAATATACACTTAATGGCTTTGTTCTTCTAAGCAAAGGGCTCCTTTCAGTATTTTTTGTAGTCTGGGTTTGGGTTTTACAAAGACTCTAAGTTTCTGTTTATCTGCAAATGTCCCAATTTCATCTTTGTATTTGAGAGACAGTTTTGCAGGAAATATAATTCTTGGTTGGAAACTTTCCACCTTCAAGGCTTTGAATGTGTTATCTCATTGCCTCCCTACCAACATCATTTCTGCAGAGAAGTCACACAAAAGCCTATGGGGTTTCACTCTGAATGTTAGCTTTGCCTTGAGTCTTGCTCTCTTTAAGAGTTTCTGCTGATGTTTCATTTTGTTAAGCTTGATTATGTCTTGGTATCTTTCTTTTGAGGTCTATTTTTTGTGGCATTCAATATACATCTTGGGTATGTATGTTGTATTCTTTCGTAATTTTAGGGAAGTTTTCTGTCAGGAACTCAACAGCAATACTGTCTGTGTTTTCAGATAGCCCTCCCGGTTCAGGAACTCCCATTAATTGTAAATTTATTCCTCTTAATGGAATCCCAAATGTTTCTTAATGCTTCTTCACTTTTCTTGTTTCTTTTCTCTGATTTCTCCTTATAAATACTGGTGTCAGTAGCTCTGTCTTCAATATCAGTAAGTTTAATTTCCAGCGTTCAATTCTGGTCTTTTGGCTTTGAATTGAATTGTCTGATTCTGTAATTTTGTTATTAGTGTGTCAGATTTCAGAATGCTGATGTTCCATCAGCTCAAACAGCTTGCTTAATTTTTCATTTTGCTATCCTGCATTTTGTATAATTTCTAGTTTGTTCTATATGTAATTCTTTTGTACTCAACCTCTGATAGTTTCAGAAAAGCTTCTTCATCTGGGAAGGTCTCTGATTCTTTATTTTGTGAGTTTTCTGGAGCCATAGACGAACGTTTCCTTAAATCTTCGGCTAAGTTTTGTTACCTTGGGGACATCTAAAAGCTGTTTAGTTTCTCTGATGTGGCCTCAACGGAAGCTGAGGCACAGTTCTGAGAAGGGTGTTGGTCACCAGCCACCTCTATGTACTACAGCGACTGAGTCCAGTGGATTCTCTGAGATAGCAGGCTCTGCCTGCTGGCTGGCGAAGATATAGCCCTACTTATGGAATCACCAGGGGGCCGTCAGCTGAGCCTATAATGCGGGTCAGTAAAGCCTGGAAGAGATGCTATCAGGCTGCACCATAGTTATTTCTCCAGGCAGTCTTATTTTTAAAAGCTAAAAGCTATCTGACAGCTTCCAAAATCAGTCAGGCTGTCAGTTTGCGGCAAGTCCCTCTTTCTGACTGACAGTGGAGGCACCTCTTCAGCCATCCCCAGATGCTGTGATGTTGTTCAAAGTAAGGACAAGCTACTGTCCTGCTGTCATCCACTGCCGGGCCACACCCATAAGGCTAAATTGTGCTAAATACAACTTTTCTGCTGTAAAAGTGCTCTCCAAGCTGGCATTGCCTCCCAGCCCAGGCATCAGCCCCTGCTGAGGCCTTGGGTTGGGTAACTCCACATCCCAGTTGAACAAGATGGCATCCCAGACAAGCTGTCCCTCCTGCAGCAAAATAGCCAAATCTATGGCAGAGGTTTGAGAAAAGAGGGTTGAGGGGCTATGGTGTTCTGAGTCCAATGCCAGGCTCTCAAAATGTGGCTATTCCACCCCCTGATCACTTCAGCACTGCAGCTCAGCATAGCTGCCAGTTAATCCCATCCCCCACCTGTCAGCCAATAAAAAGAAAAAGAAGTTAAAAATGCCAGTGACCTTCAGTCCACAGGAGCTGATCGTTTAACAAATGCGGGACTCAACCAAAGAGAAGTGTCCTGTTCAGTGGCATGTAGTCCAAATTGGTTGCCCTATGCCATCTCCTAGGGCTCACTGAGTGTCCAGAAACCTTCATTTAATTATCATTCTAGGCCTTAGTTTTTAGAGGGAATTAAGAAGACATGTGTCTAGTCTGCCATCTTGATTCCACTCTGTACTTTAAAATTTTTGTTTCCATAGTGTTTTAAGGAAACTTTACAAGTCAGGTCAGTTTCTCTTACAAAAACTTACACACTTTGCCATCTGACCCTAGCTCCTCTCCTTATGCTGTGAAAGCACACTCCTCCCCACCACCCAGTATTTCCTGTGTTCATTTAACCAGCTGCTGTCCTCATCTGTCTTCTCATCTTGCCTATGAACAGGAGCTACCTAGATGCTCTCCCGTACCTACTTAATCCAAGAAACAAACTCTTCATCAGTATCATTTTATATCTTATACAACACAATCTTTGAGGAGTTGGCTTCTGGAATGGTTTCAGTTTTAAGCTAACAAAGAGTCCAGGAACTGTGTTTTCCAGGCAGCCATGTCTTCCAGAGACCCTACAGTTTGTCGGACCATCAAGTCTGGACTTTTTTAGTCAAGTTCAAGTCCTGAGACCCACATTTCTCCCACTACATCAGGGATTCAGTTGAGTTCCCTGTAACTGCAGTCTTTGGTGGTGGTGAGGTACTATCTAGTTCTTCTGGTCGCATGTTGAATAAGTTTATGGTTTACTTGGCCCTTTCTGTGTTACTTGGTGTTTTAGTCAGCTAGTGCTGCTCTAACAGAAATAACACAGAGTGGGTGGCTTTAAGAAAGGAAGATTTATTCTTACACAGTCCGGTAGGTTGCAAGACCATATGCAGGGTGCCCACTCCAGGGAAAGGCTTTCCCCTTGTCAGCTTTGGAGGAAAATCTGGTATTGCATCAGTCTTTGTCCAGGGAGCGTCTTGGCGCAGGAACCTCAGATCTGAAGGACACGCTCTTCTCCCGGTGCTGCTTTCTTGATGGTAACAGGGTTCCCAATTCTCTTTGTTTCTCTTTCCCTTTATCTCTTGCAGGCTGAAAGGATTAAGGGTGGGGCAAGCCATACTCCAGGGAAACTCCCCCTACAGCAGAGCAGGGAAGTAATCCTATGCAGGAATTTACAGCCCCACCCTAATCCTTTACCATACAGTTTAGCGAAACCACACATTTTTGGGGGGACACAATTCAACCTATGACACTTGGTCACACACTTTCTTTGTGTCTTTGATGTTCTTTTTTCTGCTTTGCTCCAGGTGAGTTGAGACCAACTAATGCTTCTTAGATGGCTGCTCCTAGCTTGTAAGAATCCAGATGCCACTCACAAAAGTGGGATGCAGAATATTTTAATAAATTTTGTTATGCCAATTAATCTGGATGTCCCCTGAAAACATGGTCCCCAGACCCTCTACCCTGGTACCTAGTCCCTAGGAGTGTTGGATTTATTTAGAATACTTCTAAGCTTTGAAATAAGTCCATTTGTGTTGACTTTTCCTTCACTGTTGTCTCTCCCTTCACCTAAAATAATTCTTGTTGATTATATGATTAGTGAAGATCTCTCTCCCTCCCAACCTCTGCTCCCATGACCAACAAAATGTTTTCTTCTGTATTTAAATCTATTCTTCAGTCATTATAACAGTGGTCTCATACAATATTTGTCTTTTTGAAGTTAACTAATTTCAGTCAGTATAATGCCTTCCAGATTCTTCCATGTTATGTTTCCTAAATTCATTGTTCTTTATTGCTGCATAGTATTCCATCCTGTGAATCTATCATAGTTTATCCATTATTCTCCTGATGGGATCCTAGGTTGATTCCATCTTTTTTCTTTTGTGAACAGTGCTGTGATGAACATTGGTGAACATGTATCTATTTTTATGGAAGCTCTCATTTCTCTACAATAAATGCTAAGAAGTGGTATTGCTGGCTTATGTGGTATCTTCATTTCTAGCTTTGTAAAGAAGTGCTGAATTGTTTTCAAAGTGGTTTGTACCATTTTACAATCCCACTAGCAGTGCTTAAGTGTTCTAGTATCTCCATGGCCCCTCTGCCTTTTATTATTTTGTTGTTATTAGATTAATGCCAGACTTGTTGGAGTGAAATGGTACCTCATTGTAGTTTTAATTTGCATTCCTCTAATGGCTAATGATAGCGAGCATTTTCTCATTATCTGTTAGTCCTCTCAATATCTTCTTTGGTGAAGTGCCTATTGATATCCTTTGCCCATTTTTAGTTGGATGATGTGTCTTTTCTTTGTTGAGGTTTTGCAGCATCTTGTAGATTATTTAAAGATTAGATGTTGATTCGATCTGTCATAGCTGATAATTTTTTCCAAGTCTGTAGGTTGTGCTTTTACTTTTTGATGATGTCTTTGGATAAGCGTAATTGTTTGATTTTCAGGCATTTCCAGTTGTATATTGTCTCTTCTGGTGTTTGTGTATTGTTAGTAATGTTTTGAATTTTGTTTATACCTTGCATTAGAGTTCCCATCCTTATCCTTACTTTTCTTCCATCATCTTTATCATTTTAGATTTCACAAGTATTTATTTGATTGGCTGGAGTATCATTTTAGTTTTTGTGCATGGTGGGAGATATGGTTTTCTTTTACTTCTGGCAGATGGATATCTAACGATGCCACCACCATCTGCTAAAGAAACTGTCATTTACCCATTTTACAGACTTTGGGCTTTTAGCAAATATCAGCTGCTGTTAGGTGGATGATTTTATGTCTCGTTTCTCATTTCATTTCCACTGGTAAATGTGTCTGTTATGCTAGTACCAGGCTATTTTGACCACCAATGCAGTGTAATAGGCCCTAAAGTCAGGTAGTATGAGTCCTCCCACATTATTCTTCTTCAGTAATGCTTTACTTATCTGGGGATTACTCCCTTTCCGTATGAAGTTGGTGATTTGTTCTCCATCTCATTAAAAAATTTAGATTGGTATCACATTGTATCTATAGATCACTTAAGGTAGAAGAGACATTTTCACAATGTTAAGTCTTTTTATCCATGAGCAAGTAGTTTTTCGACTTTTGTAAGTTTCATTTGGTCCCCTACAGTAGGGTCTTGTAGTTTTCTTTGTATAGGTCTTTTGTATCTCTGGTTAGATTTATTGCTAAATATTTTAACTTCCTGAGGACTAGTTTAAATTAATTGATTCAGTGATTACCTCTTTAATAATCTCTTTGTTGGCGTAGAGGAATCTAACTGATTTTTGTATGATCACTTTGTATCGTGATACTTTGCTGAACTGTTCGATTAGTTCCAGCAGTTTGTGTCTGTGCACGTGTGTGTGTGTGAATCCTTTAGAGGAACAGGATAGTATCAGTTGTGAATAGAGATACTTTTAAGACTTCACTACCAATTTGGATGTTCTTTGTTTCTCTTCCAACCTGGTTGTTCACAGTCTCTAGTACAATGCTGAATACAAGTAGTGACAAAGAGCATTCTTGTCTGGTTTCTCTTCTCAAGGAGAATGCTTTCAGCCTCTTTCCATTTAGAGTGATGTTGGCTGTTGGTTTTGCATATATCTCATTTATTATCTTGTGGAATATCCCTTGTATTTCTACTTTGCTGAGATTTTTTTATGTGAACTGATATTGGACTTTGTTAAAAAGCTTTTCTGCATCATTTGGTAAAATCAAGGGGTTTTTGTCTCATGTTTTCTCTATGTGGTTGATGACACTGATTATTTCTCTGGAGCCATCCCTGTAGCCCTGGTACGAATCCAACTTAGTCATGGTGATTTTTTTTGTATGTTGTTGAATTCTATTAGCTAAAATTTTATAGAAAATTTTTATTGAGAATTGTCTCACGACAATTTTTATGTCATGAGAGAGATTGGTCTGTATTCTCCCTTTTTGTGGTGTCTACCTGGTTTTAGTTTCAGGATTACACTGGCTTAATAGACTGAGTTTGAGAGTATTCTATCCTTTTCTGGACTCTGAAATACCTTTAGTGATAGTGGTGTTAATTCTTCTCTGAAAGCTTGCGTGGAATTCTCTGGTGAAGCCATCAGGATCAGCACTTTTCTTTTGTAAGTATTTTTTAGATTATTCTTTCAATCTCTTATTTTGTCATAAATTTATTTAGTTGTTCTACCTCTGTTTGAGTTAGTTTATGTAGGTCACATGCTTCTAGAAACTTGGTATTGCTTCTAGGTTTCCAAATTTGTTACAGTACAGTTTTTCATAGTATACTGTTATGGTTTTTTAATTTCATTTGGGTCTGTTGCTGTGTCATCCTTATCATTTGTTGTTCAGGTTATTTGTTTCCTCTTTTGTTTATCTTTTGTCAGTTTGGACAATGGCCTAGCAATTTTGTTGAACTTTTCAAAGAACCACCCTTGATCTTGATAACTATCATTTTTCTATTCTGTTATTTATTTCTGCTCTAAGTTTTATTATTTGCTCTCCACTAGTGCTTAAGTGCTTCTTTTGCTGTTCTCTTTCTACTTGTTCAGGTTGTAAAGTTAATGTTTTAACTTGAGCCCTTTCGACCGCTGAGCACTGCTTTTTCAGTGTCCCAAAGATTCTGGTAGGATGTGCTTTCATTCTTGTTTGAGTTTATGAATGTCTTTATTCTGTTCTTGAGTTTTTCTAAAATCCAGTAGTGTTTGAGCAATCTGTTCCTCAGTTTCCATGTGTTTGATATTACAAGATCTGACAATTAAGTTGGTGAACTCACCCTACAAAAAGTGCCATATACCTCATTGCTGAATATCACTATGGTCACCTTTGGAGTACTGTCCCTGGGAAGCTATGCACTGATGCCAGTGCCTAGTCTACCTTTCAAAGCAATTTTGGAACTTTCTTTCTCAAGTGGCTATCAGAACTATCACCATATTATCCTGATGTCCTGAGTGTCATCAAAATATCTTCCTTTGAATATTTTCTTTATCTTAGCATAAGTAAAAAAGTCCTTGGGGGCTAGATCAGATGAGCAGGGAGGGTGTTTCAATACAGTTACTTATTTACTGGCTGAAAGCCCCCTTACAGACAACTCTACAATTAAGTTCACTAACTTGCCACCTTGGCACCATGTGCAATGGCCATTCTAGAAACAGTTCCAAATTTGCTTTGAAGGGTGAACTAGGTGTTGGCATTGGTGCATAGCTTCCCAAGGGGCATACTCTGAAGGTGACCATATTGATATTCAGCAGAGAGGTATGCAGCACTTAGAACAATTAAGTTCACGGACTTAATTGTCAAATCTCATATTAGACTGTATGTCCTAATAGATGGCCTGTTCTGAAAAATGTTCTATGTACTTTGGGGAAAAAAGTACACTTAGATGCTGTTGGGTGATGTATTCTGCATACGTCTACAAGGTCATGTTGTTTGATTATAGCGTTTAGATCTTCTGTGTCTTTATTGAGCCTATTTCTGGATGTTTTCTCCTTCAATTGGGTGTTAAATTCTCCTACTTTTATTGTGGAACTGTCTATTATTCTTTTCAGTGAAGTTAGAGTTTGTTTCATACACTTAGGAGCCCTTTCACTGGATGTATAAATATTTAATATGGCTATATCGTCCTCTTGATGTGTTGGCCTTTTCACTATAATAGAATGTCCTTCCTTGTCCACATGAGTCGCTTCTGACTCGACGGCCCTTGGCTTGGCTTCCTTGTCCACTGTGGTGGGTTTTACTTTAAAACCTGCTTTATCATAAATTAATATTGCCACTCTTGCTCTTTTTTTTGAATGTTGTTTGCCTGATACATTTTTTTCTATTCTTTGAGTTTAATTTGTTTTTGCCTGTAAGTCTGAAATATGTCTTCTGCAGGCTGTACAGAATGACAGACAACTGCCATTCTCTGTTTCCTTATTGGTGCATTTAACCCATTTACATGTGGTATTACAGATATGATAGGTATGAATTTATTGCTGTCATTTTGATAACATATTTTTGCTTCGGTGACAGTTTCTTTTTTCTACTTCATTTTCTGTGCTGGTTCTTTTTTTAATGTGTTTTCTTTCCATGTTTTTCATTGTTGTTGGTTTATATTTATTGAGATTTCATTATTTTTGTTTTTTACTTTGAAATATAGTATTGTTGATTTCTTTTTTGGTTGCCTTAATATTTACTTTTATCTTTCTAAAAGCAAACCAGTCTTTAATATCTTTATATTGCTTTGAGTTGCTGTCCAAATGAGAGATCTATGACTACATTTTATTTTAATTCCTCTGTCTTGGAATACGTACTGACATCTCTGTTTCTCTGTTTTTAATGCTTTTTCTTTGTTTTTTAATTGCCCTATTATTGTTGCTATCAGTTTGCTCTTTCCTCCATTCAAGGTTTGGGTTATCATCTGAAGTTATTAACTTTTCTAACTGAAAGACGCCCTTTTTTCAATTTTTAAAAAATTTTGTTTATTTGACAATATACTAATTTTATCATCATATACAGAGACGATTTGCTGGATACACTGTTTCTGGCTGGAAATAGTTTTCCTTCAAGACTTTGTATATGTCATATCAATGCCTCCTTGCCTCCATGGTTTCAGCTGAGTAGTCTGAGCTTAGTCTTATTGACTCTCTCATGTAGATTACACTTCATTCATCCCTGTCAGCCAGCCAAGTGCCGTCTAGTTGGATCCGACTCATCCCTAGCCCCTTTTAAAATTCTCTCCTTTAGTTTTGATATGTTGTCTTGGTATCTTTCTTTAGGGATCTACTTTGTGTGGAGTTTGATAAGAGTCCTGGATAAACATCTCATCTTTCATGATGTTATAAAGAAGTTTTCTGTCAACAAACTTTCAACGATTCTCTGTATTTTCTTTCATGCAGTTCTCCATATTAGATAGATTCAAGTTATTCCCACTGCATCACTGAGTTCATTTTTATTAAAATTACTTATGGTAACACCACAGTATATTATTTTTTGTTTTAAACGTTTGAGTATATAATTTTTAATATTTTATTTTGCTTTAAGTGAAACTTCATAATCCAAGTCAATATGTTGTAGAAATGTTTGCACACTCAGTGCTGTGTAAATCTAACTTCTCTCCCCTCCCTATGACAGCACACATCTGTTTTCCACCCTGTGTTTCCTGTGTCCATTCAGCCTGTCTGTCCCATTTGCCATATTATCTCACTTCTAGACAGCAGCTGCCTAGCTAATCTCATGCACAAAGATGGCCAGTTGAGTTCATGAACTCATCCTAGAAACAGTACTACACTGCTCAATATCGCTATGGTTATTTTGAAAGTTCTCCCCTTAGGAAGCTGTGTACTGTCACCAGTGCCTAGTCCATCATTCAAAGCAATTTTGCAGCTCTTTTTCTGGAATGGCCATCAGAGCTGTCATTGTATGATCTGGGGACTCTGTTGGATCATCAAGTCTGGTCTTGTTAGTACAGTTCTAGTTCTGCACATCTATTTTTCTCCAACTATGTTGGGGAATCTATGTCATATTCCCTGTCAGGACAGTCACTGGTGGTGGCTGAGTACCATCTTGTAATTCTACTCTTATGTTATTGTAGTTTCTGGATTATATGGATGTCTCTTTCTCTTAGGCTCATGTTTTCCTTGTGTCTTTCATAAGTTTAATTCTTCTCTGCTCCAGGTAGATCTGCACTTGTTGATGCTCTTTAGAAGGTAGTTTACTATCTTTTGAGACCACAGGTACTACTCACTAAAGTGGGATGCAGGACATTTTCTTTAAAAGAAAAAACCTTTTATGTCAGTTGACCTAGATGTCCCCTGATACTATGATACGCAGACCCCTGCCCTGTTATTCCATCCTTTGAAGTGTTTCTTCATATTTAGGAAACCTCTTAGTTTCTGGATTAGTCCAGCTGTGCTGACCTTCCTTCTACCCCACACTGCTTTCCCTTCACTTAACCTAATTCCTGTCTACTGTGGTGTAGTGGCTAAGTGCCATGGCTGCTAGTGAAAGGCCACTAGTTCGAATCCACCAGGTGCTCCTGGGAAACTCTGTGGAGCAGTTCTACTCTGTTCTACAGGGTCCCTATGAGTCGGAATTGACTCAAGGGCAGTGGTTGTTCTCTTTTTCTCTCTAATCAGTGAACATTCCTCTCCCTCTCTCTCCACCCTTGTGGCATCAAAGACTGTTTTCAGTGTTTAAACCTTTTCTTGAGTCCTATAATAGTAGTCTCATAGAACATTTGCAACTAATTTCCCTCAGCATAGTGTCTTCCAGATTTATCTATGTTATGAGAAGTTTCCCAAGATCACTGTTGTTCTTTATCGTTGCATACTATTCCATTGTGTGAATATACCATAGTTTATCCTTTCACCTGTTGATGGTCACCTTGGTTGATTTAATCTTTTTGTTATAATAGACAGAGCTTCAGGAAATATTGCTGTGCATGCACCTAGTCATGTGACAGCCCTTATTTCTCTAGGATATAGTCAAAAAGTGGGATTGCTGGATCATATGATATTTCTATTTCTAACTTTTTAAGAAAGCACCAAATCAATTTCAATAGTGTTTATACCATTTCACATTTCCACCAACAGTGTAAAAGTGTTCCAGCCTCCCTCAAACTTCTCCAGCATTTACACTCGGCATCATTATTTGACTAATGGTAGCCTTGATGGGGTGAGATGGTATCTCATTGTAGTTTTGATTTGGGTTTTTCTAATGACTAAAGATCATGAGCATTTCCTCACATACTAGTTGGCCTCATGGATGTCTTCTGTGTTGAAGTGGCTGTTCATATCTTTTGTCCATTTTTTAAATTAGGTTATTTGTCTCTGTGTTGCTGAAGTTTTGCAGTATCTTGTAGATTATAGAGATTAAACACTTATCCAATGTATCATAAACAAAACTATTTTCCTAGTCTGTAGGTGTTATTTTTACTCTTTTGTTGAAGTCTTTGGATGAACATGTTTGATTTTTAGGAGTTCTGAGTTATCTATTTTCTCTTCAGATTTTGTGTATTGTTAGTAACGTTTTGTATTCTGTTTATACATGTATTAAGGCTTCCATGCTTTGTCACTAATTTTTCTTTCATGATCATTGTGGTTTTAGAGTCTACTTTCAGGCCTTTTATATATTTTGAGTTAGTTTTGTGCATGGTGTGAGACAGGGATCTTTTTCATTTTTTGGCAGATAGATATCTAGTTATGCCAACACCATTTGTTGAAGTCTTTTTCCTAGTTTACAGGCTTTGGGCCTTTGGTAAATATCAGCTGCTCACAGGTGAATGATTTTATGCCTAGATTCTAGTTCTGTTCCATTGGTCTATGTGTCTATCATAACACTACTAAGCTGTTTTGACTACCAATGCAGTGTAATAGATTCTAAAGTCAGATAGTGTGAGGCTTCCCACTTTATTCTTCTTCAGTATGCTTTACTTATCTGGGCCTTCTTCTTTTCTATATGACATTGGCAATTTGTGTTTCCATCTCACTAAGAAATTCCATTGGAATTTGAGGGTTGTATTGTATCAATGGATTACTTTGGGTAGAATAGACATTTTCAAGATGTTCTGTCTTCCTATCCATGAGCAAGGTGTGTGTAGGTCTCTGCTTGTGTGGGTCTCTTGATTTCTTTCAGCAGTGTCTTAAAAGTTGTCTTCATACAAGGTCTTTTATGTCTGGTTAGATTTATTCCTAAGTATTTTAACTTCTTGCAGGCCATTGTAAATGATATTGATTTGATGATTATCTCTTTAAGGTTCTCTTTGTTGGTGTGAAGGAATTCAACTGATTTTTGTATGTTTACCTTATATCATGATACTTTGCTGAACATTTGTATTAGTTCCAGATTTTTTGTAGATTCTTTAGGGTTTTCTATGTACAATATCACATCATCTGAAAGTAGAGATGCTTTTACTTCTTCCACACCAAAATGGATGGGACTTATTTCTTTATCTTGCCTGATTTCCCTGGCTCAAACTTCCAGCACAATGTTGAATAAAAGTAGTGACACTGGGCATCCTTGTCTGGTTCCTGTTCTCAGTGGGAATACTTTCAGATTCTCTCCAGTTAGGATGTTGTTGGTTACGGGCTTTGGATAAATGTCCTTTATTATGCTGAAGAATTTTCTTTTCTATTTCTATTTTGCTGAGAGTTTTTGACATGAATGGGTGTTGGACTTTGTCAGATACTGTTGCTGAATCAAGTGATAAAATCAAGTGGTTCTTGTCTTTTGTTTTATTTATGTGGTTGATTACATTAATTGTTTTTCTAATGCTGAACACATCTATGTACCCCTAGTATGAATCTCACTTTGACATGGTGAATTATTATTATTATTGACATGTAACTGAATTCTATTGGCTAGAATTTTGTTGAGGATTTTGGCATCTGAATTCATGAGAGATACTGGTCTGTACTTTTCCGTTTTTGTGCTTCTTTACCTGGTTTTCTATTAGGCTTATGTTAGCTTCATAAAATCAGTTTGGCAGTATTCCATCTTTTTCTATGCTCTGAAATACTTTTAATAGCAGTGCTGTTAACTCTTCTTTAAAAGTTTGGCCGAATTGTCAAGTGAAGTCATCATGGTCACCATTTTTCTTGATTGGGAGTTTTTTATCTACCTTTTCATCTCTTTTTTGCAGTGGGTTCATTTAATTGTTCTACCTGTTTCTGTTAGTTTAGGTAAGTAGTGTGTTTCTAGAAATTTGTCTATTTCCTCTAGGTTTTCTAATTTGTTAGAGTACAATTTTTAATACTATTCTGTTGTGATATTTTCAAATTTTGGTTCTGTCTGTTGTAATATCACCTCTCTCATTTCTTACTGGGGTTGTTTGCTTCCTGTCCTATGTTTCTTTTGTCAGTTTTGCCAAAGATTTTTCAATTTTATTGTTCTTTTCAAAGAACCAGCTTTTGATCTTTTTAACTCTGTCGATTGTTTTTCTGTTCTCTAACTCATTTAGTTCTACTCTAATTTTTTATTATTTGCTTTATTCTGGTACCTGAGGAGTTTCTTGGTGTTCTCTTTCTACTTGATGAGTTGTAACTGTAGTGCTTTGCTTTGGGTCCCTTCTTCTTTTTGGTTGTATGCGTTTATTGAGATAATTTGACCTCTGAGTAATGCTTTTCGTGTGTCAGAAAGGTTCTGGTAAGCCACGTTTCATTCTCTTTTGCTTTTTGGAATTTCATTATTCTGTCATTAATTTCATCTAAAACCCAGTAGTTTTTGAGCAAGGTGTTGTTCAGTTTCCATATGTTTAAATTTTCCCCCTGCTTTTTATGCTATTTATTTCTACTTTTATGGCCTTACAGTCTGAAAAGATGCTTTGCAGCATTACGATGCTTTTAGTTTTGTTAGCCAAGCCAGCCAAGTGCCGTCGAGTCAGAGAAGACTTTCTTTATGGCCCAATACGTGATCTATTCTGGAGAAGGTTACATGTAAGTTGGAAAAGAAAGTGTACTTGGCTGCTGTGTGTGGAGTGTTCTGTGTATATCTATGAAGTCAAATTGGTTAGTTGTGGCATTTAGATCTTCCATGTCTTTACTGAGCTTTTTCCTGGATATTTAATCCTTCATTGAAAGTGATATGTTAAAGTTTCCTGCTATTATTGTGGAGCTGTCTATTTCTATTTTCATTGAAGTTAGAGTTTGTTTTACTTATTTTGGAACCCTGTCATTGGATGTGTAAACATTTAATATGTTTGTGTCTTCCTGGGTTATTGACCCTTCAAATATCATAGAATGGCCTTCTTTATCCTATGGATAAAATCTCATGGGTTTTACTTTAAAGTCTATTTAATAAGAAATTAGTGTTACCACTTCTGCTCTTTCTTTGAATGTTATTTGCTTGATATACTTTTTCCAACCTCTGAGTTTTAGCTTGTTCACATCTTTAATCCTCATGTGCATCTCCCGTGGGCAGATGAATTCTTTTTTTCTTTTTCTTTCTTTCTTTTTTTAAATCCAGTCTGCCACTCTCGGTCTCTTTATTGGTGAGTTTAATATATTTACATTCACTGTAATTATTGGTTAGTATCAGTTTAGTACCATCCTTTTTTTAAAATCTTTTTTTGTGTATTGTGATTGCAGACAACGCTTTTGTTACACTTACTTTTCTGGGCTGAATTGTTTTCCTTTAAGTGTTTTCTCTTCATCTTTTTCATTTTCATTGTTAATGGATTTATAATTGCTGAAACTTCAGGTTTTTCATTTTCATGCTTCAGATTCTTAATATCCTTTATGGATACCTAATTTACTCCTATTTTTATGTTTTTACACCTGTCTTCAATTTCTTTGTATTCCCTTTACTTTTTTTTCATATGAAAGATGTATTACTACATTTTTATCACCTCTTTTGCTATAATATTTCCATAATGACATCTCTGTTTCTCTATTTTCAGTGTTTTGTCTTTGATTTACTATTGTGATTTTTCTATTTGGGTTGATATCCAGTTGCTCTGTTCTGCATTCTAGTCTGGAGTTATTGTCAGTTCTTAATGATTGTCTAAAACAAAGGACTCTGTTTAGTATTCATTGTAATTTTTAATTGGTTTTTGCAAATTTTCTACATTTCTGTTTATGTGGAAATGTCCTAATTTCACCGTCATATTTGAGAGACAATTTTGCTGGATAGATAATTCTTGGCTGGCAATTATTTTTCTTCTAGATTTTGTATTTGTTATCTCATTGCCTTCTTGCCTGCAAGGTTCCTGCTAGGTAGTCTAAGCTAAGTCTTATTTGACTCTCCTTCACAGATTATTTTTTCATTTATCCTTAGCCAGTTTTAAAATTGTGTCCTTATCTTTAGTTTTGGTGAGTTTATTTATAATATGCTTTCTTTTGGGATCTACCTCGTATGGATTTAAATGAGCATCTTGGGATCTACCTCGTATGGATTTAAATGAGCATCTTTGTTAGATATCTTCTCATTTCTCATGATACCAAGAAAACTTTTTGGCAACAAATTTTCAACAATTCTTTCTGTGTTCTCTATCATACCTTCCTCCCCTCCCACTCTGGTACTTCAGTCACTCAGATTATTCCTCTTCATAGAATTTTACATAATTCGTAGTGTTTCTTCATTTTTTTAATGTTTTTTTAATCTGATTATTGGTGTCATGTGCTTTATCTTCAGCCTCATTTATTTGGCCTCCTATTGCTTTAATTCTGCTCCTTTGACTTTCTATTTTGATGTATACTTCTGTAACTTTATTATTAAATTTTCTGGATTTCTAATTTCTGTCTCTGTGTTCTTTTTTGAAGAAACTCTGGCTTAGTGGTTAAGTGCTATATCTGCTAACCAAATTGTCAGCAGTTAAAATATGCTAGGGGCATACTTGGGGCAGTTCTACTGTGTCCTATAGGGTCTCTATGAGTCAGAATTGACTCCATGGCAATGGGTTTGATTTTACGCTTTCTTGAAGTTATTCACTTTGCTATTGAGTTCTGCTGCATTTTGCCTCATCTCCTTTATCTTTAGAAGAGTTCTTAGTATTAATCTTTTGTATTCTACCTCTTATAATTCCATAAAATTCCCTTCATTTAGACAATTTTTTGATTCTTTGTTTTTGGAGAATAGTGAAGCCATTATGGTCTGCCTTCAAGTGATTTTATAGTGGCTGTTGTCTGTGAGCTATCAGTAAGCTGTATATTTTATTTTTGCCTACTATGTTCTAGCTTGTTGTGTTATTTTGTTTTGAAATGTTCAGGTAGGCTGGTCATGTATGCTAGTTTGGTTGTCAGTGCCTTTAAAGCCCTAATGTCCTGTAACCAGGTGGTTAGAGCTGTTGCTAGGCATGCAAGCCTGAGATTTCATTATCTTTTCTCATACAGATTAAATTCACTTGTCCAGGTGGTCAGTCATCAAATGTGTATTACAGGCTCTCCCTCCCCTGCCTAGATGGGCAGGAATGATTTGTGGAGTCACAGGTATCTGGCTGCAGTTGCTGAGACAGTTATGGGACTAACAGTGATCCCTGAATGTGTGTGAAGATGACATGTCCCCTTATGTCTGAAGCTAGATGAATGAATTGTTTCTATCCTGAATTTCTAGCTCAGGGGAGTTTTCAGAATTTTTTCTCCTTTTTCCCCCAGTTTCATAAATTTTTCCCTTTCATATTCTAGAAAGTTAACTCAGGGTATGTTTTAGGATTCCTGGCTCAGTTAATAGCATCAGCCTCCAGAGCTGGGTGCAGTGAAGAGAAGGGAGGGGAGTGCACTGGGAGAAGAGAGAGGGATTTATCTTGAATAAAAGATTTCAATCTGTCCATGGCAGATTAGGGGGGAAAAAAATTAGCTTTTGATGATCTAGTGCCATTTTTCAATGGTTCAAGAGGCATGAGTGGGTTCTGTGATCCGTTTCTCCTGCTGAGGAAGATGCCTTCCAATTGCCACTGCTCCACTAACCGTGCCAGCCACAGCCCATTCTTGGTGGGTTGGATCTAGCCAGTCCTAGGTACTTTTGGATCTACTCTGCCTTCTCTCTTGCTGAGTCAGATTTATCAATTTTTCCCTTTGATGTTCAGAGCTCCTAGATTGGTCATATGTTCTAGATTATTCATTGTTTTGTTGTTGTTGTTAGAGGGATCACAGAAAGCAGTTGACTATGCTGTCATCTTCATCCCACCCCTCTATAACTTTCTAATTAAGCAGAAGACACAGTAGTTACTTGGTTACATCCTATGATGATCAGGGCAAATTATAAATTACTACCACTACCTACCCAGAGCCGTCGAGTCGGATCTGACTCATGGCGACCTTAGAGGCCAGAGTAGAACTTACCCCTTGAGTATTCAACAAATAAAATTAACAAATATACTCTTTGAAATAAAGAAGGAAACATAAAGTGTCAATAAAAATAAAACTATAATGACAAATAAAAAAGAACAAACTAAAGGAATTCAGCACAGGAGAGTAAGGGGAACAAAGAAAATGTATCACAAAAAAGCACTACAAAACGACACCAACAAACACACCTGTCAATAGTTAGGCTGAATGTAAGTGGCCTAAACAACACCCAAAAAGTGACAGAGTGACAAAATGCATTTAAAAAAGGATCCATCAATATTCTGTCTAAGATGCACACTTTAGAAACACATGTATAAACTTACTAAAAATATAAGGATAAAAAAGAGTTTCAAAGTAGCACCTGAAAGATTTGAACTGCCAACCTTTTGGTTAGCAGACATAGCACTTAACCCACTAAACCACCAGTGTTTCCATCAAGGGAATAGCTACCAAAAAACAAAAAAAAATAAAACACAAGAGTAGCAATAATACTACTCTAGGATAAGATAGACTTTAAAACAAAATCCACCATACATGACACAGAAGGGCACTATACAACAACTAAAGGACAATCCATCATGAAGACTTAATCTTAATAAATATCTTTACACCCAACGACAGAGCTTCAAAATAGGTAAAGCAAACTCAAATTGTGATGAAAAGAGAAACTGACAATTCCACAATAATAGTAGGAGACTTCAACATACCACTCTTAATAAAGGACAGAACATCTAAAAGGAAATTTAGCAAAGATGCAGAGAAGCTAAAGCACATAATCAGCCAAGATGACCTCATAGACATACACAGAACACTCCACTTAACAGCTGCAAACTATACATTCTTTTCCAAGCACAATGAACATTCTCCAGAACAGACCACCCCTTAGGCCAAAAAGTAACCCTAAGCAAAATCCATAACATTGAGATAATAAAAAGTATCTTCTCTGATCAGAAGGTCATCAAAGTAGAAATAAACAACAGGAAGAGCAAGGAAAAAAAGCAATTACATGGCAACTAAATAACACCCTGCTTAAAAACTTCTAAGTAATGGAAGAAATCTGAGATGGAATAAAAAAAATTCCTAGAATCAAACAGGAATGAAGACACATCATAGCAAAACTTTTGGAACACAGCAAATGCAGTACTCGGAGGTCAATTTATAGCAATAGATACACATATCAAAAAAAGATAACAAGGACAAAATCAGAACATTAGCTACACCATTCTAACAAATAGAGAACAATAAAGGAAGCCCACAGACACCAGAAGGAAATATTAAAGATCAGAGCAGTAGTAAGTGAAATAGAGAATAAAATGCAATAGAAAGAATCAACACAACCAAAAGTTAGTTCTTTAAAAGGCTCAAAAGAATCAACAAACTACTGGCCAGACTGACAAAAGAGAAACAAGAGAGGACACAAAGCACCCGAATAAGAAATGACATGGAAGAAATTACAACAGACACAACTGAAATAAAATGGATAGTAACAGAGTATTACAAAAGGTTATAATCCAAGAAATTTGAAAACCTAGAAGAAATGGACAGATTTCCAGAAACACAGTAACTACTAAAACTAACATAAAATTATGTAGAAAATCTGAACAGACCCATAATAAGAGAAAAGACTGAAAAGTCAACAAAAAAAATCTCCCAACAACAATAAAAAATTTCTGGCCAGATGACTGCACTGGAGAATTCTATCAAACATTCAGAGAAGAGCTTGCACCAGTATTCCTCAAACTATCTCAGAACATAAAAAAACAATACTTCTAAATTCATTCTACAAAGGCAGCACAACTCTAAAACAACATGACACCAAAAACAACAAAAAAAAATTATAGACCAATATCTCTTATGCATATAGATGTAAAAATTCTCTACAAAATTTCAGCCTTTAGAATTCAGCAGCTTATCAAAAAAATAGTACAACATGACCATGTAGTACTTGTACTAGGTATGCAAGGATGCTTCAACATGAGAAAATAAATCAATGTAATTGACATCATAAATGAAAAGAATCATATGATTATTGAAAGAAAAGGAAGGAAATATTGAAAGAAAAGGGAGGGAGAAGAAATGTTGATGTTGGTGTGTAAATAGACAACAGCAACATTGCCAAATAGAAGATATAGTGACTTGAAAAGGGGTCCACTGGGGGCTTCAAAACATACTGATGACCCATGGTCTCAAGCTGGGTGGTGAGTAGGAATCTGTTTGCCTATGATTCTTTCTTTTTTGAATTATATTCACAGAGAGAGAGAGAGAAATACAAGTGGGTGTTTTGTGGATGTATAGGTACAATGCTTTCTGTTATAATAAATACATAGAATAAATAAAATTCAAAAGAAACTATTAATGAGAAACAATGAAATTAATATGGTAAATTTAGATAGAAATAATATATGATGGCAACAGTAGAACCCTATTGGAATAAAAGATTGGATGAGAAATTTATTTACATCAAGAACATTTATCTGGATGTAAGCCAACATGCCACCATAGAAAAAGGAAATGTGATGTTGTCCTTCCACAATGAAGACCCCAAAACTAATTAAAATAAGGACATATGTCAATTCTGGAACATGAAGTTTCAAATGAAGTGATAAAGATCTCAGCCCAAAACTGAATCAAGTAAAAAACTGACAGAAAACAATGAAAGGAGATAAAAAGGAAAGTTCTACACAGCTAACCCAGCACAGATTGGCCATCTTGGATGCCTGTCAGAAATCAGCAGACAGGGAGCACAGGAGAGCATATTTACAGACGTCTGAGTAGAGTACGAAGTACCTGGTGGCAAGCAAGGCATGCTCTTGCCCCTATCTTTTCCCTGCTGTTCTACCTCCAACACCTCTTGGCTACCTGGCCAGTAGATGCAGCTTGGATTTGCCACACATGCAGGACAGGTAGCCTGGAAGCCACTGTTTTAGTCACCAGTGGAATCCCTGGAGACATTTCTTCTTATTCTTTTTTTGAATATATATTGATTTCTTTCTTACTCTCTTTTTTCTTCATTCTTGGCTTCTCACCTGCACACTCCAATAGTGAAATTCTTAGGTAGTTTTTGTTTTGTTTTGACTCCTGTTTCTCTCTGCTCTTTCTCTTCTTTCTCATATCCATCTTAGCTACATGCATCATACCTCACCCCTCCTACCTGTGCTGTACATGGAACACCACATCCTTTAATAACACAGGCAAGGTCTATCAGAATCTGTACTGCAGTGACCCTTGGCCCACCCTATAGGCCTCAGCACATTCTGCAAACAGCCCATTGTAGTTCCTCCCCTTCAGACTGACCTGACATTTTTGTACCATAGCTGAGCAACTGGTACTGTGCATTGGAAGAGGAAGCAGAATGCATCATGCCTGCAGATGAGCAAATGATGAAAAACATACAGCCCATCTGCTCAGACATAATCAAATAAAACTAAAACACAGACAGAAATAAACAAAACTACAATTAAAGAATGAAGAAAATAACTACTGATATCCCAAAGACAGCAGACAATATAAAAAGACAGTAAAAAGTACCAGACAGAGCAGTTCCAGTAGGGGTCCAATATAAAACATCGGATAACTTTTAAGTGGAAGAAAAGGCACTATAACTATCTGAGAGGGAATTCAGAACTCTAACAGAGCTATCCAGGAGTTGAAGCAGAAAACAGACAAAAATGAGGGGGAAGAAAGAAAAATTCATGAAAAGGCAGACAACTCAAGGAAAATACAGACCACACACATAAAAAAGGAAGAATTCAGGAAAATAATACAGAAAAAATGTCAAAATAAATTAATAACTAGAAAATACACAATAACTACAATTAGAAATCAAAAGATTAACAAAGTTTCAGAATGCACAGTGTCATAGGTCTGAGAAGCAGGTTTGAGAGAATGGAAGACAGGATGATCAAATCTGAAGACAAATACTTTGCTACAACCTTGAGGAAAAATCAGGAAAAAGAATGAATTATATGAGACGCAATCAAAAGCAAAAATTTGTGAGTCATCAGAGTGCCAAAGCAAGAGAAGAAAAGGGAAAACACAGAGAAGATCATCGAATTGTTGACAGAAAAGTTCCAAGAGCATCCAAGAAGCACAACAAACCCAAAGTGAATAAATGCCCCCCCAAATCCCCAAGGTATGTTGTAATCACACTAGCTAAAACCAAACCCAAAGACAGAATCCTGAGAGCAGTTCAGGAAAAACAAAAAGTCATGTACGGTGGATAAACAGTAAGATTAATCTCTGATTACTCAGCAGAAACTGTGCAGGCCAGATGGTAATGGAATGACATATATATAAAACCTTGTAATAAAAAATTTCCAACTCCAAATAGTATCTTCTATGTAATTTCACTCAGATATGATGATGAAATTATGACATTTCTAGATAAACAGAAATTAAAATGATATGTAAAAATCAAACCCCAGATTGCAGGAATTATAAAAGGGAGTTCTTAAGTTTGACAGCAAACAACATCTGATGACAGCCTGTTTCTAGTATGCCAGATCACACCAAACAGGGACATGAACTCTCAACCACAATTGAAAACCAAACGATTTAAAACAGGGAACCACAGAGGTTAATTTGTAGATTATAACAATGTCAGAACAACACAATAGAGAATAAACAGTGCAGGAATAGAAGTTTCTAATGAAGAAGAAAGCAAGTTGAGACCAAGTAACAACAGGCTAGTTCAAACCTGGGATGATAAGGGTAAATTTCAAGGTAACATAAAGGAAGGTTAACAAATCTGGAGAGAAACTGATATCATTACCCTTGAGAAGAGAAAGAAGACAAGAATGCTCTTTATCATCACTCCTATTTAATATTCTGCTTAGCTAAAGCAATAAGGCAAGAAAAATAAATAAAGCCAACAATGAAGAAGTAAAACCGTCCCTATTTGAAGATGTTATGATACTACAAATAGAAAATTCAAATGATAACAAAGAAAGTACTAGAATTAATAGACAGACTCAGCCAGATAACAATACAAAAATTAATTGCATGTCTAATCTTCAATAAAGAGAATGATGAAAAAGAAATGAACAAAAAAATACTGTTTATAATAGCCCCTGAAAAATAAAACAGGAATAAATACAATCAGAGTTGTAAAGGCCTATACAAAGAAAATGATAAAACGCTACTACAAGAAACCAAAGGAGAGCTACATAAATGGAAGAACATATTCTGCTCATGGATAGGTAGACTCGACATTGTAACAATGACAATCCTACCCCAATTTACAAATATAATGCAATCCATAATCCCAAAGCCAATGCCATTCTTTAAATTTCTGAAAATGCCAATCATTAATATGACATGGAAAGGGAAGATGCCCACAATAAGTAGAATAAAGAAGGAAGACTCCCCCTATATGACCTCAAAACCCACTGTACAACCAACGCAGTCAAAACAGGCTGGTTTTGACTGGTACAGAGACAAATACATTGACCAGTGGAACAGAATTGAGAACACATCTATACCTCACACTGTGCACAAAAACTAATTCAAAATAGATCAAAGAAGTAAACATAAATACAGAAGTATAAATATCATAGAATTATAGATGGAATCAATGCTAATGGCCTGATTACATGATATTAACAGGATACAAACCACAACCAAAAATTTGCATATTCTAGAAGATAAGCTCGATAACCAGGATCTTCTAAAAATTAAACACTATGCTCATCAAAAACTTCACCAGAACAGTAAAACAGAGCATACAGAATGGGAACAAGTTTTTGGCTATTGTAAATCTGACAAAGGTGTAATCACTAAAATCTACAGGAAAATCCAACACTTCTGCAACAAAATGACAAATGCCTCAATTAAAAGTGGTCAAAGGACAAAGTCTAACACCCATTCATGTTAAAAACTCTCAACAAAATAGAAATAGAAGGGAAATTCCTCAGCATAATAAGGAATAACTATGCAAAGCCTCCTCCGACTCATCGGATCCAAATCGAAGGCACTTGGCTGGCACTTGGCTATGCAAAGCCAACAGTCAACATCATTATGAGTGGAGAGAGCCCTAAAGAATTCCCCTTGAGTACATGAACCAGACAAAGGTGCACATTGTCACTGCTTTTATTCAAAATTACACTGGAAGTTCTAGCCTGAGCAACCAGACAAGATAAAGAAATAAAGGACATTCTCATCAGTAAAGAAGTAAAAGCATCTTTATTTGTAGGTGATATGACATTATACACAGAAAATCCTAAAGAATCCATAAAATAAAAAACAAAAAAAAACTGTTGGAACTAATAGAAGAATTCAGCGAAGTATCAGGACATAAGATAAACATAAATAAATCAGTAGTATTCCTTTACACCAACAAAGAGATCATTAAAGAGGAAATTGTCAAATCCATACCATTCACAAGAGCCCCTAAGAAGAAAAAGTATCCAGGGATAAATCTAACCAGAGATGTAAAAGACTTATACAAAGAAAAACCACAAGACTCTACTGCAAGAAGCCAAAAGAGACTTATATAAGTGAAGAAACTTACCTTGCTCATGGATAGAAAGATTTAACACTGTGAAAATATCTATTCTACTCAAAGAAATCTATACATACAGTACAATCCTAATGTAAATTTTTAATGAGATGAAGAAACCAATCACCAGTTTCATTTGGAAAGGGAAGAAACCTTGGACAAGTAACGCACCAGCGAATAAGAGGAACACAGTGGGAATCCTCACACTACCTGATCTTAGAATTTATTACACTGCTGTGGTAGTCCAAACAGCCTGGTACTGGTATGAAAATAGATATATAGAGAAATAGAACAGAATAGATTATCCAGAAATAACACCATTCTCCTATGAATAGCTGATATTTGACAAAGGCCCATAGACTATGAACTGGGGTAAAAACAGTCTTTTTAACAAACAGTGTTGGCAAAACTGGATACCCATCTGCAAAAAACTGAAACAAGACCCACAATTCACACATTATGCAAAAGCTTGCTCAAAATGGATCAAAGACCTAAATACTAAATCTAAAACAATAAAAATTATGGAAGAAAAAGATATGGAAGAAAAAGATAGGGACAACACTGGATGCCCCAATACACTGCTTAAACAGACTACAAAACATTACTAACAATGCAAAAACAGGAGAAGACAAAAATAGATACATGAGAACTGTTAAAAATCAAACAATTATGCTCATCCAAAGATTTAACCAAGAGAATAAAAACAGACTGCCTACAGACTGGGAAAAAGTAGTTGGCACCGATGTATTTGAATGCTGTCTAATTTCCATAATCTATAAGGTATTATAACATATCAACAAGAAAAAGACAAGTAACCCGTATAAACAATGGACAAAGGATAAGGACAGACACTTCAAAGAAGAAATCCATGCAGCCAAAAGACATGTGAGGAAATTCTCATGATCGTTAGACATTGGAGAAATCCAAATAAAACTGCAATGAGATACCTTCTCACCCCAACAAGGCTGGTATTAATTCAAAAAATGCAAAATAACAAGTATTGATTAGATTGTTGAGAAATCAGAACTCCTCTACACTACTGGTGGGAAGGGAAAATGAAACAACCTGTCTGGAAAGCAATCTGGTGCTTTCTTAAAAAGCTAAAAGTACAATGATCCCCAGCAATCCCCCTGCTAGGAATATATACTAGAAAAATAAAGACTGTCACACTAACAGTGTGACACAACATTTATTGTACACAAATGTTTATTGTATCACTGTTCGCAATAGCAAAAAGATGGACTCAACCTAGGCACCCATCAACAGATGAACAGATAAACAAACTATGGTATATTTACACAATGGAACACTATGAAACAATAAAGAACAAAGATGATTTTAAGAAACATCTCATAACCTGGAATCAGTTGAATGACATTATGCTGAGTGAAATCAGTTGGTGGCAAAAGGACAAATATTGTATGACAGCATTATTGTAAGGACTTACAAAAAGGCCTACACAGAATATGCTTTGACAGCTACAAGTGCGGAGAGGGAAAGAGAGGGCTGTTCACAGTTTAGTCAATAGGAACTCAGTTAGGTGAAGGGAATGACAGCATGCAGTAGAAAATAGGTCAACACAGCTGGACTACACCACAAATTAAAATGTTTTCTAAATGCAATCCAACATTTTAAAGGCTAGAGTAGCAGGGACAGTGGTCTGGTGACCATGGTTTCAGGGGACATCGAGACCAATTGGCATAAGTAGTCTTTTTCTAAGAGACTGTTTTGCATCCCATGTTGGTGTGGTACCTGGGGTCTTAAAAGCCAGCAAGCCTTCATCTAAGAAACAGAAATTGGTCCTAACCCACCTAGAGCAGATAAAACCAAGACACAAAGAAAATATGACCCGAGGAGACAGAAAATCCACATGATTGGAAGACTACATCATCATGAGACCAGAAGAACTGGTGCCCAGTCACCAAGAAAAATGGCACTGTCAGGAAATACAGTGTAGAGTCCCTGAGGAAGCACAATAAAAAGGGGTGTGGAGATCAAGAATTTATTAAAAGACCACACTGGATGTCCAGCAACCTGAAGTGTTCCCTTAGAACACAGCCCCTAGACTTGCTGCCAGTCTAGAGCTGAAACTAGTTCTGAAGCCAACATTTCAGACAAAGATTGGACTGGTTTAAGGGACACAGAGTGATGCAGGTGGGTTGTGTACTTTACAGTTTAATATATATATGATATTCTCTAACTGGTCTATTTTTAGAGGGGAGAGAAGACAGTGGAGTGAAGAGGACAATATCGATTGAATGGATACTGGAAGTAAAGGAAGTGTGCTGTCACAGGGTGAGGAGAGTATTTAGGGCTGCATAGAGGTGGGTGTTCAGGGTTTAAATGAAAATTGACATGGACTATAAACTTTCACTAAATAACAATTAAAAAAAGTAAAACTGGTTGAAGGAAATGAACAGGCACTTCACCAAAGAATACATTCTACTGGCTAACAGACATATGAAGAAATGCTAACAATCACTAGCCAACAGAGAAATCACAGTGAGATACATTCTTACCCTTGTACTACTGGCATGAATCAGCAAAAACAGCAAATGTTAGACAGGCTGTGGAGAGACTGGAAATCTTATGCATTGCTGGTGTGAATGCAAATTGAGTGGCTGAATTGCTGGGCCTGAGGTCTGTTGAGAATGGTAAGCAACATCGTCGTAAAGGGAGAAAGGATTGAGGTTGTCAAGGATTTCATTTTACCTGGGTCCAAAATCACAGCCCATGGAAGTGGCAGTCAAGAAATCAAAAGAGAGGGGTGGAGTCAAAATGGTGGACTAAACACGTGTCTCCCTAAATCCCTCTGGAAACCAAGACCTGAATCGATAATTAAACAGAGTTGTCTGGACACCTAGTGAGCCCTAGGACATAGTATAGGTCTGAGAATTTGGACATTGTAACAGTGAACGGAAAAATTTCTTTTACTGACCCTTGCTCTTGGAGAGTGCTGGCTTTCAAGGACCGAGGGTAGCTCACCATTTTAACTTATTTTTCTCTGTCTTAGCTGGTGGGCAGAGCTGGAACTTGTCTAGTGGCTAAACTCAGAAGCACTTCTGGTGGAATTGGCAGGTGAAATTGCCATGAAATTGCCAGCTTTGGACTCTGCGGATCTCAGCACCTTTGGCCTATCTTTTCACCTCCTCCACAGAGTAGCGTGTACCGAGACAGGTAGGGAGCTTGTGCAGGACGCCATCTTGTTCCACTGGGAGGCGGATATACACATACAGAGCTCTCAGCAGGACCTAATTCCTATGCTAGGAGGCAGCACCTGCCTGGAGGAGAGCAATTTTCCAGCAGAAAAGCAGTACTCTACACAGTGTTGCCTACGCATGGGGCTTGACAGCAGAGGTCCCCAGGGCCTTTCTGTATTTTGAACTAGTTTATAACCTCTGGGATTGGATATAGAGGTGCTTACTTTCCCAGGTGGGAAGAGGGACCTGTATACCTGAAAACCTGACTGACTTTGGAAGTGGCCAGATACCTTTTAACTTTCACTTTATTTTAAATTTTAGAGAAAGGCAGACATTTTATTTCCTTAATTTTACATTTCTTCTTTTAACTTTCTTATTTTGTATTAATTACAGTAAAAGAATAAAATTTCTAACATCTATAAATTATCTTATCTATGATAAACCTTCAGCCACCACCCACCCATGTAGCTAACACAGTCATTTTCTTCTGTGGATAATTCTTTTGTTAAGTCCTTATAAGAGGGGTCTCATACAAAATTTGTCCTTTTGACAGTGATTGATTTCACTCAGCATAATTTCTTCCAAATGAGAACATGTTATATTCTCAAAAATTGTCATTGTTTTTTATCATAGAATAGTGTTCCATTGAGTATATGTACCATAGTTTGTTCATCCATTCATCTGTTGATGGGCATCAAGGTTGATTCCAACTTTTTTCTACTGTAGACTGTGCTGCAACAAACATTCATGTACATGTGTCAGTTCATGTGACAACCTTTGTTTCTAAAGGATAAATTCCAAGCAGGGGAATTACAGGATCAAATGGTGCATCTATCTCCAGCTTTTTAAGGAAGCACCAGACTGCCTTCCAAAGCGGTTGTATACCATTTTGCCATCCCACCAGTGTAGGAGACTTCCAATTTATCTACAGCCTCTCGAGCATTCATTGTTTTGTGTTTTTTGCATCACGGCCAACCTTGTTGGGGTGAGATGGTATCTCATTGTACTTTTGATTTGAATTTCTTTAATAGCTAATGATCGTGAGCAATTCTGCATGTGTCATTTGGCTGCCTGGCTATCCTCTTTAGAGAAATGTATGTCCATCTCCTTGACCCATTGCTTAATTGGATTATTTATCCTTTTCTTGGTGACATTTTGTAATACCTTATAGATTATAGAGATCAGATGTTGGTCTGACATAGAGTTGCCAAATATTTTTTCCCATTCTGTAGGTGGTCTTTTATTCTTTTGATGAAGTCTTTGGATGAGCAAAAGTGTTTGATTCTGAATAAGTCCCATTTATCTATTTTCTCTTCTGTTGAATGTGCTCTGTCAGATTTTAAAGTCTGTCTACACTGTATTAAAACTTCCATTGTTGATCCCATTTTATCTTGGATGATGTTTACCATTTTAGATTTTATATTTAGGTCTTTTATCCAATTTAAGTTGGTTTTTGTATAAGGTGTGAGATAAGAGTCTTGTTTCAATTTTTTGCAGATGGATGTGCAATTTTGCCAGTACCATTTGCTAAAGATACCATTTTTACCCCAATTTAAAATCTTGGGGCCTTTGTCAAATATCAGCTGTTCATAGGAGGATGGTGGCAACTCTGGGGTCTCAACTCTGTTCCATTTGTCTATATGTCTCTTTTCATACCAGTACCAGACTGTTTTGACTACTGTGGCAGTATAATGGGTTCTAAAGAGGCCTCCCAATGTGTTCTTCTTCTTCAGTAGTGCTTTACTTATCTGAGGTTTCTACCCTTTCCAAACAAAGCTGATAATTTGTTTTTCCAGCTCATTAAAAAAAAATCATTGGAATTTGTATCGGGATTGCATTATATAAGTACATCACTTTGGGTAAAATAGACATTTTCACAATGTTAGATCTTCCAATCCATGAGCAGAGTAAGTTTTTCCTTTTGTGTAAGTCTCTCTTAGTTTCTTGTAGTAAGAGCTTGTAGTTCTCTTTGTTATTTCTGTGGTTAGATTTATTCCTAGGTGCTTTATCTTCTCAGGGGCTATAGTAAATGGTGTTGATTGCATGATTTCTTCATTAATAGTCTCATTATTGGTATAAAGGAATCCTACTGATATGTTTCTCTGGAATCCCGATACTCTGCTGAACTCCTCTATTAGTTCCAATAGTTTCCTCATAGATTCCTTTGGATTTTCTGTATAAACAATCATATCATCTGCAAAGAGGGAGATTTTTACTTCTTCACTGTCAATATGGATGCCCTTCATTTCTTTGTCTTGTCTAATTGCTCTGGCTAGAAATTCGAGCACAATGTTGAATAGAAGTGGTGAGAGTTGGCATCCTTGTCTAGTTCTCATTCTCAGGCAGAATTCTTTCAATCTGTCACCATTCAGGATGATGAAGGCAATTGGCTCTGCGTAGATGCTACTGATTGTGTTGAGGAATTTCTCTTCTATTTATAATTTTTCTGAGAGTTTTAAACATGAACAGATGCTGAATTTTGTCAGATGCCTTTTCTGCATCAATTGACAAAATCAGGTGATTCATACCTTTTGTGTTATTAATGTGGTTGATTACATTAACTGGTTTTCTGAAGTTGAACCCAACTTCCATCACTGGAATGAAACCAACTTGATCATGAAGAATGATTTTTTAATATGCTGTTGAATTCTATTGGCCAGAATTTTGTTGAAGATATTTGAATCTAGGTTCATGAGTGATATTGGTTTCTAATTTTCTTATTTTGTGGGATCTTTCCCTGGCTTTGGTATCAGGGTTATGCTGGCTTCATGGAATGAATTTGGGAGTATTCAACCCTTTTCTATGGTGTTAAATAGCCTCAATAGTATCAGAGTTAACTCCCTTCTAAACGTTTGGAAGAATTCTCCAGTGAAGCCATCTGGGCCAGGACTTTTTTTTGATTAGTGGATTTTTGATGACTTTTTCAATCTCTTCCTTTATGATAGATTTATTAAGTTGATCTACTTCTTGTGATAATCACAGTTAGTCATATGAATCCAGAAATTTGTCCATTGCCTCTAAAACTGACAGATAGAAATTCAAACTTATGGAAACTGAACAACACTTTCCAAAAAAAATCCTTGAGTTATAGAAGAAATTAAGGGCAAAATAAAGAATTTTATGGATTCTAATGAGAACAAAAACACATCCTACCAGAATATACGGATACAGAAAAAGCAGTGCTCAGAGGTCAGTTAATCTCTATAACTGAACACATCGGAAAGAAGAAAGGGCCCAAAGTAAAGAATTAAATTTACAGCTTGAACAAATAAAAGAGAGCAACAGAAGAACCCCTCAAGCACCAGAATAAAACAGATTGTAAGGATTAGAGCAGAACTACATGAATTAGAGACTAGAAAAACAATTGAAAAAATTAACATAATCAAAAGCTGGTTCTCTGAAAAGATCAACAAAATTGATAAATCACTGGCCAACTTACAAATGAAAAACAATAGAAGATACAAATGACCTGATTAAGAAATGAGATGGGAGTCATTACAACAGACCTGGCTGAACTCAAAAATATCATAACAGAAAACTATGAAAGGTTATACACTAACATGTTTGAATACCTTTCATTTTAAAATGTCATGGAGAAACAACTGTGGTCCATCCTCAAAGCATCTCTCCAAACCTCTATTGACCCACACTATGCCCCAAAAGCAACAAATTCTAGATAAAAGCATAACCAAGAAATCATCCATGGCCTCAGAAGTCCCCCAAAAGAAAGCATCAAAGAACTTTCCAGACAAAGAAACCTTTCTGAAACTGTCAGAATGTGAATACAAAAGGATTATATAGAGAGACCTCTTAGACCTCATGCAAAATACAGCAGAGCAAAATGAAAAACTAACCAAGCTGTTTGATCTGATGGAAAACCAGTACTCTGAAATCAAACAGATCAAGAACAAAATCAAAGACATAGACACTTCAATTCAAAGCCAAGAAAACAGAATGGAATAAATGGAAAATAGACTTTCTGACTTGGAAGACAGAGTTACAGACTCCAGCATCTATGAGGAGAAATCAGGAAAAAGAAACAAGAAAAGACAACAAGAAACAAGAAAAGTGAAGAAGCATTAAGAAGCATATGGGACTCTATCAGAGGAACAATCTACGATTAATTGGAGTTCCTGAACAGGGCCAGAAACCTGAGAACACAGAGAGTATTGCTGCTGAGCTGCTGACAGAAAACTTCACAGAAATTATGAAAGAAGAGAACATATAGATATCCAAGATGCATACTAAACACCAGTCAATATAGATCTCAAAAGACTCTAAAACATATTACAATCAAGCTTAACAAAACAAATCATAAGCAGAAGCTCTTAGTGACAGCAAGACTCAAAGCAAAGCTAGCATTCAGTGGGAAGCTCTGTAGGCTTTTGTCTGATTTCTCAGCAAAACAATGCTGGTATGGATACAGTGGTACGACACATTCAAAGCCTTCAAGGAGAAGAACTTCCAGTTAAGAATTATATATCCTGGAAAACTACCAAATATGTAAATGAAGTTAAGACATTCACAAACAAACAGAAACTGAGAGACTGTGTAAGAACCAAACCAAACCAAAGCTATGAGAAATACTGAAAGAATCTCTTAGCGTAGAAGAACAAAACTACTAACTATATTGTAGAAAGACACATCATTCAGGATCCTACTCAATTAGGGAAGGCTCCAAACTCAATCAAAGCTGTAATAGTAAAATATTAAAAAGAGGGATGTACTACAGTCAGTATAGTCCTTCCAGATGGAGAGGAAGTTGACAAGACTCATAGTAATTAAAATTGGGTTTATACATAATTTATTAAGTGGCATCATAGGGGCAGCCATAAAACACAATGAAGATGCAGCATACTATGTTAAGAAATGTAATACAGAAATCTCAACAACTGCAAAACCAACCCTGGAAAAGGTGAAAAATCAACTCACAAAGAAGTATGTCCCAGAACAGATCAGTAAGAACAAGAAAGAAAATATCAACACAAAAATAAACATATCACAATGGCAGCATTGAACACATACCTATCAATAATTACATTGAATGTGAGTGGACTGAATGCTCTAGTAAAGAGACATTAAGTGACATCTTGAATCAAAAAACACCACCCATCCATACTTCACCTACAAGAAACTCATCTTAGACTTAAAAATATGAACAAACTGAGAATTAAAGGATACAAGAATATATATCAAGTTAATAATGAACAAAGAAGGGCAATTCTAATCTGAGATAAAATAGATTTTATGTAAAATCCATGATCATGGGCAAGGATGGACATGATTTATTGTGGAAAGTTTCAATACACAAGCAAGACTTAATATTAAATATTTATGCACGTGATATTAGAACACCTAAAAGCGTCAAAGAAACACTGACTTACACTCAAAAAAGAGATAGATCAGTCCACAATAATAGTGGGAGACTTCAACACTCCACTCTCATTACTGGACAGATCATCTAGAAAAAAGCTTAATGAAGACACAGAAGACCTTATTGCCGTGATTAACCAGCTAGACTTCATTGACATATACAGAACTTTCTATCCAACAGTGGACAACTATACCTTCTTCTCCAGTGCACATGGAACATTCTCCAGAATAAACCATGTGTTGGGACAGAAAGCAATTCTTAACAAAATCTATACCATTGAATTAATGCAAAGCATCTTCTCAGACCATAGAGTCATAAAAGTTGAACTCAACAGCAGAAAAAACATAGATAGAAAGTGGAACTTATGGAAACTTAACAACATCTTACACTAAAAGCCATGGATTATAGAGGAAATCAAGGAAGAAATAAAGAAATTTATGGATTAAAATGAAAATAAAAACACTTCCTACCAGAACCTATGGGATACAGCCAAAGCAGTGCTCAGAGGTCAGTTTATCTCCATAAATGCACACATCTGGAAGGAAGAAAGAAACCAAATCAAAGAACTAACCCTACACCTTGAAGAAGAAGAGAAAGAACAACAAAGGAACCCCTCAGGCACTAGAAGAAAACAAGTCATGAAGATTTGAGCAGAACTAAATGAATTAGAGAATAGAAGAGCAGTTGAAAAAATTGAGAAGACCAAAAGCTGTTTTTTGAAAACATCAACAAAATTGATAAACCATTGGCTAAACTTACTAAAGAAAAACAGGAAAGGAAACAAATAACCCAAATAAGAAATGAGAGGGGAGTTGTCATAACATATCCAACAGAAATACAAAATATCATAACAATATCCTATGAAAGTCTGCACTCTAACACAGTGGAAAACCTAGAGGAAATGGAGAAATTCCTTGATTCATATCACCTACCAAAATTATCACAAGGTGAAGCAGCATAACTTAATAAACTCATCACAAAGAAAGAGATTGAAAAAGTCATGAAAAAACTACCAACCAAAAAAAGTCCAGGCCCAGATGGGTTCACTGGAGAATTTCACCAAGTTTTTAGAGAAGAGTTATCTCCAATACTACTGAAACTATTTCACGGTATAGAAAGGGAAGGAATACTCCCAAATTCATTCTACGAAGCCAACATAACCCTGATACCAAAGCCAGGGAAATACCCAAGAAAAAGAAAAACTACAGACCAGTATTACTCATGAATATGGATGCAAAAATCTTCAACAGAATTCTTGCCAATAGAATTCAACAACACGTCAAAAAAATAATCCATCATGACCACGTTGGATTCATATCAGTGATTCAAGCCTGGTTCAACACCAGGAAAGCAATTAGTGTGATCAACCACATAAACAACACAAAAGACAAGAATCACCTGATTTTGTCTATTGATACAGAAAAGGCATTGATAGAGTCCAACACCGATTCAGGCTAAAAAACTCTCAGCTAAATAGAAATAGACAGCATATTCTTCAATGCCATAAGGGCCATTTATATCAAGCCAATTGTCTACATCATCCGGAATGAAGAGAGACTGAAACAATTTCCCTTCAGAACAGAAACTAGACAAAGTTGCCCACTCTCACCTCTTCTATACAACACTGTACTAGAAGCTCTACCCAGACCAATAAGATGAGACCAAGAAATAAAGGGCATCTGCATCAGCAAAGAAGAAGTAAAAATCTCCCTATTTGCAGATGACACAATTGCATACTCAGAGAATCCTAAATAATGCATAAGTAAACTACTCAAACTGATAGAAGAGCTCAGCAAAGTGTCAGGATGCAAGATAAATGTAAGTAAATCAGTAGGATTCCTTTATACCAATAACAAGATTATTAATGAAGAAATCATGAAATCAATACCATTTACTATAGCCCCTAAGAAGATAAAGCACCTAGGAATAAATCTAACCACAGAAACAACAGACCTTTACAAGGAGAACTACAAGCTCTTACTACAAGAAACTAAGAAAGACTTATCTAAATAGAAAAACTTACCCTGCTGATGGATTGGAAGACCTAACATTGCGAAAATGTCTATTTTACCCAACGTGATCTGCTTATATAATACAATTCCAATACAAATTCCAGGGACATTTTTTAATGAGATGGAGAAACAAATCACCAACTTTGTTTGGAAAGGGAAGAGGCACCACATAAGCAAAGTACTACTGAAGAAGAACACACTTGGAGGCCTCTCACTATCAAACTTTAGAACCCATTACACTACCACAGTAGTCAAAACAGCCTGGTAATGGTACAAAAACAGATCAATGGAACAGAATTGAGACACCAGAGATGCCACCATCTTCCTAAGAACAGCTGATATTCGACAAAGACCCTAAGACATTAAACTGGGGTAAAAACCATCTCTTCAACAAATGGTGCTGGCAAAACTGGATATGCATCTTCAATAAATTGAAACAAGATCCATATCTTACACCTTATACTAAAACCAACTCAAACTGTATAAAAAAATCTAAATATCAAATCTGAAACGATAAAGCTCATCCAAGAAAAAGTAGGAACAACAATGGAAGCTTTAATACACAACATAGACAGACTTCAAAATCTGACAAACAACAGAAGAAAAAATAGAGAAATGGGAACTACTAAGAATCAAAAATTTTTTCTCAGCCAAAGAACTTATCAATAGAATTAAAAGGCCACCTACAGATGGGAAAAAATATTTGGCAACTATATGTCAGACCAACGCCTGATCTCCAGATTCTACGAGGTACTACAAAATATCAATAAGAAAAAGATAAATCATCCAATTAATTGATGGGCAAAGGAGATGGATAGACACTTCCCTAAAGAGGAGATCCAGGCAGCCAAAAGGCACATGCAAGATGCTCACTGTCATTACCTATTAAAGAAATTCAGATCAAAACTACAATGAGATACCATCTCACTCCAACAAAGTTGGCCATGATCCAAAAATACACAACAACAAATGCTGGAGAAGCTGTGGAGAAACTGGAACTCTCCTACACTTTGATGGGATTGCAAAATGGTACAACCTCTTTGGAAAGCAATCTGGTGCTTCCTTAGAAAGCTAAATCTAGATATACCATTTGACCCAGTAATTCGAGTGCTCAGAGTATATATTATGAAAGCAAAGCCATTCACACCAACTGATACACATACATGAATGTTTACAGCAGCACAGTCCACAATAGCAAAAAGATGGAATCAACCTAGATGCCCAACAAGGAATAGATAGGTAAACTGCAGTATCTATATTCGATGGAACACTACGCAATGATAAAGAACAACAATGATTTCAGGAAACATCTCATAACCCTGTTTCAACTGGAGAACATTTTGCTGAGTGACAGTTGTCAGTGACAAAAGGACAAATGTTTTATGAGACCCCTATGCCAAGAACTTAAAAACAGACTCATGCATAGAAGAAAAGCCTCTTTGATGGCTCCAAGGGTAGGGAAGGAAGAATAGTGAGGGGGGGAGGGTTTAGATTAGATAGTTGATAGAAGTTTGGCTGGGGTGGTGGACCAGTGACCATTCTGTGAGGGGAAGTTGAGGCCCGTTGGCACAACTGGCGTTTTGTTGAGAGAACCTTTGGCACCCCACGTTGGTGAGTGGCATCTGGTGTCTTAAAAGCTGCCATATGAGGGTACAGCAAATGGTCCCAATTCAGCTGGAATGGATGATCACCAAGGACCAAAATGACACAGGGAAAAGAGAACCCAGAAGACAGACAGACCCAGTGAGTGGAGGACTACATCAACTTGTGACCAGAAGAACCAGATGGTGCCCGGCCACCACCAGTGATACCTCTGATGGAGCTCACAAACTTGAGTCTCATTGGCAACACAAGAATAAAAAGGGGTACACCCTGAAATCTCCACTAAAAGACAGCAATTGATGGTCCAGTGGCCTCAGGATCCCCTGAGAGCATGGCCCCTGGCCCTGATGCTGACTCTGTATATTATTACTGAGGTCAGCTCTTCAGACAGGAATGGATTCGACTTGGCTACACAGAGTGACCATACCATGTGTGCAGTTTATGGTTCTATGCATCGATAGGATGTCTCTTACTGGAGATGGAAGGGTGTGTGGAGAGGAGGGGATAGGAGATTGTTTGAAGGATAAGACATGTATGGAGTGGAGAGGAAGAGTCTGCTGTCACCAGGCAGGGAGAGCAGTGGGAGCTGCATATAGGTAAGCATGCAAATATATGTGGGAATGTACATTTTCATTCAACCATAAAAAAAGAAAAAACTAATGGGAGAGAAAAGAAAAAAAGGAAATCAAAAGATGCATTGCACCAGGAAAATCTGCTACAAAGGATCTCTTTCAAATATTGAAAAGTAAAGATGTCACCTAGAAGACCAAAGGGCACTTGACCCAAGCCATGATATTTTCAGTCACATTACATACATGCAAATCTGTACAATGAACAAAGAAGACAGAACAAGAGTTGCTGCCTTTAAAATGTGGTGTACTATGGGCCACCAAGAGAACAAACAGATCTGTTCTGGAAGAAGTACAATTAGAGTGCTCCTTGGAAGCAAGGATCACAAGATTGCATTTTACATACTGTGAACATCTTGTCAGGATGGATCAGTCCCTAGACAAGGACATCATTCTTGGTAGCGGGAGGGTCAGCAAAAAAGAGGAAGACTTTTAATGAGATGGGTTGATAAGGTGGCCTCAACAATGGGCTTAAGCGTAAAATCGATTATAGACATGGTGCAAGAACAGGAAGTGCTTCGTTCTGTTGTTCATAGGGTCATTATGAGTCGAAACTGACTCAACAGCACCTAACAACAACAACAAGGAAAGCTAATGAGGACCCGAGGCCTAGAAACAACTATGTGGGTAAGCTTGGAAGCAGACTGTCTTCCAGTTGAGCCTCGAGATGATTGCAGCCTAGCTATCAGATTGACTGGTTTTCACTGCAACTTGGCAGCATTTGTCATCATTGGTTTTCATCTTCTCTATAAAGGCTATGGAAACCCCAGTAGCACAGTGGGTTAAGTGCTACATCTGCTAACCAAAAGGTCTGCAGTTCAAATCCACCAGGCACTCCTGGGAAACTCTATGAGGCAGTTCTATTCTGACCTCTAGGGTCACTATGAGTTGGAGCCTACTCAGTTGCAGTGGCTTTTCTTTTTTCTAAAGCCTGTATATCTACAATACTACACCTTTTTTGAGAAAAAATATACATTTATTTATCTGAATATCTGTTTTATTCTTTCAATTTTTTGAATTCTTCAGATTTCAACTCTAAGCTTTGAGAAGATTTTGTTACTAACAGTTTCTGGGCAATTTTGTCTCTTAATCACAACACTATTTTCTTAATTCAAACTAAATTTATTCCTGGGAGTTAATAGTGCTCCTATTATTGTAACATGACAGAATTAAATAATATGAATTCAAATTCTACAAAAGTAGAGTATAAGGTATGTTGGTTGTCTGCAAAATCCATAGCATAAGAAAAGATGCAACTGGACTTAGGATATGATGATATTATTTAAAACTACACAGATAACATTTTTGTAAGGTAGAAATAACTTCAATTCCAATAGACATTAGTTGACATCAAGAAAGAGGAGGAGAAAAAGAAAAAAACTATTATCAGGTGCCATCAACTTGGTGCTGACTCACGGAGACTCTGTGTACCACAGAATGAAACATTGCCAGTCCTGTGCCTTCCTCATAATCACTGTGAGTCTGAACCCCACCGTCTCAGTCCATCTTGTTGATGGTCCTCCTCTTCTTTGGTGACCCTCTACCAACAGGATGCTCTTCCCCAGAGACTAGTCCCTCCAAAAAATATGTTTAAAGTATGTGAGACGATGTTTCACCATTCTTACTTCTAATGATCATTCTGGCCGTATCTCCTCCAAGACAGATTTGCTCCTTGTTCTGGTAGTCTGTGGTTTATTCAGTATTCTTCACCAGCACCGAAACTGAAAAGTATTGCTTCTTCTTCACTCTTCCTTATTCATTGTCCAGGCTTTGCATGCATATGAGGCAATTTAAAAATCACAGCTTGGGTTAAGCACACCTTAGTCCTTAAAATGATGTCTTTGCTTTTGAATATTTGAAACAGGTCGTCTGCATCAGATTTTCCCAGTGTAATACTTCATTTTAATTCTCAACTGTTGCTTTCATGGGCATTGCCTCAGTCATCTGGTACTGCTCCAACAGAAACACCATGACTGGATAGCTTTAGAAAGAGATTTTATTGTCATGGTCTGGTAAGCTACAAATCCAAATTCAATATGAGAAATTATCACAGTCCTGTAGCCCAAAAACTCAGCAGTTTGAATCCACCAGTGCTCCTTGGAAATTGTGGAGCAGTTCTGCTCTGTGCTATAGGGTCATTATGAGTTGGAATCAACACAACAGCAGTGGGTTTAGTTTTGGATTTAGTAGGCTAAGAGTCCATAGTCAATGTGAGAGCATCCTGGCACAGGAATCTCAGGTCCGAAGGGTACTCTCTGCTCTCAGTGCTGCTTTCTTGGTGGTATGAGGTTCTTGACTCTCTGCTCACTTTTGTATTTTATATAACACAAGCTTGTAGCTTGAGTCCTGCTTCACCAACACAACTGCTACCTATTCTTCCTATCAAAAAACTACCAATCCAGAAAAGTTCTGGCCTAGAGGGCTTCACAAGAGAATTCTACCAAGCTTTTAGAGAGGAGTTAATTCCAATACTACTGAGACTATTTCACAGCATAGAGAAGGGTGGAATACTCCCAAATTCATTCTATGAAACCAGCATAACCCTAATACCAAAGCCAAGGAAAGATCCCAAGAAAAGAAAATTACAGACCAATACCACCTATGAACCTAGATGCAAAAGTCTTCAACAAAATCCTAGCAAATCAAATTCAACAACATATCAAAAAAATAATTCATCATTTTTTTTCTTGGGGGTGAAGCCAAGATGGTGGAGTAACAACACATCCCAGCTAAACCGTCAGACAACTAAGAACCTCAGAATTAATGAAATTGAAAGTATTAAACTGTGCTTAGAGAATCCTAAGTACATACACAGGAAAGATCTCAGGAACCCTGAATCACCACAGATAAAACAGCATGGCCTGGCAACCTGTGGTGGGAGAAAAACCACCTCCACTGAACCATAGCAACCAAGGGGAGCCAAGAAACAAGAGCTGGAACTGCCATGAATTCAACTAAAGAGACTTGGCCCAGCCTAAGCATCGCAGACCACAGTCCAGACCTGAAGAAACCCACACAGATTAGAATACTCCAGGAAGAGGTCAGCTGGTGGTCAGTGCCTCATAGGGTCCACCAGCCAGTACGACTCAGAGTGGAAAGGTGCGAAGAGGCCTCAGCCTTAGGAACAGGGAGACAGGCAGGGAGTGTGGGGATGG
Organism: Heterohyrax brucei; assembly: GCA_028571685.1. Taxonomy (NCBI): domain Eukaryota; kingdom Metazoa; phylum Chordata; class Mammalia; order Hyracoidea; family Procaviidae; genus Heterohyrax; species Heterohyrax brucei. The sequence goes on from CM053150.1 coordinate 134,638,790, forward strand.
AATACCAATGCTCCTGAGTCCCAGGAAGATAGGGCAGGAGAGGGCAGAGCTGAAAGGAGCACAGAAGTGTATTCTGCACAGCAGACCTTAGTCCCATGTGGGACTGGGAGGCCTGGATCCAGGCAGCCCATGGCAACAGAGCAGGTAATCATGGGACCTGGGGGGTAGAGGGAAAGGCCCAGCCACTGACAGACCTGGGACTGGCCTTGGAGCTGGCAGGCCAGGAAGCTCTGTGCTCCTCTGGCCCAGGGGGCTGGGAGGTACTGAGAGAGCACATCTATGGCTGGGTGAGGATTGGAGCCATGTGGACCAGTGAAACTTGGGTCAGGCAACCAGGTAGGCCTGGAGGGGTCACCCCAGTGGCTGCATAGCCACTGGAGCTGTGTGTGCCTATGAGACCTGGGCTCAGGTGACCTCAGGGGGAGGGTAGTGAATGCCAGTGGCAAGGCAGCCATTAGTGCCATGTGTACTGCGGAGGCTGGGGCTCAGGTGTCCCAGGAGGAGGGGAGAGATTGCCCCAGTGGCTAAGCAGCCATTGGAGACAATTGCAGCAGGCTGGTCTTGGCTCAGGTGACCCTGGAGGAGTGAAGCGATCACACCAGCAGCTAGGCAGCCATTAGAGTCAAGTGCACCAGGGAAGCTTGGTCTCAGGAAACTGGGGAAGTGAAGTGATCACCCTAGTAGCCAGGCAGCCATTGGTGCCATATGCACCAGGAAGCTTGGGTGACCAGTGGGAGGGAGATTTATATCCCTGGCAGCTAGATGACTGTGGGAGCTGGAGTTGCCAGGGAGGTCTGGGCTCAGGCAACTCTAGAGGAGTTAGGTGATCACCCTGGTGGCTGGTATCCATTGGAGCCAAGTGTGCCTAGATGGCTTGGGCTCAGGGGACTTGAGGAAAGGAGAGTGACTGCCCCAGTGGCCAGGCAGCCATTTCATGAAGCTCTCAGAGATCTTCACTGAACCCAGAGGCAGAGGTTGCTGCTGTGGCTTGGGGAAGAAGGCACACATGAGTGACCACCCCTTCTACACCTGAATCTGAGGCTAGAGCTCTGTGAGAGATCTGCCAAAACTAGCAGCAGCTACAGTAGCAGCAATTGGTGTCCTACCTGCATTGTGGTGGCTGCAAAAGCACAAAGCACACACAAGAAACCACCTGTCCCCCAACCCAGAGGCAGAAGTGGCAGTGGTGCTGAAAACAGGCATGACTCTACCACCTGGGAGCTGCACCAGCAGTGGCAGCAGACCAGTGCAGAACAGTAAGAGTAAGCAACAGAAAATAATCAGATTACACAGAGAAACTATGGCCCACCCTTAACAGAGAAATACCAGTCAGGCCAAAAGAAGTCTCTTTCACTGCAATGACTTTCAGATGGCTTGGAAACAACAATCAACCTCTAAACACCTAAAGAAGCAGACTACTATTGATTCTGAAAACTCCCAAAATAAAGCATCAATGGATTTTCCAGATGAAGTGTTCCTGCAACTACCAGAGACAGAACACAAAAGATTCATGTATAGAGCTGTGCAAGATATCAGGAGAGAGATCAGGCAAAATGTAGCAGAGCACACTGAAAAATTAAATAAACTGCAAGAAATGCTTCAGCAGAAATGCTCTGAAAATTGACAGATCAACAATAAAGTCTCCAACCTTGATGGCTCAATAGAAAGGCAAAGGAGCAGGACTGAGGAATGGAAGGTAGAATTAGTGACCTTGAAGACAAAGTAAACAACACTAGGATATACAAAGAAAAATCTTCTGTTTTCCCTTTGTCAGTTTGGCCAATGGATTATCAATTTTGTTGATATACAAAGAAAAGTAATATTCATATTATTGGAGTACCAGAAAAAGGTGGGATAGCTGAAGAGCAAATAGTTGAAGGGTTGCTGATGGAAAACTTCCCTGATATCATGAAAGAAGAGAAGATCTTCATTCAGGATGCTCATCAAAACCTACTCAAGATAGGTCCTAAAAGAAATACAAGGTGTATCATAACCAAGCTCAACAAAACTAGAGGAGTGACCACTGAGGGCAGCCAGAAATAAGCAAAACATAACCTACAAAGGAAAATGATTAAGAGTATCCCCAGATTAGCCAGCTGAAACTATGCTGGCCAGAAGACAATAGGATGCCATATACAAAGCCCTGAAAGAGGAGGGACAACTGTCAACTGAGAATAAATATATCCTGCAAAATTGTCTCTCAAATATGAATGTGAAACTAAGTCTTTCACAGATAAACAGAAATTAAGGGAATTTGTAAAAACCAAACCAAAATTAACAAGAAACATTAAAGGAAGTTCAGAACACAAAGCCATTAAACTAGAAATCAGTAACAGAAAAGAGATGTAAATTAAATAAAAAACATGGAGACTGAGTAACATTTTGCTCAAAAACTACTGGGTAATAGAAGAAATCAAGGATACAATGAAGAATTTTATGGAATCAAATGAGAATGAAGACACATTCTACCAAAATCTATGGGACCCACAAAAGCAGTGCTCAGAGGTCAATTCATCTCAATAAATGCCACTTTCAAAGAGATGAAATGGCCCAAATCAAGAATTAACTCATCTACTCGAACAACCAGAAAGATCTCAACAAAAGAACCCTTCAGTCTCTAGAAGAAAATTATTAAAATTAGACCAGAAATCAGTGAAATAGAAAGTAAGAAAGAGGTTGAAATGGTAGATGAGTCCAAAAGCTGGTTTTTCCAAAAGATTAACAAAGTTGATAATCTATTGGCCAAACTGACAAAGGAAAAACAGGAGAAGAAACAAATAATCCAAATAAGAAATGTGATGGGTGACATCACAAGGAACGCTGCTAAAATTAAAAGACTCATTGAAGAATACTATGAAAAATTACACTCTAACGAATTTGAAAACTTACAGGACATGGACAATTTTCTTGAAAAACACCACCTATCTAAGACAGTAAAATCAGAGATAGAACAACTAAACAAATCCATTCCAAAAGAAGAAACTGAAAAGGTAATTAGAAAACTTCCACCCCAAAAAAGCCCTGGCCTGGACAGCTTTACTTCAGAATTCCTTCAAACATTCAGGCAAGAAGTAACACCACTACTTCTAAAGGTTTTCCAGAACATAGAAAAGGATGGAGTACTCCCAATTCATTCTATGAAGCTAGTATAATCCTAGTTCTAAAACCAGGTAAAGACAGAAAAGGAAAATTACAGACCAATATCTCTACTGAACTTAGATGCAAAATGGCATATCATAATCCTAGCTAAATCTTAGCAACAAGGCATATCAAATCTTAGCTAACAGAATTCAACAACACACCAAAAAGCAGTTCAGCCAAGATGGCAGATTAGGCACATTTCTCCTTAATTCCCTCTGAGTACTAAGGCCTGTAATGGTAATAGAACAGAGCAGCGTGGACATCCAGGAAGCCTTAGAATCTAGCATAGAGTTGTCAGTTCGGAGCAGCCGCCAGTAAGCGGGTAACCATCTCTTGCAAAGACCAGGCAACAGCACACTCAGTCTGTCTTATGCTGACTCATCGTTTGGAAGATTGCAGGTACTGAAGACTTCTATTATCCAGAAGGTGGAAGCTGGGCATGAACTTGGCAATGTGCTAAACTGAAGCACTTAGGTAAACAGTGTAAGCACAGTTGGGAGATTGTGCTTGGGATAGCCAAATTTTGAGAGCCCAGCTGCTGACTGAGGGCACCACACCCCATCCACCCTCTCTTTTGTGAGCTGTGCCATAGATTCTGCTGTTCACTGTAGGAAGGGCAGCTTGGGCAAGACACAATCTTGGTCAGCTGAGAGGCAGAGTTACCCAACCAGAAGTCTCGGCCAGGGCTAATTCCCAAGCTGAGATACAGTGCCTGTCCAGAAAGTGCTTCTCCAGCAGAAAAGCTGTACTCAGGACAGTGGTACCTTACAGTCTGTGCCTGATAAAGGATGGTAGCAAGGCCATAACCTCTCCTTAATTTGGCCTATTTCATAGCATCTGGGGATGGTCTATGAGGTGCTTTTGTTGTCAGGCAGAAGGCTGGGCCTGGTACACTTGAGGATCTGATTGATTTCAGCAGCTGTTAGACTGTTCCTTGCTTAGAAGTAAAGTACCTTTTTAAAATAAGACTGTCTGGAGAACTGACTGCTGAACAACCTAGCAGCATCTCCTTCACACTTCACTGATCCACATCATAGCTTCAGCTGATGGCCCCTCAGTGACTCCATAAGTAAGGCACCATCTTTGCCAGCTAGGAAGTGGAGACAGCTACCCCAGAGAGTCCACCTGAGGCCAGTAACTAGAGTACACAGAGGCGGCTGATGACCAATTCCCATCTTAGAACTATGCCTCAGCTCCTGTTGAGGTAACACCAGAGAAACTGAACAGCTTTTAGGTGTCACAGACAACAATCCATTACTAACTATTTAAAGAAGCAGTGCACCATGGCTCTGGAAAACTCCCAAAATAAAGAATCAAAAACTTTCCAGATGAAGAAACTTCTTTAAAACTATTGGAGTTCAAAAAAACTATATAGAGAGATATCTTAAGATATTAAACAAAATGCAGTAGAACAAAATGAAAAACTAAGCAAGCTATTTGAACTGATGGAACATCAATGATCTGAAATTCAGCAGATGAATAATAGAATTATGGAATTAGACAATTCAATCCAAAGCCAAAAGAGCAGAATTGAGGAAATGAAAACTAGAGTTAGTGACCTTGAGGACAGAGCAACTGATACTAGCTTTTATAAGGAGAAACCAGAGAAGATAAATAAGAAAAAAAAGAAGAAACATTAAGAAACATGTTGGACTCTATGAACAATTGGAGTTCTTGAACAGGGAGGGACATATGAAAATACAGAGAGTGCTGCTGTAGAGTTGCTGACAAAAAAGTTACCTGAAATTAAGAAGAGAACATAGATTTCCAAGATGTGTATCAAACACTGCAAAAAAAATAGACTCCAAAAGAAAGATACCAAGGCATGTTATAATACAGCTTAATAAAATGAAATATAAAAAGAGAACTTTAAAAGCAGCAAGACCCCAAGCAAAGATAACATCCAGAGGGAAGCCCTGTAGGCTTTTGTTTGACTTCTCAGCAGAAGCAATGTTGGCAAGGAGGCAGTAGAATGGCACATTCAGAGTCTTGAAGGAGAGAAACTAAGAACCAAGAATTATATCTCATGCAAAATTGTCTCTCAAATATGATGGTGAAAACAAGACATCTGAAGATAAACAGAAGCTTAGAGACTTTATAAAAACCAAACCCAAACTATATGAAATACTGAAAGAAGCTCTTTGCTCAGAAAAATTAAGCCATTAAGTGTAGATTTAAGGAGGCAATGCAGGGCACAGTATCCAGAATCCTACTCAGCTAGGGAAGTCACAAAGCTCAATGCTATAATATTAAAAAAAGGAAACTAATAACCACATCACAAAAACTATGACACTATCACACTAAAAGCAGGAATGTGGTACAATAGTTATAGTCCTTTCAGATGGAGAGGAAACTAAAAAGATATTCAGAAGTTAAAGTCTGGTTTGAACTTAGAATATTAAGGGAGATCACAGGGGTAACTGCAAAGCAAAATAGCAATGTGAAATATCGAAACAAGAAACATAATCCAGGAGTCTCAAAAAACATAAAACCAACACTGCAAAAGATCAAAAGTCAACACGTATAGAAGAATGATTCCGAACAGAATGTTAAGAGCAACATAGAAAACATCAATGACACAAATATAAAGGCATCAAAATGACAGCACTAAACATATACCTATGAATAAATATGTTGAATGTAAATGGAATGAATGTTAGCATAAGAAACAGCAAGTGACATCCTGGGTCAAAAGACACTGTCCATCAATATATTGCTTACAAGAAACAAACCTAAGTATCAAAGATATGAACAAACTGAAAATTACATGATGGAAAAACATATGTCAAGCTAACAATACATGAAGAAAAGCAGAAGTGGCAATACTAATCTCAGATAAAATAGGCTTTAATGTAAAATCTACCATTGTGGACACGGATCGTCACTATTTATTGCTGAAAGGTTCAATACACAAGCAGAACTTAACAATATTAAATACTTATGCACCCAATACCAGAGCATCTAAATACATTGAAAAAACACTGACAACACTGAAATATGAGATAGATCACTCCACAGCAATAGATGGAGATGTCAACACTCCACTTTCAGCAATGGCTAGATCATACATAAAAAAGCTCAGTAAGGCACTGAAAATCTTAGTGCAACAATTAACCAACTGGACCTCATTGACGTATAGAACTTTTTATCCATCAACATGTAAGTACACCTTCTTCTCCTTTGCACACAGAACAATTTTGAGACTAGATGTGTTAGGACATGAAGCAAGTCTCAAAAAAATCCAAATGACCAAATTATTGCAAAGCTTCTTCTCAGAACATAAAGCCACAGAAGTTGAAATCAATAGCAGCAAAAACACAGGTAGTAATTTGAACTCATGGAAACTGAACAATACCTTACTCAAAAACCCATGGGTTATAGAAGAAATCAAGGATGTAATAAAGAAATTTATGGAATCAAATAAGAATGAAAACGCACCCCACCAGAACCTATGGGATACGTTAAAAACAGCAATCAGAGGTCAGTTTGTGTCTATAAATGCACACATTCACAAAGAAGAAAGGATCCAAATCTTACAACTTAAACAAGTAGAAAGAAAACAACAGAGGAACCTCTCAGGCAGCAGAAGCAAACAGACCATAATGATTAGAGTAGAACTAAATGAAGTAGAGAATAGAAGAACAATAGAAAAAATTAACAAAACCAAATGTGTTTGTTTTGAAAAGATCAGCAAAATTGATAAACCATTAGCTAAACTCACAAAAGAAAAACAGGAAAGGAAACAAATAACTCAAATAAGAAAGGAGATGGGAGATAACAGACTGAAAACAAGAGTAGCATAACAGAATACTACTGAAAGCTGTACTCTAACAGATTTGAAAACCTAAAGGAAATAGACAAGTTTCTAAATTCATATCAGTTACCAAAATTATCACAAGGAGAAGCAGAACACTTTAGTAAACACATCACAAAGGAAGAGATTGAAAAAAAACTATGAATTAAAAAAAAAAATCCTAGTCTGGATGGCTTCACTGGAGAATTGTGCTACTTTTAGAGTGGAATTCACTCCAATACTATTGAGGCTATTTCACAGCATAGAAAGAGAAAGGGATGAGATACTCCCAAAACTGTTCTATGAAACCAGCATAACTCTGAAATCGAAACAAGAGAAAGATCCCACAAAAAGGAAAATTACAGATCAGTATCACTCATGAACCTAGATGCAAAAATCTTTAACAAAATCCTTGCCAACAGAATTCAACAACATATTAGAAGAATATTTCATCATGATGCCAAGTTGGATTCATACCAGGGATGCAAGACTGGTTCAACATCAGAAAAATAATGCATGTGATCAATCACAAAAATAGCACAAAAGCTGAGAATCACCTGATTTTGCCAATCAATGCAGAAAAGGCATTCAACGTAATCTAACATCCATTCATGCTAAAAACTCTCAGCAAGATGGGAATAGAGAGGAAATTCTTTTGTGCAATAAGGGGCATCTACACAAAGCCAAATGCCTACATCATCCTTAATGAAGAGAGACTGAATTAGCCTTGACAACAGGAACTAGACAAGTATGCAAACTCTCACTACTTTTATTCAACATTGGACTAGTTGTGGTCTGAGCAATTAGACAAGATGAAGAAATAACAGGCATCAGCATTGGCCAAGAAGAAGTAAAAATCTCCCTATTTGCAGATGATGCTATTGTATATGTAGAGATTCCTAAAGAATCCAGAGGTAAACTTCTCGAACTAATAGAAGAGTTCAGCAAAGTATCAGGGTATAAGATAAACATAAATGAGTAGGACTCCTTTATACAAACAAATAGATCATTAAAGAAGAAATCAGCAAATTAATACCATTTACTATAGCCCTCATGAGTCAGATCCAACTCGACGGCACTTGGCTTGGCTGGCCATAGCCCTCAAGAGGACAAAACACCTAGGAATAAATAGCTCTCAAGAAGACAAAACACCTAGGAATAAATCTAGCTAGAGAAATAAGAGACCTATGCAAGGAAAACTATAAGACCTTTGTGCAAGAAACCAAGAGAGACTTACGTAAATGGAGAAACATACCCTGCTAATAGATAGGAAGACTTAACATTGTGAAAATGTCTATTTGACCCAAAGCAATCTACATACACAATGCAACTGCAATACAAATTCTAGTGACATTTTTTAATGAAACAGAGAAACAAATCGCCAAATTTAGAGAGGAAAGAAACCCTGGAAAAGCAAAGCACTACTGAAGAACAGGAATGCAGTGGTGGGGGGGCCTCACAGTACCCAACCTTAGAACCTATTACGCTGTCACAGTTGTCAAAGAAGCCTCATACTGGTACAAAAAGACACACATAGACCAACGGACAGTGAAACAGAGTTGAGACCCCAGTGATGCAACGATTCTCAATAAATGGCTGATATTTGACAAACATCCTAAGATTGTAAACTGGGGTAAAAGCAATCTCTTTAACAAATGGTGCTGGCAAAATTGGATATCTATCTGCAAAAAACTGAAACAAGACCCATATCTCACACCTTACACAGAAACTAACCCAAAATGGATCAAAGACCTAACTATCAAGCCTGAAATGATGAAAATCAGGCAAGAAAAATTAGAGTCAACAATGGAAGTATCAATACACAGCTTGGACAGACTTCAAAATCTGACAAACAAAACATGAACAACAGAAGAGAAAATAGATACATGTGAACTACTAAGAATTAAACTCTTTTGCTCATCTGAAATTTTTATCGAGAGTTAAAAGACACCTACAAAATGGAAAAAAAAAATTAGCAACTGTATGTTGGACTGATTGATGTCTGATCTCCCTATTCTACAAAGTACTGCAAAATATCAACAAGAAAAAGTTAAATAACACAATTAAGCAATGGAGACGGGCAGACACTTCACCAAGGAAAGCATCTAGGCAGCCAAAAGACACATAAGTAAATGCTCACGATCATCAGCTATCTGAGAAATCCAAATCAGAACTACAATGAGATACCATCTTACCCCAGCAAGACTGACCGTAATCCCCCCCCCAAAAAAACCTCACAAAACAACAAATGCTGGAGAGGCTCTGGAAAGATTGGAATTCTTCTACACTGCTAGAAGGGTCATAAAATGATATAACCACTTTGGAAAGCAACTTCGCATTTCCTTAAAAAGCTAGGAATAGAAATAGCATTTGACTCAGTAATCCCACTGGTGGAACATATACTACAGAAGCAAATTCATGTGGGAATGTGCATGTTTAGAAAGAATGTAAAATCCTACTTACCCTAACCTGGTCTCTGTTTAGATAGGGACTTGTCTTGAGATCGGTAAAAGCTGGGCAAAAGCCCTTGAGACAAGTTCTGTCTCAGTGTACTGCAAAACCAGTACGTGCTGAAAACAGCACTCAATGATAATAGTTCAAGGACTTTCCTATCCACCTCCCTGGGAATGCCACTTCTTCTTTTGAAGTAAGGAACAGTGCTAAGATGCCTTTTCTCAATTTCCCAGCAGCAAACTTGTTTACTTTGCTCAATAAAAGCTAGTGAGTTAAACAATCTGGCGTCAGTCTCTACTTGCAGAAGGCTGTCCCTTTTCTGCCCACAGCAAATGAAAAGTTTGTTGTCAGTGTGATTTTTTCTACCTCGGCCTCTTACACACATCATACATGCAAGTGGTATCCCATTTCACACCAGTCCGTGGTGTCCCATTTCACACCAGTAAGTAGCGTCTGGTCTTACATCTGTAAGTGGTGTCCTGTTTCACACCTGTAAGTGGCATCCGGTCTCACACTTGTAAGTAGTGTCCCACGTTAATCACACCAGCGGCTGGTGTCCTGTGTGAATTGTGCCAACAAAGGTGGTCACATGAACACTTACATGCACACAAATGTTTATTGCAGCACAGTCCACAATAACAAAAAAAATGGAGTCAACTTAAATGTCCATCAGCAGATGAATGGAATAAATAAATTGTGGTACATATAACTCAGTGGACCACTATGCAATAATAAAGAACAATGATGATTTCAGGAAACATCTCATAACTTGGTTTCAACTGGAAGACATTATATTGAGTGAAATCAGTGACAAAAGGACAAATATTGGATAAGACCTCTGCTATAAGGACTTAAAGTAGATCTATGCACAGAAGAAAAGACTCTGATGACTACAAGTATGAGTAGGGAAGGAGAGGGTTGGTTGTAGATTAATCGATAAAAATTTGATTAGGTGATAGCAGTGACAGCACACAGTAAAGAGTAGAACAAATTATCTGGACTTCACCACAAACTGAAAGGTTTTGTAAACTCATCACAATATTTCAAAGGATAGAGTAGCACAGATGGGGTCTGGGGACGATGTGTTCAGGGGACCTCGAGGCTAATTGGCATAACTAGTCTTCTGTACTCCATATTGGTGAGCGGCATCTGGAGTCTTAAAATCTAGCAAGCTGCCATCTGAGGTACAACAAATGGCCCCAACTCATCTGGAAGAGATGATCACCAAGAACAAAAAAGATATGAGGCCAAAAGAGACCAGGAGACAGAAGGACCCGTAAGAATGAGAGAGTGTATCAACACAAAACCAGAAGAACTGTTCAGATATTTCCCAGCCACCATCAAAGACAGCCGTGATGGAGAATAAAATGCGGAGTCCCTGAGGCAATCTGATAAAAAAGAAGTGTGCAGTCTAAGAATTCTACTAAACGATGTGAAGTGATGGTCCAACAGCCCAGAGTATCACCTGGGAACATGCCCCTAGACCTGCTGCTGTCCCTGACTAGAAGCCTGTAATGAGATCAACTCTTCAGACAAGAATGGACTGGACTTGGGGACACAACGTGACCATACAGTTGGTGTGTATACTTTATGCTTCTATGTATTTACAAGGATGCTGTCCTACTTGTCTCTTTCTAAATGGGAGAGAAGAAGGTGGGGAGGAGGGGACAGATCCTTGTTAAGAGGATAATAGAAATGTAGAGTGAGAAGGAGGAGTGTTCTGTCACCGGGTAGGCAGAGTAGAAGGAGCTGCAGACTGGTGGGCATGTAAAACCAATTTGGATGGTATGCTTTCAGTTAATCACAGTTAAATTATGTCACAGCATAAGTCATGTTTAAGAGCACAGAATCTGGAGTCAAGATGCCTCTGCTGAAGTCTCATGTTTGCCAGTTATTAGGTACATATCTTTTGAATGATTACTTAACTTTTCTGTGCTTCAGTTTCCCCTATAAAAGGAACATAATAGGAGTAATTCCTTCATAGAGCTGGCATTAGGGTTAGATGAGTTAATATGTACACAATACATAGTAAGAAACTTAAAATTTGGAATTTAGTTTTATTTTATTTTTTATTATGACTGAGTGAAAATGTACATTCCCATATAAATTTACATGCCCACCTATATGCAGCTTCCACTGCTCTCCCTGCTGGGTGACAGCACACTATTCCTCTCTGCTCCGTACATATCTCATCCTCCCAATAGTCTCCTTTACTCTCCTCTCCACCTATTCCCCTTACTCCAGCCAGAGGTCAGCAGGATGATATCCTATAGATGCATAGAACCATAAAGCACATCCAACATATGGTCACTCTGTACTGCCAAGTCCAATCCATTCGTGTCCGAAGAGTGGACCTTCCTTATGATTTACGGGCAAGGGCAGCGTCAGGGCCAGGGACCATGCTCCCAGAGGAACCCCGAAACTGCTGGACCATCAATTGAGGTCTTTTAGTGGAGATCTCAGGGTGCACCCTTTTTATTTTTGTGTTGCCAGTGAGACTCAACTTAGTGAGCTCCATCGAGGATATCACTGCTGGTGGCCGGGCACCATCCAGTTCTTCTGGTCCCAAGTAGATGTCGGTACCCACTCATGTGGGTCTATCTTCTGGGTTGTCTTTACCCCATGTCATTTTGGTCCTCAGTGAGCACCCGTTCCTGCTGAGTTGGGACCATTTGCTGTGCCCTTGGATGGAATTTTAAAAAGGCTAGTACTAAATTCAGTATAAAATATTTGTGTTGTATTGACTTCTGAAATTATTGTGATATAGATAGGTAAACTTTCAGCAAATGGAATCCATCCCTGATACTTTTTAAAAAATATCATTGTAATTACGATTATGAAACAACTATTGTGTTACGTTTCACCTAATGCAAAGCCATTTACAAGTAATTTCCTGCTCATTACAGATGTTTCCCTTACAACACCTTAGAGCATCTCATTTAGTGAGTGGAAACTGATTAAAATCAGTTATCATATTAGACACAGTGTTCTGTTTTATAATTGCTGTGTTGATCTGAAAATACTGGAATAAGACTTTATGACAGCTGTTTCCCTGATTCTTTCATGTAATTGAGATATTTGTTTCATAAAGCAATCCCTCTGGTCAAGGATTGCTTTTAATATGCAGCTAGCAGAGTTATGACTGGAAAACAATAATGATACAATATAGTTAATTTTCAATTTCCTTTTTATTCTTACAGCTTTACTTGGGATTCACTATGTATTTAGCAAGTCCATGTGTTTGTGTTAAAGAAAATACTCTTACATAGCATATCTATTCTACTTCCTTTTTGAAATTCCTCAATGATTTTAAAGATAAAGATACCAAAGGAGGGAAAATAAAGAGGCCATAGGAGAAATGATAAAATAGGAAGTATATCACCATATTGGATGTATATCTTTCTCTCTCTAATACTCATAGGGTATATTTTTTCAAAATGCAAAATTATACTATATACATTTCCTATCAACAACCTTGCCACCAATCTAAACTTTCATTTTATTTATAATTATGTAAAACATTATTCAATACAAAATTTAAAGAAAAGTGGTAGCACTCTTGCAAGTGTAAATCGCTTTCTTTTAATTATACCCTAGACAGCACTTGGCTTATATTGTGTTATATTATGTTAGGTTATTTATTTATTTTTATAATTCAGGCTTAAACAAAAATTATGTGCCATCTGGCAAAGATCTTAACTTTTTTTCCAGAACTAGAACAAATTTGATAAAGGATATATTCTTGTCTTTCTCCCTCTTTATATTTCTAGTAACCCAGAGGTTACATAATATATAACTTAAGTTGCATAATGTATATCTTAAGTTATAAGATTGAAAGAGAAGTCCCATTTGAAAATAGTATCTTTTCCATTACACAGTATTTTATGGCATGAAATGACCCATGCAAAAAGAGATGAGTCAGAGATGAGTGAGAAATGGCAGAGAAGAGGAATCTTCCTTGACTTATATAAAGAAAACTGGAATGTGGTTTGCCCAAAGCCAAGCGAAAAACATGTGTTATAAGAAGATCAAATATACTAAGAAGTAAAATGTATTCACTTTATTTCTCAATGTATCTGCATCTTTTTAAAACTACTAAATTTAATAATGCAACAATATTTAGTGATGTTGATAAGTGTACTTTGGTGAAATTGTGTGGGTAAGAGCCTACTGAACTTTGTTTAAGAGAAAACGGAAGGAGAAAAATTGGGGAGAACAAGCATACAGCCAGTTTGCCCAGGCATTTTGTTATAAAGAGTAACAGAGAAATGTGAGGGAAGTACGAATAGATGTTAGATCAAAAGAAGAATTCTGCTTCACAAAGCTGTGATAACTCCTGTTATTCCAGTTGTTTCACATTGGAGAATGCTTACATATTAAAATAAATTATATAATATAGCAAAAAAGTTGATGATACGGGAAAGAAGACAGAACTGACATTTACCACATGATTCTCAATATGTGTCACACCACTTTCTTCAAATGGTGTCTTCAACCAGTTTTGAGGTGTTGGCTACATGTCAGTCTGTTCCCATTCTTGAACAGCTGATTAAATTCACCTTAAAATCACTCCCTTCGTACTGCTGGGCAACTATGCACTCATCCTAATTGTCTCAGGACCTGGTACTCTAAACTAGGGATGGCCCTTGTGCTATCTGAGCCAGTAGAATTATTCAAAATGCCCAGGCACAAGGAAGCTCATAGAATCTAGCTAACACCATTTTGTCTGCCACTACATAAACTCCCTCCTACAAGTTCAATTTGTTGTTACTTTGTGCATGGCTGTAACTCCCTGTATGGCCCTGCATCACGACATACTGTGCCTCCCTTTCTGGGACTTGGCCTTATTTTCTCATGCTGCACGTTGAGACCATCCAGGACACCCACAGACCCCTTTGGTTCTTACGGAATGCAACAATACATACTTACAGCACACATACAACAGAGAAATTCTGGGTAATCATGCTCTGTTTAGTCACTGAATGCCCATGTCAAAGAAGTAGAGCCTCTCATTCAATCAGTAACCATGTTATCAACCATAAGGTAAAATGGAAAATAAAAGGCTCAACACTGGTGAATGGCCTGCAATTTATGTGACAGAGACAGCATTTTGATGGTGCTTGAATGTCAAAACACTGAAAAACTTCCTGGTCAGAAGTATGCTTCCTTATCTTGTTTTTGTGTTGGAAAGAAAAGGGGCAAAATACAAAAGTGGTGAAATCACTATTGTTTTGAATTGTAGAAATCATTATTTTGAATACTTTAGAAAAATAATTTTGAATCATTTCCATTATTTAACTTTTAAAGCTATGAACACACCATAGTTGAATCAAATTTTCATAATAAGAATTATAAATTCATCTCTTAATTTACCCTTCAAGAGCATGTAAAGAAATGAAAGCATACTAACGTGGCATTATTATTAGTATAATCTTCAATTTGTCTACGTAATATAAGTAATAAACCAATCAAACTTTATCTCACAGCAAAATAAACTGCATACTTTATAATATTAATTCCTTCTATCCTTAATAGAATCTTATACATTTCTACAAGCTTATCTTGCATTCCCTTTCATAGGTTTACCTATTGTTTTATTTTTATTACTATTTGTGAATTACTCATATTAAAGGAAGTACTGACTTAGAGCAACTTGAAGTTTTAAAGTAATTAAAGTCTCAGTAACAAGTGCCTGTCTTTTTAAAACATTATAATATTTTTCCGAAACATTAAAAGCAAATGAGAATTTTATTTTGAAACTGACAGATTATGTTATTTAAGACACTAAATATATTGCTAAGGCACACCATTTTATCATATCACTTCCCTTGAGATTATAGAAGCAATATTATCAAAACTTTCACATTAAGAATTATTTTTATTCCATTCCTTGGATCAAAAGTTGTACCAACCTGTTTTCCCTTATTTGCAAATGATCTTATAAACATCACTGAAAGGTGAGATTATAGTCTCTAGTTATTTTTAACATCATCCAGTGACACTTCTTCATTTTCAGAAGAAGGAAAATAAAAGGCCACTGCATTTCTCAAGGTTACTAAATCCTGGCATAACAGAGACCAAAACAAGGTCCACTAATTCAAACTTGAGCATATTTTATGTATTCTTTTAACTCACACTTGTGCTACGCGTTCTCTAAGTGCTGTACTAACCATAACTTATATGAACTTGGAGTTATTTGTATCATACTACAGAAATGAACACTTTCAAGACGAAAAGTCAGAAGTGCTTGTCAAATTTAGCTTATTAATCTTCCAAGGTAAAATGTGTCATGTTAACTACTCTGTGTCACCATTTCAAGCTGATATTTGGTTATTTTAACTATTTTAGGCCTGTTTATGATTACCTTTCCTATCAAAAATAAATTTAGTCAGCAATTATGATAACAGTGAGAATCCATACCTTATTTTTCATACCCCAAATTGTGTTTTGATGGTACCATTCTGAAAACCACACTCAGTTGTTCTTTCACTGATTTTATAAGCAACAGCAGAATAATCACTTAAAAATTCACATAAGAGTAGGACTAACAGGATTTCACAATGGCATATGTGAGCAACTGAGACAAATTTGTGGTACCATTTTTATTATTATTATTATGATTGAATGAAAATGCACATTCCCGTACAAATTCGCATGCTCACCTATATGCAGCTCCCACTGCTCTCCCTGCTCGGTGACAGCACACCCCAGTTCTCTGCTCCATACATGTCCTATCCTCCCAACAGTCTCCTATCCCTTCATCTCCACCCTTCTCCCCTTCCTCCAGCAAGAAGACAGCAGGATAACATCCTATAGATGCACAGGACCATAAAATTCCCGCAAGATACGGTTACTCTGCATCACCAAGTCCAATCCATTGCTGTCTGAAAAGTTGACCTTCATTACTATTTATGGACAGAGGCAGCATCAGGGCCAGGGGCCATGCTCCCAGGGGAACCCCGAAGCCCCCAGACCATCAGTTGCAGTCTTTCCTTGGAGATCTCAGGGTGCACCCCTATTTCTTGTTGCCAGTGCGACTCCATTTTGTGAGCTCCATTGTGGCTATCACTGGCAATGGCCGGACACCATCTGGTTCTTCTGGTCACAAGTCGATGTAGAGACCCTCTGTCTTCTGGGTTCTCTTTTCCCTACGTCATTATTGTCCTCAGTGATCATCCGTTCCTGTTGAGTTGGCACCATTTGCTGTACCTCAGATGGCAGCAAAATGCTAGCTCTGCCAATTGGCCTTGATTTTGCCTGACAGCATGGTCCCTGGCCCCCGCCCCAGCTGCTCTGCCTTGCAATGTTGGGTTAAGATGGGAGGAGTACTCAAATTGTGTTGAAATCCAGTTATTATTAATCTTCTTTCAAATGTGTGCTGTCACCGATTTCATCCAAACAAATTTCTATTAACTATCCAATCTAAACCCTACCCCCCTCACCGTCCCTCCCTCTCCACCCTTGCGGCCGTCAAAGAGTCTTTTCTTCTAAGCATGAGTCTGTTTTCAAGTTCTTATCGTAGGGGTCTCATACAATATTTTCCCTTTTGTCACGGACTACTTTGACTCAATATTTTCCCTTTTGTCACGGACTACTTTGACTCAGCATAATGTCCTCCAGTTGACACCAGGTTAAGAGATGTTTCCTGCTATCATCATTGTTCTTTATCACTGCATAGTGTTCCACTGAGTATATATACCATAGTTTACTCATCCATTTCTCTGTTGTTGGGCATCTGGGTTGATTCCATCTTTTGCTATTGTAGATTGTGCTGTGATGAACATTTGTGTGCATGTATCAGTTGGTGTGAGTGGCCTTGATTCTGTAGGATATATTCCAAGCAGTGGAATTACTGGGTCAAATGGTATATCTAGATCCATTTTTTTAAGGGAGTGCCAGATTGCTTGTCAAAGAGGTTGCACCATTTTGCAATCCCACCAACAGTGTAAGAGAGTTCCAATCTCCCCACAGCCTCTCCAGCATTTGTTGTTTTATGTTTTTTGGATCATGGCCAACGTTGTTGGGGTGAGATGGTATCTCATTATAGTTTTGATTTGAATTTCTTTAATAGCTAACGATCATGAGCATGTCCACATCTGTTTTTGGGCTGACTCAGTCTCCTCTTTAGAGAAGTGTCTGTCCATCTCCTTTGCCCATCACTTAATTGGATGATTTATCTTTTCCTTATTGGTATTTTGTTGTACCTTAAAGATTATTGGCTGGCTTGGCTATAGATTATAGAGATAAGGTGGTGGTCTGACATAGAGTTGCCAAATATTTTTTTCCCATTCTGTAGGTGGCCTTTTAATTCTATTGTCTTTGGATGAGCAAAAGTGATTGATTCTTAGTAGTTCCCATTTATCTATTTTCTCTTCTGATGATTGTGGTTTGTTTGACAGATTTTAAAGTCTGTCTACATTGTGTATTAAACTTTCCATTGTTGTTCCTACTTTTTCTTGGATGAGCTTTATTGTTTTATATTTGATATTTAAGTCTTTTATCCAGTTTGAGTTGGTTTTTGTATAAGGTGTAAGATGTGGGTCTTGTTTTAATTTAGTGCAGATGGATATCTAATTTTGCCAGCACCGTTTGTTGAAGAGATTGCTTTTACCCCACTTTAGTGTCTTAAGGCCTTTGTGGAATATCAACTGTTCATAGGCAGATGATGTCATTTCTAGGGTCTTGATTCTGTTTCAACGATCTATCTGTCTGTTTTTGTGTGGTACCTTTTTTGATCAAGATGATATTATGTATTAACCTGCTGTAGACCCAATTGTACTCAGAAGAAAGAAACCAAAATATGCGAAACCAGATCCCAGTGATGTATCAAGTCTGTGCTCCTATGACAAAGTTTCTATTTCTCCACTGCTTTCCAGCAGCTATCCCTGTGCATTAAATAGAAAAGAAAAACTGAGGAAAGAAAAGTATGTGTCTTAGACACAGTTTGTGAACATTCTTCAACAATTTTTAAAATAGCCAAGCCAAGCACCATTGAGTCAGATCCGACTCATGTCGACCCTAAGGGCCAGGGTAGAACTGCCAACTACAAAACTGCTGATAACCACTAATTAGAACTGTAATAACCTTTTGGTATAAACAATCATAAGGAACATACAGGGTGCACTTTGGTAAAGGAAAATTTAAAATGTATCTGTTTGTGTTTATTCTCTCTCTCTCTCTCACTATATGTATTTGTTTGTTTGTTTTCTAGCTGACAAATGAAAATGCTTAGGCAGAAAAGGGCCTGCTCAGAATTGACTTGCTTTCATTATGCCTCCTTAGGAGTTTCAGTACAAAACTTGGCAGAGCTAGTAAAACACTAGGGTATTTAAGTACATTTTTGCTACAAATGTTTTTTTAAAAGTAAAGCTCACTGACATGTGTTCTTATTTTGAAGAATGTCACTTCTGTTCAACATTGTGAGCAATAGAAGTGACATCACATTTTTCCTTTTTAACATTACAAAGCTGCCCTTCTGATTTTTTTCCTTCAGTCAGATTTTCAGTTTTAATTTATTGTTAACTCTTCATTGCCATTATAATGCATTTTCAATATTTTGAGTAGGGGTTTCATGATGTCAGTAGTATTGTGCCCTGTGTCATGATATTCTCATCCTGGGCCTCATGGGATGTTCCACTTTATTTGTTACAGTTCAGTAAGAAATGTTAATCTTTATCATTGCATAGTGCTCCATTGAGTATATGTACCACAGTTCACCTATCCATTCCTCTGTTGTCGGGCATCTGGGTTGATTCCATCTTTTTGCTATCGTGGACTGTGCTGCAATAAACATTCTCGTGCATGTGTCTGTTGGTGTGAGAGGCCTTGATTCTGTAGGATATATTCCAAGTAGTGGAATTACTGGGTTAAATGGTATATCAATATCCATTTTTTTAAGGAAGCACCAGATTGCTTTCCAAAGAGGCTGTACCATTTTGCAACCCCACTAACAGTGTAGGAGGGTTCCACTTTCTCCACAGCCTCTCCAGCGTTTGCTGTCTTGTGTTTTTTGGATCATGGCCAACCTTGTTGGGTTGAGATGGTATCTCATTGTCGTCTTGATTTGCATTTCTTTAATAACTAAAGATCGTGAACATGTCCACATGTGTTTTTCAGCTGCCTGCATCTCCTCTTTAGTGAAATGTCTATCCATCTCCTTTGCCCATAGGATATCATCCTGCTGACCTCTGGCTGGAGGAAGGAGAATGGGTGGAGAAGAGGGGAAAGAAGACTGTTGGGAGGATGAGACATGTATGGAGCAGAGAGGAATAGTGTGCTGTCACCGGACAGGGAGAGTAGTGGAAGCTGTATATAGGTAGCCAAAGCTAAGTGCAGTCGAGTGGGATCCAGGCACGTAAATTTATGCAGGAATGCACATTTTCCCTCAGTCATATTAAATAAAAAAAAGAAATGTTAATACTATATCCATTTATAACTTTAAAAATGAGTGACATTATTAAATGTAAAGTGGTACCTGACAGTTACATTAGCATGAGTATCCTACCCTAGACTTATTAAAGACCTGTAGTATGCAAGAAGTTTTTTAAAACCATATCTGTTTGAGACTTTAAAAAGACTATTTTTTCACTGATTTTTCTTTTGTAGTCTCTACAAATACATTTATCTGGGATTATCTGTCATGATATAAAATTATTCATGATAAACTTGTTCTCATTCTCTTCATGAAGCAATGGAAGTTAATATTATTCAGCCATTAAAACATATTTGGTTGGGAGCAGTCAGTAAAAATTATAATCTATTACAAGGCTCTTAATTCTAAAATGACTTTAAGACACATTCACTCCCAGTGATATCTGATTATGTATGCCTCAGTAAGATAAAATCTGAACATGAGCATGTAAAAAAGTAAGTGCTTATAGGAAGACAAATACGTACAGGTTAAATTTTACGTGAGGTAATTAAAATGAATTTTGAGTCAAATCTGACTCGATGGCACTTGGCAATTAAAATGAAATGCAATAGATAAAAATCTGTAAAAATCTTTTAAAATATGTGTTTATTTATCTGTATAAGCAGATGTATATTCTGTTTAAAGTGTAGTTATCTTTACCTAGCATAAAATAATACAGTCAGAAAAAGATCTGAGAAGGGAAAATTGTACCACCAACACAGATATATGATAATCATCCTTCTAATGAAAGTGATTGCATGGAACTCTTGATGATCTCTCAGTGAGATTCCTTCTACAGAAAGCTTTTTCTGTTTATAATTTTTTTAAAAAAATGAAACTGATTGTAACTCATAACTACTCTTAATGATATAGTTGAATTGTCCCATGGGGTTCCCAAGGAGCAGCTGGTAAATTCAAACTGTCAGCTCTTGGGTTAGCAGTTGATCTCTTAACTGCTATGCTGTAAAGTAAATCTCTGAGGTTGAGCTTTCTCTAAAATTTAAATTATACTTTTGATGCTAGAAAACAAAAAAAATTGAAAGAATTGCCAAGTGAATTCCTACGTATAGTGACCCTATAAAACAGAGTAGAAGTGCACCATAATGCGCCTGGGGGATTTAAACTGTCAAACTATTGGTTAGCAGCTGAACTCTTATGATGCTGTGGTAGTATAGAAAACCCACTGCTCTTGTCAGTGATAATTACTTCTTATACAGTAGGATGTAAAACTTGTAAAGAAAACTTAGAGAGTCACAAAAAATACCTCTAGTATAATCTAACAATTTTCTGCAGCATTTGTTACTTATAAATTCTTTATATGCAACTGATGAATGCTCCTTAAGGTTTTTTTAACAGCAGGCAAACTAGACTACTAGATGTGGTTTAAAAATATACAACCTATACTTACACAAATTGTGACTTCGGTGATAGAAAGCAAGACATTTAGTCGGTAGTAATAACTTTATTCAATTTACTCATCTTATTTTACTTCTAAAGTTGAACTTGGACCTTAAATTCAGTCTGCTTGTTACCTTGTTGTTTAATTTAAAGCAAGGGTTCAAAAATCTTTCAGCAGACAAACTACTTTAGCTATGACAGAGCAGTATGTGACCAAACAATTCTTCAAAAAGGAGAAGCTAGAAAAGAAGAAAAATTTCAAGTTTGTTTGTACAAAGGCACTGGAGTTCTGCTGTGACAATAATAAAATACCTGGATTCTCCTGAAGGGGACTATAGAAAGGTGAACAGTCTGCAGCCGCTCTTGCTTTTCAGGCTATTGCTGATTTGAAGTACATAAAATGAGGCTTTGGTTCCAGGTAAATGATTTGAAATGTGTTCTGCTGCTGAGTTAAAGAATTCAGCAAATATTTTGGTGTTATTGTGCAGTTAAAGACATGAAATTTAGAGATGAGAGTGACTGACATCCTAACAATAATTAAGGCTATACAAATGAACCATAAATACAGAAATTTTTCTCTTCAGAAAAGTTTCAAAATTAGGAAGCTGTATAGATTAAGATGCTAAGGAGGAGATACAAAACTATCAGAAATGAGAGTAAAATTTTCAGTGGTTTCAGTGGACTGAATAGTCACAGGTCATAAAGTTCAGAATCTGTAAAGAGACCAACCTCAATACATACTTCAGGTTCTTAAAATCACTGCAGGATTATGTCCTGGAAGTGGATGTAAACCAGGCATAAAAATATTATTACCACAGCATAGCCCAAACTTTGTAAGTTTCTGGTTAGATTAAGTTCATCAGTCTTCTTCTCTATCATCTTAGTGGAAGAAGTAAGATGACATAATCTAGAACTTCTACAATTTTTAAACAATATCTAGCATTCAATAAAATTATGAAGAACGCAAAGTGACAGGACCAAACGACCAAACTCCAAGAGAAAATATAGAAACCAATGCCTATCCCCAGATGATGTAAGTATTGTAACTAACACACAAAAAAATTGCAAATTTTATGTGTTACATCGGCTAACCAAAAGGTTGACAGTTCAAATCTGTCAGACTCTCCTTGGAAACTCTATGGGGCAGTTCTAATCTGACCTCTAGGGCCACTATGAGTCAGACCTAACTCGACGGCAGTGGGTTGAGGTTTTTTTGATATGATAAATGTTTTCAATGATGTAGAGAAATGGATGGAAAAACTATGGAAAATAGATGTAGAAATATATCAGAGAAATGATGTCTATAAAGGAGAAAGTAAAGCACAATGCTTTAGGATGATGTATTCCATGTTTTTAAAGATCTATCCATCATTAACAAACCACATGAGACAACACATAGTTGTTTTAAGCTCCTATTTGTGGCAGTAAATATCATTGTTCAACCTTTTTATTCTCTGGGAGCCTACCTGACCACAATGCATGAGAATTTTTCTGCACGGAAGTCCTGTGATTTTATAGCTGTACCTCAAACAAGGATGTTACGTTCAACATATAGATGGGTAGTAGCAAATCCTTTTCTGAAGCATATAAACTCATGTCACATAATCAACTTTATTAAAAACAAAAGTAATATTTAAATCTTAATCAATTTGAAACCTAAATCTCTGTCACAGTTTCAATAAATTATAAGTTAAAAAATAAGTAGACTTCTAGACAACATGATGCTATAGACAGAAGCAACATTCCAACCCTCCACAGGAAACACCTGACAAACTAAGTGAAAAAGAGACAGGCATCAGTCTTGGAGCACAAAGTATCAAAGATATAAATATTTCAGCCAAAAGTGGAGTGTAATTAGAAGCTGACAGGAAACAGAGAATGAAACGAGATATGAGAGAAAGTTCCCAACCAGCTAACCCAGCATGGATTTGCCATCTTAAATCCCTGTCAGAATTTGGCAGACAGGGGGTACTGGAGAACAGATTTATGGAAGTTTTGCCTGAAGACAAAGTACTTCGTGGCAAGCAAGTCATATTTCTTCACCCCCTCTTTTCTCTCTGCTGTTCTACCTCTGATACCTCCTGGCTAACTGCCATAGCTCAGCCAGCTGGGAAGAGCAGCATCCCTAGTGCTTAGAGTCACAACACCCAC
This sequence comes from Heterohyrax brucei, assembly GCA_028571685.1. NCBI lineage: Eukaryota > Metazoa > Chordata > Mammalia > Hyracoidea > Procaviidae > Heterohyrax > Heterohyrax brucei. The sequence goes on from CM053150.1 coordinate 134,662,138, forward strand.
TTCAGAGACTGGCTTGCCCTGCCCATTGGACAGCGAGGTGAGAAGTATCATGATCAAAGATGAGCAAAGAACATAGAGTCAGCCTGCTCTAACATGACCAAATAAACAAAGAGATGGAAACAAGCAGATCTAGAATCACTTCTTTTTATTTTTTTTAATTTTTATTTTTATTTAACGTAACTGAGTGAAAATGTACATTCACATATAAATTTACATGCCCCCCTATATGCAGCTTCCACTGCTCTCCCTGTCCAGTGACTGCACACTGTTTCTCTCTGCTCCATACATGTCTCAGCCTCCCAACAGTCTCCTTTCCTCTCCTCTCCGTCCACTTCCCTTCCTCCAGCCAGAGGTCAGCAGGATGATATCCTATAGATGTATAGAACCATAAAGTGTTTCCCATACATGGTTACTCTGCATTGCCAAGTCCAATCCATTCCTGTCCAAAGAGTGGACCTTTGTTATAATTTATGGGAAAGGGCAGCATCAGGGCAGGGGGCCATGCTCTCAAAGGAACCCCAAAACAGCTGGACCATCAATTGAGGTCTTTTAGTGGAGATCTCATGATGTACCTCTTTTTATTCTTGTGTTGCCAGTGAGGATCCTCTCTGTGAGCTCTGTCGTGGCTATCACCGGTGGTGGCCGGGCACTATCCGGTTCTTCCGGTCCCAAGTCGATGTAGGCACCCACACTTGTGGGTCTCTCTGTCTTCTCGGTTGTCTTTACTGCATGTCATTTTGGTCCTCGGTGAGCATCTGTTCCTGCTGAGTTGGGACCATTTGTTGTGTCCTCGGATGGCAGCTTGGCAGCTTTTAAGACCCCAGACGCCACTCACCAATGTGGGCTGCAGAGAGCTCTCTTAGCAAAACGCTACTTGTGCCAATTGGCCTGGAATTCGCCTAAGAGCATGGTCCCCCACCCCCCGCCCCAGCTACTCTATCCTTGCAGTTTTGAGTTAAGATCGAAGGAGTACTCAAGTTATGCTGAAGTCCACTTAATGTTGTTCTTGTTCCTAATGTGTGCTGTCACCGCTTTCTCCCAACTACATTTCTAGTAACTATCTAAGCTAAACCCTCCCCCCCTCGCCCTCCCTCCCACCGCTCCCCTTGCAGCTGTCAAAGAGTCTTTTCTTCTATACACAAGTCTGTTTTTGAGATCTTATCGTAGAGTTCTCATACACTAGTTGTCCTTTTGTCGCTGACTACTTTCACTCAACATAATGTCTTCCAGTTGAAACCAGGTTAGGAGATGTTTCCTGGAATCATCGTTATTCTTTATCATTGCGTAGTGCTCCATTGAGTATATGTACCACAGTTTACCTATCGACTCTTCTATTGTTGGGCATCTGGGTTGATTCCACCTTTTTGCTATTGTGGACTGTGCTGCGATAAACATTCTGGTGCATGCGTCTGTTGGTGTGAAAGGCCTTGAATCTGCAGCATATATTCCAAGTAGTGTAATTACTGGGTCAAATGGTATATCAATATCCATTTTTTTAAGGAAGCACCAGATTGCCTTCCAAAGGGGCTGGACCATTTTGCAACCCCACCAACAGTGTAGGAGGGTTCCACTTTCTCCACAGCCTCTCCAGCATTTGTTGTTTTGTGTTTTCTGGATCATGGCCAATCTTGTTGGGGTGAGATGGTATCTCATTGTAGTCTTGATTTGAATTTCTTTAATAACTAAAGATCATGAACATGTCCACATGTGTTTTTTGGCTGCCTGGATCTCCTCTTTAGTGAAGTGTCTGTCCATCTCCTTTGCCCATCGCTTAATTGGATGTCTTCTTCTTCTTCATATTTTGTAGTATCTTATAGATTATGGAGATCAGGCGTCGGTCTGACATAGAGTTGCCAAATATTTTTTCCCATTCTGTGGGTGTTCTTTTAATTCTATTAATAAAGTCTTTGGATGAGCAAAAGTGTTTGATTCTTAATAGTTCCCATTCATCTATTTTCTCTTCTGTTGATTGAGGTTTCTTTGACAGATTTTGGAGTCTGTCCTTGTTGTGTATTAAAACTTCCATTGTTGTTCCTACCTTTTCTTGGATGAGCTTTATTGTTTTAGGTTTGATATTTAGGTCTTTTATCCAGTTGGAGTCGGTTTTTGTATAACGTGTAAGATACGGATCTTGATTCAGTTTATTGCAGATGGATAACCAATTTTGCCAGCACCATTTGTTGAAGAGACTGTTTTTACCCCAGTTTAATGTCTTAGGGCCTTTGTCGAATATCAACTGTTCATAGGCAGATGGTGTCATCTCTGGGGTCTCAATTCTGTTCCATTGATCCATCTGTCTGTTCTTGTACCAGTACCAGGCTGTTTTGACCACTGTGGCAGTGTAGTATGTTCCAAGGTTGGGTAATGAGAGGCCTCCCAGTGTGTTCTTCCTCTTTAGTAGTGCCTTACTTATCCGGAGCTTCTTCCCTTTCCAAACAAAATTGGTGATTTGTTTCTTGATCTCATTAAAAAATGATGCTGGAACTTGTATTGGGATTGCATTATATAAATAAATTGCTTTGGGTAAAATAGACATTTTCACAATGTTAAGTCTTCCTATCCATGAGCAGGGTAGGTTTTTCCATTTATCTACGTCTCTCTTAGTTTCTTGTAGTAAGGGCTTGTAGTTCTCTTTGTAAAGGTCTGTTGTTTCTCTGGTTAGATTAATTCCTAGGTACTTTATCTTCTTAGGGGCTATTGTAAATGGTATTGATTTAATAATTTCCTCCTTAACAGTCTCGTTGATAGTATAAAGGAAACCTACTGATTTACTTATGTTTATCTTGTATCCTGAAACTTTGCTGAACTCTTCTATCAGTTTGAGTAGCTTACTTATACATTCCTTGGGGTTCTCTGCATATACAATCATCATCTGCGAACAGGGAGATTTTAACTTCCTCTTTGCTGATGCAGATGCCCTTTATTTGTTCGTCTTGTCTAATTGCTCTGACTAGAACTTCTAGCACAATGTTGAATAGGAGTGGTGACAGTGGGCATCCTTGTCTAGTTCCTGATCTCAGGGGAAAGTCTTTGAGTCTCTCTCCATTCAAGATGATGTGGGCAATTGGCTTTGTATAAATGGCCCTTATTGTGTTCAGGAATTTGCCGTCTATGCCCTTTTTGCTAAGAGTTTTTAGCATGAATGGGTGTTGGACTTTATCAAATGCCTTTTCAGCATAAATGGACAAAATCAGGTGATCTTTGTCTTTTGTGTTATTTGTGTAGTTAATCACATTAATTGTTTTCCTGATGTTGAACTAGCCTTGCATCCCTGGTATGAATCCCACTTGGTCATGATGGATTATTTTCTTGATATGTTGTTGTATTCTGTTGGCAAGAATTTTGTTGAAGATTTTTGCATCTAGGTTCATGAATGATATCGGTCTGTAGTTCTCTGTCTTTGTTGGATCTTTCCCTGGCTTAGGTATCAGGGTTATGCTGGCTTCATAGAATGAGTGTGGGAGTACTCCATCCCGTTCTATACTGTGAAATAGTTTCAACAGTATTGGGGATAACTCTTCTCTAAATGCTTGGTAGAATTCTGCCATGAAGCCATCTGGGCCTGGACTTTTTGTGGTTGGCAGTGTTTTGATAACCTTCTCAATCTCTTCCTTTGTGATGGGTTTATTAAGTTGTTCTGCTTCATGTTGTGATAATTTGGGTAGGTGGTATGAGTCAAGGAATTTGTCCATTTCCCCTAGGTTTTCAAATTTGTTAGAGTACAGTCTTTCATAGTATTCTATTATGATATTTTTTATTTCTGTTGCATCCGTGATGACAACTCCCTTCTTATTTCTAATTTGGGTTATTTGTTTCCTTTCCTGCCTTTCTTTAGTAAGTTTAGCCAGTGGTTTACCAATTTTGTCGATCTTTTCAAAAAACCAGCTTTTGGTCTTTTCAATTTTTTCAATTGTTTTTCTATTCTCTGATTCATTTAGCTCTGCTCTAACCTTTACGATTTCCTTTCTTCTGGTGCCTGAGGGGTTCCTCTGTTGTTCTCTTTCTACTTATTCCAGCTATAGAGTTAGTTCCTTGATTTGGTTTCTTTCTTCCTTCCAGATGTGTGCATTTATGGAGATAAACAGACCTCTGAGTACTGCTTTGGCTGTATTCCATAGGTTCTGGTAGGAAGTGTTTTCGTTCTCATTGGAATCCATGAATTTCTTTAATTCATCCTTGATTTCCTCTATAACCCACGTTTTTTTGAGCAAGATGTTGTTCAGTTTCCAAGAGTTCCACTTCCTATCTATGTTTTTTCTGCTATTGATTTCAACTTTTATGGCTTTAGGATCTGTAAAGATGCTTTGCAGTAATTCAACAGTATGGATTTTGTTGAGCATTGCATTATGGCCTATCACGTGGTCAATTCTGGAGAATGTTCCATGTGCACTGGAGAAGAAGGTGTAGTTGTCTGCTGATGGATGGAAAGTTCTGTATATATCAATGACGTTTAGTTGGTTAATTGTGTCAATGAGGTCTTCTGTATCTTTACTGAGCTTTATTCTAGATGATCTGTTTAGTAATGACAGTGGAGTGTTAAAGTCTCCCACTATTACTGTGAAGTCATCTAACTCTCTTTTGAGCATAGTCAGTGTTTCTTCGACATATTTAGGTGCTCTGACATTAGGTGCATAAATGTTTAATATAGCTAAGTCTTGCTTGTGTACTGAACCTTTCAGCAATAAATAGTGTCCACATTTGTCCACGATGGTGGATTTGACATTAAAATTGATTTTGTCTGAGATTAGAATTGCTACCCCTGCTCTTCCTTGTTCATTGTTAGCTTGATATATATTCTTCCATCCTTTAATTTTCAGTTTGTTCCTGTCTTTAGGTCTCAAGTGAGTTTCTTGTAGACAACATATGGATGGGTCGTGTCTTTTGATCCAAGATGACACTCAGTGTCTCTTTACTGGAGCATTCGGTCCATTCACATTCAATGTAATTATTGATAGGTATGTGTTCACTGCTGCCATTGTGATATGTTTATTTTTATGTTGATGTTTTCTCTGTTGTTCTTTTCAGTCTGTTCTGGGACATTCTTTTTTGTGAGTTGATTTTTCACCTTTTTCACAGCTGGTTTTATAGTTGCTGAGACTCGTGTGTTAGATTTCTTGAAATGGTATGATACATCTTTGTTGTGCTTTACATCTGCCCCTATGAACCCCCTTAATAAACTATTTATAAACCCAATTTTAATTACTACCAGTCTTGTCATCTTCCTCTCCATCTGGAAGGACTATAACGACTGTAGTACATCCCTCTTTTATTATGATGACACCATAGTTTTCATGATGATCACTGGATTGCTTCTTTCCAAATCAAAGCTGTGATTTACTTTGGAGCCTTCCCTAAATGATTATTGAGTAGTGTGTCGTTCTAAAATATAAAGTTAGTGATTTCCTTCTTCTAAGCCAAAGCCAAGAACTTCTTTCAGTATTTCTTGTAGTTTGGGTTTGGTTTTTACAAAGTCTCTGAGTTTCTGTTTATCTGGGAATGTCTTAATTTCATGTTCGTATTTGAAAGATAGTTTTGCAGGATATATAATTTTTGGTTGGAAGCTCTTTTCCTTCAAGACTTTGAATGTGTCGTGCCACTGTCTCCGTGCCAGCATGGTTTCTGCTGAGAAATCTGACGGGAGCCTACAGGGTTTCCCTCTGAATGTTAGCTTTGCCTTGAGTCTTGCTGCCTTTAACAGTTGTTGCTTATGTTTCAATTTGATAAGCTTCAATATAATATGTCTTGGAGTCTTCCTTTTGAGATCTATATTGGGTGGCGTACGACATGCATCTGAGATGCCTATATTCTCTTCCTTCATGATTTCTGGGAAGTTTTCTTTCAGCAGCTCAGCAACAATACTCTCTGTGTTCTCAGCTCTCTCACCCTGTTCCAGGACTCCAATTAATCGAAGGTTGTTCCTCTTAATAGAGTCCCACATGCTTCTTAATGTTTCTTCATTTTTCTTGTTTCTTTTTTCTGATTTCTGCTCATAGACACTGGCATCAGTAGCTCTGTCTTCCAAGTCAGAAATTCTTTTTTCCATTTGTTCCATTCTGTTTTCTTGGGTTTGCATGGAAGTTTCTATGTCTTTGATTTTCTTCTTGATCTTTTGGATTTTGGAGTACTGGTGTTCCATCAGATTGAACAAATTGCTTAATTTTTCATTTTGTTCTGCTGTATTTTGTATAAGGTCTAGAAGGGCTTTGTATATAATCAATTTGTATTCACTTCCTGATGCTTTCATGAAAGTTTCTTCATCTGGAAAACTCCTTGGTTGCTTTGTTTGGGAGCCTTCTGAAGCCATGAGTGATTGCTTGTATGCCACAATTGTCTGTTGCTTTTTGGGTCCCATGTGGGTATATAGAGGCTGGAGGAGTTACTGTGAGGATGGATTGCAAATGTTTCTCTAGGCTGTCTTCAAATGTAAAGCAAAAGGTATCTGACTGGTTCACAAGTCAGTTAAGTTTTCAAGTCTAGTGGTCCCTCTTTTCATCTGACAAAGTAAGTGCCACTATACCCAACCCCAGATGATAACAAACTAGTTCAGAATACAGCAAAGCTACTGCCCTGGTGGCCTTTGCTGACAGGGCCTAGCCTTAGCCAACACTGCGTCGAATACTGGTTTTGTGATAGAAAAGCATTCTCCTGTGGGCAGGCTCTGGCTCCCAAGCTAAGAATTAGGTCCAGCTGCGGCCACCGTACCCAAGATGGCATCCTCCACACAGGCAGCCGACAGAGGGGCCAAAGGTGCTGAGAGGCAGCGATTCCTCCGCTTCTGTTGCAGGGCCCCCAACATAGGCAGCACTGTGCAAAATCACTACTTTCCTGATGGAGAAGCGCTGTGCCGTTTGTAGGCACTGGCTCCCAGGCTAAGAACGAGGTCCCGCTAAAATCTCGGTACCAACATGGCGTCCCGCACCCTCACCGCGGAGTTCCGCACAAACCCCACTGAGGCAGCTACAAAGGAAAGGCTCAAAGTCGCTAGATTAACAGAGTCCCGAGCCTGGCTCTCAGAATATGGGAATTTCACCTGCCTATCCCCCCAGCAGTGTGTCTGGGTCCAGCCGCCAGGCAAGACCCAGCTCCGCCCGCCAGCCGAGACAGAGGAAAAAAAGTCAAACTGGTGTGTTTACCTTCCGTCCATGAGAGCCGGGGCTAGCCAGGAGCGGGAGTCAGCTAAAGAGAGGAGATTTTTCGCTGAGTGGTATGAAGTCCCAATTAACAGCTCTGTGCCGTGTCCTAAGGCTGGTTAGGTGATCAGAAGGCTCCGTTTGATTGTCAGTTCAGGTCTTGGTTTCCAGAGGGACTTAAGGAGACGTGGGCTTAGTCCGCCATCTTGACTCCCTATCTATAATCAATAAACAACTAAAAGGTTGGAAGGAAGCAGACAATGTCAAAACATATAAAAAAAGAAAAAAGTAGGTCAGGAAAGTTCCATTAGGGTACAAAATAAAATACCAGATGACTGCCCAGTAGAAGAAAAGACACTAGAATTACTAAATAGGGGTTACAAACCTCTAATATTCAAAGCTATAAAAGTTGAAGGAACCAGAAATAGACAAATTCATAGAATAATGAGTGAAAATAATACAAGAACAAAATGCCAAAATAAGTTCACAAATAGAAATTATATTTAAAAAATTAGAAATCTAAAAGATAAAAACCATGAGATTTCAGAAATGGACAGTGTCATAAAAGGGTTGAGGAGAAGGTCAGAAATGATGGAACACAAGATTAGCAAAATTGAAGATAAACACTTGGATACATATCTGTTTGAGGAAAAATCAGGGGAAAAAAAACAAGGACAAATGAAGAAAACTTCAGAATTATGTGGGATACAATCAAAATAAAAAATTTGCAAGTCATCAAAATTCCAGAACAGAGGGAGAGAGCAGAAAGCACAGAAGGGATTGTTGAAGAAGCACTGTCAGAAAACCTCCCTAATATGAAAGATGAAAAGCTGGCCATCAAAAATTTCAATCAACCCAATAGGATAAACCCTAAAAGAAAATCACCAATGTATGTCATTATTATATTCACTATAACCAATGAAAGAGAAAAAATTCTGTCAGCAACATAGGAGAAACAGCAAAACCAAGCTCTGACTTTTCAGCAAAAATCATATGGGCAAGAAGGCAATGGGAGAATATATGTAAAACCTTGAAAGAAAAAAAAAAAGCCAAATAACAACAACATATCCTGGACAACTCTCCAAAAAGTAGGACATTTCCAGATAAGCAGAAATTAAGGGAATATCTAAAAACTAAACCAAACTTGAGAGAATTATTAAAAAGAGTCCTTCAGTCTTAGAATAAATAATACTAGACCACAGCCCGAGTCTAGATCATAAAATTGCACTATCCTGACTGCAACCTCAAATACTATCCAAAACATAAAGACTTACAACAGGGAACTACAGAGGTTAATCTGAAAGCAACAGCAACATCAGAAAAAATAGAAGAATAAATGATATAGCTATAGATATAAATATAGATAATGCAAGGGACTACCAAGTAACAATAGACTTGTTCAAACTTAGGAAAACAAGGGTAAATTTCAAAGTAACCATAAAAAATTCATAAAGTAACTCATGAAAATAAAAAGCCAGAAAACATAAAGTCTCAATAAAATCACAATCCACAAAACAAAAGAAATAAGAACGAAAACAATGAACCAAAGGAGTTCAGCGCAGGACAGTAAGAGGAAAAAATAAAATGACAGCAATAAACTCACAACTATCCATAATTACACAGAACATAAACGATCCAAATGCACCTATAAAGAGAAAAAAACAAAGCAAAAACAAAAAAAAAAAAACGGGATTCATCAATATACCACTTACAACAGACACACTTAGAAACAGACACCTTCTAGGTCTTAAAAGCTTACAAGTGGCCATCTAAGAAGCATCAATTGGTCCCAACCCACCTGCAGCACAGGAGAAAAAAGATATCAAAGACATAAGGAAAACATGAGCCCAAGAAACAGAAAGGGCCACATGCGGGGTCTGACAATTCAGTCCACAGACTTAACTGTTCTAAGTGCTACGTACCTCATTGCTGAATATCACTGAGATCACCTTGGAAGTACTGCCCTTGGGAAGCTGTACACCAATCCATAGCCCACCCTTCAAAGCAATTTTGAAACTCTCTCTGGAACAGCCATTGTACATGGCGACACAGGAGCAAGCTCATTAACTTAATTCTATAGCTAGCTGTGACAGATCCGACTCTAAGGCACTTGGCATAGTTATCTGTGAGGGAGTTTTTAGCCAGTATTGGAACACCCTCCCTACTTACTTGATTTGGCCCTCAGTGACTTTTTTCTTTACCCAAAGATAAAGGAAATATTGAAAGTAAGATGTTTTGATGACATTCAGACATCAAGTGTAGTATGATGACAGTTCTGATGGCCATTCCAGAAAAAGAGACAAAATTGCTCTGAATAGTACTAGGTACTAGTGTCAGTACATAGCTTCTCAAGGGGAGTACTTTGAAAGTGACCATAAGGATATTCAGCCATGAGATATGTAGCACTTTTTTGAGGATGAGTTCATGAACATAATTGACATATCTCATAATCCAAAGACTATATCAGCATGGGACAAGAAGAACTAGATAGTGCCCAGCCACCACAAGTGACTGCTCTGAAAGAGAACACAACAAAGAGTCCCTGACGAAGCAGGAGAAAAATGGAATGCAAAACTCAAATCCTTTTAAAAAGACCAGACTTGATGGTCCAATGGACTGTTGGGTCCCCAGAGGCTCTGGTCCCCAGATTCACTGTTAGCTCACAGTTGAAACCCTTCCCAAAGTCAAATCGACAGACAAAGATTGGACTAGATTATAAAACATGAAATGATATTGGTGAAGAGTGTGATTCTTGGCTTAAATAGATACATAAGACAGACAGAGTCGAGATGAGAAGCCAGAGATGGACAGGAGCTAGTTGAATGCGCTAAGGAAATTCAGGGAGGAAAGGAGGCATGTGCTGTCTCCTTGTGTGAAGAAAGCACTTAAAGTTACATAGCAAAACATGTGAAAGCTTTTATATGACAAATTAACATGGACTGTAAACTGTCATTTATGTCACAATAAAATATTTTTTAAATATTAAAAAAATAAATAAAAGTAAAAAATGCACACACAGAAAAGAAAGAAAGATGCTTTGTACTAGCACTGCTGTTGACTAATGGAACAGCATTGAAAACCCAGATGTAAATCTATTCACTTTTGGTCACCTGATCATCAGCAAGGACCCATCCAATGGGAAAAGGGTAGTGTTTTTAGCATACGGTGCTGACAAAAGTTAATGTCATCTCATAACATGGTGGAAATGGGAGAGTATTAACCTGAGTGAAATGAGTTAATCACAGAGGAACGTGTGTTGTGTGAGACCACTGCTGTGAAATCTCATGAAAAAGTTTACACACAGAGAGAAGGAATTCTTTGATCTTTACCAGGGAGGTTGGGGTGGAGCAGAAAAATAAAAAAGGAGTAGTTTGTTGGATATTTGCAAACTGCAAAAACTATAATTTCTTCATTTATCAAACATTAATAATGCATTACCAATATTACACATTGTTACAGCTAACTAAGATTGTCAAAGAGAAAGCACACAGAAGGATAAAGTGCATCATGGGAAAGATGATATCTCTTTTACAAATTTGATGGCAATTCAGTGTTGTCATCAACACAATTATCCTTGGCTTTGTTATCTTCCATCTGATAGTAAATGAGTTGAAAATATAAATTTTCTTTTTAAATGCACAATTACAATGATGGTCACACTGGAAGAAAGTCATTATAAACATAGTGCCCTTGAATGATGCTTGAGTTGTTACTTGGAATGAATTTGCTTAAGTCGCAGCTTTGAGTTTACTAAATCTCCTCGGCATAAATTGTGTCCAATTGTTTTTCCAGAAGCAAGATGTTCTTAAATAAAATTGTTACCAAATTTCCTTTTAAATTCTGACTGTGTGATTGAAAATGGCTGTGCAGATAAGTATTTCATGACAGTTAATATATTTCAGATGCAAATGTTTTGGCCTGTTTTCATACTGGAAGCTATGAAGAAAAAATTACTGTTTGATTTAGAATGTACTATCAAATGAGACGCATAAATCTCCCCAAATTAAATAGCTATTTTATTGTATCATGTTATTAAAACAGCACATTTTGCACTGAAGAAAATTCAGTGTTGATATTCCAATTTTGGTACATGTAAAGTATTACCAGAAATAAAATTTTTCCTACTGAATGTAAATAATTCAAATAAAATCTTCAGATTCTTTACAAAAATCAAAATGTATGCATTCTGAAATTTGAGGTGGCATTATTTGCTTTATATTTTGGAGGGGACTGACACTCTTGCTTCCAAATTATTCATTTGATTTTCTTCCCCAATTAAATAATGTATTTATTATAAAAGTTCCTAGATTCCTTAAAATATTAGGAAAACTTATTACAGCTCTCCTGTCTGCTTAGATTGTTTTAAAGTGAATCTTACCTGCTTGTCTGTGTATGTATTTTTCTTAATGTCATTCTCATATACTACTTCAATCTTTAAAAAAAATATTCCACTTGATAAAAAATTTATAAGGTTATTTCATACTATGAACTTTACTGGTAACAACCGTCTTAAACAGAAAGCATGAAGGATGAGAAATACATTAATATCACTATTTTAGAAAAATGTGCATTATTTCTCTATCCCTAAAGAAATATTTCATATTTGCCAATTCAAAAGTATAAAGTTTCATGAATTTTAAGTAGATTTTCCATTTCTATTGCCCTCGTCTCTTAATATAGAAAAGTATGGTGTTTTAACATTTTTTTGTACAAGTAATGATCAATTTGTGTATGTGAATTCACATTTTTCTCACACTTCCTTAAATATATAATTCTACCATTATCCCTTCTAATAGAGATTTTACTTTCAGTCTGCCCCCACCTTACTTTTTGTTTTACCCTTCCATAATAGCGTTGTGATTATGACTTTTTTAAGAGAGCAGGATATATTCCTTCTTGTCAGATATGATTTTTTATGTATCTGGTACCAAAAAAACAGAAGTTGATACTGAAAACACAAAGCAGGAAAATTAGTTGAATTCTTAGAGACAGCATAATATCTAACAGAAAGAACCCCCCCAAACCAAAACCACTGCCATCAAGTTGATTCATAGAGATACTGCAGGACAGCGTAAAACTGCTCCATAGAGTTTCTAAGGTGTGTCTAGAGGATTTAAACTGCCAACCTTTTGATTAGCAGCTGTAGCACTTACATTACAATACCTGGGTTTCCAACAGAAAGAGCAGAGAATAAAACTGAGGGCCATGGGTTCAGAGTTGGGCTGAGACCAACACTGAAGTGCTAGAAAGAGGAACTGGGGTAGGTAAAGAAAGAGTCTGTTAAGTGCAAGAGAATCTATTGATAAACTGTGTCATAAAATAAAAGCTAAAGGAAAGGAAGAGCAATAATAAAACACTGCAAATGCTATGAACAAAACAACCACAAAATATTTGAAAAGGAAAAATAAAGCAGTTCAGGCAAAAATAATAGACAAGCAAGTCAAATTTTATGGAGACTAAACAAATATTTGGAAATCTTGGTGCTGTAGTGGTTAAGTGCTAGGGCTGCTAAACAAAAAGTCAGCAGTTAAAATCTGGCAGGTGCTCCTTGGAAACTCTGTGGGGCAGTTGTACTCTCTCCTATTTTTAATCTATTAGCCCAAAGTTGATTTGTAGCTACTCTTGTCAGTTAAGTTTATTGGTACTGTAAGATAAACTAATTGTTTGATACTCTTATTCTTTCATTCTGGAAATCACTAAAAGAAAAATTTAGAGGTCATCTAAAGAGCCACACAGTTATTTTTTGTATAATTCTATGCCAGATGGATCCTGGGTTGTATAAGGTTTAAGTGTTTGCCTGCTAACAAAAAGGATGGCAGTTTAAACCTACCAGCCACTTCTTAGAAACCCTATGGGGCAGTTCTACTCTCTCCAGTAAGGCTACAATGAGTTGGAATTGACTTAAGAGCAGCAGGTTAAGCCAGATAGTCACAACTAATATTAAATGAGAAATTATGAAGTTGTGGTCACAGTTTTTATTATCTTAACCCATCTCCTAACCACCAAAAATTAAGTTAAAACCATAAAATAAATAAATAAAAACAGAAAAAGAGGAAATTAGGATATATGAGATTTAAAATGAAATTTAACCTAAAAAGTACAGAATGTAATATTTTAGATTGTGAAACAAACAAACAAAAGGCTGTTGTTAAATAGCTGATGTTCTTTAAATCTTAGATACTTACATGAGATTATCTTTCAGGAGCATTTTTTGTTCCCTTGAAGTTGACAGTTGGCTTAAAGTGCATGCTTACATTTCCCAGCTCAGTCTTGGAGATAACTCAGAACCAAAAAGAGGTCTAAAGATCTGTCACGTTAATATGAACTATGAGAAAAAAAAAGCTTCTATAATATACTTTGGGTGTAACAATCTGAAGGAGAAATACTAGCCTAGAGATAAACCGTCCTGGGCACAAAAACAAGAGAAAAATTATATAATTTTAAAATTGCTGTTTTTGCTGCTCCATATTGCTCTGGCTACTCTGTAGTCAAGGAAAGCCAGAAAAGCAATGGTCAAACCAGTAATTCCAGTACTCAGGACCTGAAGATTAATATGGAAACAGTAGATAACATGAACCCAACAAATCTTCCTTTTCCTTCGGAATATCTTCTTCCCCGAACTGCCTAAACATCCTGAGAGGTAGGTTATTTTAATCAGGGATGATAGCAGAGATATATTATAATACTAAGAGATCTCTTCCAGGACAGTTCACCCTGTTCCAAACTTGTCACATGAGACATAAACATCAGGCTGTAGTGCCTTTTCCTGGCACATATCACCAAAATCCATTGTTCATAGCCTCAAAGAATAGAAACTCACAGAAAATAAAATAACAATCTGTTAGATTTAAATTGGAAAAAGAAGAGAAGCTAGAATGAGATAAAAATTAACATATGTAATAAGCAATAATTTAAAGTAAGACTACTCAATGAGGGAGAATACTGGGGTAGGGAAAAGGAACAAGAAATCATAAGGAAACATGGTGAATCATTTACGAAAAGTAACACTTGTGATGAGGATCTCAACAGATAGGCTGAGTTCTAAAAGAAAAACAAAAGAACAGTGAATCAATGACTTGCAAGATGAGGTGACATAACTCCCCCAAAAGGTGTTAAGAAAAGACAAAAAAAATTAAAAATTAAAAGAAAATTGAAAGAGATATGAAAAATTGAAGTATAATTGCCGGTACTTGCATCATTGATTTACCAGAAACAAAGAATGGTGAAACAAATTTAGAGAATGATATAAAGTATCTTCCAATAAGGGCATCCTATCTTTGAACTTGAATGAAACAAGTTGTGTAAATGATACAGTTTAAATTGTTTTACTATTTTAAAGTACATATGATGGCATTATGTGTGGAAAAGAACTTTGGGTGAATGCCACCATGGCACCTTCCAAATGGCGCCAAAAATAATCAGTTAGCATAGCCTTATATCTTTCACCACTGACAGTCACTCACAGCCTCTCCTTGCTCATCTTGGAAAAAATAAAGGCCAATGATTCCACTGGACCAAAATCTACACCAAACGGTAAATATTGTGGGATGAAGTGGATGTTCTCAGCTCTCCATTGGATTCATCACTCTGAATGCCACAGTTTTGTTTGGTAATAAAACAATTCATCCAAAAATGGGCTTTGTTCCTGAAAATAATTTTTTGGCCCAAAGCATGGTCAACTTCCAATTGTTCCAGAGCCCAGTCAGCAAACGTACAATGCAAACTATGGTAGTAGGGCTTCAGTTTTTGAGTTAAAACAATTTTGTAAGGCTAAGGCTTCAAGTCCAGATGCAAAATACACCAAGTTGTGGTCAACAAAAAACCCAGTTCGTGTGCTTGGCAAGAAATTGATGGGAATGGATTCCCATGTACCCTCTGGTGAAAAGCGGTGATGTTTTCACTAGAACGTGTGATTCATTGATGCGTAGGCTTTGTTTGAGTTGCAGCAGACCTGGTTGTCTCAAATATTTTGATCAAAGATCAAACTGTTCTCTCACTGGGACAATTATCCACATTATAAATTTCACACAACCTATAAATGGTTTGGTGAAGGAAAAACTCATTTTGATGATAAACTTCAATAATTTCTATGCCTTGTGGAATCATATAACTCTTCACAGCTATTTGTCAAGACTAATAAAAAAACATGCCTTTTCTGCATCAATGGACAAAATCAGGTGATACTTGTCTTTTGTGTTATTGATGTGGTTAACCACATTAATTGTTTTTCTGATGTTGAACTAGCCTTGCATCCCTGGTATGAATCCCACTTGGTCATAATGGATTATTTTTTTGATACGTTGTTTTATTCTATTGGCAAGAATTTTGCTGAAGATTTTTGCATCTAGATTCATGAGTGATATCGGTCTGTAGTTCTCCTTCTTTGTTGGGTCTTTCCCTGGCTTTGGTATCAGGGTTATGCTAGCTTCATAGAATGAGTCTGGGAGTACTCCATCCCTTTCTACATCGACCTGGGGCCAGAAGAACTCGGTGGTGCCCGGCCACCATCAGTGATAGCCGCGATGGAGCTCACTAAGTTGAGTCTCACCAGCAACACAAGAATAAAAAGGGGTACATCCTGAGATCGCCACTAAAAGACTGCAATTGATGGTCCAGCAGTTTGGGGGTTCTTCTGGGAGTGTGGTCCCTGACCCTGATGCTGCCCTTGCCCATAAGTCAGAACGAAGGTCCATTGTTCGGACACAAATGGATTGGACTTGGCGATGCAGAGTGACCATATACTGGATGCATTTTATGGTTCTATACATCTATAGGATATCATCCTGCTGACCTCTGGCCGGAGGAAGGAGAGTGGGTAGAGAGGAGGGGAAAGGAGATTGTTGGGAGGATGAGACATGTATGGAACAGAGAGGAATAGTGTGCTGTCACCAGGCAGGGAGAGCAGTGGAAGCTGCATATAGGTGGGCATGTAAATTTATACAGGAATGTACATTTTCACTCAGTCATATTAAAAGAAAAAAATGCTTCACAAATATCACCAGAATGAACTGTCAAAAACAAGATATCCTTATTGGAAGATGAATCTTTGGTATCATAGAAAAGAAACTTACAACTAAACTAGTATTTCTAACATTTTAAATAATCAAAAAAAGTAGATCTAAATTACTTAGAGAGAAAAAGCAAATTACCTGTTGCCACTGAGTTTATTCTGACTCAAAATGACATATAATGACTGAGAAGAACTGCCCTGTAGATTCCAAGGACATTCTGGTGGATTTTTACTGACTATCTTCTGGTTGGCAGCCATGTCATTTAACCACTATGCCGCCAGAGCTTCCAAAAGCAAATTAGCTAGCAATAATAAAAAGAAAACAAGCCAGATTGGCAACAAGCATCTCCAAAGTAACATTTTTTGCAAGAGAAAAAGGAGTAATGTTTACCGATGTTGAAAGCAGTAAAATCACAAAATTCCATTTTTTCTGTATCCTTATGTGACGACAAGACTTCAGAAAAAGTACCATATGAAAACCCAGTCTGACCTCTAGCAAAAGAAGAAATATATCAAGGAAGATGATACACTATACAGGAATTTATGTTGATTAAATGATAATTTTTTTCAGTTAATAAATGTAAATCAAAAAATAAAGAAAAAAGAGAAAGAGAGAAGGAGAGACAAGAAAAAGTGACCACACCTGCTTATACAATCCAGAGTGAAATTTCTGGAAAATGTTAACATGGTGGAAGAATGGAGGTAATGTTGGGAAGAGGAGGAAATGGTGCTCACTTCATTTTCTTGTTTAAGAAATTTATCAAAAAAAAAAAACAACAATACATGTTTGAGTGCATGCTAAAATGGATGTTTGGAGTGAACAATAGAAGAAAAAATTAAGAAGGATAGATTTTGAAGCAAAAATAAAAATTTGATCAATATAAAAGCTATGGTTAATAGAGCACGTAAGAGTAGGTGGTAAATGACCCTGAAGAAGTAGTCACAGTAAATTAAAAAGATTTACAGACAAATATAACTATATCAAAACTAAAAATTGTTGTCAGAGATATCTACAATAAAAGAGAAATTTGACTGATTTTAAAGTCATTGAGTGGTGCAATGACTTTGAGTGGTGTAATGCACTTTCTGATAACCAAAAGATCAGAGGCTTGGAGGTGGAGCCAAGACAGAACAGCAGCCAGATGCTTCCTGTAGTCCTTTTTTAAACAAAGTCCTGGAGAAATCAAGTGAGTCAACTATATATGACAATTTAAGAATGTTGAACATCAGAAATAAGGTTGAAGAGTTGGGCTGAGCAGCAGTGGGAGTGAGACACGGTTCAGAAGCAACAGGGAGTTGCAAGAACTGACTTGTCTGGTACCAGAATCCTGCAGCCTGGATCAAGCAGTGAGGCAAGCAATTGTGTTTGCAATGTGTTTTCCACATCGGGAGAAACTGAGAAGCAGAGAGTAGGCTCAAATCTCCAGAATCACTGAGAAACAGTGATCAATCCGTGAAAGACAAGGACAAGCATCTGACCTGCTACGGAACAACAACAACAAAAATCCCTTCCTTTTTGTCAATACTTCTCTCCCATTTGCCTGTTGCTTTCCTACTCTGCCCTGGCTCCCAAGTCTGACTTCACAGATTTTTGCACTCCCTAAGCTGGAAGCAGGACTTGTCTTACACCCTGAGCTATTCTCCCAGTTCTGGAGACAGAACAAATTAACAACAGGAAAAAGTAACCTGCTAGCTCCCCTAACACTGGAACTAAAGGCAGACATAGCCCCTTTGCCTAGGTACAGGTATAAGAAGTCTGCAGACACTGAATGTCTTTCACCCCTGCATAGACCTGTGTGGGAGCATTTCAATAGCACAGACCCTCATTACCTCAGAATACCAAGGTATATGCATGATGCCTATTTTCATCTGTATCTGGTATAAGGGATGGGAGCATGACAGATTCATGACATTTGATACAACCCTGCCCACTAAGTAGCCCACTCACATATCTGTATAAGGTGCCTGAGGACTGGTGGTTCTATCCACTCCATTGAGGCCCCTGACACAGGAATCTAAGAATAAGTGTTCACTCTCAGACTTTATAGCCAACATCATCAGATGCACATAGTCCAGCTGCAAAACCCACATATTTACATCCTCTAGACACTCAGGGGCACCAGTTATCTCCCTTTTTGTTCACAGCACAACCTCTTACTACATACAGCTAGCCACCTGTGCCTATTTCAATCGACCATTCATGTCTGGGACTGAAGGTGAGAGCCTGTACCACACACATTGTGACCCACAATCTGGACACCTCAACTGAATCTTCACCAAAAAAAAAAAAAGAAAGAAAGAAAAAGGACTTTTAGGGTCTGATATCCAGCTCTATTCACCTTTAAAGACAGAACATAAGAGCTTCAAAGATGCCATAATCAACCCAGCACAGATGGCCAGCTTATTTGAGAGTATCAAAGCAAAACAAGAAGCTGGGACAGAGTAAATCAACATAAGATAAATAGATATAGTAATTTATTGATGGCTCAGAGACAACAGTCCATATCAAATCCTATAAAGAGGTAGACCATGATGACTTTACAAAATCACCAAAACAAAGAATCAAAAAACCTCCTAGAGGAAGAGAACTTCTTGGAATTACCAGAGGTAGGATTCAAAAGACTAATATAAAGAATTCTTCACTAAATAAGAAAGGAGATTAGGAAAAAAGAAAAAGAAAAAACAGAATCATCTGAGGAACACGCAAATAAAACAGTAAGAATCTTAAGAAGGTTATTTAAGAGCATAATGTAGTATTTAACAGACCACAAGAATTCATAGAGGCACAGTAAATAGAAATCCGAAACAATAACAATATAACTTTAGAATCAGACAACCCAATAGAAAGTCATAAGAGCAAAACCGAGGCAATGAAAGTCAGAATTACTGTGATTGAAGATAAAGAATTACTGTGATTAAAGATAAAGCACTTGAAACCAACCTATTTCAGGAAAACTCACGTAAGAAAGAAACTCACGTGAGAAAGAAATGAAGAGATGTAGGGCCAAGTTGGCAGACTAGTCACACGTTTTCTTGATTCTGCCTAAAATCAAGACCTAGAAAAACAACTGAATGGAACAGAGTGGACATTTTAAGAGCTCCAAGATGAGGCAGAAAGTTGTGATATCAGATAGGGCAAAAAGAAGGGGAAAACTGCTATTGTTGGAGGTGAGACAGCAGCCCAAAGGGTCCTGTTCCAGCTGGTGTGGTGGCAGAGAGGCTTACAGGTGTGGATACCATCTTTGTCAGCCAAGTGACTGGGACTGGGGCTGCTAAACCTAAGAGCCTGGTTGGGCCCAGCTGCCACATTGAGTTGTAGTGCCTGAGGGGACAGAATCTCTCTCAGCACAGAGGCTCTACTTAAGACCGCCACATCTAGGGAATACGGCAGTGTCTGGCAGCAGAGTGTAGCAGCACCCTCACCCCCCCTTATCTGAGCTTTGCCATAGATTCTGCTGGCACAGCACAGGAGAGGTGACACAGGTAGGATGCCATCTTTGTCAGCAGGGAGGTGGGAACAAAGACAGGATGGAAAAAGAGCTCAGGAGACAAAAGGATCCATCCTGTACCAACATGTGACCAGAAGAATCACCCAAGACTAAAGACAGCTGTGATGGGGCATACAATGTCGAGTCCCAGTGGCAACATCAGAAAAAGAGGAGTGCACCTCAAGAACTCACTAAAAGACCACAGTTGATAGTCCAGCAGCTTGGGGTTCCCCTGAGAGCATGGCCCCTAGATGTACTGCTGGCCCTGACCAAGAAAACATTACTGAGGTCAACTCTTTGGACAAGAGTGGACTGGACTCAGGGACAAAATGTGACCATATGGTGTGTGTACTTCATGGTTCTATGTGTCTTTAGGATGCTGTCCTACTGGCCTCTTACTAGAATGGAGAGGAGAGGGTGGAGAGCAAGGGACAGGAGATTGTGAAGAAGATATGACATATATAGAGCAAAAAGGAGGATGATGCTGTCACTGGACAATGAGAGCAGAAGGAGCTGCAGGTAGGTGGGCATACAAATTTAATTTGGATTGTATACTTTCACTTAATCATAATAAAAAAAATTAGTTTCTCATCTACAAAAGAAGAATCATGTGGGACTCTATCAAGAGGAATAATTTACAAATATTGGAGTTCCAGAACAGGGAGGGATAGCAGGAAATTCCGAGAGAATTGCTGAAGAGTAGCTGACAGAAAACTTCCCTGACATCATGAAAGAAGAGAATACAGACATACAAGATGCCCATCAAACTCCACAAAAGGAATATTCCAAAAGAAAGACACCAAGACATATTATCATCAAGCTTAATATAATGAAACATAAGGAAAGGCTCTTAAAGGCAGCTCGACTTAAACCAAAACTGTCTTATAAAGGAGAGTCCATTACAGAGTTTTAAATATTCAGCTGAAACTATGTTGGTTCAAGGACAGTGTGATGACACATAAAAAGCCTTGAAGGGAATAAAACTTCCAATCAAGAATTTTATATCGTGCAAAATTGTCTCTCAAATGTGTTAGTGAAATAAAGTCTTTCTCAAACAAGCAGAAGCTTAGAGACTGCAAAAACCAAACCAAAATTGCAAGAAATACTGAAGGAAATTCTTTCATTTGAAAATCAGTAACACCAGAAGTATACTCAAGGATGGAATGCAGGACACAGAATCCAGCATCCTACTCAGTTAAGGAAACGAAAAATCTCAATCAAAGCTAAAATGTTAAAATTAGGGAAACAGAGATCTCAACATGTCAACTGTGACAACATTAAATTATAAAGAGGGACATGCAGTATTAATAGACATTTCAGATGAAGAGAAAGTTAATGACATAGAGAAGAAGATAAAGGCTGCTTTAAACCTGGAACATTAAGGGAGAAGAGTCAGGTAGCTGAAAATCAAACTAACAATGCTACAAAGCAAAACAACAAACACAATATAGAAGTCTCAAGAGACATAAAACCAACACTGAAAAGAATGAAAAGAAAACCAATAAAAAAATGACCCAGAGCAGAATATTAAGTAGAACAAAGAAAATGCCAATGATGCAAAAATAAAGGCACCAAAGTGACAACACTAAATACATATCTATGAATAATTACACTGAACATCAATGGATTGAATACTCCAATAAAAAGACACAGAGTAATAAGTTGGATCAAAAAATACAATCTGTCTATATGCTGCTTACAAGAAACACACCTTAAACTCAAAGATATGAACAAACTGAAAACCAAAAGATGGGAAAATATGTACCAAGCAAACAACATGCAAAGATGACTAGGAGAGGCAATACTAATATCAGATAAAATAGATTTTAAAGTAAAATCCACCATCATGGACAAAAGACGGTCACTATCTATTGCTTAGAGGTCCCATACATAAGGAACATGTAACAATAATGAATATTTACACACACAACATCAGAGAGTCTAAATACATTGAACAAATACATTGAAACATTGAAAAATGAGACAGATCACTGCACAATAATAGCTGTAGTCTTCAGCATTCCAATTTCATGAATAGACAGATCATCCAGAAAAAAAACTCAGAAGATCTTATGGCAGCAACTAACCAATTAGGCCTCATCGACATGTACAGAACTTTTTACCCAACAACAGACAAGTACACCTTCTTTTCCAATGCACATGGAACATTCTCCAGAACTGACCATGTATTATGTCATAAAGGAAGTCTCAATAAAATCCAAACCACTGAATTATTGCAAAGCATCTTCTTTGACCACAAAGCCATAAAAGTAGAAATCAATAGCAGAAAACACACAGGTAGAAATTCAAACTTATGGAAACTGAACAACATCTGGCTCAGATATTCATGGGTTATAGAAGAAATTGGAGGCAATAAAGAAATTCATGGAATCAAATGAGAATGGAAACACACCCTATCAGAACCTATGGAATACAGCAAAAGCAGTGCACACAGGCCAATTAATCTCTATAAATGTGCACATGCAAAATGAAGAAGGAGCCCAAACCAAAGAATTAACCCTACAACTTCAACAAGTAGATAAAGAACAACCAAAGGACCTCTTGGGCACCAGAAGAAAACAGATAATAAACATTAGAGCAGAACTAAACAAATTAGAGTATAGAAAAACAATAGAAAGATTTAACAAAACCAAAAGTTAGTGTTCTGAAAGGATGAACAAAGTTGATTAACCACTGGCTAAACTCATAAAACAGAAACAGGAGAGGAAACAAGTAACCTCGAGAAGAAATCTGACTGGAGAAGTCACAACAGACCCAATTGAAATAAAAAGTATTAACACAATGCTGTGAAAAACTGTACTCTAATTTACTTGAAAACCTAGAGAATGGGAAAAATTTTTAGATTCACATCACCTACCAAAATTATCACAAAGAAAAGTAGAACAACTTAATAAGCCCATCACAAAAGAAGAGATTGCAAAAATAATCAAAAAACTATCAACCAAAAAAGTCCTGGCCCAGACAGCTTCACTGGAAAATTTTACCAAACTTTTAGTAAGGATAGAATCCCAATATTACTGAAGCTGTTTCATAACATAGAAAGTGATAGAGCATCCCCAGATTCATTCTATGAAGCCAGCATAAGCCTGGTAAAGATACCCCAGAAAAAAAAGACCAATAGCACTCATGAACCTAGATGGAAAAATCTTCAGCAAAATTCTAACCAATAGAATTAAACAACATATAAAAAAAATAATAATAATTCATCTTGATCAGGTAGGATTCACATCAGGGATATGCTTCAACACAAGAAAAGCAATTAAGGTGATCAACCACATAACTAATGCAATATAAAAAAATCCCTTGATTTTATCAGTTGGTGCAGAAAAGCTATTCACAAAATCCAACACCCATTCACGTTAACAATTCACAGAACAATAGGAATAGAAGAGAAATTCCTCAATCCGATAAGCAGCATCTATACAAAGACAACCACCCAAATCATCCTGAAAAGATACTGAAAGAATCCTCCCTGAGCATGGCATGTGGCTGTCAGTTTGGAATACATGGCACTAAACATGAAACTTCCTCTCTCTTGCTGAGCCCCGCTCCTGCTGACTGGCTGCTCACAGGGACTGAAGGTACTGGTGCTTTCGATTTTTTTTTTCTTTTTTGGGCCGGTAGGTCAGTGATGGACATGAGCTGGCAGATACATTGGTCTGCAGTGCTGAAACAAACAATGTGTGCCACAGAGGAAGGACAGTGGGTGGGATAGCCGCATTTTGAGAGCCCAGTGGTGGACTGAGGGCACCACAGTGGCTCCACTATCTCTCTTCTGAGTTCCAACATAGATTCAATTGTTCAACTGTGGAAGGGGCAGTTTGAATAAGATGACATCTTTGTCAGCTGGGAGGTGGAGTTACCCAGTGAATGGTCTCAGCAGGGGCTAATTCCCAGGCTGAAAGGCAGTGCCAGTATCAGGAGCACTTTTCCAGCAGAAAGGCTGTGTTTGGCACAATTTTGACTTACAGGTAGGGCCTGGCAGGGGATGGCTGCAGGGCAGTAGCCTCTCCCTACTTTGAACAACATCAGAGAATCTGGGGATGCCCAGTGAGGTGCCTCCATTGTCAGCCAGAAGGCAAAGCCTGCCACACCTGACAGCCTGACTGATTTTGGAAGCTGTCAGATAGCTTTTAGCTTTTTAAAATAAGAATTCCTGGAGAAATAACTGCTGTGCAGCCTGATGGCATGTCTTCCAGACTTTATAGACCAACGTCATTGGTTGACAGCTCCCAATGACTCCACAAGTGGGGCAGTGTCTTTGACAGCCAAGAGGCAGAGCCTGCCACCCCAGAGAGTCTACTGGGGCCAGTCACTACAGCACACAGAGGTGACTAGTGACCAACTACCTTCTCAGAATTACACCTCAGCTCCTGCTGAGGTAACAGGGGTAACTAAAAATGCCCTAGATGTCCAGAAAACAACTGGCCATCACTAATCCTTTAAAGAAACAGCCCATCATGGCTCCAGAAAACTCCCAAAATGAAGATTCACAAAACTTTCCAGATGAAGAAGTCTTTCTGAAATTACAGGAGGTTAAGCACAAAAGAATTATATAGAGTCCTCCTAGAAATTCAACAAAACGCAGCACAGCAAAATGAAAAATTAAGCAAGCTGTTTAAACTGAAGGAACATCAACATTCTGAAATCCAGCAGATTAATAGCAAAACTCCTGAATTAGGCAATTTTGCTTCAAAACCAAATGAGAAGAATCGAGGAATTGGAAGACAGACTTAGTGACCTGGAAGATAGAGCAATTGACATGAGCATTTATGAGGGAAATCACAGGAAAGAAATAAGAGAAATGAAGAAGTATTAACAAAATGTGGGACTCTATCAAGAGGAATACTCTACAATTATTTGGAGTTCCTGAACAGGGAAGGATACTTGAAAACACAGAGTACTGTTGTTGAGTTGCTGACAAAAAATTTCCCTGAAATTATGAAAGAAGAGAACATATACATCCAAGATGTGTATAGAATGCAACAAAAAGTAGACACCAAGAGAAAGACACTGAGACACGTTATAATCAAGCTTAGTAAAACAAAACATAAGCAGAAACTCATAAAGGCAGTGAGACTCAAAGCAAAGCTAACATTCAGAGGGAAGTCCTGTAGGCTTTCTTCTGACTTCTGGGCAGAAATGATATTGGCAAGGAGGCAATGGGATGACACATTCTAGCCAAGAATTATATATCTGTAATACTGTCTTTCAAATACGAGGATGAAACTAAGACATTCGCAAATAAACAGAAGCTTAGAGACTTTGTGCAAACCAAATCAACACTACAAGAAATATCGAAAGAAGCTCTTAGCTTAGAAAAACAAAACCACCAAGTGTATACTTAAGAAGGCAATGAAGAACACAAAATCCAGAAACCTACTCAGTCAGGGAAAGCACAAAACTCAATCAAAGCTATAATATTAAAAGAAGAGAACCAGTGATCATATCATGAAAAGAAAGATACCATCACATTAAAAAGACTACAGTAGTTACAGTCCTTTCAGACGGAGAGGAAGTTAATAAGATACGTAAAAGTTAAACTTGGGTTTAAAATTAGATACTTAAGGAGGATCACAGGTGTAGCTGCAAAGTACAGTAAAGATGCAGCATTTCAAAACAAGAAACACAACATAGGAGTCTCAACAAACACAAAACCAACACTGAAAAAGATGAAAAGTCAACCAATAAAGAAGAACGTCCCACAACAGAATATCAAGAGCGACAGAGAAAATACCAACACAAAAATAAATACATCAAAATGACAACACACCTCTCAGTAATTACAACAAATGTAAATGGACTGAATGCTCCAATAAAGAGAAAACAAGTGACATTTTGGAACAAAAGACACGAACCATCTATATGTTGCTTATAATAAACACACCTTAAAGACATGATCAAACTGAAAATTAAAGGATGGAAGAATACATACCAAGCTAACAATATACAAAGAATAGCAGGTGTGGCAATACTAATCTCAGATAAAACAGATTTTAATGTAAAATCTACCATCATGGACAAGGAAGGTCACTATTTATTGCTGAAAGTTTCAATAGACAAGCAGAACTTAACAAAATTAAATATTTATGTAACCAATACTAGAGCATCTAAATACAATGAACAAACACTGACTACATTGAAAAAATAAGATAGATCACTCCACAATAATAGTGGGAGACACTAACAATGCATTTTCAGTAACGGATAGATCATCGAACAAAAAGCTCAGAAGATCTTATTCTGACAATTAACCAGCTAGACTTCATAGACATATACAGAACTTTCTATCCATCAACAGATAAGTACACCTTCTCCCACTCACATAGAACATTTTCCCGAATAGATCATGTACTAGGACAGAAAGCAAATCTCAACAAAATCCATAGTATTTTCAAACATCATATACATGTGATAGCTGGACCATGAATAAAGAACACAGAAGACAGAAGAAGAATTGAATTGTGGTGTTGGAGAAGAATGTTGAATGTACCATGGACCACCAAAAGAACAAACAGAACTGTTCTGGAAGAGGTACAATCAGAGTGCTCTTTAGAAGCAAAGATTGTGTCTTACATTCTTTGGACATGTCAGGAAAGACCACTCCCTGGAGAAGGACATCATACTTGGTAGAATGGAGGGTCAGTAAAAAAGAGGAAGATCCTTGAGGAGACAGATTTACACGGTGGTCACAACAGTGGGTTTAAGTATAAAAAACAAAAACAAATGTGGACATGGCACAGGCAGTGTTTTGTTTGGTTGTTCACAGGGTCACTGTAAGTCAGAACTGACTCGATGGCACCTAACAACAACTACAAAATCCAAACCATTGAAGTAATGCAAAGCATCTTCTTGGAACATAAAGCCATAAAAGTTGAAATCAGTAGCAGAGAAAACATAGACAGAAATTGGAACTCATGGAAACTGAACAATACCATGCTCAAAAAGCAATGTATTATAGAAGAAATCAAGGACAACATAAAGAAATTTATAGCTTCAATGAGTGAAAACACATCCTACCAGAATCTGTGAGATACAACCAAACCAGTGCTCAGAGTTTAATGTGTCTATATCTGCACACAGCCAGAAGGAGGAAAGGACTCAAGCCAAAGATTAACATTACAGCTTGAACAAGTAGAAAGAGAGCAACAGAGGAACCCCTCAGCCACCATAAGAAAACAGATAATAAAGACTAGAATGGAACTAAGCAAATTAGAGAATAGAAGCACAGTTGAAACAACTGACAACACCAAAAGCTGTTTTTTTTTGCAAAGATCAACAAAACTGACAAACAACTACTAATGAAAAAAAACCCTGGCCCGGATGGCTTCACCACATAGTTCTACCAAGCTACTAGAGAAGGGTTATCTCCAATACTTCTGAGACTATTTCGCAGCATGGAAAGGGATGGAATACTCCCAAATTCTTTCTATGAAGCCAGCATAAACCAAATATGAAAGCCGTGGGACAATCCCAAAGAAAAGGGGAATTACAGACGAATATCACTCATGAACCTAGGTGCAAAAATCTTCAACAAAATCCTTGCCAATAGAATTCAACAACATATCAAAAAAATAATTCATCATGACCAAGTGGGATTCATACCAAGGATGCAAGACTGGTTTAACATCAGAAAAACAATTCACATGATCAACTACACAAATAACACAAAAGATAAGAATCACCTGATTTGTCAATTGATACAGAAAAGACGTTTGACAAAATCCAACACCATACATGGTAAAAACTCTCAGCATAATAGGAATGGACAGCAAATTCCTCAATGCAGTAAGGGCCACTTATACAAAACCAACTGCCTACACCATCCTGAATGGAGACAGACTGAAAGAACTCCCCTTAAGAATGGGAATTAGACAAGGGTTCTCACTCTCACCTATCTTATTCAACATTGTATTAGAAGTTCTGGCCAGAATAATATAGACAAGATAAAGAAATAAAGGGGATCTGCATCAACCTAGAAGAAGTAAAAATCTCACTACTTGCAGATGATGTGATTGTATATGCAGAGACTCCTAAAGAATCCGTAAGTAACCTTCTTGAACTAATAGAAGAGTTCAGCAAGGTATCAGGATATAAAATGAACATAAGTAAATCAGTTGGATTCCTTTATACCAACAAAAAGATTATTAAAGAAGAATTGCCAAATCAATACCAATTACTACAGCCCCCAAGAAGATACAATACCTAGGAATAAATCTAACTAGAGAAATAAGAAACCTACACAAAGAGAACTACAAGACCTTACTACAAGAAACCAAGAGACACTTACATAAATGGAGAAATCTACCCTGCTCATGAACAGGAAGACTTAACATGTGAAAATGTCTATTCTACTCGAAGCAATCCACATATACAATGAAATCCCAATACAAACTCCAGTGACAATTTTTAATGAAATGGAGAAACAAATCACCATTTTTTGGAAAAGGAAGAAACCCCAGATAAGCAAACCACTACTGAAAAAGAACACAATGGGAAGCCTCTCACTACTAGACCTTAGAACCTATTATACTGCCACAATAGTCAAAATGGCCTGGTGCTGGTACAAAAAGAGACATATAGACCAATTGAACAGAGTTGAGACCCCAAAGATGCCACCATCCTCCTATGAACAGTTGCTATTTGACAAAGGCCCTAAGATTGTAAAGTGGAGCAAAAATAGTCTCTTTAACAATGGTGGTACAATTGGATATTCACTGTCAAAAAATTGAAACAAGATCCATATCTAACATCTTACACAAAAACCAATTCAGATTGTATATAAGACCTAAATATCAAACCTAAAATGATAAAGATCATGCAAGAAAATATAGGCTCAACAACAGAAGTTTTAATACACAGCGGAGGCAGACTTCAAAACTTGACAAAGCACAATCAACAGAAGAAAAAGTAGGTGAATGAGAACAACTAAGCATCAAACACTTTTGCTCATCCAAAGACTTTATCAAAACAATTAAAAGACCACCTACAGAATGGGAAAATATGGTTAGCAACTACATGTTGGACTGACATCTGGTCTACGTAATCTACAGGATACTGCAAAATATCAACAAGAAAAGGATAGATAACCCAATTAAGCATTGGGCAAAAGATATGGACAGACATTTCACTAAAAAGGACATCCATGTAGCCAAAAGACACATGAGAAAATGCTCACAATCATTAGCTATTAAAGAAATTCAAATCAAAATTACAATGAGATACCATCTTACCCCAAAAAGATTGGCCATGATCCAAAAACCACAAGACAAGAAATACTAGAGAGGCTGAGGAGAAATTGGAGCTCTTCTATCCTGCTTGTGGGGTTGCAAAATGGTACAAGAAATGACTCTGACTGCTGCAAAGGTGGGGAGAGAGGGACGGTGGAGAGGGTGGGGTGTAGATTAGACAGTTGATAGAAATTTGGTTGGGTGAAATCTGTGACAGCACACATTAGAAAGAAGATCAATTTTAACTGGACTTCAACATAATGTGAGGACCCCTCCCATCTTAACCCAATATTGCAAGGACAGAATAGCAGGGGCAGAGGGCTGGTCATCATGCTTTCAGGGGAAATCAAGCCCGATTGACATAACTATCATTTTGCTAAGAGAATTTTCTCTACCCCACATTGGTGAGTGGTGTCTGGGGTCTTAAAAACTGCCAAACTGCCATCTGAGGTACACCAGATGGTCCCAACTCAGCAGGGACGGATGATCACCAAGGACCAAAACGACATGGGGAAAGAGAACTCAGAAGACAGAGAGACCCATTTGAGTGGGTGACTACATCGATATGTGACCTGAAGAACCGGATGGTGTCTGGCCACCACCAGCGGTAGCCGTGATGGGGCTCACAAAGTAGGGTCTCACTGGCAATACAAGAATATAAAGTGGTGCACTCTGAGATCTCCACTAAAAGACCACAGTTGATGGACCAGGGGCCTTGGGGTTCCCCTGGGAACATGGCCCCTGGCCCTGAGGCTACCCTGTCCATAAATCATAATGGTGGTCAACTGTTTGGACAGGAATGGATTAGACTTGGTGATACAGAGTGACCATATGGTGTGTGCATTTCATGGTTCTGCGCATCTACAGGATGTTGTCCTGCTGACATCTTACTGGACGTGAGGGAGAGGCTGGAGACGAAGGGATAGGAGAGAGTTAGGAGGATATGACATGTACAGAACAGAGAGTAAGAGTGTGCTGTCACCAGGCAGGGAGAGCAGTGGGAGCTGCACTTAAGTGGGCATGTAAATTTATACGGGAATGTACATTTTCACACACTCATCATCATCATCATCATAAAAATGTCTCACTTTCATCCAGGCAGTGCACGAGAATTTAGCCTGAGGAAAAGAGCAAAACAGATCTTGGAAGAGACTCTGAAAGTTGCTCATGAACATAGAATAGCTAAGGTGAGGGGAATAAATGATAAAGTAAAAGATGTGAACAGATTTCAAATGGCAATTCAAGAAGACAAAGTATTATAATGACATGATGAGCTAGAGATAGGAAACCAAAAGCGGAGAACATGCTCTTCGTTTCTTACCCTGAAAGAACTGAAGAAAAAACTCAAGCTTTGTGTTGCAATATTGAAGGATTCTGTGGGAAAAATATTAAACAACACATGAAGTGTGAAAAGAAGATGGAAGGAATACAAAGAGTCAGTATACCCAAAAGAATTTGTAGATGTTCAACCATTTCAGGAGACAATATATAATAAAGAACCAACCATAGTGAAGGGAGATATCCAAGCTGCACTGAAGGCAACGACAGGCAACAAACAAGTCTCTAGGAATTGCAGAATACCAATCAAGATGTTTCAACAAAATAATGCAGTTCTCACTAGCCTATAACAAGAAATTTGGAAGACAGTTGCCTGGTCAACCACCTGGAAGAGATCTATATTTGTAGTCATTTAAAAGACAAGGATCCAACAGAATGTACAAATTATTGAACAGTGTCCTTAATATCATACAGAAGTAAAATTTTGTGATGATCTATCACTAAATATATTAACAGGAAACTGCCATAAATTTAGGCCAGATACAGAAAAGGATGTTGAATGCATGATATTTTTGCTGATATCAGATGATCTTGGCTGAAAGCAGAGAATACCGGAAAGACGTTCACCTGTGTTACTTTGACTATGCAAAGATATTCAACTATGTTGCTCCTTACAAATTATGGATAATACTGCCGAGAATAGTTGGCTTATGAGGATCCTCTACTTAGACCAAAAAGTGATTGTTATGATCCATGGGCAAGAGCAGCATCAGAGCCAAGGACCAGGATATCATCCTGCTGACCTCTGACTGGAGGAAGGGGAGTGGGTTGAGAGGAGGGAAAAGGAGACTGTTGGGAGGATGAGACACGCATGGTGCTGAGAGGAATAGTGTGCTGTTGCCGGGCAGGGAGAGCACTGGAAGCTGCACATAGGTGGGCATGCAAATGTATATGGGAATGTATATTTTCACTCAGTCATAATAAAAAGAAAAAAAAAGCAGTTGTTAGAAAAGAAAAAAGAGATACTGCATGTTTTGAAGTCAGGAAAGGTATCTAGATTGTATCCTTTTGCCATACTTGTTCAGTCTCTATGCTGATCATATAATTCAAGAAGCTAGGTTATAAGAATGAAAATGGGACATCATGATTGGAGGGAGATTCATTAACAGTCTGCAATTTGCAGATGATACAGCCTTCCCTGCTGGAAGTGAAGAGACTTGAAGCACTTACTGATGAAGATCAAAGACCACACCCCACAGTATGAACTACATGTCAATATAAGGGAGAAACAAATTCTCACAGCTGGACCAATAAGCATCATTATGATAAACAGAGAAAACAGTGAGTTATCAAAGATCTCATTTTACTTAGATCCACAATCAACACTCATGGAAGCAGCAGTCAAGAAATCAAAAGACAGCTTGCACTGGGAAAATCTGCTGCACAAGTGTTTGTTTGTTTTTTTTTTTTTTGGTTTTGTTTTTAAGGCAAAGATATCTCTTTAAAGACTAAAACACACTTGACTGAAGCCATGTTATTTTCAATAGACTCATATATGTATGAAAGCTAGACAATGATCAAGGAAGACTGAAGTAAAATTGACACTTTTGAATTATGGTATTAACAAAGAATACTGACTACACCATGAACTGCCGAAAGAACAGGTGACACTGTGGAGTGGTTCTATTCTGTCCTAGAGGGTCATTATGAGTTAGAATTGACTTAAGGGCAATGAGTTTATATATACATATACACACACACAGATGTGCAAATGCTAAAATTATAAATTTCATAATAAAAATCCCATTGCCATTGAGTTGATTCTGACTCATAGCAATTCTATAGGATACAGTACAGCTGGTGAATTCAAACTCCTGACATTTTGGTTATCAGTCAAGCTCTTAACCACAGTATCCTTTGGACACCATAAGAAAGACAAGGAGAGACTTTTTATAACTTACAGGAATGCAAACACAATACTTTATTTTTCAATACTTCGTTATAAAATCACTAACAGCAAATATACTAGAAAATAGGAAATCTGGCTCGTGTGAATAGTTGGCTTTTCCAACCTTGAAAGTATTACCACAAAGATGAAAAACAAGAATAAAGATAACACCACGCAAGTATTTGAAGCATACTACCTATTTCTCTTGGCCATAACATATTTTGGGCTAAATAATGTCCATTTCTTTCCCAATATTAAAACCATCTGTTTAAAAGCTTTATAAAACCTTTTTTTATTTTTTTATTTTTTTTATTTTTATTTTTTTATTTTTTTTTTATTTTTATTTAACATAACTGAGAGAAAATGTACAGTCATATGTAAATTTACATGCCCCCCTATATGCAGCTTCCACTGTTCTCCCTGTCCGGTGACTGCACAATATTCCTCTCTGCTCCATACATGTCTCATCCTCCCAGCAGTCTCCTTTCCCCTCCTCTCCGTCTACTCCCCTTCCTCCAGCCAGAGGTCAGCAAGATGATATCCTATAGATGTATAGAACCATAAAGTGCTTCCAATATATGGTTACTCTGCATTGCCAAGTCCATTCCATTCCTGTCCAAAGAGTGGACCTTTGTTATAATTTATGGGAACGGGCAGCATCAGGGCCCGGGGCCATGCTCTCAGAGGAACCCCAAAACCGCTGGACCATCAATTGAGGTCTTTTAGTGGAGATCTCAGGATGCACCTCTTTTTATTCTTGTGTTGCCAGTGAGGCTCCACTCTGTGAGCTCAGTCATGGCTATCACTGGTGGAGGCCGGGCACCATCTGGTTATTCCGGTCCCAGGACGATGTAGGCACCCACTCTTGTGGGTCTCTCTGTCTTCTCGGTTGTCTTTACCGCATGCCATTTTGTCCCTCGGTGAGCATCCGTTCCTGCTGAGTTGGGACCATTTGCTGTGTCCTCGGATGGCAGCTTGGCAGCTTTTAAGACCCCAGATGCCACTCACCAATGTGGGGTGCAGAGAGCTCTCTTAGCAAAACGCTAGTTGTGCTAATTTTCCTGGAATTCACCTAAGAGCATGGTCCCCCGCCCCCCGCCCTAGCTACTCTACCTTGCAGTATTGAATTAAGATGGAAGGAGTACTCAAGTTATGCTGAAGTCCACTTAATGTTGTTCTTGTTCCTAATGTGTGCTGTCACCGCTTTCTCCCAACTAGATTTCTAGTAACTACCTAAACTAAACCCTTCCCCCCTCGCCCTCCCTCCCTCCCTCCCCTCCCTTGCAGCTGTCAAAGAATCTTTTCTTCTATACACAAGTCTGTTTTTGAGATCTTATCGTAGAGGTCTCATACAGTATTTGTCCTTCTGTCGCTGACTACTCTCACTCAACATAATGTCTTCCAGTTGAAACCAGGTTAGGAGATGTTTCCTGGAATCATCGTTATTCTTTATCATTGCGTAGTGCTCCATTGAGTATATGTACCACTGTTTACCTATCCATTCTTCTATTGTTGGGCATCTAGGTTGATTCCACCTTTTTGCTATTGTGGACTGTGCCGCGATAAACATTCTGGTGCATGTGTCCGTTGGTGTGAAAGGCCTTGAATCTGCAGGATATATTCCAAGTAGTGGAATTACTGTGTCAAATGGTATATCAATATCCATTTTTTTAAGGAAGCGCCAGATTGCCTTCCGAAGAGGCTGGACCATTTTGCAACCCCACCAACAGTGTAGGAGGGTTCCACTTTCTCCACAGCCTCTCCAGCATTTGTTGTTTTGTGTTTTCTGGATCATGGCCAATCTTGTTGGGGTGAGATGGTATCTCATTGTCATCTTGATTTGAATTTCTTTAATAACTAAAGATCATGAACATGTCCACATGTGTTTTTTGGCTGCCTGGATCTCCTCTTTAGTGAAGTATCTGTCCATCTCCTTTGCCCATCGCTTAATTGGATGGTTTATCTTCTTATTGATATTTTGTAGTATCTTATAGATTATGGAGATCAGGCATCGATCTGACATAGAGTTGCCAAATATTTTGTCCCACGCTGTGGGTGTTCTTTTAATTCTATTAATAAAGTCTTTGGATGAGCAAAAGTGTTTGATTCTTAATAGTTCCCATTTATCTACTTTCTCTTCTGTTGATTGAGGTTTCTTTGACAGATTTTGGAGTCTGTCCTCATTGTGTATTAAAACTTCCATTGTTGTTCCCACCTTTTCTTGGATGAGCTTTATCATTTTAGGTTTGATATTTAGGTTTTTTATCCAGTTGGAGTTGGTTTTTGTATAAGGTGTAAGATATGGATCTTGATTCAGTTTATTTCAGATAGATAACCAATTTTGTCAGCACCGTTTGTTGAAGATACTGTTTTTACCCCAGTTTAATGTCTTAGGGCCTTTGTCGAATATCAACTGTTCATAGGCAGATGGTGTCATCTCTGGGGTCTCAATTCTGTTCCATTGATCCATCTGTCTGTTCTTGTACCAGTGCCAGGCTGTTTTGACCACTGTGGCAGTGTAGTATGTTCTAATGTCCAGTAATGAAAGGCCTCCCAGTATGTTCTTCTTCTTTAGTAGTACCTTACTTATCCGAGGTTTCTTCCCTTTCCAAACAAAATTGGTGATTTGTTTCTCCATCTCATTAAAAAATGATGCTGGAACTTGTATTGGGATTGCATTATATAAATAAATTGCGAAAAGATGCTTTGCAATAATTCAATGGTATGGATTTTGTTGAGCATTGCATTATGGTCTATCACGTGGTCAATTCTGGAGAATGTTCCATGTGCACTGGAGAAGAAGGTGTAGTTGTTTGCTGAGGGGTGGAAAGTTCTGTATATATAAAAGAGGTTTAGTTGGTTAATTGTGTCAATGAGGTCTTCTGTGTCTTTACTGAGCTTTTTTCTAGATGATCTGTCTAGTAATGACAGTGGAGTGTTAAAGTCTCCCACTATTATTCTGGAGTCATCTAACACTCTTTTGAGCATAGTCAGTGTTTCTTCGACATATTTAGGTGCTCTGACATTAGGTGCATAAATGTTTAATATAGTTATGTCTTGCTTGTGTACTGAACCTTTCAGCAATAAATAATGTCCATCTTTGTCCACGATGGTGGATTTGACATTAAAGTTGATTTTGTCTGAGATTAAAATTGCCACCCCTGCTCTTCTTTGTTCATTGTTAGCTTGATATATATTCTTCCATCCTTTAATTTTCAGTTTGTTTCAGTTTGTTCCTGTCTTTAGGTCTCAAGTGAGTTTCTTGTAGACAACATATGGATGGGTCATGTCTTTTGATCCAAGATGACACTCGGTGTCTCTTTACTGGAGCATTCAGTCCATTCACATTCAATGTAATTATTGATAGGTATGTGTTCACTGCTGCCATTGTGATATGTTTATTTTTATGTTGATGTTTTCTCTGTTGTTCTTATCAGTCTGTTCTGAGACACTCTTTTTTGTGAGTTGATTTTTCACCTTTTTCAGAGCTGGTTTTATAGTTGTTGAGACTCGTGTGTTAGATTTCTTGAAATGGTATGATACATCTTTGTTGTGCTTTACATCTGCCCCTATGAACCCCCTTAATAAACTATTTATAAACCCAATTTTAATTACTACCAGTCTTGTCATCTTCCTCTCCATCTGGAAGGACTATAACGACTGTAGTACATCCCTCTTTTATTATGATGACACCATAGTTTTCATGATGATCACTTGATTGCTTCTTTCCAAATCAAAGCTGTGATTTACTTTGGAGCCTTCCCTAAATGAGTATTGAGTAGTGTGTCATTCTAAAATATAAAGTTAGCGGTTTCGTTCTTCTAAGCCAAAGCCAAGAACTTCCTTCAGTATTTCTTGTAGTTTGGGTTTGGTTTTTACAAAGTCTCTGAGTTTCTGTTTATCTGGAATGTCTTAATTTCATTTTCCTGTTTGAAAGACAGTTTTGCAGGATATATAATTCTAGATTGGAAGTTCTTCTCCTTCAAGACTTTGAATGTGTCGTGCCACTGTCTCTGTGCCAGCATGGTTTCTGCTGAGAAATCTGACGAGCATACAGGGTTTCCCTCTGAATGTTAGCTTTGTCTTGAGTCTTGCTACCTTTAAGAGTTGCTGCTTGTGTTTCATTTTGTTAAGCTTGATTATAACATGTCTTGGAGTCTTTCTTTTGGGATCTCTATTGGGTGGCGTACGATACGCATCTGAGATGTCTATATTCTCTTCCTTCATGATTTCTGGGAAGTTTTCTTTCAGCAGCTCGGCAACAGTACTCTCTGTGTTCTCAGATGTCTCACCCTGTTCGGGGACTCCAATTAATCGAAGGTTGTTCCTCTTAGTAGAGTCCCACATGCTTCTTAATGTTTCTTCATTTTTCTTGTTTCTTTTTTCTGATTTCTGTTCATAGACACTGGCATCAGTAGCTCTGTCTTCCAAGTCAGAAATTCTTTTTTCCATTTGTTCCATTCTGTTTTCTTGGGTTTGCATGGAAGTTTCTATGTCTTTGATTTTCTTCTTGATCTGTTGGATTTCAAAGTACTGGTGTTCCATCAGATCGAACAACTTGCTTAATTTTTCATTTTGTTCTGTTGCATTTTGTATAAGGTCTAGAAGGGCCCTGTATATAATCAATTTGTATTCACTTCCTGATGCTTTCATAAAAGTTTCTTCATCTGGAAAACTCCTTGGTTGCTTTGTTTGGGAGCCTTCTGAAACCATGAGTGATTTCTTGTATCCCACAATTGTCTATTGCCTTTTGGGTCCCATCTGAGTATATAGAGGCTGGAAGAGGTACTGTGAGGATGGATTGCAAATGTTTCTCTAGGCTGTCTTCAAATGTAAAGCAATAGGTATCTGACCAGTTCACAAGTCAGTTAGGTTTTCAGGTGTAGAGGTCCCTCTTCCCATCTGACAAAGTAAGTGCCACTGTATCCTACCCCAGATGATAACAAACTAGTCCAGAATACAGCACTGCTAGTGCCCTGGTGGCCTCTGCTCACAGGGCCTAGCCTTATCCAACACTGCGTCCAGTACTGGTTTTGTGATAGAAAAGCTCTCTCTTGTGGGCAGGCTCTGGCTCCCAAGCTAAGAATTAGGTCCAGCTGCGGCCACCGTACCCAAGATGGCGTCCTCCATACAGGCAGCAGACAGGGGGGCTAAAGGTGCCGAGAGGTAGTGATTCCTCTGCTTCTGCTGCAGGGCCCCCAATGTAGGCAGCACTGTGCAAAATCACTACTTTTCTGACGGAGAAGCGCTGTCCCGTTTGCAGGCGCTGGCTCCCAGGCTAAGAACGAGGTCCCGCTAAAATCTCGGTACCAACATGGCGTCCCTTACACTGACTGCGAATCTCCGCACAAACCCCGCTGAGGCAGCTACAAAATGAAAGGCTCAAAGTGTCTAGATTAACAGAGTCCCGAGCCTGGCTCTCAGAATATGGGAATTTCGCCTGCCTATCCCCCCAGCAGCGTGTCTGAGTCCAGCCGCCGGGCAGGACCCAGCTCTGCCTGCCAGCTGAGACGGAGGAAAAAAAGTCAAAATGGTGCGTTTACCTTCCATCCGTGAGAGCCGTGGCTAGCCAGGAGCGGGAGTCAGCAAAAGAGAAGAGATTTTTCGCTGAGTGGTATAAAGTCCCAATTAACAGCTCTGTGCCGTGTCCTGAGGCTGATTAGGCGTTCAGAAGGCTCTGTTTGATTGTCAATTCAGGTCTTGGTTTCCAGAGGGATAGAAGGAGACGTGGGCTTAGTCGGCTATCTTGACTCTGCCTTTATAAAATCTTTTTAACTTCAATTGATTAACAGAATCTTTTAAAGGAAATATTTGCTGAACTGAACTATGAAAACATTTCTAATATCTTCACAATTTATTTTAATTAGAGGGAAAACATCACTTCCATTTAAATTCCTTGTGCAATTCTTTTAATTCCTGCTTGGATTATTGAAAGCTTCATAAGCAAAAAGTTAGGTTTGTTTCAGATTGTATCCTAAAGGCTCATCTTTACAAATACAGGTATTTTCCATACTACTTGTAAGTAAATATTTAGCTCTGAAAAAAATTAATTCTCAGCACTCTAGGTGGTTTGTTCACCCTACTTGAAAAGGATTGTTTTCTGTGGTAAACAAACTATTTCAGGAATACCGGAGATGTTACATTGCTGCAGATCTAGGAACTTTCATACTGCTGTAATTGCCTGTAACTGAAATGGACAACATCATTTTAGCTTACAACATCTTTATATGTTACTCTGAAAATTACTACTACTTTTACATAATTTAAGATTTTTCATGTTAACCTAAGTATTTTATAACAGTTCTCTAACATAAAAAGTATTGCAGAACTCAATTAAAATAAAATATTCTTGAATCCAGTGCTTTGAAATATGAACTCACACACTTGCTTACATACAATCAATTGATAGATTTCATCATATTCTTTTAATACACCATCGACTTGATTCCAGCTCATAGTGACCTTGTAGGACAGAGTAGAACAGCCCCGTAGCATTTCCAAGGAGCACATGGTGGACTTGAACTGCCAATCTCTTGGTTATCAGCGGTAGCACTTAACCATTATCCCTCCAGGCTTTCTGTTCTTTTCATATCTGCCTATAAAATGCACAAACCGAAAACATTTAAATGTAATCAATATCTGTAGCATGAGAGTCTCAATGTTCAGTTGCTTAAATAGCAGTTGACTGTTGGCCATAGGATCTTATGAGATTTTTAATTTTGGCATATATTGTTTATAAACCCAGGACCCTCAAGTCTATTTTGACTCATAAGGATCCTATAGTCTGCGTAGAACTGCCCCATAGAGTTTCCAAGGAGTACCTGTAGGATTTGTACTGCCAACCTTTCGGTTAGCAGCCATAGCACTTAACCACTATGTCATTAGAGTTTCCATATTTGTGTACAAGTAGAGAGAGAGAGAGATCTACACACTTATTGTTGTTAGGTACTGTTGAGTTGATTCTGACTCATAGTGACCCTATGCACGACAGAAGGAAATCCTACTCAGTCTTGCATCATGTCCGCAATCATTTTTACGCTTAAGATCTTCGTTGCAGCCACTGTGTCAGTCTATCTCATCTAGGGTCTTCCTCTTTTTCACTGGCCTTCCACTCTACCAAGACATGATCTCCTTCTCCAGGGACTGATCCCTCCTGACAACATGTCCAAAGATGTAAGACATAGTCTAGCGATCTTTACTTCCAAGGAGGACTCTGATTATACTTCTTCCAGGATGGATCTATTTGTTCTTTTGACAGTCCATGGTACCGTCAATATTCTTCTCCAACACCACAATTCAAAGGCATCAATTTTTCTTTCTTCCCTGTTCACTAGTCAGCTTTCACATGAATATAATGCTATGGAAAATACCAAGACTTGTGTCAGGCACACCTTAGTCTTCGAGGTGACATCTTTACTTTTCAGCATGTTAAAGAGGTCTCCTGCAACAGATTTTTCCAATGCAATGCATCTTCTGATTTCTTGACTGCTGCTTCCACAGCCATTGATTATGGAACCAAGTAAAATGAAATCCTTGACAACCTCAATCATTTCTTCATTTATTATGATGTTGTTTACTGGCCCAGTAGTGAGGATTTTGGTTTTCTTGATGTTGGGGTGCAATCCATACTGAAGGCTGTGGTTTTTGATCTTCATCAGTAAATGTTTCAAATTCTCTTCACTTCCAGCAAGTAAGACGGTGTCATTTGCGTATTGTGAGTTATCAGTGAGTCTCCAGTCCTGATGCCTCAATCTTCTTCATATAGTCCAGCTTCTTAGATTATTTGCTCAGCATAAAAACTGAAAAGGTATGTTGAAAGGATACAACCCTGATGCACACCTTTCCTGACTTTGAACCATGCAGTGTCCTATTGGTCCGTGTACAGATTTCTTAAGAGCACAATTAAGTTATCTGAAATTCTCATTCTCTGAGTGTTGTCCACAACTTATTATGATCCACACAGTCAAGTGCCTTTGCATAGTCAATTGAAACACAAGTAAACAGCTTTCTGGTATTCTCTGCTTTCAGCCAAGATCCATCGGACATCAGCAATGATACCCCTTCCATGTCCTCTCCTGAATCTAGATTAAATTTCTGGAAGTTCCCTGTCAATATACTGTTGCAGTTGCTTGTGAATGATCTGGAGCAAAATTTTACTTACATGTAATATTAATGATGTTGTTTGGTAATTTCCACATTTAGTTGGATCACTTTTCTTGGGATTGGCCATAAATACGGATCTCTTCCAGTCAGTGGGACAGGTAGTTGTCCTCCAAATTTTTTGGCATAGATGGGTGAGCACTTCCAGCGCTGCATCCGCTTGTTTAAATATCTCAGTTGATATTCCATCAATTCCTGAAGACTTGTTTTTTGCCTATGCCTTTACTATAGCTTTGACTTCTTCTTTCAGTACCATTGGTTCATGATCATTCACTACCTCTTACAATAGCTGAATATTGATCAGTCCCTTCTGCTGCAATGGTTCTGTGTATTCCTTCCATCTTTTTTTGCTCCCTCAGTTGTTTAATATTTTCCCTGTAAAATCCTTCACTACTGCAACTCGAGACTTGAATTTTTCTTCAATTCTTTCAGCTTGAGAAATTCAGAACATGTTCTTCCCTTTTGGTATTCTATTTCCAGCTCTTTTCTCATGTCATCATAATGTTTTGTTTTGTCTTCTTAAGCTACACTTTGAAATCTTCTGTTCAGTTCTTTTAGTTTACCATTTCTTCCTTTTGCCTTAGCTGCTTGACATCCGACAGCAAATTTCAGTCTCTTTTGACATCTGGTTTTATCTTTCCTTCCTGTTTTTTTAACGATCTCTTGCTTTCTTCATGGATATTGTCTTTCAAGTCAGTCCACAATTCATCTGGTCTTTGGTCATTAGTGTTTAATATATCAAATCTGTTCTTGAGATGATTTCTAAATTCAGGTGAGATATATTCAAGGTCATATTTCGGCTCTCATGGACTTGTTCTAATT
Organism: Heterohyrax brucei; assembly: GCA_028571685.1. Classification (NCBI taxonomy): domain Eukaryota; kingdom Metazoa; phylum Chordata; class Mammalia; order Hyracoidea; family Procaviidae; genus Heterohyrax; species Heterohyrax brucei. The sequence goes on from CM053150.1 coordinate 134,703,225, forward strand.
TTATTAGGTTTCAATTTGAATCTGCATAGGAGCACTTGATTGTGCCACAGTCAGGACCTGGTCTTGTTGTGACTGCTGATATGCAGTTTTCCATCGTCTTTTTCCACAGATGTAGTCGATTTGACTTTTGTATATACCACCTGGTGAGGTCCTTGTATATAGTCACTGTTTATGTTTGTGAAAAAAAAAGTATTTGCAATAAAGAATTCATTGGTCTTGAAAAATTCTTATCATGCAATCTCCAGAATCATTTCTATCATCAAGGCTGTATATTCCAACTACCAATCTTTCTTCTTTGTTTCCAACTTTTGCATTCCAATCACCAGTAATTATCAGTGCATCTCGATTGCATGTTCAATCAATTTCTGACCACAGAAACTGGGAAAACTTCAATTTATTCAATTTTGGCCTTAATAGTTGGTGTGAAAATCTGAATAATATTCGTATCAAGTGGTCTTCCTTGTAGGCATATGGATATTATCCTATCACTGATGGCATTGTACTTCAGGACAGATCATGAAATGCTCTTTTCAACTGTGAACACAATACAATTCATCTTCAAGTTTTTGTTCCCAGCATAGCAGATAAATTGGCTGGTTGAAAATGGCCAATACTGGTCTACTTCAGCTTACTAATACAAAAGATATCAATATTTACATGTTCAGTTTCATTTTTGATGATTTCCAATTTTCCTAGATTCATCCTTCATGCATTCCATGATCTGATTATTAATGGATGTTTGCAGTTGTTTCTTCTCATTTTGAGTTGTACCACATTAGCAAATATATTTGTGCATATATATAAATGATGTTGGTATATAAATGATGTATACATATATATATACACATATATATGTAAAAATATATATAACTGATCCTGCACCTTACTCCACATAGTTGGATGTCTGTGTCTTATGACTTCAACCAGCATCCTGCTGTATCATATGACCTGCTAATCTTGGGGTCACCAGTACCAGAGCTACTTGAGTCAGGAGAAGTGTCCTGTGTACGGACCTGGGCCTTGCCAACCTCTACAAATACAAACTGAAAAGAGGAGGAGTATGACCAGCAGCCAACCCAAGTGCCATCGAATCAGATCTGATTCATGGCGATCATGACCAGTAAGGTCTATAAAAATTTCTGAGGAGCTCAGGAAGGACTCCTCAGACTAAGGTAGACTGGAAAGAAAGAGCTGGCAGTCTACTTCTGAAAATAATTAGCTAGTAAAAATCCTATGAGTAGCAGTATAATATTGATATAATGCCAGAAGATGAGCCTCTCAACTTGTAAGGCACTCAAAAGATGCTTGCTAAGAGCTGCCGCCTCAGAGTAGAGTTCACCTTAATGATGTGTGGATGCGGTCAAGATTTCAGGACCTTCATTTTCTGATATAGCATGACTTGAAATGAGAAGAAACAGCTGCCATCATCCACTAATAATCATAACATGGAAAGTACAAAGCATGAACCTTGGAAAATCAGATATCATGGAAAACAGAACATATATGCATCAGTACACTAGGCATTAGTGAGTTGAAGTACTAGTACTGGCCATTTGGAATCAGACAATCATATGGTCTACTATGCCAGGAATGACAACTTGAAGAGAAACGGCATCACATTCATTATCAGAAATATTATTTAAAGATCTATCCTGAAGTACAATGCTGTCAGTGACAGGATAACCCCATATACCTACAAGTATGTCCAGTTAATATGACTATTATTCAAATTTATACATCAACCACTAAGAGTGAAGATGGAGAATTTGAAGATTTTTACCAGCTTCTGCAGTCTGAAATTGGCCAAAAATGCAATTCAGCATGCAATGATAATTTCTGATAATTGGAGTGCAAAAGCTGGAAACAAAGAAGGATCTGTGGTTGAAAAACATAGCCCTGGTGACAGAAACAATACCAGAGACCACATGCTAGAATTTTTTGAGACAATCAACTTCTTTTTTACCCACCAATATAAACATTGACTATATACACATACATTTCACCAGATGGAATAGGATATAGATGATGCAATAGATCAATATCATCAGTTGGAATAAGGCCAGGTGCTGATGTGGCACAGTCCATCAATTACTCATATACGAGTTCAAAATGAAACTGAAAAACATTAGAAGAAGTGCACCAGAGCTAAGGTATGGCCTTGAGTATATCTCACCTGAGTTTAGACCATCTTAAGAATAGATTTGACACCAACGACCAAAGACCAAATGAATTGTTGAATGAAATCAAAGACATTATACATGAAAAAAAGCAGTAAGTTACTAAAAAGACAAGAAGACATCAAAAACCAAATTGGATGTCAGAAGAGACTCTGAATATCATGTAGCTAAAGGAAGAAATGATAAAGTAAAAGAACTGAACAGGAGATTTCAAAGGGTGCCTCATGAAGACAAAGTTTTACAATGAGAAATGCAAAGAGTAGGAGATAGAAAACATTTCTCAAACTGAAAGAACTGAAGAAAAAATTCAAGAATCAAGTTGCAATAGTGAAAGATTCCACAAGGAAAATATTAAACAACACAGGAAGCATCAAAAGAAGATGGAGGGAATACACAGAGTCATTATACCAAATAGGACTGGCCAGTATTCAACCATTTCAAGAGGTAGCATATGATCAGGAATCAATAGAACTGATAGAAGAAGTCAAAGCTGCATTGAAGGGACTGGCAAACAGCACCATTCCAGGAATTGATGGAACATCAATGGAGATGTTTTAACAAATGGATGCAGTGCTGGAAGTGCTCACTTGTCTATGCCAAGAAATTTGGATGACAGCTACCTGGCCAACCAACTGGATGAGATCAGTGTCTATGTCTATCCCCCAGAAAGGTGATCCAATGGAATGTATAAATTATTGAACAATATCATTGATATCACATGCAAGCAAAATTTTGCTAAAGATCACTCAATGTTAATTGACAGGGAACTTCCAGATATTCATGCAGGATTCAAAAGAGGGCGTGGAGCAGGTATATCATTGCTGACATCAGATGGATCTTGACTGAAAGCAGAGAATACCAGCAAGATGTATTATTAGTTACAAAAACGCATTTGACTGTTTGGATCATAATAAATTATGGATAGCATTACATAGAATGGGAATTCCAGGACACTTAATTGAGCTCATGAGGATTCTGTATATGGATTAAGAGCTAGTTATTTGAACAGAACAAGAGGATGTACTTCATGGTTTAAAGTCAGGAAAGATGTATTTCAGGGTTTTGGCCTTTCACCATACCTATTCAATATGTATGCTGAGCAAACACTCCAAAAAATTGGGCTATATAAAGAAGAATGGGGGTACTAGGTCTATAGGAAGACTTATTAACAACCAGCAACATGCAGATGACACAATCTTTCTTGCCAAAACTGAAGAGGACTTGAAACACTTACTGGTGAAGATAAAAGACAACAACCTTCCACATGGATTGCACGTCAACATCAAGAAAACAAAAATCCTCACTATGAGACCAACAAGCAACATAAGGATAAATGGAGAAGACTGAGTTTGTTAGAGATTTCATTTTGCTTGAATCCATAATCAACATTTATGAAAGCAGCAGTCAAGAGATCAAAAAATGCATTGCAATAGGAAAACCCGCTGCAAAAGTGTTGAAAAGCAAAGACGTCACCCTAATGACTAAGATGTCCCTGGTCCATGCCATGGTTTTTTTCAGTTGCATCAGATACATGGGAAAGCTTGGACAACACATAATGAATGGTGGTGCTGGAGAGGAATACTTACCAAATTTGTTCTGCTAAAAGAATGAACAGGATTGTCCTTAAAGAAGAAATGCAACCAGGTTGATCCTTAGAAGCAAGGATGGCCAGACTATGTCTCACATACAAAGGACACATTATCAGGAGGGATCAGTTCCCAGACAAGAACATTATGCTTGGTAAAGCAGAGGGTTAGCAAAACAGAGGAAGACCCTCAACAAGAAGTACTTACATAGTACAATGCATTTGTTTGAGGGTCTTTCTTTTTTTTCACTCATCAATTATATTACCAAGTATGACATCATTCTCCAGGCAAGGGACCCTCCTGGTAACTTGTCTAAAGTTTGTCAAACAGTCTTGCCATCCTTGTTTCTGAGGAACATTCTAGTTGTTCAACTTCCAAGACAGATTTTTTTCATGCTTTTGGTAGTCCCTGGTTTATTCAATATTCTTCACCAATAACACAAGTGATAAACAGTCTTCCTTATACACTGTCCAGCTTTTACATGCACAAGGGTGGTTGAAAGCACCATGGCTTGGGTCAGGTGCACCTTAGATTTCAAGATGATTTCTTTGTTTTTCAACACTTTAAAGAAGTCTAAACAGTATCTGAGGACTGCCAATTAAGATCACATTCTCACCTAAGAAAAAGCATTACATACCTCATTGCTAAATATTACTATGGTCATCTTCAAAGTAATCCCCTTGGGAAGGTATACACTGATGCCAGAGCCTAGTCCACCCTTCGAAGCAATCTTGGAACTCTTTTTTTGGAATAGCCATCAGAGCTGTTATCACGCTACCACTGATGTCCTGACTGTCATCAAAATTTCTGCCTTTCAATATTTCCTTTATCTTTAGGTAAATAAGAAAGCCATTGGGGGCTGGATCAGGTGAGTAGGAAGGGTTTTCCAATGCAATTGTCTGTCTACCGGCTAAAAACTGTCTCACAGACTTCTAAATGATTAAGTTCGTGAAGTCACCTGCTTGCCACTGTATGCAATGGCCATTCCAGAAAGAGTTCCAAAATTGCTTTGAAGGGTGGACTGGGTTCTGGCATTAGTGTACAGCTTCCCAAGTGGAGGACTCTGAAAGTGACCACAGTGATAATTCACCAGTGGAATATGTAGCAGTTAGAACAACTAAGTTCACCAACTTAATTGTCAGGCTTTGTATACACTTGCACTTAGCCAAAAGGCCAAGAAGTAATATTATTGCTGATGACAGATGAATTTTGCTGAAAGCAGAAAATAACAGAAAGGTCTTTACCTTGTATTGACTATGCAAAGGCGTTTAACTATGTGACTCATAGCAAATTATGTATAGTATTTCTAAGAATGTGAGTTCCAGAACACTTAGTTATGCTCATGAGGAACCTGTACTTAGAACAAAAGGTAGGTGTTAGGAAAGTGCAAGGAGATACTGCATGATGTAAAGTCAAGGAGAGTGATTGGGGAGGAGGGGAAAGGAGACTGTTGGGAGGATGAGACATGTATGGAGCAGAGAGGAAGACTGTGCTGTCACCGGGCAGGGAGAGCAGCGGAAGCTGCATATAGGTGGGCATGTAAATTTATACGGGAATGTACATTTTCACTCAGTCATATCAAATAAAAAAAGAGGTACATATCAGGATTGTATCTTTTCACCGTAAGTATTCAGTCTCTGTGCTGACCATATAATATGCAAAGTTAAATATATGAAGAAAAATAGGGCATCAGGATTGAAAGATGACTCATTAACAACCTGCAACATGCAGATGACACAAACTCCCTTGCTGAAAGTGAAGAAGACCTGAAGCACGTACTACTGAAGATCAAAGACTATGGCCTTCCATATGGATTATACCTCAAAACACACACATACAGACACACACACTGTTTTAGTTATCTAGTGCTGATCAAACAGAAATACTGCAAGTGGATGGCTTTAAAAAAGAGGAATTTTATTTGTCACAGTCCAGTAAGGTATAAGTCCAAATTCAGGATGTCAGCCTCAGGGTAAAGCTTTCTCTGCAAGCACTGGAGGCATCTACTTGTCAGTCTTCCGCTGGACTGGAAGCTTCTGAGGCACAGGGACCCTAGTCCTTTCCAAAGGATGTGCTCAGCACTGCTTTCCTGATGGTATGAGGTCCCCAAATTGGAGCGTGCCTCTCTTTCCCTTATATGTTCCAAGAGGCTGTCTCAAGGCCCAGAACAATCCTACCTATTAATCTTGCTCTACCAACATGACTGCAGCCCATCCACCCTCATTAACGTCATTCAGGCAGGAATTCCAAGACAGAGGAATATCACACAATACTAGGGATCCTGGTGCAGCCAAATTGCTACACATTTTGGGGGGAATGCAGTTCAATCCATGGCATTACATATATAATATATAACATATGACATATGACACATGACACAAGACAGACAACATATAATATGTAACTTATAACACACAACATACCATATAACATTTGGTATACAACATATGACACACAACCATAACATATAACACATAGCATATAGCATACAACATATAACATATACAGCATATAATATATATATATTCTCAGATTGGACGAGTAAGCAACAATGTGATAAATGGAGAAAAGACTGAGTTGTCCAGGGTTTCATCTTACTTGGTTCCACAATCAACAACCATAGAAGCAGCAGTCAAGAAGTCAAAACACGCATTGTATTGGGCAAATCTACTACAAAATACCTAAAATGTTAAAAAACTGAGAAGTCACTGTAAGGACTAAAATGTACCTGACCCTAGTCATGGTGTTTTCAGTCCACTAATGAGCATCTGAAAGCTGGACTATGGATAAGGAAGACTGAAGAATTGATGCATTTTAATTATTGTGTTGGAGAAGAATGTTGAATATACCATGTTCTACCAAAGAACAAGTAGATCTATTTTGAAAGGAGTACAACCATAATGCTCTTTAGAGGTAAGGACATCTAGGCTATTCACACATAATTGGAATGTGTTATTAGGAGGGTTTAGTTCCTGCAGAAAGACATCATGCTTGGCAAAGTAGAGGGTCAGTGAAAAAGAGGAAGACATGCAACAAGATGGATTTGCACAGTGCCTGCTACAATGGTCTCAAGCATAACAATTGTGTGGGTGGTACAGGACCAGGAAGTGTTTCCTTTTGTTGTACATAGGACCACTATGAGTCAGAACTAACTCACAGCACCTAACAAAACCAACAACAAATCATATATATAATGTTTGTAATGTATTGATACTCCATATCATTAGTACAGCTTAAGATACATTTCAGGCTTTGTTTTGTTTTGTTTCATCTTAACCTTAAGATAGATCTTACTGTGAACGTTGATACTTAAAATAATTTACATCCATGGAAATAAACCATAATGTATTAATGAAAGTTATTTTTTAAGTCTCTGTTCAATAGTTCTAACATCTGAGATTATCTTTGAATCTGGTTTCTATTGGTTGCTTTTTCTCATGACAATAGCTGTTGATGCTAGTTGTTATTGAATTCATTTCAGTTCATGCCAAACCCATGAATTCAGAGTACAGCTACTTCACAGGGTTTTGAAGATCATGACCCTTCAAAAGTAGATCACCAGGCCTGATTTCTGAGGCACCTCTAGGTGAGTTCCAACAAGAAAGCTTTCTGCTGACAATAGACAGTTAACTGTTTGGGCTATCCAGGAACTCCAACAACAATAATTTATTTGTTTTTTGCATACATTTTTAGTGTTCCATATTTTTTATTGAATGTTGTATGCTATATATAAATGAATAGCCAATATTGACAAAAATAGTTTTAATGAATCAAATTGAGCACACACTTGGCTTTGGCTTGGCTCTTTTTACCTCAGCTTTGAAATGTGGGTTGTTGTATCAATATAGTCAAAAATTAAAGTGAGTTGTATGTAGTTATTGCTAGAGTGACTTTGAGAACACCATTTACTTCAAATTATTCTATAGATACGCTAGTGCTACTAATTGTAAGTCTCGGGTGTTCTGAGAGTTTGGGTCCCATCTTTAACTTTCAGCAGGCCCTATGCCTATGTAACACAGAAGATGTTTCATTGCTCTAGGCCTACTTAACCCTGGAAGTAAATTACTGTTGCTTCTTACTTGCTTATGAGTGGCTCCAGTGGGGTTTTACAGTTCTTGTGCCTGAGATGACATTTTAGAAAAGTCTTAGAGCCTTGTCTTGGAGAGAGGCTTTTGCAGGATTTCCCGACTCACTGAAGGTACCATAGACTGCCAAAAGAACAAACAGATCTATTCCGGAAGAAGTACAATCAGAGTGCGCCTTGCATGCAAAGGTGGTAAGACTGCATCTTACATACTTTGTTCATGGCTTCAGAAGGGATCAATCACTGTAGAAGGATGTCACCAAGGGAATTCTGTCCCTAGAATTCAGGGAGGTCATCTTATCCAATGATCACACCCCACCATTAGCTGATAACAGCCTGCTATGTATGCTCCATAGACACTTAACTATAAAACCATAAAACAGCTTTTGTGCCAGCCACCCCCAGGTGGCTGGATCACCAGCTCCAGGATATTCCCTTCCCTTGGGCCCTTGCTGCAGTACTCTGAATGACCAACAGCACACTGGGAGACCTCTAAACCAGTGAGTTGGAGGATGAGACTTCCCTCACCAGGAAGCCTTGCCGTCTTTCTCTTTTGCTACAAAGCCCAGTGCTGGGTTGAGGTTTCCCTCGGGGTGAAGAATGCTAGTTCCTTGTACCCCATCTTTGCTACTTGGGGATACCTGGAAAGTGAGTTGGGCCTACCAGAACCCAGTCCTCAGTGAGAGGCAGGAATGCCTGCCTCTCACTGGTAGAACTATTCTCCCTCCTCTCTCTCTCCCTCCTACTCACTCTCTACTTCATAGGGACTAGTCAATCTTATCCCCCAAGGACACCCAATTTGGATGTGTCCTAAAAAATCTAGGCACCCTGGAAACATTCCCTGCAGTTTAGACTACTTCATCACCTGCAACGGCAAGTGGCCCAAATCCCTTATATCCAAGCCTTCTATTTCCTTTATAATTGCCCCTCTATGCCAGCCCTGCATCACTTTCCAAATCCTCCTCCTTAATGAAAAACCTTAGCCATCTAAGCTACCCCTTCCTGAATCTGCTATCAGTCCTTCAGACCATGTATCTCTCCCTCTTTGTACTTCCCCTCCCCTTCAGTTCCAGCAGACTCTTCCTCCTCTTCTGTAATTTTGCTTTCTCTTCTATGCTACTGCTCCCCTGGGGTGGTGTCCTCCATGGACCTAAAGTGGAACTACCAATCTAACTCACCTGACCTCCCCACTTTGGTCCATCTTGTCACTTGTCTCCTAAAGGGCATGGAAAAGGCAGCATACAAAGCGGTGAACAACAACAAAATGAAATAAATCGTTCAGAAGGCAGATGAAAATCTTGCCACCTTCCTAAACAGACTCACAGAAACTTGAATCAAATATACTAATCTGGAACCCAAATATACTAATCTGGAACAACTCTACTTGAATACCCACTTTATCTCCCAATCCACTGCAGTATCTGCAAATAGCTCCAAAAACTTGAGGATGATCTATAGACTCCCCAGAGGGATCTTTTAGAACTGGCTGTTAGGGTCTTTAATAACCAAGAGGAAGAGGCTGCCCAGAAAAAAACAGGGAAAATATCAAATGCTGACCTCAGCCTTTCGAGGACAAAGTGGGGACTGCCCAGTAACCTACAAGAAACCCCAACATAGCTCCCTATAGCCTGCAGGCCCTTGATTCAAACATGGGAAAGAAAACCACTGCCCCATTCCTGCCCAAACTCTCAAGCTCCACCTGCATACCCAGCTTATTGTATCCAAAGCCACTGGAATGATGAGTGTCCTCAGACTGTTGGGTCTGGAGCCACCCCTATAAAAACGATGCCTGAATCAGGGTGCACCCAACCGGATCTCCTTGTGCTAGCCACTAAGGACTAAGGAGGCCTGGGTTCTAGGCCCCCACCATCAACATCTCACTGATGAAGTCTCGGGTTTGCCCTCAGGTTGCCGTAAGCAAATCGCTTTTCTGCTAGATATCAGTGCCGCTTACTCGGTACAGTCTGAATTTTCAGGGAAGCTTCTCCCCCCTCCATTTTTATTGTTGATGTGGATGGAATCCCATCAAACACTTTTAAAAACCCCACTTTAACCTGCCAATTAGGTTACTTAACTTTTTCCCACACCTTTCCAATAATTCCCAGAGGCCCACCCCCTTATTAGGCAGAGAACTTCTTAGCAAGCTCCATACAACTTTTATGCTATATCCATCCAACCCAGATGAACATATTCAACTCCCAACACTTCTACTTCTATTCCCCTCTAACCCTAGAGAGACTGCTAACCCAAAAGGTGAGCCTCATACATTCACTCCTACGCCCTCTCTGGGAACATTCTACAACCTAATCTTAACCTTACTTCCACCGAATTCACCAGAAACTGCTGAAGCTTTACTTTGTCTTGGCTGAGACTGGTATTTCCTGGGGGAATTTATTGACTATTCATATCAGGAAATCTCTCAGCGGTCAGAAACAGGTCCCCCTGTCTCCTTATAATCATCTGCCTCTTCATAGCCAGCTCCCTCTCTACCAGGGCCTTCACACGTATCTTCCGCTACCTACTTAACAGCTTTAACCTAACTTATTCTCTCCTGAACCATATTGCCAAATATCAGAGGTTCTGGATCTGTTTGTCCCTCTCCTCAAATGCTTATACTGCACTTCCAGCCCCTGGGGAGACATAGACCCAGACCACTGTCTACCTGGCATATACTAAAGAGCCTGCCTTTTTTGACAGAGCCGACAATCTTACAAGAAGTTACCCAACTGCCTTGGCCAGTTGAACCATATTATTGTTCCAAACTTTAATAGGATACATAAAGTCCTTCCCCGACACCATCCCTCCAAATCTCAGAAACAATAGCCCTAGGCTTTAACTCTCTTAAGACGAGCTCCCTGCTGCATGCAACAAATAGATAAAGGCCTAAACCTAAACCTGGGACACCTAGATCCCAGACTCTGCAGCAATGCTATCAAAATATCTCCCCCGCATCTTGCATAGGACCCAAAGTTAAAGGGTGGACTATTCCTTTACCCCCAGAGCCAATGACACATTTCTTAACTGGTACATTTCTCAGGGCCACCCTAGTTCCAAGGTGCATCCTCTGGCATGTGTATTGCCCCAAGCCAAAGCCTATTTCCCTGTATTAATACCCTCCCCTGCTCCTAACAACCTTCCAAAATCAGCCCCCATTTAGATGGAGACATTTCCAACACCTTTTCAATTTGGAGCAATGAATCATCCGTCAGACAGGGGTCATACGATTTCCTCCACCTTTTTTCTCTACATGTCAGGATATGTCTTCTAGATGCCAGTCTCTTCTTCTTTTGTAGGAGTCAGGAATATTCTTGCCTACCCAAAAAATGGACAGCAACATGCACTCTAACTTACTTATCCCCAAACTTTGATATTGCCCTCCCAACTAATCCTTAACTATACCTGTAAAAGCCTAAGTCAGGCCACAAGAGCTCCCATCCTTATACCTCTATTGGCTTCTCTGGTTGGGTGGGGAGGAGTCACAGCAGGTATTGGTACCAGAATAGGAAGGTTCAGCACTTTGCTCTATCATTTCCACCTTCTCTCACAAGGCCCACAAGAAACCATGGGAGATGTACCCAAAGGACTGGTAAAAGACCACAAAGACTCTCTAGACTCACCCTATAAAACAGATGCACCCTAGATCTGTTGACTGCAGAGAAAAGGTGTATCTGTCTCTTTCTAGATGAAGAATGCTGTTTCTATGTTAACTAATCAAGCCTGGTCCAAGATGCAGCTAAAAAATTTTCAGAGAGAGTGACCAATTTATGACGACAGTGAAGAGGTAACTGGGATACCTGGCTAAATTCACAAAAATGGCTTCCTTGGATTCTTTCATTTATAAACCTCTTTTTAGGGATCTCTCTCAGTTTGGCCTTATTCAGAGCCATAGCACAAATGATCCAGTGGTCAGTCCAGAATCTTAGCCACCAATAACTGAATCAGACCTATTATGAGGTCCGTAATCAAAGATACTGACTATCAAAACACATGTATAGAGTGTTAGGCGCTGAGGGCCCCCAGACTCCCCATGTACCCTATGACAAATCAATAACCCTTATCAGCAAGAAGCAGCTGGGAAGAATAACAATGCCCCTCTGTCCTTTAACCAAAAAAGGGGAGTTGGGGGAACTCTGTTCCTGAAATTCAGGGAGGCCACCTTATCCAAAAATCAGACCCTGATGTTAGCTGAAAACAGCCTGGTACATATGCCTCACGGACACTTCACTATAAAACCATAAATAACTTTTGCACCTGCCACTCATACCTCCTTACCAGAGCTTTCCAGTATAAAACCATAAATAACTTTTGCCCCAGTCACCCTTCACTTCTTCATCGGAATTTTAGAACTATAAAAACTGCCCTCACCAGCTATTGTGGGGGCTGAACAACATCTTGGTTCAGACCTGACTTTCTTTCTCTTCGAATAAACTTCACTGGACTCTTGGACTGGTGTGTCTCTGCCCCTGTTTCACACCATTATATTCCCAACAATCGTGCTTGGTAAAGTAGAGGGTCAGTAAAAAAGAGAAAGGCCCTCAACAAGATGGAGTGACGCTATGGTTGCAACAATGTGCTTAAGCATAAAAACAACTGTGGGCATAGTGCAGGATGGGGAAGTGTTTCATTCTGCTGTACATAGGGTCACTGTGAGTCAGAACCAACTTGATGGCACCTAAAAACAAACAACAAATCTCACATCAGCTGCACTCTGCCTTGTACCAGTGGGATATTTTGGAGAGAGCTTTGGAGTCTGAGCAAGTTTCTTGTCTGTTCTCTAGCTGTGACAGATTTTTGGCTTTTTTTGTCTTCCCCCAGTAGCAGATGGCTTTATGTGATTTCATAATTTATATTTTACACATTTGATACACACATTTTATTACCATTTTTTAAATTTATGGGTCTAAATTTCAAGTCTTGCTTTTTCTTATACTCTTTTATGATACCTTGTCACATTGTGTGTTTAATGAGTTTTACCGAGAGCTTATATTTGGTTGAATTTAATCTGTGGAAATACCATAACTGCAATTGCGAATCCGTGCTCTCTGTCCTCAAAGCCAATACTGAGACAGGAGGTGAGGTGATTAAATGAGGATATTTATTGAGTGCTGACACACAAAAGGCATGGAGGAATCAGTTCTTCCAAAGCTTACTTGCGTGCATAGGCTAAGCCTGGAGGTTATATAGGTTCATAATGGGGGGAGCGGAGAGCTGGTTAGCACTTTTCCCAGGCCACGCAAGAAATACTTTCAGTGTTTCAACAATATTCTTTGTGGAGGTCTGCATGGCTCCAACAAGTTGGGACTTGATAATTATTCAAGCTACCTAGTAACTCAGTTCAACAGTCTTAGAGAGAAACTGAAAGGGGGTAAACAGAACAGTTAATCAATATGCTTAAGAGGAAAGAATAGCCATGTTACTTATGACCAGTACAAGGTAAATTCTTACAGATGGGGGTAAACCAAGCTCTCAGGACTCAATATTTATAACATGGTTGTTTTAACTACTGTTTGTAGCAAGTTGGAGCTGAGCTGGCCAAGGGCCTCCCTTTCAATACTGAGAATATAAATTGTGAATTCTTTTGATCAGGTAGCAATTTTATTTGCTTCTAAAGTGTAATCATGTGTTTTAGAGACTTGTCATGATTTAAACTTCACACAAAGAGATTTTAAGGAGCTCTTACTGTAGAGAGTCAAGTACAGCTTCTCATATTTCTATGCACTAGGCTAACCCTAGATTTCATGTTTTCTTGACATTCACTACTCTGTTTCGGCTTACTGAAATGTATTTTTGGCTGGCTTACTTCATTTCCTTATCTTTGGATAATTCTCTTACAATTTAAAATGTCAGGAATATAAGAAAAAGCTAGTGTGTTACAATTCACCCAGAATCTTTGTGTAACATAAAGAAAAATCTTCACTCTTCCATCATACTCAAGATGATCTCTTCTTATTTCAAAGTATAATTTATAATATCTTCTCATGGTTTTATAAAAGCTGTACATATTAATGAGTTTCTTTTGTCCATGCTGTAATTATTTTTACATTTATTTCCAGTATAAAGAAATAGAATATCCAAAGTTCTAAGTTGATAACTTGTCTGAAGTTATTGAATAAGTTAGGGGATCTTGAATCTAGTTACTTTCTCTCTGGTTCAATATTCCTTTTACTTCTTAGGGAAGTTTAATGCTCTCTCTTTTAGGGTCTTTCACCTAGATGGTGAAAGGCGAGGTTCCTCAGCCTGATTATTGCCACTAATAAGGATGGCTTTATTCTAAAACTCTGGTTTTATTTAGAGAAGTGATGTTTTAGAATAGGTCTGCATTCAGAGAAAAATCATATTTAATTATGAGAAGCGTATGTTTCATATTTAATTTTTTATGCTGTGTTATATACTATTTCTGTAAAAGAAACATGGAGTTAATAAAAAGAAAATTCTTGATAAAACTTTTTTCCATTATTATAATTGAATGAAAATGTAATTTCCATATAAATTTGCATGCCCACCAATATGCAGCTCCCACTGTTCTCCATGCCTGGTGACAGCACACTCTTCCTCTCTGCTCCATACATGTCTTATCCACCATGCAATCTCCTATCCCCTCCACTCCACCCATTTTCCTTCCTCCAGTAAGAGGTCAGTAGGATAACATCCTGTGGATACATAGAACCATAAAGTTTACACACGATATAGTCACTCTGTGTTGCCAAGCCCAATCCATTCCTGTCCAAGAGTTGATCTCCATTATGATTTATGGACAGGGGCAGCAACACGGCCAGGGCCCACGCTCCCAGGGGAGCCCTGAGGACCCTGGACCATCAATTGTTGTCTTTTCATGGAGATCTCAGGGTGCACTGCTTTTTATTCTTGTGTTGCCAGTGAGAGTCAACTTTGTGAGTTCCATCACGGCTATCATGGGTGGTATCCAGTCACCGTCTGGTTCTTCTGGTCACAAGCCAATGTATACACCCACTCATGTGGTTATCTCTGTCTTCTGGCTTCTCTTTACCCATGTGGTTTTGGTCCTTTGTGATCATCCATTCCTGCTAATTTGGGATCATCTGCTGTACCCTCAGATGGCAACTTGGCAGCTTTTAAGATCCCAGATGCCACTCACCAATGTGGGGTGCAGAGGGATCTCTTAACAAAATGCTAGTTGTGCCAATTGGTGTCGATTTCCCCTGAGAGCATGGTCCCCAGCCCCCAACCCCAGTTACGCAGTCCTTGTAATATTGGATTAAGATGTGAGGAATACTCATGTTATGTTGAAGACCGGTTAATATTGATCTTCTTTCTAATGTGTGCTGTCACAAATTTCACCCAACCAAATTTCTGTCAACTATCTAAACCCTCCCACCTTTGCACTGTCTCCCTCACCACTCTTTCAGCAGTCAAAGAGTCTTTTCTTCTATGCATGAGTCCGTTTTTAAGTTCTTATTATAGGGGTCTCATACGATATTTGTCCCCTTGTCACTGACTACTTTTGCTCAACATAATGTCCTCCAATTGAAACCGGATGTTTCCTAAAATGATCATTGTTCTTTATCATTGCATAGTGTTCCACTGAGTACATACATCATAGTTTACCTATCCATTCCTCTGTTGCTGGGCATCTGGGTTGATTCCATCTTTTTGCCATTGTGGACTGTGCTGCGATAAATATTCATGTGTGTGTGTCAGTTGGTATGAATGACATTGATTCTGTAGGATATATTCCAAGCAGGGGAATTACTGGGTCAAATGGTATATCTATATCCATTTTTTTGAGGGAGAGCCAGATTGCTTTCCAAAGAGGTTGCACCATTTTGCAACCCCACCAACAGTGTAGGAGAGTTCCAATTTCTCCACAGCCACTCCAGCATTGGTTGTTTTGTGTTTTTCGGATCATGGCCAACTTTGTTGGGGTAAGATGGTATCTCATTGTAGTTTTCATTTGAATTTCTTTAATAACTAATGATGAAGAGCATGTCTGCATGTATTTTTTGGCTACCTGGATCTCCTCTTTAGAGAAGTGTCTGTCCATCTCCTTTGCCCAATGCTTAATTGGGTGATTTATCTTTCCTGTTCAGTAGGTGGCCTTTTAATTCTGTCAATAAAGTCTTTGAATGAGCAAAAGTGTTTGACTGTTAATAGTTCCCATTTATTTGCTTTCTCTTCTTTTGTTTGTGGTTGGTTTGACAGATTTTGAAGTCTGCCTATGTTGTGTATTAAAACTTTCATTGTTGTTCCTACTTTTTCTTGGATAAGCTTTATTCTTTCAGATTTGATATTTAGGTCTTTTATCCAGTTTGAGTTGATTTTTGTATAAGGCTTCAGATATGCGTCTTATTTCAATGTTTTGCAGAAAGATAAACAATTTTGCCAGCACCATTTGTTGAAGAGGTTGTTTTTTCCCCAGTTTAATGTCTTAGGAACTTTGTCAAACATCAACTGTTCACAGAAAGACGGTGTCATCTCTGGGGTCTCATTTCTGTTCCATTGATCTATCTGCCTCTTTTTGTACCAGTACTAGGCTGTTTTGACTATTGTGGCAGTGTAATAGGTTCTAAAGTCAGATAGTGAGAAGCCTCCCACTTCTTCAGTAATGCTTCACTTAAACGAGGCTTTTTCCTTTTCCAAACAAAGTTCATAAGTTGTTTCTCCATCTCATTAAAAAATGTCACTGGAATTTGTATTGGAATTGTATTATATAAGTAGATTGCTTTAGGTAAAATAGACATTTTCACAATTTTAAGTCTTCCTATCCCACTCGATGGCACGTGGCTTTTTGGCATCCATAAACAGAGTCAGTTTCTCCATTTACGTAAGTATCTCTTAGTTTCTTGTAGTAAGGACTTGTACTTCTCTTTGTAAAGGTCTGTTATCTTCTTAGAGGCTATCGCAGATGGTATTGATTTTGTGATTTCTTCATTAACAATCTCGTTGTTGGTATGAAGGAATCCTACTGATTTACTTATGTTTGTCTTGTATCCTGAGACTTTGCTTAGCTTTTCTATCAGTTTGAGTAGTTTACTCACAGCTTCTTTAGGATTGTCTGCATATGCAATCATATCATCTGCAAATAGGGAGATTTTTATTTCATCCTTGGTGAAGCAGATGCTGTTTATCTCTTGGTCTTGTCTAATTGCTCTGGCCAGAACTTCTAGCACAATGTTGAACAGAAGAGGTGAAAGTGGGCATCCTTGTCTAGTTCCTGTTCTCAAGAGAAACTGTTTCAGTCTCCCTCCATTCAGGATGATGTACACAGTGGGCTTTGTGTAAATGGCCCTTATTGCACTGAGGAATTTGCCATCTATTCCTATTTTGCTGAGAATTTTTAGCATGAATCGTTGTTGTACTTTATCAAATGCCTTTTCTGTGTCAATAAACAAAATCAGATGATTCTTGTCTTTTGTGGTATTTATGTGGTTGATGACATTAATTGTTTTTCTGATATTACACCAGCTTTGCATCCCTGGTATGAATCCAGTTTGGTCATGATGGATTATTTTTTGGATATGTTGTATTCTTTTGGCAAAAATTTTGTTGAAGATTTTTGCTTCTAGATTCATGATTAGCTTTGCTTTGTGTCTTGCTGCCTTTAAGAGTTTCTGTTTATGTTTCATTTTGCTAAGCTTGACTATAATATGTCTTGGAGTCTTTCTATTGCGATCTATATTGAGTGGTTTTCAATATGCATCTTGGATATCGATATTCTCTTCTTTCATAATTTCTGGGAAGTTTTCTGTCAGCAGCTCAGCAACAATACTCTCTGTGTTCTCAGGTGTCTCGCCCTGTTCAAGGACTCCAATTAATCATAGGTTGTTCCTCTTAATAGAGTACCACATGCTTCTTCACTTTTCTTGTTTCTTTTTTCTGATTTCTCCTTATAGATGCTGGAGTCAGTAGCTCTGTCTTCCAAATCAGAAAGTCTCTTTTCCATTTGTTCCATTCTGTTTTCTTGGCTTTGCATTGAAGTTTCTATGTCTTTGATTTTGTTCTTGATATGTTAGATTTCAGAGTACTGGTGCTCCATTAGATCAAATAGCTTGCTTAATTTTTCATTTTGCTCTGCTGCATTTTGTATAATGTCTAGGAGGGCTCTATACATAATCCTTTTGTATTCACCTTCTGATAGTTTCAGAAAGGTTTCTTCATGTGGGAGGTTTTGTGGTGCTTTCTTTTGGGGTCCATGGGTGATTTCTTGGCTATGGTTTTCTCCAGGGTTTGTTGCTTTTTGGACATCATGTGAGTCAATAGAGACTGGGAGATATGCTGTGAGGAAGCACTGCAGTTGTTTCTCTAGGCTGCCTTAAAATGAAAGGTAAAAGGTATCTGACAGCTTCCAAAGTCAGTCAGGTTTTCCAGTGTACAGGTCCGTCTTCCCATCTGGCAAACTAAGCACATCTATATCAAACATGAGATGTTATAAACTAGTTCAAAATACAGAAAGGCTACTGCCCTGCTGGCCTCTGCTGTTGGGCCCCATCTGTAGGAGACACTCTGCAGAATCCTGCTTTTCTTCCATAAAAGCTCTCTGCTCCACCAGGTGCTGCCTCGAAGCCCAGGAATTAGGTACAGCTGAGATCACTGTAAGGGGAATCTCCACCTCCCAGTAGAACAAGATGACTTCCCACACAAGCTTGCTGACTGACTGGGTCCAGGCTACCCTATGTCAGAGGCAGAAAGAGAGGCCAAATGTGCCAAGATGCACAGAGTCAACAGCCTGTGTTGCCAGGCCCCCACCATAGGTGACACTGTAAAATATTGTTTTTCTGCCAGCACTCTCCTCTGGGCAGGTGCTGCCCCCCAGCCTATGAACTAGGTTCAACTGAGGCCTCGGTGTGGGTCTATTTGCCTTCCAATGGAACAAGACGGCATCCCGCACAAGCTTGCCACTGTCTCAGTACCGGCTACTATATTGCGGAGACAGAAAGAGAGGCAAAAGGCACTGAGATGCACAGAGTCCAAAGCTGGACCCTCAAAATATGGTAATTTGGCCTGCCGATCCCACTAGCAGTGCATCTGAGGTTAGCTGCTAGTCAAGTCCCAGCTCTGCCAACCAGCTAAGGCAGAGAAAAAAAAGTTAAAATGATGAGTTACCTTCAGTCTGTGAAAGCTAGCTCTCACAAAGAGCAGAGTCAGCAAAAGAGAGGAGGTTTTTCCGTTCAGTTGTATGAAGTCCAAATTAATAACCCTATGCTGTGTCCTAGGTCTCACTAGGTGTCCAAAGGTCTCTGTTTAATTATCAGTTAAGGTCTTGGTTTCCAGAGGGATCTAGGGAGATGTGTTTAGTCTGCCATCTTGACTCCACCTCCCAATAAAACATTCTCTTTATGAAGCCTTCCACTCATGGTATTTTATGTTGGAGCAGTACCAGGTGACTAAAACAAACACAATCCAGTAAAACTAATTAAAAATGGATTAAAGACCTAAATATCAAATATAAATTGATAAAGATCATGGAACTTAAAATAGGGACAGTGCTGGAAACCCTAGTACACAGCATAAACAGACTACAAAACATTACTAAAAATGCACAAACACCAGAAAAGAAAATAGATAACTGCCAGCCAATAGATAACTGGGAACTCCTAAAAATCAAACAGTCATGCTCATCCTAATTCTTCATTAAAAGAGTAAAAAGGCAGCCTACAGACTGGGGAAAAAAAATTGGTTAAACAAATCTGATTAGCGTCTAATCTAGATTATCTACAAAATATAGCAAACCTTAACAACAACAGCAAAATAACCCAATTAGAAAAATAGGCAAAAGATATGAACAAGCACTTAATGAAAGAGGACATCCAGGCGACTAACAGACAGATGAGAAAATGCACACTATCATTGCCAAAGCCAAGTGCCGTCGAGTCGGATCCGACTCATGGCGACACTATAATTAGCCATTAGAAAAATCCAAATCAAAATTACAATGAGATGCTATCTCACCCCAGTAAGGATGGCATTAATCTAAAGAACACAAAATAATAAATGTTGGAGAGGTTTGGGGAGACAGTTTCACCTCTACACTGCTGGTGCTCATGTAAAATGCTACAACTCTTGCAGTTGACTTGGTGCTTTCCTAAATGTCAGAAATGGAAATACTGTATGATCCAGCAATCTCACATCTTGGTATACATCCTACAGCAATAGGGGCTGCCCCATGAATAGACAGATGCATACTGATGTTTGTTGCAGCACTCGCCACAATAGTAAAAGTATGGACTCAAACTCGATGCTAATCAACAATGGATGAATGGGTAAACAAACTATGGTATATTCTCACAATGAAATACTATACAGTAATAAAGAACAAGAATAATCTTAGGAAACATAACATGGAGGCATCTGGAGGACATTATGCAGAGTGAAATTAGTCAGTTTCAGAAGGACAAATATTGTATGAGAACACTAGAAAAGGCTTAAACACAGAAGAAAACAGTCTTCGATGGTTACCAGAGTAGGGAGGGATGAAGAGGGGTGTTCACTGATTTGATAGCAGCTAAGCACTTGGCTTTTGGCAGGAATTGGTTTAGGTGAAAGGAAGTACAACACCCAGTAGAGGGGGTATAAGCATAGCTAGACTAAATCAAAAGCTAAGAGATTTCCTGAATATAACCTAACACTTTGAAGGACAGAGTAGTGTGGGTAGGGGACCATGGTTTCAGGGGACATCTAGTTCAATTGGCATAAATATTTTTAAGAAAATATTCTGGGTCAAATGGTATAGCAATATTCATTTTTTTAAGGAAGCACCAGATTGCTTTCCAAAGAGGCTGGACCACTGTGCGACCCCACCAGCAGTGTAGGAGGGTTCCACTTTCTTCACAGCCTCTCCAGCATTTGTTCTTTTGTGTTTGTTTTGGATCATGGCCAACCTGGTTGGGGAGAGATGGTATCTCATTGTAGTCTTGATTTGAATTTCTAAAGATCGTGAACATGTCTGCATGTGTTTTTTGGCTGCCTGGCTCTCCTCTTTAGTGAAATGTCTGTCCATCCCCTTTGCCCATCACTTAATTGGATGATTTATCTTCTTCTTATTGATATTTTGTAGTATATAGGTGGGCATGTAAATTTATACGGGAATGTACATTTTCACTCAGTCATATTAAATTAAAAAAAAAAGATAATGTTCTGCATCCCACTTGAGTGAGTGGCATTTGGGGTTTTAAAAGCCAGTAAGCAGCCATCTAAGTAGCATCAATTTGTCCTGTCCCACCTGGAGCAGAGGAGAATGAAAGACATCAAAGACACAATGAAAGTATGAGCCCAAGAGGTAGAATGGACCACATAATCTGGAGACTATGTCAGCATGAGATCAGAAGAATTAGACGGTGTCCAGCCACCACCAATTCTGCCCTGACACAGAATACAACATTGATTTCCTGACTGAGTGGGAGAAAACTGGGTATTCAGAACTAGAACTCTTAAAAGACCAGACTTGATGTTCCAACAGACTGGAGGGGCCCCAGAGACACGGCCCTGGGACTCTCTTTTAGTCCAGAACCAAAAACAGTCCCAAAGCCACCCCTTTAGACAAAGATTAGACTGGACTATAAGACATAAAATAATACTGGTGAAGGGTGCTCTTGGCTTAAGCAGATATAGAAGGCTAACTGGGTAGCTCCTGTCCTAGGCAAGATGAGATGGTGGGAGGGTACAGGAGTTGGTTGAATAGGAAATACAGGGTCGGAATGCGGAGTGTGCAGTCACAGGGTGGAGAAAGCAGCTGGAGTTACACAGCAGTGTGTGCACAGGTTTTTGCACGATGCGCTATATTGGAAGCTTTCACCTAAAGCACAATAGAATATATCATTTAAAAAAATGCATATAGATTCTTTTGTGACACTGGTTGCAAACCCCACAATGTGACAGCACACTCACCATTTCCACCCCAGGTTCTCAGTTCTCATTTGTCCACTTGCTGTTCCTTCCTGCCTTCTGTCATTGTATGTGGACAGAAATTGCTCATTTGATCTTGCGTATCTGATTGCACTAAGACATACTTCACATACATTATTTTTGTGTGCTATAGCCCTGAAAATTGGGCTTCACGAATGATTTTAGTTCTGGGTTAGCAGTGTTTGAAGGCCATAGTCTCAGCAGTTCCTCCAGTTTCTGCCAAAATAGTAACACCAGTTTTTTTAGTGAATTTGAATTTTGTTCTGCATTTTTTCCCATCCAGTCAACTACTCACTGGATTGATAGATTTATGTAAAACCAAAACAAAATCCAATGCTGTCAAGTCAATTCCCACTCATAGTGATCCCATGGGACAGAGTAGAACTGCCTCATAGAGTTTCCAAGGAGTACCTGGTAGATTTGAACTGCCCACTTTTTGGTTACCAACTGTATCACTTAACCACTACACCACCAGGGTTTCCATGGGTTCTTAATTTTTTTTTTCTGTTGTTCCATGTGTCTGTTTTGTACTGATACTAAAAGCTTTTTTGAATACCATCACTGTATAATAGCCTCTAAAATCAGGTAGTGTGTGTCCTCCCACTTTGTTCTTCTTCAGTAATATTTATTCAGGGCCTCTTCCTTTCTTTAGTAGGTAATTTGTTTCTTAATCTCGTGTGCTATTAGAATCTGGATTGGGGTTATTTTTTATCTATAGATTGCTTTGGATAGGGCTGACATTTTCAGTGTTGAGTCTTCTTATTCATGAACATGACATGTTTTTCCACTTATGTTGGTCTCTTTTGGTTTCTTGAAGTAGTGTTTCATAGTTTTCTTTTGTTCATTTCTCTCTGTTCAAGTTGTAGGGTTAATGTTTTGATTTTAATCCTTTCTTATATTTTGATGTGTGCATTTATTGCTGTAAGTTGATCTCTAAACATTGCTTTTGCTGTGTCCCAAAGGGTTTGGGGTAGATATGTTTCCGTTCACATTTGATGATTTTTTTAGTTCCTTCCTTGATTTTTTTCTATTACCCAGTAGTTTTTAAGCAAATATTGTTCAATTTCCATGCACTTGATTTTTTTTTCCTTGTCAGCCAAAGCCAAGCGCCGTCGAGTCAGATCTGACTCATGGCTACCCTAGACTGTTTCTGTTATTGGTTTCTTCTTTTATGACATTGTGATCAGAGAAGGTGCTTTGTATTATTTTGAAGTTTTGGATTTTGTTCAGGCAAGCTTTGTAGCCTAAAACGTGGTCTGATCTGGAGAATGTTCCATGAGTGCTGATAAATAAATGCATACTTTGCTGCCATCGGGTGCAATGCTCTATATATGTCTATGAAATCCAGTTGGTTAACTGAGGCATTTAAACCTTCTGTATCTTTACTGAAACTTTCTAGATGTTCTGTCCTTCACTGAAATTGTTTTGTTAAAGTCTTCTACAATTATTGTGCAATAACTGCTGTCTATTTCTTTTTGCAATGCTGTTAAGAGTTTGTTTTATGTGTTTGGGGCCTTGTCCTTCGGTGAATATATATTGATTATGTATATATACACCAGCTATAGAAACCCTTTTGTAATTTTCTCCTTTTAGCTTATGGCAAATTTTACTTTAAAATCTGTTTTGTCAGAGATTATTGTTGCCACATCTGCTGTTTTTTTATTATTTGCTTCATTTATTTTTTTCCATCCTTTGAACTTTATTCTGATTATCTATGAGTCTAAGATGTGTCTCTTACAGACAACATGTAGATGGATTGTGTTTTTCATCCATTCTGCAACCGTCTATTTACTGATGCATTTAAGCAATTCACATTCAGTGTAATTATTAATAAGTATGAATTACTACAGTCATTTGAATTTGTGTGTGTGTGTGGTGTTAACAATTTCTTAGTTCTGCTTAATTTTCTCTGCTGAGTTATTTTAAAGGTTTATGGATTTTTTCTTCATTTCTTTCATTAGTGTCAATTTTTTTTTCTTTTTTTTTCTGAGAAATGTAAGTGATGAGTCTTTATGCTTCATTTTTATTTTGATGGTAGGTTTGCCAGTTTCCTTTGTGGTTACCTTGAAATTTACCTTTTTATTTTCTAAATGTAAAACAATCTTTTGCTTATTCATATCACCTTGTTTTCCTCTCCATATAGAAGGTGTATGACTACATCGTTTTTTTTTTTTTTTTACTTTGTTGTCATTTCTGTATTCACATCTCTGGTTCCCTATTTTCAGTCTTTTAGCTTTGATTTGTTTTTGTGACTTCCTGGTCTGGGTTGATAGCTAGTTGATCTGTCCTGTGTCCAAGCCTTGGATTATTGTCTGATGTTGTTGACACTCTAACCAGAGTATTCCTTTTAATATATATGTATTTTTAACAAATATATATATTTAAATATAATATATAAATATATATATTTAACAAGTTCCCTTAATATCCTTAATTTTGTCATCATATTTAAGAGAAAATGTTGCTGAATGTGTAATTCTTTGCCAGCAATATTTTTCTTCAAGCTTCATGTATGTCATACCATTACCTTTTTGCCTTCATGATTTCTGTTGAATAATGTTAATTTAGTCTTATTGGTTTTCCTCTGTAGGTAACTTTTCATTACCTAGCTACTCTCAGAATTCTTACTTCATGATTGATTTTCACAAGTTTATATGTCTTGGTGACTTTGTTTTGGGTTTATCCTGTATCGGGTTCACTGAGCTTCTTGGGTAGATATATTGTCATCTTTCATGATATTAAGGGAATTTTCTGCCAGCAAATCTTTAACTATTCTTTCTGTGTTTTTTGTTACACATATCCCCTTCTGGTACTCTCATCATTTGTAAGTTTTTCCTCTTAATAGTGTCCCACGTAATTCTTAAGCTTTCTTCATTTGTTTCTGATTTTTCTTCAAACAAGTGGGTGTCAAACGATTTACCTTCAGTCTCAACTAATTCTGTCTTCCATTGTCTCATTTAGCTAATATGACCTTCTATTGAGTTTTCTAATTATGACATTTTAGTGTTAATCTTTTGGGTTTCTAATTGCTGTCTCTGTATGGCTTTCAGCTATCTGTTTATTCCGTCGTTGTGTTCTTATATTATTTACCCAAATTCTTCTATTTTTATGTTTGCTCCTTAGCTTGGTCTGTGTTTTGTCTAATCTCTTACACTATGTCTTGGAGAGTTCTGTGTGTTAGTCTTTTGAATTATTTGTCAGGTAGTTCTGTTGACTTATCTTCATCCAGAAGGTTTTCTGGTTCTTTATTTTGATTGCTTGGTGGAACCATCTTGTCCTGCTTCTTTATTTGATATTAACTGTTACCTTCAGGGCATCAATAAGTTATTGTGTTTATTTTGTTTTTACTACATCTTACATTTTTTGTTTTTGTTATGACATGTCTAAGTAAGTTAAGCATCTGTGCTACTCTGATAATTCACATAATTGAAGTTCTAGCCACCTGTATCAAGATGTGTCAGCCTGGGAGTCTGTTCACTCTTCTTGCTGGGGCCCTGTTGCTTCTGAATCAAAAGTAAGTTCATTCCACCTGCAACCAAAGTTCAGAGACAGTGAAAGCTTCAAGCAATGCTTTATTTGCAGACAAACGTGCAAGTCTAGGGAACAGCAAGAATAGTTTCTCTAAGACTACCCTGCTTGGGTTACAATTCCAGCAGTTTTCATAGCCAGGTTACAACAGGATTTACATCTGGAAAATGTCAAACTTTGTCCCTGGATAGAACACAGAGTCATAAGATTTTATTTACATCTTATCAAACAATGTCTTTACCTGCCTGAGGTTTGAATAATTAACTTACTACCCCAGAGACAGGGAGAAGAATGTAAATCTGCTGATCTGGTTTAGCAATCTAGGTGACCTTGTTTAAGTCCCAGCTAGTAACACTGCTGTTTGGCTCACAGGTCCACACACTTTTGGTCACCGATTGTGTTGTGCAAAGACTCCCGTCTATACTCTTAGGTAGGCAGGGCTACTTGGGTGTGTTCCAAGCAGGCTCAGGTCTCTGTTTGCAATGAGGGGGCTATGTGGTGCAAGCAGGAGTCTGTTGGTTTCCTCCTCATGCCCATATGGAGATCGCACCCTGTGCTCTAAAGTTCACAATGTAAAGGGAAAGTGCAGCCAGTCCTTGGGTAATGTCGTTGGCTGGAGGGGTTGGGAGGTGATCCTAATACTCAGGATCCTGTCATAGGCTGTAAGATGGAATATGTGGTACCACCAGCCCTCAGGTCCCTGGTGTGGGTTGGTGAGGCCTCTTCTTAGGGGCCAGGCAGTATCATATATCACAAATCTGCATCTCCCAATCAGATGTTGTACCTAGGAATGGTTTTCAGGAGGATGTCCTGTCTGTGTTGTCCTAATGAGACTGTGAGGTATTTGGATTGGCCCATAAGGCATTGGAGCAGAGGTAAACAGCAAGGTTGAAGGGTGTGGAAAGTTCATGAACCTGCTACACCAGTCTCTGGGCTAAGAAGCTGGCACCTCCCAATCCAGCCATCAGTTCCTGGCTTAGGTGGCAAGATTTTATCAAATGTTGTGAAACTATGTTTGAGCAGAGAGAGTAATGGATGAAGAGAAGGAAATGCTTCTTGGCTGGCTGTGAAGCTCTGGTGGGGGAAGTGCACTGCCATGGATTTAATTGTGTCCCCCCTAAAATACGTGTAGCAATTTGGCTAGGCCATGATTCCTGGTACCATGATGTTCCTGTATGCAGTATGATCTTAATGAGAGAGAATGGATGTTAGTTGTGTCGGTGAGGCATGACTCAATATGTAAGACTGTATTGTGACCTGATTCAATCACTTGAGGTATAAAAGAAAGCAAATAAAGCAGAGGTTTGGGAGGACCTCATACCACCAAGAAGCAGTGCTGCGAACAGAGTGTATCCTTTAGAAACAAACTTGGGTCCCTGAGTCTCAGAAGCTCCCAGTCCAGAAGAAGACTGATGAGAAAGACCTTCCTCCAGAGCCAGTAGAGAAAGCCTTGCCCTGTGAACTGATACCCTGAATTTGTACTTTTAGCATACTGGAATGTAACAAAATAAAATTTCTCTTTTTTAAGCCACTCACTTTTTGTATTTCTGTTCTGGCACCACTAGACAAGTAAGACAGGTATACAGTAGATTGTGAGGTTGCACTTAACTCTCACAGGTCAAGTGGTATTCCTCTTTGGTTCTAGAGGTACATGAAGATTCACTGATGCTTAGCTATACCAGATGTTTTCAGTGTTGCTACCCCAGTCTGTGTCACTAAAGATTCAGCTAGCTGGATGTTGAGAATTCAGTGATCCAGAATTCTCACTTCTGCTGTTTTTCAATTGTCTCCTTCTACCCTCCAGTTCAGACTGATTGTCTAGCTTTGTCTTTGACGATTAGGCTTCCTAGATTGTTGTATAATCCAATTCAGTTTTTTTTTCTGGTCTTTGTTGTAAGAGGGATAACACAGTATGTCTGACTATTCTGCCATATTGACCTCACTCCACAAATGTTTATTTTTTGGATATAAGCAGATATTTCTTATCACCCTCTGCATTAAAGATATACATCATCATAGAAACTAATGTAGTGGGTAATCAAGAGGTGTTTTATCTCCGTAAACAGTTTAGAAACCTAGAAATCTGTTTGTAATTTAATGTACTTAAAATGCTTTAGAACAATACTGTATCATTTATTGTATTTTCTAAATATATAAAAAGTTCTGGGATTCCTGCCAATGTAGCAGAACATTTTTAATGTTATTGGTTAACACTACTGTTAGTTAATACTAATGCTGTTTTCTAACACTAACATAAGTATGGAAATGGGTTTAGGATATAGTTGACAATGCTCATAGCATGAGCATAAGTAGAATTTCAATTTATTTTCAATGTATTTTATAAGTCGGATTTCAATTAATTTTATTAAAACTTACTTTGTTTTAACTCTAATGTAAACAGCTCTATCACGCCTAGTGAAATGTATTTGTATGAGGCCTGGTTTATTTATGAAAATTTCTATGATATTTTCTTCTCAAGTTTCTTTCATCTCAAGGTTCTAGGAACAAACCTTTTGGGAAATGTACTTGTATTCCCGATTTTGTCTTCCTCTCGTGGTTATGGTAACATTTCAGAGATATCTCGTGTGTAGGTTTTATGGATTTTATTATGTTTCCCCTTTCCAAAGTTTAGACTAAAGTTCTAATTGCTGGTATCTGTGAATAGGCTCTTTAACAATGCTGTCAGTTAACATGAGTTCACATCAAAGAAGGGAGTAGTCCTAATCCAATTTGAGTCATGTTATTGTTAGCTTCTGTTGAGACTGCTCAGATTCATGTTGACCTTATGTATAGCAAAGCAAAACATTTCCTGGTCCTGTGTCTTCTTCATAATCACTGGCGTGTTTGAGCTCATTGTTGTGGCTATTATGACAAGCTGTCTCACCTAGGGTCTTCCATGGTGCCCTTCTACACCAAAGATTATATCCTCCTCTACTAATTGACCCTTTCTGGTAGCATGTCCAAAGAAAGTAAGTCAGACAATGTTTTATTGTGATGTATATGATAATTCCTGGCTCACTTTCAGAAGTAAACCACAAGATATTTCTTTCTTAGTCTAAAGGTTCTTCTGAAACCTATCTATTATGGGTGACTCTGAATAACTTTTAGCATCACAGTAACACACAAGACAACACAGTAAAACAAATGTCAGAGCAGTGGTAGCTCTTCTGGGTAGCGTACTATAAAAGACGCAAAGGGAGGCAGAGAGAAAATAACCATGTGGCAAAACATCTGGAAGCCAAGGACAGCTGAGATTAAAAGAAGCTAACAGAGACAGGAAACAATTTCCTCCAGAGTCTTCAGAAAGAACATGACCCTGCTAATATTCAGGATTTGTCCTTCCAGCTCCAGAGCTATGAGACAATAAATTTCTGTTGTTTAAAGTCACCTACTTTGTTGCAGAAGTCCAAGAAAACTAACGCAATTGGGAAATTTTTAGTTCTGTTGCAGGGTGAAGATTTAGTCTGGAATGTCAGATGCTGCGTTGCTGTTTTTATTTGTTTGTTCGTTAGCAGGTTGAAAATAGGTCAGTGAATAACTAGCAGAAATATATTGCACATTTCACAGTCATCTAGTGCTGCTCTAACAGAAATAGCATGAGTGGATGGTTTTAACAAAGAAAAATCTCTTCTTACATGATGCAGTAGGCTACAAGTCCAAAATCAAGATATCCAATCCACTGGAAGGCTTTCCCTTTTTGTCAGCTCTGAAGGAAAGTCCTTATGTTGTATCAGAGCTTCCGATCTGAAGGACACACTCTCTTCCCAGCACTGCTTTCTTGATTGTGTGAAGTCCCTTGGCTTGAGGTGCACCCTAAACCCAAATGAGTTACAAAACAACCCTTAGAAACACAGGAAGCCATGGTTCCACCCTTTCAAATCCCTGAGGTCATGGCCGTATCTATCGAAACTGAAGCAGGTCAGCTTCTTGTGCTCTTCGTGTCTTGAGCTTCTGCTTCTGTGGCCTCATGGGCCAGGCCTCAGGCCCACATCTGCTTTGTTCAGGCAAGTATTCCAAAGCTCTGGAGCTCCACTGATTTCAGTGCCCAGAGGCATCCCACTCTGCCAGGAAACTTCTGTGCACAGGCATTGAGCTCTCTCACTGTGTGGGTTGGTTCTTGTTGGTGTGGGGCACCATTTGTTGGTACAATTTTGGTAAGGCACCGAAGTTGAAGAAATTGCACTAACAACAAACGTGAGTTTGCTGTGGGGCAGAAAGGGGACAGTCCAGCTTTTACTGAGCAAAGTAAACAAGTTTTACGCTGAGAAAGCAGAAAAGGCATTATATCAATGTTCCTTAGTTCAAAAGGAGAAGCAGCACTCCCAAGAAGCAGGATGAGGAAGTCCTTGAACTATTTTGAGTAAACGCTGTTTTCAGCAAGTGCTGTTTTCAATGCACTGAGAGAACCTTGTTTTGAGGGCTTTTGCCAGGCTTTTGCCATCTCAAGACAGATCCTCATCTCGATGAAGACCAGGTTAGGGTAGGCAGTATTTTACCTTTAATCCAAACATGCACACCCCCACAGGCTCCAACACCATCTCAGACTGGTTTGGTTCTGCTGCTGCCAGTCCATTGCTGATGCTGCTGGTCCTCTACTGCTCATTTTGCACTATCTGCACCTCACTGGTGTTAACATTCACCCCCAGTTCCTTCAGAGTCTTCTGAAAATTCTCAGTTTCAAAACTGCTTCCACATTTTAGTTATTTGTTGCCACCAAATTCCTGGTACCCAATTCCATCTTAGTCATCTGGTACTGTTCTAACAGAAATACCACAAAGTAGATGGCTTTAGAAAAGTTTATTCTTACACAGTTCAGTACCCTAGCAGTCTAAATTCAGTGTCTGGCTCCAGGAGACTGCACTCTCTGTCTTGTGAGCTCTGGAAGGACGTGCTTGTGTTGGCTCTGTCACTCTTTGGTCAGGGAGCATCTTGGCACAGGAACCTCTGGTCTGAAGGACACACTTTGCTTCCAGTGCTTCTTTCTTGATTGTATGAGATACCCAACTCTCTGCTTACTTCCTTCACCTTTTATCTCTTGCAGCATAAAAGGGGGTAGAAGCCACACTCCAGTGGAACTCTTTGCACTAGAGCAGAGAGGTGATCTTGGGAAGGGTTTTACAGTCCCACCCTAACCCTCTTTAACATAAATCCAGTCTATTAACCACAGGCAGAAGTTAGGATTTATGGCATCAGAAAATCACAAAATGGAAGGCAATCACAGAATACTGGGAATCATCAGCCCACCCAAATTACAACACACATTTCTGGGGGACACAACTTAATCCATGAGAGTGTATCTCAAATTACAATATCATAACTCCCCATAAACATCATTACAAGTCATTTCTAAGAGCTTCCAGGGGGTCCAGTAAGGGAATCTCAGGAACCAGAATCTAGTTCTCCCACTTTTATTCTCACTATATCATCAAGCCATGGCTTCTACTGACAAGAGGTGCCTTCTTTGCTGTCTGCATTTGTTCTCTGCTTGTGGTAAACACTGCTCACACCATTTTGTGTCAAAGGAGGAGACACTTCTGGGCGTGGAGGGGTCCCTTGTCTCAGTGAAACGTAACCTTCTGCATAAGACTCTAAACTCTATGGACCCAAACAATTATTGGCTTCAATACATCTCCCAAACGTTGTGTAATTTAGTCTTAAAATTTGCAGCAGTCCAGATCAATCATAAATGTACCAACCTCAATCAGATACTCTCTGTCATGGACTGAATTACCTCTTCCCCAAAATGTGTGTATCAATTTGTCTGGTCCATGAGTCCCAGTATTGTATGACTGTTTACCATTTTGCCATTTGAAGGAACGTTCCTCTGCACTGTAAATTCTGACACTATGGTTTAAATGAGATGGATTAGTGGTAGTTATATGAATGAGATCTACAAGATTGAATAGCGTCTTAAGTTAGTCTCTGTTGAGATATAAAATAGAGAAGCAAACAGAGAGACACAGGAACTTTCTATCACCAAGACATCACAGCGAAGAGCAGAGCTTGTCCTTTGGACCTGAGGCTCCTATACTGAGATGCACCCAGATCAAAGAAAGACTGACATCTCATAAGGACCTTCCTATAGAGCTGATGGAAACCCTAGTGGCGTAGTGGGTTAAGTGCTATGTCTGCTAACAAAAAGGTCAGCAGTTCAAATTCGCCAGGTGCTCCTTGGAAACTCTATGGTACAGTTCTACTCTGACTTCTAGGGTCACTCTGAGATGGACTGGACTCTATGGCAGTGGATTTGATTTTTTGTGTTCTTTTTTTTTTTTATTATTTAACAGAGCTGACAAACAAAGAGAAGGCCCTCTCCTGGAACTGCAAGCTTAAATTCAGACTGATAGCTACTGGACTGTGAGAAAATAAACTCCTCTTCGTTAAAGCCATCTACTGGTGGTATTTCTGTTACAGCAGCACTAGATGACTAGATGACTAGATGACTTTTTTTTATTATGATTGAGTGAAATGTACATGCCCATATAAATTTGCATGCCCACCTATATGCAGCTTGCGGTGCTCTCCATGCCTGCTGACAGCACATTCTTCCTCTCTGCTCCATGGTCTCTTACCCTCCCAACAATCTCCTAACCTCTCCTCTCCATCCACTCCCCCACCGCCAGTAAGAGGTCAGCAGGACGACATCCTATAGATGCGTAGAACCATAAAGCATACACATGATATGATCACCCTGTGTCACCAAGTCCAATTCATTCCTGTCCAAGAGTTGATTTCCATTATGATTTATGGACAGGGGCAACATAAAGGCCAGGGTCCATGCTCCCAGGGAAACCCTCAGCCCCCCAGACCATCCATTGTGGTCTTTTAGTAGAGTTCTCAGGGTGCACCCCTTTTTATTCTTGTGTTGCCAGAGAGACAAAACTTTGTGAGCTCTGTCACGGCTATCATTGGTGGTGGCTGGGCACCATCTCGTTCTTCCAATCACAAGTTGATGTAGTCACCCACTCACGTGGGTCTCTCTGTATTCTGGGTTCTCTTTCCCCAACGTGATTTTGGTCCTTGGTGATTGTCATGGTTGGAATTATGGCCCCCAAAAAATGTGTGCAGTCACGTGGCTGGGATATGGTTCCCAGTATCTTGGGACTGTCCTCCATTGTGTGGTTTTGCTAACCTGTATGTTGAAGGATTAGGGTGGGGCTGCAAATTTCTGCTGTAGGGGGAGTTTCCCTGGAGTATGGCTTGCCCCACCCTTAATGCTTTTAGCTTGCAAGGAATAAAAGGAAAAAGAAACAAAGGACAATTTGAGAACCTCGCTACCATCAAGCAAGCAGCACCAGGAGCAGAGCGCGTCCTTCAGACCAGAGGTTCTTGCGTGAGGACGCTCCCTGGACAAAGACTGATGCAATACCGGACTTTCCTCCAGAGCCGACAAGGGGAAAGTCTTTCCCTGGAGTGGACACCCTGAATATGGACTTGCAACCTACCGGACTGTGTAAGAATAAATCTTTCTTTGTTAAAGCCATCCACTCTGTGGTATTACTGTTAGAGCAGCCTAGCTGACTAAAACAGTGATCATCCATTCTTGCTGAGTTAGGACCATTTGCAGTGCCCTCAGATGGCAGCTTGGCAGCTTATAAGACCCAGATGCCACTCACTAATGTGGGGTACAGAAGATTCTCTTAGCAAAACACTATTTATGCCAATTTGCCTTGATGTCTCCTGAGAGCATGGCCCTCAGACTCTCGCCCCAGCTACTCTGTCCTTGCAATATTGGTTTAAGATGGGAGGAGTAATCATATTATGTTGAAGTCCAGTTAAAATTGATCTTCTTTCTAATGGGTGCTGTCACAGATTTCACCCTACTGAATTTCTATCAACTATCTAATCTAAACCCTCCTCCCCCCCTCGCCTTTCTTCCCTTTCCTCCCTTGCAGCCATCAAAGAGACTTTTCTTCTATGTGTAAGTCTGTTTCTGAGTTCTTGTCATAGGGGTCCCATACAACATTTGTCCTTTTGTCGCTGACTACTTTCAATCAACATAATGTCTTCCAGCTGAAACCAGGTTATGTTTCCTGGAATCATCATTGTTCTTTATCACTGCATAGTGTTCCACTGAGTACCTATACCATAGTTTACCTATCCATTCCTCTGTTGCTGGACATCTGGTTGATTCCATCTTTTTGTTATCATGGACTGTCCTGTGATAAACATTTGTGTGCATGTATCAGTTGGTGTGAATGGCCTTGATTCTGTAGGATATATTTCAAGCAAGGGAATTACTGGGTCAAATGCTATATCCACATCCAGTTTTTTAAGGGAGCACCAGATTGCTTTCTAAAGAGTCTGGACCATTTTGCAACCCTACCAATAGTGTAGGAGAGTTTCACTTTCTCCACAGCCTCTCCAGTATTTGTTGTGTTGGGTTTTTGGGATCATGGTTAACCTTGTCGGGGTGAGACAGTATCTCCTTTTCATTTTGATTTTAATTTCTTAAATAACTGAAGATTGTGAACGTGTCCATATGTTTTTTTTGGCTGCCTGGATCTCCTCTTCAGAAAAATGTCTGTCCATCTCCTTTCCCATCACTTAATTGGATGATTTATCTGCTTCTTATTGATGTTTTGCAGTACCTTATAGATTATGGAAATCGTACATTGGTCTGACATACAGTTACTAAATATTTTTTTCCCATTCTTTAGGTGGCCTTTTAATTCTATTAATAAGGTCTTTGGATGAGCAAAAGTGTTTGATTCTTAATAGTTCCAATTTATCTGTTTTCTCTCCTATTGATTGTGGTTTGTTTGACAGATTTTGAAGTCTGTCTATGTTGTGTATTAAAAGTTCCATTGTTGTTCCTACTTTTCCTTGGATGAGCTTTATTGTTTTAGATTTGACATTTAGGTCTTTTATCCAGTTTGAGTTGGTTTTTGTATAAAGTGTAAGATATGGATCTTGTTTCAATTCATTGCAGATAGGAATCCAATTTTGCCAGCACCATTTGTTGAAGCTACTGTTTTTACCCCAGTTTAATGTTTTAGGGACTTTGTCAAATATCAACTGTTCATAGACAGATGGTGTCATCTCTGGGATCTCGATTCTGTTCCATTGATCAATCTGTCTGTTCTTGTACTGGTACCAGGCTGTTTTGACTAGTGTGGCAGTGTAATAGTTTCTGAAGTTGGGTAATGAGAGTCCACCCAGTGTGTTCTTCTTCTTTATCAGTGCTTTACTTATCCAGGGCTTCTTCCCTTTCCAAACAAAATTGGTGATTTGCTTCTCGATCTCCTTAAAAATTGACACTGGCATTTGTATTGGGATTGCATTATATAAGCAGATTGCTTTGGGTAAAATAGACATTTTCACAATGTTAAGTCTTCCTATCCATGAGCAGGGTAGGTTTCTCCATTTATATAAGTCTCTCTTAGTTTCTTCTAGTAAGGGCTTGTAGTTCTCTTTGTAAAGGTCTGTTGTTTCTCTGGTTAGATTAATTCCCAGGTACTTTATCTTCTTAGGGGCTATAGTAAATTGTATTGATTTAAAGATTTATTCATTAACAGTCTCGTTGGTATGAAGGAATCCTACTGATTTACTTATGTTTATCTTATATCCTGAGACTTTGCTTAATTCTTCTATCGTTTTGAGTAGTTTACTTAGATTCTCTGGGATTCTCTTCATACACAATCATATCATCAGCAAATAGGGAGATTTTTACTTCTTCTTTGCCAATGCAGATGCCTTTCATTTCTTGGTCTTGTCTAATTGCTCTAGCTAGAACTTCTAGTACAATGTTGAATAGGAGAGGTGAGAGTGGGCATCCTTGTCTAGTTCCTGTTCTCAAGGGAAAGTCTTTCAGTCTCTCTCCATTCAGGATGACATAGGCAGTTGGCTTTGTAAAAATGGCCCTGACTGTGTTGAGAAATTTTCCCTCAATGCTTATTTTGCTAAGAGTTTTTAGCATGAATGGGTGTTGGACTTTATCAAACGGCTTTTCTGCATCAATGGACAAAATCAGTTGGTTTTTGTCTTTTGTGTTATTTATGTGGTTGATCACATAAATTGTTTTTCTGATGTTGAACCAGCCTTGCACCCCTGGTATGAATCCAGCTTGGTCATGATGGATTATTTTCTTGATATGTTGTATTTTATTGGCAAGAATTTTGTTGAAGATTTTTGCATCTAGATTCATGAGTGATATTGGTCTGTAGTTCTTTTTGGTTGGGTCTTTCCCTGGCTTTGGTATCAGGGTTATGCTGGCTTCATAGAATGAGTTTGGGAGTACTCCATCTTTTTCTATACTGTGAAATAGTCTCAATTGTATTGGAGATAACTCTTCTCTAAAAGCTTGGTGGAATTCTGCAGTGAAGCCATCTGGGTCAGGGCTTTTTTTGGTTGGCAGTTTTTGGATGACTTTTTCAATCTCTTCCTTTATGATGGGTTTATTAAGTTGTTTTGCTTCAGCTTGTGATAATTTGGGTAGGTGTTATGAATCAAGGAATTTGTCCATTTCCTCTAAATTTTCAAATTCATTAGCATACAGTCTTTCATAGTATTCTGTTGAGATATTTTTTATTTATGTTTTCTTTAGTAAGTTTTTTGATTTTTATTTTTCTTTAGTAAGTTTAGTCAATGATTTGTCAATTTGGTTGATCTTTTAAAAAAACAGCTTTTGGTCTTTTCGATTTCTTCAATTGTTTTTCTATTCTCTAATTCATTTAGTTTTGCTCTAATCTTTATCATCTGTTTTCTTCTGGTGCCTGAGGGGATCCACTGTTTTTCTCTCTAATTGTTCAAGCCATAGGGTTTGTTGTTTGATTTGGTTTCTTTCATCCTTCCAGATGTGTGCATTTATGGAGATAAACAGACCTCTGAGCACTGCTTTGGCTGTATCCCATAGGTTCTGGTAGGAAGTGTTTTCATTCTCATTGGAATCTGTGAATTTATTTCATCCTTGATGTTTTTCTATAACCCATGTTTTTTTGAGCAAGATGTTGTTCAGTTTTGAGAAGTTCCATTTTCTATCTATGCTTTTTCTGCTATTGATTTTGACTTTTATGGCTTTATGATCTGTGAAGATGCTTTGCATTAATTCAGTGGTACATATTTTGTTGAGAATTGTATTATGACCTAACAAATGGTCTATTCTGGAGAATACTCCATGTGCACTGGAGAAGAAGGTGTAGTTGTAGACAGCTCTGTATATATCAATGAGGTTTTACTTGGTTAATTGTGGCAATAAGGTCTTCTGTATCCTTACTGAGTTTTTTTCTACATGACCTGTCCAGTATTGAGAGTGGAGTGTTGAAGCCTCCCACTATTATTGTCGAGTATTCTATCTCTTTTTTGAGTGTAGTCAGCGATTCTTCAATGTATTTAGGTGCTCTGATGTTGGCCAAGCAAAGCGTCATTGAGTCGGATCCGACTCATGGTGACCCTATACGTCTTGCTTGTGTACTAAACAATAGTGTCCATCTTTGTCTACGATGATGGATTTTACATGAAAATTGATTTTGTCTGAGATTAGAATTGCCACCCCTGCTCTTATTTGTTCATTGTTAGCTTGATATATATTCTTCCATCCTTTAATTTTCAGTTTGTTCCTATCTTTAAGCCTCAAGTGAGTTTCTTGTAGACAACATATGGATGGATCATGTATTTTGGTACAAGATGTCACTCGATGTCTCTTTAGTGGAACATTCAGTCCATTCACATTCAATGTAATTATTGATAGGTATGTGTTCACTGCTGCCATTGTGATGTGTTTATTTTTACATTGATGTTTTCTCTGCTGTTCTTACTAGTCTGTTCTGGGATTTTTTTGTGTGAGTTGATTTTTCACCTTTTTCAGAGTTGGTTTTGTAGTTGTTGAGACTCCTGTGTTACATTTCTTGATATGGTATGTTGCATCTTTGTTGCGCTTTATGGCTGCCCCTGTGATCCCCCTTAATGAAATATATCTACACCCGATTTTAATTACTACCAGTCTTGTCAACTTCCTCTCCATCTGGAAGGACTATACCAACTGTAGTACATCCCTCTTTTTAATATGATGGCATCATAATTTCATCATAATCACTGGATTATTTCTTTCAGTATTAAAGCTTTGATTGAGTTTGGAGCCTTCCCTAACTGAGTAGGATTGTGGATGATGTGTAGTTCTAAAACATAAAGTTAGTGGTTTTGTTCTTCTAAGCCAAAGCCAAGAGCTTCTTCCAGTATTTCTTATAGTTTTGGTTTGGTTTTTACAGTCTCTGAGTTTCTGTCTATGTGTGAATGTCTTAATTTCATTTTCATATTTGAAAGATAGTTTTGCAGGATATATGATTCTTGGTTGGAAGTTCTTCTCCTTCAAAGATTTGAATGGGTCATGCCACTGTCTCTGTGCCAGCATGGTTTCTGCTGAAAAATCTGATGAAATTCTACAGGGTTTCCCTCTGAATGTCAGCTTTGCTTTGAGTCTTGCTGCCTTTAAGAGTTGCTGCTTATGTTTCATTTTGTTAAGCCTGGTTATAACATGTCTTCTAGTCTTTCTTTTTAGATCTATATTGATTGACATATGGCATGCATCTGGGATATCTATATTCTCTTCCTTCATGCTTTCTGGGAAGTTTTCTATCAGCAGCTGAACAACGATACTCTCTGTGTTCTCAGGTGTCTCATTCATTTCAGGGACTCCAATTAATCGAAGGTTGTTTCTCTTAATAGAGTACCACATGCTTCTTAATGCTTCTTCATTTCACTTGTTTCTTTTTTCTGATTTTGTCTCATAGATGCTGGCAACAGTAGCACTGTCTTCCAAGTCATAAATTCTTTTTTTTTTCATAGCTTTCTTTTTAATTTTTTAATTTTTTATTTAATATGACTGAGTAAAAATGTACATTCCCATATAAATTTACATGCCCATCTGTATGCAGCTTCCACTGCTCTCCCTGTCCGGTGACAGCACACTATTCCTCTCTGCTCCATACATATCTCATCCTCCCAACAGCCTCCTATCCCCCCCTCTCCACCAACTCTCCCTCCTCCAGACAGAGGTCAGCAGTATGATATCCTATAGATGTATAGAACCATAAAGTGCTTCCAATATACGGTGACTCTGCATTGCCAAGTCCACTCCATTCGTGTCCAAAGAGTGGACTTTTTTTATAATTTATGGGTAAGGGCAGCATCAGAGCTGGGGGCCATGCTTCCAGGGTAACGCCGAAATTGCTGGACCATCAATTGAAGTCTTTTAGTGGAGATCTCAGGATGCACTTGTGTTGCCAGTGAGACTCATCTCTGTGAGCTCCATCGTGGCTATCACTGGTGGTGGCCGGGCGCCATCTGGTTCTTCCAGTCCCAAGTTGATGAAGGCACCCACTGATGTGGGTCTCTCTATCTTCTAGGTTGTCTTTACCCCATGTCATTTTGGTCCTCGGTGAGCATCCTTTCCTGCTGAGTTGGGACCATTTGCTGTGTCCTCGGATGGCAGCTTGGCAGCTTTTAAGACCCCAGATGCCACTCACCAATAGGTGGTGCAGAGAGTCCTCTTAGCAAAACACTAGTTGTGCCAATTGGCCTCGATTTTGCCTAAGAGCATGGTCCCCTGCCCCCTGCCCCAGCTACTCTATTCTTGCAATATTGGATTAAGATGGAAGGAGTACTCAAGTTATGCTGAAGTCCACTTAATGTTGTTCTTGTTTCTAATGTGTGCTATCACCGATTTCTACCAGCCAGATTTCCAGCTACTATCTAACCTAAACCCTCCCTCCACCACGCCCTCCCTCCCTCTCCTCCCTTGCAGCTGTCAAAGAATCTTTTCTTCTATACACAAGTCTGTTTTTGAGATCTTATAATAGAAATCTCATACAATATTAGTCCTTTTGTCGCTGACTAGTTTCACTCAACATAATGTCTTCCAGTTGAAACCAGGTTAGGAGATGTTTCCTGGAATCACCGTTATGCTTTATCATTGCGTAGTGCTCCATTGAGTATATGTACATAGTTTACCTATCCATTCTTCTGTTGTTGGGCATCTGGGTTGATTCCATCTTTTTTCTATAGTGGACTGTGCTGCTATAAACATTCTGGTGCCTGTGTCTGTTGGTGTGAAAGGCCTTGATTCTGTAGGATATATTCCAAGTAGTGGAATTACTGGGTCAAATGGTATATCGATATCCATTTTTTTATGGAAGCACCAGATTGCTTTCCAAAGAGGCTGGACCATTTTGCAACCCCACCAACAGTGTAGGAGGGTTCCACTTGCTCCACAGCCTCTCCAGCATTTGTTGTTTTGTGTTTTTTGGATCATGGCCAGTCTTGTTGGGGTGAGATGGTATCTCATTGTTGTCTTGATTTGAATTTCTTTAATAACTAAAGATTGTGAACATGTCTGCATGTGCTTTTTGGCTGCCTGGATCTCCTCTTTAATGAAATGTCTGTCCATCTCCCTTGCCCATCACTTGATTGGATGATTTATCTTCTTCTTATTGATATTTTGTAGTATCTTATAGATTATGGAGATCAGGCGTCGGTCTGACATAGAGTTGCCAAATATTTTTCCCCATTCTGTGGGTGTTCTTTTAATTCTATTAATAAAGTCTTTGGATGAGCAAAAGTGTTTGATTCTTAATAGTTCCCATTTATCTATTTTCTCTTCTGTTGATTGTGGTTTGTTTGACAGATTTTGGAGTCTGTCTACATTGTGTCGTAAAACTTCCATTGTTGTTCCTACCTTTTCTTGGATGAGCTTTATTGTTTTGGGTTTGATATTTATGTGTTTTATCCAGTTGGAGTTGAAGGAGAGTGCGTGGAGAGGAGCAGAAATGAGGCTGTTGGGAGGATGAGACATGTATGGAGCAGAGAGGAATAGTGTGCTATCACCAGACAGGGAGAGCAGTGGAAGCTGCATATAGGTGGGCATGTAAATTTATACGGGAATGTGCATTTTCACTCAGTCATGTTAAATAAAAAAACATTTTTAAAAAAATGGTCCCAAAGGAACTCACCAATGAACAAAAGCAAAGGAGACTGGAAGTTTACCAAGATTTTCTAGAGAGGCAGGATGATGTTTTGGGCCATGTTTTCACTGGTGATAAAACGTTGGTATACCAATATGACCCTCAAACAAAGCATTACAGTGCACATTGGAAATCAGCCAGTTCTCCATGACCGAAAACATTCCATCAGTCCAAACCAAGAGTTAATATGATATTGCTGAAGTTTTTGATATCAGAGTAATTTTTCATTATGAATTTATTCCAACTAGACAAACAGCCAAGTTTACCATTTGGAAGTGTTGAAAAGGCTGCTTGAAAAATTTACACAGAAAAGACCTCAAATTTGTACCAATAACTCATGGCTCTTGCATCATGACAGTGCAACAGCTTACACAGCACTGTCTTTGAGGGAGTTTTTAGCAAGTAAACAAATAACTGCATTGGAAATCCTACCTACTCACCTGATCTTGCCCACAGCAACTTTTCTTTACCCTAAGATAAAGGAAATATTGAAAGGAAGACATTATGGTGACATTCAGAACATCAAGGGCAATACAACAACAACTCTGATGGCCATTCCACACAGAGTTCCAAAATTGCTTACAAGGGTGGTGTAGGCACTGGTATCAGTACTCCCCAGGGCAGTACTTCAATGGTCACCATAGTGATAGTCAATAATGAGTTAGATACCACTTTTTCTGAGTTTACAAACTTAGTCTTCAGACCTCATATACTGCTGCAGCCACTTTTGAATGATCTTTGGCAAATTTTACTTGCATGTGATATTGTTAAATAATTCTTGCATTTGATTGTATCACCTTTCTTGGGAGTAGGCATAAATATGGATCCCTTCCAGTCATTTGACCAGGTAGATCTCTTATAAGTTTCTTGTCAGAGAAAGATGAGCACTCCGAGGGCTGCATCCATCTACTGAAACATCCCAATTGCTATTCCACCAATTCCAGGAATCTTGTTTTTCACCAATACCTTCAATGAAGCTTGTACTCCTACCGTCAGAACCGTCAGTTCCTGATTGTCTTAGTCATCTAGTTCTGCTATAACAGAAATACCACAAGCAGATGGTTTTAAAAAGGGAAACTTATTTCTTCAGAGTAAAGTAGACTAAAAGTCCAAATTTAGGGCTTCGGCTCCGGGGGAATTCTTTCTCTGTTGGCCATGGAGGAAAATTCTTATTGTCAATCTTCCCCCAGACT
The DNA here is from genome assembly GCA_028571685.1 of Heterohyrax brucei. Lineage (NCBI taxonomy): Eukaryota > Metazoa > Chordata > Mammalia > Hyracoidea > Procaviidae > Heterohyrax > Heterohyrax brucei. The sequence goes on from CM053150.1 coordinate 134,744,628, forward strand.
GGGAGCTTCCGTGACTCATGAACTCTGGGTCCAAAGGACACACTCTGCTCCCAGCACTACTTCTTCACATTAGCTCACCAACTCTCTGCTTGTTTCCTATTCCTTTATATTCTAATAGATTGCCTCAAGGCACAATACAGTCTTACCTATTGAGGACTTCCCTACAGACCCAAATTGCCATCCATCTTCCACCATTATCATCATAGAGGCAAGGGTTATAACATGTAGGAACATCATGCAATACTGAGAATCATGGCCTAGTCAAATTGCTACACTCTTTGGTAAACACAATTCAATCTATGACACTGATTATATGCCATCTTCTGAAATAGTTGAATGTTGACCAATTCTTTTTAGTATAGTGACTCTGTGTTTTCCTTTCATCTTATTCTGACGCTTTCTGCATCATTTAATACATTTACTACACAGTCTCTCACTATTGCAACTCAAGCCTTGAATTTTTCCTGAGTTCTTCCAATTTGAGAAATGCTGAATGAGTTCTTTTTTGATTTTCCATCTCCATGTCTTTGCACATGTCATAATGCTTTAATGTTACATGTTATAATGCTTTAATTTGTTTTTTTGAACCACCCTATGAAATATTCTGTTCAGCTATTTTGCTTCATCATTTCTTTCTTTTCTGATTCGACGGCACTTGGTTTTTACTAAGAAAGAAGACCCAGCAGTCTACTTCTGAAAAGAATTAGTCAATAAAAGCCATATAATTAGCAATGGAACATTATCTGATATAATGCGGAAGATGAGACCCTCATATTGGAAGGCTTTCAGTCTATGACTGGGGAAGTGCTGCCTCCTCAAAGCAAAACCCAGCACTATCATCAAGTCAATTCTTTACTCATAATGTTACCAAACTAAGCTCCAGATTTTCATTACCTGCCCCCCATAGCCAATCTCTGAGACAGGTATTTTGGTGAGTGATCAAAATACTTTATTAGCTATGTTTTGCCAGCAAACAAACATGAGGGACAGACTGCATATTCAAATCTGTCCTAATCGGGAAGGTTTAACAGGGATTTTTATATGAGGGGCTACATGGGTGTGAGGGGTTTACAGTGAAAGCAGTGGAGAGGAGCCATTTTCCTAAGAGAACATTGGGAAGGATTCCTGCTTGGAGCAGGCTGGTGGAATATGTATATCAAATCCTAGGGTCTGGAGCTCTCAGCTATCTCCAGTTGGCTGGCACCTTCACTTTTATCTCCACTTGGTATGAAGTACCTAAAAAATGCTGAAAATCTGCAAATATTATCATTGTAGTGGCCCCTGTTAGTTAATATGTGACTTCCTGAGCCAGGTATAAAGGAAGTCAGAAGTTTTAAGAAAAGAGAATAGAAACACAGGTAAAAAGTCAATTCTACAAAAATAATTAAATCATGGTTGTCTGTTTTAACTTTCCTTTTTAAAACTGGGTTGTCTAAAACTTCTGTCCTGTTTCAATAGCAGTGCTATAGGACAGAGTAGAATTTCCCCATACAATTTCCTGGGACCTTTGGGTAGATTTGTACTCCTGATCTTTTGGATAGCAGCTGGAGCTCTTACACAGTATGTCACTAAATGACATGGATGAAGTCAAGCTTTCAGCACCTTCATAAGCACATGTGTCATGACTCAAAATGAGAAAGTACATCTGCAAACATCTACTAATATCTGGAGCATGAAATGTACAAATTTGGAAAACTGTCAAAAATGTAGCAATGTTTAAACATCAATATCCTGGAATATGTGAGCTGAAATGGACTAGTATTTGGTCATTTTAAATTGGACAATATAATACTGGGAATGCCAATGTGAAGAGGAATGTTGTCAAAAAGAAAATTTCAGTATCTGCCTAAAGTACAAAAGCAACAGGATAATATCCATATGCTTATAAGGAAGACCAGTTAATACAACTGTTGCTCAAATTCATGCACAAACCACTTTGGCCAAAATCAAAGAAAATGAAGATTTTTACCAACTTCTGCAGTCTGAAATTGATGAAGAATACAATCAACATGTATTCATAACTACTGGTGATTGGGATGAAAAAGTGAAAACAAGAAGGATAGGTGGTTGGAAAGTATGCCTTTGGTGATAGAAACAATACCAGAGATCATACATTAGAACTTTGTGACACCAATGGCTTTTTCATTGTCAATACCCTCATTCAACAGCATAAAAGGCATTTATAGATGTGGACCTCACCAGATAGCATACACAGGAATCAGATTGACTGCATCTGTGGAAAGAGGTGACAGAAAAACTCAATATGATCAGTTAGAACAAGGCTAGAGGTTGATTGCAGAACAGACCATCAGTTGTTCATACGCAAACTCAAGTTGAAACTGAAGAAAATTAGAAGACGTTCTTGTACGGCAAAGTGCAAACCTGAGTATATCCCACCTGAATCTAGAGACCACTTCAAAAACAGATTTGATGTGCTGAACATTAATGACCAAAGACCAGGCAACTCCTGGAATGATATCAGGGACATCATGCATGACGAAAGCAAAAAGTCATTAAAAAGACAGAAAAGAAAGAAAAAAAAATTTATGGCAGAAACCGGTAATCGAACATCCAGTAAAAGTCAATGTACATTCCATTTATGGCTTTATAAATTAACTCTGTAATCAATTTTTTTAAATACGCATTTAAAATGTTCACATGTCAGAGATTTTTTGTCTCATTTCTCTACCTTAGGTAGGACACATAAACAGCAGATAAATGGTTTTGTTCCCAAACCATTTGAGTACAATCCAAAGGCTGGCATGTGCTTGTAAATAGGTCTTTTGAAATGGTACTGTATGTCAAGTTACACTTTATGGAGCTTAGTTTTTGCTATTTAAATAAGACATAATTATCAAAAAATTTTTTATTCATCCATAATGGACTTTAGGAAAGATAATACATTTCTCAAAAAATTCTCTAGATTTTTAATCAGATATTGAAAACCTAGGTCTTTGCTAACACTGAATATCCGTGCATAGCTTTTCCAAATACAGGGAATAGTCTGTCTCTTTCACTGAACTGCAAGCAATTTTTATATTTGTGTGTCCACCTTCTAATGTAATGCCTGCTGATTCACTGCAGGTTCCCAATATATACTGCTTTAATGAAAAATTGTATTGAACATATTAAGAGGTCTGGAACATCAACTTGAGCTAAGGCTAGCTATAAGCCCATAATTTTGTCCTACACAGAAAACATTGTAGAAATAAACCCACTGTAGTAGCTACATGTTTCTCCAGCTAAATATATTTTTTTGCTATAATTAATTGAAAGTGTAAAGTCCAAATCAATTTTGCATTCCATCCTATCTGCAATTCTCTCTGCTTACTGTCACCCTGTGACAGTACAGTCCTCCTTTTCACTCTTTATTTCTAGTATCTTCTTAATGAACACCTGTCCCTTCCTCTCCACTCTCTCCTCTCCCATCTAGAAAGAAATCAGCAGGACCAGCCAGCCAAGTGCCGCAGGACAGTGTCCTATAAATTTATAAAACCATAAAGTGCACACATCACATGCTCACACTGTCTCCCCAAGTCCAGTACATTCTTGTCTGAAGAGTTGACCTCCATACTGGTTTTGGGTCTGGGCCAGCAGCAACTGTAGCAGGGACCATGTTCCTAGGAGACCCTCCAAGTTGTTGGACCATCAATTCTGGTCTTTTGGTAGAGTTCTTGATCTGCACATCTTTCTTTTCTCATGCTACATCAGGGCCTCTACATTGTGTCCCCATCATCACTGCCTTTGGTTGTGGCCGGCACCATCTGCTTCTTCTGGTCTCGTGCTGATGCAGTCTCTCATTCACATGGGTTATTCTGTCTCTTGGGCCTATTTTTCCTTGTGTCTTTGATGGTCTCAGTCATCATTTGTTCCAGATGGGTTTGGATAAATTGATGTTCCTCAAATGGCAGCTTGCTGGCTTTTAAGACCCCAGATACCACTCACCAACATGGAGTATAGAAGGGTCTCTTAGCAGTAGGCTAGTTATGCCAACTGAACTTGAAGTCCCCTGAGAGCATGGTCCCCAGATCTTTGTCCCTGTTACTCTATCGTTTGAAACCTTGGGTTGAGTTTAGAAAATCTTTCAGTTTATGGTGTAGTCCGATTATGCTGACCTGCTTTCTACTGACTGCTGTCACACCCTTCAGCTAACCTAATTCCTACCAACTATCTAATCTATGAATGAGCCTCTCCCTTCTTCCCCAGTCTTGTAGCCATCAAAGAATCTTTTCTTCATACATAAGTCCATTTTATAAATCTTTATAGCAGAGATTTCATACAATACTTGTCCTTTTGCAGAAGACTGATTTCACTCAGCATAACATCTTCCAGCTGAAACCAAGTCATGAGATACTTCCTAAAATCATCATTCTTCTTTATCATTGCATAGAGTTCCATTGAGTATACGAACCATAGTTTGTTTATCCATTCATCTGTTGATGTTCACCTAGGTTGATTCTATCTTTTTGCTATTGTGGACAGTGTTGCAATAAACATTTGTGTGCATGTATCTGTTCATGCGACTGCCTTTATTTCCATAGGATATATTCTAAGCAGTGGGATTGCTGCATCATATGGTATATCTATTTCTAGCTTTTTAAGGAAATGCCAAACTGTTTCCAGAGAAGGTTGTACCGTTTTTGCATTCCCACCAGCAGTATAGAAAAGTTCCAAGTGCTCCACAGCCTGTCCTGCATTTGTTGTTTTGTGTTTTTTGGATTATTGCCAACCTTGTTGGGGTGAGAAAGTATTTCATTGTAGTCTTGATTTGGATTTCTTCGATAGCTAATGATCATGAGCTTTTCCTCACGTGTCTTTTGACTGCCTGGATGTCTTCTTCGGTGAGGTGTCTGTCCATCTCCTTTGCCCATTGTTTAATTGGGTTATTTACCGTTTCCTTGTTGATATTTTGTGATACCTTGTAGATACGGAAATCAGATATTGATTCTATACATAGTTGCTAAATATTTTTTCCCATTCTGTAGTCTTTTAACTCTCTTGATAAAGTCTTTAGACGAGCATAAGTGTTTGATTTTTAGTAGTTCCTATTTATCTATTTTCTTTTCTGTTGTTCATGTGTTGTTGGTCAGACTTCTTAGTCTGTCTAAGCTATGTATTAGAATCTCCACTGTTGTCTCTATTTTTTCTTCTATAATCTTTTCAGTTTTGATATTTAGGCGTTTGATCCACTTTGAGTTAGTTTTTTGGGTAATGTGTGAGACATGAGTCTTGTTCCAATTTTTTGCAGATCAGTATCCAATTTTGCCAACATCATTTGTTAAAAAGACTGATTTTACCACAGTTTACAACCTTTGGGCCTTTGTCAAATGTGAATTATCCATAGGAGGGGTGAAAATTTTGGGTTACCTAGTCTGTTCTTTTGGTCCAAATGTCTGTTTTTGTACAAGCACCAGACTGTTTTGACTACTGTAGCAGTGTAGCAGTTTCTAAGGTCAAGCAGCAGAAGGCCTCCCACTGTGTTCCTTTTCTTCAGTAGTGCTTAACTTATTGGGGTTTCTCCCTTTCCAAACAAAGTTGCTGATTTGTTTCTTCATCTCGTTGGAATTTGTATTGGGATTGCATTGTGTATGCAGATCACTTTTGGTAGAACAGATATTTTCACAATGCTAAGCTTTCCTATCCACAAGCAAAGCAGGTTTCTCCATTTATGTAAGTCTCTTGGTTTCTTGCAGTAGGGTCTTGTAATTTTCTCTGTAAAGTCATTTCCGTCTCCGGTTAGATTTATTTCTAAAATGGGGGCTGTTGTAAATAGTGCTGATTTGGTAATATCCTCTTTGATGATCTGTTTGTTGGCGTAAAGGACTCCTACTGATTTACTTGTATTTATCTTAGGTCCTCATAATTTGCTGAGTTGTTCTATTAGTTCCAGTAGTTTATTTATGGATTCTTTCAGATTCTCTGTATATACAATCATATCATCTGAAAATAGGGAGACTTTTACTTCTTCTTTGCCAATGAGGATGCCCTACATTTCTTCATTTTGTCTGTTTGCTCTGGCCAGAACCTCTAGCACAATGTTAAATACAAGTGGTGATAGCGGCATCCTTCTCTAGTTCCTGTTCTCAGGGGGATTCTTTCAGTTTCTCTATTCAGGATGATGTTGGCAGTTGCTTTGACATAGATGCCCCTTATTGCGTTGAAGAGGTTCCCCTCTATTCCTGTTTTGCTGAGAGCTTTTTTCATGAAAGGATGTTAGAGTTTGTTAAATGCCTTTTCCTTGTCAATTGACAAAGTCAGGTGATCCTCATCCTTTGTGTTATTTATGTGGTCGATCACATTAATTGATTCCTGATGCTGAAGCAGCCCTGCATCCCTGGTATGAATCCAACTTGGTCATGATAAATTATTATTATTTTTCTGATATGTTGCTGAATTCTATTGTCTAGGATTTTGCTGAAGATTTTTTGCATCTAGGATCATGAGTGATATCGGTGTGCAATTTTCCTTTTATGTGGGCTCTTTCCCTGGCTTTGGTATCAGGATTATGCTGGCTTCATAGAATGACTTTGGGAATATTCCATCCTTTTCTATGTTGTAAAGAAATTTCAGTAGTATTGGAATTAACTCCTCTCTATAAATTTGATAGAATTCTCTGAAGAAACCACCTGAGCCAGGACTTTTTTTGGTTGATGCTTTTTAATTAGTTTTTCAATCTCTTCTTTTGTGTTGGGTTTATTAATTTGTTCTACTTCTCCTTGTGATAATTTTGGTAGGTGATATGAATCTAGAAATTTGTTCATTTCCTCTAGGTTTTCAAATCTGTTTGAGTATAATTTTTTGTAGTATTCTTTTATGATACTTTTGATTTTGGTTAGGTTGTTGTGATATCTTCTGTCTCATTTCTTATTTGGGTTATTTGTTTCCTCTCTTGTTTTTCTTTTGTGAGTTTAGCCCATGGTTTATCATTTTTTTGATCTTTTCAGAAAACTACCTTTTGGTTTTGTTAAATCTTTCAATTGTTTTTCTATTCTCTAATTCGTTTCGTTCTGCTCTAATTTTTAATTCCTGTTTTCACTGGTGCCCAAGGGTTTATTTTGTTGTCATCTCCCTACTTTTTCAAGTTGTAGGGTTAATTCTTCAGTTTGGGCCCTTTCTTCAATCTGGATGTGTAGTTTCACAGAGACAATTTGATCTCTATGCTGCATTTGCTTTATCCCCTAGGTCCTTGTAGGGTGTGTTTTCATTCTCATTTGAGAATTTATTGCATCTTTGATTTCTTCTCTAACCCATGAATTTTTGAGCAAAGTGTTGTTTAGTTTTCATGTGCTCAAATTTCTACCTGTTTTTTTTCTGCTATTGATTTCAACTTTTATGGCTTTATGGTCTTAGAAGTTGCTTTGCAATAATTCAATGATTGGGATTTTGTTGAGACTGCTTTATGGGCTAATATGTGGTCTATTCTGGAGAATGTCCCATGTGCTTTGGAAAAGAAGGTGTACTTATATGTTGTTCAGTAAAATGTTGGCTATATGTCAACAAGGTTGAGTTGGTTGATTGTGCCAGTAAGATCTTCTCTGTCTTTATTGAGCTTTTTTCTTGATGATGTGTCAATTACTGAAAGTGGAGTGCTGAAGTCTCCTACTACTATTGTGGAGTGATCTATCTCATTTCTCAATGTTGTCAGTGTTTGGTCGGTGTTTTCAGATGCCCTAATATTGGGTGCATAAATAATTAATATTGTTCTTTCATCCTTAAGCAACAGTGATCATCCTTGTCCACAATGGTGGATTTTACTTTAAAATCTATTTTATCTGAGATTAGTATTGCCATCCCTGCTCTTCTTCACATGTGGTTAGTTTGGTATATATTTTTCCATCTTTTGATTTTCAGTTTCTTCATATCTTTGAGTCTAAGGTGTGTTTCTTGTAAGCAGCACATAGACAGATCATGTTTTTTGATCCAACTTGTTACTCTCCATGTCTTCATTGGATCATTCAATCCATTTACATTCAGTGTAATTATTGATAGATATGTATTTAGAGCTGTCATTTTGGTGCCTTTATTTTTGCATTGTTGACATTTTCTTTGTTCCATTTAATGTTCTGTTCTGAGTCATTTTTCTTTATGGGTTTTCTGTTCATCCTTTTCAGTGTTGGTTTTGTGTCTGTTGAGACTCTTGTATTGTTTCTTGTTTTATATGTAATATTGTTACTTTGCTTTGCAGCTACCCACTTGTTTCCCTTTAAAGTTCTAAGTTTAAACCAGTTTTTAGCTTCTGTATATCTCCTTACCTTCTCCATCTGAAAGAGTCCAACCAGATTATTTTTTTAATTTGAACAATTTATAAATATTCATGAGGCACAATATGCCACTTCTACTACTTAGCTTTCAGTTTTGTCATACTGTGGTGGTTTGTTTGTTACTCTGATGCTGAATGCTACACTATGGGCATTTCAAATACCAACAAGGTCATCCATGGTAGGGAGATTTTAGTGAAGCTTCATGAAGCCTGGAAAGTAAGAAAAGCCTGCAGCTTTTAATGAATGAAAACCCATGGATCACAATGGAACTTTGTATGACTAGCTTTCTTTGTTCACATCATCAGGAGAAATAAATTGTTGGAGGATGACATTGGTGAAGTAGGCAGCCTATGAAAATGAGAGAGATACTCAATGAGATAGATTGGCACAATAGCCACAATAATGGACTCAAGTATGCCAGTGATTATAAAGATAATTCAGGCTCAGGTAGTATTTTTTTTTTCCTAGTATACATAGATCACCATGATTCAGAGTCAACCCAACAGCAGCTATCTATAAGCTCGTGTTGTGCTTGGTTCTGTAAGGATATTCCAGTTAAATACTGCTGCATACAAAACCATTCCAAAGCTTAAATACTGAACACACACAAAAAAATGCCTTATTAAATCCTGGAATTATATGGATCTGGAATTAGAAGGGTACAATGGGGACCTTTCTTTGGTCCTTAATAACTTATATCTCAGCTAGGACAACTAAAATAGCTAGAGTCTAGAATAGCTTGGGGCTTGTCAGACATTTCTTTTTTTCTCTGTGTGGTGTTTTCATATAGATAGCTTGGTCTCACTTGTAGGATCGTAGCCTCAGGTATTTTACATGGATTTTACATGGATGACCAGAATTCAAAAAGGTCAAAGCATAAGTTGACATTTTTCGTAAATGCTAGGCCCATTACTGGTACGGATTCACTTTGGTCAAAGCAGTTTGAGGCCATCGTGGTTTAAGAGGAGGGGAAATAAATTCTGACATCTTAATTAAAGGAATGTATAAAATATGTGGCCATTTTTGATCTGCCAAATGGAAGCTTCAATGAATCTTAAGATTTGACATCTGCCTTCCAAGAATAGACAACCCAAAGGAGACAAGAAGATGCAAATATGGTACAAAGAATATGATTCAGGGTAAGGATCAAGGTGAGCATGGTTTTATAGCTATTATATTTTAAACTTGTATTTTAATTCTAATTATATTATCAATCTTCCAAATTAAACATATATATATATTTCATTTTATAGATGAAACAACTGAAGAAAACAATAACAAATTCCAAAAAATGTCTACATTGTATTCATTTGGCATACTTTAGATCAGGACTCATTATCTTTTGCTTGAAATATTGTAATATAATATTATAAATATTATTCAACATTGTGCTAGAAGTTCTAGCAGAGCAATTAAACAACTGAAAGAAATAAAAGGCATCTGTGTTGGCAATGAAGAAGTAAAGATTTCCCTCTTTGCAGATGATATGATTATTTATACAGAGAATCCAAAGAAATCCATAAGTAAACTATTAGAGCTAATACAAGAATTCAGCAAAGTATCGGGATACAAGATAAACATAACTAAATTAATAGGATTCCTTTATACCAACAGTGAAATTATTAAAGAAGAAATCACCAAATCAATTCCATTTACTATAGCCCCCAAGAAGATAAAATACCTAGGAATAAATCTAACTAGAGAAACAAGAGATATTTATAGAGAAAAATACAAGACCTTACTACAAGAAAGTAGGTGGAGTAATCTGCCCTGATCATAGATAGCAAGGCTCAATATTTTGAAAATGTTTATTTTTCTCAAAGTAATCTACTTATATAATGCAATCCCAATACAAATTCCAGTGACATTTTTTAATGAGATGAAGAAACAAATTATCAGAGTTATTTGGAAAGGGAAGAAGCCTCAAATAAGTAAAGCATTACTAAAAAGAAGAGGATACTAGGAGGCCTCTCACTACCTGGATTTAAAACCTATTACACTGCCACAATAGACAAAACAGCCTGGTATTGGTACAAAAGGAGACATATAGACCAATGAAACAAAGTAGAGACTCCAGAGATGCCACCATCCTCCTATTAACAGCTGATATTTGACAAAGGTCATCAGATTTTGAACTGGAGTAAGAACAGTCTCTTTAACAAATGGTGCTGGCATAACTGGATATCCATCTGCAAAAAAACTGAAACAAGATCCATATCTCATACCTTATACAAAAATCAACTCAAATTGGATAAAAGATCTAAATATAAAAGCTAAAATAATAAAGCTCACCTAAGATAAAATAAGGTCAACAATGGATGTTTTAATATGCAATATAGACAGACTTCAAAATCTGGCAAGCAACACACATTCATCAGAAGATAAAATAGATAAATGGGAACTAGTAAGAAGCAAACACTTTTGCTCATCCAAAGACTTCACCAAAAGGATCGAAAGACCACCTACAGAACGGGAAAAAATATTTGGCAACTCTACGTCAGACCAACACCTGATCTCCATAATCTATAAGGTTCTACAAAATATCAATGAGAAAAAGACAAATCATCCAATTAAGCAATGGGCAAAGGAGATGGACAGCCACTTCTCTAAAGAAGAGTTCCAGGCAGCCAAAAAACACACGTGGACATGCTCATGATCATTAATTATTAAAGAAATTCAAATCAAAACTACAATGAGATACGATCTTACCACAACAAGATTAGCTATGATCCAAAAAAAACGCAAAACAATAAATGCTGGAGAGGCTGTGGAGAGATCGGGACTCTCCTACAGTATTGGTGGAATTGCAGAAATGTACAACCTCTTTGGAAAGCAATTTGGCATTACCGTAAAATAATGGATATAGATATACCATTTGACCCAGTAATTCCTCTGCTTGGAATATATCCTACAGAATCAAGGCCATTCACAACAACTGATACATGCACACGAATGTTCATTGCAGCACAGTCCACGATAGCAAGAAGTTGGAATCAACCCAGATGCCCAACAACAGAAGAATGGATGGGTAAACTTTGGTATATGTACTCAATGGAGTACTATGCATTGATAAAGAGCAACGATGATAGCAGGAAACATCTCTCAATTTGGTCTCAACTGGAGGACACTATGTTGAGGGAAACTAGTCAGCGACAGAAGGACAATTATTATACGAGACCCCTACAATAAAAACTTAAAAGCCTACTCATACATAATAGAAAAGACTGTTTGACAGCTACAAGGGTGGGGAGGGTGGGAGGGAGGGAGGGCGAGGGGCGAAGGTTTAGATTACATAGTTGTTAGAAATTTGGTTGTGTGAAATTGGTGACAATACACATTAGTAAGAAGATCAATACTAATGGGACTTTGACACAACTTGTATACTCTTTCTATCTTAAACAATATTGTAAGCATAGAGTACGTACACTTACATTTATTATTTTAAAAAAGGAAATATTATAGTAGACACCAGTATTTTTCCATTTTAATACAACCTGTCTTCTTAGACTACTATCCTGATCATGTCATACAGATACACACATGGAGTCCCAGCTTCTGCTTCTACTAAGTTACCAAAATAAATTTCCGTTGACTATAAGGTTAAGCGCTACATCTGCTATCCGAAAGGTCAGCAGTTCAAGTCTGCCAGGTGTTCCTTGGAAACTCTATGGAGCAGTTCTACCCTGTTCTATACAGTTGCTCTGAGTCAGAATTGACTCAAAGGCACTGGGTCTGTTTTTTTGTTTGTTTGGTTGGTTTATAAGGTGTCTTAACAAAATATGACCCTCACAAGGGCCACTGTGAAGACCCATACAGTCTAAACTCTACAGTTCTAGCACTAACATTCTCATCTGGTTTATAATGTGAATGCCGTTTGCTGGGATTTTGCAATATAACGGCCCTGAACATAGAGAAAATCTGTTTATAATGTCTGTATCTATCTCTCTTATACAGTGATATATCTAGATAAGAGCTGAGCTTGTGTTTAGAACTTCATATATGTTACCTCCATTTTTATGCCTTACATAGTAATTTTATCACTTCCTATTTGAAATGTCTTTTTTTCAAATCCTGTAGAATAAGGCATATGTCTATCTATATGACATATTATAGATATGAGACAAGCTATGATGCATAGCTTTCAGGACTCCTAAAGCCTTCTGTTCTGTTGTTCATTTCTGAAATTTTGTTGTTTACCTTTTGGATTTCTAGCTGTTGTTTTTGCAGGATTTCTACTTGTTTATTCATTTAGACATTTTGTTCTTTCCCTGAATCCTTCTTTTGCTTTGATTGTATTTTTCTCAATTTTGGCTACATTTTCCCTAATGTTGTCTATTTTTATTTTAGTTTCATTGATATTTTCCTTGACTTCTTTCCTAATCTCTTGAAAAGTTCTAAATATTAGTGTTCATAATTTCATACTAGGCAATTTCACTTCCAAAGGTTATTGGAGTCTTTTGGTCAATTGTTGGAGTCATTCTTGTCCTTTTTTTAAATATGTGTTGTTACAGCCTTCTGTTTCCAAGACATTAAAGTACGTTTTTACTTAGCATGTTCACTTGTTTCATCTTTTTTTTTTTTTTTGTCTTGATACATTAGGGCAGGTAGACTGAGTTTCCTTTGCTGCTTGCTTATCTGGTCGCAATACTTCTCATCACCTTGTCTAGTTCTCAGGGTAACAGCAGGTAGCGTGAATCCCATTCACTGTATAGTGCTTAGTCAAGATGGTTGTGGAGAGACTGGAGAGGGGCTGTCTGCCTCCTAATGTTGATCCTGTGGTGTGGCAGTCTTCACAGCCCCTACATGATGGGCAATGGTATTGGACAGACAGTGGTAGGCCCCTGATCAAGTGCTAGAACCTAGTGGTTGCAGGAAACATGTGCTGTGGAGTCAGCTCAATGGTGACTCTGAATGCCAGTGACACTCTTGCAACAGTGGCATGGTGGGGATTATCAAGAACAGAAGGGAACTAATATTATGGACTAGGAAGAGGGAGAGAGAAAGAAAAAAAGGCAGTGTGATAGAGCCAGCTTTAGGAGTGGAACAAACCCTGGGGCTTGTGGGAAGAGGCATATGATACAAAAATGTGAGGCAGGGTAAAGTATTCTTCTCTGGTGACCAGATACTCTGTCTACTTTTGTAACTCTGTGAAGTTACCTTCCCATACTCCCTGTCTTTGATATCATTGCCCAGTGTATCTGGTCTTTGGCCATTAGTGTTCAATGCATCAAATCTATTCTTGAGATGGTCTCTAAATTCAGGTAGGACATGTTCAAGGTAGTACTTTTGCTCTCGTGGATTTTGTTCTAATTTCCTTCAGTTCAAATTTGAACTTGCATATGAGCAGTTGATGGTCTGTGCTACAGTCAGCACCTGGTCTTGTTCTGACTGATGATGTTGAGGTTTCCATTGTCTCTTTCCACAGATGTAGTCTATCTGATTCCTGTGTATTCCATCTGGTGAGGACAATTTATGTTTGTGAAAAAAAGAAGTTGCTGGTCTTGCAAAATTCTATCATGTGATCTTCAGCATCATTTCTGTCACCAAGGTCATATTTCCCAAATACCAATCCAACTTTTGCATTCCAATCACCAATAATTATCCACGCATCCTCATTGCATGTTTGATCAATTTTGGACTGCAGAAGTTGGTAACAATCTTAACTTTCTTAATCTTTGGTCTTAGTGGCAGGAGGCTAAATTTGAATAATTGTCGTATTAACTGACCTTCTATGTAGATGTATGGATATTATCCCATCACTGACAGCATTGTACTTCAGGACAAATCTTGGAATGTTCTTTCTGATAATGAATGCAACACCATTCCTCTTCAAGTTTTCATTCCTGGCATTGCAGACCATATGATATTCTGATTCCAAATGGCCAATACCAGTCCATTTCTGCTCACCAATGTTTAGCATATTGATGTTTACGTGTTCCATTTCATCTTTGACAATTTCCAGTTTTCATCGATTTATACTTGGTACATTCAATGTTCAGGTTATTAATGGATGTTTGCAGCTGTTTCTTCTCATTTTGAGTCTTACTGCATCAACAAATGAAGTTCCCCAAAGCCTTACTCCATCCATGTCATTCAGGTTAACACACTTTAAGGAGGCAGCTCCTCCCTAGCTGTCTTTTGAGTGCCTTCCAGCCTATGGGCTTATTTTTTGGCACTATATCTGACAGTTTTGCACTGCCATTCATAAAGTTTTCACTGGCCAATTCTTTTCAGAAGTAGGCTGCCCGGTCCTTCTTCCTAGCCTGTCTTAGTCTGAAAGCTCAGCTAAAATCTGTCCACCATGGGTGACCTTTCTGGTGTGTCAATACCGGTGGCATATCTTCTAGCATAGCAACAACATGCAAGTCCTTACAGTATGACAAATTGATAGGCATCATCCATGAAGAAAGCAAGAAGTCATTAAAAAGATAGGGAACAAAGAAACGACCAAATTGGATGTCAGAAGAGACTCTGAAACTTGCTTTTGAACATCAAGTAGCTAAAGCAAAAGGAAGAAATGATGAAGTGAAAGAACTGAACTGAAGATTTCAAAGGGTAGCTTCAGAAGACAAAGTAAGGTATTATAATGATGTATGTGAAGAGCTGGAAATAGAAACCAAAAGGGGAGACTATATGCTATGTTTCTCAATCTGAAAGAACTGAAGAAAAAATTCAAGCCTTGAATGGCAATAGTGAAGGATTCTACAGGGAAAATACTAAACAACTGTGGAAGCATCAAAAGAAGATGGAAGAAATACACAGAGTCATATCAGAAAGAACTGGTTGACATTCAACCATTTCAAAAGGTAGAATATGATCTATAACAATAGTACTGAAGGAAGAAGTTAAAGCTGCATTGAAGGCATTGGCAAAAAGGAAAAAAAAAGAGAAAAAATTGCAGGAATTGATGGAATATCAACCGAGATGTTGCAAAAAACAGATGCAGCTTTGCAAGTACTCACTCTTCTATGCCAAGAAATTTGGAAGACAGGTACCTGACCAAGTGAATGGAAGAGATTCATATTTGCACCTACTCCCAAGAAACTGATCCAACTGAATGTAGAAATTATTGAACAATATCGCTGATATCACAGGCAAGTAAAATCATTCAAAAACAACTGCAACAGTGTATTGACAGGGAACCACCAGAACTTCAAGCTGGATGCATAAGAGGACATGGAATAAGAGGTATCATTGCTGATGTCAGATGGATCTTGGCTGAAAGATGTTTATCTGTCTTTCATTGACTAGGCAAAGGCATTTGACTGTGTGAATTATAACAAATTACAGATAGCACTGGGGAGAATGGAAATTCCAGGGCACTTAACTGTGCTCATGAGGAATCTGTACATGGACCGAGAGGCAGTCATTAGATTAGAAAAAAGGGACACTGTGGTTTAAAGTCAAGAAAGCTGTGTGTCAGGGTTGTATCCTTTTATCACACCTTTACAATCTGTATGCAGAGAAAATCTGAGAATCTGGACTATATGAAGATGAATAAGACATCAGTTTCAGAGGAAGACTCATTAACAACCTTCATTATACATATGGCACAACATTGCTTTACTGAAAGTCAAGAACATCTGAAACACTAATGAAGATTAAAGACCACAGCCTTTGGTATGGGTCGCACCTCAACATCAAAAAGACAGAAATCCTCACAATGGGACCCATAAGCAACATCAGAATAAATGGAGAAAGGTTTGAAGTTGTCAAGGATTTCATTTTACTTGGTTCCACAATTAACACACATGGAAGTAGCAGTCAAGAAATTAAAAGATGAATTGCTTTGGGAAAATCTGCTTCAAAAGACCTCTTTAAAGTGTTGAAAAATAAAGATGTCATCTTGAAGACTAAGGTACAATTGACTCAAGGCATGGTGTCTTCAATCACATCATATGCATGTGAAATCTGGACAATAAATAGCGAAAACAGACAAAGAACTGACCCCTTTGAACTGTGGTGTTAGGACAGAATATCACCCATACAATTCATTGCAAAAAGAACAAACAGATTTGTTCTGGAAGAAGTACAACCAGAGTGTTCCTTGGAAGTAAGGACAGTGAGACTGCTTCTTACATACTTCAAACATGTTGCCAGAAGGGTTCAGTCCCTGGAGAAGGACATCATGCTTGGTAAAGTAGAGGGTCAAAGAAAAAAGAGGAAGACCCTCAACGAGATGGGTTGACACAGTGGCTGTAACAACGGGCTTAAGCATAAAAACAATTCCTGGCATGGTGCAGGACTGGGCAGTGTTTCATTCTGTTGTTAATAGAGTCGGTATGAATTGGGACCAACTCAATAGCCCCTGACAACAACTCCCTGTCTGAGGCCATTGCAGTACCATGACAGTTGGCAGAGAATTTCTGTTTTATGTGTCTCCTCATTTCTGTTTCCTGTCAGCTTCTTTTTCTTTTCAGTGCTTGTGCTACTTCTTTATCCCTTCATTTGATGCTTAGGTTTCATAGATTGACATCTGTGTCTATTTTACTTAGTTTTTCAGGTCTTTGCTGCAAAAAGATGTTGTGATGAGTGTCTCTGGAATGCCATGTCAGAAAGAGGAGATTTGTTTCATTCATAAAGTGAAGAGATGAACACATTAAATTTATTAACTCACTTTTTATTTTAAGGGAATATGACTTTACTATTTTATGATACTTAACTAGCTCAATGAACCCTTGGTTGCCTAGTGGTTAAGTGCTATGTCTGCTCACCAAATCTCAGCAGTTTGAACCTGCCAGGTGCTCCTTGCAAACTCTATAAAGCAGTTCTACACTGTCCTATAAGGTCGGTATGAGTCAGAATCAACTCAGTGGCAGTGGGTTTGGGTTTGGTTTTGTTTTCCATTTCAGGTATGTGGTTAAAATGAGCAAAATTCCACATAAATTAGTCCTTAAAAATGGGAAATTATATAGCAGACATTCTTATTGCCCTCTACTTCATACCTTGGTTCCAGTTTAACCCTGTTGCAGTGCTGTTTCATATTGGAAGTTTACCATCTCCTGGTCACATGGAATATCTGCTTTTCTACATGGCAACATTTTCCACAGATAAGACAAACCACTCAGTTAACACAGTCATAGTATGCCAGAAATAGAGTTAGAGCCCCTAGAAATAACACTCACCTCAAAATGAACAATATTTGGTGGAATTAAAAAAAAAGTAGAAACCCCTTGCCATCAAGTCAATGCTGACTCACAGCTACCCTATAAGGACTGGATAGAACTGCCCCACAGAGTTTCCAAGGAGCACCTGCTGGATTAGAACTGCTGACCTTTTGGTTAGCAGTCACAGCACTTAACCACTATACCACTGAAATCCTGATCTTTGGTGAGAAAAAACTTTCTATGTACTGTGCTTAGAAGGTCCCCAGAGATACTGAAGCCCAATTGTCCACTTACTAGCCAGATTAAAATGCATCCTTTACTGGCTTTTTTACCTTCTATTTTTTTCCCCTTTCCTTCGCTTTTGCTTCTTGTAATTCCCTTCCTAACTACTTCCTGGAATCATCTGTACCTAAGACCACATTACAGGCTCTGCATCCAGTGGAATTCAAAGAAAAAATGCAAGATACAGAGCTTTCACTCAAGGAAAAATCATTGACACTTCATGGGGATGTCAAGACACCTTTGAATTATGGTGCTGACAAAGAATGTTGAATATATCATAAACTGTCAGTTGAATGAACAAATCTGTCTTGGAAGAAGTACAACCAGGATGCTCCTTAATAGTGATGATGGAAAGCTTTAGTCTCACATGCTTTGAACATGTTATTGTAAGGGGTCATTCCCTGGAGAAGGACATTATGCTGGGTTAAAGAGAGGATCGCAAGAAGAGGAAGACCTTCAGTGAGAAGGATTGACACAGTGGCTGCAACAATGTTGTAAAACATAGTAATGACTGTAAGGATGGCACAGGGTAGGACAGTGTTTTGTTCTGTTGTGTGTAGGGTCACTATGAGTTGCAACCAAATAGCACCTAACAGCAATAATTACCAAGGTTGCAAGAATGAAACAGCCTATAAGCTAGGCATTTTGCCCTTCTTGAACAGGTAAAGCAATCACGGGCTTGGAAATTGAAAAACACAGTTTAATGCTACATCCTGCACTTACCAGGTGACGAGGCTAAGCAGAAGAAAGAACAAATATGGTAACATGTGAAAGTACCTGGAAGAGTTGTTATTGCATAACTGATCCCAGTTACGGTTAAACTGAACCTAACATTTACTCCCATTGCAGAGGCAGATAACCCAGACATTGCAATAATGCTAATTATACACACTATGTAGTCATAACTTCACCTCAGTGCTCTACAGTCAAGCACATATTGACCACTTGTTGTCACTAAATATTTGCAAAAGATAAGAAAAAATGATAACCAAATGATTTAATAAATGATTTTCTAATGAAAGGTTTTACTATATTTAACTATTTGCATTTCTCTTTAAATATTTTTCTGTAGGCAACACACATCTTTAGAACATTCTTGAGTTATTTTTTTTGTAAAATTAAGTTATTTCAAATACAGGTGGACCAGTATAAGAATTAATTATATTTCAGTTTCAGCTTCAGAAACTCCCTTTTTGGAATTGTAAGGAAATGCATTTAGTTACTTTTTAGGAAAATATATTGGTTGTCATGTTGTAACACAGTAAACTGAATATTTTCTTCTGTGATGTTATGCAAGCTTAGTTTAGTTTTCCATATGTGGTGTCCAGAAAATTAAAAAAAAAAAAAAAAATCCTGAATAAGGCCAAGATGGAGGACTATACACACATGTTCTCAATTTCTTCTGAGAACTAAGGCCTGGATCAATAATTGAGTATAGCAACACAGACAGCCTGGGAGCCCTAGGATTTGGTTTAGGGTTTTCAGACTGGACTGGGTGCCAGTAAGGGGGAAACTACCTCTCACAAAGAGGAGGCAGTGACATGGTCTGCTTCTGCTGCTGAATCCTTTGGGAGGACTGCAGGTTCAGATGACTTCTTTGTTATCTGGGAGGCAATAACTGGGCATGAGCCAGCTAATATGCTGAACTGTAGTACTTAAACAGCATATAGTGCAGCAGAGAGACTGTGCTTGGGACAGCCACATATTGTGAGGCCAGCTGCCAACTGAGGGTACCAGTGCCCCTCCACCCTCTCTTCTAGGAGCTGTGCCATATATTCTGCTGACTCACAGCAGGAAGGGCAACTCAGGTAGGATGATGTCTTGGTCAGCCATACCGCCGGTCTTAACTGGGGCTTATTTTCATGTTGAGCTTCAGTCCCTGTCTGGATAGTGCTTCTCTGGCAGAAAAGCTGTGTTTAAGATGATCATACCTAGACTTATGGATGGGGCCTGGCAGATGAAGGTGTCAAGGCCCTAACTCTCCCATCTTTGAACCACTTCGTAGCATCTGGGGGCAGGCCATGAAGTGCATTCATTGTCAGCCAGAAGGTGGGGCCAGCCACACCTGAGGGCCTCACTGATTTAAACAGCTGATGAACAGCTCCTTGCTTAGCAGTAAAGCACCTTTTCAAAATAAGACCACCCGTAGAACTGAGTGCTGAGCCAGCAGGGGCATTTCTACCACCCTTTCCTGATCCACAACACAGTGTCAGCTGATGGCCTCCCCAGTGACTACATCAACAGGGCACCATCTTTGCCAGTCAGGAGGGATAACCTGTCACCCCTAAGGGCCCAGCTGCCTTTGGTGGACACTAAAAAGTGCACCTCTCATCAAATAAGTAGTTTTTAAGCTAAACACATCTACAGCACACAGCAGTCCTGGGCAGGCTAATGGGGTAGCATCCTTCTCTCCTCCCTTCCCTAAGCTACACTACAGGCTCAACTGGCATAATGATGGAAAGTTGGCACAAGCAACTCTCAGCTTTAGCAGACAGGTGGTGGGGCCTGCCACCTCAGAGACTCCAATTGGGGCCAGTTACTAGAGAATACAGAGTTGGCTGTTGACCAAATCTAGCAGTGCTCTTACTCCCCTTTTAGAACTATACATCAGCTCCTACTGGGGTAACACCAGAGAAACTGAACAGCTTCTTGATGGCATGAAGACAACAATCAACAGATAACCATTTAAATCAGCAGTCCACTATGGCTCTGGAAAACTCCCAAAATAAGAAATAAAAAAAAAAAACTTCCCAGATGAAGAAGCCATTATGAAATTATCAGAGATCAAGTACAACAGAATTATATAGAGAGCCCTCCTGGATTAAACAAAATGTGAGAGAAAAAAATGAAAACTTAAGTAAGCTATTTGAAATGACGGAACATCAATGATCTGAAATCCAGCAGATCAATGATAAAATTACAGAATTAGATAATGCAATTCAAAGCCAAAAGAGCACAGCTGAGGAGAAGGAAGCCAGAGTTAGTAAGCATAAGGATAAAGCAACAGACACCAGCATTTATGAGGAGAAATCAGAGAAGAGAAAAAAGAACAATTTAAAAGTATTAAGAAACATGTGGGACTTTATTAAGAGGAATAATCTATGAATAATTGGAGTTCCTGAACAGGGAAGGATAGCTGAAAATACAGACAGTCATGTTGTAGAGTTGGTGACAGAAAACTTACCTGAAATCATGAAAGAAGAGAACATAAATACCCAAGATGCATATCAAACACCACGAAAACCAGATCCCCAAAGAAAGATACCAAGACAAATTATAATCAAGTTAATAAAATGAAACATGAAGAGAACCTCTTAACAGTAACAAATCTTAACAAAGGTCCACTCTTTGGACAGGAATGGATTGGACTTGGCAATACAGAGTGACCATATATTGGTTGCACTTTATGGTTCTATACATCTATAGGATATCATCCTGCTGACCTCTGGCTGGAGGAAGGAGAGTGGCTGGAGAGGAGTGGAAAGGAGGCTGTTGGGAGGATGAGACATGTATGGAGCAGACAGGAATAGTGTGCTGTCACCAGACAGGGAGAGCAGTGGAAGCTGCCTATAGGTGTGCATGTAAATTTATACAGGAATGTACATTTTCACTCAGTCATGTTAAATAAAAATAATAATAATAATAATCCACCATGACCAAGTTGGATTCATACCAAGGATGCAAGATTGCTTCAATATCAAACAATTAATGTGATCAATGACTCAAGTAACACAAATGATAAGATTCACCTGATTTTCTCAACTGAAGTACAAAATGCATTTGACAAAGTCCAATACCCATTCATTGTAAAATCTTCTAGCAAAACAGGACTAGAAGGGAAAATCTTCAATCCAATAAGAGGCATCCACTCAAAGCCAACCACTTACAACACCCTGAATGGAGAGAGACTGAAGCAATTCCTCATGAGCACAGGAACTAGACAAGGATGCCCACATTCACCACTTCTAGTCAACATTGTGCTAGAGGTTCTAGCCAGAGCAACTAGAAAAGACAAAGAAATAAGGGGCATCCTCCCTGGCAAAGAAGAAGCAAAAATCTCCCTATTTGCAGGTGGTATAATTGTATACACAGAGAATCCTAAAGAATTCACAAGTAAATTACTAGAACTAATGTAAGAGTTCAGCAAAATATCAGGATATAACAAAAACAAGTAAATCAGTAGGATTCCTTTACACCAACAAAGAGATCATCAAAGAGGAAATCATCAAATTGATACCATTTACTATAGTCCCCAGGAAGATAAAATACCTAGGAATAAATCTAACTAGAGAAATAAGAGAACTGTATAAAGAGGATTACAAAACCTTACTGCAAGAAACCAAAAGAGACTTACATAAGTGCAAAAACCTATCCAGCTCATAGATAGGAAGACTTAACCTTGTGAAAATGTCTATTTTAACCAAAACCACCTACACATATGATGCAATCTTGATATAAATTTCAGTGTTATTCTTTATGAACTGGAGAAGCAAATCAACACCTTTTTTAGAAAGGGAGGAAATCCCAGATAAATGAAACACTACTGAAGAAGAGGAACACAGAAGAAGGCTTCACACAACCTGCTCTTAAAACCTATTATACTGCCACAGTAGTCAAAACAGCCTGGTACCGGTACCTGGTACATATGGACCAATGGAACAGAGCTGAGACCCCAGAGATGTCATCATCTTCTTATGAATAACTGACATTCGACAAAGGACCAAAGGTTATAAACTGGGGTAGAAGCAGTTTCTTTAACAAAGTGTTGGCAAAATTGGATACCCATCTGCAAAAAAAATAAAAGAAACACGACCCATATCTCAACGTTACACAAAAACTAACTCAAAATGGATCAGACCTAAATATCTAACCTAAAATGATAAAGATCATGCAAGAAGAAATAGAGTCTACAATGGAAGTTCTATACACAGCTCAGGCAAACTTCAAATTCTGATAAAGCATTAACAACATAGGAGGAAACAGATAAAGGGGAACTACTAAGAATTAAACACTTTTGCTCATCCAAAGACTTTTAGAAAGAGTTAAAAGACCATCTAGAGAACAGGAAAAAATATTTGGAAACTGCATGCCAGACTGATGTCTGATTTCCAAAATCTACAAGGTACTGCAAAATATCAACAAGAAAAAGGTAAATAACCCAGTTAAACAATGGGCAAAGGAGATGGACAGACACTTCACTAAAGAGGACAGCCATCCAGCCAAAAGACACATGAAGAAATGTTCATGATCATTAACTATTAGAGAAATCCAAATCAAAGCTGCAGTGAGATACCATCCCACCCCAACAAGGCTGGCCATAATTGAAAAACCAACAAATGCAGGAGAGACTATGGAGAGATCAGAGCTCTCCTACAGTGCTGGTAGAATTGCAAAATGGCACAACTGCTTTGGAAAGCAATCTGAAATTTCCTTAAAAAGCTGGAAATAGAAATAGCATTTGCTCCAGTAATCTCACTGCTCAGAATATATCCGACAGAAACAAAAGTTGTCAAACAAACAGATACATGCACATGAATATTTGTTGTAGCACAGTCCACAATAGCAAAAAAAAATTACCTATGTGCCCATCAACAGATGAATGAATAAACAAACTGTGGTCCTTAAACTCAATGGAAAACTATTCAATGATAAAGAACAATGATGATTTTAGAAAGCATTTCATAACATGCTTTCAATTGGAAGACATTATGCTAAATGAAATTACTCAGAGGCCAAAGGACAAATATTGTGCGAGACCCCTGTTATAAGATTGTAAAAATAGACTTGTGTACAGAAGACTCTTTGACAGCTACAAGAGTGGGGAGAGGATTGGTCATACATTAGATAGTCGATAGAAATTTGGGTTAGAAAGCAGGTCAACTTAACTGGACTTCAGCACAAACTGAAAGCTCCTCTAATCTTAACTTATTATTAGAAGGATAGAATACCAGGGGTGGGGGTCTGGGCATCATGCTTTTGGGGGGCGTTGAGGCCAATTGGCATAACTAGCGTATTGCTAAGAGAGTCTTGCACCCCATGTTGGTGAGTGGCATCTGGGGTCTTAAAAGCTATCAAGCTGCTATCTGAGGTACACCAAATGGTTCCAACTTGTCTGGAACAGACGATGACTAAGAACAACAAAGACACAAGGAAGAAAGAGCTCAGGAGACAGAAGGACGCACAAGAAGAACCAGAAGGCACCCAGCCACCACCAGAGACAGCCATGATGGGGAACACAGCATAGAATCCCTGAGGCAACACAAGAAAAAGAGGATCCTACTGAAGAACTTCACTAACAGATCAGAATTGCTGGTCTGACAGCTTCTAGGATACTCTGGGAACACAGTCACTAGACCTGTTGCTGCCCTTGACTAGAAAACACTACTGAGGTCAACTCTTCAGCCAAAAATGGACTGGACTCAGAGACACAGTGTGACCACATCACGTGTGTACATTATGGTTTGATGTGTTTATAGGATGCTGTTCCACTGTTCTCTTTCTAGATGGGACAGAAGACAGTGGAGAAGAGGGGACAGTATCTTGTTAGTAATATACTAGAAGTATAGAATGAAAAGAAGGAGTCGTCTGTCACCAGGCAAGTAGAGCAGAAGTTGCTGCAGAGAGGTGGGCATGCGAAATTGATTTGGATTGCATGGTTTTACTTAATCAGAGGTAAATTTTTTTCCTACCTGTAAACACTGTGTTTTGTTTACTGCATTCTTTCTGCATGTATCAAAAACATGTTAATAATTTCTTACCTTTGACATTTTTACAAGTTTGGGTTTCTGAAATGTTAGCTAAGGGCCATGAATGTTACAGAAAGATGATTTAAAATTGCCATTAACATTGATCATATTGTCCCAAAGATGCAATACAAAAGGCTTCCAAACATTTAAAAGCCAAGAGCCCAAATACATGTCTTTAAACTCATATGTGAACCATACACCACCTTAACAAAATTATTTAGTTTGCCATCCTCCATATGACTCCTCATTGTCTGAGCCCCCCAATATAGTATCTGCTATCATGTGTCCTGCATGAGTCTTTATACTTCTAGTGTACTACACAAAATCCCTGTTTGTCAGAGCTTTAGTGTGTCCTGAACATAGTTAAAATGAAGACTTTACTCTCTCACTGACCAAACTATTCCTGCCACCCAGTGCCAGGGGCTCTAAAAGGAGTTGTGATGTACCTCTGTAAGCATCTCAGCTGCTGAGCCAGAAGTGGGGCTCTGCACTGCCGTCTCACCTCCAACAAGGATACTTTTCCCTTTCTATTGCCCAGTCTAACCTCACAACCATTGGACTGATCTTGGGGTTCCCAGAATGCCATTCTGCTCTGTTCAGTTGTTTTTCTAGGCCTTAATTCTCAGAGGGAATGGAGGAGATGTGTGACTAGGCCTCCATCTTGGCCCTGCCTCCCCCACTCACGGTGTTTCTGTTAGAGCAGCACTAGATTACTAAGACAGTCGAGATGTAGAAACACTAAATAGACAAAAGATAAGTGGTAACTTTGGTGAAGGGTAAGACAGTAAACAATACTGCGGAAGCCAAACAATCTGTACAAGGCAAGATCATGGAAGCTTCCTAGATACATCCAAATCTCTCTGAGAGACTCAATTGCTGTGCTTAGGGTTGTGGGTACCATAATCTTGCAGAATATCTAACTCACCTGCCATAATAGTTCATAAAGAAAATATTCTATATGTTACTTTGGTAAGTAGTATCTGGGATCTTAAAAACTTGTGAACAGCCTTCTATGATACATCACTGGTCTCGCCCCTTTGAGATCAAGAAAGAATGAAGAAAACTAAGCGTGTAAGGGAAAGATTAGTCCAAAGGACTAATGGACCACATCTACAATGCCCTCCACCATACTGGGTCCAGCACAACATAGAAATTGTCTGGCTACCATCACTGACTACTCTAGCAGGGGATTACAGCAGAGGGTCCCAGACAGAACTGGAGAAAAGTGTAGAACAAAATTCTAATTCAAAAAGAAAGACCAGACTCACTGGCCTGACAGGGACTGGAGAAATCTTTTTTGGTTCAGTAATGAAGTCACTCTTGAGGTTCCCTTCAGGCAAAGATTGGACAAGTCCATAAAACAAAATGAGACTAAACAGGAATGGTGGCCCAGTGGCAGGGACTGGATGCCAAGAAGGAACAGAAGTGCTGGTAATAGGAAACTCAAGGCTGAGATGGGAGAATGTTGACAAGTTGTGAGGTTGCTACTCGGTGTCATGGAACAATAAAGTGTACTGTTTAACAAGAAACTACTTTGTTACGAAAACATTCATCTGAAGTACAATACAAATAAAACGCCTTTTTTTTTTTAACTTTGTCTTCTCAAGCTGCTGTTAGAAATTTTCTGTTCAGCCTTTTTTATTTTGCTTACATTTGTTTTAACTATAGTGAGAAAGTTTAATCATCTCATCTAACTTCTATTTGGGTCTTTTCTTACTCTCTTGTCTTTTAAGGGACATTCTGCTTTTGTCATATATTATGTCGTTTGTGTCATTCCTTTACTTGTATTGTCTTCAGTCTTTAATGTTCAATGCCTCAAATCTTTTCTTAAGAGGGTCTCCAAATTCAGGTGAGATATACTCAATATTGTATTTTGGCCCTTGTAGACTTATTTTAATTTTCTTCATCTTCAACTTGAACTTGCATATGAGCAATTGATAGTCTGTTCCACAGTTGACCTCGTCGACTTGTTCTGACTGATAATGAGCTTCTGTATTGTCTCCTTCCACAGATATGATTAGTTTGATAGCTGTTTTTCTGACTGGTGAGGTTCACATGTATAGTCACCATTCATGCTGTTGCAAAAGTGTATATGCTGAAATGAATAAATAGGTTAATGTTGCAAAATTCTATTATGTGATATTCAGCAGGTTTATAACACCAAGGCTGCATTTTCCAACTATTGTTGGAGGTTGCAATCTACCTTGAATGACCTCAAAGAAAGGCTTGAAGAATTATTTCCAAAAGAACACAGACACTGAAAATTTTATGGAGTAGAGTTCTACTGTGATACACATGGAGTTACCAAGATTCAGAATTGATACACATATAAAAGTTATATATATAAATTTTATGGATTTATACATGTTATTTACATGTGAATCTCATGTTATCTTTTTCAACAAAGAAAGTATACTGCTATTTAAGAGAAACAAAAATATACAGGCAGAAAGAAACTTTATTTCCCATATTTCCACTGTATGTTAGTGAACACCAAGGCAAGGGAGAGCTGAATCACTTACCTTGTTCATAATGGTAGGATGCAGATGGAATTAAAACTAAAGAATAGAGGGAAAATTCATGAAGAACAGTTTTAAAAGAAATGTAGTATTTTCTCTGCTTCTCAATATGCCATAAAATCTTATTTAAAAAAGTAAAACTGATGAGATTAAATTATATCCTAAACCAAACTGAAAAGCTGAAGAACTGAAATTTAAGAGAACTGTAAATTAGAAAATTCATTTGGGATTTCACAAATGAAAACTTTGTAAAAATGTAAAGTAAATTCTGTGTTTTATATCTTACGTAGTATACAAATGACTGAGTGCAATTCCTTGAGTGAACACATTTAAGTCTAAATCCTCAGAAAATGAATTTGGTCTCCTTGAGATTCAAGAAATTTGAAAAACAAAAGTAACAAGACTGTCTATCTCAAAGATTTGTCACTATTACATGTGAAACTCTACAGAGCATACTGCCCAAAAAACCAAACCCATTGCTATCAATTGCAATTCATAGTGACCCAACAGGACACAGAAGAACTACTCCATAGAGTATCCAAGGAGAACCCAGCAGATTTGAACTGCCAACCTATTGGTTAGCAGAGAGAGCATTAACCACTATGTCACAAAAGGTTTTGTAGCCCATACTAAACACTACATGATGTTGATTATTTTTATTTTATATAAATGTTTCTTTTCCTTGAAAGATGCTGTAATTTCAATGGATTAAATCTTCATTAAATAATTTTCAATTAAATGGGGTATAAATAAATACCTGAATAATGGTAAAAACAAATGACCAAGGGACTTTGATGCAAGAGAATTTGTTAGAGCAATTTATACATATATATAGATATATGGTCTTAAAAATAAAGACGTTTAGGGGGCAGAGTCAAGACTAGACAAACATCTCTTTAATTCCCTCTGAAAACTAAGTCCTGGATTGATAATTAAAAGGAGCTTTCTGGACATCCAGTGAGCCCTAGGATACAGCATAGGGCTGTCAGTTTGGGCTACATGTCACTGAATGGGAAACTTCTTGTCTTTCACTGAGCCCCATCTGCTCTTGTTGAATGGGCTGACTCCCACACACTGAAGGTAACTGGTATTTTTAACTTTTTGTTGGTCAGCAGATGGGGGATGGGCTTAATTGCCTGCTACACTGACCTGCAGAGCTGATGTGATCAGTGCGTGGAATAGCCACATTTTGAGAGCCCAGATGTGAACTTAGAGCACTACAGCCCTTTAACTCTCTGTTTACAGTTCTCAGCCACAGATTCAGCTATTTTGCGGTAGACAGGACAGCTTGACTGGGATACCATCTTGTTTGACTGGGAGGTGGAGTTAACCAACTGGAGGCTTCATCAAGGGCTAATTCCTAGGCTGGGAGGCAGCACCAGCCCAGGGAGTGCTTTTCCATCTGAAAAGCTGTGTTTAGCACATTGTAGCCTTACAAGTGTGGCCTGGCAGATGACAGCAGGCCATAATCTGTCCCTACTTTGAAATACATCACATCATCTTAGGACAGATGAAGTGTTGCGCCTGCTGCTAGCAGAAAGGAAGAGCTCACCACACCTGACAGTCTGATTTTGGAAGCTGTCAGATAGCTTTTATCCTTTTAAAATAAGACTGCCAAGAGAATTAACTGCAGTGCAGCCCAAAGGCATCTTTTCCAGTCTTTACTGTCCCACATTATAGGGTCAGCCATTGGCCCTCTGGTGACTCCATAAGTAGGACCTTGTCTTTGTCAGGCAGGAGGTGGAGGCTGCTACCACTCAGATTCCATAGGGCTCAGTCACTGGACTATGAAGAGCTTTCTGGTCACCAACTTCCTTCTCAGAACTGCACTTCAGCTCCTGTCGAGACAACACCAGAGAAATTAAATACCTTTTAGGTGTCCTGAGAGGAATAAGCCCTAGCCAAACATTTAAAGAAACATCCAACCACGGCTCCAGAAAACTCCCAAAATAAAGAATCAAAGACCTTCCCAGATGAAATTATTGGAGGCCAAGTACTAAAGAATTATACAGAGAGCTCTCCTGGACATTATACAAACTGCAGTAGAGCAAAATGAGAAATTAAGCAAAGTGTTCAAACTCACAGAACATCAGCATTTTGAAAACTGACAGATTGATAACAAAGTTACAGGATTAGAGAATTCAGTTCAAAGCTAAATGAGCAGAATTGAGCAAACAGAAACCAGACTCACTGATCTTGAAGACAGAGCTAGTGACAACAGCATTTATAAGGAGAAATCAGAGAAAAGAAATAAGAAAAATGAATAAGTATTAGTTAAGAAATATGTGGGACTCTATCAAGAATAAGATATGATCAATTGGTGGTCCTGAACACGGAGGGACACCTGAAAACACAGAAAGTATCACTGTTGAGTTGTTGACGGAAAACTTTCCCAAAATTATGAAAGAAGGGAACATAGATTTCCAAGATGTGTATGGAATGCCACAAAAATTAGACCCCAAAGGAAAGACACTGAGACATATTACAATCAAGCTTAACAAAATGAAACGTAAGTGGAAAATCTTAAAGGTTGTGAGACTCAAAGCAAAGCTAACATTCAGAAGAAAGCCCTGTAGGCTTTCATCTGACTTTTTGGCAGAAACGTTGTTGGCACAGACACAATGGGATGACACATTCACAGACTTGAAGAAGAAAAACTTGCAACCAAGAATTATATATCCTGCAAAGTTGTCTTTCAAATATGAAGATGAAATTAATACTTCACAGATAAACAGAAACTTAGAGATTTTGTAAAAACCAAACCTAAATTACAAGAAATAATGAAAAAAGTGCTTTATTTAGGAAAACAAAGCCAGTAAGTCTATATTTAAGGATGCAATGCAAGACACAACATCTAGAAGCCAACTTAGAGAAGGCACAAAACTCAATAAAAGCTATAATTTAAAAGAAGGGATCTAGTGATCATATCATGAAAACTCAGATACCATCATATTAAAAAATGGATATACTACAATTGTTACAGTCCTTCCAGACGGAGAGGAAGTTAATAAGATGTAGAAGTTAAAGTTGAGTTTAACCTTGGGTTATTAAGGGGGATCACAGCAGTAGCTGCAAAGCACAATAAAGATACAACATGCCAAAACAAGAAATGTAAGAAAGGAGTCTCAACAAACACAAAGCCAACACTGAAAGGGATGAAAAATCAACCCATAAAGAATAACCCAGAACAGACTATTAAGAGTAACAGATAAAACACCAACAGAAAAACAAATACATCAAAATGACACCACTAAACACATACTGTCATGGTTTGAATTGTGTCCCCACAAAAATATGTGCAGCCACGTGGCTGGGATATGGTTCCTAGTATCTTGGGACTGTCCTCCATTGTGTGGTTTTGCTAAACTGTGTGTTAAAGGATTAGGGTGGGGCTGTAAATTCCTGCTGTAAGGGGAGTTTCCCCGGAGTATGGCTTGCCCCACCCTTAATGTTTTCAGCTTGCAAGAGATAAAAGGGAAAGAACAACAAAGGACAACTGAGAACCTCGCTACCATCAAGCAAGCAGCACCGGGAGAAGAGCGCATCCTTCAGATCAGAGGTTCTTGTGCCAGGACGCTCCCTGGACAAAGACTGATGCAATACCAGACTTTCCTCCAGAGCTGACAAGGGGAAAGCCTTCTCCTGGAGTGGTCACCCTGAATATGGACTTACAACCTACCAGACTGTGTAAGAATAAACCTTCCTTTGTTAAAACCATCCACTCTGTGGTATTTCTGTTAGAGCAGCACTAGCTGACTAAAACACACACCTATCAATAGTTACACTGAATGTAAACAGACTGAACCCTCCAATATAGAGACAATGAGTGAATCTTGGATCAAAAGACACAACCCCTCTATATGTTCCTTTCAAGAAACTCACCTTAGACTTAAAGATACAAACAAACTGAAAATTAAAGGAAGGTATATATACCAAGCTAACAATAGAGAAAGAAGAGCAAATGTGGCAATACTAATCTCAGATAAAATAGATTTTAATGTAAAATCCACCATCGTGGATAAGGATGGTCACTATTTATTGCTGAAAGGTCCAATAAACAACCAGGACTTAACCATGTTAAATATTTGTGCTACCAATAGGGAAGCACCTAAATACATTGAATAAACACTGACTACACTGAAAAATGAGATGGCTCACTCCACGGTAATAGAGGAAGACTTCAACACTCCACTTTCAGTATTGGACAGACCTTCCAGAAAAAAAGCTCAGTAAAGACACAGAAGAACTTACTGTGACAATTAAGCTCATAGACATATGCAGAACTTTTTATCGATCAACAGATAACTACACCTTCTTCTCCAGTGCACACGGAACATTTTCTGGAATAGACCACGTGTTAGGACATAAAGCAAATCTCAACAAAATCCAAATCATTGAATTATTACAAAATGTCTTCACATAAAGCTGTACAAGTTGAAATCAATAGCAGAAAAAACATAGATACAAAAGGCAACTCATGGAAGCTGAACAACACCTTGCTCAAAAAGCCATGGGTTATAGAAGAAATCAATGATGAAATAAAGAAATATACGGATTCAAATGAGAATGAAAACACATCTTACCAGAACCTATGGGATACAGCCAAAGCAGTGCTCATAGGTCAACTTATCTCTATAAATGTACACACTCAGAAGGAAGAAAGGACCCAAACCAAAGAATTAACTCTTCAGCTTGAACAAGTAGAAAGAGAGCAACAGAGGAACCCCTCAGGCACCAGAAGAAAACAAATCATAAAGATTAGAGCAGAACTAAATGAATTACAGGACAGAAGAACAAGTGAAAAAATTGAGAAGAATGAAAGCTGTTTTTTTAAAAGATCAACAAAATTGACATTCGCTAAACTTAATACAGAAAAACAGGAAAGGAAACAAATAACCTGAATAAGAAATAAGATGGGAGGTGTCACAGCATATCCAACAGAAATCAAAATATCATAATGGAACACTTCAAAAGACTGTACTCTAACAGATTTGAAAACCTAGAGGAAAGGGACTCATATCATCTATGAAAATTATTCACAAGGAGAAGTGGAACAACTTATTAAGTGCATCACAAAGGAAGAGATTTAAAGAAATCATCAGAAACTATCAACCAAAAAAAGTCTTGGCCCAGATGGCTTCTACATAGAATCCTACCAAGCTTTTAGAGAAGAGTTATCTCCAATACTACTGAGAATATTTCACAGTATAGAAAGGGATGGAATACTCCCAAATTTATTCTATGAAGCTAGTGTAACAGTGATACCAAAGCCAGGGAAAGACCCAACAAAAAAGAACTACAGACCAATATCACTCATGAACCTAGATGCAAAAATCTTCAACAAAATCCTTGCCAATAGAATTCAACAACATATCAAAAAAATAATTCATCAAGACCAAGTGAGATTCATACCAGGAATGCAAGGCTGGTTCAACATCAGAAAAGCAATTAATGTGATCAACCACACAAATAACACAAAGACAAGAATCACCTCATTTTGTCAATTGATGCAGAAAATGCATTTAACAAAGTCCAACACTCTTTCATGCTAAAAACTCTCCACAAAACAGGAACAGAAGGCAAGTTCATCAACACCATAAGGGTCATCTACGCAAAGTCAACCGCCTACACCACCCTGAATAAAGAGAGACTGAAAGAATTCCTCTTGAAAATGGGAATTAGAGAAGGTTACCTACTCTCACCTCTCCTAGTCAACATTGTACTAGAAGTTCTGGCCAGAGCAATTATACCAGACAAAGAATTAAAGGGCATCTGCATCAGCAAAGAAGTAAAAATCTCCCTATTTGCAAATGATACCATTGTATATGCAGACAATCCTAAAGAATCCATAAGTAAACTACTCAAACTAATAGAAGAGTTCAGAAAAGTTTCAGGATACAAAATAAGCATAAGAAAATCAGTAGGATTCCTTTATACAAACAAAGAGATCGTTAAAGAAGAAATCACCAAATTAATACCATTTACTGTAGCCCCCAAGAAGATAAAATGCCTAGGAATAAATCTAACTAGAAAAATAAGAGACCTCTACAAATAGAACTACAAGACCTTACTGTAAGAATCTAAGAGAGACTTACATAAATAGAGAAACCTACCCTGCCCATGCCTAGGAAGACTTGACATTGTGAAAATGCCAATTTACACAAAGTGATTCACATATACAGTGCAATTCCAGTGCAACTTCTGGTTACATTTTTTTTTTTTTAACGAGATGGAGAAACAAATCATCAATCTTGGTTGGAAAGGGAAGAAACCCTGGATAAGTAAAGCACAACTGAAGAAGAAGAACACACTGGGAAGCCTCTCACTATCTGACTTTAGAATCTATTACACTGCTGGTACTAGTACAAAAAGAGACATACAGACCAATGGAACAGAGCTGAGACCTCGAAGATGCCACCATCCTCCTGTGAACAGTTGATATTCTGCAAAGGCCCTAAGACACTAAACTGGGTTAAAAACATTCTCTTTAACAAATGGTGCTGGAGAAATTGTATATCCACCTGCACAAATTTGAAGTCAAGCCAAGTGCCATCGAAATAAGACCCATATCTCATGCCTTACACAAAAACCAACTCAAATTGGATAAAAGACCTAAATATCAAACCTAAAACAATAAAGATCATGCAAGAAAAAATAGGATCAACAATGGAAGATCTAATACACAACTCAGAAAGTCTTCAAAATCAGACAAAGCATGATCAGCGGAAGAGAAAATAGATAAACAGGAACTACTAAGAATCAAACACTTTTGCTCATCCAAAGACTTTATCAAAAGAATGAAAAGACCACCTACCTAACCGGAAAAAAATATTTGGCAAATGCATGTCAGGACTGATGTCTGATCTCCATAATCTACAAGTTTCTACAAAGTAACAACAAGAAAAGGGTAAATAACCCAATTAAGCATTGGCCAAAGGAGATGGACAGACCCTTCACTGAAGAGGATATCCAGACAGCCAATATACACATGTGGAAATGTTCATGATCATTAGCTGTTAAAGAAATCCAAATCAAAACTACAATGAGATATCATCTCACACCAACAAGGTTGACCGTGATCCAGAAAACACAAAACGACAGATGCTGGAGAGGTTGTGGAGAAACTGGAACTCTCCTACATGCTGGTGAGATTGCCAAATGGCACAACCTCTTTAGAAAGTAATCTGGCACTTCCTTAAAAAGCTGGAAATAGATATACTATTTGACCCAGTAATCCCACTGCTTGGAAAATATCCTACAGAATCAAGGGCAGTCACACAAACAGATACATGCACACAAATGTTTATTGCAGCACAGTCCACAGTAGCAAAAAGATGGTATCAATCCAGTGTTCAGTGGAACAGTATGCAATGGTAAAGAACAATGATGATTTTAGGTAGCATTTCATAACTTGGTTTCAACTGGAAGACATTATGCTGAATGAAATCAATCAGTGGCAAAAGGCCAAACATTATATGAGACCCCTACCATAAGGACTTAAAAACAGACTCATGCACAGAAGAAAAGACTGACGACTGCAAGGGAGGGAGGGAGGAGGGAAGAGGGTTGGTTATAGATTACACAGTTGATAGAAATGTGGTTGGGTGAAATCAGTGGCAACACACATTAGAAAGAAGATCGGTTTAACATAACCTGAAAACTCTTCCAATCTTAACTCAACATTGCAAGGATAGAGTAGCAGGGGCAGGTGGCCAGAGACCATACTCTCAAGGAACATCTAGGCCAATTGGTGTAACTAGCCTATTGCTAAGAGAGTCTTCTGCATTCCATATTGGTGAGTGATATCAGGGGTCTTAAAAGCTAGCAAGCTGCCATCTGAAGCACAACAAATGGTCTCAGTTCAACTGGAATAGATGATCACCCAGGACAACAAAGACGTGAAGGAAAAAGAGTCTAGAAGACAGAAGGACCCATGGGAATGGGTGACTATACCAACACATGACCAGAAGAATCAGATGGTACCCAACCACCACTAATGACAGCTGTGACGGGTCTTACAAGGTCAACTTCCAGGGGCAACACGAGATAAAAAAGGGGGTGCACCCTAAGAACTCCACCACAAGATTGCAACTGATGGTCCGAAGGCCTGGGAGTTCCCATGGGAGCATGGCCCCTAGACCTGATACTGCCCCACCATAAATCATTACTGAGGTCAGCTCTTCAGACAGGAAGGGGTTGGACTTGGGTACACAGACTGACTATATCATGTTTGCACTTTATGATTCTATGCATCTGTGGGATGTCACTGGCCTCTTACTAGAAGGGAACAGAGAGGGTGGAGAGGAAGGGATAAGTGATTGTTAAGAGGATATGACATATATAGAACAGAAAGGAGAAGTGTCCTGTCACTGGGCACGGAGAGTAGAAGGAGCTGCAGATAGGCTGGCATGCAAATTTAAACTGAAATGTACACTTTCACTCAATCACAATTTAAAAAATAAAATAAATGAAGACTTTTAGCAAACTGGCATTCTGCTTAAGGTCATGTGATTAGCAGAGTTCATAAAAACATGCATCTTGAAATAACCGGGCAAGCAATATGCCCAACCTCAAAGCCTTTTCACTACCAAGGATGTTTTCTTTATTGTTTTAATATCAGTTTTGTATATACTAATTGCCTTCTGTATGCCAGGTACTATGTTCCAAATAATTCCTTTTGCATCACATAGTACTTTCCACATATCTCAAGGGCAGAAAGAATACCTACAACTTCCAGACACAGAAATGAATACCTTAAATTTCTAATAAGAAAGTATTCTGCAACCTCCTCATTAGAAAATGGAGTTTAATTTTGCATTTTATTTAATGAAAAATTAAACGTTCACTTCCATATCTTATTGAAATCCGTTAATGTATGGAAGTTCATAGTGGTATGTTATTTATTTTTAGCACACAGTTTATATTGCTAGTTTTCTTCCAAATTTTACATTTTCATTCTGTTTATAACAAAGTATATAGTTCATTCAAATCACTAATAATATTTAAGATGAGCTTATGGCTAAAAAATAAATATAAAGCTTAACTGGTAGACTACTATGAAAACTTATGGGGAAAAGGATGTTAAGAAACAAGCTGTAATCCAACTAGCTTTTCTGTAATATTTCCTTGATTTAGAAAGTTTTTCTCCTCTGCTTCCCATCTCCTTATTCTGTTGCTCTAGACTATATTCATCTGTAAAATATTTCTATTTGATGTCAATTCACTGTATCTGTTGAAAATTAATTTCTCACATTTCTACAGTTTTGTGTTTACAGTAAAGTGTGGTTATCAAAAAATCTAAATGATTTCTAATCCATCTAATGGAACTCAAATTTTCACAGTTTCTCATTATAGTAATATAAAATTTGGCTTGAAATATCTCATTATTAATTTTCTGGCTAGAATTTGCTGAACAGCTGGGCTTGTTAACATTTTCTGAATCTGCATATGACACATAAACTCAGATGTATACATGAAGAAACACTGTTTCCACACTATGGTAATAATCTTGGTCAAAAATTAAATTTAATTTCTTTATGAGAAGTCTGCTCAGATGTTTTTGTCTGCCATCCGGTTTATCAAAATCCATCTACTATCCTCCTTCACATAGTTACTTCATGACCTGAAAGAAGAGAGAACAGTCTTTTTGCTATGTAAAAATTTAGTTTGAACAATTGGAACTGGCAATTTATTGATTTGTTTTTTAAAAAATGTTTTTCATTTCAATAACTTGAGTTTCAATGAATATATTTCTCTGTTCTAGGTTGTTTAGGGTTGTTTATTACTAATAAATATATTTTTTGACAATTTTTTTTACCCTTATCTTTTCTATGTCTCATTCTAGGTCCAAATTTCTTGTCCCTATTCCAACTGGAAAACCCTGGTGGCACAGTGGTTAACTGTTACCTATGTTAGCCTTGACTTGGCTGGCTTGGCATGCTCACCTTGAGGTCAGCAGTTTGAATCCACCAGGCACTCTTTGGAAACTCTATGGAGCAGTTCTGCTCTGTCCTATAGGGTCTCTACGAGTCAGAATTGACTTTGACGGCAGTGGGATTCCAACTGGATACTGTAACTATGCTTAATCCTTGCTTCATTATTGAACACAGTAAGGTTGTACAACAAAAGAAAACCAAACCACTGCTATCAAGTCAATTGCAACTTACAGTGACCCTATAGCGCAAGGTAGAACTGCTCCATTGAGTTTTCAAGTCTGCAGTCTTTATATATATATATATATATATATTTTATTTAACATAACTGAGTAAAAATGTACATTCACATGTAAATTTACATGCCCCCCATATGCAGCTTCCACTGCTCTCCCTGTCCGGTGACGGCACACTATTCCTCTCTGCTCCATACATGTCTCATCCTCCCAACAGTCTCCTTTCCCCTCCTCTCCGTCCACTCCCCTTCCTCCAGCCAGAGGTCAGCAAGATGATATCCTATAGAACCATAAAGTGCTTCCAACATATGGTTACTCTGCATTGCCAAGTCCATTCCACTACTGTCCAAAGAGTGGACCTTTGTTATAATTTATGGGAACGGGCAGCATCAGGGCCGGGGGCCATGCTCTCAGAGGAACCCCAAAACCATCAATTGAGGTCTTTTAGTGGAGATCTCATGTTTCACCTCTTTTTATTCTTGTGTTGCCAGTGAGGCTCCTCTCTGTGAGCTCCGTCATGGCTATCACTGGTGGTGGCCGGGCACCATCCGGTTCTTCCGGTCCCAGGTCGATGTAGGCACCAACTCTTGTGGGTCTCTCTGTCTTCTTGGTTGTCTTTACCGCATGCCATTTTAGCCCTTGGTGAGCATCCGTTCCTGCTGAGTTGGGACCATTTGCTGTGTCCTCGGATGGCAGCTTGGCAGCTTTTAAGACCCCAGACGCCACTCACCAATGTGGGGTGCAGAGAGCTCTCTTAGCAAAACGCTAGTTGTGCCAATTGGCCTGGAATTCGCCTAAGAGCATGGTCCCCCACCCCCCACCCCAGCTACTCTATCCTTGCAGTATTGAGTTAAGATGGAAGGAGTGCTCAAGTTATGCTGAAGTCCACTTAATGTTGTTCTTGTTCCTAATGTGTGCTGTCACCGCTTTCTACCAACTAGATTTCTAGTAACTGCCTAAACTAAACCCTCCCCCCCTCCCCTCCCTCCCTCCCTCCCCTCCCTTGCAGCTGTCAAAGAGTCTTCTATACACAAGTCTGTTTTTGAGATCTTATCGTAGAGGTCTCATACAGTATTTGTCCTTTTGT
Source organism: Heterohyrax brucei (assembly GCA_028571685.1). Taxonomy (NCBI): domain Eukaryota; kingdom Metazoa; phylum Chordata; class Mammalia; order Hyracoidea; family Procaviidae; genus Heterohyrax; species Heterohyrax brucei. The sequence continues at coordinate 134,782,798 of CM053150.1, forward strand.
CGCTGACTACTCTCACTCAACATAATGTCTTCCAGTTGAAACCAGGTTAGGAGATGTTTCCTGGAATCATCGTTATTCTTTATCATTGCGTAGTGCTCCATTGAGTATATGTACCACAGTTTACCTATCCATTCTTCTGTTGTTGGGCATCTAGGTTGATTCCACCTTTTTGCTATTGGAGTCTGCAGTCTTTTTGAAGACAGACTGCCTCATGTTTCTCCTGTATAGTAACTGGTGAGTTTGAATTCCTGATCTCTGTTAGCAGCCAAGCATTAACTACTGTGCCAAGAGGATTCCAGTAGTATTACACTGGATTGAATTGTGTCTCTCCAAAATATATATCATCTGGGCTACGTCACGTTTCCCCACACAGTGTGTCTACCACTTTTTAAATCTGATGTGATTTGCCCATGTGTTATAAATCCCACCTTTATGATGTCAACAAGGTAGGATTAGGAGCATTTACGTTAATGAGGCAGGCCTCAATCTTCAAAATTAGCTGGTGTTTCAAGTCAATTTCCTTTGAGATACGAAACAAAGAAGCAAGCAGAGAGACATGAGGACTTCCTACAACCAAAGGGAAAAGAACAGGAACATTCATCCTCGGATCTGAGGTCCCCGTGCTGAAAAGCTCCTCGACTAGGAGAAGGCTGATGACAGGGACCTTCCTCCAAAGTCCACAAAACTGGCACCCTGCGTTAAAACTTCTAGCCTCCTAGACTGTGAGAGAATAAATTTGTCTTTGTTAAAGCAATTCACTTGTGACACTTCTCTTGTAGTAGCACCAGGCGACTAAGATGTTAAGTATAGATGAAACAAAAACTCTCGCCTTACAAATGATCATACAGATGTATTTCATAGGTGTATCATAAGTTATTTGATTGTGACTATGCAAGCAGAAAGGAGAAAACTGAACTCCAAACACTAGATACTGTATCTAGTGTTTTTGTTAGGCAGATTTCTATTCATTACAGCAAGGCTTAATTGAAGATCTATGAGATGTAGCAATACTGAGAAACAAAGAACAGAAATGGCAGAAATACAAGTAGGGTTTTTCACAAGTTAGAAAAAGTACAACAGTATTCCCAATGGAAACAACACCACAAAGCAATGAATATGGAAGGAGCAGATGCAGAAAACAATGAAGATAAAAAAATGGGAGATGGGAGTCCAGCTGGAGACTAGTATAAGTTTAGTTAGATTAGACAAAGTGGACTAGACTATAAACCGGCTTTAAATAAGTGGAGCAGAATAATTTGTTAAAATATAAAACTGTATTTTCTTTCTATTTGGAAAGTTTTACTTTAAAAATGTACATCAAAAGCAATAAGTCATGCCTTTGTGCAACAGGCATTGCAGCAACCACAATGTGGTAAGAACCTAACACCCTAATTATCCTCACCCCACTTTCTGGCACCAGAGAAAACTATGGATTATTTTTAATTTGCTGAGTGGGCAGTGGAAGCTTGGTGGTGACTGATAGTTTTCATTAGTCACATACACGAGCTTAGAGCCAAACACAGTGTTAATAGAATGATATTAGACTGCTGTGTAGCAAATTTCATATTTACCAGATAGGGAGCACTGGCGGCACAGTGGTTAGGAGCTTGGCTGCTAATCAAAAGGATGATGGTTCACATCCAGCAGCTGCTCCTTGAAATCTGTATAGTGCAGTTCTACCCTGTTCTACCGGGTTACTATGAGTCAGAATCTGCTCAATGGCAATGGATTTGGTGTTGGGGGGAGAGCACACAAGATAGAGTTTGCATCTTCAGTAAACTTCACATTCAAGTGTAATCCATGCTAAGGGCTGTACGTGTTCTTTAAACTTCATTAGTAAGTGTTTCAAATCATCTTCATTTTCAGCAAGCAAAGCCGTATCATCTGTATAACGCAGGTTGTTAATGAGCCCCCTTCTAGTCCTAATACTGCATTCTTTTTCTCATAGTTCAGATTCTGGAAGTATTTGTTCAGCACACAGACTGAATGGGTAACGTGAAAGAATACAACACAGTTATACACGTTTTCCAATTTTAAACCACCTACTAGTCCCTTGCTGGTGTTCACATGAATGCCTCTTGATCTTGTAGGTCTTCCATAACACACATAAATGTTCTGGAGTTTTTATTTTTTATAATATTACAAATAATACATCAAGATCCATACAGTTGAATGCCAGTGGTGGATTCACAGAAATGAGCAAGGATCAATTGCAATTCTGCTTAAGTCACTGAAATTTGGTGTTCTCTGTTACTTTCAGACAGTTAAGATGGTCCATAAAGTGGTCTTGTATAGTCTCATTAACATCATCAATGCTACCTAAATAAATCTCTTCATAATCAGTCTCCCTAGCCCTAAATTTCCATGCCTTTTCCATTTAAGCAAGTGTTATTTACTATGATATTTCTAATCACCTTGGGCTAGAAAATTGTTCAGCACCAGATCTAAGATCCATAATTTGCAAACCCTTTCTTGGAAATGGTCTCTTTCAATTAACTTAAGTACCAACCACAGCAGGTGCTAAAACTAGTTCCACCATGTAACTTTCCACTGTTGTAAAGGTGATTTCTGGTGAGGGCTTTTTGAATTCACATTCACCAATACTCTCAGCTAGCTATTGGGGAGGACATTTTTTTCCTTGTTTCATTTTCAGCTCTTCCCAAATTTGTACACACAAGATGCACACTTACTCAGGATCATTCTGGTGTAATCTCATGGCAAAAATAGGATAGGAGGCTTTCCAAAAAACTCAGGTCACTAGTCAATCAGACAAGTCACTTCACAGCAGATTCTCCACTTAGGCAGAATTGTCCTGATCTTACTAAGTTTCAAAGGTACAAAGTGAATTTTTAAACTTATACTTTACGTTTCATCAAATAAGATCAACGTATATGTTCTGATTAGTTCCATGCTTTAAGATAGTTGCTGACTCTATAGCAACATCAGAGAATGATGTTAACAGTTAGGGACTTCAATTGGCAGGTCATCTCCGAGACTGGAACTTCCTTAGAAAAACAGAATCTCTTACAGAAAAGTAAACGCGTCTCAAACAAAGTTTTTGATGTTAACCCTGATACTTTCTTTCGAGTTTTTTCTCAACTACTCTAAGTTATTAGTGACAGATTCTGGATTATCATTGTAAAGAAATTCACAGAAATCTTCTACATTGGGAGTTTTCTTTAAGTTTTTCAGGACAGCGATAATGTGTCTTCTGAACTAACAACAATAATAGCCTGGAGTCTTTGGAAGGTGTAAACAGTTCACATGCTCAGCTGGTAAGAGAAAGGCTGAAGATTTTATTCCACCCAATAATGCCTCAGAAAAAATTCCTGGTAACTGACTTCCAAACAGTTAACCACTGAAGACTGTATGGAGCACAGTCCTGCTCTGATACAAATAGAGTCTCCAACAATTAGAACCAACTTTATAGTAACTGGTTAATAATAGACTTAATACCAACTATGAGAGGGTTAAAGGGCTTGCGGGTTTGGACAGTAGACTGTCAAAACTGTGAAGAAAATATTTGCTTACAATGCTCAATGCTCAAAGGAATTATTTTTTGTCAGCTTCAATTTATTCAATTATGAATCAAAATAAATATTTTCCATAATATTGTAGAAAGAGGACTAAATTCCCTATAATGACCCGGAAACACTATGAGACAAAAAAAAGAAGCTTAATTTCTATTCAGTATTCTTATAAGTCTCTAATTCTTCAAACCTTACTAACTGATTGTGTTTTGTCTCATTTAGTATGCTTCATGCTGAAAGTTATAGGAAGCCCTGAAAGACTGTTTAAAAATAAGAAAATTTATTACATCATATAAACTGTGTACACAAAGACACACCACATGCCTCAAAATTACAAGCAGTGAGAAAACTTCTAGAATGAGGGCTCTACTAGCTGACCCTCCAGCTGACCCAGTTGGCTCGCACACAGAAAACACTTAAACGTCATTGGCAATTGAAAGGTGTTATTTATTTATGTAAAGAGTAAACCATAGGAATGTTATTTAAAGAAAACAAACTGTAAACAAGAAGGGATTTTCCACAAACCAGTCCCCTCTATCCCTAGAGTACCCCACTTAGTGTCTTGAAGAAGAACCCACTAATGTCCAAAAGGACATCTGTTCACCCTTGCTAAATAGCCCATGTCTGTTTGTATCACTGAACAAGCATGCCATGGGTCAGGCTGGAACAGGAAAATGGGACTGACTTCAACCAAATATAATGTGAAACATATGAGATAGTAACCATATGGAACAAGACAACCTTGCATTGGCCTTGACACATTCTGGGAAGATAAAACAAGTTATTCAGAGTGGTTAGACAGTGCCCTTGAGTTGTTTTTGTAGAAACTGGCCATCTAGAAACAGCTGAGAATGTGTAAAGAGAAAACCCTTGACTGCTACATGACTTTCCACTGGGAATGCCTGGAAGCCCTGACCTGGCCTGGGGATTTGAATGGGAGGAGGAGCTCAAGAAACCACGTGAGTGCCGCATCTCATAAGTCCTGCTCCAGGTCCCAGAAATCTTGGCTGTGGGATCCATTTTGTTGCCCGGCTGCTCTTACAGCCTCATTAGCCTGTTCCTATCTGCTTCTCTAGAAACTACGCTTCTTTCCTCGAAAACTCTTGAATAATTCTAGCTGCCTGTTTAGCCTTGAGACTGTAAAGCCTGCAGTCTCTTTCTCTGAGTCAAATCAGACTTTGGAGGGGCTTAGACACCTGCTGACTCTTTTTACTTGTTACAGGTAAAATAAAGCTTGCTAAAGCAAAACTAATTTTGGCCATTCTGGTGTATTCTTACTTGGGCAAGACAAGGACCCTTCAAGCTGAAACAGGAGAGAAGCTTTATACACCCCGATTTTAAAAAGAAAAGTTGCATCTATAGGATATCATCCTGCTGACCTCTGGCTGGAGGAAGGAGAGTGGGTGTAGAGGAGGGGAAAGGAGACTGTTGGGAGGATGAGACATGTATGGAGCAGAGAGGGATAGGGTGCTGTCACGGGACAGGGAGAGCAGTGGAAGCCGCATATAGGTGGGTATGTAAATTTATACAGGAATGTACATTTTCACTCAGTCATAAAAAAAAAACTGCAAAAAAAAAAAAGTTGAAATGGACAGTCAGAAATTAATTCTTTTTATAAAATCAACTTTTTACGTGTGTTTCTCTTTTCTTAAAATTCCTGACTTCCTTTTTACCTCGTGCAGGAGGTCACATATTAACTGTCAGGGGCCACTGAGATAGTAAGCTTTACAACATTTTGCAGTTTTCTTTAGTTACATCAAAGAAATGGAGATGCTGAGGTGGAGATGCCGGCTAACTCCTGAGATTGCCCCAGGAGACAGCCAGATCTCTGGGACTGGAGACTTGCTATGCATATTCTGCCAGCCCTTTATGGGATAGGGGACCCTCCCCACTGCTCTCTTTGTTCCTCTGACCCCCACCCCGACATATCCTCTCATATAAAGCCCCCTGTTAAGCCCGCCCAATTCAGGCAGGCCTGGAGATTCGAATATGTCTATCCCCCGTGTTCTTGCCAGCAAGAACACAGTTAATAAACTTTTTTTATCACTCACCCAAATATTTGTCTCAGGCACTGGCTTTTGGGGACAGGTAACAAGAATCTGGAGTTTTGTCTGGTAACAAAGTTAGATTGGCTTTCCCAGTAATAAGATTTCTCTCTCTCAGATGTGTTGTCAGCTAATGTCAGATGTGGCATGGGTATATTTTGTATGTCTCTGTCCTCCTCTCTCCATGGCTTTTCTGGGCCATATCAGTGTATTGTTCTTGTTGGTCCAGCTCTCAACTAGCAGCTTTGGAGAAGTCCTGGGCCAGTGTCAGGGTTAGGACAGCATTAAGATGGCTCTCAAGACAAAATTGTTTTATACGCAAGCCCTGTATGGGTAGGCCCAAGCTCCACCATTACCTGACCTCGTTCCCAGAAATGCCTGCATTTGTAGACCAGGTCTGCCCACTGTCAGTGTGTGCCAGTCTCATGGTTCCCATGACTTGCACTGATGCTGCCATTTCTCTCAGTGCTCAGTGCTATTAGCTCAGCGCGTGCTAATAGTTCACGCTATAGTCCTTCACCTATAGCACAGCTCTTCTAGGAGGTTCTCCACACAGGGGCCAGTGTCCAAAGGGCATGCTGTATTCTCAGCTCTTGTTAATCAGGGAGCCCCATCTGTGACTCAAATTCTAGGTTTTTATCAGTCGTTGGGCAGGTCCCCCAGCCAATCCCGGTAAAAATCAATTACTGAGGGTGGGGGAGTTGGGGGAAAGGAGCCAGTTTATGCGAAGGTGAAAAGCAAACCACCAATTCCTTGCAAGTGACCTTTGTGGCTAGTAAACCCATCAGTCCTGTAGCAGATTGTGGCTAGATCAATTATTTGGGGAGAATTAGAAACACAGGGTCAAAAAGGTCACATGAGAGAAAACTCACTGTACCACCCATTTAATGAGAGTCCAGAGGACGTAACACAGGAGCTCACGCTGTCTCTGTTTTTACCGTTACGCCGCCTTCTTTCCATCATTTGGTTCTTAAAAACTGAGTTCTCTCATACTCCCAGGATCATTGTCGCTGTGTTAGATGTCACACACAGATCGTAATTTTCAGGGCAAAAGGGATAGTATTTCTTTTCATACATCACTGTTTAAAAGAAAGCCTCTGGTAGAAATCTTTGATAGAGTGTTAAGTACCTGCTTCTGTTATTGTGTCTTAACAACAATGTATTAATGCATAACCAATTAGAATTTTTTTAACTTCATCTTCTTCTGTTAAAGACTCCCTGATAGTCATTTGGTGGATTCTGCTAGTGTGCACTGTGCCCAGTGCATGGGGCAAGTCCCTCATTTGTCTTTGTCTAGACTTAATTAAAACAAAACAAATCTCTTTTTTTATTAAATTTAAGTCTGGGGTCTTTTTACCCTACTACACCATCACACCTTCATACCACCTCTCCATCAGTACCAAGATAAATCTCTGAAGACCTAAGTCTACTTTTTTCTTGTGTACTGTTTATGTTCTTCTTTAGAGCCTGTAATTACTGAATGCTAGTACTAGAGAAGTTCTTTTCCTCTACTCACTTCTCTCCTTTCATTTTACAGGTCAGGGAACAGAGGCCCCAAACATGAAGTGATCCAATATCAATGAAAGACACAGTGCTACAAAGAGAACCTTCCTATTGTTCTGGTTCCTAGTATAGGGTTGTTTTATAATACAAACCGTATGTTTGCTTATTTGTGTTTAAATGCTTATGAAAAGCATAGGTGTGTCAATACAATCCCTTCTGCATAATCCTTTGATCATCAGCCACTAAGCACATGGCTTATATACCTGATGTCTGTGATAAATGTGCTTGTCTGAGTCAGCTCAGTGAGCTAGACTCTTCCCAGAGAGCTGCCATTGTGTTTGTGATGCTTTCGGCCGTCCCTTCCAAAACCTATATAGTTGTGTAGTCTTTCACTCCATATTGTGTGGTGCTTAGAAAATTTATTCTGTTTTTTCTATTTTGTTTGATTCGTGTGTGGCTGATTGCTCTACCAATGCATAGCTTCTGCACTGATGTGTATCTGTTAGTGTATATTCTCCTGGTCATGTGAGGTCTGTACCTCACAAGACCAGACTTGAAAGACAAAGCATACTAGTTGCACTGATCATAGCTTTCATATTTCTACAGCATCAGTTAGCAATATTTAAATTTGTTATTTTATTACATTTCGATGAGATTTGGGTATAGTAAAAAGAGTATTAAGGGTCAAATTTTCCTTACAATAGGTAAATATCAATTATTCCATAGTGCAAAAGACACTACTGTCAAATTCTTTCAGTCTTCCTTGTACTCATGTTTTCCCTTAAAATACACACATGCTCACACACACACACATGCATCCTCTCATGAAAATTTACGTCAAATGTGTCTTAAACAAATAAACAGAAAGCCAAACCAAGGGCCATTAAGGTGACTCCAGCTCATAGCAACCCTGTATGACAGAGTAGAACTGCCCCACAGTTTCCATGGAGCATCTGGTGAATTTGAACTGCTGATTTTTTGGTTAGCAGATGTAGCTCTTAACCACTATGCCACCATTTTAAACAAAGAAGGACAAAAAAAAATCCATTTATTTCATTTCTCTGCTTTTCAGATTAAGAAATACTTTGTGACAAAAAAAAAAAAAAACCTGGAAAGGACACAAATTTAATAACTTACAATAAATTTTTCTAGGTCACACACACAGACACACACAGAAATGTGATTATACAGATAGGTATCATATATCAATTATTTTATAGGAGAAAACATTATGCATTTGACATTATAAAATAACATAAAGTTTTAAATAGTATAGTATAAAAGTCTGAAGAGTGTAACTTCTTGGGTATCAGTGATGAATTACATTGCTAATGCAGAGTTTCTAAGAAACCAGATTCTAGTGATGGGAATGAATTTTGTTTATGTTTACTTAACAAATAAACATATGAATGATTCACTTTTAAACAACAACATATTTAAAACTATACAAATGGAAAATTTTCAGAATGAAATCTACTCTAGGCTAAGTAATTGATAGTGATTAAACTAATGTAATTCATATTTGAAAGGAAATAAAGCAGTAATTTGACACAGGCTATGTGTTATTAATTACTTTCCTAAGATTCTGGACTCTGCATGTTTGGAAGTTTCAGTCCCCAGAGGCTGCATGACTTTGTCACAGGTAAACCAAGTGTCACATTGAACTGCAAGTTACGGTTAACATCTGAGTACTTGTGGCTAGTAGTGTGAGAGACCAACAGGAAAAGAAGGGCATCATATTGGCAGGAATGACTGACAGTGGTCATGGGGATGTGGACAGCTTTACTCACATGCTGGGAGTAAACAGGAATAGGTATGGCACCCATTTGGTGACCCACTCGGTGCTTGATGACACTCTTTGGCTGAATTGTAATAATAAATGAGCAAAATAAGGAGCTATAACCTGACGAGAGATGGTGACAAGAGGCACTCTGGAGTCCTAAAGTAGCCGTAGCACAGAAGTCTATGAAAACATTCATATCATCAGTACCAGAGGTAAAGTGTTATTGAGTAAAGAAATATACTTCTAGATCCAACATCAAGGAAGCTGCTACCCCAGCAGCCAGGGGTGCCAGCCCCTTCATGGTATGCTTCAACTGTAGATATGTGTGACCTGCCTGGGACGCCCTATATCCAATGACTGATCATGAAGGGATTATAAAGACATGTTCGTTTTGGCTCCCTGCAAGATGTCAGCAGGCCATAAACCACACACGCTGCTGACTCCTTGTAGGGTGGCTGAGGATTTGTTATGCCTGTAGCTATTTGCTTCTCCTCCCTTCCCAGTCCTGTTACCTCTCCTATGTCCATTACTACTGCGGTCTTCGTACAGTGTTTCTATTTCTAATGTCTATTTTTCCACATTTCTAATAATATCCCTTAAAACTTCCTCTTTTATGTAATCATGTTATATGCAAAAGTCTGAGATTTTTACTTAGTGAAAACTAATAGAATTTGAATCTTCCTTTCTTAGGCTGGAGCTTATCACATAATACAATCTGTGGGTTAACTAGAAAACAAAAAATAATAAAGTAAGTACCTCTACTAAAAAACAAACAACAACCGTCAGGCATGCACTAATTGATGGAAAAAAAATCATCATTTTTCTTTTCAAAACCTATTCCTTACATTAAAAATCAAGAAATAAATACCATGTGACTTCTAGTCGGGATTTTATCTCCCAAGAGCAATATATGTCACTACTAGAAACTTCTATAAACTATTTAAAGGTAGCTAGAACATGATCTCCTCCCTGGAAATCACAATTTCTTGTTATTTACAACTGTTCTATTTATTTTGAAGAACAATACTGTACATACTGTTGTGTACCTCCTATAGCTTTTCCGAAGGAGAAATTCATAGTGCTTAGGTAGCCATTCTAGTCCTACTTTTGATTTTCGATCTTTTATACTGTATGTGACAACAGTAAAAAACAACCCAGTTCCACTGAGTCGATTCCGACTCATGACAACCCTTCAGAACAGAGTTGAACTACCCCGTAGAGTTTCCAAAGAGCACCCATTGGACCTAAACTGCCAAGTTTTTGGTTAGCAGATGTAGCCCTTAACCACGACACCACTAGGGTTTCTGTAACAACAACAGTAATTCTCAAATGGCTGCATTTGTCTTTGTATATATTTACTGGTTTTCTTTCAAAAAGCATGATAAAGCATTTATATATATACACACACACACCCACACACAGACATATATATGCTTTATCACATACGTATAGTATAATATATATATTATATATTTATGTAGTTTCCAAAGAGTACTTAGTTAATTGAAGACTCATGTATTCTATGCTGAATGTGTCAGATTCTTGACAAGGTGTTAGGAATATGAAGTTGAATAGCATATGACGATCTACTTTTAGAAACTATTTCCTAGGAAAACAATGCCAATAGCCTTTATTTCTGTTATCATAGTCTTCATATTCAGTCTCTTAGATGTCCCATCTTTGCCAATTGACCATGGCTTGAAAATTAGTAATTTTCAGTCACCTTCAGCTCTTTTGAAGCATTAAAAGTAAAATCAAATTCCAGTCCGAACAATCCTTTAATTTAATCCTTTAATTTCACATCCCTTCCATTCACTTCTCTCTTCAAAGAAGGCTGCACAGCACAACTGGGGAGAGAAACAAGTGTCCTTTTTCTTACTCCCCTTCTACCTTGAGCTTCCCACTCATCCTCGTCCACTTGGTATAGTTCTTTGAATAGTCTGGAGTTGCAGGTGAAAGAACGGGCAGGAAATGAGGGCAAAATGCATTCCATGTCTCCTCTGGGGACAGCCCAGTGGCTGAAGCCCTTTCCTGGCACCCTAATGAGTGCATGGCCTAGGCTCTTTAGGGAAACTGTATAGAGTACTTCCAATACACTTGCACTGACACTGTCAATAGATCGTATGCTTGGCCTCTTTGAATCTCCTCCATTCTTTCCCACACAGATATTCTTCTGGATCAGGTTTCTTGCAAGATAACCTGGGCCCAGCCATTCTTCACAGTTTCACTTGTGCCACCAAATAAGGTATCCTGGGCCCAATGACATGTGTAATGCAAGTGGTCTACTCTGCTTCACCTGCTGCCACCCCTCCTCTCCCTGTGACAAACACTACATACCAGCTCTGGCATGTCATCAAACAAGTTAGCATCTCAAGGCCTGTTTCTGCACCTAAAAAAGAGGAGAAAGAACTTGGTGATCTCGAAATAGTTCTTTCTATAACATCTTACCATTACCTTAAATGCTAGTTTATGAATTTGAGTATATTTTTCTTTGTAAATATGAGCTGGTGAATGTCGCTAGTAATTTACTTAGATTACACAGAACTGACTAGCTATTTTCTGTTTGAAATACAGAGGATGGGGTTTTGTTTTCATTTTATTTATGAGAGAAATTATTGCTGCTATTTATCATGTCATAGTAAACAACACATGATCTAAGTACATGATCTGTCTGCATCACACAGGAGATTGGCTGTGCCTCAAACTTCCAGGCAGCCATAGACTGGTTAGCAGCCACAGCCCTTAACCACTAGGCCGTCAGAGCTTCCAGATAAGTCTAGCAGGATGCAAAACTAGCCAGTCCACTAGATGAGCAGCAAGAAACTCATCCTGTAGGGTGGATTTTCAAGCCACTAATTTGCATGGTAAATCAACCAGTTCTTTGCAAGACTGTGGCCTAGACAATCATTTTCTGGAAGTCACAAGACTGCAGCCGGAAAAGTCACACAGAAGTTATTCATTGCATCGCACTAAGGAAAAAAGGTTCAAATACCGATTTCAGTATTAATTAAATAATACAATTCAGTAAAAATTTATCTTTTATTGTTATACCTTTACCAGAAGTGAGTAAAATGCAAAATATAATTAATCTGATGTTAATTATTTCTGGTTTATCAATTGAGAAATGCTTAAATATAATGCTATGTTTAGAGGGAAAGGAAAACTAAGAATATGACAGATTTAACCTCGACAATTACAAGGGAGATTTATAAAAGCAATTTGTTTTTAAATACTAAAACTGCCAGTTGTTTTATTTTATTAATACTTACAAGATTTTCTAAGGATTAAAACTGCCTCCTCCATTCCAGTCAGCAATGTTGCTGATCCTGAGTAGAAGGAGTAAGACCAACTATAAAAAACTGACATGTTCCTCCTGTCTCAAAGTGTCTACAACAAGAAATTAACAAATAACTTGGGGCATGGCTTAATATTTTTCAAAACATTAAAAAATAATGAAGAATACTGACATTGTTCATTAAAATAACCGGTAGACACTTCTTTTCCAGCTCAATGGCACATCTTCTTGATTTTGTGTTCTGTTATCTTAATTACAAGCAATTAGAGGGGCTTTTTGATCAGTAAAATGAAACTTGCCACTTCATGCTTTCACTTGCTAAGCAAGAAGTAGAAACACCTTCAGTTAACAACTCTAGGAAACATCATGCGTATGTGCATGTTTATGCGTGTGTGCAACACAAAGACCACTGCATTCCCGTGTGCCCTGACCAGTTCCAGCATTCTGTTTCTCTCCCAACATAATCACTCTCCTTATTTTACCTTTACAACATTTTGATTTTCAGTATAGTTTTATCAACTTTTACCCACTTACATAGGCAGCCTTACATACTATACTGTCTGATGGTCTTTTCTTAAGTTTATTTAAATGGATAAACTACATGCACTTTTCTTTCCTTTTTCACTGAACAATTCATTATCAAAATTTAACGTGTGGATCTTATAGCTCTACTTCCTTTTCATATTGTACTATACTTCATAGTGAATAAAACAGTATTTTTTTTTCTATTTTACTGTTGCTAGACTTGGCTTTTTAATCTTTTTGATACCATGCAGTTTTGTTGGAGATCTTCAGTATACAATGACAGAACTTCAACTTCAGTATATAATGACAAAAAGTTTTTCAAACGAATTGTACAAATTTGTGCTGCCTGAGCGGTCAGTGAGGAATGTTGTTTTTCATATCTTCCACAACACTTTGTTTTGTCAGGCTTTTTAAAATGTTGCCAATTTGGTCAATATGAAACAGTAACTCAGTGTGGCTTTAATATGCATTCAAGTAGTCAGTGATGATATTGAAACTAATGATCATTCCATTCTCTCATCTCTGAACTACTAATTTCACAACTCTTGATGATTTTTCTATTGGGTCATTTGTTTTTATGTTATTAACTTGTATAGATTCTTTACGTAATTAAGATACCAATCATTTGCCAGTTATATATAAAACAAATCCTTCCACTTTGAAGTTTGCCTTTTATGGTGTTCTTTGAGACACAAAAGCACTTAGGTGGAGTAAGTTCAAGTTTATTAATCTTAGCCTTCATGATTTTCATTTTGTGTACTTAGAATCATGGATTTTTCTTTGTCAATGCATAATGATCACTTACTGTCATTGTTCGTTTCTGTTTCTCCAGTTATCCTAGATTTGTCAAGTGGGAGCTTCTACCAGTCAGGGCTTGTGACATCTTTTGCATGACCTTGTTTGTGTTTGAGTCCTTTTTGGCTGTCTGACATAAGACATCATAATCTCATCTTGTACTTCAGTGTCGCAGACTCAGGATAAGCCATTTCCCTGAAGAGACCTGGTTCTCCTTGGAGAGAAATAATGTTTAGAAACTAAGACCTGGTGGACACATGTTTTCAGTGCTACCAAGTGCCCTTTTAGATCCCTCATGTGAACAAAGCTATCATTAAAACAAAGGGTAAACAAATTCAAATTTAAGGTCATAGAGTGTTTTTCCCTTACACTCCTGCACATTTGATATATCCTTTCATATTATAAAAAAAAATTCTAGCTTCTAATAACTTCAATACATCTGCTTACTTGCTGTGTTCTATAATATATTCAAAACAGCTTCAAAATTATATTATGAACACGATATTAATGATAAACATATAAGTGCTCTATAAGTGGGGTTTAGTTATTTTTATAGCACTTCTGTTGTGAGACTGTATCCTACTAGGAATGTCCAGTCAGAGCAGTTATTTTCAAAACTCACCTGAAATAATTGTTTCCTCTACATGATTATGGTAATAATTTGACACACATATACATTTCTTCATTGTACTTGTAGTGATGCTGTCTTAGGTATCTAGTGCTGCGGCAACAGAACTACACAAGTGAATGGCTTTAATGAGCATAAGTTTGTTCTCACATGGTTTAGGAAACTAGAGGTCTGAATTCAGGGCACCAGTTCCAGGCAAAGTTTTTCTGTCTCTGAGGGCTCTCGGGGAAGGTCTTTGTCTATTCTGAGCTTCTGTTCCTGGGTGATCTTTTTGTGACTTGACATGTGTCTTCTCCCATCTCTGCTCCTATGGTTGCTTTATTTAATCTTTCCTTTTTTCTTTAATTGTGATTAAGTGAAAGTATACAATCCAAATCAATTTTTCATGCCCACCTATTGGCAGTTCCTTTTGCTCTCCTTGCCCAGTAACAGCACACTCCTCTGTTTCATTCTGTACTTACAGTATCCTCTTAAGAAGCTTCTGTCCCTCCTCTCAATCCTCTTCTCTCCCATCTAGAAAGAGACCAGTAGGACAGCACCCTATAAATGCATAAAAACATAAAGTACACACACCGTGTGGTCACATTGTGCCCATGAGTCCATTCCATCTTGTCTGAAGAACTGCTATCAGTAGTGTTTTCTGGTCAGGGACAGCAATGAGTCTAGGGGCCATGGTCCCAGGGGACTCTCCAGGCCATCACACCATCAGTTGTGGTCTTTTAGCAGAGTTCTTCAGCTGCACCTCTCTTTTTCTCATGTTGCCATAAGGGCTCTACATTGAATGGCCCATCACTGCTGTCTTTGGTGGTGGCCAGGCACCATCTGGTTCTTCTGATCGCATGTTGATACAGTCTCCCAGTCATACAGGTCCTTCCATCTTCAGAGCTCTTTTTTCCTCATATCTTTGTTATTCTCAGTGATCAGCTGTTCCAGATGAGTTGGGACTATTTGGCGTACCTCAGGGGGCAGCTTGCTAGCTTTTAAGACTTCAGACCCCATTCACCGATGTGAGGTGCAGAAGACTCTCTTAGCAATAGGCTAGTTATGCCAGTTGGCTTCAATGTCCCCCAAAAGTATGGCCCCCAGGCCCCTACCCCTGATAGTCTAACCGTACAATATTGGGTTGAGATTATGAGAGCTTTCAGTTTATGGTGAAATCTGGTCAAGTTGATCCACTTTCTACTGTGTGCTGTCACTGTTTTCACCTAAAAAATTTCTATAAACTATCTAATGTATGACCAACCCTCTTCCTCCTTCCCCACCATTGTAGCCATCTAACAGGTTTTTCTTCTGTCACAAATTACTTTTTAAGTCCTTATATCAGGGTTCTTATACAATATCTGTCCTTTTGCCACTCACTGATTTCACTCCGCAAATGTCTTCCAATTGAAACCAGGTTATGAGATGCTTCCTAAAATCTTCATTGTTCTTTATCACTGCATAGTCTTCCATTGAGTATAGGGACCATAGGTTGTTTATCCATCCATCTGCTGATGGGCGTCTAGGTTGATTCCATCTTTTTGCTATGTGGACAGGGCTGAAATAAACATTCATGCGCATGTGTCTGTTCATGTGATAGCTATTGTTTCTATAGGATATATTCTGAGCAGTGGGATTACTGGATCAAATGGTATAATTCCAAGCTTTTCAACGAAGTGCCAAATTGTTTTCCACGGACATTCCACAATTTTGCAATCCCGCCGACAGTACAGGAGAGTTCTCGTCTTTCTACAGCCTCTTCACTATTTGCTGTTTTTTGTTTTGTGGATTATGGCCAACCTTTGGGGTGAGATGGTATCTTATTGAAGTTTTGATTTGGATTAATAATGGTGAGCATTTCCTCATGTATCTTTTGGCAACCTGGATGTTCTCTTTGGTGAAGTGTTTGTCCATCTCCTTTGCCCATTGCCTAATTGGGTTATTTGCCACTTTCTTGTTGATATTTTACAGTACCTTGCAGATTATGGAAATCAGAGATGCCTGACATACAGTTGCCAAATATTTTTTCCAGTTCTGTAGGTGGTCTTTTAACCCTTTTGATAAAGTCTTTGGATGAGCAAAAGTGTTTGATTCTTAGTAGTTCCCGTTTATCTATTTCCTCTTCTGTGGATCATGTTTCCTTTGTTAGATTTTGAAGTCTGTCTAAGCGATGTATTAGAACTTTGATTGTTGACCCTATTTTTTCTTGCATGACCTTTATCGTTTTCGGTTTGATATTTAGTTCCTTGGTCCACTTTGAGGTCGTTTTTGTGTAAGGTGTGAGACATGGGTCTTGTTGCAATTTTTGCACATAGATATACAATTTTGCCAACACCATTTGTTAGAGCCTATTTTTACCCCAGTTTACAATCTTATGGCCTTTTTCCAATGTCAACTGTTAATAAGAGGATGGTGGCATTTCTGGGGTTTCAACTCTATTCCATTAGTCTATATGCTTCTTTTTGTACCAATACTGAGGTGTTTTGACTACTGTGGAAGTAGTAATAGGTCCTAAGGTCAAGCAGTGTAAGGCCTTACTCTGTGTTCCTCTTCTTCAGCAGTGCTTTACCTATCCAAGGTTTCTTCCTTCTCCAAACAAAGTTGATGTCATGGATTGAATTGTGTTTCCCCCAAAATATGTGTGGCCATGTGGACGGCCTTGATTCCCAGTATTTTATGATTGCCCTCCAGTTTGTGATTTTCCTATACTACACGTTAAAGGATTAGGGTGGGACTGTAAACCCCTTTATAACATCACCTCCCTGCTCCATTGTAAATGGAGTTTCTGTGGAGTATGGCTTGTACCACCCTTAATCTTTTCATTCTACAAGAAGTAAAAAGAAAGAGAAGCAAACAGAGAACTGAGAAACTTACAAAATCAAGAAAACAGCACTGGAAGAGGAACACATCCTTCAGACCTGAGGTTCCTGCTCCATGATGCTCCCTGGACAAAGACTGATGCAATACCGGACTTTCCTCCAAAGCCGACTAGGGGGTACGTCTTCCCCTGAAGTAAACATCCTGAAATTGGACTTGTAGCCTACCAGGCTGTGTAAGAACAAGCCTTCCCTTGTTAAAGCCATACACTCGTTGGTATTTCTGTTAGAGCAGCACTAGCACACTAAAACAGTTGGTGATTTGTTTCTCCATCTCTTAAAAAATGATACTGAAATTTGTATTGGGATTGCATTGTATAGGTAGATTGCTTTGTGTAAAATAGACATTTTTACAATGTTAAGTCTTCCTATCCACGACCAAGGTAGTTTCTTTATTTACATAAGTCTCTTTTGGTTTCCTGCAGGAAGGTCTTGTAATTCTCCCTGTATAGGTCTCTTATTTATCTAGTTAGATTTATTCCTGGATATTTTATCTTCTTCAGAGCTATAGTAAATGGCATTGATTTGGGGAGTTCTTCTTTGATGATCTCTTTGTTGGTATAAAGGAATCCTACTGATTTCCTTACATTTATCATATATCCTGATACTTCACTGAACTCTGCTATTAGTTTGAGTAGTTTACTTAAGGATTCTTTAGGATTCTCTGTATACATGATCCTATCATATGTAAATCGGGAGATTTTTACTTCTCTACCAATGCAGACACCCTTTATTTCTTTGTCTTCTGTAATCGTGCTGGCTAGGATCTCTAGTACAATGTTGAATAGAAGTGGTGAGAGTGGACATCCTTGCCTAGTTCCCATTCTCAAGGGGAATTCTTTCAGTCTCCTCCATTTAGGATGATGTAGGTGGTTGGTTTTGCATCAATGCCCCTCACTGCATTGAGGAATTTCCCCTCTATTACTATCTTGTTGAGAGTTTTTAGTATGAATGGGTGTTAGACTTTGTCAAATGCCTTTTCTGCATCAATTGACAAAATCAGGTGATTGTTATCTCTAATGTTGTTTATGCGGTTGATCGCATTAATTGTTTTTCTGATGTTGAACCAGCCTTGCATCCCTGGTATGACTCCAAATTGGCCATGATGAATTAGTACTACTATTATTTATTTACTTTTATTGTGATTGAGTGGAAGTGTACAACCTAGTTTAAATTTGCATGTCTGCCGATCTGCAGCTCCTTCTACTTTCTCTGCCCAGTGACAGCACAGTCCTCCTTTCCATTTTATACATGTCATATCCTCGTAACAATTTCCTGTCTCCTCCTCTGTACCCTCTCCACTGCCCTCTAGTAAGAGGCCAGTAGGATGACATCCTATAGATGCAAAGAGCCATAAAGTGGACACATGATATGATCACTGTTTGTCCCTGACACCAGTTCATTCCTGTCCAAAAAGTTGACCTCAGTAATGATTTATGATCAGAGTCAGCATCAGGTCTAGGGGCCATGATCCCAGGGGAACCTCCAAGCCTTAGGACTATAAATTGTGGTCACTTTGTGGGGTTCTCAGGGTGTACCCCTTTTTTTCATGTTGCCACTATGATTCTACATTGTGAGCCCCATCACGGCTGTCACTGGTGGTGGCTGGGCATCATCTGGTTTTTCTAGTCACATATTGATCACCCATTCACATGACTCTTTCTGTCTTCTGGGCTCTCTTTCTACCATGCTGTTGTTGTCCTTGGTGATCATCTCTTCCTGCTAATTTGGGAGCATTTGGTATACCACAGATGGAAGCTTGTTAGTTTTATAAGACCCCAGATGCCACGCACCAATATGGGGTACAGAAGACTCTCTTAGCAATAGGCTAGTTATGCCAATTGGCCTCGATATCCTCTGACAGTATGGTCACTGGACCCCTGCCCCTGCTACTCTGTCCTTGCCATATTGGGTTAAGAAAGGAGGAGTAATCATGTTATATTGTAGTCTGGTTAAAATTGATCTTCTTTCTAATGTGTGCTGTCACTGATTTCACCCAACCAAATTTCTATCAACTATCTAATTTATAAGCAACCCTCTCCTTACCTCCCTCCCCTCCCTTGCAGCCCTCAAAGAGTCTGTCTTTAATTCCTTATAGTAGGGGTCTCATACAATATTTGTCCTGGCACCACTGACTAGTTTCACTCAACATAATGTCTTCCAATTGAAACCAGGTTATGAGATGCTTCCTAAAATCATCATTGTTCTTTATCGTTGCATGGAGTTCCATTGAGTACATATACCATGATTTGTTTATCTGTTTATTCATTCATCTGTTGTTGGGCATGTCGTTTGATTCCATCTTTTTGCTATTGTGGATTGTGCTGCAATAAACATTGTTGTGCATGTATCTGTTCATGTGACTGCCCTTGCTTCTGTAGGATATATTCCAAACAGTGGGATTACTGGACCAAATGGTATATCTATTTCTAGCTTTTTAAGGAAGTGCCAAATTGCTTTCCCAAGAGATTGCACCATTTAGCAATCCCATCAGCAGTGCAGTAGAGTTCCAATTTCTCCACAGCCTCTCCAGCATTCATTGTTTTGTGCTTTTTGGATCATGGCCAACCTTGTTGGGGTGAGGTGGTATCTCATCGTCATTTTGATTTGGATTTCTTTAACAGCTAATGATCATAAGCATCTCCACATATGTCCTTTGGCTGCCTAAATATCCTCTTTAAGGAAGTGTCTGTCCATCTACTTTGTCCAGAGCTTAATTGGGTTATTTATCCTCTTGTTGTTGATATTTTGCAGTACCCTGTAGATTATGGAGATCAGACGTTGGTCTGACATATAGTTGCCAAATATTTTTTCCCATTCTGTAGGTGGTCTTTTAATTCTTTTGATAAAGTCCATGGATGAGCAAAAGCGTTTGATTCTTAGTAGTTCCCATTTATGTATTTGCGCTTCTGTTGGCCATGCCTTGTTTGTCAGATTTTGAAGTCTGTCTAAGCTGTGTATTAAAACTTCCTCTGTTAATTCTATTTTTCCTAGCTTTAGGTTTGATATTTACATCTTTTATTCAGTTTGAGTTGGTTGTGTAAGGTGTGAGATAAGGGTCTTGTTTCAGTTTTTTGCAGATGGATATCCAATTTTGCCAGCACAATTTGTTAAAGAGATCATTTTAACCCCAATTTACAATCTTAGGGTCTTTGTTGAATATCAGCTCTTCAGACAAGGATGATGGTATCTCTGGGGTCTCAGCTCTGTTCCATTGGTCTGCATATGTCTTCTTGTACCAGTATCAGGCTGTTTTGACTACTGCAGCAGTGTAATATGTTCTAAAATCAAGTAGTGAGAGGACCCCTGGTGTGTTCTTCTTCTTCAGTAGTGTTTTCCTTATCTGAGGTTTCTTCCCCTTCCAAACAAAGTTGGTGACTTGTCTCTCCACCTCATTGAAAATGTCACTGGAATTTGTATTGGGATTGCATTATATATGTAGATTGCTTTTGGTAAAATCTGACTCAACAGCACTTGGCTTGGCTTGGGTAAAATAGACATTTTCACAATGTTAAGTCTTCCTATCCATCAGCAGGGTAGGTTTCTCCATTTATGTAAGTCTCTCTTAGTTTCTTGCAGTACGGTCTTGTAGTTCTCTTTGTATAGGTCTGTTATGTCTCTAGTTAGATATATTCCTAAGTATTTTATCTTCTTGAGGGCTATTGCAAATGGTATTGATTTGGTGATCTCTTCTTTAATGATCTCACTGTCGGGTAAAAGAAATCCTACTGACTTATTTACATTTATCTTGTATCCTGATACTTGCTGAACTCTTTTATTAGTTTGAGTAGCTTACTTATGGATTCTTTAGGATTCTGTCTATGTACAATCATCTCATCTGTAAATAGGGAGATTTTTACTTCTTTACCAATGCGTATGCCCTTTAATTCTTTGTTTTGTCTAATCGCTCTGGCTAGAACTTCTGGTACAATGTTGCATAGGAGAGCTGAGAGTGGGCATCCTTGCCTAGTTTCCACTCTGATGGGGAATTCTTTCAGTCCCTCTCCATTCAGGATGACATAGGTGGTTGGCTTTGCATTGATGGCCCTTATTGCATTGAGAAATTTGCCTTCTATTTCTATTTTGCTGAGAGTTTTTAGTAAGAATTGGTGTTGGACTTTGTCAAATGCCTTTTCTGCAACAATTGATAGGATCGTGTGATTCTTATGTTTTGTATTATTTATGTGGTTCATCACATTAATTTTTTTTCCAATGTTAAACCAGACTTGCATCTCTGGTATGAATCCAACGGTCGTGATGAAATTTTTTTTGATATGTTGTTGAATTCTATTTTCTAGGGTTTGGTTGAAGATTTTTGCATCAACGTTCATGAGTTATATTGGCCCGTAATCCTCCTTTCTTTCTTTTTGGCTCTTACCCTGGCTTTGGTATAAGAATCATGCAGTCTTGATGGAGTGAACTCAGGAGTATTGTATCCCTTTCTATGTTGTGAAATACTCTCAGTAGTACTGGGGTTAACTCTTCTCTAAAAGCTTGGTAGAATTCTGCAGTGAAGGCATCTGGGTCAGGATTTTTTGGTTCGTCATTTTTTGATGAATTTTTCAATCTCTTCCTTTGTAATGAGTTTATTAAGTTGTTCTACTTCTCCTCATGAAAATATTAGTAGGTGACATGAATCTAGGAATTTGTCCATTTCCTCTAGGTTTTCAAATCTGTTAGAGTACAGTCTTTTGCAGTAGTCTGTTATGGTAGTTTTGATCTCTGTTGGATCTGTTGTGACATCCCCCATCAAATTTCTTATTTGGGTTGTTTCCTTTCTCGTTTTTCTTTAGTCAGTTTAGCCAATGGTTTGTCCATTTTGTTGACCTTTTCAAAGCCACAGGCTTTGGTCTTCTCAATTCTTTCAATTGTTCTTCTCTAATTCACTTAGTTCTGCTCTAATCTTTGTGATCTGTTTTCTTCTGGTGACTGAGGCGTTCCTCTGTTGCTCTCTTTCTACTTATTCAAGCTGTAGGGTTAATCATTTGGTTTGGGTCCTTTCTCTATTCTGGTGTGTGATTTATAAAGATAAATTGACCTCTGAGCACTGCTTTGGCTGTATTCCATATATTCTGGAAGGAAGTGTTGTCATTCTCATTAGAATCCATAAATTTCTTTATTTCATCCCTGATTTCTTCTATAACCCACCACCTTTTGAGCAAAATGTGGTTCCATTTCTATGAGTTCCCATTTCTATCTATGTTTATCTGCTATTGATTTTGATTTCTATGGCTTTATGGTCTAAGAAGATACTTTGCAATAATTCAACACTTTGGATTTTGTTGATATTTGCTTTATGTTCTAACACATGGTCTATTCTGGGAAACATTCCATGTGCACTGGAGAAGGTGCAGTTATCTATTGATTGATAAAAAGTTCTGTATATGTTGATGAGGTCTACTTGGTTAAATATGGCAATAAGATCTTCTGTGTCTTTACTTTTTCTAGAAAATCTATCTAATACTGAGAGTGGAGTGTTGAGGTCTCCCACTATTATTGTGGAGTGATCTATCTCAGTTGTCAATGTAATCAGGTTTTGTTCATTGTATTTAGATGCTCTGGTATTTGGTGCATAAATATTTAATATTGTTAAGTCCTGCTTGTGTATTGAACTTTCAGCAATAAATAGTGACATCCTTGCCCACAATAGTAGATTTTGCATTAAAATCTATTTTATTCGAGGTTAGTGTTGCCACACCTGCTCTTCTTTGTATACTGTTAGCTTGGTAAATACTATTCCATCCTTTAATTTTCAGTTTGTTCATATCTTTAAGACTAAGATGAGTTTCTTGTAAATAGCATATAGAGTGGTCATGTCTTTTGATCTAAGATGCCACTCGTTGTTTCTTTACTGAAGCAATCAGTCTGTTTACATTCAGTGTAATTATTGATAAGTATGTGTTTAATGGTGTCATCTTGATGTATTTATTTTTATGTTGGTGTATTCTCTGTTGTTCTTTTTTTCTGTTCTGTGTCGTTCTTTATGGGTTGATTTTTCATCCTTCTCAATGTTGGTTTTGTGTTCGTAGAAACTCCTGCATTATGTTTCTTGTTTTGATATGCTCTGTCTTTATTGTGCTTTTGGGGTACCCCTGTTGTCCCCCGTAATAATCTAAGTTTAAACCGAGTTTTAACTTCTACATATCTTATTAACTTCCTCTCCATCTGAAAAGACTATAACTATTGTAGCATATCTCTCTTTTTAGTCTTCCTAATATGATCACTGTATCCCTTCTTTTAATATTATTGCTTTGAGTTTTGTGCCTCCTCTAACTGAGTACATTTCTGGATGTTGTGTCCTGAGTTGCCTCCTTAAATACAGACTTAATGGTTTTGTTTTTCTAAGCCAAGAGCTTCTTTCAATATTTCTTATAGCTTTGTTTTGGTTTTTACAAAGTCTCTCAGTTTGTTTATCTGCAAATGTTTTCATTTCATCTTCATAATTGAAAGGCAATTTTGTAGGATATATAACTCTTGGTTGGAAGTTTTTCTCTTTCAAGGCTTTGAATGTGCCATCACACTGTCTCTACACCAAGATGATTTCTGCCAAGAAGCCAGATGAAAACCTGTAAGGCTTCTCTCCGAATCTTAACTTTGCTTTGAGTCTTGCTGTCTTTAAGCATTTCTGATTAGTTTTCATTTTGTTAAGTTTGATTATACCATTTCTTGGTGTCTTTCTTTAAGGGTCACTTTTATGTAGCATTCAATACACATCTTGGATATCTATCTCCTCTTCTTTCATAATTTCAGGGAAGTTTTCTGTCAGGAACTCAACAATACTCTGTGTTTTCAGGTGTGCATCCTTGTTAAGAAACTAATTAATCATAAATTTTTCATCCTGATAAGGTTCCACATTTTTCTTAATGCTTCTTCATTTTTCTTGTTTCTTTGTTCTGTGTTCTACGCATATACGCTGGTGCTGGTAGCTCTATCTTCAAAGTAAAAAAATCTAGTTTCCATTTGTTCAATTCTGCTGTTTGGTCTTTGAATTGAATTGCTTAATTCTTTAATTTTGTTATTGATTTGTCAGATTTCAGAATGCTGAGATTCCATCAGATCAAACAGTTTCCTTAATTTTTCATTTTGCTGTGCTGCATTTTGTATAATGTTTGGGAGGGCTCTCTATATAATTATTTTGTACTTGACCTCTGACAGTTTCAGAAAAGCTTCTTCACCTGGAAAGTTCTTTGAGATTTTTCTGGAGTCATGGGTAAACATTTTTTTAAATGTTTCATTAGGGTCTGTGGCTTTCTGGGCATCTAGAAGTTGTTTATTTTCCCTAGTGTTGTCTTAGCAGGAGCTGAGGCACAGAACTTACAAGAAAATTGATCACCAGCCACCTCTATGTACTCCAGTGAGTGGACCCAGTGGAATCTCTGGGCTAGCAGGTTCCAACTACTAGCTGGCAAAGACATGGTCCTACTTGTGGATTCTCTGGGGAGCCACAGTAGATCCTATAATGGGGGTCAGTAAAGGCTGGAAGTGATGCCATCAGGCTGCACTGCAATTATTTTTCTAGACAGTCTTTTTAAAAAATATTTTATTTATTTATTGTGATTGAGTGAAAGTGTACAATCCAGTTTAAATACACATGCCTGCCTATGTGCAGCTCCTTCTGCTCTCCTTGTCCATTGACAGCACACTCCCCTTTTTTGTTCTATACGTGCTGTATCCTCTTAACAATCTCCTGTTCCCTCTTCTCCACCCTCTCCACTCTGCCCTAGTAAGAGGCCAGTAGGACGACATCCAACAGATGTATAGAACCATAAAGCACACACACGATATGGTCACTCTTTGTCCCCAAGTCTACTCCATTCCTGTCCAAGGAGTTGACCTCAGTAATGATTTATGAACAGGTGCAGTATCTGGTCTAGGAGCCTTCAGACCATCAACTGTGGTCTTTTAGTGTTCTCAGTGTACACCCCTTTTTATTCTTGTGTTGCCCCAGGGACTCAACTTTGTGAGTCCCATCACAGCTGTCACGAGTGAAAGATGGGCACCACCTGGTTCTTGTGGTCAGATGTTGATGTAGTCACCCATTCATGTGGCTCTTTCCGTCCTCTGGGTTCTCTTCCCCCGTGTCATTTTTGTCCTTTGTGATCATCAGTTCCTGCTGAGTTGGGACCACTTGATGTACCTCAGATGTCAGCTTGCTAGCTTTTAAGACCCCAGATGCCACTTACCAATATGGGGTGCAGAAGGCCATTAGCAATAGGCTAGTTATGACAGTTGGCCTCAATGTCCCCCGAGAGCATGGTCCCTGGCCCCCTGCCCCTACTACTCTGTCCTTGCAATATTGGATTAAGATTGGAGGAGTATTCATGTTATGTTGAAGTCCAGCTAAACTGATCCTCTTTCTAATGTGGCTGTCACTGATTTCATCCTACAAAAATTTCTACCAATTACTTAATCTGTAAGCAACCCTCTCTCTCCTTGCCTTCCCTTGCAGCCGTCAAAGAGTCTTTTCTTTTGTACATGAGTCTATTTTTAAGTCCTTATAGTAGGGGTTTCATACAATATTTGTCCTTGTGCTGCTAATTTCACTCAACATAATGTCTTCAAATTAAAACCAGGTTATGAGATGCTTCCTAAAACCATCATTGTTTTTTATCATTGTATAGTGTTCCACTGACTGTATCTGCCATAGTTTATATCTGTTCATCTGTTGGTGGGCGTCTGAGTTGATCCCATCTTTTCACTATTGTGGACTGTGCTGCAATAAACAGTCATGTGCACGTAACTGTTCGTGTGACAGCATTCATTTCTGTAGGATATGTATTATTGTTATGTCCTGCTTGTGTATTGAATCAGCAATAGTGACCATCCTTATCCACAATGGTGGATCTTACATTAAATTCTATTTTATCAGAGATTAGTATTGCTACACCTGCTCTTCTTTGTACATTGTTGGCAAAAAGTCAAATCCTTTGATTTTCATATCTCTGAGGGTGTGTTTCTTACAAGCAATATATAGATAGATTGTGTCTTTTGATCTGTATTGTCACTCATTGTCTCTTTATTGGAGCATTCAGTCCATTTACACTCAGTATAATTATTGATGGTATGTGTTTGGTGCTGTTATTTTGATGCCTTCATTTTTGTGTTGATGCTTCTCTGTGTTTCTCTTAATATTCTACTCTGGGTCATTCTTCTTTATGAGTTGACTTTTCATCTTTTTCAGTGTCAGTTTTGTGTTTGTTGAGACTACCGTATTATGTTTCTTGTGTTGACACATCACATTATTATTTTGCTTTGCAGCACCACTACAATACCCTCTACTAGTCTAAGTTTAAAGCACTTTAACTTCTGCATAGCTTTTTAATTTCCTCTCCATCTGAAAGTGTTATAACTACTGTAATGTATCCTTCTTTTTAGTATGACGATGCACAGTTTGCATGTTCTTATCACTGGTTCCCTTCTTTTAATACTGTAGCTTTGATAGAGCTTTGTGACTTCCCTAGCTGAGTAGGATTGTGGATGCTCTGTCCTCTACTTTGTTTTTCTAAACAAAGAGCTTCTTTCTGTATTTCTTGTAGATTTGGTTTGTTTTCTACAAAATCTCTAAGCTTCTATTCATCTGTGAATGTCTTAATTTCATCTTCATATCTGAGAGACAATTTTGCAGGATATATAGTTCTTGGTTGGAAGTTTATCTCCTTCAGAGCTTTGAATACATGATTCCACTGCCTTCTTGCCAACATAATTTCTGCAGAGAAGTCAGACAAAAGCCTACAGAGCTTCCTTTTGTATGTCAGTTTTGCTTTAAGCCTCACTGCCTTTAAGAAGCTGTCTTTATGTTTCATTTTACTAAGCTTGATTATAATGCATCTTGGTGTCTTTCTTTTTGGGTCTAGTTTTTTGGCATTTGATACACATCTTGTATATCTAGGTTCTCTTCTTTCATAATTTCAGGGAAGTTTTCTTTCCACAACTCTACAAAAATGCTCTCTGAATTTTTGGCTATCCCTCCATGTTCAGGAACTCCAATTATTGATTGATTATTCCTCTCAATGGAGTGCCATATGTTTTGTAATGCTTTTTTATTTTTCTCATTTCTTTTCTGTGATTTCTCCTCATAGATGCTGGTGTCGGGTGCTCTACTTTCAAATTCACTAACTGTGGTTTACTTCTCTTCAATTCTACTCTTTTGGCTTTGGACTGAATTGTCTAATGCTGTCATTTTATTATTGATCTGATGGATTTCAGATCATTGATATTCCATCAGTTCAAATAGCTTACTTAATTTTTCATTTTATTCTGCTGCATTTTGCTTAATCTCTAGGAAGGCTCTATACATAATTCTTTTGTACCCAGCCTCCAATAATTTCAGAAAGGCTTCTTCATCTGGGAAGTTTCTTGATTCTTTATTTTCGGAGTTTTCTGAACCCATGGTGGTCTGCTTCTTTAAGTGTTTAGCTATTGATTGCTGTCTTTTCAACACCAAGAAGCTGCTCCATTTCTCTGGTTTTACCTCAAAAGGAGCTGAGGCATAGTTCTAAGTGCAGAGAAAAGGCACTACCAGATTTGATCACCAAGGGTCTCTGTGTACTCTAGTAACTTGCCTGTGGCTGGCAAGACAGCACCCTGCTTATGAGTCTCTGGGGGCTGTCAGCCAATGCTATGATTTGGATCAGTGAAGCCTGGAAGAGATGCTGCCTGGCCTCTCAGCAGTCAGTTCTCAAGGTGGTCTTATTTTAAAACGGTAATTTACAATTGAAGGAGAAGTTGTCCAACATGCCTTCCAGCTCACAGCTAACACACTTCATAGGCCATCCCCAGATGCTATGATGTGGTTCAAAGGAGGGAGGGGCTGCTATCATCTGCCAAGCCCTACTTGTAACTCTAGGCACCACCCTCCTAAACACAGCTTTCCTGCTAGAGAAACACTATCCAGACAGGAACTGCTGCTCAACATGAGAATTAGCCCCAGCTGAGATGTCTGTGTAGCTGACTTCACCTTCCAGTTGACCAAGATGGCATCTGGCCTGAGTTGTCCTTACTTCTGTGGAACAAAGAATCTATGGTGCAGCTCAGAAAGGGTGGAGGGGCAGTTGTGCCCTCATTTGGCAGCTGGGCTCTCAATATGTGGCTATCCCAAGCACAGTCTCTCTGCTGCACTATATACTGTTTACTGAAATGCTGCAGTTCAGCATATTTGCTGGCTCATGCCCAGTCCCCATCTCTGGGATAACAAAGAAGGCATCAGTACCTGATGTCATCCCAAAGAATGAGTCAGCATGTCACTGCCTCATTTTTTGAGAGAGGTAGTTTCCCCTTTCCTGATTCCTAGTCCAATCTGACAACCCTATGCCAGATCCTAGGGCTCCGAGAATGTCCACACTGCTCCATTTAATTATCATTCCAGGCCCTATTTCTCAGAGGGAATCAAGGAGATGTATGTCTAGTCTGCCATCTTGGCCACACTCCCTAATCTTTCTTTTATATCTCAAAAGAGATTGGTTTAAGAGACACCTTACAGTAATCATCCCATTAACCTAATGAAGATAACCCATTCCTGAATGTGATTTTAACCTCAGGCAAAGTAGTTAGCACATATATTTTTTGGAGACAAAATTCAATCTACAACAGATATTTTTCATTTTTTGATCTAATATATTTTTGATAAGTAAAATTCAATTCTGAAAATAATGCTTGTTTGGAAAAGTGAAATAGTTTCAATGATTTTGATGTGTCTGAGTATAACAAATGTTTGATCTTCATTACACACAATTTCAGAACAACTACATGAGGAATGGGATTTGAACCCATGCCTTTACCTAGAGACCAGAAGCCCTAGTGGTAGGAAACAAAAGCTTAAGTCTGGTGCCCTAGACCAGCTGGCCAACTGGACACAGGGTATTTTAGAAACTCTAGTTGCATAGTGGTTAATTAAGATCTATAGCTGCTAACCAAAAGGTCAGTAATTTGAATCCACAAGATACTCTGTGGAAACTATATGGGATGGTTCTACTACGGCACAATCTTACAGTGGAATTCTATATATGTGTGAAAAAAACATGATTTTATGCTTACTGATATCCATGAATATATCTTTAAGTAAGAAGAAAAAAGAACAGGATAGTACATATTTTACACTATTGAATTTGGTAAGAAAGAAGGAAAAGTAAGAATATCTATCTGTCTATGTGCCATGGGGAAACCCTAATGGAGTAATGGTGAAGTGCTACAGCTGCTAGCCTAAAGGTGTGCAGTTCAGATTGACTAGGCATTACTTGGAAACCTAATGGGGCAGTTCTACTCTGTCCTATAGAGTCAATATGAACCAGAAACAACTCGATGGCAATAGGTATGCACAGCTTCTATCACAGGATATCTCATCCAACTAAACCAAGATTTATAGAATAAAAAAAAATGTACACACATATACACTTGAAACATCTACCAGCTACCTCAGTTGACTGTATGTATGAGAAGCCACACCCACCAACCTCTAGTGTTACAACTTTCCTCTAATCCTTCTTCCACCACTGCAATCCTTCTGATACCCAATTCCACAAACAACTTCAGTTCTTTTCATGATACCAAAAAAGACCCCAAACTCAGTGCCGTAGAGTCAATTCTGACTCATAGTAATGCTATAGGATGGTGTAGAACTACTCCATAGAGATTTCATGGAGCACCTCGTGGATCTGAGCTGCCAATTTTCTGGTTAGCAGACATAGCACTCTACTGCTATTCCACCAGGGCTTCCTTTCATGATAAAGCACCATATTTACTATAGTATTTGTGCGTGTGTTGAACTATTTATTAGGTAACCATTTATTAACACATACATTAATGTGTTACTACTTTTATTAGGTTCCTATCTATTTTTTCAATGTGTCCTGATGACGTTTGGGAGTGCTGTGAGCCTAACTCTATATTTTCAATGAGCTCTGTGTATTGTGTGACTTTTGTATAATGCAGGAGTTGTAGGAATGCAGTCTCATTATACTAAAATGAAACAGAACACAGGCTTTCATTTCCATCATCTGCACTCATTCCTACCAAACTCCTGTACATAGTAGTTTTTAGTATATCCTGGTTTAGATTCTAGTTTACTCTTCCTGTATTTTGCTGTAGGAAATCTGAAAGTATACAGAGACAGAAAGATACATAGATAGATTTTGTAGTTGTTAGGTGACATTGAATAGATTCTGACTCATAGCGACCCTATGTATTAAAAAACAAAACACTGCCTGGTCCTGTGCCATCCTCACAATTCTTGCTGTGTTTAAGCCTACTCTTGCAAACACTGTGTCATTCTATCTGATTGAGGGTCTTCTTCTGTTTCTTTAAGCTTCAACTTTTCTCCAAGGACTGGTTCCTCCTGATAGCAAGTCCAAAGTATGTGAGACAAAGTCTCACCATTCTCACTTCCTAGGAGCAGTCTGACTGTATTTCTTCCAGGGCAGACTTGTTCATTCTTTGGCAGCTCACAGTATATTTAATATTCCATGAAAACACCATAATTCAAAGGAATTAATTCTTCATTCTTCCTTATTCCAGTGAAAGCTGACCAATGAATAAGACAGACAGCGTTATCTAGTGCTGCTATAACAGAAATACCAAAAGTGAATGACTTTAAGAAACAGATTTATTCTCTCACGGTCTACAAGGCTCGAAGTCCAAACTCAGGGTACCAGCTTTAGGGAAACTACTCTTTTTGTCAGCTCTGGAGGAAGGTCCTTTTCATCAATCTTCCCCTGGTCTAGGTGCTTCTCAGGTGCAGGGAACACTTTGTCTGCAAGCTCTGGAGGAGGATCCTTGTAGTGAATCTTCCACATTGTCTAGGAACTTCTCATATGCAGAGACCTTGGATGCAAAGACTTGCTCTACTTCTCAAACTGTTTTCCCAGAGACATGAGGTCCCCATGTCTCTATTCACTTTTTTATATCTCAAAAGAGATTGACATAAGACTCAACACAATTTTGTAGACTGAGTTTTATCTTGTTAACATAAGAAGCATTGGTGGTGTAGTGGTTTAGAACTACAGCTGTTAGCCAAAGGTTCAGTATGTTGAATGTACCAGCATATGGGGCAGTTCGATTCTGTCCTAGAGAGTCATTATATGTCACAATGAACTTCACAACAATGGCTTGAGGAAGGAGAGTGGGTGGAGAGGAAGGGAAAGGAGACTGTTGGAAGGATGAGACATGTATGGAGCAGAGAGGAATAGTGTGCTGTCACCGGACAGGGAGAGAAGTGGAAGCTGCATATAGGTGGGTATGTAAATTTATACAGGAATGTACATTTTCACTCAGTCATATTAAATAAAAAAAAAAACATAACAGCCACTAATATCATCTCACTAATGTCTTAAAGGTAGGATTTACAATAGATAGGAAAACCACATCAGAAGACAAAATGATGGGAATCATAGAGTAGAAAAGGTGACTCACATATTTTGCGGGGGCACCATTCAATCCATAACAGAAAGATGATGGGTGGGCAGGCGGACGGACGGACGGGCGGGTGGACGTCAATCTGTAACAGAAAGATGATGGATGGGCGGGCGGACGGGTGGACGGACGGGCGGACGGGCAGACGGACGGATGGACGGATGGATGGATGAGGAGACAGACAGAAGTTGTTACCAGATGCCTTTGGGTTAATTTACAACAGAAAGAAACACTGCCTTGGTCCTCTGGCATCTTTACAATCGTTGCTATGCTTGAGCCAGTTTTCATAGTCACTGGATACTTTTGTAATGCCCTAAAATTATATAAAAGCTTTTTTTTATTTATTATTCCTAATATATTAAGGTTATTCTGGTTATAACTGAGAGCTAATCATAATATACTTAGAAGAAAAGTAGTTTTCTCTTCTTATTTAATTTGCTTTTTTATTAAAAGAGAGAAAATTATATTCTATACAGGCTTTACTTTTAAATGCCAAATAACATTTTATTTTCTTTTAAATAAATTTTATTGTGATTTAAGATCAATTTTATAATCTATATCAATTAATTCACCATAAAACATCCAGAACTTTCACTGCTATTCTATTCTAATTCTCTTCCCTCCTCCCCCCCCATGACAGCACACTTTCCCTTTCATCCAGAACTTCCCATGACCTTTTAATCAAGATCTGACTACCCTTACCCATTCATCTTGGCTCTAGTGATAAGCCTCTAGGACAGCCCTGTGTATGTGATTAAGTCCAAGGGTTTGTTCATCGCCAGCCTCACTCTATGTTTTGCATAGGCCAGTGCAGTCTTTCTCAGGAGAGCTGGCCCTAGTGCTAGACGCAGTTTGGGGTCAGAGAGTCCGGGGGACCTCTAGTCTGACAGACCATCGAATGTGGTCTTTTTGTGGAGTTTTAACTCTTCCCACTGTATCATGGGGTCCATATCATGTATCCCATCCAGGTAGTCATTGGTGGTGGCTAGGCACCATCCTGTTCTTCTGAATACTGAAGCAACTTTGTCTCATATGGCCCCTTCTATCTGGTGGGCTCTAATTTTCCTCCTGTCCTCAACACCACTGTTTACATCTGCCCCAGGTGTACTGGGTCAATTTGATGCTATTTAGATGGCAGCTTGCTGGATTTTAAGACCCCAGATGCCATTTGCCGAGGTGGTATGCAGAGCATTTTCTAAGGGTAAAAGAGAAGAAATAAAAAAAGCTTGGATACGCCAGCTAGTCTGGATGTCCCCTGAAAGCATGGTCCCCCGACACTAGACCATGTTACTCTGTCCTTCCAGAGAGGTGGACCACATTTAGGGAACAGTTTAGTTTTGAAATTGGACAGTTGTGGGTACCTCTCTTCTAGTACTGTCACATCCTACACTCAACCCAAGACCTAACCATTACTGAATTTGTAAAAACTTCTCTCCCTCCCTCCCTTCCTATCCTTTCCTCCTATCCCTTCCTATCCTAACCATTGAAGATTTATTTCTTCTGTGCTTAAATGATTTGTTGCATTCTTATAACAATAGTCTCACACAATATTTGTCTTTCTGTGTCTGGCTAGTTTCACCCAGCATAAAGATCTCCATAACAGGTATTTCTCTAAGTCATGGTCATTTCTTATCATTGTGTAGTATTCCATTGTGTCAATATACCATAGTTTATTTAACTATTCATCTGCTGATGGCATCTAGGTTGCTTCCATCTTTTTGCTATTGTGGAGAGAGTTGCAATAAACATTGGTGTGCACATATCTGCGAATGTATCTCTGGAATATATTCCAGCAGCATAAACGTTGCTGGATCACATGGTATGTCATTTCTAGTTTTCTAAGAAGGCACAAATTTGATTTCATAGTGGTTATACCATTTCATAGTCTCACCAACAATGTTGAAGAGTTCCAATCTCTCCAAATCCTCTCCAGTGTTTATTATTTTGTGTTTTTTGGATTACTGCCAGTCTTGTTGGGGTGAGATGGTATCTCATTGTAGTTTTAATTTGGATTTCTCTGATGGTTAGTGATTGAGAGCATTTCCTTATGTATCTACTGGTATCCTGTATGTCTTCTTTGGTGAAGTTCATGTCCTTTGCCAATTTTTAATTGGGTTGTTTGTTTTTTCTTGTTGAGGTTTTGCAGTACCTTGCTGATTTGTGAGATTAGGCCTTGGTCAGAAACATGATGGGTAAATATTTGTTTCCACTCTGTAGGCAGTCTATTTACTCTTTTGATGAAGGCTTTGGATGATCATAAGTGTTTGATTTTTAAGAGTTCCCAATTATCTATTTTCATTTCTGGTGTTTGAGGGGTTTGGGTGGGTTTTTGTAGACTGTTGATGCCATGGGCTAGGGCTTCCAGTGTCTTCCCAACTGTTTCTTCCAAGATTTTTATTGTTTTAGTTTTTGTATTTAGGTCTGTAATCTATTTTGAGTTAGTTTTTGTGCATGGTGTGAAATAAAGGTCTTGTTTCTTTTGCCAATACCTTTCATTGAAGAGACTGTATTTTCCCCAGTTCATAGCCTTTGGCCTTTGTCAAATCAGTTGTTCATAAGTAGATGATACTATATTTAGATTCTCAATTCTGTTCCATAAGTCTATGTGTCTGTTTTTGTGCCAGTAGCAGGCTGTCTTGACTACTGTGGCAGTGTAGCAGGTTTTAAAGCCAGGTAGAGTGAAGCTTCCTGCTTTTTTCTTCTTCTTTAGTAATATTTCACTGCAGCTTCTTCCCTTTCCATATGAAGTTGGTGATTTGTTTCCCCATTTCATTAAAAAATATTGGAATTTGTATTGAGGTTGCATTGTATGCATTGCTTTGGGCAGCATAAACGTTTTTGCAATGTTATGTCTTCCTATCTAAGAGCAAGGTAGGTGTTCTAGTCACCTGGTAATGTCCCAACAGAAAATACTGTGAGTGGATAGTTTCACGAAGAGAAACCTCATTATCACAGCCCAGTAAGCCACAAATCCATTTATGAGTTACAAATACTTTTAATAAGAGAAATTATCACAGTGTGGTACGTTGGGTCCAAATTTAACATGAATATCTCAGCACAAGAACCTCAGGTCCAAAGGACGTGCTCTGCTTTTGGTGCTGACTTGTTGGTGGTATGAGGTTCCAATTTTCTGATTGCTTGTCTCTCCTTTTATCTCCTGTAAGATGAAAGGATAAAAGGTGGTACAAGCCACACTTCAGGGAAACTCCCTTAGCAAGATTGTTGCAGTCCCACCCTAATCTTCCTTTAACATACTCATTCTACCAGTCACAGGCAGAGATTAGGATTTATAGCATCCGAAAATCACAGAACAGAGGGCAATCATAGAACACAGGGAATCCTGGCCCAGTCAAATTATTATACATGTTTTTATGGTGACACAATTCAGTCCATGACAGTAGGCTTCTCCTCTTACAAAAGTCAATTTTAGTTTCTTGCAGTAGGGTCTTGTAGTTTTCTTTGTATAGATCTTTTACATCTCTGGTTACATTTATTTCTAGGTATTTTATCACGTTAGTGGCTATAGTAAATGGCAATGATTTCAAGATTTCCTCTTCGACTGTCTCTTTGTTGATGTAAAGGAGTTTGGCTGAATTATGTATGTTTATCTTGTATACTGATACTTTGCTGAAGTCTTCTATTAGACCCAGTAGTATTTTGGTGGATTCATTCAGGCTTTCTGTGTACGGATTCTATTTTCTTATTGTACTATCTTCAATACATTTCTCTGTATTCTTACAGTTTTACTGCAGAAGCATAATTTAAAATAGAAAACCTTAGCTCACATTTTTGTTTTCATTATTGATTTCATTATTTCTGTTTGTCTGTCTCCCCCTTTTAATCTTAACACCAGTTACTAGGGATAGTTGTTCAAATTGGTAACAGTTTATTCCTTTCGGCTGCTATGCCCTTTATTTAAAACTGCCATGAAAGCTGAGTAGCCCCCACTTCCTTCTGTACAAGTTATTAGCTTCCTTAGTCCAATATTATTATTACAAATACTTGAAAATACCATTTTCCTCCTTAAATCTTTTATGCTACCAACTATTTCATATCTCTATAAAATCCTGTGTCAAGCTGTGGTAAATTATGTGCAATCTTGTTTTCACTCAAGCAGTTAAACACTAACGTAAACAAAAAAAAATCACATCAACAGCTTGACATAATTTTAAGTTCAAGTTAACCAACAACCCTGCAGTCCTATCACACAGCCTTAGTGAGCTCAGTACTTCTTTCTCTAGATATCTATTTTATACAGTATCCTATCTACACATACTGTTCATACCTATTCATGTATTTTAAACTCAGCTGATTGCTTAACTTCCTAAGAAAATAAAAATTTTCAGGCAGAAACTCTACTATCTCCATACCATATCTGTAATCTACCTGTATCTTTATTCATCTTTTTTCTTTCATTTTCACAGTAAAAAATATGTATACATTTTTAAAAAGCTAAATCTAGTGTAAAGTGAGAAGAGAATCTATTCAAAGTATTCTTGCAATAAAGGAAGTGTGACTACTATAGCAGGAGAATGCTTTGGCTGTTTGCCCTGCAAGCCTCTCAAAATTTAGGAAGAAAGGAGCTGTGCTTACAAGGAGGGGTAGACAAAACTAGAAATAGGAGTGTGAGGGAGTGTGTGTCATGATCAGTTCTTGACTTTACAGTCAGAGGATTCTCCAGAAGAAGCATTATGGAGGGTCATATACTGACAAATGATAGGATGGTTCTAGGAGTGAGAGAAAGGCTTAATTAAAATTTGATCAAATCTGCCAGCAAGCACTTTGTTCCAATTTATCAATGGGACAAATAATTCAGCTAATGTCTTATTAGGCAAAGACTGAGTGTGGAGCATGTGTGTCTGGCCCTGTCATGGTTAAAAGTAGGGCATATCTTGAGTTTTATTAAGTCTTTTAAAGGGCTATGTCTTGCAATCAGTCATTTCCCAAAACACAAAAGTAGGGAGAGATCTTAACCAACGCTGTTCTCCAGGTGTGTAGAACTCAGGTAAATTTTAGTAGCTTGTAATAGTTTAAAGTTTGTTTTTGTTAAAAATAGAATTAGCTTGTTCTCTTATCTTCATTCACTATCAACTAAACATTCTTTTCATTATCCCTATGTCATCTTCTATTTTCCATATCACTTTCCACCAAATTATTTTCATAAACCTACAATCATGCCCAAGTACCATCAATCTAAAAGCAAATCAAAACAAACCAGCCAACTCCCAAATCTCTCTTTGCTTACATCCATATTTCTCCTCTCTCTGGACCACATAGGCAATCTCTGCTTCTTCATGCACAACAATTCTTAATTTATCCTTACTTGTCATTAGATGGCAGTGGGTTATTATTATTATTAGATCTGAACTGACTTCCATGTTACCATTTCCAATAAGTGTCTTTATGCCCTCACCTTTCTCTGAATCTCAGCAGCATTGGACATGGGTGACCACTCCTTTCTTCTTAAAATACCTCTTAGCACATTTCCAGTACATCACACTCTCATATATTTTCTCTCATCTTACTGGTAGCTCTTTTCTTGATTTTTTTTTTTATTGTAGACTCCTCTTCTCTTACACAAATTCCAGATATTAGAATATTTAGTAATTGTTCTAGATCATTTTTTCATTCTGTCTCTTTGATGCTTCATGCATTCTCAAGGATCAGACCATGTCCATTCCAAAAGCTTTAAATGCTATCTATATCTTACTCATTCCAAAATCTGTACTTTTAACCAAGAACTGTTTCAAGATTTCTAGACACATGAATATTTCTTCAAAGTTAAAATCTCTATTTGTATACCAGATATTAAAAGAACTTTCTAAACTATGTGAACGATTACTATTATTTAAGACTCTTCCACTGTTGCTAACAGTTTTCAGATAATCTGTAACAAATGATCTGTTTACCTAACAATGTGCCTCAAAGCTTCAGAAGACTAGATGATTTTCAGAAACATCAAAAGATTAAGTAATAAAAATATTGAAGATGACAATGAATAGAATATTATCAGACAAGTCCCTAGTTCTATTGTCTCGATGTGCAACTAAGAGAATCATGTTACATACTTCTCTTGAGGATGCATGTTATGCTTTGTTATACATAAAACTGTTTTATAAACAAAACTCCTGATTCATCCACTCAAACAGCATATTCTGTACAACAATCTAAAATGAGAACTAAAAATCATCAGAAAACTAATGATTCCTGGTCTTCACTTCCAAAGTGTAGTGGTACCCAAATTGTTATCATAAAGTAAATACTCTGTCATTTCTGCCCTAATGATAACAATATAGACATATGAAGAACTGGATTATTTTTGACCCAAAAGATTTCCAGTTTTCTGGAATCATCATTATTCTTTATCATTGTGTAGTGCTCCACTATGCATCTATAGGATATCATCCTGCTGACCTCTGGCTGGAGGAAGGACAGTGGGTAGAGAGGAGGGGAAAGGAGACTATTGGGAGGATGGGACATGCATGGAGCAGAGAGGAATAGTGTGCTGTCACCTGACAGGGAGAGCAGTGGAAGCTGCATATAGGTGGGCATGTAAATTTATATGTGAATGTACATTTTCATTCAATCATATTAAATAAAAAAAAAAATTCCAGTTTTAAAGTTTGCACACTGTTTTAGTCAGCTAGTGCCACTCTAACAGAAATACCATGAAGTGCATGGCTTTAACAAATCAAAGTTTATTCTTACACAGTCCAGTAGGCTACAAGTCCAAATTCAAGATGTCTGGTCCAGGGAAAGGCTTTCTCCCTTGTCAGCTCTGGAGGAAAGTCTGGTATTACATAGGTCTTTGCCCAGGGAGCATCTTGGTGCAGCAACCCCAGGTCTGAAGGACACGCTTTTCTCCCATTGTGTTGGCTTCCCTTTCCTTTTATCTCTCATAGGGTGAAAAGATAAAGGGTGGCACAAGCCATACTCTAGGGAAATTCCTTTTATAGTGGAGCATGGAGGCAACCCTATGAAGGGATTTACAGTCCCACCCTAATCCTTTAACATACAGCATAGGAAAATCACAAAATGAAGGACAATCATAAAATATTGGGAATCATGGCACAGCCACATGGCTACCCATATTTTGGGGGGGACACAATTCAGTCTACGACTCACACTTTAGCATGCACTACCAGATGTAAGTTTTAGACAATGTGCTAAGAGGTATTTTAAGAAGAAAGGAGTAGTCAGCCATGTCCAATGCTGCTGAGATTCAGAGAAAGGTGAGGGCTAAATGTCTATTTAATAGACATTTTAAGTTTAAATTTGTATCAAAAAAATTTCTTAATTTCCCATTACAAACCGGGTTCTTTCCTTAGTTTTCTCAAGCTCAGTAATTAGCAATATCATTCAGTCAATCTACTGGTTAATAAATAGCAAAGCACACCCAGTTAATAAATATCGAAGTGTGGGAATTGCCCTCAATTCCTTCTCTTTTTCCTCTTCACATTTAGTCAATCAACACATCATGTCAGCTGTGCCTCAAAAATACATCGCTTTATCTCTCTACAACTGCTTTCCCCAAAACTACTGTCTGAGTGGTTCTACAAAAACATCTCTGACTTTCAGGCTTCCAACCTCTCCTGTTCCATACCATTCCCCACAGAGTCTTCAGAGTAATTTTTAAATATAAACTAGATCATACAAAAGCACCCAACTGCCTAGATAAAATTCTGATCTATCTACATGGTCCAGTCTGATCTCTACTTAACATTTCAATTGCATTTGATGCAATTACTCTACCCTTCATTATAAAATGATTGTACTTACTCAGAAATAATTACCTAGCTCCTTCTTGCCATTGGAATTGCTTTCTCACAGTGGAAACATATTCTATTAGGGATTATGTATAGTAAGAGAAGATAGTACACAAATAGGTAAATTAGAAGCATATTTGAAGACGATAATTTCTATAAAATGAAAGTAAAGCAGAGAAGGATGACAAGGACCCTGTAACAAATAGTGGTTGGTTACAAGAATATACCACAGTGTGACTTTAGGGTACAGACCTCACTAGTCTTCTTTAACATAAAATCCCCAGTTGCAGCGGAGTGACATCATTGTTGCTGTGGTTAATTGCTGTAGAGTAGTGCCCCCACCACATGGCAATCCCATGCACAAAGCAACAAAATGCTGCCTGATCCTGTACCATTCTCCTGTGACTTGTTGCAGTTTGAAATATGGTGACTCATATGGGTGTCATCAGCTTATACGTCAAAGTAAATTGCAGGACCTCTCATAGAAGGTACCTAATAAAAACTTCTTGGAGAATGGTAAAGTCCATACTAGATTATTGATTGTCTCTAAAATGTAATTTAAAATTACAGACTGTTCCACTTTTATTTCAAGATAAAATTTTAGAAGGCAATGAGAAAGAATTTTTAAAAGCACCACAATGATATCATGTTTACTT
This sequence comes from Heterohyrax brucei, assembly GCA_028571685.1. Lineage (NCBI taxonomy): Eukaryota > Metazoa > Chordata > Mammalia > Hyracoidea > Procaviidae > Heterohyrax > Heterohyrax brucei. Next base: position 134,822,582 of record CM053150.1, read on the forward strand.
AGTTTGTTTTTTTCCCCGGACAGGTTAGAGTTTACATCTGATTTGTAACCATCCATTTATAAGAAGAGATGCCTGGTGGGGGCACTGGTTAATTTTTCAGCTCCTAACCAAAACGTAAGCAGTTTGAATCCACCAGATACTTCTCAGAAACCCTGTGGGGCCACTTACTCTATCTGTAGGGTTGCTATGAGCTGGAATCAACTTGACAACAATGAGCTTGCTTTGTTTTTTTGGTTGTTCTTTGTTTGTTTTCAGTAAGAAAATTCAACCTGTGTGCTGAGCAAATAATCTGAGAAGCTAGACCATAGGAAGAAGTAAGTGGCATCAGGATTAGAGGAAGACTCATTAAGTATCTGATATACAAACAACACAACTTTGCTTGTTTTAGGTGAAGAGGATTTGATGCACTTACTGATGATCAAGGACTACAGCTTCAACATGTATTACACCTCAGTATAATGAAAATAGAAATCTTCAAAACTGAGCCGGTAAGCAATATAATAAATGGAGAAAGGACTGAAATTGTTGTCAATGTCATGGATTGAATATGTTCCCTACAAAATCTGGAACAATTTGGCTGTGCCGTAATCACTGGTATTGTGTGATGTTCCTCCATGTTGGAATTCCTGCCTCTATGATATTAAAAAGGGTGGATGGGCAACAATTGTGTTGGTAGAGCAAGATTTAATGTGTAAGCTTGTTTTGAACTATAAAGGGAAAAATCTGACAGAGAAATTTGGGAACCTTACACCATCAAGAAAGCGGTACTGGTAGAAGAGTGAGTACTTCAGACCTGAGGTTCCTGCACCTAGGTGTTCCATGAACAAAGATTGATGCAACATAAGACTTTCCTACAGAATGAACAGAGGAAAGCATTTCCCTTGGCGCAGACACCCTGAATTCAGACTTGTAAGCTACGGGACAGTGTAAGAAAGTGGAATGTAAAACCCATGGTCAACTCTTCAGACATGAATGGATTGGACTTGGCTATGCAGAGTGAACATATATTGGATGTGCATTGTGGTTCTACGCAGGATATCATCCTGCTGACCTCTGGCTGGAGGAAGGAGAGTGGATGGAGAGGAGGGGAAAGGAGGCTGTTGGGAGGATGAGACATATATGGAGCAGAGAAGAATAGTGTGCTCTCACCGGACAGGGAGAGCAGTGGGCATGTACATTTATATGGGAATGTACATTTTCACTCAGTCATAATAAAAAAAAAGTAAAAAAAAAACTATGACTCTCAGAAAATTGGAAATCATCAAAAACAAAATGGAATGCAAAAATGTTGATACCCTAGACATTAGGGAGCTCAAGTGGACTGGTACTGGTTGCTGTGAATTGTAAAATAATATGATCAACTCTGCTGCAAATGACAAATTGAAGAGGAATGGCATTTGCTTCATTGTCCAATAGAACATTTCAAGAGCTATCTTGAAGCGCAAGGGTGTCAGTCACAGGATAATATGCACATAACTACAAGGAAGACCAATTAATATGACTTAATTCAAATTCACACCAATCACTAAGGACAAAAGATGAAGAAACTGAAGACTTTTACCAATTTATGTAATCTAAGATTGATCAAACACACAATCAAAATGCATTGACAGTTACTGGTGACTGGAATGTGAAAGTTGGAAACAAGGAAGAAAGATAGGTAGTTGCAAAAGCTGACCTTGATGATAGAACTGACAGCAGAGATCCCATGATAGAATTTTGTAAGATCAATGACTTCTTCGTTGCAAATACCTTTTTTTCGACAACACAAACAGTGACTATACTCATGGACCTCACCAGATGGAATAGATAGGAGTCAGGTTGGTTACCTCTGTGAAAAGACACAATGTAGGTGGATTCGGAAGAGTACATGAAATGACGGCTATCATTGCTGATGTTAGATGGATCTTGTCTGAAAGCAGAGAAATAGAGGAACATATTTATTTGTGTTTTATTGCCCATCCAAAGACATTGACTATGCAGTTTATAACAAATTATGGATAGCACTGAGAGGAATGGTAATTCCAGAACACTTACTGTGCTCAAGAAGAAACTGTGTTTAGATGAAGAGGCAAATTATTCTAACAGAAGAAGGAGATACAGAGTGTTTTAAAGTCAGGAAAGGTGAGTGTCAGGGATGTATCCTTTCACAACACTTATTCATTCTGTACGCTGAGCAAATAATTGGAGTAATCGGACTATATGAAGAACAATGTGACATCAGGATTGGCGGAAGACTCATTATCAACCTGCAGTATGCAAATGACACAACCTTGCTTGCTGAAAAGGAAGAAAACTTGAGGCACTTACTGATGAAAATTACATACTATAGTCTGCAGTATGGATTGTAGAGTTGGCATTAATGATATGGATGGCAAGCTTTCAGATCCTTCATTTGCTGATGTGGCATGACACAAAATGAGATGAACAGTGGAAACATTTATTAATAATTGGAACATATAAGGTACAAATTATGAATCTAGGAAAATTGGAAATTGTCAAAAATGAAATGGGATGTATACAAGTCTATGTCCTAGTCTTTGCTGAGCTAAAATGGAATAGTATTGGCCATTTTGAATTCAAAACTAAAATGGTCTGCTAGTAAGCCAGGAATAGCAACTTGAAGAATTCAGTGTGTGGTGAATCAACTGCAGTTATAGGTTGATTTAATTAAAATCCTACTTACATAGGATCCAATAAAAGTGAGTTATGTGATGTAATGTTCACATGTGTAAAAAGGTTTTTAAAGTGTAATCAATTTGTTGAAGTTAGGAGAAGGGGATAATGCATTCACCTGCAAAGTTTGCACAGAGTTGCTAGCAAAATTTCAGAGGATGAGTAAATACTGGTGAAAATGTCCAAAGTAGAATACTAGCAGTACAATCCTTTCAGAAGTGGTTGAAATATGTCAATATTATCCATCAAAACAGATAATTAGCAGTTTGTATTTGTAGCCTAGTATCATGTTTATACTGTTCTTAAGCTTGTGTTTACCAAAACCTAAAAACCAAATATTTGGAGAATCACCTGTGATTTTTTTCATCACTTGAGTGATACTGATATATATGTTTCTGCCTTATTTTTTACTTTTAACTTATTCTTAATATTCTATTACTTTTCTTTTTATTTTTGAATCTGGACTGATACAGCTCTCTGTCATGGATTGAATTCTGTTCCCCAAAACTGTGTATACAAATTTGCCGGGGCCATGATTCCTAGTATTGTGTTTGATATAAACTGTGCCTCTGTTATGTCAGTAAGGGAGGATGGGCAGCAGTGGTGTTGGTAGGAGAGGATTCCATATATAAGATTGTATTGTGCCTTGAGGCAGTCTCTTGAGATTGAAAAAAGGAAAGAAGCTAGCAGAGAGAGTTGTGGACCTCATGCCAGCAAGAAGTAGTGCTAGGCGCAGAGCATGTCCTTTGGAAAAGAGTCGGGGTCCCTGTACATCGGAAGCTCCTAGTCCAGGATAAGAATGACAGCAAGGACCTTCCTCCAGAGCCAATAGAGAAAGCTATCCCCTGGTACTAAACATCTTGAATTTGGACTGTGAGAAATAAAACTCCTTTTCAAAGCCATTTATTTGTGGTGTTTCTGTTAAAGTAGCATTAGTTGACTAAGACACCCTCTCTACTGCTGCCTCAAATTTGTAAAAATTCCTTCCTTTGTAGATTTTATTTTGATAAACTTACAACCTTTGCTCTGTTTTAAGACAGCAAGAGATAGCTGTTAGAAATTGATAGAACCGAATAACACTTTTCACCTTGAAATACAGCATCTAATTAGAGTTTTAGCTTCCCTGACAGAAAGAATGACTTATAGGTCACTGCTTTGATTATGCAACTGAATCCATTTATTATTTGCTGTCCTTTCTTTGTTAAAATTGGTTATTTGAGACTATTACTGAAAGACACAGGCACAGTAAATACAAGTCACTGGTCTTATTATAGAGAACCACAGACAACATGAAAATCTCTGGTCTGGTACTTTTTAACTTCCAAAGCTCACATTCATGACAAATCCTGAGTCCATCAGCCTCAGACACTTTTACTCTATAATTATTCATATAGTTTTCCACAGCTTAGGGAATAACTTTCAAATTCATTGAAACATAGTAGAAAACATTGTCTATTTTCCAGTTTTGTTTTCCACTGTTTTCTTCCATGAAACTTTGCTTTGCTCTTTTTAGGCTGCTGGAATTCTCCCTGTCTCTTTCATAATTTTAGTACCTACCACTCACACCCAACATCTTTTGCAATGTGCAACATGTTAGTGATTTATTGCTCCAAATCATTCATTTCATTGCTAATCTAGCAGGAATACAAATTGTATGTACTCTTTCCTTGGAAACTCTATGGGACAGTTCTACTCTGATGTCTAGGGACACTGTGAGTAGGATCCAAGTCGACAGCAGTGAGTTTTTGTTTTCCTCTTACAGGAAACACTGGTGGTGTAGTGGTTAAATGCTATGGCTGCTAACCAAAAGGTTGGCAGTTCAGATCCACCAGATGCTCCTTGGAAACTCTATGGGGCAGTTCTACCTTGTCCTGTAGGGTTGCTATGAGTTAGAACCAAGTCAAATGCAGTGAGTTAATTTGTTTTATTTGTTTTCTGTTTTTGTTTCTTTCCTCTTACATGCCAAACCTCAACATCAGAATAATCATCTTCTAATTGGGTAAGACATAGGAAAATGGATTGTATCTTCTTCAATTTCTGATTCACCACAAATACAGGCCACACACTCTGAATTGTATGAATTAATGTCTTAAACAAACATCATTCCCAAACAGACCTTTATTTTCCCATCACAGTATTTGTATCAATACTCTGCCTTTGAAAGCAAGTACCTGTATCCCCACCAATAATAAAATACCTGGCATACATAAGGGTTCCATAAATTTTGTGGAATAAATAAGGAGTGCTGGTACCTGTTTTTGCAAACAACCAATGGAGAAAACTACTTAGATTTATTAGAAGACATGAAGTGTTTTATAGAATCTCAGGGAAAGGGTGAAGCAAGGTTTTGGGATAGAACAGGACCTGAGACTAAAACTTTTGTGAGATGTGCAGAAAATCTACAATATACGTAATCTCTATATTTTTTTCTCCTCTGTTTCATTCTCCTTTGCTCACAACACGTTCTCTTCCTCTCTTTGTTTCTCTGTCATTCCCTTTCCCTCTAACCCAGCTTTTTTCTGCTTGTTCCAGCCATGTGAAATTATAATCTCCAACTAACTTCTTTCAATCTAAGAAAATAAACTGATTTATCCTTCTTAGGTCAAATATCCATCCAAGAAGTAAATATTGTCGAAGCATCAGAGATACACACGATACAAATATATTCAAAACCACGTGGAAAGCATCAGAGAAGATGTAAATTCTAGAAAAGGGTGAGATAGGCATCTAATAGGAGTCTACCACACAGTGAATGACATAAATAGGCTTCTAAAGGAAACAACTGAGTAGCATTTATTTATCTAGGTTTTGTGTTATGGATTCTTACAGAATTCCTCAGGAAGTGCAAGTAAATTAAGACTCTATCCTTTGAGTATGTTTTAAATATTCCAAGGGTGACTGTTATGGATTGAACTGACTCCCTCCCCACAAATTGTATGATGCAGCTCTAATCCTTGTGATGTGATGTAAATGTGATCCTACTTGAAAATGGAGTTTTTCTTTTGTTATGTCAATGTGAGTCATATCAGAGCAGGATGGGTTCTAAACCCAATCCCTTTTGAGTGATGTCTTACAAAAAGGAGTACAGATACAGAGAACAGAGATGCATATGGGGAGGAGATCATGTGAAGAACTGCCTACAAGCCAAGAAATGTTAAGGAATGCTGGAGCCTACTAACAAGAAAGGATTCTCTCATAGAACCAATGCCCTGATTTGGACTTCTAGTCTCCAAAACCATGACAAGAAATTTATGTTCCTTAAAACCATCCACTTACAGTATTTTTTGTTATAGAATCACTAGATAACTAAGACAGTGCTCATCAAGTATTGTCTTTGGGACAACTTATTCTGTTCAATCTCTTTTCATTTCCAAGTATCCTCATGTCCATAAAATGATCAGTTTCCCTGTCACATTTTATTCCGAGTCACACTTAAACACTCTTCACAGGCAAACCACACACAACATAATCACTTTGGAGCACCATTACTGGCTTCTCTCCTACAATCTCTGACATTGTGTTATTTTACATTCCAACCATGAGGATAACAACCCAGATTGGTTAAAAGTTCCAGCTTTTGCAAGACTCTCAAAAATACCAGTTTTTGAAACTTGCAAGTTATTTTTATTGTTCTAGCTCATCAGAACCATTCATAGGTCACTGTAGTTGTGTTATATTACCAGAAAGATTTTCAAATTCCTTGCCAGTGTTTCAGTCCTATTTCCCACAACAGTGTGCTTTTTTTCACATTTTCTGTTAAGCTTCCTTCCTCTAGCTTCACTAACTCATCATGTCTTTGGCAAATTTTCTGCCATATAGTGGCCTTTTCCCTTTTGCTGTTTTTCATAGCCTTTATAAACATATAATTAATACTTAAAAAATAAACCAAACATGATTTTAAATATTCAATAATTCAATTATTTTTGATACTTAAATGTGACCTGAATTTGATTAAAATACAATTTACAACGCTAACAGTAGCTAAAACTTAACCGGGCAGCAACTATGTGCTAATAACACTTCCATGCACTTTACCGGTTTCATCTCTCACTCACTGCTGTCAAGTCATGTCCAACTCATAATGACCCTATAAGTCAGAGCCGAACTGCCCCATAGAGTTTTCAAGGAGCATCTAGTGGATCTAAACTGCCAACCTTTTGATTAGCAGATATAGCACTTAACCCACTATGCCACCAGGGTTTGTACAAGCTTTGGAGTGACTCATATCCATGTCTGATAATGCTTTGCTGATTGGTCTTCTGATCCTTGGAACTGGGCATATAATAATAAGATAATAGATTTCTGTTGTTTTAAGACTTAAAGTTTTGGTAATTTTTGAAACAGCAGTAGGAAGAAAACACATGACTATTTTTGCCACAGTAGTTTCTTATACTGAAGGCCATCAGAACCATTCATAGGTCACTGTAGATGTATTATATTATCAGGAAGATTTTCAAATTCTTTGCCAGTGTTTCAGTCCTCTTTTCTGACTGACCATGTGACCTTAGAAAAGTTACTCAATTTTATAGTTTTTCCTATAATTAGAGAGTCTAACTGTAATAATGTGGGAATTGGGGCAATTACAAATGATATGTATAACTATAAAGCTGTACTTTTTTGTGGCCTGATACTAAGAAACAGGTAGGTAAAAAAATGATGTTTAAGCAATATGTTATACTTCTATCTGCATTTACAATGGACAAAAAAGATTTCTTTTCTGTAGAAAAGAGGACTGAAACACTGGCAAGGAATTTGAAAATCTTCCTGCTAACATAATACAACCATAGGGACCTAAGAATGGTTCTGATGAGCTAAAGATTTTCTTTTACTAACATGACTAAAAGCAAATACTGGCAAAAATAGTCATGAGTTTTCTTCCTACTACTACTTCAAAAATTACCAAAACTTAATGTCTTAAAACAACAGAAATCTATTATTTCATTTTTTCATTATGACTGAGTAAAATGTACATTCCCGTATAAATTTACATGCCCACCTATATGCAGCTTCCACTGCTCTCCCTGCCCAGTGACAGCACACTATTCCTCTCTGCTCCATACACGTCTCATCCTCCCAACAGCCTCCTTTCCCCTCCTCTCCACCCACTCTCCTTCCTCCAGCCAGAGGTCAGCAGGATGACATCCTATAGATGCATAGGATGCACTTTATTATTTCATTTTTACATGTCCAGTTACAAGGATTGGAAGACTGAAAAGGGTTTTACTGGAATAAAATAAAGACGTCAGCAGGGTGTGTTCCTTCTGAGAGACTTAGAGAAGTATTCAATTTCTTGGGTTTTTTTTTTTTTTTGCAATTTATACACAACGTGAATCATTCTGACCTCTACTTCCACTGTCATATCTCTTTCTGTAGCTCTCAGTCTTCTGTCTCACTATTCTAGTTACAAGAACTTTTGTGATTACATTGGGCCCATGTGGATGATTCACAATAATCTCACTATCTCAGAATCTTTAACTTAGTCGTATTTTCAAAGTCTCTTTTAACATTTAAGGCCGTGGTTTCACAGGCTCTGGGGGATAGGACATGTCTGGATAGGCCATTATCTGCCTACACAACTATATGAGAACTTGCCTTCATTAAAACAGCAGGGTTATAAGTCCCTGAGTCCTGAAAACGATTCATTAGTTTGAGCTCACCCAGAGGTTTCTCATAAGGCCTGGAGATACGCATCTGAAGGTTACAATGTTGAAACCGTGGAGCATACGTCTACTCTGTAACACATAGAGTTATCACATATCTGAATCAAGTTCAAGGCAACTTTTTGTTATGATTCTTTAAAATACAAATGATATGTATGACTATAAAATTGTACTTTTCTGTGGTCTGATTGAAGCAAGTAGGAAAAATATGTTTAAGTAATACGTTATATTTCTACCTGCATTCGCAATGAACAAAAGACATTTTCTTTATTTTTTTCTCTTCCTTGCTCATGCCTTTCCAATTTTTTAATGATCATTTCTACTCAAAAAGATAGTCTGAATGTAGTCTTTAGTCTCTCTCCTCTGGAATTCAAATAAAGATCAAAATACGAACTTTAGTAACAATGAAGCAGAACTGGAGAAACATAGCTAAGATCCACTTATGAACTGCTTGCTTTCCAAGTTGACACTGCCCAAAAATTCTCAGATGGAAAAATGGAAATCTCCTCCAATAAGAAGAAAATTTGCTTTGGTAGACTTATCATACACCAGAAGCATAAACAGTAAAGAACATAGGAGATTGCAAGTGCTTGCAAACAAAAATTACATATCCTGAAAAATTGTCTCTCAGATATGAAGATAAAATTAAGACATTTGCAGATAAACAAAAACTTAGAGACCTTCTAAAAAATAAACCAAAACTACAAGAAATACAGAAAGAAGCTCTTGGCTTAGAAGAACAAGACCATTAAGGGTATACTTCAGGAGGCAGTACAGGGCAGAGCATCTAGAATCCTACTCAGCCCGGGAAGTCACAAATCTCAATCAAAGCTAGTGTTAAAAGAAGAGAACCAGTGATAAGAACACAAAAACTATGCATCATCACACTAAAAAGAGGGATATATTACAGTAGTTACAACACTTACAGACGGAGAGGAAATTAAAAACATATGCAGAAGTTAAATTCTGGTTAAACTTAGAATAACAAAAAGAGATCCTAGGGGTAGCTGCAAAGCAAAATAACAATTAAACATAACAAAACAAGAAACATAATGCAGAAGTCTCAACAAACACAAAACTAACACTGAAAAAGATGAAATGTCAACCCATAAAGAATGACTCAGAGCAGAACATCAACAGCACAGAAATAAAGGCATCAAAATGACAGCACTAAACACATGTGTATCAATAATTATACTGAATATAAACAGATTGAACACTCTAATAAGGAGACAACAAGTGACACTGTAGATCTAAAGACACAACCTGTTTCTGTGTTGCTTAGCAGAAACACATTTTAGACTCAGAGATATGAACAAACTGAAAAGCAAAGAATGGAAAAATATATACAAAGCAAACAACATCCAAAGAAGAGCAGGAGTGGCAAAACTTAGCTACGAAAGACTTTAATGGAAAATCCACCATCGTGGGCTATGGTCACTATTTATTGCTGAAAGGTTCAGTACATAAGCAGTACATAACAATATTAAGTATTTATGCACCCAATACCAGAGCATGTAAATACATCAAGCAAGCACTGAAAATGTTGAAAAGTGACATAAATCACTCCACAATAATAGATGGAGACTTCAACACTTCACTATCAGTAATGCACAGATCATCCAGAAAAAAACCTCAGCAAAGATACAGATCTTATTGCAATAATTAACTAACTAGAACTCATCTACTTTTACAAACCATTTCACCAATTGACAGTTAAGCATACTTTCTCTGATGCGCATGGAACGTTTTCCAGAATAGGCCATGTGTTAGGACACAAAGAAAGTCTCAACAAAGCCCAAACCACTGAATTACTGCAAAGTAGTTTCTTGGATCACAAAGCCATAAAAGTTGAAGTCAATAACAAAATATATAGATAAATTTTGAGTTCATGGAAACTGAAGAACACCTTGCTCAAAAATCCACAGTTATAGAACAAATCAAGGATGAAATAAAGAAATTTATGAAATCCAATGAGAATGAAAACACACCTTACCAGAAGCTATGGGATACAACCAAAGCAGTGTTCAGGTATCAGTTTCTCTCTATAAATGCACATATCTGGAATGAAGTAAGGTCCCAAACCAAAGAATTAACCCTATAGTTTGAACAAGTAGAAAGAGAGGAACCCCTCAGCCACCAAAAGAAAAAAGATAATGAAGACTACAGCAGAACTATATGAATTAGAAAATAGAAGAGCAATTGAAAAAATTAACAAAACCAAAAGCTCGTTCTTTGAAAAGATCAACAAAATTGATAAACCATTGGCTAAACTTACAGAAGAAAAACAGGAGAGGAAACAAATAACCTGAGTAAGAAAGGAGATGGGAGATGTCACAACAGATTCAACTAAAAGCAAAAGTATCATAACAGGATACTACAAAAGATTTTAAAATCTAGATTTTAAAATCTAGAAGATATAGACACATTCCTAAATTCACATCACTTACCAAAATTATCATAAAAGAAAGAGAACAACTTAATAAACTCATCACAAAGAAGAGATTGAAAAAGTCATCAAAAAACTACCAATCAAAAAAAGTCACAGTCCGGATGGTTTCATTGTAGAATTCTACCAAACTTTTACAGAAGCATTAACTCCAATACTACTGAGGCTATTTCACAGCACAGAAAGAGATGGAATGCTCCCAAATTCATTGTATGAAGCCAGCATAGCCTTGATACCAAAGCCAGGAAAAGAAAGACCCCACAACAGAAGAAATTTACAGGCCAGTATCACTCATGAACCTAGATGCAAAAATCTTCAACAAAGTCCCAACCAATAGAATTGAACAACATATCAAAATAATATTAATAACAATAATAATTCATCATTTTAAGTATTTATACTAGGGTTGAAAGGCTGGTTCAACATCAGAAAAACAGTTAACATGATCAACCACAAAAATAACACAAAGGATAAGAATCACCTGATTTTGTAGACTGATGCAGAAAAAGCAAGTGACAAAGTCCAACACCTATTCATGCTAAAGTCTCTCAGCAAAATAGGAAGAGAGGGGGAAATTCCTGAACACAATGAGGAACATCTATGCAAAGCCAACCACCTACATTATCCTGAATTGAGAGAGACTGAAAAAATTCCTCCTGAGAAAGGGAACTAGACAAGGATGCCCACTCTTACCACTTCTAGTCAACATTGTACTAGAGGTACTAACCAGAACAATTAGACAAGACAAAGAAATAAAGGGCATCCATATCAGCAAAGAAGAAGTAACAATCTCCCTATTTGCAGATGATATGATTGTATATCCAGAGAACCCTAAAAAATCCATAAGTAAACTACTAGAACTAGTAGAAGCATTCAACAAAGTATGAGGATATAAGATAGGCATAATAAATTAGTAGGATTCCTTTACACCAACAAAGAGATCATCAAAGAAGAAATCGCCAAATCAATACCATTTACCATAGACCCAAGAAGACAAAAATATCTAGGAAGGAATCTAACTAGAGAAATAAGAGACCTATGGTCACCGTGAGTTGGATCTGACTCGACGGCACTTGGCGTGGCTTGGCATACAGAGACAAATACAAGACCTTACTTCAAGAAACCAAAAGAAACTTACATAAGTGGAGAAACCTACCCCGCTTGTGGATAGAAGACTTAACATTGTGAAAATGGCTGTCTTACCCAAAGCGATATACATATACAATGCAATGGCAACACAAGTTCACCTGTCATTTTTTAACAAGATGGAGCAACAAATCACCAACTCTGTTTGGAAAAGGAAGAAATCTGACTAAGTAAAGCACTACTGAAGAAGAGGAACACAGTAGGAGGTGTCACACTACCTGACTTTAGAAACTATTACACTGCCACAGTAGCCAAAACAGACTGGTACTGGTAAAAAAAAAAAAAAGAGAGAGAGAGAGAGACATATAGATGAATGGAACAGAGTTGAGACCCTGTGATGCCAACATTCTCTTCTGAAGTGTTGGTATTCAACAAAGCCCCTAAAATTGTGAACTGGGGTAAAAACAGTCTCTTTAACAAATGGTGTTGGCAAAATTGGATATCCATTTGTGAAAAAATTAAACAAGACCCATATCTCACACCTTACACAAAAACTAACTGAAATTGTATCAAAGACCTAAGTATCAAACCTAAAACAGCAAAGATCATGCAAGAAAAAATAAGATCAACAATCAAAGTTCTAATACACAACCTAAACAGTCTTCAAAATCTGACAAAGCATGATCAATAGAAAGCAGACAAATGGGAACTATTAAGAATCAAACACTTCTGCTCATCCAAAGACTTGATCAAAAGAGTTAAGAGACCACATACATAGTGGGAAAAAATATTTGGCAACTACAAGTCAGACTGATGTCTGATCTCCATAATCTACAAGATACTGCAAAATACCAACAAGAAAAAGGTAAATAACCCACTTAAGTGATGGGCAAAGGAAATGGACAGAGACTTCACCCAAGAGGATATCCAGGCTGTCAAAAGACATGTGAGGAAACAGTTACAATCATTAGCTATCAGACAAATCCAAATCAAAACTACAGTGAGATGCTATCTCAGCCAACAAGGTTGGCCGTAATCCAAAAAATACAACAAATGATGGAGAGGGTGTGGAGAGACTGGAACTCTCCTACACTGCTGGTGGGATTGCAAAATGGTATGACCTTTTTGGAAAGTGATTGACCCTCCCTTAAAAAGCTGGAAATAGATATATCTTTTGATCCAATAATCCCACTGCTCAGAATATACGCTATAGAAACAAAAGCTGTCACACAAACAGATACATGCACACGAATGTTTATTGCAACACAGTCCACAGTAGCAAAAAGATGGAATCAATCTAGATGCCCATCAACAGATGAATGGATAAACAAACTATGGTACATGTACTCAGTGGAACACTGTGCAATGATAAAGAACAATGTTGATTACAGGCAGCATCTCATAACTTGGTTTCAATAGGAAGACATGCTGAGTGAAATCAGTCAGTGGCAAAAGCACAAATATTGCATGAGAGTCCTGATATAAGGGCTTAAAAATAGACTTATGTACAGAGGATAGCTACAACGGTGAGGAAGGAGGGAGAAGGTTGGTCATAGATTAGATAGTTGAGACAAACTTGTTTAGGTGAAAGCAGTGACAGCACACAGTAGAAAGTAGATCAACTTAACTGGACTTCACCATAAACTGAAAGCTCTTCTAACCTCAACCCAATTCTGCAATGATAGAGTAGCAGGGGTTGGGTTTGGGGACCATCCTATCACTGGATATCAAGGTCAGTTGGCATAACTAGCCTATTTCTAAGAGAATCTTCTGCATCTCATATTGGTAAGTAGCATGTGGTTCCTTTAAAAAAAATTATTTTATTTATTTCATTTCATTTCATATTTTATTTTATTATATTATTTTCATTGTGATTAAGTGAAAGTATACATGCCCGCCTATCTGCAGCTCCTCTGCTCTCCTTGCATGGTGACAGCACACTCTTTCTTTTCATTCTATATATGTCATATCCTCTTAACAATCTCCTGTCACCTCCTCTCCATGTTCTGTTCTCTCTTTTAGTAAGAGGCTGCCAGTAGAACAGCATACCATAGACACATAGAACCATAAAGTATACACACCATATGGTTACATTGTGTCGTGAGTACAGTCCATTCCCATTGGAAGGGTTGACCTCAGTAATATGTTCTGGTCATGGGCAGCAGCATATCCAGAGGCCACTGGACCATCAGTTGTGGTCTTTTAGTGGAGTTCTTGAGGTGCACCCCTCTTTTCTCATGTTGCCACTGGGACTCAATGTTGTGTGCCCAATCATGGCTGTCTTTGGTGGTAGCCAGGCACCATCTAATTCTTTTGGTCACGTGTTGACACAGTCACCCATTCACATGGGTCCTTCTGCCTCCAGGGCTCTTTTTCCCTCACATCTTTGTTGTTACTGGTGGCTGTATGTTCCAGATGAGTTGAGACCATTTGGTGTACCACAGATGGCAGCTTACTAGCTTCTGAGACATACCTGGGGTCTTAAAAGCTAGCAAGCTGCCATCTGAGGTACGGCAAAGGGTCCCAACTCATCTGGAACAGATGATGACCAAGAACAATAAAGACATGAGGGAAAAGGAGCTCAGGAGGCAGAAGGACCCATGTAAATGGGAGACTACGTCAACATGTGACCAGAAGGACCAGATGGTGCCTGGCTACCACGAAAGGCAGCTGTGATGGGGCACACAATGTCAGGTCCCTGTGGCAACATCAGAAAAAGAGGGGTGCAGCTCAAAAACTCTACTAAAAGACCACACTGATAGTCTGATAACTTGGGGAATCCCCTAGGAGCATGGCCCCTAGACTTGCTGCTACCATTGTCCAGAAAACAATACTAAAGTTAGCTCTTCAGACAAAAATGGACTAGACTTGGGGATACAGTATGATCACATGATGTGTGGACTTTATAGTTCTATGCATTTATAAGATGTTGGTCTACTGGTCTCTTTCTAGACGGGAGAGAAGAGGGTAGAGAGGAGAGGACAGGAGACTGTTAAGAGGATACAACAACTATAGAATAAAAAGGAGGAGTGTGTTGTCACAGGGCAAGTATAGCAGAAGGAACTGCAGATAAGCAGGCAAGCCAAATTAATTTGGATTATATACTTTAACTTAATCACAATAAAAAATAAATAAAATAGAATGCTTGCAAGCAGCCATGTAATATATAATTATTGGTCTCTTCTATTCTAGGGCAAAGAAGACTGGGAAAAAAAATTCAAGGGTGCAATTAGTCCAAAGGACTTACAGGCCATATGAACAACAGCCTACATAACTCTGAGACCAGGGAAAACTAGAAAATGCCCGGCTACCAATACCAACCACTCTGACTGGAATTACAACAGAGAGCCCTGGACAAAGCAGGAAAAAAGAACAAAAAGAACAAAAGATTAAACTCACCAAAAAAAAAAAAATCTACCCTTACTGCTCTGACAGAGATAGGAGAAACACCTAAGGCTGTGGCTCTTGAATACCTTGCAACTCAGAACTGAAGCTACTCCTGAAGTTTATCTTTGAGTCAAATATTAAAAACTAAGAAAAACAAACTGGTTAACTTTGAGCCAATTCTGACTCATAGCAAGGCAAAGAGTAGGCAGGCCTATAAAACAAACAATGACACACGTAAGCAATGTGCTTTTTAGATCAGTTAAGTATAATTCATCAAATGGGCAACTCTTGCTCAAAAACAAAGACAAGAAGGTAGAAATGAACAGGAAAATTGGGTGGACAGAACTAGGACCAAGGCGGAAAGAGAAATGGGAACAGTGCTGACACGACATAGGGATTGCAACTAATGTTATGAAACAATCTGCATATAAATTTTTGAACGAGAATCTAATTTGCTCTGTAAACTTTCATCTAAAGCACAATTTAAAAAAAAAGAAAGACAAGAATCATGAGTTCAATTTTGGACCCACTCAGTTTTGGGTGTCTTTGGAGTTCAACTAAAAAGGAAAAATGTTAATAGTGTCTTGGCTGAGATCTAAAGAACAGAGGTTAAATCAGGGCTGTAAATGTAAATTTATTGGCATAAAGTTGTAAATTGAAATCAAGTGCATGCCTAAAATTGCCTAGAGATACAGTATAAAGTGAGAAGAGAAGAAACAAATGATCACTGGAATTTGTTGTCTGAGGTTGCTAGATACAGGCTTAACAAGGTTTCTCTTAACTGAGCCTATATGCTTGCTTTGTTTCCCAGGCCACTTTGATATGGCTACTGGGTATTTGAAGTGAAGTTTGTCTTTCTCAAAGCACTTTAGTCAACATATTTCAATATCTTAACATTTTCCTAGCTCATCTCCTGAAAAGCTTTAGATAGTTTAAACAACAGCTCCACTAGCAAATACCAGGGACTGACAATTTACTACACTGGAATTAATGAAATTCACAATCCTCTAACCTCCCTTATTTCAGTCAATTATTTTTTACAATCCAGCATTGAAATGTCCAATTTCTAAGTATTTATTGTCTATGTTTTTTAGTATTCCTTCATTTGAAACTTACAGAAACTTAACTTCAACTAGCATAAGCAAAAGTGGAAAATTTTTTGAATGCATTCATTCAATAAACAATTTTTTAATTGTTTAGGTAGCATATCAGACACTATATTAAGTGCCAGATATTCTGTAGCAAAGAACATAGTTCCAGTTCTCTGCACCCCAAGCTAAGAATCTAGTGGGGTGAAAAGACAACTAACTCACACACTAAAGAGAAGAGCTAAATAAGCATACTGAAGCAAGGACAAGAATGAAACTCAGCTTTAAGAACAACTGAGAGAATATTAAATATTTCAAGAACCAATGACTGTTGAACACCTGCACTATCTTAGATACTCTAACATTCACAGTCATATAATTTTCACAACAAATGCATAATTTACATAGTATTATCTCTGGTTTCCCAGTTAGGAAACTAAGACTCAGAAAGGTTAAAAAATTGTCTAAGGCAATCTAGCCAATAAAACTGAGAGCTCAGATGTGAAGCCCAGTGTCTTAATTTCCTATTATTATGTAACAGAAAGATCACGGCGAGTGGCTTTATAGAACAGAAACTGGTATTTTCACAGTTAGTTCTGGAGACTAAAGGCACAAATCTGTGTCTCAGCTGCATCAATTCTTTCTTCACAGATAGCTTCGTGTTCTGTGGCTCCTTGACTGTAGACATGGTGTCTGTTTTCCCTGTGTATGTGTGTCTCTGTATCTAATCTGTAACTTTTATAGCTCAGAAATGATCAGGTCAAGAACACGCTGTACTCAGATATGGTCTAATTAACACAGCAAAAACCTATTTTCATGTAGGATTACATCTGCAAGTATAGTGGCTAGGATTCCAACACATATTTGGGGAATAACACAGTTTAACCCATAACACCAAGTAAGACAGTCTCAACATCCACACTCTTTTCATTATACCATTTAATTTGCAAGACAAAATCTAGAATATTAGGAAATGGAATTTATGTTCAACTTATTATTAGGGTCGCCATGAGTCGGATCTGACTCGATGGCACTTAGCTTTTACTTGGCTTGGCTATATAAGGAAGGAAAAATAAAACATGTGACAACTTTCTCATTCATTCATGCCAATGGCCATGTGATTCTATGACTTTTCCACTTTTTGACAATTTATTCTAGAAAACTGTGTAGCCGTGAACACAATATACTTTTTAAGTAATTGAACTGCAAGTGAATTATATATTTTGATTTTAAGAGTTATATTTAAAATGAACTAGTCATTGTTGCTTCGTCAATGTATGTTAATCCAGCCATTTATATTTTAAATAAAGTTAGAATATTATATCCAGAGTTCAAATGCTAGAATGCTTGCACAATATTAAAAAGGTTTTATTGAGAACACATAAAAACAAACCCAACATGTCAGGTTTTTAAATTTTTTATAGTGTTTAACATGTCTTTTCCAAAATGAAGTTATCCAAGTTGAAGACATTGTTCCAGCAGTAAAAGGTTAAACCAGGATCGGTGAACACTGTAATCAAATACTTACATAGAGTGAATAGTGTCTCGAAAGAAAACTACTTGTGAAGAAGACTCATGCTAGAGACAGGTAGGTAAAATTTTTTAAAAAATTGAAAAGGGATCAACTTAACAAACACACACACACACAAATTAGTGCCCATTTTGACCTGTCTTTCATTTTCTTCCAGGGACAGTGCCAAGCACTGAAATCCCAGGACTCCATCAAAAATAATGTGTAAACAACACACAAGTTCATATAGATATCTTAAAACAATCCTAGTTTTAGGTTAAAATGTCATCCATTATGTGGGAGAGAAAATGGGAAAATTTAATTTCATTCTTGCTAATGTGCAAGCACCCTCACATGTATACTCACATTTTTACCAGCTTGCGTACTTGGGGGAACAACAATTATTTCAAGATACTAAATTCAAATCTCAATTGTGAGTTGTTAGCAATTATGTTAGATGACTCACTGCATATACATGGTGTCATGAATCTCTTTGGTGTGGCCTTTATAGACATTTTGGGGTAGGGTTGTGCAGATAAAGATTGCAAAAGAATTGGTCAGTTTTGCCATCTCAGTGGGCTTGAAATTTGCTACTCCAGAGACAGGAAAGGGAGGATGCCACATGTTTGAGCCAGCTAGTGCTGCTCTAACAGAAGTACCACAGAGTGGATGGCTTTAACAATGGAAGGTTTATTCTTACATAGTCCAGTAGGTTACAAGTCCAAATTCAGGATGTCCACTCCAGGTGAAGGCTTTCCCCACTGTCGGCTCTGGAGGAAGTTCTGGTATTGTCAGTCTGTCCAGGGAGCATCTTGGAGCAGGAACCTCAGGTCTGAAGGATGTGCTCTTCTCCCGGTGCTGCTTGTTTGATGGTGTGAGGTTCCCAATTCTCTGCTTGCTTCCCTTTCCTTTTATCTCTTACATATGAAAGGATTAAGGGTAATGCAAGCCATACTCCAGGGAAACTCCCTTTACAATGGATGAGAGAGATGATCCTATGAAGGGATTTACAGTCCCACCCTAATCCTTTAACATACCACAAAATGGAGGACAATCATAGAAAACAGGGAATCATGGCCCAACCACATGGCTACTCATATTTTGGGGGGACACAATTCAGCCCATGACATCCCACCCTTTGTTACCCAAAAAATCACATCTTTGAAACACGTAACACATTCATCTCATATGTCAGAAGTCTTAAATCAGTTCCAAGTCCAAAACTGAAAAATTCTTTTAAATCTATGAAATCTAGAACACAAGCTATCTGTTTCCAAAGCTACACTGGTAGAATAGGTTCAAGGTGGACATTTCATTAGAAATAGGAGAAACTGCAGGGAAAGAAGACATCAACAGGCAACAGGCAAGTCAGCAGAACACATTAGCCCTCAAAACTTTGAACATAATCTTCCACTTTCTGAGACATTTTACAAAATAGCCCTGCCCTCCAAACTCTAGCTATTGACCACACTTTCTAGATTCTGAGTGGAGACCCCCAGTCCTGTGCTACAACTCTGCCCTTCAAGCTGCACTTGGACAGAAACTCTGCCCCATCGGCTTTAGGTAAACCTAAAGGGGCACTGATGACATAGTAGGATTCCTGGACCCCAGAAAAAGAAAATTAAATGCCTTCGGGCAGAGACTATGGGCCAGGGAGAGAGGTGTCTTCAAGCATAACTGGAAGAGGCTGTCCTAACGGGAGAACTGTATCTTGAGCATGCCAGAGCCTGAATTGTAACTTACTTCCCTATTAAACCCTATAACCACAAATACGGTCTGTGAGTTCTGTATGGATGTTGATCAGCAGACTAGAGTGTTTTACAATATACCATTCTTTCTATCCCTTTAGCTCATTTATTTAGTTTGTTGCACTAAGCAATAATTCAATTTCTGTGTTGTATTAATGTTATTTTATTTTTATTATTTGCTAAACAACTTGACTGTAAATTCTTGGAAGTAAAGATTATGTCCGATTCTATGGTATCCCTAGAAGCTAGTATAGCACAGAGCTGGTCACATTTTTGGCACTCATTTAAGTCTTGTGGGGAAATTAATTATAAAATGTATCATTTCCATCCAAATGCCTTTGCAAATCTTTCTCTTTGAATAGAGTGAATTATGTAAAAATTAAGAACAAACTAATTTCAGGTGTAAGTAATAAATCTTTTTATGTTTCCTCGATCATTTTAACATATTTTAATTGCTTCCAAAAAATTATACTGTGGGAAAATATGTTAGATCAACTGAAATCTTTGGGCAAGAATTCTAATCCTCAGTCTACTGATATTTCCATATGGAAGTAACTCTTATAGGGTGACAGCCTGGCCTCTTTTCATTCCTCAGGAGATGCCACTCGCAAACTCCAAACTCACTCTTCTTCAAACAAAGCTAAGGGAATTTTGACTAGCACCAGGACTGCTGTTTTCACAGCTTTCTGAGGCACCATTAACACTGTGGTCTATTTGTGTCCTCAACCTCAGTCTGTTAGACTTCATTACAAAATATTTTGTCTGCATAGAGATTGTTTACTCTATTGCTGTCACTCCTGTGGTAAACTCAGCAGAGAAGATAGTCCTGCAGTTTGAGAGGATGATTTTTTTAATTTGTTTTATTGTGGTTGTTATTGAAAGTATACATAGCAAAATATGCACCAACACAATAATTATTTATTTATTTATGACTGATTGAGAATGTACATTCCCATATAAATTTACATGCCCACCAATATGCAGCTTCCACTGCTCTCCCTGCCTGGTGACAGCACACTATTCCTCTCTGCACCATACATGTCTCATCCTCCCAATAGTCTCCTTTCCCCTCCTCTCCACCCATTCTCCTTCCTCCAGCCAGAGGTCAGCAGGATGATATCCTACAGATGCATAGAACCATAAAGGCATCCAATATATGGTCACTCTGCATTGCCAAGTCCAAAGCATTATATGCAATTCAGTGACATTGATTATATTCTCCAAGTAGCTATTCTCACCCTACTTTTCTTTTATTCCTCTTCAATTAACATAAGCTCAGTAAGTTTCCTATATAATCTTTGAGTTGCTGTGGTCAATTTGATCCTATATAGAAAGTTCTTAAAAGATTGTAATGCTATGGGAATGGGGCAAGTTGGTGCAGTGAATGGACAATTCCACTTACTACCACAGCAACTAACTGAACAACAAATAAAAGCAAGCACAGATTGAGATCTCATAACTCCAGAGAGTAGCTCAGATACTGCAGAGTCAAGGTGAGTCCAGAAGCAGGGCACAGGATGAATGGAGCCAGCTCAGAAGCCTGGAGGTCCTGTCCAGTAAGCACAGGTTCATTGTAGACATTTTGGGATGAGCTAGGTTATGCTCAAAACATGAAACACAGAAAAGGAGCTAATCTTTTTTTAAGGTGGTGTTAATTGTTTATGAGAGTCTGTGGTTCATGCAATGGGAAGGAGGCAAAGAGAAACTGTCACACCTGCATGAGAGTGCTGTTGAACATCACTGAGGCCACTGACAGATGTACAAGAAGACTGAGAGGAACTACGAGAGCAACATGCTGAGGGGAATACTTCATACCGACAGGGACAAAGGAAACAGCCCACAGAGTGACACCATGGGTGTGTCTGTGCAGGGCTGTCAGGGAAAAAAAGACATAGAGTCCCACATAGTTACCACAGGAAAGTCAAACCTTACCATTTATAGAAGTTCCTCTGAACAACTAAACCATACCTCTTTACCCACGCATATTGGTGAATTCTAGAGGTCAAGCATCTAGTGGCTCTCAGAAGTTAAAATGCCCACTGCTTCTTGGTTATTTTGATTCAGAGTGAGCTTGCGCTCTGTGGGGTTTCTGGGACTATGAGACTTTATGAAGGTGGTCTGCTACATTGTTTTCCTGTGGAGTGGCTGGAGAGTTTAGGCCTCAGTTTTTTGGCTGGCAGGTGGACACTTAGCTGAGAACTTGGCCATTGCACTACAAGGACATTTACTCAGAAAAATTCTCCCCCAATAAAAAGAACACAAACACTGAAGTCAAATACATTTTTTAAAAAATGATAACAATACGACAGGTTCAAGAAAGTTACGAAAACACACAAACCACAAGAGAATAAGGAATAATCAAAAACGAAACATGGAGAAGAGGAAATCTCTTCTATGGAAGTCAAATTAATGCAAGGAATTTATAGTTTTCAGACTATGGTGCTAACATGTTTAAAGAAAACAGAAAGCACACAGAAAACAAACTAGTAGAGTTCAGGAAATGAGTGGAGAACAAAATGATAAACTTAACAAAGAAATTAAAAACAAAAGAAGACAGTGAAAGACAGAGAATGACTGGAACTGAAGAATAACACATCCAAAGTTAGAAAAAGCAAGAGAAACACACAATAGAGAAAGTGAACTAAAAGATAAAATAACTGAATTTATCAACTCTCAACATAAACAAAAGAAAAAAGATGAACCAACAAACTAAAAAACAAATGTGAAATTCATTCAGGAAATCCAACATTAAAATTACTGGAATCCCAGAGCCCATGAACACATAAAGCCATAGAAAGAATTCTCCAAGATACAATCAGAGAGAATTTTCTAGATCTGAACAGAGAACTGAGACTGAAAATACAGGCAGTTACATGGACTCCAAACAGAAGAGACACAAAAAGATCAGCTCTGTGATATATCCTGATAAAATTTTTGAAAACTAAGACAAAGAATTCTGAAATCAGCAAGAGAAAACAATATAACATATCAAGGATCTTCCACAAGAATAAGTGCTGATTTCTTCCCAGAAACTCTAGAATCTAGAAGTCATCTATAAAACACTGAACCGAAATAATTGCCAGCCAAGAATTTTTTACCCAGCAAAGCCATCATTCAAAACTGGAAATCAAAACATTCCCAAACAGAGGCTCTGGAAACTTGCCACTACCAGACAAGTTTTTCAAATACTGGTAGAGGCACACAAACAGAAATGGGGGAAGGGCATATCAGGAATAGATTTATCAGGTTAAGGCTGTATGCTAAATGTTATTCAAATGTTAAAGATTGTAGTAATTGTAAGCTGTGTAATATAAAATATGTGGTAGCCACTAACAAGTTACCAAGAGGAAACAGAACACAAGAAAGAAGATAATAAAGGGCCCATCACAAAAGTCACCCAAATACAAATGAAAACAGAAAATCAGAATAAAAAACAAGATATGAAACACTCAAGAAAGCAAATAGCCAAATGAGTGTGGCAGATATTTATTTTCAGCAATAACCTGAAATATCTGATGTAAAAGGCTTCTATAAGAAACATATGAAGACACAAACAGGCTGAAAAGAGTGGAGAAAAATATTCCATTCAAACAATAAAAAAAGCAGGGGCAGTAATACCGATACTAGATAAAACAGACTTTAAGTCAAAAATCCATCAGAAGAGATGAAGAAGAACATTACTTAATAACAAAAGGGGCAACCTAAAAGAAGACATAGCAATTATAAAAAATTATATTAAAAAAATTATAAAAAAATACCCAGCCATTTGCCCCTCCCTTTTCTGCTCTGCACCTGACTCTGAATTTGAGAGCACTACTCTGAGCTATAAGTAGGGTATTTTATGTGTGTGCCCTGACTTTTCTTCTAGACCTGGAGAGGGAAACAAAAGAAGGTCTGGAAGAAGGGTTCTGCCAGCTTTCCTGAGCCAGAAATTCCTGCTACATCTCTCAGTGCAGTCATAACTTCAACCATCAATTGACAGAGCATCAGAATTATTAAGGCTCCAACAATCACTGTACTTCAAGCAACTAGACTACATGGACAGTCAAAACCAAATTTATATGTATATGTATGTGTATGTGTTACATTGCAATAATCTAAAAAGTAAGTTACAACAGCTTTCTTGTGGCTCAGAGACAAGAGTTAGTTTCTAATCATTTACAGAAGCAGATTGCCATGGCTCAAAAAAACTTCCAAAATAAAGAACCAAAACATTTCCCAGATGGAGACTCTTTCCTGAAATTATCAGAAGTAGAATAAAGAACTCTTCAAGAAATTAAGATGGAAATTAGACAAAGTACAGCATAACAAAATGAAAAAATAAACTACAAGGATTGCCAGAACAATAATCTGAAATTCAGCAGGTTAACAATAAATTGAAAAAGCTAGAAAATTCAATAGAAAGTCAAAAGAGCTGCATCAAGGAAATGGAATTAAGAATTAGTAAGAGTGAAATTAAAGCAACTGACAAGAGCATTTATGAGGAAAAATCAGATAAAAGAATTAAGTAAAATTAAGACTCATTGAGAGTTATGTATGATTATCAACAGGAACAATTAACAAATGATTGGCATACCAGAACAGGGAGGGATAGCAGAAAATACAGAGATAATTATTGAAGATTTGCTGAGAGAAAAGTTCCCTGACATCATGAAAGATGAGAAAATGTCTGTCCAAGATGCTCACTGAAGTCCACAAAAGGTAGATCCTGAAAGACAGCAAGATGTATTATAATCAAACTTAACACAATGAAAGATAAGGAGAAGATTTTCAAGGAAGCTAGGCACAAACCTAAAATTATTTACAAAGGAGTTCTTTATATTGAGCTCTGAATATTCAGCCAAAACCATGTTGGCAAGAAGGCAACAGAATGACACATAGAAAGCCTTGAAGGAAAAAAAACTTCCAACCAGGAATTAATATGTCCTGCAAAACTGTTTCTTAAATCTAATGAAAAAATTAGGGCATTCCCAGACAAATAGAAGTCTAGAGAACTACTGGAACTACAAAAAATACTAAAGGAAGCTCTCAGATTAGAAAACCAATAACATCAGACATATGAGGTCTGACAATTAAGTTCATGAATTCATCCTAGAAAAAGTGCTACATACCTTAATGCTGAGTATCACTATAGTCACCTTTGAAGTACTCCCCCTTTGGAAACTATGAGACAAGGCCAGTGCCTAGTCCACAGTTCAAAGCAATTTTTGAACTCTTTTTCTAGAATGGCCACCAAAGTTATCATTGTACTACCTTTGATATCCTAGATATCATCAAAATGTCTTCCTTTCAAAATTTCCTGCTGACCTCTGGCTGGAGTATGGGGAGTGGGTGGAGAGGAGGGGAAAGGAGACAGTTGGGAGGACGAGACATGTGTGGAGCAGAGAGGAATAGTGTGCTGTTACCAGGCAGGGAGAGCAGTGGAAGCTGCATATAGGTGGGCATGTAAATTTATATGGGAATGTACATTTTCACTCAGTCATAATAAAAAATAAAATTCCTTTAACTTCAGGTAAGAAAGCAGTCATTGGGGGCCGTATCGGCTGAGTAGGTAGGGTGTTTCAACACAGTTATTTGTTTACTGGCTAAAAACTCCCTCACAGACTGTGCCATGTGAACTGGTGCATTGTTGTGATACAAGAGCAATGAGTTGTTGGTGAAAATTTCAGGTAGTTTTGTCTAACTTTTTCACACAGCCTTTTCAGCATTTTCAAACAGTAAACTTGATTGTTTGTACAGTTGGTACAAATTCATAACAAACAACCCCTCTGATATTCAAAAAGATTAGCAACATCATTGTGATTCTTGATTTGAACTGATGAAACTTTTTTGGGTCATGGAGAATTGGCTGGCTTCCATTGTGCATGTTTGTGCTTTGTTACAGGATCATATTGGTACATCCACGTTTTATCATCAGTGATAAAATGGCCCAAAACATTGTCTTGCCTCTACGAAAGTCTTGACAAACTTTGACTCTCCTTTGCTTTTGTTCTTTGATGAGCTTCTTCAGGGGCATTTTTGCACATATCTTTCTCACACAACAGTTTTCTGTTAAGATTTTTCTAGTCATTTGTCTATCAATGTTTACTTGATATGCTATGCTTTTCACATTCAGTCAACGATTTTGGCACTTAATTTGACAAATTTTTGCAAGGTAGGGGGCGGAGTCAAGATGGCGGACTAAGCACACGTCTCCTTATATCCCTCTGGAAACCAAGACCTGAAATGACAATCAAACAGAGCCTTCTGATCACCTAATCAGCCTCAGGACACGGCACAGAGTTGTTAATTGGGACTTTATATCACTCAGCGAAAAACCTCTGCTTTTTCACTGACTCCTGCTACTAGCTAGACCCAGCTCTCATGGACGGAAGGTAAACGCACCATTTTGACTTTTTTTTTACTCTGTCTCGGCTGGCAGGTGGAGATGGGTCTTGCCTGGTGGCTGGACTCAGATGCACTGCTGGGGGGATAGGCAGGTGAAATTCCCATATTCTGAGAGCCAGGCTTGGAACTCTGTTAATCTAGCCACTTTCAGCCTTTCGTTTTGTAGCTGCCTCAGCAGGGCTTGTGCGGAGCTTCGCAGTCAGTGTGTGGGATGCCATGTTGGTACTGAGATTTTAGTGGGACCTCATTTAGAGCCTTGGAGCCAGCGCCTGCAAACGGGACAGTGCTTCCCCGACAGAAAAGTAGTGATTTTGCACAGTGCTGCCTACGTTGGGGGCCCTGCAACAGAATCACAGGAATCACTACCTCATGGCACCTTTAGCCCCTCTGTCTGCTGCCTGTGTGGAGGACAGCTGTAGATACGGTGGCCGTAGCTGGACCTAATTCTTAGCTTGGGAGCCAGAGCCTGCCCACAGGGGAGCACTTTTCCATCACAAAACCAGTACTCGATGCAGTGTTGGCTAAGGGCAGGCCCTGTCAGCAGAGGCCACCAGGGCAGTAGCATTGCTGTATTCTGAACTACTTTGTTATCATCCGGGGTTGGATATAGTGGTGCTTACTTTGTGAGATGAGAAGAGGGACCACTACATCTGATAACCTAACTGACTTGTGAACTGGTCAGATACCTTTTGCTTTACATTTGAAGACAGCCTAGAGAAACAATTGTAATCCATCCTCACAGTACCTCTTCCAGTCTCTATATACCCACATGGGACCCAAAAAGCACCAGACAATTGTGGCATACAAGCAATCACTCATGGCTTCAGAAGGCTCCCAAACAAAGCAACCAAGGAGTTTTCCAGATGAAGAAACTTTTATGAAAGCATCAGGAAGTGAATACAAAATGATTATATACAGAGCCTTTCTAGACCTTATACAAAATGCAGCAGAACAAAATGAAAAATTAAGCAAGATGTTCAATCTGATGGAACACCAGTACTCTGAAATCCAACAGATCAAGAACAAAATCAAAAACATAGAAACTTCCATGCAAAGCCAAGAAAATAGAATGGAATGAATGGAAAAAAGAATTTCTGACCTAGAAGACAGAGCTACCAATGCCAGCATCTATGAGCAGAAATCCGAAAAAAGAAACAAGAAAAATGAAGAAACACTAAGAAGCATGTGGGACTCTATTAAGAGGAACAACCTTCGATTAATTGGAGTCCCTGAACAGGGTGAGACATCTGAGAACACAGAGAGTATTGTTGTTGAGCTGCTGAAAGAAAACTTCCCAGAAATCATGAAGGAAGAGAATATAGACATCTCAGATGCATATTGTACACCACCCAATATAGATCTCAAAGGAAAGACTCTAAGACATATTATAATCAAGCTTAACAAAATGAAACACAAGCAGCAACTCTTAAAGGCAGCAAGACTCAAGGCAAAGCTAACATTCAGAGGGAAACCCTGTAGGCTCTCTTCAGATTTCTCAGCAGAAACCATGCTGGCACGGAGACAGTGGCATGACACATTCAAAGTCTTGAAGGAGAAGAACTTCCGACCAAGAATTATATATCCTGCAAAACTGTCTTTCAAATACGAAAATAAAATTAAGACACTCCCTGATAAACAGAAACTCAGAGACTTTGTAAAAACCAAACCCAAACTACAAGAAATACTGAAAGAAGTTCTCGGCTTTGGCTTAGAAGAACAAAATCACTAACTTTATATTTTAGAATGACACACTACTCAATACTCATTTAGGGAAGGCTCCAAAGTAAATCACAGCTTTGATATGGAAAGAAGCAATCCAGTGATCATCATGAAAATTATGGGGTCATCATAATAAAAAGAGGGATGTACTACAGTTGTTATAGTCCTTCCAGATGGAGAGGAAGATGACCAGACTGGTAGTAATTAAAATTGGGTTTATAAATAGTTTATTAAGGGGGTTCATAGGGGCAGCTGTAAAGCACAACAAAGATGTATGACACCATTTCAAGAAATCTAACACACGAGTCTCAACAACCACAAAACCAGCTCTGAAAAAGGTGAAAAATCAACTCACAAAAAAGAGTGTCCCAGAACAGACTAATAAGAACAACAGAGAAAACATCAACATAAAAATATCACAATGGCAGCAGTGAACACATACCTATCAATAATTACATTGAATGTGAATGGACTGAATGCTCCAGTAAAGACACACTGAGTGTCATCTTGGATCAAAAGACACGACCCATCCATATGTTGTCTACAAGAAACTCACTTGAGACCTAAAGACAGGAACAAAATGAAAATTAAAGGATGGAAGAGTATATATCAATCTAACAATGAACAAAGAAGAGCAGGGGTGGCAATTCTAATCTCAGACAAAATCAATTTCAATGTCCAATCCACCATTGTGGACAAAGATGGACACTATTTATTGCTGAAAGGTTCAGTACACAAGCAAGACTTAACTATATTAAATATCAGTACACTTAATGTCAGAGCACCTAAATATGTCGAAGAAACACTGACTACGCTCAAAAGAGAGTTAGATGACTCCACAATAATAGTGGGAGACTTTAACACTCCACTCTCATTACTAGACAGATCATCTAGAAAAAAGCTCAGAAAAGATACAGAAGACCTCATTGACACAATTAACCAACTAAACCTCATTGATACATACAGAACTTTCCACCCATCAGCAGACAACTACACCTTCTTCTCCAGTGCACATGGAACATTCTCCAGAATTGACCACGTGATAGGACATAATGCAATGCTCAACAAAATCCATACCACTGAATTACTGCAAAGCATCTTCTCAGATCACAAAGCCATAAAAGTTGAAATCAATAGCAGAAAAAACATAGATAGAAAGTGGAACTCTTGGAAACTGAACAACATCTTGCTTAAAAAAAATGGTTATAGAGGAAATCAAGGATAAATTAAAGAAATTCATGGATTCCAACAAGAACGAAAACACTTTCTACCAGAACCTATGGGATACACCCAAAGCAGTGCTCAGAGGTCAGTTTATCTCCATAAATGCACACATCTGGAAGGAAGAAAGAAATCAAATCAAGGAACTAACTCTATAGCTTGAACAAGTAGAAAGAGAACAACACAGGAACCCCTCGGGCACCAGAAGAAATGAGATCCTAAAGATTAGAGCAGAGCTAAATGAATTAGAGAATAGAAAAACAATTGAAAAAATTAAAAAGACCAAAAGCTGGTTTTTTGAAAAGATCAACAAAATTGATAAACCACTGGCTAAACTTACTAAAGAAAACCAGGAAAGGAAACAAATAACCCAAATTAGAAATGAGAGGGGAGTTGTCACCACAGATGCAACAGAAATCAAATATATCATAACAGACTACTATGAAAGACTGTATTCTAACAAATTTGAAAACCTAGGGGAAATGGACCAATTCCTTGACTCATACCACCTACCCAAATTATCACAACGTGAAGCAGAACAACTTCATAAACCCATCACAAAGGAAGAGATTGAAAAGGTCATCAAAACACTGCCAACGCAAAAAAGTCCGGGTCTAGATGGCTTCACGGCAGAATTCTGCCAAGCATTTAGAGAAGAGTTATCCCCAATACTACTGAGACTATTTCACAGTATAGAAAGGAATGGAGTACTCCCAAACTCATTCCATGAAGCCAGCATAACCCTGATACCTAAGCCAGGGAAAGATCCAATAAAGACAGGGAACTACAGACCGATATCAGTCTTGAACCTAGATGGAAAAATCTTCAACAAAATTCTTGCCAACAGAATACAACAACATATGAAGAAAATAATCCATCATGACCAAGTGGGATTCATACCAGGGATGCAAGGCTGGTTCAACATCAGGAAAACAGTTAATGTGATTAACCACATAAATAACACAAAAGACAACGATCACCTGATTTTGTCCATTGATGCCGAGAAGGCATTTGATAAAGTCCAACACCCATTCATGCTAAAAACTCTTAGCAAAATGGGCATAGACAGCAAATTCCTCAACACAATAAGGGCCATTTATACAAAGCCAATTGCCCACATCATCCTGAATGGACAGAGACTGAAACACTTCCCCTTGAGATCAGGAACTAGACAAGGATGCCCCCTGTCACCTCTCCTATTCAACATTGTGCTAGAAGTTCTAGCCAGAGCAATTACACAAGACGAAGAAATAAAGGACATCTGCATCGGCAAAGAGGAAGTTAAAATCTCCCTGTTCGCAGATGATATGATTGTATATGCAGAGAAACCCAAGGAATCTATAAGTAAGCTACTCAAACTGATAGAAGAGTTCAGCAAAGTCTCAGGATACAAGATAAACATAAGTAAATCAGTAGGATTCCTTTATACCAACAACGAGACTGTTAAGGAGGAGATTATTAAATCAATACCATTTATGATAGCCCCTAAGAAGATAAAGTACCTAGGAATTAATCTAACCAGAGAAACAATAGACCTTTACAAAGAGAACTACAAGCCCTTACTACAAGAAACTAAGAGAGACTCAGATAAATTGAAAAACCTACCCTGCTCATGGATAGGAAGACTTAATATTGTGAAAATCTCTATTTTACCCAAAGCAATTTATTTATATAATGCAATCCCAATACAAGTTCCAGCATCATTTTTTAATGAGATGGAGAAACAAATCACCAATTTTGTTTGGAAAGGGAAGAAGTAAGGTATTACTAAAGAAGAAGAACACACTGGGAGGCCTCTCATTACCCGACCTTAGAACACACTATACTGCCACAGTGGTCAAAACAGCCTGGTACTGGTACAAGAAAAGACAGATCGATCAATGGAACAGAATTGAGACCCCAGAGATGACACCATCTGCTTATGAACAGTTGATATTCGACAAAGGCCCTGAGACATTAAACTGGGGGAAAAACAGTATCTTCAACAAATGGTGCTGGCAAAATTGGTTATCCATCTGCAATAAACTGAATCAAGATCCATATCTTACACCTTATACAAAAACCAACTCAAACTGGACAAAAGACCTAAATATCAAACCTAAAACAATAAAGCTCATCCAAGAAAAGTTAGGAACAACAATGGAAGTTTTAATACACAACAAGGACAGACTCCAAAATCTGTCAAAGATACCTCAATCAACAGAAGAGAAAATTGATAAATGGGCACTATTAAGAATCAAACACTTTTGTTCATCCAAAGACTTTATTAATAGAATTAAAATAACACCCACAGAATGGGAAAAAATATTTGGCAACTCTATGTCAGACCGACGCCTAATCTCCATAATCTATAAGATACTACAAAATATCAATAAGAAGAAGATAAACCATCCAATTAAGTGATGGGCAAAGGAGATGGACAGACACTTCACTAAAGAGGAGATCCAGGCAGCCAAAAAACACATGCGGACATGTTCACGATCTTTAGTTACTAAAGAAATTCAAATCAAGACTACAATGAGATACCATCTCACCCCAACAAGATTGGCCATGATCCAAAAAACACAAAACAACAAATGCTGGAGAGGCTGTGGAGAAAGTGGAACCCTCCTACACTGTTGGTGGGGTTGCAAAATGGTCCAGCCTCTTTGGAAGGCAATCTGGCGCTTCCTTAAAAAGATGGACATCGATATACCATTTGACCCAGTCATTCCACTACTTGGAATATATCCTACAGAATCAAGGCCTTTCACACCAACGGATACATGCTCCAGAATGTTTACCACAGCACAGCCCACGATAGCAAACAGATGGAATCAACCCAGATGCCCAACAATAGAAGAATGGATAGGTAAACTATGGTACATATACTCAATGGAGCACCACACAATGATAAAGAATAACGATGATTCCAGGAAACATCTCCTAACCCGGTTCCAACTGGAAGACATTATGTTGAGTGAAAGTAGTCAGAGACAAAGGGACAAATACTATATGAGACCTCTACGATAAGATCTCAAAAACAGACTTGTGTATAGAAGAAAAGACTCTTTGACAGCTGCAAGGGAGGGGAGGGAAGGAGGGTGACGGGGGGAGGGTTAAGTTTAGATAGTTACCAGAAATCTAATCGGGAGAAAGTGGTGATAGCACACTAGAAACAAGAACAACATTAAGTGGACTTCAGCATAACTTGAGTACTCCTTCTATCTTAACTCAATACTGCACAGATAGAGTAGCTGGGGCAGGGGCGGGGGACCATGCTCTCAGGCGAATTCCAGGCCAATTGGCACAACTAGCGATTTGCTAAGAGAGCTCTCTGCACCCCACATTGGTGAGTGGCGTCTGAGGTCTTAAAAGCTGCCAAGCTGCCATCCGAGGACACAGCCAATGATCCCAACTCAGCAGGAATGGATGCTCACTGAGGGCCAAGATGACATGTGGTAAAGACAACAAGAGTGGGTGCCTACATCGACTTGGAACCGGAAGAACCGGATGGTGCCCGGCCACCACCACTGATAGCCACGATGGAGCTCACAGAGAGGAGTCTCACTGGCAACATAAGAATAAAAAGGGATGCATCATGAGATCTCCACTAAAAGACCTCAATTGATGGTCCAGCGGTTTGGGGGTTCCTCTGAGATCATGACCCCCGGCCCTGATGCTGCCCTTTCCCATAAATGATAACAAAGGTCCACTCTTTGGACAGGAATGCAGAGTGACCATATATTGGAAGTACTTTATGGTTCTGTACATCTACAGGATATCATCTTGCTGACCTCTGGCTGGAGGAAGGGGAGTGCAAGGAGAGGAGGGGAAAGGAGGCTGTAGAGAGGAATAGTGTGCAGTCACCCGACTTTATACGTGAATGTACATTTTCACTCAGCCATGTTAAATAAAAATAAAAAAGTATATATAGATAAAAAAAATTTTTGCAATGTTTTTGTCAGTTCTGCTTCTTAGTGGTCTTTCCGACTTCTCTTCATCAGTGACACTTTCTCTCACTTCAGAAAAACATTTAATCCATTTATACACTGCTGTTTTCTTCACGGCATTATCCCCATAAACCTGGAATAACATGTCTCTGATTTCACTTCCACACTTGCCAAAGTGAACAAGAAATTTAACATGTGTTCACTGCTCTAATTCAAGCTTTGACATTCTTACGTCACACAAAAAACATGCAACACAATAAGGAAAGGCATTCACCAATATACTGCCACATGTTGACATGAACACAGCTGTGAGATATTGACATACCAAGGTTATGAAACCTTACCAAGTTTTCTGTACTTTGCTGCCAACATAAGCACACAGTGGCAAGTTCGCAAACTTAATTGTCAGACCTTGTATTATAATCAAACTGGCCATAAAAAAAGACAAAGAGATAATTTCAAGAGTAGCTGCAGATAAACAAAAAGTCATCTACAAAAGAAAGTCAGTAAGACTAATCTTGGAATGTTCAGTAGAATGTTCAGGCAAAAGTGTAATGGGATGATATATATAAGGACTTCAAGGGGGAAAAAAAATGCCAGGTAGGAACTACATTTACAGCAAAATGCTCAAATACGATGGCAAAATTAGGACATTTGCAAACAAAGTAAGTTCAGAGAATTTGCAAAAACTAAACCAAAATTATAAGAAATAGTAAATTGTGCCCTTTGTTCAGAGAATCAAAAGCACAATATAGCAATCCAAGAAAACACAGGAGAGAGCAACAAGATATTAATCCAGATAGGCAAATCAGAAAAATGAATCAAAGCTAAAACACTGAAAATAGGAAAACAGACATATCATTATGAAAGGTGACAATATTATAACAAAAAGAGTGAGTGTAAAATGCAGTCATAGATCTTTCATATGGGGTAGAAGTCAAG
This sequence comes from Heterohyrax brucei, assembly GCA_028571685.1. Lineage (NCBI taxonomy): Eukaryota > Metazoa > Chordata > Mammalia > Hyracoidea > Procaviidae > Heterohyrax > Heterohyrax brucei. Next base: position 134,856,387 of record CM053150.1, read on the forward strand.
ATGACATAAAGAAACAAAAGGCTGGTTCAAACTTAGAAAAATAACAGTAAATATTAATCACAAAAGAGATCTGCAATCTTAATATCAAAAAAGAAAGAAAAATGTAAAGACTCAGCAATACAAAACCAATAACAATGAAAAAGAAAAATACATAAAGAAAAACAACTGAGCACTGAAAATTAAATGGAACAGAGAAACTGTTAATAATGCAGAAAAAGTTATAAAAATGACAGCATTAAACTCATTCCTATCAATAATTATACAGAATGTAAATAGATTAAAAGCACCAATAAAAAGACAGACAGTGGCATAATTTCTAAAAACACTGTCTGTCCATACGCTGCCTACAAGAGACACACCTCAGACTTAAAGATACAAACCGACTAAAAGTCAAAAGACAGAAAAACTAAATATAAAGCAAACAACATTCAAAAAAGAACAGGAGTGGCAACATTAATTTCTGACAAAGTAGACCTTAAAGTATATCACAAAGGATAAGGAAGGAGACTACATAATGACTAAAGGGTCAATATACCAGAAACACAAAATTTTAAATATTTACACACTAAACAATGGACTCCTATAGACAAACTCTAACAGAATTGAAAAGAATAAAAAGTTCCACAATAATAAGAGACATCAGCACATGACCTTTGGTGAGAAGCTCCAGAAAAAAGCTCAGTAAAGGCGCAGAAGATCAAAATGCCACATTCAACCAACTTGATCTCCTAAACATATAGAGAACACTCTACCTAAAAGAAGACAGGTATACCTTCTTTCCCAAATGCACATGGACATACTCCAGAATAGATCACATATTAGAACATAATGCAAATGTTAACAGAGTCCAAAGCATCAAAATATTACAAGGCATCTTTACTGACCACAAACATATAAAAGTAGAAATCAATGAGAGAAAAAGCAATCACATGGGAAATGAGTAACACCTTGATCAAAAACTACCTGATTATAGAAGAAATTAAGAATGGAATAAAGAAATGCACAGAATCAAATGAGAATGAAAACACATCCTACCAGAACTTTGGGAACGCAGCAGAATCAGCTTTCAGAGGCAACTTTATAACAATAAATACACACATCTAAAAAGAAGAATGGGCCCAAACCAAAGAATTAACCCTGAAACTCGAACAAATTGAAACAGAAGAGGAAAAGGATCCCTTGGGCACCAGAATAAAACAAATAATAAAAATTAGAGCAGAATTAAATGAAATTAAGAATAGAAACACAACTGAAAGAATTAACAGGACAAAAAGTTGGTTATGTGAGAAGATTAACAAAACCAATAAACTACTAGCTAAATTGGCAAAAGAAAAACAGGAGGGAAGCAAATAACCCAATAATAGATAAAAATAGGTGCTATCAAACAGACTCAACTGAAATCAAAGAATTTTAACAGAATATTATGAAAAATTGTACTCTAATAAATTTGAAAACCTGCAAAAAATAGACAAATTACAAGAAACAAACTACCTACCTAAAACAAATGTAGAACAACTAAATAAACTATAATAAAGAAAAAGAGAGAAAAAGTAACTAAAAAACTTCTAACCAAAAACAAACAAACGAACAATAAAAACAAAAAAAACATGAGTCCAGAGGCCTTCACTGGAGAAAGAATTCTACCAAACTTTCACAGAAGAGTTAACACCACTATTAATAAAGGTAATTCAGAGCACAAAAAAGGAAGAATATTCTGAAACTTATTCTATGAAGCCCTGATACCACAACCAGGTAAAGACACTATAAAAAAAAAACTACAGACCAATATCCCTCATGAATTTAAATGCAAAAACCCTTAACAAAATTCATCAATAAAGTTCATCAACATATCAAAAATATAACTGACCGAGACCAAGTGGGATTCTTACCAGATATGCAGGGATGGCCAAACATCAGAAAAACAGTCAATGCAATCAATCATATAAATAAAGCAAAAGATATGATCCACATGATTTTATCAGTGGCATTTGACAAAGTTCAGCACCCATTCATGATAAAAATTATCAGCAAAATAAGAACAGAAAGAAAATTTCACAGCATAATAAAGGACATTTGTAAAAAAGTCAACTGCAACATCATCCTAAATGGAGACAGTCTGAAAGCATTCCTCTTGAGAACAGCAACCAGACAAGGATAACATTTGTCACCACCTTTACTCAGTGTTACACTGTGTCAGAGTAATTAAGCTAGAAAAAGAAATAAAGGGCATTCAATTTTGTAAGGAATACATAAAAAGATCTCCATTTGCAGATGATGTGATCCTGTACACCTAAAGAATCCATGCGCATGTGTGTGAGCATACACACACACACACACACACACACACAAACAAACAACTGGAACTAACAGGATTGTTCAGCGAAGTATCAGGATATGAGATAAACATACAAAAATCAGTTGGATTTCTCTACATCAGTGTTCTCTTTGAGCATCCAAGAGGAAACCACCAAATCAATACCGTTTACAATAACCCCAAGAAGATAAAATATTTAGGAATAACTACAACCAGACACATCAAATATCTATACAAAGAAAACTATGAGACAATTATGCAAGAAACCAAAAGATACCTGCTCCAGTGGAGAAACATATTGTCATGGATTGAATTGTGTCCCCCCTCAAAATGTGTGTTATCAATTTGGCTGTGCCATAATTCTCAGTGTTGTGTGATTGTTCACTCTTCTGTCACTTAACAGGATTTTCCTATGTGTTGTAATTTCTGTTGCTATGGTTGCATGGGATGTATTAGCAGCAGCTGTGTTGGTTAGGTCTACAAGACTAGATGATGTTCTAGGCAGGTCTCTTTTAAGATGTAGAGAGAAGTGAGCTGAGAGAGATGGGACTCTCATACCACCAAGAAGGCAGCGCCAGGAGCAGAATGCATCCATTGAACTCGAGGTTCCTGTGCTGGCATGCTGCCGGACCAGGAAAGACTGATGCATTACAACTACTGCTATGGGCTAAATCTGTGATGCCCCCAAAATGTGCATAGAAATATGTGTGGTGGTTTAGCTAGGCCATGATTCCTGGTATTGTATGAAATTACCATATCCTGTAAACCCTGTCTCTGTGATGCTAATGAGAGAAAATGGGTGGCAGTTGAGTTGCTGGGTAAGTCTTAATGTGTGAGATTGTATTGTGGTTTATGGTAGCCTCTTGGGATATAAAAGAAAAGGAGGGAAGCTGAGATTTGGGGATCTTGTATCATCAAGAGACAAAGCAGTGCTGGGAGTTGAGCACATCCTTTGGTAAGGACCATGGTCCTTGCACCTCAGAAGCTTCCAGTCCAGGGGTAGATTGATGACAAGAACCTTCCTCTGGAACCAGCACAGAAAGCCTTCCACTGGAGGTGACACCTTGAATTTGGACTTTTATCTTACCAGACTGTGACAAATAAAATCTCTCTTTTTAAAGCCATCTACTTGTGGTATTTCTGTTTAAAGCAGCACTAGCCGACTAAAACAAGGACATTCCTCCAGGGTCAACAGAAAAAGCAAGCCCTCTGCTGGAGTTGATGCCTTGAATTTAGACTTGTAGCCCTCTGGACTATGAGAAAATAAATTTCTCTACGTTGAAGTCATCTACTTGTGATATTTCTGTTAAAGCAGTAGTAGATGACCAAGCTGCTTACAAACAGGAAGACAAAAATTGTGAAAATACCTATTCTATCCAAAATTATCTGTAGATGCAATGTAATGCCAATCTAAGTTTCAATGCTATTTTGTAATGTGATGCAGAAACAAATCCCCAACTTCATAAAGAAAAGGAAGAGGACAGGGGTCAGGGAACCATGGTTTCAGGGGACATTTAGATTAATTGGCAAACACAAGTTTTTTGCTGTGTTTTTTTCTGTCTTTTTATCTAGAGAGAATGTTCTGCATACCACTTGGGTGAGTGGCACCTGGGGTCTTAAAAGCTAACAAGCTACCATCTAAGTAGCAACAATTGGTTCCAATCCACCTGAAGCAGAGGAAAATGGTGCACATCAAAGACAGGAAAGAAATCTGAGCCTAGCAGATGGAAAGTGCTGTATGATCCAGAGACTACTTCAGCACAAGACCAGAAGATCTAAATGGTGCCCAGCAACCACATATGACTGCCCTGATGGGGTACACAGTGTAGTGTTCCTGAAGAAGTGTGAGAAAAATAAGTGTGCAGAACTAGAACTCTACCAAATAAGCACCTTTAATGGGCCATCAGTCCAGAAGGTGTACGGAGAACACTCCCCTTAGACTATCTATTAACCCAAAACTGAACCCAACACAGAAGCCAGCCCTACAAACACTGAACTGGACTATATAGGATATGGAGCGATGCCCGTGAAGAACAACCTTCTAGGCTTAAATATATACATGGGGCTGTCCAAGAAGCTCACCATTGGAGGCAATATAACAGGGTGAGCTGGGAGAGAACCTGGTCATATGGACTCAGGAAGTTTAGGGTGGAAAGTGAGAGTGTACTGTCATGGGGAGGGAAAGGAGAGGAAAGCAGTTAGAGTAGAATAGTGGTAGGTGTCCTGGTGCTACACTGCAAATTGATTTGGATTGTAAACTTTTACTTAAAAGACATATAATATGTTTTAAAGGAAGAGGTACCAGGTAAGTAAAGTGTTACTGAAGAAGAAGAAACAAGGTGGAAGTCTTCACACTATCTGACTTTAGAACCTATTATACCAGCACAGTAGGCAACAGAGCCTGGTACTTGTACACTAGACGTATAGACCAATGGAAAAGAACTAAGAATCCACATATAAAATCACCCACCTATGAACAGCTGATACTTCACAAAGGCCCAAAGTCTGAAAATTGGGGGAAAAAAACAGTTTCTTTAACAAATGGTGTTGGCATAAGTGGGTACCAATCTGCAAAAACATTAAATAAGACCAACATTTCTCTCCAAGCACAAAAAACTAAAAATAGATCAAAGACCTAAATATAAAATCTGAAACGTTAAATAGTATGAAAAAAAATAGAGACAACACTAGGAGCCTAATATATGCCACAAAAAGAATAGAAAACGCTACTAACAATGTAGAAATATCAGAAGAAAACATAGATAACTGAGGACTCCTAAAAAGTCAACCACTTGTGCTTACCCAAAGCCCACCAAAAAAACAAAAAGACAAAAAGACAGCCTACAGAGTGGGGAAAAAAATTAGATAAGACAAATATAATCAGTGTCTAATCTTTAATCTACAAGACACTGTAAAACTTCAATAACAAAAACACAAATTATCCACTTTAAACACTGAGCAAAAGATGTGAACAGCCACTTACCAAAGAAGACATTCAGGTGGCTATCAGATACATGAGGAGGTGCTCTTGATGATTAGCTGTGAGAAAAATGTGAACCAAAACTACAATCTACCATCTCATCCCCCCCCCCCAAAACTAGTATTAATCCAAAATCACAAAACAGTAAATGTTGGAGAGGCTATGGAGAGCCTGGGACACTTATACACTCCTGGTGGGAATGTAAAATGCTACAACCACTTTAAAAATCTATCTGGGGCTTCATTAAAAAGCTAGAAATAGAAATGCCATATGATCCAACCATCTCATCCTTTGGAATATATCTTAGAGAAATAAGAGCTGTCACATAAATAGATGTATACACACCAGTGTTCATTGCAGCACTGTCTGCAATAACAAAAAGATGAAATCAACTAGGTCCCCATCAAAAGATGGATACGCAAATTACTGTACATTTACTTAATGCAATACTAGGGAGAAAAAAAGAACAATTATGAATTTGTGAAATATCTCAAAACATGGAGGTATCTGTAATTCATTATGCTGAGTAAAATTAATCGGTTGTAAAATGATAAATATTGTGCAAGACCAGTATTATAAGAATAAAGAAAATGTTTAAACAGAAGAAAACATTCTTTCATGGTTATGAGGGTAGGAGGGAGGAACAGATGTATTCACTAACTAGAGAGTACAGAAGAATTATTTTAGGTGAAAGGAAGAAGAACACACAATACAGGAGAAGGCAGCACAATTGGATTAAACCAAAAGCTAAGAAATTTTCTAAACACAACCAAACACTCTGAGGGATAGAGTAGCAGGGGCAGGGTTCTGGGGACCATGGTTTCAGGGGACATCTAGATCAACTGGCATAACAAAGTCTGTTAAGAAAATGGTCTGCATCCCATTCTGGTGAGTGGTGACTGAGGTCTTAAAAATGAAGAAGTGGACATCTAAGAAACATAATTGGTCTTAACCTATCTGGAACAAAGGAGAACGAAGAAAACCAAAGACATAAGAAAAATATAAGTCCAAGAAATAGAAAGGACCAAATAACCTAGAGACTACATCAGCATAGGACTGGAAGAACTAGATGGTGCTGTGCTACCATCGAGGACTATCCTGTCAGGGAACACAACAAAGAGTCCCTTACAGAGGGAGAAAAGTGGGATGCAGAACCTGAACTCTACTAAAAATAACAGATTTGATGGTCTAACAGATTTCAGGGTCCACCGAAGACATGACTCCTAGACTCTCTGTTAACCAAAAACTGAAACTATTCCCAAAGCCATCTCTTCAGACAAAGATTGGACAGGACTATGAGACATGAAATGATACTTGAGAAGAGTGTACTTCTTAGATTAAGCATATACATGAGACTAAATGGGCAGCTCCTGTCTGGAGGCAACATAAAGAGCCAGAAAAGGAGAGGAGCTGGTTGAATGGACATGAGAAATACAATGTGGAGAGGAGGAGTGTGCTGTCACACTGTGGACAGAGTAATTAGGAAACCCTGGCAGCATATGAAGCCAGCATAATCCTGATCCCGAAGCCAGGAAAAGATTGGCAGTTCTACTGTGTCCTGCAGGGTCGCTATGAGTCAGCATCGACTTGACAGCACTGCATGATAGTGTTGGTGAACAATGTTTGTATAAATTTTTGTATGCTTCAACTGAAAACTTTCACAAAAAGCCGAATGAAAAATAAATAAAGTGACCAACAACCACCACAACAAAAAATCCTGGACCAGACGACTACACTGGAGAATTCTATCAAACATTCAGAAATGAGCTGACACCAATCCTCCTAGTCTCTTCAGAAACACAGAAGAAGAAGGGACACTACCAAACACTTTTAATGAAGCCAGCATAACCCTGATGCCTAAGCCAGGAAAAGATTTAAGAAAAGAAAAAGAAACTATAGATCATATGCCTCATGAACTTAGGATGCAAAACTTTTTAACAAAATTCTAGCCAGCAAACTTCTACAACATATCAAAAGCATTATCCATCATGACCAAGTGAGAGTCACACAGGATTACAAAGGTGGTTTAATGTTTGAATTAGTCAGTTCAATCTACCACATAAATAAAAGAATAGAATAATATGATCAAATCAATAGATACAGAAAAGGCATTCCATAAAGTTCAACAACTTTCCTGATAAAAACTCTCAGCAAAATACAAATAGAAGAGGAATTTTCAATATAATTAAAAGCATATAGGTAAAACCAACAGCCAACATTATTGTCAATAGAGAAAGTCTGACAGCCTTCCATTTGAAAAGAAGAATATGAAAAGGATTATCATTATCACCACTTTCATTCAACATTTTATTGGAAATCCTAGCCACAGCAGTAAAACAAGAAACAGAAATAAAAGGTATTAAGATTAGAAAGGAAGAAATAAAACTGTCTCTAGCTGTAAATGACATGATCCTACAGGTATGTAGAAGACGCTAAAGATTCCCTAAGAATACTGCTGGAACTTATAGAAAAAATTAGCAACACCACAGGGTATAATAGCCCAGACAAGTGCCATCAAGTCAGATCTTCAGGGTATAATATCAACACATAAAAATTAGTTGAGTTACTAAATACAACCAAGATTACTTTCAAAAATACACCAAGTGAACAGCAGAATTTGCAATAGTCCCCAAATCTATAAAGTACCTAGGAACTAACCTAACCAGGGATACAAAAGACTCACACAATGAAAATTTTAAACACTATAACAAGAGACTAAAACAGTCCTATAAAAACAGAAAGACACGCTGTGTTCACAGATTGAAAGACCTAATACACTGAAAATGTCAGTCCTACCTAAAGCAATCTACAGGGTTTTTGCAGTCTTAATAGAAATGTCAATGACAATCTTTACTGAAATGGAAAACTTATTAACCAGCTTCATATGAAAAAAAGTCTCAAATATTGAAGCAATACTGAAGAAAAAGAACAAAGCAGGAGGTCTCACACTTCTCAATATCAAAACATGCTGTACAGTCACTATAATCAAAACAGCCTGGTGTTGGTTCAGCAATAGACATGTTGACAGTGGAATACTGTTGAGAACCTAGGATTAAATCCAGTCATCTGTGGACAACTAATTCTTTGACAGGAGGTCAAAGTCCATTCAGTTGGTCAGGTGCTAGGAAAACTAGACATTCACCACATAAAAACGAAACAAGACCATATCTCACACCACATAGAAAATCTAACTTAAAATAGATCAAAGACCTAAATGTTAAATCTAAAGCCATAAAATTCCTGGAATATAACCATGGGACCTAATCTTTTGTAAAAATAGGATAACAAGCATAACAACAAATGTACGAATAGACAAAGACAAAATAAATGAATGGGATCTCTTAAAATTAAAAACTTGTGAGTAAACAGACTACCTATAGACTGGGAAAAAAGGTTTTCAAAAATGATTTATCCATAAGGATCTTATGTCTGCCATCTATAGAAAGCTATAACAACTCAACAACAAAAAGACAATCCAATCACAAAATGAGTAAAGAACATGAATACAACCTTCACCAAAGAAATGAACATATAAAAATAGGTTCCTGATCAATAGCCCTTAGAAAGATGCAGATCAAAATTACAATGAGATAACATCTTAACATGACCTACTGGTTATTAAAAAAAAAAAAAGGTAACAACAAATGTTGGGAAACTGGAACCATATCCATTGATGGTGGGACTATAAAATGGTACAACCACTATAGAAAATAGGATGGCTATTTCTCAAAAAACTAGAAATAGAACTACCTATGATCCATGGAAACCCTGGTGTCATAGTGGTTAAGGGCTAACCAAAAGTTTGGCAGTTCAAGTCCTCAGGAACTCGTTAGCAACTCTGTGTGGCAGTTCTACACTGACCTATACTGTCACTATAAGTTAGAATCAATTTTATGGCAGTGGCTTTGACTTTTGGCTTATGATCCAGCAATTCCACTCCTAGGAGACCTAAAAACAATGACATGAAAAGACTCTGGCACATTTATGTTCACTGCTGATCTGTTCACAATCGTAAATAAATTGAAACAACCAAAGTGCTCAAAAATGGATGAACAGAGAAGCAAACTTTGGTATACACATACAATGGAATACTACACAACCATGAAGAACAGTGATGAGTTCACAAAACATAACATGGATGGATCCGGATGGCACAATGCTAAGTGAAATAAGTCAAGCGCATGAAGACAATACTGTATGATACCTCTTTTATAAGAAGCGTAGACACTAATGCTTCCTGGTGGTTACCAGGAAGGGGAGGTGGGGAAAGAACACTTTATATAGTAGAAACTAGGTGGTTTCTGGTGATAGGAAAAGTGACAGTGACTGTGGATATAGTGGGAACAGAACAACAAAGTGATAATGAGCATCTGCACACACATAGACAAGTACGGGCAAACTGGAATGTGGGTAGGTAGAGATACTTATGGAAGTAAGAACAGATAGAAGTATAAGTATGGGCAAATGTGGGCGCAGGCCCATATATTCAATGAAGATGCAAATATGGATATTCTCAACACTGGTTCTCGAAATTGGAAAAGTTAGGTCCATACTTTCATGGTACAACTCAGTCAACTGATATAGTTCACAAAAAAAGTGATCTGCATCTTAGTGAAGTTAGTAGTGTCTGAGTTCTTAAAAGCTTGTGAATAGCCATCAAAGATCTCAACTCACTAAGAGCAAAATAGTAAACAGGTAACCAAAAGCGCAGAAGAGAAATAAGTCTACAAGAGCTACAACCTTATCTTACAAAGAACCCCATCACTACCACTGACCATTCTGACCTGAGCCACAGTAGTTAGTCCCAGACTGAATAGGAGGAAAAATATGATACAAATCTCAAATTCTTGAAAAAAATGCCAGACAAACTAGAACAGTAAAGAACAGAGGAAACCCTGAGATTACATTGCTCTGAGACACACTTTAAACCTGGAATAGAGCCTTTCCCCAAAGATTATCTTTTAGTGAAACAGCACACTGGCACAAAATAAAATATATTACTTGTAAAATCACTGGCCTACTTAAAAACCATCAGTATGAGATCAAAAGGTCAACAATTTCTCAAAAGCAAAGATGAGAAAAGAAGGGGGCAGGGAAACAGAAGTATTGGAAAGGCAATAAACAACACAAAGAGGATGCTGACACACTGTGATAAATGTAAACTGTAACTGAACACTTTGTTTGGAAATTGTGAAATGGTAACCTAATTTGCTGTATAAACTTTCACCAAAAACTCAAGTAAAATGTTATTTTTTAAAAAGAGCATAAAGCTCAAGGTAGACAGTATTTCCAGTTATGCTATTGTTTGGTTTTAAGAAGACTTTAGGGTATGTTTTTGGTTTCAAGTTTAAAAATTTTCACAAGATAATAGTTTCAGGGGTTCGTCAAATCTCTTTGCTAAAGATAATCTGGAGTTATGAGAATTTGAAATTCTGTTCTGCATTTTCCTGAAGCAATGAATTTAATTGTGGGGAGAAACATTAGTGAAATTACTGCCTTTGACTCTAGACTATATTCTCTAAGCATCTTTCTCAGTAATGAATATGACATATCTTGACTCCTGGGTCATTTGGTTCCAAGTTTGGGCAATAAGGAAAGAGGCTGTTATTTATTTAGTGAGCATTCCTTAATGTAAACAACCGCCTCTTTTGGTAATTGATTCAACATCCCTATAAGAGGACAGCAGCTATGTCTTAGCATAGCATCACTAACAGACAGAATCAACACAAGGGCACTGGGTTTCGTTTGGGTTTATGCAAGTAAAGTTGGGTGTCCAATGATTGTGGAAAGAAATGGAGTGCTGTATTTTATCTCACTTTCTACTGTAGTATAAGGCAGTCAACTTACATTCTGTACTTCTACAATTACAAGGACCATTGTATAAAACTGTATGACTAGTTTATCCAAGTCTATATTCAGTCAGTGCTTGAAGCTGCAGCTTTTCACAGAGAGCCTCTCTAAGTAGAAAGCCATGAAATCAGTCTGTCTACCCGGAAAACTGCTAAAATAATGTGACACTGTGTGTCAAGTTTTACTTTTTGCCAGTGTCTATTATAATTGAAACCCCAGTGGAGTAGTGGTTAAGTGCTACCTTTACTAACCAAAAGTTGGCAGTTTGAGTCTGTCAGACACTCCTTGGAAACTCTAAGGAGCAGTTCTACTGTGTCCTATAGGGTCACTGTGAGTCAGAATCAACTCGATGGCAGTGTTTTATTATTATTATGTATTGGGAAATCATTAAATCAATTAGTAGGCATCAATCAACTAGAAACATGCAATTGATCAATTTGTTTACTTTAATAAAGAATATTAGATACATTTGAAGAGAAAAGAAAAATTAATTGTAGTTAGAAAAAGAAATTAAAATGATATTACAGGCATATCAGGTAACTTCTCATTTGCCTTGTGAGTGAAGCCTTCTCTGATCATTCTTTCTAAATTTTCAGCTAGACAGCTTGTACCTTATATTCTCATTCTGTTTCTTTGTCCTTTTTATTAATCCATCATAACGACACTAACAAGCATCACCATGATAAACAGAAAAAGATTGAAGTTGTCAAGGATTTAGTTTTACTTGAACCCACAATCGGCACCCATGGAAGCAGCAGTCAAGAAATCAAATGATGTCTTTTCTTGCACAGGACAGATTTCTGCACAAGAACTATGTAAAGCATTAAAAAGCAAAAATGTCACTTTGAGGACTAATGTGCACCTGATTCAAGACATCGTATTTTGAATTGCCTCTTACACATGCTAAAGCTGGACAATGAATAAGGAAAATCAAAGAAGAATTAATACATACGAATAACGAAGTTGGTGAAGAATGTTAAACATACTGTGAATGGCTGAATAAACAAATCTGTCCTGGAAGAAGAAGAGGCAGAATGCTTTTTAGAAACAAGGGTGACAAGACTTGTTTTCACATGCTTTAGGCGTGTCAGGTGGGACCATGCCTGGTAAACAGAGGATCAGTGAAAAAGAGGAAGATCCTCAACAAGATGAATCGACACAGTGGTTGCAACAATGGGCTCCAACACAGCAGTGAGTCTGAGAATGGCACATGACCAAACAGCGCTTTTCCTGTTGTATGTAGGGTTGCTATGAGTCAGAACTGACCCAATGATACTTCACAATAACAACAACGTATACTATGTATTTTGTTTATCTTCTCTTTTTACTGACCATCTCCTCCAAACACATGCTTAATGAGGACACACACTTTTGGTTTACTGTTTTATCTCCAAATCCTAGAAAAATGTCTGACATATAATGTTGTTGTTAGGTGCTGTCAATTTGGTTCCAACTCACAGCAACCCTTTGTAAAATAGAACAAAACATTGCCTGATCCTGCACTATCTTTATGATTTTCATTGTTATGTTTCAACTCATTGCTGAGTCACTGTGTCAGTTCAACTTGCTGAGGGTCGTCTTCTTTTCCACTGGCCCTCTACTTTACCAAGCATAATGCCTTTCTCCACGGACTGATTCTTGCCGATAACATGTCCAAAATATGTGAGACAAAGTCTTACCATCCTTGCTACTAAGAAAAATTCTGGCTATATTTCATCTAAGACAGATTTGTTTATCCTCTGGCAGTCCATGGTATATTCAACATTCTTTGCCAACTCCATAATTCAAAGATGTCTGTTCTTCTTTAGTCTTTCTTGTTCATTGTCCAGCTTCCATATGCATATGAGATGACTGCAAACACAGCTTGAGTCAGGTGTACCTTAGCCCGTATAGTGACATTTTTGCTTTTGAACACTTTAAAGAGGTATTTTGCAGCAGATTTGCCCACTGCAAATGTATGATGTGTTTTCCATAAATATCTATTATACAAGTGAATAGATACAAGAATGAAAAACTTTTGAAGATGCCTTTCTTTTTTCCTTACTCTGGTGAAGAAAATTGTCTTTACTTGGCTAGCACTGCCTCCATGGATCCTCTTAACTGCTCTCCATCACACTTCTCTACATCCTTTTCAAGAAAAACAATAGGGGACACTTAGAAGGCAAGGCATGTGTCACCTGAAGACAAGGATTGATGACTTGTCTCTGGTAAATGTGAGCTATTTCATTTTAGTGTGTTATCTCATTTGTGAAGTAGGAATATAAATAATGTTATTCACCATGATGTAGAAAATATTAAATGAGCTTTAGAAAGTGCTTTGTAAACCCCCCAAATCTTACAAATATTTACAGTAGTTACAGGACAACTGTTATCACTAGAATACATTGTCTTTATGCCAAGTAAAGTTATTACCAAATCTCTGTGCTTCTTAAAAACTGTGAATAAAGCTCTTCTACTCAACCTTCTACTGAAATGAAAATACTATAAATCCTGTTGTTTCAGTACTGCCAGCCACAGCGGTAGAGACCACCTTAACTTTTATCCTTTGTGGACTGTTGCCAGTTAATATTCTCCAGCAACCAATGTTGAGCCCAATGAGCTTCTGGAAAAATAATAAGCTAGAATCCAGAGGTCTAGCATCCAGAGAGAAAAATATCTGACAGTGCAAACTAAATATACGTAAAGTAAACAAGATTGAAGTAGACTAGACAGCATAATTAGAAACATGCTACAAGACGCAGTCTAACTTCTCATGTACTATGAAATTATAAATTATACTACATCATTTATCTTCAGAAGTCTTCTATTAGAGAACAAATTGCACCTGACGTAAGCCACATAAAAACAAAGTTCAGTCTTTAATGTCTTAATGTAAGTTAGGTTTTAGATAGCCTTTTCATTGGAAAGCAGAGAGCAAAAGCAAATAGAATGGGAAACACATTAAGTGAGTTATAATACTAGGGAAGTAAAACATCCAGAATAATTCTTAAAAAATGATATATTAAGCTGGAGCAAAGACTGACATGCTTTTTCCATAAAATGTCAAATACTAAAAATAGCCATAGATAATGCACATAGGAATAGGTATAGCTGTGTTCCAAAATTTTTTATTTATAAAACCAGCATTGGGTCATACTTGGCTCAGGCTATAGTTTATCAGTGTCTGGACTAACAGTCCAAAATGGATGGATTCTTATCACCCATGCCCCAGAACTATGAAAGAAGTGAGATTCTAGCAAAATGTGAAAATGCAGACTATAAACCATCACCAAGGTTTCTGAGTCTTTACAAAGTCTGTTATCAAATTTCACATGTAATACTAAATCTAGCTTTATCTCATTCATTCTTCAATGAGAACTCTGTTTAGCAAAAAGAACTGTTCATCTCATATAATTAAAATGACCAGTTCTCTTTCCTATAGAGCAATGGTTTACATTTCAGGTTCTACAGCCACATTTGCAGTATCTGCATCTCATTGTGCCATTTTCCAAAGTGTGACCTTGGGCTGGAGCCCTAGTGGGGCAGTGGTTAAGAGCTAGGCTTCTAACCAAAAGGTTGGCAGTTTGAAATCACAAGGTGCTCCCTGAAAACTACATGCAGTAGTTCTACTCTGTCGTATAGGGTCTCTGCAAGTTGGTGCCAGCTCAGCAGCAAAAGGTTTTGTTTGGTTGGTTTGGTTTGGATTTCAGGCTAGTAAGTTAACCTCGATTTCTTCACCTAAAACATTGGGTTTAGCTATGGAGTCTGCTTTACCAGGTAAGTTAACAGGTTACATGAGAGATTTGTAAAGCTCTAGAATGATGTCTGAAATACATTTATTTGTTAGGTATTGCTATTATTCCTTAGGTACAAAGAAAGAAAAATGCTTTCTGTTAACCTGTTCCTGAGTTTGAAGAACCACAAAGATACAGTTAGCTGATGCCACATGCTCACTATACTGCTTTACATTACGAGTGATTTTTGAATCTTAGTTTCTTAGTGCTGTATGATAGAAATCTACAAGTGAGAGGCTTTAATGAACAGAAATATATTTTCTCACAATTTAGGAGGCCAGAAACTAGGGTGCCATCTCTAGCGGAAGGTTCTCTATGTTTGCTTTGGGAGAAAATTACTTTCTCAGCATTCCTTAGGGATCCCCACATGACACCTATCTTTTTTACTTTCCTGCTTATTTGCTTGTATGCCTGATTTGCTCTGTTGTATCTCAAAACTAATTGGCTTAAAATACATATTACAATGGTCTCATTAACATGCTAACTAAAATCCTAGTCCCAGATGAGGTCACACCCACAAGTGTAGAGGCTTAGGATTTTCAAGATATATTTTGGGGAAACAATTAATCTATAACTGGAAGAGGCAACTTCTGCAAACACTGTGACATAAACAGGACTCCTTTTTTTCCACTCTCAGCTCCAACCTGCCTGCTTCTGCTAATCTGCAAGCTGGCAAAAACGAGCATCTGGACGTGAATGCAGGTTTGGATTTTGTGGGCAGCCTGACAGAGACAAACGGTATGAGGATCACCTGCTCAGAGCAGAATCCGAAGCCTTAGAGCATGACTGTGACTAACAATTTTGCTCCAAAGGAAAAGAAAGTGTCAAACAGATGGTCTGCATACTCCTTACTCAGAGTTGGGGATCCTGAGACACAGGAAGGCCTGGGATAAAAGAAGTCCTAGGGTGAAGGAAGGCCTAGGATGTGGGAAGCTCTAGGACAGAAGAAGGCCTAGGACACAGGAATAGCTAGGACTCAGGAACGTCTAGGATGCAGAAAAATACAGGATGCAAGAAGGCCTAGAATGCAGGAAGGCCTAGGACAGAGCAAGGTCAAGGACACAGGAAGGCTTAAGAGGCAAAAAGGCCTAGGACACAGTAAGGTCTCAGGCACGAGAAGGCTAGGACACAGAAAGATCTAGGACACAGGAAGGGTAGGGCACAGGAAGTTCTAGGGTACAGGAAAGTTTACTCTAAAGAATCACCTTCTACATTTCACCTAGACTGCAAGGCCAAGAGAAAGAGGCCACTTTCCATCATTTGGATGACTGCTATCACTTAGTGTTCACCAACAACCCTACATGAACCACAAAGATAAAAATATAATAGGCCATTTAAGAGGGCTCAGAAGTCACAGTGAAAAATATTAAAATAAACAAAAAAATAAAATAACATTCATGACTAGGAGACTAGAACTGCAAATAATAAGATCACTTAAGGAGATTCAACTTCAGCACAAAAAAATATTTTGGAAATTTATTTTTAAATGCATTATTTTCAAATGGGACAATAGATAAACTGAGGACGATAGTCACTGTTGAGGTATTAACCAATGATCTAGAAGATTAAATTCAAGCTTTCTTTCAAAGTATTGTGAAAAAATATTGAGATGGAAATCATTATGAAAAAGGTAAGAGATAATGACATTCTATTCAGAAAGCACGGCTTATGAATAACAGGAGTTACAATGTGATATAAAGGAATTAAGGGAAGAGAAAAAAATAAAAATTAAGCAATAGTTTGTCTTGACATAAAGACAGAAAATGTATGGAAAGTTATCAATAAATTCCAGCATAGATGTCTGGCTACATGACTGAAATCCAGCACATACAAAAGATTATAGAATTCCAGACTAAGAAAGAAAGTTTATCTAAAAAGCATAATGAATCAGATTATGTCAGACTTTTCTTATCTCCAGCACTGAGAACAAGAAGGCAGTGAATTAGACTCTAAATCTGGTCTTGGCTCATTTTGTTTGTTTCTTTTCTTGATTTATTAGGCAAGATTCTGAGGTAAGATTAACAAGGTAAATACTTATTATCTTCTCTCCTATCTTCAGTATTAAAAGCACTGCAGTTTACATTTTACTAGCTAAAATTTTTTAGGTATCTTGAAAGATGAGTTCCTTTTTTATTACCTCTACATAGTACGCAAATTAATTTTTGATATCTTTTCTGATAAAAAAGACTTTCTTAGGACTGTATTTCTTCTTAAATTCTGAGAGTTAAAGTAGTAATTTTTCAACTTTTTTCTAACCCATGTGGGCCAT
This sequence comes from Heterohyrax brucei, assembly GCA_028571685.1. NCBI lineage: Eukaryota > Metazoa > Chordata > Mammalia > Hyracoidea > Procaviidae > Heterohyrax > Heterohyrax brucei. The sequence continues at coordinate 134,873,573 of CM053150.1, forward strand.
GGTTAGGGAATGCTCCATAATAAATCATTTTCTTTTTAAATTAATTAAGGGTTCTTTGTTGTCAAGCCATAATGAAATTGCATACATGCTAAAAAAAAAAAAATGAGCAAAACTGGTAACATTTCATCTTTTCTAAGTTTAAATACTAAGTGACAGAAATGCATCTAAAGATGGCATGTAGCACTGTACATGATCAGTTACTTATTATTCACTGAGAATATTTTTTTTCCCAACAATATAACAGAAAATATACACACACACCTCACCAGATGAAAAACACAAGAATCAAATTGACTACATCTGTGGAAAGATACAATGAAAAGTTCAATATCATCAATTAGTACAAGACCAGAGGCTGACTGAAGAACAGACCATCATTTACTCATATGTAAGTTCAAGCTGAAGCAGAAAAAAATTTAAACAAATCCACAGGAAATAGAATATCACCTTGAGTGTATCCCAATTGAATTTGGATACCATCTTAATAACAGATTTGGCAAACTAAACACTAACAACCAAAAAACAGACAACCTGTGAGATGATAATCAAAGACATCATACATGAAGAAATTAAAGATAATTAAAATGATAAGACAAAAAAAATACCAGATCAGATGTCAGAGGAGACTTTAAAACTTACTCTTGAACTAATGCAAATAGAGCAAATTATGAAGTAAAAAATCTGAACGGAAGACTCCAAAAGTGGGCTGAAGAAAACAAAGGAAAATAGTGTAAAGGAATATGCAAAAGCTTGGAGTTAGAAAACCAACAGAAAAGAACTTGCTCAGAACTTCTAAAGCTGACAGAATTGAACAAAAAGTCAAGCCTTGGATTGCAACTTGGAATGATCCCATGGGCAAAACACTGACACATCAATAGAAAATAGAAGAAATACCCAGAGTCACTACCAAAAATAATTGGTCAGTTTTCAACCATTTCATAAGGTAGCATATGATCAAGAACCAATGGTATTAAAAGAAGAAATGTAAGCTACACTGAAGGTATTGTTGAAAACAAGGCTCCAAGAATTGAAGGAATGCCAACTGGGATGTTTCAACAACGGGATGCAACACAAAAGGTACTCACTCTTTATGCTAAGAAATTTGGAAAACAGCTACCTGACCAAGAGATGGGAAGAGATCCATATTTGGGCCCACTCCAGAGAAAGGTGACCCAAGAGAATGAGATACTTATAGAACAGTATCATCAATATTACATGTAAGCAAAATTTTACTGAATACCATTCAAAAATGACTGTAGTAGTACACTAACAGGAAACTGCAAGAAAGTCAAGCTCGGTTCAGAAGAGGTAGAACAAGTGGTGTCATTGTTGACATCACCTGGATCTTGGCAGAAAACAGAAAATAATAGAAAGATATTTACCTGGAGTTGCACTGAGTATGCAAAGGCATTTAACTTTATTATAATAAATTATGGATAATGTTGGAACGATGACAATTCCAGAACACTTAATTGTGCTCATGAGCAATCTGTATATAGACCAAGAGGCAGTCATTAGAACAGAGACCAAGTGGCTTAAAATCAGCAAATGTGTGTATCAGGGTTGTATTTTTACACCATACTAATTCATTCTGTGTGTTGAGTAAACAATTTGAGGAAGGATTAGAGGAAGATTTGTTAACAACATGTGATACACAGATGACACAATCTTGCTTGCTGAAAGTGAAGAGGACCTGAAGCACTTATTGGTGAAGATCAAAGACTGCAGCCTTGAGTATGGACTGAACCTCAACATAAAGAAAACAAAAGTCCTGACAATTGTACCAATAAGCAACACTATATAAACAGAGAAAAGATTGAAAATGTCTAGGATTTCATTTTACTTGGATCCACAATCAATGCCTACTGAAGCAACAGTTAAGAAATTGAACAATGCCTTGCACTGGGCAAATCTACTGCAAAAGACCTCATTAAAACATTGAAAAACAAGAATCTCACTTTTAGAATTAAGGTAAACCTGACCCAAGCCATGGTATATTCAATCATCCCATATGTATATGAAAGCTGGGCAGTGAACAAGAAGACCAAAAGAAGAATTAATGTCTTTGAATTATGACATTGACAAAAAAATGATTACAGCATGGTCTTCCAGCAGAATGAACAAGTCTGTTTTGTAAGAAGTATAGCTAGAATGCTCACTGGAAGCAAGGAAAGATTTATATCATGTACTTTGGACATGTTATCAGAACAGACCAGCCCCTTAAGGAGGAAGCCAGTTGGTGACGTGGAGGGTTATCAAAAAAGAGGAAGATTGGAAGGTAGAGTCAAGACGGTGGACTACACACACACCTCCCTAAATCCTTCTGGAAACCATGACGTGAACTGATAAAAAATGGAGACTTCTGGACACCTAGTGAAATCTAGGACATAGCATAGTGCTGTTAATTTGGACTTCACACCACTGAACAGAAAACTTCCTCACTTTCGCTGACCCCCGCTCATGGTGAGTGTTGGCTTTCACAGACCTAAGGTAACTCGCTATTTTAACTTTTTTCCTTTTCTTAGCCAACAGGCGAAGCTGAAACTTGACTAGCAGCTAATCTCAAATGCACGGCTAGTGTGAACAGCAGGTAAAAATTCCCATGTTTTCAGAGCCCAGCATTGGACTCTGTGCATCTCAGCACCTTTGGCCTCTGTGCCTCCACCATTGACTATCCTGTACCAAGTCAGGCCAGGAGCTTGTGTGGGACATCATCATGTTCCACTGGGAGGTGAAGATACCCATATGGAGGCCTGAACTGGACCTAATTATGAGGCTGGGAGGTAGTGCCCGCCCAGAGGAGAGTGCTTTTACAGCAAAAAAGCAGTATTCTACAAAGAGCTCCCTACAGCTGGGGCCTGACAGGGTAGCAGCCTTTCTATATTTTGAACTATTTTATAATATCTGCAGTTGCACATAGAGATGTTTACTTTGCCAGCTGGGAAGAGGCACCTGTACACCTGAAAACCTGACTGACTTTGGAAGTGGTCAGATACCTTTTACCTTTCATTTTAAGATGACCAAGAGAAACAGTTGTTCTCCATCCTCAGAGTATCTCTCCTAGCCTGTGTTGACACACATGATGCCCCCAAAGCAACAAACTCTGGAGAAAACTATAGTCAAGAAATCACCCGTGACTTCAGAAGGCCCTCAAAAGAAAGCACCAAAGAACTTCCCAGATGAAGAAATCTTTCTGAAACTATCAGAAGGTGAAGCATTATATTTAGAGCCCTCCAAGACATTATGCAAAATGCGGCAGCCAGCCAACTGAGTGCCAAATGCAGCAGAGAAAAATGAAAAATTAAGCAAGCTGTTCGGTCTGATGGAACTCCAGTACTTTGAAATCCAGCATGCCAATAACAAAATCAAAGAGACAGAAACTTCAATTCAAAGTCAAGAAAACAGAATGGAACAAATGGAAAAGAGATTTTCTGACTTGGAAGACAGAGCTACTGAGGCCAGCATCTATGAGCAGAAATCAGAAAAAAGAAACAAGAAAAATGAAGAAGCATTAAGAAGCATGTGGGACTCTATTAAGTGGAACAATTTATGATTAATTGGAGTTCCTGAACAAAGTGAGACACCTGAGAACACAGAGTATTGTTGCTGAGCTGCTGACAGAAAACTTCCCAGAAACTATGAAAGAAAAGAATATAGATATGCAGGATGCATATCTAATGTCACTCAATATGGACCTCAAAAGAAAGACTCTGAGACATGTTATAATCAAGCTTAACAAAATGAAACATAAGCAGCAACTCTTAAAGGCAGCAAGACTCAAAGCAAAGCTAATATTCAGAGGGAAACCCTGTAGGCTTTTGTTGGATTTATCAGCAGAAACAATGCTGGCATGGAGACAGTGGCATGACACATTCAAAGCCTGGAAGGAGAACTTCCAACCAAGAATTATATATCCAGCAAAACTATCTATCAAAAATGAAAATGAAATTAAGACATTTGCAGATAAACAGAAACGCAGAGACTTTGTAAAAACCAAACTAAGGCTACAAGAAATATTGAAAGACTCCCTTGGCTTAGACTGACAAAATCACTAACTTTACACTTTAGAAGCAAAGTCAGGACACATCACCCAGAAACTTACTCAGTTAAGGAAGGCTCCAAACTCAGTCAAAGCTATAATACTGAAAGAAATGATCCAGTGATCATCATGAAAACTATGATGTCATCATATTAAAAAGAGGGATGTACTACACTGTTATAATCCTTCCAGATGGGGAAGAAGCTGACAAGACTGACAGCAATCAAAATTGGGTTTATATATAATGTATTATGCTGGATCATAGGGGCAGCCATAAGGCATAATAAAGATGCAACATATCAAATCAAGAAACATGATACAGGAGTCTCAACAACCACAACACCGTCCCTGGAAAAGGTGAAAAATCAATTCACAAAGAAGAATCTCCCATCACAGATTAATAAGAACAGCATAAAACCATCAACACACAAAAAACATATCACAGTGATAGCACTAAACACATACCTAACAATAATGACATAAAATGTGAAAGAACTGAACACTCCAGTAAGGAGACATCGAGTGACATCTTGTATCAAAAGACACGACCCATCCATGTGTTGTCTACAAGAAACTCACCTTACACTTAAAAATATGAACAAACTGAAAATTAAAGAGTGGAAGAATATCTATCAAGCTACCAACACACAAAGAAGAGCAGGTGTGGCAATTCTAATCTCATATAAAATAGATTTTAACGTAAAATCCACCATCGTGGACAAGGATGGACAATATTGCTTAAAGTCTCAATACACAAGCAGAACTTAACAATATTAAATATTTATATACGTAATATTAGAGGACCTAAACACATCGAAGAAACACTGACTGCACTCAAAAATGAGACGGATCACTCCATAATAATAGTGGGAGACTTCAACACTCCACTCTCAATATTGGACACATTGTCTAGATAAAAGCTCAATAACGACAATGAAAACCTATCACAACAATTAACCAACTAGACCTCATTGACACATACAGAACTTTCTATCCATCAGCACACAACTATACCTTCTTCTCCAGTGCACCTGGGACATTCTCCAGAATAGGCCATGTATTAGGACATAAAGCAATTCTCAACAAAATCCATACCACTGAATCAATGCAAAGCATCGTCTCAGATCATAAAGCCATAGAAGTTGAAATCAATAGCAGAAAAAAACATAGATAATAAGTGGAACTCATTGAAACTGAAGAACATCTTGTTCAAAAAGCCATGGGTTATAGAAGAAATCAAGGATGAAATAAAGAAATTTATGGATTCCAATGAGAATGAAAAACTTCCTACCAGAACTTATGGGATACAGCCAAAGCAGTGCTGAGAAGTCAGTTTATCCCCATAAATGCACACAACTGGAAGGAAGAAAGAAACCAAACCAGTGAACTAACCCTACAGCTTGAACAAGTAGAGAACCACAGAGGTACCTCTCAGGCACCAGAAGAAAACAGATCATAAAGATTAGAGCAGAACTAAATGAATTAAGGAACAGAAGAATAACTGAAAAAAACTGAAAAGACCAAAGACTTGTTTTCTGAAAAAAATAAAAAATTGACAAACCATTCGCTATACTTACTAAAGAAAAATGGGAAAGGAAACAACCCAAATAAGCAATGAGAGGAGTGATGTCAGAACAGATCCAACAGAAGTCAAAAATATCATTAACAGAATACTATGAAAGACTGTACTCTAACAAATTTGAAAATCTGGAGGAAATGGACAAATTCCTAGGATCAAAATATCTACCAAAATTATCACAAGGTGAAGCAGAACAACTTAATAAATCCATCACAAAGGAAGAGATTGAAAAAGTCATCAAAAAAATGATCAACCAAAAACAGCCCTGGCCCAATGGTTTCACAGCAGAATTCTACCAAGATCTTGCCAAGTGCCGTCGAGTTGGATCCGACTCATGGCAACCCTAGGGGCCCAGGTGGAACTGACCAAGCTCTTAGAGAAGAGTTATCTCCATTACTACTGAGAGTATTCCACAGTATAGAAAGGGACGGAAAACTCCCAAATTCATTCTATGAATCCAGCATAACCCTTATACCAAAGCCAGGGAAAGACTGAACCACAAAGACCTACAGACCAATATCACTCATGAATCTAGATGCAAAAATCTTCAACAAAATTCTTGTCAACAGAATACAACAACATATCAAAAAAATAATTCATCATGACTAAGATGGATTCATACCAGCGATGCAAGGCTGGTTCAACATCAGGAAAACAATTCATGTGATCAACAACATCAATAAAACAAAAAACAAGAATCACCTGATTTTGCCTATTGAAGCAGAAAAGGATTTTGATAAAGTCCAACACCCATTCATGCTAAACACTCTCAGCAAAACAGGAATGGATGGCAAATTCCTCAGTGCAATAAGGGCCATTTCTACAAAGTCAACTGCCTACATCATCCTGCATGGAGAGAGACTGAAATAATTCCCCTTGAGAATGGGAACTAGACAAGCATGCCTACTCTCACCTCTCCTATTAAACATTGTACTAGAAGTTCTAGCTAGAGCAATTTGACAAGACCAAGAAATAAAGGGCATCTGCATCAGCAAAGAAGAAGTAATAATCTCCCGATCTGCAGATGATATGATTGTATATGCAGAGAACCCTAAAGAATACACAAGTAAACTACTCATATTGATACAGGAGTTCAGCAAAGTATCAGGATACAAGATAAACATAAATAAATCAGTAAGATTCCTTTATAGCAACAACGAGGTTATTAATGAAGAGATCGACAAATCAATACCATTTACTATTGCCCCTAAGAAGATTGAGTACCTAGGAATAAATCTAACCAGCGAAACAACAGACCCTTAAAGAGAGAACTACAAGTTCTTACTACAAGAAACTAACAGAGACTTACATAAATGGAGAAACCTACCCTACTCATGGATAGGAAGACTTAACGCTGTGAAAATGTCTATTTTACCCAAAGCAATCTACTTATATAATACAATCCCGACACAAATTTCAGTGACATTTTTTAATGAGATAGAGAAACAAATTGCCAACTTTGTTTGGAAAAGAACGAAGCCCCGGATAAGTAAAGCACTACTGAAGAAGAAGAATACAGTGGGAGGCCTTTCACTACCTAACTTTAGAACCTATTAAACTGCCACAGTAGTCAAACAGTCTGGTACTGGTACAAAACCAGACAGATAGATCAGTGGAACAGAATTCAGATCCCAGAGATGACTCCATCTTCCTATCAACAGTTGATATTCTACAAAGGCCCTAAGACATTAAACTGGGGTTAAAACAATCTTTTCAACAAATAGTGCTGGCAAAATTGGATATCCATTCACAACGAATTGAAACAAGACCCATATCTTACACCTTATACAAAAACCAACTCAAACTGGATAAAAAACGTAAATATCAAATCTAAAATGTTAAAGCTTATCCAAAAAAAGTAGGAACAACAATGGAAGTTTTAATACACAATGTTGACAGACTTCAAAATCTGGCAAACAAACCACAAACAACAGAAAAGAAAATAAGTAAATGGGAACTACTAAGAATCAAACACTTTTGCTCATCCACAGACTTTATTAATAGAATTAAAAGCCCACCTATAAATGGGAAACAATATTTGGCAACTACATTTCAGACTGATGGCTGATCTACATAATCTACAAGGTACTACAAAACATCAATAAGAAAAAGATAAATAATCCAATTAAGCGACTGGCAAAGTAGATGGACAGACACTTCTTTACAGAGGAGATCCAGGCAGGCAAAAAACACATGCAGACATGCTCACGATCATTAGCTATTAAAGAAATTCAAATCAAAACTACAATGAGATACCATCTCACCCCAACAAGGTTGGCCATGATCCAAAAAACACAAAACAACAAATGCTGGATAGGCTGTGGAGAAACTGGAACTCTCCTACACTGCTGGTGGGACTGCAAAATGCAATCTCTTTGGAAGTCAATCTGGTGCTTCCTTGGAAAGCTGGATATAGATATACCACTTGACCTAGTAATTCCATTGCTCGGAATAAATCCTACGGAATCAAGGCCATTCGCACTAACTGATACATGCACATGAATGTTTATTGCAGCACAGTCCAGAATAGCAAAAAGATGGAATCAACCCAGATGCCCAACAACAAAGGAATGGATAGGTAAACTATGGTATACATACTCAATGGAACACTATGGAATGATAAAGAACGAGGATGATTTTAGGAAACATCTCATAACCTGGTTTCAACTGGAGGACATTATGCTGAAAGTAGTCAGCAACAAGAGGACAAATATCGTATGAGACCCCTAAGATAAGAACTTAAAAACAGACTCATGCATAGAAGAAAAGACTTTTTGATGGCTGCAAGTGTGTGGAGGGTTAGAGGTTGGGATAGGGAGGCTTTAGATTAGATAGTTTATAGAAATTTGCCTGGGTGAAATCTGTGACAGCACACATTAGAAAGAAGATCAATTTTAACTGGACTTCAACATAACATGATTACTCCTCCCATCTTAAACCAATATTGCAAGGACAGAGTAGCTGGGGCGGGAATCTGAGGACCATGCTCTCAGGGGACATCAAGGCAAATTGGCATAACTAGTGTTTTGCTAAGAGAGTCTTCTGTACCCCACATTAGTGAGTGGCATCTGGGTCTTAAAAGCTGCCATCTGAGATACACCAAATGGTCCCAACTCAGCAGGAATGGATGATCACCAAGGACCAAAAAGACATAGGGGAAAGAGAATCCAGAAGACAGAGAGAACCACGTGTTTGGGTGACTACATCAACTTGGGACCAGAAGAACTGGATGGTGCCCAGCCACCACCAGTGATAGCTGTGATGGAGCTCACAAAGTTGAATCTCACTAGCAACACAAGAATAAAAAGAGGTGCACCCTGAGATCTCCACTAAAAGACCACAATTGATGATCCAGGGGCCTCAGAGTTCCCCTGGGAGCATGGTCCCTGGCCCTGATGCCGCCTCTGTCCATAAATCATAATGGAGGTCAACTCTTCGGACAGGAATGGATTGGACTTGGCAACACAGAGTAACCATAAAGTGTGCTCTTTATGGTTTTATGCATCTATAGGATGTCATCCTGCTGACCTCTTACTGGAGGCACAGGTTTGGGTGGAGAGGATGGGATAGGAGATTGTTGGGAGGATAATACATGTATGGAGTAGAGAGGAAGCATGTGCTGTCAGTGGGCAGGGAGAGCAGTGGGAGTTGCATACAGGTGGGCATGCAAATTTATGTGGGAATGTACATTTTCATTCACTCATAATAAAAAGAGGAAAATCACCTGCTAGATGGTTTGACACAGCAGTAATCACCAAAAGGGGAAAATTACTGCATTCAGAGTATTAACAATACTTAAAATATATTCTGAAGTAAATTTGACATGAAAGGCTTATATCAAAAAAATCTATAAATTTTTTAAATTTATTTATTTATTTATTAATATGACTGAGTGAAAATGTACATTCCCGTATAAATTTACATGCCCACCAATATGCAGCTTCCACTGCTCTCCCTGTCCGGTGACAGCACACTATTCCTCTCTGCTCCATACATGTCTCGTTCTCCCAACAGTCTCCTTTCCCCTCCTCTCCACCCACTCTCCTTCCTCCAGCCAGAGGTCAGCAGGATGATATCCTAACTGGCAACACAAGAAGAAAAAGGGGTGCACCCTGAGATCTCCACTAAAAGACCTCAATTGATGGTCCAGTGGTTTCGGGGTTCCCCTGGGAGCATGGCCCCTGGCCCTGATGCTGCCCTTGCCCATAAATCATAATGAAGTTTCACTCTTTGGACACGAATGGATTGGACTTGGTGATGCAGAATGATCATATGTTGGATTATGGTTCTATACATCTATAAAAATTTTCAAAGCACAATATGTCTGTACTAGTGCACTTAAATCAATATTGTACTCAAGCAACTTAAACCAAAAATTAGTAGTACACAATGTAAAGGCAACCAATAAAATCCAACTTATATGACAATTTAATATTTTATAAAGTGGGTAATTCAACCAACCTGGAAATAGACAAATTTCTTTAAAAAACATGCATCTGGAGAAAAACGATTGCACATCTATATTATACTATTTATAAATGAATTTTTGGTTTAAATATTAAAAAAGCAAATAAATATTTCATAAAAATCGAGAAGGCTATGTTTACAACTCAAGGATAGAGTTGTTTGTGGAAAAAACAGAAGATATTAAAATTAGAAATCTCACTGCCATTGAGTCATTCCCTGCTAACAGCAACCTGCTAGGGTTCCTAGATCATAAGTCTCTATAGAAGCAGACTGCCACATATTTCTCTGAAAAAGCAGCTGGTGGGTTTGAACTGCCAGTTAGCAGTTGGCCACTCTGACATGCTTAAATATACAAAATTTAAAACACTGAATAACAATGTTAAAATAAATACAGACAAGTAGTAGCCAAGTAAAATGATAATGAAGAATATAACAAAGGAGTTAGTATCTACAGCACCGTAGAAGACTTTCCTAATTTTGGCAAGAAAAAGTCTAAGAAACTTTTTCAAAAATTAGGGAAAATATATGAATAATCATTTTACAAGACAGCATTAAAATATCAAACAAATGTGGTAAGATATTTCAGTTTAAAGCAGCAGTGAACTCCAGTTAAATCTAAGTAGAAAAATTAAAAGGACTGCATTAATTTCTTAGGACTGCCATAAGAAATCACCACAAACTCGGTGACTTATAAAGATAGAGATTTCTTGTCTCACCGTTCTAGAAGACAGATATCAAAATCAACATAGCAGCCAGGCCATGGTCCCTCTGAAGTTTCTAGGGTAAGATCTTTTCTTGTATCTCCCAGCTTTGGGAGCCTTGTCTATTTCTTAGTTTATAGAAGCAACATGGTCAACCAAGATGCAGACCACCATTCATACACTCTGTGTGCCTTGACTGTGTCTCTTCCTCTCTTTCATAAGGACACCACTCAGGTGGGATTAGGAAGCATGCTATTCAGTATGATTTTGTTACGGATTGAATTGACCCTTTACCTGTGGTTTGGGAATGCAGTTTCTTATTACTTTAATGAGATAGTATTAGTAAAGGCTGTGTCTTAAACTGATCTCTTTTGAGATCTAAAAGAGTCAATTAAGCTAGGAAGAAGCCATGGGAGAAGATAGACGCCAGGCTCCATGAAAGAACCAAGAAGGAGAAGGTGAAAAAAACAACAGGAACCTACTCCTGCAACCAACAGAGAGAATTTTCTTGTAGGGCTAGCATACTAACTTTAGCTGTGAGAAAGCAAATTTACATTTTTTTGAGCCACTCACTCGTGGTACTTATGTTTTAGCAGCACTAGGCTACTAAGACAGCCCTCGTGTTAACTGATAACATCGTCAAAGACCTTGTTTCCAAACAAGGTCACATTCACACGTACCAAGGGCTAGGAGTTCAGTCTATCGTTGTTAGGGATATAACATGCTCTAATACCTACTGCTGGTTGGGATGCTGGGGAAAGATGGACTTTTGGTGGATTCTCTGTGGAAAAGCTGTTCCAGTTGAATATGTCTGTGTATAGATTTTCATTTGGATTCATTTCTTGTAAGACTCCTAAAAGAACATTCTTCTTGCAAAGGAATGCATTATGATAAATTCCTTAAGTGAAAGACCAGGGTATTTTGCAACTGCAATCTCTTTTAAAAATGTCTGGAGTCTAAAATGACAGTACAGTTGTAGGTAATGAAGACCTTAGCAACATCTATAATATCATTAATATCACACGCAAGTAAAATTTTGCTCGTGATCTTTCAAAAATGACTGCAACAGTATGTTGACAGGGAGCTGCCAGAAATTCAAGCTGGATTCAGAAGAGCACATGGAACGAGGGATATCATTGTTGATATCAGATGGATCTTGGCTGAAAGCAGGGAATACCTGAAAGATGTTCACCTGCTTTTCACTGACCATACAAAGGGATTCAACTGTGTGGATCACAGCAAATTATGGCTAATACTTCAGAGGAGAATTTCAGAACATTTAATTGTGCTCATGAGAAATCTGTATATGGATGAAGAGGTAGTCATGCGAACAGAACAAGAGGACACTACATGGTTTAAAGTTTCAGCAAAGGTATGCATCAAGGTCGTATCACTTCACCGTACCTTTTCAATCTGTATGCCAAACAACTAATCTAAGAAGCTGGATCATATGAAGAAGAACGAAGCATCAGGATTGGAAGAAGACTCATTAACAACCTGCATTATGCAGATGACACAACTCTGCTTGCTGGAAATGAAGAGGATTTGAAACACTTATAAATATCAAAGACCACTGCCTTCAGGATGGATTGCACCTCAACATCAAGAAAACAAAAATCTTCACAACTGGACCACTAAGCAACATCTTGATCTTTAAAGTATTGAGAAGTAAAGATGTCACTTTGAAGACTAAGGTGCACCTGATTCAAGCTATGGTATTCCCAATTGCATCACATGCATGCAAAAGGTGGACAATGAGTAAGGAAGACCAAAGAAGAATTGATGCCTTTGAGCTGTGGTGTTAGAGAAGACTATTCAATATAACCTGGACTGCCAAAGGAACAAACACGTCTATTCTGGAGGAAGTACAACCAGAGTGCTCCTTGGAAGGAAAGACAGCAAGACTGTGTCTAACATACTTCGGATATGTTGTCAGGAGGGATCAATCCAGAGAGAAGGTAAAGTAGAGGGTCAGTGAAGAGGAAGAGCCTCAAGGAGATGGACTGACACAGGGGCTACAACAATGGGCTTACTGGGCAGTGTTTCATTCTGTTGAACACAGGGGTTGCTATGAATCAGAACTGACTTGATATCACCTAACAACAACAACAACAAATTCTGAGGTCCAACCAACTCCAAAAATCCAATTACATGCTCATATGTGTGCAGTTTTTTGACTATTGTAATATGCTGAAAAAAATGTTCTGTGGTATTAGTGCCATAAGCATGACATAAAATAGAATAAATGTCTTAAAAAAGAAAGACTGAAAAATCATCAGAAATGTCTCTTCTATTGGTCAGGATTTTTTATTTAGTATTGTGATTTTTTATTGCCTAAGTTTTAAATGTTTTGTGTCCCAAGAATGAAATCGTGGCCAAAAATAAAATACCACGTCCATCGCTGTCGAGTCAATTCCAACTAATAGCAAACCTATAGGACAGAGTAGAACTGCCCCATAAGGCTTACAAAGAGTGGCTGGTGAATTTGAACTGCTGATCTTTTGGTCAGTTGCCAAGGTCTTAAACCCTGTGCCACCAGGACTTCAAAACCATGTCATTTCCTTTAAATCCTGGCTACAGTTTTCTTCAGTTTTCCTAACTAAACAAAAGCATATCTGAAGAGCAACAGAAAAAGAAGAGCAAGAGAAAAAGAAGAGCAAGCTGATATTTTAATAATATGCTAGACTATAAATTCAACCAAGGAGCTTGTCATGAATTTAAATGTGTCTTCCAAAATTATACATAGAAATTTAGCTAGGTTGTGATTACCAGTACTGCGCAATTGCCTTTCATTTTGTGATTTTCCTATGCTGTATGTTAAAGAGGATTAGGGTGAGACTGTAAATCCCTACCTAAGATCACCTCCCTGCTCCATCCTAGAGGGAGTTTTCCTGGAATGTGGCTTGCACCACCTTTTATCCTTTAATCCTACAAAAGATAAAAGGAAAGGGATGCAAACAGAAAAATGCAAACCTCATGCCACCAGGAAAGCAGCACTGGGAGAAAAGCTCACCCTTCAGACCTTAGGTTCCTGTGCCAACATACTCCCTGACCAAAGACTAATGTGACACAAGGACCTTCCTCAAGAGCCAACAAAGAGGGAAGCATTTCCCTGGAGTAGACATCCTAAGTTTGGATTTGTAGCATATTAGACTGTGTAGGAATAAACATTTCTCTTTTTAAAGCCACCCACTTGTGGTATTTTCTGTTAGAGCTATACTGGATGACTGAAACAGAGCTTTTTGAGGAATACTGGTAACACAGTATTTCCAGAGCTCAGCTGCTAAATGAGAGGTTCTTGGATTGAACCTACCAGCTGCTCCATGGGAGAAAGATATGACAGTCTGCTTTCAAAAAGACTATAGCCTTTGGGAGGTGGATTCAAGATGGAGGACTAAACACACATCTCCTTAATTCCCTTTGAAAACTAATGCCTGGATTGAGAATTAAATGGAGTTTTCTGGACACCCAGTGAACCCTAGGACATGGTATATGGCTGTCAGTTTGGATTAAATGACACTGAACAGACATGATTGCCTTTGGCTGAGCCCCTCTCTGGCTGAATGAGCTGGCTACTGCAGACTGAAGGTAATTGGCATTTTTAACTTTTTTTTTTTCCTTTTGTTGGCCAGCAGGCAGGGGAGTAGCTCAAACGGCAGCTACTCAGACCTACCATGCTAAAGTGATCACTGGGTAGAATAGCCACATTTTCAGAGCACAATTCCAGACTCAGAGCACCATAGTCCCTCCACTCTCTCTTTTTGGACCTCTGACATATATTCTGCTGTTTTGTGGGGGTGGGACAACTTGGCCAGGGTACTATCTTATTTGACTGGGAGGTGGAAATACCCAACTGGAGCTCTCAGCAGGCGCTGAGGTAGGCAATCCCAGCCCTGGGAGCACTTTTTCCAGCAGAAAATCTGTTTAACACAGTGTAGCCCTATGGGTGGGGCCTGACAAGGGATGTCAGCAGGGCAGTAGCCTGTCCCTTGAACCATATCACAGCATCTGGAGACAGCTAAAACACTTGCCTCTGTTCTCAGCCAGAAGGAGGGGCTTCCCATACCTGACAGCTTGCCTGATTTGGAAGCAGTCAGATAGCTTTTACCTTTTAAAATAAGACTACCTAGAGAAATAACTGCAGTGAAGCCTGACAGCATCTCTTCCAGCCCTTACCGACCCACATCATTGGGTCACCTGAGGGTCCCCCAGTGACTTCATAGGTAGGGCTGTATCACTGCCACCCAGGAGGCAGAGGCTGCTACCCCAGAGATTCCACTGGTCCCAGTCTCTGTAGTACATACTGGTGGCTAGTGATCAACTTCCTTCTCAGAACTGCCCCTCAGCCCCTGTTAAGGCAACACTAGCAAAACTAAACAGCCTCTAGATGTTGCAAATGCAACAGATCCTAACTAAACATCCCAAAATGAAGGATCAGAACTTCTCAGATGAAGAAGCCTTTCTGAAACTACTAGAGGACAAATAGAAAAGAATTACATATAGAGCTCTCCTAGATATTATACAAAATTCAACATAGCAAAATGAAAAACTAAGCAAGCTGTTTGATCTGATGGAATATCAGCATTCTGAAATCTGATAGAATAATAACAAAATTACAGAATTAGACAATTCGATTCAAAGCCAAAAGAGCAGAATTGAACAACTGGCAACCAGACTAACTCACCTGGAAGACAGAGCTACTGACATCCACCTTTACAAGGGGAAATCAG
Organism: Heterohyrax brucei; assembly: GCA_028571685.1. Taxonomy (NCBI): domain Eukaryota; kingdom Metazoa; phylum Chordata; class Mammalia; order Hyracoidea; family Procaviidae; genus Heterohyrax; species Heterohyrax brucei. The sequence goes on from CM053150.1 coordinate 134,889,089, forward strand.
AGAAAAGAAACATGAACGATGAAGAAGCAGTTCCTGAACAAGGAGGGATACCTGAAAACACACAGAATATTGTTGAGTTGCTGACATAAAACCTCCACAAAATTATGAAAGAAGAGAACATAGATATCCAAGATGTGTATCAAACACCACACAAACTTGACACCATAAGAAAGATACCAAGACATATTATAATCAAGCTTAAAAAAATGAAACATAAGCAGAAACTCTTAAAGACAGCAAGACTCAAAGCAAAGCTAATGTTCAGACAGAAGCCATGTAGGCTTTCATCTGACTTCTCAGCAGAAATGATGTTGGCATAGAGGCAGTGGGATGAGACATTCAAAGCCTTAAAGGAGCCAAAACTTCGAACCAAGAATTATATATCCTACAAAACTGTTTTTCCAATATGAAGATGAAATTAAGATATTCACAGATAAACAGAAGCTTAGAGACTGTAAAAACCAAACCAAAGCTACAAGAAATACCGGAAGAAGCTTTTGGCTTAGGAAAAGAAAATCACGAAGTCTGTATTTCAGGAGGCAATGTGGGACACAACATCCAGAAGCTCACTCAGTTAGGGAAGGCACAAAATTCAATCAAAGCCATAATATTAAAAGAAGTGATCCAGTGATCACATCATGAAAACTAAGATACCATCACATTAAAAAGAGGGACATACTACAGTAGTTATACTCCTTCCAGATGGAGAGGAAGATAATAAGATATGTGGAAGTTAAAACTGGGTTTAAATGTAAAGTTAGATTATTAAAGGGGATTATAGAGGCAGCCACAAAGTACAATAAAGATGCAGCATATCAAAACCCATGAGTCGGATCCGACTCGACGGCACTTGGCTGGATATCAAAACAAGAAATGTAACACAGGAGTCTCAGCAAACAAAAAACCAACACAGAAAAGCATGCAAAATCAACCCATAAAGAAGAATGACCCAGAACAGAAAATTAAGAGCAACAGGAAATACACCAACACAAAAATAAATACATCAAAGTGACGGTACTAAATACATACCTATCAATAATTACACTGAATGTAAACAGACTGAATGCTGCAGTAAAGAAACAAGTGACATCTTGGATCAAAAGATACAACTTGTCTATATGTTGCCTACAAGAAACTCACCTTAGACTTAAAGATATGAACAAACTGGAAATTAAAGGATGGAAAAACATATACCAAGCTAACTATATATATAAAGAACAGAAGGTGTGGCAATACTAATCTCAGATAAAATAGATTTTCATGTAAAATCCACCACTGTGGACAAGGATGGTCACTGTTTGCTGTGGAAAGGTTCAATATACAAGCAGGACTTAATCATATTAAATAGTTATATACTCAATAGTAAGGCATATAAATACATCGAGCAAACACTGACTCTGATGAAAAAAGAGATGCATCACTGCACAATAATAGTGGGAGACTTCAACGCTCCACTTTCAGTACCTGACAGATCTTCTAAAACAAGTTCAGTAAAGACACAGAAGATCTGATTGCCACAATTAACCAACTAGACCTCATCAATACATACAGAACTTTCTATCCATCAGCAGATAACTACACCTTCTCCTCCAGTGCACATGGAACATTTTCCAAAATAGACCATGTATTAGGATGTAAAGCAATCTCAACAAAATCCAAATCACTGAATTATTGCAAAGAATTTTCTCAGAACATAAAGCCATAAAAGTTGAAATCAATAGCAGAGAAAACATAGACAGAAACTGGAAATCATGGAAATTGAACAACACCTTGCTCAGAAAGCCATGAGTCATAGAAGAAATCAAGGATAAAATAAAGAAATTTATGGATTCAAATGAATGAAAACACTCCCTACCAGAACCTGTGGGATGCAGCCAAAGCAGTGCTCGGGGGTCAGTTTATCTCTATAGATGTACACATCTTGTACACATTACAGCTTGAACAGGTAGAAAGGGAGCAACAGAGGAGCCCCTCAGGCACCAGAAGAAAACACACAGTAAAGATTAGAGCAGAACTAAAAGAACGGGAGGATAGAAGAACAACTGAAAAAAAATGAAAGGACCAAAAGCTGGTTTTTGGAAAAGATCAACAAAATTGACAAAACATTGGCTAAACTTAAAACTAAAGCAAAACGGGAAAGGAAACAAATAACCTGAATAAGAAATAAGATGGGAGAATTCACAAGAGATCTAATGGAAGTCAAAAGTATCATAACAGAACACTACAAGAGACTGTATTCTAACAGATTGGAAAACCTAGAGGAAATGGACAAATTCCTACATTCACATCACCTACCAAAATTATCACAAGAAGTAGAACAACTATTGGTCCTTCCTTAAAAAGCTGGAAATAGAGTGGAAGCTGCATATAGGTGGGCATGTAAATTTATACAGGAATGTACATTTTCACTCAGTCGTGTTAAATAAAAAAGAAAAAAAAAAAGCTGGAAATAGATACACCATTTGACCCAGTAATCCCACTGCTTGGAACACATCCTAGAGAAGAAGCAAGGGCAGTCACACAAATATATGCACACGAACGTTTATTGCAGCACAGTCCACAACAGCAAAAAGATGGAATCCACCCAGATGCCCAACAAGAGACGAATGGATAACGAATCTATGGTATATATACTGAAGGAATACCATGCAATGATAAATAACAATGATGATTTTAGGAAGCATCACATAATCTGGTTTCAACTGGAAGACATTATATGTTGAGTGAAATTAGGCGACAAGAACAAATATTGTATGAGATCCCTACTATGAGAATTTAAAAACTGACTTACGTACAGAGGAAAAGACTCTGATGGCTGCAAGGGAGAGGAGGAAGAGAGACAGAGGTCTGGGCTTAGATTAAATAGTTGATAGAAATTTGGTTGGGTGAAAGCAGTAACAGCACATATTAGAAGACAGCCAAGTGCCATTGAATCAATATTAGAAAGAAGATCAATTTAGCTGGACTTCAATACAACCTGAAAATTCTAATCTTTACCCAGTATTGCCAGGCAAGAGTAGCACGGGTGAGCGGTCTTGGGGACCATGCTGTCGGGGGACATTGTGGCCAATTGACATTAACTGGCCTATTGCTAAGAGTCTTCTGCACTCCATACTGGTGAGTGACATCAGGCGTCTTAACAGCTAGCAAGCTGCCATCTGAGGTACACCAAATCATCCCAACTCAGCTGGAACAGATAGTCACCAAAGACAGCAATGACATGGGAGAAAGAGAATGCTGAAGACAGAAAGACCCACATGAATGGATGACTATATCAACACGCGACCTGAAGAATCAGATGGTGCCCAGCCACCACCAATGACAGCCGTGTTGGGGCTCACAGTGTTGAGTCCCAAAGGCAACATGAGAAAAAAAGGGGTGCACCCTGAGAACTCCACTAAAAGACTGCAACTGATGGTCCACAGGCCTGGGGGTTCCACCTGGGAGCATGGCCCCTAGACCTGATGCTGCCTCTGTTCATAAACCATTACTGAGGTCAAACTGTTTATGTCACTTTCCTTTTACCTCTTGGAAGATAAAAGGTGGGGCAGGCAACACCCCAGGGAAACTTTTTATACTGGCTTAAAATTGGCCTTAATAATGGTGTTACAGTTCCACCCTAATCTTTTTTAATATAATCCAACATTGCCCCACTGCCAACAGGTAGACATTAGGATTTACAATATGTATGAACATTAAAACTACAAAATAAAGGACAGCCACACAATTATGGGACTCATGGCCCAGTGAAATTGCTACTGATGTTTTTTGGGAACATAATTCAATCCGTGACACTGCTATTCTTTACTTTCTGTATAATGGTACAAGAAAGCTAGGTACTCTAGAAGAAAGCAAAATTTTTCTCATGCTCCCTTCTGTATTTTTCTTTAAACCAGAGTTGTGAGAGGTCTTTTGGGATAATTAGAATGCATTACACATCCTTACATTTCTGAGGCTTGAGGAGCACATGTATAATCTACATTTATCTAAAAGTATTTTTTTTATTTTACTATTCTAATTTCCTTCTAAGTTCTTTTCTCAAAAAAATATTTTGTTATAGTAGCAGGTACAAAACACCACATCAAGTCTTCTCTTTCAATCTAGTTGTTTTATATATATACACATACATATATACATGTGTGTACACAAATTAAATATGAAAAATATGAAGGATTAGTGCCTTTGATTTATGAGGGAGGAGGCAATATACTGAAATGATCAAACAACTGTAGTAATAGACTTAATATTAATTTGTCAAAAATTTTGCACTGTTCTAGTCACGCCTTCCTGTAATACATTACTATCTCTATTAAGTTTTTCTAAAGTTAAGTAACTAGGTAAATAGCATCCTTTTAGGAGAATATAGCCTATACTGAAAGTCTGTGTAGTTTTGGGTAGAGTTCATCTTGGGAAAGGAAAATGGCAATCTTTTTACAAACTTGTAGGAGAAGGGTCGCCATGAGTCGGCTCCGACTCGACGGCACTTGGCTTGGCTAGGAGAAGGATATCTTTTCTGATGATTCTGATGGAGTCTGATACCTACTGAATACAAGCATCAGTAATTCAATCATAACGTCAATAACTGTCAATTTTGTTAAGCCCTACAGAAAGGGCCCCATGGTTTGACCAGGCAACATAGTCTGAGGAAAACTTCAGAGGAATACTCTTCTATTTTACCAAAACTCTTAGCTTCTGTTTCATTTTAGTTTAGTCAACAAACTCTTTATACTTTATTCTACCCTCCTAGATTTTTCCTGTTTGTAATCAGTTGAGTTACTGCAAGTATTTTAGCTTTCTAGATAAACAAATTTTTTTTTTAATCTTGGTTGTTAAAATATAAAGTACTAAACTTCAGATAGCTGCCTAATAATAAACATATGCTAATAATAACAAATCCTCTAGGTGCCCTCTGGAGACTCAGAACTAATCTGGAAATCTTTGCATCTCTGACATTATAAAACTTAGCTACTTCAATTTCCCACAGATCTTGATAACTAAAAAAGGGCAAAGAAGGAAGTAAAGCACTATGCCCCTGCTCTGAAAATGCACTTTTCAAACTCCCACAGGGTCATTTCTAACAGACTGAGGTTTAGCAAGAGCAGTATTTTCAAAGCAGTTAAAAATAGGAAATGAAACATAATATGTATTATTTAGCCTTCAGTTAGCAATGTAGGGGATGTAAGCGGTGTCTCCTTTTTTAGAGTAAGTTAGCAATTGTTTGATTTAAATGTGATCAGTGCTAGTGGAAAGCACCAGCACGTCTGAGTGATTCAGTGCTGGCTTCGTGAAGTATCTAGTTTCGTTTCCACTCCACGGAAGAGTTTCATCTTGAGGTTCAAAACATAATTCCAGAGAAAAGCAAGGAAAAAACCATCAGAAGCAAGACTGAAAAGGACATACTCAATTTAAAAAAAAAGCTATGAAAAACCCTAAGGAATAAATTTACTTAGATACACTCCATCCTTGATTTCTAATCTGACTAATGCTAATGAGAAAGAACTAACCACTGTTAACCAACACTTCTGGAACAGAGGCTGGTCAAGCATGATTCTCACACTATTTCACAAGGAGCTAAATCTGATTTATGTCATATTAAAAGAATAATAATAATAAAGCAAAGCTACGCCTTTTGAATTTTGTGTTCTAAAATATCCTTAACAGGAAGTTAAAGAATTATCCTATGTGTTTCCTTGGAAAAGAAAAGAAAACTAATAGTTAATATTAATCAGAGAAATTAATATCTATATCAAATATTTTTGCTTAAGATTGTAGTGTATAGGGTTTATAACACCTAGTCATTCACTTGCAATAGTGAGCCTGCTTTTTCTTAGTCATAATCTTTTTAAATCACATTTGCATTAATAAAAGTAATTTTTCAAACATTAGATCCAAAAAGCCATTTTTATACCAATTTATAGCTGTCAAAATGAAACTATAAAAAGGTTAAAGGCCTTGTCCTAAAAAACTAACAAATTAGTTACACTGTCAGAAATAGAAACCAATTCTTGTGATTCTCTGTCCAGTATTCCAATTCACACTGAAAGTCTGAGTTGTTAAAAAGAGGTACTCTTGTGAGGATTATACAATTAAAATACTACAGTTGCCTACATCTGGAAAAGAATATGATTTACATTCTGGTTATACTATAATTAAAAATTAATGTTATCCATTTCTTCTACAGAAGCTTATTCTAAAGTTACTTAAAAATTAGCTTCAGGAACACACAATCAAGTTACTTTTTTTTAATGAAAATAGAAATCTTAGTTAAAGCAGCAATATCTTCAATGCTGACGTTATATTACTTTGGTTTGTTGAAATTTGAAAAATACATGATCTACTATCATCATTTGAACTGTGTCACCCTAAAAATATATACCGACATCCTAACCTCTATACTTGTAAATATGAGCCTGTTTGGAAACAGGAGTTTTTTTTGTTAACAAGATCATACCAGGGTAGATAATGTTTTACAGTAGTGCTTTATAAAAAGACTAGAATAGATGCAGATACACACAGAGCAGAAGGACAGATGCCATGTGAGGACCCATCTGCAAGCAAAGAAACACCAAGGACTATGAGCAGACATCAGAAACTTGGAGAGCATTCATAACCAGAAATCAGTATGGCTGAAACTCTGATTTGGACTTTCAGCCTCCAGAACTGTGAGAAAATAAACTTCCGTTTTGTAAAGTACCCACATGTGACATCTTTTGTTATAGCAGTACTAGTTAACTAAGACATCTATTAATGTAACATCACTGACAATTCACATATGAGGAAAATGAGCTAAAAAAAAATAAATTAATTTCCCAAAGGCATGCTCCTAGAAAATGACATGTTATGAGTTAAGCTTGTTCTTCTGATTTTAAGTCTGAGGCTACTATTGAGTAGGATATTAACTTACTTGCTCTATAATTAGGATCATTGGATTAATAATGACATTTACTTATAAATAACATGCAGACTATTGAGGCAATCAATACATAGAAATATTGTTTGGAGTTTGCCAACATTTGTTTATAACCTCATAATGACAAAAAGGAACAAACTCATGCTTCCAACAATGTAAGACTCAAAATTGTACTAGCAATAGTTATTTCCAAAGAAAAGTAAATCGAATAGTCATTGCCCAGCCTAGAGAGGAACATTCATTTCAATCAGCATTCATCCAGTACTGTCACACCATACCATGGTAGTTCTAGACTTACCTGATTCTAGCGCCACCTGACTTGATTTGGGAATGAGTTTCAACAGAAAGCCCTGGTTGCGTAGTAGTTAAGTGCTATGCCTGCTGACCAAAACCTTGGCAGTTCAGCTCTGCCAGGCAGTCCTTGCAAACTCTATAAGGCAGTTGTACTTTGACCCATAGGGTCACTATGAGTCAGAATTGACTTGACAGCAGTGGCTCTGGCTTTTTGGTGAGTCTCAACAGCACTTAAGTCTGTTTTATTTGCTCTGAGAGCTGGGAATACACCTAGGTGTGGTCACATTAGCACAGATTATCACTAAGGAAGCTGGTCCAAATGAGACACATAAAGTCTCAAAGGGACAAACAATTGCCATTGCAAGAATTCAAGGTAAAAGTCTTGCCAGGGTGTGAAGCAAAGCTTCAGTAGATCTAGGCAACACAATTAAAGCCAATGATATAGAAGTATAAAGTAGATGGGTTAATTGGAAAGTTAGTTAAAACAGATATTTAATCAAAGCCAAGCCAAGCCAAGTGCCGTCGAGAAGAGATACATATTTATTTTTTAGTTAATACCTGTACATATTTAAGGAGTCATGGTGGCATATGGAAACCTTGTTGGAGCAGTAGTTAAGTGCTATTGCAGCTAACCAAAGTGTTGGCAGTTCAAATCCACCAAATGCTCCTTGGAAGCCATGGGACAGTTCTACTCTGTCCTAAAGGGTCACTGCAAGTCCGAAGCAACTCAACAGCAGTGGGTTTGTTTTGTTTTGGTTTGTTTGTTTTTGGTAGCATTTTCAATCCTCAGATTATAGGGCCAAAGACTTCTTTAGGTAAGCATTCATGATCAGACTTGCAGCTACCTTTCTTGAATAAGTCTATCCATAATGTATCATCTCCTATTTGTACTTTGTGGTACAAATGGAGCAAGAAGACAGATAACTTTGCAAGCAAAATAAATGTAGACTCCATTCAGTTTTCTTCATTCTTCGTAACTTTCTTTCCATTATTTCAGAGTTCCCTGGCACACAACTAACTTGAAAACATTTGTTTTCCAAAAGTTGTTAAACTTAATTTTCATGGTACTACAACTTTTTACAATTCATATTTCATCAATTTATGCAACATCTATACTACATGTTACAAAAGCAATTCAACTGGCATCAACGGGTTGAATTATTAACAGAGGAAACTAGAGAAACTTTCCTCTAAAGAAGCCCATGAGTAGGCTCGGAATAGCATTTGATATAATTATGGGTACCAATTAATAGTATACAAAGGGAAAGGAAACATCAGCTCACAACATCCAGTGAAAGAGTATATAAAACAATAAATTCAAAAGGGAAACTCGACAGACTACAGCTCACCGTCTAGGTCAATTCAGAACTATTTCAGTTCTCCTGGGTTTCATGGGTTAGAGTCAGTTAAAGGAGTTCTGATTTCCCTGAAAAGAAAGTGATTCTCATCTTTTAGGCTGAAGCCATCAGCTTATCACAATAAGCTTCCAGATATCTCAGAAATATGCTTGGAGAAACCTAGTGATTTATCACTTATGCTTACCCTCAAAACTAAGTTCATTCGTAATTATCCTTTATGGGCTTCTATACATACTAAGTCAGTAAAAGATAACACTCTAGTACCTAGATTTGGAAATATCTAGCATGTTTGGAAACACTTGAACAGCAGTATCAATATAAAATATTTGCAGAGAAATAATCCATAGCATCTTGCTGAAAAATAAAAAACTGTTCCTGTTTTCTGGTTCAAAATTAAAGAGCAATAACTTTCTCATCCATGCATCCTGAAAGGTTTCTACATCACAGAATGTCTACATAGCAGAAGTTTTTAGGTAGAAAATTGTTGAACAAAATTGTCAATATTTTATCATCCAAGAAATTCCCTGAAGAAACTAGCAGACAGTCTTGAAGTTTCCTAATGAAAATAGATTTCTTCCATAATATAGTTCATAAAAACTTGTAAATCTTTATTTCCTAGAAGACAGTCAGTCAATCATTATACATTTAGCATTTCAGTTCTTCCAGGAAATGTCAGAGGCTCTGGAAAGCCTCTAATAAAGCAATGTCTCTTAACCACTGCTTTCAAAAGATTATTTTCAGGTTTCATTTTATCTGAACTTTTCTCTGATGTTTGATATTGCTTAAAACATCCTCCTTGAAATAGTCTTCCTTTTCTTTTCATCATATTACATCTTCTTGGTCCTTTTCCTATGCTTCTAACTCCTCATTCCCATTTTCCACTCTGTATCCTTTCTTTGACCACAGCTTAATTGCTACTCAGTGTTTAGTCATCCTTGAATTTCTTTTTTTCTATTTGTGTACCCGGAAAATACTATTTATTTTAATAACTTCAACCACCACAACTCTAAAATCTGTTTATCCAGCTGATACCTTTCCAAAATATTGTTGGCAACTCTGCACTAGATATTTCAGTTATACACTTCTAAGTGGGTCAGTTTATTCTATGATCACGCTGCATAACCCACATGGCTCACAGTCACATTTGCTTCTTACTAAAGGGATCTGTGAGTCTGCTGCAGTAACTATGCAGCAAATAGTGTTGAGGTCTGAACTACTATGCAACAACTGAAGAAGGAAATCCTTGATCACGATGTCCTTATGAAAGGGAAAGAGAGCACTCATAGCTGGGAGAGGGAGTGGAAAAATAAAATGTATCTCTTTAGGCTTCTGCTTGGAACACAGACACTCCTACTCATTTCATTGGTCAAAGAAAATCACATGGCCAAGATCAAAATGTGTGGGACAGAGAAGTATACTCCAGCTGCCTTAGAGCAAGACAAAGGAATGAAAAGAATAAATAATTACAAATATTCATTCAAAAAATGACCCCGGAAAGCAGCAAGTTCATATAGATAACAATTACCTCTCCAAAGCAACTTATTGTTCCTACAATCCCTACATTGCTACTATAGCCATTTTTGAGACAGAACAAATTAAGAGCTAACAGTAATTATCTATTCATCGATTTTTGTTGTTTTTAGGTGCCACACTGTTGGTTCCTACTCATAGTGACCCCACATAAAACAGAACAAAATACTGCCATCCTGTGCCATCCTCACAGCAGTTGCTGTATAAGCCCACTGTTACAACCACTTTGTCAGTTCATCATACTGAGGGTCGTCTTCTTCACTGACCGTCTACTTTACCAAGCATGATGCCCTTGTTCAGGGACTGCTCTCTGCTGAAAACACTTACTTAAAATAAAGGCTCACCACCTTTGCTTCTAAAGGAACATTCTGGCTGGCTTTTTCCAAGACAGCTGTGTTGGTTTTTCCTGGAAATTCATAGTATATTAATATTCTTCACCAGCACCATAATTTAAAGGCATCAATTCTTCTTTGGTCTTCTTTATTCATTGTGCAGCTTTTACATGTATATAAGGCAATCATAAGTACCATGGCTTGGGTCAGGCTCAGCATTGTCTGCAAAGTGACATCTTTGCTTTTTAACACTTTAGAGGTCTTTTGTAGCAGATTTTCCCAATGCAATGTATTGTTGAATTTTTTTTTTTAATTATGATTGGTTGAAAATGTACAATCCTGTCTAAATTTCCATGCCCACCTATGTGCAGCTCTCACTGCTCTCCTTGCCTGGTGACAGTACACTCCTCCTCTCCATCCTATACATGTCATATCCTCCTAACAATTTCCTATCCCCTCCTCTCCACCCTCTCCCCTCCTCTGCAGGATGACATCCTACAGATGCATGAAACCATAAATTACACACACCATATGGTCACTCTGTGTCACCAAGTCCAATCCATTCCTGTCTAAACAGTTGACCTCCATTATGATTTATGGACAGGGGCAGCATCAGGGTCTGGGGCTATGCTCCCAGGGGAACCCCAAGGCCCCTGGACCATCAATTGCAGTCTTTTAGTGGAGACCTCAGGGTGCACCCCGTTTTATCCTCATGTTGCCAGTGAGACTCAACTTCATGAGCTCCATCACGGCTATCACTAGTGGTGGCCGGGCACCATCCAGTTCTTCTGGTCACATGTCAATGTAGTCACACACTCACATGGATCTGTCTGTGTTTCAGGTTCTCTATCCCCCATGTCATTTTGGTCCTTGGTGATCATCTGTTCCTGCTGAGTTGGAACCACATGGTGTATCTCAGATGGCTTGGCAGCTTTTAAGACCCCAGATGCCACTCACTAATGTGGGGTGCAGAAGAATCTCTTAGCAAAACACTAGTTATGTCAGTTTGCCTTGATGTCCCCTGACAGCATGGTACCCAGACCCCAACTCCAGCTACTCCGTCCTTGCAATACTGGTTTAAGATGGGAGGAGTAATCATGTTATGCTGAAGTCCCTTTAAAACTGATCTTCTTTCTAATGTGTGCTGTCACTGATTTCAGCCATACTGCTGGATTTCTTGACTGCTGCTTCCATGTGTACTGGTTGTGGATCTAAGTAAAATAAAATTTTTGACAACTTCAATCTTTTCTCCATTTACCATGATGTTGTCCGTTGGCCCAGTTGTGAGGATTTTTGTTTTCTTTACCATGAGGTGCAATCCATATTGAAGACTTTGGTCTTTAATCTTCATGAATAAGTGCTTTAAGTCTTCCTCACTCTCAGCAAGCAAGTCTACAAATTTTGCATATCACTTATTAATAAATCTTCCTCTAACCCTTACATTGTGTTTTTTGCATATAAGCTATCTTCTCAGATTAATTTGTTACCACACAGATTGAATAAGTATGGTGAAAGGATACAATAGTAATATACACTTTTCCTGACTTTAAGCCACACAGGTCCCCTTATTTTGTTCAAATGACTGCCACTTGGTCTGTGTACCAGTTCCACATGAGCACCATTAAGTGTTTTGGAATTTTCATTCTTCACAATGCTATCCATAATTTTTTATGATTCACACAATCAAATACCTTTGCACAGTCTATAAAACACAGGTAAACATTTTTCTGGATTTTTCTGCTTTCAGGCAGGATACGTCTGACGTCAGCAATGATACCCCTCCTTCTATGTCCTCTTCTGGATCTGCTTTGAATTTTTAGCAGCTCCCTGTCTAGGTACTGCTGCAATGTTATAGAACTATCATCAGTAAGAATTTATGTGGTGATATTAATGATATTGTTGGACAATTTCCATATTCTTTTAGGTCACCTTTCTATGGGATGGTACGAATCTGAATATCTTCAAGTTGGTTTGTCAGATACCTGTCTTCCAAATTTCTTGGCATTGATGAGTGTGAAAGTGGCATGGGGCCATTTTTCACCTCTTCCAACTTTATAGTGAGGTATGAGAAACTGGATCAACAGTCCAAGGCTGATTTCTTGGAAGCACAGGTCATACACGCCTCCTCTCTCTCTGCCATCTTTACCAATTCTGACACCAACTGTCCTTTCCACAGCAATCTCTATTTCTCTGCTAGATGTAATAATGTATTACAATGGCCACACAAAACTCACAGACAATATTTACAATTATGAGGTTTATTAGGGAAGCAACAGGTTGCAATTCAGGTTCAGGAATGCTTAGAATACAGTCCTTACATCAGGACCGCCTAATTGCAGCTGTCCTGCAGGCATAACTCTCTCTGGCCCGTCACTGCTCAGGCAAGTGTTACACAGCTCTTTTATTTCTTCTGATAAGTCCCTAGAGGCACTTCATTCAGCCAGTAAGGCTCAGCCCCGAGGCACTGTTTTAGTTCCGAGGATCAGCAACACTTCATCAACTACCAAAAAGCATTCTATTCCACTAGCAAGTCTCCTGCCCAAAGTCACTAAGCTTTCTTGCTCCAAGAGACTGAAGCTTATCGCACTGTCCCCTGCTAGTCTCTCCTGCCACCATTTCTCTGCCACCACTTCTTGCCATCTTCAGTCTCTCTCTGTCTCCTGGTTCCAAGAGCTTCTCAGCACTGGGATATTTGGTCCAAAGGATTAACCTCTGTTCCTGGCTCTTCCTCTTGGTGATGGTAACATATTCTCTTTTCCACCTCTGGGATGGTTTGTTTTAAGCCTAGTAGTATGATAAAATTGATCAATCCCTTTGGTGGGCCACAATTATCATATTTTCACAGGTCCATCCAATCATTTGGGTGGAAGTTACAAGACCATGGCAAGAAGAGTCACTAAAACCTACCCATCACTCCCCAAAGAATAAGCACTTCTAGTACTGCTTCCATTTGTTGAAACATCTTAAGTGGGAATCTGTCATTTCCTAGAGGCTTGTTGTTTTGCCAGTATTCTCAGTGCATCCTGGACTCTTCCTTTCAGTAATATCATTTTTTACCATATACTACCGCCTGAAATGGTTGAATGTCAACAAATTATTTTTGGTATAGCGACTCTGTGTAGTCCTTTCATCTTGTTTTGATGTTCCCAGTGTTGTTCAACATTCTACCCTTAAGATTCAACAGTATCACAGCTTGATACTTATTTCTTTCTCCTGTTCTTTCAGCTTAAAAAATTCCAAGAATGTCCTTCCCTTTTTGTTTTCTAACTCCAGGTCATAGTACATTTCATTATAATATGTTACTTTGTCTTCTTGAGCTGCCCTTTGAAATCTTCTGTTCTACTCTTTAATTTCATCACTTCTTGTGTTGTTTTCAGCCACCTGAAGTTCAAAAGCAAGTTGCAGGGTTTCTTCTGAAATCCATTTTGGTCTTTCCTTCTTTCCCATCCTTTTAAGGACCTGTTATTTTCTTCATATATGATGTCATTCTACAACTCATCTAGTCTTTAGTCATTAGAGTTCAACGTACCAAATATGTTCTTGAGATGGCCTCCAAATTCAACTAAGATGTATTCAAAGTTGTATTTTGGCTCTCATGAGCTGCTTTTAGTTTTCCTCAGTTTGAACTTGAAATTGCATATGAGTAATTGAGTTTTGTTCTCACTGGTGATACTGAGTTTCTCCATTGTCTGTTTCCAAAGACGTATATAATTTGATATTTGTTGTGTTAGTTACCTAGTGCTGCTATAACAGAAATACAAATGGATGGCTTTAACAAAGACAAATTTGTTTTCTCACAGTCTAGTGGGCAGAAATCTAAATCCCAAACATTGGTTCCAAAGGAAAGACTTTCTCTTTCTGTCAGCTCTTGAGGAAGATCCTTCTCGTTAATCTTCCCCTGGACTAAGAGCTTCTCTGTGCTGGAACCTTGAATCCAAAGGATGTATTCTGCTCCTTGCACTGCTTTCTTGGTGGTGTGAAGTTCTCCTATCTCTCTACTCTTTTCTTTCTTTTACATCTCAAAATAGATTGGCTCAAAACAATCCAGTAGTGTAGATTAAGCCCTGCCTCATTAACATAACTGTCTATGTCTATCTCACCTCCATGACATCATAGAGGTAAGATTTACAACGCAGGAGAATCACATCAGATGACAAAATGGTAAAGAATCACACAATACTTGGATTTGTGGGTGGCCTAGCCAAATTGATACACATATTTTGGGGGAGCATGATTCAATCCATGACACCTGTGTACCCCATTCATTCAGGTGCATGTGTATAAGTGCCCTTTTTGTTGTTGAAAAAAAAATTTCCAATGAATAAGTTGTTGGTCTTGGAAAATTCTATTATACCATCTCTGGTGTCATCTCTATCACTGAGGCCAACTTTTCCAACAACTGGCCCTTCTTCTTTGTTTCTGACTTTCATATTCAAACACTAATAACTGCGAATTCATCTTAATAGGATTTCTGATTAATTTCAGACTGTGTAAGGTGGTAAAAATTTTCAGTTTCAGAATCAACAATGGAAGTTTTAATACACAACTTAGACAGACTTAAAATCTGACAATCGACAGAAGATAAAATAGGCAAACGGGAACTACTAAGAATCAAACACTTTTGCTCATCCAAAGACTTTACCGAAAGAATTAAAAGACTACCTACAGAATGGGAAAAAATATTTGGCAACTGCATGTCAGACCAACATCTGATCTCTGTAATCTACAAGTTATGGCAAAATATCACCATGGATAAATAACCCAATTAAGCAGTCAGCAAAGGAGATGGTCAGACACTTCTCTAAAGAGGATATTCAGGCAGCCAAAAGACACACGTAGAAATGCTCACAATCTTTAGCTATTAAAGAAATCCAAATTAAAACGATGATGAGATATCATCTCACCCCAACAAGGTTGGCCATGATCCAAAAAACACAAAACAACAAATTCTGGAGAGGCTATGGAGAAATTGGAACTCTCCCACACTGCTGGTGGGATTACAAAATGGTACAACCTCTTTGGAAAGCAACCTGGCACCTCCTTAAAAAGCTGGAAATAGATACACCATTTGACCCAGTAATTCTACTGCTTGGAACATATCCTACAGAAGCAAGGGCAGTCACACAAACAGATACATACACACAAATCTACATTGCAGCACAGTCCACAACAGCAAAAAGATAGAATCAACCCAGATGCCCAACAAGAGATGGATGGATAAAGAAACTGTGGTATATATACTCAGTGAAATACTATACAATGATAAAGAAGAATGACGATTTTAGGAAGCATCTCATAACCTGGTTTCAATTGGAAGACATTATGCTGGGTGAAATTGGTCAGCAGCAGAAGCACAAATATTGTATGAGACCCCTACTAGGAGAACTTAAAAACAGACTTGTGTACAGAAGAAAACACTCTTTGATGGCTGCAAGGGAGGGAAGAGAGGAAAGAAGAAGGTTAGTCATAGATTAGATAGTTGGTAGAAATTTGGCTGGGTGAAAGCAATGACAGCACACATTAGAAAGATCAATTTAATTAGACTTCAATATAACCTGAAAACTCTTCCAATCTTAACGCAATATTGCAAGGACAGAGTAGCAAGAGACAGCGGTTTGGGGGACCATGCTCTTGGGGGACATCAAGGCAAATTGACATTAATTAGCCTATTGCAAAGAAAGTCTTCTGCACCCCATATTGGTGAGTGGCATCAGGGGTCTTACAAGCTAGCAAGCTGCCATCTGAGGTACACCAAATAGTCCCAACTCAGCTGGAACAGATGGTCACCAAAGACAGCAATGACATGAGAGATAGAGAACCCAGAAGACATAAAGACCTATGTGAGTGGGAGACTACATCAACATGCGACCTGAAGAACCATGTTGTCTAGCCACCATCAGTGACAACCATGATAGGGCTCACAATGTTGAGTCCCAGTGGTAACACGAAAACAAAAGTGAGGCACCCTGATAACTTTGCTAAAAGACTGCAACTGATGATCTGAAGGCCTGGGGGTTCCCCTGGGAGCATGGCCCCTAGACCTGATGCTGCCCCTGATCATAAATCATTACTGAGGTCAACTCTTTGAACAGGAGTGGATTGGACTCAAGGGCACAGAGTGACCATATTTTGTGCACACTTTATGGTTCTATGTATCTATAGGATGTGATCCTGCTGGCCTCTTACTAGAGTGGAGTGGAGAGGGTGGGGAGGAGGGTACAAAAGATTGTTAAGAGGATATGACATGTATAGAATGGAAAGGAGGATGTACTGTCACCAGGCAAGGAAGACAGAAGAACCTGCAGATAGGCGGGCATGCTAATTTAAACTGAATTGTACACTTTTGCTCAATCACAATTAAAAAAAAAAAAACTTCAATTTTTCATCTTTGATATTAGGTGGCATAAATCTGAACAGTAGTTGTTTCAGTTATCTTGATGCTACTTTCTTGATGGTGTGAGGTTCTGAATTCTCTGCTTGCTTCTCTCTCATTTTATCTCCTGAAGGAGATAAAGGGTCATGCAAGCCACATTCTAGGGAAACTCTTTTAGCAAGACTGTTGTAGTCTCATCCTAAATCCTCTTTTAACATAATCATCCTATTAGCCACAGGCAGAGGCTAGGATTTATGGCATAGGAAAATCAGAAAACACTGGGAATGACAGTCCAGCCAAATGGCTACACATATTTTTGTGCAGACACAGTTTAATCCATGACAGTAGTCATACTAACTGGTCTTCCTTATAACTACATGGCTATTATCATATCACTGACAGCATTGTATTTCACAGTAATCTTGAAATATTATTTTTGGCAATGGATGTTATGTAGTTCCTATTCAGTTTGTCCAGGCATAGTAGACTATTTGATTCAAATTTGAGAATAAACGTCAAGTTCACTAACGCCCAGGATATCAATCTTCAAATATTTCATTTCATCTTTGATAACTTGCAGTTTTCTTTGGTTCATTTGTACATTCTGCATTCCAATTACTAATGGACTTTTGCAGCATTTCTGCTCTTTTTGAGTCAGGTCATGTCAACAAACAAACAAGAAGTATAAGTTGGAAACCACAGATTGACGGTTTTCAACTTGTTACAAGAAAGAATCCTGTAACAATACCAACATCAAGAAGAATTATATGACCTATTATCTAATACACAATTTTACATGCTGGTAACTAACATTCAATATATTGTCTCATTAAATCTTTACAAGAGCCCTTTATGTTTGTGACTATAATGATTTTTTGGAGAGTAGAGAAAACCTGCACAGAGACATTAAATAAATTGTCTCTTGTTATACCTCAGATCCAAACCTAGATGGTCTGAAGCTGAAGCCACAGTTTTCATAACCGTATCATACTGTCTGAGCCTTCTAATAAATAGCTTTAATCAACAATAGAACCAGATGCTTCAGGAAGCTTTATTGTTAAGTTTCATTAACTCATTTTTCAAAATGAATCGAAGAGCTAAATATAAAACCAAAAGCTATAAAAATAATAAAACAAAAAGGGTCAACTCTAGAGGCCTTGATACACAGAGTAAGCAGAATATAAATCATAACTAACATTACTCAAACACCAAAAGATTAGCTAGATAACTGTGATCCTCTAAAAATTAAACACTTAACACTCATCGAAAGACTCTAGCAAAAAGACAAAGAACATACAGACTGGGAAAAAATTGCAGGCTATGATCAACCCAATAAATCTGTAGAAAACTCCAACAACCCTATAACAAGGTGACAAATAATCCAATTTAAAAGTTGGCAAAGGATATCAGCAGATACTTCACCAAAGAGATATCAACAGATACTTCACATTCAGGCCACGAACAGACACACAAGTAAATGTACACCATCACTAGACAGCTGAGAAATGCAAATTAACACTACAATGAGATACCATCTCACCCCAGAAACTATGGCACTGATCAAAAGAAGAGAAAACAATGCTGGAGAGGTTGTGGGGTGATTAGAATTCTTATGTACTACTGATGGGTATGCAAAATATTACAACCCTCTGGGAAAACAATATGGCACATCTTTAAAAAGCTAGAAATAGAAATATCATATGATCCAGCTATCCCACTCCAAGCAATTTATGCTAGAGAAATAAGAGCTGTGACTGGAACACATGCATGCTCATGTTCATTGTAGCATTATTCAAGATAGAAAACAATAGAAACAACCTAAGTACCCATCAGCGGATGAAAGCACAGACAAACTATAAACACAAACTTGATGGAATACTATGCAACAATAAAGAACAATGATGAATCTGTGAAGCATCTCACATATAAATAAATCTGGAGAGTATTAAACTGAGTGAAATAAATTAGCCACAAAAGGACAAATACTGTATGAGACTGCTAGTATAAAAGCTCAGGGAAAGTTCTACACACAGAAAGAAACAATCTTTGATGTTTATGAGGGACAGGAGTGGTGGAAAAGCCATTAAATAGACAATACATAAGTGGTAAGACAGTACACAATACTGGGAATTCACCACAACTTGACAAGACAAAGTCATGAAAGCTTTACAGATACATCCAAACCCTTTAAGGGGCCAAATTAGAGGGCTAAAGGTTGAGGACTATGGTCTCTGGGGACACCTATCTCAATGGACACAATACAGTTTATAAAGAAAATACTCTACATCCTACTTTGGTGAGTATTTTCTGAGATCTTAAAAGCTTGTATGCAGCCATCTAAGATATTCCACTGGTCCCACCCCATCTGGTGCAAAGGAGAATAAAGAAAACCAAAGACACAAGGGAAAGATTAGTCCAGAGGACTAACGGACCACAAGTACCACAGCCTTCACCCTTACAGCGCAGTTAGATGGTACCAAGCTACCACAATTGACTGTTTTGCCAGGAATTATGGTACAGGGTCCTCAAAAGAGCTGGGGAAAAGATGCAGAACAAAATTCTAACTCACAAGAAAAAGACCAGACTTACAGATCTGACAGAGACTGAAGAAACTCCAAAAGCATGGACCCCAGACACCCTTTTAGCTCAGTGTTGAAGTTACTCATAAGGTTTACCTTTCAGCCAAAGAGAGGACAGGCAAATAAAACAAAATGAGACTCAAGGAGCACCCCAGTGCAGGAGCGAAGACTAGAGCCAGGAGGGGACAGAAAAACCAATAATGGGGAACCTAAAGTCAGGAAGAGAGTGTTGACATGCCATGGAGTTGGCAAGCCTGTTACAGAGTGTGTCCTTCGCTTAATGAGAAACTAATTTGCACTGTAAATCTTCACCTAAAGAACAATTTTTTAAAAGACAAAAAAAATTAAAGTTTTCTTAATCTTTCATATACAAAAGATACAGTGTGTTTCAACTTGGATTAGATCCACTGTCCCTAGAAAGCAGATAAATTGAAAGCTACTGGTGAATTTATTTCTGTTTTCTTGTGGTTGTCACTGTTGCTGCTAGGTGCCATTGAGTCAGTTTGACTCATAGTGACCCTATGCACAAAAGAACAAAACACTGTCCAGTCTTGTGCCATGTCCACAATCATTTTCATGCTTAAACCCATCATTGCAGTCACTGTGTCAATCCACTTCATCAGGGGTCTTCCTCTTTTTGACTGACCCTCCGCGCTACCAAGCCTGATGACATTCTCCAGAGACTGATCCCTCCTAACAACATGTCCAAAGTATGTAAGATAGTCTCATCATCTTTGTTCCCAAGGAGCACTCTGGTTGTACTTCTTCCAGAACAGATCTTTTTGTTCTTTTGGCAGTCCATGGTACATTCAGTATTCTTCTCCAACACCACAATTCAGAGGCATCAGTTCTTCTGTCTTCCTTGTTCATTGTCCAGCTTTCACATGCATGTGATGTGACTGAAAATACCACGACTTGGGTCAGTCACACCATAGTCTTCAAGGTGACATCTTTACTTTTCAATATTTTAAAGATGTCCTTGGCTTGGCTTTGCAGAAGATATTGCCAATGCAATGCATCTCCTGATTTCTTGATTTCCAAGGGTGTTAGTTATGGACAGGAAAGAACTGAGTTGTGACAGGAACACATGCATGCTCATGTTCATTGCAGCATGATTCACAATAGATAAAGATAGAAACAACCTAAGTGCAGATGAAAGGATAAACAAACTATGTACACTGTTGGCAACATGACCACAGCTGAGGCTGTGGGTAACTTGGCCATGGTTAGGACAAATATTGCAGCCTGGGTGTGGGGCTTGTGAGTCTGGAATGAATGAATGCAGAACAGCCACAAACGGCTGGAATGTATGACATCAGACCCTCTCAAACATGGGTCTGGACCCCTGAAGGTGACCTTGGTACCCATGCCCAGTTCTAGGTACTTTACCTCCCGGGGAAGTGAATTCACCTGAGGAAGTGGCCTTTGTTATGTTAGTTAGACAGGAAGACACCCATGTATTTTGTGGGGAACTATCCACACCCTATTCAAATTAATGCCTGCTTTACTGCACATATACCCATTTTGTTCACTTAATAAAAGGGAGCTGCATGATGCCCCAGAGTTGTAGTTGGGGCATCATAGACACCAGCATCATTCTTCATTGGCACTGATCAGTCGCAGGTAACACAGACCCATGGAACTCAACATATGGTGACCCTGATGTGATTGGTGGACTCTTGCAGAACCAGGTGAGTTTTCCCAGGGAAAGAAGAATCCTAGGCCCCTGCCTATAAGGAAAGAGGGTCGCTGCAGGGTAGAAAATAGAGGAGTTAACATGGGCCAAGAGCTCAGGAAGGAACAGAAGTTATATTTTAAAACATTACAGCAATTACTATAGGCTATTCAGTACACAGTTAAACCACACACTCTGCAGCAACTTTTGCTTTCAATTTGACAACATATTTTGGTGAGTCAGCTTTTCCCATGGTTTCCAGATGCCAGAACTTTAGATTTAGAAGTATGAGAATAGGAACTCGTTGGGTAAGTCGCTTCCCAAGGAAGAGACAACTTTTTCTCTCCTTTACTTCTCTGCTAAAGCCCTCTGTGAATAGGTTGGAGAGCAGTAATGGTTACTGAGGAATCCAGGCCAGGGCACTCCCTGGTGGGTTCTGAAGACCCGGCTACTTCTACCTCAGTAACTACAGCCAAGAAGGGTGAGGGTGTCTGTCCCATTCAAAGGCTGAGGATTGAGTCCATAACATAATTTGCAGGCACAGGTCAGACATTTAAGAGCTAAAAGGTGTCTGCCATTTTAAGACTCCTGTGACAGGATGAGGGGCTACGTGGAGTGGACAAGGAAAGTGTCTTCCCTCTGCAAGACAAACTCTGTACAATGTGAGGCACACCGTCACAAGCATAACACATCCCATTTCCCTGGACTTCCACTACCCCATCAGGTAAAAACCAGATTTCTTGGCCTCTTATTCTTTCCTCCTCCCCTTCGGCTCAACACAGGATAAAGGATGCTTGGGGAAATCCCCTTACTCCACCTGGACAGACGAGTCCGGAGGTACAGCCTCTGCCTTAAGAGGCTGCCCACCCATACCCAGTGTCAATTCACTGAAAGAGTTCAAGTGTTTTGTTTACACACAGATTCTTATAAAATTGGAGCTTCTGTCTGTTTCAGTACTGTCTGTCCAGTAAAAAGGGAACATCTAAAACTTTCTGTATACTTGTCTACTCTATAATGTGTAAAATACAACTTTAGTTTCTAAAATAATGCCCTACTGGACTTATTCTCAATATGGGTATCCACTTGTAAAAATATGTCCTGGCCAGGTATTAAACTCTGTAAAGTTAACAATCAAATGGCTCCATAAGATTATTTTTTCATCCTACAATTAAACTGCTCATGAGCTCATTTTTAATTAAAGATACAGTCTGTGTACGTACTAGTGAAGCTCAATATGCATATGGTAAGCCGTGAGGCCTCTTATGTGTCTATGTGATAAGATAAATGTATTTGTGGTGTGTTTCTGCATTTGTCTTTGTTAGATTTTGAAAATATTTCTGTCATTGCACAGACTACTTATGTTTTTGGTGAAAGGTATCTTTTGTCTTTATCGGCATACCTGATTTTAAATTAAGGTTGATCTAAAAACCAAATTTCAAGTAAATCCAAATACATCAGTGGGCTGAAAAAAGATCCATTTCATAGCCCTCAGGTGAAGAGATGGCTTTGTCTTAAAGAGACAGTAACAATTCCAAAAGAGTAGAAAGAAAACTAATGATCTTTTGTCCTCCAGAAAAAAGTAGAGCAAGGCAAAAACTGCCCTCCAATCATAACAACAGGAAAACTTCTAAAAAATGAAAAACCAGTTAGCGATTACTGTTTTACTTTGATTGTCATGAATTGAGACCTATCTGAGAAGTTTGGAGAAACTTCCTTATCAGAGATAAGTTTGTGATTTCCAAACCAGTTAAACAATAACTTGTCTAACTTCTAAAAGCCAGTTGATAAAACTTTAAAAATTAGTTAGAGACCCCAAATGTTTAAATAAGCTTTATATCATCCCTGGACTTTGAAAGTGATTGAACAAAACAGGTATCTGATACACTATTTGCTTTTTAGACAACAAAGAAAATAAGTCTTAAGTGAGTTCTGTGTTCAAGAAATTATATTATTATAGAGGCCTGTTAATAGCATTTTAATATAATCAAAAATACCCAACCTTAGAACCTGTTACACTGCCACAGTAGTCAAAACAGCCTGGTACTGGTACAAAAACAGACAGAGAGATCAGTGGAACAGAATTGAGACCCCAGAGATGACATCATTGGCCTGTGAACAGTTGCTATTTGACAAAGGCCCTAAGACATTAAACTGGGGTAAAAACAATCTCTTCAACAAAAGGTGCTGGCAAAATTAGATATTCATCTGCACTAAATTAAAAGCCAAGCCAAGTGCCGTCGAGTCGGATCCGACAAGACCCATATCTTACACCTTATACAAAAACCAACTCAAACTAGATAAAAGACCTAAATATCAAATCTAAAATGTTAAAAGTCATTCAAGAAAAAGTAAGAACAACAGAAGGTTTAATACACGATGCAGACAGACTTCAAGATCTGTCAAACAAACCACAATCATCAGAAGACAAAACAGATAAATGGGGACTACTAAGAATCAATCACTTTTGCTCATCCAAAGACTTTATTAATAGAATTAAAAGGTCACCTACAGAATGGGAAGAAATATTTGGCAATTATATGTCAGACTGACGCCTGATCTCCATAATCTACAAGGTCCTACAAAATGTCAATAAGAAAAAGATAAATTATCCAGTTAAGTGATGGGCAAAGGAGATGGACAGACACTTCTCTAAAGAGGAGATCCAGGAAGCCAAAAAACACATGCGGACATCCTCACAATCATTAGCTGTTAAAGAAATTCAAATCAAAACAACGAGATACCATCTCACCCCAACAAGGTTGGCCATGATCCAAAAAACACAAAAAACAAATGCTGGAGAAGCTGTTGGAGATTGGAAGTCTCCTACACTGTTGGTGGGATTGCAAAAAAGGTGCAACCTCTTTGGAAAGCAATCTGGCGATCTCTTAAAAAAATGGATATAAATATACCATTTGACCCAGTAATTTCACTGCTTGGAATATATCCTATAGAATCCAGGCCATTCACACCAACTGATACATGCACACGAATGTTCATCGCAGCACAGTCCACAATAGCAAAAAGATGTAATCAACCCAGATGCCCAGTAACAGAGGAACAGATAGGTAAACTATGGTATATATACTCAATGGAACACTATGCAATGATAAAGAACAACTATGATAGCAGGAAACATCTCTTAACCTGGCTTCAACTGGAGTACATTATGCTGAGTGAAAGCAGTCAGCTACAAAAGGACAAATATTGTATGAGACCCCTACAATAAGAATTTAAAACAGACTTATGCATAGAAGAAAAGACTCTGCTGGCCGCAAAGGTGGGGAGGGAGGAACAGTGAGGAGGGGAGGGTTTAGATTAGATAGCTAATAGAAATTCGGCTGTATGAAATCTGTGACGGCACATATTAGAAAGAAGAGCAATAATAACTAGACTTCAACACAATTTCAGCACTCCAGGGACCATGCTCTCAGGCAAAATCAAGGCCAACTGGCATAGCTAGTGTTTTGCTAATGAGGACTCTCTGCACACCACATTGGTGAGTGGTGCCTGGGGTCTTAAAAGCTACCAAGCTGCCATCTGAGGGTACAGCAAATGGTCCCAACTCAACAGGAATGGATGATCACCAAGGACAAGAATGACATGTGGAAAAGAAAACTCAGAAGATAGAGAGACCCATGTAAGTGGGTCTCTACATCGACTCGTGACCAGAAGAACCAGATGGTGCCCAGCCACCACCAGTGATAGCCATGATGGAGCTCACAAAGCTGAATCTCACAGGCAACAAGAAAATAAATAGGGGTACACCCTGAGATCTCCAATAAGAGACAACAATTGATGGTCCAGGGGTTTCAGGGTTCCTCTGGAAGCATGGCCCCTGGCTATGATGCTGCATCTGTCCACAAATCATAATGAAGTTCAACTTTATGGACAGCAATGGATTGGACTTGGTGATGCAGAGTAACCATGTCTTTTGGAAATTTTATGGTTCTATGCATCTATAGGATGTCATCCTGCTGATCTCTTGCTGGAGGAAGGGGAATGGGTGGAGAGGAGGGGATAGGGGACTCTTGGGAGGACAGGACATGTATGGAGCAGAGGGGAGGGGTGTGCTGTCATCGGGCAGGTAGAGCAGTGGGAGCTGCATATCGATGAGCATGCGAATTTATATGGAAATGTACATTTTCATTCAATCATAATAAAACTATATATATATTCAAAAATTTTGTTTGACAAGAGTTTAATGATTTAAATTCTCTAAGAACATTAATGTTAAAAAGAATTGGCTTGTTCACTGCTAAATAATTTTCTCTAATTTCTGAACAGTTAATTTGTTCCTTATATAATCTCTCTTAAAGAGAAAAATTTAATCTTCCATTAAAAATAAGATTCCCTGAGTCGACAAATCATTCTGCAAAACTTAACAGGGAAAAGGCTAAGATTTTCTTACCTTAGATCTTTAAAACAGCTTTAGTGTTGCTTCTCGTCAACCTGTAGCAAACTCCTGACAGCTGTAAAACTTCATGAAAACCATGAGTGTCCTTTTCTAAGACAAAAGGATAATAAGAGTCTTATTCAATACATTAGATGACATAGGTTAAAATCAAGTGCCCATTTCTCATTGGGTCCTAAATTTATATCAGCTATTTCATTATTTTTAATAACTATCTGAAAAAACTCTAGTTAAGTGCTGTGCCTACTATCCAAAAGTCAACAGTTCAAGTCCACCAAAGGCTCTGTGGGAGCTCCATGAAACAAAATTAATTCTATAACACTTAGTATAGTTTGGTTTTAATTACTATGTGATATTATGTCCCAAGATTACCATATATAATATCTAAAGTTTCCTAATAATATAAAAACTATATTTAAATGATGGTCTAAATTTTTTTGACAATTTAAATTTAATTTGACCCTTGCCAGCCAAGTGCCGTCGAGTCGGATCCGACAGTTCAATTATTAATCTAAATATTTCAACAAAGATTTTAGACTTATAAAAGACTGTGACTTTAAATACCCCAAATTCTCCAAAATAAATAAAACAGAAAATAATTGTATAGAAGAGTAGATAAATATACCATGAGTCTTACATAAAAATGTTACTGATGTTTTAAAGCTCTACTTTCTATGATATAAACAAACATTCCCTTTTCTCTTAAAATATTTAATCAATCGGTTTAAATCTTAAATTTTACAAAATACAATTGCTGTGGAGACACAGAAAACTGTTACTAATCCTACTTATGAGGTATTTAAATTTATTTCCTTATTCAGAAGAACTTAGAGTCATAATTTCATTGTTTTTTTTTTTTAAATAACCGGTCTGATCTTGTTAACTCTTCTCTTTTACTTCCTAATTCATTGTACGGTACCTGACATTTTAAAAATTTACTTCTAAAATGTAAATTTCTGGCTTCCGTGGAGACTGAAGTAGCCCACGAGGCTACTGCTCTAAAAAGAAAATACTATTTTACTGTAAGAGCCAAATCTGGTGGCCTTTCCCAAAAAGCCTAAGAGAGAGTGTCTTGTTTACATTAAATGAAATAAAGGACCCAATCCTCAGCTGGGGACCTGAAATTAAAAAGAAAGCAGTTTTACTCTGAAGTTTCACTCTGACTAAAGCTCACCAAGCCTTCTTAAAAAGACTGGTGCCAGTTTTAAATATAAAAAGACATTATGGCCATATGTTTTTTATCCTGGTCCAGATCAGACATAAAACAAAGATTATAAAGCTTGAGAAAAACCTTAGGTCCCACTCTCACATTAATAAAAAAGACGCTTAAGGTGTTTAATCAAAACTTTGATGACAAAATAAAGGCTGTTATTGGCTGCCACCTTGGATAACCCAGTTAGTGTTCAAGACTCAAGCTACCTAACTGACCAGTAAATACGAGCCCTAGTCACTACAGGTACTGTCAAAAATGAGGCCACTTTAAGACAATGTCTAAACATTTTACAACAAGATGTTCATAAACCGCTCCCATTTCTTAGTTAATAAAAACGTGGGAGAGGAACACCTCATAATCCTTTTAGCTAAAGCGCTCTATACTCTGAACTTTCTCAGACAAAGAAGGACGTGCTGCCCACGAACGAAGATACCGGCCCTCTGAGGTAGGGAGCTCCCCCGACCCGCTTCAGTCTTGTTGGTATAAGCCTCCCGCAGAAGCTGGGAAGGCCCTTTTCCTGGCTTACAATGGCTTACGTATGCTTGCATCTGATGGCAAATCCGTGCCACGTGGGTCCAGACCAAACGCCTGAAGGAATATTATGTCTTGGACCCCTCCGACGAATCAGATTCCCAAGATGAGCCCGCCGACCCTCCGAGCCAACGGAAGCCGGCCTGGTGCACTCAACAGGCAGAATTACCGACTTGGGGACAACTGAAACTCCTGGACCTGAAAGAGGTATCTCCTCTGACCAGGATGGAGTTCCCTCCAACCCCCGAAAATAGATTCCTGGCCTGTTTGTCCTTGGTGGGCGATGCTTCAGTTCAGCTTTGGTACATGTGGTTCATTCTCTTAGCCTTCTTATGTCCCTCTGTTACTGGTGAACATGTTTACCAGGCGCGTATCACTAACCCGCCGTTATTTCATCCTTTGACTTGGTGGGATGTAGACCCGCCTCTGTCTTCGAATGTCAGTGCATGGACCGGAGGTGTTTGATTAGCACCCCCGGGTCCTCTTCAGCCTTCGGACTAGGTGGCTCCAAAATAATGATTCCCTTACATTCTGAACCTCTGACCCTCCCTTTTGTGTCTCTATTAAAACATCTGGGCAGTGTGTTCAAGTCACCCCTGGGGAGTACTGTATTATCAGTCAAAAAAAAAACACAAAAGGCTGGCTAACTTAACCTTTTTATCAGCCATTTCAACTGCCCTACGTAACTTCTCTAACAATGGATTGTGGTATGGTCCAGTACCACCATTCACTATCTGCTGCCCAAAACTAGATTGTCAGTATATTCATGAGACTGTTCCGTGGACTCCGTGTCATCTCATTGCTCCGAGAGAGGGACCTTTATTTAATGGGACCCTCTGGGACTGGAGCCCTCTTGGTTCCCTCAATTCCTCTGGAGGACCACTTCCTTTTGGTAGTCCGTCTAATGTCCCTATTACCTGGAGCAAATGTGGGCTCTCGGGCCCAGTCCTTCAGCCTACTGATGGGGTATATCTCAGCCCGCCACAATCTTCCTTGTGGACGGTGCCTCTCCCCTTTTTTCCTTGTATTATATCACATGGGATTTATTCTAATAGTACTAACAATTACTCACTCTCCCTTGTCAATAATGTCTCTGACTCAGTTATGTTCTGTACCACTCATCCCTATGTTCTTTGGTTTGGCGCCATCCCCCCAAATATTAGTTGGGGGGGGAGCAATATAATATCACTACCCCTTCACCCACTTGGTTTAGTATATGTCTTACACATGTTAATGTTACTCAATTTAATCTCTCCTTTGTGATGATCTGCCACCAGCAGGCAGCGGCTTGGATACCGGTAAATCTCACCCACCCCTGGCAGGGGGAGCATTCTATACAGATTATCCAATCGTCCCTACCACATCTTAGGCTGAAAAGATTTCTGGTTACTCTATTTGCTTTTCTCATTTCAGCCGTGATTGTCATAGCCACGGCCTCGGTAGCAGCGGTGGCACTAACCCAGTCTATTCACACTGCTGCTATACTAATCCAAATGATGACTAACGTGACTCAAGAATTGCAGGAACAAACAGAAATTGATCGAAGTATTATCTCCCGCTTACAAGCGTTGGAGGCGGCAACAGAATGGCTTGGAGACTAGCAACAGGCCCATTTCACTAGACAGGGTCTCCAGTGTGACTGGGAACATGAATATATCTGTGCAACTCCCTTACCCTGTGACGAATCGGCCTTCTCCTGGGAAACAGTATAAAGGGATTTCCAAGGGGCTTTCCGTACCCTGTTGATGGAACAACAACTGAAGGACCACCTTAGATCACTTCAATGAGAGTTTAACCTACAAGTGTATGAACAATTTCAGAACAGCTTTACTGGGCTGGACCCTCGTTACTGGTTTTCGGGTCTCCATATTCAGATACGGGTTACTGCTTTTGTTGCTATACTCCTGTGTTTTCTTCTCCTATATCTTTGCAGGCAATTGCAACTGACCAACTAAGAGGTGGAAGCTCAACAACAAACACTTGAAGCATACATGATCCTGTCAGCCCCACCAGTAGTTAATAAAGAAGGGGGAGATGTGGACAGCATGACCACAGCTGGGGCTGTGGGCAACTTGACCACGGTTAGGGCAAATATTGCAGCCTTAGTATGGGGCTTGTTGAGTCTGGAATGAATGGATGCAGAACAGTTGCAAACAGCTGGAAGGTATGACATCAGGCTCTCTCAAAGGATGGGTCCGGCCCCCTGAATGTGACCTTGGTACCCATGCCCAGGCCTAAGTACTTTACCTCCTGGAGAGGTGAATTCACCTGAGGAAGTGGCCTTTGTTATGTTAGTTAGACAGGAAGACAACCATGTATTTTGTGGGGAACTATACACACCCTAATCAAATTAATGCCTGCTTTACCGCATGTATACCTGTTTTTGTTCACAAAATAAAAGGGAGCTGCATGGTGCCCAAGAGTTGTAGCTGGGGCATCAAAGATACTAGCTTCCCTCCTGACCGCCAGTGCTTCTTGTGTGGCATCATTCTTCATCAGCACTGATCAGCTGCGGGCAACACAGACCCACGGAACTCAAGATACACAAACATGATGGAATACAATGAAACAACAAAGAACAATGATGAATCTGTGACAACCTCAATCCTTTCTCCACTTATCACATGTTGCTAACTGGTCTAGTTGTGAGGATTTTTGTTTTCTTGATTTTGAGGCGCAATCCATACAGAAAACTGTGGTCTTTGATCTTCATCAGTGTTTCAAATCCTCGTCACATCCAGCAAGCAGGGCTGTGTCATCGGCATAACACAGGTTGTTAATGAGTCTTTTGCTCTGTCCCATAGGTTCCAGTAAGGTGTTTTCATTCTCATTTGGTTCTACGAATTTCTTCATTCTGTCCTAGATTTCTTCTATAATCTAGAAGTTTTTGAGAAACGTGTTGTTCAATTTCTATGCGTTTGATATTTTTACCCTTGCCTTTTCTGCTATTCATTTTGACTTTTATGGCTTTATGGTCTGAGAAGATGCTTTGCAATATTTCAGTGCTTGGGTTTTTATTAAGACTTGCTTTATGGCCTAACACGTAGTCTGTTTTGGGAAATGTTCTGTGTGCACTAGAGAAGAAGGTATACTAATCTGCTGCTGGGTGGAGTGCTCTGTATATGTCTATGAAGTTGAGTTGGTTGATTGTGGCATTCAGATCTCCCATGTCTTTGTGGAGCTTCTGTCTGGATGTTCTGCCCATCACCAAAAGTGGTGTGTTGAAGTCTCCTACTACTATTGTGGTGCTGTCTATCTCACTTTTCAATGATGTTAGAGTTTGTTTGATATATTTAGGAGCTCTGGCATTGGCTGGACAAATATTTAATATGGCTGTATCCTCCTGATGTATTGAACATTTAAACAACATATAGTGTCCTTCCGTGTCCACTGTGGTGGATTTTATTATTTTATCTGAAATTAATGCTGCCACTTTTGCTCTCTTTGAATGTTGTTTCTTGGTATATATTTTTCCATCCTTTATGTTTCAGTTTGTATCTTTAAGTCTAAAATGTGTGTCTGTAAGCAACATATAGGCAGATCACCTTTTTTATCCATTCTGCTACTCTTTGTCTATTTATTGGTGCATTTAATCCATTTACTTTCAATGTAATTATTGATATGTATGAATAGAGTGCTGTCATTTTGATGACTTTGGGGGGAGTTGTCAACAGACTCTTTGTTCCACTAAATTTTCTATGTTAAGACATTTTTCTTTATGGTTTTCTTTTGTCCATTTCCTAGTTTTTGGTTTTTTATCTGCTGAGACTACTTGACTTTGTTTCTTGTTTTGATATTCAGGATTGTTAATTTTCTTTGTGGTTACCTTTGCATTTATCTGTGGTCTAAGTTCAAACCAACCTCTACTTTCTTTGCATCACCTTGACTTCCTTTTCATCTGAAAGATCTATAAATACACTAATTTATACCTCTTGTGGCATTATGCTGTCATTATTTACATCCTGAGATCTCTGTTTCCCTATTTTTAGTGTTTAGCTTTGATTCATTTTAGTGGATTGCCTATTCACATTGATATTTGGATGATCTGTCCTTCCTTGTATCTCTGAGTATATGTCTGATGTTATTGATTTTCTAATCAAAGAACTTCATTCAGTGTTTCATGTAGTTTTAGTTTGGTTTTCAGATCCGACTCAATGGCACTTGGCTGGCTGGCTAAACTTCTGTTTATTTAGGAATGTCCTAATTTAACCATTATATCTGAGAGCAATTTTGAACAATGTATAATTCTTATTTGGCAGCTTTTATCTCTCAAAGGTTTGTGTATGCTGTTCCATATACAACATCATTGCCAACATCATTTCAGCTGAATAATCAGAGTTCAGTCTCAATGACTTTCCTTTGTATGTTATTTTTTCAAGCTTTGGTGCACTTGGCTGGCTGGCCTTTAAAAGCTTCTCTTTAGTTTTGTTAAGCTTGATGATACTATGTTTGGTGTCTCTTTTATGTTCTGTCTGCCTTATGTGGAGTCTGGTGAGTATCTTGGATAGATAGCATCTCATCCTTAGTGGTACCAGGGAAAGTTTCCTGTCAACATGCCTCTCTGTATTTTCTGCTAATCTCCCCATGTTCTGGAACTCCAATCAGTCGTCGATTCTTCCTCTTGATAAAGTCCACATAACCTTCAGCTTTTCTTCATTTTTTGAAAATCTTTTACGTGGTTTTCCCTCAAATATGTTGATGTCAATTGCTTTATCTTCAGTCTCCCTGATTCTGTATTCCATTGCCCAATTTTTATTCCTTTGATTTCCTATTGATTTGCCTAATTCTTCAATTTTATTGTAAGTCTACTAAATTTCAGATTGTTGTTCCCAAGTATTTCTTGCAGCCTGTTTAATTTTTAGTATGCTCTTCAGAAGTTTATCTAATCTCCTTCCTAATGCCTATCAGAGCTCTGAAATTTACTCTTTTGTATTCTACCTTTGGTAAATGGAGAAACTCTTCTTCATCTGGAAAAATTTTTGATTCTTTGTATTGGGAGTTTTCTGAAGCCATGATGGTCTGCTTCCTTAATGATGTGAAGCAGACTGTTTCCTTCAAACTATCAGAAAATTGTTTTATTTGATTTCAGTTATTGTGTTCTGATCTCTCTCTCTCTATGTAAATACATATACATATATATATATTAGTTTTTTTTCAGTGTCCAAGTAGACCGGTGGAGTAAGCTGTTTTGTTAATTGGAGCTGTAGAAATTCCAAAACCCTGTCACCAGGAGTTTAGAGATGTTTCTAAGCATGGGGGCCCCAGCATCAGTTTACCTCTCTTGTGTATGTTCAGATCAGGTACCCAGTCAGTTGGCCCCTAAATGTGCAGTGCCTCATGAGGCATGTTGATTACTGTGAGAAAGGGAGGCAGCCTGCACTGACAAAGGTGAGTGGCTTCTTGGTAACCCCGCATCTAGGGAAAAGGCCTGTTTCTGCCATGAGTTCTTGGCTCAGTGGCACAGTTAGACTTCTCTCTCTCTGGCTCTCTCTCTCTGTCTTTTTATTTTCCCTTCATTAAGCTACTCATCTGGTGCTTCAGATACTGAGCTAGAATTGGGTTCCTGGCACAGCACAGCAAAGAGAGGAGCCCTGGGAGAGGCAGAGAGTTTGTGCCCCAAAGAAAAAGTTTTGATCCATACATATCAGCAAGAACTTACCTTTTGGTGTTCAAATGTAAGAATGCTACAGATCTGAGGCATATCTGTCCAAGTTCAGCTTCTCCACTGAGAAATATGCTCTCTGAACGTGGGTTTGCTCACTGCCCTTTCATGGAGGGTCGTCTTGTAGAGTGTCAGTCTGTCCTGTCTGGGCAGCTCAGCATCCACTCTCACCTCTCTGTTGGCTAGCTCTTCTCCTGACTTTCCTCCGTGTTCAAGGCTCCTTCAGTGTCCTTCTTAATCCATTAAGTTATTTTGGGGGGTCTTTGTTGTTAAAGGAATCAAAGTATGGCTCTGGCTACTCCACCATATTAGCCCTGCCCCTTCTAGTTACTTACATATATTCTCTTCAGCTTTGTGGTTTCAAATTTGGGCTCTATAACATTGTCCCATTGGGACCAGGGTTTCTTTTTAGAATGCTGATCTTGGTTCTGATTGAGCAAGCTATAAAATGCTACTTCTAAAATTGCCCACAAGCCCCACATACTGCAAAAGATCTTCATAATTCTTGCTTCATTCTCTCACTCTTCCTCCATTCCAAGAAAGGAGGTGAGACAAAATTCTTATCTATGAGGTATCTGAAAATGATATGCAGATATGGATTGTTCTATGAAACTCAGGTTTTCTCTGGAGTTCATTGAAAATTGAGAAAGATAATATGGCATATACATTTATGCTCTCTGATCACTCACTTATTAAGTCATTCATTCCACAAATATTTAGTACTTACTAAGTGCCAAACATAAAAAATGAACATGAAGCAGAGGAAAAGGACAGATAGCTAATGATTATACAATGTGAACATGTTAAAGACTGTACTGGAGAAATGCGTGAGCTGTGATATGATTCTTCTTAAGATTCTTATGTGTTTCTGAGATATCATCAGGGGAAGATGTAGAAGAGATGGTGATGATGAACCACATTATTTGTTACTGTTTCTGAAGGACTTTGTGATTGCATTGTTTGGGTATCTTATTTTTTTCAGCACTATATTTTTATGTGCATAATGTATAATTAAGTCTTGCTATTCTGTACATCGTCCAGGGTAACAGGCAGCTCTTTAGGTTTTGCCCTCAGAGTTCTTTTTCAGATTTTTATATTTCCTAAATAGTCGACTACATTTTTCCTCTGTTTGATTTTGTCTTACAGCTGTCACCTACAATGATCTTTATTTTTCCCCCTCCCTTTGTACAAGGAGTCATTCGTGTTGCTAAGAAAGTACATCGTGTTTGGAATGAAGTTCTATGCAAGTTTTCTCTACTATCTGAATGTAGAATGCTCCTGTGAAACCTTTTATAAGCTGAAATTGCATTAAGCAAAAAAGCAATTAATTCATATGGGAAAAAAAATGAGCACTCTCAGACCTCAAAAATAGGCTAGTAAATCATACCAAACAACACATAATACCTACAATATCACAGACATGTAATGTTCACAGATACAGTTCATAGTGATGGAAGCTTGATGTTGAGATGCTAGGTAGTGTTCTTAAAGAAAGAGCTTGGGACTCTGGTTGATAGTGGTATATGCTGCCTCTTTAATGACTTTCTAACAACAAGAACAAAAAAACACTGAATGCTAGTTAGCTTATTTTGCTTTTCATCCTTTTTCATAAAAGCAAAAATTCTCTTTATATTTAGGTTAGTAAAAATAAAGACTAATGGAGGTCTTTTGTAAAATCAAGGTGTTATAGAGTAAACTTCAAAAAGCAGGTGTAACTGTACCCATTTAATGGCCTTTTTAGCTGTAAATAGCACACTGGTAATTTTCTAAAGCTGAGAGCTAGTATCGACATTGGGAATTTTTTCTTAAACTATGAGAGGACTGTTGAAGATTTGCTGGCAGAAAACTTCTCTAATGTTGTGAAAAATGAGATGACATCTATCCAAGAAGCTTACCAAATCCCATGCAAGGTAGATCCCAAAAGAAAGTAATCAAGACATAAGCAAACTTACAAAAACAAAGATAAGGAGTTATTTTTAGAAGTGGCTAGGAGTAAACAAAAAGTCATCTACAAAGGATAATATGAATTCTGACAATTAAGTTCATGAACTCATCCTTGAAAAAGTACTAAGTACTGAATATCACCACAGTCACCTTTGATTACTCTCCTTGGGAAGCTATGCAGTGACTCCAGCACCTAGTCCATCCTTCAAAGCATCTTTGGAACTCTTTTTCTGGAATGGCCATCAGAGCTGTTGTCATATTGCCTTTGATGTCCTGAAGGTCATCAAATTGTCTTCCTTTCAATATTTTCCTTATCTCTCAGTAAGAAACAGTCACTAGGGTCCAGATCAGGTGAGTAGGTAGGGTGTTTCAATACAGTTATTTGTTTACTGTCCAAAAACTCCCTCACAGACAGTGCCATGCGAGCTGGTACATTGCCATGATGCAAGAGCCATGAGTTGCTGATGAAAAATTCAGGTTGTTTTGAGTAACTTTTTCACACAGCCTTTTCAGAACTTCCAAATAATAAACTCCATTAACCGTTTATCCATTTGGTATAAATTTTTGCAGTGTTTTGTCAGTTCTGTTCATTACTGGCCACTCTGACCTCTCTTCATCAGTGACTCTTTCTCTCCCCTCAGAAAAATGGTTAATCCATGTTTGCACTGTCGTTTTCTTCATGCCATTATCTCCATAAGGTTGGACTAACATGACCCTGATTTCACTTCCACTCTTCCCAAGTTTAACAAGAAATTTAATACTTGTTTGTTGCTGTAATTCAAGCTCCAACATTCTTGTGATGGCACGCAAAAACACACAGCAACAATGAACAGTGCTCAGCCTGATACTGCCACATATCAACACAAACACAGCTGTGAGACACAGATATACCAAGGTTATGAAAACGTACTGGGTTGTTTGTACAGTGCTGCCAGTGTAAGCACACTGTGGCAAGTTCCTGAACTTAATTGTCAGACCCTGTATGACGGACTAAATTATGTATGTCTCCCCTAAAATGTGCATATCAGTTTGACTAAGTCTTGATTCCCAGTATTGTGTTACTTTCCTATATTTGGTAATTCTTGCCTCTGTATTGTTAATGAGGGAAGATGGGCAGCAGTTTCTTTGCTGAGGAATATGTGAATTCTAGGGGTTTTCTGTTAAAGAGAACATAAAAGGGCATTTAATTCATATAACTAAAATTGGGAGATTATCAGATGATTCTACAAACCAAAAGATCAAAAGTGTTTGATAGATTTCTGAAAGCTTTATCACTTCCACTGGAAAATGCTAAGTTCCCATTTTCTTGTGCCTGGATATGAAAATGTACTTCTGAGAGAACTGACATTTAAGAATAAACCAAAGGAAAGAAAAATTTCCAATGATTTCATTGATATGTGAGCTTGGACCCAATGAAGTAAGAAAAAGAAATAAGTAGCTGGCATCATTTTTTGATTTCACTGTTATCTAAAAGCAGTAGAAACAGCAAGCCTATCAAAAGTTAATTGTGTTTTTAATGTGAAGTGTATGACAGAAACAGTGTCTCCAGGGAGCATGTGATTATAGGAGGAAAGACTGAAATTGATTTCACTACCAGAGATGAGTACGTCATTTTACTGAACCAGGTTGATGGGACCCTGTTTCTTCCTTTCTGTAACTTCTTTTCAGTTCTAGATTGCTATGTCTATAGATATCTTCTCATCTTTCATAGGAACTTTGTGAAAATCTATGTAAGTATAAAATCAAGACAAAACAACAGTATTACAAATGCGGTATGTGAGCCTCTGGAAATACATCACTGGAAGCTTTTTTAAAAATCAAATCAGTCCTTATTGATCGTTTGGATCAATTACCTTATTTTATATGTGGGGGGTGGAGTTAAATCTGAGAGATAATGCTCTGAATTAGATGCGTAAACACTACAAACTAATAATCAACTTTGGAACAAGACTCTAGCTCCCTCTTATCCACATTTAGTGACTTTTTTATATGTTACATGCTGGAGTAAATTAAAGGCTCACACTGAAATAGATATACACACACATGCATACATACATATGCATACATACACACTCAGAGAGCAAGACCTGGTGGTGCAGTGGTTAACAGCTTGACTGCTAATTGAAAAGGAAGCAGATGCAATCCACCAGCTTCCCCTTGGAAACCATATGGGGCAATTCTAGTCTGTCCTGTAGGATCACTGTGAGTCAGAATCTACTCAACAGCAATTATATTTTTGGTCTGTATATATGCATGTGCCTGTGTGTCTGTTTATGCTTAACACAGTGGTTAAGCATTCAGCTGCTAACCAAAAGTTCAGCAGTTTGAATTCACCAGCTGCTCCTTGGAAACCTATGGGGCAGTTCTTCTCTATACAGTTGCTATAAGTTGAAATGTAATCAACAGCAATGTTTACATATACATACATATGTATGTATACATCATATACTTACACATTTTATTTTAACTTGTGATGATGCTGCAACCAAAATCATTAAAGGATTGTTTTAATTAGCTTGTAACACATATTAGAAAATAAGTATTAAAGTTATTGACTGTAGCAATGAAGCAATATTATAATAATAAGCATTTTTCACATATTCTGACATCTGTTATCTGATTATATTCTTTGAAAATATTAAGGAATCCTAACAATATTAATTTAAAACACTCTCTGAATAAAAATATTTTAAAAGATGTAAAATATAAAAGATGTATGAACTCATATGTTACTAATAGTGTTATTTATATTATAGTGAAATATACACTAACTATAAAATCTTTACCAATGTTGCAAAATGTACTAAAAATTAGTCCACAAAAATAATATGGAGCCATATCATTATTTTAATGAACTAGGCATGGAGGAGTGTCAAGATGTGTACACAATATTTGCAAGCATAGAAATGTGGTATTATCAAAAATGAAAAAGCAATTTAAAAAAAAAAAAGAAATGAGTTTATATCAAACATATAAATATTTTAAATATGTCTGAGGACAGCATTACTTCTTAAGGAACATAAGATATAGTAATAAAACTTGAGAAACAGATCTACAGAATATCCCATGCAGTTACCTCAACTTCATACCTCATCTTTGAATTCCCATTCATGCATTTTTATACCACTGCCTAGTTTCCAAAAACTTTAGTCCTGTTACATGACTCTTCAGTTTAAAAACTGGCAATAATTTCCATTTACCATAGCACAAAATCCACATTCTTTATTCTACCGTTTAGAATCTTATATAATCTTATCTGTGACTTCCCTATGTAGGCTAACAGCTGGTTATTCTGTCTTGTGTTTCTGTTTTGTTGTTACGGTTAGGTGCTGTCTAGTCGGTTCCAATTCATAGTGACCCTATGAACAGCAGAATGAAACAATGCCCAGTTTTGCACCATGTCCACAATAGTTTTTATGCTTAAGTCCGCTATTGTGGCCACTGTGTCGATCCATCTTGTCAAGGGTCTTCCTCTTTTTCACTGACCCTCCATTCTACCAAGCGTGATGTCCTTCTCCAGGGACTGATCTTTCCTGACAACACATCCAAAGTATATAAGATGTGATCTTGCCATCTTTGCTTCCACAGCTCACACTGATTGTACTTCTTCCAGAACAGATCTTCCAGAACAGTGTTTGTTCTTTTGGCAGTCCATAGCATATTTAATATTCTTCTCCAACACCACAATCCAAAGGCATCAATTCTTATCCTGTCTTCTTTGTTCATGGTCCAGCTTTCACATGCATATGATGAGACTGAAAAATCTCATGGCTCAGGTCAGATGCATTTTATTCTTCAAGGTGACACACTTTTTGTTTATTGTGATTGAGTGAAAGTAATATACAATTCAAGTTAAATTTGCACACCTGCCTATTTGTGGTTCCCTCTGGTCTCCTTGCCCAGTGATAGTACACTCTTCCTTTTGTTCTGTATATGTCATATCCTGATAACAATATCCTATCCCCTACTCTCCATCCTCTCCTCTGCCTTCTGGTAAGAGGCCAGTAGGATGGCATCCTGTAAATACATAGAGCCATAAAGTGGACACACCGTATGGTCAACCTATGTCCCCAAGTCCAATCTATTCCTGTCTGAAGAGTTGACCTCAGAAATGAATAATGATCTGGAGCAGCAGCAGGCCTAGGAACC
Organism: Heterohyrax brucei; assembly: GCA_028571685.1. Lineage (NCBI taxonomy): Eukaryota > Metazoa > Chordata > Mammalia > Hyracoidea > Procaviidae > Heterohyrax > Heterohyrax brucei. Next base: position 134,928,050 of record CM053150.1, read on the forward strand.
ATCCTCCCAGGGAAAGTCCCAGGGCATCTGACCATCAGTTGCAGTCTTTTAGTGGAGTTCTTGAGGTGCAGCCTCTTTTTTTTAATGTTGCCACTGGGCCCTGACATTGTGTGCCCCATCATGGCTGTCACTGGTGTTGGCCGGGCACCATCTGGTTCTTTTGATCACATGTTGGTACAGTCATCCATATACATATGGGTCCTTCTGTCTTCTGGGTTCTTTTTCTCTTGTGTCTTTGTTGTCCTTGGTGATGATCTGATTCAGTTGAGGTGGGATCATTTGGTGTACCTCAGATGGCAGCTTCTCAGTTTTTAAGACCCCAGACACCACTCACCAATTTGGGGTGCAGAAGAGTCTCTTATCAATAGGCTAGTTATGCCAAGTGGCCATGATGTCCCCTGAGAGAATGGCCCCCCAAACCCCACCCTTGCTACTATATCCTTGCGATATTAGGCGAGGAGTAGAAGGGTTTTCAGTTTACGTTGAAGTCCAGTTAAGATGATCATCTTTCTCATGTGTGCTGTCACTGCATTCACACAACCAAATCTCTATCAGCTATCTGATGTATACACATCCCTCTCCCTTCTGTATGTGAGTCTGTTTTTAAGTCTTTATAGTAAGGGTCTCATACAATATTTTTGCTTGTGTTACTGATTTCACTCAACATGCTGTCTTCCAGCTGAAACCAGGTTATGAGATGCTTCCTGAAATCATCATTGTTCTTTAGCATTGCGTGGTATTCCACTCAGTATATGTACTATAGTGTGCTTATCCATTCATCTGTTGTTGGGTATCTGGGTTGATTCCATCTTTTTGCAATTGTGGACTGTGTTGCAATGAATATTTGTGTGCACGTATCTGTTCATGTGACTGTCCTTAATTCTGTAGGATATATTCCAAGCAGTGAGATTACGGGATCAAATGGCATATCCATTTCCAGCTTTTTAAGGTAGTGCCAGGTCTTTCCAAAGAGGTGGTACCATTTGGCAACCCCAGCAGCAGTATAGGAGAGTTCCAGTTTTTCCACAGCCTATTCAGCATTTGTTGCTTTGTGTTTTTTGGATCATGACTAATTTCGTTGGAGTGAGATGAGATCTCATTATAGTTTTGATTTGGATTTCTTTAATAGCTTATGATCGTCAGCATTTCCTCGTGTGTCTTTTGGCCACCTGGATGTCTTCTTTAGAGAAGTGTCTGCCCACCTTCTTTGATTAATTGGGTTATTTACCTTTTTCTTGTTGATATTTTGCAGTACCGTATAGATTATGGAAATCAGATGTCAATCATAGTTGCCAAATATTTTTCCCATTCTGTAGGTGGTCTTTTAATTCTTTTGATCAAGCCTTTGGATGAGCAGAAATGTTTGATTCTTAGTAGTTCCCATTTACCTATTTTCTCTTCTGTTAATCGAGCTTTGTTCGTCAGATTTTGAAGTCTGTCTAAATTGTCTATTAAACCTTCCATTGCTGATCCTATTTTTTCTTGCATAATCTTTATAGTTTTAGGTCTTTTATCCAGTTTGAGTTGGTTTTTGTGTAAGGTATGAGGTATGGTTCTTGTTTCAGTTTGGGGGAGATGGGTAACTAATTTTGCCAACACCGTCTGTTAAAGAGATTGTTTTTACCCCAGTTTATAATCTTAGGGCCTTTGTCAAATATCAACTATTCATAAGAGGACGGCTACATCTCTGGGGTCTCAACTCTGTTCCATTGGTCAGTATGCCTCTTTTTGTACCAGTATCAGGCCATTTTGACTACTGTGGCCGTGTAACATGCTCTGAAATTGGGTAGTAAGATGCCTCACTCATTGTTCTTCAGTAGTGTTTTGCTTATCAGGATTTTTTTCCTTTCTAAATGAAGTTGGTGGTTTTTTCCTCCATCTCATTGAAAAATGTCACTGAAATTTGTATTGGGATTGCATTATATATGTACACAGCTTTAAGTAAAATAGACGTTTTCACAATGTTAAGTCTTCCTATCCCTGAGCAGGGTAGGTTTCTCCATTTATGTAAGCCTCTCTTAGTTTCTAGCAGTAAAGTCCTATGGTTCTCTTCGTATAGCTCTCTTATGTCTCTAGTTAGAGTTATACCTAGGTATTTTATCTTCTTGGGGGCCATAGTAAGTGGTATTGATTTGGTGATTTCTTCTTGAATGATCTCTTTGTTGATATAAAGGAATCCTACTGAGTTACTTACATTTATCTTGTATCCTGAGACTTTGCTGTGCTCTTATTATCAGTTTGAGTCATTTATGGATTCTTCAGGATTCTCTGCATATGCAATCATATCAGCTGCAAATAGGGAGATTTTTACTTTCTCTTTGCTGATGCAGTCTACTCTGCTGTGTTAACTCCACCCCCCACATCCTTACTTTTGAACCTCTTTAAAAGAGGTCCTTTGCAGCAGATTTTCCCTGTGCAATGCGTTTTTGATTTCTTGACTACTGCTTTCATGGGTGCTGATTGTTGACCCAAGTAAAATGAAATCCTTGACAACCACGATCATTTCTCCATTTATGACAATGTTGCTTACTGGTCCTGTCGTGAGGATTTTGGTTTTCCTGATGTTGAGGTGCAATCCATACTGAAGGCTGTGGTCTTTGATCTTCATCACTAAGTGTCTCAAATCTTCTTCATTTCCAGCAAGTAAGGTGGTGTCATCTGCATAATGCAGATTGTTAATGAGTCATCCTCCAAACCTGGTGCCTCATTCTTCTTTGTGTAATCCAGCTTCTTGGATTATTTGTTTGTCATACAGATTAAAAAGGTGTAGTGAAAGGATACAACCCTGACGCATGCCCTTCCTGACTTTAAATCATGCAATGTCCCCTTGTTCTGTTTGCACGACTGCCTCTCTTGTCTTGTTGTAATATTATTGATTTCTAACCAGAGAATTCCTTTTCACATTTTTTATAAATTTGGTTTGACTTTTACAAATTCCACAAACATCTGTTCATCTGGAAATGCCATAATTTTGTCATCATATTTGAGAGGCAATTTTGCTGGATATAAATTTATAATTCTTGAATGACAGTTGTTTTTCCTTCAAGGCATTATATATGTTACCCCATTGTCTTCTTGCCCGTATAGTTTCTGCTGAGTGTGAGTCTAGTCTTACTGACTTTCTGTCTTAGTCATCTAGTGCTGCTATAACAGATACACCACAAGTAGATAGCTTTAACAAAGAGAGGTAAGCTAAAATTTCACATTCAAACCATCAGCTCTAGGGAAGGCTATCTGTCTCTGTTGGCTTTCTCATTAGCCTTCCCCTGGACTAGGAAAATCTCTTCCCAGGGACCCTGGGTCCAAAGGACATGCTCTGTTCTTCTTTCTTTGTAGTATGAGGTCCCCATGTCTCTTCACTTCTCTCATTTATATCTCAAGACACAATCCAATCTTGCAGACTGAGTCCTGCCTCACATAACTGCCACCAATTTTCTCTCATTAACATCATAGAGGTAGGATTTACAACATACATGAAAATCACAAAATATCAGGAACCATGGCCTAGCCAAATTGATACATACATTTTGGTGATAACGTAGTTCAATCTATGAAACTCTCCTTTGCACATCACTTTTCATTTATCCTTTGCTTCTCTTAAAATTGTCTGTCTTTGGTTTCATCAAGTTTGATGACAATGTGTCTTGGTCAGTTTCTTTCAGGATCTACCTTGTATGGGATTTCATGAGCTTCTTGGCTAGACATCTTCTCATATTTCATGATATCAGGGAAGTGTTCTACCAGCAAATCCTAACAATTCTTTCTGTATTTTCTGTTATAAGCCCCCTATTCTAGTACTCAGTCACTTGTAGGTTATTTCCGTTGACAGAGTTCCATATAATTCTTAGTTTCTTCAGTTTGTTTATTCTTTCATCTGATTTTTCCTCAAATAAGTTGGTTTCATGTACTTTGTCATCAATCTCACTAATTGTGACTTCCATTGCTTCAATTCTGTTCATATGACTTTCTATTGAGTTGTTAAATTCTAAAATTTTATTGTTACTCTTGAATTTCTATTTGCTGTCTCTCTGTGGATTCTTGTGGCATGTTAAAGTTGTCACTATGCTTGTGAACAACCTTCTTAAATTCCTCTATTAGTTGTCTGTGTGTTCCTTAGCTTGTTCTGTGTTTTGCTGCTTTCTTTTCTAATCTCTTAAAGAACTCTGAACATTAGTCTTTTGAATTCTACCTGCAGTTATTCTACAAAGTTCTCTTCCTCCAGAAGATTTTTTGTTTTGGGAGCTTGCTGAAGTGATCATGGTCTCCCTGTTTATGTGATTTGACATTGATTCTTGTCTTTGAGTCATCAATAATTGATTATATTTTTTTATTTTATGTTTGTCTTAATGTATCCTAGATTCTTACTTTGTTTTGTTCTGATATGCCCGGATAGGATGGTCATATAAGCTAGCTTGATTGTTGGTGCCTTTGAAGCTTTCATGCCCTGGCAGCTAGAGCTGTTACAAGTTACATAAGCCCAGAAATCTGTTTACTTTTCCTGTCTGAACTTAGCTCAAGTGTCCGGGTAGTGAATCGCCAAGTGTTTGGTGCAGGCTCTCATCTACACTTCTAGATGGGCAGGAATGATTGGAGTAGGAAAGGTATTTTGGTTTCAGTAGGGGGTTGTGCACTGATCAAAGCAGAGGGCTGACTACTGTAACTGGTTGTCTGGGAGGAAGATGTGTCCTGTTCCCTAGAGAATGTAGTGGGTAGGTTTTGTAGCTGGACTATGGGCACCCAGTGCTGTTGGCTGTAAGGACTGGGATTCACCACTTATTGTCAGGCCCCTGTTACAGGTGGCTAGATTGCATGTGTGGAGCCACCAGTCCTCAGGTCCCTGATGTGGATAGGTGAGGGCTCTGTTTAATGTGAAGGGAAATGTCCAGTGTCATGAATCTGTCACTCCACCTTATAGCTGAAACAGTTGGACTTAGGATTCAGTTATATATCCTGTTGCATTGTACTAGTGAGGACCTATAGTGTTGAAATAAGTCCACACAGGTCTATACCCTTATGCTTGTACTACACAAAAGAGCTGTGCCTGCCCTGAATTGCCAGCCTAGAGGAGCTGGTAGATTATGTCATTCACCTTTTGTTCATTCATTTCCTCTCAAAGGTGAGAGAGTGGTAGAGGGCACAAGAGAGGTCCTACTTCTAGCCCAGGGAAGAAGTCATTGTTGAACTCAACCTACACCTGATGAAGAGTGGGGTGGGGGCAGGTAAATGGGACACAGATTCTTTCCAAAGGGTGTGTTTTTTGATCCATGCAGTAGGTTAGACACATGTACTAATCTTCTTCCAACTGAGCATGACTTCTCTCTGTTTCTAGAGTGGTGAGCAGACTCTCCACTGCTTAGTGTCTCCCCACATCACACTTGTTTTTTAGCCAGGAGCTATATTTATACTACTCAATGTCTCCAAACTATGCATTGTACAATACTGTAAATACAATAGCCAATCACTGGAAAAAAACAGTGCTGTTAAGTCAATTCTGAGGCTGTAAGCCTCTGTAGAAGATGCCTGTGTCCTGCAGAGGTACTGATTGTTTCAAAACCACTAATCTTTTAGTAAGTATTCAATCACTTCAACTACTGTATCATACTCAATATCTCCAAACTGTGTGCATTGTACAGTACTGTGAATATAATAGTCACTCTCTAAATAGTAAATAAAAAATAAAGAAAGGAACATGTCTTTAGGTAAACAGAGAATTTCTTCTTTTCAATTGTCAGTTCTATAATTCAAGTCCAGTACATTTCTGATCTGTGAACTCTAAGTTGTCATTGCCCCATAGAACAGACTATGAAACTAAGGATATTGCACAAGATCAAACTAAAGAATTAGCAAAAAACAAGATGCTTTGCTACCAGCATAAACTAGACCTGAAACTAAAACTATGACATTGGGGAGAAAATGCACTGCAGTATGTATTTACTTCAGAGAAGATAGAAAAATAAAACAATGAGCGTTGGTGGCACAAAAAATAGGGTAAGAAGATTCAACTGTGAAAAGAGAGCCAATGAGAGATAGACCATCTGTGGGGCTTTTTTGCAACACCTCTGGGTATGTAAATCACTTATTTTTGTCTACTAACTTTTCAGGAAACCTACTAACTTTGTCTACTAACTTTTCAGGTGGTGTAGTGGTGGTGTATTATAGCTGCTAACCAAGAAGCTGGCAATTAGAATCCACCAGGTGCTCCTTGGAAACTCTGTGGGGGCAGTTCTACTCTGTCCTATGGGGTTGCTATGACTTGGAATTGACTTGATGGCAATGAGTTTGGTTTTGGTTTTACAAATTTTTCAACAGCACTGCATTTGATTGGTTTACTAACTTTAAAGACTGGTGGTTTAGAGGAGGAGCCAAGATGGTGGCTTAGTCCAACATACCATACTATCCCTTTCTACAGCAAAGACCTATAAAACAAACAAACAAACAAACCAGATGCAGATAATAATCCTGGAACCCAAACATCAAGAAGGAAGGATAAAGATTTCAAACTTAATGCTAACTGTAAGAAAAAGAAAGAACAAATGCAGTGAACAAGAGGTAGTGTGGAGTGAAGGGACTCTGTCAGCCAACCCAGCTCAATGTGACCCTCTTGAGACAAAGCCAGTAGCAGGTCTGGGTGAGGAACAGAGGAAAGCAACTTCACAACAATCCTAGGAGTCAGAGAAATTGTACAGAGACACCGATAGAGAAGCAAGGTAAGCAGGTCATGATCTAGATCTAAGAAAAGGAAACAGAAAGGAGGACCCTAACTCCAGGGATCTTGCCATATGCAGAGTAGAGAGGGAGCCAGGACCCAGAGTCATGTCCATTCACAAGCATTGGCCCTGGACTTCTGGGGTGAAGGGTGCACGCAAGGTGATGGATCCACAAGGTATCAGAGGGAGGTTCCCCAAGGTACCGGTCCTAGCCCCAACTCACACTTGATTGGAGTTAGGTCAAAACTGCCGGCTACAGTGGAAAGGAAGTGCCACGGCACTCATACCTGCTGGCCAAAGGGCCACACTGCCCTACTTCAGAAGTGGAGGAGGGTCACATACCCTCATGACACCATCCAGCAAGGGACCATAACACAAGTCCTTCCTTCTCTCTTCACTCAGCCTCACTCACCACCACTTTCTGCCCACCTAAGGAGGCAGAAAATATAACAACTATTTCCTCATGCTCATCAGACCAACACCCACAATCCCCGCTCGTTTTTTCAATGCAACATAGAGTCTTTATTATGTAAAAGTAACAGATAAAAGTCAAATAGGTACTTCTATTAAGAGAAAAACTGACAGAAAAATTTTTATTTCAAATACTGTGGAGTAACATACTTGCAGTTGCATCTGAGATCTGTTAGTATGAATACAAATAATGCACAAGTATGAATGAATAATCTGTATAGTTTTCAAATATTCACTGAATATTATCATACATACATTTATATGGAAACCCTGCTGATGTAGTCATTAAGTGCTGTGGCAGCTAACGAAAAGGTCAGCAGTTCAAATCTGCCAGGGGGTCCTTGGAAACTCTATGGGTCAGTTCTATTCTGTCTGATACTGTTGCTATGGTTAGACATTGATTCAACAGCACTGGGATTTGGTTTTTTTGGTTTATACGTGTATTTACTAAGTTTGAAAATATTTCATTGGTGATTGATAGTCTTTCTTGTTGAAGCACATGCTTCTGCTCCCCACACACTCCTCTGTGACCAGGAAAGTGGTTGATGACACATGACCACGCGCACAACAAAATGCCACCCACTCCTCATCCCTAATCAGATAGTTGCCATGCAACCACACACGTGCCTGCCACCTACCCAAACCCCTGTCACAGCAAGCAGGTGTTGACCATTGCAGCCACACCTGCACCTGCCCATTACCTAGCCCCAGCCCAGCAGAAGAGGATCGTGCAGACACATGTATACGCATGTGCCACTCATTCCTCTACCCGGTGAGTCAAAGTGAACGCACACTCCATGCTCACCTGCTTGACACCCTTCCCTCTAATCTGGTTAGTGACAAAGAAATGGACAAATTTCTAGAAACACACTACTTACCCAAACTAACACTAACTGAGGTAGATAACTTGAATAGATCCACAACAAAACACATGAAGAGATGTGATCATCAGATGTCAGAAAGAAGTAGCTCAAAACCACAGTGAGATACCATCTCACCCTGGAAACAATAGCACTAATCAAAAAAAGAGAAAATAACAAACACTGGTCAGGTTGCAGGGAGACTGGAACTCTTAGATAGTTCTGGTAAGAATGTGCAATTGTAAAAGCACTGTTGAAAATGGCACAACACTTCCTCAGAAATCCAGAAACAGAAATGCCACACAAGCCAGCAATTCCACTTCTAGGTACAAATCAGGTCTGACAAGTAAGTCTGCAAACTTAATTGTTCTAAGTGCTACATACCTCAATGCTGAATATCACTACAGTCACCTTTAGGTACTCCCCTTGGGAAGCTATGCAATGATGCCAGCATCTAGTCCAACTTTCAAAGCAGTTTTGGAACTCTTTGTGGAATGCCCATTGCTCATGGTGGCATGGTGGCAAGTTTGCAAAATTAATTGTATAGTCCACAAAATTAATTGTATTGTCGTCTGCAGGGGAGTTTCTAGCCAGTGAAGAAATAATTATATTGGAACACCCTTTCTACTCACCTGATCTGGCTCCCAATTACTTTTTTCTTTACAGGGAAGATAAAGAGAATATTGAATGGAAGACATTTTGATGGCATTCAGGACATCAAATGGTAATAAGATGACAGCTCTGATGGCCATTCCAGAACAAGAGTTGCAAAAGTGCTTTGAAGAGTCGACTAGGTGCTGGCATCAGTACATAGCTTTCCAAGGGGAGTAATTTGAAGGCAATTACATGATATTCATCAGTGAGGTATGTAGTACTTTTTCTAGGATGAGTTTCTGAACTTAATTGGTAGTCTTTGTATCCTGGAGAAATAAGAGCCATCACTCAAATGAACACATGCACACCGATGCTCATTGCGTTATTCGCAATAGCAAAAATATAAAAACAAACTAAATGCCCATTAACTGATAAATGAATAAACAAACTCGAGTACATATGTAAAGTAGAATACTACTCAATGGTAAGACTGATGAAGAATCCATGAAACATCCCACAGCATGGATGAACCTGAAGAACATTATGCTAAGTGAAATAAGTCAATCACAAAAGTACAAATATTGTAGGAGACTACTATTATAAAAAGTAAAGAATACTTCTTACACAGAAAGAAATATTATTTGGTAGTAACCTGGAATGGAAGGTGGAGGTAAGGAGAATCATTAATTAGTTGGTAGATAAATGTTCATTTTGATGAAGAGAAAGGCAGCACGTTGTACAGGGTAAGTCAGCACAACATGAGCACGGTAAAGGACGACACTGACAGGCACTGTCTTGGGCATCTAGTGATACCGTAGCAGAAACGCCAGAAGCGGATGGCTTTAACAAAGAGAAATTCCTTCTTTCACAGTTGAGCAGGCCATAAGTCCAAATTCAGGTTTCCACTTCCAGGGAAAGCTTTTCCTCTCTGTTAGCTTGGAGGTCCTTGTCAGCAAGGACCTATCTCCCCTGGTCAAGGAACTTCTCAGCTCAGGGACCCCAAGACCTAAGGATACACTGTGCTCCTGGTGCTGTTTTCTTGGTAGGGCAATGGCCCTCTCTCTGCTTGTTTCCCTTTCTTTTTACCTCTTGTTAGATAAAGGTGGGGCAGGCCGTATCCCAAGGAGAATTCTTTACACTGGATCAGGGATGTGACCTTAGTAAGGGTGTTACAATCCTATCTTAATTTCTTTAATATAAACATATCCTCACAAAATGGAGGACGATCACACAATACTGAGAATCATGGCCAGCCACAATGATACACATTGGCTGCAGACGTCATTCAATCCATTACAAGTGCACAAGAAAAAAGGGCAATTACAGTAAATCCTATAACACATACAAAACTGCAGCAATAGTAATAACAGCTTGTGAATTGATACATAGGTAAAATATGTATGTTATATAGGTGAGGAAAGTTGTACACTGCCATATATAGGTGTGGTTATGAATATTTCTATATAACGTTTGTAAGTGATTCATGTATATGCATATATTAGTAGAGCACATAGAGGACACAACTAGAGAAACCACTTAGATATCATGACTGAACTACTGGACATAAGGGCTAAGGACCATAGTCTCAGTTGTTATGTGAGTCAACAGGCAAAACACTTTTTATAAGGCTTGACAATCTGCTTCTGTAGAGATGACAGTATTCTATGTCTTAGACTTTTGAGCTTAGCACCTTGAGGCTTAAAAGCTGCCATCTAACAATCAACTATTGTTCTCTTCCCATGTGGAGCAAAGAAGAAAGAAAGAAAAATAAAGAAACAAAGACTCAAGGAAGCAATGAATCCAAAGAACGAACGGCATGAACCATAGCCTCCTATAACCTGAGACCAGGAGAACTAGATGGTGCCTGGTACCACTACCAACCTTTCTTTCCAGGGCCACAGTAAAAGATTTCAATAAGAATGTATAAAAATGTAGAACAAAACTTAAATTCATAATAAAGATCAGACTTACTGCTCTGAAAGAGACTGGAGGAACCCCCAAAGCTACTGCCCTAAGACAACTTTTTAACTTGAAACTGAAGGCACTCCCAGAGGCCGTCTTTCAAGCAGTTTATTAATTATAAAATAAACAACAATACCTGTGAAGAATGTGCTCTTTAGAATAGTCCACTATACAAAACAAAAAGGACGATATGTACCTAAAACCAAAAATATGAAGGCAGTGTGAGACAGGGAAACTAAAGTAACAGAAACAGGGAAACCAGGAAGGAAATGGGGAAAATGCTAACATATTGTGGGGATTGCAACAAATATCATGGAGCAATTTGCATATGAATCATTGACTGGAAAACTAGTCTGCAATTTACACTTTCACCAAAAGCACAATAAAGGTTTTTATTTATTTATTTAAAATGATTGGGAGAAAATTAAAAGATTGGTGATTCAAACCCACCCACAGGAGCCATGGAAGAAAGGCTTGACAATCTGCTTCTGTAGAGATGACAGTCAAAAAAACAAAAAAACCAACTCTACAAAACAGTAACCTACGGGATTGTCATGAATCTGAATTGACTTGATGGCAACGCATTTGTTTGTTTTTTAATGGGTTTTCTCAGATGTCTAAAAACACTCCTAAAAGAAGTAACTAAACTCCCTTTTGATTATACATAACAAGCTTTTTAAAAAAATTTTATATGTAAAGTTTGAATTCATTTTTTTAATCAAAGTAATGTAACTAATATTTTGAAATACTATACAACACAAAGGAAGGGTCATCTTTCCATACCTCTTCACTCCCATCCTGTATCCCACATGCAATTACTTTTAACCATGTAATACTTGGTATTAAGGAATTCTGCTAAATTATTCTGGTAATCATCTCCTAGTCTGTGCTTCTCTTTTGATTTTTTTTGGGGGGGGTATAAGTATTATTTTTGTATCATGATTAAATGAAAGTATATAACCCAAGTCTATTTTGCACGCTCACTTCTCTCCAATTTCTATCTGCTTTCCTCAGCTTGTGAGAGCACACTCCTCCTTTACATTCTTTACTTTCTTCAGTATCCACTCAACAAACACCTGCCTCTTCCTCTCTACCCTCTCCTATTCCCTCTAGAAAGAAACCAGTAGAACAGCCTTCTATATATGTATAAAACTATAATGTACACACACCACATGCTCATTCTGTGTCCCCAAGTCCAGTCCATTCTTTGAAGTGTTGATCTCAGGACTGGTTTCAGGTCTGGGCTAGCAGCAAGTCTAGCGGCCATGTTCACAGGGGATCCTCCAGGCTGTCAGACCATCAGTTCGGGTTTTTTAAAAGGGCTCTTGATCTATACACCTCTTTTCCTTGTGCTATGTCAAGGATTCTACATTGCATTGCCTGACAGGACTGTCTTTCGTGGAGGCTGGGCACCATCTGGTTCCTCTGGTGTCATGCTGATGTAGTCTCTCAACCATAAGAGTTCTATCTGGGCTCATTTTTACTCATGTGTTTGGTGTTCTTGGTTGTTATCTGTTCCAAGTGGGTTGGAACCAACTGATGTTCCTCAGATGGCAGCCTGCTGGCTTCTAAGACCCAGATGACACCCACTAATATGGGGTTCGGAAGCCTCTCTTTGCAAAACATAACCAGATGCCAATTAACCTTCACATCCCCAGACTCCTGTACCTGCTACTCCATCCTTTGAAATGTTCGGTTGAGATTAAAAACCTTTTACCTTATGGTACACATTAATTATGCTGATCTGGCTAGTACTGTAGGTCATCACTGTCTTACCTACTCGAATTCCTATCAACCATGTAGTCTATGAACAGTCTCCCTCCTTCCCCACTCTTGTAGCCATTAAGGAATCTTTTCTTCTGTGTATGAGTCCTTTTTTAAGTCCTTATAATATTGTTCTCATACAGTATTTATCCTTTTGCAACTGACTTCACTCAGCATAATGTCTTCTAGTTCATACCAGGTTATGAGATGTTGCCTAAAGTCATCAGTGTTCTTCTTTATCATTGCATAGTGTTCCACTGTGTATATATGCCATGGTTTGTTTATCTGTTCTGTTGATGGGTAACTAGGTTGATTTCATCTTTTTGCTGTTATGGACTGTGTTGCAATCAACATTCATGTGCATATATCTGTGTAACAGCACTTATTTCTGTAGGATATATTCCAAGCAGTGGAATGGAATTGCTAGGTTATATGGTATGTCCATTTCTAGCTTTTTAAGAGAATGCCAAATTGCTTTGCAAACAGGTTGTACCATTTTGCATTCCCACCAGTAGTGTAGAGTTCTAATCTCTCGGTAGCCTCTCCATCATTCATTGTTTTGTGGTTTTTGGTTACTGCCAACCTCAATGGGGTGTGTTGGTATCTCATGTAGTTTTGATTTGGATATCTCTAATAGAAAATGACCATAGCATTTCCTCATGTATCACCTGGCTGCCTGGATGTCTTCTTTTATGAAGTGTCTGTCCATCTCCTTTGCCCATTGCTTAATTGGGTTATTTTTCTTTTTTATGTTGATATTTTGCAGTACCTTGTATATTATGTAAATTGGACATCCTTCTGATACGTATATGTCAAATATTTTTTCCAATTCTGTAGGTAGTCTTTCAACTCTCTTGATAAAGTCTTTGGATGAGCGTAAGTGTCTGACTTTTACTAGTGCACATTTATCTATTTTCTATTAAGTGGCTTGTGCGTTGTTGGCTAGATTTTGTAGTCTGTGTAAGCCATGTAATAGAACTTCCATTGTTGTCCCTATTTTTTCTTGCATGATCTTTATCATTTTAGGTTTGATATTTAGGTCTTTTTTCCATTTTGAGTAAGTTTACGTGTAAGGTGTGAGTTTCAGGTCTTGTTTCAAGTTTTTGCAAATGTATATCAAGTTTTGGAACACCATTTGTTAAAGAGATGGTTTTTACCCCAGTTCACAACCTTTGGGCCTTTATCAAATATCAGCTGTTCATAGGAGGATGATGATATTTCTGGATTCTCTATTCTTTTTACACTGGTTTATGTATCTGTTTTTTATGCTGTTTTGACTACTGTGGCAGTGTAATAAGTTCTAAGGTTGGGTAGTGTGAAGCCTCCTACTATATTCCTCTTCTTTAGTAGTGTTTTACTTATCTGGGATTTCTTTCCTTTCCAGAAAGAGTTGGTGATTTGTTTCTCCATATCATTAAAAATGACACTGCAGTTTGTATTGGAATTGTGCTGTATATGTAGATCACTTTGGTTAGAATAGACATTCTCAGAATGTTAAGTCTTCCTATCCGTGAGCAATGTAGGTTTCTCCACTTTTGGCTTCTTGCAGTAAGGTCCTGTAATTTTCTGTCTATGTCTCTTATATCTCCGGTTAGATTTACTCCTAAGTATTATACTTTCTTGGGGCTATTGTAAGTGATATTGATTTGATGATTCCCTCTTTGATGATCTGTTTGTTGGTGTAAAGGAATTCTACTGATTCATTTAAGCTTATTTTATATCCTGATGCTTTGCTGAACTCTTCTATTAGTTCCAGTAGTTTATTAATGGATTCTTTAGGGTTTTCTGTGTATAAGATCGTATCATCTGCAAATAGGGCTACTTTTACTTCTTCTTTACCAATGTGGATGCTCTGTATTTATTTTTCATGCTTCATTGCTCTGTTGAGAGCCTCTAGCACAATGTTGAATAGAATTGGTGACAATGGGCATACTTGTCTGGTTCCTGTTGTCAGGAGGAATGCATTCCATATCTCTCCATTCAGGATGATGTTGGTAGCTGGCTTTGCATAGATGTCTCTTATTACGATGAGAAATTTCCCTTATGTTCCTATTTTGCTTATAATTTTTAATGTGAATGGACATTGGACTTTGTTAAATGCTCATTCTGCATCAACAAATAAAATCAAGTGATTTTTATCATTTGTTTTATTTATCTGGTTGATCACATTAATCGTTTTTCAGATGTTGAACCAAACCTGTATCCCTGATATGAATCTTACTTATTCATGTTGAATTATTATTCTTTTTGACATGTTGTTGAATTCTATTGCCAAAGATTTTGTTGAAAACTTTTGCATCTAGGTTTATAAGTGATATTAGTCAGTAATTTTCCTTTTTTGTGGGATCTTTACCAGGTTTTGATATCAGAGTTATGCTGGCTTCATACAATGAATTTGGAAATGTTCCATCCTTTTCTCTGTTGTGAAATAGCTTCCGTAGTACTGGAATTAACTCCTCTCTAAAAGTTTGGTAGAATTCTCCAGTGAAGCCGTCTGGGTCAGGACTTTTTTGGTTGGCAGTTTTTTGATAACTTTTTCAGTCTCTTCTTCTGTGATGGGTTTATTAAGTTGTTGTACTTTTCTTTGTGATAATTTTGGTTAATGATATGAATCTAGGAATGTTTCCATTTCCTCTAGGTTTTCAAATCTGTTAGAGTTCAGTTTCTTGTAGTAGTCTGTTATGATACTTTTCATTTCAGTTGGGTCTCTTGTGACATCTCCCATCTCATTTCTTATTTGGGTTACTTGTTTCTTCTATTTTTCTCCTGTGAGTTTAGCCAATGGCTTATCAAATTTGTTGATCTTCTCAAAAAAAATAATTTTTGGTTTTGTTAATTCTTTCAATTGTTTTCTATTCTCTAATGCATTTAGTTCCATCCTAATCTTTATTATCGGTTTTTCTTCTGGTGCCTGAAAGGTTCTTTTGCTGTCCTCTTTCTACTTGTTCAAGTTGCAGGGTTAATTCTTTGGTTTGGGCCCTTTTTTCATTGTGGATATGTGCCTTTATAGAGATAAACTGACCTCTAAGCACTGCTTTTGCTGTATCCCATACATTCTGGTAGGATGTGTTTTCATTCTCACTTGATTCCATGAATTTCTTTATTGCATCCTTGATTTCTTCTGCAACTCCTAAGTTTTTGAGCAAAGAGTTGTTCAGTTTCTCTGAGTTCAAATTTCTACCCACGTGTTTTCTGCTAGTGATTTCAACACTTACAGTTTTATGGTCTGAGAAGATGCTTTGCATTAATTCAGTCATTTGAATTTTGTTGGGACTTCCTTTATGGCCTGATACGTGGTCTGTTCTGGAGAATGTTCCATACACATTGGAAACGAAGGTGTACTTGTCTGTTTCAAGTTAAAAAGTTCAGCATATATCTGTGAGATTGTGTTGGTTTATTATCACAGTAAGATCTCCTGTATCTTTATTGAGCTTTTTTCTGAATGATCTGTCCATTACTGAAAGTGGAGAGTTGAAGTGTCTCATTATCATGGTGCTGTGATCCACCTCATTTTCAGTGGTGTCAGCATTTGTTTGACGTAGTGAGATGCTCTGACATTGGGTATATAAATATTTAACATTGTTATATCCTCCTTATGTATTGAATCTTTAAGCAAGAAATTGTGACCATCCTTGTCCATGATGGTGTATTTTACTTTAAAATGTTTTATCTGAGATTAGTATTGCCACTCCTGCTCGTCTTCGCATGTTGTTATGGTACTGTATATTTTGCCATCCTTTGATTTTTAGTTTGTTCATGTCTTTGAGTCTAAGGTGTGTTTCTTGTAACAGCAGATAGTTGGTTCATGTTTTTGATCCAACTTTTTACTCTTAGTCTCTTTATTGGAGCATTCAGTCCATTTACATTCAGTGTAATTATTGATGGATATGCATTTAGTGCTGTCATTTTGGTACCTTTATTTTTGTGTTGTTGACATTTTCTTTGTTTCAGTTAATATTCTGTCTTGACTTGTAGATTCTCTTTATGTGTTTTCTTTTCATCTTTTTCAGTGTTGGTTTTGTGTCTGTTGAGACTTCTGTATTGTTTTGATACGTACCATTGTTAGTTGGCTTTGTGGCTACCCCACTGTTCCCCTTTAATGTTCTAAGTTTAAACCAGTCTTTAACTTCTTTGTATCTTCTTAGCTTTCTCTCCACCTGAAAGGTTTATGAATACAATATGTCCCTCTATAGTGTGATGCTGTCATAGTTTACATGTTGAGATCTCTTTTTCCCTAATTTTAGTATTTTAGCTTTGATTGAGCTTTTGACTTCCCTAACTAACTAAGATTCTAGATACTGTGTCCTGTGTTGCATCCTTGAGTATACAACTGGTGTTACTGACTTTCTAACTGAAGAATTTCCTTCAGTAATTCTTGTAATTTTTGTTTTGTTTTTGCAAAGTTTCTAAGCTTTTGTTTATCCAAGAATGCCCTCATTTCACCAACATATTTGAGAAATAATTTTGTCAGATATACAATTCTTGCTTGGAAGATCTTGTTGTTCCCCCTCCTTCAAGATTTTGTATATGTCATCCCATTGCCTTGGAGCCAACACAGTTTTGACTAAACAGCGAAAACTCCGTGTAACAGACTCTCCTTTATAAGTCAGTTTGGGTTTAAGCCTAGCTGTCTTTAAGAGTCACTTGCTACATTTCATTTTATTAAGCTTGACTATAATACCTGTTGGTGTCTCTTTTGGGATCTACTTCTTCTGAAGTTTGATGAGCAACTTGAATGGCTGCCTTCTTTTCTTTCATGATGTCAGAAAAGCATTCTTCCAGTAACTCTTCAGTAATTCTCTCTGCATTTTCTGCTATTCTTCCCTGTTCTGGGACTTCAATTACTCATAAATTGTTCCTCTTGATAGAGTCCAACATAATTCTTAATGATTCTTCATTTGTCTTGATTCTTTTATCTGATTTTTCCTCATAAATGCTGTTGCTTTATCTTCAATCACGCTAATTCTGCATTTCATTTTCTTAATCCTGTTTCTTTGTCTTCCATTTAATTGACTAACTCTGTTATTTTATTATTGATCCTCTGACTTTCAAATCATTTTAGTTCTAGAAATTCGTAGAGGTTGTTTAATTTTTCATTTTCTTCTGCCTCTCTCTGTATAATCTCCATCCTATCATCTAGAAGAGGTCTATACATCATTCTTTTATATTCTACCTCTGATAATTTCAAGAAGGCTTCTTCATCTGAGAAATTTTTTGAATCTTTATTTTGGAGATTTCCAGAGCCATGGTGGTCTCCTTCTTTAAATCACTACATATGGATTATTGTCTTTCAGCCATCAGAAAGTTGTCAGCCTCTCCAGTGTCATACCAGCAGAAGCTATGATGTAGCTTAAAGAAGGGAGGGAGGAAGGGAGCTGCTGCACTCAGCCACCAGCCACCACTGTACTCTCTATGTGAAACCATCTTAAGTTCAGCTTCTCTACTGAGAGAGATGCTGTTCAGTCACCCTGTTGCTCAGCTTGGAAGCCAGCCCCAATTGGGTCCACAGGTACAGCAGATCCCACCTGCTGATGGACAAACATGGCAACCTATCTGAGCAGTTTCTTTGGAGCCATGTGAGGAGATGCTACAGTGTAGCTCAAAGAAGGAAGGAGGGATGGGCACTGTCACACTTCGCAGCCAGCCACCACTGTGTTTTCTAGGTGCTGTTGTCTTTAAAACATCTTCATTGCTGAGAGAAGCACTATCCAGTCAGGTGCTGCTGGTAAGCATGGCAGCCGGCCCCAGCCAGGACCTCAAGTGTGGCTGACCCCACCTCCCAGCTGACAAAGATGGCCTCTTATGTGGGCCACCTCTCCTGTCTTCTGCCAGCAGAATCTATAGCAAAGCTCAGAGAAGAAACAGGGGAAGGACACTGTTGCACTCAGCCAACAGCAGCTGCTGAATTCTCTAGATGTGGCTGTCTTAAGTGCAGCTCTCTGCTCAGAGATGTGCTGTCCTTTCAGGTACTTGTGCTCAGTGTGGTAGCCAGCCTCAGCCAGGCTTTCAGGTGCAGAATCCTCAGTCCCAGTGGGCAAAGACGTGTCCATACTTGTAAGCCTTTCTGCTGCCACACCAGCAGAAGCAGGACCCTTTGCTCTGCCATCTTGCCTCTGATAAAGGTAATTTTCCTATTGCCCAGTCTGATTTCACAACTTTCTTCCCGATCTTGGGGCTCCTAAAATGTCAACAGCATTCCATTCAGTTGTTTTCCTAGGCCTTAGTTCTTAGCAGGAATTGAGATGTGTGACTAGTCTACCATCTTGGCCCTGCCTCCTGTTTTGATTTCTTGATTCACCAACTTTCAACTTTACATATTAACATACTGATAAAATAAATGATTTTATTTTCCACTTAAGTTGTTTCCCCTTCTTTCCAACCATTCCTCCAAGTAATGGAATTTTGCAATACTGTACTCAGTTCTTCCCTACCCACTAGTGAAAATTTTAAACCGGTTTAAGTTTCTATTTCTTGTTCTGTTTTACCCAGAGGAAACTTGTTTTGATCCCTGATTTGTGAGGAAAGCATTAGCTTCAACTTGTTTCTATGTGTGTTTAAAATAAGAAATTCAAACTGACATACAGGAAGACACCTTAAGATGAAGTGAGAATAGAAAGATAAGTTAAAGCTTTGTATGATCTTTCATAATAGCATATTTTTCACACTGATTTTGAGAAAACAGATTTTAAAGTCACTTAATAAAAAATACAAATTTATTACCTAATATGCCAATATATGTGAAGAAAGTATGGCAATGTGAGACACAAGAGGAAAAATAAAATATTGATATCTAATTTTTATTATTACTTTTAGTGGAGAAAACTATTGCTTCACATTTTCCCTTTACATAGTCCATCAAACAGCACATGCTAAATACAATGTTTTTATTATCCTATTTTTTTTCAAACACAGTTATCCAGATTCAGGAGAAGAAATACATAAGCAACAAAACAAACATATTTAAGCCTATGCAATTTTAGAAAACAGATTTGCTTATTTTGATATGGTAGGTGGCAATGTGATGCTAACATTGACAACTAGTAGGCAATTACATTAAAATACTATGGAAGAGAACAAGTGGGAGCAGCTCCCCACTTGTCTGTCAGTGGAGGCTTCCTTGCTGCTGTGATGCAGGAAGCTATGTCACTGGTATTTAGGTACCAGAAGGCTTGGCTTAGGATTAACCATGGTTGACAAGTTTCAGCTGAACTTCCAGACTAAGACAGGCTAAGACTGAATAGGAAGAAAGACCCTACTGCAGCTAAACATTGTCAGATATAGTGCTGGAAAGTGAGCCCCCTAGCTTGGAAGGCACTTGGAAGACAACTGGGAAGAGCTGCCTCCTCCAAGTAGAGTTGACCTTAAGGTCTCCAGAATCTTCATTCAGTGATGCAGCTCCACTCAAAGTGAGAAGGAACAGCTGCAAACATTCATTAATAAGCAGGACATGGAATGTACCAAGTATGAAACTAGGAAAATTAGAAGTTTTCAAAAATAAAATGGAACACTTCAACATTGACATCTTAGACATTAGAGAGCTGAAATGCACCGGTTTAGGCCATTCTGAAGCTGACAATCCTATAATCTACTATGCTAGGAATGGAAACTTGAAGAGGAATGGTGTTGTGTTCATCATCAAAAAGAACATTTCAAGATCTGTCCTGAAGTATGATGCTGTCACTGATAGGATAATATCCATACTCTTTACAAGGAATGCCAGTTAATATGACTATTATTCAAATTTATGCACTAACCTCTAAGGCCAAAAATGAAGAGGTTGAAGGTTTTTACCAGCTTCTGCAGTCTGAAATTGATCAAACATGTAATCAGGATGCATTGATAATTATTGGTAACTGGAATTCAAAATTGGAAACAAAGAAGGATCGGTAGAAGGAAAATATGGCCTTGGTGATAGAAATAATGTCATAGATTACATGATAAAATTTTGCAAGACTAACAACTTTTTCATTGCAAATGCCTTTTTTAACCAACATAGACAGTAACAGTACACATGGACCTCACCATTGGAGTAAACAGGAACCAAACTGACTACATCTGTGGAAAAGATGGTGGAAAAGCTTTGTATCAGTAGAAGACCAGGAACTGACTGTGGCACACACCATCAATTGCTCATATGCAAATTCAAACTGAAACTGAAGAAAAATAGAACAAGTCCACAAAAGCCAAAGTATGACCTTGACTATATCTCTCCTGAGTTTAGAAACCATCTCAAGAACAGATTTGATGTATTGATCACTAATGACTGAAGACCAGACAAATTATGTAATGACATCCAACATCATCCATGAAGAAAGCAAGCAGTCATTAAAAAGACAGGAAAGAAGGAAAAGACCAAATTGGATGTCAGAAGAGACTCTGAAACTTGCTTTTGAAATCGAGCAGCTAAAGCAAAAAGAAGGAATGGTGAAGTAAAAGACATAAACAGAAGATTTCAAACAGCAGCCCGAGAAGACAAAAGAAAGTGTTATGACATGTGCAAAGAGCTGGAAATGGAAAACTAGAAGAGAAGAACACATTCCACATTTCTCAAGCTGAAAGAACTAAAGAAAAATTCAAGCCTTGTGTTGCAATAGTAAAGGATTCTACAAGAAAACTATTAGATGACTCTGGGAGCATCAAAAGAAGACAGAAGGAATACACAGCCATTTGAAGAGGTAGCATATGATCAGGAATCAATGGCACTGAAGGAAGAAGCTGAAGCTGTGCTGAAGGCATTGGCAAAAAACAAGGCCCCAGGAATTGATGAAATATCAACTGAAATATTTTTAACAGATGCAACACTAGAAGTGCTCACTCATCCATGCCAAGAAATTTGGAGGACAACTACCTGGCCAACTGACTGTAAGATATGCCTATTTATGCCCATTCCAAAGAAAGGTGACTCAGCCAAATGTGGAAATTACTGGAAAACATTGGTGATATCACACACAAGTAAAATTTTGCTCAAGGTCGTTCAAAAGTGACTGCAACAACATATCGACAAAGAACTACCAGAAATTCAAGCTGGATTTAGCAGAGGATGTGGAACCAAGGATATCATTGCTGATGTCAGATGGATCTTAGCTCAAAGCAAAGAATACCAGAAAGATGTTTATTCATTGACTATGCAAAAGCATTTGATTGTGTGGATCATACTAAAGTTGCAGAAAATAGGAATTCCCCAGTACCTAACTGTGTTCTTAAGGAATACGTATATGGATCAAGAGGCAGTTGTACAAATGGAACAAGAGGACACTGCATGGTTTAAAGTCAG
Organism: Heterohyrax brucei; assembly: GCA_028571685.1. NCBI lineage: Eukaryota > Metazoa > Chordata > Mammalia > Hyracoidea > Procaviidae > Heterohyrax > Heterohyrax brucei. The sequence continues at coordinate 134,949,682 of CM053150.1, forward strand.
GAAAGGTCTGCATCAACATTGTATCCTTTCACCATACCTTTTTAAACTGTATGTCGAGCAAATCCAAGAAGCCGGATTATAAAAATAACAAGGCATCAAGATTGGAAGATGACTCATTAACAACTTGTGTTATGCAGAAGATACCACCTTACTTTGCCGAGGCCCATTACCCACAAAGGCCTCTATGAGCAGAGCTATATGCCTATCTGATGCCGAGTGGACACATTTCACCCTTCACATATATTTTTGGCCGACTCTCCCTAATGATATTTTGCACCCTAAATAAATCTTCCTCAAAAATACCCTGTTATCTCCCGGCACTAGGACCAAAGAAGACGCTTTCTGAGAAGGGTTTTACAGCCCCCTTGGCTTAATGAGTTCCGACACAGCATGCCCAGCCCGAGAATACCGAGGCCGGCCCGGCTTCACTGGCTTCCCCCAACTGCACTTCCCCCTCCACATGTGAAACATAATATTATATGAAAGCCCCTGGGAAGCTTCCCAAAGACAACACTCCACACAACTTTTAGAAATAGACATCTCACTCCTTACAGCAGGAAGATAGATAGGCTCCCAAGTTTATTATAATTGGTATGACAAACGAATAAACACTAAAGAAATATCCTTCTTAGAGAAGCTTAAGGTTGGGGGACAGTAAACACTTACTATCCTCACAGAGAGAAGTAAAATAAGAACATAGGAGGAGCAAACAGAGACAGCTAAATAACGAAGCTTTGAGGTGTCTACCCTTCTTTCTGTGCCCTTGACCTCGAGGTATGAATAGAACCATTCAGTTCAGAGCATAACTTTGTTTTCACTGTTAAACTTTGTTTTCACTGTCAATTATCACCACAACACACCTGCCTCGGGCCATTATCTAGAAGGCCTTGACAATTAACAAGAGAAATGAGACCATGAGAGGCCAGTTTCTTGCTAGCTAATAGCTTATGTGATGAAAAAATAGAGTGAAAATCACATCACCTCAATTATAAAAAATAAAGACAGACCTTAGCAGGCTGCCATTCTTCGGACTTCTAGTTGTCTCAGTCTCATTTCTTTCTCTTTCGCCGATGCCATTCCCTCCTTTTGGGGTCCTGAAACCCTGCTGGGGCTGGCTCCCGGCATTACCTGCTGGAAGTGAGGAAGATTTCAGTATGGATTGTACCTCAACATCAGGGAAACCAAAATCCTCACAGCTAGACCAGTAAGCAACATTGCAATAATTGGAGAAAAGATTGAGGTTGTCACGGATTTAATTTTACTTGGGTCCACAATCAACGCCCATGGAACCAGCAGTCAAGAAATCAAAAGATGCATTGCACTGGGAAACTCTACTGCAAAGGACTTCTTTAAAGTATTCAAAAGTAAAGATGTCACTTTGAAGATTAAAACTGCCCCAAGCCATGGTATTTTCAATTGTATTATATGTATGAGAAAGCTGGACAATGAACAAAGAAGACAGAAGAAGAATTGATGCCTTTGAATTGTGGTGTTGGAGAAGAATGTTGAATGTACCATGGACTGCCAAAAGAACCAACAGATCTGCTCTGGAAGAAGCGCAGCCAGAGGGCTCCCTGGAAGCAAAGATAGCAAGGCTGCATCTTATACACTTTGGGCAAGTCAAGAAGGATCAGTCCCTGCAGAAGGACATCACACTTGGTAGAGTGGAGGATCACTGAAAAGAGGAAGACCCTCGATGAGACAGACTGACACAGTGGCTTCAACAATGGGCTTGAGCACAGAGACAACTGTGGACATGGTGCAAGAGTTGGCAGTGTTTCCTTCTGTTGTTCATGTGATCACTGAGTTGCAAAAAACTCAATGACAGTTAACAACAACAGTTCCTAATAACAACTTACAATAAAACTTGAGTGCAGACTTACTATCTAAGCAATTTCCCAACCATCTAAAAGAGGAAGAGCTACTGTTATTTAAATTATCACCTGATTTCACAGCTAAATGTGTAATAGTGACCTTTCCTTTATCGGTTTTCTGGGAGCCTGCACTAAAGCTATCTTTGAGGCAATGCAGCATGACAGGAGCATAACTTTATTTTATATTTGGCCTATTTAAAAACCTGAATGGTGTTTTTAAGAAGTCTAACTCAAAGCAACTGAACAGGACAGAGTGGAACTGCCCCACAGAGTTTCCAAGACTACAAACTTACAGAACCACACACTGCCACCTCTTGATTACACAAAGTAGCTGGTAATTTCGAGCCTTGACCTTTCAGTTAGCTGCCAAGTTCTTATCCATTGTGCTATCAGTTAAGGAAAACTGGGGTTAGGTGTGGGAAATGAAAAGGACGTTGTGAAATTGCATGTAGGTAATGATAAAGGTAAAGCAGAGTGATAGAAAAGTAACAGGTGACTGGCACAGTGCATCCCCAACAAACAAACTGAGATAGAGAGAGCAGTGTTCAAGAAACATATTAGGACATATTCTCAGGATCAAATCCTGTGGAGGGAGAGAAGGGAAGAAAGCACTACTGGCACAGGGAGAAGTCTGGCTACCATTTGGAAACTGGGATAGCCAATTAGAGATTTCTGAATTGAAAGAAAGGTACTAAGCATTTATAACACACACACACACACACACACACACACACACACACGCACACACATTCCCAGTTCCCCATCTCCATACTAACTACACCTTTGTAAAAGGGTGCAGCTGATGCCCTGGAGGTGATGGTTCTGTGGCAGACAGAGAGGGCAAAGAACTGAGGGCTGTGAGCAAGCATCAGTGCCAGCAATGGGAGGAATAGGCTCTTTAGTCATGAAATGGGGGATGGATGGCTCATCACTGTACCCAATACTGTCCAGGCTTGGGTCCTTCAGACCACCTTCCTGTAAGTCCAGAGAACAGCTCCTCCATGATTCTGTGAGTTTTCTTTTTCTAGGTGAAGAGGAGTAGGTGAAGGTTTGTAAGATTTTATAACACGGGGAATTACAGCCCATGTTACTGCAGCTGTTTGCAAGATTGCAGCTGATATTCATTTTCTCCTTCCCCTACAATTCATTCTAGAGCCTATTCATCTTCATCTAGTACTATTTCTAAAGTAGTCACTTACCTGGTAGCATAACTTAGACTCTCATTCCTGGGAGCTCTCCATCGCTGGTCACCAGGCCTTTCTCAATTTTAACATGAAATTGGATGAGGAATTACCAAGAGACATCCAAGTGGATACCCAGGTACCAAAGATATTTATCTGTTCCTCTGTTATTTAATGACATCACAACTTTCTCCAGATTATCTGGATCAATTATCTCTGCCAGGATGCTGAATGTTCTTCAAGCAAGACAAACCCAAAGTGACTAGGTGAAAGTCATAGATTAATATTCAACTAAACTCTTCTGAGTTCTCATATTGAAATATTACTCCTCTGAGTACCAGGACCTCTAAACATTCGGAGGTCAAGACTGTGGTGACAAGAAACACAAATGACAATATCAGACTAATACTTACTTCTACCTAGTAGTTCCAAGACCCATGTATTCTGCCTATTGGAGACACAGCACCAAATAATAACCATTGATTTAACAGATGCACTACATCCTGGTGAATCCTGGTGGTAGAGTGATTAAGAGCTTGGCTGCTAAACAATAGCTTGAATCCACCATCCAATCCTTGGAAACACTATAAGACAGTTCTATTCTGTCCGATACGGTTGCTATGAGTTGAAATCAACTTGACAGCAATGGATTTTTCTACATCCTGAAAGATGGCACATCATCCTTGCAAAGTATCATTTCTGAGCTTTTGCCCCAGACATTTCATTGCTCTACTAGACTTGTCTCAAGTTTGTCACACGGTGGGGACTTGGGTGTTGCTGTGATGCTAAGAGCTATGCCACTGGTATTTAGATACCACACCAACAGGGTCACCCATGGTGGAGAGTTTCAGCTGAGCTTCCAGACTAAGACAGACTAGGAAGAAAGACCTGGGAGACTACTTCTAAGAAGTATTAGCCAGTAAAAATCTTATGAATAGCAGCAGAACATTGTCAGATACAGTGAAGGAAAATGAGCCCCGCCCCCCTCCCAAGTTGGAAGGCACTCAGAAGACGTCTGGGAAAGAGCTGCCTCCGCAAAGTACAGTCAACCTTAATGACGTAGATGGAGTAAAGCCTTTGAGACCTTCATTTGCTGATGTGGTACCACTCAAAATGAGAAAAAGCAGCTGAAAAAATCCATTAATAATTGGAATGTAGTATGTACCACGTGTGGATCTAGGAAAACTGGACATAATAAAAAATGAAATGGAATGCCTAAACATCAATATCCTAGGCGTTAGTGAGTTGAAAGCCACCAATACCGGCCATTTTGAATCAATAATATGGTCTGTTATGCCGGAAATGAAAACTTGAAAATGAATGGTGTTGCACTCATAGTCAAAAAGAGCTCTTCAAGATCTCTCAGTGTTAGGATTATGTCCCTGTGCCTACAAGGAAGGCCAGTTAATATGACTATTACTGAAACTTACATATCAATCGCTAAGCAAATAAGGAGAAACTGAAGATTTTTACCAGCTGCTGCTGTCTAAAATTGACCAAACATGCAATCTGGATGCACTGATAATTACTGGTGATTAGAATGCAAAACAAAGCAGAATGACCGGTAGCTGGAACATAAACAGCCTTGATGACTGAAATGATGCCAGAGATCATATGATAAAATTTTGTAAGACCAACAACTTCTTCATTTCAAATACTTTTTTCACCAACACAAACAGCAGCTATGTATATGGACCTCACCAGATGGAATACACAGGAATCAAATCGACTACATTTGTGAAAAGATGACGGAAATGTTCCATATCAGCATTCAGAACAGATCAGGTGCTAACTGCAGCACGGGTCATCAATTGCTGGCATACAAGTTCAAACTGAAACCGAAGAAAATTACAACAAATCCACTAAAATCATAGTATAACCTTGAGTATATCCCTCCTGAGTTTAGAAACCATCTCAAGAACAGATTTGATGTGTTTAACACTAAATGACTGAAGACCAGACAAACTGTGGAATGACATCAAAGACATCATCCACGAAGAAAGAAGTCATTAAATGAGAGGAAAGAAAGAAAAGACCAAACTGGCTGCCAGAAGACTCTGAAACTTGCTCTCAAAACTTGAGCAGCTAAAACAAAAGAAATGATGAAGTAAAAGAACTGAACAAAGATTTCAAAAAGCAGCTCAAGAAGACAAAAGAGTATTATAATAATGTGTAGAGAGCTGGAAATAGAAAACCAAACGATAAGATCATATTCTGCATTTCTTAAGCTAAAAGAACTAAAGAAAAAATTAAAGCCTTGAGTTGCAATAGTAAAAGATTTTATAGCAAAAATATGAAAAAACTCAGGGAGCATCAAAAGAAGATGTAAGAAAAACACAGAGTCATTATGCCAGAAAGAACTGGTTAACGGTCAATCATTTGAAGAGGTAGCATATGATCAAGAATCAATGCTATTAAAGGCAGAAGTTGAAGCCACACTGAAGGCACTGGCAAAAAGCAAGGCTCCGGGAATCGTTGGAATATCAATTAAGATATTTCAACAAATGGATGCAGCACTGGATGTGCTCACTTGTCTATGCCAAGAAATTCAGAGGACAACTACTTGGCCAACCAACCTGAAGAGATCCATATTTATTCCTACTCTAAAGAAAAGTGATCCAACTGAATACAGAAATTACCAAATAATATCATTAATATCACATACACATAAAATTTTGCTCAAGATCTTTCAAAAAAGTGACTGCAACAGTATATTGACAAGGAACTGCCAGAAATTGAAACTGGATTCACAAGAGAAAGTGGAACCAGGGATATCATTGCTGATGTCAGATGGATCTTGGCTGAAAGCAGAGAATACCAGAAAGAGGTTTACCTGTGTTTCACTGACTCTGCAAAGGCATTGAACTGTATGGATCGTAATAAATTATGGCTAACATTGCAGAGAATGGGTATTCCAGAACACATAATTGTGCTCTTAAAGAATCTGTACATGGATCAAGAAGCAGTTGTGCAAACAGAACAAGGGGATGCTACAGGGTTATAAACCAGCAAAGGTGTGCATCAAGGTTATATCTTCTCACTCAGCCTTTACAATCTCTATGCTGAGCAGCTAACCCAAAAAGCTGGACTATATGAAGAAGAACATGGCATCAGGACTGGAAGAAGACTCATGAACAACTTGTGTTATGCAGATGGCAGAACCTTTCTTTCTGGAAGTGAAAAGGACAAGAAACAATTACTGATGAAGATCAAGACCATAGCCTTCAGTATGAATTGCACTTCAACATCAAGAAAACAAAAATCCTGACAACTGGACCGGTAAGCAACATCCTCACAAACAGAGAAAGGATTGAGGTTATCAAGGATTTCATTCTACTTGGGTCCACAATCAACTCCCATGGAAGCAGCAGTCAATAAATCAAAAGATACATTGCATCAGGAAAATCTGCTGCCAAGGACCTCTTTAAAGTGTTGAGAAGTACAGATGTCACCTTGATTACTAAGGTGTGCCTGACCCAAGCCATAGTGTACTCAGTCTCATCATTTGCTTGTGAAAGCCAGACAATAAATAAGAAAGACAGAAGAAAAATTAATGCCTTTGAATTGAGGCGTTGGAGGAGAATACCATGGACTGCCAAAAGAACAAACAGATCTGTTCTGGAAGAAGTACAACCGGAGTGCTCCCTGAAAGCAAAGATGGTGAGACTGTGTCTTACATACTTTGGACATGTTTTCAGGAGGGATAAGTCCCTGGAGAAGGGCATCATACTTGGTAGAGTGGAGGGTCAGCACAAAAGAGGAAGACCCTCAAGAAGACAGACTGACACCAGTGGCTGCAATCATGGACTTAAGCATAAGCATGATTGTGGACATGGCACAAGACCAGGTACTGTTTGGTTCTGTCGTGCGTTGGGTCACTATGAGTAGGAACTGACTTGACAGTGCCTAACAGCAACAACTAAACAATCAGATTCTGGGTGGTATGATATGTGACAGAAGCAGTAAATTCTTGGGTCTTATGTTCACTTCTACAACTCTGTCATGGATTGAACTGTATCCCCCCCAAAATCTGTTTAACTTTTTGGCTGGGCCATGATTCCCAGTATTTTATGATTGCTCTCCATTTTGTGATCTTCCCATGTGGTAAATCCTAATCTCCGCCTGTGGTTACTAGACTGGATTATGTTAAAGAGAATTAGTGTGGAACTGTAACACCCTTGCTAAGGTCACCTCCCTGATCCGATGTAAAGAGAGTTTCCCTGGAGTGTAGCTTGTACCACCTTTTATCCTACAAAAGATAAAAAGAAATGGAAGCAAGAAGAGAGTTGGGGACCTCATATCACCAAGAAAACTATACCAAGAGCAGAGCAAGTCCTTTGGTTCCTGATGTTCCTCCACTGAAATGCTCTCATACCAAAGAAACACTGATGCAACAGAAGGAATTTCCTACAGAGACAACAGAGAGTGTGTTCCCCTGGAGCCAGCACTCTGAATTTGCACTTCTTGAGTACTGGACTGTGTGAGAATAAACTTTTCTTTATTTAAAGCCATCCACTTATGGTATTTCTTTTAGAGCAGTACCACATGACCAAGACAAGAGCAGGTTGTTTCTTGAATATAATGTTATGTGGATACTGTGATGGGTTAAAGATTTATAAGCTCTTGGGTATTTTTTCTTGCTACAGTCCTAAAGATAGAAACAGCAAACTCATACCTGATACACGTGTCAGAACTCCATCAAAACTAATTGCTGCTTCTTGGGATAGGAAAAAGACATTTATGATCAATTCACCTCTGTGTGTCCAGTTGTCCTTCTTAATATCAAGTGCCTCAGCATTTGTCACTATTGTGGGCAGGGTGAACCGTGGCATTGGCTAGTGGGAGGTAGTGCCAATAAGCCAAGCTGACTGGTATTAACAGTGCATTCCTCATTGTTCAATGCTTCTTCTATCATGGGCCCTCTCTGGTGGATATTTGCCTCTTTATACTTACTGCCGTACTACAAAAGTCCATTGCCACTGAAGTGATTCCAACTCTCGGCAATTTCATGTCCATCAGAGTAGAACTGCACTCTAAATGGTTTTTCAGTGGCTGTGATGTTTTGGAAGTGGACCAACAGGTCTTTGGGTGGATTCAAATTGCCAATCTTCTGTATAGTAGCCAAGAGCAAACTGTATCAGATAATAAGACTTAACTTACTATCCAAATATTTCCACCCTGGAATTCCTTGTCTCCAATTTTCAATTCCTTTTTTTTTTTCCTGACAGCATTTGGCTTGGCTTGGCTGGCTAGCTTCCTGAACAACTGACCAAATCATCTACCACTGCACGAGTCTGTATGCAATCTGGTGTCTTCTTCCTAATGAGGTAAATGTCCAGAAGCACAGCCCAAGCCTCTAACAATTTGAATAATTTTCCTTCATCATTGTTGTTTAAGGGCACTTCTGAATGGGACTAAAATGAAGCTGCCATTTTGCCACTAGTTTTTTATTTATTCCCAAATACCAAGACAAGTTCAGGCATTCATTTATAGGTTAGTCATCTGAGAATCACCCTTTCTCCCACCCTGAAGTCATAGGTATGAGCTAAGAGAAGGTGACAGTTGCAACCATAAGTCTGGTCTACCTATTCATGCAGCCTGCTTATTCCCTCCAACCTTGTATATGCTCAATGCCAGATGTGCTATTTCCATCTTACAACGGGCTACTGCAGGACCCATGTGACCTTACGATTGGTGGACCAGAGAGAACCCAAATAATAAAGGGCAAGTCTGGCTACATGATCACGTTGTATTGCATAGGCCAGGCTTATAATTTCTTCCAAGACCAGCATAACATCAAGAGCACTTCTTTAAAGATGTATAATTATCTGTTGCAAGAGATATTGCTTTGCTCCAAATTCCACTAATCTGCCTTTTGGGGCAGAATTATTTCACTGGAAGTAACTTTCCATAAAATAGACACTTCACTTTTTCCTACCTAAAATTACATACCTATAGCACCACAGGGTCTTTCAGGTTGTTTAACTCAGAGAGGAGATCCACTAACATTGTAGCCTGAATCTGTAGCTGAACTCTTTTCTTCCCTGGCTTACAACTTTTCATGCATCTGAATATCTGAGCTGGTGCAATACTCCCAAGTGTAGAATACAGAAAAGACACACACCAAACACTGTATTTCCATCTTTGTGTTACAAGGAACACAGTGCAATAATTTGGAAAAAAAAATGTGCTTTTAGATTGATATCTCAGTATGTCACTGATCCTGGACACCTGAAAATTTTATTAATGTGGATAGATCCTCAATATTTATAAAGTTTATCTTCCACCTCAAGTATGTGTGTCTTACCAAAGCCTTAAAAGCAATTTTCAAAATGTGAAACAAAAATCTAACTCAGAAAGAAAAACCAGACTTGCTGGCCTGACCGAGACTGGAGAAACTCTGAGGTTACGGACCCTGGACACCTTTTCAATTCAGTAATAAAGTCAGTCTTGAGGTCATCCTTCAGCCAAAGACTGGAAAGATACATAAAATGAAACCAGACTAAAGGGGCATGCCAGCCCAGGGGCAAGGACTAAAAGGCATTAGAGGACAGGAAAGCTGGTAATGAAGAAACACAAGATTTGAGAAGGGAAAGTTCTGTGTGTTGTGGTATTGTTAATGTGTCATAAAAATGTGTAAGGTTTAATGAGAAGTTTGTTTTATAAACCTTCATCTGAAACAAAATGAAAAATAAAGAACATATGCCTACTTTCTATGAATATACATAAAGATCTTTTTTTTTTATTATGACTGAGTGAAAATGTACAGTCTCGTATAAATTTACATGCCTACCTATATGCAGCTTCCACTGCCCTCCCTGTCCGGTGACAGCACACTATTCCTCTCTGCTCCATACATGTCTCATCCTTTCCCCTCCTCTCCACCCACTCTCCTCCCTCCAGCTAGAGGTCAGCAGGATGATATCCTATAAATGCATAGAACCATAAAGCACAAAGATCTTTAAAAAAAAAGAAGAAGAAACTCCCAATTCTTGCTCATTTAGTACAATTAGCATGAAGCCATCAATATGGTGGATAGTTTGATACTATATGGATTGTCTAGCTATCACCATAGCAATTTTTTGATTGTAATTCAGATGAAGGTTTACAGAACAAACTAGTTTCTCATTAAACAGATACACATATTATTTAATGACGTTGGTTAAGAACCCCACAACATTTCTTGACCTTGGGCTCCCTATTACCAGCCTTCCTGTCCCCTTCTGCCTTCTAACCCTTGGCCCTGGGTTGGCATGCCCCTTTAGTCTCTTACTGTTTTGTGGGCCTGTCCAATCTTCAGCTGAAGGATGAACCTCAAGAGTGACTTCATTACTGAGCTGAAAGGGTGTTTAGGGTCCATACTGTCAGGGTTTCTCCAGCCTCTGTTAAGCCAACAAGTCCGATCTTCCTTTTACAGTTAGAATTTTGTTCTACATTTTTCTCCAGCTCTGTCCAGGGTCCTCTGTTGTGATCCCTGTCAGAGCACAGTCAGAGGTAGTAGCTGGGCCCCATCTACTTGTACTGGGCTCACTCTGGTAAAGGTCATAGTAGTTGCGGTCCATTAGTCCTTTGGACTAACCTTTCACTTGTATCTTAAGTTTTTTCACTTACCCTTGCTCCCAAAGGGTTGAGACTGGTGAAGTATCTTAGATGTTCACTCATAGGCTTTAAGACCCCAGATGCTACTCATCAAAGAAGAATGTAGAACATTTCTTTTATAAACTATATCAGAGTAAATTTTGACAAAAATTAAGAATGTTAGTAGAGTCCTAGACACAGATTTTTACGTATTACAAAGGAATTTGTACTATTCTGATCTCCCTTTTTTACAAGGATAGAACATAATACATTCACTAGATCAATGACTGTATAGAATGCATTAATCTTCTCTAGCAAAGTTACCCTATCAGGCACACAGTTGACAATGGGGCTACTACTTGTCTGCAGAAATTCAGTGTCATCTGCTAGGTTCCATCTGTTTTTTTAAAGGTTATACAGGTGAATTAATTGGAGATAGGAGGAATCATTTTTTTAATGAATGGCATTGATCTCTGTCATTTACTATAGATATAGTATATATATATACATACACATACATACATATATACACATATATACTCATATATGTACACATTGTACTATCTTGGCTGTATATGTGTGGTAGGGTGCTAATTTCAGATAATTCTATATGACATTTTAATTAAAAAAACTGTTACATTATCAACAAAAGAATCTGTGGTAGGGAAATTATGCAAACTATGATAACCATACATTCCAATAATACATTTGAGACTTGAGAAATAATCACCAGATGACTCCATGGACCTAGTGGCAGTGGATCCACTGTGAGTTTGACCTCATATGGCCCTATTATAAGAAAGGAATTCAAAATGGTATTTTAGATCTCCATGTAGCATTGTCAGTTCAGACTCTCTGACCAAATAGTGTGCTGTCACCGCACAGGGAAAGCAGTGGAAGTTGCATATAGGCAGGCATGTAAACTTATATGGGAATGTACATTTTCACTCATTCATATTAAATTAAAAAAATAAATAAATAAAACTCATTAGAACTTGGGAAAAAAAATGTTAAAATATTTCCTTTTCTCCAATGTGTGTATTTCAAGAGTAGATAAATGTAGGCGCATCCTTTAGGGGAGGCCTAGAACAATCTCTGCTCTGTATATTTGCTATGTGATTGTGGTTCCTTTTCTCCCAGGAACCTCAGAGGACATGAGCAAATTTAATGTATAATAACGGACTCAGGTACAGAAACTAAGCAGTGAATCATGATTAGTTATTAAAAAAAACCTCTCTCAACTTTTTGTTCATTCATCATTGATCTCTTCTGTTTATGCAGGTTGATCCCTGGAGATGCCATCTATTATTAATTACCTCTGTTGTGTCAGCCCTCCCTGGCTGCCACTGATCTTGCCACCAATGATAACAGTTGCACTGCCTGGCTTCTGAAGGTAGAGTACCACTACCTGCCTCTGCTATTTCAGGGTTTTATCATGTCTTTGCTCCTTGGAAACTTTATGGAGCAGTTCTACTCTGCCCTGAAGGTCACTGTGAGTTGGCATTACCTTGGCAGTACTGGGTTGGATTCTTCTGGTTTTTGCTCTCAGTGAACCTATTTCAGTGATGGTTTCTATTCCCATCAGCTCTGGTTAACTCAAGACCACCACCACTGAGATTCTCAGTGATGCTGATACTATACCAGGACCTGCTTCCTTTTGTTGTGGTAAACAGAATGTCCTTCAGGCTTTTCCTCCAAACCATAGACAGTTGCCAGTTTCATACAGTGTATCCATTTTGGCATATTTACTTCTCTGAATTTTTGTTCTGTCTCTTTACTATCTTCCATAATCATTGTCACATTTCTAATTTATTTGTTATGAGCTAACACTTACTCCAAACTTCTAAGATCCATCCTAGAAGTATGTTAGCACAACTAGCACTCAGCCATCCTTTCAGGGAGCACAGGAGCTGAGATGGCCCTACAGATTGTTACAAGGGCCTGGGTGAATGGCTGGAAATTTATATCCTGCAGACCAACACTGACTCTCCCCAGGAAGATCTTGTGACCTTAGACAAAGTAGCTCTCTTCACCAGAGCTCAGTTTCCAGAGAAGACTCCCAGCTGGGAGCTGCATTCACTGTGGGTATGGAAAAGTCCTTAAGTCTCAAAACAGATTCTGGACATTTCAGCCAAAACTGCAGGATTAAATGTAAGGAAAGCAATTATGGGACAAAATCAAGTTATTTCTGTTACTGAAGGTGATAGGTGCATAGCAATTCTACGTACAACAGAACCAGAATACTTCTTCGTCCTGTGCCATCCTCAGTATTGCTGCTGTGCTTGAGCCCGTTGTCACAGCTACTGATCAATCCATTTCTCCTCAATTTTGCTGACCGTCTACTTTACTAAGCAGGATGTCCTTCTCAGAAGGGACTGATCTCTCCTGACAACATGTCCAAATTACATGAGATTAAGGCTCACCATCCTCGCTTCTAAGGAACATTCTGGCTGTACTTCTCTCAAGACAGTCTGTTCATTCTTCATGGCCCAGTCAAACTGATACATATTTTGGGGAGAGGGAAAATGATTAAATCCATGACAGTAAATGTGAAAAAAATAACAAAACTCAGAAAAAAGTATATTAAAAAGACAAAAATATGAGTAAAATATTTCTGAGATCAAAGATTATAATGAAAATATTGCATCTAAAAAACAGGAGTACAAGACACACAAGATTTAATTAACATAACTGAGAAGACAGCCACGGGAAATAAAAAATGAGATGTAAAGTCAATGATAAAAGTGGAAGCAGAAAATAAAACATACTATGACAGAGAAGATGCCTACTTTTTTCTTTTTCTTTTTCTTTTTTTTATTTTAACAGACCTTATTTCTAGAGGGAAACTCTAGTAGCATAGGGGATAAGTGCTACGTCTGCTAACCAAAAGGTGAACAGTTCAAAATCTGTCAGGTGCTCCTTGGAAACTCTATGGAGCACTTCTACTCTGTCCTATAGAGTCTCTATGAGTTGAGATCAACTCGGTGGCAGCGGGTTTGGCTTTCTGTTTTTTTGTTTTTGTTTTGTTTTTTGTTGTTGTTTTAATTACTTTCAGAGAAGTTTTAAGTTTACAGAAAAGTAACTGGAAACTTACAGAGGCTTTCTGTATACTCCCTCTGTCGTGGATTGAATTGTGTCCCTCAAAAAATGTGCGTAACAATTTGACTGAACCATGATTCCTACCATTGTGTGGTTGCCCTCCATTTTATGGTTTTCCTAGGCTGTAAATCCTATTCTCTGCCTGTGGTTAATAGACAGGATTAGAGTGGGATTGCAATACCCTTACTAAGGGAGTTTCCACGGAGCGTAGCTTGCACCACCCTTTATTCTTTTCTCCTTCAAGAGGCAAAAGGAAAGGAAAGCATACAGAGAGTGGGTGACATCATACCATCAAGAAAGCAGTGCTGGAAGAAGAGCATGTCCTTCCAACCTGATGTTCCTGCTACAAAATGCTCTCAGATCAAAGAAAGACTGATGCAACACAAGGACTTTCCTCCAGGGCCCACAGAGAAAGAGTGCGCTCCCGGAATTTGGAATTCTACCCTACTGGACTGTGTGAGAAAAAACCTTTCTTTTTTTACCTTTTTGGTATTTCTATTAAAGCAGTACCAGATGACTAAGACACCCTCTCCACCCCCAGTTTCTCCTATTATTTACATTTTGTGTTAGTGTGGTATATTTGTTACAAATGATGAACCAACATTGATACACTGTTTTTAACCAAAGTCCATAGTTAATATTAAGGTCGACTTTCTGTTGTACAGTACTATGGGTTTTGATAAAAGCACAATGTCATGCATCTACCAATACAGTATTACACAGAAGGGTTTGTTTTCCCTAAAAATTCCTCTGGGTTCCACCTTTGCACCACTCTCTCCACCTCAGCCTCTTGCAAATACTGTTTTGTTTAATATTTTACTGTGCAGTAAGTGAAAATTGACAACCCAAGTCGATTTGTCATATACAAACTTCCACACCCTGTGACAGCACGCTGCTTTTCTCATTGAGCCTCCCACGTCCGTTCAGTCAGCCCTTGTCCTCCCCACCCTCTCATCTCACCTCTGGAGAGGAGCTGCCCGGTTAGCCTCACTTATATACTTAAACCAAGAAGCACACTCTGCCAGCATGTCTTTATAGTCCAGTGCAATCCTTGTCTGAAGAGTTGGCTTTGATAACGATTTCAGTGCCTGTCTAACAGAGTCCAAGGGCCGTGCTCCAGGGAGCTTCCAGTCTTTTGGACAACCAGGTCAACCAAGTCTGGGCTTTTTAATATAGCTCAAGGTTTTCATGCCAATTTTTCTCCCAATATGTCAGGGACTCTTTGTTGCATCCCCTGTCAGGAAAGCCTGGTGGTGGCCAGGCACCATCTTCTTTGGTGAAGTGCCTATTTATATCCTTTGTCCAGTTTTCATTTGGGTTATTTTCCTTCTTGTTGTTGAGGTTTTGAAGTATCTTGTATATTAGAGATGAGATGCTGCTTGGATCTGTGGTAGTAAAAAAAAATTTCCCACTCTGTAGGTTATCTTTTTACTCTTTTTAGATTCAAACTATAAATTTTTGGCTTTGAGGAATTCTGTTATCTATTTTCTCTTCTGGTGTTTGTGCTTTGTTAGTAATATTTTGTAGTTTGTTTATGTCTGCTATTAGGGGTCCCAGAATTGTCCTTCCTTTTTTTCACTATCTTTATGGTTTTAGATTTGGTATTTAAGTCTTGACCTGTGTGGAGTTAGTTTTTGTGAATCCTGTGAGATATGAGTCTTTGCTTCTTTTTTCTTTTCTTTTTGCAGGTGTATATCCAGTTACACCAATACTATTTGTTAGAGATTATTTTTTCCGCAGTGTCATGGACTGAATTGTGTCCCCCTTGCCAAAATGTGTGTAGCAGTTTCGCTGGGTCATGATTCTCAGTATTGTGTGATTTTACTCCGTGTGTATTTAGGAGTAGAGCTGTACCCAAAAGGATTTTGAAGACAGAGACCTTTTGGAAGCAGGTTGCCAGGTCTCTTGTTTCTGAAGCACCTTTGGATTGGTTTGAACTGCCAAACTTTTCATTCATAGCTGAGTGTTTAACCATTCATACCACCAAAAGATTTTCCAATAATAAAAACATACATAGGTAAGCCACTTCTTGATATATTCATTTTATTTAACAGAGATAAAAGGAAATTAGATGACATGTGGATGAAACTGAGCTTCACTCCAAGCTTCACCCATAAAATGTAAGATCACCGTATGAAAATGTATAAACATCCTCTCCCGATCCAATTCTTGAAATATGCATTGGCAAAGAAGATTTGCTGAATTCAAAGGGTGGTCAGTTTATGCTAAAGACGATAAATAATTTAGAAAAACAGTGTGAGAATGGTTGCACAACATGAAGAATGTAATCAATATCACTGAACTGTACATACAGAAATTGTTAAATTGCTGTATGTTTTGCTGTGTATACTCTTATATTTACCAATACCACATTTATTGCTATTTTTCCTAGATTCAAACAGAATATAACCAAGATAAGGGCGTGATTTCCTGTACAGTCATGCTTTTTTTACTACTCTCTGTCTCAGCACATGCTGTAGCCTGATCTGAAATGTCATTCCCTTGTCAGCCTGGAAAACTTTTCCTCATCCTTCAAGACACAGCACAAGTGTCACCTCCTCTTTAGAGCCTTATTGCCAGTCTCTTCTTCATCATCTCACTGTGCACTGTAAATATTTCTATTAGATACCTGTCACACTGAATGGAAATTATTTCATCTTGTCTCTGTTATTCCTGCTAGACTGTGAGCTCACTGAGAGCATGGTCCATAGTTCAGTCATTAGCATGTCTCCTAAACTTCGTATAATACCTGGAACACTGCATACACATACTCTAAATACTTAAGGAAAACAAAGGGGGAAAAGTGTCTTCTTGTGTCCTTGGTCCATTAATTTGAACTAAAAATGAGTAATAGTTAACAGAAACATCTTATGGTATACGTTTCAGGACCACCTGGGAGAAGAACCCAGTAACTAGAAGGTGCTACCACATATAGAGCTCCTGAAGTATGACAATTCATGGCAGAAGAAAAATTGCAATTATACTAGTGGCCTCTGGGCACCTAGTTAGAACTTAAGAGGAAATGAATGACTTCCATTTTCTGGAGACATCCTAAGCACTGAATCTAGCTCTTTACAGTGAGTTTCAATTTTTTTCTAAAAATGTATATATGTATACTAACAATACTTGCCTCCTTTTTCTTATAATCATCTCTAAAGACTGGATGGTAAGGTGAGATGTGCACAGATGCCAAGTTGACAAGGGGTGGACTGTGGTGGTCAGGATTATGTCAACTTGGCTACTCCATATTTGGCTGCTGTATTAAGTGGCAGGGCGGGGTTTGTGGTGGCTACCCGCCCATCAGCTCTGATCTCCTGACCCTCACTACAGCTGCTGGTCTGCTCATGTAGTCAGGAGCTCCTGCTCTCTTCTTCTTGCGTCTGGTTCAGGGACTTGAACTAGCAGCTGTTGGACTCATCAGTCCTTACAGTCGGCACTTGAGAGTCCTGCTCCCTGACCTGCTGATCCTGGGTTCACCAGCCTCTGCCGTTCCTGCTCCCTGACCTGCCAATCCTGGGTTCGCCAGCCTCTGCCACTCCTGCCCCTCGTCCACAATCATTTTATGCTTAAGCCCGTTGTTGCAGTCACTGTGTGAATCCATCTCATCGAGGGTCTTCCCTAAGCATTACTGCAATCAAAGACAACTATACGAGAAAAAAAACAGCACTTCAGTGCTTAAGAGTTGCTGTTTAGCTCATTCAACTCATTCTTTTTGGCTTAACTACTCACTGCATTTGTGCCTGCTGACAAGTACCTTCACTTATCTAATACAAAGATTTCAAGAACCGACAATGAAAACCACTTCTTGTTACAGTAAAATAGCATGACTTACGGTGGCAAGCTCTACCTTACTTTGTGCCTTAAAATGTTTCATTTCTTCTTGAGATTGTTTTTCTTTTAGTCATGCATAAAACAGCAAATTGAATATACATTGTTTTTATTCCCTTAAGGTGCAAATGCATTATCCCAAAACAGAATTATGCAGCAGGGCAATAGCTCTCTCACTGGCTTGGGAGAAAAATACATATTTTTTTTTTTTTTTTTTGGTCCCACTAATATGTTAAGACAAATCTGAAGGACTTATTTAGTTCACAGAAACTTTTATATTGTAGAGAAGTAACTGCTATTTACCATTAAAGCTTAGCTACAAGAGAGAAAGTCGGAACAGATGATATAGGGAAAACTCTCTTACTGGGGGTCATGTAAGGAGACAGAGTGACGAGGATAGAGAGGGAGTCAAATGCGTGTTCCAATTTTATGTCTTCTAGACTAAAACACCCCTACACATCTGTCGGCTGGTCATACTGTGAGGCTTGAGTATTGCTGTGATACTACAAGCTATACCACTGGTGTTCAAATACCACCGAGGTCACCCATGGCATATAGGTTTCACGTGAGCTTCCAGGTGATCCAACCAAATGCAGAAATTATCAAACAATATCAGTAATATCACATACAAGCAAAATTTGCTGAAGAACATTCAAAAGTGACTGCAGCAGACAGAAATTCAAGGATTCAGAAGGGGAAGTAGAAGTGGGGGTATCATTGCTGATGTCAGATGTATCCCAGCTGAAAGCAGAGAATACCTGAAAGATGCTTACCAGTGTTTTATTGACCATGCTAAGGCATTCAACTGTGTGGATCATAACAAGTCATGGATAACATTGTGGACAATGAGAGTTCCAGAATACTTAGTTGTGCTCATAAGGGATCTGCAGATGGATCAAGAGGCAGTTGTTCCAACAGAACAAGAGGATAATGTGAGGTTTAAAGACAGGAAATGTGTGCATCAGCACTGAATCCATTCACCACACTTATTCAATTTGTACATTGAGCAAATATTCCAAGAACTAGACTACATAAAGAAAAATGGGACATCAGGATTAGAGGAAGACTTATTAACAACCTCCATTATGCAATGATACAACTTTGCTTGCTGAAAGTGAAGAGGACTTATATCACTTACTCATGCAGATCAAAGACCACAGCGTTCAGTATGGATTACACTTCAACATAAAGAAAACAAAAATCCTTGCAACCGAACAAGGAAGCAACATCATGATAAATGGGTTAAAGAATTGTCATTGTCAAGGATTTCATTGTACTTGGATCCACAACCAACATCCATGGAAGCTACAGTCAAAAAGTAAAGACATATTGCATTGGACAAATCAGCTGCCATAGACCTCTTTAAAGTTCAGAAAAGAAAAGATGTTATCCTGAAAACTATGTTGTGCCTGACCCAAGCCACTGTGTTTTCAACTGCGTCATATGCATAAGAAAGTTGAACAGTGAATAAGGAAAACCAAGGAAGTACTGATGTCTTTGCATTGTGGTGTTGGTGAAGAACATTGGATATAACATGAACTACCAAAAGAACAAACAAATCTGTCTTGGAAATACTACTACAAGGCTTCTCAGAAGCAAGAATGGCAAGACTATGTCTTATTATTGTGGACTGAGTTGTCTTCACCCAAAAATAAGTGCGGTGGTTTGGCTGGGCCATGATTCCTTGTGTTGTGTGATGTTCCTTTATGTTGTAAACCTTGCCCCTATAAAGTTAGTGAGGAAGGGTGGGTAGTAGTTGTGTCTGTGGGGCAGGACTCAGTGTATAAAATTGCACTGTGCCTTGAAGCAATCTCTTGGAATATAAAGGAAAGGGAGACAAGCAGAGATTTGGGGACCTCATATCAGCAAAAAGCAGTGCTCAGAGCACAGCACACCCTTTGGAAAGGACCAGGGTCCTTGCATCTTAGAAACTTCCATTCCAGAGGAAGATTGACAACAAGGGCCTTCCTCCACATCCAGCAGAGAAAGCCTTCCTCTGGTGCTTACAGCCTGAATTTGGACTTTTAGCCTACTGGACTGCGACAAAATAAAAGTTCTTTTAAACCACTTGCGGTATTTCTGCTAAAGTAGGGCTAGATGACTAAGACACTTACTTTGGACATATTGTCAGGAGGAGTCAAGACTTAGAGAAGGACATCACTCTTGGTAAAACAGATGGCCAGCAAAAAAGAGGAATACCCTCAACAAGATGGACTGAAACAGTGGTTGCAACAATAACCTCAAGCATAGCAACAATTGTAAGGATGGCATAGGACCAACTAATGTTTCATTCTTTTGTGCATAGGGTTGCTGGTGGCTCAGTGGTTAATCTCTCAACTGCTAACCAAAAGGTCACATAGGAGGTGCAAATCTCATGGCTCCATGGGAGAAAGTTGTGGCAGTCTGCTTCTATAAATATTCACAGTCATGAAAACCCTATGGGGAACTTCTGTAGGGTCACTATGAGTCAGGATCAACTTCATGGTAATTATTTTTTCTCTTGGTTTAGGCTAAGAGAGAGAGAGAAACAGTTTTATGAAATAAGACCAAGTAGAAAAGGGGCTCAGGAGGAGGCAGCTTCACAGCTAGGCCATGCCTGCCTGGGCACAGACACATCAAAATAGCACATAAAGAGCAAAAAGCATAAGAATCACTTGATTTTGTCAACTGCTGCGTAAAAGGTATTTGACAAAGTCCAACACCAACTCATGCTAAAACCTCTCAGCAAAATAGGAAGAGGGGAAAATTCTTCAATGAAATAATTGGTATCTACAAAGAGAGACTGAAAATATTTTCCTTGAGAATGGGAACTGGACAAGGATGTCCGTTCTCATCACTTCCATTCAACATTGCACTAGAGGTTCTGGCCAGAGTAATTAGACAAGCCCAAGCAATAAAGGGCATCTGCTTTAGCAAAGATGTAAAAATCTCCCTATTTGCAGATGATGTGATTGTTTAGGCAGACAATCCTAAAGAATCCATAAGCAAACTACTCAAACTGATGAAAGAGTTCAGCAAAGTATCAGGCTACAAGAAAAACATAAGTAAGCCAGTAGAAGTCCACTTCACCAACAATGATATCATCAAAGAAGAAACCACCAAATCAATGCCATTTACTTTAGCCCTCAAGAAGATAAAATACCTAGGAATAAATCTAACCAGGGAAAGAAGAGACTTATACAGAAAGAATTACAAGATCTTACTGCAAGAAACCAAATGAGACTTACATAAATGGAGAAACCTACCCTGCTCATGGATAGGAAGACTTAACATTGTGAAAATGTTTATTTTACCCAAAGTGATCTACATATACAGTGCAACTGCTATGCAAATTCCAGTGTCATTTTTTAACGAGCTGGAGAAAAGTCACCAGCTTTGTTTGGAAAGGGAAGAACCTCCAGATATGTAAAGCATTACTGAAGAAGAGGAACACAGTAGGAAGTCTCACACTGCCCGACCTTAGAATCTATTACACTGCCACAGTAGTGAAATCAGCCTGGTACTGGTACAAAAAGAGACATACAGACCAATGGAACAGAGTTGAGACTCCAGAGATTCCACCATCCTCTTACAAACACTCGATATTCAACAAAGGCCCTAAGATTGTAAGTTGGGGTAAAAACAGTTTCTTTAACAAGTGGTATTGGCAAAATTGGATACCCATCTGCAAGAAATTGAAACAAGACCCATATTCCACACCTTACACAAAAACCAATTCAAATTTGATAAAAGACCTAAATATCAAACCTAAAAGGATAAAGATCTTGCAAGAAAAAAAATAAGGTCAACAGTACAAGTTCTAATACATGACTAAGACAGACTCAAAAATCTGAGAAACAATGCATGATCAACTGAGGAAATAGATAAATGGGAACTACTAAAAATCAAACACTTTTGCTCATCCAAAGAATTTATCAAAAGAGTTAAAAGACTACCTACAGAGCGCAAAAAAAAAAAAAAAAAAAAAAAATTGGCAACTACATGTCAGACTGATGTCTGGCCTCCATAATCCACAAGGTACTGCAAAAATATCAACAAGAAACAGGTAAACAACAGAATTAGGCAATGGAAAAAGGAGATGGACATACATGTCACCAAAGAAGACAACCAGACAGCCAAAAGACACATGAGGAAATGTTCATGATCACCAGCTCTCAGACAAATCAAAATCAAAACTACAATGTGATATCATCTCACCTCAATGAAGTTGGCCATGATCCCCCCCCCCCCAAAAAAAAAACACAAAATAACAAATGCTGGAGAGATTCTGGAGAGAATGGAACTCTCCTACACTGCTGGTGGGATTGCAAAATGGTACAACCTTTTTGGAAAGCAATTTGGCGCTTCCTTAAAAAGGTGGAAATAGATATACCATTTTATCCAGTAATCCCACTGCTCGGAATATATCCTACAGAAACAAATGTTATCATACAAACAGATACATGCACACAAATGTTTATTACAGCACAGCCCACAATAGCGAAAAGATGGAATTAACCTAGATAAACAAACTGTGGTACGTATGCTCAGTGGAACACTATGTAATGATAAAGAACAATGTTGATTTTAGGAAGTATCTCATAACCTAGTTTCAAGTGGCAGACACTCTGAGTGAAATCAGTTGGTGGCAAAAGACAAATATTGCATTGGAGCCCTGCTAAAAGAACTTAAAAATAGATTTATGTACAGAAGATTCTTTGATGGCTACAAGGGTCAGGAGGGAGAGGACTGGTCATAGACTAGACAGTTGATAGAAATTTGGTTAGATGAAAGCAGTGACAGCACATATTGGAAAGTTGATCAACTTAACTGGACTTCACCATAAAATGAAATCTCTTCTAATCTCAACTCAATATTGTAAGAATAGAGTAATAGGGGTGGGGGTCTGGGGACCATGATTTCAGGGGACATTGTGGCCAATAGGCAAACTAGCCTATTGCTAAGAGAAACTTCTGCATCCCATAATGGTGAATGGTGTCTGGGTCTTAAAAGGTAGCAAGATACCATCTGAGGTACAACAAGTGATATCTCAATGGGAATAGATGATGACCAAGAACAACAAAGATATCAGGAAAAAGGAACTCAGGAGACAGAAGGACCCGTGTGAATGGGAGACTCATCAGCATGTGACGAGACCAACAACATGGTGCCTGGCTACCACCAAAGACAGCTGTGATGGGATGCACAATTTAGAGTCCCTGTGGCAACACAAGAAAAAGAGGGGTGCACCTCAAGAACTCCACTAAAAGACCACAACTGATGGTCCAGCAGCCTGGATGGTCACCTCGGAGCATGGCCCCTAGACCTGCTGCTGCCCCTGACCAGAAAACACTACTGATGTCAACTCTTTGGACAAAAATGAACTGGACTCTGGGACACTATGTGACCATATGGTGTGTGTGCTTTATGGTTCTAAGCATTTATAGGATGCTGTCCTTTTGGTCTCTTTCTACATAGGAGAGAAGTGAATGGAGAGGAAGGGACAGGAACTTGTTAAGAGGATACAGGTATAGAATGAAAGGAGGAGTGTGCTGTCACTGGGCAAGGAGAGCAGTTGCTGTAGATAGGTGGCATGCAAAACTTATTTAGATTGTAAACCTTCACCTAATCACAATAAAAGAAAAATTTGGAATCAAATACATCATTCTTGATGTATTCAACTTTTCAGGTACATAAAACCCACTGCAGTCAAGTAGATTTCATCTCACAGCAGCCCTATAAGACAGAGTAGAACTGCCTCATAGATTTTCCAAGGAGCAGCTGGTGGATACAAACTGCCAATCTTTTGGTTAGCAGGCATAGCTCCTAACCACTGAGCTACCAGGACTCCCTCAGGAGTCCCTCAGATAAAACCAATACCAAACCAAATCCACTGTCATCATTTATGCCTCATAGAGACCCTATAGGACAGGGTAGAACTGCCTCATAGAGTTTCCAAGGAGTGCCTGGTGGATTTGAAACTGCTGATCTTCTGGTAAGCAGACATAAAACTTAATACTGCATCACCAGTGTTTCCTTTTTTGTGAGTAACTCACTTTCTGAGTCACTCATTCTTAGTTTTCAAGAAGTTTTATTTAATAAAATTTGTAATTAGGAAGAAATTGTGGTCCAGTTAAGGTTAGCTATGGAAGCCTTGGTGTGCATAGTGGTTAAGTGCCATCTCTGCTGAGCAGAAGATCAGCAGTTCAAATTGGCCAAGTGCTCCCTGGAAACTCTATGAGAGTTCTACTTTGTCTATAGGGTTGTTTTGAGTTGAAATTGACTCAGTGGCAGTGAGTATTGGTTTGGGAATGTCTTGCAGGGTTATTATGAGTCAGAATCAACTGGACAGCAATGAGTTTAGGGTTTTTGTTTGTTTTAATGTGTTGTGGAATTTTACTTTAAAATAAGTAGAAAAATGCCAAAGTTTGGCATGCAGAAAATTTAGTCTATTGCAGAGTATTCAAGACCTCACAATATTCATTTAAACCTGTAGAATCACAGCAGGGTGAAGTTAGTCTAACAACTAAAATCCAAATGTTCAGCTTTCAGACATTTAAGGAGTGGTCTCAGGAAAAAGGCTTATCCAATGACTTCTTACCTAAGGTCCCTCTTAGCTGGGGTCTGAGGTGAGAGGTAGCACCTTTCTTCAAATACTCAGGCACTCTCAAACTTTGAATTAGGTCAGAGACTTAACTAACAGAGACATCCTGCTTCTACATTTCTCTTGCTGAAAGAGAAAAAGCCCAGGGTTTTTATGTGGTTTAATCGCTCTGCTCTTGCATGGTAAGGTTTCGATGCTCACCTCGTACATTTATAATCAGGAGTGCACATTCAGTGTGTCTAATACAGATAAGGGCTATGTCACACAATAGCAGAGCAAAGTAGCAGTTTATGCCAAGGTAGTTGCTTGTGAGATTAGAAGTTATTTATGCCAGAGAAATTGTCTATTTTAGGTTGTTTAAAACTTAGTTTAAATATTCAAGTCACACATTGTATGTTTTACATATTTGTGATTTGGGATCACTGCACAATAAGCACATTTCCTACCTACCCAGCAGATGACAGAGATAACCCCTGGAGTAGGACACAGTGATTCATGCTATTGCAGTGTGTTGTCTGAGTTAAAGATGAGCAGGCTCTCTGTACTTTTTGAAACAAAACCTTAATGTATGAGGTCAGCTTAAACGTTCAAGTGTATCATCTTAAAGAATAAAGTCTTTAGGTTAAATAAAAACCTAAATAAAAGTCAGTAATTCCTTGCTAAACTTCTATTATTTACAACTTGTCTTCTTTCTAGCTTCAGGGAAGCACTCTGAACTTCTTGTAGCTATGTACTGCAGTTCTGAGGCATCAATACCTTAACAGTGCTAATCTCTGAAGCTTCATTTGGAGTGAATTTCTCAACCAAAAGTCAAACCAACTCAAACAGCTTCAATATCTACAGATACAACTTACAGCACTATAACCAAACATGTAAATTGCAATGACTTTCTAATGGCACAGAGACAACAACCAATTTCTAAACATCTAAAGAAGCAGCATACCTTGGCTTCTGAAAACTCCATAAATAAAGAATCAACAAATTTCCCAGACAAATAACATTTCCTGAAGTTATCAGAGATAGAATACAGAAGAATGGCACACAAGGTAGTGCAAGATATCAGGAAACATATCAAGCAAAATGAAGCAGAGCTCTCTGAAAAATTAAACAAGCTGCATGAAACACTTAAGCACCAATGATCCAAAATACAACAGATTAACAATAAAACTAAAAAACTAGATAACTCAATAAAGTCAGAGAAACAGAATCCAGAATTAGTGAAATTGAAGACAAAGCAACAGATAATCAGCATACATGAGGAAAAAATCAGATAAAAGATTTTTTAATTTTTTAAAAAGAATCACTAGGAGTTGTGTAGGATTCTATTCAAGAGGAATAGATTGGAGTACCAGAACAAGAAGAGACAATGGAAAATACAGAGACAATTACTGAAGAACTGCTGGCAGAAAACTTCCCTGATGCCATGACACATGAGATTTCCATTCCAAACACACATCAAGACAAACAAAAAATAGATCTTAAGAGAAAAATACCAAGGCATAGTATACTCAAACTAAATAAAATTAAAGACAAAGAGAGATTCTTAAAGGCAGATAGGCTTAAGCAAAAAATAACCTATAAACAAAAACCATTAAGAATGAGCTCAGATCACTTGGCTGAAACTATGCTGGCAAGAAGACAATGGTTTAACATACACAAAGGCCTGAAGGAAAAAACTTGCCCCCCCAGGAATTACATACACTGCCAAATTGTCTCCCAAATATGATGATGAATTAGGACAGTCAGAAATAAACAGAAGTTTAGAGAATTTGCAAAACCCAAACCAAAACTATAAGAACCATTGAAGGAAGTTCTTTGATTAGAAAATCAATAGTATCAAACATATACTCAAAGATTCAATGCTTGAAAGAGCACCCAGATACCATCAGAATAGGAAGTTCTCAAAAGTTATTCAAATCCAAATCACTAATAACATAAAATCAGAGATCCCAGGATTTAAATGACAATAACATTATACAAAAAAGAGGGACAAATGAAGGTATTCATTGATCTTTGAGATGAGGAAGAAGTCAAGGTGATACAAAGACTTTAAAGACTGTTATAAATTTAGATCAATAGAGGGAACTATAAGTGTAACCACAAAGGAAATCTGCAATTCTATGCATAAAAACAACAAACACAATAAAAGTAATCAAAACACAGTCTGGAAAGTAATCACATAAAGAAAAAAAGACTCAGCGCAGAAAATTGAATGGAACAGAGGAATTGTCCATAATGCACAAAAAAAATTGAGCAAAATGACAACACTAAGCTCACACCTATCGATAATCACACTGAATATCAAAGGACAAAGCACACCAATAAAGAGACGGAGAGTAGCAGATTGGATTTTAAAAAAAAGAAAAGAAAAGAAAACAAGGTCTAACAAGTAAGTTTGTGAACTCAGCCAGAAAAAGTGCTGCATAATTCATCATTGAGTATCACTATGATTAACTTCAAAGTACTCCCCTCGGGAAGCTGTGCACCAATGCCAGCATCTAGTCCACACTTCAAAGCAGTGATAAGGAACAACAATGATTTAGGAAAAATGTGACCATCTAGAGGACTTGATGCTGAGTAAAATCAGCCAGATGCAAAAGGGCAAATATCGTATGAGACCATCATTAAAAAAAAAAAAACATTTAAGCTGTCAATCTTTGACAGCTACAAGGGTGGAGAGAGAGGGAATAAAGGAGAGAGGTTTCTACAAATTAGATAGTGGTTAGGATTTGGGTTTTGTGTAGGGTGTGACAGCACACACTAAAAAAGAGGTACCTACAACTGTACTACATCAAAACTACATTGTTCCCCAAATGCACTCCAACTCTTTGGAAGGACAGGATAACAGGGTCAAGGGTCAGGTGACCACACTTTGAAGGGACATCCAGACTAACTGGTACACCCAAGCTTTTTTTTCTATTTTTCTCTAAAGAAAACTTTCTGCACACCACTTGGATGAGTGGTGTCTGGAGTCTTAAAAGCTAACAAGTTGCCACCTAAGTAGCAGTACACAAACACAACAGTCCCAGTTCACAAACACAACAGTCTTTTTAACAAATGGTGTCAGCAAAACTGGATATCCATCTGCAAAACACTAAAACAAGACTCATATCTTACACTTTGCAGAAAAACTAATTCAAAGTGTATCAAAAACATAAATATCAAATCTAAAATGATAAAGATTATGGAAGAAAAAATAGGGAGAACACTAGAATCCCTAACATGTGACATAAACAGAGGTATAAAATATCATTAACGATGTAGAAACAGCAAAAGAGAAAATAGATAAATGAGAGCTACTAAAAATCAAACACTTAGGCTCATCCAAATACTTTATCAAAAGAGTAAAGACTGCCTACAGAATGGGGGAAAAAAAAATTGGCAAACATGAATCTGATTAATGTCTAATCTCCATCAGCAACAAGGTACTGCAAAATATCAACAAGAGACAAAAAACTCAGTGAGATACTATCTCACCCCAACAAAAGTTGGCACTAATCCAAAGAACACAGAACAATAAATGTTAGAAAGGCTGTGGCTATGGAGAGGTTGGAACTCTTCTATGTTGCTGGTGGGAATATAAAATAGTATGACCTCTTCGGAAAGCAATTTGTTGCTTTTTTAAAAAGCTAGAAATAGAAATACCATATGATCCAGCAATCCCACAGCTTGGAATATATCCTACAGAAATAAGGGCTATAACATGAACAGATACATGCACATGAATGTTTATTGCAGTACTGTCTACAACAGCAAAATGATGGAATGAATCTAGGTGCCCGTAAACAGATGAATGGATAAACAAACTATAGTATATTTACACAATGGGACACTATTCGATGATAAAGAACAATGATGATTTTAGGAAAAAGCTCATAACTTGGAATCATCTGAAAGACATTATGCTTAGTGAAATCAGTCAGCTGAAAAAAGGACAAATATTGTATGAAATCTCTATTACAAAAACTTAAAAAAAATAGTTTATGCACAGAAAAAAATACTCTTTGACAGCTACAAGGGTGGAGAATAAATGATGAAGTAAAGGAACTGGACAGAAGATTTCAAAGGGTAGATCAAGAGACAAAGTAAAGTATTACAATGACATGTAGAAAGAGCTGGAGATAGAAACCCAAAAGGGATAAACATGTTCTACATTTCTCAAGCTGAAAGAACTGGAGAAAATATTGAAGTCTAAAGTTGACATACTAAAATATTCTACAGAGAAAATACTTAAAAACTCAAGTGTATCAAAAGTAGATGGGAGGAACATAGAGTCATTATACAGAAAAGATTTTGTTGATGTTCAACCATTTCAAGAGGTACCATATAATCAGGAACTTCCAGTACTGAAGGAAGAACACAAAGCTGCATTGAAAGCACTGGTGAAAACCAAGGCTCTAGGAATTGATGGAATATTAATTGAGAAGTTTCAACCAACAGATGCAGTGCTGGAAGTGCTCACTCACTGGGAATGTTAGTGTCACGTAAAATAGACTTTAAAATAAGAACCACCATAAAAGACAAAGAAGGGTACCAAAGGAGGGTCGCCATGAGTCGGATCCAACTCGATGGCACTTGGCTGGCTTGGCTATCACAAATATTTAACCATAATAAACATCTACCCACCCAATGATAGGGCTACCAAATACATAAACTCTAATGGCACTGAGAAGAATAACTGACAGTTCACAATAATAGCAGAATTCAATGCACCATTCACAGTAAAGAATAGAATATCTAGAAAGTAACTCAACAAAGATACAGAGAAGTTAAAGGGCACAACTAGCCAACTTGACATCACAGACATATGTGGAACACTCCATGCAACAACTGCAAAATACGCATTCTTTACCAATCCACATAGAAAGTTCTCTGGAATAGATTACATCTTAAGCCACAGAGAAATTTTCAACAAAATCCAAAATACTGAGATAATACAAAGTACCTTGTCTGACCACAACGCCATCAAAGTTAGAAATTACCAACTGGAAGAGTATTGAAAAAAATAAGTTACATGGAAACTGAATAACACCCTGCTTAAAAACTACTGAGTAATAGAATAAATTAAAGATGGATTTTAAAAAAAAATCATAGAATCAAATGAAAATGAAAATACATAACACAACCTTTGAGAAAAAACAAAGGCAGTCCTCAGAGATGAATTTGTAGCGATAAATGCACACATAAGAAAAAGAATGGAGAAGATAAAAACATTCGCTACACAACTTGAACAAACAGAAAGAGAACAGCAAAAGAAGCCCCCAAAAAATCAGAAGAAAGGAAATAATAAAGACCAGAGGAGAAATAAATGAAGTAGAAAACACAAAACAATAGAAAGGATCAACAAACCCAAAAGTTGGTTCTTTGAAAGGATCAACAAAATTGACAAATGACTGGCCAAAATAACAAAAGAAAAACAAGTGAGGATGAAAATAACACAAAAAATGATGAAACAGGGGCACTACAACAGACTCAACTGAAATAAAAACAATCATAACAGACTCTTATGAAAAACTACATTGCAATAAATTTGAAAAAAAACATGGTGGTGCAGTTGTTAACAGCTACAGCTGCTAACCAAAAGGTGAGCAGTTCAAATCCACAAGGCACCCCTTGGAAACTTCATGGTACAGTTCTACTCTGTCCTACATGGTCTCTATAAGTTGGAATCGACAAAATGGCAATGGGTTCTAGAGAAAACAGATAAATTTCTCAAAACACACTACCCACCCAAACTAACACAAAATTATGTTGAAAATCTCAGCAGACACAGCAGGAAAAGAAACTGAAAAGGTAATAATCAACCCCACCCCCAGATGGCCTTGCTAGAGAATTTTACCAAACATCAGAGAAGAATTTACACCAATAATATGCAAACTATTTCAGCACATAAAAAACGAAGCTAAACTTATGAAATCAATACATCAAGCCAGTGTAACGTTGATACAAAAAACACGCAAGGATACTACAAAAAAAGAAAATTGCAGACTAATATCTCTCATGAACGTAGACTACATTGTCAACAAAATTCTAGCCAATAGAATTCACCATCATATCAAAAATAAATAATACACAATGATGAAGCATGATTTACACCAGGTATGTAACGATGGCCCAACATTAGAAAATCAAGAAATATAATCTGCTATAGGGTTGCTGTGAGTCAGCCTTGACTTGATCGTACTGGGTGGGTTTTGGGTACTACATGAATGAAAGAAAACAAAAACATGACTATCAATCAACACAGAAAATATATTTGACAAAGTCCAACACCCATTCCAGATTAAGAAAAAAAAAAAAACCTTTAAATCTAACAGGTATAGAAGGGAAATTTCTCAACACAGTAAAAGGCATCTATGCAAAAACCACAGCCAACAACATTCTTAATGGAAAAAGGCTAAAAACATTCCCACTGAGAACAAGAACACAAAGATGCCCCTTTTCATCACTGCTATTTAAATTTTTGTCTGACGTTCTAACTAGAGCAATAATGCAAGAAAAAGAAATGAAAGCATCCCAATAGTTAATTAGGGGAAACCTTGGTGGTATGGTGGGTTAAGTGCTACATCTGCTAGCCAAAAGTAGGCAGTTCAAATCTGCCAGGTGCTTCCTGGAAACTCTATGGGGCAGTTCTACTCTGATCTATAGTGTAGCTACGAGTAGCACATGACTGAATGGCAGCGGGTGGGTTTTAAATTGGTAATGAAGAAGTTAAACAGTACCTGTTTATTGATGATATGATGCTTTAGCAGAAAACCCAAAAGACTCCCCAAGAAAACTACTGGAACTAATAAAAAGATTCAGCAGAGCAACAAGATAATCACATAAAAATCAGCTGGATTCTTATACACCAATACAGAGAACAAAGAAAAGGAAATCAGGAAGTGATTCCATTCATAATAGCCCCTGTTTTAGTCAGCTAGTGCTGCTCTACCAGAAATACCACAGAGTGGATGGCTTTAACAAAGGAAAGTTTATTCTTACATAGTCCAGTAGTCTACAAGTTCAAATTCAGGATGTCAATTCTGTGAGAAGGATTTCCCCTTTCTTGGCTCTGGAGTAAAGTCCTTGTGTTGCATCAGTCTTTGTTCAGGGAGCATCTTGGTGCAGGAACCTCAGGTCTGAAAGACACACTCTTCTCACAGTGCTGCTTTCTTGATGGCATGAGTTTCCTTCTGAACCTTCTATCTATTCACAGTTTCAAAATGGCTTTCACATTTTAGACATTTGTTAGAGCAGCCCCCCACTCTCTCCATACCAACTTACATTTTAGTCAAAAAAATCACATCTTTGCAACATGTAAAACATAATCACCCCATCACAGCAAAAACCTTAAGGTCCAAGTCCAAAATCCAAAAATTCCTCTTTAATTGCAAAATCTAGAACACAAGTCAGCTGCTTCGAAAATACAATGGCAGGCAAAGAAAGCATTAACAGGCAGCAAGCAAGCCAGCAGAACACATTACATTAGCCCTTAAAGCTTTGAAAATAATCTTCAGTTCTCTGAGACATTTTACACAACAGCTTTGCCCTCTAAACTCTAGATATTGGCCACACTCTCTGGATTCTGAGTGCAGACCCCCAGCCCTGTGCTACAACTCTGCCTCGTAGGCCCCTCTGGACAGCAACTCTGTTCAATCAGCTCTAAGTGAATCCTAGCCAAACTGAGTAGCAATTCTACCCTTACAAATACAGAAAGCCCTGGATCCATGCTTTCAAGCCCCTGAGATCATGGTCATATCTTTTGAGACTGACGCAGCTCAGCTTCTCAAGCTCTTTATCTCTTCAGCTTCTGCTTCATATGGCCTCATGGCCTGGGCCTCAGGCCCACATTTGCCCTCCTGGGGCAAATGTTCCAAAAGCCTATAGCTCCACAGATTTAAGTGCCCAGAGACACCACACTCCCAGTACCAAATTCTGTTTTAGTCAGCTATTTCTGCTCTACCAGAAATAGCACAGAGTGGATGGCTTTAACAAAGGAAAGTTTATTCTTACACAGTCCAGTAGGCTACAAGTCCAAATTCAGGATGTCTGCTCCGGGGAAAGGCTTTCCCCCTTGTTGGCTCTGGAGGAAAGTCCTTGTGTTGCATTAGGCTTTATTCAGGGATCATCTTGGTGGAGGAATCTCGGGCCTAAAGCAAGCACTCTTCTCCCAGTGCTGCTTTCTTGACGATCTGAGGGTTTTTTGAATCTACTATACAGTCACAGTTCCAAAATTCTTCCACATTTTTGGCATTTGTGAGAGAGCAATCCCACTCTTAGTACCAAATTCTGTTTTAGTCAGCTAGTGCTGCTTTAACAGAAATACCACAGAGTTGATGGCTCTAATGAAGGAAAGTTTATTCTTACACAGTGTAGTACGCTGCAAGTCCATAGAGTGTCCACTTCAGGGGAAGGGCTTTCTCTCTGTCAACTCTAGAGAAAGCCCCTTGTGTTGCATCAGTCTTTGTTCAGGGAGCATCTTGGCACAGGAACATCAGGTCTGAAGGCTGCACTGTACTCCCGGAGCTGCTTTCTTGATGGTATGAGGTTCCTAATTCTCTCTGCCAGACTTTTTCCTTTATAGCTCAAGAAACTGCACAAAACAAACTTACACATTGAATCTTGCTCCACCAACACAGCTGCTGCCCATCCACCCTCATTAACATCATAGAAGCAGGAATTCCAACATGGAGGAACATCATGTAATACCAGGAATTATGCCACAGCCAAATTGTTACAGATTTTTTAGGGAAAACATTCAATGCATGGCAGCCACTAAGAAAAATAAAATGTAACACTTAAGAGTACACCTAACTGGGGATGTTTAAGACCTATACAACAAAAACTGCAAGACAAACAAAAAGAGATCTATGTAAGTGGAAAAACATACCATGCTCATGAATAGGTAGACTCAACATTATGAAAATGACATTTCTACCTAAAGTTAATTTACAGATACAATACAACGCAATCCTGATCTATATACCAATAACTTTCTCTAAAGAGATGGAAAAGCTTATCATAAACTTCATATGAAAAGGGAAGAAGTCCAGGATAAGTAAAGCACTACTGAAGAAGACTAAAGAAGAGAGAGGTCTTCCTGTAGACTTCTACACAGAAGTCTTACTCAGAACTTACTATACAGCCTCGTACTGGTACAATGACACATACATTGAGCAATGGAACAGATTGAGTACCCAGATGTAAATCCATCCATCTGTGGTCACCTAATCTTCAACAAGGGACTGAAGTTCATCAAACACAGAAACAACAATCTTATTAAATTATGCTAGCAAAATTAAATGCCCATCTGCAAAAAAAAAAAAAAAGAAACAAAAGCCATACCTCATACCACACACAAAAACTAACTCAAATAGATCAAAGGCCTAACTAAATATAAAACCAAAACTATAAAGTTCATAGAAGAAAAAAATAGGAGAAACACTAGAGGCCCTAATACATGGCATTAACAGGATACAGACTATAGTCAACAACACACAAACTCCAGAACACAAGCTATGTAACTGGGATCTGCTAAAAAATCAAATACTTATATTCATCAAAAGGCTTCACCAAAAGAATAAAAAGAGAATCTAATAACTGGGAAAAAAATACTGAATACTAAAAGTCAGACAAAGGTCTAACCTCTACAATCTACAAGAAAATCTAACACTTCTCCAACAAAAAGACAACCCAATTTAAAAAATGAGCAAAGGAAATAAGCAGACACTTCAAGTAAGACTTTCAGCCAGACAATGGGCACATCAGGAAATACTAGCCATCGCTTGTCATTAAAATCCACTGCTGTCGAGTTGGATCCAACTCACAGCAACCTTATAGGTCAGAGTAGAACTGTCCCACAAAGTTTACACGGAGAAATGCAAATCAAAATGACAGTGAGATAATCTATCTCACCCTGGCATTACTGGCATGAATCATTAAAAAAAAAAGAACAGGAAATTACAGATGTTAGAGCGACTACAGGAAGACCAGAATTCCTGTTATCTGCTGGTAGGAATGGAAAATGTTACAACCATTTTGGAAAACAATACGGTGCTTCCTTGGGCAGCTAAAAATAGAAATACCATATGATCCAGCAATCCCACTTCCAGGGATATATCCTAGAGAAATAACAGTTGCCACATGAGGGGGACAGGGCCAAGATGGCAAACTAGACACACATTTCCTTAATTTCCTCTGAGAGCTAAGGCCTGGAATGCTAATTAGACTGGAGCAGCATGGACATCTAGGGAGCCGTAGGATCTGGCACAGGGTTGTCAAATTGAACTGGGCACCAGTAAAGGGGAAACTACCTCTCTCTAACAGCAGCATACTGAATCCTGCTTCTGCTGACTCATTGTTTGGGAGGACTGCATGTACTGATGCCTTCTTTGCTATCTGTGACACAGGGACTGGGCATGAGCCAGCAAATATGCCAAACTGCAGTGCTTAAATAAACAGCATATAGTGCATCAGAGACTGTTTTTGGGATAGCCACATTTTGAGAGTCCAGCTGTTGACTGAGGGCACCACTGCCACTCCACTCTATCATTTCTGAGCTGCACCATAGATTCTGCTGTTTCATGGTAGGAAGGGCAAGTTGGGTGGGATGCTTCTTGGTCAGCTGAGAGGTGGAATCACCCACACAGAGGTCTTTACTGGGGCTAATTCTCACGATAAGCAGTGCCTGTCTGGAAAATGCTTATCCAGTAGAAAAGTTGTGTTTAGGATGGTGATGCCTACAGTTATGGGTGAGGCCTGGTAGAGGATGGCAGCAAGGCTATAACCCCTCCCTACTTTGAACCACATCATAGCATCTGTTGATGGCCTATGAGGTGCCTTCATTGTCATCCAGAAGGTGGTGCCTGCCACATTGGAGGACCCGACTGATTTCAGCAGCTCTTGAACAGCATAAAGCAGTTTTTTAAAATGGGACCACCTGGAGAACTGACTCCTGAGAAGTCCAGCAGCATCTCCTCCACCCTTCACTGAGCCATACCATAGCATTGGATGACAGCCCCCAGTGACTCTATAAGTAGGTGGCCATCTTTGCCAGTCAGAGTCTGCCACCCCAGAGAGTATACCTGGGGCCAGTCACTAGAGTACACAGAGAAGGCTAGTAACCAACTGCCCTATTAGAACTTTGCCTCAGCCCCTGTTGAAGGAACACTAGAGAAACCGTACAGCTTCTAGATTGCATGAAAGCAGCAATCAGTAGTTAATCATTTAAAAAAACAGTCCACTATGGCTCCAGAAAACTCCCCAAATAAAGAATCAAGAACTTTCCAGATGAAGAAAGCTTTCTGAAATTATTGGAGATCTAGTATAAGAGAATTATACAGTGAGCACTCCTAGAGATTAAACAGAACACAGCAGAACAAAATGAAAACTTAAGCAAGTTGTTTGAACTGATGGAACAGAAAAAAATCTGAAATTGAGTAGATCAACAATAAAATTACACAATTAGACAATTCAATCCAAAATCAAAAGAGCAGAATTAAGGAAATGGAAGCCACAGTTTGTGAGCCTGAGGACAGAGTAAATGACACCAGCATTTATGAGGACAAATCAGAGAAAAGAAATAAGAAAAATTAAGAAGCATTAAGAAACATGTGGGACTCTATTAAGAGGCATAATCTACAAATAATTAGTGTTCCTGAAAAGGGAGGAATAGTTGAAAATACAGTCTTGTACAGTTGCTGACAGAAAATGTCCCTGAAATTATGAAAGAGAACATAGATTTCCTAGATGTGTATCAAACACCATAAAAACTAGACCCCAAAAGAAAGACACAAGGATACATTATAATCAATCTTAATAAAATGAAATGTAAACAGATTCTTTTAAAGGCAGCAAGGCTTAAATCAAAGCTAACAATCAAAGGGAAGCCCTGTTGGCTTCCATCTGAATTTTTGGCAGAAATGATGTTGAAGAACAACATTAAGTGGACTTCAGCATAACTTGAGTACTCCTTCCATCTTAACCCAATATTGCAAGGATAGAGTAGCTGGGGCAGGGGGCAGAGGACAATGCTTAGGCGAAATCGAGGCCAACTGGCACAACTAGTGTTTTGCTAAGAGAGCTCTCTGCACCCCACATTGGTGAGTGGCGTCTGGGGTCTTAAAAGCTGCCAAGCTGCCATCCGAGGACACAGCAAATGGTCCCAACTGAGCAGGAATGGATGCTCACCGAGGACCAAAATGACATGCAGTAAAGACAACCAAGAAGACAGAGAGACCCGCAAGAGTGGGTGTCTTCATCGACTTAGGACCGGAAGAACCAGATGGTGCCTGGCCACCACCAGTGATAGTCACGATGGAGCTCACTAGGTTGAGTCTCACTGGCAACACAAGAATAAAAAAGGGTACATCCTGAGATCTCTACTAAAAGACCTCAATTGATGGTCCAGCAGTTTCGGGGTTCCCCTGAGAGCACAGCCCTCGGCCCTGATGTGGCCCTTACTCATAAATTATAACAAAGGTGTACTCTTTGGACCTTTGATGACAAAAATGACATGAGTGAAAGAGAAC
Source organism: Heterohyrax brucei (assembly GCA_028571685.1). Classification (NCBI taxonomy): domain Eukaryota; kingdom Metazoa; phylum Chordata; class Mammalia; order Hyracoidea; family Procaviidae; genus Heterohyrax; species Heterohyrax brucei. Next base: position 134,986,337 of record CM053150.1, read on the forward strand.
CCAGGAGACAGACTCATGTGAATGGGTGACTACATCAACATATGACCAGAAGAACAAGGTGCTGCCTGGCCACCACCAGTGACAGCTGCGATGGGGCTCACTAAGTTGAGTCCCAGTGGCAACTTGAGATTAAAAAGCGGTGCACCCTGAGAACTCCACCAAAAGACCACAATTGATGATCCAAAGACCTGGAGATTTCCCTGGAAGCATGGGCCTTACAGCTGTTGCTGCCTCCGTTCATAAATCATTACTGTGGTCAACTTCTCAGACAGAAAAGGATTAGACTCAGTGGCACAGAGTGGTCATATCATGTGTGTGCTTCATGGCTCTGTACATCTATGGGATGTCATCCTACTGTTCTCTTACTAGAGAGCAGTGGAGAGGGTGGAGAGAAAGTGACAGGAGATTGTTAAGAGGATATGCCATGGGTAGAACAGAAAGAAGGAACGTGCTGTCACCAGGCAAGGAGAGCAGTGGGAGTGGCACATAGGCAGGTATGCAAATGTAAACTGGACTGTACACTTTTCAATCATAATAAATAAATAAAAAATAATCCAAACTACAAGAAATACTGAAAAAAGTTCTTTGCTTAGAAAAACAAAAACATCAAGTGTATACTTAAGGAGGCACCGCCAGACACTGCATCCAGAAACCTACTCAACCATGGAAGTCAAGAAGCTCAATCAAAGCTACAATACTAAAAGAAGGGAACCAGTGGTCACATCCTGACAACTATGACATCATCACACTAAAAAGAGGGATTATATTACAGTAGTTATAACCCTTTCAGATTTAAAAAGATATGTAGAAGTTAAAGTCTGGTTTAAACTTAGAATAGTAAGAAGGATCACAGGGGTAGCTGCAAAGCAAAATAACAATGTGACATATCAAAACAAAAAACATAATCCAGCAGTCTCAACAAACATAAAACCAACACTGACAAAGATGAAAAGTCAACCAATAAAGAAGAATGACCCAGAACAGAGTATTAAGTGTAACATAGAAAACATCAACAAGACAAAAATAAATGCATCAAAATGACAGCACTAAACACATGTCTGTCAATAACTATACTGAATGCAAATGGACTGAACGCTCTAATAAAGAAATGGTGAGTGACATCCTGGATCAAAAAACACGATCCGTCTATACACTGCTTACAAGAAACACACCTTAGACTCAAAGATATGAACAAACTGAAAATCAAGCAATGGAAAAATATACACCAAGCCAACACATACAAAGATCAGCAGGAGTAGCAATACTAATCTCTGATAAAACAGAGTTTAATGTAAGATCCACCATCTTGGACAGGGATGGTCACTATGTATTGCTGAAAGGTTCAATACATAAGTAGGACTTAACAATATTAAATACTTATGCACCCAATATCAGAGCATCTAAATACATTGAACAAACACAACACTGAAAAATGAGATAGATCACTCCACAATAATAGTAGGAGACTTCAACACTCCACATTTTTGTAATGGACAGATCATCCAGAAAAAAGCTCAGTAAAGACACAGAAAATCCTACTGCAACAATTAACCAACTAGACCTCATTGACATATACAGAACTTTTTACCAATCAACAGATAAGTATACTTTCTTCTCTAATGCACATGGAACATTTTTCAGAATAGACCATGTGTTAGGACATAAAGGAAGTTTCAATAAAATCCAAAGCACTGAATTAATGCAAAAGGTTGCCACATGAATCTTTCTCGCTCTCTCTCCACCCCCTCATCCTTGTTCATTGCAGCACTGTTGACAATAGCAAAAATATGGAAACAAACTAGATGCCTAACAACAAATAAATCAATAAGCTGTGGTACATACACGCAATGTTGTATTATTCAACAATAAAGAACAATGATGAATCTGTAAAGCATCTCATAAGATGGAGGAAACTGGAGAACATTACACTGAGTGACATAAGTCAAACACAAAAGGACAATTATTTTGAGAGACTTTAAATGCAAAAACTCATGAAAAGACACAAAAAAGAAACAGTCTTCGATGATTACAAGGGGAGGGTGGAGTGAGGATGGGAAAACACTAAATAGACAATATAGATAAGTGGTAAATTTGGTGAAGGTAAAAGATATACACTACTGGGGAAGCCAGCACAAATTTGCATAAGGCAAGGTCATTGAAGCTCCAAACAATACCATTACTGTTGATTCTCACTCATAGAGACCCTATAGGACAAAATAGAACTGCTATGTGGAGTTTCTAAGGAGTGCCTGGTGGATTTGAATTGCTACCCTCTTGGTTAGCAGCTGCAGCACTTAACCACTACACCACCAGGGTTTCAAAACAAAGCCACCACTGTCACATTAATTCTGACTCAGAGTAAGCTCATAGTCAGAGTAGAACTGCCCCACAGTGCTTCAAAGGAGGGCCTGGCAGATCTGAACTGTGATCTTTTGGCTAGCAGATGTAGCCCTTAACCACTACACCACCAGGTTTTCCATGGAAGCTCCATAGACACGCGCAAATTTCCTGAGGGACCAAATTGTTGGGATGAGAGCAACATGGACCAGAGTCTTGTAGAATATCTAGCTCAATTGGCAAAACATACTGTAGAAAGACAATGTTCTCCATTCTGCGTTGGTGAGTAGTATCTGGGGCCTTAAAAGTCTATGAGCCACCACATAGGATACTCCACTGGTCTCATCCCTTCACCAGCAAGCAAAAATGAAGAAAACTAAAGATACAAGGGAAAGATTAGTCAAAAGGACTAATGGACCACATCTACAAAGGCTTCAACCAGACTGGGTCCAATGCAACTAGATGGTTCCTGGCTACCACCAGTGACTAAGACAGGGATCACAATATAAAGTCTCTTGCAGAGGTAGAGAAAAGTGTAGACAAAATTTTAATTAAAAAAAAAAGATCAGACAAAAGATCAGACTTGCTGGCCTAACAAAGATTGAAGAAATCCTGGGGGTAGGGTCCCCAGACACCCTTTTAGCTCAATAATGGAGCCACTCCTGAGGTTCATCCTTCAGCCAATGACTGTTCCCATCCATGAAACAAAACAAGACTAAAGGGACATGCCAGCCCAGAGGCAAGGACTAGAAGGCAGGAGGGGACAGGAAAGCTGGTAATATGGAATCTAACTTTGAGAAGGGAGAATGCTGACATGTTGTAGGATTGTCAACCAATGTCATAAAATAATGTGTGCTGTTTAATAAGAAACTAATTTGTTCTGTATCTTCATCTGAATTACAATGGATTGGACTTGGTGATGCACAGTGACCATATATTGGACGCACTTTATGCTTCTATGCATCTATATCATCCTGCTGACCTCTGGCTGGAGGAAGGGGAGTGGGTGGAGAGGAGAGGAGACTGTTGGGAGGATGAGACATACACGGAGCAGAGAGGAACAGTGTGCTGTCACCGGGCAGGGAGAGCAGTGGAAGCTGCATATAGTGGGCATGTAAATTAACATGGGAATGTACATTTTCACTCAGTCATAATAAATGTGTGTATATATATATACATATATATAAAGTAATGAAGACACGGGTGCAGTGGTTAAGATTTTGTGTCAACCTGGCTGAGAGATGATTTTCAGTGTTCAGCAATTGTATAGTGTTGTGGTCACCCCTATAATGGAAAGTGCTGTGGTCCTTTCGAAGGGCTTGTGGTTGATCATCACCCCCTCAGCCTTCATCTCTCTGCCTTCCACTATGTACTTCCCTCCTGCTCACCTGTTCAAGGCTTTTGATTTGTGGATCCAGCAGCCACCTCTCTTGTCTTCCTATTCTTAGGACTTGAGCTAGCAGCTTACTTGTCAGTCTTGGGATTCAGAGATTTTCACAGCCTTAGAGCAAGAGTTCTGTTCTGCATCCTGCTAATCTTGGGTTTGCCAGATTCAGCAACTACATGAATCATGAGAAACTAGATAGTCTTGCTTGCTATCCTGAGATTCACCACACTTCACAGCCTGTGAGCAGGAGCTCTGCTCTCCAAATTGCCAACCTTGGGTTCACCAACTTCCACGGCTGCATGAGGCTTGTATCTTGATCCAGGACTTGGGATGCTTGGGCCTCTATAATTGCACAAGCTGTTTCCTTGATATAAATCTTTCCCTGTATGTATTTATACATTTTAGTGGTTATGCTTCTCAAGAAAACCCAGCCTAAGACAATGGGCAGCTATGTGTCTGTCAGATTTTCTTACTCTGGTGGCTTGTATACTGCTGTGATTGGAAGCTATGATACCTGTATTTCAAATACTAGCAGGGTCACAGTTGAAACAGAGCTTTCAGATTATGACAGGCTAGAAAGGAGGGCCTGGTGGTCTATTTCTGGAGAAACTGGCCAGTAAAAAAACCAAAAAACAAGAAACCTTATGAATATCAGCAGAATATATATGATACAATAATGGAAGATCAGTCCCTTTGACAGCAATCAAAATATGATAGAGAAAGTACTGCTTCCTCAAAGTAGAATTGGTTTTAATGATACATATGGTATAAATCTTTGGGACCTTAACTTTCTGACATGACATGATTCAAAATGAGAATAGCTGTAACCACCCATTAATAATTAGAATGCAGAATGTACTAAGTATAAATTAGAACTGAAATCATCAAAAATGATATGGAAGGCATAAAGTTCAAAATCCTACACATTAGTGACCTGAGACAAACTGATATTGGCCATTTGAATCAAACAACAATAATGGTCTACTATGCCAGGAATGAAAGACTGAACAGAATGGAATTCTACCCATGGTCAGAAAGACATTTTAAGATCCTGAAGTACAGTACTGTCAGTGACAGAGTAATATCCATGTCTATAAGGAAGATCAGTTAATATTATTATCAATCAAATTTACTCACCAACTACAAAAGCGAAACAGGAAGAAACTGAAGATATTTACCAGTTTTTGCAGTCTGAAAGTGATCATACATGCAAGCAAAATTCATTGATGATTACTGATGATTGCAATGTGAAAGCTGGAAACAGAGACATAGTCTGCATGGTTGGGAGATTTTTCCCAGCTATATTCAGCTGAGTAGAGACAGGTTTTTGCAGATGCAAGTGTTAGATTGTACCAGGATTGGAAATTTGCCAAGAGATGATTCCAGACAGTATAAGCAAAGGAAGAGGTATCATAAAATACATCATCTCAGTTACTCTTTGTAACTGTGCAAAGTATAATTATCCTTATTTTCCCCACAGGAATATGAAACTCCAAGATATTAAGTAACTTTCCAAATAATGTTAGTAGGTAGCTAATCTGGAATTTTAAAAAGATCTGAAGACAGCAAAATGTATGTTTTTTCTATCACAGCTCATGTTGTATTAGAATTATCCAGAAGTATTCTTTGCAGTTTGAAAATTTTAAATCTCCTTGGATGTGACTCATGTGTTCTTCAGCCACATTCTTAGCCCACAACATGCTTTCAAGCATGTACTCATTGCCATCACATTGATTCTGACTCACAGCAACCCTATAGGACAGAGAAGAATGCCCTATAGTTTCCAAGGAGTGCTTAGTGTATTCAAACTGCTGAACTTTTGGTTAACAGCCATAGCAGTTAACCACTATGCCACCAGGGTTTCTAAGCATCTAGTACACATTAAATTACTATTTGCATGAGAGAGGGAGAGAAACAGGAAAACACATTTATCCTAAAAAAGTCAAAGCTAAGTAATAAATCTTTTTCCATCTTTGGATCCTTTTCAGCTTCACACCTTACAACAGAAAGATTTACTGTCTTTTCCCTTTGGTTATAGTTCCTTAGTGAAATTAACCCAAGAAGAGATAGTGCAACACTTACTCTTTTCTTTCCCAAATTTTCATTCTAAGCTGACAATAGATTATTAAAAACTATTCATATGTATATTCATATGACATTCCAAGGTATGTCTAGTTGAAGTAGGAACAAACATTTCATGAACACACCAGTCTACAAACTTCTGGTGCTTCCCTTCTCCACTTAACCCCAACCTTTAAAAACTTAATCTTGAAAGGGCTGTGAGGATTCAACTAGATAAAATTACTTCATTTCCATTAAAAAACATTTCACTGTTCTCCATATTGATTATCTTTATTTTTGCTATTATGACATTCATAGAAAAATAAAAAATTACCTCAAAATAAAGTGCTTAAAATAATTTTATAGTTAAATATACATATATACATATAAACAGCTCTAATGACCTCAGGACAGAAAACTGACATGGCCACACGATCATCTGATTTGAGCATTTCAAAACACAACAAGAAGCTAGAACACAATAAGCAAACATAAAATAATAAACACAGCATCCAGATGGCTTGAAGACAACAGTCAATATCAAATCATATAAAAAGGCAGACCATGATGGCTTCAGAAAGCTTCCAAAACAAAGAATCAAGAAATTTTCCAGATAAAGAGAACTTCCTGGAATCACTGGAGATGAAGTAGAAAAGATTAGTATTTAGTATTTTTCAAAAGATCAGGAAGGGGGTCTGGCAAAATGCAATCAAGTATAATGAAAAACTGAACAGGTTGCAAGAAACTGTTGAGAGACAACATGCTGAAATTCAGAAGATTAATGACAAAAGTACAGAATCAGACAACTCAGTAGGAAGTCAAAGAAACAGAATTGAGGCAATGAAAGGCAGAATTAAAGACACTGAAGACAAAGCACTTGACACCAACATAGGTGAGGAAAAATCAGATAGAACATTTTTTTTAATTAAGGAAAAAAAACAATATTATCTAGCTAGACTATACTGAAATATTGGCCCACAATTGTTATTTATTCACTCTGGGAAAGGAGAGAAAAAAGCTTCAAGTATTCACACTGAATTCATTAAAATTTCTTTATTTTTCTGGTATCTAAAACATTTCATTTTGTCTAGAAAGAAAAAAAATCCTCTCATTATGAGTTTAATATTTGTTCATGTAATGAGTCAGATCCGACTCGACGGCACTTGGCTTGGCATATATTTATTTGTTAGTATATATATATATATATATATACACATGAATTAGTTGCTAAAAGTGACATTTCAGGACAAAGAGAAAGAACACAAGTGTTAACAAAATGGTGATGATGATGTAACATTTTACCACCAAAAACCAACACACTAAATCCATCAAGTTGATTCCCACTCATAATAACCCTATAGGACAGAGCAGAACTGCCCCATAAAGTTTCCATCATGAGTTGGAAACCCCCTGAATGCCGATTCCAAAGATAGCCTAGCAAAAGCATGCCACAACTAGATACACCGTTAGGAAGGAGAATTTCTCCTTGGGGAGCTAAAACCTGACACCACCCTACACAGAAAGACGTTTCTCAGGGTCACTTAATACTCACATACTTTAGAGGTTATTGTCCTACCTGGTAAGTTAGTAAGCACTCAATAAATGAGATTAGGAAAGGTCTGATTGGTCAGTGATACATGTCTGATCTTTTGATTTGAGATGAAAGGAAAACAATTTTTTAATAATGCATTGTGCTTTTAAAATGCAGAAATTCTAGTCCATACATAGCTTTTGCGCCGAGTTGATTTCTACTCATAGTAACCACATACAGCAGAGTAGAACTGCCCCATACAGTTTCCAATACGAGTTGGTAACCACCTGAATGCTGAATCCAAAGATGCCAAAACGCCAAGTGTCATCGAGTCAGATCCGACTCATGGCGACCAAAGATAGTTGATCCTTGTATCACAGAGCCTAGCTTGTAGTTACTGCAGATGATATGCAGAGACCCATCTGCTTATTAAATATGTGGATGTGGAGATCATTAAATAAAAAATAACACAGTTTTCCATTATTTATTTAGCTAGGACATACAGTACATGACATTTGCAGGCTGCAGATGAGTTCCCATGGAAACTCTTCTACATGTAAGGAAGCCTCACAAGACTGACCAACTCACCAGCACCAAGGTGTCACCACAGCATCATTTTCAAATACAATCACCTTTACTTTAAAAGTAAGAAGGTAAATAAATTTTGGCTATCCTCTCATTGCCCTGGAAATTCGAGGTGAAGTAAAAGTGATGTATATGTGTTCCAGTGCATTTTACTGGAAAAAAGGGACTAAAAAGTGATTTTAGGCTGACTTTTTTTTTTAGTAGTTTATTTTTAGAGCAGTTTCAGGCTTGAAGAAAAATTGTTCAGAGTAGAATATGTATATACTTCTTTCCTTTTCCCCTTACCTTGTTTTGCCTGTTATTAACACTTTGCATTTTTATGGTATACGTGTTACAATTAATAAATCAATATTGAAACTTTGTTAACTAAGATCCGCAGTTTATACTAGTGTTCACTCAGTGCTTTGAGGTTCTACAGGTTTTGACAAATGGCGTGTGTTTACTATTACAGCATTATGCATAATAGTTTCACTGCCCTAAAAATACTTTCTTCCCTACCTTTACTTCCCTTATGTCCACACACAAACCCCAGCAAGTACTCATTTTTGTATGTCTCTATAGTTTTGTCTTTTCCAGAATGTCATATAGTCGGAATCATACCACATACAGCATTTGCAGACTAGTTTATTTAGCAATGCTCATTTGAGGTTCTTCCATATCTCAGTATATCTTGACAGGTCATTGCTTTTTATCACTGAATTATATTCCATTACATGGAAGTGAAGCTCACATACTTTGACAAATGTTAAACTTATCAGCAGGAGCCAGTCCCTAGAGAAGGGCATCATGCATGGGAAAGCAGAGAGTCAGCAAAAAAGAGGAAGACCCTTAACAAGATGGACTGACACAGCAGCTGTTAACAAATGGATCAGGCATAACAAGCTTTGTGAAAATGTCACAGGACAGGGCAGTGTTTCATTCTGTTTTGTACAGCATCTCTAGGACAGAATCGACTCAACAGCACCTAACAACGACAACAATATAAGGATGTACCACAGTTTGTTTATCTTTCCTCCTAATGAAACACATCTTGGTTGCTTCAAGTTGGAAGCAATTATTAATAGAACAGCTATAAGTATTCATGTGCAAGTTTTTGTGTGAACATAAATTATCAACACAGTTGGGTAAATACCAAGGAGCTAAATTGTTGGATCTTAGCACAAGCCTATGTTTAGCTTGTAACAAACTGCCAGATTGTCTTCCAAACTGGCTATACCATTTGAGTTCCCACTAGCAAGGAATAAGAGTTCCTATTGTCTCATAACCTTGCAAGCATTTGGTGTTCTTAGCATTTACAAGTGTAGCATTCTAATAGTGAACATAGCAGTCTTAAATACAACCACTATCCTCTTTAGAAATGAGAATAGTGACGTCACTGGGCAGGGAGAGCAGTGGAAACTGCCTATAGGTGGGCATGTAAATTTATGCGGGAATGTAATTTTCACTCCATCATATAAAAAAGAAGAGAGAAAAAAATAGAAATGAGAATAGTGAGACTTCGACTCACTTATTTTGGACCTCATCAGGAAAGACTAATCACTAGAAAAAGACAATCACCAGTAAAGTACAGGCCCAACAAAAATGAGGGTAACTTTCAAAAAGATGGAATGGCACACTAGCCCCAACGAGGGACTCAACCATACCAGTGACCATGAAGATGGTGTGGAGCCAGGAAATGTTTATTCTGCTGTACATAAGGTTGCCATAAGTTCAAGTCAACTCAATGGCAAGTAAAAACATGATCAACAACAGGTTTTAGTGGTATCACATTGTTGAGTTTTAATAATTTTGGATTGATTTTTAGATTTTCTTTTGGTATTTCTACTTTTGTTTCTATCAAGATAAACTCCAAGGTGGATTTTAACTCGTAATTGTGGGCCCTAGCCATTTTATAACACAGATCTTTATTACAAAGTCAAGGTTCAGGAATAACAATCTGTGAATATGTGTTTTGAAAAATCAATTTCAGGCCTACATAAAAACCGAAAGAGCGGCTTGAGTTTGTTTCTCTCCTCTACAATAATTAGAAGTGGTGTTTCATTTCATACCAATAAGCAGTTCGTGGTTCTTCAGTGTTACTCATGGTGGACAGCTTTCATCTGAGCTAGAAAAAATGACCTGGCAGTAAACTTCTTAAGAAGGTGGCCAGTGAAAATCTTATAAATGGTAGGTGGACACTGATACAGTGCCAAAAGATGAGGCCCTCAGGTTGGAAGTCACTCAAACTACACACTGAAGTTGTCAAAGATTTTCACAACCAATGCCCTTGGAAGCAACAGGCAAGAAATCAAATGGCATATTGCACTGAAAAACCTCATTAAAGTTTTCAAACAGCAGAGATGTCACTTTGAGGATAAATGTGCACCTGATCCAAACCAAAGTACTGTCCATCACCTCATATGCATGTAAAAGGTGGACACTCAATAAGAAAGATCGAAGAAGAACTGATATCTTTGAATTACTGTGCTGACAAAGAATACAGAACATACTATGGACTGCCAGAAAAATGAACAAATGTGATTTGGAAGAAGTACAGCCGGAATGATCCTTAGAAAAAAAGATGTTAAAGACGTCGTATCACATACTTTGGATATATTATTGTGAGGCTCAGTCCCTAAAGGACATTATACTTGGTAAAGAAGACAGTGAGTGAAAACTGGGAAGACCCTCCAGAAGATGGATTGAAACAGTGTCTTCAACAATGAGCTCAAACACAATGATTCTGAGGTCAGTGCAGAACCAGGCAGCACTTTGTTGTTGTACAAAGGGTCACTGAGTCAAACCAACCCAATGGCACCTAACAGCAATGTATGTCTTATATGATCAAAAAGATTACTACACTCTGTGGTACGGTGTAAAACCTAAATTAACTTGCTTATTTTTAATAATGAAAGGGCATTGTAGATTAGGTCATTTAAATCTAGACAGTTCCCAGCTATTATTACATTTTTTGCAACACACTGTGGCATTTTTTTTTATTTCTGCCTCTTCGTTACTGTCTCCTTTCCTCACAACACATTTTTCTTAGGGATTATGTTATGTGCAAACCAATATTGTTTGTTTATCTGAAGAACTATCAGCTGCCTTTTGGCAAAGAAAGAGGATTATGAATTCTCTACACAGCTATTAAAAACTACTTTGGAATGAAACATTCACTTAATATTGAACATGTAGCACAAGCAAGTTTTATTATAGAAAGTTAAGTTTACTGTACATTGAGTATTGGAAATGCGTATCAAACCGCATCATAAAGTGATTCTGATTTAGACATCTGACATGTTAACTCTGAAATTTTAAGTTCTTTCCCCAGTCTATGTTTACCTCATTTAGGGGGAATGTGTGTATGTTTCTTGAAAGCTCCATGATAAACAGCCAATAGAAGTTACTTATCACTGAACAGTCTTCTAATTTGGGGAGGTTTGCTGTACTGGTTTTACAAGATACTGAACAGATGGCATTAGAGGATGGCAACACTATTTGCATAGAACTCATAAGCAAATAAAAGTAAATCTTTCCCCAAGTATTTATTCAGCACTCCAGAAAGGCTGCAGAAATGTATGCCTATGTGAAGTTTGTTAACTTTTACAGTTAATTTTGTTGGAATTTGTTAGGAAAAACATACATCAAAAGTCAAAATTCTAATAAACATTTCTTATTATAAAAGCAGCATGTGATCAATAAAGAGGATTTGGGTAACACAAACATGTAATGTACATGGAATGAAAAATAAACCAAACCCATTGCTGTTAAGCCAATTCTGACTCAGAGAACAGAACTAAAGACAGAATAGAACCGCCCCATATGGTTTCCAAGCCTGTATATTTTTATGGAAGCAGGTGGTGACATCTTTCTTCCGTGGGGCAGCTGGTGGGTTCAGCTTTCTGATTAGAGCAGAGCATTTCACCACTGTGCCAAGAGGGATCTTGGAATGAAAAAAAACACCTAGAAATAGTAACTGGAAAAAATATACGTCTTTCTAGTCATTTCCCAAGGAAACTATACTTATAATGAATTCAGTATTCTTTTTTTCTACTTTTTACATAATGTACATACCTTCATCTTGGTAAATATCCTTTGAAAACATCATTTTAATCACTTTGTTACAGTTCATGTTATAAATGTCTAAACATTTTTATAAACATTGTCCTATTTGTCATTTCACTTTCAATTCTTTCGATGTCAGGAACGACAGTATGATATTACGTACTTCTTTTTTTCCTCCTGATTATTTTCTTAGCATGAATTCCTAGAATGATCAAATAGAGTCAAGTATAAGACCTATAGTGAGTTAAAAAAACATGTCTTCTGGGTGTTTGTTACAAACAACCGCACTTCGAAGGAATGATAACCACAAAAGTGTTCTATGCTTCCAGTTTATTAAACCAGGTGTGGGCACCAGGACTAAAGGTCACTAAAATGGCAGGAGGTAAAGTACCCAAAAGCGATATTCTGTGCTTAGATTCTTACTAGAATAATCAATGCTAAAAACTGAGTTCAAAATATCTATCAAGAAGTAAAGGCATAGGTTAGTAGAATCTAACAATGAACAGAACACATTAGTCGGTAGTATCCACCTTGAAGCTCTCTGGGTGGTGCCTGTGGTTAACTCACATAGCTGCCAACCGCAAGGGTGAAGGTTAAAATCTATTTAGAGGCAACTCATAAGAAAGCCCTAGACATCTACTTCCGAACACTCAGTCACTGACCACACTACGAAGCACAGTTCTACTCCTGGCACACATATGGTTGCCATGAGTCATAATCTATTCAATAGGAACTGGTACCCACCCCAGTTGGTAGTACAGGTGATTGGTTACATCAAACACAATAGGACAAAAATCAAAGGGTACAGTTACTATCATAATTGTGCAGCAGGCCAGGACCTTGTTGTATTTAATACTGTCATTTACCTGATTAGCTCCCAATAGATGGGATATTTATGCAGCTTTCAATTTTTCACTATTACAGTGCTGCAACAAACACCTTTATTCACATACATACAGGCACATCTGTAAAAATTTATCTATAGGATAAATTTCCTAAAGTTCAACAAACTGAAAGTTTGTCTGAAAACACTATTTTGCCTCTATTTCAGGAGATCTTGATTTTTACCAAGTATAAGCAGCAGGGTCTTTTGAATACTTTAAACATACAATTTCACTGTCTTTTACCTTCTGTAGTTTCAGTTGAAAAGTCTGTCACGTTCTTATTGTTGCTTTTTTGAACTTAGCATCTTTCTCCACTGGGTGTTTTTAGAATATTCCTTTTCTTTATAATTTCCAGTAATATAGTATGAGCACAGGTGTGGTTGGTTTTATCCCGCTCGAGGTTTACTAAGCCTCTTAAAACTCTGGGTTGGCATCTTAGAATAGGTTAGGATTACTATTAACCATGATTTCTTCAAATACTTGCTTACAAGTCATTCATTCTCCTCAGTGGCTGGTCTTCAATTACTCTTTACATTAAATCTTTAACCATGTCCCATATGTCTATAACACTTGTCCCTTTTTCCTGTTTCATGTGGATATTTCTTACTGACCACCTTTATTATGCAAATATTAAATCCATTTTTTTGGTGCCTTCATTTCAGCTCCTGTAACATATTAACCATACTTTGAAGTCTTTTTAGTCAATGTCTAGATCATTTCTATCTGCTTCTATTCACTGATTTTCCTTGACTATTGGTAGATATTACTATTTCATATACCAGCCAACAAGCCAAGTGCCATCGAGTCGGATCCGACTCATGGCGACCCGCCCCCCCAAAAAAGCCAAAACCAAACTTGCTGTCATTAATTCTGATTCATAGCAATGCTACAGGACAGAGAAGAACTGCCCTGTAGGTTTCCAGCAGTGGCTGATGGATTCAAATTGCCAACCTTTTGATTAACAGCCAAGCTGTGCACCCCCACTTCTTCACATACCAATTCAGTTTTCACTGTATGCCAGATATGTGTGTTAATCAGTGAATTGTGGCATCTTCCTGCAATATGTGTTTGTTCTGTGCTAGTAGGCAGTCATAAGTTTAGAAGATCATTTCAGTTCTCTCCTTGAGGCTCACTGTAGCCCCTTACTCCTAAGCATGGTCTTTGTAGAGTCTCAGCTAAATGTCCCGGTTGCTCACCAAGGATTTTCCAATCTAGCTAGAACATAAGCACAAATTCTGGCTTCCAACCACTGTGTACCTTCTGAAACTTCTTCTCCTCCCAGGCCTCCAGCAGCCCTTATCCTACAATAGCACAGTTTGCTAGTCAGCTGAGAAACTGAGATGAATCTGTATACAGTTTTCTTGAACTTCTCTGTAGCTCCATCCTAAGAGCCTATTCACCTCCCTCCAACTCCCAGCCACTTGGCAGCTGTGAACTCCCATCTCAATCTCTTCCACTCAGTAAACTGACCTGGATTTCATTTCCCAGTGTCAGTATGGCAAATGCCTTCATTAGGAAAGCAGTTTCAAAACAGAGCTCACTTTATGTGCTTCCCCACTCTCAAGGACTGTTAACCACCGTGTTGATAGCTCCACAATGTCTACAAACTCACATGTAATTTATTCCCCATTCTCTATAACAGGGAGGTAAAGCAAATGCCAACTACTCCATCATAATCACAGAACCAAGATCCTCTGCAATGAAATTTATGATCCACCTACAAGTTATCAGAATAGGTGTAATGTTGAAATCTAAATTATTCTAAATAGTAATTCAACAGTTCAACATTATTTGTTAAATATTTTTTCCTTTCCTCACTAATTTTAAATACCAACTTCATCAGAAATTAATTCAGATACAATTGAGAGAATATGAATATCTAGAGCATTACATTATTAATGTTGGCTTGCTCTGTAACAAAATACTAGTATAACTTAAAAAAAAATTCCCTGTCATTTCCAACTCATAGCAACCCTATGTAAAACAGAACAAAACACTGCCTAATCCTGTGCTATAAGCCAAAGCCAAGTGCCGTCGAGTCGGATCCTGTGCTATGCGTGAGATTACTGTTGTAGACACTGTGTGAATGCATCTCATTGAGGGTTTCATCCTTTCTCACTGATCCTCTCTACCAGGAATGATGTCCTTCTCCAGGACCTGACAGCATCTCTAAAATATGAAATGAAGTCTTCTCATCCTCACTTCCAAGGAGCCCTGTCTGTACTTCCTCCAAGACACATTTATTCATTCTTCCAGCTGTCTATATTCAATATTCATCACCAATACAATAATTCAAATGTATCAATTCTTTAGACTTCTTTATTCACTGTCCATTTCCCTCACATATAAGTGGTTACTGAAAATATCAAAGCTTGGGTCAAGTGTACCTTAGTCCTCAAAGTTACATATTTACTTTTCAACACTTTAATGAGATTTTTGCCATCTAATTTGTCCAATGAAATGCATCTTTTGATTTCTAACTACACATTCATGGCCATTAATGTAGATCCAAATAAAATGAAATTCTTCACAATTTCAATATTTTCTGTATTTATCATGATGTTGCTAATTGGTCCTTTTGTGAAGATTTTTCTTTTATGTTGAAGTGTAATCCATACCGAAGTTTGTAGTCGTCGATCTTCATCAGGGCTTCTTCTGTTCTTTGCTTTCAGCAAGCAAAGCTGTGTCATCTGCACATCACAGGCTGTTAATTAGTTATCTCCAATTCTAATGCAGCATTCATTGTCAAATAGTTCAGTTTCTCAGATTATTTGTGTAGCACAAAAACTGAAAAAAGTATGGTGAAAAAATACAAGCCTCACACCACTTTTTTATTTTAAATCATGCAGTATCTACTCTTCTTGATTTAAGGACTTAAGTGTTCGAGAATTCCCATTCTTTGCATTGGTATTTCAGTTTGTCCAAAATCTACAGTGAACTGCCTTTGCATAGTCTATAAAACACAAGTAGATATGCTTCTGGTATTCTTGGCTTTCAGTTAGCTTTAGAGTATTTCTGTTCACTACCTCATCCATCAAGTTTGTTAAATATTTCATTAACTAATATATTAATTTGGTATGAAAGTACATGGTCAACACATACTTATCTATAGGTATATACAACTATTCAAATTTTCTTGCATGTTTTTCCTAACAAGCTTCACATCGATTATACACATATTTTTTTAAAATGGTCTCCTACTGGGGTCTTTTGTCTTCCCATGAATAAGGAAGACCTAAGAAAAACTGACATATTTGAATTGTGGTCTTGGCAAAGAATAATGAATAGACCATGAATTGCCAAAACAATGAACAAACCTGTCTTGGAAGTACAACCAAAATGCTCCTTAGAAGCATTTCACGTATTTTGGACATGTTGTCAGCAGGGATAAGTCCCTGGAGAATATCATGTTTGGTAAAGAAGAGGGTCAATGAAAAAGAGATGGAATGACACAGTAGCCATAATAATGGGCTCAAGAGCTTAACAATTCTGATGACGCAAAACCACGCAGTGTTTCATTCTGCTGTACATATGATAGCTATGAGTTGGAACTGACTCTACAGCACCTAACATTAGTTATTTACATGTGCTTTTAACAGAAGTTTTATGGCTTAACTTTCATGAAATCCTGAATAATATGAGTAACTATATTTACATTAGAAATTTTTAATCCTTTTTTAAGGAGATGTAACTGTGACTAAATATGATATTAGTACTTGGTTGGCTTTGGTATCAAGGTTATACATCCTAATGAACTGGAAAGTTTTCTTTCTAAGTTCTGGAATCACACTAGAAGTTTGAGTTGCACTTGTCAAACCATTAAAAAAACAAACTCAATGCCGTCAAGTCTATTCTAACTCAAGTCAAACTATACAGTTTGGTTGTCAGTCTGTTCTGGATTTTCCTTCTAAATCTAGACAGCGTAGGATAGGTGCTAAAACTGTAGGTGTTAGCAAGTGATTAAGTAATCAGATACCACCTCTGCTACTTTGGGATGTTTGGGCATTTTTTAATTCTTATCCTCTCTTCCCTTTTGAAATTTGCAAAACGGGATAATGGTGTCTGTTATAAAGAATCGTTGTGCGGACTAAAGTAATAGAAAGATCTGAGGACACTGACTGAAAGCAAATGCTCAACAACGAACCCCCGATAGTTAAGCTCCCTGACGGCAGGCAGTGCTACACTGTGGTTGATACTTCATTTCCAATTTTGTGAATTTCGTTTCTTACGATATCAGTTGACAGACTTGATAAACAGTTGTTTTCTCTAAAGAATCAGCTCCTACTACTATTCTATGGAATTATTCCTTCATAACTTAATAATCTCTACCTTTAATTTCTCCTTCTGTCCTTTAGATTTCCTTTATTATTATGTAACTGCTAATTTTTGTTATATTTTAGAAAACCAAAATCACTCATAAAAATAAAATTGCTTTTCAGCATTACTTAACACATGAAGTACTTTTTCCTCATTGTCTTTCAATTATACCTCCTGATAAAGAAAACAAAAATTCTCAAAATCAAAACAGTAAGCAACATTTATGATAAACAGAGAAAATCTGGGGGGATTTCATCCTACTTAGAATCTCAGAGGGGGCAGAGTCAATCAAGGTGGCGGACTAAGCACATGTCTCCTTAAATCCCTCTGGAAACCAAGACCTGAATCGATAATCAAACGGAGCCTTCTGATCACCTAATCAGCCTCAGGACACAGCATGGGGCTGTTAACTGGGACTTCATACCACTGAGCGAAAAACCTACTCTCTTTCGCTGACTCCCAATCCTGGCTAGCCCTGGCTCTCACGGAGGGAAGGTAAACACACCATTTTCACTTTTTTTTCTCTGTCTTGGCCGGTGGGCGGAGTTGGGTCTTGCTTAGCGGCTAGACTCAGACGCGCTGCTGGGGGGATAGGCAGGTGAAATTCCCATATTTTGAGAGCCAGGCTTAGGACTCTGTTAATCTAGCCACTTTGAGCCTTTCGTTTTATATCTGCATTATTGCGGTTTGTACGGAATTCCACAGCCAGTGTGCAGGATGCCATGTTGGTACTGAGATTTTAGCGGGACCTTATTCCTAGACTGGGAGCCAGCGCCTGCAAACAGGACAGCACTTCTCTGACAGAAAATCAGTAATTTTCCCAGTGCCACTTACATTGCAGGCCCTGCAGCAGAAGCAGAATAATCACTACCTCTCAGCACCTTTAGCCCCTCTGTCTGCTGCCTCTGTGGAGGATGCCATCATGGATATGGTGGCTGCAATTGGACCTAATTCTTAGCTTGGGAGCCAGAGCCTGCCCACAAGAGAGCACTTTTCTATAACAAAAGCAGTACTCAATGCAGTGTCGGCTAAGGCTAGGCACTGTCAGCAGAATCCAACAGGGCAGTAGTATTGTTGTATTCTGAACTAGTTTGTTATCACCTGGGGTTGGATATAGTAGCACTTTTTGTCAGTTGAGAAGAGGGACCTCTACACCAGAAAACCTACCTGACTTCTGAAGTGCTCAGATACCTTTTGCTTTACATTTTAAGACAGCCTAGAGAAATATTTGCAATCCATCCTCACAGTACCTCATCCAGCCTCTACATACTCACATGGGACCGAAAAAGCAACAGACAATTGTGGCATACAAGAAATCACCCAGGGCTTCAGAGGCTCCCAAACAAAGCAACCAAGGAGTTTTCCAGATGAAGAAACTATTATGAAAGCATCAGAAAGTGAATATAAAATGATTATATATAGAGCCCTTCTAGACCTTATACAAAATGCAGCAGAACAAAATGAAAAATTAAGCAAGATGTTTGACCTGATGGAACATCAATACTCTGAAATTCAACAGATCAAGAACAAAATCAAAGACATAGAAACTTCCATGCAAAGCCAAGAAAACAGAATGGAACAAATGGAAAAAGGAATTTCTGACATGGAAGACAGAGCTACTGATGCCAGCGTCTATGAGCAGAAATCAGAAAAAAGAAACAAGAAAAATGAAGAAACATTAACAAGCATGTGGGACTCTATAAAGAGGAACAACCACCGATTCACTGGAGTCCCTGAACAGGGTGAGACATCTGAGAACACAGAGAGTATCGTTGCTGAGCTGCTGAAAGAAAACTTCCCAGAAATCATGGAGGAACAGAATACAGACATCTTAGATGCATATCATACGCCACCAAATATAGATCTCAAAAGAAAGACTCCAAGACATGTTATAAACAAGCTTAACAAAATGACACATATGCAGCAACTCTTAAAGGCAGCAAGACTCAAAGCAAAGCTAACATTCAGAGGGAAACCCTGTAGGCTCTCGTCAGATTTTTCAGCAGAAACCATGCTGGCACGGAGACAGTGGCATGATACATTCAAAGCCTTGAAGGAGAAGAGCTTCCAACCAAGAACTATATATCCTGCAAAACTATCTTTCAAATACGAAAATGAAATTAAGACATTCCTAGATAGACAGAAACTCAGAGACTTTGTAAAAAACAAATCCAAACTACAAGAAATATTGAAAGAAGTTCTTAGCTCTGGCTTAGAAGAACAAAACCACTAACTTTATATTTTAGAATGACACACTACTCAATACTCATTTAGGGAAGGCTCCAAAGTCAATCACAGCTGTGATACAAAAGAAGGAATCCAATGATCATCATGAAAACTATGGTGTCATCATAATAAAAAGAGGGATGTACTACAGTTTTTACACTCCTTTCAGATGGAGAGACTAGTAGTAATTAAAATTGAGTTTATATATAGTTTATTAAGGGGGATCATAGGGGCAGCTGTACAGCACAACAAAGATGTATCATACCATTTCAAGAAATCTAACACACAAGTCTCAACAACTATAAAACCAGCTCTGAAATAGGGGAAAAATCAACTCACAAAAAAGAGTGTCCCAGAACAGACTAATAAGAACAACAGAGAAAACATCAGCATAAAAATAAACATATCACAATGGCAGCAGTGAACACATACCTATCAATAATTACATTGAATGGGAATGGACTGAATGGACGAGTAAAGAGACACCGAGTGTCATCTTGGATCAAAAGACATGACCCATCCATATGTTGTCTACAAAAAACTCACCTGAGACCTAAAGATAGAAACAAACTGAAAATTAAGGGATGGAAGAATATATATCAAGCTAACAATGAACAAAGAAGAGCAGGGGTGGCAATTCTAATCTCAGAGAAATCAATTTTAATGTCAAATCCACCATCGTGGACAAAGATGGACACTGTTTATTGCTGAAAGGTTCAGTACACAAGCAAGACTTAACTATATTAAATACTCATGCACCTAATATCAGAGTACCTAAATATGTCGAAGAAACACTGACTACACTCAAAAGACAGTTAGATGACTCCACAATAGTGGGAGACTTTAACACTCCACTCTCGTTACTAGATAGATCATCTAGAAAAAAGCTCAGTAAAGATACAGAAGACCTCATTAACACAATTAACCAACTAAACCTCACTGATATATACAGAACTTTACACCCATCAGCAGACAACTACACCTTCTTCTCCAGTGCACATGGAACATTCTCCAGAATTGACCGCGTGATAGGCCATAATGCAATGCTCAACAAAATCCATACCACTGAATTACTGCAAAGCATCTTCTCAGATCATAAAGCCATAAACGTTGAAATTTATAGCAGAAAAAACACAGATAGAAAGGGGAACTCTTGGAAACTGAACAACATCTTGCTCAAAAAAACATGGGTTACAGAGGAAATCAAGGATGAAATAAATAAATTCATGGATTCCAATGAGAATGAAAACACTCCCTACCAGACCTACGGGATACAGCCAAACCACTGCTCAGAGGTCTGTTTATTTCCATAAATGCACACATCTGGAAGGAAGAAAGAAAAAAAATCAAGGAACTAACTCTACAGCTTGAACAAGCAGAAAGAGAACAACAGAGGAACTCCGCGGGCACTAGAAGACACGAGATCCTAAAGATTAGAGCAGAGCTAAATGAATTAGAGAACAGAAAAACAATTGAAAAAATTGAAAAGACCAAAAGCTGGTTTTTTGAAAAGGTCAACAAAACTGACGAACCACTGGCTAAACTTACTAAAGGAAGGAAAGGAAACAAATAACCCAAATAAGAAATAAGAGGGGAGTTGTCATCACAGATGCAACAGAAATAAAAAATATCAAAACAGAATACTATGAAAAACTGTACTGTAACAAATTTGAAATCGTAGGGGAAACGGACAAATTCCTTGACTCATACCACCTACCCAAATTATCACAACGTGAAGCACAACAACTTAATAAAATCGTCACAAAAGAAGAGATTGAAAATGTCATAAAAACACTGCCAACCAAAAGAAGTCTGGGCCCAGATGGCTTCACTGCAGAATTCTACTAAGCACTTAGACAACAGTTATCTCCAATACTACAGACACTACTTCACAGTATAGAAAGGGACGGAGTACTCCCAAACTCATTCCATGAAGCCAGCATAACCCTGGTACCTAAGCCAGGGAAAGACGCAACAAAGAGGGAGAACGACAGACTGACATCACTCATGAATCTAGATGCAAAAATCTTCAACAAAATTCTTGCCAATAGAATACAACAACATATCAAGAAAATAATCCATCATGACCAAGTGGGATTCATACCAGGGATGCAAGGCTGGTTCAACATCAGGAAAACAAGCAATGTGATTAACCGCATAAATAACACAAAAGACAAAGATCACCTGATTTCATCCACTGATGCCGAAAAGGCATTTGATAAAGTCCAACACCCATTCATGCTAAAAACTCTCAGCAAAATGGGCATAAATGGCAAATTCCTCAACACAATAAGGGCCATTTCTACAAAGCCAATTGCCCACGTTATCCTGAATGGAGAGAGACTGAAAGACTTTCCCTTGAGATCAGGAACTAGACAAGGATGCCCACTCTCACCTCTCCTATTCAACATTGTGCTAGAAGTTCTAGCCAGAGCAATCAGACAAGACGAAGAAATAAAGGGCATCTGCATCGGCAAAGAGGAAGTTAAAATCTCCCTATTTGCAGATGATATGATTGTATATGCAGAGAACCACAAGGAATCTATAAGTAAGCTACTCAAACTGATAGAAGAGTTCAGCAAAGTCTCAGGATACAAGATAAACATAAGTAAATCAGTAGGATTCCTTTATACCAACAACGAGACTGTTAAGGAAGAAATTATCAAATCAATACCATTTATGATAGCCCCTAAGAAGATAAGGTACCTAGGAATTAATCTAACCAGAGAAACAACAGACCTTTACAAAGAGAACTACAAGCCCTTACTACAAGAAACTAAGAGAGACTTAGATAAATGGAAAAACCTACCCTGCTCATCGATAGGAAGACTTAACACTGAAAATGTCTATTTTACCCAAAGCAATTTATTTATATAATGCAATCCCAATACAAGTTCCAGCATCATTTTTTAATGAGATGGAGAAACAAATCACCAATTTTGTTTGGGAAGGGAAGAAGCCCCGGATAAGTAAGGTACTACTAAAGAAAAAGAACACACTGGGAGGCCTCTCATTACCCGACCTTAGAACATACTACACTGCCACAGTAGTCAAAACAGCCTGGTACTGGTACAAGAACACACAGATGGATCAACAGAACAGAACTGAGACCCCAGAGATCATACTATGTACCTATGAACAGTTGATATTTGACAAAGGCCCTAAGACATTAAACTGGGGTAAAAACAGTATCTTCAACAAATGGTGCTGGCAAAATTGGTTATCCATCTGCAATAAACTGAATCAAGATCCATATCTTACACCTTACACAGAAACCAACTCTAACTGGATAAAAGACCTAAATATCAAACCTAAAATGATAAAACTCATCCAAGAAAAGGTAGGAACAACAATGGAAGTTTTAATACACAATGACGACAGACTCCAAAATCTGTCAAGGAAACCACAATCAACAGAAGAGAAAATAGATAAATGGGAACTATTAAGAATCAAACACTTTTGTTCATCCAAAGAGTTTATTAATAAAATTAAAAGAACACCCACAGAATGGGAAAACATATTTGGCAACTCTATGTTAGACCGACACCTGATCCCCATAATCTATAAGATACTACAAAATATCAATAAGAAGATAAACCATCCAATTAAGCGATAGGCAAAGGAGATGGACAGACATTTCCCTAAAGAGGAGATCCTGGCAGCCAAAAAACATATGTGGACATGTTCACGATCTTTATTTATTAAAGAAATTCAAATCAAGACGACAATGAGATACCATCTCACCCCAACAAGATTGGCCATGATCCAAAAAACACAAAACAACAAATGCTGGAGAGGCTGTGGAGAAAGTGGAACCCTTCTACACTGTTGGTGGGGTTGCAAAATGGTCCAGCCTCTTTGGAAAGCAATCTGGCACTTCCTTAAAAAAATGGATCTAGATATACCATTTGACCCCGTAATTCCACTACTTGGAATATATCCTACAGAATCAAGGCCTTTCACACCAACAGACACATGCACGAGAATGTTTATCGCAGCACCATCCACGACAGCAAAGAGATGGAATCAACCCAGATGCCCAACAACAGAAGAATGGATAGGTAAACTATGGTACATATATTCAATGGAGCACTACGCAATGATAAAGAATAACAATGATTCCAGGAAACATCTACTAACCTGGTTTCAACTGGAAGACATTATGTTGAGTGAAAGTAGTCAGCGACAAAAGGACAAATACTGTATGAGACCTCTACGATAAGATCTCAAAAACAGATTTGTGTATAGAAGAAAAGACTCTTTGACAGCTGCAATGGAGGGGAGGGAAGAAGGGTGGCGGGGAGGGCTTAGTTTAGATAGTTGCTAGAAATTTGGCTGGGAGAAAGCGGTGATAGCACACATTAGAAGCAAGAACAACATTAAGTGGACTTCAGCATAACTTGAATACTCCTTCCATCTTAACCCAATATTGCAAGGATAGAGTAGCTGGGGCAGGGGGC
This sequence comes from Heterohyrax brucei, assembly GCA_028571685.1. NCBI lineage: Eukaryota > Metazoa > Chordata > Mammalia > Hyracoidea > Procaviidae > Heterohyrax > Heterohyrax brucei. The sequence continues at coordinate 135,010,169 of CM053150.1, forward strand.
AGGGGACCATGCTCCTAGGCGAAATCGAGGCCAATTTGCACAACTAGCATTTCGCTAAGAGAGCTCTCTGCAACCCACATTGGTGAGTGGCGTCTGGGGTCTTAAAAGCTGCCAAGCTGCCATCTGAGGACACAGCAACTGGTCCCAACTCAGCAGGAACGGATGCTCACCGAGGACCAAAATGATATGCGGTAAAGACAACCTAGAAGACAGAGAGACCCACAGGTATCGGTGCCTTTATCGACTTGGGACCGGAAGAACTGGATGGTGCCTCGCCACCACCAGTGATAGCCACAATGGAGCTCACTAGTTTGAGTCTCACTGGCAACACAAGAATAAAAAAGGGTGCATCCTGAGATCTACACTAAAGGACCTCAGTTGATGGCCCAGCGGTTTCGGGGTTCCCCTGAGAGCATGGCCCATGGCCCTGATGCTGCCCTTACCCGTAAATTATAACGAAGGTCCACTCTTTGGACCGGAATGGATTGGACTTGGCAATGCAGAGTGACCATATATTGGTTGCACTTTATGTTTCTATACAGCTATAGGATATCATCCTGCTGACCTCTGGCTGGAGGAAGAAGAGTGGGTGGAGAGGAGCGGAAAGGAGGCTGTTGGGATGATGAGACATGTATGGAGCAGAGAGGAATAGTGTGCTGTCACTGGACAGGGAGAGCAGTGGAAGCTGCATATAGGTGGGCATGTAAATTAAAAAAAAAAAAAAAGAATCTCAAATCAAGGTCCACGGATGTAGCCATCAAGAAATCAAATGACATATTGCACTGGGCATTATCTGCTCCAAAAACCTCTCTTTAAAGTCTTAATATGCGAAGATGTCACTCTGAGGACTAAGATATGCCTGATTCAACCCATGGTATTTTCACACATCTCATATGCACGTGAAAGCTGGACAATGAATAGGGAAGATCAAACAATAACTGATGCCTCTCATGGTGCTCCCAAAGAATCCCAAATATACTGTTGACCACCAGATGAACAAACAAGTCCATCTTGGAAGAAGTAACCAAGCAATGATGGCAAGACTTTATCTTGCTTCCTTTGGACATACTAGAATGGATAAGTTCCTGGAGGACATCTCTCTTGGTAAAATATAGGGTCAGTGAAAAAGAAAAACATGCTCAATGAAATGGAACGACACAGTGGTTACAACAATGGGCAAGATATAGGAATAACTTTGAGGACTGCACAGGACTGGGCAGTGTTCTGTTGTATATACGGTCACTCAGTTAGAACCAAATGGATGGCACCTAACCAACAAAAGCCAAGCCAAGCCAAGTGCCGTCGAGTCGGATCCGACTCATATGAAACAAATTTATAAATTAACAGGGTGAACCGGTAACTAACTCATAATTTTCAGGAATTAAGAATTACTAATAACTTAAAAAGCTAATGACTGACCTAAAGAAGAAATTAAACTTTACCTTTCCATATTTCTGTCAGTTTTTTTGAGAGTGTTCTAACTCATAGCAACCCTACGGACAACCAAACAAAACACTGCCAGTACAGAGCCATCTTCAGAATTGTTGATATGCTTGAGCCACTGTGTGAATTCATCTTGTTGATGGTCATCTGTTTTTCACTGACCTTCCACTTTACGAAGCATCATGTCCTTCTTCAAGGACTGATTCCTCTTGATAATATCTCCAAAGTCTGAGACATAGTCTCACAATTTTTGCCTCTAAGGAGTATTCTGGTTGTATTTCTTCCAACACAGATTTGTTTGTTGTTCTGGGAGTCCATGTTATCTTCAGTATTCTTCACTGACAACACAATTTAAAGGCATCAAATCTTTTACAGTCTTCCTTATTCATTGTCTGGCTTTCACATGCATGTGATGCAACTGAAAGCATCATTGCTTGAGTCAGGCCCACCTTAGTCCTCAAGATGTCGTCTTTCAACCCAGAAGATAGAGAGACTCACATAAGTGGGTGCCTACATCAACTTGGGACCAGAAGAACCAGATGGTGCCCGGCCACCACCAGTGATAGCTGCGATGGAGCTCACTAAGTTGAGTCTCACTGGCAACAAAAGAATAAAAAGGGGTGCACCATGAGACCTCCACTAAAAGACTGCAATTGATGGTCCAGCAGTTTTGGGGTTCCCCTAGGAGCATGGCCTCTGGCCCTGAGGCTGCCCTTGCCCATAAGTCATAACAAAGATCCACTCTTCGGACATGAATGGATTGGACTTGGCGATGCAGAGTGACCATATATTGGATGCACTTTATGGTTCTGTAGGATATCATCCTGCTGACCTCTGGCTGGAGGAAGGAGAGTGGGTGGACAGGAGGGGAAAGGAGACTGATGGGAGGATCAGACACGTATGGAGCAAAGAGAAATACTGTGCTGTCACTGGACAGGGAGAGCAGTGGAAGCTGCATATAGGTGGGCATGTAAATTTAAACGGAAATGTACATTTTCACTCAGTCATAATAAATAAATAAATAAAGATGACGTCTTTGCTTTTCAACACTTTGAAGAGTTCTTTTTCAGATTTGCCCAATGCAATGTATCATTTGGTTTCTTGACTGCTGCTTCCATGGGTGATAACTGTGGATCCAAGTAAAACGTAATTCTTGAAAACATCAACGTTTTCTCCATTTTTCATGATGTTGCTTATTTGTCCAGTTGTGAGGACATTTCTTTTCTTGACACTGAAGTGCAATCCATGCTGAAAAGTTTCATCAGTAAGGACTTCAAGTCCTTTTCACTCTCAGAAAGCAAATCTGTACTGTCTGCATGATACAAGTTGTTAATGGGTCTTCCTTCAAAACTGACGACCTGTTCTTTTTCACATACTCAAGCGTCTTACCTGCTCAGCATACAAACTGTATAGGCATGGTGAAAAACTACAACCCTGACACACATCTTCCCTTACTTTAAAAGAGGCAGCATCCCCACGTTCTGGTCAAATAACTCCTTCTTGATTTAGATACCAAGTCCTCACGAGCACAATTCAGTGTTCTAGAATTCCCATTCCTTGCAATGTTAAGATAATTTGTTATGACCTACATAGTTCAATGCCTTAGCATAGTCAATAAAGCCAGCCAAGTGCCATCGAGTCAGATCCGACTCAAGGCGACCCTAGGGGCCAGGGTAGAACTGACCCCCCGAGTATTGAAGGAGCGCCTGGTTGATTTGAACTGCACGGTCAATAAAACATAGATAAATATCTTCCTGGTATTCTCTGCTTTCACCTGGGATCCATATGACATTAACAACGTTCCACGTCCTCTGTTACATTCAACTTGAATTTCTGGCAGTTTCCTATCAATACACTATTACAACCACTTTTGAATGGTCTTCAGAAAAATTGAGGGGGGGACAGGACCAAGATGGTGGATTAGACACACATCTCCTTAATTCCCTCTGAAAACTAAGGCCTGGAGTGATAACTAAATGGAGCCTTCTGGACACCCAGTGAGCCCCAGCACACGGCACAGGGCTATCAATCTGGACTACATGCCAGTGAATGGGAAACTTCTCTTTCACTGACTCCTGCACTTGTTCAATGTCAGCTCTCACAGACTGACAGTAACTTATGATTTTATCTTTTGTCTCTGTATTAGCTGGCAGGCAGGGCTTGGGCTTTACTGGCAGTAAAGCTCAGCCTCACAGCTGATGGGATCAGCAGGTGGAGTAGCCACATTTTAAGAATGCAGCTCTGGACCCTGTGCAACTTCACAACTCCACCCTCTCTTTCTGAACTTTCGCCATTGATTCAGCTCTTTCGCGTGGGTAGGAAAGCTTGTGTGGGACACCATCTTGTTTCACTGGGAGGTGGATTTACCCAAATGAAGGCCTCAGCAGCAGCTAATTCCCAGGCTGGGAGGCAATGCCAGTCCGTAGACTGCTTTCCCAGGAGAAAAGCTGCATTCAGTACAGTGTGGCCTTGTGGGTGGGGCCCAGAAGTGGCAGACAGCAGGTCAGAAGACTTTCGGTACTTTGAACTAGTTTACAGCATCTGGGATTAGATACAGAGGTGCTTACATTACCAATCTGGAAGAGGGGCTTGCACTCCTCACAGCGTGACTAATTCGGGAAGTTGTCAGATAGCTTTTACCTTTCAAAATAGGACTACCTAGAGAAATAACTGTGGTGCATCCTGATGGCATCTCTTCCAGCCTTCACAAACCCACATCATAGGGTCAGCTGATGTACACCAGTGACTCCATAAGTAGGGCTGTGTCTTTGACAATCAGGAGGCAGAGCCAGCTACCCCAGAGATCCCACTGGGTCAAGTCACTGGAGTATGCAGAGGATGACTGGTGATCACCTTCCTTCTCAGACTGTGCTTCAGAGATTGTAAAGGTAACACTGGAGAAACTAAATAACCTCCAGATGCCCCCAAAGCAACAAGCCTTGGCAAGAAACAAAGAAAAATTCACCCATGGCTCCAGAAAGCCCTCAAAATAAAGAACCAAAGAACTTCCCACATGAAGAAGCCTTTCTGAAACTCTCGGAGGTCAAGTACAAAAGGATTATATAGACAGCCCTCCTTAGACTTTATACAAAATGCAGCAGAGCAAAATTAAAAACTAAGTGAACCATTTCAACAGTTGGAACACCAGCATTCTGAAATCCAATAGATCAATAACAAAATCAAAGAGATAGAAAATTCAATTCAAAGCCAAGAAAATAGAACTGAACAAATGAAAAATATATTTTCTGACTTGGAAGACAGAGCTACTGACTCCAGCATCTATGAGGAGAAATCAGAGAAAAGAAACAAGAAAAATGAAGAAACATTAAGAAATAAGTGGGACTTTATAAAGAGGAACAATGTAAAATTAATTGGAGCTACTGAACAGGTAGGAACACCAAAAAACACAAAGTGTTGTTGTTGAGCTGCTGACAGAAAATGCCTCTGACATTACAAGAGAATGTAGATATCCAAGATGTGTATCAAATGCCACGCCAACAAAAAGAAAGATACCAAGACGTAATCAAGCTCAACAAAACAAAACAGAAACAGAAATTCTTAAAGGCAGTGAGACTCAAAGCAAAAGTAACCTTCAGAGGGAAACCCCATAGGCTTTCACCTGACTTCTCAGCAGAAACAATGCTGGCACAGAGGCAATGGATGACATATTCAAAGCCTTAAAGAAGAAAAACTTCCAACCAAGAATTATATAGCCTGAAAAACTGTCATTCAAATATGAATATGAAATTAAGACACTCACAGATAAACAGAAATTCACAGACTTTGTAATAACCAAACAAAGGTACAAGAAATAGTGAAAGAAGCTCTTGGCTTAGAAGAACAAAAACACTAACTCTTTATTTTAGGAGATAATACAGGACACATCATTCCCTACTCACTTAGGGAAGACAAAAAATTCAATCAAAGCTATCATATTAAAAGAAGGGATCCAGTGATCATATCATCAAAACTATGATAGCATCAGATTAAAAAGAAGAATGTACCACAGGAGTTATAGTCCTTCCAGATGGAGAGGAAGTCAATAGGATATGTATAAGTTAAAATTGGGTTTAAACATAGATTACCAAGGGAGATCATAGGGGTAGCCATAAAGCACAATAAAGATGCAACATATCAAATCAAGAAACATGATACAGGAGTCTCAACAAACACAGGAGTCTCAACAAACACAGGAGTCTCAACAAACACAGGAGTCTCAACAAACATAGGAATCTCAACAAACACAAAATCAACACTGAAAAAGGTGAAAAACCAACTCATAAAAAAGAATGTCCCAGAACAGAACATAAGAGCAACAGAGAAAACATCAACACAAAAATAATGACACCACAGTGAGAGCACTGAAAACAAACCTATCAACAATTATGTTGAATGTAAATGGACTGAATCCTCCAGTACAGAGATGAGTGACATCTTGGATCAAAAGACATGACCTGTCTATATACTGCTTACAAGAAACTCAGCTTACACTTGAAGATATGAACAAACTGAAAATTAAAGGATGGAAGAATGTAAACTAAGCTAACAATATACAAAGAGCAGATGTGGCAATACCAGTCTCAGATAAAAAAAAGATTTTAATGTAAAATCCATCACTGTGGACAAGAATGGACACTCACTACTGCCAAAAGGCTCAGTACACAAGTAGGACTATATTTATGCATCCAATATTATAGCATCTAAATACATCAAAGAAACACTATACATTCAAAACTGAGATAGAATACTCCACAATAGCAGTAGACTACAACACTCCATCTCCGTATTCGACACATCTAGAAAAAAGCTCAATAAAGACACAGAAGACCTTATTGCCATAATTAAGCAACTAGACCTCATCGACGTATAAAGAAATTTCTATCCATCAGCAGATAACTATATCTTATTCTTCACTGCATGTGGAACACTTTCCAGAACAGACCATTTGTTAGGACATAAAGCAAATCTCAACAAAATTCATACCACTGTAATTGTTGCAAAGCATCTTCTCAGACCATAAAGCCATAAAAGTCAAAATAAGTAGCAGAAAAGACACAGATAGAAATTGGAATCCATGGAAACTGAACATCTTGCTCAAAAAGCCATGCATTACATAAGAAATCAAGGATGAAAGAAAGAAATATATGGATTCAAAAGAGAATGAAAACACTACCTACCAGAATCTATGGGATACAGCCAAAGCAGTCCTCCAAGGTCAGTTTATCTCTATAAATGCATACATCCAGACGGAAGAAAAGAAGCCACCAAAGTACTAACCTGAGAGCTTGAACAAGTAGAAAGAGAGCAAAAGAGGAACCACTCAGGCACCAGATGAAAACAGATCACAAAGACTGGAGCAGAACTAAATGAATTAGAGAACAAAAAACAATTGAGAAAACGGAAAAGACCAAAAGCTGGTTTTTTGAAAAGATCAACAAAATTGACAAACCACTGGCTAAAGTTATGAAAGAAAAACAGGAGAAGGAAATAACCCAGATAAGAAATGAGAGGGGAGTAGTGACAGCAGATCCAACAGAAATCAAAAATACCATAACAGAATACTATGAAAGACTGTACTCTAACAAATCTGAAAACCTAGAGGAAATGCACAAATTCCTTGATTCATGTCACTTACCAAAATTATCACAAGGTGAAATAGAACAATTTAATAAACCCATTGCAAAGGAAGTGATTGAAAAAGTCATCAAAAAATGACTAACCATAGAAAGCCTTTCCCCAGATGACTTCACCACAGAATTCTACCAAGCTGTTAGACAAGAGTTAACTCCAATACTACTGAGACTATTTCACAACATAGAAAGGGATGGAATACTTCCAAATTCACTCTATGAAGCCAGAATAACCCTGATACCAAAGCCAGGGAAAGAGCCAACAAAAAAGGAGAACTACAGACCAATATCACTCACGAACCTACATGCAAAAATCTTCAACCAAATCCTAGAAAATAGAATTCAACAATGTATCAGAAAAATAATTCATCACGACCAAGATGGATTCATACCAGGGATGCAAGGCTGGTTCAACATCAGAAAAACAATCAATGTGATCAACTACATACACAACACAAAAGACAAGAATCACCTGATTTTGTTAATTGATGCAGAAAAGGCATCTGATAAAGTCCAACATCCATTCATACTAAAAACTCTCAGCAAAATACGAATAGATGGCAAATTTCTCAAGGCAATAATGGCCATTTATACAAAACCAGCTGCCTACATCATCCTGAATGGAGAGAGACTGAAACAATTCCCCTTGAGAATGGGAACCAGACAAGGATGCCCACTCTCACCTCTCCTATTCAACATTGTATAAGAAGTTCTAGCCAGAGCAATTAGACAAGACCAAGGAATAAAGGGCATTTGCATCAGCAAAGAGAAAGTAAAAATTTCCCTATTTGCAGATGATACGATTGTACATGCAGACAATCCTAAAGAACCCATAAGTAAACTACTCAGAATGACAGAAGAGTTCAGCAAAGTCTCAAGATACAAGATAAACACAAGTAAATCAATAGGATTCCTTTATACCAACAATGAGATTACTAAAGAAGAAATCACCAAATCAATACCATTTTCTATAGCCTCCAAGAAGATAAAATATCTAGGAATAAATCTAACCAGAGAAATAAAAGACCTTTACAAAGAAGACTACAAAATCTTGCTACAAAAAAGTAAGACAGACTTACATAAATGGAGAAACTTACTCTGCTGATGGATAGGAAGACTTAACATTGTGAAAATGTCTATTTTACCCAAAGCAATCTACTTACATAATGCAATCCCAATACAAATTCCAGTGACATTTTTTAATGAGATGGAGAAACAAACCACCAACCTTGTCTGGAAAAAGAAGAAACGTCGGATAAGTAAAGCACTAATGAAGAAGAACACACTGGGCGGCCTCTCACTACCAGACTTCAGAACCCATTACACTGCCACAGTAGTCCAAACAGCCTAGTACTGGTACAAAAAGAGACATACAGAACAATGGAGCAGAGCTGAGACCCCAGAGATGCCACCATCCTCCCATGAACAGTTGATATTCAACAAAGGCCCTAAGATTTTAATCTGGGGTAAAAGCAGTCTCTTTAACAAATGGTGCTGGCAAAATTGATACCCATCTGTAATAGATTGAAACAAGACCCATATCTCACACTGTATACAAAAACCAGCTCAAACTGGATAAAAGGTAGAAGACATAAATATCAAATCTAAAACAATAAAGCTCATCCAAGAAAATATAGGATCAACAACGGAAGTTTTAATATACAACGTCAACAGACTTCAATATCTGACAAAGCACGATCGATAGAAAATAGATAAATGGCAACTACTGAGAATCAAACAGTTTTGCTCATCCAAAGACTTTCTCAAAAGAATTAAAAGACCACCTACAGAATGGGAAAAAATATTTGGCAACTATATGTCAAACCAACAGCTGATCTCCACAATCTATATGGTAATACAAAATATCAATAAAAGAAGGATAAACTATCCAAATAAGTAATGGGCCAAGTAGACTGACAGACACTTCTCTAAAGAGGATATCCAGGCAGCCAAAAAGAACACATGCAGATCACTATCATTAGCTATTAAAGAAATCCAAATCAAAACTACCATGAGATATCATCTCACTCCAAGAAGGTTGGCCATGATCCAAAAAACACAAAACAAATGCTGGAGAGGCTGTGGAGAAACTGGAACTCTCCTGCACTGCTGGTGGAATTGCAGACTGATACGCCCTCTTTGGAAAGCAATTTGGCGCTTCCTTAAAAAACTGGAAATAGATAAACCATTTGGCTCAGTTAATTCCACTGCTTGGAATATATCCTACAGAATTAAGGGCATTCACATGAACAGATACGTGCACACAAACGTTTGCTGCAGCACAGTCCAGAAAGTAAAAACATGGAATCAACCCAGATGCCTAACAAGAGATGAATGAATAAAGAAACTATGGTATATACACTCAATAGAATACTACACAAAAATAAAGCACAATGATTTCAGGAAGCATCGCATAACTTGGTTTCAACTGGAAAATCTTACGGTGAGTGAAATTAGTCAGCCGCACAAGGACAAATACTGTATGAGATCCCTACGATAAGGACTTAAAAATAGACTTGTGTACAGAAGAAAAGAATCTTTGATGGCTGCAAGGGAGGGGAGGAAGTGAGGCAGAGTTCTGATCTTAAACAGCTGATAGGAATTTGGTTGGATGAGAGCAGTGACAGCACACATTAGAAAGGTCATTTTAACTGGACTTCAACCTGAAAACTCTTCCAATCTTAATCCAGTATTGCAAGGACACAGCAGCAAGGGCAGGGGTCCAGGGACCATGCTCTCAGGGGACACAGAGGCCAACTGGCATAACTAGCATATGGCTGAGAAAGTCTTCTCCAGCCCATGTTGGTGGCATCCGGAGTCTTAAAAGCTAGTAAGCTGTCATCTGAGGTACACCAAATGGTCCCAACTCAGCAGGAACAGATGATTACCAAGGACCGAAATGACACAGAGAAAGAGAACCCAGAAGACAGAGAGACCCATGTGAGTGGGTGACTACATCAACATGTGAACAGAGGAACCAGATTGTGTCTGGCCACTGCCAGTGATAGCTGTGATGGGGCTCACAGAGTTAAGCCTCACTTGCAACACAATAATAAAAAGGAGTGCACCCTGAGAACTCCACTGAAAGATTGCCAATGATGGTCCAGGGGCCTCAGGGTTTCCCTGGGAGGATGGTCCCTAGTCCTAATGCTGCCCCTGTCCATAAATCATTATGGAGGTCAACTCTTCAGACAGGACTGGACTGGACTCAGAGACAGTAACCATGTAGTGTGTACACTTTGTTTCTGTGCATCTATAGGATGATGTCCTACTGGTCTCTTACTACAGGGGAGGGAGAGGGTGGAGAAGACGGATGGGAGATTGTTAAGGGGATATGACATGTATAGAACAGATAGGAAGAATGTGCTGCTACCGGGCAAGAAGAGTAGTAGGAGCTCCACATAGGCAGGCATGCAAATTTAAACTAGATTGTACACTTTCACTCAATCAAAATAAATAAATAAAAATCTTACTTACATGTGATACTAATGATGTTATTCGATAATTTCTGAATTTGATTGGACCACCTTTCTCGGGAATTGACATAAATTTGGATCTCTTCAGTCAGTCAGCCATGTAGCTGTCTTCCAAATTTCTTGGTGAAGATTAGGGAACATTTCCAGTGCTGAATCCATCTGTTAAAACATTTCAATTGATATTCCGTCCATTCCTGGATCCTCATTTTTCACTAATGCCTTCAGTGCAGCTTGCACTTCTTCCTTCAGTATTGTGGGTTCCTGGTTGTAGGAACTCCTAAAATGGTTGAATGCCAGCTAATTCTTTTTGGTATACTGACTCCATGTTTCCTTCTTTTTATGCTTCCTGTGTCATTTAATATTTTCCCCATAGCATGCTTCAGAATTGCAACTTGAGGCTCCAACTTTTTTCAATTCTTTCAGCGTGAGAAATGCTGAACCTGTTCATCTCTTCATTTTCTATCTCCAGGTCTCTGCACATTTTATAATAATAATTCACTTTGTATTCTGAGGCCGTCCTTTCAAATCTTCGGTTCTATTACTTATTTTTTTCTTTTTGCTTTATCTACTTGACATTCAAGTGCATGCTTCAGAGTCTCTCATAACATCCAGTTTAGTCTTTTGTCTTTTTAATGACCTCTTGCTTTCTTCAAGTACAATGACCTTGATATTATTCCACAACTCATCTGGTCTTCAGTCAGCAGTTGTTCAACACAGCGAACCCATTCTTGAGACAGTCTCTGAATTCAGGTGGGATATACTCAGGTTGTACTTTAGCTCTCATGGACTTTTTCTAATTTTCTTCAGTTTCAGCTTGAACCTGCATATGCGTAATTGATGGTCTGATACACAGCTGGCCCCTTGCCTTATTTACACTGATGGTTTTGAGCTTTTCCATCAACTTTTTCCAAAGATATAGTCAATTTGATTCTTGTGCATTTCTTCTGTTAGGTCCATGTGTATAGCTGTTTATGTTGGTGAAAAAATGCAATGAAGGCAGCACTGGTCTTACAAAATCTTGTCATGCAATATCCAGCATCATTTCTACCACAGTAGCTACATGGTCCAACTAACAATCCCTCATTTCCAAACTTAAGATTTCCAGTCACCAGGAGTTTTGTTTCATGGTGATAAGAGAACATGAGCTATCACATTTTTTTTCCTTTTTTAAATACAATTGAGCCAAATATAGGCTTAAGTTTGTCTTAAATTTTTGTACTGTTCCATTTTCCTTTTAATCTTAAAGAGACATGTACGGCTAGTCAGATGTAGATAATGGTTTTCCTTTCTTAGAAGTATACTGAATTTTCTTTGTTTTTAAATGTCACCAAATACTGTTAGTCTTTTAAATTCTGCATAGCACCAAGCGAACTCTTTCAGAATGTAGACTTACATCACCAATTTACAGAATGACTTATATCTCTTTTTTATTCTTTTTTTCTTTTCTTTTTTTTTTTTTGCCTTAAGCTATCATCAGTTTCACTTCTTCACTCTTAAGACTTCTCCAAGTATCTTCTGTATCTTTGATGTGACTTTTACTAGTCTGTAGTAAATCTTAACTGCTTTTTCACAATAAGATAATCTCTGCAAATCAGCACTCCACAGAACATATGAGGTCTGACAATTAAGTTCACAAACTCATCCTAGAAAAAGTGTTACAAATGTCATTGCAGAATACCTGTATGGTCATCTTTGAAGTACTCCCACTGGGAAGCTATGCACGGACACTAGCACCTAGTCCACCCTTCAAAGCAATTCTGGAATTCTTTTTCTGGAATGGCCATGACAGCTGTCATCATATTACCCTTGATGTCCTGAATGTCATCAAATGTCTTCCTTTCAATCATTTCTTCTATCTTGGAGTATACTCGGGGCCAGATCAGGTGAGTAGGAAGGGTGTTCCAATACAATTACTTGATTACTGGCTAAAAACTCCCTGACCATGTCGTATGAGCTGAAGTGTTGTTGTGATGTAAGAACCATGAGTTGTTGCCACAAAGTCCAAGTCGTTTTTGTCTTAACTTTTTCATGCACCCTTATCAGCACTTCCAAATAGTAAACTTGGTTAACTGTTCAGTTGGTACAAATTCATAATGAAAAATACCTATGACATCAAAAAAAGGTTAGCAACATCGTTTTGACTCTTGGGTTGGACTGACAGAATATTTTTGGTAATGGACAACTGCCTGACTTCCATTGCACAATTTGACACTTTGATTCAGGGTCATACTGGTACACCTATGTTTCATCACCAATGATAACACAGCCCAAAACAGTCTTGCCTCTCCGAAAGGTCCCGACAAACTTCGACTCTTCCTTGCTTTTGTTCATCAGTGACCTCCTTCAAGACCATTTTACAAACACCCTTCACATGCCAAGATTTTCAGGTAAGATATTCCTATTTCTCTAGCACCGTTCACTTCGTCTGCCATGCTTCTTACAGTCAGTAAATTTGGTTGCACAGTTTTTTACAGTGATTAAGCGAAAGTATACAATCCAAATTAAATTTTCACACTTTCCTATCTGCAGTTCCTTCTGCTCTTCTTCCCACTGACAGTACTCCTCCTTTTCATTCTATCTATGTCATATCCTCTTAACAGTCTTGTCTTCTCCTCTCCACTCTCCTCTCCCTTCTAGTGAGAGGCCAGTAGGACAACATCTTATAGATTCATAGAACCATAAAGTACACACACCATATGATCACACTGTGTCCCTGAGTCCAGTTCATTCAAGTCTGAAGAGCTGAGCTTGCTAACGTTTTCTGGTCAGGGGTAGTAGCAGGTCAAGGGGCCATTCTCCCAGGGGAACACCCAGGCCAGCAGACCATCAATTGCAGTCTTTTAGTGGGGTTAAGACGCACCCCTATTTTTTTCGTGTTGCCATGGGGAATCAACATCGTATGCCCCATCACAACTGTCTTTCATGGTGGCCAGGCATCATCTGGTTTTTCTGGTCAAAAGTTGATACAGTCTCCCATTTACGTGAGTCCTTCTGTCTCCTGTGCCCTTTTTCACTGTGACTTTGTTTTTCATGGTGATCATCTATTCTGGAGGAGTTGGGATCATTTGCTGTACCTCAAATGGCAGCTTGCTAGCTTTTAAGATTCCAGATGCCACGCAGCAGTATGAGGGGCACAAGACTCTTAGCAATAAACTAGTTATGCCAATTAGTCTTGATGTCCCATGAGAACATGGTCCCCAGACCCTGCCCCTGCTGCTCTATCCTTGCAATACTGGGTTAAGAGGAGTTCTGTTTAAGCTGAAGTCAAGTTGATCATCTTTCTACCGCATGTTGTCACGGATTTCACCAAACCAAATTTCCATCATCTAATTTACAACCAGCCCTCTCCCTTCTTCCCCTCCCTTGCAGCCATAAAAGCATCTTTTCTTCTGTACATGAATCTGTTTTTAACTCATCATTAAGAATCTCATACGATATCGGCCCCTGTGCCGCTGATCTCACTCAGCATAATGCCTTCCAATTCAAACCAGTTTATGAGATGCTACCTACAATCATCACTGTTCCTTATCATTGCAGTGTTCCACTGAGTATAAGTACCATCGTTTCACTAGGCATTACCTATTGTTAGGCATCTGCATTGATTCCATCTTTTAGCTATTGAGGACTGTGTTACAATAAACTTTCGTGGGTATGTGACTGCCCTTGATTCTGTAGCATATATTCTGAGCAGTGAGATTACTGGATCAAATGGTGTACCTATTTCCTGTTTTTTAAGGAAGCCTCAGATTGCTTTCCAAAAAGGCTGTGTCATTTTGCAATCCCACCAGCAGAGAATGACGATTCTAATCTCCCCACAGCCTCCTCTCCAGCATTTGCTATTTTGTGTTTTCTGGATCATAACCAACCCTATTGGGGTGAAATGTTATCTCTGTATTTTCAATTTGAATTTCTCTAACAGTTAATGACTGTGAGCATTTCCTCATGTGTCTTTTGGCTGCCTGAAAGTCCTGTCTGTTCATCTCCTTTGCCAATCACTTAATTGGGTTATTTACCGTTGCCTTGCTGACATTTTTCAGTACCTTGCAGATTACAGGGATCAGACATCAGTCCAATATGTAGTTGCCAAATATTTTTTCCCATTCCGTAGGTGGTCTTAATTCTTTTGATAGTCTCTGGATGAGCAAAAGTGTTTTGATTCTTAGTAGTTGCCATTTATCCATCTTCTCTTGATCATGGTTTGTCAGATTTTGATGTCTGTTTAAGCTATGTGTTAAAGCTTTCATTGTTCAGCTATGTTTTCTTGCATGATATCAGTGTAGGTTTGGTATTTAGGACTTTGACCTAATTTCAGTTAGTTTCTGTGTAAGGTGTGAGATATGGGTCTTGTCTCCATTTTTTGTAGATGGATACCAAATTTTGCAAGCAGCACTTGTTAAAAGACTGTATGTAACCCAGTTTACAATCTTAAGAACTCTGTTGAATATCAACTGTTCATAAGACGATGGGGTCATTTCTGTGGTCTCAACCCTGTTCCACTGGTCTATGACAATTTTTTAACCAGTATCAAGTTGTTTTGACTACTGTGGAAATTTAACAGGTTCTAAAGTCAGGTAGTATGAGGACTCCCACTGTGTTCCTGTTTTTCAGCAGTGCTTTCTTTATCCAGGATTTCTTCTCTTTCCAAATGAAATTTGTAACTTGTTTCTCTGTTTAAAAAAAGTCTCTGGAATTTGTATTGGGATTGCATTGTGGTAAAATTGCTGTGGGTAAAATAGACATTTCAACAATGTTAAATCTTTGTATCCATGAGCAGACTGGTTTCTGCACTTACGTAAGTCTCCTGTTTTCTTGCAGTAGGTCTTGTAGTTCTCTTTGTATAGGTCTCTTATTTTTCTAGTTAGATTTATACCTAGGTAGTTTATTTTCTTGGGTGCTATAGTAAATGGCATTCATTTAGATCATCTTTGATGATCTTTTTGTTGGTATAAAGGAATCTTATGGATTTACTTATGTTCATTTTGTATCCTGATACTTGACTGAACTCTACTAGTTCAAGTAGTTTGTTTTTTTAGGATTCTCTTCATATACAATGATATAGTCTGCAAATAGGAAGATTTCTGCATCTCTGCAAATGTGGATGCCCTTTATTTCTGTCTTGTCTAACGGCTCTGGCCAGAACTTCTAGTACAATGTGGAACAGAAGTGGTGAGAGTGGGCATCCGTGTCTAGCTCCTGTTCTCAAGTGACATTTTTTGTTTTTCTCTATTCAGCACGACGTAAGTGGCTGGCTTTGTGTAGACAGCCCTTATTGCACTGAGGAATTTCCCTTCCATTCCTGTTTTGCTGAGTTTTCAGTATGACTGGGTATGGACTTTGTGAAGTGCCTGTTCTGTATCAATTGACAAAATCAGGTGATTGTGTTATGTGGTTGATCACACTGTGTTTCTGATGTTGAGCCAGCCTTGTGTCCCTGGTATGACTCCAACTTGGTCATGATAAATCATTTTTGTACATGTTGTTGAATTCTATTGGCAAAGATTTTGTTGAAGATTTTTGCATCTAGGTTTATTATTGCTCTGTAATTTTCCTTTTTTATTGGATCTTTCCCTGGCTTCTGGCTTCACAGAATGAGTTTGTGAGTATTCCATCCCTTCCTATGCTGTGAAATAGTCTCAGTAGTATTGGAGTTAACTCTTCTCCAACAGTTCGGCAGAATTTTCCAGTGAAGACTTCTGGGCCAGGACTTTTTTTGAATGGTAGCTTTTGGATGACTCTTTTCAATCTCTTCTGTTGTGATGGGTCTATTAAGTTGTTCTGCTTCATCCTGTGATAATTTTGTTAGGTGACACAAATCTAGGAATTTGTTCATTTCTTCTAGGTTTTCAAATCTGTTAGAGTACCATCTTTCATAGTATTTACTTTTGATTTCAGCTGGGTCTGTAGTTACATCTCCCATTTATTTGGGTTATCTCCTCTTCTGTTTTTCTTTGTAAGTTTAACCAATGGCTTATCAATTTTGCTGATCTTTAAAAAAAAAAAAAACAGCATTTGGTTTGGTTATTTTTTTCAGTTGTTCTCTGTTTAATTCCCTTAGTCCTGCTCAAATCTTGGTGCCTGAAGTGCTCCTCTTTTGCTCTCTTCCTACTTATTCAAGCTGTAGGGTTCTTTGGTTTTGGTTCTTCTTTGTGGATGTGTGTGTTTATAGATAATCTGACCTCTAAGCACTACTTTAGCTGCATGCCAAAGGATCTGGTAGGATGTGTTCTGTCATTTGACTCCATAAATTTATTTTGCCCTTGATTTCTCCTATAACCCATGTCTTTTTGAGCAAGCTGTTGAGTTTCTGTGAGTTCCAATTTGTTTTTTCTGCTATTGATTTTGACTTTTATGGCTCTGTGGTCTGAGATGCTTTGCAATAATTCAATGCTTTGGATTTTTCTGAGACTTGCTTTATGTCATAACACATGTTCTACTTTAGAAAATACTCAATGGGCATTGGAGGTGCACTTATCCGCTGATGGATAAATTGTCAAAGAGGTCTAGTTGGTTAATTGCCCCAATAAGATGCTCTGTATCTTTACTGAGCTTGTTTTGGATGATTTGTCCATATTGAAAGTGGAGTGTTGAAGTCTCCAACTGTTATTGGGTGTATGAATATTTAACACTATTAAGTCTTAGCTGTATATTGAAACTTTCAGCAATAGTGATGGTCCTTGTCCACAATGGTGCATTTTACATTAAAATCTACTGTATCTGAGATTATCACTGCCACACCTGCTCTTCCTTGTATGTTGTTAGCTTAGTATATATTACTCCATCATGTTTCTGGTAAGCAACATATAGACAGGTTGTATGTTTTGATCCAGAACATCACTTATTTTTACTGGAGTATTCCTTTACATTCAATGATTGATAGGTGTTTAGTGCTGTCACTGTGATGTATTTATTTCTGTGTTGGTGTTTCCTATGTTGCTCTTTAATATTCTGTTCTGGGTCATTCTTTATGGGTTTATGAGTTTTCATCTTTCTCAGTGTTGGCTTTGTTTTTTGAGACACCTTGCGTGACACTGCTTGTTTTGGTATGCTGCACTGTCATTGTGCTTTGTGGCTACC
This sequence comes from Heterohyrax brucei, assembly GCA_028571685.1. Taxonomy (NCBI): domain Eukaryota; kingdom Metazoa; phylum Chordata; class Mammalia; order Hyracoidea; family Procaviidae; genus Heterohyrax; species Heterohyrax brucei. The sequence continues at coordinate 135,027,792 of CM053150.1, forward strand.
TCTCTGATCCCCCTTAATATTCTAACTTTAAACCTAATTTTAACATTTGTATCTTTTTAACTTCCTCTCCATCTGAAACTGCTATAAATACTGCAGTATATCCCAGTTCTAGTGTGATCGTGTCATAGTTTTTGTGACCTGCTCACTGGTTTCCTTCTTTTAATATTATAGCTTTAACTTCTGTGACTTCCCTGAGTGGTTTCTGAATGCTGTGTCTTGCACTGCCTCCTTAAATATACACTCAATCATTTTGTTTTTCTAAGCAAAGAGCTTCTTTCAGAATTTTCCATAGTTTTGGTTCTGTTTTTACTAAGTCTCTAAGCTTCTGTTTATCTGTGAATGTCTTCATATTTGAGAGTTTTGCAGGATGTGTAATTCCAGGTGCAAGGTTTTACTCTTTCAAGGCTTTGAATGTCTCATCCCACTGCCTCCATGCCAACATCATCTCTGCCAGGAAGTCAGACAAAAGTGTACAGGGTTTCCCTCTTAATGTTAGCTTAGGTTTGAGTCTTGCTGCCTTTTAAGTTTCTGCATGTTTCATTTATTAAGCTTGATTATAATGTTTTGGTGTCTGGCTTCTGTGGCATTAAATACACATCTTAGATATCTACATTCTATTCTTTCACATTTTGTCAGCAACTCAACACACAATGCTGTTTTCAGCTATGCCTCCCTGTTCATGAACTCCAATCAATCATAGATTATTCCTCTTGATAAGAGTCCCACAATTTTAATGTTTTTTTTCCTTTTCTCAGATTTCTTCTCATAAATGCTACTGTCAGTTGCTCTACCTTGAAGGTCAGTTAAGTCAGACTTTCATCTCCTGAATTCTGCTCTTTTGGCTTTGGATTGAATTTTCTAATTTTGTTATTCATCTGTCGGATTTCCAATTGTTGTTCCATTCATTAAAATAGTTTAACTTTTCATTTTGTTCCACTACCTTTTGTTTAATCTCTAGGAAGGTTCTATATATAATTCTTTTGTATTCTACCTCCAGAACTTTCAGAAAGCCTTCTTCATCTAGACAGTGTTTTTTATTATTCTGGGAGTTTTTCAGAGCCATGGTGGGCTTTTTCTTTAAATGGCTAGAGATGGTTTGCTGCCTTTGGTCCATCAAGAGGCTATTTAGTTGCTCTGCTGTCACCTCAACAGGATCTGATTTGTAGTTCTGAGAAGGAAGTTGGTCAGCAGCTGCCTCCATGTACTTGCGACTGGCCCCAGTGGACTCTCTGGGGTGAAAGGCCCTGCCTGTTATCTGGCAAAGATGGCGCCCTACCTATGCAGTCATCGAGGGGCCATCAACCAACCCTATGATATGGGTCAGTTAAGGCTGGAAGAGATGATGCTGGGCTGCTCAGCAGTTATTTCTCCAAGCTGCCTTATTTTAAAAATTTAGGAGCTACCTGACAGCTATCTAAATCAGTCAGGCTGTCAGGCGTGGCAGGCCTCGCCTTCAAGCTGACAGTGGAATCACCTCTTCAACAGTCCCCAGATACTATGAAACCGTTCAAAGCAGGAAGGGGTTACGGCCTTGCTGCCATCCTCAGCCAGGGCCTACTCATAGTATAGCACTGTGCTAAACACAGCCTTTCAGCTAGAAGAGCACTTTCTGGAGTGGCACTGCTTCTCAGCTTGGGAATTAGCCCCTACTGAGGCCTCCAGCTTGGTGATTCCACCTCCCAGCTGACCAAGATGCCATCCTGGACAAGCTGCCCTTCCCACTGTGAAACAGCAGAATGTATGACAGAGCTCAGAAGAGAGGATGGGGGGGTAGTGGTGCCCTCAGTTAGGAGCTGGTCTCTCAAAATGTGGCCATCCCACGCACTCTGCTGTGCAACACACTGTTTACTCTAGCACTACAGTTCAGCAGTATTTGCCAGCTTATGCCATCCTCGGCTTCCTGGATAACAATAAAATAAAGCAGCAAGCATCAGTACCTGCAGTCCACCCAAGCAGCAAGTCAGCAGAAGGGGTCCGTGTGTTCTGCCTCTTCAGAGAGAGGTAGTGTTTTAGTCAGCTAGGGCTGCTCTACCAGAAATACCCCACAGTGGATGGCTTTAACAAATGAAGGTTTATTCTCATACAGTCCGGTAGGCTACAAGTTCAAATTTAGGATGTCCGCTCCAAGGGAAGGCTTTCTCCCTTGTCGGCTCTGGATGAAAGTCCAGTATTGCATCAGTTTTTGTCCAGGGCGCATCTTGGTGCAGGAACCTCAGGTCTGAAGGACATCCTCTTCTCCTGGTGCTGCTTTCTCGATCGGATGAGGTTCCCAATTCTCAGTCTGCTTCCCTTTCCTTTTATCTCTTGCACGATGGAAGGATTAAGGGTGGGGAACGCCATACTCCAGGGAAAATCCCTTTACAGTAGAGCAGGGAAGTGATCCTATGAAGGGATTTACAGCCCCAGCCTAATCCTTTAACAGACAGCGTAGGAAAACCACAAAAGGGAGGACAGTCACAATATACTGGTAATCATGGCCCAGCCACATGGCTACACCTATTTTCGGGGGGACACAATTCAATCCATGACAGGTAGTTTCCCATTTAGTGGCCTATAGTCCAATCTGACAACTGTATGCCAAGTCCTACAGCTTGCTGGGTATCCAGTGTTCCATTCAAGTATCAGTGCAGGCCTTAGTTTTTAGAGGGAATTGAGGAGACATGGGCCTAGTCTGCAATCTTGGCTCCACACAATTTGATGAATTTTTGCAATACTTTACGAGTTCTCCTCATCATTGGCTGTCCTGATCTCATTTATCATTGAAGCTCTCTCCTCTCAAAAAATGGTTAATTCAATTATAGCCTACCATTTTCTTCATGGCATTATCCACATAAACTTGGACTAACATGTCACTGATTTCACTTCCACTCTTGCCAAATTTAACAAGAAATTTAATGGTTGCTCTATTTCAGGCTCTGACACTCTTGACACCACACAAAAACATACAATAATGAACGCCACTATCAAAACACCATCACACATCACCATGAAAACAGCTGTGAGACACTGATATACGAAGGTTATGAAACCTTACTGAGTTGCCAACATAAGCACATGGAGGCAAGTTCATAAACTTAATTGTCTGATCTTGTGAAACTCATAAATTGTATTTTCAAACTGTTTAAAGATGTAGTTTACCTTACTAAAAATTAAGTAATTCAGTAACTGTAAGCTATGTGTAAGAACTAGTACTGAGGCCACTTGGTAATGTTGTTTTAGTCAGCTAGTGCTAGTCTAACAGAAATACCATGAGTGGATGGTTTTAATAAAGGAAAACATAGTCTTACACAGTCTGGTATGCTACAAGTCCAAATTCAGCATGTCCACTCCAGGGGAAGGCTTTCTCCCTTGTCAGCTCTGGAGCCAAGTCCTTGTGTTGCACCAGTCTTTGTTAAGGGAGCACAGCGGTGCAGGAACCTCAAGTCTGAAGGACACGCTCTCCTGCTGGTGTTGCTTTCTTGATGCTGTGCAGTTCCTAATTCTCTGCTTGCTTCCCTTTCATCTCTTGCAGGATGAAAGGATTACGGGTGGTGCAAGCCATACTCTAGGGAAACTCCCTTTACAGTGGAGCAGGGAGATAACCTTACGAAGGGATTTACAGTGCCACCCTAATCCTTTAACATACAGCATAGGAAAAATGACAAAATGGAGGGCAATCATAGAATACAGAGCATCATGGCCCAGCCATACAGCTATACATGTTTCCGGAGGTACACAATTCAATTCATGACAAATATCTTTTAACATAAATGTATAAAACTGAATGGAAATGGCAAACATTGTTGTTGAAACAGAAATACATAAATGACATTAATAATTCCTAATTTCTAAATGAGAATTTTTTAAAAATGCCTGAGTTGTTAGTTTATAATTGTATTTCATGATGACAAATAAAATTTGAAATTTTCTCTCCTAAGCAGCCATCTTTAAAAAATACAGTAATATTTTCAGAACTTGAGAATATTAAATACACCTTTTTGTGTACTGAGTAACTGAAAATCACATTAGATTGTAACTCAGAATCTACTGCTTACTTATCAAAGAGCTTAGATTTTTGTTACGTATGTGATATTCACCAGATCTAAGAAAGCAAGCAACAACAAAAATAACAGCATAAAACTGTGGTGGAAAAACATGAGAAATCAGAGCGTGGATGTAAGAATAAAAAGCATTCTATATCCCTAATTTACAAAACACACACACACACACACACACAGGAAATCTAAATCCACAGGCACCCTGCTATTACTTACATACATCTCCCTACGTTTCATTACCAAAACCCAACCTACTGCTGTCAAGTGGATTCCAACTTATAGCAACCCTATTGGGCAGGGCAGATCTGCCCCACAGAGTTTCCAAGGAATGCCTAGTGGATCTTAATTGCTGACCTTTCAGTTAGCAACTGCAGCACTTCACCACCACAGCACCAGGGTTCCCAAAATCAGATGACTACCTTTGAATTGACTTCAACTTACAGCAACCTTCATTAATACTGAAAATTTCAGGTCTACTAATCCTTAAGAAAAGAGCCCTAGTAGTGCAATGGCTAACCAAGATTGGTGATTTGAACCCATCTGTGCCTCTGAGGTAGAAAAGACCTGTGACCTGTTCCTATAAATATTATAGGGAGGAAACCCTATAGAACAGTTCTACCCTGTCCTATAGGGTCAGTGAGTCCAAACAGACCTGAATGCTCACAACAACAGTCATTAATATATACAGAACAAATGGATATATTTTGGCATTTAATTATATGACTTAACTACATACCAAAAAACAAACCAAACTCATTGCTGTCAAGTCAATTCTGATAGCTTTTAAGAAATATCCTTTGGTAAGTCTAAGACTTAGTCTTTGACATCTCCTCTAGATATTCAACCAATTCCTGTAACAACTATTTCTACTAAATTGCAGGTCATGTAATTATTTTCTGCAAAAGATAGTTAATCATCTTATTAAAACAAGTATATTAGCTTATGCAGCAATTTTAATGTTATTCCATCACATTTACAACCATAGGCATCTGAAGGTATTATCCATTTGAATGTCAACCTACTTTATTACCAAAGCTAATATACAGAAGTCTCTATTTAACGTAAGAAAGTAGGTATAGAAAATTTTAAAAAGTGTCCATCTTTATACCAACTAAGATTTTAAAGATCTAGAGTACAGGAGTTTAAAAGCAGTACTGTAAGACTTAAGAGACAAATATGAAAACTGTATCTACCAAACAAGAGCCGAATTCCTCCCTTTAAACTCCAAGGATGGACTTGGTTGACTAAACACACTTATGAGAACCAAGTGGAATACTACAGATACAATTTAAGTAGCAATGGTTTTCCTTTCCCCTCTGTTTCTCCCCATCTACCCCCTATATCCTTACCACCACTCCAAACTTCCTAAAACTCCAGAGTGAATAACCAAGAAGCTGTACTCATGTACTTACCCCAAAATACTTGTAGTACCAGAAAAAATTGTGAAATTAATCACCCAAGGTGAATTTAAGTTGTCTGAGTCTCATCTCCTATCTACTAAAATCAAATGTAGGGATGAAACTCAATAGTGTGCACAATTATCAAGCTAACCAGGTGATTTCTACATGCTCTGAGGTTTCCCAGGTCCTGAATTAAGTACAGGGAAGACACAAACCAGATGTAGGTGACTGAGGTAAGAAAGCAGAGATCAAGAGATCAGCTGTTTCTCTAAATATAAAAACCTAGTCAGATACCAGTACCTGAAGCACAAAGGCTGACTTTTTAAATATTCCTAAGAGTTGAAAAAGTCATAGTGTTTATTTAATGGCTTACTGATGTATCATTAACAGGACAGCAACTCTTACTATTTCTGTTCTTGCAGAAACGGAACTTTTGTTGTGTGTGCTTTTACACATAATCTCATTTAACTCTTAAAATATTCTGCCAAACACAAAAGATTGCTACAACCTATGAGAACAATTCCTAAAAAGGAGCTCAAAAACTCATTAGAAGGAAAAGCAAAAGAAAGCTTTTAAGTAAATATATGATAAAAACAAGACAATAATAAAGGTAGAACTTTCAACTCATGTCCAGGCCTCCTACACTCAACTTTCCCACTAGGCTCATAAAGAGGACCAGTAGGCCTGAATATAAGGGAGCCCATGGACCTGCGACCAAGTGGTCTCCAGACTGCTACAATGTGCATGACAGACATTATCATCCAAAGGTCAAGGAAAAAAAAAGATTGTGAATCACCCATTTAGAAGACGGTGTTGTCTAGGAATCAAGGTTCAACTCATTGCTATTTCACTACTAAGAAAAAAAAAAAAACACTGCCACTGAGTCAACTGTGACTCATAATGGCCCTACAGATACTTAACCTTATGCCACTTAACCTTTCTGGAACCCTTAGTTAGGCTTCCCATTTGTAAAATAAGGACTACTTTAGATTACTGCTAAGGACTCTTCTACCTCTAGATTCCACACTTCCCCTTATGTTCACACTTTATAATGTATGGTAACAGTAAATATTCAATTTAAAACACTAGACTTAGCCATTTAATATTGATTAATCACCCAAACTCGACCAAGTATGTGGAGACTCTAGAAAACAGAAATCAAAATCATTATTCTGAATAATCATTGCTTCCTTTAAGTGGCTAAATCACAAAGCCCATGGAATGGTGTCCAAATAATGGAATAGCCAGCCTTTTTATACATAAGCAATAACTTTAACTATCATCACAGCCTGTCAGTATTAAGACTTTTCCCCAATATATTGTACACTTGCTTACAAAAAATATGCCAAAAAAACCCCAAACCAAACCCACTGCCATCAAGTTGATTCCACCTCACAAGGCTGTAAATCTCTGTGGAAGAAGACAGCCACATCATTCCCCTCAGAGTTGCTGTTGGTGGTTCTGAACTGCTGTCAAATTCTTTACCAAATTCATCAAAAACCAACTAACTAAACTTGATGCCAACAAGTCGATTTTCACTCATAGCAACTACACAGGTTAGAGTAAAACTGCTCCACAGGGTTGTCAAGGAACTGCTGATGGACTGAAATCACCAATATTTTGGTTAGCAGTCGAGCTCTCAACCACTGTGTTATGAGGACTCTTTAAAAAGAAAAAAGAGAGAGACATTTATATTTACTAGAAAAATAAATTTATGATCAAAATCAATTATCTAAGTATAAGTTAATAAAAAGTTTAGTTTTGAAAGACTCTCAGTAGGACTTCAACATCTCTTTTTAAGATATATCAAGAAGAACAGCAATTAATCCATATTTTTTAATCCATGATGACAGTTACTACAGATACACTATTACACCTACATATATTGTTTAACTAAGCAAGGAAAGGGTAAAAAGGAGAGGTAAGGTTTCAAAGTTTTAATTAAATATTGCATTACTGCCTATTTCTTCTATCAAATAGAGCTGAAATTCTCAGATAGATACGATTTCACAGATGTTACAAATATATATTAAGAGTGAAGGAACTGATATCTATTATTTTACAGAGTTTTTAAAAATATAGGTCCACAGTTACTTTCTTAATATTAAAAAAAGTAAAACAAAACAAAACCTTATAATATACTGTGAAAAAGTCTACATTTTTCTGGAAATAAACACATTTACCTAATAGTAAGTTCCAAAATTAGCAGAATTATTATCTCCAGAATAAGGTAGTGGGTGTAGGGATGGGGGTGGAGGGGGAGGCGGTGGAGGCAGGGAGTACGGCAGATTCAGTAACGGGTGAGAAGCCACGTCGGGTGCAGCCCAGCCCATGTTTACAGCTGGAGGCAGAGGTGGTAATGGAGGAAATGAGAAATTAGGCAAATCAAACACAGGTGGAGAAAAGGGATACTGCGGCATCACAGGACTGTCTCGTCTCTGAGATGGAAACCCTGATGTCTCATGAGATACCATATTCTCTGAGTTATAAAACTGTTGAGGAGGGGGTCTTCCATGGAGTTGTCGAGAATATCTGCCCCGGGAAAATCCTCGTATGAATTCTCTTTTGCGACATCCCTTTGAATACTCCAAAGCAGAACTATGAGCATTCCAATTCTGATGTACTTCTGCAAAATCTCCACCTTATAGTAGGAAAAACAATCATTTTAATATATTAAAAAAACACTTGTTTAAACATGTTAGTGGAGGATACATGGCAAACAGTAATGAGGCACTCTTATGCCTGCAATGCTCAAGAGGAGGAGTTAGAAATTCTGTTTGTACTCTACTCCCACTCATCAGTAACAAGCCTACCTCTGGGCATCCCACCCCAACTCTCACTGCCAACAGAGGTAGTGATAATAACATGGTAATAATAGTACCACCTGATAATAATGTAGCAACAGCCTGACTCCTCTCCCTGCTAGAGCTGTGTCCAAAAGAAACAACTAAAAGAGAAAGCTTAAATAAAATTCAGAGTCTCATAAAATGTTTAACACTCGGTAGATCTAGCTTTCAACTGAAAGTCACTAATATAAAAGAATCAGAAGGATTTCACACTGAATAAAACAGAAAACCAACAGACACTAGCATAAGGATCACAAAGATATTAGATTACCTGAAAAAGGTTTTACACTGTCATCATAAAGATGTTTCACTCAGAAATTATAAACACTATCAGAGATAAAAAAAAAAGGTCTAGAAAAAGAAGAAATAAAGACAAAAAATTCAGAACTGCAAATTATAATCAAAATAAAAAGCTCAGTAGATGGGTTCATAAACACTTGCAAGAACGCAAACTGAAGGCCTCAAATTTCAGGTGGAAATAAATAATGGTATACCAATACTGGAAAATAATGTAACAATCTAGTTTTTAACTTTAGTTTCCATTTGTTTCAGTGTGTTTAAGAAACTTTTAAAAAGAAAGAAATTAAACACCTCACTACCACACACCCAGCAACTGCACTCTTAAGTATTTATCCCAGAGAAATACAAACTTACGTTGACAGAAAACTGGAAACAAGTCAAATGTGCTCTGCCAGTCAACAATAAAAAGAAGAAAATACTGATACACATAACAATGTAGATGAATCTACACAAAATCATGCTCACTCAAAAAAGTCAATCCTAAAAGAACACTTACTGTGATTCTTGAAATGATAAAATATATTACGAAAATGGAGAAAAAATTAGTAGTTGTGAGGCATTAAGGAAGGGCTGATGGACAGAAGTGAGTGTAGCCTCAACGGATCCTAGTCGTAATAGAAATGTTCTGTATCATCACTGTATCACTGTCGATGTCCTCTGTGATATACTGTACTGTAGTTTTGCCAATGCTACCATGGGGACATTAGCTAAAAGGTATATGGAATCCCTCTGTATTAGTCCTTTTAAGGGCAAAGAATCACAAGTACCTCAAAATGAAAACTTCAATCAAAAAGAAAAAAAGGAAAGAAAAGCATGATAAAAAGAAAACATAAAAAATAAAAATAAAATATAAAAAAAAAACATAAAAAATAAAAATAAAACATAAAAAATAAAATGCCTTGAGAGTTAGGAAGTACCACCTACTCCTAAGTAAGAAAGCAATTAGGTTTATGAAGAAAAAAGTACTGATAAGCACAAACTATGATAACACGGCTTAGCTTGACCTGAACCCCCAGAGGAGACATTTTTGCTTCCTTAAGCTTGAAACACTACCACAGAATACTCCCCAGACTCTCTTCTATGGCATCCTGTGTCTCCACTGACAGCTGGATGCCAAGAGGTGAACAGAGTCACGTGTTTCCTTCAGTTTGATTACTCACAAACTTACATGCATGTAAATGAAGATAAAGAATTACTGTCTCTTGCATTCACTCACCTGATTCACTAAATTCAGATCTGAGTTTTTTCCGGCCTTGAATCTGAGATTTTTTCCTCTGTTTGGCTTCTGTTTCTTTTTCATCATCACTGAAATCTAAGGCCTTGCAGAGATAGATACACATTTGTTAGAAAGTTCCAATTCAAGAGGGTGAGGAGTTAAGATAATTATTTACCACTGATCTTGAAAGAAAACTGTCCCTTTTCATATTTGTTTCTAACAATAACTATCAGATTACATAAGGTAAGAAAATTAGGTAATTTTTTGACACATGCCTAATGACTGTTAGGTAACACATGTCAGCAGTAAAGATGAAAACTCAAGTAATTTTTTTTTTTTTTTTATTTCTAAAAAGGTTCAGATAGGTAGCTTGAAAACACTGACATTTACAACCTTTACACCTGGGTATTTCCTGGCGATAAGTCTAACTTCTAGCTGAAACTCAGACTTGTCATAGTGCCAGCTGCCAAAGGAAGGTGTAGTTTTAGAGATCCTGAATATGAAGTACAAAGCAAGTAACATGAATTATCAGATCTACTGTAAAATACAGAATGCCTACCTCTTATTAATTCAAAAATTTATACATACCCATTATATACTAGGAACTTTTCTAAACAGCACATAACCATTTACTCTTCAAATAAAATAAATTCAGGATAGTTAACAGCCAAGTTAAGTGTGCAGAAAATCACAGGGATTACTACTTAGACAGGGCTATAGGACTGCTAGGAGTCAAAAATAACTTGATGGCAATAAGTTCAACTTGACTGGTACAAAACCAGAAGTACCGATGGCACAGCAGTTAAAGTGCTTGGCTTCTAACCAAAAGGCTAGCAGTCTGAATCTACCTGATGCTCCTCAGGAATACTACGGGGCAGTTCCACACTGTCTTACAGGGCCCCTGTAACTCAGAATCAACCCCAAAGCAACAGATTTGGCTTGGTTTGTTTTGATGGGAAACCAGAAGCCCTGATGGCACTGCAGTTAAGTCCTCACCTGCTAACCCAAAGGTCGGCAGTTTTAAACAACCAACAGTTACATGGAGAAAGATGTGACAGTTAAAGATTTATAGTCTAAGAAAGTCTACGGGGCTGTTTTATCCTGTCCTGTCCAGTCGCTATGATTTGCAATCAACTAGACAGCAGTGGGATCAGTTTTGGTAGTAAATCAGATACAAGTACAGCCTAGCTTCCGAAAGGATATCATTTTAAATTACAAGTAAAAAATTCATATAAAAGAGTTGCTATTCACTGTTACAGTCTACCAAAAAAACCAGTGTTTGAAGACTTACAGGTTATGTATATATTAAAACAAACAAAACAACAATAACGAAAAACCTGCTGCTATCAAGTCAATGCTGACTCACAGTGACCCACCAGGAAAGAAGAGAACTACCCCAGAGGGTTTCCCAGGAGGGACGGATGGATTCAAACTGTCAATCTTTTGGTCCATAGCCAAACTCTTAAATCAGTGCACCACCAGGGCTCCATATATTTTATTGCTGTCATGATCTCATATGGTTCAAGCAATTTATGAGTCTATTAACACCACAGAACTGTTATTTTTCCCATAAAAATAAATAAAAGGCAGGCACACTACCTATGCATGTATTAAAACAATTCACAAACAAAAATTCACTGCCATTAATTGTGATTCCTGTATGTTACAAAGTACAATTCCTCTACAGAATTTCTTGGCTGTAATCTTTACAGAAGCAGTTCATCAGGGCTCTCCTAAGTGGTGCTGCTAGGCAAGTTCAAACAGCCAAACTTTCTTTAGGTTAACCCCAAAACCACACTGTTGTCAAGTTGATTCCAACTCATAGTAACCCCATAGGGCAGAGTAGAACTAACTGCTGTACAGAATTTCCAAGGAGTGCCTGGTGGATTCAAAATGCCAAACTTTTGGTTAGCAGTCATAGCACTTAACCACTACGTGATGAGTTGGTTTTGGGTTTAAAATAACAGTCAACTGCAATTCTCCTGTGCCACCCAGGAAACTCAGTATGCATGTGCGCATACTGAAAATGAATAAAGGGTATATGGAAGTCTTCGTAAGGGATTTCTGGTATGGCCTTATTGCATGAATCAGAAATCCAAAGACTCTGAATCAATAAACAGAACAATATCAACTCATTTTAGTACCTTCAAGCACATGATCTTTGATTATGTCCTTTATGTGCTAGCATTTTTATGCTCACACTAAACCAAAACTCTAATTTATAATATTTTTTCTTGTTTCCTGTACACATTTATAGCATTTACAAGAAATGAAAATATACATATTGCTGTAATTTTAACATTTTTAAAAATCTGGTTAAATACTTCCACAGAAAGGTTAAACCAAACAACCCTACTAAATAATTCTCTCATATAGAGATTATACCTGAATCTATTGTACGTATCTAGAAGGAATGGATATCAAATCACTTTAGGGGGTTAAACACTGTTTTCCTGACACTGATACAAGAAAGAGAAGATGAGAAGTCCTTGTATAGTCAAAAATGGAAAGCTAAGTGGGTTCTACTAACATTACATTTCCCAAAGGTCTGATAATTAAAAGCACCATAATAAATGCCTTCATGTTCCACATGGAGAATTTACTAAATGGGGGGTGGGGGGTGGGGCAGCAAGGCAGACAATTTTAAACATATTCTGTTTTTACTAGATATCAAAAAAATTAAAAACAGAAAATTATGGGTAAATGATCATAAAACTCATTGCTGTCAGGTCAACTTCAACTCATAGTAACCCTGAAGGACAGCAGAACTGCTCCATGTGGCTTCCAAAGAATGCCTGATCGACTCCCACTGCTGACTTGGTAAGCAGGTAGAGCTCTTATAATGACAGATGTCACTTCAGAAAAACTATGGTGGTTAGTTATGTTACAGTAACTAAATGATGATGGATAACATAATTAATAAGCATAACTCAATGACACAGTTTTCCCAAAACAATCAGTTGAAAACTTTTACTGCAACATTTCACAGTCATCTAGGAGAGCAGGCGAGTGCCTGGACTAGAAAGCAGCAATACTACTGCCGAGCTGCATTAGTATATCCTTGAGATCAGTAACGGTAAATTTATAACATTAAGTCCTTCCTTTCTTCCAAACATACTGTGTGAAAAGACTTATAGTTACTTCTGGTGGTGGTTCCTGATCATTTTTCCATGATGCATCTGATCCCCTTTCCCTAGAAAAAGAAACAACAACAACAAAAATAGTAGTATTTATTAAGGTTCTAGTAAGTACTTCAAACAGAAAACAAAGAAGAAAATTGAGCTCAATGCTCAATTTTGCAACGTATACTAATAACAAAAAATAAAGGATCATTTATTTGTCCTTTACATTGTTTCTGAGGCCGTGGATAGCTCATCCACACATGCATGCACGCAGCACACACACATGCACGCGCACACACACACACACATACACACACGATATATGTATTTAGGCATGTGCTACTATTGGAAATGGAGAATTAAATGAAAAGTGAAGGTTGTCAGAGGCACAGGAAAGTAGCTTTGCAGTTCATAAACATTTTCAGATGGTAAGACTAATTTTTATTAATTTTTATTTTCATGATTCCTCAAGTTTTCCAAAACAACAAATTTGTATAATACTAACTCTAGTGGGATGGCACTTGGCTTGGCGAGTGGCACAGTGGTTCAGTGCTAAAGCTGCTAACCAAAAAAGACTGGCACTTCAAATGCACTAGGCACTCCTTGGAAATTCTATGGGGCAGGTCTACTCTGTCCTATAGAGTCACTATGAGCTGGAACTGACATGAGGGCAATAGGTTTTACGGATACTGTTCATGTGCTAATAATATAAAAAAAGACTATGAGAAATTCCTTTGTATAAGATTTTAAGCAGTGAATGGTAGAGACAAAAATATCTAAAAGAAAATTAAAACGTCAAATCATTTATGTATATTGTGAAAATTAAATATAAAGAATATCAATAATCTTCTGTGGGTAACCAAGCCAACCTCCACCAGTGATTCTCAAAGCAGAGAGGTAAAGTAAAGGCTATCTAGTTTGGCATATAATTCAAAGAAATATTTACTTAAAATTTGTAAGAAGTTAAAAAAATTTTAAGTTGGAAATACCAATATTAATGGACCATGTGTACAAAAGGAAGCATACAATGGAAAACATAATTACCTAAAATTCAGAATATATAAATGGCCCGAATGTGCTCCTACTAGCTGATATCATTTTTGACAATTGATTTAATTGACAGCTACCTGTAAAATATGATGATAAACTGTACCTTTCAAAAATATAATTAACAAGATAAAATATTTGGAAGACAGGTTATTTAAATATTAAAAAAAATCACTGAGAATTAATCCCCAAATATAAAAGATAATCAAAGAACAACTAGCATGTTAATAATGTACTTACTGTTTAAGTTTTTCTGTGAAGATATACTGGGTGAAGTCTTTCATTGATGGAGCAAAATACATAGTGTCCCGAATTTTAATACCTTTGCTCTCGATATGCTGTGAAGAATTAAACCGTAAAACATAAAATGGATGTGCAACACGTCCAAATATCTCAAATATCTGTGAAACAGAAGAAACAAAGGCTTCGTTTAACATGCAAAATAATGATTCAAAAGTTAGTCTTTTCTTTTAAAAAGTCACTACTGGTTTTGTTGTTAGGTCCCACGGAGTTGGTTCTGACTCACGGTAACTCCTATCCACAACAGAATGAAACACTGCCTGGTCTTCCACCACGTCAACAATCGTTTTTATGGCTTAAGCCCTTGGTTGTAGCCGCTCTGTCAATCCACCTCTTTTAGGGTCTTCCTCTTTTTTGCTGACACTAGACTCGCCCAAGCATGAAGTCTTTCTCCAGGGACAGTTCCCTCCTGACATATCCAAAGTATGTAAGATGCAGTTTCATCATGTTTGCTCCCGAGAAGCACTCTAGCTGTAGTTCTTCCAGAACAGATCAGTTTGCTCTTTTGGTAGTCCACAGTACATTCAATATTCTTCTCCAGCAACACAATTCAAAGGTGTCAATTCTTTTGTCTTCCTTATTCACCATCCAGTTTTTTATGGATACAAACACTGCCAGTTAAGTTTGCAAACTCACCCCTGAAAAAATGCTACACACCTCATTGCTGGATAACACTCGAGTCACCTTCAAAGTACTTCCCTTGGGAAGCTGTGCACTAACACCAGTGTCTAGTCCACCCTTCAAAGCAATTATGAAACTCTTTTTCTGGAATGGCCATCAGAGCTGACGTTGTATTACTGTTGATGTCCTGAAGGTAACCAAAATGTCTTCCTTTCAATATTTCCTTTATAAAAGTACTGAGGGTCAGATCTGGTGAGTAGGAAGGGTGTTCCAATACAATTATTTGTTTACTTGTTAAGAATTCCCTCACAGACAACTATACAATCTAGTTCGAAAACTTGGCACCTTGCCACCATGTACTACGGCCAGCCATTCCTTGTCAGTAAACTTTTGCGGTCCCTTTTGAATGATCTTTAGCAAAATTTTATTTGTGTGTGATATTAATCATACTGTTTAGTAATTTCCACATTTGGTTGGATTACCTTTCTTGGGAACAGGCACAAACACAGATCTCTTCTAGTCAGTCGACCAAGTAGCTGTACTGCAAATTTCTTGGCATACATGACTGAGCACTTCCTGAACTGCTTGTTTTTTGAAATATCTCAACTGATATTCCATCAATTCCTGGAACCCTGTTTTTTGCCAATACCTTCAACATAGCGTCAACTTCTTCCTTCCAGTACCACTGATTCCTGATCATATGCTACCTCTTCAAATGGCTGAACACTGACCAGCCCTTTCTGAAATAATGTCTCTGTGTATTCCGTCCTACTTCTTTTGATGCTTCCTGAATCGTTTTATATTTTCCCTGTAGAATTCTTCACTACTGCAACTCAAGACTTCAATTTTTCTTTTATTTCTTTCAGCTTGAGAAATGTAGAACATGCATTTGCATTTTCAACTCTCTGCACATCATTCTAATACTTTGTCTTCTCAAACTACCCTTTGAAATCTTCATTCAGTTCACCTGCTTCATCATTCCTACCTTTTACTTTAGCTGCTCAACATTCAGAGTCTCTTCTGACATCCAATTTTGTCTTTCTTTCTTTCCTGTCTTTTTAATGACTTCTTGCTTTTTTCTTCATGGATGATGGCTTCTGATGTCATTCCACAATCTGTCTGGTATTCGGTCATTAGTGTTCATTACATCAAATCTTGTTTTTAGATGGTCTCTAAACTCAGGTTGCATATACTCAAGGTCACAGTTTGGCTCTTGTGGATTTATTCTAATTTTCTTCAGTTTCAATTTGTGCTTGCATATGAGCAATTGATAGCCTGTGTCTCACCTGGTCTTGTTGTGACGGCTGATATGAAGCTTTTCCATAATCTTTTTTTACAGACATAGTCAATGTGATTCCTGTGTATTTTATCTGGTTAGGTCCACATGTATAGTTGCTCCTGTGTTGCTGAAAAAAGACATCTGCAACAAAGTACTCGTTGGTCTTGCAAAATTCTATTATGCAATCTCCAGCATCATTTCTATCACGCGATCTCCGGCATCATTTCTATCACCAAGGCTGTATTCTCCCACTAGCAGTCCTTCTTCTTTGTTTCCAACTTTTGCATTCCAATCACCAGTAATTATTAAGGCACCCTGACTGCATTTTCAATCAATTTTGGACTGCAGAACATGGTTCTTTGATGTCTACATTTTTGGCCTTACCGGTTGGTGTGTAAATTTCAATCATAATCATATTAACTGGCCTTCCTGTGGGCATGTGGATACAGTCCTATCACTAACATCACCGTAATTCAGGGCAGATCTTCAAATGTTCTTTTTTGATGATGTATGTATGCATCATTCCTCTTCTAGTTTTCATTCTCAGCAAAGTAGACCATAGGATTGCCTGATTCAAAATGGTCAATACCAGTCCACTTCAGCTCACTAACACCTAAGATATAAATGTTTATGCAATCTATTTCATTTTTGAAGATTTCCAATTTTTCTAGATTCATACTTCATACATTCCACATTCCAATTATTAACGGATGTTTGCAGCTGTTTCTTCTCATTCTGAATTGTGTCATATCATCAAAAGCAGGTCCCAAAGCCAGTAAGGTCAACTCCACTCTGAAAAAGAAGCTCTTCCCCAGTTGTTTTCTAAGTGCCTTCCATCCTGTGAGGACTCATTTTCCAGCTTTGCTTCTTAAAATGTTCTGCTGCTACTCATTAATATTTTCACCAGTTAATTCTTCTCAGAAGTAGATAGTCTGTTTTAGTCTGGCAGCTCGACTGACACCTGTGCATCATGGGTGGTGGCCCTGCTGTTATCTAAATACCAGTGTCACAGCTTCTAGTATCACAGTAACATGCAAGCCCCCACAGCACAACAAACTGACAGTTGCTAAAACAAAGTAATTTTATCAATGTTAACAAGCAATATATTTTCACATTTAAATCATTTTTGCATACTCATAAGTCTTCACATTTTGATTACGAACAGACTTGGCTGGCTTATTTGCTCCAGATTTTCTTTCTGTGAATTTAATTCAGCCTGTACTGAATTAGTCCCCTGTGATATGATTTTGGTGGTACTGTTGCTGCTGTGTGCTGCTGAGTGGATTCAGACTCATCCTCAAGCTGTACAGCAAAGTCAAACTGCCATATAGGGTTTCCTACGCAAAAATCTTTACAGGAGCAGATTAAGACTACCAGGTCTTCACTGCCAAGGGGCCACTGGATAGGGTTAAGGCACTGACCTTTTGGTTAGCAGTTGAGCACATAACTACTATGCCACCACGGCTCCTTACTGAGACACAACTTACAAAATGTTTTAAATTATTTTTCATTTCAATTTATAAGACAAAAAATGGATAACATTTGGAATTTTATAAGGACTTACAGGATATATAAAAAGAAGTTTTTGACTCAATGACTATTACATCATCTAAGCTGTTTCCATTAAAGAAAAAAATCAAATCACAACTCTTTCTCCTTTCTCAAAAACAAAAGCTGCTGTAGACTCTTTCTAGCAAAGGAGTTGCTTTCAGCATGAACACATTATTTCTGAAAATATTCTGAAAATGATAAAACGAAACTTCTCATTTTCAAACTCATCTCAAAATGAATACTTAAAAAAGTATATGTATATTACAGAAAAGAGATTGTAACAAATGTCAGAGTATATTTTTCCAGACTTTCGTCATCAGAATAATTTTAAAACAAAAAATCTATTCCCATCGAGTTGATTCAAACCTATAGTAACCCTGTATGGACAAAGGAGAACCATGCCACAAAATTTTCAAGGATATCAATCTTGATCTAAGCAGACTGACAAATATTTCTCCCACAGAGTATACAGCGGGGTGGAACTATCAACCTTCTGGTTTGCAGATGAGCACTTAATCATTGCAGCAGCAAGGTCACTAAGAGGCTATCTATTACTTTTTATGGATACAGCACAATTTATTTAACTTTTTGTATCATAGGGTATTTTGGCAGCTTACAATATCTTCATTTAATAAATGATATATAATGAACAGCTGTCTGTGTAAGTCTGTTTATACTTTGGATTTCCTACAAATTGATTTAAGAGGTGCAATTACTGTAGTCTAGTATAAATACATCTAAAAGTCGTGATGCAAATTATTAAACAATTTTATAAATTAGTTACACCAATTTGTACTAGCTGCAATGAAAGTACCTGTTTTCTGAAACCACCAGTTCTTGATTTTTGATAGGAGGTATTTCCTACTTTATGATGATTAATATAGCATTTAAGCTTTGATAATCTTTATTGGTTTCGAAATAGGAAGCCATGATCAGTGTACTACCGTAAAAATAGTGACATTCAAAACACTAACAATGTCACTGTCACGAAATACCATTAGTAGCATCAATAATTTAAAGCTACTTTTTATCGTATGAGCAAAACAATTTAATAGTAAGAAACTTGCTTTGCAAGTATTCGGATTAAAACAGCAGACCTCTTCGAAATAGAACTGTAGCCAATGAAACAGCTATGCTGCACTAACATTCTCCCTGGCCTACATCACAAACATTATAAATTATCTTATGCAAACCAGTTGCCATCAAGTTGCTTGTGATAATCCCACATATACAGAGTGGAACTGCATTACACAGTTTTCAAGACTGTGACTTTTCAGAAACAGATTGTCAGGCCTTCTTCCAAGGTACCTCTAGGTAGATTCCAACTGCCAGCCACATGGCTACTGGTAGTCATTTATCTGTTTTCCTACCCAGGGGCAATAAACTATCTTTACACTCCCTTAAAAAATGTCTCAAAAACACTGCACTATTTTTTTTTAACATCTTTGAAAAGCATAGATTAACCGATTATCTTAAAGTTTAAACAGGAATTCAAAAAGATATTTAAACAGGTTGCCTAGGAATCCATTAACACAGAGTAAAATAACCAGATTGTGACCTGACACACAAGAGGGCTCTTTCTCAGCGACCTCTTTCCTGAATACCATGATTCCACTTCCTAACTGTGAAAAAAATAGTTTCCCTTTAAAAAGGCCTTACTAACTTGCTAGGATTTATTATGGAACAAGCTAACTTGCGTGGCATTGAGGATTTTTAAAAAAAAAGCAAAGCATAATTTTATCAAATTCTTTATGCTGTTTTCTTCCTTAATAAAAATATTCTAATCTATTGGTTTGATCAAATTAGTTATTTCCATCTCCATGTGTACTACTGTATTAGAAGCTACCCCTACATAAACATAGCATTGCATCAGTATAATACGGTGACCTACAGATAGTTACCACATTTCACCACAATGCAACACAAGTTATTCTTTAAAAAAAGGATCAGTGAAAACTTCTTATCCAATGATATTTAAAAGTAAATAGATTTCACTGTTGTTTAGTAGAGAAGCAAAACAAGCAACAGAAACAAAACCTGCTCTAGTAAATACCCAAAAGTAAATACAAAGCAAATAACCAACAAATTCACATGACAGAGGGAAAACAGGTAGCATAGGTCAATTACTTTTTTAGGAAAAAGAACAAAATTAAAGGTCTAAAACATTTCATTCATGATTTACCAAGAGATAGCAAGCATTACTAGGAACAAACAGCAAAGCTACACATATAAGTCAAGGTTTATGCTCCCTAAATTAGTGAGGGAGCGGAAGGGAAAAAAAGAAGGAAATGAATCACAAAATCTAAATTTTGTTTCTATTTGTTTTATGACCTTTAAACAAGTTCTCTTAATTTTAAAACACAAGTATTATTTTCTTAAAGGATTCTACTGCATGTAGAGAGATGAGATACATGCAGTATCTACCACTGTGGCTAATTATTATAGTCGATATTGAAAAGGCATGGGGCCAAGATGGTGGACTAGACATACATCTCCTAGATTCCCTCTGAGAACTAACACCTGTAATGATAACTAAATAGAGCTGTGTGGACATCCTGGGAGCCCTAGGATCTGCCATAGGATTGTCAGATTGGACTAGGCATCAATAAGGGGAAAACAACCTCTCAAAGACGGGGCAGTGGCACAATGAGGCCTGCTTCTGCTGAAACACTGTTTGAGGGGACAGCAGATACTGACACCTTCTTTGTTATCTGGGGGCGGGAACTGGGCATGAGCTGACTAATATGCTGAACTGCAGTGCTTAAATAAACAGCATATAGTGCAACAGAGACTGTGCTTGGTCAGCCACATCTTGAGAGCCCAGCTCCCAAATGAGGGCAACAGTGCCCCTCCACCTTCACTTTTCTGAGTTGCACAATAGATTCTGCTGTCTCACGGAAGGAACAGCAGCTCAGACAGGATTCCATCTTGGTCAGCTGGGAGGTGGTGTCAGCTACCCAGAGGTTTTAGGTGGGGCTAATTCTCATGCTGAGCAGCAGTCCCTGTTGGGACAGTGCTTCTCCAGCAGAAAAGCTGTGTTTAGGATGAGGATGCCTACAGTTACAGGCGGTGCCTGGCAGACAATGGCAGCAGGCCCTAACACCTCCCTTCTTTGAACCACATCATAGCATCTGGGGAGAGCTTATGAGGTGTTTTCACTGTCACTCGGAAGGCAGGGTCTGCCACCCCTGAGGGCCTAACTGATTCCTGAAGCTGATGGACGGCTCCTCACTCAGCAGTAAGGCATGTTTTTAAAATAAGAACACCTGGAGAACAAACTGCTAAGCAGGGCAGCAGCATCTCTACCACCCTTCAGTGATCCACATGATTGCAACAGCTGACGGCACATCCAATGACTCCGTAAGTAGGGAACCACCTTTCCCAACCAGGAGGTGGAATCTGTCACCTCTGAGGGCCCAGCTGCCCTCAATGGACACTGCACAGTGCCCCTCTTATCAGACAAGCAGTTTCTAAACTAAACATATCTACCAAGTGCAGTGTTCCAGGCATCCGAGTGAGGTGGTATCCTTCTCTTGCCCATTCCTTGAGATACACCACAGGCTCAACTCACACAGTGACAGAGAGTTGCCACAAGTAACTTCCACCTTCAGGAGCCAGGAGGTGGGGCCTGCCACCCCACAAAGTCCACCTGGGGCTAGTCACTGGAGTACACAGAGATGGCTGGCAACAAAATCTAGTAGTGTCCTTACTCCCCTCGTAGAACTGTATCTTAGCTCCTGTTGAAGTAACACCAGAGAAACCAAACAGCTTCTAGATGGCGTGAAGACAACAATCAACTGATAACTTTAAAGAATGACTCCAGAAAACTCCCAAAATAAAGAATCAAAAAACTTACCAGATGAAAATGCCTCTCTGAAATTATTGGATGTTGAATACGAAAGAATTATGTATAGAGCCCTCCTAGGAATTAAATAAAATGCAGCAGAACAAAATAAAAAATTAAGCTATGTGAACTGATGGAATATCAACAATCTAAAATCCAGCAGATCAAGAATAAAATGACAGGATTAGACAATTCAATTCAAAGCCAAATAGCAGAACTGAGGAGACAGAAGCCAGAGTTAGTGAGGTTCAGGATAGCGAAACTGACACCAGCATTTATGAGGAGGAATCAGAGAAAAGAAATAAGAAAAATGAAAAAGCATTAAGAAACATGTGTGACCCTATTAAGATGAAAAGTCGATGAATATTGGGGTTCCTAAACACGGAGGAATAGCTGAAAATACAGAGTATTGTTGTAGAGCTGCTGACAGAAAACTTCCCTGAAATTATGAAAGGAAGGGAACATAGATATCCAAGATGCTTATCAAATGCCACAAAAACTAGACTCCAAAGAAAGACACCAAGAAATATTATAAATAAGCTTAATAAAATGAAACATAAATAGAGGCTCTTACGGGCAGTGAGACTTAAAGCATAGCTAACATTCCAAGGGAAGCCTTGTACACTTTCATCTCACTTCTCAGCAGAAACCACATTGGTAAGAAAGCAGTGAGATGACACATTCAAAGCCTTGAAGGAGAAAAACTTCCCATCAAGAATTACATATATATATTATATTATATATATCCTGCATATATATATAGTATACATATATCCTGCAAAATGGTCTCTCAAATATGAAGGTGAAATGAAGACATTAGCACACAAACAAAGCTTAGAGACTTTGTAAAAGCCAAATCAAAACTGCAATACTGAAAGAAGCTCTATGCTTAGAAAAACAAAAACATTCAGGAAGCAATGCAGGACACAGCATCTAGAGTTCTACTAAGCCAAGCCAAGTGCCGTCGAGTCACAAACATTTATCAAAGCTACAGTACTAAAAGAAGGGAACCAGTGATATTAACATGAAAACTATGACATCATCCCACTAAAAAGACAGACATATTACAGCAGTTATATTCCTTTCAGATGGAGAGGAAATTACAAAGATATGCAGAAGTTAAAGTCTGCTTTAAACCTAGAACAGTAATGGGCATCACAGGACTAGCCACAGCAAAATAACAATAAGACATATCAAAATAAGTAACATAACACAGCCAAGCCAGCCAAGTATAACACAGGAGTCTCAACAAACACAAAACCAATACCAAAAAAGATGAAAAGTCAACCCATAAAGAAGAATAACCCTGAACAGAGAATTAACAGCAACATAAAAAATAACAGAGGGGGGCGGAGTCAAGGTGGCCGACTAAGCCCACGTCTCCTTCTATCCCTCTTGAAACCAAGACCTGAATTGACAATCAAACAGAGCCTTCTGAGCACCTAATCAGCCTCAGGACATGGCACAGGGTTGTTAATTGGGACTTTATACGACTCAGCTAAAAACCTCCACTCTCTCGCTGACTCCCGCTCCTGGCTAGCCCCGGCTCTCACAGACGGAAGGTAAACGCACCATTATGACTTTTTTTCCCTCAGTCTCGGCTGGCGGGCGGAGCTGGGCCTTGCCCGGCGGCTGGACTCAGACACGCTGCTGGGGGGATAGGCAGGCGAAATTCCCATATTCTGAGAGCCAGGCTTGGGACTCTGTTAATCTAGACACTTTGAGCCTTTCGTTTTGTAGCTGCCTCAGTGCGGTTTGTGCGAAACTCCGCGGTCAGGGTGCGGGACGCCATGTTGGTACCGAGATTTTAGCAGGACCTCGTTCTTAGACTGGGAGCCAGCGCCTGAAAACGGGACAGCACTTCTCCGTCAGAAAAGTAGTGATTTTGCATAGTGCTGCCTACATTGGGGGCCCTGCAACAGAAGCAGAGGAATCGCTGCCTCTGGGCATCTTTAGCCCCCCTGTCTGCTGCCTGTGTGGAGGACGCCATCTTGGGTACAGTGGACGCAGCTGGACCTAATTTTTACCTTGGGAGCCAGACCCTGCCCACAAGAGAGTGCTTTTCTATCACAAAACCAGTACTCGACGCAGTGTTGGATAAGGCTAGACCCTGTCAGCAGAGGCCACCAGTGCACTAGCAGTGCTGTATTCTGAACTAGTTTGTTATCATCTGGGGTTGGATAGAGTGGCGCTTACTTTGTCAGATGGGAAGAGGGACCTCTACACCTGAAAATCTAACTGACTTGTGAACTGGTCAGATACCTTTTGCTTTACATTTGAAGACAGCCTAGAGAAACATTTGCAATCCATCCTCACAGTACCTCTTCCAGCCTCTATATACTCACATGGGACCCAAAAAGCAACAGAAAATTGTGGCATACAAGCCATCACTCATGGCTTCAGAAGGCTCCCAAACAAAGCAACCAAGGAGTTTTCCAGATGAAGAAACTTTTATGAAAGCATGAGGAAGTGAATACAAATTGATTATATACAGAGCCCTTCTAGACCTTATACAAAATGCAGCAGAACAAAATGAAAAATTAAGCAAGTTGTTCGATCTGATGGAACACCAGTACTCTGAAATCCAATAAATCAAGAAGAAAATTAAAGACATAGAAGCTTCCATGCAAAGCCAAGAAAACAGAATGGAACAAATGGAAAAAAGAATTTCTGACTCGGAAAACAGAGCTACTGATGCCAGTGTCTATGACCAGAAATCAGAAAAAAGAAACAAGAAAAATGAAGAAACATTAAGAAGCATGTGGGACTCTATTAAGAGGAACAACCTTCGATTAATTGGAGTCCCTGAACAGGGTGAGACATCTGAGAACACAGAGAGTATTGTTGCTGAGCTGCTGAAAGAAAACTTCCCAGAAATCATGAAGGAAGAGAATAGACATCGCAGATGCATATCATACGCCACCCAATACAGATCTCAAAAGAAAGACTCCAAGACATATTATAATCAAGCTTAACAAAATGAAACATAAGCAACAACTCTTAAAGGCAGCAAGACTCAAGGCAAAGCTAACATTCAGAGGGAAACCCTGTAGGCTCTCGTCACATTTCTCAGCAGAAACCATGCTGGCACGGAGACAGTGGCACGACACATTCAAAGTCTTGAAGGAGAAGAACTTCGAACCAAGAATTATATATCCTGCAAAACTGTCTTTCAAACATGAAAATGAAATGAAGACATTTCCAGATAAACAGAAACTCAGAGACTTTGTAAAAAACAAACCCAAACTACAAGAAATACTGAAAGAAGTTCTTGGCTTTGGCTTAGAAAAACGAAACCACTAACTTTATATTTTAGAACGACACACTACTCAATACTCATTTAGGGAAGCCTCCAAAGTAATTCACAGCTTTGATTTGGAAAGAAGCAATCCAGTGATCATCATGAAAACTATGGTGTCATCATAATAAAACAGGGATGTACGACAGTCGTTATAGTCCTTCCAGATGGAGAGGAAGATGACCAGACTGGTAGTAATTAAAATTGGGTTTATAAATAGTTTATTAAGGGGGTTCATAGGGGCAGCTGTAAAGCACAACAAAGATGTATCACACCATTTCAAGAAATCTGACACACGAGTCTCAACAACTATAAAACCAGCTCTGAAAAAGGGGAAAAATCAACTCACAAAAAAGAGTGTCCCAGAACAGACTAATAAGAACAACAGAAAAAACATCAACATAAAAATAAACATATCACAATGGCAGCAGTGAACACATACCAATCAATAATTACATTGAATGTGAATGGACTGAATGCTCCAGTAAAGAGACACTGAGTGTCATCTTGGATCAAAAGACACGACCCATTCATATGTCATCTACAAGAAACTCACTTGAGACCTAAAGACAAGAACAAACTGAAAATTAAAGGTTAGAAGAATATATATCAAGCTAACAATGAACACAGAAGAGCAGGGGTGGCAATTCTAATCTCAGACAAAATCAACTTTAATGTCAAATCCACCATCGTGGACAAAGATGGACACTATTTATTGCTCAAAGCTTCAGTACACAAGCAAGACTTAACTATATTAAACATTTATGCACCTAATGTGAGAGCACCTAAATATGTCGAAGAAACACTGACTATGCTCAAAAGAGAGTTAGATGACTCCACAATGACAGTGGGAGACTTTAACACTCCACTCTCATTACTAGACAGATCATCTAGAAAAAAGCTCAGTAAAGATACAGAAGACCTCATTGACACAATTAACCAAATAAACCTCATTGATATATATAGAACTTTCCACCCCTCAGCAGACAACTACACCTTGTTCTCCAGTGCACATGGAACATTCTCCAGAATTGACCACGTGATAGGCCATAATGCAATGCTCCACAAAATCCATACCACTGAATTATTGCAAAGCATCTTCTCAGATCATAAAGCCATCAAAGTTGAAATCAATAGCAGAAAACACAGAGATAGAAAGTGGAACTCTTGGAAACTGAACAACATCTTGCTCAAAAAAACATGGGTTATAGAAGAAATCAGGGATGAATTAAAGAAATTCCTGGCTTCCAATGAGAACGAAAACACTTCCTACCAGAACCTATGGGATACAGCCAAAGCAGTACGCAGAAGTCTGTTTATCTCCATAAATGCACACATCGGGAAGGAAGAAAGAAACCAAATCAAGGAACTAACTCTACAGCTTGAACAAGTAGAAAGAGAACAACAGAGGAACCCCTTGGGCACCGGAAGAAAGGAGATCATAAAGATTAGAGCAGAGCTAAATGAATTAGAGAACAGAAAACCAATTCAAAAAATTGAAAAGACCAAAAGCTGGTTTTTTGAAAAGATCAACAAAATTGATAAACCACTGGCTAAACTTACTAAAGAAAAGCAGGAAAGGAAACAAATAACCCAAATTAGAAATGAGAAGGGAGTTCTCACCACAGATGCAACAGAAATCAAAAACATCATAACAGAATAATAAGAAAGACTGTACTCTAACAAATTTGAAAACCTAGGGGAAATGGACAAATTCCTTGACTCATACCACCTACCCAAATTATCACAACGTGAAGCAGAACAACTTAATAAACCCATCACAAAGGAAGAGATTGAAAAGGTCATCAAAACACTGCGAACCTAAAAAAGTCCGGGCCCAGACGGCTTCACGGCAGAATTCTACCAAGCACTTAGAGAAGAGTTATCCCCAATACTATTGAAAGTATTTCACAGTATACAAAGGGATGAAGTACTCCCAAACTCATTCTAGGAAGCCAGCATAACCCTGATACCTAAGCCAGGGAAAGATCCAACAAAGACAGAGAACTACAGACCGATATCACTCATGAACTTAGATGCAAAAATCTTCAACAAAATTCTTGCCAACAGAATACAACAACATATCAAGAAAATAATCCATCATGACCAAGTGGGATTCATACCAGGGATGCAAGGCTGGTTCAACATCAGGAAAACAATTAATGTGATTAACCACATAAATAACACAAAAGACAAAGATCACCTGATTTCATCCACTGATGCCGAAAAGGCGTTTGATAAAGTCCAACACCCATTCATGCTAAAAACTCTTAGCAAAATGGGCATAGACGGCAAATTCCTCAACACAATAAGGGCCATTTATACAAAGCCAATTGCCCACATCATTCTGAATGGAGAGAGACTGAAAGACTTTCCCCTGAGATCAGGAATTAGACAAGGATGCCCACTCTCACCTCTCCTATTCAACATTGTGCTAGAAGTTCTAGGAGAACAATTAGACAAGACGAACAAATAAAGGGCATCTGCATTGGCAAAGAGGAAGTTAAAATCTCCCTGTTCACAGATGATATGACTGTATATGCAGAGAACCCCAAGGAATCTATAAGTAAGTTACTCAAACTGATAGAGGAGTTCAGCAAAGTCTCAGGATACAAGATAAACATAAGTAAATCAGTAGGATTCCTTTATACCAACAACGAGACTGTTATGGAGGAAATTATCAAATCTACTTGGCTTGGCATACCATTTGTGATAGCCCCTAAGATAAAGTACCTAGGAATTAATCTAACCAGAGAAACAACAGACCTTTACAAAGAGAACTACAAGCCCTTACTACAAGCAACTAAGAGAGACTTAGATAAATGGAAAAACCTACCCTGCTCATCGATAGGAAGACTTAACATTGTGAAAATGTCTATTTTACCAAAAGCAATTTATTTATATAATGCAATCCCAATACAAGTTCCAGCATCATTTTTTAATGAGATGGAGAAACAAATCACCAATTTTGTTTGGAAAGCGAAGAAACCCCGGATAAGTAAGTTACTACTAAAGAAGAAGAACACACTGGGAGGCTTTTCATTACCCGACCTTAGAACATACTACACTGCCACAGTGGTCAAAACAGCCTGGTACTGGTACAAGAACAGACAGATCGATCAATGGAACAGAATTGAGACCCCAGAGATGACACCATCTGCCTATGAACAGTTGATATTTGACAAAGGCCCTAAGACATTAAACTGGGGTAAAAACAGTATCTTCAACAAATGGTGCTGGCAAAATTGGTTATCCATCTGCAATAAACTGAATCAAGATCCGTATCTTACACCTTCTACAAAAACCAACTCCAAGTGGATAAAAGACCTAAATATCAAACCTAAAACGATAAAGCTCATCCAAGAAAAGGTAGGAACAACAATGGAAGTTTTAATACACAATGACGACAGACTCCAAAATCTGTCAAAGAAACTCAATCAACAGAAGAGAGAGTAGATAAATGGGAACTATTAAGAATCAAACACTTTTGCTCATCCAAAGACTTTATTAATGGAATTAAAAGAACACCCACAGAGTGGGAAAAAATATTTGGCAACTCTATGTCAGATCGACACTTGATCTCCATAATCTATAAGATAGTACAAAATATCAATAAGAAGAAGATAAACCATCCAATTAAGCGATGGTCAAAGGAGATGGACAGATACTTCACTAAAGAGGAGATCCAGGCAGCCAAAAAACACATGCAGACATGTTCACGATCTTTAGTTATTAAAGAAATTCAAATCAAGGCAACAATGAGATACCATCTCACCCCAACAAGATTAGCCATGATCCAGAAAACACAAAACAACAAATGCTGGAGAGGCTGTGGAGAAAGTGGAACCCTCCTACACTGTTGGTGGGGTTGCAAAATGGTCCAGCCTCTTTGGAAGGCAATCTGGCGCTTCCTTAACAAAATGGATATTGATATACCATTTGACCCAGTAATTCCACTACTTGGAATATATCCTACAGATTCAAGGCCTTTCACAGAAACGGACACATGCACCAGAATGTTCATCGCGGCACAGTCCACAATAGCAAAAAGGTGGAATCAACCCAGATGCCCAACAATAGAAGAATGGATAGGTAAACTGTGGTACATATACTCAATGGAGCACTACGCAATGGTAAAGAATAACGATGATTCCAGGAAACATCTCCTAACCTGGTTTCAACTGGAAGACATTATGTTGAGTCAGAGTAGTCAGAGACAAAAGGACAAATACTGTATGAGACCTCTACGATAAAATCTCAAAAACAGACTTGTGTATAGAAGAAAAGACTCTTTGACAGTTACAAGGGAGGGGAGGGAGGGAGGGCGAGGGGGGGAGGGTTTAGTTTAGGTAGTTACTAGAAATCTAGTTGGGAGAAAGCGGTGACAGCACACATTAGGAACAAGAACAACATTAAGTGGACTTCAGCATAACTTGAGTTCTCCTTCCATCTTAACTCAATACTGCAAGGATAGAGTAGCTGGGGCGGGGGGATGGGGGACCATGCTCTTAGGCGAATTCCAGGCCAACTGGCACAACTAGCATTTTGCTAAGAGAGCTCTCTGCACCCCACATTGGTGAGTGGCGTCTGGGGTCTTAAAAGCTGCCAAGCTGCCATCCGAGGACACAGCAAATGGTCCCAACTCAGCAGGAACGGATGCTCACTGAGAGCCAAAATGGCATGCGGGAAAGACATCCGAGAAGACAGAGAGACCCACAAGAGTGGGTGCCTACATCGACTTGGGACCGGAAGAACCGGATGGTGCCCGGCCACCAGCAGTGATAGCCATGACGGAGCTCACAGAGAGGAGCCTCACTGGCAACACAAATATAAAAAGAGGTGCATCATGAGATCTCCACTGAAAGACCTCAATTGATGGTCCAGCGGTTTGGGGGTTCCTCTGAGAGCATGGCCCCCGGCCCTGATGCTGCCCATTCCCATAAATTATAACAAAGGTCCACTCTTTCGACTGGAATGGAATGGACTTGGCAATGCACAGTAACCATACGCTGGAAGCACTTTATGGTTCTATACATCTATAGGATATCATATTGCTGACCTCTGGCTGGAAGAAGGGGAGTGGACGGAGAGGAGGGGAAAAGACTGTTGGGAGGATGAGACATGTATGGAGCAGAGAGGAATAGTGTGCAGTCACCGGACAGGGAGAGCAGTGGAAGCTGCATATAGGGGGGCATGTAAATTTACATGTAAATGTACATTTTCACTCAGTTATGTTAAATAAAAATAAAAAAAATAAAAAAAAAACACAGAAATAAAGGCATCAAAATGACAGCACTAAACACATACCTATCTATAATTACACAGAATGTAAATGAACTGAATGCCAGAGTGACAGCCTTGATCAAAGGACACACTCCATCTATATACTGCTTACAAGATAAAGCACCTCAGACTCAAAGATATGAACAAACTGAAACTGAAAGGATGGAAAAACAGATACCAAACTAACAACATACAAAGAGGAGGAGTGGCAATACTAATACTGAAGAGCAGAGAAGGCAAATATGAATATAATGGTTGTGATACTGAAGGTAAAACTAATTCAGCATCTATACAGTAGTTTCAAATTCATATCCTGGTCACTAGTTTAACGGATATTTTCTAATCTCCCCATTGAAGATGAAAAGCATTTCTAGGTGTTTAGTTTCATAATAAGGTGTAGTTTTTGACGTAAAGTTTAGGACACCAGCGGCACAGTGGTTAAGAACCCAGCTGTGAACAAAAGCCAGCCATTCAAATCCACCAGCTGCTCCCTGGAAACCACGTTGGGGCAGTTCTATGTTCCACAGGGTCACTATGAGTCAGAACTGACTTGGGCAATGGGTTTGGTTTCCATGTAAAATTTAGAAAAAGATTTAATTTTTTAAATAAATTTTTTTTTTTCTTTGAGGAGAGCAAAATATTTTCATTAGAGCATAAAACAGATTTCTCCTAAAAGGGTCTATCAATAGACACAAAGAGCTACTCATAGCACAGACCGCTACTCACTTCTCACTCCTTTTCTCTTCAGTTTCTCTGTGTTCTTGTGACATCACTAACAGTCTGTACTACATTGACAGTACTTCTTCCTCTAAAACAAAAGAACTGAAATCAATACTTTAACCAATAATACTAGCCTTTGCTATCTGAAGTGAAAAACCATTCAGCATCATCCTTCAATAGAGCTGAACAGCTCTGGAACACTTACCTGCAGAGGGCAGACAACAGGCCAACCCAGGAGGTCAAGGAACCAGAAAACAGATGCTAATGAGTCACAGAACACATGGAGCATACTAGCCCCAGTCTCAAAGGGTAGAGCCACCACCTCTAGAGTCTTAAAGGGTAGAACTATAGCCTCTGAGGTTTCAAAAGGTGGGTCCATAGCCTCCTAAGGCTCAGAGTCAGATCTTCACCAACTCAATTCCAAGATGTAGGGCTACCATTTGGGAGTACCAATAGGATGGGACCGGATCCACTGCCCACATCCAAGAGGGTGGGGCTGCCACGGCCAAGGGACAGAACAGAGCCTGCCAGGGCTGACAGGGTGGGGTTTCCACTCAGATGGACTAAGAGAACCAGGGGCCACAAATCCAAGGGAGCAGAGTTTCAATTCCAGCAGGCCAAGAAGGCAGAGCTTACGCCCAGGGCAGAGGGATATCTACCTAGGACCTGGAAATAGGGCAGGTTAATATACATCTTCTGCTGACTTGCCTGGTACCTATTATCCCTTCTTTCCCTTCAATTCTCTCATTTTTAATGCAAATGTCTAGCACATTCCTAGTCGATATTGTACTCTGAAAGCAGATAGCTTGTACTCTAGATTTCACAGATCAACAGGATTTTTGATTTGGACTTGGAGTTGAATTAAGACTTGCTATGATATGATGGTGTGAATGTGTTTTATATACAGCAATGGCATGAATTTTGAAGGCCACAAAGTAGAATGTTATAGACGGAACTGTCTTTTCCCAAAACTATGTCAATTTGGCAAGACCAAGAAATAAAGGGCATCTGCATCGGCAAAGAGGAAGTAAAAATCTTCCTATTTACAGATGATTTGACTGTATACGCAGAGAATCCTAAAGAATCCATACATAAACTACTCAATCTGATAGAAGAGTTCAGTGTGTCAGGATACAAGATAAACGTAAGTAAATCAGTAGAACTCCTTTATACCAACAAGGAGGTTATTAAGGAAGAAATCACCAAATCAATACCACTTACCATAGTCCCCAAGAAGATAAAATAACTAGGAATAAATTTAACCAGAGAAATAACACACCTTTACAAAAAGAACTACAAGACCTTACTACAAGAAACTAAGACAGACTTACATAAATTGAGAAACCTAACCTGCTCATGGACAGGAAGATTTAACATTGTGAAAATGTCTATTTTACCCAAAGCAATTCACTTATATAATGCAATCGCAATACAAATTCCTGTGACATATTTTAATGAGATGAAGAAACAAATCACCAACTTTGTTTGTAAAGGGAAGAAGCCCCAGATAAGCAAAACACTTCTCAAGAAGAAGAACACACTGGGAGGCCTTTCACCATTCAACTACCCTTAGAACCTATTAAACTGCCACAGTCGTCAAAACAGTCTGGAACTGGTACAAAAAGAGACAGACAGATCACTGGAACACAATTGAGACCCCAGAGATGAAACTATCTTCCTATAAACAGCTGATAATTCGACAAGGCCCTAAGACACTAAACTGGGGAAAAGAAACCTCTTCAACAAATGGTGCTGGCAAAATTGGATATCCATCTGCGATAAATTCAAACAAGACCCGTATCTCACATTTTATACAAAAACCAACTCAAACTGGATAAAAAACCTAAATATCAAATCTAAAACAATACAGCTCATTCAAGAAAAAATCAGGATCAACAACGGAAGTTTTAATACACTGTGCAGACAGACTTCAAAATCTGACAAACAAACCGCAATCAACAGAAAATAGATAAATGGGAACTACTGAGAATCAAACACTTTTGCTCATCCAAGGACTTTATCAATAGAATTAAAAGACCACCTACAGAATGGGGAAAAGTATTCGGCAACTATATGTCAGGCCGATGCCTGATTCCCATAATCTATAAGGTACTATAAATCATCCAATTAAGTGATTGACAAAGGAGATAGACAGACACTTCTCTAAAGAGGAGATCCAAGCAACCAAAAAACACATGCGGACATGCTCATGATCATTAGCTATTAAAGAAATTAAAATCAAAATGACAATGAGGTACCATCTCACCCCAACAAGGTTGGCCATGATCCAAAAAATGCAAACCAACAAATGCTGAAGAGGCTGTGGAGAAATTGGAATTCTCCTACACTGCTGGTGGGCCTGCAAAATGGTGCACCCTCTTTAGAAAGAAATCTGGTGCTTCCTTAGAAAGCTGGAAATAGATAAACCATTTGACCCAGTAATTCCACTGCTTGGAATATATCCTGCAGAATCAAGGCCATTCTCACCAAGTGATACATGCACACAAATGTTTACTGCAGCACAGTCCACAACAGCAAAAAGATGGAACCAACCCAGATGCCCAACAACAGAGGAATGGATAGGTTAACTATGGCATATATACTCAATGGAACACTACGCAATGATAAAGTACAATGATGATTTTAGGAAATATCTTATAACCTGGTTTCAACTGGAGGACATTATGTTGAGTGAAAAGTAGTCAGCGACAAAAGGACAAATACTGCATGAAGACCCCTACGCTAAGAACTTAAAAACAGATTCATGCATAGAAAAAAAAGAACGATACAAACTTAAAAGCAGACTCATGCATAGAAGAAAAGACTCTGACAGCTACAAGGGTGGGGACGGAGGGAGGCAGAGGGTAGGGTATAGATTAGATAGTTGATAGAAGTCTGGCTGGGTGAAATCTGTGACAGCACACATTAGAAAGAAGATCAGTATCAACTGGAATTCAACATAACATGATTACTCCTCCCATCTTAACCCAATATTCCAAGGACAGAGTAGCTGGGGCAGGGGACCGGGGACCATGCTCTCACGGGAAATCTAGGCCAATTGGTGAGTGGCATGTGGGGTCTTAAAAGCTGCCATCTGAGGTAAACCAAATGGTCACAACCCAGCAGGAACGACCATCTCCAAGGACCAAAATGGCATGGGACAAAGAGATCCCAGAAGACAGAGATGCTTACGAGTGGGTGACTACACTGACATGTGACCAGAAGAACTGGATGGTGCCCTGCCACCACCAGTGATAGCCGTGAGGGGCTCACAAAGTTGAGCCTCATAGGTAACACGAAAATAAAAAGGGGTGTACCCTGAGCTCTCCACTAAAAGACTGCAACTGATAGTCCAGGTGCCTCGCGGTTCCCCTGGGAGCATGGCCCCTGGCCCTGATGTTGCCCCTGTCAGTAAACCATAAGGGAGGTCAACTCTTCGGACAGATAATAGATTGGACTTGCTGACACAGAGCAACCATATCGTGTGTGCACTTTATGGTTCTATGCATCTATAGGATGTCATCCAGCTAACCTCTTCCTGGATGTGGGGGAAGAGGGTGGAGAGGAGTGGATAGGAGATTGTCAGGAAGATATGACATGTACAGAATCAAGCAGTGCTCTGTCACCAGGCAGGGAGAGCAGTGGGAGCCACTCATTGGCAGGTATGCAAATTTATATGGGACTATATAGTCCCACTCAATCATAATAAAAATATATATAAAAAATATGTAAATTTGGTACACCATGATTGCCAATACTGTATGACTGTCTACTATTTTGTCACTTGATGCGATTTTTCTGTATGTCTTATCTCTATGATGTTACAGAAGCAGGAATTGAGGCAGTTGTATTAATAAGGCAGGATTCAATCTACACAATTAGGTTTAATTTTGAGTTAACATCTTTTGAGACATAAAAGAGAAGTGAGCAGAGAGGATAAGGACCCCATGCCACCCAGAATGAAGAACCAGGGCAAGAGCACAATCCTTTGGACCTAGAATCCCTGTGCCTGAGATGCTCCTAGATCAGAGGACCACTGATAACAAGGACCTTCCCTCAAAGCTGACAAAGAAAGCCTTCCCCTGGAACTGGCACCCTGAATTCCAGCTCTGGCCTCCTAGACTATGAGAATAAATTTCTTTGTTAAAGCCATCCACTTGTGGTATTTCTGTTAGCAGCATAGATAACTAAGACACATTTCTCCAAAGATGGCAGGCGGTTCCTTTTCTTGTTTCATTTCAACTCAGTATGCATTTACCTAGGACATATAATCTATAAAGGATTTTCCTAGGTTCAACTGGGACTACAGAGGTCAATAAAGTTCTGTCTCCACTGTTAGAAACAGAACACTTCATTGGTACTTAGGCTGTTACAATGCTTTATGATCTCTGGTGACTGCCTATTTGCTCAGTCAAGTATGTGGCCTTCCATATTAAGGGATGGACAGGATGATCTTTTCCACTAAAAGGACTCAACCTTATGGTTATTACTAAAGTATGCCAAGCCAAGTGCCTTCGAGTATGTATTCATAATTCCCCAGTATGTGTTCACTGTGATATTTCCCTGCTATCACTGAAAATTTTTTCCACTTGAAAAAGATTCCACTCTTAAGCTTTCATCCAAGGAAACCAAGGTCTATAAAACTTGAGAACTGCTACTCAAAGGTATTGACAAACCACTATAGAAAGCTGTATATACAGCCTCCTCCATTCAACTGAGTAACTGGAGGGTAAAAGATTATGTCCTATTCAATACATAAACCACTGCCTACCAAAATATCTGATAAACACTAGAAAAGAACTGTATACATGCGCATTTTAATGACTCACATCACAAAGAATAATAGGTAGTACTAAACCAACTTACAGATAAACACAGGTATTAAAGAAAATCAAAAATATACCAGAACTTCAGAGCTCTAAATGTTCACCTACTAATAAACTTTTCTGACTAGATATGGAAAGTTATAAAAGCCATTTAAAACAAAGAAAGAAAGTCATTTCTAAATTTTGCCCGTTTTTAATTTGGGCTCCCTTTCCAGACTGCACTATATGTTACATCTCTTTTTGTTAAAATGCTACAATGGGTAACTGTTGGAAACTGAAATCTACTGACATGACAACTCCAACTGCACAATATACGTATTCTAAGAACTTTTGTTTTTTTTACAGACCTTTCCTGCTGCTTGTCGATCACTTCTAAAAATTACAGTCTCTTCATTAACTGGAGGTACACTAGTCACAGATTCAATTATTACTGAAAAAAAGCATAAGGATTACTTTGAGATTAAATCAGAAGTTATATGTAATTTAAACATGAATTTAGGCTTTAATTCCAATAACATTTGAAATAAGATTTAAAATGGGGTAACACACTGCACTTGTTGCTTCACTTACATAAAGGAAGTCTATTACCAAGTAGCAAAGAAACATGGTTTCTACACATATTTAATGCTACAATTCTAAGAAATGAGGAGAAAAATAAAGTATAAAACAAACCAAATTTTAACTACCTATTAGTCAGCAAATTCAAGCTATATGTGTTTGTGAAGCAATTCAGACCAAAAAAAAAAAAAAGTAAGCACATTTAGTCTTAAGCTCTTTTTTAGAAGAAATTAGTTTCTAACTCTAGGAAATCTTTTCTATAAAGTACTGATTACTTAC
This sequence comes from Heterohyrax brucei, assembly GCA_028571685.1. NCBI lineage: Eukaryota > Metazoa > Chordata > Mammalia > Hyracoidea > Procaviidae > Heterohyrax > Heterohyrax brucei. The sequence continues at coordinate 135,064,319 of CM053150.1, forward strand.
TGAGATATGAAAAAAGGTTAAAGTTTTATAAAGGCATCTTCCTCTTTAAAGATATAAGGATGACAGCACTCACTGCATTTTTTATCATTACTTTGAACTTTCCTTCTAAAAAAACAAAAGTTGTATCCCACATGTCTAGCAAAATTTCCAACTGCCACAAATGTTAATCATCCACTCTACCACTGCACAGAAAAAGTAAACCAAACACAATAAACTCTTAGGAAATCAGAGCATCAAGAAAGAATATTCTACTACATTATACAGGTAACGCTATGTGTACTTCCTAAACAAAATGTATTAGCTCAGATTAAAATTCATTCAAAGAATTTCAGTAGTGTCCCAATTAATTTCAACAGTGAGTACTTCTACATTTTAAATGTACACATAAGCAACACATCATGGGTCAATACTTTTTGAATTAGATCTGCCTATGCGTTGGACGCAATTTGATGACAATGGGTTTATTTATTCTTTTTAATGAAATAAAGATAATTGTCATGGATTAAACTATGTCCCACAAAAATATGTGCTGTCAATTCTAATCCCTATACCTGTAAAAGGAAACCTTGGTAGTGCAGTGGTTAAGTGCTATGAATGATAACCAAAGGCTGGCAATCAAAATCACCAGCTGCTTCTTGGAAACCTTTTGGGGCAGTTCTACTGTGTCCTATAGTATCTCTATGAGTCAGAATGTACTCAACAGTGACGGATTTGGATTTGGTCTTGGTTTTGTACTTGTAGACAGGAGCTTTGGTGGTGCATTGGTGTGCTACTGCTAATGAAAAAGTCAGTGGTTTGAATCCATCCCAGACTCCTCAGGTGAAAAGACGTGGCTATTTGCTTCCATCAAGACTGTAGCCAAGAAAACCCTATGGGGCAGTTCTTTTCTGTCCTACAGGGTAGCTATGAGTCAGAAACAACTGCAGGGCACACAACAGAAATACCTATGGATGTAACCCTATTTGAGAATAGGGTTTTGTTAAGTTAATGAGGCTGTATCAGTGTAGGCTATATCTTAATCAATTTTGTGACATAAGATAAATTACATACAGAAAAAGGCAGATATGGGGAAAACAAACATTATCTGAAGGTAATGAAGACAGATCAGTCTACAAGCCCAGGAAATTCAAGGATGGCCAACTAGAGAAATCAAGACAAGGACTATCCTCGTAGACATAGACAGCCTTTCCCTAGAGCTAGTGAACTAAATTTGGTCTCCTAGTCTCCTAAACTATGAGAAAATAAATTTCTATCCTACTAATGCAACCTACTTACGGTATTTCTGTTATAGCAGCAGTAAGAAACAAAGACAATAAGTGACAATGACAGTAAGAGTAATTCATTCGCAATCATCTTTCCTCCCTTCTGATACTGTCAAACTACATAGAAATTAAACATCCCTTAACCCAACATCCTCTTTTATAGAAACATGAGAAAACAGGGCTCAGTTGCACAGCCAATTCTTTGAAGAGAACCTAGATCTCTAGTTCCAAAGCCCTTCTCATGGACAACACATTGACGATCGTGTTGCTACAACCCACCAGATCCATTCTTTTATTAGATTCTGTCAGCCAGGTAATTCCAAACAGCGGGGTGCAAATAAACTTATCCTTTGTATCATACATTGGGAAAAAAAATTAAAAGATTCTCATACTAATACTTTGAAAGCACCAGCTAGTAGTACAAGAGTCTTAATGTCATGAAGTCCCTCTCTTTCTAAATAGTAACCTCTAATTAGCGTTTTTTTCAAATTTAAAAAAAAAAATAAACTTCTTAGAAGCACCACTCCATTCCTCCATAGCAAAGAACCGGAAAGCTAAGTAAAACAGAGACAAACGCCAATTCTGGAACCTGAAGTCTTCTAAAGAAATGATAAACATTTCAGCCAATCACTTAATGTAACTTCAAACAAACAAACAAGAAAAAACAGAACAGAGCAAGAAGAGATACATATTTAAGTCCCCTACCAACTAACACAGAAACCCTGGTGGTATAGTGGTTAAGTGCTATGCGTGTTAACTACAAGATCAGCAGTTCAAATTCGTCAGGCACTCGCTGGAAACCCTATGGGGCAGTTCCATTCTGACCTACCGAGTTACTGAGTCAGAATCTACTTGGTGGCAGTGGGTTTGGTTTGCTTTTATTAGCTAACCCAGAGTGGATTCGCCACCTTGAACTCCTGCTGGAAATCAGCAGAGAGAGAGCATGAAAAGCAGCTTCATGTAAATTCCAACAAAAGTCAAGTACCTGTTGTCACTGTTAGTTGCACTCGAGTCAGTTCTGACTCACAACACTGCCCAGTCTTGTTCCATGTCCACAGTCATCTTTATGCTTAAGTGCATTGTTGTGGCCACTGTGTCAATCCATCTCTTCAAGTCCCTCTCTGTTTCACTGACCCTCCACTCTACCAAGCATGATGTCCTTCTCCAGGGACTGATCCTTTCTGACAACATGTCCAAAGTATGTAAGAGGAACTCTTGTCATCTTTGCTTCCAAGGAGCACTCTGGTTGTATTTCTTCCACAACACATGTGTTTGTTCTTTTGGTGGTCCATGGTACATTCAACATTCTTCTCCAACAACACAATTCGAAGGCATCAATTCTCCCGTCTTCTCTGTTCACTGTCCAGCTTTCACGTGCATCTCATGTGACTGAAGATACCATGGCTTGGGTAAGGCACACCTTAGTCTTCAAGGTGATATCCTTACTTTCCAGAACTCAGAAGAGGTCCTTTGCAGCAGATTTTCACAGTGCAGTGCGTCTTTTGATTTCTTGACTGTTGCTTCCATGGGCATTGACTGCAAGCCCAAGTAAAATGAAATCCTTCACAACCTCAGTCTTTTCTCCATTTATGACAATCTTAAATACTGGTCTAGATGTGACGATTTTTGCTTTCCTGATGCTGAGGTGCAATCCACACTTGAAGGCTGTGGTTCCTGACCTTCATCACTAAGTGTCTCAAATCTTCTTCATTTCCAGCAAGTAAGGTGGTGTCATCCGCATAATGCAGGTCATTAATGAGTCATCCTCCAATCCTGATGTCTCGTTCTTCTTCATATAATCCAGCTTCTCGGATTATCTGCTTGATACACAGATTAAAAAGGTATGGTGAAAGGATACAACTCTGACACACACCTTTCCTGACTTTAAACCACGCAGTGTCCCCTTGTTCTGGTCCCATGACTACCTCTTAATCCATATCAGATACCCTGAGAGCACAATTAGGTGTTCTAGAATTTCCATTCTCTGCAACACTAGCCATGATTTAGTATGACCCACATAGTCAAATGCTTTTGCACAGTCAATGAAACACAAGTAAACATCTTTCTTGTATTCTTTGCTTTCAGCCAAGATCCATCTGAGATTAGCACTGATATCCCTAATTCCACATCGTCTTCTTACTGGTAACAGGAAATACACACTTTTCCAACCTCCATCTTCCCCCACTGCTCTACCTCACAAGCCTCTAGGCTCTGCCAGCCAGGAAGTGCAGCCTCCATGCTGCTTGGATCTGCCTCGCCCATGTCAGAAATCAGCAGACAGGAAGTACAAAATCAGCTTCAGGAGCTGCCAGCAGGGCATAGATCACCCAGTAACCCAGAGAATACACTTCCTTAACCTCACCACTGGGTTGTTTGTGCCACGTACGAGGGCCGACAGGGTGGGCAAGCAGTCAGTTTCTGCAAGTTCCAGTAGTCCACACCTGTGCTGCTTGGAGGTGTGATGTTCAGCACATGGTGCTGGTAGGTAGCAAGGACTGGGGAGACTGTGATATTTGGGGCTAAGTTGGGAGTGGACAAGAAGTCATGGGGAAGACAGAAACGAGCTACAAAGAAAAACATTTCTAAGGGAATCTGTTGTTGCAGTGTAGATAAGAAACCGAGAAATGGATGAAAACAAAAAGAATGGAAAAAAAGAAGAAACGAACAAAATAGATAAAAAAAAAAAAAACTGGAAAACAAAAGAATAAGGTCTCCAGGAGTCCCATTGGTGTTGCTGCAAAGACCTAGGAGGTATCTTCCAGGCTGCACGACACAGCCTGGCTTTAAAGTGTATATGAGGCCTGACAATTAAGTTTCCACCATCGGCTCCCTCTGCTTCCTACCAGCAGAAGTCTCTTGGCCAGGAATCAAACTACCTTCACCCAGACATTTGGACTCTCCCTGCCCACACTGGCTGGCTCTCTCAGTGCCATCTGCTGGTAGATGTTGTTGCTTTTATCATTTCTTCTGTGCCTTCTATCACTTCCTCTTCCTGTCTCTCCAACACATGTCTGCATGTGCCATCTTGACATCTTCTTGAAAGGCTATGAATCCCCCCTCAAATGGGAAAACTAGTTGTCTCTTTTTATAGTATGCAAGGTTCTTTTAGCCAGGCTGTATTAAACAGCTTAGGACCCACATCTCCACTCCAGACATCAGTAGAATTTTTATCTATTTTTACACAGATTTTTATGTATTATCTTCAGTTAATAGGATCCCTGGGGCATTTTTTTTTCTCTATTTTTGCTTCTTGACTTTCTTCATTTCTCAGTTCCCATCTTTCATACTTTTTTTTCTATCTCCTGAACACTTTATACTGCATGACATCTATGAGGTCTGACAATTAAGTTTGTGAACTTAATTGTTCTACATGATACATACCGCATTGCTGAAAATCACTACGGTCACCTTCGAAATGCTCCCCTTAGAAAGCTATGTACCAACACCAGCGCCTGAGCAATATTGAACTTAATTACCAGACTTCATATACAATTTAAACCAGACTATAGCATGCAGCCTGACAGATACCTCCTTGGTCTTTGCAGCAACACCACTGGGACCCCTACAGGCCTTGTTTTCCTCTTTTCAGTTTTTTATCTATTATTTTTTCTTCTGTTTTCCATTCTTCTGGTCTTACCCATTTCTGTTTCGAGTCTCTACACTCCAACAGAAGGGCCCTCAGAGCTGTTTTTTTCTGTGTTCACAGCTCTTGTTTCTGTCTTCCCCATCTCCTTTTGCCCATACCTATCTTAGCCCCGTAAATCACAACTTCCCCAATCTTCCCTGCGTACTAGCACCATGTGCTGAACACCACACCTCCAGCACAAATGCTGTCTGCTTGCACACCTTGTGCATGCCTACTTTGTTAGCCCTAGTATGTGCCACAAACAATGTTTACCAGCTCTTCTGCTTCAGGTGGACCTGCCTTGTTGCACAACAGCTGAGCAACTGGCCCTGTCCACTAAGCAAAAACCAAACCACACCTACTGCTGTAGAATTGATTCCAACTCACAGAGACCCTACACAAAGAGGAAAACTTCTCCAGAGAGTTTCCTAAATGCACCTGGCAGGTTCAAACTACCTGCCTTCTGGGTAGCAGACATAGCACTTAATCACTACACCACCAGGGTTTCCTGGCAGATTCAAACTGATGACCTTTAGTTAGCAGACAAAGCACTTAATCACTACACCATCAGTTTCCTGCCCATTGGACAAGGTAGTAAAAATATCATAACCACAGATAAACAAACCAAGAGTACACAGCTCAATGATTTTAATATAACCAAATAAAACAAAATAAAAAAAAATGTACAACCAGTAAACAAAGAAAACAACTACTGAATGTCCTCAACAGCAAACAATATCAAAACATACTAACAAAACAGGACAGGATGGTTCTAGTAGGTGTCCAAATTAAAATACCAGATGACTTTGCAGCAGAAGAAAAGGCACTAGACTAACTTTACATGGAATTCAAATTTCTAATATTCAGATCTATCCAATCTATCCAAGAGTCTAAACAGAAACTAGACAACAATGAGAGTGAGGGGGAAGGAAATTCATAAAAGAACTCAGGAAAATAAAAAGGGAACAAAATGCCAAAATAAATTCACAGCTAGAAATCATACCCCCCCCAAAAAAATCAGAAATCTAAAAGATAAACAAGATGCCAGAAACGGACAATGTCAGAGGAGCAATGAGGTGCAGGTCTGAAATGATAGAGGGTCAGTAACAATGAAGATAAACACTTAAATACAACGCTGGAAAAAAACATTAGAAAAAAGAACAAAAAAAATGAAGAAACCCTGAGAATTATACAGAACAAAAGCAAAAGAAAAAAACTGTGAGTGATAGGAGTTTTAAGAAAGAGGGAGAAAACAGAAAATATTAAGATCACTGAACTGCTGACAGAAAAATTCCTAGTATCATCAAAGATGATAAGCTGACCATCCAAGAAAATCAATGTACCCCATACAGGTCAGACCTCCCCCCTCAAAAAAATTCATCAAGGTATATGATGACACTTGCTGAAGAAAAAAAATACTGTAAAAGCAATTCCACAAAAACAAAAAGGCACACAGAGACAAGAAACAGTGGACTAAGCTACGATTATTCAGCACAAATTGGGTAGGCAAGAAGGTACTGAAAAGACATAAAATGTTAAAATAAAAAAAAAAAACTGCCGACAAATAATCCTACAAAACAATCAACGTGATGGTGAAATTTGGACATTTTCAAATAAACAAAAATCAAAGGAATATGTAAAAATCAAACTAAACTTAATAATAGACTACTTCAAACCTAGGACAATAAAAGTAAAGGTACACACAAAGTTAAAATAAACAAGAAGATAAAGTATCAATAAAAACAAAATCTGTAACAACAGAAGAAATGAATAAGAAATCCACAAACCAAAAGAATTAAACACAAGAAAGAAAAGCAAAGAAAATGTCAGCATCACAAAAAAAAAGAGAAAAAAAGGCAACATAAAACATACCCATGAAGAGACAGAGTATAACAGAACAAATTAAAAAAACAAGCATCTATACCTCTATACCTTGGAAATAAGCAAATTTAAAAATAATTAAAGGATGGAAAAACTATATCAAATAGCTACCAAAAATAGCAGGCTTTAAAACAAAACCAAGTATAAAAGACAAAGAAGGGCACTCTACATAATCATTTCAGGGACATCTGTCATGAAGACTTAATGACAATAAACATCTATGTGGCCAGTAACAGGGTTCAAAAATTACATGAAACAAACTAACAACACCGAAAAGAGAAACTGACAGTTTCACAATAATAGCAGGAGACTGCAACAGGTCACTTTTAGTAAAAGAGAGATGTCTAGAGAGAAACTTAACAAAGATACAGAAGAGCTAAAAGGCATAATCAGCCAAGTTAACCTTATAGACATATGTAGAACATTCCATCCAACAGCTGCAAAGTACACATTCTTTTCCAATTACATGGAAAGTTGGAATAAATCATGGAATAAATCACATCTTAGGCCATAGGGCAATCCTCAACAAAACCCAAAACACTGATATAATACAAAGTATCTTCTCTAACTACAACACCATCTAAGCAGAAATTAACAACTGGTAAAACAAGAAAAAAAAAATCAATTACATGGAAACTGAGTAACACCGTGCTTAAAAATCAATGGGTAACAGAAGTTATCAAAAGAAAGAATCAAAATATTCATAGAATCAACTGAGAATGAAAACATATCACAGTAAAACTTGGAGAAACAGCAAAGGCTATTCTCAAGAGTCAATTTATAACAATAGATGCACATATCAAAAAAGAAGAAAAATAATAAAAACATTAGCTACACAAGACAAACAGAAAGAGAACAGCAAAAGAAGCCCACAACCACCTAAATAAAGGAAATAATAAAGATCGGAGCAAAAATAAATGAAACATGGAACAGAAAAACAGAATCAACAAAACCAAAACACAGTTCTTTGAAACAATCAATAAGATCAACAAATTACTGGCCAAGTTGACAAAAGAAAAACAGGAGATGATTTAAATATCCCAAAATAAAAATGACACAGGGACATTACAACAGACCCAACTGAGATAAAAAGATCGTAACAGAGTATTACGAAAAACTATTCTCCAAGAAATTTGAAAACCTAGAGAAAATGGACAAATTTCTAGGACCACACTACCTACCCAAACTAATGAAAAATGATCTTGAAACTTTCAACAGGTTCATAACAACAGAAGAGACTGAAACAATTTAAAAAACTCCTACTCCCCTCAAGAAAAGCACTGGCCCACATGGCCTCACTGGAAAATTCTACCAAACATTCAGAGAAGAGCTTACACCCAAACTACTCAAAACTACCTCAGAACACAGAAAAGGAAGGGATGCTTTCAAACTCATTCTATCAAAAGCCAGCATTACACTGGTACCAAAACCAGGCAAAGGCACTACAAAAAAAAAAGAAAACTACAAACCAATTATCTCTCATGAACATACATACAGAAATTCTAAACAAAATTCTAGTCAACGGAATTCAGCACCATATTAAAAAAAAATATACCACAACCAAGTAAGATTCATACTAGGTAAGCAAGGATGATTCAACATTAGAAAATCAATGCAATCCACCACAGAAAGCAAAAGGAAAGAAAAGAATCACGACTCCTATTTAACATTGTGCTGGATGCCCTAGATACATGAATAAGGCAAGAAAAAGAGATAAAGAACACCCACTTTGGAGATGAAGAAGTGAAACTGTCCCTATTTGCGGATGACACAATACTATACATAGAACACCCAGAAGCCTCCACGAGAAAACTGCCAGACCTAGCAAATTTAGTAGAGATGCAACATACAAGATAACAATAAAAAATCAGTTAGATTCCAGTATCTCAGTAAAGAGAATGATGAAAACTGCAAAAACAAAATCATTGATAACAGCTTCAAGGCAAATAAAATACTTCAGAATAAATCTAACCAGGGATGTCAAAGACATACACAAGGAAAACAACAGACACTACTGCATAAAACCAAAAGAGATCTGCATAAATGGAAAAACTTACTACGCTCAAGAACAGTAGTCTCAACATAGTGAAACGATATTACTACCCAAAGTGATTTAAAAACACAATGCAATCCTGATCCAAATGCCAACAACATTTCTTTAGAGACAGAAAAGACTACTGTTAATTTAACAGGGAAAGGCAAGACTCCCCGGATCAGTAAAGCACCACTACAAGAACCGTAGAGCAGGAAGACTCGCACCGCCTGACCTCAGGGCCTACTGTGCAGCTACATAGTCAGTGCAGCCTGGTACTGAATCAACAACAGACACAGTGACCAAGAGAACAGAACTGAGAACTCAGACGTAAACACATCCACCTATGATCATCTCATCTTCAGGGAAAAGACTGTCTTTAACAAATGGTACTGGCAAAATTTGATGTCTATCTTCAAAAAAAAAAAGAAACAGAATTGATACCACACACTAAATATAAAAACTAACTCAAAATGGATGAGAGACCTAAAAATGAAGCCCAAATTATAAAGTTCACAAAAGAAGAAAATACAATTAATGCTAGAGCCCTAATATATACAGCATTAATAAGACACAAATCATAACCTACATCAAAACAAACAACAAAAAAAAACCCTCTAGAACAAAAGCTAGATAATCGGAGTCTTCTAAAAATTAAACATTTATGCTCATGAAGGCTTCGCCAAAAGAATAAAAAAGAGAACCTAAAAACGGGGTAGGGGGGATCTGTGGCTATTACAAATCAGACAAAGGTCTAATATCTAAAATCTACAAGAAAATCCAACAGCTCTACAACAAAAAGACAAACAAATTAAAAAATGAGCAAAGGAAACGAATAAACACTTCACCAAAGAAGAGATTCAAGTGGCCAACAGACACATGAAGAAACACTCACAATCACTACCTATTAAAGAACACAAACCAAAACCAGAACAAAGTACTATCCCACTGATTATTAATAGTAAGGATCACAAAAACAGGCAGTAACAAATGTTATGCTCTGCTGGTAAATGTAAAATGAGACAACCATTTTGGAAAACAATATGGTATCTAGAAAGCTAGAAACAGAAATACCGTATGATCCAGTAATTTTAATCCTAGGAAAATATCCTAGAGAAACAAGAATTGTTACAGGAATAGACACATGCACGTCTATTTTCACTGCAGAACTGAATACAACAGCAAAAAGTTGGAAACCACCTGCACGCCCATCAACAGATGAATGGACAAACCAACTGTAGTATACACACACGAGTATTACATAACAACAAAGAACAATGATTCTGTGAAACATCTCCTAACACTGAGGACCCAACTCATTCCAACTCACAGCAACCCCATGTACAACAGAACTAATCACTGCACATGAATGAACCACTCTCACTGTTGCTATGCTTGAGCCCATTTTTGCAGACTCTGTATCAACTGACAGCAATACGAATCGTTCTCTCTTTTGCTGACCCTCTAATTCAGAACATGATACCTTCTCAAGGGACTTAAACTGCTGATAACCAGTCCATAATACAGGAGATCAAGATCTGCTATTCTCACTTCAAAGGAGCATTCTGGCTGTACTTCTTCGAAGTTCTTCTGGCAATCCAAGGTATATTCATAGTTTTTGCCAACACTATAATTCAAAGACAAAATTTTTTCCTCTGTGTTCTTAATTCATCTTCCACTTTGTGCATGCATATGAGGCAACTGAAAATACCACCACTTGGGTCAGATGCAACTTAGTTCTTAAAGTAGCATCTTCACTTGTCAACACTTTAAAGAGGTATCTTACAGCAGATTTGCCCAGTGCATGAAGTTGCTGGATTTTTTTATTGCTGTTCCCATGGGCTTTGATTGTGCATCCAAGTAAAATGAACCCTTGACCATTTCAGTATTTTCTACATTTATCATGATGTTCCTTATTGGTCCTGTGGTAAGGATTTTTGTTTCCTTTATGTTAATGTAAACCCTGATGGTGTAGTGGGTTAAGTGCTACTTCTGCTAACCAAAAGGTCAGCAGTTCAAATTCACCAGGTGCTCCTTGGAACCTTGATGGGGCAGTTCTACTCCATCCTATAGTCACTATGAGCCAGGCCAGACTCGACGGCAGTGGTTTTTTGGTTGGGTTATGTTAATGTATAATCCATATTGAAGGCTGCTGTCTTTAATCTTCATTATTAAGTATTTCAAGCCCTCTTCACCTTCAGCAAGCAAGGGCTCTATCATCTGGCTATCACAGGTTGTCAATGAGTCTTCCACCCATCCTCATACCAAGTTCTTTCTTCTTATACAGTCTAGTTTCTCAGATTATTTGCTCAGCATACACACTGAGTAAGTATGTTGAAAGTACACGACCCTAATGCACACACTTCCTGACGTGAAGCCACTCAGCATCCCCTTGTTGTGTTTCAGCACCTATCTCTGGATATATGTATAGGTTCCTCATGAGTACCATTAAGTATTTGGAACTCCCATTATTTGCACTGTAATCATAATTTGTTATGATGCATATGAATGTCTTCGCATAAAGACACTGACACCTTTCTCATATTCTCTGCTTTCAGTCAAGATCCTTCTGACATCAGCAGTGACATCCCTTATTCCATGTCCTCTTCTGAATGAATCCTACCTGAATTTCTGTAGTTCCCAGTAACGTATTGCCGCGATCTTTTCTGAATTATACTCAGCAGTTTTATTTGCCTATAATATTGTGAAAATTCTGATAAATTTCTTCACTTCTTTGGATCACCCTTCTTGGAATAAGGCATATATATAGATCTTTTCCAGTTGGCTGGTGTCATGAACTGAACTGTGTTCCCCAAGTACGTGTGTACAAGGTCTGACAATTAGGTCCACAAGCTTAATTGTTCAAAGTGCCACACACCTCACTGGTGAATATTACTATGGTCATCTTCAAAGTACTCTTCTTGGGAAGCTATGCACCAATGCCAGTGCCTAGTCCACCCTTCAAAGGAATTTTTGAACTCTTCCTAGAATGCCCACCGCACATGACGGCAAGGTGGCAAATTGGTGAACTTAACTGCATAGGTATCTGTGAGGGAGTTTTTAGCCAGTTAACAAATAACTATATTGGACCACTCTACCTACTCACCTGATCTGACCCCAGTAACGTTTTTCTTTACCCAAGGATTAAGGAAATATTGAAATGAAGACCTTTTTGTGATATTCAGGACATCAAGGGTAATGAGATGACAGGAATGCTGGCCATTCCAGAAAAAGTGTTTCAAAATTGCTTTGAAAGGCAGACTAGGCACTGGTATCAATGCATAGATTCCCAAGGGGAGTACTTCAAAGGTGACTGTAGCAATATTCAGCAATGCAGTATATAGCACTTTTTATAAGATGTGTTCATGAACGTACCTGGCAGTCCTTGTAGCAGTATGGCTGCGCCATGATTACCAGTATTGTGCACCATTTTGTCATTTGATGTAATTTTCCTATGTGTTGTAAATCCTGCTGCTAGGATGTTAATGTGGGGGGATATGTGGCAGTTATGTTTATCAGGCGGGACTCAATCTATAACAATGGATTGTATCTTGAGCCAGTTTTTTTGGGGATGTGAAAGAGAGACACAAGCAGAGAAACAGGGGGATCTAACATCACCAAGAAAGCACAGCTGGGAGTATAGTGGAACCTTTGGACCCAGGGTTCCCGCAGAGTGCAGCTTCTAGTCCACAGGAAGATTGATGAGGACTTACCTCCAGAGCCAACAGAGAAAGAAACTCTGACCCTGGAGCTGACGACTCGAATATGGACTATGAGGACTAAAAATTAAGTTCTAGAACTCATCCTAAAAAAAATGCTATATACCTCACACTAAGTATAACCATGGTCACCTTTGAAGTGTTTCACTTGGGAAGCTAAGCACCAATGCCAGAGTCTAGTCCACCCTTCAAAGCAATTTTGAAACTCTTTTTCTGGATGGCCATCAAAGCTGTCATCCCATTACCCTTGATATCCTGAATGTCATCAAAATGTTTTCCTTTCAAAATTTCTTTAATCTTAAGGTAAAGAAAAAAGTCATTGGAGGCCAGATCAGATGAGAAGGGAAGATGGTCCAACACAGTTATTTGTTAACTGGCTAAAATCTCCCTCACAGACAACTACGCGATCAAGTTCTCCAACTTGCCACCATTCCACCATGCAAAATGGCCATTCCAGGAAGAGTTCCAAAATTGCTTTAAAGGGTGGCCTAGGCGCTGGCATGGGTGCATAGCTTCCCAAGAGGAGTACTTCGAAAGTGACCATAGTGATACTCAGCAATGATGAATGTAGCACTTAGAGCTTACTTGTTCACGAACCTAGCTGTGAGACCTCCTATTATCCTACTTCATTGTGAAGAAATAAATTTATCTTTCTTACAGCCATTCACCTGTGGTATTTGTATCATAGCAGTACTAGGTAACTATGATAGTTGGCCAGGTATTTTAGAAGCCTGAAATGACAAGAAAACTGATTTCCCCACAGAGCTTCCAAAAAGGAACACAGCTCTGCTGATATACTGACTTTATCCAGTGAGACTCACATCAGACTTTTTGTCAGAGCAGCAACAGAAAACTAATACATCAAATTAAAGAAACTCTGGAGAAAGTACTTCAGTAAGAGCAGACTTTAAATTTTGTACAGACAATGAATTTTTTATTTTTGTAAGTAAAAACTGAATTTTCTTCATTTCAACTCAGTGACTATACGATGCAATGATAGTATATATTTCAAAGAAAATTTACTACTCATAAAGTTCTTGATTTAATTATTTGTGTATATTTGGATATAAACATACATAAACTTGTTTACTTACCTAATTGCTCAATAATACTTGAAACCATCCCCAGAGGCTTTAATTCAATATCTTCAGGAAGAATAACAGTGAGTTCTTCAACAGAAGGTAGTTCCTGTAATATAAAATACATTAATACTGCTCCAGCTTTAAGAACTTAAAAAAAAAGGGTATATATTTCAGTCTCTGAAAGTACACTGTAATTGTTTAAAGCATCTCTGGTGTTATCTCTTTTACTGGTGGCATACTTTTCTGAAGGCATTCCCCCCAACATCAACATCTTCTCATCTAACCCTTTCATCACCAGTGGGATACAAAGTTGCCCACAAACATTTTCTGCCTCTCAGGTTTTGTGGGAAGCTTCTTTCCTACTGATAGTACAATGCAGCTGTTAGTAGAGGGGCTGCCTAACAACAGTTTGAAACTAAAAAAATACCAGAGTATGCAGCAATTTACTGTTTTTATTTTTTTTCTACAGTACTATATGAAGGACATGAATTTTTGGCACATGTATGTTATGGTTTCAAAAGTATTCATCAATAGCTGCATATCAGGTTGCTTAAGTATCCTGGATTCAGGCAGGGAGGGGGTGGATCCAAGAGTAAAATTAGTGAACAATCAATTTCCCAGTAGACCAAGAGTAGGACTGTGGGAGGAGGTAAGGAAATAAAGTCCATACTACTCACATATATAAAAGGAGTAATGACGGGCTAAGTGATTCACTGGTTCTGAAATATCAAAAAAAACAGAACCACTGCCATCAAGCTGATTCTGAATCACAGCAATCCTAAAGACAGACCAGAACTGCCATATAGCATTTCAGAGTAGTGCCTGGATTTGAACTGCCAACTTTCTGGTCAGCAGCTACAGAGCTAACCACAATACCACCAATGTTTTCTGGCTCTAGAAAACACACCTTAAATTCAGCTACACTAACAATTAACATAAGGCAGCATTACATATTTTTTCAATCACATTTGAACAAGACACAAGAAAAAACACTACTGTTAACGAATTCAGAGTAAAGAGAAAAAAAAACAAACCTCATAACAATTCCCAGGGATATTCCATTTGAAAAGAAATGTTTCTACTAGTAACTATAATTTCTCCCAAAAAGAGTTCTGTCTTTTATCTTTTTTATTTATCTGGTTACTTAATTTGACTCAGATTAAATAGCCGAACAAACAGAAGATGCACAACTTTCTTCTGGGGCTGTACGGAGAAACCATGAGTGTCTGGCTTCTTCAGGAAAAAAAAGTAATGATACCTGTCAGCCAAATACAGAATTCCGGAAAACAGAATGTAAGTTTCAAATCATAAAGGTTGTGAAAGTATTAAAAGTCTAGTTAAAAACTAAATTTCTTTAACACTTCAACTCATTCTAATCCAAGATGTGAGGTCTTTATTAGCATCCACTAAAGATACTATGGGTATACAAAAAAATCTAATAAGTTATCATACACAAAACATGCTAAAGACATCAACAAGCTAAACATCGTTTGTACAACTCAAGGTGAGAGTTTGTTGCCTTGTCTGTCTGTGGAAACCAAGTTAAGAAAATTAATATATTTGCTTTGAAAATAAAACAAATTTTGGAGACGAGATGAAGGGGGAACCAATATACTAGTTCTTTTCAAATTAGCATTCCAGGAGAAGGAAAGTGAATGAATGCAGAAGAAATATCCCTACCTCCATTAATTCTATATCTAGAATTCTCCTAAGAGATGTACTTACTCAGAATATTTTTGGAAGTTCTTTTTTATTATTATGATGATGATGATTGAATGAAAATGTACACTCCCATATAAATTGTATGCCTACGTATATGCAGCTACAACTGCTCTCCCTGCCTGGTGACACCATACTCTTCCTCTCTCCTCCAGATATGTCTTATGTTCCCAACAATCTCCTATCCCCTCCTCTCCGCCCACTCCCCTTCCTCCAGTAAGAGGTCAGCAGGACAACATCCTATAGATGCATAGCACCATAAAGTGCACACATGATGTGGTCACTCTGTGTCACCAGGTCCAATCCACTCCTGTCTGAGAGCTGACCTCCATTATAGTGGGGTCATGCTCCCAGGGGAACCCGAGGTCCGAGAACCATCAACTGTGGTCTTTTAATGGAGCTCTGAGGGTGCAGCCCTTTTTATTCTTGTTTGGCCAGTGATACTCAACTTTGTGAGCTCCATCACGGCTATCACTGGTGGTGGCCAGGCACCATCCAGTTCTTCTGGTCACAAGTCGATGTAGTGACCCACTCACGTGGGTCTCTGTCTCCTGGGTTCTCTCTCCCCCATGTCATTTCAGTCCTTGGTAATCACCCATTCATGGTAAGTTGGGACCATATGCTGTACCCTCAGATGGCAGCTTGGCAGCTTTTAACACCCCAGACATCACTCATCCATGTGGAGTGCAGAGGGCTATCTTAGCAAAACACTAGTTATGCCAATTGGCCTCAGGTTCCCCTGAGAGCATAGTCACTGGCCCCCAGTTCCTGCTACTTTGTCCTTGTAATATTGGATTAAGACAGGAAGAGTAATCATGCTAAGGTGAAGTCCGGTTAACACTTGAGATTCTTCCCCATGTGTGCTTTTCATCCATATTTCACCCAATCAAGTTTCTAACAACTATCTAATCTAAACTCTCCCCCATCGCCCTCTCTCCCTGCCCACCCTTGCAGCCATCAGTCTTTTCTTCCACGCATGAGTCTGTTTTTAAGTTCTTATCATAGGGGTCTCATACAATATTTGTCCCTTTGTCGCTGACTACTTTCACTCAACATAACGTCCTCAATTAAAACCAGGTTATGAGATGCTTCCTAAAATCATCATTGCATAGTTTTCCATTGAATATATATATCATAGTTTTACTTATCCATTCTTTTGCTGTCGGGCATCTACGTTGATTCCATCTTTTTGCTATTGTGGACTGTGCTGCAATAAACATTCATGTGCGCCTATCAGTTGGTGTGGAGTTGATTCTGTAGGATATATTTGGAGCAGTAAAATTAGTGGGTCAAATGGTGTATCTAGACTCAGCTTTTTAAGGAAGCACCAGATTGCTTTCCAAAGAGGTTGCACAATTTTGCAATCCCAACAACAGTGTAGGAGAGTTCCAATTTCTCCACAGCCTCTCCAGCATGCTGTTTTGCATTTTTTGGATAATGGCCAACCTTGCTGGGGTGAGATGGTATGTCACTATGGTCTTGATTTGAACTTCTTTAATAGCTAATGATCGTGAGCATGTTTGCATGTGTTTTTTGGCTGCCTGGATCTCCTTTTTAGTGAAGTGTCTGTCCATCTCCTTTGTCCAACGTTTAATTGGATGATTTATCTTTTCCTTATTGATACTTTGTAGTACCTTAAAGATTATGGACATAAGGCATCAATCTGACATATAATTATCAAATATTTTTTCCCATTCTGTAGGTGATCTTTTAATTTTACTAGTAAAGTCTTTGCATGAGAAAGTGTTTGATTCTTAATAGTTCTCCTTTATCTATTTTGTCTTCTGTTGTTTGTGGCTTGCTTGACAGATTTTGAAGTCTAAGTTGTGTATTAAAACCTCTATTGTTGTTAGTACTTTTTCTTGGATGAGCTTTATTGTTCTAGATTTGATATTTACATTTTTTACCCAATTTGAGTTGGTTTTTGTATAAGGTGTGAGATATGGGTTTTGTTTCCATTTTTTACAGATGGAAATCTAATTTTGCCAGTACCATTTGTTGAAGAGATTGCTTTCTCCCCAGTTTAATGACTTAGGGCCTTTGTCGAATATCAGCTGTTCACAGGAAAATGGTGTCATCTCTGGCATCTCAATTCTGTTACATTGATCTATCTGTCTCTTTTTGTACCAGTACTAGGCTATTTTGACTACTGTGGCAGTGTAATAGGTTCTAAAGTCAGGTAGTGAGAGGCCTCCCAGTGTGTTCTTCTTCTTCAGTAGTGCTTTACTTATCCAGGCTCCTTCCAATTCCAAACAAAGCTGGTAGTTTGATTCTTTATCTCATTAAAAAATGTCACTGGAATCTGTATTGGGATTGCATTTTATAAATCAATTACTTTAGGCAAAATAGACATTTTCATTATGTTAAGTCTTCTATCCATGAGAATGGTAGGTTTCTCCATTTACGTAAGTCTCTCTTAGTTTCTTGCAGTAAAGACTTGTAGTTCTCTTGTAAAGGTATGTTATTTCTCTGGTTAGCTCTATTCTTAGATACTTTATCTTCTTAGAGGCTATGGTAAATAGTACTGATTTGGGGATTTCTTCATTAATAATACTGTTGTTGGTATAAGGGAATCCTACGAATTCACTTACGTTTATCTTGCATCATGAGACTTTGCTGAACTCTTCTATCAGTTTGAGTAGTTTACTTATGTATTCCTTAGGATTCTCTGTGTATACAATCATATCATCTGCAAACAGGGAGATTTTCACTTCTTCTTTACTGATGTAGATGCCTTTATTTCATGGTCTTATCTAATTGCTCTGGCTAGAACTTCTAGCACAATGTTGAATAGGAGAAGTGACAGTGGGCATCCTTGTCTAGTTCCTGTTCTCAAGGGAAAGTCCTTTAGTCTCTCTCCATTCAGGATGATGTGGGCAGTTGGCTTTGTATAAATGGCCCTTATTGCATTGAGGGATTTGCCGTCTATTCCTATTTTGCTGAGCGTTTTTAGCATGAGTGGGTGTTGGACTTTATCAAATGCCTTTTTTGCATCAATAGACAACATCAGCTTATTCTTGTCTTTGGTGTTATTTATGTGGTTGATCACATTAACTGTTTTTCTGTTGCTGAACCAGCCTTGCATCCCTGGTATGAATCCAACTTGACCATGATGGATTATTTTTCGGATATGCTGTTGTAGTCTATTGGCAAGAATTTTGTTGAAGATTTTTGCATCTAGATGTATGAGTGGTATCGATGTAGTTCTCCTTTTTGGCTAGTCTTTCCCTGGCTTTGGTACCACGGCTATGCTGACTTCATACAATGAATTTGGGAGTATTTCATCCCTTTGTATATTGTGAAATATTTTCAGTAGTACTGGAGACAATTCTTCTCTAAAACCTTGGTAGAATTCTAAGGTGAAGCATTTGGGCCTAGGCTTTTTTTCATTGGGTCATTTTTGGATGACTCTTTCAATCTATTCCTCTGTGATGGGTTAATTAGGTTGTTCTGCTTCACCTTGTGATAATTTTGGTAGGTGATATGAATCAAGGAATTTTCCATTTCCTCTAGGTTTTCAAATTTGTTAAGAGTACAATCTTTTACAGTATTCTGTTATGATGTTTTTGATTTCTGTTGGATCTGCTGTAACCATTCCTCTCTCGTTTTTTATTTGGATTATTTGTTTCCTGCTTTTCTTTAGTAAGTTTAGCCAACGGGTTGTCAATTTGTTGATCTTTTCAAAAAACTAGCTTTGGGTCTTTTCAATTTTTTCAATTGTTCTTCTATTCTCTCATTTAGTTCTGCTCTAATCTTTACGATCTGTTTTCTTCTGGTACCTTAGGGGTTCCTCTGTTGTTCTCTCTATACTTGTTCAAGCTGTAGGGTTATTTCTTTGGTTTCTTTCTTCCTTCCAGATGTGTGCATTTATGGAGACACAATGACCTGTGAGCACTGCTTTGACTGTATCCCATAGGTTCTGGTAGGAAGTGTTTTTGTTCTCATTGGAATCCATCAATTTCTTTACTTCATCCTTAATTTCTTCCATTACCCACAACTTTCTGAGCAAGATGTTCAGTTTCCATGAGTTCCACTTTCTATCTATGTTTTCTATGCTACTGATTTTCATTTTGATGGCTTTATGATCTGAGAAGACACTCTACATTAATTCAGTGGTATGGATTTTGTTGAGAATTGCTTAATGTCCTAATACATGGTCTATTCTGCAGAATGTTCCACGTGCACTGGAGAAGAAGGTGTAGTTGTTCGCTGATGGATAGAGTTCTGTATATGTTGATGAGGTCTAGTTGGTTAATTGTGGCAATAAGGTCTTCTTTGTCTTAGCTTTTTTCTAGACCATGTGTCGATAACTTAGAGTTCAGTGCTGAAGTCTCCCACTATTATTGTGGTGCGATCTCTTTTTTGAGTGTAGTCAGTGTTTCTTAGATGTATTTAGGTGCCCTAATATTAGGTGCATAAATATTTAATATTGTTAAGTCCTGACTGTGTATTGAATCTTTCAGCAATGAATAGTGTCCATCGTTATCCACAGTTGTCAATTTTACATTAAAATCTATTTTATCTGAGATTAGAATTGCCACATCTGCTCTCCTTTGTTTATTGTCAGCCTGATATATATTCTTCCACTCTTTAATTTTCAGTTTGTTCATATCTTTAAGTCTAAAGTGAGTTTCTTGTAGGCATCATATGGATGGGTCCAAGATGTCACTCAATGTCTCTTTACTGGAGCATTCAGTCCATTCACACTCAATGTAATTATTCATAGGTATGTGTTCAGTGCTGCCACTGTGATATGTTTATTTTTGTGCTGATGTTTTCTCTGTTGTTCTCATTAGTCTGTTCTGGGACATTCTTTGTGAGATGATTTTTCACCTTTTTCAGGGTTGGTTTTGTGGTTGTTGAGACTCCTGTATTACATTTCTTGATATAGTATGTTGCATCTTTATTGTGCTTTATGGCTGCCCCTATGATCCCACTTAAACAACCATGTATGAACCCAGTTTTAATTACTACCATTCTTGTCAACCTCCCTTCTGGAAGGACTATAATGACTGTAGCGCATCCCTCTTTTTAATATGATGACATCACAGTCTCTACGATATGATCACTGGATCATTTCTTTCACTATAATAGCTTTGATTGAGTTATGAGTCTTCCCTAACTGAGTAGGTTTCTGGGTGAAACCTATGAAACCTATGAAACCTATGCTTCTAAAACATAAAATTAGTGGTTTTGTTCTTCTAAGCCAAGAGATTCTTTCAATATTTCTTCTAGCTTTGGTTTAGTTTTTACAAGGTCTCTGACTTTCTGTTTATCTGTGAATGTCCTAATTTCATGCTCATATTTGAAAGACAGTTTTGCAGGATATATAACTCTTGGTTCCAAGTTCTTCTTCCAAGGCTTTGAATGTGTCATGCCACTGTCTCCGTGCCAGCATGGTTTCTGCTGATAAATCCGACCAAACCCTACAGGCTTTCCCTCTGAATGTTAGCTTTAAGTCTTGCTTCCTTTAAGAGTTTCTACTTATGTTTCATTTTGTCGAGCTTGGTTATAATATGCCTTGGGGTCTTTCTTTTGAGATCTATATTGAGTGGTGTTTGATACGCATCTTGTCTATCTATATTCTCTTCTTTCCTAAATTCTGGGAAGCTTTCTGTCAGCAGCTCAGCAACAATACTCTGTGTTCTCAGATGTTTCACCCTGTTCAGGAACTCCAATGAATTGCAGATTGTTCCTCTTAATAGAGTCCCACATGCCTATTAATGCTTTGTCATTTTACTTGTTTCTTTTTTCTGATTCCTCCTCCTAGATGCTGGAGTCAGTAGCTATGTCTTCCAAGTCAGAAAGTCTATCTTCCATTCGTCCAATTCTGTTTTCTTGGTTTTTAATTGAAATTTCTATCTCTTTGATTTTGTTACTGATCTGTTGGATTTCAGAGTGCTGGTGTTCCATCAGACCGAACAGTTTGATTATTTGTTCATTTTGCTCTGCTGCATTTTATATAAGGTCTAGGAGGACTCTATATATAATCCTTTTGTATTCACCTTCTTCAGAAAATCTTCTTTGTCTGGGAAGTTCTGAGGTGGTTTTGAGGGGGGGCCTTATGATGCCACTGGTGATTTCTTGGTTACGGTTTTTACAGTTTTCTCCAGAGTTTTTTGCTTTTGGGGCTTCATGTGGGTCAACAGAGGCTAGGAGAAATGCTGTGAGGATAGACCACAGTTGTTTCTCTAGGTCCTCTTAAAATTAAAAGTAAAAAGCATCTGACGACTTCCAAAGTCAGTCAGGTTCTAAGGTGTATAGGTCCCTCTTCGCAGCTAGCAAAGTAAGCACCTCTATATCAAACCCCAGATGTTATAAACTAGCCGAAAATACAGAAAGGTGACTGCCCTGCTGGCCTCTGCTGTCAGGCCCCAGCTGCAGGCAATATTGTGTAGAATTCTGCTTGTCTGCTGGCAAAGCACTGTCTTCTGGTCAGGCACTGCCTCCCAGTCCAGGAGTCAAGTCCAAGTGGTTTCCATATAGGTATCCCCATCTCCCAGCAGGAGAAGATGGCATCCCGCACAAGCTCGCCACCTGGCTGGGACCAGGCTACTGCCGGAAAGAGAGGCCAAAAAAAAAGGGCCGAGATGTCCAGTGTCCACAGCCCTTGTTGCTGAGCCCCAGCCCTAGGTGACACTGTGCAAAACACCGCCTCTGCTGGAAAAGCACTCTCCCCCCAGCAGGCACCGCCTCCCGGCCCAGGAACCAAGTCCAGCAAGGGCCTCTGCCTGCGCTTCTCCCTGGGATTCTCCATCTCCCAAGGGATCAAGATGGCATCTCACACAAGCTCGTCACTGCATCTGTACGGCTGCCACATGGTGGAGGCAGAAAGATAGGCCAAAGGAGCCAAAATGCACAGAGTCCAAAGCTGGGCTCTCAGAACATGGCAATTGCGCTTGCCAGACCCACCAGTAGTGCGCCCAAGACCAGCAGCCAGTCAAGTCCCAGCTCCACTCACCGGCCAATACAGAGAAAAAAATCTAAATGGTGGGTTACCTTCGGTCCGTGCTAACCCATGCTTGCTGAGAGTAGGGTCAGCGAAAGAGAGCAGGTTTTGTGTTCAGTGGTATGAAGTCCAAATTAACAGCCCTATGCTGTGTCCTAGGGCTCACCAGGTATCCAGAAAGCTCTTTTTAATTATCAGTTCAGGTCTTGGTGTCCACAGGGATTTAGGGAGATG
This sequence comes from Heterohyrax brucei, assembly GCA_028571685.1. Taxonomy (NCBI): domain Eukaryota; kingdom Metazoa; phylum Chordata; class Mammalia; order Hyracoidea; family Procaviidae; genus Heterohyrax; species Heterohyrax brucei. The sequence goes on from CM053150.1 coordinate 135,086,822, forward strand.
TGTATTTATTCCATCATCTTAACTCCACCCCTCCCATTTTTCAAAGTTTTAAAGAAGCAGAAGGCTCAAAGGGGATATTCCTTGGTTCAAGATGCCACACTGAGCAATATCTTTCCTTGTTTGGATCTCAGTTCAAATGTCCCATTCTGTTCCCTAGCTACTAAATATAAAGTACTGCAATACTATTCCTCTTTATCCAATTCTCCTGCTGGTACTTTCTTTTAAGCATATTATACACAGTATCATCTTTACTTAACACCCATTTCCCTAAATTTAAAAATATCAGGACCTGGTCAGCTGTGTTCACTGCAACAACACTCAACAATTAATAGCACACAGCAGATGCTTATATACATTTATTAAATGAAATGACCTACCTCATCAGATGACAGTACAACTTAAAAAAAAATCTCAGAAGAGGTCATAGGTGTTTCAGAGGGGAAATCAAATAATGTAAACTAAATCCCTAGAATTCAACAAAGAATTCTAAAGGAATGGAAAGAACATCAACCCAAAAGAAAGGTAAAAAGACAACAAGGAAGCTTAACTGTGTAGGAGTGATACAGACAACCTCTGATTTGCAGCAGCAACATTATTACAACTACTAGACTAACACCTGGCACAGCAGCTGCCCTCCTAAAAGATGAATAAATGTTCTTAGTTTTTCATAATCTCCTTTGAGGAAACAAAAACAAATCATTTTGTTGTTCAATGTGTAGAGAAAAGGGTATGTATGTATGATGGAGAAACAGAAAACCACATAAACATTCCACAAAGGAAAAACGTGACAGAATACATAGTGAAGGACATTGTCACTTTAACAGTGTAGATGAGGATGTAAAGAACAGAAAGTAAAAGCACAATGGTAAACTAAAATACAGAAGGCAGACATGATGAGAAAGCCTAGGAAAGAAAGACCTTCTTCAGCATAATATGCAAGACCCAAGTGCACTGAAAATCAAAGACACAGAGATTATTTAGTTCAGGTGAGAAAAACTGAAGAAGCCTGGATTATCCTATCTGTCATGGAAATAGAATGAGTGTATGAGAATAAACCCTTTTATTCTATGTTATCTAATACTAGACACTAACCATATCTGCCTTTTTAAACTGTAATTCATTGATTTAAATTAAATAAAATTGGGGGACCAAGTAGGGTCACTAAGAATCTGCTTTGATTTGATAGCCCTAATGCTTTCACTCGATGGCCCCGGGTTTTTAGGTCAAGATGGCAGACTAGACACACGTCTCCCCGATTCCCTCTGAGAACTAAGGCCTAGAATGGTAACTGAACGGAGCAGCATGGACATCTGGGGGGCCCTAGGGTCTGGCATAGGGTTGTCAGATTGAACTGGGAGCCACTACAAGGGAAATCACCTCTCTCTACCAAGAGTAAGCTACACGCTAAGTCCTGCTTCTGCTGACTCACGATTTGTACTGCACGTAATGATGTTTTCCAGGAGACAAGCACTATGCATGAGCCAACAAATACACAGAACACAGGGCCTAAGTAAACAACATAGAGCAAAGCAGAGACATTGTACTTGGGTAGCCACATTTTGAGAACCCACCTGCTGACTGAAGACACCAGTGCCCCTCCACCCTCTGGTTTCTGAGATGTACCATCACAGCAGGATGGGCAGCTCAGGTGGGATAACACTTGGTCAGCTGGGAAATGGAATCATCCTAAGGTCTTAACTGGGACTAATAAGCCAAGAAGCAGTGCCTGTCTGAAAAGCACTTCTCAAGCACAACAGCTGTGTTTAGAACAGTGGTGCCTAGAGTTACCAGGCGGGGCATGGCAGAGGATGGCAGCAAAGCAGTATAACTGCTCCCTACTTTGAACCACATCACAGCATCCAGGGAAAGCCTATGAGGTGTTTCAGTTCTTAGCTGGAAAGTGAGATCTCCAACACCTGACAGCCTGACTAATTCTGGCAACTGTTGGACAGCTCCTCGCTTAGCAGTCAGGTATCTTTTTAAAAAAGACCAAGTGGAGAACTGACTGCTGAGCAGCCCAGCAGCACATCCTCCACCCTTCACTGATCCACATTATAGCATCGGCTTATGGCCCCCAAAGACTCCATAAGTAGGACACACTGCCCTTGCTAGCCAGGAGGCAGAGCCAGTCACACCAGGGAGTTCACCTGGGGCCAGTCACTAGAGTACACAGAGGTGGCTGATAACCAACTCCCCTGATAGAACTACATCTCAGCACCTGTTGAGGTAAAACCAGAGAAACCAAGTAGCTTCTGGATAGCATACAGGCAACAATTAATAACTAACCACTTAAATAAGCAGTTCACCATGGCTCTGGAAACCCTGAAAAATAAAGAATCAAAAAACTTCCAAGATAAAGAAGCCCTTGTGAAATTATCGGAGGTCAAGTACAAAAGAATTCTGTATAGAGCCCTCACAGAAATTAAACAAAATGCAGCAGAACAAAATTAAAGTAAGTTATTTGAACTAATGGAACATTAAGGATCTGAAATCCAGCAGATCAATTATGTAATTACAGAATTAGATCATTTAATCCAAAGCCAAAAGAGCAAAAATGAGGACCTAAAAGTGAGAGTTAGTGGGCTTCAGGATAGAGCAACTGACATGAGCATTTACGACGAGAAATCAGGGAAAAGAAATAAGACAAATGAAGAAGCATTAAGAAATACGTGGGACTTTATTGAGGAATAACTTATGAATAATAGGAGTTTCTGAACAGGGAAGGACAGCTGAAAATCTACAAATAATTGGAGTTCTTGAACAAGAAAGGATAGCTGGAAACAATGTTGTTGGTGAGTTGCTGACAGAAAACTTTCCTGAAGTTATGAAAGAAGAGAATACAGATATCCAAGATGTGTATCAAATGCCATAAAAATTAAATGCCAAAAGAAAGACACCAAGACATATTGTAATCAAACTTAATAAAATGAAACGTAAACAGAGGTTCTTAAGGGCAGTAAGGTTTAAAGCAAAGTTAACACACAAAGGGAAGCCTTGTAGGCTTTCGTCTGACTTTTCAGCAGAAATCATGCTGGCAAGATGGCAGTGGGATGACACATTCAAAGCCTTGAAGGAGAAAAACTTCCAATCGAGAATTACATATTCTGCAAAACTGTCTCTCAAATCAGATGCTGAAATTAAGACATTCGCAGATAAACAAAAGCTTAGAGACTTTGTAAAAATCAAACCAACGCTACAAGAAATACTGAAAGAAGCTCTTTGCTTCCAAAAACATAAATATCACGTGTATACTTAAGGAGGTGATGCAGGACACAGCACTGAGAATCCTACTCAGTTCAGGAAGTCACAAAGCTCAATAAAAACTACAATATTGAAAGAAGAGAACCAGTGATCAGAACGTGAAAGTTATGACATCATCACACTAAAAAGAAGAATACATTACAACAGTTATATCTCTTTCAGATGGAGAGGAAATAAAAAAGGTACGCAGAAGTTAAAGTGTGGTTTAGACTTAGAATAACAAGCGAGATCACAGGAGTAGCAGCAAAGCAAAATAACAGTGTGACATATCAACACAAGAAACATAATTCAAAAGTCTCAACAAACACACAATCAACACTGAAAAGCATGAGAAATAAACCTACAAAGAATGACTCAGAAATGATTAAGAGCAACACAGAAAACATCAACAACACAAAAATTAATGCAACAAAATGACAGCACTAAACACATACATATCAATAATTACACTGAAGGGAAACACACTGTACACTGAAAGAGACAGCAAGTGATATCCTGGGTCAAAAGCACCACTCATCTATATATTGCTTACAAGAAACACTCCTTAAACTCAAAGATAAGAACCAACTGAATATCAAAGAATGGAAAAATATATACCAGCCGACAACATACAAGGACGGGCAGGATTGGCAGTACTAATCTCAGATAAATTAGACTTTATGTAAAAATCCACAATAGTGCACCAAGACAGCCACTGTTTATTGCTGAAAGGTTCAATTCATACGCAAGACATAACAATGTTAAATATTTATGCACCCAAGACCTGAGGATCTAAATACATCAACCAATACTGACAACATTGAAAAATAAGATAGACCACTACATAATAGCTGGTGATTTCAACATTCCACTTTCAGTAATACACAGATCATCCAGAAAAAAAGCTTAGTAAAGATACAGTAGATCTTACTGTGACAATCAACTAGACCTCATCGACATGTACAGAACTTTTTACCTATCAACACATAAGTACACCTTCTTGTCCAATGCACATGGAATACATTCCAGAATAGACCATGTGTTAGAACATAAAGCAAGTCTCAACACAATCCAAACCACTGAATTATTACAAAGCATCTTCTCAGACCATAAAGTCATAAAAGTTGAAAAAAAAACAAAAAAAACATACATAGAAGTTTGAACTCATGGACACTGAATAATACCTTGCTCAAAAAACCATGAGTTACAGAATAAATCAAGGATGAAGTAAAGAAATTTATGGAATCTAATGAGAATGAAAACACATCCTACCACAACTTGTCAGCTACAGCAAAAGCACAGCTCAGGGGTCAATTTATCTCTAAAAATTGCGCACATCCACAATGAAGAAAGACTCAGACTAAAGAATTAACCCTAAATCTTGAACAGTAGAAAAAGAGCAACAGAGGAACAACTCAGGCACCAGAAGAAAACAGATAATAAATATCTGAGAAGAACTAAATGAATTAGAGAATAGAAGAACAATCTAAAAAAATTAACCAAAAGCTGGTTCTTTGAAACAATCAACAAAGGTGATAAACCACTGGCTAAACCTATAAAAGAAAACAGAAGAGGACGCAACCTTAATAAGAGATGAGATCAAAGATGTCACAACAAATTCAACTGAAATAAAAAATATCATAACAGACTACTACAAAAGACTGTACTGTAACAGATTTGAAAACCTAGAGGGAATGGACAAATTTCTAGACTCAGATCACCTACCAAAATTCTTATAAGATGAAGAACAACTTAATAAATCCATCACAAAGGAAGAGATCAAAAAAGTCATCCAAAAACTACCAACCCAAAACAGTCCCAGCCCAGATGGCTTCACCACAGAATTCTACCAAACTTTTAGAGAAGAGTTGACTCCAATACTACTGAGACTATTTCACAGCACAGAAAGGGATGGAATACTCCCAAATCATTCTATGACGCCAGTATAACCCTGATACCAAAGCCTGGAAAAATCTAACACAAAAAGAAAATTACAGACCAATATCACTCATAAACTGAGATGCAAAAATCTTCAACAAAATCCTTGCCAATAGAATTCAACAACATATCAAAAAAATAATTCATCATGACCAAGTTGGGTTCATACCAGGGATTCACGGCTGGTTCAACATCAGAAAAACATGTGTGTGATCAACCACATAAACAGCACAAAAAAGAAGAATCACCTGATTTTGTCAAATGATGCCAAAAAGGCATTTGACAACATCCAACACCAATTCATGCTAAAAACCCTCAGCAAAACAGGAAAAGAAAATAATTCTTCAACACAATAACAGGCATCTATGCAAAGCCAATCACCTACTCATTCTGAATAGACAGTTTGAAAGAATACCCCTTAAGACCAGAAACTAGACAAGGATGCCCACTCTCACCACTTCTATTCAACATTGTACTAGAGGTTGTAGCCAGAGAAATTAGATAAGATAAAGAAACAAAGGCATCCACATCAGCAAAGACGAAGTAAAAAACCTCCCCAATTCCAGATGATAAGATCATATATGCACACAACCCTAAAGAATCCATGATTAAACAACTGGAACTAGTAGAAGAGCTCAGCAAAGTATCAGGTTATAAGATAAACATATGTAAATCTGTAGGATTCCTCTATACCAACAAAAAGATCATCAAAGAAGATATCATCAAACCAACATCATTTACATAGCCCCCAAAGAAGATACAATACCTAGGACTAAATCTAACTGGAGAAACAAGAGACCTATATAAAGGGAACTATAAGACCTACTGCAAGAAAACCAGAGACTTACATAAATGGAGAAACCTACTCCGCTCATGGATAGGAAGACTCAAACACTGTGAAAATGTCTAAAGTGATCTACACATATAACGCAATCTCGATACAAATTCCAGTATCATTCTTCAACAAATCACCAATGTTGTTTGGAAAGAGAAGAAATCCCATACACGTAAAGCACTGAAGAAGAGGAACACTGTGGGTGTGGGATGCCTCACACTACTTGACCTTAGAAACTACTGCCACTGCTACAATAGTCAAAACAGCCTGGTACTGGTACAAAAAGAGACATATAGACCAATGGAACAGAGTTGAGACCCCAGAGATGCCAGCATCCTCCTAAGAACAGCTGATATTCAGCAAAGGCCCTAAGATTGTAAATTGAGGTAAAAAGTCTCTTTAACAAACAGTGTTCACAAAACTGGATATCTATCTGCAAAACCCCTATCTCACACCTTACACAAAAACTAACTCAAAATGGATCAAAGACCAAAATATCAAACTTATAACAATAAAGATCAGGCAAGAAAACAGAGGGTCAACAATGGAAGTTCTAATAAACAGCTTAGATAAACTTCAAAATCTAACAAAGTACAATCAACAGAACAGAAAATAGGTAAGTAGGAACTATTAAGAATCAAACACTTTTGGTCATCCAAAGACTTTATCAAAAGAGTTAAAAGACCAGAATGGGAAAAAATACTGGGCAACTACACACCAGACCAATGTCTGATCTCCATAATCTACAAGTTACCGCAAAATAGCAACAAGAGAAAGTAAATAATCCAGCCAAGCAATGGGAAAAGAAATGGACATACACTTTACCAAATAGTACATCCCAGTAGCCAAAATACATACGAGAAGTTGTTCACGATCATTAGCTATCAGAGAAATCCAAATTAAAACTACAATGAGATACCATCTCACCCCAGCAAGGTTGGCCATAATCCAAAAAACACAGAACAACAAACGCTGGAGAGGCTGTGGAGAGATCAGAATTCTCCTACGTTGTTGGTGGGATTATGAAACGGTACGACTCCTTTGAAAAGCAATCTGGCACTTCCTTAAAAAGCTGGAAATGGATATACCATTTGATCCAGTAATCCCTCTGCATGGAATATACCCTACAGAAATAAAGGCTGTCACACAAACAGATAAGTGCACACAAATGTTCATTGCCGCACAGTCCACAATAGCAAAAAGATGGAATCAACACAGATACCAACAACAGATGAATGGATAAACAAAGTAGGGTATATATACTCAATGGAACACTATGTGATGATAAAGAACAATGATGACTTTTAGGAAGCAGCTCATAATCTGGTTTCAATTGGAGGACATTATGCTGAGTGAAATCAGTCAGCAACAAAAGGACAAATATTGTATGAGAACCCAACTATAAAGACTTAAAAACCAACTCACATAAAAAAAAAAAAAGACTTTGATGGCTGCAAGGGTGGGAAGGGACAGAGCATCTTGGTCACAGATTAGATGCCCACTGCCATCAAGTGAATTCTAACTCATAGCAACCCTACTGAGTAGAACTGCTCCACAGAGTTTCCAAGGAGTTCCTGGAAGATTTGAACTGACAACTCTTTGGTTAGCAGTCATAGTATGTAATCACTACGCCATCTGGGTTGACAGAAATTTGGCTGGATGAAAGCAGTGACAGCACACAGTAGAAAGAAAGTCAACTTAAATGGACCTCAGTATAAACAGAAAGCTCTTCCAATGTCAATGCAATAACTAAAGGATAGAGTAGCAGGCAGGGGTCTGGGGACCATGCTCTCAGGGGACATCAAGGCCAACTGGCATAACTAGTTTATTGCTGAGTCTTCTGCACTCCATATTGGTGAGTGGCGTCTGGGGGTCTTAAAAGCTAACAAGCTGCTAGTGGAGGTACACCATAAGGTCCCAATTTATCTGGAACAGATGATCACCGAGAAAACAAACACACAACTAAAAATGAGCTCAGGTGACAGAATAACTCATGTGAATGGGAGACTGTATCAACAAGTGACCAGAAGAATCAGATCATGCCTGGCCACCACCAAAGACAGCCAAGATGGAGCACATAATATTGGTTACCAATGGCAACACAAGAAAAAGAGCACCCTGAGAACTCCACTAAAAGACTGCCTGCGGGTTCCCCTGGGACATGGCCCCTAGACTTGATGCTGCCCCTGATTATAAATCATTACTGAGGTCAACTCTTCAGACAGGAATGGACTGGATTCGGGGACACAGGGTGACCATACCGAGTGTACACTTTATGGTTCTATGCATCTATAGGATGTCATCCTACTGGCCTCTTACTAGAGGAGGATGGAGAGGAAAGGACAGGAGATTGTTAAGAGGATATGACATGTATGGAATGGAAAGGAGTGTGCTGTCACTGGGCAAGAAGAGTAGAATAGGCAGACATGCAAATTGGAATTATAAACTTTCAATCACAGTAAAAAAAAATTGACTCATATAAACGTAAAACTAAAATCACACAACTCAGTAAGAAAACACTTCCAGTGAAGAATATAAGTTTTACATTAACTAAGAGTCCAAACTTCATCAATCTAGGAAACTGAGTTTCCATTGTCACTTAGACACTACCAAATTTAAAATGTCACTCATTATTAGCCCCAACTTCAAAAATTTTAAAAAGTGAAAATATTACTGAGAATCTTAGCTATATGGATGATAATCAACATGGACTAGAGTCCTCAATAATTAACTAACACTAGTAATATCTTGATCCTTCCTTGAGAGACTTCACACTCTCCACTTTGTCACTCTCCTGTATACATAATCATATGCATCTTGCAACACTCAACTGAAGTCATGATGCCTTCCTTGACCACTGCCATGATCAGTATCTCCACTTCCACTCAATCACACTACTTATGTCCCTTACCATACACTTTGCACAAACTCTCAGGTGTTGTGTGGCTTTCAGCACTTAGTAGTCATGCTCAATTCCCAGCTAGAGTCTTCTCTAATAGACATTCACTTTTATCCTGCAAAACAATCTAAACTTATTCAAATCTACTAGGGAAAAGGGGAATCAACAAATGGACTGCATCTCTGTAAAAATAATCATGTGTATGTAATATATATACTCCATTGGAAAAAAGGTGTATTTCCTTGAAGTGTTCAGGGATCATTTACACTTGATGTGTTACCCAGTTACACGTAAAAAGGCAAAAAAAATTTTTTTTAATCCGATCATATAAATTCTTGACTTATGGCCTATAGAGAGAGAGAGAGAGAGAGAGAGGAAAAAAAGAGAGAGAGAGCTTAACATGTACAAAACTGCTAATGTGTTCTACTACTAACCAAAAAAGGTTGGAAGTTTGAGTCTACTAAGAGGCACCCTGGAAAAGTTCTGGAGTTATACTTGTAAAATAATCAGCCATTGAAAACCCAATGGAACACAACTCTATTCTCATACCCATGGGTTCACAGTAAGTTGGAGCCAACTCTATAGCAAGTATTCTGACGTACATACACATCACATACATACTAGAAAGAACCAAGGAGTGGACGGCTACGAATCCTAGGGAGTATCAGACACAATCATTAACTGCAAATTGGGTAAAAATATTTTTTCCATCCCAAACACCTTTAATGGTTTTTTTCTTTTTAAATATTTGGCTGTAAGTGAAACTTTACAATTCAAGACAATCTGTCCTATAAACACCCACACATTACTATAAGTCCAGCTGCTCTCCCGACACTGTGACAGCACACTCCTCATTTCCCATGTCCACTCAACCGGTTCCTGTCATCCCCTGCCCTCTCACCTCACCTCTGGACGTTGTTCCATTATTCCCATGTATCTACTTAAGTCAAGAAGCACACTCTTAACCAGTACCATATTTATATTCTAGTCCAATCCTTGAAGAGTTGGCTTCAGGAATGATTTCAGTTCTGAGCTAACAAAGAGTCAGGGCCCATGCCTTCTGGGGATCCTCTAGTCTGTCAGACCATCAAGTCTGCTCTTTTAAACAGAGTTTGAGATCTGTACCTCATTTTTCTTCCATTACATCAGGCAGTCTTTGTTTTTTTCTCCATCAGGGCAGTCACTCACAGTAGCCAGGCAACATCTACTTCTACTGGTCTCATATTGATGTAGTCTCTGGATTATGTAGGCCCTTCTGTCTGTTGGGCTCATATTTTCATGACTGTGATGTCCTTCATTCTCATCTACTCCAGCTCAGTTGGCAGCAATTTATGCTTCTTAGTTAGCCACTTGTTAGCTTTCAAGACCCAGCTGCCACTCACCAAAGTGGAATGCAGAATATTTTTTTACAAAACTTTGTTATGCCAACTGACCCACAAGTCCCCTAAAACCATGGCACCCAGACTGCTGGCCTGTCTACTATGTCCTTGGAAGTGTCCCATTACATCTGGGAAACTTCTTGGCTCTGGGTTTCACTGACTTCTCCTTTGCTGTGTGTTGTCCCTCCATTCACCTAACATGACTCTTATCTACTATCTAATTAATGAGTACCCCTTTTCCATCCTCCCCACCTGTGCGACCATCAAAAATTGTTTTCTGTTTAAACTGTTCTTGAGTCCTTATAATAGTGACCTCATATACCATACTGCCTTTCACAAATGATTAATTTCACTCCACAAAATATTGGCCAGATGTTGTATTTCTCAAATTTATCACTGTTCTTTATAACTGCATTTAAGACACCACTGGGTAGAATATACCATAGTTTATCCATTCATCCATTGACAGGCACCTAGGCTGACGGGCCCCTACACTGTAACGTATTTTCTATTGTGGAAAATGCTGCAGTAAACAATGGTGTGCATGCATCTATCCATGTGATAGCCCTTACTTCTCTAGGATATATTCCAAGGAGTGGGAATGTTAGATCAAATTGTATTTCCATTTATAGCTGTTAAACAGCCAAATCAATCTGCAAAGTTGTTGTACCATTTTAAATTCCCAACAGCAGTACATGGGGTCCACAATTAAATCCGTGAACTTAGTTGTTCTAAGAGCTACATATCTCATTGCTGAATATCACTACAGTCATCTTCAAAGTACTCTTCTTGGAAAGCTATGCACTGATACCAGAAGCCTAGTCTATCCTTCAAAGCAATTTTGGAACTCTTTCTGGAATGGCCACTGTGCACGGTAGCATAGTGGCAAGTTTATGAACTTAACTATATAGTTGTCTATAAGGGAGTTTTTAGCCAGTAAACAAATAACTGTATCGGAACACTCTACCTACTCAACTGATTCGTCCCCTAAAGACTTCTTTCATTACCCACAGAGAAAGGAAACACTGAAAGGAAGACATACTGATGACATTCAGGACATTAAGGGTAATACAATGACAGCTCTGACGGCCATTTCAAAAGAAGAGTTCCAAAATTGCTTTGAAGAGTGGACTATGTGCTGACATCAATGCATAGCTTCCCAAGGGGCGTACATCAAAGGTGACCATAGTGATATTCAGCAATGAGGTATGCTGCACTTTATCTAGGATGGGTTCAAGAACTTAATTGTCAGATCTCATAAAAGTATTTCAGTCTCTCCAACACTTACAATAGTGTGTTTTGGGGGTTAATGTCAGCCTTGTTGGGGTGAGATGGTAACCCACTGTAGTTTTTATTTGCATCTAACGACTTAAGGATCATGAGCATTTTCTGTAAGTCGCCTAAACATCTTTAGTGAAGTGCTTGTTCATTTCCTTTGCCCATTTTTTAATTGGGTTATTTGCCTTTTTCTTGTTGTAGTTTTTCAGTGTCTTGCAGATTTTAGAGATTAGATACTGATCAGATTTGTTAAATCCAAAAATATGTCCCAGTCTGCAGGCTGTCTTCTTACTCTTTTGGTAAAGTCTTTGGATGAGCATTACATATTTGATTTTTAGCAGTTCCCAGTTATCTTTTGTCTTTTCTGGTGTTTGTGCATTGTTAGTAATGTGTTGCATTCTACTTATGCTGTGTATTAGGGCTCCAAGCAGTGTCCATTTTTTCTTCCATGATCTTTATCATTTTATATTTTATATTTACATCTTTGATTCATTGTGAGTTAGCTTTTGTGGGCAGGGTGTGAGACACAAGCGTTGTTTCATTTTTCAGTACATGGTTATCCCAACACCATTTGCTAAAGAAACTTTTTTTCCCCCATGTTATGGACTTCAGGTCTTTGTCAAATATTAGCTACTCATAGATGGATAATTTTATGTCTGAATTCTCACTTATGAGTAAATATAACCAGACATGCAGAAGACCTGTACAAAGAAAACCGTATGACAGTACCGTAAAAGACCAAAAAGGACCCATAGAAGTACAGACATCCATTTCACTCATGGATACAAACACCAAACATAATAAGAATGTTTACTCTAACTAAAGCAGTCCATAAATACAAAGCAATCCAAATTTCAACAGTATTTTTTTAAAATGAGATGGAGATGTTACAGATTTTGGACATTAGACACTGATCAAATTTGTCATATTCAAAAATTTTTCCCCAGCCTGTAGGTTTGTCTTTTTTACTCTTCTGGTAAGTAAAGTCTTTGGTTGAGCATAAGTGATTTTTAGGAGTTTCTTGTTATCTGTTTTCTTTTCTGGTGTTTGTGCAGCGTAAGTAACGTTTTGGATACTATTCATGAAACAATTAATCAATTTCAAGTGGAAAGGGAGGAAGCCACAGATAAAGTAAAGCATCACTGAAGAAGAACAAAGTAGGAGGCCTCACACTACCACCAGACTTCACAACCTGTTAAAACTACCATGGTAGTTAAAACAGCCTGTTACTGGTACAACAGGTACATAAACCAATGGAACAGAAATGAGAATTCCTACATAAAATCATACACCTATGAACAGCAGATATTTAACACAGGCCCAAAGTCCATAAAGTGGGGAAAAATAGATTCTTTAACAAATGGTACTGATATAAATGGATAGACACCTGTCAAAAAATGAAACAAGGCTTGTATCTCACATCATGCACAAAAACTAACTCAAAATGGATCAAAGGCCTGAATATAAAACCCAAAATGATAAAAAGATCATGGAAGAAAAAACAGGGACAATGCTTGGAGCCCTAATCCACAGCATAAGAAGAATACAAAACATTGCTTACACTGCACAAACACGAGGAAAGAAAATAGTTAACAGCAAACTCCTAAAAATCACTTATACTCAACCAAAGACTTTACTTACCCAGCAGAGTTCAAAAAAAAACCAACCCACAGACTGGGAAAAGAAAATCTGAATATGACAAATCTGACCAGTGTCCAATCTCCAGAATCTACAAGATACTGTCAAACCTCAACAAGAAAAAGAGAACTCAAATAAAAAATGGGCAAAGGATATGCAAGCACTTCACCAAAGACAGGTCGCTAACAGATACATGAGGAAATGGTCTGGATCATCATCCATTCAGCCATTGCCACTGACTTGATTCTGACTCATAGCAACCCTATAGGTCTGAGGAGAGGTGCCCCATCAAGTTTCCAAGGAATACCTTGCTGATCTGGACTGCTGACCTTTGTTACCACTATTGACCTTTGCTACCTTTTTAACCACTACACTACCAGATTTCCCACTACTCATTAGCCAAGTGCTGTCGAGTCACATCCAACTCATGGCGACCCTAGGGGCCACGGTAGAACTGCCCATTAGAGAAATGCAAATCAAAACTACAATGAGATACCATTTCAGCACAGTAAGGTTGGGTTGGCATTAATCCAAAAAACACAAAGTAATAAATGCTGGAGAGACGGAACTAAGGTGTCTTCCAATAAAGGTGTCTTATCTTTGAATACGAATAAAACAAGTTGCATAACTAATACAGTTTTAATTGTTTTATTGTTTTGAAGGACATCTGATGGTATTATGTGTAGAAAAGAGCTTCACGTAAACGGTTGCTGTACCACCTTCCAAATGGGGCCAAAAATAATTCGTTCTCGTAGCCCAGTATCTTTCACCATTGACAGTTACAACCCCCCCTCATTCATCTTGGAAACAGTAACGGCGAATGAGTCCATGAGACCAAAACCCACACTAAATGATAACTGTTTGGGGATGAAGTGGACATTCTCAAATCTCCACTGGATTCTCATAGCAACAAACGCTATAGTTTTGTTTGTTAACAAAACCATTCATCCAAAAATAGGCCTCACTGCTGAAGATGGTTTTTCCAGCAAAAGCAGGGTCAACCTCTGTCATGGATTGAATTGTTTCCCCACAAAAATATGTATAGTAATTTGGCTGGGCTAGGATTCCCTGTATTCTGTTATTGCCCTCCATTCTGGTTTTCCTATGCTGTAAATCCTAATCTGCCTGTAGTTAAGAGAATGGATTATGTTAGAGGGAATTAGGGTGGGACCGTAAAACCCTTCCTAAAATCACCTCCCTGCTCCAATGTAGAGGGAGTTTCCCTGGAGTGTGGCTTATACCACCCTTTATCCTTTTATCTTACAAGAGGTAAAAGGAAAGGAAAGCAAGTAGAAAGCTGGGAACCTCATACTATCAAAAAACCAGCAACAGGAGAAGCATACATCGTTCAGACCTGAGGTTCCCGTGCCAAGATAGTCCCTGAACAGAGATTGATGCAACAAACACAAAGGCTTTCCTCCAAACTCAACAGAGGAAATGCCCTACCCCGGAGCAGACACCCTGAATTCAGACCTATAACCCACCAGACTGTATAACGATCAACTTTCCTTTGTTAAAGCCATCCACTTTGTGGTATTTCTGTTAGAGCAATACCAGATGACTAAAACAACTTCCAATTGCTCCAAAGCCCAGTCAGCAAACATACAGCACCATCTATAGTTACTGGGCTTCAGTTCTTGAGCTAGAACAGTTCTGTACGGTTAAAGCTCCGAGTCAGGATGCAAAATCCACCAAATTATGGTCAACGAAAGGCCCAGTTCTTGTGCTCAGTGAGAAACTGACTGGGATGGATTCTTGTATATATTCTGACAAACGGCGGTGGTATTTTCATTGGAAGATGTGGTTCACCGACACACAGGCATTGTCTGATTGGCAACAGACTCAGCTGTCTCAAATTCTTTGATTAAACGTTGAATTGTTCTCTCAGTAGGATGATTATGTGCATCATAAATTTCACGCAACGCACAGAATGTCTGCTGAACAGAACACCCACTTTGATAATCAACTTTAATAATTTCTACACACTGTGGAATGCTGTAACTTTTCATGGCTATTTGTCCAGACTAATCAAAAAACATGATCAATATGGTCACCATGGCTTCACAAATCTCACCACCATGAGGTGTCAAAAACAAGACATCCTTATTGCAAACCCTGGTGGCACAATCGATTAAGTGCTACATCTACTTGGCTGGCTTGGCTACTAACCAAAAATGTCGGCAGTTCAAATCCATCAGGTGAGTACCTGGAAATTCCGTCGGGCAGTTCTATTCTGACTTCTACAGTTGCTATGAGTCAGACACAACTCAACAGCAGTGGGTTTGGTTTGACTGGTTTTACTTAACACACTGCTGGTGGGAATGTAAAATGGCACAACCACTTTGCAAATCGATTTGGCACTTTCTTAAAAAGCTGGGGAAACACACATACCATTTGATCTAGCAACCCCACTCCTTGGAATATATCCTAGAGAAATAAGCACTGTCACACGAATAGATACATGCAAACCAATGTTTATTACAGCACTATCCACAACAGCAAAAAGATGAACTCAAAGTAGGTGCCCACTGACCTAACTGCCCATCAACATATGAATGGATAAACTATGATAGATTCACACGGTGGAGTACTATGCAATTATAATGAACAACGATGAATTTGGGAAATATTAACATAGATGAATCTAGTAAACACGATGCTGAGTGAAATTAATCAACTGCAAAAGGACAAATACTGTATGAGACCATTATTTTAAGTACTTAAGAAACAGTTCAAACACAGAAGAAATAGTCACTGATGGTTACAAAGGCAGAGAGGGTCCAGTGGGGTACTCATTAATTAGACAGGCAAGAATCATGCGCAGTGAAAGCAGGGACAACACACACTAAAGGTGAAGTCAGTACCACTGGACAAAACCAAAAGCCAAGATGTTTTCTAAAAATAATAGAACATTTCCAAGGACAGAGTAGACACGGTTAGGAATGTGGGTACCATGACCTTATGTTTTTGATATGCTTCATTCTCTTGTACTCCAGATGGACTGTGACCAATTGATGCTTTTTAGATGGACACTTGCTAGCTTTTAAGACTAGATGTCACTAATCAAAGTGGGATGCTGAAAATTTTCTTACTAAACTTTGTGCGTTTAGTGATGGTGGTCGTCAAGTGCAAACTTCATGAACCAGGTAATTCAGAATCTCAGAATATAAAATATAATCTAAGAATCTCAGACTATCAGCCATATTGCTACAAGCATAATCCTCTCCAGTTATTTCTTTTGTTATTTATGCTTTTTAAAAATTTTCCTGATGACTTGTTACAATTATTATGTTAACACGCAAAGCAATAAAATAGCTTAATGCAAGCTTTGAAAAATAAATTCACTCCAGAGGCAATCAGGCACCTTTTTCATGATTTTTTAGTTCTATCAGTATTAACTAATTTTCCTTTTCACTATTCTACTTACCATATGAGATTTTCTGTTTCTGTTATACTTCATATATTCAGGGGTCACGCAGTTCAGTTGGCATAATGAAGTTTTAGTAAGAAAATGTTCTCCATCCCACTTTGCTAAGTGTCATCTGGTCTTAAAGTTAGCAACTGTCCATCTAAATAGCATCAATTAGTCCCAATCCATCTGGAATACAGGAAAAAGAAGGACACCAAAAACATATGGAAAATGAGCCCGAAAGACAGAAAGGGCCACATAATCAAGAGACTACATCAGCATGAGTCCAGAAGAACTACATGTTACTAGGCCACCACCAACGACTACAATGACAGGGACCACAAGAAGTCCTTGATGTAGTGGGAGAAAAATGAGGTACAGAACCAGAACTCTACTAAAAAGAGCCAACTTAGTAGTCCAACAGACTAGAGGGTCCCCAGAAGACATGAAGACAACACTCCATCAGCCTAGTTCTGAAACTATTTCTGACGTCAATTCTTCAGATAAAGATTGGAATTGACTTTAAGATATAAAATGATAACGCCAAAGAGTGTGCTTTTTGGCTTAAGCAGATACATGAAACTAACTGGGCAGCTCCAATCCACAGGCAGATACGAGAGGGCAGAGGAAGACAGGAACTAGCTGAATGGCCATGGGAGATACAGGTTGGAAAGCAGAAACATGCTGTCACAGTGTGGGAAGAACAGAGTTATATTTGTGGTTTTGTATGAAAAATTAACTTGGATTGTAAATTTTCACTTACTACACAATAAAATATTAAAAAAGAAATTTAAAATGAGTCATATCTTAAGAGCCTTTGTTTAAAAAAGACTACTGAGACACTGGCATGTCTTCAGCAAGAAAAGATGAAGCAATGATGCTATTGTACACAAACCCAGAGGTTTTCAATACATGAATCATAACAGAAACAGCAAATTTCATACAGTAAGGAGAATAGTGAAGAGGAAAACTAATACTGATAGAACTAAAAACATGAAAAAGGTGCCTGATTGCCTCTAGAGTGACTTTTCTTTCCACAGCTTGCATTACGCTATTTTGCTGCTTTGAGTGTTAACATAATAATTGTAACTAGTCATCAATAAAACTTTTAAAAAGCATTAATAACAAAAAGAAGTAACTGGGGAGGATTACACTTGTAGCAATATGGCCTATATTCTGAAATTCTGAGACTTATTCCTGGTTCATAAAGTTTCTACCTGACTACCATTATCCGTCTAGGGACAGTTTACAGCTTAAGAACAAATAAACCCACAAGAATAACCTTGTGACCAGACTTTTCAAGTACCAAACATAGCATGCTATAGTAAGTTATTCTACAAAAACTTTTCTCTCATTTGAATAATACAAGCTTTCAAAAAAAATCAAGTAAATGAGCCCACTGCTGCTGAGTCAATTCTGACTCATAGTGACCCTATAGGGCAGAGTGGAACCACCCCACAGGGAGTCCATGGAGCACTTGGTAGATCTGAACTGCCAACCTTTCAGTTAGCAGCTGTAGTACTTAATCACTTTGCCACCAGGGTTTCCGTCAAGTAAACAGGAATTCTAAAACGATCAACCCATCCTTCCATCAGTTGAACTGTGTCCCCCCAAAAATGTGTCTATCAGTTTGGCTAGGCCATGATTTTCCTGTATACTGTAAATCCTGTCCCTATGATCTTAACAAGGAAGGATGAGAGGTAGTTGTGTTAGTGAGGCAGAATTCAACCCATAAGACTCAACCATGCCTTGCAACAATCTCTTAGGACATAAAGGAAAGGGAAGCAAACAGAGAATTGGGGACCTCATACCATCAGGAAAGAAGCAGTGCTGGGAGCAGAGCCCATCATTTGGAACCGAAATTCCTATACCTAAGAAGGTCCCAGTCCACGAAAGACTGATGACAAGGATCTCCCTCCAGAGCCAACAGAGAAAGCCTTTCCCTGGAACTCATGCCCCGAATTTGGACTTTCAGCCTACTTTTCTGTGAGACAATGAATGCTTCTTTGTTAAAGCCATCCACTTGTGGTATTTCCGTTATGGGAGCACTAGATGGCTAAGACACCATCTAATTTCACGTTCTCCTTCTCTAAATGCAATCAATTAATAAAGGATGATTTCCATTTTTACTAAACACAATTTTCTGACCTGCAGACAAAAAACGCAAAGTTGTAAAACTACATAAGAAGTATCTTCTAAAAACAACACAATCCACTGCTATCAGGTCCAACTCATAGCTACCCTAGAGATCACAGAAGAATTGCCCTATAGTGTTTCCAATAAAAAGCTGTAAGAAGCAAGCTAATGGCCCAGTAAAAACAATTATCAAATTTTAGGGTGAGAGGAAACCTTAGAAACTATTCAGATCAATCCTTTTACATAAAAAAGTCAAGACACAGCCAATAAGAAGTTGAGGAGGATAGTACCAAAATTTATGGCACTGGTACAGGCTAAATGCAATCAATATTAGTACCATCGTATATTTTAAAACATGCAAATTAAATGTAATAAAAAATCTAGAGATCAGAAGAACCAGACGGTGCCTGGCCACCACCAAAGACAGCCATAATGGGGGACACAATGTAGGTGGAGTCCCTGAAGAACACGAGAAGAAGAACTCTACTAAAACACCAGAATCGATGGTCAGACACCCTGGAGGATCCCCTGGGAGCACGGCCCCTAGACCTGTCGCTGCCCCTGAATGGAAACCAACACTGAGGTCAACTCTTCAGACAAGAACAGACTGGACTCAGGAACACAGTGTGACTATATGGTGTGTGTACTTAATGTTTCTTTGCATTTATAGGAAGCTGTCCTACTGGTCTCTTGCTAGATGGGAGAGAAGAAGGTGGAGAGGAGGGGACAGATGCTTGTTAAGAGGATATCAGAAATACAGAATGAAAGGAAGAGTCTGCTGTCACTGGGTGGGTACAACAGAAGGAACTGCACAAAAGTAGGCATGCAAAACTGATTTGGATGTTATGCTTTCACTTTATCACAATAAAAAGGAAAAAAAATTCAAATACTTACATCAAGAAGTAACTCATCTTTCGTCTTAAGAGGAAAACTCTTATTGTCCTTCTCAACTTGTAAATTATCTTCTCCATCTGATAAAACTTGAGGAAGTGACATATGAGAGGAAGAGGAAGACGATGAAGATGAAGAGGCAGAAGTAGAGCTTGTACTATCTGAATCTGTTTCACTGTAAAAAAAAGAAGTTTAAAACTTAAGACAGCCTGAATTCTTCAGTTACCAAGCACATTGAACACTCTCTTCTCTCAAAAATTCTTTTGACCCTCGAGATCCACAGCAGTTCTTGTTACCAGTAAACATCCTCTCAAACTGTATTACGCTTCCTGGCTCTTCTTCAGTCCATTTTACATGCTGTGTCTCAGGGTTCCATCCTTACTCACCTTCTCTCCCCTCCACTCCTTCCTAGGATACCTCATCCAGTCCAAGGACTTTAATCATCATCTGTGTTGAGATTAATTCCTTACTCTTTAGTCTCGACATTTCTATTTCCCATCCATAATCCTTGGATGCATACTAACCACCTCTGCATGAATTACCTGCACAGGCCTCACACTTGCAATAAGCTAAAACAAGGAAACAAATGTACACTCTCCTTATTGAGGTCTCTAGGTAGTGCAAATGGTTCAAACTCACCCACAGTTGTCTTGGAAACCTTATGAAGCAATCCTATTCTAAACTCACAACATCACCATAAGTGAGAATCAACTTGAACTAATATCTAACAACTCCTTACTCCCTTGAGCATCTATTTTATTTCATTGGTGGAATCATTTTTATCTTCTGGATTCTCCCAAGGATAAAGACCTATCTTCTGATTGCTAAACTTACCATTCCATTTGTCCATCCCAGCTCTACTGCTACTGTGCCTGTTTTGGGCCCTCACTTCTCTATCCCCTGTTTTCTCTAATAGTTACATAACTGATGTCACTATCAGCCTGTTCCCACAACAAACATTCCTTCATCCACAGCTATTATCTACCTTCTTCTCATGACCTTCCATCCTTATTAGTCTACTCTCTTGCTTTAAAAAACCTCCCATAACTATACATTAGATTACATAGGTAATCAGTATTAGTCGTCCTATGTGTGGTAACAGTTTTGTGGTTATAGAAGAGACTGTCCTCTTAGTGCATGCATGCTGAAATATTTAGGTATAATGTCAATGACGTCTACAAATGATTTCAAAGTATTTCAGTAAAAGATATACATGTGAAACTGACAGTTTCCAAAAGTTAGTAATGGTTAAACCCAGGTTAAATATAAGCACTAAAAACTATTACAACGTTATAACTCCAGTGGTAAGATGAGCAGCATCCTACTATTTTCCATTTTATATCAGAAAATATTCAAACATACAAAAAAGCCTAAAAAGCGTTTTTTCTACAAGTCTGCCAGTGTTAAACATAAAGGCCATGTTCCTTAGCATGACAGCTCAGAGCCCACTGCACTCAGATTCCCGGTTACTGTAAACCTTCACAAACCCATGCACTATCACTTCTCATACAAAAGCCTCCATCTAACATACAAGCCTACTCAAGTTTCCAAACTGCTTCATACTTTTACTACCTCATGCCATTATCTGTGTAAGCTCCTAGGCCGAGAACACTTGGACCAAAGGCACCTTCATTCCTCTTTATAGGGTCAACTCAAATATTACCACCTTAGAAGCCATACCCTACCCAACAAAACCACTACCTCTACTGTCAAGTCAATTCTGACTCACAGCCCCTCTATACAACTCAGCAGAACTGCCTGCCCCGTAAGGTTTGCAAGGAGTGCCTGGTACATTCTAACTGTTGACTTCTCAACCACTATGCCACCAGGGTACAGCCATTTAAAAAGGTAGAATTATTTATTTCCTTCCCTAGTTTCCACAACACTTTTTTTCAAACTGTGTAATCCCACTTGTTCTACAATTTCCCTGTCAGTGTGTCTTACTATGGTGGCTTGCATGGTTCTCTGATGCTGGAAGCTGCATCACCGGTATTTTAAATACCACCAAGGTCACCACAGTAGACAGGTTTTAGTAGAGCTTCCAAAGTAAGACAGAACAGAAAGAATGACCTAGCAGTCACTTCTAAGAACAATGGCCAGTGATAACCTTATGAACAGCAACAGTACACTGTCTGATGTAGTGTCAGAATATGAGCCCCTCAGGCTGGAAAACACTAAACATACAACTGGGAAAGAAATGCCTGCTCAAAGTAGAGTCAATTTTCATGATGTAAATGGCGAAAAGCTTCTGTAAACTTCATTTGCTGATGTGGCACACATCAAACTGAGAAAACACAGTTGTACACACCAATTAATAATCAGAACCTGAAACTTAAGAATTACAAATGTAGGAAAATTAGAAGTTATCAGATAATAAAGACTGATATTCTAGGCATCGAGCTGCAATGGAATGGTACCGGCCATCTGAATCAATCATATGATTCACACCAAGAACGACACACTGAAGAGGGACAGCACCGCATTCATCATGGGAAAAAATATTCAAAATCTATTCCAAAGTACAACGTTGTTTGTCAGTGATACAGTCATAGGTCTACAAGAAGACTAGTTAGTTCAACCATTATTCAAATTTAAGCACAAACCACTAATCCCAAAGATGAAGAAATTGAAGGCTTTCACCAACTCTTGTACTTTAAAATTAATCAAACAAGCAATCAGGATGTACTGATAATTACCGGTGATTACAAAGTGCAAGCGGGAAACAAAGAAGGGTTGGTCATTGGAAAACACAGCCTTGGTGTTAGGAATAATGTCAGAGATTGCATGACAGAATTTTGCAAGATTAATGATGTCTTCATTGCAAATACCTTTTCCAAGAACACACACCTGTACCTCGCAGGACAGAATACACAGAAATCAAATTGACTACATTTCTGAGATGAGACGAATGAGAAGCTAAACACCATCACTCAGAACAAGGCTAGGAGCCAACTGTGGAGCAGACTATTAATTGTTCATATGTAAGTTCAAGCCAAAGCTCAAGAAAACTAAAATAAGTCCATGAAAGCCAAAGAATGACCTTGAGTATAACCCACCTGAATTTAGAGACCATTTCAAAAACAGATTTGAAGCACTCAACACTAATGACCAGATGAGCTGTGGAATGACATCAAGGGCATCATAAATCAAGAATGTTAAAAAGTCATTAAAAAGAGAAGAAATCGAGAAAAGATCAAAATGGATGTTAGGCGACACTCTGATCTTTGCTAAAGCTAATAGAAGAAATGATGAAAGAACAGTAAAAAGGAAGATTTTAAAGAGTGGCTGGAGAAAACAAAGTATTATTTAATGAAATGTGCCAAGACTTGGGAAAACCAAAATGGAAGAATATATTCAGCATTTCTTAAGCTGAAAAATGGGGGAAGAAAGAAAATTTCAAGCCTCTAGCTGCAACACTGAAGAAGTCTATGGGCAAAATACAGAATGACAAAGGAAGCATCAAAAGAAGATGGAATACAGAGTCACTGTACCAAAAAGACTCGGTCGACACTCAACCATTTCTGGAGGCAGCATATGATCAAGAACTAACGGTACTGTAAAATCCAAGATGTACTGAAGGCACTGGTAAAAACCACGCTTCCAAGAATTGACAGAATAACAACTGACATATTTCAGTAAATGAATACAACTCTGGAAGCACTCAATGGTCTGTGCCAAGCAATGTGGAAGACAGCTACCTGGCAAAGCATATAGGTATAACCATTCCAAAGAAAGGTGCTATAACAGAAGGTATAAATTACCAAACATTATCATCAGACACAAGTAAAATTTTGCTTATAATTCAAAAATGGCTGCTGCAGTATACACAAAGGAAAATGCCAGTAATTCAAGCAGGATTCAGAAGAGGACATGGAACAAGGAATATTATAGCTGATGTCTCACGGATCTTGGCCGAAAGCAGAGAATACCAGAAAAATGTTTACTTGTGATTTATCAACTACGCAAAGGCTTTCA
Source organism: Heterohyrax brucei (assembly GCA_028571685.1). NCBI lineage: Eukaryota > Metazoa > Chordata > Mammalia > Hyracoidea > Procaviidae > Heterohyrax > Heterohyrax brucei. Next base: position 135,110,440 of record CM053150.1, read on the forward strand.
ATTGTGTGTATCATAACAAATTACAGATAACACTGAGAATAACAGGATTTCCAGAACACTTAATTGTGCTCATGAGAAACCAGTACATGAACTCAGAGGCAATCATTCAAACAGAACAAGCTAATACACAGTCGAAATTCAGGAAAAGTACGCATAAGGGTTGTACCCTTTCACCAAACCTATTCAATCCATATGGGAAACCCTTGTGGCATGAGTCACGCCAACTTGATGGCACTTGGCTGGCTGCTAACCAAGAGGATTACAGTACAATTCCACTAGATAGATACTCCTTAGAAACTCTATGGAGGAGTTCTACTGTGTCCTATAGAGTTGCTGTAAGTTGGAATCAACACAACAAGAGTGGGTTTGATTTTGGTTTATTCACTCTGAGTGCTAAATGAATAATCTGTGAAGCTAGACTAAATAAAGAATCCAGCATGTGGATTGGAGGAAGACTCGTTAACAATCTGCATTATATGGATGATAATCACGCTTGAAGCACTTAACGATAACTGAAGATCAAAGACTACAGTTTTCAGTATGGATTGTATCTCAACATCGACAAAATAAAAATCCTGACGACAGGACCAATAAGCAATATGATAAACAGAAAAAAGACTGAAGCTGTCAATCAATGATTTCATTTTGCTTGGATGCACAACCAACACCCCTGGAATCAGCAGTCAAGAAATCAAACCACGTACTGCACAGGGCAAATACACTGCAAAAGACCTTCATATTGGTAAAAAGCAAAGATGTCACTTTGAAGACTAAAGTTTCAACTGTCTTATGTGCATGTGAAGACTGAAGAAATGATGGTTTTGAATTATGCTGTGGACCAAGAATACTGAATGTACTACCAGAAAAACAATCTGTCTCAGAAAAAGTATACTCAGAATGCTCTTTAAAAACAAGGACAGTGAGACTACATCTCACTTACTTTGGTCATGTTGTCGGGACCAAGAAGGTTACAACATGCTTGGTAATTGTTTTAATCAGCTAGTGCCACTCTAACATAAATACCGCAACGTGGATGGCTTTAACAAGGAAAATTTACACAATCTGGTAGGCTACAAGTCTAAATTCAGGATGTCCACTGCAAGGGAAGGCTCTTCCCTTTGTTGGCTCTGGAAGAAGGTCCTTGGTTTGCATCAGTTTCTGTTCAGGGAGCATCTTGGCACAGGATCCTCAGGTCTTAAGGACTCGCTCTTCTCCCACTGCTGCTTTCTCTCCCCCAGATTTTTCCCTTTTTAGACCGAGACTACCTCAAGGCCCAAAACAAACTTACACATTGAATCGTGCTCTATCAATAGAACCGATTCCTCTCCACCCTTACTAATATCATAAAGACAGGATTTCCAACATGGAGGAACATCGCACAATACCAGGAATTACGGCACAGCCAAACTGTTACAGATTAAACCCATTCAATCCATGAAAGTAATGCAGCGGGGCAGGGAAAAAGAAACACCTTCAATGAGATGGACTGACACAGTAGTTACAATGGGCTCAAACATGGCAATAATTGTGAAGATGACACAGACTGAGCAATGTTTCCTTCTGTTGCACATAGGGTCACTGAATGGAAGTGACTGGACAGCATCTAACAATTTCTGAACTATTATCACAAGCTTGATAAATGTAACTTCCAAATACTTAAGCAAGGGAACCATGGCCATTTCATGGGCTAAAATAACATTTTCCAACTATTTTTATACTTGCTCCATTCCATTCTATTCACTAGTATAAGGACTGCCAATTAAGTTTGTGAACTCATCCTAGAAAAAGTGCTACATACCTTATTAATGAGTAGCATTATGGTCACCTTCCAAGTATTCCCCCTGGGAAGCTATGCACCAATACCAATGCCTAGTCCACCCTGCAAAGCAATTTTGGAACTCTTTTTCTAGAGTGCCCAGCATTACCATCATCGTATGACCCTTGATGTCCTGAATATCATGAAAATGTCTTCCTTTCAATAGTTCCTTTATATGCAAGTAAAGAACAAAGTTATTGGGGGCCAGATCAAGTGAGTAGGGTGGATGTTCCATTACAGTTATTTCTTTACTGGCTAAAAACTCCCTCACAGAAAACTATGCAATTAAGTTTACGAACTTCACCCACCAAGCCACCACGCACAATGGCCATTTCAGAAAGAGTTCCAAAACTGCTTTGAAGAGTGGACTAATCACTGGCATCAGTGCACAGCTTCCCAAGGGGAGTACTTCAAAGGTGACCATAGTGATATTCAGCAATGAGGTTTGCAACAATTTTTCTAGAATGAGTTCACAAACTTAATTACCAGGCCTCGCATATGAGGCGTCCAATTGGTTCCTCTCTAGAGGGCAGGGTGAAGAGGAGGGGACAAGTGTCGGTTGAGGAGATACCAGAAGTACAGGGTGGAAAAAAGTGTGCTGTCACAGGGTCAGAAGAGCAGACAGGGTTGCACAGAAGCGTAGGTTTAGGGGTTTATATCGCAAATTGACTTGGATTGTAAACTTTCACTTAATCCCAATAAAAATTAAAAAAAAAAAATTCTGCAGAGAATAAAACAGCACTACAGACCAACGCTCAGCTCACTTCAAGAGCAAATGCTCCCCACAAAGACTCAACAAATAACTATGTCAGGCGCCAAGACTGAAGCACACAAAACAGTCCTCTTCCTGATCCTCAACCTATCAGGCTCAAAAACAATAGCATAAAACACACCCACACGGTAAACCTAATGAAAAAATTCAGAGCTGACACAAAACTCCAAGTTACAACCTTAACGTAACAGAGTAGTTACGACAAAAACCTAATATCCTAAGGTTTTCCATATTCTAACTAAAAGTGGTTAGACCTACATGTGATTAACTCCAGGAGAGCATGGCCAACAGCTTATAAACACGCACAAGCTCCTGCGGAGCGAAACGCGCGGTCCGGGCTCCAGGTCAACACGTGCGTCTCAGGCCCCCACGACCCCCTCTCCGCCCCCCAGCGGGCAGGCCCACCGCCCTGCGCCAGGCCCTGGCCCCTCCAGCCGCTCACCCAGGCCCTCTCCCCGCAGCTCCGCAGCCAGCAGGCACTGACCTGTCCGAGTCGGAGTCCGAGTCCGAGGTCTCCGCAGAGTCCGGGCTCCGCGCCGGCCCGGCCGCAGCCAGCCCGGCCACACGGACCGCGCCGGGGGGCGATTCGCGCTCCGACCGCGGCGCCCGGCTCTCGCCGCCGCTCACCGCCTGCTCCGCCGCCGACTCCGCGGCGGGCCGGGCCTCGGCCTGCCCGGCGTCCGGGGCCTCCCGACCCGGCGGCGGAGGGGGCGCCGCCAGGCCCGCGCCAGCCGCCGCGCCGACGCCACCGAATCTCAGGGTCTCCAGCTGCGCGGCGGCGGCCTCCACCACCTCCATGTAGCCGCGCCGAAGCCGCACTCCGGCATACACTCCAGGCCGCGGAGAAGCTCGCCACTGGCTTGGGAAACAGGAAAAGACCCTCGCCGGCGGACACGGCACTGCGCGGCCCACTTGGCGCGTTTCTCGGGTAACTCCACGCTAACCGGAGGAGGAGCGCGACCCCGCGGCGTGCGCAGCAGCACTTCCGGGGCAGCGTGTGACGCAAGGCGACGGGACGACGCTCGTCGGGGCGGGGTCAACCTGTGGATCCTCCGATGTTGCCAAGCCAACGAAGTGCCATCGAGTCTGATGTTAGACCACAGTACTTTAGTCGGAGTTCTTCTCGTGATCCGGAGCCCTAGCTTACATCCTGGTACCAGAAGGCTGGAATTTCTTTTTGCTTAATCAGGATCCCTGCTACTCGAATCGCAGACATGAAGAGAGGGCCATGGGGCAAGGGAGATGCCTAAAAGTCCCAGGCTGTGTTTATCAGAAATTGTGCCAGAAAGTCTTAAGAAAGACTTTTTTGAAGATAGTTGCTGTTAGAGTGGTAGACAGAAAGCAAACACAATGACCATCGCAATATATTGACTTTAACTATTCTTTTTTATTCCCACCGTATCTGTGGAGGACAAGTGCAGGAAGGCAGGCAAGAGCATTAGGGATCCAGGCAACCATACAAAAAGAATGGAGTCAGAAAACAGAGACAGAACTGTTCACCAGCAGCAGCCCCTGATCATTTAGGCCCAAGGAGACACCCAAAGTGTATAAGATCAACAGAGTGCAACAAGAGATTCCCCCACCCAACCAGATTCCTGCCTGGTCCTCTACTCCATTCATTTGATTGAGTCCAGGTCCTGATCACTGCTGCACTCTATGGGACATGCCTCAGCTCCCATGCCGGTGACCCAACAAGTGCCATCTGCACCTCTGCCAAACAGTGAACAGGAAATCCTAGCACCCTCATCCAGCATCTGCCTAGCTGCAACATCATACATCCCACACCCATCCTACAGGATGGTGCACATGCAATGAAACTCCTTTACTTCCCACAACATATTAACACAAATACCTGCACATGCAGAGATCTGATTCTGTCCATCTTGCTAACATTCCCTCACAGTATTTACAGAGATGTCCCGCCCTGACCTGCAGAGGATGTACTTACTGATAATACCAGCCTGAAAGGATCCCACAGTCAAACAAGTGCTGAGAAAGGACCGTGACCACCACTCAATACTAGGAAAAGAGTCTGCTGTCCCAACTCTACCCCATTCTGTAGGGGAAGACAAATGAGCCTAACCACAGAGGACTTGCATGTAGGTGTGACCCACCATACCCAATAGTAAGAGGAAATCACACACAGTCAACCAAGACTATCAAAGTCACGCATAGACCTATACCACTAAGCAACAACAATTAAAATAATACTTTTTTAAAGGCATTCTAAAGTGAAAGAGAAAAAACAAAGCTGTTGATATATCAAGAGAAAACAGAAAATATCAGGACGTAACAAAAAAGCATGCAATCAATAAAAGATATATAAACAAATTAACGCTAATGCCTTGAAAACAGCAGACAATAACAAATCATGTGAAGAAACTAAGTAAGACTGTTCAAACAGTTGAGCAAAGTAAAGGGATGGAAAAGCTTCCTGACAAAGAAAAGGTAACAACTATCTGATGAGGAGTTCAAAAGACTTATATTTAAGTTCCTCAAAGACAACAGGGAAAACACAGACAAAACCCAAGAAAATTTCAGAAAAATATTACAAGAAAAAAAATACAAACTACATGTACAATTAAAAATCTCAGAACTAGCAACTAGAAATCCATAAGGTTAACAATAAAATTTCAGAAATAGGTAACTTATTAGAAAAACATACAAATAAAATTGAATCAATGGAAGTGATAATCACTAAAATAGAAAACAAATCCCTTAATACTAGTTTGTCTGAGGAACAATTAGCAAAGAGAATGAAGAAAACTGGAAAAAGCCTAGGAGTTACATGGAACAACATCAAGAGGAACAATTTACACACAAAAAGAGGAGAAAAAACATACAGAGAATTTTTAAAGTTACATTGGCTGAAAACTTCCCAAATATAATGAAAGATGGGAATGTGTCCATCCAAGAAACTCAAAGAATTCCACACAGGATACAACCCTACCCCCACCGAAGAAATTTTACCGAGACATATCGTAATCAAACTTTCCAAAACCAAGGACAGAAAAAGAATTCTGAGAAAAGCTTGACAGAAACAAATTATCACTTACAGGAGCATCAGTACAACTAAATGTTGAGTTCTCATCAAAAGTCATATAGGCAAGGTAACGCGATGGCATATATAAATCTCTGAAAGAAGAAAATTACCAACCAAGGATTAAATGTCCAGCAAATCTGTCTTTCAAAAATGATGACAAACTGAGGACATTACAGATAAAAAGAAATTCAGGAAGTTTGTAAAAATCAGTCCACACTTCCAATAAGTATTAAAGGAGTCCTTCAGACAGGGAATCAACATCGGATTACAACCGCAGATAAAGACAAGTGAGAGTCTTTCCAGTATACCAACCCAGAAAATGACTTCAGAAAAGTAAAATTAATCTGCAAAACTAATAATACAGAGAGATTTTAAGCTGTTAAGGTTGAGAACTTCAAAAAGAGGGAATAAATGATGTAGTTACAGAACTTCAATATAGAGAAAAAGTCAAGGCAGTATTGTCTTAAACTTAGGAAGACAACAGTAAATTTAATACCAACCACAAAGAAAATAACTATGCACTAAAATAAAAAAAATAAATGAAAATGAATCTGTAAGCACAAAAGCAAAGCAAGATATGAAAATCCCTGCACAAAGATAATACAGAAAATTATGTGGAACAAAGAAACTACTAACATCACAAAAACTAACAAAATAGCAACAGTGAGTTCCTACTCATTGATAATCACACTAAATGCAAATAGATTAAATGCACCTGTAAAGAGTGGCAAAATACAGTAAAACAAAAAATGACCCATCAATATGTTGTCTACAAGACAGACACATTACACACAAAGATTATTATAAATAGATTATAAGTCAAAGAAGAAAATATATATGGATATATATATCAAACAAATAGTAACCAAAAGAGATTGTGTGGTAATAATATCTGATAAATAGACTTTAGATCAAAATCCATTATAAGTGACGCAGAAGAGCATTGTAACTATTAAAGGGCCAATTCACCAAGATTACCTAACGATGATAAATATTTTGGGATCCAATAACGTAAGCCCAAAATACGTAAGAGAAATAGACAGTTATAAAATAATGGTAGGAGAAGCTGACACATCACTTTCAATGGTGGACAGAACTATTAAGAAATGAAACAGAGACACAAAAGATTTAAATAACACACTCCAACAAGCTTGATCTCATAGGTATATAGGGAACACGTCACTGAACAGTAACACGATACACATTCTTCTCCAGTGCATATAGATCATTCTCCAAAATAGACCATAGTCTAGGACAGGAAGCAAACCTTAATAAACTCAGAAACGTCAAAATAATAGTAAGCATCTTCTGTAAACATAAGGCTATAACATTAGAAATCAATAACAGAAAGAACAATGAAAAATATTGAATATTAAATGCAAAGAAAATATTAAATAAAAAGAAACTGAATAAAAACTTTAAGTAATGCTGTTGTGTTGTTAACCAGTGCCGTTAAGTTGGTTCTGACATAATGCAAGCCTATGCACACTGAAGGAAACACTCTCCAGTCCTGCGCAGTCCTCACAATCATTGTTATGCTTAAACTCATTGTCGCAGCCACTGTGTCAATCTATCTCATTGAAGGTCTTCTTCTTTATCACTGATCCTCTCTTTTACCACACATGATGTACTTCCCCAGGGGCTGGTCCTTTTGGATAGTACAGCCAAAATATGTGAGATGTAATCTCACCATCCTTGCTTCTAATGATCATTTTGGTTATACTTCCTGGAAAGACTTGTTCATTCCTCGGGAATTCCATGGTGTACTCAACATTTGCCAACATCATAATTCAAAGGCATCAGTTCTCCCTCAGTCTTCCTTATTTATCATTGTCCAGCTTTTGTATTCACATGAGACAGCTGAAAACACCATCACTTGGGCCAGGTGCACCTTGTTCCTTAAGGTGTAATCTTTACTTTTGAACACTCTAAAGAGGCCTCTTGCCACGTATTTGCCTACTGCAATGTGTCTTTTGATTTCTTGACTGCTGCTTACATGAGTGTTGACTGTGTATCCAAGTAAAATGAAATTCTTAACAATTTCCATCTTTTCTTTATCATAATGATGCTTACTGGTCCAGTCTTGAAGATTTTGTTTTCTTTACGTTGAGCTGTAATCTGTACTGAAGACTGCGGTCTTTTTTGTTCTGCAGTAAGTGCTGCAAATCCTCTTCATTTTTTGCACGCAATATTGTGTCACCTACAAAATGCAAAGTCCTTTTCAAGTCCTAATGCTCTGTTCTTCTTCATATAGTCTAGTTTCTGAGTTTATTCAGCATACAGACCAAATAGGTATGATGAAAAGATACCGCCCTGGCAAACCTCCTTTGACTTTAAATCATGTGGTACCCCTTAATCTGTTCAAAGTACTGTCTCTTGATCCACATACAGATTCCTCATGAGCACAATTAAATGTTCTGGAATTTCCATTCTCTGCTATGTTATCCATAATTTGTTATGATCCACAGAGTCAAATGCTTTTGCATAGTCAATAAAACACAGGTAAACATCCATCTGGTATTCTCCCTTTTCAGCCAAGATCCAATCTGACACCAGTAACCATATTCTTGGTTCCACAATCTCTTTTAAACCCAACTTGACTTTCTGGCAGTTCCATGTCAATATACTGGTTCAGTCACTTTTGAATGATCTTCAGCAAAATTTTAATTGCAGGAGACATTAATGATATTATTTTATAATTTCTGTATTTGCTTGGATCACCTGTCTTGGGAATAAGCATAAATGTGGATCTTTTCCAGTTAGTTAGCAAGATAGCTGTCTTTCAAATGTCTTGGCATAGACCAGTGAGTACTTTCAGTGCTTCATCTGTTTGTTGAAATTTCCTATTGATATGTTTTTCAAATTCTTCAATTTCTGGAATCTTGTTTTTCACCAATGCCTTCAATACAGCTATGACTTCTTTCTTCAGTACATCGGTAATAGAAGATATTAAAAATGAAATTTTAGAATCAAATAAGAATAAAAATGCAACATACTTGAATCTTTGGGACACAGAAAAAGCAGTACTCAGAGGAAAATTATAGTAATAAACATACACACCAGAAAAAAAGGTAGAAGATTGTATATTTTCCCTCAATCACAATAAAAACAAAAAAGAAGATAGGTCCAAAATCAATAATTTAATCCAACAACTTCAACGAATACAAAAGAGGCATCAAAGGAAGCCCACAGTCACCGGAAGGAAGGAAATAATAAAGATCAGAGGAGAAATAAATGGAAAACATAAAAAAATCCACAAAAGCAAAAGTTGATTTATTGAGATGATGAATAAAACAGACAAACCACTGGCTAAATTGACAAATGAAAAAACGTTATATTTGGACTCAAGGTCCCTGAGCTGAGAAGCATCTACAGAGGGAGAAGACTGAGAACAAGGACCTTCCCCAAAAGCTCACACAAGAGAGAAAGGATTTCCTTGGGCCTGGGTCCCTGAATTTGGACTTCTAGCTTTCTAAACTATAGTAGAATGAATTTCTGATTTTTAAAGCCATTCGCTTGTGGTATTTATGTTGTAGCAATACTACATAACTAAGACATACTACACAAAAAAGAAAATTACATATCAATACACCTCATGAAGATAGCTTCAAAAATTCCCAACAAAATTCTAGCCAACAGAATGCAATAATATATCAAAAAATAAAAAAGAAAAGAAAAGAAATTGTATCTCAATCAAGTGGAATTCATACCAGGAATTCAAGGGTGGTTCAACATTAGGATATTGATCAATGTCATTCACCATGTAAATAAAACAAAGGACGGGAATTGCAAGATTACCTCAATTGATGGAGAAAAGATATTTGATAGAATCTACTAGCCTTTCCTGATTTAAAAAACTGTCAGCAAAATGGGAATAAAAATGAAATTTCTCAACATAATTGAAGGCATATATGCAAAACCAACAGCCTACATTATTCTCAGTGGAGAGAGACTGAGAATATCTTCTTTTATAATGGAAATGAAATAAGGATACCTGTTTTCACACTTCTTATTCAATATTGTGCTGGAAAATCTGCCCAGAGCAATAAGGCAAGAACGGGAAATAAAGGATATCCAAATTGAAAAGGAAGAAGTAAAACTATGCTTACTTGCAATACAAATGATCTTATACATAGAAAATACCTGAGACTCCACAAAAAAGTTAGTTGAACTAATAAAAAGATTCAGAAAAGTAGCAGAGTACAAGATCAACACACACACACACATACACACACACACACACACACACAAATCATCTGAGGTTGTCTACACTAACAAGGAAAACTCTAAAAAGAAAATCAAGAAAAGTATACCATTTATAGTAGCTCCCAAAAGGATAAAATATCAAGCTAACTAGGGATGTAGAAGACTTTTATAAGGAAAACTATAAAACATTGCTGCAGAAAACCAAAAGAGGCCAACATAAAAGAAAAAACATTCCATGCTGGTAGATTGCAAGATTTAAAATTGTGAAGATGTTAACACTACACAAAGTAGTCTGTCAACATAATGCAATCTTAATCCAAATTCCAACTACATTCTTTAATGAAATGGAAAAACTAACTCCAACTTTATGTGGAAAGAGACCCTATATAGCTAAAGAAATACTGAAGAAGAGGAACAAAGTATCTGTAGGAAGCCTCACAGTTTCCAATCTCAGTCATCAGCCACTGTAATGAAAACAGCTTTGTAATGGTTTAATGACAGAAACATAGACCAATGGAATAGAATTGAGAACTAAGAAGTAAGTTCCTCCATCCACAGGCAGCTGATCTTCAACAAATGGTGGAAGTCCACTCAGTCGGGAAGAAACCTCTGTAACACATGTTGCTGGCAGCACTGATAAGCATTTGCAGGAAAGTGAAACAGGATCCATACTTCACACCACGAACAAAAACAAACTGAAAATGGATCAAAGACCTGTTAAGCCTAAAACAACAAGTGTTCATGAAGGATAGCTTAAAGACAAAACTAGGGCACTTAATTTGGGGCCTGACTAGTCTAACAAACACAATAAAAAAAATGCAAGAACAATAGAAGATAAATGACTCAACAACAAAAAGACAAACAACGCAATCAAAAATAAGCAAAGGACATGAAAAGACGCTTCACCAAAAAAGACATGCAGGCATCCAACAAATATATGAAGAGATACCTGTGATTATTAGCCATTAGAGAGAAGCAAATTAAAAACACAGTGAGATACTTTCTCACACATGAAAAATGGCAATGATCAAAACACCACAAAACAACAAATGCTGACAAGATTGTAAAGGATTAGAACTCTTATAACTGCTGACAGGGTTGTGAAATGGTACAAGCACTACGGAGAATTGTATGGCACTTCCTCAAAAAGCAGGAAATCAAAGTACCTTATGATCTAACAGTTCCACTTCTGTCAAGAGTAATGAGGAGTCCATAAAACATCTTATATATAAAACTGGAGGATGTTATTGTGAGTGAAATAGGTCAATCACAAGAAGACAAATATTCTTATCATAAGATGTTTCACTGACTCCCCAGTATTCTTCACAGGTGCGTTGTCCTCCGTTGTGCATACCTACGCTGCAATGAACATAGGTGTGTGCATGTCTATTTGTGTCTCTGCTCTTATGCCTCTTAGATATATATATATATATATATATATACCTAGGAGTGGGATTATACCCCAGAGAGGGCTTGGAGTCTCTGCGTAGTGCAAACAGTTAACGTGCTTATCTACTAACCAAAAATTCGGAAACTCAAGGTTAAAATGAATCTCTGAACAGCTATTGAACTGCTAGACCTAAACCACATTCTATATCTAACCTGGTTTAACTCTAAATTCCTCTGGTCACCTTTTGCTACTCTTTTTCCATTCCTACCTCATCAGATTTTGCACTGATTACAATATACCTGTTTATACCTTTGGCCTTTTAAGTGTTGTCTCTACATTCTACCTACATGTATAGCTCAGAACCACATTAGTTAATGCTCCAGAATCTCAAATAAACTGCAACCTAGGGGTATGTTATGGAACAAATTGTGTCCCCCCAAAGTATGTTTTCGAACCCTAAATACACCATGGACTTCCAGAGAAATGAAAGAATTTGTTTTAGAAAGAGTACTCCAGAAAGCTCCTTAGAAGCCTGGATGGTGAGACTTCATCTCACTTTCTTTGGAGAGACCATGAAGGATGTTGTAAAGGACATCATACTTGGCAACGCAGAGGGTCACGCTTGGTAAAGTATAAGGTCGGCAAAAAAAGAGGAAAACCTTCAATGAAATGGGTTGACAGTGGCTGGAACAATAACCTCAACAATCGTGAAGACAGTGAAGGACCAGGTAGTGCTGCACTGTCTTCTATTCAGGGTTTTTGTGAGATAGAGCCAAATCTACAGCAGCTAACAACACCTAGGAATGAAATCTTAATTAGGAACAGGATTTTCTTTGTTATGTTAGTGAATCCGTATCAGTGTAGGATGTGCCTAAGCATGACTTATCAGATAGAAAAGCAACATACTTGTCTTGCTTACTAGATTATTTGCAGTGAACAATTTCACAGTTTCTCACCACATCGACTATTCTGCTTCTGGATATGGTTGACATCTGTGTCTTCCAAACCCACTGCACGGTGTTACAGAATCAAACCACTTTTCAGATTCATATTCCCCAACATGGGCTGATGAGCCAGTAAGCAAGGTAAGCACGGATTTACTTGTGCTTTCTTACTAATCTATAGTGAACAATTTCATATTGGTTAGATCTTGAATTGTTCTTTTTAGCAGTGAATGCAATGCCATCCTCCTCAACTTGTCATTCCCAGTATAGCACACAATATGTTTGTTTGATTCAAAATGGCTAGTACATTTCTTTTCTCTAATGCCTGTGATATCAACCTTCAAACATTTCATTTTTGACCACTTCCAATTTTCCTACATCTACGTTTCATGCATTCCACACTTCGATTACTAATGCGTATTCGCAGCTATTTCTTTTCATTCTGAGTTCGGCCACATCAACAAATGAAAGTTCTGAAAACTACACCATTCATGTGAACTCTGCTTTCAGTAGGCAGCTCTTTCCTTATTGTATTTTGAGTGCCTTCCAATCTGGGTGGACCATTTTCCAGCACTGCGTCAGACTGTGTTCTGCTACTATCCACAAGGTTTCCACTGGCCAGTTATTTTTCAGAAATAGTTCACCTTCTTCCTAGTTTGACTTAGACTGGAAGTTCTACTGAAACCTGTCCAACATGGGTTTCCTTGCTAGTATTTGAAATACTGGTGGCGTGGCTTCCAGCATCACAGCAACACACAAGCCGTCGCTGTACAACAAACTGACAGAGCAGTCGTGGTAGCCAGACAGCCTTCAGTCATGTCCCACTGCAACCTTGGTTGGTCCTTTTTTTTTTTCTCTCCACTTCTTTGCATTTCAGTTTAGGAATCTTCTGTTGCTTTGTCTTTTGTTTTTGTTTTTCTGTCAGTACAGGATCTTGGTTTCTAAGACCTTCTCAGTAAAAACATAACCTCTTATTTTTCTTTTATTGTGCTTTAGGTGCAAATTTACATCTCAAGTTAATTTCTCATACAAAAATCTATACGCATATTGTTATGTGTCACCGGTTGTAGTCCCTATAATGTGACAGCACACTCTCATTTTCCACCTTAGGCTTCCAGTGTCCCTCTCTGCCTTCTCATCCTTCCTCCGGATGAAGAACTGGCTTTGGGAATGGTTTCAGTTCTGAGTTAATGGAGAGTCCGAGGGTCATGTCTTTAAGGATTCCTTTGTTCTAAGAAAAGTCATTACCTCTTTTTCTTGTTTGTTTGTTTTCATGAACTGGAGTTTTGCACCACACTTTGTGCCAGGGACTCTTCGCTGTGCTACCTCTCAGGGTTGTCATTGGCAGTAACTGGGCACCATCTGCTTCTCCTGGTCTCAGACTGTTGCAGTCTGTGTTTTAAGGTTTGATAATTAAGTCCATGAACTTAATTGTTCTAAGTGCTACATACTTCATTGCTGAATATCACTATTGTCACCTTCAAAGTACTCCCCTTGAGAAGCTATGAATTTATGCCAGTGCCTAGTCCACCCTTCAAAGAAATTTTGGAACTCTTTCTGGAATGTCCATTGTGCACAGTGGCAAGGTGGCAAATTGGCAAACTTAATTCTATAGTTGTCTGTGAGGGAGTTTTTAGCCAGAAAACAAATAACTGTATTGGATCACTCTAGCTACTCATTCGATCTGGCTCCCAGAGACTTTTTTCTTTATTCAGAGATAAATATTGAAAGGAAGACATTTTAAAGACATTCAGGACATCAAGAGTAACACAATAACAGCTCTGATGGCCATTCCAGAAAAAGAGCTCCGAAATTGCTCTGACAGATGGACTAGGCACTGGAGTCAGTGCATAGCTTCCCAAGGGGAATACTTTGAAGGTGACCATAGTGATATTCAGCAATGAAGTATGTAGCCCTTTTTCTAGGATGACTTTGTGAACTTAACTGGCAGTCTTCACATCTGTGTGACAGCTCTTACTTCTTTAGGACACAGTCTAAGGAGTAGAATTGCTGGATTCTATGATGCTTCTGTTTCTAGCTTTTTATGGAAGTGTCACACTGGTTTCCAAAGTAACTGTAAGACTTTGCATTCCCATCAGCAGTTTATAAGTGTTCCAGTTTCTCCAAACCCTCTCCAACATTTATTACCTTGTGTTTCTTGGATTAATGCTAGCCTTATCAGGATGTGATTGGTATCTCATCATAGTTTTGATTTGCATTTCTCTTGATTTGCATTTCTCTTGATTTGCATTTCTCTAATGGCTAATCGCCCCTGAACTCACCATGAGTCAGATTCAACTTGACAGCACTTGGCCTGGCTTGGTTAAGGGCTAATAATAGTAAGCATTTCTTCATGGATACGGTGCCTGCCTGAATGTCTTCTTTGGTGAAGTTTCTGTTTATACACTTTGCCAATTTCTTTAATTTGGTTGTTTGTCTTCTTGTTGAGGTTTCACAGTATCTTCTAGATTTTAGAGTTTAGACCCTCATCAGGTATGTATTAGCCAGTTTTTCCCCCCAGTCTGTAGATTATCTTCCCATTCTTTTGGTGAAATCTTTTGATGAACATCAATGATCGGTTCTTAGGAGATCCTAGTTACCTACCTTTTCTTCTGGTGTTTGTGCACTATTATTTATGTTTTATATTCTATTTATGCCACATATTAGGGCTCCTAGTATTGTTCCTCTTTTTTATTCTATGATCTTTACGAGTGCAAATTTTACGTTTAGGTCTTTAATCATTCTGAGTTAGTTTTTGTACGTAATGTGAGATATGGATCTTACTTCGTTTATTTGCAGATGGATATCCAGTTATGCCAGCACCATTTATTAAAGAGATTATCTTCCCCATTCAATGGACTTTGGGCCTTTGCCAAATTCAGCTACCCATAGGTAGATGAATTTATACCTCGATTCTCAACTCTGTTCTATGCATTTGTTATTGTATCAATGCTAGGCTATTTTTACTATCGTGGGAGTATAATAGGTTCTAAAGTCAGGTGGTGTGAGAACTCCTACTTCATGATTCTTCAGTAATGCTTTATTTATCTAGGGCCTTACCCTTTCCAGTTTGTTTCTAAATTTATATTTTAAAAAAGTTATTGAAATTTGGATCAGGATTACATTGTATCTGTACACTGCCTTGGGTAAAACTGATATTGTCACAGTGTTGAGAGTTCCTATCCATGACCAAAATTTGTTTCTCCACTTACATAGGTCTCTTTTGGTTTCTTGCAGTAGCATCTGGTAGTTTCCTTTGTTTATGTCTTCTGGTCAAATGTATTCTTAAGGATTTTATCTTATTTGGGGCGACTGTAAATGGTTTTGATTTGGAAAATTCCTCCTTGAAGTTCTGTTTGTTGGTATAGAGGAATTTAAGTGATTTTTTATGTGTTTATGTTGAATCCTGATACTCTGCTGAAATCTTCTATTAGTTCCTATAGTTTTTGGGGGGATTCTTGGGGGATTTCTGTGTATAAGTTCATACCATCTGCAAATAGGGGTAAATTCACTGCCTCCTTACCAATTTAGATGCCCTTTATTTATTTTTCTAGCTTAATTGCACTAGCATGGACCTCTAGCACAATGTTGTTAATAATGATGGTAAAGGATATCCTTGTCTGGTTCCAGTTTTCAAAGGAAATGCTTTCAGACTCTCTTCATTTAGGATGACATTGGTAGTTGGATTTGTGTAAATACCTCACAATATACTGAGGAATTTCCCTCCTGTTTCTGTAATTGCTGAGAGTTCTTTTTGTTTACTTTTGTTTTTTTAAATCGTGAATTGATGTTGGACTTTGTCATATGTCTCTTGTACACCAATTGATAAGATCACATGGTTCTTGTCTTTTGTTTCATTTGTATTAGTTTTACTAATACTGAATAATCTCTGCATACTTGGTATGAATCCCACTTGGGTGTGGTGAATTAATTTTTGATATGTGGTTGAATTCTATTAGCTGGAATTTTGTAGAGGATTTTTACCTATGTTCATGAGGGTCACTGATGTGTAATTTTCTTTTTTGTGTGGTAGCTCTACCTGATTTAAGTACCTGTCTTATGCTGTCTTCATTAGAAAGAGTTCAGGAGTATTCCATACTTTTCTATGCTCTAAAATGCCTTAAAAAATGGTGTTAACTCTCCCCTGAAAGCTTAGTAGAATTCTCCAGCAGTGCCATCAGGGCCAGGGTTTGTTGTTGTTCAGGATTTTACTTTTTCAATCTCTTTTTATAAACATTTGTTTAGTTCTTCTGCTTCTGTTTGTCTTAGTTCATGTAGGCAATGTGTTTCTGGAAATTTTTCCATTGCTTCTAGGTTTTCGAATTTCTTGGGGTACAATTTTTCATATTACTATGTTATAATTCTTTTCATTTCATTTGGGTCTGTTATGATACTACCTATCTCATTACATATTTAGATTATTTGCTTCCTCTTCTGTTTTTCTTTTGTCAGTTTGGCCAACTGTTCATCTGTATTGTTGATCTGTTCAAAGAACCAGCTTTGGTCTTATTAACTCTCAATTATTTTACTTTATTTGATTTATTTCTGCTCTTGTTTTTATTACTTTCCCAGGGACTTCTTCTGCTGCCCTCTTGCTATTTCTTTGAGTTGGAGGGTTAATGTTTCAGTTTTGTCACTACATTCTTTTTGGGTGTGTGCATCTAATGCTATAAATTGACCTCTGAGTACCACTTTTTCTATGACCCAAAGATTCTGGTAGGATGTGTTTTCATTCACATTTGAGTCAGTGAATTTCTTTACTCTGTCCCTGATTTCCACCATAATCCAGTGGTTTTTGAGTGAGGTATTGCTTAGTTTCTATGTATTTGATTTTTCCCCTTCATTTTCTGTTATTGATGTCAATTTTTACGGCCTTGTGGTTAAATGTTTTGGATTATGTTGAGGCTTACGTTATGGCCTAATATGAAGTCTATTCTGGAGAATACATCGTGTGCATTGGGAAAGAAAATATGGTTGGCTGATATTGGGTGGAGTATTCTATATTTGTCTATGAGGTCATGTTGTGTCTGTGGCATTTAGATTACCTGTTTTTGTTAAACTTCTTTCTGAGCATTTTCTTCTTTACTGAAAGTGGTATGTTGAAGACTTCTACTATTACGGAGCTATCTTTCTCTTGTCAACACTGTCAGAGTTTGTTTTATGTATTTTGGAGCACTGTTTTCCAGATACAGAAATAATATAATTATGTTCTCCTAGTGTATTGACTCTTAATCATGATGTAGTGTTCTTCCTTATCTTCCGTGGTGGATCTTACTTTAAAGGCTATTTCATCATAAATTAATATTGTCACTTCTGCTTTTTTTAGATTGCTTCTTGCACGATATATTTTTTCCCATGCTTCGAGTGTTAATTTGTTCGTGTCTTTGAAGCTAAGTTGTGTGTTTTGTAGGTATCATATAGACAGATTAAGTTTTTCAATTCATTCTGCCACTGTATATTTCTTTGTTGATGCATTTATGCCATGAACATTCAGCGTAATTATTGATAGTCGTGAGTTTAGTGATGTTATCTTGACATATTTTTGTGTGTATGTTATCGACAGTTTATTTATTCTGCTTAATTTTCTTCGCTGAGTCACTTTTCTTTACATATTTTCTTTTCAACTTTTTTTTATTGTTGTTTATTTTGTATTTGCTGAGTTACTATGTTTTTCATCTTTTTATCTTGTTTTGTCAGATTGTTAGTTTATTTTGTGGTGACCGTAAAATTTACATTGTTTTCTAAGATTAAACCAATCTTTCATTTCTTGATAGCACTTTAACTTCCTCTCCATATGAAAGTTGTATGACTATATACATATTGACTGTTTCTTTATTCTCAGTGTTTTAGCTTTGACTTGTTTTTGTGACTTCCCTATACGGATTGACACCTAATTGCTGTGTCCTCTGTTCTAGTATTGGGTTGTTGATTCTCTTAGTGGTGGTTTTCACAAATTCCCTTAGCTTCTGTTTATCTCAAAGTGTCCTACTTTTGCCATTATATTCGATAGACAGGTTTGCTGTGTGTAGAATTCTTAGCTGACAGGTTGTTTTTTTTTTTTTATTCAGTTATTTATATCTGTCATCTCATTGCCTTGTCTGCCTGATTTCTGTGGTAGTCAGAGTTAGTTTTGTTGAATGTCCTTCAAAGACAACCTTTTATTTATCTCTAGCTACTGTTAAAATTCTGTCTTTGTCTTTGGTTTTGGCAAGTTTGGTTATAATGTCTTGGTGACTTTCTTTTGGAATCTACTATGTGTGGAGTTCCATGAGTTTCTTGGCTAGATATCTTCTTATCTTTCCTAATATCCAGGAAGTTTTATGCCAACAGATACCCAGCAATTTTCTCTGTATTTTCTGTAATTCCTCTCTGATTTAGTACACCAATCACTTGTTGGATTATTTCTCTTAATAGAATCCCACATAAATCTTAAAATCTTTTCATTTTGTAAAATTCATTTGTCTGATTTTTCCTCCTTAAATTGGTGCCAAGTACTTTATCTTCAGTCTCACAAATTCTGACTTCTCAATTCCACTTCTGTGTATTTATTGAGCTATCTAATTTTGAAATTGTATAGTCAGTCTTTGAGATTTCTACTTGCTTTAACTCCATGGATTTTTGCAGCCTTTTAAAGGTGTTATTTTGCTCTTGTATAATCTTCTTAATATCATCTATTTCTTTGTCTGTGTGTTCCTTGGCTTGGTCTGCATTTTGCCTGATCTCCTTCCTAACTTCTTGAAGAGCTCTGTATATTAATCTTTTCACTTCTACCTCTAGTAAATCCAAGACTTTCTTCCTCTGGAAGGTTTCCTAGTTTTTGTTTTGGTCACTTGCTAAAGCCATCATGGTCTGCTTCTTTATGTGATTTGATCTTGACAGTTGTCTCCAAGCCATCAGTAAGTTACTATTTATTTACGTTATTTTTGCCTATTCTGTCCTAGCTTTTTGTTTTGTTTTAATATGCCTAAATAGGTTGGTCTCGTGAGTTACTTTGGTTATTGGCATATTTGACGTTCCCATGTCCCGTCACTTACTGATTGGAGCTCAGAAGTCTGTTTACTTTTCTTGTGAAGTTGCAGCTTAGATGCCCAAGTTGTTAATTACCAAGTGTGTGGTACAGGCTCTCAACTACAGTTCTGGCCAGGCAGAGGTATGTAGCAGTGATTGGAGCAGGCCCAGTTAATGATTTCAGTTGGGGGTTATGTGCTGAGCTAGGTAGGGAGTGACAGCTGTTCCTGAGCACCTGTGTATAAGGCATGTCCTTGTTCCCTAGCGGGCATATATGGGTGAATTTTGTAGCCAGACTATGGGCAGCCAGTGCTGTTGGTGTAAGTACCAGGAAATATCACTTACTCTTGATCCTCTGGTGTGTTTGACTACCCAAAGTGGGTGGAGCGCCCAGTCCTCAGGCTCTTGATGTGGTTAGGTAAAGAATCTGTTTAATGGGCAGAGTTGTAGGAAATGTCACAGATCTGCCACTCTCCATTAGCTGTTGTAGTTGAAAATAGGCTTCAGATAAATAAACTGTTCTACTATACTAATATGGGCCTACAGTGTTGAAATGGGCCTACACAGGTCTAGGAAGGGGTGAAAAGCAGTCATAGTCTGTGGATCCCTATGCCTGTGACGGGGAAAAGTGGCTTTGTCTGCCCTGAGGTCCTGGTTTAGAAGAGCTTACTTGTTTGTTTTCCAGAAGAAAAGCTCAGAGTATACAACATGAACCACTTCTAACCCAGGAGACATGGCAATGGCTGAAGCTAGAGTGGGATAGAGCAGAGTACGAGATAGACAGGAATGTGAGCGAAGGGGAGAGAGGTACTTCTCAGAATGGGTTATTTTAATCCCGTGTGGGTAGCTTAAGTGCTTGTGCTTAACTTTCATGGATCCAGTACTACTTCCCCCAGCTCTAGAAGCTTACACAGACTCTCTGCTACTCAGTTCCTCAATGTGGACAACACATCATGAGCACGACTGCTTGTTTTAGCCCACATTTATTGGGTGACTCAGCCTGCAGTGTACCAACCAGGTCAGGTCCAGTAAGTCCTCACTGCTTTTGAATTGTCTCTTCCTCCCTCTGCTTCTCAATCTAGCTCTTCAGCTTTGTCTTTGATGTTCCTGTCTCATAGATAGCAATATATAACTGATTCACTTGCTTTTTCAGGTCTTTGTTTCAAGAGAGACCGTAAAAACTGTCTGACTACACCCACATCTTGGCCCCACTTCCCTGTCAATTTATTTTGGCTAAGCTCACACACCTGGTAGCACAAAATACTAAGTACTGGGCTGCTCACCAAAATGTTGACAGTTTGAACCCATCTAGGACCCCTCCAAGAGGCAATCTGCTTTCATAAAGATTGCAATCAAGAAAATCCTCCAAGTCACTTCTACTCTGTCATATGAGGTCATCATAAGTCAGAAATAACTTGATAGTACCTAACAACAACAACAAAGTTCACTGATCTCTCCATTTATGTCAAGCTTTGGAAAGAACCCCATCAAACATATTCTTTATGTCTTTAAATTTCTTAGATATCTTTGTGGTTATTTGTTTCCATCTGTCTGCTTAATTACCTGTGTGTTTTTACATGCTGTCTACTTTTCTTTTTAGAGTGTTTAACCAATTTTAACACATTTATTTTAAATTTCCTATGTGATAACTTCAACATCTGTAAAATATGAGTCTAATCCTAATGCTTGCTTTACCTCATCAAAGGAATGCACTTGAGCTCAACTGAAATGATGTTTTCCTTGTCTTTTAGCAATTTTCTATTGAAAGCTGGATATACTATATCAAGTAATGGGAACTGAGATAAATAGACTTTTAGTGAGGTTTTCCATTAATCAGGCTAAGAATTGGGCTGTCATTAGTGTTTTCTGTAGGTATAAGTGCCAAGGGTTTCAAATTCCTCTTTACTTATCAGTTACTTATCTAGTTGTTCTGGTCTGTCTGGTGGAGGCTATGGTAACTGTGGTTCATTTGTCCAGGTGAATAGATATTTATTAAGGATATGCTGTTATGGTGGATTGGCCCCTTAATTGTTACATAATGGTCTTCTTTCACTTTTGTGGTGCATTTGACCTTAAAGTCTATTTTATCTAAGGTTAGTATCACCATTCCTGTTTTTTTTTTCTTTTTTCTTTTTGCGTTTGGTTGCTGTTTGCTTGATACATGTATTTTATTCACCAGTTTATTTTTAAATATTTATTTATTTGTCTCTAAGTTGAGTCTACTAGACAGAACATTGATGAGTCATGGTTTTTATTTTAATGCATTCTGTCACTCTCTTTCTTTATACGCACGCATTTGAGACATTTATAGCCAAGGTAATTATTGATAACTATTTTTACTTCTGTAACTATTGCAGTTTTTTTTTTTTGTGTGTGTGTGTGTGTGTGTTGTGCTGAAATTTTCTTTGTTCCTCTTACTTTCCTGTGCTGAATTGCTTTTGTTTGTGGTGTTTCTTTTTTTTTTTCACTATAGATTTTATTTTATAAGAGTTTATGTTTTTCTTCTTTTTTGTTTTGACAGAGAGGCTGTTAACTACCCTTGTGGTTACCTTGAAATTTGTACTTATCATTCTAACATTAAACAAGTTATTTATTACTTGATACTACTTTGACAACTTCTCCATTTGAACATTCTGTGTCTCCACTGTTTATTCCCCTAACCCCTTTATTGTTTTGGAAACCCTGGTGCTATAGTGGTTAAGAGCTACGGCTTTTAACCAAAAAGTTGTCAGTTTAAATCTGCTGGGCACTCCTTGGAAACTCTGTGGAGCTGTTCTACTGTCCTATAGGGTTGCTATGAGTTGGAATCAGCTTGATGTAGGTGGCTTTGGTTTTGCTTGCTTTATTGTTTTGAAATTGTGGTCATTCACAGACTGATGTCTCTGGCTCCCTGTTTCATATATTTTTAGTTTTGTTTTATTATTGAGAGTTCATTACCAACATTGCTATCTGACTGATACTTTCCTGGATTCTAGACTCAGGTTATTGTTTGATGTTGGCTACCTAATCAAAGACTTCCCTTTAATATTTCTTGCAAAGTTGGTTTGGTTTTTATAATTTTCACTTATTTCTAAGTACTGGGAATGTGTTGATTTTGCCATCACATTTGAGAGTTTTTCAGGACATTATTCCTGTTTGGCAATTGTCTTTTTAAAAAATCTATATTTTATTGTGGTTTAAGTGAAAGTTTGCAATCCACGTCAATTTGCTGTATAAAATCCCCTACACATACATTTATGCAACTGTAGCTACTCTCCCAACCCTGTGACGGCACACTCATCCTTTCCAATCTGTACTTCCCATGTTCATCCCACCAGCTCCTATCCCCTCTTCTCTACTCTCACAGTTCATCTTTAGAGACGAATTTCTCCAATAGCCTCATTTATACATTTAAGTCAAGAAGTACACACTTCACCAGCATCAGTCTATGTCTAGTCCAATTTTTGTCTAAAGAGTTGGCTTCGGTACTGGTTTCAGCTCTGAACTAGCAGTGAGTCCAGGGCCTAGATTCTCAGGGGACCGTCCAGGATGTCTGACAATCAAGTCTGCTCTTTAAACCAAGTTCTAGATCTGCACCCTTATTTTGCTCCTACTACATCAGAGACTAAGTTGTGTTGTCTGCCAGGGCAGTCATGGGTGGTAGCAAGTTACCACCTTGTTCTTCCTGTCTCATCATGATCTAGTCTCCCACCTTCCCATTTTGCCCCTTTCACCTCCTGGGATCGTATTTTCCTCATGTCTTTGATATCCTTTGTTCTCCTCTCCTCCAGGTGGATTAGGACCAACCAGTGCTTCTTGGATGGCAGCTTGCTAGCCTTTAAGAACCCAGATGCCACTCACCTTAGTTGTGCCAATTGACCTATATGTCCCTTGAAACTATGGTCACCAGACTCCCACCCATAGTACTCTAACCTTCAAGATGTTCAGTTGCATTTAGGCAATCTTTTTGCTTTTAATGTAGTTCAGCCATGTTAATCTCTTCCTACAGCCTGCTGTCACTTCCTTCACTTGACCCGTTTCCTATCTACTATCTAACCTTTGAATACCAGTCTTCCTCCCACCCCTCACTTGTTACACCCATCAAGGATTCTTTTCTTCAGCACTTAAGCCTTCTCTTGAGTCCTATTAATAGTGGTCTCATACAATATTTGTCCTTTTGAAAATGACTAATTTCACTCAACATAATGTCTTCCACATGACTCCGTGTTATCAGATGTTTCCCAAGATCGTCATTGTTCTTTCACATTGCATAGTATTCCTTTGTGTGAATATACCATAGTTTGTTTATCCATTTATCTGCTGATGGGCACCTAGGTTGATTTCATCTTTCTTGCTATTGTGGACAGTGCTGTAATAAACATTGGTCTGCATGTATCTACTCATGCAAGAACCCTTACTTCTCAAGAATATATTCCAAGCAGTGGGATTGCTAGATCACATGATATTTCTATTTCTGGCTTTTTAAGGAGGTACAAAGTGATTGTACCATGTTACATTTCTACCAGCAGTGTAGAACAGTTCCAGTCTCTCTACAACCTCACCAATCTTTATTGTTATATGTTTTTTGGTTAATATCAGACTTGTCAGAGTAGTTTTGATTGGTATTTCTCTAATGGCTAATGATCATGAGAATTTCCCTGTGAGTCTGTTGAGTGCCGGGGTGTCTTCTTTGGTGAAATCCCTGTTCATATCCTTTGCCCATTTTTTAATTAAATTACTTGTCTTTTTCTTATTGAGGTTTTGCAATACCTTGTAGATTACAGAGATTAGACACCAATCAGATTTGTGCTTGCAAAAAATTTTTTCCCAGCCTACAGACTATCTTTTTACACTTTTGGTGAAGTCTTTGGATGATCATAACTGTTTTATTTTTAAGAGTTCACATTTATCTATTTTTTCTGCATCTGTGTACTGTTGTTAATATTTTTAGTCTGTTTACACCATTTATTAGGGCTTCCAGAGTTGTGCCTATTTTTATTCTATAATCTTTATCATTTTTTATTTTATATTTAGGTAATTGATACATTTTGTTTTAGTTTTAGTACCAGTGTGAGATATGGGTCTTATTTTTGAAGGACATCCAGTTTCACCAACACCATTTGTTGAAGAGACCATTTTATTCCCAGCTCATGGACTTTTGGCCTTTATCAAATATAAGCTGTTTTGTAAATGGATGGTGTTATAACCAGATTCTCTATTCTGTTCCATTGCTCTGTGTATTGTTTTTTGTACACTGCTAGGCTGTTTGGATTACTGTGGCAGTGTAATAGGTTCTAAAGTCAGGCAAAGTGAGGCCTCTCACTTTATTTCTCTTCTTCAGCAATGCTTTATTTATCCAGTGGTTTTTCATTTTCCATATGAAGTTAGCGCTTTGTCACTCCATCTCCTTAAAAAAATTACACTGGAACTTGTACTGGGATTGCACTGTACCTATAAATTGCTCTTCTTGTCCATGACCAAGGTAGGTTTCTCCACTTATATAGGTCTCTTTTGGTTTTTTGTGGCACAGTCTTGTAATTTACTTTGTATGCATCTTTTACACCTCTGGTTAGATTTCTTCCTAAATATTTTATCTTCTTTGGGGTTATTTTAAATGGTATTGATTTGGTGGTTTCCTCTTTGATGGCCTGTTCACTGGAGTAAAGGAGTCTCATTGATTTATTTATGTTTAACTTATATGCTGATATTTTGTTGGACTCTTCTATTGGGTCCAGTAGTTTTTTGTGGATTCCTTTAAGATTTCTCTGTATAAGATCACATCATCTGCAAATGGAGATGCTTTTACTTCTTCCTTACCAATTTGGATACCCTTTATTTCTTTATCTCATCTGATTGTACTGGCTGAAAATTCCAGCACAATGTTGACTAGAAGTGGTGACAATAGGCATCTTTTTTTGCTTCCCATTCTCAAGGGAAATGTTTTCAGCTTTCTCCACTTAGGATCATAATGGATGTTAGCTTTGCATGTCGTTGTTGTTGTTAGGTACTGGCAAGTCAGTTCCCACTCATAGGGACCCTATGCACAACAGAACTAAACACTGCCTGGTCTTGTACCAAGTCTACAATCATTTTAATTCATAAGCGCATTGTTGCAGCCACCATTTCAACCCATCTCATTGAGGATCCTCCAATTTTTTGCCGACCTTTCACTCTACTAAGCATTATGTCCCTCTCTAGGGACTGATTCTTCCTTAGAACATGTCCAAAATATGTGAGATGCTGTCTCACCATCTTTGCTTCCAAGAAGCACTCTGGTTGTACTTCTTCCAGAACAGGTCTACATGTTCTTTTGGCAGTCCATGGTACATTTAATGTTTTCCAGCACCACTATTAAAGGCATCAATTTTTCTTCTGCCTTCTTTATTCATTGTTCAGCTTTTGCATGAATATGATCAGACTGAAAATACCATGGCTCAGATCAAGTGCACCTTAATCTTCAGATGACATCTTTGCTTGTCAACACTTGAAAGAGGTCCTTGGCAGCAGATTTTCCCAGTGCAATGCATCTTTTGATTTCTTGACTGCTGCTTGAAATTGCATTGGTTGTGGACCCAAGTAAAATGAAGTCCTTGAGAATTCAATCCTTTCTCTATTTATCACAATGTTTGCTTACTGTTCCAGTTGTCAGGATGTTTGCTTTCTTGATGTTGTGGTACAATTCATTCTGAAGGCTGTGGTCTTAGATCTTCATCAGTGTTTCAAATCCTCTTCACTTTCACCAAGCAAGACTGTGTCAACTGCATAATGAAGGTTGTTTATGAGTCTTCCTCCAATCCCGATGCCTCATTCAATGACGTTTCTTTCAATTAAATTATTGATAGGTATGAATTTAGTGCAGTCATTTTGCTGCCTTTTTTTTTAATTGAGCATTGCAATTTTTTAAAGGTGGGAAAAATATCATAAAATGTCTCAAGGTTAAGGATACCGTTGCTACAATGCGATTTATGACCTTAGAGTTGTTTATGGCTCTGTCCCTGGAATGTGAAGTTAGTGACTGAAGGCAAATTTCACAGGCACTTCATCAGACTGTGTTAGTTCTGCCAGTGCAGGTTTGCAACCACCAGGTCCTGCCCACTTGCAAACTGTTGTCATTATTCATACAAAGCCCATATCATAATAAGCATTTGGAGCATTTTAGATTTATATCAAGCACAGTCTCTCCTGATCAAAGTGTAATGTCATATCCATTGATGGAGCTTACAGGAAGGAAGAAGCATCAACAAGACCAACCTTCTCCCTTAAGCTATATTCTGTCTTAACAAATATCCAAATAGATTGTAATCCATGGATACATTGGAAAATCTGTAGGATACAGATTGGCATACCATAGACTACCAGCAGAATAAAAAATTTGCCTTCAAAGAAGCATATCTGGAATTTCCTTAGAAGTGAAGACAGTAAGATGTTGTCTTGTTCGCTTTGGATGTGTTATCAGAAGGGAGCAGTCCTTGGAGAAGGACACGAGGTTTGGCAAAGTAGAGGGGCAGTGAATGAGATGTGTTTTTGTCATCTGGTACTGCTGCAACAGAAATACCATAAGTGGATGGCTTTAGCAAAGAATAGCTTATTCTCACACAGCCCAGTAGGCTACAAGCCTGAATTCAGGTTATCTGCTCCAGAGTAAGGCTTTCCCTCTTTGTCAGCTTTGTAGGGAGGTCCTTGAATTGTAATCAGTCTTTGGTTAGGGAGCATCTTGGCACAGAAACCTCAGGTTCAAAGGATGCACTCTGTTGTTGGTGCTGTTTTCTTGGTGGTATGAGGTTCCCAACTCTGCTTGCTTCCCTTTTTTCTTTTCTCTCTGTCTCTTTTTTTTAAAAATTTTTTTTTTATTGTAACTAAGTCAAAGTTTACAATCCAAGTCAATTTTCCATATAAAACCCTGGGTATTTGGTAACTTTTTTGGGGTGTGTTGTTGACAGTTTCTTTATTCCACTTAATTTTCTTTGCTCAGTTGTGCTATTTGATGGATTTTCTTCTCATCCTTTTCATTTTTGTTGGTTAAATATCTGCTGAGACTACTTGATTTCTTTTTTGTTTTGATGTGTGGGATTTTTAATTTCCTTTGGAATTATCTTGATAATTACCCCTAATACACTAAGTTTAAACCAGTCTTTAAAGTTTTTTCCCTGCTTTGACCTCCTCTCTGTCTGTAGGATCTATGAATACATTAATTTGTCCCTCTTTTCGTATAATGTTGTGATGATTTACATACTGAGATCTCTGTTTCCCTCTTTTTAGTGTTTTACTTTTGATTTATTTTAGTGGTTTCCCTATCCAGGTTGATGTCTTGATGTTCTGTCCTTAATGTATCCTTCTGTGCATATCTGATGTTACTAATACTCTAATCAAAACTTCCTTCAATGCTTTTTGTAACACGGGCATGTTTTTTTGCAAATTCTTAAACTTCTGTTTATCTGGGAATGTCTGATTTTAGCTGTTGTATTTTAGAGACAGTTTGGCAGGATATAATTCTTGGTTGGTAGGTTTTTTCCTTCAAAGCTTTGTGTATGTCATCCCATTGCCTTCTTGTCAGCCTGGTTTCTGCTGAGAAATCTGAGCTCAGTCTTAATGACTCTTCTTTGTACTCTATTTCTTGTTTAAGGGTAGCTGCCTCTATAACCCTCTCCTTATGTTTACTTTTGGTAAGTTTGATGATAATATATCTTGATGCCTTTCTTTTGTGATCTGCCTTCTGTGGGGTTCAATGAGCATCTTGGATAAATAGCTTCTCGTCTTTCACACTAGGGAATTTTTCTTTCAACGTATCTTCAACAATTCTCTCTGTGCTTTCTGTTATCCTACCCCCCAATCCCATTCTAGTACTCCAATCACTAGTAAATTGTTCCTCTTAGTGGAGTCCCATGTAACTCTTAGGGATTCTTTGTTTTTTAAAAGTTATTTTATTTTATTTCTTCCTCTTGTATCCTGGTGTCAGTTGCTTTATTTCCACCCTCACTAGTTCTGTATTCTATTGCTTCCATCCCACTCCTTTGACTTTCTAGTGAATTATCTAACTCTGTAATTTTATTGTTAAAGTGTTGACTTTCAGATTGTTGTTGCTGAAATATTTCTTGCAGTCTGCAATAATTTTTCATTATGCTCTGCAGCACTTTGCCTAATCTCCTTTCTGATGTTTTGAAAAACTTTAAATGTTACAGTTTTGTATTCTACCTTAGACAATTGCAGGAAGCCTTCTTCATCTGGGTAATTCTTTGATTCCCTCCTTTGGCAGTGTTCTGTAGCCATGGTGGTCTACTTCTTTAAATGATTAGAAATTGTTGTCTCTGAGCCATCAGAAAGTTGTAATTTATTTGTTTGGTTGTTGTGTTCTTACTTATATTGTGTTTTGAAAAATATATATCTTAATCTAGTTTCCAACTCTCCAAATACTCTAGCCATTCAAGTTAAATTGATTATTTCAGTCTTAAAAATTCCAGTTAGAGGTGTGGGCACACTGAGAAAGGTAAGAAAAATTGTTGGCTCAGGGTAGATGACAGACTTTTTTGCTTCCTCTCCCTTTGTTTCTTTCTCCAAATCTGGGAGAATAGCTAAAGATACATACATAAGATGTCCCTCTTCTGGCCTAGGTGGTGGGTCAGAGTTTAGCACTTGGTGCGGACTAGAGAAGTAGGGAAAGTTTTGTGGAAAGGGAGAGAAATCAAAATGTAAGATTTTGAATGCTCCAGAGTTGCCAATTACTGATCTTATTATCATAAATGGTGAAAATCATCTGCAGTTCTGTAAGTGCAGTCATCCGAGCTCAGGCTCCCCACTGAGAAAGACCCACGCTGCTTATGACACTGTTGCTCTGCTCAGCTGCCAGCCAGCGCTGTGCCACAACTCCACTTGCCTGGCTGGATTGTGTCCCTCTGTAGCATACAGACTTAAATCTGGCCAAAGGAGTTGCTTCTGGACCTGCTTTCTCCTCCCTGTCACCCAGTCTTATCTTTTAGCATTTCGCCTGATATTCATGATTCCTAGAAATCCGACTCGACGGCACTTCTGTTTTTTCATTTTCTCCACCTATCTGCAAGTTGAATTACATGCAAATTTTTGGTCTTGACTGCATCTCACTTGTTTCTTAGGTATTCTTCATTCTTTTCTCTGAATTTTCTTCAAAGTGGCATCAATAGATTTTCCTTCAATCTCACTAATTTTGTCTTCAGTTGTTTCAAATTTACTCCTGAACCTTTTTTCTTGAGTTGTGCGTTTCTGATATTTTGTTGTTTATCTTTCTCTTTTGTATGGTTATTACTTATTTTGACATTTTATTCTTGTACTATTTTCCTGATTTTTTCTATTTCCTTATCTGTATTTTCCTTGATTTTACCCATGTTGTTGTTGCCTTGTCCCTGTTTTCCATGACAATGTCTATTTTTTCCTCAGTTTTGTCTGTGTTTTCCCTGATCTCTTTCCTAATCTCTTGAAAAGCCTTGAATATTAGACTTTAGAATTCCACGTCAGATAACCAAAAGTTATCTGATGTTTTATTTTGGCCACTTGTTGAAGCCATCTTTTCCTGCTTTTTTATATGTTTTGATATTGTCTGCTGTTTCAGAGATATTCAGGTATTATTTTCTTTATTGATTGATTGTGTGCTTGTTTTGTCCTTTTTGTTGTTTTGTTTTGTTTTCATATGTCTGGAGAGTGGACTAGGCATGCTTTGTTGCTTGCTTATCTATCAGAATGATAGCTTTTACCACTTTGCCTAGATAAGCAGCTTAGTTCACTCAGCTGTGTTGTAGTAAGACGGGGCAGGCAGCTAAGGAGAGGCATGATGCTGGAACACTCAACTACAGCACAGCTGTACAGACTTTGTGTGGTTGGGAGAGTGAAATAGGCCCAGGTTATCTAGCTGTGTCACAGCAGGATGGCTGGTAAGTTGTTAGGCTAAATTGTAGCAGGGCAGACCCAACAAGAGGGAGGGGCTCTTTTATGGCTCTGCTGAATGGTCAGCAAGAAGGGAGGGACACAGAACTGGGACACTGAGCTACAGTGTCACATGTTGTGACTGGCAGGAAGACAGAAGCAGGAGGTGCAAAGGAGGAGCAGGGTGGGGTTAGGTGGGGACAAAGTAGGGGATGTTTATACTGTGGTTGCCAGCAGTCAAGGCTGCTGGGATGAGGTAGTTCTTGTCACTACTTTCCAGACCTGAGGAAGTTGTAGGCATGTGCACCTCTGATTATTATACGAGAGTGTTTAGGAACTTCTTTGAGCTTCAGCAAGCAAATAACTTTGGTTTTCTCTCTGTATATGGTGCGCCCATGCTTTTGCTCTGTCTCGTATTGGAAGGTTTATGAAGGTGCATTTCTATGCTTTTCATGTGGTGTTGTTGGCTTTATCTCAAGATAACTAGTCTGCCAACTTGAATCTGCCTAATCCTGGTCTTCTGATTAAAACTTTGTTATTATGTGGGAGAACTACTGATGTGTGGCAAGGTGTGGGGAAAGGCAAACATTCTGTAATCTATGATTAAATATCAGTGTCTTTTAATAGGCCTTAGTCATTTTTTTTTTTTATTTTTAAATCTGGGCCCTTTCTTCTTTCCGGATGTGTACAGTTATAGAAATAAACTGACCTCTGAGCACTGCTTTTGATATATACCATAGATTCTGACAGGATATGTTTTCGTTCTCATTTGAATCCATAAATTTTTTTATTTTGTCCTTAATTTCTTCTATAACCCAAGGCTTTTTGAGCAAGGTGTTGTTCAGTTTCCATAAGTTTGAATTTCTACCTATGAATTTTCTGTTATTGATTTCATCTTTTATAGCTCTATGGTCTGAGAAGATACTTTGCAGTAAATCAGTGGTTTGGATTTTATAGAGAATTGCTTTATGACCTAACACACGGTCTGTTCTGCAGAATGTTCCATGTGCATTGGAGAAGAAGGTATACTTATCTGCTGATCGATGAAAAGATTGTATATGTCAATAAGGTCAAGTTGGTTGATTGTTGCACAATAAGATCTTCTGTATCTTTACTGAGCTCTGAGCTTTTTTCTGGATGATCTACCCATAACAGAACGGGGAGTGTTGAAGTCTCCAACTGTTATTGTGGAATGATTGATCTCATTTTTCAGTGTTGTCAGTATTCAATATATGTAGGTGCTCTGGTATTGGGTGCATAAATATTTAATACTGTGAAGTCCTGCTTGAGTATTGAACCTTTCAGAAATAAATCGTGACCATCCTTGTCCACAATAGTTGATTTTACATTAAAATCTATTTTATCTGAGATTAGTATTGCCACACCTGCTCTTCTTTGTGTATTGTTAGCTTGATATACGTTATTCCAACCTTTAATTCCCAATTTGTTCATATCTTTAAGTCCAAGGTGCATTTCTTGTAAGCACCATATAGGCAGGTCATGCCTTTTGATCCATGATGTCACTCGCTATCTCTTTACTGGAGCATTCAGTCCATTTACATTCAATGTAGTTATTGATAGGTATGTGCTTAGTGCCATCATTTTGACATAATTACTTTTGTGTTGATGTTTTCTGTATTGCTGTTAATGTTCTGTTCTGGAGCATTCTTCTTTATGGGTTGTTTCAGTGTTGGTTTTGTGTTCACTGAGACTCCTGTATTGCATTTCTTATTTTGATACAATGCATTGTTAATCTGCTTTATGGCTACATGTATTGTCCCCCTTAACATACTAAGATTAAACCCAATTTTAACTACTTCATAACTCTGAAACTTCCTGTGCATCTAAAACAACTATAACTACTGTAGTGTATCCCTCTTTTAATATGATGGTATTATAGTTGTCATGATATGATCACAGATTCCCTTATTATAAAACTGTAGCTTTGATGAAGTTTTGTAATTTCCTTAATTGATTTTTTTTAAAACTCTTTTCTCTTTTAGGAGAGACAGGAAGCTTAGAGAACTGGAGTAATAAAAATGCTCTTTCCCCAGTAAGAATAAGACTACAATCAGGTCCTTTCTTCTGGAAAGTAGATCAGTGTTACAGAAAATGTTCTAGGTATATTTCACAATGATTTCTCTTCTCTTATCTCCCCCCCTGCCAGATCAACAAATGAATCTTCCTTGATTCTTCATTGTGAGGAAATGGTAGGATATCCCACGTAGTGCCACAGCTCCCAGCAGTTTCTTACTCTAACCAGTCTTCACTCAGCTTCCAGGTAGGCATCAAAATTCCCATTTGAGAAGAGGCAGAGTCCACATGGCATTAGAGACAGAAGGACAGTGCTGTCCTTTTTCAGAAAAGACTCAAAAAAACTAAGTAA
Organism: Heterohyrax brucei; assembly: GCA_028571685.1. NCBI lineage: Eukaryota > Metazoa > Chordata > Mammalia > Hyracoidea > Procaviidae > Heterohyrax > Heterohyrax brucei. The sequence goes on from CM053150.1 coordinate 135,142,874, forward strand.
AACAGATACAAACAACAGTCCTAGAACCTTAAGTACCAAATGAAAGAATAAAGAACTTGATTAAGCACTGAATGGGATAGGAAACTCACAGAAAACGGAGAATGAGGAGAGGCACTAGGTGAGGTCTTATACCAGTTAATGTGTCCGGATGCACGGCAGCCACCAAAGAAGGCAGGTACAGAGCGTGGGAAAACAACTTTACAGAACTCCCAATAGGAGACAGACCACCAGGTAGCCACAGACACATGCTTTCCCCCTTCCACCCTTCTTCCTTGTACAAAGCCTCTGCCATTTACCAACAGACCACAGTGGCTCAGCTGTAGAGCTTAATACTCATTGACACCCATAGATGACATCTTGAACCTAAGCCACCAAGGACTGTGGACAGGGAGTATAGAAACACAACTCAAAGGAGCTACCCGCAGGAGACAGACCACTTGGTACCCAGGGATATACACTTTCCCACCCCTCATCCTTCTTCCCTCCATTTGACTGCTTCCTTTCAATAGGCCATGGCTGCTCAGCAAAAGAGACACTAGCTCATTACCACCAGGGCCAGCCCCATCTCCACTGGCCAGCCCCTTCAGTGCCTTTTTTATTTGTTTATATTTTTTTGTGTGTGTATTAATAAATATTTGGCTTTTGTTGTTGTTTCTCTTTCTTCTACACAGCATAATGTGCCATCCCCTCCCCTTCTCAACAAGATGTGATTTTTTTTATTGTGATTAAGTCAAAGTATACAATCCAAACAAAATTTGCATACTTGCCTATCTGTAGCTTCTCCAGCTCTCCTTACCAGTGACAGCACACTCCTCCTTTTTTCTATATATGTCATATCCTAACAATCTCCTATTCCCTCCACTCCACACTCTCTTCTCCCTTCTAGTGAAATGTGATTTTTTTGTATCTTCTTTTTCTTTCTTTTTTTTTCCCATCCACTCAACCCTCTGCACTTCCTCCACCCCTTCTAGAGGGGCCCTCAGTTCAACAGCCATAGTGTGTGGTCTCCTCAGGTCTGGCCCACACCACTTTCTCACTCCTTTAGTGCCATTTCATTACCTTATTTATTGTACTGTTGGTGGTGGTTTTATTATTTATTATCTCTCCCTCTCTCTTCCTTCCTTTCCTGTCTCCCATCTACCCAGCTTTGTGCACCACCTCCAACTTCTTGGATGACTGTGCTGTACTACTCAGCTTTGAGCCTTTGGCAAACAACCTCCTAATGTCTGTACCACACCTACAGGCTGTCTCATTCTGCTCCACACTTTTTATTTTTCTTTATCTTTTCCTTTCTACGTTTCTCTCCCACCTAGCCTCAGCAATGCTTCTGCCTCTTCCTGACAGGCTTTGCTGTGCCACCCCACAAGAGAGACATCAGCTCACTGCCACTCCAGCTTTGCCCCACCCTCAATAGCTGGCTCTCCCGCCACCATATTTTTTTTGCTGTTGTTTTACTTGTTAACTTATTTTTAAATTATTTATTGTTTATCAATTTTAAGTGTTCGATTGTTGTTTTTTTTCCTGTCTCTTAATTCACTTTATTTTCTTTCTTCCTGCACACTTAGACATTCATTTGCCACTGTGATGGTTAAGATTATGTGTCAACTTGACTGGGCCATGATTCTCAAGGCTTTGGCAGTTGTATAAAGTGGTCACTGCTGTGGCAAAATATGGTGTGGTACCAGCAGAGGTGGAACCAGTGTTGGCTCACTGCTCCCTCAGCTTCCATCTGTCTACTTTGCTGCCTACTTTCTGTGAATTGATCTTGCCAAACTTTTGCTTTGTTGTGGCTCCAACAGCTGCCATTCTCTTGCCCTCTTACATTGAGTTCTTGGGACTTGAGCTAGCAGGTCTTGGGATTCATTGATCTTCACAGCCTGCAAGTAATGGTACTGTACACTGACCTGCTGATCCTGGATTCACCAGCCCTTGCAGCTATGTGAATCAGCAGAAAACTTGCAATCTTGCCACCATCTTGGGATTCTTCTGTCCTTGTGTTTGTCAGCTTCCACAGCTGTGTGAGGCTTGTATTCTGATCCATGATTGGGATATTTCAATCTCTACAGTTGTGTGAGCTGTTTCCTTCACATAAATCTCTTTCGGTGTATATTTATATGTGTTACTGGTTTTGCTTTCTTGGAGAACACATCCTAAGACAGCTACTCACACTGCTTTGCAATAGGCTAATTCACACTGCTCAACTAGAGAGCAACAAGCACACAGTCTTGCTGGGTCTCTCCTGCACTCATCACCAAATCCTACTGCACCACCATTTATCTACTTTTTACTTTTTTTTTTCTACATTTCCTTTCTCTGTCCTCTTTCCCTTCTTTTAACCCCCCAGCTTAGCTCTGCATATCACATCATCTACTTTCCCTCCTGATTATTTGCACCATGTACCAAGTATCACGTCCATGAGTGGTACTGATGCAGCCTCCCAGACCCTGTCTTGCACTGCCTCCCAACCCTGCCCTGTCACCCCCACTTTGTGCTACATGCTACCATCCCAGTTCTTCCACCTGCACTGGACCTGGCCTGCTTCACCATGGCTGAGTGACTGGAGCTGTCCACCTGGACAAGGTGGTTAGAAGTATCATGCCCACAGGCAAGTAAGCCACAAAGCACTCCAAGGCTGCCTAACCAGACAGAACAAAATAAAGCAAAACAAAAAAAGCAGGACAAAACAAGCAAAGCTACAGTCAATAAAGAAATTAATTTCTGAGTGTCTCAGGGACAGCAGACAATATCAAAATGTATATATAAGAAAGGAGAGGGTGACTCCAAATACATAAAACATCAGATGACCTTCTGCTAGAGGGAAACACAGTGGAACTACCTAATAGGAAGTTAAAGCTCTAATTCTGAACCCAACTCCAAGAGACGAAGGAAAATTCACACAAAACTAAGAAGAAATATGCAAAATCATGGAAAAGACAGATAAAACAATGGAAGAAATCAGGAAAATAATAAAGGAACAAAATGTCAAAATAAACAAATAGCTAGAAATCATCCAAAAACAACAACTAGAAATCCAAAAGGTAAATAATAAGATTTTGGAAATTGACAGTGCAACAGAAGATTTACAAGCAAATTTGAAACAATGGAAGACAGAATCAGCAAAATTAACTACAAATCCTTGGCTATCACTTTGAGGACAAATCAGAGAAACCAATGAAGAAAAATGAAGAAACTCTGAGAATGAGCTGGGACATGGTCAAAAGCTGAAAGTTGCATATGATTGGAATTCCAGAGCAAGGTGGGTGGGGGGTGGTAGAAAACACAGAGAGGATCATTGAAAACTTTCTGACTTACCTAAATTCATGACGGATGTAAAGCCAACAGTCCCAGAAGCTCAATGAACTCCGTAAAGAACAGTCTTCAAAAGAAAAACTCCGAAACATCATAAACACACTCACCAAAGACAAAGACAAAGAATTTTGAGAGCAGCTCCAGAAACATGAAAAGTCACATACAAAGACGAAACAGTAAGACTAGACTCTGATTAATCAGAAGAAAGTAAGTACGAATTTAACCGGATGATATATAAAATTTGGAAAGAAAAAGACTGCCAACCAAGAATAGTTATTATCTTAGTCACCTACAGCAGCTAGAACAGGACTACGAAGAGTAAATGGCTACAACAAAGAGAAATTTATTTCCTGGCTGCATGCCATTGTTGTTGTTAGGTGCTGTGGAGTGGGTTCCGACTCACTGCAACCCTATGCACAACAGAGCAAAACATTGCCTGGTCTTGTGCCCCATCAACAATAGTTTTTATGCTTAAGCCCATCATTGTAGCCACTATGTCAGTCCATTTCATTGAGGGTCTTCCTATTTTTTGCTGACTCTCCACTCTGCCAACCATGATATCCGTCTCCAGGGACTGATGACTCCTGACAACAAGTCCAAAGTATGTAAGAAGCAGTCTCACCACCTTTGCTTCAAAGGAGCACTCTGGTTGTACTTCTTCCAGAACAGATTTGTTTGTTCTTTTGGCCGTTCATGGTACATTCAGTATTCTCCTGCAACACCACAATTCAAAGGCATCAGTTCTTTTTCTATCATACTTATTCATTGTCCAGCTTTCACATGCATCTGAAGTGATTAAAAATCCCATGGCTTGGGTCAGGCATACCTTAGTCCAAGGTGACATCTTTACTTTTCAGAACTTAGCAGAGGTCCTTTGCAGCAGATTCTCCCAGTGCAATGCATGTTTTGATTTCTTGACTGCTGCTTCCATGAACACTGCTTATGGAACCAAGTAAAATGAAATCCTTAACAACCTCAGTTCCTTCTCCATTTATGATGATGTTGCTTACTGGTTCACTTATGAGGATTTTTGTTTTCTTGATGTTGGGATGTAATCCATACTCAAAGCTGTGGTCTTGGATCTTCATCAGTAAGTATTTCAAATTCTCTTCACTTTCAGCAAGCACAGTTGTGTCATCTGCATAAAACAGGTTGTTAATGTGTCTTCCTCCAATCCTGATGCCTCGTTCTTCTTCATGTAGTCCAGGTTGTTGGGTCATTTTCTCACCCTACAAAGGTGTGGTGAAAGCATGAAACCCTAACTCACACCTTTCCTGAATTTAAACCACGCGCATAACTGCCTCTTGATTTGTGTTCAGATTCCTTAACAGCACAATTAAGTATTCTGGAATTTCCATTATTCACAACGTTAGTCATAATTTGTAATGATCCACACAGTCGAATGTCTTTGCATAGTCAGTGAAACACAGGTAAACATCTTTCTGATGTTCTCTGCTTTTAGCCAAGAGCCTTCAACATCAGCAATGATATCCCTGGTTCCACATCCTCCTGTGGATCCAGTTTGAATTTTCAGCAGTTTCTTGTCAATATACTGTGGGGGTCACTTTTGAATGATTTTGAGCATAATTTTACTTGTATGTGATATTGAGATTGTTCAATAATATCCACATTTGGTTGGATCACTTTCCTTGGGAATTGATATAAATGTGGATTTTTTCCAGCTGATTGGCTGGGTTGCTGTACTCCACATTTCTTGGCATAGATAAGTAAGTCCTTCCAGTGCCACATTTGTTTGTTGAAATATCTCAATTGATATTTCACCAGTTTGTGGAGCCTTGTTTTTTGCCAATGCCTTCAGTGCAGCTTCAACTTCTTCCTTCAGTATCACCAGCTCCTGACCATATGTTACCTCTTCAAATGGTTGATCATCGACCACTTCTTTCTGGTATGATTCTGTGTGTTCCTTTCACCTTCTTTTGATGCTCCTTGAGTAGTTTAATAGTTTCCCTGCAGAATCTTTCACTATTGCAACTCAAAGCTTGAATTTTCCCTTCAGTTCTTTCAGCTTGAAAAATGCAGAACATATTCTTCCCTTTTGTTTTCTATTTCCAGTTCTTTATACGTCATTATAATATTTTATTTTGTCTTCTCAAGCTGCGTTTTGAAATCTTCCATTCAGTTCTTTCACTTGATCATTCCTTCCTTTTGCTTTAGCTGCTTGACATCCAAGAGCAAGTTTCATGATCTCTTCTGACATCCAATTTTGTCTTTTCTTTCTTTATTGTGTTTTTAAATAACCTCTTGCTTTCTCATGGATGATCTCTTTGATGTTATTCCACAGTTTATCTGGTCTTCAGTCATCAGTGCTCAGCGTATCAAATCTGTTCATGAGATGGTCTCTGAAATCAGATGAGATATACTCAAGATCATACTTTGGCTCTCATGGACTTGTTCTCATTTTCTTTGGTTTCATTTGAAGTTGCACATGAGCAACTGATGGTCTGTGCTGCAGTCAGCACCTGGTCTTATTGTGGCTGCTTTCCTATCATCTTTCTCCACAGACACAGTCAATTTGATTCCTGTATATTCCATCTGGTTAGGTCCGTGTACATAGTTACTGCTTATGTTAGTGAGAAAAGGTATTTGCAGTGAAAAATTTATTGGTCTTGTGAAACTCTGTCATGCAATCTCTGGCATCATTTATATCACAAAGGCCATGTTTTCTAACTGTCAATTTGGTTGTACTGTGGGAACTTGAATGTTGCCATTATGATGGAAGCTGTGCCACTGATAATTAGTTACCAGCATGATTACCCATGGTAGACAGGCTTCAATTGAGCTTACAAACTAAGACAGACTAGGAAGGACACAGCAGTCTACTTCTGAGAAGAATTAGTCAGTGAAACCTTTTAAATTGCAGTGGAATATTTTCAGATATAGTGCCATAAAATGATCTCCCCAGGTTGGAATTTACTGAGAAGATGACTGGGGAAGAGCTGCCTTCTCAAAGTAGAGTCAGAACTAATGATGTGAATGGAATAAAGCCTTTGGGACCTTTATCCGCTGATGTGGCATGACTCAAAATGAGAAGAAACAGCTGCAAACATATATTAATAATCAGAACACGGAATGTACAAAATATGAATCTAAGAACATTGAAAATCTTCAAAAATGAAACGGGATGCATAAACGTAGTATTCTAGGCTTTACTGAGCTGAAATAGACTGGTATTGTACATTTTGAATCAGACAATCATACAGTCTAGTACACCAGGAATGAAAACTTAGAGAGGAATTGTGTTACATTCATTGTCAAAAACAACATTTCAAGAGCTGTCCTGAAGTACAGTACTGTCAGTGGTAGGATAATATCCATGTACCTACAAGGTAAGCCAGTCAGTATGACTATTATTGAAACATATGGACCAACCACAAAGGCCAGCAGTGAAGAAACTGAAGATTTTTACCAGCTTCTACAGCCCTCACAGTATAGTAGGCTAAAATTCCAAATTCAAGGTGTCAGCTCCAGCAAGACTTTCTCTTTCTTTAGGCTCTGAAGGAAGGTTCTTGTCAGTCTTCATCTGGTTGAGGAGATTCTCAGGCACAGGAATCCTGGGTGCAAAGGATGTGTTCTGCTCTTGGTGCTTCTTTCACGATGGCATGAAGTCCTCACTGTCTGCTTGCTTCCCTTTCCTTTTATCTCTTGAGAGATTAAAACTGGTGCAGGCCACACCCCAGGGACTTTCCCTTTACAATGGATCAAGGAAGTGACCTGGGTAAAGGTGATATAACCTCACACTAATCCTCTTTAACATAAAATTACAACCACAAAATGGATGACAACTTCACAATATTGGAAGTCATGGCTTATCTAAATTGATAAACACATTTTTGGGGTGATACATTTGACTCATTGATGCATATACTGAAAAAATTTGGTTCAAATATGACGGTGAAATTAGGACATTTCCAGGTAAACAGAAATTAAGGAAATATGTAAAATTAAATCATATTTACAAGAATTATTAAAGGTAACCCTTTGGTTAGAGAACCAACGTCAGATAACAACCTCAATTTGGCATGTAAGAGAGGTTCAGTTAGCTGCCAAACTAGATAATGAATTCTCAAAGGGAAATAAAACTAAAAAATTTACAGTGGGGAACCAGAGTCGTAAACCTGTACACGGCAACATTAGAACAATAAAAGGGAATAAATGGTGCAGGTACAAAACTTTAAAATGGAGAGGAAGTAAAGTTGTTACCACACAAAAAAGACTAGTTTAAACTCAGAAAGGTAGGAGTAAATTTCAAGGTAACCACAAAGATACATACATAACCTACTCATTAAAATAAAGAAGCAAAACACAAAATCTCAATGAAAACAAAATCTACAAAAACAAAAGACATGAGAAAAAAATTCCATAAACAAAGGAACTCAGCCTAGAAGAATGCTACAGCACCAAAAACAAAAACAAAAAACCAACAACAAAATGAAGGCAATAAACACATACCTAGCAATAATTACACTGAACACAAAGGGCTTAAATGAAGGTGCAAAGAGTCAGAGAGTAATGAAATGGATAAGAAAGAGGATTCATCAGTAAGCTGTCTACGAGATATACCTTAGAAACAAAGGTGTAAGTTTATTAAAAATCAAAGGTTGGAAAAAACATATCAAGCAAACAGCTACCCAAAAGATCAGGAGTAGCAATGCTAATCCTAGATAAAATGGCTTTAAACCTTACCATCAAAGACAAAGAAAGGCATTATATAATTAATAAAGACTCAATCCACCATGAAGACATAACCATAATAAGTATCTATGCACCCAATGACAGGGCTACAAAATACATAAAACAGATCTTGATATCAACGAAAAGAGAAAGCGCAATTTCCATGACAGTAGTTGTAGACTCACACAGCAGTTTAAGTAAAGGACAGAACATCTAGAAAGAAACTCAGCAAAGATACAGAAGATCTAAAGATCACAATCAACAACCTTGACCTTTTAGCCATGTATAGAGCAATTCACCCAGTAGTGGAAACTACATATATATATATATTCTATTGTGTGGGGAACATTTTCAAGAATGGACCATATCTTATGCCACAAAGCAACCCTCCACAAAATCCAAAAGATTGAGATAACACAACAGATCTTTTCTGATCACGACACAAGCAAAATAGAAATTAATGACACAAAGAGCAAATAAAAAATATCAAATACTTGGAAACCGCATGGTGCTTTGCCTAAAAATTGCTGGGTAATAGAAAATATAAAAAGTAGTATCAAAAAATTATGATAATGAAAACACAGCATATCAAAACTTTTGAGACACAGCAACAGCAGTGCCTAGAGGTCAATTTATAGCAATAAAAGCACACATCAAAAAAATAAAAAGACAAAATCAAAACACCAGCTACAAAACTTGAACAAATAGAAAGAAAACAGCAAAAAAAGCCCACAGTGAACAGAAGAAAGGAAATAATAAAGATTAAAAGAGAAACAAATGAAATAGAGAGTAGAAAAACAACAGAAAGACTCAGCAAAACTAAAAGTTGATTCGGTGAAAAGAGCAACACAATCAACAATGGCTTATTGGCCAAACTGACAAAGAAAACCTGGAGAATATGCAAATAACAAAAATAAGAGAAGAAATAGATGACATTACAACAGACCCAACTGTAATAAAAAGGATCATAGCAGAGTACTATGAAAAGCTATACTCCAACGAATTTAAAAATCTAGAGAAAACAAAAAATTCTAGAAACACACTATGTATCCAGACTAATGCAAACCAGAAAGGAGAATTTGAACAAACTACGAAGAGAAGAGATTGAAAAGATAATAATAATAATCCCTAACAAAAAAGCCCGAGCCCAGATGGCTTCACTGGAGAATCCTACCAAGCATCCAGAGGCAAGCTTATAGAAGTGCTACTCAAACTTTTTCAGAACATAGAAAAGAAAGCAATACTTCCAAATTCATTTTATTTAGCCAGTATAACCTTTACACCAAAATCCAGCACATACCACAAAAATGGAAAATTACAGACCAGCATCTGTCAAGAGCATTGATACAAAAATTCTCAGCAATATTATAGCAAATATAATCCAGCATTGCATAAAAATCAATTAATAAACCCTGATCAAGCGGGATTGATACCAGCTATGCACGGATAATTCAACATTAGAAAACTAATTGATGTAATCCACCACATAAAGAGACACATGGTCATCTCAACAACTTTAGAAAAGGCATTCAACAAAGTTCAACAATCATTCCTGATAAAAACTCTCAATAAAATAAGTACAAAAGAGAAATTCCTAAACATAATAAAGGGCATCAATTTCAACTTGATGATAGTAGATTTTGGGGGGAGTGGTTTATAAAAATCAAATAGCCAATATCATTCTTAAATAGAGAAACTGAAGACTTTTCCTTGAGAATAAGAGTCAAGCGAGGATGCCTTTATCACCACTTCTATTTAACATTGTTAAATGTTAAATGGATGTCCTCGCTGGAGCAAGAAGGCAAGAATAAATAAATAAATAAGCACCCAAATTGCAAATCTATCCATTTGAGGATGATGCAATACTGTACGTAGAAAACCCAAAAGACACTACAAGAAAACTGTTGAAACAAACAGAAAGATTCAGCAGGGTTAGAGGATGCAAGATAAACACACAGAAGTTAGTTAGATTCTTATATACCAATAAAGAAAACTATGAAAAGGAAATCAGGAAAACAATATCATCTATAATACCCCTAAGAAAAATACTTAGGATGTAAAAGACCTATACAAGGATGTAAAAGACCTATACAGAGAGAACTAAAAAATACTGCCATAAGAAACCTACATGAATGGAGAAACACACCATGTGCCTTGACAGATAGACTCAACAGTGTAAAAATTTCAATACTGCAATGCAATCTTGATTCAAATACAAACAACATTCCTTGAAGAGGTGGAAAAACTAATCATTAACTTGATATAGAAAGGAAGGGGCCCTGAATAAGTAAAGCACTACTGAGGAATAAGAATAATGTAGGAGGACTCACCCTACCTTACCTCAAAACTTACTGTAGTTAGTGTAGTCAGAATAGTCTGGTACAGTACAATGACAGATACACTGAACAATGAAACAAAATAGAGAACTCAGATGTCAATCCATCCATCTATGGTTGCCTGATTTTTGGCAAAGTCCTAAAGTCATCAAATGGGAAAAAACAGTCTTTTGAAAAAAATCGTGCTGGAGAAACTGAATGTCCATCACACACACAGACACACACACAAAACTGAAACAGGGTCCATTCCTCACATCATATGCAAAAACTAACTCAACGGATCAAAGGCCTAGAGATATAACCAAAACTATAAAGTTTATAGGATAAAAATTAGGGTCAGTGCTCCAAGCTGTAATTCATGGCATTAACCACATTTAAAGTGTAACCAGCAATACACAAACACCAGCATTACTACAGCAAATTAAAAAAAAAAAAAAAACAACAACAAGAAATAACGAATATTGGAAAGGCTGTAAGTAGATTACAATTCTTATGCACTAGTATTGGGAATGAAAAATGATACAATCATTCTGGAAAAAGATACAGTGCTTCTTTATAAAGCTAGTAATGGAAACACCATATAAACCAGCAATCCCATTCCTAGGAATATATCCTGTGGTCCCTGAAATCGTTTTGTAATTCCATTTCGTATATCCTTGATATATATATATATTTGTCACATGAATAGACATAGGCACACACATGTTCACTGTAGCATTGTTCACAATAGGAAAAAGATGGAAACAACCTACGTGCCCATCAATGATACACGGGCAAACTGTGATGCATACATACACACCATGCAATGAAAAAGAACACTGATGAATCTGGGAAGTATCTCACAACACAGGTGAATCTGGAGGGCACTGCACTGAGTGAAATAAGTCAATCTCAAAAGGACCGATACTGTATGAAGCCATTACTAAAATGCTCAAAATGAGACAATCTTTGATGGGTACAAGGGAATGAAGTGGTAGGGAGGGGTAAACACTAACTTATCAATAGATAGTGGTAACTCTGGTTAACGATAAGACAGTACACAATACGAGGAAGTCAGCACAACTTGTACAATGCAAGGCAATGGAAGCTCCATAGACATATCCAGACTCCCTGAGGGATTGATTTGCTGGTCTGAGGGCTGTAGGGAACATGGTCTCAGGCAACATTTAACTCAATTGGCATAACAGAATTTATAAAGAAAATCTGCTATATTCTGCTGTGGGGAGTAGTTTCTAGAATTTTAAAAGTTTGTAAATAGCCATTTAGGATACTCTTCTGGTCTCATCCTCCCTGGGGTAAGCGAGAATGAAGAATACCAAAGACATAGGGAAAGATTAATCCAAAGGATTAACGGACCACAACTCCACAGCCTCTACCAGACAGCTCAGCACAACTAGACGGTGTCTTTCTACCACCAATGATTGTTCTGACAGGGATCACAATAGAGGGTTCCTGACACGAACTGGAGAAAAAATAAAAAGGTAGAAGAAAATTCTAACACACAAAGACCAAACTTACTAGTCTGACAAAGACTGGAGAAACCTCAAAGAGTAGAGCCCCAGAGACCCTTATAGTGCAGTAGTGAAGTCACTCCTGAAGTTAACTCTTAACAAAAGATTAAACAGTCTGGTTAAATGAAGACTAAATTGGCACACCAACCCAGGGGTAGGGTAAGAAGACAGGAAAGGACAAGAAAGCCGGTGATGGGAAACCCAAGGTTGAGACAGGGAGAGTGCTGATGTGTTAGGGGTTGGTAACCAATGTTCCAGCCAAGCCAGCCAAATGCCGTCGAGTCGGATCCGACTCATGGCGACCCTAACAACACATTTATTGTTTAATGAGAAAACTAATTTTCCACGTAAACTTTCATCTTAAAAAAAAAAGTTATGCTTTTTAGATTAACCTTCTTTGTGGTCCCTGAAAGCCAGTGTTTTTTCATTTTGTCAACCCATTTCACAAGCTTAGCAAAGTTTTCTCTGAAGCCTCAGTAGTAACTTCTAGAATTGGCAGAAGCCAGATTCACCTCTTTGAGCTTCCAATCTCTTTGAGATCTTCATCACCCAAATCTCTGTTGTTTGGCAGCTTCCTTATGGCTTCAAATTGATTTATTCTATTTTTCTCAGACCTTCTAGTTCTAAGTGAGGATTATAATTTCTGGGGGGAAAAATGAAAAACATTTTATTTTTTCAGTAAGACATAAGCAGAAAAAAGTTTTCATTTCACTGTCTGTATCTTAGTAATCTGAACTTTCAGTTTCATAGCAATTAAAGTACAAAGTAATATTTGTCTCATCCACAAAAAGTATTGCATTAATGTGTACAAAAACAAATTTTGTACACATTACACAGACTAGGATAAGCCTAGTCTGTGTAATACATTTTAGTTTTGTGATCTTCTTAGCAATCACCAATCCAGGCTAAGGCAGTAAATTTAATGCCATGTAACAACTGCCAACTAGCCTGCAACCTTTGATACAGCTTTCTGAGAATCATGTCATTTAGCAAGCTCTGTAGGTGACAGTATTCTCTTTAAAACTCTGAAGGTAGTTTGTTCAACTTCATGGTCACACAAACGTTGGTAATAGCATTTATGATCTTACATACTTCTGACATGATCTCAAGGGAAAATCAGCAATCTGCAAAGTTGCTTAAATTTTCCAAAGATTCCAAGCTTCTAAGAAGGATTTTTTTTTCCTATTGCCCTCCTTTTATCTTATCTGGTAGTTTTTATACTCCCTGTCGCCATGAGTAGGGTCCCACTCGACGGCACTTGGGTTGACTGTTGTTGCTGTCATTAGATGTAATTGAGTTGGTTCTGACTCAACACCCCTTCTATGTACTCATCGAAATCTGGCATGACTTTCTGGAAGTTCCCTGTCAATGTACTGCTGCAGCTGCCTTTGAATGATCTTCAGCTAAATTTTACTGGTTTATGATATTAATGATACTGTTTGATAATTTCCAAATTCTGTTGAATCACCTTTTTGGGAAACAAGCACAAATATAAATCTAGCAGTGTTTAGTTTAAGTAAACCAAAAATCAAACCCAATGCCTCTGAAATAGTGGTGCCTGATTCATTTTATATCAGGTTTTCTTGTTTTCAATACCAATGTAATGAACTGTTTGAACTAGATAAAACATATGCAAAGTGTCTTAGACTGGGTTCCCTATAGAAGCAAAACTAGTAAAGCATATATATGTGCATATATGTATATATATGTAGAGACACGGAGAGAAACACTTATCTTAAGGAAATGGCTCCCACAGTTACGGAGTCTGGAAAGTCCCAACTCCAACAGTCAAACATTTGATGGACAATTCTACTGATTCATGTGATTGCAGGGGCCAAATCATCCAGAAAGAGCAGGTCACACAGAAGAGTGCTGGCTCACAGGACTTCGGAGCTGGTGAAACTCAAAAACATCAAATTAGATGATAAGCCATGGGGTCAAATACCTAGAACTGGATGTTGGATGACAACCAGCCAGAAACAGGATCCAGACAAGCAAGAAAGTGAGTTTTACCAGAATATCTCTCTCATGTGATACACACACACACACACACACACACACATGCATATTAATATATATTGTATACATAACACATATATATATTGCAGGCCACATCCCTGAGGAAACTCTCCTTACAGCTGAACAGCTCATCACAACAAATCACATCATAGAGATTCATTACATCAAATCACAAAATGGAGGATAATTACATGATACTGAGAACCATGGCCTAGCCAATGTGACCCATCACATTAACCTTCACAGTCTGCATCTTATCAACTTGGCACCTGTACACATCTCCTTAAATAGTAAACCATACATGATCTTTAAATAAAATGATTATAAGGTCATACTTGTATCTAACTGCATACAACTAACAAACACATAACCCAAAATGCATACAGCCCTGTTTACATCTTATATTTTTTTAAGTTCTAGGACAAGTGAAGTAAGAAAATAATATACACATACAATAATACAAGAAACAAATACTCGTAGCAATTACAGCCCTTGTTTCTGTAACTGGTCACATTGTGATGAGTGATATTTAGACTTACATTCTTCCACCTCTCACGCTATAATTCTTTCACCCTCAGCAAGCATTTCAGCTAGGCATCATTCTTGGTCAGACTGGGTGACCGATGTCTTCATTCCCAAAGGGTCTGGGCCATTAGTGGTCATGTCAGAAAGAGATTCCTGTAGTTTCCCGTTGACTTTAATCACAGCACATAGTGATATTGAGAGATGCAGCAAGGGATCTCTACTATTCCAGAAACACTCTTCTTTGCCTCCATTATATAATACCAATTCTATCTCCCTTTAGTAATCAGGATCACATCAGCCACATGACCAAAAAGTTTCTGTCAGTCCAAAACAAGAGTCACAATGGTGTTGCTAACCTTTCTGGATATCAGAAGGATTATTCATTATGAATTTGTACTAAGTAGACACACAATTAACAAGTTTACTATTTGGAAGTGCTGAAAAGGCTGCATAAGAAAGTTAGATGACAATGACCCGAACTTTTCATCAGCAACTCATGGCTCTTGCATCATGACAGTGTAACAGTTAACTCAGAAGTGGCGGTGAGGGAGCTTTTAATCCAGTAAACAAATAACTGTGTTGAAACATCCTCCCTAGTCACCTGATCTTGCCACCAATGACATTTTTATTCACTCGAAGATAAAGGAAATATTGAAAGGTAGACATTTTGATGACATTCAACACATCAGGAATAATAAGACGACAACTCTGATGGCTGTTCCAGAAAAAGAGGTCCAAAATTCCTTTGAGGGTGGACTAGGTGCTGGAGTGGGTACATAGCTTCCCCAGGGGAGTACTTCAAATGTGACCATAGGTGATATTCAGCAGTGAGGTATGTAGCACTTTTTCTAGGACGAGTTAGAGAACTTAATCGGCAGACCTCGCACACATCAAGGAAAACCGGAAATCATCAAAAAACGAAACGGAACGCATAAACATCGATAGCCTAGGTATTCGTAAGCTGACGTGGACTGGTGCTGGCCATTTTGAATTAGCCAATCATGTGGTCCACTATCCTGGAAATGACAACTTGAAGAGGAAAGGTACTGCAGTCATGGTAAGAAGAAACATTTCATGATCTACCATGAAGTTCCGTGATGTTAGTGATAGGATGATAGCCACATGCCTGCAAAAAAAGCCAGTTAATATGACTACTTAAACTGACACACCAAATACTAAAGCCAAAGATGAAGAAATCGAAGATTTTTACCAGCTTCTGCATTCTGAAATTGATCAAACCTGCAATCAGGATGCATTGATAATTATTGGTGACTGGAATGCAAAAGGTGGAAACAAAGAAGGATCAGTAGTTGGAAAATATGGCCTACTGACAGAAATGATGCAGAGAGCACATGATAGAATTTTGCAAGACCAATGACTTTATCATTGTGAATACTTATTTTCAGCAAAATGAATGGTGACTATACACATGGCCCTCGCTAGATGGAATACACAGGAATCAAACATTTGTGGGAAAAGATGATGGAAGAACTCAGTGTCATCAGTAAGAATAAGACCAGGTGCTGACTGCAGCACAGGCCATCAAATGCTCCCATGCAAGTTCAAACTGAAACTGAAGAAGATTAGAACAAGCCCACAAAAGCCGAAGTATGAATTTGAATATATCCCACCAGAGTTTTGTGACTGTCTAGAGAACATATTTGATGCACTGAGCACTGAGGACTGAAGACCATATGAGCTGTGGAATGACACCTAAGACAGTATAAATGAAGAAAGCAAGAGGTCATTTTAAAAACAAGAAATAAAAAAAAGACCAAATTGGATGTCAGAAGAGATTGAAACTTGCTCTTGAATGTCAAGTAGCTAAAGCAAAAGGAAGAAATGATAAAGTGAAAGAATAGAACAGAAGATTTCAAGGAGCAGTTCAAGAAGACAAAGTGTTATAACGACGTACACAAGGAGCTGGAGATAGAAAACCAAAAGGGAAAAACACAGTCAATACTTCTCAAGCTGAAAGAACTGAATTAAAAATTCAAGCCTCAAGTTGCAATGTGAAGAATTCTACATGAAAAATATTAACTAACTCAGGAAACATCAAAACAAGATGGAAGGAATACACAGTCATTAGACCAAAAAGAACTGGTCAACAATGAACCATTTCAAGAGGTAGCATATAATCAGGAACCAAAGGTACTGAAAGAAGTTAAGCCTGCACTGACAGCACTGGAGAAAAACAAGCCTCCAGGAACTGATGAGATATCAACTGAGATGTTTCAACAGCAGATGCAGTGCTGGAATTTCTCTCATCGATGCCGAGAAATTTTGAAGGCAGCTACCAGGGCAACTGACTGAAAGAAATCTGTATTTTTGCCTATTCCCAAGTAAGGTGGTCCAATCAAATGTGGAAATTGTTGAAAAGTATCATTAGTATACAACTCTGCTTGCTGGAATTGAAGAGAAGATCAAAGACCACACAGCCTTCAGTAAGGATTGCACTTCAGCATCAAGGAAACAAAAATTCTCACAACTGGACTGCTAAGTAACATCACGACAAACTGGGAAAGAACTGAGATTGTCAAGGATTTCATTTTCTTTGGTTCCACAATCAGCTCCCATGGAAGCACCAGTCAAAAAATCAAAAGATACACTGCACTGGGAAAACTGGCTACAAAGGTCCTTTTTAAATTAAAGTATTGAACATTTAGATGTCACCTTGAAGACTAAGACATCCCTGACACCGGCACACGATGTCTCAAGAGGCAGTTGTGTAAACAGAACAAGGGGCCATTGCATGGTTTAAAGTTAGGAAAGATATGCATCAAGGCAATATTCTTTCACCATACCTTTTCAATGTGTATGTCAAGCAAGTAATCCGAGAAGCCAGACTATGTGAAAAACAAGACATCAAGATTGGAGAAAGACTCATTAACAGCCTGCATTATGAAGATTATTCAACCTTGTTTGGTGAAAGTGGAGAGGATTAGAAATCTTACTGTAGAAGATCAAAAACTACAGCCTTCAAGATGGATTGTACCTCTACACCAAGAAAACAAAAATCCTCACAACTGGACCAGTAAGCAGTATCATGATAAATGGAGATAAGACTGTGGTTGTCAAGGACTTCATCTTACTTGGTTCTATAATCACAGCAGGTGGAAACAGAGTCAAGAAGTTAAAAGAAGCATTGTATTCACAAAACCTCTGCAAAAGACATCTTTAAAGTACTGGAAATTAAAGATGTCATCTTGAAGACTAAGATGCATCTGATCCAAGCTATGGTGTTTGCAATTGCGTTGTATGCATGCAAAGGCTGGACAATAAATAAAGAAGACAAAAGAAGAATTAACACCTTTGAATTGTGGTGTTGGAGAAGAATGTTGAGTATACCATGGACTTCCAAAAGAATAAATAGGTCTGTTCTAGAATAAGTACAAGCAGAGTATTCCTTGACAGCAAGGACTATGACACTGCATCTTACATACTTTGGACATGTTGTCGAGGGGGATCAAACCCTGGAGAAGGGCATCATGCTTGGTAGAGTGAAGGGTCAGCAGAAAAGAGAAAGACTGTCAACAAGATGGGTTGATACAGTGGCTTTAACAATGGGCTTAAGCGTAAGAACAGTTATGGGCATGGAGCAGTACCGTGGGCAGTGTTTGGTTCTCTTGTGCATGGGGTTGCTATAATTTGGAATTGACTCAACACACCTAACGACAAAATTTCTCCAAAATCTTTAAGTTTTTAATTCAGCGTATTTATGGGATTAAAAAACAAAAGCAATCAAACAAAAAAAATCATGTGTATAAGAAAATCAGAGCTCTGGTGGTACAGTGGTTAAACACTGGGCTGCTTACCAGGAGGTCCATGGTTTGAACCCCCAACCATTTCAAAGGAAAAAGATGTGGCAGTTGTCTTTCATAAAGATTAAAACCTCAGAAACTCCTGTAGTTCTACGATTTCCTCTAGGGTCCCTGTGGGTCAGAATCTACCTTACACCAATGGATTGGGTTATAGACTATGTTAAATGGTGATACATGTTATGAAGAAAAATAAGCTTGCAAAAGCCTATTATGAGAGACTTGCAATTTTAAATACAGAACTGAAGTGACTTAAGTCATATATGCAAGTATAGCAAGGAATCATGTCAGCAGGCCTTAAGAAAGATTAGTTTCTTAACCTGAGGTCTTGTTCTTGGCCACTAAGTCACCAACCACATACCTCATACAGGAAGTGATCTCACAGCTCACCTTACCTAAGTCTACTTCCACCAACAGAAGTCTACATCTTCCATCTGGGTGGATATGTTAGAGAGTTTTGATTCCACTTAATTTTTGAGGCATGTAAAATTTTCCTTCTTAAGGTAAAATGTCTGCTTATAATTTTGAGGGCCACTCAATACTTATGGATATTTAAAATGCTGTCTGATAGTTTTTTGGATAGCCTACAGACTATGTAGATATCTTGAAGATATAAACTATTTTTGCAATCCTTCTACTTCAGAAATATACATTATTCTTACTGAATACACAAAATATTAATATTGTTTGTCCTTGTACTAATGGGGAAACCCTATTGGCAGAGTGGTTAAGTGCTACAGCTGCTAACCAAAAGGTCAGCAGTTCAAATCTGCCAGGTGCTCCTTGGAAACTCTATGGAATAATGCTACTCTGCTCTATAAGGTCGCTATGAGTCAGCATCAATGCAATGGCATGAGTATTGGCTTTTGTATTAGTAGATGTTTTTATGGAGAAAATCCACTCATTGCATTCAGTTAGCAATATTATTTGGAGATTGATACTTAGAATGTATTTAAATGTTAACAGTTTCAAAAAAGTAATTGTATTAGACTCATGAAAAAATGGTTGTGAAATTTTACAAATTTTCATCTAAGCAAAATCACATTGACATTTATGTAACTTGTTCTCTACAGTGAACAATACCTCTTTCCATTAAGGGAATGCAGTAAGAAACTCAAAAGATTCGACGTACACATACAGAAAAGAAGTAGATTGTCAATATTTTCTGGCATACTTTTAAAGCTTGATCATTTGGGTTGCTATGTTACTTTAACAAAAATTGCAGACAAGCTTGGTTAAAATTTGCTGAATGACTTATTTAAAGATGTGATACAGAAAGTAAATTGAAAAAAGCTATGCTGCATATTAAATTGCACTGTCTGTGTACACAGAAGTCACATCAATCTATTCAAGCTTTTTTAATTTGAAGCTTTAAATAGAGACAGGATTATTAAAACGTGTGTCTTGAGTCAATCTCTTCTAACATATAAAAGGAGCAAGCAGATATGGGGGAAGGTAGGTGCCAAGCCTCCTGGAGATCTCCAAAGAACCAAGAAACAGAAGCTGAAGATGATGCATCCGGCACCCCAGCGGCAAGCACCGGATAGGTTCGGAGACTGAATGTGGACAGGCAAAAAGATGAGAAATCTCACTCACGCATGAAAACATGTCACTCAAGCATGAAAAGTGTTGTCGTGGATTGAATTGTGTCCCCCAGAAAATATGTGTAGCCATGTAGCTAGACCATGATTCCCAGTATCTTGTGACTGCCCTCCATTTTGTGGTTTTCCGATATTGTTTATGTTAAAGGATTAGGGTGGGACTGTAAATCCATTTATAAGATCACCTACCTGCTCCATTGTAAACAGAGTTTCCCTGGAGTATGGCTTGCCCTACCCTTAACTCTTTTATCTTGCAAGAGATAAAAGGAAAGGGAAGCAGGCAGAGAACTGGGAACCTCATGCCATCAAGTAAGCAGCACCGGGAGAAGAGGTGTCCTTCAGACCTGAGGTTCCTGCGCCAAATGCTCCCTGGGAAGACTGGCAATACCGGACTTTCCTCCAGAGCCAACAAGGGAGAAAGCCTTCCCATGGAGTGGACATCCTGAATTTGGACTTGTAGCCTACCGGCAGACTGCTTAAGAATAAACCTTCCTTTGTTAAAGCCATCCAGTCTGTGGTATTTCTGTTAGAGCAGCTCTAGCTAACTAAAACAGGCATCAGTCACACAAGAAGAAGTAAACACATCACACACGCAAGGACCAGGTGGGACCAGGGTCTCTGACAGAGAACGATGGACACTGGTCTGCTAACACAACCTTTATTTATAGGCTTTACAGGTAGGAAGTCGACAGGGCATGACATTGCCAAAAGTGGTCATTATCTTTGTATTTTGATTGGTTACAGAGCACAGGGAAGTTTTTGACTTCAAACAAAGGACAGGGACTAGGACACAGTAGCTGCCAGCCCACAGCGTGAAGACACAAGGAAATCCCCCAGAGGTGACACAAAAAGACTTCTCCTAGAGCCAGTGCCCTGAATTCAGACTTCTAACTCTAGAAAATGAATTTCTGTTTGTTAAGATTATCCACTTTTGTTTTTTTGTTATAGCAGCATTTGATAACTAAGACAGTGTGGCAGGCAGAATATTAGCTCTCTGAAATAGGGTCACAGTTTGTGATTTTCTGATGATATAAATCCTAATCTCTGCATGTGGTTAACAGAGTGGATTATGTTAGAGAGGATTATGGTGTAACTGTAAATCCCTTCATAAGATCACCTACCTACTTTTCTGTAAAGGGAGTTTCCCTAGAGTATGGCTTGCACCACCCTTTATCCTTCCATTCTACAAGAGATAAAAGGAGAGGGAAGCAAGCAGAAAGTTGGAAACCTCATATCATCAAGAAAGCAGCATGGGGAGTACAGACCATCCTTCAGACCTGAGGTTCCTTCACCAAGATGCTCCCTGGACAAAGACTTACAACTCAAAGACTTTCCTCCGCAGACTTCCCCTGGAGCGGACATTCTGAATTTGGACTTGTAGCCTACCAGACTGTTTAAGAATAAACCTTCCTTTGTTAAAGCCATCCAGTTTGTGTTATTTCTGTTAGAGCAGCACTAACTAAAATAGAATCTAACCACTGACCATAAAACTTGAACAAATAGAAAGTGCCCATCAATGGATGAAAGTAAAGTAAAGTAAGTAAAGTAAAAGTAAAGCAAGTAAAATATGGTATATACATACAATGGAATGCTACATAATCATAAAGAACAATGATGGGTCTGTGACACATATATCATGGGTGGGCCTGGAGGACATATTGCTAAATGAAATAAGTCAGGCACAGAAGACCAAATATAGAATGTTCCTTTTTTTAATAAGAAGACAAGAAAAAGACATCTGTAAATAGAACCATGTTCATTGGTGGTCACCTGGGAAAATGAAAGGGTGGGAGGATAAGTGTGTTTTACATTATAGATACTCATTATTTTTGGTGATGGGAAAACTGGGACAGAATGTGGATGTAATGAGCACAGCATAACCAAAGTAAGTGATATCACTGAGAAGTGTTCATGAGAAAAGGATGTCTAAAGAGTTTTACATGCATAAAATGGTAGAAATTCCAAAAAAAAGAACAAAAACAAATACTGAGTCTAGAATTATGTATTCTCAGATATGGCATGGAGGTATACAGGTAGGTATGGGTGTATACATACATGAAAACAGATAGAGGTTTCTATATGTTCTTACTGATAAAGATATGCATGAGGAAGTGCTTGTAATTATTGAAGACACAACTAGTAATAATCCTCAGGTATAATCAAACACCTTGTTTGAAAGCTTAGCATGGTAGTCTCAACTGACAACTCAGGCAACAGACATAATACAGCTCACAAAGTTCATTTTCTTTGTCCTAGTGAAATGAATAGTATCTGGGGTCTTAAAGGATTGTGAGCAACCATCTAAATTAAAACTATTCATCTCTACTCATCAGGAACAAAAGAGTAAGAAGGTAATCAAAATCTTCGACAAGAAACAACTCTACAAATCAATAACCTACAGGAACCATGATTTCAAATACCTTGAGACCAGAACAATATGGCCCTCACATACTACCACTGATCAGTCTGGCGGGAGTCATAACAGATAATCCCAGATAAAATGTGAAAAAAAGCTCAGACCAAAACTCAAATTCTCTAAAAAGTCCAGCCTAACTGGATCACTTGAGACTTAGTACTTCCTAGGACTTCCTG
The DNA here is from genome assembly GCA_028571685.1 of Heterohyrax brucei. Taxonomy (NCBI): domain Eukaryota; kingdom Metazoa; phylum Chordata; class Mammalia; order Hyracoidea; family Procaviidae; genus Heterohyrax; species Heterohyrax brucei. Next base: position 135,165,277 of record CM053150.1, read on the forward strand.
AGATTATACCTCAAGACACCCTTTAAACCTTGAACCCAAACTATCTCTTGAGATCATCTTTCAGCAAAAAATCAGGGTACTACTGGTTAGATCAAGGTGGTACTAAAAAATTGTATGAGTCCAAAAGGTAAACATTTAATCTAAAGCAACAATGAAAAGATAAGGGACAGGTAAAATAAGTACTGGACATTGAACAAACAGAACACAATTAAAAATAATGTGGAGACAATGCAGAAAATGTAGCTATGTCATTGATCAATTCGTGTGGAAATTGTCTAATATAAACTGAACTTTCTGTGCACACTTTCACCAGAACACAATAAAATAATGTGAATATATACTTAAAAATCATCTATTGAAAATCCCAGGGAACACAGTCCTACTCAGACATACACAGGGTCACCATGAGTTAGAGGTGACTCTAAATCCATTGGGTTTTTACTATTCAGGAATAAAGTCACACATTTCTTTCTTCTAAATGTGCTTAATTTTGTCTTCTAGTTTTTTTAATCCAGAATAAAAGACTTTTTTAAAAAAAATACATTAATCAATATTTTCCTTAAGACTATCAGAAATCAAAAACTGCTTAAGGTAGACTCAGAAATCAGACTGTTTAAGATCGACTGTCAGAAATCAGACTGTTTAAGATCAAAACTAACCAAGTTATCAAAAGACTCATTCAGACACAGCATTGTGACAGTTCCCAATCAAGCTATGAAATGCCTTCACAAAATGTTTATAAATTTATGAGCTTTTATCAATAATCATTAATTTACTTGAGAATTTTTTTTAACTAAGTCTTCTTTAGTTCATTATTCACACAGGTATCTGAAGTAAATTAAAAATTTACTACCATTTTTTTTCTCTGATTTCTCCTCATAAATGCTGGTGTCAATAGCTCTGTCTTCAAGTTAGTTGCCACTTGTTCATTTCTGCTCTTTGGCTTTGAATTGAATTGTCTAATTCTGTGATTTTGTTATTGATCTGTCTGATTTCAGAATGCTGATGTTTCATCAATTCAAACAGCTTGCTTAATTTTTCATTTTGCTCTGATAAATTTCGTATAATGTCTATGAGGACTTATTATATATAATTCTTCTGTACTCAGCCTCCAATGGTTTCAGAAATGGCTCTTCATCTGGGAAGTTCTTTGATCCTTTATTTTGGGAGTTTTCTGGAGCCATGGATGAATGTTTTTTTAAATGTTACATTAGGGTCTGTTGCTCTTGGGACATCTAGAGGCCATTTAGTTTCTCGGATGTCGCCTTAACAGGAGCTGAGGTACTGTTCTGAGAAGGAAGTTGATCATCAGCCACCTCTAGGTACTCCAGGGACTGGGCCCACTGGAATCTCTGAAGTAGCAGCCTCTGCCTCCAGGCTAAGACACTTCCCTACTTTGGAGTCACTGGTGAGCTGTCAGCTGACCCTATGATGTGGGTTGACAAAGGCTGCAAGAGATGCCACTGGGCTGCACCACAGTTATTTCTCTAGACAGTCTTATTTTAAAGGATAAAAGCTATCTGACTGCTTCCAAAATCAGTTAGGCTGTCAGGTGTGGGAAGCCCCTTCTGGCTGACAACAGAAGCAGTGCTTAGTGGTCCCCAGATGATGTGATATAGGTCAAGGGACAGGCTACTGCCCTGCTGACATCCCTCGTCAGGCCCCACCTGGAAGGCTATACTGTGCTAAACACAACTTTTCTGCTGGAAAAATGCTCCCCAGTCTGGGACTACCTCCTAGCTGAGCTCCTGCTGAGGCCTCCGGTTGGGTATTTCCACCTCTTAGTCAAACAACATGGCATCCCGGCAAAGCTGTCCCATCCTGCACAAGCAGAGATCAAAAAAGAGAGGGTGGAGGGGCTGTGGTGCTCTGAGTCCAGAGCCATGCTCTCAAAATGTGGCTATTCCACCCACTGATCACTTTAGCATTGTAGGTCTTCATAGCTGTTGTTTGATCCCCTACCCCACCTGACAGCCAATAGAAAGGAAAAAAAATTAAAACTGCCTTAGTTACTTTCACTCCATGGTAGCCAGCCAATTCAACCAGAGCGTGGCTCAGCCAAAGACAAGCAGTTTACATTCAGTGACATATAGTCCAAACTGATAGCCTTGTGCAAGGTCCTGCGGCTCACTGGGTGTCCAGAAAGTTCCATTTAATTATCAATACCAAGCTTTAGTTTTCAGAGGGAATTAGGGAGACACGTGTCTATTCTGCCAACTTGTCTCTGTCCCCTACTACTAATATTTTAATACAAGTCTTATCACATAACTACCCTTATACAGTTTTTTCCTTAAAGAAAATTTCAAATGTGCTAAAAAGTGTACATAAAATAGCATCATAAATCCCCACCTCATTTTACTGTGTGATTAGACGATATTTTAGTCAGCTAGGGCTGCTGTAACAGAAATATCACAGAGTAGATGGCTTTAATAAAGGAAAGTTTATTCTTACATAATCTAGTAGGCTGAAAGTCCATATTCAGGGTATCCACTCCAGGGGACAGCTTTCCCCTTCTCAGCACTGGAGGAAAGTCCAGTATTGCATCAGTCTTTGTCCAGAGAGCATCTTGGTGCAGGAACCTCAGGTCAGAAGGATGCGCTCTTCTCCCGGTGCTGCTTGCTTGATGGTACGAGGTTCCCAATTCTCTGCTTGTTTCTCTTTCCTTTTATCTCTTGCAGGCTGGAAGGATTAAGGGTGGGGCAAGCCATACTCCAGGGAAACTGTTTACAGTGGAGCAGGGAGGGGATCTTATAGAGATTTACAGTCCCACCCTAATCCTTTAACATACAGCATAGGAAAACCACAAAATGGAGGACAGTCACAAGATACTGGGAATCATGGCCCAGCCTCATGGCTACACATATTTTTGAGGGGACACAATTCGATCCATGACAGATGACCTACACCATTCAGTCCCAAGGCTCTGTCTCTGACCCTGTAAAAGTCTGGCTGATACAATTGAAAACCTGTTGTACTGGGAGGAGACTCTGGTGTTGCAGTGGTTAGGTCCTATGTCTGGTAATCAAAAGGTTGGCAGTTCAAATCTGGCAGGGACTCCTTGGAAACTCTATGAGGCAGTTTTACTCTGTTCTCTAGGGGTCACTATGAGTCGGCATTGTGTTTCTGTTTGGGTTTGTGGTTTGGAGTTCTACCAGGAATTGGCATATAGCCTCAGGGAAATTCCAGCTTTAATTCTCATGTGTCACCTGTGAATCTGTGCTTTGTTACTGCTTTTATTCTCTTATTTTCCTCCTCTAAAAAAATATGCCTAACACTGTCCTCAACATTTTAAATGTTGCATGTTGGGAAGGTTTCTTCAGACATTTAAACTCTTATTGCCAAAGTTAAAATTCTTTCTGTACAAAAAGAGTTGAAGGCCACAATTATATTATTATGCAATTAAAAAAAGTTACTGTTCTGAGATGCCCAATTTTTAGAAATTAAAGTTTCTTTCAGTACGATTTACAAGTGTAAGTTTTTAAAATATACCGCAAAGCAAAATATGTAAAAAATTGCTTTCCTGTTCTCTGTTTCTGTGATAACATCCGTTTTTTGTTTTGATCTGTGTTTGTCTTTGAGTTGGGTGAGATGAGATCTGCAACCTCCTTAGACCATAAGGAAGGGCCACAGGGTGAAAAACAAAGAATTTTGCAGGAAAATTATTTGGTCAGTATTCAAATTTTTGCTACCACATTTGTTTTTTAGTTTTTCAGTTTCAAATTTATGAAGGACAAACCTCAAAATTGAAAACATAGTTCATTCTCACTTTTACATGCATGTCAGGGTCAGGATATGGGGACAAGTGAACTTTCTTCTTATTGCTACTTTTTTCAAACTCTATGACTTCTTTGAAGCTTATCTACTCTTATATATCACACACTTACTTTGCTCTTTCCTTCATAACCATTTTCTAGTTCATTCTCCATCCACAGAAGGCTTGAAATTATCAACTTTCACTTTGATCACACCTAAGGTGATTGTATTGTCTCTTTAGTCCTTGATCTCACGGTCATCAATTCTCTTTTCCCCCCTCCTAGCCATTCCTGTGGTCTCATTTGGCCCTAGTGTCTGTCATTACCAGGAACTACCTGCTTTAGTACAGCTGGCCAAGTGCCATCGTACAGCTAGTAGTGCTTTAGTTAGCTATCCCACAAGTAGATGGTTTTAAACAGAGAAATTTTATTTTGTCACAGTCCAGTAAGTTAAAAGTCCAAATTCAGGGTGTCAGTTCCAGGGGAAAGCTTTCTCTGCTGGCACTGGAGGAAGGTCCTCATCATCAATCGTCACCTGGACTGGAAGCTTCTGAGGTGCAAGGACACCTTTTCTAAAAGACATGTTCAGCTTATGGCACTGCTTCTTGGTGGTATGAAGTCCCCCAGTCTCTCTGCTAGCTTGTTTCCTTTATATCTCAAGAGACTCCCCCAAGGCACAAAACAATCTTACACACTGAGTCCTGCTGCACCAACAGAACTGCTGTCATTCTCCCTCATTAACATCACAGAGGCAGGATTTACAACATGGAGGACATCACACAATACCAGGAATCATAGCCTAGCTAAATTGCCTCAGATCTGGGGGAGAACACAACTCATCCCATGACACTGCCCTACAACACAAATTTCTATTAAAATATTTTACACTTTGACTTTTTCCTTGAACTGGTAGCTTCTACCAATTCAGTTACTCCAGTCTGCTCCATTCGTTGACCTTAGCCAATCTACTTTTTGTATATTATTGTTGTTGTTTGTTGCCAGAGTTGGTTCTGACTCATAGCTGCCCAGTGTATGACAGTACAAAACACTATGTGATTCTGTACCATCCTCACTATCTTTGTTATGTTTGAGCCCACTGCTGCAGCCACTGTGTCATCCATCTCGTTAAAGTCTTGCTGCTTATAATTGGAAGACTACACCAGCACAAGACCAGAAGAGCCAGATGGTGCCCAGCCTCCGCCAAAGATAGTCCTGGCAGGCAACGGAATGTAGAGTCCCTGTTGTAGTGTGACAAAAAGAGGTGTACAGATCAAGAACTGTTTTAAAAGATGAGAATTGATAGTCCAACAGCCTGGAGGGTCCCCTGGGAAGATGGACCTAGACTTGTTGCTAGCCCAGACCTGAGACCAGTACTGAGGTCAACACTTCAGACAAAGAATGGACTGGACTTGGGGATACAGAGTGTGCATGTGTATATGTACTTTATGGTTTTATACATTTATAGAAGGCTGTTCTACTGGTTTCTTTCTAGAATGGAGAGGAGAAGTGGGAGGGGTCAGGTGTTCATTGGGAGGATACTAGAAGTAAAGAGTGAAAAGGAGGAGTGTGCTGGGACAGGTTGAGGAAAGCAGATAGAGTTGCATAGGTGGGCATGCAAAATTGACTTGGATTGTGTACTTTCACTTAATCATAAGTCTTCCTCTTTTTTGCTGACTTCTACTTTACCAAGTATGATGCCCTTCTCCAGACTGGTCCTTCCTAATAACACATCCGAAGTACATGAGATGAATGTTATCATCCTCACTTCTTAGGAGAATTTTGACTAACTTCTTCCAAGACAGATTTGTTCATTCAGTATTACTACCCACTCTCTTCTTCAATTTTCTCCTTACTAGTGGTCAGTGGTCAGCATATCACTTTCATTTTCCACAAACACTCCAAGACTCTTTTTCTTTCTCGCTGTTATACACAAGGAAGAAATCCTCTCTCTTGCTGAACTCAGCTAGCTGTCTTCTCTCTACACCAGATTAGAACAGAAGACAAAACAAACAAACAAACATATATTCACATAACTTCTATTGACTGTGATGTAAATATTAGGACTAAAGGCTTCAAACTGGTATTTAAAAGCACTCATAAATCCTACTGTTTGGTTAAGAGGTTTGCTATTCCATGACTATTTCATACCTCTCTTCAGACTCCTTTGTCCATTTTCTTTACTTCCTTTAGTGATGACCTCATGTCACATTTTATTATAAAAATCCTCGAAGTGAGACTTAATAAACCAATAAAGCCACTTGCATCATATTCATGTTGTCTGTGTTTTCCTTTCTACTACAAAGAAATAAATGTTTCTGCTGCTTTCCATAAAAGACCAATCCCTCTGTGGTTCTCTGGATAGTACCTCCTCTTCTTGCCCCTCTTCCGTCTGCAGCAATGCCTTCTTATCTGTTGGACCCTATCTCTACATCTTAGCACATGCCTGCTACCTCTGAGTTCTCTTCCCTTGACTCCACATCCTTCTTTACCTTCCATCTTGCCAGCTCCTTTTGTCTGACTTCCTCAGTTCCTACCTTCACATTTATTCTTGAGCCTACTTACACTAACTTTCTATTCCCATCAAAAAGTTTTCAAGAAATTAAATTGGGTCAGCTATTCATTGGTCCCGGTGGCATCGTGGTTAAGAACTATGGCTACTAAACAAAACATCTGCAGTTGAGATCCCCCTGGCACTCCTCGAAAACTCTTTGAAACATTTCTACACTGTCCAGTAGGGTCATTATGAGTTTTTGACTCCATGTCAGTGGGCTCACATTTTTTGTTTGTTGGTTTATTCATTAATCTTATTTTGATTGGGCTCTTAGTATCACAGCATCTCTACCTAATCTTTAATGCTGGAATTTTCAAGCTAGAACTGGATTTAAGTTCTCATCTCTAAAAACTCTTTCCTTAAGTGATATCTAGTTTCTATCTTTTCACATGTTGATACATTCTACATTTGTATATCTTGTCTTGACTTCTCTTCTGAACTCTAGACTCATATCCATCTACCTATTTAGACTCTTCATTTATACAATGTACTAGTTGAGATACCATTAACTACTTTAACAAACTAGACTTTCCAGTTTCAATGTTCGTATAATAATGAGTTTATTTCTCATTCACATCAACAATGTATTTGTGGACATCCCAACAGTGCACTTCCTCATGAGGGTGAGATAAGTCTCAGATTATTTTCTTCTTATATATATACCATCCTCTAGGCCTGACAGTATTCTGACAGTATTCAGTATTCTGAAACTAGCTGATAGGGAAGTAGAAGCCTATAACGATATTCTTATCTTTGCCCAAAATGACAGACATCATGTTCTTTACTGCACTGGTGAGAACTATTCACGTGGTGCCACATAGATGCAATAGGGGCTGGCAAATACTATCTCTGAGTGGGAAGCTGCCAGCAATGATTTTATACTTTAGTGAGGGGAGTATAAATCTTGGCTGGACTCTGGTCATCTCTGTCACATTCAACTTCCTAACCATCAAATAGGCATCCCAATCCTTCTCTCACACAAAATAAAAACATCCTTTTTGATACACAATCAAAAGTCTCATCCAGCTGTTTCATTCAGCTGAGAGTCCAAAGTCTCTGGGAGGATAGAAAATTCTCTCTAACAGATATGGAAACGGCTCCTTGTACTCTGGCAACATGTAAACCAAAGAAAAAATGATCTGTCCACTACAGCCTGACCTCAGCAACATCAAACACACAGTGATAGAGCAGGGAAAAAGCAGTGCAACAAAAGCTCACACTTATAAACCTTAGTCATGAGGAGTATGAAGTACTGCACTGGCTTCTTAGCACTCCTCTAATAAAATGTCACAAAACAGATGGCTTGTAAGAACAGTCATTTATTATCTCAGAGTTCTGGAAGGTAGTAGACCAAATTAACTGTTGGCAGAATCATGTTCTCTCCAAGAGTCTAGAGGAAAATCCTTTCTTACCTGACTCAGATTCTGGTAGACCCAGGCAATCCTTGGCTTGTTAGATGCACCTTTGTATTTCTGTCTGTCTTTGTGTCTCTCTGTGTGTCTCTTCTATTTCATATGGCTGTCACTCAGATGAGATAAAGATCTATCCTTTTCCAATATGGCCTCTTGTTAACTGATAACATCTTTAAAGACCCTAATTTCAAACAAGGCAATATACACATGCACCAGAGATTAGGATTTCAAAATAAATTGGGGTGGGGGGCATAGCCAATACACAACAGAGACATCGTAGTCACAGCTCCGTGGTGCAGGACTGGGAACTCCAGCCAATACAGCACCATAATGATGGCATCATGCCATCCCTCCACAGCAAAGACTGGAAAAACTAAGCCAAGCAAAGAAAGATATCAAATCTAGAAACTGAAGTGTCAGTGAAGGGGGGGAAAAAAAACCCTCAGTCAAACACTGACTGGAATAAGAAACTGACAGAGGACAGAGTGAGAAGAGATACAAGTAGAAGTCCTCTACCAACTAACAGCACAGATTCATCATCTTGGACTCCTGTTGGAGACTGGCAGACAGGGAGCATGCGAAAGCAACTTCACAGAAATCCCAGCAGGAGACAAAGCATCTGGTAAGCAGAAATGCACACTTTTCTACCCACAGGTCATCCTTTTTCCACTACTCTAACTCTGATTCTTCCTGGCTAGATGCTATTTCCTGGCCAATCAGGAAGTACAGGGTCTATGCCGCTTGTTTTTGTCCTTCCCAAGTCAGGTATTGGTGGACAGGGATTATGGGAAAGCAGCTTCATGGAACATCCAGCAGCATACAGATCATCCACTAACCAGCAATATGCAATTTCCTAACCCCTACCTGGCCCAAACCTCTGCCTCCTCTGCTTCCCAGCCACACTCTTTTTGGTGGGAAGGCAACTGCTTCAGCCCTGTTGACTTGGATTCATACCACCTACGCTGGTTGGCAAGTTGAGTACCTTTGGTTTATAGTTGGTATTGCTTTTTCCCATTTTTTTTTGGTTTCTTTCATGCCTCTCAAAACCTTCCCCTGATTTCTCTTCAAAATGTGACCACGTGTTACATCTTTGCTTCTTCTTGAAAGGCTGAGAACTGTTGTTTAACAGGGGAACCACTCCCCAGGTGCGTGATGCTACCTTGGTGTGATCACCAGAACTTTTTTTCCTTTGTTTTATTTTCTTTTACGTATTTTATCTGTTTGTTTTCTTTTTCTTTCTGCTGCTTGGTTGCCTCTTCTAGCTAAGTTGTACTGCACAGCTTAAGACTCACCAACTAGTCCACACAGCCACATTGGTGGGATCCCTGGGGGCATTCCTTTCTTTCTATCTTGATACTCCTCCCTCGCTTCCTCCCTCCCTTTCTTCCTTCCTTCCGTCTTTCTGTCTTTCTCTTTCCATTTCTTTCTGTCATTCTCTGTCTCTCTCTTCCTCTGACTTTCTCCCTACTCTCTTTCTTCAAACTTTTTCTCTTCTAACTGCCTTTTTTTATTTCCCAGTTTTCATCTCTCTATACTTACCTTCTTTTCCTGTCTCTTGGAGGCCTGGAACAGTGTGACATTTATATCCCTTCTAGCCAGGATCTTCTGTGCAGCCTGGGAGACACTTCATGAACTTTGCAGCCATACTAGTGGGACCCCTGGATATTTTGATTTTCTTTTCTAAATTTTTATCTAGTTTTTCTCTTACTTTCTCTTTGTTTTTCTCCATTTCTTGCTTCCTTGTCTCTCTACTTCAGCTTTTTTTTTTGGCCCCTGGTTCTCTTTCTCTGTCTACTATTTTCCATTTTTATCCTAGCCTCACGCATCACAACCTTCCCCTCCTGCCTTGCTGTCTGCACTATGCACTGAATACCACACCCTGAGCCATACAATCACAACCTACTGGAACCTGCCTAGCACTGATTCTCAGCCTGCCATAATGGCCCAAATACATTCCAGAAACAACCCATCCCAAACCTTTTCCTTCAGCTGGACTTACCATGCTGCACCATACCCGAGCAACTGACTCTGCCCATTAGACAAAGAGGTGAAAAGGATCATGACCAAAGATGAGAAACCAACAAAGTAAGCACAGCTTGCCTGCTCTGACATAGCCAAATAAAACAAAAAAAATCAGATGAAACAAACAGAACTGCAATCAATAGTTAAAGAAAGTAACTACCAAATGTTTCAAAGATACCACACAATATCAAAACATATATAAAAAATAGGACAGGATGGTTCCAGCAGGAATCCAAAAGAAAACACCAGATGATTCCCCATAACAAGAAAAGGCACTAGAACTATCAGACAGGAATTCAAATCTCTGATATTCAGAGCTATCCAAGAGTTGACGCAAAAAGCAGACAAAAATGAAAAAACAAAGAGTAATGGAAAGTCCATCATAAAAATGGAAGAATTCAAGAAAATAACATAAGAACAAAACTGCCAAAATAAATTCACAACTAGAAATTATACCAAAACAAAAAATAAAACCCCCCAAAATGAATAAAGTTTTGGAAATGGACAGTGTCACAGAAGGATCAAGGGTCAGATTTAAAATTATGAAAGATAAGGTAACCAAAATTGAAGACAAACACTTAGATACCATACTGTTTGACCAAAAAAAAAAAAAAAAATCAAAGAACTAAATAAAATAACCCAAACCAAACCCACTGCTGTCAAGCCAATTCTGATGCATAGTGACCCTATAGGTCAGAGTAGGACTGCTCCATAGAATTTCCAAGGAGTGACTGGCAGGTTTGAAATGCCAATCTTTTGGCTAGCAGATGTAGCACTCAACCACTATGCCACCAGGGTTTACATAGAAGAAATCCTGAAAACTTTGTTCAGAGTTCCAGAAATAGGAGAAAATGGAAAGCACAGAATATCACTGACAGAAAAATTCTGTAATATTATGAAAGATAAAAAGCTTACCATCCAAGGAGCTTGATGAACTTCATAAAGGATAGGCCACAAAAGAAAATCACCAAGGCATAACATAATCATGCTCTCTAAAACCGAAGACAGAGAAAAAACTCTGAGAGTAACTTGAGAAAACCAAAAAGCCAAATAAAGAGGAAAAACAGTAAGACTAGCCTCTGATGATTTGACAGAAGCATTGCAGTAAAGAAGGCAATGGGCTAATACATATAAAACTTAGAAAGAAAAAAATTCACAACAAAGAATAATGTTGGTATTGTTAGGTGCCACTGAGTCACTTCCAACTCAGACTGACACTGTTGACAGCAGAATGAAACACTGCCCAGTCCTATTCCATGCCCACAATTGATTGCTTTGATGCTTGAGCCTGTTGTAGCAGCCACTTTAACCATCTAACTTGCTCATGTTCTTCCTTGTTTCTGCTGACCCACTGCTTTACCAAGCATGATGTCATTCTCTAAGAGTTAATCAGTTGGTACACGTCCAAAATATGTAAGATGCAGTCTCACCATCCTTGCTTCCAAGGAACATTCTAGTTGTACTTCTTCCGGGACATATCTGTACTTTTGGTGGTCCGTTCAATATTCTTCTCCAATACTACAATTGATTGGGGTCAATTCTTCTGTCTTCCTTGTTCATCGTCCAGCTTTTGCATACATATGATGCAATTGAAAACACCACGGCTCGAGTCAGCCACATTATAGTCTTCAAGGTGACTGCCAACATTTTAGAGAGGTCTTTTTGCAGCAGATTTTCACAAAGGACTGCATCTTTTGATTTCCTGACTGCTGCTTCCATGGATGTTGATTGCAGAACCAAGCAACATGAAATCCTTGATGTGTTGGTCATCTGGTACTGCTTTAACAGAGATACCACAAGTGGATGGCTTCAACAAAGAATAATTCTTACACAGTACAGTAGGCTACAAGTCTGAATTCAGGGTGTCTATTCCATTGGAAGACATTCCCTCTGTTGGCTGTGGAGGAAAGTCCTTGTATTGCATCAATCTTTAGTCAGGGAGTGTCTTGGCACACTAACTTCAGGTCTGAAAGATGCACTGTCATCTCAGCCCCGCTTTCTTGGTGGTATGAATTTCCCAACTACTTGCTTGTTTCCCTTTCCTTTTATCTCATGTACAATAAAAGGATAAATAGTGGCGAGTCGGATCCGACTCGACGGCACTTGGCTTGGCGAGTGGCGCAAGCCACTCTCCACAAAAACTCCCTTTACTTTGGAGCTGGATGGTGACTTTAGGAATGGTATTACAGTCTCACACGAATATTCTTAACATAATCCACTCTTTAACAGCAGACATTGATCAGGATTCATAACAAAGGAAACTCATGAAATGGAAGACAATCACAGAACACTGGGAATCATGGCACAGCCAAATGGCTACACACATTTTTGGGAGAACACAGTTTACTCCATGACTCCCTTCAAACTCAATCCTTTCTCCATTTACTGTAATGTTTATTGGTCCACTTGTGAGAATTTTTGTTATGATGTTGAAGATACTGAAGGCTGTGATCTTTGATCTTCATCAGCAAGTGTTTCACTTTGAGCAAACAAGGTGTGTCATGTGCATAATGTAGGTTGCTAATGTGTCTTCTCCAATCCTGATGTCTCATTCTTCTTTATGTAGTCCAGCTTCTCAGATTATTTGCTCAGCATACAAACTGAAAGCATATGGTAAAAGGATACAATCCTGGCACACGCCTTTTCTGACTTTAAATCACGTAGTGTCCCCTTACTCTGTTTGCAGGACTACTTCTTTATCTGTGTACAAATGCCTCACAAGCACAGTAATGTGTTCTGAAAGTCCCACGCTCTTCAATGTTATCCATGATTTGTTAGGATTCACATAGTTTATTGTCTTTGCATATTCAATAAAATGTAGGTAAACATCTTTCTGGTGTCCTCTGCTTTCAGCCAAGATCCATCAGCAGTGAAATCCCTGGTTTCATGTCGTCTTCTGAATTCAGCTTGAATTTCTGGCAATTCCCTGTCTATATACTGTTGCAGTCACTTTTGCATGATCTTCAGCAACATTTTACTTGAGTGTGATATTATGACATTATTTGGTAATTTCTGCATTCAGCTGATCACCTTTCTTGGGACTAGCCATAAATATGGCTCTCTTCCAGCCAGTTGGCCAGGTAGCTGTCTTCCAAATTTCTTGGCATCTGCTTGTTGAAACATTTCAGTTAGTATCCCATTAATTACTGGAGCCTATCTCTCTTTTTTTTTTTTTTTTTTGCCACTTCCTTCATTGCACCTTCCACTTACTCCTTCAGTACCATCAGTTCTTGATTGTGTGTTTCATCTGAAATGGTTACATGTTGACTGATCCTTTTGAAATGACTCTGTGTATTCCTTCTGTCTTGTTTTGATGCCTCCTGATTTTCCATGTAGAATCTCTCACTATTGAAACTGAAGGCTTTACTTTTTTTTTCAGTTCTTTCAGCTTGTGAAATACAGGGCTTCTTCTTCTGTTTTGGTTTTCTAGCTCCAGTGCTTTGCACATGCCTCTATAATACTTTGTTTTCTTGAGTTGCTCTTTGAAATCTTCAGTTCTTTTACTTCACTATTTCTTCCTTTTGCTTTAGCTACTCAACATGCAAGAGCAGGTTTCATATTCTCTTCTGATACCCAGTTTGGCCTTTTCTTTCTTTCTTGTCTTTAAAATGACCTCTTGCTTTTTTCTTTTGTGATGTTTTTGATGTCATTCCACAGCATGTCTCTGGCCTTCAGTCATTAGTGTTCAATGCATCAAACCTGTTCTTGAGTTGGTCTCAAAACTTAGGTGGGATGTACTCAAGGTTGTACTTTGGCTTCCATGGACTTGTTCTAATTTTCTTCAGTTTCATTTTGAATTTGCATATGAACAGTTGATGATCTGTGCTGTTCTGGCTGATGATATTGAGTTCTTCCATCATCTCCTTTGCACAAATGTACTCAATTTGATTCCTGTGTATTCAAACTGTCAAGGTCCACGTGTACAGTCACCATTTATGCTGGTGGAAAAAGAGATACAATGAAAAAGTATTGGTCTTGCAAAATTCTATCTTGTACTCTCTGGCATTATTTCTATCAGTAAGGCCATATTTTCCAACTACTGATCCTTCTTCTTTGTTTACAACTTCCACATTCCAAACACCAGTAATTACCAATGCATCCTGATTGCAGGTTTGATCAGTTTCAGACTGCAAAAGCTGGTAAAAATCTTCCATTTTTTCATCTTTGGTTTAGTGGTTGGTGCATAGATTTGAGCAGAACAAGGGGATATTGTATGTTTCAAAGTCAAGAAATGTATATGTCAGGGTTGTGTCTTTTCACCTTACTTATTAAGTCTGTATGCTGAGCAAATAAACCAAGAAATTAGACTATATGGAGATGAGCAGGACTTCAAGAATTGGAGGATTTCATTACGCAGATGATACAACCTTGTTTGTTGAAAGTAAAGATGGCAAGTACTTACTAAAGAAGATCAAGGACTACAGCTTTCAGTATGGATTGCAACTCAAACAAAGTAAACAAAAATATAAACGGACCAAAAAGTGATATCACGATAAACAGATGGAAGATCGAAATGGTTAAACATTTCATTTTACTTAGATCCGTAATCAATGCCCATTGAAGGAGTAGTCAAGAAATAAACCTGCTGCAAAAGATCTCAAAGTGTTAAAAAACGAAGAGGTCAGTGCAAGGACTAAGGTGCAAATGACTCAAGCTACAGTGGTTTCAATTGCCTCATTAACGTGACATGATTGAATTATGTCTCCCACCAAATGTGCATATCAGTTTGGCTGAATCATGATTCCCAGTATTCTGTGGTTGTCCTCTATTTTGTGATTGTAATTTTCCTAATTGTTATAAATCTTAATCTCCATCTGCAGTTCATGGGACAAGATTGGATAACGTTAAAGAGAATTAGGATGAGACTGTAACACTCATACTAAGATCACATCGCTCATCCAATGTAAAGGAAATTTCCCCAGGGTGGGGACCGCACCACCTTTTATCTTAAAAGAGACAAAAGGGAAGGGAAGCAAGTAGACGAACGGGGACATCATACCAAAAAGAAACCAGCATCAGGAGAACGTATCCTTTGGACCTCAGGTTCCTGTGCTTAGAAGCTCTCAGAGCAAAGGAAGTTTGATTGGCTGGATCTTCCTCCAGAGCTGACAGAGAGAAAGAGAGCCTTCCTCCCAGGCTGGCACCCTGAGTCTGGCCTTGCAGCCTGCTGGACAGTGAGAGGAGAAGGATAGTTTGTTAAAGCTGACCACTTATGGTATTTCTATTACAGCAGCTCTAGATCTCTAAGAAGACATGAAAAAATCTGGGGATGACTAAGGAAGACTGAACAAGAAAAACCGATGCCTTTGAATTATGGTGTTGATAAAGTACATGAAATATACAACAGACTGCCAAAAGAATGAGCAAATCTGTCTTGGAAAAAATACTAAAAGAATGGGAGACTTTCTCTCACATACTTTGGACATATTATCAGGAGGGACCAGTGCCTCGAGAAGAACATCATGCTTGGTAAAGCAGAAGGTCAACAGAAGAGAGAAAGATCCTCCACAGGATGGTCTGATGTGGTGACTGCAACACTGAGTTTAAGATTAACAATGACTATGATAGCGGTATAGGACCAGGCAGTGTTCATTCTGTTGTCCTTGGTGTCATTACGAGTTTGCAACTACTCAGGGGCACCTAGCAACAACAACAATAACAACAGTGTTCCAACATGTGGGTATAACACATTCTGCTTGTTCATTTGCCAGCTGATGAACATTGCACTGTTTCCCCTTTTTAAAATTTTTTTACCCTTTTTTAAAAATCGTAATTGAGTGAAAGCATATAATCTGAGTCAATTTTGCATACATGCCTCTCTACAACTCCGTCTGCTGTCTGCAGCCCGTGACAGTAAATTCCTCCTTTTCACTCTTTACTACTAGTATCCTCCCAGTGAACACTTGTCCCCTCCTCTCCACTGTCTCCTCTCCCCTCTAGAAAGAAATCAGTAGGACAGCCTTCTACAAATTTATAAAACCATAAAGAACACACAACACGTGTCCCCAAGTCCAGTCCACTCTTAGTCTGAAGTGTTGACCTCAGTACTGATTTCAGGTCTGGGGCAGCGGCAAGTCTAGGGGACATGTTCCCATTGTAACTTCCAGGTTATCAGTCTGTTAATTCTGGTTATTTAGTAAAGTTCTTGACCTACAAAGCTCTTTTCCTTTTGCTAGGTCATGGACTGTACACTGGGTCTCCTATCAAGGCTGTCTTTGGTGGTGGCTGGTACCATCTGGTTTTTCCGGTCTCATGCTGATTTAGTCTCCCACTCATATGGGTTCTGTCTCCTGGCCTCTTTTTCCCTCATGTGTTCCATATTCTCAGTTGTCACCTGTTCCAGGTGGATTGGGACAAAATGGTATTCCTCAGACGGCAGCTTGCTGGCTTTTAAGACTCCAGACGCCACTCACGAATATGGGGTTCAAAAGACTCTCTTAGCAAAAGGTTAGTTATGCCTCCCTCCCCACTGTTGAAGCCAACAAAGAATCTTTCCTTCTGTGCATAAGTCCTTTCTAAAGTCCTTGTAATAGTGGTCTCATGCAGTACTTCTCTTTTTGCAGCTGACTGATTTCACTCAGCACAATGTCTTCTAGCTGGCACCAGGTTATTAGACACTTACCAAAATCAGCACTGTTCGATCTTTTTGCTATTGTGGATGGTACTGCAGTAAATATTTGTGTAAGTTTATCTGTTTGTGTGGCAGCCTTTATTTCTGTAGGATATATTCCAAGCAGTGGGATTGCTGGATCATACGGTATTTCTATTTCTAAATTCTGAAGAAAGAGTGAAATCACTTTCCAAAGAGGCTACACCACCTCGTATTCCCATCATCAGTGCAAGAGAATTCAAATCCCTGTACAGGTTCTCCAGTATTCTTTGTTCCATGATTTTTAGATTCCTGCCAACTTCATTGGGGTGAGATGGTAAATTATTGCAGTTTTGATTTGGATTTCTCTAATAACTAATTGTGAGCATTTCCTCATGTGTCTTTTGGCTGCCTGAATGTCTTCTTTGGTGAAGCATCTGTCCATATACTTTGCCCATTGTTTAATTAGATTATTTGTATTTTTCTTGTTGATATTTTGCAGTACCAGGCTTGGCTGTAGATTATGGAAGTAAGATGTCAACTTGATATGTAGTTGCCAAATAGTTTTTCCCATTCTGTAGACAATCTTTTAACTCTCTTGATAAAGTCTTTGGATTACCATAAGTATTTGATCTTCAGTAGTTTCCATTTATCTATTTTCTCTTATGTTGTTCATGCATTGTTGGCAAGAATTTGCAGTCTAAGTCATGTGTTGTCATTATTTTTTCTTCCATAATCTTTATCATTTCAGTTTTGACATTTAGGTCTTTGATCCATTTTGATTTTGTTTTTGTGTAAAGTGTAAAAAGTGTAAAATAGTTTCAGTATTTTTGCAGATGGGTATCCAATTTTACCAGCCCTATTTGTTAAAGAGACTGATTTTACCATCATTTACAACTTTTGAGCTTTTGTCAAAAATCAACTGTTCATAGGAGGATGGTGATATTTCTGGGTTTTCTATTCTGTTCCATTGGTCTATATATCTGTTTTTGTATCAGTACCAGGCAGTTTTGACTACCGTGGCAGTGTAATGCATTCTAAGTTCAGGTAGTGTGAGGCCTCCATCTGTGTTCCTCTTCTTCAGTAGTGCTTTACTTGTTGGGGTTTTCTTGCCTTTCCAAACAAAGTTGATGATTTGCTTCTCCATTTCATTAAAAAGTGACATTGGAATTTGTATTGAGATAGCATTGTATGCGTAGATTGCTTTGGGTAGAACAGACCAAGCTGGGTTTCTCCACTTACGTAAGTCTGTTTTAGATTCTTGCGATGGTGTCTTGTAATTTTCTCTGTATAGGTCTCTGACATCTCTGCTTAGATTTATTCCTACATATTTTATCTTCTTGTGGGCTATAATAAATGGTATTGATTTGGTGATTTCCTCTTTGATGACCTCCTTGTTAGTATAAAGAAATCCTATTGATTTATTTATATTTATCTTATATCCAGATACTTTGCTTAACACTTCTATTAGTTCCAGTAGTTTATCTATGGATTCTTTATAGCTTTCTGTGTATAAGATCATGTCATCTGCAAATAGGGATATTTATACTTCTTCTTTATCAGTGTGGATGGCCTTTATTTCTTTGTCTTGTCTGATTGCTCTGGCCAGAACATCTAGCACAACGTTGAATACAAATGGTGACAGTCAATATCTTTGTGTACTTCCTGTTCTCTGGGGGAATTCTCTCTAATCTCTCTCCATTTAATATGATGTTGGTGGTTGGTTTTGCATAGACCCCCCTTATTGTGTTGAAGAATTTCCTTTCTATTCCTGTTTTGCTGAGAGTTTTTAACACGAATGGGTGTTGGACTTTGCCAAATGTCTTTTTTGCATCAGTTGATAACATGAGGTAATTCTTATACCCAACCAACTGCCATCGAGTTGGGTCTGACTCATAGCAACCCTAGATGTCAAGGTAGAACTACTCCATAGAGTTCCCTTGGAAATTCTTATGCCATGTATTATTTATGTTATTGGTCACATGAATTGTTTTTCTGATGTTGCACCACTCCTGCATCCCTAGTGTGAATCCTACTTAGTCATAATGAATTTTTTTAATTTTATTTTTTTATTATTTACAGTAAAAGAATAAAATTTATAACATCTATCAGTTATCTCATCTATGATAAACCCTCAGCCCCCACCCCACCTTGTAACCAACACAATCATTTTCTTCTGTGGATAAGTCTCTTTTTAAGTCCATATAACAGGGGTCTCATACAAAATTTGTCCTTTTGACACTGATTGGTTTCACTCAGCATAATTTCTTCCAAATGAGACCGTGTTACGAGATGTTTTCTAAAATCATTGGTTTTTATCATAGCATAGTGTTCCACTGAGTATATGTACCATAATTTGCTTATCCATTCATCTGTTGATGGGCATCAGGGTTGATTCCATCTTTTTGCTATTGTGGACTGTGTTGCAACAAACATTCGTGTGCATGTGTCTTTTCGTGTGACAACCTTTGTTTCTGAATGACAAATTGCAAGCAGTGGAATTACAGGATCAAATGGTGTATCTATTTCCAGCTTTTTAGGAAGCACCAGATTGTCATCCTAACAAGTTGTATTTGCAATTCCACCAACAGTGTAGGAGAGTTCCAATTTCTCCACAGCCTCTTCAGCATTTGTTGTTCTGTGTTTTTTGGATCACGGCCAAACTTGTTGGGGTGAGATGATATCTCATTGTAGTTTTGATTTTAATTTCTTTATTAGCTAATCATCAGGATGCATGTCCACGTGTGTTTTTTGGCTGCCGGGACCTCCTCTTTAGAGAAGTGTCTGTCCATCTCTTTTACCCATCACTTATCTGGATTATTTATCTTTTTCTTATTGATATTTTGTAGTTCCTTATAGATTATGGAGATCAGACGTGGGTCTGACATAGAGTTGCCAAATACTTTTTCCCATTCTGTAGGTGGTCTTTTAAGTCTTTTGAGAAAGTCCTTGGATGAGCAGAAGTGTTTGACTCTTAGTAATTCCGGTTTATCTATTTTCTCTTCTCTTCATCATGCCTTGTTTGTCAGATTTTGAAGTCAGTCTACACTGTGTATTAAAACTTCCATTGTTGATCTATTTTATCTTGGATGAACTTTATTGTTTTAGACTTTATATTAGGTCTTTTACCCAATTTGAGTTGGGTTTTGTATAAGGTGTAAGATACTGGTCTTGTTTCAGTTTTTTGCAGATGGATATCCAATTTTGCCAGCACCGTTTGTTAAAGAGATCATTTTTACCTCAGTTTAAAATCTTAGGGCCTTTGTCAAATATCAATTGTTCATAGGAGGATGGTGGCATTTCTGGGGTCTTGACTCTGTTACATTGGTCTATATGTCTCTTTTTGTACCAGTGCCGGGCTGTTTTGACAACCATGGCAGTGTAATAGGTTCTAAAGTTGGGTAGTGAGAGGTCTCCCAGTTCTTCTTCCTTTTCAGTCCTGCTTTACTTATCAGAGGTTTCTTCCCTTTCCAAACAAAGTTGATGATTTGTTTCTCCTTCTCATTAGAAAATGTTGCTGGAATTTGTATTGTGATTGCATTACATGAGTAGATTACTTTGGGTATAACTGACATTTTCACTATATTGTATCTTCCTTTCCATGAGCAGGGTAAATTACTCCATTTATGTAAGTCTCTCTTAGTTTCTTGTAGTAAGGTCTTGTAGTTCTCTGTTTAGGTTTATTCCTAGGTATGTTATCTTCTTGGGAGTTATAGTAAATAGAATTGATTTGGTGATTTCTTCTTTAATAATTTCATTGCTGGTTTAAAGGAATACTACTGATTTACTTATGTTTCTCTTGTATCCCAATACTTTGCTAAACTCTTCTATTATTTCCAATAGTTTATTTATGGATTCCTTTGAGTTCTCTGTATATACAATCAAATCTTCTGCAAATAGGGAGATTTTTACTTCTTCGTTGCTGATACGGATGTCCTTTATTTCTTTTTCTTGTCTAATTGCTCTGGCTAGAAGTTCTAGCACAATGTTGAATAGAAGTGATGACAGTGGGCATTCTTGTCTAGTTCCCATTCTCAAAGGGAATTCTTTCAGTCTTCTACCACTCAGGATGACGAAGGCTATTGGCTTTGCATACATGCTACTGATTGCGTTGATGAATTTCTCCTCTATTCCTATTTTTCTGAGAGTTTTTAGCATGAATGGGTGTTGAACTTTGTCAAATGCTTTTTCTGTATCAATTGACAAAATCAGGTGATAACTTTTGTGTGATTAATGCGATTGATTACATTAATTGTTTTTCTGTTGTCGAACCAGGCTTACATCCCTAGAATGAAACCAGCTTGGTCACGATGAATTATTTTTTTATATGCTGTTGAATTCTATTGCCTAGAATTTTGTTGAGGGTTTTTGCATTTAGGTTCATGAGTGATAATTGGACTGTACCCTGCTTTAGTATCAGGGTTATGCTGGCTTCACAGAATGAATTCAGAAACATTCTATCATTTTCTATGTTGTGAGATATCTTCAGTAGTATTGTAATTCACTCCTCTCTAAAAGTTTGATAGAATTATCCAGTAAAACTGTTTAGAATTATCCAAATTTTTGGATCATAGTTTGTTTTTTTTAATACTTTTTTCAATCCTTTCTTTCGTGATGGGTCTAAGTTGTTCCACTTTTCCTTGTGGTAGCTTTGGTAGGTGATGAGAATCTAGACATTTGTCCATTTCCTCTAGGTTTTCAAATCTGTTAGAGTACAGTGTTTCATAGTATTGCATTATGATTCTTTTAATTTGGGTTGGGTCTGTTGTGACATCTCCCATTTCATTTCTCATGTGGGTTATTTGTTTCCTCTTCTGTTTTTCTTTTGTGAGTTTAGTCAATTGTTTATGAATTTTTTTGATCTTTTCAGAAAACCAGCTTTTGGTTTTATTAATTTTTTCCATCATTTTTCTGTTCTCTAATTCACTTAGTTCTGCTCTAATTTTTATTGTGTGTTTTCTTCTGGTGCCTGAGGGGTTCTTTTGTGTTCTCTTTCTACTTGTTCAAAATGTAGGGTTAATTCTTTGGTCTGGGCCCTTTCTTCATTGTGGATATGTGTATTTGTAGAGATAAATTGATCTCTGAGCACTCCTTTTCCTCTCTCCCATAACTTCTGGTAAGATGTGTTTTCATTCTCATTTTATTCCATGATTTCATTGTGTCCTTGATTTCTTCTATAACCCATGAGTTTTTGAGCAAGATGTTGTTCAGTTTCCCTGAGTCAGAATTTATACCCATGTGTTTTTAGCTATTGACTCAACTTTTATGGCTTTATGATCTGAGAAGATGTTTTGCAGTAATTCACTGCTTTGGATTTTGTTGAGATTTGCTTTGTGGCATGATACGTGATCCATTCTAAAGAATGTTTCATGTGCACTGGAAAAAAAGATGAACTTCTCTGTTGTTGGGTAAAAAGTTCTGTATATATCAATGAGACTGAGTTGGTTGATTGTCTCAATAAGATCTTCTGTATCTTTATTGAACTTTTTTTTGTATGATCTGTCCCTTTCTGAAAGTGGAGTGTTGAAATCTCCTACTATCATTGTGGAGTGATCTAACTCATTTTTTCCATTTCATCAGTGTTTGTTCAATGCATTTAGATGCTATGATTTGGGGTGCATAAATATTTAACATTGTTATGTCTGGCTTATGTATTGAACCTTTAAGCAATGAATAGTGACCATCCTTGTCCATGATGGTGGATTTTACTTTAAAATCTATTTTATCTGAGATTGATATTGCCACTCCTGTTCTTCCTTGCACATTGTTTGCTTGGTATATATATTTCCATCCTTTAATTTTCAGTTTGTTCATATCTTTGAGTCTAAGGTGTGTTTCTTGTAAGCAGCGTATAGACAAATCATGTTTTTTTGATCCAATCTGTTATTCTCTGTTTCTTTATTGGAACATTCAGTTCATGTACATTCCATGTAGTTACTGATAGATGTGTATTTAGTGTTGTCATTTGGGTGCCTTAATTTTTGTATTGTTGATATTTTCTTTGTTCCACTTACTATTCTGGGTGGTTTTTCTTTATGTGTTTTCATTTTTTTCAGTGTTGGTTTGGTGTCTATTGAAACTTTCATATTATGTTTCTTGTTTTGATATGTAACATTGTTAGCTTGCTTGCTGCTAACCCTTAGTTTTCTACATTTAAACCAGTCTTTAACTTCTTTATGTTTCTGTAACTTCCTCTCCATCTGAAAGGGCTATGAATACAGTAATATACCCCTTTTTATAATGTAATGTTGTTATAGTTTACATGTTAAGCTCTCTGTTTTTCTAATGTTAATATTTTAGATTTGATAGAGTTTTGTGACTTCCCTAACTAGTTAGGACGCTAGATGCTGTGTCTTGCTTTATAACCTTGGGTATACATCTACTGTTATTGATTTTCTAATCAAGACATTCCTTCAGTGTTTCTTATAACTTTGATTGCGTTATTGCAAAGTCTCTAAGCTCCTGTTTGTCTGAGAATGTCTTTATTTCACCATTGTACATGAAAGACAATTTTGCAGGATATATAATTCTTGGTTGGAAGGTTTTTTTCCTTCAAGGCTTTGTATGTTTCATCCCATTACCTTCTTGCCAACAAGATTTCATCTTCAAAAGTCAGAGGACTTTCTACAAGGCTTCTCTTTGTATTTTAGCTTTTGTTTAAGGCTAGCTGTCTTTAAGAGCCTCTCCTTATGTTTCATTTTCTTAAATTGGATTATAGCATGTATTTGTGTCTTTCTTTTGGGGTTTACCTTTTGTGGCATTCAATGAGCATCTTGAATAGCTATCTTCTCTTCTTTCATACCAGCAACTCCAACAATTTCCTCTGTATTTTCTGCTATCCTTCCCTGTTCTGGAACTCCAAGTTTTCCTATTGATACAGTCCCACATGATTCTTAATGCTTCTTCATTTTTCTTGATTCTTTTATCTGATTTTTCCTTATAAATGCTGGTGTCAATTGCTTTGACTTCAATTTTGCTAATTCTTCATTCCGTTTCCTCAGTTCTGTTCTTTTAAGTTTCCACCAAATTGTCTAACTCTGTAATTTTATTATTGATCAGCTGAATTTCAGATTGTTGATGTTCTAGCAGTTCATACAGCCTGTTTAATTTTTTGTTTTGTTCTGCTGCACTTTCTTTAATCTCCATTTTAAGATCTAGAAGGACTATATACATAATTCTTTTGCATTCTACCCTCAATAATTTCAGGAAGATGTCTTTATCTGGGAAGTTTTTTGACTCCTTATTTTGGGAGTTTTCCAGAGCCATGGTGGTCTGCTTCTTTAAATGATTAAATAGTGATTGTTGTCTTTGTGCTGTTAACCTTCTTCAGTGTTACACCAACGGAAGCTATGGCATATCTCTAGGAAGGAAGAAAGGGCACTGCCAGACTTCGCCACTGGCCACATTTGTATTCTCTAGGTGCAGCTGTCTTAAGTACAGCCTCTGTGGTGAGAGAGACACTGTCCAGCACAGTAGTGCTGCTCAGCTTGTCAGCTGGCCTCAGGTAGATCCTTAAGGGTGGCAGTCCCTGACTCCTGCGTTAACTTTCCAGAGTCATGCCAGCAGATTCTATGGTTTAGCTCAGAGAAGGGAGGAGGGAAGAATGCCACCGCATTCAGTGGCCAGCCATGATAGTATTCTCTAGATGCAATTATCTTGAAAACTGCTTTTCCACTGAGCAAGGTGCTGTCCAGTAGCAGCTGGTAGCAGCTGGGTTCTCACGCGAGGCAGTTCCCACCTCCCGACTGACAAAGATGAGTATTTACTTATGGAGTCTCTTGGGGGCCCATCAGCATATCCTACAGCATGGCTTAGTGAAGAGAGGGGGAAATGACACCACACTAGACCTTCATTCACTTCTGAATTCTCTAGGTGCAATTTTCTTGAGAACCGCTTTTCTTCTGAGAGAGGCGCTGTAACAGCAGCAATAGGTACGAACCAGCAGCAACAGGTACCAACCAGGTCCTCAAGGAGAGCAGGCCCCATCTCCTAGCTGACGAAGATGGTGATCTACCTGTAAAGTCTCTCAGGGGCTGCATCAGCAGACGGCATGATGTGGCTCAAAGAAGAGAGGGGTAAGGTTGCTACCACACTTGGTTGCTAGCCACCACTGTATTCTCTAGGTATGATTGTCTTAAAAACAGCTTTTCTGCTGAAAGAGGCACTGTCTAGCCAGGCACTGTTGCTCAGCGTGGCAGCCAGTCCCAGCTAGCCCCTCAAGAGTGGCTGACTCCACCTCTCAGCTAAGATCAGATCCTACCTGTGCCACCTCTTCTGTGCTGCACCAGGCAAATCTATGACACAGCTCAGAGAAGAAGGGGGGACGGGCACTGGTACCATCAGCTGCCAGCTGCCAGCTGCTGCTGGGTTCTCCAGATGTGGCTATCTTAAGTGCAGACTCTGCTGTGAGAAATGTTATTCACCTAGGTGCTTCAGCTCAGCATGGCAGCTGGCCCCTGCTAGGCTCTCAGGCTCAGCAGTCCCACTTCAAGTCTCCTGGTTAACAAAGATGACTTCTGTACCTATAACTCTCTCAGTCACTGAGCCAGCAGAAGTGGGACTCTCTGCACTGCTGTCTCACCTCTGACAAATGTTGTTTTCCTCTTCCTGTCATCCAATGCAATCTTATAACTCTTTATCTGACATTGGGGCTCCCAGTATGTCCATTCTGCTCCATTCAGTTGCTTTTCTAAGCCTTAGTTCTCAGAGTGGATTGAGGAGATACATAACTAGTCCACAATCTTGGCCCTGCCACTTTTTTCCATTTTTTGTTGATTACGGATAATGAACATTTGTGTGCAGGTTTTATACAGGCATGCTATTTTAATTCTTTTGGTTATATGTATATATCTAGGAAAGGAATTATTAAGTCTTATGATAACTCTATCTTTAGCATTTTGAAGAACTGGCAAAACCTTTGTCAAAGTAGCTAACCAAAGAACTATTCCATCAGCAGTGTATGAGGGCTTCCATTCTTCCATGGCCTCATTGACACTTGTTTTTGTCTTTTTTTTTCCCCCCCTTTTAACCATTATAGTGGATGAACTAGTTTTCTAGTGCTACTGTTATGTCAAATACCACAAGTGGATGGCCTTAACAGAGATTTATTGTCTCAGTCTATGCAGCTAGCATTTCAAATTCAGGGTGATAGTTTTAGGGAGAGGCCTTCTCTGTGTTGCCTCTGGAAGAAGGTCCTTGTCATCAACGTTTCCCTGGTCTAGAAGAGTCTCAGTGTAAGGACCTTGGGTCTAAAAGGTGGCACACCACTTTTAGTTCTGTTTTCTTGGTGGGGGGAGATCCTTCACTCTCTCTGCTTAATTCTCTCCTTTATAAGAGATTGGTTCAAGACATAATATAATCTTGTGCTTGGAGTCCAACCTTATTAACATAAATACTTGTAATCCTACCTCATTAACATCATAGAGATAGAATTTAGAACACATAAGAAAAATGTATCAGGTAACAAAATAGTGGATAATTATACAACGCTGGAAGTCATGGCCTAGTCAAGCTGAGACACATGGAGGGCATGATTCAATCCATGACAGTAGGTATTAGATAGTACCCTATTGTGGCATAGATCTGCAGTGAGATACTGGTGTCACAGTGCTTGAGAGCTCAGGCTGCTAACCAAAATATTGACAGTGTGAATACAACAGCTACTCCTTATAAATTCTGTGGGGATGTTTTACTCTCCACTATAGTGTCGCTGTAAGTCAGGAGGACCTCATCAGTACACAACAAAGAAGACTAGTAACATTAATCATATTTTCATATGTTTATTGGACATTTGTTATGGAAATGGCTATTAATTTCATTTCACTGGTTTGAAATTGGGTTTGTTATCTTTTTATTGTTGAGAGTTCTTCATAAGTTTCTTGATACAATAATGTCTCTTATCAGACATGTAAGAAGCCCTGGTAGCATAAGAATTACACATTCAGCTACCAATTGGAAGGTTGGCAATTTGAAACCATTCAGCAGCTTCGAGGTAAAAAGACCTGGTTATCTGCTTCCATAAAGACGGTGGTCAAGAAAACTCTGTGGGGGACTTCCGGCCAACATGGTGCCGTAGACAAAAGCACAATGGTGTCTCTCCATAGCAAAGATGCAAAATCTAAGTGAAACAGGGACAAATGTCAACCTTGGTGTAATGAGCGTATGCTAAAATGGAGGCTATCTTCTTCATTATAAGCCCAGAATGCCTAAAAAATAAGAGACACTGTTCAAGTGAGCGGGCAGCCTGTTGAGCCTTGCAAGTGAAATGATAAGACCATGCCTTCATCATAAGAGAAAAACATCTGTCCTCATCAGATAAGGAGAGACCACCAAAGGCATAAAAAGCAGTCACACAAACCCACCAACAATCCTGCTCCTTTGAAGCAGAGCCCTCTCTGTGACTTTTGTCTTCACCGTTTACACATGCTTAGGAGATATCTAGTTTCTTTTTGTGCCCTGTTTCGGAAGACTAACAAGATAACAGCTTCTGCGTTCTGGAGCTGAGTCCTAACTGTGACTCTGGGCATTGCTCTAACACAGACCTGGGTTAAACTTGCTTAGCACAGTCATTGGACAAATTCTTTTGGGCCATATCAGCTAGAGCCATGCATTTTGGAGCAGGGCTGCAGTTGCGAACTTTTGGCTTTGCCACCTGTGTAGACATGGGATAAGTCTGCCTGGGAACTGAGTGGTTCCTGTGGACTATGTTTGGCTGTAGCCCTAAGACTTGCCATCCTGCCCTACTGAGCAGACCCTCTGCTGGGAAACTTAATCATAACTCTGTCCTATATTTGAGCCTTGGAGGTCCCTATGGTGTTCAGCCTTCTTTGAGTATTGTGTGTCCCTGTCCCTTCCTTGTTTACTTCAACAGCTCAGCAGCTGACCATAACAGTCACTTCTCCAGCCCAACCATTAGCTGCTGCTCCGGTGACCTCCCGCTGCCTGATGACACTCCCCATGGCCTGATGACAAAACCAACTCCAACTGGTGCCACCTTCCACCACTGCTGATGACACTGCTCTATGTGAACTTGGATGCAGTCCTCAGCACAGCCAACTCAGGAGTTGATAATGACTATTTCCCATATATAAATATATCCTTAACTGATTAATCAACTAAGCTGTAACAGCCTCTTTGGATGAATTACTGATTTTTCAAGGATTTTCCCACACAGGCCAATTAAGAAAAGGTACTCAGTAATTGAAATGCAAATAGATTAAGCTTGCTGCATAGTTTATATCACCTAGGGGACCAAAAATCAAAGCCCATGGACCATTTACATATGAAAAGATGGAAAAGCAAACATAATATAAAGGTTTGTGCCTCTCAGACACATCAGAACTGAATTCTTATCAGTGCCAATTTTCTTCTCTCTCTTTGCTTACAACACCTGGAAGGTGGTGAGTCAAATAAAGACATAAAGATCTCAGCCCAAAACTGAATGGAATGAGAAACTGACAGAAAATAGAGAGTGAGAAGAGAAATGAGAGAAAGTTCCCTATCAGCTAACCCAGCGCAAATTCTCCATCTCGGACGCTTGTCAGAGACCGGCAGACAGGGAGCACAAAAAAGCAGATTTACAGAGTTTTTAGTGGAGGAAGCAGCACGCAGTAGCAAACGAGGACCTTTTTCCCATCCCCGCATCTTCCTTCTGCTGCTCTGACTCTTGGCTAGCTGTGGTGGTTCAGTTTGCCGGGAAGCGCAACATGTACACCTCTTGGATTCACGGCACCTGTGTCAGGGAACAGCAGATAGAGGGTACTCACAAGCACCTTCAGGAGCTTCTAGCAGGACAAAGATCATCTGCTGAACCATCCTCCTGCCCCATAGCTGGGCAACTGGGAGGTCCTGCCTCTTTAGCAGGGAGTTAAAAAAATATCATCATCACAGATGAGCAAACAACAGAGAACATACAGCCTGCCTGCTCTGACATAACCAAATAAAACAAAAAAGCAAAATGAAATAAACAGACATACAATTGATAAAGAAAATAACTACTGAATAGCCTGAGGATAGCAGGTAATATCTGAACATATATTTTAAAAAAGAAAGATCAAATACGTGCTCCAAATAAAACACCAGATGACATTCCAGTAGAAGAAAAGGCACTAGAATTATCTGATAAGGAAGTAAAATCTCTAAGATATGGAACTTAAGTGCTACCTCTGCTAACCAAAAGGTCAGCAGTTCAAATCTGCCAGGCTCTCCTTGGAAACTCTAGGGGGCAGTTCTACTCTGATCTCTAGGGTCACCATAAGTTGGACCCAACTCAATGGCAGTGGGTTGGGTTTTTAACATACAGAACTATCCAAGAGTTGAAGCAAAGAACAGACAAGTATGAGCTAAAAATAGACAAACTCATGGAGAGTGCAGACAAAAAAAAAATGGAAGAATTCAGGAAAATAATATAAGAACAAAATGTCAGAATAAATTCACAACTAGAAATCATGCAAAAACAAAAATTAGAAATTCAAATGATAAACAAGATTGCATAAATGTACTGTATCATAAAAGGGCTAAAGATAAACACTTGGCTACATCTTTCCAAGGAAAAATCAGAAAAAAGAACAAAGAAAAATGGGGATATCCTGAGAATTGTGTGTCATGCAATCAAAAGCAAAAATTTTGAGTGGTCAGAATTCCAGAACAAGAGAAAAAAACAGGAAGCACAGAGAAGATTACTGAAGAATTGCTAACGGAAAAGTTTCCTGATACCATGAAAAATGAAAAGCTGATCATCTAAGAAGTTCAGTGAACCCTATATGGGATAGACCCTAAAAGAAAATCCCTAAAGCATATCATAATTGACCTCAGTAGAACCAAACACAGAGAAAAAATTCTGAAAGGCAATTTGAGAAAAACAAAAAGTCACATACAGAAGAGAAGCAATAACACTAAGCTCTGATTATCTGCAGAAACCATGCAGGCAAAGGGATGATATCAAGACCTTAAAAAAAAAAAAGAATATAAACCATTAACATATCCTGCCAAGCTCTTGCTCAAAATATGATGGTGAAATTAGGATATTTCCAGATAAACAGAAATTAAAGGAATATGTAAAAGCTAAACCAAACTTAAAAGATTAGAGAGTGATTTGGTCTAAGAACAAACAATATCAGATCACAGCCTAAATCTAGGATGCAAGATTGTACCAGCCAGATGCCAACCTAGGAAATGAACTCTAAAGAACTATCCCAAACCAAAAGAATCACAACAGAGAACCAGAGAGTTAATCTGTAAATGACAACAACATCAGAACAATAGAAGAGGGAATAAATGGTGGATACAGAACATTCTAATGTAGTCAAAGGCAAGGTGCTATCAAGTGATAATAGACTGGCACAAACCTAGGCAGGCAAGGATTAACTTCAAGGTCACCATAAAGAAAGTTAATAAATCTACTCATCAAAATAAAGAAGAAAACAGTCTCCATAAAAATAAGATCTACAAAAACAAAAGAAATGAAAAAGAAATCCACAAGCTAAACTATTTCAGCACACAAGAATAAGAGGAACAAAGAAAACATCAGCATCACCAAAAAAAAAAAGCAATACAAAATGATAGCAATAAAATCATACCTATCAACAATTGCAGTGAATGTGAATAACCTAAATCTACTCATAAAGAGATGGAGAGTGACAGAATGGATTTAATAAAAGACAGGATTTGTTAATAACATACAAGATTCATCAATATGTTGCTTACAAGAGACACATCTTAGAAACAAAGACTACTGGTGCTAGTACAAACACAGATACATTGACCAACAGAACAGAATTGAGAACTCAAATGTAAATCTGTTTACCTGTGGTCACCTGATCTTTGACAAAGGCCCCAAGTCCATCAAATGGGAAAAAGACAGTCTTTTTAGCAGATAGTGCTGGCAACACTTGATGTCATCTCATACCAATAGCAAACTGGAGGGCGTTATGCTGAGGGAAATGAGTCAGTTACATAGGGACGTGTGTTGTGTGAGACTACTACTACGCAAACTCACGGAAAGGTTTATACATAGAGAGAAAGAATCTCTGACGGTTACCAGGGAGTGGAGGGACGGGGATAGAAAAAAAGAAAACTCTATGTGGAACGATTAGTCCGAAGGACTGATGAACCACGTCTACCATAGTTTCTACCAGACTGAGTGCAGTGTTACTAGAAGGTGCCCAGCTACCGCCACTGACTGCTCGGACAGGGATCGTAGTAGAGGCTCCTGGACAGAGCTAGAGAAAAGTGAGGAAGGGAATTCTAATTCACAAAAAAGACCAGACTTACTGGCCTGACAGACTGGACAAACCCTGAGAGTATGCCGCCGCGCCCCCTAATCCCCTTCCCTTTTGTCCTGGAAACCTTATCAGTTCAGTAATGAAGTCAC
Organism: Heterohyrax brucei; assembly: GCA_028571685.1. Lineage (NCBI taxonomy): Eukaryota > Metazoa > Chordata > Mammalia > Hyracoidea > Procaviidae > Heterohyrax > Heterohyrax brucei. The sequence continues at coordinate 135,195,974 of CM053150.1, forward strand.
TTCTGAGGTTCACTCTTCAGCCAAAAATTAGGCCCACAAAAGAAAATGAACTAAAGGGGCATGCCAGCTCAGGGACAAGGACAAGAAAGCAGGAAGGAACAGAAATAGTGATGATAGGAAAATGAAGGTCAACTAGGAATAGTGCTGTTATGTTGTGAGATTGCTAACCATATCATAAAATAATATGTATATTAACTGTTGAATGAAAATGTTTGAAACATTCAGCTAAAGTACAAAAAAAATGACAGAAAAGAAAGAAAACCTTGTAGGACAGTTCTACTGTGTCATTATGGGTCACTATGAGTCAGAATCAAATCTGTGGCACACAGTGTACGACATGCAAATATTTCCTCAGCTCCCTTCATTGTCTTTTCACTGTCTCAGTGATAGCTTTTGATAAGGTTTTAGTTTTACGAAGTCCTGTTTGTTTGCTTTTTTTTTTTTTGCATTTGGTGTTACGTCATAAGACACCACTGCTTTATTCAGGGTCATAAAATTTTACTCCTATGATTTACAAGTTTTATAGTTTTAACCTTCACATCTAAATCTAAGAAATTTTGGATTGCTTTTCATGTATAATGTGAAACAGGGGTTCAGCTTCATTCTTTAAATGATGCATAGTTGTCTCATCACCATTTCTTGAAAAGACTACTTTTTTCTCATTGAACAATTTTGGCATCCCTGCCAATAATTAATCAATAATAAATTTTAGCGTTTACTTCTAGATGTCCAATTCCATTCCACTGATGTCAGTTACTATAATTTTATAGCAAATTTTGAAATCAGTAATTGTGACTTCTCCAAATGTGTTTTGGCTATTCTGGATTTCTTTCATTTTCATGTCTTGTGTACCATTTAATTTCCTTGTTTCTTCTAGTGTATTTTTGTTACTTTTTTGTGGTCATGTTTGGCATTGCAATTAACATCTTAATTGGTAACAATCTCTTTCAGATTAATATTAATTTAATTTCAATAATAGACAACGAAATTTCTCCTATAAAGCTTGGTCGCTTTACCCCACCCCCATGATACTATCATAAAAATTGCACTTTTGTATATCATAATCCCACCAAAACAGCCTTGTAATTACTAGTTCATCTTTTAAATTAGATAGGAGAAGAAAAGATTTAAAACAGAAATATATTTAGCTGTCTTACATTTACCTATGCAGTTTTTTCTTTTTTAAAAATTTTTATTTTGCCATAGCCCAGTAGAGTAAAAGTTCAAATTCAGCATGTCAGCTCCAGAAGAAGGCTTTCTCTGCTGGTTCTGTAAGAAGGTCGTCATTGTGAATCTTCCCCTGGACTGGAAGTTTCTAAGGCACAGGGACCACGGTACTTTCCAAAAGACACCTCAGCTCCTGGCACTGCATTCTTGGTGGTATGAGCCTCCAGATCTCTACTTTCTTCCCTTTCCTTTAGATCTCAAGAGATTGCTCAAGGCACAATATAATCTTACATATTAAATCCTGTCCCACCAACACGACTGCCACCCATCCTCCCTCATTAACATCATAGAAGTAGCATTTACACCATGGAGGAGCATCTCACAATACCAAGAATCATGGCCTAGTCAAACAGCTGCACACATTTTTGAGAGGAAGAAAATTCAATTCATTACATTCCACCATTTGGCACCACCAAAATCACATCCTCGTAACATATAGAACACATTCATCCCACCATGGCAAAAGCCTTAAGTCCAAGTCCAAACCCCAGAAATTCCTCTTCAGCTGTGAATTCTAGGATACAAGTTCTCTGCTTCTAAAATATAATGGCAGAACAGGTAGGCATAAACTAGACATTTTCATTACCAGTGGGAGAAATTGAAGGAAAAGTTGTAATAGACAACAAGAAAATTAACGGAACACAATACATTAGCAACATGGCTTTGAAAATAACACTCCATTCTCTGAGGCATTTTATATGATGGCCCTGTCCTCTCGATTCTAGGTATTGGCCACATTCTCCAGATTCTGAATGGAGGCTTCTCAACTGTGGGCTTCGTCTCCACCTTCCAGGCCCACTAGGACAGTAACTGTTTCCCTCAGCTTCAAGATGACTATTTTCCTAGTCTATCTGAGAGGCAACTCCGCCCTTAGAAACACCAGAGGGCATAGCTACACCTTTAGAAATCCCTGAGGTCATGGCCATACCCTTTCAAACTCAGGCAGCTCAGCTCCTTGTGCTCTTTGTCTCTTCAGCTTCTGCTTTCTGTGGCCTCATGACCCAGGCCTCATGATCACGTCTGCCCTGCTGGGACAAATGTTCTGAAGTTCTGTAGCTCCACTGATTTAAATGCCTGCAGGCACCCCACCATGCCAGGAAACCTTCTGCACACATGAACTCAGCTTTTTCCATGGGTTGGCTCTTATGCTGTCTCACATCAGTCTGGTTTTACTGCTGCCTGTCTGCTGCTGCCACTGTTGCTGCTGCTGCTGGTCCTCTGCTGCTTGTTTCCCACCATCCATGCTTTCTCCGGTGTTAATAGTTCTCCTTAGTTTCTTCTGAGTTTTCTATCTACTCGTAGTTTCAAAATCACTTCCACATTTTAGGTGTGTGTTAAAGCAGCACCCTCTTCTCTTGGTATCAAATTCTGTCTTAATCAGCTAGTGCTGTCAAAGCAGAGATACCACTAGTGGATGACTCTAAAAAAAAATTTTATTTTGTCACAGTCCAGTAGGCTAAAAGTACAAATTCAGGGGTGAGCTCCAGGGAAAGTGTTTTTCTGCTGGGTCTGGAATGTATTACAGTAGCATTCATCCTTGTCATTAATCTTACCCCAGACTGGAAGCTTTTGAGGTGCAGGGACCCTGATCTTTTCCAATGGATATGCTCTGCTGTAGGCACTATTTATTAGTAGTATGAGGTCCCTCTGTAGTTTCTTTTAACAGTGGTCTTTACCTTTCAGGTAGATTTGAAATACTAATTAGTGTCCTTTTGTTTTAGCATGAAGGATTACTTTGGTAGTTCTTGTAGGGTAGGTTTGCTAGTACTAACTTCTCTCAGATATTCTTTATTAGGGAATGTGTTAAATTTCCCCTTTGTTTTTTAAGGATAGATTGTCTGATTATACAATTCTTGGTTGACAGTATTTTTCTTTCGTCACTTTTAATATGTCTATCCTCCATTATTTCTGAGACGACATCGGCTGTTAACCTCTTTAAAGATCCTTTGTACAAGGTGTCGACTGACTGTCGACAGTATGACTGTGAAGCATCTAGGTGTGGATCTCTTTTTGAGTTTATCTTGGTTAGAATTAACTGGCTATTTAAGTTAATGATTTTCATCACATTTGGGAAGTTTTCAATCATATTAATTCAACTTTTTTTTTACCTTTTTCTCTCCTATGAATGTGCACATGTACATTGGTTTACATTATGATCTTCAGCAAGTCTCTGAGGTTCTGTACATTGGCTTTCACTGTTTTTTGTTATTATTCATCAGATGAAATAACCTTAATTTTAAGTCCCTGGGTGACACAAATGGTTAAATGCATGACTACTAGTCAAAAGGTTGGTGGTTCAAACCCACCCAGAGTCTTCTTAGAAGACAGGCCTGATGGGACCTGCTTCCAAAAGCAACTTTGGAAATCCTACTAAGTAGTTCTACTTTGCACACATGGGGCATGATAAGTTGGAATCAACTTAACTGCTACTAACAACAAGAACAGTGCTTTAGCACATCCTGCTTTCTTAGAAAATTAATAAATACATATGCTGTTGTGTTGTTGTTAGGTGCCATCAAATTGGCTCTGACTCATAGTGACCCTGTGAATGACAGAATGAAACACTGCTTAGTCTGGCACCATGTCTGCAGTTGTTTTTATGCTTAAACCCATTGTTGTGGCCAATGTGTCAATCCATCTCATCAAGGGTCTTCCTCTTTTTCATTGACCCTCCACTCTATCAAGCATGATGTTCTTCTCCTCGGACATCTCCCTTCCTTACAACCTGTCCAAAGTATGTAAGATGCGTTCTTACCGTCTTTGCTTCCAAGGAGCACTCTGGTTGTATTTCTCCCACAACACATGTGTTTGTTCTTTTGGTGGTCCATGGTATATTCAATTGTCTCCTCCAGCACCACAGTTCAAAGGCATCAATTCTTCTGTCTTCTTTGTTCGTTGTCAAGCTTTTGCATGCTTATGATGCGACTGAAAATATAATGGCTTGAGTCAGATGCATTTTAGTCTTCAATATGACATGCTTACTTTTGAATACTTTGAAGAAGTCCTGTGCAACAGATTTTCCCAGTGCAGTGCATCTTTTGATTTCTTGACTGCTGCTTCCATGTGCGTTGATGGTGGATCCAAGCAGAATGAAATCCTTGACAACCTCTATCTTTTCTCCACTTGTGACAATGTTGCTTACTGGTCCAGCTGTGAGGATTTTTGTTTTTCTGATGTTGAGGTGCAATCCGTATTGAAGGCTGTGGTCCTTGATCTTCATCAGTAATTATCTCAAATCATCTTCACTTTCAACAAGTAAGGTGGTGTCGTCTGTGTAACACAGGTTGTTAATAAGTCATCCTCCAATCATGATGCCTTGTCCTTCACAGAATCCAGCTTCTGGATCCAGCATGCAGATTAAAAAGGTATGGTCAAAGGACACAACTGTGATCCATGCCTTTCCTGACTTTAAACCACGCAGTGTCTCACTGTTCTATTCACTTGATCCATACAGATTCCTTAAGAGCACAATTCAGTGCTCTGGAATTCCCATTGTCTGCAATGTCAGCCGTAATTTAGTGTGATCCACACAGCTGAATGCTTTTGCATAGTCAATGAAACAGAAGTAAACATCTTTCTAGCATTCTTTGCTTTCAGCCAAGATCTATCTGACATCAGGTATGATATTCATAGTTCCTTATCCTCTTCTGAATCCAGCTTGAATTTCTGGCAATTTCTTGACAATATACTGTTGCAGTTGCTTTTGAATGATCTTGAGCCAAGTAAATACATATGGATACAATTAATTGTATCTTGTGCTTTCGCTCAGATAATAATAACCAGCTGTATTTTTCTGATTCCTTCTTCTGCACTCTACTATTCAGCTACTTTATGAATTCATCATTTCTGCTATTGTACTTTCCAACTCTAATATTTCCATTTGTTTCTCTCTGTATGATCACTATCTCGTTAATGACATAATCCCTATTTGTAGAGAAATTGTTGCATGCATCCTATTAACTGTCAGTTCCTTGAAAATATTTGTTATCTGATTTTAAGTCTCTTTCTAATAAGTCCATATCTGAATTTTTTAAGTAAGTTTCCATTGGCTGCTTTATGTTTACCTGTGTATAGGTTATTCTTTCGTTCTCACATGCTTTATAATTTTTTGCTGTTGTTGATGCTGAATAACTTTTTAACTAATATAATCTAAAAATTCTAAAAATTAAAAGGTTCCCCCGCCTTAATGTCCACTGTTTTGCTGTTCATCATTCCTGCTTTCTCACTTTTTTTTTTAGCACAGTGACTTTGCTAAACTAATTCTGTACAGTTGTATTCATAAGGCCTCTCCTGTGTTAGCTTACTGATCAGCAAATTCCTGGACAGAGATTTCCTCATAGTCCTTAAGCATTAAGTCTTCCAGTTTTTGCCATAGGCTATGTGTGCATGTTGGGACAGTGAGTTAAACACTATGCCAGGCAGTTTACAATGCAGCCTTAATTTTCATTTGCTGCTTGTAAAGAGCCCAAGATCAGCCATATGTGAGGGATTAGAGCCACCCCGGGTCTTTTCAAGGAGCCCTGGTGATGCAATAGTTAAAGAGTTTGGTTGCTAAACTAAAGGCTGTTGGTTTGAACTCACCAGCCACTCTGCAAGATAAACCTGTGGCAATCTGCTTCTGTAAAGATTAATTACAGCCTTAGAAACCCTGTGGGGCAAATCTACTCAGAATTAGACAGCATTGATAAAAAGAGCCCCGTTCTCCAATAATCATCGTCATTGAACATATCTGGAAGCTCCCTGAAAAATTCTTACAAACAGAACTAGTTTACATTTGACCTGCTTGGACACCCTGTAGTGTAGTGGTTAAGTGCTACAGCTGCTAACCGAAAGTTTTGCAGTTCAAATCCACCGAGCACTCCTTAGAAACGCTATGGGGCAGTTTTACTCTGTCCTACAAGGTTGCAGTTAGTCGGAATTGACTCAACAGCAATGTGTTGGCTTGGGTTAGAACTCACACAGCACTAATAGACTTTTTCTTGGGAAACTTCTTGAAAGCATTCACTAGAAATTATTTAACATTACAGTTGCGTGAAGTCGCATTACAAGTTGAAACCAACAAGAGGCTGACCAGCCAAGCCAAAGCCAAGTGCCGTCGAGTCGGAGCCAACTCATGGGACCAGCAAGCATTAAAAAAAGAGCAAAAAAAATGAGATTTTCATAGGGAACTTTGAAAAGTTCTGACATACTTGCAGGAATCCAGAATGTTTCCAAGTGTCTCTGATGGACCCATCTGAGTTTCTTGCTCTTCAGTGATCGAGAAAGAACAGGTAAGACCATGTTTCTTCCAGAACAAAACTTTATTAAAGAAGCTATCAAATGGAGACAGGAGGGCCTAGGCAACACTTACTTCGTTTCCCTGAACAAAGATTTTTTCAAGGCGTGTAAAGGATTTGGGGAAGGAATGGCCTCATGTTTTCTTCATATTGGAGGTGGACATTTCCAGGAATTGGCAGAGCTAGAGAAATTAGGTGGTATACACCTGTCTGTACAAAGTGGAGTTGGCAGCAAAGAGTTCTGGGAGGCACTGGCAGGACTTATGGGATGTTGTGCATGTACCATGTCTCATTTCAAATCCTAGCATCAACTTTGTGCTTTTTATTGTGCACCTCTCCTGGAAGGTCATACAGTGCTCACTCCTGCCTCCACTGTGAATGTGTTTCACATTTCCGGATTCAGAGTCATACTGAAAACCAATTCAACTGAGTTCTTGTTCTTTTGGTATCTGTGGTATATTAATTAATCAGTAATCCTGGTCAGACTGCCCTCATACTGTTTACAACAAATACCAAAATTACCAAGAGGCCACATGTGTTTTTCCTATCAGCTGTTTCAGGATGTAATCAATCATTGGGTCCTTTATTCCCCCACCACCTGTTTGTAGTTTCAGTTACAAGGTTTACTGAAAGATGTTGACAGAGGCTTCTAGGCTCCTTGTCTCAAAAAGGCCGTCCAAATGTTCAGATGTATTTACATGCCCAGAAAAGTTCTAAAAACAAAGAAATCAGTCTCAGTGCTATTGAGTCAATTCTGACATATGGTGACTGTGTATGCAAATGGCGAAACACTGGACTACTAACAGAAAGGTTGACAGTTCAAATTCACCCAGAGGAACCTTGAAAGAAGGGTCTAGTGATCTGCTTGTGAAACATCACAGCCTTGAAGATCTTATGAAGCAGTTCTGCTCTACACAGAGGTTAGGATGTTGAATAGTGGTCCCAACTCTTTGTAAATCTTACCTTTTTGTGACAACTGTTAGCTGATTTAATATATATTAGTCAATTTACACAGTTCCATGCTTCTTTCTAGCATTTTCTTTCATTAATTCGATCAATATGAAATTTCATACCTAAGTCTAGTTTTCAGTTCATTACCATGAACCCTTATGAACTTGTAGTTATTGTAGGGATACAATAATGGACTGCAAAATCCAAAACCTCAAAGAAAATTGTGTTCTTTATGGGAGACATACGCACAACCATAAATATAACATTCGGTAAATGATAATCATTTCTATAAATGAACTACACAACATAGTGGAGAAAGAACAGGTTCATACTACGGACGACATAGCAGTATGCTTTGGAGAAGGTTATATTTCAGAAAAGCTAGGTTGATAGAAAATATTTTCTAAATTATATTCAAAGAGAGAGACAAATATGATAAAATTAAGTACATAATCAAAGAAAGAAGACTATGAATATGGCCAAAGATTTAGGTTGATTTGTGTTTGTGACACATGTGCAAAACACAAAAATATTGCTTATTTTAACTTTTGGAAAGCCTGGTGTTTTAGTGGCTAACTGTTACAGCTGATAGCCAAAACGTCAGCAGTTCAAATCCACCAGGCACTCCTTGGAGATGCTTTGGGCAGTTCAACTCCATCCTACAGGTTCGCTATGAGTCAGAATTCGCTCAGTAACAATGGGTTTGTTTGGCTTTAATTTTAAATTTGTACTATGTTCAAGGAGTCTGGTGGCGTAGTAGTTAAAGCACTTGAATGCTAATGGAAGTTGTTGGCTTGAATCCAGCAACCACTTCATAGAAGAAAGATGTGACAATCTGCTTTCCTAAAGATTACAGTTTTAGAAACCCAAAGGGGAACTTCTACTCTGTCCCACAGTGCTGTTATGAGTTGTAATTGATACAGGTAATGCATTTATTTAGTTTTTGATACTACATATCAGGCACAGTTCTATTATTTAAACATACATCAACTAATGCAATTCTCTGAGATAAGTGCTATTATTATCTTCACAATTTCCTTCATTTTACTTATTAAAAATTGTACACAAAGAAATTAAGTTACTTATGCCCTTTTATAATCCCTTTCCTTCAGTGTGAATGGAACCTGTGACTTGTTTCCAACTAATAGACTATTTATTGTAAATGTAATGAGATATAATTTCTGTGATCACTTTATAAAAGATTCTAACTTCCATCTTGCTAGTAGACTCTATTTTCCTTGCTGGGTTTAATGTTGTAAGCTACCATATGCGGAGGCCCATGAGTCAAGGAACTGCAAGCAACTTCCAGATAACAGGCAGAAAGGACCTGCTACACTCAGTCCAACAATCATCAAGGAACTGAATCCCGCCAAGAACCATCTGAACTTAGAAGCAGATTCTTTCCCGGTCTGTCTTCAGATGAGACTTCAGCTCTGATGACAACTGGATTTCAACTTTGTGAAACCTGATACAGAGAAACCAATTTAGCACTGCCCAGATTTCTGTACCACCGAAAGTGGTACAGTTTATTAACTTGTGTTGTTTTAAGTCACTAATTTTATACTAATATATAGGATATAGGATATAGAATGTAGTATGTAGTATGTAGCATGTAGCATGTAGCATATAGTATATAGCATATAGTATAATCATGGATTGAATTGCGTTCCCCCAAAAATATGTGTAGTAATTTGCCTGGGCCAGGATTCCCTGTATTCTATAATTGTCCTCCATTTTGTGATTTTCCTGTGCTGTATGTGAAAGGATTAGGGTGGCACTGTAAACACCTTCATAAAATTATCTCCCTGCTCTACTGTAAAGGGAGTTTCCTTGGAGTATGTCTTGCACCACCTTTATTTCTTTCATCCTACAAGAGGTAAAAGGAAAGGGAAGCAAGCAGAGAGTTGGGAACCTCATACCATCAAGAAAGCAGTACCAGGAGACAAGCATGTCCTTCAGACCTGAGGTTCGTGTGCTAAGATGCTCCCTAGACAAAGACTGATGCAATATTGGACTTTCCTCCAGGACCAAAAAGGGGGAAAGCCTTCCCCTGGAGCAGACATCCATAATTTAGACTTGTAACCTACCAGACTGTGTAAGAATAAACTTTCCTTTGTTGAAACCATCCACTTTGTGGTATTTCTGTTACGGCAGCACTAGCTGAGTAAAACAAGTATTAATATATAGTACATAATATATAGTAGTATTTAATATGTGATAGTATATATAATTGCCAAACGCCATCAGGTATATATAATTACATAATATAATATATAATATTATTGCTTATACTATTATAATTATATTATATATACTATATGTAAAATATAATTATAATATACAATCTGCAAAATAATACATACAATAATATAAAACAATAGATAGTTAATACATTTGCCTTAGATTATGCAGTCAGTAAGTTGAGAAGTAAATATATAAAATTTGGCAGTGTGGATTGGGCACTATGTTGTATCATGCCTTTAAAGATAGTGAAAGAGAAGTTTAAAGCTGTAGATTGCAAAGCTTTTTGTGTTATGCTACAAAGTTTGAACTGTACTCTTTAGATAATGATTTGAGGATAGGTTTTTTCAAAACTGAGCTCTGATTTGGGAAGTTGTAATTTTAGAAGCCTTCTGTGTTAGAACACCTTTATTTTCTGTATTTCACTGGTCACTCCTCACTTTTATAATGATAAAAGAAAGTGACTCGTATAGACAGACTCTAAGACGGTTTCCCGTCTTCTGCTAGTCACACCCTTTCTAACGATAAAGGATAAATTTAATGGATTAGATCTGGTAGTCTAATGCTTCTAGCTAGTGGATTTAGTGGGAATCTATTTGCATCCATTGACAGATATTTATTTACCATAAATAAATGGAAACCCTGGTGGCATAGTGGTTAAGTGCTCTGTCTGCTAACCAAAAGGCCAGCAGTTCACATCTGCCAGATGCTGCTTGGAAACTCTATGGAGCAGTTCTACTCTGTCCTATATGGTTGTTCTGAGTCAGAATTGACTCGATGGCAGTGGGTCTGGGGTTTATTTGCATCCGTTGTTAGAGATTTGTCTATTTACCATAAATAAATAAGAGTGTCTTAGGTGGGGGCTAGGCTTGATCTTTGCCCATTACTGGGATTCAAACAAATGTAAGTTTAACAGCAATCATTATGCAGCAAAATGTTGTGGCTTCTGATCTTGCATTTGCTGTAAGAGAGTATAGCATTAAGCATAGTCATCTAGACGTTAGACAAGGCTCCAGAGTGAAGTAAAGTGCTGATTCAGAGTATAGGTGGGCAGTGAGTACTGAGTCTAATGGCATGTACAAGCTTTTTCAGAAAACGACTACATAGGAATTACACAAACTCTTTTATTTGAATCCACACTGCTCTGGTATTTAAGCAAACTTGCTGTTGGACCCTCCTGAGCATACAGCAATACTGTCTTCTCTTGGCAAGTGGGATAAAGAGTCCCAGTTCCAGAGTATCAAGGCTCAGATAATTCTGTCACCAGTGGCTCTTCACTGGGCATGAGAATCAGAGGTCCAGCTCTGTCTGCTGTGTCTGTGGTCAATCTGTGCCTGAGGCAGGGGTCCCTGGCCTCGTGAGTCATGGAAAGCTCCAGCAAGCAGCACAGATAAATATTTGGAGGAGGCAGGTAGTGAAACTTCAGTTAAACAAATGAAGATTCAGGAATTAGATGGTTAATGTAGATGTAATGGCAGTTTATGTGTAGACAGATAAAACTGGGACACTTAGATTAAATACAGATTCAAGAAAATAAGTAAACTATGAAATGCCAGTACGGATTCAACTGTGTTCCCCCCCAAATGTATGCAGCAATGTTTGCCAACAGTTTGGCTAGGCCATTATCCCTGGTACTCTGCGAATTTCCTCCACGTTGCAAATCCTCCCTCTGTGATGTTAATGAGTGAGGATGGGAATCAGTAGTGTTGCTGGGGCAGGACTCGGTGTGTAAGATTGAGGCAATTACTTAGAATATAAAGGAAAGGGAAGTAAACAGAGAGTTAGGGACCTCATACCCCCCAAAAGTAGTACCTGGAGCAGAGAGAAGCCTTTGGAAAAGACTTGGGGTTCCTACACATCAGAAGGTCCCAGTCCAGGAAAAGACTGACAGCAAGGACTTTTCTCCAGAGTCAACAGAGAAAGCCCCTGCCTGAAGCTGACACCCTGACTTTGGACTTGCAGCCTACTGGACTGTGACAAAACAAAATGTATCTTTTTAAAGTAATCCACTTTTGATCCTGAGGCAGCCAGAATGGTCTGTGGGGAAATGTGCAATGGAAATTCCATGGAAAATACAGTACATTTTTTGAGTCAACAGTTGGGAGTAAGACAGGGAGCCTGAGGGTCTCTATAAATGATGTGACCAAGACTTGAAACTATCAATGAGTAATAAGGAATAAAAAGATCTAACCATTAACTACATCCTGGGGCACTGAAATAAGCTCTCAAACAATTGTGTAAACGTCCTCCAAGTTGTTTTTCTGAAGTAACCCAATGGAACCAACTCTGGGAACATGCACAGAAAATCCCACTTGGACCACTATGTGCCCTTCCAGTGGAGGCACCAGATAGCTACAGTTAGGAGAGGGAAATCTAACCAAGGGAGCAAGAAAATGCAAATACACAACACTCCATATAAGTCTTGCTACCAGTCCCGAAGCCCCCATGGCAGGAAACATCTTGAAATCTGCATACCTATGCAGCCAAGGGACAAGCAGCAGCCTGGCAAAAAAAAAAGAAATACTTCAGATCCCAGTTACTGATTTGTTGTCCCAGCTATACCCTGGGCCTAGACAGGCCTTAAAAACTCAACACCGAACTTGCTCAGTGGCACGGCTTGCTGGAATGCTGTACACTCTGCTGTTACCCAACTTCAAAGGGCTTTCATTTTCCAATAAAGATTTCTCTAGTGGGCCAGACAGATATCCTCAATTCTTCCTCATGTGTCCAACAAGGACCTTTGAGAGTCTTCAAGGACCCCTGGTAATATATTTCTGTTAAAGTAGCACTAAATGACTAAGACAAATGCCAAAGCATACTTGCCTGTTGTGTATAACTTCTCCCGTGTACAACTGATGATTACTCTTTAAAGAAACTTGTTTCTGAGTATTTTACTCTGCCATGGAATTATTTAAAAATATGAAGTAAAATCATGAAAATTATCCTTGAAAACAAATGTGATTGTTATGTTAATCCACAGTCACTGATAAAGTATCTCTTTGGGGTAAAAAAAAAAAAAAATGAGACAGCTAAAGAAGACTACTAAAGTGTGAGTTTGGAAACAGAGGCTGAAAAACCCCAGGGTGAGGGGTGCTTAAGATTAAGAGCCTGGGAGGCATTGCTTCAGATCTGCCCTAACATACAGGAAAGATGGGACTTCTACATTCCACAAGCGCCAGCTAGGGATGCTAGGGCGGGGCCCTTGTTAGCATAGGGCATTCCCAGGCTCCACTATAGATTCAGGGAACTGTAGGCAGTGAGTGACTCGCTTTGTCTTCATAAAACCAGTGACAAAAGAATCAAGCAGGATGTTTGAGCATTCTTCTTCCAGGTTACTGGACAGATGACATCCAGTACCACTTTGTTTTCCTAGATGGCCAGTGATGGCCCATGAGATTGTAAAGCAGACCTCCACCCAGTTGACCCCTGCACCCAATTGCCCACATTGTTCCTTGTGTCTGCATGTGGGTCTTCCTCTTTAAATACCCTGTCTTACCTGACCACTTCAGACAGGCTTTGAGGATGAGAATATTTCCCTGTCAGTTTGTAATGCCAGTTTGCAAATAAAACTTTGATCACTGTTTCAGTCAGCTAGCGCTGCTCAAACAAAAATACCACCAAGTGGAAGGCTTTAGCAGGGAAGTTTATTCTTACACAGTCCCGTATTTTACAAGTCTGAATTCAGGGTGTCCACTCCAGGGCAAGGCTTTCCACCTTGTTGGCTCTGGAAGAAAGTCTTTATGTTGCATCCATCTTTATTCAGGGAGCATCTTGGCACAGGAACCTAAGGTCTAAAGGATGCACTCTACTCCCAGTGCTGCTTCCTTGATGGCATGGGGTTTCCAATTCTCTGCTTGCTTCCCTTTCTTTTTATCTCTCATAAGATGAAAGGATAAAGGGTGGTGCAAGCCACACTCCAAGGAATCTCCCTTTGGAGTGGAGCAGGGAGGTGATCTAATGAAGGTATTTATAGTCCCATCCTAATCCTCTAACACACAGCATAGGAAAAATCACAAAATAGAGAACAAGTGCAGAATACAGAGAATCCTGGCCCCGCCAAATTACTACACATATTTTTTTGGGGGGGGTTGGAAATTCCATGACAATCACCCATCCAAAACTCCTGTCTCAGTGATTGATTTTAGCAGGAGGTAGCCCAACTCCAGTACTTTTCTGGTAACAAGTAGACATGGAAATATCTCCACTAAGAAATTTCAAAACCACTGAATCAGACTGATGGCTTTATCATGATAGTTGTCAAGTTAATGTCTAAAGTCTTTAGTCTATGGAAGACAGAGAAGCAGTTACGCAAATTTATGTACAAAAATAAAAATACCATGTGTGCCTAGAGGGAGATTTTCAGCCAAAATGCTAATGTTATAACAATACTTAGCATTTACAGTGATTTTAGTCCAAAGAGCTCAAAATGTAGTACAATTATACTATCTGCTAAATGAGAGTTGGTAATATTAATTTCCTTTGTAACAAATTTCAAAAGTGACTATGTTTTAACCAAGCAAAAGTATAAACTTAATAATAATATCTTTTTTTAAGGAATCTAAAACACCCATACTTACCAAATTGAACCAAATGGGTGATCAAAAATACCTGCAAATTTGAACAATATTCATACATCATTCTATTTAACAAACATTTTTGGCTTTATTATATGAGGTAAATAACCTTTTAAAGTAGTGTGAATTTTAGGTTATAAAGATAAAATGTGACTACTGCCTTAAGGTGTTTACAACCTAACTGGGGAGATAAAACTTGTGACTGTAAACTTAATCAGATATTATGTGCTAAAGCACTCTAAAGTAAGTACAGGAAGAATCAGAGGTGGGAATATTTATCCCTGATTGCCACTGGAGAGAGCAGTTGAACCAGATTTTGAAGTATATTTGGGATTTTTCAGGCCTGTACTTTGGGAAGTAACAAAATAATTTCAAAATAATAGGCAAAGATTGATGAACTCACAGAATGTTGTTGTTGGTAGATGCTCAGTTCTGACCTACAGAGACCCTATGCACAACAGAACGAAACACTGCCTGGTCTTCCGCCATGGCCACAATCATTCTGATGCTTACGCCTATCGTTGCAGCCCATGTCAATCCACCTTGTTAAGGGTTTTCTTCTTTTTTGCTAACCCTCTGCTCTAACAGGAATGATGTCCTTCTCCAGGGACTGATCCCTCTTGACAACACGTCCAGAGTATTTAAGGTGCAGTCATGCCATCTTTTCTTCCAAGGAGTGCTCTTGTTGGGCTTCTTCCAGAACAGATCTGTTTGTTCTTTTGGCAGTCCATGATACACTCAGCATTGTTCTCCAACACCACAATTCAAAGGCATCAATTTTTCTTCTGTCTTCCTTGTTCATTGTCCAGCTGTTGCATGCATATGATGCTATCGAAAATATTATGGCTTGGAATAGGCGGGCCTTAGTCTTCAAGATGGTACCTTCACTTTTTAATACTTCGAAGAAGTCCCTTGCAGCAGATTTTCCCAATGCAATGTATCTTTTGATTTATTAACTGCTTCTTCCATGGTCATTGATTATGGAACCAAGTAAAATGAAATCCATGACAACCTTAATCCTCTCTCCATTTATCATGATGTTTCTTACTGGTCCATTCATGAGGATTTCTATTTTCTTGATGTTGAGGTGCAATCCATACTGCAGGCTGTGGGCTTTGATTTTCATCAATAAGTGCTTCAAATCTTCTTCACTTCCAGCAAGCAAGGTGGTGTCATCTACATAACTCAACTTGTTAAAGAGTCTTCCTCTAATCCTGATGCCTCATTTATCTTCATGTAGTCCAGTTTCTCAGATTATTTGCTCATCATACAGATTGAAAAAATATGGTAAAAGGATACAACCATGATGCACACCTTTCCCAACTTTAAACCATGCAGTGTCCCCTTGTTCCATTGCATGACTGTATTTTGATCCATGTACAGATTTTTATTCCTGTAGTCACCATACAGAATATTTGCTGTATTTTTCTTATGATTAAGTGAAAGTATACAGTCTAAATCAATTTTGAATGACTGTCTATCTGCAACTCCTTCTCTTGTCACCCTTTGATGGCACACACCTCCTTTTCACTATTCTAGTATCCTCTTAATGGACACCTGTCCCTTCCTCTTTACCATCTCCTCTCCCATCTCAAAAGAAACCAGTAGAACAGCCTCCTGTAAGTGTATAAAACCATGAAGTATATACATGATATGCTCACACTATGTTCCTCAGTCCAGTCCATTCTTGTCTGAAGTATTGAGCTCAGTACTGGTTTCAGGTCAGGGCAAGTCAGCAGCAACTCTTGTGGACATGTTCCCAGGGGATGTGCCAGGCTGTTGGACCATCAGTTCGGTCTTTTAGTAGAGTTTTGAAACATGCACCTATTTTTCTCATGCTACCTCAGGGACTGTACATTGAATCTCACATCACAGCTGTCTTTGGTGGGACTGTACATTGAGTCTCACATCACAGCTGTCTTTGGTGGTGGCCAGGCACCATCTGTTTCTTCTGATCTCATGCTGATGTAGTCTCCCATTCACATGAATCGTTCTGTCTCCTAGGGTCATTTTTCCTCATGTCTTTGATGTTCTCAGTTGCCATCTGTTCGACACAGATCGGGACAACTTGGTGTTCCTCAGATGGCAGCTTGTTAGCTATTAAGACCCCAGATACCACTCACCAATATGGGGTGCAGAAGACTCTCTTAGCAAAAGACTAGTTATACCAATTGACCTCAACATCCCCTGAAAACACAGCCCCCAGACCCCCATCCCTGTTGCTCTATCCTTTGAAATGTTTGACTAAGTTTAGGAAACCTTTCAGTTTATGGTATAGTCCAGTTATGCTGCTCTGTCTTCTGCTATGTGCTGTCACTCCCTTCACCTAACTGAATTCCTACCAACTATCTAATCTATGAACCTCCCTCTCCCTTTCCCTCCTTCCCCACCCTTGTAGCCTTCAAAGTCTCTTCTTCTGCCTTGTACAGGTTTCTTAAAAGTGCAGTTAAATGTTCTGGAATCCCTATTTTCCACAGTGTTATCTATAATTTTTTATGATCCACGCAGTTGAATAAAGCATTATAATGACAAGTGACCCACATCATAGGGTCAGTTGACAGCCAGCCCCCCAGTGACTCCATAAGTAGGGCCGTGTCTTTGCCAGCCAGAAGGTGGAGCCTGCAACCCCAGAGATTCCACTTGGCCTAATCACTGGAGTACACAAAGGGGGCTGGAGACCAACTCCTTTCTCAGAACTATTCTGTATCTCCTGTTATGGCAACACCAGAGAAACTAAACAGTGCCTAGATGTCCAGAAAGTAACAGACTCTAACTAAACATTTAAAGAAAAATTAACCAATGGCTCCAGAAAACACCCAAAATAAAGAACCAAAGCACTTCCCAAATGAAGAAGCCTCTCTGAAACAATTAGAGATCAAGTACAAAAGAATTATATACAGAGCCCTCAAAGACATTATACAAAATGCTGCAGAGCAAAATGAAAAATTAAGCAAGCTATTAGAGCTGATAGAACACCAGCATTCTGAAATCTGACAAATTACTAACAAAATTACAGAATTAGTCAATTTAATTCAAAGCCAAAACAGCAGAATTGAAGAACTGTAAAACAGATTTACTGATCTTGAAAATAGAGCTACTGACACCAGTATTTATGAGAAGAATCAAAGAAAAGAAACAAGAGAAATGAAGAAGCATTAAGAAACATGTGGGACTCTACCAAGAGGAATAAGCTATGATAAATTGGAGTTTCTGAACAGGGAGGGATTTCTGAAAACAGAGAGACTACTGTTGTTGAGTTGCTGACAGAAAACATCCCTGAAATTATAAAAGAAGAGAACATAGATATCCACAGTGGGTACCAAACACCACATAAATTAGACCCTAAAACAAAAACGCCAAGACATATTATAATCAAGCTTAACAAAATGAAAAATAAGCAGAAAATCTTAAAAGCAACAAGACTCAAAGTAAAGCTAGCATTCAGAGGAAGCCCTGTAGGATTTTGCCTGACTTCTTGGCAGAAACAATGCTGGCACAGAGGCAGTGGGATGACACAGTCAAAGCCTTGAAGGAGGAAAAACTTCCAACCATTAACTCTATATTTAAGGAGGTAATACAGGACACAATGCTGAGAAACCTACTCAGTTAGGGAAGGAACAAAACTCAATCAAAGCAGTAGTATTAAAAGAAAGAATCCAGTGATTACACTAAGAAAACTATGATACCATCATATTAAAAAGAGGGGTATACTACAGTAGTTATAGTCCTTCCAGATGGAGAAGAAATTAATGAGATATGTAGAAGTTAAAACTGGGTTTAAACTTAGTTTATTAAGAGGGATTATAGGGTTAGCCGCAAAGCACAATAATGACGCAGCATATCAAAATAAGAAAAGTAACACAGAAGTCTCGACAAACAGAAATCCAACACTGAAAAGGATAAAAAGTCAACCCATAAAGAAAAATGACCCAAAACAGAATGTTAAGAGCAACAGAGAAAACACCAACACAAAAATACATATATCAGAATGACAGTACTAAACATGTACCTATCAATAATTACACTGCATGTAAATGGACTGAATGCTCCAGTAGAGAGATGAGTGACACCTTGGATCAAAAGACACAACCCGTCTATATGCTGCTTACAAGAAAGTTACCTTAGACTTAAAGACATGAACAAACTGAAAATTAAAGGATAGTATAATATTTACCAAGCTAACAATATAGAAAGAAGAGTAGGTGTGGCAATACTAATCTCAGATCAAATAGATTTTAATGTAAAATCCACCATCACAGAAAGGGTGGTCACTATTGCTGAAAGGTTCAATACACAAACAGGACTTAACAATATTAAAGATTTACTCATCCAACAACTCCCCCAAAAAACCCAGTGCTGTTGAGTCGAATCCGACACATAAAGCATCTAAATACATCAAACAACTGACTACATTGAAAACTGAGATAGATCACTCCAAATAATAGTGACAGACTTCAACACTCCACTTTCGGTATTGGACAGGTCTTTTAGAAAGAAGCTCCAAAAAGATACAGCAGACCTTACTGCAGCAGTTAACCAACTAGACCTCACTGACACATACAGAACTTTTTATACATTTACTGATAACTACACCTTCTTCTACAGTGCAAATGGAACATTTTGCAGAATAGATCACGTGTTAGGACACATAGCAAATTTCAACAAAATCCGAACCATTAGATTAATGCCAAGCATCTTCTCAGACCATAAAACCATAAAAGTCAAAATTAATAGCAGAAAAAACATAGATAGAAATTGGAACTCATGGAAACTGGACAATATATTGCTTGAAAAAACATGGATTATACAAGAAATCAAGGATAAAATAAAGAAATTTATGGATTCAAATGAGAATGAAGACACTTCCTACTAGAAGCTATGGGATACAGCCAAAGCAGTGCTCAGAGGTCAGTTTGTCTCTATAACTGCACACATACAGAAGGAAGAAACGACCCAAGCCAAAGAACTAACCCTACAGCATGAACAAGTAGAGCGAGAGCACCAGAGGAACCCCTCAGGCACCAGAAGATAAAAGATCATAAAGATTTGAACAGAACTAAACAAATCAGAGAGTAGGACTACTGAAAAAAATGATAAGACCAAAAGCTGGTTTTTTAAAAAGATCAACAAAATGGGCAAAGCAAAACAGGAAAGGAAACAAACAACCCGAATAAGAAATGAGATGGGAGATGTCACAACAGATGCAACAGAAATCAGAAGTATCATAACAGAACACTACAAAAGACCATACTCTAATGGATTTGAAAACCTAGAGGAAATAGACCAATTCCTAGATTCATATCACCTGCAAAAAATATCACAAGGAGAAGTAAAACAATAAATTCATCACAAAGGAAGAGATTGAAAAAGTCATCAAACACTACCAACCAAAAACAGCCCTGGCCCAGATGGCTTTACTGCAAAATTCTACCTAGCTTTCAGGGAACAGTTAACTTGAATCCTACTGAGACTATTTCACAGCATAGAAAGGAATGGGATACTGCCAAATTCATTCTCTAAAGCCAGCATAACCTTGATACCAAAAGTGTCTGTTTGTCCCCTTTGCCCAGCGCTTAATTGGGTTATTTATCCTTTTCTTGTTGATATTGTGCAGCGCCTTGTAGATTATGGACATCAGATGTCAGTCTCAATTTAGTTGCCAAATATTTGGCTATGTGGCAGCCAAACACATGTGGGAATGCTCACGATCATTACCTGTTAAACAAGTCCAAATCAAAACTACGATGAGATACCATCTCACCCCAACAAGGTTGGCTGTGATCCAAAAAACACAAAACAGATGCTGGAGAGGCTGTGGAGAAATTGGAACTCTCTTACACTTCTGGTGGAATTGCAAACTGATACAAGCTCTTTGGAAAACAATCTGGCATTTACTTAACAAGCTAGAAATAGATGCACCATCCTACACAGTAACCCCACTGCTTGGAATATGTCCTATAGAAGCAAGGGCAGTCACACAAACAGAAACATGCCTACAAAAGTTGGTTACAGCACAGTCCACAATAGCAAAAAGTTGGAATCAACCCAGATGCCCAACAACAGAAGAAAGGATAAACAAACTCAGGTATATATATATACTCAGTGGAACACCAGGCAATGATAAAGAACAATGATGGTACTAGGAAGCATCTCATAGCCTGGTTTCAACTGAAAGACACTATGTTGAGTGAAATTAGACAGCGGCACAAGGACAAATATTGTATGAGACGTCTACTATAAGGACTTAAAAACAGACACACATACAGAAGAAAAGATTGTTTGACAGCTACAAGGGAGGGGTGAGGGAGGGAGGGAGGGAAGGAAGGAGGGAGGGAGGGAAAGCATTGGTTATAGATTAGATAGTTGATGGAAATTTGGTTGGGTGAAATCAGTGACAGCACACATTAGAAAGATCAATCTAACTAGTCTTCAACGTAACCTGAAAACTCTTTCAATCTTAATCCAATATTACAAGGATAGAGTAGCAGGGGCAGGGGTCCAGGGACCATGCTCTCAGGGGACATACAAGCCAAGTGGCACAATTAGCCTATTGCTGAGAGAATCATCTGCACCCCACTGTGGTGTGTGGTGTCTGGGATCTTAAAAGGTAGCAAGCTGCAGTCCGAGGTACACCAAATGTTCCCAGCTCAGCTGGAACAGATGATCACCAAGGACAACAGCAACATGAAGGAAAAAGAGCCCAGAAGACAGAAATATCCACTTCAATGGGTGACTAGGTTAACATGTGACCAGAAGAACCAGATGGTGCCTGGCCACCACCAATGACAGCCATGATGGGGCTCACAGTGTTGAGTTCCAGTGGCAACACGAGAAAAATGGGGGCACACCCTAAGAAATCCACTAAAAGACTGCAATTGATGGTTTAAAAGTCTTGGAGTTCCCCTGCAAGCATGAGCTCTAGACCTGATGCTTTCCTCGATCATAGATTATTAGTGAAGCCAACTCTTCCGATAGGAACGGATTGGACTAGGGGACACAGAGTGATCATATCATGTGTGCCTTTTATGGTTCTGTGCATCTACAGGGTGTTGTCCTACTGGCCTCTCCCTGGGGGGGAGTGGAGAGGGTGGAGAGGAGAAGACACGAGATCGTTAAGAGGTTGTGACGTGTGGAACGGAAAAAGGAGTGTGTGGTCACTGCCAAGGACAGCACAGGGAACTGCAGACAGGCGGACATGCAAATTTGAGTTGTATTGTAAACTTTCACTCAATCATAAAAAAAGAGAGAGAGAGTCAAAGACAGAGAGTTATTTCCTTAAGCTATATCCCTACTTTCTGCTTTGTTTAACATTTTTTCTTATTTTAATATGTTAGTTAATATATATTTATCAAAATGTTCAGCATTTCAATTTAATTTTTACATTACAATTCAGTGATGCTGATTATGCTCATCATGTTTACTATAATTATCATTATCATTCTCTAAATTATTCCACCAAAATTAACAGAAACTCAGTGCTTCCTAAACAACAACTCCTCCTCCCCCTTCTCCTCCCAGTCTCTATGCATTTACTTCATTCATAGGATCATATAGTAATGTTCATATAGTTGCAAATTGCTTTGTGGGGTGGACTAGGCACTGGCATTGGTGCATAGCTTCCCAAATGGAGTACTTCAGAGGTGACTATTGTGATACTCAGCAATGAGGTATGTAGTACTTTTTCCAGGATGTTCATAAACTTAACTGGCAGTGCTCGTAACTGTTGTCTATTTAGTGTTTTTTCATTTCTACTCATTCCCTCAGTGGTCTCCCAAATCAAAAATTGTTCCTATTTATATGTAAACTTTTAATGAGTTTTTACCATAGTAGTGGTCTCATGCAATATTTTTCCTTTTGTGATTGTCTTGTTTCTCTTAACACAGTATCTTCCGGTTTCCTCCACATTATGAGATGCTTCACAGATTCATCCTTCTTCTTTATTTCGTATAACATGCCATTGTTGGTCTGTACCACAGTTTATTCATCCACTCCTCTGTTGATGGGCATCTAGGTTGTTTTCAACATTTTGCTATTGAGAACAATGCTGCAATGAACATGTGTGCACGTATGTCTACTCATGCAATGACTCTTATTTCTCTAGGATATATTCCTAGGAGTAGGATTGCTGAATCGTATGGTATTTCTGACTTTCCAAGGATGTGCCCTATTATTTTCCAAAATGGTTGTAGCATTTTGAATTTTCACCAACAATGCATAAGAGTTCTGATGTCTCGGTATCCTCTACAACATTTGTTATTTCTTATTTTGGTGATCTGTGTTGGTAAGGCCCAGGGCGAAATGGTATCCTCTGATTTTGATTTGCATTTGTCTATGCTAGTGATTGTGAGCATTACCTCATGTTGGCCTCTCAAATGTCTTCTGTGGCTATTTTTTAATTGGATCTTTTTGTCTTTTTGTTGTAGAAGTGTTAAATTTTTTTATAGATCTTAAACTTAGGAACTTTGTCTGATTTATAATAGCCATTTTTCTCCAGTCTATATGTTCTTTTTTTTTTTAGCTCTTTTTGTGAAGTCTTTTGATGAGCATTGTGTTTAATTTTTAGAAGATACCAAATATCTGACTTATTTTCTAGAGTTTGTGTGTTGTGTATTGTGGTTTGTATCCTGTTAAAGCCATGTAGTAGGGCTTCTAACATGTATCCTTTTTCCTTTTGAATTTTAAAGTTTTGGGCTTTATATTTAGTTCTTTGATCCAGTTTGAATTAATGGTTTCATGTAGCGTGAAGAATGGAGCCTGTTTCATTTTTTGGAAGTGTTGAGTTCCACGGGTCTGTGTTGCCCATGGCTGACCAGTGCCAACGAAGAATGCCATACAAGAAACACTGGTGGTGAGGAGGGAAGCTGGCATCTCTGACGTCCCAGCAACAACTCTTGCATCAGGCAGCTCCCTTTTATTTAGTGACAAAACAGGTTTATGAAGTAAAGCAGGCATTAATTTGAATAGGATTTGAATAGTTCCCCACAAAGTAAATAGGTGTCTTCCTGTCTACTAACATAAGAAAGGTCACTTCCTCAGATGAATTCCCCTCTCCAGGAGGTAAAGCAGGTAGGCCAGCCCGTGTACCAACCCACATACCAAGATCAAGTTCAATGGACTAGATCCATCACTTGCAAGGGTGTGATGTTATACATTCTAGCCATTTGCAGCTGTTTACAGTCACTCATTTACAGGCTCACAAGCCCTGCACTCAAGCCTCAATATTTACCCTTACCACGGCCAAGTGGCCCACAGCACCAGCTGTGGTCATGTTGCCCAGAGGCAGATGGATATCCAGCACCATTCGTCAAAAGACTGTCTTTTCTCCATTTGATAGACTTTTGTCCCTTGTCAAGGATTAGGGTATCATGGGTGGATGGATTGACATCTGGGTTCTCCATTCTGTTCCACTGGTCAGTGTATCTGTCTTTGTATAAGCAACAGGCTGACTTGACTGCCGTGGTTGTATAGTAGATTCTGGGATCCGGTAATATGAGTCCTCCTACTTTCTTTTTCTTCAATAGTGTTTTACTTATCCAAGGTTTTTTCCTTTCCAAATAAAGTTAATAAGTCTTCCCATCTCTTTAGAGAACATTGTTGGCATCTGTATCAGCATTGTATTGCATTTGAAAACTGCTTTGGGTAGAACTGTCACTTTCACAGTGCTAAGTGTACCCATCCAGATGCATGGTATGTTTCTCCATTTTGTAGATTTCTGTTTTTATGGTTTCCTCCTGCAGTGTTTTGTAGTTTTCTTTGTATAGGTCTTTTATATCTCTAATTAGATTTATTCCTATGTATTTTTTTAGAAGCTATTATACATTGAATTGTTCTCCTAATTTCCTTTTCATCATTCTCTTTGTTGGTGTATAGTGTTCCAACTGATTTTTGTGTGTTTATCTTGTATTCTGCCACTCTGCTGAATTTTCCTATTAGTTCCAGTAGTTTTCTTGTGGAGTCTTTTGAGTTTTCTATGTATAATACTGTATCATCTGCAAACAGGGACAATCTAAACTCTTTATTACAAATTTGGATGTCCTTTATTTCTTCTTGCCTTATTGTTCTAGCTAGGACTTTCAGCACAAAGTTAGATAGGAATGGTGATAAAGCTTATCTTTGTCTTGTTCCTGTTCTCAAGGAGAATGTTTTCAATGTCTCTCCATGAAGAATGATATCAGCTGTTGGTTTTGTGCAGGTGCCCTTTAGAGTGCTGAGACATTTCTATACCTATTTGACTGAGATTCTTTTTTTAATCAGGAATGAGTGCCTTTGTTGAATGCCTTTTCTGTGTCATTTGTGATGATCACGTGAGTTTTTTCTTTCCTTTTGTTTATGTAGTGTATTACATTGATTGGTTTTCTAATGCTGAGGCACCCTTGCACACCTGGTGTGAATCTTATTGGTCATTGTGCAACCAGTTTTGAGAAACAGAAATGCCAAAGTCAAACTAGAAGCTATGTTTTAGAGAAAATTGTTATGTAAATATTGTTCTGACCCCATTTTCAGGACAATGGAATAAGATGAGATGTAAAAATATTTGAAAGTTCCTTGCTCTTTGGAGTATTTTTGACTCCCTGGTCCAGAATGTTACCTGATTTGCTAGTTGTATAATAAATAAAGATATTGTAAAACATTTGACAGTGAGATCTATAGGTTGAGTACTCTTTCTTAGAGAACTAAAAATAGCATTCACTTTGCAGAGGAGATGGGAATAGGCAAGAATAAAGGGCAAGGATGCAAGATAAATTACTGAATGAAAGGCAGCCACACATGATGGACTGAATTGTGTTTCCCCCAAGTATGTGTCAACTTGGTTAGGCTATTATTCCCAGTATTGTGTGGTTGTCTTCTATTTTATGACTGTAATTTTATGTTAAAGAGAACTAAGGTGGGATATAACACCCTTTCTGAGGTCACATCCTTGATCCATTGTGAAGGGAAGGGAACAAAAGGAAGTAGAGAGTGGAGACCTTGTATCATTAAGAAAGCCACGCTAGGAGCAGAGCACATCCTTTCGACCCAAGGATCCTATGTGGGAGAAGATTGACAGGGGCCTTCCTTCAGAACTGACAAAGAAAGCCTTTCCTTGGAGCTGATGCCCTGAAGTTGGACTTTTAGCCTGCTAGGTTGTGAGAGGATAAATTTCTGTTTGTTGTGATATAGCAGCACTAGACAAATAAAACACCACATAAGGCAACCGAGAGGATACTATTTCAATCAATTGAGAGCAACTTCGGCATAGAAGCCCTAGATTTGGAGAGTCCAAATTTGAACTCAGATGCTTCATTCTTCTTATATTCAATTTTTTCCAAAAGTATCACATGAATTTTCTTGCTTAATTCTCACAAAAAGTTTATGAGATAGCTCCATTTATTATTTCTCACTTTCCAGATGAGTGAACTGAGGTACAGGAAGTTTGAGGAACTAAAATCAAAGCTAGTAAATGTAATAACTAGGATTGTAGCCCCTTCATTCTCATCCCTGGGGCAACCCTTTTAAATATCACATCCCCTTTCTTATCTTTAGCTGTGTTATTTTCTTTTTTCCAGGAAGTCCCAAAATACCATGTATTGTAGTTAAGATTTTTGTGTCCACTTGGCTAGGCCACGATTCTCGGTGTCTTGGCAGTCATTTAAGGTTGTTATCAGTACCCTATTGAGACTTGATACGTGATCAACCCCCTGATGGGATCTGCTTTGAGTAAACCATAGTGGAAAGGCTGTTTTCTTAGATGTCTGGCCTATATCACATATAAACAGATATTCAGGTAGAGCTCGGGCTTCTTGCTTTCACTGGACCCTGCATCTGTCTTCTGTGCTTGTGATCTGCAGTTCTTGGGGTTTGAGCTAGCTAGTTACCTGTGTCGTCTTGCCTGATGATCTTGGGACTTGTTCTTTACAGACTGCAAGCAAGAACCGTGCTCTCTGACATGCCATTCTTGGGTTTGATAACCCCTGTGGCTGAGTCAAGACAGCCTCTATTCTGACCTATGGGCTTGGGCCATTCCCGCCTCTGCAACCACAGGAGCCATTTCTTTTATATAAGTCTCTCTATATATGTATTTTTAAATACACTTTTCACGGATTGAATTGTGTTCCCTCCAAAATATGGGTAGCCATGTGGCTGGGTCTTGTTTCCCAATATTTTGTGATTGTCCTCGTTTTGTGATTTTCTTAGGCTGTATGTTAAAGGATTAGGGTGGGACTGTAAGTCCCTTCACAGGATCACCTTGCTGCTTCACTTAAAGAGAGTTTCCCTGGAGTGTGGCTTATACCACCCTTTATCCTTTCATCCTGTAAGAGATAAAAGGAAAGGGAAGTAAGCAGAGAATTGGGAACCTCACACCATTTAGAAAGCTGCACGGGGAGAACAGCATGTCCTTCAGACTTGAGGTTCCTGCACCAAGATGTTCCCTGACAAAGACTGATCCAACACGGGGACTTTCTTCCAGAGTCTGAAAGGGGGAAAGCCTTTCCCTGGCGTGGACATCCCGAATTTGGACTTGTAGCATACTAGACTATGTAAGAATAAACTTTCCTTTGTTAAAGACATCCCTTCGTGGTATTTCTGTTAGAGTAGCATTAGGTGACTAAACACTACTGGTGTTATACTATTGGTTTCTCTTTTCTAGAGGACTGTCCTAGTCCCCTGGCACTGCTCTAACAGAAAATATCACGAGTGGAAGGTTTCATGTAGAGAAGCTTTATTGACACAGTCTGGTAAGCTGTAAATCCATTTATGAATTGTAAGTCCATTCAGAATGAGAAATCATCCCAGTCCGGTAGGCTGACTCCAAATCCAGTGAGAACATCTCGGCACGGGAACCTCGGATCCAAAGGACATGCTCTGCTCTCCGTGCTTCTCTCTCAGCGTTCCCAACTTCCTCAGCTCACTTCTCTCCCTTATATTCCACAAGCTCCAATCCTGCCTCACTAACACAACTGCAAAGCATTCTCCATCATCAGTATCACAGAGGCAGGATTCACAACACATGGGAGAAAGGGCACCATACCGGAACTCCAAACCAAGTCAAATCAACACGTACGTTTTTGGGGGCACACAATTCAATCCATCACAAGGACTCATCCTAAGATACCCAGAGATAGGACTCTTGTACATGGAAAAATGCAAGAAGGAAATAACTTGAAATAAATCATTTTGTTTTCATTTTCTTATATAGAAATATGAAACATTCAGTTTATCTGTTGTTTTATGTAAGAACAAAGAACATTAGACTTTACTGGTATCATGAGAAAAATTCAATATGTTTTATTTTCTTATTGAGGGCAAGAAAAAAGAGTAAAATGAAGAACAAAAAGAGGAGAAAAGGAAAGAAAATTAGAAAAAATAGAGACAAAGAAACTAATTAGGGGACGGGGAAAAAGGATAAGGGAAAATTTGAAAACTAAAATATATTGAATCCCTACTATATACCAGGTACATTGCATATTGTGGCAGCATCTGCTAATTTCCCATTTAAGAATTAGTCCCACTTGCCATTGTTCTCAGACCGCAAGCCCTGTGACAGAGACTCGAATTTCCAGATACTGACATTTTTAGACACTCTCACAGCTATGATATGAATATGTGAACCAGTGCAGGTTAGAAAGATAAAACATAAAGAAACATGTGAGGAGAAAACAACCTTCCTGCTTAGTTGTAATTGTAGGACAGATCACATCTGGTACTTTGGCAGCCATCCTGCAACCATGAGCATTCGAACACTAGGATGTAAACCTACTAAGTGATAAATATGAAATAGCTTCTGTTCTTCGTGCCATCATTGAGCCATTAAATTACCAATCCAATACTTGTCTGATCCCCAGAATCCTTGTTTAATAAGATAATGTATATCATGACTTCTGCAATTTTAATTAAGTACTCTATTACTTACAGTTGAAGGGATCTTAATGACTATAAATATTCATCACAAATTTATGAAGTAGATGTTATTATCATATTTTATAGTTAAGAAAATTGTGGTTCAGCAAGTTTAAGATATGTGTCCAGAAACACAAGCTAGTAAGTGGCTAAGCTTGACTATGATCCTAGAACTAAATGACTCCAGAATTTACACTCACCTTCTTATACTTTGTTGCCATTTTAAGAGTGACAGACATTGAGAGACACAGAAATGAAGAGGCTCAACGTGTATGAAATAAGAATAGTTTAATATAGTTTGGTTTTCAGGGTCTTAACAGCTATAGTTAAATATTGTTAGTATTCAAAGCTCTTCAGCAATTGAATTTCTAGTACTTACTTAATGTAACCAGACAGTTTACCAAAAAAAAATCATTCTCTGGGCTTCCCTCTTAACTATTTCACAAGCATATTACCTAGCCTGAACGAAACTGGATGAAGGGAAAGATCTTCCCTCTGTAAACCAGTTCTCTGCCGTTACTACGAAAATAGCCTCAGTGATGCAGGGCAATTAATTACTTAATATGGCCCTTCTAACCCTGGTCTTTGTGACTCACAGTGACTCAGTACCCACTGACCAATTACCGTGGAGTCAACATCAACTCATAGCAGCTCTGTGGGACAGAGTAGAACTGTGCCACACAGTTTCCAAGTAACATCTGGTGGATTCAAACCACCGACTTTTTGGTTAGAAGCTGTAGCACTTAGCTACTACACCACTAGGGTTTCCAGAAGGCCTGTGAGTAGAGACTATGTAAATAAGGTATATGGAAACTGTGACAGTTGAAGTTATGTGTCAACTTGTCCAGGCTGGGATTTCCAATGTTTTATGATTGTCTTCCATTTTACGTATCATGAATCCTGACCTCATCACCTGGTGAAAGGGTTTGGTGTAGATAGGCCTTGGGTCACAGCCTTGCAGGAAGACATGACTCAAGTCCCACCTTTACTCAAATTAAGCTCTTCCCTGAGGTGTTGCCTGTGTCTAAGATATGTGTGTGAGTTCTGGAGAGGTTCTGTCTCTCTGCATCTGGGTCTTGCATCTGATTTGTGATGGATTGATCTCTGGTTCTTGGAACTTGAGCCAAGTGCCTGCTGAGTGACCTACTAATTTGGGGCTTTGGTGGCCTCCATCGTTTGAACTGACTCGACAGTTTCTGCAGCCTTGTGAGCCAGCCGCTGTGGTCTGAACTGCCAGTTTTGGGTTCTTCAGCTTTTGCAGCCATGTAAGTCAGAAGAAGCCTACATGTAATTCATCTACTTATCAGCCTCCACAACTGTGTGAGCTGTTTTCTGTATGTGATTTGTAATTTCTGTGAGATAGTACAGTGAATTAGGGAACCCAAAGACAGAAGGCAGTAGTGGTAAGGGAGAGGGAGTAACTGATGTGAGAGATAATGGAATACTGTAATGATTTGGGAAAGTTGGGCATTTGGGACATCTTTAGCCTTTACTTCATGGAAACTAGCTTTGTAAGATCCTAATAAAAGAAATCATTCACATGAATGTCTGTAATTTGCATAATGCTTATGTATATAAAGTATTTTCACCTAAATTTCTTCTCTTAACAATCACAATCACTCTAAAAGTGTCAGAAAAATGAGCCCCTAACAGATTAAACCATAGTCATTGTTCTAGCAGGCTTTCCAAAGCTCTTTCAATGTGACCAATGCTACAGAGCTATAACATAGAGATAGTGTCCAAATATAAATATTTTAAATTATGACAAGCCAAGCCAGCCAGCCAAGTGCTGTCGAGTCAGATCCGACTCATGGCGAAATTATTACAAGCAATTACGTATCACGCTGTTAAACAAGGCAATATGAAAACTGGAGAGTGGCAAAAAGAAAAGGAGCAGGGAGAAGAAAAAGGAAATTCAATATTGTGAGGCAATTTAAAAGACGAAAAAGAGAAGGCAGATACCATGGGAACTAAGAGACACAGGAATGTGGCAGAAGACTGTAGCAGAGAAGGCATGCTGGGGAGATGATTAAGGTCAGAAGGAAGTTGATGAGAAACAAAGCTGGATGGCTCTGGAGTCTCCTTTCTTTTCCCCTTTTGGTAGTTTAGTCAAGAGTTGGCTCAGCTGCAGTCTGCAGAGGGCCAAGGCTTGGGATGATGTCAACATGCCTAGCAGACGAGGTCATTCCCAGGACCTTGAGAACGCAGACCTTGGTCCTTGATACGTCTACTGCCTGTGTTACATCTGGCAGTGAGATCCAGTAACATTTCTCATTACTCTGAGAAACTAGGTGTTCTCTTGACCTTCTTAAGCTAACCTATAAATACCATAATGTCTTATGTGAGCTTAGTAGTGTGTTCAACTTGTTTTCTCGTTTGCCAGCTCGTGCAGACCCTTCTTTGCTTGCTCCTTGTTCATAGAATATGTGAGCCCAGTCTATGCTGCGAAACAGTAAGATAGGGGGTTCCATGCACTCAGCTACTTCTCTGCTTATAAATTTTGCTCCAATAAGCCCTGCGATATACCTACACCACGTAGTTGTAGTGTGTCTGTGTGTGTTTATGTGATCTCTCGAATGCTAAACAGTAGCTAAAAATAGACGAGAGATACTCTTAGTATATTAGGGAGAAAGAAAAATCTGAAAGTTAACAAAATGGTTAATATGAGACTATTGATGACAAAATGCCATACACTAAGTATACACAATTGGCTCTGATAACCCATCTATATAGCATCAATTACATAGTTATAGTAGAATTAATGCTGTTTGGGATTTATACCCAATCCTTCTGAATCCGTGGTTGCCAAGAGACCAAAAAACTGACCAAGGGACCATCCAAGAGACACGGGTTTATTCATTAACAGAAACTTACGGACCAGGACAGCAAGACTGCATCCAGTAGTAGCCAGCTGGACAGACAGGTAATGCGCACTTATAGGGGTAACAAGGTTTTTTAAGGGTGGCTTCCCCCATCCCTTCCCCCTACTCCTCAGGTGTGATAATAGTATGTTAATAATCTGGCCAGAGTCAAAAGGGTTTGGCTCAGGTCTTCAACATTCTCCTTTCAAAACCCTCAGGGGGTAAATAGAAAGGGCTGCAGTTGCTATTCTTACTGATAAGTACATTCCAAGGGGCTACTGCAGGATATTTTCATCTTTACCCCACTTTTTTTGTCAAAAATTTGAGGAGCTTTAAGCCAGCTGTTAATAACCCCTGTGAAGGCAAACAAAATGATGCTGCTGCATTAGTGATCTCATTGTTTCTGTGATCTGTGCAAGTCTTTTTATCATCTCTTTGGATGACAAATTTGGCAGGAATCTCTACAGCAACAATTAGGCCTACTCTAAAGCAGGGGAGAGCTTCTGCTTAAAGCAATTAAGATCAGAGTCATTTGTTCTTTCATTAAGAGTCTCACATTCTAGTGGAGAAGTCACACATTAAAAAACAAGCATTCGGGTAACCATCCAGGTTAAGAAGGACAATTCATCATCAGAAGTTATGCCATTGAAACATTACCTAGATACAGAACCCAGAGGATGACGCAGCACGGTGCTTTGTCTTCCCCATGACTTGTTAGTTCACTGAGGGCCCCTTGTGTGTACTGAGGAGCACTTCCTTTTTTACTTGACATACTGAAATCAGAGGCTTGAAAAGCACTGTTTTCAAACAACAGGGGAAATTGAAGTAGGCAGTCAAGAATAATTCTTCACCTGGCTCAGGTAGGAAAGCATACATTAACTTACAGGAGCCACTAAGATAAAATCTTTGCAGCCTTTATAGCCTTCTTTTTAGGACCATCAAAAAAGAGAGGGGACCAGTTTGAGGATTCCCTGCTCAGGTGACAACTCAGAGCCTCTGAACCCAATCCCTGACACATACCTCCTTACCCTCCGGACCCCAGTTCCTGATGCATATTTTTCCTGGATTCCTGAGGCCTGACCCCAGATGGATACCCCCACAATTGACCACATTGTTTCTGCCTGACACCTGCCCCTACACCTGCATGTAGTCTCTCCCTTTAAAAACCCTGACCTTGCCTGACAATTTCAGACAGGCTCTGAGGTTGAGAATGCCTCCTGTCCCCTCTGTTGCCAGCACAGAAATAAAACCTTTGATTACTTTGCCCAAGCTCCTGTCCCAGAGATTGGCTTTGTGACAGGCAGTGTGAACTTGGAGTTTTCTTCTGGTAACAGTATCTCCTGGTCTTTTTACCTGTCTACTTCTCCCTCAGAATCCTGACTTATCAATCATTGTTCGCATTTCTGTTTCCCTGCTGTTGTGTGCTAAGAACCAGTAGGTGAGCACTAACGTTTCCTTCTGGTTTCTCTGGGAGAAACATTTGTGTGTGTGTGTGTGTGTGTGTGTGTGTGTAAGACTCGTTCTAATGTAAATTGCCTCATTATAAAACTCTGTTGTACCAGTTAATATAATCTTTGCCTTTCTTGTTTTATATCAGAGACTTTCCAGACAAGGTCTAGAGTAGGAGTAGGGAGACGAATGCCAGTAAACATTCCATCATGGTGAGAATAAATGTTGTAAGAGCATATAACACAGGGCCTGACCTCATGTTAGTCAATAATGTTTTGTACTACCCAGATACTTTTTCAGGATGGGAAGACTGATTCACCAACCAACTGGGAATACTGTACCATTAGAAGTTGCTTATAGGCACCTTGCAATTACTATACAATGGGGCAAGGATGAGTATCATTGTCAATGGGGTGACTCAAGCACCTCTTGCTACTACTTTGTCAATTTTGATGAACAAGGACAAGTAACCACAGCCTGAGAAGGGTGATGAGTATCTCTGTCCTAACAACAGGTAACTCACCAAGGAAATGAGCAGAGGTGCCAGTTTGGGGAATCTCAAATGAATTGTGGAGAAAAGAGACAGTGAATATCATTTGTGTTCCTGCGAAGTGTTGCAGCAACGGAGAATATACAATGTCTGACAATTAAGTTTGAGAACTTACTATCGTGTGCTTATGTTGGCAGCACTGTACAAACAACTTGATAAGGTTTCACAACCTTGGTATATCAGTGTCTCACAGCTGTGTTAGTGTTGACAGGTAGCGGTATCTTGCTTTGGTGTTCATTAGTGTTGTTGCGTGTTTATGTGTGCTAATACAAGAATGTCAGAGCTTGAATTAGAGCAAGACCTTTTGGAGAGGCAAGACAATGTTTTGGGCCATGTTATCATTGGTAATGAAACATGGATGTACCAACACAACTCTGAAAGAAAGTGTCAGAGTGAACAATGGAAGTCAGCCAGTTCTCCACAACCAAAAAAGTTCCATCAGTCCAAAGGAAGAGTCAAAATGATGTTTCTAACCTTTTTTGATATCAGAGGGATTGTTCATTATGAATTTGTACCAACTGGACAAATAGTTAATCAAGTTTACTACTTGGAAGAGCTGCAAAGGCTGTGTGAAAAAGACAAAAACAACCTGAGTTTGTTGTCAACAACGCATGGCTTTTGCATCACAACAATGCAGCAACTTATATAGCACTGTCTGCAAGGGAGTTTTTAGCTGGTAAACAAATTATTGAAACACTCTCTCTGCCCACCTGATCTGGCCATCAATGACTTCTTTCTTAACCTGAAGGTAAAGGAAATATTGAAACGACATTTTGATGACATTCAGGACATCAAGAGTAGTACAATGACAGCCCTGATGGCCATTCCAGAAAAAGAGCTCCAAAATTGCTCTGAAGCATGGACTAGGTGCTAGAATTGGTGCATAGCTTCCCAAGGGGAGTACTTTGAAGGTGACCATAGTGATATTCAGCAATGAGACACGTAGCACTTTTTCTGGGATCAGTTCGTGACCTTAATTGTCAGATCTCATAGTTTGCCCCACTGAGATTTCTCTTACTAGTTTACACAGGGAAAAGAATCTCATCAGTGCTTACATTAACATGTATACAAGTAGTCCAAGGGACAAATTGTACTAGATTCTTCAGTATGCTGCCCAGATCCCTCTTCTTGATTGAAGGATTGAGTTCTTGCAAGTGCTTCTGAAAAATAGTACCCAGCTATCAACCTTCTAAGTACATTTCCTCCACTGAAGACAGATGCCTAGCCCACAGTCAAGCCCTTTCCCGGGATACTTTGCAGACCATGATTAGTCATCATAGGGGTGAAAATGCTCCTTTCCTTTGTTCCAATTCAGGACACCTCAGAAGGGACATGCCTGTTTTAATTGTCAGTAGAGTTAAATGATGCCTTTGTTGAAACAGCATTGTAGCCTGACATTTCCTTCTATGCAATCCTATTTCCTTTCCTTTCACAACAGGTATTTATCCCAAAGTACTTTACAATGAACTATCTGCACACTAATCTTAGCCTCAGAATCAGCTCCCTGGGGAAGCCAATCTGGTATGTCTGATCTCAGAGACTGGAGGTTTTTCTGAAGCAGTAATTTGGCTGCTGTACTTTGCAGAAATATAACCAAAGGAGGGGATGAGACCATTTAAGTCTAAGGTAGTGATTCTCAATTGCCTTCAGGAGGAATTTGGCAATGCTTGCAGGTATTTTTAGTTATCAAATCTAGGACATGCTGCTGGCATCTACTTGGGTAGAGGCCAGAAATGCTGACAAACAACCTACAATGCACAAAAGCAGTCCCCCACCACAAAGAACTACGTGGTCCCAAATCTTCAGAATATCGAGAAACTGTGGCCTAAGGAATTGGCCAATGAAGAGGTTCAGAAGTGGGAAGAATCACGGAACACTTGAGAAACTAAAAGAAGCTCGATATATCTGGAAGACAGAAAATGATGAGGAAGAAAAAGAGGAAAGCTGGAAAGTAGGTGGTTGATTCTTAAAGGAAGTTGATTTTTATATTAATCTCAACAAAAAAAAAAAACCACTAAAAGCTTCTAATCTAGGATCTAAAACATTTTTATGAAGTCATGCCCATGAATGTGTAATGGCCTAGAGAAGAGGGTGTTTGAAAAAAATATGAAACATGACATTACTCTGCATTAGCATGAGGGCAGGAGAAATGAAGAACAGCAGGGAGATCTGAGAAGTATTTATAAGGAAGCGGTAACAAATTTGATTATTGATTGAAAAGGCAGCGTGGTGTCATATTTAAGTGTATGGCTTCAAATTGCAGTTTTGCTATTTACTAATTTTGTGGCCTTAATGCCTCTATGCCTTGTTTTTTTCACTTATTGTTATGAATATGCCTTGGCTGGTTATGAATATTAAGTAAGTTAATTTTTGCAAAGTGCTCAGGAGTGCCTGGTACATGATAAATGTGATATGAGTCTTTTTTAAAAAGAATTATTATTTAAGTAAATTCAGAGATTAAGCATAAGAAAAAGTCAAGAATGACATGAAAAGTTCTGGCTTTTATGATTTATTTAAGTGGCATCGATAGTGCCATTAACTGATAACACCAAAAGGGAGTCTTCTGGTTTTGTTTTTTCTTTTAAGTGGTAAGATTGACTGACAATGATCATAGAGCAGTATTACAGAAACATGGAGAGAAAAGAATTGTTTACATAGTCAAAGCTGCTGAGAAGCAAAGTGAAATGAGGTGAAAATTAGAGATACTTTTGTTTATTTTGTAAATAAATCTTAAATATCTTTGAAAACAAAATGAGGCCTCCAGTAAACAAATTGAGTCATGTCTCTCTAAACCAGGAACAACCAGTAAAAAATATTGCCTCCCTAACTTGGCATTGCAGTGAAGATGATGACTGGGCTTGATTTACCTCCTTACCAGAAGGTAATGCAACAGTGAGCTAATACTGATTCAATTATCTTTTACCACTTTGTGATATTATTTGTTTTTTATTTGAGTAACAGAGAAATTCTACTAACAGCATTCTAAAAATCCCATTACCTCAAAAGATAAGTTAGCTTAAAGTCTCTGGGTCAACACTTTTCTTATTAAAAAACAACTGAGCTTTCATTTTCCAGAATATAGTTGGATAATCATGCTACAGGATCAGAATCATTATATATCCAAAATTATAATGCTAGGGACTACAAAAGTCAGCCTGGTTCAGTGCAAAGACCCAAGAGTCCTTGGAATTTTCATGTTTATTTGTGGAATGGTTTTGCAGTACAGGAAAGAGATTTACAAATACATAGTCTTTATAGCTTATTCTATTTTTCTGTGTCAGTAAACAATTTTAGTTAACTGCATGAACTACAACAAATGTATTTTAAAAAGGAAAATTATGTAGGATCTTGTTGTATGCAATGTAATCCTATAACAGACAAAAGGAAGCCCAGTGACAAATTTGAAGTGTTAATTCAGTAGAGAAAAATAGAAATTATTTTATTTGTCTAGACTGTCTAATTATGGAATTTTGTGAAATTGTACAAGGTAAGAAAAAGAATATTACTTCATATGTTCCTTGAGGAAACCCTGGTGTCACAGTGGTTAACTGCTAAGGAAAAGGTTGGCAGTTTGAATCTGCCAGGCACTCCTTGGGCAGTGTATGGAACAGGTCTTCTCTGTCCTGTAGAGTTGTTAGGAGTCAGAATCGACTCAATGGCAGTGGGTTTTGGGGAGAGATTTACGTTCCTTCAACACAAAGTGGATTATCATTGCACAAACCACTTTGCTTATAGTATAATTTTGCATAGACTTTATAGTTCAACTAGTGTTTTCATAAATACTGTTTCAC
Source organism: Heterohyrax brucei (assembly GCA_028571685.1). Classification (NCBI taxonomy): domain Eukaryota; kingdom Metazoa; phylum Chordata; class Mammalia; order Hyracoidea; family Procaviidae; genus Heterohyrax; species Heterohyrax brucei. The sequence goes on from CM053150.1 coordinate 135,232,772, forward strand.
TCGGTTCTCAAAAAAATCCAATCTTAGATGCAAGGCAAGGGATTCTGGCTATTTAACTGATAGTGTAACTGACACTCAGATGCAAAGGTCACATAGCAATAGAAGAAAAGATATATATCTTCTGATTCTAGGACCAGAGTTATGTCATTCCCTCTGATTCCCATAATGTTTATCTTCTTTGTTTAATTTAAGAAGTTTGGAACTTTTTAAAGAAGCCCAAAGACCTGTTAGGTCAGCTGCCATCAACAACTACACTTACATTTTTTGGAAATACCTCAGAATATAGTTTCACCAAGGTACAAGTCATCGATGTTCTTCTCTATTTTCAGATAGTCTTTGCTTTTGTTTGTTTATAGTGCTGTGTCAGTTTACAATTCAATTCAGTTTCTCATACAAAAGCTTTACACACACTGTAATTGCTCTCCTGGCAATGTGACAGCAGTACACTCCTCCTCTCCAGCCTGGATTTCCCACGTCCATTCAGCCAGCTCCTGTTCCCTTCTACCCTCTCATCTCATCCCTAGACCAAAAAAAAAAAAAAAGCGAACACCCAAACCCAGTGCATCAAGTCAGTTCCAACTCATAGTGCCAGGCTAGAACAGGCCCATAGAGTTTTCAAGGAGCACCTAGTGGACTTTTTTTTTGGTTAGCAGCCATAGTACTTAACCACTACGCTACCAGGGTTTCTACCTCTAGACAAAAGGTGCCAATTTAGTCTCATATATCTGCTTGAGCCAAGAAGCACTCTCTAAATTCAGGATCTGCACTCCAGGGGAAGGCTTTTCACCGGTATGATTTTATGTCTTATAGCTCACTCTGTGGATAGTCCTTGTTTTTTAAGGTAGCAAAGATACTGTTTATATTTTAATTCATTTTCCAGAAAAAGTTACCTACACTGTACATGGGTACATTTAGCCCCTTATGTAATTAATGAGGAAACCCTGGTGGCATAGTGGTTAAGTGTTATGGCTGATAACCAGAGGGTCAGCAGTTCAAATCTGCCGGGTGCTCCTTGGGAACTTTATGGGGCATTTCTGCTCTATCTGTAGGGTTTTTATGAGGTAGAACCAACTTGACAGCAGTGGATTTGGTTTCTTTGGTTTGGTAGTTAATGAGGCATAGTAGCAAAACATTTCCTTACTGACTGTAACACAGACTGCCTGCACCTCAGGCTGGGCAAGTGTTTCAGTAAGCTAGTGCTGCTGTAACAGAAATACCACAGGGTGTATGTCTTTAGCAAAGAAAAGTTTATTCTTACACAGACTAGTAGGCTGTAAGTCTAAATTCAGGATCTGCACTCCAGGGGAAGGCTTTTCACCTTGTCACCTCTGAAGGACAGTCCTTGTGTTGTATCAGTCCTTGTCTGAGGAGCATCTTGGCACAGGAAACTCAGGTCTGAAGGACACGCTCTTCTGATGGTGAGAGGTTCCCAATTCTCTCTACAGGTTTTTTCCTTTACAGCTCAAAAGACTGCCTCAAGGCACAAAACAAACAAACACATTGAATCTTGCTCTACCGACACAACTGCTGCCCATCCACCCTTTTTAACTTCACAGAGGCAAGAATGCCACAATGGAGGATCATCATACAATACCAGGAATTAGGACACAGTGAAACTGTTACAGATTTTTTTAGGGAACACATTCAATCTGTGACAATGGGTCACAGACCTATCACTTGTAACCCAAAGACCGATGGGTTAGACAGTGATTAAGCAGCGCCCAAGTGGCTCTTTTAGTGGATTGATTGAGAAACTACCCATTGAAGATAAGGGCTATATCTATTTGGTTCAGCATTGTATCTCTAAACTGTGTATGGAGCAAATAACATAAAATGTATTCAGTAAATTCTTGTTGAAGAAATAAATACTTGGATTTAATAATTGTTAGCAGGCCTCCAATCTACATAAAAGACTACATAACCCTTACTGTCCTAATAGCAGTTAACAAATCTATTGATTCAGTCAACAAATACATACTGTGTAATGTGTGCCAAACTGCTTACATGCTGAGGATACCGTTAGTGAACAAAATTCATTGAGCTTGTATTCTAGCGGAAGAAGGAAAAAATGTACACCAAAAATGAAATGTCAGATAATAATAAGCACTAAGGGAAATAATAGTTAAAGATGGGGGTGAAGATTGTAGGGTTGGTTCACATAGTACAGACAGAGAACCTAAGACTGTCTTTAATATATGGAAAACAGTATTATCTCCATTTTATGTTTTCAACTACCAAACTGGTTATCCTGAAATTCACCTTCTTTTCTATTTTGTTCTTGATGTTGTTAGCTGTCATAGAGTCTGTTCTGCTGACTCCTGGGATGCCGAAGCCCATCACCCACAAAGACCTCTGTGAGCAGAGCCACAAGCCTTTGTGATGGTGGGCGGATGCGTCCCACCCCTGACATATTTCTGGCTGTATATTTTTTCACTCTAATTAAACTCTCCCCCAAAATACCCCTCATCTCCTTGCACAAGGACAAACGCTGAGCCCAGGAACGCCCAGCCCGGGAATGCCAGGGCCGACCCAGCCCTGCTAACTTCCCCCAACTGCACTTCTCCCTCATATGAAAAGAATTATTCTTTTTAGAACAGTTTAAGAAAAGCATACAGTGGGGGATGGTAGGTGTTTACTGTCCCCGCAAGAGGAAATGGAATAAAGAGCAAAGTAGGAACAAATAGAGATTATAACCTTTAGACCCTTCCTCCTGTACCTTTTAACCTTGAGGTATAAGTAGGGCTGATTGAGCTCGAGGCATAACTTTGTTTTCACTGTCAATTACACACCTGCCTCGGGCCATTATCTAGAAAGCCTTGACAATTAACAAGATCACGAGGTTTCAGTTTCAAGTTAGCTGATAGCTCGTGTGGTCTGGGGGGCAGGGTAAAAATCACATCACCTCAAGATCACGAGGTTTCAGTTTCAAATTAGCCAATAGATTGTGTGGTCAGTGGGCAGGGTAAAACTCACGTCACTTTGACTATAAAAGCAATAAAGACAGACAGCTCTCTCTCTCTTGGTCGGGCTGCCTTTAAACCAAAAACTCTTTCCTGTCTCTCTCAATTCATTTCCCGCTGATGCCTTCCCTCCCTCCCTGCTGGACCCTGAAAAGTTGTTGGGGCTGGCTCCCGGCACTGGGACTCATGTACAGAATAGAATTGCTCCACAGGGTTTTCAAGCTGTGACCTGTCAGAGGCAGATGTCCCGACCTATCTTCCTGTAGCAGGACTAAGATAAGTTTGGCCCACAGAGCAGAAGACACCTTGAACACCACCTTGTTTGTAAAGGAAGAGGCTATTTATTAGCTAATGATGCAGTGGACAGACTCAAGTCTGAAAGATAGGTGCACACCCACTTCTGTTATCGGACATACCTATTTATAAATTTTTCAAAGAAAGCAGACAAAGGAATTTACATATATTCTCTTAATTGGCAGTTATAAGTGTACAGATTTTCGGTATCCCTATTGGCCCAGCACACTTAAAGAGGCACTAGATAAGCAGTTAGCATTAAGTTACGTGGGAAGAAGCTACTCTCTCCTTAGAAACTGAGCTTATCAAGGATTTCTGTGAGGAGGAGCAGGAAGCATCCTGGGCTGGTGCTGGAGAGAGGCATCCAGACTTTTACCTTTTCCTTAGAAACTGAGCTTATCTCAGGATTTCTATGGGGGGGTGAAGGGAAGCTGATTATCTGATGCCCCAATCCTAGTTTAGGCATCAGGCAGAAAGCAGGCATTGATTCAAACAGGGCTTGGGAAATTCCTCCCAAAGCAAACTGGTGACTTCTTAACTGAAAAGTATAACAAAGGCTACTTCCTCAGGTGAATTTACTTCTCAAGGAGGAAAGCATGTAGGCCTGGGTATGGGTCAGTTCAGTGGGTCAGACCCATTGTTTTTGAGGATCTGATGCCATGCATTCCAGCTGTTTTCGGCTGTTTACAATCACTCATTCACAGGCTCACAAGCACTGCACCCAGGCCTTCTGGAATTTAAGTGGTATCTTCTTAAAAGCTTTTTCTTCCTCTCTCATTCCAAGGCACTTCTGGGTGGTTTCCAACCCCCAGCCTTTCAGCTGTCAGAGGAATGCTTAACTATTTGTGCCACCAAGGGACCACTTTCTAAATTAGAGGCTTATAACTGAATACTAATTTGTTTACCAGATAGCATATACATACACAAATTTTGTAGAATTTATTATACAAGAAATTTCATTGTGTAGGCTATCCCCCAATAACAATGAAAGTTTTGTATAAAACACACAATGTGAAGTAGACAGATATCTAAGTTTGGGATGATGTCCAAATTAGAGCTTTTGAAATAGACACTGTTTAGCAGATAAATCAAACCTTCTGACAATGAATGAAAGTGTTTTTAAGCCTACACAGAGAATATACCATACATAGGAAATCTAGTGGTATAGTTTTACAAAACAGAAAGTTATTTGTTTTTACTTCTGAAAATCCTGGGCTTCAACAATGTTCAAAAAGAAAAAAACAAAGGAATTTCAATCAGCAAGTCTTTAGAACACAGCAAAGATTTGACAAATATTCCTACAATACCAGCAATCACACTGCATGACCCACTTGTTGAGTCACATAATCAGTAAGAATGGTTTTGCCCAGGCAAGTTTAAAAAATAGGACTTGAAAGAGAAATTCACAGAACACAGAACTCTACGAAAATATTAATTTAAATAATTAGGCAATTGTACCTACAAGAAACTGGTACTAGGATATAGTCATGACTAAAAATGAGGGAAAAAAATCAGAAGTTCCATTTCTCCTTAAACACATCTTTCTGTTGTTGCTTTTTGAGGGATGTAGAGTGGGAGGTGCTTATTTTATAAATTGACCAGACCAGGGCCTTCCCCAAATTTCCATACTGTAATCCATTTGTGATTTGATCACAGATTTCCATGTGTAAATTTTCATTGTACATCTTCATTTCATGTTGAATCATATAAAATAACCCACAAAATGACTATTTTATATGGTTCTATGTAATATGAATATTATAGATCTTTTTATAGAATACAACAAAAATAGAAACTGTGAGTGAAGTTTTACTTTTTCGTGCATTCCAGCGAACAGTCACCCAGATTGCATGGGCTATATTACAGCCCTTGGGCTATATTTGAGATATATTACAGGATCACAAAATTCTAAATACAGTAGTGTGCAGCAGAAACAAGTAGAACTACAGTCTAACCCTTGCATTGATTCCTGGCTACATTACAGGACAAAGTAGATGCCCCATAGGATTTCCAAAGAGGAGCTGTTAGATTTGAACTGCTGACCTCTTGGTTAGCAGCTGAGCGCTTTAACCATTGTGCCACCAGTGCTCCATAAGCTATAGCCTAGGTAAATGAAATTACATATATTTTTCTCCTGGGCTTTTCTCTAACACTCTTTTGTATCTACATGCCCTACCTCTACTCACTCAGCTCACTTGTAATGATTTTTGTAAAGTTTCTTTGCTAATTATAATCTTTTTTCCAAATTAAATATACCTACACATTCCTCTCCTGGCTTACTTTTTTGTTTTGAAGGAGAAAGAGATAAGGTGTTCAGTTTATTACAGCTTTCAAATTTATATCACACTTTTGAAAATAATTTACAGATGAATTGTGAAGCATTTTTAAAATTCTTTTAAAACACAGAAGAATTCAGAATGTACATTTTTGAAGGTCCTCTGCTATTACCGGTGGTCATCATTCAGTTTTACTGTTTCCATTCTAATTCAGGCTGTTAATAAATTCACTTTGATTAACATTTATAGTCACAGTATATAAAATATACAAGGAAATCTTTGTCAAATGAGCATTATATAATATTCACAGGTACTGCAGGGACACGTTTTTGAGAGTATGGCTGAAAATACACAATTTACCCTTATAGGCCGTTGGCTAGGATTATACCCTAACTGTTCCCTTTATCGGCTCTAACATTCCTGGGCTACAGTGCATGTACTCAATTGCCAGAGGCCCAACTTCTAGGGATGACTTCTATTTTTTAGGCCCACAGAATTATTTAAATACCCAGGAAGCCCAAGAAACCTAGATAGCTCCACTCACTTGCCATACATAATCTACCTCCTACAGTTCTAGTTTACTATAGCTCTGTCCCCGGGGTGTAACCCCTGTGTGTCCCTTTGTAGCACCCTTCTGTCATTCGGAACTGTAACTAATAAACAGTTAAACATTTCTTCTAGCTGACTGTCTTTGTGTAGTGTTTCCAAGGACCAATAATTACACTTAATGCTGGAGCCCTGGGAGCACAATAGTAAAAAGCTATGGCTGCTAGCCAAGGGATCAGCCGTTTGCCTCCACTAGCTGCTCTTCGGAACTCCTATGGAGCAGTTACATGTTGTTGTAGGGGGTAGCTATCCTAGTTATCTAGTGCCGCTATAACACAAATACCACAAAAGGATGGCTTTGTCATTGTTGTTAGGTGCTGTTGAGTCAGTTCTGACTCATAGAGACCCTATGCATAACAGAACAACACACTGCCCTGTCCTGAACCATGTCCACAACCGTCTTCATACGTAAGCCCACTGTTGCAGCCACTGTGTCAGTCTGTCTCCTTGAGGGTCTTTCTCTTTTTCACTGACCCCCCACTTTGTCAAGCATGCTATCCTTTTCCAGGGATTGATCCCTGCTGACAGTATGTCCAAAGTATGTAAGACTCAGTCTAACCATCTTTGCTTCCAAGGAATACTCTGGTTGTACTTACTCCAGAACAGATCTATTTGTTCTTTTGGCAATCCATGGTGTATTCAGTATTGCTTTCCAACACACAATTCAAAGGCATCACTTCTTTTCTTGTCTTATTCAGTGCCCGCCTTTCGCATGCATACGATGCGACTGACAATACAATGGCTTGGGTAAGCCGCACCTTAATCATCAAGGGGGCATCTTCACTTTTCAACATTTTTAAAAGAGTCCTTTGTGGTAGATGTTCCCAGTGCAAAGCATCTTTTGATTTCTTGACTGCGGCTTCCAAGGTGTTAATTGTGGAACCAAGTAAAATTAAATCTTTGACAACCTCAATTGTTTCCACATTTTTCATAATGTTACTGACTGGTCCAATTGTGATGGTTTTTGTTTTCTAGATGTTGAAGTACAGTTCTTACTGAAGGCTGTGGTCTTTGATTTTCCTCAGTAGTGTTTGAAATCCTCTTCACTTTCAGCAAGCAATTTTGTGTCATCTGCATAACACAGGTTATTAATGAGTCTTCTTCCAATCCTGAAACAGTGTTCTTCATATAGTCCAGACTGAGACAGAGCAGGAAGAAGGGTCCAGCAGTCTACTTCAGAGAAGAATTAGCCGGTGAAAACTTTGTGAACTGCAGCAGAACATTGTCAAAAGAAGAAGTCTGTCAAGGAGAAGGACTAACACAGTGGCTGCAACAATAGTCCCACTGGGTTGGAAGGCACTCAAAAGATGAATGGGTAAGAGCTGCTTCCCCAAAGTAGAGTTGATCTTAATAAGGTGGATGGAGTAAAGCCTTCAGGACCCTCATTTGCTCATGTGGCAAGACTCAAAATGAGAAGAAACAGCTGCAAATATCCACCAATAATCAGAATGCAGGGTGTGTGAAATATATATCTAGGAAAACTGGAAAGTTTCAAAAATAAAATGGGTCACATAAACATCAATATTCTCAGTGTTAGTTAGCTAAAATGGACTGTTATTGGCTGTTTTGAGTCAGACAATCACATGGTCTCCTCTGCTGGCGATAAAAGTGAAGAGGAATAGTGTCGCATTCATCGTCAAAAAGAACATTTCAAAACCTGCTGTGCTTGATGACTTTAACAAAGAGATATTTATTCTCTTGTGGTCTAGCAGGCCAGGGTGTCAGCTCCAGAAAAAGACTTTCTCTCTTTCAGGTCTGGAAGGAGGTCCTTAATATCAACCTTGGCCTGAGCTAGGAGCTTCTCTGAGCACGAAACCCAGGTTCAAAGGGTGTGTTCTGCTCCTGGCACAGCTTTCTTGGTGGTATGAGACCCTCCTCTCTCTGCTTGTTCCTTTTTCTTTCATATCTTGTAAGATAAAAAGTCGTGTAGGTCACATTGTAGGGAAATTCCCTTTACAATGGACCAGGGATGTAACCTAAGTAAGGGTGTTAAGTCCCACTCTGATGCTTCTTAACCACAGGCATAGATTATGATTTATAACACAGAGGAAAATCTCAAAATGCAGGACAAACACACACCACTAGGAATTATGCCCTAACCAGGTTGACATACATTTATGGGGGGCACCATTTGATCTATGACAGCTGCTATGAATCAAAATCAACTTGACAGCACAGATTTGGTTTGTTGGGTTTAATTTTGTATTATGAATCATGAAATAATAAGATAAAAATTTTGAACATCTTGTTTTTAAAAACTCAGCAGGAACGGATGCTCACCGAGGACCAAAACTACATGGGGTAAAGACAACCTAGAAGATAAAGAGACCCACATGAGTGGTTACCTACATCGACTTGGGACCAGAAGAACTGGATGGTGCCTGGCCACCACCAGTGATAGCTGCGATGGAGCTCACTAGGTTGAGTCTCACTGGCAACACAAGAATAAAAAAGGGTGCATCCTGAGATCTCCACTAAAAGACCTCAATTGATGGTCCAGCGGTTTCAGGGTTCCCCTGAGAGCATGGCTTCTGGCCCTGATGCTGCCCTTGCCCATAAATCATAATGAAGTTCCACTCTTTGGACACGAATGGATTGGACTTGGCAATGCAGAGTGATCATATATTGGATGCACTTTATGGTTCTATACATCTATAGGATATTATCCTGCTGACCTCTGGCTGGAGGAAGGAGAGTGGGTGGAGCAGAAGGGAAAGAAGGCTGTTGGAAGGATGAGACATGTATGGAGCAGAGAGGAATAGTGTGCTGTCACCGGACAGGGAGAGCAGTGGGAGCTGCATATAGGTGGGCATGTAAATTTATATGGGAATGTACATTTTCACTCAGTTATATTAAAAAAAAAAATTCGGCTGCTAAATAAAAAAGAATATATACAACTATTCAATCACATTTATTAAGTACCTTCTAAATAGCAGATACTCTACCAGGCAGTTTGGTTATTTATATGAGCAAAACAAAGATCCCTAACCTTCTGAAAAATACTTTTGGCAGACAATATTTTAAAATGGAATTCACTAACCTGAATTATTTCATGACTGCTTTTTATATTTCATGTTAAAGACTTGCTTGATAGTAAATATATACTTTTAATATCAGTAAAAGGGAAAAAGCAGACACCTAGAAAAAATTCAGACTTGTAATAAAATTACTACCCAAAATATGATGACAAGATAGAAACAAATATGGTAAATATTAACAATCATGTCAGAATAAATTCAAAGAAGCAAACTGGGTTGATGCCATCACAAGTAAGAAAAAGTGTTTCTTAGTGCAGATTTGAAAAGTATTTTAGAGAATTTTTCCAGAAGACAAATTGCATGAGAAGGTCTTGGCCAGAATGAAAAATAAACAGCAGTGAAACATTACACTGGAAAAGCAGTGGACCATTCCAAAAATAAATGTGAAAAAGCATGGAATCTTTAAAACATAATTTACTAGGGATTAAGAACAGTTCAAAATGTTTCTTATAATGTTACTTATAATAGCAATAATCAGGCATTTAATCTGAGGGAAATGAAATCAGAAGGAACACATTTTTTTAAAAGAATAATTTCTTAAAAATTAAGTTGTGTCAAAGTGCACAGTATTTGACAAATATTTAAATAACATGCTATTGTACCAAATCAATTTTTTCAATTATTATTATTGTAGGCGAAAGTATAACAATCCAGATCAGTTTTGCATGCCTGCCTATCTACAACTCTTCTGCTCTTCTTGCCTCATGACAGGACACTCCTCCTTTACATTGCAAAGTTTTCATATCCTCTTACCAAGCTCCTGCTCTCTCCTCTCCACCCTCTTCTCTTCCATCTAGAAAGTGACCAATAGGACAGCATCCCATAGCTGCATAGAACTATAAAGTATACTCACCACATGGTCACGTTGTGTCCCCGAGTCTAGTCCATTTTTGTCTGAAGAGCTGACCTCAGTAGTGTTTCTAGACAGGGGCAGCCGCAAGTGTAGGGGCCATGCTCCCAGGGAGTCCCCCAGGCAGTTGGAGCATCAATTGTGGTCTTTTAGTAGACTTTTTGAGCTGCACCCTTCCTTTGCTCATGTTGCCACAGGAACTAAACATTGTGTGGCCCATTATGGCTGTCTTGGTGGTGGCTGGGTACCATCTAATTCTTCTGGTCACATGTAGGTTCAGTCTCCCTTTTCTGTCAGTCCTGTCTCCTGGGCTGTTTTTTCCTCATGTCTTTGGTGGTTTTGGTGATCATCTGTTCTGGGTGAGTTGCGACTATCTGATTTACCTCAGATGGTGGCTTGCCAGCTTTTGAGACCTCAGATTCCACCCACCAAGATGGGGGGCAGAAGAATCTCTCAGCAATAGGCTAATTATGCCAATTGGCCTCGATGTCCCCAGAGAACATGGTCCGCAGACCCCGCCCTTGCTACTCTATCCTTGCAATATCGGGTTGAGGTTAGAAGAGCTTTCAGTTTACAGCAAAGTCCTGTTAAATTGATCTACTTTTTACTGTGTGCTGTCACTGTTTTCACATAATCAAGTTTCTATCAACTATAGAATCTATGGAAACCCCGGTGGGTAGACGGTTAAGTACTACATCTGCTAATCGAAAGGTCAGCAGTTAAAATCTGCGAGGTGCTCTTTGGAAACTCTATGGGGTAGCTCTACCCTGACCTATAGGGTCACTGTGAGTCAAACAGACTAGACATCTAATCTACAATCAACTCCCCCACTCCTTCCCACCCCGTTCCAGCTCTTGTAGCCATTGAAGAGTCTTTTCTTCTGTACGTAAGTCTATTTTTAAGTCCTTATAGCATGGGGTCTCATACAATATTTGTCCTTTTGCCACTGACTGGTTTCAATCAGCATAATGTCTTCCAATTGAAATCAGGTTATGAGATGCTTCCTAAAATCATCACTGTTTTTTATCTTGCATAGTGTTCCATTGAGTATGTGTACCGTAGTTTGTTCATCCATTCATCTGTTGACGGGCATCCAGGTTGATTCCATTTTTTGCTATCATGGACTCTGTGGTAATAAACTTCTGTGTGCATATGTCTGTTGGGTGACAGCCTTTGTTTTGTAGAATAAATTCCAACCAGTGGAATGATGTATTTATTTCCAGCTTTTTAAACAACTGCCAGATTGTTTCCAAAGAGGTTGTACCATTTTGCAATCCACTGGCAGTGTAGGAAAGTTCCAATCTCTTCACAGCCTCTCCAGCATTTGTTATTTTGTGTTTTTTAGATCATGGCCAACCTTGTGGGGGTAAGATGGTATCTCACTTAGTTTGGATTTGGATTTCTTTAGCAACAAATGATCATGAGCTTTTCTCCTCCTGTCTTTTGGCTGCATTAGTCTGACAAGTAGCTGTCTGACGTGTAGTTGCCAGGCACTTTTTCGAGTTCTGTAGCTGGTCTTTTAACTCTTTTGATAAAGTCATTGGATGAGCAAAAGTGTTTGATTCTTGGTAGTTTATCTGTTTTCTCTTCTGTTGATCATGCTTTATTTGTCAGGTTTTAAAGTCTGTCTAAGCTGTGTGTTAGAACTACCATTGTTGACCCTGTTTTTTCTTGCACGATCTGCATCATTTTAGGTTTCATAATTAGGTCTTTGATCCATTTTGAGTTAGTTTTTGTGTAGGGTGTTAAATATGGGTACTGTTTCAGTTTTTCTGCAGATGGGTGTCCAATTTTTCCAACACCATTTGTTAAAGAGACTGTTTTTACCCCAGTTTAGAATCTTAGGGCCTTGGTTGAATATCAACTGCTCATAGGAGGATGGTGGCATCTCTGGTGTCTCAACTCTGTTCCATTGGTCTATGTGTCTCTTTCTGTACCAGTACCAGGCTGTTTTGACTATTGTGGCAGTATAATGGGTTCTAAGATACGGTGGTGTGAGGCCTCCCCCTGCGTTCCTCTTCTTCAGTAGTGCTTTACTATCCAGGGTTTCTTCACTTTCTCAACAAGGTTGGTGATTTGTTTCTCCATCTCATTAAAAAATGTCACTGGAGTTTGTATCGGGATTGCATGGTATATATAGATAGCTTTCTCGACGACACTTGGCTTGGCTTGGCTGGGTAAAATAGACATTTTCACAATGTTAAGTCTTCCTGCCATGAGCAGGGCAGGTTTCTCATTTTATGTTAAGTCTTTTTTGGTTTCTTGCAGTAAGGTCTTGTAGGTATCTTATTTTCCTAGTTAGCTTTCTTATTAGGTATTTTATCTTCCTGGGGGCTATAGTAAATGGTATTGATTTGGTGATTTCTTCTTTGATGATCTCTGCTGGCATAAAGGAATCCTACTGATTTACTTATGTTTATCTTCTATCCTGTTACTTTGCTGAACTCCTCTATTAATTCCAGTAATTTACTTCTGGATTCTTTAGGAATTTCTATATATACAATCATATTATCTGCAAACAGGGAAATTTTTACTTCTTTGCCAATGCATATTTATTTGTCTTATCTAATCGCTCTGGCTAGAACCTCTAGTACAATGCTGTATAGAAGTGGTGAGAGTGGGCATCCTTGTCTGGCTCCTGTTTTCAAGGGGAATTCTTTCAGTCTCTCACCATTCAGCATGATGCAGGTAGGTGGCTTTGTATAAATGGGCCTTATTGCGTTGAGGAAATTCCCCTTGATTCCTATTTTTTGGAAGGAGTTTAGCATGAATTAGTGTTGGACTTTGTCAAGTGCCTATTTGGCATCAATTAACAAAATCAGGTGATTCTCATCCTTTGTGCTATTTATGTGATTGATAATGTTAATTGTTTTTCTGATGCTCAACCAGCCTTGTGTCCCTGGTATGAATCCAGCCTGGTCACAGTGAATCACTTTTTTGATATGTTATTGAATTCTATTGGCTAGGATTTTTTTATTATATTTATTTATGTTTATTAATATTTCTATATCAGATGTATTGTCATTAGATTTTTTTGTTATGATGATTGAACGAAAATGTACATTCCCGTATAAATTTGCATGCTGACCTATATGCAGCTTCCACTGCTCTCCCTGCATGGTGACAGCACACTCTTCCTCTCTACTCCATACATGTCTTATTTTCCCAACAGTCTCCTATCTTCTCCTCTCCTCCCATTCCCCTTCCTCCAGTATGAGGTCAACAAGATGACCTCCTATAGATGCCTAGAACCATAAAGTGCCCACACAATATGGTCACTCTGCATCACCACATCCAATCCATTGCTTTCCGAAAAGTAGACCTTCATTATGATTTATGGACGGGGCAGCATTAGGGCCAGGGCCATGCTCCCAGGGGAACCCCGAAGTCCCTGGACCATCAATTGTGGTCTTTTAGTGGAGATCTCAGGGTGCACTCCTATTTATACTTGTGTTGCCAGTGAGACTCAACTTTGTGAGCCGCATCATGGCTGTCACTGGTGGTGGCTGGGCACCATCTGGTTCTTCCAGTCACAAGTCAATGTAGACATCCACTCACGTAGGTCTCTCTGTCTTCTGGATTCTCTTTCCCCCATGTCATTATGGACCTTTGTGGTCATCTGTTCCTGCTAAGTTGGGACCATTTGCTGTACCCTCAGATGGCAGCTTGGCAGCTTTTAAGACCCCAGTAGCCACTCACCAATGTGGGGTGCAGAGAGTCCTCATTAGCAAAACACTAGTTGTGCCAATTGGCCTTGATTTCCCCTGAGAGTACTGTTCCTGGCCCTCTGCCCCAGCTACTCTGTCCTTGCAATAGTGGGTTAAGATGGGAGGAGTACACAAGTTGTGTTGAAGTCCTGTTAATGCTGATCTTCTTACTAATGTGTGCTGTCACCAATTTCACTCAACCAAGTTTCTAACAGCTATCTAATCTAAACTCCCCCCCCTTGCCCTCCTGCCCTCCCCATCCTTGAAGCCATCAAAGAGTCTTTTCTGTTATGCATGAGTCTGCTTTTAAGTTCTTATCGTAGGGGTCTCATACAATATTTGTCCTTCTGTCACTGACTACTTTCACTCAACAAAATGACCTCCAGTTGAAACCAGGTCAAGAGATGTTTCCTGCTATCATCGTTGTTCTGTATCATTGAATAGTGTTCCATTGAGTATATACACCATAGTTTACCTATCCATTCTTCTCTTGTTGGACATCAGGGTTGATTTCATCTTTTTGCTATTGTGGACTGTGCTGTGATGAACATTCATGTGCATTTATCAGTTAGTGTGAATGGCCTTGATTCTGTAGGATATATTCCAAGCAGTGGAATTACTGGGTCAAATGGTATATCTATATCCATTATTTTAAGGTAGTGCCAGATTGGTCTCCAAAGAGGTTGTACCATTTTACAATCCCACCAGCAGTGTAAGAGAGATCCAAGCTCTCCTCAGCCTTTCCGGCACTTGTTGTTTTGCATTTCTTGGATCATGGCCAACCTTGTTGGGGTGAGATGGCATCTCATTGTAGTTTTGATTTGAGTTTCTTTAACAGCTAATGATCAGGAGCATGTCCACATGTATTTTTTGGCTGTCTGAATCTCCTCTTTAGAGAATGTCTGTCCATCTCCTTTGCCCATTGCTTAATTGGATGATTTATCTTTTTCTTATTGATATTTTGTAGTTCTTTATAGATTATGGATGTCAAGCATCAGTCTGACATAGAGTTGCCAAATATTTTTTCTCATTCTGTAGGTAGCCTTTTAATTCTATTAATAAAGTCTTTGGATGAACAAAAGTGATTGATTCTTAGTAGTTCCCATTTATCTATTTTCTCCTGTTGTTTGTGGTTTGTTTGATAGATTTTGAAGTCTGTCTACATTGTGTATTAAACCTTCCATTGTTGTTTCTGCTTTTTCTTGGATGAGCTTTATTGTTTTAGGTTTGATATTTAGGTCTTTTATCCAATTTGAGTTGTTTTTTGTGTAAGGTATAAGATATAGGTCTTGTTTTAATTTAGTGCACATAGACTTCCAATCTCATCAGCACCATTTGTTGAACAGCTTGTTTTTACCCCAGTCTTTGAGCCTTTGTCAAATATCAACTGTTCATAGGCAAATAATGTCCTCTCTAGGGTCTCGATTCTGTTCCACTGATCTGTCTGTTTTCGTACCAATACCAGCCTGTTTTGACTACTGTGGCAGTGTAATAGGTTCTAAGGTTGGGTAATGAGAGGCCTCCCAGTGTGTTCTTTTTCTTTAGTAATGCTTTACTTATCCAGGGCCTCTTCTCTTTCCAGACAAGGTTGGTAATTTGTTCCTCCACCTCATTAAACAAATGACACTGGAACTTGTACTGGGATTGCATAATATAAGTAGATTGCTTTGGATAAAATAGACATCTTCACAATGCTAAGTCTTCCTATCCATGGGCAGGGTAGGTTTCTCCATTTATCTAAGTCTGTCTTAGTTTCTTGTAGTAAAGGTCTGTTATTTCTCTGGCTAGATTTATTCCTAGGTATTTTATCTTCTTAAGGGTATTGACTTGGTGATTTCTTCCTTAATACTCTCATTGCTGGTATAAAGGAATCCTACTGATTTACTTATGCTTATCTTGTATTCTGAGACTTTGCTGAACTCCTCTATCAGTTTAAGTAGTTTCCTTATGGATTCTTTGGAAGTCTCTGCATATACAATCATATCATTTGCAAATAGGGAGATTTTTACTTCTTCTTTGCAGTTTTTTCATGACTTTTTAAATTTCTTCTTTTGTGATGAGTTTATTCAGTTGTTCTGCTTCACTTTGTGATAATTTTTGGTAGGTGATATGAATAAAGGAATTTGTCCATTTCCTCTAGGTTGTCAAATTTGTTAGAATACAGTCTTTCATAGTATTCAGCTGTGATATTTTTTATTTCTGCTGGATATGTTGTGACAAATCCCCTCTCATTTCTTATTTAGGTTATTTGTTTCATTTTCTGTTTTTCTTTAGTAAATATAGCCAATGATTTGCCAATTTTGCTGATCTTTTCAAAAAACCAGCTTTTGGTCTTTTCAATTTTTTTCAGTTGTTCTTCTGTTCTCTAATTCATTTAATTCTGCTCTGATCTTTATGATCTGTTTTCTTCTGATGTCTATTAGCTAGGATTTTGAAGATTTTTACATCTAGCTTCATGAGTGATATTGGCCTGTAATTCTCCTTTTTTATTGGATCTTTACCTGTCTTTGGTATTAGGGTTATGCTGGCTTCAGAGAATGGATATGGGAGTATCCTTTTCCTTTCTATGCTATGAAATAGGCTCAGTAGTATTGGAGTTAACTCTTCTCTAAAAGTTTGGTAGAATTCTCCAGCAATGCCATCTGGGCTGGTACTTTGGTTGGTTAGTTTTTTTTTTTGGATGACTTTTTCAATCTCTTGCTTTGCAATGGGTTCATTAACTTGTTCTGCTTCTCCTGGTGATAATTTTGGTAGGTGATACGAATTTAGGAATTTGTCCATTTCAGCTAGGTTTTCAAATCTGTTAGAGTACAGTATTTTGTAGTATTCTGTTAATGATACTCTTGATTTCTGTTGCATCTATTGTAACATCTCCCATTTCATTTCTTATTTGGGTTATTTGTTTTCTGTTTTTCTTTAGTAAGTTTAGCCAATGGTTTATCAGTGTTGTCGTTCTTTTCAAAGAACCAGCTTTTGGTTTTGTTGATTTTTTCAGTAGTTCTTCTACTCTCTAACTCATTTAGCTCTGCTGTAGTCTTCATTATCTGTTTTCTTCTGTTGCCTGAGAAGTTTCTTTCTTTCTACGTGTTCAAGCTGTATGGTTAATTCTTCGGTTTGGGTCTTTTCTTCCTTCTAGGTATGTGCATTTATAGAGATCAGTTCACCTCTGAGTAGTGCCTTGGCTGTAACCCATACATTCTGGCAGGATGTGTTTTCATTCTCAGTTGATTCTAAAAAGTTCTTTATTTTGTCCTTGATTTCTTCTATACTCCATGGCTTTTTGAGCAAGGTGTTGTTCAGTTTCCATGAGATAGAATTTCTATGCATGTGTCTCTGCTTTTGATTTCAACTTTTACAGCTTTATGGTCTAAGAATATGCTTTGCAATAATTCAGTGGTTTGGGTTATGTTGAGACTTGCTTTATGACCTAACACATGGTCTATTCTGGAATATGTTCCATGTGCATTGGAGAAGAAGGTATACTTACCTATTGATGGGTGAAACATTTTGTAAATGTCGATTAGGTCTAGTTGGTTAAGATCTTCCTTATCTTTACTAAATTTTTTTCTAGATGATCTGTCCATTACTGAAAGGGGAGTGTTGAAGTCTCCCACTATTACTGTGGAGTGATCTATCTCATTTTTCAGTGTAGTCAGTGTTTTTTGGATGTATTTAGATGTTTTGATATTGAGTTCATAAATATTTAATATTGTTATGTCCTGCTTATGTACTGAAACTTTCAGTAATAAATGGTGACCATCCTTGTCCATGATGATGGATGTTACATTAAAGTCTGTTTTATCTGAGGTTAGTATTGTCACTCCTGCTCTTCTTTGTATGTTGGCTTGGTATATAATTTTCTATCCTTTGATTTTCAGTTTGTTCATATCTTTGAGTCTAAGATATGTTTCTTGTAAGCAACATATAAACAAGTAATGTCTTTAGATCTTTGTTGTCACTCATTGTCTCTTTATTGGAGCATTCAGTCCATTTACATTCAGTGTAATTATTGATATGTATGTGTTTTGTGTTGTTGTTTTGGTGCCTTAATTTTTGTATGGTTGATATTTTCTATATTTCTCTTAATATTGTGTTCCAGGTCATTCTTTTTTATGGGTTGACTTATCTTTTTCAGTGATGGTTTTGTGTTTACTGAAACTCATCTGTTATGCTTCTTGTTTTGATATGTCGCATTATTATTTTCTTTGGGATTGTCTCTAAGATCCCCCTTACTATTCTAAGTTTAAACCAGACATTAACTACTGCATAGCTTTTTAATTTCCTCTGCATCTGAGTTATACCTACTGTAATATATCCCTCTTTTCAGTGTCTTGATGTCATAGTTTTTGTGATATGATCATTGTTTCCCTTCTTTAAATAATGTAGTTTTTGATTTAACTTATTGACTTCTCTAAGTGAGTAGGATCCTGGATGTTGTATCCTGCGTTGACTTTTTAAGTATACATTTAATGTTTTTGTTTTTCTAAGCAAAGAGCTCCTTTCAGTGTTTCTTGTGGTTTTGGTTTAGTTTTTACAAAGCCTCTGATGTTCTGTTTATCTGCAAATGTCTTAATTTCACCATCATATTTTAGAGACAATTTTGCAGGGTTTATAATTCTTGGTTGCCAGTTTTTCTCATTCAGGGCTTTGAATGTGTCATCCCACTGCTTTCTTGCCAACATCATTTCTGCTGAGAAGTCAGACAAAAGCCTATGGGGTTTTCTCTGAATGTTAGCTTTGCTTTAAGCCTTGCTGTGCTTAAGAGAATCTGTTCATGCTTCATTTTATTAAACTTGGTTATAATATGTCTTAGTATCTTTCTTTTGGGGTCTGGCTTTTGCGGTGTTCAATACATGTCTTAGATAGCTATGTTCTCTTCCATAATTTCAGGGAAATTTTCTGTCAGCAACTCTACAACAATGCTCCCTGTATTTTCATCTATCACTCATTGTTCAGGAACTCCAATTATTCATAGATTATTCCTCTTAATAGAGTCCCATACGTTTCTTAATGCTTCCTCATTTTTCTTATTTCTTTTCTCTAATTTCTCCTCATAAATGCTGGTGTCAGTTGCTCTGTCCTCAGGATCACCAAGTCTGACTCCAGCTCCTCAATTTTGGTCTTTTGGCTTTGGGTTGAATTATCTAATTCTGTAATTTTGTTGTTGATCTGCTGAATTTCAGATCACTGATGTTCTGTCAGTTCAAATAGCTTACTTAATATTTCATTTTGCTCTGCTGCATGAGTCGGATCCGACTCGACGGCACTTGGCTTGGCTGGCTGCTGCATTTTGCTTACTCTCTAGGAGGGCTCTCCATATAATTCTTTTGTACTAAACCTCCAATAGTTTCATAAAGGCTTCTTCATCTGGAATTTTTTTATTGTTTTGAGGGTTTTATGGAACCACGGTGGACTGCTTCTTTAAATGGTTAGCAATGGTCTTTTGCTTTCATTCCATCTAGAAGTTGTTTGATTTCCCTGGTGTTACCTCAAAAGGAGCTGAGGTATAGTTTTAAGAGGGGAGTAGTGATTGGCCCCAGCTGGACTCTCTGGGGTAGCAGTCTCTGTGTCTTGGCTGGCAAAAGTGGTGCCCTTCTTATAGAGTCACTGGTGGGCCATCAGCCACCTTATGATGTGGATCAGTGAAGTGTGGACTAGAAGCTGTCAGGCCTCTCAGCAGTCAGATCTCCAGATCTTATTTAAAAGTGTGCTTTACTTTTAAGCAGGGATCTTTCCAACTGCTGACAAAAACAGGTCATCAGCTGTGGCAGGCTCTACCTTCCAGCTGACAATGAAAGTACCTCATAGGCTGTCCCCAGATGCTATGATGTGGAGCAAAGTAGGCAGAGGTTAGAGTCTTCCAGTCATCCTTTGCCAGGACCTACCTGTGAATCTAGAAACAAATTGCTTCAAATGCTCCTTTTCTCCTGGAGAAGCACTTGCCAGATGGTCTGCTGCTCTACTTGAGAAGCAGCCTCAGCTAAAGCCCCTAGCTGGGTGATTCCTTCTCCCAGCTGACCAAGATGGTATCCTGGCCGAGCTACTCTTCCCACCTTAAAACAGCAGAATCTGTGGCACGGTTCAGAACACAGCTAGTGAAGTGGTAGTGATAGCTTCAGTCAGCAGCTGGGCTCTCAATATGTGGCTAGCCTGTGGACTCTCTCTGCTGTGCTACAGACTCTTAAGCAACGTAGTTCAGCGTATTTGCCAGCTCATGTCCAGTCTCTGCCTCCCTGATAACAAGGAAGGCAGCAGTACCTTCAGTCCCCTGACATAGTAATTAGGGGCCAGTGGCCACTGGCTGTCTTTGAGAGGAGTAGTCCATTACTGGTGCCTACTCAATTCTGACAATACTGTGTGAGGTCCTAGGGCTCCCTGGATATCCATGTTGCTCAATTCAGTTATCATTCCAGGCCTCAGTTCTCAGAGAGAATTGAGGAGACATGTGTCTAGTCTGCCATCTTGGCCCCGCCTCTTCCAAATCCATTTCATAATTATTTTTTATTGTGATTAAGTGAATAGTTTGCAATCCTACTCAGTTTGACATAAAAATAGCATTTTTAAACAAGGCTGATTAAACAAGAAGGAAACCACCAGCTTTATCAAATGTATTCCTGAGTAGAAATGTGATTTGAAATTTTAGAGGCAATCACAGCTCTTTAGTGAACTGGCTTCTCCTAAGTAAAAGGTCTGTTCCTGAGGGTTTGACCTTCCAACTTTACTCTGAAGATCCATAGCTCTTGGCAAAGCCTGCCGGCTACAAACAAAAATTATACAGTATATTCATCTTTTTTGAGGTTCCAACCACCATCACTTGCTCATTAATTTTTAATACCATTAATGATACTCACAGAGAGTTTGTTTCAGCTTGACTAGCAATCTTATACACTGTAAGTGGAAATTTTCATCTTCTATTATTTCTATATTGAGGAGAACTGGAAGAATAGAAGTATTTATCTCCTCCAATTCCAGCTTACATAGAATGGTGGTCTTATTTTATTAGGAAGGTTTCTGCTTCACGTGCTTTATTTTAGAATTAATATTTCAGAGTCTATAACCTCCCGTTGTTTAGGAAATGAAAAAAAGTATTTTATACTATGTTATGGGTAGAATTGTGTCCTCCAAAAATATGTGAATCATTTTGGCTATGCTGTTATCCCCAGTGTTTTATGATTGTACACCATTTTGTCATCTGATGTGATTTTCCTGGCTACTGTAACACTATCACAATGATGTTAATGAGATGGATTACCAGTAGTTATGTTGATAAGGTCTATAAGACTATATTGCATCTTAAGGCAATATCTTTTGAGATATAAAAGGAAGAAGAGAGCACAGAGTCAGAGAGCCTGCCATGAACAGATTTCTTCCTTTGTACCTGGGGTTCCTACACAGAGAAGCTCCTAGTCCGGGGAAGATTGATGACAATAACCTTCCTCCAGAGCTGACAGAGAAAGCCTTCTCCTGTTGGTGATGCCTTGAATTTGGACTTCTAGACTACCAGACTTTGAGAGAATAAACTTCTGTTTGTTATAGTTATCCACTTGTGATTGTTTTTGTTACAGCAGCACTAGATAATTAAGGCAGACTACATTTCCTGTAAAATTCTCACACATCACTCACATTACTGTTCATCTTCTGAATATAGTGTTAAAAAAGTCTTTCCTACCTGCAGTTTATTTTGGAGTCCCTAGATGGCAGAGTTTGTTAAGTATCCAACTACTAACTGAAAGTTGGTGATTCTGACCAACCCAGAAGCACTTGGAAGAAAGGCCTGGAAATCTACTTTCGAAACATCACAGCCTTGAAAACCCTAAGAAGTATAGCTCTACTCTTCACATGTAAGGTCATCATGGTTGGAATTGACTCCATAACAACTGGTGTGGTTTTGGTTTTACATTTGTTTTACGTGGCATTCGGTGGCAGAATTCTTGCCTTCCTTGCAGAAGACAAAGGTTTGATTCCCAGCCAGTACCCTTCATGTGCAGTTACCACCCATCTGTTGGTGAAGGCTTGCATATTACGATGATGAACAGGTTTCACCAGAGTTTCCAGACTAAGACAGACTAGAAAGAAAAGCCTGGCAATTTATTTCCAAATATCAGCCAGTGAAAACCCTATATATCACAATGGTTCAACACACAACTGATTATGGAGTTGGCACAAGACTAAGAACCATTTTGTTTTAGTGTTTGTGGGGCTGCTATTATTCAGAGACTGACTAACAGCCATAAACAATATCAGCATGGGTATTTCATACTCTTCTTTACACAGTTTTAAATACAATTTAAATTTCAGATATGGAGCAATTGAGACTTTGTTGAATACAATTTTATTTATTTCTAAATCCATTTCTTTAGTACAAGTTTTAGAAAATACAAAGTCAAATATGAAAATTATATTACACAAATTTCTTTCAATTCTGTCACATTAAAAAAGAAAATAACCCTTTGAATTAGCAAAACCAAAAACCACAGTTTCTGATGCATCAATCAGTTCCAGTGATATTTTCTGGTGAATGAACATTCAGTCTCAAATCAAAACCAAATCTACTGCAATTGAGTCAATTCGGACTCATAGCAACCCTAGAGGACAGAGTAGAATTACCCCCAGACAGTTTCCAAGGAGTGTCTGGCAGATATGAACGGCTGACATTTGGGTTAGCAGCCATGGCACTTAAGCACTGCACCACCAGGCTTTCCTATTCAATCTCAGATCATTAAAAACAGATCTACAAATGAACTAATGGAAAGAATCTTCAAAAGAAAAAAACTTGTGCTAATAAAAATTGAATTTTGGCTAATATTACAGCCAGGATGATACTTAGATTGCTATTACATGTTGGGTGACCTTTGGATCTGCTAGAAATAATGTGCCCTCTGCTGGTCTGGGGACTCAGCCTAATAAAGACTCATTTGCTACAGCACTAAGAACCAGCAAATGCTTCTGAGTGTTCTGTGTTATTTTCTTTTATAACTATTTAGGGATTTAATATTTAATACCACTACCTCAACAAATTTTATTTGTATCACAGAGTTTGTACTTTGTGCATTGAATTGCTTTACTTATAAATATCACTCATTTATGAATATCACTCTACAAGACATCATTAAACAGCAAACAGTTGCTTAAGAGGACTAGAATGAGTTGAGCTCAAGCTATTGCAATCCATGCTTCCTAGATTTCCCTTTACAGTTTGTTGTTAAATTTCGTTCTTTCATGCTTACAAAGAATTCCTTTAGGTCCTCATTTCTAAAACAAATGAAGCTAATTTCCAGACACTGGAAATACATGGGTGATTGATGGAGTTTAATTATACCAGAAAAGAAAAGAAAAAACAAACAAACCTGAAAGAATAGTAGCTGACAGCTGGTGTGGAACAGTGCTAGCCAGAGCATGAAGAAGTCTGGGACACATTGATTTAACAGTGTGGAAAACAGTAAGCACACTCTGCAAGGAAAACTGCAAAGAGCAGTTAACACACGAAAAGATGGCTTCAGAAACTGCGTTATGTGAAGTAAGAGCTATTGGCTATCCGGGAAATTCTTGGGCAGCAAAATCAAAGATCAGAGTTATTTCTAGACTCAAAAAAAAAGTACTGAAAGAATAAATTACCATTCATAGTCATTTTTATTGACCTCTAGTCAATAGGAAACACTTTGTGGTGTAGTAATTAAGTGCTACATCTGCTAGTCAAAAGTTTGGCAGTTTGAATTCACCAGGCACTCCTTGGAAATTCTACGGGACAGTTTTACTCTGACCTACAGGGTTGCTATGAGTTGGAATCAACTCAATAGTAGTTGATTTTTTTGTTTTGTTTTGGTTTTTGGTTTTAGCCGATGACAGGCTTTTCTCCTTAGAAAATCAAAGATGAAGTTTATTGAGTCCCCACCCTTCATTTTGTTTGTTTTCAAAGAAACTGGAGAAAGTGAGCAATGTGTAATTTAGGTAAATCACTGAATAGAAACATGCTCTTCTGCCCTGTTTCACATTTTATGATATCAATTTATCCTCATCTTAGCCTCTGCTACTCTGTGGAAAATTATAAACAAAGCATTCCATTGCTCTTTCAAAGATTGTAGACTATTCTGATGCAATCTTATGTTATAAACTATTTTCCAGCATTAAAATAAATAGACAATATTGGCAAAAATATGGCCTCCAAAATTTCCAAACTTTGACCATACACACCTCTTTTCCATTCTTTCAGTGTTTTCATATTCATATTATAACCTACTATTGTAAGTGCTATAACTTCAGGCAGAAAATGGTCACACAGAACAATCCTGATAAAATAAATTTAGAAGAGTCCTACATATAAGTCTAGAAACTCTGGTGGTATACTGGTTAAGTGCTACTCTGCTAATGAAAAGGTCTGCAGTTCAAATCCACCAGGCGTTCCTTGGAAACTCTATGGGGCAGTTCTACTCTGTCCTATAGGGTTGCTATGAGTCAAAATCAACTCAATGGCAGTAGGTGGTGGGTGGGTTATGTAAGGCTAGTACCAGAAGGAGATGGGGACACTTGAATACCATCTTGGAGGATAGCTACCAGAATCCTTGTATTTATTTCCTCTTAATTTGCGAAAGAAGCTATTCTACCCTACTTTCCTACCATTTCCCCTTTTTCGTCAGCCACAATCAATAGCATACAATGTTGAAGCTTATATTACTTCAAATGTTCTCCTCTACTCTTGATTTTGGCCAATTTACTGCTGAAGAAAAGGTAAATCTTGTATGTGACTATATAGAATATAACACAATCAAATGCACTACAAAGTTTTACAAAGTAAAACTTACTGTCATTAATATAATTTTACTTGTTTTTGTTGTTAGTTTATTCACTAAAGTTTTAAAAAAATCTCCTAATACACCAAGAATCTTTGATCCATTTCTGCAGTTAACATTTGTTGGACACTATTCACTGTGTATTTCCTGTTTCCCTCTTATTTTCCATCCCTTATATGGGGCATTTTTCAGGAGTCTTGTCACCATTTTCTTTGTTTGATCAAGCACTGGTCTTCCTTCTTAAAATAATTAATCAGCTCCATTTACAATCCCTTTTATCTTCTTGGCACAGTCCCTGTTTTTTTCTTTCATCACTATATCCTTGTCTTCAATTATATATGTCTAGTTCTCTTCCCATGTCAGAAAATTTATGTGGAGTTCAACTATCCTAGTAGCTGCCGCCCAATCTTTAGCTGTCTATTTTAAATGGACATTTATTTCTTCATCTGTTTCCTTCCTTCCCATTTTGCTTATGAATCCTTATTTTATGTCTTACCATATTGTTAAAAAAAAAAATCTACTCTCGTAAAAATAACCACTGAACTATGTCCAACTCTAAAAATTCTGATTCGGTAGGTGTGGGTTTAAGTATAGAAATCTATTTTTAGCAAAAACTTTGATGAAATTTTTGAAGGTAGACTTTGTTAATACTTTAGGGAAACAGCTGCAGTAACTGTAAGATGTTGAAGCACTCTAACTAGAAGTGAACACTTTGCAGAATGAACGGGGGTGGGGAAGAATAGAAAATTGGAAGTACTTAATGGAGTTTGGCAGCACAAACTTTTGTGAAGCCTGTGGTCTGGGATTATGCAGACTTGGATATCCAGTTGGGCTCTGTCATGGGTTGAATTGTGTCCCCCTCAGAACGTGTGTAACTGTGTGGCTGGGCCATGATTCCCAAGACTTTATAATTATATTCCATTTTGCGATTTTTCCACACTGTATGTTAGAGGGTTAAGGTAGGACTGTAAATCCGTTCAAAAATCACCTCCCTGCTCCACTGTAAAGGGAGTTTCCCTGGAGAATGGCTTGCACCACCCTTTATGCTTTCATCCTACAAGAGATAAAAGGAAAGAGAAGCAAGCAGAGAATTGGGAACCTCACACTATCAACAAAGCAGCACCCGGAGAAGAGTGTGTCCTTCAGACCTGAGGTTCCTGCACCAAGAAGCTCCCTGGACAAAGACTGATGCAACACAAAGACTTTCCTTCAGAGCCAACAGAGGGAAGGCCTTCCCTTGGAACAGATATCCTGAATTCATGCTTGCAGCCTACCGGACTGTGTGAGAATAAACCTTTCTTTGTTGAAGCTATCCACTTTGTGGTAATTCTGCTAGAGCCACACTAGCTGACTAAAACAGGCCCCGTCACTGACTAGTGTTACCTGAAGCTCTAGTTGTCTAGTTTTTCTGCTCCTCAGATGAATCTTCTGTTAATGAGTGTGATATTATGCACATTTTTTTCTAAGTAGATAAGTAATAGGAGTAAAAAAATTGCATTTTAAAGTGTTCCTGTCGCACAAAAGCAATTTTTATGATTGCAAAGTCTGCAAAAGTGATAGATTTACAAAATCAGGTTAATTATATGTGGTCAGGATGTGATCCAAATTTATTGTTATTGTTATTAGGCATCATCAAGTGGGTTCTGATTCATAGCAACCCCACATACAACTGAAAGAAATGCTACCCATCCTATACCATCCTCGTAATCATTGCTAGCCTTGAACCCCTTATTACAATTGCTGTGTCATTTCATCTCATTAAGAATCTTCCTTTCTTCTACTGATGCTCTACTGTACCAAGCATCTTCTCCAGGGACTACTTCCTTCTGATAATGTGTCCAAAGTATGTGAGATGAAGTATTGCCATTCTCACTTCTATGGAAGAGTCTGGCTGAACTTTTTCTAAGACAGACTCATTCATTCTTCTAGTAGTCCGTGGTATATTCAGTGTTCTGCGACAATACTGTAGTTTAAAGGCATCAGTTCTTCTTAGGTCATCCTTAGTCATTGTCCAGCTTTCTTTTCACATATATATGAGGTGACTGAAAATACCATGACTTGGGTCAGATGCACCTTGGCACTCAAAGCGATAAGTTTGATTTTGAACACTTGAAAGAAGTCTTTTTGCAGTAGATTTGACCAATGCATGTGCATCATCTGATTTCTTGATTGTTATTTCCTTGGTCGCTGACTGTGGATCCACGTAAAATGCAATCCTTGACAATTTCAGTCTCTTCTCTGTTTATCATGATATTGCTTATCGGTCCAGTTGTGAATTTTGTTTTCTCTCTGTTAAAGTATAGTCCATGCTGAAGGCTGTAGTGTTGGACGTCATCAGTAAGTTCTTCAATGTCCCTTTCACTTGCAGCAAGCAATGCACGTCATCTACCGAATGTAGGTTGTAAATGAGTCTTCTTCCAATCCTGACGCTTCTTTCTTCTATACGTAGTCCAGCTTCTCAGATTATGTGCTTAGCATATAGATTGAATAGGCACAGGTGCGGTGAAAGGATACAGCTCTGATGTACATTTTTCCTGATGTCAAGCCGTGTTGGATCTCATTGTTTTGTTCAAAGGACCTCCTTTTGGTCTATGTATAGGTTCCTTGTGAGAACAATAAAGTACTCTGAAGCTTTCATTATTCTTAGTGTTACCGATAATTTGCTACGAGCCACACAGTAAAGTCTCTTTGTATAGTCAATAAAACACAAGTAAACATGTTTCTGGTAGTGTGTACTTTTATCTAAGATCCATCTGACATTAGTCATGATATTCCTCATTCCATGTCACCTTTTGACTCAAATTAGACTCAAATTAGAGACTATGAAATATTGATAGATGCCAACAAACACTTGAGTTTATGGTTTTGGAAAAAATATATCATTCCTGTTTACTTTACAAACATCAATGTAGGCTTTAAGAAAAAGAATACGTAATTCTTGTGGCTAACTATCAACGTAAACTTTTTTCCTCAATTATTATCTATGTTGTGTTTATAGCTATAAAAGATATTACTTTTTAACTATTTGTAATATTTTTAAATGTTTTGATAGGTATAATACAACAGCCTTAATGATTTTATCAACAATGTGTAGGCATATAAGGAATATTATCAATATTACTTACAATTATTTACAATATTACTTACAATTACCTTATCAATGTTATTTACCTTTTCTGAACCTTTGGTTTATTTCATAGATTACCTAGTATTCTGCAAAATAATGTTTAATTTCAGGGCCTATCTGAATACATATGAAAATCTCGAGCAACTGCTTTCTTTACTTTCCTGAGTAAAAAACCTGAAAATTTAGACTGTGACATAAAAGCTCTTTTAAGGGACAGATGTAGTGAGATTGATGACCAGGTTTTCACTTAGGATAAGAGCCTAATCTCTAAAACTTTAGTTTTTCTCTTTCACTTATTTATAATTAAATATACTCCTAGATTTTTGTTTTGTTTTGTTTTTTATTTGTCTGTTTTTTTAACTAGTTGACTTAGTTACTTAAATATCACCTGAATGAGCTCTTAAACCAAAAGAAAGGTGTTTTCTGTCTCCCTTTGTTTCAATGCAACCAGATTAGGAACTGGTTAACCTTCTTGGAAATGTATCCCTCGGCCTACAGAAAAACAAAAATTAAATACTGGGAAAATGAGTGAGTCTTTTACCAGTATTTGTCAAATAGCCACTGAGGATATTTATTACTAAGAATATTCTTAGTAATGAAATGAGATGTTTAAAATTTGAATACAGGTTACCATCATCATTAATAACTTCCTTGCTGTTACTAATTCAGAATAATTTCTCACGGTGTATTGAATTAACCCAAAGGAGTATCTTGGATGATCTGTTAGGTACTGCTTTAGGCAGGGGAAATCACACAAGAAGGCCAGAAAACAAATAGAATGGAGTGCTTCTAGGTCCCAGAGAGGAAGGCACAGCAAGCTTTTCCTCAGGGCCATATAGGAGATTGCACTCAAGATGAAGCAGTAGCATGCTGTAACTATAGGACAGGTGGCTGTATGGCAAGCAGGGTGGTCACAGGGCTAATGTGTTTCTAGTGTGTTAGCACAGGACACAACATTGGGAAGTCATATGGGGCACAGCTAGAAGGGGAAAAGAGTACCCAGCACTGTCAAGAGAGTGAGTGACAGGATACGAAGGGCCATATCAGAAACTAAGTGAAAAGCATCTAGGGGAAACGGATGGCCAAGGCCACAAACTGGTTTTATGAGAAATGTGTATTCATGTGCTATTTGCCAGAAACTGTTCAGCATTTTACATAAATTATCTAATTTAATCATCACATTGACTCTATTCCAAAACAACACAAACAAACAGCAACAACAAAAAAATAGTTACCATCAAGTTGATTTGCACTCACAGCAACCCTATGTGTGTCAGTATAGAACTGTGGCTGGATTTTAAGAAGTAGATCATGAGGCCTTTCTTCCAAGGTGCCTGTGTGTGGATTCAAATCTTGGAGGTGACTTACTAGCTACTAGTTTTATAGATATGAGTACCATGATGTGACTATATCTCTAGTTTTTCAGTAGGTAGTGCTAATGCTTATAGGCCTTAGAAAGCTTTTTCAAGGTAACATGAGCGGTAAAGTTTTGCTTCAATTAGAGGCAGCTGTACTCTAGAGCCTGCACTTTTAACTGCTCTAGATGTGTCTTCCTGAATTTAGTTATGCACAAATTGCTAGTTGCCATTTTGCTGCCAAACTAAAGTAAGTTCACTCCACCTGTCGCTGACAGCCAAAATTCAGAGACAAGAAGAAAGGTTCAATGCATTATTAGCAGACAGATATGCGGGCCAGGAGACAGTGAGAATAACTTCTCCAAAAATACTATTCCCCTTTTTGGTTACATTTATAGTGGTTTTTATAGCTAAAATTCAAAGTGATTGGTGTGTGTCACAGAACAAGAGTCAGGAGTTACAAGATTTCACCACATCATAAGATTTCATTACATCTTATCACTTAAAATTTCAATGTTTCTTTCTGAGGTCCTAATCAATTTCACTTCCTCAGAGACGGAGAGGAATGCAGACCTGTTAACCTGGACTGAGGGTGATAATTGAGGCAGAGGATGGAATGCAGCTTGATAACCTAAGGGACCTTTGTTAGATTCTTACATTTACCACCATTCTTCACTCCTAGTTTTTTAATTTCATTTTTATGAAGTAGGTTTTAAATGAAAATGACTGTTTTGACTTTGATTATGAGCTGACTCTCTACAACATGAGGTACAGTAAGTCATGCGGTAGGGTATACATTATATAAAGCAACAAATAGTCCACAAACAATTGTGGTTATGATTTTCATTATTAGCATGCATAGCCAACGTATGTTGGGGAGCCATGAAAAATTTTCAAACTCTGACCCAAAGAATTCTTCTCACGGTTGGAGGAACTGTGATGTTATCTGGACTCCGTAGCTTTCTCAGGTCCCTGGGCAACGTGGGTGATGTTATCTGGCTCAGTCCTCTGGTTAGGATCTAAGAAAAGCTTCAGTCTCCAGGTTAATTTTATTTGGTGTCATGGATTGTATTATGTCCTCCCCAAAAATGTATGTGTTGATTTGACCAGGCTATTGAGTCCCAATACGGTGCCATTCCTCCCATGTGTTGTGAATCCTGCCTCTGTAATGTTGATAAGAGAGAACGGGCAGCAGTTGTGTCGGAGGGGCAGAACTCAAGTTACCAGCTCTGGGTATAAGGGAGAGAAGTGAGCAGAGTAAGTTGGGAATCTCATGCCACCAAGAAGCAGTACCGATAGCAGAGCACATCCTTTGGACCTGAGGTTCCTGGATGCTCTCACTGGATTTGGACTCAGCCTACCAGACTAGGATAAATTCTTTGTAGAATGGACTTATAATTCTTAAATGGGTTTGTGGCTTGCTAGACTGCTTCAATAAAATTTCTCTTCATAAAGCCTTCAACTCATGGTATTTTCTGTTGGAGCAGGTGACTAAACTTGTCAGCCTGACAGATCAGGCAAGGATTTTTAATCAATATTTTAGAGTTATTAGCTTTCATTTCCATTGTCAGTGTTATAACATCTTCAATGCATGAGATTAGTTTACTGTGAAAGTAATTGTCCTGGTCTTGAGCACTTTTTTTTTTTTAGTACATTTTGTCTTTTTTTTAGTACATTTTGTCTCCTTTACTTCCCTTGAGAAATTTCATACTCAGAATTTTTATGGGAACATGGGTGGAGGTCTCTTCTTCTGTATCTGCTTTGTGTTGAGTAGGGGTGTAGGCCTGCCTATCTGAGTAGAAATCCCTCATGAACAGTGTTAATCATTCACAGTGGCCAGGATGAAAACTACTGAGTATCATTTAGGACTCATGAAACATTATTTTATTTGTAATTGTTGAAGCCTGAAAGATATAAGACTTTTTGGAAACCCAGACTGGAGTTATCTAGTTTTTCATCCTCCTCTCTCCATTTTCTACTTCCTCTTTACCTTCTCTTCACTTTCTTAGTCTTTCTTCCTTTCTCCCTGTTTTCTTTCTTCTTCTTTTTCCCTTCTCTATTTCTTCTCTCTCATCTTTTCCATCACTCTTCCATTTTTTTCCCACATGGTAAAGTCTGAAACTTTTGATGGAACCTGACTGAGAATGTTCAGTCAGTTCTCAACAACTGTGACCCCACCAGACACAAAAACAAACTTTTCACCTTAGATTTTTAGTCCACATCAGTAATTATACAGTCCTGCTTGGACAGTGGGCCCATTTAAGGTAGAGAAGGTGGCTTTTTGTATCTAAGACAAACTGAATCTCCGTACCTTCCACGTCAAGTGTAACCTTTAGTTTCCCTGTGGAGTTGTCAATGGTTTGGCCGAGAGCCAGCTCAGGGCTCTCTCCGTAGTCTGTCTCTTCAGACTCCTCTTCTGAGAGTTATATAGGAGGTCCTGTCCATCTGGGCCTGTGGGAAGTCAGCTAAGTATCCTGTTTTAGGGTTCTCAGGACATTCCATTTTCCTGGTCTCATTTTTTTTTTTTTTTTTTTTTGACAGTACCTGTATTGGTTGGGGTCAGTACTCATCAACCAGTGAGGTGATCCAAGTCTTGATCTCAAGGGCCAACTGGGTTACCTCGAGGTCGGCACCAGAGGGCTATAGCCAAGAGTTGGGCCTTCTTTTTAATTTATTTATTTCTGCCACCAAATCTCTTGTTATAAAGCTTGAAGACCTCCTGTACCACTTGGGAGAGTGGGGTCTGAGGTTCTGATAGAGGGCCATAAAAGTCTGTACATAGGGGATCTTTCTATTTTTCCTTATGTTCATGAAACAGAACACCCAGAGTCAAACAATCAAATGTAGTCTATCTAGATCATCATTTCGCTGAAGTGGCTTTGGGGAGCCCACTATCTTAAAGCTCACAGTTTAAAAGGATATTAACTGAATACCATCAAGTGTTCAAACTCTCAAACATCACATAGTGAACTATGGGGTAGAATAGAAGCACCAACAATACCAGGTCAGTTATAGAAAAAAAACCAATGAAATTATGACTCTATGGTCTCTGAACAAGTCATAAGGCATTTTATACATAAGCAGCATCAGTAATCATTTTTCATATGTCTCAGCAGCAATTGCATTTTATCAAACCTCAGATTTCATGTCAATAAAACTTTTAGATTAATGTAACTTACATTTAGAAAGTAGGACCTCAAAACATCAGTAATACGTTTTACATAAAACCCATAGAATATTCATTTACCCAACCTTGTGTTATTGTTTTCTGTTCTGCTTATTCTGGACCAGCCACAGTTTGTGAGGCCACCAGTTCTGCACAAGAGCTTTGGATATCTTGAGCCACAGTTTTTTTTATAAGTCTAAAATTTTGTTGAGGTATTCTGGTCAAATACTCTCAGCAAAAAAAAAAAAAAAAAAAAATGTAGATGAAAACCTAACATGACATGATTAATAAAAATAAACAAAATGTAAAGGCCAAATAATTTGTTAGAAAACTTTTAGACAATAATATTTTTAAATATAATCATTACCCATATCTTTAAAAAACTTTGGATGCCATGTGTAATAATCTTGAGGCATAATACTGCATAATTATGATATATCAAGATTATTCTCTAAATACCTGTTTTAGTCAGCTAGTGCTACTTTCTTCATGGTGTGAGGTTCCCAATTTTCTGCTCTCTTCCCTTTCCTTTTATCTCTTGTAGGATGAAAGGATAAAGGGTGATGCAAGCCATATTCCAGAGAAACTCCCTTTACAGTGGATCAGGGAGGTGATCTTATAAAGGATTTATACTTCCACCCTAATCCTTTAACATACAGCTTAGGAAAATCACAAAATGGAGGATAATTACAAAATCTTGGGAACCATGGCCCAACCAACCACATGGCTACCCATATTTTTAGGGGACACAATTCAATCCATGACACCCCATGTTTGGCACCCCCAAAATCACATCTTTGAAACACGTAATACATTCATCCCATATGATAGAAGTCTTAAATCAGTTCCAAATACAAAATCTCTTCAACATCTGTGAAACCTGGAATGCAAGCTTTATCTGCTTCTAAAGGTACAATGGCAGAACAGGCACAAGTTAGACATTCCATTACAAATGGGAGAAATTGCAAGGAAAGAAGGCATTAACAGGAAACAGACAAGTCAGCAGAACTTGTTGCATTAGCCCTCAAAGCTTTGAAACATTTGAGACATTCTACACAATGGCCCTGACCTCCAGACTTGAGGAATTGGTCACAGTCTCTGGATTCTGAGTGGAGACCCCCAGCACTGTACTACAACTCTGCCTTCAAGGCCCACTTGGACAGAAACTCCACCCCATCAACTTTAGGTGCACCATAAAGCCCAACTGAGTGGCAATTCCACTCTGACCAAACACAGAAAGCCCTGGCTCGACCCTTTCAAACTCTTGAGGTCATGGCCATGCCTTTTGAGACTGAGGCAGCTCAGCTTCTCATGCGCTTTGTCTCTTCATCTTCTGCTTTCTATGGCCACATGGCCCAGGCCTCAGGCCCTCATCTGCCATGCAGGAGCAAGTGTTCCAAAGCTCTGTCACTCCACTGATTCAGTTGCCCAGAGGCAAGACCTGTATAATATAAAAATAAATTTATAGGTAAATAACTTGAATTCCCCAAAGCCTTGGCTTTGATGATGTTAGATTAAAATAACAACAAAGTTATAGTCAAGTTAGCAATTAAAATCAAACCAAGTGTTATGGAGATAATTCTGAATCATAGAAACCATACAGGACAGAGCAGAACCACTCCACAGAGCCCCCAAGAAGAACCTGGAGGACTTGAACTGCTGACCTTTTGGATAGGAGGCATAGCACTCAACCTCTATGTCAATAGGGTTCCTCTAGTTAGCAATTAAGAAATAGTAATAAAATTATGACCTAATATTATGTATTTATTAAATAATGCTAATCAAAAACATGAGAGGAATTTTATAAATTTTAAGCCAGTGGAAATCGGGCACTTGATTTTAACCCAAGTCATACAATTTATTAAATAAGATTCCTTCCACCTTTTTCTTTAGAAAAGAGTATTTATGGCTTTCTGTGAAGTTTCAGAGTTGTTAGAAGTTTGTTACAAGTTAACAAGAAACAATAATAAAGTTATTTAACAAAAGATCTAAAAGTAAGAAAACTTTAGCTTTTTATCCTTTATTAAGTCCTCGGGCTTGATTTTCTGACTCAGGAAATCTTATTCTAATGACAGATCAAATCTTTGCCTTCGGAGATTACATAAGAAATAAATTAATTTTTACTCAGAAATCAGGGAGAATTGTTATTTAGCAGCAAAACATTAATGTTCTTAAAAAAGTCATAAATTAAACTTTTGTCAGACAAACAAAACTTGACCATATCAAATAAATATTTTTCAATAAACCGTTATAGTATAGTATAAGATTTATTTTCCTTGTTGCTTGAAAAGCAAACAGTATATAAATTTATATTATATCAGGTATCTATTAAGCTCAATTACCCTAAAGCCCAGGGCTGAAATAAAGCTTGCTTAAACATTCTAGGTCTTTAATTAACTCTTAACATTTTGTCAGCTGGCTTTTAGAAATTACACAAGTCTCTGTTCAACCAGCTTGGAAATAACAAAGTCCTATCCCTGACATAGACATATCTCTAAACCTCTCTGATAGGTCTCAGAGTTGCCCTACAATAGTGAGAAGTCTTTTCTGGATTTACCCAACTTATGAAAGTTGAAGTAAAGCAATAATCTTTATCTGGTATTTTTTTTCACTTTTTCTTTTTCTTCTTAAAAGCTTCCCTGGGGCTATGAATTGAGGCTAATTTATGCCCTGCTCTCTACTTCTTTCTGAAGGGCAAAAGATCATTAATTTCCCTTCTACTGTTTTGGAATTGTTACTTTCTCTTTAAGACAAAGTTATCTCTTTAAGAGCTGTACAGTTAGATTTTTCAGCCCAGTGACAGTATGTCTGGATCTAAATGAAATTCACCTTCATTATCAATCTTGATTTATCTCAAGCAAGACTCTTAAAATTAGATACATGGGCAAAGACAAGACATAAAACACTTAGCAGGCAGACTGTTTTATGAAAACAGATGTTGAGTAAGACAGCCCTGGAAGAAAACTTCCGAGGTTGAATTGGCCAAAGCATGTAGTCTAAAGCCAAACATTAAGCACTCAGTCTACAAGAATCAGACACTTTTTCACTGACAATCATAAATCTGGGGTCTCTACAGCTTGTGTAAATTCAACAATAACAAATATATTTACAAAATGCCACAAAGGCAAATACAAAATCACAGCACAAATACATTTATCTTATCAAAGACACATAGGAGACCTCACGTTTTATCACACACACACAGCTTCCCTTTATACAACCTGTTTCATTCTTAATTAAAGTGAGCTTAACAAGTACTCTTCTGATTTTTGACAAAAGAGCTCTAATTGCAGGATGGTAGAATAATTTTATGGATCCATTCAACTGCTAACTTTCTCTGGAGTCTAGTTGGTTCCTTGGCCAGCTTCATTTTATCTTTAGTCACAGGTGGGCACCCATACTGAAATCAGAGAAACAGGATCTGCCCCACTGGGCTTTCTTGGGAACAGAGGCCTTATTTCCCATATTACAGTGTATATAGATACAGAGAAAGCTTTCTTAGTTGGGATGGACATTCCTTTCTTACCACACAGACGGTACTGAAATAGACAGAAGTTTGAACCCTGATGAGAATCTGAGTTCTCTGAGCACAACTAGAATAAAGCACTTGAACCCTTTTTAAATTGGTGAATTGACACCGGACATGCATGGGTGGCTTTTGAAAGCTCCCGAGAAAAAGATTCTTGGCAGTACTGCTCAGAGTATTTGGAAGCTGCACCTCCGGATCCACCTATCCAGGCAGACAAAGCGGACTCCTCCAAATTCCTTCCGTCCTGGGTCGAGCTGAAGAGCAGAGGAAGAAGGGAGAGGAGGCCAAAGGATCTTCTTATTAATCTAACAGGACAGCGGAGGTCCTGGGAAATGGGAAGTGTTATGCTTCGACAAATGTGTACCTTACATTGCGTAGAGTTTGTCTTGCAGGGGACAGACACTTTCCTCATCTGCTCCATGTATCCCCTTATCCTGTCATGTGAGCCTTCCCGTGGCTCTTAAATGTCTACCTGTGCCCACAAATTATATTATGGACCTTATCCTCGGCCTTTGAATGGAACAGATAGGTACCCTATCAGGCCAGAATTATTGGGGTGTTATGAGCAGCCTGGCCTTCAGAATTCACCAGGGAGGGCCCTGGTTGGACAATGGCAACCGCAGCTATCTGCCTGTTTCCCTGGGAAAGAACTTGCCAGAAGGGATCCCGAAGTCCTGATGCAGTTGCCAAAAATGCTGCCAAACTAAAGCAAGTTTGTACCATCTGTCACTGACAGCCAAAATTCAGAAACAGGTAGAAATTTACAATGCTTTATTAGCAG
Organism: Heterohyrax brucei; assembly: GCA_028571685.1. Taxonomy (NCBI): domain Eukaryota; kingdom Metazoa; phylum Chordata; class Mammalia; order Hyracoidea; family Procaviidae; genus Heterohyrax; species Heterohyrax brucei. The sequence continues at coordinate 135,269,248 of CM053150.1, forward strand.
GCAGACATGCTCGCCACAAGACAGTGAGAATAACTTCTCCAAATAACCTGTCTCCACTTCAGGTTACATTTCTAGTGGTTTTTGTAGCTAGAATTCAAAGTGATTGGCATTTGTCACAGAACAAGAGTCAGGAGTCACACGATTTCATCACATCCTAAGGTTTCATTACATCTAATCAAACAGAGTGAATTACCCAAAAGTTCATTGTCTCTCTCTGAGGTCTTAATCAATTTTACTTCCTCAGAGACAGGGAGAGGAATGCAGACCTGTTAATCTTGTCTGAGGGTGATAATTGAGGCAGAAGATGGAATCAGTTTAATAATCTGAATGACTTCTGTTAGATTCTTAAATTTACAACCAATTTGGTTAGTTCTGACTGTTAATGTTGCAGAGTAAACCTGTGCTCCACAAGCCTTTCAAGGCTATGACTTTTTCTGAGCAGATTGCAAGTCCTTTCTTACAAAGTATCCTGGGGTGAAGTCAAACCACCAACGTTTTGGCTACGAGTTGTTTGCAATGCCAGAAATATTATTTGTCCTTTACCACAGCAATCAGATTTTTTTCATTAACATTTTTTTATCCCGGTTTCAATGATCTTTGCAAGACGATAACGGTGTGCTGTGAGTCATGCAAACTGAATGACCATCTCTATTTCTTACACAGAAAAATCAAAGCTCCTTTCTAATCTATATTCATACTGTCTTGTACTGAACTGTTTCCTCCCCCCACAACCCACTGCTGAAATTTGTAGCAATTTAGCTGAGTCAGAATTCCTGGTATTCTATGATGTTCCTCCATGTTGTAATACCTGCCTCTATGATGTTAATAAGAGTTGGTGGACAGTACTTGTATTGGTGGGGCAGGACTTAATGTGTGGGATTGTATTATAGTTTGGGGTGGCCTCTTGGAACATGAAAGAAAAAGAAGCAGCAGAGAGGACTGGGGATGTCATACCACCAAGAAACAGTGCTGGGTGCTGCAGGCTGGGAGCTACTATATCCTAGTCCCCTTGCCCCCTTCTCCCTCTCCCCATGTTTCGTATCTCTCTGCTTGGCGCCTTGAAACTATTTCCTTGAAACTGTTTGCAGGATATTAGCCCAGACCAAGCTATTTGTAACATAATACGCCCAAAGCTAGAGCTATTTCCTTGAAACTGTTTACAGGATAATGGCTCAGGTTAAAACTATTTGCGTGTCCCTATCCTTTGTTTGAAGACAAAACTCCCGCGTGCTCTGTAACCAATCAAAGATCATGACCCTTTTTGGTTATATACCGCCCTGTTGACTTCCTACCTGTTAAACCTATAAATAAAGCTTGTGAAAGAGGATCGGGGTTCACTGTTCTCCATCAGAGACCATGGTCCCACCTGGCGCCAACTTATCTTGTATGATGTGTTTCTTGTGTTAGTGGGTTTTTTCCCATCCCCTTCCTGCCCATCTCAGTCTCGGACACTATCCAGTGCTGGCCAATGGGGTGTCAGACGTGGCAGCTGATCCTTTGTAAAGGACTGGGGTCTCTGTGCCTCAGAAGCTTCCAGTCCAGGGGAAGACTGACAACAAGGACCTTCCTCCAATGCCACCAAAAAAGGCCTTCCCCTGGAGCTGACAATCTGAATTTGGACTTTTAGATTACTGAACTGTGACAGTTTCTCTTTTTAAAGCCACCCACTTGTGGGAATTCTGTTGGAGCAGCACTAGCTGACTAGGACGCATATATCTTGAAATAATTCATTCAGAAGGATGCTTATAAAGTGTGCATCCATAAGGAAATCCTGGTGGTTTAGTGGTTAAGTGCTACAGCTACTAACCAAAAGGCTGGCAGTTCAAATCCACTCGGTACTCCTTGGGAAACTCTCTGGGACAGTTCTTCTCAGTCTACAGGATCCCTATGAGTCAGAAACAACTCAGTAGCAGTGGGTTTTATGTGAAATAAAGACCAGTGTTCTCATTCAAAAGTTACTGGAGTAATTGCACTAAAGGTCAAGAAACCTGATTTCCAGCACTAACTCTGCTATCAACCACTGTGTGCTCTAAGGAAGCAAGTTATTCTGTCTTTTCCTCAATTCCTTTTCTTTACCATTTTACTATAATTGTATTGAAATAAGCTGTTTCCAATATCCCCTCCAGCTGTAAAAATTTGTTTCTATAATTATGAATAATTATAGAATAATTAAACAGTGACTTGTTCCTTGAATTAAGCATGAATAATGCAAGATCTCAGGTCTGAAAAATATTCCTTTAATCTCATGTAACATGACAATATTGCAGGAGAGTTCTACAGTCACACTTGACTGCTTTCCTTATGTAGTTTATTGCCAGAATAGGTTTGCTGGCCAGGATAGGTTTGCTTTAGATAGCACACTGTTGTGCTATCCCACCATTGCTAAGACACAGTTTTATAGACGAAAGTTATTTTAAATATGTGTTTGGGTGTGGGGACAAAGAAAGGTTTAAAATACGTTTTGAGAGGGCTGAGACAATGCACTAGGTAAATTTTGAAAAGGCCCATTTTTGAGTGCATCCCAAAATTATTTTGTTTTCTACTGAAAGTGGGTGTCTTAGTAGTCTCGTACTGCGTAACATATATATCACAAGTGAATAGCTTTAAAATAAAAAACTTATTCCTTACATAGTCTAGTAAGTGATAAGTAGGAATTCAGGATGTCAACGCCAGTGGAAGGCTTTCCTTCTCTGCTCTGGAGAAAGGTCCCTGTGTTGAATCAGTCTTTCTTTGATTTGAGAGCATCAGGTCTGAAGGATGCCCTCTGCTCCTGATGCTGCTTTCTTGGTGGTATGAGATTCACAACTCTCTCCTTGCATCCTTTTCTTTTTATCTCTTGTAGGATAAAAGTTGATGCAAGCCAAATTCCAGGGAAATTCCCTTTACACTGGAGCAGGGAGGTGACCTTAGGAAGGGTTTTACAATCCAACCCTAATTCCTTTTAACATAATCCAGTTTATTAACCACAGGCAAAGATTAGAATTTACAATATAGGAAAATCACACAGTGGAGGAAATCACACAATACTGGGAATCATGTCCTAACCAGACTGCTACTCACATTTTAGGACGGACACAATTCAATTACTAACACTAGGTGAGGAGACTGTAATGGTCTAAGGCAAGAGTGAGCAAGTCTAAAGTTAGTAATATGATAAATTGTTTTGTAACCCTAAGGATCGGGCCAGTTTGAAAAGACATTTATGTTCTCAATATTGGGCTCTGTAGTGATATTTGTAACTTGATACTTATGGCTCAGTCTTTATACAAAAAACAATGTAAGAGAATTTGATTGTCACTGCCCAAAATGTATTTTTTTTAAAAAAATCTATTTTAGGAACCACCCAGAAAGCAGTCGACATGCAGTCTGCCATATCAAGAAGATGAGCTAAGATGTTCCCCTAGGTAATGAACTCCAAGAGGGGCAGAAAACCCTGCTATCCCCAGGTCACTCTTTCACCACAACCAGAAAACCCACTGCTAGACATTCATTTCTTAAAGTTTCAGCAACTTTCACTCTTTAGGAGCCCATGCTGAAATATAAGTACCTTCTGGAGGAAAAGAGGCAATCGCTGTTGAAACCTGTTAAATGGATATGTAGCATGATGTAATCTCATGCTGCCAGCCCTGTCATTCATATAACTTTTATTATAGTGTAGTTTTTCTATTTTATTATTAGTTATTGTTGTTAATGTCTTATTGGCTTTGGCATGCCTAATTTATAAATTAAACTTTATCAAAGATACATATGTACAGGACAAATCATAGTATCTACAGGGTTCAATAGTATCCATGGTTTCAGTCACCCATGAGGGACATCTTGGAATGCATCCCTTGTGAGTAAGGGGTGCCTACTGTAATTGCACTTTCACTTATGTTTTAGAAGGGCTTGCAGTGCAACTAGCTGTCAACAGGGTAACAGGTTTTCCCAAGACAAGAGCCCTAGAGGCCATCTTGGTTGCAAGACAAGCCAAAAAAGGAGCTAGAATTGTACTGCAGGGTTTCTAAAGGTAAACTACTTTGTCAGCTACATTCAAGTCAATAGACTTTGCCTAACTGCCGCAGAGTTGTCCTTTTTCCTAGTTTGTAGATACATATTCGGGAAATGGAACTTAATGTCATTTTTATTAATCCTAAATTCTTTAGCATTCAATAACTACTATGAAGGAGTTTAAAGTGTTACCCATGCTGCTAAAACAAACAAAAAAACACCAGTTGCTACTGAGTCCATTTGTTCATAGGTGTCTGTAGATGGCACAAACAGTTGAGCACTGAAATACTAACACAAAGGTTAGTGACTCAAACTTATTAAGAGGTACCTCAGAAGAAAGGCCTGGCAATCAGCTTCGAAAGTCACAGCCTTGAAAACTTTATAGAGCAGTTCTACCGTGTAGCACACGAGATCACACTTCCTGCAAGGCCTTGCTAAGACTCTGTAACAATCTCTACCCCAAAAGGGCCACATTAGGAAAATCTTCCATCGCTCACTCACGCATTCCCTCACTGTCTCACTCACTTGCTCACTCTCACTTGTTCACACTCACTCCCTCACTCTCACTCCCTCACTCTCACTCTCTCATGCACTTCCTGATTCACACACTCTTACTCTCCCGCTATCTCTCACTCCCTCTTTCTCATCCTTTACTTATTCTTACTCACTGTCCCATTCACTTACTCTCACTTTCCCTTACTCACTTTTTCACTCACTCTCATTCTCTCACTCTCTCTTCACTTACCTGCTCACTCACTCTACCTCCTTCACTCACTCATTCTCTCTCACTCACTAATTGACAGCAGCATACAAATTAGGAGATCAGAGGCTTTTTACATCCACAATCAGATGAAATGACCCGAGTGGTGTAGTGGGTTAAGTTCTACATCTGTTAACCAAAAGGTAGGCAGTTCAGATTTGCCAGGAGCTCCTTGGAAATTCTATAGGGAAGTTCTACTCTGACTTCTAGAATTGCTATGAGTCAGACTAGACTCCACAGCAGTGGGTTTGGTTTAGGTTTTATGTATACTAAAAAGGACTATGTAGTAGAGTCTTGTCATAAATATAAGTTAAGAATTGGCTAGATTATGAATTGACTAAACTATTAACATGTAAAATGGCTGTGCTCAAGCTAAGGCAGTGAGAAAATACAAAGTCATGATGAAGAAGCAAAATGAAGAAAAAAGTGCAAAAAACAACAACCAGATGCTCATGGAAGCAGATGGCCACAGAGATGATAAGGACATAGCCAACCAGAAAGAAGTCAACAACTGGACGCACCAGAAGATAAGAAGAATAGACTGGTCACTAGAGTGACCAGGACTTAAAAAAAAAAAAAAACCATGTTTACATACTACTACAAAAATCCAGCACTCCGAATCTGAGGTGTGCAGTCTCCTACTGAGAGTCTGTTCCTGCCAGTCTGTTGAAGTTCTGTGACCTGAACTTGAACCCAGTCCACCTTATCCTTGAAGGCCTGATTCTAGTGACTGTGACTGTTTTCCCCTGGTGCCTGCGTCTCCTGTGCTGTCCCTGCTGACTCCACCTCTAAGATGCCTTGTCATCGCAGAAACCTACTCCAGATTCTCCTGACATCTGAAGGGTAAGAGCACAGCCAGTCCCTAAATTCCTTAGGGTGAAACCTGCTTTACTAACATTATAACTGAACCATGAAGTCCCTGGGGGATCCAGTGTGAAATTGCGTGGAGTTTTAAACGAACATAACTAATGTAATCTTTTGGGGTATTTTTGGCTGCTAGTGTTGCTGAAGTTAAGCAAGTTCATTCTGCCTGTAACTGACAGCCAAAATTCAGAGACAGGAAAAAAGGTTCAATGTTTCATTAACAGATGAGCATGTAGGCCTGGGAGACAGTGAGAATAATTTCTCCAAAATCTGCCCCATTTGTGTTACAACTCCAGTGGCTCTTATAGCCAGATTACAAAGGGATTTGCATCAGGTAAACATCAAATGTTTTCACAGGATGGAACAAAGAGTCACAAGTTTCCTTTACATTTTACTAAACAACGTAAATTCATTACCTCCCTGAAGGTTGATTTACTACCTCAGAGACAGGTAAAGGAATGTAAGTCTGCAGATCTGGTTGGGACAGAGAATGGAGTTTAGCTTAGCAGTCTAGATGACCTTGGTCAGACTCCAGCTACTAACATTCCCCACTCTTAATAATCAAGTTAATAGCTACAAAATAGGTTTTTATATGAAAATAGCTGCTTTAATTTAAAGCATTTACTCTAGGATCAAATCTTGGATTGCAAGCTAGCTCTCTACAGCACATGGTACAGTCATGAGGCAAGGTGCACACTGTATATAGCAACAAACAATTAATCCACAATAATGATTCTGATTAGCATTTAGTGTACGCAACCAACCAAGGTTGGGAAGCCATGAGAATAGTTTCTCGAATTCCAACCCAAAGAAGCTTTCCTGCTGTTTGATGTTATTTACAATGTCTTTTACTTCTCTTTATTTGTTCTCTATCAGTTAGGAACTATCAGACAAATTAAAGCAACACATCCCCTAGATTCTTATATCTATGATTATGTCTCAGGAGTAACTAGTCTATACCTGCCCGACTTTCCAGAGCTAGCGCTTTGACTTGTCCCAGTTTAGCAGCTAAAGCCTTTACGACCTGCAAGGTAGCATTTAAGGCCATAACTATGGCACAGGCTGGCCTGTTAAACCTATCACCAGGACAAAAGAGACAAGGATACTTATTGAGTCATATGAAACAGACGTATGTCACCATAGCAGTCTTCCAGAAGGTTAATATCTTCTAGTTTGGGCATGATTAGATTGGATATTTTTAATCTGGGGTAGGAACAGGGTGGGACTTCCCAAGGGGCATGGTACCCCTGTAGCATTGTCAGGGACATATGAAAAAATCCTATCTCCACATAACAAGAACCATACTTTTGGAAACTTAAATGTGCCTTTTAGCATAGGACACTGTTATACTTCTGTTACATTTGAGGATTAAGTTATACAGATCATAAACGAAGGAAGAGCATCCTAAAAATTTGGCACAGTTATCAAGAGGGGTGACAGTCTCAAGCTGGATAAAGAACATCTCTCCATCCTTTTCCTTAAATGGTCCCCATTTATAGGTATCTCCATAATTGGTGTTCTTTTGAACATATTTGAGCATGCTATAATTTCTAATCAATTCTAAGGGATGCATACACCAATTAAACATGAGGTAAAAAAATTTTTCAACATCAGTACCTCCTGACAGACAGAAATCAGAGATACTCATTACAATTTGTGCAAGATAAGTCCATACATTTTCACTTCACTGGAAAGGGATAATGTCTTATGAAAGTCCCAGAGCTAAGTAGAGTTCTAGGAAGAGAGAGAGAATTCTGGCCTGGTTTCTCTTCTGGGAGCAGCAGTCCACCACTCATGGTTGGGATCTGCTGTGTCATGTCTGCCAAGGGGCACAAATTCACCCAGCTATGATGTGTCCAGACCTTCAGTCTCACCAATTTCATGATAGTGGGGTGGTCAGGAGGGTTTTCCACTGGCCATTCCACTCCTCTTTCAACTGTTCTTCAAGCCCTATTCTACAAGTTTTTATCTGAGGGAAGAGTACAGACCTAGAGAGAGAAAACTGGTGAATTCTAACTTAAAAGTCATTTTCTGCCAGTGGGCAAGGCTGTACTGAGGCAGCCTAGAAGGGTCTTCCATATACAATTTTATAGGGGCTCAATTTGGGTCTACTTCTAGGGACTACCTGGATTTTAAACAAGGCAATGGGCAAGACCTGATCTCAATGTAAATGAATCTCTTGACATAGCTTGGAGATCTGTCTTTAAAGTACGGTCCATCTTCTCAGTCTTTCCTGATGACTGTGGTCTCCAGGCTGTGTGTGGTATCCGTCTAATGTCCAGGAATTTGCTCACTTTCTGATCACTGATTTCTCTTGGCCAGGCAGGCTCTACCTCCAGATGCTGAATTAGGAGCTGCCAGGTGTTTTCTTGAGGTACTTCCATTTGGGGGCTCTTCTCCTCAGGGGAGAAGGTGATCTGAGCATTAATCTTAGACAATAAGTCTCTTTAATAGCAGGACAAGACAGTCTGACATATACAGAAACCGGTGAGTCATCTGATTTTCTCCAAACTGACAGTTAAGAGGCTCTAGAAAAAAACTTATGTTTCAATTGCCCCACTATTCCCATCACCAGGATTTACTGAGTAGCTGGTCATCAATGGGGGTTATTGAAGACCAAATATGTGGCTCCAGTGTCCACTAAGAAATCTACCATTTGTTTTCCTCACTCTTAATTCTACCTGAGTCTCCTGGAGGCACAATTACAATGCTGGAAGTTAACTTGGGCTATACTTCTTGCACCACATCCACACGTCTCTGCTTAGGGACTCCATTTTGGAAGCCTGCTAAAAGACACCTTTATAACAGCTTAGGAGAGGCAGGCCCTTACTGTGGGAGCCCCAACTAGGCTAAGTAAAATGGGATGGCTATATCTGGGCCAGAAGCATCGTTCAGGCTTTCAGGGTGAAGCCCCTTGGCTTCTTCCTTTGCTTAACCCAGGGCCAGGTGTATTTTACCACTAGTGAAAGTACATTTCACAAAGCCTAAATATCGACCTAATCAGGGTTACAACTGGCAAAGATGGTGGTTATTAATTCTGTTACCTTGTTAGTGTCTGCTCTGTATGAGGGATTTGAACTCTTCCAATTTAGTAAATCAGAGATGGTAAATGGCATGTATGCCCAATAATAGCTAGCCAGTTGCCCCAGTTGATTTATTCCAATCTGAAGTCATCAAAGAGGATATTGCCCTGCCTTGTTATCCCGGATCTTCCAACCAAACTGGATTCCCTCCCAGATGTGTGATGGCGAGATCACATCTAAGCTGCCTTCAGCAGGATAAGAGGGAGCCATTACTCAGGAGAGGAGTGGGCAGTTGGTGTTGAAAATTTAAGAGTATTCATAATAATCTGATTATCTAACATCCTCTATTTTAAAAAACATTTTCATTATAAATGGGAGAAGCCAGTGGGGAAAGGATGTGTTTCACAGTGCACCACGCAGTTTTATAGAACACATCACATTTTACACATGGCCATGTGTCATGGTTGGAATTGTGTCCCCCCAAAAATGTGTGCAGCCACGTGGCTGAGATATGGTTCCCAGTATCTTGGGGCTGTCCTCCATTGTGTGGTTTTGTTAACCTGTATGTTAAAGGATTAGGGTGGGGCTGTGAATTCCTGCCGTGGGGGGAGTTTCCCTGGAGTATGGCTTGCCCCACCCTTAATGCTTTTAGCTTTCAAGGAATAAAAGGAAAAAGAAACCAAGGACAATTGGAGAACCTCGCTACCATCAAGCAAGCAGCACAGGGAGCAGAGCGCGTCCTTCAGACCAGAGGTTCTTGTGTGAGGACACTCCCTGGACAAAGACTGATGCAATACCGGACTTTCCTCCAGAGCCGACAAGGGGAAAGTCTTTCCCTGGAGCGGACTCCCTGAATATGGACTTGCAATCTACCGGACTGTGTAAGAATAAATCTTTCTTTGTTAAAGCCATCCACTCTGTGGTATTTCTGTTAGAGCAGCCTAACTGACTAAAACAGAATTGGTACCGTGGGAGTGGGGTGCTGCTCTAGCAAATACCTAAAATGTGGAAGCCACTTTGAAACTGCGAATGGATAGAGGATTCAGAAGGAACGAAGAAGGCGCAGATGGTGAGAAACAACAGAAGACCGGCAGCAGCGGCAGCAGCAGCAGCAGAACCAGAGGCAGCGCTGAAGCCAACCCACGGATCGAGAGAGGTCAGTGCCTGCGCAGAGCTTTCCTTGAGGAACGGGGTGCCTCTGGGCACTTGAATTGGTGGAGCTGGCCTTGCTGACCCACGGAGTGAGAGAGTTGAGTGCCTTTGGGCAGGACGCTTTCCAGCAAGAGTGGGGTGCCTCCGGGCACTTAAACCAGTGGAGCTACAGAGCTTTGGAACACTTTCCCGGCAGGGCAGATGTGGGCCTGAGGCCCAGGCCATGCGGCCATAGGAAGCTGAAGCAGAAGAGACAAATAGCATGAGAAGCTGAGCTGCCTCAGTCTCAAGAGGTATGGCCATGACCTCAGGGGTTTGAAAGGGTGGAACCATGGCGTGCTTTGTTCATAAGGGTGGAATTGCCACTCAGATGGGCTTAGGGTGCTCCTAAAGCCGATGGGATAGAGTTTCTGTCCAAATGGGCCTTGAAGGCAGAGTTGTAGCACGGGGCTGGAGGTCTCCACTCAGAAACCAGAGAGTGTGGCTGATACCTAGAGTCTGGAGAGCATTGCTGTTGTGTAGAATGTCTCAGAAAATGTAACAGTATTTCCAAAGCTTTGAGGGCTAATGTAATGTGTTCTGTTGACTTGCTTGTTGCCTGTTAATGCCTTCTAAGTTTCACAGATGTAGAAGAGTTTTTTGTGTTTTGGACTTGGAACTGATTTAAGACTTCTGTTATATGGATGGACATAATTTTGCTATGGTGAGATGAATGTGTTAAATGTTTTTGTGATGTGATTTTTGGGTTGTCAAAGGGTGGGATGTCATGGTTGGAATTGTGTCCCCCCAAAAATGTGTGCAGCCATGTGGCTGGGATATGGTTCCCAGTATCTTGGGACTGTCCTCCATTGTGTGGTTTTGCTAACCTGTATGTTAAAGGATTAGGGTGGGGCTGTGAATTCCTGCCGTGGGGGGAGTTTACCTGGAGTATGGCTTGCCCCACCCTTAATGCTTTTAGCTTGCAAGGAATAAAAGGAAAAAGAAACCAAGCACAACTGGAGAACCTCGCTACCATCAAGCAAGTAGCACCGGGAGCAGAGTGCGTCCTTCAGACCAGAGGTTCTTGTGTGAGGACGCTCCCTGGACAAGGACTGATGCAATACCGGACTTTCCTCCAGAGCCGACAAGGGGGAAGTCTTTCCCTGGAGCGGACTCCCTGAATATGGACTTGCAACCTACCGGACTGTGTAAGAATAAATCTTTCTTTGTTAAAACCATCCACTCTGTGGTATTTCTGTTAAAGCAGCCTAGCTGACTAAAACACCATGTCTTCCAGACTCTAGGCAAAGGCTCTCTTCTACAGACTGAATAGAAGCACACCCCCTTGGCCCTGTCTTATAGCTATCCTTCCAGGCCACTGGGGGAGGACCTTCTATTCCCTGGGCTTCAGGCACAGAATTTTTCAAGCCCACCAGAGTGGCAACTCCATTAGAAACAAAAGGGGGCATGGTTCCAGTTTTTACATCCTTGAGGTACACCTTTGAAGCTCAGATGGTTGAGCTTCAAAGCTCAGCTTTTGTTTCCCAACCAGGTCAGACTATCAATTTAAAACTAAATCAAACCCACTGTTGTAGAGCCAATTTTAATTTACATAGGCCCGATAGGGGAGAATACAACTCCCCCCAGAAGCGGCTGGAGGGTTTGAACTGCAGATTTTCTGATCATTAAAACATAGCACTCATCATTATGTAACCGGGTTTTTTTCCCCCTTCAGTTAACAACTGAGAGCTAATAATAAATCACATTTAATTTTTGTTAGATAATATTAAGGAGAAAAAATATACATTTTAACCCAACAAGCACTTGGGACCTGTTTTAGTCAACTAGGGCTGTTCTAACAGAAATACCACAGAGTGGATGACTTTAACAAAGGAAGGTTTATTCTTACATAGTCTGGTAGGCTACAAGCCCATATTCAGGGTGTCTGCTCCAGAGGAAGGCTTTCCCCTTGTCGGCTCAGGAGGCAAGTCTGGTATAGCATCAGTCTCTATCCAGGGAACATCTTGGCGCAGGAATCTCAGGTCTGAAGGACATGCTCTTCTCCCGGTGCTGCTTTCTTGATGGTGCAGGGTTCCCAATTCTTTGCCTGCTCCTCTGTCCTTTTACCTCTCATAGGATGAAAGGATTAAGGGCAGGGCAAGCCATACTCTGAGGAAGCTCCCTTTACAGTGGAGCAAGGAGGTGATCCTATGAAGGGATTTACAGCCCCACCCTAATCCTTTAACATACAGCATAAGAAAGCTGCAAAATGAAGGACAGTCACATGATACTGGGAATCATGGCCCAGCCACATGGCTACACACATTTTTGGGGGGACAGAATTCAATCCATGACAGCACCCTTTGATTCCAATCTGTGCCAAAAACCTTTGAGCCCTTTTCTGTCAGAAAATGCTATTCGTTGCTTTTGCTTTCTCTCTGTTTCCAAGCATTGTGGCTTAGTTTTTGTGACTTAGGAATTTAATCTTAATAAGAGGTCGAATCTTTGCATTTAAGGAACAAATCAACTGTTTCACTCGGAAGTCAGAAAATTTTGTTATTTAGCAGTGAAAATACCCAATTTTTCTAATGTTTTTAGAAATTCCATAAATTAAACCATTAGACAAACAAAACCTTTGGCCACAGTAAATAAATGCTTCTAAACAGCAAAAATAAATTTACTCATTAAGACATACAACACATATATTCTTTGTTTCCTAAAAAAAGCAAAAAGTATATTAAATTATAACAGATATCCATTAATTCACTCTAACATCAGTAAGTTACCTAAAAGCTTCTGGAAATTATTTTAAGCCTACAATCTTGAAATAAAGTTGATTTAAACATCTGAAGTTTTTTAATCATATTTTCCCAATCCAATTTAACTCACAACGTTTCCATTGACTGGCTTTGGAAATCACAAAGTCTCTGTTCAACTAACCAATTACTGATATACACAGGACTTCAAATCTCTTTGGCATTTAAATATCCCTCCAGGCTATTTCAGATGTCTCAGAGTTGCCCTGTAGCAGAGAAAACTTGTTTGCATTCTTGGATCCACCTAATTTCTGATAATCAAAATAAACCAGGAATTCTTAACAGCTTTTTTGCCTTAAAGATCTCCATCCAATTATAAAGGACTTTTCAAAAGTTTCCCTGGGGCTGTGACTTGAGGCTGATCCTACCCTGCCCCTCCTTCTCTATGGAGGGCAAAAGATCATTACTTTCTCTTTAAGACAAAGCTATCTGTTTAACTAAGGGGCCAGTCCACAGGGATCAGACACTCTTCACAGAGAACTTACAGAGTTTGGATCCCCCCAAATAGCCTGTGTAAGCACAATAAAGACAGTTTCCAAAATTTCACAAAGGCAAATACAAAACCACACTATAAACGCATATACACCCAACTTCACTTATGCCACATACACACAACTTCACTTACACCACATGCACACAGCTTCACTGATACCACATATACACAGCTTCACTTATACAGCATATACACAACTTCACTTTAAGTGACTTTCTCAAGCATTTTCCTAATTTTTTAACAAAAGAGCTCTAAATGCAGGATGGTAAAATGGATCAATTGAATCACTAACTTTCTCCAGAGTCTAGCTGGTACATTGGCTAGGCTGTGTTGCAGACAGGTGGGCACCCATACTGAGAGCAGACAGATAGACTATGCCCCTATGGGCTTTTCCTAGGAACAGAAGCTTTACTTATTATATTAAGAGTATACAGAGAAAGCTTAACCAATACAGAATTTCAAACCCTGATGAGAACCTCAGTTCTCTGCACACAACCAGAAGACATGAGTACCCATACTGAAACCAGACAGAGAGAATCCACCCTGTCAGGCTTTTCTTAGGATTAGAGGTCTTATTTTCCCATATTACAGAGTATGCAGATATAGAGAAAACTTCCTTATTTGGAACAGACATTCCTTTCTTACCAGACAGTACCAACACAGACAGAAGTTTGAACCCTGATAAGAACCTGAGTTCTCTGTGTGCAACCAGAATAAAACATTTGAACATTTTTAGATTAGTGAATTGATGCCAGGAGAAGATGGGTAGCTTTTGAAGGCTCACAAGAATAAGATGATTCTCTGCTGTGCTGTTCAGAACATTTGGAAGCTGCACCTCCAGACCCACCTATAAAGCCAGACAATGTGGACTCCTCCAAATTCCCTCTGTCCTGGGTCAAGCTGAGCAGGAAAGGAGGAAAGAATCTGCTTTCTATCCTAATAGGATAGTGAAAGTCCAGGGAAATGGAAAGTGTTATGTTTGGACGATTATGCTCCTCATATTGCCTGGAATTTGTCTTGTAGGTGTGGATACTTTCCTCAACCACTCCATGTATACCTTTACCCTGTCATGGGAATCTTCCAGTGGCAGCCACCATATTGGCTCTTAAATGTCTGACTTTTGCCTGCAAATGTTTTATGGACCTTATCTTCAGCCTTTGAATGGAACAGGTAAGTAACTTTACCTGTCCAGGCCAGAGTTACTGGGGTGGTGTGAGCAGCTGGGCCTTCAGAACTTATTAGGGAGTGCCCTAACTGGAGTTCATCAATTCCCACTCCAGCTATCTGCCTGTTCACTGAGAGTTTTTAGAGATGTAGCAGGAAAATGGAGAGAAAAGTCAGCCCTTCCCTGGGAGAGAACTTGCTGGAGGGGTCCTCAAAGTCCTGACACTGTTGCCAGAAATACTGCAAACTAAAGTAAGTTCATGCCTCCTGCCACTGACAGCCAAAATACAGAGACAGGGAAAAAGTATCAATGCTTTATTAGCAGACAAGCATGCAGGCCTGGGAGACAGTGAGAATAACTTCTCCAAAATCTGCCCCATTTGTGTTATAATTCCAGCAGCTTTTATAGTCAGATTACAAAGGGATTTGCATCTGGAAAAATGTCAAAATTTGTAACAGGATAGTTACAAGATTCCTTTACATCTTATCAAACAATGTAAATTCATTACCTCCCTGAAGGTTGATTTACTACCCCAGAGACAGTTAAAGGAATGCAATTCTGTAGATCCAGTTGGTACAGGGAGTGCAAATTTGTTTAGCAGTCTAGATGACCTTTGTCAAGTCCCAGCTACTAACACTAGCACTTTTCTCTGTGTTTGACTAACAGTGTGTGTTGAGCCTCTATTTAACATATATATAAATGTGTGCTTCTAACGAAAATACATACAGAAGTGTGTTTTTAATCAAGACATTAAATAAAAGCTTATCACTAACCCCAGGCCTTGTATTTTACGTATTTTCCTCTTGCGACGCTGATGCTTCCCTGATTTCTCAAAACATCAGGTCATACCAAACAGACCTTTTCCTTCTACGACTGAATCACTGCTTTCTAGCATCATCATCATTACCATGATGTGAGAAACATCAGCACCCTGAATACCACTTTGGTCCTCTTGGCAACTGGCTGGCTGATATAAACCCCCAGCTAGGACCCTGCCTCAATGATGGAGGCAGGCCACCTTATCACTTATGAGGTCTCTGATAGGTAGTTACCGGAGTCTTTTTTTGCCAAACGCTTAAGAAATCCAATTCAAATTCAGATAGCAAGAGCCAGGTTTTATTGGACGACTTTGCAAAGTAGGGCTCCTGAGCCTACAAAGGAGGCTAGACACAGGGTGCACTGCTGTTTCTTCCAAGCCATTCTTATACCCTAGGTCACAAATCTGTCCTTCAGTTCCTCATTGGTTGAATACTATGAAGTGAACTGTTTCTCCCAGACATCACCTAAGTCTTAATACTCCATTCCCTTTTAAGATTGTATCTCCTGCTTGCCAAACGGGTTTCCCCCATCCCTCTTTCTCTTTAGGTTAGCTAGTAACTTTTTATTTTAACCTTTGTTCTGAAAAGACGGACCATCTGGAAATTTATTTCTCACAAGTTTCCCCCTTTTGCTTTTATATTTGTTGGTCTCAACTTCATTGATGTTTTTCAAACTTTTCTAGTGTCTGTTGACTTTCTTCCTTGTAGAGTGTCATCTGTGTGGGTTTTTAATAGCAGTAAGCTGGTTTCTGGGCATGTCATTGGGGTCTGTTTACTGATGGCCATTTCTATTATTCTTTGAGCTAGCCCTCAGACACAAAGTATAATACAACATTCAACAATTGTCAAAATTCCTGCTACTATGATAAGATGTCATGACAGAGACAGCCATATTTTTCCATTTTCCAAACAGCTTTCTAACCAATCAGTGATAAGGTCAGTGATTACAGCATTTTCTTCCAGTTCATTGACTAGAGTTTTTAATCCTTGCAGGGCCTTTGTGATTGTTCCATCAGGAGCTGAATTGTTAGGAATCAAAGTACAGCACTTGCCTCCCAGCATTACACATATCCCTACCTCCTCTGCCAGTGTCATGTCCAATGCTGTTCTATTTTACTAGGCCATCCAGCTAGTGGAACCTAATTGGCTACTTACACCTTGTAAGGCATCTCTAGTATAGTTTATCAGCCTTTGTTTGTTATACTAAATGTAGTTAATCCAATTTACATTTTTGTTTCTTGTAAACCACCAGAAAAGTGTACTCTCAAACCCTGCAGCTATTTTATTTCTAGCCTTAAAGTTGTTAAGTAACTCCCTAGGGACCCCAATGGAATCTATGTAAATCTGTGGCTCAAAGAATCCAGGGAGATATCTTTGGTCCCAGAGTTCTTTACCATGCCCAGGCCTCTTGTGGAACACTAGTGTGAAGGGAATTGCCAGCTGTACCAGAGCACACATCCCAGTTCAAATGGATGGCAGTACATCTCGGAGGTTCCCCTTTCCACAATACCACAAGACATGAACCCGGGGTACTCTCAGGGCTGAATAATTGTCACTGCTAGGCTCACTGGTGACATTTTGGACATTGGTATGAGTTGTCAATTATCCTACAGGCACTGTGAACTCTACTCCCTGTCTTGAAAGACAAAAAGAGTAGTTCATTCTCCCTGTGGAGAAAGAAAGGACCTCTCTCGGTTCTCACTTCCGTAGTGCAGGAAAGAGCAATGACAAGCTCTTATAGGTGTTATTTCCTGAAGCATCCTTGTCTTGGTACAGAGGCAACATGCAGTGCATTCCCACAGGATCCAAGTCCCAACAGAGGGGAAAGAGAACCATCTGAGCCTGTGGTTGACCAGCTGCATAGCAATCACTTTTGTTGACAGCTTGCACTGAATATTTCACCCATTCCACCCAAGCATTCGTACTTCCATATCCTGTCTGTATCTCTAAACTCTGTCTTAAGTCTTACTTGAATTACTTCTACTCTTTTGGGATCATTATAAAGTGACTGGGAAGTATTACTGGTTGGTGGAGCAGGGTTGGCCTGGGGAACAGGTGTTGGGGCAGTGATTAACTTTAGTGTTAGCCTAGTTAGGGGTTCTGTTTCTATTGCATCTGCCCCCAATCTATATGTCCAAGTAGCAACTGGTAGCCACTGATTTAAAGTGGCTCGCGTATTAATGGATAACAGTAATGGGTTGCAATAAATTCTTTACATTTAGGGGAGGTTTCATCCTTATAAAAGTGTGTCTTTTAATCCCTTCTAGGAGTAGGATGACAGACTATATGTCAGTCCCCAGGCTTGGTCGTCCACCACACATTGGACCATCTGGGACGTGGATATGTGGGCTCATCCCAATTATTTTTGCTTTTAAAGGAATCGTCAGAGCTTTCTACAGGACATAAGTATTTATCTGATCCTCCTACCTGCTTTTGATAGTTTAGGTCTCTGCATGACAAGATCTGGCAAGCATCAAATTTGAGGACCAGACAAGATGTAGTTTTGGCCACATTAATTACTAATATGTGACCTGGGCTTACACTCTGTACTAGTCTGCATATAAGAATTCATTTTTCCCAGGCGTAAAGTCTTTTCATTGTGGAGGGGTATTTGTGGAATATCTCTTCAAGCCCTTCTCAGAGTCACCTTGAAGGGTTTCCTGGCAAAGGATGTGCCCCACAGTGATTACCACTTCTCTCCTGGGGAGAGTCTTTCTCAACTGGGCCCTTCATCGTGTATAGTGAGTCCACCTCTTTTCTGTGATCCAGGTGGCCATCTCAGCAGTCAAGCGTACTTGGTAAGTGCCCTCCCAGTTCGGCTGAAATTTGTCTTCTTTCCAAGTTGTAGTCAATACCAAATCCCCCAGCCAAAAGTGATGAAGGGTGAATTCAAGGGAAAGAATTTGAGCCAGCAGTCCCTTTAACCCGTGGGTTGACAAAACAGAGGAAGAGGTGGGTTTTTGTTTTTTTTTTTTTTAAATTGATGTTTGGTTTCCATTGTGGGCAGGTCTGTGGCCCTACCTAGATAGGGAGGCTATATAATAGTTCATAAGGGGATAACGCTAGATCTTTTAGCAGGGCCATCCTGATTTGGAGGAGGCTATGGGGAGGCACTTGGTCCGTGGTAATTTAGTCTCTAAAACTATTTTTGTGATCTGTTGTTTAAAAGTTTGATTCATTCTTTCCACCTTTCCTGAGATGGGAGGGTGCCTGGGAGTGTGGTAATCCCAAATGATATTTAAACTCACCATGACTCTCTTCAGTACTCTGGAAGCCAAGTGACTTCTGTTGTCTGGATCAATGTTTTCTACTAGACTAAACTTAGGTTTAACCTGTTCTAGGATGATTTTCATGACACTGTTAGTAATAGCAGAGGCCAAAGGGAAGGCCTCAATACAACCAGAAAGATAATCCACTATTACCAGCAGGTATTTTAGTTTTCCTACTCTGGGTAATTCTGTGAAATCTACTTGACTGCTCTGGAACAGCTTCAGCCCTGGAAGCCTTCCTCCCATGGGGTGCCTTCTGAGTACCTTCCTACTGATTTTCTGACAGGTTATGCAGCCTCCACATATCTGCTTAGTGATAGTGTAGATGCCCACACACTCTGGGACACAGCTGTCTAGACATTATAGAATATCAAACTAAAGTTATATAAAACCTAAGGGATACTCCCTTACATAGAGGAGACAGGCTGTTTCTAGATGGGTCCTCATGAGTGGTTAAGGGAAAGAGACATAATGGCTATGCAGTGGTAGATGGGATGAATCAGTCCCTCCATAAAAAGGGAGATTACTTAATAATTGTTCAGCACACACTTGCACAACATTATGCATAGCTTGTAGACCCCAATGACTCCCTCTGTGTTGTATGGACATCAGTTCCCCATCATGGTTGGCTTGTTATTTCTTTCCCACCCCGGAAAACCCACTACCCCTCCTTAGTCTGGGTGACCCCAGTTGTGATTAATTCTTCTTGTTCCTCCGGAGTGAATTGGGATTTTATTGTCAGCTCTGGAACACTGGGTATTAGACTGAGAAGTCGGATCACTTCCTCTGGGGACGCCTGTTTGGCCATTTCATCTGCAAGCCGGTTGTCGACAGCCTCCATGCTGCTTCCCTTCTAGTGACCATTCACATGGACCACTGCTATTTCTGTGGGGAGTAAGAGGCTGTCTAGGACTTGCCTAACCAAGTTTCCATGGATTAATTCTTTTCCCTTGCTGTTCATGATCCCCTATTCCTTCCAATTTTTTCCAGAAGTGTGTATGACCCCTCAAGAATGTTTTGAATAGGTGTAAATCTCAGGCTTAATCAAGGACACAGAGATTAAGTGTGTGCTGACCAATTATTAAGTTATCTCCCTTTTTCATGGAGGGACTGATTCATCCCATCTACCACCATCGCATAGCCATTGTGTCTCTTTCCCTTAACCACTCATGAAGACCAATCTACAAACAGCCTGTCTCCTCTATGTAAGGGAGTATCCCTTAGGTCTTATATAACTTTAGTTTGATATTCTATAATGTCTAGACAGCTGTGTTACACAGTCCTTAGGCTTCCCTCCCCTTTCAACATGAAGCTAGCAGGGTTTACACAAGCCTCAGTGGTCAAGAACAGGTCATCCTTTTCTGGTAGCATTGCCTCATATTTTAAAATTTGACAGTCTGTCAACCTTCTCCCCGCCCTTTGATTTAAGATGTTTCTAAATTGGTGTAGAGTGCTCATGATTAGGGCCACCCCACAAGTCAGCTTCCGGCTGTCCACCAACAGAGCAGTAGCAGCTGTTGCCTGGACACATCCTTGCCATCCTCTTGAGACAGGATCCAATAGTTTAGATACAAAGACAATAGGCTGCTTCGCCTCCCCAAACGTGTGTGTCACGACCCCAAGAGCCGCGCCTTGATCCACTGTGGCGAATAGGTGAAACGGCTTTTCTAAGGATGGTAATGCCAGAACTGAGGCTGTAATCAAGGAATATTTTAAGTCCTCCATTGTCTGAATCTCAGTGGAGGACCAAACTAGGGGTTCAGGCTCCTCTAAAAGCTTGAGGTATAAGATATTTGTTCTTTGGGCATAGGAATCAATCCACAGCTGACAATAGCCAGTTAATCGTAATAGCTTCCTGAGTTCTCTTTTTGTCTTAGGTAGGGACAAGTCTACAATCCCTGAAATTCACTCTGGATTTTAACTCTGCTTCCCCACACAAAGACTTTTTGAGTGTCTCTTAACAGTTCATCAATGGATTTGTCACTCTGTCCCTCAACCTTTTGTAATTCCTTAGTGATGTCAGGTCAGCTTTTGGTCACAAAACTAACTTTTAAGAGTCTCTGTCCTACTTGGTCCTCTGGATCCAACCCAGAATACTTTCTCATTCGATCTCTAAGACTCTAGAGAAAAGCTGATGGGGTCTCCCCCTTTTCTTATTACACTCCAAAGTCCTTGGCTACATTTTGGGATCTGGGAATGAATTCCCTTATTCCTTCGATTATCATCTCCCTAAGGTCCTACATCTGGCACCGGTCCTCGGGGTCATTGTTGTCCCATTTTGTGTCAATACTGTGGAATTTTTGTTCTGGGCCGGGGTGAGGCAGGTGCTCCCTCTCCCAGACCGACATGATTGCCCTTGTAATCATTCCCCCTCCTCCCCTGTAAACAAAAAAGTCATGATAGACATCATTTCCATCCAGGTATAACAATTGGACTCTAGGAACTGATCCAGCTACTCTGCTAGGACAAGGGAGTCTTCTAAGAGAGATTTCATTTCCTTCTTAAAGTTTCTGACTTCAGAACTGGTGAGGAGAGCATTAACATATCCAATCTCCCCTTGCCTTACCAGGACCTTCTAAACAGGAAACATCTGTTGTTTAGTGGTCAGGGAACCTGCTGGAGATCCCTCTTGCATTGTTCTAATTCCTTTCTCAGATCAAAGTCGGTTCAATTCTCTCACTACTCTTGGCTCTGGGCTTTTTCTACCCCTCTCATAGTACGGCATAAGGGGGAGGCCAAGAAAGGTTGTCCTTGCCATCACACTCACCGTTAGAAAGTGGTTGAATCAAATGGGATCCACCATTAGGGGGTATTAGGCAAGACAGAAGGTCCCAGGGTTTGGGTTTAGGACCCTCTTTACCCTCCTTAAGAGGAAACATACTTTGGGCTGACTTTGGTGCCCCTTTCAACCATCAGAGGGCATAGGTTACTTCCTGTTGGGAAGATAGATTTCTATCATTCACATAGAGGACTAGGGCCTGGCAGATGCAGCACTTATTAGAACAAAACTGGGGTCAGAATACTTACGGTCTGCGAATTGGTTCCTTTGGCCAAATGAAGCAGCAATATTTAATTATCTTTGTTTATCCTTATCCCAGGTCTAGGACTATCTATCCAAACCCTCAACATTCTCCCCAAAGGACTGTCAGGAGGAATGTTCTTGGGAGCTTCTCCTACTCCCTTCCTTCTCTGCTCCCTAGGCCTAGAACTTTGTTTCCCACTTTCTATTAGTCTAAGTGTTCGGTGCCTGAATTTCCCCATGTGCTCAACTCCCCTTTCCCTGAAGTTTTCATGCGCTTCCTGAGACGCGCTTCGCCTGTCTCTGGCTGTGCCCCTCATGCGAGGACAGAATCACGGATCAGGACTGTGGATCGGGATTCCGCACTTGATTCCTATCCAAGATACATCTCAGTCACATGCACACACTCAACCTCCAAAAATGTTCAGCCACCAGGGCCGTACTTATGGTCCAATCTTCCCACCTTGGCCGGTGCACAGAGTTGCCTGATTGCTGCAGTAGTTTGTTTTCACCCTCCTGAGTCACTCTCTCCAACTTCCAGTCAATCGCCCCAGGTTTTTTCTAGCTCTCACAAAAGGCAGGACACCTTGGAAGAGCGGGCTGCCAAAACTGAGGTAGGATGCTCCTCCCCCTTCACCAAGGCTGCTGTCCCAAGTGGGCAGAAAATATCCCAGACAAGCCCCCATAGTTTGTGAGAAATGTTGTTAACACCCCGGATACCGCTTCAGTCCCTCATGGCAATTGGTGAGGTGGTATAAACCCTTGATTAGGACCCTGCCTCAATGATCGAGGCATGCTGCCTTATTGGCTCATGAAGTCACCGATAGGTAGTTACCAGAGTCTTTTTCCGATGAACACTCAAGAAGGTGAATTCAAATTCAGTTAGCAAGAGCAAGGTTTTATTAGACAGTTTTGCAAAAATCAGGCTCTTGAGCCCACAAAGTAGGTTAGACAGAGGGAGCACCAGCATTCCTCACAAGCCATACTTATACCCTAGCTCACGAGTCCCTCCCTCACTGGCTGAGTACTACGAGGTGAACAGTTTATTCCAGACGTCACCTAAGTCTTAACATTCCATTCTCTTTAAAGGTTGTATCTGCTGCTTCCCCATCAAGTTTTTCACTCTCCCCTCCTGCTTTCTCTTTAGATTAGCTAGTAACTTCTTATTTTAGCCTTTGTGCTAAAGACGGACCATTTTGAAATTTATTTCTCAAAATTATTACGTGTTTGGTTTCTTCACTAAACTTGAAGGTATCTTCAGTCATAGGGTTGAATCTCATACATCTTAACAGTCTCCACAATACCTGGCCCAGTACTTGGTACATGGTAAGCTTCTAGTAAACATTTCTTAAGTGAAAATAATTTGAAATAGCAGGTTATTTTACCATGTTTCTTAAATAATTCAAAATAATTATAATGAGGTCACAACTTGACGGTAGAGGATGTTAGCAGATCATTTAGCCATTATACTAAATGTATACAAAAGTAATTCACATCATTAGTATTTCCTGTCGTTACTTAGCAGACAAAATAGTAGCTGAAATTTTTGACCATTATTTGGTCAAAGTAATACGTGCTGCTCTGTAGATCCCACTCACAGGAACTGTAATTCAATAACGGTAGGTGGTGAGGATTATTCAAGGTTTTGCTTTTCCTTATTAAGCCCTGATTTTGTTCCAATCGGTTCTTTTTCTGGAGCCCTCATAGTGCAGGGGGGTAAGAGCTCAGCTGCTAATCCAGCAAATGCTCCTTAGAAATGTTATGGAGCAATTCTGCTCTGTCTATGAGTCAGAATCAGCTCTACAACAATGGGTTGGCCCTTTTTCTTCTTTCCTTCTCACCTAACTCCACAGCACCTGCCTGGCTGGCTTCTCACCTCAGTACCATTTTTTCTTTCCTGTTTTTTCCTTCTCCAGGTAGAAAAGTAAGAGAGAAAGATAAAACAAAAGAGAAATCACCATGCTAGTAAATAAAAGGTTAACATGGAAATGAATCATGTCAACTCCAAGGCAGCGAGTTCCTTCAAATGTAACTCTTCTGTTCTCTAGGTAGTTCTGGGTGGTTCTGTATGTTTTTTAAATGTAGATTTCCTGACTCCTAAAGAGTTCAAGTGGGACTTAGGTAAGCACAGGGTAACTGCTTTCAAACCAATAGTCTGGGTTTTGAGGGGCAAATTTTAGTTCCCCTTTTAGCATATCCAATCAAGTACTGGCTGAAGGTGGAGTTAATGCTCTCTATTATCTATATTACTCAATATTCATTTCTAGAATGCTTTTAGGTCTGCTTTATGACACTAGGTAGGAGAAACCTTCAGTATCTGTAGTACAGTCAAATAAACATAATCCTGAACACACAAAACCAAATCAAACTCATTGTCCTCCAGTGGATTCCAACTCATATCAACCTTGTAGGACAGAGTAGAATTGTCCCACTTTTTCCAAGGACCAGCAAATAGATTTGAATTGCTGATCTTTTGGTTAGCAACCAAACTCTAAATTACTACATCACCAGCGCTCCCCTAAACACACAACCCTTTTAAAAACACTCCATTTTCAACTTTTCTTCACACTTTAACTATCTTCCCATTCATACACATGCATCCTTGGGCTTCTGGCTGATTAGAACCAGTGGATCTTGACAGCCTATCCATGATCTCCTTTAACTGGCCTGTATTTCTCCCAAGCCATTTGAGAAGCAGATTTTTCCCTCAGCTACAACATAATTTTCCTTCAAACACTATAGGTAACAACAACTAAAGTAACTATCAAAATTTCAATCCCCAAGCCCCTCGTTGTTTCTCTCACAAAGCGCCCTGCTTCAGTAAATCCTGAGCCATTTCTACATACCCACTTCTGACATCAACGGTAAATGTGGTATGAAAGAGGCATCTGATCACCTCTGATGTCCCAAGACGGAAAGTGTCTCAAGATTAACAAGACCAAGCATTATTCCTACATAGTGGAGGTCAGATATGCTTCCTCTCTCTGCTGTCTTCACCAATTCTTAAAACAATTATCCCTCTTATGGTACTTTCTACTTCTCTGCTGAGTTCCTTAATTCATTACAATGGTCACACAGAATTCACAGATAATGCTTACCATTATGGGGTTTACTAGGGAAGTAATTCAGGTTCAGGAATGCTCAGGATACAGTTTTTCCATCAGGACAGTCTCTTCCCAGCCATGCTTTCAGGCGCATCCTTCTCTGGCCCCTTGGTCTTGGCTTGCACCATCCCCCACCAGGCTCTTGCCTTGTCACCATTTCTTGCTGCCATTTCTCTGCAATTGCTTCTTGCTGTCTTTGATGTTAGAACTCTCTCTGTCTTCTGGGTTTAGGAGAGTCTTAGGGATTCCATGTAGATGGGACATGCTCTGTTCCTGGATCTTCTTCCTTGGTAGTGAGGAAATCTTCTCTTTCTTACCTCTGGAAAGCTTTTTGAAGTAGCAAAACTGACCAATCCCCTCATTAAGGTTCCATATATTATATTTGGCTGGTCACATCACGTCGTTTGGTGAGGGTTACAAGAACCATGGCTAGAAGGGCTACATTAAGAAATTAACTTCACTATAGCCCCTGGAGAAGGGTATCATGCTTGGTAAAGTAGAGGGACAGTGAAAAAGAGGAAGTCCCTATGTCAGATGGATTGACACAGTGGCAGTGGGCTCAACATAGCAATGATTGTGAGGACCAAGCTGTGTTTCATTTTGTTGTACCTATGGTCACTAGGAGTCAGCACTGACTCAACAGCATGTAATAGCAACAAAATCAAAATCACACTTCAAGTAGTTGTTGTGAGGAATGCATGAGATAATTATGCAAAAATGATTGGCATCTAATTAACATAAAATAAAATGTTGTAGTTGTGTACCACTGAGTTAGTTTCAATTCATAGTGATCCCATGGGTTACAGAGTAGAATTGTTCCATAGTGTTTCTAGGCTATAGTCTTTATGGGAAGAAATCTTCAGGTTTTTTCTCTTGTACATCCTCTGGTGGGTTTGAACCATCAAACTTTCTTTCAGTTAGCAGCCAAGCACTTAATCACTGTACAATCAAAGCTTCTTAAATAAAGGGTAATTGTTACAGAATTAGATACTTATTGAGCTGTACATGTTCCAGGCTCTATTCTATTCACTTTACACATATTGCCTCATTTAATCCTCATAATATCCTCCATACAGTAGTGACAATAATTCATACATTTTCAGATGAGATAGCTGGGACATAAAATCAAGTAAATGGTTCCTCCCAAAGCCACACAGATGGTAAGTGGGAGAACTGGGATTGAAGCCCAGGTAATACTCAAGAACTCACTCTTTAGTAAGCCATATTTTACAAGGAACGAAACTGATGCTCATAGTCCCAGTGAACGAAGGCTGGGAAAAGGAACCAGGTCCTGTCTCTGCATCCATACATCCAGCCTCACTATGCATGAAGAGGGCCTTTCCCTTCTGGGAAATGCTTGGATTGTCCAAGCATTTTCAAGAGGGCAAAAAAAGAATATTTGTTTTGATAAATGGCTTTCATACTGTTTATATAAACTAATAAGATAAATTAAACCTGGCCTGCAGGAATTTTATCTGTAGCATTAAAATTAAACAGTTAACAAAGCAGAAAGGAATTAATAGAATTAAAGCTACTTTGATATTTTTAGTATTTCCAAATCTGAGAAAGTACATTTATTGGATTTTCATTCCCAAATCATCACTTACTAGGGCTTCATTTGTATGAAGAAATAAGAGAGATGCTGCAGGAACTAAGTTTTCAGACTGTTTTTGCCTGTGTGAAGTTTGCGGGATATATGTTCATCCAGTCTCCTATCAATATCACTGCTCTAGAGTTGGATGATGTGTAATAATACTGCAAGGGGTTCTTATTAGAGTATATTATTACCATTTGTATCATGTAATTTCTTTCTCTACAACCATCCTGGGAGGGATACAGTGGAGACTCAATTGTCTCCTTTGCTTGAAGAGGAGGAAAGCAAGGCTCAGAAAAGGTAAATGACGCATATGCCAAACTCCTGTCTGATACTTCAATGCTGAGATCCCACAGAGGAGTAGTTCTACTGCTCACAAACTTTTCCTTTTTTTCTCCCAAGTATGGTGGTTTATGGTCCAGGAGTATGCTATAATTTACATGTGTATCTGTCTCTATAAATCACATCATAGTGTTTCAACTCCATCCTATTGATGCTAAAAAACCCATTGCCATTGAGTCAGGTCTGACTCATGGCGACTCTAGAGGTCAGAGTAGAACTGCCCCCTAGAATATTAGAGATGAAAGTCATTCCCTTAAAAATGATCTTTTGAAGTTATGGGATTAGAATTTATGGTTGTTGTTGACCCTATAAGAAACTCCGGTCACAGTACTTAAGTGCTTGGGACTGCTAACCAAAAGATCAGCAGTTGAAATCCACCAGAAGCTCCTTGGTAACTCTATGGGGCAGCTCTACTCTGTCCTATAGGGTCTTTATGAGTCAGAATCAACTCTACTGCAACAGGTTTTGGTTGACTCTGTCACAGCTAGGGCTATCAATGTTCATGTATAACCAGAAACTAATGGGCAAACTCAGAGGTAAGGGTATAATTATTAAATAACTATAGACCTATGTTGTACCCCTAAGATTAAATTTAACATTCAAGTTCTCAGTTCCAACTTCATTAGTATAAATTAGCTTTGATTCGATCTCAGTCTACAGTCAAACCTTCGAGCAGAAAATTCAGGGACAAAGGAAGACAATACAGGTTTAAATGATATCAGTCCAGTAAATCAGGCCACCCCATCATACATTATCAGAGAGGTGAATTTCAGAATGAGAGATATGAACAGATTTTAGCAGGCCCTAATTTCTTGCTTTGCTACATGTAGATAAACATTTGCTATTTAAGGCAACGTTAACTTTCAAGGTTGTCTCAGGTCCTTAAAATTGTTTTGTTTTGGTTTGACACATTAAATATTTAAACTAGTGTTGATATGCTATTTTCATAGTAAGTTACTTTAATAAAGATACCCCAACATACTTCAAACATCTTATTATGCTCACAAATGCAAAGAGTAGGGAGTTGGCACTGAAGATAACAGGGATGGCTTGCTTTACTCTAAGAGGCCAGGGATTTCAACTGAAAAGACTTGAACATCTGGAGGTGATTCAGATGACAGGGGGCTGGAATTATGTAGAAGCTTCTTTACTGACATTTCTGTCACTTTGGCCTTGAAGACTTGAAGGCTGAACTCACCTGAGGCTGCCAACCAAGCATCCTCCTCTGATCTCCATGAGGCTTGAGCCTTATACACCAGCTGTTTGGATTCCCAGAGTGACTGAAAATGACAAACACAATAGGTAGAAGTTACATAACCTCTTGTGACTAAGTCTTGGAAATCACACAGCATCAGTTTTGCCATACTCTTTGGTCAAATAAATCATAAGCCCTTCAGAGGTAAAGGACACAGACTCCTAATGCCATATTTAAAAATTACCATAAGGGAACTAAATAGTTAAACACTGCAAAGGTGAGCATTCCAGGTCTAGTGATGGTTTTCACATCTTCCACTTGTGATTTCCAAGGTTATTCCACAGTCACCACTTTCGAGGCAAGAGAAAGAGGTGAGTTCAGGACAAACATCTTTAAAAAGATGACCCAGAACTACATACATCAGATCCTTTCATACCTCAGCAGCTTGAATTTCAGCACGTGACCTCATGCAACTATCTGCAAGAATAATAAGTACATTGTATAGTACAATGGTACACAAGTGCCTGGTTGAAAATTGGGCTATACTAATACCAACGATGAGAAGAAAAGAAGAGACACTGGGAAACAGTTTGCCCCTTCATGTCTCCATGCAAAGTAATTTCACGTATCCTTCTTCCTATTGATAGAACATGCTTTCTCTTTCCCTAACAAAGACAACTCAGAAGCCCATCCAATTTCTTTATACAGCCCAAAGTCAGGATTTCTGGGTGACATTTTGCTTTTTCCATCAGGCTTGGCTGTGGCTTCTCCTAATCTGGCAGATTACAAGTAAAATGTGCAGATGGCAGAACATCCCAGCTGGTTCCAGGCCATTTACCTCTAGATGGAGAAAAATTAACTCCTATCTTTCTTTTAATACACTGTCTTTTCACTTTTGAAAAATTAATACACCATATACCATAATGTCTTTTGAATTTTCTATACCTGTTACAACTCTGTATTTAAAGTTGACTCCTTCCACAGCAAGTCTATGTAATTTAGCAATTTCAGATTCAGTAAAAGAGTCTATTTCATTTATTCTCATTTTTCTTTTTCAATAATCTCAACAGACACTACAATATAGAGCACAAAGAAATGAACAGATGGCCCAGAAGAAGAATCAAGCTATACTGGGCACTCATTGTACTGTGTCATTGCCACAGTTATCTTCTTTTGCTGCTAACTGGGAAAAAAAATTATTGTAGTTATTATTTTGGAAATTTCTCTACAGACTTGGTAGAACTCAGGATTGTGCTGAGGTAAGGACTGGAAAGAAACACTCTCTTCCTTCCCTGCTCCTGTCTCATCAATTAATAATTTGCACGTGGAGTAGTTAGGGAAGGACTTGTATTCATCAATTAACTCCTCCAGCTCCTGTTCAACTCTTACTTATCTAGGGGACAATTCAGTTTTTGGCAACATGTAACAAAATTATTTCAACTTGAAAGTGTTAGAAAGCAAAGATGTCACTTTGAAAACTAATGTGCATCTGACGTAAGCCATGATCCTTTCAATCACCTCATACACGTGCAAAAACCAGGCAATGATTAAGGAAGACCAAAGAAGAATAGATGCTTTTCAATTATAGTATTGCCGAAGAATATTGAATATACCATGGAATGCCAAAAGAATGAACAAATGTGTCTTGGAAGAAGTACAGCTAGAATGTTCCTTAAAAGCAGGAATGGTGAGACTTTGTCTCACATACTGTGGACATGTTATCGGGAGCTACCAGTATTTACAGAAGGACATGGTACATCATGCTTGGTAGAGGGTCAGCCAAAGAGAAGAAGACCCTCAATGAGATGCATTGACAAAGTAGCTGCAATAATGGGCTCAAGATAATAACAACTGTGAGGATGGCACAAGACCCAGTAGTGTTTTGTTCTGTTGTACATAGGGTCTCTGCGAGTCACCACTAACTCAGTGGCACTTAGCAACATATTAATTTATAATACTGGCAATGTTCAAAGATTTCTGATCATTGTGCCTCAAAAAGTTCAATCATGAGATTCATTTATTTGCAATATCATTTATCTTTTATGTCACACACTCATATATGTCATACACATACAAACACATACCTTATACATACTGTCACATATTAATGCAGTCTAGATCACATCAATTTGGAAGTAAGAATAGAACGGTAATCATATTTGAAACTAATTTTTTTCTATCTTGGTTCATTTGCTCAGTGGAAACCTCTCACAGATTCCTCCTAAATAGCTCTGAGATACCTTAGGCAAGTTTCTGAATGGGCTGAGTAAACCAAAACTTCCCGCTATGTGTAGTGTCTGTCCTGCTTCTGTCATGCTCCAGCTTACTTGAAATGTACTTCCTGTTTCTGTTGATAGCCCTGGTCTTGGCTTGAGCAGAATGTTATCTGTTGTCAGAGTACTAATGCCCAACCCTTCTTGTTATTTCTTAATGCTTTAGTACTACCATCATCTTGTTGTTGTTAGGTGTGATCTAGTCGGTTCTGACTCATAGTGACACTGTATACATTAGAATGAAACATTGCCTGGACCCGCACTATGCCCCAAATCACTGTTACGCTCATTAAGCCCGTTGCTGCAGCCACTGTGTCACTCTGTCTTGTTGAGGGTCCTCCTCTTTTCTGCTGACCCTCTACTATACCAAGCATGACGTCTTTCTCCAGTGATTGATCCCTCCTGACAACACATCTAAAGTATAACACAGCCAAAGTACACAAGATGCGGTCTTGCCATTCTTGTTTGTGAAGCGCACTCTCTTTGTACTTCTTCCAGGACAGATCTGTTTGTTCTTTTGACAGTTCATGCTGTATTCAATACTTTTCACGAACACCCAGTTCAAAGGCATTAATTCTTTTTCTGTCTTCCTCATTCACTGTCCAGCTTTACATACATCTGATAAGATTGAAAATACTATGACTTGGGTCAGGCACACTGCAGTCTTCAGGGTGACACTTTTACTTTCAGCACCTCAGCAAGGTCTTTTGCAGTACCTTTTCCCAATACAATTTATCCTTTGATTGCTTAATTTTTCCCTGTAGAATCCTTCACTATTGCAATGTGAGGGTTAAATTTTCTCTTCAGTTCTTTCAGCTTGTGAAGTAGAGAGTGTGTTCTTTCCTCTTTGTTTTCTATCTCCAGTTCTTCACACATGTCATTGCAATACTTTGTCTTTTGGAGCTGCCCTTTGAAGTCTTCTGTTCAACTCTTTTACTTCATCATTTCTTTCTTTTGCTTTAGCTACTCAACTTTCAAGAGCAGCTTACAGAGTCTTTTCTGTCATCTAATTTCTTTTCCTTTTTCTTTTTTCCTGTCTTTTTAATGACCTCTTGCTTTCTTTGTGTGTGATGTCCTTGATTTCATTCCACAAATTATCTGGTCTCCAGTCATTAGTGCTGAATGCATCAAATCTGTTCTCGAGATAATCTCTAAACTCAGATGAGATATAATGAAGGGTATACTTTGGCCCTTGTGGACTTGCTCTAATTTTACTCAGTTTCAGTTTACATTTCCATATGAGTGATGGTCTGGGATGCAGTTGGTAACTGGCCTTTGTTTTTACTGATAATTATTGAGCTTTTTTATCATCTCTTTCCACAGATGTTGTCTGTTTGATTCCTGTGTATTCCATCTAGCAAGGCTTGTGTGTGTAATTGTTATTTATGTTGACTAAAGAAGTTGTTTGCAATGAAGAAGTCATTGGTTCTGCAAAATTCTATCATGCAATCTCCTGTATCATTTCTATCACCAAGGCCATATTTTCTAACTATAAATCCTTCTTTGTTGTTTTCCAACTACTGTATTCCAATCATCAGTAATTATCAATGCATCCTGATTGCATGTTCCATCAATTTCAGACCACAGAAGCTGATAAAAGTCTTCAATTTCTTCATCTTTGACCTTATTGGTTTGTGCATAAATTTGAATAATAGTTGTATTAACTGGCCTCTTTTGTAGGCATATGGTATTATCCTATTATAACAGCAGTATACCTTAGGATGAATCTTGAAACATTCTTTTTGACAATAATGTAACATTACTCCTTTTCAAGTTTTCATTCCCTGCATAGTAGACCATATGATTGATTGCTGTACTCAAAATGGCCAATATGAGTCTATTAGAGCTCACCAATGCCTAGGAGGAAAACTTAGTGGCATAGTGGTTAAGTGCTACAGCTACTAACCATAAGGTCAGCAGTTCAAATCTGCCACACACTCCTTAGAAACTCTATGGGGTAGTTCTACTGTGTCTATAGAGTCACTATGAGTCAGAATTGACTTTAAGGCAGTGGGGTTTTTTTTTTAATGCCTAGGATATTCATATTTTTGTGTTCCATTTTATTTTTGATGATTTCCATTTTTCCTAGATTCATACTTTTTATCTCCCACGTTCTGATTATTAATGGATATTTGAAGCTGTTGCTTCTCATTTTAGGTCATGCCACATCACCAAATGAAGATCCTGAAATCTTGACTCCATCCGTGTCATTAGAGTGGACTCAGTTTAAGGAGGTAACTCTTCCCCTGTCGTCTTTTGAGTGTCTTCCAACCTGAGGTGCTGATCTTCTGTCACTGTATCAGACAATGTTCTGCTGCTATTCACAAAATTTTCATTGGCTAATTCTTTTCAGAAGTAGACTTCCAGGCCCTTCTTCCTAGTCTATCTTAGTCTGAAAGCTCAGATGAAACCTGTCCACCATGGCTAACCCTGCTGATATCATATATATATATCATACCAGTGGCATAGCTTCCAGCATCAATGAAAGTCCCAAAGTAAGACAAACTAACAGATAAGTAGGGAAAACTCATCTATATTTTGTTATTTTAAAATTCTAATAAAGTGTCCATCTTCAAAGACATCTCAAAGGGAAGATACCTGTCATTAGTAGGAAAATAGAAGCAAATTAGCCAACCAAGAGTGATTAGGGATCATGGGATTACAAAGTAAGTAACAAAAATATAAGGACTATTGGGCTTATTGAGACATTATATGGGGGTCGCTAATGTTTGAGTGAAAGATATGTGCAGAATTTTGAGAATGCAGCCAGGAGGAATAGCAGGAGCCAGATCGCAGAGGAGTTTCAACTTAACACAAGTGTTTGAACTTAATATGAGGAGCTGCTAGAGAAACAGAGCAAATGAACTGCATGATAGAATTTACATGTTAAGAAATTCATGCTACCAGCACTTTGGAAGCTAGATAGGAGACTATCACAGAAATCTAATCAAGAAGTGACAAAATTCTCAAAAAGGCCATGGAAGCTGCAGCAAAGAGGAGTGAATTAAATATTTCACAAGTAATGTTTGAAGGACTAAGGAAACTTAGATAATTCTCATTTATCTTTTAGTTAGCAGTGCTACTAACTAAAACAAGGAAAGCTAAAAACAGAAAAACAGAGTGGATCTGTAAGGAAGGTAGAATATAATGGTAGCAGTGATGAAAGGCAGATTTGCTGTGCTGTGGGAAGTTAACAGAAGACTTGGTGGTGCAGTGGCTAAGTGAACACCTGAACACCAGGGTGCTAACCAAAATATCAAGGTTCCAACCCACCAGTTCCTCCATGGGAGCTTGCATAAAGATTTCCACCTTGGTAAACCCTATGGAACAGCTCTACTTTGTCATATAGGGTCACTATACATTATAATCAACTTGATGGCAATGAGTTGATGCTCTCTGAGTGGTCTGACCTCACCAGCTGCTTAGGGGAGAAAGAAGTGACCATCTGTGGCAGTCTGCCTCTATAAATGTTGCAGCCTTAGAAACCCTGTAGTGTACTCTGTCCTGTAGCATAGCTGTGCATCAGAATTGACTCAATAGCAACTGTGTTCAGTTTTGTTTTTGACAGGAGATCCGTATGAGGATGTCAAAGGAACATTTAGAAATACACGTTTAAGTTTAGGAGAACTCTAGGACATAGAGAGACATAAGTGATTTTGTTGCATTTCGTGTAGATCACTTTGCACTTGATATTTAATCAGATGATATCAGAGTGTAAAATTTCCTTGCTCCTTGGCATGTGGGTTAGGAATACATCATATTATGCTTTATAGAATGCATAAAAACCAAATAAATGGAAACATGATCATTAAGTGAGAGTTTAGAAGTCAAAAATGCAAAGGCAGGAGAGAATCTCTGGGGTGGAGTCAAGATGGCAGACTAAACGTGCACCTCCCTAAATCCTTCTGGAAACCAAGACCTGAACTGATAATTAAACAGAGGCTTCTGGACACCTACTGAGCCCTAGGATGTGGCACAGGGTGGTTAATTTGGACTTCATACCGCTGAACACAAAACCTCCTCTCTTTCACTGACCACACTCTCGACAAGTGTGGGCTTGTACAGGCCAAAGGCAACTCATCATTTTGATTTTTTTTCTCTGTATTGGCCAGTGGGTGGAGCTGTGACTTCACTAACCTCTGGTCTCAGACTCGTGGCTGTTGGGACTGGCAAGGACAATTGCCATGTTCTGAGGACCCAGCTTTGGACTCCATGCATCTTGGCTCCTCTGGCCTATCTTTCTAACTTCGACGTGTGGTACCTGTATGGATGTGGTGTCAAGCTTGTGCAGGAAGCTGTCTTGATCCATTGAGAGATGGAGATGCCCAGTTGGAGGCCCTCGCTGGACTTGGTTCCTAGGCCAAGAGGCAGTACCTGCTGGGGGGAGAGTGCTTTTCCAGCAGATATGGAGTATTTTGTACAGTGTTGCCTGAGGCAGGGGTCCAGTAACGGAGGATGTGAACTACAGGGATGTCGGCACTTTTAGCCTCTTTTTCTGTCAGTATCCTGGTCCCAGATGAATGGTGAGCTTGTGCAGGATGCCATCTTGTTCCACTGGGAGGTGAGTATACCGATACAGAAGCCTCAGCTGTATTGAATTCTTGGGCTGGGAGGCAGTGCCTGACCAGAAGAGAACACTTTTCTGGCAGAAACACAGAATTCTACATAGTATCACCTACAGCTGGGTCCTGACAGCAGATGCCAGCAGGGCAGTAGCCCTTCTGTATTTTGAGCTAGTTTATAACATCGAGGGTTTGATATAGAGGTGATTCCTTTGCCAGCTGGGAAGAGGAATCTATACACCTGAAAACCTGACCGACTTTAGAAGTTGTCAGATACTTTTTACTTCTCATTTTAAGATAGCTTAGAGAAACAACTTCGGTCCATCCTCACAGCATCTCTCCCAGCCTCTATTGACTCACAGGATGCCCAAAAAGCAACAAACTCAGGAGAAGGCCATGACCAAGAAATCACTCATGCCATCAGAAGTCCCCCAAAAGAAAGCACCTCAGAACTTCCCAGATGAAAAAGTTTTTCTGAAACTATTGGAAGGTGAATACAAAAGGATTATATGCACAGCCCTCCTAGAACTTATACAAAATGCAGCAGAGCAAAACGAAAAATTAAGCAAGCTGTTTGATCTGAAATTCAACATATCAATAACAAAACCAAAGACAAAGAAACTTCAATTGAAAGCCAAGAAAACAAAATGGAACAAATGGAAAAGAGACTTTCTGATTTGGAAGACAGAGCTACTGACTCCAGCATCTATGAGGAAAAATCAGAAAAAAAGAAGCAAAAAAAATAAAGAAGCATTGAAAAGCACATGGGACTCTATTAAGAGGAATAATCTATGATTAATTGGAGTTCCTGAACAGGGCAAGACACCTAAGAACACAGAGTATTGTTGCTGAGCTGCTGAAAGAAACCTTCCCAGAAATAATGAAAGAGGAGAATATAGATATCCAAGACCTATATTGAATATCACTTAATGTAGATCTCAAAAGAAAGACTCGAAGACATATTATAATCAAACTTAACAAAAATGAAACATAAGCAGAAACTCTTGAAGGCAGCAAGACTCCAAGCAAAGCTGACATTCAGAGGGAAACCCTGTAAGTTTTCAGTGGATTTCTCAGTCAAAACAATGCTGGCATGGAGACAATGGGATGACACACTCGAAGCCTTGAAGGAGAAGAACTTCCGACCAGGAATTATATATCCTGCAAAACTATCTTTCAAATATGAAAATGAAATTAACACGTTCGCAGATAAACAGAAATTCAGAGACTTTGTAAAAACCAAACCAAAGCTACAATAAATATTGAAGGGAGTTCTTGGCTTTAAAGAATGACACCACTAACTTTATATTTTAGAAGGACATATCATCCACTATCTTACTCAGTTAGGGAAGGCTCCAAACTCAATCAAAGCTATCACAGTGAAAGAAATGATCTAGTGATCATATCATGAAAGCTATGATGTCATCGTATTAAAAGGAGGCATGTACTATAGTCGTTATAGTCCTTCCAGATGGAGAGGAAGTTGACAAGAGTGGTAGTAATTAAATTTGAGTTTTTACATAGTTTATTAAGTGGGATCATAGAGGCAGCCATAAAGCACAATAAATATGAAACATACTATATCAAGAAACGTAATACAGGCGTCTCAACAACCACAAAACCAACCCTGAAATAGGTGAAAAATCAACTCACAAAGGAGAAGGTCCCAGAACAGATTAATAAGAACAACAGAGAAAACATCAATGCAAAAATAAATATGCCACAATGGTAGCACTGAACACATACCTGTTGATAGTTACATTGAATGTGAGTGGACTGAAAGCTTCAGTAAAGAGACAACAAGTGACAACTTGGACCAAAGGCACAACCCATTCATATGTTGCCTACAAGAAACTCGTCTTAGACTTAAAGATAGGAACAAACGGAAAATTAAAGGATGCAAGAATATAAATGAAGCTAACAATGAACAAAGAAGAGCAGGTGTGGCAATTCTAATCTCAGGTAAAATAGATTTTAATGTAAAATTTACCATCGTAGACAAGGCTGGACACTATTTATTGCTGAAATGTTCAATACACAAGAAGGACTTAACAATATTAAATGTTTACGCACCTACTATTAGAGCACCTAAAAATATCGAAGCAACACTGACTACACTCAAAAAAGAGATAGATAACTCCACAATAATAGTGGAAGACTTCAACACTCCACTCTTGCTACTGGACAGATTGTCTAGAAAAAAGTTCAGTCAAGACACAGAAGACCTTATTGCCACAATTAACCAACTAGACCTCATCAACATATGCAGAACTTTCTATACAACAGTAGACAACTACATCTTTTTCTCCAGCGCACAAGGAATATTCTCCATAATAGACCATGTGTTAGGACATAAAACAATTCTAAACAAAATCCATACCACTGACTTAATGCAAAGCTTTTTTTTTGGATCATAAAGCCATAAAAGTCAAAATCAATAGCAGAAAAAAATATCAACAGAAAGTGGAACTTATAGAAACTGAACAACATCTTACTCAAAAAACCATGGGTTATAGAAGAAATCAAGAATGAAGTAAAGAAACTGATGGATTCCAATGAGAATGAAAGCGCTTTGGGATACAGCCAAAGCAGTGCTCAGAGGTCAGTTTATCTCCATAAATGCACACATCTGGAAGGAAGAAAGAAATCAAATCAAAGAAATAACACTACAACTTGAACAAGTAGAGAAAGGACAACAGAGGAACCCCTCAGGCACCAGAAGAAAACAGATCATAAAGATCAGAGCAGAACTAAATGAATTAGAGATTAGAAGAACAATTGTAAAAATTGAAAAGATCAAAAACTGCTTTTTGGAAAAGATCAACAAAATTGACAAATCATTGGCTAAACTTACTAAAGAAAAACAGGAAAGGAAACAAATAACCCAAATAAGAAATGAGAGGGAAGTTGTCACAACAAATCCAACAGAAATCAAAAACACCGTAACAGAATAGTATGAAAGACTGTAACAAACTTGAAACACTAGAGGAAATCGACAAATTCCTTGATACATACGAGCTACCAAAATTATCACAAGGTGAAGCTGAACAACTTAATAAATCCATCAAAAAGGAAGAGATTGAAAAAGTCACCAAAAAGCTATCAACAAAAAAAGCCTGGGACCAGGCGGCTTCACCACAGAATTCTATCAAGCTTTTAGAGAAGAGTTGTCTCCAATACTACTGAGACTATTTCACAGTATAGAAAGGAATGGAATACTCCCAAATTCGTTCTATGAAGCCAGCATAACCCTGGTAACAAAGCCAGAGAAAGACTCAACCAAAATGGAGAACTACAGACGGATATCACTCATGAATCTAGATGCAAAAATCTTCAACAAAGCAACAACATATCAAAAAAGTAATCCATCATGACCAAGTGGGATTCACACCAGGGATGTAAGGCTGGTTCAACATCAGAAAAACAATTAACGTGATCAACCACATAAATACCACAAAAGACAAGAATCACCTGATCTTGTCTATTGATGCAGAAAAGGCATTCAATAAAGTCCAAAATCCATTCATCATAAAAACTCTCAGCAAAATAGGAATAGATGGCAAATTCCTTAATGCAATAAGGGCCATTTATACAAAGCCAACTGCCTACATGATCCTGAATGGAGAGAGACTGAAACAGTTTCTCTTGAGAACAGGAACTAGACAAGGATGCCTACTCTCACCTCTCCTATTCAACATTGTACTAGAAGTTCTAGCCAGAGCAATTAGACAAGACCAAGAAAGAAAGAGCATCTGCATCAATAAAGAAGAAGTGACAAATCTCTCTATTTGCAGATGTTATGATTGTATACACAGAGAATTCTAAAGAATCCCTAAGTAAACTACTCAATCTGCCAGAAGAGTTCAGCAAAGTGTCAGGATACAAGATAAAAAGAGTACATCACTAGGATTCCTTTATACCAACAATGAGATTATTAATGAGAAAATCACCAGATCAATACCATTTACTGTAGCCCCTAAGAAGATGAAGCACCTGGGAATAAATCTAACCAGAGAAATAACAGATCTTTACAAGGAGAACTACAAGTCTTTAGAACAAGAAACTAAGAGAGACTTACATAAATGGAGGAAACTACCCTGCTCATGGATAGGAAGACTTAACATAGTGAAAATGTCTATTTTGCATATATATAATGCAATCCCAATACAAATTCCTGTGGCACTTTTTAATGAGATGGAGAAACAAATTGCCAACTTTGTTTGTAATGGAAAGAAGTCCCGGATAAGTAAAGCACTACTGAAGAAGAAGAACACACTGGGAAGCCTCTCACTACCCGACTTTAGAACATATTACACTGCCGCAGTAGTCAAAACAGCCTTGTACTGGTACAAAAACCGACAGATAGATGAATGGAACAGAATTGAGACCCCAGAGATGACACCATCTTCCTATGAACAGCTGATATTCGACAAAGGCCCTAAGACATTAAACTGGGGTAAAAACAATCTCTTCAACAAATGATGCTGGCAGAATTGGGTATCCATCTGGAAAAAATTGAAACAAGATCCATATCTTACACGTTATACAAAAACCAGCTGAAACTGGATAAAAGACCTAAATATCACATCTGGAACAATAAAGCCCATCCAAGAAAAAATAAGATCAACAGTGAAAGTTTTCATACACGACTTAGACTTCAAAATCAGTCAAACAAACCACAAACGACAGAAAATAGATGAATAGGAACTGTTAAGAATCAAACACTTTTGCTCATCCAAAGACTTTATTAATAGACTCAAAAGACCACCTACAGAATGGGAAAAAATATTTGGCAACTATATGTCAGACTATAGGGTACTACAGAATATCAGCAAGAAAAAGATAAATCATTCAATTAAGCAATGGGCAAGGGAGATGGACAGACACTTCTCTAAAGAGGAGATCCAAGCAGCCAAAAAACACATGTGAGCATGCTCACGATCATCAGCTATTAAAGAAATTCAAATCAAAACTACAATGAGATACCATCTCACCCCAATAAGATTAGCCGTGATCCAAAAAATGCAAAACAACAAATGCTGGAGAGGATGTGGAGAAATTGGAGCTCTCCTACACTGTTGGTGGGTTTGTAAAATGGGGCAACCTCTTTGGAAAGCAATCTGGTGCTTCCTTAAAGGTTCCCCTTGGAGCATGGCCCCTGGCCCTGATACTGCCCTTGACCATAAATCATAACAAAGGTCCACTCTTCGGACACGAATGGATTGGGCTGGCCATGCAGAGTGACAATATATTGGATGCACTTTATGGTGCTATACGTCTATAGGATATCATCCTGCTGACCTCTGGCTGGAGGAAGGAGAGTGGGTGCAGAGGAGAGGAAAGGAGACTGTTGGGAGGCTGAGACATGTATGGAGCAGAGAGGAATAGTGTGCTGTCACTGGACAGGGGGAGCAGTGGAAGCTGCATATAGGTGGGCATGTAAATTTACATGGGAATGTACATTTTCACTCAGTCATATTAAATTTAAAAAAAAGAAGGACAAAAAACTGGATGTAGACATACCATTTGATCCAGTAATTCCACTGCTTGGAATATATCCTACAGAATCAGGGCCATTCACACCAACTGATACATGCACCCAAATGTTTACTGCGGCACAGTCCACAACAGCAAATAGATGGAATCAACCCAGATGTCCAACAACAGAGGAATGGATAGGTACGCTACATTATATATACTCAATGGAACACTATGCAATGATACAGAACAGTAGTGATTTTAGGAAACATCTCATAACCTGCCTTCAATTGGAGAACATTATTTTGAGTGAAAGTAGTCAGTGACAAAAGGACAAATACTGTATGAGACCCATAAGATAAGAACTTAGAAACAGACTCATGCATAATAAGAAAAGATTCTTTGACAGCTGCAAGGGTGGGGAGAAAGGGAGAGTGGGGGTTTGGGGGGAGGATTTAGATTAGATAGTTGATAGAAACTTGGTTGGGTGAAATACGGGACAGCACACATTAGAAAGAAGATCAATATTAACAAGACTTCAACATAACATGAGTACTCCTCCAATCTTAATCCAATATTATAAGGACAGAGTAGCTGGGGTGGAGGGCTGGGGGCTATGCTCTCAGGGGAAACTGAGGCCAATTGGCACAACTAACATTTTGCTAAGAGAACCCTCTGTATCCCACATTGGTGAGTGGCATCTGGGGTCTTAAAAGCTTCCAAGCTGCCATCTGAGGGTACAGCAAATGGTCCCAACTTAGCACGAATGGATGATCACCAAAGACCAAAACGACATGGGGGAAAGAGAACCCAGGAGACAGAGAGACCCACCTGAGTGGGTAACTACATCGACTTGTGACCGGAAGAACCAGATGGTGCCCGGCCACCACCTGTGATAGCCGTGAAGGAGCTTACAAAGTTGAGTCTCACTGGCAACACAAGAATAAAAAGGGGTGCACTCTGAGAGCTCCATTAAAAGACAGCAATTGATGGCCCATGGACCTTCTGGTTCCCCTGGGAGCATGGCCACTGGCCCTGATGCTGCCCCGTCCATAAATCATAATGGAGGTTGACTCTCGGACGGAAATAGATTGGACTTGGTGACGCAGAGTGACTATGCCATGTGTGCACTTTATGGTTCTATGAATATATGGGATGTTGTCCTGCTGACCTCTTACTGGAGGAAGGGGAGTGGGTGGAGAGGAGGGGATAGGAGAGTGTTTGGAGGAGAAGACATGTATAGGGTAGGGAGGAAGAGTATGCTGTCACTGGCAGGGAGAGCAGTGGGAGCTGCGTATAGGTGGGCATGCAATTTATATGGGAATGTACATGTTTATTCAATAATAATAATAAAGCAAAGGCAATGGCTGAGAATGAATACTCATATAGCCATATACCAAGGCACTCTTTGCAAACTTTATGGGACAGTTCTACTCTGACCTATAGGGTGGCTATGAGTCAGAATCGACTTGATGACAGTAGATTTGGATTTTGGGGGTTTACAAGTTAAACACTTAAAAAGAGAACTTGGCATATAAAAAGTATTCAGTAAGCATTATCTGTTATCACCTTAAATGAGCGGCAGTTCCTCTTGTTCTTCTGACTTAATTTTCCCAGGAATGGTTGAATTTTTTTTTTCACTCCCAAGATAACCAGGGGTTAGTGGTTTAATAAGCCAGCCAGCCAAGCCAAGTGCCGTCGAGTCGGATCCAAGTTCTTTAATAATTTAGCCACACACACAGCACTCATTTTTTTCTTTTCCAAAAATGGAATTATACTTACACTCACCTTTTACAAATCACTTATTGACTCTGTAACGTATTGTGAGCATCTTTCCAAATGACCATTTATATCTGTTACTTTTTAAAACCTGAATACTATTTCATTTTATGTTTAAAACAGCGCAGTCTTATAGAAATAGTGTAAGCTGCAAATGTAATTTCTTTTTCTGTATCTTTTCAAAAATTGTTTCTAAGTACAGGTTTAGTTATAGTCAGTTTCTTGCATCAAAACTTATATACTTTGCCATGTGACCCTGCCTAGTCTCCTCACACTGTGACTGCATATTCCTCCCCTTTGAGCCATATTTATCATGCCCATTTAACCAGCTCCTATACCCCCCTGTAGAATCTATATATGGATCAAGAGGCAATCATGTGAACAGAACAAGAGGAAACTGTGTGGTTTAAAGCCAAGAAAGGTGTACATCAGATCTGTATCATTTCACCATACATTTTCAATCTGTATGCCGAGCAAATAATCTGAGAAGCCGGGTTATACAAAGAAGAATGAGCCATCAGGACTGGAGGATGGCTCATTAAGAACCTGCATTACACAGATGACACCACCTTACTTGCTGGAAGTGAAGAAGATTTGAAATGCTTACTGATGAAGATCAAGAACCACAGTCTTCAGTATGGATTGTACCTCAGCATCAGGAAAACAAAAATCCTCACACTGGACCAGAAAGCAACACATCATAAATGGAGAAAGGATTGAGTTTGTCAAGGATTTAATTTTTCTTGGGTGCACCATCAATGCCCATCAAAGCAGCAGTCAAGAAATCCAAAGACACATTTCTTTGGGAAAATCTGCTGCAAAGTATCTCTTTAAAGTATTGAAAAGTAAGGGCATCACCTTGAAGACTAAAGTGCACCTGAGCTAAGCCGTGATATTTTCTATCTCATTGCATGCAAGCAAAGTGGACAATAAACAATGAGACAGAAGAATTGATGCCACCCTGAATTGTGTTGGAGAAGAATGTTGACTGCACTGCCGAAAGAACCAACAGATCTGTTCTGGAAGAAGTAGAACCAGAGTGCTCCTGTGGAAGCAACGATGGCAAGACTGTATCTTGCATACTTTGTATATGTTGTTAGGAGGGATCAGTCCCTGATGAAAGACATCATGCTTGGTAGAGTGGAGGGTGAGTGAAAAGAGGAAGACCCTCAATGAGATGGATTGACACAGGGGCCACAACAGTGGTCTTAAGCATAAAAACAACTGGCCTTGGTGCAAGACTAGACAGTGCTTCATTCTGTTATGCACAGGGTTGCAGTAAGTCGGAACAACCTCGGTGGCACCTAAGGAGACTCTGCTCCTGGATTTCAGAGAGGCTTTAGCATAAGCTGTTACCCGAAAACAGCCCACAAGAATTTGAACTACAAACAAAACTTTAAGTCTACACCCTCCTATCTAAAACTCTTCCCCTATCAAACTGTGACTATGAGCAAATCATACTCCCTCTTCCTTCTGGTCAACACTTGTTCCTTATGAGACCATAAATCCTCTTACAGGAATTTCTTGCAGCTTT
Organism: Heterohyrax brucei; assembly: GCA_028571685.1. Classification (NCBI taxonomy): domain Eukaryota; kingdom Metazoa; phylum Chordata; class Mammalia; order Hyracoidea; family Procaviidae; genus Heterohyrax; species Heterohyrax brucei. Next base: position 135,312,457 of record CM053150.1, read on the forward strand.
CTCTGACTTCTTAATTAACATGGTAAAGTTTCCAAAGAGTGCCTTGGAATATGGCTATGTGAGTATTCATTCTCAGCTATTGCCTTTGCATTTTTGACTTCTAAAACTCTCACTTGTTGATCATGTTTCCATTTATTTGGTTTTTATGCATTCTATAAAGCATGATATGATATATTCATAACCCATATGCCAAGGAGCAAGGAAATTTTACAGTTTGATATCATCTGATTAAAGATCACGTGCAACGTGATCTACGCGAAATACAGCAAAATCACTTATGTCTCTCTATGTCCTAGAGTTCTTCTCTAAACTTAAACGTACATTTCTAAATGTTCCTTTGACATCCTCATATGGATCTCTTGTCAAAAACAAAACCAAACACAGTTGCTGTTGAGTCAGTTCTGATGCACAGCTATGCTACAGGATAAAGTACACTACAAGGTTTCTAAGGCTGCAGCATTTATAGAGGCAGACTGCCACAGATGGCCACATCTTTCTCCCCTATGCAGCTGGTAAGTTAAAACCATTCAGTGAGCACGAAATCATTGCCATCAAGTTGATTCTAATGCACGATGACCCTATATGACAGAGTAGAGCTGCTCCTTATGGTTTACCCCATGTAACTCCAACTTGGTCATGATGAATTATTTTTTTGATATGCTGTTGAATTCCATTGGCAAGGATTTTGTTGAAGTTTTTACATCTAGATTCATGAGTGATATTGGTCTGCAGTTTTATTTTTTAGTGGGATCTTTCTTTGGCTTTAGTATCAGGGTTAAGTTGGCTTCATAGAATGAATTTGGGAGTATTCTATCCCTTTCAGTGCTGTGAAATAGCCTCAGTAGTATTGGAGTTAACTCTTCTCTAAAAGTTTGGTAGAATTTTCCAGTGAAGCCGTCTAGGCCAGGACCATTTTTGGATGGTAGTTTTTTGATGACTTTTTCAATCTCTTCCTTTGTGATGGGTTTATTAAGCTGTTCTGCTTCTCCTTATGGTAACTTTGGTAGGTGATATGAATCTAGAAATTTGTCCATTTCCTCGAAGTTTCCAAATCTATTATAGTATTTTATTTGTAGTATTCTATTTATAGTATTCTATTACTATACTTTTGATTTCAGTTGGGTCTATTATGACATCTCCCATCTCCTTTCTTATTCAGGTTATTTGTTTTCTCTCTTGTTTTTCTTTTGTAAGTTTAGCCAGTGGTTTATCAGTTTTGCTAATCTCTTCAAAGAACCACCTTTTGGTTTTGTTAATTTTTTCAGTAGTTCTTCTAATCTCTAATTCATCTAATTCTGCTCTAATCTTTATGACCTGTTTTCTTCCAGTGCCTGAGGGATTCCTCTGTTGCTCTCTTTCTACTTGTTCCAGCTGTGGGGCTAATTCTTTGGTTTTGGTCCTTTCTCCATTCCAGATGTGTGCATTTATAGAGATAAATTGACTTTGGGCACTGCTTTGACTGTATCCCATAAGTTCTGGTAGGATGTGTTTTCATTCTCATTTGATTTCATAAATTTCTTTATTTTGTCCTTGATTTCTTCTGTAACCCACGGCTTTCTGAGCAAAATGTTGCTCAGTTTCCGTGAGTTCAAATTTCTACTTATGTTTTTTTCTGCTATTGGTTTCAATTTGTATGGCTTTATGGTCCAAGAAGATACTTCACAATAACTGAATGGTTTGTATGGGTCGCCGTGAGTTGGATCCAACTCAACGGCACTTGGCTTGCTTGTATTTTGTTGAGACTTGCTTTATGTCCTAACACATGGTCTATTCTGGAAAATGTACCATGTGCACTGGAGGAGAAAGTGTATTTATCTGTCAATGAGTAAAAAGTTCTGTATTTATCGATGAGATCTAGTTGGCTAATTGTCGCAATAAGAACTTCTGTGTACATACTGAGCTTTTTTCAGGACGATCTGTCCATTTCTGAAAGGAGTGTTGAAGTCTCCAACTATTACTGTGGAGTGACCCATCTCATTTGTCAATGTTGTCAATGTTTGTTCGGTGTATTTAGATGCTCTGGTATTGGATCCATAGATATTTAATACTGTTGTGTCCTGCATATGTACTGAACCTTCTAGCAATAGTGACCATCCTTGTCCATGATGGTGGATCTTACATTAATTTCTATTTTAACTGAGATTAATACTGTCAATTCTGCTGTTCTTTGTAAATTATTGGTTTGATATATATTTTTCCATCCTTTAACTTTCAGTTTGTTCATATCTTAGAGTCTTAGGTGTGTTTCTTGTAAGCAATGTATAGATGAGTTGTGTCTTTTGATCCAAGATATTACTCACAGTCTCTTTTTTGGCACATTCAGTTCACTTGGCTACATTCAGTGTAATTATTGATAGGTATGTGTTTAGTGCTGTCATTTTGATGCCTTTATTTTTGTGTTGTTGCTATTTTCTATATTTTTCTTAATATTGTGTTCTGAGTAACTCATCTTTATGGGTTCACTTTTCATCTTTTTCAGTGTTGGTTGTGTGTTTGTTGAAACTCCTGTATTATACTTATTGTTTTGATATGTTTCATTGTTACTTTGCTTTGCAGCTACCCTTACGATCTCCCTTAGTATTCCAAGTTTAAACTAGACATTAACTTCTGCATATCTTTTTAATTTCATCTGCATCTAAAAGGGTTATAACAACTGTAATCTATCCTTCTTTTTAGTGTTGTGATGCCTTAGCTTTTGTGATACCATCACTAGTTCCCTTCTTTAAATATTGTAGTTTTGATTGAACTTTGTAGCTTCCTTAAGTGAGTAGGATTCTGGACACTGTGTCCTGCATTGCCTCCTTAAATATATGCTTAATGTTTTTGTTTTTCTAAGCAAAGATCTTCTTTCAGTATTTCTTGTGGTTTTGGCTTGGTTTTTACAAAGTCTCTGAGCTTCTGTTTATCTGTGAATATCTTAATTTCATCTTCAGATTTGTAAGACAGTTTTGCAAGATACATAATTTTTGTTTGGAAGTTTTATGCCTTCAAGGCTTTGAATGTGTTATCCAGCTGCTTTCTTGCCAACATTGTTTCCGTTAAGAAGTCAGACAAAAGCCTACAGGGTTTTCCTCTCAGTGTTAGCTTTGCTTGGAGCCTCATTGCCTTTAAGACCCTTTATTAAGCTTGATTATAATAAGTTTTGGTGTCTTTCTTTTGGGGTCTTCTTTTTGTGGCATTTGATACATGTCTTGGATATATTCTCTTTCATAATTTCAAGGAAATTTTCTGTCAGCAACTCTACAACAATGCTGTCTTTTTTTCATCTGTCCCTCTCTGTTCAGGAACTCCAGTTATTCATATATTATTCTTTTTAGTAGAATCCCACATATTTCTTCATGGTTTTCTTTTTTTTCTCTGATTACTCTTCATAAATGCTGGTGTAAGTTGTTCTGTCTTCTTAGGCCACTGAATCTGTTATTCATCTCCTCAGTTCTGCTCTTTTGGCTTTGGATTGAATTGTCTAATTCTGTAATTATAATTTTGTGATTCTGTTACTGATCTTCTGGATTTCAGATTGCTGATGTTCCATCAGTTTAAATAGGTTACTTAATTTTCATTTTGTTCTGCTTAACTTTGTTTAATCTCTAAGAGGACTCTCTGTATAATTCTTTTGTACTCAACCTCCTGTAGTTTCAGAAAGGCTTCTTCATCTGGGATGCTTTTTGATTATTTTGGGCATTTTCCAGAGCCAAGGTGGACTACTTCTTTAAATGGTTAGCAATTGACTGTTTTCTGCATGCCATCTAGAAGATGTTCAGTTTCCCCGGTGTTACCTCAACAGGAGCTGTGCTCTAGTTCTAAGAGGGAAGTTGCTTACTAGCCATCTCTTTGTACACTGGTGACTAGTCTCATGTATATTCTCTGGGGTGGCCAGCTGTGCCTCCTGGCTGGCAAAGATGGTACTCTACCTATGAAGTCACTGGAGGACCATCAGCTGACCGTATGATGTGGATCCGTGAAGGGTGAAGGAGATGCCACCAGGCTTCTCAGCAGTCAGTTCTCTGGGTGGCCTTATTTTAAAAAGGTATTTTACTGCTGAGTGAGGAGCTGTTCAACAGCTGCTGAAAACAGTAAGGCCCTCAGGTGTGGCAGTCCCACCTTCCAGCTGAACATGAAAGCACCTCATAGGCTGTCCCCAGATGCTATGGTATGGTTCAAAGTAGAGATGAGTTATGGCCTTGCTGCCATCCTCTGCGAGGCCCCACACATAAATCTAGACATGAATAGTCTCAAACACAGCTTTTCTGCTGGAGAAGCACTTGACAGACAGAGACTGCTGCTCTACTGAGAATCAGCTGTAGCTAAGGCCCCTGGCTGGGTGACTATACCTACCAACCGACCAGGACGGTGTCCTAGCTGAGTTGCCCTTCCTGCCATGAAATAGCAGAATATATGGTGCAGCTCAGAAAAGAGAGGTGGAGGGGGAGTAGTGCCCTCAGTCAGTAGCTGGGCTCTTAACATGTGGCTATCACATGCACGTTGTCTCTGCTGCACTATATACTGTTTACTTAAGCACTGCGGTTGGGTGTATTTGTCAGCTCATGCCCAGTCCCTGCCTCCCAGATGACAAAGAAATTGTCAGTATATGCAGTCCTCTGAAATGGTGAGTCAGCAGGAGCAGGACTCAGCGGCTGCTGTGTTGTCTTTGAGAGATGCAGTTTACTCTGTTACTGGTGACTAGTCAAATCTGAGAAGCTGTGCCAAATCTTAGGGCTCCCCAGATGTCCACACTGCTCCATTCAGTTATCATTCCAGGTGTTAGTTCTCAGAGGGAATTGAGGAGACATGTATCTAGTCTGCCATCTGGGCCCCACTCTTTGCCTATTTTTCAATTGGATTATTTGTCTTTTCATTGATGTGGTTTTGCAGTATCTTGTAGATGATGAAGATTAGATTCTAATTTGATTTATGGTAGCCAAATTTTTGTTCCCATCCTGTAGACTGTCTATTTACTCTTCTGGAAAAATCTTTGAATGAGCTTAAGTGTTTGATTTTTAGGAGTTCCAGTTATCTATTTTCTCTTCTGGTATTTGTACATTTTCATTAATGTTTTGTCATGTGTTTATTTCAAGTATTAGGGCTCTCAGCATTGTCCCTGTTTTTTCTGCATGATGTTTATAACTTTAGAGTTGATATTTAGGTCTTTGATCCATTTTAAGTTGGGTTTTGTACAGGATGTGAGATATGGGTATTGTCTGATTTTTTACACATAGATATCCAGTTACACCGTATCATCTGTTAAAGAGACTTCCTTTTCCCCAGTTTATGGACTTTGGGCCTTTGTCAGATATCAACTGCTCTTAGGTGGATGCTGTTATCTCTGTATTCTCTATTCTGTTCCACTGGTAGATGTATCTGTTATTCTAACAGTACCACCCTGTTTTGACAACAGTGGCAGTGCTATGGATTCTAAAGTCAGATAATGTGAGGGTTCCCACTTTGTCCTTCTTCTTCATTAATGTTGCACTTATCCATACAAAGTTAGTGATTTTTTCTTCCATCTCATTAAAAAGTGTTATGGGAATTTGGATCAGATTACACTGTACCTATAGATCACTTTGGGTAAAATAGATATTTTCACAATGTTGAGTCTGCTCTGTCCATGAGCAAAGATGTTTCTCCTCTGACATAAGTTCTTTTGGTTTCCTGCAGGAGTGTCTTGTAGTTTTCTTTGCTTAGGTCTTTTACATCTCTGGCTAGTTTTATTCCTGAGTAACTTATCTTCTTTGGAGGTATTGTAAGTGATTGATTTGGTGATTTCTTCCTTGACATTGTCTTTGTTGGTGCAGAGGAATCCAACTGACTTTACATGTTTGTCTTGTGTCCTGACCCTTTGCTGAATTATTCTATTAGTTCCAGTATTTCTTTTGTGGATTCTTCAGAGTTTTTCATTTGTAAGGTCATATTATCTACAAATGGGGATACTTTTACTACTTCTTTACCAATTTGGATGACTTTTATTTCTTTTTCTAGAAAGCCTGATTGCTCTGGTTACAACCTCAAGCACAATGTTGGATACAAGTGGTGACAGAAGGCATCTTTGTCTTGTGCCTGTTCTCAACAAAAATCCTTTCAGATTCTTCCCATTTAGGATGATGTTGGCTCTTGTCTTCACATAGACGTCCCTCATTATATTGACTAATTTTCCTTCTATTTATATTGTGCTAAGATTTTTTAACATGAATTGGTGTTGGACTTTGTCTAAAGCCTTTTCTGCATCAATCGATAAAATTAAACAGTTCTTGTCTTTTGTTTTGTTTATGTGTCTGATTACATTGATTGTTCTTCTAATGTTGAACCACCCCTGCATCCCTGGTATGAATCCTCCTTAGTTATGGTGAATTATTTTTTTGATATGCTGTTGAATTCTGTTGGCTATCATTTTATTAAGGATTTTTGCATCTAAGATAATAAGAGATATTCATTGTAATTTTCTCTTTTTGTGCTGTCTTTACCTGATTTTTGATATCAAGATTATGCTGGCTTTACAGAATGAGTTTGGGAATATTACATCCTTTTCTGTGCTCTGGAATGTGTTTAGTAATAGAGGTTTTAACTCTTCTCTGAAGTGGTAAAATTCTCCAGGGAAGCCATCAAAACCAGTGCCTTTTTTCCGTGGAATTTTTTAAATTACCTTTTCAATCTCTTCTTTTGTTATGGGTCTTCAGTGTTCCACCTTTGTTTGTGTTAGTTTAGGTAGGCACTGTGTCTCTACAAATTTGTCCATTTCCTCTATGTTTCAAATTTGTTAGAGTACAATTTTCCATAGTATTCTGTAGTGATTTTTTTCATTTCAGTTATGTCTGTTGTGATATCACTTATTTATTTGGATTATTTGTTTCATCTCCTGTTTTCCTTTTGTCAGTCTGGCCAATGGTTTATCAATTTTGAGCTTTTCAAGAAACTGGCTTTTGGTCTTGTTAACACTTTGGATCATTTTTTCTGTTCTCTAATTCGTTTAGTTCTTCTCTTTGATTTTTTGCTTTCTTCTGTCCCAAGCAGTTCTTTTGCTGTTCTGTTTCTCCATGTTTGAGTTGTAGGGTTAAGGCTTTGATTTGGGCCCTTTCTTCTTTTTGGATGTGTGTATTTATTGAGATAAACTGACCTCTGAGCACTCCTTTTGTGTAAATATTTAATACGGTCATGTCTTCCTGATGTATTGACCCTTTAATCAGTGTATAGTGACCATCCTCATTCACTCTGATAGAGTTTACTTTAAAGTCTATTTTATCTGAAAGTAACATTGCTACTTGTTTTAGTTGTCTAAGGCTGCCTTAATGGAAATACTATAAGTGAATGGCTTTAAAAAGTGAAATTCTATTTTGTCACAGCCCAGCTGGTTAAAAGTCCAAATTCAAGGTGTCAGCTCCAAGGGAAGGCTTTCTTTACTGGCTCTGGGGGGAAGTCTTTGTTGTCAATCTTTCTCTGAACTAGAAGCTTCTGAAGCACTGCAACCCCATTGCTTTCCAAATGATGCACTCAGCTCCCAGCACTGCTTCTTGGTGACATGAGGTCTCCAAATTTCTCTGCTTGCTTCTTTCATTAATGTCTTAAGAGATTGCCTCAAGGCACAAGTCAGTCTTACTCATTGAGTCCTGCCCCACCAACACAACTGCCACCCATCCTACCTCATTAACATCATACATATAGGGTTTACAACATAAAGGAAGATCACACAATACCAGGAATCACAGTCCAGGCAGTCACACACAATTTGGGGAACACAATTCAATGACATCATTCCTGCTTTTTTTTTTTTTTAGTGTTGTTTGCTTGGTATATATTTTTCCATCTTTTTTATTATAGTTAGTTTGTATCTTTAAGTCTAACATATGTCTGTTGTAGGCAGCATATAGATGGATAGTGTTTTTATATCTCTTCTTTTTGTATCTTTATTAGTACATTTAATCCATTTATGCTCAACATAATTATTGATAGGTATGAATTTAGTGCTATTATTTTTATGTCTTTTTTGTGTGTTGCTGACTGTCTATGTTCTAATTTTCTGTGATGAATTGTTTTTCTTTATGAGTTTTCTTTCTGTCTTTTTCATTGTTGGCTTTATATTTGTTGAGGCTTTGTGGTTTTGTTCTTATTTTGTTGTGTAAGATTGCTAGTTTCCTTTGTGGTTCCCTTAATATTCACCCCTATTGTTATAAATTTAATATCCTTGTATTGCCTTGACTTCTTAACGCATGTGAAAGATCTATGAGTACATTAATTAACCCCTGTTTGAAGCTAGATTCAGAAGAGGATGTGAAAGCAGGGACATCAATCCTGATGTCAGACGAATCTTGGCTGAAAGCAAAGAATACCAGAAAGGTGTTTACTTGTGTTTTATTGACTATGCAAAAGCATTTGACTATGTGGATCATACTAAATTATGGCTAACATTGCAGAGATGAGAATTCCAGAACATCTAATTATCCTCTCAAGGAACCTGTGTATGGATCAAGAGGCAGTTGTGCGAACATAATAAGGGGACACCACAGGGATGTATCCTTTCAACATACTTTTTAAATTTTTTTTCAGAGCAAATAATCTGGGAAGCTGGATTATAAGAAGAAAAATGAGGCATCAGGATTGGAGGACGACTCATTAATAACCTGCATTATGCACATGACACTACCTTACTGGAAATGAAGATTTGAGATAGTTACTGATGAAGATCAAGGACTGCAGCCTTCAGTATAGATTGAACCTCAGCATCAGGAAAACATAAATCTTTACAACTCAACCAGTAAGCAGCAGTGTCATAAATTGAGAAAAAATTGAGATTGTCAAGGATTTCATTTTACTTGAGTCCACAATCAACACCCATGGAAGCAGCAGTCAAGAAATCAAAAGATGCATTGCATTGGAAAAATATGCTTCAGAGGAGTTCTGTAAAGTATTCAAAAGTAAAGATGTTGTCTTGAAGACTAAAATGCACATAATCCAAGCCAATCACATCATGTGCATGCAAAAGCTGAACAATGAACAAAGAAAACAGAAGAAGAATTGATGCCTTTGAATTGTGGCATTGGAGAAGAATTTTGACTGTACTAAGGACTAACAAACGAACCAACAGATCTGTTCTGGGAGAAGTACAACCAGAGTGCTTTTTGGAAGCAAAGATGGCAAGACTGAATTTTACATGCTTTGGACATGCTGTCAGGAAGGGAGATGTCCCTGGAGAAGGATGTCATGCTTGGTAGAATGGAGGGTCAACAGAAAAGAGGAAGATCCTCAATTAGATGGACTGACACAGTGGCTACAACAATGGGCTTGAGCATAGAGATGATTGTGGACAGGCAGTGTTTCATTCTGTCATTTATAGGGTTGCTATGAGTTGGAACCAACTAGACAGTACCTAACAACAACATTTGATACAGTCTTTTCAGAGATGTTGCAGATGTCTGTTTCCTATTTTTTAGCATTTTAGCTTTGTTTTACTTCTGTGGTTTCCCTCTCTGAGTTGATATCTGGTTACTGTGTCCTGTGTGATAGCCTTCCCTTTTTATCTGATGTTATTATTTTTGTACTGGAAGAACTTCATTATTTCTGGTAATTTTAGTTTGATTTTTGAAAATTCTCTAAATTTCTGTTTATCTGGGAGTGTCCTAACTTCACTGTCATATCTGAGAGACTATTGTGCAGGATATATAATTCTTGGCTGGTGTTTTTTGTCCTTCCAGGCTTTGTGTATATTATCCAATTGTCTTATTGCTTGCATGATTTTTGCTAAGTAATTCAAGTTTAGTGTTATTGACTCTCCTTTGTAGATTATTTTTTGTCTTAACCCTCATTGCCTTTACAAGCATCTCTTTATCTTTAGTTTTGGTACGTTTTCTGACAATACAAGGACTTCCAATTACATTTGTGAACATCCTAGTAAAGTAGTACATACGTCATTGCTGAATATCGCTACTGTCACATTTGAAGTACTCCCCTTGGGAAGCTATGCACTGATGCCAGTGAGTAGTGCACCCTTCAAAGCAATTTTGGAATTCTTTTTCTGGAATGGCCATCAGAGCTATTGTCATATTACTCTTGATGTCCTCCCTAACTGTTATCAAAATGTCTTCATTTCAATATTTCCTTGATCTGGGGGTAAAGAAAAAAGTCATTGGAGGCCAGATCAGGTGTGTAGAGAGGGTGTTCCAATACAGTTATCTGTTTACTTGCTTAAACCTCTCACAGACAACTATACAATTAAGTTCAGTAACTTGCCACCATGCTACTGTGCACAATGGCCATTGCAGAAAGAGTTCCAAAATTGCTAAAAAGGGGTAGATTAGGTGCTGGCATCAGTGCATAGCTTCCCAAGGGAAGTACTTCAAAGATAAACTTAGTGATATGCAGCAGTGAGGTATGTAGTAGTTAGAACAATTAAGTTTGCTATCTTAATTGTGAGGCTTTGTATGTTTTAACGTCTTTCTTTTGGGTTGTACTTTGTTTCGAAATTGATCAGCATCTTCGATAGATATTTTCTCATCTTTCAGGATGTCATGGAAGTTTTCTGTCAACAAACCTTTAGCAATTCTCTGTATTTTGCTACCCTCTTGTTCTGGTACTTCAGACACTCATAAATTACTCCTTTTGGTAGAGTGCCATATAATTCTGAGGGCTTTCTCATTTTTAAAAAATTATTTTATCTGATGTTTCCTCAAATATGTTTGTGCCAGTTGCTTTATCTTCAGTCTCACTAATTCTGCATTCCATTGCCTCAATCCTGCTCCTCTGAGTTTCCACTGAGTTGCCTAGTTGTGTAATTTTATTGTTGGTCTGCTGAATTTCAGACTGTTGTTGCTCAAGTATTTCTTGCAGCTTGTTTATTTTGTCATTTTGCTCTTCTGCACTTTGCCTGATCTCCTTCCTGATTTCTTGAAGAGCTCTAAATAGTAATCTTTTGTGTTCTACCTCCAATAATTCCCAGTTCTGTTTGAAAATTTTTTTATTCTTATTTTGGGAGCTTTCTAAAGCCATTGTGGTCTGCCTCTTTAAGTGGTTTGATATTGACTCTTGTCTCCAAGCTCTTGGAAAGTTGTAACTTATTTATATTTGGTTATTTTATTATAACTTTTTTGTTGTATTGAAGTGCCCCAAACAGGCTGCTTAGGTGAGATAGTTTGATTATTGCTGCCTTAGAAGTTCTCATGTCCTGACACTAGGTAGTTAGAAATGTTACTAGGTACAAGGTCCCAGATGTATGTTTACTTTTCTTGTGTATATTCAGCTCCCGATTCCAAGTGGTCAGTTGCCAAGTGTGTGGTGCTGACTCTTCCATACGATCCTAAATGGGTAAGGGTAATTGGTGCAGGCACAGGTTGCTGGTTACACGCACTGAGAATGGTAGGGGGCTGAGAGTCATCGGTCCCTAGGCAAAGGACCTGTTTCTGCCCTGAGTTCCCAGTTTAAGGAAACCAGAAGATTTTTTTCCCCGCATTTGTTAAATTGTTCCCGCTTCAAGTCTGGGAGAATAGCTCAAGGCATGTGTATGGGATCCTACTTCTAGCCCAGGTAGAGTGTGAAAATTTGGTACCCAGTGCAGTACAGAGAAGGGAGATTGAAGTGTGGGGAAAAGGGAGAGAGATTTGACCTGAAGGAAAGTTTTAAATCTGTACATGGCTGCAAACACTTAGCTTTTGATGATCAATTGGGACTCTTCTGAGATTCCGGAGGCATGAGTGTTTGAAGTTCCGCTTCTCCCCTTGGGAAAGTTGTTCTCCAAATCCTGCACCTTTGCTCACCACTTTGACAGTAGTGGGTCCTCTTGCAGGGTGCAGATTCTCACCTGATCAGGTCTGGCTAGTCTAGGTCCTTCTGGACCTACTCTCCCTTCCCTGATCCTCAGTCTGGTTTCTTAGCTTTCCATTTGATGTTCACAGCTGCTAAGACATTATGTTATAATCTGTTCAGTTGTTTTTCTGGATCTTTGTTGTTAGAGACATCACAGGTTGTGTCTGGCTACTCTGCCATTTTAGACCCCCACACATCAAGAATGGTTTTAAAATCATCTTTTATATTGATATCGATTTCACTTAAAATTAATATTTGACCTCAATAGAAATTTTGTTCAACTCAACAGAGGTTTAATACAAGGTGAATATACACATTTTTCATCTAAAGAAACAGAAATTATTTTCCAGCAGTAAGGAGAAAGAAAGCACATCCAGTTCTCCGAAGTGTATTCAGTTGGGCAGTGGGGACTTTGCTGTTTGGTATTATTTGTAATACGCAACCAGTTGACAGTCTGCTTTCTCCAGGTGATGCAGATGTAATCCTAGTCTTCCTAAACCAATGGTGAGAAAGAAGGGAGGAAGAAAACACTGAAGAAAACTGAAAATTCTCTCACTGAAATGCAGTCGGTAAAGCTTGAACTGTGTGAAAGTGAAGAGGATACCTGTTCTTTGGGCTTTTGTGTGATACATTCCAAAGCAGAATATATTTGCTTGGAGAGCCAGTTCGCCTTGTCAGGAAATGGTGTGGGCAGAGAACTGAAGGATCAGAGGGAGGACAGAAAATTACAGAAGATGAAAGGATTAAAAAATTCCGGATCACAAGTTTCATATCAAAAACAGGTTAACAGTGCTCTGTCTCTCTTCTTTGGTAAAACAAATAAATAAATTCCAGTTCACGCATCTTTCTTATGTTGAAGGAAAGGAATAAGATCTGCAGGAAGATAATTTAGGGAGCAGCACCACATCCTACTGTATGATGCTCAGTTTAGCCTCTGTACTGTAATAATAATTCATTCTTTCTCTTAACGTTCTGGATAGTTATATGCCTTCTGCATTGTCAGTGAAGAAGGTTAAGGCTGTGTCTGTGCTTTAGATCTTAGCTTTCTTGGAATAACCACTGTGCATAATATTATATCTGTTAAAATATAACAAGACAGCCTATACCAATGCATTTTCTTCTCTACATATACATATATTATGTGTTTGGCAGATTCATTACTAACTGAAATTTTACTAAAATGAACATGAAAGATAAAAGTGGTAAGGCACTATGTACAGGATACATATAGAAGATTAAAAACATAAGAGGGCACTGAAGTCATATTTCAATCTGTTGGCTATAACTTGCTATACAGCAAAGAACAAATAGGTAACATCTTTCTGAGTAAACAGCATTAAAAAAAAAAAAAGCCTACCACATAATTCCCAGGTGTCATAGATTGAACTGTGTCCCCTGTCAAAAAAATGTGTGTAGCCATGTGGCTGGGCCAGGATTCCCAATATTTTATGATTATCCTCTATTTTGTGATTTTCTTATGCTGTATGTCAGAGGACTAGGGCAGGACTGTAAATCCCTTCTTACGATCACCTCCCTGCTCCACTACAAAGGGAGTTTCCCTGAGTGTGACTTGCACCACACTTTATCCTTTCATCCTACAAGAGATAAAAGGAAGCGGAAACAAGCAGAGAGTCGGAAATCTCACACCGTCAAGAAAGCAGCACTGGGAGAAGAGCATGTGCTTTAAACCTGGAGTTCCTGTGTCAAGGTGCTCCACGAACAAAGACAGATGAAAGGCCAGTACTTTCCTCCAAGGTGGACAAAGGGGGAAGCCTTCCCTTGGAGTGGACATCGTGATTTTAGACTTGTAGCCTACTGTGTAAGAATAAACTTTTCTTTGCCAAAGCCATCCACTTTGTGGTATTTCTTTTAGAGCAGTACCATCTGACTAAAACACCAGGGAACCACTCACACTTCTCAATTTGGAAATATATCCTTAGGGAATTTTTATCTATGCTCATATGTTCTAAAAAATCTTTCTTTTTTCTTCTCTACTTTTGAGGCAAATTTTATACTTACAAGAATACACCCCTGGTCCAGGCTATGTTCTGATGCATTTTTCAGTTAGAAAAAATCAAACTTATTTATTATCTTCTGTCTCATGGAAAATTGATCTAAGTCTGAGAATTCTGGCTAAAGATGACTGCTATGCAGTGACAGTCTTGGCTGCCAGGTTGCTACATCCTCAGGCTAACAGTTCTTCTTTCAGATTCCAGACTTCTAAATGAGAAAATAGAACAGAAAGAGCTTAGCTCACATGTCCATTTCTAAGACTATTTACCTATGATCAAAGATGGGGCTGAGAATGAGAAGAAAAGAGACATATAAAATAATTAGTTAAAAAAAAAAGCAAGTATGACCATTGGCTGATAGAACTCCTTCAAAATTATCCACTGCAAGCTCTCTTGTTTGCTCTTACGTGGATTCTGAATCAATAGTGCTATAGAATAGAGTGGGATCACCCCATAAAGTTTTCAAGGCTGTAAATCTTTATAGAAGCAAATTGCTACATCTTCCTTCTGTGGAGCATCTAGTGGGTTCAGTTATAAGCTATGCAATTAACACCTGCAACACTAGACCTCCTTAGAACATGATGTAACCAGTGTTTATTTACCAGCAAGAATAAAAGGAATGAAGGAAAGAAATTGTTTGAAAGAGAGGTACTCGGAGTGTGATCTAAAAGAAAAAAGACTTGGATTATTCTCAAGGCCTGAACACACAGTATTGTGACATTGAGAAAACAAAAACCCAAAGATATCCTATTTTAGCTACAGGCTAGACAACATATTCTTTATCCAGAGTCAAGGGAAGGCAGGCTATCTCTGCTGACACCATTCATCTCATAAGGCCACTGCCATCTGAAATAGAAAAATGACGGTTTCAAACAACTCTGTCTTTCTGCCAAGTTTGCTGTACTTTTCTGAGCATAATACATGATACTATAATTAGCCTTTTCTCCATCCAGTCTTTCTCAGATAACTAGCACTGAATATAAGATGGTACTGAAATTTTAAGCATCTCCAAGTGTTCTACTCTTTGTAGCAAATCTATAGTAATAGCACATACTTTGTTTTTAATAAAGGCAATTGCTATACTTTTAGTTGCAGTGTTATGTCTTTTTAAAATAATTTGTTGTTTTCCTTAGCTGGCATCAAACCAGCTCCCAGTTCATGATGACCCTGTCCTATCCTTGTAATTCATTGCAGATTAAATCATTGTGTTCCAGACAGTTTTCACTGGATAACTTTCAGAAACAGAACTTCACGTCTTTCTTTCTTGTCTGTCTTACTCTAGAATCTCCACTAAAATCTGTTTAGCACCATAAATAACATGCAAGCATGAGTGGTGGCTTCACAAGAGGTGTCTTGCATGGAAGGTAAGAATTCTACTTCTGTACCAACCCAGCCTCACATTATTTAATAAAAATAACTGTAAAAAAAAAAAGAATTTTTTTTTGGTTAATCATTATTTTCAAATAAAAATTCTCAGCATATAAAAATCTACAGTAAGGTAGATAGGCTTATTCTAAAATTTAAATGGAGAGGCACCAGCCTAGAATTTAATCTTGAAAAAGAAGAATAAAGTGGAAAGAATCACTATACCTTATACGTCTTACTATACCCAGTATGTCTTACTATACAACTACAGAGCCCTGGGAGCACAGTGGTTAAGAGCTACAGCTGATAACAAAGTTGATGGTGGTTCAATTCCACCAACCATTCCTTAAAAATTCTATGGGGCCATTCTACTCCATGCTATAGACTCAATATGAGCTGGAATCACTCAACAGCAATGAGTTTGGTTTTTATTTTGTTTTATTTTATTTTTATATAGCTGTAGTAATCAAGACAGTGTTTGTACTCTTTAAGAGTTAGACATATACATCAGCAGAGCAGAATAGGAAACCCAGAAATGGAACCACACAGATACACCCAACTGATCTTTGACGAAGGTGTAAACGCAGTTCAGTGGAGAACAGGTAGTCTTCAGAGCAAATGGTGCTGGAGCAATTATGCATCCCAAACAAACAAACCAAAAAGAACTTTCACCAAAAATTTACACTTTATACAAAACTAATTCATAGTAGACCACAGACTTAAAGGTAATAAGAAAAATGATAATTCATTTAGGAAAAAAATACTCAAATTCTAGGGCTAGTCAAAGAATTCTTAGACTTGTCACCCAAAGCATGACCCATAAAAGGAAAATTTGGTAAATTGAATCTCATCAAAGTTGAAAACTTTTGCTCTGTAAAAGACTTCCTTAAGATAATAAAAAGACAGGCCACAGAGTGGGAGACAATATTTGCAAACTACATATCTGACAGAGGACTCTTACCCAGATAATATAAAGAATTCTCAAAACTCAACAGAAAGATACAAATAATCCAATTAGAAAGTGGGCAAAAGACAAAAACATTTCACTGAAGAAGACATACAGAGAGCAAATAAGCATGTGAAAAGATGTTGAACATCATTTATATTTAAAAAAATTTTTTTTAATGAACCCGTTGCCAGTAAGACAATTTCAACTCATGAAGATCCTATAGGACAGGATAGAAGTGCCCCATAGGCTTTCAAAGGAGCGGGTGGTGGATTCGAACTGCTGAGCTTGTGGGTTGCAGCTGTATCTCTTAACCATGGAGCCACCATCAAAACCAAACCCAAACCCACTGCTGTTGAGTCTATTTCAACTTATAGAGATCCTATACGACAGAGTAGAACTGCTCCATAGAGATTCCAAGGAATGCCTAGCAGAGTCGAACGGCAGGCCCTTTGGTTAGCAGATATAGCACTTACCCACTATTCCACTAGGGCTTCTGAACTGTCATAGAGAAATGCAAATCAAAATCACATTGAGATATCACTACACATCTATCAGAATGACTAAAATAGTGATAACACCAAATGTTAGTGAGGATGCAGAGAAACCGGATTATTCATTCAGTGCTGATGGGAATACAAAATATTATAGTCACTGTGCAAAACAGTTTGGCAGTTTATTTATTTTAATATGCATGGAAGTTTCATACAATCAACAAATTTCATGTACTCTTAGGCAGTCACTCCAGCAAAATGGAAATCTATGTTCATAGAAAAAGCACTCATAGCAGCATTATATATAGTTGTCAAAAACTGGAAATAATCTGTTTTTCTTAGAATGAGTGGATAGTTAAACTGTTGTGTTCATGCCAGGAAACTCAGTAATAAAACAAAATTATCTATTGATATATACATGCTGGATGAATCTACAGGAAATTAGGCTTAGCAAAAACAATCTAGTCTCAAAGAGTACATAATATATGCTTCCACTTATGTAACATTCTTGAAATTAGAAAATTATAGAAATTGTTGGTTATCAGGGTCTAAGGTTAGGGGAAGGGAGAGTGAGTGGGAATGGGGTATAATTATAAAAAGAGTACATGAGACGTCTTTGTGTTTTGAACCATTCTCTGTTTTTACTCTGTGGTAATTGATGATCACACATAAAACTTCATGGAGCTGAATACAGAGAGACACACATAAGTGCATGTAAAACTGGTAAAATCTGAATAAGCCTGATAGATTATGTCAATGTTAATTTTTTAGTGGCAGTACTGTTCTATACTTATGCAGATGTTACAACAGGGAGAAACTGTGTAAATTTTGTACAAAACATCTACAATTTGCAAAAACAAGAAAAAGGAATAGAAATCCAAAGCTCAAAGGAGAGATTGATTCATTCATTTATGTTACGTTAGAAATAAGGACACCGGGGGAAGAAGCACCTAAAGAATTAGAGGCTTCTAGTATGTCGGAATCAGAAGACTTGACAGCATACAACAAAAAGAATAATGTGGCTGAGAAACAGGAGTTGAGAGGAGAGTGGAAAGAGTGACACAGAAAACGTCTACCAAAACCAAACTCCACTGCTGTCAAGTCAGTGACAACTCGCAGAGATGCTATGGATAGAGTAGAACTACCCCATAGAGCTTTGAAGGAGTGCCAGGAGGATTTGAACTGCCAGCCTTATGGTTAGCAACCATAGCACTTAATCACTACACCACCAGGGTTTCCAGAAAAGGTCCAGGTAATATAAATTATGGAAGTCGTCTTAAAGACTTTGAATATACCCCAGAGCAATAGTATTACAGGGCTTTGGTAGAATTTGACTTTTATCAGATCACTTTCCCTGAAGCTTAGATAATAAATGAAGAAGGCCAAGAGTAGATGCGTAGGTTTGTTTTAGTCAGTTAGTGCCTCTCTAACAGAAGTACCACAAGTGGATGGCCTCAACAAAAGAAAGTTTACTCTTACACAGTCTGGTAATCTGCAAGTCCATATTCAGGGTGTCCGCTCCAGGGGAAGGTTTTGCCCTTGTCGGCTCTGGAGGAAAATCTGGTATTGCATCAGTATTTGTCCACGGAAAATCTTGGCTCAGGAACCTCACACCATCAAGCAAGCAGCTCCGGGAGAAGAGCTCGTCCTTTGGAAGTTTTTTCAGGAGTTGTAGAGAAAAACTGCTGTGAAAGAGAGAGAAACAGAGACAGAGAGAAAGCAGGCTATGTCTCTGTATAATTTTAAGAAGAGAGACATTTAGAGATAATCTAACAACTTTTTTTGGAAGTCTACCTCTTTGTGGTTAAAACTCAAAAACAAATTTGTTTTATGTCTTTTGAGATATTTGTAGACTGATGTAGTGATCTCTGTTCACGTTTTTCCAAGCTTTTTATAGAAATGTGTTTCAGGGGGCATTTGGCTTTTTTTGAAGAGCATTTGTAAAAGTCAGTCTTTCAGACCTTCATTTCAAAACGTGATACTTGTGGAATACTTTTGAAGCCTGTACATTTTGTTTGTTTCTATAGGTAGTCTCTGTATGTCAATCTCTACATTGAGACAATGTTATGAAATACACTGCTCAACTGTTGAAAGGTGAGGGAACTCTCTCCCTGAAATTCAGGGAGGTCATTGAGAGAACTCTTGTCCTTCAAGGAGGTCATCTTATCCAGTGATCAGAACTGCGATCAGCTGAAAACAGCCTGGTAGGCCCCTACCGAGTATTAACCATAAATAACTTTAAGCCTGTCTTCCCCACCCTTCTAACTGAATGCTCTTCCTGTATCAAAATCTTAACCATATGCAAACATTAGCCCTTCTCTTTCTAATCAACACATCTTCTTATTTAGGTCACAAGTCCCCTAACCAGAATTTCTTGCTACTCCTCTTTCCTTATCAAACTGTAACCCCCCTCACTCCACACTACCCCACTGAAACTTGAAAAGTGTTAAAAAAAAAAAAAACCTGCCCCACTAGGGAGGGGCAGGACTGAGACACTCAGCTCAGACTCACTGTCTTTCTCTTCCAATAAACTTCCCTAGACCCTTGGCCTGGTGTGTCTCTGCCTGTTTCAGGCCAGCCCCTCCCCAGCAAAGGATTTTGTTGCAGTTGTTGTTAATTATAATATGCAATGTCCTTTTAATGAGGGTACAATGAGAAATTTGTCACTGCTCTCAGTGCAATACATAAATGAGTTTATTTCAGACACTAGTTGTCATGGATTGAATTGTGGCCCCCCTAAAATACGTGTAGCCATGTGGCTGGGTCATGATTCCCAGTATCTTGTGACTGTCCTCCATTTTGTGGTTTTCCTATGCTGTAAATTAAAGGATTAGGGTGGGGCTGTAAATCCCTTCATAGGATCACCTCCCCCCTCCACCGTAAAGGGAGTTTCCCTGGAGTATGGCTTGCCCCACCCTTAATCCTTTCATCCTGCGAGAGAAAAAAAGAGAAGCAGGCAGAGAATTGGGAACCTCATACCATCAAGCAAGCAGTACCAGGAGGAAAGCATGTCCTTCAGACCTGAGATTCCTGCACCAAGATGTTCCCTGGACAAAGACTGATGCAATACCAGACTTTCCTCCAGCGCCAAGGGGAAAGCCTTCCCCTGGAGCAGACACCCTGAATATGGACTTGTAGCCTACCAGACTGTGTAAGAATAAACCTTCCTTTTTTAAAGGCATCCACTCTGTGGTATTTCTGCTACAGCAGCCCTAGCTGACTAAAACAGAGTTTGGGACCATGAGAGTAGGGTGCTGCTCTAGCAAATACCTAAAATGTGGGACCCATTTTGAAACTGTGAATGGATAGAAGATTCAGAAGGAACGAAGAAGGTACAGATCGTGAGAAACAACAGAGGATTGGTGGCAGCAGCAGTAGCAGCAGCAGAACCAGAGGCAGCACTGGAGCCAACCTATGGAGCGAGAGAGCTGAGTGCCTACGCACAGAGTTTTCCTCGCAGAACAAGGTGACACCGGGCACTTGAATAGGTGGAGCTAGACTTGCTGACCCACAGAGCAAGAGAGCTCAGTGCCGTTGGTCAGGACGCTTTCCAGCAAGAGTGGGGTGCCTCCAGGGACTTGAATCAGTGGAACTACAGAGCTTTGGAACACTTGCCCCAGAAGGGCAGATATAGGCTTGAGGCCCGGGCCATGCAGCCATAGGAAGCAGAACCTGAAGAGACAAAGAACATGAGAAGCTGAACTCCCTCTGTCTCAAAAGGTATAGCCATGACCTCAAGGGTTTGAAAGGGTGGAATCATGCTGTTGTGTATTTGTAAGGGTGGAATTGCCACTCAGTTGGGCTTAGGGTGCACCTAAAGCCACTGGGGCAGAGTTCCTGTCCAAGTGGACCTTGAAGGCAGAGTTGTAGCACAGGACTGGAGGTCTCCACTCAGAATCCAGAAAGTACAGCAAATACCTAGAGTCAGGGCCATTGTGTAAAATGTATCAGAAAATGTAAGAGTGTTTTCAGTGCTTTGAAGGCTAATGCAATCAGTTCCGCTGACTTGCCTATTGCCTGTTAACGTCTTCTTTCCCTGCAATTTCTTCCATTTGTAATGGAATGTCTGACTCGTGCCTGCTCTGTCATTGTACCTTTAGAGGCAGATAGTTTACCTTCTAGGTTTCACAGATGTAGAAAAGTTTTTGTATTTTGGACTTGGAACTGATTTAAGATTTCTATCAAAGGGAATGGACAGGGTTTTGCTATGATGTTTCAATGATGTGATTTTTAGGGTGCCAGAGGGTGGGATGTCATGGATTTAATTGTGTCCCCCCAAAAATATGTGTAGCCATGTGGCTGCGTTATGATTCCCAGTATCTTGTGATTGTCCTCCGTTTTGTTTTCCTGTGCTGTCTGTTAAATGATTAGGGTGGGGCTGTAAATCCCTTCTTAGGATCACCTCCCTCCTGTACTGTAAAGGGAGTTTCCCTGGAGTATGGCTTGCCCCACCCTTAATCCTTTAATCCTGCAAGAGATAAAAGGAAAGGGAAGCAAGCAGAGATTTGGGAACCTCACACCATCAAGCAAGCAGTACCGGGAGAAGAGTACGTCCTTCAGACCTGAGATTCCTGCACCAAGACACTCCCTAGACATAGACTGATGCAATACCGGACTTTCCTCCAGTGCGGACAAGGGGAAAGCCTTCCCCTGGAGCGGATACCGTGAATATGGACTTGTAGCCTACCAGACTGTGTAAGAATAAACCTTCCTTTGTTAAAGCCCTCAACTTTGTGGTATTTCTGTTAGAGCAGCCCTAGCTGACTAAAACACTAGTTTTTCTAAATCACCACTGAAGTATATTGACTATTGGAGAACTTTGTGTCCCTTTTATCAAATGTCCAGAATCTTATGAGATAACTGTAATTCTTAAACAGCCTTCTGCTAAGGAAGTGAGCTTGCATGTTTGGTCAGGGACTCCAGGGTCTTAGGTACTGTCTTAGTTATATAGTGTTTTCACAACAGAAAATACTGCAAGTGGGTGGTTTTAACAAAGAGAAACTCATTTCCTTATACTAAAGTAGCCCAAAAGTCCAAATTTAGGTTGTCAGCTACAGGGAAAGGCTTTCTGTCTGATGGCTCTGGAGGAAGGTCTTTGTCCCTAGGCTTCCCCTAGTCAAGAAGCTTCTAAGGCACAAAGACCTCGGGTCCAAAGGACACACTTGGCTCCCAGCACTACTTTCTTGGCAGTAGGAGGTCCCCAGCTCTCTGCTCCATTCCCTTTCTTTTTATCTCATTAGAGATAAAAAATGGCTCTTGTTATACCCAAGGGAAACTTCCTTTACTTTGAATTAAGGATGTGACCTGGGTAAGTGTATGACTATCCCTCCCTAATCCTCTTTAACGAACATAAAATTACAATCACAAACTGGAGGACAGCTATCAACAATGGGAATCGTGGTCCAGCCAAATTGATAGCACACATTTGGGTGGAGGGGGAGGGATGATTCAATTTATGAGAAGTACCCAGAGGATAGTATAGAAGGTGGTAGGATGGACTTCAGGAGGCCCTTTAGCGTGTAGACTCTTAACCTTATGACTGGAGCATGGATGAAAGAGTTCTTTTCAGTCAGAACAGGGTCTAGAGAGGGACTCAGCTGAGAACTGTTAGCAGCCAATTCCCAGCAATGAAGGAATAAGACTTCAGGCCTGCAGGAAAGGGTCATCTGACTGATGTATCAGAGCATTTTCTATAAGTACATGTACATTTAGCTTTCTAATTTGTACTAAGGACTCCTTGTCTTGAAAAATAGCATGCACAAAAATATCCAATGTAACTTTAGGAGTCATCTGCATCCTTGAACATTATTTCCAGGGGTAGAAACATTCTAAGGAGATCAGGTTGGAACCTGTGATCATCTGCTGTTTTCCATGCCCAATGTAACCATTCCAATTCAAGCAAATTTTATAAAGTTTTTGATATGTTATACTTTCCCATTCACTCTGGCTGAGTTTACACTTCCTGTTGAATATAAAGTTAAAATTTTAAATAGCTTTCCTTTGCTATTGAACAAAGTACAAATTCCTCAACCCGTTATTCTGAAATATGACTTTATTACAAATTTTATTATGTTCCTATAACTTATGTTTTATTTGTTAGATAGACGTCATAGAATTTCTCGTCTCCATTTTTTACTTGTAAAGTTGGTTTCGCTTTTAATGCCTTCCTTTCCGTCTCTGAATATTGAATTTAAGGCTCAGTTCAAATGTCAAGTGCTCGTTGATGTTGCTGTCTATCTTTCCACTCTGTTTATGTCCTCATGGTGCTTACTTTATGTCTCACATGATATTTGACATGTGCTAGTTAATATTGTCTTCTATATGTAAGCTTTATCTCTTTAATGGCTGTCATACTTTGAAGGTTTGAGATGTTTTGTATACCCTTTTACTTACCTTTATTTATTTAATAGAATTTTATTGATAGCATTCATATGTTTTGAATTCAGTACAAAGTCATTAGTAAACATACATGGTCCTTTCCATCACAGGCATGCTGCACAATAGACAACACCCAGAGAAAGAATTATCATAGAAATACAAGATTAAAAAATGTGAAATGTTGTGAAAGAAATAAACGGAACACTTAGTCAAACAATAACAAAAAGCAACCCACTTTGAGTAATCAGGGAAGGCCTCCACAAGGAGGAAGAAAAGTCAAGAAGGAAGCTGCAGAATGAGTAACTTGTTTTTAGGTGCTTTTCAGTTGGTTCTGACTCACAGCAACCCGGTGTGCAACAAAAGCAACTCTACCTAGACCTGCACAGTTCTCGTGATCATTACTATGCTTGAGCCCATTGTTGCAGCTATAATCAGGGTTGGCAGCTTCTTTGTTGACTCTCCATTTTACCAAGGATGATGTCTTTTTCCAGGGTCTGATCCCTCATGGTAACATTCCCAAAGCATGTGAGACAAAGTTTCACCATCCTTGCTTCCAAAGAGCATTCTGGCTGTGCTTCTTCCCAGACAGATTTGTTCCTTCTTTTGACAACCCATGGTTGTCAATATTCTTTGCCAACACCTCAATTCAAAAATATTAACTCTTCTGTCTTCCTTGTTCATTGTCCAGCTTTGGCAGGCATTATGAGGTGATTGAAAACACCCTGGCTTGGGTCAAGTGCACTTTAGTCCTTTTTAACACTTTAACGAAATCTTTTTGAAGCAGATTTGCCCAGTGCAATGCACTGTTTGATTTTCTGAATGCTGTTTCCATGGGTATTGATTGTAGATCCAAGTAAAATGAAACTCTTGACAACTTCAGTCTTTTCTCTATTTATTACGATGTTGTTTATTTGTCCAGTTGTGAGGAGTTTTATTTTCTTTATGTTGAGGTTCAACCCATACTGAAGGTTATAGTATTGATCTTCATCAGTAAGTACTTCAAGTCCTCTTCAGTTTCAACAAGCAAGGCTGTGTCATCTGTGTAATGCAGATTGTTAATGAGACTTTCTTAAATCCTGGTGTCAATGCTTCTTTTCACGTAGTCAAACTTCTCTGATTGTTTGCTCAAGATACAGACTGAATACGAAAGAAGAAAAAGAAACCAAACCAAACTATTTTCCATCCAGTCATTTCCAACTCATAGAGAACCTGAAGCACAGAATAGAGCTGTCCCATAGGGTTTCTGTGGAGCTCCTGGTGGATTCAAACTGATAACCTTTGGTTAGCAGCTGTAGCTCTTAACCACTATGTCACTAGGATTTCCACAAATTAAACAGGTATTTGGAAAGGAAAGAACCCTGAAGCACACATTGTGCTGACTTTAAGCCTCACTGTATCCCCTTGTTTTTTTGAGTGGCTGCTTATTGATCTATGTACAGGTTCCTCATGAGCACAATTAAGTGTTCTGGGATTCCTACTCTTTGTGATGTTATCCATAGTTTGTTATAATCCACACAGTGGAACACCCTCGTACAGTCAATAAAACACTGGCATTCCCTGCTTTCAGTCAGGATCCATCCGATGTTCAACAATGATGACTTTTTTTTTTCAAGATGACAAACTCTGCATAAAATTTATTTTCTTCTTATTTGTTGTATCCCCAAGATTTTGGATGTAGGGTTTTCATTATGTAAGTAATTCCATTATTTTTCTTATAACAAATTTTTTAAACTGAGATTAAGTGAAAGTATAAAATCCAAGTCAATTTTACATGCTCACCTACCTGCAGCTCCATCTGCTCTTCCTTCCCAGTGACAGTACATTCTTCCTTTCCACTCTAAACTTCTGGTATCCTCTTAAAGAGCACTTGTACCCTACTCTCCAACTTCTTCTCTCCCATCTAGAAAGAAACTAGTAGGACAGCCTCCTACAAGTGCCTAAAACCATAAAATATATATACCATGTGGTCACACTGTGTCCTCGAGTCCTCTCTATTTCTGTTGAAGAGCTGACCTCAGTACTGGTTTCTGGTCGGGGGCAACAGCAGACCTAGGGGCCGTGTTCCCAGGAGATCCTCCAGGCTGTCAGGCCATCAATTCTATTATTCTAGTAAAGTTCTTGGTCTGCATATCTCTTTTTCTCATGTTGCCTCAGGGATTCTACATTGTGTCCCCCATCATGGCTACCTTTGATGGTGGCCAGGTACCATCTGGTTCTTCTGGTCTCATGCTGATACAGTTTCCCATTCATATGGGTCCTTCTGTCTCCTGGGTTCTTTTTTCCTCATGTCTTTATTATTCTCAGTCATCGTCTATTCTAGATGGATTGGGGCCATTTGGTGTACCTCAGATGGGAGCTTGCTAGCTTCTAAGACCTCAGGTGCCACTCACCAATATTGGGTGCATAAGACTCTCTTAACAAAAGACTAGTTATGCCAGTTGATCTCGATGTCCTCTGAACACATGAGCCCCAGACCCTTGTCCCTGCTACTTTACCCTTTGAAATATTGGGTTGAGTTTAGAAAACCTTTCAGTTTGTGGTATAGTCCATTTATGTTGATCTGCTGTCTGTAGCCTGCTGCCACTCCTTTCACTTAACCAAATTCCTGGCTTTTGGATCTCATTTATGACCAGCTCTTTCCCTCCCTCCCGACTCTTGTAGCCATAAGAGAGTCTTTTCTTCTGTACGTAAATCTATTTTTAAGTCTTTATAGCAGAGGTCTCACAAAATACTTGTCTCTTTGTAACTGACCTCACTCAGCATGTCTTCTAGTTGAAAGCAGGTTATGAGATGCTTCCTGAAATCATTGTTTTTTTTAATCATTGCAAAACGTTCCGTTAAGTACATGTAGCATAGTTTATCTATTCATCTGTTGATGGGTACTTAGGTTGATTCCATCTTTTTCCTATTGTGAACAGTACTGCAATAAACATTCGTGTGCATGTATCTGTTTGTGTGAATGCCTTTATTTCAGTAGGGTATGTTCCGAGTAATAGGATGGCTGGATTGTATGTTACTTCTATTTCTGGCATTTAAGGAAGCTCCAAATTGCTTTCCAAAGAGGTCGTACCATTTTGCATTCCCGCCAGCAGTGTAGGAGAGTTCCAATCTCTCCACAGCCTCTCCAGCATTTGTAGTTTTGCGTTTTTTTTTTTTTTTTGGATTATTTCCAAATTTGTTACAGTGAGATGGTGTCTCGTTTTAGTTTTGATTTGGATTTCTCTGATAGCTGATGATTGTAAGCATTTCCTCATGTGTCTTTTGACTGCCTGGATGTCTTCTTTGGTGAAGTGTCTGTCCATCTCCTTTGTCCATTGCTTAATTGGGTTATTTATTTTTTTCTTGTTGGTATTTTGGAGTACGTTGGAGTACCTATGGAGATCAAATATTGATCTGACATACAGTTGCCAAATATTTTTTCCCATTCTGTTGATAAAGTCTTTGGATGAGCAAAAGTGTTTGATTGTGCTTTATTTGTCAGATTTTGGAGTCTGTCTAAGCCATGCATTAGACCTTCCATTGTTGACACTGTTTTTTCTTGCATGATATTTATTATTTTAGGGTTGAGATTTAGGTCTTTGATCCATTTTGAGTTACCTTTTGTGTAAGGTGTGAGATAAGGTTTTTGTTTCAGTTTTTTTGCAGATGGATAACCAATTTTGCCAACACCATTTGTTAAAGAGACTATTTTTACCCCACTTATGTCCTTAGGGCCTTTGTTGAGCATCAACTCTTCATAAGAGGATGGTGATATTTCTGGGAGCCTCAGTTCTGTTCCTTTGATCTATAAGTCTCTTTTTTTTGTATCAGTACTAGGCTCTTTTCACTACTGTGGCAGTGTGGTAGGTTCTAAGGTCAGGTAGTGGGAAGCTTCCCAGTATGTTCCTATTCTTCAGTAATGCTTTACTTATCCAGAGTTTCTTCCCTTTCCAAACGAAGTTGGTGATTTGTTTCTCCAACTCATTAAAAAATGACCCTGGAATTTGTATAGGGATTGCATTGTATATGTAAACTGCTGTAGGTAAAATAGACATTTTCATTACATTAGGTCTTCCTATCCATGAGCAAGGTGGATTTCACCACTTATATAAGTCTTTTTTGGTTTCTAGAAGCAAGGTCTTGTAATTTTCTCTGTATAGGTCTATTATTTCTCTGGTTAGATTTATTGCTAGTTATGTTATCTTCTTGGAGGCTATCATAAATGGTGTTGTTTGGTGATTTCCTTTTTTTGATGCTGTCTTTGTTCGTGTAAAGGAATACTTCTGATTTACTTATGTTTGTGTTATATCCTGATACTTTGCTGAACTCTTCTATTAGTTTCAGTAGTTCACGGACTCTTTAGGGTTCTCTGTGTATACTATCATATCGTCTTCAAATAGGGGTATTTTTACTTTTCTTCCTTACCAATGAGGATGCCCTTTATTTCTTTGTCTTGCCTGATTGCTCTGGCCAGAACCTCTAGAACAATGTGAATAGAAGTGGTAATAGTGGACAACATTATCTGGTTTCCGTTTTCAGAGGGAATTCTTTCAGTCTCTCATTTCAGGATGATGTTGTCAATCAGCTTTGTGTAGATGCCCCTTATTGCACTGAGGAATTTCCCTTCTATTCCTATGTTGCTGAGAGTTTTCAGCATGAGTGGGTGTTGGATTTTGTGAAATGCATTTTCTGCATCAATTGACAAAATCAGGTGACTCTTATCCTCTGTGTTATTTATGTGGTTCATCACGTGAATTGCTTTTCTGATGTTGAACCAGCTGTGCATCCCTAGTATGAATTCAACTTGGTCATGATGAATTATTTTTTTATTTGTTGTTGAATTCTGTTGGTTAGGATTTTGTTGAAGGATTTCTTCTAGGTTTATGAGTGATAATGGTCTGTAATTTTTTTTTTTTGGAAGATCTTTCTCTGGCTTTGGTATTAGGTTTATGGTGGCCTCATAGAATGAATTTAGGAGTGCTCCTTCCTTTTCTGTGCTGTGAAATAGCCCCAGTAGGATTGAAATTAACTTCTCTCCAAAAGTTTGGTACAACTCTACGGTAAAGCCATTTGGGCCAGGACTTGTTTGAGCTGGTATTTTTTGAGTACTTTTCAATCTCTTCTTCTGTGATGGGTTTATTAAGTTGTTCTATTTTCCCTTGTGATAATTTTGGTAGATGATGTGAATGTAGAAGTTTGTTCATTTCCTCTAAGTTTTCAAATCTGTTACAGTTTTTCATAGTATTCAGTTATGATACTTTCAATTTCTGTTGGGTAGATTGTGACATCTCCCATCTCATTTCTTATTCATGTTATTTGTTTCCTCTCCTGTTTTTCTTTTGTAAGTTTAGCCAGTGGTTTATCAACTTTGTTGGTCTTTTCAAAGAAGCAGCTTTTGGCTGTGTTAATTTTTTCAATTCTTCTGTTTCCTAATTTATTTAATTCTACTCTAATCTTTATTATCTATTTTGTCTTCATGCCTGAGAGGTTCCTCTCTTTCTATTTGTTCCAGCTGTAGGATTGATTCTTTGGCTTGGGCCCTTTCTTCATTCCAGGTGTGTACATTCACAGAGATAAGTTGACCTCAGAGCACTGCTTTGACTGTATCCATAGGTTCTGGTAAGATGTGTTTTCATTCTCATTTGACTCCATAAATTTCTTTATTACATCTTTGATTTCTTCTATAACCCATGAATTTTTGAGCAAGGTTTTATTCAGTTTCCATGACTTCAAATTTCTCCCCATGTTTTTTCCCCTATTGATTTCAACTTTTATGGCTTTAGGATGCGAGAAGAAGATTGGCAATAATTCAATGGCTGGATCTTGTTGAGACTTGCTTTATGATCTAATGCATGATCTAGTGTGAAGGATGTTCCATGTGAATTGGAAAAGAAGGTGTATTTATCTGTCGTTGGGTAAAAAGTTCTGTATATGTTAATGAGGTCTAGTTGGTTGATTGTCACAATGAGATCTGTATCTTTACTGACCTTTTTTCTAGATGATCTGTCCATCACTGGAAGTGGAGTGTTGAAGTCTCCCACTGTTACTGTGGAGTGATCTATCTTGTTTTTCAGTGTTGTCAGCATTTGTTCAATGTATTTATGCGTTCTGGTACTGGATGTGTAAATACTTAATATTATGTCCTGCTTATGTGTTAAAACTTTCAGCAATAAATAGTGACCATCCTTGTCCACAATGGTGGATTTTACATTAAAATCTATTTTATCTG
Source organism: Heterohyrax brucei (assembly GCA_028571685.1). Lineage (NCBI taxonomy): Eukaryota > Metazoa > Chordata > Mammalia > Hyracoidea > Procaviidae > Heterohyrax > Heterohyrax brucei. The sequence continues at coordinate 135,341,644 of CM053150.1, forward strand.
AGATTAGTATTGCCACTCTTGCTCTTCTTTGAAAGTTGTTAGTTTGTTATATTTTTCCATCCTTTGATTTTTGTATTGTTCAGATCTTTGAGTCTAAGGTGTGTTTCTTGTAAGTAGCATATAGACAGATTGTGTTTTTTAATCCAAGCTTATAATTCTCTGCCTCTTTATAGGAGCATTCAATCTATTTAAATTCATTGTAATTATTGATTCATATATATTTAGTGCTGTCATTTTCATGCCCTTATTTCTGTGTTGTTGCTGTTTTCTTTGTTCCACTTAATACTCAGTTCTGGGTCTTTTTTTTCCCCAGTTTACTTTTTATCCTTTTCAGTATTGGTTATGTATTCATTGAGACTCCTGTATTATGTTTCCTGTTTTGATATGTAGCACTGTTAGTTTGCTTTGCGGCTACCCTTTTGTTTCCCCTTAATGGTGTAACTTTAAACCAATCTTTAAGTTTTTTATATGTCCTTAATTTCCTCTCGATCTGAATCAGTTGTAACTACTGTAATGTATTTCTCTTTTTTGTGTGATGATAACACAGTTTTCATGTTAAGCTCTCTTGTTCCTTACTTTTAATATTTTAGTTTTGATTCAGCTGTGTGACTTCCTTAAATGAGTAGGACTCTGGATGTTCTGTCCTGCACTGCATCCTTAAGTACACAACTGATGCTACTGATTTTCTAAACAAAGCTTCTTTCAGTATTTCTTGTAGTTTGGGTCTGATTTTTACAAAGTCTCTAAGCTTCTATTCTTCCGAGAATGTCTTAATTTCACTGTTATATTTGAGAGATAATTTTGCAGGATATATAATTCTTGGTTGGATGTTTTTCTCCTTCAAGGCTTTGCAGATGTCATCTTACTGTCTTCTTCCAAAATGGTTTCTTCCAGAAAGTCAGACAAAAGCCTACAGGGCTTCCCTTTGTATGTTAATTTTGATTTAAGACTTGCTGCTTTTAAGAGCCTCTCTTTATGTTTCACTTTATTAAGCTTGCTTATAATATGTCTTGGTATCTTTCTTTTGGGGCCTAGTTTTTGTGCAGTTTGATAAGCATCTTGAGTATCTATGTTCTCTTCTTTCACAATGTCCAGGAAGTTTTCTGTCAGCAACTCTTCAACAATTTCTTCTGTATTTTCTGCTATCCTTTCCTGCTCAGGAACTCCAGTTATTCATAGATTATTCCTCTTTATAGAGTCCCACATGCTTCTTAACCCTTCTTCATTTTTCTTGTTTCCTTTATCTGATTTCTCCTCATAAATTCTGGTGTCCATAGCCTAATCTTCAAGCTCAATAATTCTGCATTCCAGTTCCTCTGTCTTGCTCTTTTGGCTTTGCTTTGAATTGTCTAATTCTCTAATTTTATTATTGCTCTGCCAGATATCAGGTTGTTGATATTCTAGCAGTTCATATAGCTTTCTTAATTTTTCATTTTGTTCTGCTGCATTTTGTTTAATCTTTAGAAGGGCTCTATACATAATTCTTTTGTGTTCTACCTCCCATAATTTCAAAAAGCCTTCTTCATCTAAGAAGTTGTTTAAATCTTTATTTTGGGAGTCTTCCAGAACCATGGTAGTCTGCTTATTTAAATGGTTAGATACTGATTGTTGTCTTCAGGGGTGGCAGGCCCTGAGTCAGAGATGGCACCCTGCTTATGGAGTGTCTGTGAAGCCATCAGCCAAGGCTATGACATGGCTCAGTGGAGGGTGGTGGACATAGTGCCACCACAAGCAGTGGCCAGCCACTGCTGTGCTGTATAGCTGCTCTTAAAAGCTGCCTTTCTGCTGAGAAAGGTGTTGGCTAGCCACAGCTGATAGCAATCAGGCCCTCAGGTATGGCAGTCCCCGCCTCCTGGCTAACAAAGACCACACCTCAGTGGCAGTCAACAGATGCAATGATGTAGCTTAAAGAATGGAGGGGTTAGGGCCCCACCACAATTGGCCACCAGCTGCCACTAATTTCTCTAGGGATGATTATGTTAAAACTGCTTTTTCTGCTGGGAAAAACACTGTCCAAACAGGCACAGTTGCTCAGCATGAGAATTAGCCTTAGCTGAGCCCTCAGGTGAGGTTCATTCCAACTCTGAGCTGACCAAGTGGTGTCCTGTCTGAGCTGCATCTGTTATAGTGAGTCAGCAGAATCTATGACACAGCTCAGAGAAGAGAGGGAGGAGGGGCACTGGCACCTTCAGTCACTCTAAATGTGGCTGCCTAAACACAGTGTCTGCTGCAGGATACACTGTTTACTCAGACACTGCAGATCAGTAAAGTAGCTGGGTCGTGCCAGGCTCACAGGTTCAGCATACCTGTAATCCTGTCAAGCACTGCACCAGCAGAAGCTGTATTCACTGTCCCACTGTCTTGTGACTGACAAGGTATTTTCCCCCTTCCTGTTGTGCAGCTCAATCTCATAACCTTACACCTGATCTTGGAGCTCCCAGAATGTCCACACTGCTCCTTTCAATTACTTTTCTTGGCCTTAGTTCTCAGAAGGAATTGAGGAGACATGTGGCTAGTCTGCCATTTTAGCCCCACCTCTCAGCAATGATAATTATTATTCCTCACTGTCTTCTGAATCTCATTTGAATTTCTGGAAATTTCCTGTCAATGTATTGTTGCAACCATTTTTGAATGATCTTCAGCAAAATTTTACTTGGGTGTGATATAAATGACAAAAAAAAACCCTAAAATCAGGACTGTTGGGTCAATTCTGACTTATAGCAACTCTATAAACAGAGTAAAACTGCCCTGTAGAGTTTCCAAGGAGTGCCTGGTGAATTTGAACTGCCAACATTTTGGTTAGCAGAGATATATGTTGTTGAGACTAACACATACACATGTTATGTATATATGTGATGTATATATATGCATACATACACTATGCCACCAGGTATTAATAATAGTGTTCAGTAATTTCTACATCTGTTCAATCACTTTTCTTTGGAATAGCATAAATAAGGATCTCTTCCAGTCAGTTGGTCAGGTAGCTCTCTTCCAAATCTGTTTGCATAAGCAAGTGAATGCTTTCAGTGCTGCATCTGCTGTTGAAACATCTTAGTAGGTATTCCATCACTTCCTGTACATTGTTTTTCTCTAGTGTCTGCAGTGCTGATTGAATCTCCTCCTTTAGTACCATCAGTTCTTGATCACATGGTGCCTCCTGAAATGACTGAATATCAGTTCTTTTTGGTACAGTGACTTTGTATTACTTCCATTTTCTTTCGATGCTCCCTGCACAGTTCAGTATTTTGCCTATAGAATCCTTCTGTATTGCAACTCAAAACCTGAGTATTCTCTTTAGCAATTTCAGCTTGAAAAAGGCCAATCATATTATTTTCTTTTGATTTCCTAACTTCAGGTCTTTGCACATCTCATTATACTTTGTTTTCTGGAGTCTCCCTTTGAAATCTTCTGTTCAATTCATTTAGTTCATCACTTCTTCCTTTTGCTTTAGATACTTGGCATTCAAGCGTAAGTTTCAGAGTCACTTCTGACATCCATTTTGGTCTTTTCTTTCTTTCCTGTCCCTGCATTCTTCATATATAAAGACCTTGACGTCATTCCACAGCTTATCTGGTCTTTGGTCATTAATGTTCAATGAGTCACATCTGTTCTTGAGATGGTCTCTAAATTTTGGTGGGATATACCCATAGTTGGAGCCCTAGTGATATGGTGATTAAGAATTTGGCTGTTAACCAAAAAAATGGCAGTTCAAATCCACCAGCTACTCTGTGGAAACCCTACGCAGCAGTTTTACTCTAACTTACAGGGTCACCATAAGTCAGAACTCACTCAACATCATCTTGCAACAATACTCAAGGTTGTAGTTTGGTTCTGGTGGATTTGTTATAATTTTCTTCAGCTTCAGTTTGAGTCTATGTATTAGCTATTTATGCTGTGTTCCATAACAAGGCATTTGACCATATTCTGACTCATGGTATCAAGAAACTAGGAAAGAACATTTTAAACGGAAGGAACAGCATGAGTGGAAACTCTAAAATAAGAAAAAGAAAGCTCTTGGAATGCTTTAAAAATTAAATTACAGTTTATGTGGCTACAGCATCTTGAGTTGGGGAGGAATTGCACCAGAGGTGACTGTGAAGACAAGCAAGAGTTGGATTTTTCAGGGTTTTACAGTCTATGATAATAATTTTGAATTTTGTGCCTTGTGTGGGGAATAGAAAACAAATGTAATTTAGTTGATATATGTACAGGATGAACTGAAAGTGAAGGAAGTAAGATAGAATTAGAAAAATCGTTAAGAAGACTAACATTCTGTTGTAGTGCTAGAGGAGAGATGAGAGCTGCCATGGAGAAAGTGTAAAGTTTTGCGATTTATAAAGGTTAAGTTAGTAAGCCTCAGGGATAGATTTGATACAAGGATGAGAGAAAGAGGAACCAAGGATGACTTCTAAACTGAATGAGTAATGATTAATTCTAGTACTAGAAGAAAGAAGTAGGTTTGAAGGATAATAATTCAGTTTCTTTTTCAAAAATAACTAAACTATTCCAAAAAGTATTGATTTGGCAGTGACTCTGCTGACTTCTGCTCTCTACTCTCTCTGGTCCTAGTACAAATCTGCAGCCTGAAAATAGTAGCTTATGGGACCCAATGTCAGGCCCTGGCAGAAGCTGATAGTAAGCAATGGCGTGGGTTTTTCCCTCTGTGTTTGACAAACATATTGGGTCTGGAAGTTCTTGGAGAAAATAAAATTGCTAGGGAAAATCTACAAACCACCACAAAGCAAGGAAAAGATTGTTCCTGAGGAGAGCTGCAGGTCTACCTAACCTTGGGACAGACAGGCAGAATTTTGGACAGAGTTTTCCCTGCTCGTGTTTTGGGAAAAAGCGAGTAACTGTACAAAATGTGGTGTCTGCTACAGAAGTGAATCCTGCAAGACACATATAATTTTGAATTAATAATGTGTATTATATTGGAAACCCAGGTAGTGTAGTGGTTAAATGCTATGTCTGCTAACGAAAATATTAGCCGTTTGAATCCACCAGGTGCTCCTTGGAAACTCTATGGAGCAGTTCTACTCTGTCCTGTAGGGTGACTATGAGTTGGCATTGACTCAATGGCAGTTCGGTTTTTTTCTTGTTTTTAATTATATGATGATTTTGATCACTAAGATGTGTCTGACCTAAGCCATGATCTTTTCAGTTACATCTTGTGCATGTTAAACCCGAGTATTAAAAATGGTAGCCCAACAAAAGGACAAATATTGTATGAGACCTCTATGATAAGATCTCAAAAACAGACTTGTGTATGGAAGAAAAGACTCTTTTACAGCTGAAAGGGAGGGGAGGGAGGGAAGGGGGGAGGGTTTAGATTAGATAGTTGCTAGGTATCTGGTTGGGTGAAATCAGTGATAGCACACATTAGAAACAAGAACAATATTAAGTGGACTTAAACATAACATGAGTACTCCTTACATCTTAACCCAATATTGCAAGGATAGAGTAGCTGGGGCAAGGGGTGGGGGACCATGCTCTTAGGCGAAAGCAACGCCAATTGGCACAACTAGCATTTTGCTAAGAGGTCTTTCTGCACCCCACGTTGGTGAGTGGCATCTGGGGTCTTAAAAGCTGCCAAGCTGCCATCTGAGGGCACAGCAAATGGTCCCAACTCAGCAGGAACGGATGCTCACCGAAAACCAAAGTTACATGGGGGAAAGACAACCCAGAAGACAAAGAGACCCTCATCAGTGGGTGCCTACATCAACTTGGGACCGGAAGAACCGGATGGTGCCCGGCGACCACCAGTGACAGCTGCGATGGAGCTCACTAAGTTAAGTCTCACTGGCAACGCAAGAATAAAAAGGGGGGCACCCTGAGATCCCCACTAAAGGACCTCAATTGATGGTCCAGTGGTTTTGGGGTTCCCCTGGGAGCATGGTCCCTCACCCTGATGCTGCCCTTGACCATAAATCATAACGAAAGTCCACGCTTCTGGCAGGAATGGATTGGACTTGGTGATGCAGTTGACCATATATTGGATGCACTTTATGGTTCTATATATCTATAGGATGTCATCCTGCTGACCTCTGGCTGGGGGAAGGAGAGTGGGTGGAGAGGAGGGGGAAAAAAAAGAGACTGTTGGGAGAATGAGACATGTATGGAGCAGAGAGGAATAGTGTGCTGTCACCGGGCAAGGAGAGCAGTGGAAGCTGCATATAGGTGGGTATGTAAATTTATACGTGAATGTATATTTTCACTCAGTTATATTAATTTCTAGTAATTTAATAAAATTTAAATAATCTTAAATCAGAATTTTTGTCTTCCTGTTTAAAGCCAAAATTTTAATCAAAATATATAGCATCGAAAAATCAACACTGATAACCCTTAAATGAGCCAATACTTACAGAGGCCTTTCTTTTATGATTTGAGACTAACGTATTTATATGTTATGTATATATACAATGTATGTATATATCGTACTTAATGAAGACTATCAGAAAAAGGAGGAGCCCTGGTGGCACAGTAGTTCATAGCTCTGCTGCTAACCAAAAGGTCATCTGTTCAAATTCACCATCCACTCTTTGGAAATCTTATTGGGCAGTTCTACTCTGTCCTATATGGTCACTTTGAGTCAGAATCTACTTGATGGCGATAGGTTTATGGTTTATATCAAGCAAAGGAACCCTGGCAGCACAGCTGTTAAGAGCTATGACTGCTGACCAAAAGGTTAGCTGCTTGAATCCACGAGCTGCTCCCTGGAAACATTATGGAGCAGTTCTACTGTGTCTTATGGAGTCACTATGAGTTGGAATCAACTCAGTGGCAATGGTTTTGGCTTTGGTTTCAGGCGAAAGGTCCCTGGGTAGTGTGAAAGTTTAAATGATACTACTAACCAGAAGGTTGGTGGTTCAAACCTACCCAGAGGCACTTTAGAAGAAAGGCCTGAACAATCCGCTTCTGAAAGGTCACAACTTTGCAAACCTCATGGAACAACACTGTACTCTGCAAAGCATGACATTGCCATAAGTCAGAATCAACTCAGTGGCAACGAACATGAGGCCAAGTAAAACATGAACAAATATGAAGACTGAGCTATCTAAGTGGTATGAATTATGGCCAGAGTTAACAGGACCACATTAATGAACTCCTTGTGTTGAAAAGGAGTGTAGCTTGGCTTCCTCATGGTGTTTAATGTGGACCGGAAATAAACACATGACAACAGAAGCAAATGATCATGACAGTAATATGGCATGAAAAAATGTGTAGCATGTCTCTTATTAACTTCCTCGAGAGTTTTTTTTATAACTTTTTCACTTTGAAATAATTTGTTGTAATTCATCTAGTTTTTCTCCAATGAATATGTTTTATATGATCATTGTATAATACCAAAATTGGGATACTAGCACCAGCTAGTATTATGCCATTTAGACTTTGCTGAGCCTTAGTTTCTCCTTTTCCAAAAGTGTAAGCATAGAGCTTAAGGTCACTAAACCTATCTATATTTTTTTCCACCACAGACAGTCAGGAACAATAACAGTAAGATAAGCTGAGTATACTAGTCACAAGATCAAGGTATATAGAGAATGTGCATCTGCATAATGTGTGTGCATAATTCAATACTGTAAAAATTAGTTCTAAAACTTTGGGAAAATATACTTTCAATTTATTATAATTAAGATGCCTTTCCATCTATATTTTTGGATGATATTCTCAATTTTGGTTGAAATTTTAAGAGAATAGTCTGTTCTTGAATACTAGGCTTACTTCATGATCTTGTTACCATATTTAACACTGGTTAACATATTTTTATGGAAACTCTGGTGTTATAGTGGTGAAATGCTATGTCTGCTAACCAACAGGTCAGCAGTTCAAATCCGGCAGGTGCTCTTTGGAAACTCTATGGCACCATTCTATTCTGTCCTACAGGGTCACTAAGAGTCAGAATCTGCTTGACAACATATTTTTAGCATTGGCTAAATTACATCTTCATTTGTCCAACAGCCAGATATTATGCTATTTTTATAGGTAAAATTGATACAGAGAGGTATTCGAGAAGTCCTTAAAACGATGTTTAAAAAATAAAAGCTAGAAATTTGAGAATACTCATAGTGAAGTCAGAAGAGGTGTTCTGAATTCTATTCACTCTAAATCTACAATTTTCCTTTCCCCTGAGTTTTTGTGTGTCTGCTTTGGCATTATTTTGAGCACAATCTCATTTTGACAAGAGTATCTTTTCACCTATGACAGTCTGGCTTGACCATGATCATGACCTTGCACACTGTAGGCAAGGAAGCCTTTGCCAGATTACAAGTGGTACCAGAGTCATGTGCAACAACAATTGAAATTCTACAGCTCAGTTACCAAAAATCTGGGATGACAATTGACTCATGGAGCAATAGGAACATGAGATATGGAGTCAGAACTTGCTTTGAATCCCAATTTGCATAGTGTCCATAGATAACTCTGTGGATTGGGACCAACAAAGGAACAGGGTAGCTGAACTCTTAACAGAATTTTGAGTATAAACACAGAGATGTTTTATTCTCTGCCTCATTTTAAGCTGCCTTCTAAATATGAGTGTTTCTGGACCCAGTGGCATAATTTCCAGCAAGGCAGGATTCAGAAGCCCTGAGAGTGAATCTTGCCCTTAAAAAGCAGAGTCAAGAGGGGGAGCCAAGATGGCAGACCACACACACACACATCTCCTTAATTCCTTCTGAAAACTAAGGCCTGGATTCATAATTGAACAGAGCATTCTGGACACGCAGTGCGACCTAGGACACAGTATAAGGTTGTCAGATTGGACTACTTGCCACTAAATGGGCAACTTTTCTCTTACTGAGCTCCACTCCTGCTGACTTGCTGCTTAGGCAGACCATAGCTACTGGTACTTTTAATTTTTTTCTTTTTGTTTGCCAGTAAGTGGCAGGTGGGCATAAGCTGGCAGACACACTGAGCTACAGTGCTGAAGTGAACGGCACGTACCACAGCAGAGATACAGGGTGTGGGATAGTCACATTTTGAGACCCTGGCAGTGGACTGAGAGCACCACAGCCCCTGCACCCTGTCTTTTCTGAGCTATGCCATAGATTCTGCTGTTTTGCAATGGGAGGGGCAGCTTTACCAGGATGCCATCTCAGTCAGCTGGGAGGTGGAGTCACCCAACCAGAGGCCTTAGCAGGGGCTAATTCCCAGGCTAGGAGGCAGTGTCACTCTAGGGAGCACTTTCCAATGGAAAGGCTGTGTTTAGCACAGTGTTGTCTGATAGGAAAGGCCTGGTGGTGGAAAGCAGCAGGGCTATAGACCCGCCCTACTTTGAACTATGTCATGACGTCTCAGGATGACCAAAAAGGTGCCTCTGTTGTCAACCAGAAGTCAGGGTCTGCCACACCTGATGGTCTGACTGATCTTGGAAGCTGGCAGGTGGTTTTTAGCTTTTTAAAATAAGACTGCCTGGAGAAATAACTGCTGTGAAGCCCAACAGCATCTCTTCCAGCCTTTATTGACACACATCATAGGGTCAACTGACGGCCCCCCAGTGACTCCATAAGTAGGGCATTGTCTTTGCCAACCAGGAGGCATGTCCTGCCTGCCCAGACAGTCAACTAGGGTCAGTCATTAGAGTACACAGAGGCAGCTGATGACCAACTCCCCTCTCAGAACTACTCCTCAGCTCCTGTTGAGGTAACAGCAGAGAAACTAAACAGCCTATAGATGGCCCATAGGCAATAGACCACCACTAAACATTTACAAAAACAGCCTGCCATGACTCCAGAAAACTCTCAAAATAAAGAATCAAGAAAATTTCCCAGATAAAGAAGCCTTTCTGAAACTATTGGAGGTTGAGTGTAAAAGAATTATATAGAGCACCCTCCGAGAGATTAACCAAACTGCAGCAGAGCAAAATGAAAACTTAAGTGAGCTATTCAAACTGATAGAATATTAACTTTCTGAAATCCAACAGATCAGTAGCAAAATTACAGAATTAGACAATTAGGTTCAAAGCCAAAAGAGCTGAACTGAGGAAATGGAAGTCAGACATAGTGATCTTGAGGATAGAGCAACTGACACTAGCAGTTATGGGGAGAAATCAGAGAAAAGAAATAAGAAAAATGAAGAAACATTAAGAAACATGTGGGACTCTGTCAAAAGGAATAATCTACATCTAATTGGAGTTCCTGAACAGGGATGGATAGCTGAAAACACAGATAATATTGTTGTTGGGTTGCTGACAGAAACTTCCCTGACATTATGAAAGAAGAGAACATAGATATCCAAGACATGTATCAAATTCCACAAAAACTAGACCCCAGAGGAAAGACACCAAGACATACTACAATCAGGCTTAACAAAAAGAAACATAAGCAGAAAATCCTAATGACAGCAAGACTTAAAGCAAAACTGACATTCAGAGGGAAGTCCTGTAGGCTTTTGTCTGACTTCTAGGCAGAAACAATGTTGGTAAGGAGGCATGTGATTACACAGTCAAAGCCTTAAAGGAGAAAAACTTCCAACCAATAATTGTTTATCCTGAAAAACAGTCTTACAAACAGGAAGATGAAATTAAGACACTCACAGGTAAACAGAAGCTTAAAGACTTTGTAAAAACCAAACCCAAACTACAAGAAATACTAAAAGAGGCTCTTTGCTTAGAAAAACAAAACCATTAAGTGTATACTTAAGGAGGCAATGCAGGACATAACATCCAGAAACCTACTCAGTTAGGGAAGGCACAAAAGCTATAATATTAAAAGAAACGAACCAGTAATCATATCATGAAAACTAAGACACCATCACACTAAAAAGAGGGATATACTATAGTAGGTATAGTCCGTTCTGATGGAGATGAATTTAAAAAGATATATAGAGGTAAAATTGAGTGTAAACTTAGAATCTTAGGGGGATTATTGAGGTAGCCACAAACCACAAGACCAATGCAACATGACTGGAAGAGATTCATATTTATGCCCATTCCAAAGAAAGGTGATCCAATTAAATGTGAAAATTACCAAACAACATTGTTGGTATCAGATGCAAGTAAATTCTACTCAAAATCGTTCAAAAGCAGCTACAACAATATATTGACAAGGAATTGCCAGAAATTCAAGCTGGATTCAGAAGAGGACATGGAACCACAGATACCATCACTGATGTCACACAGACAGAATACCAGCAAGATGTTTACTTGTGTTTCATTGACTACTCAAAAGCATTCGACTATGTGGATCATACTAAACTATGGCTACCATTGAGGAGAATGGGAATTCCAGAACATCTAATTGTGTTCTTAAGGAATCTGTGTATGGATCAAGAGGCAGTCATGTAAACAGAACAAGGGGACACTACAACACACCAAAATACCAACAATGCAACATACAAAAACAAGAAATGTAATACAAGAGTCTCAACAAACAAGAAGCCAACACTGAAAAAGATGAAAATCAACCCATAAAGAATGACCCAGAACAGAACATTAAGAGCAACATAGAAAATACCAACACAAAAACAAATACATCAAAATGACAGTACTAAACACAAAACTATCAACAATTACACTCAATGTAAATGGACTGAACACTCCAATAAAGAGACAACGAGTGACATCATGGATCAAAAGACATGACACGTCTATATGTTGCTTATGACAAACACACCTTAGACATAAAGATATGAACAAACTGAAAATTAAAGGATGGAACAGTATACACCAAGCTAACAATATACAATGAAGAGTATGTACGGCACTACTAATCTCAGATAAAATAGACTTTAATGTAAAATCCATCATTATGGACAAGGACGGTTACTATATATTGCTGAAAGGTTCAGTGCACAAGCAGGACTTAACAACATTAAATATATATGTACCCAATATTAAGCATCTAAATACATCAAAAAAACACTGACTACATGGAAAAATGAGATAAATCACTCCACAACAATAGTTGGAGACTTCAACATCCCACCTTCAGTAATGGGCAGATCTTCTAGAAAAAAACCTCAGTAAAGACACAGAAGATCTTGTGACAATTAATCAACTAGACCTCGTCGACGTATACAGAACTTTTATTTTTTCCTACAGTGAACATTATTTATTGAGGTTTTTTTTTAAAAAAACCTCTATTTGGAAGAATTCAAGTCATTTTTTTCTTATCTAATATTGTATGTGTTCTGAAGGTCAAATTTTTTTTTCTTCTTTTTTAGCATGCTAACATAATTTACTTTTATTTATTACAGTAATTGAATAAAATTTCTAACAACTATCAACTATTTCATCTATGATAAACCTTCACACCCTCCCCCAGCCTTGTAGCCAACAAAGTTATCTTCTTCTGTAGATAATTGTATTTTAAAGTCCTTATAATAGGGGTCTCATAAACTATTTGTCATTTTGACTCTGACTGATTTCACTCAGCATATCTTCCAGTTGAAATGTCATGAGAGGTTTTATAAAATCTTTTTTTTAATTTTTATTTTCATTTAACATAACTGAGTGAAAATGTACATTCACATATAAATTTACATGACCACCTATATGCAGCTTCCATTGCTCTCCCTGTCCGGTGACTACATACTATTCCTCTCTGCTCCATACATGTCTCATCCTCCCAACAGCCTCCTTTCCCCTCCTCTCCTTCCACTCTCCTTCCTCCAGCCAGAGGTCAGCAACATGATAACCTATAGATGTATAGAACCATAAAGTGCTTCCAATACATGGTCACTCTGCATTGTCAAGTCCAATCCATTCCTGTCCAAAGAGTGTACCTTTGTTGTAATTTATGGGAAAGGGCAGCCTCAGGGCCGGGGGCCATGCTCTCAGAAGAACCCCAAAACCGCTGGACCATCAATTGAGGTCTTTTAGTGGAGATCTCATGATGCACCTCTTTTTATTCTTGTGTTGCCAGTGAAACTCCTCTCTGTGAGCTCCATCGTGGCTATCGCTGGTGGGGGCCGGGCACCATCCGGTTCTTCCGGTCCCAAGTCGATGTAGGCACCCACTCTTGTGGGTCTCTCTGTCTTCTCGGTTGTCTTTACCGCATGTCATTTTGGTCATCGGTGAGCATCCGTTCCTGCTGAGTTGGGACCATTTGCTGTGTCCTCGGATGGCAGCTTGGCAGCTTTTAAGACCCCAGACGCCACTCACCAATGTGGGGTGCAGAGAGCTCTCTTAGCAAAATGCTAGTTGTGCCAATTGGCCTGGAATTCGCCTAAGAGCATGGTCCCCCACCCCTTGCCCCAGCTACTCTATCCTTGCAGTATTAAGTTAAGATGGAACGAGTACTCAAGTTATGCTGAAGTCCACTTAATGTTGTTCTTGTTTCTAATGTGTGCTATCACCGCTTTCTCCCAACTAGATTTCTAGTGACTAAACTAAACCCTTCCCCCTCACCCTCCTTCCCTCCCCTCCCTTGCAGCTGTCAAAGAGTCTTTTCTTCTATACACAAGTCTGTTTTTGAGATCTTATCGTAGAGGTCTCATACAGTATTTGTACTTTTGTCGCTGACTACTTTCACTCAACACAATGTCTTCCAGTTGAAACCAGGTTAGGAGATGTTTCCTGGAATCATCGTTATTCTTTATCATTGCGTAGTGCTCCATTGAGTATATGTACCACAGTTTATCTATCCATTCTTCTATTGTTGGGCATCTAGGTTGATTCCATCTTTTTACTATCGTGGACTGTGCTGCGATAAACATTCTGGTGCATGTGTCCGTTGGTGTGAAAGGCCTTGATTCTGTAGGATATATTCCAAGTAGTGGAATTACTGGGTCAAATGGTATACCAATATCCATTTTTTTAAGGAAGCGCCAGATTGCCTTCCAAAGAGGCTGGACCATTTTGCAACCCCACCAACAGTGTAGGAGGGTTCCACTTTCTCCACAGCCTCTCCAGCATTTATTGTTTTGTGTTTTCTGGATCATGGCCAATCTTGTTGGGGTGAGATTGTATCTCATTACTGTCTTGATTTGAATTTCTTTAATAACTAAAGATCGTGAACATGTCCGCATGTTTTTTTTGGCTGCCTGGATCTCCTCTTTAGTGAAGTATCTGTCCATCCCCTTTGCCCATTGCTTAATTGGATGGTTTATCTTCTTCTTATTGATATTTTCTAGTATCTTATAGATTATGGAGATCAGGCGTCAGTCTGACATAGAGTTGCCAAATATTTTTTCCCATTCTGTGGGTGTTCTTTTAATTCTATTAATAAAGTCTTTGGATGAGCAAAAGTGTTTGATTCTTAATAGTTCCCATTTATCTATTTTCTCTTCTGTTGATTGAGGTTTCTTTGACAGATTTTGGAGTCTGTCCTCATTGTGTATTAAAACTTCCATTGTTGTTCCTACCTTTTCTTGGATGAGTTTTATTGTTTTAGGTTTGATATTTAGGTCTTTTATCCAGTTGGAGTTGGTTTTTGTATAAGGTGTAAGATATGGATCTTGATTCAGTTTATTGCAGATGGATAACCAGTTTTGCCAGCACCATTTGTGGAAGATACTGTTTTTACCCCAGTTTAATGTCTTAGGGCCTTTGTAGAATACCGACTGTTCATAGGCAGATGGTGTCATCTCTGGGGTCTCAATTCTGTTCCATTGATCGATCTGTCTGTTCTTGTACCAATACCAGGCTGTTTTGATCACTGTGGCAGTGTAGTATGTTCTAAGGTTGGGTAATGAGAGGCCTCCCAGTGTTTTCTTCTTCTTTAGTAGTACCTTACTTATCTGGGGCTTCTTCCCTTTCCAAACAAAATTGGTGATTTGTTTCTCCATCTCATTAAAAAAATGATGCTGGAACTTGTATTGGGATTGCATTATATAAATAAATTGCTTTGGGTAAAATAGACATTTTCACAATGTTAAGTCTTCCTATCCATGAGCAGGGTAGGTTTTTCCATTTATCTAAGTCTGTCTTAGTTTCTTGTAGTAAGGGCTTGTAGTTCTCTTTGTAAAGGTCTGCTGTTTCTCTGGTTAGATGAATTCCTAGGTACTTTATCTTCTTAGGGGCTATCGTAAATGGTATTGCTTTAATAATTTCCTCCTTAACAGTCTCGTTGTTGGTATAAAGGAATCCTACTGATTTACTTATGTTTATCTTGTATCCTGAGACTTTGCTGAACTCTTCTATCAGTTTCAGTAGCTTACTTATAGATTCCTTGGGGTTCTCTGCATATACAATCATATCATCTGTGAACAGGGTGATTTTAACTTCCTCTTTGCCGATGCAGATGCCCTTTATTTCTTCGTCTTGTGTAATTGCTCTGGCTAGAACTTCTAGCACAATGTTGAATAGGAGAGGTGACAGTGGGCATCCTTGTCTAGTTCCTGATCTCAAGGGAAAGTCTTTCAGTTTTATAAAATCTTTATAAAATGTGCATTGTTTTTTGTCATAGCATAGAATTGAAGAAAAAATTCAAGCCTCGAGTTGCAATAGCGAAGGATTCTACAGGGAAACTATTAAACGACTCAGAGAATACCAAAAGAAGGTGAAAGGAATACAGAGTCATTACACCAGAAAGAACTGGTCAGTGTTCAGCCATCTGAAGAGGTAGCATATGATCAGGAACCAATGGTGCTGAAGGAAGAAGTCGAAGCTACACTGAAGGCATTAGTAAAAAACAAGGCTCCTGAAATTGACTGAATATCAGTTGAGGTATTTCAACAAACAGATGCAGCACTGGAAGTACTCACTCATCTACGCCAAGAAATCTGGAGGACTGCACCTGGCCAACTGACTGGAAGAGATCCATATTTATGCCCATTCCAAAGAAAGATGATCCAACTGAATTTGTAAATTACTGAACAACATTGTTGATATCAGATGCAAGTAAAATTCTGCTCAAAAATCATTCAAAAGCAACTACAACAATATCAATACATTGACAAGGAACTGCCGGAAATTCAAGCTGGATTCAAAAGAGGACATGGAACTGGGGATGTCATCGCTGATGTAAGATGGATCTTAGCTGAAAGCAAAGACTACCAGCAAGATGTTTACTTGTGTTTCATTGACTATGCAAAAGCATTCAACTATGTGGATCATACTAAACTATGGCTACCATTGAGGATAATGGGAATTCCAGAACATCTAATTGTGTTCTTAAAGAATCGTATATGGATCAAGAGACAGTCGTGTGAACAGAAAAAGGGGACACTGCATGGTTTAAAGTCTGGAAAGGCGTGCATCAGGGTTGTATCCTTTCACAATACCTTTTTAATTTGTAGCCCGAGCAACTAATGCGAGAACCTGGATTATATGAAGAAGAAAGAGGCATCAGGAATGAAGGACGACTTATTAACAACCAGCAGACAACACTACCTTACTTGCTGGAAATGAAGAAGATTTGAGGCATTTACTGATGAAGATCAATGACTGCAACCTTCAGTATGGATTGCACCTCAACATAAGGAAAACAAAAATCCTCACAGGAAGCAATGTTGTCACAAATGAAGAAAGTATTGAGGTTGTCAAGGATTTTATTTTATTTGGGTCCACAATCAATGTCCTTTGAAGCAGCAGTCAAGAAATCAAAAGATGAATTGCACTGGGAAAATCTGCTTCAAAGTATTCAAAAGTAAGGATGTCACCTTGAAGGCTAAAACGTGTCTGACCCAAGCCATGGTATTTTCCGTCACATCGTATGTATGCTAAAGCTGGACTATGAACAAAGAAGACAGAAGAATTGATGTCTTTGAATTGTAGTGTTGGAGAAAAATGTTGAATGTACAATAGACCACCAAAAGAACAAATAGATCTGTTCTGGAAGTACAACCACAGTGCTCCTTGGAAGCAAAGATGGCAAGAGTGTGTCTGACATACTTTGGATATGTAGTAAGGAAAGATCAGTCCCTGGAGAAGGACTGATGCTTGGTAGAGAGGAGAGTCGGAGAAAAAGAGGAAGATCCTTGATGAGATGGGTTGACACAGTGGCTACAGCAATGAGCTTAAGCATAAAAACGACTGTAAACAAATGGCACAAGACCAGGCCATGTTTCATTCTATGAGCTGAAATCAATTTGATGGCACCTAACAACAACATCAGGTCCATTCTGACTCATGATGACCCTATATACCACAGAAACACTGTCCTGTCTTGTACCATGCTCACAATCATTGTTATGGTTGAACCCATTGTTGCAGCCATTCTGCTAATATATCTTGTTGTCAGTCTTCCTCTTTTCTACTGACCACATGCTTTACCAAGCATGATCTCTCCTGACAATGACAATTATTATGACCTAGTCCTAATTATTCAAGGTGTCCTAGTGGTACAGTAGTTAAAGTATTTGGCTGCTAGCTGAAATGTTAGTAGTTAGAACCCACTAGGCACTCCATAGGAGGAAGATGTGACAGTCTGCTTCCATAAAGATTTACAGTTTGGGAGACCCTATCAAGCGGTTCTACTCAGTCCTGTGGGGTCACTATGAGTCAAAATCAACTTCAGGACAACAGGTCCTAATTATCCTACTGTTTTAGTCAGCCAGGGCTGCTTTAACAGAAATATCCCAGAGTAGATGGTTTTAACAAAGAAGGTTTATTCTTACACAGTCCAGCAGGCTACAAGTCCAAGTTCAGGATGTCCTTTCTGGGGGGAAGGTTTTCCTCTTTGTCGGCTCTGGAGGAAAGTCCAGTATTGTATCAGTATTTGCCAATGGAATGTCTTGGCACAGGAACCTCAGGTCTGAAAGATGCACTCTTCTCCCAGTGCTGCTTGCTTGATGGTGTGAGGTTCCCAATTCTCAGCCTGTCTCCCTTTCCTTTTATCTCTTGCAGGCTGAAAGGATTAAGGGTGGGGCAAGTCATATTCCAGGGAAACTCCCTTTTCAGTGGAGCAGGGAGGTGATCCTATGAAGTGATTTACAGCCTCACCCTAATCCTTTAACAGACAGCATAGGAAAACCACAAAACGGAGAACAGTCACAAGATACTGGGAATCATGGCCCAGCCACGTGGCTACACCTATTTTTGGGGGGACACAATTCAATCCATGACACCTACCATATCCTGACCAGTGGTTGTCTATTCCCAGTTTCAATATTCCCAGTGTTAGATAATTCACTACCTCTCCGCAAAAAAATTATTTAATTTTCTGCTTCCTTAACTGAACAATTTTCTCTGAACTGTCCATGATTTTCTTACATTTTTGTTCTGTGATATATTTGAGTAGGAAGTAGAGTTGAGAATGGGAGAAGAAAACAGTAGCACCTGTAGCTGAAACTTGATTTAATGGCTTGACACTTTGTCAATTTTTTTTAATCTACAAATCCATGAAGCAATGTTTTTTTAATTATGTTTAAGTGAAAGTACACAATCCAAGTCAATTTTTCATACCTGCCTCACTACAACTCTGTGCTCTCCCCACCTTGTGGCAACATACTCCTCCTTTTCTCTCTTTACTACTAGTATCCTCCCAGTGAACACCTGTCCCCTCCACTCCACTTTCTCCTTTCCCTTCTAGAAAGAAACCAGTAGGACAGCCTTCTACAAATGTATAAAACAATACAGTACACACACCACATGCTCACTCTGTGCCCCTGAGTCCAGTCCATTCTTAGCCTGAAGTGTTGACTTCAGTACTGGTTTCAGGTCTGGGGCTGAAGAAAGTCTGTGGGTCATGTTTCCAGGTGACCCTCAACATTGTCAGACCATCAGTGCTTGTCTTTTAATAGAGTTCTTGATCTGCATACCTTTACTTCTCATGTTGCATCAGGGACTCTACATTATGTCCTGTATCAAGGCTGTCTTTGGTGGTGGCCAGGCACCATTTGGTTCTTCTGGTCACATGCTGATGTAGTCTCCCAATCATTTGGGCCCTTCTGTCTCCTGAGCTCATTTTTCCTCATGTCGTTGATGTTTTCAGTCATCATCTGTTCCAGGTGGGTTGGGACCAATTGATGTTCCTCAGATGGCAACTTGCTGGCTTTTAAGACCCCAGACGCCACTCACCAATATGGGGTGACAAAGACTGTCTTAGCAAAAGGCTAGCTATGCCATCAACCTGGTGTCCCCTGAAAACATGTTCCCCAGACCCTTGTCCCTGCTGCTCTATCCTTTGAAATGTTAGGTTGAATTTAGAAAACCTTTTAGTTTATGGCGTAGTCCATTTATATTGACCTGCCCTCTACAGAGTTCTGTCATACCCTTCACCTAACAGAATACTTAGGGACTGTCTAATCTATGACCAACTCCCTCCATCCTCACACTTGTAGGCATCAAAGAGTCCTTTCTTCTGTGCATAAGTGCTTTTATAAATCCTTGTAATAGTGGTCTCATACAACCTTGTCCTTTTGCAGCTGACTGATTGCACTTAGCATAATGTCTTCCAGCTCAAACCAGGTTATAGGATGCTTCCTAAAATCATCACGTCGCCATGAGTCAGATCCAATTTGACGGCACTTGGCTTGGCTAAAATCATCATTGTCCTTTATCATTGCATAGAGTTCCATTGTGTATATATATCATTGTTTATTCATTCATGGATTGACGGTCACCTAGGTTGATTACATCTTTTTGCTGTTGTAGAGTGTACAGCAATCAATATTCATGTATCAGCCTTATTTCTGTAGAATACTTTCCAAGCAGTGGGATTGCAGGATCTAACTTTTGAAGAAAGCACCAAATTGCTTTCCAAAGAGGTTGTATCATTTTGCATTCCCACCGGCAATGTAGAGGAGTTCTGATCTTTCTGCAGCCTCTCCAGAATTTGTTGTTTTGCATTTTGTTAATTTTTGCCAGCCTCATTGGGGTGAAACATCTCATTATAGTTTTGATCTGGATTTCTCTAATAACTAATGATCATCGTAAGCATTTCCTCACAGTCTTTTGGATGCCTGGATGTCTTACTCGGTGAAGTATCTGTCCATGTCTTTTGCCCATTGTTTAATCAGGTTTTTTGTCTTTTTCTTGATATTTTGCAGTACCCTGTAGATAAATGATGGAGATTAGACACTGACCTGATAATATTTTTTCCCATTCTGTAGGCAGTCTTTAACTCTCTTGATAAAAGTCTTAGGATGAGCATAAGTGTTGATTTTTAGTAGTTCCCGTTTATCTATTTTCTTTTCTGTTGTTTATGCATTGTTGGATAGATTTTGTAGCCTGTTTAAGCCATGTAATAGAACTTCCATTGTTGTCTGTATTTTGTCTTCTGCAACTTTTATCGTTTTAGGTTTGATATTTAGGTCTTTGACCCATTTTGATTTAAATTTTGGGTAAAGTGTGAGATATGGGTCTTGTTTCAGATTTTTACAGATTGATATCCAATTTTGCCAACATCATTTGTTAAAAAGACTGTTTTTACCCCTTTATGACCTTTGTGCCTTTGTTGAATATCAACCATTCCTAAGAGAATGGTAATATTTCTGGGGTCTCTATTCTGTTCCGTTGGTCTATATGTCTGTTTTTGTATCAGTATGAGGCTGTTTCACCTACTCTGGCCTTGCAGTAGGTTGTAAGATTGGGTAGTGTCAGGCTTCCCAGTATCTTCTTCTTCTTCACTAGTGCTTTACTTACCCAGGGCTTCTTCTCTGTCCAAACAAAGTTAGTGATTTGTTTCTCCATCTCATTAAAAGATGGTACTGGAATTTATATTGGAATTGCATTGTATATGTAGATTGCTTTGGGTAAAATAGACATTTTCAAAATGTTAAGTCTTCCTATCCACAAGCAAGGTAGATTTCTCCACTTATATAAGTCTCTCTTGGTTTCTTGCAGTAGGTTCTTGTAATCTCTGTATATATCTTTTACATCTCTGGTTATTTTTATTCCTAGGTTTTTTATCTTCTTGGGGGCTATTGTAAATGCTATTGATTTGGTGATTTCCTCTTTAATGATTTCTTTGTTAGTATAAAGGAATCCTACTGATTTATTTATATTTGTCTTATATCCTGATGCTTTGCTGAAAACTAGTCTATTAGTTCCATTTGTTGACTTACGGATTCTTTAGGGTTTTCTGTGCATAAGATCACACCATCTCTAAAATAGGGATATTTTTACTTCTTCTTTACCAATGTGGATGCCCTTTATTTCTTTATCTTATCTGATTGCTCCGGCCCAAACCTCTAGCACAATGTTGAATAGAAATAGTGACAGTGGTCATCCTTGTCTAGTTCCCATTCTTAGTGGGAACTCTTTCAGTCTCTCTCATTTCATGATGATGTTGGAAGTTGGTTTTGTGTAGATGCTCCTTATCGCATTGAGGAATTTTCCTTCTGTTCCTATTTTCTTGAAGGTTTTCAATATTAACGGGTGTTGGACTTCATCAAATGCTTTTTCTGTATCAATTGATAGAATCAGATGATTCTCATACTTTGAGTTATTTATGCAGTTGATCACACTGTTTTTCAGATGTCGAACCACCCCTGCATCCCTGGTGTGAATCATGCTTGGTCATGATGAATTATTTTTTTTGAAATTTTTGTTGAATTCCATTGGTTAGTATTTTGTTGAAGATTTTTTGCATCTAAGTTCATGAGTGATGTTGATCTGTAAGTTTCCTTTTTGTGGGTTCTTTACCCAGGTTTGGTTTCAGGGTATGCAAGTTTCATAGAGTGAATTTGGGATTGTTCCAAGAAGCAATTCTTGATGACCATTTCCTTTCACTTATTTTGAATTTTATTACATAAGAGAAAACTGTTTTATATTTTTCAAAATCTCTCATTGCTGTGACCAAGTTTTGGAAAAATGCCAGGACGGGTGGTTTCTTTTCTATATATATTTCAAGTACATGGTTTGATGTTTTCCCCAGGCTCCTGCTTTGAAGTGGGAAATTGTTCCTGCTGCTCTGACAATACTTCTTACATTTCTGTCTTTTTAAAAAAAAAAAAAAAAAAGGTGCACACAGTACGGAAAGAAAGCTAACTTGAATAAAATCTGTGGGACTTAAATGGAATCAGATCTATAATGTCTAAGATTTCAGCCACTTAATATAGTTCATGATACTTTCTGCACTCAAACTGAAGTGTTTTTTGCATCATACTACATTTCTTTAAACAGAAGAGGTTTGTATTTGAGGATAATCCAGAGCTATTAGGAACATAGCAACCAGAAGATTAATGTCTTCTATTATATTTGCATAGCTAACATATAATCAGCAGCAAGTTACCTTCACAGTTTAATTGTTCAGTCTTTATATCCTAGAAAGTAAAGCATTAATGTCATTGTACACACAACTGTTAAAGAGAGTTGATGAGTCCTAACAGGAAATTATTCATCTAGGAAATTAAAGATATTTCAAGAGGAATATTTGTATTGCTTAGACTCAATAGTGAATATTATCATAAAGCCATATAAAAAGCATGTCTAATTGTTGAATATGACTAACTTTTCTAATATAATTCCCTAACTCTATGATACAAGAACATGGAAGCATGGAGTTTGAAAGGGTAAGCAGTGGAACCAGAGAGTCCCATGTTTGAAATCCGACTTCACCATTACTACCTATGTGACTATAAGAAGTTACTTGTATTTAAACATAAGCCTATAATTAGAAGCTTACAGATGAGGTAATAGGAGTATTATTAACTTCATTAAGTTCTTGAGAAGAATAGAAAGATACTGCACAAAACTTATCTGTTGTAGCATCTAGCACATAGTAGACACTCAATAAATATTTAGCACTATTGTATTATTGTCTAATCCTGCTTTCTAGAAATATTTATTGTGTCTTCTGTATATGAGACCCTGTGCAAGGTACTGAGCATAAGAGAATTTGAAGCTCTAGCTTTATAAATTCTCAAAACAAAAGTGTTTCTGATCCTTTATCAACTGTACCAGATTCGCGATGGGTAAGAGATCTGTGACTAAATTGTAATGGTCTAAAATCTGCCATAGTACCTTCAGGCTTTTCAAGATGCCGTTTAGACACTGTTCTCATGATTACCGTTACAACAGCATTCAAAGCATTTTCAGAAATGTCAGGAAATTCTGTAAATCCCCTTAAGAACTTCAGCCAACAGGAGGGACTACATCTTCTAATAGGATGTAGTGATTTAAGTGTGGTTTCTGAAATCAAGCTCCTGGTTTTGAATGCTGGTTCTTCCATGCTTACGGACTTGCTGTGTGCAAAATAGTCTCTCTAAACATCAGTCTCTTCCCCTGGACCTTTACGGAGTGAAATATTGCTTTCTTTATGAAATTCTTGTCAAAATTAAAGGAGATAATATACATAAGGCCCTAGACAGACGCGAAGTCACAAATGGATACTGGCTATTATTGCAATTGGTGGAAGACTTTAAAACTGCTCTTATTTCAGGAACGTTGTCATTTTTTGTTTGATTTGGTAGAACCGTGACCAACAGAGTACATCTCTTGGCAAAATGGAAAAATATGGTGGTGCTCTATTTGTTATTTAGCTTTTTTCTATTTTGCTGGATGATGAAGAGTGAAAGATTCTGAAAGTATCAAATTAGGTAAAGAGTTGTTTCCATTCACACTGTTGTGATAGCTCTAGTTTCTAAGTGTTCATTCGTAATGTTCTCATTTGATATGCACGTATGTTTTAGTCCTGATAAAGTGTGCTCTTAGTTTTATGAGCAAGTGTGTTGCTAGGTTGCCTGTAGTTTTATTTTTCATATTTTAATAAGAATCCATTGATGTGTTCTTTTATCAGATTCTTGTTATGAAAAGATTCATCTGAAAATCAGCCAGAATTAAACAAGACTTTCCAAAATACCCAAGAACTGAAAAAAGAAAAGAGCAGGGTCTTGGAAAAAAAGATATGCCATGCCTAGAAATATTAATATAAGATTCTTAACAGAGGAAGTGGAAGGAGTATAATTCATTCTAAAATAAACATATTGATTAATTAAAAACTCACTCACCATGTCTTACCTGCATGGTCTTATTAGCTTTACCATTAGCAAAGCTGTATTGTCATTCTCTGATTTCCGAAGATTATTATGTGAAATGCTTTCTTTTAATTGGACAGATCAGTTCTGGAATTGCTAACCAATCTCCACCAACTGACAGTAAAAAAAAAAAAAAAAAAAAAAAAAAAACACATTTGATGGTGTTTTAAAGTCACCTGGCACTGCTCTAAGAGAAAATATCATGAGTGGATGGTTTCATGAAGAGAATCTTTATTGTCACAAGCTGGTAAAACACAAATCCATTTATGAGTTATAGGTCCATTGAATAAGAGAAATTATCACAGTATAGTAGGCTGAGTCCAAGTTCAAAGAGAGCATCTCAGCACAGGAACCTCGGGTCCAAAGGACGAGGAAGTGTAGAGTTTGAGGGTGAGATGTGGGGCCTGCCTGCAGTGTGCAGTAGGACTTGGCATAGGCTGTGGTCAGGGTGTTTTGGAGGTGGTTTTGGAAAGTCGCCGCACTCAGGTTTGGCGTCTCGGGAGCGCTGTGGAAGAGATGGGTAAATCTAAGCGTGTAGACACTTGGTGATATGAGTTTCCCACCATACTCTGCTCACTTTTCTCCCTCACAGCTGGTAACACAGCTGGTAACTTCAGTCCTGCCTCACCAACACAACTGCTGTCCAGTTTCACTCATCAACATTACAGAGACAGGATTCACAACACATGGCAGGAATGGCATCATACTGGGATTCATAGCCGAGTGAAATCAACACATACATTTGGGGGGGACATAATACAACCCATGATAGACAGATTCTAACAATTACACATATGTGCATCACTCAACAGTAAACCAAACATATGTAATTTACACTTTTCAATTCTGGACTCTGGCAGCATAGTGATTAAGAGTGCATTCTCATTTGATTCCATGAGTTTATTTAATGCATCTTTCATTTCTTCTATCACTCATGAATTTTTGAGCAAGGTGTTGTTCAGTTCCCATAAGTTCAAATTTCTACCTATGTTTTTTCTGCTGTTGATTTCAGCTTTTATGGTTTTACGATCCAAGAAGACATTTTGCAATGACTCATTGGTTTGGATTTTGTTGAGACTTGCTTTATGGTCTAATACGTGAACTATTCTGGAGAATGTTCCAGGCACACTGCAAAAGGTGTACTTATCTGTCATTGAGTAACAAGTTCTGCATGTGTTAATGAAGTTGAGGTGGTTGATCAGTGCAATAAGATCTTCTGTGTCTTACTGAGCTTTTTTCCTGATGATCTGTCCATTAGTGAATGTGCAGTGTTGAAGTCTCCTACTATTTTTGTGCAATTATCTATCTATTTTTCAGTGTTGTCAGTATTTGTTCAGCGTATTTAGATTCTCTGGCATTGGGTGCATAAATATTTAATATTGTTATATCCTCCTTATGTGTTGAACTTTAAGCAATAAATAGTGACCATCTATTTTATCTGAGGTTAATGTTGCCACTTCTGATCTTCTTCACAAGTGGTTAGCTTAGTATATGTTTCTCCATCATTTAATTTTCAATTTGTTCATGTCTTTGAATCCAAGGTGTCACAGTTTAAGCAGCATGTAGACAGATTTTGTTTTCTGATGCCTCCTGTTATTCTCTGTCTCTTTATTGGAGTATTCAATGTATTTACATTCAGTGTAATTATTGATAGACACATATTTGGTGCTGTCATTTTGTTGCCTTTATTTCTGTGTTGTTGATGTTTTCTTTGTTCCACTTAATGTTCTGTTCTGGGTCATTTTTCTTAATGGGTTTCTAGTCATCCTTTTCAAAGTTGGTTTTGTGTCTGCTGAGACTCCATTATTATGCTTTTTATTTTAGTACATAATATTGTTAGTCTGTTTTTTGGCTGCCCTTTTGTTCTCCCCATAATATTTTAAGTTTAAACCAATCTTTAACTTCTGTATACCTCCTTAACTCCCTCTCCATGTGAAAGAGTTATAAATAACATACTAAATCCATAGTGTGATGATGTCCTAGTTTACATGTTAAGATCTCTGTTTCTCTGATTTTAATATTTTAGCTTTGATTGGGCTTTGTTGATTTCTGGAGTAGGATTCTGGATGCTCTGTCCTTCATTCCATCGTTAAGTATACTTCTGATGTTATTTATTTTCTAATCAAAGAGCTTCTTTCAATATTTCTTGTAATTTTGGTTTGTTTTTTTCAGTCTCTAAGCTTCCATTTATCTGAGACTGTGTTAATTTCACCATCACATTTGAGAGACAATTTTGCTGGATATATAATTCTTGGTTAGAAATTTGTCTCCTTCAAGGCTTTGTATATGTCATCCCACTGTCTTCTTGCCAACATGGTTTCTGCCAAGAAATGAGAGGACAGCCTACAGGGCTTCCCTTTGTACACTAGTTTTAATTTAAGCCTTGTTGCCTTTAAGAGCGTCTCCTTATGTTTCATTTTATTAAGCTCGATTGTGTCTTGGTGTCTTTCTTTTGTGGTCTGCATTTTGTGGAGTTCAATAGGCATTTTAAATAGCTATATTCTCCTCTTTCATGAAGTCAGGGAAGTTTTCTGCCAGCAACTCTTCAACAATTCTCTCTGTATTTTCTGCCATCCTTCCCTGTTCAGTAACTCCAATAGCTCATACATTGTTCCTCTTAATAGAGTACCACGTGCTTCTTAATGCTTCTTCATTTTTCTTGATTCTTTTATCTGATTTCTTCTCATAAATGCAAGTGTCAGTAGCTTTATCTTCAGTCTTGCTAATTCTGCATCCCATTTCCAAGTCCTGCTCTTTTGGCTTTTCACTGAGTTGCCTCATTTCCTAACTCTGTAATTTTATTATTGATCTGCTGAATTTTAGATCATTGATGTTCTAGCAGTTTATATAGCTTGCTTAATTTCTTTATTTTGTTCTGCTGCACTTTGTTTAATGTCTAGAAAGTCTCTATACATAATTATTTTGTATTCTACCTCTGGTAATTTCAGAAAGGCTTCTTCATCTGGGAAGTTGTTTGGTTCTTTATTTTGGGAGTTTTCCAGAGCCATCACAATCTGCTTCTTTAAATGCTTAGATATTCATCATTGTCCTCATGCCATCAAAAAGCTGTTCATCTTCTCTGGTGTCAACCAACAGAAACTATGGCATACCTCTAAGAAGTAAGTACACTGCTAGACTTGGCCAGCAGCCACTGCTACATTCTCTAAGTGCAGCTGAATTAAGTACAGATTCTCTGGTGAAAAGATGCTGTCCAGCCCCACAGTGTTTCTCAGCTTGGTGGCTGGCTACAGCTGAGCCCTGAAGGGTGGCAGTCCCCACCTCCTGGCTAACAAAAATAGTGACCTACTTGTGCCAACTCTCCAGAGCTATGCCAGCAGACACTGTGGCATAGCTCAGAGAAGGGAGAGGGAAGGGTGTCACCACATTTGGCTGCCAGTCTCCACTGTGTTCTCTAGATGTGATTATCTTAAAAACTGCTTTTCTGCTGAGAGACGTGCTATCCAGTAGCAGCCAGGCTGTCATGGGTGGCAGGCCCCACCTTCTGACTGACAAAGATTGCACTCTACTTATGGAGTCTCTTGGGGGCCTGTCATCATATCCTATGGAATGGCTTAGTGAACAGAAGCGGAAAGGGCACCGTAACACTTGGCTGCCAGCCACCATTGCATTCTCTAGATGATATTTTCTTAAGAACTGCTCTTCTGCTGAGAGAGGTGCCATCCTGTGGCAGACAGTAACAGCTGGGCTCTCCGGGGTGGCAGGCCCTGTCTCCTAGCTGAAAAAAAAATGGCAACCTACTTGTGGAGTCTCTCGTGGGCTGTAACTGCAGATGCTATGAAGTGGCTCAAAGAAGGGAAAGGTAAGGGTGCCACCACACTTGGCTGCTAGCCACCACTATGTTCTCTGCTTTTCTGCTGGGAGAAGCACTGTCCAGTCAGCCACTGTTTCTCAATATGGCAACCAGCCCCAGCCAGGCCCTCAGATACAGGTGGCTCTGCCTCCCAACTGGCTAAGGTGACATCTTGCCTGAGCCACATCTCTTGCCCTGGGTCACCAGAACCAATGGCACAGTTTAGAGAAGAAAGGGGGCAAGGGCACTGATACCTTCAGCAGCCAGGTGCTGCTGGGTTCTCTAGATGTGACTGTCTTAAGCACAGCCTCTCTACTGCAAGACATGCTGTCTACTTAGGCACTGCAGCTCAGCATGGCAGCCAGCTACAAAACGGCTTTCAGGATCACTAGTCTTAGTCCTAGTCTTCCAGTTGACAGAGATGGCTTCCATACCTATAAGCCTCTCAGCTGCTGTGCCAGCAAAAGCAGAACTTTTTGCTCTGCTGTCTCACTTCCAACAAAGGCTGTTTTCCCCTTCCTATCACCTAGTCCAATCTCACAACACTATGCATGATATTGGGGCTCCCAGAATGTCCACTCTGCTCCATTCAATTGTTTTTCTAGGCCATAGTTCTCAGAGGAAATCAAGGAGACACGTGACTAGTCTGCCATCTTGGCCTACACCTGTACTGTAAATTTTTAATAGACTTTACAAGGATTGGCTCACAACTACAGTAGTACATAAGCTGGACTTCCATAACTCGAAAATTGCCTGTAGTTTAGTTTTGCAATTTTTTTAAATTCATATAATTGGACTCAAACTGATGTATTATTAACATGCCTGATTTCCTTTATTCAGTATTATCCATGGAATGTTTAGTTTTATTGCTACAAAATATTCCAATTTACAGATATACTATGATTATTTATATATGCTACTGTCTTTGGACAGTGGGTTGTTTCTAATTTAGAGTAATTAAGGGTGATAATGCTATTGATATTCTTTACACATAATGTATGGGTTCTATTTCTTGGGTAGAAATTGCAGGATGATAAACTATGCATATGTTCAACACTAATAGTAGTGTCAAACTGTTTCTTAAAGTGCTTATTAAGATTTACACTCCTAATAACAGTGTGTGACTAACAGTTATCACACTATGTCCACTTTGGCCAATCTCATGGATATGTGATGATACTCTGTTATAATTTTACTTTGCCTTTTCCTGATTACTGATGAGTTTATTGGAAACTGTTGTGACATAGTGGTTAAGTGTTATGTCTGCTAACCAAAAGGTGAGTAGTTTGAATCTGCCAGGCACTGCTTGGAAACTATGGGGCAGTTCTACTCTGACCTGTAGGGTCACTATAAGCCAGAACTGACTTGATGTTAATGGGTTTGGTTTACTTCTCAGTGAAGTTACCATCAGTTTATCCTACTGTGGTGACCATGTGTCTTGCTATGATATTGAAAGCTATCCATTGGTACTTCAGTTGCAATCAGGGTCACTCATGGTGGACAGATTTCTATAGAACTTCCAGGCGAAGATAGACTAGGTAGAAAGACCAAGCCATTTACTTCTGGGGAAAAAAAATTGAAGTAAAAACTTTAACCAGTAAAAACCTTACAGACAGCAGCAGAACATGGTCTTATACAGTGCTGTAAGTTGAGTCCTTCAGATTGGAAGTCACTGGAAACATAATAGGGAAGAGCTACCACCTCAAAGTAAAGTTTACCTTAATGCTGATGACTGAGTAAAACTCAGAACTTTTATTTGCTGATGTGGCATGACTCAAAATGAAAACAGATCACTGTAAATAGAGCCAAAAAAATAGAAACTCACTGCTGACATCAACATTCTGATTCATAGCAACCCTATAAAAATCCATTAATAATTGGAAAGTAGAATTTACAAACTGTGAGACAAAGGAAATCGGAAGTTGTCAAAAATGAAATGGAACATTTATCGACTGATATCCTATGTATCAGTGACTTGAAATGGACTGGTGTTGGCCATTTTGAGACAGAAGTCATATAGTCTGCCATACTGGGAATGACAAATTGAAGAATAACATCATGTTCATTGTCAAAAAAAAAAAAAAAAAAATCACGATCCTGAAGTAAAACAATGATATTAACATGCCTGCCAGTTAATATGGCTATTATTCAAATTTATACACCAACCACTAAGGCCAAAAATGAAGAAACTGAAGATTTTTTACCAGCTTCTGCAATCTAAAATCAATCAATCATGCAGTCAGGATACATTGATAATTACTGGTGATTGGATGTAAAAGCTGGAAACAAAAAAGTGTCAGTAGTTGGAAAATGTGGACTTGGTGATAAAAACAATGCCACCGATTCCATGACCAAATTCTATATGACCAATGATTTACTCTTCAGAAATACTTCTTTTCAGCAATATGATGACTGTATATGTAGCACAGTGGTTAAGAGCTACAGCTGTTAACTAAAAGGTTGGCAGTTTGAATCTATCAGGGGCTCCTTGGAAACCCAGTGGGGTAGTGCTACTTGACTTGATGGCAAAACGTGCTCAAGCTAAAAGCCATATATGCAGTTGTTTCTCTAACACTTTATTGTGCTTTAGGTGAAAGTTTACATAGCAAATTAATTTTGTAATCAATGATTCTTGCACAAACTGTTTTACGACTTTAATTGCAGTCCCCTGCAATGTTTTAACACTCTCCCCATTTTCTCCCTGGGTTCCCTGTTTCCATTTAATTTGGTTTCCCTGTCCCTCTCCATCTCCTTGTCTTTTTTGTTCTAAACAAATGTTGTCCTTTTGGTCTCTTATTGTTGGTTGCTCTCAGGATCATATTCTTCATGGATGTTATCATTTTATCACCCCTTCTATTACTTGGCTGGAAAGTGGTTTCCAGGAGTGTATGTTGTTTCTAGTTAGAAGGTTGTCTTAGGGGCAGTAGTCTGGGTTCTTCCAGTCTCTTTGAGTCCACAAAGTCTGTTTTTTGTTTGTTTGTTTGTTTTTATTTTGTTCTACATTGTTTATTAATTCTACACAGGACCTTCTATTGTGATCCTGGTCAGATTGCTTGCTAGTGGTAGCTAGGTACCATCTAGTCCTTCTGGTCTTAGATTAGAGGATGCTGTCATTCATGTGAGCCATTAACCACTTGAACTAGTTGCTACATTAAGTCTTTAGTTTTCTTAGTTTTCCTTTGTTCTAGGTATAAAGATATGAATAGCTGCTTCCAAGATGGCAATTCACAATCTTTTAAGGCCCCGGACACTACTCATCATACTAAGATGTAGTACATTATCTTTATGAACTGTGTTTTGCCACCTGACCTAGAAGTTACCCAAGACTATGATCCTTAGCCTTCAAGATCAGTAGTTCAATCCTGATGTCTAAGTAGATTCTATAACTATGCCCCCATGTGCTGTGTTATGTACATAAGTATACATGCAAGATTTACAAATATCCACACCATACCTAAATACGGGTATGTACACAGATGTATCCACATGTGATGTCTCTCACCTATTTAGCATACATATTAGCCCATGTGTCTACTCTCAACTATTGATTGTTATTACTATACATATATATACATACATACATATGCATCTTCTAAAACTTACTTTTGGCTGCTGGTGGAAAGAATAATAATCCAGTGTTTGTTTACACGTATTCTGGAGCCACCCAGATGTGGATTAAATTCAACTTCTTCAGTTACTAACTGTGGGGAATGTTCTGTGACCTCTGTGAGCTACAGCTTTCTCATTTGTAAAATAATAAACAATATCTGCCCTGTGGCTTGTTGTAAGCATGTAGTAAGAGCTCAATAGCTAGCTTTAGTATTGCCTGTATAAAAAAATTTATTAGTGGTTATTTGATGACAAAAGCATTTCTTTGTCTATAGGTTTTTTTCCTTCATCCAGAATAAGATTGTCTTATTGTTACAGTAAGAATGGCACAGGACCAGGCAACAGTTTGTTCTGTTATACATCGGGTCACTGTAATACTATGAGTCGAGAGTTAACTCAACATGCACCTAACAATAGCAATTACTATTGTTGTTTGTCCTCATGTTGCATTAGCACTTTCTAACAAGAAATTTTCAATTTCAAACCTTTTACAGAAAAGACAGACCAGTATCTTCTATTTAAGACTTAATCAATTTTCTCAGTTTTCTTAAACCTCACCACAATCTTCTAATCTCTGAGTCATTGCTTGGTATACTCCACATTGCATCTTAATTTCCTCTTGCAGGAAGTGTCTGTTATTCATTCTTCTGTTCCCAAATGCAAAATGTCCTTCATGTGGCCTTTAAAACTATTATCCACTTTGAAAATTAGATGTATTCTCGTAGTCAGCTTCATTATATCCCTTTTCTCTCCTAGTCTGCTTTAATCCTACATTCTTCTTTTTTTTTATTATTATGACTGAGTGAAAATATACATTCCCATATAAATTTACATGCCCACCTATGTGCAGCTTCCACTGCTCTCCCTGCCCGGTGACAGCACACTATTCCTCTCTGCTCCATACATGTCTTGTCCTCCCAACAGCCTTCTTTCCCCTCCTCTCCACCCACTCTCCTTCCTCCAGCCAGAGGTCAGCAGGATGACATCCTATAGATGTACAGAACCATAAAGTGCATCCAATATAAGGTCACTCTGCATCGCCAAGTCCAATCCATTCATGTCCAAAAAGTGGACCTTCATTATGATTTATGGGCAAGGGCAGCATCAAGGCCAGGGGCCGTGCTCCTAGGGGAACCCCGAAGCTGCTGGACCATCAACTGTGGTCTTTTAGTGGAGATCTCAGGGTGCACCCCTTTTAATTCTTGTGTTGCCAGTGAGACTCACCTTAGTGAGCTCCATCACGGCTATCTGTTCCAGCCAGACTTGTTTTCCTTGGGCCACATGTTCCGTCTTCTGAATCATTCACCATTCTGTCTTTACATAGCTTCTCTCTTGATTTGGCATACCACACACCTTTCTATTATTCAGGACACTTTTTCTTCTAGCATTTGTGGTAGATTGAATATTTTGTCAGCAAACAACCCCTGACCAAATTTTTCCTCTCTACTAACTCACTCCTGAGTTCACTTAAATAGAATCACAACTTTTTGGCACCTTAGCTATTGGAGTTATTATTGGATGTGTCAAGGGACCCTATATGAACTAGCCAGTGAGTGTTGTAGACTGTACTCTTCGCAGAAGTAGATCACTATAGGGATGTACATGTTTGTGAAGAATGTAAAGTCTTGCTTACCCTAACCTGGTCTTTGCTAAGATAGGGACTTGTCTTAAGAACAGCAAAAGCCTGGCAAAAGCCCATGAGACAAGTTTGTCTCAGTGTACTGGAAAACAGTAGTACACGCTGAAAACAGCACTCACTGAGAATAGTTCAAGGACTTTCTCATCCCACTTCCTGGGAATGCTACTTCTTCTTTTGAAGTAAGGAACACTGATAAGATGACTTTTCTCATTTTCCCAGCAGAAAACTTCTTTACTTTGCTCAATAAAAGCTGGTGCGTTAAACAAACTGGCACCAGTCTTTATTCACAGGAGACTTTCCCTTTTCTGCCCACGGCAAGTGAAAAGTTTGTTGTCAGTGTGATTTTTTTCAACCTCACCCTCTCACACATATCACACGCGTAAGTGGTGTCCCATTTCAAACCAGTCCATGGTGTCCCATTTCACACCAGTAAGTAGTGTCCCATCTCACACCTGCAAGTGGTGTCCTGTGGTAATCACATCAGTGGCTTGTATTCTGTGTGAATCGCACCAACGG
Source organism: Heterohyrax brucei (assembly GCA_028571685.1). NCBI lineage: Eukaryota > Metazoa > Chordata > Mammalia > Hyracoidea > Procaviidae > Heterohyrax > Heterohyrax brucei. The sequence continues at coordinate 135,375,024 of CM053150.1, forward strand.
ATCATTCTCCATCAGAAAGGACTCTAACCACTACCTTTTGATTAGCAGCTGGACACTTAACAATTACACGACCTGAACTCTGTAGGTATTAGTCTGATTTCCTCATTTTGCAAACAAGAGTGATGAAGCCTAGAAAGTATGGTGCATAACAAGCATTGCCTGTCTTTTCAACTAAAATCATTCGGTGGAGGCATGGACTGCATTTTATGCACAGCTCAATGTTGGCTTTGGTAATGTTTCTACAAAAATCTAACTATGCTTTCATGCTAAGAAAATAATCTAACATGATGGAAAGTTTTGATATGATTTTAGTGGCTAAATATTAAAATATTGCACCTATAATAGATGATACTTGTTGTCAGTGCTTAAAAATAAACGACAAAGGGCACCCTGGAGCTTCTACCTGTGCATCACTTCTGTGATTGTCCCCTGCTGTCTATTATGTCTTTGGATAAACTCACTGCTAATCAAGGGCAGTAGGATATATACAGCAAAAAAAGATAATGATATTTGGGCCTGAACGTAGCAGGGTGAGAACCGACCACCTACTAGCTCGTGGCCATGGCGACACTTAATGGGGACTATGATACAAACCTGAAGGAAGAATTAAGAATAAATTATGACATGTACCAACATATACATGTCCCATATCAGCAACTGTTCATGTCTACTGGGTGTTGCTCAGTGGAAGTGCATGTCACAGGACTGATAAAACAGTTCACAAAATAGTTTTCCAAAGGGAAGTAAACAATGTATCTAGTGGAACAAAAGAAAATGATTTTGCCATTCACGCTCACTCTTCTCTCTTTTTTAAATTTTTTTAATTCAGAAAACACTGAACTTCAAAATAATGTCTTCCAGATGATTCCATGTTATCAGATGTTTTCCAGGACCATCATCCTTCTTTACCATTGCATAGTATTCTAGTGTGTTAATATACCATAGTTTGTTTATCCATTCATCTGCTGATAGACACCGTGGTTGATTCCATCTTTTTGCCATTGTGGACAACATTGGTGTGCAACTATCTATTGGCATGATAACCCTTATTTCTCTAGGATATAGTCCAAGCAGTGGTATTGCCAGATCATGTGCTATTGCCAGATTTCTACTCCTAGCTTTTAACGAAAATGCCGAATCGATTTCCAAGAGGTTATACTGTATTACCTTCCCACTAACTGTGGAGAAAAGTTCCAGTCTCTCTATAATATCTCCAGTATTTACTGTTTTGTGTTTTTTGGATTAATGCCAACCTTGTTAAGGTGAGATGGTATCTCATTGTAGTTTTGATTTGGATTTCTCTAGTGTCTAATGATCATGAGCATTTCCTAATGTGTCTTTTAACTTCTTGAATATTTTTGGTGAAATACCTGTTCATATCCTTTCCCCTTTTTTTAACTAGATTTTTTTTTGTCGTTTCAAATTGAGATTTTTGAAGTACTTTATAGATTATGGAGATTAGACACTGATCAATTGCATGGTTGCCTCTCCCCTCCCACCCCCAGTCTATGGGTAGTCTTTTTACTATCTTGATGAAGTCTTTGGATAAGCACAAGTGTTTGATTTTTAGAAGTTTCTATTTATCTCTTTTCTAGTGTTTGTGCATTCTTGGTAATATTTGGTAGTCTATTCCAAGTAATAGCGCTTTAAGCATTTTCCCTGTTTTTTTTTTTTTTTTTTTTTTTTTATTCTATGACCTTTCTTTTTACAGATTTTATGTTTAAGTCTTTTATCCATCTTAAGTTAGTTTTGTGCATAGTGTGAGATATGGGTCTTGTTTCATTTTTTTTTACAGATGGATATCTAGTTTTGCCAATACCATTTGCTGAAGATATAGTTCCTTTCTGCAATTCACAGACTTTGGGCCTTTGTCAAGTATCAGTTGCTCATAAGTGGATGATGTTATATCTGGATTCTCTATACTATTCACTTGGTTTATGTATCTGTTTTTGTAGCAGTACCAGCCTGATTTGACTAATAGCTGTGTAATAGGTTTTAAAGTCAGATAACGTGAGGTTTCCCATTTTCTTCTTTTTCTTTACTTATCTGAGGCTTACTCAATTTTCTGATGAAGAAAGTGATTTCTTCCTTCCTATGATTAAAAATGACATTGGAATTTGTGGATCACTTTGGGCAGAATAGTTAATTTTCATGATGTTAACTCTTTCAATCCATGAGCAAGGTATATTTCTCCATTTATGTAGGTCTTTTTTGGTTTCTTGCAGTAGTGTCTTGTAGTTTTCTTTGTGTAGGTCTTTTACATCTCTGGTTAGATTTATTCCTATTTTCTCTTCTTGGAGACTACTATAAATAGTACTGATTTGGTGATATCCTCTTTGGTGGTCTCTTTGTTGGTATCAAGGAATCCAACTGACTTATATATGTTTATCTTTTACCGTGATACTTTGCTGAAGTCTTCTATTACTTCCAGTAGATTTTATCATCATCATCATCATTATTTAGGGTTTTCTGTGTGTAAAATTATATCATCTGAAAATAAAGATACTATCTCCTTACTAATATTGGTGTTGTCTTTGCATAGATGCACTTTATTATGTTGAGAAATTTCCCTTCTATTCTTATTTGGCTGAGGGTTATTAACTTATTGGACCTTACTCAGTGAAACCTTTCTGCACCAAATGATAAAATCAAGTGATTCTTATATTTTGGGTTGATTATGTTATTTTTTTTTCTTTCCTAATGTTGAACCATCCTTTCATCCCTGGTATAAATACAACTTGGTTGTGGTGAATTACTTTTTGGAATGTTGTTGAATTCTATTTGCTAGAATTTTGCATCTAATTGAACAAAAGATACTGGATTGTGATTTTCTTTTTTGTGCCATCTTTACCTGATTTTGGCATCAGGGTTATGCCCACTTTATAGAAAGAATTTGGGAGCATTCTATCCTTTTCTGTACTGTGAAATACCTTTAGTGACAATGATGTTAACTCTTTTCTAAAAGTTTGATAGAATTCTCTAGTGTAGAGATAAGAGCCAGGGCTTTTTTTTTTTTGGTTGCGAGTCTTTAAATTACTGTTTCAATCTCTTTTTTTTTTTTTTTTTGTGATGGGTTTGTTAAGTTTTTCTTCTTCTATTAGTTTTGGTAGATAGTGTGTTTCTATAAATTTGTCCATTTCGTCTAGGTTTTCAAATTTGTTAGGGTATAGTTTTTCACTGTATCCTGTTATGATTCTTTTAACTTCAGTTGAGTCTGTTGTAATATCACCCATCTCGTTTCTTATTTGAATTATTTGTTTCCTTTCCTGTTTTTCTTCTGTCAGTTTGGACAATGTTTTATTGACTCTGCCAGTCTTTTCCAAATAACAGCTTTCTGTTTTAACTCTCTTTTTTTGTGTGCGTGTTCTCTAATTCATTTAGTTCTACTCTAATTTTTATTGTCTGTTTTCTTCTGGTGCTTCGGGGGGTTCCTTTATTGCTCTCTTTCTGCTTGTTTGAGTTGTAGGGTTAATTCATTGACTTACGCCCTTTCTGTTTGGATGTGTGTATCTGCTGAAATAGATTGACAGCTGAGCACTGTTTTCACTGTGTTCTGTAACTTCTGCTAGGATGTGTTTCCATTCTCATTTGGTTCTATGAATTTCTTTAGTCCATCCTCAATTTCTTTTATAACTCAGAACTTTTTGAACACAATGTTGGCCAGTTTCCATGTGTATGATATTTTTACATTTACTGCTATTGATTTTGACTTTTATGGCTTTATAGTCTGAGAAGATGTTTTGCAATATTTGAGTCCTTTGGATTTTGTTAAGATTTGCTTTGTGGCCTAATATTTGGTCTATTCTGGAGAATGTTCCATATGTATTGGAAAAGAAAGTGTAGTTGTCTGTTGTTAGGTGGAGTGTTATGTATATGTCTGTGAGATTGAATTGGTTGATTGCAGAATTTAGATCTTCAGTGTCTTTATTGAACTTCTTTCTGGATGTTCTGTCTGTCACTAAAAATGGCGTGTTGAAGTCTCTCACTATTATTGTGTAACTGCCTATCTCACTTTTCAATGTGTTAGAGTTCTTTTGATGTACTTACAACCTCTGTCATTGGGTGCATAAATATTTAATATGGTTATGTCCTCCTGATATGTTGACATTTTAAGCGTTATATAGTGACCTTTCTTGTTCACTGTGATGTATTTTACTTTAAAGTCTATTTTATCTTAAATTAATATTGCCACTTCTGCTCTTTTCTGAATGTTGTTTACTTAGTATATATTTTTTCATCCTTTAAATTTCAGTTTGTTTATATCTTTAAGGTGTGTGTCTTTTAGGCAGCATATAGACAGACTGTGTTTTTATTAATCCATTCTGCTGCTCTTTGTCTTTTTACTGGTACATTTAACCCATTTACATTCAATGTAATTATTGATAGGTAAGAATTTAGTGCTGTCATTTTGGTGTACTTTTTTGGGTGTTGTTGACAATTTCTTTGTTCCACTTAATTTTCTGTGCTGAGTCATTTTTCTTTATGGATTTTCTCTTCATCTTTTTCATTTTTGTTGATTTTATATTTGCCAACCCTTGATTTTGTTTCTTATTTTGCTGTGCAAGATTGCTAATTTCCTTTATGGTTACCTTAATATTTACCCTTAACGTTATATGCTAAAGCCAGTCTTTAATTTCTTTGTGTGCCCTTGACTTCCTCTCCATCTAAATGATCTATGAATGCATTAATTTTTCTCTTTCTGGTATAATGTTATCATTATTTGCATACCAAGATTTCTGTTTCCTTACTTGTAGTGTTTTAGCTTTGCTTATTTTTGTTGTTTCCCTATCTATGTTGATATCTGAATGATCTGTCCTCAATTGTATCCTTGAGTATACATCTGATGTTACTGATTTTGTAATCAAAGAACAATTCTCTAAACTTTTGTGTATCTGGGAATATCCTAATTTTCTCCATTATATTTAAGACAATTTTACAGGCATATAGTTCTTGGTTGGCAGGGTTTTTTTTTCCCTTGAAGGCTTTGTATATGTCATCCCATTGCCTTCTTGCTGGCTTGGTTTCTGCCTTGTAATCTGCAGTCAGTCTTATTGACTCTCCTTCTTATATTATTTTCTGTTTGAGCTTAGCTGCCTCTCCTTATCTTTAGTTTTCTAAATTTGAGCATAACATGTCTTGGTTTTCTTTAGTGTTCTATTTTGTGTAGAATTAAATAAGCATCTTGGGTAATTATCATCTCATTTTCATGATATCAAGGAAGTTTTCTGTCAATAAATCTTCAACAGTTCTCTTTGTATTTTCTGTTATTCCCCCACCCCCATTCTGTTTTACTCCAATCATTTATAAATTAGTCCTCTAGACACAGTGCCGCATAACTCTTAAGTGATTAATTTTCTAAATAACCTTATCTTTTTTTTCCTCATATATGCTGGTATCAGTTGCTTTATCTCCAGTCTCACTAATTCTGCATTTCATTGCCTCAATTCTACTCCTTTGACCTTTTATTGAATTGTCTAATTCTGTAATTTTATTGTTAATCTGCTGAATTTTAGATTGCTCTTGCTCAAGTACTTCTTGCAGCCTGTTTAATTTTTCATTATACTTGGTGCATTTTGCCTAATCTCCTTCCTGATGTCTTGAAGAGCTTTAAACATTACTCTTTTGTATTTTACCTGTGATAATTGCAGGCCATTCTCTTCATCTCAAAAATATTTTGATTCTTTGTTTTGGAAGTTTTCTGAAGCCATTGTAGTCTGCTTCTTTAAATCATTAGAAATTGTTGTGTCTCGAACATCAGAGAATTGTATTTTTTATGTTTAGTTATTGTGTTGTTTTATATGTATATACACTTATCTTTTTTTAAATTTAGTTTTGATTACTCAAATCTTAGAAATTCCAACACCCTGTCACCAATTCTTTAGAACTATAAGTGTGCTGAGAAAGGTAGAGAGTGTTTCCAGCCCAAGGGAGCCCACTAACTTTTTATTTGCTCTTCGTTTCCCTCTCCAAGTCCAGGAGAATAGCCAAGTGTGTGCACGTAAGGTGACCCACTCCTGGCCCAGGTAGAACATCAGAATTTAGTGCCTATTGCACAACAGAGAAGGGAGGAGGAAGTCTATGAGAAAGAGAGAGAAATCAGCACATTGGAAAGATTTAAATGCACAAGACTTCATAAGCAGTTAGCTTATGATTCCCAGGTGAAAGTCCTCTGCAGTTCCGTGGGTGCTGCTGTCCAAAACTCAGTTTCCCCTGCTGAGAAGGACATGCTCCACTCACCACACCACTGCTCTGTTTAGTCTCCTTGATGCTGTGCTGTAGTTCCATTTGGCTGGCAGAAAGGGTCACCCTCTGCAGGGTGCAGATTTAATTCAGGCTGAAGTAGTTGCGTCTGTCCTGCTCTGTCCTCCCTGTCACTCAGTCTGATCTCTCAGCTTCCCCCCCTGACATTCAGGGCATATAGACTTGCCTATATAATCTGTCAGGTGTTTTTCTGGTTCGTTGGTGTTAGAGGGGTTATAGGATACATGTGGTTACTCTGCCACCTTAGCCCCGAATTAAAATTTGGTCTTTAAAAATTTAGTCCCACCTTTTCTTCCTCCCCTTGCTATTTGTGAAAAGCACAGTACATTGCTTAATGGCCTTTACTCGCTTTTTAATCAGCAGTTTGATGACATGGAATATAGACAAAGGTAAATAAACTTAATATTGTCATTCAATTATTCACTGGTGTAGAGGCAAAGAAGAAAATTCCATACATTTTGGAGTCACATAAATCTAGGTTTAAATCCTATAACTTCTTATGGGCATTAAATTTTTCTCATTCGTAGTTTTATAAGATGATACAGGAAGGAAAAAAAGCATCTGGCATATTGACTTCAAGAAAAGTATGTGTTTTAATGAGGTATTCCAAGGAGACAATTTCAATCTACACATTTCTCCCTTCTGTCTCCCTCAGGAGTATAAAAGTATCTCCTAGGATAATCAGTGAATCTGCATATTGGACCTAACACTTGGCACAATCTTGATTATGCATAGGTAAAATAATTAGCACCCAATAGATATTTTAAACACATTAAGAACTAGAGTTTTTTCTGCTTTATGAAATAGCTAACACATTGAGATACAAATACGAAGCCTAAGAGCAACAGAAGTGTGTCTGCAGGTGATGTTTAGTGCATACCCAGTGAATGCCTGTGAGGCCTTAATGTAGCAACTTTCACTGGAAAGAGCTGAAGCAATGCAGAGAATTTTCACATTAAAGAAAAATAGTAATCATTTGAAAATTTTTATTCTGATCAAATTTAGAAATGTTTAGAAAATGAGAGAACTATTCTGAGAATATAGCTGGCACAAGATATAGAGTCAATAACACACAGTTGAACCCTGCTTTGCCCTATATAGGCACAGTGAGTTTGGAAGAAATGCCATTTAGTCTGGGCCTCAATTTCTTTACCTGTGACTAAGAGAGTCTGCTTTGCAGATTTTCTCTGAGGACCAAATGAGACATGTATAAAATCATGTCTGACAAGCATTTATAGGCGGCTGTCCTACTGGTCTGTTTCTAGGTGGAAGTGAAGAGGGTGGAGAGGAGGGGACAGAAGCTTAAGAGGATACAGCAAGTATAAAATGGTATCATGGGGCAAGGAGAGTAGAACAGCTGTAGATAGGTGGGCATGCAAAATTGATTTGGATTGCGTACTTTAATCACAATGCTAATAACAAAAAAGTTACAACTGAATAAAGCAAAGGATTTGAACAGATAGTTCTCCAAATAAGATATAAAAATGTTCAATGAACACATAAAACAATGTATTTAAAATGTTTAATTAAAATCGTGATAAGATAGAAATTTATATCCACTAGGATGGCCATAATCAAAACAACAAACACTAGTGGAGAAATTGCAACCTTTGTACATTGCTGGTAGATAATAAAACGTGTAGCCAGAAAGGAAAACAGTTTCACAGTTCCTCCAAATGGTACACAAAGAGTTGCCATAGGACCTAATAATTTCTTATCTAGGTAGATATACAAGATAAATGAAAACATATGTCTTTGTAAAAACACACACATGAGTGTTTATATTATTATTTATATTATCCAAAAACTGATGGCTGATGAAAATGCTAATTTCTCAGGTCAATCCTGATTCATAAAGGCTCTATGTGTTACAGAGTCTTAATGGAAACAGATTGTCAGAACTTTCCTTCCTTGTACAGCTAGTTGGTTTGAACCTCGAACCTTTAGCAGTCTAGTGCAAACTATGCAACCTAGGGACTTTCCAAAAAGTGGAAACAACCCAAATGTCTGTTATTAGATTAATGGATAAATATAAGGTGGCATATCCATACACTGGAATACTACTCAGCAATAAAAAAGCAATGAAGTACTGATACATGCTACAACATGAATGAAGCTCGAAAGCATTCTGCTAAGTGAAAGAAGAAAGTCACAAAAGATTTCACATTTATGATTGAATTTATATGAAATGCCAGAATAGGTAAATTCATAGAGACAGAAAGTGAATTAGTGGCTGCTAGGACTGGAGTGAGAAAAGAATGAGAAATGACTGCTAATGTGCAGTCATCACTATGGGGTGATAAAAATGTTCCAGGATTAGATAGTAATGATGGTTGTACAGCTCTATGAATATATTAAAAACCACTGAATTGTACTCTTTAAAAAGGGGAATTTTCAGTATGAGAATTATATCTCAACAAAAACATAAATTAAGTAAAAGATCAGTCATAAATCAAAAGGCCATCATGATTTTCATTCTTGATGCCAAAGGAAACAGAATCCTTAACAATAGGATTGCTGTCAACCTGGTTCCAACTCATGTGACTCCATGTACAACAGAACAGAAACATTTCTGGGACCTGTGCCATCTTCACATTTGTTGGTGTATTCAAGTCCACTGTTTTGGCCATTGTATATTGTAGGTGTCTTCTAACCCAGGGGTTACATCTTATAGCACTATATCAGACAATATTCCATGGTGATCCAGGGTTTTTATCATGTAATGCTACTAGACAAAAAGATTATGTGTAATTCCATCATTAGCTTTGCTATGGTACATTTTTTGGTTTGAATGCAATACTGTTCACCCTTAGTAATTTTGACTGATTATTCTTTATGTTCTCTCCCAAGCCCTGTGAGCAGATACTAGAAGAAACGTACAGAAAAATAAAACCTTAAAAAGTCTCCATTCTATGATATTACCAAACAGAGAAACTACGAAATGTATGTTCGTCATCCAAGCACATAGCACTTTATCTGGAACAGAGCTGGTGCTCATTAAATGCTTGTTGACTGACTGACTGACTGATAATTCCTCAGTAAATGGTTGTTGACTTGGAGTCAAGACACAATTCTTGTTGTTGAGGAATTTTCTAAATGGTAGAATTCCACACATACATGCACACATACTAGAAAAGTGTGAAAAATAATGTGTGTGTGTGTATGCGTGTGTATATTTCTTTTCTTTTAAAGAATGTAAGATTGGCTAAATCATTGGCAGAATGAAGCAGGTGTTAAAGGAAACCTAGAAGCAAAAGGACGGGAGTTAGGACTCTTAAGTGATTCCAGCCAAATGATGTCAGTTTAGTCAGTTGAAGCTTGAGTGTTTGATACTGAAGAAACACACATAGATGCACTCACCAGTGGAACCACAATTAGTTTATTACGTAAGTGAAAAGGGTAAAACAAGTCCACTTTCTTGGAATGCACAGCCGCTCTCAGATACCAAGTCCTCTGACCTCGGAAGGCACAGCAACACAACCCCGGCATACAGTCAGGGTGGAGGTAGGTCAGAACCCTTAGACAGCAGGTGTTTTCTACCATGCCGTAAACAGTTTTTCCTAACTCTCACTGTGGTAGCAACTAAGAAATAGAGGAACAAGGAAGTCACATCTAACTCCAAACTTCCTAGTGATTTGCCTTCAAGGTTTGCTAGCAATACCTCATAGTAGGTTATCTAAATAAGCTTAAAACAAACCAAAAACCAAACTCAGTGCCATTGAGTTGATGCCAACTCACAGTAACCCTATAGAACAGAGAAGAACTGCCCCATAGAGTTGTTCAAATATAACCACAAAGATAGCCATTTAAATCTCTACAAACAAGAATATAAACCTCAAATTATCCATCCGAGAAAAGCAACTAAAGTCACTGTATATAAGACTATATTAGATTCCCCTTGTAGCTATGATGGACTTGCTACCTTCCTCAGAGTTTCTGTGAAATACTATAATTTGATGCCTACTCACGCTATTCAAGAATCTTTTATTATCATTATATTACTAATGGCATTTTTTCACTGTTGGTTCAACACCTGTAAGTTCTGTTCTCTTTGTAGTATACTGATCTGTATTTCATTGAATGTTTTTAGTAATTTGTTCTGTGTCCCCAGCTGCACTGTATTTTGGTGAGGAGAGAAAGTTAGAACTAGATGAATCTACGTTCCTTACAATGGTACCGGGTGAGCAGGCAGGGATAGAGGAAGATGGGACAACAGAGGCTGCCTCTGGAGAGGCAGTAAATAAGGAAACTTATTTACTTTTTCTGAGGGGCCAAGGCAGTCACAGATATGCTGACACAACCTTTAGGAACAAGGTCTAAATGAAACAAATGAGCATGGCTACCAAATTCCAACCAGAATTCAAGATACGAAAGTCAGGTAGGGCAGCAGTCCTTGTTCCAAGACTGTTCACAGGTGACTGGTCCCCAGCCTGCGGGTTCGAGTATGAGACTATGCAGGGTAATGCTTCAGCCTTCAGGGAAGACGGTTGACAGAGACAAGTCAGGTTTCAAAGCCCCAGTCACTTCTTGGGAAAATGACCTTAAAAATGATTCAAGCATTGACAGGGAAACCAGAAAGATTAGGGACTCTATAAACTAGGAGCACAGAGGAAACAGAGACCTCAGGAAGAAAAAAATATGTATTTCCAGTGATACTTCCTCAGTGGAATAGATCTGTCTCTCACTCATTTCTAAAACTGTGACTAAATTACAATCAGTGGGAGTCTGTTTCAGATCTCAAAGGATGGCTCTAAATAATCTATTTTTCATCTCTCTGAGACTGCTTAGGATAAGGGCAGGGCTGGAGACAGGTAGTGCCATGAATATTGATCCAATAGTAGGGAGTTAAGAGAGAGGCAAAAGCTGGAGAATTCAAGCAGAGTCTGGCATGTGGGGAAGTACGAGGATAGTATAGACGAGTTTAAAACCAAACTAAACCATTGTTGCCCAACTAATTCTGATTTGTGTTGATCTCATGTGTATCAGAGTAAAACTGTCTCCACAGGATTTGTAACAGGTGATTTTTCAGCCTTTCTTCTGAAGCATCTCTGGGTGGACTCAGATCTCTAATCATTTGGCTAGAACGTGAGCATGTTAACCATTTGCACCACCTATGGACTCCCTATACCAGGTAAATATTCATCACACGAAGATTCTGGAACCCAATTACTTGGATTTGAATCCTGGTTCTGCCACTTAATGACTTGAGGCAAGTAACATAGCCTCTCTATGCCTCAGTTTACTTACCTCTGAAATAAGGATAACACTAGTACTACTTTATAATTTGTGCTGTTACAGGTAATAGCTATTATAAATAAATCAGGAAATGAATAGTAATAAAACAAACTCATGCTTATGTATATACAGGAATCCCTGGTTGCATATGGTTAAGAGCTACAGCTGCAAACCAAAAGGTTGACAGTTCAAGTCCACCTGGCACTTTTGGAAACTCCATGAGGTAGTTCTACTCTGTGCTATAGGGTTGCTATGAGTCAGAATTAACTCCACAGCAATGAGTGGTGTTGGTGATATATATACGTGTGTACCTATATATCTCCATACCATGCAGGCACGCGCGCACACACGCACACACACACACACACACACAAAATCTATTAATAAAGGAATAATCAAGTGAAAACAATTTCAGAAATCATATTATTTTGTCCTATTGAACTGTGCTGTCATTCTCACCAACATGTTGCTTGTAAGAGCCACAGGAACATAAATAGATGACAAGGACAGAAGACTGTGAATGAATTCCGGTCTCACTGAGAAACTATATTAATTCCAGCAGAATCTTCAATTAAATCAGCTCAGGAAAGCAGCTCCAGCTGTGATCAAAGACCTCTCAGCACCTCACACTCAATGAATTACAGTTGGGGCATAAAGACAGACTTACCCTGAATCACAGTTTAAATCCATCTCTTTCTACCATGTTTACTGTGCATGGAGAAATACTTTCATTGTCAAAACATTCATTTTGGTGGTCAAATTTTAAAATTACAGTATAACATGGATTCATAGCTCCTCTTTTCCTAATTTGTTACTGACCCTGGAAATTTGTGGAATATAAAAAGGGGTAAGAGTATACAGTTAACAGCAAAGAAATAGAACATGACTAAAGAAGCTCTATTTTTAAGTACCATCTCTAATTCAGAAGGGATATATATTCTCATGATGGCCATTTTCTCACAACTCTTGTACTTCACTCCTTTCTAAGAGTTAGAATCAGAAAAAAGGTGAACGGCATTATTATTCTTTCACAATGTAACTTGTATAGAAAGAAGAGAGAAAATATATTTTCTGAAACTTTACCACAGGTATAGCTTAGCAATTATTTTAGCAGTACTGGACAAACCCGGGCTTGATTCCTTCTCCACCAATTGTTAAGTATGTGACTCAACCAAGTATTTCAACTTGAGCTTCAACTTCTTATATGAAGTGGCAGTATTAGTTATGGCATTCTCACAGGCACTTAACACAATACTCGGCATATAATAAGTGTTTAAAATTTTCTAGCTATTATCACTTTATTCACCTTAGTTTTTGTGTAATGTCAACAATATTTCTTTCTTCTTGAAGTCCAACACATTTTTTTCTTACTATTAGCTCACTGACATCTTTAAATAAAAGCAAATGTTATATTCAGTTCATTATTCACATAAAGCTATAGAATCAGCAGCCTACACAGCTGAAGGGGAATCACAGAAAGGTTTTCTCAGCAAATGTGTTGACAAAGAAGCACCTTCATATTAAGGCTGTTTTCAAGTAGCAGTTTGTTTCCATAGCATCTTAGTAGAAAAAGACATAATTTTCCATTAGTCCTTCAAAACAGAGCATGAAAACAACAAGCATTTAAGATTTCCGTTTTGGTAAGGAAAGCTAGTGACAATTTCTAATAATCAAGGATCACATTTCAAAAGTTGGTTTCAGGTTTATTTTCTTTATACAGTTAACTAAGGGTCATTCTTAGGCTCTAATTCAATTTTATATTAACATTTAATGTAAAAAAAATTTTAATATTTGTTTGGCTTATACAACTAACCATTCAAATCACTGAAAACTGAGATGTCATGTTCACTTAATTTTGAAGTGAAAATTGTGTAATGAAACAGAAACACTTCCTTGGTAAACAAGACTTCAAGAGTAGGAATTCGGATATTTCAGAAAGTAAAGTCAACATGATCATAAATGAGACGGAAAGAGTTCATTATTTATTCCTTCAATTGTTTTAGAAATACCTTGTGAACAAATTCTAAGTACTCGACCACATTCTACATGCACATGAGACAATTCCCGCCTTCAAGAAGTTTACAATGCAAAGACAGAAGGCTGGAGGATCAATGGTTATATCACAGGGTAGAAAGTGGTTCATTAGAAGGCAGATACAAGAGGCTGGGAGACATCATGGAGGGAAGTCATGGAACAAAAATAAAAGCTAACCCTGAAGAGAAAGACAATAGATTTCTCAGAAAAAGGAAAAACCACTTTAGTCATGAAAATGTCTTCCTTTCTGAATTAAACATATTTAGAAACTTTGTATAATACATTGAAGATACATCCTATTCTATATCTTTTCTACCAAATGATTCTGAGACCCATAAATACAGAACACACAGTGTTAAGTGCAGTAACACAACACCACTACTTACTACTCTGTATAGCGCACTATTATAAAACTTCAAAAGGCACACGCAGTTTATACAAGTTAACATGGGATACATGATACATGATACATATTCTCATTTCTTGGTTATTTATCCCTGCTAGCCAGGGTAAGCATTCTTTTTAAATTATACTTTGATGTCATCTTCTTCGAAAGATGAACACTGAAAGTTAAAAAGCCAGCCAGCCGAGTTACTACATAGGCACTGATGTGTGGAAAGTACATTTAGTATTTCTACACTGTAAGCAGGAAATGCTTTTTATGCTAGAAAAGTCTGATAAAATGAACAGTCTCTAAAGAATGGTACCATGCTTGTCCATCAATTCAAATGTGAAATGAGTAAGCAGCAATACGTATTTAGTTATTAAACTAATTACTCTGAAAATCTTTTGTTGTCACTTACCAAAATAGCTTTGAAGCCTTAAAACTGCTTTCCTACACAATTCCTGTGGGTGGCCTGATGCCCCATGATGCTCACAGCTGAGACACAATTTTTAATGTGTCATTTTCTTATCTTGTGGTGCTCAATTAAGAAAAAATTATCTCTTAACGTAAAAGATAATAAAGACCACTCCTCAATGACTTTCAGACTGCAGGTATGCAAGACACAGACTGATTCTGACATCTGGAACGCCTCTTTTGTACAGTGTCACTTCTGTAACGTGCTAAAATGACATCTATCATAAATCTGGATAGCCCAATTTGTTGACAAAATCTATTAGACCATCAGGCAGCTAATGCTTCTAAAGTCAGTTAGTAATAACCTTAAAAGTTTTTTATCACAAGAAATAGAGTATAGAAACCTTTGTGCTGTATGCATGAGTACACAAAAAGTGTTTCAAAGATATGTGTTCAGAACTATTCCCAGAACATACCAAAGCCTGTACATTTTGTTCCAGATGAAATTATGCTAACCACAATGGAAGTAATGCAGTGCAGGACAAGAAAAGCTTAGTGTTTCCCAAACGATTTCAAACCCATTCCTTAGGCAAACAGATAATGAAAGTATATCACAAGTTGTGCTTATTTTCCAACCTAAGTCACCTGGGACCATACGTTACCAGTAGTTTCAGATTTTTTCATTATCATCATTAATTTTTTTTAATGCATCTGGGCTTGCTTGTTTCAGAGAAGTCTTAGAGACATCTGTGTGCATGGTAGACATGGCAATTGTCTCATAGTCATCATTCCGAGACCGGAAGTCACAAAAGTTAAAGAAGAATTGCAAGTCCCTCTGGAAGTTTTTGTTCAGGAATCCATAAAATATGGGATTGACACAAGTGGAAATCATTGCTGTGAGGTGGCAGAGCAGGAATAACAGATCATGATTGCAGGTAGCAATGATGTGATGATTCCAATCAAACACAGCATTGAAGACAGTAAGAGGCAGCCAGCAGACTGCAAATACCACCACAATGGAAAGCAACATGATGTTAATTCTTTTGGTTTCACTGGATCTGTATTTATTGTCTCTCATCTTGTCCATCATGTTGTTTCTCCTTTTTAAACGTATGTATATCTACACAGGGAAAAAAAGTAAGTGGAAATGGAATCATTCACTTCAAGAGGAATTCTGTGGAGACAAGTCAAACATGGAAATAGTAGGAGAGAAACACCGTCTTACCTTGAAGTAGCAAGTAAATATGAAACAGAGTGGGCCAAAATACTGCAGCACCAACAGGAGAGTGGTATACGACAACCTGTGAGAGTCTGATGGAAATTTATCAAAGCACACATATTTGTCTTTAAACACATCAAGTGTCACATTTTGGAATGGCTCATCAGTCAAGACTTGATAGATCAGGAAGGGCAGAGAAGAAGCAACAGCAACAGCCCAGATGACAGCAATACCTACATAAGCATGTCTATTATTTGGTCGCCACCCTTGTGGGTTAATTATCAGCTGATGCCGTTCTACAGCGATGAGAACCAAGGAGAAAATGGACACAGTGATGGAAACACACTGCACAAAAGGATTCAGCTTGCACATTGCCTCACCAAAGACCCAGTGGTCCATCAGTGTGTAGACAAACGTGAAGGGGAGACACATGATTGCAACAAGCAAGTCTGAGAAAGAAAGGTTCACAATCAGGATGTTGGTGACATTTCTCATCTCCCTTTGTTTCAAGATGATTATGATCAAAGCTAGGTTGCCTGTGACCCCAAGAATTATCACAGCTCCATAAGCAAGAGCTAATGTGAATATCATGGCCACAGGAAGATGGCAGTCATCATTCTCAAAAGCTAAAATCTGTGAACCCTTCTCTGAAAAATTATAATGCACTGAATGATTTTCTACCTCAGAAAATACTGTCATGTTCATTTTGATTAGTTTCGTTGTTACAGATTATTTCAGACAAATGGACAGTATGTTTCTTCAAAGTGGGTCAAATGTTCATCTTTTCTTATTCCCCATATTGGAATCCATGTACCAAACTTATTCTTCATCTTCTTGAACCGAACAATCTGTAAAGAGAAAGTGACCAGTTGCATTACTGATTTTCTTGAGGGTAGGCAAATTAATAGTATTCTTTAAAGTGAAAACATTGAAATAAATAAATGAAATAGGTATAAAAATGTTTTTAAAATGGCACAAACAGTGCAAATATTTTGAGAAAAAGAAAAATATAATACTACTTTTCATTTAACTAGTTTACACATTGAGTTTACAGCAAAAACTAGTGTATATAAGCTAGTAAGACCCGAAGTCAAATGCAGGAAGCCTTGTACAAAAGGCAGTGTCAGTACTTTCCTAAACACTGTAAGAACATGAATGTGTAACAAACAATTTAATGCACAGACTAAAATCAAGAAAACCCAAAACTAAAACAACTGCAGTTGAGTCAGTTCTGACCCACAGTAACCCTATAGGAGAGAGCAGAACTGCCCATAGAGTTTCCAAAGAGTATCTGGCAGATTTAAACTGCCAACCTTCTGGTTAGCAGCCATAGCATTTAACCGCTATACCACCAGGATTCCCAAAATAGAAGAAATGTGCCCAGAAAAAAAAAAAAGAAGAAAATAACAAATCTCCTTATTCTTCCTCTGACTATGGATATGTAAGAATTAGTGTGGAGGTCAAGTGCGTTAACAGTCATACATGGAACTGATCTTTAAGGCAGGCATTAGCTAGCATAAGTATATTAAAGGGAGACGACTAATGCAGGGAAACACAAAAAATTTTGTCATATATGGGGCTGAAGAAGGACCAAGAGATGTTTAATCCAAACAAGGCTTAGTAGAAATTGTATAGTTCTTTTCTTATATTTGAATGTGTGGACATTATTAAAAGCACACATTTCATGTGTATATAAGTAAAAAGTGTTAATCAAAGTAGAATAAACTCCTGTCAGATTAGAAACGCTCCATATCCAGAGTTTATAAGCACTACATGACAGACCACTTCAGGAGATTCTCGTACTGTTGATGACAACCAATCGAATGACTCTGAAACTCTTTTAAAGGACATCTAAGATTTATTCACATAAGCAAACCTCCTCCTATCAGACTGTATTCGGATCCAATGCAGGAATATAAATTTTGTAATACAAATATAACATGACAAATTATAGATACCAGTACTACAGAGATTAAAAATTATGCTTTCTAAAACTCTGATTTTCTCTAGATTCCTAATATAAGAAATGGGATTTCTTATGTTAATTAACCATTGTGCTTTTGCTAAGAAACTGAATTTCATTTCCTTTTACCTAAGGGAGAACAATAAAGAAAATCATGCAGATATATTTCCATTGAAAGCAAGATAAGAAATTCAGTGAACACAAAGCCCATTTGCCTTCTGAGTGACACCTCTAATGAGTCTTGCCTGGAGTGTTTTTGCTTTATGAAATATAGGGTAAATTTTATTATGAAACCACAATTTAACCGTATAAAACGGAACAAAAAAAAAGTTGTTCTTATTATCTCAGAATGAGAGTATTGGTGGGAATGGAAATGGAATGATTTCATTATTGAAGTAGAATAAAGTGGGAGGCCTCACACTACCTGACTTTAGAACCTATTACACTGCTAAAGTAGTCAAAACAGCCTGATACTTGTTCAGCAAAAGATACACACACCAATGGAACAGAATGGAGAATCCAGACAGAAAATCATCACCCATGAGCAGCTGATATTTAGCAAAAGTCCAAAGTCTGAAGACAGGGAAAAAGATAGTCTCCTTAACAAATGGTGTTGACACAACTGAATATGCAACTGCAAAAAACTGAAACAAGGCTCGTATCTCACACCATACACAGAAACTAACTTGGGATGGATCAAAGACCTAAATATAAAATCTAAAATGTTAATGGTTATGGAAGAAAAAAATGGGCACAACGCTGGAAGCCCTCATACATGGCACAAACGGATTACAAAATATTACTAAGAAGCACAAACATCAGAAGAGAAAAATAGATA
Source organism: Heterohyrax brucei (assembly GCA_028571685.1). Lineage (NCBI taxonomy): Eukaryota > Metazoa > Chordata > Mammalia > Hyracoidea > Procaviidae > Heterohyrax > Heterohyrax brucei. The sequence goes on from CM053150.1 coordinate 135,393,373, forward strand.
ACTGGAAACTTCTGAAAAACAAATACTTAACGCTCATCCAAAGCCTTCACCAAAGGATTAAGGACACCTACAGACTAGGATACACGAGCAAATGTTTAAGTAAGGATCATTAGCCATTAGAGAAATCCAAATCCAAACTACAATGAGATATCATCTCACCCTAAAAAGACTGGCATTAATCCAAAAAACACAAAATAATAAATGTTGGAGAGGTTGTAGAGTGACTGGAACACTTCTGCACTGCTGGTGGGAGTGTAAAATGGTACAACCAGGTAGGCATTTTCTCTAAAATGCTAGAAAAAGAAGTATCATGTAATCCAGCAGTCCCACTGCTTAGAATACATCCTAGAGAAATAAGAGCTGTCACACAAATAAATATATGCATGCCAACATTTATTGCAGCACTGTTCACAATAGTTAAAAGATGTAAGCAACTGAGATACCCCTCAACAGATGAATGGATAAATGAACTATCGTGTATTCACACAATGGAATATTATGCAATAATAAAGAACAACAATCATCTTGAGTGTGAGAAACAAATTTCAGAATGGTCCATCTTCAGAACAAAGGCTAAGATAAGAAGTTACTAGCTAACCTAAGTGGGAAGGAGAGGAGAGAGGGGGAAAACCTGTTTAAGAAGCAGGAGTTACAACCCTAAAAGCACATGAAGTGTTAAGACTTACGTGACATCTGGTAGAGACTGTTCACCTCATAGTACTAAGCCAGTGATGAACTTAAGGAGGTACTTGCAAGCTAGGATGTAGAAATGGCTTGTGAGGAACTGCTGGCCTCTCTCTCTGTCTAGCCACCTTTGTGGGCTCAGGTGCCCAATTCTGCAAAATCGTCCAGTAAAACCTCACTCTTGCTAACTGGATTTGAATTGGATTTCTTGAATGTTCGTCATAAAAAAACATGGTAACTATCAGTAACCTCACAAAGGATAAGGTGGCCTGCCTCAATCATCAAGGAAGCATACTAGCTGGGAGTTTATACACGCCCTCCAGTTGCCAAGAGGGACCATAGCGGTATCCAGGGTATTGACGTTTCTCACAAAATTTGGGGGCTCATCGGGGATATGTTCTCCCAACTTGGGGCAGCAGCCTTGGAGAAGGAGATATGTCCTGCCTCAGTTTTGGTGGCCTGCTTGGCAAAGGTGTCCCACCTCTCACCAGAGCTAGAATAAACCTGCAACCATTGTCTGGAAGTTGGCAAGGGGACACAAGGGAGTGAAAACAAACTACCGCAGCAACCAGGCAACTCCATGGACCGGTCAGGGTAGGAAGATAGATTAAGTACTACCCTGATGGTTGGACACTTTTGGAGGTTCAGTGTGTGTGTGTGCATGTGTGTGTATGTGTGTGTATGTGTGTGCATGTGTGTGTATGTGTGTGTATGTGTGTGTATGTGTGTGTATGTGTGTATGAGACTGAGATGTAGTTTGGAAAGAATATGATACGACTGTGGAGGTCCAGTCTGCGGTTCTGTCCTCCCACAAGGGGGATGGCCAGAGACAGACACAGCGAACCTTGCAGTGTGCAAGAAACCTTCAGAAAAACAAGGGGAGTTGAGCACAAGGGGAAATTCAGGCACCAAACATTGACATAGATAGAAAACGTGAAACAGAAGTTCTAGGTCTAGGAGGGGAGAAGAAAGGCAGCGGGAAAAGCTCCCAAGAACATTCCTCCTGACAGATGTTGAAGGTTTGGGGGATAGTCCTTGGACCGGGGATAAGGACAAACAAAAGATGATTATATATTGCTGCTTCATTTGGCCAAAGGAACCAATTCGTAGACCATCAGTATTCCAGCCCCAATTTGGTTCTGATGAGGGCTCGGTCTGCCGCACTCTAGTGCACTATGCAAATAACAGAATGCCACCTTCCCAAGAGGAAGTAATACGTGCCCTCTGCTGCTTGGAAGGGGGACCAAAATCAGCCCAAATTATGTTTCTCCTCAAGTAAGGTAAAAAGAGTCCTAGTTCAAAACCCAGGGACCCTCTGTCTCACCTGCCACCTCCTAAGGGTAGTCCAACTTGCCTCAGTCTCTTTCTGATGATGAGTCTAACAGCGAGGCCAACCTGTCTCAACCTCCCCCTTACACCACACCAGGAGAAGGAAAGAAAAATGTCAGAGCCGAGAGCACAGGAGGAACTGAACCAACTGCTCCCTCTTATCCTGGTCTGAGAAAGGAACTAGAACAATGCAAGAGGGATCTCCAGCAGTTTCCCCTGCCCACTAAACAAGAGATGTTCCCCATTTGGGAGATCCTGGTAGGGCAAGGGGATATTAGATATGTTAATGCTCCCCTCATCAGTACTGAAGTCAGAAATTTTAAGAAGGAAAGGAATTATCTCCTAGAAGATTCCCTTGGCCTAGCAGAGCAGCTAGATCACTTCCTAGGGCCCAGTTATTATAGTTGGATAGAAATGATGTCTAGCATGACTACTTTGTTTACAGGGGATGAAAGAGGAATGATTAGAAGGGTGGCCAGTCAGTCTGGGAGAGGGAGCACCCCCGTGCGTGGCTGGATGCTCCTTCCTCTGAATAAAAATTCCCCAAAGTTGACCTGAAATGAGACAACAGTGACACCAAGCACCAATGCCAAATGCAGGACCTTAAGGAATGATAATCAAAGGAATAACGGAATCAGTTCCCAGATCCCAAAATGTGGCCAAGGCCTTTGGAGTACAACAAGAGAAGGAGGAAACCCCATCAGCTCTCCTCCAGAGACTTAGAGATCAAATGAGAAAATATTCTGGGTTAGATCCAGAGGACCAACTAGGATGGGGACTCTTAAAAGTTAGTTTTATGACCAAAAGCTGGCCCAACATCACCAAGAAATTACAGAAGATTGAGGGATAGAGCAACAAACCCATTGGCAAACTATTACGAGAGGCTCAGAAAGTCTTTGTCAGGAGAGAGGAGGAGCAGAAACAAAAAGCCAAAATCACAGTATCTACCATGGAGAAGGTAGTCAGTAAGAGGCTAGAACAACAACCCACCCCTCAAAGGAAGTAGGAGGGTGGCTGACCTCCCCAAACAGCAGGGTAGAGGGTCCTACACCAAGTCTCCAAGACCACCACTGAATGTTACAAGTGTGGGGAAACAGGTCATTTTAAAATAGAGTGCCCAGAGTTAAAGGAGGAAAAGGTGATTTCCCTCATGACCTTTGATGAGGACTAAGGGGGTCAGAGGTTCCTCATGATTAAGCCCCACCAGGAACCCTTGATAAACTTGAGGGTGGGGCCTGAAGGGGAGGTGATAACTTCTCTAGTTGACACTGGGGCAGCTCAATCCTCCTTGACCTACCAACTGAAAAGCACCAGATTATCATCAGACAAACTGACAGTGTGAGGAGTTAAGAGTGAAGACATCCAGGTTCTCATATTTCAAAATATGTTGCTCAAGACAGAACATGATCAGACAGAGGAGAGATTCCTCTATGTCCTGGAGGCAGGAGTAAATCTTTTAGGATGAGATCTAATTGTAAAATTGGGGCTAGGGCTGGAAGTGGAGGAAGGATGAATAAAGGTGATGATGAGACTTCTGACTCAGGAAGAGGAAAAAGAAATCAACCCCTGAGTATGGGTTAAAGAAGGCAACAGGGAGGGATTGGAGACCCCACCCTTACGAGTAAAATTGAAAAAACAAGGGGAGGTGGTCTATAGAAGACAATACCCTATCCCCACTGAACAGAAGAAGGGCTTACAGCTAGTAATAGAGGGCTTGGTGAGAGATGGCCTCCTAGAACCTTGTATGTCGCCCTACAACAGCCTGATCTTGCCAGTTAATAAATCTGATGGGACATGCAGGCTAGTACAGGACCTGAGAGCCATAAATCTAATTGTCTACACCCGACATCCAGTCATTCCTAACCCCTACACCCTCCCCAGTAGAACCCCATATGAACATAAGTGGTTTAGTGTGGTAGATTTGAAGGATGCATTCTGGGCATGTCCCCTCTATCCCGAAAAAGAGACTTCTTCACCTTTGAGTGGGAAAACCTCCAGACTGGAAGAAAACAATAGTACCACTGGACGGTTCTACCACAGGGCTCCAATGAGGCCCCAAATTTATTCTGTCAAGTTCTAGAAAGAGTTTTGGAAGAGCTTAAACTACATACAGTAACCCAGTTATTACAATATGTGGATGACATATTAGTCTCAGTTAAAAATAAGGGCCAGGTACAGGAAACTACTATTAGTCTACTCAATTTCCTGGCTAAAAAGGGATTCCAGGACTCTAAGAGTAAACTACAAATCACAGAAAAGGAGGTGAAATACCAAGGACACCTGATTAGTGAGGGGCAGTGGAGGACAAATCCAGAGCAAATTTCAGGGATTATAGACTTGCTACTACCTAGGACAAAGAGAGAATCTAGTTAGCTATTAGAATTCACTGGCTGTTGGCAGCTGTGGATTGATTCCTATGTCCAAAGAACAAAAATCTTACGCCTCAAGCTTTTCAAAGAAGAGCCTGACCTGAGATTCAGGCGGTGGAGGACTTAAAACGTACCCTGATTGTAGCCCCAGTTCTGGTACTACCATCCTTAGAAAAGCCCTTTCACCTATTGGCTATGGTGGATCAAGGCACAACTCTTGGGTTCCTCACACAGACATGGAGCGGTCAAGAAACAGCCTGCTGCCTGTGTGTCTAAACTATTGGATCCAGACTCAAGAGGGTGGCCAGAATGTGCCCATAAAGTAGCCACTATGGCTCTGTTGGTGGAAGAGAGCTGAAAGCTGACTTTTAGCAGGGTCCTAATCTTGAGCACTCCACATCAAGTTAAAAACATCTTAAATCAAAGGATGGATAGTTGATAGGCTCTTGAATTTTAAAACGGAGGCAATACTACTAGAAAAGTGTGATCTGCTCTCAACCATCAAGGCTTGCCTAAACCCTGCTAGCTTTCTGTGGAAAGGAGAGGGAAGCCCAAGGACTCTGGAACACAGCTGTCTAGATATTACGGAATATCAAATTAAAGTTAGACAAGACCTAAGGGAGACCGCCTCACATAGAGGAGACAGGCTGCTTGAAGATGGGTCCTCACAAATGGTTGAGGGAAAGAGACATAATGGCTGTGCAGTAGTGAATGAGATGAATCAGTCCCTCCATGAAAAGTGTAATAACTGGTCAACACAAACTTGCGAGCTCTATGCCCTTGATTGAGCCCCAAAGCTCCTCAAGGGTTGAGAAGGCACCATTTACATGGATTCAAAATATTCTTGGGGTGTCATATACACCTTTGGAAAAATTTAGAACAAATGGGGACTCATGAATAGCAAGGGTCAGGAATTGATCCATGGAAACTTAGGCAAGTCTTAGATAGCCTCTTGCTCCCCACAGAAATAGCAGAAGGGAAGTAACATGCAGGCTGTTGACAACCGGCTTGCAGACAAAATGGCCAAATAGGCCTCCCTAGAGGAAGAGATCTGATTTCTCAGTCTAATACCCAGTGTCCTGGAGGTGACTATAAAACCCCAATTCACTCTGGAGGAACAAGAAGAATTAACCAAAACTTGGGCCACCCACACTAGGGACGGGCAGTGTGTTCTCCTGGATGGTAGAGAAATGATAATCTGACCAATGATGAGGGAACTGACATCCATACTACATAGAGGCAGTCATTGAAGTCCACAAGCCGTGTGTGATACTGTGCTAAAGAACTATGGGTGTGTCAGCATCCACACCATTGCTAAGCAGATATGTGGGGGCTGCATAACCTGCCAGAAAATCAATAGGAAGGTACTCAGAAAGCACCTCATGAGAGGAAGACTTCCACAGTTGAGGCCGTTCCAGAGCATTCAAGTGGATTTCATGGAATTACCCAGAATATGAAGACTAAAATATCTACTTGTAGCAGTGGATCATCGTTCTGGCTGGGTTGAGGCCTTCCCTTTGGCCTCTGCTAATACTAACAATGTCATGAAAATCATCCTAGAACAGGTTATACCTAGGATTGGTCTAGTAGAAAACACTGACTCAGAGAACAGAATTCACCTTACTTTCAGAGTAGTGAAGGGAGAAATGAAAAGTTTAAATATCATTTGGGATTACCACACTCCCTGGCACCCTTCTTCCTCAGGAAAGGTAGAGAGAATTAATCAAACACTTAAAACAACAGATCACAAAACTAGTCTTAGAGACTAAATTACCATGACCAAGTGCCTCCTCGTAGCTTTCCTGAGAATCAGGACGGCCCTGAGGAAAGATCTATGAACTATTATATGATTATGAACTATTATACGGTCTCCTCTACTTGGGTAGGGCCACAGACCTGCCCAACATGGAAACCAAACATCAATTTTTAAAGAACTGTGTGCTGGCTGTCTCCTCTGTTTTGTCAACCCTCAGGACTCGATGGCACTTGGCTGGCAGGTTAAAAGGACTGCTGACCTAACCCAATGCCCTTGAATTCACTGTTCATCATTTCTGGCCAGAGATTTGGTGTTAATCAAAACTTGGAAGGAAGATAAACTTCAGCCAGACTGGGAGGCCCCTTACAAAGTGCTCTTGACTTCCAAGACTGCTGTCTGGACAACAGAAAAGGGGTGGAATCACTATACACAATGAAGGGCCCAGCTGAGAAAGACTCTCCCCAGGAGAGAAGTGGTAATCTCTGGGAAACACATCCCTCACCCAGGGAACCACTCAAGGTGACTCTGAGAAGGACCTGAAGAGATATTCCACAACGACCCCTCCACAATGAAAAGGCTATGCTCCTGGGAAAAAGTGGATTCTTATATTGGGAGAAGTACAGGAGGTCGGAGTCAAGATGGCAGACTAACGCACATCTTCTAAATCCCTCTGGAAACCAAGACCTGAAATGATAATTAAACGGAGCTTTCTGGACACCTAGTGAGCCCTGGGATGCAGCATAGGGCTGTTAATTTGGACTTCTTACCACAGAATGCAAAACCTCCTCTCTTTCACTGACCCCACTCTTGGCGAGCACACGCTTGCACAAACCGAAGGTGACTCACCATTTTGATTTTTTTTTTCCTCTGTCTTGGCTGGTGGGCTGAGCTAGGACTTGACTAGCTGCTGGTCTCAAACGCACTGCTGGTGGGACCAGCAAGCGTAATTACCAGGTTCTGAGAGCCTGGCTTTGAACTCTATATACCTTGGCTCCCCTGGCCTATCTTTCTGCCTCTGCCATGTGGTAGCCATACAGACGTGTTTGTGCAGAATGCCATCTTGATCCACTGGGAAACAGAGAAGCCCAGGCAGAGGCACCAGCTGGACTTGGTTCTTAGGCTGGGAGGTGGCGTGTGCCGGAGGAGAGTGCTTTTTCAGCAGGTAGATGGTGTTTTGCACAGTGTCACCTGGGGCTGGGGCCCAGTGGTGGAGGCTGTGGACTCTGGGCAATTTGGCACTCTTGGCCTCTCTTTCCACTGGGATCCTGGTTCTGGCCGGCTGGCAAGCTTGTGTGGGATGCCACTTTGTTTTGATGGGAGGTGGAGTCATCCATATGGAAGCCTCAGATGCACCTAATTCCTGGGCTGGGAGGCAGTGCCTACCCAGAAGAGACTGCTTTTCCAGCAGAAAAGCAGAATTCGACACAGCATTGCCTACAGCTGGGGCCTGACAGCAGAGGCCAGCAGGGCAGTCGCCTTTCTGTATTTTGAGCTAGTTTATAACATCTGGTGTTCAATATAGAGGTGCTTCCTTTCCCAGCTGGGAAGAGGGACGTATACACCTGAAAACCTGACTGACTTTGGAAGTTTTCAAATACTTTTTACTTTTCATTTTAAGACAGTTTAGAGAAACAACTGTAGTCCATCTTCACAGCATCTCTCCCAGCCTCTGTTGACCCACATGAAGCCCAAAAAGCAAGAAATGTTGGAGAAGACAGTAACCCGGAAATCACCCATGGCATCAGAAGGCCCCCCAAAGAAACCACCTCAGAACTTCCCATATGAAGAAGCTTTTCTGAAACTATCAGAAGGTGAATACAAAGGGATTATATAAAGAGGCCTCCTAGACCTTATATAAAATGCAGCACAGCAAAATGAAAAATTAAGCATTTGAGCTGATGGAACATCAGTACTCGGAAATCCTACAGATCAACAACAAAATCAAAGACATAGAAATTTCAATTCTAAGCCAAGAAAACGAATGGAAAAAATGGAAAAGAGAATTTCTGATTTGGAAGACACAGCTACTGACTCCAGCATTTATGAGGGGAAATCAGAAAGGAAACAAGAAAAATGAAGAAGCATTAAGAAGCATGTAGGACTCTATTAAGAAGAACAATCTACAATTAATTGGAGTTCCTGAACAGGGAAAGACACCTGAGAACACAGAGAATATTGTGGCTGAGCTGCTGACACAAATTATGTGTCACAAATTACCCAGAAATTATGAAAGAAGAGAATATAGATATTCAAGATACATATTGAACACGACTCAATATAGATCTCAATAGAAAGACTCCATGACATATTATACTCAAGCTTAACAAAACAAAACATAAGCAGAAACTCTTAAAGGTAGCAGGACTCAAAGCAAAGCTGACATTCAGAGGGAAACCCTGTAGGCTTGTGTCGGATTTCTCAACAGAAACCATCCTGACATATTCAAAGCCTTGAAGGAGAAAAACTTCCAACCAAAAATTATATATCCTGCAAAACTATCTTTCAAATATGAAAAGGAAATTAAGACATTTGCAGATAAACAGAAACTCAGAAACTTTGTAAAAACTAAACCAAAGCTACAAGAAATACTAAAAGAATTTCTTGGCTTAGAAGAACAAAACCACTAACTTTATATTTTAGGAAACATTATCCAGAGTCCTACTTATTTAGGGAAGGCTCCAAACACAATCAAAGCTATAATAGTGAAAAAAACAACCTAGTGATCATATCATGTAAACTATGATATCATCATATTAAAAACAGGGCTGTACTACAGTCATTATAGTCCTTCCAGGTGGAGAGGAAGTTGACAAGACTGGTAGCAATCAAAATTGGGTTTATATATTATTTATTAAGTGGGATCAGAGGGGCAGTTGTAAAGCACAATAAAAAAGCAAATACCGTATCAAGACTCTCGACAACCACAAAACCAATCCTGAAAAAAGTGAAATACCAACTAACAAAGAAGAAGGTCACAGAACAGACTAAAACAGATAAAATATCAACACAAAAATACACATATCACAATGGCAGCACCAAACACATAACTATCAATAATTACATTGAATGTGAATGGATGGAAAGCTCCAGTAAAGAGACATCGAGTGACATCCTGGATCAAAAGACATGATGCATCTATATGTTGCCTACAAGAAACTCACCTTAGAATTAAAGATAGGAGCAAACTGAAAATTAAAGGATGGAAAAATATATATCAAGCTAACAATGAACAAAGAAGAGCAGGTATGGCAATTCTAATCTCAGATAAAATCAATTTTAATGTAAAATCCACCATCGTGGACAACAATGGTCACTATTTGTTGCTGAAAGTTTCAATACAGAAGCAGGACTTAACAATATTAAATATTTATGCACCTAATATTAGAGCACAACACTCACTACACTCAAAAAAGGAGATAGATCACTTCAACACTCCACTTTCAATACTGGACAGATCGTCTAGAGAAAAAAACCTCAGTAAGACACAGAAGGCCTTATTGCCACAATTAACCAACTAGACCTCATCGACATACACAGAACTTTCTATCCATCAGCAGACAACAACACCTTATTCTCCAGTGCACATGGAATATTCTGCAGAATAGACTATGTCTTAGAACATAAAACAATTCTCAACAAAATCCATACCACTGAATTAATGCAAAGCATCTTCTCAGATCATAAAGCTGTAAAAGCCAAAATCAATAGCAGAAAAAACATAGATAGAAAGTGGAAATCATGGAAACTGAACAACACCTTGCTCAAAAAACCATGGGTAATAGAAGAAATGAAGGATGAAATGAAGAAATTCATGGATTCCAATGAGAACGAAAACACTTCCTACCAGAACCTATGGGATACAGCCAAAGCAGTGCTCAGAGGTCTGTTTATCTCCAGAAATACACACATCTGGAAGGAAGAAAGAAACTAAATCCAGGAATGAACCCTACAGCTTGAACAAGTAGAGAGAGAACAACAGAGGAACCCCTCAGGCAACAGAAGAAAACAGATCATAAAGATTAGAGAAGAACTAAATCAATTAGAGAATAGAAAAACAATTGAAAAAGCTGAAAAGACCAAAAGCTGGTTTTTTGAAAAGATCAACAAAATTGACAAACCACTGGCTAAACTTACTAAAGAAAAGCAGGAAAAGAAACAAACAACCCAAATTAGAAACAAGAGGGGAGTTGTCACCTCAGATGCAACAGAAATCAAAGATATCATAACAGAATACTATGAAAGACTGCACTCCAACAAATTTAAAAACCTAGGGGAAATGGACCAATTCCTTGACTCATACCACCTACCCAAATTATCACAACGTGAAGCAGAACAACTTAATAAACACATCACAAAGGAAGAGATTGAAAAGGTCATCAAAACACTGCCAACCAAAAAAAGTCCGGGCCCAGATGGCTTCACTGCAGAATTCTACCAAGCATTTAGAGAAGAGTTATCTCCAATACTACAGAGACTATTTCACATTATAGAAAGCAATGGAGTACTCCCAAACTCATTTTATGAAGCCAGCATAACCCTGATACCTAAGCCAGGGAGAGACCCAACAAGGAAAGAGAACTGCAGACCAATATCACTCATAAATCTAGATGCAAAAATCTTCAACAAAATTCTTGCCAATAGAATACAACGTATCAAGAAAATAATCCATCATGACCAAGTGGGATTCATACCAGGGATGCAAGCCTGGTTCAACATCAGAAAAACAATCAATGTGATTAAACACATAAATAACACAAAAGACAAGAATCACCCGATTTTGTCCATTGATGCAGAAAAGGCATTTGATAAAGTCTAACACTGATTCATGCTAAAAACTCTTAGCAAAATGGGCATAGACAGCAAATTCCTCAACACAATAAGGGTCACCTATACAAAGCCAATTGCCCAATATAATCAATATAATCAATAGCATCTATGCAAAGCCAACTGCTTTCATCATCCTGAATGGTGAAAGACTGAAAGAATTCCAGTCTTGAGAATGGGAACTAGACACCCGCTCTCACCACTTCTATTCAACATTGTCCTAGAAGTTCTAGCCACAGCAATTAGACAAGACAAAGAAATAAAAGGTATCCGTATTGGCACTGAAGAAGTAAAGATTTCCCTCTTTGCAGATCATATGATTGTTAATACAGAGAATCCAAATAAATCCATAAGTAAACTATTAGAGCTAATAGAAGAATTTAGCAAAGTATCGGGATACAAGATAAACATAACTAAATCAGTGGGATTCCTTTATACCAACAATGAAATTATTAACGAAGAAATCACGAAATCAATTCCATTTACTATAGCCCCAAGAAGATAAAATACCTAGGAATAAATCTAACTAGAGAAATAAGAGATCCTTACAGAGAAAACTACAAGACATTGCTACAAGAAACTAAGAGGGGCTTACGTAAGTGGAATAATCTGCCCTGCTCATGGATAAGAAGACTTAATATTGTGAAAATGTCTATTTTGCCCAAAGCACTCTACTTATATAATGCAATCCCAATACAAATTCCAACAACATCTTTTACGAGATGGAGAAACAAATTATCAGCTTTATTTGGAAAGGGAAGAAACCTAGAATAAGTAAAGCACTACTGAAAAAGAACATGATGGGAGGCCTCTCACTACCTGACTTTAAAACCTATTACACTGCCACAGTAGTCAAAGCAGCCTGGTATTGGTACAAAAAGAGACATATAGACCAATGGAACAAAGTAGACACCCCAGAGATGCCACCATCCTCTTATGAACAGCTGATATTTGACAAAGGTCCTAAGATTTTGAACTGGGGTAAGAACAGTCTCTTTAACAAATCATGCTGGCATAATTGGATATCCATCTGCAAAAAATTTAAACAAGACCCAGATCTCACACCTTATACAAAAGTCAACTCAAATTGGATAAAAGACCTGAATATAAAAGCTAAAACGATAAAGCTCATCCAAGATAAGACAGGGTCAACAATGGACGTTTTAATATGCAATATAGACAGACTTCAAAATCTTACAATCAAAACACATTCATCAGAAGAGAAAATAGATAAATGGGAATTAAAAAGAATCAAACACTTCTGCTCATCCAAAGACTTCATCAAAAGAATTAAAAGACCACCTACAGAATGGCAAAAAATATTTGGCAACTCTATGTCAGACCGACGCCTGATCTCCATAATCTATAAGGTTCTACAAAATATCAATAAGAAAGAGACAAATCATCCAATTAAGTGATGGGCAAAGGAGATGGACAGACACTTCTCTAAAGAGGAGATCCAGGCAGTCAAAAAACACATGCAGACATGTTCACGATCATTAATTATTAAAGAAATTCAAATCAAAATGACAATGAGATACCATGTCACCCCAACAAGATTGGCCATGATCCAAAAAACACAAAACAATAAATGTTGGAGAGGCTGCGGAGAGATTGGAACTCTCTTTCACTGCTGGTGGGATTGTGGAATGGTGCAACCTCTTTGGAAAGCAATTTGGCATTACCTTAAAATAACGGATATAGATATACCATTTGACCCAGTTATTCCTCTGTTTGGAATATATCCTACAAAATCAAGGCCATTCACATGGACTGCTACATGCACACGAATGTTCATTGCAGCACAGTCCACGATAGCAAAAAGTTGGAATCAACCCAGATGCCCAACAACAGAAGAATGGATAGGTAAACTTTGGTATATATACTCCATGGAGTACTATACACTGATAAAGAACAATGATGATAGCAGGAAACATCTCTCAATTTGTTCTCAACTGGAGGACATTATATTGAGTGAAACTACTCAGCGACAGGAAGACAATTATTACATGAGACCTCTACAATTAAAACTTAAAAGCATACTCATACATAATAGAAAAGACTCTTTGACAGCTACAAGGGTGGGGAATGTGGGAGGGCAGGAAGGCAAGGTGCCAGGGTTTAGATTAGATAATTGTTAGAAATTTGGTAGGGTGAAATTGGTGACAATTCACATTAGTAAGAAGATCAATATTAATGGGACTTCGACACAACTTGTGTATTCCTCCTCTCTTAACCCAATATTGTAAGCACAGAGTATGTACACTTTCATTTTATTTAATAAAAAAATTAAAATTAAATAAAGAAAAAATTGAAAAGACCAAAAGCTGGTTTTTTGAAAAGATCAACAAAATTGACAACACCACTTACTAAAGAAAAACAGGAAAGGAAACAAATAACCCAAATTAGAAATGAGAGGGGAGTGGTCACAACAGATTCAACAGAAATTAAAAATATCATAACAGAATACTATGAAAGACTGTACTCCAACAAATTTGAAAACCTAGAGGAAATGGAAAATTCCTTGATTCATATCACCTACCCAAATTATCACAACGTGAAGCAGAACAACTTAATGAACCCATCACAAAGGAAGAGATTGAAAAAGTCATCCAAAAACTGCCAAGCAAAAAAAGCCCGGGCCCAGTTCACTTCACCCCAGAATTCTACCAAGCTTTTAGAGAAGAGTTATCTCCACTACTACTAAGACTATTTCACAGTATAGAAAAGTATGGAGTACTCCCAAATTCATTCTATGAAGCCAGCATAACCCTGATACCAAAGCCAGGGAAAGACCCAACAAAAAAAGGAGAAATACAGACTGGTATCACTCATGAATCTAGATGCAAAAATCTTCAACGAAATTCTTGCGAATAGAATACAACAACATAGCCAAAAAATAATCCATCATGACCATGTTGGATTCATACCAGAGATGCAAGGCTGATTCAACATCAGAAAAATAATTCATGTGATCAACCACGTAAATATTACAAAAGACAAGAATCACCTGATCTTATCTATTGATGCAGAAAAGGCATTTGATAAAATCCAACACCCATTCATGCTAAAAACTCTCAGCAAAATAGGCATAGACGGCAAATTCCTCAGCGCAATAAGGGCCATTTATACAAAGCCAACTGTCTACGTCATCCTGAATGGAGAAAGACTGAAGGATTTTCCCTTGAGAACAGCAACTAGACAAGGATGCCCACTCTCACCTCTCCTATTCAACATTGTACTAGAAGTTCTAGCCAGAGCAATTAGACAAGACCAAGAAATAAAGGGCATCTGCATCAGCAAAGACCTGAAAATCTTCCTATTTGCTGGTGACATGATTGTATGTGCAAAGAATCCATAAAGAATCCATAAGGAAACTACTCAAACTGATAGAAGAGTTCGGTAACATCTCAGGGTACAAGACAAACATAAGTAAATCAATAGGATTCCTTTATACCAACAAGATTACTAAGGAAGAAATCACCAAGTCAATACCATTTACTATAACCCCTCAGAAGATAAAGTACCTAGGAATAAATTTAACCAGAGAAATAACAGAACTTTACAAAGAGAACTACAAACTTACTACAAGAAACTAAGAGAGACTTACATAAATGGAGAAACCTACTGTGCTCATGGATGGGAAGACTTAACATTGTGAAAATGTCTATTTTACCCAAAGCAATCTACCTATATAATGCAATCCCAATTCAAGTTCCACTGCCATTTTTTAATGAGATGGAGGAACAAATTACCAACTTTGTCTGGAAAGGGAAGAAGCCCAGGATAAGCAAAGCATTATTAAAGAAGACGAACACACTGGGAGGCCTCTCATTACCTGACCTTAGAACATACTACACTGCCACAGTAGTCAAAAAAGCTTGGTACTGGTACAAAAACAGACAGGTAGATCAGTGAAACAGAATCGAGACCCCAGAAATCACATCATCTGCCTATGAACACTTGATATTCGACAAAGGCCCTAAGACATTAAGCTGGGCTAAAAACAATCTCTTCAACAAATGGTGCTGGCAAAATTGGATATCCATCCACTAAATTAAAACAAGACCCATGTCTTACACCTTATACAAAAAACAACTCAAACTGGATAAACACCTAAATATCAAATCTAAAATGATAAAGCTCATCCAAAAGAAAGTAGAAACAACAATGGAATGTTTAATACACAGCACAGACAGACTTCAAAATCTGTCAAACAAACCACAATCATCAGAAGAGAAAATAGATAAATGGGAACTATTAAGAATCAATCACTTTCGCTCATCCAAAGACTTCATCACAAGAGTTAAAAGGCCACCTACAGAATGGGAAAAAATATTTGGCAACTACATGTCAGACCAACGCCTGATCTCCATAATCTATAAGGTACTACAAAATATCAATAAGGAAAAGATAAATCATCCAATTAAGTGATAGGCAAAGGAGATGGACAGACACTTCTCTAAAGAGGAGATCTAGGCAGCCAAAAAACACATGTGGACATGCTCACGATCATTAGCTAATAAAGAAATTCAAATCAAAATGAGATACCATCTCACCCCAACAAAGTTGGCCATAATCCAAAAAATGCAAAACAACAAATGCTGATGCAGCTGTGGGGAGACTGGAACTCTCCTACACTGTTGGTGGAACTGCAACCTCTTTGGAAAGCAATCTGGCGCTCCCTTAAAAAAATGGATACAGATATACCATTTGATCCAGTAATTCCACTGTTTGGAATATATTGTACAGAATCAAGGCCATTCACACCAACTGATACATGCACATGAACTTTCATCGCAGCACAGTCCATGATAGCAAAAAGATGGAGTCAACCCAGATGCCCAATAACACAGGAATGGATAGGTAAACTATGGCATAGATACTCAATGGAACACTGTGCAACATCTCTTAACCTGGGTTTGATTGGAGGACATTATGCTGAGTGAAAGTAGTCAGCGACAGAAGGACAAATATTGTACGAGACCCCTTTGATAAGAACTTAAAAACAGACTCATGCACAGAAGAAAAGACTCTTTGATAGCTGCAAGAGTAGAGAGGGAGGGAGGGTGGGGGGGAGGGTTTAGATCAGATAGTTAATAGAAATGTGATTGGGTGAAATCAGTGACAGCACACATTAGAAAGAAGATCAATAATAACTGGACTTCAACACAATTTGAGTACTCCTCCCGTCTTAACCAAACATTGCAAGGACAGAGTAGCTCGGGCAGGGGGCCAGGGACCATGCTTTCACGCAAAATCGAGGCCAACTGGCACAGCTAGTGTTTTGCTAATGAAGACCTTCTGCACCCCACACCGGTGAGCAGCATCTGGGGTCTTAAAAGCTGCCAAGCTGCCATCTGAGGGCACAGGAAATGGTCCCAACTCAGCAGGAACAGATGATCACCAAGGACAAGAACAACATGGGGAAAAGACAACCCAGAAGACAGAGAGACCCACATCGACTTGTGACTGCTAGAGCCAGGTGGTGCCTGGCCACCGCCAGTGTAGCCATGATGGAGTTCACAAAGTGGAGTCTCACTGGCAACAAGAGAATGAATAGGGATGTACCCTGAGATCTCCAATAAAAGACCACAATTGATGGTCCAGGGGTTTCGGAGTTCCCCTGGAAGCATAGCTCCTGGCCCTGATGCTGCCCCTGTCCATAAATCATAATGTAGGTCAACTTTTCCGACAGCAATGGATTAGACTTGGCGATGCAGAGTGATCGCATCTTGTGGGAATTTTATGATTCTGTACATCTATGGGATGTCATCCTGCTGACCTCTTGCTGGAGGAAGGAGAGTGGGTGGAGAGGAGGGGATAGGAAACTGTTGGGAGGATAGGACAGGTGTGGAGCAGAGAGGAGGGGTGTGCTGTCACTGGGCAGGGAGAGCAGTGGGAGCTGCATATTGCTGAGCATGTGAATTTATGTGGTAATGTACATTTTCATTCAATCATAATAAAAAAATAAAGGGAAAAAAAGGGAGTAGCACAGTGTATAAGCCCAGGTCACATATTAGTAATTAATGTGACCAAAACTCCATCTCCTCTAGTCCTCAAATTTAATGCTTGTCAGGTCTTGTCATGTGGAGATTTGAACTACCAAAGACAGCTAGTGAGTTCAGATAAGTACTTAGGCCCTGAAGACACACCTGATGATTGGAACAAAACAGGATCTGCATTCCCTTGTCCCAGTTGGTCCAATGTATGGTAGACAACCAGGCTGGGGGACAGCTGATACCTGTGACTCCTCCTGGGAGCCACTGAATGGAAAGATACACTTTTATAAAGGTGAGAACTCCCCCAGCTGTAAAGAATTGGATTGCAACCCTTTACTGCTGTCCATCAATGACCTGGCCACTTTAGATCAATGGCCACCAGTTGCAAGTCAGATATATGGATTCGAGGCAGATATAACAGGTACAGACCCCCTGGGAAGGTAACCACTGCTCCAACACCTGTTTCCCAGAGCACACATA
The DNA here is from genome assembly GCA_028571685.1 of Heterohyrax brucei. Classification (NCBI taxonomy): domain Eukaryota; kingdom Metazoa; phylum Chordata; class Mammalia; order Hyracoidea; family Procaviidae; genus Heterohyrax; species Heterohyrax brucei. The sequence continues at coordinate 135,410,817 of CM053150.1, forward strand.
CTCCACTGATCAACAGCGATTCCCAGTCACTTTATAATGACCCCAAAAGAGTAGAAGTAATTGAACTAAAAGACCTAAGGCAGACTTTACAGATATAGACACAGAATATGAAAATACAAACCCTTGCGTGGAATAGATCAAATATTCAGTGTAAGCTCTCAACAAAAGTGATTGCTATGCCTGTGCAGCTGGTCAACCACACGCACAGGTGGTTCTCTTTCCCCTTGGTTGGGACTCAGATCTGGTGGGAATGCAATGCATGTTGGCTCCGTACCAAGACAAGGACGCTTGGGGTAACAACACCTATTAAGAGCTTGTCGTTGCTCTTTCCAGTGCTACAGAAGTCAGACCCAAGTGTTGTCCCTTCGTTTTCCACAGGGAGGATGAACCACTCTTCTTGTCTTTCAAGACAGGGGGCAGAGTTCACAGTGCCTGTTGACAACTTCTACCCACGTCCAAAACATCACCAGTGAGACTGGCAATGGCAATTTTCAGCCCTCAGAGTACCCCGGGTGGATGACTGGTGGTATTGTGGAAAGGGTAACCTTTAAGATGTACTGCCATTCAACTGGACTGGGATGTGTGCTCTGGTTCAGCTGGAAATTCCCTTTACCCTAGCATTCCACGAAAGCCCCAAGTATGGTGGAAAACCCTGGGCCCAGAGATCTCTCTCTCTGGATCCTTTGATCCACATATTTACATGGACTCCATTGGGGTCCTTAGAAGGGTACCTAAAGAGTTTAAGGCTAGAAATCAAATAGCTGCAGGGTTTGAGAGTACACTTTTCTGGTAGTCTACAATAAACAAAAATGTAGACTGGATTAATTACATTTACTACAACCAACAGTTTCCTAAACTATACTAGGGATGCCTTACAAGGGGTAGCTAGCCAATTAGATGCTACTAGGCAGATGGCCTGGGAAAACAAAATAGCTTTAGATATGATGATGGCTGAAAAGGGAGGGATATATATAACGTTGGGAGGCAAGGGTTGTACTTTCATTCCTAACAACACAGCTCCTGATGGAACCATCACAAAGGTCCTGAAAGAATTAAATACTTGAGCCAGTAAATGATCAGAAAATGCTGGAATCAGCGATCCCATCACTGATTGGCTAGAAGGGTGGCTTGGTAAATGGAAACATATGGCTGCCTCCATCCTGACCTCTCTTGTAGTAGTAGCAGGAGTTTTGACACAGACTATACGGGGCCTTATTCCATGATAGAGTCGTTAGCTTTTATTCTGACAGAAATGGGAAGCTATTGGACAGTTTTTGGCAAAACTGTGGGACTTTTGTTTTAAAATGATAATAAACTTTAAAATAACCCAGGAGTGAGAGAATGGGGAACACAGTTCAAGATGTTTACAGTCAAAAGAAAGAAAAATAGAAAATTGGATATTATGAACTTCATATCTGCTGGCTTACTTTAACAAACAAGCATAGTATTTAACACAAGCACATTGAATTATTGCAATGTGAGGGCTACGAAGAGATTTCTTGTGATGAGTTTCCATTAATACACCTAAACTGTATTCCGATACCTTTGAAATTGTATTTTATAGCCATGCTCTGTTTGCAATAGCATTTTTCCTACTAAGTAGAACTTACCTTAGTTAAAGAGAAAATAAAAACTTTATTTTTAAAAATAAAACATTTGCAAATCTCCACTGGCAAGTGAATGTGCAATAATCATTCTAGTTTAGTGAAAACAGTTCTGCATTTGATAAAATGTGTTGCCACTTCATTTTTGTTTAATTTCAAGAAAAAATAATTGTCATAAAAAGAATGCTACCAAGAGAAAAATATTTACGTGGCTTATCCTTGCTAAAAAATTGGTATTTACTATCACTAATACATATTTCTAAGATAAGCTATGAAACTATATGCACTGGAAAATTAAATGCTTGTTAAATTTCAGTGTGTTATGTGCATTTAAAGACAAAACTGAAACACCGTATACATTCCCAGTTGTCAAATTAGCCCCTTTTTGGAGGGAAATGTCCTTCTCCTTCCCAATTACAATGATAGCCTTTCACTGCTTGCTGTTTGCAGTGCTAAAATCAGCAGTTTGCTCATAACCTGCTGCTGGTAATTTTTTTTTTCAAATATTCAAGATTGGCTTTTCCCTTCACTTGTTTTGGAAAAGAAATGACAGCACAGTAACATACAGCATCCCCAAATTACAGGTAGCTTATAGAAATCAGTTACATAATTCCTTGGTACCTGCCGGTCAGGGAGGACTTGTTCAACAGATAACTTCCTTCAAACAATAAGGAAAGACTACTATTAAAGTAACAGCCACTCACCAAAAAATACTCAGTCTTTAGCACTGGACTTGAATGCTTTCTGCTCTCTTACCTAAGCAAGGAGCCAGCCCAGAGTCCTAAGACTGCCAGCTGTTTCTCAGTTCTTATCTGGGCAGAAGTGGACCCCCTCTAGACATCCCTCTGCCTACCTGTGCCACCCCTAGAATAGAACTGAAAGCAGAAAGGCATGTCAAACCATTGAGCATTCTAAAGAAAACTGAAACATTTAAACACATGTTCTTCCTTCCTCTAGGTTTCTCTGTGGCTAGGGGCTACCAAAAGGAAGAAATGAAACATTCAATCAAAATTTCTGTCCCTAGGCTGAAGCAACTACTTTCTCATATTGTACATAACTGGGTAGATGGCCCAAAGTTGACCCCATTCACAACCTTCCTTGTGCTCCCAAATACATTGAATTCGGGAACATCTCTATCAGTGATGATGAGAGACTGACAACACAGAAAACATCGAAACTAACCGAAAACAAAAGAAGTCGAGTCCCAAACCAAAGTGAACTCTCTCTCCCCTTGTCCAGCACTGTCCTTAAAACAACTGCCTCACTCCAACACCAGCACCACCCCCCGACACACCGTGGACCAACGAGACACCCAACTAAGCCACCTCCACCTCCTGTCCATCTCCAGTCTCCACTGTGATTCTGGAAAAGGGGTTAAATAAAGACTTCGATGATTAGAAGTGGGAAACAGGAGGACGGGTCGCTCTGAAAGCGTCCAGCACAGGAAAGCGGGGCTCCGCATCGGGTGGCTGGAGCCCACCGGAGAGCGAGAACACTTCGTTGGCTCGGTGGTCTGGGCCGGGCTAGAGCCGCGCGGCGGAGGGAGCAAGGGCGTCCACTATCAAGGTCACCCTTTTCCAGCCCATTCCAGTCCGTTACTCGGCAAAAATTCAAGGTGGCAATCTTTGCCAGAGTGTCTTGCAAGTTCCAGAAAAACGCGCAAGGTGGGTGCTGGTCACAGCCTCTCAGCCATTAGGCCACTTAATGAGAACTGGGGCAGAGATTTTAGGTCCCCATCCAGAAATCCCCGGGAGCAGGTGTGGGAACGCTGGACCTCCCAGGAAGAACCTTCGTTCTTTACCAACACGTGTCCTAATCCCAGAGGCTGCAGTCCTGGAGTTGTCTGATAATTACAGGGTTGCTATATAGAGTCGCTACAAGGCGGCAGCAGGTTTGGTTTTCATCTCTCTCTCTCTCTCTCTCACCTATCTATCTGTCTGTCTGTCTGTCTATCTCATTTGTTTAGGAGTCAGAACCAACTAGATGAAGGGTTTGATTCGTTTAGATGGTGCAACCAGCCCGCGCTGGCAGGCTGACTCCCTGCCCGGTTTCAGCTCCTCAGCGCGAGTTTAGAGCTTCCGCACCCTTTTTTATTCTTCCCCTCTTCCATCCTTCACCTTGTTGATGAGAAATTTCTCAGAAGTCCCTTAAAAGGTACCAGCACTTGGAACTTACCGTCTCTTGGACACATTTTATTCGCCCCTGCTTATTAAAGAGGGAGAGGTGGGTCACGGAACAGGTAGAGCCGGGAGAAAATAAACGCTAGTATTTCTCCGCTCAACCCTAAACACTGCTGAAGATAAGAAGAGACGCCCCCTTAAAGCCGAACTCCACCCGGTAGCCGGATCACATGACCGCACCCAGAGGAGCGCTGGAGCCTCCCACCCCTCCCTGCCCCACCCCCACCCTATGTGCAAGCTGTCTGTTTATGCACACCCAGGTCTGCGCTCTCAGGAGTTCTAGAAAGAAAAGCAAAACTAATCGTAAATCACACTCCACATGGGACAGTTGAACACCCGTCCCTACAAAAGTCCTCGGCTTGAGAAGGCAGGGCAGCTCTCCAAATTCGCTTTTCAAGTCAGCGCTGCTGGTGTCTTTGTTCGCAGGTCGATGGCACCTTGCGGCCGCCTTAGCTGGAAAGCCCAGCTTACACTCACTCCATAACGAAAATGGGGTCATTTATGGGAAAAGGAAATGTGGCATTCACCACAACAATGCCACTACTACGTCTTTTACTTTCTTTCCAATCACATATTACTCAAGCCTGCGCTGAAACATTATTGTTATCCTAAGTTAACAAACAGAAGACCTTAAAAATGCAAACGTAACTAAGTTCTTAGGAGACAGTCTGGCCTTTTATTTAGCCTTTCTTTCCACTAAGAAAATGCATTGAGTCAGAGTGTTCCCAGCACCCAGCTGCTTTTTTAGTGAAGAACGATGAACGAAACATTCATTTCCCTGGTGGCCAGGAAAGTCAATTTCCTTGGTGGTTATCTGCTGTTGTACTGAACAGTGCAATGTACACAGAGTACAGTGATGCTCGCGAAACCACCGTGTTACCCTGTGATTCAGCTAATTGCTGATACACTGATCTCAGAGGTTTTATATAATTCTGTTTAGTTTGAAAAGTCCAAGTTATGTAATTCATACACAAATTAGTTACTGATGTACTTGACTGTCTTCGCATTCAAACTGCTGAATAAATAAATAAAGTCTCCCAATAAAAGCATAGGGCACTGCCTAAGGTGGGGTAAAACGTTTTCTAACAAAGCAATAGTAATTACAGACTGCATTTATACTAAAGACAAAACTCCCAAGACTTACGGAATCGACTGAAGTTTACACTGTTGGAAATGGTTTCTTTTTTCAATGTGGGATGCGTAACTTGAGCTCTAGTACAGTGACCAGACTTGTTGGCCTGACACACAAGACTGTTCCCGGAAAACATGCCCCCAACTCTCTGTTCACACAAAACGGAAACCATTTGGGAAGCCAACTCCTCAGACAAAGACTGAACTGGTATATAAGGTATAAAATGATACTGGTGAAGAGTGTTCTTCTTGGTTTGGGCAGGTACTGGAGACTAAGTGGGCAGCTCCTGTTCACAGGAAACAGGAAACAACAGAGGGGTATAGGAGCTGGTTAAATGGACATGAAAAATAGGGCTTGGAGGGGAGAAGTGTGCTGTCACAGTGTGAGGAGAGCAGCTAGGGTCATAAGGCAAAGGGTGTGTAACTTTTTGTGTGAAAAACTGACTGTAATTGTAAACTTTCACTTGAAACACAATGAAAAAAATTGTGATAAAAAAATTTTTTTTTCCTAGTAAGGCTGAGCAAATGCTATTTAAAGCTCAATATAAGCCATAGTTCATTTATTTATATAGTGATATACACAACCTCACTATATAAATAAGTGAACTATATACACAACCTCACTATATAAATAAATGAACTATGGCTTTGGTGGCTTAAATGCTACATCTACTAATCAAAAGGCTGGCAGTTCAAATCTGTCAGGTGCTCCTTGGAAACTCTATGGAGCAGTTGTACTCTGACCTGCAGGGTCACTATGAGTCAGACCTGACTCGATGGCAGTGGGTTATATACAACCTCTGTATTTTTCCCAGGGAGGCTTTCTAAAATATTTGTCATTAAACATTTTTCCATAGAGTTGAAATGGATTGTGATCAAGAATTAAAATTTCACAATCATATTATAAATGTACAATAGCAGTTAAGAGCTCAGCTGCTGGCTAAAAGGTTGGCAGTTCAAATCTACCAGTGGCTCCTTGGAAACTCTATGAAACAGTTCTGTTCTGTCCTGTGGGTTCACTGTAAGCTGGAATCAACTCTACAGCAACAGGTTTTTTCCACCCCTCCATGAGTGTACATACAGGATATGAGCATACAGGTAACTGTAAAATCCTACCAGCGTAAAACAAAGAATGTAACTGTTATCATAAACCACAAAACCAAACCCATTGCTATCGAGTGGATTTCTGACTCATAGTGACAGTACAAAGTAAAGTAGAACTGTCCCATAGGGTTTTCAAGGAGAGACTAGTGGATTTGAACTGCCTACCTTTTGGTTAGGAGCTGAGCTTTTAATCATTTTGCCTGAAGGGATCCGCTGGTATCAAACACACACACACACATACACACATGAGGTCTGACAATTACCTTTGCAAACTCATCCTAGAAAAAGTGCCACAAACCTCATTGCTGAATATCACTACCGTCACCTTGACAGTACTCTGCTTGGGAAGCTATGTACTGACACCAGTACCTAGTCCACCCTTCAAAGCAATTTTGGAACTCTTTTTCTAGAACGGCCATCAGAACTGTCATCGTATTACCCTTGATCTCCTGAATGTCATCCAAATGTCTTCCTTTCAATATTTCCTTTATCTTCCAGGTGAAGGAAAAAGTCATTGGGGGCCAGATCAGGTGAGCAGGGAGGGTGTTCCAATCCAGTTTTTTGTTTATTGGCTAAAAACTCCCTCACAGACAACTATACAATTAAGTTTGCAAACTGCCACTGTGCCACCAGGCACAATGGCCATGCCAGAAAGTGTTTCAAATTTGCTTTGAAGGGTGGACTAGGCACTGTCATCACTGCATAGCTTCCTAAAGAGAAGACTTCAACGGTGACCATGGTGACATTCAGCAATGACGTATGTAGTAGCACTTAGAATGATTAAGTTCAAGGACTTCATTGTTGGATCTGGTATATCCAAGCCTGTTTCTGTCTGTTTGATTCTGAAAATATGTATGAACACATATATATTTTTATGCAGCACAATCTAGGAATTTCAGTTCTTTTTAAGGGCATTAATTTACTTACATCTCTATTCTCCCTTGGTGTACTCCATTCTTTTAAGTCACTTGCTGTTTTCAGAAGCATGTTTGCTCTCAAGGTTTGAGCTTCAAAAAGAAGATGTTTCAAACTGTCTATTTTTATCCTACTGCAAGAATTACAAAATGAGATAATTTTTTTACTCAGTTTTTTTTTAATGTAAAACTCTGTGCCAGCAAGCATTTGCATTTATTAAATACTTCATTTTCTGTATTTTCCAAGAATGCCAATAAAGGCATCATTTTATTAACTTCATTTTCATAAAGTGTTCTGTATAAATCAAATCTATAAAGCTGCATTCTCAGTTATTAATATCAAATGCAAATCTTTGAAAGATCATTGATCTCAAATACTTTTTTCTGTGTCAAATTATATGGTATAACATGAACTTATGAATTACTCAAAAACACCACAAGCATCTGCTATATAAATCTTTAAGGATATTATTTACTAAGTACTCTTAAATAGAAGATGGACTATATGAAGAAGAACAGGGCATCAGTATTGGAGGAAGATTCACTAATGAGGTGAATTATGCAAACAATGCAACCTTGCTTGCCAAAAGTGAAGAGGACTTAGAACACTTACTGATGAAGATAAAAGACCACAGCCTTCAGTATGGATTATACCTCCATGTAAACAAAATAAAAATCGTCACACAGACCAATAAGCAACATCATGATAAATGGAGAAAAGACTGAGGTTGTTAACGGTTTCATATTACTTGGACCCACAATCAACACCCAAGGAAGAAGCAGTCAAGAAATCAAATTGTACTAGGAAAATCTGCTTCAAAAGTCCTCTTTAAAAGTGTCAAAAAGCAAAGACGTTACCTTGAAGACTAAGGTGTGCCTGACCCCAGTCATAGTGTTTTCAATCACCTTACATGCACACCAAAGTTGGACAGTGAGTAAGGAAGACAGAAGAATTGATGCTTTGAATTGTGGTATTGGTCAAGAAATCAAATATACCGTGGACTGCCACACAAACAAATCTACATTAGAAATTCAAACCAGGAGGCAGAGTCAAGATAGTGGACTAAGCACATGTCTCCTTGTATCCTTCTGGAAATCAAGACCTGAACTGATAATCAAATAGAGCATTCTGATCACCTAGTGAGCCCCCAGGACACAGCACTTGGCTTTTAAATTGGACTTCATACCACTGAACGAAACACCTCCTTTCTTTCACTGACTCCCACTCCTTGCTAGCCCTGGCTCTCACGGACTAAAAGTAAACACACCATTTTGACTTTTTTTTCCTCTGTCTTGGCCAGCGGGTGGAGCAGGGTCTTGCCTAGCAGCTAGACTCAGATGCACTGCTAGTGGGATAGGCAGGTGAAATTGCCATATTTTGAGAGCCAGGCTTAGGACTCTGTTGATCTAGCCACTTTGGGCCTGGCTTTTTATCTCTGCCACAGTGCAGTTCATACGGGAACCGCAGTGCCTGTGTGCGGGACACCATGTTGGATACAGAGATTTTAGCGGGGCGTAATTCTTAGCCTGGTAGCCAGTGTCTGCAAACAGGACAGTGCTTCTTTGACAGAGAAGCAGTAGTTTATACAGTGTCACCTACGGTGGGGGCCCAGCAACAGAAGAGGAGGACTCACCACCTCTAGCCACCTTCAGACCATGTGGAGGGTGCCTTCTTAGATACGGTGGCCACAGCTAGACTTAATTCTTAGCTTGGGAGCCAGAGCCTGCCCACAGGAGAGCACTTTTCTACCAGAAAAGCAGTAGTTTACACAGTGTGACCTAAGGCTGGGCCCTCTCAGCAGGGGCCAATAGGGCAGGAGCATTGCTGTATTTTGAACTAGTTCTTATCATCTGGGGTTAGATGTAGAGGTGCTTACTTTGCCAGTTGAGAAGAGGGACCTCTATACCTGAAAACCTGATGGACTTGGGAAGTGGTCAGATGTCTTTTGTTTTACATTTTAAGATAGCCTAGAGAAACATCTGCGGTCCATCCTCATATATCTCTCCCAGCCTCTACTTACTCACAGGGGATCCAAAAAGCAACAGACACTTGTGGCAAACAAGAAATCACCCATGGCTCTAGAAGACTCCCAAACAAAACAACCAAGGAATTTTCCAGATGAAAAAATTTTTCTGAAATCATCAGAAGATGAATGTAAAAGGATTATATACAGAGCCCTTCTAGACATTATACAAAATGCAGCAAAACAAAGTGAAAAATTAAGCAAGTTGTTCGATCTGATGAAACACCAGTACTCTGAAGTCCAACAGATCAAGAACAAAATCAAAGACATAGAAATTTCCATTCAAAGCAAGAAAACAGAATGGAGAAAGTGAAAAAAAGAATTTCTGACTTGGAAGACAGACCTACTGATGCCAGCATCTATGAGGACAAATCAGAAGAAAGAAACAAGAAAAATAAAGAAGCATTAAGAAGCATGTGGGACCCTATTAAGAGGAACAACCTTCGATTAATTGGAGTCCCTGAACAGGATAAAACACCTGAGAACACAGAGAGTATTGTCACTGAGCTGCTGACAGAAAACTTCCCAGAAAGCATGAAGGAAGAGAATATAGGTATCCCCGATGCATATCGTATGCCACCCAATATAGATCTCAAAAGAAAGACTCCAAGACATATTCTAATCAAGCTTAACAAAATGAAACATAAGTAGCAACTCTTAAAGGCAGCAAGACTCAAAGCAAAGCTAACATTCAGAGAGAAACCCTGTAGGCTTTCATCAGATTTCTCAGCAGAAACCATGCTGGCACAGAGACAGTGGCACGACACATTCAAAGCCTTGAAGGAGAAGAATTTCCAACCAAGAATTATATATCCTGCAAAACCGTCTTTCAAATATGAAAATGAAATAAAGACATTCCCAGATAAACAGAAACTCAGAGACTTTGTAAAAAACAAACCAAAAGTACAAGAAATTCTGAAAGAAGTTCTTGGCTTTAGCATAGAAGAACAAAACCACTAACTTTATATTTTAGAATGACACATTATTCAGAACTCTACTCAGTTAGGGAAGGCTCCAAACTCAATCACAGCTTTAATACTGAAACAATCCAGTGAATATCATGAAAACTATGGCGCCATCATATTAAAAAGAGGGATGTACTACAGTCATTATAGTCCTTCCAGATGGAGAGGAAGATGACAAGACTGGTGGTAATTAAAATGGGGGTTATATGTAGTTTATTAAAGGGGATCATAGCGACAGCTGTAAAGCACAACAAAGATGCAACATACCATATCAAGAAATCTAACACAGGAGTCTCAACAACTACAAAACCAGCTCTGAAAAAGGTGGAAAATCAACTCACGAAAAAGAGTGTACCAGAACAGACTAATAAAAACAACAGAGATAACATCAACACAAAAATAAACAAATCAAAATGGCAGCAGTGAACACATACCTATCAATAATTACATTGAATGTGAATGGACTGAATGCTCCAGTAAAGAGACATGGAGTCACATCTTGGATCAAAAGACATGAACCATCCATATGTTGTCTACAAGAAACTCACTTGAGACTCAAAGATAGGAACAAACTGAAAATTAAAGGATGGGGGAATATATATATCAAGCTAATAATGAACAAAGAAGAGCAGGTGTGGCAATCCTAATCGCAGATAAAATCAATTTTAATGTAAAATCCACCATCATGGACAAAGATGGACACTATTTATTGCTGAAAGGTTCAGTACACAATTAAAACTTTACTATATTAAATATCTATGAACCCAATATCAGAGCACCTAAATACATTGGAGAAACACTGACTGCACTCCAAAAAGAGGTGACTTCACAGTAGTAGTGGTAGACTTCAACACTCCACTCTCAATATTGGACAGATCATCTAGAAGAAAGCTCAGTAAAGATGCAGAAGACCTTATTGCCACAATTAACCAACTACACCTCATCAATATAGACAGAACTTTCTACCCATCAGCAGACAACTACACCTTCTTCTCCAAGTGTCAGTGAAACATTCTCCAGAATTGACCATGGGTTAAGACATAATGCAATTCTCAACAAAATCCGTACCATTGAATTAATGCAAAGTATCTTCTCAGATCATAAAGCTATAAAAGTCAAAATCAATAGCAGAAAAAACACAGACAGAGAGTGGAACTCTAGGAAACTGAAAAACATCTTGCTCAAAAGCATGCATTATAGAGGAAATCAAGGATGAAATAAAGAAATTCATGGATTCCAATGAGAATGAAAACACTTCCTACCAGAACCTATAGGATACAGCCAAAGTAGTCGTCAGAGGTCTGTTATCTCCAGAAATGCACACATCTAGAAGAAAGAAAGAAACCAAATCCATGAACTAACCTTACAGCTTGAACAAGCAGAGAGAGAATAACAGAGGAACTCCTCAGGCAATAAAAGAAAACAGATCATAAAGATTAGAGAAGAACTAAATGAATTAGAGAATAGAAAAACAATTGAAAAAATTGAAAAGACCAAAAGCTGGTTTTTTGAAAAGATCAACCAAATTGACAAAACCACTGGCTAAACTTACTAAAGAAAAACAGGAAAGGAAATAAATAATCCAAATTAGAAATGAAAGGGGAGTGGTCACAACAGATTCAACAGAAATTAAAAATATCATAACAGAATACTATGAAAGACTGTACTCTAACAAATTTGAAAACCTAGAGGAAACGGAAAATTCCTTGATTCATATCACCTACCCAAATTATCACAACGTGAAGCAGAACAACTTACTAAATCCACCACAAAGGAAGAGATTGAAAAAGTCATCAAAAAACTGCTAACCCAAAACAGCCCAGGCCTAGATGGCTTCACCACAGAATTCTACCAAGCTTTTAGAGAAGAGTTATCTCCAATACTACTGAGACTATTTCACAGTATAGAAAGGGATGGAGTACTTCCAAATTCATTCTATGAAGCCAGCATAACCCTGATACCAAACCCAGGGAAAGATCCAACAAAAAAGGAGAACTACAGACCAATATCACTCATGAGTCTAGATGCAAAAATCTTCAACAAAATTCTTGCCAATAGAATACAGCAATGTATCAACAAAAAAAATAATCCATCATGACCAATTGGGATTCATACCAGGGATGCAAGGCTGGTTCAACATCAGAAAAACAATTAATGTGATTAACCACATATATAGCACAAAAGACAAGAATCCCCTGATTTTTTCCATTGATGCAGAAAAGGCATTTGATAAAGTCCAACACCCATTCATGCTAAAAACTCTTAGCAAAATAGGCATAGACAGAAAATTCCTCAATGCAACAAGGACCATTTATACAAAGCCAACTGCCTATGTAATCCTGAATGGAGAAAGACTGAAGGACTTTTCCTTGAGAACAGGAACTAGACAACGATGCCCACTCTCACCTCTCCTACTCAACATAGTACTAGAAGTTCTAGCCAGAGCAATTAGACAAAACCAAGAAATAAAGAGTATCTGCAACAGCAAAGAACTAAAACTCTCCCTGTTTGCTGATGACATCATTGTATATGCAGAGAATCCCAAACAGTCTATAAGTAAACTACTCAAACTGATAGAAGAGTTCAGCAAAGTCTCAGGATACAAGATAAACATAAGTAAATTAGTAGGATTCCTTTATACAAGCAGTGAGACTGCTAATAAAGAAATCATCAAAACAATATCATTTACTATAGCCCCCAAGAAGATAAAGTACCTAGGAATTAATCCAACCAGAGAAATAACAGACCTTTACAAAGAGAACTACAAGCCCTTACTACAAGAAATTAAGAGAGACTTAGACAGATGGAGAAACCTAACCTTCAAATGGATAGGAAGACTTAACATTGTGAAAATGTCTATTTTACCCAAAGCAAACTGCTTACATAATGCAATCCCAATACTAGTTCCAGTGTCATTTTTTAATGAGATGGAGAAACAAATCATCAATTTTGTTTGGAAAGGGAAAAAAACCCAGATAAGTAAAGTACTACTAAAGAAGAACACACTGGAAGGCCTCTCGTTACCCAACTTCAGAACCTATTACACTGTCACAGTGGTCAAAACATCCTGGTACTGGTACAAGAAGAGACAGATCGATCAGTGGAACAGAATCAAGAACCCAGAGATGACGCCATCTGCCTATGAACAGTTGATATTCGACAAAGGCCCTAAGACAGTTAACTGGGATAAAAACAATCTCTTCAACAAATGGTGCTGGCAAAATTGGCTATCCATCTGCAATAAATTGAAACAAGATCCATATCTTACACCTTATATGAAAACCAACTCAAACTGGATAAGAGACCTAAATGTCAAACCTAAAACAATAAAAATCATGCAAGAAAAAAAGAGGATCAACAACACAAGTTTTAATATACAACTTAGACAGAGCTCAAAATCTGTCAAAGCACCATCAATAGAAAACATATAAATGGCAACTACTAAGAATCAAACACTTTTGCTCATCCAAAGACTTCATCAAAAGAATTAAAAGATCACCTACAGAATGGGAAAAAATGTTTGGCAACTATATGTCAGACCGACATATAGTCGTTCTATATCTATAAGGTACTACCAAATATCAATAAGAAAAAGATAAATCATCCAATTCAGTAATGAGCGAAGGAGATGGACAGCCATATCTCTGAAGAGGAGATCCAGGCAGCCAAAAAACACATGCAGACATGCTCACAATAATTAGCTATTAAAGAAATTCAAATCAAAACGAAAACGAGATACTATCTCACCCCAACAAGACTGGCCATGATCCAAAAAATGCAAAACAACAAATGTTGGAAACGTTGTGGAGAAATTGGAAGTGTCCTACACTGTTGGTGGGACTGTAAAATGGTGCAGCCTCTTTGGAAAGCAGTCTGGTGCTTCCTTAAAAAGCTGGATATAGATATACCATTCAACCCAGTAATTCCACTGCTTGGAATATTCCTACAGAATCAAGGCCATTCACACAGACTGATACATGCACATGAACTTTCATCACAGAACAGTCCTCAATAGCAAAAAGATGGAATCAACCCAGATGCCCAATAACAGAGGAATGGATAGGTAAACTATGGTATAGATACTCAATGGAACACTATGCAATGATAAAGAACAATGACGATTTTAGGAGACATCTTATAACCTGTTTTCAACTGGAGGACAGTATGTTGAGTAAAAGTAGTCAGCAACAAAAGGTCAAACATTGTATGAGACCCCTACAATAAGAACTTAAAAACAGACTCATGCACAGAAGAAAAGACTCTTTGATGGCTGCAAGGGTGGGAATGGAGGGAGTGCGAGGGGAGGAGGGTTTACATTAGACAGTTGATACAAATTTGGTTGGGTGAAATCTGTGACAGCACACACTGGAAAGAAGATCAACATTAACTGGGCTTCAACATAACATGATTACTCCTCCCATCTTAACCCAATATTGCAAGGGCAGAGCAGCTGGGGCAAGGGCCAGGGACCATGCTCTCAGGGTTTTGCTAAGACAGCCCTCTGCACCCCACATTGGTGAGTGGCATCTTGGGTCTTAAAAGCTGCCGAGCTACTATCTGAGGGTACAGCAAATAGTCCCAACTCAGCAGGAATGGATGATCACCAAGGACCAAAACAACATGGGGAAAGAACCCAGAAGACAGAGAGACCCACATGAGTGGGTGATTACATTGACTTGTGACCAGAAGAATCAGATGGTGCCCAGCCACCACCAGTGGTAGCCATGATAGAGCTCACTAAGTCGAGTCTCACTGGCAAAACAAGAATAAAAAGGGGTGCACCCTGACGTCTCCACTAAAAGACTGCAATTGATGGTCCATGGGACTCAAGGTTCCCTGGGAGCATGGCTCCTGGCCCTAATGCTGCACCTGTCCATAAATCATAATGGGAGGTCAACTGTTTGGACAGGAATGGGTTCGACTTGGTGACACAGGGTGACCATATCATGTGTGCACTTTATGGTTCTGTGCATCTACAGGATGTCGTCCTGCTGACCACTTCCTGAAGGAATGGGAGTGAGTCGAGAGGAAGGGATAGGAAATTGTTAGGAGGATAAGACATGTATGGAGCAGAGAGGAATAGTGTGCTGTCACCAGGGAGGGAGAGCAGTAGGAGCTGCATATAGGTGGGCATGCAAATTTATATGGGAACGTACACTGTCATTCAATCATAAAAAAAAGATTATAAGTAGGAAAAATTAACTGTATTTCAAATGAATAAAGGGTGGAAAATCTAATCCAAGTAATCCTTAAACACAGGTTCGTACCACATATTCTCAGGGTAAAAATAAGAAAGTATTATAGATAAATACTAAATTCCAATGAGCAGGCTTATTTCCAACAGTGTTATGGGATAGCGATTTCAAAACTAATTAATATGTGTTCTAGGACTGACTAAAGTAAATAAATAAGCTGTGGATAACAGCAGCAGGGCTATCATTGTCAGAGAAAGGTATTAAAAATATTGGAAGGGGGAAGGCTAGATTTAGCACTATGAATTCACTGGACTGGAAAGTATCAGTATCAACTCATGGTTTATAAGATATATAAAGAGAGATACAGAAATATATGTTTGTTTTGCTGTGTAAGTGTGCATATGGTGTATGTGTTTATGTTTACAAGTATGGAATATACATATGTATGCATAGATTTGTATGTAGATATACTATATATACATATATATGTGTGTTATGTATTTGCATGGAAAGCAAGACATATATTTTCAAGCTCTCTCTGCTGAGTCTATAAGCAATAAAATCTCAGTGGCAAAGAAAAAAATAAAATAAAGTATAAAGTGTGTCCCTCATATATGTTATTGTTTGCCCTATAGATCTGTCTAATTTTTGGCAGAAGAGTGAACCTCCGGAGTGACTTGAGTATTAGCACTCAAGGTTAAAAGGGTGTCTGGGGGCCATACTTAGGGTTTCTCTAGTCTGTCAGGCTAGCAAGCCTGTTTTGTGTGTGTGTATGTGTATTGGTACACACACGTGTGCGTGCATGCCTAAAGAGTTTTGATTAAATTAGTTAGCATGATCAAGAAGCCAAGGCAGTCACTATAATCAATAGCTTATTCAATTATGTTTTTGAGAGAACCATAAAGAAGTGATCAATGAATTTATTTAAACTGTTAGTACATAAATATAAATACATTCTTGAAGAACATTCTCATTTGGTTACATAGCTTACACAGTAATATCCTAAAGGAGTAAGAATTTAAAATTACTCTGTAAACATTGAAATATATTTATACAGGTCTCATATTGTCAGACACATTTTAGGCATTCAACTAGTGTGTAACATATTACAAAAGGATAACACGTATTTACTGTGTGGTATGATGAAATGAGCTTTTGTCACTGTCACTATTAGTATTTTTAATAATTAGTTTACTATGACCTCCTATTTCCATTTAAAGGCATGGATAGGACTGGCTACTGAGGACAAATATGAATGCCACCGCTGGCCCTTCCATCATCTATGATGAACATCTCTAACTGTTCATCCTACCTTCCACCTGCTACAGTCTCAGGCTTAGCATCAGATTCCTTCATACACAGCATTTAAGGTAACCAGTATTACTACATCAGATGTGGTCCATGATATAAAACTATTTAACATCCTATGTTAAAGCAATGTTTCTCAAAGATAGGAAAAATATTCCTTACACACACCTAAATAATGTCTAAAGGGGCAGACATCTAGGGACCATAAACTGGTCCTAACTCACCTGGAGCAAATGAAAACTAAGAACATCAAACACATAAGGAAGGGCGGAGGCAATGACAGACTAGAAGTACATCTCCTCAAATCCCTCTGAAAAGTAAGGCCTGGATTGATAATTGAACAGAACACTCTGGACACCCAGGGAGCCCTAGGATATGCCAGAGGGTTGTCAGACTGGACTACATGCCACTTAACAGGGAACTTCCTGTCTCTGGCACAAGCAGTCACATGCTGACCCCTGCTCCTGCTGCAGACTGCAGCTATGGATTTGTTTTCTTTTTGTTTTTTTTTTTTTGCTTTGTTATCCAAGGGCAGGGGATGGCATGAGCCAGCAAATATGCTGAAGTGCAATGCTAAACTGAAGTGCAATGCTAAACTAAACAGCATATAGCACAGCAGAGAGACAGTGCATGGGATAGCCACATTTTGAGAGCCTGGCTTGTGACTGAGGGCACCATTGTTCCTCTTCCCTCACTTTTCTGAGCTCAGCCATAGATTCTGCTGTTTCACTGCAGGAAGGGCAGCTTGACTGTGACACCATCTTGGTCGGCTGGGAGGCAGAGTCACCCAACCAGTGGCCTCAGCAGGGGCTAATTCCCAAGCAGAGAAGCAGTGCCACTCCAGAAAGCACTTTTCCAGCAGAAAGACTGTGCTTAGCACAATGCTATCTGACAGGTAGGGCCCAGCTGAGGATGTCAGCAAGACCATAACCACTCTGTATTTTGAACTACATCATAGCATCTAGGGAATGGCTGAAGAGGTGCTTCTGTTGTCAGCCAGAAGACAGAGCCTGCCACAACTGATGGCCTGACTGATTCTGGCAGCTGTAAGATAACTTCTAAATTTTTAAAATAAGACTACATGGAGAAATAACTGCTGAGAGGTCCAGTGGCATCTCTTCTAGCCTTAACTGACCCACATCATAAGGTCAGTTGATGGCCCACCAGTGACTCCATAAGGAGGGAGCCATCTTTACCAGATAGGAGGCAGAGCCTGCCACTCCAGAGAGTCCACTGGGGCCAGTCACTAGAGTACACACAGGTAGCTGGTGACCAACTCCCCTATGAGAACTATACCTCAACTCCTGTTGAGGTCACACCAGAGAAACTAAACAGCCTCAATATGGCCCGAAGGCAATAAACCATCTCTGACTCGATGGCACTTGGCAATCATTTAAAGAAACAGCCCACCATGGCTCCAGAAAACTCCCAAAATAAGAATCAAAAACTTCCCAGATGAAGACTTCCTGAAACTATTGGAGGCTGACTACAAAAGAATTATATATATATGCCAGCCAGCCAAGTGCCATCGATATATAAAGTATATGAAATAAGTATATATATAATAAATATATGTTTATTAATAATATTTAAAATAATATTAAAATTAAAAATTATATATTTAAAATAATAGTATTTATTATATATTTAATATATAAATAAATAAATATAAAACATATTTTATACTCATGCATGTATATCTATTACAAGAGAATTAGATATAACCCTCCTACAGATTAAACAAAATGCAGCAGAGCAAAATGAAAAATTAAGCAAGCTATTTGAACTGATGGAACAACAAAGATTTGAAATCCAACAGATCAGTAACAAAATCACATAATTAGGCAATTCAATCCAAAGCCAGAAGAGCAGAACTAAGGAGATAAAAGTCAGATTTAGTAACCTTGAAGACAGAACAACTTACACCAACCTTTTATGAGGAGAAATCAGAGAAAAGGAATAAGAAAAATGAAGAAGTATTAAGAAACATACAGGAATCTACTAAGAATAATCTACAATTAACTGAAGTTCCTGGACAGGAAGGGATAGCTGAAAACACAGAAAGTATTGCTGTTGAGTTGCTGACAGAGAACATCCCTGAAATTACAAAAGAAAACAGATATCCAAGACATGTATCAGATGCCAAAAAAGTAGAACCCAAAAGAAAGACATCAAGATATATTATAATCAACCTTAATAAAATGAAACATAAACAGATTCTCTTAAAAAGAAGTGAGGCTCAAAGCAAAACTAACATTCAGAGGGAAACCCTGTAGGCTTTCATCTGACTTCTTGGCAGAGATGCTACTGGCAATAAGGCAGTGGGATGACACATTCAAAGTCATGAAGGAGAAAAACTTTTAACCAAGAATTATATAGCCTGCAAAACTGTCTCTCAAATACAAAGATGAAATTAAGATGTTGACAGATAAATAGAAGCTTAGAGACTTTGTACAAACCAAAGAATACAAGAAGTATTGAAGGAAGCTCTTTGCTTAGAAACACAAAACCATGAAGTGTATATTTAAGGAGGCAAAGCAGGCCACAGCACCCAGAAACCTACTAAGTTAGGGAAGGTATCAAACTCAATCAAAGCTACAATATTAAAAGAAGGGATCCAGCAATCATATCATGATAACTATGACACCATCACACCAAAAAGAGAGACATACTATAGTAGTTCTAGTCCTTTCAGATGGAGAGGAATTTGAAAAGATATGCAGAAGGCAAAATTGTATTTAAACTTAGAATAGTAAGGGGGACCATAGGGGTAGCCACAAAGCACAATAACAATGCAACATATAAAAACAGAAAACATAATACAGGAGTCTCAACAACAACAATGAAAAAGACAAAAAGAAGAGTGACTCAGAACAGAATACTAGGAATAACATAGAAAACACCAATACAAAAATAAACACATCAAAAGGACAGCACTAAACACATACCTCTCAATAATTACACTGAATGCAAATGGACTGAAACCTCCAATAAAGAAACAACAAGTGATATCCTGGATCAAAGGACAGGATCCATCTATATGTTGCTTACAAGAAACACACCTTAGACTTAAAAATATGAACAGAAAATTAAAGGAGGGAATAATATATACCAATCTAACAATATACAATGAAGAACAGGTATGGCAATATCAATTTCAGATAAAGCAGATTTTAATGTAAAATTCACCATTGTAGACAAGGATAGTCACTATTTATTAAGGAAAGGTTCAATACACAAGCAGGGCTTAACAATATTAAATATTTTTGCATCCAATACCAAAGCATCTAAGTATATCAAAGAAACTGACTACATTAAAAAATGAGATAGATCACTCCATAATAATAGTGGGAGACTTCAATATTCCACTTTCAGTAATGGACAGATCATCTAGAAAAAAAGCTCAGTAAAGACACAGAAGATCTTACTGCAACTATTAACCAACTAGACTTCATCGACATATACAGAAATTTTTATCCATCAACAGATTAGGTACAACTTCTTCTCCAACGCACAGAGAACATTGTCCAGAATAGATCATGTGTTAGGACATAAAGCAAATTTCAGCAAAATTCAAAGCATGAAATTATTGCAAAACACCTTCTCAGACCATAGAGCCATAAAAGTCTAAATCAATAGCAGAAAAAACACACAAGAAATCTGAATTCATGGAAACTGAACAATACCTTGCTCAAAAAGCCATGGATTATAGAAGAAATCAAGGATGAAATAAAGAAATTTATGGAATCAAATGAGAATGAAAACACATCCTACCAGAACCTATGAATTGCAGTGTTCAGAGGTCAATTTATCTCTACAAATGCACACATCTGAAAGGCAGAAAGGACCCAAACCAAAGAATTAACCGTACAGCTTGAACAAGTAGAAAGAGAGCAACAGAGGAACTCCTCAGACACCAGAAAAAGACAGATAATAAAGATTACAGCAGAACTAATTGAATTAGAGAATAGAAGAGCAATTGAAAAATTAATGAAACCAAAAGCTGGTTCTTTGAAAAGATCAACAAAATTGACAAACTATTTGGCTAAACCTGAAAAAGAAAAGCAGGAGAGGAAACAAATCACCCAAATAAGAAATGAGATGGAAGGTGTTGCAACAGACCCAGCTGAAATCAAAACTATCATAACAGAATACTATAAAAGACTGAACTCTAATAGATTTGAAAACCTAGAGGAAATTCCTAGATTCATGTCACCTACCAAAATTATCACAAGGGAAGTAGAACTTAACAGACCCATCGCAAAAGAAGAGACTGAAAAACTCATCACAAAACTACCAACCAAAGAAGTCCTGACCCAGATGGTTTCACCCTAGAATTCTACCAAACTTTTAGAGAACTGTTAACTCCAAAACTACTGAGACTATTTCACAGTACAGAAAGGGATGGAAAACTCCCATTTATTCTATGAAGCCAGCATAACCCTGATACCAAAGCCAGGGAAAGATTCCACAAAAAAGGAAAATTACAGACCAATAACACTCATGAACCTGAGGCAAGAATCTTTAACAAAATCCTTGCCAAAACAATTAAACATATCAAACAAATAGTTCATCATGACCAAGTTAGATTCAAACCAGGGATGCAAGACTGGTTGAATATCACAAAAACAACTGATGTGATCAACCACATATATAACACAAAACATAAGAATCAGCTGGCTTTGTCAGTTGATGCAGAAAAGACATTTGATAAAATTCAACATCTATTCACGCTGCTACAAACTCTCAGCAAAACAACGATAGAAGGCAAGTTCCTCAAAATAATAAGGGGCATCTATGCAAGCCAATCGCCTACATCATCTTGAATGGAGAGAGAATGACAAACTTCCCCTTGAGAAGAACTAGACAAGGATGCCCACTCTTATCACTTCTCTTCAACATTGTACTAGAAGTTCTGGCCAGAACAATTAGATAAGACAAAGCAATAAACAGCATCCGCACTGGCAAATGTTGTGGATTGAATTATGTCCCCCCAAAAATATGTATGGCCATGTGGCTTGGCCATGAACCCCAATATTTTGTGATTGTCCTCCATTCTGTAATTTTCCTGTGCTGTATGTTAAAGGACTGGGGTGGGACTGTAAATCCCTTCATATCATCACTTCCCTGCTCCACTGTAAAGAGAGTTTCCTTGGACTATGTCTTGCACCACCGTTTATCCTTTCATCCTGCAAAACATAAAAGGAAAGGGAAGCAAGCAGAGAATTGGGAACCTCACAACATCAAGAAGGCAGCATGGGGAGAAGAGCACATCCTTCAGACCTGAGGTTCCTGCACCAAGATGTTCCCTGAACAAAGAGTGATGGAACGCAAGGATTTTTCTCCAGAGCCAACAATGCGGGAAGCCTTCCCCTGGTGCAGACATCCTGAATTTGGACTGTGTAAGAATAAACTTTCCTTTGTTAAAGCTATCCACTCATGGTATTTCCGTTAGAGTAGCACTAGCTGACTAAAACAGCAAAGAAGTAGAAACCTCCCTATTTTCACATAATATGATTATATATGCAGAGAACCCTAAAGAATACATAAGTAAACTATTCAAACTAATACAAGAGTTCAGCAAAGTAGCAGGATAGAAGATAAACATAAGTAAATCAGTAGAATTCCTTCATATCAACACAGAGATCATAAAAGACGAAATGACCAAATGAATACCATTTACTGTAGCCCCCCAATGGTAAAATACCTAGGAGTAAATCTAGCTAGAGAAGTAAGAAACCTACGCAAACAGAACTACAAGAGCTTACTGCAAGAAACCAAGAGAGACTTACATAAATGGAGAAACTTACCTTGCTCACGGATGGGAAGACTTAACATTGTGAAAATGTCTATTTTACCCAAGCAATCTGCTTATACAATGCAATCCCAATACAAGTGCCAGTGCCATTTTTTTTAATGAGATGGAGAAACAAATCATGGAATTTGTTTGGAAAAGGAAGAAACTCTGGATAAGCAAAGCACTCCTGAAGAACGGGAACACAGCGGGAGACCTCATGCTTCCTGATCTTAGAACTTATTACACTGCCACAGTAGTCAAAAAAGCTTGATACTGGTACAAAAACAGATACATAGACAAGTGGAACAGAATTGAGACCCTAGAGATGCCGCCATTCTCTTATGTTGATATTCGACAAAGGCTCTAAGATTGTAAACTGGGATAAAAACAGTCTCTTTAACAAACAGCGCTGGCAAAACTGGATATCTGTCTGCAAAAAAACTGATACAAGACCCATATCTCACCCCTTACACAAAACTAACTCAAATTGGATACAAGTCCTAAATATCAAACCTAAAATGATAAAGATCATGCAAGAACAAAATAGAGTCAACAATGGAAGTTCTAATACACAACTTAGACAGACTTCAAAACCTGACAAACAAAGCATGATCAACAGAAGAGGAAATAAATGGGAACTACTAAGAATCACACACTTTTGCTCAACCAAAGATTTTACCAAAAGAATTAAAAGACCACCTACAGAATGGGAAAAAATACTTGACTACTACAGCTCGGACCAACATCTGATCTCTATATTCTACAAGGTACTGCAAAATATCAGCAAGAAAAAGGTAAATAACCCAGTTAAGCGATGGGCAAAGGAGATGGACACCCCAGTAAAGAGGACATCGAGGCAGCCAAAGGACACATGAGGAAATGCTCATGATCATTAGCTATTTGAGAAATCCAAATCAAAATTACAATGAGATGCCATCTCACCCCAACACCCTCTTGCTGGAACCTTCTTTTCCTTTGACTTTACAAACGTTACTTTTTAGTCTTTTATCTTTTCTCACTGGCTATTCCTCAGGCTTTTCCCTAAGAATCTGGTGTTTCTGGGTCTATTCTTACTTTTCTCTCTGGAATCCCATTCTTACTCATCTTTTTTCCTTCCTAAAAAGCAATCTATGGCTTCCCAAATGGATTACATCCTTACATGCTCATAGGCTTAAATCTTCTCAAATACGTCTCTCTCAGGTTTTCTCAGTAAGTGTGTGTCAGCTAGTGGTCCCAGTCTCAATCCACAGCATCATCTCTACTACCCCTTAATCAAAACCTAGGAATCCTCCCAAGCTTTTCCCTCTTTTACACTCTCAGATCTAATTGGTCACAAATTCCCCGTGATTTTACTTATTTTTAGTCCAAATGATTTTAATGTACTCCTTAATTTACCTCTCAAAAATGTTCTTTGACCTCAATCAAGCGCTGTTTATTTCTCTTTTAAATGGTCTCCCTAGTATTGCTGCCTCTGTAGCAGGTCAGTCATATCACTCCCCAAATTCAATTGTCTGACAGGTCTCTAGATCTGCAGGAATGTGCAAAGTTCTTTCTGACCAACATTTTCAGCATAATCCTCTACCACTGTCTACACATTTCCGTCATGTCAAGCTTTGTGCACTTCTCTGAAGGTTATGCTCTCTCACCTTCATAGTATTACTGGCCTACTTCTTACTTGCTTATTCGTTTCATCTGCCTGTTTAACTCTCACCAATCCCTCACATTTCTGTTCAAGGATCTTTTCAACTCGTAAGTCTTCTTTAAAACTATCTCCCACCCCCACAAACAAAAGCATAGCAAAACTGTTGCTGTCAAGTTTATTTCAAGTCATGATGACCCCAGATGTTTTAAAGTAAAACTATACTCCATAGGTTTTCCATGTCCATAGTGCTATGGAAGTAGACAGCCAGGACTTTCTCCCCAGGTAGCTCTGAGTAGACTGGAATCACTAACCTCTCAGTAGTCAGTAGCAAACCATTTGAACTACCTAGCGATCTTCAGTCTAACCAAACGTATCTCGTCAACTCCTCCCAAAGGCTGAGTTTGAGTTCCTATTTATATCGCCATAACACTGTAAGTGTATGTCTGACACAGTACTCACAAACTACACTTCTGTTTACTGTCAGTTTGCACAGATCCGCTACATTACGGTATCTGAAGACAAGACAAGTGCCGTCGAGTCGGATCCGACAGTGACCGTTTTAATCATCTCTTTAAATTTATAGACTAGAATAATATCTGGCATATTATAAGCTACCCCAAAGTCAAACCGATTGTCTATTCCAACTTACAAGTGACCTTGAAGGACAGAGCAGAACTTCTCCACAGTGTTTTCAAGGTTGTAAATCTTTTCAGAAGCAGACTGCCACATCTTTCTCCCACAGAGCAGCTTGTGGGTTCACACCACTGACCTTTTGATTAGCAGCTGAGTGCTTTAAACTCTGTATCATCAAGGTTCCAGCATATTATAAGACATTGAAAAGAATTTTGTTGACAGATTTAAAAGTAAGGAATACATTAGGATTACATAAACTTTGGGAAGATCATAAACCAAGGCTACTTGCTCATCTGCAACATTTAAAAAAAATTTCTTCAGGAGGTGTGTATAGCTATAATATATTACAGCCACCTTTATAAGTAGTTTGCTTACTCGCCCTGATGATCCTTCCCATTTTTTAGATTTTATTATGTGTTGATCCTGCTGTCCCCCTAGGTGTAATCTTGCGTCATGAACACTACTGCCTTTGTAAATACTTACAGTGTCTACTAAAGGAAAGATATCATACTTTTTACTACCTGCTCAGTAGTATACTTTTAAAAGCTGAATTACCCATAAGAAAGACAAGAGTAAGAATATAGTAACAAATGAATTTGAAAAGAGCACATTATTCAATTATAGCAACTTTTGATTCTGGTCTTATGTTTAAACATTCACTAATCTCTTTAAAGACCATCACTAAACAAACTAACATAGCAAACCAAACCAAGCCAAAAACTCAAACTGTTTTCCTTTGCTTTCCACTTAAATACAGTAAAGTTATATTTTGATTTAAAATTTAGGTTTAAATAAGAAAACTTGGTTTTAAAATATAGTGCTTTCTTGGGAGGTTACCTGTCAACAGCATCACTTTTTTTTACTGTGGTAAATATGTAAATATATCTTTATATCTATATATGTATCTATATATACATATGTAAAAAATGCCATTTCAATGTTTTTAACAACACCAGTTTTTGAGAGAAGTTTTGATTTGCAAAAGGAAGAATAGAAGGGCTATATACTGATATACATGATAGAATATTTAGGTAGCCAAAGAAACACTGATTTCTTCTTTTATATGTATGTAATGCTGTAAAACTTTAAAATAATAAATTGGATAAAGGATGACTTGATATGTAAGACACCCACAACTTCTCAAAAGAATGCCAGCCAAGCCAAGTACCATCTTCATAGCTGCAGGGAAGAAGGGGATGTAGCAGATAATAACGGGAAACCTCATCAGCAGTCTTTCCTTTTTTTTCCCTCTTTTTTGCCAATATGGAAGGGAAACAAGGACTATGATCATCCAAAAAGATTATTTTTCTACACATATATCACGAGTGCTGGCTCATGGCATAAAGACACGGGTATTCAGCATCAAAGGGAACTATGTATTCACCAGTCCAGATATTTTCTTTTACGGACAAAAAAATGTGAAGATTAAAGATATCAAGTGCTTGTATAAAGTTGCACCATTAATTTGAGATAAAGAATGGCTGTTCCTCAGATGTTTTGACAGACATCCGGTATATAAATACATGTGTACAATGTGTATCTGTATAACAATATATTTCTCTTTTATTTTTATTGTAGCTTGGATGAAGGTTTACAGAACTATTTTCTCATTAAGCAGTACACGTATTGTTTTATGACATCAGTTAACAACCCCACAACAGGTCAGCACACTCCCTTATTAACCTTGGGTTCCCTATTATTAGCTTTCTTGTCCTCTTCTGCCTTCTAATCCTTGCTCCAGAGCTGGCATGCCCATTTACTCTCATTTGGTTTCAAGTGCCTGTCCGATCTTTGTCTAAAGGGTAGACCTCAAGAGTAACTTCATTGCTAAACTAAAAGGGTGCCTGGGAGCCACAGTTTCAGGATTTCTCCAGGCTGTCAGGCTACTAAGTCTAGTCTTTCTTTCTGAGTTAGAATTCTGTTCTACCTTTCTCTCCAGCTCTGTCTGGGAACCACTGTTGTGATCCTGTCAGAGCACTCAGTGCTGGTAGCTGGGCACCGTTAGTTCTACTGGATTCAGTCTGCAGGAGCTGTTGTAAATGTGGTCCATTAGTCCTTTGGACTAATCTTTCCCTTACATTTTCAGTTTTCTTCACTTTTTCCTTGCTCTTGGAGGAGTATGACCAGTGTAATATCCTAGATGGTGGCTAACAGGCTTTTAAGACCCCAAAGTAGAATGTAGGACATTTTCTTTATAAACTATTTTATGCCAGTTGAGCTAGAGGTACCCCAAGACTACAGTTCCCACAGCTCTCAACCTGGTAATTTAGTCCCTCAGGGAGTTTGGATGCGTCTCTGGCACTGTCCGAAAGCAGGTACTCAAGATCAGGAATGCAGATTCAAGATTTGGGCAGACCTAACAGAGGCTCAGCTGGTGTGGTCACGGCAGATATACTGGTGCAAAGGCTAAAGGCAGGCACAACATTCAGTGGGCAGCAGGCAGGCAGCACACTTAGTTAACAGCAGGCAACAGCAAACCTTAACAAACACCCAGGCAGCAGCAAACAGAACCCAGCAGGACAGCGACCTTATATACTACTTTTACACAAAGGTGCCTGGCTTCTAGATTTGAGCCCTCAAGGCCAAGCTGGGCATGAACAGGCTATGTCATGCTGCTGATTCAGAAGGCCTGTCCAGAATCACGAAGGCCTGAGCAAGACACCTTCCCCATTGTCCCCACAAGTGACTTTGCCTTGTACAAGTTGTGCTGACTTCCCTTCAGCAATGTTACCACCTACCTGTTGTCTACTTGGTGTTTTCCGTCCTTACCCCCTCCTCCCCATACCAATACAATTATGATCACATGTGTATGCATTTTCAGTATGAAAAAATATTACTTAAAGTAGAACTATAATTCTGCTGATAGCAGTCACTACTTTACATTTGGTAGTTTTCTTTGTTAGGACATCCAAGGAGAAATGGAGTGTTGCTAAGAAAGCACAAAGCTTATCAGAAGAAGGCAATAAAACATTTCACATGTCCCATCAGGCAAATTTTCACAGAATTGGCAGGGGAAATGGTGCTATGCACATGATATACTTTAAAATATATATGTATATATTTTGCTTTTTTAACAAAAAATTTGCATGTGTTACAATAACTGAGTTTCTCATTTTAACTCCTAAATTTTGATCTATATGAGAAGCTATGTTACAAAGAAATCACTGCAAGACAGGGCATAGTAAAATTATTTTGGATAATGTATATAAATAGTCCTTTCCACAGTTTTTAAGTATTAAACCAAACTAAACCCACTACCATCAAGTTGATTCCAATTCACAGTAGCCTTGCAGAAGAGAGCAGAACTGCTCCATAGGATTTCCAAGGCTACATATAAATCTTTCCAGAAGCAGACTGCCAGCATCTTTCTGCCCAGAGTGGCTGGTGGGTTCAAACCTTTTGGTTAGCAGCTGAATACTTTAACCGCTGTGTGATCAGGGCTCCTTTTTTTACATAGTATGGACTTAAATTTACCATGGTCAAAAACTGGAGGAAGAAAAGTTTATTCTTAATTAATGCTACAAAAATTATTAGAGAAAAAAATGCAACTAATAAATGCTATTTTCTCTCCAGGGAAGAAAGACTTAGTGATCTGCTCCACTAAAATCTACAGCCTAAAAAATTCTAGGGGCCAGTTCTACTGTGAAACATAGGGTCTCAACGAGTCAGAATTGATTCCGTGGCACCTCACAACTAGCTTACCTATCCCCATTACTCTTGTAACTAATATATCAAAACCATGTGTTGTGATCTTTAGCAACTGACATCCACAAATATTAGCTGTTATTAAAATACAGTAATAACTTGGACAAAAACAATGTGTTCCTCAGCAAAATGTTACCCCAGGCGCTGTTGGCAACATTTCATTGCTCAATAATATCATGTCAGAAGTCCCAAACGATCTTTAATTTTCACCTTCCCAAATAAGCCCTCTTTCATAACTGATAAAGAATCATGAGAACTGTAAAACAGCAAGTTTAATTTTGTCAAACACAAAAAATTCAACTTAATTTTCCAAATGAGCTTTTTACAAATAGTGAGTAGAAAAAAATGAAGCAGAGATAGACATTATTATTTACCTTCCTGTAGGTGGTATTCCCTTATCTGAATAAAATAGAAACAAGATTATTATGTTCCACAAAGACTGATGATCAATCTTGAATCCTTTCTGGGAAATCTGAAGGTAAATCACATCTTTGTACCTTCTCTTTAAATAAAGAGAGCATATTGTTAGAATTTTCAAACTGACAATAATATGTTCACTGTTTTTAAGCCCTAGTGGTGTAGCAGTTAAGTGCTATGGCTGCTAACTAAAAGGTCATCAGTTCAAATCCAACAGGCAGTCCTTGGAAACTCTAGGGGGAGTTCTACTCTGTCCTATCAGGTTTCTATGAGTTGGAATCAACTCAAAGGCAGCAGGTTTAGTTGTTTTTCTTTTTTTAAAGTATCTTTAATACAGTATATTGTAATGTGTATTTAAAGAAGATACTCTGAATCCCTTATCTTGAGGCTTGAATGCTTGTGTGTATGGTGAAAAGTGAAAACGGGTGGGTTAATTGGAATTTTCATCACATTAACATGTTGGTCTTTTATTTTTTTATACCTTAATAATAACAGTCACTTCAAAAATTCACATTGTCAAAAGACAAAAAGTTTTGAAAAGAATAAAATTCATTATATATTTTTAATATACAAAACTTGTAATTTTTTAGAAGATAATCATGGTGAACTCATTGGAAAATGTTTTCAAGCAAATACAGATTTGAAAGTGTTTTAGGCAAATACATACTATGACCACAAATGACGGAAGGGTCAAACTTTCTGTGGCAATCTGCAGTACATTAACTATACAGGAGCTGGAGGAGGAAAGTCTAAGAACAAAGCTTTGCAGTCTCAAGGGTCAGCTCTTGTTGGCTTCCATCTCTCCCCTCATCCACTGCAGAATCCCAGTGCTCAGACTGCCTACTGCATTAAACTTTTGGGGAGAACTTATCAGTATCTCAGAAATAAAACAGAAAAGGATAAAGTAGGAGCTGGATTGACATGAGGTACTTAAAAGCTCTTAGATAACCGCCTCAGTGATAAAATGACCATATACACAGATCCCTGGGTATCACATATTAAAATTCAGCACAAAAGAGGCACAAGATTTCTTTCCCCCAATCTTAGGTAACACTTGCTGCCTCAGAAATTAGATTATAAATTGCGTTGTTCCCGAGAGATACCGTCCTCTCCAGTTTATAAACTATCATTCCCGCAGACAAGCGTACACATTGCCACGTAACTGTGTTCAATTTTAAAAAACAAACCACAAATACAGTCTTTCTCCAGCCACTGCAAAATTCAAAAGCATATGGGTTCCCTTCTCCAGACCTGTGTACGGATCTCTTGTCTACCTCCCTCCAGCCCTTCATGTCTTCTGTCTCTCACTAAGCACTCAGGGATGTGTGTGTGTGTGTGTACACAACAAACATATACAGAAAACCCGAAGTACCTGCCAAGTACAGACTAGCTAAAAATAAAGCAAACCTACGCAATAAGGATCTGGAAACATTAGGGACAAAAATGAAGCTCAGTAGGAACATAAAGTTTGTCTTTTTTTTTTTTTTTTAAACCCATTACAAATCTTTTCACCACCTTTTCGTCTTCTTTTTGTTATAAAATAGTCTTGAGAAGTGCTGATCCCTCTTCAACCTCCGATTCCTGTCACACAAGGCCTGTCCACGCCCACACCTAGCATTCACCCCGGATAAATCCCTTTTAGTATTCCCTGTGCATCCCTTGGGGCTCCCTTGGCGTGCTCCTCAGGTTCAGCCCAACCTCTTGCCCAGACTTCTCCCTTCTTCACTCCACTCCGAAAGGCGTGAGAAACAGCAGAAAGAACAGCGTTCTCGTCTTTACCAATAGAAAAACCCTGGGCCTGGTAGCTTTTTCTCAGGGACCCAAAGCTCATCGATATTTTCCTCCCTTCACCTCCCACTGTCGCCAGTTCAAGACTCCTCTGAGTTTATTTCACGAGGCTGGGGGCACGAGACCCAACTGTCCAGACGTCTGCCGACCAAGCTAACTCGGTCTGGGACAATACGACAGGCCAGGGTGATGGGGCTCCGGACCAAGAGGTTTCGACACCCGTCACCCAGACAGCACGGTGGGCGCTCCGAGGCCCGGGGCTGCGGACTCCGGGAGGGGCTCCGGCGGCGCTGGCGCCCGGGAGCGGGGTCTCGGCGGGGGGCGACCGGGAGCAGTCGCGTGTTCCACCTAAAGCCTGGTGGCTCTTCCTCCCCCTCCGCCGGTCTGGCTCCTCGCCTGCAGCCACCGCCGCGGCCACCCGGGCGCCGGAACCAGGGAGCCGGGTGGCGTGGGCGGCGTCCCCGCGGCCGAGGTGCCCGCAGCAGGTGGGGCGCCCCGGGGCGCCCACTGCCTCCCAGGTAGGCTCTGCGGGGCAGCCGTGGCTGCCGACCCGGGGGCCAGCGCGTCGCGGCTGCCGAGGGACCGAGGGAGGCTGGGGCGGAGGGGGTTTAAATGGCGCAACGGAAGACCTTTACGCTGGAAGGAACAGCGGGGACCGGAGGACCCGGTTGAATTCTTGGGGGCCATCCCATACTCACCTGAGTTGGAGCCGGCTGGGGCCGAATCGCTTTGGAGAGAGCGTCTGGGAACCGCGTAGGAGCCTCTTCTATAGAGGCCAGCGAAGAGGGAAGAGGGGACGGATGGTGAGACCCAGGAGCAGCCCGCCTGGCTCCCGAGCCTCAGCCAGGGGCTGCCCTGGCCGTGCTCTGAGTAGGGCTCAAGTGGCCACTCGGGTGCTCAGTCACCTGCTGCGCTGTCCCTCAGCTGCCCAGATCCTGGGAGGGAGCTGCGCTCATCCATCTGCGCAGTTTGCAAAGTGGCCTCATCTGACACGTGCAGCAGTAACAGACATCCACACACCCGAATTCTAGAAACAGAGAATTCTTGCCCTCGAGTTTTACAGACCTTTAGTTTATCTTTTAGGGGAACTCAGGCATCAAATTGGGCGGAAGCTTAGAAGGCTGCTTGTACAATATGGAAATGGTCAAATACTCTTCCAGCAGCACTTGGCAGCCCGGAATGCGATTTTGAATTTCACATTTCTGAAGGAAAGGGAGACGAGAAGGATGGGTGTAACGCATACTTGTGTGTTTGTCAGTTGAGCAGAGCTAAATTTATCTTTCCAGTTCTAATTTCACCAGATTCTAGTTTTAAAAACAATTCATAGGAATAACTGCGGATATAGAATCCCATTTTTGGCTCCAGGATCGCAGCAAAATAGGCAATAGATGATACGTCATCATTCCTAGAGAAAAAATTACACGTGTTTTATTCTTTTACATGGCATTCTTTGTCATAAGAAAGACATGAATTTTCACAAGGCAGAAAATTCTTCTAACAGAGAAACTTAAATACATAAACTCAGTCTCTTCCTATACCTTTTTCCTCCTATGATTCTTTTTTTTAAAAGCTGTTGATTTTCTTAAGATACTTACTGCCTTTTTAAAAGGTTTCATTTGTCCTGGTGTCAGATAAATATCAGTTTATAAGAAGTTGCAAAGACTTACTGTCTTTTGAAATTCGCCACGGTTTAATGAGAACTTTTGTTTGTTTCTTCTTTACTCCTTCCTCAGAGGGTTAAACTTGGACGATTCAACTTGGGAATCCTAAATGGGAAACAAAACAATACACAAAAAGAAAGAAAAACATAGTAACTAGGCTTAACAAAGGTTTCACACAGTCATATGAAGTTTCCTATCAAACGATATTACAAAACTGCTGACTCATACTCATATTTTTTCTAGTAATCTGAAATGAGATGAAGTTCACATATGATGCCACTTTCATTATGTATAAAATACTTTGATGTAATACAATTACATATATGTATAAAATTGCACGTCATTATAACACTTGGTGAACAGCACATCATTAAACAAATTTGTATTTGCATTATTATCACTTTGTTTATTGCGTTTGCAGGAAAAAGGAAGTGAAGAGATGAAGGAAAACGATTATTACTATTTTCTTCTCATTTTAAAGTAATTCCTGTATCTTAGATTCTCAGTTTTTAAACACCAAAAAGCAAACTGAACCCACTGCAGTCAAGTAGATTCCAACTCATGGTGACTGCAGATTCATAGTGACCCTAGAGGGCAGAGTCAAACTGCCCCACTGAGTTTCCAAAGAGCACCTGGCAGATTCAAACTGTTGACCTTCTGGTTAGCAGCCATAGCACTTAACTACTACATCTCTGGGATTTCCTTTTTTTTTTTTTTTTTCAAACAGAAGACTTAAACCTTACAGATCAAAATTTCTTTCCTTCTTCCCTCCCTCCCTTCCTTCCCTTCTTCTTTTTCTTTCTAATATTGTATTGTGCTTCAAGTGAAAGTTTACAGTCCAAGGCAATTTGTCATACAAAACTTGCACACACACTGCTCTGTAACTCTGGCTGCTCTCCCCACCCTGTGACAGCATACTCCTCTTACCACCCTGTATTTCCTGTATGTTTTCATTCAACCAGCTCCTGTTGCTCTCATCTCCCCTCTGGACAGAAGCTGCTCAGTTAGCGTCATGTATACACTTAAGCCAAGAAGCACTGTCTTCACCAGTATCATTTTATGTCTCATAGTCTAGTACAATTTTTGTCTGAAGAGTTAGCTTCAGGACTGGTTCGAACTCTGAGCTAACAGACAACTGAGGACCATGTCTTCAAGGGACCCTACTGTCTGTCAGACCATCAAGTCTGGTGTTTTAATAGAGTTCTAGTGTTGCACGCTCATTTTTCTCCTGCTGCAACAGAGACTCGATGTTGTATTGCCTGTCAGGGCATTTATGCTGATGGCCAGGCACTATCTGGTTTTTCTGGGTCTTATGCTGATATAGTCTCTGCACTATATGGCCCTTTCTGTCCCTTGGGCTCATATTTTCCTCATGTCTTTCATTCTCCTCCATTCCAGGTAGGTTGGGACCAATTGATGCTGCTTGGGTGGCTGCTTGCTAGCTCTTAAGACCACAGATGCCACTCACCAAAGTGGGATGCAGAACATTCTGTTAAAAAGTTATCCCAGTTTACCTAGGTGTCCTCTGAAACTGTGGTCCCCAGACCCCTGTCCCTGCTACTCCGTCTTTTGTGGTATTGGATTATATTTAGGAAACATCTTAGATTTTGGTTTAAAATAACTGTGCTGATCTCTCTTCTATTACGTGTTGTCCCTCCCTTCACCTAAACCAATTCCTACCTACTCTTTCCCTCCCACCTCACCCTTGTAGCCATCAAAGACTGTTTTCTTTGTGTAAGTACTTTCTTGAATTCTTAAAATAATGGACAATAGAACATTTGTCCTTTTGCAACTCATGAATTTCACTCAGCATAATGTTCTCCAGATTACTCCATGTTATATTTCCCAAGATCATCATTGTTCTTCAATTACTGCATAGTATCCTGTTGTGTGAGTATACAAGGACTGCCAATTAAGTTCTCAAAGTCACCCCAGAAAAGGGACTACATACCTCGATGCTGAATATTACTACAGTCACCTTCAAAGTAGCCCCCTTGTGAAGGTATGCACCAATACCAGTGCCTAGTCCACTCTCCAAAGCAATTTTGGAACCCTTTTTCTGGAATGACAGTCAGAGCTGTCGTCATATTATGCTTGATGTCCTGAATATCATCAAAATGTCTTCCTTTCAGTATTTCCTTTATGCTTGGGTAAAGAAAAAAGTCATGGGGGGCCAGATCAGGTGAGTAAGGAGGGTGTCCCAATACAGTTATTTGTTTACTAGCTAAAAACTCCCTCAGAGACAACTGTATAACTAAGTTCATGAGCTTGCTGCCTTGCCACCTTGTACACTGGCCATTCCAGAAAGAGTTCCAAAACTGCTTTGAACGGTAAAACAGGCTCTGGCATTGGTGCATAGCTTCCCAAAGGGAGCACTTTGAAGGTGACTGTGTAGTGATATTCAGCAATGAGATATGTAGCACTTAGAACAGTCAAATTCACAGACATGATTGTCAGACCTTGTATCATAATTTGTTTATCCATTCATCTGTTGATGGGCACCTGGGTTGATTCCATCTTTTTGCTATTGTGGACAGTGCTGCAATAAACACTAGTGTGCATATGTCTATTCATGTAAACCAGTGACATCTGGTTGATTCCAACTCATAGCAACCCTATAGAACAGAGTAGAACTGCTCCATAGAGTTTGGAACTACCACGTGGCAGATTTGAACTGCTGACTTTTTGGTTAGCAGATGTAGCAGTTAACCACTATGCCACCAAGATTTGCTCTAGGATGTAGTCCAAGAAGTGGGATTGCTGGATCATGCAGTATTTATATTTCTGCCTTTTTAAGAAAGCACCAAATTAATTTCCAAAGTAGTTATACCATTTTAGATTCCCACCAGCAGTGTAGAAGGGTTCTCCACAACTTTTCCAATCTTTACTATTTTGTGTTTTTGGATTAATGCCAGCCTTGTTGGGGTAAGAAGGTATCTCACTGTACTTTTGATTTGAATTTCTCTAATGCCTAATGATCATGAACAGTTTTTTCATTTATCTGTTAGCTGCCTTGTTTTATTTGGTGAACTACCTGTTCACATCTTTTGCCCATTTTCTAATTAGGTTATCTGTGTTTTTCTTGTTGAGGTTTTGCAGTGTCTTAGAGATTATGGAGATAAAACATTGATCAGATATATGATATCACTCAAATTTTCCAAGTCTGTTGTTGTTGTTAGGTGCCATCATGTCTGTTCCAACTTAAAGTGACCCTATGTACAGCAAAACACCTCTCAGTCTTGCGTCATACACGCAGTCATTTTTATGCGTAAGACCATTATTGCAACCACTGTGTTAATCCATCTTTTTTGAGAGTATTCCTCTTTTTCACTGACTCTCCACTCTACCAACCATGATATCCTTGACCAAGGATTGATCCCTCCTGACAAAGTGTGCAAAGTCTGTAAGTGTCAAAATCACTTATTTTTTACTCTTTTGGTGGAGTCTTAGGATGAGCATAAGTGTTTGATTTTTAGTAGTTCCCAGTTATCTGTTTTTCTCTTCTTGTGTTTATGCATTTTTAGTAATGTTTTGTAGTCTGTTTATGCCATGTATTAGGGTCCCAGCTTTGTCTCTATTTTTTCTTCCATGACCTTTATCATTTCAGATTTTATATTTTGGTCTTTGACACATTTTGAGTTAATTTTTGTGCATGATGTGAGATATGTGTCTTGTTTCAGTTTTTTGCAGATAGATATGTAGTAATGCCAACACTTTTTGTTAAAGAGACTGTCCTTCCCCAGTTTGTAGACGTTGGACCTTTCTCAAATATCAGCTACTCTAGGTGGGTGATGTTATATCTGGATTCTGAATTCTGTTACATCTATCTATGTATCTGTTTTTGTACCAGTACTGTTTTGACTACTGTGGCAGTCTAATAGTTTCTAAAGTCAGGTAGTGTGAGGCCTCCGGTTTTGTTCTTCAGTAATGCTTTACTTATTTAGGGCTTCTTCCTGTTTCATATGAAGTTGGTGATTTGTTTCTTCATTTCATTAAAAAATGCCACTAGAATTTATATTGGCATTGCATTTTATCTGTAGACTTCTTTGGGTAGAATAGACATTTTCACAATATTGTGTCTTCCTATCCCTGAGCAAAGTATCTCCACTTCTGTAGATCTTTTTTGGCTTCTTACAGTAGAGTCTTGTAATTTTCTTTGTAGAGGTCTTTTACGTCTCTGGGTAGACTCATTCCTAAGTATTGATCTTCGTGGGAACTACTGTAAATGCTATTGATTTGATGATTTCCTCTTTGATGTTTTCTTTGTTGATGTAAAGGAATCTAAGTGATTTTTTTGTATGTTTATCTTATATCCTGATACTTTGTTGAACTCTTCTATTAGTTCTGGTAGAATTTTTTGGTTTCTTGAGAGTTTTCTATGTATACGGTCATATCATCTACAAGTACAGATACTTTGATTTCTTTCTTACTTACTTGGATGTCTTTATTTCTTTATATTGCCTGGTTGCTCTGGCTAAAACCTCCAACACAGAGTTAAACAAAAGTGGTGAAAAAGGGCATCCTTGTCTGGTTCCCATTCTCAGGGGGAATGCTTTCAAGACTCTCTCCCTTTAGCATGATTTTAGCTATCAGCTTTGTTTAAATATTCTTTATTATGCTGATGAATTTCCCTTCTATATCTGTTTTGCTGAGAGTTTTTGATGAATTTATTTGTTGGTTCTACTTGTGTCTGTGTTGACTTAAATTGGTAGAAATTCATCCATTTTCTCCAGGTTTTTCAGTTTTCTGGAGTACAAACTTTCATAGTATTCTGTTATGATTTTTCAAATTTTGATTGGGTCTGTTGTGGTATCACCCATCTCATTTCTTGTTCAGATTATTTGCTTCCTCTCCTGTTTTTCTTTGGTCAGTTGAGCCAATGGTTAATCAATTTTGTTGATCTTTTCAAAAAAACAGCAATTGGTCTTGTTAACTCTTTCAATAATTTTTTTATTCTCTAACTCATTTAGTTTGCTGTAATTTTTATCATTTGCTTTCTTCTGTTTCCCGAGGGATTCCTTCACTGCTCCCTTCCTACCTGTTTGAGTTGTAAAGTTAGTTCTTTTGATTTGGGCCCTTTCTTCTTTTTGGATGTGTGCATTTACTGAGATAAATTGACCTCTTCGCACTACTTTTGCTGTGTCCCATAGGTTCTGGTAGGATGTCTTTTCATTCTTATTTGATTCTGTAAATTTCTTTATACCATCCTTGATTTCTTTTGTAACCCAGTAGGTTTTGATCAAGTTGTTGATTGTTTGTTTCCATGTGTTTGATTTTTAAATTGTTTTTTCTATTATTGATTTCAACTTTTATGACTTTATGGTCTGGAAAAGATGCTTTGTAGTATTTCAGTACTTCGAGTTTTGTGAAGCATTGCTCTGTGGCCTACTATGTGATCCATTCTGAAGAATATCTCATGTTCATTGGAAAAGAAAATATACTTGGCTGCTGTTTGGTGGAATGTTCTGTATGTATCTATGAGAGCTTCTGTGTCTTTACTGAGGTTTTAAATGGATGTTCTGCCTATCATTGAAAGTGGTGTGTTGAAGTCTTCTACTATTATTGTGGAGCTGGCTGTTTTGTCTTTTCAGTTCACTTAGAGTTTGTTTTATGTATTTTTGAGCCCTGTCATTGGGTACACATACATTTAATATGGCTATATCCTCCTGGAAATTGGTCCTTTAATCATTCTATAGTGTCCTTCCTTATCTGATGTGCTGGATTTTACTTTTTAAGGTCTATTTTATTAGAAATTAATGTTGCCACTTACACTCTTTTATGAATTTTGTTAGCTCACTGTGTTTTTTTCCCCATCCTTTGGGTTTTAGTTTGCTTATGTCTGTAAGTCTAAGGTCTGTCTCCTTTAGTCAGTATATAGATGGGTCATGTTTTTTTTATCCAATCTGCCATTCTCCATTCCTTTAATAGTACATTTAATCCATTTACATTGAATGTGATTATTGATAGGTATGAGTTTTGTGCTGTCATTTCAATGTTTTTTTTTTTTTTGTGCATTTTAGACAATTCCTTTCTTTTATTTAATTTCCTATACTCAATCCTTTTTCATCATGTGTTTTCATTTTTTCGTATGCTGGTGGTTTTGTATTTGGTGAGACTTAATGCTTTTATTGTTTTTTAATTTGTGCATAGGTTTGATAAGTTTCCTTGTGGTAACCTTACTATTTACCCCTATTTTTCTAAATTTAAACTAGTCTTTAATTTCTTGCCTTGATTTCCTCTCCGTATAAATGATGTCTAACTACATTTTCTTTTAAGTGCCTCTTTTTTGTTATAATGTTTACCTAATGATGTCTCTGTTTCTTCTATTTTCAGTGTTTTGCCTTTGATTTGTTTTTGTGATTTCCTTATTTTGGTTGTTCTGTGTTCTAGTCTTGGTTTGGTATCTAGTGTTATTGATTTTCTAACAAAAGGACTCCCTTTAGTATATCTTGTAATTTTGTCTTGGTTTTTGCAAATTCTCTAAATTTCTGTTTACCTGGAAATGCCCTAATTTAACAATACTATGAGAGACAGTTTTGCTGTATATATAATTACTGGCTGGCATTTATTTTCCTTCAAGGCTTTGTGTATCCTTTTGCCTTCTTGCCTACGTATTTTCTGCTGGGTAGTCTGAGCTTAGTCTTACTGATTCTCCTTTATAGCTTATTTTTTTGTTTATTCCTAACCACTTTTAAAATTGTCTCCTCATCTCTAGTTTTGGCAAGTTTGAATATAATATCCTGTGATGTCTTTCTTTGAAGATCTACCTTGTGTGGAGCTTGATGAGCATCTTGGATGGATATCATCTCACCTTGCATGTCACAAAAGTTTTCTGCTAACAGATTTCAGACAATTCACTCTATTATTTCTGTTGCCACCCCACGCTTTTCCTGGTACTCCAGTCAGTCACAGATTATTCCTCTTCATAGAGTCCCCCATTCGTAGTGTTACTTGATTTTTCAAAGTTATTTTGTCCAATTTTTCCTCAAATGTGTTGTTGTCACATGGTTTAGCTTCAGTCTCTCTAATTCATCCTTGCATTGGCTCAGTGCTGCTCCTTTGACAGTCTACTGAGTTGTCTAATTCTGTAATTTTGTTATTAATTTTCTGAGTTTCTAATTCTTGCCACTGTATTTTTCTTGTAGCCTGTTCAGTTTGTCATTGTGCTTTGTCGCATTTTGCCTCATCTCCTTCCTGACGTCTTCAAGCATTCTGAATACTCATCTTTTGTATTCTACTTCTGATAATTCCAGGAAGTTCTCTTCATCTGAAAAATTTTCTGATTCTTTGTTTTGGGAGCTTTCTGAGGCCACTGCAGTGTGCCCCTTTAAGTGATTTGAGATGGACTGTTGTATCCAATTCATCAATTGGTTGTCAAATTTATTTATTTTAGGTTTGTATACTGTGTTCTAGCTGGTTGTGTGTGCTGGTTTGGTTATCAGTGCCCTGAAGATCTAATATATTGTCACTAGGTTGCTGAGCTGTTACTGACGTGAAAGCCCAGGAGTTCTTTTACTTTTCTTGTATGGATTCAGCTCCAGTATCCAGGTAGTCAGTCCCTAAATGTGTGACACAAGCTCTCCCCTACTGTCCTAGATGGACAGTTGGTGACTGGTATAGCTACAAGTGCTAAGAAACATAAGGGACTAACAGCCATCCTTGAGTAGCTGTGAGGAAGGCTTGTCCCTTTATGTCTGATTCTGGTTTCTACCCTGAATTTCCAGGGTGGGTGGCTTTGCAGATAGTTTTGCTCCCTGTGCCTCCCAGTTTGTTAAACTGCTCCCTCTCTGAGTCTAGGACAATGGCTCAGGACACTCTTAAGGAGTTCTGTTTCCAGCTCAGTTAATGGCATCAGACTCCAGAGCTAGGAACTGTTCAGAAAAGGGAAGGGGAAGCTCTGGGGAAAAGGAAAGATTTAGATCTGCCTGTGATAGGTAGATGGCGGTCACTTAGCTTTTGACAATCAAGTACCACTTTTCACTGGTTCTAGAGGCTTGACTGTGGTTTCCAGTGCTCTTAGCCATTGATGACGATGCCCTCCAAATGCCAGTGCTCCATACATCATGCTGGCTGCAGTCAATTCCCATGGGGTTAGACAGGGCCAGTCCTAGGTACTTCTGTACCTACTCTTCTTTCACCATTACTCAGTCCAATTTATCAGCTTTCCATTTGATGTTCACGGCTGCTAGGATATCATATGTAATTGGCTCATTTGTTCTGTTGGGTCTTTGTTGTTAAAGGTATCGTAAGACATGTCTGACCACTCTGCCATCTTGGCCACACCCACATGATTCTTAAAAGTGTCTTAATGTTTA
Source organism: Heterohyrax brucei (assembly GCA_028571685.1). NCBI lineage: Eukaryota > Metazoa > Chordata > Mammalia > Hyracoidea > Procaviidae > Heterohyrax > Heterohyrax brucei. Next base: position 135,451,200 of record CM053150.1, read on the forward strand.
TACTATCCTCTAAGTACCTGTACACCCTTTTTTAAAATTATGCTAAGCAGTTTTTTTCTGACTATATGCTAAATAAAAACGTGTCGTAAGTATTTTTAACTATTTCAGCCTTACATTATTTATGTGAAAGCTTTTTACCAATGAAGACTATCTAATTTAAATTTCTTGGCTACCATGAATGACCAGCTGTGCAGGTTTCTCCTCCTGATTTTATTTTAGGGCTATTTAATGCTTATTTCCAGATACATAATATATACATGTACACAGTATACTCAAAACCATATTGTTTCTGTTGCTACAAATTGTGCTGCACTTCTTCCTCCTTCAAAAACTTTGGATAGCAATATTTTATCTAAATGAGTGCCAACTCACAATCACATGTGCCAAAAGACATACAGCCATTGTAGAAGTTTCTGTCTAATTTTTTTCTCGTCCTTGCCTTAGTAGTAGAAAAAATAGTCTGATCTATCTTCTGACCTATGACAAAGTCAGGAGAAAAGCATTGATTCAAAAAGTGATTTAAAAGTGGAATCAGAGTTACAAATACCCAGTGCGCATTATGAGAACAATAGGATGAATCATAAACAAGCTAGTTCAAGCCAAGAGATCAGCAGAACTCAGGGAATTAGGCAGAAACACCAGTCAAGGCTGTGTGACCTTTCCAACATAGTTTCTGGGAAGCCACGAGTAATAAAGTGATAAATAGAGTCATTCAGTAGTCCCCGTGAGTCACTCCAGGCCTTTCTAACTTGAGGCAGTATTGGTGCAAATTGTTGGCTAGCGTGGAAGAATGAATGACTAGGATCCCACCCTTTTTAATGTATTTTTAAAGGAATGTAGTTAGCTTCCAGAAAGTAATTCAGTCAGCATAGAATCAGCTGTAGAAATTGTGAAAGCTTAAACATTCAACATTTCTCGTAGCAATATGATGCCTGCTACACTATAAAGTTTATAAAGACACTTACAAAGACACTCATAAATGTTATTTACAGTGAAAATACCCACACAGCGGAATTGGAAATTTACTGAACCAGGACCTTTAAGTTCATTGTGAACAATATATATTGTGTTTTCTGTTAATCTCTCTCTCTATATATATATTTATAGTTTTAAGATTATTATTAATCAAAATTGGTTAAGGATAATTATCCAGTTATAGATCTAGAAATAAGGAGATACATATATTGACATGTAGCAACATTTTTTAGCTACATATGTATTAGTATCTTTAAGCAGTGTATATTTCACCAGAATTAATTAGCCATTGCTGTCCTGAGTCTCCATAGAAGATTCTTGTTTCAAAAGAAAGAAAGTTCTTAGTCTTTTTTAAGAAAAAGAAGGGCTTCTCTTTATTTTTTATTGGCATGTTGCAAGCAATTTTGTGCAACACTGTCAAATTTCCAATATGCAGAAGTAAATAAGTAATCCCATTGTGGTGTGGCATTAATTTTTTTGACATGGGGAAAAATAATTTATGTTGAGATGTTATATTAGTGTCAGTTTGATGTTTAACTTTAAGATGTAGCATTTTCTCTAAACAATATGACAGCTGTGGTGGCACAGTAATGAACAACTTTGCTGCTAACCAAAAGGTCAACAGTTCAAATCCATCATTCACTCCTTGGAAACATTGCAGGGCACTTCTGCTATGCCCTATAGGTTCCCTACCCTACTATAGGGCAGAGTCACTTTGGAATGGGTTTGGTTTTTTGTTAGTAATACAAATTAATTGAACATAGTTTAACTGAAATCTGTATTGTCGATGTTATTAGTGCTGTGTTTTTGGCTTTCCAAATCATGATGCCATGTGACAGAGTGGACATATTCCATAGGGTTTTCTTGGCTGTAATCTTTACAGAAGCAGTTTGTCAGACTTTTCTTCTGCAGATCTGCTGAGCAGATTCAAACTACCAACCTTTAGGTTAGCAGCAGATTTCAGACTGCTTGCGCTACTCAGGCTCCTGAAATTGGGTAAATTTGATCGACTGTACTGGTCAGTTGTTATCCTAATTCATAATAAGCTGGCATACCTCAAAGCACTGAGACTTGATCGTGGAATAATTTTGCCATCCAACTATCTATTAACGTAGTTTTTAATACAGCTTAATAACCATTTACTGAGTGCCTACTATATACACTTAGATTATAAGTGAGCTGAAGTTTGAAAACTTCTTGAACTATAAAACATTTAGATGACTATATTTTTGTTTGAATTTGTCATTCTCCATTTATTATGGTGGATAGCAGGGTGTGTAAGGGACCATTCTGCTTGTAAATAAATAAGATAGATTGGTGTGCATTGTAATCGCAAAGCAAAGCAGCTTGTGACACATATCATCAGACAAGCATAAGGAATGCTGTAAGGCTTCTGCAGACAGGAGGTCATGTCCACTGGAGTAGAGCAAGAATACTTTAAGTGCAGGTCACTTTGAGGCTTGGCCTTGAATCAGGAAGAAAAGAAAGTTAAGAAATACTTAAAGCAAGGCTACACCATAAACCAGGTAATCTTGACTAAAGAATAATCCTTATGAGCTATTGTAAATAGGGATCCGAAAGTTCTTACGTAAATTTTCCCTTTCCTTCTCTCACATTATTGCCCACATGCGTTTTAAAACAAGATCTGCTACTTAACACATGTTAACAGACTACAGAAACGTTAAACATACTTTAATTGATATTGGCTAATGTTTGCACTGTATTTGAAACAAATTAAAGACCTAGCATAACTTTCTTAGGAGATGAATAATGTAACGGGGAAAAAATTGTGACCTTTTTTTCTCCGTCAATGAATTTATAGCAGTCATGTACTTTTCTCAAGTTGCTAATGAATGTCTTTTTATTTCAAGCAGGATTATGATATGGATTTAGAACTCAAGGATTATTATAGCATCACACTTGCCACAGAGAACAATACTGCTGCCACTTGGAATTCTGGTTTTCCAGTCTGGGAAGACTACAAAAGCAGCGTAGATGATTTACAGTATTTTCTGATTGGACTGTATACATTTGTAAGTCTTCTTGGCTTTGTGGGAAATCTACTTATTTTAACAGCTCTCATGAGAAAGCGTAATCAGGAGACTATAGTAAACTTCCTTATAGGAAATCTGGCCTTTTCTGATATCTTGGTTGTGCTGTTTGCTCGCCTTTCACGCTGACATCTGTCTTACTGGATCAGTGGGTGTTTGGCGAAGTCCTGTGCCATATGATGCCTTTCCTTCAGTGTGTGTCAGTCCTGGTTTCAACTGTAATTTTAATATCAATTGCCTTTGTCAGATATCGTATGATAAAACATCCTCTTTCTAATAGTTTAACAGCAAACCATGGCTACTTCTTAATAGCTACTGTTTGGACACTAGGCTTTGCAATTTGCCCTCCCCTGCCAGTGTTTCACACTCTGGCGGAACTTCAGGAAACATTTGGCTCAGAGTCTATGAGCAGCAGGTATTTATGTGTTGAATCATGGCCTTCTGATTTATACAGAATTGCTTTTACATCTCTCTATTGCTAGTTCAGTATATTCTGCCCTTGGTTTGTCTAACTGTAAGTCATACTAGTGTCTGCAGGAGCATAAGCTGTGGATTGTCCAGTAAAGAAAACAGACTACTCTTCATCCATCCAAAATGAGTGGGCCTCAGGGCAGACTCTCTAGGAGCCATAAGTGGAGTTACTCATTCATCAGAAAACACAGAAGAAGATACAGCAAGAAGACAACATGTGTATTACCTGCTCCACTGAGACCTTCTCAAGAAAACAGTCCAAGAATGCTTTCAGGAAATTTTGGCTGTCTGAAAAGTCAGTTTTTTTCAACCAGTAAATTCATACCAGGAGTCCCCACCTGCTTTGAGATGAGACCTGAAGAGAACTCGGAAGTTCATGAATTAGAGTAAACCATTCTCTCACAAGAATAAAAAAAAGATCTCGAAGTGTTTTTTGCAGACTGACTATTTTGATATTGGTATTTGCCATTAGTTGGATGCCCCTACATCTTTTCCATGTGGTAACTGATTTTAGTGATAATCTTATTTCAAATAGGCACTTCAAGTTAGTGTATTGCATTTGCCATTTGTTAGACATGATGTCCTGTTGTCTTAATCCAATTCTGTACAGATTTCTTAATAAGAGAATCAAAGCTGATTTGATGTCTCTTCTACACTGTCTTCATACATTGTAATTTTCAGTGCTGACCAAGAAAAGAACAAATATTAAGAGCATCTAAAATATATTCATAACAGCCATGTATGTATAATTAGAAGAAATTTTGTTAACATGTGATTTAATTTATGGAAGAGTTCTCAATTTGAATGTATCAGTTTATAAAATGTGGAAGATACTTTTAATGTATTATAATATGAGGAATTAATTTAGTTATATCGGGTCAATGCCAATCCAATCTGTGATTTCATTTTAAAAGGTAGTTATAGTATTTTCACTTCATCTGTACCTTGTAAACAAATACATTTAATTTTTTTTTGTTTAAAATAAAAATACTATCTAACCAAAAGTAAATAAATAGTGTCTGAAAATAAACAACAAAAAAAATATTTTTCCTGAGGAACATTTTATTTCAAGGTTGAGGAATATCTACCAAAAAATTTATTTTCATTTCTACTTCACAGGTCTCTTAATGCTTTATGAAAGTACAACTAACTAATGTGTCCTGCAAATCATAGCTAAATGGCAAGTGTGTGCTCCAACTCATAATTAGAATTTTAAGCACTAAGGGTACTTTTGGAAGCCCTAAAAACAAATATTTATCTCTTACAATTATTCTATTGAGTATGGGCCAAATTGTCAATTTACCTCACTGTTCTTATAATGTACAATTAATTTGCCAAATAAAAATAGATTTTAAATGTTTTTAAAACTTATATAGTAATATCAAAAGATACCAAATGAAGCTTCTAATATACCTTTTATGTGTTAAATTTTATATTCTACAATTCAAAATTTCAATAGTATCTGCATTTCCAGTAATTAAATAATTTTAAAGAATATATGAGAGGTGAGGCCAAGATAGTGGAGCTGTCAAACGCTTCCTGTGGTTTCTCTTACAACAAAGATCTAGAAAAACAAGTGAATCAATTATATACAACAATTTAGGAGACTTGAACATAAGAGGCAAAGTTGAGGTATAGAACCGAGCAGCAGGATGAGGGAGAGATGCTTCAGAAGCAGCCAGGGGTTGCTAGATATGACCTCGTAGGAATTGGCACCCCCCAGGAAAATCCTGTGATACTTGAATGACACTGTCTTTGGTATTTGGGGTGTGTATTCTATATCATGAGAGACTATGCAGTGGACAGTCCACTTATGCCTCCAGAATCAGTGAAAAGTGTCACTTAATTGGCAAAAGATAAGTAACTTGCATCTATTCTACCATACAGATCAAAAATACCCCTTGTGGAGAAAACTGTTTCCCATTTAAATGCCCCCCTGCATGCTCTGTACTGGGTCAAAGCTGACTTCAGAGAATGACACATCCCCTGGGGCAGAAGTATATGACCTGCCACACACCATGTGCCATTCTCCCAGCTTTGGAGAGAGAACAAACTACCAAACAGGAAAAAATAATCTTATAGCTCCCTTAGGCTGAGAAAACTGGGCAGTAACAGTTCCTTTGCCTAGGCATAGGTGCAAGAGTCCACAGACTGGATAGCTTTCACCCCTGTGTAGACTTGTGTGGGCACATTTCAACGGTTTGAACCATTATTAGCACAGCACAATAGGGTGTCTACCTGAAGTCTAACCTCACTGTTTCAGCTATTGAGTTTGTGATATTTGACCCCACCCAATCTATCAAGCAGGGTCCTCAAATGGTAGTTCTAGCCATGACATTGATCCACCCATGATAAAACTGAACCCACTGCCATAAAATTGGATCTGACTCTAGTGACCCTAGAGGTCAGAGTAGAACTGCCCCAATAGGGGTCTAAAAAAAAAAATGATGCCTCCCAGTCCTTATAGCCAACAGCACTGTGTGCTCATAGTCCAAGTGCAAAACCCACCCACCTAAACACTCTAGGAAATATGGACATACTTTCCTCACACAGACTCAGGAATGGCTGTTAACCAACTACCTAGCTCAGTGCATGAACCCCTGCTATAGCCAAATACCAATGCCTACACCATCCCTGCCCATCTAGGACTGTAGGTAAGAGCCTGGCTGACACACTTGGTAGCTAACTACCTGGACACCAGAGCTGAATCCTGCAAGAAAATTAAACCAACTCTTAAGCTCACTTACCTAGTAACAGCCCTTATCACCTGGTGAGGGCTGTTAGAGCTTTAAAGAGACCAATAATCAAAGTAGCTCACATGAGCAGCATGTTTGAGCACATTGGTAGCGCAGAGAAAAAAGTCAATATATAGAAAGGCAGATTGTGATGGCTTCAGAAATATTCAAAAAACAATCAATAAAGAGAACTTCCTGAAATTACCTGATGTAGAAAACAAAAGATTAACATACAGAACTCGTTAAGAGATCAGGAAGGCAATCAGGCAAATGCAGAACAAGCCAAGAAAGACACAGACACAGCAACTGAGGAACACAAGATAAAGCAGAGAAGAGCATAATGACAAATTGAAAAATAAAGCAGAGCATAATCACAGATTGAAAAGGCTGCAAGAACCTGTAGAAGGAAAGTAAACAGAAATTCAGAAGATTAACAAAGAAAATTCAGGATTAAACAACCCATTAGTAAGTTAAAGGAGCTGAACAGAAGCAATGAAAGTCAGAATTAGTGAGACTGAAGATAAAGCACTTGAAACCAACATATTTGAGAAAAATCAGATAAAATAAATTTTTTTAAATGAAGAAACTGTAAGAATTATGTTGGACTCTTTATCAACTGGAAGGAAACCCTTGTGGCATAGTAGTTAGGTACTATGACTGCTAACCAAAAACTGGCAGCTCAGATCTACCAAGCACTCCTTGGAAACTATAGAGCAGTTCTACTCTGCCCTACAGGGTCACTGTGTGTCAGAATTGACTCTATGACAGTATCAACAGGAATAATTTATGAGTGATTGGAGTACCAGAAGATGAGGGTAACAGATATTACAGATAGCATTGTTGAGAATTTCTTAGCAGGAAACTTCTCTGATGTCATGAAAGAAAAGACAACATCTATCCAAAAAGCTGTTTGAACTTTACACAAGGTGGACTCCAAAAGAAAATCACTACAATACATTATAATCAAATTGGCCAAAGCAAAAGGTAAAGCCAATTTTAAGAGCAGCTAGGGACTGAAAAAAAAAAGATAATCTGCAGAAAAGAGTCATTAAGACTAAGCTGGGACTAAGCAGAAACCATGAAGGCAAGAAGGTGATAGGGTGTTTTAGTCAGCTAGTGCTGCTGTAACAGAAATACCACAGAGTGGATGGCTTTAACAAAGGAAAGTTTATTCTTACATAGTCCTGTAGGTTACAAGTCCAAATTCAGGATGTCCACTTTAGGAGAAGGTTTTCTCCCATTGGGCTCTGGTGGAAAATCTGATATTACATCAGTCTTTGTCCAGGGAACGTCTTGGCACAGGAACCTCAGGTCTGAAGGACTTGCTCTTCTTCTGGTGCTGCTTTCTTGATGATGTGAAGTTCCCAATTCTCAGCCTGCTTCCCTTTCCTTTAATCTCTCACACGATGAAAGGACTGAGTGGTGCAAGCCATACTCCAGGGAGACTCCCTTAACAGTGGAGCAGGGAGATGATATTTTGCAGGGATTTACAGCCCCACCCTAACTCTTTAGCATAAAGCATAAGAAAATCACAGAATGGAGGACAGTCATAGAATACAGGGAATCATAGCCCAGCCATGCTACTGCCCGTGTCAGTTTAAACCCCACTGTCAGTACCAAATACTGTTTTAGTCGGCTAGTGCTGCTCTAATAGAAATATCACAAAGTGGATAGCTGTAACAAAAGAAAGTTTATTCTTACACAGTCCAGTAGGCTACAAGTCCAAATTCAGGGTGTCTGCACCAGGCGAAGGCTTTCCCCCTTGTTGACTGTGGAGAAAAGTCTGATACTGCATCAGTCTTTGTCCAGGGAGAATCTTGGCATAGGAACGTCTTGTCTGAAAGACTTACGTTTCTCCCAGTGCTGTTTCCTTGATGGTGTGAGGTTCCCAATTCCCTGCTTGTTTCTGTTTCCTTTAATCTCTTACAGGATGAAAGATTAAGGGTGGTGCAAGCTATACTCCAGGGAAACTCCCTTTGCAGTGGAATAAGGAGGTGATCTTATAAAGGGATTTACACTCCTACCCTAATCCTTTAACATACAACATAGGAAAAATCACAAAATGGAGGACAATCATAGGCACAGGGAATCATGGCCCAGCCACATGGCTACACGTTTTTGAGGAGACACAATTAAATCTATGACATCGGGTAACAAGTTTAAAGCCTTGAAGGTAAAAAACAAACAAACAAACAAAAAACCCATAAGAAATGTCTACCAAATATGATGGTAAAATTAGGACATTTTCAGATAAACAAAAGTTTAGGGAATTAACAGAAAGCAAATCAAAATTCAAAAAAAAAAAAAACCACAATAGAGTCCTTTGTTTAGAAAATAAATGACATCAGATTACAACCCAAAACTAGAACTCTTCTGGACAGAGCAATCAGATACCAACCAGACACAGAAATCACAAAGTTAAAGTTAAAACACTGAAAATAGGGAAACTGAGATGTCATTATGAAAAGATAACATTATAACAAAAAAAAGAGACTAAAAATGTAATATAGAGCTTTCATATAGAGAAGAAGTCAAGGTGATGTAAAGAAATAAAAGACTAGTTTAAACTTAGAAAAATAGGGGTAAATATTAAGGTCATCACAAAGAAAACTAACGATCTGACACATCAAAATAAAGAACAAGGAAAATATAAAGACTCAGCAAATACAAAATCAATGCAATGAAAAAGATGAAAAGAAAATACATAGCGAGAAATGACTCAGCACAGAAAATTAAGTGGAGCAAGGAAAGTGTTAACAACCCACAAAAAAAGGCATCAAAAGGACAGCACTAACCACAAGTTATTATTGTTGTTAAGTGTCATTAAATCAGTTCTTACTCATAGTAACCTAATATATCGCAGAACAAAACACTGCCCGGTCTTGCGCCATGCCCAGAATCTTTTCTATTCTTGAGCCCATTGTTGCAGCCACAGTGTCAGTTCATCTTGTTAAGGGTCTTCCTCTTTTCCCCTGACCTTCTACTTTACTAAGCATGATGTCTTTCTTCAGGGACTGATCCCTCCTGACAAAATTTCCAAAGTATGTAAAACACAGTCTCATTATCCTTGTTTCTAAGGCGATGTCTTAGGAATTTTGTGCTGCTACAAGAGAAATAACCACAAATGGATGGTTTCAAAAACAAATTTATTTTGTCACAGTCTGGGAGGCTACAAACCCAAATTCAGGGCACCAGCTCTAGGCAAAGGCTTTCTCTGTTGTCTCTGGGGAAACGTACCTATCATCAATCTTTCCCTGCACTGGGAACTTCCAGGGTACAGAAACCGCAGATCCTTTCCAAAGGATGCACTGTGCTCCCCACAGTGCTTCTTGGAAATGTGAGTTCCCCAACTTTGTGCTTGCTTCCCTTTCCTTCATATCCTTCATATCAAGCACAGTATAGTCTTACACACTGAGTCCTGCTCCACCAACACAATTGCCAACCATCCTCCTTCATTAACATCATAGAGGCAGGATATATAACATGGAGGAGCATCACACAATAGCAGGAATCATGGCCTAGCCAAATTTCTACCCATTATTTTGGAGGAACACAATTCAATCTGTGACATTCTACCCTTTAGCACCCTCAAAATTACATCCTTACAACACGCAAAGCATATTCAAACTATCATGGCAAAAGTCTTCAGTCCAAGTCCAAAATCCAGAAATTCTTCAACTGTGAAATCTTGAACACAAGCTATTTGCTACCAAAATACAATGACCCAACAGGTAAGCACAAGCTATACATTTTTGTTACAAACGGGAGAAATTGCAGGCATACAAATGGGAGAAAGAAGGCATACCAGGCACAAGCAAATTAACAGAACGTATTACATTAGTCCTGAAGACTGAAAATAATCATCCATTTTCTGAGACATTTTACACAATGACCCTGCCCTCTAGACTCTAGGTATTAGCCACACTATCCAGATTCTGAAAGGAGGCCTCTTAGCCTTAGGATGCAGCACTGCCTTCCAGCATGTCTGCTCTATCAGCTTTAGGCACAAACTATTCTTCTACTACATATGAGTGGCAACTCCACCCTTAGAAAAACAAGGGCCATGGATCCACCCTTTGAAAACCCATAGGTCAAGTCCATACTTTTTGAGACTCAGGTAGCTGAGCTCCCTTTGCTCCTTGTTTCTTCATCTTCTGCTTCCTGTGGCTTCACGGCCTTGGCCTCACATCCATATCTTCCTGCTGGGGCAAGATTCCAGAGCTCTGTAGCTCTAACTATTTAGTCTAGAGGCACCCACTCTGCCAGGAAGCTTCCTGTACATAGGCACTTAGATATCTGACTTCATGGGTGAGCTCCAGCACTGTCTCACACTGGTTTCCTGGTTCTAGTCACCAGTTCCTTGCTGCTTTTTCTCACCATCTGTGCCTTCCTCATTAGCACTTCTGTTCAGTTCCTTCTGAGTCTTCTCCTATCCATCGACAATTTCAAAACTGCTTCCACATTTTAGGTATCTGTTAGGGCAGCACCCCACTCTCTCAGTACCAAATTCTGTTTTAGTCATCTAGTGCTATTATAACACAAACACTACAAGTGGATGGATTTAAAAAGAGAAATTTTCAGGACATCAGCACTCTGGTTGTACAGATCTGTTAATTCTCTTGGCAGTCCATGATGTGTTCAATATTCTCCCAAACCACAATTCTTATTCTGTCATCCTTATTCATTGTATAGTTTTCCTATGCATATGACATATTTGAATACACAAAGGCTTAAGTCAGGCACATCTTAGTATTCAAGGTGACATTTTTACTTTTCATCATGTTAAACAGGTCTTTTGCAGCAGATTTGCCCAACACAATGTGTCTTTTGATTTCTTGACTTCTTTCTTCCTTTGGTGTTGATTGTGGATCCAATAAAATGAAATCCTTGACAGCTTCAGTCTTTTCTCCATTTATCATGATGTTGTTTATTGCTACAGTTGTGAGGATTTTTGTTTTCTTGATGTCAATGTGTAATCTATACTGTAGGGTGTGGTATTTGATCTTCATCAGTGTTTCACGTTCTTCACTTTTGGAGGCAGGGCTAGCATGGCAGAGTAGCCAGACATATCCTGTGATCCCTCTACCAGTAAAGACCCAGAAAAATAACTTAACCAATTACATGGGACATTCTAGGAGCCATGAACATTAAAGGAAAAGCTGGAACAAATTGGATGACAAGGAGGAGGAAGTAGGTCCAGAAGTACCCAGACCAGCCAGATCAGCAGAAATCTGTAACACTCAAGATCATCCCCTGCTGCCAGTACAGTGGACAAAGCAACAGTCAAAGAGCATCTTTTTCAATGGAGAAGCTTAGCTTCAGACAGTCATGCCTAGACACTTGCACAACTTGCCCGTTTGAACATTGAAAGATAAGTTCTTGAAGACTCATGAGAATTAAAACTTTTCTTTTGGGGAAAACCTTTCTCCCTCTGCTCATTAACCCCCTCCTTTCTCTGTGCTGCACTGAGCACCAAATTTTGATGCTATACCTGGGCTGGAAATGAGACTTCTTATGTATTCCCTGAGATAGGAACCATTTTAAAAAAAGGGGAGGGGAGTCTGCTGCCAATTCCACTGAGCCAAGAACTCAGGGCAGAAACAGGTCCTTTTACTGCGGACAGTGCTGCTAGCCCCATACTTTTCTCAGTGTTAGTACAGAGAAACAACATGTACCCACATTATTCACCATTCCCTAGCAAGCACTACGCACTTAAGGACCAACTAACTGGGCTCCAGGCTGAACACACATGACAGAAGTAAGCTGATGCTGGGCCCATGAGTCTAGCAACAGCTCTAACTGCCTAGGGAAGAGGACTTTGGAAATTCTAAGGCCCCAGTAATCAAACTACCTCACAGCCAGCCTATTTAGACACTTAAAAACTAAAAAAATAAAATAAAGAATGCATATATGTTACAGCAAAATAACCAAACATAAATAAATTACAACTATCTAACAGCTTGGAGACAACAGTCGATTTCAAATCATTTAAAGAAGCAGACCACTGTGGCTTTAGAAAATTCCTAAACTAATGAATAAAAAAAAAAAAAAAATTCCAGACAAAGAGACTTCCTGCAATTATTAGAGGTAAAACAAAAGATTAATGTTTAGAGTTCTTCAAGACACCAAGATGGAGATTAGGCAAAGTGCAGCAGAACATAATGAAAAATTAAACAGGCTGCAAGAAATATGTGAGCAACAATGATCTGAAATTCATCAAGTTAACAAGTAAATTATAAAATTAGACAATTCAATAGAAAATCAAAAAGAATTGAGGCAAAAGAAAGGTGAATCAGTGAGATTAAAAATAAAGCAACTAATATTAGCATATGAGTAATCGAGGAAAAATTAGATAAAAGAATTTTAAAAACTGAAGAATCACTGAGAGTTATGTGGGACTCTCTCAAAAAGAATAATATATAAATGATTGGAATACCAGAACAGGGGATGATGACAAAATACAGGGAGAACTGTTGAAGATATGTCAACAGAAAACTTCCCTAATATCATAAAAGATGACAAGATAGCTACATAACATACTACTTAAACTCCAGACAAGGTAGATGCCAAAAGAGATACACAAGATATATTATAAGCAAACTTACCAAAACTAAAGATAAATAAGAAGCATTTAAAGGCAGCCAGAGTTACAAATGAGATTCAGTAAGACTAACCTCAGAGTACTCACTAGAAACCATGCAGGCAAGAAGGCAATGGGACAACATATACAAAGACTTGATGGAAAAAACCTGCCAACCAAGAGTTATATATTTTGCTAAGTTTTCTCTCATATATGATGGCAAAACTAGAAAACTCCTAGGTAAACAGATGTTTAGAGAAATTGCAAAAACCAAACTGAAATTAGAAGAAACACTGAAGGACATTCTTCAATTAGCAAATTCATAACATCAGATACATACTCAAAAATACCATACAGGACAGAGAGTCTGGATGTCAACACAGATAGGGAAACAACAAAAATTAATCAAAGCTAAAACACTAAAAATAGGGATACAGAGATCTCAGTATGTAAATGGTGACAACACTATCTCAAAAAGACAGGCTAAACATATTCATAGACTTTTCACACAGAGAAGAAGTCAAGGCAATATAAAGAAATTAAAGACTGGTTTCAGCTTAGAAATTAAAAGTGAATATTAAAACAACCAAACAAGGAAATTAACAATTCTATACATTAAAATAAGAAACAAAATCAAAGTCTCAGCAAATGTAAAACCAACAAGAATGAAGACAAACAGAAAACCAGTAAGAAAAATGACTTAGCATAGAAAATCCACTGGAATAAACAAACTGTTGACAACACACAAAAAAATACACAAAAATGACAGTATTAAATTCATACCTATCAATAATTACATTGAATGTGAAGGTTAAACAACCCAATAAAGAGACAAAGAGTAGCAGAATGGATTTTAAAAAATCATCTGTCTATATATTGCCTACAAGAGACATACTTTAGACTTAAAGGTACAAACTGAAACTCAAAGGATGAAAAAATATACAAGTTAACAACATTCAAAAAACAGCAGGAGTGCATTATTAATTTCAGATGAAATAGACTTTCAAGTAAAATCCACCACAGTGAACAAGGAAATTCACCATATACTGATTAAAGAGTTTTTACATCAAGAGGACATAACCATATTAACTATTTAGGCACAACAGTAGTGCTTCTAAGTGCATCAAATAAACTCTGAAAAACCACTGAAAAAGGAAATAGACAGCTCCACAATAATAGTAGACTTCACTGTACCATTTTTGGTGATGGACAGAACATTCAGATAGAAGCTTGATAAAGACACAGAAGATTTGAATGCTACAATCAACCAACTTGACCCCATAGACATATATGGAACACCCTGCCCCATAGCAGTCATGTATATTTTCTTTTCCAATGCATATGGAACATTTTCCGTATTAGGGCCATAAAGCAAGCCTTGACAAAACCCAAAGCACTGAAATAATAAAAAGGATCTTTTCAGACCATGAAGCCATGAAAGTTGAAATCAGTAGTCAAAAGAGGTGGGAGGAGCAAATCTATGGAAATTAATCAACATGTTGCTCAAAAACTTCTGGATTATAGAAGAAATCTAGGATGGAATAAAGAAATTCATAGAATCAAATGAGAATGAAAGCACACCCTACCAGAATTTATGGAACACAGCAAAAGCAGTGGTCAGACAGAGGTCAGTTTATCTCAATAAATGCATACATTCAGCAAGAAAAAAGGGCTGAAATCAAAGAATTAATCCTAAAACTCAAACATCAGAATAATATATGAGATTCAACACACTACTTTGGTGGTGGGCATCCATAAAGATGCATAATAGATACGCGGGCTACCTGATTGCTGCAATCTATCAACTTGACCTCATAGATATATACAAAACACTCCACCCAACAGTAGTCAAGTATATATTTTTTTCCAGCACACATGGAACACTCTCCAGAACAGACCACATATTATTAGGTCATAAAGCAAGCCTTAACAGAATCTGAAGCATTAAAATATTTCAAAGTATCCTTTCTATACAGAAAACCCTAAAAGTAGAAAGAATAAAAGGAAAAAGCAAAGGGGAAAAAAATGTGAAAACTGAACAATAACTTGTTCAAAAACTACCGGGTTAAAGCAGAAATTAAGGACGGAAAAAAGAAATTCACAGAATCAAATGAGAATGGAAACACATCCTACCAGAACCCTTGGGACACAACAAAAGCACTCAGAGGTCAACCTATAGCAATAAATGTACACATCCAACAAGAAGAAAGAGTCCAAAACAATGCATTAACTCTACAATTTGAAAAAATGGAAAGCGTAGCAAAAGAAGGCCACCAGATGAAAGCAAACATCAAAAACTAGAGCAAAATCAAAAGAAACAGAGAATAGAAAAAACAACTGAAAGAGTTAACAACACCAAAGCTGATTCTTGGAAAAGATCCACAATATCAGTAAGTTATTGGCCAAGCTGACAAAAGAAAACAAGAGATGAAGCAAATAACCTGAATAAAAAATGAGATGGGCAATATCAACACAGACCTAAATGAAATTAAGAGAACTATGACAGAATACTAGGAAAAATCATACTCTAATAAATTTAAAAACCTAGGGGAAATGGATGAATTTCTAGAAATACACTACCTACCTAAACTAACACTGAAATAGAACAAGTAAATAAACCTGTAATGAAAAAAAAGTAATTAGAAAATTCTCAACTAAAAAACCCTTGGCCCTCATGGCTTCATGGGAGAATTCCACCAAACTTTCAGAAGAGAGTTAACATTACTACTACTAGAGGTATTTCAGAGCTGAATATTCCCAAATTCATTCTATGAATCCAGAGTGACCCTGATACTGAAACCACATAAAGACACCATGAAAAGGAAACTTGATTAATTAAAAGATTAATATTCCTCATGAAATTAGATGCAAAAATCCTCAGCAAAATTCTAGCCAATAGAATTCAACAATGTAATAAAAAAAAAAAAAAAGGAATTCACTATGACCAAGTTTGATTTACACTAGCTATGTAGGGATGGTTCAACATTGGAAAAACAATCAATGTGATCCATCACAAAAATAAAAGACAAAATCCATGTGGTCTTATCAATTGATACAGAAAGGCATTTGACAAAGTCCATTGCTCATTCATGTTAAAAGCTCTCAGCAAACTACAAGGGGAATTCCTCAACATCTTAAAAGACATTTATACAAAGCCAACAACCAACATCATCTTAAATGGAAAGTCTGAAAGCATTTACCTTGAGAATAGGCACCAGGCAAGAGTGTCCTTTGTTACCACTTACATTCAGCATTATGCTGGAGGTTCTAGCCAGAGCAGTTAGGCTAGAAAAAAAATAAGTAAAGGGTATCAGTTTGTTATGGAAGAAATAATAGCATCTCTGCAGATGATACGACCCTATACACAGTTTACCCTGAATAATCCACAACAAACAAACAAACAAAACCTCTACTGGCATTAATAGAAAAGTTCACCAAAGTATCAAGATACCAGATAAACATACAAAATTTGACTGGATTTATTTCCACTAACAAAGAGAAAACCACAAAATCAATATCACTTACAATAGCCCCACAAAAGATAAAAATGATTAAGAGTAAATCAAACCAGAGATGCCAAAGACCTATACAAAGAAAACTGTAAGACACTACTGCAAGAAAACAAAAGAGACCCCTGTGAGGGAAGAAACATAATTTGCTCATGGGGAGGAAAACTCATCACTGAAAATGTCTATTTTAATGAAGTGATTCATAGGTACAATGCAATTCTGATCCAAATTCCCATGGTATTTTCTAATGAGGTGGAGAAACAAATCACCAACTTCATATGGAAGGAAAGAGGTCTTTGATAAGTAAAGCATTACTTATCAAGTAGAAGAATAACAAACAGGGAGGCCTCACATTACTTGATTTTATAACCTATTATATCACCACAGTAGTCAAAACAGCCTGGTACTAGTACAGTAACAGATACACAGAAGACTGGAACAAAATTGAAAATCCAGACATAAAATATTTCACCTATGAGCAAGTGATATTTGATAAATCCAAAGCTCGTGATTTGGGGAAAACACAGATCCTTTAACAAATGATCTAGGCACAGGTGGATATCCACCTGCTAAAAACATGAAACAAGACGCATATCTGACTAACTTAAAATTAAAAAAAAAAAAAACTAAATATAGAATCTGAAACAATAAAGATTACAGGAGAAAAAAAACAGGGAAAACACAATGAGCTCTCATGTATGCCATAAACAAAATACAGAACATTACTAACAATGCACCAAAGCCAGAGAAAATAGATAACTGGTGTCATGGATCAAATTGTGTCCCCCCAAAAATATGTGTAGCCATGTGGCTAGGCCATGATTCCCAGTATCTCGTGACTGTCCTCCATTTGTGGTTTTCCTATGCTGTATGTTAAAGGATTTGGGTGGGACTGTAAATCCCTTTCTAAGATCACCTTCGTGCTCCACTGTAAAGGGAGTTTCCCTGGAGTACGGTTTGCTCCACCCTAATCCTTTCAGCCTGCAAGAGATAAAAGGAAAGGGAAGCAAGCAGAGAATTGGGAACCTGACACCATCAAGAAAGCAGCACCGGGAGAAGAGCACACCCTTCAGACCTGAGGTTCCTGTGCCAAGATGCTTCCCGGATAAAGACTGATGCAATGCCAGACTTTCCTCCTGAGCCAACAAGGGGAAAGCCTTTCCCTGGGGCAAACACCCTGAATATGGACTTGTAGCCTACTGGACTGTGTAAGGATAAACCTTCCTTTGTTAAAACCATGCACTCTGTGGCATTTCTGTTAGAGCAGCCCTAGCTAACTAAAACAACTGGTAACTCCTAAAAATAATGCATGTTCATCCAAAGACTTTGCCAAAATAAATAAATTACAGATTGAGAAAAAAATTTCAGATTCAACAAAACAAAACAATGTCTAATCTCTAAAATCTACATTATACTGCAAAACTTCAACAAAGACAACCCAATTAAAAAGAGGTGAAAGATGTGAACAGAAACTTCACCAAAGAAGTCATTCAGGCAGCTAACGACTAAGCAAGCAACCCTTCGTGATCATTAGCCATAAGAAATATCCAAACTAAAACTACAGTGAGATGCCATCGCATTAATCCAAAGCGCAGAAAATAATAAATGAAGGAAAGGCAGTGCAGAGGCTGGAACACTTATACATTAGTGGTAGAAATGTAAAATGGCACAACCACTTTGGAAATCAATTTGGTATTTACTTAAAATGCTAGAAATGTAATTACCATATGATGCAGTAGTCCCACTCCTAAAGAAATAAGAGCTGTAACGCAAGTTCATAAAAGCATATCCATGCTCATTTTATCACCATTCACAATAACAAGAAGATGGAAACAATCTAAGTACTCAGCAATGGATGAATGGATAAACTAACTATGGTATATCCACAATAGTGGAATGCTATGTGTTGGCTAGTCCTGCTCTAACAGCAATGCCACAAAGTGGATAGCTTTAACAAGGGAAAGTGTATTCTTACATAGTCCAGTAGGCTACAAGTCCAAATTCCCTGATGTTCACTCTAGGGGAAGGTTTTCCCTCTTGTCAACTGTAGAGGAAAGTCCGGTATTGCTTCAGTCTTTGTCCAGGGAGCATATAGGCGCAGGAACCTCAGGTCTGAAAGACATGCTTTTCTCCCGGTGCTGCTTTCTTGATGGTGTGAGGTTCCCAATTCTCTGCTTGCTTCTCTTTCCTTTTATCTCTTGCAGGCTGAAAGGATTAAGGGTGGAGCAAGCCATACTCCAGGGGAACTCAGCTTACAGAGGAGCAGTGAGGTGATCTTATAAAGGGATTTACAGTCTCACCCTAATCCTTTAACATACAGCACAGGAAAATCACAAAACGGAGGACAATCACAAAATATTGGGAATCATGGCCCAAGCACATGGCTACGCATATTTTGGGGGGGACACAATTCAATCCATGACACTATGCAACAATAAAGAAGAACAATGAATCTGGGAAACGTCTCATAACATAGAGGGACCTAGAAGGCATTATGCTGAGTAAAACTGGTGGCAAAAGGACAAATACTGTATGAGACCACTATTACATGAACTCAAGGAAAGATTTAAACACAAAAGCATTCTTTTTGATGGATACTAGGACAGGGAAGGACAGAGGGGTGTCCATTAACTAAACATTAGACAAGTATTGCTTTAGACGAAGGGAAGAACAGCACACCATACAGGATAAGTCAGCACAATTGGACTCAACCAAAATCTAAGATGTTTTCTAAATACAGCCGGATACTTTGATGGACAGAGTTGCTGGAACATGGTTCCAGGGACCATGGTTTCAGGGGCCATCTAGGTCAGTTGGCATAACGAAGCTTATTAAGGAAATGCTCTGCATCCCACTTTTGTAAGTGGCATCTGGGATCTTAAGAGACAGTAAGTGTCTATCTAAGAAGCATTAACTGGTCCCGACCCATCTGGAGCAAACGAGAATGAAGAACATGAAAGACACAAGGACAATATGAACGAAAGGGCCACATAAACTGGAGACTACTTCAGCATGAGACCAGAAAAACTAGACAGGCCCAACTGCCACCACTGATCACCTTGGCAGAATCCCTAAAGGAAAGAGCAAAAGTGGAGTACAGAGCTTGGACTCCAGGAAAAAAAAAAAAAAACAAACACATCTGATGATCTAACAGACTGGAAGATCTCAGGAAGACATGGTTCCTGGGCTCTCTGCTAGCCCAGAACTGAAACTGTTCCCAAATTCAGATCTTCAGAAAAATATTAGGCTGAACTATAAGACGTAAAATGATACTGATGAAGAGTGTGCTTCTTGGCTCAAGTAGACACATGAAACTAAATGGGCAGCTCCTCTTCGGAGGTGAGATGACACAGCAGAGGGGAGAGATGCCGGCTGAATGGATATGGAAAATACGGGGCAGAGGGGCGGTGTGGGTAGTGGAGCAGAGGAATGAGCTGTCACATTGTAGGGAGAGCAAAGGGTCATGTCACTATGTGTGTATGAATTTTTGTGAGCCAAATGGTCTTGAATTGTAAGTTTCCACTTTAAGTCACAATAAAAAATAAAATACTCTAAAGAATATAACATATTCAAAGCAAAAAGTCAGGTTTTTTGGCCCTTATACAGAATGATTAATGTAATTTTTATTATTTCAACCTTGAGGTCTTATATGCTACCTTATTAAATCGAGGTCAATCATTTCAATAACTGGAACTTTTTGTTCGTTTGCTTTAGCCATTTTTTTGTTTTCTTTAAAGAACTGAGTTCTTGCGTTAATTGAATAGTTGCACATATTGCTCAGATACGAAAATAATATAGATGTCTTCATTTCCTAGAACTGGGTTGAACATTCCCCTGTTATAAGAAAGGAAAATAACCAAACAACAAACTGTGTAAGTTTGTATATTATAGGTAATTCATGGAAGGAATTCATGGAAGTACTAAATTGATTATTAAGGTAGTTGTACCATTTTACATGTTCACCAGTAATGTATAAGTGTTCTACTGTCTGCACTGCCTTTCCAACTTGCATTATTTTTTTTGTTTTTTGGATTAATGCTAGCTTTGTTGGGGTGAGATGGTATTTCGCTGTAGTTTTGGTTTGGATTTCTCTAATGGCTGATGATCACGAGGATTTGTTATGTATCTGTTAATCTCTGAATGACTTCTTTGGTAGGAATTCAGGGAAAATGGTTTTCTTGGCAAATGTTTTCTGTATGCAGTTTTGCCAGTACCATTTGTTAAAAGAGACAATATTTTCCCCATTTAATGAATGGTCTTTGAGTCTTTGTCAAAGATCAGCTCACTATAGGTGAAAAGATTTATGCCTGCATTCTCAATTCTGTTTGTTTGATCTATATGTCTTTTGTTGTAACAGTACCAGGCTGTTTTGACCAGCATGCCTGAGGTCAGTCGTTTGAGATCTCCTACTTTATTCTTTTACTTCAATAGTGTTTAATTTATCCAGTGCCTCTTTCCTTTCCATATAAATTAATGATTAGTTTTTCTATCTTATTAAAGAATGCTGCTGGTATTTGGATCAGGATTTTATTGTTTGTAGACTGCTTTGGGGTAGAATCAACATTTTTACAATGCTGAATCTAGCTATGCATAAGCATGATATAGTTTTCCACTTATGTAGACGTCTTTTGGTTTCTTGCAGTAGGTTTTGCAGTTTCCTTTATATAGGTCCTTACTTCCCTGGTTAGGTTTATTTCTAAGTATTTTATTTTTTAGTCACAGGGGCTCTTATGCGAGTCAAAATTGACATGACACCAATGGGTTTGGCATTTTGGTTATTATAAGTGACATCCCTTTCCTTATTGACTTTTCATAGTGCTTTTACTAGTGTATAGAAGCCGATCAGTTCTTTGTATGTTTATGTGGTGTCCTGGTACTTTGCTGACTCTATTAGTTTTAGTAGTTTTCTTGTGGAGTCTTCTGTATTCTCTATGCATACTATCATACTACCCACAAAAAAGTATAGTTTTATCTCTTCCTTACCACTCTGGATGCCTTTTATTTCTCTTTCTTGCCTTATTACTCTAGCTAGGACTTCTAGATAATGTTAAATAGGAACAATGATGAAGAGCATCCTTGTCTTTTCCTGCTCTGAGGGTCATGTTTTCAGCTTCTCTCTGTTCAGAATGATGTTAGCTGTTAGTAGTATATGAATGTCCTTTATTATGTTAAGGAATTTCCTTTCCATACATATGCAGTTAAGTTCACGAGCTCATTCAAGAAAAAGTGCTACATACCTTGTTGCTGAACATCCCTATAGTCACCTTCAAAATATTCCACTCAGGAAGCTGTGCATTGATGCCAACACCTATTCTACCCTTCAAGGAAATTTTGGAACTCTTTTCTGCAATCGCTAACAGAGCTGTTGTATTACCCTTGATGTCCTGAATGCCATAAAAATGTCTTCCTTTCAATATTTCCTTATCTTCGGGTAAACAAAAAAGTCATTGAGGGCCAGCTCAGGTGAGTAGAGAGTGTGTTCCTATACAGTTATTTGTCTACTGGCTAAAAGCTCCCTCACAGACAACTATACAGCTAAGTTCACGAAATTGCCAAAATGCCACCATGCACAATGGCCATTCCAGAAAGAGTTCTGAAATTGCTTTTTAAGGGTGAATTAGGTGCTGGCATCAATGTGTAGTCTCCTAAGGGTAATAATTCAAAGGTGACCATGTAACGATATTCAACAATGATGTATGCAGCACTTAGAACAATTAAGGTTGTGGACTTGTCAGACCTTGTATTATGGAGAAATTTTGTCAAGAATGGATATTAGTCTTTATCAAATGCCTTCTGTATGCCAATTGCAAGTTTTTTTATTTATGTGGTAGATTAGATTGATTAATTTTCTAACACTGAATCATTATTGCATGCCAAGCCAAATGCCATCCATACCAAGTATGAACTCCATGTTTTGATATGCTGCTCAATTCTGTTGGCTAAATTTTTTACAATTTTTGCATCTGTATTGGTCTGTGATTTTATTTTTCTGTGGTATTGTTGCCTGGTTTTGGTATTAGGGTTATTCTGGCTTCCTAGAATTAATTTGTAAGTATCCTTTCCCTGAAATATTTTGAGCAGCACTGGTTGTACTGCATATTTTGTAGAATTCTCCAGTGAAGACAGCTGGGCCAAGACTTTTTACTGTAGGGAGGTTTTTGTTTGTTTGTACATTTTCAGTCTTCTTGTTATAGTTCTTTTTGGATTTTCAAACTCAGTTTGTGTTAGTTTAGCTAAATAGTGTGTTTCAAGAAATTTGTCCATTTCCTCTAGTTTTCAAATTTCTTGGAGTATAGTTTTTCATAGGCCTCTGTTGTAATCCTTTTCATTTCAGTTGAGACTGTTGTAATGTCCTACATTTTATTTCTTATTTATTTGCTTCCTCTTCTGTTTTTCTTTGTCAGTATGGCCAGTAGTTGTTGACTTTGTTGATCCTTTCAAAGAATCAACTTTTGATTTTGCTGATTTTTTTCTCTCTTTTCTACTCTCTATTTCATTTATTTCTGCTCTAATCTTTATATTTCATTTCTTATGGAGTCTGAGGGCTTCTTTTGCCATTCTTTTTCTATTTGTTCAAGTTCTACTGCTAATGTTTTGATTCTGTCCATTTCTTTTCTTTTTATGTGTGCATCATTGTTCCATATCGTTATAAACTGACTTGCGCACAATGCCTTTGCTGTGTCACAAAGATTTTGGTATGGTTCCAGAATTGTTTTTTTATTGTGATTTAGCGAAAGTATACAATTCAAATTAAATTTGCATGCCTACCTATCCGCAGCTTCTTCTGCTCTCTTTGCCCAACAACAGCATACTCCTTCTTTCCGTTCTGTACATGTCATATCCACTTAACAATTTCCTGTCCCCTCCTCTCCCTTCTAGTAAGAGGCCAGTAGGACAGCATCCTATAGATGAATAGTACCATAAAGTACACACACCATATGGTCACATTGTGACCCCAAGTCCAACCCATTCCTGTCTGGAGAGTAGACCTCAGAAATGTTTTCAGATCATGGGCAGCAGCAGGTCTAGGGGCCATGCTCCCAGGGGAACCCATAGGCCTTTAGACCATCAGTTGCAGTCTTTTAGTAGAGTTCTTGAGGTGCATCCCTCTTTTTATCATGTTGCCACTGGGATTCAACATTGTGTGCCCCATCACAATTGTCTTTGTTCAGGGCAGGGCACATGTTGATCACATGTTGATACAGTCAACCAGTGATGTCTTCTGGGCTCTTTTTCCATTACATCTTTGTTGTCCTTGGTGATTATCTATTCTGGCTAAGTTAGAACCATTTGGTGTGCATCAGATGGCAGCTTACTAGCTTTTAAGAACCCAGATGACACTCACTGATACAGGGTGCAGAAGACTCTCTCAGCAATAGGCTAGTTATGCCAATTTGCATCAATGTCCCCTGAGAGCATGGTCCTCAGTCCCCTGTCACCACTACTCTATCCTTGGAATACCAGATTAAGATTAGAAGTTTTCAGTTTATGTTGAAGTCCGCTTAAATTGATGTTCTTTCTATTGTGTGCTGTTACCACTTTCATACAAATTTGTATCAACTGGCTGGTCTAATCTATGACAAGCCATCTCCCTCCTTCCCATCCCTCGCAGCCATCAAAGTCTTTCCTTCTGTACATGAGTCTGTCTTTAAGTCCATATAGTAGGGGTCTCACGATTTCACTCAACATGTCTTCCAATTGAAAACAGGTTATGATGTGTTTCCTAAAATCATCATTATTCTTTACCATTGCATAGTGTTCCATTGAGTATATCTAACACAGTTTCATTATCGATTCATCTCTTGTTGGGCATCTCATTTGATTCCATCTTATAGCTATTGTGGACCGTGATTCAATAAACTTTCATGTGCATGTATCTGTCTGTGTGAACACCCTTGATTCTGTGTGATATCTTCCGAGCAGTGAAATTACTGGAATAAGTGGTATATAGCTATTTGAAGCTTTTTAAGGCACCACCAGATTTTTTTCCAAAGAGGTTGTACCATTTTGTAATCCCACCAGCAGGGTTGGAGAGTTCCAATCTCTCCACAGCCTCTCCAGCATTTGTTATTTTGTTTTATGGATCATGGCCAACCTTGTTGGATTGAGATGTTATCTCATTGTGGTTCTGATTTGGATTTCTTTACTAGCTAATGATCAGCATTTCCTCATGTGTCTTTTGCCGCCTGGATGTCCTCTTTAGTGAAGTGTCTGGCCATATCCTTTGCCCAGTGCTTAATTAGGTTATTTACCTTTTTCTCGTTGACATTTAGCACTACCCTGTAAATTATGGAGATCAGATATCAATCTTACACATAGCTGCAAAATATTTTTTCCCATCCCATGGGTGGTGCTGTAATTCTTTTGATAGGGTGTTGGGTTCTATTGGCAAGCATTTTGTTGAAGTTTTTTGCATCTAGGTTCATGAGTGGTATTGGTCTATAATTTTTTTTTTTTTTTTAATTTTTCCATGGTTTTGGTGTCAGGGTTATGCTGGCTTCGTAGAATGAATTTGGGAGTATTCCATCCCTTTCTATGCTGTAAAATAGCCTCAATAGTATCAGAGTTAACTCTTCTCTGAAAATTTGGTAGAATTCTCCAGTGAAGCCATCTGGGCCCAGGCTTTTTTTGATTCATAGTGTTTGAATGACTTTTTCAATCTCTTCCCAATTTGTGATGGAATTAATAAGTTTTTCTGCTTCACCTTGTGATATTTTGGTAGGTGATATGAATCTAGGAATTTGGCCATTTCCTCTATGTTTTCAAATCTGTTAGAGTACAGCTCTTCTTAGTATTCTGTCAGGATGTTTTTTATTTCTCTTCTATCTGTTGTCAGATATCCCGTCTCATGTCTTATTTGAGTCATTTATTTTCTTTCTTGTTTTTCTTTAGTAAATTTAACCAATGGTTGTTAATTTTGTTGATCTTTTCAGAAAAACAGCTTTTGGTCTTTTAAATTTTTTCAGTTGTTCTTCTATTCTCTAATTGGTTTAGTTCTCCTTAATTTTTATTATCTATTTTCTTCTGGTGCCTGAGGAGTTCTTCTGTTGCTCTCTCTCTACTTTTTCAAGCTGTAGGGTTAAATCTTTTGTTTGGGTTCTTTCTTCCTTTTAGATGTGTACATTTATAGAAATAAACTGATCTCTGAGCTCTGCTTTGGCTGTATCCAATAGGTTCTGGTGGATGTGTTTTCATTCTCATTTGATTCTATAAGTTTCTTTGTTTTGTCCTTGATTTCTTCTTTAACCCATGGCTTTTTGAGCAGCATGTTGTTCAGTTTCCATGAGTTCCAATTTCTATCTATGTTTTTTCTACTATCAATTTTGACTTTTATGGCTTTTTGGCCTGAGAATATGCTTTGCAATACTTCAGAGCTTTGGATTTTGTTGAGATTCGCTTTATGTCCTAACACATGGTCTATTCTAGAAAATGTTCCATGCGCACTGGAGAAGAAACTGCAGATGGATAGAAAGTTCTGCATATGTTGATGAGGTCTACTTGGTTAATTGTCACAGTAAGATCTTTTGTGTCTTTATCGAGATTTTCTCTAACAGATCCACCCAATACTGAAAGTGGAGTGTTGAAGTCTCCCACAATTAATGTGGAGTGATCTCATTTTTTAATCTAGTCAGTGTCTCTTCGATGCATTCAGGTACTCTAGTATTGAGTGCATAAATATGTACTACTGTTAAGTTCTGCTTGCGTATGGAACCTTTCAGGAATAGTCATGGTCCTTGTCCATGATGGTGGATTTTACATTAAAATCTATTTTTTCTGAGATCAGCATTGCCACACCTGCTCTTCTTTGTATATCATTAGCTTGGTATATATTATTCCATCCTATAGTTTTCAGTTTGTTCTTATCTTTAAGTCTGGTGTGTTTCTTGTAAGCAACATATACACATGTCGTGTCTTTTGTCTCTTTATTGAAGCGTTCAGTCCATTTACATTCAGTGTAATTATTGATAGGTATATGTTTATTGCTGTCATTGTGATGTATTTATTTTTGTGTTGGTGTTTTCTATGTTGCCCTTTATTTTCTATTCTGGGTCATTCTTCTTTATGGGTTGATTTTTCATCTTTTTTACTGTTTGTTGAGACTCTTGTAGTATGTTTCTTGTTTTGATATGTTACATTGTTATTTTGATTTGGCCATTCCTGTGATCCCCTATAATATTATAAATTTAAACCCAATTTTAACTTCTATGTATCTTTTTAACTTCCTCTTCATCTAAAAGGAGTATAACTTCTGTCATATATCCTCTTTCTAGTGTGATGGTGTCATAGTTTCTGTGATATGATCACTGGATCCCTTCTTTTAATATTATAGCTTTGATTGAGTTTCATGCCTTCCCTGACTGAGTTGGTTTCTGGATGTTGTAGCCTTCATTGTCTCCTCAAATATATACTTAACAGTTTTGTTTTACTAAGCAAAGAGCTTCTTTCAGTATTTCTTGTAGTTTTACAAAGTCTTTAAGCTTCTACTTATCTGCAAATGTCATAACTTCATCTTATTTGAAAGACAGTTTTGCAGGATATATAATTCTTGGTTTGAAGTTTTTCTCTTCAAGGCTTTGAAAGTGTCATCCCACTGCTTCCTTGCCCACATCATTTCTGCCTAGAAGTCATACAAAAGCCTCAAGGGCTTCCCTCTGAATGTTAGCTTTTCCTTGAGTCTTGCTGCCTTAAGAGTTTCTGTTTCTGTTTCATTTTCTTAAGCTTAATTATAATATGTCTTGGTACCTTTCTTTTGGGTCTAGTTTTTGTGGCATTCGATACACATCTTGGGTATTTATGTTGTCTTTGTTCACAATTTCAGTGAAGTTTTCTGTCAGAAACTCAACAACAACACTCTCTTTGTTTTTGTCTATCCCTCCCTGTTCAGAGACTCCAATCAATCATAGATTATTCCTCTTGATAGAGTCCCACATGTTTCTTAACACTTCTTCATTTTTCTTATTTCTTTTCTCTAGTTTCTCCTCATAAATGCTGATGTCAGTTGCTCTGTCTTCAGGGTCACTAAATCTGACTTTCATTTCCTCAATCCTGCTTTTTGGGGTTTGAATTGAGTTGTCTAATTCTGTAATTTTGTTCTTGATCTGCTGGATTTCAGAACATTGATATTCCATCAGTTTGAATAGCTTCCTTAATTTTTCATTTTGTTCTGCTGAGTTTTGTTTAATCTCTAGGAAGGCTGTCTATAGAATTCTTTTGTACTCAACCTCCAACAGCTTCAGAAAGGCTTCTTCATATGAGGAGCTTCTTGATTCTTTATTTTGGGAGTTTTCTAGAGCCATGGTGGGCTGTTTCTTTAAATGGATGGAGATTGTTTATTGCCTTCAGGCCATATAGAGGCTGTTTAGTTTCTCTGCTGTTACCTAAACAGGAGCTGGGGAATTGTTCTGAGAAGGGAGTTGGTCACCAGCTAACTCTGTGTACTGTAGTGACTGGCCCCAGTGGACTCTCTGGGGTGGCAGGCTCTGCCTCCTGGCTGGCAAGGACACCATCTTACTTACGGAGTAACTATGGGTCAGTAAAGGTTGAAAGAGATGCTATCAGAGTGCTTAGCAGTTATTACTCCAGGTGGTCTTATTATAAAAAGCCAAAAGCTATCTGACAGCTTCCAGGTGACAGTGGAACCACTCCTTCAGCTGTACTCAGATTCTATGACATAGTTCAAAGTAGGGATGGGTATGGCCCTGTTGCCATCCTCTGCTGGGTCCCACCCATAAGGCAACACTGTGCTAAACACAGCCTATCTGCTGGAAAAGAGCTCCCTGGGCTGGCACTGCCTCCTAGTCCGGGAATTAGCCCCCTGCTGAGGCCTTCAGTCAAGTGACTCTACCTCCCAGCTGACCAAGATGGCATCATGGTCAAGCTGCCCCTTCCATCGCATACCAGCTGAATCTAAGGTGGAGCTCACAAAAGAGAGTGTTCAGGGATTGTGGTGCCCTCAGTCTGCCACCAGGTTCTCCAAATGTGCCTATCCCACACACTGTCTCTCTGCTGTGGCACATGCTGTTCACTTCAGCACTGGAGCTCAGTGTACCTGTTGATCATGCCCATCCCATGCCTTCCAGCCAACAACAACAACAAAAAAAAAAAATTAAAAGCTCCAGTACCTTCAGTCTACCCAAGTGGTGAGTCAGCAGGAGCAGGGCTCAGTGAGAGAGAAGAAATTTCACAGATGTGAAAACCTGGAGGAAATGGACAAATTTCTAGATTCATATCACCTACCAAAATTATCGCAAGAAGTGGAGCAATTCAACAAATACATCATAAAACAAGAGATTGAAAAAGTACCAAAAGCCCTACTGTTTTAGTCAGCTAGTGCTGCTCTAACAGAAATACCACAGAGTGGACTGCTTTAACAAAGGAAGGTTTATTCTTACACAGTCCGGTAGGATACAAGTCCAAATTCAGGATGTCAGCTACAGGGGAAGCTTTTCCCCCTTGTCAGCTTTGGAGGAAAGTCCGGTATTCTATCAGTCTTTGTGCAGGAAGCATCTTGGTGCAGGAACCTCAGGTCTGAAGGACGCGCTTTTCTCCTGATGCAGCTTTCTTGGTGGTGTGAGGTTCCCAATTCTCAGCCTACTTCCCTTTCCTTTTATCTCTTATAGGAAGAAAGGATTAAGGTTGGGGCAAGCCATATGCCAGGAAAACTCCCCTTACAGTGGAACAGGGAGGTGATCTTATAAAGGGATTTACAGTCCCACCCTAATCCTTTAACATACAGCATAGGAAAACCACAAAATGCAGGACAGTCAAGATACTGGTAATGTTGGCCCAGTCATGTGGATACACATATTTTTGGAGAGACAGAATTCCATTCATGACACCTACCAACCAAAAAGGTCCTAGCCCAGACAGCTTCACTGGAGAATTCTACCAAATTTTTTGAGAGGTGTTAATTCCAATACTACTGAAGCTATTTCACAACAAAGAAATTTTCCATTCAGTGGCATGTAATCCAATCTCACAGCCCTGTGCTATGTTCTAGGGCCCACTAAGTATCTAGAAATGTCCATTGAATTAACAATCCAAGCCTTAATTTTCAGAGGGAATTAAGGTGACATGTGCCTAGTCCACCATTTTGACTCCACCCCCAGCAAAATTTTTTATGTCATGTTTGATTTCTTCTATTACTCAACGGTTTTTAGGCAATTTTTTAAATAGGAAACTACATGGAAAGAGTGAAAAGAAGGAGTGTGTTTTCACAGTGGGGAGAGCACATAGATTTCCAGAGAGGCAGGCATGCAAAATTGATCTTGGCTTGTGTACTTTCACTTAATCATATTAAAAAAGAACAAAATATATATACTAAGGGAGCCAGTTAGCAACGATGGTACAGAATCTGGGAGGCTATGTGCCAAAACAGCACTGTCTTTTGAGAAGGTGTGAATATGTTGCACAGGGCCAAGTGGGTGGGAGAAAGGAAGAGAAGGTAGGGAGAGACAAGAAACAGAGGGAAAGAAAGAACAAATCAAACAAAAAAAATATGGTGCTGAGGGAGCTAATTGGTGGGGTAGCACAGAAGTGAGGAGGCCATGTGCTGGTGATTCTCTAGCCAAGCAGTTTGGCACAGCCTAAGAAGAAGGGGTGGGATGACACACAGGCTTAGGTACACGTAAGAAAGGAAAGGAAGAAAGGGATAGAGAACAAATCAAAGAAAAAAATGGTTCCCACTGAGAGAGCGTGTCAGTGGAAGTGTCAGGGAATTAGGGGGTCATGCAGGTGGCTTTCCAGTTGAGTGGTATGACATAACTCATGAAAGAGGGAGGGGACAGCACATGGGAATAGCTGGTGTGGAGAGGTGAAGCAAAGAAAAGAAGGGAGAAAGAGAGAAGAAACAAAGAAGGCCATAAAAACAAAAAACAAAATAAAAAAGGTACAGAAGAAGCAGGCTAGTGCCGGCGGGATGTCCTGGGTGGCAGTGAGCTGATTATGTCTCCAGTCAAGCAGTGATGGCCTGTTCAAAAACAGTGGAGGCCATGTAGGCAAAAGTGTAGGGGTTGGGAAAGTGTGTATTTCTGGTTGTGTCTCCCTTTGGCAGCTCCATGAAACTGACTTTCTGTACTTCCTGCCTGCATTCCTTGATGGTTGTAGTCCAAGTTGACAAATCCATGCTGAGTTAGCTAGTAGGGGACTTCCATACCACAGCTGTCTGTTGGTTTCTTATTTCATTCAGTGCTTGATAGAGTTCTTTATCCCTACATTTGACACTTAAGTTTTCAGGACTGGTATTTGTATATCTCTTACTTAGTGTTTCAGGTCTTTGCAGCATAAAGATGGCGTGGTGCTTCTGTCTATAGTGTCACGTTGGCTGCACCTCCCCCTTTATTTCTTTTTCTTGCCTAATAGCTCTAGCTAAGACTTCCAGGACAGTGTTAAATATGTGTGGCATCCTTGTCTCTATTCTGTTCTCAGAAGGAATGCTTTCACTTCATTTCTGTTTAGAATAATGTTAGCTGTTGGCTATATATAACCAAACCAAGCCTACTGCCAGCAAGTCGATTGTGACCCATAGTGACCCTATAGGACAGAGTAGAACAGCCCCATAGAGTTTCTGAGAAGCATCTGGTAGACTGGAACTGATGACCTTTTGGTTAGCAACCATATCACTTAACCACTATGCCACCAGGGTTTCCTTGACTATGTATAGATGCCATTTATTATGTTGAGGAACTGATCCTCTATTCCTATTTTGCTGAGAGTTTTTATCAGGAATGGGGGTTGGACTTTGTAAGATGCCTTTTCTGCATCTATTGAGATGATGATGTGATTCAGAGTATTCCACCCTTTCCTATGCCCTGACATAGCTTGAGTAATGCTGGTGTGAACTCTCCTCTGAATACTTAATAGGATTCTTCAGTGAAGCAGTTCTGGCTAGGGCTTTTTTTGTTGTTAATAGTTGTGTCTTTTGTTTCTTTGTCTTAAATTACCTCTTCAATCTCTTCTCTTGTCATGAGTTTGTTTAGATTTTCTTACACAGTTTGTATTAGTTTAGGTAAGTGATATGTTTTTAGAAATTTGTCCATTTGCTCTAAGTTCCCTGTTCTCTACCTTGTTCAGAGCCTAGGTTATCTATTTGTCAGAGTCACAAGTCAGGGAACCACTTTGTAACTAAATTCATCACTGGGAACTCTGTAGGAACTTAGAAAATTCTACTCCTTACATAGGTCTTGAGAAACTGAGACAGGTGACACAGGCTTACTCAGGCCTATTCCCTCTGCCTAAACACTGTGATGACTATTCTGCTATATCCTCTGAGCTGGGTACAAAAGCACTCTGCTCTTCAGTTCACTACTAGCACATATGAAACTGAGTAGAAGTCCCTTTTCTTATAAACTCTCTCAATCTACCTGGTATTCTATGGGTATCCTTCCCAAGTTTTTATTTGATAGCAGACAGAAAAAGTGGATAAAAGAAAAAAAAATCAAAACAACCTTGTTTTTCTTTTGCATTTCTCTTGCTTGCTTTCCATCCTCTTTTCATTCTAAAAATTTCTATTGTTGTTAGTTGACATTGAGTTGATGCTGTCTCATGTTGACTGTATGTATAAACAAAGAAGCTTTGAGCAGCCCAGCACTGTCTTCATGATAGTTGGTATGTTTTAGTCTATTGTTGTAGATTTTGTAACAATCTGCTTAATTCAAGACTTCTCTCATTTTTATTGACCTTCTACTTTACCTACTATTGTAAAGGGCTTCTGCCTCTTGCTTAGTGCCTTTGACTAACAACAAGAACATCTCCTAATATCTTCCTTCTCTGCGCTGAAGCTTATAATAAAACTATGTTCAGAATACCAAGGATTATATTTTAAATGGGAGATTTTGTGATTTAAAACTTTTTCAGTGCTTGGATTCAAGAACTATTATCTCACTATGGCCAAAAACCAAAAAAGAAATCTAACTGAAAAATTAATTCTTGTTTACAAGTGATAAAAACCAAAACCCCACTGCCATCGGGTCAGGCCTGACCCATGAGTTACAAGTGATAGGCATTCTCCTTTCACTAGAACTATCAATTTCAGAGTTTAACTTTAGTGCCTAAAGGGGAAGTGTCTTACTGATATGAGCAAATATAACTACATAAAGAGATATTTTATACTGCCAGAGCAACTTACATTAGCAAACACACAATGGCTGTCAAACTGCCAAGATTATGTAGCTGTTGATAGATGAGTTTAGTTAAACTGGATAAAATAATTCAGGACAGTTAAATTATTGAACCCAAAGGAACCAATTTATCTTTCCTAGCTAGAAAAGAATGAATTTTCTTAATAATTGAAAGCTGATGAGAAGTTTGAATGGGTTGGTGACAGAAGTCACTAAGATTAGGATAATAGTTTTAGAAGATTATTATGAATCATTATTTCTTCCATGAATACTTGCTTAGTGAGGTAAACATTTATGTTCAGTCAGTTCTCATAGCTCAAGTGCTGATTATCCAGGTGTTCTTTCTATTCTCTGTCGGTGTCTGAGTTTCTTACTTCTAACAGCTTCACTAAGCATGGCTAAAGGAAATAAGTGGAGAAGAAATTTTAAAGTCAACCTTATTACTCTTTAACAGTTGCTTAAAATATCTAATTCGGAAAGAGATGCTAGATTTAGCTTTAGTGATTATCTAAATTATTTCTGCTAGCTATGTTTCCTGTTACAGTGGATAGTCAAAAGCTAAATTAAGAAAGAAAAGGCTAGGAAAAGCAAAAAAGAACAAATAAAATGATTAAATTCAAAGACACTTGTATATGTGA
This sequence comes from Heterohyrax brucei, assembly GCA_028571685.1. Lineage (NCBI taxonomy): Eukaryota > Metazoa > Chordata > Mammalia > Hyracoidea > Procaviidae > Heterohyrax > Heterohyrax brucei. The sequence continues at coordinate 135,484,277 of CM053150.1, forward strand.
ATTTTTCCATCCAACAAATACTTACTGAATGCCTACTCTCCACTAGGAACTCTTCTAGATTCCTGAAAATTATCGGTGAACAAAACAGAAATTCATTAGTTAGTATTTACATTCTGGGAGGTAGGGAGTTGTTAAAAATTAATAGACAAACTACATGTAATAAGAGCAATAAATAAGTGAGCTACATAAAATCAATTGCTACTGAGTTGATTACAACTCAGTTATTTTGTAGGACAGAATAAAACTGACCCGTAATATTTCCAAAGAGAAGCTGGTAGATTCCAACTACCAACCATTTGGTTGGCAGCTGAGCTCTTAAATACTGTGCCACAAAGGCTCCAGTGACCTATATAGTAATTATCGCATAATAATGACCAGAAATTATTAGAAAAACACAGCACAAGGTCATAAGTGAGTATGCATATAGCAGAGGCAAGAAGGAAAATCAGATGTAATTTTAAATGAGAGGGCTTTGTATATGTCATCCCATTGCCTTCTTGCCTGAATGGTTACTGGTTGGTAGTCTGAGCTTATTCTCTCCTCTGTAAGTTATTTTTCATTTATTCCTACCTACTTTTAAAAGTATCTCCTTACCCTTAGTTTTGGCAAGTTTGATTATAATATGCCTTGGTGTCTTTATTTTGGGATCTATCTTCTATCAGTGAGCCTCTTGGATAGGTATCTTCTCATATTTCATGATGTCAAGGAAGTTTTCTGTCAACAAATCTTTAAGAATTCTCTAAATTTTCTGTTATCCACACACCCCCTTGCCCCCATTCTAGTACTCCCATCACTTGTAGATTATTTCTCTACAGAGTCCCACACAATTCTTAATGTTTCCTAACTATTTAAAAATTCTTTTATCTGATTTTCCCTCAAATATGTTGATGTCATACATTTTATCTTCAATCTCACTAATTCAGCCTTCTGTTGCCTCAATTCTGCGCCTCTGACTTTCTATTGAGTCATCTAATTCTGTAATTTTACAATTAATTTTCTGCGTCTCTAATTCATGCCACTCTATGCTTTCTTGAAGCTTGTTCACTTTGTCATTACGCTATACTACATTTTGCCCTCGTCTTCTTCCTTATTATTGAAGAGTTCTAAATACTAATCTTTTGTATTCTACCTGTGATAATTTCAGGAAGTTCTCCTCCTCTGTAAAATTTAATTAGTTTTTTTGGGGGGGGGAACCTTTCTGAAGAGCTCATGGTCTGCTCCTTTAAGTGCTTTGATGTGTACTGCTGTTTCTGAGACATCAGTAAATTGTATTATTCATTTTATGTTTGCCTACTAACTTCTAACTTCTAGTTTTGAAATGTACAGTTTACTGTTCTTTTATGAGTTCAGTTCATGTGTCCAGGTAGTCAATCACCTGGTGTAGTATGGTGCAGGCTCTCATCTACTGTCCTAAATGGGCAGGTGTGATTGCTATAGGCACAGACATCTGGTTGTAGCCACTGAGAAAGTCAGAGGACTAACAACCACCCCTGAATGTCTGTGAAGATGCCTTAGCCCCTTATGCCTGCGTCTAGGTGAAGGAATATATTCTTCCCTAGTTTTCCATTTCAGAGGAGTCAGAAGAATTTGTTTCCCCTTTCCAAGAGTTTGTTAAATTGTTCCTCTACTGAGTCTCAGAGAACAGCTAATGGCAGACTTAAGATGTCTTATTTTTGGCTCACTTAATGGTATCAGACTCCAGAAACAGGCACAGAGCAGATAAGGGAGGAGAGAATGGCTGAAGGTGGACATGAGGAATCCTACTTCTGGGTCATTCAACAGTGGGCTCAGTGCAGTGAGGGAGAGGGGAGTTCTGGGAGAAAGGAGACAGGCCCATCTCATAGAAAAGATTCAGATCCACGTACATTACATGGTTACATGCAAAGACTTAGCTTTTGATGATCTGATGCTGTCTCTTACTGGTTCTGGAGTCACAAGCAGATTCTCTTTACAATTATCCCTAATGATAATGATGCCTTCCAGCCTCCATTCTCCACCCACCACATAGTAGCTTCAGGTGTCTTCTGGCAGGTCAGGTCTATGGAATTCTATGTGTTTCTGGAGCTATTCTGCCTTCCCCATTGCTCATTCCAATTTCCCAACTTTCCCTTTGATATACAGGGCTTCTACGATGTCATATGTACCGGATTCATTTGTTCTTTTGGGTCTTTGTTCTTAGAGAGATCACAGGAATCATCCACCTACTGTGTCATCTTGGCCCCACCTCTTAACATACAGGATGTGATCCTTTAAAAGTATCACTCTAGCTGTGACAAGACACTGTATTCCTCTGTCTTCTTTCATGTTAGTGACCACTGGTGCTTAATGCCTCTGCATATTAATCCACTGGGCATTGAAAAACAGTGATGTTTTAATTCTATCATCTATTTTACATTTATCAGATGTTAATGAAAAGGTATTTTCCTTCATCTATTAGTCGATTACCCAAGGGTACAGTTATTAGAAGTCAGGGAGAATGTTTGATATTTTCTCTTTATGTACTGGTTACCTGAATGTGATCAACTTATAGAATTAAATCTAATTCACAGGCCTCAATCTACTTCCTTTATTGTCACTAGTGAGAAAATCAGAAAGTTCCATTTTCAGCCAGTGGGAACATCATCAAATTGGCTCCAGACCACTGTTTTTCTGGATTTGTTGCTGTTGGTAGGTTGTCTTACATTTGTACGTGTTATCTGTGAAAGGGTCAGATTCAGTAGAAGCTATTCATCCTTATCAGAAGCAGAACTCCACTATTTGCACTCCAAATCACAAATCTGAAAGAGAAATTTCAAAACAATGAGAGCTCCTCAATGATTATTTTTTTAATTTTTATTATTAATTACAGCAAATCAATAAAATTTCTAACATCTATCAATTATCTCATCTATGATAAACCCTCACCCCTCCAACCACCTTTGTAGCCAACACAGTCTTCTGTAGATAATTCTCTTGTTAAGCCCTTATAACAGGGGTCTCATACAATATTTGTCCTTTTGACACTGACTGATTTCACTCAGCATGATATCTTCCAATTGAAACCATGTTATGAGTTTTTTTCTAAAATGTACACTGTTTTTTATCCTGGTATAGTGTTCCATTGAATATATGCACCATAGTTCATTTATCCATTCTTCTGTTGATGGGCATCTGGGTTGATTTCATCTTTTTGCCATTGTGGACTGTGCTGCAATAAACATTCATGTGCTTGTATCTGTTTGTGTGACTGCCCTTGATTCTGTAAATTATATTCTGAGCAGTGGGATTACTAGATCAAATGATAATATCTATTTATAGCTTTTTAAGGAAGCACCAGATTGCTTTCCAAAAAGGTTGCACCAATTTGCAATGACACCTGCAATGTAGGACCATTCAAATTTCTCCACAGCCTCTCCAGGATTTCTTGTTGTGTGCTTTTGGATCATGGCCAAAATAAAGATTCCAAAAATTTCCAGATCAAGAAGCCTTTCTGAATCAACTGGAGGTTGAGTACAAAAGAATTACATACAGAACCCTCCTAGAGATTAAACAAAATGCAGCGGAACAAAATGAAAAATTAAGTAAGCCATTTGAATTGGTGGAACATCAGTGATTTGAAATACGTCAGATCAGTAACAAAATTACAGAGTAAGATAATTCAATCCAAACCAGAAGAGTAGGATTGAGCAGACAGAAGTTCAACTTAGTGACCCTGAAGACAGAGCAACTGACACCAGCATTTATGAAATCAGAGAATATAAATAAGAAAAATGAAAAGCATTAAGAAACATGTGGGACTCCATTAAGAGGAATGATTTACATTTAGTTGGAGTTTCTGAACAAGGGCAGAGAGATGACAATATAGACAGTATTGCTGTAGAGATGCTGACAGAAAACTCTCTTGAGATTATGAGCAAAGAGAACATAGGTATCCAAGATGTGTATCGAACACCACAAAAAATAGACCACAAAAAATAGACACCAAGACATGTTATACTCAAGCTTAATAAAATGAAACATAAACAGATGATTTTGAAGGCAGCAAGGCTGAAAGCAAATTTAACATTCAGAGGGAAACCCTGTAGGCTTTTGTCTGATTTCTCTGCAGAAACAATGTTTGCTAGGAAACAGTGGGATGACACATTCAAAGCCCTGAATGAGAAAAACTTCCAACCAAGAATTACATACTGTGCAAAACTGTATATCAAATATGATGGTGGAATTAAGACCTTTGCAGATAAAGAGAAGCTTAGAGACTTTGTAACAACTAAACCAAAACTACATGAAATACTGAAAGAAACTCTTTGCTTAGAAAAACAAAACCATTAACTGTATATTTAAGGTGACAATGCAGGACACAGCATGAAGAATTTTACTCAGTTTGGGAATTCACAAAACTTAATCAAAGCTATGATACTAAAATAAGGGAATCAGTGATAATATCATGAAACCTAACAACACCATCACACTAAAAAGAAGGATATACTTACAGTAGTTATAGTCCTTTCAGATGGAGAGGAAGTTAAAGATTTATGCAGTAGTTAAAACTGGATATTAGTATGTTCAGGGGGATAATAGTTGTAGGTGTAAAATGAATTAACAATGCAACATATCGAAACAAGAAATGTAGTACAGGAGTCTCAACAAACAAAACCAACACTGAAAAGTCAACTCATAAAAAAGAATAACCCAGAACAGAATATTAGAGCAATATACAAAACATCAACATAAAAATAATTACATCAAAATGATGTCACTAAGCGCAGATCTATCAATAATTACACTGAATGTAAATGGACAGAATGCTCTGGTAAAGAGACAGCGAGTGACATCTTGGATCAAAAGACATGACCCATCTACATGTTGCTTATAAGAAACACACCTTAAACTCAAAGATATGTACAAACTGAAAATTAAAGGATGGAATAATATATACCTAGCTAACAACATACAAAGAAGAGCAGGTGCGGCAATTTAATCTCAGAAAAAGTAGATTTTAATGTAAAATCCACTGTTATGGACAAAGATGATCACTGTTTGTTGCTGAAAGTTTCAGTATTCAAGCAGGACTTAACAATATTACATATTTATGCACCCAATACCAGAGCATCTAAATTGAACAAACACTGACAACACTGAAAAATGAGATAGATCATTCCACAATAATAGTTGGAGACTTCAACACTCTACTTTCAGTTATACACAGATCATCCAGAAAGAAGCTCAGTAAAGATATGGAAGATCTTACTGCAACAATCAACCAAATTGACCTTATCAACATACACAGACCTTTTCATCCATCAACAGGTAAGTACACCGTCTTTTCCAATGCACATGGAACATTTTCCAGAATAGACTATGTGTTAGGTCATAAAGCAATTCTCTGTAAAATCCAGACCATTGATTTACTGCTAAGTATCTTCTCGGACCATAGAACCATAAAAGTTGAAATCAATAAAAGAAAAATCATAGGTATAAATTCAAACTCACGGAAACTCAACAGCACTTTGCTCAAAAAGTCTTGGGTTATAGAAGAAAGCAAGGACAAAATAAAGAACTTTACGGAATCAAATGAGAATGAAAACACATCCTATCAGAATCTATGGAATACAGCAGCAGTGGTGCTCAGAGGTCTATTTGTCTTTATAACTATACTCATCTGGAAAGAAGAAAGGGCTCAAATTAAAGATTTAATCCTACAACTTGAACAAGTAGAAAGAGAGCAACAGATGAACCCCTAGGTACCAGAAGAAAACAGATAATAAAGATTAGAGCAGAACTAAATGAATTAGAGAATAGAAAAACAATTGAAAAATTAACAAAACCAAAAGCTGGTTCTTTGAAAAGATCAACAAAATTGACAAACCACTAGCTAAACTTACAAAAGAAAAACAGCAGAAGATACAAATAACCAGATTAACAAATGAGATGGGAGTTGTTACAACAGACCCAGATGAAATGAAAAATGTAACAGAATACTATGAAAGGCTGTACTCTAACAGGTTTGAAAACGTAGACAAAATGGACAAATTTATAGATTTACATCACTCACCAAGATTATCACAAGGAGAAGCAGATCAACTTAAGAAATCTCACAAAAGAAGAAATCGAAAAAGTCATCAAAAATCTACAAACCAAAAAAAGTCCTGGCCCAGATGGCTTTACTGGAGAATTCTACAAACTTTTAGAGATAAGTTAACTCCTACGTTATTGAGGCTATTTCACAGTGCAGAAAGTGGAATACTTCCAAATTCATTCCATGAAGCCAACAAACCCTGATACCAAAGCCAGGGAAAGATCCCACAAAAAACAAAATTACAGATCAATATCACTTATAAACCTAGATGCAAAAATCTTCAACAAAATCCTTACCAACAGAATTCAACAGCATATAAAAAAATAATTCATCATAATCAAGTTGGTTTCACTTCAGGGATCAAGGCTAGTTCAACATGAGAAAAACAATTAATGTGATCAACCACATAAATAACACAAAAGACAGGAATCACCTGATTCTGTCAATTGATGCAGAAAAGGCATTTGACAAAGTCCAACACCCATTCAGGCTAAAAACTCTCAGAAAAATAGGAATAGAGGGGAAATTCATTGATGTGATTAGTGGCATCTACGCAAAGCCAATTGCCTTCATCATCCTGAATGATGAAAGACTGACAGAATTCCCTTTGAGAACAGGAACTAGACAAGGACACCCACTCTCACTACTTTTATTCAACATTGTGCTAGAAGTTCTGTCCAGAGCAATTAGACAAGACAAAGAAATAAAGGGCATCCATATTGGCAATGTAGAAGTAAAAATCTCCCTGTTTTCAGATGATACAATTGTATTTACAGAGAATCCAAAGGAATCCATAAGAAAACTACTGGAATAGAGTTTAGCAAAGTATCAGGATACAAGATAAATTTAAGTAAATCAGTAGGATTCCTTTACGCCAACAGAGTTCATCAAAGAAGAAATCACCACATCAATACCATTTACTACAGACCCCAAGAAGATAAAATATCCAGGAATAAACATACCTAGAGAAATAAGAGACCTATACAGAGTGAACTACAAAATCTTACTGTAAGAAATCAACAATTAAATTTTAAGTTTCATTTTCTGTCAATAATTTTACCAGGATGGTAATGCAACTGTACTGGTAGAGCTTTTAGCTGAGCACCCTTAACCACAGTGGTACTGCTGACATTATAAAGTTTAGAATTGTTTCTACTCTTAGAACTAGGTTATTTAATTTTGACCACTGTTTCACAGAAAGCGTGAAGACCACTATCAAACCACAAGTTAATGAGAAATGATAAATACCATGACAAGCCTCTAAATTTGTCTCAAGTTGCTACTGAACAGCCTTAAGGAGACCCCAGAGATGCCAAAATCCTCTTATGGACAGTCTCTTCAGTAAATGGTGTTGGCAAAATTTGATATCCATCTGCTAAAAACTGAAACAAGACCCATATCTCACACCTTACACAAAAACTAACTCAAAATGGATAAAAGACCTAAATATCAAACCTAAAATGATAAAGATCATGAAAGAAAAAATAGAGTCAATGACAGATGTTCTAATCGACAGCTTAGACAGACTTCATAATCTACCAAACAAAGCATGATTAACAGATGAGAAAATAGATAAATGGGAACTACTAAAAATCAACACTTTTGCTCATACCGAGACTTTACCGAAAAAATTAAAAGACCACCTAAAGAATGGGACAAAATATTTGGCAGCTACATGTCAGACCATCATCTGATCTCCATAATCTGCAAGTTTCTGCAAAATATCAGCAAGAAAAAGGTAAATAATCCAGTTAAGCAATGGGCAAAGGAGACAGGCAGACACTTCTCTAGAGAGGACATCCAGGCAGCCAAAACACACATGAGGAAATGCTCATGATCATTAGCTATCAGAGGAATCCAAATCAGAACTACAATGAGACACCATCTAACCCAGAAAAAGCTGGCGATGATCCAAAAACAACACAACAACAAATGTTAGAGAGGCTGTGGAGAAATCTGAACTCTCCTACATTACTGGTGGGACTGCAAAATTGTACAACCTCTCTGCAATGCAATCTGGTGTTTCCTTAAAAAGTTGGAAATAGATATGCTGCTTGATCCAGTAATCCCACTACTTGGAATTTATCCTTCAGAAACAAAGACTGTCACATCAGCAGACACATCACATGAATGTTTATTGCAGCACAGTCCACAATGGCAAAAAGATGGATTCATCCCAGATGCCCATCAACAGATGAATGGATAAACAAAGTATAGTACATATACACAGTGGAACACTATGCTATGATTAAATAATGATGATTTTAGAAAACATCTCATAACATGGTTTCAACTGGAAGATATTACACTGAGTGAAATAAGTCAGAGGCAAAAGGACAAATACTGTATAAGACCTTTGTTATACGGACTTAAAATTATGTACAGAAGAAAAAAACTCTTTGATGGCTACAAGGAGAAAGTGAGGTTTATCACAGATGAGATATTGATAGGTGTTAGACATATTATTCATTTTCTATAATAAGTAAAATTGTTTAAAACAAAACTTTGTAACTCATATTAAAAAGTCTCTATGACTTAATTTTTTTTCTTTTTAATGCAAAGATAATTTAGACCTTTGGAGTTTGATTTGTTGGGAATAAAGATTATTGAAATCCACAAAAGTCTTTGGAGAACAGTTTTTGTAAACAGAAGCCTAAACTAATACGTCTAATAACTTAAAATCAAACCACAAAAAGTATTTTTTAACACACTGAATTTACTAAGTATAAAATATCAGACTACAAAAGTAGTATTGTTTTTCCTTTCATAACTTGGTAAACATTAATTGCATCTAAATCTATGGTTTAATATAAACCTAATACTAAAAAAATATAATTTTCAGGTTTCAGTTTGTGAAGTTACTTTATTTTCAAGTAAATTGCTATACATTAAATGTAAAAAAAAATTGAATTACCCTCTCAAGGATTGAATTGTGTCCCCCCAAAAATAGGTGTAGCCACATGGCTGGGCCATGATTCCCAGTGTCTTGTGACTGCCCTGCATTTTGTAGTTTTTCTTTGCTGTATGTTAAAGAATTAGGGTGGGACTGTAAATCCCTTTATAAGATCACCTCCACGCTCCATTGTAAAGGGAGTTTCTCTGGAGTATGGCTTGCCCCACCCTTAAGCCTTTCATCCTACAAGAGATAAAAGGAAAGAAAAGCAAGCAGAGAGTTGGGAACCTTACACCATCAAGAAAGCAGCCCCGGGAGAAGAGCACGTCTATCAGACCTGAGGTACCTGCGCCAAGATGCTCGGTGGACAAAGATTGATGCAATACCGGACTTTCCTCCAGAGCCTACAAGGGGGAAAGCCTTCCCCTGGAGTGGACATCATGAATATGGACTTGTAGCCTACCGGACTGTGTAAGAATAAACCTTTGTTTGTTAAAGCCATCCAGTCTGTGGTATTTCTGTCAGAGCAGCCCTGACTAAAACACCCTCTAGCAAATATCACTTAAACATAGCAATAATTATGAGAATGGCACAGAACCAGGCAGTTTTTCATTCTGTTGTATATAGAGTTGCTAACAGTTAGAACCAACTCGATGGCACCTAAAAATAATATATATATATTTTTAATTACCAAATAAAGCAATGGCTTGAGAAGTCTCTATAAATATCTTGCTTGTGTCTGTTCATATTGCCAAGTTAAGAGTTTTCACGGAAACTCAAGAAATAAAGAAGAAAGATCCACTATAATCTTGGGCATTTTGACTAAGATTTTTCATAAAGAATAGAATCATACCAAGAGTTTTCTTCTTTGACTCATTAGAACACGATAAGAGAAAGATTTGTTTCTTGCTGGAATCTATGTTAATAGGAATTGTCTGCCAGAAGCAGTGACACTTTCCAGATCACTGCATTAGTTCTCTCACAGGATTTAGGCAGTAGACATCTGACTTTAATTTAGATTCTGATTTCATGTCTAAATTTTTTCAAAATTCATGCCCAGTCTTCCTACCTGATTTTTACCAAAACTTGAGTTTCTTTGTTTCTTATATTCAGAGATTATAAGACACCTATTTAATGCCATTACATTTTTTACTAATGTAAGAAGCTGGTGAGTGGTGCAGATAGTTAATGTACTCAGCTTCTAAATAAAAGGTTGGAGGTTCAACTCCATCCAGAGAGGCACCTTGGAAGAAAGGTCTGATGATCTACTTCTGAAAAATCAGTCATTGAAAACCATATGGGAGCACAGTTTTACTCTGACACATATGGTGTTGCTATGAGTCAGAATCAGTTCTCTGGAAACTGGTTTACCAGTGTAAAGAATCTGATGACACAGTTAAAATACACTAAAATATAAAGTTGCTTTACATAATTGAGATAAAATATGTTAACACACTTTTTCCGTCATACAAAAATAAGACAAAGGTGATGCCATTAACTTTTACAATGTGTATATCCAAATTTTGCTTTTGGGAAGGATAGAAATAAAAATCATGGACTCGAGGTTTAAATGTTAATTAAAAATTGCAAATGTGTCTAGGAAATTCATTAAATTTATTCTCAAGGTAGTTTGTGCCAAGAAATATCCCTTCTCATTATATATCTGGAAGTGCAGTATTAGATACATAGTTCAATGGAAAATTGTGGATTTGGGCATAAATATATACCACACTAAAGATTATATTCATGATTTTATAGCTAATATTAAGAAACATGAAATTATTGCCTTCATTCAACACATTTTGTTGTAGAACTAGAATGCATTTTATGGAATGATTTAAGGTCAATGCATCGGTCCAAGTGATTTTTTTTTTTTATCACAAGTGATCAATTTGTTGAGATAGATAAGGAAAAAGACAATGTTAAGTAATAATTTACTGAAAGATTTTATTAATTTTTATGAAAACATGTTATACTCTCAGAGCTGTGATAAAAATAATAACTTTTGCGTCATGATACCTATAAAGGTTTCAGCAGTAGAAATTGCAGAACTTAGATAAGTTGTCCTTTCACTGTATAAACACTGGTTCTGGAAAGAGAACATAGCTTTTTCTTTTTTCAAAGCAAATCCAAGCTATTAAGGACTCAGAATATCATACGTCATAGTTTTTCACGTTACCGTCTACAGAAAAGCAAGTTGCAAAATCATCCTTTCCCATTGTTGTTTTTTTTCTAGATATTTAGAAAGATATGAGATGCCTCTTTTTTAAAGTTCAGTGACTCAGGGACAAAATATGTAATAACTCAGCTGAAGCTTCCTGGATTCCACAAAACATCTGCTCTCGGGAGGGTAGTAAATACCCGGGGAAAATGGAAACCTCATATCAGATCTCTCCCGAACAGTGCCCAAATGTACAATACAAATGTTCCTGGTTGAAAACCTCCTGTTAATGATCTCTTCCCATGCATGGGCTCATTTCAGTACACACTTTTGTTGTATCCGACTCGACGGCACTTGGCTGGGCTTTGTAAGTATACAACATATTGCAGGAATGAGGTGGATATGGTAGCTGTCTTGTTGATGAGCAGTTTACATAAAAAATCTTCAATTCACAATAAATTGTCCTTTGAAAAAAAATTAAGGAAAACTCAGCCAGAAACTTAATACTCAAGCTGTGGTCTTTATAGTCCTTTTTTAACCAGAAAGGGTCACAGTTCCTTGAAGAAACTGATAATTCTGAGTCTAGGGCAGGGATTATACAAGTTGATCTTGAAATATCTTGTCATTTTAGACAGCAAATAAGCTATCAACTGTTACCAGAGTCATGTCAAAAGGATTCAGGAGATGACCTGAATAGTCAACAAAATGGAAAACCTGAGCATCTCTAAGGATTATAACTCACAAACTCATAATGGCACTATTTAAAGAAAAAAAAAAATTCTCTGTAGAAGATGCTAGGGAACCAAAACATTATTCTGAAAATAAGAAACTCTAAAAGAGTTTCACTTTAGAATATTCAAGTAGCTGCTGAGAAAAGTTTCTCTTTATAGAAGTATTCCAGATATACCCAAAGAAGACAGAATAGCACTTTCTTGCAACCTCTCGTGAGTAAATGGGTAGAGCAATGTTTGCCAAAGCCTGCTAATTATCACACCCACACAAAAAGACAGATGGAAGAATGCAATACTATTAATGAAATTGTTTAGCCCAAATGAATTGCACCTACCCTAGCATCTCTAATAATTGATAAGAAATACAGGTAAGGAGCAACATGATAAAATGCACCACAGGGATGCAATTATTACATTCCAGACTTGAGAATCTCTACATGACAATCCTAGGTTCTTTAACTGATAAATTTCAATGACAAAAAGATGGCTACAAAGATATGTATTAAAAAAGATGTTAGACATAAATCTGACAGTTACAATACATGTACCTTATCCTAACAAATGAAAATTTTAACACCTACTGGCTATTTGCTGACAGCAAGCAATTATTAGAATTTGGGGGGTATCACAACGATGTGTTGTTATCTATTATTAAGTGTTCTTATCTTGCAGAGATATATGCTGAAATATTTAAATACAAAGTGAAAACAATAAACATGTCAGAATAAAATTCAAGCCATCAATTTGGAAATGATATCATAAAAATATGTGCATTACATTTGTTTTTGTTAGTCATGTTTTCAACATATCCATAAGTTTATAAATTACTGCTGTAAAATTTTACTGTAGTTGTTTCTGCACACTATGTATGGAGTTATCAAAAACCAACTTTCTTATTACATTAATAATACAGTAGTAAAGGTAGCCTCATGGTAAACCAAGCTTGTTCTATTTAAAATTCTCTATGTGTTAGCACTTTTGACATTTTCCCATAGATATTATTTTATTTGATTATGAAATAATATTAACAGTTTATCTAGATGGCTTAAGGTATTATATTTTTGAAGTTTTAAGTGTTTTATTAATATCACTTATGCTTTATTCTGATATTTTTTCACTTCATATTTAAATATTTCAGCATATATCTCTGCAAGATAAGAACACTTAATAATAGATAACAACACATCGTTGTGATACCCCCCACAAATTCTAATAATTGCTTACTGTCAAGTATCACAGAAATAGGGCATTTTCTCTTTGCTGGTTATCAAAAATAACTTTCATGATCACTCTTCAGTCCAGATTGATCCAACTGTAATGTAATGAAAAATGGAGGGTCAGCAAACTAAACAGCAAACTTCAGTCCTGGTCAGCTTGCTTGAAGCGCCAGGAGGATAAGCCTCTGTTTTTCCATATTGTCTTTCCCTTCACAGGTCAGTGTCATGAAACAGCTATAGGTACCAGAACTGAACTCAGAAGGGAGTCCATGAGAAGCAGGTGTTCTCTGGGACCCAGGAACACATATTGAGATTGACTTTTTGTGCTTTTTACTTGTTTTGACTAATCAGGTGTTTTACATGCCTTTGTTGAAGTGTGTCCACTAGCCTGTGGATAGAGACAGTTGTGTTACCTATTTCAGAAAATGCTCAAATTTAGATTTATCTCTGAATAGTGCAGGTGGATAACATGCTTGGCTGGTTGGAGGTCTGAGTCCACCCAGAGGCATGTGAAAGAGAAGCCTGGCAATCTACTTCCCAAAAGTCAGCCATGAAAACACCATGGAGTCATTCTACTTTGACACACAGGAGGGCTCCATGAGTTAGAATCAACTATTTTTTGATAATAGAACATCTAACGCCAGTTTATTTCCTTTTGACTGTGAGAAGATACACATACAAATAACAGTTTTTTCCCCTATTACATAGAAATCAACTAGCAGTGTTAAACTAATCTATAAAATCTTCCTGTTCTTGTTTATGCTAACCTCTCTCTAAGGTTAACATTTCTAAAATTCTCTTTGCATGCACTTTTATATTAGAGTGTCAATTTTTGGTCACATCATTTACTCTTCGACACTAGAAATTTATTTGTACTTTTTCCTTTGAAAAATGTTTACCTCAGGTAATGTTGACTTTAATTAAAGCACTTTTTTATTATTTATCCAGGTATATGTAATCATACTGCATGTCAATTCTAATGTTAATGAACCAAAAAGAAAAAAAAAAAACCCCTGTTTTAGTCAGCTAGTGCTGCTCTAACAGAAATACCACAGAGTGGATGGCTTTAACAAAGGAAGGTTTGCTTTTACACAGTCCGGTAGGCTACAAGTATAAATTCTGGATGTCAGCTCCAGGGAAAGGCTTTCCCCCGCGTCGGCTTAGAAGAAAAGTCCGATGTTGCATCAGTCTTTGCCCAGGGAGCATCTTGGTGCAGGAACCTCGGGTCTGAAGGACATACTCTTCTCCCGGTGCTGCTTTCTTAACTGTACAAGGTTTCCAAATCTCTGCTTGCTTCTCTTTCCTTTTATCTCTTGAAGGATGAAAGGATTAAAGGTTGGGCAAGCCATACTCCAGGGAAACTGCCTTTACAGTAGAGCAGGGAGGTGATCCTACGAGAGGATTTACAGTCCCACCCTAATCCTTTAACATACAGCACAGCAAATCACAAAATGGAGGACAATTGTAGAATACAGGGAATCACGGCCAAGACACAGGGCCATAACTATTTTGGGGGGGGAACACAATTCTATCCATGACAAAAACCTACTGTCATCAAGTCAATTCTGACTCATAGAATGGAGTAGAACTGCCCCACAAAGATTCTAAGGAATACCTGGTGGATTTGAACTGCTGACATTTTGGTTAGTAGCCATGGTACTTAAGCACTATGACACCAGGGTTTCCTTAATGTTAAGAAGAGTTTTTTTAACAATACATTTCTTCCCTATAGAAATCTCTAGATACAGAAAAAGAAACGTTAAATGTAACCATATGAAATTGCCAATGTTTAATCCTTTTCACCTACAAAAATGGTGCTATCATAAGATTCAATCTACATAAATAAAGTTTGAAAGCTGCCCAAATTTGTCAAGTTATAGAGGTTTAAGAGGATCCTAAGGAGATACACCTCCTTCCTCTTCTTTGTCTAATGTTGTATACAGGTTTACTGATTATAGGGATCTAAGTTATGTTAAATAATAGAAAGTTTATTGTAAGAGTAAATGTAAGAAGAGGGAGATTGGGAATCTCTAGGAAACACTTCAATAGAACATAAGCTCCATGAAGGCAAAGATTTGTCAAAATTACCATATTACCATCAGTGTGTCCTCAACACTGACAAAGAACTGTGAGAAATCCAGGCTGGATTTAGAAGGGGACAGGGAACCAGGGATATTGTTGCTGATGTCAGATGGGTCTTGGCTAAAAGCAAAGAATACCAGAAAGATGTTCATTTATGTTTTATTGTCTATGAAAAGGCATTTGACTGTGTGTATCATAACAAATTATGGATAACACTGTAGAGAATGAGAGTTACAGAACACTTAATTGTGCTCATGAGGAGTCTGTATATGGATCAACAGGTAGTTGCATGAACAGAACAAAGTAACACTGCATGGATTAAAGTCAGGAAAGGTGTGCATCAGGGTTATATCTTTTCACCATATATTTTCAATCTGTAGGCTGAACAAACAATCCAAGCCCCACTAAAAACACACTGCTGTCGAGTTGAGTCCAACATCTAAGAAGCTGGACTATACAAGGAAGAACTAGGCATCAGAATTGAAGAAATACTCACGAACAACTTGTATTATGTAGATGAAACAACCTTACCTGGTAAAAGCGAAGAGGATTTGGAACTCTTACAGGTGAAGATCAAAGAGCACAACCTGTCAACATGGATTGCACTTCAACATCAAGAAAACAAAAATCCTCACAACTGGACCAGTAAGCAATATTGTGATCAGTGGAGAAAGGACTGGGGTTGTCCAGGATTTCATTTCACTCGTTTCCACAGTCATTATGCCCATGGAAGCAGCAGTCAAGACATCAAAAGACACATTGCTTTGGGAAAATCTCCTGCAAAAGACAGCTTTAAAGTGTTGAAAAGTAAAGATGTCACCTTGAAGACTGAGGTGCACCTGACCCAAGCCATGGTATTTTCAATTGCATCATATGCATTCAAAAGCTGGACAATGTATAAGGAAGACAGAATAATTGATGCCTTTCAACTGTGGTGTTGGAAAGAATATTGAATGTATCCTGAACTGCCAAAAGAACAAATAGTTCTGTTCTGAAAGAAGTACAACCAGAGTACTCTTTGCAAGCAAGGACAGCGAGACTATATCTTACACACTTTGGACATGTCAGGAAACTGTGTCATGCTTCGTAAAGAGAGGGTCTGCAGAAAAGAGGAAGACCCACAACAAGATGGACTACAAAGAAGGCACAAAAATGGGCTTAAGCATAAACATGATTGTGGCTGTGGAGCAGGACTGGGCAGTGTTTCATTCTGTTGTTCCAAGTGGCACTATGAGTCAGAACCAATAAGATGACGCCTAACAACAACACTAACAATCCTCAACATCTTTTACAGTGCTTGGTTGTACAACTGAATCTATGAGCAGACATACTGCAAGTCTTCACAAATAATTTAACATATGCTGACAAGTGAGTGGGATCCCCAAAACACTGAAGTTCTCAGTATCAAAACATGATGAATCTTTAATCTAAGGCTCTGTGACTGAGATCATTCAACTCTCTTCCAAATGGTTGTTCTTCTCTGTGTAACAACCAGTTCATTATGCATTCAGTCACTTCTATGCATCATTTTCCTTCTGCTTTGTCCAAAATTCAGCTTGCCATGACTCTCTTCTCATCCCTAATTTTACCTCAGAATTCCAAAATGTTGTAAATGGTATCTCTAAATTGTACCTTCTTCACTTTGCTTACAAGGATCCCTGGTGACACAATGGTTGACCACTTGGATGCTGGCCAAAGGTATTCTCTTCTGTTACTGCAGCTACTCTGTGGGAGAAAATACCCGGTAATCTGCTTCCGTAAAGTTTTACAGCTTGGGAGTACACATGAGGCAATTCTACTCCGTCCTTTAGGGTTCCTATGAGTTGGAACAGACTTGGAGGCACACAACAACAGACTTTGCTTACAATGCTAACGGTGCTTTTAGAAAATGTGAGGACTAACAAAATAGCCACACACACAAAATGTCTCTGGATAGATTTTACTTTGGTCTTGAGACAGAAGGAAGTCTAAAGTGGTAAGTCTAGAGATGAGGAGAGAAAAATTTGAGGAATAGGAAGATTCTTGGAAATGGTAACTAAGGCACTTCCAGAGAATGGGATGCCACATTCCATTTGCTGTTGTTGACTATAGTATTCTATGTTGGCATCTTCTTTCTCTGTGCTGTTTTCTCAGGAAAATAGAAAATAGTCTCATTTAAGTGGTTCTGTGAGGGGATGAAAGAAGTGGAAGAAAATACCATGTCAGGGAAGACCTTGATATAGAGAAAAGATAGCAGCTCTAGGAGCTGTCTTCAGCATGGACTAACTTATGAACAGATGTGAAGGAAAAATGTTTTCCCAAAATTGCTGAGATGAAGCTGGTCCTTGAAAGCATTACTCTTAAGGCTAAAATCAACCAACAAGACAAGCAAAACAATCTTTGCAGACCAAAACTGCTACATTTTTCTTCTACAGAGCAGTTGCTGGGTTCAAGCAGACCTTTCCTTTAGCCAGCCAAGCCAAGTGCTGTCAAGTTGGATTTCAGTTAGCAGTGGAGCATTTAAACATTGCACTGAAAGGGCTCCTTCACTTAAGACTAAACTATTCAAATGTGTTAGTCTCTGATGAGTATACTTTTAGTTACTGTTTTGTACCATTTTCCCTCAGCTCTCTCAATTCCTCCTTACTTCAAAGGTTGATGTAGTTGGGAAAAATAATTAAAAACTAAATCTCAGTGAATCCTCTTTACAAAGATGGAAAATAATTTTACTACTGAATAAACATTAAAGCAGACTGTGATTTGCATCACAGGGAGGTGCTAGGGAGCTTGCCAGGACAGAAACGTACCTCATCCTTTACACAGCCAAACTGGCATAGCACATTACGTACATGTTCACACTGTAAACAGTAACTTGTCAAGAAAGAAGACTTGACAGCACCATTTTCCCTAAAACGTTTGTCCTAAATTCACTTCATAATTGAGTTGGCCATCTGTGTTGAGCTAATTATTCAATGGAAAACTAAATGTCTCTTATCGCTATGAAACGCAGAAATTTATCAGCAGGGTCAAGATAGCAGACTAGTCACACATTTCCTTGATTCCCTCCAAGAACTAAGGCCTAGAAAAACAACTGAACAGAATGGAGTGGACATTTGGGGAACCCCAAGATCAGGCAGGAAGCTGTGAGGTTGGACTGGGCAACAAGAAGGGGAAAACTATCTTTGTCAGAGGTGAGATGGCAGTGCAGGAAGGTGGGTCTGCCATACCTGAGTCCAGCCTGGGCTAGTTGCCAAGCTGAGCAGCAGTGACTGGCTGGACCATACTTCTCTCAGCAGAGAAGCTGTTTTTAAGAAAACTATACCTAGAGAACACAGTGATGACTGGTGGCTGAGAGTAGTTCACCTTTCTTCCTTTCCTTCTCTGAGCTGCACTGTAGCATATGCTGGCACGGCTCCAGAGAGACTGTACAAGTAGGTCACCATTTTTGTCAGCCAGGAGGTGTAGTCTGCTGTGCCTGAAGCTCTGGCTAGGGCTGGCTGCCACACTGAGCAGCAGCACCTGACTGGAGAGTGCTTCTGTCAGCAGAGAAACTGTTCTTAAGACAGCCACACCAAGAGAATGCAGCATTGGCTGGTGGACAAGTGTGGCAGCCTCATTCCTTCCTCCCCTCTCTGAGGTATACCATAGCTTCTACTGGTGTAACCCCAAATAAGCTATACAGCTTTCTGATGGCTCAAAGACAACAATATCTAACCAATTAAAGAAGCAGATCACTGTGCCTCTGGAAAATTCCCAAAATAAAGAATCAAAAAACTTCCCAGAAGAAGAAGCCTTCCTGAAATTATCAAAAGTAGTATACAAAACAATCATGTATAGAGCCCTTCTAGATCTTAGGAGGTAGATTAGGCAGAGGGAAGCAGAATAAAATGAAAAACTAAAAAAGCTATATGAATTGCTAGAACAACAATGATCTGAAATTCAGCAGATCAATAATAAAATTACAGAGTTACACAATTCAGTTGAAATCCAAAGGAGCAGGACTGAGGTAATAGAATGCAGAATTAGTGAGACTGAAGATAAAGAAACTGACACCATTTATTTGTGAGGAGAAATCAGATAAAAGAATCAAGTAAAGTGATGAATCGTTAAGAATCATGTGGGACTGTATCAAGAGGAACAATTTATGAGTAATTAGAGTTCCAGAACAGGGAGGGAGAGCAGAAAATGCAGAGAGAATTGTTGAAGAGTTGCTGACAGAAAACTTCCCAGACATCATAAAAGAAGAGAAGGCAGCCATTCAAGATGCTCATCAAACTCCAGAAGAGGTAGATTCACAAGAAAGACACCAAGGCATATTATAATCAAGTTTAATAAAATGAAACATAAGGAGTGACTCAAAGGCAGCTAAGCTTAAACCAAAACTGACTTATAAAGGTGAGTCTGTTAGACTTCATTCTCACCATTCGGCTGAAACTTTATTGGCTTGAAGGCAATAGGATGACACACACAAAGCCTTGAAAGAAGAAAAATTCCAACCAAGAATTATGTATCCTGCAACACTGTCACTCAAATATGACGGTGAAACTAGGCCATTCTCAGATAAACAAAAGTTTAGAGACTTTGTAAAAACCAAACCAAAATTCAAGAAATACTGAAGCAAGCTCTTTGGTTAGGAAATCAGTAACACCAGATACATACTTAAGGATGCAGTGCAGGACACAGCATCTAGAGTCCCACTTAGTGAAGTCAAACTATGACAATATTACACTATGAAGAGGGACAAATCATTGTATTCATGGACTTTTCAGATAGAGAGGCAGTTAAGGAGATACAAAGAAGTTAAAGGTTGGTTTAAATTTAGAATGTTAGGGATGAACTTGGCTGGCACTAGGGATGAACAGTGGGGTAGCTGCAAAGCAAACTAACAATACTACATATTAAAACAATAAACACAATACAGAAGCCTTAATAGACACGAAACCAACACTGAAAAGGATGAAAAGAAAATTGATAAAAGACAAACAACTGAGAACAGACTATTAAGCGGAACAAGGAAAATGTCAACAATACAAAAATGGAAGCATCAAAATGACAGCACTGAATACATATCCATTACTAATTACACTGAATGTCAATGGATTGAATACTCCAATAAAGAGAAAGAGAGTAACAATTTGGGTCAAAAGCATGATCCGTCTATGCACTGCTTACAAGAAACATAACTTAGATTCAAAGATATGAATAAACTGAAAATCAAAAGGCGGAATAACATATAACAAGCCAATAACATGCAAAGAACAGCAAGAGTGGCAATATGAATCTCAGCTAAAACAGATTTTAAAGTACAATCCACCACTGCAGACAGGGATGGTCATTATTTATCACTTAAAGTTTCAGTACATAAAGAGGATATAACAGTATTAAATACTTATGCACCCAATATTAGAGTATCTAAATGCATCAAACAAACACTGACAACTTTGAAAAATGAGACAGATCACTCCACAATAACAGCAGGAGACTTCAATACTCCACTTTCAGCAAGGGACACGTTATCCAGAAAAAAAGCTCTATAAAGACACAGAGGCTCTTACTGCAACAGTCAACCAATTCAACCTCACAGATATACACAGAACTTTTTACCCAACATCAGACAAGTACATCTTCTTTTCCAATGCACACATAACATTCTCCAGAATAGACTGTGCATTAGGCCATAAAGCAAGTCTCAACAGAATCCAAACCACTGAATTATTGTAAAGCATTTTCTTAGACCATAAAGCCATAAAAGTTGAAAGCAATAGCAGGAAAAACATGGACAGAAACCCAAACTCATGAAAACTGAACAACACCCTGCTCAAAAATTCGTGGGTTACAGAAGAAATCAAAGACGCAATAAAGAAATTCATGGGATTAAATGAGAATGAAAACACTTCCTACCAGAAATGATGGGATACAGCAAAAGTAGTGCTCAGAGGTCAATTTATCTCTGTAAATGCCCATATCCAGAAGAAAGAAAGCACTGAAACCAAACAGTTAACCCTACAACTTGAACAGTAAAAGAGAGAGCAACAAAAGAACCCGTAGGGAATCAGAAGAATATAGATAACAAAGATTAGAGCGGAACTAAATGAGCTAAAGAATAGAAAAACAATTGAAAGAATTAACAAAACCAAAAGCTGTTTTTTTGAAAAAATCAGCAAAATTGATAAATCATTGGCTAAACTCACAAAATAAAAACAGGAGAGGAAACAAATAATCCACATAAGAAATGAGACAGGAGATATCAGGACAGACACAACAGTAATTAGAAGCATCACAACAGAATACTATGAAATATTGTACTCTAAGAGATTTGAAACCCTAGAGGAAGTGGACAAATTTCTAGATTCACATCACCTACCATAATTATCACAAAGAGAAATAGAACAACTTGATAAACCCATTACTAAATAAAACAATGAAAAAGTAATAAAAAAAACTACCACTCAAAAAAAGTCCTGGCCCAGACAGCTTCCCTGGAGATTTCTACCAAACTTTTGGAGAGCCGTTAATTCCAATACTACTGAAGCTATTTCATAACGTAGAAAAGGACGGAATATTTACAAATTCATTCTATGAAGCCAGCATAACCCTGATAGCATAGCTGGGTAAAGACATCACAAAAAAAGAAAATTACTGATGAATATCAGTCATGAACCTAAATGCAAAAAACCATTGACAAAATCCTAGCCAATAGAATTCAAAAATGTATCCAAAAAATAATTCACCATGACCAAGTAGGATTCATACCAGGGATGCAGAGTTGGTTCAACATCAGAAAAACAATCAGTGTGGTCATCTACATAAATAACAAAAAGGGTAAAAATCACTTGATTTTATCAATTGATGCAGAAAAGGCATTTAAAAAATTCCAAATCCCATTCATGTTAAAAACTCAGCAAAATAGGAATAGAAGGGAATTTCCTCAACAAAATAAAAGACACTTGCACAAAGTCAACCAACAACATCATCCTGAATGGAGAGAGACTGAAAGAATTGCCTTTGAGAACGGGAATGAGACAAGATGCCTTTTTGTCACCAGTTTTATTCAAAATTGTGTTAGAGATTCTGGCCAAAGCAATGAGATGAGACAAAGAAATAAAGGACATCTGCATCAGTAAAGAAATAAAAGTATCCCTGTTTGCAGATGATATGATCTTATACATAGAAAATCCTAAAGAATCCGTAAGTAAACTACTGGAACGGATAGAAGAGTTCAGCAATACATAGGGATATAAGATAAACATAAATAAATCAGTAGGAGTCCTTTACATCAACAAAGAGATCGTCAAAGAGGAAATCACCAAACTAATATCATTTGCAACAGCCCCCCAAAATACAAAATACCTCGAAATAAATCTAACCAGAGAAGTAAGAGACCTACGCAGAGAAAATTACAAGACCCTACTGCAAGAAACCAAGAGAGACTTACATACCTGGAGAAACTTACCTTCCTTATGGATAGCCATCCAAGTGCTGTTGAGTCGGATAGGTAGGCTTAACATTGTGAAAATGTCTTTCTACACAAAGTGATCTACATATACAGTGCAATTCCAATACAAATTACAATGTCATTTTTAAATGAGATGAAGAAGCAAATCAGCAACTTTGGAAACAGTAGTAACCCTGGGTAAGTAAGACACTACTGAAGAAGAGGCACACAGTGGGAGGCCTCACCCTATCTGACCTTAGAAACTGTTACACTGCCACATTATTACTGGTACAAAAACAGATGCATAGACCAGTGGGACAGAATAAAGAATCCAGAAATATCATCCTCCTCCTATGATCTGTTAATATTTGACAAAGGCCCAAAGATTGTAAACTAGGGTAAAAGGAGTCTCTTTAACAAATGGTGTTAGCAAAATCAGATATCCATCTGCAAACAACTAAAGCAAGATCCGTATCTTACACCTTAGACAAAAACTAACTCAAAATCAATCAAAGACCTAAGCATCAAACTTCAGGCAATGAAGATTATGGAACAAAAAATAGGGACAATAACAGAAATTCTAATGGCTTAGACTACAAAATCTAACCAACAATGCACAAACAAGAGAAGAGAAAATAGGTAAATGGGAACTACTAAAAATCAAATACTTATGCTCATCCAGAGACTTTATCAAGAGCATTAAAAGACTAGCTAGAGAAAGGGAAAAAATATTTGGCAAATACATATCAGATTGATGTCTAATTTCCATAATCTTCAAGGTACTGCAAAATGTCAACAAGAAAAAGATAAACTACCCAATTAAACAGTGGGCAAAGGAGATGGACAGACACCGCACCAAAGAAGACACGCAGGCAGCCAAAAGATACATGAAGAATTCTCTGCTTGCTTCCCTCTCTTTTATCTCCCGTAGGATGAAAGGATAAAAATTGGTGCAAGCCACTCTCCAGGGAAAGTCCCTTAGCAAGGCTGTTGCAGTCACACTCTAACCCCCTTTTAACATAATCATCATGTCTATTAGCCACAAGATTAGGATTTATAGCATAAGAAAGTCACAAAATATTGGGAATGATGGTCCAGCCAAATGGTTGTACACATTTTTTGTGGTGACACAGTCAAATCCACGACTGTTAGAAATAGAAATATTATATGACCCAGCACTGCTTAGAACATATCCTATAACAGTAAATGATGACACACAGATACATGCACATGGATGTTTATGGCATTGTCCACAATAGCAAAAAAGATGGAATCAACCTAGTTGCCCATCAGTGGATGAATGGATAAACAAACTATGGTGTGTATATATTTACATATATATATACACACACACACAGCATAGTTTGTGTGTGTATATATATATGTCTATATATATGTATATATACACACACACACACAATGGAACACTAAGCACTGATAAAGAACAATGGTGATTTTAGGAAACATCTCATTACCTAGTATCAACTAGAAGACATTATGCTCAGTGGAATAAGTCAGCTGCAAAAGGAAAAATATTGTGTGAGGACACTATTATAAAGATTTTGAAAAGGTCTTATTCATAGAAAAAAGGATTCTTTAATGGCTACAAGAGTGGGGAGTGAGGGAAAGTGTTGTTCATATGTTAGACAGTCAACAGGAATTTGGTTAGATGAAGAGAATGACAGCACATGGTAGAAGACAGGTCAGCATAACTGGACTACACCATAAACTAAAAAGGTTTTCTAAATTTCACCCAACATTTCAAAGGACAGAGTAGCAGGAATAGTGGTCTAAACACTACGTTCTTATGGGACACTGAAGTTAATTGGCATAACTAATCTGTTGCTAAGAGAGTCTTCTGCACCCGATATCAGTGAGTGGCATCTGGGTATTAAAAGTCAGCAGAAACATCAATTGGTTGCAACCCACCTGGACTGGATGACAACCAAGAATATCAAACACACAAGGAAAAATGAGCCCAAGAGACAGGAGGACCCATGTGATTGGGAGACTACATCAACACGAGACCAGAAGAACCAGATAGTGCCCGGCCTCCACCAAAAACAGCCTTGAGAAGAAATACAAGTAGAGTCACTTTGTAGAGCAAGAAAATGAGACTGAGAACTCTATTAAAACACCTGAACTGATGGTCTGACAGCCTGGAGGGTCCCCTGGCAACATGGTCCCTAGACTTGCTGCTAGCCCAGACCTGAAACTAGTACTGAGGTCAAAACTTCAGACAAAGAATGGACTGGACTTGGGGACACAGAGTGATCATGTGGTGTGTGCATTTTATGGTTTTATACATTTATAGGAGGCTGTTCTACCGGTTTCTTTTTAGAGAGGAGAGGAGAGGGTGGAGAGGAGAAGACAAGTGTCCATTAAACAATTACTGGAAGAGTGAAAATGAGTAGTATGCTGTCACAGGCTGAGGAGATCAGATCGAGTTGCAGACAGGTATGCATGCAAAATTGACTTGGATTGTATACTTTTACTTAATCATTAAAAAAAGTAGAAATTTACAACTTTTAACTAGGTAGGAGGCTAAGCTCTCCTTGAGACGTGCTGATTTGGTATTATCTTCCCCGATGTCTACAGTTCAAAGAAATGGCTCCAAGACCACTGCAGAACACGCCCCTGGGTTGTAAAACTGGCTAAAGTCTGATTTAGCTTTTTCAAAGGTTTATCTACATCTCACGACATTGACTGAGGAAAAATGGCCAGCTTTCTAAAGAAAGTACTCTAAGAGAAGGGAGGTGGAATCTCTTTTCCATTAGCACAAGAGAAAATCCATTTTTATTTATTAAATCATATTTACTTTATACTCTGTGGCAGTAGTTCTCAAAAGTAGTAGATTTTCACCTAGCAGAGGTAACTGGACACAACCTGCAGACATTTTTGGATGTCATAGCTGGGAGAGAGCTGGATGGCTGGCCAGGTTCAAGGAGACTACAGGCATCTGTATGGTAGGAGCCAGCCATACTGCTAAGCATTCTACAGGTATAGGAGCACGTGTAAGAATAAAACCTAAACTTGTTGCTGTTGAACTGATTCTGCCTCATAGTAACCGTGTGGGACAAGGTAGAACTGCCCTATAGAGTTTCCAAGGATTTCAACAGCTGACCTCTGAGTTAGCAGCCATAGCACTTAACTGCTATACCACCAGAGTCTCCAGTATATGCACAGTTCCCCCACAAAAGAATTATTCAATTCAGTGTATCAGTAATGCTAATGCAGAGAAGCCCAGCTCTGTAAGGAGGATTTTCACATAATTTATCACCTATACTGAAACACTTTTGGGAATAGTGCTGTTAATTAAACTGGGACAAACATGTGACTTGCCAAGAAATTTGGAGGACAGCTACCTGGTCAACTGACTGGAAGACATCCATATTTATGCCCATTCCAAAGAAAGGTGATCCAACAAAGGGCACAAATTACCAAACAATATCATTAATATCACATGCAAGTAAAATTTTGCTCAAGATCATTCAAAAGAGACTGCAACAGTATATCGACAAGCAACTGCCAGAAATTCAAGCTGGATTCAGAAGAGGATGTGGAACCAGGGACATCATTGCTGATGCCAGAGGGATCTTGGCTGAAAGCATAAACTACCAGAAAGATGCTTACCTGTGTTTCACTGACTACGCAAAGGCTTTCAACCACGTGGATTATAATAAATTATAGCTAACAATGTGGAGAATGGCAACTCCAGAACACTTAATTGTGCTCTTAAAAAAATCTGTATATGGACCAAGAAGCAGTCATGAGAATAGAAGAACGGGACACTTCATGGTTTAAAGTCAGGAAAAGTGTGAATCAGGGTTATATCCTTTTACCATACATTTTCAGTCTGTATGCCAAACAAATAATACAAGAAACTGGATTACACAAAGAAGAGCAAAGCATTGGGACTGGAGAGTGTTTTAGTCACCTGCTGCTCTAACTGAACTACCACAGAGTGGATGGCTTTAACAAAGGAACGTTAATTCTTACACAGTCCAGTAGGCTACAAGTCCATATTCAGGGTGTCCACTTCAGGGGAAGGCTTTCACCTTGTCGGCACTGGGATAAAGTCCAGTATTGCATCAGTCTTTGTCCAGGGAGCATCTTGGCACAAGAACCTCAGGTCTGAAGGACGTGCTCTTCTCCCAGCACTGCTTTCTTAACGGTACAAGGTTCCCAAATCTCTGCTTGCTTCTCTTTCCTTTTATCTCTTGCAGAATGAAAGAATTAAAGGATGGAGCAAGCCATACTCCAGGGAAACTCCCTTTACAGTGGAGCAGGGAGGTGATCTTATAAAGAGATTTACAGTCCCACCTTAATCCTTTAACATACAGCATAGGAAAACTACAAAATGGAGGACAGTCACAAGATACCCGGAATCATGGCCCAGCCACATGGCTACACATATTTTGGGGAGGACACAATTTAATCCATGACAGAGGGTGATTCATTAACAACCTGCGTTAGGCAGACAACACCACCTTAGTTGCTGGAACTGAGGATGATTTGAAACACTGATGAAGATCAAGGACCACAGCCTTCAGTATGGATTGCACCCCAACATCAATAAAACAAAAATCCTCACAACTGGATCAGTAAGCAACGTAGTCATACATGGGAAAAGGATTGAGAATGTCACGGATTTCATTTTACTCAGGTCCACAATCAAAACCTATAGAAGCAGTAGTCAAGAAATCAAAAGACACATTGCATTGGGAAAATCTGCTGCAAAGGACCTCTTTAAAGTATTCAAAAGTAAAGATGTCACCTTGAAGACTAAAGTATGCCTGACTCAAGCCATGGTATTTTCAATTACATCATATGTATGCAAAAGCTGAACAATGAACAAAGAAGAATTGATGCCTTTGCATTGTGGTGTTGGAGAGGAATGTTGAATGTACAATAGACCACCAAAAGAACAAATAGATCTGTTCTGGAAGTACGACCACAGTGCTCCTTGGAAGCAAAGATGGCAAGACTGTATCTTATATACTCTGGCCATGTTGTCAGGAAGGATCAGTCCCTAGAGAAGGACATCATGCTTGGTAGAGTGTTGGGTCAGCGAAAAAGCGGAATACCCTCAACAAAATGGATTGACACAGTGGCCACAACAATGGACTTAAAGCAAAAACAATTGTGGACATGGCACAAGACCGAGCACTGTTTTGTCCGGTTTTTCACGGGGTCACTATCAGTCAGAACCAACTCAGTGGCACCTAACAATAGCAAACAAATAACTTATCTAAAAGTATGTTGCCAATGATTTGGTTGTCCATCACTTGTGTCTTTGAGAGTCTCCTAGAATGTGTGTGATGGTAAACAGTAACAACTGACTGTGGTGTCAGGGGAGCCCTCATTTACAGAGATTGTGACTTCAGTATTATAAATCCTGCCAGTGTGCCTGATTTGAAATTACCAACATGGCACCATTAAGGCAGATTTGGGAAACGATTTACAGTAGTGCCAATTACATAGCATTCCTAATATGTAGATACAAAATATGGAAAAAGACTCAGGATCCAAGAAAACAAAATAATTTTTAAAACCCATTGTCCTCAAGTCAGTTCCAACTCATAGCAACCCTGCAGAACACTGTAGAACAATCCCACAGGGTTTCCAAAGCTGTAATCTTTACCAGAGCAGATTGGCACAACTTTCTCTGATAGAGCAGCTGGTGAGTTCAAGGCATGGACTTTTTGGTTAGCAACCCAGCACTTAACCATTGTTGTACCAAGGCTCCTGTCATTAAAAAAAAAAAAAAAAAAAAAAAATTACGAAGTAGTAAACTTGGGCTATTTGTTATCTTTTTTTCTAATATACCTTATTAAAGAAGGAAACTCTGATAGTGTAATGGTTAAGTGCTATGGCTACTAACCAAAATATCAGCAGTTCAAATCCACCAGGTACTCCTTGAAACCCTATGGGGCAGTAGTCTGTCCTATTGGGTCAATATGAGTCAGAATCAACTTCATGGCAACAGGTTATTAAAGAAATTTATTGCTTCCTAAGTATTGTTGTTAGATGCCATTGAGTAAGTTCCGACTCATAGTGACCCTATGTACAACAGAACAAAACACTGCCCGGTCCTGTGCCCTAGCCACAATCATTGCTATGCTTGAGCCCATTGCAGCCACGGTGTCAATCCGTCTCCTTTAGGGTCTTCCTCTTAGTCTCTGACTTTCTACTAAGCATGTTGTCCTTCTCCAGGGATTAAACCTTTTTTGCAACATGTCCAAAGTATGTAAGATGTAGTCTTGCCATACTTGCTTCTAGGGAGTACTCTTGTTGTAGTTCTTTTGGCAGTCCTTAGTATATTGGATATTATTCTACGACACCACAGTTCAAAAGTATCAATTATTCTTTTGTCTTCCTTATTCATTGTCCAGCTTTCATATGCACATGATGCAACTGAAAAATACCTTGGCTTGGGTCAGATGTAGCTCAGTCTTCAAGATGACATCTTTACTTTTCAACACTTTAAAGAGATCGTTTGCTACAGATTTTCTCAAAGCAACATGTCTTCATTTCTTGACTGCTGCTTCAATGGGTATTGATTGTGGAGCCAAGTAAAATGAAATCCTTGGTAACCACCAGCTTTGCTCCATTTATTTTTGATGTTGAGGTGCAATCCATACTAAACTCTGATCTTTGATCTTCATCAAAAGTGTTTCAAGCCCTCTTCATTTTCCGCAAGCAAGGTTTTGTCATTTGCATAACACAGGTTGTTAATGAGTCTTCAATCCTGAAGTGCTGTTCTTCTTGCAGTCCAGCGTCTCAGAACATTTGCTCTGCATACAAACTGAACAGGTATGGTAAAAGGATACAATCCTGACACACACCTTTCCCGACTTCAACCATGCAGTGTTCCCTTGTTCTGTTGGCATGGCTATCTCTTGATCCATGTACAAATTTCTTGTAAGCACAATTAAATGTTCCGAAATTCCAATTCTGCACAATGTTATTTGTTATAATCTATACAGCGGAATGCCTTTGCATAGTCAGTAAAACACAGGCAAACATCTTTCTGGTATTCTCTGCTTTCAGCCAAGATCCGTCTGACATCAGCAGTAAAATTCTTGGTTCCACATCCTCTTCTGAATCTAGCCTGAAATTATAGCAGTTCCCTGTCAATATACCGCTGCAGTCATGAGTGATCTTGAGCAAAATATTACTTGTATGTGATATTAATGATACTGTTTGTTAATTTATTCATTCAGTTGGCTTGCTTTTCATGGGAATAGGTATACTAAGTATGAATCTCTTCCAGTTAGTTGCTCAGGTAGCTGTCTTCCAAATTTTTTGATATAGATGAGTGAGCACGTCCAGTGCTACATCCATTTGTTGAAACATCTCAATTGATATTCCTTCAATTTCTGGAGACTTGTTTTTTCCCAATGCCTTCAATGCAGCTTTGACTTCTTCCTTCATTACCATTGATTCCTGATCACATGGTACCTCTTGAAATGGATGAATATCAACCAGATCTTTTGATGTAATGACTTTGAGTATTCCTTCCATCCTCTTTTGATGCTTCCTAAGTTGTTTAATATTTTCCCTTTAGAATCCCGCACTATTGCAACTTGAAGCTTGAATTTTCTCTTCAGTTCTTTCCACTTGAGAAATGCAATGCATGTTCTTCCCATTTGAGTTTCTATCTCTAGCTCATTATAATACTTTGTCTTCTCAAACTGTTCTTAAAAAATCTTCCATTAAGTTCTTTTGCTTTATCATTACCTCCTTTTTCTTTAGCTATTCAACATTCAAGGGCAAGTTTCAGAGTCTCTTCTGACATCCAATTTGGTCTTTTCTTTCTTTCCTATCTTTTTAATGACTTTTTGCTTTCTTCATGTATGATGTTTTTGATGTCATCCCACAACTCATCTAGTCTTTTGTCATCAGTATTCAACCTGTCAGATTGTCTCTTGAGATTGTCTGTAAACTCAAGGTCATACTTTGGCTCTCATGGACTTGTTCTGATTTTCTTCATTTTCAGTTTGAATATGAGCTGTTGATATTCTGTGACTCAAGCAGTACCTGCCCTTGTCTTGACTGATGATATTGAGCTTTTCCAAAATATCTTTCCACAGATGTGGTTGATTTGATTTCTGTGTATTCCATCCAGTGTGGTGCATGTATATAGTTGCTTTTTATGTTGGCTAAAGAAGGTATTTGCAATAAACAAGTTATTGGTCTTGCAAAATTCTATCACAGGATCTCAATTACTGAATTACTCAATTACTGAAACTTCTTTGTTTCTAACTTTTGCATTCCAATCACTGGTAATTATCATTATGTCCTGATTGCATGTTTAATCAATTTCAGACTACAGAAGCTGATAAAGATCTTCAGTTTCTTCATCTTTGGCCTTAGTTTTTGGTTAATAAAATTTGAATAATACTCATATTAACTGGTCTCCCCTGAAGGTACATGGATTTTATCCTATCACTGACAGCATTATACTTCAGGATAGATCTTGAAATTTTCTTTTTGATGCCAAATTTAATACCATTCACTTTTACGTAGTAGACCATAATGATTGTCTGATTCAGAATGGCCAACAGCAGTCTATTTTAGCTCACTAGTACCTGGCATAGTGGTTAAATACTGTATCTGCTAACCAAAAAGTCAGAAGTTCAAATTGATGAGGCACTTCTTATAAACTATACAGGGAAGTTCTACTCTAAGCTATAGGGTTGTGATGAGTCAGAACTGACTTGAAGGTAGTGACTTTGGCTTTTCATGTCTAGGATATCAATGTTTATGCATCCCATTTTATTTTTGATGAATTTATTAAATAAAGGCATGTAATTTAATTTTTGACAATACTTGTTTAACAACTGAATTGCAAATTTAACAATAGGCTTCCATGAGATGGCACAGACCAGCTTCAGAGTATCTCTGTTACTTAGTTTATGTTATATACCCAGGTTTTAGAGTATGTAAAATAAATACAGGGAAAGAATTTGCTTGCTTTCTTTTCCACACACTAAATATACCTCTCCCCAATTCTCCTAATTACTTCCTATGCTTCCAAGTCCCCCATCAAAGTAGAAGCTACTAATCTAATTGTCAGAGTTCATATTATTTGGGGGGACACATTCTCTCAGTGGGAAGGTGTACCTCAGAAACAGTAATTGGGATTCCACCTTGCCTCTGTTGGCATCTTGCTATATGGAGCAAGAAGACATAAGTGAAGTCTAGTATCCCGTGGCAGATTTTCAGGCTATTCTGAATGTGCTTTTTACTCCAACAGTTCTCTCTCTCCCACTGCAAGCTCATGGGAGCTTATCCATTCTTTAGATACTGTTTGAGCTGAGTTATAGGAAGAGCCCATTACTTAAGGGATATGCGCCACTAACTAAACCTTTATTTAGAGTACTTCTTGGTATGTGTATGCTTGACTCAGTTACCTAAGAATGTAACTTTAAGAGCATCTCCCTTGGTAAAACTGTATTCCCTTCCATCACTGCTTTTGTGCTGGATAAATCTAATTTGAATTTATTTTTCTTTCAAGAAGTTGATTTAAAAGAAGAAAAAGAAGGAAGCCAGCAAATACCAGAATTGTATTTTCTCTGTCATTTCCTTTATTGCTGCAATTACAGTCGACATATGGTGTCCCTTCCAAACTGAGCAGAAGAAAGTTCAATAAAATAACTCTTCATTGGGTAGAATGAATTGCTAGTATTCCCACTTGCTACACCTGATCCCTCATCACTTATTATTTACGTAAAGCTTATGTCACAGAACTTTTGGCACAAGTTTTTGAGTTGGCTAGAAGTAGGTTTGGTTCAGAGTAAAATAGAGTAAAATAACAGTAAGTTAAATAAAATAGGTATAGATTGCTTTCTCATTTAAATGTCCAGGAGCCTGCAACACGAAAGTGGTAATGGTTGTGCTCCCTGACAATTTCAGCGATCCGTTTTCAACCTTGGCACCTAGTCATCTCTAGGTATGCCATGGAGTTCTTGTCTCATATCAAGATGGTGACAGCCACCACAACATATTCCAGACAGCAAAATAGAGGAAAGATCAACAAACGGGCAAAATACATGACTCAGGCAGTTTTTTAAAAGGCTGACAACACTTTTGCTTGTACATTATGATACACTGGAAACCCTCATGCTGACATGGTTAACAATTCAGGCTATTAACCCAAAGGTTGTTAGTTCTAATCTACAAGATGCTGTTCGGAAACTCTACGGGCCAATTCTGCTGTGCCCTATAGGGTTGCTATGAGTCAGATTCAACTTGATGGCCATTGTAGATTAGAAAGCTATCAAGAAAATATTTACCACCCTTTCATAACAACAACAACCAAAAAAATCCAAATCAAATGATTTGCTAGTGAGTCACTTCCAACTCTTAGTGACCATATAGGACAGAATATAATTGCCCCATAGGGTTTCCAAGGAGCAGCTGATGGAGTTCTTAACCACCCTTTCACAAGACGAGTATATTTCCTTATCCATTGATGTGAGACTTGTTTTGGCTTCATAGTAAACAGAGTATTTCCCTTTTCTTGACTTCAGATTTGACTATATAGTTTGCTCTGGTCAATAGAATATTAGTGGAAGTGATATAAGCAAGGGATACTGATGTTATAGTGATTAAGAGCTCAGCTGTTAAGTAAAAAGTCAGCAGCTGGAATTGACCAGTCCTTCCTTGGAAATCCTAGGGGCCAGTTCTACCCTGTTTTATAAGATTGTAATGAGTGGGAAGAAAGTCCATGACAACTTTATTTTATTTCTTTATGATTAGATAAAACAAAACCCCAAAAACCTGTCTCTATACAACACTATCTACTCTCCTTACCCTGTGACGGCACATCCTTTCTTTCCACTCTTCACTTCCAGTATCTACTCAACCAACACTTGTTCCCTCCTCTTCATCATCTCCTTTCTCCTCCAGAAAGAAACCAGTTGGAAAGCCTCATATATATATATGCATACATACGTATATATGTGTTTTAGTCAGCTAGGGCTGCACTAACAGAAATACCACAGAGTGGATGGCTTTAACAAAGAAAGGTTTATTCTTACACAGTCCGGTAGGTTGTAAGTCTATATTCAGGGTGACTGCTCCAGGGGAAGGCTTTCTCCTTGTCAGTTCTGGAGGAAAGTCCAGTATTGTGTCAGTCTTTGTCCAGGGAGCGTCCTGGCGCAAGAACCTCTGGTCTGAAAGACGTGCTCTTCTCCCGGTGCTGCTTGCTTCATGGTAGCGAGGTTCTCAATTGTCCTTTGTTTCTCTTTCCCTTTTATCTCTTGCAAGTTGAAAGCATTAAGGGTGGGGTAAGCCATACTCTGGGGAAACTCCCCCTACAGCAGGAATTTACAGACCCACCCTAATCCTTTAGCATACAGTTTAGCAAAACCACACAATGGAGGACAGTCCCAAGATACTGGGAACCATATCCCAGCCACGTGGCTACACATATTTTTGAGGGGACACAATTCAACCCATGACAATATGTACGTATATATATAACTAGAAAGTACAAACACCACCTATATCACTCTATGTCCCATAAGCCAATCCAATCTTTGTCTGAAGCGTTGACTTCAGTAGTGGTTTCAGTTCTGGACTAGCAGCAAGTCTGGGGGCCATGTTCTCAGGAACCCTCCGGGTTGTTCAACCATCAAGTCTGGTCTTTTAACAGAGTTCTAGATCTGCACGCCCCTGTTTCTCGTGCTGCATTAAGGACTCAAAATTGTGTTCCCTATCGGGGCAGGCAGTCTTTAGTGCTGGCTGGGCATCATCTAGTTCTTCTGTTCATGCTGATATAGTCTCCTGGGCTCACATTTTCCTCATGTGTTTGAAATTTTTGGTTTTCATCTGCTCCAGGTGGATTGGGACCTGTTGATATACCTCAGATGGTAGTTTGCTGGCTTTTAAGACACCAGGAACCATTTGCCCATATGGGATGCAGAATAATCTCTTAGAAAAAAACTAGTTAGGCTAGTTAACCTCGATGCTGATGAAACCACGGTCCCCAGACCCCTGTCCCTGCTACTCTGTCCTTTAAAACATTGGGTAGAAAACCTTTTAGCTTAATCTGTAGTCCAGTTGTGCTGATCTCCCTTCTACTGTGTGTTATCATTCCTTTCACCTAATAAAATTCCTAGGCACTACCTAGTCTATGAACACTCCCTCCCTCCCTCTTTACCCTTTCTCATGGATTAAATTGTGTCCCCCTAAAAATATGTGTAGCCGTGACTGGGCCATGATTTCCCAGTATTTTGTGATTGTGTTCCATTTTGTGACTGTGCTCCATTTTGTGATTTTCCTGTGCTGTGTGTTAAAGGATTAGGGTGTGACTGTAAATCCCTTCATAGGATTACCTCCTTGCTCTACTGTAAACAGAGTTTTCCTGGAGTATGGCTTGCCCCCCCCTTATCCTTTCATCCTACAAGAGATAAAAGGAAAGAGAAGCAAGCAGAGAATTGGGAACCTCACACCATTAAGAAAGCAGCACCGAGAGAAAAACATGTCCTTCAGATCTGAGGTTCCTGTGCCACGATTCTCCCTGGACAAAGACTGATGCAGTATCAGACTTTCCTCCAGAGCCAACAAGGGAGAAAGCCTTTCCCTGGAGCGGACATCCTGAATTTGGGCTTGTAGCCTACCAGACTGTGTAAAAATAAATTTTTCCTTGTTAAAGCCATCCACTCTGTAATATTTCTGTTAGAGCAGCACTAGCTGACTAAAACACCCTTGTAGCCATCAAAGAGTCTTCTCTTCTGTACATAGATGTATTTTTAAGTCCTTATAGCAGGGGTCTAATACAATATTTGTCCTTTTGCAGCTAGCTGATTTCACTCAGCATAATGTGTTCTGGATGATTCCAGGTTATGAGATGTTTCCCAAAATTTTCATTGTTCTTTATCATTACATAATTTTCCATTTATTTGTTTGTTTTCCTGTTTATGTATTTATTTACTGTGCTTAAGTGAAATACACAATCCAAATAAATTTTACATGCCTGGCTATCCGCAGCTCCTCTGCTCTTCTTACCCAGTGACAGCACACTTCTTTTCATTCTTTACTTGTCACAACCTCTTAACAAGTTCCTGTCCCCTCTTCTCCACCCACTTCTCTCCCATCTAGAAAGCGAACAGTAGGATAGCCTCCTATAAATGCATAGAACCTTAAACTACACACACCATATGGTCACATTGTATCCCCAAGTCCCGTAGATTTTGGTCTGAAGAGTTCACCTCAGTGGTGTTTCCTGGTCAGGGGCAGCAGCAGGTATAAGGGCCTTGCTCCCAGGAGATCCTCCAGGCCATCAGACCATCAGTTGTTGTCGTTTAGTAGAGTTCTTCAGCTGCACCCCACTTTTCCTCATGTTTGCACAGGGACTCAACATTGTGTGCCCCATCACAGCTATATGGTGGTGGCCAGACACCATCTGGTTCTTCTGATCACATGTTGATACAGTCTCCCATTGCCATGGGTTCTTCTGTCTCCTGAGTTCTTTTCTCGTCATGTCTTTGTTGTTCTCAGTCATCATCTCTTCCTGATGAGTTGGGACCATTTGCTGTACCTTAGATGGCAGCTTGCCAGCTTTTAAGACCCCAGGTGCCACTCACGAATATTGTGTGCAGAAGACTCTTAGCAATAGGCTGGCTATGCCAATTGGCATCGATATTCTCTGAATACATAGTCTCCAGACCCCCATCCCTGATACTCTACCCTTTGAAATATTAGGTTGAGTTTAGAAAACCTTTCAGTTTACGGTGAAGTTCTCTGCTGTGTGCTGTCACTGCTTTCACCTTACCAAATTTCTATCAGCTATCTAATCTATGACCAGCCTTCTCCCTTCCTGCCATCCCTGCAGTTATCAAAGAGCCTTTTATTCTGTATATAAATCTATTTTTAAGTCCTTACAACAGAGGTCTCATGCAATATTTGTCCTTTTGCCGCTGACTGATTTCACTCAGCATAATGTCTTCCAGTTGAAAACAGGTTATGAGATGCATCCTAAAATCATTGGCCTTTATCATTGCATAGCATCCCACTGAGTATATGTACCATAGTTTGTTTATCCATTCATCTGTTGATGAGTATCTAGGTTGATTCCCATCTTTTTGCTATTGTGGACTGTGTTGCAATAAACATTAGTGTGCATATATCCATTCATGTGACAGCCTTTGTTTCTGTAGGATATGTTTCAAGCAGTGGGAATGTTGGCTCATATGATATTTCTATTTCTAGTTTCTTTAGAAAGTGCCAAATTGCTTTCCAAAGAGGTTGTAGTATTTGAAATTTCTACAAACAGTGTAGAACAGTTCCAGTCTCACCACAGCCTCTCCAAAATTTGTTATTTTGTGTTTTTTTCAATTAGCGCAAGCTCTGTTGAAGTGAGATAGTATTTCCTTGTAGTTTTTCTTTGGATTTCTATAATGATCATGAGCATTTCCTCACGTGTATTTGGATACATGGATGTCTTCTTTGGAGAAGTGTTTATCCATTCTCCTTTGTCCTTTGTTTAATTGGGTTATTTGTCTTTTTCTTGTTGATATTTTGCAATAACTTGTAGATTATGGAGATTGGACATCGATGTAGTTGCCAAATATTATTTCCCAGTCTTTAGGCAGTCTTTTTACTGTCTTGATATAGTATTTGGATGAGCATAAGTGTTTGATTTTTAGTACTTTCCATCTATGTATTTTCTCTTATGCTGTTTGTGTATTGATAGCAGTATTTTGTAGTCAGTTTATACCATGTATTAGAGCTTCCAGTGTAGTCCCTATTTTTTATTCCACAATCTTTATCATTTTAGATTTTATATTTATGCTTTGATCCATTTTGAGTTAGTTTTGGGGCAAGATGTGAGATACAGGTCTTATTTCAGTTTTCTGCAGATGGATATTCAGCTTTGCCGACACCATTTGTTAAAGAGACTGTTTTCTCCCCAGTTCACAAACTTTGGGAGTTTGTCAAATATAAGCTGCTTATAGGTGGATGGTTTTATTTCTGGATTCTCTATTCTGTTCCATTGGTCTATGTATCTGTTTTTATATCAATACCAGGCTGCTATCATGGCAGTGTAATAGGTTCTAAAATCAGGTAGTGTGCAGCATCATACTGTGTTCCTCTTCTTCAGTAGTGCTTTAATTATCCTGAGTTTCTTCATTTTCCAAACAAACTGGTGATCTGTTTCTACAGCTTATTAAAAAATGATATTGGAATCTGTATTGGAATTGCTTTGCGTGTATGGACCACTTTGGGTAGAAGAGACGTTTTCACATGTTAAACCTACCTATCCGTGAGGAAGGTAGGTCAGTCATTTTTGGTTTCGTGCAGTAAGGTCTTGTAATTTTCTCTGTATAGGCTTCTTACATCTCTGGTTAGAGGCTATTGTAAATGGTATTAAATTGGTGATTTCCTCTTTGATGATCTCTTTATTGGTGTAAAGGAATCCTACTGATTTATGTTTATCTTATATTCTGATACATTGCTGAACTCTTCTATTAGTTCCAGTTGTTTTTAATAGATTCTTTAAGGTTTCTATGTACAAGATTATATCATCTACAGATAGAGATATTTTCACTTCTTCTTTACTAATGCAGATGTCCTTTACTTCTTGATCTTCTCTGATTGCTCTGGCTAGAATCTCTGGCACAATGTTGAATAAAAATGTTGAGAGTGGGCATCCTTGTCTAGTTCCTGTTCTGAGGGGGAGTTCTTTCACTCTCTCTCCGTTCTGTGTTCTCTAGGTGTGGCTGTCCTAAGCTTACCGTCTTAGTTGAGAGAGACATGCTCCATCCAAGTGTCACTGCCCAGCTTGGCAGCCAGCCCTAGCCCTGCTCTCAGGAGCACCAGTCCCAGTCCTAGCCTTTTAGTTGACAAAGATGGCCTCTGCACTTGTGCTGCTGCTCCTTTACCACACCTGCAGAAACAGGACCCTCTGAGCTGTCATTTTGCTTCTGACAAATGTAGTTGTTTCCATTCCTGTCACCTAGTCTGATCTCACGGATTTCTGCCTGACCTTGGGGCTCCTAGAATGTCCTTTATGTTCCATTTGATTGCTTTTCAAAGCCTCAGTTGTTAGTGGATCAGTGGAGACATGTGGCTAGTCTATCATCTCAGCCCACTCCCTTTTTTACAATATGAGCAGAAGCTGGAATAGTACCATATGTGTGGACTTCTTTTTTTTTTTGTAACATTCTTGCATTTTGCCATGAAAAGAGCTTGTCTTTGAGATCATACAAAGTTGACCCGAAGTGAGACAACATTTTAGAAACAAGACTGGCAATCCCTTTATCTGGCCTATTTCAGCTGAACTCCAGCTGACACAGATGAGTGAGCAAGAAATAAATTGCTTATTTACATAATCACTGATTTTTAGAGCTGTTATACAATATTGATTTAGCAATAGTTGACCAGCTGTTAGTAATCAGAATTTTCTCTATTATACTCCTGTCTATTAGACAGAAAGGGGACTTCATGGCATAGTGGTTAAGTGCTCAGCCGCTAATTGAAAGGTTGGCAGTTTGAACACACTAGCACTGCGGGAGAAAGTTGTGACAATCAGCTCAGTAATGATTACAGCCTTGGAAACCTTATGAGGCAGTACTATTCTGTCCCATAGAATAGTTACGAGTCAAAATCTGCTCATTAACAATGGGTTTGGTGGTCTTGGTGAAAAACAAAAACCAAACCACCTCTTGTGACTTGACAGAGTTACGACAACCCCATGTGTGTGGTAGGAAAAGTGGTGCTCCATAGAACTGTCAACAGCTGATCTTCAGAAGAAAATCACCAGGCCTTTCTTATGAGGCACCTCTTGATGGAGCCAAACTTGCAATCTTTCAATTAGAATCTCAAAATCTTAACCATTTGTACCACCCAGGAACTCTATTAGTGAGACTGTTAAGTGAAATTTTCCTTTTCTGCAATATGCTATAGCTAAAAATAGAAGAATTTATTATTAAAGGATAAAAGATATTAATGAAAAGCTAGCAATGTCTATTAGAATTATTGCTCTTTTAACAAACATTGATATTTCTTATTATTTACATTTAAAAGTGGTTAGCTATTTTTTATAAGAACAAGTAGGTCTATCTGTGTCCACTGTCATGTATAAGTCTTGTGCAATCTCTTTGTTATCAGGTATTGAACATTAGGATATAGCTAACCTTGGTATGTTGTTGTTAGGTGCCATCAAGTCAGTTTTCACTCATGATGACACTATGCACAACAAATTGAAACACTTCTCGGTCTTGTGTCATGTACACAATCATTTTTATGCTTAAGCCTATCATTGCAGCCACTGTGTCAATCCATCTTGTCAAGGGTCTTCCTCTTTTTCACTAGCCCTTCATTCTGCCAAGCATGATTTCCTTCTCCACAGAGTGATCCTTCCCGACAGAATGTCCAAAGTATGTAAGATGCTTTCTGTCCATCTTTGCTTCCAAGGAGCGCTCCAGTTGTACTTCCAGAACAGATCTGTCTTTTGGCAGTCCATGTACATTCAATATTCTTCTCCAACACTACAATTCAAAGGCATCAGTTCTTCTGTATTTCTTACTCATTTTTTGTCTTTTGCATGCCGAAGACAAGTGCCATCGAGTCAGGTCCAAATGACAATTCTATGGCTTGGGTAAGGCACACCTTAGTCTTCAAGGTGACATCTTTACTTTTCAATACTTTAACGAGATCCTTTGCAGCAGATTTCCCCATCGCAAGGTGTCTTTTGATTCCTTGACTGCTGCTTCTATGGGTGTTGATTCTGGAACCAAGTAAAATGAAATCCTTGATGGTACGAATCCTTTCTCCATTTATCATGAAGTTGCTTACTGGTTTAGTTGTGAGGGTTTTTGTTTTCTTGATATTGACATGCAATCCATACTGAAGGCTGTGGTCTTTGACCTTCATCAATAAGTATTTCAAATCCTCTTCACTTCCGGCAAGTAAGGTAGTATCATCTTTGTAACGCAGGTTGTTAATGAGCATTCCTCCAACCCCAGTGCCTTGTTCTTTATGTAATCTAGCATCTCAGATTATTTGTTCAGCATACAGATTTAAAAGGTATACCATTCCTGGCTTTAAACCATGCAGTATCCCCTTGTTCTGTTTCTGTGATTGCCTCTTGATCTGCGTACAGATTCCTTAGCAACATAATTAAGTGTTCTGTAATTCCCATTGTCCACAATGTTAGCTATAATTTGTAATGATACTCAGTTAAATGCCTTTGCATAGTCAGTGAAACACAAGTAAACATCTTTCTGGTATTCTCTGCTTTCAGCCAAGATCCATCTCACATCAGCAGTGATATTCCTGGTTCCACGTCCTCTTCTGAATATGGCTTGTATTTCTGGCAGTTCCTTGTCAATATACTGTTGCAGTCACTTTTCAATGTTCTTGATTGAAATTTTACTTTCGTGAAAATTGTTCAGTAATTTCCACATTTGGTTGGATCACCTTTCTTTGAAATAGGCATAAATACAAATCTCCTCCAGTCAGTTGGCCAGGTAGCTGTCCTCCAAATTTCTTGGCATGGATGAGTGAGCACTTTCGGCTCTGCATCTGTTTGTTAAAATATCTCAGTTAATATTCCATCTAGTCCTGGAGCCTTGTTTTTCTCTGATGCCTTCAATGCAGCTTCCACTTCTTCCTTCAGTGCCATTAGTTCCTGATCATATGCTACCTCTTCAAATGACTGAACATCAACCAGTTCTTCCTGGTATGGCTGACTCTGTGTATTCCTTCCATCTTCTTTTGGTGCTCCCTGAGTCATTTAATATTTTTCATGTAAAATCCTTCACCATTGTAACTTGAGACTTGAATCTTTTTTCAGTTCTTTCAGCTTGAGAAGTGCAAAATATGTTCTTTCCTTTTGGTTTTCTATTTCCAGCTCTTTGCACATGTTATTATAATGCTTCATTTTGTTTTCTCAAGCTGTCCTTTGAAATCTTCTGTTCGGTTATTTTACTTCACCATTCCTTCCTTTTGCTGTAGCTGCTTGACATTAGTGAGCAAGTTTCAGGGTCTCTTTTGACATGCAATTTGTTCTTTTCTTTCCTTCCTGTCTTTTCAGTGATCTCTTGTTTTCTTCATGAATTGTGTCTTTGATGTCACTTCACAGTTCATCTGATTTTCGGTTATTAGTGTTCAGCACATCAAATCTGTTCTTGAGATGGTCTGTAAATTCAGGTGGGATACACTCAAGGCCATACTTAGGCTTTCAGGGACTTGTTACAATTTTCTTCAGTTTCAATTTGACCTTGCATATGAGCAGTTGATGGTCTGTGCCACAGCCAGCATCTGGTCTTGTTCTTACTGATGATATGGAGTTTTTTGTTGTCTTTTTCCACATAATGTAGTGGATTTGATTCCTGTGTATTCCATCTGGTGGGGTCCATGTGTGTTGGTGAAAAAAGGACATTTTCAATGAAGAAGTCATTGGTCTTGCAAAATTCTGTCATGCAATCTCCAGCATTTCTATCACCAAGGCTGTGTTTTCCAGCTACCAATCCGTCTTTGTTTCCAACTTTTGCATTCCAATCACTAGTGCATGTTCAATCAGTTCTGCACTGCAGAAGCTGGTAAAATTTTTCAATTTCTTCATCTTTGGACTTAGAGCTTGCTATGTAAATTTGAATAACAGTTATATTAACTGGCCTTCCTTGTAGATGTCTGAATATTATCCTACCACTGACAGCATTGTATTTCAGCACAAATCTTGAAAAGTCAGAAATGAAATGGAACTCATAAACATCAATATTCTAGGCATTAGTGAGCTGAGATGAACATGTATTGGCCATTTTGAATCAGACAATCATATGGTCTACTATTCCAGGAAGAGAAACTTGAAGAGGAATGGTGTTGTGCTGATCATCAAAAAGAACCCTTAGTATAGATTATTTTATCAGGATTTATTAATTGTAATTATCACTGAAGTGTTCAATTTAACTAATAATATAAAAGGTTAAGCTGTGTTTTAGTAAGAAGATATTCATAATAATACAGTTATGTTAATGTAAAATATTGTTTGAAACATCCCTTTAAAACCTCTTGTTCTCAAAGTGTCCACTTAGTCAAATGATTTAAATAATTGGATTTAACATTGTTTTGGAAGAAGCTTATCAAACCTGCAAGCTTAGAACAAGAAAAGCTAATATTTAACTCATGGTATCCAGTTTATTATAAATGCATGTGTAAAGACTATAGGACATGAGGAAGTCATTACATGTTTTCACTGAGGCCCTTGACCAAAGCAGGGTACTGGGAAAATCTAGGTTAGAGCATGCAGAATAAATACAGCTGTACAGTCCACCTCC
Organism: Heterohyrax brucei; assembly: GCA_028571685.1. Lineage (NCBI taxonomy): Eukaryota > Metazoa > Chordata > Mammalia > Hyracoidea > Procaviidae > Heterohyrax > Heterohyrax brucei. The sequence continues at coordinate 135,527,124 of CM053150.1, forward strand.
TTGTTCAGATGGTGCACTGTGCTGTCTAGATAAGTTATAAGGTTTGATAGCCTCTCTTGGGTGAACTCCTTTAGTGACAGCGCTACTGATGAATAGACTAGAAGAAAAGCATGGAATGAGAGATTGTAAATTCAAAAGTGGACTTGGATAAAGGGAGTTGAGAAGTCTGTGGATCAGTAATCTGACTAGGACAGCTAAAAGACTGAGAAAAACTGTGTAGGCTAAGGATAAGGAATAAGTTAAAGATTTCAGGCAGCTCAAAGGAGTTAAGCACTCCTGCTGCAATAGACCAAAGTCATTTAATCAAAATCAATTGCCCCATAGAGTTTCCAAGAAGTGCCTGGTGAATTTTTGGTTAGCAACCATAGCACTTAACCATTACACCATCAGGGTTTCCTTTTATTTAATAGAATTTACTAATTTTAATTAAACTGAATTTATTAGTCTTTCTGGTACATACTTTTTGTGATAAATTTTTGTCTTAAAGTAACAAAGACCTCACGTGTTCCTGTCTAAAAGCTTTGTTGATTTGTCTTTCACAAATGCAACATGTCAATCCATAATTCATTTGGAATAATTTGTATGTATGGCACAAATTCTATATTTATCCAATACTAGTTATTGAAAAGGCCATGTCTTCTTGATAGCTCTGTTGTGTTATCATTCTCATAAACAAAGTACCCACATACATATTCATCAAGTTCTGGATGACCTATTCTTTTCCATCGAGATATTTATCTTTGTTTGGATCTTTATGGTGAATATTGGTAATAGTAGGTAATATATTCAACTTTCTTCTTCATCTTGGTTAATTTTGTCCCTTTTCATTCCTATGTAGATTTTAGGGTGTCCACCACTGCTAACCTAAAGGTCTGCAGTTCATATCCACCAGGCGCTCCTTGAATGCTTCAGGGGGCAGTTCTACTCCGGCCTCTAGGGTCACCATGAGTCGGATCCGACTCAACAACCCTGTGTTACACCAGAATAAAATAATGTATTTTATTTGACATTCATAAACATTTGCTTAGGTATGCATACTCCTCAACTCATGATGGTGTTTTATGTGGACAACTCCATTGTAAGTCATTCCTGCATTAAGTCAAATACCTCTGTTTTTTCTTTTCATAATTATTACCTTTTATATTCAGTATTTTTATAAATCCTGTCTTTGTCATTGGATGTTGAAAACAATACATATAAATTGGCAAATGTATTTAATACACACATAAAAAATACAGAAATCATAAAAATTTACTCTGACGATGAAGATTTGGATGATTTTGGAATTTTGTCAATTGCAGCAATAATTCTGCTTGCAGAAGGTTCCGGATCATCTGGATGATCCCTGGGAATGGAGATGGTGTTTCTACTCAGAAAATTACTGAGAGTTGTCTTTATAGCCCTTTTTCTTTTTCCTTCATACAGTTCATGATAACATCACACCACTTCTTGAATCTGCCTATCTACTTCAGCAAAGCAATCAGCATTTGACTCTAGGTTTTAGTTTAGAAAACTGTGTCAGTGTTTTGAATAGTAGATTATAAAACTGAACATTTGCAAGTTAAAATCTGAGAATGATAACATCAGCAAATTATGCACTGTAACATTGTATGTAGTACATATTACTAACTATACGATATACAGAAAACAGAAAAAACAGTTGTAAAGGTGATTTCTCGTATCTCAAGTATCTCTTAAGTTAGAAACAACTGAAGTCTTTAATTTGTCTCAGCAATGCTTTGTAGCTTTCTGTACTGCAGTTATGTAGGTCTTCTAGATATATTTCTAAGAATTTGATGCTTGTGTATATTATAAATATTAATTGTAAAATGATAAACATTTCATTTCTGAATTTTTATTTCTGACTAGAAAGATGTAATTTTATTGAACTTCTAATCAGTAAACATACTCATTTTGTTTCTAATTCTTAATTATTTATATGTGGATTATTTTGAATTTTCCACAGACACAATTCTGTTGCCTGCTAACATGGAGTTTCATTTTGTTCTTTTCTTATCTTGTATGTTTTATTTATTATTTTTGACTTACTGTCCTAGCTGGATCCTTCAATATAATGATAATAGAGTTGATGATTTGAGGCACTGTCATCTTATTACCAACCAGACGGGAGAAACATCCATGCTTATTTTCTGTGCACAAGTAAAATTTATGTTTGACGTACAAAGTAAAAATTTAGGTGAATAAATCAACATTTGTCACGCTACTCCCATAACACACATTCTAGTGCCCCAGACCTCACTCTGATAAAATACTATTTATGGCATGTTCATCTCACCTGCATTTACAAGGTGAAGTTTGAGGGGGATTGCAAAAATAATCAGGCGGGGTTTTTGCTATTTGTGGCACTAAATAGGGCATTATTAAAGGGTCTTGCTGCCAGCATATTAATGTCTTGCATATCTGTGTATGTGAGCTCAGCATACTGAATCCATAATTAACAAGATTACCTTCTTAATCTTAGAGATTTATTTAGCACATATTTTGACTATGGTACTAGATGTCAATAAACCTAAAAACAATATATTGACAGTTATTTTGGTCTGGTCCGACTGGTCAGTATAGTGGAAAGGCCATAGACTTTGGATGAGTTCAAGCTTGGACTGGTATTTCACCCAGGGATTCAGCTTTCTGAACCTCATTGTCTTCATCTGCAAAGATAACATCAACAGTATATGAACATTAATCAAGATAATGTAATGAAGCTTATAGTTGTTGTGTTGTTGTTAGGTGCCATAAGGTGGGTTCCAACTTACAGCAACACTATGAACAACATAGTGAAACACTGCACAGTCTTGCACCATGACCACAATCATTTTTATGCTTAAGCCCATTGTTGCAGCCACTGTGTCAACCCATCTTGCAGAGGATTTTCCTCTTTGTCTCTGACTCTCCACTCTACCAAGCATGATGTCCTTTTCCAGAGACTTATCCCTCCTGACAAAATGTTCAAAGTATGTAAGCTGCAGTCTCTCCATCTTTGCTTCCAAGGAGGACTCTGGTTGTACTTCTTCCAGAATAGGTCTGTTCTTTTGGCAGTCTGTGGTACATTTAATGTTCTTCTCCAACATTACAATTCAAAAGCATCAATTCTTCTGTCTTCTTTGTCTATTGTCCAGGTTTCTCACGCATATGATGCAATTGAAAATACCATGGCTTGGATCAAGCACACCTTAGTCTTCAAGGTGATGTCTTTACTTTTGAATATTTCAAAGAGATCCTTTGCAGCAGATTTTCCCAATGTAATGTGTCCCTTGATTTCTTGACTGCCGCTTCACTAGGTGTTGATTTTGGAACCAGGTAAAATGAAATCCTTGACAATCTCAATCCTTTCTCTATTTTTCATGATATTGCTTACTGGTCCATCTGGAGGATCTTTTTCTTACTATGGACTACAGTGTTGGATCTTCATCATAAGTGTTTCAAATCCTCTTCACTTTTGCCAAGCAAGGTTGTGTCATCTGCATAATTCACATTGTTAATTAGCCTTCCTCCAATCCCAATGCCTCATTCTTCTTCATAGAATCAAACTTCTCAGATTGTTCAGCATACAGACCGACAAGGTATGATGAAAGGATACAACCCTGATGCACACCTTTCCTGACTTTAAACCCTGCAGTGTCCCTTGTTCTATTTGTACGACTGTACCTTGATCCATGTACAGATTTCTGAAGAGCATAATTAAGTGTTCTGGAATTCTCATTCTCTGCAGTGTTAGCCATAATTTGTTATGATTCACACAGTCAAGTGCATTTGCATAATCAACGAAACACAGCTAAACATCTTTCTGGTATTCTCTGCTTTCAGCCAAGATCCATCTGACATCAGCAACAATATTCCTGGTTCAATGATCTCTGTTGAATGCACCTTAAATTTCTGGCAGTTCCCTGTCAATACGCAGTTGCAGGCACTTTGGGGTGATCTTTCGCATAATTTTGCTTCTTTATTGAACTCTTAGCTGTACCAAACTGCAAAAATGCAAAGCATAAATTAACACTCGAGCAAGTTACTTAGATCCTGGGGTGACATAAATGGTTTTTGTTCAACTACTTATCAAAAGGTTGGCAATTTGAATCTACCCCATAGTACCACAGAAGAAAAGTTTGGCCATCTGTTTTTGTAAAGATCACAGCCAAGAATCCCTGTAGATCTCAGTCCTACTCTGCAATACATGAGGTTTCCGTGAATTGTAATCAACTCAGCAGCAATGGGTTTGGGCCAGTACGTTCTCATTTATTCTCATGTATGTGGGCATTTTTTTTATATATATAAATTACTTAATACCTCGGAATATAAAATCCCACTTTTATAAAATAGAAAATATGACGAATCTTAAAATCAGAGTACAGCACAGTTTCTGTCATGTGAGAAGCCTGTGATCAATGGTGGCAACTACTGTATCATTACTGTTGTTAAAGTTTCTGAAGATGAAGTGAGATAGGGTATGAAAAGCTCTCATGTCTTAGTTAGAAAGTGCTGAATTACTCAATTAGCACTCTATTACCTCGACTACAATAACCAAAAACAATACTAAAGACCGGCTCGTCAATTCTAAACAAGTAATGATCAGAATTAGGCTGGTTATTACAATAGCTATTACCCATTGCTGTTGGCTCTATCCAACTCATAGCAGCCCTATAGGACAGAGAACTGCCCCCCAGAGTTTCTAAGGAGTGCCTGATGGATTTTCACTGCTGACATTTTGGTTAGTAGCCATAGCACTTAACTAACTACAATGAGTGGAAAGTGTATATATAGGACAAAAGAATTTCTGAAAATTTTCCATAGTCTCTGCACATTCCTTTATCCTGTGGCTTATTTTGTCATTTATAAATATACTTCAGAGTGGGCTTTTTTAAAAGTCTAGATACAAAAACAGAAATTTCATGTGTTTACCATCTCAAAATTACTCTATGGACTTTCCTATGAAGAGCCATTTAAAACTGGCTAAGTAGGTGTTTTGACAAAATACAGAAGACTAAGGATATTACTATTCAGAACTGGGAAAGCCCCAAGTTTCTTCTCTCCAGCATCTTTACCTGCTGACAATTTACCTGCTGATAATCACACTAGTATTGAGCTTCCTTGCCTCTCATCTAATGATCTGGGGCCTTCATCTTCTGTACTTAACTAATTTCGTGAATGGGTTTTACCCATTGTTTTAGTTGGCTAGGGCTGCTCTAACAGAAATACCGCAGAATGGATGGCTTTAACAAAGGAAGGTTTATTCTTACACAGTCCAGTAAGTTGCAAGTCTATATTCAGGGCGTCCGCTCCAGGCGAAGGCTTTCCCCCTTGTTAGTTCTGGAGAAAAGTCCGGTAGTGCATCAGTCTTTGTCCAGGGAGCGTCTTGGCGCAGGAACCTCAGGTTTGAAGGACGCGCTCTTCTCCCGGTGCAGATTTCTTGATGGTGCGAGGTTCCCAATTCTCTGTTTCTCTTTCCTTTTATCTCTTGCAGGCTGAAAAGATTAAGGGTGAGGCAAGCCACACTCCAGGGAAACTCCCCCTACAGCAGAGCAGGGAAGTAATCCTATGCAGGAATTTACAGCCCCACCCTAATCCTTCAACATACAGTTTAGGGAAACCACACAATGGAGGGCAGTCCCAAGATACTGGGAATCATATCCCAGCCACATGCTACACATGTTTTTGGGGGTACACAATTCAACCCATGACACCCATTATGGCACATGGAATTATTTTCTCAAGAAAACAGCAATATTTCCTTCTGAGAAAGTGACAAAAGACTTCTTCCTTGTCTGTGCTGAGAAACTAACCACAGTCTTTATCACTGTAAGCTAACAAAGAACTTACTCTTACCAGTGACTAAATGAGAATGTATTGGCCCTTAAGAAAATGGTATGTCCCTCAACACACAGAAATGGACTGGGAATTAGTTTTTCTGCTTCCGACCTAAGCATATAGATACTCTTAAGTTTATCAATGTGATATGACATATGATTTTCCTGTAGTTAATGGGACTAATCAATAATGTGAAGATAGGGGAGACTGTGATAAACTAGGTATTTCAAAATTTGTTGTTCAAATTAATTGTTGGAGCAATGTAAAATGGTATTGTTTTTATTTAAAAGATGAGGGAACTGAAGGTTGTAAGACTAAATTACTTTTACATGTTAGCATCTGGTTAGTTGGTAAAGCCAGGATTTGAGACTCACTTGTTTTTGAGTTCAAGGTCACTGTTGTCTCTTTGTTTTACCCTATATTGCCTTAAAAAAAAAAAAATCTAGTTCTCCTTTGTCTAACCAAAATAACTGAGTTTACTTTCCTCTGCACATACATGGAGCAATTAGATTCCTTTATGTATATAGGTAGGTTCTGAATAATCTAAAACCACCCTATTCTACTGATCCCCACCCCACATGCAAGGCTTGCCTTTATTAGGGAAGAATAAATTATAAAGAAGCCTGCCTGACCCAAGTATCAGGATTGCTGTTTAGCTGTTTAGCTGATGTCTATCCCAGAAGGTTTCGATTTCTATTACCAGTTGAAGTCTATACCTGTTCTTAATAGCTGAAGGGGTAGTTTTATTCGAAATTTTATAATAATGAAATAATTTTTGTATCAGAAAAATTATCAACACTAACTGGGAATAATACTATAAGTTTAGATCTCACTACTCTAGTTTCATTTGATGCTCACAAAAAAAAGTAACAGTCCTTTTTAAGATGATGGACATTTCTTACCTTATGGGCTAGGTTAGGATGTACCAAGGTAAGTTCAGACACATATTTGTTACATAGAAAGCTGTTTTTCAAAAAATATTCTTATTATTACTGATGTATAGTTATATGGATTGGAAATAGAAATTTGGAATGGTGTTCAGCTAATGGTCACATCAGTTGTGCAGTAATTCCTACAAAACTTGGAATCCGTATAAAATGGAAACCTATCAGAGAAAGAAAACAAATACTGTATATAGGTGATAAAATTAAGGGTGATTTTTTAAATACTTTTCTTTTTAAGTTTCTGTATTAAACTCATTTTGCATTTATGAACTTTTTTTACATAATCATTTTTACATAATCAGTATAAGGTAAATCCTACCACAACAATATAAAGTGTCTAAAAATTAAATTTCTTAGGATGTGTGGCATGTTGCTGAAATGGTAGGCAGAAAAATAGTACTTATCACTTAGACTTTATTGTCATAAATGTACAAAAGTAAAGTTGTTCACACCTATAGCATACACAAATGATCTTGTATTGAACTAAGGAAGTTCATCTCTAATAATCATAAATCTATCATTTCCAGACAACATGTATACAAAAGGACTTCAGCTTATTCTCATTTGAACCAAAACCTATTCAGCATTATAGCAACACACAAGCCTCCACTAATAGACAGGTGGCTCACACTAGGTGCATTGGCTAGCTAGATAGACAGACAAACAGACACACAGACAGAAGAGATGCCATCATTCAGTTCAGACTCGTGGTGATCCCCTGTGCTGCAAACAGAACAACAGAACTACATTCCATGCACTTTTTGTGACAATGATCTTCTGGGAGCAAATCAATAGCTGTTTCTTCCAACATGCCACCGGACACATTTGAACTTCCAATTGCTGGTTTAGTAGCTTGTGCCATCCAAAGAATAACTGACAGAGAAAGAGACAGACAGAGGAGTCCTTGGATTATAAGCAAGTTTGTTTCCTAAATCTTTAAGTCGAATTTGTACTCAAGTCAAAACAGTTAGGTACTGTTTGTATCTGATATCAGTCAAATATTTTCCTTAGTACATAGTTTATAGTGTATGTTTCTATCCATTAAAAAAAATTAAAGAAACAATTCCAGATACACTAAAACACCTTTAACATAACAATACAGTGTTAATAATAATACTTTGGTGTGCATTGCAAAATAGCACCCATTTGTGCTTATCTTGAATTTTTAATATAGTAAGCTTTATGGCAGTTGGTTGATAACTATGGGTTGTATGTAAGTCAGATGTTTGTAACCTAGGCAGTACTTATATATTTAAATTCAGAATTGAAAAACTATGTTTTGAAAAAAGTTATTGGTTGTTAGCTAATTGATTTTAATGTTCTTTAAAGAACTTATGCAAATGCTAATATTTCCTTGCAATTACCTTTAGGTGTGTGTGCAATTACCTGAGGGTGTGTGTGCATATAGATACATATATAAATATGTATACATATATAAATATATATTTATATATATTATTTATATATATAAATATATATTTATATTTTTATATATATAAATATATGTATAGATTATGCTGAGTGAAATCAGTCAGTGGCACAAAGATAAATATTGTATGACTCATGTGATCCCCTGTGCTGCAGACAGAACAACAGAACTACTCTCCATGCAGTTTTCATGGCTATGACCTTTTGGAAGCAAATCAATAGCTGTGTATGAGACCCTTACTATAAGGACTTAAAAATAGACTACGTACAGAAGAAATGACTGTTTGATGGCTACAGGGATGAGGAGAGAGGCAGAGGCTGGTCATAGATTATATAGTTGATAGAAATTTGGTTGGGTGAAATCAGTGAAAACACACATTAGAATGAAGATCAATTTAACTGGGCTCCAACATAACTTGAAAACTCTTCCAATCTTGACCCATGATGGCAAGGATAGAGTAGCAGGGGTGTGGGTCAAGGGACTATGCTCTCAGCAGACATCAAGGCCAGTTGGCATAACTAGTCTATTACTAAGAGAGTCTTCTGCACCCCATATTGGTAAGTGGCTTCTGGGGTCTTAAAAACTAGAAAGTTGCCATCTGAGATACACCAAATGGTCCCAACTCACCTGGAATGGATGACCACCAAGGGCAACCACAATATGAGGGGAAAGAGCCCAGGAGACAGAAGGACCCATGTGAATTGGTAACTGTATCAACATGTGACCAGAAGAACCAGATGGTGCTCGGCCATCACCAATGACAGCCATGATGGGGTTCACAGTGTTGAGTCCCAGTGGTAACACACAAAAAAGGGGAGCTACTCTAAGAACTCCACTAAAAGGCCACAATTGATGGTCCAAAGACCTGGGAGTTCCCCTGGGAGCATGGCCCCTAGACCTGATGCTGCCCCTGATCATAGATCATTAGTGAGGTCAACTCTTCGGATAGGAATGGATTGGACTCGGGGACACAGAGTGACCATATCATGTGTACACTTTATGGTTCTATGCATCTACAGGATGTTGTCCTATTGGCCTCTTATTAGAGGGGAGCAGAGAGGGTGGAGAAGAGAGGACGTGAGATTGTTAAGAGGATACCACATGTATGGAATAGACAGAAGGAGTGTGCTGTCACTAGGCAAGGAAAGCAGAAGGAGCTGCAGATAGGCGGGCATGCAATTTGAATTGTATTGTAAACTTTCATTCAATCACAATTAAAAAAAAGAGAGAGATCACGTATCACCCTAGCAACATGGCTTAAGAGGAACATTGTATCCTAAAACATACCACAAGCAAAGCCCTCATCTGGTAGATTTATTTTAGCTTGTACTCCTTATTAACTGGTCATGTTGTCCTGGTGAAAATAAATATTGCCAGGACTTAAAAAAAGGTGTTCAAAATATTTCAATGCACTATGTGCATCGAAAGTTCAGTTAATTATTGTTCATTACTAAAAAAGACAAGGGCTCACAAAAACTGGCTACACACAAGCACCTTTATACAAATAATGTCCTCTCTACTGCTTCATTTGTGGTCCCGTGACTAGGCATGTGTGGGTTTGCCAGTGGGGGGGGGGTGTCTTTAAATCACCGATTAATACTTTTTCTCTTTATTCTTTTTCAGTTTTCAGATCAGTTTGGAACAAGTATTTTTACACACTGCTGGAGCAAACAGATACAGAATCGGAGTGTAGCACAAATGGCTAATTGTTCAACTAATAACCAAAAGATCAACAGTTCAGACACTCTCAGAGGTACTTTGGAAGAAAGACTTGGAGATCTGTTCTCAAAAGGTGACAACTTTGAAAATGCTAAGGAGTGTGGTTCTGCTGTGTACTCGTGGTGCCACCTTGAGGTGGAATCAACTCAGTGACAACTGGTGCTGATACCAAACAGGTACCAATAAATTTGGAAGACCCAACAGTGCTACTACTTGAAAGACAGAAGAACCTCTTAACAATGTACATTATTTCTGTCATTATCTTCTTTCTCTATTTATCACAGGATTTTAGCCTAATCCAAGAGAAAGGAGGGATAAAAAGAATATTATAGGTAGATGATAAAAGCCATTTTCTGGTTGTGACAGTCATATGATTGCAATGCCAGCAAGCACCAGCTCTCTTTGCAGTTCTCTGTGTAATCCCAAAGTGGTAATTGTCCAATTTTCTCCACTCTGAGAAAAGGCTTATGTTATAGCAGAATCACTCCTGAATTCCAACAGCAAATTACTTTTGGCCAAAAACTAAATGGACTGGGCTGTTATCCACAATGACTAAACAGGTCCATCACCCATAGTGGAGATTAAAAAGGGGAACTATAGTAGACTCTGAAAGCTTGACTTACTAAGAACAAAATTTAAGCATAAGTGGTCCTGTCCTTGCTTCCCAGATAATTATATTTTCATTGTCATTAAGTCACAAGCTAGTAATGCCAGGAGAAAAGATTTTCACAAGAATGCAAGTACACAATAAACCTATGAATAGCATGGCATGTGATCTCTACAATTTGAAGACCAATTACATGTCTGATAAATGACAGACTTAGTATTCACTTTACGTGTCAGCAGAGCTTCTTCCCTCCACCTCCCGTAATTTTCTTTGTTTCCTGTATGTTAGTGTCTTACCTTACCAATCTCTTGAAAATATTAAGTGATAGTTTAAACATTGTATCATAACTGTCAAGCATTTCTCATAGGATTATAAATCTATATATTCTCTCAAGAGCATAATTTGGCAATACATATGAAGAGCTTTGAAAATGTATATAGTTTCTGAGCTAAGAATTTTACTGTAAGAAATTTTCTATCAAGGAAATAATCATAACTGTCCACAGAATTAGGGCCCTGGGTGGCACAAATGACATGCGCTTGTCTATTAACCTTTGGTGGTGGTTAGAACTCACTTACCAGTGCCTTGAAAAAAGACCTTGACAATCTGTATGCATAAAAATTATATCCAAGAAGACCCTATAGAGCAGCTGTACTCAGTAATATGTAGTCAAGTTATCTTGAGTCCAGATCCACTCAATAGCAGCAGACTTGGTTTTCCATTGTTGCTGATATTCCAAAAACTCAGCTATTGGATTTTCCTGAAAAAATGGAATTATAATGACAAAAAAGTGTAAATAATCAAAATGTCTGTTCATAGGGGATTTTAAAAATTAGTTTTGGCATGTCAACACAGTGAGATATTAAAGAGGCAATGAAAAGATATTACGATGATTATAAGATTCTCATGTTATTACATGAACAAATCACGAGAAAGAGAAGCATGACATTTTGAAATGATAAAAAAAAAAAACTCTTCTGCACAGACAAATGTAAGCAAAACAACAATCTCTAGACAGACACATTTCCCAAGGCCAGCAGTGGTGAGATATTTGGCAATATTATGGATAAGATGGAAACTCTATGGGGCAGTTCTGCTCTGTTTTACAGGGTCACTATGAGTTGGAATCCACTCAATGGCCGTGAGTTTTTTTGTTTGTTTTGTTTTGTTTCATGGATAAGTTACACCTATGTATATCACATCTGACAATTAAGTTCACAGGCTCATGCTAGAAAAAGTGCTACATACCTTATTTTGAGTATCACTGTGGTCACCTCCAAAGTACCCCCTTTGGGAAGATACACACAAATGCCGGTGACTAGTCTTCTCTTCAAAGCAATTTTGGAAGTCTTTTTCTGAAATGTCTATCAGAGCTGTCGTTGTATTACCCTTGATATACTGAAGGTCATCAAAATGTCTTCTTTTCAATATTTCCTTTATCTGCTGGCACAGAGAGAAGTCATTGGGGCCAGATAAGGTGAATAGGGAGGATGTTCCTATACAGTTATCTGTTTACTAGCTAAAAACTCCCTCACAGATACAATGCCATGTGAGCTGGTGCTTTGTCATGATGCAAGAGCATGAGTTGCCAGCAAAAATTTCAGGTTGTTTTCATCTAACTTTTCATGCAACCTTTTCAGCACTTCCAAAGAGTCAGCTTGGTTAACTGTTTGTCTAGTTGGTACAAATTCATAATGAACAATCCCTATGATATCAGAAAATGTTAGCAACATCATTATGATTCTTGACTTGGACAAATGGAATGCTTTTGATCATGGAGAATTGGCTGACTCTTTTTTGCACTTTGACTCTTTATTTCAGGGTTGTATTGGTGCTCCTATGCTTCATCACCAATGATAACATAGCCCCAAACATCTTCTTGCCTCTCCAAAAGGCCTTAGTAAACTTCAACTCTCCTTTGCTTTTCATTCATTGGTGTGCCCCTTTGGTACTATTTTTGCATGTACCTTTCTCATGTCAATTAAGAATTAAGATTTTTCCATTTCTCTATCAGTGTTTACTTGGTCTGCTATCCTTCTCACAGTCACCCAACAATTTTGACACACAATTTGAAGAGTTTTTGAATGTTTTCTTGAGTTCTTCTCGTTATTGGCTTCCCTGACCTCTCTTCATCACTGACATTTTCTCTCCCTTCAGAAAAACATTTAGTCAGCTTGTACACTGCTGTTTTCTTCATGGCATTATCCACATGAACTAACATGTCCCTGATTTCACTTACACTCCTGCCAAGCTGAACAAGAAATTTAATGTTACTCTTACTCGAGCTCCGTGATTCTAGTGATGCCACACAAAAACATGCAACAATAATAATGAACGCCACTCAGCAAGACACCACACATTGACAGGAACACAGCTGTGAGGCACTGATATACCAAAGTTATAAAATCTTACTGAGTTGTTTGTACAGTCCTGCTTACATAAGCATGCAATGGCAAGTTTGTGAACTTCGTTATCAGATCACCCAGTATGAATATGGGTATATATGTGAGTATATATGCGTGTATAATTAATTTCCTTGACTGAACAGACATTACTCAAGTAATTTTAAAAAGACACTAAGCTACTGTTTTAAAATTAGCTGATAAACACAAGTTCATCTCTACATTTGAAGAGACACAACAGCAAAAACATACTACTCTTTGGAGATGAAGGCAGTTGTTAAAAAAGAAATTCTGTTCACTCTTTGCCTCAGAAAATAAAGAAAAAGAAGATTTGACATATTAGACTACTTCAGAGAAATTGCCAGATCCTATTATGAAATATTTAGATGGATATGCTACCTGCTCAGCTGCTGTTATTATTGTGTGCCAATCAGTCCATTCTGACTCACAGGGACCCTGTAGTCTAGAGGGCAGAACTGTCCCAAGGGTTTCCAAGGCTGTAATCTTTCCAGAATCAGACTGCCATGTCTTTCTCTCTTGGTGCAGCCAGTAGGTTCAAAGCTGCCCAGCATTTGATTAGCAGCCAAGCACTTAACAAATGTGCCACCAGGATTCCTTCTTACTTGGCTAGGGATAATGTTTGTCATACCCTAGTCAATGTACCAGTTGAAAAACTTGTATCTGGAGGAGAAAAAAAGTCCCAAACAGAGAAAACTAGAGATCAAACCTAAACAATTAAGTTTCATCTCTTCCTAAGATGCAAATACATAGTGCCAGTGAATCAAACTACAAAAATATAAGTAGTATCAAAGAATGTTGAAAACAAGATTTTAATTTGTCAAGTTTAAGGAAAGATCAACATGATTTGAAAAAGTAAAAGTCTTTAGATGTAGACAGACAGGAGAGAAAGAAACGAGCAGAAATTTTCCCTTTAAAGATAAATGCTTTTCTTACTGACAGTTATCAGATGTTTATTTGTCCTCTGAAATCATGTGTACATTTGTCCTCAGTAAGTTTTACATTGCTAGATCTGTTTATTGTTCCTTACCCCATCCTCTGTCATGTTCTCCTGTAGATTTTCATGTATTCACCTTGCTTTTAGCTTGCATTTTCTCATTTCTGTGCACTTTTGTTGTCTCTATTTCCTAATACACACATACACACACAAAATGGCAAATATAAACTCTGAGATATGAAGACTTGGGGCAAGTAGATCCCCAGAATAAAAGCTTCATTGAAAAACACTCAGAAGTCTTTAGTTAAAATCAATTACAGTTGTGGATTTTAGAGCACAGAAAAATACAGTAAACTGGCTCTGTCTTTAAAAGTGAAAGCTCAATATTTGTTACTCTGGCAGGAGGGTATGTGTTGCTGCCCGCGGAGCTAGTCTCAATAGAAATACCCATTCATTTAATGATCTATTATTTCTTCAAAGCACTGAAACCTGAACAAAACCAGACCGAATGCTACTCTTTGGGCTCATAGGGCTAACTGACTTATTTCTCCTTTCTCTCAGGAAATAAAAATGATGAAGATCTGACAAACTAGACTATTTCAGAAAAAGTTGCCAGACCCTGCAATGGGATATATAGATGAGATATGATCTAAGCATGGTTAGAGATTGTATGTGTTAAATCCTTGTCAACATGTTCCCTATACATCCCAATATAGACTGACATTTGTAGACAATTCAATTTAATGCATCTTCCCATTCTTGCTAGCTATCTCTGATTGCCTTAGAATACCATGTGCAGAAAACAAACAGGCATTTTGAAGCAAAGAGATGATCACCAGCTTTGAACTCACTCAAGTTGCTGTAAGACCCTTCTAATATTTTGGTTAATTCAGTGGCGGAATTCTCACCTTCCATGAAGGCAACTAGGATTCAATTCCCTGCCAGTGTACTACACCAACAGCCACAAGCCAACTGTCAGTAGAGGCTGTGTGTTGCAGAACAGGTTTAAGCATGGCTTCCAGAGCAAGATAAACTAGGAAGAAAAGCCTGGCAATCTACTTCAAAAGCAGTCAATTAAAATCTTGCCATTATCTTTGGTTACTGTAGAGTCCACTGTGACTCATGGTGACCTCAGGAGATATAAAATGGCATGGCCACTGTAAAAACAGTTTGACAGTTCCTCAAAAAGTTGAACATAGAAGTACCACATGACTTAGCAATTCCAATCTTAGGTATACACCCCCTAAAAGTAAAGGATGGAATACAAACAGAAACCTGCACACCAATGTTCATTGCAGCGCTTTTTATGATATCTAAAAGCTGGAAATAATCAAATGTTCATCAACAGATTAATAGATAAGCAAAATATGGTACATACACATAATGTAATACCACTTAATCACAAAGGTAAATTAACTCCTGATGCATGTCACAATATGGATGAATCTTGAAATATGTTGAGTGAGCTAAGTCAATAATGAAATGAAAAACAGTGTTATTTGGAATAAGCAAAATATGTGTATCGCCAGCCAGCCAAGTGCGGTCGAGTCAAATTCGACTGTGTACATATATATATACACACACACACAAACGTGTGTGTGTGTGTGTGAAATGAGCAGAATATTATTACTGGTTATCAAGTATGGGAGGGGAAAGGGAAGAGAGTTATGTGTGGAGGGCATTTGAGCTTATGTGAATGGTGATGGAATGATTTGGAAAATAATGAGAATAGTTGCATAACTTGAGAATGCAGTCAGTGTCACTGAACTGTGTTTGTAGATTTTGTTGAGATACTATGTTTTGTTATGCATATTTTCATCACAATAAGTAAAAGAAAAGAAGAGAGAAGAGAAGGAAAGAAAGCCCTAAAAGTCACAGAATCTAATCTGCAGCGTTCATGGTAATGATGCAGGGCCAGGAAATGTTTGGCTCCATGGGATCACCATGAGTCAGGAGCTGAATCAATGGCAGCTATCAACAAAAACAACACTTCAGAGGTGGCAGAACAACTAAATAAACTCCTATGCTAGGACATGATTTTTAGAAATGATTACAGTCTTCAGTGTGAATTTCCTCTAAACATAAAGAAAATGAAAATCCTTACAACTGGATCATCTTTACAACTGGATCAACAAACAATATCACAATAAGTAGAGAAAAATTGGAATTGTCAAAGATTTCATTCTTCTTGGATCAACAACCAATGCCCATAGACACAGCAATCAAAAAATCAAAGAATGGAGAAGCAGGGCCAAGAGGGAAGACTAGACACACATCTCCTCAATTCCTTCTGAAAACTAAGGCCCAGAATGATAACCAAATGGAGCAGCATGGACATCTGGGGAGCACTAGGGTCTGGTATACTGGTGTCAGATTTGGCTAGGCACCAGTATTGCACTAAACTATCCTTCTCACAGGCAAGCCAAAGGCCTCTCACCCACCCTTCTACTAACTGTTTCAGAGGACTGCAGGTACTGATACTTTCTTCCTTATCTGTGGCAGGGACTGGGCATGAACCAGCAAAAATGCTGAACTGTAATGCTTAACTAAACAGTATATAGCACAACAGAGAGACAGTGTGTGGAACATCCACATATTAAGAGTTCAGCTGCTGACTGAGGGCACCACTGCCCCTCCACCATCTCTCCTCCGAGCTGCACCATAGACTCCACTATTCCACAGCAGGAAGGGAAGTTTGGCCAGGACACCATGTTGGTCAGCTGGAATCCTGTGTCACCCAGCCAGGGGCCTTGGCTGTGGCTGATTCTCAAGCAGAGCAACAGCCCGTCTAGCAAGAAAATAGATGTTTGAGACAATTAGTGTCTAGCTTTATGGTTGGGGCCTGGCAGAGGATGGCAGCCAGCCAAGTGCCGTCAACTCAGATCCAACTCATGGGTGCCAGGGCAGCAGAAAGGCCCTAATTTCTACCTACTTTGAAATACATCATTATGTGGGGAAAGGCTATGGGGTACTTTTGTTGTCAGCTGGAAGGTGGGTCCTGTGACACCTCAGGGCCTGACTGATTTCAGCAACTGTTGGGCAGCTCCAGGCTTAACAGTATAGTACTGTTTTAAAATAAGACTGCTTAGAGAAAGAACTGCTGAGTGAGCCGGTGGCATCTCCTCCACCCTTCACTGACCCACATCATAGGATCAGCTGACAGCATCCCAGTGACTCCACAAGTGGGGTGCCATCTTTGCCAGCCAGGAAGCAATCTGCAACTGCCCTCTTAGAACTACACCTCAGCTCCTGATGAGGTAACCCCAGAGAAATAAAACAGCTTCTAGATGGAGCAAAGACTACGATCAATAGCTAACCACCTAAGGCAGCAGTCCACCATGGTTCTGGAAAACTCGCACAATAAAGAATCAAAAAACTTCCCAGATGAAGAAGCTTTTCTGAAACAATCAGAAGTCAAGTACAAAAGAATTACATATAGAGCCCTCCTTGAGATTAAAAAAAAATGCAGCAGGACAAAATGAAACATTAAGTAAGCTATTTGAACTGACGGAACAGCAATGATCTGAAATCCAGCAGATCAATAACAAAATTACAGAATTAGACAATTCAATCCAAAGCCAAAAGAGCAGAATTGAGGAAATGGAAGTCAGACTTAGCAACCTGAAGGATAGAACAACTAATATCATCATTTATGGGGAGAAATTGGAGAAAAGAAATAAGAAACATGGAGAATCATATGGGCATCTATTAAGAGGAATAATCTATGAATAATAGGAGTTCCTGAGCAGGGAGAGATAGATGAAAATACAGAGAGCATTGGTATAGAGTTGCTGACAGAAAACTTCACTGAAACTATGAAAGAAGACATCTAAGATGTGTATTGAATGTCACAAAAAACTAGACCCCAAAAGAAAGACACCAAGATATATTATAATCAAGCTTAATAAAATGAAACATACAGAGCCTCTTAAAGGCAGTGAGGCTCAAAGCAAAGCTAACATTCAGAGGGAAATCCTGTAGGCTTTTGCTGGACTTCTCTGCAGAAATGATGTTGGCAAGAAAGCAGTAGGATGACACAGCCAAAGCCCTGAAGGAGAAAAACTTCCAAACAAGAATTATACATCTAGCAAAATTGTCTCCAAGTGTGAAGGTGAAATTAAGACATTCACAGATACTCAGAAGCTTAGAGACACTGTAAAAACCAAACCAAAACTACAAGAAATACTGAAAGAAGTTCTTTGCTTAGAAAAACAAAAACACTAAATGTATACTTAAGGAGGCAATGCATGATTCAGCATCCAGAATCCTACTCATTTAGGGAAGTCAGTAAGCCCAATCAAAGCTACATTATTAAAAGAAGGGAATCAGTGATCATGTCACAAAAACTATGACATCATCACACTAAACAGAGGGATGTACTGCAGTAGGTATAACCCTTTCAGATGAAGGTGAAATTAAAAAGCTATGCAGAAGTTAAAGCCTGGTTTAAACTTAGAATAGTAAGGGGGATCGTATGGGTAGCTGCAAAGCAAAATAACAATGAGATGTATCAAAACAACGAGTATAACACAGGAGTTTCAACAAACACAAAATGAACACTGAAAAAGATGAAAAGTCAATCTATAAGGAAAAATGACCCAGAACAAAATGTTAAGAAAAAGGTAGGAAACATCAACAACACAAAAATAAAGTCATCAAAATGACTGCACTAAACACATACCTATCAATAATTACACTGAATATAAACAGACTGAACACTCTGATAAAGAGACAGTGAGTGATATCGTGGATCAGAAGACATGGCCTGTCTATATGCTGCTTATAAAAACAACCTTAAGAGTCAAAGACATGAACAAACAGAAAATTAAAGGATGGAAAATATATATGAAGCCAACTCCAGCAAAGAATAGCTGGAGTGGCAATACTAATCTCAGATAAAAGAGACTCTAATGTAAGATCAACCACCATGGACAAGGAACATCACTATTTATTGCTGAAAGTTTCAATACGTAAGCAGAACATAACAAAACTAAATATAAATGCACCCAATACCAGAGCATCTAAATACATCAAATAAACACTGACGACATTGAAAAATGAGATAGATCACTCCACAATAATAGTTGCAGACTTCAACACTCCACTTTCAGCAATGGACAGATCACCCAGGAAAAAACTAAGTTTCAGAAGATCTCATTGCAACACTTAACCAACTAGAACTCATCAACATATACACAACTTTTTATCTATCAATAAGTAAGTACACTTTCTTCCCCAATGTGTATAGAACATTTTCCAGAATAGACCAGGTGTTAGGACGTAAATCAAATCTAAACAAAATCCAAACCACTCAATTGTTGCAAAGCGTCTTCTCAGACAATAAAGCCATAAAAGTTGAAATGAATAGCACAAACACACACACACAAAAATAGGTAGAAACTGGAACTCCTGGAAATTGAACAACACCTGGCTCAAAAAGCCACAGGTTATAGAAGAACTGAAGGGCAAAATAAAGAAACTGATGGAAACTAATGAGAATGAAAACACATTCTACCAGAACCTATGGGTTACAGCCGTAACAGTGCTCAGAGGTCAATATATCTCTATAAATGGACACATTTGGAAGGAAGAAAAGACCCCAACCAAAGAATTAACCCTACGTTTTGAACAAATAGAAAGACAGCAACAGAGAAGCCCCTCAAATGCCAGAAGAAAATAGATACTAAAGTTCAGAGCACAAGTAAATGAATTAGAGAATAGAAGAACAATTGAAAAAATTAACAAACCAAAAGCTGGTTGTTTGAAAATATCAAGAAAACTAATAGACCATTAGCTAAATTTACAGAAGAAAAATAGCAGAGGAAACAAATCACCCAAATAAGAATGGAAATGGGAAATGTCACAACTGATCCAACTGAAATTGAAAGTATCATAACAGAATACTATGAAAGGCTGTACTATAACAGGTTTGAAAACCTAGAGGAAATGGATAAATTTCTAGATTCATATCACCTACCAAAATTATCACAAGGAGAAGTAGAACAACTTAATAAACCCATCACAAAGGAAAAAACTGAAAAAGTCATAAAAAAAAAAACTACCAAACAAAAAGTCCTGGCCCAGATGGCTTCACCATGGAATTCTACCAAACTTATAGAGATAAGTTAACTCCAATACTACTGAAGATATTTCACAGCATAGAAAGGGGTGGAATACTCCCAACTTAATTCTATGAAGCCAGCATAACCCTGATACCAAAGCAGGGAAAGATTCCACTACAAAAGAAAATTACAGACGAATATCACTCATGAACCTAGACGCAAAAGTCTTCAACAAAATTCTAGCCTATAGAATTCAACAATATATCTAAAAAATAATTCATCATGACCAACTTGGATTCATACCAGGCATGCAGGGTTGGCTCAACATCAGAAAAACAATTAATGTAATCAACCAGGTAAATAACAAAGGATAAGAATCACCTGGTTCTGTCAATTGGTGCAAAAAGAGAATTTGACCAAGTCCAACACCTATTTGTGTTGAAAACTCTCAGCAAAATAGGATTAGAAAGTGTCATGGATTGAACTGTGTCCCCCCAAAAATGTGTGTAGCCATTTGGCTGGGATGTGACTCCCAGTATTTTATGATTGTCCTCCATTTTGTGATTTTTCCTATGCTGTTTGTTAAAGAGGATTAGGGTGGAACTGTAGATACCTTCCAAAGATACCCTCCCTGCTTCATTTAAAAGAAATTTCCCTGGATTGTGGTTTGTACCATCTTTTATCCTTTCATTCTATGAGAGATAAAAGGAAAGGAAGGCACGCAGAGATTTGGGAACCTCATATCATCAAGTAAGCAGGACCGGGAGCAGAGCACATCCTTCAGACCTGAGATACCTGCATGAAGATGGTCACTGAATAAAGACGATGTAACACGAGGACTTTCCTTCAGAGACAACAGAGGGAAAGCCTTCCCCTGGAGCATACACCCTAAACTCAGACTTGTAGTCTACTGGACTATGTAAGAATAAACTTTCTTTCGTTAAATCCATTCACTTTGTGGTGTTTATGTTAGGGCAGCACCAGAAAACTAAAACAGAATTTGGTTCTGAGATAGTGGGGTGCTGCTCTACAGATACCTAAAATGTGAAAGAGGCTTTCAAACTGTGAGTGGATAGAAAACTCAGAAATAACTGAGGAGAACCGTTAACACTGAAGAAGGCTCAGATGATGAGAAATAACAGTAGCAGAGCCAGACCACAGTGAGATAGCATTGCAGCCAACCCATGTACCAAGGGAGCTGAGTGTCTGTGCACAGACGTTTCTTGGCAGAGT
This sequence comes from Heterohyrax brucei, assembly GCA_028571685.1. Lineage (NCBI taxonomy): Eukaryota > Metazoa > Chordata > Mammalia > Hyracoidea > Procaviidae > Heterohyrax > Heterohyrax brucei. The sequence continues at coordinate 135,548,295 of CM053150.1, forward strand.
GGGCTGCCTCCAGGCATTTGAATCTGTGGAGATAGGCTTGCTGACCCACAGAGCCAGACAGCTGAGTGCCTGTGTGCAGGAGGCTTCCTAACTGAGTGGATGCCTCTGAGCACTTGAATCAGTGGAGTTATAGAGCTTTGGAACACTTGCCTCAGCAGGGCAAATATGAGCCTGAAGCCTGGGCCATGAGGCCATAGGAAGCAGAAGCTGAGGAGACAAAGTGCATAAGAAGCTGAGCTGCCTTGTCTAGCCAAGGATGCCCACTCTCACCACTTTTTATCACCATTGTGCTAGAGGTTCTAGACAGAGCAATCAGACAAGACAAAGAAATAAAGGGCATCTGCATCAGTAAAGAAGAAGTAAAATTTCCTTATTTACAGATGACATTATCATATACACAGAGAGCTCTGAAGAATCTATAAATAAACTACTAGAATTAACAGAAGAGTTCGCCAAAGTATCAGGACAGAAGACAAACATAAGCAAATCAGTAGGATTCCTTTACACCAACAAAGAGATCATCAAATAAGAAATCATCAAATCAATACCACTTACTATAGCCCTGAAGAAGATAAAATATCTAGAAGTACATCTAACCGGAGAAGTAAGAGACCTATACAGAGAAAATTACAAGATCTTAATGCAAGAAACCAAAAGAAACTTATATAAGTGGAGAAACCTACCTTGCTCATGGATGAGAAGACTTAATATTGTCAAAATATCTGTATTACTCTAAGCAGTTTATATATATAATGCAATCCCAATAAAAATCTAGTGTCATTTTTTAAACAGATGGAGAAACAAATCATTAACTGTGCTTGGGCAGGGAAGAAACCATGAGTAACTAAGCACTACTGAAGAAGAACATAGTGGGAAGCCCGGCATGACCTAATCTTATAACCTGCTATGCGACCAGAGTAGTCGAAACAGCCTCGTACTGGTACAAAAACAGACATGTAGACCAATGGAACAGAATAGAGACCCCAGAAATATCACCATCCTCTTACGAATGGTTGATATTCAACAAAGGCCTAAAGGTCATAAAGTGACTGCTCTGGCAAGGAACAGTCCATATAGTCCCTGCTGTAGCAGGAGAAAAGTGGGGTTGCAGTTCTAGAGCTCTATTAAAAGACTAGACTTGATGGTCCAAAATCAGGGAGGGTCCCCTGAGGACCACCCCTAGACTCAGCTAGGCCAGAGCTGAAATAGTACTGAAGCCAACTCTCCAAAGACTGAACTAGACTGTAAGACCTAGAGTGATGCTGATGAAGTGTGTCCTTATTGTCTTAAATATATACATCAGGCAGTCAGAGCAACTCCTATCTACAGGCAAGACAGGCGGCAAGAGAGAAATTGATGGAATGAATAAAGGAAGCACAAGGTGGAATGGATTAATGTGCTGTCACGGGGTGGGGAGAGCAGCTAGAGTTGCACAGCTGTGTGTGTGTGGTTTTATATGACAAATTGACTTGAATAATAAACTTACACTGAAAGCACAATAAAATATTAAAAACAAAAAATTAAATAAATACAAAATCGACAACAATGAAAGAAAGGAACAGAAACTCTTAAGCAAAAAAGAGCTTAGTACATAAAAGCAAATGGTACTAAGTAACAGTCAACACCACAAAAACAAAGCACAACAAAATGCCAGTTGTTGATTTATACCTATTGAAAATCACTCTAAATGTAAACGGATTACTGACATAGTAACAGAATAGATTTTTTATAAAAATGACCCATCTATATGTTGTCTAAAGAGACACATCTTAGATACAAAAATATAATAAGTTAAAAATCAAAAGATAGAAAATATATATATATCAAGCAAACATTTACTAAAAAAGAACAGATGTAGCAGTATTCAGCTCTAATAAAATACACTGTAAGGCAAAATTCACCACAAAAGACAAGACAGGGAGTTATACAATAATTAAAGGCTAAACTAATAAATAGGACACAACCACAAGAAAACATATATTCACCTAATGACTGGGCATCAAAATACATAAAAACTCTAATGGAACTGAAAAAAGGAATAGGCAGTTTCACAGCAATAATAAAAGGCTTCAGCATACCACTTTCAGTGAATCAAAGAACGACTCAAAAGAAACTCAGCAAAGACACAGATGATCCAATTGCCCCAAAAGGTCAGCTTGACCTAATGAACACTCCATCCAACAACAACAAAGTATGCATTCATTCCTAGTGCACATGAATCATTCTACAGAATTTTAGGCTACAAAGCAAACCAGAATAAAATTCAAAACATCAAAATAATACAAAGAGCAATAATATAAAAGTTTAAATCAAAAACAAGAACAGCAAAGAAAAAAATCAAACACACGCAAAATGAATGACACCTCACTTAAAAACTAGTTTATAAATGAAGAAATCAAAGATGAAATTAAAAAAAAAAAAGTCCTGCAACTGAAAATACATCTTACCAAAACCTTTGGGACACAGCAAAGGTAGTGTTCAGAGGATAATTTATAGCAATAAACGCATAAAAAAAGGGTGGACCAAAATCAAAATATCTTAACTCTAATAAAGAGGAAAAAAGTAGCAAGAAAAAACCCAGTCACCCAAAACAGAAAGTAACAAAGATTGCAGCAAAAATAAATGAAATAGAGTATAGAAAAGATGCAGAAAAAATCAGCGATATCAGAAGTTGGTTCCCTGAAAGGATCAATAAAATTGACAAACTTCGGGCCAAAGTGAAAAAAAAAAAAGCAGGAGCAGAGACAAATAACCCATATAAGAAATGAGATGGATGATATTTCAACAAACACAAGTGAAATTAAAAGAAACATAACAGAATACTATGAAAATTTCTACTCCAACAAATTTGAAAACCTGGAGAAATGGACAAATTTTTATAACTACACTACCTACTTAAAAAACACGAACAGGTAGAAAAACTGAACAGAACCATAACAAGAGACTGAAGATGTAAAAAAAATAATGCAAACAAACAAACAAGAATCTGTGATATGTACGGCATTAAAGAATAGCTCACACTAGTACTCCTCAAACTATTTTGGAGCATAGAAACAGAAAGAATACTCCCAAATAACTTTCATGAAGCCAACACAATGGTGATACCAAAGCCAGGCAAAGACCACAAAAAAGAAAATTACATGCTTCCTTAAAAAATGGATATAGATATACCATTTGAACCAGTAATTCCACTACTTGGAATATATCCTACAGAATCAAGGCCTTTCACACCAACAGACACGTGCACAAGAATGTTTATCGCAGCACAATCCACTATAGCAAAAAGAAGGAATCAATCCAAGTGCCCAACAACAGGGGAATGGATAGGTAAACTATGGTATATATACTCAATGGAGCACTATGCAATGATAAAGAATAATGATTCCAGGAAACATCTCATAACTTTGTTTCAAGTGGAAGACATTATGCTAGGTGAAAGTAGCCAATGAAAAAAGGACAAAACCCCTACGATAAGATCTCAAAAACAGACTTATGTATAGAAGAAAAGACTCTTTGACAGCTGCAAGGGGGGGGGCGACAGGAGGAGGGTTTAGATTAGAAAGTTGGTAGAACTTTGGTTGGGCAAAATCTGTGATAGCAGACGTTAGAAACAAGAACAATGTTAAATGGACTTCAGCATAACTTGAATCCTCCTTCCATCTTAACCTAATATTGCAAGGACTGAGTAGCTGGAGCAGGGGGCATGAGACCATGCTCTTCAGTGAAATCAAGGCCAATTGGCACAACTAGCGTTTTGCTAAGAGGGCTCTCTGCACCCCACATTGGTGAGTGGTGTCTGGGGTCTTAAAAGCTGCCAAGCTACTATCTGAGGGCACAGCAAATGCTCCCAACTCAGCAGGAGTGGATGCTCACCGAGGACCAAAATGAGATGGGGTAAAGACAATTCAGAAGATAGAGAGACTCACATGAGTGGATGCCTACATAGACTTGGGACCAGAAAAACTGGATGGTGCTCGGCCATCAGCAATGATAGCTGTGATGGAGCTCACTAAGTTGAATCTCACTGGCAACACAAGAATAAAAGGGGGTACACCCTGAGATCTCCACTAAAAGACTACAATTCACGGTCCAGCGGCTTCAGGGTTCCCCTGGGAGCATGGCCCCTGGCCCTGATCCTGCCCTTGCCCATAAATCACAACGAAGGTCCACTCTTCGGACATGAATAGATTGGACTTGGAGATGCAGAGTGACCACATATTGGATGCACTTTATGGTTCTATGCATCTATAGGATATCATCCTGCTGTCCTTTGGCTGTAGTAAGGGGAGTGGTAGAGAGGAGGGGAAACGAGACTGTTGGAAGGATGAGACATATATGGAGCAGAGAGGAATAGTGTGCTGTCACCAGGCAGGGAGAGTAGTGGAAGCTGCATATAGGTGGGCGTGTAAATTTATACGGGAATGTACATTTTCATTCAGTCATAGTAAAAAATAAATAAAAAATAAAATTCTTGAAACAAGGGGAAAAAAAAGCTGCCAAGGTGCCATCTGGGGTACACCAAATGGTCCCAACTCAGCAGGAATAGATGATCACCAAGGACCAAAAAGACATTGGGGGCAGAGCATCCAGAAGAGAGAGAGACCCATGTGAGTGGGTGACTACATCGACATGTGACCAGAAGAACTGATTCGTGCCCAGCCACCACCAGAAATAGCTGTGATGGTTGAGTCTCAGCGGCAACACGATTTAAAAACGGGTGCATGCTGATATATCCACTAAAAGACTGCAGTTGCTAGTCCGAAGGCTCCGGGGTTCCCCTGGGAGCATTGGCCCTGGACCTGATGCTGCCCCTGTTCATAATTCATTACTGAGGTCAAAGAATTGGAGAGGAATAGATTGGGCTTGGTAAAAGGGTGACCCTATTGTGTGTGGACTTTGTGTTTTCATGCATCTATAGGATGTCATCCTGCTAACCTTTTACTGGAAGTGGGCGAGTGGGTGGATAGGAAGGAATAGGAGACTGTTAGGAGGATATGTTGTGTATAGTATGGAGAGGAGGAGTGTACTGTCACCAGGCAGGGAGAGCAGTGGGACCTGTGCATAGGTGGGCATACAAATTATACGAGATTATACACTTTTACTCAATCATAATTTAAAAAACAAAAATAAGCCCAGATTAACACAATAAAAGTTTATTTCCCACTTAAAAAAAAGAAAGAAAGAAAATTACAGACTAGTATCCCTCATGCATTGAAGGCACTGGCAGAAAACAAGGCTCCAGGAATTGATGGAGTATCAATTGAGATAGTACAATGAACAGGTGCAGTGCTGGAAGTTATCTATGCCAAGAAATTTGGAGGACAACTACCTGATCAACTGACTGGAAGAAATCCATATTTATGGCCATTCTAAAGAAAGATGATTCAATGGAATGAGGAAATTACTGAGCAGCATCATTAACATTATACACAAATAAAATTTTGCTTAATCATTCAAAAGCAACTGTAACAGTATATCGACAAGAAACCACTAGAAAATCAAGCCAGATTCAGAAGAGGATGTGGAACCAGGGATATCACTGCCCAAGTCAGGTAAATCTTGGCTGAAAATAGAGTATACCAGAAACATGTTTACCTGTATTTCATTGACTGTGCAAAGGCATTTCACTCTGTGGATAATAACAAATTATGGCTAACATTGCAGAGAATGGGAATTCCAGAACATTTAATTGTGCTCATGAGGAATCTGTACATGGATCAAGAGGCAGTCGTGTGAACAGAACAAGGGGACACAACATGATTTAAAGTCAGGAAAGGTATATGTCAGGGTTGTGTCCTTTCACCATATCTTTTCAATCTGTATGCCAAGCAAATAATCTGAGAAGCTGGACTATACGAAGAACAAGGCATCAGGCTGTAAGATGACTCATTAACAACTTACATTATACAGATGAAGTCACCTTACTTGCTGGAAGTGAAGAGGATTTGAAACCCTTACTGATGAAGATCAAAGACCACAGCCTTCAGCATGCATTGCACCTCAATATCAAGAAAACAAAAACCCTCTCAACTAGGCCGGTAAGCAACATCTTGATAAATGGACAAAGGGTAGGATGCATGGATTGAATTGTGCCTCCCCCCCCCCCCCCAAAATACGTGTATAATTTGCCTGGGCCAGGATTCTGGGTATTCTGTGATTGCCCTCCATTTTGTGAGTTTTCTAATTCTATAAATCCTAGTCTCTGCCTTTAGCTAATAGATACTATCATTATGTTAAAAGCAGATAAGGGTAGGACTGAAGCACCCTTGCTAAGAGAGTTTCTCTGGTGTACAGCTTGTACTACCCTTTATACTTTCATCCTACAGAAGATAAAAAGAGAAAGAAGCAAGCAGAGAATTGGAAACTTGACACCATCAAGAAAGCAGCACTAGGAGAAGAGTGCACCCTTTAAAGCTGAGGTTCCTGTACCAAGATGCTCCCTAAACAAAGACTGATGCAACACCAGGACTTCCCTCCAGAGATGACAAGGGGAAAGCCTTCCCCTGGAGCAGACATACTGAATTTGGACTTGTAACCTACTGGACTGTGTGTAAGAATAAATGTTCCTTTGTTAAAGCCATCCACTATGTGGTGTTTCTGTTAAAGAAGTACCAGCTGACTGAAACAACTGTTTTTACATACTTTGGACTTGTTGTCAGGAGGGATCATTCCCTGGAGAAGAACATCATGCTTGGTAGAGTGGAGAGTCAGCAAAAAAGAGGAAGACTCTCGGTGAGATGCGTTGACACAGTGGCTGCAATGGTTGGCTTAAGCATAAAAATGATTGTGAACATGGTGCAAGACCGGGCAGTGTTGTGTTCCATTGTACATAGTGCCGCTATGAGTTGGAACAAATTCGATGGCACCTAACAGTGACAACATCTCTCATGATTATAGATCCAATAATTCTCAACAAAGTTCTTGCTGATAGAATTCGATAGCACACCAAAAAATAATAATAACACATCATGACCAACTGGGATTGACATCAGGTACTCAAGGATGTTTGAACATTACAAAATCAATCAATATAATATATCACATATATAAAATACAAGAATTACTTGATCATCTCAATTGATACTGAAAAGATACTTGATAAAATCCAACCCCTATTCCTGATAAAAACTCTCAGCTAAATAGAAATACAAAGGTAATTCCTCAACTTAATAAAAGCTATCTACACAAAACGAACAACCATTATTCTTAATGGAGAGAGACTGAAAACTCCCTACTGAAAATGGAACCCAGACAAAGATGCTATTTATCACCACTTAGTCAACATCTTACTTCATGTCCTAGCTAGAGCCATAAGGCAAGTGAATTAAATGAAAAGCACACAAATTAGTAAGAAAGAAGTAAAACTATCTGTGTACACAGACAATATGTTCCTGTACATAGAAAATGTCACTCTGGTGAGGTTGGAGTAACCAGATGGTTTCTCTGATCCCTCTAACAACAAAGCACCAGAAAAATAACTGAACAGACTGTATGGGTCGTTCTAGGAGTCCTGAATATCAGGTAGAAAGCTGAGAATCAGACAGGGTAAGAAGGAGGAGAGGCCAGAAGCAACTACCTTGGAGAGAATCAAATCTGCACCTCAGAGGTACACACTTCACCAGCTGAGCAGAGCCATGGAACAGCAACAAGGCAGCTGATGGTGAGTAGAGTGCATCTTTCTCAGCAGGGAAGCTGAGCTTCAGACAGGCACACCTACAGAACTGCAGAGAACTTTCACCTGAACATCATAAGCTAAGTGCTTGCAAACTATCAAGGATTCAAAGCTTTCATATGTGCTGATTTCTGTTCCTCTTCCAAGTGCTTTCATCTCCTTTCACTGCTGTGCATCAGACACTAAACTCTGATGCACTACTTGGGCCAGACGTGGGATGTCTTACGTTTGTGCCCTGAGCTACGTTTCCAGACTTGGAGAAGGAAACAAAGGAAGGGTATAAAAAAAGTTCTGCTGGCTCCCCTGAGCTACAAAGTCCTCCCACCTTTCTCAGTGCCTTCACAGCTCCAACCATTCACAAGTGATCAGAATTAAGACTCCAAAAATCAAGTGAGCTCAAATGACTAGACTACTTGGACTGTCAAAAACGAAATTAAAATATGTTAATACGTGTAAGTTAAAACACAATAACCAAACAAATACAACTGCATGATGGCTCAGAGACAACAATCCATTTAATCATTTAAAGAAAAAACCATCATGGCTTCAGAAAACTCCCAAAACAAAGAATCAAAAATTTCTCAGGTGAAGAAGATTTCCTGGCATTTTAGGAAGCAGAAAGCAAAAGTATAATGTGCAGAGTTCTTCAAGAAATCAGGAATGAAATTAGGCAAAATGCAGCAGAACATAATGGAAAATTGAAGAGGCTAAAAGAAATTATTCAAGAACAATGATCTGAAATTCAGCAGATTATTATAATATTAAATAATTCTGTGGAAAGTCAAAGGAGCAGGATTGAGGCAATGGAATGCAGCCTTAGTGAGAGGGAAGATAAAGCAACTGACACTAGCATATATGAGGCAAAATCAGACACAAGAACTAAAAAAAAATGAGGAATCATTAAGAGTTATGTGAGGCTCTGTGAAGAATAATTTATAAATGAGTGGAGTACCAAAAACAGTGGAGAAAAACAGAAAATACAGAGAGAATTGTTGAAGATTTGTTGATAGGAAACTTCCCTGATATGAAAGACAAGAAGATACCTATAAAAGATGGTCATAGAACTCCACACAAGTTAGATCCCAAAGAGAGACACCAAGACATATTATAATCAGACTTACCAAAGCTAAAGATAAAGAGAAGCTTTTAGAGGCAGCTGAAAAAAAAAAAAAAGAAAAATACAAAAGAGTGTCATTATGACTGAACTCAGATTACTCAGTGGAAACCATGTTGGCAAGAAGGCAATGGGATGACATATATTAAGCCTTGAAGGAAAAAAACTACTAACCAAGGAATTAAGTGTCCTGCAAAATTGTCTCTCAAATGTGATGATGAAATTAGGACATTTCCAGACAAACAGAAGTTTAGAGTTTGCAAAATCCAACTCAAAATTACAGGAAACACTGAAGGGAAGTTCTTTGCTTAGAAAACCCCAAAGGTTCCATAAGAAGGCAACTGCAACTAATGGAAGGATTCAGCAAATCAGCAGGATACAAGATGAACAAAGAAAACTCAGTAGGATTCCCCTACACTAACAAAGAGAACTTTGAAAAGAAAATCAAGAAACAATATAATTTACAATAGCCTCCAAAACCAAAAACCCACTGTCATTAAATCAATTATGACTCACAGTGACCTTATAAATCAGAGTAGAACTGCCCCATAGAGTTTCCAAGGAGCACCTCACTGATTTGAACTGCCAACTGTTTGGTTGGCAGACATAGCACTTAACCACTACACCACCAGGATTTCCACAAGAGCCTCCAGGAAGATAAAATACCTAGAAATAAATCTAACAAGTGATATAAAAGACCTGTACAAAGAAAACTATAAAACACTACTAAACGAAACAAAGGTTGTTACTGTTGTCAAGTGCCGCTGAGTTGGTTCTGACTCATAGCAACCCTATGAACAACAGAATGAAACCCTGCCTGGTCTTGCACCATGTCCACAATCGCTTTTATGCTTAAACCCGTTGTTGCGGCTACTGTGTCAACCCATCTCTTCCTCTTTTTCATTGACCCTTCACCCTACCAAGCATGATATCCTTCTCCAGGGGTTGATCCTTCCTGACAACATATCTAAGGATGTAAGATGCCACCTTGCCATCTTTGTTTCCAAGGAGTACTCTGGTTTTGTTTCTTCCAGAACAGATCTGTTGGTTCTTTTGGTGGTCCATGGTACATTCAATGTTCTATCCAACACCACAATTCAAAGGAATCAATTCTTCTGTCTTTGTTGTTCATGGTCCAGCTCCTGCATACATACAATGCTATTGAAAATATCATGGCTTGGGGCAGGCACACCTTAGTCTTCAGGGTGCCATCTTTACTTTTGAATATTTTAAAGAAGACCTTTGCAGGAGATTTTCCCAATGCAATTCCTCTTTTGATTTCTTGATGCTGCTTTCATGGCCATTGATTGTGGAAACAAAACAAAAAGACTGACATAAGTAGAAAACTATACCATCTTAATGAACAGCAAGATTCAATATTGTGAAAATGTCAACACTACACTAAACAAATTGTAGACGTAATGCTACCCCATCCAAATACTGACAGCATTCTTTAAGGATATGTAAAAACTAATCACCAGCATTTACAGAAAAGAAAGGGTCCGGAATAACTGAAGAATTATTGAAGAACAAAATAGGAGGCCTCACACTACCTGTTCTCAAAATCTACTATATAGCCATGGTAGTCAAACAGCGATACTGGCACAGTGACAAACACATAGACCAGTGGAGTAGAATTGAGAACTTAGACAAATCTATCCACCTACAATCACCTGATCTTCGATAATGGTCTACAGTCTGTCAAATGGGGGAAAAATAGTCTTTTAAAAAAAAACAGTTTTTAGCAAAACTGGGTGTCTATGTATAGAAAAATGAAACAGAATCCATTTCTCACATCACACACAAAAACTAACTCAAAACAATTAAAGACCCAAGTATAAAACCTGCAAGTATAAAAAAAATTTAAGAAAAACATGATAGCACAATTCCAGGGGCCTGAACACATAGCATAAATAAAATGCCAAACATAACGTTAAAAAGCACAAACAGGAGAAGATGAACTAGATAAATGGGATCTGCTAAAAATTAAAGACTGACCCTTACCAAAAAACTTCTATGAAAAAGTAATCAAAAAAACCAAACAAATACACTGAAAGACCTCAATTGATGGTCCAGTGGTTTTGGGGTTCCCCTGAGAGCATGGCCCCTGGCCCTGATGTTGCCCTTGCCCATAAATCACAATGAAGGTCCACTCTTTGGACACGAATGTATCGGACTTGGCAATGCAGAGTGACCATATATTGGATGCACTTTATGGTTCGGTACATCTGTAGGATATCATCCTGCTGACCTCTGGCTGCAGGAAGGAGAGTGGGTAGAGAGGAGGGGAAAGGAGACTGTTGGGAGAATGAGACATGTATGGAGCAGAGAGGAATAGTGTGCTGTCACTGGGCAGTGGAAGCTGCATATAGGTGGGCACATAAATTTATACGGGAATGTACATTTTCACTCAGTCATTAAATTTAAAAAAAACTTCCTTTGGATTATAAGAAAAAAAAACAAACACAGACTGAGGGAAAATTTTTGGCTACAACATATCCAATAAAGTTCTAATCTCTAAATTTGTAGAAAACTGTAACATTTCAACAACAAAAAGATGATTTAAAAATGTCCAAAAATATGAACAGACACTTCACCAAAAAGAACATTCAGATGCTAACAAACACATGCAGAAATTCTCCAGATCACTAGCCATTAAGACAAAACAAAACAACAAAACCTCTGATTTCAATTCTGAATCATGGCAAGCCTATAGAAGAGTAGAACTCCCCCATAGCATTTACAAGGAGCACCTGGTGGGTTCAAACTACCAGCCTCTTGGTTAGCAGCCGTAGCACTTAACCATTTAACCGCTACACCACCAAGGTTTCCATTAACCTTTAAAGAGCTACAAATCAAGACTACAAAAAGATAGCCTCTAGTTTTGACAATGTGGAGCTAATCACAAAGCCAGAAAATAGCAAATGTTGCCAGAGACTTTGGAGAGATCAGAGCTCTCATAAACTGCCAGTGGGAATGGAAAATGGTACAGCTACTATGGAAAATGGTAATGTGGTTCTTTAAAAAGCTAGAAACAGAAATAACATATGTCCCATGAGTAGACATATTCATACCATGTTCTTGCAGCACTATTCACAATAGCAAAAAGGTGGAAACAACCAAAGTGCACATCAACAGAAGCACGGATAAACACAGTAAGTACATACATGCACCGAAATGATATGCAATGTTAAAGAATAATGTTGAACCCAAGAGACATCTCACAATGTGGTTGAAGTTGGAAGACATTATACTAAGTAAAACAAGCCAGTCAGAAGTGAGCAAATATTTTTTGAGACCAGCATCATAAAGTAACAAAAAAAAGTTTGCATACAGGAGAAAAACAAGAAGAAAGCATTATTTGATGGTTCTCAGGGATGGAAGGAGAAAAGAGTGAAAGTTATCAAATACATAGAAGACACATGCTAATACTGGTGAAGGAAAAGGCAATGTGGAGAAAGTCAGCACAATAAAACCAAGTCAAGAGAGAACACTGAGAGGAAAGCAAAAACCAAGGACAGCAATGGTAACTAGTGAAACCCTGGTGGCACTATGGTGCCACAGCTGCTAACAAAAGTTTGACTATTTGAATCCATCAGGTGCTTCTTGGAAACTCTATGGAGCAGTTCTACTTTGCCCTATAAGGTCACTGTTAATCAGAATTGACTTGAGAACAATGGGTTTGGTTTTGGTTTATAGTAATTTGACAATCATGAAACATATTAATAAACAATAATTGTAACAAGTGCATAGGTAGATAGATACGCCAACTGTGGGAAGGCATAAGGGAGCAAACTCACAGCAGATAGAGGTTTGGTGGTGAATATTTCTACAGACATGATGGTAGATGCTCTTCAAATATTAATATAGACAACAGAGCACACAAGAAGCATAGTCAGGGAAACCTCTTAGACATAATTGTCATGGATTGAATTGTGTCCCTCCAAAAATATGTGTAGCCATGTGGCTGGGCCATGATTCCCAGTATCTTGTGACTGTCCTCCATTTTGTGGTTTTCCTATGCTGTATGTTAAAGGATTAGGGTGGGACTGTAAACCCCTTTATAAAATCACCTCCCTGCTCCACTGTAAAGAGAGTTTCCCTGGAGTGTGACGTGCCCCACCTTTAATCCTTTCAGCCTGCAAGAGATAAAAAGAAAGGGAAACAAGCTGAGAACTGGGAACCTCACACTATCAAGCAAGCAGCACCGGAAGAAGTGTGCGTCCTTCAGACCTGAAGTTTACATGCCAAGACCTTCCCTGGACCAAGACTGATGCAATACCAAACTTTCCTCCAGAGCCAACAAGGGGGAGAAGTTTGCCCTGAAGCGGACATCCTGAATTTGGGCTCGTAGCCTACCAGACTGTGTAAGAATAAACTTCCTTTTTTAAAGCCATCTACTCTATGGTATTTCTGTTAGAGCAGCCCTAGCTGACTAAAACAATAACCAAACACCTAGGCTTGAAAGCAAAGACCATAGTCTTGGAGGACATCAACCTGGTTCATAAAGACAGTGTTCTGCTTTCTACTTTGGAGAGTAGTGTCTGAGGTCTTAAAAACTTGCAAGTGGTCATCTAAGATACAACTGTTGGTCTCTTCCCATTCAGAGCAAAGGAGAGTAAGGAAAACCAGATACTGAAGGGTACAAACCAAGAGTCTAATGGACCACATGAACCACACCCTACGTGACTATAAGACCAGAAAAACTAGAGTGCCCACCTGCTACTACTGACTGCTCTCCCTGAGATCACAGAGGATACCAGACATAAAGGGAGAAAAATATAGAACAAAATGGCCAATTTACGAAAACAACAAGACTTACTGGCCTGACAGAGACCAGGGGAACTCCTAAGACCTTGGTCCTAAAACAATGCTTTTGACTAGGAACTAAAGCGTTCTTGGAGACCACCTTCCAACCAAACAATAGACAAGCTCATAAAATAAACAATAACACCCAAGAGGAACATGCTCCTTAGAACAGTCAATGGTATAATTTGCTCAAATAAAATAAGAAGGCAGGAAGGTCCAGTAAATCAGGACAAAAGGAAACGAAGAACCCAAGGCTGACAATTTGTAAAGAGTGACACCACAGCTACGAAACGAACTACAAACTGTCAAACAGGACTCTAATTTGTCCTGTCAACTTTCCCCTAACGCACACATACACACAGAGTTACCACATTTAAAAAAAAGAACAAAAAGAAATGCCTGGGCAGTTGGTTTAAACTGATGCTTTCAAAGATACGCAGTCATGCTTTACACCTTAATGTGGAAACATAAAGAACATAGAGTCACAGAGAACATAGCTAAGACTTCAAGCTTTGCCACATATTCTGCAATCTAAATAATAAAGAATCATCAAATAGGAATATTCTCTCACATCTAGAAATGATAACAACTTTGAGTCAAATTTTATATGTCTACGTATTGGTGTTCATTTATTGCCAGCAGAAGAAACTGAGGGAAAAGCGAGAGACAAACAATATAAACGTTTGTGAATGTTACCTCAAAACTGTAGGCAAGTTTCCATTTTTTCAGAGACCTGCTGTTATTTGGGACACTATATTTCACCTGAACCATATGTAGGTGTTGTGCGAAAGGGCATAAATGTGGGTGTTTAACAAGTAACACATTTGCCTAATGCAAATCAACACATAAATCCTTTTAGCAAATCTCCAGCAAGTCTATTACAAAATGGCACCAATAACAATGATCATAGCAATGAACTACTAATAAGGTGCAATCAACAGGGCTTGCCTAATTCAGGATAATAAAGTTATTTTCAAAACTGATGGTATGTACTTATAGACAATTACTTTTTTGCTTTCCTCAACCATACATTATTCTGATTACTATTCATGCATTATTCAGCTAAATGTTTCTGTCTTTTCACAGAAGGTCACAAGTATATGAAGTTCTTTGCAGTTACACCCTATGGTTTCTTCTGCGTAGTTCACTGTCATTCCATATAAAAAATTCAGCCTTATTTGGAAATATAAATATATATCAATTCAGTGCTGCCATCTCTACACCTGTGTTCCCTAATCATTTTTTTCTTTTTTTAATTTCAAGGCTCTACACTATTTTTATTAAACAATGTATTTTGTCATTTTACCATTTTAAATTAAAATAAACTTTTTTCCTGCATAAAGAAGTTTTATCATGTTTTGTAAGATTACCATAAAAGATTTCACATGCTTATAAATACAAATGGTTTGTCTGAATAAAAATTGCCTTGTATGTCACTACTTTACAGAATTTAAATATGTAAAGGTGTACTCTTTGAAAACTTAACAGCGTGTATCACAACCGAAGAATATCTTCATTTTTTTCTTTTTAATGTTAAGCTTTTTTATATCCCCAAAAGTCTTCAAGATTGGGATTTTAAAAATTTGTGAAATAGCATTTAAATATTAGTAGATAGTAAGAGAACCTTAGAATATGAATACAGAAGATAGATGTTGTATAAAGATAGTGATTTGACCCCTAAAAGAACATAGTTTCTTTTAGTTTTACAGTTTGGTTCCATGAGGAAGCTTATAGAGAAACTGTTACCATGCTTACTGGGAAGAGGTTTTTCGATGATATTTGTTTTGCTTTATGAATTAGGTTTGCAGACATTTAGTACTTTGCCTGGAAGATCAAGGCTAATCCATTCAAAACACTCAGCATGAGCAGTCAGTATGTTTTTCATTCAACATTGGTAAAAAATAAGAACGTAAAACATTTAAAACTAGCCAAGTACATCATTTGTCTTAAGTAATACTAAAATATGAGATTTTTTACACAAATAAATGTGGTTTCAAACTTCTTTCAACATTACTGATCAATGCTAATGTGATTTTTAGTTATTCCAGATAGAAAGAAATCTTATTAATATCATATTCTATAAAAGGTGCTACTTTCTTATTCTGCCCACTTGAAGAAAATACTGACTCCATCGATCATTTAGGCTTCTAGGCTATGTCCTTATGTAATGAGACACCTATGTTGCCTATGTTGTAGTATGATATAGTTCATGAAGCAGAATTGAATTTTATGAACAACACAGAGTGGGGGTGATACTGGCTCAGAGTTATCCATGCTAGGAAAAGATGAAAACTCTGAATTGCATATAATGACTTCTGTTCTGACCTTGCTTAGTTTTTTATGTTTTGTCCTCAATTTTGCCTGTCTCTGTTGATGGAACATGGGGTATGGTATAATTTGCTATTCCTGAAAGCTCTCAAAAAGCTTTGGGCAATTCCCAATCTAAAGATAGAGCAGGCATTACTATGCCCGAGGTGCATTTAATCAGTTTTCTGGGGCTGAGAATTCTGTCTTGCAGTGTGAAAAAAAAGTCAGTAAAGCTCGAAATATTGATCTCTAATCAAGAATATCATTTTTTTCCTCAGAGAAAAACTTAGAAGCTACTTAAGTATTTATTTTAACCTTAAATCTTTGTCTTTTAAGCTTATGAAAAATGTTTCTAATCTATAATATGTCATCATTTTCTTAATCACAGAATATTGTATCTTCAGTGTCTACCAATCTTAGCCGCATTGACATGATCAATTCTTTCATGCACTCATTTTATCAACAGACATCTGTCCTGCTACATAGAGAGCATTGTGCTAGGCACTAGGGATAAAAAGTAAGGCAGAACTGGTTCCTGTTCTTATAGAGATTCTTATTGTAACCAATTGCAGTCATGAAGAAATTCTACTCTGGTGGCCAGAATGATTTCTTTGCTAGAGGCAGAACACTTAGGATGTTGAATCTTAACAACTGTAGGGTGGAGTGAAGACTCCTCCTCTGTTTTGGGGTTTTTTGTTTGTTTGTTTGTTTCTTCCCCTTATCTCTTTTTTTTAGAAAAGCCTCAAAGTATATTGCTAGGACTCCACTGTATTATACAACTTAGTTAAGCAAGTATTTCAGGGTAGGCAACTGTCGTTTTGCATGGTCCTGATATGCATGAATTTCGGTTACAATAATTTGTTATCGTTGTTGTTAAGTGTAAGTGAGTCAGTTCTGACCCACAGGAGACCCTGTGTGCAACTGAATGAAATACTTCCGGGGTCGTGCAGGATCCTCATAATCATTGTTACGCTTGAGATCTTTGTTGCAGCCATGTAGTCAGCCTATCTCTTTGAGGGTCTTACTCCTTTTTACTGACTCTTTAATAAGCATGCCAACAGCACTTAGCTTGGCTTTTAATAGGCATGATGTTCTTCTCCAGGCACTGATTCCACCTGAAAACATGTCCAAGTATGTGAGACATAGTCTCACTATCCTTGCTTCTAAGGAGCACTCTGGCTGTATGTCTCCCAAGACAGATTTGTTTATTCTTCTGGAAATTGATGGTATAGTCAATATTCTTTGCCAATACTGTAATTCAAAGGCATAAGGTCTTCCTCAGTCTTCCTTATTCATTTTTTGCATGCTTTTGCATGCATATGAGCTGATTGAAAATGCCATAGCATTAGTCAGGCACACTACAGTCTTCAAGATGACAGCTTTGCTTCTTGGCAAATTAAAGTGGTCTTTTGTCACGGATTTGCCCAACGTAATGCGTTTTTTTATTTCTTGACTAATGATTCCATGGGCATTAATTGTGGATACAGGTAAAATGAAATTCTTGACAATTTCAATATTTTCTCTATTTATCATGATAATTGTTTATTGATCCAGTTATGATGATTTCTTTATTTTGAGGTGTAATCTATACTTTATCAGTAAATGCTTCAAGTCCTCTTCACTTGCAGCAAGTAAGATTGTATTATTTGCATAATAAAATTGTTAATCAGTCTTCTCCCAGGGCTGTTGCTCTATTCTCTTCCTATAGTCCAGTTTCTCAGATTATTTGCTCAGTATACAAATTGGATAAGTATGGTGAAAAGACACAGTCTTTACACATACTTTTCCTGACTTTAAACCATGCAGTATCTCCTTTTTGAACAGCTGTCTCTTAATCTCTGTGTATGTTCCCCGTTAGCACAACTAAGTGTTCTGGAATTCCCATTCTTCACAATGCTATGATTATAGCACTGTGTCCTTTTCCAGGACTGATGCCTTCTCCAGGAACTGATCCTTTCACTATGTTATGAGCACAGTTTGTTATGATCCACACAGTTAAGTGCCTTTGCATAGTCAAAAACAAAGGTAAACATTTGTCTAGTATTCTCTGCTTTCAGCCAGGATCCATGTGACATTAGCAGTGATATCCCTGGCTTGATGTCCTTTTCTGAATCTAGCTTGAATTTCTGGTAGTTTCCTGTTAATATACTGCTGCCACTTCGTTTCAATGATCTGCAAAATTTTCCTTTCATGTGATATTAATGATATTGTTTGATAATTTTTTAATTTGATTGGATCACCTATCTTGGGAATAGGCATAAATTGGGGTCTCTTCAATTAGCCCGGTAGCTGTTTTCCAAATCTCCCGTCAGAGACAAGTCAGCACTTCCAGTGGTGCATCAGTTTATTGAAACATCTTGATTGGTATTCCGCCAGTTCCTGAAGCCTTGTTTTTCATCAATAACTTCAGTGCAGCTTAGACTTCTTCCTTCAGTATCATCAGTTCCTGATCATATGCGACCTCTTTAAATGGTTAAATGTCTACCACTTCTTTTCGGTACAGTCTGTATTCCTTCTACGTTCTGTTGATGCTTCCTGCGTTGCTCAATATTTTCCCTGTAAAATCCTTCAGTAGTGCAACTTAAGGATTGAATTTTTCCTTCAGTTCTTTAAGCTTAAGAAATGCTGAACATGTTCTTTCCTTTCTATCTCCAGGACCTTGAACATGTCATTATAATACTTTGTCTTCTCAAGCTACCCTTTTAAATCTTCTGTGTAGCCTTCATAGTTCATCATTTCTTCCTTTCATTTTAGCTGGTCTCTGTTCAAGAGCAAGTTTCAGAGTCTCTTCTGATTTTCTTTTGTCCTGTATTTTTAATGACCTCTTGTTTTCTTAGAGTATGATGTCCCTCGTGTCATTCTACAACTTGTCTGGTCTTCAGCTATTAGTATTCAATGTGCCAAATCTATTTTTGAGATGCTATCTATATTCCATGGGGTATACTCAAAGTTGTACTTTGACTCTTTTGGACTTGTTCTAATTTTCTTCAGTTTCAACTTGAGCTTGCATATGTGCAGTTGATGATATGTTCTGGAGTCAATCCCTACCTTATTCCGACTGATGGTAGTTTCTATCTTCTCTTCCCAAAGAGGTAGTAGATTCTGACTCTTGTGTATTCTATCTGGCAAAGTCCAGCTATGAAGTTGCTGTTTATATTGGTGAGAAAAAGGTACTTGCAATGAAGAAGTTGCTGGTCTTGCCAAATTGTGTCATGTAATCTGCAGGACCATTTCTATCACCAGAGCCTCATTTTCTAACTACTGATCCTTCTTTGTTTCCAACTTTTGCATTCCAATCACCAGTAATTACCAAGGCATCTTGATTGCATATTGATCAGTTTCAGGCTGAGAAGTTGGTAAAAAACCCTGTTTCTTCACCTTTGGACTGAGAATTAGTGGGTAAATTTCAATAATAGTATTAATTGGTCTTCCTTGTAGATGTATGGTTATTATCCTATCACTAACAGCTTTGTACTTCAGGATAGATGTTAAAATGTTCTTTTTGATGATGAATGCAATGCCATTCCTCTTCAAGTTATCATTTCTGGCATAGTAGACCATATGATTGTCCAATTCAAAACAGTTAACACCAGTTCATATCAGCTCATACATGCTTAGGATGTTACTGTTTACATGTTCCATTTCATTTTTTTTTTTTTACTGTTTCCAGCTTTCTTAGATTCATAGTTTGTACAGTACATGTTTGGATCACTAACAGATATTTACAGCTCTTTCTTCTCATTTTGAGTCATGACACATCAACAAATGAAGGCCCTGAAAGCTTGACTCTTCCCATGTTATTAAGACCAATTCTTCTTTGAGGAGGCATCTCTTCCCGAGTCATTTTTTGAGTGTCTTCCAGTCTGAGGGGCTCATCTTCTGGCACCATACCAGACAGTGTTCTACTGCTATTTGTAAGGCTTTCACTGGCTAATTGTTTTCAGAAGTAGACCAGAAGTTCCTTTTTCCTAGTCTGTCTTAGAATAGAAGCTCACCTAAAATCTGTCTACCATCAGTAACCCTGCTGATACTTGAATAGCAGTGGTATATCCTCCCAGTATCATAAAAACACACACCGCCCCTCCACCAGATGACAAACTGATAAAGCATAGGGGTATAATAATTAAGTAATGTTGGTTCACTAGTAATACAGTTTAAATTTCAGTTACCTTGGTGTATCAGCTGTGAGCATTTCATAAAATACAAACTTCTTGTTAGCTCTTCAGTCCTCAGAACACTAAGTAAATAAGAGATATGCCTCATGGTCAGTGACCAGTCACATTATTTCCTTCAAAGTTTGTCAGTAATTGGTCATTATGTGCCTGTTATTTAGTCTAGGCACAGACAGTAAAGCATGTAGCTGTGTCGCCTCCTTATCTCCCAGTGGTAACCTCACCTAACTGTTTATAAAAATTGATCATTGAAAGAAGAATTTGACTAACAAATGCCAAGTGCAATGGAAAAATCAAAAGTTATAATGTTGGAAGTACAATATCTGAATCAAACAAAAATGAATGTATAGAAGAATTAGGTCGTTGGAGCAAAGTTGACATTGTTGCTATTCTAGAGACTCTCGATATGTGGCCTGAGAAGCTTAATAAAGGTAAACTTAATTGAGGAAAGTGGTTGTGAAAAAAAGTTTGAAATCTTTTAGAGGAAGTGACTCTGGAAATAAACTTCACATTGAAGTAACTCTTAGAAATACTTCATGACATTGGAAACACAAGATACAAAATGTTGGAAGCTGATCCAAATTTTAAAAAGTATGTGGCAATTTGGGAAGACAGAAAAGATGCTCAGTTTATATTATTGAACAACAAGAAACTATACTATGAGAAAAAGGCAAGCTTTTTCCAAAGTCTTCTTGATAATTTTTTCCAAAGAAATAAAGCATGTTAATTTTCAATGAATAATAAATAAATGTTAGTTTTACTGCATGTATTTTAAAATATACTATATATATTTTTACAGAATTCCTACACATTTGTAACCAGCTGTAAGAAATTTTTACTATTTTGACAAAATTTTTTAAAAGATCACAGAGTAATGGTAATCTTTCCTACTAAGCATTAAGATTAATTTTCGTGGTTTCAATTTACATAGACATCTTTTAAGGTCCTACACTACCATGTAAAGTGAAGATTGACTGTACGAATGGTTTAAGTGTGGTCATCAAAGTCTGAACTCATGTTCCTCTTTAATGATAAGTATCTAAGAATGTTTCTCAGCCCTTCTGCAGTTACAGCTTCCCTGAGTTACTTCACTATTTTGGTAAGGAAAGTGTCTTTACTATGTAGAAGACAAAAATTAAATTATTTTGCAAGGCAGTTACACAGCTCCTGGGTATATATGATTGTGATTAAACCCATTTCAGTGATTCTCTGGACGTTTCTAGTCATGAATAAATCCATATTGGTGGTCGCCGCCCTAGCTGAGATTCTTGTGCCGTAAGAAAAACTCACATAAAAGAAGAAACTATTCAAATAACAGAAAAATGTGCCAGAATCTTAGCTATTATTGCAAAAGTGTTCCAGTGATACTTATTCTGAGAACAGCAGGGACAGACTTATTTTAAGGTGCAAAGGCCAAATGTTTTTGATTTTTAAAATGTAGTACTAATTAACTAGAGTATATTGTCTTTTAGAAAGACAGTCTTTTCATCACTTCTCATGACTTGAACTCACATTTATATCATCCTCTGAAGATTTTTTATACCTTGGTCACTACTTAAATACAATTTCTATCTCATTTACCAAAGCTGAAGCACTAAAAATAAACTCAATCCAATTTTCGTTTTCTTTACAGATATTTTGATTCCCCCTTCATAAAATGGAGCAAAAGCAATGTGTTTCTCTTATTTAGCTAAAAGGTTGTTATGGATTGAGTTGTGCCATCCCGTCCCCCAGAAATGTGTGTATTACTTTGGCTGGGCCATGATTCCCACTATTGTGTGGTTGTCCTCTGTTTTGTGATTTTCCTATGTTGTAAATCCTAATTTCCTCCTGTGGTTAATAGGACAAGATTTGATTATGTTAAAAAGGATTAGGATGAGATTATAACATCCTTATTCGAGTCACCTCCCTGATTCACTGTAAAAGGTGTATCCCTGGGATGTGGCTTGTACCTCCTTTTATCCTACAAGAGATAAAAAAAAGAGAAGAAAGCAGAGTTGAGGACCTCATGCTATCAAGAGAGCAGTGCCAGAAGCAGAGCAAGCCTTTCAGACCTTAGGTTACTGTATTGAGATGCTCTCAGACCAAAGGAAGACTAACACAACACACGACCTGCCTCCACAGCCAACAGAGAAAGCCAGCCTTCTCCTAGCACTGGTGCCCTGTATTTGTACTTGTAGCCTACTGGACTGTGAGAGAATAAATTTCTCTTTATTGAGGCCACCCTTTTGTGGTATTTCTATTACAACAGCAGTAGAGGACTAAGAGAGTCATAGAATTCAACTTCTGACATTCCCAGAGATATGCCACTTGAAACAGTCACATATATTTGCTTGGTTTTCGATCTGTATTTGCATGTGCAGCCTTGAAAAAGATTACATACAAAATAATTTCCAATGGTGATTTGATGATAGGGATCACATATTTTAACATATCCCTTCCATGACCAAACTATATTTGATAGTAAGTTTTTGATGACATGGTGTTTTCTTCAGCAATGAAATGCATGCTAAATCACTGAGTCTTTTAAAATTTTTGTTAGCCAATATGAATTTTGATAAACACTGTTGTGTGAAACTTTTGCAAGCATGGTAACACATAAAAGCACCCTGTAGCAGCTGCATACAACTGCGGTTTGAGTTCTCCTTCTTAGTACTGCATCGTGTGCATTGTCTTCTAAATTCCCTTCTAGATTCCCAGCCTGTCAAAGCCAGCTGTATGTCATTTGGCACTCCAGCTACTGCTGGCTTGTTCCTCACAAGAAAGGAGTGTCTTCTTCATCTTTTGATTTCCTGCCTAACGACAGTGAACCTGAAGGAAAGTTGGTTGCATGTGTTCCTGTTGTTACAGTTTCACATTGTAACATGTTTCTCCCATAAAAACAGATGAAAAATAATCTACAGTTTCATGTTGTAACATGTTTCTCCTATAAAAACAGATGAAAAATAAGCTACTTCTGCATCTTCATGGGTTAAAGCTTGGTAGACTTTGGCATTTTGTTGTAGTGAGTTCATTATATTTTCAAAGTAGAAGACATCTTGGCACCATTCGTCTTCATTTTGTTTGTTTCCATAACAGGCATTGTCATCTGGATCACTTCTTTCTTTTGCAATGTTGAATGCTTCATCAATGACACATCTGTGTCATTGTTGCTACCATCACAATGAGCTTTAGATTCCACAAGACTGGGAGCTCCTCTGAGGCATACTTGCCACATACCTCCTCAAAATCATCCTCATTCTCAGGTAGAGAAAAGAAATAATCTAGATTTTCTTTATCCTTTAAAGAACTTGCTTCTGATAAAGCAGAATTTTTCATGAAAGTACATGAAAATTTTCCTAATACAGCAAAACCAGGATATGATGTCTGCCAGTTAAGTTCATGAACTCACCTTGGAAAACGTGCTACATATCTCATTGCCGAACATCACCATGGTCACCTTCAAAATACTCCCCTTTGGAAGCTACACACTGAAGCCAGAGCCTAGTCCACCCTTCACAGCAGTTTTGAAACTCTTTTTGGAATGGCTGTCAGAGCTATCAGCATATTACCCTTGATGTCCTGAATGTCATCAAAATGTCTTCCTTTCAATATTTCTTTTATCTTCAGGTAAAGAAAAAAGTTACTGGGGCCAGATCAGATGAGTAGGGAGTGTATTCTAATATAGTTATTTGTTTACTGACTAAAAACTCCCCCACAGACAGTGCCATGTGAGCTGGTGCAGTGTCGTGATGCAAGAGCCGTGAGTTGCCAGCAAAAAGTTCAGGTGGTTTTCATCTAACTTTTCACAGCTTTTCAGCACTTCCAAAAAGTAAATTTTGTTAACTGTTTGTCCAGTTGGTACAAATTTATAATGAACAATCCCTCTGATATCAGAAAATGTTAGCAACATCATCATGACTCTTGGACTGAAAATTTTTTTGGTCATGGTGAATTGGCTGACTTCCATTGTGCACTTTGATGCTTTGTTTCAGGATTATATGGGTGCACCCATGTTTTGCCACCGGTGATAACACAGCCTAAAACACTGTCTTGCCTCTCCAAAAGATCTTGGCAAGCTTCAACTCTCCTTTGCTTTTGTTCATCAATGAGCTCCTTCAGGACCATTTTTGTCTACACCTTTCTCATACCCTGTTTTTCATTTAAGATTTTCCTGTTTCTCAGTGCTTACTTGGTCTGCTATGCTTCTCACAGTGAACTGACAATTATGATGCACAGATGAATTTTTGCAATGTCTTCACCAGTTCTGCTTGTTACTGGCTGCCCTGACCTCTCTTCACTGGTGACGTTTTTCTCTCCCCTTAGAAAAACATTTAATCCATTTGTACACTGCCATTTTTTTCATGGCATTGTCCCTATAAACTTGAACTAAAATGTCCCCAGTTTCACTTCCACTCTAGTTAACTTGAACAAGAAATTTAATGTTTGTTGCTCCAATTCAAGCTCTGACATTCTCATGACAGCATATAAAAACACTCAACAACCTAATGAACGCTACTCAGCCAGACACTGCCGCATGTCAACAGGAACACAGCTGTGGGATGCTAATATACCAAGGTTATGAAACCTTACTGAGTTGTTTGTACAGTGCTGCCAGTGTAAGTGCACAGCAGCAAGTTCACAAACATAACTCAGGCCTCTTATTATTAACACCATACCTCAACTTAATATGATAATAAACAAGGGGGAACATTGCATATTTCCAGCTTCCTATAAAAGCACCTAAAAGAACTGGTGTCATGGAGAAAGTACTACTACAGTGAATTCATGTTTACCAAGAATGGCTACTACTTACAGATTGTAAACCAGACGAGAAATCCTCAACAATTACAAGAAATACCCATACAGTTATGCCAAGGATGCTATAACACCTGCATATAATATATTGCACCTGAAAATAAGTTATTCACTTGAAAATTAAATATTTATGGAAACTAAAACTTGGAAATGACACACAGGAAACCATACACATACTTACAAAGTTTGTCTAACATACTCACAAGTTTGTAGCAAATTTTACACAATAGTATGTCCACTAATAGTACTACACTAATCTACACTCAGTGATTTGGTGTCACTCAGTGTCAGATCTGACTCGACGGCACTTAGCTTGGCTTCAGTGTGTCTTCAGTCATACCAACTTACACATGCCTCCTCCGGGTGGCAGCACATACTACAAGTAGTACACTAGTGTCCCAAGAAACCAGACAGGCAAAAACTGTTAGTGGGACTTATAGATCCTAGTGGTTATGAAAGGATTTTGCAGTCCTATAGCTTCCTATAGCTTAAAAGTCCTGGAAATAAGTTGTGCCATAAGACAGTTCATACATGGATAAACAAGACCATATCAGTTTGGCAAAGCACCTGATTACCAGTGAAAGGGTAATGCAGGCTGCTTCACTCATCCAGCTCCTGTTTTCAACAGTCACAGCTTAAAAGCACGTAAGGTCTCAAGTTTATCTCACTTAATATGGAGGGAAGAAACCCTTTTTTTCACGGTAGATATTCTTGACCTACATCATAGGTATTAAAACATGAATCCCAATAAATGAGCTACTCTTGAGCTAATTATTCTAATGCTAATTAAATGCTACTCCAAAACTGAAGAGTATTACAGATTACATTGTATTAACTTTACTAGGTCTTAATTCCCAACATTGGTTGTCCTCTAGTTTGTTATTTGATATAATTACTGAAAACTAAAACCCACTGCCATTGAGTCGATTCTGACTCATATCAACCTATAGGATAGAGTAGTACTGCCATACAGAATTTCCAAGGAGTGACTGGTAGATTTGAACTGCTGACCTTTTGGTTAGGGCTGTAGATCTTAATAAATGTTCTGATGTAATTACCTAAGTGTTTGAAATCCTAAATCTTGGCTTGTGGTTAATGAGACAAGATTAGGTTATGTTAAAGAGGACTAGGGTAGGATGCAACACACAGATCATAGCCCTGATTTCATCTAAGAAGAGTTTGTCTAGGATGTGGCCTGTATCAGCCTTTTTCTTACAAGAGATAAAAGGAAAGAGCAATTAACAGAGATAGGGACCTCACTGCCACCAAGTAGAGCTAGAAGTGGAATGTGTCTTTTGGATCAAGGGTCACTGCACTCAGTAGCTCCTAGACCAGGAGAAGACTGATAATGATGACCTTCTCCCAGAGCCAATGAAGAGAAAGCTTTCTCCCTGGACCTGTCCCCTAAATTCAGATTTCTACCCTCCTAACCTGTGAGAGAATAAATTTCTAGTTGTTAAAGTTACCCATATGTGTTTTTTCTGTTACAGTAGCACTAGATAACTAAGGCAGAATTTGGTACTGAGAGTGAAATGCTCCTCAATCAGATACCTACAGTATTCAGAAGTGAGTAATAGTAATAGGTAGATGTTAGAACATCTTTGAGGTGACTAATACGAAAAGCTTTGATTGTCTTGAAAAGACTTTTGGTGGGATTAGGAATATCAAAGATAATTTTGGTGAGAGTTCAGAAGGAAAATGGGGGAATCTGTAACACCAGGGATGGCATAGAAGACAAGAAGCAACAACAGAGAAATGGCAGCCACAGAATCAGAAAACCAGCTCGAGATAGCATAGAAGACAATCCACAAAGCAAAAGATGAGTGC
Source organism: Heterohyrax brucei (assembly GCA_028571685.1). Classification (NCBI taxonomy): domain Eukaryota; kingdom Metazoa; phylum Chordata; class Mammalia; order Hyracoidea; family Procaviidae; genus Heterohyrax; species Heterohyrax brucei. Next base: position 135,574,993 of record CM053150.1, read on the forward strand.
CTTCCAGCTGGGGTTTACTGGGACAGTGATGTATCTCCTGGCACTTATCAGTAAAGAGCTTTGGAACCCTGGCCCAAGAAGGACAGAGCCAGGCTGGCCAAAGAAGCCTGAGGGGCCAGGGGATAGAGTGACCAAGAGGTCAAGGAATCAGGAAGCAGAAGCTGAAGGGGCAAGGAGAACAGGAAGCAGCGGTATCTCAGCCTCAAAGGGTGGACTACAAATTCTGGGATTTCAAAGAGTAGAACAATGACTAGCTGAGTCTGAAAAAATCAGACCATGGTTTCCTGGGTTTCAAAAAGTCAAATCTTTACCAGCTTAGTTCTGAAGTGTGGAAATACCTTTCACAGGTGCCAGATCTATTGCCCAAAGCTGAAGCACTGGAGTTGCCATGTCCAAGGGGCGAAAGAACAGGAACTGTTGGAGCCAAGAGGATAAAGTTGCCACTCAGACAGACTAGGGGAATGGGACCACCCAGATCTGAGACAGCAGAGTTGCTCTCCCACTGGGTCTGCAAAGCAGAGGTGAAGCACCAGGCCAAGGAGTCTCTGCCCAGAATACAGATGGTGTGACCAATAGTCAGAGTCTAGAGGCAACGCAATTGCCTAAATGGTCTCAGATTACAGAGAACTATTTTCAATCCTTCAGGGCTAATGTAATGTGTTCCATTGAATTGTCTGTTGCCTGTTATTCCATCTTTCCCTCAATTTTTCCCATTTGAAGTGGAAGTGGAAGCGTCTAGCTTGTCCCTGTTCCACCATTGTACTTTGGAAGCAGATAACTTGTATTCTAGATTTCATATATGAAGAAGAATTTTCCCCCAAATGGACTTTGGGCATGGAGTTGATTAAAGACTTTGGGGATAGTACAACACAGTGAATGTGTTTCACATGTACCAAGGACAAGGGTTTCTGGGAGCCTAAGTGTGCAAAATTACAGACTGAATTATGTCCCCCCAAAATGTGTGTCAACTTGTGTAGGCAATGACTCACAGTACCGTTTGGTTGTGTTTTGTCCTGTGATCTAATGTAATTACTTACATGTTATAAATATTAACCTCTGTGATGTTAATGAGATAGGACTGGGTGACAAGTTAATGAGGCAGGATACACTGTATGAGATCAGGTTTTATTTTCAGTCATACTCTTTCGAGATATAGGAGAAAGAAGTGAGCTGAGAGGGACCTCATTACCACAAAACAAGAAGAACCATGAGCAGAGTTAGTCCTTTGGACCCATGGTCTTTGTGTTGTGAAGGGGAAGATTGACCACGAGAACCTTCCCCCTGAGCTGACAGAGAGAGATAGCCTTTCCCTTGTCCTGGCACCCTGAATTTGTATGTCTAGCTTCCCAAACCAAGAGAGAATAATTTTCTGTTTTTTAAAGCAATCCGCTTATGATATGTAAGACAAAGAGTAAAGAAGCATTGTGTATTTAACAACTACATATTAGCTGAATCACATAAACTACTAAAAGCAAAAAAAAAAAAAAAAAATGTATCCAAAATTTTTAGGCAATCAATCTGTATTAAAAATGCTCTTGGTTTTTTAAATCAAAATCCAGTTGGACTAAAAATAAGTGAAAGCCTTTGTTTACTGTCACCAAATTCTGTAAACTTGTTAATAAGAGTGTATAATTAAGCTACAGGAAAGAATCTAGGAAAAGAAAGCAACAACAAGACCTAAAGCCTAGTCCCACTTTTGTCACTAATTAGAATTTTTTCAGACAAAGAAAGAGGGGTAGAGTCAAGACGGTGGACAAGACACGTGTCTCCTTAATTCCCTCTGAAAACTAAGGCCTGGATTGGTAATTGAACAGAGCTTTGTGGGTACTCACTGAGCCCTAGGACACGGCATAGGGCTGTCAGTTTGAACTACATGCCGTTAAGTAGGAAACATCTGCTCTGTCACTGAGCCCCACTCCTGCTGAATGGCCACACATGTGGATTGAAGGTATTGGCACTTTTACCTCTTTTGTTTTTGTTGGCTGGCAGGAAAGGGTTGGGTATGACCTGGCACATACACTGAGTTGCAGTGCTACAGCAGAGAGACAACGTGTGGAATAGCCAGATTTTGAGAGTCCAGAGGCAGACTGTGGATACCACAGCCCCTCCACCCTCTCTTTTCTCTGTCATAGATTTGGCTGTTTTGTGGCAGAAGAGGTAGATTGCCCGGGATGCTATCTTGGTGGGCTTGGAGGTGGAATTACCCAACTGAAGGCCTCAGCAGGGAGTAGTACCCAGGCTGGAGGAAGTGCCAGTCCAGGGAGTGCTTTTCCAGCAGAAAAACTGTGTTTACCACAGTGTTGATTTACAAGACCTGGTGGGTGATGGCAGTAGGGCAGTAGCCCCTCTGTGTTTTAGCTACATCATAGCATCTGGGGACAGCTGAAGAGGTGCCTCCATTTTTAGCCAGAAAGAGGGGCCTGCCACAATTGACTGCCTGACTGATTTTTGAAGTTGTCAGACAGCTTTTAACTTTTTAAAATAAAACTACCTGGAAAAATAACTGCTGTGCACCCCGATGGCATCTCTTCCAGCCTTTACTAACCCACATCATAGGGTCAGTTGACAGCCCCCAGTGACTCCATAAGTAGGGAGGTGTGTTTGCCAGCCAGAAGGTGGATCCTGCCATCCCAGAGAGTCCACTGGGGCCAGTCACTAGAGTACAAAGAGCTAACTAGTGACCAACTGTTTTCTCAGAACTCTGTCTCTGCTCCAATTGAGGTAACACAAGAGAAACTAAACAACCTCTAGATGCTCTGAAAGCAACAGACCATCACCAGGAATTTAAAGAAACAACCAAATATGGCTCCAGAACACTTCCAAAATCAAAAAATTCCCAGATGAAGAAGACTAGCTGAAACTATCTGAGATTGAGTACAAAAGAATTATATAGAGAGCCCTCCTAGAGATTAAAAACTGCAGCAGAGAAAAATAAAAAATCAAGCAAGCTATTCGAACTAATGGAACATAAACATTCTGAAATCCAAGAGATCAATAACAGAATTAGACAACTCAATTCAGATCCAAAAGAGCAGAAATGAGGAGCCAGACTTAGTGATCTTGAAGAAAGAGCAACTGACACCAGCATTTATGAGGAGAAATCAGAGAAAACAAATAAGACAAATGAAGAAGCATTAAGAAACGTCTGGGACTCTGTCAAGAGGAATAGTCTACACTTAACTGAAGTTACTGAACACAGAGAAATAGCTGAAAACACAGAGTTGTTGTTGAGTTGTTGACAGAAAACTTCCCTGAAATTATGAAAGACAACATAGATATCCAAGATGTGTATCTATCACCACAAAAAGTAGACACAAAAGAAAGACACCAAGACATACTATAATCAAGCTTAATAAAATGAAATAGAAGCAGAAACTCTTAAAGACACTGAAACTCAAAGCAACATTAACATTCAGAGGTAAGCCCTGTAGGTTTCTGTCTGACTTCTTGGCAGAAACCATGTTGGCATGGGAGGCACTGGGATGACATATTCAAAGCCTTGAAGGAGAAAAACTTTCAACCAAGAATTATGTATCCTGCAAAACTGTCTTTCAAATATGGAGTTGAAATTAAGATATTTGTCAATAAACAGAAGCTTAGAGACTCTGTAAAACTAAACCAAAGCTACAAAAATTACTGAAAGAAGCTCTTTGCTTAAAAAACAAAACAATTAAGTGTATATTTAAGGAGGCAATGCAGGACACAACATCCAGAAACCTACTTAGTTAGGGAAGGCAAAAACTTTAATCAAAGCTATACTATTAAAAGAAGGGAACCAGTGATCATATCATGAAAAATAAGATACCATCACATTAAAAAGAGGGGTATACTACAGTAGTTATAGGCCTTTCAGATGGAGAGGAAGTTAATAAGATATGCAGAAGTTAAAATGGGGTATAAACTTAGAAAGAATATTAAGTGGGGTCATGAGGGTAGCTGCAAAGCACAATAACAATGCAACATATCAAAACAAGAAATGTAATACAGGAGTTTAAACCAACAAAAAAATCCATATTAAAAATACTGAAAAGTCAACCCATGAAGAAAAATGACCCACAACAGAATATCAAGAGCAACATAGACAACAGCAACACAAAAATAAATGCATCAAAATGACAGCACTAAACATACACCTACCAATAATTACACTGAATGTAACAGTGAACACTTCAACAGAGAAACAATGAGTGATATCCTGGATCAAAAGACATGACATGTCTATATGTTGCTTACAAGAAACACACTTTAGACTTAAAGATAAGAACAAATGGAAAATTAAAGGATGGAATAATATATACCAAGCTAACAATATCAAAGAAGAGCAAGTGTGGCAATACTAATCTCAGATAGAACAGATTTTAATGTAAAATCCACCATTATGAACAAGGACCATCACTGTTCCTGAAAGGCTCAATACACAAGCAAGACTTAACAACATTAAATATTTATGCACCCAATACCAGAGCATCTAAATACACTGAACAAACACTGACTACACTGAAAAGTGAGATAGATCACTCTACAATAATAGTGGGAGACTTGAACATTCCACTTTCAGTAATGGACAGATCATCTAGACAAAACTCAGTAAAGACACGGATCTTATTGCCACAATTAACCAATTAGATCTAATCAACATATACAGAACGTTTTACCCATCAACAGATAAGTACACCTTCTTCTCCAGTGCACGTGGAACATTCTCCAGAATAGACCATGTGTTAGGACATAAAACAAATCTCAACAAAATCAAAACCTGTGAATTGTTGCAAAGCATCTTCTCAGACCATAAAGCCATATAAGTTGAAATCAATGGCAGAAAAAAACATAGATAGAAATTGGAACTAATGGAAACTGGACACCTTGCTCAAAAAAAAAAAAATGGGTTATAGAAGAAATCAAGGACAAAGTAAAGAAATTTATGGATTCAAATGAGAATTAAAACACATCCCACCAGAACCTATAGGATACAGCCAAAGCAGTGCTCAGAGGTCAGTTTAGCTCAATAAACACACACATCCAGAAGGAAGAAAGGACCTAAAGCAAAGAACTAACCTGACAACTTGAACAAGTAGAAAGGGAGCAACAGAGGAACCCCTCAGTCACCAGAAGAAAGCAGATCATAAAGATGAGAGCAAAACTAAATGCATTAGTGAATAGATGAACAAACAAGAAAACTGATAAAACTAAAAGCTGGTTTTTTGAAAAGATCAACAAAATTGACAAACTACTGTCTAACCTTACTAAAGAAAAATAGGAGAAGAAACAAATAATCTGAATAAGAAATGAGATGGGAGATGTCACAACAGATCCAACACAAATTGAAAGTATTATAACAGAATACTATGAAAGGCTGTACTGTAATGTTGGAAAACCTGGAGAAATGGACCAATTTCTAGATTCATATCACCTACCAAAATTAAAGGAAGAGATTGAAAAAGCTATCAAAAAACAACAACCAAAAAAAGCTGTGGCCCAGATGGCTTGACCACAGAACTCTACCAAACTTTTAGACAAGAGTTAACTCCAATACTATTGAGACTATTTCACATGATAAAAACAGATAGAATACTCACAAATTCATTCTATGAAGCCAGCATAACCCTGATACCAAAGCCAGGGAAAGACCCCCTAAAAATGAAAATTACAAACCAATATCGCTCATAAACTTAGATGAAAAATCTTCAACAAAATCCCTGCCAATAGAATTCTATGGGCATCAAAAAAACATAATAATTCCTCATGACCAAGTTGGAATCATACCAGGGATGAAAGACTGGTTCAACATCATAAAAACAATTAATGTGAGCAACCACATAAATAACACAAAAGATAAGACTCACCTGATTTTGTCAGTTGATTCAGAAAAGGCATAGGACAAAGTCCAACACCGATTCATGCTAAAAACTCTCAGCAAAATAGGAACAGAAGGCAAATTCCTCAGTGCAGTAAGGGCCATCTACTCAAAGCCAACTGCCTACATCACCCTGAATGGAAAGAGACTGAAATAATTCCCCTTGAAAATGGGAACTAGACAAGGATGCCCACTCTCACCACTTTCATTCAACATTGTACTAGAAGTACTGGCCAGAAGAATTAGACAAGACAAAGAAATAAAGGGCATCTGCATCAGCAAAGAAGTAAAACTGTCACTACTTAAAGATGATATGATTGTATATGTGGAGGATCCTAAAGAATCCATAAGAAAACTACTCAAACTAATGCAAGAGTTCAACAAAGTAGCAGGATAGAAGATGAACATAAGTCAGTAGCATTCCTTTACACTAACAAAAAGATCATTAAAGAAGAAATCACCAAATCAATACCAGTTACTATAGCCTCCAAGAAGATAAAATACCTAGGAAGAAATCTAACTAGAGAAATAAGAGACCTATACAAAGAGAACTACAAGACCTTACTGCAAGAAACTAAAAAAGACTTACATAAATGGAGAAACCTACCCTGCTCATGGATAGGAAGACTTAACATTATGAAAATGTCTATTTTACCCAAGCAATCTACTTATATAATGCAATTCCAATACGAATTCCAGTGACATTTTTAATGAGATGGAGAAACAAATCACCAACTTTGTTTGGAAAGGGAAGAAACCCTGGATAAGTAAGGCACTACTAAAGAAGACGAACATACTGGGAGGCCTCTCACTACCTGACTTTAGAACCTAGTACACCACCACAGTCATTGAAACTCCCTGGTACTTGTACAAAAAGAGACATACAGACCAATGGAACAAAGTTGAGATCCCAGATATGCTACCATCCTCCTATGAACAGTTCGTATTCAACAAAGGCCTGAAGACTGTAAACTGGGCTAAAAACTGTCTCTTTAACAAATGGTGCTAGCAAAATAGAATATCCATCTGCAAAAAAAATTGAAACAAGACCCATATTCCACACCTTACACAAAAACCAACTCAGATTGGATAACAGACCTAAATATCAAACCTAAAATGATAAAGATCATGCAAGAAAAAATAGTCAACAATGGCAGTTTTCACACACAACGTAGAAAGGCTTCAAAATCTGACCAAGCACAGTCAACAGAAGATAAAATAGGTAAATTGGAACTACTAAGAATTGAGCACTTTTCTCATCCAAAGACTTTATCAAAAGAATTAGAAGACCACCCACAGAATGGGAAAAAGTATTTGGCAACTACATTTCAGACCGACATCTCATCTCCATAATCTACGAGGTACTGCAGCATACCAATAAGAAAAGTGTAAATAACCCAGTTAAGCAGTGGGCAAAAGAGATGCACAGACGCTTCAGTAAAGAAGGCTTCCAGGCAACCAAAAGACACATGAGGAAATGTTAACAGTCATGAGCTATTAAACAAATCCAAATCAAAACCACAGTGAGATACTGTCTCACCCCAACAAGGTTGGCCAGGATCCAAAAAAACCAAACAACAAATGCTGGAGAAGCTGTGGAGAAATCGGAACTCTCCTACACTTCTGGTGGGATTTCAAAATGGTATGTCTTTGGAAAGCAATCTGGCACTTCTTTACAAAGCTGGAAATAGATATACCATTTGACCCAGTAGTTCTACTGCTTGGAATATATCCTACAGAATCAAGGGCAGCCATATGAACAGATAAATGCACATGAACATTTATTGCAACACAGCCCACAACAACAAAAAGATGGAATCAATGTAGGTGCCCAACAACACATGAATAGATAAACAAACTGTGATATATATACTAAGTGGAACACTATGCAATGATAAAGAACAATGACTATTTTAGGAAGCATCTCATAATCTGCTTTCAACTGGAAGACATTATGTTGAGTGAAATCAGTCAGCAGCACTAGGACCAATATTGTATGAGACCTCTACTACAAGTACTTAAAACAGACTCATGTTCAGAAGACTCTTTGATGGCTGCAAGGGAGGGGAGGAAGAAAGGAAGGGAGTGGGCTAGTTATAGATTAGATAGTTGATAAAAATTAGGTTAGGTGAAAGCAGTGCAGCACACATTAGAAAAAAGATCCACTTAACTGGACTTCAACATAAACTGAAAACTTTTCTAATTTTAACCCCATTTTGCAAGGATAGATTAGCGGGTGTAGGAATCTGGGGACTGTGCTCTCAGGGGACACCAAGGTCGACTGGCATGACTAGCCTATTGCTAAGTCTTCTATACTCCGTACTGGTGAGTGGTGTCTGGGGTCTTAAAATCTAGCAACCTGCTATCAGAGGTAAACCAAATGGTCCCAATGCAGCCAGAACTGATGATCACCGAGGACAACAATGACATGAGGGAAAAGAGCCCAGAATATAGAAAGACCCATGTGAATGGGTGACTGTATCAACACGTGACCAGAAGAACCAGATGGTGCCCAGCCACCAATGACAGCTGTGATGGGGCACACAATGTCAAGTCCCAGTGGCAACATGAGAAAAAGAAGGGTGCTCCTCAAGAACTCCATTAAAAAACCACAGTTGATGGTCCAAAGGCTCAGGAGTTCCCCTGGGAGCACGGCCCTAGACTTGCTGCTGTCCCTGATGAGAAATCATTACTGAAGTCAATTCTTCAGACAAGAACAGATTGGACTTGGGGACACAATGTAGCCATACGGTGTGTGCGCTTCATGGTTCTATGCATCTATAGGATGCTGTCCTACTGGCCTCTTACGAAAAGGCAGAAGGAAGAGGAGAGGACAGGAAATTGTTAAGGGGATATGACATGTATAGAACAGAAAGGAGGAGTGTGCTGCCACCGGGCAAGGAGAGCAGAAGGAGCTACAGACAGGCGGGCATGCAAATTTAGCTTGGATTGTATACTTTTGCTTAATCATAATAGGAAAAAGAGAAAGAAAAAGAAAGAATTATCCTTCTCAAGGACTTTGTATCAGGCACTGTCAGGGTCTTTGCTTGTACATTTCTTTTGGTCCTCACAATAATCCTATAAACTATCTGTTTTTATCACCATGTTACAACTAGGAAGCAAAAACCCAAGTCTTCTGAAAGCACACATGTGGATATTATTAGACGTCATCAAGCTTTCTGACTCATAGGACCCCATATGATAGAATAGAACTCTCCTATAGGGTGTTCTAGGCTGTAATCCTTACAGAAGGAGGTCATCACTTCTTTCTCCCACATAGCTACCAGATGGGTCCATATTGCTAACCTTTCAGTTAGCAGCCAAACACTTAACCATTGCACCATCAGGGCTCTTTAAGTAGGTTGTTAGTAAAAGACAAATCCTATATTAAAACTGAGATTTGCTGTACTCTAAAATCTGCTTCCTTCTCAATATTTTAAATTGAATTCTCTCTCAAATAAACCAAAACACAGCAATATTCCTCTTTCACATCAAATCAATGTCAAATACAAATCCAGTGTTTCTCTTTTGTGCTTGAAAAAATCTCCACATTCACTTTCCACCATGGTATACCATCAACCATATTTTATGGCCTTTAAATCATTGTCTTTTTAATTTTGTTTCACTGTAAGTAAAAAGGGTATCTTAATACCTGCTTCAGAGTCTGGTAATAAGCATAAAAATTATTAGAAAAGCTAAATGTAGAAAAACTAAGGATTTAATTAAAGGCAGAATTGTGCTTTTGTTATGGAACAAAAACAAAAATTTATTTTCCAAACAGACTCTATTTCATAAGAGTATACAGATACATCCTTCATTTCATATCTAGAAAAAACAAAGCACCACATCTATAAACAAACAGGAGGTCATCAACTGAGAGAAAATGTTTCTTCAGAGTGTTAGACTAGTGTAACAGAACATATTTCTTGTGAGCAGATACAATTTGAATCAGCAGCAATAAACCAAAAGCATCGAGAAGGTGCTCTGAAGAGGGGACAGCAAAAGCAGGTTATATAGGTGGGTTGGGGCAGAGTAGTCTCCTGAAGATCACTGTAAATATCCTCCATGTTGGTTTCTCAGGAGACAGAGCACATACAGGACCTTAAGCTCAGTCAGTTATAAAAACAGAGTCTTTAAGGACATACAATATATCCTAAAGCATAGCTTACAGTCAGATGCTAGATTTCCTTTTACTGAAAAATGATTGTACATAGATAGCGAAAGAGCCTAGTGCCTAAGGTAAAACAGTCTCTGATAAGCTGTTTACTAGGTTTTTCACCGGCTTGAAGCTTACTCCAAAAAAATCAGTTTCATGAAACCAGTAAAGTTTCAAGAAGACACCTGGCCCGGGTGGGTCACCCCAACTCCAAGGGCCCGTGAAGTTGGGTTTCAAGGAGAATTAAGATGGTTTCTTAAGAGAATCAGAAGCCCTTCCAAAACTTGAGTCTCAAAATAGACTTATATATAGAAGAAAAGTCTCTTAGATGGCTACAAGAGTGGGGATGGAGAGCGAGGGCTGGTCATAGATTAGATAGTTGATAGAAATTTGTTTAGGTGAAAGCAGTGACAGCATATAGTAAAAACTAGATCAACTTAACTGGACTTTATCATAAACTGAAAGCTCTTCTAATCTCAAGCCAATATTTGAAGGATGGAGTAGCAGGGGTGGTGTCTGGGGACCATGCTCTCAGATGACTTCAAGGTCAGTTGGCCTAACTAGTCTATTGCTAAGAGTCTTCTGCACACAATATTCATGAGTGGCACCTGGGGTCTTAAAAGTTAGCAAGCTGCCACCTGAGGTTCACCAAATGTTCCCAACTCATCTAAAACAGATGATCATCGAGAACAACAAAGACACGAGGCTAAAAGAGCCCAGTAGACAGAACCCATATGAATGGGAGACAGTATCAACACGTGACCAGAAGAATCAGATGGTGTCTGGCCACCACTAAAGACAGCCATGATGAGGCACACAGTGTTGAGTCCTTGTGGCAACACAAGAAAAAGAGGGGTGCAGCTCAAGAACTCTACTAAAAGAGCACAGTTGATTGTCTGATAGCCTCGGGGTTCCCCTAGGAGCATGAGCCCAAGACCTGCTGCCATTGACCACTGCTGTGGTCAACTCTTTGGGATAAAAATGGACTGGACTCTGGGACACAGTGTGACCATATGGTATGTGTACTTTATGGTTCTATGCATTTATAGGAGGATGTCCTACTGGTCTCTTTCTAGATGAGAGAGAAGAGGGTAAAGAGGAGATGACAAGAGCTTGTTAAGAGTATATGACAAGGGGGGGCATAGTCAGGATGGCGGACTAAGCACATGTCTCCTTATATCCCTCTGGAAACCAAGACCTGAATCGACAATCAAACGGAGCCTTCTGGTCACCTAATCAGCCTCAGGACATGGCACAGAGCTGTTAATTGGGACTTCATACCACTCAGCGAAAAACCTCCTCTCTTTCGCTGACTCCCGCTCCTGGCTAGCCCCGGCTCTCACGGACGGAAGGTAAACGCACCAGTTTGACTTTTTTTTCCTCTGTCTCGGCTGGCGGGCGGAGCTGGGTCTTGGCTGGTGGCTGGACTCAGACGCGCTGCTGGGGGGATAGGCAGGCGAAATTCCCATATTCTGAGAGCCAGGCTCGGGACTCTGTTAATCTAGACACTTTGAGCCTTTCGTTTTGTAGCTGCCTCAGCGGGGTTTGTGCAGAGCTTCGCGGTCAGTGTGCGGTCGCCAGGTTGGTACCAAGATTTTAGCGGGACCTCATTCTTAGCCTGGGAGCCAGTGCCTGCAAACGGGACAGAGCTTCTCCCACAGAAAAGTAGTGATTTTGCACAGTGCTGTCTACTTTGGGGGCCCTGCAACAGAAGCAAAGGAGTTACTACCTCTCGGCACCTTTAGCCCCTCCGTCTGCTGCCTGTGTGGAGGACGCCATCTTGGGTACGGTGGCCGCAGCTGAACCTAATTTTTAGCTTGGGAGCCAGAGCCTGCCCATGGGGAGCACTTTTCTATCACAAAACCAGTACTCGATGCAGTGGTGGCTAAGGCTAGGCCCTGTCAGCAGAAGCCAACAGGCCAGTAGCCTTGCTCTATTCTGAACTAGTTTGTTATCATCTGGGGTTGGATATAGTGGCGCTTATTTTGTGAGATGAGAAGAGGCACCTCTACACCTGAAAACCTAACTGACTTGTGAACTGGTAAGATACTTTTTGCTTTACACTTGAAGACAGGCTAGAGAAACATTTGCAATCCATCCTCACAGTACCTCTTCCAGCCTCTATATACTCACATGGGACCCAAAAAGCAACAGACAATTGTGGCATACAAGCAATCACTCATGGCTTCAGAAGGCTCCCAAACAAAGCAACCAAGGAGTTTTCCAGATGAAGAAACTTTTATGAAAGCATCAGGAAGTGAATACAAATTGATTATATACAGAGCCCTTCTAGACCTTATACAAAATTCAGCAGAACAAAATGAAAAATTAAGCAAGTTGTTCGATCTGATGGAACACCAGTACTCTGAAATCCAACAGATCAAAAACAAAATCAAAGACATAGAAACTTCCATGCAAAGCCAAGAAAATAGAATGGAACAAATAGAAAAAGAATTTCTGACTTGGAAGACAGAGCTACTGATGCCAGCGTCTATGAGCAGAAATCAGAAAAAAGAAACAAGAAAAATGAAGAAACATTAAGAAGCATGTGGGACGCTGTTAAGAGGAACAACCTTCGATTAATTGGAGTCCCTGAACAGGGTGAGACATCTGAGAACACAGAGAGTATTGTTGCTGAGCTACTGAAAGAAAACTTCCCAGAAATCATGAAGGAAGAGAATATAGACATCTCAGAGGCGTATCGTACGCCACCCAATATAGATCTCAAAAGAAAGACTCCAAGACATATTATAATCAAGCTTAACAAAATGAAACATAAGCAGCAACTCTTAAAGGCAGCAAGACTCAAGGCAAAGCTAACATTCAGAGGGAAACCCTGTAGGCTCTCGTCAGATTTCTCAGCAGAAACCATGCTGGCACGGAGACAGTGGCACGACACATTCAAAGTCTTGAAGGAGAAGAACTTCCAACCAAGAATAATATATCCTGCAAAACTATCTTTCAAATACAAAAATGAAATTAAGAGATTCCCAGATAAACAGAAACTCAGACTTTGTAAAAACCAAACCCAAACTACAAGAAATACTGAAAGAAGTTCTTGGCTTTGGCTTAGAAGAACGAAACCACTAACTTTATATATTAGAACGACACACTACTCAATACTCTACTCATTTAGGGAAGGCCCCAAAGTAATTTACAGCTTTGACATGGAAAGAAGCAATCCAGTGATCATCATGAAAACTATGGTGTCATCATAATAAAAAGAGGAATGTACTACAGTTGTTATAGTCCTTCCAGATGGAGAGGAAGATGACAAAACTGGTAGTAATTAAAACTGTGTTTGCCAAGCCAAAACTGGGTTTACAAATAGTTTATTAAGGGGGTTCATAGGGGCAGCTGTAAAGCACAACAAAGATGTATCATACCATTTCAAGAAATGAAACACAGGAGTCTCAACAACCACAATACCAGCTCTGAAAAAGGTGAAAAATCAACTCACAAAATAGAGTGTCCCAGAACAGACTAATAAGAACAACAGAGAAAACATCAACATAAAAATAAACATATCACAATGGCAGCACTGAACACATACCTATCAATAATTACATTGAATGTGAATGGACTGAATGCTCCAGTAAATAGACACCGAGTGTCATCTTGGATCAAAAGACACGACCCACCATATGTTGTCTACAAGAAACTCACTTGAGACCGAAAGAGAGGAACAAACTGAAAATTAAAGGATGGAAGAATATATATCAAGCTAACAATGAACAAAGAAGAGCAGGGGTGGCAATTCTAATCTCAGACAAAATCAATATTAATGTCAAATCCACCATTGTGGACAAAGATGGACACTATTTATTGCTGAAAGGTTCAGTACACAAGAAAGACTTAACTATATTAAATCTTTATGCACCTAATGTCAGAGCACCTAAATATGTCGAAGAAACACTGACTACACTCAAAAGAGTGTTAGATGACTCCACAATAATAGTGGGAGACTTTAACACTCCACTCTCATCACTAGACAGATCATCTAGAAAAAAGCTCAGTAAAGATACAGAAGACCTCATTGACACAATTAACCAACTAAACCTCACTGATATATACAGAACTTTCCACCCATCAGCAGACAACTACACCTTCTTCTCCAGTGCACATGGAACATTCTCCAAAATTGACCACATGATAGGCCATAATGCAATGTTCAAAAAAATCCATACCATTGAATTACTGCAAAGCATCTTCTCAGATCATAAAGCCATAAAAGTTGAAATCAATAGCAGAAAAAACATAGATAGAAAGTGGAACTTTTGGAAACTGAACAACATCTTGCTCAAAAAAAACATGGGTTATAGAGGAAATCAAGGATGAATTAAAGAAATTCATGGATTCCAATGAGAATGAAAACACTTCCTACCAGAACCTATGGGATACAGCCAAAGCCGTGCTCAAAGGTCTGTTTATCTCCATAAATGCACACATCTGGAAGGAAGAAAGAAACCAAATCAAGGAACTAACTCTACAGCTTGAACAAGCAGAAAGAGAACAACAGAGGAACCCCTCGGGCACCAGAAGAAACGAGATCCTAAAGATTAGAGCAGAGCTAAATGAATTAGAGAACAGAAAAATAATTGAAAAAATTGAAAAGACCAAAAGCTGGTTTTTTGAAAAGATCAACAAAATTGACAAACCACTGGCTAAACTTACTAAAGAAAAAGAGGAAAGGAAACAAAGAACCCAAATGAGAAATGAGAGGGGAGTTGTCACCACAGATGCAAGAGAAATCAAAAATATCATAACAGAATACTATGAAAGACTGTACTCTAACAAATTTGAAAACCTAGGGGGAAATGGACCAATTCCTTGACTCATACCACCTACCCAAATTATCACAACGTGAAGCAGAACAACTTAATAAACCCATCACAAAGGAAGAGATTGAAAAGGTCATCAAAACACTGCCAAAAAAAAGAGTCCGGGCCCAGATGGCTTCACGGCAGAATTCTACCAAGCATTTAGAGAAGAGTTATCCCCAATACTACTGAGATTATTTCACAGTATAGAAAGGGATGGAGTACTCCCAAACTCATTCTATGAAGCCAGCATAACCCTGATACCTAAGCCAGGGAAAGATCCAACAAAGACAGAGAACTACAGACCAATATCACTCATGAACCTAGATGCAAAAATCTTCAACAAAATTCTTGCCAACAGAATACAACAACATATCAAGAAAATAATCCATCATGACCAAGTGGGATTCATACCAGGGATGCAAGGCTGGTTCAACATCAGGAAAACAATTAATGTGATTAACTACATAAATAACACAAAAGACAAGGATCTCCTGATTTTGTCCATTGATGCAGAAAAGGCATTTGATAAAGTCCAACACCCATTCATGCTAAAAACTTTTAGCAAAATGGGCATAGACGGCAAATTCCTCAACACAATAAGGGCCATTTATACAAAGTCAATTGCCCACATTATCCTGAATGGAGAGAGACTGAAAGACTTTCCCTTGAGATCAGGAACTAGACAAGGATGCCCACTGTCACCTCTCCTATTCAACATTGTGCTAGAAGTTCTAGCCAGAGCAATTAGACAAGACGAAGAAATAAAGGGCATCTGCATCGGCAAAGAGAAAGTTAAAATCTGTCTGTTCGCAGATATGATTGTATATGCAGAGAACCCCAAGGAATCTATAAGTAAGCTATTCAAACTGATAGAAGAGTTCAGCAAAGTCTCAGGATACAAGATAAACGTAAGTAAATCAGTAGGATTCCTTTATACCAACAACGAGACTGTTAAGGAGGAAATTATCAAATCAATACCATTTACCATAGCCCCTAAGAAGATAAAGTATCTAGGAATTAATCTAACCAAAGAAACAACCTTTACAAAGAGAACTACAAGCCCTTACTACAAGAAACTAAGAGAGACTTAGATAAATGGAAAAACTTATCCTCCTCATGGATAGGAAGACTTAACATTTTGAAAATGTCTATTTTACCCAAAGCAAACTGCTTACATAATGCAATCCCAATACAAGTTCCAGCATCATTTTTTAATGAGATGGAGAAACAAATCACCAATTTTGTTTGGAAAGGGAAGAAGCCCCAGATAAGTAAGGTAATACTAAAGAAGAAGAACACAATGGGAGGCCTCTCATTACCCGACCTCAGAACATACTACACTGCCACAGTGGTCAAAACAGCCTGGTACTGGTACAAGAACAGACAGATGGGTCAATGGAACAGAATTGAGACCCCAGAGATGACAGCATCTGCCTATGATCAGTTGATATTTGACAAAGGCCCTAAGACATTAAACTGGGGTAAAAACAGTCTCTTCAACAAATGGTGCTGGCAAAATTGGTTATCCATCTGCAATAAACTGAATCAAGATCCATATCTTACACCTTATACAAAAACCAACTCGAACTAGATAAAAGACCTAAATATCATACCTAAAACAATAAAGCTCATCCAAGAAAAGGTAGGAACAACAATGGAAGTTTTAATACACAATGAGGACAGACTCCAAAATCTACCAAAATTTATCGCAGCACAAAAGAAACCTCAATCAACAAAAGAGAAAATAGATAAATGGGAACTATTAAGAATCAAACACTTTTGCTGATCCAAAGACTTTATTAATAGAATTAAAAGAACACCCACAGAATGGGAAAAAATATTTGGCAATTCTATGTCAGACTGACACCTGATCTCCATAATCTATAAGATACTACAAAATATCAATAAGAAGAAGATAAACCATCCAATTAAGCGATGGGCAAAGGAGATGGACGGACACTTCACTAAAGAGGAGATCCAGGCAGCCAAAAAACACGTGCGGACATGTTCAAGATCTTTAGTTATTAAAGAAATTCAAATCAAGACAACAATGAGATACCATCTCACCCCAACAAGATTGGCCATGATCCAGAAAACACAAAACAACAAATGCTGGAGAGGCTGTGGAGAAAGTGGAACCCTCCTACACTGTTGGTGGGGTTGCAAAATGGTCCAGCCTCTTTGGAAGGCAATCTGGCGCTTCCTTAAAAAATTGGATATGGATATACCATTTGACCCAGTATTTCACTACTTGGAATATATCCTACAGAATCAAGGCCTTTCACACCAACGGACACATGCACCAGAATGTTTACCATAGCACAGTCCACAATAGCAAAAGATGGAATCAACCCAGATGCCCAACAATAGAAGAATGGATAGGTAAACTATGGTACATATACTCAATGGAGCACTACGCAATGATAAAGAATAACGATGATTCCAGGAAACATCTCCTAACCTGGTTTCAACTGGAAGACATTGTGTTGAGTGAAAGCAGTCAGCGACAAAAGGACAAATACTGTATGAGACCTCTACAATAAGATCTCAAAAATAGACTTGTGTATAGGGGAAAAGACTCTTTGACAAGCTGCAAGGGAGGGGAGAGAGGGAGGGTGGGGAGAAAGGGTTCAGTTTAGATAATTACTAGAAATCTAGTTGGGAGAAAGCGGTGATAGCATACATTAGAAACAAGAACAACATTAAGTGGACTTCAGCATAACTTGAGTACTCCTTCCTTCTTAACTCAATACTGCAAGGATAGAGTAGCTGGGGCGGGGGTTGGGGGACCATGCTCTTAGGCGAATTCCAGGCCAATTGGCACAACTAGAGTTTTGCTAAGAGAGCTCTCTGCATCCCACATTGGTGAGTGGCATCTGGGGTCTTAAAAGCTGCCAAGCTGCTATCCGAGGACACAGCAAATGGTCCCAACTCAGCAGGAACGGATGCTCACCGAGGACCAAAATGACATGGGAGAAAGACAACTGAGAAGACAGAGAGACCCACAAGAGTGGGTGCCTACATCGACTTGGGACTGGAAGAACCAGATGGTATCCGGCCACCACCAGCGATAGCCACGATGGAGCTCACAGAGAGGAGTCTCACTGGCAACACAAGAATAAAAAGGGGTGCATCATGAGATCTCCACTAAAAGACCTCAATTGATGGTCCAGCGGTTTTGGGGTTCTTCTGAGAGCATGGCCCCCAGCCCTGATGCTGCCCTTTCCCATAAATTATAACAAAGGTCCACTCTTTGTACAGGAATGGATTGGACTTGGCAACATAGAGTGACCATATATTGGAAGCACTTTACGGTCCTATACATCTATAGGATATCAGCTTGCTGACCTCTGGCTGGAGGAAGGGGAGTGGATGGAGAGGAGGGGAAAGGAGGCTGTTGGGAGGATGAGACATGTATGGAGCAGAGAGGAAGAGTGTGCAGTCACCGGACAGGGAGAGCAGTGGAAGCTGCATATAGGTGGGCATGTAAATTTATACTGGAATGTACATTTTCACTCAGTCATGTTAAATAAAAATTAAAAATAAAAAAGAGTATATGACAAGTATAGAATGAAAAGGAGAATTGTGCTGTCACCAGGCAAGGAGGGCAGAAGGAGTTGCAGATAGGTGAGCATGCAAAATTAATTTTGATTGTAGACTTTCAGTTAATCACAATTTTAAAAAAAAGGAAAGAACTCTTCAGTCTTGAGGTGGTCAGAAAATGAAAAATAGAACAATGAACAATGAACATTTCATCAGCTGACATTCAAAAACATGACTGTAACAGGCTGGTAAGTGGAATCCATAATGAGTTATCCTTTTTGGCATGTAAGACATGTTTAAAAAATTTTCCTATAAAGAATATATTTACATTAATAGATGTAATTACAAACAAACATTGCTGTCGAGTTGATTCCAACTCACAGATATACAAGGTCCACCAGTTAAGTCTACAAACTTAATTGTTCTAAATGCTACATATCTCATTGCCGAATATCACTATGATCACCTTCAAAGTACTCCTCTTGGGAAGCTAGACACTGAAGCCAGTGCCTTGTTTACCCTACAAAGCAATGTTGCAGCTCTTTCTGGAATGGCCATTGTCCATGGTGACAGGGTGGCAAGTTTGCAAACTTAATTGTACAGTTGGACTGTGAGGGAGTTTTTAGCCAGTAAACAAATAACTGTACTGGAACAACCTCCCTACTCACCTGATCTGGCCCCCAATCACTTTTCTCTTTACCCAAAGATAAAGAAAATATTGAAAGGAAGAAATTTTGATAACTTTCAGGACATCAAGGGTAACACAATTACAGTTCTGATGGCTATTCCAGAAAAAGAGTTTCAAAATTGCTTTGAAGGGTGGACTAGGCGAAGGCATCAGTGCATAGCTTCCAAAGGGGTGTAGTTCAAAGGTGACCATAGTGATATTCAGCAATGCAATATGTAACACTTTTTCAAGGATGAGTTTGTGATCTTAATAGGCAGTCCTAGTGTACGATAATAGGAATTTGAATGGTAAGTATGCAAAATATCAATAGCCATCAAGTTGATTCTGACTCATAGTGACTCTATATTGAACTAATACAGAGTTTGCCAACGTTTATCCTCTAGAATGATCTGCAGGTTAAAAAAAAAAAAAGGAGAGAAAAAGAGACAGATTGGCATGAGCAAAGAAATTCCAGAAAGACTATATCCTATTTTATTTATTTAAAAAATATTTCATTGTGCTTTAAGTGGAATATACAATCTAGGAGAATTTCTCATTAAAAAAAAAAAATGCACTCACACTGCTATGTAACTCTAGCTGCTCTCCCTTCCCACACTGTGACAACACACTACTCCTTTCCACCCTAAATTTCCCATGTTCATTCAATCAGCTTCTTTTACTCTCTGCCCTTTCATCTCAACTCAGGACAGGCACTCCCCAGTTGTCCTCATATATCTACTTTGAAGCACATTCTTTGACAGTATCATTTTATACTGTCCAATCTTTGAAGAGTTGTCTTCAGAAATGGTCTCAGTTCTGGGCTAAGAGAGAGTCTGAGGGCTGTGTCTTCCAGGAAACTTCCAGTCTATGGGAACAAATTTGGTCTTCTTAATAGAGTTCAAGTTCTGTATACCCATTTTTCCCCTGCTATGTAATGGATCCTATATTGTAGTCCCCGTCAGGACAGTCATTGGTAATTGCTGGGTACTGTCTAGTTCTTCTGGTCTCGTGCCGATGTAGTCTGTGGATTATATGGCCCTTCTGTTTCTTGGGCTCGTATTTTCCTTATGTCTTTGATTTCTTTGATTCTCCTCTGCTCTAGGTGGGTTGGGACCAATTGATGCTACTTACATGGCTTCTTACTAGCTTTTAAGACACAGAAGCCACTTACCAAAGTAGGATGCACGACACTTTCCTTAAAAATCTTTGTTATGCCAATTTGCCTAGATCTCCCCTGAAACCATGGTGCCCAACCCCTATACCTGCTACACTCTCCTTCAAAGTATTAGGTTATACTTAGGAAACCTATTTTGGTTTAGTCCAGCTGTGCTGAACCTCCCCTCTACTGCACACTGTTCCTTCCTTCACCTAACCCAATTCCCGTCTACTATCTAAGCAGTGGATAGTCTAACCTCCCTCCCTACCCTTGTAGCCATAAAAGATGATTTTCTTCTGTGTTTAAACCTTTTCTTAAGTCCTCATAATAGTGATCTCAGAAAGTATTTGTCCTTTTGCAACTAATTTTGCTCAGCATAATGACATCCAGATTCCTGGATGTCATGAGACGTTTCCCAACATCATCGTTGTTCTTTATCATTGCATAGCATTCCACTGTGTAAATATGCTGTTTGTCCATTCATCTGTTAATGGGCACATGATACACTCTCTCCACAGCCTCTCCAACATTTATTGTCTTGTGCTTTTTAGATTAATGCCATCCTTGTTGGGATGAGATGAAATTTTATTTCAGTTATGATTTGCATTTCTCTGATTTCTAATGATTCTGAGCATTTCCTCATGTATCTGTTAGCTTCCTGGATGTCTTCTTTGGTGAAATGTTTGTTCACATTCTTTATTCATTTTTTAATTGTGTTATTTGTATTTTTGTTGTTCAGGTTTTGCAGTAGATTATAGAGCTTAGATGCTGATTGGATTTTGTCATAGCCAAAAAGTTTTTCTCAGTCTATATGCTGCCTTTTTATTCTTGAATAAATTCATTAGATGAGCATAAAGGTTTGATCTTTAGGAATTTCCAGTTATCTATTGTCTATGTTTGCATATTGTTAATGTTTTGTAGTCTGTTTCTGCTATGCACTAGGACTCTCAGCGTTGTCTCTATTTTTAATTCCATGACTTTTGCATTTAGGTCTTTAATCCATTTTGAGTTAGCTTTTGTAAGTAGTGTGAGATATGGGTCTTGTTTCATTATTTTGCACGTGGATACACACTTACTCCAACATCATTGTCTTTCACCCGGTTTATGGACTCTGAGCCTTTGTCAAATATCAGCTGCTCATATGTGGATGACTTTATGTCTGAATTCTCATTTCTGTTCCATTTGTTTGTGTATCTGTTTTCGTACTAGTAGCAGGCTGTAGTGACTACCACGGCAACATAATAGGTTCTAAAGCCAGGTAGTGTGAGGCTTCCCACTTGTTATTCTTCTTCAGTAATGCTTTACTTATCCAGGGCTTATTTGTTTTCCATATGAAGTTGGTGATTTTTTTCTCTCCATCTCATTGAAAAATGACAATGGAATTTGTATTGGGGTTGCACTGTATTTATAAATCACTTTGGGAGAATAGACATTGTCACATTGTTGAATCTTCCTATTCGTGAGTAAGCTAGGTTTTTCCACTTATGCAGGACTCTTTTTGCTTCTTGCTGCAGTATCTTGTGATTTTCTTTGTATAGGTCTTTTACACATCTGGTTAGATTTTTTTTTCCCAAGTATTTTATCTTCTTAGAGGCTTTTGTAAATGGTATTGATTTGCTGATTTCCTGTTTGATGCTTTCTTTGTTGGTGTAAGGAATCCAACTGATTTTTGTACATTTATTGTGTATCCTGATCCTTTGCTGAACTCTTCTATTACATCCAGGATATTTTTTATGGATTCTTTAGTGTTTTCTGTGTATATAAGATCCTATAATCTGAAAATAGAGATAGTTGTACTTCTTTCTTATCAATTTTTGTGACCTTTATTTCCTTTTTTCAGCCTGATCCTGCTAAAACCTTCAGCACAATGTTGAATAAAACTGTTGACAAGGTCACCCTTGTCTGATTTCTGTTCCCAAGGGGAATGCTTTCAGACTCTCCCCCTTTAGAATGATGTTGGCATTGTATAAATTCCTTTTACTATGTCAAGGAATTTCCCTTCTATTCTTATTTTGCTGAGAGTTTTTAACATGAATGAGTGTTGGATTTTGACAAATGCCTCTTCTACATCAGTTAATAAAATCCATTGGTTCTTCTCTTTTGTTTTATTTATATTGATTGTTTCTCTCATATTGAACCACCCCTACATCTCTGGCATGAGTCTCACTTGGTCTAATTTCTTGACATGTTGTTGAATTCTACTGGTTGGAATTTTGTTGAGGATTTTTGAATCTAAGTTCCTGAGAAATATTGGTTTGTAATTTTCTCTTTTTGTGCTGTCTTTACCTGGTTTGAGTATCAAAGTTATGCTGCCTTTATAGAATGAATTTGGCAGTATGCTATCCTTTTCTATGTTCTGAAATACTTCCAGTATTGGTGGTGTTAACTATTCTCTAAAAGTTTCATAGAGTTCTCCAGTGAAGCTGTTAGGGCTAGGGTGTTTTTTGGGTTGGCAGTTTTTAATTACCTTATCAAACTCTTCATTTGTTATGGGATTATGTTGTTGTTCTACCTCCGTTTGTGTTAGTTTAGGTAAGTAGTGTGTTTCTACAAATGTGTCCATTTCCTCTAACTTTTCAAGTTTTTTTAGAGTACAATTTTTTGTAGTATTTTCTAATTTTTTTTTAAATTTTATTTGGGTCTGTTGTGATATCACCCATCTCATTTCTTATTTGAGTTATTTGTTTCCTCTTCTGTTTTTCTTTTGTTAGTTTGGCCAATGGTTTGTCTATTCTGTTGATCTTTTCAAAGAATCAGCTTCTGGCCTTCTTAACTCTGTTTTCTATACTGCAATTCATTTAGTTCTGCTCTGACACTTATTATTTGCTCTTTTTTGGTACATAAAGCCTCCTTTTCCTGTTTCCTTTGTACCTGTTTGAGTTGTAGGTTTAATACTTTGCTGATTTGAGCCCTTTTTCCTTTTGGATGAGTGCATTTACTCCAATAAATTGGCCTCTGAGCACTGCTTTTGCTGTGTCCCAAAGATTCTAGTAGGACATATTTTCATTCTCATTTGACTCTCAATTTTTTTATTTTATCCTTGATTTCTTCTATAACCCAGTTGTTTTTGAGCAAGATGTTGTTCAGTTTTCATGTGTTTGATTGTTATTCCTTGCTTTTTCTGTTACTCATTTCTACTTTTATGGCTTTATGGCCTGAAAAGGTACTTTGTAATATGTCAATGCTTTCAATTTTGTTAAGGCTTGCTTTATGGCTGAATATGTGGTCTGTTTTGGAAAATGTTCAGTATGAGTTGAAAAAGAAAGTATACTTGGCTGTTCTTTTTCTTGGGTGCACTGTTCTGTATATGTCTATGAGGTTAAGTTGCTTGTGTCATTTAGATATTCTTTGTATTGATCAAGCTTTTTTCTGGATATTCTGTACCTTATTGAAAACAATGTGTAGCTGTTTATTTCTCTTTGAAATGCTGTTAGAGTTTGTTTTACATATTTTGGAGCCCTGCTATTCAGTGGTTATATATTTAATATGGGATTTCCTCTCTGAATATTGACACTTTAATTATTATATGGTGTCCTTCTTTATCCAATGTGGTAGATTTTATGATAGATTCTGTCTTAGCAGAAATTAATATAGCCATGGCTGTTCTTTTTTGAAGGTTGTTTGCTTGATCTGTAATTTTTCCATCCTTTGAGTTTTAGTTTGTTAATGTCTTTAAGTTTAAGGTGTGTGTCCTTTAGGCAGCATATACATGGATCATGTTTTTAAATCAAATCTTCTACTCCCCTATCTCTTAATTGGTACATTTAATCTATTTACTTTCTCTATAATCATTGATAGGTATGGGATTAGTGGTGTCATTCTGATGTATTTTATTGTGTGTGTTGTAGATAATTCCTTTACTCCATTAATTTTCTGTGCTGAGTCATTTTTCTTTATGTGTTTTCTTTTCATTTTCTCCCTTGTTGGTGACTGGTATTTGCTGAGACTTCAGGTTTTTGTTGTTTTTATTCTGATGTGTAGAAGTGTTAATGTCCTTTGTGGTTAACTATTATGATCTCCATTTTTCTAAATTTAAACCAGTCTTTAATTTCTTTGTATCTCCTTGACTTTCTCTTCATCTGAAAGATCTATGACTACATTTTTATCTGTCTGTCTTTTTTGTTATAGTGTTGTTATCTTTTACTTAATTACATCTCTGTTTCCCTATTTTCAGTGTTTTACATTTAATTTATTTTTGTGATTTCTCTATCTGGGTTGATATACGGTTGCTGTGTTCTGTGTTTTAGTCTTGTATTATTATCTGATGGTACGATGCTCTAACCCAAGGGCTCCCTCTAGCATTTCTTATAATTTTGGTTTGATTTTTGCAAATTTCATACATTTATGTTTATCTGGAAATGTCCTAATTTTGCCATCATATTTTCCTGCAAGGCTTTGTATATGTCCTTCTACTGTCTCATTGTCACATGGTTTCTTCTGAGTAATCTGAGCTTAGTCTTATTGACTCTCTTTTGTAGATCATTTTTCATTTTCCCTGGTCATTTTAAAAATTGTCTCCTGATCTTTAGTCTTAGCAAGTTTGATTAAAATATGCCTTGGTGTCTTTCTTTTGGGAGTTACATTGTGTGGAGTTCAGTGAGTATCTTGGCTAGGTCTCATCTTGCCTAATATCAGGTAAGTTTTCTGTCAACAAATTGTTGACATTTCTCTCTGTATTTTCCTCCCCACTCCAACCCCCAATTCTGATTCTCCAGTTACTTCTAGATTATACCTCTTCACATAGTCCCACATAATTTGTAGTGTTTCTTGATTTTTTTAACCTAATTTTTCCCCAAATGTGGTGATGTCATATGCTTTACCTTCAGTGTCACTAATTTAGCTTTCTGTTGCCCCAATTCGTCTCCTTTGACTTTCTGATGAGTTATCTAATTCTGTAATTTTATTATTCTCTGGATTTCTACTTTCTGTCTCTGTATGCTTATTTATAGCCTGTTGAATTTTTCATTATTCTCTGCTGCATTGTGCCTCATCTCCTTCCTGATCTCTAGAGGAGTTTTAAATATTAACCTTTTGTATTCTACCTTGGATAATTGCATAAGTTCTCTTCATCTGGAAAATTTCTTTGTTCTTTGTTTTATAGCTTTCTGAAGCCATTGTGGTCTGCCTTTTTAAGTGATTTGACATTGACTGTTGCCTCTGAGCCATCAGTAAGTTTTCTCATTTATTCAACTTATATTTTCTTGCTGCATTCTAGCTTCTTATTTTGTTTTGAAATGTCCAAATAGGTTAGTTTTGTGTGTTAGTTTGGTTGCTAGTGCTTTTGGAACCCTAACATCCTGTCACTAGGTAACTGGAGCTGTTCCTAGGCATGCAAGCCCGTGAGTCTGTTTACTTTTCTTGTATGGATTCACCTTAGGTGTCTAGGTAGTTAATTAGAAAGTGTGTGGTACAGTCTCTCCCTTACTGTTCTACATGGGCAAAGGCAATTGTTGTAGGCACAGCTGTTTGGCTGCATGCATTGAGAAAGGCAGGGGACTGACAGCTATCCCTGAGCATCTGTGAGGAAGGCATTCCCATTATGCCCGTTCTGAAGGAACTGTTTCCTCCCTGAATTTCTAGCTCAGGTGAGTCAGCAAATTACCCCTTTCCTTCTGTTTCTCAAATTGCTCCCTCTCTGAGTCAAGAAGAATTGCTCAGGACATGCATAAAGAGTCCTACTTCCAACTCATCTATGGTATGAGACTCTGGGGCATGGGCTCAGTACAGAGAAATGAGGGGGAAGCACTGGGAAGAAGGAGAGAGGTTTATCCAAAAAGAAAGTTTTAGATCTGCTTGTGGTAGATTCATGGCAGACTTGACAGCACTTGGCTGGCTATGGTAGATTAGATGTAAGCCATTTAGCTTTTGTTATCAAGTGCCATTTTTTACTGGTTCCGGAAACGTGAGTAGATTTTGCTTCTACTCAGTCTTTCCCACTGAGGAAAATGCCCTCTGAATGCCACTGCTCCATTCACCATGCTGGCTGTAGCTGTTACCCAGTGGATCAGGTCTGGCCAGTCCCAGGTAATTGTGGACCTAGTCTCCCCTCTCTGTTACTTAGTCCAGTTTATCAACTTTGTCTCTGATGCTCAGGGTTCCTAGAATGTCATAAGTAATTGGGTTATTTGTTCTTTGGGGTATTTGTTGTTTGAGGGAATCATAGGAAGCCTCTGCCTACTCCACTATCTTGGGCTTTTTCCTCCTTTATATTAACTTACACTGTATGCTCTTTTAAAAGTATCCAACAAAATGTGGAAATTACTGAACAATATCATTGACATAACATGCAAGTAATATTTTGCTAAAGACCATTCAAAAGTGACTGCAACAGTATATTGACAAGGAACCACCAGAAAATCAAGCTGGATTCAGAAGAGGATGTGAAACCAGGGATACTGCCAATGTCAGATGGATCTTGGCTGAAAGCAAAGAATAACAGAAAGATATTTACTTGTGTTTCAGTAACTATTCAAAAGCATTAAACTGTGTGGATCATACGAAATTATGGCTAACATTACGGAGAATGGGAATTCCAGAACACCTAACTGAGCTGTTAAGGAATTTGTATATGTATCCAGAGGCAGTCGTGCAAACAGAACAAGAGGACATTGCATGATTTAAAGTCAGGAAAGGTATGTGTCAGGGTTGTATCCTTTCATCATACCTATTTAATCTCTACTCTAAGCAAATAACCCAAGAAGCTGGATTATACAAAGAAGAAGGAAGCATCAGAAATGGAGGATGACTGATTAACAACCTGCATTATGCAGACACCACCACCCTACTTGCTGGAAATGAAGAAGATTTGAGATACTTACTGATGAAGACCAAGGACCACAGCCTTCAGTATGGCTTGCACCTCAACATCAGGAAAATAAAAGTACCCACAACGGGACCAGTAAGCAACATTGTCATAAATGGAGTAAAGATGGAAGTTGTCAAGGATTTCATTTTACTTTGGTCCACAATCAATGGCCATGGAAGCAGCAGTCAAGAAATCAAAAGATGCATTGCTTTGGGTAAACCTGCTGCAAAGGACCTCTTTAAAGTATTCAGAAGTAAAGATGTCACCTTGAAGACTAAAGTGTACCTGACCAAAGCCATGGTATTTTCAATAGCATCATATGCATGCAAGAGCCAGACAATGAACAACAAAGACAGAAGAACTGCTGCCTTTGAATTGTGGTGTTGGAGAAGAATGTTGAATGGACCATGGACCACCAAAAGAACAGATCTGTTCTGGAAGAAGTCCAGCCAGAGTGCTCCTTGGAAGCAAAGGTGGCAAGACTGCATCTTATACGCTTTGGACATATTGTCAGGAAGGATCAGTCTCTGGAGAAAGACATCATGCTTGGTAGAGTGGGCGGTCAATGAAAAAGAGGAAGACCCTCCATGAAATGGATTGACACAGTAGCTGCAACAATGGGTTTAAGCATAAAAATGATTGTGGACACTGTGCAAGACTGGAGAGTGTTTTGTTTGGTTGTTTATAGGGTTGCTGTGAGTCAGAACCAACTCAACAGCACCTAACAACAACAAAACAACACTGTTTTAAAGGTTCAGAGCACCATTCCAAACCTGTTTCTTTTCAGTCAGTTCCAACTCATAGCTACCATAGGGTTTCCAAGGATTTGAACCCAGGAACTGCTGACCTTTTGTTTGGTAGGGAAGCTCTTAACTACTGCCCTACCAGGGCTCCCACAACACCATTAACATATTAAAAGTTCTGAGACACCTCACAGTCAAGAAATTTGTCACAGTTTGCTTGGTCTAATTTTATCTACATTTATTTAAACTTCAAAAGAAATTGTAAACTATTTTCTTAATATCCTTGATGATGTTAGTGTTCCACAGAACCCAGCTTTAGAGTGTGAGGAGTCAATGATGTATTTATTATTATTATTATTATTACAGTGGAACTCATTACATCAGCTGAACATATTTTGGGAAGTGCTGATTTAATAACAGCAGTGAGGATTCAAATTTTCCTAACTCCATCAAAGAGTTTAAAGAGAGAGGCATTTATCAATCATGAGTGACGCTATAAAGTAGCTTACTTTGCAGTTTAACACATGGCAGCAGCATCAGTTTAAGATTTTTGGTTAATGGGGATTAACAGACACAGCTAAGTCTCTGTTAATCATTCAGAGAGTATATATGCAGAAGTAGCTTTAAAAGGGCTTTCCTTCTGTTAAATTTTTTGATTGTGCCAGCTCCAAGGGAAATGGATTCCATGTTAATTCTTGGGAAGTAAAATTGACATAACCCTTTTTTATAATTAAGTGAACTATTTTCAGTCAAATTTATTGCTTATCCAACTATTTCCCATGCTAAATTGTAAATAATAATAATAAATTCCCTTTGCGTTGTGATGAGTTTTCTCCCTAGATGTTGAACCTTAAACAATGAGAATCAAGGCCATCTACCCTATTACAACCTGTACACTGACAGCCAAAACTACCACACAAACACCACATAATGTGATCTTTCTATTTCACTGTTTGTTGTGATTTTACTTTCCCTATCGTCTCTTGTCCAGGCAGGTGGTTGGTTTGTTTTTCTGAAAGACTCATCGAGTCTTCAATGGAAATCATTAACAGTTAACTTGAGCCATAAGATTCTTTGAAGCCATCAACTCAAAATCTTGGCTTTGTTTTTTCTTCTTTCCAGGGTAAAGTCACCACAAAGTTACAGTAAAGCAAGAAGAAAGATTTTCTTTGGCATGTATTCCAAGAGGAAAAGGTGGGAAGTGAACAAGCATACTACCAGAGCTATGTTTCTAAGTCAGAAGAACGTTAAAGGATGATCAGTATTTATAGACATTACAAATAGGTAAAATCATTACAAGTTTTATCTTTTCTCACATTGGCTAAAAACTGCTGAATCATCATGATTCTATATTTTTGAACTGTCTTTCTTAATAATCATTGGGACAAATTTAAGTAGTTACAGTAGGATTGGTCCAAAAAATTCAGTAAATGCTAACAGAAAAGATAAAAACCTAACCCACTGCTGTCAAGTCAATTTCAATTCATAGTGACTGTCATGAATTGAATTGTGTTCCCTAAAAATATCTTGAACAGTTTGGCTGTGCCATAACTCCTGGTATTGTGTTCCTCCATGTTGGAATTCCTGCTGCTAGGGTGGATGGGTATCAGTTGTATAAGTAGAGCAAGACTGAGTGTGTGAGTTTGTTTTGTTCCTTTAAGTGGTCTCTTGAGATATAAAGAAGAGAAGCTAGCAGAGACAAATTTGGTGACGTCATAGCACCAAAAAGCAGTGCCAGTTGCTGAGCACATCCTTTGGAAAGGACTGGAGTCCCTATGCCTCAAAAGCTTTCAGTCTGGGAGAAGGTTGACAACAATGACCTTCCTCCATTGCCAGCAGAGAAAGCCATCCCCTGGAACTGACACCCTGAAATTGGACTTTTAACTTAGTTGACTGTGGCATCAAATTCTTCTTTTTAAAGCCATCCACTTACGGTTATTTCTATCAGAGCAGCTCTAGCTGAATAAAACAAAGACCCTATAGGATCTTTTAGTTAGCAGCTATAGCTCTTAACTACTACACCATCAGGGTTTCCAAGGAAAAGGTGTCATGGATTGAATTGTGCCGCCCCAAAATATGTGTAGCTATGTAGCTGCGCCATGATTCCCAATATTTTGTGATTGTCCTCTGTGTGTGATTTTCCTATACCATATATTAAAGGACTAGGATGTGACTATACATCCCTTCACAAGATCACCTCCCTGCTCCACTGCAAAGGGAGTTTCCCTGGAGTATGGCTTGCCCCACCCTTAATCCTTTCAACCTACAAGAGATGAAAGGAAAGAGGGGCAAGCAGAGTTAGGAACCTCACACCACCAAGAAAGCAGCACTGAGAGAAAAGTGCATCCTTCAGACCTGAGGTTCCTGCACCAAGATGCTCCCTGGACAAAGACTGATGCAATACCAGACTTTCCTCCAGAGCCAACAAGGGGGAAAGCCTTCCCCTGGAGCAGACATCCTCAACTTGGACTTGTAGCTACTGCACTGTGTAAGAATAAACTTTCCTTTGCTAAAGCCATCCACTCTGTGGTATTTCTGTTACAGCATCCCTAGCTGACTAAAACAAAGGGTAAGAATGGAAAATATGCATATCTTTTGTGCTCCACCTAAGTATTTGATTATGCAAAAGGTTTCCTGAAAGATGTTTTCCAAGATCGTGCTGGCTCTTGTTTTTATATCTTTAGACCAGTTCCTGTGTTCCTGTGAGTCTTTGTCACTCCTGCTGGGTCATATTCTTTATTCTCAAGGACAGGGAATGACCTCAATAATATATAGTTTTATTCCTTGCAGAATTTTATCTCTTCCTAAATGAACCTTTTGTTGGAGACTATAAACTATGGGGAGGTATAATTCTTTCAGTAGAATCCAGGTTTGATCAGGTCCAATCTGACTTGATGGCACTTGGCTAACTTGGCAATCCAAGATATATGTCAGAACTTTAGAATTCATCCCTCTTTTTCCTATACTTGCTGTTCTGAAGGATATGTGGCTTTCTTGTGTAACCATGCCACCTGGTGTCTGTTCTCTCTGGATTATCTGTTAGTGGTCGAGGTAAACTTGACTTCCATTCTCAACAGTTTACATTTTTCTCTATTCCCAGTTTACATTTTGTTTATTCCCCAAACGAGTATATTCAGGACAGTAGTTATCTAATCTTGTTCTTTCAGCCATTAATAGAAGTCTATCTGTGATATCATCTTTGTCACATAAATAGTAAACCACATCTGCAATTTCCTCCAAAGTGTTTTTACATAAAGTGCAATTAAACTGTCATTCCATCGTTCAAATTCTAACAAGCAGTGTGATAACAAAGGTATACATATCTGCTTAGGAATAACAATCTTATTTCTAGAACCTATCTACAATTCGGTTTCTTCATTAAGATGGCATCAGAGAGGAGGCGGAGTCAAGATGGCGGACTAAGCCCATGTCTCCTTAAATCCCTGTGGAAACCAAGACCTGAATTGACAATCAAACAGAGCCTTCTGGTCACCTAATCAGCCCGAGGACACAGTACAGGGCTGTTACTTTGGACTTCATACTACTGAGCGAAAAACCTCCTCTCTTTCACTGACTCCCATGCCTGGCTAGCCCTGGCTCTCACAGACGGAAGGTAAATGCACCAGTTTGATTTTTTTCCTCTGTCTTGGCCTGCAGGCGGAGAAGGGTCTTGCCTAGTCGCTAGACTCAGATATGCTGCTGGGGGGACAGGCAGGCAAAATTCCCATATTTTGAGAGCCAGGCTTGGGACTCTGTTAATCTAGCCACTTTGAGCCTGTCACTTCATATCTGCCTCAGCGGCATTTGTACGGAGTTTCACAGTCAGTGTGCAGGACGCCATGTTGGATATGGATATTCTAGCAGGACCGCATTCTTAGCCTGCAAGCCAGCACCTGCAAACAGGACAGCGCTTCTCTGACAGAAAAGCAGTAATTTACCTAGTGTCACCTGCTTTGGGAGTCCTGCAACAGAATCAGAGGAATCACTACCTCTCAGCACCTTTAGCCCTTCTGACTGCTGCCTGTGTGGAGAGTGCCATCTTGGATACGGTGGCCGCAGCTGGACCTAATTCTTAGCTTGGGAGCCAGAGCCTGCCCACAGGAGAGCACTTTTCTATCACAAAACCAGGACTCGACGCAGTGTCGTCTAAGGCTAGGCCTTGTCAGCAGAGGCCAACAGGGCAGTAGCATTGCTGTATTCTGAGCTAGTTTGGATCATCTGGGGTTGGATATAGTGGGGCTTACTTTGCCAGTTGAGAAGAGGGACCTTTACACCTGAAAACCTAACTGACTTGTGAAGTGGTCAGATATCTTTTGCTTTACATTTTAAGACAGCCTAGAGAAACATCTGCAGTCCATCCTCACAGTACCTATTCCAGCCTCTACATACTCACATGGGTTCCAAAAAGCAACAGACACTTGTGGCACACAAGAAATCACCCATGGCTTCAGAAGTCTCCCAAACAAAGCAACCAAGGAGTTTTCCAGATGAAGAAACTTTTATGAAAGCATCAGAAAGTGAATACAAAATGATTATATACAGAGCCCTTCTAGACCTTATACAAAATGCCGGAGAACAAAGTGAAGAATTAAGCAAGATGTTCGCTCTGATGGAACACCAGTACTCTGAAATCCAACAGATCAAGAACAAAATCAAAGACAT
Source organism: Heterohyrax brucei (assembly GCA_028571685.1). Classification (NCBI taxonomy): domain Eukaryota; kingdom Metazoa; phylum Chordata; class Mammalia; order Hyracoidea; family Procaviidae; genus Heterohyrax; species Heterohyrax brucei. Next base: position 135,607,402 of record CM053150.1, read on the forward strand.
AGAAACTTCCATGCAAAGCCAAGAAAACAGAATGGAACAAATAGAAAAAAGAAAACATCCCAGAAATCATGAAGGAAGAGAATATAGACATTGCAGATGCATATCATATGCCACCCAATATAGATCTCAAAAGAAAGACTCCAAGACATATTATAATCAAGCTTAACAAAATGAAACATAAGCAGCAACTCTTAAAGGCAGCAAGACTCAAAACAAAGCTAACATTCAGAGGGAAACCCTGTAGGTTCTCTTCAGATTTCTCAGCATAAACCATGCTGGCACGGAGACAGTGGCATGATACATTCAAAGCCTTGAAGGAGAAGAACTTCCAACCAAGAATTATATATCCTGCAAAACTATCTTTCAAATACGAAAATGAAATTAAGACATTCCCAGATAAACAGAAACTCAGAGACTTTGTAAAAACCAAACCAAAACTACAAGAAATATTGAGAGAAGTTCTTGGTTCTGGCTTAGAAGAACAAAACCACTAACTTTATATTTTAGAATGACTTTACTACTCAAAACTCTACTCAGTTAGGGAGGGCTCCAAAGCCAATCACAGCTTTGATAAGGAAAGAAGCAATCCAATGATCATCATGAAAACTATGGTGTCATCATATTAAAAAGAGGTATGTACTACAGTTGTTATAGTCCTTCCAGATGGAGAGGAAGATGACAAGACTGGTAGTAATTAAAATTGGGTTTAAGCCAAGTGCCGTTGAGTCAGAGCCGACTCATGGGTTTACATATAGTTTATTAAGGGGGATCATAGGGGCAGCTGTAAAGCACAACAAAGATGTATCATATCATTTCAAGAAATGAAACACAGGAGTCTCAACAACTACAAAACCAGCTCTGAAAAAGGTGAAAAATCCACTCACAAAAAAGAACATCCCAGAATAGACTAATAAGAGCAACAGAAAAAACATCAACATAAAAATAAACACATCACAATGGCAGCACTGAACACATACCTATCAATAATTACATTGAATGTGAATGGACTGAATGCTCCAGTAAAGAGACATTGAGTGACATCTTGGATCAAAAGACATGACCCATCCATATGTTGTCTACAAGAAACTCACTTGAGACCTAAAGAAAGGAATAAACTGAAAATTAAAGGTTGGAAGAATATATATCAAGCTAACAATGAACAAAAAAGAGCAGAGGTGGCAATTCTAATCTCAGACAAAATCAATTTTAATGTCAAATCCACCATCGTGGACAAAGATGGACAGTATTTATTGCTGAAAGGTTCAGTACACAAGCAAGACTTAACTATATTAAATATTTATGCACCTAATATCAGAGCACCTAAATATGTCAAAGAAAGAGACTACACTCAGAAGAGAGTTAGATGACTCTACAATAATAGTGGGAGACTTCAACACTCCACTCTCAATACTATACAGATCATCTAGAAAAAAACTCAGTAAAGATACAGAAGACCTCATTGCCACAATTAACCAACTAAACTTTATTGATATATACAGAACTTTCCACCCATCAGCAGAGAACTACACCGTCTTCTCCAAGATGCTACAAAATATCAACAAGAAGAAGGTAAATCATCCAATTAAGCGATGGGCAAAGGAGATGGACAGACATTTCACTAAAGAAGAGATCCAAGCAGCCCCAAAACACATGCGGACATGTTCAAGATCTTTAGTTATTAAAGAAATTCAAATCAAGACGACAATGAGATACCATCTCACCCCAACAAGGCTGGCCATGATCCAAAAAACACAAAACAACAAATGCTGGAGAGGCTGTGGAGAAAGTGGAACCCTCCTACACTGTTGGTGGGGTTGCAAAATGGTCCAGCCTCTTTGGAAAGCAATCTGGCACTTCCTTAAAAAAACGCATATAGATATACCATTTGACCCAGTAATTCCACTACTTGGAATATATCCTACAGAATCAAGGCCTTTCACACCAACGGACACATGCACCAGAATGTTTACCGCAGCACAGCACGATAGCAGAAAGATGGAATCAACCCAGATGTCCAACAACAGAAGAATGGATAGGTATAGGTAAACTATAGTATATATACTCAATGGAGCACTACACAATGATAAAGAACAACGATGACTTCAGGAAACATCTCATGACCTGGTTTCAACTGAAGACATTACGTTGAGTGAAAGTAGTCAGCGACAATAGGACAAATATTGTATGAGACCTCTACGATAAGATCTCAAAAACAGACTTCTGTATAGAAGAAAAGACCCTTTGACAGCTACAAGGGAGGGGAGGGGGGAGGGCTTAGATTAGATAGTTGCTAGGTATCTGGTTGGGTGAAATTGGTGATAGCACACATTAGAAACAAGAACAATATTAAGTGGACTTAAACATAACATGAGTACTCCTTCCATCTTAACCCAATATTGCAAGGATAGAGTAGCTAGGGCAGGGGGTGGGGGACCATGCTCTTAGGTGAAAGTGAGGCCAAGTGGCACAACTATGTTTTGCTAAGAGGGCTCTCTGCACCCCATGTTGGTGAGTGGCATCTGGGGTCTTAAAAACTGCCAAGCTGTCATCCGAGGGCACAGCAAATGGTCCCAACTCAGCAGGAACGGATGCTCACCGAGGACCAAAATGACATGGGAGAAAGACAACCCAGAAGACAAAGAGACCCACAAGAGTGGGTGCCTACATCAACTTGGGACCGGAAGAACCAGATGGTGCCTGGCCACCACCAGTGATAGCTGCGATGGAGCTCACTAAGTTGAGTCTCACTGGCAACACAAGAATAAAGAGGGGTGCACCCTGAGATCCCCACTAAAAGACCTCAATTGATGGTCCAGTGGTTTCAGGGTTCCCCTGGGAGCATGGCCCCTCGCCCTGATGCTGCCCTTGACCATAAATCATAACGAAGGTCCACGCTTTGGACAGGAATGGATTGGACTTGGTGATGCAGCGACCATATATTGAATGCGCTTTATGGTTCTATACATCTATAGAATGTCATCCTGCTGACCTCTGGCTGGAGGAAGGAGAGTGGGTGGAGAGGAGGGACAAAAGAGACTGTTGAGAGAATGAGACATGTATGGAGCAGAGAGGAATAATGTGCTGTCACCGGGCAGGGAAAGCAATGGAAGCTGCATATAGGTGGGTATGTAAATTTATACAGGAATGTACATTTTCACTCAGTTATATTAAATAAAAAATTAAAAAAAAAAAAGATGGCATCACCCACTTTCCATTCTATTTTTTCAGTTTCAGGGGCAAGTTTCTAGTGCCTTTTTAGTATCTCTAAATTTGGATTCTGGATTGAAAGTGAAGATTTTGTAATCTTTTGTACTCATAATTTTTGACTTTGTAAAAGCTTAGGAAGGGTCATAGTATCAACAGACACTCTTTTAAATGTTTAGGTAAAGCTTCATTGGGTTTTAGGGTCTGTCTACTGAAATTCACTCTTTTAGCTGTAGCAACAGCCAATTCACGCCCAGTTATCTCCTCAATCTGAGGTTGTTTTGACTGGTGTACTTGTATCTTAACTGAAGTTATTTCTGAATTTAGTAGTAAAGTTTATGAAAGTTTGGCCACATATTTCCTATTTTTAATGGGAGATATTCCTGACATTAAAAATCCCTGCTGTTTCCACAGAATCTCAAAATCATGAACCAACTGAAAATACCTACATTTAATCTCTAAGTATTGTTACTGATTGATCACTTGCTAGGTTACAAGTTTGAGGAAGAACTGCTAAATCAATTTGTTGGGCCATACCTGAGGCAAAGGTCCACTTTCCAAAACCTCTTAGGAAGTAGTCACCACATATCCTCCCTGATAATTGCTTGAAGTTGGATTTGATTTTAATAAGAGTCATTTACAAATAAAATTAAAGAAAGATTTGCCAAAGGAGTTTCCTGAAGACTTCTACTTGGAGTCAGAAGTTGATCTTCAAGTCAAAGTAGTCAAGTGGTACTCCCGCCTCAGGGAACTGATATGCATAACATACGTTGCCATGGAGTTAATTCCAACTCATGGTAACCCTACAGGACCTTGTAGAACTACTCCCACAGAGTTTCCAAGGAGCACCTGGTGGACTGAAATTGCTGACCTTTTGGTTAGCAATTTAATACTCAACTACTATACCACCAGGGTTTCCCAGGGCAATGCAAGTAGGATTTATACAGCATGCATTTGAATATTTGGGGCTGTCAATGATAAGTTTTCATAAAAGGTTAACTTGCTGGTAGATAAATGCTGAGCTAAGGTATATCTGAAAATAGCAACTACTGCACATGGAACAAAGAAACCTAAGCCATTACCCAAAATTATCTTTACAGTGTTTTCTCCCCATTAACCAGTTGCTGCTACTGCCTTTAAGCATGAAGAATCTAAGCATGAGGAAGTAGGTCTAACTGAAAACTGTAATATCCTACAGGCCTCTGATGAGCTCCATGTTCCTGAGCTAAAACACCAAAAACATTCCCGTTTTGCTCATTTTTATATACAGAGGAAATCATAAAGCATAATTTGAAAAGCCAAAGAAGATGTGGTTAAAAGGGCTTGTTGAAGTGCATTTATCGCTTTTGCACTTTCTTCAGAGAGTGAAAAAGTATCAATCACTTCTTTATTCACATAATGATATAAAGGATGTGCTAACATTAAAAAAATTGGGGTACAGTTTTGACAATACTTACAACGAGCTAAAAAATAAAATTCTTTAATTGTTTCTTTGTAGTAGGTGAAGAAAAAGTTAATTTAGCTCCTTTCTCTTTGGGGCTATAGAAATACCTTCAGCTGAAGTAAGAAACTCTCAGTAGTTAATGGAAGTATTTAACAGGAGTTGGGCAAACTGTAGTTTTTCTTTAGATGCCTTCTGTCCTCTAGTGGATAAGTATTGTAATAACATACTACCTTCAACATTTTGTTCAGAACTGGAACAACTCATGAGATATTCTATAGACTGCAGTAACAAATTGAACCAATACTTGAGAAAAATAAGTCCAATAGTCAGTGAACCCATATGTATTGTAGATTCTTCTAGGTTGACAGCAAATAAGTATTAACTATTCTAGTAAACAAAGATACTAAAGAAAGTACTACAAAGATATGTAACTTCAAAGCATCCAGCATCACTACATACCTCGTCTAAGAATAAATGAGCATTGGAAACTACAGGGAATCTAGTTACTGTAATCTTATTCATTATTCTTAAATCTTGTACAGATCTCCATCCCCCATTGTTTGAGTGTTTTATTTTAAGCAAAAAAAAAAGTATTACAAGGACTAGTGCATGGTATAATTAGGTCTCGCTGAAGGAAATCTTGGATAATAGGTTCTAATCCTGCTATAGCTTCAAACTAGACAAAGTTTTATAAATATCTATTTGCACCTGAATAGGTTCTGTGGTTGTCTTTAACAACAGTTAAGGAGTTACTTGTGTAAATTCCTTCCCTCCTCCCTGAACCTGTTCTATGGTTACTTCTACTTCCATTAACCCACATATAAGTGTCTTCTACATTTCTCTCAGAAGTGAAGTCATTTAATGAAGAAAAGTTTAATAGAGTTCTCCATTATCAGTAATCTATAGATGGCATTGCCATTTGGACAATATATCTGGCCCTAATAGAAAAGCCAGCCAAGTGCCGTCGAGTCGGATTTGTTGACAAGAAATGAATGAAAATCATCAATGTGCCAAAGGTATTTGTACTGGCTCTTAATGAGGCAAAATTTGTTTTCATTTGAAACTTCCACCATTTTAGAAGTTCTGTTATTCCAAGGGAGAGGGTCTTATAAATACCTGGGGTGTGTTGACCGAGTAATTCACAGTCTCTGCTGGGACATCCCCCACCACCCCCTCCTCCAAGACACTGGGTTTTGACCTTCTTGGCTACCAAGGGGTGGGCATGCAACTCCCTCCTCCTCAGGGACCCTTTCCCCTCTTCCGAGGAGTCCACATTGATAGGGGCCAGGAGTCGAGTTCTCACGACAAGTGTTGGTAAATAAGGTGAAAAGACTGAATTTCCAACGCAGCTGCTCCGCGAGTCTGTTCACATCCGCTTGCAGGCACGTGCCCCAGGTTACACCCGGGCTCCACCTCCATAACTGCCTTCAAGGCGAATCCTGCCAACGTCGCAACCTGTGTGAGCACAGGTACTCAAGATCAGGAATACAGATTCGGAATTCAGACAGACTCAGGAACAACGGGCAAAGCTGGTGTACTCATAGCTGGGTTATTGGTACAATGGCTGGAGACGGGTACAACATTCGGAGAGCAGTGGGCAGCCAGGCAAGGAGGCAAGCTTAACAAGGGGCAGCAACGCTTTGCGGTGCAGTGACCTTACACACAGCTTTTACACAGCGGTGGCTGCCGGACAGGTTTGACCCCCAAGGTCATAAACAAGTTGAATAGTACTGCTGAATCAACTGAGTTAGTCCTGGCTGGAAGGCCTGTACAGAGTCAAAATGCCTGAGCAAGACAACCTTCCATATTGTCCCCAGAGAACCAGAAATGAACTCAAGATAATAGAGAAGCAGGTTTTTCCTTTTTCGTATTTTCTTCCTCTGAATTTTTCCTTCCTCTTTAATACCAGCAGAAGATCTATTGATTGCCAAAGCCAAGCCAAGTGCCGTCGAGTCGGATCCGACTAAGAATCAAATAAGGCTACTTGACTTTTCTTCAATGTCAAGATCTGTTTTAATTGCTTAGTGTCATGGATTGAATGGCATCCCACCAAAATGTGTGTCAACTTGGCTAGGCCATTGTTCCCCATATTACGTGATTGTCCACTATTTTGTGATATAATTATCCTATATACTATCAATCTTAACCTCTATGATGTTAATGAGACAGAAGTTAAGGCAATTATGTTAATGGGGCGTGACTCAGTTACAGGGTTAAGTTTTATCTTGAGTCAATCTCTTTTTAGATATAGAAGAGAGAACTGAGCAAAAAGAGAGGGACTTCATACACCAGGAAAGAAGTCCTGGGGGTGGAGTATGTCTGCTGGACCCAGGATCCCTGTGCTGACAAACTTGTAGACTCAGGGGATGGCTGATGACAAAGACCTTCCCCCATAGAGCTAACAGAGACTGAAAGACTTCCTCTGGAGCTTGTGCCCTGTATTCAAACTTCTAACCTCCAAACTTTGAGAGAATAAACTGTATGTTAAAGTCATCCGACTCAATGGCACTTAGCTTGGCTAATTTCATCCACCAGTGGTATTTCTGTTATAGCAGCACTAGATAACTAAAACACTTAGCAATGTTTTCTTGAAGTGAAGCAGAAGTATTGATTTGTTGTCTTCTCAGGTGTTCAAACTACCGATTAAAAAATACTTCCACTGATTTTGATTTAGTTTAGAACCCTTTGTGTCTAACTTACAATCTTGAAAAGACTAATCTGGCCAATTTAAAAGCCTCCCATTTGGGCTATTATAACAAATCACTTTCTTCTAGTAAATTATGCCATTTTGCTAAATACCAACCAAACTAGGACCAAAATTCTTTGACCATATAGGCATATAGATGGTGGGCTGTCTATTTTACTTTTATCCCGGTTATTTCTCATTTTAAACTTGGGAAGGGGAAAGAAAAAATGTTCCAAAAACAGATCACTATTTTATAATTTTCTCAGACACATAAAAATAAATCTAATGAAGAATGCTGCAGGATTTGACTAGTGTTTTGCTTGGCTTTCATTGTAGATAGCAAGCAGTCTAATGCTTCAGGAAACTTTAATGCTGTTGATGAGCACTGGTGATCGTCTAATGGCTTTTACTCACAGCAGATTGTATGATGGAGGGAATCATATTGTATCAAATCTCATCATGGAGGTCATTACATCATCATACAAAGGCCAAACTATAGCATAGCTGCCGTACTACTAAGAATCACGGCCCAGCCAAGTTGAACACTTTTCTAATTATCACAACTAGATTTAAGTTCCAGCAAACCCCAAAAGGTGAAGTCCATGGTGACTAGGATGAAGTACGCTATACTCTAAAAGAACTATTTGACTCTTCTAATACGTACAAACAGAAATCTGGGGAATATGTGTGGGAATGGTTATTAAGGGTGTGGGATAATGGTGCAAGGAACTTAAAGATGGATTAGTTTGAGTTTATTGATATTGGCCCGTTACACAGATTCAATGTTTCAGCTTCAGGGGTAAGGAAAGGCTCTAGTAGTTTATTTGGGTGGACTGCTGACTTTTGCTCTTCTCTGTATCCCATGTTTGACTCATCAGCATCCGACCTCCAGTTCTTGGAACTTAGGCCAGCAGCCCGCCGTCTTACCTGTCAATTTTGGATTCACTAGCCTTCCCAGCTGTAAGGCAGCAGCCTGCTCTCTAATGTGTGGATTTGGGGTTTGTCAATACTTGTTGCTACATGAATCGGGAAAAGCTTGATGCCTGACCCGTGCTAATGGGACTTGCCAGCCTCTAAAACTGCTTAAGCCATTTTCTTCAGATAAGTCTGTCTCTCTCTAAAACATACACAGATAGATGGAGATAGACAGATACATACATACATGTATACATATACACTTTACTGGTTGCTTTTGCAAAGAACCCAGCCTAGGACTTAATTTTTATTTCTGAAATGAATAACAGGCCATTAATCCCATCCAGCATATGTTTCTTCTAACTTATTATTGTCTCATTCTAAAAGTTTTATTTGCATATTTAAAAATTCTGTTTCTACTCAATTTTTCAATTATAAATTTTTATTTTTCATTGTGCTTTCAGTTTACAGTTACTATCAGTTTCTCTTACAAAACTTACACACACTTGGCCGTGTGACCCTAGCTATTCACCCCACACTGGAACAGCACACTCCCCCACCTCCAGCCACTTTTGCATATGTCCGTTTAACCATTTCCCATGCCCCTCCATCTTTTCCTCTCACCTCTGAAAAGGAGCTGCCCACTGATTCGCCTGTAACTCCCCAGGCAAAGAAGTACCTTCTCTATGACTATCATTTTATGTCTTACATACGTGTTCAACCTTTCTCTGAAGAGTTGGCATCCAGAATGTTTTCACTTCTGGGCTAACAGAGAGTCTGGGGTCCATGTCTGCCGGGGACCTTCTAGTCCATTGGACCATCAGGTGTGGGCTTTTTAGAAGAGTTTGAGTTCTGCATCCCACATTTCTCCCACTCCATCAGGGACTCTGTTGAGTTCCTTACAAATTCAGAGAGTAGTCTTTGGTGGAGGCTGGGCATATTCTAGTTCTTCTAGCCTCATGTTGCTATAGTCTCTACTATATGTGGCCCTTTCTGTCTCGTGTGCTCACACTTTCCTTGTTTCTTTGACGTTCGTCTTGTACTTTGCTCCAGGTGGGTTGACACCAATTAATGCTTCTTGGATGGCTACTTGCTAGCTTTTAAGACCCCAGGTACTGCTTGCCAAAGTGGAATGCAGAATATTTGCTTAGAAAACTGTGTTATGCCAGTTGACCTAGATGTATCCTGAAGCCAGGATCCCCACACCCCCAAAAGCTGGTGCTCTGTCTCTGAAGTGTTTGGCCTTATTTAGAAACTTCTAAGCTTTGGGTTTAGTCCATTTGTGCTGATTTCTCCTCTGCTATGTGATGTCTCTCCCTTCACCTAAAATAAATCTTACTGATTATTGTGGTGGTCAGGATTATGTCAACTTGGCTACTCCATATTTGGCTGCTGTATGAAGTGGCAGGGCGGGGTTTGTGGTAGCTCCCCGCCCCTCAGCTCTCATCTCTGGACGTTCCACGACTATTGCTGGTCTGCTCACGTAGCCAGGAGCTCCTGCTCTCTTCTTCCGGTGTCTGGTTCCAGGACTTGAACTAGCGACTGTTAGATTCATCAGTCCTTACAGTCGGCACTTGAGAGTCCTGCTCCCTGACTTGCCGATCCTGGGTTCCCCAGCCTCTGCCGCTTCGTCTTGCCACCAGCTTGGGATCCACTGACCTACACAACCGGTGATCTAGAACTCTGGTCTCTGACCTGCTGACTTTGGGTTCCTCAGCTTCCATGGCCATGTGAGACTTGTGCCAGAACTTGGGACATTCAGCTTCTGTGATTGCATGAGCTGTTTCCTAAATCTATATCTATCCATCTATGTATATATTATAAATCTTTCCTTGTACCTACACGTGTTACTGGTTTTGCTTCCCTAGAAAACCCAGCATAAGACAATTATCCAATTAGTAAACATTTCTCTTCATCTCACCTCCCCCTGACATCAAAGAATGTTTTCTTCTGTGTTTAAACCAATTCTTGTGTCTTTGTAATAATGGTCTCATACAGTATTTATCCTTTTCAAATTAACTAATTTCACTCAGCGTAATACCTTTCAGATTCTTCCATTTCATGAAATGTTTCCCAAATTCATCATTATTGTTTATCATTGCATAATATTCCATTGTGTGACTATATCATATTTTGTTTATCCACTCTTATGTTGACAGGAGCCTAGGTTGATCCCATATTTTTGCTGTTATGAATACTGCTGTGCATGGATGAGACTTGACAATTAAGTTCTTTGACTCGTCACAGAAAAAGTGCTACATATCCCATTGCTGAATATCACTCTGGTCACCTTTGAAGTACTCCATTTGGGAAATTATATACTCAGTGACTTTTTTCTTTACCCAAAGATAAAAGAAATATTGAAAGGAAGACATTTTCATGACATTTGGGACATTAAGGGTAATACAAGGACAGCTCTGGTGGCAATCCAGAAAAAGAGTTACAAAATTGCTTTGAAGGGTGGACTAGGTGCCGGTGTTTGTGCTTAGCTTCCCAAAGGGAGTACTTCAAAGGTGACTATAGGGATATTCAGCAATGAGTTATGTAGCACTTTCACTAGGATAAGTCCATGACTGTAACTGTCAATCCCGTATAAGTGTTCCAGTCTTTCCACGGTCTCTCTAGTATTTATTCTTTTGTGTTTTCTAGATTAACGCCATCCTTGGGGGAGTGAGAAGACATCTTGTAGTTTTAATCTACATTTCTCTAATGGCTAACGATCCTGATCACTTTCTCATGTATCTGTTAGCCACCTAACTGTCTTCTTGGAAATGTCTGTTTATATCTTTGCCCTTTTTTTTTAATTGGACTATTTGCAGGTGGAGATCCAGTTATTCCAACATCAGTTGTTAAAGAGACTGTCTTTTCCCCGGTTTATGTATTTTGGGTTTTTACCAAATATCTGCTACACATGGATGGATGATTTTATGTCCAGATTCTCAATTCTGTTTCATTGCTCTATGTGTCTGTTGTTGTACCAGTACCATCCTGTTTTGACTTACCATAGCAGTGTAACAGTTTCTAAACTCAGACAGTGTGAGGCCTGTCTCTTTGTTCTTTGTCTTCAATAGTGCTTCATTTATCCAGAGCTTCTTCTCTTTGCATATGAAGTTGGTGATTTGTTTCTCCATCTCATTAAAAAATGCCACTGGGTGGGGCAGAGTCAAAATGGCATACTAAGCATACGTCTCCTTATATCCCTCTGGAAACCAAGACCTGAACTGATTATCAAACAGAGCCTTCTAGTCACCTAGTGATCCCAGGACACGGCACAGGGCTGTTAATTTGGACTTCATACCACTGAACAAAAAATCCACCTCTCTTTCACTGACTCCCACTCCTGGCCAGCGCTGGCTCTCACAGACTGAAGGTAACACAATATTGTCACTTTTTTTTTTGTCTTGGCTGGTGGGTGGACCTGGGTTTTGCCTAGTGGCTACTCTCAGATGCACTGCTGGTGGAATAGGCAAGCGAAATTGCCATATTTTGAGAGCCAGGCTTAGGACTATGCACCTAGCCAATTTGGGCCTCTGCTTTTATCTCTGCCATAGCGTGGTTTCTACGGAACCATGGGGCCTATGTGGAGGATGCCATGTTGGATACGGAGATTTTAGCAGGAACTAATTCTTAGACTACGAGTCCTGCAAACAGGACAGAACTTCTCTGACAGAAAAGCAGTAGCTTACACAGTGTCACTTACGATGGGGGCCTGGCAACAGAGGCTGAAAACTCACTATGTCTCAGCACCTTTAGCCCCTCTATCCACCGACTGTGTGGAGGGCACCATCATAGACACAGTGGCTGCAACTGGACGTATCTCTTAGCTTCAGAGTGAGAGCCTGCCAAAAGGAGAGCACTTTTGCAACAGAAAAGCAGTAGTTTGCACAGTGTCACCTAAGGCTGGCCCTGTCAACAGAGGCCAACAGAGCAGAAGCATTGCTGTGTTTTAAACTAGTTTGTATCATCTGGGGTTGGAAATAGAGGTGCTTACTTTGCCATTTGGGAAGAGGGACCTCTACAACTGAAAATCTGACTAACTTGGAAGTGGTCAGATACCTTTTGTTTTATATTTTAAGGCAGCCTAGAGAAAGATCTGCAGTCCACCCTCACACTATCTCTCTCATCCTCTACTACTCATATGAAACCCCAAAAGCAACAGACACTTGTGGCAAACAAGAAATCACCTATGGCTTTGGAAGACTCCCAAACAAAATAACCATGGAGTTTTCTGGATGAAGAAACATTTCTGAAATCATTGGAAGATGAATGTACAAAGATTATATACAGAGCCCTTCTAGACCTTATACAAAATGCAGCAGAACACAATGAAAAATTAAGCAAGCTGTTCGATCTGATGGAACACCAGTACTCTGAAATCCAATAGATCAAGAACAAAATCAAAGACATAGAAACTGCCATTCAAAGCCAAGAAAACAGAACAGAGCAAATGGAAAAAACAGTTTCTGACTTGGAAGACAGAGCTACTGATGCCAGTGTCTATGAGGACAAATCAGAAAAAAAGAAACAAGAAAAACGAAGAAGCATTAATAAGCATGTGGACTCTATTAAGAGGAACATCCCCTGAACAGGATGAAATGCCTGAGAACACAGAGAGTATCATCGCTGAGCTGCTGACAGAAAACATCCCAGAAATCATGAAAGATGAGAATATAGCTATCCCAGATGCATATCATATGCCACTCAATATAAATCTCAAAAGAAAGACTCCAAGACATATTATAATCAAGCTTAACAAAATGAAATATAAGCAGCAACTCTTTAAGGCAGCAAGACTCAAAACAAAGCTAACATTCACAGGGAAACCCTGCAGGCTTTCATCAGATTTCTCAGCAGAAACTGTGCTGTCACGGAGACAGTGGAATGACACATTCAAAGCCTTGAAGGAGAAGAACTTCCAACCAAGAATTCTATATCCTGCAAAACTACCTTTCAAATATGAAAATGAAATGAAGACATTCCTACATAAACAGAAACTCAGAGACTTTGTAAAGACCAAACCCAAACTACAAGAAATACTGAAAGACGTTCTTGGCTTTGGCATAGAAGAACAAAACCACTAACTTTGTATTTTAGAACAACACATCATCCAGAATTCTACTCAGTTAGGGAAGGCTCCAAACTCAATCACAGCTTTAATACTGAAAGAAACAATCCAGTGATTATCATGAAAACTATAGTGCCATCATATTGAAAAGAGGGATATGCTACAGTCATTATAGTCCTTCCAGATGGAGAGGAAGATGACAAGACTGGTAGTAATTAAAATTGGGTTTATATATAGTTTATTAAGGGGGTTCTTGGGGGTAGCTGTAAAGCACAACAAAGATGCAACATACCATATCAAGAAATGTAACACAAGAGTCTCAACAACTACAAAACCAGCTCCTAAAAAGGTGAAAAATGAACTCACAAAAAAGAATGTCCCAGAACAGACTAATAAGAACAGAGAAAACATGAACACAAAAATGGACATATCACAATGGTAGTACTGAACACATACCTATCAGTAATTACATTAGTGTGAATGGACTGAATGCTCCAGTAAAGACACATCGAGTGACATCTTGGATCAAAGGACGTGACCCATCCATATGTTGTCTATAAGAAGCTCACCTGAGACTTAAAGATAGGAACAAACTGAAAATTAAACCATGGAAGAATATATGTCAAGCTAGCAATGAACAAAGGAGAGCAGGGGTGGTAATTCAAATCTCAGACAAAATCAATTTTAATGTAAAATCCACCATCACGGACAAAGATGGACACTATTGCTACAATCTATGCGATACAACCAAAGCAGTGCTCAGAGGTGAGTTTATCTCCATAAATGCACACAGCTGGAAGGAAGAAAGAAACCAAATCAAGGAACTAAACCTACAGCTTGAAAAAGTAGAAAGAGAACAACAGAGGAACCCCTCAGACAACAGAAGAAAACAGATCATAGAGATTAGAGAACTAAATGAATTAGAGAATAGAAAAACAATTGAAAAAATTGAAAAGACCAAAATCTGTTTTTTTTTTTTGAAAAGATCGACAAAATTGACAAGACATTAGCTAAACTTACTACAAAAAAACAGGAAAGGAAACAAATGACCGAAATTAGAAACAAGAGGGGCGTTGTCAAACAGATCCAACAGAAATCAAAAATATCATAACAGAATACTATGAAAGACTGTACTGTAACAGATTTTAAAACCTAGAGGAAATGGACCAATTCCTTGATTCATATCATCTACCCAAATTATCACAACATGAAGCAGAACAACTTAAGAAATCCATCACAAAGGAAGAGACTGAAAAAGTCTTCAAAAAACTGCCAACCAAAAAAAGCCTGGGCCCAGATGGCTTCACTGCAGAATTCTACCAAACTTTTAGAGAAGAGTTATCTCCAATACTACTGAGAGTATTTCACAGTATAGAAAAGGATGGAGTACTCCCAAACTCATTCTATGAAGCCAGCATAATCCTGATACCTACGCCAGGGAAAGACCCAACCAAAAAAGAGAACCACAATCCGATATCACTCATGAATCTAGATGCAAAAATCTTCAACAGAATTCTTGCCAATAGAATACAACATATTCAAAAAATAATCCATCATGACCAAGTTGGATTCATACCAGGGATACAAGGCTAGTTCAACATCAGAAAAACAATTAATGTAATTAATCAGATAAATATCACAAAAGACAAGAATCCCCTGATTTTGTCCATTGATGTGGAAAAGGCATTTGATAAAGTCCAACAACCATTCATGCTAAAAACTCTTAGCAAAGTTGGCATAGATGGAAAATTCCTCAACGCAATAAGGGCCATTTATACAAAACCAACTGCCCATGTCATCCTGAATTGAGAGAGACTGAAGGACTTTCCCTTGTGAATAGGAACTAGACAAGGATGCCCACTCTCACCTCTCCTATTCAACATAGTACTAGAAGTTCCAGCCAGAGCAATTAGACAAAACCAAGAAACAAAGGGCATTTGCATCAGCAAAGAAGAAATCAAAATCTCGCTGTTTGCTGATGACATGATTGTATATGCAGAGAATCCCAAAGAATCTATAAGTAAACTACTCAAACTGATAGAAGAGTTCAGCAAAGTCCCAGGATACAAGATAAACATAAGTAAATCAGTAGGATTCCTTTATACCAACAGTGAGACTGTTAATGAAGAAATTATCAAATCAATACTATTAACTATAGCCCCCTAAAAAATAAAGTACCTGGGAATTAATCTATCTAGAGAAACAACAGACCTACACAAAGAGAATTACAAGTCCTTACTACAAGAAACTAAGAGAGACGTAGATAAATGGAGAAACCTACCCTGTCATGGATAGGAAGACTTAACTTTGTGAAAATGTCTATTTTACCCAAAGCAATCTACTTATATAATGCAATCCCAATACAAGTTCCAGTGTCATTTTTTAATGAGTTGGAGAAACAAATCACCAATTTTGTTTGGAAAGGGAAGAAACCCCAGATAAGCAAAGTACTACTAAAGAAGAACACACTGAGAGGCCTCTCATTACCTGACTTCAGAACCTATTGCACTGCCACAGTGGTCAAAACAGCCTAGTACTGGTACAAGGACAGATTGATCAATGGAACAGAATGAAGAACCCAACGATGACACCATTTACCTATGAACAGTTGATATTCAACAAAGGCCCTAAGACATTAAACTGGGGTAAAACAATCTCTTCAACAAATGGTGCTGGCAAAATTGGATATCTATCTGCAATAAATTGAAATAAGATCCATATCTTACACCTTATACAAAAACCAACTCAAATTCGATCAAAGACCTAAATATCAAATCTAAAACTATAAAGCTCACCCAAGAAAAAGTAGGAATGACAATGGAAGTTTTAATACACAACATAGACAGACTTCAGAATCTGTCAAACAAACCACAATCAACAGAAGAGAAAATAGATAAATGGGAACTATTAACAATCAAACACTTTTGCTCATCCAAAGACTTTATTAATACAATTAAAAGGCCACATACAGAATGGGAAAAAAAATATTTGGCAACTCTATGTCAGACCAATGCCTGATCTCTGTAATCTATAAGGTACTACAAAATATCAATAGGAAGAAGATAAATCATCCAATTTAGTGATGGGCAAAGGAGATGGACAGACATTTCTCTAAAGAGGAGATCCAGGCAGCCAAAAAACACATTTGGAC
Source organism: Heterohyrax brucei (assembly GCA_028571685.1). Classification (NCBI taxonomy): domain Eukaryota; kingdom Metazoa; phylum Chordata; class Mammalia; order Hyracoidea; family Procaviidae; genus Heterohyrax; species Heterohyrax brucei. The sequence continues at coordinate 135,623,867 of CM053150.1, forward strand.
ATGTTCGTGATCTTTAGTTATTAAAGAAATTCAAATCAAAATGACAATGAGATACCATCTCTCCCCAACAGGGTTGAGCATGATCCAAAAAACACAAAACAACAAATGCTGGAGAGGCTGTAGAGAAAGTAGAACTCTCCAACACTGTTGGTGGGGTTGCAAAATGGTCTAGCCTCTTTGGAAAGCAATCTGATGCTTCCTTAAAAAAATGGATATAGATAGACCCTTTGACTCAGTAATTCCACTACTTGGAATATATCCTACAAAATCAAGGCCATTCACATCAACAGATACATGCAAAAGAATGTTTATCACAGCACAGTCTATGATAGCAAAAAGATGGAGTCAACCCAGATGCCCAACAACAGAGGAATGGATAGGTAAACTATGGTATATATACACAATGGAGCCCTATGCAATGATAAGGAATGATGATTCCAGGAAACATCTCATAGCCTGGTTTCAACTGGAAGACATTATGTTGAGTGAAAGTGGTCAGAGACAAAAGGACAAATATTGTATGAGACCCCTACGATAAGAACTCAAAACAGACTTATGCATGGACAGCTTCAAGGGAGGGGGTGGAGGAAGGGTGATGGGGGGAGGGTTTCTATTAAACGGTTGGTAGAAATTTTCGTTGGGTGAAATTGGTGACAGCATACATTAGAAACAAGAACAATATTAAGTGGACTTCAATGTAACTTGAGTACTCCTCCCATCTTACCCCAATAATGCACGGACAGAGTAGCTGGAGTGGGGGGCGGGGGACCATGCTCTTCGGTGAAATCAAGACCAATTGACACAGCTAGCATTATACTAAGAGGGCTCTCTGCGCCCCACATTGGTGAGTGGCATCTAGGGTCTTAAAAGGTGCCAAGCTGCCATCCGAGGCACAGCAAATGGTCCCAACTCAGCAGGAGCAGATGATCACTGAGGACCAAAATGGCAACCCAGAAGACAGAGAGACCCACATGAGTGGGTGCCTGCATAGACTTGGGACCGGAAGAACCAGATGGTGCCCGGCCACCACCAAGTGATAGCCATGATGGAGCTCACAAAGGGGTGCACCCTGAGATCTCCACTACAGGACCACAACTGATGGTCCAGAGGCTTCGGGGTTCCCCTGGGAGCATGGCCCCTGGCTCTGATGCTGCCCTTGCCCATGGATCATAATGAAGGTGGGCTCTTTGGACAGCAAGGGATTGGACTTGGTGATGCAGAGTGACTATATATTGGGTGCACTTTATGGTTCTATGCATCTATAGGATATCATCCTGCTGACCTCTGACTGGAGAAGGGGAGTGGGTGGAGAAGAGGGGAAAGGAGACTGTTGGGAGGGTCAGACATGTATGAAACAGAAAGGAATAGTGTACTGTCACTCGGCAGAGAGAGGAGTGGAAGCTGCATTATTGTTTTGACTTATTTTCAGTTTGAAAGATCCCTAAGTTTTGTTACAATAGTTACACAATGACGTCTCTGTTCCCCTATTTTCAGTGTCTTTCCTTTATTTTGTTATTTGTCTATTTTGGTTGGTATTCAGTTCATCTATTCTGTCTTCTAGTCTTGCTATTTATGTTATTGATTTTCTAAGCAGAAAACTCCCTTTAGATTTTCTTGTAGTTTTGCTTGAGTTTTTGCAAATGTCCTAACTTTATGTATGAAAATATCCTAATTTTGCAGTCATACTTGAGGGACAGTTTTCCTAGTATGTAATTATTGACTGTCATTTGTTTTCTTTCAAGGCTTTTTATATGGCATCCTAATGCCTCTTGACTGCATGGTTTCTGCTGAGTGGTCCAAGCTTAGTTTTATTGACTCTCCTTTTTAGATTATTTTTTTGTTTATCCATGGCCAGTTTTAAAATTGTCTCCTTATCTTTAGTTTTGGCAAGTTTGATTATAATATGCCTCAGTGTCTTTCTCTGTGGATCTTCCTTGACTGGAGATCAGTGAGCATCTTGGATAGACATCATCTCATTTTTCATGGTTTCAGAAAAGTTTTGTGTCAGTAAATCTTTGACAAGTTTCTCTGTATTTTCTCTTTTCCTCCGTGTTATGGTAGTTCAGTAACATATGTATTATTTTTTTTGTTTGAGTCCCCCATTTATTGCTATCATTAGTTGACATTGAGTTGGTTCCAACTCATAACAGCCCCATGTACAACAGAAAAAAACACTTCCCAGTCCTGCACCAAGTCCACAATCATTTTTGTGCTTAAGCCTATCATTGCAACTACTGCATCAATCCATCTCATCAAGAGTCTTCCTCTTTCGCTGACCTTCCACTGTACCAAGCATGATGTCCTTCTTCAGGGACTGACCCCTCCTGACAACATGTCCAAAGTAGCTAAGATGCAGTATTGCCATCTTTGCTCCCAGGGAGCACTCTGGTACTTCTTCTGTAATAGATCTGTTTGTTCTTTTGGCAGTTCTTGATATATTCAGTATTCTCCTCCAACATTACAATTCAAAGGCATCAGTTCTTCTTCTGTCTTCCTGTTTATCGTCCACATATTTGTCATCACATGCATGTGATGCAATTGAAAATACCATAGCTTCGGTCAGGTACATTTTAGTCTTCAAAGTGACATCCTTACTTTGAATATTTCAAAGAGCACCTTTGCAGCAGATTTTCTAATGCAATGCCTCTTGATTGCTTGACTGCATTGATTGTGGACCATGTAAGAAGAAAGCCTTAACAACCTCAGTCCTTTGTCCATTTATGACAGTGTTGCTTACTGGTCCAGTTGTGAGGATATTTGTTTTCTTGATGTTGAGGTACAATCCATACTGAAGGCTGTGATCTTTGATCTTCCTCACTGTTTCAAATCTTCTTCACTTCCATTAAGTAAGGTGGTAACATCTGTGTAACACAGGTTGTTAATGAGTCTTCCTCCAATCCTGATGCCTTGTTCTTCATAGAACACAGCTTCTTGGATTATTTGCTTGGCGTACAGAAGGAAAATGTATGGTAAAAGGATACATCCCTGATGCATACCTTTCTTCACTTTAAACCATGCAGCACCCCTTACTATATTTCCACAGCTGACTCTTGATCGATGTACAGGTTCCTTGAGAGAACAGTCAGGTGTTCTGTAATTCCCATTTTTTGATAACGCTAGCCATAATTTGTTATGATCCACACAGCCTAATACCTTTGCATAGTCAACAAAGCACAGGTGAACATCTTTCTAGTATTCTCTATTTTCAGCCAAGATCCAACTGACTTCTGCAATGATATTCCTAGTTCCACATCCTCTTCTAAATCCACCTTGAATTTCTGGCAGTTCCTCATCAAGACACTGTTGCAGTCGCTTCTGAATTCTCTTAAGCAAAATTTTACTTGCATGTGATTTTAATGATACTGTTCAGTTATTTCTGCATTCAGTTAGGTCACGTTTCTTTGGAATGAGACCCTCATAAATTTCTTTTTTTCAGTTAAGATGTACACTTTTTTTTTATTGTGATTAAGTGAAAGTATACAATACAAGTTAAATTTGCATGCCCGTGAATCTGCAGCTCCTTCTGCTCTTCTTTCCTGGTGACTGCATACTCTTCCCTTTGTTCTATATATGCCCTCTCCTCTTAATAATCTCCTGTCCCCTCCTTGTGACACTCTGCTCTCCCCTCCAGTAAGAGGCCAGTAGGAAAGCATCCTGTAAATGCATAGAACAGTAGAGTACACGCACTGTATTGTCTCATTGTGTCCCCAAGTCTATTCCATTACTGTCTGAAGAGTTGACCTCAGTAATGATTTCTGGTCAGGGGCAGCAGTAGGTCTAGGGCCCATGCTCCCAGGGGAACCCCCAGGCCACCAGACCATCAATTGTGGCCTTTTAGTGGAGTTCTTGAGGTTCAGCCCTCTTTTTCTTGTGTTGCTACTGGGACTCAACATTGTGTGCCCCATCACAGCTCTCTTTGGTGATGGCCAGGCACCATCTGGTTCTTCTGGTCACATTTTGATACACCCACCCATTGACCTGGGTCCTTCTGCTTCTTGGGCTCTTTTTTTCCATGTGCCTTTGTTGTTCTTGGTGATTATCTGTTCTGGATAAGCTGGGACAATTTGGTATACCTCAGATTCCAGCTTGCTAGCTTTTAAGACCCCGGACACTGCTCACCAATGTGGGGTACAGAAGACTCTCTTAGAAATAGGCTCATTATACCAATTGGCCTCAATGTCCCTGAGAGCATGGTCCCCAGATCTGTATCCCCGCTGCTCTATTCTTGCCATATTGTGTTAAGATTAGAAGACTTTTCAACTTATATTGAAATCCAGTAAATTTGATCTTCTTTTTATTGTGTTCTGTTACTGCTTTCACCCAACGAAATTTCTGTCAACTATCTAATCTACAACCAGCCCACTTCTTCCCTCCCCTCCCTTAAGCCAAGAGTCTTTTTTTCTATATATAAGTCTATTTTTAAGTCCTTGTAGTAGGGGGTCTCATACAATATTTATCCTTTTGCCACTGACTGATCTCACTCAGTGTAATGTCTTCCAATTGAAAACAGGTTATGATATATTTCCTAAAATAATCATTGTTCTTATCGTTGTATAGTATTCCATTGAGTATATGTACCATAGTTAGTTTATCCATTCATATGGGCATCTGGGTTGATTCCATCTTTTTGCTATTGTGGACTGTGCTGCAATAAAAATTCATGTGCATGTATCTGTGTGACAGTTTGTACCTGTAGGATATATTCTGAGCAGTGGATTATTGAAATGGCACATCTATTTCCAACTTTTTAAGGAAGCACCAAATTGGGTTCCAAAGATGTTGTAACATTTTGCAGTCCTATCAGCAGTGTAGGAAAGTTCCAGTCTCTCCACAACCTCTCCTGCATTTGTTGTTTTATGTTTTTTGCATCATAGCCAACCTTGTCAGGATGAGATGATACCTCATTGTAGTTTTGATTTGGATTTCTCTAATAGCTAATGATCATGAAAATTTCTTCCTGTGTCTTTGCCTGCCTCAATGTCTGCTTTGGTGAAGCATCTGTCCAGCTCCTTTTATGGTTGCTTAATTGGATTATTTATCTTTCTCTTGTTGATATTTTGCAATACATTGTAGTTTATGGAGATCAGACATCAGTCTGACATGTAGTTGCCAAATATTTTTTCTCATTCTTTGGTGGCACTTGGCTTTTGGCTTTTTGGCAGTCTTTTAACTCTCTTGACAAAGTCTTTGGATGAGAAAAAGTGTTTGATTCTTAGTAATTCCCATATATTTATTTTCTCTTCTGTTGATTGTGCTTTGTCAGATTTGAAGTCTGAGTTGTGTATTAAAACTTCCATTGTTGACCCTATTTTTTCTTGCCTGATCTTAACATTTTAAGTTTGATATTTAGGTCTTTGATCCAATTTGAGTTAGTTTCTGTGTAAGGTGTGAGATATGGGTCTTGTTTCAGTTGTCTGCAGACAGATATACAATTTTGCCAACACCATTTCTTAAAGAGACTGTTTTTACCTCAGTTTACAATCCTAGGGCCTTTGTCAAATATCAACTGTTTATAACAGGATGCTAGTATCTCTGGGGTCTCAACTCCATTTCATTGATCTATATGTCTGTTTTGCTACCAGTATCAGGTTGTTTTGAGAGCTGTGGCAGTGTAATAGGTTCTGAGATCAGGTGGTGTGAGGCCTGCTACTGTTTCTCTTCTTCAGTAGTGCTTTACTTATCTGGGGTTTCTTCTATTTCCAAACCAAGTTGGTGATTTGTTTCTCTATCTCATTAAAAAATGACAGTGGAATTTGTATTGAGATTGCATTGTACGTGTAGATCACTTTCGGTGAAATAGCCATTGTCACAATGTTAAGTCTTCCTATCCAACAGCAGAGTAATTTTCTCCATTTATGTAAGTCTCTTGATTTCTTCCAGCAAGGTCTTATGGTTCTGTATAGGTCTCTTATCTCTCTAGTTAGATTTCTTCTTAGGGATTTTATCTTCTCAGGGGCTACAGTAAATGGTGCTGATTTTGTGATTTCTTCTTTGATGATTTCTTTGTTGGTGTAAAGGAATCATAGTGACTTACTTATGTTTATCTTGTATCCTGAGACTTTGCTGAACTCTTCTATCAGTTCCAGTAGTTAACTTACGAATTCTTTAGGATTTTCTGTGTATATAATCATATCATCTGCAAACAGGGAGATTTTCACTTCTTTGCTGATGTAGTTGTCCTTTATTTCTTTCTCTTGTCTAATTGTTCTGTCTAATTGTTCTGGCTAGAACCTCTAGCAAAATGTTGAATAGAAGTGGTGAGAGTGGGCATACTTGTCTAGTTCCCATTCTCAAGGGGAATTCTTTCAATCCTTCTGCATTCAGGATGATGTTGGCAGCTAGCTTTGAACAAATGGCCCTTATTGCATTGAGGATCTTCTCCTCTATTCCTATTTTGCTGAGAGTTTTTAGCATGAATAGGTGTTGAACTTTGTCAAATATCTTTTCTGCATCATTTGACAAAATCGAGTGATTTTTACCTTTTGTGCTATTTATGTGGTTGAACACATTTGTTGTTTTTCTGATGTTCAACCAACCTTGCATCTGTGGTATGAATCCAACTTGATTGTGATGAATTATCCTTTAATATGTTAGTGAATTCTTTTGGCAAGGATTTTACTGAAGGTTTTCTCATGTAGGTCCATGAGAGATGTTGGTATGCAATTTTCTTTTTTTTTTTTTTTTGTAGGGCTTTTCCCTGGCTTCGGTACCAGGGCTATGCTGGCTTCATAGAATGAATTTGGGAGTATTCCATCCCTTTCTATGCTGTGAAATAGTTTCAGTAGTATTGAAGCTAACTGTTCTTTAAAAGTTTGGTAGAATTCTCCGGTGAAGCCATCTGGGCCAAGACTTATTTTGTTTGGTAGTTTTTTGATGACTTTTTCAATCTCTTCATTTGTGATGAGTTTTATAAATTGTTCTATATTTCCTTGTGGTAATTTTGATAGGTGATATGAACTTAGAAATTTGTCCATTTCCTCTAGGTTTTCGTATCCGTTAGAATGCAGTTTTTCATAGTATTCTGTTATGATGTCTTTTATTTCAGTTGGATCTGTTGTGACATCTCCCATCTCATTTCTTATTCAGATTATTTGTTTCCTTTTCTGTTTTTCTTTTGTAAGTTTAGCCAGTGGTTTATCAATTTTGTTCATCTTTTCAAAAAACAGCTTTTGGTTTTGTTAATGTTTTTCAATTGTTCTTCTGTTTTTAGTTCATTTAGTTCTGCTCTAATGTTTATGATCTGTTTTATTCTGTTGCCTGAGGGGTTCATCTGTTGCTCTCTTTCTACTTATTCAAGTTGCATAATTAATTCTTTCATTAAGGTCCTTTCTTTCTTCTGTATATGTGCATTTATAGAGAAAAATTGACCTCTGAGCAGTGCTTTGGTTGTATCCCATAGGTTTTGGTAGGATGTGTTTCATTCTCATTTAATTCTACAGATTTCTTGATTTCATCCTGGATTTCTTCTCTAACCCACAGCTTTTTGAGCAAAGTGTGGTTCAGTTTATATGAGTTCAAATTTCTGTCAATGTTTTTTCTGCTATTGATTTCAAATTTTACGGCTTTATGGTCATTAGATGATGTTTTGTAATTATTCAATGATTTGTATTTTGTTGAGATTTGCTTTATGTGCCAGCACATGGTCTATTCTGGAAAATGTTCCATGTGCATTAGAGAAGGTGTACTTATGTGTTGATATTCTATGTTTAAACCCAATTTTGACTTCTGAACATCTTTTTAATTTGCTCTCCATTTGAAAGGAGTATAACTACTATAGTATATCCCTCTTTTTAGGTGTCATCATGTCATAGTTTACATGATACAATCACCGGTTCCCTTCTTTTAATATTTTAGCTTTGAATGAGCTATGAGAATTCCCTGGGTAGGATTCTGGATATTGTTCCTGCACTGCCTCCTTTATGCACTTAATGGTTTTGTTTTTCTAAGCAAAGAGCTTCTTTCAGTATTTCTTCTAGTTTGGTTTGGCTTTTACAAAGTGTCTAAGCTTCTGGTTATCTGCAAATGTCTCAATTTCATCTTCATATTTGAAAGACAGTTTTGCAGGATACAGAAACTTGGTTGGAAGTTTTTCTCCTTTTAGGCTTTGACTGTGTTTTCCCACTTCCTCCTTGCCAACATCATTTCTGGCGAAAAGTCAGACAAAAGCCTACAGGGATTCCCTGTAAATGTTAGCTTTGTTTTGAGCCTCATTACCTTTAAAAACTTCTGTTTACATTTCATTTTATTGACCTTGATTATAATATGTCTTGGTGTCTTTCTTTTGGGGTCTAATTTTTGTAGTGTTCAGTACACATCTTGGAATTCTATGTTCTCTTATACTTTAAGGGAAGTTTTCTGTCAGCAACTCAACAGTGATACTGTCTGTGTTTTTGGCTTTCGTTCCTTGTTCAGAAACTCCAAGTAAGCGTAGATAATTCCTGTTAATGAAGTCCCACATGTTTCTTAATGCTTCTTTGGCTTTCTTATTTCTTTTCTCTGATTTAACCCCATAAATGTTGGTGTCAGTTGCTTTATCCTCAAGGTTACTAAGTCTGACTTCCATATCCTTAATTTGACTCTTCTGGCTTTGTATTGAATTGTATAATTCTGTCATTTTGTTATTGATCTGCTGGATTTCAGGTTGTTGGTGTTCATCAGTTCAAATAGCTTCCTTAATTTTTCATTTTGTTCTGCTGCATTTTATTTAATCTCTAAGAGGACTCCCTATATAATTCTTTTGTACACAACCTCTGACAGTTTCAGAAAGGCTTTTTCATCTGGGAAGTTTCTTGATTCTTTGTTTTGGAGTTTTCTGGCTTCATGGTGGAGTATTTCTTTAAATGGTTAGCAGTTGTCTGTTGCTTAAGCCACCTAGATGCTATTAAGTTTCTCTGGTGTTACCTCACAGGAGCTGAGGCATAGTTCTAAGAGGAAAGTTGGTCACTAGTCGCCTCTATGTACTCTAGTGATTGGCCCCAGTGGACTCTTTTGTTTGGCAAGCTCCACCTCCTCACTGGCAAAGACAACACCCTACTTGTGGAGAAGCTGTGGGGCCATGACCTGACCCAATGATGTGAGTGAGTGAAGGTTGGAGGAGATATTTCCAGGCCACTCCACAATTTTTTATCCAGGCCATCTTATTTGAAAACGTATTTCACTGTTAAGCTGGGAGCTGTCCAACAGCTGCCAAAATCAGTCAGGTGTGGCAGGAACTGCCTTACAGCTGTCAGTGGAAGCACTTATTTGGCCATACCCAGATGCTATGATGTGGTTCAAAGTAGGAAGGCATTATGGCCTTTTTGCCATCCTCTGCTGGACCCCACTCAAAAGGTAACACTGTGCTAACACAGCCTTTCTGCTGGAAAAGTGCTTTCTCTATTGGCACTGCTTCTCAGCTTGGGAATTAGCTCCTGCTGAGACCTCTGGTTGGGTAACTCTGCCTCCCAGTCAACCAAGATGACATCTTACCTGAGCTCCCCTTCCCACTGCAAAACAGCAGAATCTATTGTGCAGCTCAGAAAAGAGAGAGTGAAAGGGCAGTGGTGCCCTCAGTTGGCAACTGGCCTCTTAAAATGTGGGTATCCCAAGCATGATGTCTCTGTTGTGCTACACGCTGTTTACTTTGACATTGCAGTTCAGTGTATTTTCCAGCTCTTGCCCAGCACCCACCTCCCAGATAACAAAGAAAATATCAGTACCTGCAGTCTGCAGGAGCAGGGCTCAGTGTGCACTGCCTCAAGTTAGTGAGAGGTAATTTCCTGTTTAGTAATGCATGGTCCAATCTAACGACCCTGTGTAATATCCTAGGCCTTCCTGTATATGCAGAGTGCTCTGTTCATTTATCATTTCAGGCCTTAGTTTTCAGATGAAATTGAGGAGACATGTGTCTAGTCTGCCATCTTGCAGCCCCCCGTAACTCCTAATATTTTAAAAATTCTTTAGTTCTGATTTTTTCCCTCAAATATGTGTTGTCATGTGGTTTACCTTCAGTTTCACTAATCTGGCTTTCCATTGCCTTAGTTCTGCTCATTTGAATTTCTAATGAGTTGTCTAATTCTGTCATTGTATTATTAATCTTCAAAATTTCTATTTTATATCTCTGTGTGCTTTTTTGTAGCCTGACCAATTTGTCATTGTGCTCTGTTGCATTTTGCCTCATGTTTATCTTGATCTCTTGAAGAGTTTTAAATATTAGTCTTTTGTATTCTAGCTCTGATAATTCTAGAAAATTCTCATCATCTGCAAAATTTTTGATCCTTTATTTTGTAGCTTTCTGAAGTCATTGTGGTCAGCCTTTTTAAGTGAGTTCATATACTGACTGTTAAGTTGTTGAATCTATTCATTTTATGTTTGCTTATTATGTACCAGCTTCTTGTTTTGTTTCATTTTGAGATGCCAAATAGGCTGGTCATGTGAACTAGTTTCGCCACTGGTGCCTTTGAAGCTCTAATATCCCGCTATCAGGTAAGTTTTGCTGTTGCTAGACATGTGAGCTCAGGAATCCATTACTTTTCTGTATGCACTGAGGTTAGGAGTATAGGTAGTCATCATGAAGTTTATGGTACAGACTCTGCCCCACTGTCCTAGATGGGCAGGGATGATTGGTGTAGGCTCAGTTACCTGACTGTAGGTACTAAGCTAATAGCCATTCCTAAGTGTCTGTGAAGATAATGTGTCCCCTTACGTTAGTTCTAGATGAAGGAACTGTTTGTGCCCTTAATTCCTGGCTCACAGGAGTTGGCAGATTTCCTCCCTCTTTCCCCAGTTTGTTAAATTGTATCCTCTGGAGTCTAGGAAAACAGCCCAGGGAAAGCTTAAGGAATTCTACTTCCAGCTCAGTTAATGGTTTCAGACTTTGGAGCTGAGCCTAGTGCAGAGAAGTGAGGAAGGAGTACTGAGAAAGGGAAATGGATTTGTCCTGAAGGAAATACATTACATAGAAGTGCAGTAGATAGATGCAAGCCACTTAGCTTTTGACAATCAAGTACTACTTTTCAGTGGTTTTGCAAGCATGAGCATACTCTCCACTACTCCATCTCTCTGGCTGAGGAGGATGCCCACCAAAAACCACTTCCCCATTCACCACGCTGGATGCAACCTGTTCCTGGCATGTCAACTCTGACCAGTCCTAGGTACTCTGGACCTGCTTTCCCTCCCCCATTGCTTAATCTGATTTCTCAACTTTCCCTTTGATTTCCAGGCTACTAAAATGTCATATGTAATTAATACCTTTGTTCTTTTGGGTCCTTGTTATAAGAGGCATCGCAAGAAGTGTCTGACTACTCTGTCATCTTGGCCTCACATTTGAATTTTTTAATTAGATTTATCAGTAGATCTCACCAGATAGAATACAAAGAAATAAAACTGACTACATCTGTGGAAAAAGAAGATGAAAAAGTTGAATGTTATCAACCAGGGATCAACAGTGGAACAGTCCATCCATCACTCATATACAGGTTCAAGTTGAAGCTGAAGAAAAATTAGAATAAGTCCATGAGAACCAAAATACAATCTTGAGTGTATCCCAGAGTATAGTCTGAGAAACTATCTCAGAATAGATTTGATACATTGAACCCTGAAGACCAAAGACCAGAAGAGCTGTTGGGAAAACATCAAAGACGCAATATATGAAGAAAGAAAAAAGGTTATTGAAAATATAGGAAAGAAAGAAAAGACCAGAAGAGACTCTAACACTTGCTTTTGAATGTCAGTTAAGTAAAGTGAATGGAAGACATGATGAACTAAAAGAGCTAAACAGAAGATTTTTAAAAGCATTCAGGAAGACAAAGTAAAATATTATACTGAAAAGTGAAAAGACCTGGAGATAGAAAACCAAAAAGGAAGAATATTCTTAGCATTTCTCAAGATGAAAGAACTGAAAAAAAAATCAAGCAGCATGTTGAAATATTGAAGGACTCTGAGAGCAAAACATTAAATGACACAGGAAGCATTAAAAGAAGAGAAAAGAAATACAGAGTTGCTGTACCAAGAAGAACTGTCAGTGTTCAACTTTTCCAGAGGGTAGTTTATCATCAAAAATCGATGGTAATAAAGGAGGGAGTGTAAACTGCACTGGAGTCATTGGTGAAAAGCAAGACTCCAGGAATTGATAGAATACTGATTGAAATATATAAACAAATTGTTATAGCACTGGAAATGCTCACTCTTCTATACCAAAAAATTTTGAGTACATCTGCCTGCCAAACAAACTGGAAGAGATCTATATTTGTTCCCATTCCAAACAAAGGTGATTTGACAGAATGTGGAAATTATCAAACAATATCATTAATATCACAAGCAAATACATTCAAAAGCTGCTGCAGCAGCACATTGACAGTAAATTGTCAGAATTTCAAGCCAGATTCAGAAGAGGTTTTGGCATCAAGGATATCATTGTTGATGTCAGATGAATCATGGCTGAAAGCAGAGAATATCAGAAAGATGTTTACCTGTGTGTTATTGTGTATGCAAAGACATTTAACTGTGTGGAACATAACAAATTATGGATAACATCTCAAAGAATGGAAATTCCAGAACACTTAATTGTGCTCGTAAGGAATCTAAATACAGGTCAAGAGGCAGTCGTTTGAACAAAACAGGGGGATATTGCATGGTTTAAATACAAGAAAGGTATGATCTGGGTTGTACTCTTTCACCATACTTATTTAATTTATATGCTAAGCAAATAATTTGAGATGCTGGACTATGTGAAAAGGGACAAGGCATAAGTATTGGAGAAAGACTTATTAACAACCTGTGGCAGATGATACAATCTTGAAAGTAAAGAGAACTTGAAACATTTAGTGACTGAAGATCGAAAGACCACAGTCTTCAGAATGGATTACACCTTAACATAAAGAAAGGAAAAATTCTCACAACTGGACCAATAAGCAATGTCATGATTATTGGAAAAATGATTGGAATTGCCAAGGATTTTATTTTACTTGGCTCCACAATGGATGACAAAGATATCACTTTAAAGACTAAGGTGTACCTGACCCAAACTGTGGTGTTTTCAATAGCCTCATGTATATGCTAAAGCTGTGCAATAAACAAGGAAGACTGAAAAAGAACAGACACCTTTGAATTATGGTGTTGGGGAAGAACATTGAATATGCCGTGACCTACTAGAAGAACAAACAAATTTGTCTTGGAGGAAGTACAGCCAGAATGCCCTTTAAAAGCAAAGAGGGCAAGACTTCACTTCACTTGCTTTAAACATGTTATCAGGAGAGATCAGTCCCTGGAGAAGAGTATCATGCTTGATAAAGTAGAGAGTCAGCAAGAAAAAAGAAGACCCTTGAAGAGATGAATTGAAGCAGTGGTTGCAACAATGGACTCAAGTATAGCAACGATTGTGAGGATGACTCAGGACCAGGCAGTGTTTCATTATGTTGTACATAGGATTGCTGTGAGTTGGAACCAACAACAACAAAAACAAAGATTTCATTGCATGCAGTTAGGGGAGATATATCATCCATTTATCTCCATTCATTAGATTTTTGCTATATGCCCAGCATAAACTAAGTGTCATGTAGGTGCAAAGTAATGAGGGATCAATTCCTCCATTGGGGACATAAACAAAAGTATTAGAATAAGCAATCAATTTCTAGGGGTAAATTGTATTTTTTTTAATACATGTTGAGCTTGTTTCAATACAAATTCCAAATGAATATCATAAATAATTGGAAATATGTTATGAAACCCTGTTTAGAAGTGGAGGTTAAGGATAAAGTTTTCAATGCCAAGCCAAGTTTTCAATAATTGATGTATAAAGAAGAATGGACGCAGGATCATGTGTGATTTCTAATAGATATAGAAGAACCAAGAACCAAGGATGTTGCCTTGCTATAATAATATTTTGAAAACTGTAAGTCATTTTACTTTTGAAGACAATTTTCCTATCATTTTAATATATATTACATTCTTGATCAGAAGAAATGTTATATAAAGCTAAGTGCTTACATGTCCACTTCTAACTTAATAATCAAAACTTGTGATAGTGTACATGTAAGTGTGTGTAAAATAGTAACATTTAAGGGAAATTGGGACAGTGCTTGTGCTGAGTATTCTGGTGTGTGAGATGTTGTCTTAGTTATCCAGTGGTGCTGTAACAGAAATACAAGTGAAGGACTTTAACAAAGATAATGTTGTTTTCTAACAATGTAGGAGGTCAGAAACACAAGTTTAGGGTGCTAGCTCCAGGGAAAGCCTCTTTTATTTCTGTTGGTTGTAGGAAAAGGTCCTTGTCATCAGTCTTCTCTGGTTGAGGAGCTTCTTAGCACCAGGAGGAAAATTTGATGTAATGCCACTGATAAATGTTAGCAAGAGTGGGGACAAAAGAGAATATAGCTTTCGTTAGTTTGAAAATTGATCGTTAAGTGAAAAGTTTAATCCATGGCGATTTTATGTCCCAGGTTAGCACGGTAGTGGAAATGAATCAGCTTCTCATGGGGCACAATATGATTCACATCAGAAATCATTTTCTTCAGTTGTCATTTACAGAATGAATGTTATCTTGATTTTAGCCTTTTTTATGCAGTATTGGTACTGTATTTTCAATGAGTAATGCATATGATTCTGAGGAATACTGTATCAATTCATTGTGTTGTTTACATTTGTGTTTGCTGAAATTCCATACAAAAAGTCCCGTTTTTTCTCTTACATTGATCCGGCCTAGAAACACAATAAATTTATACATGAAAGAGGAGAATGAATTCATTTCTAGCTAATTCAGTGGCTGTCAGCTTGGTTCCCTACATGTTGTGGAAAATGGCCTTAATTGTCTCTTTTTAGGTGAAGTTGTAGATAAAAACTCTGATTGTCAATTTTCTGTCTTGCTACTTTGTAAGTCCTATTTGAGACTATACTTTGTCCAAATCAGTTTTTTGTAATTACTGTCCAATAAATATTTACTGAGAAGCTATTACACATAGTGTTTATTAGGGGTAGGTGGTTTATTGAATGCTAATAATAATAAAAAATACAAGGAAAGATTCCTGTTCCCAGGGAACTTAAAATCTATTTAGGAATGCAAACTAAAAAAGGTAATTAAATATAAATTGCCAAATGAATAGACAGAAATTGCTTATCAAATTTTGAGGAAAAGAAAGATCAGTGACACATGTGATAGAACAAAAAGCCTTAGACCTTGTGTTTTTAACACCACTCTTTCCAATGGCATGTAAAGCAAGAATTTTGTTATGCATATTTCATATTTATTAAAGCATTCAACCTGATCACCACCGTATATAAAGTACTGGGCTAAGCACTATACCATAATAAACAAGACATACTACGTAACATAAGGAAGCTTACAATCTGGTAGAACACAAACAGCATCTAGACAGTTTCGAAGTTGTGTGACAAATGCTATAATTTTAAAATTGTGGTGTGTCATTAATAGGCTTATTAAATTTAGGGGAGTTAGAGAAAGATCCATAGAGGAAGTGAGTTTACTGAGATCTGAAGTTTATGACTTAATAATATTGAAGTGGATTTAATTTGGATGAACTCTATTTTGTGTCCTATTTTATAAAAATATGCCTGTTTTTGCCAAAGCACATTTTACTGGAAAAGCTTGTAAAGGTTTGGGGGAAGACATCCAACATTTCTCTTGAAAATTCTAACAGCCATGTACACAAAAACTTTCAGCAAGGAAATATGCTTCAGATTGTAATTAAAAAAAGAAAAAAAAGAAAATCCAAATCCATTGACATCAACTTGATTCTGACTGACAGCAACCCTATAGGACAGAGTAGAAATGCCCCACAGAGTTTCCAAGGAGAGACTGGCAAATTTGAACTGCAAACCTTTTGGTTAGTGGATGTAGCACTTAACCACTACGCCACCAGGGTTTCCAGATTATAATAGAGATAACAAAAATGATATGTTTTATCAAGAAGTCTTCTATATGAGACAGGAGATTCAGAGATAAATCCGTGAAATAGTATCTTTCTTAGACAGGAAGGGCACAGATATAGCTATTGACATTCTAGTGATAGTACACCTACCGAGGATCCATGAAGGCACAGAGTACACTATAACTCTATTAAAAAAAAAATTAAACTCCTTGCTACTGAGTCACTTCCAACTCATAGTGACCATAAAGGCCAAAGTAGAACTGCCCCATACAGTTGCTGAGTTGCACCTGGTAGATTTGAACTGCCAGCCTTTTGGTTAGCAGCTGTAACTCTCAACGACTATGCCACCAGGGTTTCCATTGTATGCCTATGGTGACATAATAATCTTTTTCCATAATTAACAATACCCACTGCCATCAAGTCAAGTCTGACTCAGCAACCCTACAGGTCAGAGTAGAACTCCCCCATAGAGACAGGGAAGTTATGTTGACAGTCTTTTACCAACAAATGTCAGATTAAAAATTAATTCCAAGACCACAATGCATAATCAATTTCTTTAATTTTATAGCTTCTGTATCTTCATCTGTGGCTAAGACTAGATTTTAAGAGGTATACTTGTGTATATGTAGAAGTATGTGTGCATGTATGTGTGTATAAGTGCGTGCACACGTGTGTGTTATGTGCATACACATGGATATCAAATAGAGAGTTGGACAAAAGGGCAAGATGATGTTGAAAACATATACAGGATTCTATAAGGCCAAGTAAAGAACTGGAATTTTCTTCTGTGAAAGGTGGGCAATGAGTGAAGAAGACTGAAGGAGAATTGGCTGCCTCTCGACTTACGGTGTTAGTAAAGCAGATTGGACACACATGGACTGTCCAAAAAACAAATCTGTCTCAGAAGAAGTACAGCCAGAATGCTCCTTAGAATCAAGGATGGTAAGACTTCTCTCACATATTTTAGACATGTTACTAGAAGGGATCCGTCCCTGGAGAAGGATATCATGCTTGGTACAGTAGCAGTTGTTGGTAGGTAAGTCAGTTCCAATTCATAGTATCTTATGTACAACAGAACGAAATACTACGCAGTCCTGGACCATGCTCACACTCTTTTTTTATGCTTATGTCTGTTATTGCAACCACCATGTCAATCCATTTGTTGAAGATCTTCCTTTTTACTGACCCTCTGCTTTACCAAGCATGATGTCCTTCTCTGAAGATTGATCCTTCCTGACAACATGTCTAAAGTATGTAAGATGCAGTCTTACCATCATTGCTTCCAAGAAGCACCCTAGTTGTACTTCTTCCAGGTCAGATCTGTTTGTTCTTTTGGCACTCCATAATACATTCAATATTCTTCTCCAACACCACAATCCAAAGGTGTCAGTTCTTCTTCTGTCTTCCTTACTCATTGCTCAGCTTTGCATGCTTATGATGCAACTGAAATCACCATGGCTTCGGTCAGACACACCGTAGTCTTCAAAGTGATATCCCCACTTTTCAACACTTGAAGGAGGTCTTTTGCAGCACATTTTTCCAGTGTGATGCATCTTTTAACTTTTTGACTGCTGCTTCCATGGGCATTGTTTGTGGAAACTAGTAAAATTACATCTTCGTCAACCTCTATCTCTTGTCCATTTATCATGATGTTACTTACTGGTCTAGTTGTAAGGATTTTTGTTTTCTTAGTGTTGGGTGCAATCCATACTGGATACTATGTGGTCTTTGATCTTGATGAGTAAGTGTTTCAAATCCTCTTCACTGGGCAAGCAAGGTTCTATCACCTGCATAGCACAGATTGTTAGAGTCTTCTTCTAATCCTGATGCCCTGTTATTCTTCATGAAGTCCAGTTTCTCAGATTATTTGCTCAGCATATAGATTGAAAAGGTATGGTAAAAGGATGCAGCTCTGACACAAACCTTTCCTGACTTTAAACCATGCATTGTCCCCTTTTTCTAATCAAATGAATGCCTCTTGATCCGTGTACAGATTCCCGATGAGCACAACTAAGTGTTCTGGAATTCCCATTCTCCACAATGTTATCCATTATTTGTTATAATCTCTACATTTTTATACCTTTGCATAGTCAATAAAACATGGATAAACATCTTTCTGGTATTCTCTGCTTTCGGCCAAGATCCATCTGACATCAGCAGTGATACCTCAGGTTCCACATCCGGTTTTGAATCTGGCATGAATTTTTGACAGTTCCCTGTCAATATACTGCTGCAACTGCTTTTGAATGATATTTAGTGAGGTTTTACTTGTGTGTGATATTAATGATATTGTTCTGTAATTTCCACATTTAGCTGGATCACCTTTCTTGAGACCAGGCATAAATATGATCTCTTCTAGTCAGTTGGCCAGGTAGTTGTCTCCCAAATTTCTTGGCACGAGTAAAGAGTCAGCAAAAAAAGCAGAACACCCTCAACAAGAAGGAATGATACAGTGGCTACAATAATGGGCTCAGACATTACAATGATTGCTGGAGTGGCTCAGGACTAGCAGTGTTTTGTTCTGTTGTACAGAACAACAGTGTTTTGTTCTGTTGAGTCAGAACCAGCCTGAGAGCACATAACAAGACTTCAGTGTTTTAAGCAAAGAAGTGACATGATCTGATTCAAATTTTTCAGAAAGGCACCCCTGACTGCAGCTCATAGTGCAATTAGTTCAAAAGTGGAAAACAATCAGCCAGTTAGGACATGCTTGTAGAAGTCCTAATGATATGCCATGGTATTAATAATGGACTCGGATATGAATAACAGAGATAGCAAGAAGTACATGAAGTCATGCATCCCCTGAAAGGTGGCCAGAAACATTCAGGGAGATAGTGACTTTGTAAACCGGTAGCTCTTTCTATTAGATACAGGTTATGTCCATGTATGTTACCCATTGTCATGAAATCAATTCTAACTCATGGGAACCCCATATGTGCATAATGCAATGGCTCCATAGTGTCTTCAAGGCTGTGACTTTTCAGAAGTAGATCTCTAGGTCTGTCTCCTGAGACATCTTTGGACAAGTTCAAATTGAGATCTTGAGTGTTTAACTATTTCCACCACACAGGGACTCAGTTATCTATGGATATAAAAGGTCTTCCAGTAAGGGTGTCCTATCTTTGAACATGAGTAAAACAAGTTGTGTAAATGACAGTTTTAATTGTTTCATTATTTTGAAGTATACTTGATGGCATTATGTGTGGAAAAGAACTTTGGGTAAATGGTCACCACAGCACCTTCCAAATGGGGCCCAAAACAATCAGATACCAAAGCCCAGTATCTTTCATCATTGACAGTCACAGCCTCTCTTTATTCATCTTCGAAAAAATAAGGCCCAATAATTCTGCTGGACCAAAATCCACACTAAAAAGTTACTGTTTGGGGATAAAATGGACACTTTTGAATCTCATTTGAGTTCTCATCACTCCAAATGTGACAGTTTTGTTTATTAACAAAATCACTCAACCAAAAATGGGCCTGTGGCTGAAGATGGTTTTTCATCCAAAAGCACGATCAACTTACAATTGCTTCAGAGCCCAGTCAGCAAATATACAGCACAGTCTATGGTCACCGGACTTCACTTTTTGAGTTAAAACAATTTTGTTAGGGTAAAGCTTCAAGTCCGTGTTCAAAATGGGCCAAATCATGTTCAACCAAAGGCCCACTTCTTCTGCTTAGCTTGAAATTGAATGGGTGGATTCTCATGGACACTCTGATAAATGTAGCCATGTTTTCATTGGAACATTTGGTTCGTTGACATACAGGTATTGTCTGATTGGCAACAGACTTGTTTGTCTCAAGTCTTTTTTTTATTAAATATCAGCTGCTTCTCTTGGTGTGACAATTATGTACATTAATGCAATAAGGGCCACTTATACAAAGCCAACTGCCTACATCATCCTCAATGGAGAGAGACTGAAACAATTCCCCCTGAGAACAGGAACTACACAAGGATGCCCACTCTCACCTCTCCTATTCAACATTGTACTAGCAGTTCTAGCCAGAGCGATTAGATGAGACCAAGAAATAAAGGACATCTGCATCGGCAAAGAGGAAGTAAAAATCTCCCTACTTGCAGATTGTATACACAGAGAATCCTAAAGATTACATAAGTAAACTACTCAAACTGATAGAAGAGTTCAGCAGAGTCTCAGGATACAAGATAAACGTAAGTAAATCAGTAAGATTCCTTTATACCAACAATGAGATTATTAAGGAGGAAGTCACCAAATCAATACCATTTTCTATAGCTCCCAGGAAGATAAAATACCTAAGAATAAGTTTAACTATAGAAATAACAGACCTTTACAAAGAGAACTACAAAATCTTCCTACAAGAAACTAGGAGAGACTTACATACATGGAGAAACCTACCCTGCTCATGGATAGGAAACTTAACGTTGTGAAAATGTGTATTTTATCCAAAGCAATCTACTTACATAATACAATCCCAATATAAATTCCTGTGACATTTTTTAATGAAATGGAGAAACAAATCACCAACTTTGTTTGGAAAAGGAAGAAACCCTGGATAAGTAAAGCACTGCTGAAGAAGAACACACTGGGAGGCCTCTCACTACCCAACTGTAGAAACTATTACACTGCCACAGTTGTCAAAACGCTTGGTACTGGTACAAAAACAGACAGATCAATGGAACAGAATTGAGACCCCAGAGATGACACCATCCTCCTATGAACAGTTCATATTCGACAAAAGCCGTAAGACATTAAACTGGGGTAAAAACAATCTCTTCAACAAATGCTGTTGGCAAAATTGGATATCCATCTGCAATAAACTGAAACAAGACTCACATCTCTTAGCAAAATGCTAGTTAGGCTAACTGGCCTTTAATTCTTCTGATAGCATGGTTCCTGGCTCCCCACCCCAGCTACTCTGTCCTTGCAATGTTGGGTTAAGATGGGAGGAGTAATCATGTTACGTCGAAGTCCAGTTAAAATTGATCTTCTTTCTAATGTGTGCTGTCACAGATTTCACCCAAACAAATTTCTATGAACTGTCTATCTATACACCACCTTCGGCCTTCCTACCTCCCCACCCTTGCAGCCATTAAAGAGTCTTTTCTTCTAAGCATGAGTCTATTTTTAAGTTCTTATCATATCTTATCAATATCTGTGCTTTTGCCGCTGACTACTTTCACTCAGCATAATGTCCTCCAACTGAAACCAGGTTGCAAGATGATTCCTAATATCATCATTGTTCTTTATTGCTGCGTAGTGTTCCATAGTTTACCCATCCATTCCTCTGATGTTGGGCATCTGGGTTGATTCCATCTTTTTGCGATTGTGGTCTGTGCTGTGATAAACATTCTTGTGCATGTGTCTGTTGGTGTGAATGCCCTTGATTCTGCAGGATATATTCCAAGCAGTGGAATTACTGAATCAAATGGTATATCTATTTCCAGTTTTTTAAGGAAGCACCAGATTGCTTTCCAGACAGCACCATTTTGAAATCCTACCAACAGTGTAGGAGAGTTCCACTTTCTCCACAGCCTCTCCAGCATTTGTGGTTTTCTATTTTTTGGATCATGGCCAACCTTGTTGGTGTGAGATTGTATCTCTTATAGTTTTGATTTGGATTTCTTTAATAGCTAGTAATCGTGAGCATTTCCACATGCGTTTTTTGAGTGCCTGGATGTCCTCTTTAGAGAAGTATCTGTCTATCTCTTTCACCTATCACTTTATTGGATTATTTATCTTTTTCTTATTGATATTTTGTAGTACCTTATAGATTATGGAGGTGAGACATCAGTCTGACATATACTTGCCAAATATTTTTTCCCATTCTGTAGGTGGTCTTTTACTTCTTTTGATGAAGTCTTTGAATGAACAAAAGTGTTTGATTCTTAGTAGTTCCTATTTGTCTATTTTCTCTTCTGTTGATTGTGCTTTATCTGTCTACATTGTGTATTAAAACTTCTGTTGTTAATCCTATTTTTTCTTGGATGAGCTTTATCATTTTAGATATGACGTGTACATCTTTTATCCAGTTTGAGCTGGTTTTTGTATAAGATGTGAGATATGGGTCTTGTTTTCATTTTTTGCAGATGCATATCCAATTTTGCCAGCACCATTTGTTGAAGAGATTGCTTTTACCCCAGTTTAATATCTTAGGGCATCAACTGTTCATAGGAGACTTTACTCAACCCTTCTATCAGTTTGCAGTTTACTTACTGATTCTTTAGGTTTCTCTGCTTATACAATCATATCATCTGCAAATAGGGTGAATTTTACTTTCTCTTTGCTGATGCAGATGCCCGTTATTTCTTGGTCTTGTCTAATGACTCTGGCTAGAACTTCTAGTACAATGTTGAATAGAGATAGTGAGAGCGGGCATCCTTGTCTAGTTCCTGTTTTCAAGGGGAATACTTTCAGTCTCTCTCCTTTCTGGTTGAGGTGGGCAGTTGGCTTTCCATAGATGCCCCTTATTGTATTGAGGAATTTGTCTTCTCTTCCTGTTGTGCTAAGAGTTTTTAGCATGAACAGGCGTTGGACTTTATCAAATGCCTTTTCTGCATCAATAGACAAAATCAAGTGATTCTTGTCTTTTGTGTTATTTATGTGGTTGATCACATTAATTGTTTTTCTGATGTTGAACCTGCCTTGCATCCCTGGTATGAATCCAGGTTGGTCATGGTGAATTATTTTTTTGATATGTTGTTGTAGTATGTTGGCAAGGATTTTGTTGAAGATTTTTGCATCTAGTTGCATGAGTGATAGTGATAGTGGTCTGTAATTCTCCTTTTCTGTTTGGACTTTCCTTGGCTTTGGTATCAGGGTTGTACTGGCTTCATAGAATGAATTTGGTAGTATTCCATCCCTTTCTACACTGTGAAATAGTCTCGGTATTATTGGAGATAACTCTTCCCTAAAAGCTTGGCAGAATTCTGTGGTGAACCCATCTGGGCCAGGGCATTTTTGGTTGGTAGTTTTTTGATGACTTTTTCAATCTTTTCTTTTCTGATGAGTTTATTAAGTTGTTCTGCTCCACCTTGTGATAATTTTGGTAGGTGATGTGAATCTTGGAATTTCTTCTAAGTTTTCAAATTTGGTAGAGTACAACTTTCATAGTATTCTGTTATATTTTTTATTTCTGTTGGATCTGTTATGACAACTCCCCTCTCGTTTGGGTTATTTGTTTCCTTTCCTGTTTTTATTTACCAGGTTTAGATAATGCTTTGTCAGTTTTGTTGATCTTTTCAAAAAATCAGCTTTTGGTCTTTTCAATTTTGTCAATTGTTTTGCTGTTCTCTAATTTGTTTAGTTCTGCTCTAATCTTTATGATCTGTTTTCTTCTGGTGCCTGAGTGATTCCTCTGCTGTTCTCCACTTGTTCAAGCTGTAGGGTTAGTTCTTTGGTTTGGGTTCTTTCTTTCTTCCGGATGTGTTCATTTATAGAGATGAACTGACCTATGAGGACTGCTTTGGCTGTATCCCATAGATTCTGGCAGGAAGTGTTTTCGTTCTTGTTGGAATCCATAAAATTTTTAATTTCATCCTTGATTTCTTCTATAACCCATGGCTTTTTGAGCAAGATGTTGTTCTGCTTCCGTGAGTTTCACTTTCTATGTTTTCTCTGCTATTGACTTCAGCTTTTATGGTTTTATGGTCTGATTTTGTTAAGATTTGTTTTATTCCCTAATACATGATCAGTCTATTCTGGAAAATGTTCCATGTGCACTGGAGAAGAAGGTGTAGTTGTCTGCTGATCAATAGAAAGTTCTGTATATGTTGATGAGGTGTAGTTGGTTAATTATGGCAATAAGATCTTCTGTGTCTTTACTGAGCTTTTTTCTAGAGAATCTGTCCAATATTGAGAGTGGAGTGCTGAAGTCTCCTACTATTATTGTGGAGTGATCTATCTCATTTTTGAGTGTCGTCAGTGTTTCTTTGATGTACTCAGGTGCTCTAATCTTGAGTGCATAAACATTTCATATTGTTTAGCCCTGCTTGTGTATTGAATCGTTCAGCAATAGTGTCCATCCTTGTCTACGATGGTGGATTTTACATTAACATCTATTTTATCCGAGATTAATATTGCCACACCTGCTTTTCTTTGTGTATTATTAGCTTGATAAGCATTCTTCCATCCTTTAATTTTCAGTTTATTCCTATCTTTAAGTCTCAAGTGAGTTTCTTGTAGGCAACATACGGATGGGTCATATCTTTTGATCCAAGATGTCACTCGGTGTCTCTACTGGAGCATTCAGTCCATTCACATTCAATGTAATTATTGATAGGTATGTGTTCAGTACTGCAATTGTGCTAAGTTTATTTTTGTGTTCATGTTTTCTCTGTTATTCTTATTAGTCTGTTCTGGGACATTCTTTTTTGTGAGTTGATTTTCCACCTTTTTCAGAGCTGGTTTTGTAGCTGTTGAGACTCTTATGTTACATTTCTTGATATGGTATGTTGCATCCTTGTTGTGCTTTACAGCTGTCACTATGATCCCCCTTAATAAACTATATATAAACCCAATTTTAATTACTACCAGTCTTGTCATCTTCCTCTCCACCTGGAAGGACTATAATGACTGTAGTACATCCCTCTTTTTAATATGATGGCACCATAGTTTTTATGATAATCACTGGATTGTTTCTTTCAGTATTAAAGCTGTGATTGAGTTTGGAGCCTTCCCTAACTGAGTAGAATTCTGGATGATGTGTCATTCTAAAATATAAAGTTAGTGTTTTTATCCTTCTATGCCAAAGCCAAGAACTTCTTTCAGTATTTCTTGTAGTTTTGGTTTGGTTTTTACAAAGTCCCTGAGTTTCTGTTTATGTAGGAATGTCTTCATTTCATTTTCATATTTGAAAGGTAGTTTTGCAGGATATAGAATTCTTGGTTGGAAGTTCTTCTCCTTCAAGGATTTGAATGTGTCATGCCACTGTCTCCACGCCAGCATTATTTCTGCTGAGAAATGTGACGAAAGCCTACAGGGTTTCCCTGTGAATGTTGGCTTTGTTTTGAGTCTTGCTGCCTTAAAGAGTTGCTGCTTATGTTTCATTTTGTTAAGCTTGATTATAATATGTCTTGGAGTCTTTCTTTTGAGATCTATATTGAGTGACATAGATATGCATCTGGGATAGCTATATTCTCATCCTTCATGATTTCTGGGATGTTTTCTGTCAGCAGCTCAGCAACGATACTCTCTGTGTTCTCAGGCATTTCATCCTGTTCAGGGGTTGTTCCTCTTAATAGAGTGCACATGCTGCTTAACGCTTTTTCATTTTTCTTGTTTCTTTTTTTCTAATTTGTCCTCATAGACACTGGCGTCAGTAGCTCTGTCTTCCAAGTCAGAAATAGTTTTTTCCATTTGCTCCATTCTACTTTCTTGGCTTTGAATGGAAGTTTCTATGCCTTTGATTTTGTTCTTGATCTGTTGGATTTCAGGGTACTGGTGTTCCATCAGATCACAGCTTGCTTAATTTTTCCTTTTGTTCTGCTGCATTTTGTTTAAGGTCTAGAAGAGCTCTGTATATAATCATTTTGTGTTCACCTTCTCATGATTTCAGAGAAGTTTCTTCATCCAGAAAACTCCTTGGTTGTTTTGTCTGGGAGCCTTCTGAAGCCATGGGTGATTTCTTGTATGCCACAAGTGTCTGTTGCTTTTTGGTTTTCATGTGAATAAGTAAAGGCTGAGAGAGATACTGTGAGGATAGACTGCAGATGTTTCTCTGGGCTGTCTTAAAGTGTAAAACAAAAGATATCTGACCACTTCTCAGGTTAGTCAGGTTTTCAGGTGTAGAGGTCCCTCTTCCCAACTGGTAAAGTAAGCACCTCTATATCTAACCTCAGATGATACAAACTAGTTGAAAATACAAGCAATGCTACTGTCCTGTTGACCTCTGCTGACAGGGCCCAGCCTTAGGTGACACTGTGTAAACTACTGCTTTTCTGATAGAAAAGCGCTCTCCTTTGGGCAGGCTCTGGCTCCCAAGCTAAGAAGTAGGTAGTAGGTAGTAGCTGTGGCCACTGTATCTAAAATGGTGCCCTCCACACAGTTGGCACATAGAGGGGCTAAAGGTGCTTAGAGGTAGTGAGTCCTCCACCTCTGTTCTCAGGCCCCCACCGTAGGCAACACTGTGTAAACTACTGCTTTTCTGTCAGAGAAGTGCTGTCCTGTTTGCAGGCACTGGCTCCCAGGCTAAGAATTAGGTCCTGCTAAAATCTCCATATCCAACATGGTATATAGGCCCTGAGGTTCCATATAAACCACGCTGTGGCAGTGATAAAAAGACAGGCCCAAAGTGGCTAGATGAACAGAGTCCTACACCTGGCTCTCAAAATATGGCAACTTCGCCTGCCTGTGCCACCAGCAGTGTGTCTGAGTCTAGCCACTAGACAAGACCCAGCTCCTCCCACAGGCCAAGACAGAGGAAAAAAAGTCAAAATGGTGCGTTTACCTTCATTCCGTCAGAACCAGGGCTAGCTAGGAGCGAGAGTCAGCAAAAGAGAGGAGGTTTTTCCTTCAGTGGTATGAAGTCCAAATTAACAGCCCTGTGCCGGGTCCTGGGGGCTCACTAGGTGACGAGAAGGCTCTGTTTGATTATCAATTCAGGTATTTTTTTCCAGAGCGATATAAGGAGATGTGTGCTTAGTCCGCCATCTTGACTCCATCCCCGCCACTGAAAAATCTGATGAGGCACAATTCTACTCTGACACACATGGAGTTACCATGAGTAAAGTGTCCATCTATCTAGAGAGAAATCACAGATTGTGTTTGTATGTCAGTTTACGTTATGTGCATTATCTCCTTAAATCCTCCCAGCAACAATGGAAGATTGACATACACCATGTGTATTACGGGTTGAAAGAAGTTAAAGCAGCCAGTTTGTGATCTTCCCTAACTAATGAGGAATAGCTTCAGGGAAATAAATTAAAAAAGGGAGGAAGGCAGGTAATCTCATTCCCAACATATTAACTGATACTGTGAGTTAATAAACTAACAATCAATTTTCCAGGAGATGCTCTTTATCTGTAGATTAAAAAAAAAGTCTCTATTTAAAAACAACATGTGGTAAATAAAACCTAAATCCATGGTTTTATAAGGTAAGGCTCTATAGAAAATGTTGCCTAAGCTGGGGTATGAAATGGGAATGTACTGTATGAGGAAAACCAAATAAAACTTTACACTGAAGTGTCTATACAATTATAGGCCAGAGGATGCTTCTCACATGACAAGCAAGAATTTGAGGAGGCAGCTTCAATGGCACAGAACGTGCTTTGCTTCACTTTTGCCTTTCAATTGCCTGAATCCTTGGAAATAGTAAAGCTTGGTACTGAGTAAGTTCTCTGATTTGAGTGTCTGATTTCATTATCTTTACAACTGAAGAAACTCAGGCTACTGAGAAATAAATAATTTCCTAATGACTTAACTAGTTAAATACTGAGTTCCAAGAGTTGAACTTGGATCTGTTTTCTCTAAACACTTTCTCTCTCAGGGCATCTCAGAGATATCTTATGGAATCCTGAACAACTCTCTTCTGATGACTTGCAAGTAGAAATTTTGTGAGGTGGACTTATCTGAAAATGTGAACTCTTCTCATTTGTGAAAGACAATGAGTGAAATGTAGTAAACAAAGGTATGATAAAACTGAAAGGAATTATCTAAATCAGTGTTTCACAAACACTGACACTTTTTAGTCTTTTAAAATATAAAAAGTGTAATATGTATTTGTGCATGGCTCGTAAATCCAAAGGTGAATTAAGATAGTTATATCATCATCATAACCACTAGATTTGCTAAATTCTTGACTTGGAATCCATCAGCTGTAACAGTAAAGAACTTAGCCTTTAAAGCCAAACTGACTAAGTTTAAATTCCTGCTCTGCTGCTTGTAATACTGTGAATTTGACCAGGATACTTAACCTCTTCAGGTCTTGTGTTTTTCGTCTGTGAAATAAGAATGATATTCAGTGGGGTGTCACGATGACTAAATGAGGCAATGTATGTAAAGAGCGTAAAACAATAGCAAGTACTATAAGTGTTATATGGATACTGTTGTTAGTTGCCATCAAGTTGATTCCAACTCTTGGCAGCCTCATGTGTGGGGGATAAAATTGCTCAATAGAGTCTTCAATGTTGTAACCTTTCCGAAGCAGAGCACCAGGTCTCTCTTCCAAGGTGTCTCTGGATGGGTTCAAACCCCCAGCTGGTAGTTTCAACCATCAGCTAGTAGTTCAGTGCTTAAATGATTGTGCCATCCAGGGAATCTGCATGTGTATTAGCTATTATTATTTTTATACCTGAGGATCAAAAAGATAAACATCAGAATTCCAGTTCTGCTCTCTCCAAAACAATATGCTCCAATAAAATATAGCATCTCAATATTGAACTTTTTATATTTTTAATTAAAACTCTGGTTTACTCTTTGATCCCAGAGTGCTTCATGCACATGTGTACCTATTGTACTACTTTCTGTAATGTATTAATCAAAAGCCAAACCTACTGCCATTGAGTCAATTCCAACTCATAGCAACCCTACATTAGGAGGACTTTTTTACAGTCTTCTCTATCAAACTCTTGGTTCTGGAGCAAAATTGTGGCACATTCATTTTTGTACTACTAGTGACTAGTATAGTGAATGTTAAGCAATGGTTTTCAATAAACATTTGGTAACTGAACATTAAATTCAGCAAACAAAAATAAATATACCCTAAGGACTGTGCATTTCCTAACACTTCAAATCATATCATTTGAATTTTATATATTTTATTCTTTAGTAGAACATTGTCAAAAATTTTAATGATATTTGGGGATAAATAAGAAGAGATATTTTCCAAGTTTTACTTCTTCAATCTAACCATAACATTACACTTAGCAAATGTCACTCTGATTACCAGAATGGATGGTAGCTCCTATTTATCCCATTATTTGATCACTGGAACATAGAAGCTACTGTTCAATAAGCTTATCTTCCCAGCTTTTAAGATAGTGAATCCTTCAGCTATAAAACATTCAGCCAAGGTTATGATGTTCCTCAAAAATGAAAAGTGAAAAGAAACATGCAGATTTCTTTCTTCCTAGGAAATATACTCAGTCAAGGAACGAAGAGAGTATTTACATAGCAGATTGTGTTAGTATTGTTAAAAAATTCTCACACTCGTTCATGACAGTTTTTTGTTTTATATAAGCTATACAAACATGCATATACAAAAGTGCTAATACTCCAAGTATTAAAGAATTTCAGACTACTGAAAATGAGAGAACACTGACTCTCTGATGAACACAGGACAAGCAGGAGGAAGGAAGTAGTGATGATGTCAGTAAGGAAAAGGTAATATGAAGTGATTCAGGGCTGCAATTCTCATCATTACTAAAGAATATTTCTCCTTCACATGTCACTCATCGTGTTCTCAAATCCAGTCAAGCTTTTACAGTGCATAAGAACTTTGACATGCAAAATAATTCTTATCTGACCTTTATGCCTGTGAGTCTACTTTCTTAGTTTAACTGTTGAACTTAACCTAAAGTTTTCCATCAAGAGATGGGATAATTAAAATATAAGCAGACTCCATGATTCGAACTGACCGACTCGACAGCACTTGGCTTGGCTGTTGATGATTCGAAACTGTAAGCAGATTCCAAGAGTATGTCAATTGTTTTAAAGAAGTCAGCCTGGAAAAATATTTCAGAACCTCTATAATTCCAATTTTCAAATATCTCCATAGCCAAGCCAGCCACGTATCTCCATGTTGACCCATAATTTGAGCATCAAAGTAGAATATATTACCCTACATTTTTTATCTTGGAAGTATCAAAACATATTTCCATCTTTCTCCCATTGACTAGTTCATATATGTTTATTTATGTATCTGTGTAATTAATTGAATTATATTTGCTTATTTTGGCATACTGAATATGGGCTATTACAGAATACAGTCTAATAAAAATTAAAAATTACTTCTATTTTATGGATTCAAACTCTTTTTGAAAAGTAAACTATCCACCTCCCATAAAACTTTAAAACACAAATCTTTCCTTTTTTAATTTTTTTTATGGGTTTCAAGGACATAAGTTTACTATTTGAAAATATACAGAATATTTTATCGACAAAACCATAGAAGGTTAAACTATGTCATAGAATTTATTGGATGTTTTTGTATGCCGTGATGTGTAAATCTTATTAAGTTAATTTCAATGCAAGCTCCTAAATAAATGAAATACCATGCATACATATACAAAGCCACTGCTCAATAAGTATTATGATTAATCAGGATAAAATGTTGAAATTTCACTACATACACAGGATCTTTCATGTGTCCATTAATATCCTGCCTAGAGTTGAGTAAAGAGAGAATCTCATACTATAGACTGCTGATAAAGAATGCCCATAATCTAGTTTAATTTTTAGTTAACAGCTGAGTGATAGAAAAGCAAATATGAATGAATTGTAGAATACTAGCAGGTTCCTTATAGTGGCCAATGGAAATCATGTACACATAAACACACACAGTTATGGGTGGTAAAAACTTTTCTTTATGATGTATGTTTACAATGAGCTCTAGTAACACAGTGAGTAAGAGCTACGGCAAACTATGGCAGTTAACCAAAGGGCTGGTGGTTCAAATCTACCAGTTGTTCCCTGCAAACCTATGCGGCAGTTCTACTCTGTCCTATTGGGTCACTATGAACCAGAATCATCTTGATGGCAACGGGTTTGATATTTTGTTTTGGTTTACACACGCACAAGAACCTAGGTGGACAGTGACTGAGGGTTCAAACCTACCCAGTAGCTCAGTGAAAGGCCTAGTGAACTGTTTCTATAAAGATTACAGCCAATAAAATCCCATGGGTTTTCTGTTATCCCTCCCTGTTCTTGCCTTCCAGTCACTCTTAGGTTATTCCTCTCGATAGACTCCCACATAATTCTTAGGGTTTCTGTATTTGTTTATGTTGTTATTGTTTAATTCTTTTTTCCTGAGTTTTTGCAAACACTTTAAGGTCGAGTGCTTTATCTTCAATCTTACTCTGACTTTCACTGCCCCAGTTCTGCTTCTATGACTTTCCATTAAGTTGTCTAAATCTGAAATCTTAGTTAATCTTTTGGATTTCTGCTTGCTGTCTCTCTATGGATTCTTTTAGCCAGTTAAATTTGTCATTATGCTCTTCTCTAATTTTCTTAAGTTCCTTAATTGCTCTGCCTGTTTTCTGCAGGGAAGTACCACGCATAACATAGGTGAAGTCAGCACAACTGAATTAAACCAAAAGCTAAGAAGTTTATTGAATACAACTGAACACTTTCAGGGACACAGTAGCAGAGGCAGGGTTCTGGGGATTATGATTGCAGGGGACATCTAGGTCAGTTCGTATAACAAATTTTATTAAGAAAACTTTCCACATCCCATTTTGGTAAGTGTAATCTGGGGTCTTAAAAGTTAGCAAGCAGCCATCTCAGATGCATTTATTGGTCCCAACCTATGTGAAGCAAAGAAGCACAAAGAATGCCAAAGACATAAGGAAACTATAAGCCCAAGAGACAGAAAGACCCACATACACCAGAGACTTTATCAGCTTCGTAACAAGAGAACTGGAGCCGGGCTATCACCAATGTCTGCCCTCACTGGGACCACAAAACAGAGTCCCTGCTGAAGTGAGAAATTAGGGGGATGCAGAACTCAAATTCCAGTAGAAAGACCATACTTGAAGGGCTGACCGAGACTGAAGGGACACCTGAAGATGTTGCCCCAGACTCCATTAGGCCAGAACTAAAATCAGACAAAGATTGGACTGGACTGTAAGACATAAAGTGATACTAGTGAAAAGTGTGTCTCTTGGCTCAAGTATACACATGAGACTTAAAGGCAGCTCCTGTCTGCCGGCAAGATGAGAGGGCAGAAAGGGGCTGGAGCTGTATGAACGGACACAGGAAATACAGGGTGTAGAAAAAGAGCATGCTGTCACATTGTAAGGAGAGCAACTAGGGAGACATAACAATGGCTGAGCAAGTTTTGGTATGAGAAACTGACTTACTATCACTTAAAGCCCAGTTTTTAAAAAAATGTAGAGCAGTTCACTAACACATGTGGTCATTGTGAATCGGAATCAAATCAGCAATGGTTTTGGTTTTCATCTGTGTATGGCAGGGGTTCTTACCTGTAGACGAAGATAGTGGTTGGGGAAAAAAATTACATCTTTATTTTGCCTACCTTCTAATTAAGTTTTACTTTTTCCTCTAACTGTTCACATAGGAGGGAAAACAAAACCAAAACAAACAAAACAGCATACCAGCGTAGTTACCTGATGTTTATCAAATTGAAGTTTGAGATTAAGTGCACAGTTGTCTAAAGTGCAATCTCAAGGCTTTCTCAAAGCCACCTAGAGTGACACAGTACCCAAGACAGCTCTATACTGATAATTACAGTTTTCTTATAGTGAAAGAGAGTCTGGGAGGGTCTCAAATGTGAAATTTCCCTTATTCTCAGAAATGCGACACCCTGCTGGTATCAAAGTGTAGCAATGCATACAGAGTATTGCCAGATCAGGAACTCACTCAAGTTTTGGTGTCCAGAGATTTATTTGGTATGTGTGGTGGCAGGGATGTATTACTATATAGGCACAACTGACTGAATCATTGTTCACATAAGTGAAGTCAGTCTCCAGCCCAGAAAGAGGTCAGGTCATACCACATAGCTCAAAGTCCCAAGCCTCTAATCACATGTTTGGTCTTCCTGGCATGGCCAGTCTCCATCCCAAGACTTTTGTTGTGGCTGGCTCTATCTGAGTCATCTTGTTAATATAAACTACCAAGATTGGTCCAAGACGTCCATCATGAAAACAAAGACATTCCTATCATTCAGGAATTTCTAGAGGTTTAGTGGTTATCTCCCAGGAGACAAAGATCATACTACTTTTTGGTCTGAGGCCAAATTCTTTATTACACAACAGTATAGAAGTATCACAGAAATCAGAGGTAGTTTCATTATCTCATTATAGTTGTTGCAAATATTGTTTATATCTTTCACTACATTTATATTGTTATACTTATTATTACCCACTGAAATTACTATTTAAAGCAATAATTTAAAAAAATCACACATTACTATAACTCACTTCTTTTTAAATATCTTCATTATCATCTTTCAGTGATCCCTTTCCATTGTAACAGGAAATCCTGGTGGCATAGTGGGTTAAGTGTTATGTCTGCTAACCAGAAGTTCAGAAGTTCAAAGCTTCCAGGCACTCCTTGGAAACTCTATGGGGCAGATCTACTCTGACCTCTAGGATCGCTATGGACCAGACAGGAGTCAAGGGCAGGGTTTTTTGTTTGTTCATTTTCCATTGTAACATTAAGTATTTTATCTTATGTGCTGAAAAACATTATTCTGAGAAGAGTTTCACCAGACTGCAAAGGGGTCCATGTGTAGTAGACAGAAGAATAGTCCTCCACAGATGTCCACATCCTGCTCTCTGAAACCTCTGGATTTCACTTTCTGCTACAAAAGGGAATTTTCAGGTATGATCAAGTTAAAGATACGGGAATCGGAAGATTTTTCTGAAAACCTGGCTGAGCCCAATGCAATGACAAGGGGTCATATGAGTGAAGCAAAAGTTGCAAACTCAGAAAAAAAGTTCTCAAAATGGAAGCAGAGGTTAGAGTGGTATCTTTGAAGATGGAGGAAAGGGCAAATAAATACATTGCCCCCCAAAACCTCCAGATGGCACACCGCCCTGCCAACATCTTTATTTTAGCCTATAAACTCCGTTTTGAACTTCTAACACCTAAAAAACTATGAGATAATAAATTTGTGTTGTTTGAAATCACCAAGTTCACGGTAATTTGTTACAGCAACAATAGGAAACTAATACACTTTGGCATCAAAAAGTCAAGAACACCCGAGGGTGGTGTTGACAACTTGTCCCACTGGTAATACCAATTCTTTCATCACTTGAAATAAGCAATTTCAATGTTTTCATACAAGAACATGGTCTTGGTTAAATGACTTCTTCCTAAAGATAAGTCCTTTGTCTTCCTGGAAACATTTCATACCAAAACATTTTTAAGGTTTAAACCAATTTATATTGACCTTATACAAAAAAAAAAAAAAAAAAAACAGAAGGGTAGAACTTTTTGTTCTTTGAGGAATAATAATCACTTTTGAAATCTTGGACTGAATATACTAAAGACCTAACATTTACACAAATAACATTCTTTAGCCAAAGATAATTTCTTTTTTAACAGAAGTAATTTTAAAGCCTTGATAGTTGTTGCAATACAATTACAGCAATTTTTTTTTCAGTTGGGAAAACACAGAAGTGTTTTGATGCTTTATCCAACTTTATATTGAATTGGATTAATAAATTGTTAATGACCTTGCCATTGCTCAGAGTACTTTGACCAGTACTATCCATTAAAAACAAATAAACAACAACAAAAAAAAAAAAAACCCTTCTATCAAGTTGAACTACTCCATAGCATTTCCAAGGAGTGCCAGGAGGATTTCAACCGCTGACCTTTTGGTTAGCAGACTCAGCACTTAACCACTACACGTCAGGGTATCCATACATATAAGGCTACCTAATTGATATAAGCCTACAAACATAATCTCGGAATAACATATTCCTAATCATCACCACTCTGATGTAAACATTAGAAATCTATATTAGTTAAAAAACATTTTACATATTGTACCACATGCTGTTTGTATTATTCTAGATTACATAGTGTAATAATATACTGTTGTTTTATCCACCTGCTGATATCAAAATGACTTCCTATCTCTTTTACAGAAGCAGCTTGAGAAAATCATGTACTTTCAATGATAGAAAAGACCTTGCTTTGTAAATTAGTGTAGCTCATTGTGGAAACAATTTAAAGCAACTTAATCACTTGTAAACATCATTGTCATAATGCTGTTGTTGTTAGGTGCTGTCAAGTTGGCTCTGACTCACAGTGACCCTACATATCCGCAACAGAACAAAACACTGCCCAGTCTTGCACAATGGCCACAATCATTTGCAGGCTTAAGCCCATTGTTGCGGCCACTGTGTCAATGCATCTTGTCAAGGGTTTCCTTCTTTTTCATTAACCTTCCACTCTACGAAGCATGATGTCCTTCTCAAGGGGCTGATCTTTCCTGACATGTCCGAAGTATGTAAGACACAGTTTTGCCATCTTTACTTCCAAGGAGCACTCTGGTTGGACTTGTTCCAGAACAGATTTGTTGGTTCTTTTGCCAGTCCATGGTATATTCAACATTCTCCTCCAATACCACAATTCAAAGGCATCAATTCTTCTTCTGTCTTTGTTCATTGTCTAGCATTTGCATGCATATGATACAGTTGAGAATACCATGGGTTGGGTCAGGCACACTTTAGTCTTCAAGGTGACATCTTTATTTTTGAATATGTCAAAGAGATCCTTTACAGCAGATCTTCCCAGTGCAATGCATCTTTTGATTTCTTGACTGCTGCTTCCATGGGCATTGATTGTGGACCCAAGTAAGATGAAATCCTTGACAGTCTCAATCCTTTCTCCATTTATGATGATGCTGCTTACTGGTCCAGTTGTGAGGATTTCTGTTTTCTTAATGTTGAGGTACAATCCATACTGAAGGCTGTGGTCCTTCAGCTTCGTAAGTAAATGTTTCAAATCTTCTTCAACTCCAGGAAGTAAGGTGGCATCATCTGTGTAACACAGGATGTTAATGAGTCATCATCCAATCCTTACGCCTCGTTCCTCCTCGTAGAATCCAGCTTCTTGGATTATTTGCTTGGTACACAGATTAAAAAGGTTTGGTGAAAGGATACAGCCCTGGCACACACCTTTCCTGACTTTAAACCATGCCATGTACCCTTGTTCTCTTCTCACAACTGCCTCTTGATCCATATACAGATTTCTTAAAAGCACAATTAAGTGTTCTGGAAATCCCACTCTCTGCAGTGTTAGCCATAATTTATTATGATTCACACAGTCGAATGCCTTTGCATAGTCAGTGGAGCACAGGTAAACACCTTCCTGGTAGTCTCTGCTTTCATCCAAGATCCATATGCAATGATATTTCCGATTCCATGTCCTCTTCTGAATCCAGCTTGAATTTCTGGCAATTCCTTTTCGATATACTGTTGCAGTCACTTTTGAATGTTTTTGAGCAAAATTTTACTTGTGTGTGATATTAACAATACTATTTGGTAATTTCCACATTCAGTTGGATCACTTTCTTTGGAATGGGCATAAATATGGATCTCTTCCAGTCAGTTGGCCAAGTAGCTGTCCTCCAGATTTCTTGGCATAGATGAGTGAGCACTTCCAGCACTGCATCTGTTTGTTGAAATATCTCAACTGATATTCCATCAGTTCCTGGAGCCTTGTTTTTTGCCAAAGCCTTCAATGCAGCTTTGACTTCTTCATTCAGTATCATTGGTTCCTGACCATATGCTACCTCTTCAAGTGGCAGAACATCAACCAGTTCTTTCTGATACAATGACTTTAGTCCTTCCACCTTATTTGATGTTCCCTAAATCATTTAATAGTTTCACTGTAGAATCCTTCACTATTGCACCTCAAGGCTTGAATTTTTTCTTCAGTGCTTTCAGCTTGAGAAATGCGGAACGTGTTCTTCCCTTCCGGTTTTCCATATTCCAGCTCTTTGCACATGTCATTATAATTCTTTTTTCTTCTTGAGCTGCTCTTTGAAATCTTCCGCTTAAGTCTTTTACTTTGCCATTCCTTCATTTTGCTTCAGCTGTTTGATGTTCAAGAACAAATTTCAGAGTCTCTTCTGACTTCCAGTTTGGTCTCTTCTTTCTTTCCTGTATTCTTAATGACCTGTTACTTTCTTCATGAATAATGTCTTTGATGTCAGTCAACAATTTGTCTGGTCTTCGGTCATTAGTGATCAACACACCAAATCTGTTTTTGAGATGGTCTTTAAACTCAGGAGGGATATACTCAAGATCATACTTTGTCTCTTGTGGACTTGTGCTAACTTGCTTGAGTTTTCAATTTGAATTTACATATGAACAATTGATAATCTGTGCCACAGTCGGCACCTGGTTTTGTTCTGACTGCTGATAGGCAGCTTTTCCATCTTCTTTTTCCACAGATGTAGTCAATTTGGTTCCAGTTTATTCCATCTGGGGAGGTCCATGTGTACAGTCACTGTCTGTGTTGGTTAAAAAAGGTATTTGCAATCAAGAAGTAATTAGTCTTGCAAAATTCTATCATGCGATCTCCAGCATTGTTTCTATCACCAAGGTCATATTTTCCTACTACTGATTCTTCTTTGTTTCCAACGTTTACATTCAAGTCACCAGTAATTATCAAGGCTTCCCGATTGCATGTTTGCTCTATTTCAGACTACAAAAGCTGGTAAAAATATTTAGTCTCTTCATCTTTGGCCTTAGTGGTTGGTGCATAAATTTGAGTAGTAGTCACATTAACTGATCTTCCTTGTAGGCAGATGGGTATTATCCTATCACTGACATAACTGTACTTCAGGAAAGATCCTGAAATGTTCTTTTTGATGATAAATGAAACACCATTCCTCTTCAAGTTTTCATTCCTAGCATAGCATACCATATGATTGTTGGATTTGAAATAGCCATAAGTGGTCCATTTCAGCTGACTAATGCCTAGGATATCAATGTTCATGTATTCCATTTCATTTTTGATGATTTTCAATTTTCTTAGACTCATATATCATAAACATAATGCTAGAGCCACTATTCAATTAATTTGAAATTATGCTGTAGTATGACTATTTCCTTACAGTTAAAAGTGTTTCTAAATACAAAATGTCGAAAGGGAATTTCTCTTCAATGATACACATTAACAGTATATGCATAAACTTTGAAACCATTACAATAAATTCAGTATACAAAGTGGCCTAGTGATACAAACATTTCTGTATTCAAGGTAATTCAGTAGACCTTAGGTTCACTGTATGAACTCTACATCGATGAAAGTGTGACAAATTATGTGTCTTCTCATTTATCCATCACATTGTTCACCAGTGCCTAGGAAAGCATCGCCACTCCTTATACGAACTATGAAAATTCAGTTAACATGGTCAAGCACAAGGCCCATCAGTCTGAATATGCAATACTGATGCTGGAAGTGATCTTAGAGATTAACTAATGTCTTCACTGTTACAGATAATGAAAACAAAATGCAGAAGCTAAGAGACTTGCATTAGGAAATGTGGTTAACATAGGCAAAGCTAGAAGTCTGGGTTTTATGCCTTCTAATTTCATTTTCATTCCATTAGATCACATTAGTTTATCTTCAAATCAGTTCAATCAAGTTTATTCAGCTCAGTATAACTGAACACCATTATGTGGCAGGTACAGTACAATATGAGACAAAATAATAAAAGATAATATGTACCCTCAAGGAGAAAGAAATATGTAAATAAATAAATGGTAGCCATTTGAGACCAAAGTCATAATAAAAGTTGTAGGAGCACAAAAAGAAAAAGTCAGATGAGCTCAGAAGAGTCAGTGAAGGCTTTGCCAGAGTTAATTTCTGAGTTGACTTTCAGAGGTCAGCTATTCATTTCACCGAATGAGTATTGTATCAGAGAGAAAGTGAAAGAACATAGCTAAAGGCAAGAAAGAACATTTTTCTCCTACCTCCACACCTCAAACAGCAGAAATTAAAGAGGGACATAAGCTACTCCTTGTGTCTCAAGTAAGACTGTCCTCCCTAGAGTCCTCCTTAGTGAGCATTGCTTTTTCATGGCCTTCACCCAAAGCGGGAGTGAGGAAACAGGGGACCCAGACTCTGCATGATGTTAATAAAGTGGGCCCCCTTTCCAAAATCTTACAGCCTCATCACCATGTTCTACCTAGAGACAGCGCTGATCATGTGGTAGATGACCCACACTTTATCTACCTACAAGAAGCCTGACAATCCCAAATCAACCTTCATCTGAGGCTTTAAAAATAAAATTATATATTTTGTTACTGTTATTGTTGCAAATACACTTAGCAAAACATATACCAAGTTGATAATTTCTACAGGAACAATTCAATGACATTGATTACCTTTTTTGAGTTGTGCAACTATTCTGATCTATTAACTTGAACTCACTGCCCCCTAAGGTTCATATTTCATCTTTCAAGTTGCTGTTGTCAATGTCATCCCATATAGGTAGTTCTTGAAAGACCATAATGCTCAAGGCAGACGTTTTTTACTACATAAACTAAAGTATTATTTGGATTTAAGAAGACTTCAGGGGATACTTTCTGGTTTAAGGTTTAAAGATTATCTTAGAGCAATACCTCAGGGTCCTGCAACTTTGGGTCCTGTAGCTTTTTATCTTTATAGTGTTCTGTACATCACCCTCTCAAATTCTGGATATCATAGTGAGTCTTCAGCAAAATCTTTATCCTGAAATGAACAGTAGCTAAGTCACACTCTTTCTGATATTTTTAAATGGTGTATAATAACCCCACCCCAAGTCACACAGCTTGTCTAGTAGGGCCTAGGCTAGGTTTTAGCCCTCTCTAATACTTCTGACACCAGTGAGTTTGGTTTAGTCCTTTTGTAGGAAACCCTGGTGGCATAGTGATTGTTATGGCTGCTAATCGAAAGGCTGGCAATCCAAATCTGCCAGGAACTCCGTAGAAGCCCCCATGGAGCAGTTCTACTCTGTCTTACAGGGTTACTATGAGTCGGAATCGACTCAGTGACAGTGGGTTTTCAGTGCTTTTGCAAGACACTTTTTGACAGGAAGTAATCTATACAGCTGTCAATGGTAGACAGGTTTGGGTCCTCAATTGTTTCTTTGCATCTAAATCTACACTAGGATAATTTATTCTGTTACAGTCTTTTTAAGCATGCCTGTTTGTTTTTTTTTTGTTGTTGTTTGATGTTTGGTTTTTCTCCTTTAGCTTCTGAATTATTTTTAACATTTGTGACAACATGGAAGCCCACCATCCAAAGACCACCAGAAACATCAGAGTCAAAGTTATGTTTCTTTTTGAAACAAAAGGGACTATCTACAATGGAAAAACAATGGGAACATTTCAGTAATAGAGGATTGTGAGAGGACTGATAATTTTTTGCCCTTGACTCAGTCATTTTGGAGGGACCAAGGAAGCGTGATTTGTTCTATATTTCAATTTTGTTACAAAGTGGAAGCAATTCTTTGACTGTGTACCTTAATTTTACCTAAGAGCCAGGAAGACTGGAGTAGGGGTCCAGGTATAGCTGGTAAAAGAAAGAACAATCACTCGTATAGTGATCTGTCATACAGAGAAAGATATTTGGTTTTGTATTTTTTTCTGCTCAGATGTGATTAAGTAATAGTCTTGCTTTTGCTCACTTCCCCTCAGTCATTCACAATGACCCTATCTGATGTAAATACTCTACAAAATTCTTTATATTGAGAAGAAAGAATCACTATAGCCTCACTGGGAGTGCCAGATCAGCTACCAGCTGAGAGCTGTCAGAATTGATTTTTCTCTTTCTCAGTAGGCATCCTTGTCTAGTTTTTTTTTTTTTTTTTCCTTCCTTCCTTAGTGGAAATAATTTAACATTTCATAACCAAGTTGAGAAAATTTATTCCTATTCTTACTAAGAATTTTTGTCAGAGATGGATATTAAGCTAACCCATTATAGAACTATGATTCAGTGGGGAACAGAAACCTGAGATTGACATGAAAGCCTAGGTGATTATCTCTAATCTGTTCTATTTTCTAGGCCCCCTGTCTTCAGGTTCTTCAACTTGTAAGCATGAGCATTCTAATCATATTTCTAAAACATAAATCATTGTATTAAATTTAAGCTTATTTAGCAATTCCACCTTACTAATATAATAAATTACAAAATCTTACACATGAAAGTACTTATAAATTATAATCACCTATTTATATCTTTAACTGCATTCCTTTTTTACTCCTTATGCATCTTTCATTTTATTTATATCTAAATATTCATTAGTTCAAACCTATTTATTGGGTGCTGAAAATGTGATAAACAGAATTCTAATATCATGAATACAGTAGTGAATAAAGTAAAGCCTTTGCAATCCAGAGAGGGAGAGACACTTAACAGTTACAATTCCTATCATACTTTTCTTTAACATTTCTTTTGACCAATGCAAGAGACTGATGAGTCTTGGAGAATGACAGTGGATTATAGTGTCATTGGACAATCACTCCAATTACTACTGCCATTCACAGTATAGTATCTTTACTGGGGCATAGCAACATAGCCCATCACACATAATATGTTGCTAATGATTTTGCAAGTTTTTTTATTTTGTTTTGTTTTTTAACTAAAAAGCAGAGAAATCTAGAAGCAATTTCTTTACACCTGGAAACAAGTGTAGGACATCTCAACTTTTAACCTCAGAGCTATGTAAATTTTGGCTTTTGGCCATCACTTAATAAAAAGTAATTTGGAGCCCTAGTGGCATGGTAATTAAGTATTCAGTTGCTAAACAAAATGTTGGCAGTTCAAACCCACCAGCCACTTGGGAGGACAAAGATCTGGCAGTTTGTATCCATAAAGATTTATAACCTTGAAAACACTACATAGGGTCACTAAGAGTCAAAACTGAGACAATGGCAATGCATTTAGAAGACTTTCATGGTGCAGCACTTAAGCATTCAGTTGCAGAGAGATCAGCAGTCCAAGTCCACCAGCTGATCTGAGGAAGAAAGATGTGGCAGACTGCTTTTGTAAGGATTATAGTTGTAGAAACCCTATGAGGCAGTTCCGTTTTGTCCCACAGAGTTACTATGAGTTGGAATCACTCCACAGCACTGGGTTTTTTTTGTTTTTTTTTAACTTGAAACACTGCAACAATCCACAGATACCTTGTTATATTGGTGACATCATGCTAGTCAGACAGGGAAATAAAAAAACGTAAATATTCTAGATGTTTCAGTAAGACACAAATGTCAGAGGAATGAAAAATGAATCTCTGGAAAACACAGGGATCTATCACCTCACTGAAGTTTCTAGAGTTGAGTAGGTATGGTAAAGTAGTCATCAATATCACAATTTCACCTCTAATGAAATACATGTTGCTGCACACTGTCATCTATGTCACTGAAAAACCAAAATGCATAATATTTGGAGGCAACATACATCATATTTATTATGGTGACTGTGTCTTGCCTGAATAGGAAAATCACAACTCAGTCTCAGAATTCTGGAGTAAATCCAAGCCTTTTTTGAAAGTAATTCTCCTTTTGAGAATTCTTGTACATCACGTACTTCCTTGAACATCTAATTGCCTGACTCCGGGACACACCAAGAAGGGAGCATTAGTGAGCCAAGTATGATGAGATCAATCATTCAAAATACAGATTATACATGGTGTCACTTCATGTTCAACAGAAAGTTGTATACTCTTACTTGCAGTATCTCATGAAAGCGAAAGGAAGTTGCACAAAGAAAATGCTTACACTTATGCTAGTCCTGCTCTTCCTTCAAGCCATACTTAAGACTTCTTGAGAAGTTCCAATTACCATTATTAATTAGGGAAGATACATGTTGTATCAACTTATAATTGATTTTGTGTAACATGCTGGCATCAACTGGAAGTAGATTGCTGCAAAAGTGAAGATACAGAAAATATGAGCATCAATATCAACAAAATATGAATTAACTGATATCAATAGAATGGTACACTCAATAACTACAGAAAACATTTTCTTTTCAGCTATACATAAAGCAACATAGAGAGCACGTATGATGAGTTATTCAAAACATCTAAATATAAGAACAAGAATTAAAATCAAACATGGTACACTCTTGAACTAATCTGGTATCATATTAGAAATAAGTAACAACAGCATCCAGGGGATAAAAAACCAAATATTTGAAAATTCAGAATTTGTATGATGTAACTAAAGAACTGCTCTGAGGAAAAAAATTGTATCTCTCAACTGGATATATTAGATAAGCACTTAAAGGGATTGCATAAGCATTTACTTAAAAAGATGCAGTATTAATGATTTAAGCTTACATCTTAGCCAAGCCAAGCCAAGCCAAGTGCCATTATTTATTCTCTATTTTTAATTTCCTCTCATTTTTATCACTGATTACACCTTAAGAAGTGATAAAAATGAGAGGAAATTAAAAATAGAAAGTAAAAATAAATTTAAAAATAAGAGCAAGAAATTAAAAAAAATGGAAAACACAAACAGGAAAAAAACTAAAAGTTCCTTCTTAGAAAAGATTAACAAAATTAATAGACCTCTATCAAGTTTGATGAAGATGACAGATAATACAAATATCAATATCTAAAATAAAGTATAAGATATAGGTCCTACAAATATTAGAAGTATATGTCAGGAAGAAAACAATTTAATGCCAATAAATTTGATAACTTAATGAGATGCACAAATTTCCTGATAAAAATAGTAAAATGGACTAAAGGAAAAGAGAAAATATACATATCCCTATATCAATTAAGGAAACTCTGGTGGCATAGGGGTTAAGCTGTCTGACTGTTAACCAATAGGTCCCCAGTTAGTATCCGCCAGGTGCTCCTTGGAAACTCCAACGAGGCACTTCTGTTCTGTCTTCCAGGGTCACCATAAGTTGTAATCAACTTGACAGCAAGGGGTTTGCTTTGTTTTTCTCTTTTTATATCAATTAACAAGATTGAATACATAATTTAAAATCTTCCCACAAAGAAAATTTCTGTCCCAGACACCTTTTCTAATAAACTACATCAAACATCTAGAGAAATAAATAGTAACAATTTTACACAAATTCTTTCAATGAAGAGGATGAAGATCTCCTAACTTGTTTTATGTGGCAAGTATATGCATGTGTAAAAAGCTCATATGCATATATATATTAATTTAAAGAGCAATATTCCTAATTAGCACACATGCACAAAGCATTAAAATATATTGGCAAATTGAATTCAGCAGTATGTAAAAAGTATAAGACATTTTAACCACTTTGGGAATATCTCAAGGATTCAAGATTTAGCATTAGAAAATTAATCATGTCATTCACTACCTTAACAGAATAAAAAACTTTAAAAATATATAATCTCTAAATTCAGAAGGAAAAAAATTCAACATCCATCCATAGTAAAAATTCTCATCAAACTAGGAAGACAAAACAGTTTCCTCAATAATGATACAGACCAGCAACAAAAAGCTTTCAACTAACATCATACTTAATGTTAAAAAAAATTAATGTCTCTTTTCCCTTAAGTTTGGGAATACAGTTAGAATGTACACTCTCACCAGTTATGTTGAATATTATACTGAA
Organism: Heterohyrax brucei; assembly: GCA_028571685.1. Taxonomy (NCBI): domain Eukaryota; kingdom Metazoa; phylum Chordata; class Mammalia; order Hyracoidea; family Procaviidae; genus Heterohyrax; species Heterohyrax brucei. Next base: position 135,667,941 of record CM053150.1, read on the forward strand.
GTTTATATGCTGTGCAATAAGGTAAGAAAAACAAATTACATAAATATGAGAAAAAGACAAAAGTCAGTTTATTCTCATAAGATTGTAAAAACAGAAAGTCCAGCATTAAATAAATGCAAATGGAAGTTTTGAAAATCTGTAACATTTATTACAGCAGTTTTTTAAAGTTAAGGACGTAGAAATAAATCTAGCACAGCAGTTCCCTATGGGACATTTGGTAATGTTTGGAGATATTTCCTTATCACAGTTGGAGGTGCTCTGGCACTTAGTAGCAGAAGCTAGGAATGCTAAGCACAGGCAGTACCCGCACAAAAGAGCAATCTAGCCCAAAATGTCATTAATGCTGAGGTTGAGAAGTAGGATCAAGAATAAGATATGTAAGATCTCCATACACAAAACTCTAAGACACAGCTAAGAGAAATTTTAAAAGATTTTAAAAAGTAGAAATCTGTAGCAGTTCATGGATTATAATGCACATTCTCTGTAAATTGGTTTGCAGATAAAACATATTATATTAAACTCTCATAAAGTTTTTTTTTAAGAAATAGGTAAGCTCATTCTAAAATGTTATAAAGGAGGCAGGGCCAAGATGATAGACTAGACATATATTTCCTAAATTCCTTCTAAGAACTGAGGCCTGGATTGATGACTGAACAGAGCAATGTGAACATCCAGGGAGTCCTAGGATCTGGCATAAAGTTGTGAGATTTGACTGCATTCCAGTGTGTGGGAAGTTGCCTCTTTCTAACATGAGACAGCACACTGAATCCTTCTTCAGCTGACTCACCATTTGGAAGACTGCAGGTACTGACATTTTCTTTGTTGTCCAGGAGGCAGGGATTGGGCATGAGTCAGCTGATAAGCTGAAGAGCAGTGCTTAAGTAAACAGCAGATAGTGAAGCACAGACACTGTGCATGGGATAGTCATGTATTGAGGGCCTGGATGTTGGCTTAGGGCACCACTCCCCCTCCATCCTCTCATTTCTGAGCTGTGCCATAGGTTCTGCTGTTTCATGGCAGGAATGCCAGCTTGGAGGCGACACTGCTTGGTAAGCTGGGAGATGAAGTAACCCACCCAGAGGCCTTATGTGGTGCTGGTATTAATGCCAAGAAGCAGAGCTGGGTTTATGATGATGGAGCCTCTAGAGTTATAGGCTGGGCCTGGCAGAGGACAGCAGCACGCCATAACCCCTCTCTACTTTGAACCAGGTCATAGTACCAAAGGACAGACTATGAGATGTTTTCATTATCAGTCAGAAGGTAGGACATACCATACTTGAGGATCTGACGGATTTTGGTAGCTAATCAAAGACAGCTCTTTGATTACTTTTTAAAAATAGGATAATCTTAAGAACTGACAATTGAGTGGCCCACAACATCTCCATCACCCTTCACTGATCCACACCTTAGCATCAACTGATTGACCCCGAGTAACCTGAAAAGTAGGGTGGACCTTTGACAGCTAGGAGACAGAGCCTGCCATCCCAGAGAGTACACATGGGCTAATAACTAGAGCACACAGAGGTGGCTGGTGACCAACTCCCCTCTTAGAACTACACCTCAGTTCCTGCTGAGGAAACACCAGACTAACCAAACAGCTTCTAGATGGCACAAAGGCAACACTCCATAGCTAACCATTTAAAGAAATAGTCCACCATGGCTCCATAAAACTCCCAAAATATAGAATAAAAAATCTTCCCAGATGAAGAAACCTTTCTGAAACCATTGGAGGTTGAGTACAAAAGAAGTACATATAGAGACATTTTAGAGATTAAACAAAATGAAGTAAAACAAAATGAAAAATTAAGCAAACTATTTGAACTGGTGGAATATCAACAATATGGAATCCAGCAGATTAACAACAAAATGACAGAATTATACAAATCAATCCAAAGCCAAAGCAGAATTGAGGAGATGGAAGTTGGACATAGTAACCTTAAGGATAGAGCAACTGACACTAGCATTTAGGAGGAGAAATCACAAAAAAGAAATAAGAAAAATGAAGAAGCATTAAGAAACATGTGGGACTCTAGTAAGAGGAATAATCAATGAGTAACTGGAGTAATAAGCAACAGGTAGAAATAAATGGAGATACAGAGAGTATTGTTACCCAGTTGCTGAGAGAAAGCCTCCCTGAAATTGTGAAAGAAGAGAACACAAATTTCCAAGACACCTATCAAACACCACAAAAAGCAGACATCAAAAGAAAGACACCAAGATACATTATGATCAAGCTTAATAAAATGAAACATAAACAGAAGCTCTTAAAGGCAGCAAGACTTAAAGAAAAGCTAATATACAAAGGGAAGCCCTGCAGACCTTCATCCGACTTCTCAGCAGAAACGATGTTGGCAAGACAGCAGCAGGATGACACATTGAAAGCCTTGAAGGAGAAAAACTTCCAACCAAGAATTTTATATCCTGCAAAGTCGTCTCCTAAATGTGAAGATGAAATTAAGACATCTGCAGATAAACAGAAGGTTAGAGACTTTGTAAAAAGCAAACAAAAAAAAAAGAAATACTCAAGGAAGCCAGCATAACCCTGATACCAAAACCAGGGGAAGGTCCCACAAAAAAGGAAAATTACAGACTAATATCACTCATGAATCTAGATGTAAAAATCTTCAACAAAATTCTAGCCAATAGAACTCAACAGCATATAAGAAAATTAATTCATCATGATCAAGTTGGTTTCATTCCAGAGATGCAAGGCTGGTTCAACATCAGAAAAACAATTAATGTAATCAACCACATTAATAACACAAAAGATAAAAATCACCTGATTTTGTCAATTGATGCAGAAAAGACATTTGACAAAGTTCAACATCCATTCATGCTTAAAACTCTCAGAAAAATAGAAATAAAGGGGACATTTCTCAATATAATCAGTAGCATCTATGCAAAGCCAACTACTTTCATCATCCTGAATGGTGAAAGACTGAAAGGATTCCCTTTGAGAACGGGAACTAGACAAGGATGCACACTCTCACCACTTCTATTCAACATTGTGCTAAAAGTTCTAGCCAGAGCAATTAGACAACTCAAAGAAATAAAAGACATCTGTATTGGCAATAAAGAAGTAAAGATTTCCTTCTTTGCAAATGATATGATTGTTTATACAGAGAATCCAAAGAAATCCATAAGTAAACTGTTGGAGCTAATAGAAGAATTCAGCAAAGTATCAGGAAACAAGATAAACATAACTAAATCAATAGATTTCTTTATATCAACAATGAAATTATTAAAGAAGAAATCACCAAATCAATTCCATTTACTATAGCCCCCAAGAAGATAAAACACCTAGGAGTAAACCTAACTAGAGAAATAAGAGATCTTTTCAGAGAAAACTACAAGATCTTACTACAAGAAACTAGGAGAGACTTACATAAGTGGAGTAATCTGCCGTGCTCATGGATAGGAAGACTCAATATTGTGAAAATGTCTATTTTGCCCAAAGCAATCTACTTATATAATACAATCCCAATACAAATTCCAGCAACATTTTTTAATGAGATGGAGAAGCAAATTATCAGCTTTATTTGAAAAGGGAAGAAGCCCCGAATAAGTAAAGCACTACCGAAAAAGAAGAACACACTGGGAGGCCTCTCACTACCTGACTTTAAAACCTATTACACTGCCACAGTAGTCAAAACCGCCTGCTACTGGTACAAAAAGAGACATATAGACCAATGGAACAAAGTAGAGACCCTAGAAATGCCACCATCTTCCTATGAACAGCTGATATTTGACAAAGGTCCTAAGATTTTAAACTGGGGTAAGAATAGTCTCTTTAACAAATGGTGCTGGCATAATTGGATATCCATCGGCAAAAAATTGAAACTAGACCCATATCTCACACCTTATACAAAAATCAACTCAAATTGGATAAAAGACCTAAATATAAAAGCTAAAATGACAAAGCTCATCCAAGATAAAATAGGGTCAACAATGGAAGTTTTAATACACAGTATAGACAGACTTCAAAATCTGTCAAACAAACCACAATCAACAGAAGAGAAAATAGATAAAGGGGAACTATTAAGAATCAAACACTTCTGCTCATCCAAAGACTTCATCAAAAAAATTAAAAGACCACCTACAGAATGGGAAAAAAAAATTGGCAAATCTACATCAGACCAACACTTGATCTCCATGATCTATAACGTACTACAAAATATCAATAAGAAAAACACAAATTATCCAATTAAGTGATGGGCAAAGGAGATGGACAGACACTTCTCTAAAGAGGAGATCCAGGCAGCCAAAAAAACACATGTGGACATGCTCACATTCATTAATTATTAAAGAAATTCAAATCAAAACAACAATGAGATACCATCTCACCCCAACAAGATTGGCCATGATCCAAAAAACACAAAACACTAAATGTTGGAGAGGCTGTGGAGAAATTGGAACTCTCCTACACTGTTGGTGGTATTGCAGAATGGTGCAACCTCTTTGGAGAGCAATCTGGCATTACCTTAAAATAAGGGCTATAGATATACCATTTGAGCAAGTAATTCCTCTGCTTGGAATACATCCTACAGAATCAAGGCCATTCACATCAACTGATACATGCACATGAATGTTCATTGCAGCACAGTCCACGATAGCAAAAAGATGGAAGCAACCCAGATGCCCAACAACGGAAGAATGGCTGGGTAAACTTTGGTATATGTACTCAGTGGAGTACTATGCAATGATAAAGAACAACAATGATAGCAGGAAACATCTCTCAATTTGGTCTCACCTGGAGGACATTATGTTTAGTGGAACTAGCCAGTGACAGAAGGACAAGTATTATATAAGAGTGTTACGATAAAAGCTTAAAAGCAAACTCATACTTAACAGAGAAGACTCTTTGACAGCTACAAGGGTGGGGAGGGTGGGAAGGTGGGAGGGTGGGAGGGTGGGAGGGCGACAGGTGAGAGTTTAGATTAGATAGCTGTTATAAATTTGACTGGGTGAAATTGATGACGATACACATTAGTAAGAAGATCAATATTAATGGGACTTCAACACAACTTGTGTACTCCTACCATCTTAACCCAATATTGTAAGCACAGAGTATGTACACTTTCATTTTTTATTTAATAAAAAAAAGAGAAGGTTAGAGACTTGGTAAAAACCAAATCAAAATTACATGAAATACTGAAAGAACTTCTTTGCTTAGAAAAACTAAAACATTATGTGTATACTTAAGGAGGCAAGGCAGGGCCCAGTATCTAGAATCCTACTCACTTAGGGAAGTCACAAAGCTCAACCAAAACTACAATATTAAAAAAAGAGAACCAGTAATATATCACAGAAACTACATCATCACACTAAAAAGAAGAATATACTACAGAATATACTGGATAAAGATTGATGCAACACCAGACTTTCCTTCAGAGCCAATGAGTAGGAAAGCCTTACCCTGGAGTGGACATCCTGAATTTAGACCTGTAGCTTACCAGACTGTGTAAGAATAAACTTCCATTTGTTAAAGCCATCTACTCTGTGGTGTTTCTGTTAGAGCAGCACTAGCTGACTAAAACAATAGACTTCAATGTAAAATCCACCATCATGGACAAGGATGGTCACTATTTACTGCTGACAGGTTCAATATGTAAGCAGGACATAACAATATTAAATATTTATGCACCCAATACCAGAGTGTCTCAATACATCAAACAAACACTGATAATACTGAAAAATGAGATAGATTACTCTGCAGTAAAATGTTACAAAATTTTACAAGACCTCAACTGCCAAAGCCTAAGCCAAGTGTCGTTGAGTCGGATCTGATTCCTCAACTAAACTACAAAAAAGAAAAAGAACATGCATTACCCCTCCTGCCTGAGAGTGGCTGCCTGGGCTCCTCCTGTAACCAGCCCAAACCAGAGGCAGTGTGCACCAGTGGCAAAGGGGCCCATTGTGGTAAAAGGGTGTGTGACCCCTCACCCACCTAAAAGCCACTGCCAACGTTCTTCCTATGACCCACCCTACCCTGAAGCAGGGGTCTGAGCCATAAGTGGCACCATAGTGGGGAAGGGGTTTGACACCCCTCCCCCACCTGACAGCTGAGGCTGAGGCTCCATGAAGGACCCACATACCCACAGGCAGTTACAGTAGCTTCAGCAGCTGTGCTTGTGTCCTGCCCACCTTGGGGGGCTGTGAAAGCACAGTGGCATATCTGACCTGCAACAGCAGCAGCCCAATGTGGGGGTAAGATCAAGGAACAGAAAATAATCAGACCACATGAAAAAACTATGACACAGACCCAAAGAGAGATGCCAAACAGGTCAACTTAAATATTAATTCTCCCCAAAACTTCAACGGCTTCCTGATGGCTTGGAGACAACAATCAGTTTCTAAATATCTAAAGTAACAGACTACTATGGCTTCCAAAAACTCCCAAAATAAAGTATCAAAGGATTTCCCAGACAAAGAAGAGTTCCTGCAACTATCAGAGACAGACTACAAAAGATTGATGTGCAGAGATGTGCAAGATATCAGGAGATACATCAGGCAAAGTTCAGCACAGCACACTGAAAAATTAAGTAAGCTGCAAGAAATTCTTCAGCAGCAGTGCTCTGAAATTCAGCAGACTAACAATAAAATCACTGAGCTTGATAACTCAATAGAAAGTCATAGAAGCAGGATCAAGGACATGGAATGCAGAATCAGTGAGATTGAAGACAAAGTAAACGACAGCAGCATACACAAGGAAAATCAGACAAAAGACTTGGTAAGAGTGAAGGGTGATGTGGGACTCTATCAAGAGGAATAACATTTGAGTGACTGGAGTACCAGAACAAGGTAGTATAACTGAAAATATAAAGAGAATTGTTGAAGACCTGCTGACAGAAAACATCCCTGACATCATGAAAGACAAGATTTTCATTCAGGATGCTCATCAAACCCCACTTAAGATAGATCCAAAAGAAATATACCAAGGAATATTATATTCAAGCTTAATGAAACTAGAGACAAGGAGAGACTACTAAGGATAGTCAGACTTAAAAGATAACTTACAAAGGAAAATTATTAAGATTCAGCTCAAACCAGTCAGCTGAAACCATGCTGGCCAAAAGACAATAGAATGACATACACAAAGCCCTGAAGGAAAAGAAAAAGAGAGAGAGAGAGAGAATAACGTATTGTACAAAATTGTCTCTCAAATGTGAAGGTGAAATTAACATTTTTACAGACAAACAGACATTTAAAGAATTTACAAGAACTAAATGAAAACTGCAAGAAACATTAATGGAAGTTCTTTGATTAGAAAATCAATAACACCAGATACATACTTAAACATCCAATACTCAAGAAAGCAAATAGATACCATCAGAAAAGGAAATCCAAAAATGATAACCAACACCAAATCACAAAAAATAGCAAATCAGAGCTCTCAGGACATTATCAACATCTACATTATATGAAAAAGAGAGTCAAGAAAAATACACACATGGATCTTCCAGATGGGGAGGAAGTCAAGGAGATACAAAGACATAGAAGTTTTCACTACTTTTAGATTAATAAAGGGGACTAAAGGAGTAAAAAGAAATCTATAATTCTACATGTCAAAAAGCAAAACACAAAATCACAACAATGTCAAGAAAACAAACACTGAAAGCCATGAAAACACATAAAAAGACACAGCACAGAAAACCAGGTGCAACAGAGGAACTGTCCACCACAATCCCAAAAGGCCATCAACTTGGCAGCACTAACATAATGTATATCAATAATCACATTGAATATAAATGGACTAAATGCACGAATTAAGAGAAGGAGATTAGCAGATTGTATTAAAAAACATGACCCTTTTATATGCTGCTGACAGGAGACACACTTTAGACTCAAAAAGACAAAGAAAATAGAACTCAAAGGTTGGAAAAATATATCAGACTAATAACATTCAAAAACGAGCAGAAGTAGCAATACTAATCTCTGACAAAACAGACGTTAAAGTTAAATCCATCATACAAGATAAAGAGGGACACTGTATAATGGTTAAAGGCTCAGTACAGCAGGTGGACATATCCATACTAAATATCTATGCACCCAATGACAAGTCTCCAAAATACATAAAACAAACACTATTAGAACTGAAAACAGAAACAGACAGTTCCACAATTATAGTAGGAGACTTCAACACACCACTCAGTGAAAGGCAGAGCATCTCAAAAAAAAAAAAGCTTAGTAAACACATGGAAAACTTAAATGCCACAATCAACCACCTTGACGTCACAGACATATTCAGAATACTTCATCAAACAGCAGCCGAGTATACTTTCTTTTCCAATACACATGGAATATTCTCCAGAATTGCTACATACTAAGCCACAGAGCAATCCTCAACAAAATGCAAAATAATTTTTGAATTGAATTTTGTACTGAAATAATACAAAACTTCTCGGATCATAAAGCCATAAAACTAGAAATCACAAACAGAAAAAAGATGCAAATAAAATCAAAACCATGGACACTGAAAAATATTTTGCTCAAGAACTAGTGGTATTAGAAGAAATCAAGGATGCAATAAAGAATTTCTTAGAATCAAATGAGAGTGAAGACATATCCTACCAAAATCTATGTGACACAGCAAAAGCAGTGCTCAGAGGTCAATTTATTTCAATAAACACATACATCCAAAATGAAGAAAGGGCCAAAATCAAGAATTAACTTTTCAACTTGAATAACTAGAAAGATCCCAGCAATAGAACTAATCAGTCTCCAGAAGAAAACAAATTGTTAAAATTAGAGCAGACATAAATGAAATACAAAATAGACAATGATTGAAAGTGTAGACAAGTCCAAAAGCCGGTGTTTTGAAAAGACCAACAAAACTGATAAGTCACTGGGCAAACTGACAAAAGAAAAATAGAAGAAACAAATAATCTGAATAATAAATGAGATGAGTGACAACACAATGAACATTACTTAAATTAAAGAATCATAGAAGAATACTGTGGAAAATTATACTCTAATAAATTTGAAAACCTGAAGGAAATGGATAATTATCTAGAAAAATACCATCTACCTAAAGTAGCAAAATCAGAGATAGACCAACTAAATAAACACATTACAAAAGAAGAATTTGAAAAAGTAATTTAAAAACTTCCACCCCCAAAATATCCTTGGCCTGTATGGCTTCACTGGAGAATTCTGTCAAATGTTCAGAGAAGAGTTAACACCGCAACTTCTAAAGGCATTCCAGAGTGTACAAAAGGAATAAATACTCCTAAATTCATCCTATGAAGCTAGTATAACACTGGTACCAAAGCCAGGTAAATACACCACAAAAAAAGAAAATTACAGACCGATATCTCTCATGAACTTAGACACAAAAATCCTCAACAAAATCGTAGCTAACAGAATTCAAGAATACATAAAAGAAATAGTTCATCACAGCCAAGTAGGATTCATAATATGGATGCAGGGTGTGGTTCAACATTAGGAAAACAAGTAATGCAACAACCACATAAACAAAACAAAACACCAAAAGCTCCACATCAGCAGTCAGAACAAGACCAGGTGCTGACTATCCCACAGATCATCAATCGCTCATATGCATACACAAATTAGAACTGAAGAAAATTAGCAAAAGGCCACAAGAGCCAAAGTATGAACTTGAGTATATCGAGTTTAAAGACCATCTCAAAAACAGATTTGATATGTTGATCACTAATGACTGAAGACCAGACAAACTGAAATCACATCAAAGACATTATCCATGAAGAGAGTAAGAGGTCCTTAAAACGACAGAAAAGAAAAACCACATTGGATGTCAGAAGAGACTCTGAAACTTGCTTTTGAACATCAAACAGCTGAAGTAAAAGGAAGAAATGATGAAGTAAAAGACCTAAACAGAAGATTTCAAAGAGCAGCTCTAGAAAACAAAAGAAAGTACTATAATGAAATTTGCAAAGAGGTGGAAATGGAAAACCAGAAGGGAAGAACATATTCTGCATTTTTCAAGCTAGAAAAACTGAAGAAAATATTCAAGCCTTGAGTTGCAATAGTGAAGGATTCTACAGTGAAACTATTAAATGATTTAGGGAGCATCCAATAAGATGGAAGGAATAGAGTCATTATACCAGAAAGAACTGGTTGGTGTTCAGCGACTTGAAAAGGTAGCACATGATCAGGAACCAACAGTACTGAATGAAGAAGTCAAAGCTGCATTGAAGGCATTGACAAAAAACAAGGCTCCAGGAACTGATGGGATATCAATTGAGATATTTCAACAAACAGATGCAGTGCTGGAAGCACTCACTCAAATATTCCAAGAAATTTGGAGGACAGGCACTTGGCCAGCTGACTAGGAGATGTCCATACTTATGCCCATTCCAAAGAAAGGTGATACAACTGAATGCGGAAATTGCTCAACAATATTGTTGATATCACATACAAGTAAAATTTTACTCAAGAACATTCAAAAGTGACTACGACAGTATATTGAAAAGGAACTGCCAGAAATTCAAGCTGGACTCAGAAGAGGACATGGAACCAGGGATATCATCATTGATGTCAGATGGATCATGGCTGAAAGCAAAGAATACCAGAAAGATATTTACTTGTGTTTCATTGACTCCACGAAAGCATTCGACTGTACGGATCATACTAAACTATGGCTAATGTTGCGGAGAATGGGAGTTCCAGAACACCTAACTGTGCTCTTCAGGAATCTGTATATGGATCAAGAGGCAGTCGTGCAAACAGAACATGGGGACATTATATTCTTTAAAGTCAATAAAGGTGTGCATCAGGGTTGTATCCTCTCATCATAACTTTTTAATCTGTATGCCGAGCAAACAATCTGAGAATCTGGATTATACGAAGAAAAACAAGGCATCAGGATTAGAGGATGACTTATTAACAACCTACTTTATGCAGACGATACCACCTTACTTGCTGAAAATGAAGAAGATTTGAGACTTACTGATCAAGATCAAGGACCAGAGCCTTCAGTATGGATTGCACTTCAGCATCAGGAAAACAATAATCTTTCCAACCAGACCAATAAGCAACACTGTCATAAATGGAGAAAAGACTGAGGTTTTCAGGGATTTCATTTTACTTGGGTCCATAATCAGTGCCCATGGAAACGTCTGTCAAGAAATCAAAAGACACGTTGCATTGGGATAGTCTGCTGCCAAGGACCTTTTAAAATATTCAAAAGCAAGGATGCCACCTTGGAGACTAAAATGCACCTGACCCACATGCATGCAAAAGTTGAGCAATGAACAAAGAAGACAGAAGAAGAGCTGATGCCTTTGAATTGTGGTGTTGGAGAAGAATGTTGAATGTACTGTGGACTGGCAAAAGAACCAACAGATCTGTTCTGGAAGAAGTACAACCAGAGTGCTCCTTGGAAGCAAAATTGCAAGACTGAGTCTTACATACTTTGGACAAGTTGTCAGGAAAGATCAGTCCCTGGAGAAGGCCATCATGCTTAGTAAAGTGGAGGGTCAGCGAAAAAGAGAAAGACCGTCAACAAGATGGAATGACACGGTGGCCACAACAATAGGCTTACGCATAAAAATGGTTGCAGACATGACACAAGACTGGCCAGTGTTTCATTCTGTCGTTCATAGGGTCACTATGAGTCAGAACCAACTTGACAGCACCTAACAACAACAAAAGGACCACTTGATTCTTGGCATCGTTGCATGAAAGACATTTGATAAAGTCCAACATCCACTCATGTTAAAAACTCTCAGTGAAATACTCCTAGAAGGGACATTCCACAACATAATAAAGGCCATCTGCACTAAAGAAACAGCTAACACCATGCTTAATACAGAGAAGTTCAAAATATTCCTCTTAAGAAGAGGTACTAGACAAGGATGCCCATTGTCACCACTTCTATTCAACATTGTTCTGGAGGTCCTAGCCAGAGCAATCATACATAATAGAGAAATAAGGGACACCCAAATTTGTAAAGAAGAAGTTAAAATAATCACTATTTGTGAATGGCATGATCTTATACACAGATAACCCTAAAGAAGCCACCAGAAAAACTACTGGATCTACTATAAAACTTCAACTAAGTATCAGGATACAAGATAAATATACATAAATCAGTAGGATTGCTTTACATGAACAAGGAGACAACCAAAGAAGAATTCACGAGATCATTACCATTTACCATAGCCCATATCTTAAGCTGGGTTTTCTAGGGAAGCACACCCAGTTAGCACATATATGTACAAGGAAAGATTTGTACATAAAGGAAACACTCACTCAGTTGTAGAAGCTGAACATCACAAGTACTGGCAAAAGCCTCATGAGGCCACAGGAGCTGGTAAACCCAAGATCAGCAGGTTAGAAACCTGAGTTCTAGATCACCAGTTGTGTAGGTCAGTGAATCCCAAGCTGGCAGCAAGACTATGAGGTCACTGCTGACTTACAGAGCTGCAGAGGCTGGCAAATCCAAGATCAGCAGGTCAGGGAACAGTACTCTCACTTTCCAGCTGTAACGGTTGATTAACCCAACAGCTGCTAGTTCAGGTACAGGAACCAGACAAAAAGAGAGCAGGAGCTGCTGGCAGTGTGAGCAGACAGGAAGCAGATAGTGGAACTTGGAGAGATGTGAGCTGAGGGCAGGGAAGCCACCACAGGCCCTGCTCCTGCCACCTGATACAGCAGCCAAACATGGTGTTGTCAAGTTGACACAACATTGACCCCAAAGACCACCCCTTGTCAATTTGGCATCTGCACACAGCTTCCCTTACCATCCATAGTCTCTGAAGGAATACAATTACAAAGTCATACTTATGTCTAACATGACCTAACTAACACATGTACAACTGAAAATGCATTGGCGCATTTACATCTTATATTTTATAAATAAACCAAAAAACCTGACACACACATGTAAGGTAGAAATACTTGTAACAATTATAGTCCTCATTTCAGTTCAGTGGCTATAACTGGCATTTAGAACTACTTTCTTCTACTACCCATTCTGTATAACTTTTGCCCTCAGCAAGCACCTCAGCTGGTCATGGTTCCCTGTGTGGTGAGGTAACACAAACCTTCATTCCTGAGGGGTCTGGGCTATTAGCTGTTGTTTTGGAATTGGGTTGCTGTAGTTTTCCATTGACTTTAATCACAGGACATGGTAACACTAGGAGATGTGCTAAGGGATCTCCTGCATATCAAACAGACTCTACCTCCATCATATAATGCTAATCCAATTTCATATTGATAGTCAAGATCAATCACACTAGCCGAGATGGTAACACTCTGCTTTGTCTGTTGATTCGAGGCACAAGGAGCCCAAAATGGCCTGGTGGCAATTTTAGCTTTCAGTTCAATGGAATCATTGATGTTTCTCCAAGTGGCAGCATTCCTACATTTGGCACTAAGACATTTAGACCTGCAGAGCACAAGGTTATGGGGACAGGAAGCAAAAGCTTGCTAGTGGGTCACTAGGTCTAATGGCAAGTGGTGCCACTCGCATTTTTACCCCTTGATCTCTGGACCTAAGAACCCTTGCTATGGGAGAAATCATGCCATGTATTAGACACTAGTTTAGAGCAGATACAGCCTCCTGGATAACATTTACCCAACCCCACAAGGTATTACCTCATAGCTGACAGTGTATTTGTGTCTTTAGGGCCATTCCATCATTCTATCAAGTCAACTGCTTCAGGATGATGGGGAACATGCTAACACCAGTGAATTCCATGAGAATGTACCCACTGCCATACTTCATTCCCTGTGAAGTGATTAGAGGCAATGCTGCGTGGGATATCATGATGGTGGATAAAGCATTCTGTGAGTCCATGGCTAGTAGTTTTGGCAGAAGCATGGTGTTCTGGGTAGGCAAATCCATATCCAGAGTAAGTATCTATTCCAGTAAGGATGAAGAGCTTCCTTTCCAAGATGGAAGTAGTTTGAGGTAATCAACTTGCCACCAAGTTGCTGGCTGATCACCTTGAGGAATAGTTCTATACCAAAGACTCAGTGTTGGTCTCAGCTACTGGCAGACTGTGCACTCAGGTGTGGCTGTAGCCAAGTCAGCCTTGGTGAGTGGAAGTCCATGTTGCTGGGCCCAAGCATAACACCCATCCCTTCCACCATGACCACTTTGTTCATGAGCCCATTGAGCAATGACAGGGGTGGCCAGGCAAAGAGGATGACTGGTTCCCACAGAACATGTCATCTTATCCAGTTGATTGTTAAACTCATCCTATGCTCAGGTCACTCTTTGGTGAGCATTTACATGAGACACAAATATCTTTACTTCTTTGGCCCATTCAGAGAGGTCTACCCACATACCTCTTCCCCATAAATCCTTGCTTCTAATTTTCCAATCATGTTCCTTCCAAGTCCCTGCCCACCCAGCCAGGCCATTGGCCACAACTCATGAATCAGTATGCAGCCACACATCTGGCCATTTCTTCTTTCAAACAAAGTGAACAACCCGAAGCACTGCTCAAAGTTCTACCTATTGGGAGGATTAGCCTTCACCACTGTCCTTCAGGGAGCTGCTAGAAAGGTGCTGTAGTGCTGCTGCTCTCCACTTCCAAGTTGTGCCTGCATATCGCACAGAACCATCTGTAAATGAGGCATGACTTTTCTCCTCCTCAGTCAGGTGGTCATAAGGAACTCTTCATGATGTCATAGGTGCAAACTAGGAGATTTAAGGTAATGTTATAAGAGTGGAGACCATGGGCATTTGGGCCACTTCCTTGCGCACCTTACTTACGCCTTCAGGTCCTCTACAGGCCCTATCACGTATACTCCACTTCCATTCAGTGATGGAATGCTGCTGTTCTCCTCCTACTTTATGACTCTGTGGGTCAGACAACACGCAGTTCATGATAGGCAGGTCAGGACACATAGTGACTTGGTGTTCCATGGTTAAGCGTTCAGTAACAACAGGCCCAGTAACAAGCCAAAACCTGTTTTTCAAAAGGAATGTAGTTATCTGCAAAGGATGGCAGTGCTTTGCTCCCAAATCCTAAAGGCCTGTGCTGCAATTCACCAGTCTTTGGGCCTGCCAAAGACTCCATGAAGTAGCTCCATCTGCCACTGATACTTCGAGCACAATTGGATCAGCTGGATCATACAGCCCAAGTGGCAGAGCAGCCTACACAGTGGCCAGAACCTGTTGCAAAGCCTTCTCTTGCTCTGGGCCCCACTCAAAAGTAGCAGCCTTTTAAGTCCTGTGATAAAAAGACTGAAGTAGCACACCCAGATGAGGACTTTGTTGCCTCCAAAATCCAAAGAGCCCCGCTAGGTGCTGTGCCTCATTTTTAGTTGTTGGAGCAGCCAGGTGCAGTAACTTATCCTTCACTTTAGAAGCAATATCGCCACGTGCCCCACATCACTGGACCTGTAGGAATTTCACTGAGTTGAAATGTGCCTGAACTTTTGTGGGATTAATCTCCCACCCTCTAGCATGCAGACGTTTAGTAAGTCCAGAGTCACTGACACTTCTTTACTAGGTCCAATCAGCATGATGTCATCAATATAATGGACCAATGTGGCATCTTGTGAAAGAGAGAGATACTCAAGGTCCCTGTAGACCAAATTAGACATAGGGCTGGAGGGTAAATGTAGTTTGAGGCAGGCAAATGAAAGTGTATTGCTGGCCTTTCCAGATGAATACAAACTTCTTCTGGTGGTCCTTTGAAACAGGTATGGAAAAGCAGGCATTGGCCAGATCAATAGCTGCATACCAAGTAACAGGAGATTCATTAATTTGCTCAAGCAATGAAATTACATCTGGAATAGCAGCTGCTTTGGGGATCACCACCTGGTTAAATTTGTGATAATCTACTATCAGTCTCTAAGACCTGTCCATTTCTTGCACCAGACAAATAGGCAAAGTGAATAGGATATGATGGGAATCACCTCTCCTGCCTCCTTCAAGTCCTTGATGGTGGCGGTCATTTCCACAATCCCTCCAGGAAAGTGATATTGTTTCTGGGTCACTGTTTTCCTAGACAGTGGCAGCTCTAGTGGCTTCCATTTGGCTTTTTCCACCATAATAACCCTCACTCTGTTTGTCAGGGATCCAATGTAGGGGTTCTGCCAGTTGTTGAGTATATCTATTCCAATTATGTACTCTGGAACTAGGAAAATCACTACAAGGGATTTACAGGGACCCACCAGACCTACTGTGAGATGAGCATGAACCAACACTCCATTAATAACCTGACCCTCATATGCCCCCACTCTAACTGGTGGGCCATAGTGACTTTGGAGGTCTCCTGGAATTAGTGTCAATTCAGAGCCAGTAATCAGTAGCCCCTGAAAAGTCTGATTATTTCCTTTTCCCCTGTGAATAGTCACTGTCACAAAAGGCCATAGATCCTTTTGGGGAAGGGCAGGAGAAAGATTAACAGTATGAATTTTTGGCAAGGTATTAGAATTCTTCCTCAAAGGGACCTGGCCTCCCCTTCATTCAAGCGATTGTGAGTCCTTAAACTTGCTCAAGTCTGGGAATTAAATGAGCAATTCTGGTGATCTGAGTTAAAATGCTGTTCACTTGATTTAGAATTCATCCATTCATACAGATCAAGTAAATGTTTAGTAGGTTTAATATCTATTTCACTCCTAGGAACACCGTGACTAAGTAGCCAACTCTGTAAGTCCTTATGAGTATGATTATTCTGATTGCTATTTTACCTCCACTGTCCATTACTGTAAGTATGTCCACCTTATCTTTGTCGATTGAGTGCAGCCACTTGACCCCTAACACCATGGGGTCTAGTCAGCCATATTGTACTTAGGTCTCTTAATTCAGTTAGGGCAGCTCCCACTGTCATCTCTGATTTACATAAAATGGCAATCACAGCAGTCTCCCAGTATCTTGTATGTTTTAGTCAGTTGGCTGCTCTAACAGAAACACCACAGAGTGGATGGCTTTTACAAAGGAAAGTTTATTCTTACACAGTCTGGTAGGCTACAAGTCCAAATTCAGGCTATGTGCTCTGGGGAAAGTCTTTCCCCCTTGTCAGCTCTGGAGTAAAGTCCAGTATTGCATTAGTCTTTGTCCAGGGAACATCCTGGCACAGGAACCTCAGATCTGAAGGATGTGGTCTTCCAGTGCTGCTTACTTGATGGTGTGAGGTTCCCAATTCTCAGCCTGCTTCCCTTTCCTTTATCTCTTGTAGGATGAAAGGATTAAAGGTGGGGCAAGCCATACTCCAGGGGAACTCCCTTTACAGTGAAGCAGGGAGGTGATCCTATGAAGAGATTTACAGCCCCCCCCAATCCTTTAACATACAGCATAGGAAAACCACAAAACGGAGATACTGGGAATCATGGCCCAGCCACATGGCTACTCATGTTTTTGGGAGGACACAATTCAATCCATGACACCAGAGCTCCTTTCACAAATTTGTTTCTCACAGTTGTGGTAAAAGGTATGTCCTCTGTGCATCCGTGTGTGTGGGTTTGAAGGCCTAACCTGATAAATCCACTCTAGTATGCCAATTTCCCTAAGCTTTTGAATACCTTCCTCTACAGTATACCACGACAGGTCTCGCAATCAAACTTGATTTAGTGTAGACCACCACATCATCCATGCTTCAGCAATCCAGCCAAACAATTAGATCCTTTCTTAACTTCTATAGCTGAAACATTGAATGAAGAGTCTGTGCTCAGTGGACCCATGTTAATAAATTCAGCTGATCCATAATGTTCCTTGCACCATTATCCTACACCCTTAGCAGCCATTCCCATGCATGTTCCCGAGGTTTTTGTTTGTACTTATTAGCAAAGTCTAGTGGTTCCCTTGCAGTATAGTGTATCTCCTCCTGGATCACACTTTGTACTTCACCTTTTGGGGCTAGCTGAGACTTAAGTCTAGTTACAGGTCTAGAAGCCAAACTTGGTAGTGTGGAATTGTTTTCACTACTGTCAACATTGTCTTGTTAAGCATCTGCCTCAGGCCATGCCCCAGACAATGACTCAGGCAAGGGCTCTTTAGAAGTGGCTGGGGTACAGCTAATCTTCATTAGATTGGAGTGGAGGGAATAATGGCTTTCCTTGGCCTGGTAATTTAGCAGACAAAGGTGAAGTAATCCCTTCACAGGGGTGTGGGTCTGCTGGCAGGAGTGATTTACCAGCTGTTAGGTGCTCAGTGTCTCCACCTCCCTTAACATCTGCCCATATGTCCCTATTCCAAGTTTCAGAGTCCCATTTTTTCCCAATCAGTGCCCTCACTTTAACTTCAGACACCTCTCAAGATTGGCATTGCAATTCTGCCACTCTAATGATACAGATAATGAGGTTTTCTTTTAAAGTGCAAGTAGAAGCTTTGAAGTCACTTATACAGCACATTAGTTTTGACTGTAAAGCCCTGAACTCATCTTAATATAGATGACTGAAACTGAAAATTTTTCCTCCCCCTCCTTGCTGCCCCCACTACACCTGATACAATACTCCCTTCCCTTCCCAGCCAGCACAGGACACTTCCACCTTCCTTTCCCAGACCAGCACCCCAGCTGGTGAGATGCGATAACCCCATTCCCCTTTCCTTTCCCAGCCCAACACCCCAGCTGGTGAGATATAACCCCACTCCCCTTTCCTTTCCCAGCCCAGCTCCCCCTCCCCTCCAGAGCCCACTCAGCCCAGCCCCCTTCCCTTGCCAGACAGGATATTTCCCTTTGATAAATCTCACGCCTGCTTGATAAGATACTCCTCTCCCCTTCTCAAAGCCCCACTCCTGCCGAACGGGACATGCACCCCCAGAACCATTTGTCTCAACCATGACTTCCTCAAACTGCCGTATAAATACCCTGCCGAAACCACAGTGCAGGGCCATTTTGTTGGAACCTGCAGAGGTCCCATTTGGCCCATCGACGTAATAAACTGCCCCTTGCCTGCTCCTGGGTGTCATTTGCTTCTTCATTTTTCTATAACAATCTCTGTCACAAGCTTGTCTAATGCAAGCAGACCAGCCAGCCATCTACCTTATACTTCTCATCCTCATAATATTTTGAAAAGTTATCACACGTTTTCACCCTGAGCCTCACCTTTTACCAATATCTGATCTATTCATGGTGCTATTTTGTGGATGTATACTGCCATCTCAGCCTATGGACTAGCACGGCACTCTTTACTGTTAGAAGCTGAGATATCAACACCATTAATACCAGCAATGTTTGAGAGCCACTTTAAAAGATTCATTTCCCTAGAACCACTCCTGATAACCAAATTATCTTAGGCTGGGTTTTCTACAGAAGCAAAACAAGTAACAAGTACACGTACAAGGAAAGGTTTATATATAAAGAAAATAGCTCACTCAGTTGTAGAAGCTGAAAGTCCTAAGTAGTGGCAAAAGCCTCACATGGCCACAGGAGCTTGGTGAACGCAAGGTCAGCAGGTCAGAGACTAGAGTTCTAGATCACCAGCTGTGTAGGTAGGCAGATCCCAAGCTGGCAGCAAGACTGCAAGATCTCTGCTGACTCACAGAGCTTCAAAGGCTGGGAAACCCAGGATCAGTAGGTCAGGGAACAGAGCTCTTACTCTCTGGTTATAACGGTTGATGAATCCAACAGCTGATAGTTTAGGTCCACGAACCAGAGAAAAAAGAGAGCAGGAGCTGCTGGCAGTGTGAGCAAATAGGAAGTAGATGGTGGAAGAGATGAGAGCTGAGGGCAGGGAAGCCACAAATGACCCCACCCCTGCCACCTGATGCAGCAGCCAAATACAGAGTTGCCAAGTTGACACAATCTTAACTACCACAGCCCCCACTATAATAAAATATCTAGGAATAAATCTAACCAGTGGTATGAAAGACCTATACAAAGAAAACTAAAAGACCTTACCTCAAGAAACTAAAAGTGGCTTATCTAAGTGGAGAAACCTACCTCGCTCTTGGACAGGAAGACTTAACATTGTGAAAATATCTCTCCTTCCCAAAGCAATCTATACTTATAATGCAATTTCAACTCAAATTCCAACAACATTTTTTAATGAGATGGAGAAAGAAATCACCAACTTCATATGGAAAGAGAGAAGGTCATGGATAAATAATTTATTACTAAAGAAGAGGAACAAAGAGGGAGGGCTCACTCTTCCTGATCTTAAAACTTGCTGTACTGTAACAGTAGTCAAGACTGCCTAGTATTGGCACAAAAACAGACACAGAGACCAGTGGAACAGAATTGACAATCCAAATATAATTTCATCCACCTATGAACAGCTGATATTTGATAAAGGCCCAAAGGCTGTGAACTGGGGGAAAGAAGAAATGAAACAAGACCCTTATCTCATGCCATGCACAGAAACAAATTCAAAATGGATCAAAGACCTAAATGTAAAAGCTAAAACAATAAAATTCTTGGGCAAAAATTGGGAAGATGCTGGAAGCCCTAATCTGTGGCATCAACAGTACAACAAAACCCACTAACAACCCTTCAATCATCAGAAATGAAAATAGACAATTGGGAATTCTTAAAGATTAAACACTTTTGCTCATCCAAAGCCTTCATCAAAAGAATAGGAAGACTGCCTACAGAGTCAGAATAAATATTTGCCTATCATGTTTCTGACTGTCACCTAATCTCTCTAATCTACAAGACACTGCAAAACCTCAACAAGAAAAAGACAAATAACCCAATTAAAAAATGGACAAAAGACATGAACAGACTCTTCACCAAAGAAGACATTACAGGTTGCCAACAGAGGGAATGCTCATGATCACTAGCCATCACAGATATCCAAATTAAAAGCACAATGAGACACCATCTCACACCAACAAAGCTGGCAATAATCCAAATAACACAGAATAATAAATTCTGGGAATGATGTGGAGAGACTGGAACTTTTCAACACTGTTGGTAGGGCTCTAAGATAGTTCAACCACTATGGAAATCATTTTGGTGCTTTCTTTAAAAGCTAGAAATAGAAATACCACATGATCTAGCAATCCCACTACTTGGAGTATATCCCAAAGAAATAATGGTCACCACTCAAACAGATACATACACACCAATGTTTATTGCAGCATTCTCCACAATAGCAAAAAGTTGGAAGCAACCTACATGCCTGTTTTAGTCAGCTAATGCCGCTCTAACAGAAATACCACAAAGTGGATGGCTTTAACAAAGGAAGGTTTATTCTTACACAGTCCGGTAGGTTGCAAGTCCATATTCAGGGTGTCCACTCCAGGGGAAGGCTTTCCCCTTGTCGGCTCTGGAGGAAAGTCCGATATTGCATCAGTCTTTGTCCAGGGAGCGTCTTGGCGCAGGAACCTCAGGTCTGAAGGATGCACTCCTCTCCTGGTGCAGATTTCTTGATGGTGCAAGGTTCCCCATTCTCCTTGTTTCTCTTTCCTTTTATCTCTTGAAGGCTGAAAAGGATTAAGGGTGGGGCAAGCCACACTCCAGGGAAACTCCCCCTACAGCAGAGCAGGGAAGTAATCCTATGCAGGAATTTACAGTCCCACCCTTATTCTTTAACATACAGTTTAGCTAAACCACACATTTTTGGGGGGATACAATTCAACCCATGACAATGCCCATTAATAGACAAACGATTAAACAAACTATGGTATATTCATACAATGGAAACTACACAAAGATAAGAAACAAAGATCGTCTAGAGAAATACCTGTCAACATGGGACCATCTAGAGGAAGTTATGCTGAGCAAAATTAGCCAGACATAAAAGGACAAATTTTGAATGAGACCATTATTATAAGGATGCAAAAAATCAATTAAGCACAGAAGAAATCAATCTTTAAAGGTTACTAGGGAAGAGAGAGGAGGAGGGAGAACGATTTTTAAAATTAGTGGTTAGTATTAGGGTTAGGTGTAGGATGTGACAACATGTACTAGAATTGAGGTACCCACAACTACTCAATTTCAAAACCAAACTTTCCCCTTAATGTTGCTCACCTTTTTGGAAGTACAGAAACAGGGTCTGGGATCAGGGGACCACGTGCTCAGGGTACATCCAGGCTCTCTCTTAAGATAATGCTCTGGGTGAGTGATGTCTTAATACTAAGAGCCAGCAAGCTGCAATCTAAATACCACCAAATGGCACCAGTCCACCCAGACCAGAGGTAAATGGTGGACATCAAGGACAAGAAGAAAATATCAGCCCATCAGGGGCCATATAAGCCATAGTCCACTTCAGCATGGGACCAGAATCAGATGGTGCCTGGCCGCCACCAGTGATGGTCCAGATGGGGTACATGGAATACAGTCCCATACATAGCAGGTAATGGAGTAGAGAGCAGAGTTAGAACTCTACCGAAAGACCACATTTAATGGTCCTTCTTGCGTGGAGGGCTCCCTGGGAGCATGGCCCCTGGACTCTCTAACCCCAGACTACATCTGGCACCAGGGTCAGCTCCCCAGACAAAGACTGAACTGGACTACACAAAACATAAAGTGAGACTGGAGATGAACAAACTTTTAAACATGTACGAGGGGTTGTCTCAGCAGCTGTTCACTGGAGCCAAGATGATTGGGTCAGGGAGGCCAAATCTTGGTCAAAAGGTCACAGGAAGTTCTGGACAAAAAGGAAAGCATGCTGTCATATGGGAAGGGCGGGCAGCT
The DNA here is from genome assembly GCA_028571685.1 of Heterohyrax brucei. Taxonomy (NCBI): domain Eukaryota; kingdom Metazoa; phylum Chordata; class Mammalia; order Hyracoidea; family Procaviidae; genus Heterohyrax; species Heterohyrax brucei. The sequence goes on from CM053150.1 coordinate 135,690,464, forward strand.
AGAATAGAATAGCAGTGAAAATTCTGGGTATTATATGCCAACATGATATAGATTATAAAATTGTTTTTAATTCACAATAAAATATATTTTTAAAAAAGAGAACAAACTTATTGATCTGATTTCAAGACTTACAATAAAGCTGTAGTGTACTACTGGGCATGTACATATATACATTGATCACTTTAACCAGTCTCTTGTTGCTGTTGATACCTACTCATGGCTACCCTATGGGAGAGAGTAGAATTTTCACTTATGGTGTCTGCGGAGTGCCTGGTGGATTTAAACAGCTGACCTTTTGGTTAGCAGCCCAATTCTTAACCACTGTACTAGGAAGTTTAAAAATAGATTAATACATAGGTAATCAATTGATATTCAAACAAATTTGTAAGTTTGCTCAATGAACAAAAGAAAGTCATTCTAACAAAAGTTGCTGTATTACATCTGGATGTCTTCATAGAGGAAAAACAAAGCAAAACAGAACAAAACACTTCATCTTATATTCTACACCCAGCACAAAAATTATTTTGATATGAATTAAATATATAAACATTAAACTAAGAACCATAAATGTTCTAGGAGAATATCTTTGAGAACTTGGAATAGGCAAAATTTCTCTTAAACAGGATACAACAGCACTAACAAAAAACAAAAGACTTAAAAACTAATTAAATTCTGTTAAAAGTCTCTGTTCCTAAGAATTTGAAATTAATAAAGTGAATAGATAAGTTATAGACCAGTTAAAAATATTTATAGAACATCTATCTTTGAGAGGACTTTTACCTATAATACATAAAGTGCTCCCACAAATCGATATAGTAGGAGAAAAAAGGAAACCCATTGTAATACAAGCCAAAGACTTAAACAGACACTTTACAACAGAAGATACATGAATGATCAATAAGCATATAAAAGGATACTTAACATCTTTAACCAATAGGAATCTGAAAATTAAAACCACAGTGAAATATCATTTTACATACAGTAAAAAAAAAACAAAAAATACCAAACCAACTGTCATCAAGTTGATTTTGACTTACAGTAACTCCATGGATTTGAAAGTAGTACTGTGCTGATAGAGTTTCAGTGTCTGTGATAGTTCAGAAGTAGATTACCAGGTCTGCTTAATACTGCAGGGACCCCGGAAGACATGGCCCTCAAACTCTCTGTTAGCCCAGAACTAAACCATTCCCAAAGTCAACTCTTCAGAAAAAGATTAGACTAGATTATAAGGCATAAAGTGATACTTGTGAAGAGTATGCTTCTTGGCTTAAGTAGGTACATGAGACTATATGGGGGCAGGTCCTGTCCAGAGGCAACGATGGGAAGGCAGAAAGGAACAGGTGCTAAGTTAACAGACTCAGGAAATACAAACTGGAGAGGAGCAAGTTGTCACATTATAGGGAGAGCAATTAAGGTCACATAATTGTGTCAATTTCTGTGTCAGAAGTTGAATTTCAAACTTTATCTTAAGGCACAATTTAAAAATAAAGCATTCCCTAGTGTTTGTAACAAAAAATTGAAGTCTAAAATATTTAAGGAATTATAGTTTAATTCCATTTTCTTTGAATGTTAGAAATATTTGATTCAAGTAAGTTCCTATTAATTTCTACATAGCTACCAAAACAGAAGTCCTTTAATTTAAAAGATTTACAATTTATTAACATCCAGCTAGGCAGGAAATTATTTTACACTCATAGAACAAGAGATAACAGCTTTTAAAAATTATAGGTACACAGATAAACATACATATAAAGATTTTTTTAGCTTCAGCTGTACAATCTCAGTCACAGTTCAAGAGACACAGCCAAAAGCCAAAACAGAAAAGCTCCTAAGTGCATATATCAAAAGAGTTGCTCTTTATCTTGGTGGTAGAGGGGGAACCTCAGCTAAAAAACAAAACTTCACTTTTCATACCAACTATTACATAAATACAAATCATATTTATCTGCCATCAAATGTGTTGATCAATCTAAGTCAATTTACTACCGTTTCTGTCCCCAGCTACACTTGCAATACTTCTTCCACTGACCCTAACCAACCAGAGGCTAGTCAGAGCTCACAAGTTAAAGGGCACAGACCTCCAGACTGCCAAATCTACCTTTGCCTAAGACTTCAGATGCCTGTCCTAAGTTTGGTGGTCCCCAAGCTCCACACTTCTGACTTGCTGTCCCACACTATTCCCTCAGATTCAGTAATTTGCTAGAATAACTGACAAAACTTGGGAAGGCACTATATTTATGACTGCAGTTTTATTAGAGCAAAAAGTACAAACTTAGGATCGGGATAAAAAAGAGACTTGTAGAGCAAGGTCTAGGAGGGTTCCCATGTCCCAGAAGTCCCATGTCCCAAAAAGACACATACTGTCCTCCCATGTGTCAATGTCTTTCATCAACCAGAGGCTCCTTTCTACATCCAGAGCCTTCCTTGAGGCCTTATTATGTAACTGCTATTGATAGCCCTCAACCTTCAGGCCTTCCACAAACCTAAGGTCAGCTGACATCACATAGAGGGTCTTTCTGGCCTGGCAGGCTCCCACCTGAGTCACTTCGTTAGCAAAAACCCTCAGCTATGATCTGGAAGCTTAATCAAAGACATTTAAATCACCAGGGAAATTCTAAACTTTTAGAGGTTATCTCTCAGGAATCATGGACAAAGATAAAATCATTGGAGGCAAGGCCAAGATACTTTTGGTGACTGCTCTAATAACAGAGCCAAAAGACAAAAGAAGAATGTATTATACATGATATCCTAGGAGACTTGAATGAAGGGAAAGTGAAGAAATTGGACTGAGCAATGGAAAGGAAGACTAGGTCCAGCAGTACCCAGGAAGGCCCACACAAGACCTACCAGGAATTATCTGCAGACAGCATGGTGAGCACACTGGTGACGGTTAGAAAACACCCTCCTCAGCAGGAGGAACTGACTGGAGACTACACTCACACACCTAATAATATGAAAAACAGGCTTGCTTCAAACTACTGGCATGGATCTAAATCTTTCTTTCAGGATAAACCTCTCTACTACACTCACTACTACACTATGAAAAACAGCACCAGGTCATCAAAAGCTAAGTGGTTTGCTTCAAACCTACTGGCATGGATCTAAATCCTTCTTTCAGGATAAACCTCTCTCCCTTTTCCCAGTGCTTGCCCATCCCTTCTCTGCCCTGCACCCAGCTCTGGAGTGTGATGCTACTAACTGAGCTGGAAGTCGGACCCCTTTAGCCTGCCCTGAGCCATTCTCTGGGACTAAGAGAGGGAACAATCTAAGGATGGGAGAAAAAAATCTCCCAACTCTCTTGAGCTGGAAAATCAGGGCATAAACAGTTCTTTCACCTACATTCAGACATAAGGAGACATGCCATACTCCTAGACACTCAGGGATGGCTATTAGCTCCCTGTCCTTTTCAGTGCCTGCAGTCAGATACCTGTGCCTACACATATCACCTCTGCTCGTCTAGGACATAGTGAGAGCCTGCACCACACACTTGATGACTGACTACTTGGACAATTAAATGAATCCATGCAAGAAAACTAAATATATTCCTGAGCTTGCATGTCTAGTAACAGCTCTAACCACCTGGTGACAGGATATTAGAGCATTAAAGACACAACTAAACAAACGAGCAAACATGACTAGCAAACATTTGGACATTTCAAAACAAAATAAAACAAGAAGCTACAACACAATAGGCAGACATAAAGTAAATAAATACAACTTACTGATAGCTTGGAGAAAACAATCAAAATCAAATCACTTAAAGAAGCAGAATATAGTGGCTTCAGAAAGCTCCCAACAACAATAACAAAAAAAATCAGGAAATTTGCCAGAGGAAGAGAATTTCACGGAATAATCAGAGATAGAATATAAAAGATTAATATTTAGAACTCTTCAAGAGATCATGACAGAGATGATACAAAACATAGCAGGGCAAAATGACAAACTGAATAGGCTGCAAGAAAGCATAACAACACAAGAAAATGAAATTCAGAAGATTAATAATAAAAATGACAGAATTAGAAAACTCAACAGAAAGTCAACAGAGCACAATGGAGGCAAGGAAGGCTGAAATACAGAGACTGAAGATAAGGTATATAACACCAACATATTTAAGGTAATATCAGACAAAAAAATTTTTTTTAAATCAAGAAACACTAAGAATTATGTGGAACTCCATCTAGAGGAATAAACTATGAGTCACTGGAGTACCAGAATAGGAAGGAATAACAGAAAATACACAGAGAATTGACAAAGACTTGTTTACAGAAAACTTTCCTGACACCATAAAAGACAAGATGATATCTATTCAAGAGGCTCATTGAACTGTACTTAAGATAGATCTCAAAAGAAAGACACTGAGGCATATTAATCAAACTTGGCAAAACTATACATGAGGAAGTAGTTTTAAAACTGGCTAGGAACAAACAAAAAATAATCTGCTAAGGAAAGTCAATGAGACTAAGACTACTCAGCAGAAACAAGCAGACAAGAAGGCAAAGGGATAACATATATGAAAACTTGAAGGAAAATAATTGCCAGCCAAGAATTATATATCCAGCAAACTGTCTCTCAAATATGATGGTAAAACTAGGTCATTTCAGGTAAAGAAAAAAGTAAAGCCAGGGATTTACAAAAAACCAAATATATATATATATACATAACTCTAAAGAGAGTTCTTTGCTTAGAAAATCAATAACATCAGGTAACAACCCAAGACTGAAACACAAGACAGAGTGACTAGGTATCAACCCAAATAGAGAAATCTCAAACACACACACACACAATCTAAAGCTAAACAATGAAGATAGGACAACAGAGATATCATTATGTCAACACTAAACAAAAAAGGGGAATTTAAAAAAGCAGTCACTGATCTTTCATATAGAGAAGAAGTCAAGACAATAAAAAGAAACTAAAGACAGGTTTAAATTTAGAAAAATAAATATTAAGGTAACTGCAAAGAGAATTATCAATTGTACGCACCAAAAAAAAGAAAACATGAAGTCTCAGCAGATAAAAAACCACCAACAATGAAAAAGACAAAAAGAGACACATAAATAAACATGGTTCATCACAGAAAATTAAGTGGAAGAAAGGAATTATATACAACATGCACAAAAAAAAACACATCAAAATGACAGCATTAAACTCATATCTGTCAATAATTACATTGAATGCAAGTGTATTAAGTGCACCAATAAAGAAACAAAGTGTGGCAGACCAGTAAAAAACATGATTCATCTTTATGCTGCCTAAAAGAGACACATCTTAGGCTTAAAGATGCCAAAAAACTAAAACACAAATTATGAAAAAATAATATCAAACAAACAATATTCAAAAAAGAGCAAGAGTGGCAATATTAATTTCTGATAAAACAGACTTTAAAGTAAAATCCACTATATTGGGTAAGGAAGGTCACCATATAATGACTAAACAGTCAATACTCCAGGAGGACGTAACCATGTTAAATATTCACAAACCCAACAACAGGGCTCCAAAATACATAAAACAAATTCTAACTGCATTGAAGACAGTAATAGTAGGAGACTTCAACACATCACTTCCACTGAAGGATGGAACACCCAGGAAAAAAAAAAAAACTCAGTAAAGACACAGAAAATCTAACTGATATGATCAGCATGACCTCATAGACTTACAGACAGCACTTTACCCAGCAGCAGAAAAGTATACTTTCTTTTCATATATGCATGGAACATTCTTCAGAACAGACCATGTATTAGGCCATAAAGCAAGCCTTAACAGAATTCAAACATCAAAATTTTAGAAGGCATCTTTTCAGACCATAAAGCCATAAAGTAAAAACCAATAACAGAAAAATCAAGGAAAAAAATGAAATACATGGAAATTGAACAACACCTTGGCTTTGGCTTTTCCTCCAAAACCACTGGGTTATAGGAGAAATCAAGAATGGAATATAGAAATTCACAAAATCAAATGAGAATGAGAAAGTACCCTGCCAAAACCTTTAAGACACAGCAGAAACACTAATCAGAAGTTGATTTATCTCAATAAATACACATATCCAAAAAGAGGAAAGGGCCCACACCAAAGCTTTCACCCAACAACTCAATAAAGAAGGAAGAGAGCAATGAAAGAAACCCTTGCATAACAGAAGAAAGCAAATAATAAAACTACAGTAGAACTAAATGACTTAGAAAATAAAAAATGATTGAAATAGTTAACAAAACCAAAAACAGTTCTTTTGAAAAAATCAACACAATTAATAAGCCATTGGCTGAACTTATAAAAGAAAAATGGGAAAGAAAGCAAACAACCAAAGTAAGAAATGAGATAGGCAATATCACAAGAGACCTACACGGAATTTAAAAAAAAAAATCATAACAGAATACTATGAAAAACTGTAACAAATGTGAAAACCTAGAGTAAATGCACAAATTTCTAGAAATACACTACCTACTTAAATGAAAACAGAGGTAGAACAAATAAATAAACTCATCACCAAGAAAGACATTGAAAAGCTAATTTTAAAACTTCCAACCCCACAGATGACATCATCTGCCTATGAACAGTTGATATTTGACAAAAGCCCTAAGACGTTAAACTGGGGTAAAAAAATCTCTTCAACAAATGGTGCTGGCAAAATTGGATGTCCATCTGTACTAAATTAAAACAAGACCCATATCTTACACCTTATACAAAAACCAACTCAAACTGGATCAAAGACCTAAATACCAAATCTAAAATGATAAAGTTCATCCAAGAAAAAGTAGGAACAACAATGGAAGGTTTAATACACAACACAGACAGACTTCAAAATCTGTCAAAAGAATCACAGACGACAAAAGAGTAAATAGATAAGTAAGAACTACTAAGAATCAATCACTTTGGCTCATCCAAAGACTTTATTACTAGAATTAAAAGGCCGCCTATAGAATGGGAAAAAATATTTGGGAACTCTATGTCAGACCAACACCTGATCTCCATAATCTATAAGGTACTACAAAATATCAATAAGAAAAAGATAAATTATCCAATTAAGCAATGGGCAAAGGAGACGGATAGATACTTCTCTAAAGAGGAGATCAAGGCAGCTAAAAAACACATGTAAACATGCTCATGATCATTAGCTATTAAAGAAATTCAAATCAAAATGACAGTGAGATACCATCTCACCCCAACAAGGTTGGCTATGATCCAAAAAACACAAAACACTTAATGCTGGAGAGGTTGTGGAGAGATTGGAACTCTCCTACACTGTTGGTGTGATTGCAAAATGGTACAAACTCTTTGGAAAGCAATCTGGTGCTATTTTAAAAGAATGGATATAGATATACCATTTGAGCAAGTAATTCCCCTGCTTGGAATATATCCTACAGAATCAAGGCCATTCACATCAACTGATACATGCACACGAATGTTCATCACAGCACAGTCCACAATAGCAAAATGATAGAATCAATCCAGATGCCCAACAACAGAAGAGTAGATAGGTAAACATACTCAATGGAACACTATGCAATGATAAAGAACAACAATGATAGCAGGAAACATCTCTTAACCTGGTTTCAACTGGAGGACATTATGTTGAGCAAAAGTAGTCAGCAACAGAAGGACAAATATTGTATGAGACCCCTATGACAAGAACTTAAAAGCAGACTCATACATAACAGAAAAGACTCTTTGACGGCTGCAAGGGTGGAGACAGCTAGAGGGAGAGGGGGCAGGATTTAGATTAGACAGTTGTTAGAAATTTGGTTGGGTGAAATTGGTGACAGCATACATTAGTAAGAAGATCAATATTAGCGGGACTTCAGCACAACTTGTGTACTCCTCCCATCTTAACCCAATATTTCAAGGACAGAGTAGCTGGGGCAGAGGGGCCCGTGCTATCAGGGGAAATCCAGGCCAAGTGGCACAACTAGCATTTTGCTAATGAGGTGAGTGGCATCTGGGGTCTTAAAAGCTGCCAGGCTGCCATCTGAGGGTACAGCAAATTGTACCAACTTAGCAGGAACAGATGGCCACCAAGTTCCATAACGACATAGGGGAAAGAGAATCCAGAAGACAGAGAGACCCACGTGAGTGGATGTCTACATTCACTTGTGACCACAAGAACCAGATGGTGCCCTGCCACCACCAGTGATAGCCATGATGGAGCTCACAAAGTTGAGTCTCACTGGCAACACAAGTATAAAAAAGGGTGCACCCTGAGACCTCCACTAAAAGACTGCAACTGATGGTCCAGGGGCCTCAGAGTTCTTCTGGGAGCAGGGCCCCTAGCCCTTATGCTGCCCCTGTCAGTAAATCATAATGAAGGTCAACTTTTCAGACAGCAATGGATGATACTTGGTGACGCAGTGTGACCATATTGTGTGGGCACTTTATGGTTCTAGGCATCTATAGGAGGTCATCCTGTTGACCTCATACTGAAGGAAGAGGAATGGATGGAGACGAGAAGACAGGAGACTGTTGGGAAGATAAGACATGTATGGAGCAGAGAGGAAGAGTGTGCTGTCACCGTGTAGGGAGAGCAGTGGAAGCTGCATGTAGGTCAGTACACAAATTTGTATGGGAATGTACATTTTCATTCAATCATAATTTAAAAAAAAAAAACTTCCAGCCAAAAAAACAAGTCCTGACCCTGGCAGCTTCAGTAGAAAAGATTGTCAAACTTTTAGAAAAGAGTTAACATCGTTATCACTAAAGGTATTTCAGAACACGGAAAAGGATGGAATACTCCCAAATTCAATCTATGAAGCTAGCATACCAAGCTACCAAAACCAGGAGAGCACACCGCCAAAAATGAAAATTACAGTCCAATGTCTCTCATAGAATTCAATTAAGACAACAGAATTCAACAACACATAAAATACTACTAATAATAATAATTCACCTTGACCAAATATGATTCATATCAAGGATACAGCAATGGTTCAACATTACAAACGCAATCTACATAAACAACAACATACATAAAACAGAAGACAAGAACCATTTTATCGATTGATGCAGGAAAGGTATTTCACAAAGTTCAACATCCATTAGTCTTAAAAACTCAGCAGAATAGGAACTGAAGTGAAACTCCTCAGCATAATGAAGGGCATTTCTTGTTTTGTTTTGTTTTTTAATTCTGTTTATTGTGATTAAGGGGAAGCTTACAATCCAAGTCAATTTTCCATATAAAACCTGAGCACCCACCTCTCTGTAACTCTGCTCTCCTCACCCCGTGACAGCACTCTCTTCTTTTCCACTCTTTACTTCCAGTATCCACTCACAAGAACTTGTCATCTCCTTTCTACCATCTCTTTTCCTGTCTAAAAAGAAACTGGTAGGACAGTCTCACATATATACTAAACCACAAACTACATACAACACCTTTAGCATTCTGTGTCTCCAAGTCCAGTCCATTTTTTGTGTGTAGTACTGACTTTACTACTGGTTTGAGTTCTGGGCTAGGAACAAGTCTAGGGACCATGTTCCCAGGGGGCCCTCCAGGTTGCTGCACTATCAATTCTGGCCTTTTAATAGAATTCTTTTATCTGTTTTTTTAATCATGATTAGGTGCAAGTATACAATTCAAATTATTTTTATGTTGATGTTTTCTCTGTTGTTCTTATTAGTCTGTTCTAGGACACTCTTTTTTGTGAGTTGATTTTTCACCTTTTTCAGAGTTGGTTTTATAGTTGTTGAGACTCACGTGTTAGATTTCTCAAAATGGTATGATACATCTTTGTTGTGCTTTACAGCTGCCCCATGAACCCCCTTAATAAACTATTTATAAACCCAATTTTAATTACTACCAGTCTTGTCATCTTCCTCTCCATCTGGAAGGCCTATAACGACTGTAGTACATTCCTCTTTTTATTATGATGACACCATAGTTTTCATGATGATCACTGGATTGCTTCTTTCCATATCAAAGCTGTGAATTACTTTGGTGCCTTCCCTAAATGAGTAGAGTATTGAGTAGTGTGTCGTTCTAAAATATAAAGTTAGTGGTTTCATTCTTCTAAGCCAAAGCCAAGAACTTCTTTCAGTATTTCTTGTAGTTTAGGTTTGGTTTCTACAAAGTCTCTGAGTTTCTGTTGATCTGGGAATGTCTTAATTTCATTTTTGTATTTGAAAGATAGTTTTGCAGGATATATAATCCTTGGTTGGAAATTCTTCTCCTTCAAGACTTTGAATGTGTCATGCCACTGTCTCCGTGCCAGCATGGTTTCTGCTGAGAAATCTGATGAGAGCCTACAGGGTTTCCCTCTGAGTGTTAGCTTTGCCTTGAGTCTTGCTGCCTTTAAGAGTTGCTGCTTATGTTTCATTTTGTTAAGCTTGATTATAATATGTCTCGGAGTCTTTCTTTTGAGATCTATATTGGGTGGCGTATGATACGCATCTGAGATGTCTATATTCTCTTCCCTTGTGATTTCTGGGAAGTTTTCTTTCAGCAGCTCGGCAACAGTACTCTCTGTGTTCTCAGATGTCTCACCCTGTTCAGAGACTCCAGTTAATCGAAGGTTGTTCCTCTTAATAGAGTCCCACATGCTTCTTAATGTTTCTTCATTTTCCTTGTTTCTTTTTTCTGATTTCTGCTCATAGACACTGGCATCAGTAGCTCTGTCTTCCAAGTCAGAAATTCTTTTTTCCATTTGTTCCATTCTGTTTTCTTGGCTTTGCATGGAAGTTTCTATGTCTTTGATTTTCTTCTTGATCTGTTGGATTTCAGAGTACTGGTGTTCCATCAGATCAAACATCTTGCTTAATTTTTCATTTTGTTCTGCTGCATTTTGTATAAGGTCTAGAAGGTCTCTGTATATAATCAATTTGTATTCACTTTCTGATGCTTTCATAAAAGTTTCTTCATCTGGAAAACCCCTTCGTTGCTTTGTTTGGGAGCCTTCTGAAACCATGAGTGATTGCTTGTATGCCACAATTGTCTGTTGCTATTTGGGTCCCACGTGAGTATATAGAGGCTGGAAGAGGTACTGTGAGGATGGATTGCAAATGTTTCTCTAGGCTGTCTTCAAATGTAAAGCAAAAGGTATCTGACCAGTTCACAAGTCAGTTAGGTTTTCAGGTGTAGAGGTCCCTCTTCTCATCTGACAAAGTAAGCGCCACTATATCCAACCCCAGATGATAACAAACTAGTTCAGAATACAGCAATGCTACTGGCCTGTTGGCCTCTGCTGACAGGGCCTAGCCTTAGCCAACACTGTGTCGAGTACTGGTTTTGTGATAGAAAAGCACTCTCCTGTGGGCAGGCTCTGGCTCCCAAGCTAAGAATTAGGTCCAGCTGCGGCCACCGTATCCAAGATGGCGTCCTCCACACAGGCAGCAGACAGGGGAGCTAAAGGTGCCAAGAGGTAGTGATTCCTCTGCTTCTGTTGCAGGGCCCCCAACGTAGGCAGCACTGTGCAAAATCACTACTTTTCTGTCGGAGAAGCGCTGTTCCGTTTGCAGGCGCTGGCTCCCAGGCTAAGAACGAGGTCCCACTAAAATCTTGGTAGCAACATGGCGTCCCACATCCTGACTGCGAATCTCCGCACAAACCCCGCTGAGGCAGCTACAAAACGAAAGGCTCAACGTGGCTAGATTAACAGAGTCGCGAGCCTGGCTCTCAGAATATGGGAATTTCGCCTGCCTATCCCCTCAGCAGTGCGTCTGAGTCCAGCCGCCGGGCAAGTCCCAGCTCCACCCGCCGGCCGAGACAGAGGAAAAAAAAGTCAAACTGGTGCATTTACCTTCCCTCCGTGAGAGCCGGGGCTAGCCAGGAGCGGGAGTCAGTGAGAGAGAGGAGGTTTTTCGCTGAGTGGTATGAAGTCCCAATTAACAGCTCTGTGCCGTGTCCTGAGGCTGATTAGGTGATCAGAAGGCTCTGTTTGATTGTGAATTAGGGTCTTGGTTTCCAGAGGGATATAAGGAGACGTGGGCTTAGTCGGCCATCTGGACTCTGACCCTACAAGTCAAATTAAATTTGCATGCCCGCCTATCTGCGGCTCCTGCTCTCATCACCCAGTGACAGAACACTCCTCCTTTTCACTCTACAGATGTGATATCCTCTTAACAATCTTCTGTTCCCTCGTCTCCCCCACACCTCTCCCTTCTACTAAGATGCCAGTAGGACAGCATCCTACAGATGCATAGAACCATAAAGTACATAAATCATATGGTTACATTGTGTCACTGAGTCCAATCCATTCCTGCCCGAAGAGTTGACCTCAGTAATGTTTTCTAGTCAGAGGCAGCACCAGGTCTAGGGGCCATGCTCCCAGATCTCCCAGGCTGCCAGATCATCAGTTGCACTCTTGTAGAGTTCTTGAGGTGCACCCGTCTTTTTCTTGTATCATCACTGGGAGTCAACATTGTGTGCACCATCACGGCTATCTTTGATGGTGGCCGGGCACCATCTGGTTCTTCTGGTCACATGTTGATACAGTTACCAATTCACATGGGTCCTTCTGTCTCCTGGGCTCTTTTTCTCTCGTGTCTTTGTCATTCTTGGTGATCATCTGTTCCAGATGGGTTGGGACCATTTTGTGTACCTCAGATAGCAGCTTGTTGGCTTTTAAGAGTCCAGATGCCACTCACCAATATGGGGTGTAGAAGACTCTCTTAGCAATAGGCTAGTTATGCAAATTGGTCTTGATGTCCCCTGAAAGCACAGTCACCAGACCTCCACCCCTGCTAGTCTATCCTTGCAATACTGGGTTAAGATTAGCAAGAGTTTTCAGTTTATACTGAGGTCCAGTTGACAGTGTGTTGCCACTGCTTTCACTCAACCAAATTTCTATCAACTATCTAATCTATGCCCAGCCCTCTCACTCCCTGCACTCCAGTTAAGCTGTCAGAGCCTTTTCTTCTGTGCACGAGTCTATTTTTAAGTCTTTATAGTAGGGGTCTCATACAGTATTCGTTCTTGAGCCACTGAGTGATTTCACTAAGAATAATGTCTTCCAGTTGAAACCAGGTTATGAGATTCTTCTAAAACCATCATTGTTCTTTATCATTACATAGTTTTCCACAGAGTGTATGTACCATAGTTTGTTTATCCATTCATCTGTTGTTGGGCACCTGGGTTGATTCCATCTTCTGGCTATTGTGGACTGTGCTGCATTAAACTTTCCTGTGTGTGTGTCTGTTTATGTGACTGCCCTTGACTCTGTAGGATATATTCTGAGCAGCAGGATTACTGGATCAAATGGTATGTCTATTTCCACTTTTTAAGGAAATGCCAGATTGCTTTCCAAAGAGGTTTTACCATTTTGCAATCCCATTTTACAATCTAATCTCTCCTTAATAGAATTCTTGATCTGTGTACCTCTTTTTGTTGTGCTACGTGAGGGACTCTACATTGTGTTCCCTGTCAAGGCTGTCTTTGGTGATGGCCAGGCACCATCTAGTTCTTCTGTTCTCCTGCTTATATAATCTTCCAATCGTATGGGTCTTTCTCTCTCCTGGGCTCATTCTCGTTCATGCCTTTAATCCTCTTGGCTGTTACCTACTCCAGGTGGGTTGGGACCAATTGATGTTCCTCAGTGGTGGCTTGCTGGATTTTAACATCCCAGGTGCCACACACCAATATTGGTACAGAACACTTTCACACAAAAAGACTAGTTGTGGCCATTGATCTTGATGTACCCTGAAAACATGGTCCCCAGATCCCTGTCCCTGCTACTCTGTCCTTTGAAATGCTGTGTTGGATTTAGAAAACCTTTTAGCTTATGGTGTAGTCGGTTATGATGATCTGCCCCTAATGTGTGTGTCACTCCCTTCACCTAACTGAATTCCTATCGACTATCTAATCTATCAGTAATCCTCTCCCTCCTTACCCACCCTTGTAGCCATCGAAGAGTATTTTCTTCTGTGCATAAGACTTTTTTTCAGTCCTTATAATAATGATCTCATATAATATTTGTTCTTTTGCAATTGACAGATTTCACTCAGCATAATGTCTTCCAGCTGATTCCAGGTTAAGCGGTGTTTCATAAAATCATCATTTTTTGTTATCATTGCATATTGTTCCATTGAGTATATACCATAGTTTGTTTATCCACTCATCTGTTGATGGGCCTCTAGGTTGATTCCGTCTTTTTGCTGTTGTGGACCAAAAAATAAAATAAAATCAAACCCAGTGCCATCAAGCTGATTTCTTCTCATAGCAACCCTATACAACAGAGAAGAACTGTACCATAGAGTTTCTAAGGAGTGGGTGCCAGACTTGAACCTTTAACCAGTATGCCACCAGGGTTTCCCTATTGTGGACAGTGCTGCAATAAACATTCATATGCATGCATCTGCTTGTGTGGCAGCCCTTATTTTTGTTGGATATATTCGAAGGAGTGGGAATGCTAGATCACATGATATTTCTATTTCTATCTTTTTAATAAAGCACCAAATTGCTGTCCCAAAAGGTTGTACCACTTTACACTGTCACCAGCAATGCAGAATGCCTCTCCAGCATTTGTTGTTTTGTGTTCTTTGGATTAGTGCCAACCTTGTTGGCGTGAGATAGTATCTCATTGTAGTTTTGATCTGAATTTCTCTAATGGCTAATGAAAGACAGGTAATAGGGTCGGGGGTCTGGGAACCATGATTTCCAGGAACATCTAGGTCAATTGGCACAAGAAAGATTCTGTTTTTTTTTAAAGAAAATGGTCTCTATCCCACTTTGGTGAGTGGCATCTGGGATCTTAAATGGTAGCAAGACAAGTAACATCTATTGGTTCCAAACCACCTGGAGCAGAGTAGAATGAAAGACGTCAAAGACATAAGGAAAATATGAGCCCAAGAGACAGAAATGGCCATATAATCCAGAGACAACATCAACATGAGACAAAAATACAGGCAATGCTTGGCCACCACAAATGACTGCCCTGTCAGTGAATACAACAGAGTCCCTGACGTTGTGGCGGGGTGAGGAATGGATGTGAAGAGCTAGAACTCTACTAGTAAGACCATACTTGATGGTCTGACAGACTGAAGAGTCCCCAGAAACATGGCCCCTGGATTCTCTGTTAGCCCAGAGCTGAAAGCATTTTCAAAGCCAAATCTTCAGATGAAGATTGGACTAGATTATAAAATGATACAGGTGAAGAGTGTGCTTCTTGGTTTAAGTTTATACATGAGGCTAAATGGGCAACTCCCATCCAGAGGTGACATCAGAGGGCAGAGGGCAACAGGAGCCAGCTGAATGGATATGGTAAATACAGGGTAGGAAGGAGGAGTGTGCTGTCACAGGATAGAGAAAGCAGCGAAAGGTATAGAGCAGTGTGTGTGCAAGTTTTTGTATGACACATTGACTTTGAGGTTAACTTTCACTTAAAGCATGATAAACTCTTTTAAAAAAAGAGAAAAATATTATTTGGGTGAGGCTAATTTTAAATCCTATAGCACTAAATTCTTAATTGATTTGAGTTTAAAATAGACAATTAGACACACAAAACATTAGTAAATCAGGTTCAGTGACACAACAGAGAATTATCTTTATAATCTGTTAGTTTCCATCAATAGGACTGTACTCAGTGACACCTTTTTAAATCTATTTAATCTATTTATAGATATTACCAAATGATCAGATCAGTGTTGGCTTTACCAGCACGAAACTCACACAATACTACAGAGCTCTACACCAAGTTGTTTTTTTCATTGTGATGGAGTGAAAGTGTAGAATCCAACGTAAATTTGCAAGCCCGCCAATCTGAAGCTTCTTCTGCTCTCCTTGCCTGGTGACAGCATATTCCTTCTTTCCATTTCAAACATGTCATACCCTCTTAGCAGTCTCCTGTTCCTTCCTCTTTACACTCTCCAATTCCCTCTAGTAACAGACCAGTAGGATGACATCCTATAGATGGACAGAATCAGAAAGTGCATACACGATGTGGTCGCTCTGTGGCCGAGTTCAATCCATCCCTGTCGGAAGAGTTGCCTCAGTAATGATTTATGGTCGGGGGAAGCGTCAGGTCCAGGGTCCATGCTCCCAGGGGAACTCCCAGGCCTTTGGGCCATCAGTTGTGTTCTTCCCATGTTCTTAGAGTGTGCCCCCTTTTTTCTCATGTCACCCCTAAGACTCAACATCGTAAGCTCCATCCCAGCTGTCTTTGGTGGTAGCCAGGAATCTTCTGATTTTTCTGGTCATGTGTTGATATAATCACCCATTCATGTGAGTCCTTATGCCTTCTGTGTTCCTTTTCCCTCATGTCAGTGTTGTCCTTGGTGATCATCTGTTCCAGCTGAGTTGGGTCCACTTGGAACACCTCAGATTACAGCTTGCTAGCTTTTAAGATCCCAGACATCACTCACCAATATGGGTCTACACCAAGTTTATGTTCTGCAGTTGCCATTTTGAAATTCTCCTGATTTCTTAAGAACTAGGTTCCTCAATGTATGCAACTGTTGTTGTTGGATGACATCAAGTCAGTTCCAACTCACAGTGACACTATATAAAATAGAATGAAACACTGCCTGGTTCTGTGCCATGCCCACAATCATTATACTTGAGCCTATCGTTGCAGCCACTGTGACAGTCCATCTCATTAAAAACCTTCCCTTTTTTGGCTGACCTGTTTTACCAAACATGAGGTCCTTCAACAGGGACTGATAACCTCTGCCAGAGTATCCAAAGTATGTAAGATGTAGAATCACCATCCGTGCTTCTAAAGAACATTCCAGCCATAGTTGTTCCAAGACCAATTTGTTTGTTCTTTCAGCAGTCCATGGTTTATTCAGTATTCTTCCCCAACACTACAATACAAATGTGTCATTTCTTCCACCTTCCTTACTCATTGCCCAGCTTTCAGATGCCTATGATACATTTGAAAATACCATGTCTTGTGTTGAGTACTCCTTACTCTTCATGGTGACATCTTTGCTTTTTAACACTTTAAAGAGGTCTTTTGCAGAAGATTTTCCCAGTGCAATGAGTCTTAACTTCTTGACTGACTGCTGCTGTCTCCATGGTCATTACTGTGGATCTAAGTAAAATGAAATCCTGGAAAACCTCAAACTGTTTTCCATTTACCAAGATGTTGCTAATTTGTCCAACTATGATATCTTTTGTTTTCTTTGTGTTGAGGTGTACTCTGCAATGAAGGCTGTGTTCTTTGATCTGGATCAGTGTTTCAAGGCCTCTTCACCTTCAGCAACCAAGGTAGTATCATTGGTGTAATACAAGTTTTTAATGATTTTTTTTCCAACCCTAATGCCCCATTTTTCTTCATATAGTCCAGCTTCCTGGATTATTTGCTTGGCATACAGACTGAATGGGTATGGTGAAGTGACACAAACTTGAGACACGTCCTTCCTGACTTTAAAACATGTAGTGTCCCCTTGTTCTGTTCCAATGGCTGCCTCTTGACTCCTGTACAGATTCCTCATGAGCACAACAGAGTGTTCTGAAATCTCCTTCTCTGCAATGTTATCCATAATTTGATATGATCCAGACAGCCAGATGCCTTTGCATAATCACTAAAACAGAGGTAAACATACTTCAGGTGTCCTCTTCTTTCAGCCAGGATTCATTGTTTCATCCCTTCTTCTGACATCCGGCTGGAATTTCTGGCAGTTCTTTGCCAATATACTGCTGCAGCAGCTTTTGAATGGTCTTCAGAAAAATTTGAATTACATGTGATATCAATGATGTTATTCAATAATTTCCACATTCAGTTGTATGATTTTTCTTGGGAATAGGCATAAATAGAGATTTCTTCCAGACAATTGGCCAAGTAGTTCTCTTTCAAGTATCTTGGCATGCATGAGTGAGCACTTCCAGCACTGCATCTGTTTGTTGAAACATCTCAATTGATATTCTGTCAGTTCTTGGAACCTTGTTTTCTACCAGTGCCTTCAATGCAGCTTGGACTTCTTCCATCAGTACCATTGGTTCTTGATTGTATGCTGCCTCTTGCAATGGTTGAACACTGACCAATTCTTTTTGGTATAATAATCCTGTGTATTATTTCCATCTTCTTTTCCTTTGTCATTTAATATCTCTCCATAGAATCCTTCACTATTGCAGTCAAGGCTTGAGTGAAGAAATAGCTCTCACTAATTTTTTTTCTTTTTATTGTTTTTATAGAGATGAAGTGAAAGTATACAGCCCAAATTAAATTTGCATGCCCACCTATCAGCGGTTCCTTCTGCTCTCCTTGCCCGGTGACAGCTCACTCCTCCTTTTCACTCTATATACATTGTAGCCTCTTAAAAATCCCCTTTCACCCCCTCTCCACCCTCTCTTCTCCCATCTGGAGGAGACCAGTAGGACAACACGCTAAAAATGCATAGAACCGTAAAGTACACAGATCATATGGTCACACTCTGTTCTCGAGTCCAGTCCATTTTTGTCCAAAGAATTGACCTCAGTATTGTTTTCTGGTCAGAGGCAGCAGCAGGTCTAGTGGCCATGCTCCCAGGGGAACACTCAGGCTGCTGGCCATCAACTATGGTCCTTTATTACAGTTCTTGAGGTGCACTTCTCTTTTTCTTATGTTGCTACAGGGGCTCAACATTCTTTGCCCCGTCATGGCTTTCTGGTGGTACCACGGCATCATCTGATTCTCCTGGTCACACGTCGATACGGTCATCCATTCACGAGTCCTTCTGTCTCCTGGACTCTTTTTCCCTCCTGTCTTTGTTCTTGGTGATCATCTGTTCCAGATGAGTTTGGAGCATTTGGTGTACCTCAGGTGGCAGCTTGCTAGATTTTAAGACCCCAGAAACCTCTCAACACTTCGGGGTGCAGAAGACTCTCTTAGCAATAGGCTGCTTATGTCAACTGGCCTTGATGTCCCCCAAGAGCATGCAGTATTGTATTAAGATTAGAATTTTCAGTTTATGTGGAAGTCTAGCTTAGTTGATCTACTTTCTGCTGTGTGCTGTCAATGCTTTCACTCAATCAAATTTCTATCAACTATCTAATATATGACCAACCCTCTCCCTCTGTCCCTACCCTACAGCTGTCAGAGTCTTTTCTTCTGTCCATGAATCTGTTTTTAAGTCCTTATAGTAGAGATCTCATACAACATTTGTCCTTTTGCCGCTGACTGATTTCATTCAGCGTAATGTCTTCCAAATGAAACCAGGTTACAAGATCCTCCCTAAAATCATCATTGTTTTTTATTATTGCATAGTGTTCCATTGAGTATATATACTATAGTTTGTTTATCCATTTCTCTGTTGGTGGGCATCTAGGTTGATTCCATCTCTTACTATTCTGGACAGTGCTGCAGTAAACATTTGTGTGCATGTATTTGTTCATGTGACAGCCTTTGTTTCTGTAGGATATATTCCGAGAAGTGGAATCACTGGATCAAATGGTTTATCTGTTTCCACCTTTAAAAAGAACCACTAAATTTCTTTCCAAACAGATTGTACCATTTTGCAATCTCACCAGCAGTGTAGGAGAGTTCTGAGCTCTCCACAGCCTCTCCAGCACTTGTTTTCTGGTTCTTGGATTATGGCCAACCTAGCTGGAATGAGATGGTATCTCATCGTAGTTTGGGTTTGGATTTCCCTGATAGCTAACGATCATGAGCATGTCCTCAGGTGTCTTTTGGCTGCCTGGATGTCCTCTTTGGTGAAGTGCTTTTGTCCATCACTTACTTGTGTTGTTTACCTTTTTCTTGTTGCAGTACTGTGTAGATTATGGAGATCAGATGTTGATCCAACATGTAGTTGCCAGATATTTTTTCCCACTTTTTAGGGGGTCTTTTAAATCCATTGATGATGTCTTTGGATGAGCGAAAGTGTTTGATTCTTAGTAGGTCCGACTCATCTATTTTCTCTTCTGTTGATCATGCTTTGTCAGATCTTGAAGTCTGTCTAAGCTGTATATAAAAATTTCCATTGTGTACCTATTTTTTCTTGCATGATCTTTATTGTTTAGATTTGATATTAGGTCTTTGATCCAATTTGAGTTAGTTTTTGTGTAAGGTGTGAGATATGGGTCTTATGTCAATTTTTTGAAGATGGATATCAATTTTGCCAGCACCATTTGTTATAAAGACTGTTTTTACCCCAGTTTAAAATCTTAAGGCCTTTGTCAAATATCAACTGTTCATAAGAGGATGGTGGCATCTGTGGGGTCTCAATTTGGTTCCACTGAATTGTATGACTTTTTTGGTACCAGAACCAGGCTGTTTTGACCACTGTGGCAGTGTAATAGGTTCTGAGATTGGGTGGTGTGAGGCCACCCACTGTGTTCCTCTTCTTTAGTAATGCTTTACTCATCCGGGGTTTCTTCCCTTTCCAAACAAAGTTGGTGATTTGTTTCTCCATCTCATTGAAAAATGTCACTGGAATTTGTTTTGGGATTGCATTGTATATGTAGATCACTTTGGATAAAACAGACATTTTCACAATGTTAGTTCTTCCTATCCATGAGCAGGGTAGGTTTCTCCATTTATGTAAGTCTCTCTTGGTTTCTTGCAGTAACGTCTTGCAGTCTTGTAGTTCTTTATGCATAGGTCTCTTATTTCTCTAGATCTGTTCATAAATATTTTGTGTTCTTGGGGGCTATAGTAAATAGTACTTACTTAGTGATTTCTTCTTTGATGGTCTCTTTGTTGGCATAAAGGAATCCTACTGATTTACTTATGTTTATTTTATATCCTGATACTTTGCTGAACTCTCCTACTGGTTGAAGTACTTATGAATTTTTAGGCACTGTCTGCATATACAAGCATGTCATCTTCAAATAGGGAGATTTTTACTTCCTTACTGGTGCAGATGCCGTTTATTTCTTGGTCTTGCTGAGTTGCTCTGGCTAGAACTTCTAGTACAGTGTTGAATAAAATTGGTGAGAGTAGGCATCCTTGTCTAGTTTCCATTCTCAAGGGGACTTCTTTCAGTCTCTCTCTATTTAGGATGATGTAGGTGGTTGGCTTTGCGTAGGTGTCCCTTATTGCATTGAGAAATTTCCCCTGTATTCCTACTTTGCTGGGAGTTTTTAGCACGACTGGGTGTGGGACTTTGCAACATGCCTTTCTTGCATCAATTGACAAAATCAGATCATTCTAATCTTTTGGAATATTTATGTGGTTGATCATATTAATTGTGTTTCTGATGCTGAATCAGACTTGCATCTCTGTATAAGTCCAAGCCAATCACGATGAATTATTTTTTTGATATGTTGTTGAAGATTTTTGCATTTAGGTTCATGAGTGATATTGGTCTGTAATTCTCCTTTTTAGGGGGTCTTTCCTCAGCTTTGGTATCAGGGTTATGCTGGCTTCATAGAATGAACTTGGGAGTATTCCATCTGTTTCTATGCTGTAAAATAGTCTCGGTATTATTGGAGATAACTCTTCCTTAAGAGCTTGGTAGAATTCTGTGGTGAAGTCATCCAGGTCAGGCCTTTTTTTGATTGGTAGTATTTTGATGACTTTTTCTATCTCGTTTTTTTGTGATTGGCTTATGAAGTTGTTCTACTTCTCCTTGTGATAATTTTGGTAGGTGATACGAATCTAGAAACTTGTCCATTTCCTCTGGGTTTTCAAATCTGTTAGAGTACATTCTTTTGTAGTATTCTGTTATGATTATTTCTGATTTCAGTGGGGTCTATTGTGACATCTCCCATTTCATTTCTTATTCGGGTTGTGTGTTTCCTCTTCTGTTCCTCTTTTCTAAGTTTAGCCAATGGTTTGTCAATTTTGTTGATCTTTTCAAAGAACTGGGTTTTGATTTTGTTAATTTTTTCAATTGTTCTTCTATTCTCTCATGTAATTCTGCTCTTTATGATCTGTTTTCTTCTGGTGTCTGAGTGGTTCCTCTGTTGCTCTCTTTCTACTTGTTCAAGTGTGAAGGTTAATTCTTTGATTTGAGTCCTTTCTTCCCTCTGGATGTGTGCATTTATGGAGATGAATTCACCTCTGAGCACTCATTTTGCTGTATCCTATAGGTTTTGGTAGGATGTGTTTTCATTCTCATTTGATTTCATAAATTTCTTAATTTTGCACCTTATTTCTTCTGTAACTGATGGCTTTTTGAGCAAGGTGTTGTTCAGTTTCCATGAGTTCACATTTCTACCTATTTTTTTTCTGCTATTGATTTCAACTTTTATGGCTTTGTGGTCTGAGAAAATGTTATGCAACAATTAAATGGTTTGGATTTTGTGGAGACTTGCCTTAATCCTAACACATGGTCTATTCTGAAAAATGTTCCATGGGCATCGGAGAAGAAGGTGTACTTATCTGTTGATGGGAAAAAGTTCTGTATATGTCAGTGAGGTCAAGTTGGTTAATTGCCGCTAGAAGATCTTCTGTGTCTTTACTGAGCCTTTTTCTGGATGATCTGGCCATTACTAAAAGTGGAATGTTGAAGTCTCCAACTGTTATTGTGGAATGATCTATCTCATTTTTCAACATCATCAGTATGTTCAATATATTTAGATGTTCTGGTATTGGGTGCATAAATATTCAATATTGTTATATCCTGCTTATTTATTGAGTCTTTTAGCAATACATAGTGACCGCCCTTGTCTATTATGGTGGATTTTACATTAAAGTCTATTTTATCTGAGATTAGTGTTGCCAATTCTGCTCTTCTTTGTATGTTGTTAGCTTGGTATATATTTTTCCATCCTTTAATATTCAATTTGTTCATACTTTTGAGTCTAAGTGGTGTTTCTTGTAAGCAACATATTGATGGATTGTGTCTTTTGATCCAGAATGTCACTTGCTGTTTCTTCATTGGAGCATTCACTCCATTTACATTCAGTGTAATTATTGATATGTCTGTGTTTAGTGCTGTCATTTTGATTCATTTATTTTTGTGTTGATGTTTTTCTGTGTTGCTCTTAATATTCTGTCCTGGGTCATTCTTCTGTATGGGTTGACTTTTAATCTTTTTCAGTGTTGGTTTTGCATTTGTTGAGGCTCCTGTATTATGTTTCTTGTTTTGATATGTTGCATTGTTATTATGCTTTGCAGCTACCCATATGATCCCCATTAATGTTCTAAGTTTAAACCCAATTTTAACTTCTGCATATCTTTTTAACTTTCTCTCCACGTGAAAGGACTAAAAGTACTATAGTATATTCCTCTTTTTAGTGTGATGGTGTCATAATTTTCATGATATAATCACTGGATACCTTCTTTTAGTATTGTAGCTTGGATTGACTATAGTCACTTCCCTAACTGAGTAGGATTCTTGATGCTATGTCCTGCATTACCCCTTTAAATATACACTTAATGGTTTTGTTTTTCTAACTAAAGAGCTTCCTTCAGTATTTCTTGTATTTTTTTGTTTGGTTTCTACAAAGTGTCTAAGCTTCTGTTTATCTGTGAATGTCTTAATTTCATTTTCATATTTGAGACACAATTTTGCGGGATATATAATTCTTGGTTGGAAGTTTTTCCCCTTCAAGGCTTTGAAGATGTCATTCTACTGTCTCCTGGCCAAAACTGTTTCTGCCAAGAAGTCAGATGAAAGCCTACAGGGCTTCCCTCTGCATGTTAGCTTTGCTTTGAACCTCACTGCCTTTGAGAGCCTCTGTTTATGTTTCATTTTATTAAGCTTGATTATATTATGTCTTGGGGTCTAATTTTTGTGGTGTTTGATATCCATCTTGGGAATCTATGTTCTCTTCTTTCATAATTTTAGGGAAGTTTTCCATCAGGAATTCTACAATATTCTCTGCATTTTCAGCTATACTTCCCTGTTCAACAACTCCAATTATTCATAAATTATTCCTCTTAATAGAGTCCCACATGTTTCTTAATGTTTCTTCATTTTTTTATTATTTCTTTTCTCTGATTTTTCCTCATGAATCCTGGTGGCAGTTAGTCTCAAGTTCACTAACTCTGGCTTCCATTTCATTAGTTGTGTACTTATGACTTTGGATTCAACTGTCTAATTCTGTAACTTTATTGTTGATCTACTGGATTTCAGATTGTTGATGTTCTGTCAGTTCAATTAGCTTAATTTTTCATTCTGTCCTCCTGCATTTTATTTAATCTCTAGAAGGGCTCCATATATAATTCTTTCATACTCAACCTCTGATAGTTTCAGAAAACTTTCTTCATCTGGAAAGTTTTTTGATTCCTTATTTTAGGAGTTTTCTGGAGCTATGTTGAACTGTTTCTTTAAATGATTAGCAATTGACTGTTGCCTGCATGCCATCTAGAAGCTGTTCAGTTTCTCTGGTGTTACCTCAACAGGAGCTGAGTCATAATTCTAAGAGGAGAGTCAGTTACCTGCCACATCTATGTACTCAAGCAACTGGCCCAAGATGGACTCTCTGGGGTGGCAGGCTCTGTGGAGTCACCAGAGGGGACCTCAGTCAATGCTGAAGAGTGGAGGAGATGCTGCCAGGCCACTCAGCAGTCAGTTCTTCAGGCAGTCTTAATTTAAACAGGTACTTTACTGCTAAGCCACAAGCTGTCCCAAAGCTGCCAAAAATCAGTCAGGCCCTCATGTGTAGCAGGTTGTGCCTTCTGATTGAGAATGAAAGCACTTCATAGGCTATCCCCAGATGCTATGATGTAGTTCAAAGTAGGTGGTAGTTACGACCTTGCTGCCCTCTTCTGCTGGGCACCTGTAGGGTACAATTTTCCTAAACACAGCTTTTCTGCTGGAGAAACACTTTCTGGACAGGTGCTTCTTCTCAGCTTGGGAATTAACCCCTGCTGAGACCTCCAGTTGGGTAACTATGTCTCCCAACTGACCAAGATGGCAGCTCACCTGAGCTGCCCTTCCCACCGTGAAACAGCAGAATTATGGCAGCTCAGAAGAGAGAGGTTAGAGGGGTGGTGGTGTCCTCAGTCAACAGCTGGGCTCTCAAAATTCCCAAGCGTAGTCTCTCTGCTGCACTATATGCTGTTTACTTAAGCACTGCAGTTCAGCGTATTGGCTGGCTTGTGTGCAGGTCCTGCCTCCCAGATAACAAAGATGGCATCAGTACCTGCAGTCCTCCCAAATGGTAAGTCAACTAGATTGGGATTCATTGTGTGCTGGCTGGTGTTAGAGAGGTAGTTTCTGGTCTACCAGCATGTAGTTTAATCTAACAATGCTATGCCAGATGCTAGGGCTCCCCAGACGTCCATGCTGTTCTGTTAAATTATCAATCCAGACCTTAGTTCTTAGAGGAAATTGAAGAGATATGTGTTTAGCCTGCCATCTTGGTCCCACCCTTCACTATTTTTCTTTTTCAAAATGTCTTGGAAATGTTGACATTTTTATTCTATTATATAAAATTTAGAATGAAATTTTTTTTCATTCTCTTCCCCACAATATTCCCCCTCTCCTACCCAAAACTTTGATATCCTATCTGAATCATTCTATTTCAGTTTGAGAAGGATTCATATTTTTAAGATCTTCAACTTTTCTATCCTGGAAAAATATTACATTTTGACTTCTATTTGGGTTTGTTTTATATGCTTTGGTAAATTTTGGGAAACCCTGGGCCTCCAGGGTTGCCGTGAGTTGGATCCCACTCAACAGCACTTGGCTTGGCTTGGTAAAATTTCGTACCTTCCCATGCATACAGCTTCTACATTTATTGTTAAAGATACTGTTTACTGTTTCTCCATAAAATATCCTTACGAATTAAGACTTACACAGCAAAGTAAAATGCCTTCAGGTACCAGGTGCAAAAAGGTTTGTGAAACAGATTTAAGATAGTAGAGAGGCTGAAAGGAAGCAGAGTGAATGCAATTGCCTACAGGGACTCAGATTCAGATTCAATGTTAAAAAAAGACAGAAACAGAAACGTTGAGATGAAATAAGATGACCATTGTGGACTGGATTCATTCTGGAGTTTGCCATCTCTACTTAAACTCCTTTTGGAAATGATCACTAACTTAGCCATTAGTTTTTAGGAATCTAACTTCAGACATATTATTAACATTGCTTTTAAAAGTAATGATTATATCATGTTTTTAATTTATCTAGTTGAATTACAATGGCATACCAAATCTGAGAGGAATAAACTAACTCTGACTGAATAAACACAGTTCTAAAGTTCAGGGCATCATGCTCTCAAATACAAAAGGTAGATATTTTGTCGTGTACCCACAAAAACTATTTTGCTATTAAGTGGGTAGTTTTACCTGCTATGTGGAAATTAGCATCTAAAAGAAGATAAGATACTGGAACAAAAGTAAATACAAGATTAATAACATAATAGGGGTTATCCCTTAAATGCACTATCTACATGGTAGAATGTACGACATACTGCTACTGGGTTCATTTAAATCAATAAGTACATGACAGGAATATGCAATATCATGGACAGCTGGACACGTTAAAAATAAACAAGCAAAGAAGTGGCCTAACAGTGAAAAGGATCGGGGTTATACATTCAAATTTAAAAAATGTGTATGCCTGTGCATTATCCTGGAATTCTGTCATAAACCAAAAACAAAATTCTCCTGGGAATTGAAATAAATTGTAGAAAAAACATTTTTACATTGTTCTGTCACAAATTAACATAAAACTTTTAACTTCCTCTGCTTTGAAGTCATGGAAAGTATGATTCATTCTATGGACACAAGTGAATGAAAGCACTAACTGGTTGACTTCTCCCTAATGAGGATACTGAAAGTATAGAAAGATTTTCAAAGTACTAAGATATTTCCCTGTAAGATTTTCATAAATCTTTAATATTTCTAAAATTCATGGACAGATAAGGCAGAGACATTTGTCAGGACTTGTTGAATGGATGACATACGGTGCTTCTATCTTCACTATTTACTGTTATTCTTTTCTTTGATCTCATGAGACTTTCAGAAACAATGTTTTGATAATAGGAGATGGGAAGAATAAAATTGCCAAACATAAACTGTTATCATTGCCACCACTTCAGTTTGTAACCTGAACTCAAAATATATCCCTGTCCTAGGCGGAGTTCTCTATAGAAGCAAAAGCTGCAAAGCATCTATCCATCTGTCTATCTATACACAAAGATTTGTATCAAGAAAATGATTCACATGGTTGTAAAGACCAGACAGTCCCAAGTTTGTCGGTCAGGTTGGAAGTTTCTCCTTAGTCATGTGCCTGCGGGGGCTGACAAACCAAAGATTCACCGGTCAGACAATAGGCCTCTGGCTCACAGCCTGTGGAGGGCAATAAATACTAAGATTTGCAAGTAAGCTGGCAGGCCATTGGCTCATAGACTGCTGCTGCTGTTGTCATTGTTAGGTGCCATCAAGTCTTACTCATAGTGAGCCTATGAACAACAGAACGAAACACTGCCAGTTTTGTACCATGTCCATAATCATTTTTATGCTTAAGCCCATTGTTGAGGTCACTGTGTCAATAAATCTCATTGATAGTCTTCCTGTTTTTCACTGACCCTCCACTTTACCAAGCATGATGTCCTCCTATGGGGACTGATCCTTCCTGACAACATGTCCAAAGAATGTAAAATGCGGTCTTGCCATCTTTGCTTTCAAGAAGCACTTTGGTTGGACATTGTCCAGAACAGATCTGTTTGTTCTTTGGCGGTCTACGGTACATCCAACATTCTTCTCCAAAACAACAATTCAAAGCCATCAATTGTTCTGTCTTCTTTGTTCGCTGTCCAGCTTTCATATACATATGATGCAATTGAAAATACCACGGCCTCTCGTCATGAGTTGGATCCAACTCTATGGCACTTGGCTTGGCTGGCTCAGGGCAAATCAAGGTCAATTGGCACAACTAGTGTTTTGCTAAGAGTCTTCTGCACCCCACATTGGTGAGTGGCATCTTGGGTCTTAAAAGCTACCATGCTGCCATCTGAGATTGAACAAATGGTCCCAACTCATCAGGAACAGATGATCACCAAGGACCAAAATGACATTGGGGAAAGGGAACCCAGAAGACAGAGAGACCCTCATGAGTGGGTAACTACATCAACATGTGACTGGAAGAACCAGATGGTGCCTGGCCACCACCAGCGATAGCTGTGGTGCGGCTCACAAAGTTAATTCTCACTGGCAACAAGAATAAAAAGAAGTGTACCCTGAGATCTCCACTAAAAGGTGGTCTGAGGCCTTGGGGTTCCTCTGGTAGCGTGGCCCCTGGCCCTGTTGCTGCCCATGTCCGTAAGTCATGATGGAGGTCAACTCTTGGGACAGAAATGGATTGGACTTGGTGACACAGAGTGACCATATCATGTGTGCACTTCATGGTTCTATGAATCTATAGAATGTCATCCTGCTGACCTCTTACTGGAGGCAGGGGGGAGGATAAAAAGGAGGGGATAGAAGATTGTTCAGAGGATATGACTTGTATAGAATGGAGAGGAAGTTGTGTTGTCACTGGGCAGGGAGAGCTGTGGGAGCTGCACATAGGCAGACATGCAAATTTATATGGAAATGTCCATTTTCACTCAATCATAATTAAAAAAAAGAAAGACAATATCGCGGCTTGGGTCAGGTACACTTTAGTCTTCCAGGTGACATCTTTACTTTTCAGTACTTTAAAGAGGTCCTTTGCAGCAGGTTTTCTCAATGCAATGCATCTTTGGATATCTTGATGCTGCTGCCACGGGTGTTGATTAGGAACCCAAGCAAAATGAAATCCTTGACAACTTCAATCCTTCCTCCATTTATGACGCTGTTGCTTACTGGTCCAGTTGTGAGGATTTTTGTTTTCTTGATGTTGAGGTGCAATCCATACTGAAAGCTCTGGTCTTTGATCTTCCTCAGTAAGTGTTTCAAATCATCTTCACTTCCAGCAACTAAGTTAGTGTCATCTGTGTAATTCAGGTTATTAATGAGTCATTGCCCAATCCTGATGCCTAATTCTTCTTTGTATGATCCAGCTTCTCAGATTATTTGCTTGGCATACAGATTAAAAGGTATGGTGAAAGGATACAACCCTAACACACACCTTTCCTGATTTAAACCACGAAGTGTCCCCTTGTTCTATGCATGACTGCCTCTTGATCCATACACGGATTCCTTAAGAGTACAATTAAGTGCTCCGGAATTCTCATTCTCTACAATATTATCCACAATTTCTTATGATCCACACAGTTGAATGCCTTTGCATAATCAATGAAACACAAGTAAACATCTTTTTGGTATTCTCTGCTTTCAGCTAAGATCCATCTGACATCAGCAACGATATCTCTAATTCCACATCCTCTTCTGAATCTAGCTTGAATTTCTGGCAGTTCCTTGTCAATATACTGTTGCAGTTGCTTTTGAACGATCTTGAGGAAAATTTGACTTGTGTGTGATATTAATGATATTGTTTGGTAATTTTCACATTCATTTGGATCACCTTTCTTTGTAATGGGCATAAATATGGATCTCTTCCAGTCAGTTCGCCAGGTAGCTGTCCTCCAAATTTCTTGGCATAGACAAGCAAGCACTTCCATCACTGCATCGGCTGAAATATCTCAGAGACAGAGTCAAGATGGTGGACTAGATACATTTCTCCTTAACTCACTCTAAAAACTAAGGCCAGGATTGATAACTAAATGAAGACTTCTGGAAACTCAGTGAGCCCTAGGGTGTGCCATAGGGCTGCCGTTTTGGACTACATGCCACTGAACAGGAAACTCCTCTTTCACTGACCCCACCCTTGTTGAATGGCTGGCCCTCGAGGTCTGAAGGTAACTACCAGCTTTAACTTTTTTCCCTTTTGTTAGCCAGTGGCAGCAATTGGGCTTAACTGGCAGCAAAGTTCTGCCACACTGCTGCTGTGACCAGTGGGTGGAATAGCCACACTTTGAGAGCCTGGCTCTGGACTCTGAGCATCACAGCCCCTCCGCCCCTCTTTCCCAAGTGCTGCTGTTTATCTGGATGTTTCACAGTGAGTGGGAGAGCCTCTGAAGGATGCCATGTTGTCTGACTGGGAGGTGGAGCTACACAAAATGAGGCTTCAGAGGGGGCTGATTCCCAGGCTAGGAGGCAGTGACAGCCGGGGGAGTGCTTCCCCAGAAGTACAACTGTGTTTAGCGCAGTTTACCCTTCAGGTAGGGCCTGGCACCTGATGATAGCAGGGCAGTAGCCTGTCTATACCTTGAACTACATCACAGCATCTAGGGACAGACACTGAGGTGCCTCCATTGCTAGCCAGAAAAAAGGGCTTGCACATCTGACAGCCTGACTGTTTGGGGAAGCTGTCACTTAGCTTTTACTTTTCAAAACAAGAGTACCTAGGGAAATAACTGTGGTGCAACCTGACGGTGTCTTTTCCAATCTTGACTAACCCACAACGTAGGGTCAGTTTACAGCCTCCCAATGATCCCATAAGTAGGGCTGTATCTTTGCCAGCCAGGAGGTGGAGCCTGCTATCATAGAGATTCCACTGGGCCCAGGCAATGGAGTATATAGAGGTAACTAGTGATCAACTTCTATTTCAGCTCCTATTAAGGCAACACTAGAGAAACTAAACAATCTCTAGATGCCCAAAAATCAACAGACCTTGGCCTGACACTTAAGGAAAAATCCAACCATGGCTCCAGAAAGCTCCAAAAAGAAAGAACTAAGGAACTTCCCAAATGAAGAAGCCTTTCTGAAATTTCCAGAGGTCAAGTACAAAAGAATTGTATACAGAGCCCTCCCAGATATTATACAAAATTTAGCAGGCCAAAATGAAAAACCAAGCAAGCTGTTCAAACTGATGGAACTCCAGCACTCTGAAATCCAACAAATCAATAACAAAATTAAAGAACCAGAAAACTCAATTCAAAGCCAAGAGAACAGATAGAACAAATGGAAAACAGACTTTCTGATTTGGGAGACAGAACTACTGACACCAGTATTTATGAAGAGAAATCAGAGAAAAGACACAAGAAAAATGAAGAAGCATTAAGAAACATGTGGGACTCTTATGAAGAGGAACAATCTAAGCAGAAATCCTTAAGACAGTGAGACTCAAAGCAAAGCTAACATTCAGAGAAAAGCCCTGTAGGCTTTTGTCTGATTTCTCAGCAGAAACCATGTTGGCACAGAGACAGTGGGGTGGCACATTCAAAGCCTTGAAGGAGAAAAACCTCCAACCAAGAATTATATATCCTGCAAAACTGTCTTTCAAATGTGAAAATGAAATTAAGACCTTTGCAGATAAACAGAAACTCAGAGACTTTGTGAAAAACAAACCAAAGCTACAAGAAATGCTGAAAGAAGCTCTTGGCTTAGAAGAACAAACCCATTAACTCTATATTTTAGGAGACAATACAGGACACATGATCCAGAAACCTACTCAGTTAGGGAAGGCACAAAACTCCAACCAAAACTATAATACTAAAAGAAGTAATTCAGTGATCATATCATGAAAACCATGATACCACCACATTAAAAGGAGGGGTGTATTATAGCAGTTATAGTCCGTCCATATAGAGAAGTAGTGTTTTAGTCAGCTAGGGCTGCTCTAACAGAAATACCACAGAGTGGGTGGCTTCAACAAAGGAAGGTTTATTCTTACACAGTCTGGTAGGCTACAAGTCCGTAGTCAGGGTGTCTGCTCCAGGGGGAGGCTTTCCCCTTGTCGGCCCTGGAGGAAAGTCCAGTACTGCATCAGTCTTTGTCCAGGGAGCATATTGGCGCAGGAACCTCAGTCTGAAGGACGCGCTCTTCTCCCAGTGCAGATTTCTTGAAAGTGCGAGGTTCCCAATTCTCTGCTTGCTTCTCGTTCCTTTTATCTCTCACAGATTGAAAGGATCAAGGGTGCGACAAGCCGTACTCCAGGGAAACTCCCTTTACAGTGGAGCAGGGAGGTGATCTTATAAAGGGATTTACAGCCCCACCCTAATCTTGAACATACAGCACAGGAAAACCACAAAATGGAGGACAGTCACAAGATACTGGGAATCACAGCCCAGCCACATGACTACACATATTTTGGGGGGGACACAATTCAATCCATGACATCCCACCCTTTGGTACCCCAAAAATCACATCATAGAAACATGTAGCACATTCATCTCACCATAGCAAAATCATGTCCATCCCATACGACAGAAGTCTTAAATCAGCTCCAAGTCCAAAACACAAAAACTTTCCTACATTTGTGAAACCTAGAAGGTAAGCTATCTGCTTCTAAAGGTACAGTGGCAGGGCAGGCACAAGTTAGACATTCCATTGTAAATAGCAGAAATTGCAGGAAAAGAAGGCGTTAACAGGCAACAAGCAAGTCAGCAGAAAACATTACATTAGCTCTCAAAGCTTTGGAAATACTCTTACATTTTCTGAGACATTCTACACAATGGCCCTGCTCTCCAGACTCTAGGTATTGGCCACACTCTGGATTTTGAGTGGAGACCTCCAGCCCGGTGCTACAACTGTGCCTTCAAGGCCCATTTGGACAGAAACTCTGCCTCATTGGCTTTAGGAGCACCCTAAGCACAACTGAGTAGCAATTCCAGCCTTATGAACACAGGACGCCATGGTTCCACCCATTCAAACCCCTGAGGTCACGGCCATACCTTTTGAGACTGAGGCAGCTCAACTTCTCATGCTGTTTGTCTCTTCTTCTTCAGCTTCCTGTGGCTGCACGGCCCGGGCCTCAGGCCCACATCTACCCTGCCGGGCAAGTGTTCCAAAGCTGTGTAGCTCCACTGATTTAAGTACCCGGAGGCACCCTACTCCTGCTGGAAAGCATCCTACCCAATGGCACTCAGCTCTCTCACTCTGTGGGTCAGCAAGGCCGGCTCCACCGACTTAAGTGCCTGGAGGCACCCCATTCCACGAGGAAAACACTGCACAGGCACTCAGCTCTCTCACTCTGTGGGTCAGCAAGGCCAGCTCCACCGATTTAAGTGCCTGGAGGCACCCCATTCCACGAGGAAAACACTGCACAGGCACTCAGCTCTCTCACTCCATGGGTCGGCTCCAGCGCTGCCTCTGGTTCTGCTGCTGCCGCTACCAGTTCTCTGTTGTTTCTCACCATCTGCATCTTTTTTGTTTCTTTTGAATCTTCTATCCATTCACAGTTTCAAAATAGATCCCACATTTTAGGTATTTGCTAGAGCAGCACCCCACTGTCACAGTACCAAATTCTGTTTTAGTCAGCTAGGCTGCTCTAACAGAAATACCACACAGTGGATGTCTTTAACAAAGGAAGGTTTATTCTTACACAGTCTGGTAGGCTACAAGTCCGTATTCAGGGTGTCTGCTCCAGTGGAAGGCTTTCCCCTTGTTGGATCTGGAGGAAAGTCTGGTATTGCATCAGTCTTTGTCCAGGGAGCATCTTGGCTCAGGAACCTGAGGTCTGAAGGACACGCTCTTCTCCCGGTGCAGATTTCTTGATAGTGGGAAGTTCCTAATTTTCTGCTTGCTTCTCTTTCCTTTTATCTCTTGCAGGCTGAAAGGATTAGGGTGGGACTGTAAATCTCTTCATAAGATCACCTGCCTGCTACACTGTAAAGGGAATTTCCCTGAAGTATGACTTGCCCCACTCTTAATCCTTTCAACCTGTGAAAGAGAAAAGGAAAGAGAAGCAAGCAGAAAATTGGGAACCTTGCACCATCAACAAATCTTCACCGGGAGAAGAGCGCATCCTTCAGACTGAGGCTCCTGCACCAAGATGCTCTCTGGACAAAGACTGATGCAATACTGGACTTTCCTCCAGAGCCGACAAGGGGAAAGCCTTCCCCTGGAGCAGACACCCTGAATATGGACTTGTAGCCTACCGGATTGTGTAAGAATAAACCTTCCTTTGTTAAAGACATCCACTATGTGGTATTTCCTATTTAGGTAAATAGGTAAATAGACTGAATGCTGCAGTAAAGAGATGACATCTTGGATCAAAAGACACAACTGTCTATGTGCAGCTTACAAGAAACTCACCTTAGACTTAGAGATATGAACAAACTGAAAATTAAAAGATGGAATAATATATACCAAGCTAACAATATATGAAGAAGAACAGGTGTGGAAATACTAATCTCAGATATAATAGATTATACTGAAAAAAAAAGCTCACTAAAGACACAGATCTTATTGTGACAATTAACCAACTAGACCTCATCAACATATACAGAACTTTCTATTGACCATGTTGAGTGAAATTAGTCAGTGGCACAAAGACAAATATGGTATGAGAACCTTACATTAAGAACTTGAAAACTGACTCATGTACAGAAGAAAAGACTGACGGCTGCAAGCAAGCGTGGGGAGGGAGGGAAAGGGCTGGTTATGGATTAGATAGTTGATAGAAATTTGGCTGGGTGAAATCAATGACAGTACACTTTAGAAAGATCAATTTAACTGGACTTCAACATAACCTGAAAGCTCTTTCAATCTTATCCCAAAAGGTAAGGACAGAGTAGCAGAGGTGGGGGTCTGGCAACCATGCCCTCAGAGGACATTGAGGCCAATTGGTATAACTAGCCTAGTGCTAAGAAAGTCCTCTCCACTTCATATTGGTGAGTGGCATCTGGGGTCTTAAAAGCTAGCAAGCCGCCATCTGAGGTACACCAAATGGTCCCAACTCATCCGTAACAGATGATCACTAAAAACAAAAATGACACTGGGGAAAGAGAATCCAGAAGACAGAAGGACCCATGTGAATGGATGACTATGTCAACATGCAACCAGGAGAACCAGATGGTGCCCAGCCACCTCCAGAGACAGCCGTGATGGGAGGACAACACAAGAATAAGAAGAGGTGTTGTTAGTCTTGTAAAATTCTATCATGCAATCTTCAGCATTATTTCTGTCACCAAGGTGGTATTTTCCAACTACCAGTCCTTCTGGTTTGTCTCCAGCTTTTGCATTCCAGTCACCAGTAATTATCAATGCATCCTGATTGCTGGTTCAATCAATTTCAGACTGAAGGACCTGGTAAATATCTTCAGTCTCTTCATCTTTGGCCTTAGTGGTTGGTGCACAAATTTGAATAATAGCCATATTAACTGGCCTTCCTTGTAGGCATATAGATATTATCCTGTCACTGACAGGATAGTGCTTCAGGACAGATCTTGAAATATTCTTTTTAATGATGAAAGCAATACTGTTCCCTTCAACATTTTGTTCCCAGAATAGTAGACCATATAATTGTTGGGTTCAAAATGTCCAAAATCAGTCCATTTCAGAAAAACTCACTAATGCCTAAGATATCAATGTTTATGTGGTCCATTTCATTTTTGATGATTTCCTAGATTTGTACTTCTTACATTCCATGTCCCAATTATTAATGGACATTTGCAGCTGTTTCTTCTCATTTTGAGTCATGCCAAATCAGTGAAAGAAGATCCACAGGGCCTTACTCCATCTATGTCATTAAGGTCAACTCTACTTTGAAGAGGCAGCTCTTCCCCAGTCATCTTCCGAGTGCCTTTTGGCACCACATCTGACAATGTTCTGCTGCTATTCATGAGGTTTTCCCTGGCTAATGCTTTTCAGAAGTAGACTGCCAGGTCTTTCGTCTTAGTCTTAGTCTGCAAACTCAGCTGAAACCTGTCTGCCATGGGTCACCCTGCTGGTACCTAAATACCAGCAGCATAGCTTCCAGCATCACAGCAACAAGCAAGCCTCCACTGACAGACAAGTGGGGGGCTGTTCACTCTGTCTTTACCCTCCTTACCTGATGCTGTTGTCCCCCTTACTTGATGCTGTTACCCGCCTTATCTGATGCTGTTACCCGCCTTATCTGACGCTGTTACCCGCCTTATCTGACGCTGTTACCCGCCTTATCTGATGCTGTTACCCGCCTTATCTGATGCTGTTACCCACCTTATCTGATGCTGTTACCCACCTTATCTGATGCTGTTACCCACCTTATCTGATGCTGTTACCCACCTTATCTGATGCTGTTCCCCGCCTTATCAGACGCTGTTACCCACCTTATCTGATGCTGTTACCCACCTTATCTGATGCTGTTACCCGCCTTATCTGATGCTGTTACCCACCTTACCTGATGCTGTTGTCCCCCTTACTTGATGCTGTTACCCGCCTTATCTGACGCTGTTACCCACCTTATCTGACGCTGTTACCCACCTTATCAG
The DNA here is from genome assembly GCA_028571685.1 of Heterohyrax brucei. Taxonomy (NCBI): domain Eukaryota; kingdom Metazoa; phylum Chordata; class Mammalia; order Hyracoidea; family Procaviidae; genus Heterohyrax; species Heterohyrax brucei. The sequence continues at coordinate 135,726,318 of CM053150.1, forward strand.
ACGCTGTTGTCCCCCTTACTTGATGCTGTTACCCACCTTATCTGACGCTGTTACCCGCCTTATCTGATGCTGTTACCCACCTTATCTGATGCTGTTACCCACCTTATCTGATGCTGTTACCCGCCTTATCTGACGCTGTTACCCACCTTATCTGACGCTGTTACCCACCTTATCTGATGCTGTTACCCGCCTTATCTGACGCTGTTACCCACCTTATCTGACGCTGTTACCCGCCTTATCTGATGCTGTTACCCACCTTATCTGATGCTGTTACCCGCCTTATCTGATGCTGTTACCCACCTTATCTGATGCTGCTATCCCCTTTACCTGATGTTGTTATCTGCCTTACCTGATGCTGTTACTTCCTTACCTGATACTGTTACCCTCCTTACCTGACACTATTACCCTCCTTACCTGATGCTGTTACCTTTCTTACCTGATGCTGTTACCCTCCTCTTACCTGCAGAGATTCTCAAACCCCAAGATCAGCCGTAAGATCCAAGCTCAAGTCCCAAGAACCACAGGTCAGATGAACAGTAGCCAGCTGCAGTATCCAGAGTAAGCAAAGGCCCACAAACCTTACCAGAAAGGCTGCCTACATTACATGTAGATCACACCCCAAGGGAACCCCCTTTCAACTGATTGGCTACTCGTAGCAGATCCCATCATGGAGATGATTACATTATGTCCAATATCTCAAAGAGGTGAGTATACCATTATATGACTGGCAAATTACATCATAACTACAAAACCACTAAGAATTCTGGCCTAGCTAAGTTGGACACACAACTTGAACAATCATAACCTGACAAATCTCCTTAAACCACAGATAATCTGTGAATAAAGACAAAAATAAAATCATACTTGTGCTTAACATGATACAACAAACGTGCACAACCAAAAATGTTATAGCTCAATTTACATATTATAATTATAAATGAAGAAAATAAAAATTTTGATACACACATTTAAAGAAGAAATATAAAAATTACTGTCCTCATTTCTGCAGTTGGTCACATGGTTGTAGCTGATATTTAGAATTAACTTCTTCCACCATCTATTCTATATTTCCTTTTCTTCATCAAGCACCTAAACTGGCCACGGTTTTTTGTCTTCATTCCCAAAGGGTCAAGGCCATTAGTAGTCATGTTGGAACTGGGTTTCTATAGTTTTCCATTGACAAGACACATTGGTACTAAGAGACACTATAAAGAATCTCTTGTATTCCAGACATACTCTTCTATACTTCCATTACATAATATCAATCTGATTTCCTATTGGTAATCAAGATAAATCACATCAGACAGGATGGTAACTCCCTTCTTTGCCTGTTTATCCAGAGGCTTGTTTACAAGCTCAAAGTGGCCAGGTGGCATTGTCAGTTTCCAGTTCAACAGAATCAGTTCTATGTCTCCAGGTGGGAGCATGCCTCCCTTTAGAACTAACAGTTCTAGATATATTGAGCATAGCGTTGAAGAAACAGGAAGCAGAAGTTTTGCAAGTGGGTCACTAGGGCTAATGGTGAGAGGTGCTACTCCCGTTTCCACCCCTTGATTCCTCGACTCATGAATCTTGGCTAGCAAAGAAACAGTGCCATATATCAGATACTGGTTTAAGTATATACAGCCTCCTGGAGAACATTTTACCAGCCCCGTAAGGTATTATCACCTTACTGATGCTGCAAGTGTGTCTTTAGAAGGCCATTTCATCACTCTATATAGCTAGCTGCTTCAGGATGATGAAGAACGTGATAAAACCAATGAATTCCAAGAGCACGGGCCAATGGTCACACTTCATTTGCTGTACAGTGAGTCTCTCTGTTTGAAGCTATGCTGTATAGGATATCATAACAGTGGATAAGACATTCCAAAAGTCCACAGATAGTAGTTTTTATAGAAGTGCTGCATTCAGGAAAGGCAAATCTGTATCCAGAGTAAGTGTCTATCCCATAAAAAACAAAATATTGCCTTTTCCATGACACAAGAAGTCTAATGTAATGAACCTGCCACAGGTTGCTGACTGATCACCTTGAGAAATGGTTCTACCTCAGGGACTCATAAGCACATACAAGTCAAACTATGATGATAACTGCTTTGAGTCCACTGTCCTTTATGGTAACCACATCCACTACCGACTATCACTGCTTAGCCCTTACTACCGTGGTATCCAATCAACCCCACCATAGTTAGGTGTCTTAAGTCAGTTAGTGCAGTTTCCACTGCCAAATCTAACTTACATAAAATAGCAATCATAGCTATCTGTTCCTTACAGTTTGGGTAAAAGGCGTGTCCTTTAGGCACTTCATCCAGCCAAGTGCCATCGAGTCGGATCCGACTCATGGCGACCCTATGCACTTCATGTGCAGAACAATTTCCTTAATGCTTTGGATACTTTCTTCTACAACATACCAAGGTAGGTCTGGTATATCAACTTGACTTAGTATAGGCCACCACATAAACCATTCTTTAGTTACTCAACGAGATAAGCTTTTAGATTATTTTATAATCTGTGAAGCCTTGAACTCGTGCCTGTCTTTCACCACTTTTTCTAGCAAATGTGGGACCAGCCAACATTCTTAGTCTGTCAAAACCGTAGAAAGTATCAAACAAGCAATCATTCAGAATCTGACATGCTAGTATTTTGTGTATTTCTATAGCTACTTAACACCATGAATTAGCAGTGCTCCTTTTACTACTAGAAGCAGAATTATCAACATTTTTAAGACTAATCAGACTTGAGTTTGAATTTACAAGCTGCCTCTGAGGGAGAAAAGATCTGGTGATCTGCACCGATTAAGATTCCAGCCTAAGGTATCCTCTGGTGCAGTTCTGCTTCGTCTTATGTGGTTGCTATGAGTTGGAAGTGACTAGACGGCACTCAACAATGGACTCTTTACTTCCACCTGGTTGTATTACCCTTCTAATGTGACTATTAGGGTTCTTTGCAGCCAAAACCAATTTGTTTCAGAAATTGTTCTAGAAGGTGTGGTGCCAATCAAAGAACGTCAGCCAGGAGTCACAGTACTTGAGACTTACTCATTCCACTGCTATTCTTTATCCATGAGCTTGTTTCCTCCCTGGGAAGATGAACGTAATTGTTTATTTCATGTGATTTAAAAATTATGTAAAAATAAACAGCTGATACAGTGGTTGCAACAGTGAGCTCAAACATAATGTTGATTGTGAGGATAGCACAGGACTGGACAATGTTTCATTCTATTGTATTTAAGGTTGTATCTTAGTTATCCAGTGCTGCCGTGGCAGAAATACCACAACTGGTTGCCTTTGACAAAGAGAAATTTATTTTCTCACAGTCCAGTAAGCTAGAAGGCCAAATATAGGCTTTTTCTATAGGTTCACAAGTACCTCAGGTCCAAATGACATGGTCTGATCCTGGCACTGTTTTCTTGGTGATATGAGGTGGCCAATTCTCTCTGCTCACTTCCCTCTTTTATGTCTTGAGTGAGACTGGCTTTTAAATAAAATGCTCTAAAACATGTAAAATACATTTTTTTTTCTCATAAAGACTGCATGGATACCCTTTCCTCTGATGATTCATGGTAATCACTATGAACATTGGTTAAGTTCAATCAAGTAAATCAAAATAACTATTGAGAATGGTGCCCAAGGAAGGCTATTCCAGCATCTATGTACATAGTCCTTTTTTTTTTACTGTCATTTAGTCCTTTTTTTAAAAAAAAAAAAAAAAAAAAGCTTATGTGGCAGTGGTAACAAAAGGACAACAACAACAAAAGAAAGGTTGCTCAAGCAGATTTAAATTTATTTTTCCTTCACATAAAAGTTCAAAAGAGGAAGAGAGGGCCAGGCTGGGCATGCAGCTCTGCTCAACACCGTGTGACAGCGTTCCAGGGAGATTGATAAGGGAAGCAACATGTTTACTGCTCTGCTAAAATACAAGGTAGGAGTTTCTGATGTCAGAAAAAAATGAGCACCAATGATGGCAGAAAAGTCAGAATCTCCACTGCATATGACAGTTTATTTTTATTTCATAACTGTATGTAACGTTTTTTATATATAATATTTTCAAAGTTAAAATATTTCATCTTCAACAGAGAGACCCACAAGAGGGGGTGCCTACATCGACTTGGGACCGGAAGAACCGGATGGTGCCCGGCCACCACCAGTGATAGCCACGACGGAGCTCACAGAGAGGAGCCTCACTGGCAACATAAGAATAAAAAGAGGTGCATCATGAGATCTCCACTAAAAGACCTCAATTGATGGTCCAGCGGTTTCGGGGTTCCTCTGAGAGCATGGCCCCCTGCCCTGATGCTGCCCTTTCCCATAAATTATAACAAAGGTCCACTCTTTGGACAGGAATGGATTGGACTTGGCAAAGCAGAGTAACCATATATTGGAAGCGCTTTATGGTTCTACACATCTATAGGATATCATCTTGCTGACCTCTGGCTGGAGGAAGGGGAGTGGACGGAGAGGAGGGGAAAGGAGACTGTTGGGAGGATGAGACATGTATGGAGCAGAGAGGAATAGTGTGCAGTCACTGGACAGGGAGAGCAGTGGAAGCTGCACATAGGGGGGCATGTAAATTTATATGTGAATGTACATTTTCACTCAGTTATGTTAAATAAAAATAAAAATTAAAAAAATATATTTCATCTTCAAAGTAGTGCTTTGAGGGTTTGAGAATCAAAGTAGATTTTCATTAAACATTGACACAGCAATCTCCCCTTATGTACGGGGATATTTTCCAAGACCCTCATAGATATCTGAAACCAAGGATAGTATCAAACCCTAAATATATTATGTTTTCTCCTATACTCAAGTCTATGATAAAGTTTAATTCATAAATTAGACACAGTAAGAGATTAACAACCATAACTAATGACAAAATAGAACAACTGTAACAAAATACTGTAATAAAAGTTATGTGAATGAGGTCCCCAGACAGGATGGAACAGGAGGGCCTAAAATTTCATCATACTTTTCATTTAATACTTCCAGATCATGGTTAAACACAGGTAACCGAAACCTTGGAAAGTGAAACCCCAGATAAGAGAAGACTAATATAATTTATTTCTTCATTGTAAACTTATTAAATATCACCCTTCTGTTATGCTTGACAGGTGAATGAAATTAGTTTCTGCCCTCTGGCATTGACTTAAACTTAATTAGGAAGCCCAAGTAAGTACACGGATGATTATAGTAAATGCCCGAGGGTGCCATGTACAATACAGGGTCACAGGGGAGAGTTTTCTCTCAGCTAGTGAGCATCGAAGGCTTCCTTGTAAGCGACCTAAACTTTGTAGAAAGAGTAGAACCTTGATTAGTCTACATATGAGAGAATGTCAGTGAATGGAAGTGTTTTCAGCACCTAGTGCTGCTGTAACAAAAATATAAGTGGATGCCTTTAAAAAGAGAAAATTTATTTGTCACAGTGCAGTAAAATAAAAGTCCAAATTCAGGGTATCAGCTCCAGGTCAGGGCTTTCTTTGCTGGCTTTTGAGGAAGGTCTTTGATATTGATCTTCCCTTGGACTGCAAGCTTATAAGGTGCAGAGACCCTGGTCCTTTCCAAAGAATAGGCTCAGCTTCCAGCACTGCATTCTTTGTAGATGGTATTGTTGCTGAACTGGAGCAAGCTCATTCTACCTGTCACTGTAGCCAAAAATTCAGACAGTGGCGTTAATGGAATATTTTATTTGCAGTTTCGCTAGCAATCTGGGAAACAGCTAGCCAAAAGCTGTCCCATTTGGGTTACCGTTCCAGCAGTTTTTATAGCCAGAATTCAAAGGAGTAGATGTTTGTCACAGAACAATACTCAGTACTCAAAAAATTTCATGATATCATAAGGTTTCATTACATCTTATCAAACAGTATGAATTACTCAAAATTTCATTATGTCTTTCCGAGATCTTAATCAATTCCATTTCCTCAGAGATAGGGAGAGGAATGCAGACATGCTAGTCCAGTCTGAGCGTGATAACTGAGGCAGAATATGGAATGCGGCTTAGTAAATTAAATGACTTTTATCAGATTCTTACACTTACCACCATAATAACCTAAGTGACTTTTGTTAGATTTTTACATTTACCACCAGTATGAGGTCCCCAAACCTCTCTGATAGTTTCTTTCCTTTATATCTCAAGAGACTGCCACAAGGCATAAAGCAGTCCTACACACTGAGTCCTGTTTCACCAACACAATGGCTGCCCACCCACCCTATTAACATCACAGAAGTAGGATTTATAACATGGAGGAACATCACACAACACCAGCTATCATGGCCTAGTCAAACTATCACAGACATTTTGAAGGAATGCAACTCAATCTACAACAGGAAGTGAAGAAGACAATTTTTAATCTGGCTGGAAGGATACATTCATACTGAGAAACAGTGAGAGGTGTCAAGGTTAGCTAGGGAACCTGAACTCTGCCACTACATGCTAACTTATTTTATTTCAGAATCTAACATTTTGTAGGGGTTACAAAGGTCGTGGTTTGCATTATAGAACACACATAGTATTGATAAGGTTACCAAGGGAATCTGATCTGCCACATATCTACAGTTCTCCCTGGCAGTTTGTGATGCAAATGTAAGTTCTTTCTGGCAGTTGCGATGCAAATACAACAATTCCTCCCAGTGTTGAAATGAGGCATAAGTGACAGCCTTTGAGGAAAGGGGCAGTAAAAATTCAAGGTATTAAAGAAAGCCCCAGGAAACAACTTAGTAGAAGAAAATACCATAGAGTAATCTCACCTTTGTCTTACAAAACATCTGTCACAAGACAAGCCTAGGGACAGCTTTGCAAATGACCCCTAGACCTTGACCACGGACAGCCTTGCAAGTGACCCCTAGACCTTGACCACATTTTACAACTAACAGGAATTCCAGGTGGCCTTAACCAATCAATGTAAAGGTCAGTTCCCCCCTCCCCCACTTTGTAATCTCATGACTTAAATACTGGGTGCTGAGGAAGCTCGTCATCGCCCCCTGTTGTGTGTAGTTTGGGGTGCATCCCTGGTGCACCAGTATTTTTCCTATTGGGCATATTTTTTAATGAAATTTAACCTTTAAAGTAACAGTGTCACATCTTGAAAATCGCGGACCCTAACATTTGGGGGCTCATCCGGGATTTCAACAGCTACCTCTGCTGCCGGCTGATCTGGTTTGGACCTCACCGGTGAGTCTGAATGTTGTCTGTCTGTGCTCGAGCTCTGGTTCTGGGACTCACTAAGAAAGAATCTGGACGCAGAATTGCTCTCTGAGTCGGAGGCTGGGGGACGCCTCAGCTCTCCATCTGGACAGGCACCGCTGGTTCCTTTCTTGGTTCTGCGGCCTGTAAATCCTGCATCTGGTTTTTGTTTCGTTACTTCTGTGACCAGTCTGTGTCTGTTCCGTTGTCTGTTTGATTGTGTTGTTTGTCCTGATTGTTACTTTTGCCGCCATGGGGCAATCTTCTTCTCACTCTGTAACACCCCTAGACCTGTTCCTTAACCACTTTTAAGATTTCCAGAAACGAGTCAAGACTTCGGCAAGGTGTGGTCAGGAAAACTCCACACACTTTGTAATCTAGAATGGCCGGCCTTTGGTACTGGATGGCTACCCACGGGATCCCTAGACATTAACCAAACCCATTCTGTTTTTCAGGTCATCTTTGGCGATCCAGGTCACCCTGATCAAATGTCATACATTGTTACTTGGCAGGACCTCCTCAGGCGGCCACCTGTGTGGCTACAACCCTATGTTACCCCTAAACAACCTCTTACAACTTATTGAGTCTCCCACCTCCCTACCCCCCAGTTCCCGTTTCTCCTCCTGTCGCCACCGGGGCCGAGGGAGCCAAAGCCATTCTCCAGGGCCTGTATAGGGTCTCCGCAGACCCTCCAGTCCAGACTGCTCCCCCAACCCCTGCCACTTCTGCAGCACCACCTTCCTCTGACCTCCAGAGCCCAGCCCATACCTGCTCAGGTCGATCTTTTCAACCACATGGAGAACCCTCCTCTCATATTTTCCCCTTGCGAGCTATAGGACACATGACTGAAGCTGGGACCCCCTTCTTGGTCTATACTCCTTTTACAACCTCTGATATTTACAACTGGAAAATGCAGAATCCCCCTTTTTCTGAAAAACCTCAAACCTTGATAAACTATCTTTGTAACATACCAGCCCACTTGGGAAGACATACAACAACTTCTCTAAGCCCTCTTTACCACTAAGGAGAGGGCTAATATTGTTTCCCTAGCCAGAAAACAGGTGCCGGGAGATGATGGAAACTTTATGAGTGATTTAGATGAGATTAACCACGCTTTTCCTCTGACTCGCCCAAACTGGGACCCAAACACCACTGCAGGTAAGCAGCGCCTAACTATCTACTGTCAGATTCTTATGGGGGGTCTCCAGGCTGCCACTAGGCACCCCACGAATTTGTCTAAAGTCACATAGGTAATTAAGGAACCCTCAGAATCCCCAGCAGCCTTTCTGGAATGACTACTGGAGGCATACCGCACATATAGTCCCACTGACCTTGAGTCTCCTGAAAACCAATGGGCCATTAATATAGCCTTCGTGGGACAGTCAGCCCCCGACATCAAAGGAAAAATACAAAAAATAGAAGGATTCGAGGGAAAGAATCTATCTGAGCTGATGAAAATTGCTATGAAAACCTTCAACACCCGCGAACTACCAAAAGACAAACAAGCCAAAAAGGTAAGCAGAATCCTCCTGGCAGAAGCCCAGGGCTGCGCGCCGCTGTGCCCTTGGGAGAAGAAACTGGATCAGATGAGGAAAGCCTCCCCTGTAGAGAAACCAGTGTGCCTACTGCAAGGAAATTGGACATTGGAAGGGTGAGTGCCCCAAAATAAAGCCCCCTCAAAAGGTTCTTAACCTAGAGGCCTGAGGGTGTCAGGACTCACCGCCCACCCACCCCCCAGCCCAGGGTAACCTTAAAAGTGGGGGGACAGCTGGTAGAATTCATGGTCGACACCGGGGCTAGTGACTTGGTTCTGACTGAACCCCTGGGGCCTACAACTGAAGCCAAGACCTTGATACAGGGAGCTACTGAGATTAATGCCTATTTATGGACTGACAAATGAAAAGTAGATCTGGGAGCTAAGACTGTCTCCCATTCGTTTATGGTAATGTTTGAATGCCTGTACTCTTTACTTGGAAGAGACTTGTTATCAAAAATGCACTTTGCTGGGGATCATGCTTACCTGACCCCCCAAGTCAATGTGACAGCCCCTTTAGAGGAAAAATACAGATTTTATGATGGTTCTGACAGGGGCCCCTGCTCTATCCTTGTGATATCAGTGGATCAATTGATCAAAGAGATTCCCCAGGTTTGGGCTGAAAACAACTCCCCAGGACTGGCCAAACACCAACCACCAGTTATAGTGACTTTAAAACCATCTGCTGACCCAATTCAGGTGCGGCAGTACCACATTGCGCCAGAAGCAAAGAGAGGGATCAGGGCCCACATTCAAAGACTCAGAAAACATGGAATACTGGTGCCCTGCCAGTCACCCTGGAATACTCCCCTCCTGCCATTGAGGAAGGCAGGAGGGCTGGACTACAGACCAGTCCTAACCCGTACACTCTCCTGAGCTCTCAGTCACCAGAACACCAGGTGTATTCAGTGCTGGATTTAAAGGATGCATTCTTTAGTATACCCCTGAGCCTGCAGAGTCAGCCGCTCTTCGCCTTCAAATGGCAGGACCCGGAAGATGGCTTCAGCGGACAGCTGACCTAGACCTGCCTGCCACAAGTGTTCAAGAACTCTCCCACCATCTTTGAAGAGGCCCTTCATCGGGACTTACATGAGTACAGGCATCAATGGCCTGACATTTCCCTTCTACAATACGTAGATAACTTATTACTCGGGGCACCCAATGAGGACACTTGTTTAAAGGCCACCAAGTCCCTGTTAACTCTCTTGGTGAAATTGGGATATCGAGTCTCCGCTAAAAAGACACAGGTCTATGTCCGGGAGGTGACTTACTTGGGTTTCCAACTCAAGGGGGGACAACGCTCCCTATCCAAAGCAAGAAAACAGACTATCCTTGGGATTCCCACCCTGTGTACACTGCAGCAAGTGAGGGAGTTCCTGGGATCTGCTGGGTTCTGCCAACTCTGCATCCCAAGATTTGCAGAGATAGTGTGCCCCCTATACAAGCTGACCCAAGGAAAGGAAAAGAATTTTATATGGACTAAAGAAACAAAGCAGGCTTTCCAGACTATAAAGAAGTCACTCCTGGAAGCACCAGCATTAGCATTACCCAAACTGGAAAAGCCCTTCCAGCTATACATTGATGAAAATAAAAGAATAGCCAAGGGAGTCCTTACTCAGACACTCGGCCCATGGAAAAGGCCGGTGGCCTATCTGTCTAAACAGCTAGACCCAGTGGCCTCAGGATGGCCAAGGTGCCTTCGAATTGTTGCAGCCACTGCTCAACTAGCAAAAAAGACTCTGATAAACTGACTATATGGGACAGCCCCTGACCATCACTACCCCCCATTCCATCGAGGGAGTCCTGCGTAGCCCGCCTCATAAAGGGATTTCCAATGCCCGGCTAACCCACTACCAGTCGTTATTACTAGATCAGCCCCGAGTTGTGTTTGCTTCTAGCTCAGCCCTCAATCCAGCCACACTGCTGCCTGATCTGGACCTGGAGGCCAAACTGCATGACTGCACTGAGGTGCTTAGCCAACAGCACGGCCTTCGCTGAGATCTTGTGGACGTTCCCTTGCGGGACCCCGATCTCACTCTGTTCACTGATGGGAGCAGTTTTATCAGGGACCACACCAGGTACGCAGGGGCAGCGGTGGTGGCCGAAGATCGGGGGGTCCTCTGGTCACGAGCCCTACCATCTGGAACATCAGCACAACAGGCTGCCCTCAGCCAAGGCGCCAGGCGGTGCGGGCTGCTCCCTGGCCGGGCTCCCGCCACTGCTGCGCGGTCTCAGCAGCCTTCTCAACGCCAGCAGGGGCTCATGGCAGGAGCTGGAGCACGTCTACAGCCAGCACAGCCGCATCCATAACGGGCTGAGCCACACAACCCGCACTCCGGACAGACCCTGCCACAGCGCAGGCACTGCCAACGAGAGTCCCATCGCCAGCCTCGCCGCTGCACGCTGCCCAGTCAACCTTAACACTGCATTAGTGGTGCTGTGCAAGGAGATGTTGCCTGCAGGTGGGACTGCGACAACTGGACATGTCGCTGCTGTGCCAGCTGTGAGGTCTGTATGAGTTAATCCAGGACTACCAGCACCTGCGCCAAGACCTGAGCCTGTGCCAGAATCTGTTCTTGTCGCTGCACTCTGATAGCTCCTACCCACCAGATCCGGCCTCTCAGATGACGAGGAGCCTCCTGACGCCAGCCTGCCCCCTGACCCGCCACCCCTCACTGTGCCCCTGACACGCAATGCCCACGACCAGTGACTACAAGACGCCTTCCACATCAGCGGGCTGAAACAATGGAAGCCTGAGGCAATAACCTAGCCATCCGAGCAGCTAAGGAAGCTGCCCTCAGCCTCCTGGAGATCAATTCTATCCAGCTCCCCGAGCTGACCCTTCCCGAAGAGCCCACCTAGAAGAGAAGAAAGGATGACACTATACTTCAGGAGGACTCCCCATTCTCCCTCAAAAATTGGGAGAGAAGCTCCTCCGCCAGATCCACCAGACCACCCATCTGGGAGCAACAAAAATCCAGGAACTTCTGTCTCCAAGGTACTATATACCCCATCTACCCTGGCTGGATGAACAAATAATGCACACCTGCCAAGGCTGCCAACCCACTTTGCAGGCAGATCTGGTAAGGCCCACCAAGGTAAGAGAGAAAGAGGCACTATGCCTGTAGTACATTGGGAACTGGACTTCACTGAAATTAAGCCCGGCAGATATGCATATAAGTATCTTTTAGTTTTCATAGACACATTCTCTGGTTGGACTGAGACATTTCCCACTAAGAGAGAGACAGCACAGGTAATCTCAAAAAAAAAAAAAAAAGACTCCTAGAAGAACTCATACCTAGGTTTGGGGTTCCATTGACACTAGGCCCTGCCTTTATAGCCATAGTCTCTCAGGGAGTAACATCTGTTCTGGGGATTAATTGTAAATTACATTGTGCCTATCACCCCCAGAGTTCAGGATGGGTAGAGAGGATGAACCAGACCCTTAAAGAGACCTTAACCAAATTGACCCTAGAAACTGGCAGTGACTGGACGGCCCTGCTTCCCTTTGCCTTGATGCCTGTGCGTAATTCTCCCTACCTCCAAGGCCTTACGCCCTATGAAATTGTTTTTGGGAGGTGCGTCCTTGGTGCACCAGTATTTTTCCTATTGGGCATGGTTTTTAATAAAATTTAACCTTTAAAGTAACAGCGTCGCATCTTGAAAATCGCGGACCCTAACACCAGCAGTTATGAAGTGGCAACCGGAGACTCAAAGATGAGTTACTACCTCTAGCTCCCATCATCCCCTGCTTTTGCCAAAAAAAAAAAAAAAAGCGTCCCCAAAATTTATGCTGGGTTTTTGTCCACTCTTGGAGAATGACTTGATCCCTTTTGGGAACGTACTTCCCTTAATAAACTGTTACGTCATTTGCAACCAAAAAGGATACATCCTCCTGTGTTTGGGGGGAGGGGGGGCCCAGTTTGCCACCCTTTGGGAGATCGAAGTTGCTAGCTTGATCTCTGGAACCTGAATCAGGTCACTCAGGGTCTAGTCAGCTACATGACCTCGACAAGAAGAAAAGCAGTATTTTGAAAAAGGCCTGATACAGAGTTAAGTAAGTTATTTGGGGATTTTATTTGTTCCCTTGTTTTTTGTTTGAGGACAAACTACAACGGAAAGATTTTCATCATCTGAGTATCTTGATCACAGCAATACTTTGGAAAATTGTTTTGGTAGTGATAAGAAAGATAGTTGAAGTTGGATAAAAAGTAAAGATAGAGAGAGTAACACCACTGAAACAGCACAGAAGTTAGACAAAAAAGGACTTAGCTAGGGAATTCTTCATCTTACTGCTGCTACTTGCTGTCAGGTCTGCTCCAGCTCATAACAACCTTACGTAGAAGGGAATGAAATGTTGCCTGGTCCTGCTTTATTTTGCAGCACTATAGAGGACAATATGTTATGATTCATAAGGTTTTCATTGTCAGAAGGTCTTCCTAGTACAACATTGTTACTGGAAAAGCCCAGGAGTTCAGCTACCTGCAGCAAAAAGCCAATTCACCGAGACAGGAACTTTTAGGGTGAGATCAAAGGATTTATTTGCAAACCAGCATTGAACAGGGACAGGAAGATATTCTCATCCTCAAACCCTGTCCAAATGGGTTAGGTAAAGTCTGGGTATTTAAAAGGAAAGACCACATACAAATGTAGGGAGCAATGTGGGCAGTTGGGGCATCTGGGGTGGACTGAGTGGAGGTTGATTGGGTGGAGCAGGTCAGCTAGGTGGAGGTCTGCTTCACAATCTCAGGTCATCATCAACCGTCAAGGACAACAAAGTGGTATTAGACTTCTCCGGCAAGTAACCTAGAAGAGTAATGCTCAAGCACAAGTTACTTCGTACTCCCAGCCTCCTGCTTGATTTTTATCGTCAGTTTTACCAAGACAAATAGAGTCATTTATTGTCTGTAGTTCACTGACTATACAGCAGAGCCTCCAGAGGGCCCCACCCTAGTGTCACCACCTGGGGCTTGTAAAGTGTGGAGGTCATGTCTTTCCTTTTTTTGTTAAGGGTGATGTTGTGAAGGAAACCCCCCTGGAAGAAACTTCCCCTTACCTTATCCTGCCCCATTCTGCCCACAATTCGGTCTTGTACCTTCTCCTTGTTGAAATGAGGAAGGGCCCGGTAAAAATTGGAGGTATTGAAGAAAGCCCCAGGAAACAACTTAATAGCAGAAAATACCATAGAATAACCTTACCTTTGTCTTACAAAACACTGTCACAAGACAAGCCTGGGGTCAACCTTGCAAGTGACAGCCTGCAAGTGACCCCTAGACCTTGACCACATTTTACAACTCATAGGAGTTAACCAATCAATGTAAAGGTCAGTTCACCCTCCCTACTTTGCAATCTCACAACTTAAATACTGGGCACTGAGGAAACTCCCCGTCGCCCCCTGCTCTGTGTAGCTTGGGGTGCGGCCCTGGTGCACCAGTATTTTTCCTATTGGGCATATTTTTTAATAAAATTTAACCTTTAAAGTAACAGTGTCGCATCTTGAAAATCACGGACCCTAACATCCTTATCTCATTCCACCCCGTTCTGCTCACGACCCTTTGCTGTGCATCTGGCCTCTCTGCTCACGACCATCTGCTCTGCACACGACCATCTGCTCTGCACACGACCATCTGCTCTGCACACGACCATCTGCTCTGCACACAACCTCTGACCATACCTCACCCTGCCTGCATAAAAGCCTGTCCCAATTCCCCATCAGGGCCAACGGTTGGAGATCTGTAATCTCCCACCGGCCACCTAGCATTACTTCAATAAATGGCTGCTTCTCTCTCCTTGGGTGTAGGTTGATTTCCTATAACAACCTGAAACAATGTCTCTTATGTCTCCTTAGTTTTGAGCACCCCTGACATGGAGGCTATTTCAGCTCTAGTTTCAGTATAACAAACTAACAAATGAGTAGTGGTAGAGATTTTGGGATGTGAAAGGTTTTATTTAGTTTAAATTATGCCAGAAAAGGAGACTGGGGAAAGAGAGAAAAAGTTTATTTGCCTCCCGGACGGCTTTACAGAGTTTCCGGAAGGAAGCCTGCAAAACCACGACTGGGGCTGGGGGTTTATGAAGGGGGCAGGCGGACCTTATTGAGGACAGCGCTGAAAACAGTGCCCCTGATGATGAGAACGGTGTCCCTGGCAAGTAGCCTATGGGATTGTGGACAATTAAAATTACTTAATTAACATAAGGGGGTTTCATTTCACTGGAGTTGAGCCTATGGGAAAGCAGTGATAGCTGGTAGGCCCCAGGCAGCTCATCTCATTTGAATGGAATTTCTGGAATAGCTAGCAGATAAAACATTTTGACTAGGGGCATCTCCGGGAATGGTAGGGGAGGGGGCTTGGGTTTCAGCCTAACATTCTGGCCTTTTTTGGTGATAATGGATGATGAATTCAGTCATTATCTACTTCCTACTTGACATGGGCGGTGCGATTGAATTACAGGCCAGAATTGGGGGTGGGGGCGGATCCATCGGCAGACAAACATAGGGATTGAGTGGTTTACAGTGACTCTGGACATCTCTTTCATGCACTCTTTTAGGAACCTGAGGAAGCAAGGGGCAAAAAGAAAAAAGAGGCTTATTAGTATTAGGGGCCTGATAAACGGGGCGAGCCACGCCATTAATGGTGATTGGAACCAATCTAGTGGGGATGTTTCGACTTGATGCTTTCTCTTCAAAGAGAAAGCAGGCTCCGCCTGCCAGTCTGGTGGCTGAGACTGGGAAGGCGAGGGTCTAAGACCCATCATAATGGGGAGGAATACTGCTCGTTTGTGATGGGAGGTGGGTAATGGCCAAGCTAGTCCAGATTCAGTGTAAAGGGTTAATTGGGGCACTATTGTGACTGCGAAATAGGGTCCCAGGGTGGTGGAGTTCAGGCACTTTTGTAAAGTTCTGTTGTTCAAAAATAGGTACCCAGTATTGGGCCAGCTTGGTTTGGTATGGTAGCATTTTGGGTGCAGGAGGGGAGTGCTGTGGTTATGGTGTTGTTGGTTATGAGGCAGATTCTGGGAGATTGTGTCTGATTGTTGATCGTAGGCTCCCGGAGGGGAACCTGTAGTGTGGGGGTAGTTCAGGAGTGGGTGTCTGAGGTGGTAGGGGCTGGGTGGCTGTAGCTCGTTGGAACCGCAGCCAGCAGGGGGCGCCGAAGTGAAGCACAGAGAAAACAGTTGGTGGTATTGGGTAGTGTCCAAGAATGATTAAAAAATGATAAAGTATGTTCCATGATCTGTGTCCAGGAGGACAGCTGTGCTGTGTGTGGTTTAAGATTTGGTTTTCTATGGCCTGTTCTGTTTGGGCAATATTTTTGGACACTTGTGTTAGAGTTGGAGTTAATTGTTTCGAGAGATATGTAATCAGGGTGAGTGTGGGGCCTAGGGGTTGGGTGAGGATTTCTAGGGCAATTCCCTTCTTTTCATCAGTAAACAGGGGGAATGGTTTGTTGGGATTAGGAAGATGTAGGGGAGGCGACTGCAAGAGGCGGCTGAGAAGGTTGTGAAAGGCCTGTTTGGTTATCTGTGGTGACTGCAAGGGACCCACTAGAATTTTTTCGCAGCTTCGTATAATGTCTTTCGTTACTGGGGCCTGTCATTATCTCTCTCCTCATCTTTTTCCTCTGAATGATCCCAGAACAGAGGCCAGTGGATGAGCCTCTTTCTTCAGATCCCCCTCTTTCTTTCCTTTTTTTGATCTTTTTTCATTCTATTCTGCATTTTCTTTTTGTCTTCTTTTCTAGTTTTCTCTAGCTATCTAGTCTTTCATATTCTCTCTCTTTCTACAGCCTCTTTACTTTCTTTCACTTGCTTATTCTTTCTTTATGTTCTCTTCATATTTGTCACACTTGGGGTCCCACAGATAACTATATATATCACAAAATAGTCACAAGAAACGCTAGCCAGGTTGTTTGTATCAGGCAAAGATAAAACTTAAAGGGAGAATATTTCTCAGCTAATAAAACTTGTCTGCCAAGTTCACTCTGATAGAGATAAGGAACAAGACAGCAAGTTGTGGATACACAAAATGCCAAGTGGCCTTCCTAGCTTCTGTTTTCCGGGATGAAGGCCATTTCTTAGGAGACTAAAGAAGAGAAAGGAGACCAAGGTTACAGAAGCCAATCTGCTGGCCAGTCATTTTCCTGCTTACCCTGACCTTGCCTGTGTTTAGATAGGGACATGTCCTGAGGATGGCAAAAGCCCTTGAGACAAATTTAGTCTTGGTGGACTGGAAAACCAGGACATGCTGAAAACAGCCATTATTGAGACTAGCTCAAGGACTTTCCCTTTCCCCCCTCCCTGGGAATGCCTGTCTTTCTTTTGGAGTAAGGAACACTAATAAGACGCCTTTTTCACTGTCCCAGCAGAAAACTCGTTTGCTTTGCTGCTGTGCATTCTACAGGAGTAGTAAGGACACCGCTCATATGTTTCAGGCCACCACCTGTATGATTTTCTGTTTGGTCGAAGAGGAAGCAAATGTATAAGAAATTGGAACCTGGAGTGATTTTAATTGTAATGGGAGAGCGGCAACCCTGTGGGTCACAGTTACCAGAGCCTATAATGTGAGTTATGGTGATTTTCCCTGTAGAATAGGTTTCTCGGATTTTAAATTTCCAGTCATAGCCTGTGGAGGTTTCAGCTCGTACTGGAGTTGAGAAGATTAGTGACTCAACTAAAACAAAGAGGGATAGGGCCCACGGGTTGGCAGGTATGTGAGTCATGATCGTCTGGAGTTTTCTTTACCTGTGAGAGGTGGTGCCAGCACAGGCCTCCCAGGAGTTGTACAGCTGTGAGGGTAGTCAGGATGACAGTATGTGGGCCTGTCCACCAGGGTTGTAGAGTTTTGGGATGTAAAGTTTTTAGAAATATTGTGTCTCCTGGGTATAGGTGGTCAGTTGTCTGTTGCAGAGTTAACAGGTAGAGGCCGTGGAAGGTACCTGTCTGCATGTTCTTGCAGGAGCTGTCTGAGAAGAGAAAGATAAGGGAGGTAATTGGCCAAAGGGAGACAACTGCTTTAGTGATTAGGTGCAGGTCTTGTACTAGCCTGTAAGTGCCATCAGACTTTTTTACTGGCAGGATAGGGGTACTGTATGATGAGTAGGTGTGTATTAAGAGACCCTTTATGAGTAGTCTTTGGATGATGGGTTTTAGTCCCCGTCTGTGAGTGGGAGAGATTGGAAATTGTGGTCTGGATGGGAAGTGTGAGGGGTCTGCCGAGGAGCGGAGTGGGGCCGGAGGGCATTATTAGGAAGGGGTGTGTTGGGATTTTATTGTCTAACAGGCGTGAAATGGGTCCCATTGTTGGTGGGTTAGAGGGCTGTCCGTCAATTCCCATAATTGAGATTGGGGAAGAATAAGTTTGGCCCGAGGAGGAGGGGAGAACAGAATAAATAGTCCCCATGTCAATTAAAAACAATAATGACTTCCCTGCTACCTTGAGAGTTACCCTGGGCTCAGCGAGAGCGACCAGAATGGATAAGCTGGGGCTCATTCAGTCCTCAGCTGCCAGTCCCAGGACAGCCAGTGGCAGGTCTGGGGATGCAGAGGACGGTCAAAGGCCATATCAACCAGATCTTGTATGGGAGTTTGGGGACCATCCTCAGCCTTTTCAGGTTTTTCTTGATGTCTGGGGCAGACTGTGTTATGAAGTAGGTTGCTAAGACTGCAGCTCCTGCTAGGGAGGTAGAATCTAGGCGGGTATATTGGGTAAGTGCCTCGGTGAGACGACTGAGAAAAGCAGCAGGGTTTTCATCTGCATAGGGTAGAAGAGAGAAGGACCGAAGTTAAGTTATAGGCCTGTGTAAGGTAACGGAATTCTTTTATGTAATTGGTAGGGTCATTTGAGAAAGAGCCTAATCTCTTTTCAATTTGGGAAATGTCTGTTAGAGAGAAAGGGATGTGAACTCGGATTACTCTTTCAGTTCCTGCCACTTCGCATGGGGACAAAGGTCGGGCGGGCTTTGTGTAGGCTGGCTCTGTTGCTGGGAGCGGGTGTGACTACTGACTGGGGAGGGTAAAGGAGGACTGGGTACAGTAATGTCTGGGGATGTGGGTGGAGGCGATAGTGGGGGAGCTGCTGGGTGTGCTGGCTCAGGGTAGGGTGGGGGTTTCAGGGGAGGAGGTGAGAGGGACTCTGGTGAGTCAGAGGATGAAGAGATTAGGTCAGGTTGGGGGTTGAGATCCATTTGGTCTGTGTCTTTGTTAGCTCGGGTGGGAGTTTCTCTGTCTAAGAGGATTTGAGTGGTATTACACGGGGAGAGGAGTGAAGGATGGGAGCGCAGATAGAGAAAGGCTTGGACACAGGGGACTTCCGGCCATTTGCCTGTGCGCTGACAGAAGTTGTGGAGGTCTATTAGAACTCCGTAATCAAAAGTTCCCTGTTCAGGCCATTTAGACCCATTATCTAGTGGGTACTGAGGCCAGGCAGTGGTACAATAAAAGATAAGGCGCTTAGGGTGCAGGTCTTGAGCTAGCCCCAGAGCCTAGAAGTTATGTAGGAGGCAGCCCAAAGGAGTGAACAGGTCCCATGTTTCCGGACCCCGTGGAAAGAACCTTCTGTAGAGAGTGACGTCTCACTCGTTCAGAAAGGGTCTTGTGGACGGACGGTCTCAGAGTCACAGGGGATATCTTCAAACTGTGTTTTTCTGAGACTCAAGCCTAACGGCAGTGTAGACACCCCTAACATGATACCACGATTTTCTGGACAGTCAGGGGGCAGAGACACTGGAAGGGTGGAAATTAGGTGGACCAGAACTTGCCCAGGATCTGACCGGAGTGAGAGGGGTTTAGGAGGGCGAGTTGGGGAGGGGATGGGTCTGGTTGAGGGGATTGGTTACTTACCCTAAGTGGTAAGTGGAGGAGGCCGGAGGTTCCTGGTTCATCTGAGGTAAAATATGTCAGGACAGAGCGAGACAGAGGGTGAGGGGTGGCCATGTGGCCACAGCCCCTCCTAGGTGTCAGCACCAAATGTTAGAGATTTTTGGATGTGAAAGGTTTTATTTAGTTTAAATTATGCCAGGAAAGGAGACCCAGGGAAAGAGAGAAAGAGAGAGAAAAAGTTTATTTGCCTCCCATCCGGCTTTACAGACTTCCCAGGAGGGAGCCTGAAACAGCAGGATGGGGGCTGGGGGTTTATGAAGGGGGTGGGTGGACCTTATTGAGGACAGCGCTGAAAACAGTGCCTGTGACGACGGGAACGGTGTCTGTGGCAAGTAGCCTATGGGGTTGTGGACAATTAAAGTTATTTAATTAACATAAGGGGTTTCATTTCAGTGGAGTTGAGGCTGTGGGAAAGAAGTGATAGCTGGTCGGCCCCAGGCAGCTCATCTCATTTGAATGGAATTCCTGGAATAGCTGGCAGATAAAATGTTTTGACTGGGGCATCTCCGGGAATGGTTGGGGCAGGGGACTTGGGTTTCAGCCTAACAAGTAGTGGCTTTGTCTTGCTAAAAACCTCTAAAACCAAACTCATTGCTGTAAAGTTGATCCTGACGCCTAGAGGCCCTGTAAGATAGAATAGAATTGTCCCACAGAGTTTCCAAAGAGTGCTTAGTGGATTTGAACTACCAATCTTTTGGTTAGCAGCCATACCTCTTAACCACTAAGGTTTCCTTGTATTGTCATCTCAATAAAATAAAAATATTACAGTATTGAACATTAAATTTAATGCATGCAAGTAGAACTATTTGACAAAACTGAGAACAGGAAACAGGGAAATTGGATTTGCTTTCTGAGGATTCACTTAAAATAAACTTTATGCTTAAAAAACACTCAATACATTTTAGAGATTATATCATTCATCCATAAACTGATGAAAATATGTAGGATACTAGCCTAAAAAAATCCTTTTAAATGTGAGGGTCAGGGAATAAAAACATTAACAAACTATTTTCATTGATTTCTTCTGCTGTGATATAAATATATGTGATGGTAAATATAAAGGCCTAACAAAGGTCACTTAGGTTATTAGGCTACATTCTGTTCTCTGCCTTAATAACCTCCCTCAGACCAGACTAGCAGGTCTACATTGCTTTTTCCAAGGTCACTTAGGGTATTAGCTACATTCAATTCTCTGCCTCAATGACCACCCTCAGGTCAGACTAACAGGTCTACATTCCCCTTCCTAATCAACATTATTGGTTAGACATAATGAAATCTTATGATGTAACGAAACCTTGTGACTCTTGACTATTGTTCTGTGACAAACCCCTGCCCCTTTGAATTCTGCCTATAAAAACCACTGGAAGAGTAACCCAAATTGGGACAGATTTTGGCTCGTTGTCTCCCATGTTGCTAGCAAATCTACAAATTATTCCTTGAACCCCACACTGTCTCTGAATTTTCGGCTACAGTGATATGCAGGATGAACTTCAGTTCGATTTTGGCAACGCATGTGGTTAGAACACGAAGCAAAATAAGGAAAAAAAATCTTAGTACATTTTACCTTCTTTCTGCTTCAAAGTTTCCCATTATTACCAACCCTCTTGAAAGACAAATACACACTAGGAGACTAAATTTGCTCACCAATTCTTATAATTTGGTTTGGATTAACACATTTTTGATGATACTATAATCTGATTCAGCTTTTCTCAATTTTACTTTTTTTAACTAGAGAGAAAGATTATAAGAGTAATAGGTTGTTACGAAGATTTCTAACTCTTTTGAAGAATAGAGTAAGAAGTCATTTCCAGAACAGCTATCCCAATCATCATCTCCCCAGGTACAGTCACTCTTAACAGTTTATTGTGTATCCTTCCAGATATAGTCTATGCATTAATAAACACACAAACATTTCTCTGTTCCACAACATTGTAATATCGGTGGGATTTATTATGCATACTGTTTATAACTCAGTTTTCTATCTCACAAGACTACAACCATTTTCCTCATAGGTACACATATTTAACCTCTAAAATAGAATCAAAGAATGTTACAGAATATATAACTGGCTCCCTCTTGAAAGGTATTTTAAAATACAGCAGCAACAAATTATCATGAGCAAACCAAAAGAAAAATTACTAGCAAATTACAGCATATCTGACAAAAGCCTAATTTTATTCACATTCTCAGAGCATGTTTTATCAGCCCATGCTGCTCTAGCAGAAATATCACAAAGCGGATGGCTTTAACAAAGGAAAGTTTATTCTTACACAGTACAGTAGGTTACAAGTCCAAATTTAGGATGTCTGTTCCAAGGAAAGCCTTTCCCCTTTGTCGATGCTGGAGGAAAGTCTGGTATTGCATCAGTCTTTGCCCAGGGAGCATCTTGGCACAGGAACTTCAGGTCTGAAGGACACGATCTTCTCCCGGTGCTGCTTGCTTGATGGTGTGAGGATTAAGGGTGGGGTGAGCCATACTCTAGGGAAACTCCCTTTACAGTGGAGCAGGGAGGTGATCTTCTCAAGGCATTTACAATCCCACCCTAATCCTTTAACATACAGCATAGGAAAATCACAAAATCTATGACAATCGTAGAATACAGGGACTCATGGCCACATGGCTATGCCTATTTTGGGGGGACGAAATTCAATCCATGACAGAGCTCCTAAAAATAAATAGGACAAAATGATAAATAAGCACAGTGTTCTCCCAAATCAACCCTGATAATTACAGAAATAGGGAGGAATGCCTGTGGGAGATAAAATGAAAACTGTCAGAAACTCCTAAAAGATGGGAATTATGGAGTGATTAGAATGGGAGGCAGAAGAGGAAAGCAGCCAGCAATGAGGGAAGAGGAAGTCTGTGGCATCAAGTGAGGATCTGAAGAGATTCTAATTCTGGCTTCTGTCTCTCTTACATTGCCTGAGAATGGGGAAACATCACTGGAATCCTAATGTTTGAGGCACTATCAGAAAAGCACAAACTCAAGCTAGCTCTTTGGTGATTCCTAGATATATGATATTCCAAATATGATAATTCCCCTTTGGGAAGTGGGTAACAGTTTTAATGCATTTAGCCTCAACATGGGAGTTTTTTTAAATGCATGAAATTAAACTTGGCTGGCTTGGCAAGTGGAAGCCACATTTTTCTGTATATTAAGCATTCTATGGGGCAGTTCTACCCTGTCTTAAAGAGTCACTGTGCATTGGACCCAACTCAACAGCACTGGGAAGGCATTGTCTTAGGTGCTGTCTCCCTTGTAAGTTTTCTAAACTTTTGACAGGTTTGCCTTTATTTCTGTGAGAAAAGCCTCCTTACTGTGTTTCTTAGTTAACATGTTCTGAAAATGTATGTACCATGAGAATAAGCTATTGCCAGTCTTTATTGAGTCAAAGAAACCGTTATCCTCTTTATGCCATTTATTGTTGGCAGATATTAATGTCTCCTTCCTTTTCTAGTTTTTGAGGAGTAAATGATGCATTTTCAACAGGAGTGATGTACTGCAGTGTACTTCTCAAGAGACTCTAACTCCCATAAGTTACTACATTGACTCATATCTGTAGGACTTACTACATCTGGGGTCTACTGTGTCATATGTTATTCAAGGTAATGGTATCATGGAGTCTCCTGGGACAAACTGATTCCAGATGATGGGCATCAAAATCTGTACAGCACAAAAAACTTCTGAATTGGCCCCTTAATCAACGTGACTTCCAGTGGTGAAAACAAAATAGTACCAACAAAAACTTCAAAGGAGAAAATAATTAGGTCAAAAAATAACTAAAGAACCCTTGACCATAAATCATAACGAAGGTCCATGCTTCGGACAGGAATGGATTGGACTTGGTGATGCAGTAACCATATATTGGATGCACTTTATGGTTCTATACATCTATAGGATGTCATCCTGCTGACCTCTGGCAGGAGGAAGGAGAGTGGGTGGAGAGGAGGGAAAAAAGAGACTGTTGGGAGAATGAGACATGTATGGAGCAGAGAGGAATAGTGTGCTGTCACCGGGCAGGGAGAGCAATGGAAGCTGCATATAGGTGGGTATGTAGATTTATACGGGAATGCACATTTTCACTGTTATATTAAATAAAAAATTTTAAAAAATAATAACTAAAGAAGTTGGTGAAAATAGGTACAAGATGACAAATGTCCTTGGCTATTTAACCCTCCAACTCTTCTTTCACAATAGATTGAATTATGTTCCCCTCAAATACGCATGGTAAATCTTAACCTGGCTATAATCTAATTTTCAAATGGGTTTTCTTCATTGTTAATGAGGCAGTATTAGCATAAGATATATCCAAATCAATCTCTTGAGATACAAAAAAGCAGATAAAGCAAGCAAGTAGTTTGGGAGAAGAAAATATATGCCACATGATTACCAAGGACCTTAGGAATAGAAGTTGAAAAGAAACAAGGATCATCCACCAAAGAGGACAAAGAGAGCCTTTCCCTAGATTCAGCACTCTGAATATTTTCTCCAAAACTATGAGAAAATAATCTTCTTTTTATTAAAGTCACCCACTTGTGGATTTTCTGTTATAGCACCATTAGATAACTAAGACACCTGTCAACAGAAATTCTACTATGCTAGAGCTCTTTCCTTTGAGAAATAACACTTTGCTCTCCTTAAGTCCTCCAAGAAGGATATAGCTGAATGTATACTTTCAGTACTTCCTTGATAGAACAAGTTATAGAATTCATCAGTAAAATAAAATACCTGAAAAGCAAACTATTATAAAAGAAAGTAAAAATATTGAACAATAGATGTCACGTGAACCAGAATTATTGAAGCAGATGGAACAATAATCTAAAATGAACATAATATATATGACAAAGATTTGAGGAAGAATACTGACCATAAAGCAAAGAGATAAGAAATTCGTTTAAAAGAAAAATGTGGAGAGGTGGGACCGTGATGATGCAGCACTAAGACACTTCTTGTGATAGTTTTAACACCAAAGAAGCAAAAGAACAAATGAATTGATTATGAGGTCTGACATTTAAGTTCACAAACTTGCCACCATGCACTTACATTGGCAGCACTCTACAAACAACTTGGTAAGGTTTCATAACCTTCGTACATCAGTGTTTCACAGCTGTGTCTGTGTTGACAGGTAGTGGTGTCTTGCTGAGTGGCATTCACTCTTGTTGCATGGTTTGGCATGCCATCATGAGAATGTCTCAGCTTGAATCAGAGTTGTGAACAAAAGTTAAATTTCTTGTTAAACTTGGCAAGAGTAGTTAGCACTCTGAATATTTATTTTCTCCAAAATGCTAGTTCAAGTTTATGGGGATAATGCCATGAAGAAAACAGCCATGTACAAATGGATTAAATGTTTTTCTGAGGGGAGAGAAAAATGTCACTGATGAAGAGAGGTCAGGGCTGCCATTAACAAGCAGAACTGACAAACAATGTAAAAATTCATAGAATTGTCCTTAAAAATCATCAGTTGACGGTGAAAAGCACAGCAGACCAAGTAAACATTGATACAGAAACAGTTAGGAAATTTTTTTTTTTAAATTTTTTATTACGACTGAGTGAAAACATATATTCCCATATAAATTTGCATGCCTACCTATGCGCAGCTTTCACTGCTCTCCTTGCCCTGCAACAGCATACTATTCCTCTGCTCCATACACGTCTCGTCTTCCCAACAGTGTCCTTTCCCCTCCTCTCCACCCACTCCCCTTCTCCAGTCAGAGGTCAGCAGGATGATATCCTATAGATGCATAGAACCATAAAGTGCACCCAATATATAGTCACTCTGCATCATCAAGTCCAATCCCTTGCTGTCCAAAGAGCCCACCTTCATTATGATCCATGGGCAAGGGCAGCATCAGAGCCAGGAACTGTGCTCCCAGGGGAACCCCGAAGCCACTGGACCATCAACTGTGTTCTTTTAGTGGAGATCTCAGGGTGCACTGATTTTTATTCTTGTGTTGCCAGTGAGACTCAACTTTGCGAGCTCCATCGTGGCTATCACTGGTGATGGCCAGGCACCACCTGGTTCTTCCAGTCCCAAGTCAATGTAGGCACTCACTCACGTGGGTCTCTCTGTCTTCTGCATTGTTATTTTAGTCCTCAGTGAGCATCCATTCCTGCTGAGTTGGGACCATTTGCTGTGCCCTCAGATGGCAGCTTGGCAGCTTTTAAGACCCCAGACGCCACTCACCAATGTGGGGTGCAGAGAACCCTCTTAGCAAAATGCTAGATGTGCCAATTGTCCTTGATTTCACCTAAGACCATGTTCTCCTGCCCCCTGCCCCAGCTACTCTGTCCTTGCATTATTAGGTTAAGATGCGAGGAGTACTCAAGTTATGTTGAAGTCCACTAAATATTGTTCTTGGTTCTAATGTGTGCTGTTACTGATTTCACCCAACCAAATTTCTACCAACTATCGAATCTAAACCCCCCGCTTCCCCTCCCTTGTGGCCATCAAAGAGTCTTTTCTTCTATTATAAGTCTGTTTTTGAGTTCTTGTCATAGGAGTCTCATACAATATTTGTCCTTTTGTCTCTAACTACTTTCAACATAATGTCCTCCAGTCAAAACCAGGTTATGAGATGTTTCCTGGAATCATCACTGTTCTTTATCATTACATAGTGCTCCATTGAGTGTATATACCATAGTTTATCTATCCATTCCTCTATTGTTGGGCATGTGGTTGATTCCATCTTTTTGCTATCATGGACTGTGCTGTGATAAACATTCTTGTGCATGTATCTGTTGGTGTGAATGGCCTTGATTCTGTAGGATATATTCCAAGTAGTGGAATTACTGGGTCAAATGATATATCTATATCCATTTTTTCAAGGAAGCACCACCAATAGTGTAGGAGAGTTCTACTTTCTCCACAGCCTGTCCAGCATTCGTTGTTTTGTGTTTTGGGGATCGTTAAGAAAATCTTAACTGAAAATCTTGGCATGTGTACAAAAATGGTCCTAATGGAATTCACCAATGAACAAAATCAAAGGAAAGGTGAAGTTTGCCAAGACCTTTCAGAGATGCAACACGATGTTTTAGGTCCTTGTTTTAGTGAGCTAGCACTGCTCTAACACAAATACCACGGAGTGGATGGCCTTAACAAAACAAAGTTTATTCTTACACAGTCCGGTAGGCTACGAGTCCAAATTCAGGATGTCTGCTCCAGGGGAAGGTTCTCTCCCTTATCAGCTCTGGAGAAAAGTCCAGTATTGTATCAGTATTTGTCCAGGGAGCATCTTGGCACAGGAACCTCAGGTCTAAAAGACACGCTCTTCTACTGGTGCTGCTTTCTTGATGGTACAAGGTTCCCAATTCTCAGCCTGTTTCTCTTTCCTTTTATCTCTTGCAGGATGAAAAGATTAAGGGTGGGGCAAGCCATACTCCAGGAAAACTCACTTTACAGTAGAGCAGGGAGGTTATTTTATAAAGGGATTAACAGTCCCACCCTAATCCTTTAACATACAGCATAGGAAAAACACAAAATGGAGGATAGTCACAAGATACTGGGAATTATGGCCCAGCCACATTACACCTATTTTGGGAGGGGACACAATCCATGACAGTTCTGTTATCACTGGTGATGAAACATGGGTATGCCAACATAATCCTGAAACAAAATGTAAAAGTGTGCAATGGAAGTCAGTCAGTTCCCCACAACCAAAAAAGTTTTATCAATCCAAATCAAGAGTCACCACAATGTTGATAACCTTTTTTGATATCAGAGGGGTTGTTCATTGTGAATTTATGCCAATTGGAAAAACAGTTAACTCAGTTTACTATTTGAAAGTCCTGAAAAGGCTATGTGAAAAAATTAGGTAAAAACAACCTGGACTTTTCACCAAAATCTCATGGCTCTTCTATCGCAACAATGCACCAGCTGACATGGCACTTTGAGGAAGTTTTTAGCCACTAAACAAATAACTGTATTGGAACACCCTCCATACTCACCTGATCTGGCTTTCAGTGACTTTTTTCTTTACCTGAAGATTAAGGAAATATTGAAAGGAAGACATTTTGATGATATTCAGGACATCAAGAGTAATACAATCACAGCTCTGGTGGCCATTCCAGAAAAAGAGTTCCAAAATTACACTGAAGAGTGGACTAGGTGCTGACATTGGTTTGTAGGTTCCAAAAGGGAGTACTTCAGAGGTGATCATAGTGACACTCAGCATTGAGATATGTAGTGCTTTTGCTAGAATGAGTTTGTGAACTTGTCAGTCTGTGTGTGTGTGTGTGTGCATGTGCACACATGTAAGCACATTAGATTGCAATAACCTAACAAATCACAATAGATTTATCATGGTTGGGAGACAGTAATCAGTTTCTAATCATTTAAAGAAATAGATCACTGTTTTAGTCAGCTAGGGCTGCTCTAACAGAAATATCACAGAGTGGATGGCTTTAACAAAGAAAGATTTATTCTTACACAGTCTGGTAGGTTGCAAGGCCATATTCAGGGTGTCCGCTCCAGGGAAAGACTTTCCCCTTGTCGGCTCTGGAGGGAAGTCCGGTATTGCATCAGTCTTTGTCCAGGGAGCATCCTCACGCAAGAACCTCTGGTCTGAAGGACACGCTCTGCTCCCGGTGCTGCTTGCTTGATGGTAGCGAGGTTCTCAAATTGTCCTTGGTTTCTTTTTCCTTTTATTCCTTGCAAGCTAAAAGCATTAAGGGTGGGGCAAGCCATGCTCCAGGGAAACTTCCCCCACAGCAGAAATTCACAGCCCCACCCTAATCCTTTAACGTACAGGTTAGCAAAACCACACAATGGACGACAGTCCCAAGATACTGGGAACCATATCCCAGCCACGTGGCTGCACACATTTTGGGGGGGCACAATTCCAACCATGACAATCACCATGACCAGACTACTCCCCAAAAAATACGTTAAAAAATCTACAGATTAAGTCTTCCTGAAATTATCAAAAGTAGAATACAAAGGCATTAAGTACAGGACTTTCAAGAAATTAGGATGGAGATTAGACAAAGTGTAGTAGAACAAAATGAAAGATTAAGCAACCTACAAGAATCACTAAAGCAACAACAATCTGAAATTCAGTAGATTAACAATAAAATAATAAAGTTACACAATTAGCAACAAAGACAAAGGAGCAGGACCAATGCAATGAAATGCAGAATTAGTGAGATTGAAGATAAAGGAACTTACACCAGCATTTAGGAGGAAACATCAAATAAAAGAATTAAGAAAAATGCAGAATCATTAAGAGTTATATGGAACTCTATCAAGACAAATAATTTACAGGTTAATGGAATACCAGACCAGGAAGGACAGCAGAAAACAGAGAATTGTTGAAGAGTTGCTGACAGAAAACTTCCCTGACATCATTAAAGATGAAAAGGTATCTATCCAAGATGTTCATCCAAGTCGACAAAACATAAATCCCAAAAGAAAGACACTAAGACTTAACAAAACATAATATGAGGAGAAGCCCTTAAAGGAAGCTAGGCTCAAACCAAAACTAACTTAGAAAGCAGTCATTTAGACTGAGTTCTGATTGTTCAGTGGAAACTATGTTGGCAAGAAGGTAATGGGATGACATATACAAAGCCTTGAAAGAAAAAAAAAATTCCAACAAAGAATTATATATCCTTCAAAATAGCCTCTTGATTATGATGATGAAATTATGACATTCTTGGATAGACAGTTTAGAAAATTAGCAAAAAAAAATTACAAGAAATACTGGAGAAATTTCTTTAATTAGAAAATAACATTAAACATACACTTAAAGCTAAATTATAATGATATTATACTAAAAACAGAAATTACTGTATTCATAAACCTTTCAGATGGAGAGGATGTCAAGGTGATACAAAGAAGTTAAAGATTGGCTTACACTTAGAACATTAGGAGTAAATGCTGGGGTAACTGCAAAGCAAACTAACAATACTACACATAAAAACTGGAAACACAATCTAGAATTCTCAACAGATGTAAACCATCATTGAAAAGGATAAAAAAAAGTAAAGAAAAATGATGCAGAACAGAAAAATGGAACAAAGAAAATGTCAACAGCACAAAAAAGATGCCCAAATGACAGCACTAAATCCATACTTATCAGTAATTACACTGAATGTAATGGATTAAATGTACAAAGAAAGAGGCAGAGAGTAACAGGATGGGAGAAAAAAAATCCCTCTATATGCTGCTTACAGGAGAATATACCTTAGATTCAATGACATAAACTGAAACTCAAAGGACACAAAAGTATATATCAAGCTAACTACATAAAAGAAAAATAGTAGCAATATTAATCTCAGATAAGATAGACTTTAAAGTAAAATCTACCATTATGGACAAGGATACCAAAGCCAAATCAAATCCACTGCTGTCAAGTTGGGTCTGACTCATAGCCAAGCTATAGGGCAGAGGAGAACTTCCCCAATAAAATTGCAAGGAGCGCCTGGCAGATGTGAACTGCTAACCTTTTTGTTAACAGCCGAGGCACTTAACCCACCATGCCACCAGAGTTTCCACGGACAAGAATGGTCACCATTTATTGATTAAATATTTATGCACCCAATAGAAGAGTGCCTAACTACATTGAACAAATACAACACTGAAAAATGAGATAGATCATTCCACAATAATAGCTGGAGACTTCAACACTTTCCTTTCAGTTATGCATAGATCATCCAGAAAAAAGCTCAGTAAAGATTCAGAAAATCTTATCGCAACAATCAACCAACTTGACCTTATCAATATATATAGATCTTTTCATCCTTCAGAAGATAAGTATACCTTCTTCTCCAATGCACATGAAACATTCTCCAGAATAGATCATTTGTTAGGTCATAAAGCAATTGTCTATAAAATCGAAACCATTGATTTACTGCAAAGTATCTTCTCAGACCATAGAGCTATAAAAGTTGAAATCAATAACAGAAAATTCATAGGTAGAAATTCAGACTTACGGAAACCGAACAACACTTTGCTCAAAAGCCTCAAGTTAAAGAAGAAACTAAGGATAAAATAAAGAAATTTATGGATTCAAATGAGAATGAAAACACATCGTACCAGAATTTATGGGAAACAGCAAAAGCAGTGCTCAGAGATCAGTGTATCCCTATAACTACAATGAGATACCATCTCACTCCAAGGTTGGCCATCATCCAAAACACACAAAACAACAAATGCTGGAGAGGCTGTGGAGAAATTGGAACTCTCCTACAGTACTGGTAGGAATGCAGAATGGTACAACCTCTTTGGAAAACAGTCTGACACTTCCTTAAAAAGCTGGAGATAGATATACCATTTGATCCTGTAACTCCACTGCTCAGAATTTATCCTTCAGAAACAAAGATTGTCATACAAACAGACACATGTACATGAATGTTTGTTGCAGCACAGTCCACAATAGCAAAAAGTTGGAATCAACCTCGATGCCTGTCAACAGATGAATTGATAAGCAAACTGTGGTGCATATACTTAATAGAACACTATGCTGTGACCAAAAAACAATGACAATTTTAGAAAATATCTCACAACATGGTCTCATTTGGAAGTGATCATGCTGAGTGAAATCGATCGGTGTCAAAAGGACAAATTTTGTATGAGACCCCTGTTACAAGGACTTAACAAGAGAATTACCCATAGAAGAAAATGACTGTGTTGGCTACATGGGTAGGTGGGGGGCTGAGGGTTTATGCTAGATGAGTTAATTGATAGATGTTAGAAATTTTATTCTTTCACTGTAATTAATAAAAGATAAATGTTAAAAAAATAAAAAATAAAGTTTCAATATATAAGGAGGCTATAACAATATTAAATATTTATGCACACAAAAACAGAGCTTCTAAATACACTGAACGAGTGCTAACAACATTGAAAAGTGATAGACCTCTCCACAATAATAGTAGGACACCTCAACACACCACTTTGACTAACAGACAGAACATCCAGAAAGATATAAAAGATCTTATCATGACAATCAATCAACTCAACCTCAAAAACGTATATAGAACTCTCCAGTCAACAACAGTCAAGTATACTTGGACTGCCAACTAAGTTTGTGAATTCATCCTAGAAAAAAGTGCTACATACCTCATTCTTGAATATCACTATGATCCCCTTAGAAGTATTCTTTTTGGAAAACTATGCAGTGATACCAGTACCTAGTACATCCTTCAAAGTAATTTTGGAATGGGAACTACTAAAAATCAAACAATATGCTCATCCAAAGACTTTATCATGAGAGTAAATAGATTGCCTACTACAGACTGGGAAAAAAAATATTTGGGAGCTAAGTATCTGATTGAAGTCTAATTTCCATAATCTACAAGGTTTTACAAAACATCAACAAGAAAAACACAAGTGACACTATTAAACAGTGGGCAAAGGATATGGGCTGACACTTTTCCAATGAAGACATCCAGGGAACCAAAAGACATAATGAAGAAATGCTCATGATCATTAGCCACTAGAGAAATCCAAATCACAACTAAAATGAGATACCAACTCTCCCTAACGAGGTTGGCAATAATCAAAAAAACCACAAAACAAATGCTGGAGAGGCTGTGGAGAGATCAGAACTCTTCTACACTGCTAGTTAGAATTTAAAGTGGTACAACCTCTGTGGAAAGCAACTTGGTGCTTTCTGAAAAAGCTAGAAATAGAAATACCATATGATCCAACAATCTCAGTGCTTGGAATACATCCTATAGAAATAAGGGCTGTCACACAAGCAGATACATGCACATGAATTTTTATTGCAGCACGTCCACAATAGCAAAAAGATGGAATCAACGCAGGCGCCCATCAATAGGTGAATGGATAAACAAACTATGGCATATATATACAAGAGAACACTATGCTACACAATGAGAAAGAACAACGATGATTTTAAGAAACAACTCTTAACTTGCAATCAACTGGAAGACATTAAGGTGAGTGAAGTCAGTCAACTGCAAAGGGCCGAATATTATATGAGACCACTATTATAAGGACTTAAAGGAGGCTTATGCACAGAAGAAAATACTCTGACAGCACAAGGGTAGGGAGGGAGGGAAACGGTTATTCACAAATTAGTCAACAGGGATTCAGTTAGGAGAAGGCAGTGACAGTACACAGTGGAAGGCAGATCAGCACAACTGGACTGTTCTATAAGCTAAAATGTTTTCTAAATATAACCTAACATTTTAAAGGACAGAATAGCAGGTACAGGAGTCTGGGGACCATGGTTTCAGGGGACATTGAAGTCAACTGGCATAACTACTCTTTCTAAGAAATTGTTCTACGTCCCATATTGGTGAGTGGTGCCTGGGGTCTTAAAAGTCAGAAAGCTGCCATCTAAGGAACATCGACGGGTCCCAACCCACCTGGACCAGATGAAAACCAAAAATATCAAAGACATGAAGAAAACATAAGCCCAGGAGACAGAAGGGTTCACATGACTGGCAGATTACAGCAGCATGAGACCAGAACAACTAGGTCGTGCCCAACCACTACGAAAGACAGCCCTGAGAGGGAACACAATGTAGCATCCCTGATGTAACGTGAGAAAAAGGGGGAGTACAAATCTAAAACTCTATTGAAAGACCAAATTTCGTGGTCTGACAACTTAGAGGTTCCCCTGAGAACATGGCCCCTGGACTTGCTGGTAGCCCAGAGCTGAAACCAGTACAAAAGCCAACACTTCAAACAAAGATCGGACTAGACTATGGGACATAGAGTGACACAGGTGATGTGTGTACTTTATGGTTTAATAAATATATGAAGTTGTCCAACCATCTTCTCTTTAGAGGGGAGAGGTGAGGCAAGAGAGAAGGGGACATATGTTGGCTGAGTGGATACTGGAAATAAGGAGTAGTAAGGAAGAGTGTGCTCTCAAAGGGTGAGGAGAGCGGATAGAGTTGTATAGAGCTGGGTGCTCAGGGTTTTCTATGGCAAATTGCCTTGGGTTGTAAACTTTCACTTTATCAACATAAAATAAATAAATTGAATAAAACAAAAAATCTACAGAGGAGAGTCAAGTCTGAGACTAAGCTCAGACTACACAGCAGAATTCATGCAGTCAAGAAGGTAAGGGGATGACATATCCAAAGCCTTGAAGTAAAATACTGCCAGCCAAGAATTACATATCCAGTAAAACTGTGTGTCACGTATGATGGTGAAATTGAGACATTTCAAAATAAATTCAGGGAATTTGCAAAAACCAAACCAAAACTACGATACATGGTAAAGGAATCCCTTACTTAGAAAATGTAGAACATCAGATAACAACCCAACACTGCAAGGCAGAACAGAGCAAATGGATATGAACCCAGACAATGGAATTACAAAAATGAACCAAGGGCAAAACAATGAAAATAGTAGCAGAGGTATCGTTATGTAAACGATGACAATTTGTGACAAAAAAAAGCATGAATGTAAAGAATGCACTCCTAGATCCTTCATGTGGAAAAGAAGTTACGGTAATATAAAGAAATTAAAGATTGTTTAAATTTAAAAAACTAGGTGTAAATGTTAAGGTGATAACAAAGAAAATTACCAATCCTATACATCAAAACAAAAAATAAGAAAAAAGTGTAGTCTCAACAAATGCAGAATCACAATGAAAAAGATGAAAATACGTAAGGAAAAATGATTCAGCACAGAAAATTAAGTAAGACTGTAAACAACTCATAAAACAGCCCTAAATTCATGCCTATCTATTATTAAATAAATATAAATGGATTAAAACATCATTAAAGAAACAGAGAATGGCAGATTGGATTTTTTTTTTAAAAAAAAAATCATGATCCATGTGTGTGGTGCCTATGGGAGACAAATCTTAAACATGAAGACACGAACACACTAAAACTCAAAGGTTGAAAAAATATAGCAGACAACATTCAAAGAAAGGCAGGAATGGCATTATTAATATCTGATACAGCAGCTTGTAAGTAAAATCCACTACACTGGACAGGAAAGGTAACTATATAATAATTAAAATTCCAATAGTCCACAAGGACATAACCATAGTAAATATTTACATACACAATAACTGGACTCCAAAATACATGAAATCAACTCTATCAACACTGAAAACAGAAATAGATAGCTCCACAATAACAGGAGGAGACTTCAACATACCATTTTCAGTGAAGGACAGAACATCCACAAAAAAAGTTCAATAAAGACAGAAAGATGTAAACGCCACCATGAGTCAACTTTATAGACACATACAAAAAACGACACTCAAAGGCAGCCAAGTATACTTTCTTTTCTAATGTACAGGGACCCTTATCCAGAATAGACCACGTATTAGGCCGTAAAGCAAACCTTAATGAAATACAAATCATTCAAATATCACAAATCATATTTTCTGACCATAAAGTCATAAAAGTAGAAATCAATACAGAAAAAGGAAGGGGGGGGGAAGGGAACTGAAAACACCTTCCTCAAAATCTACCGGCCTACAGAAGAAACCAAAGATGGAATAAAGAAATTCACAGAATCAAATGAGAATGAAAACACATCCTATTGGAACATTTGGGACAGAGAATATGCAGAGCTCAGAGGACAATTTTTCTCTAGAAATGCACATTCAAAAAGAAGAAAGGGCACAAATCAAAGAATTCTACAACTCAAACAAGTAGAACGACAACAGCAAAAGAAGGCTTTAGGCACCAGAAGAAAGCAAATAATAAAATTAGAGTAGAACTAAATGAATTAGAGAATGGAAGATTGATGGAAAGAGTTAATGAGATCAAAATCTGGATTTTTTCAAAAGATCAACAAAATCAACAAGGCATTGTCCAAACTGACAAAAGCATGAGAGGGTGGTGCCAAGATGGTGAACTAGACATACATTTCCTTGATTCCTTCTGAAAACGAAGGCCTATAACAGATCATTGAAAAGAGCAGTGTGGACATTCTGGAAGCTCCAAGATCGGGTATAGAATTGTGAGATGACTGCACAACAGGAAGGGGCAAAATATCTTGTAGGTGGTGACACAGCGGCACAGTGAGTACTGCTTCTCATGATACAGTGCCTGGGAGGATTGAAGGTATAGACATCCTCCTTGTCAGCCATGAGTCTGTGACTGGCTCAGCCAAGCTTGTGAGTCTGGCCATGGTCTGGCACAGTGGCTTCTTTATTGATCTGCAGTAAACAGTGTATCCCACAGGAGAAAGACGGTGTTTGGGAAACCCACATTTAGAAAACCTAACAGTGGTGAGTGACTGAAGATGCTAGTGTCCCTTCCTTCTCTTCTCTGAGCTGGGCCATAGAATCTGCTGACTCACACTGTAACAGAGGCGTCTGAAGCGGGATGCCATATTGGTCAGCTGAGAGGCAGAATCAGCATGGCCTGAGGGCTCAGCTGAGGCTAATTTTCAGGCTAAGCAACACTGCCTGTCTAGTCAGCACTGCTCCCAGCAGAAAAGCTGTTCTTAACACAATTGTACCTACAGAAAGTGGTGGTGGCTGCAGGCCAAGTGCAGTGGGGCTCTAACCTCTCCCTTCTTTAAGCCATGTCAAAGCGTCTGCTGACTGCCAACAAGGTGCTGTCTTTGTCAATCAGCAGACCAGGTTTGCCACCCCTGAGCGCCTGACTGCTATCAGCTACTGGTGCTCAGTGCCTCTCTCTGCAGACAGTCAGCTTTTAAGATCTATGCCACAGCTACCACTGATGTAACACTGGAGAAACTAAACAGCTTCTGGATGGCACAAAGACAAAAATCAGTATCTAACGATTTAAAGAAGCAGACAAACATGGCTCCAGAAAACTCCCAAAATATTCAAACAACTTCCCAGATAAAGAAGTCTTTCTGAAATTATCAGAGGTAGAAGAAAAAAAATAATCTATGGAGCCTTTTTAGAGATTAAGTGAAATGGAGCAGAACAAAATGAAAAAATTAAGGTTTATGAACTGCTAGAAAATCAATGATCTCAGATCCAGCAGATCAATGATAAAAATTACAGAATTAGACAACTAATGCAAAGTCAAAAGAGGAAATTGGAGGAAGGGGAACACAAAGTTAGTGAACTTGAAGATAAGGAAACTGAAATCATCATTTATGGAGAGAAATCAGACAAAAGAAACAAGAAAAATGAAGAAGCATTAAGAAGTATGTGGGACTCTATTAAGAGGAAGAATTTAAGAATAGGTGTAGTTCCTGAACACGGGGGGATAGCAGAAAATACAGCGTGAATTGTTGAAGTGTTGCTGACAGAAAACTTCCCTGACATCATGAAAGAAGAGAATACAGATATTCAAGACGATTACTGAACACCAGAAAAACAAGATCACAAAAGAAAGTCACTAAGACATATTATTGTAATCAGGCTTAATAAAATGAAACGCAAAGAGAGGTCCTTAAAGGCAGTGAGGCTTAACACAAAACTAATGATCAAAGGGAAGCCCTGTAGGCTTTCGTCCAACTTCTCAGCAGAAACCACTTTGGCAAGAAGACAGTAGGATGACACACACAAAGCCTTGAAGAAGAAAACTTTCCAACCAAGAATTATATATCCTCCAAAGTTGTCTTTGAAATATGACAGTGAAATTAAGACATTCTCAGACAAACAGAAGTTTAGAGACTTTGTTAAAACCAAACCAAACTACAAGACAGTGAAAGAAGCTCTTTGTTTAGAAAAACAATAACATCAGCTGTATACTTAAGGAGGCAACACAGGACAGAATAGCGGGAGTCCCACTCAGTTAGGGAAGTCACAAAGATCAATTAAACCTAAAATATTGAAAGCAAGGAACCAGAAATCTTACCATGAAAACTATGACATCATCACACTATATTATAGTAGTTATACACCTCCCAGATGGAGAGGAAATTAGGAGATGTACAAAAACTAAACACTGGTTTAAATTGAGAATATTAAGGGGGACTAACAGGGTAACTGTGAAGCAAACTAACAATGAGCCATATCAAACCAAGAAACATAATAAAAAATTCCCAACAAACACAAAAATAATGCTGAGAAAGATCAAAAGTAAGCCCACAAATAAAACTGACCCGGAATAGAATATTAACAGAAGCAAAGAAAACATCAACACAAAAACAAAGGTATCAAAATGACAGTTATTGTTTTAGTCAGCTAGGGTTGCTCTAACAGAAATACCACAGAGTGCATGGCTTTAATAAAGGAAGGTTTATTCTTACATAGTCCTGTAGGCTACAAGTCCATATGCAGGGTGTCTGCTCCAGGGAAAGGCTTTCTCCTTTGTCAGCTCTGGAGGAAAGTCCGATATTGCTTCAGTCTTTGTCTAGGGAGCGTCTTGGCGCAGGAACATCAGGTGTGAAGGATGCGCTCTTCTCCTGGTGCTGCTTTCTTGATGGTATGAGGTTCCCAAATCTCTGCTTGCTTCTCTTTCCTTTTATCTCTTGCAAGATGAAAGGATTAAGGGTGGGGCAAGCCCTACTCCAGGGAAACTCCCTTTACAGTGGAGCAGGGAGGTAATATTATAAAGAGATTTATAGCCAGCCAAGCCAAGTGCCATTGAGTTGGTTATAGTCCCACCTTAATCCTTTGACATACAGCGTTGGAAAACCACAAAATGGAGGACAGTCACAAGACACCAGGAATCATGGCCCAACCACATGGCTACACCTATTTGGGGGGGGGACACAATTCAATCCATGACAGCTATAAACATATATCTACCAATGATTATGCTAAATGTAAATGGTCTGAATGGACCAATAAAGATCCAGCCTGGATCAAAAGACACAATCCATCTACATGTTGCTTACAAGAAACATACCTTAGACTCAAAGATATGAACAAACTGAAAATCAAAGAATGGAAAAATACATACCAAGCTAACAACACACAAAGAAGAACAGGAGTAGAAACAATAATCACAGAGAAAATAGATTTCAATGTAAGCTTCACCACTCGTGACAAGGGTAGTCACTGTTTATTACTGTAAGTTTCAGTTCATAAGCAGGATATATCAATATTAAATGTTTATGCATCCAATACCAGAGTACCTGAACACATCAAAGAAATGCTGACAACATTGAGAAAGGAGATAGATTGCACCACAGTAACAGTAAGAGACTTCAACACTCCACTTTCAGTAATGGACAAATCATCTAGAAAAAAACCTGAGTAGACAGCGAAAATGTTGTTGCGACAACCGACCAACTAGATCTCATTAACATATGCAGAACTTTTTACCCAACGATAGGTAAGTACACCTTCTATTCTAATGCAAATGGAACACTGCAAAAATAGACCATGTATAAGGACATAAAGCAAGTCTCAACAAAATCCAACCCATTGAATTATTGCAAAGCATCTTCTTGGACCATAAAGCCATTAAAGTTGAAATCAACAGCAGAAAAAGCAAAGTTAGCAACCTGAGCTCATGGAAACTGAACAAACCTTTCTCAAAAATCCTTAGGTTATAGAAGAAATCAAAGATGCAATAAAGAAATTTATGAAATCAAATGAGAATGAAAACACAACCTACCAGAACCTATGAGATACAGCAAAAGCAGTGCTCAGAAATCAATTTGTCTCCATACATGCACACATCTGGAATGACGAAAGGCCCCAAACCAAAGAATTAACCCTATGACTTGAACAAGAAGAAAGAGAGCAACAAAGGAACCCCTCAAGCCCCAGAAGTCAACAGACAATAAAAATTACAGCAGAACTAAATGAATTAGAGAATAGAAGAACAATTGAAAAGAAATTCACAAAACGAAAAGCTGTTTTTTTTTGTTTAAAGCCAAAGCCAAGTGCTCTCGAGTCGGATCCAACTCATGGCCACCCTAGGGGCCAGGGTAAATTGATAAACCACTGGCTAAAATTACAAAAGAAACACAGAAGAAACAACACAAATAAGAAATGAGATGGCGCATGTCACAACATATCAACACAAAATCAAAAGTAATAGAATATTCTAAAAGATTTGAAAACCTAAATGAAATGGACAAATTTCTAGGTTCATTTCACCTACCAATATTATCACAAGGAGAAACAGAACAACTTAATAAACCTGTCACATAAGAAGAGACTGAAAAAGTAATAAAAAAAATACCAACCAAAAAATGTCCTGGCCCAGATGGCTTCACCAGAGAATTCTGCCAAGGGTTTAGAGAGGAGTTAATTCCAGTACTGCTAAGGCTGGTTCACAGCATAGAAAAGGACAGAATACTCTCAAATTCATCTATGAAGCCAGCATAACCCTGATATCAAAGACAGGGAAAGTTCCCACAGAAAAAGAAAATTACAGACCAATATCATTCATGAACCTAGATGCAAAAATCTTCAACAAAATCTTAGCCAGTAGAGTTCAACAACATATCAAAAAATAATCATGACTGAGTTGGATTCATACTACGGACACAAGGCAGATTCAACATGAGGAAAACAATTAACGTGATCGACCACGTAAATAGCACAAACGATTGGAATAACCTGATTCTGTCAATTGATGCAGAAAAGGCATTTGACAAAATCCAACACCCGTTCATGCTAAAAACTCTCAACAATATAGGAATAGAGGGGAAATTCCTCAACGCAGTAAGGGGCATCTAAGCAAAGCTAACCGCTTACATCATCCTGAATGGAGAGAGACTGAAAGAATTCCCCTTGAGAATGGGAACTAGGTAAGGACATCCACTGTCAACACTTCTATTCAACATTGTTCTAGATGTTCTAGACACAGTAACTAGATAAGACAAAGAAAAAGCATCTGCATTAACAAAGATCAAGTAAAAATCTCCCTATTTGCAGATGATATGATTGCATACACAGACAGTCCAAAAGAATCCATAAGTAAACTACTCAAACTAACAGAAGAGTTCAGAAAAGTATCAGGATATAAGATAAACATAAGTAAGTTGGTAGGATTCCTTTCCACCAACAAAGAAAGCATCAAAGAAAAAAATCACCAAATCATTATCATTTACTATAGCCCCAAGAAGTTAAAATACCTGGGAATAAATCTAAACAGAGAAATGAGAGACTTATACAGAGAGAATTATATGACTTTACTATAAGAAATCAAAAGAGACTGACATAAGTGAAGAAAACGACCTTGCTTACGGGTAAGAAGACTTAACGTTTTGAAAATGTCTATTTTGCCCAAAGCGATCTACACATACAATGCAATCCCAATATGAATTCCAGTGTCACTTTTTAATGAGATGGAAAAACAAATCACAAACTTTGTTTGGAAAGGGAAGAAATCCCACACAAGGAAAGCACTACTTACAAAGAGGGACACAGTGGGAAGTCTCACAGTACCCAACCTTAAAACCTGTGACGCTGCCACATAGTCACAACAGCCTGGTACTGGTACAAAATCAGACATATAGACCAATGCAGCAGAATGGAGACCCCAGAAATATCACCATCCTCTTTGGAACAGTTGATAATCAATACAGTCCATGAGATTATAGAGTAGGGTAAAAACAATCTCTTTAACAAATGGTGTTAGCAAAATTGGGTATCTATCCACAAAAAATTGAAAAAGTACCCATATCTCACACCTTGCACAAAAGCTCAGAATGGATCAAAGACCTAAATATCAAGCTTAAAACAATAAAGATCATGCAAGGAAAAAAAGGTCAAACATGGAAGTTCTAACACACAGCTCAAACAGTCTTCAAAATCTGCCAAAGCACAAACAACAGGAGAGAAAACAGATAAATCCAAACTACTAAGAATCAATCACTTGCTCATCCAAAGACTTTATCAAGAGAGCTAAAAGACTACCTACAAAATGGGAAAAAATACTTGACAACTATATGTTGGACCAATGTCTCATCGCCATAATCTACAAAGTACTGCAGCGTATCAACAAGAAAAAGGTAAATAACCCAGGTATATAACTGGATATATGTATTTCCAGTTATGCCAACACCACTTGTCAAAGAGACTGTCTTCCTCAGTTTATGGACTTTGGGCCTTTGTCAAATGCCGGCTGCTTAAAATTGGATGATGTTACATCTGTATTCCCAATTCTATTCCATTAGTCTGTTTTTGTACCAGTACCAGCCTGTTTTGACTACTGTGGCAGTGTA
Organism: Heterohyrax brucei; assembly: GCA_028571685.1. Classification (NCBI taxonomy): domain Eukaryota; kingdom Metazoa; phylum Chordata; class Mammalia; order Hyracoidea; family Procaviidae; genus Heterohyrax; species Heterohyrax brucei. The sequence goes on from CM053150.1 coordinate 135,767,901, forward strand.
TAAAATTTTAAAGTCAAGTAGTGTGAGGTCTCACACTTTGTCCTTCTTCAGTAATGCTTTGCTTACCTAGAGCTTCCTCTCTTTCCATATGAAGTTGGTGACTTGCTTCTCCATCTCATTAAAAAATGCCACTGAAATTTTCACAGGAATTGCATTTTATCTGTAGTTTGCTTTGGGTAGAATAGACATTTTCACAAAGCTGAGTCTTCCTATTCATGAACAAGGTAGGTTTCTCCAATTATGTATGTCTATTTTGGTTTCTTGCAGTAATGTTTTGTAATTTTTTTGTATGGGTCTCTTACGTCTCTGGTTAGATTTATTCCAAGCATTTTATCTTCTTGGGGTCTATTGCAAGTGGTATTGATTTGGTGATTTCCTCTTTGATATTCTCTTTGTTGATGTGAAGAAATTCAACTGATTTTTTTATGTCTATCTTGTATTCTGGTACTTTGCTGAACTCTTCTATTAGTGCTAGTACATATATGCTAGTATATACATATATACTAGTTCTAGTATACATATATATTAGTTCTAGTAGTCAAAGCCAGCCAAGTGCCGATGAGTCGGATTCTAGTATATATGGCATATATATGTATACCAGCATATATATGGCACTTGGCTTGGCTTGGCAGCATATATATATTCTAGTATACATGTATTAGTATATACATATATATTAGAACTAGTATATATACTAGAACTAGTACATATATATGCTAGTATATATATATAACTAGTATATATATATATACATAGTATGTATACTAGAACTAGTATGTGTGTGTATATATATATATACACTTGCATATATAGATTCTAGTATACATATATATTAGTTCTAGGACATCAAAAGCATAAGGAAAATATGAGCCCAAGAGATACAAAGAGACAGATAATCCAGAGAATACATTAGAATGAGACCGGAAGAAACAGATGGTGCTTGGCCACCACCAATGACTACCCTTACAGGGAACACAACAAAAATTCCTTGACATAGAATGAAAAAAATGGTGTCCAGAACTCAAATTCTATTAAATAAACCAAACTTGAGGGTCTGACAGACTAGAAGGTCCTTGGAAGACATGGTTCCCGCACTCTTTGTTAGCCCAGAACTGAAACCATTCCCATAGCCAACTCGTCAAAGATTTGACTGGACTACAAGACATAAAATGATAATGGTGAAGAGCATACTTCTTGGCTTAAGAAGACACATGAGACTAACTGGGCAGCTACTGTCCAGAGGCTAGATGACAAGGCAGATGGGGACAGAAGATAGTTGAATGGATATGGAAAGTATTGCATCGAAAAGAGGAGTGTACTGTGATAGGGTGGGAAGAGCAGCCAAAGGTACACAGCAATGTGTGCGTAACTGTCCGTATGACAAATTAACATGGATTGTGAATTTTCACTTAAAACACAATAAAAGGTGAATATTATATGTTAACAAAATAATTTGGAGTAAAGATGAAATAGGTGTAATATATAGGGGTTGTCATAGTTGGAATTGTGTCCCCCCCAAAATGTGTGCAGCCATGTGGCTGGGATATGGTTCCCAGTATCTTGGGACTGTCCTCCATTGTGCGGTTTTGCTAACCTGTATGTTAAAGGATTAGGGTGGGGCTGTGAATTCCTGCTGTGGGGGAAGTTTCCCTGGAGTATGGCTTGCCCCACCCTTAATGCTTTTAGCTTGCAAGGAATAAAAGGAAAAAGAAACCAAGGACAATTTGAGAACCTCGCTACCGTCAAGCAAGCAGCACCGGGAGTAGAGCGCGTCCTTCAGACCAGAGGTTCTTGCATGAGGACCCTCCCTGGACAAAGACTGATGCAATACCGGACTTTCCTCCAGAACCGACAAGGGGAAAGTCTTACCCTGGAGCGGACACCCTGAATATGGACTTGCAACCTACCGGACTGTGTAAGAATAAATCTTTCTTTGTTAAAGCCATCCACTCTGTGGTATTTCTGTTAGAGCAGCCCTAGCTGACTAAAACAGGGGTAATAGCATCAAACGACAAAATAGTATATTAGAAAGTCATACTAGGCATTCTCCCTAAAGATGGTAGAAACAAATATAGAGAAAATATTAAAGAAGCATTAGAAAATTGGGAAAACAGAATTATCAGTATTCATGTAATATAAATTCTGAAGGAAACAGAGATGACTGAGGATCAAAGATATATTATGAAATACCAAGACCCAGAAACTTACAGTGTGAATAACAACAAAGAAGAAATTACTGAAAACTTCTAAAAAGGAAAAAAAAACAACCACAAAGTAACAAAACTTAGGTTAACTTGGGACTCCCGAGAGTAGTACTACATTGAAGAAGACAAAGGATGAATACATTTTTGCCTTGAAAATCTTTAACACTTTTTATTGTGAAGCAGAGTATGCAAACATAAATATACATAAAAGGCAATGTGAAGCAAAACCAATTTGAATTCTATATAAACAAAATTATATGTAGGTATTCTCTTTAGATTGATTCTTTTACATTATGATTAAAATTTATCTATGTTGCTTGGCATGGCTATAGACTGTTTATTTCATTGCTGCCCAGATTCATCACAATTCATTTTTCTACTCTTCTGCTAATGAACAGTTAGGTCCTCCTTATCTTTGGACTGTTAAGAACAGTTTTATGAATATTCTTTTTTTTCTTTTGCTGTACTTTAGATGATGGTTTACAGAGAAAATTATTTTCTCGTTATATAATTAATATACTTTTTGTGATATTTGTTGCCAGCCTGACAACATGTCAAAGCTTTCCCCTCTGGAGCTTGGGTTCCCCATTACCAGTATTTCTGTCCTCTCTTGCCTTCTTTTTCAGTTCCCTGAAATAGTGTGCCCATTTAGTCTCATTTTGTTTTATGGGCATGTAAAGAGGGAGCATCTGGAGCGACTTCAGTACTGAGTTAAAAGGAAGTCCAAGGGACATGTACTCTGTTAGACTAGTAACCGTGATCTTTTTTAGTGAGCTAGAATTTTGTTCCACATATTTTTCCAGCTCTGCCTCGCATCTCCTATTATGATCCCTGTTAGAGCAGTAGGTGTTGTGACTGAGAGCCATCTAGTTGTGTTAGACTCAGTCTGGTGGAGGCTGTGATAGTTGTGATCTGTTAGTCCTCTGGACTAATCTTTCCCCTATGTTTTTGGTTTTATTCACTCTCCCTTCCCCCAGACAGGGTGGGACCAATGAAGTATCTTAGATGGCTGCTTAAAAGCTTGTAAGACCCCAGATGTTACTCACCAAATTAGGATGTAGAACATTTTCTTTATAAACAATCTTATACGAATTGAGCTAGATTTCTCTCGAGACTGTGGTTCCCAGCCCTCTGCCTAGTTATGCTGGCATCCCAGAAACTGTGTAATAACTTACCCTTCACCAGAGTTACCATTTATCTATTATCTAGTTAATGTCTTTTTCTCCCCATCCCTCCCCTCCCCTATAAACATCAAAAATTATTTCTGTCTGCAGACTTTTTTATGAGGTTTTATAGTAGCACTTGTTCTTTTGTAACACAGCAGTTGTCCATTTGTGATTTACTGATGACACTCAGCATAACATCCTCCAAATTCATCCATGTTGTGAGATGTTTTGCAGATTCGTCACTGTTCTTTGTTGTTGCATAGTATTCCATTGTGTATGTACCATAATAATTTGCTTATCCATTCATCTGTTGATAGGTGCTCAGGTTGTTTTCATTTTTTGCTGTGGTCAATAATGTTGAAATGAACATGGATCTAGTCATGTGATGACTATTATTTTTCTAAGATATATTCCTAGATGTGGGATTGCTAGATTGTATGGCATTCCTATTTCTAGCTTTTTGAGGAAGGACCATATGGTTTTCCAAAACGCTGGCACCATTTTATATACCCACCAGCAATGCATAAGAGTTCCAAGCTCCCTGTTGCCTCTTTAACACTTGTTATATATCTACCTATCTATCTAGATTTCATGCCAGTAATATAGGGGATTACTGATGAAGATCAAGGACCACAGCCTTCAGTATGGATTGCACCTCAACATCAAAAAAACAAAAATCATCACAACTGGACCAATAAGCAACATGGAGAAAGGGTTGATGTTGTCAAGGATTTCATTTTACTTGGGCCCACAATCAATTCTTCTGGAAGCACCAGTCAAGAAATCAAAAGACACATTGAATTGGGAAAATCTGGTGCCAAGGAATTCTGTCAAATAGTGAAAAGTAAAGATGTTATCTCGAAGACTAAGGTGCACCTGACTCAAGTGTTGGTATTTTCAGTTGCATCATATGCATACAAAAGCTGGACAATGAACAAAGAAGACAGAAGAAGAATTGATGCCTTCAAGTAGCGGTGTTGGAGAAGAATGTTGAATGTACCAAGGACCGCCAAAAGAACCAACAGATGTGTTCTGGAAGAAGTACAACTGGAGTGCTCCTTGGAAGCAAAGACGGCAAGACTGCGTGTTACATACATTGGACACATTGTCAGGAAGGATCAGTCCCTGGAAAAGGACATCATGCTTGGTAGAGTGGAGGGTCAATGAAAAAGAGGAAGACCATTGATGAGACGGATTGACACCATGGTTGCAACAATGGGCTTAAGCATAAAAATGATTGTGGACATGGCACAAGACAGGGCAGAGTTTTGTTCTGTTGTTCATAGGGTCACTATGAGTCAGAACTGACTCAATGACACCTAACAACAACAACAACAATGTCAGGGAGTGATGGTGTCATGGATTGAATTGTGTCCCCAAAAATGTGTGTATTAATTTGGCTAGACCTTGATTCTTGGTATTGTGTGGTATTCCTGGTATTGTGTGGTATTCCTTTATGTTGTAAACCCTGCCATTATGATGTTAATGATGAAGGAGAGGCAGCAGTTGTGTTTGTTGGTGGGATAAAACTCAGTGTGTGGAACTGTATTGTGCCTTGAGGCAGCCTCTTGGGATATAAAGGAAAGGAAAGCAAGTAGAGAGTTGGGAACCTCATACCACCAAGAAGCCATGCAGGCAGTTGAGCACATCCTTTGGAAAGTACTCAGGGTCCCTGTACATCAGAAGCTCCCATTTCTAGGAAGATTGAAGAAAAGGACCTTTCTGTACAGCCAGCAGAGAAAGCCTTCTCATGGAGCTGACACCTGAATTCTGACTGTTAGTCTATTGGACTGTGACAAAATAAAATTTCTCTTTTTAAAGCCATCCAGTTGTGGTATTTCCATTACAGTAGCACTATATCACTAAGACCGATGGTATCTCATTGTAGATTTTTTATATACATTTCTTTATTGCCTAATGATTGCAAGCTTTTCCTCATATTTGTTAGCTTCTTGAATGTCTTCTTCAGTGAATTGTCTGTTCGTATCCTTTGTCTATTTTTTAATTGGATTATTTGTCTTTTTGTTGCAGAAATGCTGAGTTTTCCAGTAGATTTTACAGATTAGAACTTTGTTGTATTTGTCATAGACAATTTTGGTTTTCCCGGCCTGTAGGGTTTTTCACTCTCTGGTGAAATCTTTTGATGAGTATGTATGTTTAATTTTTAGAATATCCCAGTTATCTTGTTTATATTCTGATGTTTACATATTGTTACTTATGGTTTGTGTGCTATTTATGTGGTATATCAGGACTCTAATGTTGATCATATTTTTTCTTTTATAATCTTAATAATTTTTAGTTACATACTTAAGTTTTTGGTCCACTTTGAATTAGTTTTTGTGTATGGTATGAAATATGGGTATTGCTTCATATTTTTACAGATGGATATCCCGTTTTACCAGCTCTATTTGTTAAAAAGACTACCTTTCCCCCATTTTATGGACTTTGGGCCTTTGTTGACAAGGGGTGGATGGATTTACATCTGCGCTCTCCATCCTGTTTCTTTGGTCAATGTATCTGTCACTGTTCCACTACCAGGCTGTTTAAACTACTGTATGGTAGATTCCGAGGCCAGGTACTTGAAGTTCTCCTACTTTATTCTTTTTCTTCAATACTATTTTACTTATTGGTGCCTCTTTCCCTTCCACATAAAGTTAATAATTATATTTTCCATCTTTTTAAAGAATGCTGTTGGTATTTGTATCAAGATTGCATTGTATTTGTAGATTGCTTTGGGTAGAATTGATATTTTCACACTGTTGAGTCTACCTATGCTTAAGCATGTATGTTTTTCCATTTAGGGAGGTTACACTGGATTTCTTGCAGTAGTACTGAGAGAGGGATAAAAAGGTTTTAAGATGATTCCATTTAAAAAGTTCAAAAGTCTAGATGCTCCTCTCTAGATCAGCCCAAGGACACTCCTCCCGCCCCTCACAGAATTTCTTGAGATAAGCTCAACTTCTAAGGAGAGGGTAGTTTCTTCCCATGTAACCTAATGCTAACTGCTTATCTAGTGCTTCTTTTAGTATGTTATGCCAATGAAATTGCAATATGAAAATCTGTAGTTGCCAATTAGGAGGATGTATGGAAATTCCTTTGTTTCCTTCTTTGAAGAAACATATATATAGGAATGTCTCAGAAAGGAACGGGGTACTGGATATTTCAGACTTGAGTCTAGCTATAGCACCCCGGGCTCTAACAAAATGCCCTTCCTCTTAAAGACAAAGTGGTATTCGAGGTCGTTTCTACTTTGTGGGCCGTTCTTATCTTTTTCCTGCTACAGTATCTTGCAGTTTTCTTCATATAGGTCTTATACATCCCTAGTTAGATTTTTTCTTAAGTTTTTTGTTTGTTTTAGGAGCTATTAAAAATGATATTGTTTCTGTGATTTCCTTTTATTTGTATATAGAAAACCAAGTAAGTTTTGTAGGTTTCTTTTATATCCTGCCAGTATGCTGAGTTTGTTTGGTATATTTTGGAACCCTGTCATTGTGTGCATGGATATTGATTATGGTTATGTTCTTACGTTTGATCATCCTTTTAATCATTATAAAATGCCTTTCCTTGTCTTTTATGGTGAATTTTGTCTTGAAGTCTATTTTATTTCACATTAGTATGGTCACTCCAGCTCTTTTTTGTTAGTGTTTACTTGATATATGTTTTTCTGTCCTTTGATTTTTTTTAAATATATTTATATCTTCTTTTCTAAGGCATGTCTCTTGTAGACAGAATACAGACAGGTCTTTTATTAAAAAAAAATACATTCTGTAACTCTTGTCTTTCTATGGGCGTATTAAGCAATTTACATTCAGAGTGATTCGTGATAGGAGTATATTATTGCTGTCACCTTACAGTGCTTTTTCGTGTTGTGCTGACATTTTCTTTGTTCCTCTTATTCTTCTATGCTGAATTCCTTTCGTTTGTGAATTTTTTTCTCATTTCTTTCATTTTTATAGATTTTGTACTTACTGAAACTTTATATTTTTCTTTTTTGTTTTGATGAGTAGGTTTGGTAGCTTTCTTTGAGGTTACTTTGAAAATTTGTCCCACCTTCCTAACTTTGAAGCAGTATTATATTACTTGATATTGTCTTGTTCCTGTATTATTTTCCTCAATTTGTTTATAGGTACGCTATTTACTTTCTCTTTTATTGTTCTGACATTTTCGTCTCTTACAGACTGATCTATCTGGTTCTCTGTTATAATTTTTTTGGTTATGTTTTATCCTCTAGACTTCATTATCGAGGTTTGTATCTGGCTAATGTTATCTTATGTGCTAGATTCAGGTTGTTGTCTGTTATTGCATCTCTAACTGAAGGACTACCTTTAATAATTCTTGTAAATTAGGTTTGGCTTTTACATATTCCCTTAAGTTTTATTTATCTGGAAATGTCTTCATTTTGCCATCATATTCAAGTGAGAGTTTTCACAATTTATTATTCTGGAGTTGACAGTATTTTTTCTTTCAAGATTTTATGTTCATCATCTCCTTATCTTCTTGTCTGCATAGTGTCTGCCAAATAATCAGAACTTAGTCCTATTTTCTTTTTTTCATATGACCTTTTTTCTCAAGCTGCTGTCAGAAATTTTTGTCTTTCGCTTTAAGGATTATAATGCGCCTTGGTGTTTTTCTTTTGGGGTCTTTCCTATATGTAGTTTGTTGAGCTTCCCATGTGTTGTGACTCCTGCGTCTGTGATACTGATGATGGATAATGGGCTGCAGTTGTGTTAGTGAAGCAGGACTTAAGTTACAAGGTTGTGGGAAATAAGGGACACAAATGAGCAGAGGAAGTTGGGAACCTCACACCACCAAGAAAGCATGGCCGAGAGCAAAGCACATCCTCTGGACCTGAGGTTCCTGTGCCAAGATGCTCTCACTGGATTTGGACTCAGCTTACCAGACCGTGATAAATTCTCTTGCTGAATGCACTTGCAACTTATAAATGGATTTGTGGATTCCTGGACTGTGACAATAAAAATTTCTGCTCATGAACCTTCCCTTCATGGTATTTTCTGTTAGAGCATGTGGTGGTCAGGATTATGTCAACTTGGTTACTCGACATTTGGCTGCTGTATTAAGTGGCAGGGCGGGGTTTGTGGTAGCTCCCCACCCCTCATCTCTCTCATCTCTCGACCTTCCACTACTACTGTTGGTCTGCTCACATAGCCAGGAGCTCCTGCTCTCTTCTTCCGGCGTCTGGTTCCTGGACTTGAACTAGTAGCTGTTGGATTCAGCAATCCTTACAGTCGGCACTTGAGAGTCCTACTCCCTGACCTGCCAATCCTGGGTTTGCCAGCCTTTGCCACTCCTGCTCCCTGACCTGCTGATCCTGGGTTCGTCGGCCTCTGCCACTTCGTCTTGCCACCAGCTTGGGACACACTGACCCACACAACCAGTGATCTAGAACTCTGGTCTCTGACCTGTTGACTTTGGGTTCCTCAGCTTCCATGGCCGCGTGAGGCTTGTGCCAGAACTTGGGACATTCAGCTTCTGTGATTGCGTGAGCTGTTTCCTATCTCTCTCTCTCTCTCTCTCTCTTATAAATCTTTCCTTGTACCTACACGTGTTACTGGTTTTGCTTCCCTAGAAAACCCAGCCTAAGATAGAGCAGTACCAGGTGACTACAACATATGTCTTGGTGTTTTTCTTTTGGGGTCTTTCCTACATGTGGTTTGTTGAGCTTCTTAGCTTTTCATCTTTCATATTAGGAAAGTTTTTGTCAGAAAATCTTCAATAATCTTTATGTTTCTCATTCCTCCCCAATTCTGGAACTCTGATCACATGCAGGTTTTTTATTTTAAATGTATCTTACATAATTCTCAAGGTTTCTTTTCTTTTCTCTGGTTTTTCTGTCCACAAAATGATAGCCAAGGATTTGTATTCATTTGCACTGATCATACAGTCCATTGTTTCAAATTTGCCCCTAAATCTTTCTATAGCATTATCTATTTCTGAAATATTGTTTATCTTTTGGCTTTCTAATTACAATTTTTGCATGACAGCTGGTTGCTAATTTACTTTGACACTTTTCCTCTATTATTTTCTTCAATTTTTCCATTATTTTGTATGTTTGTTTCAAGATTTTTGTATATATTTTCCATGATATGGTCCTTTTATTTCCTTATGTTGTCTGTATTTTCCTCCATCTGTTGGAGACTCCTGAATATTAGTGTTTTGAATTCCCTATCAGGTAATTTTCAGTGTCTTTTCCTCTATTAGAAGGTCATCTGGTATTTTATTTTGGTTATCTTCTGGAGCCATCCTCTCCTTCTTTTTAAAATATGTTTTGATACTGTCTGCTGTCTTCAAGACATTCAGGAATTATTTTCTTCATTTATTAATTGTAGACTCAATTGTTTCACTCAGCTTTTTAGTTTTATTTTGCTACGTCTGGATGCTCAGGCTTGGCATGTTTTTTGGTTGTTTAGCTTGAGGCAGAATACTTATCACCACCTTTTCCAGGTGGGAAGAGTCAAAAACTGAGCTATTTTCAGCTGGCTGGATCCACTGGGGGTGTATATAAGGGGATGGGTGGTTTCCAGCACATACTAGGGGTGATGGGACAGGACTAAGGAGCATTTCAGGGTGGGGTCCAGAGGACCATGTCAGTACTAGTCAGGTGCATGGCACTTAGTCCAACGGTGCAGATAAGTAGGAAAGTAGAGAACGTGATGTGCAGAGCTGAGTGGGTAGGTGAAATAAGAGAAAGGAAGAAGGAAACAAAAGCAAAAAAATGAAATAAATAAAGGAAATAGATATAAATAAAATGGTGAGGTGGTAGGATTTGGTTGGTTGGTACACAGCAAACCACGTGCTGGTATCTCTTTAACCAAGCAATGTGGCCTGAGCTGTCAAGAAGGGGTGTAGTTTGCTCATGGAGCTAGATGTGTAGGAGTAAGGAAGATAAAGAGAAAGAAACCATCAGTAAAACCAATCAATAAATCATAACATTGCCATATGGTAGTAGAAGACCAGGCAATTGGAGAAACAGAAGTGATGGCAAGCTGGCATGGCATGGCCCATCAGGAAGGGGAAGATTCAGTACAGTGCCTAGGTGGGAGGGGAAGGAAAAGAAGAAGTGGAAAGATAAAGGAAAATACAAAATACAGAGCTGGCCTGTGGGGGTGGCATGAACCAAGGAAGGCAATGTGCAAGAGGCAATTCATTGGAGCAGTATAGCCAGCCAAGAAGTTGAGGGTAGTGTACAGGGCTGGGTGGATGGAAGAAAGGAAAGGAAAGAGAGAAGAAACAACAATAACAAACAAACAATAACTTAATAAATAAATAAAATGGTACTGAAGGAGGCAGTTGGTCACGGCAGTGTAGGCCCAGGGATGTCACACAGTGACTTTCCAACTGAGCTATACAGTACAGGCCTCCAGAGGGGGCAGGGACAGTGTGCAGGGCTGGGTGGGCAAGAGAAAGGAAAAGAAGGAAAGGAGAGAAGAAACAGAAAAAAAAGAAAATAAACAAAAAATTCACAGCCCGTCAAGAAGGGATGGTACGCTGGGCTAGCTGGGCAGGAGAACAGAAAGGAAGAGAGAAAGAGAAGCAACAAAAAAGGTTTTTTTTGAAAAAGGAATCAAAAGGAAGCAAACAAAAACCAATAAAGTGGAGCTAAAGAAACAAGTTGGTGGGGATTGGGTAGACCTTGGTGACGGTGAGCTTAGGTCTCTCTAGGCTAATAACTGGGACCTGTTGGAAAGTGGTGGAGGCTGAGTAGACAGATGAAGGGTAGGGCATGGGGAAGCATCTATCACTTGTTACCAAGTGCTCGGTTTCCTGTTGGGAACTCCATGGAGTTGCCTGTACTGCCTGTGTGAACTCTGTGGTGCCTGGGTGGGGAACCATTCTGTATCTCTCCTCATTGGCTATGTCTGTCAGTTTCTTATTCCATTCAGCACTTAATCAAGTTCTTTTATTTCCTCATTTAATGATTAAGGTTCCAGGATTGACATTTGTATCCATTTCACTGAGTTTTTTGATGCAGAGGGATGGCATGGTGCTTCTGTTATTCCACCATATTGGACCTGCCTCCTCTCTATGAATATTTTAGTATATGTGTCCTGAGGGTAATGTGCTAGAGTTTCTCCAGGGTAGATAGCAAGAAAAGGTACTGCTGGGTTACAGAATAGACACATTTTAACTTTCTAGGCAATGGCAAACCATTTTCCAAAACAATTAAATAAAAATTTTCTTTAGAGACAAGGAAGAAGGCAATGATGTTATCAGTATTTCTAACCCACATTTTTATCTTATTAAAGAAGTGTTATTCTGTTACTGAAAACCCTAGTGGTGTAGTGATTAAGTGCTACAGCTACTAACCAAAAAGTCAGCAGTTTGAATCCATCAGGTACTCTTTGGAAACTTTATGGAGCAGTTCAACTCTGTCCCACAGGGTCACTAAGAGTCAGAATTGATTTAACGGCAGTGAGATATCTATTACTCGGGCCCCGTGATACACTGGTTAAAAATTCAGTTGCTAAACAAAAGGTCAAACAACAGAATTCATTAGCCACTCCTTGCAAACCTTATGAGGGTCAATTCTACTTTGTTCTATGGAGCCACTGGGTCAAAATTGATTTGATGCAACAGGCTTTACTTTGGGGATTCTATTATTATTTATATGTATTAGTGAAAACTAAAATTATCTGGCTTTAATTTGCTTGAGTGAAGATATTTGGTTAATTTTTTTTAACTGGCTAAAGACAACACAGGTAATCAATTTCTTCTTGTGTCACTTTCGAAAGTTCATTTTTTTTTTTCTAAGAATTTGCTCATTTGATCTGAATTTTGAAGTTTAACAGCATGTTTGGCCATAAAATCCCCTTCAGTAGTATGATCTAGCCTTGATGGGGCTCACAAAGTTGAGTCTCAGTGGCAACAGGAGAATAAAAATGGGTGCACCCTGAGAACTCCACTAAAAGACCACAATTGATGGTCCAAAGGCCTCAGGGTTCCCCTGGGAGCATGGCCCCTAGACCTGATGCTGCCCCTGATCATAAATCACTACTGAGGTCAACTCAGACAGGAATAGATTGGACGCAGCAACACAGAGTGATCATATCATGTGTGCACTTTATCGTTCTATGCATCTATAGCATGTTGTCCTACTGGCCTCTTACTGGAGTTGGGTGGAGAGGGTGGAGAAGAGGTGACAGGAAATTGTTAAGAGGATATGCCATGTATAGAACAGAAAGGAGGTATATGCTGTCACCAAGTAAGGAGAGCAGTAGGACTTGCACGCAGGCAGGCATGCAAATTTAAATTGGATTGTACACTGTCACTCAATCACAATAAAAAAATAAAATATACACTAAAAAATTTGTATGATTTAAAGTGATGTCACCTGTTTCAATTTTGATATTTGTTAATTACATCCTCACCCCTTTTTTTCTAAAAGGATTCTGGAAGGAATTTATCAATGTTAATATTATTTAATTTTGGCTTTCTTGGTCTTCTCATTTATATGCTTATTGGCTTGTTTTTCTATTTCAATAACTTATACTTTTTATTCCGTCCTATCTTTTTCTTTCTTCCAATTTCTTTTGCTACTCTGTTTATTCTTTCAGTATGGATGCTTAGATCCTTAGTTTTCAGCCTTTCTTTTATTGTCTCTCATATTTATATCCAAGGCTTTAATATCTAATATTTAATATTTAATTACTGCTTCAGATTCATCCTAAAAATTTAAATGTGTAATACTTTTGTTAATGTAAGAAATATTTCCTAATTTTTACTGTTATTATCTTTTAGCCCATGACTTAGAGTATAACTCTTAATTTGTAAAGATGTGGTAATTGTTTTGAGAGAGGAAAGTCTGAAAAGCTGTATCTGAAATACCAGAAACCTAGAGGCCTCTCACAGACACCAAGGACACTCACTCCCCACAGCATTTCCTGTGAGAAACCAGCCCTTAGGAATTTGTAGGAAAAAAGTAGAAAAGAGGAACCTATTTTCCTGCACTTTGAAATTAATGCTTATCTTTACTTCTGAAATGTTGCTGATGCCAATAAGAGAACAGTATGGAAATCTGTAAACCTGCTAATGCCAATGAGGAAACTGTATGGAAATTCCTTTGTCTGCTTCTGTGCAAAGTTTTAAGAGAAATGTCACAAAGAAGACCAGTGAGAGTGGCCATTTTCGACTGGAGTCCACCGCCGCTCTGTTGGCTGGGAATAAAAGCACTTCCTCTAATAGTGATTTCTGCTCTCTGGGCCTACTTGTCTTTTCTTGCAACACTTCGACTATCTTTCTGTTGCTGATTTCTAGTTCAACTGTATTGTCATGGGAGAACACATTTGTAAGATTTTAATCCTTTCAAAAGTATTTCCTGGCTCATCATATTTGTAATTTGGGTAAATACTCTGCATATGTTTGAAATCACATGTAATCTTAAAAGCACTAAAAGCTTTCAAGAATCCTACATAGGTTTGTTAGGACAAATTGTGTTTTGGCCAAGTTTTACAAATCATTGTTGATATTTTGTTTGCTTGTTCCATAGATTACTGAAAAGGCTGTTGGTTTCCATACTTCTCCTTGAATTGAAATCAGATTTCGTTTTAGTATTTTGAGGCTATGTTAGTAGGTACACTGTTTTTGTTGCTAGGTGCTGTACAGTCATTTCCAATTCACAACAAACGTGTACTACAGAATGAAACATTGTCTAGTCCTGTGCCATCCTCATACTCATTGCTATGTTTGAACCCACTGTTGGCAGCTACTGTGCCAATTCATCTTTTTAAGGTTCTTCCTCTTTTGCACTGACCTGCTTCTTTACCAAGCATGATATCCTTCTCCAATGACTTGCCTCTTCTGATAACATGCCCAAAATATGATGAAGTTTTGCCATCCTTACTTCTAATGAACATCCTGGCTGTACTTATTTTTATTTTTATTGTGCTTAAGCGAAAGTATACAACTCAGATTAAATTTTCATGTTCACCCATCGGCAGCTCCTTCTGCTCTCTTTGCACAGTGACAGTACACTCCTCTTTTTTGTTCTATATGTGTTGTATCCTGTCCCCACATCTCCACTCTCTCCTTTCCCTTCTAGTAAGAGTCCAGTAGGACAGCAGTCTATAGATGCATAGAACTATAAAGTACACACACCATAGGGTCACATTGTATCCCCGTGTCCAGTCCTTCCTTATCCAAAGAGTTGACCTCAGTAATGCTTTCTGGTCAGGGGCAGCAGCAGGTCTAGGTGACATGCTCCTAGGGGAATCCTCAGGCTACCAGACAATTAATCATGGTTTTTCAGTGTAGCTCTTGAGGTGCACCACTCGTTTTCTCATGCTGCCACTGGGGCTCAACACTGTGTGCCTCATCACAGCTGTCTTTGGTGGTGGCTGGGCACCATCTGGTTCTTCTAGTCACATGTTGATACGGTCACTCATTCACATAGGTCCTTCTGTCTCCTGGGCTCTTATTCCCTTGTGTCTTTGTTGTTTTGGTGATCATCTGTTCCAGATGAGTTGGGACCATTTGGTGTACCTCAGATAGCAGCTTGTTAGCTTTTGAGAGCCCAGACACCACTCACCAATATGGGGTGTAGACGACTCTCTTAGCAATAGACTAATTATGCCAATCAATGTCCCCTGAGAGCTTGGTCCCCAGACCCTCACCCCTGCTACTCTATCCTTGCAATATTGGGTTAAGATTAGAAGAGTTTTCAGTTTAAGTTGAAGTCCAGTTAAGATGACCTTCTTCCTGTACTGTCCCTGATTTCACCCAACCAGGTATTTATCAATTATCTAATCTATGACCAGACCTCTCCCTCCCTCTCCCACTTTGCAGCCATGAAAGAGTCTTTTCTTCTGTACATAAATCTATGTTTAAATCCTTTAGTAGGGTGTCTCATATAATATTTGCCCTTTTGCCATTGACTGATTTCACTCAGCACAATGTTTTCTAGCCAGGATATGAGATGCTTCCTAAAATCATCATTGTTCTTTAAGATTGCATAGTGTTCCACTGAGTATATATAACATAGCCTGTTTATCCATCCATCTATTGTTAGGCATCTGGGTTGATTCTATCTTTCTGTTATTATGGACAGTGCTGCAATTAACATTCATGGACACGTATCTGTTCATGTAACTGTCCTTGATTCTGTAGGATATGTTCTAAGCAGTGAGATTACTAGATCTAATGGTGTATCAATTTTTGGCTTTTTAAGGAAGCAACAAACTGCTTTCCGTAGAGGCTGTACCATTTTACAATCCCACCAGCAGTGTAGGAGAGTTCCAATCTCTGTATAGCCTGTCCAGCATTTGTTGTTTTCTGTTTTATGGATCATGGCCAACCTTGTTCGGGTGAGATGGTAACTCACTGTAGTTTTGATTTGGATTTCTCAGATAGCTAATGATCGTGAGCATTTCCTCCTGTGTCTTTTGGCTGTCTGGATGTCCTCTTTGGTGAAGTTTCTGGCTATCTCCTTTGTCCATCGCTTCATGGGGTTATTTACCTTTCTCTTGTTGATTTTTTGCAGTACCTCATAGATTATGGACACCAGATGTTGGTCAGATGTGTAGTTCCCTAATATTTTGTCCCTTTCTGTGGGTGGTCTTTTATTCTTTTGATGAAGTCTTTGGATGAGTAAAAGTGTTTGATTCTTAGTAGTTCCCATTTATCTATTTTCTTCTCTGTTGATCATGCTTTGTTTGCCAGATTTTGAAGACTATCTAAGCAGTGTATTAGACTTCCATCATTGGCTCTATTTTTTCTTGTATGATTTTTATCATTTTAGGTTTATATTTAGGTCTTGTATCCAATTTGACTTAGTTTTTGTGTAAGGTGTGAGATATGAGTCTTGTTTCAATTTCTTTGTAGATAGATATCCAATTTTGCAAGCACCACTTGTTGAAGAGACCGTTTTTACACCAGTTTCCATTCTTAGGGCCTTTGTTGAATACCACCTGTGCATAAGAGGATGGTGACATCTCTGGTGTCTCAACTCTGTTCCATTGGTCTATATGTCTCTTTTTGTGCCAGTACCAGGCTGTTTTGACTACTGTGGCAGTATAATCGATTCTAAAGTTGGACAGTGTGAGGCCTCCCATTGTGTTCCTCTTCCTCAGTAGTGCTTTGCTCATCCAAGGTTTCTTCCCTTTCCAAACAAAATTGGTGATTCGTTTCTCCATCTCATTAAAAAATGTCACTGGAATTTGTTTTGAGATTGCACTGTACAGGTTGATTGCTTTGGGTAGAATAGACATTTTCACAAATGTTAAGTCTTCCTATCCATGAGCACAGTAGGTTTCTCCATTTATGTAACTGTCTCTTGTTTTTTTGCAGTAAGGTCTTATAATTTTCTTTGTAAAAGTCTCTTATTTCTCTAGTTAGATTTGTTCCTAGGTATTTTATCTTCTTGGAGGCTACAGTAAATGGTATGGATTTGGTGATTTCTTCTTTGATGATCTCTTTGTTGATACAAAGGAATCCTGTTGATTTACTTATGTTTATTTTATATCGGCACTTGGCTGGCTTGGCACCTTATATCCTGATACTTTGCTGAACTCTTAGTTGGAGTAGTTTACTGATGGATTTTTTAGGATGCTGTGTATATACAATCGTATCATTTGCAAATAGGGAGATTTTTAATTCTTTTTTGCTGATGTAGATGTCGTTTATTTCTTTGTCTTGTCTAATTGCTCTGGCTAGAACGTCTAGCACAATGTTGAATAGAGGTGGTGAGAGCAGGCATCCTTGTCTAGTTTCTGTCCTCAAGAGGAATACTTTCAGTCTTCATTGAGGTTGATGTGGGCAGTTGGCTTTGCAGAGACACCCCTTATTGTTTTGAGCAATTTGTCGTCTCTTCCTACTTTGCTGAGAATTTTTAGCATGAATAGGTGTTGGACTTTGTCAAATGCCTTTTCTGTACTAATTGACAAAATCAGATGATTCTTATATCTATGTGGTTGATCACATTGATTGTTTTTCTGATGCTGAACCAGCCTTGCATCCCAAGTTTTGATACAACTTGGTCGTGATGAATTATTTTTTGATATGTTGTTGAACTCTAGTGGCAAGGATTTTGTTAAAGACTTTTGCATCCAGGTTCATGAGTGATATTGGCATATAATTTTCTTTTGTTGTGGGATCTTTCCCTGGCTTTTGTATCAGGGTTATTTTGGCTTCATAGAATACCTTTGGGAGTATTCCATCCCTTTCTATGCTGTGAAATAGTCTCAGTAGTATTGGAATTAACTCTTCTCTGAAAGTTTTGTAGAATTCTCCAGTGAAGCCATCTGGACCAGGACTTTTTTTGACAGGTAGTGTTTTAGTCAGCTAGGCTGCTCTAACAGAAATACCACAGAGTGGATGGCTTTAACAAAGAAAGATTTATTCTTACACAGTCCGGTAGGTTGCAAGTCCATATTCAGGGTGTCCGCTCCAGGGTAAGACTTTCCCCTTGTCGGTTCTGGAGGAAAGTCCGGTATTGCATCAGTCATTGTCCAGGGAGTGTCCTAACGCAAGAACTTCTGGTCTGAACGACGCGCTCTGCTCCCGGTGCTGCTTGCTTGATGGTAGCGAGGTTCTCAAATTGCCCTTGGTTCTTTTTCCTTTTATTCCTTGCAAGCTAAAAGCATTAATAGTGGGGCAAGCCATACTCCAGGGAAACTTCCCCCATAGCAGGAATTCACAGCCCCACCCTAATCCTTCAACATACAGGTTAGCAAAACCACACAATGGAGGACAGTCCCAAGATACTGGGAACCATATCCCAGCCATGTAGCTGCACACATTTTTGGGGGGACACAATTCAAACCATGACAGGTGGGTTTTAATGACTTTTTCAGTCTCTTCCTTTGTGATTGGTTTATTAAGTTGTTCTATTTCTCCTTGTGATAATTTTGGTAGGTGATATGAATCTAGGAATTTGTCCATTTCCTCTAGGTTTTCCAATCTGTTGAGTAGAGTCTTTCATAGTATTCTGTTACGATATTTTTCACTTCAGTTGGGTCTGCTGCAATGCCTTACATCTTATTTCTTATTTTGGTCATTTGTTTCCTCCCTGTTTTATAAGTTTAGCCAATGGTATATCACCTTTGTTGATCTTTTCAAAGAACCAGCTTTTGGTTTTGTTAATTTCTTCAATTGTTCTTCTATTCTCTAACTCACCTAGTTCTGCTCTAATCTTTATTATCTATTTTCTTCTTGCATCTGAGGGGTTCCTCTGTTGCTCTTTCTACTTGTTGAAGCTGCAGTGTTAATTCTTTGGTTTGGATCTTTTCTTCCATCCACATGTGTGCATTTGTAGAGATAAATTGACTTCTGAGCACTGCTTTACTGTATCCCATAGGTTCTGGTAGGATATGCATTCATTCTCATTTGATTCCATAAATCTATTTATTTCATCATGACTCCTTCTATAACTCATGGCTTTTTGAGTAAGGTGTTGCTCAGTTTCCATGAATTCAAATTTCTATTTACGTTATTCCTGCTGCTGATTTTAAGTTTTACACTGTATGGTCTTAGTAGATCCTTGCAATAATTCAGTGGTTCACATTTTGTTGATATTTGCTTTATGTCCTTCTATTCTGGAAAATGTTCTGTGTGCATTGGAGAAGAAGGTGTACTTATCTGGTGATGGATAAAAAGTTATGTACATATCAATGAGGTCTCATTGGTTAATTGTTATAATAAGGTCTTCTGTGTCTTTACTGAGGCTTTTTTGTGGATGATCTGTGCATTACTGAAAGTAGAGTGTTGACATCTCCAACTATTATTGTAGAGTGATCTAATTTTTCAATGTAGTCACTGTTTGTTTGATGTATTTAGATGCTCTGTTATTGGGTGCATAAATATTTAATATTGTTAAGTCCTGGTTGTGTACTGAACCTTTCAGTAATAAATAGTGACCATCCTTTTCCATAATGGTGGATTTTACATTAAAATCTATTTTATCTGAGATTAATATTACCATTATCTTCTCTTCTTATGTTGTTAGCTTGGTACATATTATTCCACCCTCTAATTTTCAGTTTATTCCCATTTTTGAGCCTAAGGTGTGTTTCTTGTAAGCAACATACAGACAGTTCATGTCTTTTGATCCATAATGTCACTCATCTCTTTATTGGAACATTCAGTCCATTTACATTCAATGTAATTATTGATAAGTATGTGTACAGTGCTGTCATTTTGATGTATTTATTTTTGTGTTGATGTTTTCTATTTTGCTCTTAGTATTCTGTTCTGGGTCATTCTTCTTTATGGGTTGACATTTCACATTTTTAAGTGTTGTTTTTATGTTTGTTGAGACTCCTGTATTATGTTTCTTCTTTTGATAGGTTGCACTGCTATTTTGCTTTGCAGCTACCTCTATGATTTCCCCTAATATTGTAAGTTTAAACCCAATTTTAACTTCTGTACATCTTTTTAACTTCCTCTCCATCTAAAAGGACTATAAGTACTAAGAATTATAGTGTGATGGTGTCATAGCTTTTATGATATGATCGCTGGTTCCCTTGTTTTAATATTGTAGCTTTGCTCGGGTTTTGTGGCTTCCCTAACTGAAGTTTCTGGATGCTGTGTCCTGCACTGCTTCCTAAAATATACACTTAATGGTTTTGTTTTTTCAAGCAAAGAGTTTCTTTCAGTATTTCTTATAGCTTTGGTTTGGTTTTACAAAGTCTCTAAACTTCTGTTTATCTACAAATGTCTTAATTTCATCTTTGTATTTTAGAGACAATTTTGCCAGACATATAATTCTTGGTTGGAAGTTTTTCTCTTTCAAGGCTTTGAATGTGTCATCCTGCTGTCTACTTGCCAAGATCATTTCTGCTGAGAAGTCAGACAAAAGCCACAGGGCTTCCCTCTGAATGTTAGCTTTGCTTTGAGCCTCGCCACCTTTAGAGCTTCTGTTTAGGATTCATTTTATTAAGCTTGATTATAATATGTCTTTGTATCTTTCTTTTGCAATCTAGTTTTTTGTAGCATTCAATACATGTCTTTGATATCTATGTTCTCTTTCATAATTTCAGGGAAGTTTTCTGTCAGCAACTCAACAACAACATTCACTATGTTTTCATCTATCCCTCCCTGTTCTGGAACTCCAGTCTATCACAGATTATTCCTCTTAATGGAGTTCCACATGTTTCTTAATGCTTCCTCAATTTTCTTATTTCTTTTCTCTGATTTGCCCCTATAAGTGCTGGTGTCAGTTGTTCTATCCTCAAGGTCACTAAATCTGAGTTCTAGCTCCTCAACTCTGCTCTTTTGGCTTTGGATTGAATTCTCTAATTCTGTCATTTTGTAGTTGATCTGCTGGATTTCAGATTGTTGATATTCTATCAGTTCAAAAGCTTCCTGAATTTTTCATTTTACTCCACTGCATTTTGTTTAATCTCTTGGAGGGCTCTCTATTTAATTCTTTGGTACTCAGCATTCAATCATTTCAGCAATCATTCTTCATCTGGGAAGTTTTTTTATTTTTTATTTTGCAAGTTTTCCAGGGCCATGGTGGACAGTTCGTTTAAATTGCTAGAAATGGTTTGTTGCCTTAAGGTCATCCAGAGGCCATTTAGTTTCTCTGGTGTTACCTCAACAGAAGCTGATGCATAGTTCTGAGAAGGGAGTTGGTTACCAGCCACCTCTGTATACTTTAGTGACTAGTCATAGTGGACTCTTTGGGGTGGCAGGCTCCATCTCCTGGCTTACAAAGACAGCACCCTACTTGTAGAGTTAGTGAGGGCCATCAAATGACCTTATGATGTGGGCTAGTAAAGGCTGAAAGAAATGCTGCCAGGAAGCTCAGTAGTTATTTCTCCAGACAGTCTTATTTCAAAAAGCTGGGAGCTGTCTGACAACTGCCAAAATCAGTCAAGGCATCAGGTGTGGCAGGCCCACCCCACCTTGCAGCCGACAATGGAAGCACCTCTTTGGCTGTCCCCGGATGCTATTCAAAGTAGGGAGGGGTTATGACCTTGCTGTCATCCTCAACAAGGCCCCACCTACAAGGTAGTACTGCACTAAACACAGCCTTTCTGCTTGAAAAGCACTTTCTGGACTGGCACTGCCTCTCAGCTTGGGAATTGACCCCTGCTGAGTCTTCTAGTTGGTGACTCTGCCTCCCAGCTGACCAAGGTGGCATCCTAGCCAAGCTGCCCTTCCTGCAGTGAAACAGCATAATCTATGGCAGATTTCAGAAATGAGAGGGTGGAAGGGCAGTGGTTCCCTCAGCCATCAGTCAAACTCTCAAAATTTGATTAGCCCATGTACTGTCAGCTGCACTATACACTGTTCACTTTAGCACCGCAATTCAGCCTATTTCCCAATTCATCCCCATGTCTGCCTCCCTGATTTCAAAAAGAGCGCCAGTACCTGGAGTCCACTCAAGCAGTGACTGAGCAGGAGCAGGGCTCAGCATGTGCTATCTCATGTTAAAGAGAGGTAGTTTCCCATTTAGTGGCACATAGTCGAATATGACAAACCTATGCCATATGCTAGGGCTCCCTGGGTGTCCAGACTGCTCTGTTCAATTACCAATCCAAGCCTTAGTTCTCAGAGGAAATTGAGGAGACGTGTGCCTAGTCCACCATCTTATCCCCCACCCTCCCACTTCTTTCACAACAAAGTTGTTCATTTTTCTGGTAGTCCATGATATATTCAATATTCTTTGCCAACAACAAAGTTGAAATGCATCATTTCTTCTTTGGTCCTCTTGCATGCATAAGAGATGACTGAAAATAACATGGTATTGGACGGACACACTTCAGTCCTCAAAGTGGTGTTTTTGCATCAACATTTTGAGGAAGTGTTTTGCAGCAGATTTGCCCAGTGCAATAAGTTGTTTGATTTCTTAGTTTTTATTTTCATGAGTATTAATTATGGATCCAAGTAAAAAGAAATCCTTGACAACTTTAACATTTTCTCCATTTATCATCATGTTGCTTATTGGTCCAGTTGTGAGGATTTTTGTTTTATTTTGAGGTACAATCTATACTGAAGGCTACAGCCTTTGATCTTCATTGGTAAATGCTTCTTCATTTTCAGTGAGGAAGATAGCGTCATCTGTATATCCCAGATGGTTAATGAGTCTTCCTGAAATCCAAATGTTGAGTTCTTTTTCACATACTCCAGCTTCTCAGATTATTTGCTCAGAATAAAAATTGATTAAGCGTAGTAAAAGGATACAGACCTGACACACAGTTTTCCTGATTTTAAACCAGATGCTATCTCCTTGGAAACCCGGGTGGTTAAGAGGTATGGTTGCTAAGCAAAAGATTGACAGTTTGAATCCACTGGGTGCTCCTTAGAAACACTTTGAGACAGTTCTACTCTGTCCCATAGGGTCATTATGAGTTGGAATTGACTCAATGGCAAGGGATTTGCTTTTTGGTTTTTAGGGTCCTCTTGCTCTGTTTGAATGACTGCCTCTTGAACTATATGCAGGTTCTGCATGAGTGTAATTAAGTGTTCTGGAAATCCTATTTGTCACAATGTTATTTGTAATTTGTTTTGATTCACGCAGTCGAATTACATTGCATAGTCAGTAAAACACAGGTAAACATCCTCCTGGTATTCTTTGCTTTCAGCAAGGATCCATTTAATGACAGCAATAATATCCATCCTTTCACATTTCTTCTGAATCCTACTTGAAATTCCTGGCAGCTCCTTGTCAATGGGCTGATGCAACCATTTTTGAATGATTTTCATCAAATTTTACCTACATGTGATATTAATGATGTTATTCACTAATTTTTTCATTTTGTTTGTGATGGTTAAGGTTAAGTATCAACTTGCCTGGGCCACATTTCTCAAAAGTTTGACCATTGTATGATGTTGCATTCAGTTCTATGATGACACTTGATGAAATGTAACCACCACTTTGATGCGATGTGTTGTCAGTATCCATTTAATTGAAAGTGAGTTTCCTTGGGCGTGTGGCCTGCATCAAATGTAAGTGGATATTCTGGCAAGGCTCACAGCCTTTTCCTTGTTCTGGATCCTGCATCTGGCTCCTATTTGTCTGATCTCTGGTTGCTGGGACTTGAGCTAACAGCATACCTGTCAGTCTTGGGATTCATCTATCTGCCCAGCCTGTGAGCAAGAGCCCTGCTTGCTGACCTGCCAATCTTGGTTGCATCAGCCTGTGTGGTTAGAAAATCAGAAGACTATCCTAATTTGGGACATTTCAGCCTCTTCATGATGTAGTGCTTAAGTGCTATGTCTGTTAATCCAAAGGTCAGCAGTTTGAATCTGCCAGGTGCTCCTCGGAAACTATGGGACAGTTATATACTGTCCTGTAGGGTCACTGTGAGTCAGAATTGACTTGACAGCACTTTTTTAATAACCATGTGAGCCAGTTCCTTGGTATAAAGTTCACTGTCTGTATATTTGTACAATTGTTTTGCTTCTCTGGAGAACCCAGACTAGGACACCATTGGATCATGAGCCCTGGTGGCCACTGGTTAGGTGTTCAGCTGCTAACCAAAAAGTTAGCAATTCAAATCTACTAGTCATTTCTTAGAAATGCTATGGGACAGTTCTTCTCTGTCCTATTGGGACAACATGAGTCAGAATCAACTTGATGGCAATAGGATTGGCTTTTGGTCTTGGTTGGATCACCTGTCTTTGGGATGCGCAATTATTTAGCTCTCTTTGAGTAGATTGGTGTCACAGATTGAATTGTGTCCTCCCAAAATGTGTAGAAATCTGGCTGGGCTATGATCCTGGTATTGTGTGATTGTCCTCTATTTTGTGATATTCTTATGGTGTAAATCCTAATCTCTGCCTGAGAGTTAAGGTAACCTTACACTGTAAAGGGAGTTGCCCCAGAGTGTGGCTTGTATCACCTTGTATCCTAAAAGAAATAAAAGGAAAACAGACAGAGAGTGGGGACCTTATACCATCAAGAAAGTAGCACCAAGAGCAGAGCACATCCTTTGGACCTCAGTTTCCTAAACTAGGATGCTCTCAGAAGAAAGACTGATGCAACACAAGGACTTTCCTTTAGAGCCAACTGTGAGAGAGTGTGTTTCCCTGGAGCTGGCACCCTGAATTTGGACTTCAGCCTATTAGAGTAAATGAGAATAAACTTTTCTTTTCTAAAGCCATCCTCTTGTGGTACTTTTGTTAGCCTGTACCAGATGACTAAGACAATTGGCTACGTAGTTCTCCTTCAAATTTCTTGGCATAAATGAATAACCACTTTCAGTGCTGTATTCATTTGTTGATCTGTCTAGTATTGAGAGTGGAGTGTTCAAGTCTCCCACTATTATGATGGAGTCATCTAACTCTCTCTTGAGTGGAGTCAGTGTTTCTTTGACATATTTAGGTGCTCTGATATTAGGTGCATAAATATTTAATATAGTTAAATCTTGCTTGTGTACTGAAACTTTCAGCAATAAATAGTGTCCATCTTTGTCCACGATGGTGGATTTGACATTAAAATTGATTTTCTCTGAGATTAGAATTGCCACCCGTACTCTTCATTGTTCATTATTAGCTTGATATATATTCTTCCAACCTTTAATTTTCAGTTTGTTCCTATCTCTAGGTCTCAAGTGAGTTTCTTGTAGGCAACATATGGATGGGTCATGTCTTTTAATCCAAGATGTCACTCGATGTCTCTTTACTGAAGCATTCAGTCCATTCACATTCAATGCAATTATTGATAGATATGTGTTCAGTGCTGCCATTGTGATAGGTTTATTTTTATGTTGATGTTTTCTCTGTTGTTCTTATTAGTCTGTTCTGGGACGTTCTTTTTTGTGAGTTGATTTTTCACCTTTTTCAGAGCTGGTTTTGTGGTTGTTGAGACTCCTGTGTTACATTTCTTGAAATGGTATGATATATCTTTGTTGTGCTTTACAGCTGCTCCTATAATCCCCCTTAATAAACTATATATAAACCCAATTTTAATTACTACCAGTCTTGTCATCTTCCTCTCCATCTGGAAGGACTATAATAACTGTAGTACATCCCTCTTTTTAATATGATGACACCATAATTTTCACGATGATCATTGGATTGCTTCTTTCCTTATCAAAGCTGTGATTGCTTTGGAGCCTTCCCTAACTGAGTAGAGTTTTGAGTAGTATGTCATTCTAAAATATAAAGTTAGTGGTTTCATTCTTCTAAGCCAGAGCCAAGAACTTCTTTCAATATTTCTTGTAGTTTTGGGTTGGTTTTTACAAAGTCTCTGAGTTTCTGTTTATCTGGGAATGTCTTCATTTCATTTTCGTATTTGAAAGATAGTTTTGCAGGATATATAATTCTCCGTTGGAAGTTCTTCTCCTTCAAGGCTTTGAATGTATCATGCCATTGTCTCCGTGCCAGCATGGTTTATGCTGAGAAATCTGAAGAGAGCCTACAGGGTTTCCCTCTGAATGTTAGCTTTGCCTTGAGTCTTGCTGCCTTTAGGAGTTGCTGCTTGTTTCCTTTTGTTAAGCTTTATTAGAATATGTCTTGGAGTATCTCTTTTGAGATCTATATTGGGTGGCGTACAATATGCATCTGAGATGTCTATATTCTCTTTCTTCATGATTTCTGGGAAGTTTTCTGTCAGCATCTCAGCAACAATACTCTCTGTGTTCTCAGATGTCTCACCCTGTTCAGAGACTCCAATTAATCGACGGTTGTTCCTCTTAATAGAGTCCCCCATGCTTCTTAATGTTTCTTCATTTTTCTTGTTTCTTTTTTCTGATTTCTGCTCATAGATGCTGGCTTTAGTAGCTCTGTCTTCCAAGTCAGAAATTCTTTTTTCTATTTGTTCCATTCTGTTTTCTTGGCTTTGCATGGAAGTTTCTATGTCTTTGATTTTCTTCTTGATCTGTTGGATTTCAGAGTACTGGTGTTCCATCAGATCGAACATCTTGCTTAATTCTTCACTTTGTTCTCCTGCATTTTGTATAAGGTCTAGAAGGGCTCTGTGTATAATCATTTTGTATTCACTTTGTGATGCTTTCATAAAAGTTTCTTCATCTGGAAAACTTCTTGGTTGCTTTGCTTGGGAGCCTTCTGAAGCCATTAGTGATTGCTTGTATGCCACAAGTGTCTGTTGCTTTTTAGGACCCATGTGAGTATGTAGAGCTGGAAGAGGTACTGTGAGGATGGACTGCAGATGTTTCTCTAGGCTGTCTTCAAATGTAAAGCAAAAGATATCTGACCACTTCACAAGTCAGTTAGGTTTTCAGGTGTAGAGGTCCCACTTCTCAACTGGCAAAGTAAGTGCTGCTATATCCAACCCCAGATGATACAAACTAGCTCAGAATACAGCAATGCTACTGCTCTGTTGGCCTCTGCTGACAGGGTTGACGACACTGCATAGAGTACTGCTTTTCTGATAGAAAAGTGTTCTCCTGTGGGCAGGCTCTGGCTCCCAAGCTAAGAATTAGGTCCAGCTGCAGCCACCGTACCCAAGATGGCGTCCTCCACACAGGCAGCAGATAGAGGGGCTAAAGATGCTGAGAGGTAGTGATTCCTCTGATTCTGTTGCAGGACCCCCAAAGCAGGTGGCACTGGGTAAATTACTGCTTTTCTGTCGGAGAAACGCTGTCCTGTTTGCAGGCGCTGGCTCCCAGGCTAAGACTGAGGTCCCACTAGAATCTCCGTATCCAACATGGCATCCCACACACTGGCTGCAAAACTCCGTACAAACCTTGCCGAGGCAGATATAAAACTAAGTGATCAAAGTGGCTAGATTAACAGAGTCCTAAGCCTGGCTCTCAAAATATGGGAATTTCGCCTGCCTGTCCCCCCAGCAGTATGTCTGAGTCTAGCCGCTAGGCAAGACCCTACTCTGCCCGCCAGCCAAGACAGAGGAAAAAAAAAAGTCAAAATGGTGCGTTTACCTTCAGTCCATGACAGCCAGGGCTAGCCAGGAGCGGGAGTCAGCGAAAGAGAGGAGGTTTTTCGCTCAGTGGTTTGAAGTCCAAAGTAACAGTCCTATGCTGTGTCCTGGGGCTGAGTAGGTGACCAGAAGGCTCCGTTTGATTATTAATTCAGGTCTTGGTTTCCAGAGGGATATAAGGAGACGTGTGCTCAGTCCGCCATCTTGACTCCGCCCCCTGTATTCATTTGTTGAAATGTCTCAACTAGTATTATGTCAATTTCTACAGCCTTGTTTTCCTATATTCCTTAAGTGCAGCTTGGA
This sequence comes from Heterohyrax brucei, assembly GCA_028571685.1. Lineage (NCBI taxonomy): Eukaryota > Metazoa > Chordata > Mammalia > Hyracoidea > Procaviidae > Heterohyrax > Heterohyrax brucei. The sequence continues at coordinate 135,795,374 of CM053150.1, forward strand.
CTTCTTCTTTAATAACATGAGTTCTTGACTATGTGCTACCTCCTGAAATGGTTGAATGCCAACCATTTATTTTCGGTGCAATGATTCTGTGTATTTCTTCAATCTTTTTGATGCTTCCTGTGTTGTTCAATATTTTGCCCATAGAATCCTTCAATATTGCAATTTGAGGCTTGTATTTTTTCTTCAGTTCTTTCAGCTGGAGAAACACTGAGTGTGTTCTTTCTTTCTGGTTTTTCTAACTCCAAGTGTTTGTTTGTACATTTCAGTATATTGCTCTACTTTGTCTACTTGAGATACTATTTGAAATTTTCTCTTCAGCTCTTTTATTTCATCACTTATTCCATTTGGTTAAATGTAGATACATACGCATTTTCTCCCACTCCCCACCCCCATTCTAGGGTAAAATCACCACAAAGTTATAGTAAAGCAAAAAGGAAGATTTTATTTGGCATACGCACAAAGAAGAAAAAGTGGGATATGGGCAAGCATGTTCCCAGTGCCATGTCTATCTCAGTCCAGAGTGCAAAGCACACTGAAGAATCATCAGTATATGTCAACATTACCAAAAAGACAAACATACACAAATACTCCCAACCCATCTTCAGTGAGTTTTTCTTGACTAATAGCAACACTATAGGACAGAGTAGAACTGTCCCACAGGGTTGCCAATGAACAGTTGGTAGATTCGAACTGCTTACTTTTTGGCTAGCAACCATAGCATTTAACCACTGCACCAGTGGGCTGCATTAACATTACAAATGAGTATAATCATTGAAAACTCCACTTTTTCACAAATTGGCTAAAACTGTTAAATCACAGTGATTCTATATTTTCAATTTTGCTAATAATCATTGGTACTGGTTTCAGCATTCACAGTCAGAAAAATCTTACTGTTTGTTTATTGAATGCTAACAAAGAGTAGAAAATGCTTAGGTCTTCAAGCTACTAATAATTTATGTGACAGTTACCCTAAAAGATGCTTTCTGAGATTCTTCTAGCTTTGCTTTTATATCTCAGGGCCCAGTTGATACATCCTTGAGAGTACTTGTGAGTCCTTGTGAGTCCAGCTTGAGAAAGGCCACAGTCTTTATACTCAAGGACAGGGAATAATAGATTGAATTTTAACCTAAATCACCCCCTTAGTTCCTTGTTTTGGATTAAAAAAGCATTTTTTTTTTTTTGTAATTATGATTGAGTGAAAATATACAATCTCATATAAATTTGCATACCCACCAATGAGTGGCTCCCACTGCTCTCCCTGCCTGGTGACAGCACACCCCTCCTCTCTGTTCTGTACATGTCATACCCTCCTAATAATCTCCTATCCCCTCCTCTCCACCCTCTCCGCTGCGTCCAGTAAGAGGTCAGCTGGATGACATCCTATAGATGCATAGAACCATACAGTGCACGCACGATATGGTCACTCTGTGTCACCAAGTCCAACCCATTTCTGTCCAAAGAGTTGACCTCCATTATGATTTATGGACAGGGATAGCATCAGTGCCAGGGGCCATGCTCTCAGGGGAACCCTGAGGCACCTGGACCATCAATTGCCATCTTTTAGTGGAGATCTCAGGGTGCACCCTTTTTTATTTTCGTGTTGTCAGTGAGACTCAACTTTGTAAGCCCCATCACAGCTATCATTGGTGGTGTCGGGCACCATCCAGTTATTCTGGTCACATGTCGATGTAGTCACCCACTCACATGGGTCTCTCTGTCTTCCGGGTTCTCTTTGTCCATGTCGTTTTGGTCCTTGGAGATCATCCATTCCTGCTGAGTTGGGACCATTTGGTGTACCTCAGATGGCAGCTTGGCAGCTAAAAAAGCATTTTCATAATTCATTTTTTCTCTACTTTTTTGAAAGTCGTTGTCTCTGCTTTTATTCTTTACATGGTTACTCTTGAAATTATGGCTTTTATTCTTATCAATTTGTAGTGTTAATTAATACTTAACTCTTAGACACACGTGCACACAAATTAGCAATTTGTAGGGTTAATGCTTAACTCTGACATACATATGCACACACATACAACACAACACTCACACGGTCATATGCAATGTATTTGTTAAAGCATAGGGAAATATCTCTAAAAAGACACAGACAGTCATGGGGAGGGGAGTTAAACCAAAGAGAAAAATGGAGATATTTATTCTGTTTATCACAGAAAATGTTAAAAAATTATTTGTGATTGTTACTTTTGCTATTTGTATAATTCATTTTTGCATTTGTTAACCTTATATTTTGAACTTGGTGCCTGGTCCATCATTAACAGTACTTAAGGACTGTATCTAAATAGAAAAAAACATATAAAGTCTTCTATTTTAAAACCCTAGTGGCACAGTGTTTAAGTGCTAAGGCTTCGAACCAAAAGGTCAGCAGTTTGAATCTACCAGGCACTCCTTGGAAACTCTATGGGGCAGTTCTACTCTGTCCTATAGTGTCATTATGAGTTGGAATCGATTCAACTGCAGTGTGGGTGGGACAATTTTAAAAACCAAAATAGAAAGAAAAATAAATCTGAATACTGATATACAGGATATTTAATTGTTGGCAATTTGAAATCTGGAAAAGGTAATGTAAGATAATGGTTTTGTAATCAGTAGAACCGATTGCCGCGGAGTTGATTCTGACTCACGGAGACCCTACAGGGCAGAATAGAACTTCCCCATAGAGGCTGTAATCTTTATGGAACTAGACTGCCACAACTTTCTTCCACAGAGCAGGCGGTGAGTTTGAACTGTTGATCTTTAGGTTAGAAGCCAAGCACTTAATAACACCAGAGCTCCTTAAAGCGCTAGAAAAATGAGTAAAGCATGAAGGGTGAGAAGTGAGGAATTCCGTGCTTACTGCACCTGCAGAAACACAGAACTCAGGAGGTTGCTTTGCACTGGATCCGACTTTGGAGAAGGTGTATGGTCGTTGAAACATGGTGTCTTAAAGTTGTCTAACCAAAACAAGTTAACTAGTGTTGCTGTAATAGAAATACAACAATTAGATGGCTTTAACAAACGCAATTTATATTCCTATGGTTTGCTGTTGTGTGCTGTAGAGTAAATTGTGACTCACAGCAACCCTACAGTACAGAGTAGAGCTGACTGTTATGGTTTCCAAGGAGCAGCTGGTGGATTTGAACTGCTGACTTTTCGATTAGCAGCTCTTAACCACGGAGTCACCAGGGATCTCTCTCACAGTTTGTGAGGTTAGAAGTCCAAATACCAGAGAGTGAGCTCTAGGGGAAGCCTTTCTCTCTGTTGGCTCTGCAGAAAGGTCCTGGATTCCTTTCAACATCTGTGGGCCTAGTGTTTCTTCGAAATTTTCATGTGTCTTGGCTTCAGTCTTCCTCCAGGTCTAAGAGGTTCTCAGTGCAGGGTAGAACATGCTCATTTCCCAGCTTCTCTTTCTTGATGGCAGGAGGTCCTCCTTTCTTCTCGCACAGAAGCTTCTGTCTATTGTCTCATGTAACACAAAAAGTGATGCAGCCCCACCTCTGGGAAATTCCTTTTCCGTAGATCAGTGCTGCGACCTGAGAACACTCCAACACTCACTAACATAATCTAATTTTACCTCACTAACTACAGGCAGGGATTAGAATTTACAACACAAACACATAGGACATGATATCACAAAATGAGGGACAAACATATAATATGAGAAATCATGACACATACTTGGAGGGGACACAATTCAATCTACGACAGAAAGATCAGCATTAAGTGGTTAGAGTATAGCGCTAAGATTAAATGCAGTTCTCAGTAGAGTGGTGTTTTCACATTATATAACTGCATAGAATATACTGCCTACATTGTGCAGATTCATAACAGATTGCACTTTCACACAGTTAAAGGACGTGAGAAAATGCCTAGTCCCTGGTGTCTAGGTATATGTTTGGAAACCCTGGTGATGCAGTGGTTAATTGCTAAGGCTGCTAACCTAAAGGCCACCAGTTTAAATCCACTAGGTGCTGCTGAGAACCTCTATGGCTCAGTTCTATTCTGTCCTATAGGGTCACTATGAGTCGGAATCAGCTAGATGGCAGCGTTTCTTGCTGGAGGGGGTGGTGGAGGGGCTAGATTCTGCGACCTGCCGCATACTCTTGTTCACCAAGTCAGTCAATTTGTTTCAAAAAGAGCATATATACTGATTGAATATCTGTAGATACATGCCTAGACCAGCTTAACTTCACCATGCCTGGAGCTTCTTTCCAAGTCTAGTTTTGTCCTTCAGATCTCTTCTTCCCAACTCTAGTTTTATCATTCAGATCTCTGATCAACTGTTACTTGTAAAGGAGGCCAGCATGTGTAAAACAATTACCCTGCCCACCTCACAGGCTTTATTTTCTTCAGAGCATTCACATTACTTTAAATATTTAACTATGTCTACATGGAGCACTGTGATATGAGCTGAATGAAAGCAAGGATATTGCCTAAGTATTTCCAATACTCAGCACTTCAAACACATTCAGATATGTTAAACACACCTATTGTCCCGCTGTCGGCGAGTAGACGGCGGGGCTGCGGCGGTCACAAGCCACCACCGTCTACCAGCCCCCTCCGGGGCTGCTACGGCCACCGCGACGCGGCGCAACCCGGCCGAGCAGTTCTGGAGTCGCGCACCTGGGGCCCCGGTCCACCGTCCCAGCTTCATGCGGGTTCGTGACGGCTGCGAGGGCTGGGGACCGCAAGTCCGCTCTGCCTCCAGGCTTTGGCTTCGACTTTGGATCAAGTTCACCTTAAGGCTTTAAAAAAATCCCCCAGACCTAAGCCCCTATGCCCCGGAGGGCAGGGAATGAAATTCCGGCACGGGCACAGAAGACACGGTCTTGTTTCCCGGGACCATTTAGGGGACTGTACTTGCCCCTCCTTTTCCGGTCGGGCCTCGCGGCGGCCTTGCAGGCGGAAGTGCGTTTCAGTAGGAAGGACTTGGCGTGTTGGTGTTGCTGCAGTGAGGTGGACCCTGTGAGGAATCCGGAGACCCGGCGTGGCTGCGAGGACGTCACCATGGTGGGCGCCGTCTCGCTCCTGTGAACCCCATAAATTCCGGGGGACGGGCCTATAGGGCAGATACAGGGACAGGGGCGGACTCGGCAAGTTAGTTTTGCGCGGGGTGGAAACAGTGAAACGTCGGGAAGGGGAGGGAAGATGGTGCGAAGTGGTTTCCTTGGCAGCTAAGTGGGACTGGGAGGTGCGGGAAGCAGCTGACCCGAGACGGATCCGCACCTTGTAGTGCGGCGTCTGAGTGCCGATTGCCCACTCGTCGCCGTGCCACTCCGAGCCTTTTGGCTGACTCCCCCATGTCTGCTTACTTCTGGGAGAAACAACAAAACCCGTCGCCGTGGAGTTGGTTCTGATTTCGCGATCCTACAGAACAGAGGAGAACTGCCCCATAGGGTTTCCTGGGAGCAGCCGGTGAATTCGAACTATTCGACTTTTAGATTAGCGGTCTAGCTCTTAATAACTGCACCACCAGGGCACCTTCCTGCGAAAAGCTTTTATACTCTTGAGCCGCTTACCGGGGCGTGTGAGTGTGAGGCAGTGGTGGTGGTGGGGTTGTGATTCGCGAAAACTGAGAGAACGATGTTCCCACACACCTGCGCCTCTCTGGACAGTACAGACTGCGCAGACTCATGCCCAAGACGACACTTAGACTGTTTATTGTATTAGAATTCAGGTAGATATGAAAAAGTGTTTTTATAACGTGTTTAAGGTATTAGCAGTAAGGAGCAGTTGTTATCCATTATCGAGTTTCTTAACTAGGGCATAGCTTTTGAAAGCCCGGGTATACCCCTCCTTGATCTGCAATCTACGGGAGACATGCAGAGGAAGCTGATAGGGACCCCATACCAAAAAAAACCCAGTACCATCGAGTCTGTTCTGACTGGTAGCAACCCTATAGGTCAGAGTAGAAATGCCTTATAGAGTTTCTGAGAATTGCCTGGTAGATTCCAACTGCTGCCTTTTTGGTTAGCAGCCTAGTCCTTAACCATTATACCACATGGGTTTACATAGGGACCCCATAGGGCAGAGTAAAACTATTGAAGGGTTTCCGAGGAGAAGCTGGTGGCTTCTATCTGACCAGCTTTACTTAACCACTGTACCACCTTTAGCTCAAAACGTTATTTCTTTTTTCATTTATATTATTGATTTTTTTTTTTTGGTGTATTGGGACTCTTTTTAATTCAGTTTTTCTAATTTTTTTAATGTAATTGAGTGAAAGTATACAATCCAAGTTAAATTTGCATGCCCGCTTATCTGCAGCTGCTTCTGCTCTCCTTGCCTAGTGAGAGCACACTTTTCCTTTCCATTCTGTACGTGTCCTATCTTCTTAATAATCTCCTGTCTCCTCCTCTCCACCCTTTCTTCTCTCTTCTAGTAAGAGACCAGTAGGACAGCATCCTGTAGGTGCAGAGAACTATAAAGTGGGAATACCGTGTGGTCACTTTGTATTCCCGAGTCCAGTTCATTCCTGCCTAAAGAGTTGACTTCAGTAATGATTTATGACCAGGGACAGCGACAGATCTAGACCCATGCTTCCAGGGGAACTCCTGGGCTTTTGGACCATCAGTTGCGGTCTTTTAGTGGAGCTCTTGAGGTGTACCCCTCTTTTCCTCGTGTTGCCACTGGAACGTGACATTGTGTGCCCCATTACAGCTGTCAGTGGTGGCGGCCGGGCACTTTCTGGTTCTTCTAGGCACATGTTGATACAATCGCCCATACAGGTGGGTCCCTCTGCCTTCTGGGCCCTTTTTCCCTCATGTCTTGTTTGTCTTTAGTGGTCATCTGATACAACTGAGTTGGGACCCTTTGGTTTACTCAGATGGCAGCTTGCTAGCTTGTAAGACCCCAGGTGCCACTCAACAACCAGTGTGAAGTGTTGAAGACATAGGCTAGTTATGTCAGTTGGCTTCAATGGCATGTGACAGCATGGTCCCCAGGCCCCCACCCTTGCTACTCTATCCTTTCTATAGTGGGTTAAGATTAGAAGAGTTTACAGTTTATGTTGAAGTCCAGTTAAGTTGATCTGTCTAATGTGTGCAGTCACTGCTTTCATCCAACAAAATATCTGTCAGGTATCTAGTCTGTAACCAACCTTCTCCCTCCCTTGACCCCTTTGTAGCCATCAAAGAGTCTTTTTTCTGTACATGAGTCTGATTTTAAGTCCTTGTAGTAGGAGTCTCATACAGTATTTGTCCTTGGTGCCGTTGACTGATTTCACTCAACATAATGTCTTCCAGTTGAAACGAGGTTATGAGATGCTTTTTAAAATCATCATTGTTCTTAAATCATGATTGCATGGTGTTCCATTGAGTATATGTACCATAGTTTGTTTATCCATTCATGTGTTGTTGGGCATCTGGGTTGATTCCTCCTTTTGGCACTTGTGGACTGTGCTGCAGTAAACATTTGTGTGCATATCTCTGTTCATGTAACTGCCCTTGATTCTGTGGGATATATTGGGAGTACTGGGTCAGATGGTATATCTATTTCTAGCTTTTTATGGAAGCTCCATATTGCTTTCCAAAGAGGTTGTAACATTTTGCAATCCCACCAGCAGTGTAGGAGAGTTCCAGTTTCTCCAGAGCCTTTCCAGCATTTGTTGTTTTGTGTTTCTTGGATCATGGTCAGCCTTGTTGGGGTGAGATGGTATCTCATTGGGGTGCGACATATCTCATATCCATTGATATGGATTTCTGTACTAGCTAATGATGGTGAACATTTCCTCATGTGTCTTTTGGCTGCCTAGATGTTGTCTTTATTGAAGTGTCTGGCCTTCTCCTTTGCCCATTGCCTAATTGGGTTATTTACCTTTTTATTGGTGAAATTTTGCAGTACCGTATAGTTTATGGAGATCAGACGTTGATCTGACATGTAGTTGCCAAATATTTTGTCCCATTCTGTGGGTGGTCTCTTAATTCTTTCGATAAAGTCTGGATGAGCAAAAGTGTTGATTCTTAGTAGTTCCCATGTATATATTTTCTGTTGATTGAGCTTTGTCTGTCAGATTTTCAGATCTGTCTTAGTTGTGTATTAAAACTTCCATTGTTGACTTCTTTTTTTCTTGCATGATCTTTATTGTTTTAGGTTTGATACTTAGGTCTTTTATCCAGTTTGAGTTGGTTTTTGTGTAAGGTGTGGGATATGGGTCTTGTTTTGATTTTGCCAGCACCATTGTTGAGAGACTGTTTTTACTCCAGTTTGGAATCTTAGGGCCTTTGTCAAATATCAGCAGTTCATGGGAGGATGATGGCATCTTTGGGGTCTCAACTGTGTTCCATTAGTCCATATGTCTCTTTTTGTACAAGCACCAGGCTGTTTTGACTACCATGGTAGTGTAATAGGTTCTAAAGTCAGGTAGTGAGAGGCCTCCCACAGTGGTGTTCTTCAGTAGAGCTTTGCTTATCCGGGGTTTCTTCCTTTTGCAAACAAAGTTGGTGATTTGTTTCTCCATGTCATTAAAAATGACAGAATTTGTATTGGGATTGCATTGTATATGTAGATTGCTTTGGGTTAAAATAAACATTTTCACAATGTTGAGTCTTCCTGTCCATGAGCAGAGTTGGTTTCTCTGTTTATGTAATTAGTTTCTAGCAGTAAGGTCATGTACTTCTCTTTGTATAAGCCTCGTATTTCTCTAGTTAAATTTATTCCTAGGTATTTTATCTTCTTGGGTGCTACAGTAAATGGTATTGATTTGGTGATTTCTTCTTTAATGATCTCTTTATAGTGTAAAGTAATCCTATTGATTTACTTATGTTTATTTTGTATCCTGATACTTTTCTGAACTCTTCTATTAGTTCACGTAGTTTACTTACGGATTCTTTAGGATTCTCTGTGTATACAATCATATCATCTGCAGATACAGAGATATTTATTTCTTCTTTGCCGATGTGGATGCCCACTGTTTCTTTGTCTTGTCTGATTGCTCTGGCCAGAATTTCATTGTTGAATAGAAGTGGTAAGAGTGGGCATCCTTGTCTAGTGCCTGTTCTCAAATGAAATTCTTTCATTCTCTCCATTCAGCATGATGTAGGCATTTGGCTTTCGATAGATGCCCCTTATTGCAGTGAGGAATTTGCTTTCTGTTCCTGTTTTGCTGAGAGTTTTTAGTATGAATGGGTGTTGGACTTTATCAGATGCCTTTTCTGCATTAACTGACAAAATCAGATGATTCTTATTTCTTTTATTATTTGTGTGGTTGATCACATTAATTGTTTTTCTCTCGTTGAATCAGCCTTGCATCCCAGGTATGCATCCAACTTGGTCGTGATGAATTGTGTTTTTGATGTGTTGTTGAATTCTCTTGACAAGAATTTTGTTGAAGATTTTTGCATCTAGGTGTATGAGTGATGCCAAGTGCCGTCGTGTATGAGTGATACTGGTCTGTAATTTTCCCTTTGGGGGGAATCTTTCCCTGGCTTTGATATTAAGTTTATCCTGGCTTCATGGAATGAATTTGGGAATATTCCATCCCTTTCTATGCTGTGAAATAGTCTAAGTAGTATTAGAGTTAACTCTGCTCTAAAAGCTCGGTAGAATTCTCTGGTAATGCCATCTGGGCCAAGGCTTGTTTTGGTTGATAGTTTTTTGATGACTTTTTGAGTCTTTTCCTTTGTGATCAATTTATTAAATTATTCTACTTCTCCTTGTGATAATTTTGGTGGGTGATAGGAATTTGTCCATTTCCTCCAGATTTTCAAATCTGGTAGAGTACAGTCTTTTACAGTATTCTGTTATGATATTTTTGATTACTAGTTTGTCCATTCTAACATCTCCTATTTCATTTCTTATTCAGGTGGTACGTTTCCTCTCCTATTTGCCTTTAGTAAGTTTAGCCAATGGTTTGCCAGTTTTGTTGGTCTTTTAAAAAAAACTAGCTTTTAGTTTTCCCAGTTTTTTTTTCCATTTGTTGTTCTGTTCTCTAACTTATTTAGTTCTGCTCTAATCTTTATTACATGTTTTCTTCTAGTGCCTGAGGGGTTTCTTAGTTGCTCTCTTTCTGCTTGTTCAAGCTGTAGGGTTAATTCTTTAGTTTGGGTCCTTTCTATCTTCCAGATATGTACATTTATTGAGAGAAATTGACCTCTGAGCACTCTTGCATGTATCCCATAGGTTCTGGCATGATGTTTTTCATTCTCAATTGAATCCATAAATTTCTTTATTTCACCCTTGATTTCTTCTATAACCCGTGTCTTTTTGAGCAAAGTGTTGTTCAGTTTCCATGAGTCCCAATTTCTACCTATGTTTTTTTCTGCTATTGGTTTTGACTTTGATGGCTTGTGGTCTGAGAAGATGCTTTGCAATAATTCAGTGGTTTGGATTTTGTTGAGATTTGCTTTATGTGCTAACAAATGATCTGTTCTGGAAAACGTTCCATGTGCAGTGGAGAAGACATTGTGCTTATCTGTTGATGGATAAAATGTACTGTATATGTTGATGAGGTCTAATTGGTTAATTGTGGCAATAAGGTTTTCTGTGTCTTCACTGCATTTTTTCTAGATGATCTGTCCTTCACCGAAAGTAGACTTTTGAATTCTCCCACTATTGTTGTGGAGTGATCCATCTCATTTTCAATGTAGTCAGTGTTGCTTCAGTGTATTTAAATGCTGTGGTATTACCAGCCAAGTTCCGTTGAGTCGGATCCGACTCATGGCTGTAGTATTGGGTGCATAAATATTTAATATTGTTAAGTCCTGCGTGTGTATTCAATGTTTCAGCAATAGTGACAGTCCTTGTCCACGGTGGTGGATTTTACATTAAAATCTATGTTATCTGAGATTAGTATTGCCATACCTGTTCTTCTTTGTATATCGTTAGCTTGGTATGCGTTATTCCATCTTTTACTTTTCAGGTTGTTTGTATCTTTAAGGTGTATTTCTTGTAAGCAACATAAAGATGAGTCGTACCTTTTGATATGTCACTGTTTGACTCTACTGGAGTGTTCAGACCACTTACATTCAGTGTAATTATTGATAGTTATGTGTTTAGTGCTGCTGTCATTTTGATGTGTTTATTTTTGTGTTGGCATTTTCTGTGTTACCCTAAGTGTTCTGTTGTGGGTCGTTCTTCTTCATGGGTTGACTTTTCATCTTTTTCAGTGTTTATTTTTGTTGAGCCTCCTGTATTACATTTCTTATTTTGATGTGTTACATTGTTATTGTGCTTTGTGGCTACCCCTGTTATCCCCTTTAGATTCTGAGTTTTAAACCAGTTTCAACTTTTACATATCTTCTTAACTTCATCTCCGCGTGGAAGGACTATGACTGCTGTAGTTGTAGTATATTCCTCTTTTTAATGTGACGGTATCTTAGTTTTCATAATAAGCTCACTGATACCCTTCTTTTATGTAACTGTGATTGAATTTTGTGTGTTTCCTTACTGAGTAGGTTTCTGTATGTCGTATCCTGCTTTGTCTCCTTAAATATATACTTAATCGTTTTGTTTTACTAAGCAAAGAGCTTCTTTCAGTATGTTTTCTAGTTTTGGTTTAGTTTCTGTTTATCTGTGAATGTCTTAATTTCTCCTTCCTATTTGAAAGACAGTTTTTCAGGATATATAATTTTTGGTTAGAAGTTTTTTTTCCTTCAAGGCTTTGAGTGTATCATCCCAGTGCTTCTGTGCCAACATCGTATCTGCTGAGAGGTCAGACAAAAGCCTGCAGGGCTTCCCTCCAAATGTTAGTTTTGGTTTGAGTCTCGCTATCTTTAGGAGTTTCTGCTTATGTTTCATTTTATTAAGCTTGATTGTAATATGTCTTGGTGTCTTTCTTTTGGGATCTGTTTGTTTTTGGCATTTAATACACATCTTGGATATCTACGTTCTTTTCTGTCATAATTTCAGCGAAGTTTTCTGTCAGCAACTCAACAGCAATCTTTGTGTTTTCAGCTGTCTCTCCCTGTTCAGAAACTCCAGTTAATTGTAGATTATTCCTCTTGATAGAGGCCCACGAGTTTCTTAGTGCTTTTTCATTTTTCTTATTTGTTTTCTCTGATTTTTCCTCATAAATGCTGGTACTACTAGCGTTACCTTCCAGGTCACTTAGTCTAATTTTCAATTCATCAGTTCCGTTTAGGCTTTGAATTGTGTTGTCTAATTCCATAATTTTGTTATTGATCTGTTGGATTTCAGAATGTTGATGTTCTATCAGTTTGAATGGCTTGCTTAATTTTTCATTTTTTTCTGCATTTTGATTAATTTGTAGGAGGTCTCTAATTTTTCTTTTACTCAACCTCTGATAATTTCAGAAAGGCTTATTCATCTGTGAAGTTTTTTGATTATTTATTTTGATAGTTTTCTTTAACCATGATCAGATGTTTCTTTAAATGCCTGGCTAGGATTTGTTGCTTACGGAAAACCTAGAGGCTGTTTAATTTCTCTGGTGGTGCCTTAACAGGAGCTGAGGCATAGTTCTGAGAAAGGAGTTGGTCACTAATTGCCTGTTTATACTCTAAATGACCAGCCCCAGTGGACTCTGTGGGGTGGCAGGCTGCACTTCCTGGCTGGCAAAGACACCCTCCTACTTAGGAAGTCACTGGGAGGGGCCAGAAGCCAACCCTATGATGTGGGTTGGTAAAGGCTGGAAAAGATGTGATCGGGCTGCACTGCAGTTATTTCTCCAGGCAGTCTTATTTTATCAGTCAGGCTCTTCGGTGTGGCAGGCCCCTCCTTTCAGCTGACAGTAGAGGCACCTCTTTGGCCATCTCTGGACGCTATCTTGTATTGTATCGTAGTGGGAAGCAGCTGCTGCGCTGGTATTGTCACCCGCTTGGGTCTACCCACGAGGCAAACTGTGTTAAACACACCCTTTCTGCTGGAAAGGCACTCCTTGAAGTGGCACTGCCTCTGAGCCTGGGAAATAGCCCCTTCTGAGGCCTCTGGTGGGGTAACTCCAACTCCCAGATGAACAAGATAGCATCCAGGTCAAGCTACCCCTCACTCTGTGGAAGATCCATCTTTATAGTGGAGCTCTGAAAATGGAGGGTGGTGAGGCTGTGGCGCCCCAGTCTGCCACTGGGCTCTTAAAATGTGCTTATTCCACACACTGTCTGTATGTTGCAGCCCATGCTGTGGCTTAGCATAGCTGCCTGCTCATGCCCATCCTCTACCTACCAGTCAATAAAAAGAAGAAAAAGTGGAAAATTCCTGTATGTTTGGACAGGAAGAGCTGACCATTCAGCGTAAGTGGAATTCAGCACAGAAGAGGAAGTTTCCCATTTAGTGGCATGTTCAAACTAGCAGTGCTATGTTGTGTCCTGAGGCTCACTGGATATCCAGAAAGCTCCTTTCAATTGTCAATACAGGCCTTAGTTTTCAGAGGGAATTAAGAGACATGTGTCTCTTCTGCCATCTTGACTCTGCCCCCTCTAATTTTTAATAAAAACAAAATTAAGTTTAGAATCTGATAAAAGTTATTATAGTTTGGCTGCTATGTCTTTCTCTGTTCTTTTTTATCTTTTGATTGTATACCTGCAATTTTTGTTTTTAATTACTTACACATTTGTATAAATTCAGTGTTTGCATACCACTGTGCTTGTGTGATTTTAATCTTTATAATAGTTTTCTTAAACATTATTGCATGTGATAAGGTATGTAACAGAGAGGAGATGAATGTCCTTGACAATCAGAATTTTTGTTAAGCTATGTACTAGAAATATATGCCTTGCTATAAGAATCAGGAGAGTGGCATATCAATCTGTTCTTATTGGCACATTTTTTGGTCATTTTGTAATACAGCTTAACTTATCTTTCTGATGCAAGGAGTTAGCTTGCTACTGGAGATTTTCCATCAAGACTTATATGTCAGTCACTAAACTTTCAGCATAGCTTAAAATGTGATCTAAATAGTCTATGAGGACAAGTTTGATACCATCTTCACTAAACTAGTTTTGGTGAACCTTCCGAAGTCTTCATTGCCTGATCTATTATATGGTGCATAAAAATACCTCATAGAATAGTTGTGACCGTTAACATAGAACACATAGCCCAGTGTGTGGTAGTTAGTAATTTTTAGGAGCTGTAGTCATTTTTAACTTTAGTAATACTAATAATGCAGTTTATAGTTGTCTACTTTTACTGATGTTTTTCTTTAAATCTTACATGTGGCTTCACACATTCATCTTCACTTAGAAATTAGTTCATTTATATGAAAAATCTTTTCATAGTAATCAACCCCACTGAACTGTTATTTTGTATTTTTTTAAAAAAATGTTAATGTGCTTTTAAATTTGGTGTGAACTATGTTATTAAGCGATTATACTCCTTTTAATGTAAGCCTGTTATATGGAAGTTAATCTACCAACTACTTCTTGGGAGCATTGTAAGGCAGTTCTGCTCTGTCATGTAGGTTTGCTGTGAATCAGAACTGACTCAGGCACTTAACAAAAACAACAGCAAGAACATGTATAACAGAACAATACATTGCCTTGTCCTGTGCCACTGTCATGACAGTTGATACGTTTGAGTCCATTGTTATTGCTAGTGTGTCACTCCACCTTGTTGAAGGTTTATCTTTTTTCTCAGACTGACTATGAAACATGATGTCAGCCATGTATGTAATGCTGGAAGCACTTGTGTCTGTGCCAAGGTATCTGGAAGTCCGCTACCTGATAAGGCAACTGGAAGAAATCCATATATATGCCTGTTCCAAAGAAAGATAATCCGGTGGAATTTGGAAGTTGTCAAAAAATATCATTGCTATCATATGTTAGAATTTTACTGAAAACAATTCAAAAGTAGCTAGTAATGACAGGTTACTGCCAGATATTCAAGCTAGATTCAGAAGTGGATATGGAACGAGGGCTATCATTCCTGATGTCAGATGGATTTTGGCAGAAAACAGAGAATATCAGAAAGATGTTTTGCCTGTGTTTTATTGACTATGTGAATGTATTTGATTTTGTGGATCATAATAAATCCTGGGTAACATGAAGAATTGGGAATTCCAGAATTCTTACTCTTGCTCTTACAAGATCTTGAGTGGATCAAGAGGCAGTTGTTAGAACAAGGGGATACTGGGTGGCTTAAAATGGAAAAAGTGTGTTAGGGTTGTGTTGCACACTGTTAAAAAGTGAGCCATCATCCTTTGATTCATCCTTGCATGTTACTGTGGGTATGAACTGGTACTGACTGCCTGCATATTGTTTAGGGGCAGGTTTTGTTCTTTGGGTTCATATCTGTAATGTGAGTCTTAAGGAAATTACCTGCTAGTAAGAACTTGCACCTAAAGAATATTGAGCCTAAGGAAATATGTTAGTAAAAATCTAGTATCATACCAACTTTTTTTTGGTGGACAGTGTTATATGTGTTTTTTTTTTTTTAAAAAAAAAACAAAATAAAAACAGTAATGTGGGTGCCCATGAGAAGTGCAGGTTTTTCTATTGCCACTTTAACAAATTAATACAGGCGTAGTGGCTTCAAACAACACAAATTTAACTTAACGTTTCTGTTTGTCCAAAGTCTGAAAATGAGGCTCATTGAACTAAAATCAAGAAGTGAACAGGGCTGTGGGGAGAAGCTGTTTCCTTGCCATCTGGGGTTTTTAGTAGATTTCACCAATCAGTAGCTCATGGCCTCTTGCTTCTTCAAAGCCAGGTGAGTCGTAGCCTCAGATCTCTTCTGGAATTTCCTTCTGTCATCACTTCCCTTCTCAGATTCTGACCTTGCTGCTTCATTTTTAGGAGGACTTTGTACTGGAGGGTCACTATGAGTGGTCACTATGTACTGGAGGGTCACTATGTCACCAGTAGGCGCATTGTGCCTAACATTGAGCACACCCAATAATCCAGGATAGTTTCCCTGTCTCACGATTACTTACTTTGATCACAGTTGCATGGTCCTTTTTGTTATATAAAGTAAGATATTGACAGGTTTGGGGTTTGCCTTGTAGATTTCTTTGGGTAGACTACTATTCTGCCTGCTACCCAAAGTCAACCTCACTGTGACTCTGCTGCTTCATCTCTTAGAAACAACTGCTGTTATTAGTTTCTTAGCTGTTTATCCAGAAATATTTGATATATACCTGCCAGCCTACATACACATCTCCTACCTCACCTTTTTACGTAAATAGTGCAGAAGACAACTTAGGACCTTTGCTTTGTTTCCGCCTTAGTTGATCTTAGAGATGAATCTGGCATAGTACCTCCTTTTATTTTTCCACTGCTGATACTGTTCTTTTATTTGCTATTCGTTGTAATTTAACGAGACCCCTGATAGACATGTAAGCTGTTTCCTTTCTTTTGCTGCTGTAGGCACTTACACACTGAACGATGTTCTTATTTATTTTATCTGTTGAAATATGTTGGTAGAATAAATTAAATTCTAAGTGGAACTCCTTGATCAAAAAACATGTGCATTTTTTTTATTTTCATCCAAAACTCATTGCCATTGAGTCAATTTCAGACTCATTGCAACTGTGTAGGACAGAATATAACTCTATGGGCAGTTCTACTCTGTCTGTAGGGTCAGTATGAGTCAGAATCAGCTTGATGTCAGTAGGTTTTGAGGTTTGGGTGGTATTCGAGAGTCTGTTTTATTTGGTCTGGCTTATGCATTGCTCTCCCTTTTCTGTTTTCTCAGGGTGCAGGAAGTACAGGGGATGTGGGGCGGTTGTGGAGATTGTCCTGAGTCTGTAGTTGTTTTTGGATTTTCATGGTAACTCCATGAGCAGGATTTTGTTTTCCCTCAGCTCCTGAGGTCAAGGCAACAAGTAGATAGAGCATATCTTTGTAATGTGTTATAGTACAGCAAACTTTGAACCTAATGGGTGACTTAATACCAAATATTATTTTATGCACTTTTACTGTTTTTCTGTTTTCTCTTGTAACATGTTACAATACAGCAAACTTTGAACCTAATGGATGACTTAATACCGAATATTATTTTATGCACTTTTACTGTTTTTCTATTTTCTCAGTGGTATCTGGAAAACTGGTGGCATAGTGTTAAGTGCTGTGGCTACTAGCCAGAAGTTTGGCACTTTGTATCCACTGAACACTCTTTACGGCAATCCTACTCTGTGTATAGGGTGCTATGAGTCAGAAACAACTTGACGGGTGGTGGGTTTAGTTTTGGTGTGGTAGCATTTGTGTTCACTCTGAAGGCCTATATCTGGTATCTTAGAGGTGGGGATTGCTTAGATAGCAGGACTTAGGAAGGGGATAGGGGGATGTTAAGCATTGACAGTAGTACACAGTTTGCTCCTCAAGTTCATTCTCTGACCCCTTTTACCGCATGGCTCCAGTGTTTGGGCTAGGATGTTACATATTTAAGCCAAGAAGCACATGTTTTACCAACATTGCTGTATGTTATATACAAAAACTAAAATCAAACCCACTGCTGTCGAGTCAGGTCTGACTCATAGCAACCCTTTTGGTCAGAGTAGCACTGCTCCATAGAATTTCCAAGGAGCACCTGGTAGATTTGAACTGCTGACCTTTGGTTAGCAGATATAGCACTTAACCCACTATACCACCAGGGTTATCCTGTGTTGTATAGTTCAGTCTTATCTTGAGAGAGTTGGCTTTGGTACTGGTTTCAGCCTTGGGTTAGCACAGAGTCCGGGGGTCGTGTCCTCAGGGGACCCTCCAGGGCGTTGGGGCATTAAGTCTTTCCGTTTAGTAGAGTTCTAGCTCTTCAGTGTGTTTTCCTTCTGTTAGATCAGGTACTCTATATTGTGTTCCCTGTGAGAGCAGTCATTGGTGGTGGCTGGGTACCACCCAGTTCCTCTGGTCCCATGCTGACACAGTCTCCAGATCATCTGACTCCTGTTTCCTGAGTTCCTGCTTTCCTCATGTCTTTGGTGTCCTTTGTTCCCCTCTGCTTCAGGTGGATTGGGACCAGTAGATGCTCCTCAGATGGCAGCGTGGCAGCTTTTAAGACCCCAGATGCCACTCACCAAAATAAGATGCAGAACATTTTCATAAAAACAACCAAAAACTTAGTTATGACAATTGATATAGATGTCCTCTGAAACCATGGTCCCCAGACCTGTGCCTCTGTTGCTCTGACCTTGAAATGTGGGGTCGTATTTAGGAAACCTCTTAGGTTTTGGTGTAGTCCAATTGTACTAATCTCCCTTCTGCAATACTGTCACTTCTTCACTTAACCCAATTCCTAGGTCGCCATGAGTTGGATCTGACTCGACGGCACTTGGCTTGGCATCTGCTATCTAAACAATGAATACCCCTCTTTTACCCTTCCCCTCCCGTGTCATCATCAAAGATTATTTTCTTGTATGTTTAAATTTTTTCTTGAGTCTTTATAATAAGGTCTCATCAAGTATTTGTCATTTTGCAACTAATTTCACTCGGCATTGTGTCTTTCAGATGACTCCATGTTATCTGATGTTTCCCAAGATCATTGTTGTTCTTTATTATTAGATAGTTTTCTATTGCGTGAGTATATTGTCAAGTTTATGCATTCATCTGTTGATGGGCACATAGGTTGATTTTATCTTCTGTTGTGGACAGTGCGGCAGTAAACACTGGTGTGCATGTATTCGTGTGACAGCCCTTATTCTTCTAGGGTATATTCCAAGCAGTGAGGTTGTTGTATCATATGGTATTTTTCCAGCTTTTTAAGAAAGTATCAAATCAATTTCGAAAGTGATTGTACCATTTTACATTCCTACCAGCTGTGAAGAAGTGTTCCAGTCTCACCACAGCTTCTTCCATGTTTATTGTTTAGTAGATTTATTTATTGTTTAGTAGATAATAATTTATTCAATGTAATTATTTATTTAGTAGATTAATGCTACTCTTGTTGGGTGAGATGGTATCTCATTGTAGTTTTGATTTGAATTGCTCAAATGGCTAATGATCTTGAGCACTCTCTTATGTCTCTGTTAACATGCTGAATGTCTTTGGTGAAGTACCTGTCTGTATCCTTTGTCCATTTTTTTAATTGGATTATTTGTCCAATTTTTGTTTTGGGGAGTTTGCAGTACCTTGCAGATTATAGAGATTGGTCACTGATCAGATTCGTAGTTGTCAGATTTTTTTCCCCAGTCAATAGGTAGTGTTTCTGCTCTTTGATAAAGTTTTCATACCTGCATCCCTAGTATGAATTCTCCTTGGTCATGGTGAATTATTTTTTTGATATGTTGTTGAATTCTACTGGCCAGAATTTTGTTGAGGATTTTTGTATCTGAGTTCATGAGAGATACCAGTGTGTAGTTTTACTTTTTGTGCTGCTCTTACGTGATTTTGATATCAGGGTTATACTAGCTTCATAGAATGAATTTGATAGCATTACAAATTCATGTATTCCAAATTGGAAGTATTCCAACTTTGGATGCTGTGAATGACCTATAGTAATAGTGGTGTTAACTCTTCTCTAAAAAGTTGTCAGGTCCAGAGCTTCTTTTGGTTGTGAGTTTTTTTTATATTTATTAGTTTTTGAATCTCTTCTTTTGTGATGGGTTGAGTTCTGTTTCAGTTTGTGATAGTTTTGGTAGGTAGTATGTTTCTAGAAATTTGCCCATTTCCTGTAGATTTTCAAATGTATTAGTATATTCTTTCATAGTATTCTGTTAAGATTCTTTTAATTTCAGTTGGGTCTGTTGTGATACCACTTATCTCATTTCTTATATTGCTTCCTCTCCAGTTTTTCTTTTGTCAGTTTGGCCAATGGTTTATCAGTTTTGTTGATCTTTACAAAAAAGCAGCTTTTGGTCTTGTTTTTCTGTTCTCTAATTAATTTAGTTCTTACTGCTCGACGGGTTCCTTTACTCTTTCTACTTGCTCGAGCTGTAGGTTTAATTTGACTTGGGCACTTTTTGGATGTTTGCAGTTAGTGGGATAAACTGACCTCTCACCACTGCTTTTTCCATAGGTTTGGTAAGATTTGTTTTCATTCTCGTTTGATTCTATAAATTTGTGTACTCTGTCCTTGATTTTTCTTATAACCTAGGAGTTTTTGAGCAGGATGTTGTTCAGTTTCCAGATGTTTGATTTTTTTACCCTTGCCTTTTCTGTTCTTGATTTTGAGTTTTATGGCCTTATGGTCTGAGAAGCTGCTTTGGTAATATTTCAGTGCTTTGGATTTTGTGAAGACTTCCTTTATGGCCTAATATGTGGTCTGTTCTGGAAAAGATTTCATGTGCATTGTAAAAGAAGGTTTGCTTATCTGTTGTTGAGTTGCGTGTTCTCTACATGCTTATGAGGTTGAGTTGGTTGATGGTGGCATTTAGATCTTCTGTGTCTTTATTGAGCCTGTTTCTGGATGTTCTGTCCATCACTAAAAGTTGTGTATTGGAAGTCTCTTACTGTTTTTGTGGAGCTGTCTCACTTATCAGAGCTATTGGAGTTTGTTTCATGTATTTAGAAGCTCTCTTATTGGGTGTGTAAATATTTAATATGGTTATGTCCACCTGAGGTGTTGACCCTTTAAGGTATGTGTAATGGCATTGCTTTTTTGTGGATTTTACTTGAAAGTCTGTTTTATCTGCAATTAATATTGCCACTCCTGCTCTTTTTTGAATGTTGTTAGCTTGGTATGTATTTTTCCATCCTTTGAGTTTCAGTTTGTGTGTATCTTTAAGATGTGTCTCTTGTAGGCAGCGTATAGACAGAGAATTTTTTTTAATCCATCCTGCTGCTCTTTGTTTCTTTATTAGTTCATTTATTCCATTTACATTCAGTGTAATTCTTGATAGGTATGAATTTAAATGCTAACATTTTGGTGCCTTGTTTTTGGTGTTATTGACAGTTTCTTTGTTCCTGTAATCTGTGCTGAATGTTTTTCTTTATGGGTTTTCTTTTCGTCCTTTTATTGGTTTTATATTTGCTGAGATTTCTTGATAATGTGTAGGATTATTACCGTAATATGTATCCCTAATGTTCTAAGTATTGCTTTGTATTGCCTTGATTTCCTCTCCATCTAAAAAATTTGTGAATACAGTCATTTGTCCTTTTTGGTATAATGTCATCTTTTATGTACTGGGATTTCTGTTTCCCTATTTTTTGTGTTTTAGCTGTGATTTATTTTTTGTGATTTCTCTATCGGATCTGACTCGACGGCACTTGGCTTGGCTATCTATGTTGATATCTGGATGCTCTGTCCAGCATTATATCCTTGAGTATGTATGTGATGTTACTGGTTTTCTAATCTAAGAACTTTCTTCAGTGTTGCTTGTAATTTTGGTTTTATTTTGCAGGTTCTCTAAAATTGTGTTTATCTGGTAATGTCCTAATTTCACCATCACATCTGTGAGACAATTTTGCAGGATATATAATTCTTGGTTGGTGATTTTTTTCCTTCAAGGCTTTGCATATGTCATCCCGTTGCCTCACTGCCAACATCATTTGTCAAAGACTGGCCTTTGTATGCTATTTTTTGTTTAAGTCTAGCTGCCTTTAAAAAGTTTCTTGTATCTTTAGGTGTTGATTGTAATACGTCTTGTCCCTGCTAATGTAACATTTGAAATATTGGATTGAATTTAGAATACCTTTCAGTTCATGATGTAGTCCAGTTCTGCTGATCTGCCTTCTATGGTGTGCTGTCACTCCCTTCATGTAACCAAATTCCTGTTGGCTGTCTAAAGTGTGAACATCCCTCTCCCTCCCACCACACACCGGTAACCTTCAAAGAGTCTTTTCTTCAGTGCATAAGCCCTTTTATTAAGTCATTATACTAATGGTATCATACAATACTTGTCCTTTTGCAGCTGACTGATTTCACTCAGCAGAATGTCTTCTAGTTGAAACCAGGGTATGTGATGTTTCCTAAAATCATTATTGTTCTTTATCGTTGCATAGTTTTTCCATTATGTGTATGTACCATAGTTTGTTTATCCATTGATCTGTTGATGGGTACTTAGATTGATTCCATCTTTTTGCTCTTGTGGACAGTGCTGCAATAAAGATTCATGTACATGTATCTGTGTGACCTCCTTGATTTCTGTAGAAAGTATTCCAGGAAGTAGAATTGCTGGATCATATGGTATTTCTATGCTAGCTTTTTAGGAAAGTGCCAAATTGGTTTCCAAAGAGGTTGTACCGTTTTGCATTCCCACTGGCAGTGTAGGAGATTTCTAGTCTATCTACACCCTCTCCAGCATTTTTTTTTTTAATTGCCACTGTTAGGGTGAGATGGTATCTTATTATAGTTTTGATTTGGATTACTCTAATGGCTAATAATCATGAGCATTTCCTTATGTGATTTTTGGGTGCCTGGATATCTTTTTTGGTAAGGTGTCTGCGCATTGTTTAATTGGGTTATTTGCTTTTTATCTATTTTCTCTTCTGTTGTTAGTGCATCATTGGTAAGATTTTGTAGTCTGTCTAACCTGTGTATTAGAGCTTCCACTGTTGTCTCAATTTTTTCTTCTATGATATTTATAGTTTTAGGTTTGAAAGTCCTTTGTCAAATATCAGTTGTTCTTAGGAGGATGGTGATATTTCTGGATCTTCTGTTGTGTTCCGTTGGTCTGTATATCTCTTTTTTGTACCAGTACCAGGCTGTTTAGACTACTGTGGCAGTGTAGTAGCATCTAAGGTCAGGTAGTGTGAGGCCTTCCACTGTGTTCCTCTTCTTCAGTAGTACTTTACTTGTCTGGGGTTTCTTCCCTTTCCAAACAAAACTTGTGGATTTTTTCTCCATATCGTTAAAAAAATGGCACTGAAATTTGTGTTGGGATTGTGGTGTATATGTAAATTGCTGTGGTTAAAATAGACATTTTCCCAATGTTAAGTCTTGTTATACATGAGCAGGGTAGGTTTCTCCACTTGTCTAAGTCTCTTTTGGTTACTTGCAGTAGGGTCTTGTAATTTTTTTGGTATAGATGTCTTATTTCTTTGGTTAGGTTTATTCCTAGGTATTTTGTCTTCTCGTGGGCTATAGTACATGATACTGATTTGGTGATTTCCTCTTTGATGATCTCTTTGTTGGTGTAAAGGTGTCCTACTGATTTATGTTTGTCTTGTATCCTGATGCTTTGCTTAACTTTGCTATAAGTTTCAGTAGCTTGTTTATAGATTCTTTAGGGTTTTCTGTATATAAGATTATATCATTTACAAGTAGGGATATTTCTAATTCTTTACCAATGTGGATGCCCTTCATTTCTTTGCTTGTGTGATTGCTCTAGTCAGAACCTCTAGCACAGTGTTGAATAGAAGTGGTGACAGTGGACAGTCTTGTCTAGTTCCTTTTCCCAAGGGGAATTCTTTCAGTCTCTCTCGATGTTGCCAGTTGGTTTTGCATACATGCCCCTTGTTCCATTTAGGAATTTGCTTTCTATTCCTATTTTGCTGAGAGTTTTTAGCATGAGTGGATGTTGGACTTTGTCAAATGCCTTTTCTGCATCAGTTGACAAAATCAGGTGATTCTTTTGTGCTGTTTATGTGGTTGATGACATTAATTTCCTTTCTCATGTTGAATTAGCCTTGCATTTCAGGTATGAATCTAACTTTGTTGTGATGAATTATTTTTTTGATATGTTGTTGAATTGTATTGGCAAGGATTTTGTTGAGAATTTTGCATCTAGGTTCATGAGTGATACTGATCTGCAGGATTTTTTCTTATTTTTTATTTTGATCTTTCTGTAGCTTTGGTATCAGGGTTATGTTGACTTCATATATTCAATCTGGGAGTATTCCATCCCTTTCAATGCTGTGAAATAGTCTTGGTAGTATTGGAGTTAACTCTTCTCTAAAAGTTTGGTAAAATTCCATGGTGAAGCTATCTGGGCCAGGGCTTGTTTAGACTGGTAGTTTTGTGATGACTTTCTCAATCTCTTCTTTTTTGATGAGGTTATGAAGTTGTTTTACTTCTTGTGATAATTTTGGTAGGTGATAATGAATCTAAAAATTTGTCTATTTCCTCTAGGTTTTCAATTCTCTTAGAGTACAGTCTTTCTTAGTATTCTTTTATGATACTTTGATTTCATTTGGATCTGTTGTGATATGTCCCATCTCATCTGTTATTCGGGTCATTTGTTTCCTCTCCTGTTTACTTTTGTAAGTTTAGACAATGGTTTATAAATTTTGCTGATCTTTTCAAAAAAACAGATGCTGGTTTTATCAATTTTTTTAATTTGTTTTCTATTCGCTGATTCATTTAGTCCTGCTCTAATCTTTATGATCTGTTTTCTTCTGGTGTCTGAAGGGTTCCTCTGTTGCTCTCTTTCTACTTGTTCAAGCTGTATGGTAAATTCTTTGGCTTGGGTCCTTTCTTCCTCCCAAATGTGTGCATTTGTAAAGTGGCCTCTGAGTACTGCTTTGGCTGTATCCCATAAATTCTGGTAGGAGGTGTTTTCATTGTTGTTTTAATCCATGAATTTCTGTATTTCATTCTTAATTTTTTTTTAATAGGCAATGGCTTTTTGAGCAAGGTGGTGTTCAATTTCCATGAATTCCTATTTCTAACTTTGTTTTTTCTGCTCTTGGTTGTAACTTTTATGGCTTTGTAGTCTGAAAACTTGTTTTCCAAAAATTCAGTGCTTTGGATTTTGTTGAGATTTGCTGTATGTCCTAAGCCATGGTCTATTCTGGAAAATGTTCCCTGTGCACTGGAGAAGAAGGTGTAGTTATCTGTTGATGGGTAAAATGTTCTATATAGATGGATGACATCTGATTCGTTAATTGTGACAATATGGTCTTCTCTGTCTTGATTGTGCTTTTTTCCCAGAATTATCTGTCCAATACTGAGAGTGGAGTGTTGAAATCTCCCACTATTACTGTGGAGTGATCTGTGTCCTTTTTGAGTGTAGTCAGTGTTTCTTGGATGTATTTAGATGCTCTGGTATTGGGTGTGTAAATATTTAACATTGTTAAGTCCTGTTTGTGTATTGAACCTTTCAGCAATAGTCACCATTCTTGTCTAATGGTGGATTTTACATTAAAATCTATTTTATCTGAGATTAGCATTGCCACACTTGCTCTTCTTTGTATATTGCTAGCTTGGGCTATATTATCCCATCCTTAATTTTCAGTTTGTTTGTCTTTAAGTTTAAGGTGAGTTTCTTGTAAGTAACATATAATCAGGTCATGTCTTTTGATTCAAGATGTCACTCACTATCTTTTTACTGGAGTGTTCAGTCCGTTTACATTCAGTGTAATTATCATTAGGTGTTTGTTTAGTGCTATCTTTTTGATGGATTTATTTTGGTGTTGGCTTTTTCTTTGTTGCTCTTAATAGTCTGTTGTTGGTCATTCTTCTCTGTGAGTTGATTTTTCACCCTTTTCAGTATTGGTTTTGTGTTTGTTGAGACTCCTGTGTTGTGTTCCTTGTTTTTATATACTACATCTTCATTGTGCTGTGCAGGTACTTCTATCATATCCCTTAATAATCTCAGTTAAAACACAATTTTAACTTCTGTGTACCTTGTTAGCTTCCTCTCAATCTGGAAGGACTATAACTAGTGCAATATATTCCTCTTTTTAATGTGATGGTATCCTAGTTTCCATAATATGATCACTGGATGCCTTCTTTCAGTATATAGCATTGACTGAGTTTTGTGCCTTTCCTAACTGAGTAGATTTCTAGATGTTACAAACTGCATTATCTCCTAAAACACAGAGTTGATGGTTTTGTTGTTCTAAGCAAAGAGCTTCATTCAGGATTTCTTGTAGTTTTGGTTTGATTTTTACAGTGTCTCTGAGTTTCCGTTTATCTGTGAATGTCTTAATTTCATTTTTGTATTTGAAAGACAGTTTTACAGGAGGATATATAATTCTTGGTTGGAAGGTTTTCTCCTTCACATCTCTGAATGTGCCATTCCACTGCCTCTGTGCAAACGTGGTTTCTGGCGAAAAGTCAAACAAAAGCCTGCAGGGCTTCCGTCTGAATATTAGCTTTGCTTTGAGTCTCACTGCCTTTAGGAGTTTTTGCTTATGTTTCATTTTATTAAGCGTGATTATATTATGTCTTGGAATCTTTCTTTTGGGGTCTATATTGTGTGGCATTCAACGCATCTTGGATATCTATGTTCTCTTTCTTAATTTTAGGCAAGTTTTCTATCAGCAGCTCTTCAGCAGTTCTCTCTATATTTTCTGATATTCCTCCCTGTGCTGGAAGTCCAATTATTTGTAGTTTATTCTTCTTAGTAGAGTTCCACATGCTTATTAATGCTTCTTGGATTTTCTTGATTCTTGTATTTGATTTCTCCTCGTAAATGCTGGTGTCAGTTGCTTTATCTTCAGTCTCACTAATTCTGCATTTCATTTCCTCAGTCCTGCTCTTTGGCTTTCCTTTGAATTGTTTACCTCTAACTTTATTATTGGTCTGCTGAATTTGACATTGTTGATACTTAAGTAGTGCATATAACTTGCTTAACTTTTCATTTTGTTCTGTTGTGGTTTGTTTAATCTCTAGTAAGGCTCTATACGTAATTCTTTTGTATTCTACTTGTGATAATTCCAGGACGGCTTCTTCATCTGGTAAGTTGCTTGGTTCTTTATTTTGTCAGTTTTCTGGAGCCATGGTGATCCGCTTTTAAAGAGATGCTGATTGTTATCTTCAGAACATCAAAAGCTGTTCCACGTCTTTGGTGTTGCGCCAGCAGGAGCAGTGACGTAGCTGTAAGAATGGAGTAAGGGCTCTGATAGACTTGGTTGTCGGCTGTTGCTGTGTTATGTAGGTACAGCTGACTTATATACAGCTTCGCTGGTAAGAAAGCATGGAGGCTGGCCCTAGCTGGGCCCTCAGGGGTGGAAGACCCCACGTCTTGGCTGATAAATATGGCGACCTGCTTGTGCCAACTCTGGAGTCCCGTCAGCAGACACTTGTGTAGCTCAGAGAAGGGAGGAGAGAGGATGCCAACACACTCAGCAGGCAACCACCACTGTGTTCTTTAGATGTGCTTATCTTGAAAACTGCTATTGTGCTCAGAGAGGCCACTATCCAGCAGCAGCTAGTAGCAGCTGGTAGCAGCTGGGCCCTCAGGGGTGGCTGACCTCACTTTTGGGTGACAGTGATGACGTCTTGCTTATCATGGACTCTTGGTGACCAGTTAGCAGATGCTATGGCTTGGTTCAGTGAGTGGAGGGAGAATACTTCACTGCTTTTCCTAGATGCGATTTTCTTGAAAACTGCATTTCTGCTAAGAAAGGTGCTGTCCAACAGCAGCTGGTACCAGCTGGACCCTCAGGGGTAGTAGAAACCACCTCCCAGCTGACAAAGCTGGCAGCCTACTTACGGAGTCTCTCAGGGACTGTGCTTGCAGATGGACCACCATGTTCTCTAGGTACAGTTGTCGTAAAAACAGCTTTTTTGCTGAGAGAGGCACTGTCCAGACAGGCACTGTTGCTCCACATGGCAGTGAACCCTGCTGGGCTCTCAGGTGTGGCTGCCTCTGCTTTTCGGCTGACTGAGGTGGGATCCAGCTTGAGCCACCTGTCCAGCACTGAGCCAGCAGTGTCTATAGTACAGCTAATAGAAGGAAAGTGGGAGGGTCACCAGCTGCTGCTGGGTTCTCCATATGTGACCTTCCTGAGTACAGCCTGTCTGCTGTAAAAGGCACACCAAGGCACTGCAGGTCAGCGTGGCTGTTAGGCTCAGCGCTCTCCATCCCATTCCCAGTTCCACTGTCATGGTTGATAAAGATGATGTCTGTACCTGCAAGCCTTTCAGCTGCTGTGCCAGCAGAAGTGGGCCTCTTTGCACTGCTGCCTCACCTCCAACAAAGGTAGTTTTCTTCTTCCTGTTCCACAGTTCAGTCACCACAACCCTGCACCTGATCTTGGGGCTTCCTGAATATCCACTTGGCTTGTTCAGTTGTCTTTCTAGGCCTTAGTTCTCAGAGGCAATCATGGACACATGTGACTAGCCCTCTGTCTTTTGCCCTGCTCAGTGTTTATTTTTTTATTTAGTTTTTTTTTTTTTTTTTTTTTTAACATTTGTGTGTGTGCTCAAATGCGTGGGTTTGTAAAGAAACATGGATGAGAATGAGAGTGAGTTTGGGGGATAATGGTGTGAATTGTCTCAAATAAGATATTGCTCTCTTCTTGACAGAACATTTTTGTCAGTGCAGAATACAGTGCCTGTTATAGGCAGTGGGGCTAAGTTGTTCATTTTTGGTGTTTAGGCAGGTTATCAGCTGTTCCTTTTTTAGTGTGAAGCCAACACATTAGAAAGTTGATTTCTGCTAGAGCAGCTGTTTGAGAAAAGAAATAAGCTTGTCTTGTCAAACTTACTTGGACTAGTTTTGTTGTTATTGTTCTAATGCAAGATGAAGCAGAGGAAGGCAAAAACATATTAATTAGCATCAGCCACCAAGTACTAATTTCAGGTTGTAAATAGTATGAACTTTTTTGTGGGTGAACAAGAAAAAATTCTTTAGAGTCTTTGTTTCCAAGGTTTATTCATTTGAGAAGAAAGTGTTACTTTTTAAAAATTAGGTAAACATTGTCATGCAGTTTTAGCACTAATATTGGTTAAGGAAACTACATCTTTTTATCATATTTTAGGTGAAGGTTTACTGCTCAGTTTAGTTTCTCACACAGAAATTTGTACAGCTGTTTTTTTTTGACATTAAGTACAGTCTCTATAGTAGTGTGACAGTGTATCCCTCTTTCCACTTCAGGTTCTGTGCCCGTTTTATCACGTCCTATCCTTTCATTTCATCTTACCCTGTTTTTTAACAGGAGCTGCCCATTTAGTGTGGTATACTGGCTTGAACTAAGAAGTGTGTTACTCATGTGTATTATTTTTTGTTTTATGGTCGTTCTGATCTTTGTCTGAAAATTGGGCTTTGGGAATAGTTTCAGTCCTGGGTTCACAGTGCATCTGCAGGCCGTTGTTGTAGGGGTTCCTTCCGTCTCTGTCAGACCATTAAATTTGGTCTGTTTATGTCAGTTTGAGTTGCGGTATATGTTTTTGTCCCTTTTTCTTTCTCTCTTTCTTGCTCTGTCTCTTGTGATTGAGTGAAGTATACAATCAAGTTTAAATTTGCATGCCTGGCCTACCTTTAGCTCCTTCTGCTCTGGTTGCCCGGTGACAGCACACTCCTCCTTTCTGTTCTATACACATGGTATCCTCTTAACAATCTCCTTTTGCCTCCTTTCCACTCCCTTCTAGTAAGAGGCCAGGAGAACAACATCCTACAGATGCGTAGAACCCTAAAGTGCGCACACATTTTTTTTTTAAAAAAACAATCTTATTGTGATTTAAGAACAGTTTTAGAATCTGTATTATTTTACCATATAACACCCAGAACTTTCACTGCTATTTTAGTCGACCTGCCCCCCTGCTGTGTGTTAGCATGCTTCCTTAACCTCTTGTCCAGAATTTCCTGTCACCTTTGGAGTGAGATCTGGTCTCCACCCAGTCATCTCAGCTCCAGTGATGAGCCTGTCAGACAGTACCAAGTACATATTCAAAGGTTTGTTCGTCACTGTCCTCCCTCTGTGTGTATAGTCTAGTTCAGTCTTTGTCTGCAGAGCTGTTCCCAGTGCTTTATTCAGTTTGGTCTCTAGTCTGGAGGCCATGCTCCCAGGGGGCCTCCGTTCAGAAGGACCGTTAAGTGTGGTCTTCTGTAGAGTTCTAGTTCTGTGCTCTACTTCTTCTACTGTATCTGGGACTCTGTTTCATGCACCACATTGGGCCTGTCACTGGTGGTGGCCTGGCCTTCTTCTGGTCTTGCTTTGAAGTAGACTCTGGTTCATATGGCCCCTTCCATCTGATGGGCTCATGTTGTCCTCCTGTCCTTGATGTCTAGCCTTTACCTCTGGTCCAGGTGGATTGGGAACCTTTGGGGGTATTTAGATGGTAGCTTGCTAACTTTTAAGACCCCAGATGCCACTCACCCAGGTGACATGCAGAGCATTTTCCTTCAAGAAAGAGAAAAAGCTTGGGTGTGCCGGTTAGTCTGGATGTCTCCTGAGAGTGGGGTCCCCTGATCCCAGATCCTATTTCTCTGTCCGTGCAAAGAGATGGGCTGCATTAAGGGAGAAATTTGGTTTTGAAATTGAGTGATCATGGGTACCCGCTTTAGTACTTGCTGTCACATCCTACTCCCAACTGTAATCCTAACAACTATCTGATGTGTTCCCCATCCTTGTAACTGTCAAAAATTCCTTCTGCGCTTAAATGATTCATTGCATCCTTATGATAATGTTCTCATACAAAATTTGGCCTTTGGTGTCTGACTAATTTTGTTCAGCGTAATTTTCTCCAGATGGTCCTATGTTGACAGGCATTGCTCCAGGCCGTCGTTGTTTGTTCTCATTGTGTAAATACACCATAGTTTGTTTAACCGTTTGTCTGTTGATGGACTTCTAGGTTGCTTTCATCTTTTTGCTGTTGTGGAGAGAACTGCAATAAACATCGGCATGCATGTATCTCTCTGAGTAGTGGTTCTCATTTCTCTGAGATATATTCCAAGAAGGGGGTTGCTTGATCATATGGTATGTCTATTTCTAGTTTTCTCAGCAGCATATAAATGGGTCATGTCACTCTCTCTCTATTGGTGCATTTAGTCCAATTACATTCAGTGTGATTATTGATACATACGATGTTAGTGCTGTCATTTTGATTTTTTTTTGTTGTTTTTGGATGTTGTGAACAGTTCCTGTGTTTAATTTTCCTTTGTTGGGTCGTTTTCTTTTTGTGTCTTTTAAGTGTGTTTTTGTTTTGTGATTGCTGAGATTTTGTGTTTTTGTTTTTTATTTTGTTTGGCATTTTTAACTGTAGCATTGTAGGTTTCTGTTACAGTTACTCCCTTAGTCCCTTTTAGTAATCTGAAAGTATTACAGTCTTTAATATCTTTGTGTCTCCTAGGTTTCCTTCCCATCTGGGAGAGATGTGGGTACACTGAATTGTCCCTCCTTTTTTATGATGTTGTCATAAATTTAAATCTTGCGATCTCTAAATTTCTATTTTTTGTGATTTGGCTGTGCATATGTTGTGTATATTTCCAAAACGCATGGTATCTGGGTGTTTTTAACCTTGAATGTAGGAAAGTATGTCTATTTATTTTGTAATCAAAGAATATGTTTCAATGTTTCTTGTAATTTTGGTTTAGTTTTTGCAAATTCTCTAAATTTCTGTTTATTCGTGAAAGTCCTCATTTCACCTTCATCTTGGAGACACAATTTTGCAGGCCGTATAATTATTGGTTGGCAGTTTTTCTTCTTCAGGGTTTTGTATATCTCATGCTTTTGTCTTGTCAGCATGCTTTTGGCGGTATAACCTGAACTTAATGATATTTTTGTTTAAGCCTAGCTGCCTTCATTAGTGTTGTCTTGTCACTGATCATACTGTGTTTATGATATACCTTGATGTATTTCTTTTGGGATCTATTTTGAGTGAGGTTGGATGAGAATCATGTGTGAATATGTTATCTTTTGTGACGTTAGGAAAGTTTTCTTTTAGCAGGTCTTCAACAATTCAGTGTTTTCAGTTAACTTCCCTTATTTTGGTACTGCAGTCATGCATGTATTATTCCTGTTGATAGAATTCCACTGAAGTCCTACTGATTCTTCATTTGTATTGACTCTTTTATCTGTTTTTTTCCTTATGTACGCTGGCATTGGCTATCATTTACTTTGTTTTCAGTCTTGCTCATTCTGCATTGCTTCCACACTCCTGCTTCTTTGACTTTCTGTTGAGTTGTCAAGCGTGGTGACCTTATTGTTGGTCTGTCTGTTTTCAGACCATTGCTGCTCAAGCCCTTCTTGGTAGTTTATTTAATTTTACATAGTGCTCTGCTGCACTTTGCCTGATCTCTTTCCTGATATCTTGGATAGTCCTGTACATCATTTGTTTGTGTTCTACCTCTGATAGTTGCAGAAAGTTTTCTTCCTTTGGGAAATCTGTTAACTCTTTATTTTGAGAGTTTTTGCAAGCCATGGAAATCTGCTTTTTGAATGTTTAAAAATCGTTGTCTCCACACCATCGGATCTGACTCAACAGCACTTGGCAGGCTAGCCACACCATCTGAAAGTCATTGCAGTTTACTTTTTTTGGTTATAGTACTTTAATTTGTATCTGGAGATATTTGAGTTGTTTGAGCTGGTTTGGATTCTGGAGCCTCAATAAATCAGATAGCCTGTCCTGCTTGGCTCTTCTGGAGTAGGGCTGGTGTTTATCTTACAGGTCCTGTGAGCTTCTGCCCCACATTCTTACACACTGAAATCTACTGTCTAGTACAGGGTCTCAGGCTGGAGCATGTGCCCACCTGGTCCCACACTAGTCAAGCCCAACTCCACATGCCTTTTCTCCGGCTGCACTACCTCTCTCAATCACGCTTGCTCTTCTGCGACCTTCTCCCTGGTTTGAGTTGTGTGTACTCCCTGGCATCTCCTCCCCAGACCATGTGCAGTCCCCAGCACCCCCTCGCTGTGCTGCACTTCATCCCATGCACCACCTGCCGAAGCCATGCTAGTTCAGCACTGTGACTGCTCAAGACAATGTGTGTGTCCTGGTGCTGCCTCTGTGGGCTGCACTCACTCTCCCACAGCAGCTACCTGGAGTGCAGGAGCTCACTGGGGCTGCTTCCCCGGTGTGCACTCAATCCCCACTCTATTCTGTGCAGCAGCTACCTGGGGCATGTGAGCTCTTTGTTGTTGCCTCCCCTAGATGCACTCACTTCTGTGCACCAGCTATCTGGAACATGGCAGCAACCCAGGGCCACCTCCCTGGTATACACTCCCTCCCCACAGCAGCTTGCTGGAGCACATGAGTCCTCTAGTACCATCTGCCAGGGCTGGTGCCACCTGCCCAAGTCAGATATAGTCTCCACCTGGAACATGTGAGCTTTCTGGGGCCGCTTGCCTGGTTCCTGCTCACTCACCTCTAGCAGCTACCTGGATTGCATGAGCTCTATGGGGCCATCTCCCTGGTCTGCATTCACTCCCTGCCAGCAGCCACCTGGAGTACCCTGTTGCTCTTTCTGGGACTTGGAATTGACTTGATGGCAGTGGCTGTTTTTTATGGTTTGAATACATGAATGGAATCCATGGATTGTAGAAAGTTAAAATACTCAGGTACTAACCAAAAGTTTGGCAGTTTGAACCCATGTGTGGTAGAAACCTACAATGCTACAGGTAAAAATGCCAAACAAAATAAAAAAACAAGCAAAACAGAAAGTCTCAGCAATTACAAAAAACAAACACTGAAAGACACAAAAAGAAAACTTACAAAGAAAAAGACCCAACAAAAGGAAATTAAACTTAACACAGGAACTGTTCACAACATACAAAAAAAAGGACATCAAAATGACAGCAGTTAACATCATATATATCAATAATTGCATTAAACGTAAATGTACTAAATGCACCAATAAAGAGAGTATGCTGCTTAGAAAACTAGAAATAGAAATATCGTAAGATCAAGCAATCCCACTTCTTGGAATATATCTCAGAGAAATAATAACCACCACTCAAAGAGATACATGCTGTGGGAAAATAGAAATAGAAGGACCATAGAAATAGAAATACCATATGACCAAGCAATCCCGCTTCTTAGAATCTATCTCAGAGAAGTAAGAACCACCTCTCAAAGAGATACACCTTGTGGGAAAAAGACCCGGCCTCTGCTTCTGTGAAGATTGTAGCCAAGAAAAATCTTATGTGGAAGTCTTACTCTGTCAGATGGGATTTCTCTGAGTTGGATACAGCTCAGCAGCACCTAATAACAACAACCTGTGTCTTGTTTTTCTCCACTTTTAGCCTAAAACATTGAAGGGAAAAAATGGAGGACGGGAAAAGAAAGTCATCCATCCATATAGTAGAAAAGCAGCCCAAATTATCAGAGAGGCCCGCAAACAAGAAAAGAAGGCAAAGTAAGTATATGTTATTAGTAAGTATATGTACTTACATTAAATGTAAATGTACTTGATGTCCTGTACTAAGTATATGTACAAAGTAAGTATATGTTATTAGTAAGTATATGTTATACATTAGTGAAAAGCCAGCTTCTACATTTATCTGTGTAACATGTCAGTTTCATCAGTGTTCTTTCCTTTCTTTTTTTGTAATTATGTATTGAATATGTTTGAAGCAGTAGGATAAGACAGCAAACATGGGTTCTAGTCATAGGGAGCTTGTATAAAAAACACAAATAAATTTAAATAGCAAGCTATGATGAGTGCCAAAAGCCAAAGCCACTGTCTTTCAGTTGATTCCACTTACAGTGACCCTAGCGTAGAACTGCCCCATAGCGTTCCTGAGGGGTACCTGGTGAATTTGCACTTCTGACCTCTTGGTTAGCAGACATAGCACTTAACCACTATGCTACCAGGGTTACTGTGATGGAAAAATTAGTAGTTTTATGGGATGGAGAAATGCTGTTTTATGTAAGATGGCTATTTTATTCGGCTAATGCTTTTTGGGAGTGCTGCTCTAACGGAAATACCACAAATGGGTGGGTTTAAGAAAGAAAAGTTTATTCTTAACACAGTCTAGTAGGTTACAAGTCTGAATTCAGGGTGTCCACTTCATGGGAAGGGCTTTCCCTTGTCAGATCTGGAGGAAAGTCGTTGTGTTATATTAGCCTTTGGTAGGGAGCGTCTTGGCACAGGAACCTGGGGTCTGAGGGATGTGCTCTACTTCCCGTGCTGCTTTCTTGTTGGATGAGGTTCCCAGTTTTCTACTTGCTTCCTTTTCCTTTTATGTGTTGTAGGATAAAATGATAAAGGGTGGTGCAAGCCATACTCCAGGGAAACTCTCTTTACAGTAAAGCAGGGAAGTTACCGTGTGAAGGGATTTACAATCCCACCCTAATCTCTTTAAAGTGCAACATAGGAAAATTACAAAATGGTGGGCAATCAGCTAAATTTCTGTACATATTTTTGGTGGGGTCACAATTCAATCCATGACAGTGGCCATGAAAGATCTTTCTGAGGGTGTGAGCATAAAAAGGAGCTGTAGAATGGGCATATGGATATGTAAAGTCTGGGGTTCAAGGGATAGGTTAGAGAAGTAGACATAAATTTGGAAGCCGTCAGCATCTAACTGAGATTTTAAGCCCTACCACTGAGTGAGCAAACCCTAGGAGCAAAAGTATACAGGGGCAGGAAGAGAGGCAAGGATGTAAGCTGTAGACCCTCTACCAGTTAGGGTTTGGGGTAAGGAAAAGGATCTAACAAGTGAAACTGAGAAGGAGTGGCCAATGAGAAGGACAAAAAAGGTAGTGCATTATAGTGAAGATCGTGATCAGCTTATGTCATATGCTGTTGATTAAAATGAGGGCTGAGAATTGACCATTAGGTTTAGTAATGTGGAGATCATCAGTAATCAAAGGAGGAGTGGTATTGGAGTGAACATATCCATAAATCTGTATTCTTATGTATCATTTTAATTCATGTTTCTTTCAGTACATAATATCTTTTAGTTATTTTCTTAGTGGTTCCCCTGATGTTTACAGTTAACGTCTTATTTTAATCTAGTTTAGATTATATTATTTTACTTCTAATACCAAAAAACCAAATCCAACCCACTGCTGTTGAGTTGGATCTGACTCATAGTGACACTAGAGGTCATAATAGAACTGCCTATAGTTTCCAGGGAGCACCAGTTGGATTTGAAGTGCCACCCTTTCAGTTGGCAGACGTAGCACTTACCCACTACGCCACGAGGGTTCCCTTCTAATGACATGCCAAAATTTGTTTCACTATAACTCCATTCCTGTCTCCTCCCATCCTGCTTACATTTTTATGTGTTATAAGCCTATCAACATTGGGCAAGCCTATCAACATAGTGTTACGGTTTTTGTTTTTTTCTTTAATTGGGATTAGGTGAAAGTATACAATCCAGATTGGTCTTGCATGCCTGCCTATCTGCAGCTCTTTGTTCTCTCTTCAGCCAGTGACAGCACACTCCTCTTTTCCATTCCATAAAGTGTCCCCTCAACAAACATCTGTGACCTCCATCTGCTTTTCTTCTAGTACAGCCTCATATAAATGAGTAGAACCATAAAATATGCACAGCGTATGGTCACACTGTGTCCCTGAGTCCAGTCCATTCGTGTCTGAAGAGTTGATCTCATTACTGGCTTCTGGTCAGGGACAGCAGCAGGTCTGGGGGCCATGTTCTCAGGCGAGCATCCAGGCTGTTGGACCATCAGTTCAAGTCTTTTAGAACAGTTCTTGAGCTGTACCCCTTTTTTTCTCATGTTGGCTCAGGGACCGTACATTGTGTCCCCTGTCATGGCTGTCTTTGGTGGTGGCTGGGCACCATCTGATTCTTCCAGTCTCATGTGGATACATTCTCCCATTCACATGGGTCCTTCTGTCTCCTCAGCTCTTTTTTCCTTGTGTCTTTGATGTTCTCAGTGATCCTCTGTTTCCGATGAGTTGGGACTATTTGGTGTACCTAAGATGGCAGCTGGCCCAGACACCACTCACTGATAGAATATAGAATGCAGAAGACTCGTAGCAATAGGCTAGTTATGACAGTTGGCCTCGATGTCCCCTGAATACAGGGTCCTCAGACTCCTGTCCCTGCTACTCTATCCTTTGAAATATGATATACTGGGTTGAGTTTAGAAAACCTTTCAGTTTGTGGTGAAGACTGGTTAAGTTGTTCTGCTCTCTGCTGTGTGCTGTCGCTGCTGTCACCTGGTCAGATTCCTGTCAGCTAACCTATGACCCACTCTCTCCCTCCCTCCTTACCATTGTAGCCGTCAACAAGTCTTTTCTTCTCTGCTTAAGTCTGTTTTTAAGTCCGTATAGCAGAGGTCTCACAACAGTGTTTGTTCTTTTGCTGCTAACTGATTTCACTCAGCATAATGTCTTCCAGTTGAAACCGGGTTAATGAGATGCTTCCTAAAGTCATCATTGTTCTTTATCGTTGCACAGTGTTCCGTTGAGTATATGTACCATAGTTTATCCATTCATTTGTTAATAGGCATCTAGGTTGATTCCATCTTTTATCTGTTGTGGACTGTGCTGCAGTAAACATTTGTGTGCGTGTATCTATTTGTGTGACTGCCTTTGTTTCTGTAGGATATATTCCAAGCAGTAATATTACTGGATCAATTGATATTTCTATTTCTAGCTTTTTAAGGAAGCACCAAATTGCTTTCCAAAGAGGTGGTACCATTTTACAATCCCACCGGCAGTATAGGAGAGTTCCAATCTCTCTGCAGCCTCTCCAGCATTTGTGTTTTGTGTTTTTTGGATTATGGCCAGTCTTGTTGGGGTGAGATGGTATCTCACTATAGTTTTGATTTGGTTTTCTCTAATAGCTAGTGATTGTGAGCATTTAATCACGTGTCTTTTGGCTGCCAGAATATCTTCTTTAGTGAAGTGTCTGTCCATCTTCTTTCCCTGTTGCTTAATTGGGTTGTTAATCTTTTTCTTGTTGATATTTTGCAGTCCCATGTAGATATGGAGATCAGACATCTCTTTGTTGGTGTGTAAAGGAATCCTTTTGATTTAATTAGGTCTATCTTATATCCTGATACTTTGCTGGACTCTTCTGTTAGTTCTAGTAGTTTATTTACGGAGTTGATTCTTTAGGATTCTGTGTGTATATGATCATATCATCTGCAAATAGGGAGATTTTTATTTCATCTTTGCTGATGCAGATGCCTTTTATGTCTTTGTCTTGTCTAATTGCTCTAGCTAGAAGCTGTAGAACGATGTTGAATAGAAGTAGTGACAGTGGGCATCTTTGTCTAGTTCCCATTCTCAGGGGGAATTCTTGCAATCTGTCTCCATTCAGAATGATGTAGCTTGTTGACTTTGCGTAGATGTCCCTTACTGCATTGAGGAATTTCCCCTCTAATCCTGTTTTGCTGAGTTTTGAACATGAATGTTTGCTGGACTTCGTCAGATGCCTTTTCTGCATCAACTGACAAAATCTGGTGATTCTTGTCCTTTGAGTTACTTGTACCATTGATCACATTAACTGTTTTTCTGATGTTGAACCAGCCTTGCTTTCCTGGTATGACTCCAACTTGGTCATGTTACATTAGTTTTTTGATATGTTGTTGAATTCTCTTGGCTAGAATTTTGTTGAAGATTTTTGCATCTAGGTTCGTGGGTGGTATTGGTCTATAATTTTCTTTTTTTGTGGGATCTTTCCCTGGCTTTGGTTTCAGGATTATGCTGGCTTCATAGAATGAATTTGGGTATATTCTGTCCTTTTCTATGCTTTGAAATAGCCTCAGTAGTATTGGAATTAACTCCCTTTTAAAAGCTAGGTAGAATTCTCCCGTGAAGCCACCTGGGCCAGGACTTTCTTTGTTTGGTAGTTTTTTGATGACTTTTGCAGCCTCTTCTTTTGTGGTGGGTGTATTAAGTTGGTCTACTTCTCCTTGTGATAATTTTGGTCGGTGTTGTGAATCTAGAAATTGATCCATTTTGTCTAGGCTTTCAGATCTATTAGAGTCAGTCTCTTGTGGTATTCTGATACTTTTGATTCCTGTTGGATCTCTTGTGACATGTCCCATATCATTTCTTCTTTGGATTATTTGTTTTTTCTTTTGTAGATTTAGCTAATGGTTTACTGATTTTGTTGATCTTTTCAAAAAAACAGCTTTTGGTTTTTTGTTAATTTTTTCAATTGTTCTTCTGTTCTCTATAATTCATTTAGTTCTGCACTAATCTTTATTATCGCTTTTCTTCTGGTGCCTGAAGGGTTCCTCTGTTGTTCTCTTTCTACTTGTTCAAGTTGTAGGATTAATTCTTTGGTTTGGGCTCTTTCTTCATTCCAGATGTGTGCATTTATAGAGATAAATTGACCTCTGAGCACTGCTTTTGCTGTATGCCATAGAATCTCGCAGGTTGCGTTTTCATTCTCATTTGATTCTGTAAATTTCCTTACTGCGTCTTTGATTTCTTGTATAACCCAAGGATTTTTGAGCAAGGTTTTGTTCAGTTTCTATGAATTCAGATTTCTACCTATGCTTTTTTCTGCTATTTATCTCAACTTTTATGGCTGTTTGGTCCAAGAAGATGCTTTTTCAATGTATTGGATTTTGTTGAGCCTTGCTTTATGCCTTAATACATGGTCAATACTAAAGAATGTTCCATGTACATTGGAGTAAAAAGTATACTTAACCTGTTGTTGGATAAAAACTTAGTATATGTCGATGAGGTGTAGTTGGCTGATTGTTACAACAAGATGTTCTGTGTCTTTACTGACCTTTTTCTGGATAATCTGAGCATTACTGAAAGTGGAGTGTTGAAGTTTTCTGTAATTATTGTGGAGTGATCTATCTCATTTTTCAGTGTTGTCATTACTTGTTCAGTGTATTTAGCTGCTCTGGTATTGGGTGCATAAGCATTTAATATTGTTATATTCTGCTTATACATTGAATCTTTACACAGTAAATAATGACCATCTTTGTCAAGTGTCAGTTATTTTTTTAAAATACATTTGTCTTTTAAATTAGAAGAAAAAGTGTTATAAGCAAAGATGTGCATATATTACATTTTATGTTTACTTGAGTGGTACACATGGTTAACATGCTAGTTTGTTATAACTAAAAGCTTGTTGGTTTGAGGGTAGCCACAGCTTCCTTAAAGAAAGGCCTTGTAATCTATTTTTTAAAACTCAGCTATTGAAAACCCTATGGGGTATATTCTGACATACCTGGGGTTATCATGAGTTGGAATCAACTTGATGTCAAGTGGGTTTTTGGGGGCGAGATTTATGTTTACCAAAGGGCTTAATTATTAACCTTAAGTGTGATGGTGTGAACCCATTCAACGATGTAGTGGAAGAAAGGTCCTGGTA
Source organism: Heterohyrax brucei (assembly GCA_028571685.1). Taxonomy (NCBI): domain Eukaryota; kingdom Metazoa; phylum Chordata; class Mammalia; order Hyracoidea; family Procaviidae; genus Heterohyrax; species Heterohyrax brucei. The sequence goes on from CM053150.1 coordinate 135,834,988, forward strand.
ACCTGCTTCCATAAGGAAAACAGCCAAGAAATCCCTATGGAATAGTTCTATTTGGTAACACATGAGGTCTCCATGAGTTGGAATTACACCAGTAATTACCTTTAGGGGTGCTCTTTATTTTCTCAGGTGGATTTGAATTACTTTGTGGTATTCTTTCATTTCATCCTAAAGGACACAGTTTAGCAAAGGGTCTTGCAATAAGGATGTCTTAGTTTTGACAGCTTATCCAATGATATTTTGAAGCTGTAGCGGCCATATTAACCACATTTTTTTTATCAGTCTTGACAAATAGCCATGAAAAGTTACGTGATGCCACAACGCATAGAAATAGATCAAAATGGATGTTCTGTTTGCCAAACTTTCTGTGCATTATGTGAAATTTACAGTGCACATGATCATCCTGAGAGCACAATTCGATGCTTAATCAAAAAAATTGAGACTACTTGGTCTATTGCCAGTCAGACAAGATTTTTGCATCAGGGTATGTGTGTCAGTGAACTGTGTGTTCTAATGAAAATACTGCACAGCACCATGGTCTGTTGGAGTTTACATAAGAATCCATTTGATCAGTGCCTCACTGATCACAATAATTGCTCCTTTCATTGACCACAGTTTGGTGGGTTTTATGTGTGGACTTGAAGCTTTACATGTACAAAATTGTTTTAACTCAAGAATTGAAATCCACTGACCATCACTGGGCTCTGGGGCAGTTGGAAGTTGACCCTGCTTTTGGCCAAAGGATCATCTTCAGTCATGAGACCCGTTTCTCAGTGCATGGTTTTGTTGACAAACAAAACTGTCATATTTGGAGCAATGGGAATCCAGTGACGATTCAAGAACATCCACAGTGTCCCCCAAAAGTTACTGTGTGATGTGTTTTGGTCTGCTGGAGTCATTGACCCTTATTTTTTCCAAAATGAATCAGGAGAGGCGGTGACTGGCAATGATGAAAGATAACAGGCTATGGTAACTGATTATTTTTGGCACCTTGTGGAAGGTGCTGCAGCAGCCATTTACCTCAAGTTCTTTTCTACACATAATGCCATCAGATGTATTTTGAAATAATGAAATGGTTAAAAATGTATTATTTAATGTATACATTGTATACATACATGCATTATGTATGTATAAAACTGATACATATTATACAATGATATACGTTATTCTAATAAAACAGTGTATTGTTTTATTCTAGTTCAGGGCATTCTTATTGGAAGACCCTTTATTTCTTGTAGAGAAGGTCTACTAGCAACAAATTAGTTTTGTGTATCTGAGGGTGTCTTAATTTTTCTTTCATTTATGTTTTGCTGCATATAGAATTCTTAGTTGACAGCTGTTTTTTAGCACTTTATATATGGCATCGCACTGTCTCCTGGCTCCCTGTATTTCTGGTGAGAGAAGTCAGCTGTTAATCTTACTGAGGTCTTCTTGTACGTGATGATTCACTTTTCTCTTGAGACTTCCAAGATTCTGTCTTTGTGTGTGTTTTTTGATGGTTTGACTATGTTGTGCGTGGGTGTGAATGTGTCTTGAATTAATCTTACTTGGAGTTTGTTGAGCTTCTTGGATGTATAAATTCTCATCAGTTTGGGAGGCTTTTGGCTTTTCTTCCAGTTTTCTTTATGTGTTTTTCTCTTTGCCTTCTGTGACTCCTTTTATGTGTATGTTGTTTACACTTGATGGTTTCCCACAGGTTTTTGAAGCTGTGTTTGGTTTTTTGTTTCATTCAGCTGATTTTTTTCATTCTGGATAGTTTAAATTTACCTGGCTATAAGGTCTTTTTTCTGCCAGTTTCTCTTGGGGAACTTTTGCAGTGAATTTTTTATTCCTCTTGCAGTACTTTTCAACTTCAGAATTTCTGTTTTGTCTGTTTTTATAATTTCTGTCTCTTATTGATTCTCTGTATTTGGTGAAACATTGTTCTTATGCTTTCCTTTAATTCTTTAAACATGCTTTCCTGTAGTTTTTTGGAAATGTTGATAATATCATTGAAATGAAACCCACTGCCATCAAGTTGATTCTGACTCATAGCTACCCTTTAGGACCCGGTAAAACTTCTCCATAGAGTTTACAAGGAGCACCTGGTGGATTGAAACTGCTGACCTTTTGGTTAGCAGATGTAGCACTTACAACTGTGCCATCAGGGTTTCTGTTTCAGTAACAGGAGGTCTGATAATTAAGTCCACGAGCTTAATTGTTTTGAGTATTGCATACCTGATTGCTGAATATCACTATGGTCATGTTTGAAGTACTCCCTTGGGGAAGCTGTGCACCCATGGCAGTGCGTAGTCCACCCTTCAAAGCAGTTTTGGAACACTCTCTGGAACAGCACTGCTCACAGTAGCATGTTGGTGAACATAATTGTCTAGTTGTTTGTGAGGGAGTTTTTAGCCAGTAAATGAATAACTGTACGGGAATATCATACCTACTCACCTGATCCCCCCAGTGACTTTTTTTCTTTACCCAAAGAACTATTGAAAGGAAGATGTTTTGATGACATTGAGGACATCAAGGGTAATAGGACAACAGCTCTGATGGCCATTCCAGATAAAGAGTTCCAAAATTGTTTTCAAGGGTACTAGGTACGGGTGTCAGTGCATAGCTTCCCACGGGAAGTACTTCGAATGTGACCTTAGTGACTTTAGGTATGTAGCACTTTTTCTAGGATGAGCTCGCAAATTTCAGTTGTCAGACCTTGTAAAACAAAAAGCCAAACTCATCGCTGTCAAGTTGAGTCTGACTGATGGTGAACCTGTAGGACAGAGTGGAGCTGCTCCGTACAGTTTCCGAGGAGCACCTGGCAGATTTGGACTGAGGACCTTTTATTTGGCAGACACAGCACTTAACCAGCATGCCACCGGGGTTTCCATATTGGTTATAGATAGTTTAATTTCTTTGCCTTGTAAATCCAACACCTAAGAGGTCCTCAGGAAGTGTTTCTGTATTATGCTTTGTTTGTTCCTCAGTTTGGCCTATACTTCCCTGTTTCTTTGTGTCTTGTAGTTTTTTGTTAAAAACTGGAGATTTTAAATAGTGTGGCAGTTCTTTTAACTGTCCACCACCCCTCCAGGTTTGTCTTTGCATAGTGACTTTCCTGGACTTTTGTAAAATTTGCATTCCTTGTCATGTGTGACCGTTGAAATTTCTGCTCAATTAGTGGTCAACTAATGATTAGACAGATTTTGTTAAATCTTTAGTCTGTAAGTTACAGGTAATTAATATTAACATGTTAGTATTTCTCCTAGCCTTTACCAGGGTCCTCTGAGAGTGAGTGTGTGTGTCTGTGTGTCTGTGTATGTGTGTTGAAGATGTTCTCAGTGCTCCACTAGACAGTTTACATCTCTGCATTAAAGTTATATTTTGTTTGCAAGGAGCCTCGTTGTTAACCAGAGGGGATAGCTTAGACCTTCTCTGTTCTTGATGTAGCTCTTATCCACTGTGCAACCAGGGCTCCTTTGCATGAGCACAGCCCTGAAAGTGCAGGTGGCATTTTAGATTCCCAGAAATAATTCTGGAGTTTTCAAAGCCCTCTAAGAACCTCCTTCCGTTCTCCAGTTTTTCTGTTTTTTAGTCTCCTACTGCTAGCCTTACCTGGTAATGTGAACTCAGGGAGCAGTTGTGTTAAACAGTGAGTCTTGAGATTGTCTTGAGAAAGGCCCTCAGGATAGAGCTGCTCACACAGAAACAACTGTGAATTAGATGAGGACTACATGGAATGTTGTTTCTGTTCATGTTAAAAGAATTTGGTATGGTTTAAAGATTATCACATTCCAACTGTTGTACACTTTACAAGCAGAGCATGTATTCTCTTTAAAAATCACATTCACACATTGTCTATTTGAATGAGAATGCTTTCATTTTTATCTTCCCTATTAATTATTAACTATTAATTCTCAAAGGGAGTTACCATAAATGCTTGTGCGCAAGAGTTTGTGTAGGCATATGCTTTCATCTCTGTTATAATTGCTAGGATTAGGATCTGGGGTATATGGCAGGTGTATGTGTGTTTGTTGGAAGTGTAGCTTACAGTTAAGTTTATAAAAATTGCTAGATCATATGGTAGGGGTATGTTTAAGTATATGAGAAATTGTATATTCTGAAGTGATACATTATTTTTTATTTTTGCCACTAGTATGTGAGAGTTACATCGTTTCTTGACATTTAGTGTTATTGGTCTTTTAGTTTTTAGCTACTCTATAGCCTTTTTTTATGTGCTCAGACTGTTCTTTGTACTGTCAGTATTTTCTCCCATTCTGTGACTAGAAAGTTAAGAAACAAAACAAAACTTCATTTTATTTTTCTCTCTACTTGTTTAAAGTGGGGAGATAAATCTGGTCTTTTTCTTTATGAGTAGAAGTTATATAATTCTATAGACAAAACCTTTAATAACTAAAATGTTTTTCTTTTTCTGTTCCCGTGCTCCTCATCCCTTTTTTGTCACAAATAACTTATCTGCATGTGTGGATGTCAGTTTAAAGTTTATTTGCTCAGCAAAATCTTGGATCCTAAAATGTCCTACAGGCAATTTTTTAAAAATATATTCCTGTGAACCTGTATACTTCTCTGTGTTCTTACTGCCTCTGGATTGTAAACTTTCTAGCTTCATTTCTGGCAAAGAGTGGTACCCAAAGGCCTGTCTTGGGAATGGTTGGTATTTGGAATATCAAATAATATAATGTGATATTTATTTGATATTTTAATTTTCAAATATCAAATATGAGAAATATCAACATACAAGACACATATTTTTCTTAGACTGCATACTAAGAATCAAGTTATTTTCTTTGTTATAGTTGCCTTCAAATTCAAATTGATAAAGAGTAATCATTCTGTGTTGCTCTTGTTGAATTCTAAAAGATAACAGTGATCCATTTTGGTCTTTGTAACAGTATTCAGTATTGTAAAAGGTTCTCTTTTGTGCATAAGTATTATATGTATTTTGCTATTACATTATATGTATTTTTGCCATTACAAAACACCTGAATATTCATTCTTAATCCAAACTTTCATTTGTGATTTCAAAACTAGTTTGCCCCTTAGACTTCGTTTCATGATTAAAGAGCCAAAAAAAAGTTGATAATAACATTCAGTATTTCTCTGTGAGCCAAGCCAAGTGCCGTCGAGTCGGTGAGTCAGATTTCTCTGTGAAGAAATTAATTTTATAAATGTAAAAGGATCTTTAAATGACAGCTCACTGGGCAGTTTTTCCTTTTTGTTGTTTTTGACTGATGTTTAAATATTTATTTGGGAATTTTATAACCTGATTTTCCCTTTTTCCCCAAGATTGAAGAATGAAAAAGCTTTCCGTCTCACCATTATTGGTAAGTGGTTTACTTATTTGAAATTCAGTCTAGAGTGTAGTGAAATTCTGTGTCATCCCTGTTTTTTTTCCTTTAAACTTTCCTAGTGAAATGCTGCTTTTATCTAAGTGAATTTTCCTTATTGAACTTGATTAAGCTAAACCAAAACAAGAAAAATCAGCCCTAAAACTTTTACATAAACTGTTCAGTGATTTTTATCAGATAACGTTTGGTGTTTATGTATATGTATGTATATATGTGGTATCAATAGTCATATCTATATGTGTGTAGTTTAATGTATAGCTCTCTTTATGTCTGAGATTATGTACACAACAGTCCATATTTAATGTAACTATATACATTGGTCTGCATCTCAGTGCTTTGTCTTTTACTAAAATTAAAGGTATGTGAACCCTTATCTCTAATGCTTTGTCAGGTAATGGGATAGTATTTCAAAACGAGGTATCAGGATGCTAAAAAGGACCCTTTTTTGATCTGTAGTAGTGACAAATCTATCTGGAAGTTGCCCCCCACTAGTCACACATACTTATAAGGGTAAGACTTGTAAGCTCTTTAGTAATCTCTTCTGTATGTTTAATATATTTACTGACTTTGTGGCCATGACAGCCTGCTTATACACCTTCATCTGTTAAAGAGGAGTGGTAGTAGGACTAATCTTCATAGAACTGTAAAGCTCCTGGCATCATGTCTGGAGCTTATTAAGTGTTCAGAAAATAATAATTTTCATAATGTATCTAATCAGGTTTTCATATTTTTCAATGTTTGATACTTAGACATGTTCTATCCTTTGTTTTTCAAATACTTTAGGACTTTGTGTTCTTTTGTTTTTATGGATGCAAAATAAGACATATACACAGAAAAACATCCCACTCTTCCTTTCATTGAAATGGGATGGTGTAATTTCTAAGAGACTAATTCATCACTTTTGAGCCCACACAGTCTTTACATCTCTGAGATAGTTTTGATCCTGTTTTAAACACTTTAATGTTGAGAAGTATAGTGTTTACGTCTTTGCTTAATTGATGACTTGTGCTGAACTGTCTCGCTCCTTGTTTATAGGAGAAAAACTACAGTGGTTTCAAAATCACCTTGATCCCCAAAAGACAGAATATTCAAAGAAAGATACTTGTGAATTGATTGAAAGGTAAACAGTGGGTGTGTCTTGAGCCATGGGTCGGAAAGGGAATTCTTCAGTATGATTCTTTAGGAGACAGTCCTGTTACGGATGTGTGGAGAAGCAGATGAGTTTTGTTATCAGGGAGACCTTGGATCCATATTGTGACTCAGATATTTGGAAGACTTGTAACCCTCTGGGACCTCAGAGTGGTAGTTAATCCAGTTTCTTGGGATCAGAAACAGCTTCTTGAAAGAAGGACCGTCTAAATGAAGATTTGAAGAGTAAGGATTAGCAGGTGGAGGTAAGGTAGATTCAGGAGCCTCTGTGCAGAGAGAACAACATCTAAATGGTCTAGAGATGAGCTCCAACATGACACATTTAGGGATCGACCGGGCATTTACTATGATCAGAATGAAAGGTTCAAGGAAGGAAGTGACATTCACTTCAGGAAAGACTCAGATACCAGGCTAGGAGTTTGGACTTCATTGTGAAAGACAGAAGGCTTTTACAGGAGGAGCCTGAGAAGTAGCATAAAATTTAAGACAGATCACAGTACTCCGAATGAGGAAAATGTACTGTGAGGAGCACGCCTTCAGCCAGGCGACTGTGTTGAGGCTGGTTGTAGTGACCCAGACAAAGATGTTGGTGCCTCAGTTTCGTTAGTAACAGTGGGGTGAAGAGAAATAGATTGTAGAGGCATCAAGAAAGTGAAAATGTGAGTCTTTCTTGAAAAACTAGATGGAGAAAAGGGAAAGAAAGGAGTCAAAGACGACACTTGGGTCACTGAGTGAATAGTTATACCATTTCCTGAGACAGCCCAGGAAATGGGGCAGGCTTGTGGGTTATTAAGGGAGTCAAGGAAGTGGGTGGCAAGTTCAGTTTTGAAGCTCAAGATGAGACCTTTAGGAAATATCTGAATTTAGAAGTCTAATAAGATGTAGAATATGAGGGTATGTGGGTAACAGATATTTTGGTAGCAAGTAGTAATTTGGTTATTGAAATTTCAGAAGTGATTGAATTATCAGGGAAGGGGTAAAGAAGTTGGAGTGCTGGTATAAATTTAAAGGACAGGCAGCGGGTAAGAATTAAGTTTTAAATGAGGTAATATAACCCCAAAATATAGAATTTATAACTAACATCTCTTTCTTATTTTTCAGTTATTTAAATCGGTTCAGTAGTGAGTTGGAGCAGATTGAGTTAAATAACAGCATCCGAGACAGACAGGGAAGGCGACACTGTTCCCGGGAGACAGCTATCAAGCAGACTGTGGAGCGCGAGCGACAGCAGTATGAAGGATATGGCCTGGGTGTGTTGGCTGTGATTTTCTTTTTTATTCCTAAAATATTTAGTACCTTTTCATACATACGTTTCCAAAGTTAGCAGTTGTGTGATATAGTGACATGCTCTTCTACTGGGATAGTAAATTTTTCCCATTTCCTCACAATATGTACCTGATTTGTCTTGTTACAGGGTTGTTATTTTTCCATTTTCAGCTATGTGACCCTCTCACCTTATTTGCTTTGGATTGTCACTCAGGTGCTAGGTGTTTTCTATCATTATAGCATGTCTTACAGTTCTAAAGATGTGTATGTTATAAGTTCAGTAACACCATGTAAGGAAAACGCTTAGTAAGAGAAGATAATACTTGCAAAGACCATAAACAGGTGGCTACTTAGAGGCCACATATGCCGTATGAGATGGTACCTTGAATTGTCAATATGGAAAAAAAATTCTAACTTCACACGAAAAGTGTAAAGTTATTTGACTCAAAAAGTCAAATGGTCTGGCAGTGTAGTAACAACTGTTCTTTGAAGATACGAGCTTGTGTTCTCAGGTTTGCTGTGACCCTTCCCTTTTCTTCATTCCCATTCTCTGTCTGAACCTGTACGTACTTGTGTTATATAGATTACTTAGAAAGTGTAGTAATGAAATACCTAATTGCGAAATAAAGTATCTGAACTTCAATAATCACAACACGAAAGTATAGGAGCCTGGAGGCAATAATCCTGGGGATAAACTCATTGCCATTGGGTTAATTCTGACTCATAACGACCCTGTAGGACCAAGTGGAACTGCCCCAAAGGGTTTCCAAGGAGTGATTAACACTGCAAACCCTGAAGTAGATGGCAGTTCTTCAATGCTTCGTAAGAAGTGAATTTCTTAGACAGGTAATAGAAATTTGGTTGGGTGAAATCGGTGACAGCACACATTAAAAAGAAGATCAATAATAACTGGACATCAACACAATTTGTGTACTCCTCCCATCTTAACCCAATATTGCAAGGACAGAGTAACTGGAGCAGGGGGCCAGGGACCATGCTCTCAGTTAAGATCAAGGCCAATTGGCACAGCTAGCGTTTTGCTAATGTGGACTCTCTGCACCCTACATCGGTGAGGGGCATCTGGGGTCTTAAAAGCTGCCAAGCTGCCATCTGAAAGTACAGCATATGGTCCCAACTCAACAGGAATGGATGATCACCAAGGACAAGAACAAAATGGGGGAAAGAGAACCCACCTGAGTGGGTCTCTGCATCGACTCGTGGCCAGAAGAACTAGATGGTGCCCGGCCACCACCAGTGATAGCCACAATGGAGCTCACAAAGTTGAGTCTCACTGGCAACAAGAGAATAAATAGGGGTGCACTTTGAGATCTCCAATAAAAGACCACAATTGTTGGTCCAGGGGCTGTGGGGTTCCACTGGGAGCATGCTCCTGGCCCTGATTCTGCCCCTGTCCATAAATCATTACGAAGGTCAACTTTTCGGACAACAGTGGATTGGACTTGGCAACGCAGAGTGACCGTATCTTGTGGGAATTTTATGGTTGTATGCATCTATAGGATGTCATCCTGCTGACCTCTTACTAGAGAAAGGGGAGTGGGTGGAGAGGAGGGGATAGGAGACTGTTGGGAGGATAGGACATGTTTGCAGCATAGAGGAGGGGTGTGCTGTCACTGTGCAGGGAGAGCAGTGGGAGCTGCATATAGGTGAGCATGCAAATTTATATGGGAATGTACATTTTTATTCAATCATAACTGAAAAAAAAAGAAGTGAATTTCTTAAAGAGAAAACAACAGAGAAACAGGTTTAGGACTACACGGATCTAAATTCAAATGCTTGTGATTTGCTGTTGAAACTGAGGGCAAATTAGTTTAAACCTCCTGTATCTCCTTTTCGATTTTAAAATAAATACATCATACACATACTTCCATGAGTTGTTGGATAGTTAATTGAGATTTAATTTATGAAAATGCCTGCCATGGTGGCATAAGAGGATAAAGGAAGGCTTCAATCAGTGTCATGTTTTTTATGCTAAACATTGCTTGTCTTCACAAACACAATGTTGACTCAGGGCCGTGCCCTTAGGCCTCTTTTCTGTTTACCTTCATCCTTGAGGTGATCTCAGCCAATCTTTGGTTTTAAATGCCAGTTGAATGCTAATGAATTCCAAATTTATATTGTCAGCCCTTACTTGTCCGCAGAACTCCTGACTTGAGTTATCAAACTAGAGTTTCTGGAATCTCGAATGTCCTCTAGGCGTCTCAGATACAACATGTGCCAAGGCAAAGCCCTGATCTCCTCCTACAACATGCTCCTCTTGCAAGTTGTTTACTTAGTGGCTTCGCCACTTAGGAATTTATTCAGATTGGAAACTTTGGAATTGTATTTGATTCTTGCATTTTAAATACTACATCCAACTCATCAACAAAAATTGTAATTAGAATCTGACAACTTCTGTCACTACCACCAACCCCTCTGTAGTTCAAACCACCATCATCTCAACTGTACCACCCAAGTAATAACCTCTCATTTACTCTCAGCTTTTTCACTCTTAACCCCTGAAGTCTGTAGCTAGATTAATTTCCCTTGCTTAGAACTCTCCACTGGTTTCCCAATGTATTGGAATAACATCCATAGTTCTTACCATGCTTTTTCAAGTCCACTCTGCCTGTGGCCGTTGACTGCCTCTCCAACTCATAGTCTTTGAACATGCCTGGTTTGTTCCTACCTTAAGATCTTTGTCCTTTCTCTTATCTGAAACACTTTTTCCACAGTTTTTCATGGGTTCTCTGTCACTGTTCAGGTTTTCCTAAGCAGAGATGTTATTTTTTTCAAGAAAGCCTAGACCCTTCTCTGGATCTCAACTTTTTTGCTCTTCCTATCACTCATGAAATTTGTGACATATTTTTAAAAAAGCCTGTTTCTGTTCATTCAATTCCAAATCTTAGTACATGTTTAATTTTCTCTTTTCTCAGTGAGAATATAAGATGGGGCAAAGAGTTTGTCTTAATCGTTAGTCTGGTGATTAGAATAGTGTCTGATACTTGATAGTATTTTTCATTTGAATGCAAGAATAAATAAATATGTTGGTCATTTTTACCCCTAAAATGCTTAGTAAAAGACACCAGCGGTTATGTTCATGTCTTCACTATGTTGATTTGATCCAAGTGCAGAAAATCCCAAGCTACTCTAAGCAGTGTTTACATTAAATGAAATATGAGTTTTTAAAATTTATTTTTTAAATATAAATAATTAAAGATGTGTATTTTTAATAGCATTAAGGTCTTTTAGAAATGGCTGCTTGTTGCCAGGTACTGAATTTTATGACTTTTTGTGTATTCTCTCTGCTTGCATGTATTTTTGGAGGATTCTTCAAAAAAAAAAAAAAAAGAAGTATCTAAAGAATTTTAAAATATTAAAAGGAACTTGATTGTCAGAAGCATTAGAAGCAATAGATTGTTTTGTAATTTGTAAAAGCAAATTGGTAAATTTGTCTGCACTCTGGAAGGATTTTTAGAAGACAATTCTAAATCAGCATTATCGAGTTATGTTGTTTAAGAAAGTTTATGGAACACCAAAAAATGCAGTAAAGTAGGCTGTTAAGTAACTTTGTTTAGGAAAAAAAGTTGAAGGAGGACCTCTCAACATTTCTGAAACATTCAAATAAAATGGAAAAATTATAAGATTAAAAGCATTCCTAGGATTAGAGGGAAGAAACTTTAAAAACTTACAGAAGAAATAGTATCCATTCTTGCTAATGGATAGTGGGTTGAAGTTTACAGAATTCAGTGCAGTGTGAGAAGATTGTGTTCTAATATTGTACCACATGTTTAAGTTTTTATTCTACTGCATGTTTTGCAGCTAGCTAGATTTTTCCATGTATGGTTTATGCGAGGCATGACAATTAAGTTCATGAACTCGTCCTAGAAAAAGTGCTCCATAATTCATTACTGAATATGACTCGGGTCACCTTTGAAGTACTCCCCTTGGGAAGCTATGCACTAACACCAGTGAATAGTCCACCCGTCAAAGCAGTTTTGGAACCCTGTTTCTGGAATGACCATCAGAGCTGTCATCGTCTTAGCCTTGATGTCTTGAATGTCGTCAAAATGTCTTCCTGTCAATAGTTCCTTTGTCTTTGTGTAAATAACGAAGTCACTCGGGACTAGCTCTGCTGAGTAGGGAGGATGTTTCAATACAGTTACTTGTTTATTGGTGAAAAACTCCCCACAGACAGCTATACAATTAAGTTTGCCAACTTGTCACCTTGCCACCGTGGGCAGTGGCCATTCCAGAAAGAGTTTGAAAATGGCTTTGAAGGGTAGACTAGGATTGGTGCATAGCTTCCCAAGGGGAGTACTTTGAAGGTGACCATAGTAATATTCAGCAGTGAGGTATGTAGCATTTAGAACAGTCAAGTATGGACACTTAATCATTGGACCTCATAGGCTTTAAAAATGTTTTTAATGTGACTATTTGTAATGAGAGAGTAATAAGTTTACTTTTAGAGTTTGGCCTTTAATTTTAGTTTACCCATTCCCTTGCCTCATTGCCGTCATCCCACATTGCCAGTTGTTACTCAGTCCAATGTTTTCAGTAGGCAGTTTTAGTGACACGATTTTTCTCCCTGGTAATATATTAGTATGAACCCTGACTTTGGTGATTAAGAAGAGTATTTAGTAAAAACTTAGGGCAGTTACTAAAGAAACAAAATTCTCAAGCTATTTGGTCTTAGAAAAGTTAGACTGTTCTTTTGAAAAAAATTATTGGCCTTCATTCTTATGTCAGCACTAGAATCTTAAATTCTAGAGACCGGGGTGCTGTGTGGAGAGAAGTAAGATAGCATTCACTTCTTTCCAGATGAAATGCGGAGTTAATTCTAAGATGCAGAGAATTGCCTTTGAACTACGAAGTATTAGAGAAATGACATGGCTTTGAGAACAGTCTGTACTAAGATCTGTACATGTATGAATATTTCACTGTCTGAGGTCAAACATTAATTTGGTTACAGAATGTGTGTTAGAGTTCAGGTCTAGTGTTCTAACAATGGTCATTGCTGCTTCTAGAGTCAAGGTGAAAGATTTGTGACCTCTAAGATAAGTTTACAAATGTCTAGAAACATGCAGGAAAATTGTTAAGTTTCTATTCTTCCATGGTGTGTTTATGACTCTATGTCAGGATTTGGTAAAACAACAACAAAAAAATGCTAACTTATGCCTTTTAAATACTTGGCACCTGTGATTGTTAAGTTTATGTGTCAGCTTCTCTGAGTCATGATTCTCAGTGGCTTGACAGGTACGGAATAATGTAATTGGGTGGACATTGGAGTGATTGCTCTTTGTTAATGTATCATCTGTGGGATGAAATCTGATATGAGAAGCCGGTCAGTTGTAAGGGGAGTTGCCTTAGGGATATGGTTGTATTCAATGTACATAGAGTGTTCTAGGACAACTCTTTGGCTTTTGTTTACTCTGGATTCTACATCTGACTCATCATCATCTGACTTCCAGTTCTTGGGACTTGAACTGATGGCTTGCTCTATTGGTTGTCTTAATATTGAGTTCATCAGCACCTATTCCTGTATGAGTCAGGGGAAGCTTCCAGCCTGAGGCCTGAACACAGATTTACAGTATCTGCAACAGTATACACCATTTCCTTGATATAGATCATTCTTTCTCTCCTTTATATATACAAGTGTCACTGGTTTTGTTTCTCTAAAGAATCCAGCATAAGATATTAGTTATTGAGACTGGCTCTAGAAAAACAGATTTGTAGTTTTCTGGATTGATTCTCAAGTCTGGTTAGTCTTCTAGGAGCAAAGGAGACACTGCCAATTCATGGGATGAGCTGGCAATAGAAATATATTACCAATAGACTTGAGTATTGGTGAGAGGCAATGTTCTGCGAAATCTCACGTTTGATACTTTTCTACAGTTTTGTCATATTGAGAAGTATACGGAAGTTGCCTGGTAGTTGATCCTATTTTCGCCAGGTAAAACTGGTAAAAGAAAGAAATGCACTCTGGGCTTCAGAGTCAAAGCTGAGGTGTGCATATATGACCTCAAACTTCTCACTTGTGTCCTGAAATAAAGCCTTATTTCTTGCAGTAACAGAGCTGATGTTGCTGAAAGTAAACCCAGAGTCTTACTGTAAGAGTAGTGGAATTACAACAGCAATTGAATTCCAACTTTGAGTACTGTCTGAAGTGAGGGCACTGATTTGGAAGAAATGGGATCCTGGAACTTGGGATAGGAGCATGTGAGCAGATAATCAGGAAGCTCAGGACGCTGAGCCTTTAAATTCTGTTGAATCTCTCCTGCCAATAGCACCATCCTTCTTACTCCCATCTAAAGAGATTAGTCCATCTTTGTTAAGCCACTCTCCCAGTAAATCCATTAGGCCCCACCCTTGCCCCCCTTTGATGAGATTGATCTGGCTCCTGTGGTGGCATGACAAGGGACATTGCCTAATGCAGATACCATCTAAGACATTGCTGACCTTTCCACCTAATTTTGCTTCTAGACCTGTAACGGGACTTAAGGCTCAGTGACTGTCAGAAGGTGAAATGTTGAGTGTGACTTAGAAGAAGGATTACTTTAGTTAAAAATATATATATTTTATTGTGTTTTAAGTGAAAGTTTACAATGCCGGTTTTCATACTACTCCTGAACAGCCATGTAACTCTAGCTGCTCTCCCCACCATATTATCCACACTTCTCCTTTCCGTCTTGTATTTCCTCTGTCATTCAGCCAACTTCTGTCCCATCTGCCCTCTCATCTTGCCTCTGGACAGGAATTGCTGTGTTAGTCTCATGTGTCTATTTAAGCCAAGAAGCACACTCTTTGCCATGTGGAAGCCATTAGAACTGCTTCTGCATCGGAAAATAGTAAACCAAAAGCAGTACAACATTCCTGGCGGGATCACAGACTGCTGCCATCATCATGGACTTAGAGAATGCAGGGGTGATGATTTCTGCTGTATCCCCATTCAATTTGCCTGTTTGGCCTGTACAGAAAAAATAATGGATCTTGGAAAATGACAGTGTATTATTGCAGACCTAACCAGATTGGTGATTCCATTCCAGTGGATCTCCTTATACCTGGTATGCAGCTCTTCATCTAGTCATAGCCTTTTTAATAACTGTGGCTTTGAAAGAACGCTAGAATAAGTTTATCTTGACCTGGCAAGGCCAGCAATACACCTTCACTTTTTTATTTGAGGGGTGTATCAACTCTCTAGCCCTGTGTAACAATTTAGTCTGCACAGACCTTGTTAACCTTGCCCTTTCACAAGATGTCACACCGGTCCATTACAATTTGGCTTTATGCTGATTGGACCTAGTAAGGAAGAAAAAAATCAGTGAGTCTGGAAATTGGAAAATTAATCTGACAAAAAATTCATACACCTTCTACCTGAGTGAGGTTTTTTAGGGCTCCCGTAGTCTGGGACGTGTTGAGATACTTTTTGTAAAGTAAAGGAGAAGTTGTTGCATCTGGCCTTGCCTTCAACTTCAGAAAGGAGGCACAATGCCAGTTGGAGGTCTCTGGATTTTGGTAGCAATATATCCCTCATTTGGGTGCGCTCCTCTGGTCTCTGTATCAAGCGACTTTAAAAGCTGCCCCTTTGTGTGAAACCCAGAGAACAGGAAGTCTCTGCAGCAGGTTCACATGCTGTACAAGCCACTCTGTCACTTGAGCCCTGTGGTCCTGTTGATCCAGCAGTGCCTGAAGTATCAGTGGTAGATTGACATAATGTTTGGATTCTTTGGCAGGTCCCTTTCTGTAAATGTCCGTGCAGAGCTTTAGGATTTTGGAACAATACCCAGCCATCCTTTGCAGATTACTGCCATCATTTGAGAAGCAGCTTTACCAAGCATTCGTAGACACTGAATACTTTACCACGGGCCACCATAGCAATGGGAGTGAGAGCACTTACTGTTACTTCTAGTGACCCACTCACAAAGTTTCTGCTTCCTGTTGCTGCATCCCTGTGCTCTGTGGGTGTTGAAGTCATACTTCTGACGAGAGAAATGCTCCCACCTGGAGATAACGATTCCAGTGAACCTGAAGTTAAGAATGCCACCTGGCCATTTTGAGCTCTGAGTTTCCTGGATTAACAGGCTATATTTGCAACTCAGTTTCGATGTGACTGCCTGTGGTCTAGCAAGGTTCAGGAAGGAAGGTTTGGATCACCCCCAAGCAAGGAATCGCAGTCAGCTGTGGTATTTGCTGAGAGCAAAGAGAACATGGAATGGATGTTGGAAGCAGCCAGTTATAAATATAAGAGCACATGACATTTTGCAGAAACAAAAGACTATAGTTGTTACAAGTTATTGTTTCCTATATGGATATGTCAGATATTTTTGTTTTCTTGTAAAATACAAAATGTAAACATGGCTATTACATTGTCATTTGTACACATCATGTCATTTAAGGTGAAAGTATCACTTTGTGTCATTTGATTTAGAGGTTATGTGTGGTTTAAGGAGATGTTTGCAGGTGTCATGTTGGCAGGGGTGAAGTCTGTCAGTGTCACACTGACGGGGCTGTGATTATGAGTGGTTTGGCAGGTATGTGATGATGAAATTTTCCAGGTATTTGACTGACTGGTCTTTCATATGCTGTCCCCTCCAAGGTGAGATCTGATACAAGTGTAAAACACCTCGATGATGAGACGTACATAAGCAGCCGGTCAGTTGTAATGGAGATTTCCTTGGGGGTCTGGCTTGCATCCAATATGTATATATGTTCTGGCAAAGCTTGCTGGCTTTTGGCCTTTCTGGATACTTTATCCAGTTTGTCATTATATAACCTCTGGGTCTTTGGACTTCAGCTAGCAATCTGCTTTTCTTGCCAGTCTTGGGATTCATCAGCATCCACAGCCTGTCAGCCAGCAGCCCGCCAACTTATCCTACCTGCCTTGGATTCCTCAGTCTGTGTAGCTGCCTGTGTCAGGAGAAGGCTCCATTCTGATGCCTGAATATGATTTTGGGACTTGATAGCTTCTTCAACTATAAGAGCCATTTCCTGGAGATAAATTTCTCTCTCTGTCTATGTATAGTCTTCGCTGAATTTGCTTCTCTAGAGAACCCAGCCTAAGACGGCCCCTCATATTCTTATTTTCGGAAACTCTTGGAAAAGTATAAAGCTTTATTAATCATTTTTATTTTGTTTGCATTTATTGATTCTCTTATTTATTGCATATTTTTATTGTGTTGGCAAGAACATTCACAGCAGTGTTTCTTGTGTTTATTATAAATGCCTCCTGTATTTATCAAGAAGTCTTATCATAAATACTGGAGTTACATAAAATTTCTAACCATGGTAAGGAACTGTCGGACACCTAGTTTTTACTAGAAATTGTTTTAGATTTTATTAATTTTTTGTTTATTTTTATTTCTTTTTCACCTTTTAAATACTGTGTTTTTCTGATAGTTAATCATCATGCATTCCTGAGATAAAACTCTGCCTTGCCACAGTCCAGTACATGCTTGGCAATTTTGTACTTTTCATTATGTAAAAAAAGATTACACAGTAGCCTGTCATGTTGTTCTAGGAGATTGATGATTAGAATTTACTCGGTACATTTTCATAGTTTGAAATGTCACAGTATGTTTTGTTAATAGATTTGTATTTTACAGATTCTATGCTAGAATTTATTGTTTTGTAGCATTCTTCTTAAATCGTATTACACTGAGCCCTTTAGAGTTGCAAAATTTAATTTTTGTGCTAATTTTAGTGATACTTTGAAACTTTGTATTGCTTTTGATGTTCTTACTATTTGTCTGTTATTGTTTTATCAGAGATAATAAATGAGGAAATTATGAAATGATATAATTTAGAAAATCTTGCATAATGTATATAAAATTATTTTCTTTCCTAGAGATTCCAGACATTGTAGATGTAGGTAATCTGAAAACTTTCAGGTGAGTCTGCCTCTTAATAGTCTTTGAAGCACATGTAAACTATGAGTCATAAACTTTATTTTCTTTTGTGCCTATATTATAGAGCTAAAGAAAATCATGGATTTCTTTTAACATTTTCTTTATCAGAAAAAGTAAGAATTTCCAGTGTTGTTTTATTTTTGAAACGCCTGATAGACATTGAAATGATGATTCAATATGCCTTTTGTTTTTCAAAGTATTATAAAAAAAATACTTGAATACTTCAAAGAGCTTGATTTTGCTATTCTCCCCATTTCTCATTTTTTAATATAAGATTATGTATCAACAGTAACAGACTTGGTAGCTTTAGAATCACAAGCCTAGAACTGTTTCATACCATCCTATTTGGGTTAAGAAAATAGATAGTGGGACATGATATGAAGGAAAAGGTTAAGTCATCAAAAATTGATTGTGTTCAGTGCTCTTTCTGATTATACTTCTCCATGATCAAGGAGACCATTGAATAAAATTTCGATTTTTGCATTTTGAAAACATAGGTTTCCTGTCTTTAAAATATAATTTTTGTTAATGTGAATAATTATTCTTTAACTAGAGCATGTTCATGGGTCTGAAATTTTTAAAAGGTTAATTTAATTTAGATAAATTTAAATCTAGAGTACTTGGCTTGGCTTATATTCTATGAAACCTGTAAGCTTATTTTATAATATTTTATATTTCTGAACTCTTAGAAATTAAATTAGTTGTAATGGAATTTATCGTATTTCAAAAGCTTATTTAAAGCTTTACTTTTTAGCTCACATACAATACATATTTATAATTTAAATATATTGAGCTTAAGATTCTTTATAATACCATATGATTTTTGTTTGTAATAGTAATCAAATACTTGTAATCAAATATACTGGTTTCTAAACAATACAAGTTTTGCCTCCCCCAGAGAAAGCCAGAAATGAGAGTAGAAATTAGCATAGTTTCTGTTATACTGTTGTTGGCTGAAGTTTTTGAAACAGTCTTCACATTGCTTCTAAAGTAATTTGAACATAAGGATTGTTACAGAAAGTGCTGCTGTTGAGAAACCAAACACACAGTTTAAGTTGAAGTTTACAGTTTCTCATATAAAAATTTATACACTCATGTTACGAGACCCTCCTTGTTATCCCTATAATGTGGCAGCATGTTCCTTTCTGCCTGGGGTTTCCCCTGACCGTGCCACCAGATCCTGTCACTTTCTCCTTTCTCATCCGACCTCTCACAAGAGCTGTCTGTTTAGTCTCTTGTATCTACTTGAACTAAGAAGCACACTCTTTGTAAGTATCATTTTCTTTGTCTTATAATCCAGTCTAAAGTTTGTATGAAGAGTTGGTTGAAGGAATGGTTTTAATTTGGGGTTAACAGAAAGTCAGGGAGCCTTGTCTTCTGAGAGTCCTCCAGTCCCAGTCAGACCATTGAGTCTGGTCTTTATACAGAATTTGGGTTCTGCACCCTACTTTTGCCCGACTCCATCAGGGAGTCTGTCTTGTGTTCCCTGTCAGGGCTGTCATTAGTGGTAGCTGGGCCACCATCTAGTTCTGTTCTCAAGCTGGTGGGAGTCTTTGGTTTATGTGGCGCCTTTTGTCTCCAAGATTAGTGTTTTCCTTGTGTCATTGCTGTCTTCATTCTCCTTTGCTCGGGGTGGTCTGAGACCAATTGATAGTCTTAGATGGCTGCTTGCCAGCAGACATCACTCACAAAAGTGGGATGCAGAACATTCTCAGTCAACTTTGTTACGCCAGTTTACTCAGATGTCCCCTAAAACTGGTGCCCAGACCCCTGCCCCTACTGCTCTGTCCTTCAGAGTGTTTACTTGTGTTTGGGAAAACTTAACTTTTGGTATAGTCTGGTAGTGCTCGCTTCCCTGGTGTTATGTGTTGTCCTTCCCTTCACCTAAGATAATTGCTGTCTGCTATCGAGTTAGTAAGTTCCATCCCCATCCTCATAACCATCAAACAATGTTTTCTTGTATGTTTAAACCTTTTCTTGAATTCTTACAATAGTGGTCTAATACAATATCTGTCCTTCTGCAACAGATTTCACCCAGCATAATGCCTTCCACAGTCATCTGTATTATGAGATGTTTCATGTACTCGTTATTCTTTATTGTTGTGTAGTATCCCATTGTGCAGATACACCATAGTTTGTTTAATCCATTTGTCTGCTGATAGGCATCTAGGTTGTTTCCATTTTTATGCTATTGTGAGCAGCACTTCAGTAAACATGAGTATGCATGTATGTATTTGTGTGAAGGCTCGTGTTTCTCTTAGATATACTCCAAAGAGTGAATTTTTGATTGTATGGTACTTCTATTTCTAGCTTTTTAAGGAAGCACTGAATCGATTTCCCAAGTGGTTAATATCATTTTACGTTCTCACAAGCAATGTAGAAGTGATCTTGTGTCAGAACAACCTCTCCAACACGTATTTGTTTGTGGGGGTCAACACTAGTTTTGGAGGGGTGAGATGTTATTGTAGTTTTGATTTGCGTTTCTTGAGTGCCTAATGATCGTGAACATTTCCTCATATGTCTTTAAGCTACCTGGGTGTTTTCTTTAGTGAAGTACCTGTTCACATCCTTTGCCTGTTTTTTAATCGAGTCAGTAGTCTTTTTCTTGTTGAGGTTTTGCAGTATCTTGTAGACTGTAGAGATTAGATGCTGATTGAATGTGTCATATCCAGAATTTTTTCTTCCAGTCTGTACGTTGTCTTTTTATTCTTTTTGGTGGAGTCTTCGAGTGACCATATGTGTTTGATTTTTAGGAACTCCCAGATACCTAATTTCTCTTCGGGAGTTTATGCGTTGTTAAGTTTTGTATTCTGCGTGAACAGTGTGTTAGGGCTCCTAGTGTTGTCCCTGTTTTTCCTTCCATGATCTTAATTGTTTTAGATTTTACATTTAGGTCTGTGATCCGTTGAGTTAGTTTTTGTGCTTGGTGTACATATGGATCTTCTTTTTTTTTTTGGCAGATAAAGTCCAGTTAAGCGAGCACTATTTATTCAAGAGACTGCCTTTTTCCCCACTCTTTGGTCCTTTGTCAAATATAAGCTGCACATAATTGGATGGATTTATATCTGGATTATGAATTCTATTCCCTTGGTCTGTGTGTCTCTTCTTGTACCAGTGCCAGGGTATTTTGCCTACTGTGGGGGTGTAACAGGTTCTAAAGTCAGGTAGTGGGAGGCCTCCCACTTTGTTGTTGTTCTTCAGTAATGCTTTACTTATAGGGCCTCTTTCCTTTCATAGTTTCTGTTTCTCCATCTCATTAAATGTGGAGTTTGGGTTGTAATTGCACTGTATCTGTGCTTTGCTTGGGTAGAAGTGAGATTTTCAGTGTTGAATCTTCTGTCCATGAGCATGGTATGTTTTTTCACTTACATACCTCTCTTTTGGTTTCTTAGTGTCTAGTAGTCTTTATTGTTTCTGGTTAGATTTATTTCTAAGTATTTTATCTTCCTGGGGACTGTTGTAAGTGGCATTGATTGGTGAGTTACCCTTAAGAGTTCTCTTTACTGTCATAGAGATGTCCATCTAATTTTTGTGTGTATGTATTGTATCCTGATACTTGGCTAAAGCCAACTTCTGTTAGTTCCAGTAGTTTTGTTGTGGATTTTTTTTTTCTTTGTATAAGTTCTTATCATCTGCAAGTAGGGATACTTCCACTTTTTCGTTACCAGTTTGGATAACCTTTATTTCTTTTTCTAGCCTAATTGCTGTGGCTGGGCCTCTAGCACAGTACTGAACAAGAATGGCAATAAAGACATCCTTGTCTGGCTCTTGTTCTCAAAGGAAATGGTTTCAGGCCCTCTGTTTAGGATGATGTTGGCTGTTAGCTTCATCATGTTGAGGAATTTCCCTCTTATTCCTGTTTTTCTGTGAGTTTTTTTTAATCATGAATAAGTTTTGGACTTTGTCAAATGCCTTTTCTGAATCAATTGATAAGATTATATGGTTGCTTTATGTGATGGATACACTGATTGTGAAAAACTAGAAGTTTTTTATTATAAGACTAAAATTATGTGCAGAAACTTAACTGTGGTGTATCACTGTGAGTGAATGGAAAACATGTCTGATTGTAGATTTTGGAGAGTGGCAGGTAATAACATGGGTAATACTTTAGAGACTGTTGATACATAGAGCTTGATAGAGGAGATGCTTACCTTAGGCAGAATGAGAGTGGAGCAGAGCCTGTGTGTAACCCCTGTCACATACTTTCCTGTTCTGCTTTTAAAGCTCTGAATGTGTAGGACTCTGCAGTTACTTCTGGTGTAAAGTAAGGAGAAAACGCAGTAAATGTAAAGCCTCAGCTCTTGGGGCATTGTATTTTCTAGGTCCTTTATGTATTTTTTTGTACTACATTTCAGTCTGTTAAATAAATTGATGAACTTTTGTTTGCTGCTTGCAGTTTTAATGTTGACTGTTCTTCCTTTCCCCTCTGCCAACTTTCTTTTTTCCAGGGAATGGGATTTGGATCTGGAGAAATTGCCAAACATTAAAATGAGAAAAGTCTGTGCTAATGATGCAATTCTCAAGAAACGCAAGAGGAAAAAGGTTACACCTATAGACAGAGTCTTAGAGGAATTGGAACTAAAAGATGAATCCAGTGACTCAGATGAGGAAATGACTCCAGTCACCTAATTGTCTTTATTCGAGTTAAGAATAAATAACTTGAGAGCTTCAAGTTATTTATTGATTATGGTAAATAAATGTCTAGATATAAGAATGTGGTGTTCACTTAGCTCATTCCGTTACATGAGGACAGTCCTGTTCACAGCTTTAAAAATGATGCTTAAGATTTTATTTAAAACAGTATTGTGAGAGTCGGATCCGACTCGACGGCACTTGGCTTGGCTTGTGATAAAAAGTGAAAGTGGCTGTGTTGTTTATATTAAATTGCTAAAATGGGTAGAAATGATTTGCAAAACCCGTTTGACCTAATTTCTGAGGATGGGAGTTGATATGATTGAAGACAGAAAATGGTTTTTTTTTTCCCTGATGTTTGTTTAGGACTGTATAACTTGGACACCCAGGTGGTATATATAGTAGTTAAGAGTTAGGCTGCCAGTGAGAAGAGTGGCAGTTCAAATCCACCAGGTGCTCGCTCCTTGGAAACCCTATAGGGCAATTCTGCTCTGCCCTATACAATCTGTATCAGTCAGAATTGACTGGATGGCAGCAAGTTTGATTGAAGTGGATTTTTACTTTGCTTATAGAGCCATGGACAGCAGCTTATTTTCTCAGAGGTTCCTGTTTGTATCTTTTGAACTGTCATGATCAAGAGTGTCTTTCAAGGATAGTGTCACACACTGTCCTTTTAAACAAAACCTTGTTTTTCATTTTTATATTCTTATTTTCAGTAGTGAAGCCTTATTATGAGAAAGTACTTCTGGATCCCATTGTAATTTTTTAAATTAAACAGTTTTTTAAAAACAGGTTTTGAAAGTCTGTATAAATTATTTCCATTGATTTCTTGTTATTAATGTAATGATTTTCTTTTCCAGAGTAAAAAGGTTTAGCCATCATGTTTGACTTAAAATTATAAATATTTTCAGACCTGCTTAAGAAAGAGGACCATTTTAAAATCTTAAATCAAGTGTTTTATCAAGAACTCAAGCCTGTTGCAAATACAAATCTTCAGAAATCACAGTAAGCTAGGCTGAAAGTCTAGAAACCACAACAGAAGTTTGAGTTGTGTGTTTAATCTACAAAGTCTTTCTTTCACAAACACCCCCCCTTAGTTTGTCTTCACACACAGTATTCACAAAACATTAAATTGTTAATGTTAAAGGAATCAGGTAAAATCAAAATTGTACAGATACCTAATTTCAAAAATTGCACATAATGAAAATAATGGTTTCCTAGTTTGTTTGAACATAATCCGTACTTTCTAAGTGGGCTCTCTCCCAATGTAGAGGGAACACGGTAGCCCAAGATGAATAGTACTTCCTTTCAGCTGTATTACTAGGTAAGTAAATAGCACCATTGGGCTGACTTCAAGAAAGAGAAAAATTTTCATCTTAAATTGTAAGACTTGTACTGACGTTATCTAACAACTACAACAATGATAATGACAAAACTGTATCTAAATTCTCAAATCAGTTTCTTTGGGCTTTTACTTTATTGAAATAAGAATATAGCTCCCTAACAGGGAATTTATCCTGCTATTCATCAGACCCTTCTTAAACCCTAAACCGCTACTACAATAATAATGATAAATTTGAAGTGCCCCATTCTTTTCCAGAATACTAACTGGCAAAGTAAGGAAAAGTAAACTGTGCCAGTTGAAACAATCCTCCCAACTCTGGCCCAGTGACAATTGAATGCCTCTAGGGTTGCTGTGAACTGAAATTGACTTGATGGCTGTAGGTTTGGTGTTTTGGTTCAGTTTAATATGTCCTGGAGACTTGGTGGCATCGTTTGAATCTACCAGTTGCTGCTTGGAAACACATTGAGCAGTTCTACTCTATCTTCTAGGGACCCTATGGATTGGAATGGACTCTGCGACAGTGGGTTAGTGATGCTATTAATCTAGTGAGTTAATTTTCCAGCCAGATAATAGACATTTTAGGTGTACTTAAGGACCTGTTGGAAACCCTGCTGCCGTATTACTTGGGAATTCAGCTGCTAACCAGAAGGTTTGCAGTTCAGATCCACCAGCTGTTCCCTGAAAGCTCTATGGGGCAATTCTACTGTCTCGTATAGGGTTGCAGTGAGATGGAATTGACTACATGGCTGTGGGTTTAGTTCTTTTTGTTTGTTTGTTTTTGTTTTTTTGGCAAAACAAGATAAAATATGAGGCCATCTTTTTAGGACTGTCATCAGTCCTCAGAATTTAATCGTGGGCATTTTCAAAGATGCTTTCAGTATATATACCTGGTTTTCTTCAATTTTTCAGACATTGTTATCTCCCAGGTTGGTTGCTGCTATCATTTTTGTTTTCATATTTAAGCTTAATTGCCTTTTGGACTTCACATTTTAGAAAACACTGGAATTCCCTTTCTTTAGAGTTTAATCTTTGATAATCTTTAGTGACAGTTCTTTAGTTAGAAATTAACAACATAGTGTCTGGTTTGTGATTCTAATAATACCATGAATTCATGATTGTAAAAAGTGAAGGTTTTTGACAGAACTCTTATTATTATTCAGTTCCAGTCTTTCGTTTCAATTCCATTTTATTTCATCTTTGACCAGGTAAAACGTGTCTCAAAAAATTTTCATTCCTGAGAGCAGTTTTTTGTTTGTTTTTTTTTTTTGAGGGTTATACCCAATCCAGAAAAGCATTGTCACAAGGCCAAGGCCTAGTGTTCACATTATTTGAAAGGTGAAATGACCTGTTGCCACACAGGAATTTAAAAATAACATAACATTTGATTTTAAGTGCATGCGGTTCTTTCAGATTGTTTGAACCATAAGCAGCCCATTGCAGGGAAATTGTTCAGAAGATTTAAATTCAGTGGTTTAGGGTTTAAGAAGGGTCAGATGAATAGCAGAATAAATTGCTGAGTTGTAACCTTTTAGGAAGCTACATTCTTATTTCAATCAAGTAAAAGTCCAGAGAAATCAATTTGAGAATTTAGGCATAGTTTTGAAATACCGTTATTGATTGTAATGCTATAGTGTCGCTATAATTAAGAATCAGTGGCAGTGGGTTTTTTTTTTTTAATAGGAATGCTACCCTTGCATTTCTTCATAAAAATATTTCCGTAGTGTTAAATGTAACTAACAAATGAGACCTTATTTTAGCCAGTTAACTCTCCTGTGACATGGGCTGTGTACTTAGTATCTAGCTTAGATTTGCGCAGAATTAAACAGTATTTTTGGTAGTAATTTAGCTAAATAACCTTTTTTCCTCCAGTGCAATCAAAAGAGCTGGCAACTAGATTTTTTTGCCCAGGAATGTTTGTAAACAGTGTGTTGCCACTGTTAATCAAGGAAAAATGGGTTAGGTAAAAAGTTTAAGAAAATTAACAGGAAAATTGAATCAAGGTGAAGCCCAGTGGTTAAATCACCCAAAGCTTGTTAATACATGAATGCTATTTATCATAAATCTTTGAAACAAGAAACATAAAAGGAAGCTAATACAAAATATAATTTCTTAAAAGTTCACGAGTTTTCTAAAACACCACTTACCGTGTTCTTATTTATATACAGTTTTAGTCCAGTTTAGTCACATCTATTTAGTTCTGTCTAGGCCTGTATAACACCTCTACAGATTTTAACAGAGTTTCAAACTTTTTACTTCCTGATTGCTTGCAGATCTCGTTTTTTTTCCCCATGTACATACGTGAATACACACATATACCACATGCACACAAAGTTGATTTTTTTTAACTTTTTTTTTTGGTGGGACTTGATGTAGGGACTTATGTAGGACATTTTTGTAGACTGACCACTGTATAATCATTAATGTAGCTCATTGCACTACCATATGTACTTCAGTTTTAAGTGAATATGCAAAGGACACAGTCATCAGTTGAACTGCCAAATGTCAAACCAAAGCGTCTCAATTTATCATTTATTATAGATTGCAATATTTTTCCTGGGATCCCAACTGAGCCAAGGATATGCTGCCAACTTGAAGAGTCTGCTGCTTGTTCATAACTACGGTCTATTGAATTGGTACCTCACATGAATAAAAAATACCTCATAACCTTACACATTTGATTGATTAATAAAGTTACAATTTTTTGTTTTCTTAATCAGTGCTTCACAGTAGCAAAAAGAAGTTACTTTCAGAATTTTATATAGGCAGATTATCTTTTCTAACTTCAGGAAAAGGATAGCTTCATCTAATCTTTAAGCAGGACAATTTGCTTAATTTAGTGCTTTGTAGATTTAACATTTGTGGGACTTCGAACAAAAGGATGAAATAAGCAGCTGTTTTAGAACATTCAGCTGTTAGGGCCTAGTCTCACCTTGAACTGTGCGGTCCACTGTGGCTGCTGCACTTTTATTCAGCACATCTTCTGCATTTATATGGCAACCTTGCCTTTGCCTTGTGAGGTTTCTTCGTAAGGGTTGCTGTACGATTTCTTACATTTCACTGTGATAAAAATCATAGCAGACTTACAAAAATACCTCGTGAGGGGGAGAGCTTGGTTAACAGATGGAGAAGTCTTACATTATTTGTGTAAAAATAAGGTAGTTCAAACTGAGAGGCTGTAAAGACAAAGTACTCATGGATTTTGAAGTCCTGGTTCACAATAAGATGCAAACTATCTCACTAGTATTTTTTTATGTTGCTAACATATTAAAATGATAATTTGGAAATAAAAGGTTAAAATATGTTACCAAAATTAATTTTAGCTACTTTTTTTCTAGTGTGGTTACTAGAAAATCTGAAATTTCTGTGGCTCAAATTATATTTCTACTGGATAGCACTGTTTTTGAGGGACAAATAAAGAAATAAAATATAGGACTCAATAGCTGGTTTCAACTTGAGAGTGTTTTAACAGCGGAACTAATTAAACCAAAAAGTGCTCTAAAAATCTTTTGTTTGTGATTTGTACCTAATTCCAAGTAAATTTTCACATGTATATTGCAACTGTTTTAAAACGTGCATCTCAGTTTACACCACTCTAAGCATAAAAATCTGGTAGCTGTGAGTCTGAATGCCAAAATACGCATCCTCCAATTTTACTTCTGGCATGTCTAGGGTTAATGCAGGCCGTTTCAGGCGTTAAACCAAGTGCGTTATTTCCAGATGAGATAGTAAACTGTTCAAGGCCTTGGAGGAAGTACACATTGCAGTTCAAGTCTGTGTAATGTCACCTCTGCTCCTGTTGCTGTCAAGAGTATTACGTGTCCGTTAAACTCCTGATACTGCCTAAAAGCATTCCTCATCCCAGTAGTACTTAAGTGTCTCAAAACTCAGTCTCTGCCAGGCATTTCACATTTCCGTGTCACACTTGAGGCTTTGCTCCATGAGATCCTGGTCATTTGGTATTTTTGCTCCTTTCCCTTTTGAGTGAAGTAAGGAAAAAATGAGTCATTAGGAGAAAGGAGAAAATAAAGGGAGAGAGTAATTCAGGATCAGGGTCCCTTTGGAAGTCACATGTAGTGGTTGAAGGCTTGTTCAGTGGAGAAACTCCCGTCTGGTTTTGTCAAACTGCTATAACTTCAGGGAGCCCACCTTCTGCAGGGGATGGTGAGCTGGTACCTGTGTGTGATACAGCCACTGCCACAGCATCCTTGCGGTCTGTGTTCACATTACTTGCAAAGTTCTCCAGTTTTTTGTCAGTGTCTGGACAATTTTGTACAAAGATCACACGGTTGTAGGCCTTCAGCCTGCGCCACAATTGAAGGTAGACTTTACACTGTACGTACATGAAGACGAGACCTCCTGTGAAGCCAATAGCCACCACAGCCAGCTTCGTCCAAAATGGCCATTCAAGGACACCTTCAAATCAAAAAAAGAGAATGTTATCACCAAGGGTACCATCAATGGCTGTGGCATTTTGGTTTTTTGGCCCTGCCGAAAGACCATGTCTGCCTGGTAAATTGGTGCTGTTAACGACTACTAAGAATTACAAAACTCAGGTGGCTCAGTTACATTCAAATAATCTTAAATGTATGTTTTAGTCAGCTAGGGCTGCTCTAACAGAAATACCACAGAGTGGATGGCTTTAACAAAGGAAGGTTTATTCTTACACAGTCCGGTAGGTTGCAAGTCCATATTCAGGGTGTCTGCTCCAGGGAAAGGCTTTTCCCCTTGTCGGCTCTGGAGGACAGTCAAGTATTGCATCAGTCTTTGTCCAGGGAGCATCTTGGTGCAGGAACCTCAGGTCTCAAGGACGCACTCTTCTCCCAGTGCTGCTTTCTTGATGATAATGAGGTTCCCAATTCTCTTTGTTTCTCTTTCCTTTTATCTCTTGCAAGCTAAAAGGATTAAGGGTGGGGCAAGCCACACTCCAGGGAAACTCCCCCTACAGTAGAGCAGGGAAGTAATCCTGTGCAGGAATTTACAGTCCCACCCTAATCCTTTAACAATACAGTTTAGCGAAACCACAAAATGGAGGACAGTCCCAAGATACTGGGAATCATGTCCCAGCCACACAGCTGCATGTATTTTTAGGGGAACACAATTCAACCCATGACAATGTATTTTTATAATTTTATGTGAAGGTATTCTCTCACCTACCCGTAGCGTCATCTACTGTGATTATGACACTACATTAGACTTTTGAAAAGTCACCATTTAATCCTTATACCCAGATATTTTAGTCTAGAAAATGATTACCTAAAATGTTGAGAATTCAAACTGATTCAGAAGTCAGACCTCAACTCCAAGAGAGCACAGTATTTGAAACAAACATTCCTTTTTTTTGAGCACCTAGCTGTGCCAGATCTAAACTATATACATATTCATTAAACATTGACTGTAAGGTGGATTATTTTGGGCCTCTGTTAAGTGGAAACAGATTCAGACTGAGTTGAAGGAAGTTGCCCAGTGGGAGAACTGGGATTTATGGCATCACTCTAGAGCCTGTAGTTTTTAACTTCTAGGTTTATAGCATCATACATACATACATACATACACACTGCATTTGCCTAGTTGTAGCTCAATTCACTTGAACTCCCAAATAGATAAAATAAAACCATTAAAAAAAAAGTTATGCCTTCTAATTTTTTGTGTTTTTAAATAAAATTAACTGGTACTTTTTAAAATGTAATTTGAAAAGAGTGAAATTTAGATCCAAATAACTAATTTCTAAGACAAAATGCCGTGTAAAATAATGTCATCTGTGTTCCAAATTAAACTGAGCACACCTGAGCTAGAACATAGTTAATGGAGATCATATAAAGTGACAAAACTTTAGAATGGTACTTTTCATGATATGGCCATGAACAGGCAGTGTAATAACTATATCAGATGGAATTGTAGCCATGATGCATTCATACTGGATGTAGCTAAATACGTGCAATGTATTTTGGAATATGCAGAAATACCTGCCCTTAATATGTAGTTTCAGTGAGAGTAATGCAGTCTTCATATGATGTTGTGTTTATGCAACCTGTGTAAATCAAGAATTTCAATTATAAGCACATACTCAAAATTGTTAATTTGTAAAACAGTCTGTATAATGTTTTATAATCCACTAAGTACATTCACTTACATAAACTCATTTGATCTGTGAAATGTATTTTGAGTAGAGTTACATAAAGGGAACAGGTTTTCAGTCAGCCTAGTAGTGCATGGGTAATCAGGGTTGAGAATTACACAGTCTGTGGCTACTCTAACCATTACTCTTGTTACAGTATTGAGATGGAGAAATGTGAGCTAGTTTCACATTCACTTTACTCAAAGGGCAATCAAGAGCCTATTCTCCAGATGAATCTCCATGTCGATGTCCTATCAACATTTTAAATAAAAGGAAACACTGATTAGTTGTGAAGTGCTGTGTCTGCTAAGCAAAAAGGAGGCAGGTCAAATCTAGGTGCTCTTGGAAACTATGGGGCAGTTCTTCTCTGATGTATAGGGCTGCTATGAGTTGGGGTCAACTCAATGGTAATCAGTTATTGGTACATGTATACGGGGTGTTTAATTTGGAAGGGTAGTGAACATATTGGAAGAATTTAAAATTCTTTCAGAAAATGAATTGGTGCACATGGATTTACATGCCCTCTCTCAACTCCTAAGTGGAAATGAATAAAGCAGCTGCGCATCCTCACCAGAGACAGAATTCATGACTACAAACATGAAAAAGTTGTAGGATTATGTTGCTGGGTGCTGTAGAATTGATTCTGACTCGTCGCTGCCGTTTTCATTACGAGGAAACTGCCTGCTGTGCCCACAATCATTTTTACACTTAAACCCATAGTTGGAGCCACACTCTCAGTCTGTCTTTATAGAGTACCTTCCTCTTTTACACTGAGCCTTTACCAAGCATGATGTTCTTCTCCAGGGATTGATCCCTTCTGGCAGCATGTCCAAAATATGTAAGATGCAGTTTGGTCATCCTTATTTCCAAGGAGCACTCTGGTTGTACTTCTGGGAGAGGTCTGTCCTTTGGGTATATTCAGTAGCCTCCAACACCACAGTTCAAAGCCATCAATTCTTTTCTCATTCATTGATCAGCTTTTGCATATATATGATGCTATTGAAAATAGCATAGGTTGGATCAGGCACACTCGTCTTCAGGGTGACATCTTTTCAACATTTTAAAGATGTCCTCTTTAGTGAAGTGTCTGCCCGTCTCCTTTGCCCACTTAATTGGGTTTTTTATTTTTGTTGGTATTTTGGAAAACCTTGTAGATTATGGAGATCAGACGACGGCCGACATGTAGTTGCCAAATACATTTTCCCATTCTGTAGGTAGTCTTCAACTCTTGATAAAATGTTTGGGTGAGCAAAAGTGTTTGATTCTTAGCAGTTCCTGTTTATTTTCTGTTAACTGTGCTGTGTTAGATTTTGAAGTCTGTCTAAGCTGTGTATTAGAACATCCATCGTTGATGTTTTTTCTTGCGTGTTTTTTTTTTATCATTTTAGGTTTGATTTTAGGTCTTTTTGATCCATTTTGAGTTAGTTTTTGTGTAAAGTGTAAGATATGAGTCTTGTTTCAGTTTTTTGCAGATGGATGTCCAGTTTTGCCAGCATCATCTATTAAACAGACATTTTTACCTCAGTTTACAAGCTCAGGACCTTTGTCAAATATCAACTGTTCATAGTGGCATCTCTGCCACTAGGGAAAAAAAAAAGGAGGTCCTTTGCGGCAGATTTTTTGAGTGCAATGCATCTGTTGATTTCTTGACTGCTGCTTCCAGGGAAGTTGATTCTGGAACCAAGAAAGATGAAATCCCTGGCAACTTCAGTCTTTTTGCCACTATGATATTGCTTGCTGGTCCAGTTGTGAGGATTTTAGTTTTCTTTATGTTGAGGTACACTCCATACTGAAGGCTGTGGTTTTTGATCTTCATCAGTGTTTCAAGTCTTCTTCACTTTTAGGAAGCAGTGTTGTGCCATCTGCATGATGTAGATTGTTAATGAGTCTTCCTCCAACCCTGATGCCTTGTTCTTCATATAGGCCAGCTTCTTGGTGTTATCTGAAAGGGTTTGGTGGAAAGATGCAACCCAGTTGCATACCTTTCCTGACTTTAAACCATGCAGTGTCCCCTTGTTTTTGTTAGAATGACTGGCTCTTGATCCATGTATAGATTCCTCATGACAACAATTAAGTGTTCTGGAATTCACATTCTCCACAATGTTATCCATAATTTGTTATGATCTACACAGTCTGATGTTTTTGCATAGTTAATAAGGTTTAGGTTAACATCCTTCTCATGTTCCTCTGCATTCAGCCAAGATCTATCTGACATCAGCAATGATACTCCTGGTTCCACACCTCTTCTGAAACTGGCTTGAATTTCTGGCAGTTCCCTGTCAATATATTGCTGTAGTCAGTCACTTTTGAATGATCTTCAGCAAAATTTGACTTGTGTGTGATATTAATGACATTGCTCACTAATTTCTGCATTCAGTTGGATCATTTTCCTTAAGAATAGGCATTAATATGGACCTCTTCTAGTCTATTGGCCAGGTAGCTGTGCTTTGTAAATATGTTCTGTACAGGTGAACTATCATTTTTAAAACATCTATATCTTTCCACCATTCCCATCACTAGAAGCTGGCCATCTTTTAGTTTTTTTTTAATTATTATTATGACTGAGTGAAAATATACATTCCCATATAAATTTACATGCCCACCTATATGCAGCTTCCACTGCTCTCCCTGCCCAGTGACAGCACACTATTCCTCTGTGCACCATGTGTGTCTCATTCTCCCAACAGTCTCCTTTCCCCTCCTCCTCACCCACTTGCCTTGCTCCAGCCAGAGGTCAGCAGGATGACATCCTATAGATGCATAGAATCATAAAGTGCATCTAATATGGTCACTCTGCATCACCAAGTCCAATCCATTCATGTCCAAAGAGTGGACCTTCTTAATAATTTATGGTCAAGGACAGCATTAGGGCCAGGGGCCATGCTCCCAGGGGAACCCTGAAGCCACTGGACCATCAATTGTGGTCTTTTAGTGGAGATCTCAGGGTGCACCCCTTTTTATTCTTGTGTTGCCAGTGAGACTCAGTGAGCTCCGTCACAGCTATCACTGGTGGTGGCCGGGCACCATCCGGTTCTTTCAGTCTCAAGTCAATGTAGGCACCCACTCGTGGGCCTCTCTACTGGGTTGTGTCATTTTGGTCCTCAGTGAGCATCTGTTCCTGCTGAGTTGGGACCATTTGCTGTGCCCTCAGATGGCAGCTTTTAAGACCCCCAGATGCCGCTCACCAATATGGGGTGCAGAGAGCCCTCTGCAAAACGCTGGTTGTGCCAATTGGCCTCGATTACCATTTCACCCAGTAATTCCACTACTTGAAATATATTCTACAGAATCAAGGCCTCTCATACAAGCAGTTTTTAAAAAATACATATTTCACAGGATTTCCTGTAAGTAACAATATTTAGAATACTCCTATTTGTGTATGCTAACTATATGGTAGTCAAGAGTCTGCCCCTGACATCATCATAGTAGTGTTGGGGCTGTAATAGCTGTCTGCTTTATTTTGAAAGGTTGATATAAAAGAGCATGGCTTAGAGTAGTGGATCAGGAAGGGCTGCTGGAAATCACAGTAAGTAAAATTCCACAATGAGGTTTTTAAATACAAGAATTCATACATTTATAAGAAATATCCTGCCTTTGTATTATAGGAGTGACATTGGCTTTGTGCTGTGGAAGCACAAAAAGACACTATGCCCTATTTTTATAATGACTAAGATTTTGCATATAAAGACTGACAAAAAATAGCAGGGTCACCCTGTCCATTTCTAGTCCCCAGAATAAATGAAACATTAAGCATTTTCTGTATGCCTAGAGTTCCTAGCAAAGACACTATTCCTGACTTCTCCAGTGCTGCTGTTGCAAGATATGTCAGACCTTCCTGGGTATGATAGATGATAAAATTTCCGTTTTCCACCGTGACCAAACTAAAGCAAACTTAGTAACCGTGATAAGTTTGTATTTTCCTTTAAATACTTATATTTTTCATTTGTTCTGTCTAAAGTCTGACACCTCTGAACCTTTGCAAATTTTTCTTTTTTCTTTTTCTAACTGCTTAGGCGTTTTTCTTTTGAAATATTGGAAGAATGCTCTCTGTTCTTTAAGGGAGTATGTTACTGACATGAAAAGCCTGTCACTGCTGTTGAGGTTTCATTACCTGCTACTCTTTGTCATTGGCTCCAATAAATGTATGTTTCTTTCAGTAATAAAATCTAAAACTAAGTTTTGCAGTGGATTGAGTAGATAAAATGGAATATATTAGAACCTTTACTAATGTAAATATAATTTTTTTCTCACTCCTAATATAGAAGGGTTTCTTTATGATTTGATTAATTCATAGTAATCATCATTTTAAACATATTCTGTTTCCCAGTGGGTGTAATACCTCAAAATAGCTGTGATTAATTTCCATGAATTTAATTCTGTTTGTAGGTCAAATATTGAATCTCTTACACTAAATACTGGTAGGTTTGCCAGCATTTGCACAACTAAACTTGTTTCCTCACACTTGAACAGTGAAAACAGAGGTGTATTTGACTTTCAGGCTGAAAATACCATGAGATACTTCAGACTCTTACATACTTCCTGAATCAACTAAAATGTAATCATGTTTGTTGTTGCTGTTTCTCAGGTATCTAGAAACTGTAATGTGTACCTGATTCAGTTATGCAGACTTTATTTAGCTGGCACTCTTGTAATCCTACCCAATGAAAGTTTAATGTACCCAAGATTTGTCGCTCAATAAATGTTCTTAACACCTCTGTTCCTTATGTTTAGCATCTTGATTTCTCTTACCCATTGTCTTTCTTAGTAAACTTTATCCAAAGTCCTATTTATGTAGCCGTTTTCCAAACATCCCATGCACTACCATATGTCCAAGCTTTAGCATTTGCTGTGCCATCTACTTTAGAGGTCTCTTTACTAGATAACAAATGCCTACTGGTCTTTTAGGAAAAACCCCAGGGAGAGTGGGACGGCAGTTCTGACATAAGGTAGGTAAATAGCATTCATGTCCCAATTGCTGACAACACTCCTTATCTGTGTGGTATATTCATTATCCCTAACACAACAATCTAGGTCAGTTTCTGGAGATGGCATGTGAGATGAAATCTCTCTGTCATCCAGGCTTCAAGGAAGCAAATGCTTTTATAAAATAATTGCCAATTGTGTAGTAGTCTGGGAGAAATTCTAATAATGTTAACTATACAGTTGTTGGTAAAATAGGATAACTATGAAAATAATAGAATTGATTTGATTAAAAACTACTTAATTTTTCAGAATAATAATTTAGCCTCTTCCTGCCTGAATCAGTATTCTGGAAAAATTAATTTGTATATGTGGGCTAACAGTTAAGTTTGTGAACTCATCCTAGAAAAAGTGCTACATACTTCGTGGCTGAATATCGTTACCTTTGAAGTACGCCCCTTGATAAGCTATGTACCGACGCCAGTGCCTAGTCCACCCTTCAACCTCCAAAGCAACTTTGGACCTCTTTCTGAAATGGCCATCAGAGCTTGTCATGATTACCCTTGATGTCCTGAATGCCATCAAAATGTCTTCCTTTCAATATTTTCTTTATCTTTGGGTAAAGAAGAAAGCGATTCAGGGGCCAGATCAGGTGAGTTAGATAGGATGTTCCAATATAGTTACTTGTCAACTGGCTAAAAACTCCCTCTCAGACAACTGTATAATTAAGTTTGTGAACTTGCCACACTACCACCTTGCCACTGTGTGCCATGGCCATTCCGGAAAGAGTTCCAAAATTGCTTTGAAGGGTGAACTAGGTGCTGGTGTTAGTGGATAGCTTACCAAGGTGACTTTTACTAAAGGTGACTATGCTAATATTCTGCAATGAAGTAGGTAGCACAACAATTAAGTTTGCGGACATAACTGGACATCGTATTAGGGGTTAAATGCTATATCTAACAGAACAGAGAACAATTTATGTAAATGTATTTAACAAAAGATGGTATTTTTAAAAAAACAAATTGGCGAAAACGACTTCAGAAATTTTAGAGTACAAGAATGTAGTATATTAGACATTAACATCAGCCATTAGTTTCGTTAGTAATATACAAATGTTTAGATGGTCTCATTCTCCTACAAATGGTTTTCACTCTAAAGAAAGGGATTTTAACAATGAAAATACGCTACCATCGGTTAATTTCTTTTTACTAGTGAGTTTGGTGATAGTATTGTTACTATCTAATGATTATTATATTCTATCTTGTATTCTAGTATACTGCAGACATTTTTTCAGTTAAAAGCATAAAAATTCAAGGGCAATTACAGAAAGTTGTAGTTTAAAAATGCTTTGTATTTATTTATAAATTCCCCAAATAATTTAAGAGAGACAATCAAAAGTAAAATCTTTAAAATAGTAATAATAATGTTTGACTTTGTCCTACTTTGTGATCAATTC
Organism: Heterohyrax brucei; assembly: GCA_028571685.1. Taxonomy (NCBI): domain Eukaryota; kingdom Metazoa; phylum Chordata; class Mammalia; order Hyracoidea; family Procaviidae; genus Heterohyrax; species Heterohyrax brucei. Next base: position 135,871,118 of record CM053150.1, read on the forward strand.
CTTATGTCAAGGTTTCACTGTATATATCTTAATTACGTATTTTTCATAATGGATCAAGTGTTCCATAAACCTAGAACCAAACCCACTGCTGTCCAGTCAATTCCAACTCATAGTGGCCACATAAGATTTCCAGGGCTGTAAATTTCTGACACAGTGGTTGCATAATGGGCTCAACCTTAGCAACAGTTTTGAGGATGATGTAGGACTGGGCAGTGTTTTGTTTTGTTGTGCATAGGATTGCTATGAAACTAACTTGATGGCACCTAACATCAACTACATTTTTGCGGGAAACAAACTGCCATGTGGTTCTCCATGGAGCCACTCGTGGTTTTGAACTGACAACCTTTTCACTAGTAGTCAAATAATTAACTCTTTGCATGACGTGGGAGCTTCTTTACAGATAAGTGAAAGCCACATTTGTATATATCTGGACTCCTTATGACCATTTATGCTGAGTAATACAGCAGTTTGTATCAAAAGGCAGTTGAAAATAAAAAATACTCTAGTTTGGAGAATTCGGACATTTCTTTTTCTGAGCTTGTGCCTTAGAGTCCTGGTGGCAAATTTGTTAAGAGCTATTGCATGGTACCACTGCTAACCAAAAGGTTGGCAGTTTGAATCTACCAGCTACTCTATGGAAACCCTGTGGTGTAGTTCTACTCTGTCCTGTAGGGTTGCTGTGAGTTGAATCGACTCAGTGGCAATGGATTTGGTTTGGTTTGGTTTGGTTTTTGTCTTCTGCCTTGGTTCTCTCCATCTGACATACAGATCTAGTAGTGCAGTCCAGTGGTACTGAACTGGTTTTGTCTGGAGACATTTTTTGTTTATCACAACTGAGAAAGGAAGGTGCTACTGGCTTCTAGTGGATAGATGACAGGGATGCTGCTAAATATCCCATAATGCATAGTACAACTTCCTTCAGCAAAAAATTACTAAGTTAAAAACATCAATAGTGATGATTTTGAGAAACCTTGTTTTACAAGACAATTACCTAAACTTTTATTAGGGAAATTGCAGGAAGATGTTGATGTTGTTATTAGTTGCCATCAAGTCAGTTCCAACTCATAGCAACCCTATGAACAACAGAACAAAACACTGCCTGGTCTTGCTTAAGCCCACTGTTGCAGCCTCTACCAAGTGCGATGTCCTCCAGGGACTGATCTTTGCTGACAACATGTCCAAAGTATGTAAGACGCAGTCTTGCCATCTTTACTTCCAAGGATCATTCTGTTTGTACTTCTTCCAGAACAAATCTGTTTGTTTTTTTGGCAGTCCATGGTACAGTCAACATTCTTCTCCAACACCACAATTTAAAGGCATCAATTCTTCTTCTGTGTTCTTTGTTCATTGTCCAGAGTTCACATGCATATGATGTGATCAAAAATACCATGGCTTGGGTCAGGTGCATTTTAGTCTTCAAGGTGACATCCTTACTTTTGAATACTTTATAAAGAAGTCTTTTGGAGCAGATTTTCCCAATGCAATGTGTCTTTTGATTGCTTCACACTGCTGCTACCATGGCCGTTGATTATGGACCCAAGTAAAATGAAATCTTTGACAACTTAATCCTTTCTCCATCTATGACAATGTTGCTTACTGGTCTAGTCATGATGATTTTTGTTTTCCTGATGTTGAGGTACAGTTGATACTGAAGGCTGTGGTCCTTGATCTTCATCAGTAAGTATCTCAAATCTTCTTCATTTCCAGCTAGTAAGGTGGTGGTGTCTGTATAATGCAAGTTAATGATTCGTCCTCCAATCCTGATGCCTCGTTCTTCTTTGTATAATCCAGTTTCTTGGGTTATTTGCTTGACATGCAGATTAAAAAGGTATGGTAAAAGGATACAACCCAGACACATGCCTTTCCTGACATTAAACAATGCCACATATCCTTGTTGTGTTCACGTGACTGCTTCTTGATCCATCTACAGATTCCTTTCTCTGCAATGTTACCCGTAATTTAGTGTAATCCACACAGCCGAATGCTTTTGCATAGGCAATGAAACAGAACTAAACATTTTGCTGGTATGCTTTACTTTCAGCCAAGATCCATCTGAAATCAGCAATGATATCTCTGGTTTCATGTCCTCTTCTGAATCCAGCTTGAATTCCTGGCAATTCCTTGTCAATATACTGTTGCGGTTGCTTTTGAATGATTTTGAGCAGAATTTTACTTGTGTGTGATACCACTAATACTGTTTGGTAATTTCCACATTAGTGGGCATAAATATGGATCACTTTTAGTCAGTTGTCCAAGTAGCTGTCCTCCAAATTTCTTGGCATAGACAAGTGAGCACTTCAGTGCTTCATCTGTTTGTTGAAATATCTCAATTGATATTCTATCAATTCCTGGGCCTTGTTTTTTGCCAATGCCTTCAATGCAGCATTGGCTTCTTCCTTCAGTACCATTTGTTCTTAATCATATGCTACATCTTCAAATGGTGGAACATAGACCAGTTCTTTCTGGTACGATGACTCTGTGTATTCATTCCGTCTTGTTTTGATGCTCCGTGAAGTCATTTAATAGTTTCTCTGTAGAATCCTTCACTACTGCAACTATAGGCTTGAATTTTTTCTTCAGTTTTTTCTGCTTGAGAAATGCAGAATGTGTTCTTCCCTTCTAACTTCCCATTTCCAGCTCTTTGCACATTATAATACTTTCTTTTGTCTTCTTGAGCTGCTCTTTGAAATCTTCTGTTTAAATATTTTACTTCACCATTCCTTCCTTTTGCTTTAGCTGCTTGACATTCAAGGGCAAGTTTTAGAGCCTCTTCTGACATCCAGTTTGGTCTTTTCTTTCTTTCCCATCTTTTTAATGACCTCTTGCTCTCTTCAAGGGTGATGTCTGATGTCATTTCACAGTTCATCTGGTCTTCAGTCATTAGTGATCAACACATCAAATCTGTTCTTGAGGTGGTCTCACAACTCAGATGGGATATATTCAATGTCATACTTTGGCTGTCATGGACTTGCTCTGATTTTCTTCAGTTCCAATTTTACATATGAGCAATTGATGATCTGTGCCACAGTCTGTACCTAGTCTTGTTCTGACTGCTGATGTAGAGCTTTTCCATCATCTTTTTCCACAGACGTAGTCAATTTGGTTCCTGTGTATTCCATCTGGTGAGGGCCATGTCTACAATTGCAGTTCATGTTGGTTAAAAAGGTATTTGCAATGAAAAAGTTGTTATTCTTGTAAAATCCTATTATGCGATCTTCAGCATTATTTCAATCACCAAGGCCGTATTTTCCAACTAACAATCTTCCTTCTTTGTTTCCAACTTTTGCTTTCAGTCACCAGTAATTATCATGTGTCCTAATTGCATATGCGATCACTTTCAGACTGTAGAAGCTGGTAAAAATCTTCAACCTCTTCATCTTTGGCATTAGTGGTTGGTGCGTAAATTTGAATAATAGTCATATTAACTGGCCTTACTTGTAGGCATATGGATATTATCCTATCACTACCAGCATTGTACTTCAGGACAGATCTTTAAATATTCCTTTTGGTGAAGAAAACAACATCATTCTTCTTCAAGTTTTCATTCCCAGAGTAGTAGACTATATGGTTGTCAGACTGAAAGTGGCTGATACTGGTCCCTTTCAGCTCACTAATGCCCAGGATGTCAGTGTTTATGTGTTCCATTGTGGTTTCCAGTGTCCAGTTTTTCTAGCTTCATGCGTCAGACATTCCATATCCTAATTATTAGTGGATGTTTGCAGCTGTGTCTTCTCATTTTGAGTTGTGCCACATCAGCAAATGGAGATCCCGGAGGCCTTACCCTATCCATGTCGTTAAGGTTGACTCTACTTTGAGGAGGCAGCTCTTCCCCAGTCGTCTTCCGAGTGCCTTCTAACTTGGCAGGTCCACTTTGTAGCAACACATCTGACTATGTTCAGCTGCTACTCATAAGGTTTTCCCTGGTTAATTCCTTTCAAAAGTAGACTGCTGGTTCCTTCTTCCTAGTCTGTCCTAGTCTGGAAGGTCACCTGAAAACTTGTCTACCATGATTGACCCTCCTGGTAGCTAAATACCAGTGGCACATCTTCCTGCATCCCAGCAACAAGCAAGCCTCCACTGACAGCAAGGTACAGTATACAAATTAAACATGCTGAAATTGTCTACATATGGAAGAATTTTTCCTGTTAGCTGTTATATAAAAGGAGCCCTGGTGGTGCAATGGTTAAGCTTTCCAATGCTAAACTAAAGATTGTTGATTTGAACCACCCAGCAAGTCCAAGGGAGAAAGACATGACAATTTCCTTCTGTAAACATTACAACCTAGAAAATCCTATGGGGAGATTCTACTCTGTCACATGGAGCTGCTATGTTGAAATCTACTTGATGGCACTGAACCACAAGAACTATTATATTGAACAATAGTTGCTATGTGTTTCGGAAGATTTTAGCCATAGGCAAGCTGGAGGTGAAACGTTCCTCATCTACTATTTTTAGGAAAATTCCCATGGATTCCAAACAACTTTCCCCTGCATTTGCTAAATTGAAGCACCAGTTGTTCCCCATAAGTGCAGACAGATTTTCCATTTCTGAGCCTCTGTCCAAGATACTTCTTCTCTGGACTTCCCTTCCCTCCTGCATGACTAAATCCTACCTATCCTACAAAATCCAGTTCAGAATTAACTTCCAGCTGGAAACACATATCCCCACCATTCTAGTTCCACATTATTTTTTTCACGAGTTCACTTCTAATGTAAACTATTTTTACTTTTACAATGTCATAATCTTGACAAGTGTAGAGTTCGTATCTGGCTGATTTTTGTTTTCCACAGTGCCTAGCTCTGTAGATACTTCAAGGGTGAATGGAAGCTTTTGAAGTTCCAGTTTTAATTATTCAGCATTAATTTTTTTGATACAACCCGAGGTGACAGCCTTTGTTCACTCGTCAGCCAAGCTCTGCTTTTGTTGGTGAACAACCTGAAGCAGACTCTCCTACCCCACTTCTCCTTTTAGAAATAGCAACCAGCTCTACTTGGGCATCTAGGCAAGGAATAACAACTGCTATTTTCTCTGCCAGTTCTTGGGCCTCAGTTGACTGCTTTCTTGTACAAGGTAGCTGTGAATTGATATTTTCTGCTGAAGTCATCCTTTGTTTATATGTTCTTGGGAAGTCAAGGCCTCTAGTTGCTCAGCCCCAAAACTAAAATTAGAATGTAGAATATACTTCAATCCCACAACCAAAAGTCACCTGGGTACAAATCTGTTGCCAAAATGACCATTTTTTAAAAGACACAGGCTGTTTCTTTTTCCTTTACTAAGAAGGTGAAATTTTTGTTTCCTATGAAGAAATTACAATAGAAAGTTTATCAGATTCTACCTTGGAAAGCTCACTGTAAAGACCTCCAGAGGATTATTATAAATGGACCAAATGGACCAAATAGGTTTTGCTTTTAGGGGTAAATTAAGTGTACTTGCCTCTGTTTATCCAGACTTAGCAAATGTCCACAGACTCATATTTGCTGGATTAGATGATTTCTATGCTGACTTGTGTAAAGAGGAACAGATGTATTCAGTACAGAAAACCGGTAATAAAGAAGACAGAAAATCTCATTTCCCTGAGAATCCTTTGTGTAACCCAAGAAATTCTTTGCCCTCACTAATGGATTTTTGAAGCTGTATGTTGGAAACCTTGGTTGTGTAGTGGTTAAGTGTTATGGCAAATAATCAGAAGGTCAGAAGTTCAGATCTTCCGGGTGCTCCTTGGAAACTCTGTAGGGCACTTCTCCTCTGTCCTATAAGGTTGTTATAAGTTGGAGCTGATTTGACAGCAGTGGGTTTTTTAGGGTCACCATGAGTCAGAATGGAAACCCTGGTGGCATAGTAGTTAGTACTACATCTGCTAACCAAAAGGCCAGCAGTTTGAATCCACTAGACTCTCCTTGGAAACTATGGAGCCGTTCTAGTATGTACTGTAGGGTCGCTAAGAGTCAGAATCAACTCAGTGGCATATTTTTTGTTTTTAATGAGTCCAAATTGACTTGATGGCTACTTTGTTTGCCTGTGTTTGGAAATTCCTGGAGCACAAAGTTGCATGCCTGTTTTAGTAATCTAGTGATGCTGTAACAGAATATCACAGGTGGATTGCTTTAAAAAAGAAATTTTATTCATCACAGCCCAGTAAGCTACAAGTCCAAATTCAGAACATCAGCTCCAGGGGAAGACTTATTCTGTTGGCTGTGGAAGAAGATCCTTGTCATCAATCTTCTCCTAGATTGGAAATGTCTGACTCTCAGGAACCCCTGGTCCTTCTTGAAGGATGCCTTCTGCTTCGAGTACTGCTTCTTGGTGGTATGAAGTCCCCAACTCTGTCTGCTTGCTTTCCTTTCCTTTATATCCGAAGAGACTGCCTCAAGTCACCGTACAGTCTTACATACTGATCCCTGCCCCACCAACACAATGGCTGCATATCCTGCCTTATTAACATCATAGAGAAAGTGTTACCGTGTAAAGGGACATCACAAAACACCAGGAACCATGGCATAGCCAAATTGCTACACACGTATTTTGGGGAACACTATTCAATCCAGGACAATGTTCTTTCCAGTTGAGAAGAATTTGGAAAGTTTAATTTCAGCTAAATAAACATCTATTCCTTTCCGTGAAACACCATGATCCATCTCTACCTCCTCTGTGTTTAGAATGCCCTTTTAGGAGTTTCTGCAGGTTTAGGAATACACTCTCTGGCCATCCCTACTCCTAAAGCATTAGTGGGAAACATTACCTGGAAACAAGGCTTCAAACCAGTTCATTCCTGTTTGACCATCTGCTGAGGATTTGCCTTTCCACCTCCCAGCATACTGTGTTAGAATCTTATGTGTACAAAGCAGGTCTAACAATTAAGTTCTCTAACTCATCCTAGAAAAAGTGTTACATACCTCATTGCTGAATATCACCCAGGTCACCTTCAAAGTACTCGCCTTGGGAAACTGCAGTTTTGGAACTCTTTCTGGAATGGCCATCAGAGCTGTCCTCATATTACCCTTGATGTCCTGAATGCCATCAAAATATCTTCCTTTCAATATTTCTTTTATCTTCAGATAAAGAAAAAGGTCATTGGGGACCAGATCAGGTGAGTAGGGAGGGTGTTCTAATACAGTTATTTGTTTATTGGCTAAAATCTCCCTCACAAACAACTATACAATTAAGTTTGTGAACTTGCCACCTTGCAGTGGCCATTCCAGAAAGAGTTCTAACATTGCTTTGATGGTGGGACTAGGTGCTGGTGTCAGTGCATAGCTTCCCAAGGGGTGTACTTCAAAGATGAGCATAGTGATACTTAGTGTTTTAGTCAGCTAGGGCTGCTCTATACCACAGAGTGGATGGCTTTAACAAAGAAAGATTTATTCCAAGATACTGGGAACCATATCCCAGCCACGCGGCTGCACACATTTTTGGGGGGACACAATTCCAACCATGACATCCCACCCTTTGACAACCCAAAAATCACATCACAAAAAACATTTAACACATTCGTCTCACCAGAGCAAAATTATGTCCATCCATATAACAGAAGTCTTAAATCAGTTCCAAGTCCAAAATACAAAAACTCTTCTACATCTGTGAAACTTAGAAGGCATTAACAGGCAACAGGCAAGTCAACAGAACACATTACATTAGCTCTCAAAGTTTTGGAAATACTCTTACATTTTCTGAGACATTCTACACAACAGCAATGCTCTCCAGACTCTAGGTATCGGCCACACTCTCAGGTTTCTGAGTGGAGACCTCCAGCCCCATGCTACAATTCTGCCTTCAAGGCCCACTTGGACAGAAACTCTGTCCCATTGGCTTTAGGAGCACCCTAAGCCGAACTGAGTGGCAATTCCACCCTTAGGAACACAGCACGCCATGGTTCCACCCTTTCAAACCCCTGAGGTCATGGCCATACCTCTTGAGACTGAGGCAGCTCAGCTTCTCACGCTATCTGCCTCTTTAGCTTCAGCTTCCTATGGCCGCATGGCCTGGGCCTCAGGCCCACATCTGCCCTGCCGGGCAAGTGTTCCAAAGCTCTGTAGCTCCACTGGTTTAAGTGCCCAGAGGCACCCCACTCTTGCTGGAAAGCATCCTGCCCAAAGGCACTCAACTCTCTCACTCTGTGGGTCAGCAAGGCCAGCTCCACCGATTCAAGTGCCCAGAGACACCCCGTTCCGCGAGGAAAACTCTGCGCAGGCACTGACCTCTCTCGCTCCACGGGTCAGCTCCAGCACTGCCTCTGGTTCTGCTGCTGCCGCTGCCACTGCTGCCGGTCCTCTGCTGTTTCTCACCATCTGTGCCTTCTTCGTTCCTTCTGAATCTTCTATCCACTCACAGTTTCAAAGTGGCTTCCACATTTTAGGTATTTGCTAGAGCAGCACCCCACTCCCACGGTACCAATTCTGTTTTAGTCAGCTAGGGCTGATCTAACAGAAATACCACAGAGTGGATGGCTTTAACAAAGAAAGATTTATTCTTACACAGTCTGGTAGGTTGCAAGTCCATATTCAGGGTGTCTGCTCCAGGGAAAGACTTTCCCCTTGTCAGCTCTGGAGGAAAGTCCGGTATTGCATCAGTCTTTGTCCAGGGAGCGTCCTCACGCAAGAACCTCTGGTCTGAAGGATGCGCTCTGCTCCCGGTGCTGCTTGCTTGATGGTAGCGAGGTTCTCAATTGTCCTTTGTTTCTTTTTCCTTTTTATCTGAAAGCATTAAGGGTGGGACAAGCCACACTCCGGGGAAACTCCCCCCACAGCAGGACAGGGAAGTAATCCTATGCAGAATTCGTAGCCCCACCCTAATCTTTTAACACACCGTTAGCAAAGCCACACAATGGAGGACATTTCCAAGATACTGGGAACCATATCCCAGCCACACGGCTGCACACATTTTTGTGGGGACACAATTCCAACCATGACACTTAGTAATGAAGTATGTAGCACTTAGAACAATTAAATTTGCAGACTTAATTATCAGATCTTGTAAGTGATTCCCAACTTATGTCTATGTAAGAATCACCTTGGAATCACTAGGGGGTCATACTAGAATGAAATCGTATGAAGCCCTACTTGGAAATCTTTGGACATAAATTGGAGGAGCAGATATTTTGTTCACTGCCATTTCCCAAGGAAATAGGAATCATGTCTTGTCCGTGATAGATTCATTTGAGTGATTTTCCACGACATCATGCCAATCCTACAAGAATGAGCAATAAATTTTCAAATAGTTTCAATATCTGATTAGTGAAATAAATTCTCCTAGACCTCTTTTTTATAATTTCATATATGTGATATGGTACTTGAGGGCTGCAGTGTTTTCTATGCCATTTGTTATGGATTGAATTATGTCCCCCCCAAAATATGTGTAGCCATGTGGCTGGGCCATGATTCCTAGTATCCTGTGACTCTCCTCCATTATGTGGTTTTCCTATGCTGTATGTTAAAGGATTAGGGTGGGGCTGTAAATCCCTTCATAGGATTACCTCCCTGCTCCACTGTAAAGGGAGTGTCCCTGGAGTATGGCTTGCCCCATCCTTAATCCTTTCATCCTATGAGAGATAAAAGGACAGAGAAGCAGGCAGAGAATTGGGAACCTCACACCACCAGTAAAGCAGTACTGGGAGAAGAGCACATCCTTCAGACCTGAGGTTCCTGGGCCAAGATGCTCCCTGGACAAAGACTGATGCAGTATCAGACTTTCCTCCAGAGCTAAGAAAGGAGAAAGCCTTCCCCTAGAGTGTACACCCTGAATATGGACTTGTAGCCTGCCGGACTGTGTAAGAATAAACCTTCCTTTGTTAAAGCCATCCACTCTGTGGTATTTCTGATATAGCAACCCTAGCTGACTAAAACACCATCCTAAAACAATCAGAATGCTAATAAGGTTTCCTAGGAACAACTTAAGATCTGTAGATTTGTCCCGCAGTATGATACTGAAGCTTTCACAAATTAGGGTTAGAAGAATCACAATGCTGCATTACTTCTGCCTGAAACTGTACTGTCACTGAAATCGCAAAAATAAGTTCACAAATTTGTAGGGAAATTTATATTTAATGAGACAGTAATGCATTTAAGACAAGAAGATGCACCTCACAGTTTATACTGGACTTCTGGGAGTATAAATCTGGACAAAGATTAGTAAACCAGGAAGGAAAACTAGGATTTTGGTCAAAGTAACCATACTTGTTGAATGAAAAGTTGCAAAGGTAAGTTAAACTTACAAGTTATTTTCTCATAAAGAAAAAAATCCCCTACACTTTCCTCTCTCAATTTTCCAATGATGTTGGGAGATAGAGTTTGGGATTATATGAAGCCATTTCCCCCACAGGAACCTGAGACTGGAGCATTATTTATAAAGAAGACCGTTACTACCTTCTTATTCGCTTTATGTCACGATTTTTAAAACTTTATGTCAAGAAACTCTTTCCCACTAAGACATTACCAAAATTCCAAATGAATCAGACTTCGTTTTGAACATTTTATTGTGTTTCGCATGCAAGGTTTCATAGCATAGTAGTTTTCACATTCAACAGTTTATAATTTGTTCCATGACATTGATTGTTATCCACACAGTGTGGTAGCATTCTCCCCATTTCCACCCCACCTTCTCTGCCTATGTCCCTCTAGTTTCCCTGTCCCTTCTTGCCTTTCTCATCTTTGGTTTTGGGCAGATGTTGTCTATTTGGTCCAGTGTAGTTGATTGTCATAAGCAGTAATTCTTTATAGGTGCTATTGTTTCTTTTATAGGCCAGTCTGTTTGGTCGGAAGGGGACCTCAAGGAGTGGCTTCAGTTCCAAGTTAAATGAATGTCTTAGGGCAGTAATTTCAAGGGTTCCTCCGGCTTCTGTCAGTTTGGTTAGTCTGGTCCATTTTTATGAATTTGAGTTTTATCCTACGTTTTTTCTCCCATTCTAAGTGGTGCCTTCTATGGTATCCCTGGTCATAACAGCATTCATGGCAGCCAGACACTGTCTAGCTTTTCTCATCTCAAGCTAGAGGAGGTTGTGATTCATGTGGGCTGTTAGTCCTTCAGTCTTTAGTTTCTTTCACTCTCGTTTGGTCCAGAGAGAAAGAGTAACACATGTCTTTCACTCTCTGGACCAAACGAGAGTGAAAAAGACCAAAAGTTGTATCTTAGAATTGACATGTGTTACTATCTAGTAAACGAGTGTTCCTCCGTCCCACTCCTATCCCTGATAACTGTCAAAGAATGTTGTTTTATGTGTGTAAACTTATTTTGACTTTTAATAAAGTTGATATTATAAAATATTGGTCCTTTTGTGAGTGACTTATTTCAATCAGCATAATGTTCTCCGGACTCATCCATGTTATGAAATGTTTCCCAGACTCCTTATTTTCTGCATTGTGTAGTATACAATTTGTTTATACATTCATCTGTTGATTGACACTTAGGGTGTTTCCGTCTTTTTGCCATTGTGAATAATGCAGCAGTGAATATGGCATATATTTATTCTTGTCACTGCTCTTATTTCTGTAGGATACACAAGGTCTGACAGTTAAGTCTGAGAACCTAATTATTCTAAGTGCTGTATACCTTATTGCTGAATATCACTATGGTCGCCTTCAAAGTACTTAGTGATGCCAAGTCTACCTTTCAAAGCAATTTTGGAACTCTTTCTGGAATGGCCATTGTTCATGGTGTCAAATTGGCAAGCTCGTGAACTTAATTGTGTAGTTGTCTGTGAGGGAGTTTTTAGCCAGTAAACCAATAACTGTTTTGAAACACCCTCCCTACTTACCTGATCTGGCCCCCAATGACTTTTTCTTTACACAAAGATAAAGGAAACATTGAAGGGAAGACATTTTGGTGGCATTCAAGACACCAAGGGTAATATGACAGCTCTGATGGCCATTCCAGAAAAAGAGTTCAAATTGCTTTGAATAGTGGGCTAAGGCACTGGTGTAAATGCACAGCTTCCTAAAGGAAATCTTCGAAGTTGGACCATAAAGATATTCAGCATTAAAGTGTGTAGTACTTTTTCTAGGATGAGTTCATAAACTTAATTGACAGTCCTTTTATACCTAGGAGTGGGATGTCTGGATCACATGTTATCTCTATTTCTAGCTTTTTGAGAAAGTGCCATACCGTTTTCCACAGTGGTTAGACCATTTTACAATCTCATCAGCAGTAAATGAGAGTTCCGCTCTCCTCACAATCTTGCCAGCATTTGTTGTTTTCTACTTTTGTGATCAGTACTGTGTTTTCTTTGCAGGATGAGATGGTATTTCATTGTACTTTTAGTGAAATGTCTGTTTGTGCCCTTTGCTCATTTTATGATTGGATAGTTTGTCTTCTTGTTGTTGAGGTGTTGAAGGTTTCTGTGAATTTTGGAGATTAGACCCTTGTCAGCTATGTTGTTGCAAATTTTTTTTCCCCAATCTCTAGGTTTTCGTTTTTACTTTTTTGGTATAGTATTTTGTTAAAGGTATTTAATTTTTAGGAGGTCTCAGTTATATAGTTTATTTTCTGTTTGAACATTTTTGGTTATGTTTGATCTTTATGCTGTTGATTAGGACCTTTAACTTTCTCCCTGTGTTATCTCCCAGGAACTTGACAGATGTTAGACATAACCTTTAGGTCTTTGATACATTTTCTGTTAGTTTTTGTGTATGGTGTTTCATTTTTTGGCAAATGGCCATCCAGTTTTGTCACCACCATTTGTTAAAGATATTGTCTCTTCCCCATTAAATGGACTTCGGCCCTTTGCCACAGATCAACAGTCCAAGGCTGGATGGATTTATTCTAGGTTCTTAGTTCTGTTACGTTGGTCTAGTGTCTATTTTATACTAATAACAAGCTAGTTTTGACTACTATGGCTATATAGTCAAGTTCTGAAACTGGGAAGTGCGAGGCCTCCTACTTTGTTCTTCAGTAATGTTTTAGTTATTTCCAGTCTCTTTCAAAACCTGGTGGCATAGTGGTTAAGTGCTATGGCTGTTAATCAAAAAGTTGACAGTTTGAAGGCACCAGGTATTCCCTCGAAGCTGTGGGACAGTTCTACTGTGTTCTATAGGGCTGTTATGAGTTGGAATTGACTTGATGGCAGTGGGTTTCATTTTTTTGGTTCCTTTCCGTATGGAGCCCTGATAGTATAGTGGTTAAGAGCCTTTAATTATGTTAAGGATTTTTCCATCTATTTCTGTTTTGGTAAGGGTTTTTATCAGGAAAGGGTGTTGGATTTTGTCAAATGCCTTTTTGCATCATTGGAGGCAACAGTGTGTGCTTTTCCATTGTTTTGTTTACGTGGTGGAATACATTGATTGAATTTCACATGATCATGAGAATTTTTGCGGGGGGTGGAGCTGCTGTTGAATTCTGCTGTCTAGAATTTTGTTGAAAACTTTTGCATTTTATTCATGAGGATGTGTAGAGAGCTTAAAATTTTTTTTGAGGTACCTAATAAGATCTGAAATGGCCAGTTCGAGAATTGGCTGCAATTTCTTTGTTTGCTGACTCTGTTTTCACACTAGTGGGAGCTATCTCCCCAACATTTTCTAAGAGAGGAATTTCCTGTAATGATGATGTAACTACACCGTGACCCCTAGCTGTCACGTATCTGTGTACTTGCCACACCACGCTAAGAGACAGACTTACATCCTTTTAAACCAGTCATTTTATGTAGCTCAGCTGTAGGAATCCATACTTCACAAATTCCTACCACCTAAAGCCCTGCCTTATGATGACCTACCACCAATAAAGTAATGTCTTTTGAAGATCTAAGTTTGTAAAATCTAATAAAGTAACATTTTTTCATGTCTGTTGTTTTCCCTCCTATAAAACATCTCTGCTGAGTTGTCTTTTTGAATTACTGGATTCCACCACATGGAGTCTGGTCTATTCCCAGCTAAAGCTGTCTCTTGTCTTTCAATGAATCTCTAAATTTTATGAATGGACTGTAAGACAAGGGGTGTTTGTAATTTTAGTTTTTTGTCATATCTTTGGTATCAGAATTAAGCTGGTTTCATAGACTGAATTCCTTATGTCTCTATGTTCTGGAATAGTTCGAGTAGCATTGTTGACAATTATTCTCTGAATTATAGAACTTTACACTTAGGCCACCTGGGTTGGGGCTTTTTTTTCCTGACATCTTCAATTTCTTGTTTTGTTGTGGGTCTCTTTACGTTTTCTGCCTCTGTTTGTATTAGTTTACAATGACTCAGACTTTTATAAAATTTCTTTGTAGTTCAGTACAGAAACTTCCAAACCTCCAACAGGATTTCCTTTATTGTGGTTAGACTTCTCAAGGACTGTTTTCATGTACAAAATCCCCACTTAATTTTAAGGGCTACTGATTCTATTACTAAGAATTGGCTGTTTTGTTTTCATGTCTTTCCCGTGCTAAGTCAGGTAGCTATTTCACTACCTCAGGACCTCAGTGCTGCTCTCCATTACTCACTTTGGTCTCAGTTTTCTGACTTGTCAGAACTTGTTGCTGTAATAATCGCCCTGTGACCAGGCCATTGGGTAGTCTCCTCCCATACGGACACTGGCCTTAACCATATGACTTTTTCCAGCCAGTGAGACAATAGCAAAAATGTCATAAACAGAAACTTTAAAAGGGTTTGCACGTTGTAGCCTGGAACTACAAAAGAAGGCAGGCTCAGCTCTCTAGATAATGGAAAGCACACAGCAAATTACTCCAGTCACCCCAGCCAACAGCACGTCAGTTGCCGGACATGTAAAGGAGGCTATTTTTGATCATCCAGCTGCCAACTGCTGTGCCAACTGAGTGAAACCCACAGAGATCAGCCAAGTAGGCCCAGAGGAGAAGAAATGTCTAATTGGTCTGCAGAATTGGGAGTTAAATAAATCATTGTGGTTTTATTACATTTTGGGCTCCTTTGTTATACAATAAAAACTAATTGATACACCCCCTAAAAATGTAGATAACAATGACATTTAACTCAAAGGGTTGTTAAAGAGTAGATTAAGTGAATTAACAGTGTCTTAACACGTAAAAGAGAGCCCTGGTGACACAGTAGTTAAGAACTTGGTTGCCAACCAACAGTTTGGAAGTTTGAATCCACCAGTCACTCCTTGGCCCCATTGGGCACTTCTGCTCTGTCCTTTGGGGTCACTATGAGTCAGAACTGACTCCGCAGCAACAGTTAATGTGTAGAAAGGGAACCCTCTTGATGCAGAAGTTTAAGTGTTTGGCTGCTAACTGAGAGGTCAATGGTCTCTACCCACCAGGTGCTCTTCGAGGGGAAAATGTGGCCGTGTGCATCTGTAAAGATTTACAGCCTTGGAAGCTCCACACTGCAGTTCTTCTCTTTCTTATATGGTCTTTGTGAACTGGAATTAGCTTAAGGGCAATGGAGTTTAGAACATATAGAAAGCATAATATAAATGTTAATTGTTATAACTATTACCTTAGTGACTTGAATACTACATACCTTTAGCTGATGAAGAACGCAGTTCATTTACACTTAACCCCAGCTTCATTGGCCTGCAACCTTTTGGTGTCCTGCCTTGACCTCAGGTAATTAAAACCTCCAAAATGTACGAGGGGAGAAGTGCAATGAGCTGCCAGGCAAGCCACTAGCGTTCTCTTAGCACTGTATCTCCCCACTCCATGCCCCTATGTATCTGTGCGGTTATCATCCCTTCAGCAGGAGAAAACGTCAGAAATTCCACCAAAAAATAAATTAAAAGGACCCTAAATGTGAAACTAACAACCGATTGTATGATATTTGTTAGGAAACATTTATGGCAAAGGTTCTGACCACTGTGTCAGTGGGTTTTTGTGAGCTATACCCACAGGACCCTTTAGACTCATTTACTTTCCAACGTTTCTGAAAATGTATTCCCCTAGTAGTAGAATAGTGCCCTCATCCTTCTCCACTGGAGGCATATAGGCTAGGGTGACCATTGTTTACGACTCAACGGCACTTGGCTGGCTGGCTTAAAAAAAAAAATTTATTGTGTTTTAAATGGAAGTTTACAGTCCATATCAATCTGCCATATAACACCTGAAATGCACACCACTGTTCTACATTAAGTGCCTGCCCCTCCCTCCCGCCTCCCCATGACAGCACACTCCCCCTTTCAACCCTGAACTTCCCATGTCCATTTGCCTAAGTCCTGTCTCCTCTCACCGTATCAGTTTACCTCCAGCAATGAGCTTCTCAAACAGCCCTGTTTACATATTTAAGCCTAAAAGGATGTTGATCACCTGCATCACTCCATATCATATATAGTCCAGTTCAGTCTTTGCAGGAGAGCTGGCTTTGGTGCTGAATGTGGTTTGGGGTTAACTGAGAGTCCAGGGGCCATGTCCTCAGAGGAACTTCCAGACTGACAGACCATCAAGTGTGGTCATTTGGTAGAGTTCTAGTTCTTCACGCTTTGGGTTCTCCAGCTACATCAGGGACTCTATATTGTGCACCCCATCAGGGTAGTCATTGATAGTGACCAGGCACCATCTAATTCTTCTGGTCCCCTGCTGAGGAAGACTGGGTCATATGGCACCTTCTATCTACTGGGCTCATGTTTTCCTCCTATTGTTGATGTCCTCAGTTTACCTCTGCTCCAGGTAGACTGGAACCAATTGATGTTACATAGATGGCAGCTTGTTAGCTTTTAAGACCCCAGATGCCACTCACCCAAGTGGTATGCAGAACATTTTCTTTAGAAAAAAAGGAAAGGAAAAATAAACTTGGGTGTGCTAGTTAGTCTAGATGTCCCCTGAAACCGTAGTTCACTGACCCCCATCCCTGTTACTCTGTCCCTTCGAAGAGTTGGGTTGTATTTAGGAAATACTTCAGTTTTGATGAAGTCCAGTTGTGCATACTTCTAGTACATGCTGTCACACCCTTCTCCAAACTACTGTCTAATTTATAGAAATCTCTCTCCCTCCCCACCCTTGTCACCATCAAAGATTTATTTTCTTCTGTGCTTTAATCTTTTGTTGTGTCCTTATAATAATGGTCTCATACAATATTTGTCCTTTTGCATATGGCTAATTTCACTCAGCATAATGTCCTCTAGGAGGTCCCATGTTATCAGATATTTCCCTAAATCATTGTTGTTCTTCATCATTTCATTGTATTCCATTGTGTGACAATACCATAGTTTGTATAACCATTTGTCTGTTCATGGGCATCTACGTTGGTTCTAGTTATTGTGGAGAGAGCTGCAGTAAACATTGGTATGCAGGTATCTGTGTGGTAGCTCTTATTTCTCTGGGATATATTCCAAGGAGTGAGATTACTATATCATACGGTATTTTTACTTCCGGTTTTTTAAGAAAGCATCAAATTGATTCTCATAGTGGTTGTACCATTTTACAGTCCCAGCTATAGTATAGAGGTGCTCCAATCCCTCCATATCTTCTCTAGCATTTATTATTATTATTTTTTGGATTATTGCCAACCTTGCTGAGGTGAGATGGTATGTCATTATAGTTTTGATTTGTATTTCTCTGATGGCTAGTGACTGTGAACATTTCTTCATGTATCTGTTAACATTCTGTATATCTTCTTTGGTGAAGTATTTGTTCATGTCCTTTGCCCACTTTTTAATTGGATTATTCGTCTTTTTCTTGTTGAGGTTTTGCAGTATCTTGTAGAATACAGAGATTAACTGTCAACTAGAATTGCGGTAGCTGAAATTCCTTCCCACTCTGTAGGTAGTCTTTTCACTCTCCTTTTTTTTTTTCATTAAGTGAAAGTGTACAGCCCAAGTTAGTTTTACATACTTGCCTCTATACAATTCTATCTGCTTTCCCCATCCTGTGACAACACACTCCTCCTTTTCTCTCTTTACTGCTAGTATCCTCCCAAGAAACAGCTGTGCTGTCATTTCCATGATTTCTTTTCCCCTCTAGAAAGAAACTGGTAGGACAGCCTTCTCTAAATATATAAAACCATAAAGTACACATACCACATGCTCACTCTGCATCCCTGAGTCTAGTCCATTCTTTGTAGTGTTGACCTCAGTATTGGTTTCAGGTTTGGTCCAGCAGCAAGTCTAGGAGCCATGTTCCCAGGGGAACTTCCAGGTTGTCAGACCATCTGTTCTGGTCTGTTAGTGGAGTTCTTGATCTGCACACCTCTTTTCCTTGTGTTGCATCTGGGACTCTACAATGTGTCTCTTATCAAGGCTGTCTTTGTTGGTGGCTGAAAACCACCTGGCTCCTTTGGTCTCATGCTGATGTAGTCTCCCAATCATATGGGTCCTTCTGTCTGCTGTGTTCATTTTTCCTTGTTTGTGTTTGGTGTTCTCAGTCATTATCTGTTCCAGGTGGATTGGGACCAACTGCTGTTCCACAGATGACAGCTTGCTTGCTTTTAAGACTCCAGCTGCCACTGATCAATATGGGGTGCAGAAGACTCACTTAACAAAAGGCTAGTTATGGCAGTTGACTCCATGTCCCCTGAAAACACGATCCCAAGGCTGCTGTCCCCGCTACTCTATCCTTCGAAGTGTTGGGTTGACTTTAGAATGTTTTAGTTTATGGTGTAGTTCAGTTATCCTGGCCTGCCTTCTACTGAGTGCTGTCACACCCTTTACCTAACTGAATTCATATTGACTATCTGATCTATGACCAACATTCTCCCGCCCTCTCCACCCTGATAGCCATCAAAGAGTCTCTTCTTCTGTGCACAAGTCTTTTTATAAGTTCTTATAATAGTGGTATCATATAACACTTGTCCTTTTGTTAACTGACTTCTCTCAACATAATGTCTTCTAGTTGATAGCAGATTATGAGATGATTTCTAAAATCATTATTCTTCTCTATCACTCCATGGTGTTCCATTGTGAATATGTACCACAGTGTGTTTATCTGTTCATCTGTTGATGGGCACCTAGGTTAATTCTATCTTTTGGCTATTGTGGACTGTGCTGCAGTAAACATTTGTGTGCATGTATCTGTTTGTTCAACAGCCCTTATTTCTGTAGGATGTATTTCATGCAGTGGGATTGCTAGGTCATATGGTGTTTTTATTTCTAGCTTTTTAAGAAAGCACCAAGTTGTTTTCCAAAAAGGCTATACCATCTTAGATTCCCATCACCAGTGCAGGAGAGTTACAGTCTCTCCACAGCCTCTCCAGCATTTGTTGTTTTGTGTTTTTTTGATTATTGCCAACCTCGTTGGGTGAGATGGTATCTCATTGTAGTTTTGATTTGGATTTCTCTAGTAGCTAATGATCATGAGCATTTCTTCATGTGTCTTTTGGCTGCCTGAATGTCTTCTTTCATGAAGTGTCTGTCCATGTCTTTTGCCCATTGTTTAAGTGGATTAGTTGTATTTTTCTTGTTGCTTTTGCAGTAGCTTGTAGATTATGGAAATTAGGTGTCATTCTGATATGTAGTTGCAAATCTTTTTTTCCAATTCTGTGAGCAATCTTTTAACTCTCTTGATAAAGTCTTTGGATGAACACAAGTGTTTGATTTTTAGGAGTTCCCATTTTTCTGTTTTCTGTTGTTAGTGTATCATTGGTAAGATTTTGTAGTCTGTCTAAGCTGTGCTTTAGAACTTCCATTGTTGTCCTTATTTTTTTGCTTCTGTAATCTTCATTGTTTTAGGATTGATATTTAGGTGTTTTATTCATTCTGTGTTACTTTTTTGTGTAAGGTGTGAGATATGGGTCTTATTACAGTTTTTTGCAGATGGATGTCCAATTTTGTGAACACCATTTGTTAAAGAGACTGTTCATAACCCAGTTGACAATATATGGGCCTTTGTCAAATGTCAAGTGTTCATAAGAGGATGGTGGTATTTCTGGATTCTATATTCTGTTCCATTGGTCTGTATGTCTGTTTTTGTACTAGTACCAGGCTGTTTTGACTACCTTGGCAGTATAATAGTTTCTAAGGTTGGGTAGTGTGAGACTTCCCACTGTGTTCCTCTTCTTCAGTAGTATCTTAGTTGTCTGGGGTTTCTTCCATTCACGAACAGAGTTGGTGATTTGTTTCTTATCTTATTAAAAAATGACATTGGTGGGGGCAGAGTCAAGATGGTGGACTAAGTACATGTCTCCTTATATCCCTCTGGAAATCAAGACCTGGATTGATAATCAAACGGAGCCTTCTGGTCACCTAGTGAGCCCCAGGACACAACACAGGGCTCTTAATTTGGACTTCATACCACTGAATAAAAAACCACCTCTCTTTCACTGACTCTTGCTCCTGGTTAGCCCAGGCTCTCATGGACTGAAGGTAACTCACCATTGTGACTTTTTTTCTCTGTCTTGGCTGGCAGGCAGAGCTGGGTCTTGCCTAGCGGGATAAACAGGCAAAATTGCCATATTTTGAGAGCCAGGCTTAGGACTCTATACAGCTAGCCAATTTGGGCCTCTATTTTTATCTCTGCCACAGCATGGTTTCTATGGAACTGTGGGCCCTATGTGCAGGATGCCATGTTGGATAAGGAGATTTTAGTGGGACCAGGTGCTCCTTGAATACTCTGGGGGTCAGTTCTACTCTGGCCCCTAGGGTCACCATGAGTAGGATCTGACTTGATGGCACTTGGCTTGGCTTAATTTTTAGCCAGGGAGCCAGTGCATGAAAACAGGACAGTGCTTCTGTGACAGAAAAGCAGTAGTTTACACAGTGTTGCCTACAGTGGGGGCCCGGCAACAGAGGCTCAGGACTCACTACATCTCAGCACCTTTAGCCCCTCTATCTGCAGACTGTGCGGAGGGCGCCATCTTAGATACGGTGGCTGCAGCTGGACCTAATTCTTAGCTTAGGAGCCAGAGCCTGCTCACAAGAGAGCGCTTTTCTACCAGAAAAGCAATAGTTTACACAGTGTTGCCTAAAGCTGGGCCTTGTCAGCAGAGGTCAACAGGGCAGTAGCATTGCTGTATTTTGAACTAGTTTGTATCATCTGAGGTTGAATGTAGAGATGATTGCTTTGCCAGTTGGGAAGAGGGACCTCTACACCTGAAAACCTGATTGACTTGGGAAGTGGTCAGATACCTTTTGTTTTACATTTTAAGACAGCCTAGAGAAACATCTGCGGTCCATCCTCACAGTACCTCTCCCAGACTCGACTTACTCACATGGGACCCAAAAAGCAACAGACACTTGTGGCAAACAAGAAATCACACATGGCTTCAGAAGGCTCCCAAACAAAACAACAAAGGAGTTTTCCAGATGAAGAAACTTTTCTGAAATCATCACAAGATGAATACAAAAAGATTATATACGGAGCCCATCTAGACTTTATACAAAATGCAGCACAACAAAATAAAAAATTAAGCAAGCTGTTCGATCTGATGGAACACCAGTACTCTGAAATCCAACAGATCAAGAACAAAATCAAAGACATAGAAACTTCCATTCAAAGCCAAGAAAACAGAATGGAGTGATTATGATGAAAACTATGGTGCCATCATATTAAAAAGAGGGATGTACTACAGTTGTTATAGTCCTTCCAGATGTTGAGGAAGATGACAAGACTGGTAGTAATTAAAATTGGGTTTATATATAATTTCTTAAGGGGGATCTTAGGGAAGGCAACCACAAAGCACAACAAAGAAGCAACTTACCATATCAAGAAATGTAACACAGGAGTCTCAACAACTACAAAACCAGCTCTGAAAAAGGTCAAAAATCAACTCACTAAAAAGAATGTCCAATAACAGACTAATAAGAACTACAGATGAAACATCAACACAAAAATAAACATATCACAGTACTGAACACTGACAGGGGCCTCTTGGCCTGCCTATCTCCTGGTCACACATCAACATCTCCATGGGAAAGCTAAGAGTTACACTCTGATGCGGACTTGGAAAGTAAAAAATTAGACTTGTTTTAATCAAGAGAACTACTTTCTCTACCTTAGATTACCCAAGGGACCCCATTCTCCAAACAGACTGTGTGAAGTTTGTTCATATGTATGATAATGTCCAATGAGGCCACGGATAAAAAGACACTCCTTTCTATATATCCTTGAATGCCCTGCTGAGTTGCTGAGACCAAAAAAAAAAAAAAAAAAAAAAATTAGTAATTGAAACACAAGTAAGACTTAAAATTGGTTTGAGGATATATACCAAAGAAATAGTCTGGTTATGTGAGGGTTTTTGGGACCTTGCCATGCCAAATACCTGGCTTGTGCTGTTTGAACCAAGATGTTTTTTATAAATGTGCAGCACTGTTACTGAGTCAGATTTTAAAATCCTATAAATTACCAACTCCACAACACCTCTAAAGAACTGCCTGAGTTGGTCCCCTTTATCAGGGGTTGCTGGAGCCAACTGTCTGAATGGTTTGGGTCTGTATTATAATCATCCTCCTCATTTACATCTTTAGGCCCTGTATCCTGAAAATAGTTACCAAGAGAATGATCCATACCCTAAATTTGTTTGTGGTAATCTCCCCCTGAAATCCAGAATCCACGTATTTTGGGGTGTAACAGGACATAGTGGCCTTTTACCCCTCCCGTGTCTCCTCCCCTGTGCTGACAGCCTTCACCCCCTCTTGTGCCCCTACTCAGCAGGACATAGCCAGAATGGTCAGCACCCCTTCTTCCCAAGATTGTGAAGGTTGAAAAACAATAGGGGGTGGGGACGTGACTGAAACCTGCTGGAGTGGGGCTCCAGACCCCATTTTCAAAGGGAAAATTAAAGTAGGTAGTCAGGACTAATTCTTTACCTGTTCTTAAAATTCCTGGCTTCTTAACACTACCTGGCTCGGGCAGGAAATCACACATTAACTTACAGGAGCTACTGAGATAAAATTTGTAGCCTTTACAGCTTTCTTAGGATCATCAAACAAGTGGAGGTACCAATTTGAAGACCACCTGCTCAGGTGACAGCCAAAAACTTTCTGAACTTCAGTTCTGATGCATATTCTGCCTGGCCTGATGCCCATCGAATTGCTCTCATTGTTTTCTACCTGACACCTGCCGTGTACTGGCATGCAGCCTCCGTTTTAAAAGCTCTGAGCTTTCCTGGAAGCTTTAACAGGCTTTGAGGAGAAAGATACCATTTGTCACTTGTGTTGCTGGCAATACAGAAATGGAAATCTTTGATCACGGACCTAAGCACCTGTCTCAGAGATTGGCTTTAATAGCAGGTATTGAGAACCCAGAGCGCTGTCTGGTAACAAATATTTCTGGGTGCTTAGTTTGTAGAGAGCTACAAAACGTATCTGTACAAGGTTGTGGGATAATGAGTCTTGTGGCTTTCTTCTTTATTTTTATTCTTGCTGCTGCTTTCAGTCCAATATATTTAAAAAAAGTTTCACATATTCCTAACATTTTCCCCAACTTACTTTAATGATACTCTTCACTGTCAACAAGCGTGTATGATGAATACACATTATTTAAATAAAGACAGTGATTCAGTTTATCTTATTCAAGGTCAAGTTTATGGTATCTGAAAAATGAGTCATATAAAGAACCTGTAAAAGACACTCGATCCAGCTTTCCTAGCTTTACAAATTAGAAAATTCACCTTCAGAGTGATTATGTATTCAAGATAACTAGCTGGTGACTGAGGAAGAACTAGAACCCTGGCCTTCTGACAGCTAGATTAAGCCACGAATTGCCACATGTAATTGTTTTCAAAGGGAAAGTTTAAACAACATTGTTGGAAAAGAAATTATATGGATTGCAAGGAGTGATTTTTAACCATATTCTAAGCAATGTTAAAATCTAATGAGCATTACACAGGCAGGGGCATAGGTGTTGAGAGTCAGCCAGAGCCAGCCAACACTTCTGAGCATATCCTAATACCTGTGAGACCAGCTAGGGACGGAAAAGGCCTTAAACAACAAGTCATGTCAGTTAAAAATTTTCTAGATGAAGAAGAGTGTCAACTGTGAAGCGTCACTTACCCTGCTTAAAGAACATCTTGCTGTTAAAGTTTGTGCCCTGTGACCTCTGCTTCCCCCTAATGTTATCATGTGCATCTGTTTCTGGGATCAGCCAGCTAAGACCAGAATCCTAGGCATGCACGGTAAGAGACCAGGTTGACCACCATAATGTGTATCACCTAGGAACCAAGAGATCTATGGAAGCAAAATCACCAGGCACATATCATTAAGTGGTGACAGCCCATTTGAGAAACAAGAGGTCCGTCAGCCATGTCTGCACCAAATCCCAGCTTGGATTCTTAATGTGCATGGTTTTCCCAGAAAGTTCATAGGTATGTTTAACTTCCCCCACCACCCCAGTAGTATAAAATGTCTCCCAGCCCTTTGTTCAGGGAGACAGTGGTTTGAAAGCGATCTCCTTGTCTCTATATTTGCTCTGAATAATAAACTATGCCCTGCTTTTAAGTCAGCTTGATTCTTATTCTTTACAGTGTAGGCAGGTGAACCCACTGCATTTGGTAATACTAGGGACTTTCCAAATGCTCAGTGGAGTGTGACCTCTGCCCTAGAGGAGCTTACAGGCTCACAACAGTGTCAGGCATGTAAACAAAATCTGTTGGTCGTGCTAACACCTTGTGATATATATTTAAATAATCTGGGGTACTTACAGTTTCTTTAATAAAACCCCAAATCAAATCCACTGCCTTCACATTGAATCCAACTTATAGCGACCATATGGATTGAATAGAACTGCCCCACAGAGTCTCCAAGGAGCACCTGGTGGGCTTGAACTGCTGACTTTTTGGTTAGGAGATGTAGCACTTAACTCGCTATGCCACCACAGTTTCCATGTCAAACGTAGATTAAAATAATGACAATACATACAAATGCCTATACTATCTTTAAATGTATACTTTGGAAAGTGAGGTTTTAAATACAATTTGGAGATAAGCAAACATCATGGTGTTTACAAAAGTCACTGCAAGAAGTGGTGATTTACACTGAAGTGATCCAAGTTAGCAGCTATCTGTCCCATTGGCAAAGGGTGCTGGAGGAGTAGCCATGCGCACAGCATTTTTCCTAAGTTTTCTATAGACGATGCAGCATTTATTGTCTGCACCCATTGTGGGTGATTCTTATTACTTCCCACCCTTAGTACATCACTGTTGCTCTCATGTATTTATTTAGTCAGTATATTAACTAATTATTTTCAGAATGATCATTTGTCAGTGACTAACCATTTCTGTTTCTGGAATTTAGAAAGCATCACAAACATCAATACTTTGTCTTTGGTCTTCTGAATTGAACTACTTTTACACGACCAGGCCACTGCTTCTTGGTGAGTATCTTGCTTTCTAATTCAAAAGCTCTAAACAATAGCGATAACTGTTACTGGTTTTTTAGTAATCTGTATGGAACTGAAAATCATTAAAATATGTATAGGGAAGAAATCTGGTCCCTGATTATTACTGAATCTTTTTATTAAGATATGTGACAGAGAGGACTGAAGGACAGTCCATAGGGTGATTGGACTCTGGAATCCTGTACCAACCCTGAACTGAGAAAGAAACAATGTTTTGGAGAAAATTCCAAAAGAAAAACAAAAGATGGAAAAGCTGTGGCATAGGTTACACACATTATTATTCCTGTTATAACACTGATGGGGTCACTTGCCAGATCCCAAACCATGCTCAGAAATAGGAATGTGCCAGTCGTGAGTAAGACAGATGGGCCAGCCTGCTCTGGGCTCAGAGTCTATTGCGGACAGGCTGTTTTGTTTTTTCCCGTGCCAAAGAAAGATCAAATTGCAGTTGTGATAATGTAAGCTTCTTGGAAGGAGGAGCTCCTCGATATGGCTGCATATGATAATCATCTAACCAGTAAACCAAAAAGAGTTGCTGTCAGCTCTGATTCATGACAACCCCATGTGTGTCAGAGTAGAACTGTGCTCCATAGGGTTTACTGGCTGAGTTTTGGGAAGTTGATGGTCAGGTCTTTCTTCTGAAGAACCGCTGGACAGACAGTATCCCCCACCCTTTCAGTTAGGAGCAGAACACCTTAAACATTTTTACCACCCGGGGACGCCAGAATCATTAAGAAGCTCTTAAAAAATATCAGTGCTATAGCATTGATTCGTATAATTACATCTAAATCTCTGTAGGTGAAACCCAGGCTTTGTAGTGTTATAGAAATTGCACAGGCAATTCTAATCTGCAGTAAAGGCAGAGAATCACTGAAGGTGGGGGTAAGGGGATGAGTGCAGGCTGCTCGGGGAGTGATGCTTAAGATAAGCCATAAAGGGTGAGTCATGATGTAAGACTGTGTGAGTGAGGCTGCAAGTAGTGGTCTAAGGGAAAGGCTTTAAGGAAATGCTTTCTATAGAGGGAAAAGATGAGCAAGATTCTTGGGTAAATGTGAACGCTCAGCGGAGTTGGCTAGAGCCAGGTCTTGGGGAATGCCACTGGAAAAGGATGGGGCCTCACTGAGTGATTTCTGCTAACCACTGCAGTTAAGTTAACCATTGCATGAAGAAGTCTGGATTGTATTTTAACAGTTATGGTTATGAGGGATAGGACATATTAGATTTGTGTTTTTGTAAATTTTGTACATTACAGTACTGGGGATGAGTTGAAGAAGGGTAAACCTTCAAAAAGTCTAACTAGGCCACTGTTGCAAGTTCAAGTAAAGATGATGAGAGCTTGCCCATGGTTGGTTGCAGTGGGGGAGAGAAGTGGACAGATTCCAGAGGCACAAGAGCCAGAATTAATAGGATTTGGTGATTGATTTAAGGTAAAAGAGAGCCAGAGGGAGGAAGTCAGGAATGACAACTGGATTTCTGGTTTGGGTTACTGGGTATAGTGATACCATCCCCAAATATATTTAGAGAGGGAAGGGACAGTGGAATATGAGATTGGACATAAGGACTTCAGTGTGCCTGGAAGACCTTCAGATGGAGGAGTTCGGGAACATGGGTTGGAGTGTGGCAGGAGCTGAAGGTAAACTGGGGTTATTTATGTAGAGAAGACAGCTGAAGGCATGGGTATATTCAAGCAGAGAAGAAAGGAAGGAACCATGTGATCATGGATTTCTTGAGTCCTGGAGAGACACTGGTGGCTGAAGTTGAGACACTCGTGTCTATTGTAGGATAAAGGGTCATTATTTACTCACATCTTGTAGAAGTGGAGTTGAATAAAATGAGCGTCAGAGAGGCATTTACATATTGGTGAATTAGCTGGTTTCTTGTTACCTCTGAAAGAGGTGCTCTTAATCTTTTTTCTCTCACATGTGGCCAGAGGAGATCAAAAGTCTGCAGTCTTCAGCAACCAGCCTGGTTGAGGGCAGTAGTGTATCTAAGGTCTGGCAGATACGGGTACTTAAGTGGCAGACAAAGGCACTTAAAAGGAGTGGGGGCAGCACTGAGTAATTTCTGTTAATGACTGAAGTTTCCAGCAAGTTAAAACTAATACTTTTGTATTTGAGACCCCCTGCTGGTATAGTGGTTAAATGCTACAGCTGCTAACCGGCTCAGGACTTCAAATCTGCCAAGTGCTCCTAGGAAACTCTACGGCGGAGTTCTACTCTGTCCTGTGGTTAGAACTGACTTGATGGCTTTTTTTTTTTTTTTTTTTTAAATGGGTCAGGGCAAACTATGATCATGCTCTGCTGAGTGTAGAAAGAATAAATTAAATAAAAAAATGACTGAGCATATCATGGACCAGTTTTTCATCAGTGAAAGCAGGGAAGGTGCAGCTGTAATTTCCATTAATGTTACAATGTGTTAAGTAAAAGGTTAACAAGCTTGACGTATTTTTGAGCTGATATTATGGTGAAGGTATCTAAAAGAAGAGTGACAGATGATTGGACAGAGGTATAGCTTTAGTACCTACCATAGGTGATATTTTCCACAGATACACTCTGGGTCAGGGTGACCATGAGGAAAAGGGCAGGACTATATCACCTCAGGAAAAATTTGTAGTCTCAAACACTGAACTCTTAAGCTGTTGTTGCTGTTAGGTGCCGCTGATTCAGCTCCAGCTCATAGTGACCCTATGAACAATAGAATGAAACACTGCCTGGTCTTGCACAATGTCCATAATCATTTTTATGCTTAAGCCCATGGTTGCAGCTACTATGTCAATCCGTCTCGTCAATAGTCTTCCCCTTTTTCACTGACCCTCCACTTTACCAGGCATGATGTCCTTCTCTGGGGACTGATCCTTCCTGACAACATGTCCAAAGTTTGTAAGATGCAGTCTTGCCATCTTTGCTTCCAAGGAGCACTCTGGTTGTACTTCTTCCAGAACAGATCTGCTTGTTCTTTTGGCAGTCCGTGGTACAGTGAACATTCTTCTCCAACACCACAATTCAAAGGCATCAATTCTTCCTCTGTCATCTTTGTTCACTGTCCAGCTTTTGCATGCATGCGAATGTGGTTGAAAATACCATGGCTTGTGTCAGGCTCATTTTAGTCTTCAAGATGACATCTTTGCTTTTGAATACTTTAAAGAAGTCCTTTGCCGCAGATTTTCCCAATGCAGTGCATCTTTTCATTTCTCGACTGCTGCTTCCACGGGCATTGATTGTAGATCAAAGTAAAATGAAATCCTTGACAACTTAATTTTTTTTTCCATTTATGACTATGTTCCTTACTGATCCAGTTGTGAGGATTTTTATCTTCTTGATGTTGAGGTGCAATCCATACTGAAGACTGTGGTCCTTGATCTTCATCAGTAAGCATTTCAAATCTTCTTCATTTCCAGCAAGTAAGGTGGTGTTGTCTGCTTAATGCAGGTTGTTAAGGATTCTTCCTCCAATCCTGATGCCTCGTTCTTCTTCATATAATCTAGCTTCTTGGATTATTTGCTTGGCATACAGATTAAAAAGGTATGGTGAAAGGATACAACCCTGATGCACACCTTAGCTGACTTTAAAGACTTTAAACCATGCAGCGTCCCTTGTTCTGTTAACTCTTAATTTAGGCACCCCAAAATATTGTCTCACTATCACATATGCCCTTGATTTCTGGAGAACAGCTGAGGCCTAAGGTAGTACAGGTAGTCTCCATTTTATGGTGTATTCAAGTTCTAATAAACCGCACTTTGGCCTTTTTGGTTTTATTTTATTTTATTTTTGGTATGTCATATTGTTAAGTATGTTACATATGTGTTGCAATTCCTGATTTACTGAGGTTATCATTCTCAGATGTTCACTTCCAGATATTTTAGGTAATGTTCCCAACCAGAAAAAGCAATTAAAGACTGGATTTATAAAGATATTGATGACCAAAGGCAGTGATAATGAAAACTTAAAAAAAAAAAAAAGTCTTTGAATTTTGTCAAACTGAGTTAAGACAGAGTTGTCAGAATGGAACCCAACAAAGTCTGTCCCCATCTGTAGGATACATGTAGTCACATGGAGTGGTAGGGGTTAAGCCAAGCCAAGTGCGTTGAGTCGGATCCGACTCATGGCGACCCTGGGGTAGGTGTTAAGTCTTTGCTTTTCTACACATACAGGTTTTACAGCATTTATGGCACTCTCTGGTACTTAGCTTGGGCCATTACTTGTATCTGCAGGAAACATAGTTAAAAAAAATAGAAGTCCTACCTTCAAGTGATTTCTTTGATAGGGAAGAAAGAAGACAGCTTGAATCAAACATCTCAGGAGCCACACATAGTATAATTGCAAATTGTGGGCAACATGGCCACAGTTAGGACGAGCATTATGGCCTGGGTGTGAGGCTCATGAGTCTGTGAAAGAGTGAATGTAAGTTGCCAAAAATGGCTGGAATGCATGACATCAGATTCCGAAAGCCATGGGTCTGGCCTCTGAATGTGACCCTTCTACCCCTGCCCACGCATACGGGCTTTCCTCTTTGAGAGGTGAACTTAGCTGGGGAAGTGGCCTTTGTTATGCTGTTTAGATAAGAAGGCACAAGTTTGCTTTGTGAGAGGCTTCCTAAACCCTATTTAAATCAAAGCTTATTTGCTGCACATATACATTTTTTGCTCACTAAATAAAAATGAGCTTCACAATGCAAAGACAGTTGGAGCATCAGAGTTCCCAGCTCTCTGCCTTACCACCAGTGTTTCCTGCGTGGCGTACGTCATCGGTACCAATCACCCGTGCGCAATACAGACCCGTGGACCCAACACAAATAATGCAATTTGATATAAATTATGTAGAAATGAGTTAATGTAGAGTTAAAGAACCCCAAACTACCTATTTTTCTAGCATTTTGCCTTAATGAGAACTTTCAGAAGAGAATAGTGAGATCTGCAACTCTGTTACCACTTCTTTTCCCTCCAAACACTTGTCTCTGCCTTCCCCCGCCACACTTGGCTTTTGGGAGACTAGAGAGCACGTGCTGGTGCACACCGCTGCCACCAGAAGGATAAGCAGTGGACTGGGATGCCCTTCTTCCTTGTTTTTTGAATGGGGCATGAACATTTTACATAAACTACGAAGCCAAAATATTATCCTTTGAACAATTTCTCCATCGAAATTCACCAGTGGTGGTTTCACTTTTTTTTTTTTGTCTGCATTTTGAATTGTTTTGAGAAACAGAGCTGAGGAGCTTCAGAGGTAAAAATAAATAACATTTTATAGTGACTTTCCTATTTTTGCCTCTGGTTTTAATGATGTATCCATTTAAATGTTAGAATTTGCTGTAATGATTTTTTTTCTTTTTTCTTTTGCATGACTGAGTGAAAATGTACATTCCTGTATAAATTTACATGCCCACCTATATGCAGCTTCCACTGCTCTCCCTGTCCGGTGACTGCACACTATTCCTCTCTGCTCCATACATGTCTCATCCTCCCAACAGCCTCCTTTCCCCTCCTCTCCACCCACTCTCCTTCCTCCAGCCAGAGGTCAGCAGGATGATATCCTATAGAAGCACAGAACCATAAAGTGCATCCAATATATGATAATTTATTGAGTTTTTAGTGAATGTTTACACAGAAAGTTAGGGTCTCATTTGACACTTTCCACAGAAATTTTTAGTGAAATCAGTTACATTTATTACACTATCAGCATTCCCTCTTTCTTTTTTGACAGTTTCTACATGTATGTTTTAGTAGCATTGATCACATTGTTTGTGTTATTCAACCATTCTCACCCGTGTTTTCTGAGTTGTGTCTCCCTTATTAACATGAACTCACTGCCCCCTAAGGTTCCTATCTAATCTTTTGAGTTGCTATCCTCAGTTTGATTCCATAAAGATAGTTTTTAAAAGACAATAATGCTCAGGCAAATTTTTTCTTTTTTTTTTTTTACTGGTTATACTGTTGTTTGGTTTAAAGAAGGCTTCAAGAGATATTTTGATTTAAAGTTTAAAGATTATGTAGGGCAATAGTTTTGGGGATTCGTCCAGTCTCCTTGATTCCAGGAAGTCTGGGGTCCCTGAGACTGTAAAATTCTGTTCTGATTTGCTCCCTTCTCATCAAGATTCTTCTATGGGATCTTTGACCAAAAAGTTTAGTAGTGATCTCTGGGAACCATCCAATTCTTCCAATCTCATGGCAAAAGAGGGAGTTGTTCATGGAGGGAATTAGCCATACAGTCCATATCCTGCTCGTATTCCTGCCTCTCCTTTTTCCTCTGTTGTTCCAAGTGAATAGAGACCAAATGTTGGGCTTCACATGTCTACTTGCAAACTTTTAAGACCCAAGACCCCATGTATCAAACTAGTAGATAGGACAATTATTAAACAAATTATTAGGCTAATTGATTGGGATGTCCTATGAAATCATGATCCAAAATTTCCAAACCAAGGAACCAAATTCCATGAGGTATTTGGTTGTACACAAGCAGCCTCAGGAGCTCCTTTTTCTTTTTCTTGTTGCTGTGAATGCATCTTTCATACAACCTTTGCCACTTCAGCTTTTTCAGATGTGTAGCTTATTGACAGCAATAGGCTGTATAACCCTAATCTTAATATAATTTTTATGATAATTTTTAAACATTTCCTTTGCACCTTCAAAATCATACTTAGTGTGGCTAAAATTTCAAATTATAATGTCAATCCAATTTATGAAATACATAGTACATACTAATGTTATAAAAACATTCTCATGCTTTAAAAGAAGCAAAGAATATCTCCCTTTTTTTCATTTTATACCAGATAGTACCTGATCCTTATTCAGCTCCTGAGAAACCTGATGTAGTATAACTATTTACGTACTACTTCTTATCAAGTTTTACATGGACTTGATAAATCTCACATTCATTGCTTTATAGTCAGAATATTAATAACATAATTGGAGAAAACTCAGCTGCTGCTCTTGATAATGGTTTTGATACTGTGTCATAAATGAAAACCTAAGCTAGAGAAATAGCTTCCTTATGTACCTCTGGATCTTGTTATTAGCATTTGAGACTGGAAAAATGATGAAAAACGCCCTCTTACCATTATCATTGCCTTGCTTGATTTCTTCTGCTGTCCGGTCTATCAATACATACAAGGACCAAACCACACAGGTGATTGCGATTATATGGAATGTAACAGAGCAGAATATTTTCCTCCTTTCACTTGTGGACATCTGTAGTTTCTCCCACTGCAGTTAAAACAAACATAAGAAACTGAAGTTTTCACCAAGAAATTTCACTCCTTGTTTACTTCTAAGCATAGTTCATTAGTGAAAAGGAAATGTTAAATAATTATAATTTCAGATGACACTGTAACATTTAAGTCTTTTACAAGTGAAAAGATACAAAGTTTAAGGTATGTATGACTTTACTATATGAGTACATTAAAATACAAATAAAATCTCCTTTTCTCCAAATGAGGTAAATCAAGTCATTTCTGTTCTGCCAGTTCATAGTTTGCTCATTTTTACCGTGAAGGAGTAGTTTCAGTATTTTATGATTTTAAGAAAATATTTCCTTTTGATTGTTTGCATATTACTGCTCTGTGATACTAGGTTTTGAGTCAAGTAGTTTCCAGTTGGCTGCTAACCTAAAGATTGTCAGCTCAAACTTACCTAGAGGCTCTGGAAGAAAGGCCTGGTATCGTGAGCAATACACATGTAGTATCAAGTAACAGACTTGATAGCAGTGGGTTTGGGTTTTGTTTTTTAGGGTAAGAGTTGTTGTTAGGTGGCATTGAGTCAGTTCTGACTCATAGCGACCCTGTGCACAACATAAGGATTAACATATAACCCAATATAGATTACATTCTTAACTGTATATATTTAACAAGTGTTTAAATGACTGGTTGGTATCTGGGAGGACAGTCAGCATTTTCTGTGTACAATTCTTTGCCTAGAAAAATAAATTATATCATCCATGCAGCTGGTGGTCATGTGCTGAGCAATCCCAATTTTTTGCTGCCACAACAGTGGCACTGACTATCAGAACCACTGTCCTTTAATCATACTCCTCGGAAAGGTTGGGGTAATTCTTTCAGTCTGGGAGATGAAGGCCTCCATTTTTGCATTAGTAAGTTCATATCAGGGAATGTTTCCATTATTTAAAGTGATAGATGCTCAACATAAATTTTTAAATGTACCTTACTTGTATAATTCAATGACGCTGATTATATTCTTCAAGTTGTGTACCATGCTCACTCTCCTTTTCCAAATTATTCCTCCACATTAACAATCTCGCTGGCCTTTAAGCTTTTTTTCTTAAGCTTTGCAGTTGTTATCAATCTGATCTCATTTAGATAATTCTTTAGAAGAGCACTATGCTCAAGGCAGACATTCTTTACTGATTAATCTAAAAATATTGTTTGGTTTACAGAAGGCTCTAGAGAAGATATTTTAGGTTTAAAGTTTAAGGTTTAAAACTTATCTGAGGACAACAGTTTTGGTGGTTCATCTACTATCAGTACATCCAGAAAGTCTGGATTCCATGAAAATTTAAAAAGAAATTTTGATTTCTAGCTCCAGTATCATTCTACTTCTCTGTCAAGAATTGGGTGCTTCTGCAATCGATGGTTTAAAGGCCTGGGAGTTCCTCTAGGGGCATGGCCTCTAGACCTGATGCTGTCCCTGGTCATAGATCATTAGTGAGGTCAACTCCAATAGGAATGGATTGGACTTGGTGACACAGAGTGACCATATCGTGTGTACACTTTATGGTTCTATGCATCATTCCTACTGGCCTCTTACTAGAGGGGAGTAGAGAGGGCGGGGAGGAGGGGATGGGAGATTGTTACAAAGATAGGACATGTAGGGAACGGAAAGGAAGATTGTGCTGTCACCAGGCAAGGAGAGCAGAGGGAGCTGCAGATAGGCAGGCATGCAAATTTGAATTGTATTATAAACTTTCACTTAATCACCAAAAAAAAAAAAAAAAAAAAAGAATTAGTTCTTTATTTTTCTTTGCATAATTTTTGTAGAGGAAATAAAATCACGGATTCTTATCAGAGGTGAATTGATGTGCTAAACTTTGCATTATCCATGATTCTTCACAGTATTTAGTCATTATTAAAGTCAGCAAAATCTGTAGAACTTCAGAAGACCTTTCTCCTTTCCCTGTCCCTAACATACAGACATAATTCAATGCAGAGAGACTATGTTACATAAAGTGTGCTACTAACTTTGAGATGTGGTTCAAATTGCTTAATCACTTGGGGCTTCTTACATTGTCTTGATAAGGAAGAATAACTATCTTTCATTTCTTCCTTTATTAACAGACTAATTTTATTAAAGTTGGCAGTGAGCCCAGCTAAAAGTTGTCTTTCCAGCCTTCCCTGGCAAGCCTCCTTGGCAGAAATGGCTGAATAACTCATTTTTGACCAAGAAGGTATCAGCAGATTCCTGGTGGGATATTGAGATTTTGCCTTCTTGATAAAGGTTTTGCCTCTTCTCCCTTCCCTTCATTTTTCACTCTCTGCTACTTGGAATTCATAATTAACAGTTGGAGTATCACAGCCGTAAGGGGAAACTTTAGAATACAAATTCTTTCTAATTTCCCTTCCAGTTTGAAGATTAAGATTCTATAATTTCATTAGTAAGAGAGAGTAGAATACTTAAAGTCTGATCCTGATGCCCCAGAGAACTTCTTAAAGTTTTTAGAGAAAGTGTTATTTACAAACACTATCAGTTTATTCACTCTTACTGGCCAGTCTTTGCTTAGTTTTGCTTGCGGTAATCTATTTAGAGCTAATTAACAGACCTACTTCATGTTGGAGGTTTCCCCTGCATTGAATTATAGTTTATTATTCTAAGTAAATAGTGGAGAGAGCTTACAATATGACTATATAATAAACATGCTTCCTTCAATTTAGATGGGATTTTGAATTCACTATGCATACCTTAGCTTTAGAAAAATTTCATGCCATATATGTGAAAAGATTGATTGTTTTAAACCTAATATTGTTATTGATTTAATTTTAATCTGAGTAAACTGTATAATCATGGAATACAGTTATTTGGCAGCGGCATTTAGTAATTTAGTAGAAATTCCCCGGATTGTTTCAGTAGTCAATAAGGCCAAATAGAAAGTGCATGATACTATAAAAAAGCAGTTTTGGATTTCTAAATTTCTTAAATGTCTCAAATGCTATCTTTAGCAACAGGTTCACACCAAATAAATCCTCATTTGTAAAGCTGAATTTAAAAAAAAACAACCTTAAAAAGTTGAACATTTTAAATCTAGGGAGTACCTGCAAGGTACAAACAGTTAACATGCTAGGCTGCTAACTGAAAGGTTGGAGGTTTGAATCTACACAGAGGTGCCTCAGAAGAAAGACCTGGTGATCTACTTCAGAAAACTCATCCATTCAAAATTCTATGGAATACAATTCTGCTTCTACTCTGACACACATGGGATTTCCTTGAGTCAGAATCTATTCAACAGCAACTAGTTTTCTTAAATCTAAGGCACAATGTGATAAAATAGCCAGACATATATCTGTAGGTCCAAAAGGGGAAGCATCAAGCCATTTTAGATTCCTTTGGGGTCCAAAAAACAGAACCTCTAAAGGTGTCACCTCTAATAGCAGTAACATAGGAAGTGAGGGGAAAGGGCAAACTCATCCTAGAAAAATTGCTACATACCTTGAAAATAATCCCCTTCGGAAGCTATGCACCCACACTTGTGACTAGTCCACCCCGCAAAGCAATTTTAGAATTGTTTTTCTGGAATGGCCATCAGAGCTGTCATCATATTACCGTTGATGTCCTGAATGTCATCAAAATTTCTTCCTTTCAGTATTTTCTTTATCTTTGGGTAAAGAGAAAAGTGATTGGGGGCCAGATCAGGTGAGTAGGGAGGGTGTTCCGATACAGTTATTTGTTTGGTGGCTAAAGACTCCCTCACAGACAACTATACAATTAAGTTTAGGAACCTGCTACCTTGCCACTATGGCCAGTGGCCACTCCAGAGAGTTCCAAAATTGCTTTGAAGGGTGGACTAGGCACTGGCATGGGTGCACAGCTTCCCAAGGGGAGTACGGTAACAGTAGTGATATTCAGCAGCGAAGCATGTAGCCAGCCAAGCCAAGTCACTCAAGCACTTAGAACAATTAAGTTGGCCGACTTAATCGCCGGACCTCTTGCTGTTACTGGGACCACTTGGAAATACAGCAGTCGGGACATAAGTAAGTGTTGTACAACACCGCCCTCTCCTGTGTGATTGTATTATTGCATATACTGCTTTTTACATAGCACCAGCACAAATCAACCTGTTTTACAAATTGTTCATTCATATCCGTGCATTTTCATGTATATACAAAATTTGAATAAATTTATCAAGGTCAAAAAGTGAGAAGCCTATAGAGAAGGCACCTATAGACATAATTCCATGGCTCATTTGAACAAAGGTGTTATGAAAGTGCCTTCGTATTTACAGTGATGAAACTCAATGCAGTTACAAAAAGTTTTTATCACAAAAAGTAGTGATCTTTACAAAGTAGCTACAACATAGAGCCAAACATATTCAAGATAATGAAGATGGTTCAAGACTCACCAGTGTTTGTTGGAGCCAATGAGATGGCACCTAATAATGACCACAGCAAATCTGTACAAATACATGTGCTATTTGTTTTTTTCCTCCCCTTTTATAGAATAACATTTGGCTTATGATAAATATATGGAAAATCTAAGTGTATACAAATAGCAACTTTGATGTAGGTCAAAATCACTGGATACAGGATTTTTGGGTGTGTGAATTCTCCTAACAGCCTCTGTTGCATCTCTGGGGATAGCTGTTAGAAGAGGCTCATGGGGACCACCTTTCTGGCAGAGTTTGTCTAATGCAGTACTTCTCAAGGTATGGTCCTCCAGTTAGCAGCATTGGCATCACCTGGGCACTTGACAGAGATGTAAATTTTTAAGCTCCAACTCTGAGATGACTCTGTGTTGACTTCTTTTCACAGGGCACTCAAAGAATGCCAAGCCTTGCCTGGTCATTGATGATGGAGGGACTCATTTTTGCCTTGCAGGGTAATAAGAGGTACTGCCTTTCCTCTCTAGGTTTTTTTCAGACCTCAGCCTGACTTTAGATTGTGAGTCCTTCAGTCTTCGGGAGGTACGTGTCTCTCTGTGAACACAGTGTTGCTGGCTGAAATGGTAAGCAGTCAATTCCCTCTTCTCCATTGGACCAGGAGAGGGAGACACCCCAGAAGGGATTCATTGTCAGTTTATTGTATTCTCCTCAATCAGCCTTTAAGTTTTCTTCTACGCTTTCAAAATAGGAATAAGCTAAGGTTGGGAAAATCACCTTCACCAAGTCTTAACACCTCCTACATATGCAGTCATGCACTTGGCATGAGGCACTGCAGTCATCTGAGTCTTTGGTACATGCTTTATTGTTCTTGGCATTTGATCCTTTACTGAAAACCCCGAACAATGGAAATAATTTTACGTAACTATTTTTCATGTAGAAATATTCATTTTTTTCTGAAAAGATTTCTGAATTACAGTATAAATGGATTCAAATATTGTTCCTGTGAAGCTTTGTATCTTTTCTGGCTCAATCAAACTGTGCAGTACAATGCCCAGTGTTCTGATTTACATTATTTGCATTTGTATTCTATCCTAAAATATAATTTGAAAACCACTTCTTGAATGTTTAAAAAAATGTTTGTGCCAGCAAAAAATAAAGGTACTTTATTTGTACAATATTTAAACACATGTGGCAGGGACTACATTACCAAATCTATTTCCTCTTTGTCCTTTGTACACTTCCACCACATTTTTTGGCTTTTCACAGTACATATAAAGTCACAGCCAGAACCGGGAGTTCCTGGCCAACCAGCTGAGCAGTTCTGGTTATTTCCTTAATCCGGCATAAACGTAAATGGAAAAAGAACTTTTTAAAAGTCAATACTGCTCTCCCTTGTTCTCAGCCTTTGTAACCATCAAAGACTGTTTTCTTCTGTGTATAAACCTTGAGTCTTTATAACAGTGGTCTCATACAATATTTGTCCCTTTGTGACTGAATAATTTCACTCAGTATAATGCCTTCCAGATTTCTCCATGTTATGAGATGTTTCCCAAATCTGTCATTATTCTTTATTGTCATGTAATATTCAATTGTGTGAATATAGCATAGGTTATCCATTTTGGGAACATAGGTTGATTCCATCTTTTGCCATTGTGGACAACACTGCAAGAGATATCACTGTGCATGTACCTTTTCGTGTACCAGCTCTTATTTCTCTAGGATATATTCCAAGAAGTGGGATTGCTAGATCATATATTATTTCTATTTCCAGCTTTTCAAGAAACTGCCAAATCAATTTCCAAATTGATTATACCATTTTACATTACCATCAGCAATGTAGAAGTGTTCCAGTCTTTCCACAACCTCTCCGCTGTATGTTATTTTGTGTTTTTTGGATTAATGTCAGCCTTGTTGGGGTGAGATGGTATCTCACTGTAGTTTTGGCTTGGATTTTTCTAATGGAAACCCTAGTGGTGCAGTGGGTAAATGCTACCACCACTAAACAAAACAGAAGGTTGGCAGTTCAAATCCGACATGCCATCCTTAGAAACTCTATAAGGCAGTTCTACTGTATTCTGTAAGGTCACTGTCAGCCAGAATCGCTGAATAGCAACTGGTTTGGTTTTTTGGTAATGGCTAATGACCATGAGCATTTCCTCAAGTATCTGTTAGACATCTGAATGTTTTCTTTGCAGTATCTCTTCATATCCTTTGCTCACTTTTTAACTGGGTTATTTTTGTTTTTCTTGTTGAGGCTTTTACAGTATCTTGTAAATTTCAGAGATTCAATGCTGATCAGGTTTGTCATAGCCAAAATTTTTCTCAGTCTGTATGTTGTCTTTGTATTTCTTGGTGAAGTCTTGGGGTGAGCCTAAGTGCTTGATTTTTAGGGGTTTCTGGTTATCTAGTTTGTCTTCTGGAGTTTGTACATTGTTAGTAATTTTTCATATTCTGTTTATGCCATGCATTAGGGCTCCCAGCACTGTTCTTATTTTTAGTTCTGTGATCTTTCTTATTTTGGATTCTATATTTAAGTCTTTGATCTATTTTGAGTTAGTTTTTGTGAGGTATAGTTGGTGTGAGATATAGGTCTAGTTTCATTATTTTTTTGGAGATTAATGTCATTAATTGCATTGTGTCCCCTCAAAAATGTATGTATTGATTTGACTCGGCTATGAGTCCCAATATTAATGTGATTCCTCCTATGTGTTGTGAATTCTGCCTCCATGATATTGATGATGGCGAATGAACAGCAGTTGTGTTGGTGAGGCAGCACTCAAGCTGGAATATAAAGGAGAGAAGTGAGCGGAGTAAGTTGGGAACCTAATACCACCAAGAAGGCAGCATCAGGAGCAGAGTGTGCTCTTTGGGCCTGAGGTTCCTGTGCTGAGATGTTCTTCTTGAATTTGGACTCAGCTTACTGAACTGTGATCATTTCTCTTCTGTGACAATAAATATGCTCTTCATGAAGCCTTCCACTCGTGGTATTTTCTGTTGGAGCAGTACCAGGTGACTAAAACAATTTATATGCAGTTATGTCAATACCATTTTTAAAGAGACGTTCTTTTCCCAGTTTTTGGACTTGGTGCCTTGTCAAATATCAGTTGCTCCCAGGTGGATGGTTTTATGTCTGGATTCTCAGTTCTGTTCTGTGGGTGTGTACATCTGTTGTTGTACCAGTAGCAGGCTGTTTCGACTACAGTGGTGGTATAACACATTCTAAAATCAGGTGGCATGAGGCCTTCCACTTTGTTCTTCAGTAATGCTTCACTTATTGGAAGCATTTTCCTTTCTATGTGAAGTTAGTAGTTAGTTTCTACATTTCATTAAAATGTGCCATTGGAATTTAGATTGGAATTGCATTCTATCTGTAGATCACTTTGGGTAGAAAAGCCATTTTCACGATGTTGAGTCTTCCCATCCATGAGCAAGGTAGGTTTTTTCACTTACGTAGGTCTCTTTTGGTTTCTTGCAGTAGTGTCTTGTAGTTTTCTTTGTATAGGTCTTTTACATCTCTAGTTAGATTTATTCCTAGGTGTTTTATCTTCTTGGGGGCTATTGTAAATGCTACTTATTTGGCGATATTCTCTTTGATCTTCTCTTTGTTGATATAGAGGAATCCAACTGATTTTTGTATGTTTATCTCATAGCCTGATAATTTGCTGAACTCTCCTACTATTGCCAGTAGTTTTTTTTTTTTTTTTTTGTGGATTCTTTAGGGTTTTCTGTGTATAAGATCATATCATCTGCAAATAGAGATATTTTTACCTTACCAATTTGGATGCCCTTATTAATTTTTCTAGACTGATTGTTCTGCCTAGAACCCCCAGAGCAATGTTGAATAATCCTTGTCTGGTTCCTGTTCTCAACAGGAATGCTTTCAGAAGCCCTCCATTTACTATGATATTGCCTGTTGGCTTTATTTAGATGCCTTTTATTATATTGAGGAATTTCCCCTTTATTTCTATTTCTCTGAGTTTGTTTTTTTTAAAATCATGGATGGGTATCGAACTTTTTCAAATCCCCTTTCTGTATCAATTGATAAAATTAAGTGACTCTAGCCTTTTGATTTATTTATGTGTTTGATTACATTGTTTTTCCAATGTTGAACCATGCCCAAATCTCTGGTATGAATCCCACTTGGTCGTGATGAATTATTTTTTCAATATGTTTTTGAATTCTATTGGCTAGAATTTTGCTGAGGACTTTTGCATCTAAGTTTATAAGAGATATTGGTCTGTAATTTTCTTTGTTTATGGTGTCTTTACCTGGTGTTGGTATTAGGGTCATGCTATTTATATAGAATATATCTGGGAGTATTCCACTCTTTTCTGTGCTCTGAAATACTTTTAATAATAGTAATGTTAACTCTTCTCTGAAAGTTTAGAAGAGTTCTTCAGTGAAGCTGTCAGGGCCAGGTCTTTTTTTGTTGGAAGTTTTTAAATTATCTTTTCAATCTCTT
The DNA here is from genome assembly GCA_028571685.1 of Heterohyrax brucei. Taxonomy (NCBI): domain Eukaryota; kingdom Metazoa; phylum Chordata; class Mammalia; order Hyracoidea; family Procaviidae; genus Heterohyrax; species Heterohyrax brucei. The sequence goes on from CM053150.1 coordinate 135,912,255, forward strand.
CTTTTGTTATGGGTTTATTTAATTGTTCTACTTCTGTGTTAGTTTAGGTAGTGTTTTAGTTACCCGGTACTGCTCCAACAGGAAATATCGTGAGTGGAAAGTCTTCATGAAAAGAAACTTTTATTATTCAACAGTCTGGTAAGCCATAGGTCCATTCATAAGTTACAAGTCCATTCAGCATGAGAAATCATCAGAGTCCAGCAGGCCAAGAGTCCAAATTCAAGAAGAACATCTCAGCACAGGAACCTCAGGCCCAAAGGACGTGTTCTGCTCTCGGTGCTGCTGTCTTGGTGGCATGAGGTTCCCAACTTCCTCTGCTCACTTCTCTTTCTTATATCCCACAAGCTGGTAGCTTGAGTCCTGCCTCATCAGCACAACTGCTGCCAATTCTCCATCATCAATATCGTGGAGGCAGGATTTACAACACATGGGAGGAATGGCACCGTATTGGGACTCATAACTGAGTCAAATCAACACATACATTTTTGGCGGACACAGTTCAATCAATGACAGGTAGGTAGTGTGTTTCTAGAAATTTGTCTGTTTTCTCTAGGTTTTCACATTTGCTGGAGTGCAGTTTTTCACAGTATTTTGTTCGGATTTTTTAAATATCAGTTGACTCTGCTGTGGTATCACCCATCTTGTTTCTTATTCAGATAATTTGCTTCCTCTCTTGTTTTTCTTTCATTGGTTTGGCCAGCGGTTTATTGATTTTGTTGATCTTTTCAAAGAACCAACTTTCGGTTTTGTTAATTCTGTCAATCATTTTTCAGTTCTCTAGTTCATTTAGTTCTACTCTGATTCTTATTATTTCCTTTCGTCTGGTGTCCAAGGGTTCTTTTGCTGCTCTTAAAGTGAAACTTTAACTGCTCAAAATTTCCTCACCTTATACACTACTATACCCAAACCAAAAGCAAACCCACTACCATTGAATCAATTCCTACTCATTGCAACCCTGTGGAACGGAGCAGAACTGTCCCCACAGAGTTTTCAAGATTGTAAATCTTTATGAACATACACTGTCACATCTTTCTCCGTTTATCATATTAAGGTAGCATTTTACTGCATGTGAGTGAAAATAACACCTGTAGTAGGAAGCTTGCAGTTCATTACATCATCTGCATGCCTTAGTAAGATATACTGTGCTAGAGGGTAATAAGTCATCTCTGTAAAAGTCCTAGGGCTTGCCACATTGGGGAAATTTCTAGAGGATCTGATGATCTGAGTCAGAGTTTCCCAGCAGCAGTAGCAGTGTTAAGCTGGGAAATCCAGTATTTTGGGTCCCACCCCAAACTTACTGTATCAGCAACTCTCAGAGTAAGGCCCAGGGTTCTGTGTTTTAACAAGGCTTGAGGTGATTCTGATGCAAGTTTGAGGATTTCTGGCACCATGAGAACACTTGGCAGAGTTCTGTGGTCGCCTTAGTGGACTGGGTGTTAAAAGTAGCACTTAGGATGAACTTTCCAGGGAAGAGAGTCAACAAACCAGCCTGATTATTTGCTGTGATAGAAATATTTCAGGGTAAATGAAAAATAGCAACTAAGGGAATTTTTTCTGAAACAAAATCAGATAGTTTGGAGTTAGCTAATCTATTACAGAATCAAACTGATAGCATTTTTCTTTTTTTTTTTTAGTTTTTAAATTAGTGTTTAGCTGACATGAAAGCTTGTATTAGTTTCAATTCACAGTACTTTGGGAGAAAACCAAACAACAATTTTTAAAAATTTATCTCTTGAGACTTTATTGACTCCCCAAATTCATAAATATGCCTATGTAAACAATTTCCCTCTTAAAATGTATTGAAGAATAGTAGTAGAAAAATGCAGCTTCTTCAGACTTTTAGTCTGATGAGTAGAAAACAAGAATGGCATGTTGAGATGCAGATGCCAGGCAGCTGGCTGATGTCACTGACTGGGTAAAGCACTTTGGAACACAAGTCAGAAAGTGTGCATAATGCAGACGTGGCCATCAATAGAATTATGAAATACCAAATGCATGTACCTCCATGCTTTCTTACAGTCATAACTGCAGATTTTATGTCCATAAAAGCTCTGTGAATCTATTGTAATCTCCTAGACAATTTTTTTTGATAACAAATTTTATTGTGATTAAAAGCAATTTAATAATCTATGTTAATTTGCCATATTAGCACCTGGAGCTTTCACTACTGTATTCTAATTGCTTCCTTCCACTCCTTGTAGCATACTTCCCCTTTCATCTAGAACTCCCCTCGACTCTTTGATCAAGATGTGAACCTGTTATCATCTCGGCTCTGACAGTGAGCATCTTGAACAGCCCCATGTACATATTAAGCCCTAGACAGTCTTTCCCACTAACTATTTCTCTCTTCCACTTTTGGTCCACCAATCACCAGTTTTTGCAAAGCCTAATGTGAAGGGTCATTGTGTATTTTTGGTTGAGTACAGTTCTTCACAGCAGAACAAGGGAAAATACTCTACTTCAGCATGGTTTAGGACCTACATCCAAAGAAATTATGTACATAAATGATGAGGTAATGGGTCATGTTTCCAAAACAGCCTGTGATGTTTCCAGTTGAAATATAAACATTAAGTTAGCAGCTATCATCTTGGGCCATTTTGAGCACATGTTGATGTAGAGTTGAGGGAAGTAGTCACTAAAATGTTATCTTTGATTCCTAGGCTAGGATAAAGATGATACTGCCATGGCCCCTAGGGTCGCCATGAGTCGGATCCGACTCGACGGCACTTGGCTGGCTGGCCATGAAATTTATAGTCTTACTTAAAAAATCATTTACACATTTTCCCACAAGGAGGAGGGATACTTGGAAACCTGAAATTGATCTTTTTGCTCCTTAGTTTGAGTCTCCTTTTGCAGAACAGCTGAGGAATGTGTACTCCCTGAACATGGAGCGGAAAATACTAATATTTATTGACTGTTGGGAGTCTTTTATAGTTAGAAGTAGTTTCAGTCCTAGTTGTCTAACACAATCCTCTGAGGAACTACTTACCAATATACAAGTCAGGTGTATACTGAATCCATCGTGGTGACGTGAGCTACAGCTTTGGCAGTTCGCTCTGGCCATGGTTCAAGGAATCTTAGGAATAAAGGATCTGGTCTCAAATTCTGTCTCTGCCAGAAATCACTGTGTGGCCTTGGGTGACTTTCTTTAATTCTCTGCCCTTCAGTTTCTTTGTCTGTGAAATAGTGCTAAGAATAGTACCTACTTTGCAGGAGAAGATTTAAATGAGTTAATGCATCTAAGTGCAGAACAGTACTAGGCACTTAGTAGGAGTTTAATGAACACTGATGATTAGGATAACTTGGAATTTGTAGCACCACATCCATTTTTGACTTGGCTTGTTCTTCTAGATTAATGCATCAAATTGATAACATCACTGAAGGATGAAAAAAGGATGAATTTGAATTTTTCATGCAGAATTAAGTTGGCCAAAGCCCCCTGTCTATTTTCTAAATACAAATAGATTTTTCTGGACTCTGTGTCACATAGCAAGGAAATGCAGTGTGTTTTTGTCAACTATCTGAACAATGAGGAGGGTGAATGGATGATTTACTATGTACTTACTAAGCAGAATCATTTAAAAAAAACTGCAAAATGAGAGCTTCTTTATTGTTAAGAATAAAAAAAATTCAGTTTATAATATATGACTTACTAATTTTTCAGTTTTTTAATCTAGAAATTCAATTCAGAGTGCTATGTTAAGGCTTCATAACATTTGGATGATAGAATATATGAAAGGTTACAGATAATCAAGCATTCCACATAAACTCAAAGCATAATGTTGGTGTGTTGGTTTTTATTATATCTTCCTTGAGTAATGTAGAAGGTGGAAGACAACCTGACTGGAGAACTCTCCGGTATGCCCCAGGGCTGTGATTCTGACCATTTTAGTGTCTACAAGACCCTAGAAGCTACCTGAGAATGGACAGAAGAAAGAGTTGACTCTTTTCTCAAAAGTTAAATAATGGGTTTCTATGTAGAATGATCTTTAAAGTTTGCTTCACCATGAGTCGGATCCGACTCGACGGCACTTGGTTGGCTGGCTTTCTAAAAAAAATTGAGATTGGACAATGTAATAATGCTAACCAAAAATGATTTACATTGCTTTACAGTATTTACAGTAATACTTGAAACAACCAATATCAGTTGCTATCTAGGTCAATTCTGAGTTATGAAGATGCCATGTGTTAGGGATACCACAATGATAGCCCAGTTTCCTTTTTTAATTTTCAAACTGATTGTCTTCATCTGAGACCTACTTCATTCTGACTTCTGCCTTTACCAGTTGCCTAATATTCTGCTGAGATCAACAATGACTTCAAATTTGATTAACCAATCAAATTCAGTCCTACTCTTACCATGCTTATCTGTCTTAGTAGACACTGGTGATCCCATCCTTTTAATTCTTTCCGGTTAGCTTCCCTGACATCAGTCTCTCTCAAGTCTCTACCTGTTTCTCCCTCATCTTTTCAGCCGTCAGTGTACTCCCCTTCTTAGGATGCCCTTGTTTCTCCTCCCATTGCTGTGCCCAGATCCTTTGCAAATAGCTTCTTACTTTAGACATGATCTTTTCCTGTCATTCCCTCCATATTTTAATGAAATGTTCCTGTATTAGTACACAGGGAAGTCACATGTGTAAGGTAAAAAAGAGAAAACTAAGAATCTCGTGTTACAGATAGAAGTTGGTTGTATCAACTTTAAAGTGCTTAGCATAGCTGTGTGAATCTCTTTAGCTAACTTAGTTATCTTTATTATGATTGAATGAAAGTGTACATTCCCATATAAATTGCATGCCCACCTATATGTAGCTCTCACTGCTATCACTCCCACTGCTCTCCCTGCCCGGTGACAGCACACTCTTCCTCTCTACTCCATACATGTCTTATTCTACCAACAATCTCCGATCCTCTCCTCTTCACCTACTCCCCTTCCTCTAGTAAGAGGTCAACAGGACAGCATCCTATAGATGCATAGAACCATAAAGTGCACACATGATATGGTCACTCTCTGTCACCAAGTCCAATCCATTCCTGTCTGAAGAGTTGGCCTCCATTATGATTTATGGACAGGGGCAGCATCAGGGCCAGAGGCCATGCTCCGAGGGGAGTCCTGAGGCCCATGGACCATCAATTGTGGTCTTTTCATGGAGCTCTCAGAGTGCACCCCTTTTTATTCTTGTGTTGTCAGTGAGCTCCACCATGGCTATCACTGGTGGTGGCCAGGCACCATCTGGTTTTTCTGGTCACAAGTCGATGTAGTCACCCACTCACATGGGTCTCTCTGTCTTCTGGGTTCTCTTTCCCCAGTGTCATTTTGGTATTTGGTGATCATCCGTTCCTGCTAAGTTGGGACCATTTGCTGTACCCTCAGATGGCAGCCTGACAGTGTTAAGACCCCAGATGCCACTCACCAATGTAGGGTGTAGAGGGCTTTCCTTGCAAAATGCTAGTTGTGCCAGTTGGCCTCGGTTTCCCCTGAGAGCATAGTCCCTGGCCCCGCACCACAGCTACTCTGTCCTTGTAATATTGGATTAAGATGGGAGGAGTAATCATGTTATGCTGAAGTCCAGTTGATATTGATCTTCTTTCTAATGTGTACTGTCCCGTATTTCGCCCAACCAAGTTTCCATCAACTATCTAATCTAAACTCTCCCCACATTGCCCTTCCACCCTCCCCACCCTTGCAGTCGTCAGAGAGTCTTTTCTTCTATGCATGAGTCTGTTTTTAAGTTCTTTTCATAGGGGGATTGCATTGTGTAAGTACATTCCTTTAGGCAAAATAGACATTTTCACTATGTTAAGTCTTCCTATCCACGAGCCGGGTAGGTTTCTATGTATTCTATGTATTTATGTAAGTCTCTCAGTTTCTTGTAGTAAGGACTTGTAGTTCTCTTTGTAAAGGTCTGTTATTTCTCTGGTTAGATTTATTTCTAGGTACTTTATCTTCCTAGGGGCTATAGTAAATAGTATTGATTTGGTGATTTCTTCATTAATAAAGTATAAAGGAGTCCTACTGATTTACTTATGTTTACTTTGTGTACTGAGATTTTGCTGAACTCTTCTATCAGTCTGAGTAGTTTACATACGGATTCTTTATTAGTGAATAGGGACATTTTTACTTCATTTTTGCTGATGCAGGTGCCCTTTATTTCATGGTCTTGTCTAATTGCTCTGGCTAGAACTTGTAGTACAATGTTGAATAGGAGAGTGGAGAGTAGACATCCTTGTCTACTTCCTGTTCTCAGGGAAACTGTTTCTGTCTCTCTCCATTCAGAATGATGTAGGCAGTTGACTTTGTATGAATTGACCTTATTGCATTGAGGAATTTGCCATCTATTCCTATTTTGCTGAGAGTTTTCAGCATGAATGGGTGTTGGACTTTATCAAATGGCTTTTCTGCATCAATAGACAAGATCAGGTGATTCTTGTCTTTTGTGATATTTATGTGATTGATCACATTAATTGTTTCTCTGATGCTGAACCAGGCTTGCATCCCTGGTGTGAATCCAACTTGGTCATGATGGATTATTTTTTGGATATGTTATTGTGTTCTATTGGCAAGAATTTTGTTGAAGATTTTTGTGTCTAGATTCATGAGTGACATCAGTCTGTAGTTCTCATTTTTGGCTGGGCCTTTCCCTGGCTTTGGTACCAGGGTTATGCTGGCTTCATAGAATGAATTTGGGACTACTCCATCCCTTTCTATGCTGTGAAATAGTCTCAGTAGTATTGGAGATAACTCTTCTCTAAAACCTTGGTAGAATTCTGCAGTGAAGCCATCTGGGCCCTGGTTTTTTTTGGTTTGCAGTTTTTGGATGAATTTTTCAATCTCTTCCTTTGTGATGGGTTTATTAAGTTGTTTTGCGTCACCTTGTGATAATTCTGGTAGGTGATATGAGTCAAGGAATTTGTCCATTTCCTCTAGGTTTTCACAGTCTTTCATAGTATTCTGTTATGATATTTTTTATTTCTGTTGGATCTGTTATGACAGCTCCCCTCTCATTTCTTATTTGAGTTATTTCTTTTCCTGTTTTTCTTTAGTAAGTTTAGCCAATTGTTTGTCAATTTTGTTGATCTTTCCCCAAAACCAGCTTTTGGTCTTTTCAATTGTTTTTCTATTCTCTAATTCATTTGGTTCTGCTCTAATCTTTATGATCTTCTTTGTTCTGGGCCTGAGGGGTTCCTCTGTTGTTCTCTCTCTACTTGTTCAAGCTGTAGGGTTAGTTCTTTTATTTGGTTTCTTTTGTCCTTCCAGATGTGTGCATTTATGGAGATAAACTGACCTCTGAGCACTGCTTTGGCTGTATCCCATAGATTCTGGTAGGAAGCATTTTCATTCTCACTGGAATCCATAAATTTCTTTATTTCATCCTTGATTTCTTCTATAACCCATGGTTTTTTGAGCAAGCTGTTGTTTAGTTTCCATGAGTTCCACTTTCTATCTATGTTTTATCTGCTATTGATTTTGGCTTTTACAGCTTTATGACCTGAGAAGATGCTTTGCATTAATTCAATGTAATGGATTTTGTTGAGAATTGTTTTATGTCCTAACACATGGCTTATTCTGGAGAATGTTCCATGTGCACTGGAGAATAAGGTGTAGTTGTCTTTCTGATGAATAGAAAGTTCTGTATATGTTGGCGAGATCTAGTTGGTTAATTGTGGCAATAAGGTCTTCTGTGTCTTTACTGAACTTTTTTCTAGATGATCTGTCCAGTATTGAGAGTGGAGTGTTGAAGTCTCCCACTATTATTGTGGAGTGATCTATCTCCTTTTTGAGTGCAGCCAGTGTTTCTTTGACGTATTTAGGTGCTCTAATATTAGGTGCATGAGTATTTAATACTGTTAAGTCCTGTTTGTGTATTGAAACTTTCAGCAATAAACAGTGTCCATCCTTGTCCATGATGGTGTATTTTACATTAAAATCTATTTTATCTGAGACTAGAATTGCCACCCCTGCTCTTATTTGTTCATTGTTAGCTTGATATACATTCTTCCATCCTTTGATTTTCAGTTTGTTCATATCTTTAAGTCTAAGGTGAGTTTCTTGTAGGCAACATATGGATGGGTCATGTCTTTTGATCCAAGATGTCACTCAATGTCTCTTTGCTGGAGCATTCAGTCCATTAACATTCAATGTAATTATTGATAGGTGTGTGTTCAGTGCTGCCATTGTGATATGTTTATTTTTGTGTTGATGTTTTCTCTGTTCTTATCAATCTGTTCTGGGACATTCTTCTTTGTGAGTTGATTTTTCACCTTTGTCAGGGTTGGTTTTGTGGTTGTTGAGGCTACTGTATTATGTTTCTTGATATAGTATGTTGCATCTTTATTGTGCTTTACAGCTGCCCTTATGATCCCCTGTAACAAACTATGTATAAACCCAACTTTAATTACTACCAGTCTTGTCAACTTCCTCTCCATCTGGAAGGAATATAACATCTGTAGTACACCCCTCTTTTTAATATGATGACATCATGGTTTTCATGATATCATCACTATATCATTTCTTCCACTATTATAGCTTTGATTGAGTTTGGAGCCTTCCCTGACTGAGTAGGACTGTGGGTGATGTGTCCTCCTAAAATATAAAGTTAGTGGTTTTGTTCTTCTAAGCCAAGAGATTCTTTCAATATTTCTTATGTCTTTGGTTTGGTTTTTACAAAGTCTCTGAGGTACTGTTTATCTGCGAATGTCTTAATTTCATTTTCATATTTGAAAGATAGTTTTGCAGAATATATAATTCTTGATTGGAAGTTCTTCTCCTTTAAGTCTTTGAAGGTGTCATCCCATTGTCTCCATGCCAGCATTATTTCTGCTGAGAAATCCAACAAAAGCCTACAGGGTTTCCTTCTGAATGTTAGCTTTGCTTTAAGTCTGGCTGCCTTTAAGAGTTTCTGCTTATTTTGATTTTGTTAAGCTTGATTATAATACACCTTGAAGTCTTTCTTTTGAGATCTACATTGAGTGATGTTCAATATATATCTTGGATATCTATATTCTCCTCTTTCATAATTTCTGGGAAGTTTTCTGTCAGCAGCTCAGCAGTGATACTCTCTGTGTTCTCAGATGTCTCACCCTGTTTGGGAACTCCAATTAATCATAGACTGGTCCTCTTAATAGAGTCCCACATGCTTCTCAATGCCTCTTCATTTTTCTTGTTTCTTTTTTCTGATTTCTCCTCGTAGATAACTGGAGTCTGTAGCTCTGTCTTCCAAATCGGAAAGGCTATTTTCCATTTATTCCATTCTGTTTTCTTGGCCTTCAATTGGAGTTTCTATGTCTTTGATTTGGTTCTTGATCTGTTGGATTTCAGTGTACTGGTGTTCCATCAGATCAAACAGCTTGCTTTATTTTTCATTTTGCTGTGCTGCATTTTGTATAAGGTCTAGGATGGCTCTCTATATAATCCTTTTGTATTCACCTTCTGATAGTTTCAGAAAAGCTTCTTCATCTGGGAAGTTCTGAGGTGGTTTTTTTGGGGGGGGGGCCTTCTGATGCCATGGTTGATTTATTGGTCACGGCCTTCTCCAGAGTTTGTTGCTTTTGGGGCTTCATGTGGGTCAATAAAGGCTGGAGTTATGCTGTGAGATGGACCACAGTTGTTTCTCTAAGCTGTCTTAAAGTGAGAAGTAAAAAGTATCTGATAACTTTTAAAGTCAGTCAGGTTTTCAGGTGTGTAAGTCTCTCTTCACAGCTGGCAAAGTCAGCACCTCTGTATCAAACCCCAGATGTTACAAACCAGCTCAAAACACAGAAAGACTACTGCCTTGCTGGACTCTGCTGTCGGTCCCCAGCTGTAGGTGATATTGTGTATTCTGCCAGAAAAGCACTCTCTTCTGGGAAGGTGCTGCCTCCCAGCCCAGGAAATAGGTCCCGCTGAGGCTTCTGTATGTATATTCTCACCTCCCAGTGGAACAAGATGGCATTCTGCACAAGCTCACCACCCAGCTGGGACCAGGGAACTAGTGGAGAGGCCAAAAGTGCTAAGATTCCAAGAGTCCACGGCCTCTGTTGCCGAGCACCTGCCTCAGGTGACACCGTGCAAAACACCACCTCTCTGCTGAAAAAGCACTCTTCCCCTGGCAGGCACCGCCTCCTGGCCTAGGAACCAAGTCCAGCTGCGAGCTCCGCCTGGGCATCTCCATCTCCCAATGGATCAAGATGGCATCCCACACAAGCTTGTCACCACATCTGTATGGCTACCACATGGTGGAGGTAGAAAGATAGGCCACAGAAGCTGAGATACACAGAGTCCAAGCCCAGGCTCTCAGAACATGGCAATTGCACCTGCCAATCCCACCAGAAGTGCTTCCAAGGCCAGTGGCTAGCCAAGTCCCAGCTCCACCCGCTGGCCAGTACAGAAAAAAAGAAATCAAAATGGTGAGTTACCTTCAGACCGTGAAAGCCTATGCTTGCCAAGTGCGGGGTTATTGAAAGAGAGGAGGTTTTGCATTCAGTGATATGAAGTCCAAATTAACAGCTTTATGCCACATCCTAGCAGTCACTAGGTGTCCAGAAGGCTCCATTTAATTATCAGTTCAGGTCTTGGTTTCCAGAGGGATTTAGAAAGATGTGTGTTTAGTCTGCATCTTGACTATGCCCCCCAACTTAATTTCAAACTCTACTAAATATTAATAGATTTGTCTCTCTGTTGTCCTTAAGGGGCCCTTTTCAGTAGTCTATCAGTTTGTTCAGAATTTTCGTGCTCTTCTCCCTTAATTAACAAAGACATCCAGAACTGCCCCAAGTTCTTTCTCAACAAATGTTCACAACCATCTCATCTCACTCCTAATATCAAATCAGACCTCATATTGCCAGGAAGAAGCCTTAAGTAATCGGATGTTCTCAAGTGTCTTTTAAAAAATGTAAAACCATTAAGGCTTAAATAGCCAAGTGCCGTCGAGTCAGATCTGACTCATGGCGACTCTTAAATAGGAATCTTAAAGTCTTTTAGCTAAATTGGCAAATTCTGGATCGGTAGTGTCCTGATCATATTTCTGCCTCCTAGCATTATCTAGACAGTAAGATGTATATGTATGCATATACATAGTATATATTTACACCACACACACACACACACACACACACTGTATTGTTTTTTTTTAGGATTTACAAGTAGAGGTATAAAAAGAAGTGAAAATGTTGACTCACTAAAGTTATCAGGTCATTAAGTGACACAGGTAAGGCTACCATTCCTTTAAGGCTCAGCTTACATTCCAATGTCCTTTTTGGTTATTGTATAAGTCTGAGACTCAGCAGATGTGCCTGCTATCTGCAGTCAGCTGCATTCTGACTGGTGTTTATTTGGCCATTCTGGTCATTACCTATACTGCATTATGCCACTCCTGCCTCTCAGTTTTGGATTAAGTACAAGTACTGACCTTTGGTATTCTAATCAGTTAATTAGAACTAAAATTATGGGCAAGTTACCTTGCAAATAGATTTTTAATAATTTTCAGTGACTTTTTGAATGCACAGGTCAAGATCAAGACTTATTAGCAGGCCTAAAAGTGGGGGGGGGGGGAGAAAAAGAAAAGGAAATAAGAGAGGGAGGGGGAAGGACATGGGGGACAGATAGAAAGTGGTTTCTTTGGTGAGGGTTGTCAGAAAGAACCCCTGCCACTCAGAGCCATCATGGCCTACAGCTATAAATGCACAGTACTTAATATATGCCAAACCCATGTAAATTTATACGAGAATGTACATTTTCACTCAGTCATGTTAAATAAAAAAGAAAAAAAGTATGCCAAACCTTTTGAGAAATAAATGTTTCGAAAATTTGTATTTTACTTGGTTGTCACAGCAGACTGCAATGCAAGGAATAAGTCATTAAGATTATGACTTTTTGGTCCTTGGGGAGGTGTGATGCACAGCACTGATGCCGAGACATGTGTCAACTACCACATGAGAAGTTATTTAAGTGCAAAGATGCTAGTAGAGTCAGATGGCGGGAGAACAGAGGAGATAACGGAAAGGTCAATGACTAGAGAAAGGAGACCTGGGATGGAGCTGGGGGTTTGTAGTACTGGCTGACAGGGGAGCATGAAACAATCACCAGATTAAACAGGCACTTGATCAGAAGGGTGGTAGAATGAAGTGAACTGAAAACCCAGACTCTGCACAAGTAAACCTGGGTTAGAGTTCTACTGCAATTGCTCAACTTGAGGCCAATAACCAAGCCTCCTTAAGCCTCATTAGTTTCCTCATTGGTAAAATTGAGACATTGATGGTCTTTCTCTTGCACTGAGTTGCTGTTAAGTATATATGAGATGAGGTACATATATACTTAATATATAGCAAGCTGTCAAGTAACCTAGAGGTTACTAACTGGCTATCCACGGACTTCAACTGCACATAGATGATTTATTTGGCCCATAGTGGGCTTAAAAGAAAATCATTCTTTGAATTCCTTTATGTGTAACAATACTCTTGTGTTCACCTGAAATGCTCCTACCCACTCTGATTTAAAGCTTATTTGATTCCTGCTTGGCAGTAGTAGTAGTTAGCTGCCATTAAGTTGGTTCTGATTCAAGATGACCTTACGTATAACAGGATGAAATGTTGCCCAGTCTTGTGCCATCTCTATGGTCTAAATACTTTGAGCCCATTTTTGTGGCTATTGTGTTGGTCCATCACAGTGATGGCTTCCCTCATTTTTGCTGACCCCTTACTAGTGATTGGTCTTTTTTGATGATGTGTCCAAGGTAAACAAGACCAAGTCTCTCCATCCTTGCTTCTAAGGAGCATTCCGATTTTATTTCTTCTACACCTGCTTGGCACTTATTGGCATTTAAGTCTGTGACCCTTGAAGTAACTGACAGTCCTTGTTAGCATCAGTAAGCACAGAAGCCACAAAGTACAAGAACAGACACTCCAAGTTTGGAGATTTTAAAAAAGCTGTGGATTTTATGGATCTACATGAATGGGCATCAGAATGGCTGTTATCATTGCTGGTGTATGCCACTGAGTTGGTTCTGACTGATATAACTTCCCCATAGGATTTTCTTGGTTATAATCCTTGTGAAAGCAGATTTGTAGATTTTCATCTCATAGCACCACTAGGTGAGTTTGAAATGTCAACCAGCGATTGCTAAAAAGATGCCCAGAAGAGAGCAAAGAGGATAAATTGTATTGCTGTTTTGCTGCACTGAGAACAGTTTATCAGAAAAATGTTGTACAAGAATATTAACTTTATAAGGTTCAATAATCTAAAAATATTGTCACCATTAAATCCAAAGGTGGTAAAATATTTGCATACAATAGGTTATATTTTATTCAATTGACTTTATTATGATTAAAAGTTTTTCTCTCTACTCTGTAGGTGGAGTAGAGCTACCTCATAGATTTTTCCAAGGAGAGTCTGGTAGATTTGAACTACTGGACTTTGGTTAGCTGCTGAGCTCTTAATAGAGCTTGTGCTACTAGGACTCCAAAATATATGTATATTACATATTAGAAGTGTATTGCAAATATACATGAATTTGATATTATGTTACCAAAGTAATGCTTCATTTTTATGTGTAGGTTTGCAAGTTTCATTTGAGGTTACCTTAATAATTACACCCATTTTTCTAAGTTTAAACCAGTCTTTTATTTCCTTATATTCTGCTTGACTTTCTCTCCATGTGAATGATCTATGACTATATTTTTTAGTTCCTCTTTTTTTATAATGTCATCATCTTTTACATGATAACGTCTGTTTCCTTGTTTTCAGTGTTTTAGCTTTGATTTCATATTTTTGTGAATTCTGTATGTTGGTTAATATCTAGTTGTTCTTTCCCACAGTCTAGTCTTGGATTGTTATCTGATGTCATCAATTTTCTAGCTGAAGGACTCCCTAAAGTATTTTTTGTAATTTTTGTTTGCTTTTTGCAACTGCCTGAATTTCTGTTTATCTGGAAAATCCTAATATAACCACCATATCTGAAGACAGTTTTACTGGATATGTAATTCTTGGCTGGCAATTTATTTCTTCAAGTCCTTAGGTTTATCATCCCCTAGCCATCTTGCCTGCATGATTTCTGCTGAATAGTCTTATAGTTTTCTCTTTGTCTTTAGTTCTGATCAGTTTGACTATAATGTGTTCTGGTAACTTTCTTTTGGGATCTATTTTCTGTGGGGTTGAGTGAATATCCTGGAGAAATAACTTCTCTCATCCTTCATGATGTCAGGGAAGTTTTCTACCAACAAATTGTCAACAATTCTCTGTACTTTCTGTTATCCTCCACCTTATTCTAGTACTCCAGTCACTTGTAGGTTATTCCTCTTCAGATAGTCCCACATAATTCTTAGTTTTCTTCATGTTTTAGAATTCTTTTATCTGTTTTTTCCTCAACTATGTTAGTGTCAAGTGCATTATTTTCAGTCTCCCTAATTCTGACTTCCATTGCCTCAACTTTATTCCTCTGACTTTCTACTGAGTTGTCTAATTCTAAAATTTTGTGGTTAATTTCCTAGATTGTTGTTTGCTGTCTATCTGTGGATTTTTGCGACCTGTTAAATCTGTATGTTCTTATCTAATCTTTTCGAGTTCCTCTGTTGCTGTGTCTGTGTGCTTTTTGTCTTGTTCAGTGTTATACCTATTCTGCTTCTTGATTTCTTTAAGAGTTCTGTATATTAATCTTTTTGTTTTCAGTCTCCTGTATTTTCAGGAAGCTCTCTTCATCTGAAAGCCCTGCTGATGTAATGGTTAAGTGCTACAGCTGATAACCCAAAGGCTGGAAGTTTGAATCTGCCAGGCATTCCTTGGAAACTATATGGAGTGATTCTGCTCTGTCCTATAGGGTTGCTGTGAGTCAGAATCAACTTGATGCAAAGGGTTTAGTTTTATTTTATCCTCTTCATCTGCAGTAATTTTTGGTTCTTTGTTTTGGGAGCTTTCTGAAGCCATCCTGGTCTGCTTCCTTATGTGATTAGCTATTGACTGTTGTCTCTGAGCCATCAGTAAGTTATTGTACTCACTTTATGTTTGCTTGTTTTCTCCTGCCTCTTGTTTTGATACGTCCAAAATAGGATAGTGTGTTACCTGCTTTGATTATTGATGTCCTGTCACCAGGTGGTTAGAGTTGTAACAAGGTATGTGAACTCAGGAGACTGTTTACTTTCCTTGTATCAGTTCTTCATGTATGGTATCTGGGTAATAGGTCACCAAGTGTGTAGTGCAGGCTGTCACCTACAATCCTAGACCAGGAAAGATGATTGGTGTATGTATCTGGCTGTAGGGGGGGTGTCACACACTGAGCAAGGCAGGGGTCTCACAGTGCCCCTGACTATTAGTGAGGAAAGTTCCCTAGAGTGAGTAGGTGGATGGGTTTTGCAGCCAGACTATGGAAGCCCAATACTGTTGGCTATAAGGACTGGGAGGTACTAGTTATTCTTGGATATCTGTCATGGATAGCTAGGTGGCATGGGTAGAGCCATAAGTCCTCAGGCCCAGGCTGTGGGTAGGTAAGGACTCCGTTTAATATGTAGTGTGGTATCAAATGTCATGAACTTCCCTCTCAATCATATAGCTGACGCAGTGAAATTAGAATTCAGGCACATACCCTGTTGTAGTGTGTTAATGAAGGCTTATGTTGGTATGGGCCCGCACAAGTGTGTGTAGGTGTGAAAGTCGTTTAAAGTCCATGGACCTCCTCTGCCTGTGACTGGGCAAAGGGACTGTTTCTAACCTGAGTTTTCAGCATAAGGGAGCTGGCAGATTATATTTTCTTGTTTGTTAATTTGTTCTCTCTCCAAGGCTGGGAGAGTGGCTTAGGGCATATAAGGGGTCATACTTCTGGCCCAGAGGATGCATCAGTCTCTGAAGCTGATTCAGATCAAATGCAGAACAGGAAGAGGGCAGGTAAAGGGGAAAGAAGTTTACCCTAAAGAAAAGTTTTTTGATCTACACATGATAGGTTAAATGCAAGTCACTTGTCTTCTGATCAAGTGCTACTTTTCACTGATTCTGGAGACATGAATGGATTTTCTGTTTCATGTTCTCTCCTGATATGGCAATACTCCCAGAATGCCTCATTGTACTGGTGCCAGTGTATTTGGCCTGTGTGGTATTAATTCCTGCCTAGTTGAGTCTGGCAACTCTTCACTGCTTCTGAATCCTCTCCTACCACTCACTCCAATTTTTCAGCTGTCCCTTTGCTTTTCAGGGCTCCTAGAATGTCATATATAATTGATTCACTTGTTTTGGGGGGGGGACCTTTGTTGTAAGAGGATCATAGGACACATCTGACTACTCTGCCATCTTGTTCCCATCTAAAATAATATTCTTCATTTCCTGATCTTCCTGTGTTTCTTTTGAAGAATGAACAAAAGAGAATTTACTAAAAGTTTTGAACAAGGTATTTACAATACAGAAAAAAGTGTGCTTGGTGAAACCATCCACTAGTGGATAGAATCATATCACATATGAAATTGATTTGCTAGGAAGAAAAGCAAAAAAGAATGAAAAAAAACCCAACTTATTTTAGTGGTCTGTCCTGAGTGGAGGAGTCTTGGTGATGCAGTGATTAAAGTGCTCAGCTGGTAACCAAAATGTTGGTGATTCTAACTTACCAGCTGCTCTGGGGCAGAAAGATGTGGCAGTTTGCTTCCATAAAGACAACAGTCTTGAAAACTGGAGGAGCAGTTGTACTCTGTCCTATTGGGTTGCTATGAGACAGAATCAACTCCACAGCACCCAACAGCAACAACACACTTTAGAAGACAAATTTTATTTCTGTTTCAGGCATGTTCCTTTAGCAGAAAGTCTACAGTGCTGTTTTCATGGGGATAATTATTTATGCACTGCAATTTCATAAAGAAAGCAAGAGGAATCATTTGATTACATTTTATAATCCTTTTCCCTATAGCTTTAAGCCCTTGCCTGGACTTCTTGGAATCACAACTGCCATCTAGGTTTCCCCCCCATAACTCCATTTCTCACTTTCCTGTCTTCAGTGTACACTTTCCCTACTTGCCCTTCAGTGAATACCCACAGATCTGGGCTGGGGTGTGTGTGTGGGGGGGCGGTTATATTCTTTGTGCCTAAAGTGATAGTAGCTTTGTATCATTATATGAGAGAAGAGTGCTCATGTGGACCAAGCAGAATCATAGACACCAGGAATGTTAGAGCACAGAAAGAGTTTTAAAAGGATCCAAATTTATCTTCTCACCTTTTAGAAGAAGAAACAGGGCCCCCAGAAAACTGAATTGACTTGCTTAAGGTAATAGTTATTAGTAGATTCTTTCCTGTAAGAGCTGCTATTGAGAACATCACAATGGATTAGGCATTGTTACTGGTGCTGGGGAACAAAATAGACAAGATTCCTGCTTTCATAATATTTACATTAGGGTCAAAATTGTGGAAAATTGTGTATTTCTTAGACTAGAGGACTGTGTGATTACCTATCAATAAGAAATAATGGGCTTTGATGTCATAAGTGCTGCTATCCTTTTTCCAACTGTCTTTTATTATTTGTGTGTGTGTGTGTGTGTAGGTATCCATGTATGTGTATGTATCTGCGTATCTATCCATGCATTTGTATATGTATATGTGTATGTACTTTTCCATGTATGTATATGTGTCTTTCAGACATTAAAAAAGTGTTTGTTAAATAAAATTTGCTTCTATCTAACATTCCTAGTAAAGCTGAACATTGATGAATCTTTTTGATGAAGCTTCTTTGGAAGACATAGGTATTTATGAAGGCTGACAAGAACAACAAATTTGAATCCAATTAGTAAACTTCCTAAGAGTTACATCCATATAATGGTGATGTGGTGATGATGGTTTACAGTGTATTTTAGGTTCCTGAAAACTCATTGCTGTTGAGTCAGTTCCAACTCATAGTGATCCCATAGGAGTAGAACTGACCCATAGATTTCCCAAGGAGTACTTGGTGGATTTGAACTATTGATGTTTTGGTTAGCATCTGTAGCACTTAACCACTAAGCCACTAGAAATTCCGTTTTAGATTCAGTCCTTATAAAAGCAGTTTATTTGGGGAGATACATTATAAATCTTAATTATAACATAGATAACGGGTACTGTAGAAGAGACAACCTTCACTGCCTCTTGGAATGAAAATTAGAACACCTCCCTGGGGAAGAGATACTAGACTGGCATTTTTGCAGGATATAAAGAAATTTTCGAGTCAGACAAAGGAGATGCAAATGTGGTAGAGGGAACAGCGTAAGAAATTTATGAAGTTATTTGTTAACACAAACAAAAATTAGCTAATATTTACCAGGTATCACATATAGTTCTAAGGCCTTGATGTATATAAACTCATTTAATCCTCAAAAGTAACCCACAATAAAGAATCTCACTCCATTTTTTGCCACTTACTGACATATTTCATGCCCACCACTCTCTCTTCCCCTTGTACCCCATACCCAGGAACTAAGAAGAAAGCCCTGAGAATTCACCTTTGGCCTTTACTGGGACTTCAATCCACCTAAGCTCTGGACCTTGGTAGGGAGCTCTTAGGCCTATCCTCTAACTACAGTGATTCCAAATTAGGCTCCTTGCCCTGCTCTCAAGAAATTTTTGAGCTGCTCTTCCCCAAAGACTCTATTGCACAAGCAATACACCTTTTCATATGCATGTATGGCATCATCAGTTGCAATATCTGAATTGAATTTTGAGTGAGGTTTCCGTTCTACTAGTGTGAGGTGATCACAACATACCTAGTGAGTAACCCAGCTCTTATTCTGTTTCAGGGATGTAGTAACTGAGATACATGGCTTTCCCAAGTCATACAGTGCAAGTTCTGGGATTCAGACCAAGTACATAAAGCATAAAAGATTGAAATTTTTTTTACAGCTCTCACAAACAGCCTGGAAAATATATATCAAAACTTACATGTATAAAAGGCAAAGAATTTTGACATCCAGGTGGCAGCAAAGGTCAAAAGAAATATCTTCCTGGAATTCCCTGTGGCTGTACATGCCCACAGCAGGCCTGTTCAACCTACAGCCCATGGTCATTGCTTGTTTACATGAGTCAAGTCAATTGTCTCATCCTGCTTCCTGTCTGTTTTATGGTAGGGTCACATACGAACATTGCATGTAATATGATTAGGTTCAGTTTTTCTTCCTGTCATTTAGCCACATGTAAATTTGAAATGACAGCACTTGGCTTTGGCTTTACATTTGAAATGAATGTAATAAATATATTCTACCCCAGCTTAAATGGCAGGCAGTAAAACATTAATTTTTTAAAGTATTTATTCACACTGTGGTTATATAATACTTCAAAACAGTGTTTTAGTTAATTTATTTAATAAGTTTATCAGTGGTTTGATATTGAACATGATTAACAGTTCAACATATACCTTCCGATTTGTTTTTGGTATGTAACAGACTCAGCTTTTTAAAAAAGTTTTGTTCTCAGGGACACAACGTGACCATATGTTTTGTATACCTTGTGGTTCTATGCATTTATAGGATGCTGTCCTACTGGTCTCTTTCCAGATGGGAGAGAAGAGGGTGGAGAAGAGGGGACAGAAAGTATAGAATGAAAAGGAGGAGCATGCTGTCACTGGGCAAGGAGAGCAGAAGGAACAGCAGAAAAGTGCAAAATTGATTTGGGTTGCATACTTTCATATAATCACAATTTAAAAAAGAAAAATTTGTCCTATAACTTCCTTTCTTTCTTAAAGCCTTCTGAAACCAAACAAAACCTAATCCACTGCAGTCAAGTCAATTTTGACTCATATCAACGCTATAGGATAGAATAGAACTGCCCCATAGAGTTTCCAAGGAGTGTCTGGCAGATTAGAACTGCTGACCTTCTGGTTAGCAGCCATAACACTTAAGCACTATGCCACCAGGGTTTCTAAAACCCTCTAAGGACATACAAATTCCATAAATCATATGCATAATGTTTTGTGTATTTACTTTTTGTGGGGGAAGGGAAAGTAAATAAACACATACTTTCCTTTCTGTTCTCAAAGACAGCTGAGACACTTTCTAGATGAAAAGTACTTGTTTTAAGCTGCTATTTCTTGAACTGGTTTAATAGTAACATACCAACTTCTCACAAAATAATGGGGACAGGGTAGGGATGGAAGTAGATATAATCTTCACTGGTTGAACATGAAACTTACAGTTTAGGAACATTTCATGTTTAGAAAATAGAGAAAACAACTTTAGGACCACTACTGGCCAGATTTCCTTATTTGCAGTAGTAGGACGGATTGCAAATTTCAACTGCTGATTCTCAGTCTACTGGATGGTGGCAAAGCATGTATAAAGCTATTTTGTGTTTACATGGGACTGTCTAACTTTGTGTCAATATTTTACTGTGTAAGATTAGTACAAGGCAACAGTGATCCATGGGTGCCACTTTTTCACAGTCTAGAATAATTCAATTTTTCTCCCCAGAGTTTGAGAATGAGAGGGTAATAAATAGAACTACTTATTCAAAACGATTTTATCAATAGTCTGTCATTTTTCTTTCCTGTTTCTTTGGAAAGCTAATAGAAGTAAGTTGACCTTGCTTTATCCCTTATGTCTTTTGATTCTGGTAATAAACACATTTCTCTACCGTGGATTCAGTTGTGACTTTTTTCTAGTACCAGTTAATCTCGACAAGTGACAGAAAATAAAGGATAAACCAATCTAATATTATTCTAAAATCTGTTCTTTAAATACAAATGGGTAAGATTTAGTTATCCGTGTTGAAGATGTTGCAGGAAAGTTTAATATTTGCATTTAAAAATATCCTTAATATTATAGACCAGAAAAGTATTCTGATACTTGGGGTGAGTATGATAAAAAGGGGAAAGACAAAAAGGGAAACTGGATTATGTGGGTTATATGAAAATACATGGAGTTATGGGGGATCAAATTTTGCCTAACGCAACTGCAAAGACTCAGTGGGAGGGCAGGAGATGAGTGGGAAGAATGATCAGGGCTAGATAATGAAGTATCTTGACCGTTAACCTAAGGAGTGGGAAGATGGAGCCTGGTATTGAGACAAACATTTATGTGCAGGGGGAAAAAGAGGATGTTCTTTCCAGATTTCCTCCAGGGAATTTTTTCAAAAGAAATTTCTTGAGACCTAGCTGAGATAGAAAAGAAGACCACAAAAGACAAAGTGTGGGAGACAACAACAGGAAGAGTTTCTCCGTCATTATGAGGAGATGGAGGAGAGAGGGGTTAACAGTTTGTCGTTATGAAGACACGGGTGAGAGGGGTTGAGAGTTTGTCATTGTGAAGATATGGGTGAGATAGGTGTAACAGATCGAATTATGTCCCCCTAAAAATGTGTAGCAATTTGGCTGGGCCATGATTCCCAGTATTGTACAACTGCCCTATGCTGTAAATCCTAATCTCTGCCTGCGGTTAATAGACAGGATTTGTTAAAAGAGGGTTAGGAGAAAAACACAAATGTGTCAGGGTTATGAGGGGTTCACAACAGAGGTTCTTGCAGCTGTGTGAAGGATGAACTAGGACAGGGTCACTGGTTAACAACTGCTACAGTAATCCAGCGGAAAGAAAGAAGTGAAGTGGTGAGTGTGATTCTTATAAAACATAACTTCTGCTTTGGAGAACACTGATGCTTCCATGAGTAAACTCCCTTGACTTCCTGTCCAGAGTTAACACTTACTTATAACTGCATCACACCCAATCTTCCTTCCTTCATATCTAAGAGGGTCAAGTGCTCCTCTACAGTCCAAATTAATCATTTGCCATGACCCTTAGCCCTTCAGTTTTATCTTTTATTTTAACTTCTCCCTTCCCTGCAAAATGAAAATCTGTTACTATGTCTCTCCCAGTTTTTACTTTTCAGTGTCTTACTATTTTTTAAATAAAATATATGTTCATTGTAGAAAATTTATAAAATCTAAAAAAGTGAGAATAATTCATAATCACATTTTCAACCATTTTTTTTTTTTTTTACACATACATGTAAATATGTTGTTGTTAGGAAACCGTGGAGGCAGACTGGTAACTAAAAGATCAGCAGTTCAAATACACCAGGTACTCTTTAGAAACTCTGTGGAGCAGCTCTACTCTGTCCTGTAGGGCTGCTAGGAGTAAGAATTGACTTGATAGTAACGGGTTTTGTTTTTAGGGACTCTGTGTACAACATAATGAAACGTGCTCAAGTCCAGCACCATCGTCACAGTCCTTTGCTTGAGCCCATTGTTGCAGCTACTGTTTCAATCTGTCTCATTGAAGCTCCACTTCTCCTAGATTGACCCTCTACTTTGCCAAAGCTGATGTCTTTCTCTATGGATTTGTCCCTTCTGAGAACTTGTTCGAAGTATGTAAGATGAATCTGGCTATTCTTGCCTCTAAGGAGTGTTCTGGCTATACTTGACCCAGGACAGATTTATTTGTTCTCCTGGCAGTCCATAGTGTACTTAATACTCTTCACCAACGCCATAATTTAAAGGCGTCAATTCTTCTTCAGTCACATATAAATATATTAGAATGTAAACACTCGATCAATTTAAAATGGAAACTTAATTGTTGAGAGACAATGTTTAAAAGAGAAGAGTCACAGAAGGCCTGAATCATCTGTTGGAGACCCTCTATCCCTCACTGGAAGGAGTTGACTTGTGTCTTATGCCTATTTGATTATCTGTACTGTGTCTTATTTCTTTCTTTACTCTCATCAGTAGAGTCTGGAAGATTTGAATTTATATGCATCCATCAATTTACCCACTGGCTACCAAGTAGAAATGCCTTCAGTTCTTGCAACAGTATTTTTCTCATTACGTATCTGTGTAACAGTCTGGATGCTCCCTTTTACAACACAGGACACTTTTACAGGGGGATAAGACTTGGTTATTTAGTGGTGTCTTAATGTGAGAGTCATTTGCTGTATAATTAGTTAGGAGAAATGAAAAGGCAGAACTGAGCAACTGTAAGATGTTTTACGCCAAACTGTTCAGTGTTTACACAGTTCTTTTAAATAGCTTGATTGAGGTATAACTGAGATATCATAAAGTTCACATACTTAAAGGGTGCAATTCGACATGCTTCTACATGCTGTGTGTTGTTGTTGTTAGGTGCTGTCGAGTTGGTTCTGACTCATAGCAACCCTATGGGTCAGAGTAGAACTGACCCATAGAGTTTCCAAGGAGCATCTGGTGCATTTGAACTGCTGACCTTTTGGTTAGCAGCTGTAACACTTCACCACTGTGTCACTAGGATTTCTGTACACATATATGAGATCACTCCCACCATCCAGATGAACCAGTTCTGTTACCTACACAAAAGTTTCTTCTTGCCCCTTGAGACTAAGGTATACAAGTCTTTGTATGACTGTATGATTTATTTCTGTTAGATAAATAGCAAAATTTGAATGACTGGATGATATGGTAGGTATATGTTTAACTTTTTAAGAAATGGACGAACTTTTCCAAAGGGCTTGTGTTATTTTATATTCCCACTAGCAGTGCATGAGACTTCTAGTTTCTTCACGTCGTTGGCAAAACTTGGCGTGATCAGTCTTTTGACTTAGCTCTTCCAGTAGATGTGTAGTAGTGGCTGTTTGTGATTTTACTTTTCCTATGGTCTAATATGAGTCGGATCCGACTCGACGGCACTTGGCTTGGCTATGGTCTAAGAACCTTGAGAATCTCCTTTGTAGCTTACTTGACATCCACATATCTTCTTCAGTGAAGTGTCAACGTTTCTTGCCAACTCTCCTTTTTAATTGTGTTGTTTTCTTATTGTTGACTTTTGAAATTTCTTTACATATTCTGGATACAAGTCTTTATCATATGTTTGATTTGAAAATGCTTTTCCTTTATACAACTTCTTGTTTCATTCCTTATCAGTGACTTTGGAAGAGCAAATATTAAAAATGTAGATAAAATATATCAATTTTTTTAAAATGCATCTTTAGGTGTCATATTTAAATGTCTTTACTGAACCCAAAGTCACAAAGCTTTCTACTAGAAGTGTTGAGGTTTTAGGTTTCACCTTTATGGGATGCATTTTGAGTCAACTTTTGTATATAAAATGAGATATACATCAAAGTTAAATTTTTACATTTATCAAAAAGACTGTCCTTTTTCTACTGAATTGCCTTTGCCTCTGTAAATGTATGGGCCAGTTTCTGCAGTATCTTTTCTGGATCCATTGATCTATTTGTTGCAGTTGACGCTAATATTATTCTTTCTTGATTATTCTGGCTTTAAAATAAATCTCAAAATCAAGTAATCTTAATCCTTCAATTTTTTCCTTTTTCAAAATTGATTTTGCAACCTAGTTCCTTCATATTTTTAATTTTATTTTTTATTAATTACAGTAAAAGAATAAAATTTCTAACATCTATCAATTATCTTATCTATGATAAATCCTCAGCCCCCAACCCACCCATGTAGCCAACACAGTCATTTTCTTCTGTGGATAAAAAGTCCTTGTAACAGGGGTCTCATACAAAATTTGTCCTTTTGACACCAATTGATTTCACTCAGTGTGATCTCTTCCAAATGAGACCACGTTATGAGATATTTTCTAAAATTGTCATTGTTTTATATCATAGCATAGTGTTCCTTTGAGTATATGTACCATAGTTTGCTTATTCATTCATCTGTTGATGGGCATCTGGGTTGATTCCAACTTTTTGCTATTGTGGACTGTGCTACAACAAACATTCATGTACATGTGTCTGTTCATGTGACAATCTTTGTTTCTGAAGGATAAATTCTGAGCAGTGGAATTACAGGATCAAATGGTGTATCATTTCCAGCTTTTTAAGGAAGCTCCAGATTGTTTTCCAAAAAGGTTGTACCATCTTGCAAGGACACCAGCAGTGTAGGAGAGTTCCAATTTCTCCACAGCCTCTCCAGCATTTGTTGTTTGTGTTTTTTGGATCATGGCCAGTCTTGTTGGGGTGAGATGCTATCTCATGGTAGTTTTGATTTGAATTTCGTTAATAGCTAATGATCATGAGCAATCCTGCATTTGTCTTTTGGATGCCTGGGTATCCTCTTCAGAGAAATGTCTATCTCCTTCACCCATTGCTTAATTATTTATCCTTTTCTTGTTGATATTTTGTAATACGTTATAGACTATGGAGATCAGACATTGATCTGACATAGAGTTGCCAAATATTCCCATTCTGTAGGTAGTCTTTTAATTCTCTTGATGAAATCTTTGGATGAGTAAAAGTGTTTGATTCTTAGTAGTTCCCATTTATCTATTTTTTTTTCTGTTGATCATGCTTTGTTTGTCAGATTTTGAAGTCTGTCTACGTTGTGTATTAAAACTTACATTGTTTGATAAGATTGTAAATTTGTTGAGGTTTGAAAATTAAGAATCAAGGTTGTATTTTAATGGATGATTACACAAAAACTGAAGGAAGAACAAGATTATTGTTGAAGATTCCCAGCATCCTATTTGTTTATTATCCAGAAAAAGAGATAGTGTGGGAAAGAGAGTTTGAATATTTTAATTCCCTGGGTTGTTGGTCTCAGATAGTAATATTAGGTTTGACAAAGTTGAAATGAAAATGTTATACTGATGTAAGTTACCCCAAATCCCCCCAAACCATCAAAACACAAAACCCTGGACAAATACATGGAGGCTGTCAAACAATTTGCAATTCTTTGAGGCATGAGAAGAGAAATTTACTGAATTACAGAGCACAACGTATCATTTAACCTACACCAGATAGCACCCAGCATCTGGTTAATGGAAGAAACAAATGGAAAGAAATAAAGACCCACTTCTGGCATTGATTGCTCAGAGATCTACAGAATCAGTTTTACTTTTTGACAGTCAAGTCATGCTGTATGTTAAAAACAGACAATGTGTGTCATAGAACCATTTTGTGTATCATTTTTGGTATCTATAAATCTTTTGTAGATTTTTTTAAAACAGAGGTACCACAAAAGCATGGAGTGTTGTTACCAAATTCTCCCTTTCACTCCGTAAGTTACAGAATTAATGATGAGTGAGCTACTAGTCAGATGTGCATTGAGATTTTCTGTCTGCTTTTCATTTATGCTGATCCTTGGACCTATTATTTTTTTCTTTTCAGCAATATTCTTTTTATCCCATGTTGCTTTGCACTTAATTTAAATGAAAAGCAGCTCTAGGCAAATTCAGCATTTAAACTGCAGCCTTTCATTTGGAAATTGAAGCACCTGTATTTGTTAGGGTTCCACTACGCAAATAATGAAGAGGTTGCATGCAAATATTGCAGAGTCCAGCCAGTAAGCATGAATTATAGAAAATTCATTGTCTGTGTTTGTGTCCTTTACAAGTTGTCCTTTGCTAGCTTCAAGGTCGATACTAGGTTTATATTTGACTCACATTCTTACCATCATTTAGAAAATATTAAATGAGGAATTTGAAAGTAAAGAAAATAGATTTAAAGAAAAGCACCTCTTTCTTACTGCTAGAGGCACAAAGAACACTTTTTCCCCACTTACCCCAATTGTACACGGACCATCAAATCAAATTCCCAAATGAAAGCAAACATAAAAAAACAACAAAAACACATCTTTACAGGAGAAGTAATTCTTATCTCTTACCTAATGCCTGTTTTTCGAAGACTTAGACGAGTTCATGTAGTTTAATATAATCTATTATCTAATCTTGTTGGGAGTTGACCTCACAATTACAATGTTCTCACAGTTTCTGTGAATTTAATTATGTAGAATTACAAGTGTATTTTGCATATGTATGCATATATGTCTGCCTATTTGCCTATCTATTGATCTGAATTGTGAAAAACTGATGTAAAAATCAGAGACTGTAGAACATAAAAGAGAGGAAAGGAAGGATTATCTGAAAAGACTTGCCTGGGTTTTATGTCTTGGGCCCAATCCAACACATACATCCTTTGTGGATATGAGCACATTAGCAGAATCTCATTGGGAAAAGGGAAAGGAAAAGTATTTGTAAAACAAGCCTGCTTTGTGAACTTGGTCTCTCAAATTCATATCTGTGGATACTGTACCTTCTGGAGGGGTTTGAGCTTGGTCTCCATTATGAAGTCGTACTTGCAGAGCTCGCAGCAGCGTGCGTCTGAGCTCTTGATCCACTGGTGGAGGCAGGACTGGTGGACAAAGCGCAGGGTGCCTGTGCAGCGACAGGGTGTGATAAGGGGGCTGTCTTCATCCCCTTCACAGTGACAGATCCTGGGGAAAGACGCAGCAGCGGTGTGAGATCTCCCAGAGAGCATTTTTAACCTGTGGGTTTTGCTCACGCTAGGCTTGGTTAGGAACTGCAATCTGAGGCTTAGAATGCAACGATATTTCTCCTCAGTTCTGAACGTGGAGCCGTGTTATCATTGTATCAGTTTCCTTTCACTTCCCTGGTCATTGCTGGATTCTTCAGTCATAATCAGAAATGCCCTGCCATTTCATTCCTATATTACAACGAATGAATGTGCTGTCTACGGGCAAGCTTTAATACATAAAAATCATGATTTACAAGTGTTCTGAAGAACGTTGAAGACTGATAACTTCATTGTTTTATTTTGATGATGGTTTTATGGATTCATAGTGTAAGAATCTGGACACTCTAAAACATTTTAAGGAGAATATTAACACTCAGCCTGAAACTATTAGGAAGTTTTACCTAGGAACACATATACACAGATTTGGCCACAATCAATAGGCTAGACTGCCAATAATCATCATTGTTTAAAATTCACAAGAATTATTGGTAATATGAAGTTCAAATACAGTAAATTGCATTGCGTGAAATGTTATTTGCTACATCTATTAGTGAACACAGTGTTCAACTAATTTCTGAATTACCATAAATTTTAGTTTTATAGATTAAGAGTTTATAAAGTCATTTTTATTCTCATATTCAAATTATTTGATATATATACAAATATATATGTGTATGTATATATTTTCTTCTTTGAATTTCTAGGCCTTCAAATAATTCTTAAAATTTAGCCAGGTATTAGAAGTTGGAAACAAAGTTAGTGGGAAACATTGCTTTAAATCTGTTACAGATATGAATGTGATGTCTGAAAAAAATAAAAAATGTATAAATTTACTTTTTTTCAGCTGAGTTACATTGGCAGGATAGAAGAGTATGAAATGCTGCTACTGTTCTTCCTTTTAGGTCTGTATGCTCTATTCTTCAGAAGCATTCATTGTAAAGAATATGCACAAGTGTACAAACACACATGTATATTTGTCTCAGCCTTCTCCCCAGGGCATAGAAAGTAGCTGCTCAGATTGTTACTAGAACAAGATGCAGGAATCGAAATTCGACACTCTTGCAACCTCAAGACAAAGAAGCATCACATAGTATACTGGAGGTTTGAATCTCAAACTCTGATGTTACAGCGGTTAAGTGCTACAGCTCCTAATCAAAAGGTTGGTAGGCCAAATCCACCAGGTGCTCCTTGGAAACCCTATGGGGCAGTTCTACTGTGTCCAGTAGGGTCACTATGAGTTGGAATCGACTCGACAGCAGCAGGTTTTAAAAGGCACATTGGGTTGTACAATCCCTGGGCTGGGAATGAAGGTAAAGAGACTCTAAAGAAGTTCACCATCAGTGTCTTCCCTCCCGCTACACTGGGTAGGAAGTAGAAGTGGTGGTTATAACACTGTATATAAAAGGACAACATGGAGGAGAAGTACAAATTATCTGAGAAATTATTATTTACTATAAAAGCCCTAGATATCTCCTCTATACATGTGCTAGGTATGAGAACCTAGGCCTATCATACAGTTTCACAACTTGCTGTGGTTTATTTTCATTCCTGTTGCACATGATTTATTTGCACATTTTTAGCATTTTGAACCTTTTCTAAATTGTTCAGCTCGAGATGTACTCCTAGACTCTTTTACAAAACTTGTTGAGATTGTTCTAAATGATTTTAAGAGGCAAATATCAACTTCCAAAATCTGTAAGAAACAAAAAATAATGTGACAACGTCAGCAAAGGGACTTGAACAATTCTGAATGAAAACACTTCACACAAACCACAATTGCTGAATTATAAATGAAAACACAGTAGTGACGACATAAATAATTTTTTTCCAGTAGAATAATTATCTAGAAAAAATGACTTTAAAGTTTAATTACATTGTGAAATGTTTGTAACTCTGACTCATTTTTACCTAATGGGAAATTTTAGGCTTGGGAATTGGGTGATTCTGTAAAGACCATTGATAGTCCACGTTGGAGGAGCTCTGGTGGCACAGTGGTGGCACAGTGGTTAAGAGCTTGGCTGCTAATCAAAGGGTAGGCAGTTTGATTCTACCAGCTTCTCCTTGGAAACCCTATGTGGCAGTTCTACTCTTTTCTACAGGGTTGATAGGAGTCAGAACCGACTTCAGCCAGCAACAGATTTAGTTAGTTCCAGAAGCAAGTGGAAATCACAAGCTTTATTCGTATCTCAGTATTTCAACAGGCTGCTTGCGGTATAATCAGCATATGTTGAGACTTTTAGCATTTATGACTTGAGTGTGTTGGTGCTTCTGTGTAACTTCTGGTTTCCTGCAAACAGCAGACCAGAGAATACGAAGTAGCGAATTTTAGACTTTTTGTGTGTATATGCTTGAATAATTTTGCCTTAAAAAAAGAAAAAAATTATTGTGCATAAAGTGGAAGTTTATAAGTAAATTTGTTATACAAAACCTTGCACACACACCGCTATGTAACTCTAGTGCTCTCCGCAGCCTGTGACAGCACACCTTGCCTTTCCACTCTGTATTTCCTGTGTCAATTCAGCCATCTGTTAGCCACCTTTGCCCTCTCATCTTGCCTCATGACAGGAGCTGCTCAGTTAGCCTCATGTGTCTGCTTAAACCAGGAAGTACACCTTCACCAGTATCATTTTATGTTGTATAGTACAGTCCAAGCTTTGTCTGAAGAGTTGGCATCAGGAATGGTTTCAGTTCTGGGCTAACAGAGAATCTGGGGGTCAGGTCTTCTGAGGACCTTCTAGTCTGTTCGATCATCAGGTCTGCTTTTCTTAATAGAGTTCAGGTTCTGCACACACAGTTTTCTACCACTATGTCAGGGACTGTGTATTGTATTCCCTGTCAGGGCAGTCATTTGTGGTGGCCAGGCACCATCTAGTTCTTCTGGCTTCATCCTCCTCATAAGGCCTTTTTTATAATCCATTCTTTATTTATTTAAAATATTTGTGGTGGCCATTGTGGCTCTGTAACCTCCAAATTTTCTTTTTCATTCATTAACCCATTCGCATTTTCTTAGCTCTTGCTGTATGCAAAGAAGTTCAGACAACAGTAGCACCAGCATGTAAGGTGAATTGACAAAGAAAAAAAAAAGAACCTGGAGGAAAGGACCACATTTGGCCAACGATATTACTGATGGATTGACACAGCGGCTGCAACAATGGGCTCAAGCATAACAACAATTGGGAGGATGGCCCAGGACTCAAAGGCAACTAACAGCAAATTTTAATTATGAGGATAATAAAAATGTGGACCAGTGAGGTATGTGTGGAAAGCAGAAGGACTTTGGCTAGGGAGAAGCCATACTGAAAAGTGAGTGAGAAATTAGTGCAAAGAGATTATCTCACTTCTTAAAAAAAATATATATATATGCAGTATAGCATGGACAGTAGTATAGAATGTTAAACAAAAGTCCTTGCAAAGAAAATAAAAGTATGAAGAAAGAAAGTAGGAGAAACGAATGTTCTGGGAAAGCATATGGAAGGGGAATAGACACAGTTTTCTATGAGCAAGGAGTTAGGGGGATGAACAGAAAAGGCGGTGGAGGCAGAAGGCATTTTATTAGCTGGATCTGACTGTTCTTATTCTCTTCATTGTTATAGGAGACAGGTCTCTGCTATATATAAGGGAGAATACATTATGTTAAGTTCTTACAGAGGATGCCAATAATTAGAAAAAGGCCTTTGAAGAATGTGATGGGAAATTAACCAAGCACAAATATAAGAATTGTGGAACAGCTGTGAGGTCCCTGGTGAGACTAGACAGCACAAGTTTTATAGTCAACATATATTAACACTGATTTGTGACTTGGCAGTGTTTAGCAGTAGCACAGCCTAACAGTCTTGAGATCACAAAGTCATCAGTGGGAAGGAGAAGAAAATGAAGAGTTCTAATGCATCAAAAAGTGCAGCATGAAGATAACTGGTCATAGGTCTTAGACTCTAGATGAGCCAGTGAGCAAGTGAAACTGTGAAGTGGTTACATATTCCGAGAAAAGATGGGTATGAGAGACTGAAAAAGTTATTCTGAAAGTGGAAGAAAGTTGAACAAACATTATCTGCACAAAACATATTCAACCCCCTCCTCCCCCATGAAGTCATATCTCTTTTGGTTTCTTTTTTCCACAATTGTTATAGGAAAAAAACAAAACAACAATAAAAAAAAACCCACTAGAATTATTTGGTGCTTGGGATTCAGAAGCAAATCACATCTTGGCTGACATTCTTGCTCTCTGTCACTCACCAGCAGTATGCCCTTGGAGAAGTTCATTGTTTTCTTAATTTGTAGAATGAGGTTAAAAATACCTCTCAGGGTGTCATAAGGATAAATGAGGTAAATGATTGCAGTGCCTGGCAAATGGTAGACTATATCACATTTGTTAAGTTTATTATGGAGTCATGGAATCACGGAGTCCCTACGTGTTGCAAAAGGCTGGATGAAAAGTTGGCTATTGGGACCCAGACCTTGAAAGACAGACCTGGTGCTCTACTTCCAAAAGTTCACAGCCTTGAAAACCTTGTGGAGCACAGCTAAACTCTGTACTCTCACGTGTCTGTGAGTTGCAAAGGACTTAAGAACAAACTTAATGTAATCATGGGATTACTACTACCACCACTAATTTGGCTTGCCTACGGTGTTGCTGTCAGTGCAGTGGAACTGAATAGCTTTACTCAGCTAATCGACTAATTGATAAAAGCAAATGCTGTTAAGGCCAAGGTCATGACTTTTAGCTCCTTACAGGAAAGTTAGCTGCTAACACATTTGGATGCTTGGGTTAGGAGAGTACAGAAAAGTCTCAAAGAAAGTGCACTTGGGTCCAGCCTTGGTGGTGGAGTGTTTAAGAGTTACTGCTGCTAGCCAAAAGATAGGCAGTTTGAATCCACCGACAGCTCCTTGAATTATCAACAGATAGAGAAATCGTTCTTAAGACTTTCCCCTTTCAAGTCATTCTTCTTTGTTTAAAACAGAAATTGTTTATTTATTTTCAAGTCATTCTTAAATGTACTTAAATGTACAGATTCACTTAAAATATTGCCACTCTTTATGAACTGTATGCTTCACCAAATAATTGTCAAATTGCTTTACCTGTTTTTTTATAAGACCTTCCATAACTTGAATTTTTCTTATCTGTTTACATAATTCCTACTAATCCTCAACATACAGCCATGGTAGCATAATACAGAGTTTATTAGCTAATAAGCTATATATTTTGCCACAAATAAATTGTTGTAGCTACAACAGGAGCACAGTGGTTTAAGTGTTTGCTAACCAGAAGGCCAGCAGATTCACCAACCCACTGCTTGGGAAAAAAATGTGACGATCTACTTCCATAAGGATTTTTAGCCTTGAAATCTCTATGAGGCAGTCCTACTCAGTCTTATTAGAATGTTTGAAAGCCAAAAGCAACCCAGTGGCAACCGTTTTGTTTTTGTTTTCTTTTGTGCAAAGATCATCTTGATTCCTTTTAGCCTAGAGGGTAGCTTAGAAGTTCTGGGTGTCTTGTCCCTTAACCACCATTGACTTATAAATATTACTACATTCTGCACATTCCATAGCAAAAAACTGGGAAAAACTGGTATGCTAATTAAAAGTACCACCAACATTGGATTCATAGCTTTTCTGTCTAGCCTGTTGATAAATTACTTACTCTCTCATGTTTCAAGTTCCTCTTCAATAAGATGGGAAAATTTAGCAGTGACTCCTTACTAGTACTGTGTAGTGAGGATTAAATGAACGCGGTGCTCCACAAAGACCAGTATCTTTAAAATGACTGGTCAGATGGTGAATTTACTATGTTAATGTCTGCCTCTGGGAACTTCCTCACATTTCCCCTTATCCCTAGTACTCTTTCTGCCTGGTAACACCTTAGAAGATTTAAATTGTCCTAAAACACACAGGCCTTTATTTAGCGAGACAGTCTCCTGGGAAGGTGTCAGCCTTGGTCACTCTTACATATCATACCATACAGGGTTGTTAATTCATTGTTTCCTCTGTGCACGTTCTATGTGAATGGCACAGCACTGCTCAGTTCTGTTGCACGTAGTAGGGTCACTATGAGTCGGAACCGACTTGGCTGCACCTAATGAAGAATGTAAGCATTCTAATACTATAAACTGAATATGTACCTGTGAATTAATGTGTGGAGCAGGATCTTCATTGCATGTAGATAATGTTATTAACAAAATGAGTAATTTAAGTGATGATAGAGCTAAAAAATAAGTAGATCACAGATAACTGGCAATGCTGTTTTAAGTTTCTATTTAAATGTGTACACAGCCTAGAATAGAAATCTGGCTTACTGAGATGATTTATCAATTCCCAGAAGTAGTTACAAACTACCATGTTTTGTTTATGTTTCTGGAAAATTCAATTGTAGCAAAAGTGAGAAATGTGTGATCCTTTCACAAACCATGCACTCTTGAATTTGCATTTGAGGAAGTGCACTGAGCCTACCAATTCTGTATCTTATCTGAGCAACAGAGGAAGTCAGGCAAACTGAACTGCTTTTGAAAAGAGAAGTATGTAACTCTTACCAAAGAAGCAGGGAAGAAGATAGACAGTATTTAATGCGATTTTTCCTAACAGCTGTTTCCAGTAACTCTTGTTGATTAGGAGCCAGCATGGAATTAAAAAGGAAGGCATCACAAGCTGGATTTTTAAGATTTTCTTAACAAAGATGAACATAAGTCTTGTAAACTAACATTGAGCCTGAGGTTAAAAATATCTTAAAAACTATATAAAAGTACAATTAGGACATAAAAGCAACAAATATCTACAAGCAGCTAATATGATTTTCATAACTATAGGACTGGTCATTCTGAATCTACACACAGTCTTCTTTGTATCTCAGAGGAGAGATAGTACTTCATGCATGAGTGCCTCTTTAAAAGTGTTTTGCTTTTTCAAAAGAATCTTTTCAACTCAAGCAACATGGTACATAGCATAACTTCCAGAGTTTAACTTTGTGGCCTAACTTGTCACCACTGACAAATTCCGTCAAAACCCTAGACCATCTGCACAAAGCTGTGGGGAATGCTCAACAACAAAGAAAGTGGCTTAACAATGTCCCTGGTTCCTAACTGAATTCCTGGAGCTGATCTGTAGTCACAACTAATCAGCTGCATTTTTGTCCAGCCAGATGCTACATCTGTGAAGAGCAATGGATAACAAAATAAGGCTCGTCTTGTTGTGTGACCACATACCCAGAACGAAAAGCAGAGGAGGCCAGGTCTTACTTGAATCCGTGGACATTTTGTTTGTGCATGCTGTATTGGATTAGGAGTTTTCACTTGAATGACTCCACACCAGGACTCCATGGTTTTGTGGAGAACATTGGATTCCTTCCCACCCCCAGTCTTCACACTTCGCCCTGTACTGGCGTGTTACACATGCCAATGTAGTGTGTAGTGTGTAGTGGTTAAGAGCTCAGTGTGCAAAGCAAAATATTGGCAGTTTAACTGGATGGAAACCAGTTTGGTTGGTTGGTTTGTTTTGGTTTTGGTTGGCAGGAGTCCCAGCCCGAGGCATACCCAGCAAGACATTCCGTCTTCCTCAAAAAGTTGAAACTTTCTTAGATTGTCCAAACCTTTGAAACTGAGAGAGGTAGAAAGCTGAATTGTGTCTTTTAGGATAATAATATTTCTGTTATCTACCACTTTCCTGCCCTATGCATACACTGTTGGCATGCTCAGAACATAATATGGGTGAAAGAATTGATTTTCCCTGATTACTCTAACTTTCTAGATCTCACTTTATAATTTTGGTGACATACAGGTGAGTAAGTGGATAATAAACATTGAATGAAACATTCCAATATAATATATCCTCTATATTTTCACACATTAAAAATTTATTTTATATCACCTTTGAGATCTTTGGGGGGTTGTATGTATGATCGACTTAAAATTATAAAGAAGATATTTCTGAACAGGTAATCTTCAAACTACTAGGCTCAATTTTTATTAATTGTATGTCCTGAGGAGAAAAAAGTGATAAAAACCAAACAAAAAGACAATTAAAACTCATTTGGCTTTATTATGTAGACATAACTAAAGAAAAGTGTTTTGTGTAGACATGGTAACAGAATTGTCAGAAAAATTATTCAGTTGTAACTTATTTTTTTCCACTATGCCTGAAGTTTTTAATTCAAACTGATTTTGTGGTGGGTCTTTCTTTGTGACTGCTAAATGCTGAACCCTCATACCTTATCTTCGACTGTGACTTTATTCCATTTCCCTGATGTTACCTGACTGAGCACTGAAAAAGTCTCAAGAAGCCACAGAAAATTGACAAAACAGGTAATTTATTTACAGATAACCAAAAATTAACTGAATCTGAAATATTCTTCTGCACATAAGCTCTTCCACACAGGCAAATAAGTGTCTTGAAAAATATTAATGTTTTATAGCTGTTCTTGCCACTTCCAGTAAAGAATAGTCAGACTTTATTAATTATTTGTTCCCTTATTCATAAATTTACTTAGTTACTCTCTCAACAAGTAGTTTATTGTACAACATGCAAGGCTATACAAAGTGCTTTAGTAAATACTGAAATGAGTAAATCCCAATCTTTGCCCTTAAGGGAGCATATATTATGGCAGCGTTTTACACATGCACAGATAGACAGAATGCAGGTCAAAGTGTAACATGTACCATATCAAGTGTTGTTATGTGCAAGGGAGGGAAAGTTCAGTACATGGATGGGGTAGAAGGGCACATTAAAAAATATATCCCCCACTTAGCCTACTCTGACTCATGGTGACGCTGTGGAACAGTGTAGAACTTCTCCATTGGGTTGCCAACCCTGTAAATCCTCATGGAAGCAGACTGCTACATCTTTCTGCCATGGAGAAACTTTCAGATCAAGCTGCTAACCTTGTGATTAGCAGCAGAGCACTTTAACTACTGTTCCCCCAGGGCTTGAGGTAGGTTTATACCACCTGAAACCAAACCCACTGCTGCTGACTTGATTCTGGTTAAGCTCTATGTAAAATGTGGAAGATGAACTGAGATTGAAGCCAAGACAGAGTTTTGGCTGATGGAAAAGAGAGTTGGTAGGATATTTTAAATGTAGAAGTTATTGGCAATGACTGCTTAGAAGTAGGATTAAGCAGTTAACTGGATATGAGTATTGGTCAAGTTTCGTAGGAACATAAACACTTGGGTACAACTGTAATGGAATATCATGCTACAAAGTAAGGTATGATTATGGAGGGCCTTAAGAACGTTTCCGACGGCACTTGGCCTAAGAACGTTTCCGTCAACTGCTTCACACACATGTGTGCGTGCACACACACACACAGTGCTTTAACTGTGTTTAGTCAAAACGGGAACCCGATAAAGAATTTGGGTAATAAAGTAAGATTAGTTGAAAGATTAATCTGGCAGTACTATCTCCAATAGATTAGAAAGAAAAATGCAAAAGAAAATATAGCAGTCAACAAAAGTGGTAAAGAACACAAACTAGTGCAATAGTTGTGAGGATGGAAAAGAGCAGGAAAAAATATATTGTGAAAGTAGAACTGGTCGCCTGGGCAATGGCCTGTTGCACATAGGGTCACTATGAATCTGAACCAAACAACATGATAGCCCCTGACGAAAACAACACAGCATTGATTTGGAAAAAGACAAGTGGGGTAAGCTGTGGGAGAATGGGGGTATAAAAGACACCAAAGTGACTCAGGGCTTTAATTAAAACCCATCAGGACAGCTGTTAAAGACTAATCTGTATACAAGAACTCTGGGCACACTGGTCACTGCGGTCATCATGTGGAAATAATTTCATTTTATTTTAAACTTTGTGCAGAGACAGTCATTTGGGACAGCAGAAGAAAAGAGTCTGAAACTTTCTCAGAGATACTACCATGCTGGATTTGAGATATTTCAATGGATAAGAACAATATTCTTCCAAATAGTAGAATTACAAATAAAATGTAATTGTTTCAAAAGATAGTTGTATTTGAAAACTGTCTTTTCTGATAGCAGTAAAATTATAGATAATCAAAAATAATGTAGTTTCTTCTTTCCAGCACATTTTCCTAGTTTATAGGAAATAATTCTTAAACTGTGTGATTATTCTAGTCATTGGTTTTTTAATCATAAAATCCAGAACCAAACCCACTATAAGTACAATTCTCACTCATAGCAACCCTACAGGACCAAGTAGAGCTGCTGCCTGGAGTTTCCAGGGGACACCTGGTGGATCTGAACTGCTGGCCTTTTGGTTACCAGAAGTAGCACTTAATCACGATGCCACCAGAGTTTCCCTTTAAAATGTAGGGACTCCCTAGAACCTAAACCTGTTGCCATCAAGTTGACCCTGACTGATAGAGAGCCTGTAGAAGACAGTAGAACCGACTACAGGTTTCCAAGGAATGGCTGGTGAATTTGAACTACTAACCTTTCGGTTAGCAGCCTGAGCTCTTACCCTTGACTGTGTTAGCAGAGCTGTAACACAGGGACAGAAACCGTATTGTATTACCAAATGAAGAGCCTTAAAAAAATAAAACTATAAGACATTTTATTTTATTTGAAGTCTTGATAAAACAGAATTTTCACTAAAACAAAAACACTGTCTTTCTGACAGATTCCATTCTTCAAAAGTGATGTGTTTGGACTCTATATCTTGTCATTGAGACAAATAGCTGAAATATAGAATGAGTACTATTAAAAAAACTATATGCATACACATAGATTACAGGGAATATGTGAAGTCTAAATAGGAAATTAAATTTATGCTAAATTAGTACTTCTATCTATTTGTAATTTTCTTTACAGTAGCCACAAATTGCTGTTAAAATCACTAATGGAAGTATTAAAGTAAAACTAAAAAAAGATATAGCAATTTAAAAATATTTTTCCAACTCTCTTTTTTCTAGTAATTTAACAAATTCGTGAGCAAATTTGGTAGATTTACATATTTGAAGAAGCTGGAAAGGTGCTTCATCTTATCACGGAGTGTGACTGACTGCTCGCTCTGTCCACTCTGCCCAGCTTCAGGAGCAACCATTGTAACATAATGGTTACACCGTACATTCAGATGCTCATAGCAGCTCTTAGAAGAATTTCTACTTGTCATCTGTGTTTTAATAAACATATAAACTTTGAAGCGTTAACTGTATCAATAAGAATTCCCAATCTACATCCTTGTAAGGACACAAAAGTATTAATAGTTCTCCCCACATCACATAACACTAATTTCAAGGAAACTTGGTTTTATCTGAATTCTAAGAGCCAGATTTGATTCCAGGCCAGTGCACCTCATACACAGCCACTGCCTGTCAACAGAGGCTTGAATGTTGTCACCATGCTGAACAGGTTTCAGCAGAGCTTCAGGACTAAAATAAACTGCGTTTCCGGGATCGGCAGCATTTCATTCAATCGGACATGGGTTGCCATGAGTTGAAGGAAGAATTTATTGTACCAAACAATAGTGACAAGGCATATAAAACACTACCTTTTGCATCAGCTATGGTATGTTCCATGATCTATGTAAATATGTGTGTTCAGACATTCCATTTAGGCACTGAAATTTTGCTTCAGTTTCTTAGAAACTAAAACCAAAATGCTCTGCTAGTTTGTAGCTGAAAGGGACGTCTTCAGCTGCGTCATTAGCACTTTCAATTGCCAAGACTTGTGGATGGATTTGAAATTACACAACGTTTGTCTCTGTCCACTGAGCCTTTTTCCACGCTGAGCCTTCGTTTTATCTCCTTGTCCTTTCAGCACCATTGATCTGACTCCTTCTCAGGCAGAAATTTCACTACAAAATAATCTAAATGATAGATTGGTATCTTCTTATTCCATATCCAATAAAGATGAAATACACTAATTATTATGCCAGATGTCATCATATCTCTTCCCTGGCATTTTTATCTTTCTGTTAGGTCTCTGAAGTAGCTGTCTTTGTTTAAAGACAGAAACAATAAAACATTTAAAAATATATAACCTCAACATGGAGTTTAATGAAAGGTAGAACTTTTTTTCACGCACAAATCACAAAAGTGAAAACTGTAATATGAAACAGGGGTTATAAATATTGTATTTAATAGAAGTATAACATTGCACTAAACGTGATACAAGGTAAATAAGATAAAACTAACTTACTGTTATGACTGATTCTCGTTTTATTTTACCTCTTAGATGATTTATAGCTGTTACATAATATGAAACAATTTTAATATTCCTCGACTTACCTGAAATTGGAGAATGTTTCCTTTTTTATTTTTAATACATACAGCGAGAGAAAAGGTAAAATTCTAGGATAAATGTTTAAAGACTTCTTGTTTATTTCATTTACAAAAATCGATTTTTATTTTCTAATTCTGGAACAGAGTCCTTTATGTGAATACTATATAATATAAGAAGTGTATGGTGACTGTAAGTAGCTATTTTCTTCAATTTGCTTTTATAGAGGCAAATAGCAGTTTACTTTAATCCAGTTGTAACAGCTTACACTTGAATAGAAGATTATATATCCGTTATTTATCTGTCTACTTTTCTTCTTCAAGCTTCATTCCTGGTTTTGTAGACCATATAATTGTCCAATTCAAAATGGCCAGTACGAGTCCATTTGAACTCACTAATGCCTCGGATGTTGATGTTTATGTGTTTTATTTCATTTGTGACAATTTCCAATTTTCCTAGATTCATGCTTTGTACATCTCGTGTTCTGATCACTAATGGATGTTTGCAGTTGTTTCTTCTCATTTTGAGTTGTGCCAAAATCATGTTGCCTTCATTGTCAAAAAGAACATTTCAAGATCTGTCCTAAAGTACAGTGTTGTCAGTGACAGGATAATATCTCTAGGCCTACAAGGAAGGAACCACTAAAGCCAAAGATAAAGAAACTGAAGATTGTTTCCAGCTGCTGCAGTTTGAAATTGATTGAACATATAATCAAGATGCATTGATAATTGCTGATGATTGGAATGCAAAATTTGGAAACAGAGAAGGATTGGTAGTTGGAAAATACTGCCTTGGTGATAGAAATGGTCCTAGAGATCAGGTGATGGAATTTCATAAGGCCATCGACTCCTTCATTGCAAATACCTTTTTCACCAGGATAAACTGTGATTATACACATGGATCTAACCAGATGGAATATTCAGGAATCAATTTGACTACACCTGTGGAAAGGGCCCATGGAAAAGTTCAATATCAGCAGTCGGAACAACACTAGGTGTAACTGTGGCACATAGCAACAACTGCTCATATGGAAGTTCAAATTAAAACTGAATAAAATTAGAAGAAGCCCTCAAGAGCCATAGCACAACTTTGAATATATCCCACCTGAGTTTAGAGACTGTCTCAAGAACAGATCTGGTGCATTGAACACTAATGACTGAAGACCAAATGAGTTGTGGAAATTCATCATTCATGAAGAAAGCAAGAGACCATTAAAAAAAAAAAGAAAAGACCAAACTGGATGTTAGAAGAGACTCTGAAGCTTGCTTTTGAACACTGAGTAGCTAAAGCAAAAGAGAGAAATGATGAAGTAAAAGAACTGAAGATTTCAAAGGGTGGTTTGAGAAGATAAAGTATTATAATGACATGTGCAAAGAGCTGGAAATAAAATCCAAAAGGGAAAAACATGCTCTGTGTTTCTCAAGCTGAAAGAACTAAAGAACTAATTCAAGCCTCAAGTTGTGATAGTGAAGAATTCAACAGTGAAAATATTAAATGACTCAGGAAGCGTAAAAAGAAGTGGAAGGCATATACACAGTCATTACGCCAGAAGGAACTGGGTGACGTTCAACCATTTCAAGAGGTAGCACATGATCAGGAACCAATGACACTAAAGGAAGAAGTCAAAGCTGCACTGAAGGCACTGGTGAAAAACAAGGCTCCAGGAACTGATGGGCTATCAATTGACGTGTTTCAACAAATGGATACAACACTGAAAGTTCTCGTTTATCTACGCCAAGAAATTTGGAGGACAGCTACCTGGCAAACTGACCTGGGAGAGATTCATATTTACGCCTATTGCCAAGAAAGGTGACACACCCAAACCTGAAAATTGTCGAACAATATTACTAATACCACATGCAAGTAAATTTTGCTAAAGACGATCCAAAAGCTACTGTAACAATACAGTAACAGGGAACAGCCAGAAATTTAAGCCAGATTCAGAAGAGGATGTGGAACCGGGGATATCATGGCTAATGTCAGACAGATGTTAGCTGAAAGCAGAGAACACAAGAAAGATGTTTACCTGTGTTTCGTTGTGTGTACCATAAAAAGTTATGGATAATATTGTGGAGAATGGGAATTCCAGAACACTTAATTGTGCTCGTGAGGAATCTGTACATAGATAAACTGGTAGTCATGCAGACAGAACAAGGCAACACTAAATGGTGCATCAGGGTTATGTCCTTGCACCATACTTTTCAGTTTGTATGCTGAGCAAATAATCTGAGAAGGTTGACTATATGAAGAAAAAGGGATGAAGATTAGAGGAATAGTCATTAACAATTTGTGTTGTGTAGGTGACACAACTTTGCTTGCTGAAAGTGAAGAGGATTTGAAACACTGATGAAGATCAAAGACCACAGTCTTCAGTAAGGACCGCACCTCAACATCAAGAAAACAAAAATTCTTGGCGCTGGACCAGTGAGCAACATCATGATAACTGGAGAAGGATTGCCGTTGTCAAGGATTTCATTTTACTTGGATCCACAATCAATACCCAAGGAAGCATAAGTCATGAAAGCAAAAGATGCGTTGTATTGGAAAAATTTGCTGTAAAGGACCCCTTTAAAGTGTTGAAAAGTAAAGACGTAACCTTGAAGACTAAGGTACACCTTACCCAAATCATGGTATTTTCAATCACATCACATGCATGCAAAAGCTGGATGATGAATGCGGAAGACAGAAGAATAATTTATGCCTTTGAATTGTGGTGCTGGAGAAGAATATTGAGTGCATCACGGACTGCTAAAAGAGCTAACAGATCTGTCCTGGAAGAAGTACAACTAGAGTACTCCTTGGTAACAAAAAGAGAC
The DNA here is from genome assembly GCA_028571685.1 of Heterohyrax brucei. Taxonomy (NCBI): domain Eukaryota; kingdom Metazoa; phylum Chordata; class Mammalia; order Hyracoidea; family Procaviidae; genus Heterohyrax; species Heterohyrax brucei. Next base: position 135,954,386 of record CM053150.1, read on the forward strand.
TGCATCTTACATACTTTGGACATGTTGTCAAGAGGGATCAATCCCTGGAGAAAGACATCATGCTTGGTAAATTACAGGGTCAGTGAGAAACAGGGAGACGGCCAACATGACGTAATGACACAGTGGCTGAAATGATGGCCTTAAGCATGAAAATGATTGTGGGCATGGCACAGGACCAGTTTTTTTTCTGTTGTGGGTAGTGTTGCTGAATAAGAACGAACTTGGTGGCACCTAACAACATCTTTCTACAAATATATGTGCACATAGAGTTATAAATGTGAATGTATAAATATATGCATGTACTTCACATTTTAATGAGTTCTCATTTTATTAGTAAACTGCAATGATGAATTTTGCTGATACCTGTGCTTGGTCTCTTAATTGCATTTGAAAAACAGCTGCATGGAAAACAGTTACAAGTGACACTGAGTTAAGTCTATGTACTTTGCTGTGAGATATCTTTATGATGAATGTAATAAAACTAATTTGTGTGTCAACTTACCACTGGCATAGTATAAAAAGGCTACAAATGCTAAACACGTTTGTGAACTTTATTTTTTTACATAGAGTAGAATTTGGGCTGAGAGGTCTCCCAGGGATATTGACGGGCATGGCTGGGAGATCAGGTAGAAAATCGGTACATGTGCTCTTAAACCTGGGCAGCAGCATACTACAGCAGTGCTTTGTCACATTAGCTCAGAGTTCCAGAGTGTGAGTAGGGACACTGAGGAAGAAGAAACACATTCTCTTTTTCCCCCTTATTCTCTGAGCCTCCTCCTAAGTGTTTAAAGATAATTTTACCAAAACTTTTTTACTTTTTCACAAAAGATGTCATATTATATGTAGTAGATCATACAAAATGATGAAAAAAGATGTAATCCAACAGAAGACTATTTTAGTGCCACATCTTTGTATTTCTCATAAAGTCAATATGGAGCTTTGGTCTTATAATTGTTAAGCATTTAACTGCTAACCCAAATGTTTGAACTCACAAAACACTCCAGGAGAAAAATGACCTGGCAATCTATTCCTACAAAAATTTCAACCTGGGAAAATCTATGAGGCAGTTCTACTCTGGAGTCACTTGAATTGGAATTCACTTGGAATTCACTGGAGTCACTTGAATTGGAATGCACACAGCAACACACAGTCATTAGGTTCTTGCAACAGCACATTTTCTTTAAGGCTAAAATGAAAAGTGAAACAAAGCAACATGACTTTAAGAAAAACCATTTTTAAAAGTCATTATATGTAATCATCAAAAGTTATGTGATTACGGAAGACAGAACTGATCTTGATCTATTTAAATATCAAGAAAAACTGCAGAGTATCAGAGGAGACAGGTATTGATTCCCAGATACTCTCTTTCCCACAAAAATAAACTGTACTGGGAGTTTCAGATTTGGAGATGCCATCCTTCCAAGCATTTATCTTGAGTTTCCGTAAGATCATGATGGGACTTTAAACCTGCCCTTTGCCAGTCCTCAATTGTTCAAAGCATGGGTACTAGAAAGTACTAAATCAGACAACCAAGAATGTTGCCCACCATATTCCATAGTGTTCCCATTATAAGGATCCTTCAAAGAAAATTTTGCTCAGTCAGTTGTCATCACTAGGAGAAGCTATGCTACTCTGGAACAATTAGTTTGTTTTCCTGTAAAGTGTGTGCTTGGTCTCTTAATTGCACTGGAAAAACAGCAGCAAGAAAAAACAGTTACAAGCAAAACTGAATTAATTCTGTCTACTTTGCTGCAGGATATCCTTATGATGAATGTTAATGAAAACTGATTTGTGTGTTAACTTACCACTGACATAGTATGAAAAAGCTACAAATGCTAAACACATTTGTGAACTTTATTTTTTTGCCAATTCTCAAATGCCAAAGCCAAGAGAGGGCACTCGGCTTTGGCATTGAGAATTAAACTGTTAGCATTTTTTGTTGTGTGTCATTGAGTCGGTTCTAACTCATAGTGACCCTGATGTGTCAGAATAGAATTGCCCAATAGTTTCCCAAGCTATAATTTTTACGGGAGCAGAAGTGTAGGTCTTTTCTTCCAGTGCACTATGAATGGCTAATGTGCTGAAACTGCTGACCTTTTTGTTAGTGGCCAAGCTAAGCTAGCTAAGTGCCGTCGAGTCGGATCTGACTCATGGCGACCCCAAAGCTTAATTAATCATTGCACCATCAGCGCTCCTGTCTACTGGGTTACTATGAGTTGGAATTGACTCCACATCACACAACAATGACAAAAATTGCAGTACACTTCCATATATGCATTTTTGTGGATTTAGTATTTTTCTGTTTTCATTTTCATCTGCCTTGATTTCTTTAATCTACCTATTTTATCCTTTTGGACTGTGTATATATTTAAAGTATGTAAAATCATTTATAGAAGGAAATAGAAAGTCAACAAATACAGACTTATTTAATATATTTTATTTTGCTTTGTGTTTTGCTGTCCCTCACATAGACTTAAAACAGCATCCCTTTTTCTACACTCCAAATGCACCCTATATTTACCTCTTTCAGCACCAAAAAAAAAAAAAAAAAAAAAAAATCAAACCCACTGCCATGGAGTCAATTCTTACTTGTATAGTGACCCTGCAGAACAGGGTTAATCAGCCTCACAGTGCTGTAAATCTTTATGGAAGCAGACTTCCACATTGTGATCCCATAGTGTAGATGGTGGATTTGAACCACCAGCCTTTTGGCTGACATACAAGTGATTTAACCACTATGCAACCAGGGCTCCTTTCCTTATAGCACAAATACACTCAACTACAAAATTAGAATTGACTCTGTTCTTGTCTGTATTCTTGACATCAGGGAATCTTGATGGTGCAGTGGGTAAGGTGCTTAATTTCTATCTGAAAGGTCCACTGAATCCACCAGCTACTCCATGGGAGAAAAGACCTGGTGATATGCTCAGTGAAGATTATAACTTTGGAAACCCTATGGGGCAGTTCTCTGTCCTACAGGGACACTATAAGTCAGAATTAACTTGCCGGCAACTAATTTTTTGTTTGATATTCCTTGATCAGCAGTTCTTAAACTTAAGTGTATGAGACTCACCCAGAGGGTCAGTTAAAACAGAGATAGCTAGATTCCACCCCAGAATTTCTGATTCAATAGTTCAGGGTTAAACTCATTAATCTGCATTTCCAGCAAGATCCCAGGTAAATCTTAAGCCAGTGATTCAGCTACACTTTTAGGACAATAGATTTAGGATTTTTTTTTCTCTATGAGTGGCTTTTGAAAGTGAATTGCAGTTCTCTGTGCCAGCTAGATGAAAAATTGGAGGTGTGATCCAAGATGAAAATTGTTAAAAGAAACTGTATCTTCCATTCTACCAGTAAAGTTCTAAAGATGGATACCACTATCCCAAATTTGATTTCAGGAGCTGAGAGGAAACAATTAGCACCAGGTGCTTGGCCTGAAGGCTCCATTCTAGTATGTCCAGTATATAGAAGTCAGCTAAGTGCACCTACTGACAAAAGTATGGCTCTTAATATACAGTCAGATATCTTGAAATATCTACCTACTATCTAATGCTTACAAAATACATATATGTGGTTACAGAAAAAATACAAGAGTATACATACACGTATATACATATAGATATGTGGTCCAAGATGAAAGCTGTTAAAAAAAACTGTATTTTCTCTACTGCCAACCTTTCAGTTAGTAGTCATAACTCTTAACCACGAGCCATCAGAAGGTTGGTAGTATATATGTACATATAGTTCTTGAAATATATATATTTGAAAGTATGATTCTTGAGATGTGTATTATATGTTTTAAGTATCTATGGCTTTTACCTATATTTAGGAGTCTTGTTGGCACACTGGTTAAGATCTCATCTACTAACCTAAAGGCTGATAGTTCAAATCCAACAACTGCTCCTTGGAAATCCTATGACACAGTTCTGCTCTGTCCTATAGGGTCACTGTGAGTTGCAATTGACTCATGGCAATGGATTTTATATATATTTAAGCACCATATATAAATGTGTATATCTAACATTTAAAAAATAGATATATTCTAAGAACCATATATATGTATACATATTTTGAAATACATTTTATTTGAAAGTATATTTTTGACACATATATTACAAATATTAACTAAATAAATATTAAGAAGCTTATTTTTGGCAGCAGGTGCACTTGGCAGACATCTGACTCTGAACACTTCAGAATGGAGCCTGTGGGTGAGCAACTGGTACAAATTATTTCTTCTTAGCTCCTGAAACTAACTGTAACGGCACAAATGTTTAGCATTTGTCTATTAGTGGAAAGGTTGATGATTCAAACCCACTCACAGGCACCTTGGAGAACAAGCTTGATGGTGTGCTTTTGAAAGATCACAGAATGAAAATCCTGTGAAACAGTTCTGCTCTGCACACATAGGTATGTCATGAGTCAGAGCTGGCTTGGTGACAGCTACCAACTACACACACACAGACACACACATGTATCTTCTGGGTGTCCATTCATCTGAGATAGGGCTAAAAATACGTGGTTCTTCAATCCTGACTGCTCATTAAAATGATCTGAGGTGCTTTTAACAATGTACGCAAGCAGGGAAACATTTCCAGTGGGATCCAGGTGGGGCCCTGGCAGGAGTATTTACTTTTTTAACTTCCCAAGTAAGCCAAAATTGTGAACTGCTGGATAATATGATCTCTCAGGTCCCCTCTACAGCTAAGGTGGGATGATTGTGAGGACTTGGAGTGTTGATCAGAGCCAAGATTCTTCCAATGCTTTGGATATTTTGACAACATATACAACTATTTTCATCTGGCTGTTTTCTTTCCTCATTCCTCCTCTGTTTCCATTTGTAGTGGGGCAGAAGGTTTTAGTGAGAGTCACAGTCTAATTTAGATCAAGAATCTCTAAAATAAAGTTGTCAGTATTTGTTAAAATGAGACTCAGGAAGACTAGAAAACAATAAGACAGCGGCGAAGAAGGAAATAGAAATATTTGATGGCTGCTTATTGAGCAACCTTGAGGGAAGGTTGTAAGTTCTCAGTATAATATCTAAAGTAAAAAGCATCTCCTAGAAGCTTCCTTAAATACAGAAACTTCTGTATTATGGCAGATTCAGTTCTGCATAAACCTGGAAGTGTGCAAAGAGGAACTAACAGACTCCTGGAGGCCTTGCATCTGACAGAAGTAGGAAGAAGATCAGTGATAGGTCTGAGACTATCATACTGCTCTGGATGAAATACAACTTGCTGAGCCTATTGCAGGGGCTCTTTAATTTCTAAACCAAATTAGATACTGGTATTTAAATTTACCTATGTCTGAGGATGCTTGCAGAAGTTTTAAAATAATTCATAACTATAGAGGTTACAAGGAAAACAAGAACCTAAATATGGCAATTACAAATAAGTAACTGTTTAAGTAATTAATAAATGCTCATATACAAATCGTAATCTGATAACAACAGCCACTTTATGAAATATTCATCAGTTTATATGTACAGTGTTTATTTTCAGTTTGCATAAATATACACAGGACTTTAGTAAACACACAATAGTTTATAGGTGAATTTGTTTGAGAGAAGGGAAAGGTGAGGTTTTTTTTGAGACAGAGAATTGTACGTTGCTAGACAGATACAAGTTTATTTAAGACAACACATAATTCAAGATAAATGTAATCCTGTACACATAATGTTCTTAAGTGAAGTAGATTACCTAATTAACTTCCTTCTTTTCAATATAATTTAATTTAACAAAATAGAAATTATAAAAGAAAACATAACTGTAGTAGAGTATGCACAGCCTCATAATATGTAATTATTGACTTTAATATCTCAAAGATCATCATACTTCTATTTACTTTGCCTGAAATTTTCTGAAGTTGAAAAATACATGATTTATGTTCATGTCTACTTTAATATTTTTTTTAAGTTGGGAAATGTTTGTTGTTTCTTTTTCCCTTTCTAGAACTACAAGTTATTAAATAGTTGACCTATAGGGCACATGCTTTTTCTGAAAAATGGTGTTACCTGTTTAATCAAACCAGAAGGAAATCAATCAACCCACCTGGGATTGACCATGTAAGATAATTTTCCAGTCAAGATAATAAGTATCATTGATGATACTGTCATTCTGTTCCTGGAAAAAATATCTCCCCAGCTGACATGAATTTGTTGGAGTATCCTACAACTGCTAGGAACAAAGCATGTCTTTACAAGATACAAAGATATAAAAATATTATTTCTACATCCTTTTCCAGTTATTTTTTTAAATAAGTTTTATGTATATGTATACATACACGTATAAGCCCATTGTCATTGGGTCAATTCTGACTCAAAGTGACAATTTGGGACACAATAGGAATGCTCTATTGTGTTTCCAGGGCTGTACATCTTTATAGAAGCAGACCACAATATGCTTCTCCTGTGGAAAAGCTGCTGGGTTTGAACTGCTGACCTTTTGGTTAGTAGCTGAGCACTACACACACACAAACACACACACACACAGACACACACACAAATACATACACACCTATTTCTAACTTACTGACAATCTCATTATCCAACATTTCACATTTATGACAATAGTTAAAATCCAGTACTTGACTACTTCATGCATTAACAATGTATGTCTAGCAGTTATGAATGCTGAAGGGTGAGGTGAGAGTAATGTTGGCTGTAGTGATTATGTGTCAGTTTGGCTGAGCCATGGTTCTCGGTGGTTTGGCAGTTATGTAATGATGCAGTAAGTCTCCATTTTGTGATGTGATGTGGTCATTCTCCATTTTTCGTAATGCCAACATTCACATGAGGATCTAGTCTTTGGTATTTAACCATGTTGATGACTGAGGAGTTGGTACATATTTTATCGTTCTTGTTCATTCTTGAGAAATCCTTACTCTGTCAAATAAAGTAGCATAGTATATATTTGAATTTGTCCTGAGGAATGCAATGAATGTAATGGTTCATTTCAAGAAAAGAAATTGGTTCTTAGACATTGTATCATGTTTCTAAGGCATATTATTTTTCTCATGTTGTGTTCACTTAAATGAGCAGAAAGTCATTTCATCTAGTCCAAGTTTGACTACTTTAGGTAGAGAGAAAATAGCGGCTGAAAGGGAAACCTTGTAACTCTATGTTGAGTAATTCCAAGTGACTTATGTCTGGCATGTTAACAACAATGTTTATATCTGTGTTTCCCACCAAATAAATAGGAGAAAGGCTGTTATTAATCCCTTCAAGACTCAGGAAAACACAGGCAAAGAAAAAAAGAAGAGAATAAATTTGCACACATTTAGAAGAGTCTATTACCTCCTGGAAATGATTATTTCCATTTACAAGTACCTTTCTCATCTGAGTACTGAAGGCACTGAACAATGTATCTATTACTCATGGAATGAACTTTGACACTAGAATGTTAATCTGTATTTTATACAGAAAAAGTAATGGAAGTAACAGATTAGTTACAAAAGCTGAAATACATCTATTAATAAGTGAATATAATTCCAGGACCAATATATAGAAAAAGAAGCATGCTAATTATTACAAGTAAGTTTTTCACAATTAGAGATTCTAAAAGGAAAGATATTGCCTCAGAAAATAATGCATACAAAGGAGAGATTGATGATAATGTGTGCTGTGTTTTAAATGGTGCTCAGAGGGCAAATGATTAAATGACCAAGATGATATGTGAACCTATGACTTCTCAATGACTGAAATAATTATCTTCTTCTCAATGACTGAAATAATTATCTAAAAGCTTAAAAAAAGAATATTTTTTCCTCTAAATAAACATTCAGAGCAAAACTGCTCAGTGAATTACTCTTTTACTTTCAAAATCTTATTCATAAAAATTATTTTTCTGATTTTCTAAATTTCAAGTTTATCTGAAGATTCCTACATAAAACTGTCTAAATGTGAAAATACTCTGTTTTGTTCTGCTTTTTAATCTTCACTGGAAGAACGCATTGAAAAAGTATATTGTACCCTCTGCAGTCTAAATTTCCCGTAATTCCATGGGAAACCTAAGGAGGGATTTCAACAATATCATTTTGAGCATTGCCACACTTAGTAAAAAATAATAAAGGATGCTTAGTTAAATCTGAATTTCAAATAGAAAGTCATAATTTTTTAGAGTGAGTGTGACCTCCAAATTATTTGTTATTGTTGTTGAGGCACCTGTAACTAATCTGTTTATTCTATCGGAAATCTATAAAGCTCTACACAGATATTCACAGAAAAGTTGTGGAATGCCCTCAAGGGCATCCTACAGGAAGAAAGCAAAAGGTCACTGAAAAACAGGAAAGAAAGAAAGGATCAGATCGGATGTCAGAAGAGACTCTAAAACTTGCTCTTGAACACAAAGTATATAAAGTAAATGGAATAAATCATGAAGTCAAAGACCTGAGCAGGAGATTTCTCAGGGGCCCTGAAAAGACAAGCTAGAGTATTATAATAACATGTGCAAATACCTGGAGCTAGAAAACCAAAAGAGGAAAACATGCTCAGCATTTCCAAAGCAGCAAGGACTGATAAAAAATTCAAGACTTAAATTGGAATTTTGAAGGATTCTGTGGGTAAAACATTGAATGATGGAGGCACTAAAAGAAGGTGGAAGAAATACCAGAGATACTGTACCAAAAATAATTGCTTGATGTTTAACCATTTTAAATGGTAGCATATGATTAAGAACCTATAGGAGTGAAGGAAGAAGTTCAAGCTACATTGAAAGCATTAGCAAAAAATGAGGCTCTGGGAACTGGTGGAATATTGATTGAGATGTTTCAATAAACAGATGCAATACTGAAGGAGCACATCATCTATGCCAAGAAACCTGGAACACAGCTACTCGCACAACCAACTGGAAGACATCCATATTTGTGCCCATTGCAATGAGAGGTGGTCCAACAAAATGAGGAAATTACTGAGAAATATCAATATCACAAGCAAGGAAAAATTTGCTGATGATCACTCAGGAATGACTGCAGCAGTACATTTACAAGAAGCTGCCAGAAATTCAAGCTGGAGTCCGAAGAGGTCATGGAATGAAGAGGTCATGCAGTGAATGACCTCATTGCTGAGGTCAGATGGATCTTAGCAGAAAGCAGAGAATATCAGAAAGATATTTATTTGTGTTTTATTGACTGTGCAAAGGCATTCAACTTTGTGGGACATAAATTATAGACAATATTGTAGAGAAGAACAATACCAAAACACTTAACTGTGTTCATGCAGAACCTGTACGTAAACCAAGAAGTAGCAGTTCAAACAGAACAAGGGGTTACTACATAGTTTAAAGTCAGGAAAGGTATGTGTCAGGGTTGCATCCTTTTACCATGCTTTTTCAATCTATACGCTGAGCAAATAGTCTCAGAAATTGGAACGTAAGAAGAAAGTGGCATCAGGATTGGAGGAAGACTCATCAACAAGTCATCTGTGATATGCAGATGACTCATACGACTTTTTGCTGAAAGCAAAAGGGAGTTGAAGTACTTACTGACGAACATCAAAGACTGCAGCCTCTAGGTTACCTTTCCACAGCAGTGATTATACCTCAACATAAAGAAAATAAATATCCTCAAAGGTGAACTTACAAGCAACATCATGAGAAACGGAGACAATACTAAAGTTGTCAAGGATTTAATTTTACTTGTAACCACAGCCAATGCCCACGGAAGAAGCAGTAAAGAAATTACATGATGTGGTACATTGGGCAAATCTGTTGCAAAAGATGTCTTTAAAGTATTGTAAAGAAAAGATGTTACACTGAGGACTATGGTGTATCTGATCCAGGTCATGGTATTTTCAGTCTCCTCATATTTGTGCAAAAGCTAGACAACACATAGGGAAGACTGAAGAAGTACTGATACTTTTGAATTATGGTATTAAAGAACAATATTGATTATACCACGTACTTCGAGAAAAATGAACGTATCTGTCCTGGAAAAAGTACATTCAGAATGCTCCTTAGAAGTGAGGTTGGTGAAATTTCATCTCACATACTTTGGACATGTTACCATGAAGGACAATCCCTGGAGAAGGATATAATATTGGTAAAGCAGAAGATCAATGAAAGAAAGGAAAATAGTCTACGAGGTGGACTGACACTGGCTGTAATAATGAGCTCAAGCAAAGCAGTGATTGTAAGGATGGTGCAGGTCTGGAAAATGCTTCATTCTGTGGTATATGGCGTCACTTGATCAGAACGGCTTTAAGGACACCTAGCAACAGCAGCACACATATCCGTCATTTCTTGTTTTATCTCTATTGCAAAAAAAGACATTCTTATTTTTTCTATCATGGCCAATACTTGTTTGTATTTTGAATCCTACCTTCTCTATGGGACATTAATAAATAAACTTTTCTCTCAAATTTTGTCATCTTTAACGTCTGTCTCTGATTTCAAGGGTCCTCTAAATTTATATATGTATATATATACGTAGCTTTGAACTCATCTATTCTTTCACTCTGTTTCCTTCAGATTGTCACAATTTTTCTACTTCTTCAGCCATTTTGTTCTTTCTCTTTATATATATATTTTTTTCTCCCTTCAGGCCATTAAAGTGTTTCCTTTATTTCCCTTATCTTCTCATTTTACGGACTATGGGTGAGCTATGTTAACAAGTACCACCTTTGTGCTCAAGACTTCTTCTAAATTCTAGATAAGTGTCTGAAATTTAAACCAGTTTCACTGAGTCAGTTATGACTCATGGAGACTTCACATATACCACATAGAATTGTGATTTATAGGGTTTTCAATGGTTGAAGTTTTGGAAGCCAACAGTCAAGCCATTTTTCTTAAGGTTCTTCGAGGTGAACTTGAATCTTCAACCTTTTGGTCAGCAGCCAAGCACATTAAAAATTCGAACACTGCTAGATATCTCTCTTTGGATATTTGCCAAATTAGGCTGTCCAAAACAGAACTCTTTTTTCTCTTTTAAATGCTTCTCAGAAACAATATTTTCTCTCATAGTAAATAGTACTGTACTGTAATCTGTGCAGTTTTCTAAATCAGAGGCCAGCAAGCAAATACACACTTTATCAACAAGCCCTGTTCAAATTTCTTTCAAAATATTTAAAACATACATCCACTTCTTTTTGTCGTCCTAGCCACTGTCCCAGTCGCTTTCTAATTGGTCTCCTTGGCTTTGTCTTGCTCTGTTCAATCTATTTTCTAACAACAGCTGGAATGCTTGTCTAAAACACAAAAATGATAGTCATTCTACTGATTAAAAGCCTGCAGGAGTTTGTCATTTGGACAACGTCCAAAATCCTGAAGATGACTCATAAGGAACTGCAAGACTGACAGTCATTCCTATTTTCTCTGGCCACGGGGATATCTTTTTTACTACATCTGTCCCTCATTTCTGAGTATTCACACATGCCATTTCCTTTTCTTGGAACAGGTCATCTCTTCCTGCTTGACTCACTTCTTTGGCTTTCTCCTTACTTAATTCTGTACACAAACTTTGCTTTGCTAGATGTAATGTTTTTCTTTAGCTTCATTCTCAGAATTATTTTTATCTTTTTACAATTGCCTATTTATTTATTTTACCAATTGAAGTGGAAGCTCACATAGAGTGTCAGCATCACTATCTTTTCCAGGGAATTTCCATGTTCTATGAAGTTGCCTTGACACAGAGAAATTCCCATAAATAAATGAGTACACAGCTATGATGATATGGGGTCCATTTAAAATAAAATTCTTTTACAATCCCAAGCCTAAAAACTTTTATCTAACTCAATCTTACAAATGCTAACACTTAGCCAAGAAATCTCGTTGTTCTGAAACAGTAGTCTTCTGCTAAGAAAGGTAAAGCTTTGGGGAATTTTCTATTTTCCCACCTCAGTTTCAAGTTATTGCAACTTGTAATAGTAAAATGAGTTAAAGTATTTTAAAAAAATCATTTTCTCCTCCAATTTCTCTTGAAAAATCTTTTTTAAATGAAGGGACAAAAATATGCATAACATTTGAAACCATTAATGACAATATAAATCATACCGTTAATTCCAGTGAATAACTCAAACTAGAACCAGAAATTATCAGGAATTAACGTTTATCTTTGGACTTTTTCTCTTAAAAAAAAAATTGATGAAATTCAGTATTTGTTTCACACAACACAACTCAGATCCCACTATTACCAGTATATAGTTTTTGAAAGTCTGCTCTCTTACTATTTACTGATTATGAGGACGTTCCAAAAGTGTTGTGTGAGCAATTACAAAATTTCAGAATTGTTGTGAATACTGTGCAGGGCACAACACAGGTGTAAGACAGGATCTCCATCATTAAGGGCTTTACTCTGTAGGGAAAAGATTACTACTCCATATAAAATCATTAGAGTATAGTGGAATACTACTGTATGATAGTGACTTTAATGTTAACGAGAATTCTAAAAAAGAAAATATCACAAACCTGAACCAAACCCAAATCCATTGCCGCTGAGTTGATTCTGACTCATAGTGATGCTATAGGACAGAGTAGGACTGCCCTATAGGGTTTACAAGGAGGACCTGGTAGATTCAAACTGCCAACCTTGGGGTGAGCAGCTGTAGTAGCTCTTAATCACTGTGCCACCAGGGTTTTGTAGAAAAGATCACACTAGACCAGAATATATGGAAAAGTTTCATGGAGGAAGAGAAAAGTGAGGTGAATCTTAAAGCATGCTTAAATATGGGTAGTTGGAGAAGGGAAGGAAAACATTTAGGAGGGGAATGGCATCTGATGGTGGTGTAGCTAAGAGCTGCTGATTTTTATTTTTCCTCTACTCATTTATCTTTTTTCACTTCATTTGGTACCGGTACTTCTCTTTTCATTGTTGTAATGTCCCTGCTCCAACGTGTATAATTCTGATGGAGTTGCTAATAGCTACATTTTGGATCCACTTTCTTCTAAGGATTTGGGCCAAACATGTCTCACGCTTCTGGTGACAGTGATTGATATAAGGATACATAAGAGGTCTGACAATTAGATCAGCAAACTTAATTGTTCTCAGTGCTACATACTTCGTTGCTGAATATCACTACAGACACCTTCAAAGTGCTCCCCTTGGGAAGCTACGCACTGATGCCAGAGCATAGTCTACCCTGCAGAGCAATTTTGGAACTCTTTCTGGAATGGCCATTGCAGTTGGTGACACAGAGGAAAATTCATGAATCTAAATGTATGCAAATTGTGAGAGAGTTTTTAGCCAGCAAACAAATAACTGTATTGAAACACCATCCCTATTCCCCTGATCTGCCCCCCAATGGCTTTTTTCTTCACCCAAAGACAAAGGAAATATTGAAAGGAAGACATTTTAATGACTTTAAGGACAATAAGGATAAATAAATGACAGCTCTGATGGCCATTCCAGAAAAAGAATTCCCAAATTGCTTTGAAGGATGGCCTAGGTGCTGGTGTTGGTACATAGCTTCCCAAGGGGAATACTTTGAAGGTGGCTGTAGTGATACTCAGCAATGAGGTACGTTGCACTTTTTCTAGGATGAATTCACAAACTTAACTGGCAGTCCTCGTACATGACCTAAGGCAGATTAGTAACAATCATTCCTTGGAGTTTCATGTATGAAATTCTTCAAGAGGACATTTCTTTTTTTTTTTTGTTAGGTCACTGCTAGGGAAATGAAATACTGAACTGTGCCTTCTTTCTTACCTTGCTTATCCTTGGATTTTCTGTTTCTGTGCTCAATACAACCTTTTCTTTCTTAAGGTCATTTCGATTGATTTCCTTCATTTTTATTTGGAAAAGTCCTGACCCAAACAGGTAATAAGTAGACTACAGGGTTGGTATGCAGAGGAAATGGAACTATGGAGAAGGCATGGGATGAAATAGTAGCAATGAGAAGAAAGCTCAAATCAGAAGTAACATCCAGAAGAAGAAAATGATAGGACTAATTGGAAAATGTATACATCCAATGTAGAAGAAAAAAGAGTACAAATTAAAGGGATTTGTGGAGCCACTAACAAAGTAGTTAATATTATTCCCTTCCTCCCTTTCCTTTCTCCCTCCCTCTTAGTTCCATGTGCCACCACTTGCCTTCTCAATGTGTTGTGCTGTAACATTTGTCTAGAGAGCCTCCAGCACACAGCCTCACTAGGGCTGTGCTGCTTCCAGAGGTTGGCTCCCTTAGCAGTAAAAATTTTTTTCTTTAACTTTCACTTTTTCCCTTTTCCTTCTCTCTTTCACACAGGCCCTGTGCTGATTCTACCCCTTTCTGATGGGCTATGCCATATTACCCAGAGAGAGACATTAGCTTGCTGTTACCCTAATTCTGTCCAACCTCTCATGAGCTGATTCCCTCAGCACGTATTTAGTTTTTATGTTGTTTTCTTTTTTTTCTGTTTGTTTCTCTTCTCTCTTTCTCTTCTTTCTTTGCCTTTTTCCTACCCATGTAACCCTGTGAGCTGCCTATGCCCATTCTAAACAGGCTAATTTACAGCATAGCTAGACAGTACCAACACACAGACTAGTCAAGTCTGCCACACCCCCATCTGCCAAATCCCACTTCACCTCCAACGTATTTATTTTTTCTTCTTTGCTTCTGTTTTTGTCTTCTTTCTCTACCTCACTTAGCTCCACACATCAAGCTTCTCCCTTCCTTCCTGCCTATCTGCACCATGTGTCCAGTACTGTAACCCCAAGCAGAACCAGCATGGACAAACAGACCCTGCCCTGGATGGTCTACCAGTCCAACTCCATTGGCCCCAATACATGTCCCTTACCCCCATTTGACCTGCTGCTGCACGATAGCTTAGGTAATGGCCTTGCCCACCTGGAAAAGGTGATGAGAAGTATCACATCCACATATGAGCAAGCAGAAAATCACTCCCAGTCCATCTGTCCAGATATATAACCAAATAAAATGAAAAGCAGGACAAAACAAACAAATCTACAGTCAATAAATGAAGAAAATAATTTCTGAATGTGCTGAAAGTAGTAGACAATATCACAACATATTTAAAAAGAAAAATTGGACAGGATGGCTAAAGAAAGCAACCAAAATAGAACACTACATGACCTTTCAGTAGAAGAAAAGGCGCTGGAATTACTTGACAGGAAATTTAGAACTCTAATATGCAAGGCTGTCCAAGAGATGAAGGAAAATGCATACAAAAAATAAGAAATACAGACAAAATCATGGAAAATATAGATTAAAATCAAGGCAAACACAGACAAAACAATAGAAAAAATTCAGGAAAACAATTCAGAAACAGTGTCAAAATAAACCAACAACTAGAAATAATACGAAAACAGATATTAGAAATCTAAAATATAAATTACAAGATTTCCAAAATGGACAGTGCAAAAGAAGATTTGAAGCAAATTTGAAACAACAAATGACAAGGTCAGCAATGCTGAAGACAAATTCTTGGATACCACTTTATCTGAAAAAAATTAAGGAAAAGAATGAGACAAATGAAGAAATTTTGAGAAAGATATGAAACACAATTAAAAGCAAAAATCTACATGTGATCAGAGATCTAGAACAGGGGGACAAAACAGGTCACTGAAGATTTGCTGACTGCAAACTTCCTTAATATCATGAAAGATGAAAAGCCAATCATCCAAGAAGCTCAACAAATCACAAATAGGATAGCCTTCCAAAAGAAAATCAGCAGGACATATCATAATCACAAGCACTAAAACCAAAGACAAAGACAGAATCTTGAGAGGAGCTTGAGAAAAGAAAAAAAAATCACATACAAAAGACAAAAAGTAAGACTAAGGTCTCATTACTTTGAAAAAAACATGCAAATAAGAAGGTAATAGAATAACATGTATAAAACCTTAAAAGAATAATATATCCTGCAAAATTTCACTAGAATTATGACGGCAAAATTAGGACACTTCCAGATAAATGATAATTACAGGAATATGTAATAACCTAACAAAACTTGAAAGAATTATTAAAGGGAGTCCCCAGTTTTAGAACCAACAACATAAGACAATAACTGAAACTGATTACACAGGACAGCATCAGCCAGATACGAGCTTAAGTAATGAACTCTCAAGGATAAAAGAAAACTAAGATTTACAACTGGCGACCAGAGTGGTTAATCTGTAAATGCCAATACCATCAGAACAATAAAAGAGGGGATAAATGATGTATGTATAGAACTGTCAAATGGAGAGGAAATGAAGGTGATATTGAGTAATAAAAGTCTAGCTTAAACTTAGACGGTAAAAGTAAATTTGAAATTAACCACAAAGAAAGTTAACAAACCTATTCACCCAAACCAAGAAGAAAACATAAAGTCTCAGTAAAAACAAAATCTACAAAAATTAAAGGGATGGAAAACAAGAAAACCCAAAATCCGCAAACAAAGAAATTCCACACAGGAGAGTAACAGGAGGAACAAAGACAACATCAGTACTGGGGAAAAAAAGAAAAAAAGGGCCCTATAAAATGACAACAATAAACTTACACCTACCAGTAATCACACTGAATGTAAATGCAATAAAGCAACCATAAAAAGACAAAAAGTGACTGAATGGGCAATAAAACAAGATCCATCAATATGCTGTCAACAAAAGACACATCTTAGAAACAAAGACAAAAATATATTAAAAATCAAAGGATGGGAGGGTTGCCATGAGTTGGATCCAATTCAACGGCTCTTGGCTTGGCTATATAGTAACCAAGAACAACAGTAACCAACAGTAATGATGAACAGGAATGGTAATACTAATCTCAAATAAAATAGACTGTATAACAAAAGCTACAATAAAAGACAAAGAAGCACACTTTGATATTTGACAATTAAGTTCAGGAAATCATTTCTGACTATCACTATGATCATCTTTGAAGTACTCACCTTTGGAAACTATGCACCTACACCAACAGTTAGGCTACCCTTCAAAACAATTTTGGAACTCTTTTTCTGGAATAACCATCAGAGCTGCCATCATGTTACTCTTGATGTTGTGAATGTCATTCAAATGTCTTCCTTTCAGTATTTCTTCTATCATCAGGTAAAGAAAAAAGTCATTGGCGGCCAGATGAGATGAGTAAGGCAGGTGTTCCAATACTGTTATTTGTTCGCTGGCTAAAAATTCCCTCAAAGACAACTAAGCAATTAAGTTCATGAACTTGCCTCTGTACCACTATGCACAATGGCTATTCCAGAAAGAGTTCCAGAATTGCTTTGAAGGGTTGAATAGATGCTGGCATTGGTGCATAGCTTCCCAAAAGGAGTATTTTGAAGGTGACCATAGTGATATTCAGCAATTGAGTTTGCAGGCTTTATCATCAGACCATGTATATAATGATTAAAGGACAAATCCACTATAAGGACATAACCATGAAAAATATCTATGCATGATAAATATCAATGACAAACCTCCAAAACTCTTAAAAAAAATTTTTAGCAGCAGTGTAAAGAGAAATTAATACTTCTATAATAAGAGTAGGAGACTTCAAAACTTCACTCTCAGTAAATCACAAAACATCTAGAAACTGAACAAAGATACTGTTTTAGTCATCTAGTGCTGTTATAACACAAACAACACAAGTGGATGGATTTAACAAAGAGAAGTTTATTCTCTTACAGTCCAGTACGCTAAAATTCTAAATTCAGGGTGCTGGCTCCAGGGGAAGTCTGGCTCTGTTGGCTCTGGAGGAAAGTCCTTGTGATTCATCAGCTTTCCCTTGGTTTGGGGAGCATCTCAGTGCAGAAACCTCAAGTCCAAAGGACTTCCCCTGCTGTGGAAACTTCTTTCTTTGTGGTATGAGGTATCTAACTCTCTGTCCTCCTCCCTTTCCTTTTATCTCTTGTAAAGTAGTGCAGGTCACACCCCAGGGAAACTCTCTTTACATTGGATCAGGGATGTGACCTTAGTGTGTCTCATCCCAATTCCCTTTAAAATAATCCAATCATGTCTCATTAACCACAAGCATACATTAGGATTTACAACATGTAAGAGAATCACAATCACAAAATAGAGAAAAACCACACAATATGGGAAATCATGGCCCACTCAACTGATACATACATTGTTTTGGGAGATATAATTCAATCCACGACAGAGATAGAAGATCTAAAGGCCATAATTAGCTTGAACTCATAGACATATACGGGCTGCTTCATTCAAACAGCATCAAAGTACACATTCTTTTCCAAATCATGTGAAACTGTCCAGAATAGACCACATCTTAGGCTACAAAGCAACTCTCAACAAAACAGAAAACATTCAGATAATACAAAGCATCTTCTCTGATCAAAACATCATAAAGTAGAACATAATAATAGAAAGAGCAAGGAAAAAATCAAATACATACAAACTGAATAACAACTTGGTTAAAAACCACTGGGTAATAGAATAAATCAAAGATGGAATAAAAATCCCTAAGGTGAAATGAAAATGAAACCATATCAGATGAACCTTTGAAACAGTACTAGCAGTGCTCAGAGATCAATTTATAGCAATAGAAACATATCTAAAAATGAAAATAAGGACAAAATGAAAACATTAGCTATACAGCTGGAACAAATAGAAAACAGCAAAAGAAGCCCATAGCAAAACAATAGAAAGAATCAACAAAAGCAAAATTTGGTTCCTTGAAAGTACAGACACAGCTGAGAAACTATTAGCCAAACTGACAAAGAAAAACAAGGATGGGAGAAAATAACCCAAATAAGAAATGAAATGGGTACATTACAACAGACCCAACTGAAATAAAAAGGATCATAACAGAGTACTGTGAAAAACTACACTCCAACAGATGTGAAAACCTGAAATTTCTAGAAACACACTACCTACCTAAACTAACACAAACTGAGGTTGAAAATCTGAACACACCATTAGACTAAAGGAGATTGAAAGGATAATAAGAAAAACTCCTAACAACAACAAAAAGGCCCTGGCCCAGATGGCCTCAGTGGAGAATTTTACTAAACACTGAGAAAAGGGCTTGGACCAGTACTGCTCAAATTGTTTCAAAACACGGAAAGGGAAGGGATACATGACTTCATTCTATGAAGCTAGCATTACCCTGATACCAAACACGAGGCAAAGACACAATAAACAGAGAAAATTACAGACTATTTCTCTTGTGAATACAGATGCAAAAATTCTCAACAAAATTCTGGCCAATAAAATTCAGCATTATATACTAAAAATAATACCACAACCAAGCCACATTCATACTGGGTAAGCAAGGATGGTTCAATGTTAGAAAATCAATCAAAGTAATCCATCATATAAATAAAAAAGATATATCACATGATTATCTCAGCTGATCTGGAAAAGGCATTTGATAAAGTCCAACACTGATTGCTAGTAAAAACTCTCATTGAAATTGATGTAGAAAGGAAATCCTTCAATAGAATTAAAAAACATTCATATAAAACCAACAGCTGGCATCATTCTTAATGGAGAGAGGCTGAAAACATTCACCCCGAGAACAAGAACAAGACAAGGATAGATAAGGATAAGACAGGATAAATAAGACCATACTTATTTAGCACTGTGCTGGAAGTCCTAGCTACAGCAAAAGGGAAGAAAAAGACAAAAAAGACATCCACATTGGTAAGGAAGAAGTAAAGTGATCCTATTTGCAGATGATATACTACTATGTACAGAGAATCCAAAAGGCTCCACAAGAAAATTACTGGAACTAATGGATCCGACTCATGGCAACCGATATAGAACAAATATATAAAAGTCAGCTGGATTCTGATATACCAAGAGAACTATGCAAATAAAATAAGGAGAGTAATATCATCTATGACTTCCCCTAAAAAATGAAATACTTAGATATATATCTAAGCAGGGATGTAAAATACCTATATAAAGAAAGCTACAGGAGGCAGAGTCAAGATGGTGGACTAAGCACACATCTCCTTATAGCCCTGTGGAAACCAATACCTGAAATGATAATCAAACAGAGCCTTCTGGTCACCTAGTGAGCCCCTAGGACACGGCACAGGGCTGTTAATTTGGACTTCATACCACGGAATGAAAAACTTCCTCTCTTTTGCTGACCCCCGCTCCTGGCTAGCCCTGGCTCTCAGGGACTGAAGGTAAATGCACCATTTTGACTTATTTTTCTCTGTCTTGGCCGGTGGGTGGAGCTGGGTCTTGCCTAGTGGCTAGATTCAGATGCACTGCTGGTGAGATACACAGGTGAAATTGCCATATGTTGAGAGCCTAGCTTAGGACTCTGTTCATCTAGCCACTTTGGGCCTGTCTTTTTATCACTGCCATTGTGTGGTTTGTACAGAACTGCAGTGCCTGTGTGCGGGATGCCATGTTGGATGTGGAGATTTTAGCAGGACCTAATTCTTAGCCAGGGAGCCAGTGCCTGCAAACAGGACAGCACTTCCCCGACAGAAAAACAGTAGCTTACACAGTGTTGCCTTTGGTGGGGGCCCGGCAACAGAGGTGGAGGACTCACTACCTCTCAGCACCTTTAGCCCCTCTATCTGCTGACCATGTAGAGGGTGCCATCTTAGATATGGTGGTGAAAGCTGGACCTATTTCTTAGCTTAGGAGCCAGAGCCTGACCACAGGAGAGCCCTTTTCTACCAGAAAAGCAGTAGTTTACACAGTGTCACCTAAGGCTGGGCCCTGTCAGCAGAGGCTAACAAGGCAGTAGCATTGCTGTATTTTGAACTAGTTTGTATAATCTGGGCTTGGATATAGAGGTGTTTACTTTGCCAGTTGGGAAGAGGGACTTCTACACCTGAAAACCTGACTTGGGAAGTGTTCAGATACCTTTCGTTTTACATTTTAAGACAGCCTACTTCAAATCCACCAGGCACTCCTTGAATACTCTGGGGGTCAGGTCTACCCTGGCCCCTAGGGTCACCATGAGTCAGAACCGACTTGATGGCACTTGGCTGGCTTTAGAGAAACATCTGCAGTCCATCCTCACAGTATCTCTCCCAGCCTCTACTTACTCACATGAAACCCAAAAAGCAACAGATGCTTGTGGCATACAAGAAATCACCTATGGCTTCAGAAGGCTCCCAAACAAAATAACCAAGGAGTTTTCCAGATGAAGAAACTTTTCTGAAATCATCAAGGTGAATATAAATGATTATATACAGAGCCCTTCTAGACCTTATACAAAATGCAGGAGAACAAAATGAAAAATTAAGCAAGCCTGTTCACTCTGACGGAACACCAGTACTCTGAAATCCAACAGATCAAGAACAAAATAAAAAACATAGAAACTTCCAAAGCCAAGGAAACAGAATGGAACAAATGGAAAAAAGAATTTCTGACTCGGAAGACAGAGCTACTGATGCCAGCATCTATGAGCAGAATTCAGAAAAAAGAAACAAGAAAAATTAAGAAACATTAAGAAGCATGGGGGACTCTATTATGAGGAACAACCTTCGATTAATTGGAGTCCCTGAACAGGTTGAGACGCCTGAGGACACAGAGAGTTTTGTTGCTGAGCTGCTGACAGAAAACTTCCCAGAAATCATGAAGGAAGAGGATATAGATATCCCAGATGCATATCACATGCCACCCAATATGGATCTCAAAAGAAAGACTCCAAGGCATATTATAATCAAGCTTAACAAAATGAAACACAAGCAGCAACTCTTAAAGGCAGCAAGACTCGAAGTAAAGCCAACATTCAGAGGGAAACCCTGTAGGCTTTCGTCGGATTTCTCAGCAGAAACCATGCTGGCATGGAGACAGTGGCATGACACGTTCAAAGCCTTGAAGGAGCAGAACTTCCAACCAAGAAGTCTATATCCTGCAAAGCTATCTTTCAAACATGAAAATGAAATTAAGACATTCCCAGATAAACAGAAACACAGGGACTTTGTAAAAACCTAACCAAAACTACAAGAAATACTGCAAGAAGTTCTTGGCTTTGGCTTAGAAGAACAAAACCACTAACTTTATATTTTAGAGTGACACATTATTCAAAACTCTACTCATTTAGGGAAGGCTCCAAATTCAATCACAGCTTTAATACTAAGAGAAACAATCCAGTGATTATCATGAGAACTATGGTGCCATCATATTAAAAAGAGGGATGTACTACAGTCGTTATAGTTCTCCCAGATGGAGAGGAAGATGACAAGACTGGTAGTAATTAAAATTGGGTTTATATGTAGTTTATTAAGGGGGATCATAGGGGCAGCCATAAAGCACAACAAAGATGTATCATATCATTTCAAGAACTGTAACACAGGAGTCTCAACAACTACAAAATCAGCTCTGAAAAAGCTGAAAAATCAACTCACCTAAAAGAATATCCCAGAACAGACATATAAGAACAACAGAGAAAACATCAACACAAAAATAAACATATCACAATGGCAGCACTGAACACATACCTATCAATAATTACATTGATGTGAGTGGACTGAATACTCCAGACATCGAGTGACATCTTGGATCAAAAGACATGACCCATCCATATGTTGTCTACAAGAAACTCACTTGAGACCTAAAGATAGGAACAAACTGAAAATTAAAGGATGGAAGAATATATATCAAGCTAACAATAAACAAAGAAGAGCAGGTGTGGCGATTCTAATCTCTGACAAAATCAATTTTAATGTCAAATCCACTATCGTGGACAAAAATGGACACTATTTATTGCTGAAAGGTTCCGTACACAAGCAAGACTTAATTATATTAAATATTTATGCACCTAATACCAGAGCACCTAAATATGTCAAAGAAATACTGACTACACTTGAAAAAGAGTTAGAGCACTCCACAATAATAGTGGGAGACTTCAACACTTCATTCTCAATACTGGACAGACCATCTCGAAAAAAGCTCAGTAAAGATACAGAAGAACTTGTCGCCACAATTAACCAATTAAACCTCATCAACATATACAGAACTTTCTACCCATCAGTGGACAATTACACCTTCTCCTCCAGTGCACATAGAACATTCTCCAAAACTGACCATGCGTTGTCATAATGCAATTCTCAACAAAATCTATACCCCTGAATTCCTGCAAAGCATCTTCTCAGATCATAAAGCCATCAAAGTCAAAATCAGTACGAGAAAAAAACATAGAAAGTGGAACTCTTGGAAACTGAAGAACATCTTGCTGAAAAAACAGGGGTTATAGAAGAAATCAAGGATGAAATAAAGAAATTCATGCATTCCGATGAGAACGAAAACACTTCCTACCAGAACCTATGGGATACAGCCAAAGTAGTGCTCAGAGGTTTGTTTGTCTCTATAAATGCAGACATCTGGAAGGAAGAAAGAAACCAAATCAAGGAACTAACCCTACAGCTTGAACAAGCAGAGAGAGAACAATAGAGGAACCCCTCAGTCACCAGAAGAAACTGGATCATTAAGGTTAGAGCAGAGCTAAATGAATTAGTGAATAGAAAAACAATTGAAAGAACTGAAAAGACCAAAAGCTGTTTTTTGGAGAGATCAACCAAATTGACAAATCACTGGCTAAACTTACTGAAGAAAAACAGGAAAGGAAACAACCCAAATTAGAAATGAGATGGGAGTTGTCACAACAGATTTCGCAGAAGTCAAAAATAACATAACAGAATACTATGAAAGATTGTACTCTAACAAATTTGAAAACCTAGAGGGAATGGACAAATTCCTTGATTCATACCATCGACCTAAATTATCACAACGTGAAGCACAACAACTTAATAAACCCATCACAAAGGAAGAGATTGAAAATGTCATCAAAAAACTGCGAACCAAAAAAAGCCCTGGCTTCACTGCAGAATTCTACCAGGCTTTTAGAGAAGAGTTATCTCCAATACTACTGAGACTATTTCACGGTATAGAAAAGAATAGAGTGCTCCCAAACTCATTCTATGAGACCAGCGTAACCCTGGTACCAAAGCCAGGGAAAGACCCAACCAAAAAAGGAGAACTACAGACTGATATCACTCATGATATCACTTTTGAATCTAGATGCAAAAATCTTCAACAAAATTCTTGCTGGTAGAATACAACAATATATCAAAAAAATAATCCACCATGAACAAGTCAAATTCATACCAGGGATGCAAGGCTGGTTTAACATCAGAAAAACAATTAATGTGATTAACCACATAAATATCACAAAAAACAAGAATCACCTGATTTTGTCCATTGATGCCAAAAAGGCATTTGATAAAGTCCAACACCCATTCATGCTAAAAACTCTTAGCAAAATAGGCATAGACGGCAAATTCCTCATGCAATAAGAGCCATTTATACAAAACCAACTACCTACATTATCCTGAATTGAGAGAGACTGAAGGACTTTCCCTCATGAACAGGAACTAGACAAGGATGCCCACTCTCACCTCTCCTATTCAACATTGCACTAGAAGTTCTAACCAGAGCAATTAGACAAGACCAAGAAATAAAGGGCATCAAGAAGTCAAAATCTCCCTGTTTTCTGATGATATGATTGTATATGCAGAGAATCCCAAAGAATCTATATGTAAACTACTCAGACTGACAAAAGAGTTCAGGAAAGTCTCAAGATACAAGATAAACATAAGCAAATCGGTAGGATTCTTTTACAACAACAAGACTGTTAATGAAGAAATCATCAAATCAATATCGTTTACTATAGCCCCTAAGGAGATAAAGTACCTAGGAATTAATCTAACCAGAGAAATAATAGACCTTTACAAAGAGAACTACAAGCCCTTACTGCAAGAAACTAAGAGAGACTTAGATAAATGGAAAAACTTACCCTGCTCATGGATAGGAAGACTTAACATTGTGAAAATGTCTATTTTACCCAAAGCAATCTACTTATATAATGCAATCCCAATACAATTTCCAGCATCATTTTTTAATGAGATGGAGAGACAAATCACCAATTTTGTTGGGAAAGGGAATAATCCCCAGATAAGTAAGGTACTACCGAAGAAGAAGAACACACTGGGAGGCCTCTCATTACCCTACTTTAGAAGATACTACACTGCCCAGCAGTCAAAACAGCCTGGTACTGGTACAAGAACAGACAGTTCAATCAATGGAACAGAACTGAGACCCCAGAGATGACACCATCTGCCTATGAACAGTTGATATTCGACAAAGGCCCTAAGACATTAAACTGGGGTAAAAACAGTATCTTCAACAAATGGTGCTGGCAAAATTGGATATCCATCTGCAATAAATTGAAACAAGATCCATATCTTACACCTTATACAAAAACCAACTCAAGCTGGATAAAAGACCTAAATATCAAATCTGAAACTATAAAGCTCATCCAAGAAAAGGCAGGAACAACAATGGAAGTTTTAATACACAACGTAGACAGACTTCAAAATCTGTCAAACAAACCACAATCAACAGAAGAGAAAATAGATAAATGAGAACTATTAAGAATCAAACACTTTTGCTCATCCAAAGACTATTAATAGAATTAAAAGGCCACCTGCAGAATGGAAAAAATATTTGGCAACTCTATGTCAGACCGATGCCTGATCCCCATAGTCTATAAGGGCAAAGGAGATGGATAGACGTTTCTCTAAAGAGATCGAGGCAGCCAAAAAACACATGTGGACATGTTCACGATCTTTAGTCATCAAAGAAATTCAAATCAAAATGACAATGAGGTGCCATCTCACCCCAACAAGGTTGGCCATGTTCCAAAAAACACAAAGCAACAAATGCTGGAGAGGTTGTGGAGAAAGTGGAACTCTCCTACACTGTTGGTGGGTTTGCAAAATGGTCCAACCTCTTTGGAAAGCAATCTGGCACTTCCTTAAAAAAATATAGATATACCATTTGACCCAGTAATTCCACTACTTGGAATATATCCTACAGAATCAAGGCCATTCACACCAACAGACACATGCACAAGAATGTTTATTGCAGCATGGTCCATGATAGCAAAAAGATGGAATCAACTCAGATGCCCAACAACAGAAAAATGGATAGGTAAACTACGGTATATATACACAATGGAGCACTATGCAATGATAAAGAACAATGATGATTCCAGGAAACATCTCATAACCTGGTTTCAACTGGAAGACACTATGTTGAGTGAAAGTAGTCTGTGACAAAAAGACAAATATTGTATGAGACCTCTACGATAAGAACTCAAAAACAGAATTATGTATACAAGAAAAGACTCTTTGATGGCTGCAAGGGAGGGGAGGGAGGGAGGGCGAGAAGGGGAGGGTTTAGATTAGATAGTTGGTAGAAATTTGGTTGGGTCAAATCAGTGATAGCACACATTAGAAACAAGAACAATATTAAGTTGTCTTTAACATAATTTGAATACTCCTTCCATCATAACCTAATATTGCAAGGACAGATTAGCTCAGTCAGAGGGCAGGAGACCATGCTCTTAGGTGAAATCAGGGCCAATTGGCACAACTAGCATTTTGCTAAGTGAGCTCTCTGCACCCCACATTGGTGAGTGGCTTAAAAGCTGCCAAGCTGCCACCTGAGGGCACAGCAAATGGTCCCAACTCAGCAGAAACGGATGCTCACCGAGGACCAAAATGACGTGGGGTAAAGACAACCCAGAAGATAGAGAGACCCATATGAGTGGGTGCCTACATAGACTTGGGACTAGAAGAACCGGATGGTGCCCGGCCACCACCAGTGATAGCCGCAATGGAGCTCACTAGGTTGAGTCTCACTGGCAACACAAGAATAAAAAGGGGTGCACCCTGAAATCTCCACTAAAAGACTGCAATTGATGGTCCAGCATCTTCAGAGTTCTCCTGGTAGCATGGCCTCTGGACCATAATGAAGGTCCACTCTTTGGACACGAATGGATTGGACTTGGCGACTCAGAGTGACCATATTTTGTATGTACTTTATGGTTCTATGCATCTATAGGATATCATCCTGCTGACCTCTGTCTGGAGTAAGGGGAGTGGGTGGAGAGGAGGGGAAAGGAGACTGTTGGGAGGATGAGACGTGTATGGAGCAGAGGAATAGTATGCTGTCACCAGGCAGGGAGAGCAGTGGAAGCTGCACATAGGTGGGCATATAAATTTATACGGGAATGTGCATTTTCACTCAGTCATAATAAAAAAAGAAAATAATAGTAAAAAGATTTTAAAAAAAAGAAAGCTACAAAACAGTACTGCAAGAGAACAAAAGAGACCTACATGGAAAAAATATACCATGCTCATGGATAGGTAGACCCAACATTGTGAAAATGCCAATTCTGCCCAAAGCTATCTACAAATACAACCCAATCCTGATATAAATACCAATAGCACTCTTCAATGAGATGGAGGAGCTAATCATTAACTTTATACGGAGTCAAAGAAGGCATGGATAAGTAAAGCACTATTGAGAAAGAATAAAGTAGGAGAATTTGTACTACCTGACCTCAGAAGCTATTACTCAGCTAAGTGGTCAAAACAGTTTGGTAGTGGTGCAATGACAAAAACATTAAGAAGTGGAACAGAATTAAGAACCCAGTGTAAATCCATCTACCTACAGTCAACTGATCTTCAACAAAGGCCCAAAGTCTGTTAAATGGAGAAATGACAATCTTTTAAACAAATGGTGCTTATAAAGTTCAATGGCCATTCATTAAAAAAATGAAATAGAACTCATACCTCACACCACACACAGAAACTAAGTTAAAATGTCTTAAATAGAAAATCAAAACTATAAAGATCATAGAAGAAAAATTAGGGTCAACATTAGAGGCCCTTATACAAAGCATATAAGCTGTAACTTATAATACTGAAACAGCGGAAAATAAGCTAGATAACTTGCATCTTCTAAAACCTAAACACTCATGTCCATTAAAAGAGTTCATCAAAAGAGTAAAAATCAAATCCAAAGACTGGCAAAACATTTTCAGCAATGACAAATCTGGCCTTATCTGACCAAGGCCTAATCTCTAAAATCTTAGGAAAGTCCAACACCTCTGACAAAAAATTTGGTTAAAAAATGGACAATGGATACGAACAGATGCTTCACTGAAGAAGGTATTCAAGTGGCCAACAGAATACAGGAGGAAATGTTTGAGATCTCTAGTCATTAGAGACACGCATATCAAAACTTCATTGAGTTACTATCTTGCCCTGACATTACTGCAAACAAATAAAACACACACACACACACACACACAAAAAAAAAAAAAAAAAAAAACACAAGAAAACAACAAATACTGGAGAGGTTGTGGGGACACTGGAACTCTTATACACTGCTGGTGGGAATGCAAAATGGTAGAACTATTTTGGAAAATGATATGGTGCAGCCTCAAAAAATCAAAAATAGAAATACCATACAATCTCCTCTCCCATTTTTAGGAATATGTCCTAGAAAAATAAAAGCCGTCACAGAAATAGACGTGTGTGCACCCATGTTCATTGCAGCACTGTTTATAATAGCAAAAAGAAGCAAACAGTCTAAGTACCCATAAATAGACGGATGAAAAAACAAACTCTGGTACGTACACAAAGTGAAGTAATATACAAGTACACAGTCTTCAGGAAGTCAGCACAACTTGACCAAGGTCATGGATGCTTTATCCAAAGTGCCTAATGGACTGAATTAAAGGGCTGAGGGCTGGGGACCATGGTCTTGTGTGACATCTGGTTCAACTGGCATAACGTAGTTTATAAAGAAAATATTTTACATCCTACTTTGGTGAGTAGGGTCTGGGATTTTAAAAACTGACGAGTAACCACCTAAGATACTTTACTAGTTTCACCCTATCAAGAGCAAGGCAAAATGAAGAAAACCAAAGACACAGAGAGAGATTAGTCCAAGGGACTACTGGACCACAACTACCATGGCATCTACTAAACTAAGTACAAGTAGATGGTGTCCATGCACCATACTGGCTGATCTGACAGGGATCACAACAGATTTGGAGAAAAATATAAAACAAACTTCTAACTCACAAAAGATCAAATTTACTGGTCTGATAATGACTCGAGAGTATGGCCCCAGTACACCCTTATACCTCAGGACTGAAGTCACTCGTGAGGATCCCCTTCAGCCAAAGATTAGACAGACCCATAAAACAAAATAAGACTAAATGGGCACAACTGCCTAAAGGCAAGGATGAGAAGGCAGAAGAGAACAGTAAATCTGGTGATGGGGGAACCTAAAGTTGAGAAGAGTGTTGACACATTGTGCAGTTGGCAACTAATGTCACAAAACAACAGGTATATTAATTGTTTAATGGAAACTAATTTGCTTTGTAAATTATCTAAAGCACAATTCTAAAAAAACAGTAAAAAAGAAACCTGAGTAGTTAGGATAACAAAGTACATTTGAAGGGAAATGACAGCCAAACCAGGACACGTGAGTTTCAGTGAAGGTGGGGATTGTCAGACCATGTTTTTTGTTACATAACCCATACACAAGCCACACTATACTGGTGTGGCAGTGTGAAATCCAGGAAAGTAATATAAATATGCTTTCTGTTTGCATTCATAATATAAAAAAAATCATAAATATACCACTTATGCTTCCCTAATATCCCTTGAGTGCCTTTTCACATGTTCCCCTTAAAGTACAGGACAGTGTGAGCCATGGTTCTCAAAATGCTGTCAGCAGCATCAGCATCACCTGAGAGCATTCTAGAAAGGCAGTCATAGGCCCTCTTCCAGACATAGGGGATCAGAAACTCTACAGGTGGTCTAGCAATTTGCCTTTTAGCAAGGGCTCTCATTGATACTGGCGCATGCTAAGGTTTGAGACCTGTTGGAATGGTGCTTCATCTTTACCTACTGGCTCCTCAACAGGTGAGCTAGTCTTTCGCTTAGTGCTATGGTTTTATATGTTAAGAATAACTCCCTTAATTAAAACAAAACAAAGCACAAAACAAAACTGCTTTTCATAAATCTAATTTATGAAAAGCAGTGGTAAAAAAAATCAAAGGATGTATTGCACTGCATAAATCTTCTGCAAAAGATACCGTTAAAGATCTAAAAAAGCAAAGATGTCACTTTGACAAC
Organism: Heterohyrax brucei; assembly: GCA_028571685.1. Classification (NCBI taxonomy): domain Eukaryota; kingdom Metazoa; phylum Chordata; class Mammalia; order Hyracoidea; family Procaviidae; genus Heterohyrax; species Heterohyrax brucei. The sequence goes on from CM053150.1 coordinate 135,984,232, forward strand.
TAAGGTGTGCCCGATTCCAGCCATGATCTTTTCAATCACCTCATACGCAAGTGAAAACTAGACAATGAAAAAAGAAGATAGGTAAAGAACTGGTACATGTGAGTTGTGGTGGTGGAAAAACCATGGGCTGTTTGAAGCAACAGGTCAGTCCTAGAGGAAATGCAACTGGAATGCTCTTAGGAGTGAGAATGGGGAAATTTCATCATACTTACTTCGGACACGTTGAAAGAAAGGCCAATCGTTTAAAAAGAATAACATGTTCGGTGAGGTAGAGGGCTAGCAAAAATGAAAGAAATCCTCAGTGATACAGATAAATACAATAGCCTCAACAACAGGTTCAAACATGTCAGAAATTATGTAGATGGTACAAGGCTGGACAATGTTTCATTCTGTAACACATAGTGTTGCCATGAAGTTAGAGCTGACTTGACCGCAACCAACAACAACAACTTATTTTAAAAACTATGTGTGGTGCATGTGCTGTCTAGTGTGGTTCTAGGCACTTTAAACATTGCAGTGAATAAATACAACATAATTAATCACAAAAATAACTAAATATTAGCAATTAAAGATTATGCTGTGGAGTAACTGTCAGAAGCCCTGAATATCAGGGAGGTATTCCTAAAGATATGAGATTTAAGCTGCAACTGGAAGAAGGACTACAAGTTAATTTGATAAAGGACAGAGGGGCTAGTATGAAGACTTTCCTAGACACTAGTGTGCAAGTGTCCTAGGCACTTTCAAGGAACTGAAATTGACCAGCTTGTATAAAACTAAATGGGACTCACAGCAACTGCAGAGTAAAAGTGTACTCCGTACAGCTTTCAGTGGCTGAGTTTTTAAAAAATAGATTGCTATGCCTTTCTCCCAAAGTCTCTCTGGGTAGACCTCCAATCATTCTGTTAGCAGGCTGAATAGATCACTGTTACTGATGGGCACTCAAATGTAAGAGGCAAATCTGATAGAGTGTAGCCTCCCCCCGTCCAAAATACTAGCATCAAGCAATTCCAAATCATAGCGACCCCATAAACAGAGTAGAACTGCCCCATAGAGTTTCCAGGGAGCGCCTGGAGGATTTGAACTGCTGACCTTTTGTTAGCAGCCATAGCACTTAACCACTGTACAGCCAGGGTTTCCAATAGGTGATACAGGGACCTATAAATTGTATGAAAGATTTTGAACTTTCCATTAAGGACAACTGACAGGCCACTGCAAGTTTCGTTCAGGGGATAAAGTGACCTGATTTATTATTATTTTTCTTCTTTTATTGTGATTAAGTGAAAGTATACAATCCAAATTAAATTTGCATGCCCCTGTATCTGCAGCTCCTTTTGCTCTCCTTGCCTGGTGACAGCACACTCCTCCCTTTGGTTCCGTAGATGTCATACCCTGTTAACAATCTTCTGTTTCCTCTTCTTCACCCTCTTCCTTTCCCTTCTAGTAAGAAGCTAGTAGGACAGCATCCCATAGATGCATAGACCCATAAAGTATACACACCATGTGGTCACATTGTGACCCTGAGTCTAGTCCATTCCTGTCCAAAGAGCCGACTTCGGTAATGTTTTCTGGGCGAGGGCAACAGCAGGTCTACGGGCCACGCTCCCACGGGAACCCCCAGGTTGCCAGACCATCTATTGCAGCCTTTTAGTGGTGTTCTTGAAGTGTATCCCTCTTTCTCCCATACTGCCACTGGGACTCAACATTGTCTGCTCCATCATGGTTGTCTTTGGTGGTGGCTGGGCACCACCTGGTTCTTCTGGTCACATGTTGATATAGTCACCCATTCACATGCATCTTTCTGTCTCCTGGGCTCATTTTCCCTTATGTCTTTGTTGGTCTGGGTGATTGTCTGTTCCAGGAGACTTGGGATGATTTGGTGTACCTCAGATGGCAGCTTACTAGCTTTTAAGATCCCAGATGCCACTCACCAATATGGGGTGTAGAAGATTCTCTTAGCAATAGGCTAGCTATGCCAATTGGCCTCTACATCCCTTGAGAGCATGGTCCCCGGACCCCTGCCCCTGTTACTCTATCCTTGCAACATTGGGTTAAGGTTAGAAGAGTTTTCAGTTTTCAGTTTATGCTGAAGTCCTGTTAAGTGTGTGCTGTCACTGCTTTCACCCAACCTAGTTTCTATTAACGGTCTAATCGATGACCAGCCCTCTTCCTCCCTCCTCTCCCTTGCAGCCTTCAAAGAGTCTTTTTCTGTACATGAGTCTATTTTTAAGTGGTCTCATACAATATTTGTCCTTGTGCTGCTGTGCAGCATAATGTCTTCCAACTGAAACCAGGTTATGAGATGCTTCCTAAAAAATCGTCATTGTTCTTTGTCATTGGATAGTGTTCCATTGAGTAGATGTACCATAATTTGTTTATCCATTCATCTGTTGTTGGGCATCTGGGTTGATTTCATCCTTTGGCTATTGAAGATTGTGCTACAATAAACATTTGTGTGCATATAACTGCTCATGTGTCTGACCTTGATTCTGTAGGATATATTCCAAAGAGTGAGATTACTGGATCAAATGGTATATCTATTTCCAGCTTGTTAAGGAAGTGTCAGATTGCTTCTGAAACAGGTTGTACCATTTTGCAATCCCACTACCAGTATAAGAGAGTTCCAATCTCTCCACAGCCTCTCCAGCATTTGTTATTTTGTGTTTTTTGGATCATAGCCACCTTTGTCAGGGTGAGATGGTATTTCATTGTAGTTTTGATTTTCTCTAATAGCTAATGATTGTGAGCATATACTTGTGTGTCTTTTGGCTGCCGGGATGCCCTCTTTAGTGAAGTGTCTGTCCATCTTTTTAACCTATCTCTTAATTGGGTTATTTACATTTTTCTTGTTGATATTTTGCAGTACCTTGTAGATTATGGAGATCAGACATCAGTCCAACATGTAGTTGCCAAGTATCTTTTCCCATTCTGTGGGTGGTATTTTAATTCTTGTGATAGTCTTTGGATGAGCAAAAGTGTTGGATTCTTAGTGGTTCCCATTTATCTATTTCTCTTCCGTTGATCATGCTTTTTCAGATTTTGAAGTCTGTCTAAGTTGTGTATTGAAGCTTCCATTGTGGATCTTATTTTTTCTTGCATGATCTTTATCATTTTGAGTTTGATATTTAAGTCTTTTATCCAATTTGAGTTAGTTTTGCAGGAAGGTTTGAGGCATGGCTCTTGTTTCAGCTTTTACCAGATGGATATCCAATTTAGCCAGCACTATTTGTTGAAGAGACTGTTTTTACCCCAGTGTACAATCTTAGGGGCTTTTTCTAATATCAACTGTTCTTGGGAGGATGGTGGCATCTCCGGGGTCTCCACTCTATTCTCTTGGTCTGTCTGTCTCTTTTTGTACCAGTACCAGGCTGTTTTGACCACTGTGGCAGTGTAGTAGTTTAGGACAGTGTGAGGCCTCCCACTATGTTCTCCCTCTTCGGTAGTGCTTCGCTTGTCCAGGGTTTCTTTCCTTTCCACACGAAGTTGGTAATTTGTTTTTCCATCTCATTAAAAAAAGACTGGAATTTGTTTTGGGATTGCATTGCATATGTAGATTGCTTGGGGTAAACTAGACATTTTCACAATGTTAAGTCTTCCTATCCATGAGAAGAGTATGTTTCTCCCTTTATGTAAGTCTCTCTTGGTTTCCTGCAGGAAGGTCTTGTAGTTCTTTTGTATAAGCCTCTTATTTCTCTAGTCAGATTTATTCCTGGGTATTTTATCTTCTTGGGCACTGTAGTAAATGGTATTAATTTGGCAATTTCTTCTTTAATGATCTTTTTGTTGGTATAAAGGAATCTTACTGATTTACTTGTGTTTGTCTTATAGTGTGATACTTTGTGGTACTCTCCTATTAGTTCTGGTAGTTTACTTATGGATTATTTAGGATTCTGTGCGTATGCAATCATATCATCTGCAAACAGGGAGATTTTTACTTTCTCTTTGCCAATGTGGACATCCTTTATTTCTTTGTCTTGTCTAATTGCTCTGGCCAGAACTAGTACTGTGATGAATAGAAGTAGTGAGAGTGGGCATCTTTGTCTAGTTCTTGTTCTGAAAGGGAATTCTTTCAGTCTTTCTCCATTCAGAATGATGCAGGTGGTTGGCTTTGCATAGACATCCATTATTGTGTTGAGGAATTTGCCTTCTATTCCTACTTGCTGAGAGTTTTTAGCATGAATGGGTGTTGGAGTGTGTCAAATGCCTTTTCTGCATCAGTTGGCAAAATCAGGTAATTCTTAAGATGTGTTATTTATGTGCTTGATCACATAAACTGTTTTTCTAATGTTCAATCAGCCTTGCATCCTTGGTATGAATTCAACTTGGTCATGATGAATTTTTTTTTTTTTAGATATACTGTTGAATTCTATTGGCAAGGATTTTGTTGAAGATTTTGCAAGTAGGTTCAGGAATGATATTGGTCCATAATTTTCTTTTGGTCTTTCCCTGGCTTTGGTATTAGGGTTATACCAGCTTCATAGAATGAATTTGGGAGTGTTCCATCACTTTCTATGCTGTGAAATAGTCTCAGTAATATTGGAGTTAACTCTTCTTTAAAACTTTGGTAGAATTCTCCAGTGAAGACATTTAGGCCAGGACTTTTATTGGTTGGTAATTTTTTTTTACAACTTTCTAACACTCTTCCTTTGTGAGAAGTTTGTTAAGTTCTATTTCTCTATGTGATAATTTTGGTAGGTGACATAAATCTAAAAATCTGTCAATTTTCTCTAGGTTTTCAAATCCGTTAGGGTACAGTCTTTCATAGTATTCTGTCATGATATTTTTTATTTCAGTCGGGTCTGTTGTGACATTTCCCATCTCATTTCTTACTTGGGTTATTTGTTTCCTCTCCTGTTTTTCTTTTGTAAATTTAGCCAATGTTTTGTCACTTTTGTTGACATTTTCAAAAAACCAGCTTTTGGTTTTGTTAATTTTTTTCAATTATTCTTCTGTTCTCTATTTAGTTCCGCTTGTTTCTTTATTATCTGTTCTCTTCTGGTGACTGAGGAGTTCCTCTGTTGCTCTCTTCACATTTGTTCAACCTGTAAGGTTAATTCTGTGATTTGGGTCCTTTCGTCCTTCTGGATGTGTACATTTATAGACATAACCTGGCTTCTGAGCACTGCTTTGGCTGTATCCCATAGGTTCTGGTAGGATGTGTTTTAATTCTCATTTGATTCCACAAATTTCTTTATTTTGTCCTTGATTTCTTCTATAATCCACAGCTTTTTGTGCAATTTCCATGCGTTGTTCAGTTTCCAAGAGTTCAATTATGCTATTGATTTTGACTTTTATGGCTTTATGGTCCAAGAAAATGCTTTGTAATAATTTTGTTGAGGCTTGCTTTATATCCTAATACATGGTCTTTTTTGGAAAATGTTCCATGTACATTGGAGAAGAAGATGTACTTATCTGTTGAGGGTAAAAATTTCCATATATGTCACTAAGGTCTAGTTGTTCAATTGGCACAATAAGATATTCTGTGTCTTTACTGACCTTTTTTCTGGGTGATATGTCCATGACTGAAAGTGCAGTGTTAAAGTGTTCAACTATTATTTTGGAGTCATCTATCCCATTTTTCAATGTATTCAGTATTTGTTTGATATATTTAGTTGCTCTAGTATTAGGTGCATAACTATTAAATATTAAGTGCTGCTTGTGCATTGAATGTTTAAGCAACAAATACTGACCATCCTTATCCACAATGGTGGATTTTACATCTATTTTATCTGAAATTAATATTAGCACACCTGCTCTTGTCTATTGTTAGCTTGGTATATATTATTTCATCCTTTAATTTTCAGTTTGTTCATATCTTTAAGTCTGAGACGTGTTTCTTGCAAGCAACATATATTGATGGGTTGTGTCTTTTGATCTGGGATGTCACTTGTCTCTTTACTGTAGCGTTCAGTCCATTTACATTCAGTGTAGTTATTGATAGGTATATGTTGGTGCTGTCATTTTGATGTATTTGTTTTTCTGTTGGTGTTGTCTACATTGTTCTTAATATTCTGTTCAGGGTCGTTCTTCTTTATGGGTTGACTTTTCATCTTTTTCAGTATGGTTCTGTGTTTGTTGAGACTCCTGTATTACATTTCTTGTTCTGATATGTTGCATCATTATTGTGCTTTGCAGCTACCCCTATGATCCTCATTACTATTCTAAATTTAAACCATATTTTAACTTCTGCGTACCTTTTTATCTCCCTCTCCATCTGAAAAGACTTTAACTACTGTAGCATATCCCTCTTTTTAGTGTGATGGTGTCATAGTTTTCATGATATGATCACTGGTTACTTTCTTTTAATATTGTAGCTTTGATTGAGTTTTATGACATCCCTAACTGACTAGGTTTCTGGATGCTGTGTCTTGCATTACTTCCCTAAATATATAGTTAATGGTTTTGCTTTTCTAAGCAAAGAGCTGCTTTCAGTATTTCTTGTAGCTTTGGTTTGGCTTTTACCAAATCTCAAAACTTCTGCTTTATCTTTGAATGTCTTAATTTCATCTTGATATCTGATAGACAGTTTTGCAGGACATATAATTCTTGGTTGGAAGTTTTTCCCCTTCAAGGCGTTGAATGTGTCATCCCATTGCCTCCTTGCTGTCATCATTCCTGCCAAAACGTGAGACAAAAGCCTAAGGGTTTCCCTATGAATGTTAGCTTTACTTTGAGCCTCACTGCCTTTAAGAGAATCTGTTTATGTTTCATTTTATTAAAGTTGATTATAATATGTCTTGGTGTCTTTCTTTTAGGGTCTAGTTTTTGTGGCATTTGATACGTCTTGGATATCTATGTTTTCTTTCATAATTTTAGGGAAGTTTTCTGTCAGCAGCTCACAAGGAATACTCTCTGTGTTTTCAGCTTTCACTCTGTGTTCAGGAACTCCAATTAATTGTAGATTATTCATATTAACAGAGTCTCACATGTTTCTTAATGCTTCTTCATTTTTTCTCTGGTTTGTCCTTGTAAATGCTGGTGTCAGTTGCTCTATCTTCAAGGTCACTAAGTCTAACTTTCATCTCTTGAGTTCTGCTCTTTTAGCTTTCCATTGAATTGTCTAATTTTGGAATTTTGTTATTGATCTAATGGATTTCAGATTGTTGATGTTCCATCAGTCCAAATAACTTGCTTAATTTTTCATTTTTCTCTGCTGCATTTTGTTTAATCTCTAGGAGGGTTCCATATATAACTCTTTTGTACTTGATCTCCAATAGTTTCAGAAAGGCTTCTTCATCCGAGAAGCTTTTTGATTCTTTATTTTGGAAGTTTTCTAGAGCCATGAGGGGCTGTTTCTTTAAATGGTTAGAGATGGTCTGTTGCCTTCAGACTATCTAGAGTCTGTTTAGTGTCTCTGATGCTACCTAAACAAGAGCTGAGGTGTAGTTCAGAGAAGTGAGTTGGTCACCAGCAGCCCCTGTGTACTCTAGGGACTGGCCCAGTGGAATCTCTAGGATGGCAGGCTCCACCTCCTATCTGGCCAAGATGGTGCCCTACTTATGGAGTCACTGGGGAGCCATCAACTGACCCTATGATGTGGGTCAGTAAAGGCTGGAAGAGATGCCACTGGGCTGCTCAGCAGTTATTTCTCCAGGTAGTCTTATTTAAAAAACTTAGGAGCTATCTGCAAACTGTCAAAATCAGTCAGGCTGTCAGGTGTGGCAGGCTCCACCTTCCAGCTGACAATGGAAGCACCTCTTCAGCTTTCCCCAGATGCTATGACATAGTTCAAAGTAGGGAAATGTTATAGCCTTGCTGCCATCCTCAGCTGCATCCTTCCTATAAGGTAATAAATACCGTGCTAAACACAGCCTTTCTGCTGGAAAAGTGCTTTCTGGTGTGGCATTGCTTCTCATCTTGGGAATTAGACCCTGCCGAGGCCTTTGGTTGAGTTACTCTGCCTCCCAGCTGACCAAGACAGCATCACAGCTGAGCTACCTTCCTTGCTGTGAAACAGCAGAATCTATGGCAGAGCTCAGAAAAGAGAGGGTGTGGGGGGCAGTGTCTGTCAGGAGCCAGGATCTCAAAATGTGGCTATTCCATGACTGTGTCTCTGCTGCAGTATATGCTGTATACTTTAGCACTGCAGTTCAGTGTATTTGCTGGCTCATGCCATTCCCCACCTCCTGGACAAACAAAAAAAAGAGAAAGAAAGAAGCATCAGTACCCTCAGTCCACCCAAGTGGTGAGTCAGCAGGAGCAGGGCTCAGCATGCATGGACTGGTGCCAGAGAGTGGAAATTTCACATTTAGTGGCATGTAGTCAAATCTGACAACCCTATGCCATACCCTAGGGCTCCATGGGTATCCAGAGCATTCCATTCAATTATCAATCCAGGCCTTAGTTTCCAGAGAGAATTGAGGAGACATGTGCCTATTTTGCCATCTTGGATCTGCCCTGTTATTATTTTTAAATGTAATTTCTCTACAAGTAGGGAAACACCTTCTAATAGCATATGCCCTCCTTACAAAGATTTTTAATATTTTTGGGCTGCTGCCCTGGATCTTCACATCATGTTAAAGACAGTTACACATGTGATTAATAATTGAAAACTTATGCAGATCCAGCTCTGTCTGAGTGTTCTCCTTAGGTTCAGTCCCATGTTTCATAATGTTTTCTGGACAGTTAACCTCAGGATGTCATTGTTACCACAAATACCTGCCTGCAACTCACCCTCTGTCCACCAAATCAACTTCTCTTTGACCTCTCTTTCAGTTGTCAGTAACACCAGTATTTGTCAGTTCCAAGTTTTGCAATTATCTTTGATTCCTCTCTCTTATGCTGTCACAACTTCAAAACATTAAAATTGCTCCTATTCACTTAGTAGGAATCCTTAGGTGTTGCAGACAGTTAAATGCTCAACTGCTAATTGAAAGTTTGGTTATCTGACCGCACCCAAAAGTGCTTTGTCAGGAAGGCCTAGAAATCTGCTTCTAAAAGGTTAGTCTTGAAAACTCCATGGATCTCAGTTGCACTGTGCAACGTATGAGATTGCCATGAGTTGGCATCAATTAGGTGGAAACTTATTTAGTTTGTTTACTCACTTGGTGGAATGCGAATGCAATTTATTGCCCTCTTCCACTGCTCATTTTTATCCTAATCCTGCTTACCTTGTGATAAAATGCTTCCATCACATCTCAGCCTATTCTCTGAAATCTAGTTGTCTTTCCCAGTACATCCTCAAGAACACACGTGATTATTTTACCCTTCATCAAGCCAGCTTTATTTAGTAACAGATTTTTCATAGTAAGTATTTTTATTTCTTTTTTTTGAAAAAGAAATATGTACATTCCCACTGAGTATACTATATAAGAGCTAATAATGAAGTTTCTCTGGTTGAAGGTGAACTGGAAGGAGCATGAGCCCCTTGACCTGCCCTCAACTTCAGTAGTAGCCTTGGAACTGAAGAGGGCCAACCAGATAGTTTTAAAACCCTCCATTCGGGAGTTCAATGCCTTGGAATGCTATGTACGTTTTCTTCCAATCTTTTTCTTAAAAAAAAGTATTGTTAATTTATGCAAATCTTCTACCTTAGTCAAACAAATTAACATAACATTCTTAAATGCACACTGCTCATTCCCTTATCCCTGTTTGAACACTTGGAAGATCATCCATGCATCTCTTTATCTAAATTCCCCTTTTTTCATTTCCTATCCCACTTCTTTTTGAGGAGTTTTTGTACTGTCTCAGCTTAGAGATTTCAAATTCCTGCAGTATTTCTACTTATTTACTACTGTTCTTTCATTCTGTACTATCTTGAGTCTTTGTCTTTTCAGGTGTGGGCTCAATCCCTCCCACTTAGTAACAGGCTCCTTGAGAGAAAGGATCGAGTATTTTACCACTTTTTAGTCTCAGCATCTAGACAATATGCTGACTATAGTTGTGATAAGTCACAACAATATGCCAATAGTCCCACTGATCTCACATTCATTGATAGAAGTTGAGGTTAAATACTGTCTTTTGTCTTTGGAAATGTTCTTCCAAAGTAATGCTTTTAAGACTGGAGAGCCAGTCACTACAATTTTAATTAGAAGCCTTTTTTTTTTTCTTCCATAAATCATTAAAACCATTACTAGTTCCTTTGGCTGTTTTTAATTGAATTGTGCTGGAAGTAGACTTAGGAAATGACAACAGATGGTTGTAAGCGGGGATTTCTTAAATCATGTACAAAAGATTACAGGAAATTTACAGTAAAATAAAAATCAAATTTCACAACTTTCCTTTTACATCCAAAGTTTCAAGAATAGAGTTCAAATCCATTAGCCTGTTTTACATGGGCTTCTGCGGTCTTGTTCTTCTCTGTCTCCCACTGTCATCTCTACTACCTACCCCCTCACTTACTATACCCTGGCCACAACAGCATGCTCTCACTTCCTGAACTGTCAGTTCCTTTTCTCTTCCTGACTTCATACTATTTAGAACTCTGCATGGATACATTTTCCCCACTTCTTTCCTTGATTAACTTTTGTCATCCTTTGAGTCTCAGTCTACTTGTCACTTCTCTGATATCCCTGAGTAAGCCGGGCTTCTTGGTCATATGCTCTCACATTCCTTATCACAATTGTAGTGATATATTAATTGTGAAACAGTCTATTTTGTGTCTGTATTCTCCATTAGACTATAAGGTCTATGGCAGCAGAAATGATACAATTCTTTTGCATTGTACTGTTTTCGGTTTCTAGAATAATTCCTGACATACAAGAGATGCTTGAAAAACATTTGCTGAATGAATTAATTCAACACTTCTTATAAAAATTTCAGAGAAGTATATCATACTAATGTTTTTCACATAAGGAGATTAATTATTCTATTGTGCCCTGGACAGCATTCCCTGAGTCACCTGATTCACATGGAATGTCTCTATATGTTTATAAAGTAACAACAACTTTTAGAAAGCAAATCAAAACCACCAAGTACTGTATACTACAACTTCACTTGCTCCAAGACAAAATCCAATCAACTTAATGATTTGGTGTAATATGAAAATTTAAACATACTGTTTTATTTTAAGTTGCCTCATTTATGCACACTAGTATGGATATTCCTACAGTTCTTTTTAACATTAAGCTCTTTTAAATATATGCTATTGGATAAAAAGAGTAAGAAAGTAGTTTCATAAGCCATGAAACTTGTACAGATGGAAACCTTTTAGCATGTGATTATCACCAAAGTTAACATCGTCTCCTTCCCTAAAGGCCCGAGTGACCCTACTGATACGTCCGCCCCTGTTTCCGTGTCCTTTGAGTCTTGAATTACTCTGCTGAGTAAGGCAACTGGAGACAAATTAGCATAAACTGCAGAGGAAATCTTTCAATACAAAAATCTGACTTGAAAGTACTGAAGCCTCAAACATCTTTTTAGTCAGGAAGCTCACAGTTTATTCTGCTTGCAATGAAGAGTCTAAGATTCATGCCTTCTCATTCAGATTTCCTCCACTGTTCATGTCTTAACTAGAATACTTTCTCAATTTCCTCAGTAAGACAAATCTAATTAAAAGAAAGAGAAGGGGAAATCTAACGTTATTTTGTAACAGTTTATAAATCCATGGATACCTCTGTATTATTCTTCACATACCTACCTTTTCTTGTTTATCACTTAATGTCCGATCAGACAAACAACAGCACAAATACACATCTTGTCTGGGAAATAGGTGTCAAAACACACGTAACTCATAGCAGAAAGAAATATATTGGTAGGACATCAGTCTTTTTCAGTAGTGACTGACCTGCATACTTCTAAGTATTCAGACACATCATTACAGGTGGCAGGAGACTTCTGAACCGAGTTATTCAATTGAATCATCCACATGCTTGCCAACTTTGAGTACTTCAGTGCCGGAAGCCCTCTTTGAAACTCTTTTATTGACTGATTTTGCCTAAGACTAGGCAAGAGCTGAAGATCCCTCTGGTGGTATCCACCATTGTTTTCTTCATAAATCTTTGAGTATCTCTTACTCTCAAAGGATTCTCTAGGCAGACACAGATTGTGTTCTTGGTGCTTTGTACTTTCTCCTCTTTGTTGATTTAAAGAGAAGCTGTCGTATTCAATCCAATTTTGTTGCTTTATAATTTTGGTTTCCAAATAAGCAAGTTCAATTTTATTAGGAGTGGAAAACCCATCCAAGTTTCCACCAGGCTTATTATTATTATTCATCCTTCTTCTTCGTGACAGTCTGAACTTAACCTGGGCTTTTCGTTTAGCCTGAATCCAATGACTCTCATCTGTCGAATATGAATCTGAAGAATCCGTATGAAGCTCATTCCATCTAGAGTTTGAGAGCTGGAGGTTAAAATCACTTGTCATCCCTTTCATTTGTTTTTCTGCATGCTCATATCTCTCTGAGGCCCTTTTCCTCCTCTTAGGTCTTTGTTTTAGTGATTTCTTACCAGACTCCTTTCTAGCAGGGCTCAGCACCACGACAGGAGTGTAATGCTCAGACAAGTCCTCTGACATGACAGATCTGGACAGAGCAGCAGGCAGAGGATATGAGATGGGAATGGAGAGGAAAGCCATGGAAAAACAGAGAGAAAGAAAGATGAAAATGGTAGTATGGACTGAAGCTGGTAAAGATCAAATGAAGAAAATGAAATAACGCAAACAAAATAGGCCAGTTTCTATCATCCACGAACAATGTAAGGCAGAAGCAAAAGCCAAAAGCCACACATTCTCAGAACGCAAACTAAGAATATAAAACACTGGTCTTAAAAGAAACATTGAATGGCATTGTTTGGTCAGGACTCACCTGCAAATATCCTGAGTAGATGGGCATACGGACAGCCGTGACTGGCTCCTGGGAGCTGTTCCTGTTGTTGGGCTGCTTGCCTGCAGAAACAAGTTAGATAGTTTGGCATCTTGGTTCAGGTAATACATAGTTGATATCTTACTTGTTTTCCACATATTTAAAAAATTACAACAAATGTGGCTGCCAGTCATGTTGCTCTTAACGCAGCTCACAGAATACAGGAAGTGAGAATGTTCAGTTTGCAAAAGTAAAACTTATTTGAGGAACTTGGAACAGCTGAGAAGCTGTAACACTTTGCTGTTGCTTCACTTGAGAGAAAGACAATTCTTATTCTACTTACTGTAAACATTTGAGTGAAATGGCTTGATTTGCCTTGAAACAAATGTGTAGCACTTGAAGATCCTATGTCACAAGAATGACAATAATCTGAAACGCCAGAATACTTGCTAGGCAGTAACACTGTTTGGAGTTAACATTAATTTGGGTCAAGAACATATGACATAACATGTTTGGAAATATTTTGTAGTATTTAAAAACTTATGTTTATTGTAATTACTACTTGCCATTGAAACAAAATCTATCCATCATAGCACTATTGGCTTTTAACGTATTTTAACCTTGCCACCAAACTGAGTATATAAAAAGAAACCTATTGTTATAAAGTCATTTATGGCTTGTAGCAACTCTGCCCCAGAGAGTTTCTAAGCCTGTAATTTTATAGAATCAGACTGAAACATGTCTTTCTTCTGAGGAGTAGCTGGTAAATTCAAATTGCTGACGTTTGGTTTAGCGGGTGTGTGCTTATCCACAGGACGACCAGTGCTACTTAAGTCTAAGAGAGTCTGAAATAACTGAGATTATTGGTACAATGTTCAGCACGTTTAACTAAATTTCCACATTGAAACATCATTTTCTTTATTCAACTTCATTACCTTTTTATGTTAAATACATATGAAGATGATAATAATAAATCAAAAGCTAGAATCTATTGAAACTTTACTGTTTCTAGCTTATGCTGTGCCCAACTCTACTATATTTAACTCTTACAGTAGTATCATAAGTTGGAAATGATAATAACTAATAATTTTGAGTAAATATTATGTGCTACTCACTCTTCTAAGAACTTTAAGTATATTTCTTCATTAATACTCACAAGAAGCTTATTTGGTAAATACTATAAATATTTTCATGTTACAGATGAGGAAACAGAAACAGAGGCCAGTTCTCACTACCAGTTAGTAGAACATAGACATAGACTAGAAATCTGACTTCAACATCTGTTTCCTTATCCATCAGATAGCACAGCTTCTCCTGCTTCACACAGGAAGAAACTGGGGGAATATGGTTCCACACTCAGGCCTATATGATTGTATGGATTATGTACATCATATTGCCATCAAGAAAATAACAGAAAGACTAATGTTGAATTTCAAAATTTTCTACAATTCTCTTATTAGAGATATATACAAACTACTGTGGAATACAGAGAAAAAGAAACTAACTTAAGAGGTCATAAAAACTTTCGAGTGGAGGTGTTGTAGGCAGAAAACTGGTCTCTAATGAGTCCCTAGTTGGTACAAGTGGGTAAACTGTTCAGCAGCTAACTTTAATATCGGAGGTTTGAGTCCTCTCAGAGGTGCCTCTGAAGAAAATCCCAATGATCTACATCTGAAAAAAAATCAGCCTTTGAAAACTTTATGTACAGTTCTACTCTGATATGTATGGGTGGGATGACCAAGAGTCATACTCGATTAACTACTGGTTTATCTGGTAAAGGTGTTCACATCTTAATCCATGGATCTTGTGAATAGGTTACTTTACATGGTAAAAGTGACTTTATAGATGTGACTAAGATATGAGATCATACTGGATTATCTAGGTGAGGCAACCACAAGTGATTTTATAAGAGGAAGGCAGTAGAGTTAGGCTCAGAGAGAGAGAAAGAGAGAAAAGGTAAGGTGGGAAGGGAAATCATAAAAAAAGATAAGATTTTATGTTTTCGTTTTGAAGATGAAAGAAGGGACCCTGCATCAAAGGATGCAAGTGGCTGCTATAAACTGGAAAAGGCAAGGAGATAGTTTCTCCTCTAGGACCTCCAGAAGGGGTGGAACCCTGCAGAGACATTGAATTTTTAGCTTAGTGAAAGTAACTATAAGGTAATAAACTCATGTCTCCGACTCGACGGCACTTGGCTTGGCTTAAGCCCTCAAATTTGTGGTAATTTGTAACAGTAGCCACAGGAAGCTGACACAGGAAGTGACACTTTAGCTTAAAGACAAACAACGGTTAGTAAAGAAGTGATTAAAATATTCCAGCATGCCAAGAGGAAGAATGACACTCTCAGCATGCTCTAATATACTTCCATACATCTGCACATTTTTTATTTTACTTTTTGGAGTATTATATATTAATCCATGAACGTTGTGTATTTTCTTGTCTTTAAACATCAATCTATGGTTGATTAGTTTACTGAACATCTATATCAAAACTTTTTCATTAAACAGATTAGCCTCATCTCACTTCATATCCTTGGAATATACATACTGGTAATTTTTATAAAATGTAAGCATTTTTGCTTTCTAAGCAGTAAGTGATAAGTTTCATTATACTTTGCGCTTCCTATTCTAAGTGCATCTAAAGTGGTCACTAAGAAGCTCTGAATACGGTAGGCATTGAATAAAGATTGTCTGTGAAGTTCACTACTAACCCTCTTGTTTAAAAAAGCAGTGCAGCCCAAAAATGGAATCATAAGCGTTGATGTGATACTAATAATAAATGTATGCTATTATTAATGTGAACCCACAATGTTGAGCATTATAAGTGATATTCATGGCTATTTAACAGTATATCAGAGCTGATGACACTGAATAAGCAAAGATGTTATAAACAGACATAATCATAATAGGACAATTTTTTATAATCTCACAGGTCTGAGCAGATACATGTTTCAAAGTGGGAAAAAAATTTAGCGGTGAATAACAACACAGAACATTAAAAATGTTTCCAATATAACTTTTGTTTGAGAGTTTTGGTCCATCACGACACTAAATCAAGCAATCTCTATGTCTGTAACCCTTACGTATTTTAGAGAGAACAGAAATCATTCCTCGTTGCCCATAAACAATCTTTAAA
This sequence comes from Heterohyrax brucei, assembly GCA_028571685.1. Taxonomy (NCBI): domain Eukaryota; kingdom Metazoa; phylum Chordata; class Mammalia; order Hyracoidea; family Procaviidae; genus Heterohyrax; species Heterohyrax brucei. Next base: position 136,000,103 of record CM053150.1, read on the forward strand.
CATCTTATGTCCAATGCTAGTTTATACATGTTCAATATGCTGGTGAGATACTGTAGCAGATACTGTTGATCTCCAGCCTATACTGGAGATCCTATATGCTGACTGCTTCCCAACAGTGCCTGTGTCTCTGCTTCTCTGCCAGGTTACCATGTGCCCTTGTGTGGCTGCACATTGGTACAGCCTAGATGTATATGGTAAATTAACATCCCCGAGGACAATTCTCAGAGTGGAGTCAAATGTCCCAGCTCCTCCAGTCTCCAGAAGAATGAGTCTGAGATGATTTCTGGAGCATTTCTCAAAGGTTCCATGCAGGATCAAGATTCTTTTGTGACAGTTCTTGAGCATACACTTTATTTGTTCTCCAGCTTCGTCTGTCTTAATTTTCCACTTCTTGTTATTATTTTTGGGATCACCTCCCTGATAAAACACCTGTATCCAAGTAATATAGCACCTAATCTAAAACTGGGACCAGTAGGCACTTATGAAACCCATTGAAATAAAATGAGTTCTACTTTAATTCACAAATGTCACTTAGGGTCCCTGATGTAATAGATACTATATTGGGTTATGGAAATAAAGAAACAGATGACACCATGAAGGGACTTCTTTGAAGGTGACATACAAGCAACAGAAAATTTTAATGGAACCTAATATACCCTTAGAAACTCTACGGAGTTTCAAAGTAGAAACTCTACTTTGATCTATAGGGTTGAAATGAGTTGGAATCAACCTGATGGCAGTGGCTTTGGCTTTTTCAGTATACACTGATAAAAACCAAAAATCAAACTAAAACAACAATAACAACAACAAAAAAATATGTTGCCATCAAGTCAATTCTAACTCATAGCAACCATATAATACAGAGTAGACTACCTTGTGTGATTTCCAAGGAATGGCTGGTGGATTCAAATTGCCAGCCTTTTGGTTAGCAGCCAAATGCTTAACCACTGCACTGCCAAGATTCCATAGCCTGATAGAATCCAATAATGGGAGTTTTGGTGAAAGATCAATACCTAATATAGAGCAAAGTAGGGATTAATGGTAAGTCTCCCAGAAAAAGTAATGCCTGACCTAGAAAGCTGAATGTGAGTAAGCCAGACAGGAAGAAGCCTGTGTAAGACCCCAGAGAAGAGAAGACATGGCTTGTTATGGGAGCTACAGAAAGTTTTTCAGTGACTAGAGGGGAGGCTGTGGGAAGATAGGAAGTGGCAGAAAGTCAGGATAAAGAAGTAGACAGCTTCTTTTACTATATTGAAAAGTTTTAATTGTACCCTGAAAAAAATGTAAACTAATTGACATATTTTTCAGGAGTAAATGTAAATTTTTAAATTTGTGCTTCCAGAAATGTCACTGTGACAGTGGGAGCTATAAGGTCTAGGAATGACTGTAAGCATGGAAAAGAATTAGCATTCAATATGTCCAAGATGCAATGAGATGGAGCAAATGTTATTGTTGTTAGCTGTCGTTGAGTTGGTTCCTACTCATAGTGACCCTATGAACAACAGAATGAAACACTATGCAGTCTTGTGCCAGGTCCACAAGTGTTTTTGTGCTTAAGGCCACTATGTCAACCCACCTCATCGAGGATCCTCTTCTTTTTCTCTGACTCTCCACTCTACCAAGCATGATGTCCTTCTGTAGAGACTGATCCCTCCTGACAACATGTCTAAAATATGTAAGATGTAGTCTTACCATTTCACTTCCAAGGAACACTCTGGTTGTACTTTTTCTGAAGCAAATCCATGCGTTCTTTTGATATACTCAACATTATTCTCCAACACCACAACCTAAGGCATCTTTCTTCTTTGGTCTTCTTTGTTTATAGTCCAGCTTCCACCTGCATGTGATGCGATTGAAATTACTGTGGCCTGCGTCAGGTGCACTTTAGTTTTCAAGGTGACATAGTTACTTTTCAATACTTTCAAGAGATTCTTTGCATTTTCCTAGTGCAATGCATCTTTTCATTTCTTCACTTCTGCTTCCATGGGTGTTGATTGTATACCAAAGTAAAATGAAATCCTCGACAATCTCAATCATTTCTCCATTTATGATGACATTGCTTACTGGTCCAGTTGTGAGGATTTTTCTTTTCTTGATGTCGAGGTGCAGTCCATACTGAGGGCTGTGGTCCTTGATCTTCATCAGTAAGTGTTTCAGATCTTTCCTTCCAGCAAGTGAGGTGGTGTCATCTGCATAACACAGGTTGTTAATGAGTCATCCTCCAATCTTGATGCCTTGTTCTTCTTCACATAATCCAGCTTCTCAGATTATTTACTTGGCCTTCAGATTGAAAAGGTCTGGTGAAAGGATACAACACTGACACATACCTTTTCTAAATTTAAACCACGCAGTGGCCCCTTGTTCTGTGTGTGGATTCCTTACGAGCACAATTAAGTGTTCTGGAATTCCCATTTTACGCAATGTTAGCCATAATTTGTTATGATCCACACAGTCAAATGCTTTTGCATAGACAATGAAACACAGGTAAACATCTTTCTGGTATCTTCTGCTTTCAGCCAAGATCTATCTGGCATCAGCCATGATATCCCTGGTTCCATGTCATCTTCTGAATCCAGCTTGAATTTCTGGCTGTTCCTTGTCAATGTTCTGTTGCATTCACTTTTAAGAGATCTTGAGCAAAATTTTACTTGTGTGTGGTATTAGCAATATTCTTCTGTAATTTCCACGTTTGGTTGGATCACCTATCTTTGGAATGGGCATAAATATGGATCTCTTCCAGTCAGTTGGCCAGGTAGCTGTCCTCCAAATTTCTTGGCATAGATAAGCAAGCATTTCCATCACTGAGTCTGTTTGTTGAAATATCTCAATTGATATTCCATTGATTCCTGGAGCCTTGTTTTTTTGCCAGTGTCTTCAACGCACCTTCAACTTCTTTCTTCATTACCATTGGTTCCACATCAAATGGCTGAACATCAACCAGTTCTTTTTTGAAGAAGTTCCACCTCTTCAAATGGCTGAACATCGACAGTTCTTTCTGGTATAATGACTCTGTGTATTCCTTCCATCTTCTTTTGATGCTCCCTGAGTCACTTAATATGTTTCAAAATGGGAAAAGAGTTTAGCAGTGAATGACAACACAGAACATTGAAAACGTTTCTAATGTAACTTGTCTTTGAGAGTTTTGGTCCATCAAGATGCTAAATAAAGTAGTCTTTATGACTATAATGCTTAAGTATTTTAGAGAGAATATAAATCATTCCTTGCTGCTTACAAACAATCTTTAAATAGCTTACATCCAATGCTAGCTTTATATATGTTCAATTTGCTGGTGAGCTACTATAGCACCCAGTTGTGTGTTCTATTTTTAAAGACGGTAGAATTGTTTAAAGTATCATTCGAGAAAAGTAATGTGAGAAAGCAGCCAGGAAAATTCTTCAAAAAAGTTAAGTGGGAGTAGGAGGTAATAGTACCCATACCAGACATTGAAATACTGTATACACCTTCAGGAATTAGAAAAATATGTGTGTCGAAGAAAGAGATACATCTTTGGAATAGAAATGAGGGTCTAGAAACACACACACATACAGACACAGACACACACAGACACACACGTATATATACTAGCAAGATCATATTTAGTAGACAGCTTTCAGCACAGCTTTCAGACTAAGATAAACTAAGAAGGACTGGGCAGTCTACTTTTGAAAAAAATTGCCCAGTGAAAACCTTATGAATAGCAACGGAACTTTGTCTGATATAGTGCCAGAAGGTGAGTCCCTCAGGTTGGAAGGCACTCAAAATACAATTAGCAAAGACAGAACTGACCTTAATGATGTAAATAGAATAAAGCTATTGGAACCTCCACTCAGTAGCATGATATGACTCCAAATGAAAAGAAACAGCTGCAAACATCTACTAATAATCAGAACGTGGAATGCATGAAGGATGAGTCTTGGAAATTGGAAGTCATCAAAAATGAGAGACAGAATAAAGATTGATAGTCTAGGCATTACAGAGCAGAAATGGACTGGCACAGGTTATTTTGAATCAGACAATCATGTGATCTACTGTGCCAGGAATCACAGATTGAGGAGAAATAGGACTGCATTACTGCCAAATAGGAACATTTTACGATATATCCTGAAGTACAACTCTGTCCATAATAGGATAATATCCACATGCCTACAAGGATAAGATCAGTTAATATGACTGTTATTCAAATTTACACACCAACTACCTAGGCCAAGGAGGAAGAAACTGAAGATTTTTACCAATTTCTGCAATCTGAAATAATGCAATCAAGACTCATTGATAATCACTGGTAATTAGAATGTAAATGTCAGAGACAAAGAAGAAAGATTGGCACTTGAAAAATATGGCCTTGGTAACATAAATGATGTTGGAGTTTGCATGATAGAATTTTGATCTCCAACAACTTAGAGATTGCAAATATGTTTTTTCGACAACAGAAATGGCAGCTATACATATGAATCACACTGAATAGAAAACACAAGAATCAAATTGACTGCATCTGTGGAAAGGGGTGATAGAGAAGTTCAATGTCATCAGTCAGAACAAGGCCAGGGGCAACTGTAGGAAAGACTGCCAAGTGCTTGTATGCAAGTTCAAGCTGAAACTGAAACAAAATCAAAGCAAGTCCAAGAGAGCCAAGCTACAGCCTCGTGTGTATCCCACATGAATTTAGAAACCCTATCAAGTATAAATTTGATGCACTGTGCACTAATGATCAAATACCAAATAAGTGACAAAGGGATGAGATCAAAGACATTATACATAAACTTTCTCTCGAATGTAGAGTAAAGAAAGTGAATGGGAGAAATGGTGAGACAAAATAACTGAATAGAAAATTTCCAAAGGAGGGTTGAGAAGACCAAGTATTATAATGAAATGAATGAAATGTGCAAAGGACCAGAGCTAGAAACCCAAAAGGGAAGGAAACTCTCAGCATTTCTCAAGCTGAAAGAACTGAAGTGAAAATTCAAGCCTCCAGCTGCAATACTGAAGGGTTCTACAAGAAAAGTATTGACTAACACAAGAAACATCCAAAGAAAATGAAGGAAATACACACTTACTGTACCAAAAGTAATTGGTTGACATTAACCATTTTAAGAGGTAGAATACCAATCAAGAACCAAAATATACTTAAGAAGTTCAAGTTGAGCAGAACGCATTGGAGACAAACATGAAACCAAAAATCAAACCCACTGCAGTTGTGTAGACTCTAACTCATAGCAACCCTATAGAACAAAGTAGAACTTCCCCATAGAGTTTCCAAAGAACACCTGATGCATTCGAAGTGCTGACCTTTTGGTTCACAGCTGTAGCTCTTAATAGTAATTAAGTAATGCCATCAGGGTTTCCAGAGACAAATGAGGCTCCAGGAATTGATGGAATACCAACTGAAATGTTTCAACAAATGGATGCTGCACTGTAGACAATTGCTATGCCGTGAAGTCTGGAAGATAGCTACCTAGCCAACTGACTGGAAGAGGTCCATACTTGTGCCCATTCCAAAGAAAGTGATCCAGCAGAATGCAGAAATTATTGAACAATACCAGTATCAAAGGAAATACAGATTTGCAGATGGTAGTTCAAAAATGGTTGCCACAGTACATCCACAGGAAATTGCTACAAATTCAAGCCATATTCAGATAAGGACATGGAACAAGGGCTATCATTGTTGATATCAGATAGATCTTGGCTAAAAGTTGAGAATAAAAGAAAAATATTTATCTGTTTTATTGACTATGCAAAGACAATCAACATAACAAATTATGGATAACATTTTGAAGAATGAGATTTCCAGAATACTTAATTGTGCTCATACATAGACCAAGAGATAGTTTTTTGAACAGAACAAGAGGAAATTGCATAATTTAAAATTAGTAACAATATGTGTCAGGGTTGCAACCTTTTATCATACTTATTAAGCAGATAATCTGAGAACATGGTGTAAATGAAGGATAATGCACAGAATTAGACGAAGATTCATTAACAAACATAGATATACAGATGACACACCTTGTTGCTGAAAGCAGAGGACTTCAAGCACTTACTGATCAAGATCAAAGACTACACACTTCAGGATAGATTACACCTCAACAAAAAGAAAACAAAAATCCTCACAAATGAACCAATAAACAATATCATGGTAAACAGAAAATATTGAAGTTGTAAAGGATTTCATTTTACTTAAATCCACAATCAACACCCCAGGAAGCAGCAGTCAAGAAATCAAATGAAGCATTCTGCTGGATAAATCTGCTGCAAAAGATCTCTTCAAGATGTTGGAAAGATACCACTTTGAGGACAAAGGTAATTTTGATACAAGCCATGGTATTTTCAATCACCACATATTTATGTGAAAGCTAACCCATGAATAAGGAAGACCAAAGAATAATGGATGCCTTTGAATTGTGATGATAGAGAATGCTGAATATGCCACAGACTACCAGAGGAACAAGTCAATTTGTTTTGGAAAAAGTACCTTCAGAATGCTCCTTAGAAGTGTGGTAAGACTGTTCCTCATATATTTTAGACATATTATCAGGCGGGACTAGTACATCATGCTTAGTGGGTCAACAAAAGAGAGGAAGACCCTCAACAAGATGCACTGACACGGTGGCTGCAATGATAAGCTCAAGTATAGCAGTGATTATGATAATGGCACAGAACTGGGCAATGTTTACTTCTGTTGTACAAACTATTGCCACAGGTCAGAATCAACTTGATTGCACCTAACAACAACAACAACAAATATATATGTACCTTAGTATATAACGAAGTTACATTTCAGATCAGTAGAAAAAGCAAGGTTATTAAACGAATTGCATTAAGAAAAATGACTGACCATTTTGAAAAATGTAAAACTGGGTTCCTACATTGCTGATTATACTTAAATAAATTTTAAGTAAATGAGAGACTTAAGTGTAGTAAATTAAACCATAAAAACATGAGAAGGAATGATAATTGAACATGCTGATTATATTGTGGAAGGAATCTCTTACGTTGACAAGAAAGAAAAAAAAGAATATAGGACAAGAGTCACAGGCATAATAATTTAAAAATATATATTTTTTTAATTTGTAAAAAGACACATATGCTCGCATGCAAACAAATCTTTACCCCAACAAAACTCGAAGGATAAATAGCATCATATTTTCTAGCATATGGCAGCTAAATTCTGTAATATTCAGATACCCCTCCCAAATGAAGAAAGTAAATTTGATTAATCTTACAGAAAAATAAGTTAACACACAAGCAGGTCATTCAGAGAAAAAGTCAAGCAAAAAAGATATTCAATTTCAATATGCAAGTGAATACAAATTAAGGTGAACTTGGTATCAATTTTTCTTATCAGATCTGTACGCTTTTAAAAGATTACTAATAGCCAAGGTGGTAAAACCAGCCATTGAAAAAAGTGTAACTTGGTACAGTTACACTTATTATTATTGAAAAAAGTGTAACTTGGTACAGTTTGTAAGCCTTTGAAAAGAATGAAATATGAGAGATGCACCGGCACATAATTCTACCTCTCTGTGTGTCTCACACACACATACCATTAGAGGACGTAAGTTTAGTGAAAACAGTCAAACTTTAAAATTGCATATAATGTGATCTAATTTGAGTGAATGATACTTTTATGATATATGTTAGCATATATGTAGGAAAACTTGGGGGAGTGTACATCCAACTTTAGCAGAGATTATGTCTGTGAGGTTGGGATTATAGGAAAACTTGACTTTTCGAGTTACATATTTCTGTAATGGTTAAAATCTTTAATTTTAAAAACATAAAAGTAATTTTTAATCATGGTAATGATGATGTCATAAATGGCATCTGTAAATATCCAGAGTCAAGATTTGTTTTTTGTTTTTTCCAGTATTTAGGAGATTAAGTGTTTTCTTATTTAATCTCTTTAAACTTCACTTCCTCATTCAATTAAATGCAACCAATTACTAAAATCTTCCCCAGTGACTGTAACGTGCACTTGGAGTCAAGAGCCATTGGTTGGGTCAAAGTGGAGACTATTCTACTTTGACTTGCATATTTGATGTCTTCTGAAGGCCTAGCAAAATGACACTCTTGGTTTTCTTAATAGAGAAAAGTGTTTTCTAAATTTCCCAATATCACTTCCATGTATCTAGAAGAGACTCCAACATTCTGAATATAGTTTTAGTACAATCTAATCAACTTGTTGGAATACAAAAATGAGAACAGAATAGCACAGGGTGATAGACATGACTTAAGGGAAATTTCCAGTGTCCTGGAGGACAGGACAGGACAGGAAATTTCCACTGTCCTGAAGGACAGGGAAGGAAGAGAAGAACAAAAGCTGAAATTCTAGTGTCCTTACTCCCTACTCGACCAAACTGGGTTGAACATGTTTAGGGGGTGCAGTGATGAGGACATGCTTTGTAGAAGACTCACTAGGATATGCATGGAGGAAAGCCAAGAACATAGGATTTGTGCTTGGCTCCAGAGCCTTAGGGTAGGGCTGACTGAAGCAGATGAATAGTTTCTCCAAACTTCCTGCTTGACGTGGGGTAAGGAAATTCAGAAGTCTTTTTCCATCTTCATGAAGTTTACTCTGTTTACTCAGTTTACATCTGTAGAATAACTGAGACTTCTTGCCTGGAGAAGTAATCAAGGGTCACTAAAGTTAACACTAATGTGACTTTCTAATGGAAGGCTACAGAAAAGATTACACAGCCAAAGGGCCTGGCAGTGGCAGAGCCAATGGAAGTGGGTCAGAAGGCCAGTATCCTGCTTGCCTGTGTAGTAAGAGAGATGCTAAGCAGATTCACCAGCGGTGCACACTCTAACAACAGGTTTGGTAAAAATCTGGAGGACAGAACTCCAAACAGGGAAAGAGGAAGGTACCCTAAAAGAATGAATGTGATTAAGTTCTGAACTGTTAGAGACCAAGGTCTTTTTCTGGCAAAATCAGGCATTTCCCATCAAAAGCACAAAAACTAGAAAAGAGGCAGATTTTCTTAAAGTTCTTTTTGACACCCCAAATTTTGGAAGGAAAATTCCAAATCTAACTGTAGCAATTTCTACCAAAGGAAGTAGCTTAGTGCAAGGCTGGATTCTTCGAGTAGGTCAAAAAGAGAAGCTGCAACTAATAATGTAGAGTCTAGTCTGTCTTGAGAGGCCCTGGAAAGCTACTGGGGAAGGCAAAGCTCTACCAGCACACATGTTTTTGTTGAAACAGGTAGTTGAGAACAGAGATGGGGCAATTATTGTCAGTTGGGAGGGTGCAGTAAGTAGTCTAGTTTGGATTACCAGCCTAGGTTGACTTCCTCTTTTCAGCTGAAGCAGTCACAGACACTGCCATTGATATAAACCATGAATGGTTTCCTGAGAGAATGATACTAACCACTCAAAGAAAGAATAGAGAACCCCTTATAATACACAGCTAGTGAGATGTAAACTTTTGGGGATCTACATAAACAGTTTCAGGAAGTTGTCTCCGGTAATTTGAATCATCTTTCCTCAGTTTACTTCTGTGGTGAGCAGTACTAGTGACAATGTCCTGCCTCAAGTGAATACCACTTAGCTTCCACTACTTTCTACTCCTTATTCCTTGAGAACCCAGTGAGACTTGCTCAAGACTGAATGTGAAGGACTTAACATCTGTAGGGGAAACGTTTAATAAAAATTAGGACCAGGAGCTTGTGGCTAAATCCATCCTCCTGTCCCTCGGGTAGGCAATTCTGAGAGAGATTCTGGATATTTCTCAGGAGTTCCTCAACTTGACCTTGACATGCACTCTGAAATGGCCTTCCCACTTTCCTTGTTTCAGTTCTCCTGCTCCCTCCTTTCTGATTTCTGGGATAACTTGTCAAATACACTAATTGCATCCAAATTCTTATTTGTGGTTTTGCTTTCAGAGAGAAACAATTTGGTACTGGAAACAGTGATAGAATGCAGATCTACAAGACAAGAGTTAGGAACTGATTCAGATGTAACAAGAAACCATATACTGGTAGTAAGTGGGGTAGTGACAATGCCTAGTGAGCTATAGCATCACAATTACTAGGCTGGATGAGGTACAGAAGGCTAGGGAATCAGGTAGTAGCTCTAACATTTTTACGGTATTGGGCAATGGTAATTATAAGGGATATGGAGTTGACTGGCTTGGTTAACTATTTTGGCAGCATTTATAAATGAGAGTAGTAGGCTCAGTTCAATTAACTACCAGCCTGGGGGGCTCTGCAACAAACTGTATTCAAGTGTACCTCACAGCATCACACTCAGGCAACTCTTAACCAAACCTCCAGCTCTTGAGGTGATCAATTCTTAGCCAACTCTTAACTCTCCAGTTGCTGAGGTGCTCATTTCTTAGAGACAGTCTTTATATTTCTTAGAAGAGTCTATCGGAGTCAAGTCCTGTCGCCACAGCAGTGGTTTTCTGTAACACCTTCCTGTTGGTTTATCCTCCTTTCTTGTCTCACCCATTCTTCTCTTTCACTGCTGCTGTGTGGGAATCTTTCCCCCCCAAACTACCTGCAAGTCTATGTCTCAGTGGGTTTAATGTGGTTTTTAGGGAAATATTCTTATCACTGTTCTCATTGTCTCTTATTTTTCTCCTTTCAATCTACGTCCAAAGGGTTTGAAACCTTTCTTCCTAAGATGCAACTCCAGTCATTTACTTCCCCTTATTAAAAGGCTTCCATGGAAACTTACTACCTAATAAACTAAACAGAAGGGAAATAGCATGAGATTTTAGGACTCTGTTCTCTGTATGGAGCCCTGGTGGTAGCGTGGGTAAGAGTTTGGCTACCAACAAAAAGGTCAGAAATTTGAATCCACCAGCTGCTTTTGGAAATGCCATGAGACTCTTCTACTCTGTTCTGTTGCTTGACTATGAGTCAGAATTGATTTGATCACAACAAATTCTCACCTACTTTTCTGGTATTAACTTTCAGTAGTTCTTGGATTCCAGCAAAGCCTGATTTATCTGTTATCCCCAAATACCACATTTATTTTTTTGTTTGTTTCAGTGTATTTGCTCCATAGAGAACAGCAAGATCAGAGTTTCTGGATTTCTCTTAAGGCCAGTGAATTTTCTATTTTATTCATGCTCATTTTCCTTTGAACTCCAATAGCCCTTTATAACTTTGCTTGTGGTATTAACTTTGCTGTAGCATTTGTCTGTGTTCCTGTATAACCACATGCAGACTGTCAGAATATTCTATAGTTAATCTTCTTTTATGTCTCCCCACCAGATTAAGGAAAGAGGCTAGATCTTGCTCATTTGGGAAATTTCACAGTGTGTTGCATGTAAAAAAAACAAAAACCAAACCGACTGTCATTGAGTCAGTTTCAACTCATAGCATGTAGCAGGTAGTTAAAAAAGAGCATTGTAGTGTTGAACTAAGTTAAACTGATCTTGGTAATTGTTGAACTGAACTGAACTGAATTGATCCTGTCTTGACTGTAGTGAAAATAGACATGACAATTGCATCCCACTGAACAAAGAAGACAGGACTCCCTTCTCCTTGTGGAAGAGGAAATTCTGTTCTATGGCAATGTTAATAAACTGAGGTCAAATTTCTATGAAGATCTTGAGACTCTTTCCTCGGATGACTTAACAGTCAAAAAGCGTATTAAATTTACTTGGATTATGTGTTTTCTTTAAAGCTATAGATTTCTTCTCAGGAAATGTCCATTATTTTATAGAGAAGAGTATTTTCAACAGTTTTGAAGCTGGCAGGGTGTGTTTAGAATGAAATCATGGTAATTGAGGATAAAATGAATTAAAATCTTTGAAAATGCTTGACTGTATTTAGCAGCAATATACTATTTTAACTTTCTAGCTGGTACAATAAGAGAGCTTGGTGATTTGTTCATGCCTTTAATAGGTGCGAGATTGAAATGGGGTTAAGGAGGGAAAACTAACAGTTGGATGGATGAGCAGAATAATGTGTTCTTTGAAATGAAGCAGTCTTTGTAATGAGTGTTTATTTCAAATGATTACATTATACAGTGCATTCAAATGGCAAAAACAAACAGGAGGCCAGCTGTACTAATTTTATAAAAGTTATTTATATCAGCAGTATAATTAAAGGCAGTGATTTCAAATTAAGTTTTCTGAGAATCCGTTATGGGCAACACAAGGCAATTTGTCTCTGTGACATCTAGGCCATGATTTGCTATGAGGGTAATGTTAACTGTTGCCATTGGCCTTGGCATTTTGAAAATTAATTATTGTTTCAAAAGATTCTAAAGCTGTTGCCTCCTTCCGCTCTGAATAACTCGGATCCAACTCTGCTAAGACATTCAATGGGTAATTACAGGTGTGACGAAGAAGAAGAATAAATAATAATTTACAAGTGAATTCTCTTACTTAGTAATACATACATAATACTATATGAAGAATGACCGAAAAACTTGAGATTAAAAGGTATTGTTATAACAGCTTCTTTTAAGAGGGCAAAATCTCCCATTAATTTCAGCAGTAGTACATGAGAATTAAGTATTAAAATATTAAACTACTTCAGGGGAAAAGAAATAAGCCTAAATATCTTGAAAGGCTATTTTTAGTAGTGAAAAAAATACGTGGTGTCTAAAATTATCATTACAGACTGTATTTATACAGTCTCAGGATTAAAAGGACCTTATGAAGATAGTCCTCAGTGACACTATGATACAAGTGTCATGTAGTTTCCCAGACATTACTTGACCATGGTCAGGTAATTCGTTATGTCCGGATAAAGTTTCTTGTATTTTTAGAGTGCTGTAACTGTATCATCCTAATAATTGACTTTTTTTATTTGTGTTTTCTAATACTAGTCCTGGTTTTGTACTCTGAAACCAAACAGAATTTGATTAATCTCTGGTTATTTAGTCTATAATATTGTTCTTTACTACTTACTGATCCTCATATATATTTTAATCTTATATTCCAGCCTTGATACTAATCCCACCTTTGGAGTATAGAATTGAGGCAATGCATCCTTCATTTTATTGGAAACAGAGCATGTAGGCAATATGTCCATAAATAAAGATTTTAAACAATATTGTACCTTCAATGTCAGGTTAGATAAGTGTCTACCTTATTTGGTACACAATCTGTGAAGTTATCTAGTTAGGAAATAATAAGAATAACTAGTTCCCTTTTAAATATTAAACCCACTGCTGTCCAGTCAATTCTGACTTAAGAAGCTTAGTCCATTGAAAAGTGAGATGAGAGGTATGGCTAAGATGACAGAGTGGTAGGATGCTTCCTGTGATGTCTATAACAACAAAGACCCCCAAACAAATGACATTCTAGGAGCCCTGAACATCAAAGAGAAAGCTGAGAAATTGGACTGAGTGACAATTAAGGGATAATAGGTCCAGAAGCACTTAGAACTGGCCAGACCCGACCTGATGGGAATCAGCACCCCACAGGGGGATCAGTGTCCATGAGTGTGGTGAATGGAGCATTGGTTTTCAGAAAGCATCATCCACAGCAGGGGAGACCAAGTGGTGGAGAGCTCAATCACACCTCCAGAATCAGTGAAAAATGGCAGTTGGATAGTCAAAAGCTAAGCAGCTTATATCTAACCTACTATGAAAGAATCTAAAGCTTTCCTTCAGGATAAATCTCTCTTCCTTTTCCCAGAGCTCTCCCAACATTTTCTGAACTGCATGGTCTCCAGAGACTAGGCCAGAAGTAGGGTTCCTTATGCACCCTGAGCCATTCTCGCAAACTCAGAGAGGGAGTAATTTAACAAACAACTGGAGAGATGAGGGAGAGGATAATCTGTCAGAACCCCTAAGCTGAAAATTCAGGGCAGAAAGATATTTTTTTGCCTAGGTACAAGCATAAGGGGACATACTTCCTTCACAGACACTAACAAACAGCTGTCAGGCACCTGCCTTTGTCAGGGTATGCAGCCAGATAAGTGCCTATACTGGTCACTCCTGCCCATCAATAACTGTAAGGGAGAGCCTAAGCCACACATGTGGCAACTTATTATCTGGCCATCTGAACTCAATACACCATAAAAAAGTAAATGGATGCCTGGGCTTCCATGCCTGGTAACAAGTGTAAGCAGATGGTGACAAAGGCATCAGTAATCGAACTGGCTCACACCACCAGCCTATAAATAAAAACCAAAATCAAAAAGCTAGAACACAGTAAGCAAACATAAATAAATACAGCAACTTACTGATGGCTTGGAGACAACAGTCAATATCAAATCACTAAAAGAGGCAGAATACCACAGCTTCAAAAGCCCCTTAAACAAAGAATCAAGAAATGTTCCAGTTGAAGAAAACTTCCTTAAATTACTGGAGGTAGAATACAAAAGATTAATACTGAGATCTCTTCAAGAGATCAAGAAGAAGATAAAGCAAAATACAGCACAACATAATGACAAATTGAACAAGATGTAAGGAAACACAGAGAGACAGTAATCACAAATTCAGGAAACTGCTAATTACAGAATTACACAACTCAATAGGAAGTCAAAAGATCAGAATTGAGGCAATGGAATGTAGAATTAGTGAGATTCCAGATAAAGCATGTGACACCAACATAGTTGAGGAAATATCAGATAAAATAATTTTTGAAAATGAGAAAAAATGCTAAGAATTGTGTGAGACTTTAACAAGAAGAATAATCTATGAGTAACTGGAGTACCAGAATGGGGTGGAGTGGATGGTAACATTAAACACAGAGAGAATCATTCAAGATTTGTTGACAGGAAATTCCCCTGCTATCATGAAAGAGGAGAAGACATCGATCCAAGATGCTCATCATTTTCACACAAAGTAGATCCCCAAAGAAACATCAGAACATATAATCAAACTTGCCAAAACTAAAGGAAAGAATTTTAGAAGTGGCTAGGGTTAAACAAAAAATAATCTTCAAAGGAGAGTTAATAAGACTGAGCTGAGACTACCCAGAAGAAAGCATGCAGGCAAGAAGGGCATCGAATGATGTATACAAAGGATTGAAGGAAAAGAAAAACTGACAGCCAAGAAGCATCAATTATGATGGAAAGATCAGGACATTTCAAAACAAACTCAGAAATTTAGAGAGTTTGCAAAAACCAAACCAAAATGACAAGAGACATTAAAGGGAATATTTTGGTCAGAAAATCAATAACACCAAATAACAACCCAAGATTAGACTGCAGGATACAGAAAACAGATGCCAACTGTGATAGGGAAATCACAAAAATAAATTAAAACTAAACCACTGAAAATAGGGAAACAGAGATGTCAATATGTAAAAGATGACAACATTATACCAAAAAAGAGAAACTAAAAGTGTAGTCATAGATTTTCATATGAGACCAAGTCAAGGCAATACAAAAGAATACAAGGCTGGTTTAAATTTGGAAAACTAGGGTTGAATATTAAGGTAACCACAAAGAAAATTAATAATCCTACACATCAAAACAAAAAACAAGAAAAATAGGAAGTTTTAACAAAGACACAGAAAAACAATGAAAAAGGTGAAGTGAAAGTACATAAAGAAAATGACTAAGCACAGAAAACTAAATAGGAAAAAGAAGCTGTTTATGATGTACAAATAATAACAATAATCAGTTAACAAAGGGGCTGGGGCAAGATGATGGAGTAGATAAATGTCTCCTATGACCCCTCTAACAGCAAAGACCCAAGGAACAAATGAATCCAATACATACGATGTAGTAGAAGCCCTGAACATCAAAGGAAAAGCTGGGAAATTGGACTGAGCATGGGGGAAGGGAGAGTAGTGACAGAAGTATGTAGGAATTCATAGACCTGACGTGTCAGGAAACAGACACAGCTGTGTTGGTGGTCTGGGTGGCAGACTTTAGAAGGTATCCTTCCCAGTGGAAGAAGGTGCATACAGGGTCCACTTGCACCTTGTAACCAGTGGGAAACAGCGCTGGATCATGGAAAGCTAAGTCTTAGTGTGCAACCTACCATGCACAGATCTGAATCATTACTTTGGCATAGTACTCTCTCTTTTCTCCCAGGGATATCCCTTCCCTTCGTTGCACTGTATTGGGGTGTAGAGTCAGATGCCATTAAATGAGGGAGAAGCAGGACTCCTTAAACCCACTCTTGGTCATTCTCTGAGACTCAGAAGGGGAACAATTCTAAAAAGTGTAGGAAGGGGGAAAAATTCTTCTGGCTCCCCTAAGCTGGATAATCAGGGCAGAAACTGCTCCTTCACCTGATACACGTAAGAGTATATATCATCCTTACAAACACACAGTAATGACAGTTAGCTCCCTGCTTGTCTCAGAGGCTCCAGCCAGACACCAGCACCTAAATCAACTACTCCTGCCCATCTAGGTCAGTAGGTGAGAGGCTACACAATACATTTGGTGTATGACTACCTGGACACTTGAGCTAAATTCTTATAAGAAAAGTAAAACAAATTTTGGGCTCCTGTGTCTAATAAGAACACTTATTATCTGGTTACAGGACATTAGAACTTCAAAGGCAACAACAAACAAACTATCACATACAACCAGTCTATTCAGAAATTTCAAAACAAGAAACTACAGCATGGCAGGCAAACAAAATAAACAAATACAAGTTTCTGACAGCTCAGAGATAACAGTTAATTTCCAGTCACTTAAAAAAAACAGACCATGATTTCTTTAGACAGCTCTTAAAACAAAGAATCCAATATTGCAGAGGAATGGAACTTCTTGAAATTACCAGAAGTAGAATATAATAAATTAATACTTAGAACTCAAAAGATGAGGAAGGAGATAAAGCAAAATGCAGTGGAAAAAGCTGCAAGAAAGCATAGTACCAAGAATTAGAAATTCAGAAAATTAATAATAAAATTACAGAGTTAGACAACCTCTGTCAAGGGAGAAGAACTGAGGCAATTCAAGGACAAATTAGCGAGACTGAAGGAAAACCTGTGACATCAACATAGTTAAGGAAAAATTAGATAAAACAATTAAAAATATCAAGAGATGCTAAAAATTATGTGAGACTCTATGAAGAGGAATAACTTACTAGTACAGAGTACCAGAACAGGGAAGGGGGAGGGAGAAACAGAGAATACAGAGAAAATCGTCAAAGACTTGCTGACAGAAAACTTCCTGGATATCATTAAAGATCAGAAGATATCCGTCCGAAACACTCATTGAGCTCCACACGGGGTAGATTACAACAGAAAGATATCAACGTATGTTATAATCAAATTATCCAAAACTAAAGATAAGGAGACACTTTTAGCAGTGGCTAGGCATACATGAAAGTAGCCTACAAAGGAGAACCTGTGAGACTAAACTTGGACTAGTCAGCAGAGACCATACTGACGTATACAGAGCCTTGAGGGAAAATAATTGCTAGTGAAGAATTTCATATCTAACAAAATTTCCTCTCAAATATCATGGTGAAATTAAGACATTTTCAGATAAATAACAACTTAGGAAATTTACAAAAGCCAAACAAAAATTACAAGAAATTCTAAAGGGAGTTTTTTGGTTAGAAAATCAGTAACGCTAAGTAACAACCCAAGACCAGAATACAAGACAGAGCAATTGGATATTAACACAAATAGGGGAATCACAAAAATATTCATAGACAAAACACTGAAAACAGGGAAACAGAGGTGTCATTATGTAAACATAATAAGAAAACAGAAGGACTCAAAAGACAATGTAGTCATAGAGCTTTCATACAGAGCAGAAGTCAAGGTAATCTAAAAAATTTAAAAACTGGTTTCAATTTAGAAAATTAGCAGTAAATATTAAGTTAACCATAAAGGAAACTACCAGTCCTGAGGATCAAAATGAAAAACAAGAAAAGCATTAAGTCTCTGGAAATACAAAATTGACAATATTGGAAAAAGATGAAAAGAAATCGCATAAAGAAAAAGACTCAGCACAGAAAATTAAATGAAAAAAATGGAACTGTCTACTGCACACACAAAAAAAGACATTAAAGTTACAGAACTAAGCTCACACATACGAATAATCATGCAGAGTATAAATGAACTAAATGTACCAACAATGTATGGTTGATTACAATAATTGTTTTTCTGATGTTCAACCATTCCTGCATCCCTGGTACAAATCCCACTTAGTCACGGTGAATTTTTTTTTTTTTTTTAGTATGTTGTTGAATTCTATTGACTAGAATTTTGCTGAGAATATATGCATCTAAATTTATAAGATATAATGGTCCCGTAATTTTCCTTTTTTGTGCTGTCTTTACTTTGTTTGGGTATCAGGGTTATGCTGGTTTCATTGAATGAGTTTCGCAATTTGGAGAGTGGCAGACTGGATAGTAAAACATGATAATCCCTACAGGAGACACACTTTAGACTCAAAGACATGAACAAACTAAAACTTAGGATGGAAAAAAAATCAAGTAAACAACATTCAAAGAGAATAGGAGTAGCAATATTAATCTCTGATAAAACAGACTTTAAAGTAAAATCCACCACAATGGCTAAGGAAGGACATTACATAACGATTAAAGAATCAACATTCCAGGAGGACATAACCATATTAAATATCTACACACCCAGTGACATGATTCCAAAACACATAAAACAAACACTAACTACAGGGAAAAGAGAAATAGACAGCTGAGTAAACACACAAAAGATCCCAGCATCAAAATCAACAAACTTGACTTCATAGATATATACAGAACACTTCACCAAACAACAGACAAGTGTAATTTCTTTTCTAACTCACATGGAACATTCTCCAGAATTGACCACATATTAGGCCACAAAGCAATTCTTAAAAAAATTAAAAATATCAAAATATTACAAAGCACCTTTTCAGACCATAAAGCAATAAAAGTAGAAATCAACAGAAAAAGAAAGGAAGGAAGGAAAGGAGGGAGGGAGAGAGAGAGAGAGAAGAAAGAAGGAAAAGAAAGAAGAAAGCAAGGAAGGAAAGAAGAAGGAAGGAAGGAAGGAAGAGGGAAGGAAGGAAAGAAAGAAGAGCAAACTCCTGGAAACTGAACAACATTTTGTTCAAAAATGACTGGTTTATGGAAAAAAAGAAGGATGGAATAAAGAAATTCATAGAATCAAATGAGAATGAAAGCATCCTACTGGAACCTAGGGGACACAGCAAATTCAGTACTCAGAGGTCAATATATCTCAATAAATGTGCACATCAAAAAGAAGGGCACAAGTCTACAACTCTACAACTTGAACAAGTGAAAAGAGAGCAGCAAAAGAACTACTTGGGCACCAGAAAAAAACAAATAATAAAAATTAGCAGAACTAAAAGAATTATAGGACAGAAAAATGATAGAAAGGTTAACAATACCAATAGCTGTTTTTTTTTTGCAAAGAGCAACAGTACTGATAAAACAATGGTCAAACAGACAAAAAAAAAAGAAGAAGAAGTAAATAACTTAAATAAGAAATTACAACGGAGCCAACCGAAATTAAATATGATAAATTGTATTCTGAGTATATAGACAAATTTTTAGAAACATACTACCTACCAAAACTAGCACAAGCAGAAATAGAACAACTAAAGAAGTCCACCACAAAAGAAGAGATTAACAAGGTAATTAAAAAGCTCCCAACCAAAAAAAGTCCTAGCCCTGACAGCTTAATTGGAGAATTCTACCAAGCTTTTAGAGAAGCATTAACACCACTATTACTAAAGGTATTCCAGACCATAGAAAATGATGGAAAACTGCCAAATTCATTCAATGAAACCAGCATAACCCTGATACCCAAACAGGGTAAGGACAGCACAAAAAAGGAAAATTACGAGGCATTTTATTTTACCCAAAGTGATCTATAGTTACAACGCAATCCCAATATAAATTTCAGTGGCATTTTTTAATGAGGTGGAGAAACAAATAATCAACTTCACATGGAAAGGGAAGAAGCCCTAGATAAGTAAAACATTACTGAAGAAGAAGAACAAAGTGGGAGGCCTCATACTGCTTGTCTTTAGTATCTATTATAGTATCATGGTAGTCAAAAGAGCCTGGTAATGGTAAAACAACTGATACATAGCCCAATGGAATGGAATTGAGAATACAGATATAACATCATCCACCTATGAGCAGCTAATACTTGGATAAGGTCCAAAGTCAGTAAAGTGGGGGAAAAACAGTGTCTTTAATAAATGGGGTTGGTAAACTGGATATCCATTTGAAAAAAAAAAAAAAATGAAGGAAGAACCATGTTTCATGCCATGCACAAATAGTAACTCAAAATGGCTCAAAGACCTAAATGTTAATTCTAAAACAATAAATATCATGGAGAAAATAATAGGCACAATGCTGGGAGCCCTAATACATGGCATAAACAGGCTATGAAATATTGCTAATAATGCACAAACATCATCAGAGTAAATAAAAATCTGGTAACTCATAAAAATCAAACACTTATGCTCATCTAAAGACTTCACAAAGAGAGTAAAAAGACTACCTACAGAATGGGAAATAATTTTTGGCTACCACAAAGCCAATCAGCATCTCTAATCCCCATAATCTACAAGGTACTAGAAAATCTGAAGAAAAAGACAAATAACCAAATAAAATGGACAAAACATGCAAACAGTCACTTTACCAAAGAAAACATTCAGGATGCTAACAGATACATGAGGAAATGTTCACAATCACCAGCCATCAGAGAAATTCAAATCAAAACTATAATGAGATGCCATCTCACCCCTACAAAACCAAAAAAAACCAAACCCAGTGCCACTGAATTAATTCCAACTCATAGAGATCCTATAGGACAGAGCAAAACTGGTCTATAGAGTTTCCAAGGAGTACCTGGTGGATTCAAACTGCCAGCCTTTTGTTCAGCAGATGTAGCACTTAACCCGCTATGCCACCAGGGTTTCTACCTGAACAAGGCTAGTATTAATTGGAAAAAAACACAAAAATAATAAATGTTGGAGAAGTTGTGGAGAGACTGGAATTTTTCTGCATTCTTGGTGGGAATATTAAATGACACAACCACTTTGGAAATTTATTTGGCACTTTCTTAAAAAGCTAGAAATAGACATGCCATACGATCCAACAATCCTGCTTCTTGGAACATATCCAAGAAATATTAGGGCTGTCACACAAACAGATACATACACACCAAAGTTTATTGCAGCACTGTCCACAGTAGTAAAAAGATAGAATCAACCTAGATGCCTATCAACAGAGAGATGGATAAACTATCAAATACTCACACAATGGAATGCTATGCAGTGATAAAGAACAACGATAATCTTAGGAAACATCTCATAACATGGAATCAACTAGACGTCATTATGCTGAGTGAAATTAATCTGTTGCAAAAGGAGAAATATTGTATGAGGCTATTATAAGAACTTAAGACAAGGTTTAAGCACAGGAGAAAATCATCTTTGATGGTTACAAGTAGGGGAAGAGAGGGAGAAGAGTAATTATAGATTAAGATAGTAGATAGGAATTAAGTTAGGTAAAGGGAGTAACAGCACACAGTTGGAACACAGCAAAAGCTAAAACATTTCCTAAACACAACCCAACATTTTGAAGGACAGAGTAGCAGGGGCAGGGGTCTGGGGACCGTGCTGTCAGGGGACATCTAGGTCATATCTAGGTCATTTCGCATAACTAGTTTTTTTTAAGAAAATATTCGGCCACCTAAGATGCATCAATTTGTCCCAATCCACCCGGAGCAAAGGAGACTGAAAGACATCAAAGACAGGAGGAAAATATGAGCCCAGCAGACTGATGGTGCCATTTGATTTGAGACTACGTCAGCATGGGATCAGAAGAAAGAGATGGTGCCCAGCCACCGCCAGTGCTTGCCTTGATAGGCCTCAGACTGTAAAGTCCCTGACATAGTGGGAGAAAAATACAAATGCAGACCTAGAACTCTATTAAAAGACCACACTTAATGATATGTCAGACCAGAAGTTTCCACTGAAGACGTGGCCCCCAGAATCTCTGTTAGTGTAGAGGTTAAAACAGTACCAATGCCAACTCTTCAGATGGAGTTTAGAATGGACTACAAGACATAAAGTGATGCTGGTGAAGAATGTGCTTCTTGGCTTAAGTATATACATGAGACTATTTGAGCAGCTGTTGTCAGATGTGAGATGAGAGGGTGGAGGGGGAGCAAGAGTTGGTTGAATGATTACAGGAAGTACAGGGTAGAAAGTAGGAGTGTACTTTCGCAGGGTGAGGAACGCAGTTATAGTTGCATAGTGGAGTGTGTATGAAGCATTATATAGCAAATTGACTTGGATTGTAATCTCTCACTTAAAGCACAATAAAATATTTTTTTAAAAAAGACATCAAAATGACAGCACTAAACTCATACCTATCAATAATTGTACTGACTGTAAATGGATTAAATGAACCAATAAAGAGACAGAGAATAGCGGAATGGATAAACCACCTTGACCTAACAGACATACAGAACACCAAACAACAGTCAGTTATACCTTCTTTTCCAATGCACATGAAACATTCTCCAGACTTAGACTTGAAGACACAAACAGACTAAAACTCAAAGGGTGTAAAAAATGTATTAAGCAAACAACATGTAAAAAAGAGCAGGACTGGCATTATTAATCCCTGAGAAAATCTGTAAATAAAATCCTCCATGGTGGACAAAGAAGGATATTACACAATGACTAAAGGGTCGACACCATCAAAGAGACATAACTATATTAAGTATCCACGAACCCAATGATAAAGTTCCTACGTACATCTAAAAACAAAAAAGCACAAAAAACAAAAACAAAAAAAAACCCTCTAATAGAATTGAAAAGAGAAATAGATATCTCCACAATAACAGCAAAAGACTTCAACACAGGACCTTTAGTGAAGGAGAGAAAATACAGAATAATAATAAAAAAAAACCCTCAGTAAAGACATAGAAGAACTAAATGCCTCAATCATCCACCTTGATCCAATGGACATACAGAACACTCCACCAAACAGCAGTCAGGTATACTTTGTTTTCCAGTGCACATAGAACATTCTCCAGAATGGACCACATATTAGGCTACAAGGCAATCCTTAACAAACTTAAAGATGTTGACATATTGCAAAGTATCTTTTCAGACCATTAAGCCGTAAAAGTAGAAATTAGTAACAGTAAAATCAAGGGGAAAAACTCAAACACATGGAAATTGAATGATACCTTGCTCAAAAACTACTGAGTTATAGAAGAAATCAAACACAGGATAAAAAAAATCATAGCATGGAATGAGAATGAATTTCCCATAACTTTTGGGATACAGCAAAAGCAGTGCTCAGAGGGGAATTTATTTAAATAAGTGCAGACATCCAATAAAGAAGGAAGGGCCCAAATCAAAGCATTTACCCCAAAACTTGAACAAGTAGAAAGAGAATAGAAAAAGTATGCCTCAAGCATTGGAAGAAAGAAAATAACAAAAATTAGAGCAGAACTAAATGAAGCAGAGGAAAGAAAAATGGCTGGAACAGTTAAGAAAACCAAATACTGGTTCTTTGAAAAGATTAACAAAAATGATAAATCTTTGGCCGAACTGACAAAAGAGAAACAGATACAGAAGCAAACAATCCAAATAAGAAATGAGATGGGTGACACCACAACAGACTCATCCTAAAAAAGAAAAAAAAATCATAATAAGAATACTATAAAAAAATTCTACTGCAATGTGAAAACCTACAGGAAATATCTACAAACCCAGTAATAAGGTTCCTAACTACATTTAAAAAAAAAAAAAAACACCCAAAAAACAAGCACCTCTAATGGAATTGAAAAGAGAAATAGATACTGCCATAACAATAGCAGAAGACTTCAACACAGGACCTTTAGTGAAGGAGAGAAAATCCAGAATAATAACATTTAAAATACTTTGGTAAAGACAAAGAAGAACTAAATGCCACAATCAACCACTTTGACCTAATAGACATACAGAACACTCCGCCAAACAGCAGATGGGTATACTTTCTTTTCCAGTGCACAATGTATTAAGCAAGGTATTAACCAAACAACATGTAGAAAAGAGCAGTACTGGCAATATTAATCCCTGAGAAAATCTGTAAGTAAAATCCACCATGGTGGAAAAGAAGGATATTATGTAATGACTAAAGGGTCAACACCATCAAGGGGACATAACCATATTAAATATCTATGAACCCAAAGATAAGTTTCCTAACTACATTAAAAAAAAAAAAAAAACTCTAATGGAATTGAAAAGAGAAATAGACATCTTCACAATAATAGCAAAAGACTTCCAACACAGAGGTCAATTTATTTAAATACATGCAGATATCCAATAAAGAAGGAAGGGCCCAAATCAAAGCATTAACCCTAAAAATTGAACATGTAGAAAGAGAGTAGAAAAAGTATGCCTCAAGCACCAGAAGAAAGAAAATAACAAAAACTAGAGCAGAACTAAATGAAGCAGAGGAAAGAAAAATCACTAGAAACTTGTTACTTGCTTAAAGCAATACAAACAGAGGTAGGACAATCAAACACACCATGAAAAAAAAAAAAGAAATTGAAAAGATAATTTAAAAACTCTCAGGAGAAAAACAGCCTTGACTCGACAGCTCACTGGGGAATTCTACCACACTTTCAAGGAAGAGTTAACACCAACATTCCTCAAGATATTTCAGAACACAGAAAAGGATGGAATACTCCCAAATTCATTCTATGATGCCAGAATAACCCTCATACCAAAACCTAGTAAAGAATCTACAAAAAAAGAAAACTACAGACCAATATCTCTCATGAACTTGGATGCAAAAATCTTCAAAAAAGTTCTAGCCAATAGAATTCAGCAATGTATCAAAAATAAAATAAAATAAAATCTCACCATGACCAAGTGGGATTCATGCCAAGGATGCAGGGATGCTTCAATATTAGAAAATTATGTAATCAACCACACAAATAAAACAGAAGACCTACTTGATTGTATCAAATGATGCAGAAAAACAGTCTGACAACTATTTGTTATAAAACTGCTCAGCAAAATAAGAATAGAAAGGAAACTTCTTAACATAATAAAGGGCATTTATAGAAAGCTAACAGCCCAGAGAGTTTGAAGACATTTCCCTTGAGAACAGAAACCAGACAAAGATGCCATTGTCAGCACTTTTATTCAGGTTTGTTTTGAAAGTTCTAGATGGAGCAATTAGGTGAGAAAGAGAAATAAAGAGCATTCAGATTGACAAGAAGAAAATAAATGTATCTACGTTTGCAGATGAAGAACCCAAAGGATTTACCAAAAAAAAAAAAAAAAAAAAAACCCGAAAAAAAATCTATTCTGTAAATCAGGAAACCCTGGTGGCATAGTGGGCTAAGTGCTATGTCTGTTAACAAAAAGGTCAGCAGTTCAAATCTTCCAGAATCTCCTTGGAAACTCTATTGGGCAGTTCTACTTTGACCTGTAGCGTTGCTGTAAGTTGGACCTGACTCAACGGCAGTGGGTTTTTTGGGTTTATACTGGAAGTAATGGAAGAGTTCAGTGAAATATCAGGATACAAGATACACATACAAAAATCAATTCAATTCCTTTACACCCCCCAAAACACAACAAATATGCAATCATCATATCAGTACCATTTATAATTACTCCCCAAAATACAAAATACTTACAAATAAATCGAGACCTAAAACACCTATTAAAAAACAAACAAAAAATTACAAAACACTACTGCAAGAAACCAAAAAGATGCCTACATAAGCAGAGAAACCTTCTTTGCTCATAGATAGGAAGACTCAACATTGTGAGTGTGTCTGTTCTACCCAAAGCAATTGATAGATACAATTTAATCTGCATCCAAATTCTAATATTTCCTAATGAAAAAAAAAATCACCAACTTCAGCATTGCTGAAAAAAGAAGATGAAGTGGGAGACCTCACACTACCTGAGTTTAGAACATAATATGCCACCATGATAGTCAAAACAGTCTGGTACTGGTAGAACAGATACATAAACCAATGGAACAGAATTGACAATTCAGGCATAAAATATTCCATCTATTAGCAGGTGCCCCCATGTGTCTGTCAGTTTGTCACACTGTGGGGGCTTGAATGTTACTCTAATGCTGGAAGCTATGTCACTTGTTTTCAGATACCAGCAGAGTTACCTGTGATGGACAAGTTTCAGCTGAACTTCCAGATTAAGATAAACTAAAAAGAAAGAACTGGCAGTCTACTGCTGAAAAGAAGTAGCCAACGAAATCCTTATAAATAGCAGGGCAATATTGCCTGACATGGCGGCAGAAGATGAACCTCCTAGGTTGGAAGGTACTCAAAAGGTAACTGTGGAAGAGCTGCGTCCTCAAAGCAGAATCAATCTTAATGACATGGGTACAGTCAAGGTTTCAGGACATTTATTTGTTGATGTGGTACAATTCAAAATGAGAAAACCAGCTGCAAACATACATTAATAATCAGAAGGTAAAATGTACGAAATATGAATCTAGGAAAATTGGAAATAGTAAAAAATGAAATTCATAAACATCCATGTCCTAAGCATTAGTGATAGAAATAATGACAGAGACCACACAACAGTATTTTGCAAGACCAGCGACTTCATTAGAAACACTGCTTTTTCCTCTAACATAAATAGCAATTATACACACGCACCTCATCAAATGAAATATACAGAAATCAAATCAATTACATCCATGTAAAGAGATGATATAATATCTCAATATCATCAGTCAGAACTTCATCTGTGCCAACTTCAGCACAGACCATCAGTTGTTCGTATGCAAGTTCAAATGGAAACCGAACAATATTAGCAAAAGGCCACAAGAGCCAAAGTATAATCTTGAGTATATTCCACCTAAGTTTAGAGACTATCACAAGAGTAGATTTGATGGGTTGAACACTAATGACTGAAGACAAAGTGTGGAATAGCATTAAAGACACAAAAAATTAAACAGGCCATTAAAAAGACAGGAAAGAAAGAAAAGGTGAAACTGGATGCCAGAAGAGACTTTGAAACACACTGTTGAATATTGAGGAGCTAAAACAAAAGGAAGAAATTATGACATAAAAAAACTGAACAGAAAATTTCAAAGGGTAGCTTGAGAAGACAAGTATTGTGACATGTGCAAGGATTTGGAGATAGAAAACCAAAAGGAAAATGATGCTCTACATTTCTCAAGCTGAAAGAACTGAAGAAAAATTCAAGCTTTGATTTGCAAAGGTATTCTACAGAGAAAATATTAAATGATGCAGGAAACATCAAAAGAAGATGGATTGTCACTATTCCATCAGTTCAAATAGCTTACTGAATTTTTCATTTTGTTCTACTGCATTTGTTTAACACTTGGCTGGCTACTGTATTTTGTTTAATCTCTATGAGTGTTCTGTATATAATTCCTTTGTGCTCGACCTCCGATAGATTCAGAAAGGCTTCTTCATCTGGGAAATTTTTTGAATCTTTATTCTGCAAATTTTGCGGAGCATTTGAAGGCTGCTTCTTTAAATGATTCATTATGGTCTGCTGCCTGCATGCTATCTAGGGACTGTTTGAGTTCTCTGGTATTGGATCTAAGAGAATTGTTGGTCACCAGCTGTCTCTAATACTCTAGTGATTTGCCTCAGGTGGACTCTCTGGGGTGGAAGTCTCTGCTTACTGGGTAGGGCAAAGAGGCTGCCTTAGTTATGGAGAAACTGGGGGCTGTCAGCCAACCCTACAATGTGGGTCAGAGAAGGGTGGAAGGAAAAGATACTGGGCTTCTCAGCAGACACAACTATAGGCAAATACATAAGTCTCTCAGCCTTAAAAGTAAACTTCACTTTTTTGTGGAGAGCTGTCCAGGTGTTGAACTAGGAGCTGCCCAATGTACTGGTGAAAACAGGTAGTCAGGAGCAGCAAAATCTGCCTTGCAGCTAACAATCAAAGTTATGTTACCAGCCGTTCATGGAAGCTGCAGTTCTCTGATACCATGAAACACATCAGAACAATAACATGATTATGGAGTTTTGGATAATTCATTCCAAAGCCAAAAGGGTAGGATTGAACAGATAGAAGTAAGACTCAGTGCCTTTGAGGACAGAGCAACTGACACCAGCATTTATGAGGAGAAATCAGAGAAAAGAAATAAGAAAAATGAAGAAGCTTTAAGAAACATGTGGGACCCCATTAAGAGGAATAATTTACTTTTAACTGGAGTACCTGAACAAGGGGAGATTAATGACAATATAGAGAGCATTGCTGTAGAGACACTGACAAATAAGTTTCCTGAGATTATAAGCAAAGGGAACATAGGTATCCAAGATGTTTATTGAACAAACAAAAGCTAGACCCCAAAAGAAAGACCCCAAGACATATTATAATCAAGCTTAATAAGATGAAACATAAACAGATGCATGTGAAGGCAGCAAGGCTCAAAGCAAAGCTAACACTCTAAGGGAAACCCTGTAGGCTTTCATCTGACTTCTCTGCAGAAACAATGCTAGCTAGAAAATAGTGGGCAGACACATTCAAATCCCTGAAAGAGAAAAACTTCCATTCAAGAATTATTTATCCTGAAAAACTGTCTATCAAATATAATGGTGAAATTAAGACTTTTGAAGATAAAGAGAAGCTTAGAGACTTCATAAAAACTAAACCAAAATTACATGAAATATTGAAAGAAACTCTTTCCTTAGAAAAACAAAATCATTCTATATATATTTAAGGTGACAATTAAGGACACATCATCCAAAATTCTAATCAGTTAGGGATGTTACAAAACTTGATCAAAGCTATAATGTTAGAATGAGGGAATCTGTGATCATATCATGACAACTATAACACCACCACCTTAAAAGAGTGATACATTATAGTAGTTATAGTCATTTCAGATACAGAGGAAGTTTAAGAGTTATGCAGTAGTTAAAACTGAGTTTAATCTTAGTGTGTCAAAGGGCATAAGAGATGTAGCCATAAAACAAATTAACAATACATTATATCAAAATAAGAAATGCAATACAGGAGTCTCAATGAACACAAAACCAACACCGAAACAACAACCAATAAAGAAGAATGGCCCAGAACAGAATATTAAGAGCAATATAGAAAGCATCAACATAAAAGTAATTACAACAGAATGACGGCACTAAGCACATACCTATCAGTAATTACACTGAATGTAAATGGACTGATGCTGCAGTCAAGAGAAAATGAGTGACAACCTGTATCAAAAGACATGTCCCATCTATATGTTGCTTACAAGAAACATACCTTAGACTTAAAGATATGAACAAAGTGAAAATTAAAGGATGGAATAATATATACCAAACTAACAATATACAAAGAAGAGCAGGTGTGGCAATACTAAGCTTAGATAAAATAGATTTTAACATAAAATCCACTATTGTGCACAAGGATGGTCACTATTTATTACTGAAAGGCTCAATACTCAAACAGGACTTAACAGTATTAAATATTTGTGCACGCAATACCAGAGAACCTAACTATGTTGAACAAAACTACAACACTGGAAAATGAGATAGATCATTCCACAATAATGGTTGGAGACTTTAACACTCCCCTTTCAGTTATGGATAGATCATCCAGAAAAAAGCTCAATAAAGATGCAGAAGATCTTATTGCAACAATCAACCAACTTGAGCTTATTAACATATACAGATTTTTTCATCCATCAATGGATAAGTACACCTTCTTCTCCAATGCACGTGGAACATTTTTCAGAATAGACCATGGGTTAGGTCATAAAGCAATTCTCTATAAAATCCAGTCCATTGATTTACTACAAAATATCTTCTCAGACCATAGAGCTATAAATGTTGAAATCAATAACAGAAAATTCATGAGCAGAAATTCAACCTTATGGAAACTGAACAACACTTTGCTCAAAAAGCCTTGGGTTATAGAAGAAATCAAGGACAAAATAAAGAAATGTATGGAATCAAATGAGAATGAAAATACATTCTACCAGAATCTATGAGATATAGCAAAAGTGATATTCAGAGGTCAGTTTATAACTGCACACATCTGGAAAGAAGAAAGGGCCCAAATTAAAGAATTAACCTTACAGTTTGAACAAGTAAAAAGAGAACAACAGAAGAACCCCTCAGGCACCAGAAGAAAACAGATTATAAGGATTAGAGCAGAACTAAATGAATTAGAGAATAGAAAAACAACTGGAAAATTAACAAAACCAAAAGCTGGTTCTTTGAAAAGATCAAAGAAATTGATAAACCACTGTCTAAACTTACAAAAGAGAAACAGCAGAAGATACAAATAACCTGATTAAGAAGCAACATGGGAGTTGTTACAACAGACCCAGATTTCAAAAATATCATAACAGAGTACTATGAAAGGCCCCGGCCTCTCACTACCCGACTTTAGAATCAATTACACTGCCACAGTCGTCAAAATAGCCTGGTACTGGTACAAAAAGAGTCAGACAGATCAGTGGAACAGAGTTGAAGCTCCAGAGATGACACCATCCTCCTATAAACAGCTGATATTTGACAAAGACCCTAAGACATTAAGCTGGAATAAAAGTAATCTCTTCAACAAATGGCAACAGAAGTATTTAATATACAACATAGACAAACTTCAAAATCTGACAAAGCATGATCGATAGAAGAGAAAATAGATGAGTGGGAACCACTAAGAATCAAATATTTTGCTCATCCAAAGACTTCATCAAAAGAATTAAAAGACCATCTACAGAATGGGAATAAATATTTGACAGCTATATGTCAGACCAATGTCTGATCTCCATAGTCTATAAGCCAGCCAAGCCAAGTGACATCAGTGTTACAAATATCAACAAGAAAAGGATAATCCAATTAAATGATGGGTGAAGGAGATAGATATTTCTCTAAGGAGGTTATCCAGGAAGCCGAAAGACACATGCAGAACTGCTCACGTACCCTAGCTTAAAAGAAATTCAAATCGAAACTCTGATGAAATACTATCTCACTCCAACAAGGATGGCCGTGTTCCAAAAAACACAAAACGACAAGTGCTGGAGAAGCTGTGGAGAAATTGGAACTCTCCTACACTGCTGGTGGGATTGCAAGATAGTACAACCTCTTTGGAAAACAATCTGGTGCTTCCTTAAAAAGCTGGAAATAGATATACCGTTTGATTCTGTAATTCTACTGCTCAGAATTTATCCTTCAGAAACAAAGGTTGTCACACTAACAAATGCATGTACACAAATGTTTGTTGCAGCACAGCCCACAATAGCAAAAAGTTGGAATCAACCCTGATGCCCATCAACAGAAGAATGGATAAACATACTGTGGTTCATATACTCAATGGAACACTATGCTACAATAAAAAACAATGATGATTTTGGAAAACATCTCGTATCATGGTCTCATTTGGAAGAGAGCATGCTGAGTGAAATCAATCAGTGTCAAAAGGACATATTTTGTATGAGACCCCTGTTACAAGGACTTAACAAGAGAATTATCTGTAGAAGAAAATGATTGTGTTGGCTACATGGGTGGGTGGGGGGCTGAGGGTTTATCATAGATGAGATAATTGATAGATGTTAGAAATTTTATTCTTTTCCTGTAATTAATAAAAAAAATAAGACAGAATGAATAAACAGAGACATTATATCAAAAGGAATTGGTCAGTGTTCAACCATTTTGAGAGGCAGCATATGATCAGGAACAAATGATACTGAAGGAAGAGGTCAAATCTGCATTGAAGGTCCAGGAATTGATAGAATATCAGATGAGGTGTTTCCACAAATATATGCAATGCTGGAAGTGCTCACTCATCTATGTCAAGAAATCTGGAAGACCACATCAACTCTACTCACTGCTACCGAGGTGATTCTGACTCATAGCAACCCTATAGATGGAGTAGAATTGACCCAAAGGGTTTCCAAGAAGCACCTGGTAGGACTTAAGCTATCAACCTTCTGGTTAGCAAACATAGCACTTAACTACCAGGCTACCAAGGTTTCCAAATAACAACATAAGCAGCTGATATTTGACAAAGACCAAAGTTCATAAAGTGGAGAAATAGCAGCAACTTTAACAAATGATGTTGGCATAACTGCATATATATACATGTCCAAAAAAATGAAAGGAGAGCCTTATCTTTCACTAAGAACAAAAACTAACTCAAAAACGGATCAGATAACTAAATGTAAAATCTAAAACAATAAAAATAATAGAAGAAAAAATAAGGACAATCCTGGGGGCCCCATGCATGACATATACCAAATACAAAACATTATTAACAATACACAAACACAAGAAGAAAACATAGGCAACTGGGAATGCCTAAAAAATCAAACACTTATGCTCATCCAAAGACTTCACCTAAAAAGTAAAATGACAATCTACAGGATGGGAAAAATGTTTGGCTCTGAAAAATATGATAAGTGTCTCATCTCTAAAGTCTACAAGATATGGCAAAATCCTCAACAAGAAAAAGACAAATAACTCTAATAAAAAACTGGGCAAGGAATATGAATAGTTACTTCACCAAAGAAGACATTCATTCAGGTGGCTAACAGATACATGAAAAAATGCTTACAATCATTAGCCATTAGAGAAATGCAAATCAGAAGTACAATGAGACATCATCTTACTCCAGCATGGTTGGCATTTAACACACATGCAAAAAAAAAAAAACATAAAAAATAACTGTGCTAGAGGCGGGGTCTCCTTATATCTCTCTGGAAACCAAGACCTGAATTGATAATCAAGCGGAGCCTTCTGATCACCTAATCAGCCCTAGGACACGGCACAGGGCTGTTAATTTGGACTTCACACCACTGAGCCAAAAACCTCCTCCTCTTCTCTTTCGCTGACTCCCGCTCCTGGCTAGCCCTGGCTCTCATGCACGGAAGGTAAACGCACCATTTTGACTTTTTTTTTTCCTCTGTCTTGGCCAGCGGGCAGAGCAGGGTCTTGCCTAGCGGCTAGACTCAGACACATTGCTGGGGGGATAGGCAGGCTAAATTCCCATATTTTGAGAGACAGGCTTAGGACTGTTAATCTAGCCACTTTGAGCTTGTCGTTTTATATCTGCCACAGAGGCGTTTGTACGAAATTCGCAGTCAGTGTGCGGGACACCATGTTGGGTACGGAGATTCTAGCAGGACCTCATTCTTAGCCTGGGAGCCAGCAGCTGCAAACAGGACAGCACTTCCCCGACAGAAAAGCAGTAATTTACCCAGTGCCACCTACGTTGGGGGCCCTGCAACAGAATCAGAGGAATCACTACCTCTCGGCACCTTTACTCCCTCTATGTGCTGCCTGTGTGGAAGGCACCATCTTGGATACGGTGGCCACAGCTGGACCTAATTCTTAGCTTGGGAGCCAGAGCCTGCCTACAGGAGACCACTTTTCTACCAGAAAAGCAGTACTCGATGCAGTGTCGTCTAAGGCTAGGCCTTGTCAGCAGAGGCCAACAGGGCAGTAGCATTGCTGTATTCTGAACTAGTTTGTATCATCTGGGGTTGGATATAGTGGCACTTACTTTGCCAGTTGAGAAGAGGGACCTCTACACCTGAAAACCTAGCAGACTTGTGAAGTGGTCAGACTCCTTTTGGTTTACATTTTAAGACAGCCTAGAGAAACATCTGCAGTCCATCCTCACAGTACCTCTTCAGCCTCTACATACTAACATGGGACCCAAAAACAACAAACACTTGTAGCATACAAGAAATCACCCATGGCTTGAGAAGGCTCCCAAACAAAGCAACCAAGGAGTTTTCGAGATGAAGAAACTTTTATGAAAGCATCAGGAAGTGAATATAAAATGATTATATACAGAGCCCTTCTAGACCTTATAAAAAATGCAGCAAAACAAAATGAAAAATTAAGCAAGTTGTTCGATCTGATGGAACACCAGTACTCTGAAATCCAACAGATCAAGAACAAAATCAAAGACATAGAAACTTCAATGCAAAGCCAAGAAAACAGAATGGAACAAATAGAAAAAAGAATTTCTGACTTGGAAGACAGAGCTACTGATACCAGCATCTATGAGCACAAATCAGACAAAAGAAACAAGAAAAATGAAGAAACATTAAGAAGCATGGGGGACTCTATTAAGAGGAACAACCTTCAAATAATTGGAGTCTCTGAACAGGGTGAGACATCTGAGAACACAGAGAGTATCGTTGCTGAGCTACTGACAGAAAACTTCCCAGAAATCATGAAGGAAGAGAATATAGACATCTCAGATGCATATCATACGCCACCCAATATAGATCTCAAAAGAAAGACTCCAAGACATATTATGATCAAGCTTAACAAAATGAAACATAAGTAGCAACTCCTAAAAGCAGTAAGACTTAAAGCAAAGCTAACATTCAGAGGGAAACCCTGTAGGCTGTCTTCAGATTTCTCAGCAGAAACCATGCTGGCACGGAGACAGTGACACATTCAAAGTCTTGAAGGAGAAGAACTTCCAACCAAGAATTAGATATCCTGTAAAACTACCTTTTAAATACGAAAATGAAATTAAGACATTCCCAGATAAGCAGAAACTCAGAGACTTTGTAAAAACCAAACCAAAACTTCAAGAAATACTGAAAGAAGTTCTTGGCTCTGGCTTAGAAGAATGAAACCACTAACTTTATATTTTAGACGGACACACCACTGAAAACTCTACTCAGTTCGGGAAGGCTCCAAAGCCAGTCACAGCTTTAACATGGAAAGAAGCAATCCAGTGATCATCATGAAAACTATGGTGTCATCATGTTAAAAAGAGGGATGTACTACAGTTGTTATAGTCCTTCCAGATGGAGAGGAAGATGACAAGACTGCAAGACTGGTAGTAATTAAAATTGGGTTTATATATAGTTTATTAAGGGGATCATATGGGCAGCTGTAAAGCACAACAAAGATGTATCATACCATTTCAAGAAATGTAACACAGGAGTCTCAACAACTATAAAATCAGCTCTGAAAAAGGTGAAAAATCAACTCACAAAAAAGAATGTCCTAGAACAGACTAATAAAAACAACAGAGAAAACATCAACCTAAAAATAAACATATCACAATGGCAGCAGTGAACACATACCTATCAATAATTACATTGAATGTGAATGGACTGAATGCTCCAGTAAAGAGACATTGAGTGACATCTTGGATCAAAAGACATGACCCATCCCTATGTTGTCTACAAGAAACTCACTTCAGACCTAAAGATAGGAATAAACTGAAAATTAAAGGATGGAAGAATATATACCAAGATAACAATGAACAAAGAAGAGCAGGGGTGGCAATTCTAATCTCAGACAAAATCAATTTTAATGTCAAATCCACCATCGTGGACAAAGACAGACACTATTGCTGAAAGGTTCAGTACACAAGCAAGATTTAGCTATATTAAATATTTATGCACCTAATATCAGAGCACCTAAATACATCGAAGAAACACCGACTACACTCAAAAGAGAGTTAGATGACTCCACCATAATAGTGGGAGACTTCAACACCACTCTCATTACTAGATAGATCATCTAGAAAAAAGCTTAGTAAAGATACAGAATACCTCATTGCCACAATTAACCAACTAAACCTCATTGATGTATTCAGAACTTTCCACCCATCAGCAGACAACTACACCTTCTTCTCCAGTGCACATGGAATATTCTCCAGTGATAGGCCATAATGCAATGCTCAACAAAATCCATACCATTGAATTACTGCAAACCATCTTCTCAGATCATAAAGCCATAAAAGTCAAAATCAATAGCAGAAAAATCATAGATAGAAAGTGGAACTCTTGGATGAACAACATCTTGCTCAAAAAAACATGGATTATAGAGGAAACCAAGGATGAAATAAAGAAATTCATGGATTCCAGTGAGAACGAAAACACTTCCTACCAGAACCTATGGGATACAGCCAAAGCAGTGCTCAGAGGTCTGTTTATCTCCATAAATGCAGACATCTGGAAGGAAGAAAGAAACCAAATCAAGGAACTAACCCTACAGCTGAACAAGTAGTAAGAGAACAACAGAGAAACCCCTTAGGCACCAGAAGAAATGAGCTCATAAAGATTAGAGCAGAGCTAAATGAATTAGACAGTAGAAAAACAATTGAAAAAATTGAAAAGACCAGAAGCTGGTTTTTGGAAAAGATCAATCAAATTGACAAACCACTGGCTAAACTTACTAAAGAAAAGCAGGAAAGGAAAACAAATAACCCAAATTAGAAATGAGAGGGGAGGTGTCACCACAGATGCAACAGAAATCAAAAATATCATAACAGAATACTATGAAAGACTATACTCTAACAAATTTGAAAACCTAGGGGAAATGGACCAATTCCTTGACTCATATCACCTACCCAAATTACCACAACGTGAAGCAGAACAACTTAATAAATCCATCACAAAGGAAGACATTGAGAATGTCATCAAAACACTGCCAACCCAAAAAGTCCGGGCCCAGATGGCTTCACGGCAGAATTCTACCAAGCATTTAGAGAAGAGTTATCTCCAATATTACTGAGGCTATTTCACAGTATAGAAAAGGATGGAGTACTCTCAAACTCACTCTGTGAAGCCAGCATAACCCTGATACCTAAGCCAGGGAAAGACCCAACAAAGATAGAGAACTACAGACTGATATCACTCATGAACTTAGATGCAAAAATCTTCAACAAAATTCTTGCCAATAGAATACAACAACATATCCGAAAAATAATCCATCATGACCAAGTGGGATTCATACCAGGGATGCAAGGCTGGTTGAACATCAGAAAAACAATTAATGTGATTAACCACATAAATAACACAAAAGACAAGGATCACCTGATTTTGTCCATTGATGCAGAAAGGGCATTTGATAAAGTCCAATACCAATTCATTCTAAAAACTCTTAGCAAAATGGGCATAGACGGCAAATTCCTCAACACAATAAGGGCCATTTAGACAAAGCCAATTGTCCACATCATCCTGAATGGAGACTGAAAGACTTTCCCTTGAGATCAGGAACTAGACAAGGATGCCCACTCTCACCTCTTCTATTCAACATTGTGCTGGAAGTTTTAGCCAGAGCAATTAGACAAGACCAAGAAATAAAGGACATCTGTATCTGCAAAGAGGAAATAAAAATCTCCCTGTTTGCAGATGATATGATTGCATATGCAGAGAATTGCAAGGAATCTATAAGTAAACTTCTCAAACTGATAGAGCCAAGCCAAGTGCCATGAGTCAAACTGATAGAAGAGTTCAGCAAAGTCTCAGGATAGAAGATAAACATAAGTAAATCAGTAGGATGCCTTTATACCAACAACGAGACTGTTAAGGAAGAAATTATCAAATCAATACCATTTACGATAGCCCCTAAGAAGATAAAGTACCTAGGAATTAATCTAACCAGAGAAATAACAGACCTTTACAAAGAGAACTACAAGCCCTTACTACAAGCAAGTAAGAGAGACTTAGATCAATGGAAAAACCTACCCTGCTCATGGTTAGGAAGACTTAACACTGTGAAAATGTCTATTTCACCCAAAGCAAACTGTTTATGTAATGTAATCCCAATACAAGTTCCAGCTACATTTTTTAATGAAATGGAGAAATAAATCACCAATTTTGTTTGGAAAGGGAAGAAGCCCTGGATAATAAGGTAATACTAAAGAAGAAGAACACACTGGGAAGCCTCTCATTACCTGACCTTAGAACATACTACACTGCCACAGTGTTCAAAACATCCTATTACTGGTACAAGAACAGACAGATCGATCAATGGAACAGAATTGAGACCCAAAAGATGACACCATCTGCCTATGAACAGCTGATATTTGACAAAGGCCCTAAGACATTAAACTGGGGTAAAAACAGTCTCTTCAACAAATGGTGCTGGCAAAACTGAATATCCATCTGCAATAAAATGAATCAAGATCCATATCCTACACCTTATACAAAAACCAACTCCAACTGGATAAAAGACCTAAATATCAAATCTAAAATGATAAAGCTCATCCAAGAAAAGGTAGGAACAACAATGGAAGTTTTAATACACAATGAGGACAGACTCCAAAATCTGTCAAAGAAACCACAATCATCAGAAGAGAAAATAGATAAATGGGAACTATTAAGAATCAAACACTTTTGCTCATCCAAAGACTTTATTAATAGAATTAAAAGAACACTCACAGAATGGGAAAAAATATTTGGCAACTGTATGTCAGACCGATGCCTGATCTCCATAATCTATAAGATACTACAAAATATCAATAAGAAGAAGATAAATCATCCAATTAAGTGATGGGCAAAGGAGATGGACAGACATTTCTCTAAAGAGGAGATCCAGACAGCCAAAAAGCACATGAGGACATGTTCACAATCTTTAGTTATTAAAGAAATTCAAATCAAAATGACAATTAGATACTATCTCACCCCAACAAGATTGGCCATGATCCAAAAAACACAAAACAACAAATGCTGGAGAGGCTGTGAGAAAGTGGAACCCTCCTACACTGTTGGTGGGGTTGCAAAATGGTCCAGCCTCTTTGGAAAACAATCTAGTGCTTCCTTAAAAAAATGGATATTGATATACCATTTGACCCAGTAATTCCACTACTTGGAATATATCCTACAGAATGAAGGCCTTTCACACCAACGGACACATGCACCAGAATGTTTATTGCAGCACAGTCCATGATAGCTAAAAGATGGAATCAACTCAGATGCCCAACAACAGAAGAATGGATAGGTAAACTATGGTCCATAATGCAATGATAAAGAATAATGATGATTCCAGGAAACATCTCATAACCTGGTTTGAAGTGAAAGACATTATGTTGAGTGAAAGTAGTCAGCGACAAAAGGACAAATATTGCATGAGACCTCTACAATAAGATCTCAAAAACAGACTTATGTATGTAAGAAAAGACTCTTTGACAGCTTCAAGGGAGGGGAGGGAGGAAGGTAGTGGGGTAGGGTTTAGATTAGATAGTTGCTAGAAATCTGGTTCCGAGAAATCGGTGATAACACACATTAGAAACAAGAACAATATTAAGTGGACTTCAGCATAACTGGAGTACTCTTTCCATCTTAACCCAATATTGCTAGGATAGAGTAGCTGGGTCAGGAGTCAGGGGACCATGCTCTTAGGTGAAATTGAGGCCAAGTGGCACAACTAGCATTTTGCTAAGAGGACTCTCTGCACCCCACATTGGTCAGTGGCATCTGAGGTCTTTAAAGCTGCCAAGCTGCCATCCGAGGACACAGCAAATGGTCCCAACTCAGCAGGAACAGATGCTCACCGAGGACCAAAACTACATGGGATAAAGACAACCTAGAAGATAGAGAGACCCACATGAACGAGTGCCTACATCGACTTGGGACCAGAAGAACTGGATGGTTCCTGGCCACCACTAGTGATAGCCGTGATGGAGCTCACTAGGCTGAGTCTCACTGGCAACACAAGAATAAAAAGGGGTGCATCCTGAGATCTCCACTAAAAGACCTCAGTTGATGTCCCAGCAGTTTTGGGGTTCCCCTGAGACCGGCCCCTGGCCGTGATGCTGCCCTTGCCCATAAATCATAACGAAGATCCACGCTTCGGACAGGAAAGGATTGGACTTGGCAATGCAGAGTGACCATATATTGCATGCACTTTATGGTTCTATACATCTATAGGATGTCATCCTGCTGACCTCTGGCTGGAGGAAGGAGAGTAAGTGGAGATGAGGGGAAAGAAGGCTGTTGGGAGGATGAGAAATACATGGAGCAGAGAGGAATAGTGTGCTGTCACCAGACAGGGAGAGCAGTGGAAGCTGCATGTAGGTGGGAATGTAAATTTATACAGGAATGTACATTTTCACTCAGTCATATTAAATAAAATAAATAAATTACTGTGCTAGAGGCTAAAGAGAGATTGATACACTTATACACTGCTGGTGGGAATGTGGAATATTGCAACCACTTTGGAAATTGGTATGTCACTTTCTTTAAAAAGCTAAAAATAGGAATACCATATGTTCCAGCAATCCCATTTCTGGGAATATTTCATAGACAAATAACAGCTGCCACAGGAAAAATTGGATATCCATCTGCAAGAAACTGAAACACGATCCATAGCTTACACCTTATACAAAAACCAACTCCAACCGGATAAAAGACCTAAATATCAAACCTAAAATGATAAAGCTCATCCAAGAAAAGGTAGGAACAACAATGGAAGTTTTAATATACAATATGGACAGACTCCAAAATCTGTCAAACAGACCACAATCATCAGAAGAGAAAATAGATAAATGGGATCTATTAAGAATTAAACACTTTTGCTCATCTGAAGAGTTTATTAGTGAAATTAAAAGAACACCAACAGAATGGGAAAAAACAGCTGGCAACTCTATGTCAGACTGACGCCTGATTTCCATAATCTATAAAATACTACAAAATATCAACAAGAAGAAGATAAACCATCCAATGAAGCTATGTGCAAAGGAGATGGACAGACATTTCGCTAAAGAAGAGATCCAGGCAGCCAAAAAACACATGCGAACATGTTCATGATCTTTAGTTATTAAAGAAATTCAAATCAAGATGACAATGAGATATCATCTCACCCCAACAAGGCTGGCCATGATCCAAAAAACACAAAACAACAAATGCTGGAGAGGCTGTGAGAAAGTGGAACCCTCCTACACTGTTGGTGGGGTTACAAAATGGTCCAGCCTCTTTGGAAAGCAATCTGGCGCTTGCTTAAAAAAAAATGGATATTGATATACCATTTGACCCAGTAATTCCACTACTTGGAATATATTCTACAGAATCAAGGCCTTTCACACCAATGGACACATGCACCAGAATGTTTATTGCAGCACAGTCCACGATAGCAAAAAGATGGAATCAACCCACATGCCCAACAACAGAAGAATGGATAGATAAACTATGGTATATATGCTCAGTGGAGCACTACGCAATGATGAAGAACAACGATGACTTCAGGAAACATCTTATGACCTAGTTTCAACTGGAAGACATTATGTTGAGTGAAAATAGTCAGCGACAAAAGGACAAATATTGTATGAGACCTCTACGATAAGATCTCAAAAATAGACTTGTGTATAGAAGAAAAGACTCTTTGACAGCTGCAAGGGAGGCGAGGAAGGGGGGGGAAGGTTTAGATTAGATAGTTGCTAGAAATCTGGTTGGGTGAAATCGGTGATAGGACACATTAGAAACAAGAACAATGTTAAGTGGACTTAAAGATAACATGAGTACTCCTTCCAGCTTAACCCAATATTGCAAGGATAGAGTAGCTGGGACAGGGGGCGGGGGACCATGCTCTTAGGCGAAATCAAGGCCAATTGGCACAACTAGCGTTTTGCTAAGAGGGCTCTCTGCACCCCACATTGGTCAGTGGCATCTGAGGTCTTAAAAGCTGCCAAGCTGCCATCCGAAGGCACAGCAAATGGTCCCAACTCATCAGGAATGGATGCTCACCGAGGACCAAAAAGACATGAGGGAAAGACAACCTAGAAGACAAAGAGACCCACACCAGTGGGTGCCTGCATCGACTTGGGACCAGAAGAACTGGATGGTGCCTGGCCACCACCAGTGATAGCCGCGATGAAGCTCACTAAGTTGAGTCTCACTGACAACACAAGAATAAAAAGGGGTGCACCCTGAGATCCCCACTAAAAGACCTCAATTGATAGTCCAGTGGTTTCGGGGTTCCCCTAGGAGCATGGCCTCTTGCCCTGATGCTGCCCTTGCCCATAAATCATAACGAAGGTCCACGCTTCGGACAGGAATGGATTGGACTTGGCAATACAGAGTGACCATATATTGGATGCACTTTATGGTTCTATACATCTATAGGACGTCATCCTGTTGACCTCTGGCGGGAGGAAGGAGAGTGGGTGGTGAGGAGGGAAAAAAGAGACTGTTGGGAGAACGAGACATGTATGGAGTAGAGAGGAATAGTGT
Source organism: Heterohyrax brucei (assembly GCA_028571685.1). NCBI lineage: Eukaryota > Metazoa > Chordata > Mammalia > Hyracoidea > Procaviidae > Heterohyrax > Heterohyrax brucei. The sequence continues at coordinate 136,041,875 of CM053150.1, forward strand.
GCTGTCACTGGGCAGGGAGAGCAGCGGAAGCTGCATATAGGTGGGTATGTAGATTTATACGAGAATGTACATTTTCACTCAGTTATATTAAATAAAAAATTAAAAAAAAATAACAGCTGCCACAGCAAAGATACATGCATATCAATGTTCATCACAGTACTGAGCAGGATAGCAAAAAGATGAAATCAATCTAGATGTCCAACAGTGGATGGATGAATAAACAAATTATGGTATAGTCACACAGTGGACCACTCTTCAACAATAAAGAACAATGATGAATTTGGGAACATCTCACAACACGGAGGACTCTGGAAATACACTATGCTGAGTGAAACTGGTCAGCTGCGAAAGTTCAAATATTGTGTCAGATCTCTCTTATAAGGATTCAAGTAAAGATTTAAATACAGAAGAAAGTCTTTGATAGTTATGAAGATGGGAGGGGAGGAGACAGATGTCCACTAATTTGATAATAGCTGAAGGGAGAAATAACTCACCGTAGAGAAGAAGTCAGCACACCTGGAGTAAACCAGAAGCAAAGAAGTTTTCTAAATACAACCAACACTTCAATGGACAGAGTTAGTAGAGACAAGGGTCTGAAGACCATGATTTCAGGTGACATCTAGGCCAACTGGCCTAACAAAGTTTATTAAGAAGATGTTCTGCATCGCATTTTGTTGAGTGGCATCTGGGTCTTAAAAGCTAGCAAGTGGCCATCTGAGAAGCATCAGTTTGTCTCAATCTACCCAGAGCAAAAGAGAGTGGAGAACATCTAAGACATAAGAAAAATATGAGCCCATGACACAGAAAGTACCACATAAACCAGAGACTATATCAATATAAGGCCAGAAGAACTAGAAGGTGCCCAAATACCACCAAGGCTAGTCTTACAGGGAAATCAACACAGAGTTCCAGATGAAGTGGGAGAAATGTGAGGTGCAGCACTTGATCTCTAGTAAAAAAGACCAGATATGATGGTCTGACAGTCTGGATGGTACCTAGAAGACAAGGCCCCTGGATCTTGTTAGCTCAGAACCGAAATTGTTCCTGAAGGGAGTTCCCCAAACAAACACTGAACTGGTCTCTAAGATATAAAATGATATTGGTCAAAATTGTGTTTCTTTGCTAAGAGACTAGCTGCTCCAGTCCAAAGGTGAGATGAGAAGACAGAACAAGACAGCAGCTGGTTGAATGGACATGGGAAGTGCAGGTGGAGAGAGAAGAGTTTGTTTGCTGCATGAGAACAGCCATGATTGCATAACAAAGTGCACATAGAGTTTTTTTTAATGAGAAACTGACTTGAATTGTGAACTTGCAGTTCAACACAATAAAAATAAATAAATAAATAAATTTAAAAAATGGAAAAGAGAAATATTCCATCTATGTAGCACCAAAACTCATCAATTACATGTTAATTTATTTTATAAAAGGAATCCAAGACCTCTCCCTTGAAACTATACAGTATTGCTGAAAGAAATTTTTAAAGACTTACTATAGCAACCCTATAGAAAGAATAGGGTTTCTAAGGGCCACCTGCTGGATTGGAACTGCCGACTTTTGGTTAGTACCTAACCGTAGTACCAACCATAGTACCTAACCGCTATGCAACCAGAGTTTCCAACTTGATATTTAAAAAAAAAATGAAGTCTTGAAACATGCTACAAGGATGAACCTTGAAGGTATTATGTGGACAGAAATAAGTAAATCACAAAAGAACAAATATTATACAGTCTCACTTTGATGAAATGGTAAGAATAGGTAAATACATAGAGAACAGTGGTTACCAGTACTGACCAGGAGCAGAAGAGAGAATAATTCCCTGGAAAGTGGTGAATTTATGTCTATGATGCTGGAAAAACTGGTGTTGACTAATGTAATGGTTACACTACTTGATTAATATAACTGATTATCACTAAGTTATTGTTAGCTGCCGTCAAGTCACTTTTGACTCATAGTGACCCTACTCACCATAGAACAGAACACTGCCTGGTCTTGAGCCATGCCCATAATCATTTTTATGCTTAAGCTCATTTTTGCAGCCACTGTGTCAATCCATGTCGTCAAGGGTCTTTCTCTTTTTTTTATTAAATAAAAAATGAAAGTGTACGTACTCTGTGCTTACACTATTGGGTTAAGATAGGGGGAGTACACAAGTTGTGTCGAAGTCCCATTAATATTGATCTTCTTACTAATGTATATTGTCACCAATTTCACCCAACCAAATTTCTAACAACTATCTAATCTAAACCCGTGGCCCTCGCCCTCCCATCCTCCCACCCTCCCTACCCTTGTAGCCGTCAAAGAGTCTTTTCTGTTATGTATGAGTATGCTTTTAAGTTTTTATTGTAGGGGTCTCATATAATAATTGTACTTCTGTCGCTGACTAGATTCACTCAACATAATGTCCTCCAGTTGAGACCAAATTGAGAGATGTTTCCTGCTATCATCGTTGTTCTTTATCAATGTGTAATACTCCATTGAATATGTATACCAAACTTTACACAGCCATTCTTCTGTTGTTGGGCATCTGGGTTGATTCCAACTTTTTACTATCATGGACTGTGCTGCAATGAACATTCATGTGCATGTATCAGTTGGTGTGAATGGCCTTGATTCTGTAGAAGATATTCCAAGCAGAGGAATTACTGGGTCAAATGGTATATCTATAGCCATTATTTTAAGGTAATGCCAAATTGCTTTCCAAAGAGGTTGCACCATTCTACAATCCCACCAACAGTGTAGGAGAGTTCCAATCTCTCCACAGCCTCTCCAACATTTAGTGCTTTGCATTTTTCGGATCATAGCCAATCTTCTTGGAGTGAGATGGTATCTCATTGTTGTTTTGATTTGAATTTCTTTAATAATTAATGATTGTGAGCGTGTCCACATGTGTTTTTTGGCTGTCTGGATCTCCTCTTTAGAGAAGTGTCTGTCCATCTCCTTTGCCCATTGCTTAATTGGATGATTTGTCTTTTTCTTATTGATATTTTGTAGAACCTTATAGATTATGGAGATCAGGCATCGGTCTGACATAGAGTTGCCAAATATGTTTTCCCATTCTGTAGGCGGTCTTTTAATTCTTTTGATGAAGTCTTTGGATGAGCAGAAGTGTTCGATTCTTATTAACTCCCATTTATCTATTTTCTCTCCTGAGGAATGTGTTTTGTTTTGTCAGATTTTGAAGTCTTTCCATATTGTATGTGTATTATGAAAACACATCCTTCAAAATCTTTCTCTTTTTCACTGACTCTCGGCTCTACCAAGCATGGATCCTTCTCCAGGGACTGATCCCTCCTGACAACATATCCGAAGTATGTGAGATGCAGCCTCGCCATCTTTGCTTCCAAGGAGCACTCTCTTTGTACTTCTTCCAGAGAAGCTCTGTTTGTTCTTTTGTCTGTGGATGGTACATTGAATATTCTCCAACACATTTCAAAAGTGTCAATTCTTCTTCTGTTTTCCTTATACATTTAACAGCTTTCACATGGCACATGATATGAATGAAAATATCATGGCTTGGGGCAGGTGCACCTTAGTCTTCAAGGCGATGTCTTTACATTTCAATACTTTAAAGAGGTCCTTTGCAGTAGATTTCCCCAAGGCAATGTGCCTTTTGATTTCTTGACTGATGCTTCCATGAAGTTGATTGTGGAACCAAGTAAAACAAAATCCTTGACAATAGCAATCCTTTCTCCATTTATTATGATGCTGCTTACTAGTACAGTTGTGAGGATTTTTGTTTTCCTGCTGTTGAGATGCAATCCATACTGAAGGTGGTGGTATATATCACTATGTAGTATACTATAAAAAGGGTAAAATGGCAAATATAGTGTTATGTATAATTTTACAACAACAGTGGCAGTTAAAACAGAAAAAGTTACACTTGTTGACACTATTTAAGTAAAGCCAAACGCCTCAAGATTTTAATTTTCTTGGTTCAAAGGTTTAGGGTCATCACTTCATGAATTTGTTCAATTGTTTCACCTCATGTTTTTAATGTTTGTTTTACCTCCCTAGTTTGGTGAGTAGTGCATGGAGTCTTGACAGCTTGAAGGAAGCCACCAGAGAGAACATTGGTCTCCAGTTTCCTGCAACAGCAGAGAAAGAAGGAAACCCAGGATTCGGTGAAGGAAACGGACTGCAGATCTGTCTCCATGACAGTTGGTGCCCAGCTACCATTACTGAGGTCTTTGATGAAGGATCCAGTAGGTGGATCCTGATCAAAGAGAGAGGAAAAAAGCATCAAATTGTTGTGGATATAAGACTTAATGGATCCACTGAGACTGAGGAAATCTTTGAATCTGTTGTCCTGCAATAAACCTCAAACTAAAACTATCCCATGATGCATTTTTAAACTAAACAACTGTCCAGCTCAATTAATTAAAAAGAAAAAAAAAAGCCTGGCTTGAACAGGGCACTTTTCAAAACAATTATCTTTATGAAATAAAATTGACAGCAGTAATCTAAAGCATAGATTAAATTTTTAAGGGGCAGTGTCTAAGTTAATGGTGATAAAAAAATAGAATGGTGACACAATGTGAAAAATATACTATTGTCAATGAATAGTACAGGAGGAAATTGCTGAATGGGTATACATTTTATTGTGTTTATTTTCACCAAAAATAAAGAAATAGACATGTGAACCTACCAAAAGAAAATGAAAATATTTTCCAAGTAAAATCATTAATCATAAGGGAAATGCAAATTAAAACCACAGTGATACACCAGGATACAAACCTTATAATGGCTACAGTGAAAAAGATCAACAATATCAAGTATTGAAAAGAATGTTCATCAACTGTAACTTTCATACTTTGGAAATGTGAAATGAAAAATTGTTCAACAGTTTCATTTAAAGTCAAATACACCTATCGTATAATCTAGACATTCCACCACGTATTTGCTGAGATAAATGGAACCATATGTCTATGCAGAGACTTATGTAGGAATGTCTACAGCAGCTTTATTCACAACAGTCTCAAAGTTCAAAACCCAGATGTGTGTCAACAACTGAATGGATAAACAAGATGAAATAAATTCACAAAATAAAATACTACTCAGGAATAAAAAGGAACAAACTACTGGCAGGTACAACACCACAGATGAATATCAAAGTCATTATATTTAGTCAAAGTATACTGTTACAATGAGTATATGTAATATGATCACATTTATAAAAGTCAAACTATATACAGTGTATACTGATGGTGTCAATATAGGAGTAGAGATGGAATAAATGATGTACTCCAAAGGGATTCAGAATCTTTTGAGGATGATAGGGAGTTTCTTTATTTTGATTTTGATGGTGGATTCAGTGTTAAAACTCAATGAACTGAGAAATCTAATTGGATGCAGTTTGTTATACATACATTTTTCCTTGGTAAATTTAATAAGGAGGAAAATTTTAATTTGACAATAGTATGCATAATAGAATGTGGTGGGAAGAGACAAATTGGAAGCCATAGAAGCTAAGTGCATTCCTATGTTCCAGGTGATGAGAAATAATTAATTAATTAATGCTTCATTCAGAGTATGAACAAAGGAGTGTAGTTAAAAGTGAGAAGAACAATAACAGCAACAGAAAGAGATGAGAGAAACAACAGAGCAATGAAGAAAAATGCAAAGAGTAGAAGAGGCAGCAAAGTTGGGAATGGAGAAAAAGTTGGAAAGAAAAAAGCTGTGAGGAATACAAAAAATGAGCAAGGGAAAGGGAAAAGAAAGAATAGGAAAGAGGAGGAAAGGAAGAAAAAAGTATTTTCATACATTTTATATGTTGTAGATAAGATTCTGGGTATCCATGGCTATGATTCTACAATTTTGTGGAAAATCAAAATACTTAGTTCAGCTGCTTTGTTCAGTTATGACTGAAAGTTGGACCCTCTGAGACATGAAGCATTTTAGTCAGAAAAATAGGTGAATGAACCTGATATTGGCTCTCTGGAGACAAAACAATTGACATTTGTGTATGATGTTCAACTCTGAAAATAACAAAAATTATGAAAGAAGGCACATTTTAGATATTGAGTAAAACTGATAGGCATGAAGATTCAAATACGTAAAGTAAAATCAAGCAAAGGACTTTCTTACAAACGTATCAAGTCTAGCGGAATTGAAGAAAGCTTAAAGGATGCTGACAAAAGAGGGAGGGAGAGAGAGAGACAGATTAAAAAAAGAGAGAGAGAGAGAGATGATTCAAATTTGATCCTAAGACTTTTAGTCTCTGATGCAAGGAATTATATGATTTACACTGTCCATAAGATAAAAGGAAACTCAACGAACAGCAGAAGCACAGTTGCAGGTATTCAGCCCAGCCCAGTGCCATCAAGTCAGATCTGACCCGTGGCAACCCTAGAGGCCAGAGTAGAACTGCTTCCTAGAGTATTCAAGGAATGCCCAGTGGATTTGAACTGCCGACCTTTTGGTTTGCAGTGATAGCACTACCAGGGTTTCCCTGCAGGTATTGAAACCGAGAGAAATTTCCCCTCTGGGTCGTTGTTTAAGATAACAGTGATGAACATTCCACACAACAAGATCTCTATAACGAATACAACAGTTTCAAACACACATATATAACTATTTCTCAGTGACATAATATCAAAGTAAGATCAGTGTGAAAGAAAAAAATATATGAGTAAATATATGAGTATATGTAGCTCCCTCACCTTCAGACCCCTTTCCGCAACATTTATCTCTTTACTGCTTGTCACTGGGTCTTTGTCTCAATGTTTGACCTGGCATATAATGACACTTGTGGGAGAAACAAAGGTGGAATAGATTTCTCTACAGAGGTGAAGTCTGAAAAGAAATAAGATCTAACGAAGGGAAGCGTAGGGGCATATTGAAAGATAGGTAGATGAGTGCAGTTTTAAGAGCTTTATGGGCAGGACAAAGATGAGCAGTTGTGGTAAGGGATGACTTACAAGATAGAAGCAAAGAAAGGATATCCTTAGAAATTCTTGTATGTTCTGTGGCCTGATTCCAACCTTGCTTCCACCCCTGCCCCCATCCACATGTACCCTAAGGAAATCTTTTTGAAACAACTATGTCATTCACCAGTGGGTTCAGAATTGAGTTGTATTTCATTTGAACAAGATTTTATGCTACAGACAGGACTTTAACTGGGGCAACAAGACCTGGATTCATTTAGATTATGTCTATGAAAAATACCTCCACAACAGAAAAAAAAAAGGGAGGTGGGGTGGGGAGTGGGGATCTAAAGGACAAAATGCTTTGCTATCTGTCTTGATCAAGGAATTAACTTTAGAATACCCAAAGGAAAAGCTGAAGATCAGCTAATACTTTATAAATACGGTGTCTGTCAATAGGGTCATTGATAAAGATTTGAACGCCCTAGTCATCCGCTTTCACAGATGCTATTCCACATTGCTAGTTAAGTGTGGAGTCAGATGAGGTGTGCAAGGTCAGGCATTTTCTTACAAATACTGAAAATCCTGTGAAGAATGTATGCCTGAATAAGAAGCCAGCAAATGATCACAAGGAAGGTGGTCAAACATGTATACTTGGGCAGGGCCAAGAGCTATCAGAGGAACTTTCAGAGGTACACCCAAGTGCATGCGTATAAGAAGAACAGATATAAAATTCCAACACCATAATTTCAACAGATAATTGCAGCTTGGGAAAATTTTAAAGTGTGTTCAGTCATATGTATACCATGTTCATACAACAACAGGAAAAAACTTCAGCAATAACCAGTCAGGCTCTCACCTTTCATTGTATTCACCAAGTTAAATAGATCGCCAGCAACATTCTGAAATAATTGCAGGGATTGGATTACTATACAAGATTATTGGCATTTTATAATAAGTCATAGGAAAGTATATTTTATTTTAGAATAGTTGATTTATAGACTTTGGGGAGTACTAACTTAATAATAGAGACAGGTTCCTGTTAATCTTTTGTTCATTAAAATTATATCATCACATCAAAGAGAACGGTTATTTTTCTATTTCAAATGCCAAAGGATTGCAAATGGGCAATATGACAGGAGCATGTAAAAGAAGATACTACACTGGTAGTCTTAGTTTTCACACTTCTTTCATTTATAATTTGTGTTTTTTATGATTTTCACACAAAATTTCATGATCATGTCAACCGCTTGTCCCTAAAGTCATTTTTAGCATCTAGCAAATATACTACATTTGCCTAATGATACATCATTCTTGTATTTTTCTACATTATAATTTCTAAATAGCAATTACCTGGAGAAATTAAAGAATAGTCCTTTACACCTAAACTGTCACTTGATTCAATCTGTCCCTTTCTGAGAGTAAAATGATAGTTTAACTTAGATTGAGAGAGCGTAAGGAACTCAAAAATAGCACTGCTTGAGGCAGATGGTTCTATTCAGAGCTGAGGGAAGAAAAAGTTTTTATAATTCTTGTAATTTTGTCATGACTAATAATTTTGTAAGAAAATGAATTTTTTTAAGAAAAAAGATTTACAAAGGAAATTAACTGTAGTGATGTTCATACATCTGTAGGTTTAGAGATTCACCTGTCTACATTATGTGATTATCACACAGTTAGATTAGGAAGAGAAAGCCAGAAGGCAAGTGTTAACTGTTTAAGTTACTTAGGAATTAATAAATATCTTTAACTACCTTAAATGAAAGTAAACATTAGCTTACTAGAAACAGGGTATTCTATTCTTGTGCTCCAAGAAGAGTAGAACTTCTGTTGAGAAATATAGATTAATACTTTTAGGTTCTCAGAAGAACTCCAGAAGGCAACTTTCTAGTCTAGTCCCTCTTTTCTGTCTTTAGTTCTATTTTGTCCTTATTTGTTTATTTTTTAATTTATAGTTTTCACTTCTGCAGACTGGTGCTTGAGGCTACTGTGTACTAGACAAATCAGAATAATTTAAAAAAATACAGCTATTAAATGTATTACCCAATGTGCAAATTACTGACTAAGAGTTAGGAATATTCTGCACCACTGATATACTTTTTAAATTTTGATGAGTCAGCAATTTTAAGGCATAGGTACTGTGTCCAAAACATTTGAAGAAGTTTGGTGTACGAAACTAGATAGGTTAGGCACTTCTGCATCTCATCAAGTTAATCATGACGATACTATTTATTTTGCCTTTCTACAGTCTATAACAGGCATCAGAAAACTATGGCCCATGGACCAAATCCATCTTGCTGCCTGTTTTGATAAATATTGGAGCACAGCCATGCTGATTTATTTACATATTATTTATGGCTTACCTTCACACTACAATGACAGAATTAAATAGTTCTGACACACTTGTGTGGGTGGCAAAGCTGCAAATATTTATCTTATGGATTGTCACAGAAAATTTTCTCAATTTCTAATTTATAATAAAGGGATAAAAATTCATGGATAAGAATCAAAATGATGACCCTCAATGCCAAAGGGAAAAATAAGAAAAGAAAAGAAAACACTGGAATGAAACAAAAATACATCATGTTGAGGACCAAAAGCAGTAGCTGAAAATCATCATGGAAAAGGAAAGAAAAATGTAAGATAACAGAGCATACCTTAAAACTACAATTCTAGTATTAAGTAGTAACACAAAGAAGAATAAGAAAGGGAAAAAAAGAAAAGAATATAGGATTGTAGATACCTGGGCCAAGTAATGAAAAACATGCAAAAGCAAATTCTAATCATTAGAAATTGTCTCATTCTGCCTCCTTGCCTGTTATACCTCTGAAGTATCATTATAGACTCTAGTTTTGGGGAAATATGTAAAAACCTAGGCGGCTTATTGCAGTTGATTTCTCCATGTGGCAGTCTTCTCAATTTTTCTGAAATCATCATGGTAATAGACGGCAAATGGTGCTATTTAGAGTTGCATGCGTAGCACAGGAACCAAGCCTTGTGTGATTAATTTTCTAAAATACGCTGAACTTCAGTTCTGGTAAACTATGTACTTGGTTCAGCACATCCCTGACAATGAGTTTTTCCTTGAGCTCAAAATGCTTTATTAAACTGGTGTTCCATCAAAAAAAGAGATTCTCATCACTGAAATATTTGACCAGAGCTCTCAACTGACATACACCAGCACAAAAAGAAAATTACCCTGGAGTATTTTTGTAATTTAACTACTATAAGCTTAATTTACTTTAAACCCACTGGAGTCCCTAGTGGCACAATGAAAGAGAAATTTATGGGCAAAGAGTTACAAATCAAGACACATGGCACAAAAGAAAAAGGCTATTGGAGAAAAATAATGATATTAATGATTTTTGTTTCTGAATCTATAAATCAGAAAAATCGGTCTGATAAAACTTTAAATAGATTTCATAGGATACAAATAACATCTATTAAACGGAGTCTATGCCTAGCTAAGGCTGTCTAGTGCATCTACAGACAGAACTCAGGAGGAGCTCATCATTTTCTAATTTGATGTCAGTTTTGAAATGCATAATGAAAAAACAATGCCACAGTTGTTTCTCAAGTATACTAACTGAAATTCCCATTGTGATACACTGCTGTGGAGATTCCTTGTTATTCTGCATTCTTAGTTGCGCATCACGTATAAAAGGCAGTGGTTTTCAACAATCTTTTTTCAGTAGTTCTCAAGAAACATGCTAATAAATCAAAATCAACTTCCATAGAACACTTGGAACAGAATTGGTCTACAGACTGTACTTCATTATTTAAAATTCTTGAATTTTAATGTAGTTCTGTCATTGACTCCTTGTGTTGTTCATTTAATGGCTATTTTCTGGTTTTCTACCTGGAGAGAAGAGATGAGATAGACACGAGGGCAAGAGTGAAATGAGTAGCTGAATAAGCACAAACTACTTTCTGATTATCAGAGACAAAAAATACACTCTAATTTACTTTTAATTAAGGATATCTGGACACACAATGGTTACAAACCGACAGGTGGTGGTTCAAGCTCGACAGTGACTCTGCAATCTGCTCCTGTAAAGACTGTTGTGTTGTGTGTCAAGGAGTTGATTTCAACTTATATTGACCCCCCTGTGAGAGCTGAACTCCCCAAGAATCTTCACCGGAACTGATACCATGTCTTTTCTCCCAAAGAGTGGCTGTTGAGTTTGAACCTCCAACCTTCATTTAGCTTAACTGTGTACTGCTAGCGCCTCCCCATAGACAACATAGCCTAAGAAATCCAGTGTGGCAATTCTACTCCAATCTATAGGGCTGTTAGGAATCAGAACAGACTCCACAGCATACAACAATACCTTTGCTGTTACAAGAGTTCTTGAACATGGACTCAGCAAGCCAGCAGGTCTTTCATAAAGAAGAGGAATAGATACAGACAGTCCCTGGGTTATTAACAAGATCTTTCCTAATTGTATCTTCAAGTCATTAAGCTGCATTTGTAGGTAAATCAGAACAGGTGCATTATATAGTGCTTGTTTAGCTTTACTATAGCATGAAAGGTAGAATAGCGGTTAAGAGCTGTAGCTGCTAACCAAAAGTTTGAATTCACCAGATGCTCCTTGGAAACTCTGTGGGACAGTTCTACTTCATCATATAGGGTCACTCTGAGTCTGAATCAATTCAGTGGCAGTGGATTTAGCTTTTTGACTTTTCAATGTAAGAAGTCAGCTGACGTAAAAAGTATAACTTTGGAAACCTTATGGGGCAGTTCTACTTTGTCCAGCAAGGTTGTTATGAGTTGGAATTGACTTGAAGGCAATCAATTTTGGTTTAGTGCAAGATGAGGTTTAAAGTCTTTTCAGTGACTTAAAAGCTGCACATGGAGGAAATGAAGATGACTGTGATGACGAATTTGTTGTTCTTAGAGGTCAAGTTGACTGTTTCAAAGTGAGGTAAAAAATATGTAACATTTTAGGGCAAGTATGACTTGTCTGTAAGTCAGACATTTGTAACTCAAGGACTGCCCATAGTCCTCCATTAACTTTTAGGGTTAGAGGCCTGAAAAGCGGCAGGGAATGAGTAGGAATTAAGGTGAAGATGGTAGAGTAAAAGGAATGTGTAAGCTCAAGATACTATAAAAATTTGAAAAAGTATAGCTTAGAAACATATCAGGTATCATTTTCTGAAGTCATTGAAAAACAAAATTTGAGTTAAAAAATCTGTACCGATATCTTCACTTTAAGATGAAATGTGATCATATTCATCCCAAAGCTGGTCAATGAGAAAGGACAGAAAAAAATATTAGAACTGTGATGCTGGTGAATAATGTTGTCTGTATCATGAAATACCAGAAGAACAAATAAATCAGTCTTGGAGGAAGTACAACCAGAAAGCTCCTTAAAAGGCAGGAAGGCCACTTACCTTACACACATCATCAGGAAAGATCAGTCACTAGAAAAGAACAATACGTTTGGTGAAGTAGAGGGACCCGGAGAATCAGGGAAACTCTCTACTAGATGGTTTGACACAGTGGATGTAACAACGAGCTCAAGAATATCAATGACTGTGATGATGGTGCAGGGCTGGGCATCATTTTTCTATTATACATATGGTGACTGTAAGCACGAGCCGACCGAAAGAACTGCAACAGTGAAAAAACACAGTCAAGTATTTAAATCGTTTAAAAGTAGCTGTTAAATAAAACTAACCAAAAAGGAAATAAAAAAAAAAAAAAAACACAAAAATAAAGTTCTAAGTTTAATATTAGAAAAAAATCTTAGGTCTCATCTTTGATTCCTTTCTGTTTAAACTTTCTTACCCATTCAAGCAATCATTAAGTTATCTTACTTTTTTCTTCTAATTGTCTCAAAAATCCATTCATATTTCTTAATTCCCAATTCTTTAAACTTAGTTCAACACACTATTTCTTAATCAAATGACATTATTTCCTAACTGAATTTTTGTTTCTATAGTGTTCTATTTACCCGAAGATAAGTCATGGTTTTTTATTGTGGCCAGTTAGGCTGTTTGCTTTGGCCCTTGGGTTATCTCTTTGTCACCTTCTCCACCCCTGCTCCTTATAGTCTATGCTTTCTTTACTCATCCTGAGAAATTGGTGATCTCATGACTTCTTGTTTCTGGGCTTCTGCACATGTTGTTGCCTCTTTTTAGAATGTTCTACAGCGATCTTGTAGAGTAGATAACACATACTTTTTCTTCAGTCACTACCTCGTCTAGGACACATTCCCTGATTCCCTTTAACTCTTTAAATTCTCAGATAGTCCTAGTAATTATGTATTTCCTCCTGATATAGCACTTTCCTTTCTGTACTGACATTGCCTAAACTGACATTATCTTCCCTAATTAAAATATTTCTTTGGTGGAAACCTGGTAGCGTAGTGGTTAAGTTGGAATCGCCAGGAGCTCCTTGGAACCCCTATCGGGCAGTTCTGTTCTGTCTCACAGTGTTGCTATGAGTTGAATTTGACTTGACAGCAGAAGGTACAGCTTTCCAACGTGTTGAGATTAAAAATTCAAATAATCATTACTACGGCTGAAAAGTGACACGTGAGATACATATTTTTTACCTCATTTCATACAACTCTCCCGTTATCTCTACTTGCACCACTCACTGCCTTTCCGATTCTTCAATACAGGCAGTCCTCTCACTCTGTCCCCTCCCAAATCAGTTGCCTTTACTCTGAAATGATTAAACCAAGCCCTACTAACAACAAATTCTTCATCACAATCATGCTGGCAGCTCAAATCCACAAGGTACTCTTTGGAAACTATGGAGCAGTTCTGCTCTGTCCTATAGGGTAGCCATGAGTCGAATTAGATTCACTGACAGTGGGTTTTTAATGGGCAAAACAAGAACTGCATGTACCTATTTCTACTTACCTACAAACTAGACTTAATGACTTAAACAAAGGGAAACAGATCTTGTTCAAAACCCGGGGACTGCCTGTACACCAAATTATCAGCTGGCAGGGTGACTTTTTCACTTGTTACTCTTCCTTCTTCCCGGGATGCCTTGCCAACTCTTAGCTGAGAAGTTTCCTCTTATTCAGTTTCATCGCAAGGTCCTTCTTGATTGCTGTATTTAAAATACTTCCCTTGTCCTGTTACTCTCTGGCATGTAACATTTCTTTGTTTTACAATACTTTTCAAAATTTCCTCCACGAGGGAAGACAGTTTGTGTTTTTCAGTTTAACTTTTATTTTTCCCAAATATTATCGTAGTGTCAGCTGTGTACTCCCTAACTACAAGAGAAGGTACTACATAACCACCCATTTGTATACACATTTCCAAATAGTTTTTATACCTAATTTTACTTTGTACTTCTAGCTTGTCTAAATTCCATTCTCTCTCTTTCTCTCTCTCTCTATACATATGTAAATAGAATAGTTCAGATAAAGGTTTACAGAACAAACTAGTTTCTCATTAAACAGGTCATATACGTATTGTTTTATTACACTGGCTAACAACCACACAACAGGTCAACACTTTCTCTTCTCGACCTCATCTTCCCTCTTACTAGCTTTCTTGTCCCCTCTTGCATTCTAGTTCTTGACCTGGTCTAGCATGCCTCTTTAGTCTCTTTTGGTTTTATGGGCATGTCCTATCTTTGGCTGAAAGGTGAACCTCAAGAGTGACTTCATTACTGAGCTGAAAGGGTATTCAGGAGCCATACTCTCAGGGTTTCTCCAATGTCTATCAGCAAGCAATACTGGTTTTTACTTTTCTAGTTACATTTTTGCTCTACATTTTAGTTCACCTCTGTCTTAAACCCTGTGTTGAATTTGACTTGACAGCAGAAGGTACAGCTTTCCAACGTGTTGAGATTAAAAATTCAAATAATCATTACTATGGCTGAAAAGTGACACATGAGATACATATTTTTTACCTCATTTCATACAACTGTCTTGTCAAAGCAGTCAGTGTTGGTAGCTGGGCATCATCCAGTTGTACTAGATTCAGTCTGGTGGAGGTCAATGTAGACATAATCCATTAGTCCTCTGAACTTATCTTTCCCTTGTATTTTTAGTTTTCTTCATGCATCCTTGCTCCTGAAAGGGTGAGACCAGTAGAGTATCCTGGATGGCTACTCGCAGGATATTAAGATCCCAGATGCTACTCTTCAAAGTAGGATATAGAACATTTTTTTTTTTTTTTATAAACTATGTTATGGTAATCAAGATGGACCTTCCCTGAGACCATTCTCCCTGCAGTCTTCAGCCCAGAAAGCTGATCTCTCTGGGAGTTTGGACATGCCTGTGGAGCTTCCATGACCTTGCCTTGTACAAGTTGTGTTTTGTATACTGTCTTAACCTTCCCCAAAGTCACCACTTATCTATTGTGTATTTAATATTTTTCTATCCCCACATTCCACATCCCTGGAAAGCATCCATGATTGTTTCTTTTTACTCATAAACCTTCTCATGAGTTTTTACAGTAGTGGTCTCATACAGTCTTTGTCCTTTCATGATTGGCTTATGTCACTCAGCATAACATCTTCCAGTTTCTTCCACATTATGGGATGACATACATTTTTGCCAGCACCATTGGTTAAAAAAGACTGTCTTTTTTCCTATTTGATGGAGTTTGGGCTCTTGTCACAAATCTAGTGACCATAGATGGATTTTTCAATTCTCAGTCTGGGTTCTCAGTTCTGTTCTATTGGTCGATGTATTTGTCACTGTACTAGTATCAAGCATCTTTGTTTCTAAAGTCTGTCTCTTGTAAATTGCATGTTAATAGATCCTTCCTGTTCTTTTTTTTTTTCCCAAGCCATTGTATCACTATCTCTTTATGGCTATATTTAGGCCATTTACATTCAGTGTAATTGTTGATTAAGAAAAGTCAAACCCTTTGCCATTGAGCCAACTCTGACTCATAACCATCCCACTGATAGGTGTAATTTTTTTTTTTTTTTTAGCTGTCATTTTGTAGGGCTTTTTTTGTGTGGTACTGATATTTTCTTTGTTCTTGTTACTTTCCTTGGCTGAATTCCTTTGAAGTATGGATTTCTTTTGTTTTTATAATCTTGGTTTTACTAAGACTCTTTAATCCTGTTGTTTATCTTTTGGATTTCTAATTGTTGTTTTTGTATGACTTCCAGTTGTGACTTTGTTTGGGCACTTTGTTCCTGTATTATTTTCCAAAATTGTCCTGTGAACTTTTCTGCCTCTTTTCATGAATCTGTGTATTTTTTTCTTACTTGTCTCTACCGTTTTTTCAACTCTTGGGTAGCTCTGAACACTAGAGGTTTTAATTCCCTGCTAGTTAATTCCAGTGCCTTTTCTTCTGGAAAGTCATTTGGTGTTTTATTTTGGATGTCTACTTAAACCATCCTGTCTTGTTTTTCTAGTATGTTTTGATATTTTCTGTTGTCTTTGGGCCATCCAGTAGTTATTTTCTTTGTTTATTGATTATAGATCTGTTTGATTCAGTCTGTTTTTTTTTTTTAATTTGGTTGTGTCAGAGCAGGTGGACTGTGCCTTATTTTGTGTTTGCTTATCTGTGGTCATCATTATCTTTCACCTCTTTGACTAATGGGTAGGGACTGTTGCAGCTGAAGGGGATGGGCTGGAACTGGAATAAGTTATTTGTGGCATGTACTAGGGCCTACAGGAAGGGGTGAGAATCAGTGCTGGGAAGGTTCCAGTAGGCTATGACTGTGCTCCTTGGGGGTATAAAGTTCTGCTCATGGTGCAGGAAAGCAGAAAGGAGAGGGGAGCCTGTGATGTGTGGAAATAAGATGGGTTTGGGAAGGAGGAGAGAGAAGAGAGAGAAACAGGAGCCCAAAACAAACACACAAGCAAAAAGAATGCTAAGGGAGCTTACTGTTGGAGTGGAGAAATGAGGAACTGAGAAATGAAGAAAAACAAAGAAAGAAGAAAAAAAAAAAAAAAGACAACAGCCTGTAAAGGAAAGGGGGGAAAAAAACAAATAAAAAACCCAAAACAAAAAACACTTGTGGCTCTGCAAATACGGGGGAGATGTCTCCTAGGCTGTGTGGTATAGCCCTGGTAGAAGGGGTGTAGGTATCACACAGTGTCAGGTATTCAGGAGACCATAAAAGAAGGTAAGTGTAGAGATAAGAACTGAGAAATGAAGAAAGATAGGAAGAAAAAAGGGAATAAAAGGCTAAAAGAAACAAAAGAGAGAGAAAGAAATGTCCCCAGGGGTCACACTGACATGGATACGCATACTGTGAACATGGTCCTAAACCATGAAGTATAGCCCTACTAGAAGGAACTCCCAAGCCACAAAATAGAAAAGAACAAGCAAACACAAGCAGACAAATCACAACAAAACAAAACTAAGCAAAGCCTAAATAAATAAAAACTAGCTCTTAGGATTCTTCTAGTGTGGTGTCACAGGCCAGGAAAGTGGTTCCCCAGTTCAGCAATGCTTCACAGCTTTTCAAAAGGAAGCAAATATGGCACACAGAGCCAAGTGTTTGAGAGAAAGGAAGGTGCTTGGAGAAACCAAAGGAAATGAAAAAAAGCAACACCAGCTACAAACAGTGGCATTCAGGGAGCTGGCCATTGTGGCAAGACTGTGAATCCAAGCAGCTGGAGCTGACGGGGCTTCCTCCTGGCCAAGAGGCTGTGGCTCGTGGGAAGCAGAGGAAGCTGAGGGGAGTGGGAAATGATGAGGTTAAGAAAGAATGTGTTGCTTATCACTGGGCGATCTGTGTCCTGCTCTGAGATCCTAATGTGTCTTTCAAATAGGCCCTGTCCTCTGATCTCTGATGTGGGTGGGGAGGAGCTAGCTGAAGCATTGCAGCTATTCAGGAGGCATTGGAGGTAAGGCAGTAGGGGAAGACGGGAGTTGGGGAGGAAGCGTGTATCCTGGTTATCGGATGCTTTATCTTCTGCTGGAATTGCCATGACTGTGACTTACTACACTCTCTGTCTGCAGATCTCCTGCAGGAGTCCAAGATGGTGAGTGCATGCTGGGTTAGCTAGTGGGGGATTTCCGCTCTGACTTCCTTTTATCACTGGTTCTCTGTCCATTTCTTATTCCATTCAATGTTTGGTGGAGATCTTTGTGTTTTCATGTGAAACTTCAGCTTCCAGGATTGATGGCTATCCCTGTTTTACTAAGTTTTTTCAGGTCTTTGCTGTGAAAGGTCAGACTGATGCTTCTGTTTATAGTGTCATGTTGGCCAAAAGTCAGAGTTATTTCTACTACCTTGAAGGTGCTTTATATTTGCCAGGCTTGTCTTTTTATAAGCCTCTTTTCCCTTTTGTACATCCTATTACATTAATCAAATTTACTTTATTCACATTTCCCCCTCCTCCTACCTACATAGATTTGGAAGTATACATTCTATTACACATATTTTAAGGTTCTGTTTCGATTTCTAACATACATTTCTCTGATCTCTTGCTGAATGCTTATCTCTTTTCATCATACAGATTTCTAATTCACTTAAAAATCTTTTAAGTTAATTATTAGTGTTGTTTTACAGTATTTAATTCTTTAGCTCTGTCCATATGTATATTAATGTATTCATTCATTTGTTTCTACCTCATAACATTTTGTATTCAATTTCTCACGTAAGTACATTTTTTGCATCTTTCTGTGAATATCTTTACAGAAAGATATAAAAAAGCTCCCTTAGAATTTGCCATTTCTCACACATAATTTAAAGTATTGATAATTAATATGCTATATAATATAAACCACAACATATTATACATAATATTAATGTAATATATAATAATTTAAGATACATAATAATAGATTGACCTTTTTAAGCCATTATAAGACTATATTTCATTGTTTTCTGGATTTTATTCTTTCTGTGGAACTCATCTTTCCTTTCTTTACTCTTACTTGTTGAGTTTGGTGTTCTGTATTCACTGCATTTGTCTAGTGTGGATATTTTACTCAGGAGGCATTGACATTCTAAAATTGAAGGATTCATCACTTCCAGGAAAGCTACAAAATTCTCAGTCACATCTCTTTTATTAGTCCTTCTGCATTTTCTCTCATCTATCAGTATGGAGCTGTAAACAGACATGTGTTATATTTTTGCTTCTAGTTCTTTGCAGATACACCACTATCGCCTTACTTAAGTATTTCTTTTAGTATTTATATTGGTGTTCCTAATGCTGATTTTTCAAAATTTTTAAACAAAATTAGAAAATTGTTTATTGACTTGCTATTGTGGAATTATGAAGTGACTGAAAACACTATGACTTGGGTCAGCTGCACCTTAGTCCTTAAGGTGACATCTTCACCTTTTCAACACTTTGAAGAGGTTTTTGCAGCAGATTTTCCCAATGCAATGTGCATTTTGATTTTTCAGTTACTGCTTTTGTGAGTGCTGATTATGGATTCAAATAAAATGAAATCCTTAACAATCTCAGTGTTTTCTCCATTCTTTACATGTTGCTTATTTATTTGTCCAGTTGTAAGGATTTTTGTTTTCTTGATGTTGAAGTGTAATCCATACTGAAGACTGCAATTTTTGATCTTCATCAGTGTTTTTATACTTTCAGCAAGCAAAATTGCATCGTCTACATATTGCAGGTTGTTGATGAGTCTTCCTTCATTCCTGATGCCCCATTCTTCATACAATACAGCTGAGACTATGGGATTATTTGCTCACACAGAGATTAAAAAGGTATAATGGAAGGATACATCCCTGAAACACAACTTTCTTGACTTTAAACATGCAATATCTCTATGTTCTGCTCAAACTATTGTTTCAAGAATAGCAACAGCTGTGAGGATGGTGCAGGACTCATTGCACAGAGTTGCTACGAGTCAAAACAACTCTTTAGCATCTACCAAAAATAACAGAAATGATGGAATTAAGGAATTTAACTCTCTATTCTCCACTTATCCTCTTCACCTATCCTTCCAGGACAATTGTATATTAATTTTGGTGTGTAGGGGCAGAGTCAAGAGGGCAGACTAAACACACATCTCCCTAAATCCCTCTGAAAACCAAGACCTGAACTGATACTTAAATGGAGCCTTCTGAACACCTAGTGAGCCCTAAGACATGACATAGGACTGTTAATCTGGACTTCATACCACTGAATGGAAAATTTCCTCACTTTAGCTGACCCCCACTCTTGGCAAGTGCTGGCTTTCACGGACTGAAAGTAACTCACCATTTTAACTATTTTTTTTGTCTGTCTTAGCTGGTAGGCAGAGGTGGGACTTGACTAGCAGCTAATCTCAGACACACTGCTGGTGGGATCAGCAGGCAAAATTGCCATATTTTGAAAGCCCAGCTTTGGACTCTGTGGCTTTCGGCACCTTTGGCTTCTCTTTCCTCCTCCACCATTGACTAGCCTGTAATGAAGGAGGCAGGGAGCTTCTGCCTGTAGACACCCATACGGAGGCCTCAGTGGGATCTAATTCCTAGGCTGGGAGGCGGTACCTGCCCAGGGGAGAGCACTTTCCTGGCAGTAAAGCAGTATTCTACACAGTGTTGCCTATGGCTGGGCCTGACAGAAGCCAAAAGGGCAGTAGCTTTTCTATATTTCGAACTTGTTTATAACATCTGGGGTTGGATATAGAGGTGCTTACTTGGCCAGCTGGGAAGAGGGGCCTGTACACTTAAAACCTAACTGACTTTGGAAGTTTTGTCAGACACCTTTTACCTTTCATTTTAAGACTGCCTAGAGAAACAACTGCGGTCCATACTCACGGCATCTCTCCCAGCCTCTGTTGACTCACATAATGCCCAGAAAGCAACACATTTTGGAGAAAAATGTAATCAAGAAATCACCTGTGGCTTCAGAAGTCCCTCAAAAGAAAGCACCACAGAACTTCCCAGACAAAGAAACCTTACTGAAACTATTGGAAGATGAATACAAAAGGATTACATACAAAACCCTCCTAGACCTTATACAAAATGCAGCAGAGTAAAACAAAAAATTAGGCAAGCTGTTTGATCTGATGGAACACTAATACTCTGAAATCTAACAGATAAGAACAAAATCAAAGATATACAAACTTGAATTCCAAGCCAAGAAAACAGAATGGAACAAATGGAAAATAGACTTTCTGACTTGGAAGACAGAGGTACTGACTCCAGTATCTATAAGGAAAAATCAGAAAAAGAAACAACGTGGGACTCTATTAAGAAGAACAATCTATAATTAATTGGAGTTGCTGAACAGGGTGAGACATCTGAGAACACAGACAGTATTGTTGCTGAGCTGCTGACAAAAAACTTCCCAGAAATCATGAAAGAAGAGAATATAGATATCCAATATACATATCAAAAGCCACTCACTATAGATCTCAAAAGAAAGACTCCAAGACATATTATAATCAAGCTTAAGAAAATGAGACATAAGCAGAAACTCTTAAAGGCAGCAAGACTCAAAGCAAAGCTAGTATTCAGAGGGAAACCCTGTAGGCTTTCCTCTGACTTCTCTATAGAAAAGCACGGAGGTGGTGGCATGAAACATTCAAAGCCTTGAAGAAGTTTCAACCAAGGATTATATATCTGGCAAAACTATCTTTCAAATATGAAAATCAAATTAACACCTTCACAGATAAACAAAAACTCAGAGATTTTGTAAAAACCAAACCAAAGCTACTAGAAATACTGAAAGAATCTCTTGGCTTGGAAGAACAAAACCACTGACTTTATATTTTAGAAGCAAATACAGGACACATCACCTAGAATCCTACTCACTTAGGGAAGGCTCCAAACTTGATCAAAGCTATAATAGTGAAAGAAATGATCCAGTGATCAAATCATGAAAATTATGATGTCATCATATTAAAAAGGAGGATATAATACAGTTGTTATAGTCCTTCCAGATGGAGAGGAAGTTAATAAGACTGGTAGTAATTAAAATTGAGTTTATACATAGTTTATTAAAGGGGATCATTGGAGCAGCCATAAAACACAATACAGATGCAGCATATCAAATCAAGAAATGTAATACAGGAGTCTCAACAACCACAAAACCAACCCTGAGAAAGGTGAAAAATCAACTCAGAAAGAAGAATGTTCCAGAACAGATTAATAAGAACAACAGAGAAAATATCAACACAAAAATAAACATATCACAATGACAGCATTAAACACATGGCTATCAATAATTACATTGAATGTGAATGCAATGAACGCTGCAGTAAAGAGACATCAAGTGGCATCTTGGATCAAAAGACACGACCCATACATAGGCTGCCTACGAGAAACTCACCTTAGACTTGAAGATAGGAACAAACTGAAAATTAAAGGATGGAAGCTAACAATACACAAAGAAGGGTAGGGGTGGCAATTCTAGTCTCAGCTAAAATAGATTTTAACGTAAAATCCACCATCGTGGACAAGGATGGATACTATTTATTGCTGTAAGGTTCAATAACACAAGCAGGACCTAACAATATTAACTCTTTATGCACCTAATATTATAGCATCTAAATACGTTAAAGAAGCGCTGACTACACTCAAAAATGAGATAATTTTGGTATGTAAACCATTAGTTGTGTACTACCTTAACATTTTGCTACTGGTTGTCTTTTAAATTTTTTTTTTTAATTTTTGTATGATTTTTCCCATAATTTATTGCTAGTCTTGCAGGAAGCTATATTTACACTCATAACGTTCAAGTGCATAAGAAAAGCTATTGCTTTCAATAGTTTCTTGAAGTTCTCTGTAATTCTGCTGTGAATCTGAAATTTTGGCTTTCTAGGCCTGAATTGGAAATCCTGGTGGCATAGTGTTTAAGAGCTATGTCTGCTAACCAAAGGGTCAGTAGTTTGAATTCACCAGCTGCTCTTTGGAAACCCTGAGTCAGTTCTACTTTGTCTTACAGGGTCACTATGAGTCATAATTAACTCTACAACAAAGGGTTTGGTTTTGCTTTAAAGCTGGTGTTCTGTAAAAGTTCTCTGCCTTCACTCATCCCTTTGTGACTCTTCTATTTTGGCAGCTCTTTTTCCTGGATACAATGTGTTCTTTTTTCTTAGTGCTTTTCCTTGTTTTCAAAGAATACATATTTCAGTAGGTATCTGAGAATTTAAGAAGTAGATTTTTGAGATTTTCATCCAAGAATATTTTTATTTTACCCTGCCATTTGATTGATAGGCAATATAGAAGAGTAGATTAGAAAGAACTTGATTTCAAAAATTTTAAGTAATTGTTGCTTTTTTCCCTAGATTCCAGTGCTGTAGTTGAGAAGTTAGATGCTATCCTGATTCTTGATTCTTTGAACAAAATCTAGTTCCCTCCTTTTTGATAACATGTAAGATGTTGTCTTTTCCACAGTGCTGGAAATTTTTAAAATCTATTTTGCTGGTACTCAGTTGGTCTACTCAAACTAGAACTATATGTCTTTCACTTTAGGATGTTTCCTTGAGTTATTTCCTTGATTATTTCAACTCAATTGATTTCTTTGTACTTTCATATTAGAACTCTTGTTTGATTGTTTAAATTAGAATTCTTGTTTGTTTGCTGAGACTCCTGAACTTATTCCCAAATTTTCTAATCTTTTCAATTTTTTTCTGAATTTCTTGTGCATTTTAGATACAACCCTTGATTCATTTCTTCTGAAATTTTAAATTAATTTTTGTTTGTTCTCTCATATTTTTAACATTCAAACATTTTTTCCAATTCACTGAATCTTCTCTTTTTAAAGCTACATTTTTTGTTTCACTGATGTAATCTTTGCTTTCTTTAAGCAATTTCCCCTCTTTTCATTGTCTCTACTTTCTTTTTTTAATTATGATTGAAAGAAAATGTACATTCCCATATAAATTTGCATGCCCACCTATATGCAGCTCCCACTTCTGTCCCTGCCCAGTGACAGCACACTCTTCCTCTCTGCTCCATACATGTCTTATCCTCCCAACAATCTCCTATCCCCTCCTCTCCACCCACTGCTCTTCCTCCAGTAGGATATCAGCAGCATGACATCCAACAGATACATAGAACCATAAAGTGCACACATGATATGGTCACTCTCTGTCGCCAAGTCCAATCTATTACTGTCTGCGAGTTGACCTCCATTATGATTTATGGACAGGGGCAGCATCAGGGCCAGAGGCCATGCTCCCAGGGGAACTCCAATGCCCCTGGACCATCAATTGCGGTCTTTTAGTGGAGATCTCAGGGTATATCTTTTTTATTCTTGTGTTGCGAGCTCCATCACGGCTATCACTGGTGGTGCCTGGGTATCATCCAGTTCTTCCAGTCACAGGTTGATGTAGTCAGCCACTCACGTGAATCTCTTTATCTTCCGGGTTCTCTTTCCCCCATGTTGTTTTGGTCCTTGGTGATCATACGTTCCTGCTGAGTTGGGACAATTTGCTGTACCCTCAGATTGCAGCTTCGTAGCTTTTAAGACCCCAGAAGTCACTGGGGTCTTAAAGTCAATGTGGGGTGAGAGGGCTCTCTTAGCAAAATGCTGGTTGTGCCAGTTGGCTTTGATTTACCCTGATAGCATGGTCCCCAGTCCCCCGTCCCAGCTACTCTGTCCTTGCAATATTGGGTTAAGATAGGAGGAGTAATCATGTTATGTTGAAGTCCAGTTAATATGGATCTTCTTTCTAATGTGTGCTGTCACAGATTTCCCCAACCAAATTTCTATCAACTATCTAATGCAAACCCTACCTCCATCGACCTCCCTCCTTCCCCACCCTTATAGCTGTCAAAGAATCTTTTCTTCTGTGCATGGGTCTGTTTTTAAGTTCTTATTGTAGGGGTCTCATACAATGTTTGTCCTTTTGTGGCCAACTACTTTCATTCAACATAATGTCCTCCAATTGAAACCAGGTTATGAAATGTTTCCTAAAATCATCATTGTTCTTTATCATTGTATAGTGTTCTACTGAGTATATATACCATAATTTACCTATCCATTCCTCTGTTGTTGGGCATCTGGGTTTATTCTATCTTTTTGCTGTTGTGGACTGTGCTGCAATAAACATTCGTGTGCATGCATCAGTTGCTGTGAATGGACTTGGATGTGTAGGATATATTCCAAGCAGTGGAACTACTGGGTCAAATGGTATGTCTATATCCAGCTTTTTAAGGAAGCACTGGTTTGCTTTCCAAATAGGTTGCACCATTTTGCAATCCCACCAACAGTGTAGGAGAGTTCCAATTTCTCCACAGCCTCTCCAGCATTTCTTGTTTTGTGTTTTTTAGATCATAGCCAACCATGCTGGGGTGAGACAGTATCTCATTATAGTTTTGTTTGAATTTCTTGAATAGCTAATGATCGTGAGCATGTCTGCATGTGATTATTGGCTGCCTGGATCTCCTCTTAGTGAAGTGTCTGTCCATCTCCTTTGCCCATCACCTAATGGGATTTATCTTTTTCTTATTGATATTTTGTACTGCCTTATAGATTATAAGGCATAAAGTTGCCAAATATTTTTTCCCATTCTGTAGGTGGCCTTTTAATTCTATTACTGAAGTCTTTGGATGAGCAAAAGTGTTTGATTCTTAGTAATTCCCGTCTATCTATTTTCTGTTGATTATGGTTTGTTTGTCAGGTTTTGAAGTCTATCTGTGTTGTGTATTAAAACTTCCATTGTTGTTCCTACTTTTTCTTGGATGAGCCTTGTCGTTTTAGATTTCATATTTAGCTCTTTTATCCAGTTTGAGTTGTTTTTTTTATAAGGTGTAAGATACAGGTCTTGTTTCAATTTATTGCAGATGGATATCTAATTTGAAAATATTGTATTCACCTCAGTTTAATGTCTTAGGGTTTTTGTTGAATATCAATTGTTCACTGGAAGATGGTGTCATCTCTGGGGTCTCAATTCTGTCCCATTTATCTGTCTCTTTTTGTTCCAGTACCAGGCTGTTTTGATTGCTGTGGCAGTGTAATATGTTCTAAAGTCAGGTAGTGAGAGGCCCCCTGGTGTGTTCTTGTTCTTCAGTAGTGCTTTATTTATCTGGGGCTTCTTAACTTTCCAAACAAAGTTGGTGATTTGTTTCTCCATATCATTAAAAAATGTCAATGAAATTTGTACTGGGATTGCATTATATAGGTATACTGCTTTGGGAAAAATAAACATTTTCATAATGTTAAGTCTTCCTATCCATGAGCACGGTAGCTTTCTCCATTTATGTAAGTCTGTCTTGGTTTCTTGTAGCACAAACTTGTAGTTCTCTTTCTAAAGGTCTGTTATTTCTCTGGTTAAATTTATTCCTAGGTACTTTATCTTCTTAGAGACTACAGTAAATAGTATTGATTTGGTGATTTCTTCATTAATAATCTCATTGTTGTTATAAAGGAATCTTACTGATTTACTTATGTTTATCCAGTATCCTGAGACTTTGCTGAACTCTTCTGTGATTTTGACAAGTTTATTTATGGATTCTTTAGCATTCTCTCTGTATACAATCATATCATCTGCAAATAGAGAGATCTTTACTTCTTCTTTGCCAATGCAGATGTCCTTTATTTCTTTGTTTTGTCTAATTTCTCTGGTGAGAACTTGTAGTACAACATTGAATACAGGAGGTGAGAGTGGGCATCCTTGTCTAGTTCCTGTTCTGAAGGGAAACTGTTTCATTCTCTCTCGATTCAGGATGATGTAAGCTGTTGGCTTTGTATAAACAGCCCTTACTGCATTGAGGGATTTGCCATCTATTCTTATTTTGCTGAGAGTTTTTAGCATGAATGGGTATTGGACTTTATCAAATGCCTTTTCTGCATCAGTAGACAAAATCAAGTGATTCTTGTCTTTTGTGATAGTTACGTGGTTGATCACATTAATTGTTTTTCTGATGTTGAACCAGCCTTTCATCCCTGGTGTGAATCCAGCTTGGTCATAATGGATTATTTTTTTGATATGTTGTTGTATTCTATTGGCAAGGATTTTACTGAAAATTTTTGCATACAGATTCATGGGTGATATCGGTCTGCAGTTCTCCTTTTTGGTTGGGTCTTTCCCTGGCTTTGGTACCAGAGTTATGCTGGCTTCATAGAATGAATTTGGGAATATTCCATCCCTTTCTGTACTATGATATAGTCTCAGTAGTGTTTGAAATAACTCTTCTCTAAAGGCTTGGTAGAATTGTGCAGTGAAGCCACATGGGCCCTGATTCTTTTTTGTTGATAGTTTTTGGATGACTTTTTCAATGTCTTTCTTTGTGATGGTTTTATTAATTTGTTCTGCTTCACATTGTGATAATTTGGGTAGGTGATATGAATCAAGGAATTTGCCCATTTGCTCTAGGTCTTCAAATTTGTTAGAGCATAGTCTTCCATAGTTTTCTGTTATGATATTTTTGATTTCTGGTAGAGCTGTTGTGACAACTCCCCTCTAATTTCTTATTTGGGTTATTTGTTTCCTTTCCTGTTTTTCTTTAGTAAGTTAGCCAATGGTTTGTCAATTTTGTTGATCTTTTCAGAAAAACAGCTTTTGGTCTTTTCAATTGTTCTTGTATTCTCTAAATCACTTAGTTCTGCTCTAATCTTTATGATCTGTTTTCTTCTGGTGACTGAAGGGTTCTTCTGTTGTTGTCTCTCTACTTGTTCAAGCTGTAGGGTTAGTTCTTTGATTTGGTTTCTTTCTTCCTTCCAGAATTGTGAATTTATGGAGATAAACTGACCTCTGAGCACTGCTTTGGCTGTATCCCACAGATTCTGGTACAAATTGTTTTCATTCTCATTGGAATCCATCAATTTCTTTATTTCATCCTTGATTTCTTCTATAATCCATGACTTTATGAGCAAGATGTTGTTCAGTTTTCAAGAGTTCCACTTTCTATGTTTTTTTTTCTGCTATTGATTTTGACTCTTATGGCTTTATGATCTGAGAAGATGCTTTGCATTAATTCAATGGTATGCATTTTGTTGAGAATTGCTTTATGTCCTAATGCATGCTCTATTCTGGAGAATGTTCCACATGCACTGGAAAAGAAGGTGTAGTTGTCCACTGATGGATAGAAAGTTCTATATATGTTGAAGTGTTCCATGATTATTGTGGAGTGATCTGTCTCTTTTTTGAGTGTAGTTAGTTTTTCTTTGACGTATTTAAGTGTTCTAATATTAGCTGCATAAGTACTTAACATTGTTAAGACCTGTTTGTGTATTGAACCTTTCAGGAATAAATAGTGTCCATCCTTGTCCACAGTGGTGGATTTTACATTAAAGTCTATTTTTATCTGAGATTAGAGTTGTCACACCTGCTGTTCTTTGTTCATTGTTAGCTTGATATATATTCTTCCATCATTTAATTTTCAGTTTGTTCCTGTCTTTAAGTCTAAGGTGAGTTTCTTGTAGGCAATATATGGGCGGGTCAGGTCTTTTGATCCAAGATACCACTCAATGTCTCTTTACTGGAACATTCATTCCATTCATATTCAGTGTCGTTATTGTTAGGCATGTATTCAGTGCTGCCATTGTGATGGGTTTATTTTTGTGTTGATGTTTTCTCTGTTGTTCTTATTAATCTGTTCTGGGACATTCTTCTTCGTGAGTTGATTTTTCACCTTTTTCAGGGTTGGTTTTGTGTCTGTTAAGACTCCTGTATTATGTTTCTTGATTTGATATGCTGCATCTTTATTTTGCTTTACAGCTGCCCCTATGATCCTGCTTAATAAAGTATGTATAAACCCGATTTTAATTACTACCAGTCTTGTCAACTTCCTCTCCATCTGGAAGGTCTATAACGACTGTAGTACATCCCTCTTTTTAACATGACATCATAGTTTTCATGATATGATCACTGGATCATCTGTTTCACTGTTACAGCTTTGATTGAGTTTTGAGCCTTTCCTATCTGACTAGGATTCTGGATGATGGGTCCTTCTAAAATATAAAGTTGGTGGTTTTGTTCTTCTATGCCAAGAGGTTCTTTCAATATTTCTTGTGTCTTTGGTTTGGTGTTTACAAAGTCTCTGAGTTTCTGTTTATCTGTGAATGTCTTAATTTCATTTTCATATTTGAAAGATAGTTTTGCAGAATATATAATTCTTGGTTGGAAGTTCTTTTCCTTTAAGTCTTTGAAGGTGTCATCCCATTGTCTCTGCACCAATATTATTTCTGCTGAGAAATCCAATGAAAGCCTACAGGGTTTCCCTCAGAATGTTAGTTTTGCTTTGAGTCTTGCTGCCTTTAAGAGTTCCTGCTTATGTTTCATTTTGTTAAGTTTGATTATAATATGTCTTGTAGTCTTTCTTTTGAGATCTATAGTGAGTGGCATTTGACAGGTATCTCAGCTATCTAGATTGTCATCTTTCATAGTTTCAGGGAAGTTTTTTCTCAGCAGCTCAGCAACAATCCTCTCTGTGTTCTCAGGTGTCTCACCCTGTCCAGGAGCTCCAATTAATCACAGATTGTTCCTCTTATACAGTCCCACATGATTCTTAGTGCTTTTTCATTTTTCTTGTTTCTTTTTTCTGATTTCTCCTCATAGATCCTGGAGTCAATAGCTCTGTCTTCCAAGTCAGAAATTCTTTTTTCCATTTGTTCCATTCTGTTTTCTTGGCTTGGAATTGAAGTTTGTATGTTTGATTTTGTTCTTATCTGTTCGATTTCAGAGTACTGGTGTTTCGTCAGATTGAGCAGCTTGCTTAAGTATTCATTTTGCTCTGCTGCATTTAGTATAAGGTCTAAGAAGGCTCTGTATTCACCTTCCAATAGTTTCAGAAAAGCATCTTCATCTGGGAGATTCTGTGGTGCTTTCTTTTGGGGGACATTTGAAGCCATGGGTGATTTCTTGATTACGTTTTTCTCCAAAATATGTTGCTTTTTGGGCATCATGTAAGTCAATAGAGGCT
Source organism: Heterohyrax brucei (assembly GCA_028571685.1). NCBI lineage: Eukaryota > Metazoa > Chordata > Mammalia > Hyracoidea > Procaviidae > Heterohyrax > Heterohyrax brucei. Next base: position 136,071,449 of record CM053150.1, read on the forward strand.
GGGAGAGATGCTGTGAGGATGGACTGCAGTTGTTTCTCTAGGCCGTCTTGAATGAAAGGAAAAAAATCTGACAACTTCCAAAGTCAGTCAGATTTTCAGGTGTACAAGCCCCTCTTCCCAGTTGGCAAAGTAAGTGTTTCTATATCCAAACCCCAGGTGTTATAAACTAGCTCAAGATACAGAAAGGCTACTGCTCTGCTGGCCTCTGCTGTTGGGTCCTAGGTGTAGATGACACTGTGTAGAATACCACTTTTCTTCTGGAAAAGCTCTCTCCTCTGGGCAGGGACTCCTTCGCAGCCTTGTAATTAGATCATCTGAGGTCTCCATATGGGTATATTCACCTCCCACTGAAGCAAGTTGGTGTCCCACACAGGCTCCCCACCTGCCTGGGTACTATCTACTCACGTGGAGACAGAAAGAGAGGCCAACGGTGCCCAGATGCACAGAGTCCATCACCTCTGTTGCCAGACCCCAACTGTAGGCGACACTGTGTAAATTACTACTTTTCTGCTGGAAAAGCATTCTCCTCTGGGCAGGCGCTGCCTCCTAACCTGGGAACTAAGTGAAACTGGGGCCTCCGTATGGTTGTATCTGCCTCCCAGTGGATCAAGATGGCATCCTGCACAAACTCGTTGGCTGCCTCAGTACCAGCTACTCAATGCTGGAGGGAGAAAGAGAAGCCAAAGTTGCCAAGATGCACAGAGTCTGAAGCCAGACTCTCAAAATATGGCAATTTCGCCTGCCAATCGCACCAGTGGTGTGTCTGAGATTAGCTGTTATTCCAGTCCCAGCTCTGCCTGCTGGCTAAGACAGACAAAAAAAAAGTTAACATTGTGAGTTACCTTCGGTTTGTGCAAGCCAGCATGCGCCAAGAGTAATGTCAGCGAAAGAGAGGAGGTATTGCGTTCAGTGGTATGAAGTCCAAATTAACAGCCTTATGCTGCACCCTAGGGCTCACTTGTTGTCTAGAAGGCTACATTTAATTAGCAGTTCAGGTCTTGGTTTCCAGAGGGATTTAAGGAGACGTGTGTTTAGTGCGCCATCTTGACTCTGCCTCTGTTGCTGCTTTCTTTAAGTTCCTCTGTTCTGATTTCTGTCCTTCTCTCTCATTGTTAGAAATTCTCTTGGTTCACTCAGTTTCCTTAAAAAAAACCTGCCATTCAACTGCCATGACACATATAGCTGGTGCAAGCATTTTGGGACCAGGATAGAAAAGAGGAGTCAGGGACTCATCACCATCGAATATGTATTCTTTCGCTTAATTTGATCTTCCTACAGTACAATAGGTCCAGCCGTAGCTGAGCCTTGTATTCTTAAATCCAGAATCCCTATGAATCAACTTTTTACTAAAGACAGAGTTTTTGTGTTCTGCCAGGGTTGGGGAGGGACAGTAACTAAGACACCTGGGGTCAGGAGAAGATTTGCAAGAGTTTCTGTTTCTTATGTACAATTTAAGTTGAGCTTCCTTTTTTGCAGCCTAACCCTATTTTCAGAGTACCAGTTACCTCTGGGTCCTAAGCCTTCTGGGGTTCTGTGGCATGAACCAACTTTTCTTCTCATATCTTAACCAATAGTTTACTTTTCAGCTTTGTCTGTTACACTGCTAAAGGTGTTACTGCTCACTTTCCAACTTTCAGTGTTTTCTTATTGCCTCTTCTCCATGTTTCTTTGTCCTTACACTTTAAAAAACCTACTTGGCTATCACTGTAGTAGGATTTGAAGAAGCACCATACATAAACACGTATTCAGTCTTTCGGATTTAACCAGAAATCCATTTTCCTCTTCAGTTTTATTTGATCTTCTGTTTAACCCCTACTTGGGTTTTCAAAAATACGTTTACTACATTTTTCATGTCTAGCAATTCTAGTTGTTTTTCGAACTCACCTAGATATTTATTATGGGGTCATTTTATTTATTTCTAGATCTTTCTTTTATGTCCTTGAACATTTTAAATGTGCTAATTTCAAAATCTATCAATTTGTTTAAGTACTTGAAATTCTTGGGGATTTAATTTTGCTGTCGGTTAGTGATGCTTGTTTTCCTCCATGGAGATTTTCCTTGTGTCTTTCAAAATTTGCATCTTAATTTTAATTTCATTAGGTTGTAATTTGGGGAGAATCTGTGTATCTGTCAATGGGGCAATACCCCTTCAGATGAGGCTGTTTGTTTTGCCTAGAGGAGCACATTTCTTAACTTGGGAGTTCCTAGACCATGTGGAAAAAGCAAATTTGAGCCAACAGTCTGAATGTTGCACACATCTATCTGTGATTAAATTTCTCAAAGATACTTTTTCTTGTGACACAAAATTCAGGCAGAAAAATACAAGTTTCTTTGGCAGCTCTCTGTGTGGTGAGTTAGATTTTTTTTCTCAGTTGATACTTTTACTGAATGGGACTTTGTTTTATTCAGGGCTGCTTTACTTATATCCTATACAGGGCTATCATGCTTTGGTCTGTTCCTGAAAAGGAGATGGTATTCCTGACTGCAAACGATCACAATAGACCAGGCTTAATGCCAGTTCTCAGGACATTTTGCCCAATATATGGTTTCCTTCTGATTTCTGACTCTTGGAGATTTCTTACTTCCTCTTCTTCTTCTTCTTTTTTTTTTTTTTTGTTTGTCTTGTGCTTTAGGTGAGTTTACAGAGCAAGTTAGTTTGCCATTCTACAATTTACACATAAATTGTTTTGTGACCTTGGTTACAATCCACATGATGTGTCAACACTCTTTGCATTTCCATCTCAGGTTCCTGTTTCCATTCACTCAGTTTTTCTGTTCCTTCTTGCCTTCTTATCTGATTTTGGGAAGGTGTTCCTATTTGGTCTCATTTACATGCATGAGCTAAGAGGCACATTCACCACATGTGCTATTGTTTCTTTACAAACCTGTCTCATCTTTGCCCAAAGGGTGCACTTCAGGAGTGATTTCACTTCATAATTAAAATGCTGTCTTGGGGCCACATTTTTTGAGTTCCCTAGTCTTTGTCTGACCAATATGTTTGTTTTTTCTGTACATCTGAGTTTTGTTCTTTTTTTTTTTTTTTTCCTTCCTCCTGCTCTACCTGGATCCTTGTATCATAATCCTTGTGAGATGGTACTAACAGTCAGGCACTATCTAGTTGTTCTGGGTAAACAGTCTGGTACTTGAGGTACATTAGTCTGTCGACTAACAGTTTTCATGTCTCTTTGGTTTTCTTCATTCTCCTTTGCTCCAGACAGAATAGGACCAGTAGATATATCTTTCTTTGCCATTCACAAGCTTTTAAGATCCCAGACACTGTTATCAAAGTTAAATGTAGAGCTTTTTTTTTTTTTTATGAACTGTGTTATGCCAATTGACATAAATGTCTCTTGAGTTCATGGTTCCCCAGCCCTCAGCACAATAATTTGATCCCTGAGGTTGTTTATATGGTCTATGAAATTTCTGTGACTTTGCCTTGATCATGTGTTGCTGAATTCCTCTATAACATATACTGTCTCTCCCTTCACAAGAGTTATCACCTAACTGCTACCTAGTCAGTGACTTTGCCTCCCCTTGATTGTTTCTTTCTGTGTGTAAACTTTTTTTGGAGTTTTTATTATAGTCATCTTGCACAATATTTATCCTTTTGTAGTTGACATCTTTTACTCAGCATAATACTTCCATGTTGTGACATGTTTCTGAGACTCATCATTGCTTTTTATTATTGCATATTATTCCATTGTATGGATGTACCATGATTTGTTTATCTGTTCATTTTTTGATAGACACCTGAGTTGTTTTCACCTTTTTGTTGTGAATAATGCTGCAGTGAACATGGGTGATGGCTCTTATTTTTCTCAGATATATTTCTAGGAGTGTGATGGCTGGATCTTGTGGTATTTCTATTTCTAGCTTTTTAAGGAGGCAGCATATCATTTTCCAAAATGCCAAGGCCATAGGAAGAAATTAATATGGGCAATTAATGTCAAATAATATAAGAAATGTAGAAAAAGAAGAGTCGCAACAATAGGAGACCCTGGTGTAATGCTAATGTAAACTGTGTCAACATATCACTTGTTATTTAACTGTATTAAGATGTAAAAAGCTCTGACTTCTTTGGCATTTAATAACTCAATGTTTATTTACTTGAAGCATTTCAAGTAAATCAAGTACTTCAAGTAAATATGATTAGCAGTTAACTTTTTTTACTGTAAAACACTGGAGGATTGATCACATATACCAAAAAAACCCATTTGCATTGCCATCCAGTTGATTCTGACTCATAGTGGCCCTGTAGAACAGGGTAGAACTGCCCTATAGAGTTTCCAAGAAATATCTAGTAGATTTGAACTGCTGGCCTTTGGGTTAGCAGCTGTAGCACTTTACCAATATGCCACCAGGGTTTTGATCACATATAGGTCTAGTAAATTATATTATATTGTATTATATGTCAAGTAAATTATGTCAAATCCCTTGACTGATTAGCCTTTATACTTGATAAACTAAATGTAGCCTATTGTCATAGGGTAGTATTTGCAGAATAAAATTGCTTCCTAAAATATAATCAAAGGTGAAAAATTCAAGAATATAATCATCAAATTTCTGTGTTAGAAAATATGAACTTAAAAAAATTTCATAGCTTATCAATATCAAAGGTATTCAAAGAAAATTACCATTAATTTGGTTTCTAAAAAAATTTTCTTGACTATAGATGAGAAAATCCAGACAAAATTATGATTGCTTAGTATTATCACTAGACAATATTCATTGCTCTTTCTTTGAGTACTGTTCCATACTACTGCAAAGAAAAAAAAGTCAAAGTCTTAGAAAGCTATTAGTTGATGATGCATAGTTAGACTTTGAATATATGCTCATATTTCATCATTGATTAATTGTACTTAAATATACAAGTATTACAAAAATGAGAAATAATTTAATAATTTGAGTAAAATCAAACTTATTTAAAATAAATTCCATGCGTTGGAAAAAGTTACATAGCAAACGCGCTTTTAGTTTCTTCTGTGTAAAATACTACAGAGGGTCAGTGGCAAAGGATGCTTTCCCCTTGGCACAAAAGTACATGTTATTCATTTATTTTCAGGAGTTATTCTGGGAACCAAATGCTAGTCCTCTTCAGCTTTATGATTCATCTGGAAAATCAACTTCCAATGTTACCACAATGCCAACAATTAGAACTGTGTCACTAATTCCCTAGACCTATACATGTTTAAAACCCTGGTAGCATATTGCTAAAGTCCTACAGCTGCTAACCCAAAGGCCAGCATTTCAAATCTACCAGGTATTCCTTGGAAACTCTATAGGGCAGTTCTAGTCTGTCCTACAGGGTCACTGTGAGTTGGAATCGACTGGACGGCAATGGGAATTTGTTTGTTTGTTTGTATATGTGATCAATCCTCCAGTGTCTTATAGGGAGAAAAGTTACCTGCTAATTACTAAGGCTAAATATGAATAAATCGAAGATTTTTACTGGGTTCTGCAGTTTGAAAGTGATCAAATACGCAATCAGGATGCTCTGGTAATTACTGGAGATTGAAATGTGAAAGCTGGAAATAAGAAGAATTGGTGTTTTAGTCAGCTAGTGCTGCTCTATCTAACAGAAATACCACAGAATGGATGGCTTTAACAGTCCAGGAGGCTACAAGTCCAAATTCAGGATGTCCGCTCCAAGGGAAGGCTTTCCCCCTTGTCAGTTGTGGAGGAAAGTCTGGTATTGCACCAGTCTTTGTCCAGGGAGCATCTTGGCGCATGAACCTCAGATCTGAAGTACGCACTCTTCTCCGAGTGCTGCTTTCTTGATGGTGTGAGGTTTCCCATTCTCTGCCTGTTTCTCTTTCCTTTTATCTCTTATAGGCTGAAAGAATTAAGGGTAGAGCAAGCCATACTCCAGGGAAACGCCCTGTACAGTGGAGCAGGGAAGTGACCTTCTAAAGGGATTTACAGTGTCACCCTAATCTTTTAACATACAGCACAAGAAAATCACAAAATGGAGGACAATCATAAAATACTGGGAATCAAGGCTCATCCACATGGCCACACATATTTTTGGGGGGACACAATTTAATCCATGACAATTTGTAACTGGAAAATGTGGCCCCGGTGATATAAATGATGCTGGAGATTGCAAGGTAGAATTTTGCACAACCAATAACTTCTTGAGTGCAGATACCTTTTTCCACCAATATAAGTTGTGATCATACACGTGGATCACACCAGATGGAATATACAGAGAATTGAATTAACAACATATGTGGGAAGAGAGGATAGAAAAGCTCAATGTTAACAGTCAGGAAAAGGCCAGGGGCCAACAGTGGAACAGACAATTAACTGCTCACGTGCAAGTTCAAGTTGAAGCTGAAGAAAATTAGAACAAGTCAATGAGAGTCAACGTATGCCCTTAGCATATCACACCTAAGTCAAGAGACCATCTCAAGAATATTTTTGAAGTGTTGAAGACTAATAGCCAAAGACCAGATGAGTTGTGGAGTGACATCAAGGACATCGAACATGAGGAAAACCAGAGGTCATTTAACAGACAGGAAAGAAAAAAAGACTACAATGAATGTCAGAAGAGACTCTGAAACTCGACTCTGACAAGCCTTCTCCTGGAGTGGACACTCTGAAGTGGACTTGTAGCCTATCGGACTGTAAGAATACATGTTCCTTTGCTAAAGCCGTCCGCCTCCATGGTATTTCTCTTAGAGCAGCACTAGCTGACTAAAATAGAATTATAATATCAGTACTTTACTATGTCTTCCCAAGATGACATCAAGGACCCTAATCCTAATATTCACTAATACATATCAAGATATTTGGAAGGCGGTTACCTGGCGAACCAACTGGAAGAGATCCATACATATGACAGCACAGGAAAATCACAAAATGGAGGGTAATCATAAAATTGTGGGAATCATGGCCCAGCCACATGGCTACACATATTTCCGTGGGGGCACAATTTAATTCATGACAAATGACATGTGCTAAGACCTAGAGGTAGAAAATCCAAACGGAAGGGTATACTCTGCATTTCTCAAGCTAAAAGAACTGAAAAAAAAAAAAAAAAAAACAAGACTTCAGTTACAATATTGAAGGATTCTATGGGAAAAATATTAAATGACTCAAGAAGCATCAAAAGCATGCAAGGAATACACAGTCACTATACCAAAAAGAGGTGGAACCCTGGTGGTGTAGTGGGATAAGGACTACATCTGCTAACCAAAAGGTTGGCAGTTCAGATACACTAGGCACTCCTTGGAAACTCTATGGGGCAATTCTACTCTGATCTCTAGGGTTGCTACGTGTCCGATGCGACTCATTGGCAGTGAGCTTTGGAGTTTACATACACCAAGAAGAACTGGTCAACATTTAACTATTTCGGGAAGTATCATTCGAGCAAGAAATACTGGCACTGAAGAAAGAAGTCAAGAAATACTGGCACTGAAGGCATTGGTGAAAAACAAGTCTACAGGAATTGACAACAAATGGATGCAGCACTGAAGAACTCACTAATACACGTCAAGATATTTGGAAGATAGTTACTTGGCCAACCAACTGGAAGAGATATATACATATGACTTTACCATAGAACGATGATCTCACTAAACTTGGAAATTATCAAACACAAGTAAATTTTGCTGAAGATCATTTAAAAGTGATTACAGCAGTACATGAACAGGGAACTGCCAGAAATTGAAGCCAGATTCAGAAGAGACACAGAACCAGGGATATCATTGCTGATGTCATGTGGATCCTAGCTGAAAGCAGAAAATACAAGAAAGATGTTTAACTATGTGTCATTGACTATGCAAAGGTATTTGAATATGTGGATTATAACAAGCTATGGAAAACAGTAGGAAGAAATGGAATTTCAGAACACTTAATTGCTTTTGAGAAATCTGTACACAGATCAGGAGACAGTTGTTCTAGGAGAACAAGGTCATACTGTGTAGTGTAAGGTCAGGAAAGGTGTACCTCAGGGTTATATCCTTTCACTATACTTATTAAATATGTATGCTGAGCAAATAATCAAAGAAATTGGACTCCATGAAGAAGAATATGGCATCAAAATTGGGGGAAGAATCGTTAACAATTTGCATTATGCAGATGATATCACCCTGCTTGCTAAAAGTGAAGAGTACTTTAAGCATTTACTGATGAAGATCAAAGACTACAGCCTTCTGTATGTATTACACAACATAAAAAAGTCTCAAAACTGAATCAATAAGCAGCATCATAATAAACAGAGAAAAGAAGGAGTTGTCAAGGATATAATTTTACTTCGACCCACAATCAACACCAATGGAGGCAGCAGTTAAGAAATCAAAAAATGTGTTGCATTGGGGGAAAATCTGCTGCAAAATACCTCTTTTAAGTGTTTGAAAGCAAAGACGTCACCTTGAAGACTAAGGTACACCTGACCCAAGCCCTGGTGTTTTCAGTCACCTCCGAAGCACTCAAAAGCTGGACAATGAATAAAGAAGACAGACGATTAACACCTTTGAACTGTGATGTTGAAGAATATTGAATATATGATGGACTTTCATAAGAATAAACAAATCTGTCTTGAAAGAAGTACAAACAGAATCCTCCTTAGAAGCAAGGTTGGAAAGACTACATCTTACATAATTGTGGACATGTTGTCAGGAGGGATCAGTCCCTGGAGGAGGGTATTATGCTTGGTTAAGTAGAGATTTAGTGAAAAAGAGGAAGACCCTCAGTGAGATGGATCAATATAGTGGCTGCAACAATGCAATTAAGTATAATGATGAACGTGAGGATGGCACAGGACGAGGCACTGTTCTGATCTGTTGTACATCTTTTGATGTGAGTCGGAACCAACTTAACGGCACCTAACAATAGCAACATACATTTCTTGTCATGGAAAATGCTGTTAAATTGGAGAAGAATGAATGACAGGTATCAGGATTTAAAAATTTAAAAACTGAAATTTTAAATAAGATTATATATTGTCCAAATTGGCATTACTTTTCTAGCTGTCCTGTAAAATGTAGTTTCTATTTCCTTACATTTTAGCCAAGACCACTTGAACATAGGAAACCCTCGTGGCTTAGTGTTGAAGTGCTATGGCTGCTAACCAAAAGATGGCAAATCTATGGGGCACTCCTTGGAAATTTCATGGGGCTGTTCTACCCTGTCTTATAGTGTCACTGTGAATCAGAATTGACTCAGAGGCAGTGATTTAGTTTGTTTGTTTCTTTGGACATATATTTTTTAGAGCAACAATATCTAACAGAACTTTCTCTGATGATGGAAATTCTTTAGCTAAATTCTTCAGCTGTATTAGCAGTATGCTAATCACTAAGCATTTGTAGCTATAACCAGAACAAAACCAAAATTGCTACCACTGAGTTGATTCTGACACATAGTGACCCAATAGCCAGTGTAACTGAACAGCGGATTTTTAAATTTTATTTAATTTTAATTAACTTAAATAGCCACCAGTGGCTACTAGACTGTACAGTTCTAGAGTCAATATTCAGCCACCACATAGAAATTATTTTTTTCTATCTGTTTTAGTTAGCTAGAGCTGCTCTAACAGAAATACCACAGAGTGGATGGCTTTAATAAAAGAAAGTTTATTCTTACATAGTCTGGTAGGCTGCAAGTCCATATTCAGAGTGAACGCTCAAGGGGAAGGCTTTCCTTCCCCTTGTCGGCTCAGGAGGAAAGCCTGGTATTGCATCAGTCTTTGTCCCGGGAGCATCTTGGCACAGGAACCTCAGGTCTGAAGGACGCGCTCTTCTCCTGGTGCTGCTTTCTTTATGAGGTTCCCAATTCTCTGCTTGTTTTTCTGTCCTTTTATCTCTCATAGGATGAAAGAATTAAGGGTGGGGCAAGTCACACTCCAGGGAAACTCCCTTTACAGTGGAGCAGGGAGGTGATCCTATGAAGGGATTTACAGCTCCACCCTAATCCTTTAACATACAGCACTGGAAAACCACAAAAGGGAAGACAGTCACAAGATGCTAGGAGTCATGGCCCAGCCATGTGGCTACACCTATTTTTGGGGGGACACAATTCAATCCATCACACTATTTCATAAGACAATCTTTTTCTTCTTGACCTGAGGTGCCCAGACTCTTGGAGAAAGACTTCATCTTAACAGCTGTGGAGTAAGACCTCTTTGCATCCTTATATAGGATTAAAATATGTGAGATCCCAAACTCATTTCACAAGCCTACTAATTTATATCAAATAAAAAAGAAAATTAAAATAAATTGCAAATGCTATAGTGAAAATTTCAAGTTAATTTGGAAATGGTGCTTTGACAATGTTGCGTAGTATCTTGGTGGTGTATTCTCTTTCTTTACATGTCCCCTCCCACCAGCTGGTTGGCCTGGCTCATTTCTGAGTTCCCTAGGAACTCCCTTGGCTGGGCATTGGGTCAGAAGATCTGAGCTGCTTACAGTTCTGGAGGTAGCTCAGAGTTCTTCAGTTAACAAGGTCCAGAATACAGACACTAAATGCCAAAGCAACGCCTGCTCCACTGTTTCTCATTTGTGAGGCAAACTGTAGTCTTGCCTTTGAATTTAAGCCCCATAAACACAGTTGTTCTTAACTACTGTTTTCAACTGAAATTAATTTGTTCCTGAACTTTCCTGAAAGACCATTATCTTCTACTTAAGGGTTGATCACAGTAGTATTAGAATGCAAACTGATTAAACATTGAAAGGACATCGTATTGATGTACTATGTAGTTGGAGGAGATAAAAAATGATCTGAACTTCTGTTTAGGGGTTTAGTCACTGACAAGAGTTAAAAGTGGAGTTAAATTGTATTTAGAAACCATGAAGCCAAATTTTCTTGTACTAGTGATATGGTCCTTTTGTCACCAATCATTCAAATGTTTACAATAAAATGCATTGAAATACATATGTATGTGTGTGTGTATATATATGCACATACATATATATACACATATATATTTATGTATACCCATAACCCTTGAATCTACTTGAACTCATAGTGACCCTATAGGACAGAGTAAAACTGTCTCATAGAGTTTCCAAGGAGCTCCTGGTGGATTTGAACTGCAGACATTTTGGTTAGCAGCGTAGCATTTAACCACTGTCTACTACCTCTCTGTTTATCAGACTGTAGACCGGTTCTAGCAGAACTTCCAGACTGAAATAGACTAAGTCTGGTAATCTGTTTCAGAAAATAAGCCAATGAAAATCTGTTGTCTCAAGGAGTATTGTCTGATAGAATGCTGGAAGATGAGCACTCTATGTTGGAAGGTACTCAAGATGCACTAGTGGCTGCAACATTGAATTAAGCATTCCAGTGACTGAGAAGATGGTGCAGAACTGGGTGATGTGTTGTTCTGCAGTATGTGAATTTGCCGTGAGTTAGTCTTGGAAAAGTTAACATGCCCTGGGTAAAGTTAACAAGAGGAATGTGGTACTAAAATGGAAAGAAATAATAAAATAGAGATTACAGTTTAAGAGTCATATTATTAAAGAAAAAAAGAAAGAGTATATTTCACACTCTTCTGTACTTATCTCTTGCCAGGATGTAATTTTTGTGGTCTAACGAAAGCTAGCTTTACAGAATCTGGATCATGATTTCTGAGGTAGCTTTCCTTAGTCACTTTTCACTGTAGTCACAGAGGTTACCTTGACCAGTAGTCAGAGCAACTGGTTTCCTAATATAGCTTCCAGTGATAGAACCCTCAGAAATTCAAAATGGTTTAGCTGAAGGCAAAGCTGACCCTATATGTTTACTCACAGCTTCCAAAGTCATGGCTTATGCTAATTCTTCTAAATTGTACTTTAGATGAATGTTTACAGAGGAAATTAGTTTCTTATTAAACAATTAATATACATGTTGTTTTGTGACATTGGTTGCCAACCTCATGACTTGTCAACACCCTTTCTCTACCTTGGGTTTTCCATTATGACTTTCCTGTCCCTCTTGCATTCTTGTCTTTGCTCCTGTTCTGGTGTACCCATTTTAGTCTGATTTTGTTTTGTGAGCCTATTTAATCTTTGGCTGAAGCATGAGCCTAAGGAGTGAATTCAGCATTGAATTATAAGTATATCCAGGGTCCATGCTCTTAAGGTCTCTCCAGTCTCTGTCAGACCAGTAAGGCTAGTGCTTTTTTTTGTGAGTTATAATTTTGTTCTAATTTTTTTTCTAGCTCTGTCCTAGATTTTCTATTGCAATCCCTGTCAGAGCAGTCAGTGGTGGTAGCTGGGCACCATCTGTTTTGTACCAGACTCAAACTGGTGGAGGCTTTTGTAGTTGTAGTGTATTACTCTTTGGATGAATCTTTCTCTTGTATCTTTGTTTTTTTTCAATCTGCCTGTCCCAATGGGATTTAAGGGGCTTAAATTCAGAATACTTCACTATCCCAATGGGGTGGACCAGTGGGGTATCTTAGATGGTTGCACACAAGCTTTTAAGACTTCAGACACTGTTCACCAAAGAAGGAAGTAGAACATTTTCTTCATAAACTGTATTATGTCAGTTGAGCTTGCTGTCCACCAAGATGATGGTTCCCATAGCCCTCAGCCTAGTCATTCGATCCCTTGAGGATCCTGGATACATCTATGAAGGTACCATGATGTTGTGTTGGTCAAGTTGTGCTGACATCCTCACTATTGTGTAACCAGAATTTTACTAAATACTTGAGGCCTAGGAAATTTAATGAGGCCTGTACCAGATGAAAGAAACCCTGGTGGCATAGTGGCATAAGTGCTACATCTGCTAACCAGAAGGTCAGCAGCTCAAATCCACTAGGCGATCCTAGGAAACTCAACAGGGCGGGTCTACTCTGACCCCTAGGGTGACTATGAGTCAGACCCAACTTGATGGCAGTGGGTGGTGGGGTACTAGATGAAATTTAAAAAAGAAGAAAACAGGTGTTGCTAGAGGTAACAAAATCCAGTAGAGTGTGCAGTAATAAAGAGTATAGTATACATTTTATAATGTCATTGTTAGGTGCCATTGAGTCATCATGATCTCATGCCTTCCCAGCCTAATGGCCCCACCCCACTGTATCACAGCTGAGTGACCTGCTCTACCCATCTAGACAAGTTAGTGAGAGCTACCATGTTCACATACAACCAAGCAACAAAGTATGCTCAACCTGTCTCCCTACACACATCAAAACAAAGCAAATAAATGGAACAAAAGAAACATAAAATCAATCAATAAGTGAAGCAATACCAGAATGTCTTGGAGACAGCAAACAATATCTCCCCTTTTCCTTCACCACTCCCTTATCTCCCTCACCTCCTCCTCCTTCTCTCCTTCCCCTCCCTGTTTCTATGTCTGTTTCTATCTCCATCTCTGTCTCTGCCTCTAACTCCGTATCTCTCCATCTTCACCTCTATCTCCATCCCTATCTTTATCTCTATCTCTATTTAAAGCAGGACAAGATGACTCTGACAGGTGACCAAAATAATCAGATGAGCTTCCCCGTAGAAGAAAGGCAGTAGAACTACCAAGTATGGAATTCAAAAGACTAACAATACTTAGGGCTCTTCAAGAGATGGAGACATCATGATAAAATGTGAAAAGAATGAGTGTGTCAAAGATTTCATTTTACTTGGATCCATGATCAAAACCCATGGGAGCAGCAGTCAAGAAATCAAAAGATGAATGACATGGGGAAAATCTGCTGCAAAATACTATTGAAATTGTTGGAAAGTAAAGATGTCACCTTGAAGATTAAGGTGCATCTGACCCAAGCCATGTTTTTAATTGCTCCTATGTGTGTGAAAGCTGTACAATGAATTTAACAGATGAAAGAAGACTGGATACCTTTGAACTGTGGTAGTGGAAAAGAATATTGAATATACCATGGACTGCCAAAAGAACAAACAGATCTATCTTGGATGAGGTACAACCCGAGTGTTCCTTTGAAGCGAAAATGGTAAGACTGTGTCTTAATTACTTGGGCATGTTGTCAGGAGGGTTCAACCCCTGGAGAAGGACATCATGCTTGGTAAATTACAGGGTCACGAAAAAGAGGAATACCTTCAACACTGTGGATGGACACAGTGGCTGCAACAATTGGCTCAAGCATAACAGTGACTGCAGGCATGGTATAGAACCAGGCAGTATTTCATTCTGTTGTGCATGACAGCACTATGACTTGGAACAAACTCAATGGCATCCAACAACAACAAGAGACTAGGAAAGAAATTAAACAAACTGCAGACAAAAACCAAGCAAAAAGTAGACAAGGTTACAGAAAACACAGAAAAAAATATAGCCAAAATTACAGAAAACAAAACAAAACAATAAACCAAAAGCAACAACAACTAAAAAAAGCAAAAAACAAGCCCACTGCTGTCAAGTTGATTCTGACTCCTAGCAACTCTATAGGACAGAGTAGAACTGCCCCATAGAGTTTCCAAGGAGTGCCTGGTGGATGTGAACTGCCAAATCTTTTGGCTAGCAGATGTAGCACTTAACTACTGCACCCTACTTTCAGCACTGGGATGTCACAGAACAAATTTTGTTCCCCCAAAAATCTGTGTAGCAATATAGCTAGGCAATGATTCCTGGTATTGCATGATGTCCTCCATGTTTTAATTCCTGCGTCTATGATGTTAATGGCGCTGGATGGATGGCATTTGTGTTGGTAGGGCAGAACTTAGCATATAAGATTGCTTTGTACTATGAGGCAGTCTCTTGAGATATAAAGGAAAGAAGCTGACAGAGAGAGTTGGAAACCTCATACCATCAAGAACGCAGCACAAGGAGTAGAGCTCAACCTTCAGACCTGAGGTTCTCATGCCAAAATGCAACCTGACCAAAGGCTGATGCAACACAAGGACTTTCATCCAGAGCTGACAAAGAGGTAAAACCTTCTTCTGGAGCAGATACCCTGAATTCAGACTTGTAGTCTACTGTGCAAGAATAAACTTTTTTTTTTGGTAAAGTCATCCACTTGTGAAATTTCTGTTAGACCAGCACTGCTGATTAAAACAGTATGAATTGGCATAATGGCTGCAATAGGTGATCTCAACCATAACAATTATTGTGGGTATGGTATAGGACCGGGCAGCATTTCATTCTGTTGTGCATGGGGTCACTATGATTTGGAACCAACTCAATGGCACCTAACAACAATAAGAGATTAGGAAGGAGATTAAAAAAACAAGAAAAAATTAAATTACAGAAAACACAGAAAGACAACATAGACAAAATTAAAGAAAACAGAACAAACTAATAAACCAAAAAACAAAGCAAAACAATAAACCACTGCCATCAAGTCAATTCTGACTCCTAAAGACCCTATAGGATGGAGTAGAACTGCCATGAAGCAAGTCTGAGGAGTGTCTGGTGGATTTGAACTGCTGACAGTTTGGTTAGCAGATGTAACAAACACTATACCACAAAGTGATAGAATCCAGGAAAATAATACAAGATCAAAGCATCAAATAAACAATTAAAACTCACTTTAAAACAGCAAATACAAATCTGAAACATAAATGCCATATATCAAAATGTGTTTCTCTAAAAATGTATGCAGCAATCTGGCTAGGCCATGATTCCTGGTATTGTGTGATATTGCTGTATGCCACGCTGCCTCTATTATATTAATGAGGGAGGATGGGTGGCAGTTGTGTTGCTGGTGCAGTATTCAATGTGTAAGATTGTACTTGGCCTTGAGGCAATTTGAGAATATAAAGGAACTGAAAGGAAACAGGTAGTAGGGAACTTCATCCCATCAGGAAAGAAGCATTACCAGGAACAGACTGCATTCTTTGGAAAGGACTTGGGCTCCTGTGTACTGGAAGCTCCCAGTCTAGGGGAAGATTAACAATAAAGACCTCCCTGCAGAACCAACAGAGAAAGCCTTCCTCTAGAGGTGATATCCTAAATTTGGATTGTTAGCATACCAGAATGTGACAAAATAAAATTTGTCTTTTTAAAGCCATCCACTTGTTATATTTCTGTTACCGCAGCACTAGATGACTAAGACAATAAACAACAAAATTTTAGAAATGAACAACTCATTAAAAGGTGTTAGCAGGAAATTTGAAACAATGGAAGACAGAATCAGCAAGACCACAGAAAAGTCCATGGATGTCACCTTGAGTAAAAAATCACAGAAAAGAATGAACAAAACCTAAGGATTATGTGGGACACAATCAGTAGCAAAAATATGAGTTCTAGAACAGGGGAGTAAAATGGAAAACACAGATAAGATTGTTGGTAATTTGCTGGCAAGGAACCTCACTAAGATCACGGAAGATGAAAAACTTACCGTCCAAGAAGCTCAACAAACTCTATATAGGATAGAGCTCAAAACGAAGTCACAAAGATATATAATAATCATACTTGCCAAAATCATATTTAAAAAAATCCTAAAAGCAGTTTAAAAAAAGGAAAGGTTATTTACACAGGTGAAACAATAAGACTAAGGTCTAGTTTTCACAAGAAACCATGCAGGCATGGTTGACAGTGGGATGACATATATAAAATCTTGAAAGAGAAAAACTGACAAATAAGTATAATATATCCTGCAAAACTCTCAGAAACACAATAGTTAAACTGGAACATCTCCAGATAAATAGAAATGAAGAGAAATTATAAAAGCCAAACCAAACTTACAAGAAAAATTACAGGAAGTCCTTCAGCTAGAGAGCTAACAACATCAGACAACAATTGTGTCTCACACGGTAGACAGCATCAGCCAGATAGCAGTTTGGTTAAGAATTTGGAGTGACAAAGCAAACTAAAATATTTAATACAAGGAACAAGAGATGTCAATCTGAAAATGACAACAGTGTCAAAATAATAAAAGTGGGAATAAGCATTGTAGGTATAAAACTTTCAAATGGAGAGGAGATCACGGTGATATTAAGTACAAAATTATTTATTTCAACTTAGGAAGGTAAGTGTGTATTTGAACGTAACCACAAAGATTGTTAACAATCCTACTACTCATCAAAACAAAAAGAAGGAAAAATACAATGACTGTAAACACAAAATCTATAATAAAGAAACAAATGTAAACAAATTCCACAGTCAAAAATGGAAGTTCTCACACACAGCTTAGACAAACTTCAAAATCTGAAAAACAAAGCATGAACAACTGAAGAGAAAATAAATGGTAACTACTAAGAATCAAACACTTTTGCTCATTCAAAGACTTTATCAAGAGAGCTAAAAGACTACTGACAGAATGGGAAAAATATTTTGCAACTATACTTTGGACTGGCACTTAATTTCCATAATCTACAAGGCACCATGAAATAGCAACAAGAAAATGCTAAATAACCCGACTAAGCAATGGGCAAAGGACACGGGCAGACACTTCACCAAAGAATACACCCAGGCAGCCAAAAGACACATGAGGAAATGTTCACAATCATTAGCTATTAGAGAAACCCAAATCAAAACTTCAATGAGATACCATTTCACCCCAACAAAAGTGGCCATAATCCAAGATACACAAAATAAGAAATGCAGGAGAGGTTTTGGAGAGTTTGGAACTCTCCTACACTGCTGGTGGGATTTCAAAATGGTACAACATCTTTGGAAAGAAATTTGGCACTTCTTTCAAAAGCTAGAAATAGAAATACCATTTGATCCAGTAATCCTTCTGCTCAAAATATATTCTACAGAAATAAAGACAGTCACACGAACAGACACATGCACATGAATGTTTACTGAAGCACTGTCCACAATAGCAAAAAGATGGAAGCAACCTAGATGTCCATCAACAGATGAATGGATAAATAAACCATGGTACATCTACTTAATGGAATAGTATGCAATGATAAAGAACAATGATGATTCTTGGAAGCATCACATAACCTGGTTTCAAGTAGAAGACATTACATTAAGTGAAATCAGTCAGTGGCAAAAGGACAAATATTGCATGAGACCCCTACTATAAGGACTTAAAAATAGACTTATGTGCAGAAGAAAGGATTCTTTAATGGCTACAAGGGTGGGGAGGGAGGGACAGGGTTGTTCATAGACTAGTCAATAGAAATTTGGTTAGGTGAAAGCAGTGACAGCATATGGTAGAGAGTAGATCAACTTAACTGGAATTCACCACAAACTGAAAGGTTTTCTAAATTCAATCTAATATTTCAGAGAATAGAGTAGCGGGGACAGGGGTTTGAGGACCATATGTTCAGGGAACATTGAGGCCAATTGGCATAACTAGTCTATTGCTAAGACAGTCTTCTGCACCGCGTATTGGTGAGTGGTGTCTGGGGTCTTAAAAGCTAGCAAGCTATCATCTGAGGTATGCTAAATTGTCTCAACACATCTGGAATGGATGATCACGAGAACAACAAATATAGGAGGGAAGTAGAGCCCAGGAGACATAACGACCCATACGAAGGGAAGGCTGTGTCAACACGATACCAGAAGAACCAGATTGTGCCCAGCCACCACCAAAGTCATCTGTGATGGGGGATACAATGTAGAGTCCCTCAGGCAATATGAGAAAAAAAGGTGTACAGTCCAAGAACTCTACTAAAAAAAACCTGAATTGATGGTCCAATGGCCTGGAGAATGCCCTGAGAACATGGCCCCTAGACCTGTTGCTACTCCCGACTGGAAAACAGTTATGAAGTCAAGTCTTCAGACAAGAGTGAACTGGACTTCGGGACACAGTGTGACCATGTGGTGTGTGTACTTTATGGTTCTACGCATTTATAGGAGGCTGTCCTACTGGCCTCTTTCAAGGTGAGAAAGAAGAGAGTGGAGAGGAGGGTAGAGATGCTTGTTTAGAGTATATTAGATATACAGAATGAAAAGGAGAAGTATGCTGTCACTGAGTGGGGACAGTAGAGGGAGCTGCAGATAGGTGGGCATGCAAAACCAATTTGGATTGTATACTTTCACTTCATCATAATAAAAAAAGAAAAAAAAATATGCAGGCTGTTTCTAAAAGAAAAAAAAAAGAAATACACAGGGCTAGTTCCAGAAACGAAGGCATTCCCCAATACAGGAAAGATATTCCTCAACACAGGAAAGTAAAAGGAACAAAGAAAATGTCAGCACCAAAACAAAACAAAACAAAAAAGGCACAACAAAATGAAAGCAATAAATTCAGATACTGATAATTGCTGTAGATGTAAATTACCTAAATGTACACATAAAGAGACAGAGAGTGATGGTGTCAGGGATCGAATTGTGTCCCCCCAAAATATGTGTAGCCATGTGGCTGGGCCATGATTCCCAGTATCTTGTGACTGTCCTCCGTTTTGTGGTTTTCCTATGCTGTATGTGAAAGGATTAGGGTGGGACTGTAAATCCCTTTATAAGATCACCTCCCTGCTCCACTGTAAAGGGAGTTTCCCTGGAGTATGGCTTGCCCCATCCTTAATCCTTTAATCCTGCAAGAGATTAAAGGAAAGGGAAACAGGCGGAGAACTGGGAAGCTTGTACCATCAAGAAAGTACACTGGGAGAAGAGCGCGTCCTTCAGACCCGAGGTTCCTGTGCCAAGATGCTCCCTGGACAAAGAATGATGCAATATCGGACTTTCCTCCAGAGCCAACAAGGGGAAAGCCTTCCCCTGGAGTGGACACCCTGAATATGGACTTGTAGCCAACCAGACCGTGTAAGAATAACCCTTTCTTTGTTAAAGATATCCACTTTGTGGTATTTCTGTTAGAGCAGCCCTAGCTGACTAAAACAGATGGAACAAATAAAACAACACAATTCATCAGTTTCCTGTCTACAATAGACATACTTTAAACACACAGAGGTAAATATATTAAAAATCAAAGTATGGAAAAAATACATCAAGGTAACAACAATGAGAAAGAGCAGGAATGGCAACACAATCTCAGACAAAATGGACGCTAAGGCAAAATCTACTATAAAAGAAAAGGAAGGAGATTATCTAATGATAAAAGTTACAATCCACCAAGATGACATAACCATAATATCTATGAACCCAATGATAGGGCTTCAAAAATACACAAAGCAAATTCTAACTGTATTAAAAAGAGAGATACACAGTTCCATAATAACAGTAGGCAACTTCAACATACCACTCTCAACAAACACCAGAAATCCAGAATGAAACCCAGCAAAGATGTAGATAATCTAAAGGCCAGAATCAACCAACTTC
This sequence comes from Heterohyrax brucei, assembly GCA_028571685.1. Lineage (NCBI taxonomy): Eukaryota > Metazoa > Chordata > Mammalia > Hyracoidea > Procaviidae > Heterohyrax > Heterohyrax brucei. Next base: position 136,091,510 of record CM053150.1, read on the forward strand.
ACCTTGTATATAGAACTTGTATAGAACTCACCTCATGTAGAACTCCCCATCCAACACTGACAAAGTTTATATTCTTTTGCAAGGTACATGGAACATCCTCCAAAATAGACTACGTTGTAGACCACGAAGCAACCCTCAATAGGAGTCAAAGGGGAGTATTGAAGTCTCCAACTATTATTGTGGAATCATCTATCTCATTTTCCAGTGTTGTCAGTATTTGTTCAACGTATTTAGGTACTCTGGTATTGGATGCATAAATATTTAACACTGTTAAGTCCTGCTTGAGTATTGAAACTTTCAGCAATAAATAGTGACCATCCTTGTCCACAATAGTGTATTTTACATTAAAATCTATTTTATCTGAGATTAGTATTGCTACACCTGCTCCTCTTTGTGTATTGTTAGCTTGATATATATTATTCCAACCTTTAATTCTCAACTTGTTCATATCTTTAAGTTTAAGGTGTGTTTCTTGTAAGCAACCTATAGATGGGTCGTGTCTTTTGATCCAGGACGTCACTTGCTGTCTCTTGAGTGTTCAGTGCATTTACGTTCAATGTAATTATTGATAGGTATGTGCTTAGTGCCATCATTTTGATGTAATTACTTTTGTGTTGATGTTTTCTATATTGCTCTTAATGTCCTGTTCTGGGGCATTCTTCTTTATGGGTTGTTGTTTTAGTGTTGGTTTTGTGTTCATTGAGACGCCTGTATTGCATTTCTTATTTTGATGCCATGCATTGTTAATCTGCTTTATGGCTACATGTATTATCCTTAACATACTAAGATGAAACCCAATTTTAACTACTTCATAACTCTAAAACTTCCTCTGCATATAGAACAATCATAACTATTGTAGTCTATCCCTCTTTTAACGTGATGGTATTATGTTGTCATGATATGACCATGGATTCCCTTATAATACTGTAACTTTGGTGAAGTTTTGTGACTTCCTTAACTGATTAGAAATTTGGATGAAGTGTCTTAAATTGACACCTAAAATATACATTTAGTGAAGAGCTTCTTTCAATACTTCATGTAATTTGGGTTTAGTTTTTATGAAGTCTCTGAATTTCTCTTTATTTTCAAAAGTCTTAATTTCACCATTATATTTCATAGACAATTTTGCAGGATAAATAATTCTAGGATGGAAGTTTTTCTTATTCAGGTTTTGAGTGTGTCTGCCCACTGTTTTCTAGCCAGCATTGTTTTGGCAGAAAAGTCGGACAAAAGCCTACAGGGTTTCCCTCAGAATGTTTTGTTTTGAGCCTTGCTGTCTTCAGAAGCATCTGTTTATGTTTTAGCTTATTAAGCTTGATTATAATATGTATTGGTGTCTCTCTTTTGGGGTCTAGCTTTTGTGGTATTCGATAAACATCTTGGATACCTATGTTCTCTTTGCTCATAATCTCAGGAAACTTTTCTGTCAGCATCTCTTCAGTAATACTCTCTATATTGTCATTAATCCCCCCTTGTTCAGGAACTCCATTTAAACATACAGTATTCCTTCCTCTTCATGGAGTCCCACGTGTTTCTTAATGCTTCTTCATTTTTCTTATTTCTTTTCTCTGATTTCATCTCATAAACGCTGGTGTCAGTTACTCTGTCTTCTAGGTCACTGAGTCTAACTTCCATTGTTCAATCCTACTGTTTTGGCTCTGGATAGAATTATCTAGTTCTGTAATTTTGTTATTGATCTGATGTATTTCAGATCATTGATATTTCACCAGTTCAAACAGCTCACCAAATTTTTCATTTTGCTCTACTGCATTTTGTTTAATTTCTAGGAGGCTTCTCTATATAACTCTTTTGTATTCAACCTCCAATAGATTGAGAAAGACTTCTTCATCTGGGAAATTAAAAAAAAAATTTTTTTAATCTTTATTTAGGGAATTTTCTGGAGCATTTGAAGACTGCTTCTTTAAATGATTAATTATAGTTTGCTGCCTGCATGCCATCTAGACACTGTTTGATTTCTCTGGTAATAGATCTAAGAGAATTGTTGGTTACCAGCTGACTCCAATACTCTACTGATTTGCCCTAGGTGGAGTCTCAAAGGTGGAAGACTCTGTTTATTGGGTAGCAAAGAGGCTGCTCCGAGCCCTACAATGTGAGTCAGAGAAGTGATGGAGGAAAAGATGAGGCCTCTCAACAGACAGATCTCCAGGCAGATACATAGTCCTCTCAGCCTGAAACATAAACTGCACTTCTATGTAGGGAGCTGTCCAGGTGCTGAACTGGGAGGTATGAGCTGTCCAACAGGCCAGTCTGAACAGGCAGTCAGGAGTAGCAGACTCCACATGCCACATTATAATGAAAACATGTTACTGGTGGTTTGCAGAAGCTGGAGTTCTCTAATACAATGAAACAGCAGAAGCAGAGGTTAGAGGGTCACTGGATCCTTTTTGAGAGGGGAATATTAGTCTGATACTGTTGCCTAGTCAAATATGTTCGGTCCTAAGGCTCCCCAGATGTTCAGTGCTCCATGCAAATATCATACAGGCCTTAGTTCTCAGAGGGAAATGAGGAGACATCTGTTTACTCTGCCATCCTTTAATGGAATCCAATAATAGCTGGAGACTTCAACACTCCCCTTTCACTTATGGATAGATCATCCAGAAAAAAGCTCAGTAAAGATGCAGAAGATCTTATTGCAACAATCAACCAACTTGGCCTTGTTTACATATACAGATCTTTTCATCCATCAGCAGATAAGTACACCTTCTCCAATGCACATGGAACATTCTCCAAAATAGACTATGTATTAGGTCATAAAGGAATTCTCCATAAAATCCAAACCCTTGATTTACTACAAAGTATCTCTCAGACGATACAGCTATAAAAGTTGAAATCAATAACAGAAAATTCATAGACAGAAATTCAGGCTTGTGAAAACTGAACAACACTTTGCACATAAACCTTTGGGTTATAGAAGGAATTAAGGATAAAATAAAGAAATTTGTGGATTCAAATGAGAATGAAAACACATTATTTTAGTCAGCTAGGGCTGCTCTAACAGAAATACCACATAGTGGATGGCTTCAACAAAGGAAGGTTTATTCTTACACAGTCCAGTAGGTTGCAAGTCCATATTCAGGGTGTCCGCTCCAGGGGAAGGCTTTCCCCTTGTTGGCTCTGGAGGAAAGTCCGGTATTGCATCAGTCTTTGTCCAGGGAGTGTCTTGGTGCAGGAACCTCGGGTCTCAAGGATGCATTCTTCTCCCGGTACACATTTCTTGATGGTGCGAGGCTCCTCATTCTCTTTATTTCCCTTTCCTTTTATCTCTTGCAAGCTGAAAGCATTAAGGGTGGGGCAAGCCACACTCCAGGGAAACTCCCCCTACTGCAGAGCAAGGAAGTAATTCTATGCAGGAATTTACAGCCCCTTTAACATACAGTTTAGTGAAACCACATAATGGAGGACAGTCCCAAGATACTGGGAACCATGTCCCAGCCACACGGCTGCACATATTTTTGGGGGGACATAATTCAATCCATGACACACATCCTACCAGGATATATGGGATACAGCAAAAGCAGTGCTCAGAGGTCAGTTTATCTCTATAAGTGCACACATCTAGAAAGAAGAAAGGGCCTATATTAAAGAGTTAACCTTACAGCTTGAACAAGTAGAAATAGAGCAATACAAGAACACCTCAGGCACAAAAATAAAACAGATTATAAGGCTTAAAGCAGAACTAAATGAATTAGAGAATAGAAGAACAATTGAAAAAATTAACAAAAGCAAAAGCTGGTTCTTTGAAAAGATCAGCCAAATTGATAAACCATTGGCTAAACTTACAAAATAAAAACAGCAGAAGATCCAAATAACATGATTAAGAAATGAGATGGGAGATGTTACAACAGACCCAGCTGAAATAAAAAAAATATCATAACAGAATACTTTGAAAGGCTGTACTCTAACAGGTTTGAAAACCTAGAGGAAATGGACAAATTTACAGATTCATATGACTCACCAAGATTATCCCAAGGAGAAGTAGATCAACTTAATAAATCTATCACAAAGGAAGAAATTGAAAAAAGTCATTGAAAATCTACCAACCAAAAAAAGTCCTGGCCAAGATGGCTTCACCAGGGAATTCTACCAAACTTTTAGAGAAGAGTTACCTCCAATACTATTTATGCTATTTCACACCACAGAAAGGGATGGAATACTCCCAAATTTGTTCTATGAAGCCAGCATAACCTTGATACACAAAAAATCACAAACCAATGTCATTCATGAACCTAGATGTAAAAATCTTCAAAAAAATTCTAGCCAATAGAATTCAACAGCATATACAAAAAAAAATCATTCTTCATGATCAAGCTGGTTTCATTCCAGGTGTGCAAAGATGGTTCAACATCAGAAAAACAATTAATGTAATCAACCACATTAATAACACAAAAGATAAGAATCACCTGATTTTGTCAATTGATGCAGAAAAGGCATTTGACAAAGTTCAACACCCATTCATGCTTAAAACTCTCAGAAAAATAGGAATAGAGGGGAAATTCCTCGATGTAATCAGTAGCATCTATGCAAAGCCAACTGTCTTCATCATTCTGAATGGTGAAAGACTGAAAGAATTCCCATTAAGAATGGAAACTAGACAAGAATGCTTGCTGTCACCACTTTTACTCAACATTGTGCTAGAAGTTCTAGCCAGAGAAATTAGACAAGTCAAAGAAATAAAGGACATCCGTATTGGCAATGAAGAATTAAGAATTCCCCTCTTTGCAGATGATATGATTGTTTATACTGAGAATCCAAAGGAATCCATAAGTAAACTATTGGATCTAATAGAGGAGTTCAGCAAAGTATCAGGATACAAGATAAACATAAGAAAATCAGTAGAATTCCTTTATATCAACAATGAGATTATTAAAGAAATCACCAAATCAATTCCATTTACTATAGCCCCCAAGAAGATAAAATATCTAGGAATAAATCTAACTAGAGAAATAACAGATTTTTCAAAGACAACTACAAGATCTTACTACAAGAAACTAGGAGAGACTTACATAAGTGGAGTAATCTGCTCTGCTCATGGACAGGAAGACTCAATATTGTGACAATGTCTATTTTGCCCAAAGCAATCTACTTATATAATCCAATCCCAATTCAAATTCCAGTGACATTTTTTAATTAGATGGAGAAACAAATCACCCAGTTTGTTTGGATAAGTAAAGCACTACTGAAGAAGAAGAACACACTGGGAGGCCTCTCACTACGTGACTTTAGAACCTATGATACTGCAACAGTAGTCAAAACAGCCTGGTACTGGTATGAAGACAGACATATAGACCAATGCAACAGAGTGGAGACCCCAAAGATGCTACCATCCTCCTGTGAACAGTGGATATTTGACAAAGGCCCTAAGGTTTTAAACTGGGGTAAGAACAGTCTCTTTAACAAATGGTGCTGGCAAAATTGGTATCCATCTGCAAAAAATTGAAACAAGACCCATATCTCACACCTTATACAAAAATCAACCCAAACTGGATAAAATACCTAAATATAAAATCTAAAATGATAAAGTTCATCCAAGATAAAATAGGGTCAGTAATGGAAGTTTTAATACACAATATAGACAGACTTCAAAATCTCACAAAGCACATTCATCAGAAGAGAAAACAGATAAATGGAAATTACTAAGAATCAAACACTTTTGCTCATCCAAAAACTTCATCAAAAGAATTAAAAGACCACCTACAGAATGGGAAAAAATATTTGGCAACTCTATGTCAGACTTATGTCTGATCTCCACAGTCTATAAGGTGTTACAAAATATCAACAAGAAAAGGATAAATAATCCAGTTAAGTGATGGGGGAAGGAGAAGGACAGCCATGATGGGGTGCATCGTGTTGAGTCCGGTAGTGATATGAGAAAAAGAGGAGTTCAGCTCAGGAACTGCACTAAAAGACGACAACTGATGGTCCAGCAGCCTGGAGGTTCCTCTCAAAGCATGGCCTCTAGTCCTGCTGTCACCCTGACCAGAAAACATTACTGAGGTCAACTCTTCGGATATGAGTAGACTGGACTCGGGAACACAATGTCACCACCACACGGTGTGTGTACTTTATGATTCTAGGCATCTATAAGATGCTGTCCAGCTGGCCAGGAGAATGTGGAAGAGGGGTCAGGAGATTGTTAAGAGGATGTGACATACACGGAACAAAAAGAAGGAGTATGCTGTCACTGGGCAAGGAGAGCAGAAGGAACTACAGATGGGCAGGCATGCAATTAATTTGGATTGTATACTTTCACTTAATCACACACAAAAAAATATGCCATCGGAATTTGTATTGGGATTGGGTTGTATATATAGATCACTTTGAGTAGAATGGACATTTTCCCAATGTGAAACCTTCCTGCCCATAAGCAAGGTAGATTTCTCCACTTATGTAAATCTCTTTCAGTTCCTTGCAGTAGGGTCTTGTAATTTTCTTTGTATAGTTCTCTTACATCTCTGGTTAGATTTATTCCTAGGTATTTTATCTTTTTGAGGGCTATTGTAAATGACATTGATTTGGTGATTTCCTCTTTGATGGTCTCTTTGTTGGTGCAAAGGAATCCTTCTGAATTATTTATGTTTATCTTATATCTTGATACTTTGCTGAACTCTTCTATTGGTTATAGTGTTTTTTTATGTATTCTTTAGGGTTTTCTGTGTATAAGACTATATCACCTGCAAATAGAGATACCTTGACTTCTTTCCTGTTGGAATGCTTATTATTTCTTTATCATTTCTGATTGGACTACCTAGAACTTCCAGCACAACAATGAGTAGGAGTGGTGACAAGGGGCATCCTTGTCTGGTTACCATTCTCAGGGGGAATTATTTCAGTCGTTCTCCATTCCAGATGGCTGTGGCTGTTGGCTTTGCATGTTGTTGTTGTTGGGTGCAGTTGAGTCAGTTCTGACTCATAGCCACCCTATACACAACAGAACAAAACCCTACCCAGTCTTGCATCATGTCCACAATCATTTTATGCTTAAGCCCATTGTTGCAGCCACTGTTTCAATCCATCTCATTTAGGGTCTTCCACTTTTTCACCAGCTTTCCACTCTACAAAGCAGGATGTCCTTCTCCAGGGACTGATCCTTTCTGACAGCATGCCTAAAGTATGTAAGATGCAGTCTCACCGTCTTTGCTTCCAAGGAGCACTCTGGTTGTGCTTCCTCCAGAACAGATCTGTTTGTTCTTTTGATGGTCCATCGTACATTCAACATTCTTCTCCAACACAACAAGTCAAACTCATCAATTCTTCTGTCCTCTTTGTTCATTGTCCAGCTTTCACATGCATACAATGTGACTGAAAATACCATGGCTTGGGTCAGGCTCACTTTAGTCTTCAAGGTGACATCTTTACTTTTAAATACTTTAAAGAGATCCTTTGCAGCAGATTTCCCAATGCAATGTGTCTTCTGATTTCTTGACTATTGCTTCACAGGCATTAATTGCGGACCCAAGTAAAATGAAATCCTTGACAACCTCAATCCTTTCTCCGTTTATGAAGATGTTGTTTACTGGTCCAGTTGTGAAGATTTTTGTTTTCTTGATGTTAAGATTCAATCCGTACTGAAGGCTGTGGTTCTCAATCTTCATAGGTGTTTCAAATCTTCATTTCCAGCAAGTAAAGTGGTGTCATCTCCATAATGCAAGTTGTTCATGAGTCGTCCTCCAACCCTGATTCCTTTTTTCTTCGTTATATAATCTAGTTTCTTGGATTATTTGCTCAGCATACTGATTGAAAAAGTACAGTGAAAGGACACAGCCCTGATGCACACCTTTGCTGACTTTAAACCATCCACCCCCTTGTTCTGTTCACATGACTGCCTCTTGATCCATATACAGATTCCTTAAGAACACAATTAAGTGTTCTGGAACTCCCATTTTATGCAATGTTAGCTGTAATTTGTTATGATCCACACAGTTGGATGCCTTTGCACAGTCAATGAAACACAGGTAAACATCTTTCTGGTATTCTCTGCTTTTAGCCATGATATGCCTGAAATCAGCAATGATATTCCTGGTTCCATGTCCTCTACAGCATCCAGCTTGAATTTCTGGCAGTTCCTTGTTAATAGACTCTTGCAGTAGCTTTTGAATGATCTTGAGCAAAATTTTACTTGAGTGTGATACTAATGATATTGTTGGCTAATTTCTGCATTTGATTGTATCACCTTACTTTAGAATGGGCATAAATAGGGGTTTCTTCCAGTCACTTGGCCAAGTAGCTGTCCTCCAAATTTCTTGGCATAGACAAATGAGAACTTTCAACACTATATCTGTTTGTTATAATATCTCCACTGATATTCCATCAGTTACTGAAGCCTTGATTTTCACCTATGCTTTCAATATAGCTTTGACTTCTTCCTTCAGTACTACTGGTTCTGGATCATATGCTTCCTCTTCAAGTGGCTGAACACTGACCAGTTTTCTGGTATAATGACTCTGCGTATTCTTTCTATCTTCTTTTGATGCTCCCTGAGCTGGTTAGTATTTTCTCTCTAGAACCCTTCACTATTGCAACTTAAGGCTTGGATTTTTTTTCCTTCAGTTCTTTCAGCTTGAGAGATGTAGCATGTGTTCTTCCCTTCTCGTTTTCCATTTCCAGCTCCTTGGACATGTCATTATAATACTTTATTTTGTCTTCTTGAACTTCCCTTTTAAACCTTTGTTTAGGTCTTTTACTTCCCCATTCCTTCCTTTTGCTTTAGCTGTTCAACCTTTGAGAGCAAGTTTCAGAGTCCCTTCTGACATCTGCTTTAGTCTTTTCTTTGTTTCCGTCTTTTTAGTGACCTCTTCGTGGATAAATGTCTTTGATGTCATCTCAACAATTCATCTGGTCTTTGGTTCTTAGTCGTCAGCACATCAAATCTGTTCTTGAGATGGTCTTTAAACTCAGGAGGGATAAACTGAAAGTCATACTTTGGCACTTATGGACTTGTTCTAATTTTCTTCAGTTTTAATTTGAATTTGTATATGAGCAATTGATAATCTGTGCTGCAGTCAGTACCTGCTCTTTTTCTGACTGCAGATATGGAGCTTTTCCATCGTCTTTCCCCAGATGTAGTTGTTTGGGTTCCTGTGTATTTCGTCTAGTGAGGCTCATGTGTACAGTTGCCATTTGTGTTGGTTAAAAAGGCATTTGCAAAGATGTTAGGCTTGCAAAGTCTTATCATGAGAAATCCAGCATTATTTCTATCACCAAGGCTATATTTTCCAATTACTGATCTTTCTTCTTTGTTTCCAACTTCTGCTTTTCAATCACCAGTAATTATCAATATATCCTGATTACACGTCCAATCAATTTCAGACTGCAGAGGCTGGTAAAAATCTTCAATTTCTCCACCTTTGGCCTTAGTAGTTGGTGTGTAAATTTGAATAATAGTCATATTAACTTGTCTTCCTTGTAGGCGGATAGATCTTATCACTGACAGCATCATACTTCAGGACAGTTCTTAAAATGTTCATTTTGATGATTAACACAACACCTTTCCTCTCTTTTCATTCCTGGTGTTGTAGACTGTATGATTGTCGGATTCAAAATGGCCAATACAGTCCATTTCAGCTTACTAATGCCTAGGATATCAATATTTATGCATTTCATTTCATTTTTGATGATTTCCAATTTGCTTAGATTTGTACTTCATACATTGCAAGTTCTCATTACTAATGGATGTTTGCAGCTGTTTCTTCTCATTTTGAGTCATTTGATCTCAGCAAACGAAGATCCTGAAGGCTTTACTCCATCCAGATCATTAAGGTTGAGTCTACTTTGAGGGAGCAGCTCATCCCCAGTCATCCTCTGAGTGACTTACAACCTGAGGGCTCATTTTCTAGTACTACATCTGACTGTGTTCTGCTGTTATTCATAAGGTTTTTCCTTGGCTAATTCTTTTCAGAAGTAGACTGCTGGGTCCTTCTTCCTAGTCTATCTTAGTCTAGAAGCTCAGGTGAAACCTACCTATCATGGGTGACCCTGCTGGTACCTAAATAGCAGTGACATAACTTCCAGCATGGCAGCAACAAGAAAGTCTCCGCTGACAGACATAGATGACCCTTATTATCCTAAGGAATTTCCCTTCTATTTCTGTTTTGCTGAGAAGTTTTAACATGAATCCTTGTTGGACTTTGTCAAATGCCTTTTTTGCATCAATTGGTAAAATCAAGTGATTCTTATCTTTTGTTTTGTTTATGTGGTTGATTATATTATTTGTTTTTCTGATGTTAAACCAAATCTGCCTCCCTGATATGAATCCTACTTGGTCATGAAGAATTATTTTTTGGACATATTGTTGGATTCTGTTGGCTAGGATTTTATTGAGGATATTTGCTTGCAAGTTCATGAAAGATATTGATATGTAATTTCTTTTTTTGTGTGCCATCTTCACCCAGTTTTGATATAAGGATTATGCTGGCTTCATTGAATGAATTTGGGAGTGTTCCATCTTTCTCTGTGCTCTGGAATACCTTTAGTAGTATTGCTATTATCTCTTCTCTAAAGTTTGGCAGAATTCTCCAGTTAAGCTGTTTGGGCCAGGACTGTTTTTAGTTCGTAATTTTTTTTATTACTTTCTTCAGTCTCTTTTTTGCAATGCGTTTATTAAGTTGTTCTACTTCTGTTTGTTATGATTTTGTTAGGTAGTATAATTTTAAAAATGGCTTATATCCTCTAGGTTTTCAAATCTATTAGAGTACAATTTTTCATAACATCCTGTTGTGATTCTTTTCTTTTATGATTGAGTGAAAATGTACATTCCCACATAAATTTGCATGCCCACCTATGTGCATCTCCTACTGCTCTCCCTGCGTGGTGACAGCACACTCTTCCTCTCCATTCTATACATGTCACATCCTCCTAACAATCTCCTGTCACCTCCTCTCCACCCAATCCCCCACCTCCAGTAAGAGGTCAGAAGGACAACATCCTGTAGATGCACAGAACCATAAAGTGCACACACGATGTGGTCACTCTGTGTCGCCAAAACCAATCCATTTCTGTCAGAAGAGTTGACCTCCATTATGATTTATGGACAGGGGCAGCATCAAGGTCAAGGGCCATGGTCCCAGGGGAACCTTGAGGCCCATGGACCATGAATTGCAGTCTTTAAGTGGATATCTCAGGATGCATTCCTTTTTATTCTTCTCTTGCCAGTGAGACTGTACTTTGTGAGCCCCATCATAGCTATTGCTGGTGGTGGCAGGGCACCATCCAGTTCTTCTGGTCACATGTTGATGTAGTTACTCACTCATGTGGATCTCTGTCTTCTGGGTTCTCTTTCCACCATGTCGTTTCGGTCCTTGGTGATCATCCTTTCCTGCTGAGTTGGGAGCATTTACTGTATCTTTAGATGACAGCCTGACAGCTTTTAAGACCCCATACACCACTCACCAATGTGGGGTGCAGAAGGCTCTCTTAGCAATACACTAGTTGTCCCAGTTGGCCTCTATTTCCCCTGAGAGCATAGTCACCAGCACCCTACCCCAGCTAGTCTGTCCTTGCAGTATTTGGTTAAGATGGGAGGGGCAATCATGTAATGTTGAAGTCCAATTAATATGGATCTTCTTTCTAATGTGTGCTGTCAAAGATTTCACCCAACCAAATTTCTATCAACTATCTAATCTGAAGCCTGTCCCCCTGCCCTCACTCCCTTCCCTCCCTTGCAGCTGTCAAGGAGTCTTTTTTTCTATGCATGAGTCTGTTTTTAAGTTGTTATCACTGGGATCTCATACAATGTTTATCCTTTTGTCACTGACTACTTTCACTCAGCATAATGTCCTCCAATTGAGACCACGTTATGAGATGTTTCCTAAAATCATCATTCTTTATCATTGCATAGTGTTCCATTGAGTATATATACCATAGATTCTTTATCGATTCAGCTGTTGTTGGGCATTTGGGTTGATTCCATCTTTTTGTTGTCATGGGCTGTGCTGCAATAAACATTCGAGTGCATGTATCAGTTGGTGTGAATGGCCTTGATTCTGCAGGATATATTCTGAGCCTTGGGATCACTGGGTCAAATAGCAGATCTATATCCAGCTTTTTAAGGAAGCACCCAAATGCTTTCCAAAGAGGTTGCACCATTTTGCAATCCCACCTACAGTGTACGAAACCTCCAGTTTCTCCACAGCCTCTCCAGCATTTGTTGTTTTGCTTTTTTTGGATCATGGCCAACCTTGTTGGGGTGAGATGGTATCTCATTGTCGTTTTGATTTGAATTTCTTTAATGGCTAATGATCATGAACATATCCACATGTGTTTTTTGGCTGCCTGGATCTCCTCTTTAGAAAAGTATCTGTCCATCTCCCTTGCCCATCACTTAATTGGATGATTTATCTTTTTCTTACTGATATTTTGCAGTACTTTATGGATTATGGAGATCAGGCATCATTCTGACATATAGTTGCCAAATATTTCTTCCCATTCTATAGGTGGCCTTTTACTTCTATTAATAAAGTCTTTGGTTGAGCAAAAGTGTTTGATTCTTAATAGTTCCCATATATCTATTTTCTCTTCTGTTGATTGTGGTTTGTTTGACAGATTTTGAAGTCTGTCTACATTGTGTATTAACGTATTAAAACTTCCATTGTTGTTCCTACTTTTTCTTGGATGAGCTTTATCATTTTACATTTGATATTTAGGTCTTTTACCTTTGAGTTGGTTTTTGTGTAAGGTGTAAGATATTTGGTCTTGCTTCAATTTATTACAGATGGATATCCAATTTTGCCAGCACCATTTGTCAAAGAGATTGCTTTTACTGCAGTTTAATGTCTTAGAGCCTTTGTTGAATATCAAGTGTTCATAGGAAGATAGTGTCATCTCTGGGGTCTCAATTCTGTTCCTTTGATCTGTCTGTCTGCTCTTGTACCAGTACCAGGCTGTTTTAACTACTGTGGCAGTGTCATAGGTTCTAAAGTCAGGTAGTGAGAGGCCTCCCAGTGTGTTCTTCTTCAGTAGTGCTTTACTTACCCAGGGCTTCTTCCTTTTCCAAACAAACTGGGTGATTTGTTTCTCCATCTCACTAGAAAATGTCACTGGACTTTGTATTGGGATTACATTATATAAGTAGATTGCTTTGGGCAAAATAGACATTTTCACAATGTTAAGTCTTCCTATCCATGAGCAGGGTAGGTTTCTTCATTTATGTAAGTCTCTCTTAGTTTCTTGTAGTAAGGATTTGTAGTTTTCTTTGTAAAGATCTGTTATTTCTCTGGTTAAATTTATTCCTAGGTACTTTATTCTCTTAGGGGCTATAGTAAATGGATTGATTTGGTGATTTCTTCCTTAATAATCTCGTTGTTGGTATAAAGGAATCCTACTGATTTACTTATGTTTATATTGTATCCTGAGACTTTGCTGAACTCTTCTATAAGTTTGAGTAGTTTACTTATGGATTCTTTTGCTTTCCCTGAGTGTACAATCATATCATCTTCAAATAGGGAGATTTTTTACTTCTTTACTGATGCAGATTCCCTTTTTTCCTGGGTCTTGTCTAATTCTCTAGCTAGAACTTCTAGTCCAATGTTGAACAGGAGAGGTGAGAGTGGGCATCCTTGTCTAGTTCCTGTTCTCAAGAGGAATTGTTTCACTATCTCTCCATTCAGGATGACATAGGCAGTTGGCTTTCTATAAATGGCCATTATTGCATTGAGGAATTTGCCATCTATTCCTATTTTGCTGAGAGTTTTTAGCATGAATGGGTGTTGGATTTTATCAAATGCCTTTTCTGCATCAATGGACAAAATGAGGTAATTCTTGTCTTTTACGTTATTTATGTGATTGATCACATTAATTGTTTCTCTGATGTTGAACCAGCCTTGCATCCCTGGTATCAATCCAACTTGGTCATGATGGATTATTTTTTTTGATATGTTGTTGGATTCTACTGGCAAGGATTTTGCTGAATATTTTTCATCTAGATTCATGAGTGATATTGGTCTGTAGTTCTCCTTTTTGGTTGGGTCCTTCCCTGGCTTTGGTACCACGGTTATGCTGGCTTCATTGAATGAATTTGGGAGTACTCCATCCCTTTCTATGCTGTGAAACAGTCTCAGTAGTATTGGAGATAACTCTTCTCTAAAGGCTTGGTAGAATTCTGTCGTGAAGCCATCTGGGCCCAGCCTTTTTTTGGTTGGTAGTTTTGGGATGACCTTTTCAATCTCTTCCATTGTGATGGATTTTTTAAGTTGTTCTGCTTCAACTTGTGATAATTTTGATAGGTGATATGAATCAAGGAATTTTTACATTTCCTTTAGGTTTTCAAGTTTGTTAGAGTACAGGCTTTCATAGTATTCTGTTATGACATTTTTGATTTCTGCTGGATCTGTTGTGACAACTCCCCTCTTATTTCTTATTTGGGTTATTTGTTTCTTTTCCTGTTTTTCTTTAGTAAGTTTAGCCTATGGTTTGTCAATTTGGTTGATCTTTTCAAAAAACCACCTTTTGGTCTTTTAAATTTTTTCAATTGTTCTTCTGCTCTCTAATTTGTTTAGTTCTGCTCTAAGTTTTATGATCTCATTTCTTCTGGTCCCTGAGGGGTTCCTCTGTTTTTCTCTGTCTACTTCTTCAAGCTCCAGGATTAGTTCTTTGGTTTGGATTCTTTCTTCCTTCCAGATGTGTGCTTTTACAGAGATAAACTGACCTCTGAGCACTGATTTGGTTGTATACTATAGATTTTGTTACAAAGTGTTTTCATTCTCATTGGAATCCATAAATTTCTTTATGTCATCCTTGATCTCTTCTATGGACCATGTTTTTTTTCAGCAAGATGTTCTTCAGTTTCCAAAAGTTCCACTTTCTATCTATGTTTTTTCTGCTATTGATTTTGACTTTTATGGCTTTATGATCTGAGATTATGCTTTGCATTAATTCAATGGCATGGATTTTGTTGAGAATTGCTTTATGTCCTAACACATGGTCTGTTCTGAAGAATGTTCCATGTGCACTGGAGAAGGAGGTATAGTTGTTTGCTGATGGGTATAAAGTTCTGTATATGTCGATGAGGTCCAGTTGTTTAATTGCGGCAAGAAGGTCTTCTGTGTCTTTATTGAACTTTTTTATAGACAATCTGTCGAATATTGACAGTGGAGTGCTGAAGTCTCCCACTATTACTGTGGAATGATATATCTCAATTTTTTATTGTGACTGAGTGAAAATGTACATTATCATAAAAATTTACATGTCCACCTATATGCAGCTTCCACTGCTCTCCTTGCCCAGTGACAGCACACTATTTTTTTCTGCTCCATACATGTCTCATCCTCCCAGCAGTCTCCTTTCCCCTACTCTCCACTTACTCCCCTTACTCCAGCCAGAGATCAGCAGCATGATATCCTACAGACACATAGAACCATAAAGTTCATCCAATACATGGTCACTGTGCCTTGCCAAGTCCAATCCACTTGTGTCTGAAGAATGGACCTTCATTATGACTTATGGGCAAGGGCAGCATCAGGGCCAGGGGCCATGCTCCCAGGGGAACCCCGAAGCCATTGGACTGTGAATTGCGGTCTTTTAGTGGAGATCTCGCCGGTGCACCCCTTTTTATTCTTCTGTTGCTAATGAGACTCAACTTAGTGAGCTCCATCGCGGTTATCACTGGTGGTGGCTGGGCACCAGCCAGTTCTTCCTGTCTCAAGTCTATGTAGGCACCCACTCATGTTGCTTTCCCTATCTTCTGGGTTGTCTTTACCCCATGTCCTTTTGGTCCTCGGTAAGCATCTGTTCCTGCTGAGTTAGGACCATTTGCTGTGCCCTCAGATGGCAGCTTGGCATCTTTTAAGACCCCAGATGCCACTCACCAGTGTGGGGTGCAGAGAGCCCTCTTAGCAAAACACTAGTTGTGCCAATTGGCCTCAATTTCACCTAAGAGCATGGTCTTCTGCATCCTGCCCCAGCTACTCTGTCCTTGCAATATTGGGTTAAGCTGGAAGGAGTATTCAAGTTATGTTGAAGTCCAGTTAATATTGTTCTTATTTCTAATGTGTGCTGTCACCAATTTCACCCAACCAAATTTTTTCCAACTATCTAGACTAAACCCTCCCCCTATCGCCCTCCTTCCCTCCCCTCCCTTGCAGCCATCAAAGAGTCTTTTCTTCTATACATAAGTATGTTTTTGAGATCTTATCATAGGAGTCTCATACAATATTTGTCCTTTTGTTGCTGACTACTGTCACTCAACATAATGTCTTCCAGTGGAAACAAGGTTATGAGGTGTTTCCTGGAATCATCATTATTCTTCATCATTGCATAGTGCTTGATCTATCTCATTTTTGAGTGCTGTCTGTGTTTCTTCAATGTATTTAGGTGCTCTAATATTAGGTGCATAAATATTTAACATTGTTAAATCCTGCTTGTGTATTGAACCTTTCAGCAACAAATAGTGTCTATCCTTGTCCATAATGGTGGATTTTACACTAAAAGCGATTTTATCTGAGATTAGAATTGCCACACCTGCTCCTCTTTGTGTATTGTTAGCTTGATATATATTCTTCCCTCCTTTAATTTCCAGTTTGTTCTTATCTTTAATTCTAAGGTGAGTTTCTTATAGGCAACATATGGATTGGTCTTATAGTATGATCCAAGATGTCACTTGATGTCTCTTTACTGGAGCGTTCATTCCATTCACATTCAATGTAATTGTTTGTAGGTATGTGTTTAGTGCTGTCATTGTTACATGTTTATTTTTGTGTTGATGTTTTCTCTGTTGTTCTTATTAATCTGTTCTGGGGCATTCTTCTTTCTGAGTTTATTTTCCACCTTTTTCAGGGTTGGTTTTATAGTTGTTGAGACTCCTGTATTACATTTCTTGATTTCATATATTGCATCTTTGTTGTGCTTTACAGCTACCCCTATAATCTCTATTATTAGATTGTGTATAAACCCAATTTTAATTACTACCAGTCTTATTAAATTCCTCTCCGTCTAGAAGGACTATAACAACTATAGTACATCTCTTTTTTTGGTGTGATGACATCATAGTTTTCATGATATGATCGCTGCATTATTTCTTTCACTGTTATGGCTTTGATGTAGTTTGAAGACTTCCCTAACTGAGTAGGTTTCTGGGTGATGCGTCCTGCATTTGCTTCTAAAATATAAAGTTAGTGGTTCTGTTCTTCTAAGCCAAGAGATTCTTCCAATACTTCTTGTAGCTTTGTTTTGGCTTTTACAAGGTCTCTGAGTTTCTGTTTATCCCCAAATACCTTAGTTTCATTTTCATACTTGAAAGACAGTTTTGCTGGATATATAATTCTTGGTTGGAAGTTTTTCTCCTTCAAAGCTTTGAATGTGTCATCCCATTGTCTCCATGCCCACATCATTTCTGCAGAGATGCCAGACGAAAGCCTACAGGGTTTACTGTGAATGTTAGCTGTGCTTTGAGTCTTACTGCCTTTAAGAGTTTCTACTTCTGTTTCATTTTGTTAAGCTTGATTATAATATGTCTTGGATCTTTCTTTTGAGATCTACAGTGAGTAGAGTTCAATATGCATGTTGGATATCTACATTCTCTTCTTTCATCATTTATGGGAAGTTTTCTGTCAGGAGCTCAGCAACAAGAACACTCTCTGTGTTCTTAGATGTCCAGCCGTACTCAGGAACTCCAATTAATTGTAGGTTGTTCCTTTTAATGGAGTCCCACATGCTTCTTAATGCTTCTTCATTTTTCATGTTTCTTTTTTTCTGATTTCTCCCCACAGATGCATCACTAGCTCTGTCTTCCAAGTCAGAAAGTCTGTTTTCCAGTTGTTCCATTCTGTTTTCTTAGCTTGGAATTGAAGTTTCTGTCTCTTTGATTTTGTTCTTGATCTGTTGGATTTCAGAGTACTGGTGTTTCATCATGTCAAACAGCTTGCTTAATTTTTCATTCTGTTCTGTTGCATTTTGTATAAGGTCTAGGAGGATTCTTTATATAATCCTTTTGTACTCATCCTTTGGTAGTTTCAGAAAAGCTTCTTTGTCTGGGAAGTTCTTTTGTTCTTTCTTTTGGGGGTCTTCTGAAGCCATAGGTGACTTCTTTACATTTTTATCCAAAGTTTGTTGCTTTTTGGGCATCTGGAGGTTTTTTTTTTGTTTCTCCAGTGTTACCTTAATGGGATCTAAAGCTTAGCCTTAAAAGGAAGGTGATCACCAGACACCTCTATGTACTCCAGTGACTGGGCTCAGTGGAATCTCTAGGGAAGCAGGATCCACCTCCTGATTGTCAAAGACACGGCCCTAGCTATAGTGTCACTGGGGAACCATCGGCTGACCCTATGTGAGTTGATAAAGGCTGGAAGAGATGCTGTCAGGATGCACCACAGTTATTTCTATAGGCAGTCTTATATTGAAAGGTAAAAGGTATCTGACAGCTTCCAAAGCCAGTCAGGCTTTCAGGTGTACAAGTCCCTCTTCCTAGCTGGCAAAGTAAGCACCTCTGTATCCAACCCCAGATGCTGTAAACTGGTTCAAAATATAGGAAGGTTTCTGCCTTGCTGTCTTCTGCTGCCAGGCCCCACCTGTAGGCCCCACTGTGCAAAATACTGCTTTTTTGATGGAAAAGTGCTCTCCTATAGGCAGGTACTACCTACCAGGCTGGAAACTAGTTCCAGCTGAGGCCTCCCCATGAGCATCTCTACTTCAGAGCCAAACAACATGGCGTCTCACACAAGCTCCCCTGCCTGCCTCACAACAGGCTGCTCAATGGCAGAGGCTCAGAGAGAGAAGCCATAGGTGTCGAGGTGCAGAGTCCAAAGCTAGGCTCCCAAAATTTGGCAAATCGCCCCCTGATCCCAGCAGCAGTGCATCTGAGCTTAGATGCCAGTCAAACCCCAGCCACACCCACCAGATAAGACAGGAAAAAATAGTTAAAGTGGTGAGTTACATTTGGTCTGTGAGAGCAGGCACTCAACAAGGGTGGGGGGTCGGCTAAAGAGAATAAGTTTCCCATTCAGTGGTATGTAGTCCAAAGTGGCAGTCCTGTGTCATGTCCTAGGGCTCACAGGAGCCTCTGTTTAATTATCAGTTCAGATCTTGGTTTCCAGAGGGATTTAGGGAGATGTGTTTAGTCTGTCATCTTGATTCCGCTGACACTGTTACAATTCTTTTAATTTCAGTAGGGTCTGTTGTGCAATTGTTCATCTCATTTCTTATTCAAGTTATTTCCTCTCATGTTTTCCTTCTGTGAGTTTTTCTAACAGTTTATCAATTTTGATGATCTTGTCAAAAAGCCAGCTTTGGTTTTATTGATTCTTTGAATTGTTTTTCCATTCTCTTATTCTTTAAGTTCTACTCTAATTTTTATTGTCGGTTTTCTTCTGGTGCCCTGAGCTAAGACAGCTTATTACTGCTAGATAGAAATGCACTGTTTAGGGAAACAACAGCGTGCAGTATTTTTTTTTCAATAAAATTACTTAAGATTATCACATCATTCTTAACCTTGTCAGCTGTTATTTATTCTTATTCTTCTCAGAAAATGATACATGTATTACAGACCATTATTATTAATTCATTTGTTTCCAAACAGACTTACTGAATGCTTATTTGGTATAACATCACATAACAAGAATATCTAATACTTACACAGTGCCAAATGTTATAACAAACATAACTCCAAGAGGTGTTATTATTCTCCTTTTATAGAGAAGGATGCCAAGAAAGCTCAGTGACTTGCTACTGTATTTACTGCAGTAATCATGTTCATAATTTTGGTATACAGACTCATGCCCTTGAAAAGTTTATAGTCTCCCATTATCATGAAAAACTTTATTTTGGAAAAATTAGAGAAAAAAAATGCTTGCTCCATTGTTATTTTCTTATTCTCCAGCTCTTAAAAGGTTAGATAACTCAAATATTGTTAAATTATGTAATATATTTGGTAAGTTAAATGATCTTAGTAAAAAGTTTCTCATGAATCCTTTTAGTGAGGACTCAAAAAAGTACAAGATCTGACAGTTAAATTCGTGAACTCATCCTAGGAAAAGTGCTACATAATTCATTGCTGCATATCACTATGGTCACCTTCATAGTACTCCCCTTGGGAAGCTATGCAGTTACTCCAGAACATACGACCAGTCCTAGTTTACCTTTCAAAGCAACTTTGGAACTCTTTTTCTGAAATGGTCATCAGAGCTGCTGTTGTATTACCTTTGATGTCATGAACGTCATCAAAATGTCTTCCTTTCACTGTTTCCTTTATCTTTGGGTAAATAAAAAGTTGTTGGGAGCCAGATGAAGTGAGCAGATATGGTGTTCCAATACAATTATTTGTTTATTGGCCAGAAACATCCTCACATACAGTCCCGTGTGAGCTAGTGCATTGTTGTGATAAAAAAGCCACGAGTGAAAAGTTGGTGAAAAGTTCCGATTGTTTTCATCTAACTTTCACGTAGCCATTTCAGCACTTTCAGATAGTAAATTTAGTTAACTGTTTGTCCAGTTGGTACAAATTTATAATGAACAATTCCTCTGATATCAAAAAAAGTTAGTAACATCATTTTGACACTTGATTTGGACTGACAGAATTTTTGGTCATGGAGAATGGGTTGACTTATGTTACACACTTAGACACTTTGTTTTGGGGTGATATTGGTACTCCCATGTTTCATCACCAGTGATAACACAGCCCAAAACATCACTTTGCCTCTCCAAAAGGTCTTGGCAAACTTTTTTTGTGTGTGTGATTGAGTGAAAGTACACAATCCAAGTTAAATTTGCACTCCCACCTATCTGCACCTTCTTCTGCTCTCCTTGCCAGGTGACAACACACTCCTCCTTTCTGTTCTATACATTTCATATCATCCTATCAATCTCCTATCCCTTCCTCTCTGCCCTCTCCCATTGCTTTTAGTAAGAGGCCAGTAGGACAGCATCCTATAGATGCATAGAACCATAAAGTGCACAAACCATATGGTCACTCTATGTCCCCAAGTCTAATCCATTTCTGTCTGAAGAATTGACCTCAGTAATGATTTAAAAACAGGGGCAGCAACAGGTCTAGAGGCCACGCTTCTAGGGGAATTCCCAGGCCTTCAGACCATAATTGCAGTCTTTTAGTGGAGTTCCTGAGCTGCACCCCTCTTTTTCCTGTGTTGCCACTAGGACTCAATGTTGTGTGCCCTCTCGTGGCTTTCATTGGTGGTGGCCAGGCACCATCTGGTTCTTTCGGTCAAATGTTTATACAGTAACCCATACACATGGGTCTTGTCTTCTGGGGTCTTTTTCCCTCTTGTTGTTGTCTTTGGTGATCATCTCTTCCACCTGAATTGGGAACATTTGGTGTACCTCAGGATGGCAGCTTGCTATTTTTTAAGACCCCAGATGCCGTTCACCAATATGGAGTGCAGAAGAGTCTATTAGCAATAGACTAGTTTTACCAGTTGGCCTCAATGTCCCCTGAGAGCATGGTCCCTAGACACCCAGCCCTGGTATTCTATCCTTCCAATATTGGGTTAAGATTAGAAGAGTTTTCAGTTTGTGTTGAAGCCCAGTTAACTTGATCTTCTTTCTACTGCGTGCTGTCACTGCTTTCATCCAACCAAATTTCTATCAACTATTTAATCTATAGCCAGCCCTATCTCTCCCTCCCTCCCTTCCCTTGCAGCCATCGAAGAGTCTTTTCTTCTGTACGTGAATCTGTTTTTAAGTGCTTATGGTAGGGGTATCACATAATATTTGTCCTTGTGTTGCTGACTGATTTCACTCTAGAATGTCTTTCAATTGACACCAGGTTCTTTATCATTGCATAGTGTTCCACTGGATATATATATGATAGTTTCTTTATCCATTCTTCTGTTTTGGGGCATCTGGGTTGATTCCATCTTTTTGCTATTGTGGACTGTGCTGCAATAAACGTTCATGTGTATGTCTCTGTTCATGTGACTTCCCTTGATTCTGCAGGATATATTCTGAGCAGTGGGATTACTGCATCAAATGGTATATCTATTTTCAGCTTTTTAAAGAAGCACTAGATTGCTTTCCAAAGAGATTGTAGCATTTTGAAATCCTACCAGCAGTGTAGGAGAGTTCCAATTTCTCCACTGCCTCTTCAGCATTTGTTGTTTTGTGTTTTTTGGATCATGGCAATATTGTTGGGGTGAGACAGTATGTCACTGTAGTTTTAATAGCTAAGGTTGTGAGCATTTTTTCATGTGTCTCTTGGCTGCCTGGATGTCCTCTTTAATGATGTGTCTCTCCATCTCCTTTGTCCAATGCTTAATTGGGCTATTTACCCTTTTCTTGTTGATATTTCACAGTATGTTGTAGATTATGGAGATCAGACGTCAATCTGACATATAGTTGGCAAATATTTCTTCCCATTCTGTAGTTGGTCTTTTTCTTTTGATAAAGTCTTTGGATGAGCAAAAGCATTTGATTCTTAGCATTTCCCACTTACCTGTTTTCTCTTCTGTTGACCATGCTTTGTCGGATTTTGTAGTCTGTCTAAGCTGTGTATTAAAACTTTCATTGTTGATGCTACTTTTTCTTTCATGATCTTTACTGTTTTAGTTTTGATATTTAGGTCTTTTATCCAATTTGAGTTGATTTTTTTGTGTAAGGTGTGTGAGATATGGGTCTTGTCTCCATTTTTTGCAGATGGATATCCAATTTTGCCAGCACCATTTGTTAAAGAGACTGTTTTTTACCCCAGTTTACAACCTTTGGGTGTTTGTCAAGTATCACCTGTTCATAAGAGGATGGTGGCATCTCTAGGGTCTCAACTGTGTTCCATTGCTCTGTATGTCTCTTTTTGTATCAGTACCAGGCTATTTTAACTACTGTGGCAGCGTAATAGGTTCTAACTTTGGGGCATAAGAGGCCTCCCAAAGTGTTCTTCTTTGGTAGTGCTTTTCTTATCCAGGCTTTCTTTCTTTTCCAAACAAAGTTGGTGATTTGTTTCTCCACCTCATTGAAATATGTTACTGTGATTTGTATTGAGATTGCATTGTATATGTAGATTTCTTGGAGTAAAATAATCATATTCACAGTCTTAAGTCTTTCTTTCCATGAGTGGGGTACGTTTCTCCATTTATGTAAATCTGTCTTTGTATAGGTCTTTTATTTCTCTAGTTAGATTTATTCCAAGGTATTTTTATCTTTTTCGGGGTTATAGTAAATGGTATGGATTTGGTAATTTCTTCTTTAATGATTTCTCTGTTGGTATAAAGGAAGCCTACTGATTTACTTATGTTTATCTATATTATCTTACTTTGCTGAACTATTAGTTCAAGTCATTTACTTATGGATTTTTTAGGATTCTCTCCATATACAATCATATCATCTGCAAATAAGGAGATTTTTTTACTTCTTTGCCAATGTCATGCCCTTCTTTGTCTTGTCTAATTGTTCTGGCCAGAGTTTCTAGTGCAAGGTTGAATAGAATTGGTGGGGGTGGGAATCCTTGTCTAGTTCCCGTTATCAAGGGAACTTGTTTCAGTCTCTCTCCATTCAGGATGATGTAGGTGGTTGGCTTCACATAGATGGCCCTCATTGTGTTGAGGAATTTGCCTTCTATTTGTATTTTGCTGAGAGTTTTCAGCACCAATGTTGAAGTTTGTCAAATGCCTTTTCTGAATCAGCTGACAAAATCAGGTGATTTTCACCTTGTGTTATTTGTGTGGCTGCTCACATTAATTGTTTTTCTGATGTTGAAGTAGTCTTGCATCCCTGGTATGAATCCAGCTTGGTCATGATAAATTAGTTTTTTGATATATTGTTGAATTCTATTGGCAAGGATTTTTTTTTTTTTTTTTTAACATTTTTTCATCTAGTTTCATGAGAGATATTGGTCTTGGCTTCTCTTCATCAGTGACCTATACAGATATTGGTCTGTAATTTTCCTTTTTGTTGGGATCTTTCCCTGGCTTTGGTATCAGGGTTATGTTGGCTTCACAGAATTAATTTGGAGTATTCCATTCTTTTGTATGCTATAAAGTAGTCTCAGTAGTATTGGAGTTAACTCTTCTCTAAAATCTTGGTAGAATTCCGTGATGAAGCCATCTGGGTCAGGGTTTTTTATGGTTAGTAGTTTTTTTGATGACTTTTTCAATCTTTTTCTCCATGATGTTTATCAAGTTGTTCTACTTCCCTGTGTGATAATTTTGGTAGGTGATACAAATCTAGGAATTTGTCTATTTCCTCTAGGTTTTTCAATCTGGTAGAGTACAGTTTTCTGTAGTATTCTGTTATATTTTTGATTACTGTTGGATCTGTTGTGACTTCTCCCATCTCATTTCTTATTCAGGCTATTTGTTTCCTCTCCTATTTTTCTTTAATAAGTTTAGCCATCGGTTTTCAATTTTGTTCATCTTTTTGAAAAACCAGGTTTTGGTTTTAACAATTTTTTCAGTTGCTCTTCTGTACTCTAATTCATTTAGTTCTGCTCTAATCTTTATGATCTGTTTTCTTTTGGTGCTTGTGGGGTTTCTCTGTTGCTCTTTTTCTACTTATTCAAGCTGTAGGGTTAACTCTTTTGTTTGGGTCCTTTCTTCCTTCTGGGTATGTGCATTTATAGAGATAAACTGAACTCTGAGCACTGCTTTGGCTGTATTCCATAGGTTCTGTAGGGATGTGTTCTCATTTTCACTTGAATCCATCAATTTATTTACTTCATCCAAAAAGTTTTGGCAAACTTTGCCTCTCCTTTGTTTTTGATCATTAGTTAGCTCCTTCAGGACCAGTTTTCCACAGATTTTTCTCATTCTAAGCTTTTCAGTGAAGATTTTCCTATTTCTCTATCAGTGTTACATGGTCTGCTATGCTTCTCACAGTCAGTTGACAACTTTGACACACAATTCAATGAATTTTTGCAGTGTTTCCTTCTGTTCTGCTCATTACCGGCTGCCTTGGCTTCTCTTAACCAGTGACACTTTCTCTCCTCTCAGGAAAACATTTAATCCACTTGTACACTGCAATTTTCTTCATGGCATTATCCCTATAAACTTGGACTAACATGTCTCTGATTTCACTTACATTCTTTGCAAGTTTAACAAGAAATTTAATTTACTGCTCTAACTCAAGCTCCAAAATTCTCATGATAGCAAACAAAAACATACAACTGCAATAATGAATGCCACTTCACAAGACATCACCTCATGTCAACATGAACATAGCTGTTAAACACTGATATATGAAGGTTATGAAATCTCACTGAGTTATTTGTACAGTACAGCCAGCATAAAGGTCATGGGGCAAGTTTGTGAACTTGTCAGACCTCATATACCTTCTAAGAAATACTTTATTGCTTAGAAACATATATTGAAATAATGTCTAACTTTCACAGACCTGTGAAATAGAATCCATGTTTCATTTAAAAAAGGAAAACCTTTCTATTTTACAGAAGTTTGACTTATAGAATCTTTTTTAACATAGTACCCAGTCACCCAGCCTCCCCTGTAATAACACACTACATTTGTTATAATTAATGAACTAGCACTGATGTATTATTACTATCTAAAGTCCATACATTATTCAGAGTTTCTTTGTTTTTAACCTAATGTTCTTTTCCAGCATCCCATCCAGGATACATTACATTACATTTAGTTATCACATCTCCTTAGGCTTCTTTTGGCTATGACAAATTCTTGGACATTTCTTGTTTTTATTTTTTTTTGTTTGTTTGTTTTTGCGAGGAAGGTTAGACAGTTTTGAGGACTACTGTATTTTTATGTAAATAATGTGCACCCTGTATGTGTGTTTGCCAGTGGAGGATTTTAGCAAGCACTGTTATGTATTTTTAACATGTTGCCATAAAAATATATGTGATAATTACCCATTGTTGGCCACTGTTAACCGCAAGGTCAGCAGTTCAAATTCACCAGGCACTCCTTGAATATTCTGGGGGTCAATTCTACCCTGGCCCCCAGGGTTCGCCATGAGTTGGATTCAACTCAGTGGCACTTGGCTTGAGACCCATTGTTGGGCTTTTTGAGCCCACTGTTGGAATCACTGTATCAATCCATAGCATTGAGAGGCTCCTAACAAAAAAAAGAAAACTGCTGTTGTCCAGTCAATTCTACCTCATAGCAATCATATAGGACAAGTATGATGTCCTCAAGGGGCTGCTCCCTCCTGATAGCATGTCCAAAATATACAAGATGAAGTATGACTATCCTCACTTCCTAGTATTCTGGCTTTACTCCTTCCAAGACTGACTTGTTCATTTTTGGGCAGTCCATGTATATTGAATATTCTTTCCCAACACCACAAGTCAAAGGTGTCAATTCTTTGCTCTTCCTTATCCATTGTCCACCTTTCAGATGCATATGAGATGATTGAAAACACCCTGGCTCAGATCATGCACACCTTAGTTCCCAAACTAACATTTCTGTTTTCTAACTCTTTAAAGAGGTCTTTTACAGCAGATTTGCCCAAAGCACTGTAGTCTTTTGACTGCTTGACTGCTGCTTCCCTAGGTGTTGATTATGGATCCAACTAAAAATGAAATATTTAACAACTTTAATCTTTTCTCCATTGATAAGTGTTACTTATTGGTTCAATTGTGAAGATTTATGTCTTTATGTTGAAGTATAATCCATAATGAAGACTATAATCTTTGTCCTTCATCAGTAAGTATTTCTAGTCCTTTTCATTTTCAGCAACAAAGGTTGTGTCATCTGCATGTGGCAGGTTGTTGAGTCTTCCTCCAATCTTCTTCATCTGCTCAACTTCTCGGACTGTTTGCTCAGCTTACAGATTTCATAAGTATGGTGGAAGGATATAACCCTGATACACACCTTTCTTGACTAAAACATGCAGTATCCTCTTGTTTTATTCCAACAACTGCTTTTTGATGTATGTATAGGTTCTTCATGAACACAATTAAGTGTTATGGAATTCCCATTCCCATTCATCACAATGAGATAGATCACTTCACAATAATAGTAGGAGACTTCTGCACTCCACTTTCAGTAAGGGACAGATCATACAAAAAACAGCTCAGTAAAGATATAGAGGATCTTGTGACAATCAAGCCTCATCAACATATACAGAACTTTTAACCAACAACAGATTAAGTACACCTTCTCCAATACACGTGAAACATTCTCCAGAATAGACCATATATTAGGACATAAAGCAAGTCCTAAAAAAATCCAGTCCACTGAATTATTGCAAAGCATCTTCTTGCACTGCAAAGCCATAAAAGTTGAAATCAATAGCAGAAAAAATAATAGGTAGAAGTCTGAATTCATGGAAACTGAATAAAACCTTGTGCAAAATCTGTGTGTTATAGATACAATCAAGGATGCAGTAAATACATTTATAGAATCGAATGAGAATAAAAATACAACCTACCAGAACCTATAGGATACAGCAAAAGTATGTGCTCAAAGCTCAGTTTATCTCTGTAAATGCATATATCCAGAATGAAGAAAGGGCCCATACCAAAGAATTAACCCTACAACTTCAACAAGTAGAAAGAGAGTAATAAAGTAATCCCTCAGGCACCAGGAAAATAACAACAACAACAAAACATAATAAAGATTAGAGCATAACTGGATAAATTAGAGAATAGAAGAACAATTGAAAAGATTAACTAAAACAAAACCTGGTTCTTTGAAAATGTATACAAAATTCGTAAACCATCTGTAAACTTACAAAAGAAAAACAGGAGAGGAAACAAAAACCCAAATAAGAAATGAGATGGGAGATCTCATACCAGACCCAAGCAAAATTAAAAGTTTCACAACAGAATACTACAAAAGACTGTACTCTAACAGATTTGAAAACTTAGAAGAAATGGGCAATTTTCTAGATTCACATCACCTACCAAAATTATCACAGGGAGAAGTAGAACAACTTAACAAACCCCTCAAAAAAAGAACAGATTGGAAAAGCAACTATAAGACTACTGTCAAAAAGTCCTGGCCCAGATAGCTTCACTGGAGAATTCTACCAGGTTCTTAGAGAGGAGTCAATTCCAATGCTACTGAGGCTATTTCACAGCATAGAATAGGATGGAATAATCCCATATTCATTCTATGAAGCCTGCATAACCCTGATATCAAAGCCAGGGAAAGCTTTCACACAAAAAAGAAAATTACAGACCAATATCACTCACAATCATTGATGCAAAAACCTTCAACAAAATTCCAGCCAATAGAATTCAGCAACATTAAAAAAAAATCATCATCACCAAGTTGGATTCATGCCAGGATGCAAGTGTGGTTTAACATCAGAAAAACAATTAATGTGATCAACCATATAAATAACTCAAAGGATAAGAATCACCTGATTTTGTCAACTGATGCAGAAATGGCATTTGACAAAGTTCAACACCCATTTACGTTAAATACTCTCAGCAAAACAGGAATAGAGGGGAAATTCCTTGATGCAATGAGTAGCATCTATGCAAAGCCAAAGGGCTAAATCATTCTGAATGGAGACAGACTGTGAGAATTCCCCTTGAGAATGACAATTAGGCAAGGATGCACACTGTTACCACCTCTATTCAACCTTGTTCCATAGGTTCTATCCAGAGCAATCAGACAAGACAAATAAAAGCCATCTGTGCTGGTAAAGATGAAGTAAAAATCTCCCTATTTGCAAATGTTGCAATTGCATATGCAGAGAACTCTAAAGAATCTATACCTAAACTACTGGAACTAATAGAAGAGTTCACCAGGTATCAGGACAGAAGATAAACACGAGTAAATCAGTAGGTTTCCTTTACACCAATGAAGAGAATATCAAAGAAGAAACCACCAAATCAGTACCATTCACTATAGCCCCCCAAGAAGAATGAATACCTAGGAATAAATCCAACCAGAGAAACAAGAGACCTATACAGAGAAAATTACGAGACATTATTGCAAGAGACCAAGAGATGTATGTAAGTGGACAAACCTACCCTGCTCATGAATAGGAAGAATTTGTGCAAATGCTATTTTACTCAAAGCAATCTACATATACAATGCAATCCCAATACAAATTCCAGTGTCATTTTTTAATGAGATGGAGAAATAAATCACTAACCTTGTTTGTAAAGGGAAGACATCCCGGGTAAGAAAAGCACTACTGAGGAACAGGAACACAGTGGGAGGCCTCATACTACTCAACCTTAGAACCTATTATTATACTGCCACAGTAGTCAAAATAGGCTGGTACTGGTACAAAAAGAGGATGGAACAGAGTTGAGACCTCAGAGATGCCACCATCCTCTTATGAACAGGTGATACTCAACAAATGTCCAAAGGTCATAAACTGGAGTAAAAACAGTCTCTTTAACAAATGGTGCTGGTAAAATTGGATATCCATCTGGAAAAAACTGAAACAGAACTCATATCTCACGTGTTACACAAAAGCTAACTCAAAAGGGACCAAAGACCTAAATATCAAATCTAAAATGATAAAAATAGAAAAATTAGGTTCAACAATGGAAGTTCTAGTACACAGTTTAGGCAGACATCAAAATCTGAGAAACAATGCACAATCAACAGAAGAAAAAACAGGCAAACGGAAACTACCAAGAGTCCAACACTTTCGCTCATCCAAAGAATTCATCAAGAGAATTAAAAGACTACTGACAGAACGGGAAAAAATATTAGGGAACTACATGTTGGACTGACATTTGATTTCCATAATCTACAATGTATTGTAAAATCTCAACAAGATAAAAGTAAATAACCCAGTTAAGCAATGGGAAAAGGAGATAGGCACACGCTTTACCAAGGAAGACATCCAAGCAGCCAAAAGACATATGATGAAATGCTCACGATCATTAGCTGTTAGTGGAATACAAATCAAAACTACAAAGAGATACCATCTCACCCTAGCAAGGTTGGCCATAATCCAGAAAACACAAAAGAACAAAAGCTGGAGAGGCTGTGGAGAGATTGGAACTCTCCTACACTGCTAATGGGACTTCAAAATGGCACAACCTCTTTGGAAAGCAATTTGGCACTTCCCTAAAAAGCTAGAAATAGACATACCATTTGTTGCAGTCATCCCACTGCTCAAAGTATGTTGCACAGAAATAAGGGCAGTCAAACAAACAGATACATGCACATGAATGTTTATTGCAGCACTGTCCACAATAGCAAAAAGATGGAATCAACCTAGCTGCCTATCAACAGATGAATAGATAAATGAATTCTTGCACATATAGTCAGTGGAACACTATGCAATCACAGAGAACAATGATGGTTTCAGCAAACTTCTCACAACCTTGTTTCAAGTGGAAGACATTATGCTGAGTGAAATCAGTCAGCAGTAAAAGGACAAATGCTGTATGAGACCCTTGCTATAAGGACTTGAAAATAGACTATGCACAGAAGAAAAGACATCTTGTTAGCTACAAGGATGGGGAAGGAGAGAGAACATTGGTCATAGGTTAGATAATCAATAGAAACTTGGTTAGGTGAAAGCAGTGACAGTGCACAGTAGAGAGCAGGTCAACTTAACTGGACTTCACCATAAACAGAAAGGTCTTCTAAACTCAGTCTACTATTTCAAAGGATACAGGAACAGGAACAGGGGTCTAGGGACCATGTATTCAGAAGACAGTAAATCCAATTGGCATAACTAGTCTATTGCTAGGAGAGTCTTCTGCAGCCCATATTGGTGAGAGACATCTGGGGTCTTAAAAGCTAGCAAGCTGCCACTTGAGGTACAACAAATGGTCCCAACTTATCTAGAACAGATGATCACCAAGAACAACTAAGATACCGGGAAAAAGGCCCAGGAGACAGAAGGACCCGCGTGAATGGGAGACTGTATCAACATGAGACCAGAGGAACCAGATGCCACCACCAATGACAGCTGTGACAGAGAAGATAATGAGGCAACATGAGAAAAAAAGGTGTGCAGGCCAAGAACTGAAAGAACTGAATTGATGGTCCAACAGCATGGAGGGTCCCCAGAAAACATGGCTCCCAGACGTGCTACTGTCCCTTACCGAAAATCAGTAATGAGTCAGCTCTTCAGATAAGAATGGACTGGACTTGAGGACACAATGTGACCATGTGGTGTGTGTCCTTTATGGTTCAATGCATTTACAGGAGGCTGTTCTACTACTTTCTTTCTAGATGGGAGAGAAGAGGGTCGAGAAAGTGGGGGAATAGATGCTTGTTAAGAGGATGCTAGATATATAGAGTGAAAAAGGAAGAGTGTGCTGTTACCGGGTGGGGAGAGCAGATCGCACTGCAGATAGACAAGCCTGCAAAACTGATTTAGATTGTACACTTTCACTTAGTCACAATTTAAAAAAAAAGATAATTGAAGAAAAATTCACAGAAAGAAAGCTATACGCTTGATTTTCTTAATTCTTAAGGACAAATTAAAAGGCAAAAGGCAACAGAGAAGTTGCATTTTGATCTCAATCTTGAACAGCAGTTAAATAATGCAGAAATTGTTCATCCTCCAATCATGAAGACATTCTTTGGTTCAACAAAGGAGCTGCTGGCAGTTTTTAAGTTTATAGATTGCTATTTATTCAACATTAATGTTCAAGTTTAGAATGATGGCATTCTTCTCTGGCTGCAAACAAGACACTTCATGATGTAACTAGGATGGTAGAATTTGAAAGGCATTGCTCAAATTTTCGTCTACTTAAAAATCTCTTTAAGGAGGCTAATATGATCATTCCCATATCTCAGAGGAAATATTTCAGACTACTTGTTTCAAGATCACAGTAATATGAGGAGACAGAGCAGTGTCTTTAACTCAGATCTACTCTTTCCAGTGTTAGTGCTAAGCACTTGTCTTTTCAACTTTCCATGAAAAAATTCAGATTGAAGTGTACCAGCTGCTGAGATACTATACTTCTTGGATCTTTCTCATGCCTGTGTATCTTTTCAAAGATGTCTGTACAGTGGACAGCCTTGGAAGATTGAGCAACAAGTGCATGTACTTACTGTCCATTAAAAAAACAGAGGAGTGAGGCATTCCTTAAGCTCAAGATTTCTGTCCTGCATCACAACACTGTGTGTAGAAGTATCAGCTTGCTCTATTATTATTATCTCATAGGAATTGAGCTTAGAGAACAGTGATAAGACAATGCTGACACTGGCTACTATTTTTTTGAGAATAATAAAGTCCTTGTTGGAAATGAAATAAAACAAAGCCTTTCTTAATTGGAAGTAGAGTAGCTTCTGTAGTGACTAATGTTTATTATTATTTTGAGGACACTCTTAAAGAATATAAAATTATTAATACAAAATTAAGTCAAGAGCCTTAGAAGGGTTCCAGTAAGTGAGAGGCCTTAAAATAAAATTTCCATTCATGGTAAATCCATTTTGGCCATAATTTTCCATTTTTACAAATGGCTCAGAATGACTTTTCATTCCTTAGACTCCATGTGTGTCCGAAACAGTGCCTCATTTTTTATGATAGCTCTTGATTTTGGTGAAGAAACAATCTTTGTTTTGTGATAGAATATCATTCCCAAGCCATAATTTCTTCATCGTTCTTACGGCTTGATTGGTGTCCCAGTGGTAGAATGATTAAGAACTGGGCTGCTAACAAAAAAGGTGAGCGGCTCAAATCCACCAGCCACTGCTTGGAAACCAGGTGGGACAGTTCTACACACAGAGTTGCTATGAGTCTGAATCGACCACCCAATAATGGATTTGGTTTTTGGTTAATATGTTGCTTGGATTTATGGATATTCCGAGGAGTATTTTGATTTTTCATCTACTGACACTATCACCTAAGTGAGATTAATGTCTTCATCAAATTGATTTTTAAATATCTATCCTGGTGATACAAATAATTAAATTCCAGCACTCGGCTTGGCCGACTATAGTTGGTTAAAATTCCCGAAAACCTGAATTCCTGGGAGTTGTACAGTGAATGGCGATATAGTTTCAAACTGTGTCTGTGATGGCTCTATGATGTTTGAAATGAGAGGAAAACCACATTCTGCATTACACTCTGAAAGCAGAAAATTATCTTCTGGGGACAGCAGTAAAGAAGAAAAAAATAGCTTAATGATTTTCTTGTGTAAAAAGAAATTATGCTGTTTTTTTTATCACAGTGAAAGGTTGAAATAGTTAAAATAATTCACAGCTTGTGTTCGTGTAGTACTCCCATGAAAAAGCAATTCTAGGTTAAACATTACCAGATATTCACTTGAACTCATGAAATACAGAAATCAACATACTACCAAGAAAATTAATTCATTTCACTTACTTTTGAAATGTTACTCGATCGACTTGCAGATCGCCCTAAGGACTTGTCATTCTGAAAAATGAAAGAAATTGATTAGAAGTATGACACAAGCTTTATACCTCTGAGAGAAAAAAGCACAACACCATCAAAACCACAGAGGCTCTTTGTATTATTTTCACTGTTAAACTACTAATTGCTCACCAAGGATGGCTCTGCTCTTAACAAATTATATTCACCTAGAATATATTAATTTCTTTTTGAAAGTGTTAAACTGACATCTGAGTATTTATTAATATCCTAGGACTTATTTTCAGGAGATGCTTATTACACCAGAAAAACCTGTGCTATCTTTTTGTAGATAAAATTAGACAAATGAGAATACAGTTTATAATTTCCTTTTTCTTTTTGCTACCAGGAAATTCTGAGTCAGTTTTGGTTTTCAGAGGCAATAAACATTTCATCCCAAGTACATGATACATACATGTAACTCTTTTTCTTCTAAAATGCACTTTATTGGTCTTTTTGTTATTTCATATGCTTTTTAAATATGTAAACAATTCTTAATTGTAGCCCTTGTTCCTTAAAACATTTCCAGTTTAGCAGGAAATAAGCATTAAAAAGTTTAGTGTATGAAATATTTTTAAAAAATCATACAGTTTTAGAGTAGAAAACGACATTAAAGAGTTGAACTCCCTGTTTTGAACCTCAAAGCCATTCCTTCCTTGACAATCATAGGGTTAATAGTCACACGAGTTCCAGCCCTGGTCATTAGTCCTGTACAGTTATTCTTTCTACTATGCCAATAATCCAATAGTAAATAATTGATCGACAAACCAGAATTTATAAGCACTGTGTGTGTCTTATGTATAGGAAAAGATCACAATGTATCTCTTTTTCTATAGGTGAAATATCGTTGGGAGAATGCTTTCTCAAAGATTCCAAATGTTTCTGAAGGATCTAACTACATTGCTAGTGAAATACTTTACAAATATGCTAATTATCTTTTCGTGGACATCTAGACTTGCCATCAAGAAGAACCAGGTTGTTACAGATTTCAAAGGGAAGCTTGAGAAGACAAAATAAAATATTATATTGACATGTGCAAAGAGCTGGTTATAGAAAACCAAAAGGGAAGAACATGTTCTGTATTTGTCAAGCTGAAAGAACTAAAGAAAAAATTCAAGCCTCGTGTTGTAATAGTGAAGGATTCTTCAGAGAAAACATTAAACGACTCAGGAGGGCATCAAAAGAAGATGCAAGAAATACACAGAATCATTATACCAGAAAGAACTGGTTAATGTTCAGCCATTTGAAGACTTAGCGTATGATCAGGAACTGATGGTGCTGAAGGAAGAAGTTGAAGCTGAATTAAAGCCATTGGTGAAACACAGGGCTTCAGGAATTGATGGATATCAACTGAGATATTTCAAGAAACAGAGGCAGTGCTGGAAGTGCTCCTTTATCCATGCTAAGAAATTTTGTGAACAGCTACCTGGCCAACTAACTGGGTAAGATCCATGTTTATGCTCATTCCAAAGAAAGGTGATCCAGCCAAATAAGGAAATTACTGAACAATATCATAAATATCACACACAAATAAAATTTTGCTCAAGATCATTCAAACGTGACTGCAACAGTATATTGATGAGGAACTGCCAGAAATTCAAGCCAGATTCAGAAGAGGAGATGGAACCAAGGATATCGTAGCTAATGTCAGATGGATCTTGGCCGAGAGTAGAGAATACCTGAAAGACATATATCTGTGTTTCACTGACTATGCAAAGGTATTTGACTGCATAAACCTTAACAAATTGTGGCTAAGATTGTGAGAATGGGAATTCTAGAACACTTGTGCTCGGCACTTGGCTGGCTTGGCAAGGAATCTGTACATGGATCAAGAGACAGTCATGCAAATAGAACAAGGGGATGCTACATTGTTTAAAGTCAGAAAGGGTATTGTATCCTTTCACCATAACTTTTCAAACTGTATATGAGAAAATAATCCAAGGAGCTGGATTATATGAGAAGAATGAGGCATCAGGACTGGAGCTTGACTCATTAACAGCTTGCATCACACAGATGGCACCACCTTACTTGCTGGAAGTGAAAAGTATTTGAAACACTTACTAACGAAGATTCAAGACCTCAGCCTTCATTATGGATGGCACCTCAACATCAAGAAAATAAAAATCCTAACAACTGAACCACTAAGCAACATTGTGATAAATGGAGAAAAGATTGAGGTCGTCAAGGATTTCATTTGATTTGGCTTCAGAACGGTCACTCATGGAAGCAGCAGTTAAGAAATCAAAAGATGCAGTACGTTGGGAAAATCTGATGCAAAGAACTTCTGTAAAGTACTGAAAAGTTGAGATGTCTGACCCGAGCCATGGTATTTTCATTTGCATCACATGCGTGCAAAAGCTGGACAAAGAACAAGGAAGACAGAAGAACTGATGTGTTAGAATTGTGGTATCTGAGAAGGGTACTGAATGTATGTACCACAGGCTTTCAAAAGAACAAACAACTCTGTTCTGGGAGAAGTACGATCAGGGTGCTCCTTGGAAGCAAAGATGCTGAGACTGTATCTTACATATTTTGGACGTGTTATCAGGGGGGATCAGTCTCTGGAGAATGACATCATGCTTGGTAAAGTGTAAATTCAGCAAAAAAGAAGACCCTCAACGAGACAGATTGACACAGCAGCAGCAACAATGGGCTTCAGCATACAGATGGTTGTGGACGTGGAGCAAGACAGGGTAGTGTTTCATTCTGTTGTGCACATGGTTACTATGAGTTTGAATCCACTCTATGGCACCTAACCACCACCAACAAGTTTCTGTGCAAACTGTTTGCCTGAAATAGTCCACAGTGACTGCTTAAGGCAACTTCAGAAACACACTGATGAGTGGTTAAGGTAAGCATGTTAATGTGAAAAAACAGTGGCTTCATGTATTGCAACCTGTCACTGTGTCGTGCATGGAATTACAGATACTGTAGCTGAACAGCACTTTTTCCTTTACACGAAACATACAGTCACTGATATTATTTCAGACTGAGATGAGTCACAGTGATACCAAGTTAACACTTCCTAACAGCCCATGATCCAGCTGAAGATTAATGCTGCTTGCAGACATTTTTCCTTGATTAGCTTCCTTGGGTGATGGAGAGAGGCACTTTTTTACTGACATCTCAATTCATCTTCTAGAGACTAGCAAACAAAATCACTTCATTGTTTCTTCTTAATGGCAATTGATGCTTCTGAAACAATATTGTGCAGGTCAGAGGTAAATAAGCTGCATAACGTAATAGCGTTTTGGAGGTAGGAGTTGTAATAGCTGTGTTATGTTTCCTTTATTTATGTGTTTTTTTGAGAACTTGATTAAGACCTATGATTGAGAGGTGCTGTAGCAGGAACCACAGAGTACTACAGGAAGTTTAGTTTAGCATCAGATTACTTCATTTTATCTCAAGTCAAAAAGTACTTCGTGATTTTTTCAGGTAAAACAAGGAAGGCCAATTGCCCTCCACAACTGTAAAAAGGTTCACTCTAGAGCTAGCTAAGTAGATAATTCTCAGACTTTTCAACAACCTCCACTACATTAATGATGAAGAAACGCCTGCATGCTTCATCTAATATTTCAAGTGATCTTTTAACTTGGAAGGTGTGGGCTGCGATTGTCTCTGAACCTAAGGTCAGGCATTAAAGAAACAACGCAGGCAAGAGTTTAAATTTTTGCCGTGACTAAGTTCTCCATTGTTTCCTTTCCAGAGCACAGAAGAGTAAGTCTGTTAGTTGATAAAGGGTGGAATAGAGTAGCATATGCTTTTGCTGTGTGGGTACAGAAGTACAGGGAGATAGGGACTTGAACCTGTGGTAGTGTCTAGCTCTGGCAGGTGTATACTGTTTGATGCTCCCTGACGTCAGTTTCCTCATTGTAAGATGGAGGAGAGTTATCCTGAAGACTGTTGTAAGGATGAGATAGAAATGAAAGTATTTTCTAGATTGAAGGATTAAAATATTTCCACTATTATTCATAGGTTGAAGAAACACCATAAAAACTTTCTCAAAAATCATGATAATCATCATCACAGATTACTAGAATCATAATTTTAACATAAACCTCTTAGTTTCTAAAACCTGAAATTGTTTACATATTGTAAATTAGATTCTGCATATAATGTCTAACAATGAAAAAACAAAAATTCTTTACCTACAGAAATTTAAGGAAGTTTAGTTATTTTTGCCTTTGAGATAGAGTGCCAGAATTTTTTCTCTATTCTGGAAAATGTTTATAGCTACACGTCCAATTTGCTACTAATTAATTGGGTGGCTTGTTCCATTGCAATGTACATTAGTCATACTTTCTTTGATTAACATACTTCTTTGTACATTAGTCATACTTTCATCATACCTCATTACAATCAGCTTATATTTCTGTCACCTTAGATTAAATAAATAGATACTGTCTCAGGAACTTAGCATAACTTCTTGGGACTGAAATTATTGTGACTTCATAGGGAACAAAAGTTAAAACCAAAGAGAACTGATAACAAGTATTGATGAAAAGTGTGAAATCATAAAGCAGTAGTGTCAAATCTTAGCAGACTGTTTACAGGGTAAGAAAATGCTAGTTTCATGAGCCTTTTAATGTGATCAGGAAGTTTCAAATTTGTGGGGTTTTTAATGAATCTATCTGATATTGTTAGTTTTGCAAGTATTGTCAGTTTGTTAGCTTTGTTTTGTGATAATTTTTATTTTATTCAAATATGATCTTACTGAAAATGGCTATATATATATAAGGTAAATATTATTGACAAATATAAAACCATTACCAAAATGTTTCCTGACATAATTTTAATGTTAAACTCTAATGAAAGAGGTATAAAACAAAACAAAAAGAAACCCACTGCCGTTGAGTCAATTCTGACTCATAGTGACCCTATAAGTTAGAGTAAAACTGCCCCATAGAGTTCCCAAGGAGCACCTGTTAGATTTGAGCTGCCAATCTTTTGATTAGCAGCCACAGAACATAACCACTACCCCACCAGGGTTTCCTGAGACAGACATAGCTCTAATTGTCTGTGTCAGAGAGTTTATAATGATGTTGAAACATCTGTCTGTCTACTTGCAAATTCTCTGTAGTTTGGAGGAGGAAGAAAAAACTAATTCTGATTAAAGCAACCAGTATAAAAAAGCCTTGCACAGACCACCGATCTGATGTCATTCTGTATTTTTTTTTTCTTTGCTTTATTTCTAATCTATAAGGCAAGAATATTTGAAAAGGATGTGATTTGGGAGGTCATCTATGAGCTGTAAGTAGAATATGGGACTATTTTCTAGTGAAATGAAAGATTAGAAGACAGTTTTGTTTTTTTTTAACGTGAGGTGCAAGGACATAAAGGAATTGGTGATGTAACAAAATGTTGATTAAATAGATACATAGAAAAATCTCATAGCAGCTAAAAATGCAAAATGTCCTCTTTAATGTCCATGAAACATTAAAAAAAATGATTTGGTCTCAAATAATACCTTAAAAAAAATTCTCAAACAGAGATTATTCGGGATACTTTCTCTGTTAGTAAGCCCATAAAAACAGCAATAAAACTCCGAAAGGTGACTAAAAAAATCTTAATTACCTGGAAATTAATTAACACATATTTAGATAATGACTGGTCCAAAAAACAAAAGTTCTCTAGAAAATTCTGCCTACAAAATATCACACTAAAACCTATCAAACACACAATATCTGTATCCAGACAAAATTATGATTATTAAAGAATACAATGAAATAAAAGAATGTAGTAAAAATAAAGCAAGTGATTACATTGTATAAAGCTACAATGAATTCAACTGACATAAATAAGATGGAGGATAAAGGAATATTTATTAATGCAGGTACTTTGAAAACAATTACAAAATAAAGTTGATGAAACCAATTAAGGAAAAGATCAAATATGCTAAGAATGAAAAGAAAGAAATAACCAGACTCATAAAAGACCAGAAAAACTATTTTTTAAAAAAGGCTGAAATGTAACATTCTAAAAAATTTGAGAGCCTAGAGAAAATAAATCATATTCTAGAAAAATAAAATTTTCCAGAATTTATTTAAGAAGAAAAGGAACATTTGAATAGAAAATTAACATAGAAGATACTGGAAAAGTGAATAAAAGTCTACATATTCCTAAAAAGCCATAAGGATATGATGATTTCACAACTGAATTGTAATTTAATTTTAAAGTGTGTAATTCCAATTTTATTTATACCATTGTAAAAAGAAAGTTCTCTAATTCTTGTTATTAATACTGCATATATTTAATTCTAAATGCATTAAGACAGTATGAAAGGAGGAAGAGGAATAAAAAGGAGAAAGAGAAGGAAAAAAATAAAGAACTGGGAAAAAGGGGAAAGGAAACTGCTTTAATCTGATCTTGCATTAAAAATGCAAAAATTATTTAAGGAGGCTTTGGTAAGTTCCTTTGCAAAAAAGGAACGTGTTACCATCCAGTTGACTCCATCTCATAGCAACCCTATAGAACACAGTGCAACTGCCAGTAGTTTCCAAGAGGGTTTCCAATCTACTAAACACTCCTCAAATTATCTGCTTGGGAAGTGGCATCTATTTCTTCCTAGATTCTGGTAGACAAAAGCTGTCTTTTGCATTCTTCTTGTAGTTTAGTTTTTATTATATCTTGTCCTTCATTTGTTGAATTAAGATCACGGAATGCTACTCTTGGAAATGTGGCAATATTTTATCAGTCACAAACTGCAGCTGTTAGTCATGCTTTCTTTCACAATTATCTTACTTTGGCCACCAAAAGAAAAATTTACTTGCTGTATTGTGTCTTCCAAAAATTATTTATTTATTGTGATTGAGTGAAAGTGTACAAACCGTTTATGTTTGCACGCCTGCTTATATGCAGCTCCTTCTGCTCTCCTTGCCCAGTGACAACACACTCCTCCTTTCTGTTCCATGTATGTCATATCCTTAACATCCTATATAACATGTCATATCTTTAACAATCTCCTGTTCCCTCCTCTCCACCTGTCTTTAGTAAGAGGCCAGTAGGATGACCATAAAGTGCACAGACGATATGGTCACTCTGTGTCGCTGAGTCCAATCCATTCCTTTCCGAAGAGTTGACCTCAGTAATGGTTTATGATTGGGGCAGCATCAGGTCTAGGGGCCATGCTCCCAGGGGAACCCCCAGGCCTTTAGATCATCAACTGCAGTCTTTTAGTGGAGTTCTCAGGGTGCACTCCTTTTTATTCTCATGTTGCTACTGGGACTCAACTTTGTGAGCCCCATCACAGCTGTCACTGGTGGTGGCCAGTCACCACCTGGTTCTTCTGGTCACATGTTAATGTAGTCACCCATTCACATGGGTCTTTCTGTCTTCTAGATTCTCTTTCCCCCATTTCATTGTTGTCCTTGTTTGGCATCTGTTCCTGCTGAGTTGGGACCATTTGCTGTACCTAGCTTGCTAGCTCTTGAGACCCTAGACACCATTCACAAATATGCGGTGCAGAAGACTCTCTTAGCAATAGGCTAGTTATGCCAATTGGACTTGATATCCCCTGAGAGCCTGGTCCCCCAACCCCTACTCCTAGTATTCTGTCCTTGTGTAATGGATTAAGATTAGAAGAGTTTTCAGGTTATGCTGGAGTCCGGTACTGTCACTGATTTCACCTAACCCCCTCTTCCTCTCTTCCTCCCTCACCCCTTCCTCCCCTCTTCCCCTCCCTCCTTCCCCTGCAGCTGTCAAAGAGTCTTCTTCTGTACATGAATCTGTTTTTAAGTCCTTACAGTAGGGGTCTCATACAATATTTGTGCTGGCACCACTGACTAATTTCACTCAACATGTCTTCCAGTTGAAACCAGGCTGTGAGATGCTTCCTGAAATCATCATTGTTCTTTATCGTTGCATAGTGTTCCATTGAGTATGTATACCATAGTTCCTTTATCCATTCAGCTGTTGTTGGGCATTTGATTCTCTCTTTTTGCTACTTGGACTGTGCTGCAATCAACATTC
Organism: Heterohyrax brucei; assembly: GCA_028571685.1. NCBI lineage: Eukaryota > Metazoa > Chordata > Mammalia > Hyracoidea > Procaviidae > Heterohyrax > Heterohyrax brucei. The sequence continues at coordinate 136,132,646 of CM053150.1, forward strand.
GTGTGCATGTCTCTGTATGACTGCCTTTGCTTCTACAGGATATATTCCAAGCAGTGGAGTTACTGGATCAAATAGTGTATCTATTTCTAGCTTTTTAAGGAAGCACCAGATTGCTTTCCAAAGAGGTTGCACCATTTTGCAATCCCACCAACAGTGGGAGATAGGAGAGTTCCCATTTCTCCACAGCCTCTCCAGCATTTGTTGTTTTGTGTTTTTTGGATCATGGCCAACCTTGTTGGGGTGAGATGATATCTCATCATCGTTTTTATTTGAATTTCTGTAATAGCTAATGATTGTGAGCATTTCCTCATCTGTCTTTATGCTGCCTGGATCTCCTCTTTAGAGAAGAGTCTGTCCATCTCCTTTGTCCATTGCTTCATTGGGTTATTTATCCTTTTCTTGTTGATATTTTGCAGTACCTTGTAGATTTTGGAGATCAGACGTTGGTCTGACGTATAGTTGCCAAAAATGTTTTCTCATTCTGTAGGTGTTCTTTTCTTTTGATAGTTTTTGGATGAGCATAAGTGTTTGATTCTTAGTACTTCCCATTGGTCAATTTTCTCTTCCGTTGATCATGCTTTGTCAGATTTAGAAGTCTGTCTACATTGTGTATTAAAACTTCCATTGTTGATCCTACTTTTTCGTGCATGAGCTTTATCATTTTAGGTTTGATATTTAGGTCTTTCATCCAGTTTGAGTTGATTTTTGTATCAGGTGTGAGTTATGGGTCTTGTGTCCATTTGTTGCAGATGGATATCCAATTTTGCCAGCACCGTTTGTTAGACTGTTTTCACCCCAGTTCAAAATCTTAGGGCCTTTGTCGAATATCAACTATTCACAGCTTTTCTGGGGTCTCAGCTCTGTTCCATTGGTATACATGTCTCTTTTTCTTCAAAAAAAATCCTTTTCTTATGATTGTTTTTCCCATGAATGCTGTCTTAGGCTGGGTTTTCTAGGGAAGCAAAACCAGTAACACGTGTAGGTACAAGGTAAGATTTATAACAGATAGATAGATAGATAGATACAAATATAGGAAACAGCTCACATAATCACAGAAGCTGAATGTCCCAAGCTCTGGCACAAGCCTCACTTGGCCACAGAAGCTGAGGAACCCAAGGTCAGCAAGTCAGAGACCAGAGTTCTAGATCACCGGTTGTGTAGGTCAGTGGATCCCAAGCTGGTGGCGAGGTGAAGCGACAGAGGCTGGCAAAACCAGGATCGGCAGGTCAGGGAGCAGGAGCGGCAGAAGCTGGCAAACCCAGGATCAGCAGGTCAGGGAGCAGGACTCTTAAGTGCCGACTGAAAGGACTGATAAGTCCAACAGCTGCTAGCTCAAGTTCCGGAACCAGACACTGGAAGAAGAGATCAGGAGCTCCTGGCCACTTGAGCGACCAGCAGCCGTAGTAAAAGGTTGCGAGATGAGATCCGAGGGGCAGGGACCCACCACAAACTCTGCCCTGTCACTTAATACAGCAGCCAAATATGTAGTAGCCAAGTTGACATAATCCTGACCACCACAAATGCTAATAGTGTATTGATTCTTAGGCTATTTTTATTTAAAGCTTTCAAAGCACTGTTTGTGTAAGAAATATATTGCTGTGTTCTGGGGTCTTTATTTAAGACTGAACACATTAGAAACTAAATGTTTGAAATCTATCAAATAGTGTTGCTGTTGTTTTCTTTAATCATTCGTCATTTTTGTTTTCCATGCTATTAAGAGATGTGTTTTTTTTCTTTTGAACATTTTATTGTGGTTTGGGTGAAAGCTGACAGAGAATATTAGTTTCCATTCAGCAATTTTTACACATTTTCATTCAGGGCATTTGTAAGTCAATCGATGTGAGGGCCTTCTCCCCACTTCCTTCCTGAGTTCTCCAATTTGCATATTTTTTCCTGTCCCTTCCTGCCTTCAGAACTTTGTTTTGAGACAAATGCTGCGCTTTTGGTCTCAGGTTGTTGATTTTTCTGAGGAGTATTTTCCTCACTGGTGCTGTTGTTCACTTTATATGCCTCTCTGTTGTTTGGCTGAAAGCTGATCTACAGGAGGGCACTCAGTTCCAGGACTGAATGATGCCTAAGAGCTTTAGGTTGCCCTCGTGGCACAGTGGTTAAGAGTTTGGCTAGAAACCGAAAGGTCAGCTATTAGACTCTACCGGCCGCTCTTTGGAAACCATGTGGGTTTCTATGAATCAGAATTTACTAGATGGCAATAGGTTTGGTTTTTGGAAGGGCCTTCATCTTGGCGGGGGGATCCCACAGTTTCCATCAGACCAATGAATTTGGTCTTTAAAAAAAAAATTTGTTCTACAGTTTTCTCCCACTCTGCCCCAGACTTTTTTATTGTAAACCTTCACAGGGTGTTGGTAGTGGTGGCCAGGCGCCATCTAGTTCTTTTCAGACTAGTGGAGGCTATAATTTATGTGGTCCATTAGTTCTTTGACTAATTATTTCCTTGAGACATTGATTTTCTTCACTCTTCTTTGCTCTGACAGGAAGTGGTCAATATTTGTGTCTTAGCGGGCCACTCACAAGCTCTTACAACCTTGGTTGCTACTCACCAAAGTAGGATGTAGAACAAAGAATTTAGAACATTGTCTTTATAGACTGTTAAACCAATTGATTTAAATGTCCCCTGAGGTTGTAGTCCTAAACCGTCAAGTCCAGTGACTCAGTCACTTGAGGTGTTTGGTTACGGCTAAAATGTTTTTGTAACTACGTCCCCAATGTGCACTACTGTATACGTGGATATAGTAGCAGCACATACAAATGCATGTGTAGAAATAGCCTTTGCTAAACCTATGTATGTTCTTAGATGTACTCCCACATGCTGTCTACACCTGTTGAAATTATATACCTACCTATGTTTCCACTTGTAAATGATTGTTTGTTATTACTGTTATTGGATTGTACTGGATTGTTATTACTGTTATAGGATTGTATATATGGTAGTATTTATTATTGTTGCCTTTTGCACTTGAGTACCTCTCAGCATCTCCCTTTGCCTTAATTACATTATGCTGACTTGCACCATACTGTGTATCGCCTTTCCTTTCGCCTAGTCTCTTCTATTTAGTTAGTGATTTTCCTCCATCTTAATTATCTGGTGCTGCTGTAACGGAAATACCACAAGTCGATGGCTTTAATAAAGAGAAATTTATTTCCTCACAGTAAAGTAGGCTAAGTGTCCAACTTCAGGGTATCAATTCTAGGGGAAGTCTTTGCCTCTTGGCTTTGAAGAAAGATCCTTGTCCTCAGTGTTTCCCTGGACTGGGAGTTTCTAAGATAGGGACTCTGGGCCCTCTCCAAAGGATGCACTCTGCTCTCAGGGTTAAGAGGTCCCCAACTCCCTGCTTGCTTCCTTTTTCTTTATATCCCAAACAATTGCTTCAAGGCACAATACAGTCTTACAGATTGAGTCCTGCCTCACCAAAACAGCTGCCACACATCCTCCCTCATTAATATCATACAGGCCGAATTTACAATCTATAGGAACATCACACAATACTGGGAATCACTGCCTAGACAAATTACTACACACGTTTTGCGGGTGGACGTAATTCAGTCCACACCTGTTTAGCCATTCTTTTCCAAGTAAACATCAAAGAAATGTTTCTTTAGTGTGTAAGCCTTTTCTTGATTATTTATAGTAGTATAGTAGTGGTCTCTCACAACATTTTTTTGCAAGTGACTTTATTTAACTCAGCATAATGTCCTCCAGATTCATCTATATTGTGATAAGTTTTGTGTGCATGTACTGTAGTTTATCTGTTCATCTCTTGATAGACAGTTAGTTTGATCCCATCATTTTGCTATTGTGAATAATGCTGCAATCAACATTGACTGTGCATGTACCTTTTCATGTGACAGCTCTTGTTTCTCCAGGATATATACTTAGTAATGGAATTGCTGTAAAAATGTTATTTAAATTTTAATTTTTTAAGAAAGTGCCATACAATTTTCTGCAGTGTTTGTACCATTTTATGTTCTCTCAGAAGTAGATGAGAAATCAAATCTTCCCATATCCTTGCCAGACTTGCTGCTTTCTTTGTTTTTTAATCATTGTCATTATTGCTGGGGTAAGATGATATCTCATTGTTGTTTTGATTTGCATCTCTCTCATGACTAATGATCTAAAGAATCTCTTCATGTGTATTTGTTGCCTGCCTAAAAGTCTTCTTTGCTGTAGTGTTTGTTCATGTCCTTTGCCAATTTTTTAAGTGGATTGTTTGTCTTTTTCACATTGAGGTGTTGAAGTTTTCGATAAATTGCAGAGATTAGAACATTGTCAAATACGTTGTTACCATTTTTTTCCCTAGACTGTAAATTTTCTTTTACTCTTTCAAAGAAGCCTTTTGATGCCCGTAAGTGTTTAATTTTCAGAAAGTCCCCACTGTCTAGTTTATCTTCTGAAGTTTGTACATTTTTTATTATGTTTGGTAGTCTATTTAGGCCATAAATTAGGACCCATAAGTTTGTCCCTGTTTTTTCTTCTACTATCTTTATAGTTTCAGGCCTTATTTTCAGGTATTTGATTCATCTTGAATTAATTTTCGTGAATGGTGTGAGTTATAGATCCTATTTCATTTTTCTGCAAATGTATATTCAGCTTTTTAAAGAGACTATCTCTTCCCTATTTAATGGATTTTGGCCCTTTGTTGAAGATCAGGCTGTCCATAGGTGGATTTCATTACTTCTGTGTTCTCAATTCTGTTCCATTGGTCTATATGTCTGTCGTTGTACCAGTACCAGGCTGTTTTGACTTTATACAGGTTTTAAGTTTATAACAGGTTCTGAGATCATGAACTGTGAGGCCCCCTACTTTATTCTTCTTTGGTAAGTCTTTGTGTATCCAGGGCCTCTTTCTTTTCTGTATTAAGTTGATAACTAGTTTTACCATCTCTTTAAAGAATGCTGATAGAGTCTGGAATGGGATCACATTATATGTATAGATAGCTTGGAGACCCTGATGTTGTAGTGGTTAAGTGCTGTAACTACTAACCAAAAGGTTGGCAGTTCATATCAACTGGAGCTCTTTGGAAATTCTATTGAGAAGTTCTACTGTCTTACAAGATCACTATGAGTTGGAATGAACCCGATGGTAGTGGCTTTTTTTTTTTAATAGATAGCTTTGGGTAGTATTGACATTTTTACAGTGTCAAGTCTTCTTATTCATGGGTATGGTATGTTTTTCCATTTACATAGCTCTCTTTATGCTTCTCATTATAGTGTTCTGTAGTTTTCTTTGTGTAAATCTGTTATATTCATAGTTAGGTATACTCCTAAGCATTGTACCTTTTGGATTTCCTGATTTCTCTTTTGGAGACTGCTTTGTTAGTGTAGAGGAATCTGGCTGGTTTTTGTATGTTGATCTTATACCCAGCCCTGAATCCTTCTATTGGTTCTAGTAGCTTTCTTATGGAATCTCTGGGACTTTCTATGTATAGGATATTGTTTGAAAATAGGAATAGTTTTACTTATTCCTTAGCAATTTGGATATTTTTTATTTCAGTTTCTTTATTTGTCTAGCTAGGACTTCCAGTACAATGTAGAACAAAAGTGCTGACAAAAGACATTCTTGTCTGGTTCCCTTTTTCAAGGGGAATGCTTTCAGTCTCTTTGTTGAAAATAATGTTGGTTACTGGTTTTGTACACTTGCCCTTAATTATGTTGAGGAGTTCTCCTTCTGTTCCTACTTGCTGAGACTGGGTGTTGGACTTCATCAAATGCCTTTTCTGCAGTCACTAATATGATCCTGTGGTTCTTTTCTTTTCCTTTTTTAAATTTATATAGTGGAATATATTGATGGTTGTCTAATGTTGAACCATCCCTGCATATCTGTTACGAATCTAACTTGCTCATGATATATTTTCTTTTGATATATTGTTGAATTTTATCAGCTAGGATTTTGTTGAGTGTTTGTATCTATATTCATGAAGGATATTGGTCTACAATTTTCTTTTCAGTGGTATCTTTTCTTTCCTGACTTTGGGGTTAAAGTTACGTTTGCTTCACAGAATGAAAGGGAATATTGTATCCTTTTATATGCTCCTGAATAGTTTGAGTAGAACTGGTGCCAATTCTTCTCTGAAAGTTTGGTAGAATCCTTCAGTGAAGCCATCTGGGCTAGGGCTTAGGTTTTTGTTTTGTTTTGTGGAAGTGGGGCAGGTTTCAGTGATTAATAACAACGTCTTCAGCATCTGTTCAAATTTTCTGCTTCACTATAGTGAAGGTTATGTAGGTAATGTGTTTCTAGAACAGTGTCCATTTCTTCTAGGCTTTTAAATTTGTTGGAGTTCAATTCTTCATAGTATTCTGTTAAGATCCTTTTCATTTCAGTTTCTTCTGTTGTAACATCACCCATCTTTTTTCTTATCTGTGTTATATGCATCTTCTTCTTTTACTTTGTCAGCTTGGCCAGTGGCTTACTGATTTTATTAAATCTTTCCAAGAACCAGCTATAGTCTTGTTGATTCGATTGTGTTTCTATTTCATTCATTTCTGCTCTGATCTTTATTATTTCATTTCTTCTGGAAAATTGTGTGGTCTGTTTTGCTAATCTTTTTCTGTTTGCTTGTATTGTGAGATTAAGTTGTTGATTGAGCCTATTTTTAATTTTTTTATTATGATTAAGTGAAAGTACACATTCCAAGGCAATTTTACACACCCACCTCTCTATAGCTCTGTCTGCTCTACCCACCCTGTGACAGCGCAGTCCTCCTTTTCACTCTTCTGGTATCTTCCCAATGAATACCTGTCCTCTCTTCTCCATTCTTTCATCTCCACTCTAGAAAGAAACCAGTAGGACAGTCTTCTGTAAATGTATAAAACCATAAAGTACACACACCACATGCTTACTCTGTGTCCCCGAATTCAGTACATTCTTTGTCTGTGGCAGCAGCAACTTGTTTCAGGTCTGTGGCAGCAGCAACTATAGCGGCCATATCCCCAGGGGACCCTTCAGGTAGTTGGACTATCATAACTAATCTTTAAGTAGAGTTCTTGATCTGCACACCTCTTTTTCTCGTGTTATGTCAGGGATTCTATACTGTGTCCCCTATCAAGTCTGTCTTTGGTGGTGGCTGGCCACCATCTGGTCTTCTGGTCTCATGCTGATGTAGTCTGCCAATCATATGGGTCCTTCTGTCTCCCAGGCTCATTTCTCATCATGTATTTTATGTTCTTAGTCATCATCTGTTCCAGATGGATCGGGACCAGTTGATGTTCGTCAGATGGCAGCTTGCTGGCTTCTGAAGACCCCAGATGCCACTCACTAATATGGGGTGCAGAAGACTGTCCAAGCAAAAGACAGGTTATGCCAGTTGACCTCAGTGTCCCTTGAAAACATAGTCCCCAGAACCCTGTCTCTGCTACTCTATCCTTTGAAACGTTGGGTTGAATTTAGAAAGCCTTTTAGCTTATGGTATAGTCCATTTATGCTGACCTGCCCTTTACTGAGTGCTGTCACACCCTTCATCTAATCAAATTCCTTTTGACTATCTATGAACCTTTCCCTCCTTCCCAACACTTATAGCCATCAAAGAGTTTTTCATTCTGTGTATAAGTCCTTTTTTAAGTCCTTATAATAGTCGTCTCATATGATACTTGTCCTTTTATAGCTGACGGATTTCACTCAGCATAATGTCTTCCAGTTGATAACCAGGTTATGAGATGTTTCCTAAAATCATCATTGTTCTTTATCATTGCATAGTGTTCCATTGTGTGTATATATCAAAGTCTGTCTATCCATTGATCTGTTAATGGGCACCTAGGTTGATTTCATCTTTTTGCAATTGTGGACTGTGCTGCAATAATCATTCACGTGCATGTATCTGTTAATGTGATAGCTCTTACTTCTGTAGGATATATTCTAAGTGGTGGGATTACTGGATCACATGGTATTTCTATTTTCAGCTTTTTAAGGAAGCACCAAATTGTTTTCCAAAGAGGCTGTACCATTTTTGCACTCCTACCAGCAGTGTGGAAGAGTTTCGATCTCTCCATACCCTTTCCAGCATTTGTTGTTTTGTGTTTTTTGAATTATGGCCAATCTTGTTGGGCTGAGATGGTATCTCATTGTAGTTTTGATCTGGATTTCTCCAGTAGCTAATGATCGTGAGCATTTTCTCATGTTTCTTTTAGCTTCCTGGATGTCTTCTTTGGTGAGATGTCTTCCCATGTCTTTTGCCCAATGTTTAATTGGGTTATTTGTCTTTTTCTTGTTGCTATTTTGCAGTACCTTGTAGATATGGAAATTAGATGCCAATCAGATACATAGTTGCCAAATATGTTTTTCCTATTTGGTAGGCAGTCTTTCAACACTCTTGATACAGTCTTTGATGAATATAAGTGTTTATAATTCTCATTTATCTATTGTCTCTTCTGTTGTTTGTGCATTATTGGTAAGATTATTTGTAGTCTGTCTAAGCCATGTGTTAGAACTTCTGTTGTTATCCTTATTTTTTCTTCCATAATCTACCATTTTAGGTTTGATATTTAAGCCTTTGATCTGTTTTGATTTAGTTTTCGTGTGAAGTGGGAGATATGGGTCTTGTTTCAGTTTTTTGAGTATGCATATCCAATTATGCCAGTTCTATTTGTTGAAAAGAGTGTTTTTACCCCAGCTTACAACCTTTGGCCTTTGTCAGATATTGACTGTTCTTAATAGTTCTGGATTCTGCATTCTCTTTCGTTGGTCTATGTATCTGCTTTTGTACCAGTACCAGGCTGTTTTGACTACTGTAGTAGTGTAATAGGTTCTAAGGTTGGGTAGTGTAAGACCTCCTACTGTGTTCCTCTTCTTCAATAGTGTTTTACTTATCTGGAGTATCTTCCCTTTCCCCAGACAAAGTTGATGACTTGTTTCTTTGTGTCATTAGAAAATGTTATTGGAATTTGTATTGGGATTGCACTGCATATGTAGATCACTTCAGGTAGAATAGACATTTTCGCAATGTTAAGTCTTCCTATTCATAAGCAAGGTAGGTTTCTCCATTTATGTAAGTGTCTTTTGGTTTCTTGCAGTAGGGTCTTGTCATTTGATCTGTATAGGTCTCTTAGACTTCTGGTTAGATTTATTTCTAGGTACTTTGTTTTCTTGTGGGCTTTTGTAAGTGTTATTGATTTGGTGATTTCCTCTTTGATGATCTCTTTGTTGGTGTAAAGGAATCCTACTGATTTATTTATGTTTATCTTCTATCTCAATACTTTGCTGAACTATTAGTTTCAATAATTTATTTATGGATTGTTTGGGGTTTTCTGTGTATAAGATTGTATCATCTGCAAATATGGATACTTTTACTTCGTCTTTACTGATGCATGTGCCCTTTATTTCTTTGTCTTTTCTGATTGCTCTGGCCAGAACCTCTAGCATGTTGAACAGAAGTGGTGACAGTGGGCATTCTTTCTGGTTCCCATTCTCAGGGGAAATTCTTTCAGTATCTCTCTATTCAAGATGATGTTGGCAGTTGGCTCTGTATAGATGTGTCGTATTGCATTGACGGATTTCCCTTCTATTCCTATTTTGCTCAGAATTTTTAACATGAATATGTATTGGACTTTGTCAAATATCTTTTCTGCATCAATTGATAAAGTCAAGTGATTGTTATCCTTTGAACCAACCCTGCAACCCTGGTATTAATCCTACTTGGTCATGAAGAATTATTTTTTTGATATATTGTTGAATTCCATTGTTTAGAATTTTGTTGAAGATTTTCATGAGTGATATTGGTCTGTAATTTTCTTTTTTTCTGGGCTGTTTACCCTGCTTTAGAATCAGGGTTACGTTGGCTTCATAGAATGCGTTTGGGAATGTTCTGTGCTTTTCTATGTTGTGAAATAGCTTCAGTAGTACTGAATTCACTCCTCTCTAAAAGTTTGTTAGAATTCTCCTGTGAAGCCATCTGAGCAAGGACTTGCTTTGTTGGTAGTTTTTTTTTTTTTTAATTATTATTACTTTTTAAATCTTTTGTTTTGTGATGGGTTTATTAAATTGTTCTACTTCTCTTTGTGATAATTCTCATAGGTGATGTGAATCTAGAGATTTGTCCATTTCCTCTAGGTTTTCAAATCTATTAGAGTACAACTTTTCATACTGTTCAATTATGATACTTTTAATTTTGGTTGGGTCTATTGTAATATCTTCCCTCTCATTTCTTATTTGGCTTATTGGTTTCATCTCCTGTTTTTCTTTTGTGAGTTTAGCAATATTGTTGATCTTTTCAAAAATACACTTGTTGGTTTAGTTAATTGTTTCAATTATTTTTCTATTCTCTATTTCATTTAGTTCTCGTCTAATCTTTATTATCTGTTTTCTTCTGGTGCCCAGCAGATTATTTTGTTGTTTTCTTTCTACCTGTTCAAGTTGTATGTTTAATTTTTTTTATTTGGGGCCTTTCTTCATTCCAGGTAGGTGCATTTGTAGAGACAAGGTGACCCTGGGCACTCTTTATTCCATAGGTTCTGGTAGTATGTGTTTTCATTCTCATTTGATTTCGTGAATTTCTTTATTGCATCCTTGATTTCTTCTATCATTCATGAATTTTCTTAGCAAGGTGTTGTTCAATTTCCATGAGTTTAAATTTCTACCCCTATTTTTTTCTGTTATTGATTTCAACTTTTATAGCTTTATGACCTGAGAAGATACTTTGGAATAATTCTATGGTTTGGATTTTGTTAAGACATGGTCTAATACGTGGTCTCTTCTGGAGAATGTTCCGTGTGTTTTGGAAAACAAGGTGTACTTGTCTGCTGTTCAGTAAAAAGTTTTGTATATATCTATGAGACTGAGTATCTTGATTGTCGCAGTAAGATCTGTATCTTTATTGAGTTTTTTTCTGGATGATCTGTCTCTTGTTAAAAGTGGAGTGTTGAAGTCTCCTACTATTATTGTGATCTATCTCATTTTTCAGTGTTGTCAGCATGTCTTCTATGTATTTAGATGTTCTGATATTGAGTACATAAATATTTAATATTGTTATATCCTCTTTAAATAAAGAGGATCATAAGCAATAAATAGTGAACGTCTTTGTCCATGATGGTGGATTTTACTTTAAAACCTAATTTATCTCAGATTAATATTGCCACTCTCTTCCTTGCCTCTTGTTAGCTTAGGATATATTTTTCCATTTTTTGATTTTCAGTTTGTTCCTATCTTAGAGTTCAAATGTGTTTCTTGTAAGCAGCATATAGACGGATCATGCTTTTTGATCCAGTCTGTTACTCTCTGTGTCTCTGCTGGAGCAGTCAGTCCTTTTACATTCAGTGTAATTATTGATAGATACGTATTTAGTGTTGCCATTTTGTTGCCTTATTTTTGTGTTGTTGGCTTTTTCTTTGTTCTACTTAACATTCTGTTCTGGGTTGTTTTTATTTATGGGTTTTCTTTTCACCCTTTTCAATGTTGGTTTTGTGTCTGTTGAGACTCCTGTATTGTTTCTTGTATTGATATATGCAGTATTGTTAGTTTGCTTTGCAGCTACTCCTTTGTTCACCCTTAATATTTTAGCCTTAAATCTGTCTTTAACTTTTTCATATTTCCTTAACTTCCTCTCCATCCGAAAGGGCTGTAAATAATGTACTATATCCCTCTTTTAGTGTAACGTTGTCATGGTTTACATGTGAAGATCTCTATTTTTAGTATTTTAGCTTTGATTGAGCTTTGTGACTTCCCTAACTAATTAGGACCCTGGGTGCCCTGTCTTGCATTGCATCCTTGAACATACATCAGGTGTTATTGATTTTCTATTCAAAGAACTTTTAGTATTTCTTGTAATTTTGGTTTGTTTTTGCCAAGTATCCAAGCTTCTGTTTATCTGAGAATATCCTATTTTCACTGTCACATTTTTAAAAAATATTTTATTGTGACTAATTGGAAATGTATACTCCAAATTAAATTTGCATGTCTGCCTATCTGCAGCTTCTTCTGCTCTCCTTGCCTAACTGCACACTCCTCTTTTTCATTCTATATATGTCACATCCTCTTAAAAATCTTCTGTCTCCTCCTCTCCACCTTCTCCTCTACCTTCTAGTAAGAGACCAGCTGGACAACACCCTATGTATGCAAAGAACCGTAAAGTAAACACATGTTATGGTCACATTGTGTCCCCATGTCCAGTCCATTCCTGACTGCAGAGTTGACCTCAATAATGTTTTCAGGCCTAGGAGCCATGCTCCCAGGGGAACCCCTAGGCTGCCAGACCATCGATTGTAGTCTTTTAGTGCAGTTCTTGAGCTGCACCCTTCTTTTTCCCATGTTGGCAACAGGACTCTACATTGTGTGCCCCTCACAGCTATCTTTGGTGGTGGCCGGGCACCATCTGGTTCTTCTGGTAACATGTTGAAACAGTCACCACTCACATGGGTCCTTCTGTCTCCTGGGCTCCTTTTTCCTCATTTCTTCGTTGTTCTTGATTCATTGTCATATTTAAAAGACAGTTTTTCAGGAAATATAGTGCTTGGTTGGAAGTTTTATTCCTTCAAAGCTTTGCATGTGTCTCCCATTGCCGTCTTGCCAACATAGTTTCAACTGAAAAGTTGGAGGACAGCCTATAAGGCTTCCCCTTGTACGTTAGTTTTGGTTTAAGTCTAGCTGCCTTTAAGACCCTCTCCTTATGTTTTATTTTATTAAAATTGGTTAAAACGTGTCTACATGTCTTTCTGTTGGTGTCTACCTTCTGTGGAGTTTGATGAACATCTTGAGTAGCTATCTGCTTTTTCATGATGTCAGGGAAGTTTTGTGTCGGCAACTCTTTAACAATTCTCTTTGTATTTTCTGCTATCACTTCATGTTCCAGAACTCCAATTACACATAAATTTCTCCTCTTGATAAGAGTCCCACATGAATCTTAATAATTCTTAATTTTTCTTGATTCTTTACATTGATTTCTCCATATAAATGCTTGTGTCAGTTGCTTTGTCTTCAGTTTAACTAATTCTGCATTTCATTTCTTCAGTCCTGCTCTTGTGGCTTTGCATTGAACTGTCTAACTCTGTAATTTTATTATTGAGCCACTGAATTTCAGATCGTTGATGTTCTAGCAGTTAATATATCTTGTTTGATTTTTCATTTTGTTTTGACACACTTTGTTAAATCTCCATCCTAAGGTCTAGAAGTGCTTTATACATAATACTTTTTTTTTTAATTTAACAAAAGACATTTTATTTTTCCACAGTCCAGTAGGCTACGAGTCCAAATTAAAGGTGTCTGTTCCAGGCAAAGGCTTTCCAAAGGCTCTGGAGGAAGGTCCTTGTGTTGCGTCATCTTTGATCTGGGAGCATCTTGGTGCAAGAACCTCACATATGAAGGACTTGCTTCTTCTGGTGCTGCTTTCTTCATGGTGTGAGTCTCAACTTTCTGCTTGCTTCTCTGTTTTTATCTCCTATATAATTGTTGGATCTCACACAGTCAACTTAAGAAACTTGCAGTTTTCAAAACCATTTGTATACTGAATACTATCATCGATGGTTACAAGAGCTCCAGTTGTTCTGAATGTTTCTCATGCTTGGCACTGTCAGTCTTTTTTAATTACATTTTTTTAAATGGGTAAACAGGTAATGATATCTCATGATTGCTTTTGTATTGCATTTTCATATGACTAACATGGTAGAGCACCCTTTTATATTTCAACACACTTTTGAATTTCCTTATTGGTGAAGTAGTTGATGTAAAGCTTTGCCCTTCTTTCTATCATGTTTTTGTTTATTATTGATTGGCAGAAGTCCTCTATAAATTAAAATTCAAGGCAGTTGTCAATTATCTGTATCACAAATATACCCTTCCACTCATCTTTCATTTGCTTTTTTAATTGACTCAATTTTTGATATACTAAAATTGATGACTGCTTTTCTTAATGATTAATGTTTAATAAAGCTTCGATTACTCTAGAATTATGCGTGTACTTTTCTTTTTTTATTATGTTTGAATGAAAATGTACATTCCCATATGAATTTGCATGCTTATATGCAGCTCCCATTGCTTTCCCTGCCCAGTGACAGCACACTCTACTCTCTGCTCCATACATGTCCTATGCTCCCAACAATCTCCTGTCCCCTTCCTCCACCCACTCTCCTTCCTCCAATAAGAGGTCAGCAGGATGATATCCTATAGATGCACAGAACCATAAAGGGCCCACAAGATATGGTCACTCTGAGTCACCAAGTCCAATCCATTGGTGTCCGAAGAGTTGACCTCCATTATGATTTATGGATAGGGGCAGTATCAGTACCAGGGGCCATGCTCTCAAGGGAACCATGAAGCCCCTGCACCATCAATTGTACATAAATAGGCTACACCCCTATTTATTCTCTTGTTGAGACTCAATTTTTTGAGGTCCATTGTGGCTATCACTGGTGGTGGCTGGGCACCATCTGGTTCTTCTGTTCACAAGACTCTCTGTTCACGTGGGTCTCTCTGTATTCTGGGTTCTCTTTCCACCTTGTTATTTGGACTTCCCTGATCATCTGTCCCTGCTGAGTTGGGACCATTTGCTGTACACTCAGATGGCAGCCTGGTAGCTGTTAAGACCCCAAGCGCCACTCACCAATGTGGGGTGCTGAGAGTCCTCATTAGCAAAATGTTAGCTGTGCCAATTGGCCTCGATTTCACCTGAGAGTATGGTCCCTGGCCCCCCACACCATCTACTCTGTCCTTGCAATATTGAGTTAAGATGGGAGGAGTACTCAAGTTGTGTTGAAGTCCAGTTATATTAATCTTCTTTCAATGTGTGCTGTCACTGATTTCACCCAACCAAATTTCCAACAACTATCTAATCTAAACTTCCCCCCTTGCCCTGCCTCCCTCCCCACCTTTACAGCCAATAGTCCTTTCTTCTGTGCATGAGTCTATTTTTAAGTTTTTATCATAGGGGTCTCATACAATATTTGTCCTTTTGTCGCTGACTACTTTCACTCAACATAATGTCCTCCAGTTGAAACCAGGTTATGAGCTGTTTACTGAAATCATCGCTCTTTATCATTGTATAGTGTTCCATCAAGTACATATACCATAGTTTACCTATCCATTCTTCTGTTGTTGGGCATCTGGGTTGATTCCATCTTTTTGTTATTGTGGACTGTGCTTTGATAAACATTCATGTGCATGTATCAGGCTGGTGTGAATGGCCTTGATTCTGTAGGATATATTCCAAGCAGTGGAATTACTGGGTCAAATTGTCTATCTATATAATTTTTTAAGGGAGTGCCAGATTGCTTTCCAAAGAGGTTGCACCATTTTACAATCCCACCAACAGTGTAGGAGAGTTCCAGTTTCTCCACAGCCTCTCCAGCATTTCTTGTTTTGAGTTTTTTGGATCATGGCCAACTCTTGTTGGGGTGAGATGGTACCTCATCATAGTATTGATTTGAATTTCTTTAATAGCTAATGATTGTGAGCATGTCTGCATGTGTTTTTTGGCTGCCTGGATCTCCTCTTTAGAGAAGTGTCTGTCCATCTCCTCTGCCCATTGCTTAATTGGATGATTTATCTTTTTATTATTGATATTTTGTAGTACCTTATGTATTATGGAGATCAGACATTGGTCTGACATATAGTAGCCAAATATTTCTTCCCATTCTGTAGGTGGCTTTTTAATTCTATTAATAAAGCTTTGGATGAGCAAAAATGTTTGATTCTTAATAGTTCCCATTTATCTGTTTTCTCTTGTGTTGATTGTGGTTTGTTTGACAGATTTTGAAGTCTGTCTACGTCATATATTAAACCTTCCATTGTTGTTCCTACTTTTTCTTGGATGAGCTTTATCATTTTAGATTTGATATTTAGGTCTTTAATCCAGTTTGAATTGGTTTTTGTGTAAGGTGTAAGATATGGGTCTTGTTTCAATTTACTGCAGATGGATAT
Organism: Heterohyrax brucei; assembly: GCA_028571685.1. Classification (NCBI taxonomy): domain Eukaryota; kingdom Metazoa; phylum Chordata; class Mammalia; order Hyracoidea; family Procaviidae; genus Heterohyrax; species Heterohyrax brucei. The sequence continues at coordinate 136,148,499 of CM053150.1, forward strand.
TCAATTTTGCCAGCACCGTTTGCGGAAGAGATTGTTTTTACTACAGTTTAATGTCTTAGGGCCTTTGTCGAATATGAACTGTTCATAGGCAGATGTGTCATCTCCGGGGTCTCGATTCTAATCCATTGATCTATCTGTCTCTTTTTGTACCAGTACCAGGCTGTTTTGACCACTGTGGCAGTGTCATAGGTTCCAAAGTCGGGTAATAAGAGGCCTCCCAGTGTGTTCTTCTTTAGTAGTTCTTTACTTATCCAGGGATTCCTCCCTTTCCACACAAAGTTGGTGATCTGTTTCTCCATCTTATTTAAAAAATGTCACTGAAACTTGAATTGGGATCATATTGTGTAACTAGATTGGATAAAATAGACATTTTCACAATGTTAAGTCTTCCTATCCATGAGCAGGGTAGGTTTCTCCATTTATGTAACTCTCTCTTACTTTCTCGTAGTAAGGGCTTGTAGTTCTTTATGTAAAGGTCTGCTATTTGTCTGGGTAGATTTATTCCAAGGTAGTTTATCTTCTTAGGGGCTATAGTAAATGGTATCGACTTTGTAATTTCTTCTTTAAAAATCTCGTTGTTGGTATAAAGGAATCCTACTGATTTGCTTATGTTTATCTTGAATCCTGAGACTTTGCAGAACTCTTCTATCAGTTTGAGTAGCTGATTTATGGATTCTATGGGATTCTCTGGACATACAATCATTTCATCTGCAAATAGGGAGGTGTTTTCTTCTTTACTGATGCTGATGCCCCTTATTCCTTGGTCTTGTCTAATTGGTCTGGCTAGAACTTCTAGTACAATTTAGAATAGGAGAAGTGAGAGTTGGCGTCCTTGTTTAGTTCCTGTTCTCAGAGGAAACTGTTTCCTTCTCTTTCCATTCAGGATGACATAGGCAGTTGGCTTCCTATAAGTGGCCATTATTGCATTGAGGAATTTGCCATCTATTCTTCTTTTGCTGAGAGTTTTTAGCAAGAATGGGTGTTGGACTTTATAAAATGTCTTTTCTGCATCAGTAGACGAGATCAGGTGATTCTTGTCTTTTGTGGTATTTATGTGGCTGATCACATTAATTGCTTTTCTGATGTGGAACCAGCCTTGCATCCATGGTATGAATGCAACTTGGTCGTGATGGATTATTTTTTGGATATGCTGTTGTATTCTATTGGCAAGAATTTTGTTGAAGATTTTTGCATCTAGATTGATGAGTGATATCGGTCTGTAGTTCTCCTTTTTGGCTGGGCCTTTCCCTGGCTTTGGTACCAGGGTTATGCTGGCTTCATAGAATGAATTTGGGACTACTCCATCCCTTTCTATACCGTGAAATAGTCTCAGGAGTATGGAGATAACTCTTCTCTAAAAGGTTGGTAGAATTCTGCAGTGAAGCCACCTGAGCCTGGGCTTTTTTTCATTGGTAGTTTTTTGATAATTTTTTCAGTCTCTTCCTTTGTGATGGGTTTATTCAGTTGTTCTACTTTACTTTGTGATAATTTGGGTAGGTGATACAAATCAAGGAATTTGTCCATTTCTCTAGGTTTTCAAATTTGTTAGAGTATGGTCTTTAATAGTATTCTGTTATGATATTTTTTATTTCTGCTGGATCTGTTGTGACAACACCCCTCTCATTTCTTATTTGGGTTATATGTTTCCTTTCCTGGTTTTCCGTAGTAAGTTTAGGCAGTGGTTTGTCAATTTTGTTGATCTTTTCCAAAAGCCACCTTTTAGTCTTTTCAATTGTTCTTCTGTTCTCTAATTCATTTAGTTCTGCTCTGATCTTTATGATCTGTTTTCTTCTGGTACCTGAGGGGTTCCTCTGTTATTCTGTCTCTACTTGTTCAAGTTATAGTGTTAGTTCTTTGATTCGGCTTCTTTCTTCCTTCCAGATGTGTGCATTTATGGAGATAATCTGACTTCAGAGCACTGCTTTCCCTGTATCCCATAGATTCTGGTACAAAGCGTTTTCATTCTCATTGGAATCCATAAATTTCTTCATTTCATTCTTGATTTCTTCTATAACCCATGGTTTTTTGAGCAAGATGTTCAGTTTCCGTGAGTTCTACTTTCTGTCTGTTTTTTCTGCTATTGATTTTGACTTTTATGGCTTTATGATTTGAGAAAATGCGTTGCATTAATTCAATGGTATGGATTTTGTTGAAAATTGCTTTATGTCCTAAGACACGGTCTGTTCTGGAGAATGTTCCACATGCACTGGAGAAGAAGATGTAGTTGTCTGCTGATGGATAGAAACTTCTGTAAATGTTGATGAGGTCTAGTTGGTTAATTGTGTCAATAAGGTCTTCTGTGTCTTTACTGAGCTTTTATCTAGATGATCTGTCCAATATTGAGAGTGGAGTGTTGAAGTCTCCTACTATCATTGTGGAGTGATTCATCTCCTTTTGGAGTACAGTTAGTGTTTCTTCAATGTATTTAGCCGAGCCACTTCAATGTATTTAGGTGCTCTAATATTAGGTGCAAAAATATTTAATATTGTTAAGTCCTGCTTGTATATTGAACCTTTCAGCAATAAATAGTGTCCATCCTTGTCCACGATTGTGGATTTTACATTAAAATCAATTTTATCTGCAGTTAGAATTGCCACCCATGCTCTTCTTTGTTCATTGTTAGCTGGATGTATATTCTTCCATCCTTTAATTCTCAGTTTGTTCCTATCTTTAAGTCTAAGGTTAGTTTCTTGTTGGCAACATATGATGGGTTTTGTCTTTTGATACAAGATGTCACTCGATTTCTCTTTACTGGAACATTCGGTCCATTCACATTCAGTATAATTACTGATAGGTATATGTTCATTGCTATCATTGTGATATGTTTATTTTTGTGTTGATGTTTTCTCTGTTTTTATTAATCTATTCTGAGACTTTCTTCTTTTAGAGTTGATTCTGAACCTTTTTCAGGGTTGGTTTTGTGTTGCTGAGACTCCTGTATTACATTTCTTGATATGGTATGTTTCATTTTCATTTTGCTTTACATTTGCCCCCATGATCCTGAGTAATAAACTATGTATAAACCTAGTTTTAATTATTACCAGTCTTGTCAACTTCCTCTCCATCTGGAAGGACTATGACGACTATAGTACATCCCTCTTTTTAATGTGATGACATCGTAGTTTTCATGATATGATCACTGGATTATTTCTTTCACTATTATAGCTTTGATTGAGTTTGCAGCCTTCACTAACTGAGAAGGATTCTAGATGATGTGTCTTTTTAAAATATAATATTAGTGGGTTTGTTCTTCTAAGCCAAACCCAAGAGATTCTTTCAGTAATTCTTGTAGCTTTGGTTTTGTTTTTACAAACTCTCTGAGTTTCTGTTTATCTGTGAATGTCTTCATTTCATTTTCATATTTGAAAGATAGTTTTGCAGGATATATAATTCTTGGTTGGACGTTCTTTTTCATGGGATTGAATTTGTCATGCCACTGTCTCCATGTCAGCACTGTTTCTGCTATGAAATACACTGAAACCCCTCAGGGTTTCCCTTTGCTGCCTTTAAGAGTTTCTGCTTGTTTCATTTTCTTAAGCTTGATTATAATATGTCTTGTAGTCTTTCTTTTGAGATCTATATTGAGTGGCATTCAGCATGCATCTTGGATGTCTATATTCTCTTCCTTCATGATTTCTGGAAAGTTCTCTGTCAGCAGCTCAGCAACAATATTCTCTGTGTTTTCAGCTATCTCACCCTGTTCAGGGACTCCAATTAGTCATAGGTTGTTCATCTTAGTAGAGTCCCACATGCTTCTTCATTTTTCTTTTTTTTTTTCCTGATTTCTCCTCACAGATGCTGGAGTCAACAGTTCTGCCTTCCAAGTCAGAAAGTCTCTTTTCCGTTTGTTCCATTCTGTTTTCTTGGCTTGGAATTGAAGTTTCTATCTCTTTGATTTTGCTCTTGATCTGCTGGGTTTCAGACTACTGGTGTTCCATCAGGTCAAACAACTTGCTTAATTCTTATTTTACTCTGTTGCATTTTGTATACGGTCTAGGAGGGCTCTCTATATAATCCATTTGTATTCACCTTCCCATAATTTCAGAAAAGTTTCTTCATCTGGAAAGCTCTTTGGTTGTTTCATTTGAGGCCTTCTAAAGTTATGGGTGATTTCTTGGTTGTGGCTTTCTCCAGAGAGATGCTGTGAAGATACACAAAAGTTGTATCTCTAAGCCTTATTAAAATGAAAAGTAATAGGTATCTGATCAGTTCCCAAGTCAGTCAGGTTTTCAGGTGTACAGAGCCCTCTTCCCAACTGGCTAAGTAAACACCTTTATATCCAACCGCAGATGTTATGAACTAGGTCAAAATGCAGCAAGGCTACTGCCTTGTTGGCCTCTCCTGACAGGCCCCAGCCATAGGCAACACTGTAGAATACTCCTTTCCTACCAGCAAAGTGCTCTCCTGCAGGCGAGTGCTGTCTCTGAGTCTAGGAATTAGGTCTCACTGAGGCCTCTGTATCCAAGATGGCATCCTGCACAAGCTCACCACCCACTGCCTCTGTACAAACTACACTAAGGCAGAGGTGGAAACAGAGGCCAAAGATGCCAGGATGCACAGAGTCCTAAGCCAGACTGTCAAGATACGGTAATTTCACCTGCTGATCCTACCAGCAACACATCTAAGACTAGCCGCTAGTCAAGACCCAGTTCTGCCGTCCAGGAAAGACAGAGGGAAAAAAGTCAGAATGGTCCATGAAAGCCAGAACTAGCCAGGACTGGGCGTCATCTAATGAGAAGAGGTTTTCTGTTCAGTGATATGAAGCACAAATTAACAGCTCTATGCTGTGTCCTAGGGCTCATTAGGTGACCAGAAGTCTCTGTTCAATTGTGAGTTCAGGTCGTGGTTTCCAGAGGGATTTAGGAAGACGTGTGCTTAGTTGGCCATCTTCTATGCATATATTTGTCTGTTCTCTTCTGAAAACTATTGTTTACTTTGGAAATTTGATTTTGAATTCAACTATAAGTGAGTTGTATGTATGACATGAGACAGGGACCTGGCTTTCTTCTTTTTCTCTTTCTTCCTTCTTTTCTTATTAAAACATCTCTCCAATATCTAAATGTGTAGTACATGCAGCATACATTAAAGAAAAATTGCCTTTTTGTCTCTGTGTAGAATTGCCATTTTTGTTATAAATCAAGTGGCTGATCTATTTCAGGTATCTTCATCCCTCTTGATCTATTTATCCTTGCCATTTGACTCATGTTGTGACACTGCTGTTAGGTATCACTAAGTCTATTCTGTTTCATAGCTACCCTATCTTTAGAATTAAATGGTGCCCAGTCCTGTTCCATCCTCACAATCACTGCTAGGTTTGATCCCATTGTTGTAATCACTGTGTTACTCCACCTCTTGAAGGTCTTCCTCTTTTTCACTGATTCTCTACCTTTTTTTAATTCAAAATTTTTAATTAATTTCATTGTTGAGTTCATAAAACATTTGTATGATGTGGAAATTAAAACTTTTTTCAATTTTTGCATTTTATTTGTGTATTTTTCCTTAATTTTATTTTATTATTAATTGCACTGAAAGAGTGAAATTTCTAACATCTATCAATTGTCTCATCAATGATAAACCCTGAGCCCCCCACCCATCCATGTAGCCAACACAGTCATTTTATTCTGTGGATAAGTCTTTTTTAAATCCTTATAACAGGGGTCTCATATAAAATTTGTCCTTTTGACACTGATTGATTTCACTCAGCATGATCATTTCCAAATGAGACCATGATATACAATGTTTTCTAAAATTGTCATTGTTTTTAATCATAGCATAGTATTCCATTGAGTATATGTACCACAGTTTGTTTATCCATTCATCTACTGATGGGCGTCAGAGTTAATTCCATCTTTTTGCTATTGTGGACTGTGCTGCAACAGACATTCACGTACATGTGTCTGTTCATGTGACAACCTTTGTTTCTGAAGGATAAATTTGAAGCAGTGGAATTACAGGATCAAATGGTATATTTGTTTCCAGATTTTCAAGAAGTGCCAGATTGTTTTCCAAAGAGGTTGTACCATTTTGCAATCCCACCAGCAGCGTAGGAGAGTTCCAATTTCTTCACAGCCTCTCCAGCATTTGTTGTTTTGTGTTTTTTGGATAATGGCCAACCTTGTTGGGGTGAGATGGTGTCTCATTGTAGTTTTGATTTGAGTTTCTTTAATAGCTAATGATCGTAAGCAATTCTGTATGTGTCTTTTGGCTGCCTGGATCTCCTCTTTAGAGAGGGGTCTGGCCATCTCCTTTGCCCATCACTTAATTGGATTATTTATCCTTTTCTTGTTGATATTTTGTAATATCTTATAGATTATGGAGATCAGATGTCAATCTGGCACATAGTTGACAAATGTTTTTTACCGTTCTGTAGGTGGTCTTTTATTTCTTTCGAAGAAGTCTTTGGATGAGCAAAAGTGTTTGATTCTTAGTAGTTCCCATTTATTTATTTTCTCTTCTGTTGATCGTGCTTTGTCAGATTTTGAAGTCTGTCTACATTGTGCATTGAAACTTCCATTGTTGATCCTATTTTATCTTGAATGAGCTTTATCATTTTAGATTTTATATTTAGGTCTCCTATCCAATTTGAGTTGGATTTTGTATAAGATGTGAGATACAGGTCTTGTTTCAATTTTGTGCAGATGGATATCCAATTTTGCCAACACTATTTGTTAAAGAGACTGTTTTTACCTCAGTTTAAAATCTTAGCACCTTTGTCGAATATCAACTGTTCTTAGGAGGATGGTGAAATCTCTGTGTTCTCCACTCTGTTCCATTGGTCTATATGTCTTTTTTGTACCAGTACCAAGTTGTTTTGACAACTGTGGCAGTGTAATAGGTTCTAAAGTCAGGTAGTGAGAGGCCTCCTAGTGTTTTCTTCTTTGGTAGTGCTTCACTTATCTGAGGTTTCTTCCCTTTCCAAACAAAATTCGTGATTTGTTTCTCCATCTAATTAAAAAATGTCATTAAATAAGTAAATTTCTTTGGTTAAAATAGACATTTTCACAATGTTGAGTCTTCCTGTCCATGAGCAGGATGGATTACTCCATTTATGTAACTCACTCTTAGTTTCTTGTAAGACCATTAAAAGATGGTGGACTAGAAACATGTCTCCTCATTTCCCGCTGAGAACTAAGGCCTGGAATGATGTTTGTATGGAGCACTGAACATTTGGGGAGCCCTAGGACCTAGCAATGACTAGGCACCAGTATTGGACTAATCTTTCCCTTTGAAAAATGAGCCAGTGGCTGTCTAACCTCTGCTTCTGCTGTTTCATGGCACTGAAGAACTGCAGCTTCTGTGAATGGCCAGTAATGTACTTTCATTATCAGCTGGAGGGGGGGTCTTCTTCTCCTGATAGCCTGTTTTAGGCCCGCACATTGGATGGCTCCTAGTTCAACACCTGGGCAGCTCTCCACACAGAAGTGAAGTTTACTTTTAAGGCTGAGAGGACTATGTATTTGTCTGGAAATTGTCTGTTGAGAAGCCCAGCATGTTTTCCTCCCACCCTTCTCTGATCCACATTGTAGGGTTGGCTAACAGCCCCCAGTTTCTCCATAACTAGGGTGGTGCCTTTGCCACTCTATAAACAGAGACTTCCATACCAGAGAGTCCACCTAGGCAAATCAGTAGAGTATTAGAGACAGCTTGTGACCAACAATTCTCTTAGATCTAATACCAGAGAACGCAAACAGTGTCTAGAAGCAGCCTTCAAATGCTCCAGAAATACTCCCAAAATAAAGATTCAAAAAATTTCCCAGATGAAGAAGCCTTTCTGAATCTATCAGAGCTTCAGTACAAAAGAATTATATATAGAATCTTCCTAGAGATTAAACAAAATGCAGCAGAGCAAAATGAAAAATTTATTAAGCCCTTTGAACTGATGGAATATCAACGATCTGATATAGATCAGATCAATAACAAAATTACAGAACTAGATAATTTAATCCAAAGCCAAAAGAGTAGGATTGAACAGATGGAAGTTAGACTCAGTGACCTGGAGGACAGAGCAACTGACACCAACATTTATGAGGAGAAATCAGAGAAAAGAAATAAGAAAAATGAAGAAGCATTAAGAAACATGTGGGACTCCATTAAGAGGAATAATTTGCATTTAATTGGAGTTCCTGAACAAGGGGGAATAAATGACAATATAGAGAGTATTTTTGTATGGATGCTGACAGAAAACTTTCCTGAGATTATGAGCAAAGAGAACATAGGTACCCAAGATGTTTATCGAACACCACAAAAGCTAGACCCCAAAAGAAAGACACCAAGATGTACTATGGTCAAGCTCAAGAAGATGAAACATAAACAGATGCTTCCGAAGGCAGCAAGGTTCAAAGCATAGCTAACACTCTGAGAGAAATCCTGTAGGTTTTTGTCTGGTTTCTCTGCAGAAATGATTTCTGGGTCCTCTTTCCCCCATGTTGTTTTGGACCTCAGTGATCATCTGTTCCTGCTGAGTTAGGAACATTTCTGTACCCTCAGGTGGCAGCTTGAGAGCTTTTAAGACCCCAGATGACACTCACCAATGTGGGGTGCAGAGAGTCCTCATTAACAAAATGTTAGTTGTGCCAGTTGGCCTCAATTTTGCCTGAGAGCATGGTCCACAGCCCCACCCCACCCCCAGCTACTCTGTCCTTGCAATATTGGGTTAAGATGGGAGGAGTACTCAAGTTGTGTTGAAGTCCACTTATTCTTCTTTCTAATGTATGCTGTCTCAGATTTCACTGAACTAAATTTCTAACAGCTAGCTCACCTAAACCTTCCCCCACTGCCTCCCCACCCTTGCAGCCATCAAAGATTCTTTTCTTCTATGCATAAGTCTGTTTTTAAGTTCTTATTGTAGGGGTCTCACACAATATTTGTCCTTTTGTTGCTGACTACTTTCTCTCAACATAATGTCCTCTAGTTGAAACCAGGATAAAATAGATTTTAATGTAACATCCACTATTGTGGACAAGGATGGTCACTATTTATTGCTGAAAATTTCAGTACTCAAGCAGGACTTAACAATATTAAATATTTATGCACTCAATACCAGAGCATCTAAATACATTGAACAGATACTGACAACACTGAAAAATGAGATAGATCATTCCACAATAATAGTTGGAGACTTCAACACTCCCTTTTCAGTTATGGATAGATCATCCAGAGAAAAGCTCAGTAAAGATGCAGAAGATCTTACTGCAACAATCAACCAACTTGACCTTATCCACATGTACAGATGTTTTCACCCATCAGTGGATAAGTACACCTTCTCCAATGCACATGGAACATTCTCCAGAATAGACCACATGTTAGGTGATAAAGCAATTCTCTATAAAATGCAAACCATTGATTTAATGCAAAGTATCTTCTCAGACCATAGGCCTACAAAAGTTGAAATCAATAACAGAAAATTCGTAGGTAGAAATTCAAACTTATGGAAACTGCACAACACTATGCTCAAAAAGCCTTGGGTTATAGAAGAAATCAAGGACGAAATAAAGAAATTTATGGAATTCAATGAGAATGAAAACATATCCTACCAGAATCTATGGGATACAGCAAAAGTGGCTCTCAGAGGTCGGTTTATTTCTATAACTGCATACATCTGGAAAGAAGAAAGTGCCCAAATTAAAGAGGTAACCTTACAGCTTGAACAAGTAGAAAGAGACCAGCAGAAGGACCCCTGAGGCACCAGAAGAAAACAGATTATAAGGATTAGAGCAGAACTAGATGAGTTAGAGAATAGAAAAACAATTGAAAAAAATTAACAAAACCAAAAGCCGGTTCTTTGAAAAGATCAACCAAATTGATAAACCATTGGCTAAACTTACAAAAGAAAAACAGCAGAAGTTACAAATAACCCGATTAATAAGCAAGATGGGAGATGTTACAAGGGACCCAGCTGAAATCAAACATATCATAACAGAATACCATGAAAGGCTGTACTCTAACAGGTTTGAAAACCTAGAGGAAATTTGTAGATTCATGCCACTCACCAAGATTATTACAAGGAGAAGTGGATCAACTTAATAAATCTATCACAAAAGAAGAGACTGAAAAAGTCATCAAAAATCTACCAACCATAAAAAAGTCCTGGCCCGTATGGTTTCACCGGATAACTCTATCAAACTTTTAGAAAGGAGTTAACTCCAATACTATTGAGGCTATTTGACACTATAGAAAGGGATGGAATACTCCCAAATTCATTCAACATAACACTAATTACGAAGCCCAGGTAAGATCCCACAAAAAAAGAAAATTACAGACCAGTATCACTCATGAACCTATATGCAAAAAATCTTCAACAAAATTCCAGCCAATAGAATTCAACAGCATATAAAAAAAAATAATTCATCACAACCAAGTTGGTTTCATTCCAGGGATGCAAGGCTGGTTCAAACATCAGAAAAACAGTTAATGTAATCAATCACATTAATAACAGAAAAGATATGAATCACCTGATTTTGTCAGTTGATGCAGAAAGGCATTTTACAAAGGTCAACACCCATTCATGCTTAAGACTCAGAAAAATAGGAATAGAGGGGAAATTTCTCAATGCAGTCAATAGTGTCGACGCCAAGCCAACTGTCTTGATCATCCTGAATAGTGAAAAACTGAAAATATTCCCTTCGAAAATGGGAGCTAGACAAGGATGACCACTCTCACCACTTCTAGTCAACATTGTGCTAGAAGTTCTTGCCAGAGCAATTAGACAAGACAAAGAAATAAAGGGCATCCACATCAGCAATGAAGAAGTAAAAATCTCCCTATTTGCAGATGATATGATTGTATATACAGAGAATCCCAAAGAATCCTTAAGGAAGCTACTCAAACCGATAGGAGAGTTCAGCAAAGTCTCAGGATACAAGAGAAACATAAGTAAATCAGTAGGATTCCTTTATACTAACAATGGGATTATTAAAGAAGAAATCACCAAATCAATGCCATTTACATTAGGCCCCAAAAGATAAAATACCTACTAATAAATCTAACTAGAGAAATAAGAGACCTGATACATAATTCTTTTGTATTCTACCTCTAGTAATTTCTGGAAGGCTTTGTCATCTGGGAAATTTTTTGATTATTTATTTTGGGAGTTTTCTGGAGCCATGGTGATCTGCTTCTTTAAAAGGTTAGTGATTATGGTCTTCACACTATCAGAAAGCTGTTCAGCTTCTCTGGTGTCACACCACTAGAAGCTATGGTGTAGTTCTAGGAAGGGAGTAAAGAATGCTGGACTTGGCCACCAAGTGCTGCTGTATTCTCTAGATGCAGCCGTCTTAAGTACAGTTTCTCTCATCACGGAGATGCTGTCCAGCTTGGTGGTGCTGCTCAGCTTGTGATCAGCCACAGTTGGGCTCTCAGGGGTGGCCCCCCCCACTTCCTGGCTGGAAAGATAGCAGTCTACTTGTGACAACTCTCCAGATTCCTGCCAGCAGTCACTACAGCACAGGTTAGAGGAGGAGAGGGCAGTACTTTAGGCAGCTGCCAGTTGTCACCATGTTCTCCCAGAGCCAGCCAAGCCAGCCAGGCCAGCCATGTTAGCTGTCTTAAAAATAGCCTCCCTGCTGAGGGAGACACTGTCCAGCAGCAGCTTGTCCCAGGTGGCTCCTCTGGGTGGCAGTCCTCTGGCTGACAAAGATGATGAGCTACTCGAGGAGTCTCTTTGGGCCACGTCAGCAGATGCTATTGTGTGGCTCAGAGATGGGAGGGGGAAAGTATGCCACCACACTCAGCTGCCAGCCACCACTGCATTCTCTAGGTGTGTCCTAAAAACTACTTTCCTACTGAGAGAGGCACTGACCAGTGGCAGCTGGAGCAAGCTGGGCCCTCAGGGATGGCAGGCCCCACTTCTTACCTAACAAAGAAGGTGACCTACTAGTGGAGTATTTCCAGGATTGCATCAACATATGCTATGGTGTGGCTCACAGAAGGGAGGGAGAAAGGAAGCTGCCACACTTAGCAACCAGCCACCACTGTGGTCTTCGTGCTCAATTGTCTTAAAAACGTCTTTTCTGCTGAGAGGCACTGTCTAGTCAAGAGATATTGCTCAGTGTGTCAGCCAGCCTTGGCCAGGCCCTCAGATGCAGTTGACTGTGCCTCTCAGCTGACTAAGATGGCATCCTACCTGTGCCACATCTTCCATGCAGAATCTATGGCACAGTTCAGAGAAGAGAGGGGGGAAGAGCACCAGTACCCTTGGCTGCCAGCTGCTGCTGGGTTCTCTAGAGATGACTGTCTTAAGTACAGCCTCTCTGCAGTGAGAAACACTGTCTACTTAGGTGCTGCAGCTCAGCATGACAGCCATCCCCAGCCAGGATTTCAACCTCAGCAGCCCCAGTCCCAGTCTCCTGGTTGACAAAGATGGTGTCCATACCTGCAAGTCTCTCCGCAGCTGTGCCAGCTGAAGCAGGACCCTTTGAGCTGCCATCTTGCCTCGGACAAAGGTAGTTTTCCCCCTTCCCGTTACCCAGTCTGATCTCAGAACCCTCGATCTGATCTTGGGGTTCCAAAATATCCCCTCTGCTCCATTCATTTGTTTTTCTAGGCCTCAGTTCTCAGAGAGATTCAAGGAGATTTGTGAATAGTCTGCCATCACTTGGCTGCCTGGCTCTTCTTTTTTTTATATTTCTATTTATTGGTATAAGCTGACCTCTGAGCACTGTTTTTGCTTCACCCCATAGGTTTAGATATGTTGTTTTCATTCTTGTTTTGAGTCTGGAAAATTTTTAATTTCATTTTTTTATTTCCTCCATTACCCGGTGTTCTCCCCCCCCCAAGGAGAATGTTACTGATTTTCAGTGTATTTTATTTTTCCCTTGTTTTTCCTGTTACAAATTTCTAACTTGATAGCAATGTGATGCTTGAATCCACTTTGTATTATTTGGGTATTTTTTAGCTTATTGAGTTTTGCTTTGTGACCTAACACATGGTTCATTCTGAAGAATGATCCATGTGCCCTGGAAAATTATCTGTACTGTGCTGTTGTTGGGTAAAATGTTCTGCACATATCTAGGCGATCAAGTTGGTTGATTTTGTTGTTTAGATCTTCTGTATTTTTACTGAGTTTCTAGAGGTTCTGTCCCAGCCAAAGCCAAGTGCCGTTGAGTCGGATCCGACTCATGGCCGCGGCATCTTAAAGTCTATTGTTACTGTGAAGTCAATCTTTTCAATTCTGCGGAAGTTTGGTTTATGTGTTTGGTAACTTTTTCATTAGATATTTATTATTGTTATGTCCTCTTGTTCAATTGACACTCTCCTCATTATGTGATGCCCTACTTGTCTCTTATACTGATTTTTGCCTCAAAGTCTACTTTATCATATCTTCATATTGCCACTGCTGCACTTTTTGGTTGCTGTTTTGCTTGACATATTTTTTTCATCTTTTGTTTAACTTTATTTTTGTGTCTGAGGTGTGTATCTTGTAGGCAGCATATTCATAAGTCGTATTTTCTTATCCAATCTACTCCTCTCTGTCTTTTGACATTATATTTGTGTGATTATTACTAGATGTGACTTTACCACGGTCATTTTGCTGTAATTTTTGTGCGTGGTGTTGATGTTTTATTTCCTCTGTACACTTTTCTGTGCTGAATTCATTTTAAGGATTTACTTTTTACTTCCTTTATTGCTATTTGTTTTGTGTTTACAGAAACCCTGGTGGCCTAGAGGGTTAAGTGCTACGTCTGCTAACCAAAAGATCAGCAGTTCAAATCCATCAGGTGCTTCTTGGACAATCTATGGGGCAGTTCTACTCTGACCTCTGGGGTCACTATGAGTCGACCTGACTCGATAGCAGTGGGTTTGGTTTGGGTTTTTGTTTGTTTGTTTGTTTGTTTACTGAGACTTTATAATTTTCTTCCTTGTTATTTTGGTGATGAGTCTTGTTAGTTTTCTTTGTTTTTACCCTGAGATTCACTTTTGTTTTCCTAAGTTTAAAACAGCTTGGTATGTGTTGATACCACCTTGACTACATTGTTTCTGCTTTTTATTTTGAAGTAGTCATCATTTAAAGATAGCCATCTCTCATTCCCTGTTTCCAGGCTTGTAGCTTTGTTTTAGTCTTGAAAATTCATTACCTAGGTTGGTATCCAGTTGGTGCTGTCATATGTGTTAATTAATATTTGTGGTTATGTGACATTTTTGGTTCTCTGTTGAAAGGACTGCTTTTACTATTTCTTGTATCCTTGGTGCGGTTTTTACAAATTCTCTTAATTTCCATGAAGTTGTCTTTTGTGCTTCCCTCCTGGGGTTGCTGCTGTCTTTGTTTCAAGATGGCCTCACTGAGCCAGGCTGGCTGATAGGGCCTCTCTCTTCAGTCTCTTTTCATTCATTGTTTTCAGTTGATGTCATCTTCCATTCATGCTTAATCTGGTTCTTTATCCTTTCACTTGATTCTCAGGGTTCCAGGATTGTCACCTGTATCTGTTTCACTTGATTGCATGGATCTTTGCTGTAGAGGGATAGAGTGGTGTGCCTAAGTTGCCATTTCAACATATTTCTGAAGATATTTTCAGGGAAAATTGAGTATAAATTTTTGCTAAATTTGGGAATAAAAAAGAAATTGACGCAATCAAATCAATTCCAACTCACAGTGACTCTATACGACAGAGCAGAACTGCCCCCATCAGTTCCCCAAAGAGTGGTCGGTGGATTTGAACAGCCAATCTGTTGTTAACTGCTAAGTTCTTAACCACTGTGCCACCAGGGTTTTAGGATTTTAGGGCTCCCATATTTTAGGATTGAGGGGTCCCAAAAGGATTAAAAAATTCTAAAGCCCTGTGGCATACGCACATGAGGTCTGACAATTACATCCGTGAACTTACTTGGTCTATATGCTACATACCTATTTGCTGAATATCACTACAGCCACCTTTGAAGTACTATGCTTGAGAGGCTATGCACTGACACCAGGGCCTAGTGCAACTTTCAAAGCAATTTTGCAACTTTCTGGAATGGCCATTGTGTATGGTAGCAAGGTGGCAAGTTTGCAAACTTAATTGCATAGCTGTCTCTGAAGGAGTTTTTAGCCAGTAAACAAATAACTATATTGGAACACAGTCCCTGCTCTCCTGATCTAGCCCCCAATGCCTTTTTCTCTTTACCTGAAGATAAAAAGGAAATATTGAAAGGAATACATTTCTACGACCTTCAGGCCATGAGTCGGATCCCACTCCACGGGGCTTGGCTTGGCTTGGCTCAGGACATCAAGGGTGATATGATGAGAGCTCTGATAGCCATTCCAGAAAGAGTTCCAAAATTGCTTTGAAGTGTGGAAACAAGGGGAGTACTTCAAAGGTGACTGCAGTGATATTCAGCTATTAGGTATGTAGCATTTATTCTAGAATGAGTTTGCAAATTTAATTGGCACTTCTTGTAGTTACAAAAAGTCTAGTTTTGAAAACCCTTTGGGTCCATTTTACTATGCACACATTAGTTGAAATGAGTCAGAAAAGACTCAACACTGACTGTAAACAACAGCAAATAATAAAAATTATTTGTAATTAAGTTTACATATATTGTTCTATCATCAGTAATTGAAAAATTCTTTTTCTGGAAAGAAACAATGTTTTAATTATACTTTCTTCTCTTTAATTCTAGAATAACTTTTTAGCACATCATAGGTTTTTAACTGAATTAAATAGATTTAAGAGCTCCATAGGTTTGTTTCAGAGAGATATTAGCATAAGAATTCTTGAGAACAATGGTCAGAAAGTATATGATGTCAATATATGTGACATTTCATTTCATGACTAATAAAACACATTTTTGTTTTTATAGCATTTGTAATACAAAGAATACTATACCTGATTTTAAAATGCCACTATATTACATAGCTATGAATACAAAACTAAATTGAATTTATTTTGGTCATAATGTATTCCAGATTTCATATACAGTATTAAAAACTCCTCCATGTGGTAATACTATTTGTAAGTATTTGGTAATAGTACTGGATAAATCAGATGCAATTGTATTTTTATCTGAATGTTAAAATGATGTATAAATGACAGTATCCTAGTACTACTTGTAAGTGTTACCTGGCATCCTTGTATGCTAAATTATATGTATTTATTTTAGCTGTCTGTCTCTCAGCAAAAGTATTATCTTTCAGATATACTTGAGCTTCATTAATTTCATAAACTATTCCCATGATTTCAATCATCCAGATGCAAAAATTTGAAGGGACTGACTCTTAATAGAAATCACTAGGTTCCAAGATGTGTACATATGTAAATAAAAAGAATTAATAAAATAAAATAAAATAAAAAGAATTAATCACTGTGCAATAGAGACATATGAATCTCTCATAGCAGAGAAAATCTCTACAGATAAAAAATAACAACATGGGGGCTGATTAATCTACTGAAAGTTCTCTATTCCAATACGAGAAGCCCAAAAGTTCCCAAGAAGGTTAAAAGAATAATAAAGAATTTTAAACAACACTTGATAGGAAAATTAAAAACCAAAACTCTCTAGCTGTCCACTTATGATAGTCTAGGAATAATTTAGTTTCTAAAATTTTGAAAGAGATAAAAATGTTAAATGTAGAACTTTAAGAAAGGTTCATAAGAAGCAGATGTGTACAGCCATCAAAACATTGCTGTTTCAAAATACAGCAATATTAGTAAATTATGATTTGTCACCAGAAGAGTTGTGTGTTTATGTAACTAGTTTTCTGAAAGTCTTAATGGAAAAACAAAAATTGAACTTTTATGCTGGCTTTCTATTTGAAGGTATGCTCTAGGAGACTTCTCAAATTTTGGCAGATGTGATTAAATTCAAGTAAATTATCAAAAACAAGTATCCAATATACAAAATTATTCAGTTTTGATCCTACGTTTTGCTTTGTTTTAGAGTACAGGCTATACAATCTTATGTCTATGTGACAGTAACTTACAAACTGTCTTCGTAATCATACATCACTGGCCATCCAGATGGTGATATTGATTCCTCTAAGATGTTGACGTTAGGTACAATTCTAAATTAAAGTCAAACTAAGACCAGTGAACCTATAAACCATAAAATTTCTTATTAATATACAAGTACAAGCAGACATTTAATAATATTCTTGTAGAAGTAATTGTGTTAAAGGATTATTATTGCGTTCCTTTTGCATACAGATCCCAAAGGATATGCTTTGTTTTTGTGGTGGTGCTGACACACTTGGGACATGGCAGCTTATGTCCATTACCAGTTTCTATAGGACTCACATGATGATTATCTGTGGGTAACTGGCAGGTTTGGGGTGTGGTCATGTGTACAAGAGCATCATCTTGTCAAGGTTAGCTAGGGAACCTGATCTCTGCTGCCACATACTAACGTATTTTACTCCAGAATCCAATATTTTCTAGGGATAACAAATGTTGTGGTTTATGTTATAGAACACACACAGTACTGGTAAGGTTACCAAGGTGACCTGATCCACCACATATCCACAATTCTCCCTGGCAATTTGTGATGCAAAAGTTCTTCCTGGCAGTTGTGAGGCAAATACAACAATTTTTCCTGGTAGTTGTGAAGTGGTTACAGTAGCCTCACATCCAATCAAAAAACAACTTACTACATCCACCTCCTATCCGTCACACCACTGCCTGCTTTTGCCAATAAATAGCACCCCCAAAATCCATGCTGGGTCTTTTTCCACTTATGGAGTCTGGCCCATTTCCTCTTTGGAATATACTATCCCTTAAACTTTTTATCATTTGCTACTAAAAAGGATGCATCCCTGTGTGCTTTAGGGGAAGGGAAGCCCAGTTTGCCACCTGTGGGAGACCAAACTTGTTGGCTCAATCTTTGGAACCTGAATCTCTGGAACCCCAAGGTCACTTGGGGTCTAATCAGTTACACAACCTCAACATTTTGGTGCCAAAACCTGGGAACCAGTTCGTCTTCTTTCTGCTGGTGAGTGATGGAACACCTGGGAAGGAGCTGCCTTACCATATGTGGGAACCCTTCTCCAGGCCACTCTCTATTTGGCCCCTGTCCTGGCTAAAAATGAGGTTTTGCATTGCCTGTTTTGTAGGGCCCCTCTAATAGCTACCTGCCTGTTTTGCATCTGGTAATCAGACCAAGTCTCAGACTGGGGCCCTGACTTCCCGAGCTTTCTCATCAAACATCTCTCATGTTCTTTGGGCCCATTCTTCTGTTTTAACTGTGTCCTCCAAAATAGTAACCTCTTGGGGAACTTTCTACAACAGGCCAAAGGGCTTTCTTGGGGGTGTAACTCCCCTTTGAGTTCTGGCTCTAATGCCCCTTATTTGGAAAACCTTAAGGTAGCCAGATGGATGCTCCTAACAAATTGGTGTATTGGGATGCCCCGAACAGAGAAACATAGACAAAACATGCCCCTGTCTCAGGAGTGACCTATAGGGGAGGGATACCCTAATTTGTCCAGTTTCTTGGACAGTTTCTAGGGCACGGGTCTCCAGGAGGTCTGGCTGGACAGGAAGGCAAGGGGACTCCTTCCCTGGGAAGCCTTGGAAAAAGGTTGCCTCCCCCTATTCCTCTTAATTTTGGCTTAGTGATGGCTGGGATGCTAGCCTGACTTCCCACGTTAGGTTCTCACTACGAAATGTGGCCCACTAAGTACTAATACATCCCATTGATTATCTTAACAAAAACTGGAGCACTCTTAACCCTATCCCAGACCCCACAGCCAACCACATCTCCCCAAGAAATTCTTTCTTATGTGTCTCACAAGAACCGTTGAGGGTCTTCAGAGACCCCCAGTAGCAGTTTGGTTACCCAGAGGGGAACCCAAAATTTGCTGAGACCTCCAAACCCTGACAGACAGACAAACCGTCTCACTAACAGGACAGTGCAAGTGGCCACGGGAGCAATTTTGACTCCAAGCCTTCTCCTGAGGTGAGTGGCTATTCTGGCCTCTGGACGGGTAAGGGTATGAGGAAATCTTCAATCTTTGCTTCTTCAACTTGGCCTCTCCTTCCTCCACAGGGCAATGACCTACCCATTTTATCTTTTGTTTTGTCTTCACTTTAGGAAGTCCTGGGTTGGGGACCTCTTTTTTTTTTTTTTACATAGAGGGCTGATCACTCTTGGTTTTGCCTGCCTGCTTTGTCTTTTGCTTTGTTGAAATTTGGTTTGTATTCTGGGGGCCAGGCCCAGATGCCAATTTTGTAGTTAGTCCTAGGGAAAAGTCCCACAATGCCTAGATATTTGGTAATGAAGAGTTATGCATAAGGCCTTTCATTAGGGTCAGATCCCCACCACCTCTTCTGCCCTTTACAACCATTACTTCATTCTAGACAATGGAATCAACTGGTGCTCAGTCTTCTGGGACCATTCTTATTTCTCCAAAATTTTGTGGCATCAGTATGACTCTTAATGGGGACTGCAGCCCCATTTCTATCTTTGTCTTTCTGGTTTTCTATGCAACATTCTGTTTTTCAACCCCTCATTATTTTTGTGAAGTTTATGTTCAGTTGTGGGGACCACTGGTTTGTAACTTTCTCTGGAAAGTGTCTGAGAGACTGTGTTATACCTGTAGACAGACTGTAGTGCGTGTAAAACTTTGCTATGAAAAAATGTGTTCCAACAGCATCCAGAGACTTGGTCAGCTGAGCAGAAAATTTGTAATGTACAAAGCCAGTTGATAGAAACTTTATGAGTTAAAATTAGGTTGGAAAAATGAAACAGTAAAAATTTAAAAGGTTTAAACAGACTTTATTTCATTTACAGGATTAAAAATAATTTTCAGGACCTTTTAGGTAACTTCCTCATAATAAATTGAGTGAATAGATATGTGTCACAGTTTAAATGTATTTATGTTTGATTTTCAACTAGCAAGAAACAATATATATAAATCTTAATGAGTGAGATCATTTTTGCTGTTTAAGGGGATGTGCTGTAGAGGTTTGTTGAAAAATATTTGATATGGTTAAAAGTTTTATCTTTATAAAGTTTAATGGTTTAATTTATGAGAAATAATTGTTTTTTGGCTGTTAAACTTTTCTCTGATTTCTGAATAAGCAATTAATTTATTCCTTGTGTTATCTGCCTTGAACGCAAAGATTTGACCTCTCATTAGAATTAGATTCCATAAAACTTAATAAAGGAGAAAAAACTAAGATTTTCTTACTTTAAGATCTTCAGTTAAATAACTTTAATATTGTTTCTTATCAATATGTAACAAACTCCTAACAACTCTAAAATTTCATGTGAAAGCTGTGAATGTCCTTTTCTAAAGGAAAAGGGACAAAGAGTCTTATTTAATAAATTACATGGTGTGGGTTAAAAGAAAGTGCCCAGTTGTCTATGGGTTAAAATTTATATTGGTTATTTCTTATTACGTGTTTGCCAAGTATTATTTAACAAATGAATAATATTAAGTTGCAATTTTACTATTATTTATTAATTGCTATCTGAAGAAACCCTGGTCACAGAGTAGTTAAATGCTGTGCATGCTATCCAAAATGTCAGCAGTTTGAGTCAACCAGGTGCCATTTGGGAGCTCTGTGGAGCTATTCTACTCTGTCCTATAGGGTTGCTATGATTCAAAATTAATTCCACAACACTTGGTTTGGTTTAAATTGCTAATTTGATGATAACTTTATTATTATTATTTTAATCTAACATCATCAAAGCCAATGCTTTGATTTGGGAATTCAAATTTTTATATATAAATTTATTTTTATACTATATAGTTATTTAGAGACTTAATAATCTTGATATACCCTGACTATGTAGTATTATTATTACTGTTATGTATGATATATCAAGTTCTTTAAAAATATAGATAATGATTATATTTAGAAATATTATTGTCTAAAGTTTTCTAACAGATTAGATTTGGTTTGGCCTTTATATTTTGCTTACATTTTTATTAATCATGTCATACTAAGTTTTGTCATCTACAGTTTTTTGCTGATTTTCTGAAAACATCTGACCAGACTATCTCAACAAAGATACTAGACTTGTGAAAAGGACTATGACCTCAGATATCCAAAACCCTTATGGAGAAACTAACGGCCTCACAGACTATAGCTGATCCAAAATCAGGTAGAACAAAAAATAACGTACATATACTATGGGCTTTATGTGCAAATATTGCTGATGTTTTAAAGTTCTACTTTCTAGATATAGGGAAACATTTTCTTTTCTCCTAAAGTATTCAACTAACGGGTTTAAGTCTGAGGTTTTACAGAATACAATTGCTCTGGAGACATGAAAAACAGTTACTCATGCTACTTATGAGGTATTTAGAGTTATTTACTGGTTCTAAGACCTTAGGGTCATGGTTTTATTGGCTATTTGAGATAACTGGCCTGATATTTTTAGTGCTTCCCTTTTACTTCCTAATTCACTGTGTGTATGCCTGGGATTTTAAAATCTTAATGGTATTCAATTACCACTTATTGAGCTTGTTTGATTGAAGATTCTATAGTAAGACCATGATCCAAAAGAGAAAACCATGAAAGAAGCATGTAATTCTTCTAAAATCTAAATTTCTAGCTTCCATGGAGATTGGGGTAACCCATGCAGGCTACTGCTTTTAAAAGGAAAAGCTGGTTCCTCAAGCTGCTGAACCCTTTGGGACAAAATGGGAAAAGAGTCCCAGTTTACAATTTTATGGCCATCAAGGAGGAGGCCTGAGAGATAAGTGTTTCATTTATATTAGAAAAGATAAAGGACTAGTGCTCAAGCTATCTTTTTAGCTGGGGACCGGGAGAAAAAAAGCCAGCCAGTGGTTTCACTCTGGCTGAGATCACCAAGGCTTTTTGGAAAAATGCTGGTGCCAGTTTTAAAACGGGAAACAAAGAAACAAACAAACAAAAGCCATTATGGCCACATATTTTATATTCTGGTCCACATCAGACATAAGACAAAAGTTACAGAGTTTGAGACAAAACCTCAGACCCCAGTCTCCCATCTGGTAGATGAGCCCTTTAAGACGTTTAATCAGAGATTTGGTGGCAGAGTCGAAAAAGAAAAAAAAAAAAAAAAATGAAGCTCTGCTGTCAGCTGTAACTCTCAGAGGCCTACCTTAGGGTAACCCAGTTGGCCCCCAGAGGAGGTCAAGACTTGGGTCACCTCACTGGCCAGTAACTATGGACCCTGGTTATTACAGGTGCTGTCAAAAATGAGTCCACTATAAGGCGGAGTGTCCTGAACATCCTATAGCAGCATGTATAGTAGACATTCCCAACAGAAGGCCCAGAGGGACAAGCCATCCTGGGCTGTCTCAGAAGAGGAGTCTAAGAAACTGACCGCTGACAGGAGCTCCAAGGCCTGTCTGCCTTGTAGCCACACATCCGAGAGCTAAGGGTTACACTTGACATGGAAGGTAAGGAAATTAAATTTGTGTTGTTCACAATAGCCACCTTTTCTACCTTAAATTACCCAATGGGTCCACTCTCCAGGAAGGACTGTGTGATTATTGGCTTGGACTAAAAATCAAGGTGAATGAAATTTTAATTTTATGTCTGATGGTGTCACAATTGCGCTAAGACATTCCTTTCTAGATATCCCTGACTGTCCTGTTGTACTGCTGGGACAAAAATTACTAAGTAAATTGGGGACACATACACTTAAAAACTCGACTGAAATAAGAAATGAGGACTGAGAATTACGTATGTTGTTCGTTAATATATTAAAAACTAAAGAACCAGAAGGGTGTATACCAAAAGAAATAGGTTACATAAAAAGTTTGACAGCTGAGGCAGACAGAATAGCCTGTGGGGAAGCACAGTGGAAACCTTGTGAAGAATGTAGTACCTCCTTTGAGTCAACAGTCAGGAGTCAGACAGGGAGGCCGAGGGCCTCTGTGGTGTGATTGAAACTAGCAACAAACAATATTCACTGTGTCTTGGGACACCGAGATAAGTCCCCAGACAACTGTGTAAACTTCCTCAAAGCTGTTTTTCAGATGTACCAACTCCGCGGACAAGCACAGAAGGTCCTGCTTCCATCATTACATGTCCTTCCAATGTGGGCACCAGAGAGCTACAATCAGTACCAGGGAATGGAACCAAGGGAAGAGCAGCTGCCATTCAAAAAAGAAATACTTCAGATCCCCGTCACTAATTTGTCCCCAGATTATAGACTGGCTATAAAACCCAACTGGCTAATGTTACTATTACTGCCATTGGCAGTTTCATTATTAATCTTTTTGGCTATCCTTACATTTGAGCCTCTAATTCTTAATAACTTAATTCATTTTATCTCTTCCAGGCTACAACAATTCCAAGTTAAACTCATGGTCCTAGAAAAATACCAGCCTATACCCACCAACCAGGCGGGAAATCAGGCAACATGATGTTTCCCAGACAAGGCACTAGGGGAACATGGGTCTGACATAAAGGTAGGACTATTCCCATAAACAGCAGGAAGTAGCCAAAAATAAGTCAACTTCTCACAGTCCCTTCAAGATTTCGGGCCCACATCTCCTCAGGGGGGAAATGTCAAAGAGAGCTAGGGAACCTGATCTTTGCTGCCACATACTAACATGTTTTACTCCAGAATCTAACATTTTCTAGGGATAACTGTCATGGATTGAATTGTGTCCCCCCAAAAATATGTGTAGCCATGTGGCTGAGCCATGTCTCCCAATACTTTTTGATTGTCCTCCATTTTGTAATTTTCCTGTGCTGTTTGTTAAAGGATTAGGGTGGGACTGTAAATCCCTTCATAGCATTACCTCTCTGCTCCACTGTAAAGGGAGTTTCCCTGGAGCACGGCTTGCACTACCCTTAATCCTTTCATCCTACAAGAGATAAACGGAAACAGAAGCAAGCAGAGAATTGTGAACCTCACACCATCAAGAAAGCAGAACTGGGAGAAGAGCACATCCTTCAGACCTGAGGTTCCTGTGTCAAGATCCTCCCTGGAAAAAGATTGATGTAATACTGGACTTTCCTCCACAGCCAACAAGGGGGAAAGCCTTCCCCTGCAGCCAACATCCTAAATTTGGACTTGTAAACTACTGGACTGCAAGAAGAAAACTTCCTGTGTTAAAGCCATCCAATCTGTGGTATTTTTGTTAGAGCAGCACTAGCTAACTAAAACAATAACAAAGGTTGTGGTTTGCATTATAGAACACACACAGTATTGATAAGATTCCCAAGGAACCTGATCTGCCACATATCCACAGTTCTCCCTGGCAGTTTGTGATGCAAATATAAGTTCTTCCTGGCAGTTGTGATGCAAATACAACAATTCCTCCTAGCAGTTGTGGAGCAGCTACAGTAGCCTCTAACGCAATCAAAACCAAGTTACTACCTCACCTGCCATCTATGACATCACCCCCTGCTTTTGAAACTAAAGTCTAAAATAGCCTCCATGTCAGCAGCGCTCAAAACTAAGGAGCCCTAAAAGACATTGTTTCAGATCACCCCTAACACGAAAGGAAAGACATGACCTCCACACTGCACAAGTCCCAGGTGGCAACACTAGAGTGGGGCCCTCTGTAGGCTTCACTACAGATTCAGTGAACTATAGACAATAAATGACTTTTTTTATTGGTAAAACTAATGATAAAAGAATCTAGCAGGAGGCTAGGAGGGTGTAGAAGTAACTTATGTTGGAGCATTGTTCTTCTAGGTTACTGGCCAGACAAGTCTTACACCACTGTTTTCCTTGATGGCCGGTGATGGCCTGTGAGATTGTAATGCAGACCTCCACCCAGTTGACCTCCTCTGCCCATTTGGCCTCCAGCCAGCTGATGGTCCACTCAGTTGACCCCCAGGTGCCCCAACTGCCCACATTTTTCTGTATATCTGCATGTGGTCTCTCCCTTTAAATACTCAGACTTTGCCTGACCAATTTGGATAGGCTTTGATGAGGAGAATATCTCTCTGTTCCTTTACAATGCCAGCAAATAAAACTTTTGATCTCACCCCAAAAGCTCCTGTCTCAGTGAACTGGCTTTTTGAGGCAGGTAGCAGAACTCCCAGGCTTTTCCGGTAACACTATTGCCAATAAAAAGCACCCCCAAATCCATGCTGGGTCTTTTTCCACTCAGAGACTGACCCATTCCCTCTTTGGAACATACTTTGCCTTAATAAACTTTCTATCTTTTGCTACTAAAAAAGATGTATCCTCGTGTGCTTTGAGGAAGGAGGAACCTAGTTTGCCCCGTGCTGGGAAGCTGAACTTGCTAGTTCGTCTCTGGAATCCGAATCAGGTCACTTTGGGTCTAATCAGTTACAGGACCTTGACAATTCAACAATCAAAACGTGCACAGAATTACCTAATTATGAGTTACTTGTTGAAGCAAGCTTAACTCCTTGAAGTGTTATAAATCTGGAAAGATTTTATCCAAAGTTATTCCAGATGGGCTAATCAGCACATTTTCTTATAGAAGAGTCATTTCATAATAAATCTGATAAGTTAATAACCTATGCTAATATATAATGTCTTTAGAAAAAATATTAAGTGTCTTGGCATGGTCTAGTGTTAACAGTGTCTTAGGCATCTACTGCTGCTTTAACAGAAATATCTCAAGTGCATGGCTTTAAAAAGAGAAATTTTATTTTGTTACAGTCTGGTAGGTTAAAAGTTCAAATTCAAGGTGTCAGCG
The DNA here is from genome assembly GCA_028571685.1 of Heterohyrax brucei. Lineage (NCBI taxonomy): Eukaryota > Metazoa > Chordata > Mammalia > Hyracoidea > Procaviidae > Heterohyrax > Heterohyrax brucei. Next base: position 136,174,033 of record CM053150.1, read on the forward strand.
CTAGGGGAAGGCTAGATCTACAGGAAAGTCCTTGGCAGCAGTGTCCTCCTGGACTGGAAGCTTCGCAGGCACAGGGACCCAAGTCTTATCCATAGATGCACTCTGCTTCTGGCACTGCTTTGAGTGGCACTGGTTTGAGGTCTACACATCTCTGATTGCCTCCCTTTCTTTGTATGCAAAGTGACTGCCCCGTGGCACAATATAATCCCACACATTGAGTCACACACATTGAGTCCTATTCCACCAACACAACTGCCACTCATAGTACCTCATTAACATCATAGAGGCAGAATTTACAAAGAGCATCATACAGTACCAGAAATCATGGTCCAGCCAAGCTACCACACACATTTTTGAGTGGGCACAACTCAATCTATGACATGTAGTTACTTACTTTTTCATGAAAATTGGTATTTCAAGTAATTAAAATATGGGTGATGCTGAGATTCTATGCATGGTGTTCAAATAAGGCATAAGTGACTCCATTTTGAGGAAGGGCACAGTAAAAATTCAAGGTATTAAAGGAAGCCCCAGGAAACAACTTAATAGCAGAAAATACCATAGAGTAATCTCACTTTGTCTTACAAAACATCTGTCACAAGACAAAGCCTGGGGATAACCTTGCAAGTGACCCCTAGACCTTGACCACATTTTACAGCTAACAGGAATTCCAGGCAGCCTTAAGCAATCAATGTAAAGGTCAGTTCCCCCTCCCTGCTTTGTAATCTCACGACTTAAATACTGGGTGCTGAGGAAGCTCGAGGTCACTCCCTGCTCTGCATAGCTTGGGGTGCATCCCTGGTGCACCAGTCTTTTTCCTATTGGGCATATTTTTAATAACATCTTACCTTTAAAGAAATTCTGGGTTGTGTCTTGAAATCCGAAACCCAGCAATGGTGGTAAAATAATTTGGAGACAAAAAGTGGTAAGAGTTGAACAACATTATGAATGCAATCATGTTGAGGTCATGCAGCTCATTAGACCTCGAGTGACTTGATTCGCATTCTAGAGATCCAGCTAGCAAGTTTGGTCTCCCAACGAGTGGCAAACAATTATCCCCCTTCCCCAAAGCACACCAGGAAGCATCCTTTTTAGTAGCAAATAACAAAAAGTTTGTTATGGAAAGTATATTCCAAAGAGGGAACAGGTCAGTCCCCATGAGTAGAAAAAGACCCAGCATAGATTTTGGGGGTGCTTTTTATAGGTAAAAGCAGGGAGTAGTGATAGATAAGAGGGGAGGTAGTAACTTGGTTTCTGATTGGGCCTGAGACCACTGTAGCCACCTTACAACTACCAGGAGGAACTGTTCTATTCATATCACAACTGCCAGGAAGAACCCGCATCTGTATCACAAACTGCCAGGGAGAACTGTTAATATGTGACAGATCAGCTTACCCGGCAACCTTATCAATACTGTCTGTGTTCTATAATGCAAATCATGAACTTTGTTATCCCTAGAATATGTTAGTATGTGGTAGCAGAGATCAAGTTCCCTAGCTAACCTTGGCAATCAGTGTCACTGAATTATACATGTAAAAATTGTTGAATTGGCAAATCTTGTATTTCATGTTTTTATGACAATAAACAACAACAAAAAGATGATGAAAATAGTGGTATAAGAGGGAAATACTGACAAGAAAACGAATGGTGAGAGAAGATAGCCAATGAGATATTTCATATCTGTTTAGATAACTAACCTAGACATAAATCTCTAACTTTTTTATAATCTGTGGTTGTGAGGCAGTGTAAAACTGCATGGAACATACCACTATAAATCAGAATACTTCCAAGTTTGAGCCCTGCTTCTATACGTTGTTGATTAGCTGTGCAATCCTAGTAAATTTAGTTAATTTTTCTATGCCTGCTTCTTCAGTTATAAAAGGTAAATAATAATAGTCTTTGTCAAGGTTATCCAGGGAACCTGTTCTCTGCTGCCACACACTAACATATTTTACTCCAGAATCCAACATTTTCTAGGAATAACAAAGGTCATGGTTTGCATTACAGAATACATACACTGTTGATACCATTACCAAGGGAACCTGATCTGTCACATATCCACAGTTCTCCTCGGCAATTTGTAATGCAAATGTAAGTTCTTCCTGGCAGTTGTGATGCAAATACGACAATTCATCCTGGCAGTTGTGAAGTGGTTACAGTAGCCTCACACCCAATCAAAAACCAAGTTACCACCTCCGCCTCTGATCTATGACATCCAGCCTGCTTTTGCCAATAAAATGCACCCCCAAAATCTATGCTGGGTCTTTTTCTACTCATGGATACTGATCTGTTTCCTATTTGGAACATACTTTTCTGTCATTTGCTATTAAAAAGGATGCATTGTCATGTGCTTTTGGGAATGCGGAGCTCAGTTTGCTACCCTTCAGGACAACGGGCTAGCTGAATCTCCAGAACCGAATCAGGTCAATGGGTGTCTTATCAGTTACATGACCTAGACAGTCCTTAGCATTAATTAGGAGTTCCTGAATAGTGCTAACAGGTAAGTGCTCAACTAGTAACCAAAGGATTAGCAGTTCAATTCCCCTCAGAGGTTCCTCTGAGGACAAGCATTGCTCTATTCTGAGAGGTCTCAGCCTTGAAGGCATTGTGGAGCAATTCTACAGTGCACACATGGGGTCACCATGAGTGGGATTCAACTTGATGGTAACTGCTAACAACAACAGCATCATTAGTTATTTTTATTCTAAGAATTAAATGAGACACTTCAAGTAAATATTTTGCTCCCATATCCAGTTAGTACGTGTTTTCATATTATTAAATTATCATGTTCAGGATTGTGAGATCCTCCATACCAAAGAACAGGACAATATAGGACCAACCCCCTGAGCGTTCCAGGAACTTACCTAACCACAAAAGGCTAGTTTCGGGAATCCTAACCACAAAAGGCTAGTTTCGGGAATAACAGGAAGAAAATGTACCCGAAATAACCGCCCTAGCCCCGAGCCCTGAGCTTATGCAAACCACGAATTGCCGAAATCAACCTCCCCAACGTGGAACCTTTCCCCAACCCACCTCCCCCAGGAATGTAAGACTCCGTCTTTATATACTCTGTAATTCTCTTGTTCGGGGCTCATTCCCTCTACTCTGACAAGAGTATGGACTGAGCCCCAGTGAGCTGGAATAAAAACCTCTTGCTGTTTGCATCAAGAACTGTCTCTTGTGAGTGAATGTGGGGTGGCGTTCACACTCAGGACCTTACAGGATAACATCATTTTATCTTTTTCATGTCTTCCATTTACCTTCTAATGTGAAATCAAAGATATTGGTGAGTTATATAAGCTATTGTTTCTCTAAATATCACTATATTTTATTGTGTAAAACTACACATTTTATTAAATCAGATTTTAAAAATGACGTTGTAAGGTAACTATGCTAACATAAAGAAATCGAAGTATCCTAAAATGCCAGATCTAAAAGTTGTTTTTTCAATAGTCCACTCCCTTTAGAGATGAAACAGATCTGAATGGGTAAGGTGATTCATGAAAAGCCCCATTTAACTTGTGGCATGCTCTAGATTCTGCCTCGGAAGTAATGGATTTTTTTCCAGTTGCATTTATTGAACAGTCATTATTGTACTCACTTATTATTCTTTGAACCAATACTTATTGAGCATCTACTGAGTACAAGACACTGCTGCTTGGTATTGACAATACAGTTAGATAATACATAAACTCAATGGGCATACAGAGATAATTAACATTTATAATACATACAAATTCTATAGATACTAAAAATGTTTAATCAGTGGATTTAGTCAACTTGAACTTCACAAAAGCATGAAATAATGCTAAATGTTTAAAAAATAACATAAATTATTTCCTGTGTAAATTCCAGTTAGAAAACCCAACCCACTGCCACTGAGTTGATTCCAATTCATAGCAACCCTATAGGCAGAGTAGAACTATCTCCTAGAATTTCCAAGGACTGCCTGGCAGATTTGAACTGCTGACCTTATGGTTCACAGCAGTAGCACCTAACCACTACGCCACCAGGGTCTCCAGTTAGAAAATAGGCTATACTAAGTAAAATACTATCCACATTTCAACTGGTTCTAACTAACTTGCTCTTACATAATAGGAACAAAAATGCTCTCGTTTTGGATCTTAGCACATAACTTCCCTTTACTTTAGCCTCCACTGGGTAAACCATGGGGAATGCAATATAACTATTGCCTGACCTGTGTTATAAAATTTCAAAACTTGTACACACACAAAAAAAACAATATAACTCTTGGGGTTTATGTCATAATCATTTCCTACTAGTCCCCTGGCCCTTTCAAATCAGTACACTGGTTCTCATTTCAAGTACTGGCATTAAGAAAGCTCACTGTTAATCAGAAATTGCACCCACACCAAGGTAAGAAGCCTAGTACCCACATAAAGAATCCAGTATTGTCACATCTTCTATTAGAGATAATCATTTAATGGTCAGTTTTCTTTCCTCCATATCCAAAGAATATGACTCATGCCTCCTAACTGTGGTTCAACAAATTCTAAACAACAAATAAAAATCACGTACACTTAATTCTGTTCTTTCTCCCAGTCCCTCCCCTCATTAGCCATTATAACAGTCTAATTTGCTGAGTTGTGGTTCTGTTTCAGGTCAGTAAATTTTGGAGCACCTTCAAGCTTAGCTGTTAGATTTATCATTTTCTATCTACACTCACCCTTTGGATGATCTCTTCCAATTTCGTAGGTCTTGTATATATAACTTATTTTTTTATTATGATTGAGTGAAAATATACCAATGAGTGGCTCCCACTGCTCTCCCTGCTCGGCTACAGCACACTCCTGCTCTCCATTCTGTACATGTCACATCCTCCCAAAAATCGCCTATCCCCTTGTCTCCACCGTCTCCCCTCCGTCCAGTATGAGGTCAGCTGGATGCAGCCTATAGATGCATACAACCATAAAGTGTACACATGATATGGTTGCTCTCTGTCACCAAGTCTAATCCATTTCTGTCCGAAGAGTTGACCTCTACCATGATCCATGGATGGGCAGGATCAGAGGTAGGGGCCATGCTCCCAGGGGAACCCTGAGGCCCCTGGACCATCAATTGTGGTCTTTTAGATCTCAGGGTGCACCCCTTTTAATTTTTGTGTTGAGAGTGTGACTCAACTTTGTGAGCCCCATCACAGCTATCACTGGTAGTGGCTGGGCACCATCCAGCTCTTTCGGCCACATGCTGATGCAGTCACCCACTCACATGGGTCTTCCTGTCTTCTGGATTCTCTGCCCCATGTTGTTTTGGTCCTTGGAGATTATCTGATCCCTTTGACTTGGGACAATTTGGTGTACCTGAGATGGCAGCTTGGCAGCTTTTAAGACCCCAGACACCACTCAACAATTTGGGGTGCAGAAGAGTCTCTTAGCAAACTGCTAGTTATGCCAATTGTTCTTGATGTCCCCTGAGAGCCTGGTCCCCAGACCTTCGCCCCAGCTACTCCGTCCTTGCAACACTTGGCCAAGATGGGAGGAGTAATCATGTTATATTAAAATTGATCCTCTTTCTAATGTGTACTGTCACAGATTTCACCCAACCAAATTTCTATCAACTACCTAATCAATACTCTACCCTCTCCCTTTTTCCCTCCCCATGCTTGCAGCCGCAAAGACTCTTTTCTTCTATGCACGAGTCTGTTTTCAAGTTCTTATAGTAAGGGTCTCACATAACACTTGTCCTTTTGCCATTGACCACTTTCACTCAACATTATTTTCTGATTGAAACCAGGTTATGAGATTCTTCCCAAAATCATCACTGTTCTTTATCACTGCACAGTGTTCCACTGAGTATATATGCCATAGTTTACCTATCCGTTCCTCTGTTGTTGGGCATCTGGGTTGATTCCATCTTTTTGCTCTCGTGGACTGTGCTGCAATAAACATTCATGTGCATGCATCAGTTGGTGTGAATGGCCTTGAATCTGTAGGATATATTCCTAGCAGTGGAATTACTGGGTCAAACGGTGTGTATATATCCAGCTTTTAAAGGAAGTAACAGATTGCCTTCCAAAGAGGTTGCACCATTTTTCAAGAGTGTAGGAGAGTTCCAATTTCTCCACAGCCTCTCCAGCATTTGTTGTTTTGCACTTTTGGGGTCATGGCCAACCTTTCTGGGATGAGATAGCGTCTCATTGTAGTTTGAATTTCTTTTATAGCTTATGATCATAAGCATGACTGCATGTGTTTTGAGACTGCCTGTATCTCCTCTTTAGAGAAATATCTATCCATCTCCTTTGCCCATTGCTTAATTGGATTATTTATCTTTTTGATATTGATATTTTCTAGTACCTTATAGATTATGGAGATCATATGTGAGTCTGACATATAGTTGCCAAATATTTTTTCCCATTCTGTAGGTGGCCTTTTAACTCTATTGATAAAGAGATGCACAAAAGTGTTTGATTCTTAGTAGTTCCCATTTATCTATCTTCTCTTCTGTTGATCATGTGTTGCTTGTCAGATTTTGAAGTCTGTCAAAGTTGTGTATTAAAACTTCCACTGTTGATCCTAATTTTTCTTGGATGAGGTTTATCATTTTAGATTTGATATTTGGGTCTTCTATCCAGTTTGAGTTGGTTTTTGTATAAAGTGAAAGATATGGGTCTTCTTTCAATTTATTGCAAAGGGATATCTAATTTTGCCACCACCATTAGTAGAAGAGCTTGTTTTTACCCCAGTTTAATGTCTTAGGGCCTTTGTTGAATATCAACTGTTCATAGGAAGATGGTGGCATCTCTGGGGTCTCAATTCTGTTCCGTTTATCTATCTGTCTCATTTTGTACCAGTACCAGGCTGTTTTGACTACTGTGGCAGTGTAATTGGTTCTAAAGTTGGGTAGTGAAAGCCCTCCCAGTATGTTTTTCTTCAGTAGTGCTTTGCATATCTGGGGCTTCTTCTCTTTCCAAACAAAGTTGGTGATCTGTTTCTCCATCTGATTAAAAAATGTCACAGGAATTTGTATTGAGATTGCATTATATAGGTAAACAGGATAGGTTTCTCCATTTATGTAAGTCTCTTTTATTTTCTTATAGTAAGGTCTTGTAGTTCTCTTTGAAAAATCTGTTATTTCTCTAGTTAGATTTATTCCTAGGTATTTTATCTTCTTGGGGACTATAGTAAATGGTATTGATTTGGTGATTTCTTCTTTAATAATATCATTTTTGGTATAAAGGAATCCTACTGATTTATTTACATTTATCTCATATTCTGAGACTTTGCTGAACTCTTCTATCAGCCTGAGGAGCTTACTTATGGATTCTTTAGGGTTCTCGGCATATACAATCATGTCATTTGCAAATAAGGGGATTTTTACTTCATTTTTGCCAATGCAGATGCCCCTTATTTCTTGGTCTTGTCTAATTGCTCTGGCTAGAACTTCTAGTAAATGTTGAATAGGACAGGTGAGAGTGGGCATCCTTGTCTAGTTCCCATCCTCAAGGGGAATTGTTTCAGTGTCTCTCCATTCAGGATGATGCAGGCAGTTGGCTTGGTATAAATGGCCCTTATTGCATTGAGGAATTTGCCTTCTATTCCTATTTTGCTGAGAGTGTTTAGCATGAATAGGTGTTGGACTTTGTTAAATGCCTTTTCTGTATCAATAGACAAAATTAGGTGATTCTTGTCTTTTGTGTTATTTATGTGGTTGATCACATTAATTGTTTTCTGCAGCTGAACCAGCCTTGAGTCCCTGGTATGAATCCAATTTGGTCATGATGAATTATTTTTTTATATGTTGTGTTCTACTGTCAAGAATTTGGTTCAAGATTTTTGCATCTAGATTCATGAGTAAAATTGGTCTGTAGTTCTCCTTTTTTATTGGCTTTGGTATCAGAGTTATGCTGGTTTCATAGAATGAATTTGGGAGTATTCCACCCCTTTCTATGCTGTGAAATAGTCTCAGTAGTATTGGAGATAACTCTTTTCTAAAGGCTTGGTAGAATTCTGCAGTGAAGCCATCTGGGCCAGGGCTTTTTTTTGGGTGGATTTTGAGGACTTTTTCAATCTCTTCCTTTGTAATGGGTGTATTAGGTTGTTCTGCTTCAAGTTGTGATAATTTTGGCAGGTGATATGAATCTAAGAATTTGTCTGTTTCCTTTAGGTTTTCAAATTTGTTAGAGTACAGTCTTTCGTAGTATTGTTATGGTATTTTTGATTTTTGATGGATCTGTTGTGGCAACTCCCTTGTCATTTCTTATTTGGGTTATTTGTTTCCTTTCCTGTTTTTCTTTAGTAAGTTTAACCAATGTTTTCTCAATTTTGTTGATCTTTTCCAAACACCAGCTTTTGATTTTTTTCAAGTTTTTCAATTGTTCTTCTGTTCTGTAATTCATTTAGTTCTGCTCTAATCTTTATGATCTGTTTTCTTCTGGTACCTGAGATGTTCCTCTGTTGTTCTCTCTGTACTTGTTCCAGCTGTAGGGTTATACCTTTGGTTTGGGTTCTTTCCTGTTTCTGGATGTGTGCATTTATGGAGATAAACTGGCCTCTGGACACTGCTTTCGCTATGCTCCATAGGTTCTGGTAAGAAGTGTTTTCATTCTCACTGGAATCCATAAATTTCTCTATTTTATCCTTGATTTTTTCTATAACCGATGGCTTTTTGAGCAAGATGTTCTTCAGTTTCCAAAAGTTCCACTTTGTATCTATGTTTTTTATGCTATTGATTTTGCTATTATGGATTTGTGGTATGAGAAGATGCTTTGCCTTATAATTCAGTGGTATGGATTTTGCTGGCTTTTGCTTTATCTCTTAACACATAATCTATTCTGGAAAATGTTCCATGTGCTCCAGAGAAGAAGGTGTAGTTAGTTGTCTGCTGATGGATAGAAAGCCTGTATATGTCAATCAGGCCTAGTTGGTTAATTGTGGCAATAAGATCTTCTGTGTCTTTATTGAGCTTTTTTCTAGATGATCTGTCCAATATTGAGAGTGGAGTGTTGAAGTCTCCCACAATTATTGTGGAGTGACCTATCTCGTTTTTGAGTGTAGTGCGTGTTTCTTCAATGTATTTAGATTATCTTGTATTGGGTGCATAAATGTTTAGTATTGTTAAGTCTTGTTTGTGTATTGAAAGTTTCAGCAATAGTGTCCATCCTTGTCCACAGTGGTGCATTTTACATTAAAATCTATTTTACCTGAGATTAGTATTGACACACCTGCTCTTCTTCATGTATGTTAGCTTGATATATATTCTTCTATCCTTTGATTTTCAGTTTGTTCATATCTTTATGTCTCAGGTGAGTTTCTCTTAAGCAATGTAAGAACAGGTCATGTCTTTTGATCCAAGGTGCCATTCATTGTCTCTTTACTGGAGCATTTCAGTCCATTCACATTCAATGTAAGTATTGGTAAACGTGTGGTTAGTGCTGACATTGGAATATATTCATTTTTGTATTGTTGTTTTCTCTGTGTTCTCGTTATTCGGTTCTGGGAGATTCTTCTTGGTGAGTTGATTTTTCACCTTTTTGAGTGTTGGTTTTGTGGTTATTGTGGTTATTTGTGGTGTCCGCTCAAGGGGAAGGTCTAATTGTGTCCCCACCAAAAATGTGTGCGGCCACGTGGCTGGGATATGGTTCCCAGTATCTTGGGACTGTCCTCCATTGTGTGGTTTTGCTAACCTGTATGTTAAAGGATTAGGGTGGGGCTGTGAATTCCTGCTGTGGGGGGAGTTTCTCTGGAGTATGGCTTGTCCCACCCTTAATGCTTTTAGCTTGCAAGGAATAAAAGGAAAAAGAAACAAAGGACAATTTGAGAATCTCGCTACCATCAAGCAAGCAGCACCGGGAGCAGAGCGCATCCTTCAGACCAGAGGTTCTTGCGTGAGGACGCTCCCTGGACAAAGACTGATGCAATACCAGACTTTCCTTCAGAGCTGACAAGGGGAAAGTCTTTCCCTGGAGTGGACACCCTGAATATGGACTTGCAACCTACCGGACTGTGTAAGAATAAATCTTTCTTTGTTAAAGCCATCCACTCTGTGGTATTTCTGTTAGAGCAGCACTAGCTGACTAAAACACCATTTATTTATTTATTACAGTAAATGGATAAAATTTCTAACATCTATCAATTACCTCATCTATGATAAATCCTCACCTCCACCCTAGTAGCTGTCAAAGTTTTATTCTTCTGTACATAATTCTATTTTTAAGTCCTTATAAGAGGGATCTCATACAATATTTGTCATTTTGACACTGACTATTATCCCTAGTCACAAAAAAGTGGCTAGGGATAAATGAAAACCCACAAAGGAAAATCACTAAGACTGAACTTGGACCACTCAGCATAAACTAGGCAGGCAAGAAGGCAAAGGGAGGACGCATACAAAGTCTTGAAGGAAAATAATTGCCAGTGAAGAATTAAGTATCTAGCAAAATTGCCCTCAAATACAATGGTAAAATTAGGACATTTCCAGATAAACAGAAATTTCAAGGATTTTCAAACACTGAACCAACATTACAAGAAATACTGAAGAGTGTCCTTTGGTTAGGAAAAACAATAACATCAGTCAACAAAACAGGACTAGCACACACAACAGAGCAGCTGGATATTAACCTAAACAGGGAAATCACAAAAATAAGTCAAATAGGGAAACAGAGATGTCATTATGTAAACATTATAACAGAAAAAGAGGAACTTAAAAGACAATATAGTTATAAATCTTTCATATGAAGAAGCACTCAAGGGAATGTAAATAAATTAAGGACTGGCTTAAATTTAGAGAAATAGGCATAAATGTTAAGGTAACCACAAAGGAAAATATCAATCTCGTGCATCAAAGTAAAAGGCAAGAAAAAAAATAGTTTTAGCAGATAAAAAACACCAACATTGAAACAAATGAAAACACATAAAGAAAAAAGACTGAGCTCAGAAAATTAAATGGAACAACACACAAAATGATATTGAAAAGACAGCACTGAAGTCAATTATACATATTAATAATCATGCTGAATGTAAATGGATTAAGTGTACCATTAAAGAGATGGAAAATGACAGATCTAATAAGAAACACAAACCATCTATATGACACCTGCAGGAGACACACCTTAGACTCAAAGAGAGGAACAAACTACAACACAAAAAATGGAAAAAATATATATCGGGTTAAAAACATTCAAAAAAGATCAACAGTTCAATATTAATGTCTGATAACATAGACTTCAAAATAAAATCTACCATGTTGGATAAGGAAGGACACTGTATAATGATTATAGTGTCAGCACTCCAGGGGGACACAACCATATTAAATATCTGTGCACCCAATGGCAGTGCTCCAAAATACATAAAACAAACTCTAACTGCACTGAAAACAGAAATAGACAGCTTCACTGTAACAGTAAGAGACTTCAACACACCACTTTCAGTGAAGGACACGACCATATAAAAAAAAGCCCAGTAAAGATATGGAAGATCTAAATGTCACAGTTAACCAAATTGACCTGATAAGCATATATAGAACACTCCACTCAACAGCAGCCAAGTATACTTTCTTTTCAATACCCACAGAACATTCTCAAAAATTCACTACATATTAGGCCACCAATCAATCCTCAACAAAATTCAAAGTATTGAAATATTAGTGTCTTTTCAGACCACAAAGCCATGGAAGTTGAAATCAGTAACAGAAAAAAGAAGAAGGAGAAAGAAAAAAAAAAAACTAAACACATATAAACTGAAGAACACTTTGCTTTAAAATTGTTGGATCATAGAAGAAATCAAGGATGGAATAAAGAAATTCATAGACTCAAATGAGAATGAAAACACATCCTACTAGAACCTTTGGGAAGCAGCAAAGACAGTGTTCAGAGAATAGTTTATCTGAATAAATACATACATCCAAGAAGAAGAAATGGCCCAAGTCAAAAGATTGACTCTACAACTTGAACGAGTAAAAGGAGGGCAGCAAAAGTACCCCCTTGGACACCAGAAGAAAGCAAATAATAAAAATTAGAGCATAACTAAATGAGTTAGAGAATAGAATAACAGTTGAAAGTGTTAACAAGACCAAAGCTGGTTTTTTGAAAAGATCAACAAAACTGATAAACCATTGGTCAAACTGTCCAAGAGAAACAAGAGTGGAAGCAAATAACACACATAAAAAAAAAAGTGATGGGGGCTATTGAAACAGTTCCAACTAATATTAAAAGAATCATAACAGAATACAATGAAAAGTTGTGCCCTAATAAATTTGAAAACCTAGAGGAAATGGGTAAATTTTAAAACATAATACATACCAAAACTAACACAAGCAGAATTAGAATGACTAAATGAACTCATTACAAAAGAAGAGATTGAAAAGTTACTTGAAAAACTCCTGACCAACAAAAGCACTGGCCCAGATGGCTTTTCTAGAGAATTCTACTGAGTTTTTAGAGGAGAGGTATCACCACTGCTACTAAAGGTATTTCAGAGCATAGACATGGATGGAATATTCTCAAATATATTCTATGAAACCAGCATAATCCTGATGTTAAACCTGGAAGACGGCAACACAAAAAAATGAAAAAGTATAGAACAATATCCCTCATGAATTTAGATGCAAAAATCCTCAACAAAATTCTAGCCAATAGAATTCAACATCATCTCAAAAAATAATAATAATAATTACCATGACCAAGTAGGATTCATACCAGGGATACAGGGATGTTTGAACATTAAAAAAAAAGTCAATATTATCAACCATATAAATAAAACAAAAGACAAGAATCCTTTGATTTTATTAACTGATATTTAAAAAAAGGCATTTGACAAAGTCCAACACTTATTCATGTTAAAAACTCTCAGAAAAACAGGAATAGAAGGGAAACTTCTCAACATAATAAGGATCATCTACACAAAGCCTGGATGGCAGTTTGACTCTACCAACAGCTCCTTGGGACAGTTCTACTTCTTCTTACAGGGTCACTATGTGTCACTATACACTCAGTGGCAATGGGCTTGGTTTATAAAGACCCAATAGCCAACATTTTCCTAAATAGACAGTCTGAAAGCATTCCCCTTCAGAACTTCAACCAAATAAGGATATCCTTGTAAACAGTTTTATTCAACATTGGGCTGGAAGTTCTAGCCAGAGCAATTAGGCTAGAAAAATAAATAAAACCAAAAACATAACTCAGTGTCATCAAGTCAATTCTAACTCATAGAAACCCTATGGGAAAGAGTAGAATTTCCCCTAGGATTTCCGAAGATTTGTTTGGTTAGTAGCCGTGACCCTTAACCACTACACCAACAGGATTTCCAGAAAAAGAGATGAGGGCATCAAAATTAGTGAGGGAGAAGTAGTAAAAGCATCTCAATTTGCAGATGGCATGATCCTAAATGGAAAATCCTATAGAATTCACAAAAGTAACTACTGGAACTAATAGAAGAGTTCAGCAAAGGATCTCGATATAAGATAAACATACAAAAATCAGTTGGATTTGTCTACACCAACAAAGAGTAGTTCAAAAGGAGATTACCAAATCAATTCCATTTACAATATGAACTCTCAAGAAGACAAAATACATAGGAGTAAATCTCACCAGAGATATAAAAGACCTATATAAAGAAAACTGCAAGACACTACTGAAAGAAGCCTACATAATTAAAAAAAAAAAAACTTGTTCCTGGATAGGAAGATTCAACAAAATGTAGTACAGATACAATTCAATCCCAACCCAAATTCCCTGGCTTTCTTTTCTTTTTGGCAATGAAATGGAGAAACAAATTACCAACTTTATATAGAAAGGGCAGAGGCCCCAGATAGGCAGGGAATTACTTTATAAGAAGACTACACCACTAGGGTTTTCCCTCTGGTTTTAGAACTTATTATATAGCTATACTAGATCAAACGGCCTGATAATGGCACAACAGCAGATACACAAGTTGACATAACAGAATCAAGAATCCAAATATAAATTCATCCACCTATGTGCAGCTGGAAATTGTGGTGCTGTAGTGGATAAGGGCTATGACTGCTAACCCAAAAATTTGAATCTATAAGGTATTCCTTGAAAACTCTATGGGCAGTTCTACACTGTCCTATATGGTTGTTACAAGTCAGAATTGAATCAAAAGCAATTTTTTTTTTATAAGTAGCTGGTATTTGAAAAAGGTCTAACATCCACTAAGTAAGGAAAAGACAGTTACTAGGAAATCATGCTGGCATAACTGGGCATCTATTTGAAAAAAAATGAAAGAAGACCTTACACCATATGCAAAAACTAACCCAAAATAGGTGAAAGACCTAAATATCAAATCTAAAATGAGAAAGATCATGGAAGACAAAACAGGCACAACACTGGGAGCCCTAACACACGGCATAAACAGAATACAAAACATTACTAACAAGGCACAAATAGCAGAAGAAAAATCATATAATGAGAGCTCCCCCAAATCACACACTTCATGCTCATCCAAAAATGTCACCAGAACAGTAAAAAGACAACCTGCAGACTGGGGAAAAAAAATTGTGTACAACATAACCGATTAGCATCTAGTCTCTAAAATCTATAAGATACTGCAAAAGATCAACCACAAGAAGATAAACAACTCAATCAAAAAATAGGCAAAGTATATGAGCAGACATTTTGCCAAAGAAGATATTCAGGTAGCTAACAGATGTATGCTTATGATAATTGTCCATTAGAGAAATGCAAATCAAAAATACAATGAGATACCATCTCACCATAACAAGGCTGGCATTAATCCAAAAAACACAAAATAATAGGCGTTAGAGAAAGTTTTGTCTGGAAGGACACTTATATACTGTTAGTGGCAATGTAAAGTGGCGTAACTATGTTAGAAATTGATTTGGCACTTTTTAAAATGCTAGAAATAGAAGTACCACATGATCCAGCAATCTCACTCCTTAAAATAATACTCTAGTGAAATAAGAGCTCTCATGTATATAGACATATGCATACTCATGTTCATGGCAGCACTATTCAAAATAGCAAAAAGATGAAACAACCTAGGTACACACTAAGGAAATCAATAAACTAATTATAGTTTCATACAATGTAATACTAAGCAATGATGAATCTATGAAACATCTCATACCATGGATGAGTCCAGAAGTCAATATACTGAGTGAAGTTAGTCCCAAAAGGACAAATATTGTATAAGACCACTATTACAAGAACTCAAGAGAAAGTTTAAAAACAGGAGAAAATGGTCTTGTATAATAACCAGGAAGGGAAGTAAGGGAGGGGGAAATTTACTAACTAGATAGTAGACAAGATTTATCCTAGGTGAAGAAAATGGTATCACACAACACAAGGAAATTCAGCATAACTAGACTAAACCAAAACCTAAGAAGCCTCCTGAACATACAAAACACTGTGAGGGACAGCATAGCAGGGGTCCGGATCTGGGGACCTTGATTTCAAGAGACATCTAGGCCAACTGGCTTAGCAAAGTTTATTAAGGGAGTGTTCTGTATTTTATGTTAAGAGAGAATGAAGAACACAAAAGATACAAGGAAAACAGGAACCAAGAGACAAAAGAGTCCTCAAAAGCCAGAGACTCCATCATCCTGAGACCAGAGGAATTAGATTATACCTGACTACCACCACTGACTACCCTTACAGGGAAATCAACAAAGATTCCCTGATGGAGAGGGAGAAATGTGGGATACAGAACTTTGGGTAAAAAGACCAGAATTGATGGTCTCACTGAGACTCGAGGAAATGCAGAAGACATGGCTTCCAGACTCTCTGTTAGCCCAGAACTAAAACCATTCACAAAACCAACTCTTCAGATGAAGAATAAACTGGACAATGAGACATAAAATGACATTGATGAATAGTACGCTTCTTAGTTCAACTAGATACATGAGACTACATGGGCAGCTCCCACCCAGGGGCAAGATGAGAAGGTAGAAAGTGGTAGGAGCTGGCTGAATGGACACAGGAAACTTTTGCCTACCACTGTAAACTTTCACCTAAAGCACAATCAAAATAAAGAGAAAGAATAGGAGCCCCAGTGGAGCAATGGTTAAGCACGTGACTCCTAACCAAAAGCTCAGCAGTTCAAACTCACCAGCAGTTTTGTGGGAGACAGCTGCTGCTGTAGAGATTACAGTCTAGGAAATCTTTGGGGGGCAGTTCTACTGTCTTATGGTGTCATTTTGAGTTGAAATTGATTGGATGACACATAACAACAAGAACAGAAATGTATTGTCTCACACTACTGGAAGCTAGGAGTATGAAATCAGGGTGTTGATTACAAAGGCTCTAAGATGCCAACTTGACAGCACTTGGCTTGGCAAGATGCTGTTCCATGTATCTCTCCTAACTTCCAGAAATTGCTGGCAATCTTTGCTGTCCCTTGGTTTGCAGGCAGCTTTCCTTCTGTGTCTCTTCTCCTGTCTTATAAGGACACCACTAGTATTAGGTTAGGAGTCACCCTCCTCCAGCATGATGTCATGCTAATCTGATAACAGACTCAAGAACCCAATTTCTAAATAAAGTCACATTCCAAGGTAGGTACCAGGGGTTAGGATTTCAACGTATTAATTATAGTTTGGAGAATAACACCCTCATTTCTCAAACAAACAAGCCAAGGTTCAGAGAACTTAGCTGTCTTTTCCAGGGCCACTCAGGGAGTTTGGGGAAGAATCTCCATTTCCTTAAATAAACCAAACACTGCCATCAAATTGATCCCATCTCATATGTGACCTGACAGGTCAGAGTAGAACTTCCCCATTGAGTTTCCAAGGAATGCTTGGGGGATTTGAACTGCCAACCTTTTGGTTAGCAGACATAAAACTTAACCACCACGTCACCAGGGTTTCCACAATTTCTGTTACGAGGTAAATAATTGCAGTTGAAAGACAGAAACCTAAATTACAGTTCTGACTAGATTAATGAGTATTTTACACCTAGGTTAACAGGTATACTGTGACTTTTATGAGTTAAGACTGAATAAATGATAGAGTGTTTTCCACCTTGACACCTTCAAAGGCACCAAATAATCAGGGCTCATTCTGACCTTTATTAATGCCTGCTCTGTATCCACCTACAGCCTGAAATTTTAAAGACAGATAGAAGTCTCTTGATTATTGCTCTTTAGTATTGAGCACTGTCGTAGTTGGAACTGTGTCCCCCCCAAAATGTGTGCAGCCACGTGGCTGGGATACGGTTCCCAGTATCTTGGGACTGTCCTCCATTGTGTGGTTTTGCTAACCTGTATGTTAAAGGATTAGGGTGGGGCTGTGAATTCCTGCTGTGGGGGGAGTTTCCCTGGAGAATGGCTTGCCCCACCCTTAATGCTTTTAGCTTGCAAGGAATAAAAGGAAAAAGAAACAAAGGACAATTTGAGAACCTCGCTACCATCAAGCAAGCAGCACCAGGAGCAGAGCGCGTCCTTCAGACCAGAGGTTCTTGCGTGAGGACGCTCCCTGGACAAAGACTGATGCAATACTGGACTTTCCTCCAGAGCGGACAAGGGGAAAGTCTTTCCCTGGGGCGGACACCCTGAATGTGGACTTGCAACCTACCAGACTGTGTAAGAATAAATCTTTCTTTGTTAAAGCCATCCACTCTCTGTGGTATTTCTGTTAGAGCAGCCTAGCTGACTAAAACAAGCACATTACAATAATTTAATAACTTGTGGAAACAGTAACACTTTATACTCTGATTTTTCCTATAAATTTCAGAACAAGCAAATGAAACATTTTAAATAGTGAGCTTTTTTTCCTTATTACTGTTGCTAGTTACTTGAGTCCTAGTTACTATTACTCATTACAGCATGAAAGTAATTAAAATGTTAAATTAAGTAATAAGTCATGTAGTATAATCTGTTTCATCTTTTCTTTAAAACCTTTAATTAACTTTTAATCCTCTATGTTTATTTTATATTTTTTCTACTTACTTTATACCGTTCATGCTGGTTGTCTTTCTAAAACTAGAATCATCTGGAAGGCAGGAACTTTATTATTTTTAAAACATTAAGTACTAATTGGACTTAGTTAAAAGTGATGAAAAATAAGTTGCACCTGAGTTTAAGTCTTTTTCTTCAGTGATATACTTCTATCAATGCATAGAAGCTTAATTTCAGAAGTAATGTAACATTTTTGGAAGTTAATAATATACATATATAGATCATTTTGTCATGCAAATATTTCCTTTAACCTCTCAAGAGGTACATGATATTGTGCTTTTATATAGATTCAGCACTGGTTTATAAGCTTTTTCAGCATTTGTTCAATAAATGAGAAAAAGGATTTTAAGCTTACTGATGGGGTCACTATGAGTTGGCATTACTTGAAGGCAATGAGTTTGGTTGGTTTTATGTTGTGATAGGATCAATTATTCTAAGTTATAACCTGCTACCAGGTTGTACTTTTGCTGAAAGTAGGTAATTTCTTGATTACAGTCTTAAGAAGCACATCTGTATGCTGCTTGAGAAATTAAAATGTAGAGTCCATCTGGCAGACTAGTTGGACTTTCACTGTTTGATTTAATCTATATTGAGCTAAAATGAACTTCAGAATCAAAGAATATGCTACAGTGGGGTCGTAAAGATGTAAATCAGTGTTATGTGTGCGGGTTTAAATAGTATTTTATTCTCTTTAATTTCTTTTTCCTCTAGAAGTTACAAATGAGGGAGAACAGAATTTCCTTAACAGTTTTGTCAATAAGGGCAGATTTCCCTTTATGAGTGCTTTGCCTCACTACGTTCTTTTTCTCCTCTTCACTTTCAGTAAGCTTGATAGAACTAATGTGAGCACAAGCACATTACTTCGAAGCTGCTGGCCCAATCACCCATTTTGTTCTGGTCCCACGTAAATTATGTTCTTATGACTGTTATTGTAACAAATTACCACAAATCTAATGACTAAAAGAAACACCAACTGATTGCACAGTGCTGGAGGTCAGAAATCCAAAACGAACCTCACTGTCTAAAGTCAAGATGGGAAGCCTGTCTTCCTTCAGGAGCCTTTAAAGGAGAATATTTTCTTCTGGCTTCTAGAGGCTGCCTGAATTACTTGACTTCTGGTGCCCTTCCACCTTCAAAGCCAATTCGTCTCATGACACCATCCCACTGGTTCTGACTCCTTTGCCTCTCTCTCTTCTATTTAAGGATCTTTGTGATTACATTGGGCTTACTCAAGTGATTGGACCCATTCATAATAATCTTGTAGTTAGCTGATTACCCATTGCTGTCAAGATGATTGCAACTCATAGTGAAATTATAGGACAGAATAGAACTGCTCCAAAGTGTTTCTACCCCTACTTGTCTTTCAATTTGTCCTACTGCGGGGACTTGCATGTTGTTGTGATGCTGGAAGTTCTGCTGCAGTGTCCCACGTGGCAGACATGTTTCAGCTGAGCTTCCAGATGAAGACAGAATAGAAAGAAACACCCAGTAGCCTACTTCTGAAAATAATTAGCCGGCGAAAACCTGATAAATAATCAGTGGAATTTGTCAAACGTAATGCCAGAAAGTAAGACCCTCAGTTTGGAAGGCACTCAAATGATGACTGGGGAAGAGCTGCCTCCTGAAGGTAGACTTGACCTTAATGACATGTATGGAGTCAAGCTCTCCAGACCTTCATTTGCTGATGTGGCACAACTCAAAATGAAACAACTGCAAATATCCATTAATAACTGGAATGTGGAATGCATTGAAGTACAAATCTAAGAAAACTGGAAGTTTTCAAAAATGAAATGGAATGTATAAACATCATTATCCTGGGCATTAGTGAGCTGAAATAGACTGGTATTGGCCATTTTGAAATGGACAGTGATATAGTCTACTATGTTGGCAATGGCAGCTTAAGAGGAATGGTGTTGCTTTCATCATGAAAAAGAACATTTCAAGATCTATCCTGAAGTACAGTACTGTCAGTGATAGGATAATATCCACATACCTACAAAGAAGGTCAGTTAATACAACTGTTATTCAGATTTACACACCAACCAAATAGGGCCAGCAGTGAAGAAACTGAAGATTTTTACCAGTTTCTGCAGTCCAAGATTGACTGAACATGCAGGTGGGATGTGTTAATAATTACTAGTAATTGGAATGCAAAAGTTGGAAACAAAGAAGAAGGATTAGTAGTTAGAAAATATGGCTGTGGTTATAGAAATGTCGCCAGAGATCACAAGATGGAGTTTTGAAGACTAACAATGTCTTCATTACAAATACCTTTTTCAACCAGCATGAACATGGACCTCACTAGATGGAATACACAAGAATCAAATCCACTATATATGTGGAAAGAAATAGAAAAGCTCAATATCATCAATCATAACAAGACCAGGTGCTGACTGTGGAATAGATCATCAACTGATCACATGAAAGTTCAAACTGAAACTGAAGAAAATTAGAACAAGTCCACAAGAACTAAAGTACAGCTTTGGGTATGTCCCACCTGAATTTAGAGACCATCTTAAGAACAGATTCGATACATTGGATATCAATGACCAAAGACCAGATGAGTTGTGGAATGATATTGAAGACGTCATACAAGAAGAAAGCAAGAGGTTATTAAAAAGACAGAAAAGAAATAAAAGACCAAGTCAATGTATGAAGAAACTCTGAAACTTGTTCTTGTATGTCAAGTAGATAAACCAAAAGGAAGAAATGATGAAGAAAAAGAACTGAAGATTGAAAAGGGTGACTCAAGAAGATAAAGTAAAATAATGTAGTTACATGTGCTAAGAGCTGGGAATAGGAAATCAAAAGGGAAAAGAAAGTTCTGCATTTCTTAAACTGAAAGAACTGAAGAAAACATTCAAGCTTCAAGTTGCAGCAGTGAAGGACTCTACAGGGAAAATATTAAATGACTCAGGAAGCATCAAAATAAGATGGAAGAAATACATAGAGTCATTGTACCAAGAAGAACTGGTCAACTTTCAGCCATTTGAAGAGGTAGTGCATGATCAGAAACCAATGTTACTGAAAGAAGTCAAAGCTGTGTTGAAGACATTGGTGAAAAATAAGTCTCCAGGAATTGATAGGCTATCAATCGAGATGTTTTAACAAATGGATGCAGTGCTAGAAGTGCTTGTTTATCTATGTCAGGAAATTTGGAAGACAGTTACCTGGCCAATATGCACATTTCCAAGAAAGATGACCCAACCAAATGTGGAAATTATAGACCAATATCATTAATATCACATGCAGGTAAAATTTTGCTAGATCATTCAAAAACAGTTACAGCAGTATATGAACAGGGAACCACCAGAAATTCAATCAAGATTCAGAAGTGGAACCGCAGGGTCTTAAAATCTAGAAAGCTCACATCTAAGGAGCATCAGTTGTTCACGATATACATGGAGCAGAGGAGAATGAGAACATCAAAGACAAGAGGAAAATACGAGCCCAGGAGACCAAAGAGGCCATATGATCCACAGACTGCATCCACATGAGACCAGAAAAACTAGATGGTTCCTGGCTACCACTAATGACTGCTTTGACGGGAAACACAATGTAGACTGTCTGAAATAGCAGGAGAAAAGTGGGGGTATAAATTCAGAATTCTATTATAAGGACAGATATGATGGTCCAACATCCTGGGGGTTCTCCCAGAACAGGGCTCCTAGACTTACTGCGAGCCCACAGCTGACACCAGTACCACAGACAACTCTTCAGACAAAAATTGGACTGGACTATATGACATTAGGCTGTCAGAGCAGCTCCTCTACAGAAACGAGATGGGAGAATGGAGAGGAGGGGACAGGATTTGGTTGTATATGTATGGGAAATAGAGAGTGGAAATCAGGACAAGGAAATTAGTGACAAGGTTGGGAGAGCAGCTAACATTGCATACAGCTGTGTATATGGGGTGTTATATAGCAAATTGACTTGGATTGTAAACTTAATTACAATGAAAGAAAAAAAGCAGTGGTACTAGGGGTATTATTCTTGATGATAGACAATCTTAGCTGTAAGAAGAGAGTATCAGAAAGTTGTTTACTGTATTTTACTAACTATGCAAAGGCTTTTGACTGTGTGGACCATAATACGTTATGGATATTTTTGCAGAGAATGGGAATTCCAGAACAATTAATTGTGGTCATGAGGAATCTGTGCATGGATGACAAGGCAGTCATTTGAACAGAACAGGGGATACTTCATGGTTTAAAGCCAGGAAATGTGTGTTTCAGGGTTATATGCTTTCACCACAACTTTGAAATCTGTATGTCAAGCAAATAAGCTGTGAAGTTGGACTATCTGGTGAAGAATGAGGCATCAGGATTGGAGGAAGACTTGTTAACAACCTGAATTATGTAGATGATACAATCTTGCTTGCTGAAGGTATAGAGGACTTGAAACACCAATGAAGATCAAAGACTATAGCCTTCAGTGTGGATTGCACCTCAACATCAAGAAAACAAAAATCCTCACAGCTGGGCCAGTAAGCAACATCGTGAGAAATGGAGGAAAGATTGAGGTTGTCCAAGGATTTCACCTTACTTGGATCCTTAATCAACTTCCATGGAAGCAGCAGTTAAGAAATCAAAAGATGCACTGCACTGGGAAAATCTTTAAAGTAAGGATGTCACCTTGAAGACTAATCTGTTACTAACTCGAGCCATGATATTTTCAGTCACATTATATGCATAGGAAGGCTGGATAATGAATAAGGAAGACAGAAGAATTGATGGCTTTGAATTGTGATATTGGAGAAGAATATTATGGACTGCCAGAAAAACAAACAGATCTGTCCCAGAAGAGGTACAACCAGAGTGCTCCTTAGAAGCAAGGATGTTTAGACTATATCTTATGCACTTTGGAAATGTTGTAAGGAGAAGGACAATCCCTGGAGAAGGACACCATGCTTGGTAAAGTGGAGCATCAGCAAAAAAGAGGAAGACCCTCAACAAGATGGATTGACATAGTGGCTACAACAATGAGCTCAAGCATAAAAACAATTGTGGGCAAGCACAGGACCAGAGAGTGTTTTACTCTGTTGCACATAGGGTTGTTCAAAGTTGGAACCGGAGTAAAGAGGAAGTGGGTCAAGATGGCAGACTAGACATACATTTCCTGGATTCCTTCTGAGAACTAAGGCCTAGAACAATAACTGAAAGGAGCAGTGTGGACATTCTGGATCTCCAAGATCAAGTGTAGGGTTGTGAGATTGGACTGCACAACAGGAAGGGGGAAAATATCTTGTTGGTGGTGACACAGTGGTATAGTGAGTACTGCTTCTGCTGGTGCAGTGCCTGGGAGGACTGCAGGTACAGATGACCTCTTTGTCAGCTAGGAGGCTGAGGCTGGGTCTGCCAAGATTATGAGTCTAGCATGGCCTGTCTTCTTTGCCGATCTGCCTAACCAAACAGCATATACTACAGCAGAGAGATGGTGCTGGGACACCACGTTTAGAGATAAGGGTGCCAGTGCACCTCCTTCCTCACTTCTTTGAGCTGTGCCATAGAATCTGCTGACTTACACTGTAACAAAGGTGGTTCCGGTGGGATGCCATATTGGTCAGCCTGAGTGCTCAGCTGAGGCCAATTTTCATGTTAAGCAACACTGCCTGTCTGGTTAGTGCTGCTCCCAGTAGAAAACCTGCTCTTAACACAATTACTCCTAGAGAAAGTGGTGGTGGCTGGGGGCCAAGTGTGATGAGGCCCTGATGACTGTCTTCTTCAATCCACCACATAGAATCTGCTGACTGATGATGAGGTGCCAACTTTGTCAGTCAGGAGGTGGGGCCTGGAATTCCTGAGGGCCTGATTGCTATCAGCTATGGCTGGTCAATGCCTCTCTCTACAGTAAATCAGCTTTTAAAACCTACGCCATGGCTCCTATTGATGTAACCATCAGAGAAACTCAACAGCTTCTAGATGATGCGAAGACAGCTATCAATATCTAATCACTTAAAGAAGACCATCACAGCTCCGGAAAACTCCAAAAATAAAGATTCAAACAACTTCCCATGTGAAGAAGCCCTTCTGAAATTGTCACAGGTAGAATACAAAAGAATTATGTATAAAGCCTTTCTAGAAATTAAGCAAAATGCAGCAGAACAACATGAAAAATTAAGTAAGGCTTACGAACGACTAGAACATCAATGATATGAAATCCAAAAGATCAATAATGAAATCACAGAATTCAACAATTCAATGCAAAGCCAAAAGAGCAGATTGGAGGGAGTGGAACACAGAATTGGTGAACCTGAAGATAAGGCAACTGACACCAGCATTTATGAGGAGAAATCAGATAAAAGAAACAGGAAAAATAAAGAAGCAGTAAGAAGCATGTAGGACTGTATCAAGAGGAATAATTTACAGATAACTGCAGCTCTTGAGCCGGAAAGGACAGCAGAAAATATAGACAGAATTGTTGAAGACTTGCTTACAGAAGACTTCCCTGACAGCATGAAAAAAGAGAACATAGATATTCAAGATGCTTATCAAACCCCACTAATACTAGACTCCAAAAGAAAATCACCAGAACATGTTATAATCAGGCTTAATAAAATGAAATACAAAGACAGGCTCTTAGAGGCAGCAAGACTTCAAGCCAAACTAACATACAAAGGGAAGGCCTGTAGGTTTTCATCTGACTTCTTGGCAGAAACCATGTTGTGAAGAAGACAGTGGGATGACACAAAGCCTTGAAGGAGAAAAATTTCCAACCAAGAATTATGTATCTTGAAAAATTATCTTTCAAATATGACAGTGAAACCAAGACATTCTCAGACAAACAGATGCTTAGAGACTTTGCTAAAACCAAACCAAAACTACAAGAAATACTGGAAGAAGTTCTTTGTTTAGAAAAACAATAACATCAGTTGTATACTTAAGGAGGCAATGCAGGACAAAGCATCCAAAATTCTACTGAATTAGGAAAGGCACAAAGCTAAATGAAAGCTAAAATATAAAAGTAGGGAACTAGAGATCTTAACATGAAAGTTATGACATCATCACACTATAAAGAGAGATATATTACAGTAGTTACAACCCTTTCAGATGGACAGGAAATTAAGGAGATATATAGACGTTAAAGATCTATTTAAATTTAGGCTATTAAGGGGGATCAAATGGGTAGCCACAAAGCAAACTAACAATGCAACATATCAAAACAAGAAACTTAGTACAGGAGTGTAAGCAAACACAAAACCAACACTGAAAAACACTAAAAGTTAACCTATAGAGAAAAACAATCCAGAACAGAGTATTAAGAGAAGCAAAGAAAACACCAGCAACACAAAAATACAGGCATGAAACTGACAGCACTAAGTACCTACCTATCAATCATTACACTGTATGAATGGACTAAATGCTCCAATAAAGAGGCGGACAGTCACAGCCTGGATCAAAAGACACATCTGTCTACATGTTGCTTACAAGAAATGTATCTTTGACTCAAAGATATGAACAAACCAAAAATCAAGGAAGAAAAAATAAATACCAAGCTAACAACACACAAAGAAGAGCAGGAGTAGCAATACTAATCTAAGATACAGTAGATTTTAATTCGAGGTCCACCGTTGTGGACAAGGATGGTCACTATTTATTGCTGGTGTGTTCAAAGCATAAGCAGAATTTAACAATATTAAATATTTATGCACTGAATACAAGAGCATCTAAAAACAGCAAACAAACACTGACAACATTGAAAAATGAGATAGATCACTCCACAGTAGTAGTAGGAAACTTCAATACTCCACTTTCAGGAATGGATAGATCATCCAGAAAAAAGCTCAGTAAAGACACAGAAGATGTTGCTGCAACAATCTATCAACTAGACGTCATTGACATATACAGAACTTTTTACCCAACAACAGATAAGTACACCTTCTATTGCAATGCACATGGAACATTCTCTAGAATATACCACATAATAGGACATAAAGCAAGTCTCAACAAAATCCAATTCATTGAGCTATTGCAAAACATCTTCTTGGACTACAAAACCATAAAAGTTGAAATCAGTAGCGGCAAGAAACATAGGTAGAAATCTGAACTCAGAGTAACTGAACACTACCTTGCCAAAAAAAAAATCTCCTGGGTTGGAACAAACTCAGTGGTGCCTAACCGCAACAATAACAGTGTTTCCAAAGTGTAGCAGAGGATCTGAGCTACCAACCTTTGGTTAGCACCCAAGCTCTTAAAGACTGTGCCATGATCTGCAACATTAATTCCTTCATGCAGTGGTTGTACAGTAGCAGAATTCTTGACTTCCATTTTATACTCAGGTTGAATTCCCAATCAGTGCACCTCATTTGTAGCCATACCATTTGTTACTAGAGGCTTGCATTTTGTTATGATCCTGAACATTTCCACTGAGCTTCCCAACTAAGACTGACTAAGAAGAAAGCCTGGAAATCTACTTCTGAAAATCATCCATTGAGAACACATTGATTCATAACAGTTTGATCAGCAATGCCTGAGATTTGAGGACACCAGACAAGGTTCTATTTCATACCCTCATGCAGGGGGTGTTCATGAGTTAGGGGCTAGCTGGACAAGGGCTAACCACAACATATAACATCATGCATTTGCAGGTTTCATGGATTGGGACATGGAAATATTTGGGGGTCTACCACATAGTGTAACTAGTCTATCCTGGTTGTTTTTCCACAGTACAGAAGGATGCTCTTATCCACCTCTCAAGTATAGAACTAGCTTTTGTTCATTTATTTGTTTTGGCTTGGCTGATGCTTTCTACTTTTCACATAGGCTAAAAAGTACTACTGCTTGAAAATGCTATGGAAGTTTCTCCCAGAAGATACAGAAGTGGGAATAAAAACTTCCATGGAAAGATGCCTACTTTGGGTATTGTTGTCAAGCAGAAATGAGTGTACATTAAATTCCATCTCTCGGTATGGAAATCAGAAGTTTTATTTTGTTTTTTAATTAACTCTTCAAATTAAATTTTTTAAACTTCTGATTTAGTTGTTATGGGTGGGCTAATATTCTTTCTTGTAAATTTAATCTCCATATTTTTCTTCAGAAAGTGGAAAACTGTTTTTCATCAGTTAAACACACCTCAACTAAACATAAACATATAGAAAGTTACATCTTGCTTCCTGAAATTGCAACTTCACAATTATTAAGGCAACTGTAAAGTTCCAGACTCCACAGAAAATGCTTAATATGCCTGTGAATACTTCTGCAAATAAAAATATAAACAACAGGATATAATCAGGAAGAGTTTATCTTAGAGTAGTAACAATGCAAGTATAACATTATTGTTTTTAGTGAGACAATTTCTTTAAAACTGGGAAAATATAAGAAGTTCGTAAGTGCTATGGCTGCTAACCAAAAGGGTGGCAGTTCGAATCTACCAGACATTTCTTGAAAACTGTGTGAGGTAGTTCTATGCTGTCCTATAGGGTCACTATGAGTCAGAATTGACTTGATGGATGTGTGTGAATGCTGGTAAGATGTTTAGTTTCTCAGTCAGGTTTGATCATAGAAGCAGGATTACCGTTGTTGTTAGGTGCCTTCATGTCAGTTCCAGCTAAGAGCGCCCTAACGTACAACCGAATAAATGGCTGCTGTGTCCTGCACCATCCTCATAATTACTGCTGTTTGAGTTCATTGTTGCAGCCACGGTGTCAATCCATTTTATTGAGGGTTTTCCTCCTTTTTCCTCTGAATCTCTACCAAGCATGTTGTCCTCCAGGGACAGCTCTCTCCAGACAGCATGTCTAAAGTAAGTGAGATTAAGTCTCACCACCAGTACATCTAAAGAGCATTCTGGCTGTATTTCTTCCAAGGCAAATTTCTTCTTTTTTTGCAGCCTGTAGCTGAACTACAGTAGTTGATCTTTATACATGAGGAGAT
The DNA here is from genome assembly GCA_028571685.1 of Heterohyrax brucei. Taxonomy (NCBI): domain Eukaryota; kingdom Metazoa; phylum Chordata; class Mammalia; order Hyracoidea; family Procaviidae; genus Heterohyrax; species Heterohyrax brucei. The sequence continues at coordinate 136,201,790 of CM053150.1, forward strand.
TTGTTACAGCAATTTGATTTCACACAGTACTAGGAGCTAGTTAAGTGGTCTGTTTTGCTTTTGTGTTTGATACTTAAGGTCTACAAGGGATAAACTGTAAGTCACTGTATGAGCTAAAGTCCATGAGCACAGACTGAAAATTGTGCCAGCCCTTACCAACTGACTTTGAAGATACTGGTGTTCAGCAGAAGCTGAGGCTATTTTTCATGGACCAAAAGACACACCTAGCCCAGCAGTCAGAAAAGCTGAAGGAGGATTCATAGGAAGCTGAAATACTTGTAGATCTGGCTGCATCCTCACTTCAGTAAGGTAAAGGCAGCAGACATGTGACAAAATAGGTGAGTATTAGGCTGCTGCTTCATTTCTTCGTTCATGACTCACAATATCCTCCTTCCATATTCCACTGTGAACCTAGCAAAGTGAAGGGAATTATGGGAAGTGCTCTTCAGCCTGGGCAAGCTGACACAATAAAAAGCCACCACACAACCTAGGAAAACATCATCTTTTTTTTTTTTTTTTAATCATGCTTTCAGTAAAAGTTTACAATTCAAGTCAGTTTCTCATACAAAAACTTACACATACTTTGTTGTGTGACCCTTGCTGCTCTTCCCACATGGTGACATTACATTCCTCCTCTCCAGCCTGTATTTCCTGTGTCCGGTCAACCAGCTTCTGTCCTTTCCATCTTGCCTTCAGACTAGTAACTGTTCCGTTAGTCTCCGTTATCTACTGAAGACAAGAAACACACTCTTCACCAGTATCGTTTTCTGTCCTATAGACCAGATCAAATTTTTGTGTGAGGAGATGACTTCAGAAATGGTTTTATTTCTGGGCTAACAGCAAGTCTGGAGATTATATCTTCCAGGGACTCTCCAGTCTGTCCATCAAGTCTAGCCTTTTTACTAGAGTTTAATGTTTTGTATTCTGTTTATGTCATGTCTTAGAGCTCCCAGTGTTGTTCCTATTTCTTCTTCCATAATCTTTATCATTTTAGATTTGATATTTAGCTCTTTGATCCATGTTGGGTTAGTTTCTGTGCATACTGTTACATACAGATCTTTTTTTTTTTTTTGCAAATGGATATCCAGTTATGCCAGCATGATTTGTTAGAGACTGTCTTTCCCATGTAACAGACTTTGGGCCTTTCACCAAATATCAGCTGCTGATACTAAAAAAGGAAAATACAAACCTATTGCTGTCAAGTCAATTTCAACTCATAGCAACCCTACGGGTATAGAACTGCCCCATGGACTTTCCAGGGAGTGCCTGGTGGATTAAAATTTTTTGGTTAGCAGATGCAGCACTTAACCGCTGTACTACCAGGATTTCCAGCTGCACATGAAAGTGGGAGAATGTCTGTCTGGATTCTTAATTCTGTTCTGTTGTTCTATATATCTGTTGTTGTACCCTTACAAGGTTCTTTTGACTACTGTGGCAATGTGCTAGGTTGTCAGTCATATAGTGTAAAACCTCCCACTTCGTTCTTCTTCAGTAATGTTTTACTTATCTGCTGCTTTTTCCATTTCCATATGAAGTTGGTGATTTATTTTGCCATCTCATTAAAAATTTCATTTAAATTTGTATTGGGGTTGCATTGTATCTACAGACTGCTTTGTGAAGAGTCAACATTTTCACGATGTTTAAGTCTTCCTACCCATGAGCATGGTAGATTTCTCCACTTACATAAGTGTCTTTTGGTTTCTTGTAATAGCCAAGTGCCATCGAGTTGGATTCTTATAATAGAGTCTTGTAATTTTCATTGTGTAAGTCTCTTACATCTCTGGTTAGATTTATTACTAGGTATTTTATTTTCTTGGAGGTTATTGTAAATGGCATTGATTTGATGATTTCCTCTTTGAAGCTCTTTTTGTTGCAGTAAAGGACTCCTACTGATTATTTTATTTTATTTTTTATTATGACTGAGTGAAAATGTACATTCCCGTATAAATTTACATGCCCACCTATATGCAGTTTCCACTGCTCTCCCTGCCTGGTGATTTGTTTATATTTATCTTACATGCTAGTACTTCGCTGAACCCTTCCATTAGTTCCAGTAGGCTTTTTTCCCCTTTTTTTCGGATTCTTTACGGTTTTCTGCTGGTGGTATAATGTGTTCAGTGCTATGTCTGTGAACCAAAAGGTTGGCAGTTCAAATCCGACAGGTGTTCTTTGGAAACTCTATGCGGCAGTTCTACTCTGACCTCTAGGGTCGCTATGAGTCAGACTTGACTCAATAGCAGTGTTCTTTTTTTTTTTTTTGTAGAGTTTTCTGTGTGTAAGATCATATAATCTGCAAACAGATATACTTTTACTTCTTCCTTACCGATGTCTATGCTGTTTATTTCTTTATCTTGTCTGATTGGTCTTTTTAGAACCTCCAGTACAACACTGAATAAAAGTGCTCACAGTGGGCATCCTTGTGGGTTCCCGTTCTTAAGGAGAAGGCTTTCAGTCTCTATTTAGGATGATGTTGACTGTTGACTTTACACAGATGCCCCTTATTATGTTGAGGAATTTCCCTTCTATTCCTATTTTGCTGAGAGTTTTTAAAATGAGTGGATTTTGGACCTTGTCAAATGCCTTTTATACATCAATTGATAAAATCAAGTGATTCTTTTGTGTTATTTATGTGATTGATTGCATTATTATTATTATTATTATTTCTAATGTCAGATCCGCTCCACGGCACTTGGCTGGCTTGGCAATGTTGAACTATCCCTGTACCCCTGGTTTGTATCCTACTTGATCATAGTGAATTTTTTTTTTTTTTTTTTTTGGTATGTTGTTGGAGTCTACTAGCTGGAATTCTATTGAAGATTTTTGCATCTAAGTTCATGAGAGATACTGGGTTGTAATTTTTCTTCTTTGTGCTGTTTTTACCCATTTGGGTATTCTGGTTATACTGGCTTCATAGATTGAATTTGGGAGTATTGCATTCTTTTCTACATTGTGAAATACTGTTGGTAACAATGGTGTTAACTCTTCTATAAAAGTTTGGTAGAATTCTCCAGTGAAGCCATCTGGGCCAGGACATTTTTTGGTTTGGAGTTTCTTAATTACTTTTCCAATCTCTTCTGTGATCAGTTTATTAAATTGTTCTGCTTGCGTTTGTGTTAGTTTTGGTAGGTAGACATGTGAGCCCAAATAGTGTGTTAGAATTTATCCATTTCCTCTAGGTTTTCAAATTAATTAGAATACAATTTTTCTTTCTTTTTTAAATTTTTATTTGACATGACTGAGTGAAATTGTGCACTCACGTATAAATTTACATGCCCACCTATATGCAGCTTCCACTGCTCTCCATGTCCGGTGACTGCACACTATTCCTCTCTGCTCCGTACATGTCTCATCCTCCCAACAGCCTCCTTTCCCCTCCTCTCCATCCACTCCCCTTCCTCCAGCCAGAGGTCAGCAAGATGACATCCTATAGACATACAGAACAGTAAAGTGCTTCCAATATATGGTCACTCTGCATTGACAAGTCCAATCCATTCCTGTCCAGAGTGGACCTTTGTTATAATTTATGGGAAAGGGCAACATCAGGGCCGGAGGCGATGCTCTCAGAGGAACCGCAAAACCGCTGGACCATCAATTGATGTCTTTCAGTGGAGATCTCATGATGCACCCCTTTTTATTCTTGTGTTGCCAGTGAGACTCCACTCTGTGAGCTCCATCGTGGCTATCATTGGTGGTGGCCGGGCACCATCCGGTTCTTCCAGTCCCAAGTCGAGGTAGGCACCCACTCTTGTGGGTCTCTTTGTTTTCTCGGTTGTCTTTACCTCATGTCGTTTTGGTCCTCGGTGAGCATCCATTCTTGCTGAGTTGGGACCATTTGCTGTGTCCTCGGATGGCAGCTTGGCAGCTTTTAAGACCCCAGGCGCCTCTCACCAATGTGGGGTGCAGAGAGCTCTCTTAGCAAGACGCTAGTTGTGCCAGCTGGCCTGGAATTCGCCGAAGAGCATGGTCCCCAACCCCCTGCCCCACCTACTCTATCCTTGCAGTATTGAGTTAAGAAGGAAGGAGTACTCAAGTTATGCTGAAGTCCACTTAATGTTGTTCTTGTTTATAATGTGTGCTATCACTGCTTTCTCCCAACTAGATTTCCAGTAACTATCTAAACTAAACCCACCTTCCTCACCTTCCCTCCCTCTCCTCCCTTGCAGCTGTCAAAGAGTCTTTTCTTCTATATATAAGTCTGTTTTTGAGATCTTATCGTAGAGGTCTCATACAGTATTTGTCCTTTTGTCACTGACTACTTCACTCAACATAATGTCTTCCAGTTGAAACCAGGTTAGGAAATGTTTCCTAGAATCATCGTTGTTCTTTATCATTGTGTAGCGCTCCATTGAGTATATGTACCATAGTTTACCTATCCATTCTTCTATTGTTGGGCATCTGGGTTGATTCCATCTTTTTGCTATCGTGGACTGTGCTGCTGTAAACATTCTGGTGCGTGTGTCTGTTGGTGTGAAAGGCCTTGATTCTGTAGGATATATTCCAAGTAGTGGAATGACTGGGTCAAATGGTATATCGATATCCATTTTTTTAAGGAAGCGCCAGATTGCCTTCCAAAGAGGCTGGACCATTTTGCAACCCCACCAACAGTGAAGGAGGGTTCCACTTTCTCCACAGTCTCTCCAGCATTTGTTGTTTTGTGCTTTCTGGGTCATGGCCAATCTTGTTGGGGTGACATGGTATCTCATTGTTGTCTTGATTTGAATTTCTTTAATAACTAAAGATCGTGAACATGTCCGCATGTGTTTTTTGGCTGCCTGGATCTCCTCTTTAGTGAAGTGTCTGTCCATCTCCTTTGCCCATCGCTTAATTGGATGGTTTATCTACTTCTTATTGATATTTTGTAGTATCGTATACATTATGGAGATCAGGCGACGGTCTGACATAGAGTTGCCAAATATTTTTTCCCATTCTGTGGGTGTTCTTTTAATTCTATTAATAAAGTCTTTGGATGAGCAAAAGTGTTGATTCTTAATGGCCAAGTGCCGTCGAGTTGGATCTTAATAGTTCCCATTTATATATTTTCTCTTCTGTTGATTGAGGTTTCTTTGACAGATTTTGGAGTCTGTCCTCATTGTGTATTAAAACTTCCATTGTTGTTCCTACCTTTTCTTGGATGAGCTTTATCGTTTTAGTTTTGATATTTAGATCTTTTATCCAGTTGGAGTTGGTTTTTGTATAAGGTGTAAGATATGGATCTTGATTCAGTTTATTGCAGATGGATAACTAATTTTGCTAGCACCATTTGTTGAAGAGACTGTTTTTACCCTACTTTAATGTCTTAGGGCCTTTGTCGAATATCAACTGTTCATAGGCAGATGGTGTCATCTCTGGGGTCTCAATTCTGTTCCATTGACCCATCTATCTGTTCTTGTACCAGTACCAGGCTGTTTTGACCACTGTGGCAGTGTAGTATGTTCCAAGATCGGGTAATGAGAGGCCTCCCAGTGTGTTCTTCTTCTTTAGTAGTACCTTACTTATCAGGGCTTCTTCCCTTTCCAAACAAAATTGGTGATTTGTTTCTCCATCTTATTAAAAAATGATGCTGGAACTTGTATTGGGATTGCATTATATAAATAAATTGCTTTGGGTAAAATAGACATTTTCACAATGTTAAGTCTTCCTATCCATGAGCAGGGTAGGTTTTTCCATTTATCTAAGTCTCTCTTAGTTTCTTGTAGTAAGGGCTTGTAGTTCTCTTTGTAAAGGTCTGTTGTTTTTCTGGTTAGATTAATTCCTAGGTACTTTATCTTCTCAGGGGCTATCGTAAATGGTATTGATTTGATAATTTCCTCCTTAACAGTCTCGTTGTTGGTATAAAGGAATCATACTGATTTACTTATGTTTATCTTTTATCCTGAGACCTTGCTGAACTCTTCTATCAGTTTGAGTAGCTTACTTATAGATTCCTTGCGGTTCTCTGCATATACAATCATATCATCGGCAAACAGGGAGATTTTAACTTCCGCTTTGCCGATTCAGATGCCCTTTATTTCTTGGGCTTGTCTAATTGCTCTGGCTAGAACTTCTAGCACAATGTTGAATAGGAGAGGTGACAGTGGGCATCCTTGTCTAGTTCCTGATCTCAAGGGAAAGTCTTTCAGTCTCTCTCCATTCAGGATGATGTGGGCCATTGGCTTTGTCTAAATGGCCCTTATTGTGTTGAGGAATTTGCCATCTATGCCCATTTGCTGAGAGCTTTTAGCATGAATTGGTGTTGGACTTTATCAAATGCCTTTTTGGCATCAATGGACAAAATCAGGTGATCCTTGTCTTTTGTGTTATTTATGTGGTTAATCACATTAATTCTTTTCCTGATGTTGAACTAGCCTTGCATCCCTGGTATGAATCCCACTTGGTCATGATGGATTATTTTCTTGATATGTTGTTGTATTCTGTTGGCAAGAATTTTGTTGAAGATTTTTGCATCTAGGTTCATGAGTCATATCGGTCTGTAGTTCTCTGTCTTTGTTGGATCTTTCCCGGGCTTAGGTATCAGGGTTATGCTGGCTTCATAGAATGAGTTTGGGAGTTCTCCATCCCTTTCTATATCGTGAAATAGTCTCAGTAGTATTGGGGATAACTCTTCTCTAAATGTTTGGTAGAATTCTGCTGTGAAGCCATCTGGGCCCGCACTTTTTTTGGTTGGCAGTGTTTTGATGACCTTTTCAATCTCTTCCTTTGTGATGGGTTTATTAAGTTGTTCTGCTTCACGTTGTGATAATTTGGGTAGGTGGTATGAGTCAAGGAATTTGTCCATTTCCCCTAGGTTTTCAAATTTGTTAGAGTACAGTCTTTCATAGTATTCTGTTATTTTTTTTTTTTTGATTTCTGTTGCATCTGTGGTGACAACCCCCCTCTGATTTCTAATTTGGGTTATTTGTTTCCTTTCCTGTTTTTCTTTAGTAAGTTTAGCCAGTGGTTTGTCAATTTTGTTGATCTTTTAAAAAAACCAGCTTTTGGTCTTTTCAATTTTTTCAATTGTTTTTCTATTCTCTAATTCATTTAGCTCTGCTCTAATCTTTATGATCTCATTTCTTCTCGTGCCCGAGGGGTTCCTCTGTTGTTCTCTTTCTACTTGTTCAAGCTGTAGAGTTAGTTCCTTGATTCGGTTTCTTTCTTCCTTCCCGATGTGTGCATTTATGGAGACAAACAGACCTCTGAGCACTGCTTTGGCTGTATCCCATAGGTTCTGGTAGGAAGTGTTTTCGTTCTCATTGGAATCCGTGAATTTCTTTAATTAATCCTTGATTTCCTCTATAACCCATGTTTTTTTGAGCAAGATGTTGTTCAGTTTCCAAGAGTTCCACTTTCTATCTATGTTTTTTCTGGTAGGGATTTCAACTTTTATGGCTTTATGATCTGAGAAGATGCTTTGCAGTAATTCAATGGTATGGATTTTGTTGAGCATTGCATTATGGCCTATCACGTGATCAATTCTGGAGAGTGTTCCATATGCACTGGAGAAGAAGGTGTAGTTGTCTGCTGATGGGTGGAAAGTTCTGTATATATCAGTGAGGTTTAGTTGGTTAATTGTGTCAATGAGGTCTTCTGTATCTTTACTGAGCTTTTTTCTAGATGATCTGTCTAGTAATGAGAGCAGAATGTTGAAGTCTCCCACTATTGTGGAGTCATCTAACTCCCTTTTGAGCATAGTCAGTATTTCTTCGACATATTTAGGTGCTCTGACATTAGGTGCATAAATATTTAATATAGTTAAGTCTTGCTTGTGTACTGAACCTTTCAGCAATAAATAGTGTCCATCTTTGTCCACGATGGTGGATTTGACATTAAAATTGATTTTGTCTGAGATTAGAATTGCCACCCCTGCTCTTCTTTGTTCATTGTTAGCTTGATATATATCCTTCCATCCTTTAATTTTCAGTTTGTTCCTGTCTTTAGGTCTCAAGTGAGTTTCTTGTAGACAACATATGGATGGGTCGTGTCTTTTGATCCAAGATGACACTCGGTGTCTCTTTACAGGAGCATTCAGTCCATTCACATTCAATGTAATTATTGATAGGTATGTGTTCACTGCTGCCATTGTAATATGCTTATTTTTATGTTAATGTTTTCTCTGTTGTTCTTATTAGTCTGTTCTGGGACACTCTTTTTTGTGAGTTGATTTTTCACCTTTTTCAGAGCTGGTTTTATAGTAGTTGAGACTTGTGTGTTAGATTTGTTGAAATGGTATGATACATCTTTGTTGTGCTTTACAGCTGCCCCTATGAACCCCCTTAGTAAACTATTTATAAACCCAATTTTAGGTACTACTAGTCTTGTCATCTTCCTCTCCATCTGGAAGGACTATAACAACTGTAGTACGTCCCTCTTTTTATTTTGATGACACCATAGTTTTCATGATGATCAATGGATTGCTTCTTTCCATATCAAAGCTGTGATTGACTTTGGAGCCTTCCCTAAATGAGTAGAGTATTGAGTAGTGTGTCGTTCTAAAATATAAAGTTAGAGGTTTCATTCTTCTAAGCCAAAGCCAAGAACTTCTTTCAGTATTTCTTGTAGTTTGGGTTTGGTTTTGACAAAGTCTCTGAGTTTCTGTTCATCTGGGAATGTCTTAATTTCATTCTCATATTTGAAAGATAGTTTTGCAGGATATATAATTCCTGGTTGGAAGTTCTTCTCCTTCAAGACTTTGAATGTGTGATGCCACTGTCTCCGTGCCAGCATGGTTTCTGCTGAGAAATCTGACGAAAGCCTACAGGGTTTCCCTCTGAATGTTAGCTTTGCTTTGAGTCTAGCTGCCTTTAAGAGTTGCTGCTTGTGTTTCATTTTGTTAAGCTTGATTATAATATGTCCTGGAGTCTTTCTTTTGAGATCTATATTGGGTGGTGTATGATATGCATCTGAGATGTCTATGTTCTCTTCCTTCATGATTTCTAGGAAGTTTTCTTTCAGCAGCTCAGCAACAATACCCTCTGTGTTCTCAGATATCTCACCCTGTTCAGGGACTCCAATTAATCGAAGGTTGTTCCTCTTAATAGAGTCCCACATGCTTCTTAATGTTTCTTCATTTTTCTTGTTTCTTTTTTTCTGATTTCTGCTCATAGACGCTGGCATCAGTAGCTCTGTCTTCCAAGTCAGAAATTCTTTTTTCCATTTGTTCCATTCTGTTTTCCTGGGTTTGCATGGAAGTTTCTATGTCTTTCATTTTCTTCTTGATCTGTTGGATTTCAGAGTACTGGTGTTCCATCAGATCGAACAACATGCTTAATTTTTCGTTTTGTTCTGCTGCATTTTGTATAAGGTCTAGAAGGGCTCTGTATATAATCAATTTGTATTCACTTCCTAATGCTTTCATAAAAGTTTCTTCATCTGGAAAACTCCTTGGTTGCTTTGTTTGGGAGCCTTCTGAAGCCATGAGTGATTGCTTGTATGCCACAATTGTCTGTTGCTTTTTGGGTTCCATATGAGTATGTAGAGGCTGGAAGAGGTACTGTGGGGATGGATTGCAAATGCTTCTCTAGGCTGTCTTCAAATGTAAAGCAAAAGGTATCTGACCAGTTCACAAGTCTGTTAGGTTTTCAGTTGTAGAGGTCCCTCTTCTCATCTGACAAAGTAAGCACCACTATATCCAACCCCAGATGATAACAAACTAGTTCAGAATAGAGCAATGTTACTGCCCTGGTGGCCATTGCTGAGAGGGCCTAGCCTTAGCCAACACTGTATCGAGTACTGGTTTTGTGATAGGAAAGCGCTCTCCTGTGGGCAGGCTCTGGCTCCCAAGCTAAGAATTAGGTCCAGCTGCGGCCACCGTATCCAAGATGGCGTCCTCCACACAGGCAGCAGACAGAGGGGCTAAAGGTGCCGAGAGGTAGTGATTCCTCTGCTTCTGTTGCAGGGCCCCCAATGCAGGCAGCACTCTGCAAAATCACTACTTTTCTGTCGGAGGAGTGCTGTCCTGTTAGCAGGAGCTGGCTCCTAGGCTAAGAATGAGGTCCCGCTAAAATCTCGGTACCAACATGGCGTCCCGCACACTGACCGCGAAGCCTCGCACAAACCCTGCTGCCAGCCAAGCCAAGTGCCGTTGAGTAGGAAACCCCGCTGAGGCAGCTACAAAACGAAAGGCTCAAAGTGGCTAGATTAACAGAGTCCCGAGCCTGGCTCTCAGAATATGGGAATTTCGCCTGCCTATCCCCCCAGCAGCTCGTCTGAGTCCAGCCGCCAGGCAAGGCCCAGCTCCGCCCGCCAGCCGAGACAGAGGGAAAAAAAAGTCAAAATGGTGCGTTTACCTTCCATCCGTGAGAGCCGGGGCTAGCCAGGAGTGGGAGTCAGTGAAAGAGAGGAGGGTTTTCGCTGACTGGTATGAAGTCCCAATTAACAGCTCTGTGCCGTGTCCTGAGGGTGATTAGGTGATCAGAAGGCTCTGTTTGATTGTCAATTCAGGTCTTGGTTTCCAGAGGGATATAAGAAGACCTGTGCTTAGTCCGCCACCTTGACTCCGCCCCCCCAGAATACAATTTTTCGTGGTATCCTTTTATGATTCTTTTAATTTCAATTGAGTCTGTTGTGATATCACCCATCTGATTTCTTCTTCAAGTTATTGCTTCCTCTTCTGCTTTTCTTTTGTCATTTTGGCCAACAGTTTATCAATATTGTTGATCTTTCAAAAAAAAAAAAAAAACAGCTTTGGCCTTGTTAACTCTTCCAATTATTTTTCTGTTCTCTAATTCATTTAGTTCTGCTCCAATTTTTATTACCTGTTTTATTCTGATGCTTGAGGGGTTCCTTTGTTGCTCTCTTTCTACTCATTTGAGTTGTTATTTCCTTGATTTGGGCCTTTTCTTCTTTTGGGCTGTATGTGTTTATTGAGATAAACTCTCTGAACAGTGTTTTTGCTGTGTTTTCATTATCATTCAACTCTATCAATTTTTTTATTTCATCCTTGATTTTCTCTATAATCTAACAGTTTTTGAAAGAGATGCTGTTCAATTTCTATGTATCTGATTTTCTACTCTTGCTTTCTCTGATATTGATTTTGAGTTTCATGACTTTATGGTTTAAGAAGATGCTTTACAATATTTCAATTGTTTGAGTATTTTTAAGACTTGCTGTATGGCCTAATATGTACTTTATTCTTGAGAATACCCTATGTACATTGGAAAAGAAGGTACAGTTGTCTGTTGTAGGGTGGATTATTCTGTATATGTCTATGAGGTTGAAGTGTTTGACTGAGGCATTTAGATCTGCTGTGTCTTTACTGAGCGTCTTTCTGGATGTTTTGACCATTATGGAAAGTGGTGTGTTGAAGTCTCCTACTATCATTGTGGAGTTTTCTATCTCTCTTTTCAATTTTGTTAAAGTTTGTTTGACATATTTAGAAGCTCTGTCTTTGGATGTGTAAATATTTAATTTGGTTGTGTCCTCCTTATGTACTGACCTTTTTTTTCCACTTCTTTTTTTTTATTTAATATGACTGAGTGAAAATGTACATTCCCATATAAATTTACATGCCCACCTATATGCAGCTTCCACTGCTCTCCCTGTCCAGTGACAGTACACTATTCCTCTCTGCTCCATACATGTCTCATCCTCCCAATAGTCTCCTTTCCCCACCACTCCACCCACTCTCCTTCCTCCAGCCAGAGATCAGCAGGATGATATCCTATAGATGTATAGAACCATAAAGTGCATCCGATATATGGTCACTCTGCATCGCCAAGTTCAATCCATTCGCGTCCAAAGAGTGGACTTCCATTATCATGTACTGACCTTTTAAGCAATATATGGTGACATTTCTTATCCACTGTGGTGGATTTTACTTTCATGTCTATTTTAGCTGCAATTAATATTGCCATTCCTGCTACTTTTTTTGAATATTATTAGCTTGGGTTATATTTTTCCAACATTTGACTTTCAGTTTGTTTGTATCTGTAAGTCTAAGTTGTGCCTTTTAAAGGCAGTGTATAGACAGATTATTTTTTAAATCTATTCTGCTACCCTTTGTCTGTTGGTGTATTGAACCCATTTACAGTCAACGTAATTATTGATAGTGAATTTAGTGTTGTAATTTTGGTGACCTTTTTGGTGTGTTGGTGACAGTTTCTTTTTTCCACTTAGTTTTCTGTGCTGAGTCATTTTTTTCCTTTATAGGTTTTCTTTCATCTTTTTCATTGTTGGTTTCATATATGCTGAGACTCCTTGATTTTGTTTCTTGTTTTGATATGTAATATTGTTAATTCCCTTTGTGTTTTCCTTGATATTTACCCCTAATGTTCTAAATTTAAACCAGTCTTCAATTTCTCTGTATTGCCTTGACTTCCTCTCAATCTCAAATGTGTCCCTCCTTTGGTTTACTGTTGTCATCCTTTACACACTGATATCTTGATTTCCCTATTTTTAGTGCTGTAGCTTTGATTTATTTTTGTGGATTCCCTATCCATGTTGACATCTGTATACTGTGTCCTGCATTGTCCCTTTGAGTATGTATATGATGCTATTGATTTTCTAATCAAAGAACTCCCTTCAGTGTTTCTCGTAATTTTGGTTTGGTTTTTGCAAGTTCTCTAAACTTCTGTTTATCTGGGAATATCCTAATTTCACCTTCAGATTTGAGAGACAATTTTGCAGGATACATAATTTTTGGCTGGCCTTTTTTTTTTCCTTCAAACCTTTGTATATGTTGTCTCATTGCTTTCTTGCCAGCATGATTTCTGCTGAATAATCTGAGCTCAGTCTTACTATCTCTTGTGCATTATTTTTTGTTTAAGTCTAGCTGCCTTTAAAAGCACTTCTATTTCTTTAGTTTTGGTAAATTTGGTAATACCATGTATTGGTGTCTTCCTTTTGAGATCTACCTTGTGTGGAATTCAATGAGCATCTTGGATAGCTATCTTCTCATCTTTCATGATATCAGCAAAGTTTTCTGTCAAGATATCTTCAACAATTTTCTCTGTATTTTCTGTCATCCACCTTCTTCCCCCAATCTGCTACTCTCCTCACTCACAAATTATTCCTCTTGAGTCCCACATAATTCTTAGCGGCTCTTCATTTTTTTTTAAATTCCTCTGTGATTTTTTTTCTTACATATGCTGATGTCAGTTGCTTCGTCTTTACTCTCACTAGTTCTACATTCCATTTCCTCAATCCTGCTATTATGAGTTTTTATTGAATTATCTTAGTCTGTAATGTTATTGTTAATCTGATGAATTTCTGAATGTTGTTGCTCAAGCATTACTTACAGCCTGCATAATTTTTCATTATGCTCTGTTGCACTTTGCCTAATCTCCTTCTTCATGTGTTGCAGCACTCTAAATATTACTGTTTTGTATTCTATGTCCAATAATTGCAGGAAGTCTTCCCCAGAAAATTTTTCAGTTCTTTGTTTTGGGAGTTTCTGAGGCCATGGTGGTCTGCTTCTTTAAATGATTAGAAATTGATTGTTGTCATCATACCATCGGAAGGTTGTATTTGTTTTATTATTGTTTTCTAATTTATATATATTTATGTTTATAATTTATTTTTTGATTGTCCAAATAGTCTAGTCAGTGGAGTTAGATTGATTATTGTAGCCCTAAAGATTCCAATTCCCTGTCACTGGAAGGTTAGATCTGTGAATGTACTGAGAAAGACAAGGGGAGTTGCCAGCTCAGGGGATCCAGCAGAGCTCTTTTCTTTCCCTCCCTTTGTTTCACTCTCCAAGTCTGGGAGAATAACTCAACACATGTGTATAGGACATCCTACTTCTGGCCAAGGTAATGCATCAGAATTTAGTGCCTGGTACAAAGCAGTGAAGGGTGGAGGAAGTGTGGGGGAAGGGGAGAGAAATCAGCATGTATGATTTATACTGAGCCTGTAAGAGTTTGCAAGCACTTGGCTCTGTAGTTTGCAGGTGCAGCTGTGCAAAGCTCAGCTTCCTTGCTGAGAAAGATGTGCTCCATTCACAACGCTTCTGCTCTGTTTGGCTGCTAGCTGCTGTGTCATGACTGTGCTTGGCTGCCTGAAGCAAGTCTCTTTGCGAGGTGCAGATTCAAATCTGGACAAAGTAGTTTACTCAGTACCTGCTTTTTCCTCCCTGTCACCCAGTCCAATCTCTTAACTTTACATCTGATGTTCAGGACCCTTAGAATGTCTCACATAATTCATTCAGCTGTCTTTCTGGTTCTTTGCTTTTAGGGGGATCAGAACATACCTGTGGCTACTCTGCCATCTTAGTCCTGCTTCCTTTTTTAATTTTTATTTTTGGTGAATTTTTTAATTACCTTTTGCTATGAGTTTATTCATTTGTTTTACTTCTGTGCTAGTCTTGGTAGGTAACATGTTTCTAGAAATTTGTTAATTTCTTCTAAACCACTGCCGATGAGTTGGGTCCTACTCATAGTGACCCTAGAGGTCACAGTAGAACTGCCCCATAGAGTTTTCCAAGAGTGTCTGGAAGATTTGAACTGCTGCCTTTTGGTTAGGAGATGTAGCACTTAACCTAGTATGCCACCAGTGTTTCCTCATTTCCTCTAGGTGTTCAAATTTGTTATAGAACAATTTTTCATAGTATTCTGTTACAAGTTTTTAAGTTTTAGTTTGGTCTGTTGTGCTATTGCCCAGCTTGTTTCTTAATTGGGTTGTTTACTTCCTTTCCCATTTTTTTTCACTTGTCAGTTTGACCAAAGGTTTATTAATTTTTTTTTTCTACATTGTCAAAGAACCAGGTTTTGGTTTTATTAATTCTTTCATTTTTTTTCTATAGTCTAATTCATTTGCCAAGCCAAGTGCTGTTCTGCTCTAACTTTTATTATTTACTTTCTTCTAATGCCCAAGTGCTTCTTTGCTCTCCACCCCCAATGGTTCAAGTTGTAGGATTAGTGCTTTGATTTGGATGTGTGCAGTTATCAAAATAAACTGACTTCTGATTCTGTATTTTATTCCATCCTTAATTTTTTATATAACTCAGTGGTTTTTGAACAAGCTGTTGTTGAGTTTCCATATGTTTGATTTGGTTTTTCCTTGCTTTTTCTGTTATTGGTTTCTGGTTTTATGGCTTTTTGGTCTGAAAAGGTGCTTTGCAGTATTTCAGGTCTTTGGATTTTGTTAAAGTTTGCTTTTTGTCCTAATATGTTGTCTATTTTGGAGAATGTTCCATGTGTATCAGAAACAAAA
Source organism: Heterohyrax brucei (assembly GCA_028571685.1). Lineage (NCBI taxonomy): Eukaryota > Metazoa > Chordata > Mammalia > Hyracoidea > Procaviidae > Heterohyrax > Heterohyrax brucei. The sequence goes on from CM053150.1 coordinate 136,216,916, forward strand.
ATATACTTGACTGCTGTTGTGTGGTGTGCTCTACACATATCTAAGAGGTCAAGTTGGTTGATTGCTGCATTCAGATCTTCAGTGTCTTTATTGACTTCTTAATATTCTGTCCATGGAAAGTGGTGTACTGAAGCCTCTCACTATTATTGTAGAGCTGTCTATTTCTTTTTTCAATGTTGTTAGAGTTTGTTTTAGATATTCATGACCTCTGTTGTTAGATATAGAAATATTTAATATAGTTATGTCCTCCTGCTGTATTGAATCTTTAATCATTGAATAGTGTCCTTCTTTACCCATTGTGGTGAATTTTACTTTAAAGTCTGTTTTATCAGAAATTAATATTGTCATTCCTGCTCTTTCATGAGTCTTGTTTGCCTTATACAAATTTTTCCATCTTTTGAGTGTTTGTTTATGTCCTTAAATTGAAGGTTTTTTCTCACATGTAGCATATAGACAGGTCATTTTTTTTTTAAATCTATTCAGCCACTCTTTGTCTCTATTGGTGCATATAATCCATTAAATGTAGTTATTAATATGAATTTACTGTTGCACTTGGCTGGCTGTTGTCATTTTGATGCCACTTTTTCTGTGTTGACAGTTTCTTTTTTCTCACTTAATTTTCTGACTGAGTCATTTTCCTTACATGTTTTCATTGTTGTTGGTTTTGTATTTGATGAGACTTTATGCTTTTCATTTTGATATGCAGCACTGTTAATTTCCTTTGTGGTTACCTTAATATTTACTTCTATTTTTTAAAAAATCTGTCCTAGTCTTTTATTTCTTTGTGTAGCCTCAATTTCCTCACTGTATAAAAGATTTATAACTATATTTTTAAGAATCTCTTTTTTTTGTTATAGTGTTGTCATCTTTTACACGTTGACATCTCTGTTTCTCTATTTTCAGTGTTTTAGCTTTGATTCATTTTTGTGATTTCTCTATCTGGGTTAATATCCATTTGTTCTGTTCCAAGTTCTAGTCTTGGATAAATATCTGATTTTATTGAGACTCGATGACACTTGGCTTGGCTTAGTATTTCTTGTAATTTTGTTTTGGTTTTTCAGATTCTCTAAACTTCTGTTTATCTGCAAAAGTTCTAATTTCATCATCATATCTGAGAGACTGTTTAGCTGAGAACATAATTTGGATGGCTAGTTTTTTCTCTCATAGCTTTGCATATATCATTCCATTGCCTTCTTGCCTGCGAGGTTTCTGTTGAGTAGTCTGAGGGTAGACTTAATGGCTTTCCACTATAGTTTACTTTTTGTTTATCTGTAGCTTTTTTTAAAAAAAATCTCTCCTTAACTTTGGTTTTGGCAAGTTTGATTGTACTGTCTTGGTGTCTTTCTTTTGCATTCTTCCTTGTGTGGAATTCAATGAGCATCTTGGATATCTTCTCATCTTTAATGATATTAGGGAAATTTTCTGTCACCATATCTTCAGCAGTTCTCTCTGTATTTTCTGTTATCCTACCCTGTTTTGGCACTCTAGTCACCCATAGATTATTCCTCTTGGTAGAGTCCCACATAATTTTTTCATTTTTTAAAATTCTTCTATCTGACTTTTCTTCAAATATGTTAGTGTCAAGTTTTTTTAATCTCCATTCTTACTAATTCTAATTCCTGTTGTCGCCACTCTGCTCCTTTTACTTTTCATTGAGTTGTTTAATTTTTAAAATTTATTAATAATTATCTGGATTTCTGATTGTTGTTTCTCAAGGGTTTCTTGTACAGTCCATTCAATTTGTCATTACGCTGTGCTGCATTTTGCCTAATCTCTAATCTGTTGAAGAGTTCTGTATATTATTATTTTTGTACTGTACCTCTGATAATTCCAGGAAGTTATCTTCATTCTGGAAAATTTCTAAATTCCTTGTTCTGGGAACATTCTGAAGCCATTAGGATCTGCCCCTTTATGTGTTCTGATGTTGACTGTTGTCTCTGAGCCATCAGTAAGTTGTTGTATTTACTTTTTTATGTTTGCTTACTTAATTCTAGCTTCTTGTTTTCTTTATTTTTTTTAAATGCCCAAATAAGCTGGTCATTCTGTGATAGTTTGATTATTGGCACCCTGAGGCTCTAACATCCTGTCACCAGGAGGTTAGAGCTGTTAGTAGGGATGTGAGCCCAGGAGTCCTTTTACTTTTCTTGTATGGATTCACCTCAGGTGTTTAGGTAGTCAGTCCCCAGGTATCTGGTGCAGGCATTCCCACAGACTCCTAGATGGGCAGGGGTGATTTGTGTAGGCAGAGGTATCTGACTACAGGTTCCGGGAGAAGCAGAGGACTGACAGCTGCCCCTTAGTGTTTGTGAGGAAAATGTGTCACTGTTCCTTAAAGTGTGTGTGGATGTGTAGGGTTTGCAGCTGTACTATGGGTGTCCAATGCTCTATGCAGGGGAGAATGGCTTTCAGTGTCTGTGGATTACCTTTGCCTTCACCTAGGCAAAGGAACTGTTTTTGTTCTGGGTTCCTATCTTAGGGGAAACAGCAAAATTTCCCCTTTTTGTTAATTTTCTCCGTCTTCAAAGCTATGAGAGGGGTTTAGGTGCATAAGGGGTCTTACTTTATGTCCAGGGGGTGTGTGAGTGACTGGAGACAGTTTGGGCACAGGCAAGATGAGAGAGGGAAGGGCAGGTAAAGAGGAGTCAGGTTTATACTGAAAGTTTTAGATCTGTGTGTGGTAGGTTAGATGAAAGTTACCTAATTTTGAGCTTTGAATGCTGTGTTTTCACTGATTCTTGGGACTTGAGTAGACTCTCTGTTGCTTGGTCTCTGCTCCTGTGAAAGGCACTTTCCAAGTACCAGAGCTCCTCTCACCTCTCTCCCTGCAGATTCTCTGTCTTCCTGATGCCAATTCCCTGCTGGGTCAGGTCAAGTCAGTCCTAGATACTTCTGTACCTTCTCTTCCTTCATGCTGTTAAGTACAGTTTCTCAAGTTTCTCTTTGATATCCAGGATGTTTATAATGTCATCTATAATTGATTTGTTTGGGGGAGGTCTTTGTTATAAGAGGGATCTCTGCCATCTTAGCCCTGCCTCAAAACTCATAATCTTATATTTACCTCCAGGAAGTCTCTAGCCATCAAGGACAGCACACAACTTTACTCTTCCTTTACTTTTCCTTATCCATACCCAGTTTAGGTAATGAATTTGTCTATAGAAACATGTGTGACAGAATATTTCTTATTTTTTAACTGTTTCTATTAATATTTTTAGATCTGTCATTTTTTTTTCTCAACATATTGTCAGATGTCATTGACCTTTTAAGCTACAGAATAATTTATACTTTTTCAGGAATGAAAAAATGTCTGAAATTAAAATATCCACTTTTATAGAAATGCTATACTTGTGAATAGCTAAATGAAGTATAAAATGTCATGACTATTGTACAATTTTTTCTTTAAAAAAGTCTTTCACAGTTGTCTTTTATTCCTTGTGAAAACAAGCTATCTCCTTTAGTATTTTTCTGATATTTCTATTTATTCATTATTTTATTTTGCATTTGTATATCTGAGCTTTATGATTAATACAGAGACATTTCATAAAACCATCTGTCACCAAAAATTTCTTCTGAAAACTGGTAAATTATTACATATATTTTATTCTAAAGAAATTGGGGAAAATAACAGTGAATATGTCTAAACACAATGACGATAAGAATTTCAGCAATTACCTGGATTATGATTTTGAATAAGGAAAAAACACTTTTTCCTTCATTGGAACTTAAGTCCCAGACTACTATTTTGACTATTGTATCTTCAAAGTTGGTTATATAAATCTCTTTATGTGAATAGTAAGTTGAAAAGAAATGTTTATATAATTCAAAGTCAATCTAAATTTAAGTGTGAAGATTTTTATGTTCTCAACTTTTTAGGAGAATCTCAGTGCTTTAATATTACCTCTTTGGCTGTTATAAATATATAATGACTTAAAATTATCTAAAGAGCACACTTACTTTCTTTAATTAAGAAATTTAAATATTTCTAAGATATATTTCAGAAACCCTGGTGGCTTAGTGAGTTAAGTGCTATATCTGCTAACCAGAAAGTCAACAATTCAAATCTGACAGGCACTTCTTGGAAACTCCATGGGACACTTCCGCTCTGACCTCTAGGGTCACTATGAATCAGACCCAACTCAATGCCAGTGGATTTTTTAAGATGTATTTGCTGAACATGTGAGAATTTCATATAGTCTAATAAATGCACATATGTACATGCATATGTATGTTTTTTAATCTAGACGTTTAACAGATGATTATTGATCTTTCTTTCAATGTGTTGATTGCTTTGTAGTTGAGATTCTTATTATGTTCTTATTTCCCCAGTGTTTGTTATGAGTATGATAATAAAAGTAGGGCCCTAATGAGAACATAAGGGACCATTTTATAAGCTTACTGTAGTCTTCTGTTAATTATAAAGTAATCATGAATCTTCCTACTGTAAATAACAAGGCTCTAATTATATTGCAATATTCTAGGGAAGATGTGAAACACAGAGGCAAAACCCAAGAGGGTTGTTCATGTCACTGAGATCATAAAATGTGCTTATAGTGTGCAATAACACTAGTGTTAATGTTATTCAATAACATTAACTCAAAAGTAAATGAATTATATTAAAAATAAGGTAGTAAATACTAAAGACTATGTAATTCATGATTATTTTACCAAATTTTATTATTACCTAAGTGCTTTGGAAACCCTATTGGTGAAGAGCTATAGCTACTACTTGAAAAGTCAGCAATTTAAATCCACCAGAATCCTCCTTTGAAATCCTATGGGACAGTTCTACTCTGTCCTACAGCATCACTATGAGTTGGAATTCATTCAGAGTTAATGGGTTTAAGTGATGCAGGTTGTTCATGTCTATTTCATCTGCATAGTTGACATATTATATTACTAACGCTGTGTTACTGGGCATCTTTTGCCAACTCTGCATTTAGTGAGGTAGTATTAGTAGCTTCGTATAAGTCATGGTGAGAATGTTTACATTATTGAAATCAGCAAACGCTAGAGACCAAGAGTTGGATTTATTGCTTGTTTAACTTAAGATAGCAGAGAAAATATAAATAATGCTTATTAAATTGTGTTTTATTTGTAGCTGTCATATTGTAAATAGCTCAAAATGGAGGAAGTGTTCTTCCAGTATTTGAAAAGTATTATGCAGTTTAGTAAAGAGGCACATCTGAAGCTCCAATATTCATTACATTTTCATCATACTGTCAGCATCAGTCAGCATTGTCATCACAACACCTGACAATTTCAGTCATAGGTTGGATATGGATATAATATATAAAATTAACAGAAGTGTCTTGTGAAAATCAGCTGCTTATATAGAATATACAGTAAAGTATATTGCATATTTTATTACTTGTGTGTTACACTAATAATAAACTGTGCTGCACATCTGTTATATCAATAAGATGGTAATACATTTTTATATGAATAATTATGGAGGGTCCCATCTGCTCTCCTAGAAGCAGCTGTTAAACACCACTGTCTCAGACTTGAAAGTAAAGGCTTTATTACATTCACGGTAGTCAGTTCAACATTTGAGGGCAAGCTGATTGTATCTGGGGATAACTGTAAAGCCAAAAACATCAAATACATTTCTATGAAGTAGATCCCAACTCATGGTGATCTTGTAGGATAGAGTAGAACTGTGCCAGAGGGATTCCAAAGGTGTAATCTTTATGGAAGTATACTGCCACACTCTTCCACAGAGCATCTGCAAATAGCTGAATTTTTGGCTTGCAGTGATGTCCTTAACCACATACCACAATTGCTTCTAATCATGGAGTATTTCCTACCTCTTGCAGAAACTGACATACATTGAGCAAATAGAATTGTTAACAAAACTATGAAAATTCTATGAATTCAAAGATATTTTCTTGATTTAGTTTATTCTGCTGTGCTTTATAGTTTCTCAATTGTAATTAAATTGCTTATTTACTTTTTGGAAAGAGAAGATATACTTTATACCAAATCTTCAGGTTTCACACATTTTACATATCAGATTATTGATCCATGTAACAGTTTGTGAATTGGTAATAGAGGTTATTATCCTGAAGAGTCAGCTGAGGATGCCAAGGTTTGGAAAGATGCTCAGTGTTGTACAGCTTTTCCCTGGAGGAGCAGAGATCAGAATTTAGGACTTTCAGTGGAACTTCAATCAAAGAAAGCTACTGCCTGTCCAGATAGATTCTCTTTTCTAACTAGCAACTATATGCTTAAAGCCTTATTTCACTCTCTTGGCTAAGAGAAACACAATAAAGAATTAATAACAAATGGCATCGAGGATTAGAGGTACGCAATACACATCCGAAAATCCTGGTGATTTAGTAGTTAAGTGCTATGGATGTTAACCAAATGGGTAGCAGTTCAAATCTACCAGGAACTCTTTGGAAACTCTACAGAATAGTTCTACTCTGTTCTATAGATTTTCTATGAGTTGGAGTCAACTCAGTGTCACCAGGTTTGGTTTTGGGGGGTTTAATATATAGCGTTACATACATATTTCTTCCTTCTTTCTGTGTTCTAACTCCTGAATGACAAGTTTAAGATTGCTTTTTACCTTAATTTACATGTTTAAATTTCTTTTTATGACTATCAATAAGCTCTCACATGAGTATACAATCATATATATTCAGTTATACAGTCTGATTTCATGTCTTGCACATTTGCTATCATGTTCTAAAATGAGTCCCAGGGAAAAGGGACTGGGCCTAAAGTTCAGACACTCAGTATAATCAGGAGGCAGAAAGATAGGCCTAAGGAGCCAAGGCATAGAATATCAAAAGCCAGGCTCTCAGAACCTGGCAATTACGCTTGCCAGTCCCACCAGCAGTGCATCCAAGACCAGTAGCTAGTTAAGTCCCATCTGCCTGCTGGCCAAGACAGAGGAAAAAAAAATCAAAATGGTGAGTTACCTTCTGTCTGTGCAAGCCTGTGCTCACCAAGAGCGGAGTCAGTGAAAGAGGAGGTCTTGCATTCAGTGGTATGAAGTCCAAATTAACAGCCCTATGCCACATCCTAGGGCTCACTAGGTATCCAGAAGGCTCCATTTAATTATCATTTCAGGTCTTGGTTTCCAGAGGGATTTAGGAAGACATGAGTTTAGTCTGCCATCTTGACTCATCCCCCCATTGTTATTTGAATACCAGCAGCATCACAGCAATGTGCAAATCCACACAGTATGATAAACTGATAATAGTTTTAAAAAATTATTGTGAGATAGCAAATAAAAAAACCAAAACCCAGCCCACTGCCACTGAATTGATTCCAACTGCTAGTGACCCTATACAACAGTATAGAATAGCTAAGTAGAGTTTCCGAGGAGTACCTGGCAGATTTGAAGTGCTAAACAAAAGCTTTGTTTAGCAGGTGTAGCACTTAGCCACTATGCACCCAGGGTTTCCAAGAGGTAGCATGCATATACACAAAAAACTTTTTAAATATATTTTTTATTTAAAGTAAGAAAACATTTTCAATTCACAGCCAATATTACCATAGAATATTTTTCCTCAGTGCTTAAAATGTGCTGTACCTCATTCTTCTTTTTCTAACTGGTCTTTACTATTCTTGTCCTATACTCTTTTCATATACATTTTAGACTTGTCTTCTCAATTTGCAGGAAAATATAAGTTGACAGGCATTGAACTGGAAAAACTACACAGCAAGTTTATAAAAGCACTAATTATATTACTTATTTTTCTTATCCAATCACACTTACCGTTTGATGCCAATACCTGTCAGAAGGGATAGGAAAGCTTCCACATGACTGGACCAACAGCAGGAGACAGACGGTGTCTGTCCAGACTGTTTTCATCAACCTTGCCAAGGCAGTGTATAATGAAACAGGCTTGTCTTTATTACTGCTACACTGCCAACCAGGAAAAGTTGTGGTAACTAATTTGTTCACAAGTGAGCAAACACTAAAACACCTCTAGCCTGACTGCCCTGACATAGTAAAACAAAACAAAAACAGCAGGATGCATAATGAACATACAATGAACAAATTAAAAAAATAATCATAATACTTTAATGTCTTGGAGTAGCAGACAGTATCAAAACATATATATATATTTTTAAAAAAGCAGAAAAGATAGCTCCACAAAATGTCCAAAATAAAGAATCAGACTATCTGGTAGAAGACAAGGCAGTAGAATTACACGGCATGGAACTGAAAAGACTAATATTCAGGACTCTTGAAAAGAAGAAAAGATATCAAGGAAAACACAGACAAAACATACAGATAACTAAAGTCAAAGACAACACACAAAAAAGTAATAGAATTCAGTAATACAATATGAGAACAAAATGCCAAAATAAGTAAACCAATATTACACCAACAAGAAGAACATCAGAGGAAATCACCAAATCAATACCATTTACTGTAGTCCCTAAGAAGATAAAATACCTAGGAATAAACCTAACCAGAGGAGTAAGAGACCAATAAACAGAAAATTACAAGACCCTAACTGCAAGAAACCAAAAGAGACTTAGACAAGTGGAAAAATCTAGCTTGCTCATGGATAGGATGGCTTAACACTGTGAAAATGTCTATTTTATCCAAAGTGGTCTCTGTATACAGTGTAATACCAATACAAATTCCGGTGTAATTTTTTAATGAAATGGAGAAACAAATCACTGACTTTGGAAAGGGAGGGAACCCTGAATAAGCAAAGCACTACTAAAGAAGACCAATGCAGTGGGAGGCTTCACACTACCTGATCTTAAAACCTACTACATTGCCTCTATAATTAAAACAACGTGGCACTGGTATGAGAACAGGCATATACAAACAGAACAGAATAGAGACCCCATAAATATCACCACCCTCCTATGAATAGCTGATAACTGACAAAGGCCCAAAGGTGGTAAAGTAGGGTAAAGACAGTCTCTTTAACAAATGGTGTTGACGTAATTGGATATCCATCTGCAAAAAATTGAAACAAGATCCGTATCTCATACCTTATACAAAAACTAACTTAAAATGAGTCAAAGGCCTAAATATCAAACGTAAAATGAAAAGATCGTGCAAGAAAAAATAGAGATAACAGTGAAAGTTCTAATTTACAGCTCAGACTACAAAATCTTAGTGGCAATGCACGAACAACAGAAGAGAAAATAGAGAAATGGGAATTACTAAGAATCAAATACTCATGCTCATCCAAAGTCTTTACAAAGACAATGAAACGACTGCCTACAGAAAGAGGAAAAAAACATTCAGCAACTACATGTTGGATTGATGTCTAATTTCCATAATCAAAATATCAACAAGATAAAGATGCCAAGCCAGCCAAGTGCCGTTGTTAAGATAAATAACTCAATTAAGTGATGGGCAAAGGAGATGGACAGACCCTTCACCAAAGAGGGCACTCAGGAACCCAAAAGACACAAGGGGAAATGCTCACATTCATTGGCTATCAGAGAAATCCAAATCAAAACTACAGCTAAAGCCAATGAGGTTAGCAATAACTGCCCCCACCCCCAAAAATGAATCCTGGGGAGGCTGTGGAGAGATTGGAACACTCCTACATTTCTGGAGGCAATGCAAAATGGCAGAAACTCTTTGGAAAACAATTTGGTGCTTAAAAAGCTAGAGGTAGAAATATTATATGATCCAGCAATCCTGCTGCTTGGAATACTTCCTACAGAAATAAAGGTGGTCACACAAACAGATATATGCACATTAATGCTTATTGCAGCACTGTCCACAATAGCAAACAGTTCTCTTTCTACTTGTTGAAGCTGTAGAGTTAGTTCCTTCATTTGGTTTCTTTCTTCCTTCCAGATGTGTGCATTTATGGAGATAAACAGACCTCTGAGCACTGCTTTGGCTGTATGCCACAGGTTCTGGTAGGAAGTGTTTTCGTTCTCATTGGAACCCATGAATTTCTTTAATTCATCCTTCATTTCCTCTATAACCCATGTTTTTTTGAGCAAGCTGTTGTTCAGTTTCCAAGAGTTCCACTTTCTATCTCTGTTTTTTCTGCTATTGATTTCAACTTTGGTGGCTTTATGATCTGAGAAGATGCTTTGCAGTAATTCAATGGTATGGATTTTGTTGAGCATTGCATTATGGCCTATCACGTGGTCAATTCTGGAGAATGTTCCATGTGCACTGGAGAAGAAGGTGTAGTTGTCTGCTGATGGGTGGAAGGTTCTATATATATCAATGAGGTTTAGTTGGTTAATTGTGTCAGTGAGGTCTTCTGTATCTTTACTGAGCTTTTTTCTAAATGATCTGTCTAGTAATGAGAGTGGAGTGTTTAAGTCTCCCACTATTATTGTGGAGTCATCTAACTCTCTTTTGAGCGTAGTCAGTGTTTCTTTGACATATTTAGGTGCTCTGACATTAGGTGCATAAATATTTAATATAGCTAAGTCTTGCTTGTGTACTGAACCTTTCAGCAATAAATAGCGACCATCTTTGTCCACGATGGTGGATTTGACATTAAAATTGATTTTGTCTGAGATTAGAATTGCCACCCCTGCTCTTCTTTGTTCATTGTTAGCTTAATATATATTCTTCCATCCTTTAATTTTCAGTTTGTTCCTGTCTTTTGGTCTCAAGTGAGTTTCTTGTAGACAACATATGGATGGGTCGTGTCTTTTGATCCAAGATGACACTCGGTGTCTCTTTACTGGCGCATTCAGTCCGTTCACATTCAATGTAATTATTGATAGGTATGTGTTCACTGCTGCCATTGTGATATGTTTATTTTTATGTTGACGTTTTCTCTGTTGTTCTTATTAGTCTGTTCTGGGACACTCTTTTTTGTGAGTTGATTTTTCACCTTTTTCAGAGCTGGTTTTATAGTTGTTGAGACTCGTGTGTTAGATTTGTTGAAATGGTATGATACATCTTTGTTGTGCTTTACAGCTGCCCCTATGAACCCACTTCATAAACTGTTTATAAACCCAATTTTAATTACTACCAGTCTTGTCATCTTCCTCTCCATCTGGAAGGACTATAACGACTGTAGTACATCCCTCTTTTTATTATGATGACACCATAGTTTTCATGATGATCACTGGATTGCTTCTTTCCATATCACAGCTGTGATTTACTTTGGAGCCTTCCCTAAATGAGTATTGAGTAGTGTGTAATTCTAAAATATAGTTAGTGGTTTTGTTCTTCTAAGCCAAAGCCAAGAACTTCTTTCAGTATTTCTTGTAGTTTGAGTTTGGTTTATACAAAGTCTCTGAGTTTCTGTTTATCTGGGAATGTCTTCATTTCATTTTCATATTTGAAAGACAGTTTTGCAGGATATATAATTCTTGGTTGGAAGTTCTTCTCCTTCAAGACTTTGAATGTGTGATGCCACTGTCTCCGTGCCAGCATGGTTTCTGCTGAGAAATCTGATGAGAGCCTACAGGGTTTCCCTCTGAATGTTAGCTTTGCCTTGAGTCTAGCTGCCTTTAAGAGTTGCTGCTTGTGTTTCATTTTGTTAAGCTTGATTATAATGTCTTGGAGTCTTTCTTTTGCGATCTATATTGGGTGGCATATGATATGCATCTGAGATGTCTATATTCTCTTCCTTCAAGATTTCCAGGAAGTTTTCTTTCAGCAGCTCAGCAACAATACTCTCTGTGTTCTCAGATGTCTCACCCCGTTCAGGGACTCCAATTAATTGAACGTTGTTCCTCTTAATAGAGTCCCACATGCTTCTTAATGTTTCTTCATTTTTCTTGTTTCTTTTTTCTGATTTCTGCTCATATACAGTGGCATCAGTAGCTCTGTCTTCCAAGTCAGAAATTCTTTTTTCCATTTCTTCCATTCTGTTTTCTTAGCTTTGCATGGAAGTTTCTATGTCTTTCATTTTCTTCTTGATCTGTTGGATTTCAGAGTACTGGTGTTCCATCAGATCAAACAACTTGCTTAATTTTTCATTTTGTTCTGCTGCATTTTGTATAAGGTCTAGAAGGGCTCTGTATATAATCAATTTGTATTCACTTCCTGATGCTTTCATACAAGTTTCTTCATCTGGAAAACTCCTTGGTTGCTTTGTTTGGGAGCCTTCTGAAGCCATGAGTGATTGCTTGTATGCCACAATTGTCTGTTGCTTTTTGGGTCCCATGTGAGTATATAGAGGATGGAAGAGGTACTGTGAGGATGGATTGCAAATGTTTCTCTAGGCTGTCTTCAAATGTAAAGCAAAAGGTACCTGACCAGTTCACAAGTCAGTTAGGTTTTCAGGTGTAGAGGTCCCTCTTCTCACCTGACAAAGTAAGCGCCACTATATCCAACCCCAGATGATAGCAAACTAGTTCAGAATAGAGCAATGTTACTGCCCTGGTGACCTCTGCTGACAGGGCCTAGTCTTAGCCAACACTGTGTCGAGTACTGGTTTTGTGATAGGAAAGCGCTCTCCTGTGGGCAGGCTGTGGCTCCCAAGCTAAGAATTAGGTCCAGCTGCGGCCACTGTACCCAAGATGGCGTCCTCCACACAGGCAGCAGACAGAGGGTTCAAAGGTGCCGAGAGGTAGTGATTCCTCTGTTTCTGTTGCAGGGCCCCCAACGTAAGCAGCACTGTGCAAAATCACTACTTTTCTGTCGGAGAAGCGCTGTCCTGTTTGCAGGCGCTGGCTCCCAGACTAAGAACGAGTCCCGCTAAAATCTTGGTACCAACATGGCGTCCCGCATACTGACTGCAAATCTCCACGCAAACCCCGCTGAGGCAGCTACTAAACAAAAAGCTCAAAATGGCAGATTAACAGAGTCCCGAACCTGGCTCTCAGAATATGGGAATCTCTCCTGCCCATCCCCCCAGCAAAGCGTCTGAGTCCAGCTGCCAGGAAAGGCCCAGCTCCACCCGCTGGCCGAGGGAAAAAAAGTCAAAATGATGCGTTTACCTTCCGTCCGTGAGAGCCAGGGCTAGCCAGGAGCGGGAGTCAGCAACAGAGAGGAGGTTTTTTGCTGAGTGGTATGAAGTCTCAATTAACAGCTCTGTGCCGTGCCCTGAGGCTGATTAGGTGATCAGAAGGCTCTGTTTGATTGTCAATTCAGGTCTTGGTTTCCAGAGGGATATAAGGAGACGTGGGCTTAGTCCACCATCTTGACTCCCCCCCAATAGCAAACAGATTAAATCAACCTAGGTGCCCGTCAACAGAAGAATGGACAAAGAAACTATGGTACATACACACAATGGAAAACTGTGAAATGATAAAGGACAATGATGATTTTAAGAATCATCTCATTACCTGGTACCAGCTATAAGACTTCATGCTGAGTGAAATCAGACAGCTGTAGAAGGACAAATATTATATGAGACTTCTGTTAGGACTTAAATATAGACTTACATACAGACGAAAAGACTCTGACAGCTACAAGTGTGGCGATGGAAGGAGAGGGATGTTCATAGATTAGATAGTAGATAGGAATTTAGTTAAGTGATGGGAGTAACAGCATGTAGCAGAAGACAAATCAGTATAACTGGACTATACCATAAACTGAAAGGTTTTCTAAACTCAACCCAGTATTTCAAAGAGTAGAGTAGCAGGGATGGAAGTCTGGGGATCATGTTTTCCGCAGATACTGGGGTCAGTTGGCATAACTAGTCTTTTGCTAAGAGAGTCTTCTGCAACTCATGTTAATGAGTGGTGTCTAGGGTCTTAAAATCTAACAAGCTGCTATCTGAGGAACACCAAATTGTCCCAAATCATCTGGAACAGACAACAACTGAGAACATCAAAGACATGAGGAACAATGAACCCAGGAGACAGAATGACCCACATGAATGGGAGACTGGATCAGCATGAGACCAGGAGAACCACATGTTCACTTAGAATGGGAAAACAATAATCAAAGATAGCCATGATGGCGGACACAATCTGGAGTCCCTGAAGTAACATGAGAAAAGGAGATGCATAGTTAATGAACTCCACTAAAAGACCAGAACTGATGGTCCAACATCTTGGAGGGTGCCCTGGGAACATGGCCCCTAGACCTGTTGCTGACCCTAAGATGAAACCAGTACTGAGGTCAACTCTCAGACAAGAATGGACTGGACGTGGGGATACAGTGTGAGCATGTGGTGTATGTACTTTATGATTTTATGCATTTACAGGAAGCCATCATACTGGTTTCTTCCTAGATGGAAGATGAGAGAATGGAGAGGAAGGGGGAGGTGTCTCATTAAGAGGACATTAGACACAAAGAGTGAAAAGGAGGAGTGTGCTGTCACAGGATGAGGAGAGCAGATGGAGCTGCAGATAAGCAGGCATGCAAAACTGATTTGGATTGTGTACCTTCACTTGATCATAATATAAATAAATAAATAAATATATTATTAGAAGTCATAAAAATAGTACTTAAAAATTCAAAAGGTAACAAAATTTTTCAAATGAATAAATCAATAAAAAATTTTAGAAGAAAATTTGACAGAATGGTAGACAAAATCAGCAAGAACACACACACACTCACACACATGCACACACACTTGCTTAGAAATAAATCTGACAAAGAAAACTACAAAATACAATTGCAAGAAAATAAGGGAATCCTGTGAACATAAAAAACATACCGTGCTTACAGATAGACTCAACATTGTGAAAATTTAAGTACTATCCAAAGCAATCTACAGATATAATGCATCCATAATCCAAATATCAACAACACTGTTCAGTGAGGTGGAAAAATTAATCACTAACTTTATGTGGAAAGGAGAATGACCACACGAAGGTAGAGCATTATAAAAAAAAAACCGACTATTTGGCCTCACACTATCTGACCTCAGAACCTACTGTACAGACAATGTAGTTACAACAGCCTGAAACTGGTACATCAACAGACACATAAACAAATGAAACAGAGCTGAGAATCCAGGCATAAATTCATCTACCTTCAGTCAGCTGATCTTTTAAAAAGGCCCAAAGTGCATTAAATATGGAAGAGACAGTCTCTCAACAAATAGTGCTGGCAAAATTGAATGTCCATCTGTAAAAGATGAAACAGAACTCATGCCTCACACTACTCACAAAAAGTAATTCAAAATGGATCAAAAACCTAAATATAAAACCTAAAGGTATAAAGATCATGGAATTAAAAATAGGGACAATGCTAAAACAAAACAGAAACAATCATTGCTGTTGAGTCTTGTCTCACTCATCGCAACCCTTTAGGACAGGATAGAACTGCCACATGACACTTCCCAGGGTATAAATCGTCAGGGAAGCAGACTGCAACATCTTTCTTCTGTGGAGTAACTGGTAGGTTCAAACTGCTGACCTTTTGGTTAGCAGCCAAGTCTTTAATGACTGCACCACCGGGGCTCCAGTGTTAGGGGCCCTAATATGTGGCATCAATAGGAGGTAAAGCATAACTAACCATATACCAATACCAGAAGATAAACTAGATAATTAGGTGCTCCCCAAAATTAAACACAGTTATGCTTGTTAAAAAAACTTTACTAAAAGAGTAAAAATGGAACATACAGGCTGGGAAATTATTATTATTATTTTTACAATCTCATTTTTTTATTCTGATTGAGTTAAAGTATACAACCCAAGGTATATTTGGATGCCCGCCTATCCACAGCTTCTGCTCGCCTTCACCAGTGACAGCACACTCTTTCTTTCCATTCTATACATGTCATATCTTCTTAGCAATCTCCTGTTCCTTCCTCTCCACCTTCTCCTCTCCCATCTAGTAAGAGGCCAGTAGGATAGCATCCTATAGTTGCATAGAACCATAAAGTGGACACACAATGTGGTCACTTTGTGTCGCTGAGTCCAATCAATTCCTTTCCGAAGAGTTGACCTCAATAATGATTTATGATCGGGGCAGCAGCAGCACTAGGAGCCATGCTCCCAGGGGAAGTCTCAGGCTTTCAGACAAGCAATTGTCATCTTTTAGTGGAGTTCTTGAGGTGCACCCCTCTTTTTCTTGTGATGTCACTGGGACATGACATTGTGCATCCCATGATGGCTGTCATTGGTGGTTGCCAGGCACCATCTGGTTCTTCTGGTCACATGTTGATACAGTCACCTATACACATTTGGGTCCTTCTGTCTTCTGGGCTCTTTTTCTCTCATGACTTTGATGTCCTTGGTGGTCATTGGATCTAGCTGAGTTGGGACCATTTGATGTATTCCTATGGCAGCCTGCTAGCTTTTAAGACCCAGACACCACTCACCAATACATGGTGCAGAAGACTCTATTAGCAATAAACTGGTTACGCCAACTGGCCTTGATGTATCCCGAGAGCATGGTCCTGCTACTCTATACGTGCAATATCGGGTTAAGATTAGAAAAGCTTTCAGTTTATGTTGATTTCACTCAACATAATGTCCTCCAGTTGAAACCAGGTTATCAGATGTTTCTTAAAATTATCATTATTCTTTTATCATTGCATAGTGTTCCACTGAATATATATGTACGATAGTTTGTTTATCCATTCATCTGTTACTGGGCATCTGAGTAAATTCCACCATTTTGCAATTGTGGACTGTGCTGCATTAAATATTCACATGCATGTCTCTGTTCATGTGAGTGCCCTTGCTTGTGTAAGATATATTCCAAGCAGTGGGATTACTCAATCAAATGGTATATCTATTTCCAGCTTTTTAAGGAAGTGCCAGATTGCTTTCCAAAGATGCTGCACCATTTTGCAATCCCACCAGCAGGGTAGGAAGGTTCCAATTTCTCCACAGCCTCTCCAGCACTTGTTGTTTTGTGTTTCTTGGACCATCACCAACCTTGTTGGGGTGAGATTGTACTTCATTGTAGTTTTGATTAGGATTTCTTTAATTAGCTATGATCATGAGCATTTCCTCCTGTGACTTTTGGCTGCCTGGATGTCCTCTTTAGTGAAGTGTCTGGTCGTCTCCTTTTTGTTGTTGATATTTTGCAGTACCTTGTAGATTACGGAGATTAGATGTCAATCTGACATATAGTTGTCAAATATTTTTTCCCATTCTGTAGTCTTTTAATTTTTTTGCTAGAGTCCTTGGATGACCAAAAGGTGTTTGATTCTCAGTAGCTCCCATTTATCTGTTTTCTGTTGACCCAGCTTTGATTGTCAGATTTTGAAATATGTCTAAATTGCTTATTAAAACTTCCATTGCTGACCCTAGTTTTTTTTGCACGATTTTTTTTTTTTATCATTTTAGGTTTGATATTTAAGTCTTTGATCCAATTCGAATTGGTTTTTGTGTAAAGTGTGAGATATGGGTCTTGTTTCCATTTTTTTGCAGATGGGTATCCAATTTTGCCAGCACCGTTTGTTAGATAAACTGTTTGTATTCCAGTTTACAATCTTAGAGGCTTTGTCGAATATCAGCTGTTCATAAGAGGATGGTGGCATCTCTGGGGTCTCAACTGTGTTCCATTGGTCTATATGTCTCTTTTTGTACCAGTACCAGGCTGTTTTAACTACTGTGGCAGCTTAGTAGGTTCTAACTTTGAGGGATAAGAGGCCTCCGAAAGTGTTCTTCTTCTTCAGCAGTGCTTTACTTATCTGGGGTTTCTTCCCTTTCCAAACGAAGTTGATTTGTTTCTCCATCTCATTAAAAAATGTCACTGGAATCTGTATTGAGTTTGCATTGTGTATGTAGATTGCTTTGGGTAAAATAGCCATTTTCACAATGTTGAGTCTTCCTGTCCACGAGTAGGGTAGATTTCTACAATTATTTAAGTCTGTCTTGGTTTCTTGCAGTAAGTTCTTGTAGTTCTCTTTGTACAGGTCTCTTATTTCTCTAGTTAAATTTATTCCTAGGTATTTTATTTTCTTGGAGGCTAGAGTAAATGGTATTGATTTGGCGATTTCTTCTTGAATGATCTCTGTTGGTATAAAGGAATCCTACTCACTTACTTATGTTTATTTTAGATCCTGATACTTGCTGAACTCTTACTAATTTGAGTAGTTTACTTATGGGTTCTTTAAGATTTTCTGTGTGTACTATCATATCATCTACAAATAAGGAGATTTTTGCTTCTTCATTGCTGATGTGAATGCCCTTATTTCTTTGTCTTGTCTGACCACTTTGGACAGAACTTCTAGGACAATGTTGGATAGAAGCGGTGAGAGTGTTATCCTCATCTAGTTCCCGTTCTCAAGGGGAATTCTTTCAGTCTCTCTACCTTAAGAATGATGTAGGTGGTTGGCTTTGCTTAGATGGCCCATATTGCATTGAGGAATTTGCCATCTATTCCTATTTTGCTGAGAGTTTCTAGTATGAACGGGTGTTAGACTTTATCAAATGCCTTTCTGCATCAATTGACAAAATCTGGTGATTCTTGTCTTTTGTGTTATTTATGTGGTTGATCACATGAATTGTTTTTCTGATGCTGAACCAACCTTGCATCCCAGGTATGAATCCAACTCAATCGTGATGAATTATTTATTTCATATGTTGTTGAATTCTATTGGCAAGGATTTTGTTGAAGATTTTTGCATCTAGCTGTGTGAGTGATATTGGTCTGCAATTTTCCTTTTCTGTGGAGTCTTTCCCTGGCTTTGGTATCATGGTTATACTGGCTTCATAGAATGAATTTGGGAGTATTCCATCCCTTTTCATGCTATGAAATAGTTTCAGTAATATTGGAGTTAAATCTTCTCTAAAAATTTAGTAGAATTCTGTGGTGAAGCCATTTGGGCTTGTTGTGGTTGATAGTTTTTTGATGACTTTTTCAATCTCTACCTTTGTGGTAGGTTTATTAAGTTGTTCTTCTTGTGATAATTTTGGTAGGTGATATGGACCTAAGAATTTGTCCATTTCCTCTAGGTTTTCAAATCTGTTAGAGTACAATATTTGTATTCTGTTATGATATTTTTTATTTCTGTTGGATCTGTTGTGCCATCTCCCATCTCCTTTCTTATTTGGGTTATTAGTTTCCTCTCCTGTTTTTCTTTAGTAAGTTTAGCCAATGGTTTGTCAGTTTTGTTGATCTTTTCAAAAAGTCACCTTTTGGTTTTATCAGTTTTTTTCAATTATTCTTCTATTCTCTAATTCCTTTAGTTCTGCTCCAATTTTATGATTCCTTTTCTTCTGGTGACTGAGGAGTTCCTCTGTTGCTCTCTTTCAATTTGTTCAAGTTAAAGGGTTAATTCTTTGGCTTGAGTCCTTTCTTCCTTCCGTATATTTGTGCATTTATTGAGATAAACTGACCTCTGAACACTGCTTTCGCTGTGTATTATAGGTTCTCGTAGGATATGTTTTCATTCTCATTTGGATTCTTAAATTTCTTTATTTTGTCCTTGATTTCTTGTACAATCCATGGCTTTTTGAGCAAAGCGTTGTTCAGTTTCCATGAGTTGCAATTTCTGTCTATGTTTTTCTGCTATTGATTTAGACTTTTATGGCTTTGTGGTCTGAGAAGTTGCTTTGCAATAATTCAATGTTTTGGATTTTGTTGAGATTTGCTTTATGTGCTGACATGTGGTCTATGCTGGGAAATGTTCCACTGGCATTGGAAAAGAAGGTATACTTATCTGTTGATGGATAAAAAGTTCTGTATATGTCTATGAGATGTATTTGGTTAATTGTTGCAATAAGGTCTTCTGTGTCTTTGCTGAGCATTTTTCTAGATAATCTGTCCATCACCGAAATTGGAGTATTGAAGTCTCCTACTATTATTGCAGAGTGATTTATCTCATTTTTCAATGTAGTCAGTGTCTCTACGATGTACTTAGGTGCTCTGGCATTAGTTGCATAAATATTTAATACTGTTAAGTCCTGCCTGTGTATTGAACCTTTTTGGCAATAAATAGTGACTGTCTTTGTCCCTGATGGTGGATTTTACATTAAAGTCTACTTTATCTGAGATTAGTATTGCCACACCTGCTGTTCTTTGTATATTGCTAGCTTGGTATATATTATTCCATCCTTTAATTTTCAGTTTGTTCCTATCTTCAAGTCTAAGGTGAGTTCCTTATAAGCAACATATAGATGGGTCATACCTTTTGATCCAAGATGTCACTCATTGTCTCTTTACTGGAGAGTTCAGATCATTTACATTCAGTGTAATTGTTGATAGGTATGTGTTTTGGCTGTCATTTTGGTGTATTTATTTTTGTGTTGATATTTTCTCTGTTGTTCTTAATATTCTGTTGTGGGTCATTCTTCTCTATGGGTTGACTTTTCATGTTTTTAAGTGTTGGTTTTGTGGTTGTTGAGACTCCTGTTTTACATTTCTTATTTTGATGTGTTGCATTTTTGGTACCCCTATGATTTCCCTGAATATTCTGAGTTTTAATCCAATTTTAATTTCTACATATCTTGTTAACTTTGCCTCCCTCTGAAAGGACAAGAACTGCTGCAGTGCATCCCTCTTTTTAACGTGATGGTATCTTAGTTTTCATGATATGATCACTGGTTACCATCTTTAATGTTATAGCTATGATTCAATTTTGTGCCTTTCCCAACTGAGTAGATTTATGTATGCTGTGTCCTTCATGGGCTCCTTAAGTATACACTTAATGGTTTTGTTTTCTAAGCCAAGAGCTTCTTTCAGTATTTCTTATAGTTTGGGTTTGGTTTTTACAAAATCTCTAAGCTTCTGTTTATCTGAGAATATCTTAATTTCATCTTCATATTTTAAAGATGGTTTGCAGGATATGTAATTGTTGGTTAGAAGATTTTTCTCCTTCAAGTCTTTGAATGTGTCATCCCAGTGCCTCCATATCAACATCATTTCTGGCAAGAAATCAGATGAAAGTCTATAGGGCTTCCCTCTGGAGGTTAGCTTTCATTTCAGTCTCGCTGCCTTTAAGAGTTTCTGCTTATATTTCCTTTTGTTAAGCTTGATTACAATATGCATTTGTGTCTTTCTTTTGGGATCTATTTTTGTGGCATTCAATACATCGCTTGGATATCTATGTTCTCTTCTTTCATAATTTCAGGGAACTCAACAACAATACTGTTTGTGTTTTTAGCTATCTCTCCCTGTTCAGGAATTTCAGTTAAGCATAAATTATGCCTCTTGATAGAATCTCACATGTTTCTTAATCCATCTTCATTTTTCTCATTTCTTTTCTCTGATTTCTTCTCATAAATGCTGGTGTCTATCTTGAAGATCACTTAGCCTAATTTTCAGTTCATCAGTTCTGCTCTTTTGTCTTTGAATTGTGTTATCTAATTCTGTAATTTTGTAATTATCTGTCAGATTTCAGGATGTTGATATTCCATCAGTTTGAATAGCTTGCTTAATTTTTTATTTTGCTCTGCTGCATTTTGTTTAATCCCTAGCAGGGATCTACATATAATTCTTTTGTACTCATCCTCTCATAGTTTCAGAAACACTTCATCTGGGAAGTTTTTTTGATTCTTTATTTTGTGAGTTTTCTGGAACCATGGTCAGATATTTCTTTAAATGTCTGGCAACGGTTTGTTGCTTCCAGGAGATCTAGAGGCTGTTTAGTTTCTCTGGTGTTGGCTTAACAGAAGCTGAGGCATAGTTCTGGGAAAGGAGTCAGTCACTAGCTAGTTATTTGTACTCTAAAAACTGGCCCCAGTGGACTCTCTGGGGTGGCACTCTCTACCTCCTGGCTGGCAAATAAACCACCCTACTTATGGAGTCATTGAGGGGCTGTCAACTGATCCTATGATGTGGGTTAATAAAGGCTGGAAGAGATGTGGTCAGACTGTACAGCAGTTAATTCTCCAGACAGTCTAATTTTTAAAAGCTAAAAGCTACCTGACTGCTTCCAAAAACAGTCATGCCATTAGGTGTGGCAGGCCCCTCCTTCTGGGTGATGGTGGAGACATCTTTGGTCATACCCAGAAGCTACTGTATATTTCGAAGTAGAAAGAGGCTTCTGTGCTGGTGTTATCACCCACTGGGGTATACTTATGAGGTAACATTCTGCTAAACACAGCCTTTCTGCTGGAAAAGTGCGCCCTGGACTGGCATTGCCTCTGAGCCTGAGAATTAGCCCCTGCGGAGGCCTCTAGTTGGGTAAGTTCACCTCAAAGCCAAGCAAGATAGCATCCCTGTCAAGCTACCCCTTGTTCCATGAAAGAACTGAATCTATGGCAGAGCTCCAAAAACGGAGGGTGGAGGGGCTGTGGTGCCCCAGTCTGCTGCCAGGCTCTCAAAATGTGGTTATTTCACAGTCTCTCTGCTGCAACCCATGCTGTTCACCTCAGAACTTTGGTTCGGTGTAGCTGCCTACTCATGCCCATCTCTTGTCTACTGGCCAACAAAAAGAAAAAAAGTTGAAAACAGCACTACCTTTGGACCACTCAAGCTGGCCATTCAGCATAAGCAGAGCTCAGCATAAGAGAGTAAGTTCCCTGCTTAGTGGCATGTTGTCCAAACTGACAGCCCTATGCTGTGTACTAAGGTGCACTGGGTATTCAGAAAGCTCCATTCAGTTATCAATCCAGGCCTTAGTTTTCAGAGTGAATTAAAGAGACATGTGTCTAGTCTGCCATCTTGACTCCACTGGAAAAAATTTTTTTGACTGCGACATATACAAGAAGGGTCTGTTCCCTAAAATGTACAAGACAGTGCAATAAGTCAGCAACAAAAAGGGAAATAATCATACTAAAAAATGGGCAAAGGATATGAAAAAAACACTTCATTAGTGAACATATTAGGGCAGCAAACAGATACACGAGGAAATGCTGGCAATCAATGGCCATTAGAGAGATGCAAATCAAAATGACTGAGATACTATCTCACCTGTTGTACTGTCCGCTAACCAAAAGGTCAGCTGTTCAAATCCACCAGGTGTTCCTTGGAAATCCCATGGGGCAGTTCAACTCTGTTTTATAGGGTCACTGTGAGTCAAAGTTGACTCAACAGCAACAGGTTTTCATCAAAACAAGAGAAAATAATGAGTGGTAGAGAAATTAGGGAGGAGCTTGGAACTCTTTGTGGTGTCTCTCCTAGTTTTTGTTTTGGTGTTATATACTGGCTTCATAGAAGGAATTTGGGAATATTCCATCCTTTTCTATGCTCTGAAATACCTTTAGTAATAGTAGTTAACTCTTCTCTGAAAGTTTGATAAAGTTCTCCAGTGAAGTCATCACAGCCCAGAATTTTTTCATGCTGTGAGTTTTGTGATTACATTTTCACTCTTTTCCTTTGTTATAGGTTTGTTTAACTGTTCTACCTATGTCTGTGCTAGCTGAGGTAGGTAATGTGTTTTCTCTAGGTTTCCTAGTGTTTTCTAGTTTCCTCTAGGTTTTCAAATGTTAGAGTACTATTTTTCATAGCATTCTATTTCAGTTGGGTCTGTTGTGATATCACTCATCTCATTTGTTCTTCATGTTACTTGCATCCTCTCCTGTTTTTTTTTTTTTGTCAGTTTGACCAATGGTTTCTTGATTTTGTTGATCCTTTCAAAGAACCAGCATTTGGTCATGTTAACTCTTTCAAATGTTTCTCTATTCTTTGTTTCATTTAGTTCTGCTCTAATTTTTATTATTTGCTTTCTTCTGGTGCCCAAGGGCTTTTTTTGCTGTTCTCTTTTTGTATGTTTGAGTTGTAGGGTATGGTGGTCAGGATTATGTTAGCTTGGCTACTCCATGTTTGGCTGCTGTATTAAGTGGCAGGGCAGGGCCTGTGGTGGCTTCCCACCCCTAAATTCTCTTCTCTCTGCCTTCCACCACCAACTGCTAGTCTGCTCATGTAGCCAGAAGCTCCTGCTCTCTTCTGGCTCCTGGTTCCTGGACTTGAACTAGCAGCTGTTGGATTCACCAGTCCTTACAGCTGTCACTTGAGAGTCCTGTTCCCTGATCTCCTGATCCTGGGAGCTCCATCTTACCACCAGCTTGGGATCAGCCAACCTACACAACCAGTGGTCTGGAACCCTGATCTCTGACATGCTGACCTTGGGCTCACCAGCTCCCGTGGCCACGTGAGGCTTTCTCCAGGACTTGGAACATTAAGTTTCTGCAATTGCATGAGCTGTTTCCTGCATATATACATGTGTATATATGTTTCTTTGTACTTTATATATATACATACATATATATATAAGATACATATATATCTTTCCTTGTACATACACGTGTTACTGGTCTTGCTGCCCTAGAAAACCCATCTTAAGACAATTTGGTACCAAGAGTGGTTCTAGGGAAACAAAATTGTAAAAACGAATCCTTTCACGTGGTTCTCGAGTCTGGCTAATAGTAAAACTGTTGGTAACCCTGCTCCTACCAGTAACGAGTGCCATGCTCATCCATGGGATGAGGTGGCAGTACACATCTTCAAAATAGCACCATCATTACATCAGATATTGGTGAAAGGTGATGCTCAGGGTAAAAATATGTTTGATAACTTTTCAAAATTATGTGAGGATGAGAAGCATAAGAAAGTTCGTTGGCTGGTCCTACTTGCATTAGATAAACTGATGAAAGAAAGAGATGAGCTCAGAGCTTTGGAATCAAAGCTCTCATGCTTTGAACTGACACTAATTCCAGGAGACACAAAACATCACTATGGCCCACCAGTCAGAGTGGAGGAATATGGAGATCAGGTTATTAATGGAGTCTTGGCTCATGTTCATCTCACAGTAGGCCCAGTGGGTTCCCAAACCCATTCTGGAGGGATTTCTCCAGTTCCAGAATGAATAATTGGAATATATATTGTCAGCAATTGACAGAACTCCCACATTGTATCTCTGACAAGTGGAGTGAGGGCTATTATGGTGGGAAGAGTCAAACAGAAACCTCTGGAAAGGCCACTTCCCAGGAAAATAGCAAACAAAAAGCAATACTGCATTCCTGGAGGGATTGTAGAAATTACTGATATCATTAAGGACTTGAAGGGTGCAGGGGTGGTGATCCCTACCACATCCCATTCAACTCGCCTATTTGGCCTGTGTGAAAAACAGATGGATCTTGGAGAATGACAGTAGATTATCACAAACTTAATGAGGTGGTAACCCCCATTGCAACTGCTGTTCCAGATGTAGTTTCATTGCTTTAGCAAATTAATAAATTTCCTGGTACTTGGTATGCAGCTAATGATCTGGCTTCTTCTCCATACCTGTTGCCAAGGACCACCAGAAGCAGTTTTCATTCAGCTGTGAAGACCGGCAATACGCTTTCACTTGCCTGTCTCTCAGCTACATTAACTCTCCAGCCCTATGTCATAATTTAGTCCGCAGGGATCTTGATTGCTTCTCTCTTTCACAAGACGTGACACTGGTCCATTATATAGATGGCATTATGCTGATTGGATCTAGTAAGAAAGTAGTATCACTGACTCTGGACTGACTGGTTAAACATTTGCATGCTAGAAGGTGGGAAATTAATCCCACAAAAATTCAGGCACCTTCCAATTCAATGCAATTCCTAGGGGCCAGTGGTGTGGTGCATGTCACAACATTCCTTCTAAAGTGAAGGATAAGTTAGTGCACCTGGCTGCTCTGACAGCTACAAACGAGGCACAGCACCTAGCAGGTCTCTTTGGATCTGGGAGGCAATATATTCCTCATCTGGGTTTTCTACTTCAGCCTATTTATCATGTGACTTGAAAAGTTTCTACTTTTGAGTGGGGCCCAGTACAAGAGAAGGTGCTGCAATAGGTTCAGGCTGCTGTGCAGGCAGCTCTGCCACTTTGGCCATATGATCCAGCTGATCCAATGATGCTTGAAGTGGCAGTGGCAAATAGAGATGCTGTTTGGAGCCTTTGGCAGGCCCCTATATGTGAATCACTACATAGACCTTTAGGATTTTGGAGCAAAGCTCTCCTGTCCTCCGCAGATAACTACTCTTCTTTTGAAAACCAACTTTTGGCTTATTACTGGGCCTTAGCAGAGACTGAACACTTAACCATGGGACACCAAGTCACCATGCATCCTTAGATGCCTATCATGAACTGGGTGTTGTCTGACCCACAGAGTCATAAAGCTGGACAAGTACAGCAGTACTCCATCATTAAATGTAAGTGGTATATATCAGATTGGGCCCATGCAGGACCTGAAGGCACAAGTAAGTTGCATGAGGAAGTAGCCCAAATGCCCATGGTCTCCACTCCTGTAACATTATGTTCCATCTCCCAGTTTGCACCTGTGGCCTCCTGGGGAGTTCCTTATGACCAGCTAACCGAGGAAGAGAAAACTCGTGCCTACTTTACAGATGGTTCTGCATGATACGCTGGCACAACTTGGAAGTGGACAGCAGCAGCACTATAGCCCCTTTCTGGGACCTCCCTGAAGGGCAGTGGTGAAGGGGAATCCTCCTAATGGGCAGAATTTTAAGCAGTGCATCAGGTTGCTCACTTTGCTTGGAAGGAGAAATAGCCAGATGTGTGGCTGTATACCGATTCATGGGCTGTGGCCAATGGCTTGACCAGTTGGTCAGGGACTTGGAAGGAACATGATTGGAAGACTGGAGACAAGGGTTTATAGGGGAGAGGTATATGGATAGACCTCTCTGAATGGGCCAAAGAAATGAAAATATTTGTGTCTCATGTGAATAGTCATCAAAGAGTGACCTCAGCAGAGGGTGAGTTTAACAATCTAGTGGATAAGATGACACGTTCTATGGAAACCAATCATCCTCTTTCCCTGGCTACCCCTGTCATTGCTCAGTGGGCTCATGAACAAAGTGGTCATGGTGGCAGGGACAGTGGTTATACATAGGCCCAGCAACATGGACTCCTACTCACTAAGGCTGACTTAGTTACAGCTACTGCTGAATGCCCAGTCTGCCAGCATCAGAGACCAACACTGTGTCCTGGATATAGTGCTATTCCTCAAGGTGATCAGCTGTTAACCTGGTGGTAAGTTAATTAGATTGGACTGCTTTCATCATGGAAAGGAAAGTGTTTTGTCCTTACTGGGATAGATACTTACCCTGGATATGGATTTGCCTTCCTGGCATGACATGCTTCTGTCAAAACTACCATCCACGGACTTACAGAATGCCTTATCCACTGTAATGGTATCCCACACAGCATTGCCTCTGATCAAGGGACTCACTTCACAGCAAATGAAGTGTGACAGTGGGCCCACGCTCATGGAATTCACTGGTCTTACCATGTTCCCCATTATCCTGAAGCAGCCAGCTTGATAGAATGATGGAATGGCCTCCTGAAGACACATTTATACTGTCAGCTAGGTGGCACTACCTTGCCGGGTTGGGGAAATGTTCTCCAGGAGGCTGTATATGCTCTAAACCAGCATCCAATGTGTGGTGCTTGTCTTAGGCTGGGTTTTCTAGGGAAGCAAAACCAGTAACACGTGTAGGTACAAGGAAAGATTTATAATATATATATATACAGACAGATAGATAGATACAAATATAGGAAACAGCTCACGTAATCACAGAAGCTGAATGTCCCAAGCACTGGCACAAGCCTCACGTGTCCACGGAAGCTGAGGAACCCAAGGTCAGCAAGTCAGAGACCAGAGTTGCAGATCACTGGTTGTGTAGGTCAGTGGATCCCAAGCTGGTGGCGAGACTAAGTGACAGAGGCTGGCGAACCCAGGATCGGCAGGTCAGGGAGCAGGACTGGGCAGAGGCTGGCGAGCACAGAATTGGCAGGTCAGGGAGCAGGACTCTCAAGTGCCGACTGTAAGGACTGATGAGCCCAACAGCTGCTAGCTCAAGTCCCAGAACCAGATGCTGGAACAAGAGAGCAGGAGCTCCTGGCCACGTGAGCGATCAGCAGCCATAGTCCAGCGTCACGAGATGAGAGCCAAGGGGCAGGGAGCCACCACAAACCCCTCCCTGCCACTTAATACAGCAGCCAAATAGGTAGTAGCCAAGTTGACATGATCCTGACCACCACAATCCACCCCTTGTCAACTTGGCATCTGCACACATCTCACCTTACCATGCACAGTCTCTGAAGGGGTACAGTTACAAAGGCATACTTATGTCAACATGATATAACTAACACGTGTACAACTGAAAATGCATTAACTCATTTACATCTTACGTTTCATAAGTAAACAAAATATCCAATACACACATACAAAGCAGGAATACTCATAGCAATTACAGTCCTCGTTTCTGCAACTGGTCGCGTGGCCGTAACTGGTATTTAGAACTACCTTTTTCTACAACCCATTCTGTATTCCCTTTGCCCTCAGCAAGTACCTCAGCTGGTTGTGGTTCCTTGCCTGGTGAGGTGACCCAAACCTTCATTCCTGAAGGGTGTGGGCTATTATCACTCATTTTGGAGTTGAGTTGCTGTAGTTTTCCACTGATCTTAATCACAGGACATGGTAGTACTAGGAGGCATCCTAAGGGATCTCCTGCATTCCAAACATACTCTTCTTTACTTCCGTTATGTAATGTCAATCCAATTTCATCTTCATAGTCAGGATCAATCACATCGGCCAGTATTGTAACTCCCTTCTTTGTCTGTTGATTCAGAGGTACAAGGAGCCCAAAATGGCCTGGTGACAATTTTAGCTTCCAGTTCAGTGGAATCGTTGATGTGTCTCCAGGCGGCAGCATTCCTCCCTTCGGAACTAAGACATTTAGTCCTGCAGAACATAAAGTCATGGGGACAGGAAGCAAAAATTTTGCAAGTGGGTCACTAGGGATAACAGTGAGTGGTGCCACTCCCATTTCCACCCCTTGATTCCTGGACCCATGAATCCTGGCAATAGGAGAAACAGCACCGTATATTGGATGCTGGTTTAGAGCATACACAGCCTCCTGGAGAACATTTTCCCAACCCTGCAAGGTACTGCCACCTAGCTGGCAGCGTAATTGTGTCTTCAGGAGGCCATTCCATCGTTCTATCAAGCCAGCTGCTTCAGGATGATGGGAAACATGGTAAGACCAGTGAATTCCATGAGCATGGGCCCACTGTCACACTTCATTTGCTGTGAATTGAGTCCCTTGATCAGAGACAATGCTGTGTGGGATTCCATGACGGTGGATGAGGCATTCTGTAAGTCCACGGATGGTAGTTTTGGCAGAAGCATGTCGTGCCAAGTAGGCAAATCCATATCCAGAGTAAGTATGTATCCCAGTAAGGACAAAACGCTTGCCTTTCCATGATGGAAGTGGTCCAATGTAATCAACTTGCCACCAGGTTGCTGGCTGATCACCTCGAGGAACAGTGCCATTTCGAGGACTCAGTGTTGGTCTCTGCTGCTGGCAGATTGGGCACTCAGCAGTGGCTGTAGCCAAGTCAGCCTTGGTGAGCGGGAGCCCATGTTGCTGGGCCCATGCATAACCACTGTCCCTGCCACCATGACCACTTTTTTCATGGGCCCACTGAGCAATGACAGAGGAAGCCGGAGAAAGAGGATGATTGGTTCCCACAGAGCGGGTCATCCTATCCACTTGATTGTTAAACTCATCCTCTGCTGAGGTTACTCTTTGATGAGCATTCACATGAGACACAAATATCTTCACTTCTTTGGCCCATTCAGAGAGGACTATCCACATACCTCTCCCCCATAAATCCTTGTCTCCAATCTTCCAGTCATGTTTCATTCCAAGTCCCTGACCAACTGGCCAAGCCATTGGCCACAGCCCATGAATTGGTATACAGCCACACATCTGGCCACCTCTCCTTCCAAGCAAAGTGAACAACCATATACACTGCTCGAAGTTCTGCCCACTAGGAGGATTTGGTTTCACCACTGTCCTTGAGGGAGGTCCCAGAAAGTGGCTGTAGTGCTGCTGCTGTCCACTTTCGAGTGGTGCCAGCATACCGCGCAGAACCATCTGTAAAGCAGGCACGAGTTTTCTCTTCCTCGGTTAGCTGGTCATAAGGAATCCCACATGAGGCCATAGGTGCAAACTAGGAGACAGGAGGTAATGTTACAGGAGTGGAGACCATGGGCATTTGGGCCACTTCCTCATGCAATTTACTTGTGCCTTCAGGTCCTGCACGGGCCCGATCTCGTATATACCACTTCCATTTAATGATGGAGTGCTGCTGTGCTCATCCAACTTTATGACTCTATGGGTCAGACAATACCCAGTTCATGATAGGCAGCTCAGGACGCATGGTGACCTGGTGTCCCATGGTTAAGCACTCAGTCTCTACTAAGGCCCAGTAACAAGCCAAAAGTTGTTTTTCAAAAGGAGAGTAGTTATCTGCAGAGGATGGCAGAGCTTTGCTCCAAAATCCTAAAGGTCTGCGCTGTGATTCGCCAATAGGGGCCTGCCAAAGACTCCAAACAGCATCTCTATCTGCCACTGACACCTCGAGCACCATTGGATCAGCTGGATCATATGGCCCAAGTGGCAGGGCAGCCTGCACAGCAGCCTGAACCTGTTGCAGAGCCTTCTCCTGTTCTGGGCCCCACTCAAAAGTAGCAGCCTTTCTAGCCACTTGATAAATAGGCTGAAGTCACACACCCAAATGAGGAATATGTTGCCTCCAAAATCCAAAGAGACCCACTAGGCGCTGTGCCTCTTTTTTAGTTGTCGGAGCAGCCAGGTGCAATAACTTGTCCTTTACTTTAGAAGGGATATCGCGACATGTCCCACACCACTGGACCCCTACGAATTTCACTGAGTTGGAAGGTGCCTGAATTTTTGTGGGATCAATTTCCCACCCTCTAGCATGCAAATGTTTAACTAGTAAGTCCAGAGTCACTGATGTTTCTTCCTTACTAGGTCCAATCAGCATAATGTCATCTATATAATGGACCAGTGTCACATCTTGTGGAAGAGAGAAGCAATCAAGGTCCCGGCGGACTAGATTATGACATAGGACTGGAGAGTTAATGTAGCTCTGAGGCAGGCAAGTGAAAGTGTATTGTTGGCCTTGCCAGGTGAATGCTCTAAACCAGCATCCAATGTATTGTGCTATTTCTCCTATAGCCAGGATTCATGGGTCCTGGAATCAAGGGGTGGAAATGAGAGTGACACCACTCACTGTTACCTGTAGAGACCCACTTGCAAGATTTTTGCTTCCTGTCTTCATGACCTTATGCTCTGCAGGGTTAAATGTTTTAGTGCCAAAGGGAAGAATGCTGCCACCTGGAGACACATCAATGATTCCACAAAACTGGAAGCTAAAATTGCCACCAGGCCACTTTGGGCTCCTTATGCCTCTGGATCAACAGACAAAGAAGGGAGTTGCAACACTGGCTGGTGTGATTGATCCTGACTATGAAGATGAAATTGGATTGACACTACATAATGGAGGTAAAAAAGAGTATGTTTGAAATGCAGGAGATCCCATAGGACACCTCCTACTACTACCATGCCCTGTGATTAAGATCAATGAAAAACTATAGCAACCCAATTCCAAAATGACTTCTAATAGCTCAGACCCTTCAAGAATGAAGGTTTATGCCATCTCACCAGGGAAGGAACCATGACCAGCTTAAATGCTTGCTAAGAGCAAAGGGAATACAGAATGGGTTGTAGAAGAAGGTAGTTCTAAATATCAGTTACAGCCATGTGGCCAGTTGCAGAAAGAAGGACTGTGATTGTTATGAGCATTCCTGCTTTGTATGTGTGTATCAGATACTTTTGTTTATTTATGAAACATAAGCTATAAATGGGCTAATACATTTTCAGTTGTACATGTGTTAGTTATGTCATGCTGGACACAGTATGACTTTGTAATTGTATTCCTTCAGAGACTATGGATGGTAAGGTGAGATGTGTGCAGATGCCAAGCTGACAAGGGGTTCATTGTTAAGTGGTGGTCAGGATTATATGAACTTGGCTAGTGCATGTTTGGCTGCTGTAGTAAGTGGCAAGGTGGGGCTGGTGGTGGCTTCTTGCCCCTCAGCTTTCTTCTCTCAGCCTTCCACCACCTACTGCCAGTCTGCTCACGTAGCCAGCAGCTCCTACTCTCTTCTGGAGTCTGGTTCCTGGACTTAAACTAGCAGCTGCTGGATTCATCAACCCTTATAATTGGTGCTTGAAAGTTCTGTTCCCTGACCTGCTGATCCTGGGTTCGTCAGCCTCTGCAGCTCCGTCTTACTGTCAGCTTGGGATCCACCAACTTACACAACAGGTAATCTAGAACTCTGATCTCTTGACATGTTAACCTTGGATTCACCAGATCCTGTGGCTATATGAGGATTGTGCCAGGATTTAGGATCTTCAGCTTCTGTAATTGCATGAGCTATTTCCTATTATTTTTATATTAATAATATTAAACTATGTTATTATATAGTTTTCTTCTTTTATATATATACATATATATATACATATATATATCTTTGCTGGTTGCCATGAGTCAGATCCGACCCAATGGCACTTGGCTTTGGCTATGCTTTATGTATATAAATCTTTTCCTGTACATACACGTGTTACTGGCTTTGCTTCCCTAGAAAACCCAGCCTAAGACATAGGATTAATGCTTTAATGTGGGCCCTTTGTTTTTGGATGTGTGTATTTATTGCTGTAAATTGAAACCCAAAGACTGCTTTTGCTTGCTGTGCCCCAGAGGTTCTAGTAGGATGTGTTTTCATTCTTATTTGCTTCTTATTCCATCATTAGTTTCTCCTATAACACAGTAGTTTTTGAGCAAGGTGTTGTTCAGTTTTCATGTATTTGATTTT
The DNA here is from genome assembly GCA_028571685.1 of Heterohyrax brucei. Taxonomy (NCBI): domain Eukaryota; kingdom Metazoa; phylum Chordata; class Mammalia; order Hyracoidea; family Procaviidae; genus Heterohyrax; species Heterohyrax brucei. Next base: position 136,249,315 of record CM053150.1, read on the forward strand.
TTTCTCTTACCGATTTCGACTTCTATGGATTTGTGGTCGGAAAAGATGCTTTATAATCTTTTGATGGTTTGGATTCTGTTAAGACTTGCTTTATGATCTAATATATGGGCTATTCTGGAAGATGTTTCACGTGTATTGGAAAAGAAAGTATGTTTAGCTCCTGTTGGGTGGAACGTTCTGTATATGTCTATGACATCAACTTGGTTAATTGTGAATTTAAATCTTCTTTGTCTTTATTGAGCTTCTTTTTGTATGTTCTGTTTTGACTCAAAGTGGTATGTTGAAGTCTCCTGCTATTATTGTGAAGCTGTCTAATTATTTCTTCAATGCTAATAGAATTTATGTATTTAGGAGTCCTATTACTGGGTGCTTAATTATTTAACATTGTTATGTCATCCTGCTGTATTCACAATTTAATTGTTATATAGTTTTCTTCTTTGTCCTTTGTAGTGAATTTTAAAGTATGTTGTTTTTATTAGAAATTAATATTTCCACTCCTGCTGTTTTTTTGAATGTTGTTTACTTAATTTTTTTTTTCATCCTTAGAGTTTCAGTTTGTGTCTGTAAATCTAAGGTACATCTCCACAGACAGCACAGACAGATCAGGTTTTTTTTTTTTTTTAAAAAAACCCATTCTGCCACTCTGTCTTTTTATTGTGTATTTAATACATTTACATTCAGCATAGTTATCGATAGGTACCAGTTTAGTGCTGTCATTTTGGTGTCTCTTTTTTTTTTTGTATGTGTGTGTATTATTGACAGTTTCTTTGCCCCACTCAGTTCTCTGTGCTGAGTTGTTTTTTGTTAAGTGTTTTCTTTTTCATTGTTGTTGATTTTGTATTTGTTGAGTATTTATGTTTTTCTTGGTTTTTATTTTGATGCATGTGATTGTTAGTTTCCGTTATGGTTATCTTAATATTGGCCCTATTTTCCTAAGTTTAAGCACATCTTTTATTTCGTTGGAATACTCTGACTGGCTTTGCATGTGAAAAGTCTATGACTACATTTTTAGTTCCTAATTCTAATGTTATCATCTTTTATATAATCGCTTCTCTGTTTCCTTATTTTCAATGTTTTAGCTTTCATTTACAAAGACTGACAATTAAGCTCACAAACTTATCCCAGAAAAAATGCTGGGATTCACTGCTGAATACCACTATGGTCATCTTCTAAGTGTTCCCCTTGGAAAGCTATGCACTGACACCAGCACCTAGTCCACCTTCAAAGCATTTTTGAAACTCTTTTTCTGGAATGGCCATTATATTACCCTTGATGTCCTGACTACCATCAAAATGTCTTCCTTTCTATATTTTCTTTATCTTCTGGTAAGGAGAAATGTCATTGAGAGCCAGATCAGGTGAGTAGGCAGGGTGTTCCAATACAGTTGTTTGTTTACTGGCTAGGAACTCCCTCCTCATAGACAACTATACAATTAAGTTTATGAACTTGCCACTGAGCTGTAGTACTACTGTGTGAAATGACTGTTCCATGAAGAGTTTCAATAGTAACCCAAGGGGGTTACTATGAAGGTGACTATGGTGATATTCAACAGTGAGGTATGTAGCACTATGAACAATTAAGTTCATGGGCTTGATTTTCAGACCTTGTATTTTTTGATTTACCTGTTTAGGTTGATAACTGGTTATTCTGTCTTATGTTGTAGTCTTGGGTTGCTACCTGATGTTACTGATTTTCAACTATAAGAGTCCCTTCAGTATTTTCGCAATTTTGGTTCATGCATTAGGTATTTAGTGCTTCTATAACAGAAATACCACAAGTGGATGGCTTTAACAAAGAGAAATTCATTCCGTCACAGTAAAGTAGGTTATAAGTCCAAATTCAGGGCATTGGCTCCAGGAGAAGTCCTTCTCTGCTTGCTCTGGAGGAATATCCTTTTCATCAATCTTCTCCTGAACTGGGAGCTCGATGTGGAAGGACCCTGGGTCCTTTCCAAAGATTGTGCTCTGCTCCTGGCACTGCTTCTTGGTAATTTGAGGTCCCCAACTCTCTGCTTGCTTCCCATTCCTTTCTTTCCAGAGACCTTGCCTCAAGGCACAATATATTCTTGCACATTGAATCCTGCCTTACCAACACAACTGCTGCACATCCTCCCTCATTAACATCATAGAGGCAGGATTTATAATATAAAGGAATATCACACAATACAGGAATCAAGGCCCAGCCAAATTAAAACACAGATTTTGGGGGGAATACAGTTCAGTTCATGACAGTTGAGTTATCGCAAATTCTCCAAACTTCTGTTGATCAGTATATGTTCTAATTTCACCATCATGTTTGAGAGCTAGTTTTGCTGACTATATAATTCTTTGGTGGCAACTGTTTTTCCTTCAAGACTTTTGTATGTCATTGCATTGCCTTCTTGCCTGCTTGATTTCTGCTGAGTAGTCTGAGCTTAGTCTTGTTGCCTCTTCTTTATCTATAGCTACTCCTAAAATTGTCTTTGATTTTTACCAGTTTGAATATAATGTGTCTCAGGGACTGAGTATATACTTTGTGTGATGTTTGATGAACATCTTGGATAGCTATCTTCTCTTCTTTTACAACATCAGGGAAGTTTCTTGTCAATGAGTGTTAGGTTATTCCTCTTGATAGACTCACATAATTCTTCATATGTTTTCACTTTTGTAAGTTCTTTTATCTGATTTCTCCTCAAATTAGCAGATGTTAAGTGCTTTCTCCTCAGTCTCATAATTCTGATTTCAATTGCCTCAATTCTGTTTCTGTGACTTTCTATTGAGTTTTACAATTCTGAAATTTTATTTTTAATCTTCTGAATTGCTGTTTTTTTACAGACATTGTTTTATAGCCTGTGAATCTGACATTTTTCTCTTTTTTTCCTAACATTCAAAGTGTACATACTCTGTGCTTCTAATATTGGGTTAAGATAGGAGGAGCACACAAGTTGTGTTGAAGTCCCATTAATATTGATTTTCTTATTAATGTGTTTAGAGGGTTTAGATTAGATAGTTGTTAGAAATTTGGTTGGGTGAAATTGGTGACAATACACATTTTTCTCTTCTTTAGTCTTAAATTCCTCTATTGCTGTATCTGTGTCTTTCTTGACTTGTTCTGTATTTGACATGATCTCTTGAAGAGTTCTGTATATTAATCTTTTCTATTTTATATCCGGCAATTCCAAGAAGTTTTCTTCATTCATAAGATTTCTTGATTCTTTGTTCTGAGAGCTTGCTGAAGACATCATGATCTTCTTTAGGCGATTTGATTTTAACTGTTGTCTCCAGGCCATCAATAAACTGTTATATTTGTTTGTTTTATGTTTGTTTATTGACCCGACTCGACGGCACTTGGCTATTGTGTCCTAGTCTCTTGTTTTGTTCTGATGTGTCCAAATAGGCTGGTCATGTGAGCTAGTTTTACTATCGGCACCTTCAGAGCTCTAATGTTTTGTCACCAGGTAGTTAGAACTGTTACTAGGTATGTGAGGCCAGGAGTCTTTACTTTTCTTGTATGGATTCAGCTCAAGAGTCCAGGTAGTTAGTCACCAACTATGTGGTACAGGCTATCACCTACAGTCCTAGATGATCAGAGGTGATGGTTTAGGCACAGGAATCTGGCTGCTGTAGGGGTTGTGCACTAAACAAGGCAAGGGGATAACAGCTGCCCCTGAATGTCTGTGAGGAAACTTTTATTGTTCCCTAGAGCAAGTATATGGGTGGGTTTTGTAGCCCAACTATGAGAACCCAGTACTGTTGATTGTAAGGACTAGAAGGTACCCTTATTCTTGGACCCCTGTTATGGGTAGCTGAGTGGCATGGGTGGAGTTATCAGTCCTCAGGCCCCTGATGTGGGTGAGGACCCTGCTAAATAACCAGAGCAGTGTCAAATGTCACAAGCCTGCCTCTCTACAGTACAACTGAAATAGTTGAGGTTAGATGTCAGGTGTGTACTCTATTGTGCTGTTCTAGTGAGAGAATATGCTGTTTGTTCTAATGAGAGACTTTGCCCACAAAGGAGTGAAAGCCATTGAAACTCCATGGGCCTCTTATACCTGTGCCTAGGCAAAAGAACTGCTACTGCCCTGAGTTCCTGGCTTAGAGTATCTGACAGATTAGCTTTTCTTGTTTGTTAATTTGAATCCTCTTGAAGCCCAGGAGAATGGCTCAGGGTACATAACAAGTTCTATTTCTGGCCCAGGGAAAGCACAGATCTCTGAAACCAGTTCAGACCCAGGGTGCAATGGGGCTTGTGGGAGGTGGAGCAAGTAAATTGGAGAGAGATTTTTTTCAATGGAATGTTTTTTGATTTATGCAATTGGATAGACAGTTACTTACCTTTTTCTCACTGCATGCTTCTTTTCACTGATTCTGCACGCATGAGCGGACTCTCTTCCACTAGGTCTCTCTCACTGTGGAAAACATGTCCTGAACACTGCTTGTCTTAATGTCCTTATGATAGCAGATTCAATCTGTAGGGTGCTAGTTTCCACTGGATTAGTTCTGGCAACTCCTCACTGCTTCTGAATTGTCTTTCCCTCCCTGTGCTGCTCAGTCTGATTCCTCAGATTTGTCTTTGATGGTCAGGGTTCCTAGGTTGGCATATATAATTGATTCACTTGTTTTTGTAGGTCTTTGTTGTAAAAATAACCACATACTGTGTAAAATGGTTCAACCACTATGGAAGATAATATTACCTTTCCTTAAAATGTGAAAAATGAAAATACCATACTATCTAGCAATCCCACTCCTATGAGTATATCCTGGAGAAATGTCACATAAATAGTACATCCATGTTCACTGCAGCATTATTTATAATAGCAATTATGGAAACACCACAAGTGCCTATTTATAGACAAATGGATAAAAAAATCACGGTACATATAAGTGCTGGAATACAACACAATGATAAAGAACAATGATGGATCTGCAAAATATTTCACAGCAGGGATGAATCTGAAAGGCATACTAAAAGAAATAAGTCAACCATCAGAGGACAAATATTGCATAAGACCAGGTGATGGATTGAACCGTGTCCCCTCCAAAAATGTATGTAGCCATTTGGCAGGGTGGTGATTACCAGTACTGTGTGGTTTCCCTCCATGTTGGGATTTTCCTATGCTGCATGTTAAAGAGGGTTAGGGTAGAACTGTAAATCCCTTTCTATGGTCACCTTCCTGTTCCATTGTAAAGAGAGCTTCCCTGGAGTGTGGCTTGCACCACCCTTTGTCCTACAAGAGATAAAAGGAAAGGGAATCAAGCAAAGAGTTGGGAACCTCACAGCATCAAGAAAGCAGTCTTGGGAATAAAGCATGTCCTTCAGACCAACACCAAAATGCTCCCTGACCAACAAAGACTGATCAACATGAAGACTTTCCTCTGAAGCTGAAAAGAGAGAAAGCCTTCCCCTTTAGTAGACACCTTGCATTCAAACTCACTGCCTACTGGATTGTGTAAGAATAATCTTTTCTTTTTTCAAAAGCCATCCACTCATAGAACTTTTGTTAGAGCAGTACTGCATGACGAAAAAACAACTAGTATTATAAAAACTCAAGGAAAGATTTACATACAGAAAGAAACAATGTTTGATGGTTTTGAGGGGTGGGAGGGTAAGAGAAGAGAAATCATTAACCAGATATTGACAAATGTTAATTCTGGTGAAGGGAAATACAGTGAACCTTACAGGTGAAGTCAGCACAACCTGACAAAGGTAAAGCCATGGAAACTTCATAGACACATCCAAATACCCCAAGTAACTGAGTTTCTAAGGCTGAGGGCTGGGTTCCCTGGTTGCTAGGGTCATCTAGGTCAATTGGCTACCAAATTTCATCAAAATAATGTTCTACATCCAACTTTGTTGAACAGCATCTAATTTCTTAAAAGCTTTTGAATAGTCATCTAAGATATATCTACTGGTGCATTCCATCTGTGCAAGAAGAATTAAGAAAACCATAGACATAAGAGAAATATTAGTCTAAGGGACTAATGGACCACAAATACCACAGCCTCCACCAGTATGTGTCCAAAGAATTAGAAGGTTTCCAGCTACCACCACCAACTAATCAGACAGGTATCACAATATAAGGCTCCCGATAGAGTGGAAGAAAATGTAGAACAAAATTCATATATACATGCACGTGCACACACACATGAGACCAGTTGTACTGGTCTGATAGAGACTGAAAGAATCCCCAAGATTATGACTGCCAAAGACCCTTTAAATTCACTATTGATGGTACTCCTGTAGTTCACCCATCAGCCAAAGATTAGGCAGTTCTACAAAACAAACTATAGCACACACAAAGAAGATGCTTCTTAGTTCAATCATTCTTCAACCAATGTCCCCAAACAATTTCTGTGTAAATTGTTAAATAAACTAATTTGCTTTGCAAAGTTTTGCCTATAGCATGATAAAAAAGTATATAAAAACACACAGTAAAAGAGGAAGATCCTTAACAAGATGGATTCATACAGTGACTGCAACAATGGCTTCTAACCTAGCAAAGGTTGGGAAATCAGTGCAGGACCAGACAGTGCTTCGTTCTGTTGTACACATAGTTACTATGAATCAGAATCAACTTGATGGTGCCTGACAACAACAACATTCGCCAATTCAATTTTTTACAGGTTTACGGTTTATTGACATTAACTGCATAAGTAGACTATGTAACAATTACCCTTATTCTATGTCAATTTTCCACCACTGCAAACAGAAATTCAGTGATCCTAGCTCATTGCATAGTGCCTGGAATTTCAAATGCTCGCAAGGGGTCATCTAAGTTACAACAATTAGTGTCTATTCACCTGTAGCAACAGAGGAAAGAGAGTCATGAATAGAAAGAGGGTGTAGAATGAATGACTAATTGCGTTTATGGACAACCTGCCCCTTTGCTAGATATCTGAAGAGCTGCATGATGCCTGCTGCCATTGCCATTTTGATCAAAGATTTGGCAGAAGAATACCGATCAAAAGGGGATTTTCATGGAGCCCAGAATTTCTGAAGCCGCATAGGCTAGATGAGTCACTGAAAGTATTAACTTGAGATAATCTTTAAACCTTAAGTCTTAAACGAAAAATGTCCCTGAAATCTTCTTTAAACCAAACAATACAAACCAAACCTGTTGCTGGCAAGTCATTTCCAACTCATAACAACTAAACAATTAATCAGTAAAGAATGCCTGCCCTGAACATTGTGCTTCTTTAAAGAACTATCTATATGGGGGTCAAATTGACAACAGTTACATGAAAAGTTAGATGGGAAACTTAGGTAACAGTGAGTTTATGTTAATATGGGGGGAACAATTCAGAAAAGGAGAGTGAAAGTGGTCACGTAACTTAAAGAGCGTCTCTGAACTGTATGTGTACAGATTGTTGAGTTGGTATATGCTTTGCTGTGTATATTTTCAATAACAGCAACAAAATAAAATACAGTATTAAAAATAGAGTAATAGAAACAGTCCTATCGATTTTCATCAAGGCCTGTTCTCTTATACTATGTCTTTTCAGGTTCAGTAACATTAAAAAATCCCACTTTTTTTCTGTTTTTGGATTTTATTTCTTAGAGTTTCTTGTAGAATCTGCCATTTGAAAAGCCCCAAGCAAAAATTTGCACTAAGAGATTGAGGGAAGGCTCCAACTTGAATGTCTGACTACTAAATTATAACTTGGAAAGACTGATACAAAGACTTGACCATTAACATTGGAGAGTTTTAGAGTCGGCCTCGGATAGCCCTCACAAGTTTAGACACCAAGCCTGAGGTTATTGAAGTTGTATAAAGTGAAGAAAAAAGAGGAGAATAATAGGTTAAATTCAGTATATACGGCTGCGGATGTCACATTCAGGGCTGAGATCTTTGTGTTAAGCCAGATTACAAAATCCAAGTGGTCTCTAAAATTATTTAGCTCCTTATTCACATGAAAATAGTTTCCATGATGGTATGAAAAGTTTTTTAGGTTAAAATTAAGATTGAAGTTCTCACTGTTACAGAGAAAATTCATTTACAAATCAAAATGTAGTTTGAATTTATCATTGAAAATCATTAAATTCTTGAAGGCAAATGTTAATTATTTCATTATTTTCATAAATCTGAAATGTTAATGTTTATAGGATGTAGCTGTGAATACTTCCATTCTTGCAGTCACTGTGTCAGTCTATCTCACTGAGGGCCTTCCTCTTTTTTGCTGAACCTCTACTTGCTAACAAGCATGACATCATAATCCCTCCTGAAAACACATCTAAAGTATGTGAGACATAGTCTCACTGTCCTTGCTTCTAAGGTGCATTCTGGTAATACTTCTTCCGAGACAGTCTTTTTCATTCTTTTTAGAGTCCATGGTATACTCAATATTCTGCTGTAACACCACAATTCAAAGGCTTCAAGTCTTCTACAGTCTGTTTTAGTCACTGAACAGGTTACAAATGCATATGAGACAATCGAAAACAGGAGGGCTTGGATCGGGCATACCATAGTCTTCAACATGACATCTTGCTTTTCAACATTGTAGGGAGATCTTTTGCAGCAAATTTGTCCAATACAATGCATCTTTTGATTTCTGAATGGCTGCTTCCATGGGTGTTGATTGTGGATTCAAGTAAAATGAAACCACTGACAACTTCAGCCTTTTCTCTGTTTATCATGACGTAGCTTATTGGTCTAGTTGTGAGGATTTTTGTTTTCTTAATGTTCAGGTACAATCCATACTGCAGGCTGTGATCTTTGATCTTCCTCAGTAAGTGCTTCAAGTCCTCTTAACTCTCAGCAAGCAAGGTTGTGTCATCTGTATAATGGAGGTTGTTAATGAATCTAACGGTGCTTGGCTGGCTTTGGCTCCAGTCCTGATGCCCTATTCTTCATATTCTCTAGATTCTTGGATTATCTGCTCAGTATCCAGATTGAGCAGGTATTGGGAAGAATGCAAATCTGACCGAAACCTTTTGTGGTTTTTAACTATGTAATATCTCCCTGCTCTGCTCTAAAGACTGCCTCTTGTTATGTGTACAGTGTCTTCATCAGCACAATGAACTGTTCTGGAATTCCCATTCTTCTCAACATTATCCATAATTTGTAATGAGCCACACAGTAGAATGCTTTACATAGTCAATGAAACACGGGTCCATATCTTTCAGTCAGGATCCATCAGGCATCAGTAATGATATTCCTTATTCCACATCCTCTTCTGAATCCCTGTCCTACTTTTAAGCAATCTTCAGCAAAATTTTATTTGCATGTGACATTAATGATATTGTTCAATCATTTCAACATCTTGTTGGATTGTCTTTTTGGGAATAAGTATAAACATGGATTTCTTTCAGTTGGTTGGCTAAGTAGCTGTCTTCCAAATTTCTTGCAGTAGATGAGTGAGCACTTTTAGTGCTGCATCCATTGGTTGAAATATCTCAGTTGGTATTCTGTCAATTCCTGGAGCCTTGTTTTTTGCCAATGCCTTCAGTACAGTTTACAATTCTTCTTTCAGTACAATCAGTTGTTGATTATATAGTACCTCCTGAAATGGTTGAATGTCAACCAGTTCTTTTTGGCATAGTGACTCTGTGTATTCCTTCCATCTTCTTTTGATAATTGCTGTGTCATTTAATATTTTCCCTGTAGAATCCTTCAGTGTTGTAGCTCAAGGCTTTCATTTTTTACATCAGTTGTTTCAGCCTGAGAAACGTCCAGCTTTTTTGGTGGTCTGTCTCTATATCTTTGCACCAAAAAAAGAAAAGAAACCTGCCATTGAGTCAATTCGGACTCATAGCAACCCTGTAGGATACAGTAGAACTGCTCCATAGAGTTTTCAAGGAGCACCTGGCAGATTCAAACTGCTAACCTTTTAATTAGTTGACACAGCACTTAACTACTATGCCACCAGGGTTTCCATATCTTTGCACATGTCATCACAATACTTTGCTTTCTCAAGCCACCCTTTGAAATCTTCTATTCAGCTCTTTTACTTCATCATTTCTTCCTTTTGTATTAGCTACTCAGTGTTTGAGAGCAAGTTTCAGTCTCTCCTGGCATCCATTTTGGTCTTTCTTTCTTGCCTCTTTAATGCCCTCTTGCTTTCATTATGTATGGTATCCTTGATGTCACTCTACAGCTTGTCTTGAGCCATTAGCTACTCTTGAGATGGTCTCTGAATTCTAGTGGGATATACTCAAGGTTGTACTTTGGCTTTTGTGGACTTGTTCTAGTTCTCTTCAGCTTCAGCATGAACTTGCATGTGAGCAAGTTGTGTAGTCATCCCCTGGCCCTTTTCTGACTGATGATAATGATGTTCTCCATTGTCTCTTCACAAAGATGCAGTCTATTTGGTTGCTGTGTATTTCATCTGGTGAAGTTCATGTGTATATTCACAGTTTATGTAGGTGAACAAAAGTTATTTGCAATAAGGAATTTGTTGATCTTGCAAAATTCTATCTCAGACATCATTTCTATCCCCAAGGCTGTATTTTCAGACTACTGATCCTTCTTCTTCTTTTTCAACTTTTGCATTCTGATCATCAGTAATTAATGCATTCTGACTATGTGTATTTCAGACTGTAGAAATTGGTAAAAATATCTTCAATTTCTTCATCTTTGGTCTTAGTGGTTGGTGTGTAAGTTTGAATGATTGTATTAATTGGCATTCCTTCTGGATATATGGATGCTATCTTATCACTGACAGCATTGTACTACAGGATGGACCATGTGACTGTCCTATCAAAACCAACCTATGCTAATCTATTTCAGCTTCCTAATGTCTAACATATTCACGTTCATGCATTTCATTTCATTTTTGATGATTTCAAATTTTCCTACTTCATATTTCTATACTCCATGCTCCAATCATTACAGATGTTTGCAGTTGTTTCTTCTCTTTTTGAGTCATTCCATAGCAGCAAATAAGCATCCTGAAAGCTTGGCTCCGTTCGTGTGATTAAGGTTAACTCTACTTTAAGGAAGCAGCTCTTTCCCAGCTGTATTTTGAGTGCCTTCCAACCCAGGAGGCTTACCTTCTGGCACTGTATCGGGCAATGTTCTGCTGCCATTCATAAGGTTTTCACTGGCTAATTCTTTTCAAAAGCAGGTCGTGTGATCCTTCTTCCTGGTTTGTCTTAGTTTGGAAGCTCAGGTGAAACCTGTTCTCCACGTGTGACCCTACCAGTATTTGAACACCAGTGGTATGGTGTTCACATCACAGCATCACAGCAACATGTAAGCCCCAAGAGTATGACAAACCAACAGATGTGGAGGATTACCTTCCAAGTCAGCTTGCTATATAATCCCCTTCCCTCCACCCACACCACGGCTAGAGAGCTGCTCTCTTAATCCTGTAACAGCGTATTCCTCCTTTTTACATTCTACTTCCCCTATATAGTCAACTAATTCCGTCCCTGCACCCTTATCCCCACTCTTTCATCTAGTATCTGACAGGATCTGCTCTGACAGCCTCACATACATATTTAAGCCAAGAAGTACATAATTCACTAGTATCACTCTATGTGTTATAGTCTAATCCAATCTTTGTTTGGAGAGTTGGCTTCTGTATTGGTTTCAGCTCCGGGCTAGCACAGTCCAGGGGCCATGCCCTCGGGAGTTCCTCCAGGATATTGGACCATCAAGTCTGGGCTTTTAATATGGTTCTAGATCTGCACCCTCATTTTTCTTTCACTGGAAACTCCGGTGGGGTAGAGGGTTAAGTGCTACATCTGTTAAACTAAAAGGTCAGCAGTTCAAATCTGCCATGTGCTCCTTGGAAACTCTATAGGGCAGGTCTACTCCCACCTCTAGGGTCACTATGAGTCAGACCCAACTTGACAGTGGTAGGTTTTTGCGTCAGGGATAGTACATTGTGTTCCCTGTCAGGGCAATTATTGGTGATCGCCAGGTACCATCTAGTTGTTCTGGTCTTATGCTGAGGTAGTGTCCCAATCCTATTGTCCTTTCTGTCTTCTGGGGTCATATTTTCCTTGTGTCTCTGATGTCCTTCATTCTTCTTGGCTCCAGGCAGGTTGGGACTGATTGATGCTACTTAGATGTCAGCTTGCTAGCTTTTAAGACCCTAGATGCCACTCACCAAAAGGGGATACAGAACATTTTCTTAAAAAATAGAACAAATAAAAAATTATGCCAGTTGATCTAGAGGTCCCCTGAAACCACAGTCCTTAGGCCCCTGTCCCTACTACTCTAGCTTGTGAAATATTGGGTTGTATTTAGGAAATCTCTTAGCTTTTGGTGTAGTTCAACAGTGTTAATTGCCATTCTACTGCATGCTGTCACTTCCGTAACTTAACCCAAGTCCTATCTACTATCTGTTGTATGAATAACCCATTCCCTCCCTCCTTTCCACTGTAACCATCAAGGACTCCTTTCTTCCGTGCTTAAACCTTTATTAAGTCCTTATAATACAATATTTGTCCTTTTGTGACTGACTAATTTCACTCAGCATAATGTCTTCCAGATGACTCAGTGTTATCAGAGGTTTCCCAAGATAATTAGTATTCTTTATCACTGCATGGTATTCCATTGTGAGAATATCATAGTTTGTTTATCATTCATCTGTTGATGTGTACCTAGGTTGATTCCATCTTTTTGCTATTGTGGACAGTGCTACAATAAACACTGGTGTGTATGTATCTATTTGGGTGACAGCCCTTGTTTTTTAGGATATATTCCAAGAAGTGGGATTGCTGGATAATATAATATCTGTATTTCTAACTTTTTAAGAAAGAGCCTGGCAGCTTTTCAGACCCCAGATGCCACTCACCAATGTGGGGTGCAGGCATCTATAGGATATCATCCTGATGACCTCTGGCTGGACTAAGGGGAGTCGGGGGAGAAGAGGAGAAAGGAGACTGTTAGGAGGATGAGACATGTATGGAGCAGAGAGGAACAGTGTGCTGTTACTGGGCAGGGAGAGCAGCAGAAGCTGCATATAGGTGGGCATGTAAATTTATATGGAAATGTACATTTTCATTCAGTCATAATAAAAAAAAAATAAAGAGCCTAATTGATTTCCAAAGTGGTTGTACCATTTTAAGTTCCCACCAGCAGTGTAGAAGAATTCTAGTGTCTACAACCTCTGTAACATTTACCTTACTGTCTTTTTTGGATTAACAAAAGCCTTGGGGTAAGACGTTATCTTATTGTAGTTTTGTTTTGGATTTCTCTAATGGCTAATGATCATAAGCAATTTCCTCATGTATCATATCTTCTTTTGTGAAGTGCCTGTTCTTGTGTTTTGCCCAGTTTTTAACTGGTTATTAGTCCTTTACTTGAGGTTTTGCAGTACTTTGTAGATTATGGAGATTAGATGTGAATCATATTTGTGGTTGTCAAATTTTTTCCCCAGTCTGCTGGTAATAATTTTACTCTCTTGCTGTAGTCTTTGGACGAGCGTAACTGTTTGATTTTTTAGGATGTCTCAGTTATCTGTTTTTTCTTCTGGAGTGTGACATTGGTAGAGATAGTTTGTAGTCTGTTTCTATTGTGTATTAGGGCTTCCAGTGTTGCCCCTGTTTTTGTCCCATGATCTTTATTGTTCTAGATTTTGTATGTAAATCTTTGATCGATTCTGAGTTAGCTTTTGTTCATAGTGTGATATATGGATCTTGTTTCAAATTTTGTACAGATGGACATCCAATTTCTAACACCTTTTTTTGAAGAGACTTTTTTCCAGTTCATAACCTTGGGCCTTTGAGAAATAGCTGTTCATGGGTGGATGATGTCATGTCTGGATTCTCTATTCTATTCCATTGGTCTATCTACCTGTCTTTGTACTAGTAACAGGCTGTTTTGACTACTCTTCTTTTATGAGTTTATTAAGTTGTTTATGAATTTTATGAGTTTATGAGTTTTATGAGTTTATTAAGTTGTTTTACTTCTGTTGTGTTAGTTTAGAACTTTCTAGAAATTTGTCCATTTCCTCTAGGTTTCAAATCAGTAGAGTTAAATTTTTCATAGTACTCTGTTATGATTCTTTTAATCTCAGTTGGGTCATTTGTGTTATGGTTTGTCTCATTTCTCATTCCAGCTCTTCTTCTTCTGGCTTTTTTTTTTTGGTCAGTTTAGCCAGTGGTTTATCAATTTTGTTGATCTTTTCCAAAAGCCAGCTTTTGTTCTTGTTAACACTTTCTTTTTTTTCTACTCTCTAATTTATTTAAATTTGCACTTATTTTTTCTTTTTTAAAAACTTTTGTTGTGATTAAGTGAAAGTACACAATCCAAACCAGTTTTGCATGTCCACCCCTCCATATCTCCATCTGCTCTCCCCACTCAGTGATAGCACATTCCTCATTCCACATTCACTCTGTACTTCTAGTATCCTCTTAAGGGGGTATGCCACCCTCTTCTCTCCCATCTAGAAAGAAACCAGTAGAACAGCCTCCAATAAATATATAAAACCATAAAGTACACACATCATATGGCCTTACTGTGTCCCTGAATCCAGTCCACTCTTGTCTGAAGAGTTGATCTCAGTACTGGTCAGGGCCAGCAGCTGGTCTAGGGGCCATGTTTCCAGGGGACCCTCTAGGCTGTCTGGCCATCACTTCTGATACTTTAGTAGAGTTCTTTAGTAGAGTTCACCTCTTTTTTTCATGTTGCCTCAGGGACTCTACATTGTGTCCTCCACCACAGCTGCCTTTGGTTGTGGTTGGGCACCACCTGGTTCTTCTAGTCTAATGTTGATACTGTCTTCCATTCATGGGTGTACTTCTGTCTCATGGGCTCTTTCTTTCCTCATGTCTTTGTTGTTCTTGGTTGTCATCTGTTCCAGATGGGTTAGAACCATATGGTATACCTCAGGTGGCGTCTTGCTATCTTTTAAGACCCCAGATGCCACTCACCAATATGGTGTGCAGATTTTCTTAGCAAAAAACACATTATGCCAATTGACCTTGATGTCTCCTGCAAACATGGTCACCAGACCCCAGGCCCTGTTACTCTATCCTTTGAAATATTGGGTTGAGTATATAGTGTAGTCCAGTCATATTGATCTGTTTTTTACTGTGCTGTCACTGCTTTCACCTAATCAAATTCCGATCTACTATCTAATCTGTGAATAACCTTCTCCTTCCTTCACCCTAACCCTTGCAGCTCTCAAAGAGTCTTTAAGTCCTTATAACAGAGGTCTCATACACAACTTGCCTTTTTGCAGCTGACTGATTTCAGTTAGCATAATATCTTCCAACTGAAATGAGGTTATGAGATGCTTCCTAAAATCATCATTGTTTTTTATTGTTGTATAGTGTTCCATTGAGTATAAGCACCGTAGTTTATTTGTCCATTCATCTGTTGATCAGCACCTAGGTTGATTCCATCTCTTTGCTATTGTGGACGGTGCTGTAATAAATATTCCTGTGCGTGTATCTGTTTGTGTGAGTGTTTTTATTTCTGTAGGATATATTCTGGGCAGTGGGATTGCTGGATCATATGACATTTCAATTTCTAGCTTTTTAAGAAAGCGCCAAATTGCTTTCCAAAGAGGTTGTACCATTTTGCAGTCCCACAAGGAGTGTAGGAGAGTTCCATTCTATCCATAGCCCCTCCAGTATCTGTTGTTTGTGATTTTGGATTATGGCCAACCTTGTTGGGGTGAGGTGGTGTCTTCTGGCAGTCTTGATTTGGATTTCTCTAATAGCTAATGATCGTGAGCATTTCTTCATGTATCTGTTGGCTGCCTGGATATCTTCTTTGGTGAAGTGTCTGTCTATCTCTTTTGTCTACTGCTTACTTGGGTTATTTCATTTCTCCTGTTGATATTTTGCAGTACCTTGTAGATTATGGAAATCAGATGTTGGTCTGACATGTAGTTGCCAAATATTTTTACTATTCTGTAGGTAACCTTTTAACTCTTGATAAAGTTTTTGGATGAGCAAAAGTGTTTGATTCTTAGTAGTTCCCATATGTCTATTTTCTCTTCTGTTGTTCATGAATTGTTGGCAAGATTTTGCCCTCTGTCTAAGCTACATATTAGAACTTCCATTGTAGATTCTATTTTTTCTTCATGATCTTTATTGTTTCAGCTTTGCTATTGAGGTCTTTGATCCATTTTGAGTTCATTTTTATGTAAGGTGTGCGATGGGTCTTCTTTCAGTTTTTTTGCAGATGGATATCTGATTCTGCCAACACCATTTGTTAAAGTGACTGTTTTTACCCCAATTTACAACCTTTGGTCTTTTGTTAAATATCAGCTGTTCATGAGAGGATGATGATATTTCTGGGGTCTCAATTTTGTTGCATCAGTCTATCTTTTTGTACCAACACCAGGCTGTTTTGACTACCATGCTAGTATAGCAGATTCTAAGGTTGGGTGCTGTGAGGCCTCCCACTATATTCTTCTTCTTCAGTAGTGTTTTAGTCAGCTAGTGCTGCCCTAACAGAAATACCAAGAATGGATGGCTTTAACAAAGGAATGTTTACTCTTACACAGTCCAGTAGGCTGCAAGTAGTAGTGCTTTACTTATCTGGGGTTTCTTCCCTTTACAAATAAAGCTGGTCATTTGTTCCTCCATCTCATTTAAAAATGACAGGAATAGTGTGCTGTCACTGAGTAGGGAGAGCAGTGGAAGTTGTATATAGGTAGGCATGTAAATTTATACAGGAATGTACATTTTCACTCAGTCATAATAAAAAAATAAAAATAAATGACACTGGACTTTGTATTGGATTGCACTGTATATGTAGATCACTTTGGATAAAACTGACACTTTCACAATGTCAAGTCTTTCTATCCATGAACGAGGTAGGTTTCTTCACTTACATCTCTTTTGGTTTCTTGCAGCAAGGTCTTTTGATTTTCTCTGTACTGGTCTCTTATTTCTCTGGTTAGATTTGTATTTTATTTTCTTGGGGGCTACAGTAAATGATACTGATTCAATGATTTACTCTCTGAAGATCTCTTTATTGGTGTAAAAGAATCCTGCTGATTTACTTATATCCTGATACTTTGCTGAACTCTCGTGTTAGTTCCAATATTTTATCTATGGTTTCTTTAGGGTTCTCTGTGTATATGATCATATCATCTGCAAACAGGGATATTTTTACTTCTTCTTTGCCAATATGGATGCCTTTTATTTCTTTGTCTTGTCTGATTGCTCTGGCCAGAACCTCTAGCATAGTAGTGAACAGCAGTGGTAACAGTAGGCATCCTTGTCTAGTTCCCATTCTCGGAGGGGAATTGGTTCCATCTCTCTTCATTCAGGGTGATATAGGTGGGTGACTATGCGTAGATGTCTCTTACTGCAATGAGGAATATACCATCTATTCCTATTTTGCTGAGAGTTTTTAACAGGTGTTGGACTTTGTCAAATTCCTTTTTTGAATCAGTTGACAAAATCAAGAGATTCTTATCTTTTGTGTTAATTATGTGGTTGATCATATTCATGGTCTTTCTGATTCTGAACCAGCCTTGCATCCCTGGTATGAGTCCAACTTGGTCATGAAGAATTTTTTTTTTTTGAAGTGTTGTTGTTTTAGTTGTCTGGTACTGCTGTAACTGAAATACCAAGAGCAGATAGCTGTAACAAAGAGAAGTTTATTCTTACGCAGTCCAGTAGGTTAAAAGTAAAAATTCAGGGTGTCCGCTGCAGAGGAAGTCTTTCCCTCTGTCAGCTCTGGAGGAAAGTGCTTATACTGCATCAGTCTTTGTTCAAGGAGCATCTTGATGCAGGAACCTCAGATCTGAAGGATGCGCTGTACTCCCAGGGCTGTTTTCTTGATGGTGTGAGTTTCCCAATTCTCTCTTTGCTTCCCTTTCTTTCTATCTCTGGTAGGATGAAAGGATAAAAGGTGGTGCAAGCCACCCTCCAGGGAAACCCCCTGAGCAAGAGTGTTGCAGCCCCATCCTAATCTTCTTTTAACATAAGCATCCTATATATCTGCCACAAACAGAGATTAGGATTTCCAGTATAGGAAAATCACAAAATGGAGGGCAAACACAGAATATAGGGAATTCTGGACCAATCAAATTACTACCCATATTTTTAGGGGGACATAACTCAATCCATGAGATCCCACCCTTTGGACCCCCCAAAATCACATCTTTAAAACTTGTAACACTTTCATTCCATCATAGCAAAAGTCATAGAAAAAAATATGTTTAACCCACATGATAGTAAAATTCTTAAATGAGTTCTAAGTCTGAAATTCAGAAATCCCTCTACATCTATGAAACAGACACAACGTATCTGCCTCGAAAGTACAATGGCAGGACAGGCAGGCACAATCTAAGCATTTCCATTAAAAATGAGAGAAATTGCATGGAAAGAGGCATTATTAACAAGCAGCAAGCAAGTCAGCAAAACACATTACATTAGCCCTCAAAGCTTTGAAAATAATCTTCAGTTCTCTGAGACATTTTACACAATAGCTTTGCCCTTCAAATTATAGGTATTGTCCATACTCTCCAGATTCTGTGTAGAGATCCCTGACCCTGTGCTACAACTCTGCCTTCTAGGCCCACTTGAATAGAAACTCTGCCCCTCAGCTTTAGGTGTACCCTAAGCCCCAAACCAAAAACCAAGCCCACTGCTGTCAAGTCAGGTCTGACTCATAACAACGCTATAAGTCAGAGTAGAATTTCTCCATAGAGTTTCCAAGGAGCATCAGGTAGATTTGAACTGCTGAGCTTTTGGTTAGCAGATGCAGCACTTAACCCACTATGCCACCAGAGTTTCCAACCCTAAGCCCATCTCAGTGGCAATTTCACCCTTACAAACACAGGAAACCATGGATCCACCCTTGAGACTGAGGCAGCTCAGCTTCTCATGCTTTTTATCTCTTCATCTTCTGCTTCTTATGGCCTCATGGCCCAGGCCTCAGGCCCGTATCTTCCCTACTGGGGCAAGTCTCCCAAAGTTCTGTGGCTTTACTGATTCAAGTGCCAGGTGGCACCCCACTCTGCTAGGAAGCCTTCTGCAATCACTCAGATGTCTTGATACCTGGGTCAGTAAGGCTAACTCCACTGATTCAAGAGCCCAGAGTCACCGCATTCTGCTGGGAAGCCTCTGTGCACAGGTACTTAGCTCTCTTGCTCCATGGGTCAGCTCCAGTGCTGCCTCTGGTTCTGCTGCTGCCGCTGCTGCAGGTCCTCTGCTGTTGTCACTCATCATCTATGCCTTCTTTGTAGTTAACAGTTTTCCTTGATTCTTTCTGAATCATCTATCCATTCACAGCTTCAAAATGGCTTCCACATTTTAGGTATTTGTTACAGCAGGACCCCACTCTCTCAGTGCCAAATTCTATTTATTCAGCTAGTGCTGCTCTAACAGAGATACCAGAAATGGATCGCTTTAACAAAGGAAAGTTTATTCTTACACAGTCCCATAGGCTACAAGTCCAAATTCAGAAAGTCTGCTCCAGAGGAAGGCTTTCCCTCTGTCAGCTCTGGAGGAAAGTCTTTGTGTTGCATCAGTCTTTGTTCAGGGAGCATCTTGTCATAGGAACCACAGGTATGAAGGACACACTCTTCTCCTGGTGGTGCTTTCTTGACGGTGTGGGGTTCCCCACTCTCTGTTTGCTGTCCTCTCTATTTATCTCTGGTAGGATGAAAAGATAAAATGTGGTGCAAGCCACACTCCAGGTGAACACCCTTAGCAAGGGTGTTGCAGTCCCATCCTAATCATCTTTTAACACAATCATCCTATATATATTATCCACAGGCAGAGATTAGGATTTCCAACATAGGAAAATCACAAAATGAAGGGCAATCCTAGAACATAGGAAATCCTGACCCAGCCAAATTACTACCCATATTTTGGGGGACACACAATTCAATCCACGATAGTAACTGTATTCTATTGGCTAGGAGTTTGTTGAAGATTTTTGCATCAAGACTCCTTTATACCAACAAAGAGATCATCAGAGAAGACATCACTAAATCATTCACTATAGCCCCAAGAAGATAAAATACCTAGGAATAAATCTAACTAGAAAAATAAGAGACAGGTACAACAAGAACTACAAGACCGACTGCAAGAAACCAAGACAGACTTATGTAAGTGGAGAAATCTACCCTGCTCATGGATAGGAAGACTTAACATTGTGAAAATGTTTACTTCACCCAAAATCATCTACATATACAATGCATTCCCAATACAATTTACAGTGACATTTTTTAATGAGATGGAGAAACAAATTAACTTTGTTTCAAAAGGGGAGAAACTCCGGATAAGCACAGTACTACAGAAGAGGAACACAGTGGGAGGCCTCACACCACCCAACTTTAGAACCTATTACACTGCCACAGTAGTCAAAACAGCCTGGTATTGGTACAAAAAGAGACATAGAGACCAATGGAACAGAGCTGAGACCCCAGAGATGCCACCATCCTCCCATGAACAGTTGATATTATGACAAAGGCCTTAAGATTGTAAACAGGGGTAAAAAAAAAAAGTGTCTTTAACAAATGGTTCTAGCAAAATTGGATATCCATCAGCAAAAAACTGAAACAATACCCATATCTCACACCTTATACAAAAACTAACTCAAACTGTGTAAAAGACCTAAATATCAAACCTAAAATGATAAGGATCATGCAAGAAAAAATAGGGTCAACAATGGAAGTTTTTATACACAGCTTGGACAGACTTCAAAATCTGACAAAGCATGATCAACAGAAGAAAAAAATAGATAAATGGGAACTACTAAGAATCAAACATTTATGCTCATCTAAAGACTATCAAAAGAATTAAAAGACCACCTACAGAATGGGAAAAAATATTCGGCACTGCATGCTGGAATGACATCTGATCTCAGTAATCTACAAGGTACTGTAAAATATCAACAAGAAAAGATAAATAGCCCAAATAAGTGATGGGCAAAGGAGATGAACAGACACTTCACCGAAGATAGCATCCAGGCAGCAAAAAGACACATGAGGAAATGCTCATAATCATTAGCTATCAGAGAAATCCAAATCAAAACTATGATGAGATACCATCTCACCACAACATGGGTGGCCATGATCCAAAAAACACAAACAACAAATGCTGGAGAGGCTGTAGAGAGATTGGAACTTTCCTGTAGTGCTGATGGGATTGCAAAATGGTACAACCTCTATGGAAAACAATTTGGTGCTTCCTTCAAAAGCTGGAAATAGATACACCATTTCATCTAGTAATCCCACTGCTCAGAATATATCTTACAGAATCAAGGGCAGTGACATGAACAGATGCATGCCCATGAATGTTTATTGCAGCACAGTTCACAGTAGCAAAAAGATGGAATCAACCCAGATGCCCAACAACAGATGAATGGATAAGCAAACTGTGTCACATATACTCAAAGGAACACTATGCAATGATAAAGAACAGTGATGATTTTAGGAAGCATCTCAACCTGGCTTCAATTGGAAGACATTATGCTAAGTGAAATAAGTTAGTGGTGAAAGGACAAATATTGTATGAGACCCCTACTATAAGACTTAAAAATTGACTTATGTACAGAGGAAAAGATTTTTTGATGGTTGCAAGAGTGGGGAGGGAAGGAGAGGGCTGGTCATAGATTAGATAGTTGATAGAAATGTGGCTGGGTGAAAGCAGTGACAGCACACAGTAGGAAAAAAGGTGAACTTAACTGGACTTCAACATAAACTGAAAACTCTTCTAATCTTAACCCTATATTGCAAGGATAGAGTAGCAGGGACAGGGGTCTGGGGACCATGCTCTCAGGGGACATCGAGGTCAATTGGCAGAACTAGCCTATTGCTAAGGGAGTCTTCTGCATCCCATATTGGTGAGTGGCATCTGGGATCTTAAAAGCTAGCAAACTGCCATCTGAATTACACCAAATGGTCCCAATTCATCCTGAACACACTATGACCAAAAACAACAAAGATGCAAGGAAAAACCAGCCCAGGAGACAGAAGGACCTACTTGAATGGGTGACTGTATCAATGTGCTGCCAGAAGAATGATGTAGTACCTGGCCACCACGAAAGATAGCTGTGATGGGACACACAGTGTTGAGTCCCAGTGGCATCATGAGGAAAAGAGGGGTTCATCTCAAGAACTCTACTAAAAGATTGCAGTCGATGGTCTGGCAGTCTGGGGGTTTCCCTGGGAGTATGGTCCCCAGACCTGCTGCTGCCTCTGACCAGAAAACATTGTTGAGATCAACTCTTCAGACAGGAGTGGACTGGACTTGGGGAGACAATATGACCATATGGTGTGTGAACTTTATGGTTCTAGGCATCTATGGGATGCTGTCCTACTGAGCTCTTACTGGAAGGGAGAGGAGAGGTTGGAAAAGTGGGGACAGGAGATTGTTAACAGGTTATAACACATATAGAACAAACAGGAGGAGTGTGCTGTCACTGGGCAAGATGCGCAGAAGATGCTGCAGATAGGTAGGCATGCAAACTTAATTTGGGTTATATACTTTCACTTCATCACAATAAAAAAAACTCAATGGAAATTAAAAAATATTTTGAACCAAACTATAGTTTAAAATGTGCATTTGCTCCATCACATAAGTTACACAGGAAAAACTTCAGTTAGACAGAAATTTGTAGCCAAAAATATTAGAAATAGGAAAACTGATACTCAAAGATCTAAATCTATCTTAAGAAATTAGAAAAAGGAAACAAAAGGTTAAACCCAAAGTAAACACAAAAAGGAAATAATAAATCTAAAGAAAAAAGTAATGAGATAAAAAACAACTGAACAAGGGTTGTGACAAGTGAATTAAGAAAGACATCATGCTGCAACAACTGGATTGCTTAGAAACTGACATGCAAAGAATGACTTTAGATCCCTACCTCACATATGCAAAAAGATAAACTCAGTGGAGATCATAAGTTAAACATAAGAGCCCAAACTATCAAATTCTTAGAAAAAAACACAGATGTAAACCTTTGTGATCATGAATGAAGGAGTGCTTCTTTAGATGCAGTACAGGTATGTGTCTTATAGTTCTTTTGGGCAACATCTGTGATTCCCGGTTTTTTTCATATCATCTATTTATTCATCCATTCATTTAAGGGAAAGCAGCCCTCCTTTTGTTTATTATTACACCCTAATGATTTTAAAGACTGCAGGCCTCCACAGTAAACGTTTAGTGTTGCTCCAGGGCACAGCCCAAACCTAAACTCCTCTTCCTCAACTTGCTCCTCCTCCTGGCTGCATTCACCAATCCAGCAGCTGTTTAGTCTTGCACTCCCAAGCAGGGCAGAGCATAATGAGACTTTTCCACTCCTGCTGTGGGCACTGCTGATGCAGACCAGGCGTGGTGCTCCCCTAGGCTCCTGGTTTCAGGCAGTGGCAGGCTGCACACGATCAAGTAGCAGTGGCAACCAATAGGACTGCAGCACCAAGGGCCATTGTCTGCTGCAACCTTCATACTTTGTCTTTCAGTGCTTCTAGCCCTGTCTACCCTGCCTGGCCCCACATATTTATAAAGTCCCAGTCTGGCTGTCACAGCAGCCCCCAGCCAGCCCAGCTCCACACCTGGCAAGGTGTCCTCCTGTATCCAGTGGATAAACTTTTGGGGCCTTCTCTGGTGAGCTCCCACAATGTTTTAATATACTAGGTTCTATGGGAATTTAACTGTTGATTGTAGGAAGACTGCCTATATATCATTACATGATGTCTGCACAACATCCAGATCACAGAAAGCCCTATTTCACAGACTGTATCATGGACATTAAGCAACACATACCTGTACTAACGGCATAGATGACTAAAAAAGAAAACTGACCTGCAAGGGAGGGGAGGGAGGGGAGGGAGGAAGAGTGAGGCAGGGAGGGTTTAGATTAGGTAGTTGGTAGAAAGTTGGTTGGGTGAAATAGGTGACAGCACACATTAGAAAGAAGAACAATATTAAGTGGACTTCAACATAACTTGAGTACTCCTCCCATCTTAACCCAATGATGCAAGGACAGAGTAGCTGGGGTGGAGGGCAAGGGACCATACTCTTAGGTGAAATTGAAACCAACTGGCACAACTAACGTTTTGCTAAGAGGGGTCCCTGCACCCCACATTGGTGAGTGGCGTCTGGGGTCTTAAAAGCTGCCAAGCTGCCATCCAAGGGCACAGCAAATGGTCCTAACTCAGCAGGAGTGGATGGTCACCAAGAACCAAAATGACAACCCAGACAACAGAGAGACCCACATGAATGGGTGCCTACATCGACTTGGGACCGGAAGAACCGGATGGTGCCCAGCCACCACCAGTGATAGCCACGATGGAGCTCACGAAGTTGAGCCTCACTGGCAACACAAGAATAAAAATGGGTGCACCCTGAGATCTTCACTAAAAGACCGCAATTGATGGTCAAGCGCCTTTGGGGTTCCCCTGGAAGCATGGCCCCTGGCCCTGATGCTGCCCTTGCCCATGGATCATAATGAAGGTCCACTCTTCCGACAGCAAGAGATTGGACTTGGCGACGCAGAGTGACTATATACTGGGTGTACTTTATGGTTCTATACATCTATAGGATATCATCCTGTTGACCTCTGACTGGAGGAAGGGCAGTGGGTGGAGAGGAGGGGAAAGGAGACTGCTAGGAGGATGAGACATGTATGGAGGAGAGAGGAATAGCCTGCTGTCACCAGGCAGGGAGACCAGTGGAAGCTGCACATAGGGGGGCATGCAAATTTATATGGGAAGTATATTTTCACTCAGTCATAATAAAAAAAAATAAGAGAAAAAAATAAAAAAGAAAACTGACAAATCGAGGTTAATGAAAAAAATTTTAAAAAGATGTTTCAAAAGACACCATCGTAAATTTAAAGCATAATGCACAAACTTAGGAAAAATATCTGCAGATTGTTTGCTAACACGGAACTTCCACTTAGAATATACAGTGAAACTGGCGAGTCAGAACACAAGATTTTTTTCTTTTTTTTTTTTTTGGTGCTTAATAAGTTTTTCATTTTGGGCAGCATACAGTCTTACCACTTTTCTATCACTTTTAGTGGAAAATTTCTGAGTTTTCAGTCTCTGACAGGTTTCTGCATTACACAGGTTTCAGTTTTTGCAGGTTTTACTATATAAAAAACTCTAACAACTCAGTAATAAAAATACAGTTGAGAAGAAATTTCAAAGAAGATATAGCCATCGCTAATAAACACATGAACAAACTGTCACCATTATTAGTAATTATGAAACTGCGAATAACAGTCACAATGATGATAGGCCATGCCACATTAATTAGAATGAATGTGATGAAAAAGACAGATAATAACAAGTGTCTGAGAAAAAGCAGTAAAATTGCATCTCTTAAATATATTCCTGGCAGGAACTGGAAATGGTGCAACCACTTTGGAAATATTTTGGCAGTTCCTTGAATTGTTAAACATAGAGTTGCAATGTGATCTAACAATTCACTTCTAAGTCTGTGTCTAAGAAAATGTAAATATGTACATAGAAAAAAAATTATGTGAATGTCCACAGTAGCATTATTCATAAATATCCCAGAAAACAGTCTGAGTCAGCCGATGCATGGATAACAAAATGTAGTACAGCTGTGTAAAGGAATATTATTACTTGGCAATAAAAGAGTAAGTACTTACACATGCTACAACATGAATATACTTCAAAAACATGATCATAAGTGAAAGAAGCCATACTCAAAAAGCATGTATTGTGTGATTCCGTTAAAAAGAGATATTTGGAGTACCAAATCTCTTACAACAGAAAATGTATCAGTGGTTGCCTAGCCCTGTGTGATTAAAACAAGAGATGG
This sequence comes from Heterohyrax brucei, assembly GCA_028571685.1. NCBI lineage: Eukaryota > Metazoa > Chordata > Mammalia > Hyracoidea > Procaviidae > Heterohyrax > Heterohyrax brucei. Next base: position 136,274,956 of record CM053150.1, read on the forward strand.
CAGTGATTGCTAAGGGGTACAAGGTTTCTTTTGGGGATGCTGGAAAACGTTCTAAATGATTATGGTGATGGTTGCACATCTCTGCAAATACACTAAAAACCATTCAAGTATGTGCTTCAACTGGGTAAACTTCATGATATTTAATATTTAAATATCGCAATAAAAACCCAAACAAAAAAAACATTTCCATCAAGTGGATTCCGACGCTTAGTGAACCCAGAAGATCGAGTAGAGTTGCCCACAGAGTTTCCATGGAGCGCCTAGTACATTCGAACTGTCTACCTTTTTGTTAACAGCTGAGTTCTTAATCACTGCATCACCAAGGTGCCAGTTTCTTAATAGAACTATTAAAATACATAACATATGATAGAGAAAATAAAAACATAAAGTTTGTTCCTTAAAATATAAACCCACCAAACCCACTGCTGTTGAGTCAGTCCAACTCATAGTGACCTTAAAGGTCGGAGCAGAACTGGCCCATCGAGTTTCCAAGGAGTGCCTGGCGGTTTTGAACTGCCGACCTTTTGGTTAGCAGAATAACGCTTAACTCACTATGCCACCAGGATTTCCGCTTAAAATATATTGACGATTATTTACAAGAAATATCACAAGATACAAGGCAAAAAATGATAATACCAGGGAGGAAAAGATGACCATATTGTAGATCCCAAAGACAATTAATGTCATGAACTTTTTGCTAACATACTGACAAGATAATCATCATTCAGATGAAGCAGGTATAATGCTAGGAAAACAAGGCTTTTAAACTGATAAGGATATTAAGTAAATTCTGTTTTTCACATTTGTGAAATTTGTTACTATCTGTTTTCACAGTTATGAGTTTATTGCTTTTGGTGCTTTTATATAACCTTTTCCTTGGAATTTTAGGAAGAAAAAGGGTGGATGCGTGTATTACTTGCACGGCCCCCAAAGCAAAACAGATATTTGTGTAGAGAAAAAATTACTTAGAAAAAGTCAGGTGATTTGAGGGAAATAATTTTAATCTAAAAATAAAAAAGCACCACTTATGTTTTAAAATATTGCTAGAATAAAAGTATTTTTTATGGAATAGTAGTTTTTTTCTGAGATCGCTGCTTCACACTGATTTTTGTACAGCACTACCAAGGTACTGTAGTAATCCAAAGATAAACAAATAAATTGGACTGCCAGTAGGTAAAAGAATGTGTATGATTAAATGTCCCTGTTAAACAATTAATATTAGCTATGAGGCAGTGGAATCTAATCATACGACATTGTAGGAAATACAGTTAATGAAATTAGGCTTTGACAATATAAAAATGCAAGAAGTGACATTAATTTTTTGTTTATTCCTGGATTGTAAGTGGCCATAATAGCAACAATGTTATATCTATTGAATAGTGCTCGTTTGTCTAATTTGTGTAAGCTGAAGTCATTTAGCTCATGAAAGAAACACACCCAAATTTTGTTTATTCATCAAGAGGTTGCTTATTGGTCAAGTTATAAAGGTTTTTGTTTCTTTCTGTTGAGATATAATCTATACTGAATGCTGTAGTCTTTGATCCTTATCAGTAAGTACTGTGCATCCTGTTCACTTTCAGCAAGCAAGGTTGCGTCTTCTGTATAGCACAGGTTGTTAATGAGTCTTCCACAGTACATGTAATAAAATTTGGTCATGTGGCAATATTTGTAATAAAATTTGGTTGGTATGGCAGTGTGTAGGCAAAAGTTGACAAGTTGTTAACTGCAGTGTGAAGGTTATTTCATTTTTTATCTTTGAAGAATTACCATATCATCAAATTGTATTTCTGTAGGACGCATCCTACACACGGAAACCAAGTGTCTAAGTTCTCATATCTGTATCCGAGTTACTGGCTGCTTAACGAGGAATTACAAAGCTGTGCTTATGGATTATTTCACTTAGTAATTATAGTTAACAGTTACTATGTTGACATAAAAATAATTTAACAGGCCTCAACTAAGAGGTGGCTTTTCATTTTTAATCTGAGGGATTTGTTAAATAAGTTGAGCATTTACTAGATAATATTGCATTAAACAGTTAAAACAAATTAAGTCTAGATTAAATAATCTACGAAATAACTTTATTCTTTCCTCCAGAAATGTAGTATTAGTTTCCCTGAGTATAATCAACCACTCAATTATAAATAAAATAAAATAAATATGTTTTTATCTCCAAAATCATTTTACACTCTGTTTAAAAACTATATTTCAGTTTCACTTTGACACTAAGTGCATGCAAAAAAGAAAAAAAAGTTGAAGATGTTACTACTTTTATATTATATGAGTGACCTCAAACATGATATATAACCCAAACCTAAGTTTTTCCGTCCATGAAAGAGGCATAGAGTAGGTATTTAAAAAAACTTGACTCTTACTGTATTATTAATTATTGGGCATAGTGTTATATATTTTTAATGAGCACTTTAGGCAAAAGCAAGCTGACTTTACAAATAACTCTTCTATGAAGCATAACAATATTCCTACAAATGTCAAGAGTAAGAAGAGATCCATGCTATTTGCAGGTGAAAGAGACAATTTGCTTCTATTCTACATTTATTCAGGGCATCTATCATGTTTGTGTATCCAAAACTCTGTCCACTGATCAGAGAAATTAGGATATAGTTAAAAAAAACAGTATCTTCAAAATACAACATAGGGAATAGAAACAAACATCTAATGAGAATTAAACATCATTCAGAAGCTCTCACAGTTTAATTTGTACCTACACTAAGCAGACAGACATGCCACCTTTTGATAAACAGTGGATATGTATATGATCTCGTGATTTTACTCCTTAGACAAAAAGATCCTTTCTTATGAGGAATAGTTTTAGATCAGTTCTTACTATCGTGATAATCATGTTTTGACACTTTCAGTAATTATAAAATTAAAGCTAATACACTAAAGTGTATCCCATGATCTAATTTTTCCTCATGGTGTGATGTTTGAAGTAACAGTCTCCTCTTCACCTCCTTCAAATTGATCTGTCTCTATAACAACTGTTGGAGTGTATTTTTAATGATTCTTACTTTCTTAAAAAATCAAGGTTCTTGAGAGGTTATTATGTCTTCTACTTAATTTCCTTCATTAGTTTTAGTTAGTTATTGTAATAAAAATTTAGGTTCTATTCACCATCACTTTTGGCAGTACTTAGTAAAGTTTCTCTAGTAGTTATTACAAACAATAAATGATAAATGATTAAATAAAAATAAATCGAAAAGAGAAAGGAGGTTAAAAAAGACTGCAAACTTAATGCCCAGATATAATTTGTTTTCATAATTCGTAAAGGCATTGCACAATAAACAACTGGTCCACTTGCACCAAGAATAAAAGAAATAAGACTTTTGAAAGCAGTCAACAGCTTTAATAAGAAATTCTATGTACTTAAACTCCTGTTGCTGTTTACCTTTTATTTGGTTTCCAAGGAAGATTATATTTGTGAGGGTAATACCGAGTCGTTTGCTATAGGGAGATGTATGATTTCCTTTAGGCTAAGCAAAAGATGAGAATAATTAAGGGAAGAGTGAGGCAATGATTCTGGTTAACACTAATCAGTAAGTGATTTCTTTGTAAGAAAAAACTTTCATTTCATTGTCCAATGCATTTGGAAAACTATTTGCAATACTTTAAATTCCTACTTAAAAATCACACTAAAATGGAATGAACTAAATTAATTAATATCATTTATATAATTGCGATTTTAGTTTCTAAAACTTCAACTACAAGTTTGGCCATAAAAAATTGTTTTAGAGTTGTATCCTTTCACTGTACTGTGTGCTGAGCAAATAATCTGAGAAGCTGGAAAATATGAAGAATGAGGCATCAGGATTGCAGGAAAACTCATTAACAACCTGCATCATACAGAAGACACAACCTTGCTTGCTGAAACTGCACGGGATTTGAGGCACTTACTGATGAAGATCAAAGACCACAGCCTTCAGTACAGGTCATATCTCAACAGAAAACATGTCTTTACCCTTTGACCAGTAAGCAACCTCACAATGAACAAATAAATTGTTGAAACTATCAAAGATTTCATTTTACTTGAATCCATAATCAATACCCATGTAAGCAGCAATCAAGAAATCAAATGACATATTGCAGTGGGCCAATCTCCTGCAAAAGACCTCTTAAAAGTATTAAAAAGCAAAGACACCACTTTAAGGACTAGGTATACCTGATCCAAGCTATGATATTTTCAATTGCCTCATATGTATGCAAAAGCTGGATAATATATAAGATGGAAGAACTGATGCCTTTGAATAATGTATTGATAAAGAATATTGAATATATCATAGCTTGCTAGGAGAATGAACAAATCTGCCTCTGAAAAAGCATTAGTTACAGTGATCCTCACTTTTTCTTATTAACCTATTATGCCTCAATTTTCTTCCTCAAGAGTCACTGCTATCTTTGTCCTAAATTGGCATGGTAGACTGGGTGGCTGGCAGAGCTTCTGTTCCATTGTATTCCTCTTTTATTGCCTTTCACTCTTTTTCCTCACCAGTGGTGTTCAATTCAGTTCCTAGACCTTCTTTATCGATGTTTGGGCTTTCCAGTTGTTACCTGTTTCTGTTTATTTTTGCAGGGCTTTCGGTACGGGGAAAACATTGCGGTATGTGTTACTAAGCTGCCATCTTGGCCGTTTCCCTCTTGAAATTGCTATTTGGCAGGTGCATTATAGCAGCAGAAACCCCGGTGGTGTAGCAGTTAAGTGCTATTTCTGTTAAACAAAAAGTCAGCAGTTCAAACCTGCCAGGCACTCCTTGGAATCTACATGGCAGTTCTACTTTGATCTGTAGTGTAACTATGAATTGGAATTGTATCAACAGCAGTGGGTTTGGTTTTTTGGTATTATAGCAGCTAGAGATTATCTCCCAATCAAGGATTAGGTTTAAAAAGACTATTACAAACTTTAATTGAAATGGTAAAGTAATGTCTTTTACATTCTAGAAAATTATTTGAGTGAGAAGAAAATGTTAAGAGAGGCTTTGTAAGCAATCTGGAGCTTACATGGATGTACCATTTGACCCAGTAATATACCCTACAGAATCAAGGCCATTCACACCAACCGATACATGCACACAAGTGTTTATCGCAGCATAGTCCACAATAGCAAAAATGTGGAATCAACCCAGATGCTCAACAACAGAGGAATGGATAGGTAAACTATGGTATATATACTCAGTGGAACACTGTGCAATGCTAAAGAACAACAACGATTGCAGGAAACATCTCTTAACCTGGTTTCAATTGGAGGACATCATGTTGAGTGAAAGTAGTCAGTGACAAAAGGACAAATATTGTATGAGACTCCTACGACAAGAACTCAAAAACAGACTTATGCATATAAGATTCTAAGATGGCTGCAAGGGAGGGGAGGCAGCGGGGGAGGGTTTAGATTAGACAGTTGATAGAAACTTGGTTGGGTGAAATCAGTGACAGCACACATTAGAAAGAAGAACGATATTAAGTGGCCTTCAACATAACTTGAGTACTCCTTCCATCTTAACCCAGTATTGCAAGGATAGAGTAGCTGGGGCTAGGGCTGGGGACCATGCTCTCAGGAGAAATTGAGACCAATTGGCACAACTAGTGTTTTGCTAAGAGGGCTCTCTGCACCCCACATTGGCGAGTGGTGTCTGGGGTCTTAAAAGCTGCCAAGCTGCCATCAGAGGGTATAGCAAATGGTCCCAACTCAACAGGAATGGATGATCACCGAGGACAGAAACAACATGGGGAAAAGAGAACCCAGAGGACAGAGAGACTCACATGAGTGGGTGTCTACATTGACTTGTGACCAGAAGAACAGGTGGTGCCCTGCCACCACCAGTATTAGCCACAATGGAGCTCACAAAGTTCAGTCTCACTGGCAACACAAGAATAAAAAGGGATACACCCTGAGAACTCCACTAAAAGACTGCATTTGATAGTCTAAGGGCTTCGGGGTTCCCCTGGGAGCATAGCCCCTGGCCCTGATGCTGCTTCTGCCCATAAATCATAACAAAGGTCCACTCTTCGGGCCAGAATGGATTGGACTTGGTGACGCAGAGTGACCATATCTTGGGTGCACCTTATGGTTCTATGCATCTATAGGATATCATCCTGCTGACCTCGTACTGGAGGAAGGGAAGTGGGTGGAGAGGAGGGGAAAGGAGACTGTTTGGAGGATGGGACATGTATGGAGCAGAGAGGAAGAGTGTGCTGTCACTGGGAAGGGAGTGGAGTGGAAGCTGCATATAGGTGGGCATGCAAATTTATATGGGAATGTACATTTTCATTCAATCATAATAAAAAAATAAAAGAGAGGCTTTGTAGAATAATGGAAAAAACCTTGTCCTGAAAAGTCTGGTTCCTTGGTCATTATTTTACTGTTTAGAAGCTAAGTGTCATTGAGAAAATCAGTTAATTTTTTTCTGGGCTACAGTGTTCATCTGTAAAAAGAAGTTAATATTAGATTATCTGTTTATTGGCAGAAAGACACCTAGAAGTATAATTTTTTTTAATTAAAAAAAAAAGCTACACATTTGCTTGACAAGTGGGTTAACTTAGCAGTTTTACTGAAAATAATAATTTAGAGGTGGAGCCAAGATGGTCAAAAAGTCACATGCTTCCTGTGGTCCCTCTTACGACAAAAACCCTGTTGATTATATATGGCAGTCTAGGAGCTCTGAACATCAAAGGTAAAGTTGCAGAATCAGACTAAGTGGCAGGGGTGGGAGAGATGGTTCAGAAGCAGTGAGGAATTGCCAGACCTGACCCTGTGGGAACTGTGCCCTGTAGGATGGGTCAATTGGTATGAGAGCAGCTGAAAGCCCACTCATGCTTCCAGATCAGAGGAAAGCAGCACTCATTTGGCACAAGGTAAGTACCTGTATCCATCAGGATGAAAAAATAGCCCTTCGGGAAAAACCTCTTTTCCTTTACCCTCCCTGCTCTGCAGTAAGTCATAGATGGCTTCAGAGATTGATACATCCCCTGTGCTAAAAGTAGGCCCCATCATGTTCCCTCAGCTATTGTCATTAACTGAATTGTGACCCTCCCCCCCAAATAGGTGTAGCTCTGTGGCTGGGCCATGATTCCCTGTACTCTACAATTGTCTTCCATTTTGTGATTTCACTGTGCTGTACGTTAAAGGGTTAGGGTGGGACTGTAAATCCCTTCAGAAGGTCATCTCCCTGCTCCACCATAAAAGAAGTTTCCCTGGAGTGTGGCTTGCTGCACCCTTAATCCTTTCATCCTGCAAGAGATAAAAGGAAAGGGAAGCAGGCAGAGAGTCGGGAACCTCACACCACCAAGCAAGCAGCACCAGAAGAGTATGTCCTTTGGACTAGAGGTTCCTGTGCCATGATACTCCCTGGACAAAAATTGATGTAATACCAGACTTTCCTCCAGAGCTGACAAGGGGGAAAGCTTTCCCCTGGAGCAGACACCATGAATACGGACTTGTAGCCTACCAGAATGTGTAAGAATAAACCTTCCTTTGTTAAAGCCATCTACTCTGTGGTATTTCTCATAGAGCAGCACTAGTCGACTAAAACAGAATTTGGTATAGGGAGTGGGGTGCTGCTCTAGCAAATACCTAAAATGTGGGAGCCATTTTGAAACTGTGAATGGATAGAAGTTTCAGAAGGAATGAAGAAGGTGCAGATGGTGAGAAACAACAGAGGACTGGTGGCAGCAGCAGTGGCAGCAACAGAATGAGAGGCAGCACTGGAGCCGACCCATGGAGCAAAAGAGCTGAGTGCCTGTACACAGAGTTTTCCTCAATGACCGGGGTGCCTCTGGGTGCTTAAATCAGTGGAGCTAGACTTCCTAACCCACAGAGTGAGAGAGCTGAGTGCCTTTGTGCAGGACGCTTTCCAGCAAGAATGGGGTCCCTCCGGGCTCTTGAATCAGTGGAGCTAAAGAGCTTTGGAACACTTGCCCCAGCGGGGCAGATGTGGGCCTGTGGCCCGGGCCATGTGGCCATGGGAAGTTGAAGCTGAAGAGACAAACAGTGGGAGAAGCTGAGCTGCCTCAGTCTCGAAAAATATGACCATGACCTCACAGGTTTGAAAGGGTGGAACCATGGCACCCAGTGTTTGTAAGGGTGGAATTGCCACTCATTTGGGCTTAGGGTGCTCCTAAAGCCAATGGGGCAGAGTTTCTGTCCAAGTGGGCCTTGAAGGCAGAGTTGTAGCACAGGGCTGGAAGTCTCCACTCAGAATCCAGAGAGTGTAGTGAATACTTAGAGTCTGGAGGGCAGGGCCATTGTGTAGAATGTCTCAGAAAATGTAAGAGTATTTCCAAAGCTTTCAGGGCTAACGTAGTGTGTTCTGTTGACTTGCCTGTTGCCTGATAATGTCTTCTTTCCCTGCAATTTCTCCCATTTGTAATGGAATGTCTAATTTGGGCCTGTTCTGTCATTGTAACTTTAGAAGCAGATAGCTTACAGGTTTCACAGATGTATAAGAGTTTTTGTAATTTGGACCTGGAAATGATTTAAGACTGCTGTTAAATGGGATGGACATGCTATGAAAAGTTGTTACATGTTTCTGTGATGCGATTTTTGGGGTACCAAAAGATGGGATGTCATGGATTGAACTGTGTTCCCCCAAAAAATACGTGTAGCCATGTGGCTGGGCCATGATTCCCGATATCTTGTGACTGTCCTCCATTTTGTGGTTTTCCTGTGCTGTATGTTAAAGGATTAGGGTGGGGCTGTAAATCTCTTCATAGGATCACCTCTCTGCTCTGTCAAGGGAGTTTCCCTGGAGTATGGCTTGCCCCACCTTAATCCTCTCATCCTGCAAGAGATAAAAGGACAGAGAGGCAAGCAGAGAATAGGGAACCTCACACTACCAAGAAAGGAGCACCAGGAGAAGAGTGCATCCTTCAGACCTGAGGTTCCTGCGCCAACATGCTCCCTAAACAAAGACTGATGCAATACCAGACTTTCCTCCAGAGCAGACAAGGGAGAAAGCTTTCCCCTGGAGCGGACATCTTGAATATGGACTTGTAGCCTACCAGACTATATAAGAATAAACGTTCCTTTGTTAAAGCCGTCTACTCTGTGGTATTTCTGCTAGAGCAGCCCTAGCTGACTAAAACAAACTCTATAGGCACACTACCTGTGTAGGCCCTCATTAGCTATATGGTGGGGAGTAAGGTTTGTGACATTTGATACCACTCTGCCTATTAATCAGGTGTCCTCACCAACCCCCAGCAGTAGGCCGTCTAGTCATCCATGACAGTGGTCTAAGAACAAATGTTGCCTCTCAGTCCTTCCAGCTAACAGCACTGGGTGCCCATAGTCTGGGTGCAAACCCCCCCAACCTATGTGCTCTAGGGAACAGGGACATGCTTTCCTCACAGACACCCAGCGGTTGCTGTCAGATCCTGACTTGATCATTGCATGACTCCCCAATTGCAGCCAGATACTTGTGCCTCACCAATCACCCCTGCCCATCTAGGACTATAAGTGAGAACCTGAATCACACATATGGTGGCCAACTATCTGGGCATGTGAGTTGAACCCATATAAGTAAATGGACTCCTGGGCTCAGATACTTTGCAATAGCTCTAATTACCTGGTGTGAGGATACTAGAGTTTTAGAAGCCCTAATAATCAGCTAACTAATCAAACTCATGTGAGCAGCCTATTTTGTGTATCAAAACAAAAGAAGAAGGTAGAGCATAGTAAGCAAACAAGTATAATAACTTATTGATGGTTCAGAGACAGCAGTAAGCATAAGATCACACAAGAGGTATACCATGATGGCTTTAAAACCTCTGAAAACAAAGAATCAAGAAATTTTATGGATGAGCTAACAGGTTTTCTAAATTCAACCCAACATTTCATACGACAGAGTAGAACGGACATGGGTCTAGGGACTGTGTTTTCTGGGGACATCATGGTCAGTTGGCATAACTAGTCTTTTTCTAAGAGAGTGTTCTTCACCCCATATTGGTGAGTGGTGTCAACCTACCTGGAACAGACGAAAACAGAGAACATCAAAAACATGAGGAAAAATGAGCCCAGGAGGCAGAACAGAAGGTCTCATAAGACTGGGAAACTACATCAGGAAAATAGAAGGACTAGATGGTGCCTGGCCATCATCAAAGACAGCCTTGACAGGGAGCACAATGCAGAGTACCTGATGTAGCATAACAGAAGGCAGTGTACAGATCTAGAACTCAATTAAAAGACCAGACTTGATGGTCCAATAACCTCAAGCGTCCACTGAGAACATGGCTTCTAGACTTGCTGCTAGCCTAGAGCTGAAACCAGTACTGAAGCCAATACTTCAATTAAAAAATGGACTTGGGGACACAACATGATGCAGGTGCTGTTTGTACTTTATGGTTTGATATGTACATGAGGCTGCCCTACTGGTTTGTTTTTAGAGGAGAGGAGAGAAAAGAGAGGAGAGGAAAAGGCTAGTTGAGTGGATAATGGAAGTAAAGAGTGGAAAAGAAGATTGTGCTATCACAGGATGAGGAGAGCAGACAGACTTATAGAGAGGCAAGTGCTCAGGGTGTCATATGGCAAATTGACTTGAACTGTAAATTTTCACTTAATCACAATAAAAATTGTTTTAGTGGGGCAGAGTCAAGATGGTGGACTAGAAACGTGTTTTCTCAATTACCTCTGAAAACTAAGGCCTGGATTGATAATTAAACAGAGTTTTCTGGACACCTAGTAGCCCAAGGATGTGGCACAGACCTATCAGTTTGGACTACATGCCACTAAACAGGAAACTGCTTATCCTTGGCTGAGCCCCACTGTGGTTGAACTGGCCAGCTCCCACATACCAAAGGTAACAGGTGTTTTTAACTTTTTGTTTCTTTTTGTTGGCTGGCAGTAGCGCAGCTCAAACAGCAGCTACACAAACCCTCAATGCTAAAGTGATCAGTGGGTGGAATAGCCACATTTTGAGAGCCCAGCGCTGGACTCTAAACACCACAGCCTCTCCACCCTCTCTTTTTGGACCTCCACCATTGATTCTGATTGTTGCATGCAGGCAGGACAGCTTGTCCAGGATGCCATCTTGTTTGACTGGGAAGTGGAAATACCCAAATGTAGCCCTCAGCAGAAGCTCATTCCCAGGCTGGGAAGCAGTCCTAGCCTGGACAGCACATTTCCAGCAGAAAAGCTGGGTTTAGCACAGTGTAGCCTTATGTGTGAGACCTGACAAGGGATGTCAGAAGGGCAGCAGCCTGTCCCTTGAATGACATCACAGCATCTGGTGACAACTATCAGGTGGTTCTATTCTCAGCCAGAAGGAGGGGCTTCCTGAATCTCCTGGGTGACCGATTTTGGAAGGGATCAGAGAGCTTTTATCTTTTAAAATAACACTGCCTAAGGAAACAATTGTGGAGCAGCCCAATGGCATCTCTTCTAGCCTTTACTGGCATATAACATAGGGTCATCTGATGGCCCCCCACTGGCTCCATGAGTAGGGCTGTGTGTTTGCCAGCCAGGAGGTGGAGCCTGCTAACACAGAGATTCCACTGGGCCCTGTCACTCAAGTACATACAGGTGGCTGGTGACCAACTTCCTTCTAAGAACTGTGCTTCAGCTCCTGTTAAGGCAATACCAGAGAAACAAAATAGCCTTTAGATGTCCAGAAAGCAACAGACCCCAACAAAACATTTTAAAAAACATTCATCCATGGCTCCAGAAAACTCCCAAAATAAAGAATCAAAGAACTTCCCAGATGAAGAAGCCTTTCTGAAACTATCAGAGGTTGAGTACAAAAGAATTATATAGAGACCTCCTTGACATTTTACAAAATGCAGCAGAGCAAAGTGAAAAATTAAGTAAGCTGTTTGAACTGATGGAACATCAGCATTCTGAAATCTGACAGATCAATAACAAAATTACAGAATTAGACAATTCAATCAAAGCCAAAACAGCAGAATTGAACATGAAGCTAGACTTACTGACCTTGAAAATAGAGCTACCGACAACAGCATTTATGAGGCAAAATCAGAGAAAAGAAACAAGAAAAATGAAGAAGCATTAGGAAACATGTGGGACTCTATCAAAGGGAACAATTGACAGTTCACTGGAGTTCCTGAACAGAGAGGGATACCTGAAAACACAGAGAGTATTGTTGTTGAGCTGCCGACAGAAAACTTTCCTGAAACTATAAAACAAGAGAACAAAGATATCTAAGACGTGTACTGAGCACCACATAAATTGAAGCCTAAAAAAAAGACACCAAGACATATTTTAACCAAGCTTAACAAAAGATAAGCAGAAACTCTTAAAGGCAGCAAGACTAAAAGCAAAACTAATATGCAGAGGGAAGCCTTGTAGGCTTTTGTCTGACTTCTTAGCAGAAACGATGTTGGCACGGAGGCAGTGGGATGACACATTTAAAGACTTAAAGGAGAAAAACTTTCAACCAAGAATTATATATCCTGCAAAACTGTCTTTCAAATACGCAGATGAAATTAAGACATTCGTAGATAAACAGAAATTTAGAGATTCTGTAAAAACTGAGCCAAAGCGTCAAGAAATACTGGAGGAAGCTCTTGGCTTAGATAAACAAAACCGTTAGGTCTATATTTAGGAGGCAATACAGCACGTGTCATCCAGAAACCCACTCGGTTAGAGAAAGGGCCCAGTGATCATATCACAAAAACTAAGATACCATCACATTAAAAAAGAGGGATATACTACAATAGTTATAGTCCCTCCACAAGGAGATGAAGTTAATAAGATATGTAGAAGTTACAACTAGGTTTAAACTTAGATTATTAAGGGAGATTATACAGCTAGCCACAAAGCACAATAAAGTTGCAGCATATCAAAACAAGAAATGTTAATACAGGAGTCTCAACAAACACAAAAGCAGCATTGAAAAGGATGAAAAATCAACCTATGAAGAAGAATGACCCAGAACAGAAAATTAAGAGCAACAGAGAATACACTAACACAAAAATAAATACATCAAAATGACAGCATTAAACACATACATATCAATAATTACATTTAATGTAAATGGACTGAATGCTCCAGTAAAGAGACAATGAGTGACAACTTGGATTAAAAGATACAGCCTGTGTATACGTTGCTTACAAGAAACTCAACTTAGACTTAAAGATATGAAGAAACTGAAAATTAAAGCATGGAATAACATATGCCAAGCTAACAACATATAAAGAAGAGAAGATGTGGCAATAGTAATGTCAGATAAAATTGATTTTAATGTAAAATCCACCATTGTGGACAAGTATGGTCACTATTTACTGCTGAAAGTTTCAACACGCAAGCAGGACTTAATAATATAAAACATTTATGCACCCGGTAATAGAGCATCTAAATATACTGAACAGATACTGACTACATCGAAAAATGAAATAGATCACTCCACCATAATAGTGGGAGATTTCAACACTTCACTTTAAGTATCTGGCAGATCTTCTAGGAAAAAGCTCAGCAAAAACAAAGAAGATCTCATTGAGACAACCAATTAGACCTCATCAACATATACAGAACTTTTTATCCATCAACAGGTAACTACGTCTTCTTCTCCAGGGCACATGGAACATTTTTCCAGGGCATATAGAACATTTTCCAGAATAGATCATGTGTTAGGAAATAAAGCAAATATCAACAAAATCAAAACCATTGAATTACTGCAAAACATTTTCTCAGACCATAAAGCCATAAAAGTCAAAATCAATAGCAGAAAAAACATAGATACAAACTGGAACTCATGGAAACTGAACAACATTTTGCTCATAAAGCTATGGGTTATAGAAGAATCAAGGATTAAATAAATAAATTTATGGATTCCAACGACAAAGAAAACACTTCCTACCAGGATACAGCCAAAGCAGTGACCAAAGGTCAGTTTATCTCTATAAGTGCACACATCCAGAAGGAAGGACCCCAAACAAAGAGGAAACCCCATGGGTTGAACAAGTAGAAGAACAGCAACAGAGGAACATCTCAAGCAGCAGAAGAAAACAGAGAATAAAGATTAGAGCATAACTAAATGAATCAGAGAATAAAAGAACAATTGAAAAAATTGAGAAGACCAAAAGCTGGTTTTTTGAAAAGATAGACAAAGTTGACAAACCTTTGGCTAAAATTACTAAAGAAAAACAAGAAAGAAAACAAATATTCCAAATAAGAAATGAGATGGGAGATGTCACAACAAATCCAACACAAATCAAAATATCATAACAGAATACTACAAATGACTACTCTAACACATTTGAAAACCTAGAAGAAATGGAAAAATTCCTAGATTCATATCACCTACCAAAATTATGACAAGGAGAAGTAGAACAACTTAATAAACCCATTACAAAGGGAAAGATTGAAAAAGTCATAAAAAAACTACCAATCCAAAAAAGCCCTGGCCTAGATGTCTTCACTGCAGAATTCTACCGAGCTCTTAGAGAAGAGTTAATCCCAGTACTACTAAGACTTTTCACAGTATAGAAAGGAATGGCATACTCCCAAATTCTATGAAGCCAGCATAACCCTGATACCAAAGCTAGGGAATGATCCAACAAAAAAGGAGTATTACAGCCCAATATCGCTCACAAACCTAGATGCAAAAATCTTCAACAAAATCCTTGCAATGGAATTCAACAACATATCAAACAAGTAATTCATCACACTCAAGTTGGATTCATACCTGAGATGCAAGGCTGGTTCAACATCAGAAGAACAATTAATATGATCAACCACATAAATAACACAAATGATAAGAATTACCTGATTTTGTCAGTTGATGCAGAAAAGGAATTTGACAAAGTCCAACACCCACTCATGCTAAAAACTTTCAGCAAAATAGGAGTAGAAGGCAAATTCTTCAATGCAATAAGGGCCACCTATGCAAAACCAACCTCCTACATCATCCTGAATACAAAGAGACTGAAAGAATTCCCTTGAGAGCAGGAATTCGACAAGGATGCCCACTCTCACCTCTCCTATTCAACATTGTACTAGAAGTTCTGGCCAGAGCAATTAGACAAGACCAAGCAATAAGGGGCATCCACATCGACAAAAAGTAAAAATCTCCCTATGTGCAAATAATATCGCTTCATACACAGAGAATCCTAAAGAATCTATAAGTAAACTACTCAAAGTGATAGAAGAGTTCAGCAAAGTATCAGGATACAAGATAAACACAAGTAAATCAGTAGGATTCCTTTGTATCAACAAAGATATTGTTCAAGAAGAAATCACCAAATCGACACCATTTACTGTAGCCTGCAAGAAGATAAAATACCTAAGAACAAATTTAACTGGAGAAATAAAAGACCTATACAAAGAGAACTACAAGACTGTACTGCAAGAAATTAAGAGAGATTTACATAAATGGAGAAACCTACCCTGCTCATGTATAGGAAGACTTAACATTTTGAAAATGTCTATTTTACCCAAAGCAATCTACATATACAATGCAATACCATTACAAATTCTAGTGACATTTTTTGAGATGGAGAAACAAATCAACAACATTCTTTGAAAGAGAAGAAACTCTAGATAGGCAAAGCACTACTGAAGAAGAAGAACACACTGGGAGGCCTCTCACTACCCAACTTTACAACCTATTACACTGCCATGGTTGTCAAAACAACGTGGTGCTGGTACAAAAAGAGACATATAGAGCAATGCATAAAGTTGAAACCCAAGAGATACCAGCATCCTCTTAAGAACAGTTGATATTTGACAAAGGCCCTGAGATTTTTAACTGGGGAAAAACAATCTCTTTAACAATTGGTGATGGCAAAATTGAATATCCATCCGCAAAAAATTGAAACAATACCCATTTCTCACACCTTACACAAAAACCAATTCAAATTGGATAAAAGATCTAATTATCAAACCTAAAACGATAAAGATCATCCAAGAAAAATAGAATCAACAATGGAAGCTTTACTACACAACATAGACCTCAAAATCTGACAAAGCATGATCAACAGAAGAGAAAATGGATACATGGGAACTACTATGAATCCAACACTTTCACTCATCCAAAAACTTTATCAAAAGAATTAAAAGACAAACTACAGGAAAAATATTTGGCAACTATATGTCAGACTGACATACAATCTCCATAATCTTCAAGGTTCTGCAAAATATTATCAAGAAAAGGATAAATAATCCAATTTAACCTTGGACAAAGGAGATGGACAGACACTTCTCTAATGAGGATATCCAGGCAGCCAAAAGACATATAAGGAAAAAATCATGATCATTAGCTATTAAAGAAATCAAAATCAAAACTACGATGAGATACCATCTTATCCCAACAAGGTTGGCCATGATCTGAAACCCACAAAACCACCAATGCTGGAGAGGCTGGTGGGATTGCAAAATATTACAACCTCTTTGGAAAGCAGCCTGGAGCTTCCTCAAATAGCTGGAAATAGATACATCATTTGACCTGCAGTTATCCCACTGCATCGAGTATATCCTACAGAATCAAGAGCAGTCACATGAACAGAGACATGCTCTCAGGGGACATCAAGGCCAATTGGCATAAGTAGCCTATTGTAAAGAGAGTCTTCAGCACCTCATATTGGTGAGTGGCATCTGTGGTCTTAAAAGCTAGTAAGCTGCAATCTGAGGTACATCAAATGGTCTCAACTCATCTCAAACAGAGGATCACCAAGGACAACAACAACATGAGGGAAAAAGAACTCAGAAGACAGAAAGAGCCACATAAATGGGTGACTATATCAACATGTGACCATAAGAACAAGATGGTGCCTGCCCACCAGGAATGACAGCCGTGATGGGGCTAACAATGTTGAGTCCCAGTTGCAACATGAGAAAAAAATGGGTACACTCTAAGAACTCCACTAAAATGCTGCAATTAATGACCCAAAGGCCTGGGAGTTCCCCTGGGAGCCCCTAGACCCGACGCTGCCCCTAATCATGAATCTTTACTGAGGTCGATTCTTTGGACAGGAATGGATTGAACTCAGGGACACAGAGTGACCATATCATGTGTGCACCTTATGGTTTTGTGCACTTATAGGAAGTAATCATACTGGCCTCTTACTAGAGGGCAGTGGAGAAGGTGGAAAGGAGATTGTTAAGAGGATATGACATGTATATAATGGAAAGGAGGAGTGTGCTGTCACCGGGCAGTAGTAGGAGCTGCAGATAGGCCGGCATGCAAATTTAAACTGGATTGTACACTTTTACTCAATCACAATAATTTTTTTTTTACAAAAGAAATTTTATGAATAATAGGATTTCCTGAAATTACCAGAAGCAAAATACAAAATATTAATATACAGAACTCTTTAAGAGATCAGGAAGGAGATCAGGTAAAACATATGGAACAAGTCAAGAAAGACAGAACAACAGAAGAAATTAAGACGTTCAGAGAGGAGCACTGTGTCGAATTTAATAGGCTGCAAGAATCCATAAAGAGACAGTTAACAGAAATCCATAAGCTTAACAATAAAGTTTTAGAATTAGACAACTTAATAGAAAAGTCATAGAAACAGAACTGAAGCAATGAAAGTAAGAAATAGTGATATTGAAGATAAATCACTTGACATTAACGTATTTGAGGAAAAATCAGATAAAAAGAATTTAAAAAATTAAGAAATTCCCAAAGTTATGTGGGACACTATCAAGAGAAATATCATACTAGTTATTGAAATGTCAGAACTGTGATGACAATACAGAAAATGATAATTTATAAAGGATTATTTCAGAATGAGAAGAAATAACACAAATGATCATTTCAAAGGAGCTGTTCATTTCTTTGGAAACCCTCGTGGTGTCGTAAAGTGCTACATCTGCTAACATAAAGGTGGTCAGTTTGAATGCACCAGGAACTCACTGGAAATTCTCTCAGGCAGTTCTTCTCTGTCTTATAGAGTTGCTATGTGTCAGAATCAACTCAAAGGCAATGTGTTTGTGCTTGGTTTATTCATCTGCTTTAGCTAGGAATATCCAGTTTTGTTTTAATTCTTGCACATGTCTCCATACCCTTAACCCTTTCCCCACAGTCTCAGATAACAGAATTTAAGCAAAATTCTCACTTTTGTTTCTGTTTTCTCAACTCAAAGTCTTTTTCTTCAGATGGCTTCTCTTGATGTACACTTAATGTCTGTTCAGAATCCTGGTTTCCATGTAAAATAGTGGAAACCATCAAATAACCCAGAGATTAAAAAAAAATTAGAAAGCTAATTTTTTTGTTCATATTTCTTTAACCACATGCTCATCAACTAATAAATAAGGCTGCAAAAAGAAACATTTCTGTTCTTGTAAAATAGTACACAATGAAACATAGCTAGTAGGTCAACTTAAAATTTTTAATCTCTATAATGGTATTTTCATTCTTTTAATCTAAGTGGTGAATGTTGCAGCCAAAATCTAAAGAAAGAACATTTAAAACTTCTTTTTCTAATGAGTTCTCCTTTCCTAGTCACCAGCAAATAATGTGTTTAAGCCCAGCATTTAAATTTAAAGCGGACAATTAAACATGAAAGAATGTATTACTTGTTCTTCAAATTACTTATTCACTTAATTCACAATTTGATATAATTATATAAATTATAATTTGTGAATCCTTCTCCTTAGACAACTTTAGAAAAAATAAGAAAATGTAGAAGGTTTGATTCTGACTTTTTCGTTGTCTTTGTGTAACTGTATTTGTTTTCCTCCACTGATTCCGTTATACAATAATAGAATCCAAGGATACAGATTTATTTAAAGACTTCTTTAAGGTCATGAACAAATGCAAGGATAAGGTCCAAAACTAGTGGAAAAAAGTAATCTTTATTTAATTTTAATCAAACTCTAATATTATACGACATTAAGATATTTTGTTGTCTAGCTTAAGCCATTACACAAAATCTGTATGAAAACCATGCAAATACTATCATAGACATAAGAACAGTGTTAACTTAGGACACCACACTCGTACCTCTTTCCTTAGCATAATTTACACACAAGCCACTTTAAGGTAAAATAACTTGTCACTCACCGATGTGGATGCTTGCGAAGCTTCAATCAAATCCCCGGAAATCTCAGGTGTTCGAGTGTTGCTTAGGGATCTGTGAGGGTTATGGGCTATTGCTTCACACCAGCCCAGCATTTTCTTCTTCCTCTTAGTCCTTTTCAACTTCCGAAATTCTGAAAGTAATTTCCATTTCCTGAAATATGTTAGTTATTTTAGTTGTCTGTTTTGGAATATACACACAATCGAAATTATGCCAGTGATGTAATAGAAAACCTGTAAGGACAATTTATTCAGGGGCCAAGGGAGGGAAAGAATATGCCAATTATTAATAATATCCTAGAGCCACAGGAAAATGAAAGCAATATTTATCTTTTTAAAGCCCTAACATCTTCTATGCTTCTATTTGTGGCATTTCTAAACAATGGAAGTCCTTGAAGCAAGTTCTGTATTATCTTTATTCTCTTGTTACCAACTGATCCCAGAACAAGTTCTAAGTATTATTTTCCAGGATCAGTTAGTATTAAGATAATCTTACCATGATAGCTAAGAACAGATCCAACTCCTGATATATTTACATGTTTTGATGACGTCTACAATTTACTTTTCAGCTCTGTGTACTACAGATGCATAACAAATTGAACGTAGGCCAGAGAAATACTAATTTATGGCAGTGGCATAATTATCTACCTCAGAAAGTTTTATCAATTAAGTTTTATCAATTTAGTGCAAGTATAGTACATTCGGTATGTGACACCCATTGTAAGTATAATTTATTAATAAATAATAATATTAAAATCAATCAATGTGTAGAAATACACCACAACTGATTCTAGCTTTTTCAGAACTTCCCATTTAGAACACCATTTTGTGTGTGTGTGTGTCCCTGAGAAAGTTATATCAACAATGACTTTAAATGTTATAGGGAAATATTGTTTCTCACGTAAATTTTTACAAACTAATTCCCATTCCACCACTTCTATCGATTAGAAATAGTCTACTGAAGGTTTTCAGTTAAATGCATTATGTTGTTGATTAAATAGCAAAAAAATAATGTGGTACAATTGTTTTTCATAGGATCCAAACCAGTTACCAATCTGTTGATTTTTAACATCAGGGATTCAAAACAGCATAATTGACAGCACTAAGAAAGCAACAAAGAAAAATGTTACTGATGAATTGATGAGTTAGTACTCTAAATGACAAAATACTCAGATTGACGTGAACGATGTAAGTATAGGAGTTTAAAGAAAATCATAGGAATTAAGTTTAAGACAATGGAATGAATTTCTTAATAAAGCTAGTGACCAAACATGGATGACTTATTTCAGATACAGAGAAATGGTGAAGGGAACTTAAAAACAATTACTTGAATGCAAAACAAATTATTAGTGCTCACCTTTTCAAACACGCTACTTGAGATTTTATAGGAAATTCTTATCTATATAATACCAAATCAGCACGATCATCTAATTTGCACTGCACAGAAAGTAAATATCTCCACATTTATAGTAAGAGTATCTTGATTACTCATTAGTTGAATTACATCTCTTGAAGTGTGCTAAGAGTAAACAAAGTCAGAATAGAAAGAAATGTCTGACTTTTCTGCTTCTGAAAACTAGTTAATAAAAACTTCATGTTTAACGACAGAACATTGTGCCATACAGTGCTTGAAGATGAGCCTTCTGGGTTGGAAGGCACTCAAAATATAGTACAGAATTGGACAACATTTTATTTTGTTATATATAATGTCACTGACTGGATAGCAACTAACAATGACTCTCTCATATATACTTAAGTAGGCATAGAAGAGCCATAAGATGGTGATTATTTTGACTTCTGATTTGAGTTGATCTTTGTGCAGTAATCTAAAGAATTTTAAAGCCTATGAGCTACTAGGATATTATTGCCTCTCTATTTTTTGTGCTTGGAATTCTATTTGCTCCATCCGAAGGTGATTGCATGCTCCTCCTAATTTCAGCTGTTTCATTGAGGTTGACTCATGCAAATCATCTTTTTGAATTATTTTGTGTACATCTATTAACTACTCATCATGACAGTAGCTGATAATTTTTTGGCTATATCTACTGAAGTAATATAATAAAATGTCAACTTAATTCTAACTTTCTATCATGTGTGACAGTTATTATATTAATTCTATAATGATTAGTTAGGATAAAGAATTCCAGTTAAAATAAATATTATTTTTACCTTAATAATGAGTTAATAATAACTGAATATTTATTATGCACACTGTACTGACTGATACTGGAAAACAGAAAAGAAGCATGATACATTCCTATGGACTGGAGAGTTTATCATTTGACTTGGACATATCTACAGAAATATTTACAAAGAAAGTTAACCTAAAACAATATATGATATTTTTAAGAGACTATTACGGTGTGTTACCATATTTGAATATTCACATTATATTATAAGAGAGAAATTTTGTCTGCTGTACGTTATGCAGGAGGTGACCTTGTCAGCCATTTTGGAGTCAGAATCATCTTGAGGAAAAGGCAGTGTTTAAGCAGACTAGAAAAAAGTATTACTGGAGTAAGCAAACTAGAAGAGAGACAGGAGGAAAAAGCAAGAGATACAGTCCCTCACTTTTCAAATTCTTACGGGTGAGGAGGGGCTTCTAGAACTTCTCACTGACTTTATTTTCTTTTTGTTGTTGCTGGGTGTCATCCAGTCAGTTCCAGCTCATAGTAACCCTATCCACAACAGAATAAAACACTGCCAGGTCTTGTGCCAAGTACACAATCATTTTTATGCTTAAGCCCATTGTTGGGGCCACTTTGTTAATCCATCTCTTCAAGGATCTTCCTCTTTTTTGCTGAACCTCCACTTTACCAAATATGATGTCCTTCTCCATGGACTGATCTTTCCTGACAACATGCCCATAATATGAAAGTAACAGTCTCACCATCTTTCCTTCCAAGGAGTACTCCGGTTATACTTCTTCCAGAACAGATCTGTTTGTTCTTTTGGTGGTCCATGGTACATTCTTCTCCGAAACCACAACTGAAAGGTATCAATCTTCCTCTGTCTTCTTTGTTCATTGTCCAACTTTCACATGCATATGATGCGATTGAGAATACTGTGGCTTGACTCAGGCACACTTCAGTCTTGAAGGTGGCATCTCTACTTCTCAATACTTTAAAGAGATCCTTTGTAGCAGATTTTCCAATGTGATGCATCTTTGAATTTCTTGACTGCCGCTTCCATGGGCATTGATTGTGGACCCAAATAAAATGAAATCCTTGACAACCTCAATCCTTTCTCTATTTATGACAATGTTGCTTACTGGTCCAGCTGTGAAGATTTTTGTCTGCTTTATGTTGAGGTGTAACCCATACTGAAGGCAGTGGTCCTTGATCTTCATCAGCAAGTGTTTCAAATATTCTTCGCTTTCAGGAAGTAAAGTGGTGTTGTCTGCCTAACGCTGATTTTTAAATGAGTCTTCCTCCAATTGTGATGCCTCGTTCTTCTTCTTAGACTCCAACTTCTTGGATTATCTGCTTGGTATACAGATTGAAAAGTTATGGAAGAAGATACAACCCTGATACACACCTTTTCTGACTTTAAACTATGCAGTGTCCCCTTGCTCTGTTTCCACAACTGCCTCTTGATCCATATTCTGATTTCTTAGAAGCACAATTATGTGTTCTGGAATTCCCATTTTATGCAATATTGGCCATAATTTGTCATGATCCACACAGTAGAATTCCTTCACATAGTGAAACACAGGTAAACATCTTTTGTTATTCTCTGCTTTAAGCCAAGATCCATCTGACATCAACAATGATATCCCTGGTTCCATGTCTTCTTCTGAATCCAGATTGGTTATTTTCTTTTCGCATATCACAAAATACTCAGACTTTGGGTCATGTTTCTTTTCTTTTTATTTTTTAAAACATATCTTATTGTTATTTGAGAACAATTTTACAATCTTTATCAATTTGCCATATAACATCCAGAACTCCTTTGACAGCATGCTTCCAATTTCATCTGGAACTTCCCATGACCCTTTGATCAAGATCTGACCACCCTCACCCAATTATCTCAACTTCAGTGATGAGTCTTGTTTGAGTCAACCAGTGCTGCTCTAACAGAAATACCACAGAGTGGACGGTTTTAACAAAGGAAAGTCTGATCTTACACAGTCGGGTAGGTTACAAGTCCAATTTAGGATGTCCACTCCAGGGAAAGGCTTTCACCCTTGTCGGCTGTAGAGGAAAGTCCAGTATTAGCCTCTGAGACAGCCTGTGTTCACGTTTAAGTCCAAAGTTTTGTTCGTCACCAGCCTCACTCTATGTTTTGTATAGTCCAATTCAGTTTTCACCCGGAGAACCGGCTGCAGTGCTGGATGCATTTTGGGGTTAGAGAGTCTCGGGGCCATGCTCACAGGAGGTCCTCCACTCTGACTGACCATCAAGCATAGCCTTTGGTTGAGTTCTAGTTCTGCCCTCTAACCCTTCTCCTGCTATATCTGGGGGTTGTACTGCGTACCCCATCTGGGTGGTCATTGGTAGTGGCTGGGCACCATCTGGTCTCATGCTGAAGTAGATTCTGGCTCATATGGCCCCTTCCATCTGGTGGGCTCATATTTTCCTCCTGTCCTCGATGTTAACCATTTACTGCTGGTCCAGGTGGTTGGGAGCATTCGATGCTACTTAGACGGCAACTTGTTAGTTTTGAAGACCCCAGACACCACTTACCCAGAGCATTTTCTTAAGAGAAAAGGAGAAAAAACACTTGGGTATGCCACTTAGTCTGGATGCCCCCTGAAAGCCTGGTCTCCCAATCCCAGACCCTGTTACTCTGTTCTTCCAAGGAGGTGGGCCTCATTTAAGGAATAGTTTAGTCTTGAAATTGAGCAGTTGTATGTATCTCTCTTCTAGTCTGTGCTGTCACATCCTACACCCAACCTGAATCTTAACCACTATCTATTTTGTAAAAATTCCTCTCCCTCCTTCTGCACCATTGTAACCATCAACGATTGATTTCTTCTGTGCATAAATGATTTGTTGCATCCTTATAATAATCATCTCATACAGTATTTGTTCTTTTGCCTCTGGCTAATTTTAGCAACATAATGTCCTCCAGATGGTCCCATATTAACAGATATTTCTCTAAGCAATCACTGTTTCTTGTCACTGTGCAGTATTCCACTGTATGAATATACCATAATGTGTTTAACTGTTTATCTGTTAATGGGCATCTAGGTTGTTTCCATCTTTTTGTTATTGTGGAGAGAGCTGAATAAACACTAGCACACATGTATCTGTTTGAGTGGTGGCCCTTATTTCTCTGTGATATACTAAGACTGACAATTAAGATCACAGACTCCTCCAAGGAAAAGAACTACATACCTCACTGTTGAATATCACTACAGCCACCTTCAAAGTACTCCCCTTGGGAAGCTATGTGCCTAGGCCACCATTCAAATCACTTTTGGAACTCTTTTCCTGGAATTGCCATCAGAGCTGTGGTCATATTATGCTTGATGCCCTGACATCACAATGTCTTCCTTTCAATATTTCCTTTAACTTCAGGTAAAGAAAAAAATCACTGGGGGCCAGAGCAGCTGAGTAGGGAAGGTGTTCCAATACAGTATTTGTTTACTGGCTAAAATCTCCCTCACAGACAACTATGCAACTAAGTTCATTAACTTGCCACCATGCCACTGTGGGCAATAGCCATTTTGGGAAGAATTCCAAAATTGCTTTGAAGGGTGGACTAGGCGCTGACGTCAGTGCATAGCCTCCCAAGGGAAGTATTTCAAAAGTGACCATAGTGATACACAGTAGTGAGGTATGTAGCACTTAGAACAATTAAGTTTGCAAGGAGTGGGATTGCTGGATCATTTTGTATTTCTAAGTTTTTTTAAGAAAGTTCTAAATTGATTTCCATAGTTGTATCATTTTACAGTCACTCCAACAGTGTAGAACAGTTCCAGTCTTTCTACAGCCTCTCCAGCATTTATTAATTTTTGCTTTTTGCATTATTGCCAGCCCTGTTGGGGAGAGATGGTATCTCACTGTACTTTGATTCGGATTTCTCTCATGACTAGTGATCGTGAGCATTTTCTCATGTATCTGTTGGCATCCTGTATGTCTTTTTCGGTGACGTGCCTGTTCATGTCTGTCTTACGCTTCATTCTCTAGGGAAGCAAAACCAGTAACATGTATAACATGCACCGGGAAAGATTTATATAAAGAAAACAGTTCACACAATTGTAGAAGTTGAAACTCCCAAGTACTGGACTGAAGCACAAGCCTCACATGGCCATGGAAACTGGTGAACCCAGTGTTAGCTGGCCAGAGACTAGAGTTCCAAATCACAAGCTGTGTAAGTCAGTGACTCCCAAGTTGGCAGGCATGAGTGTGAGGTTTCTGCTGATTCATGGAGGTGCAGGGGCTGGCTAACCCAGAATCCGCAGGTCAGGGAACAGGACTCTCACTCGCCGTCTGTAAGGGTTGATGAATCCAACAGCTGCTAGTTCAATTCCCAGGAACCAGTCGCAAAAAGATAAGAGAGCAGGAGCTGCTGGCAATGTGAGCAGATGGAAGCAGGCAGCTGAAGGTAGAGATGAAGTCTGAGTGTGGGTGGTGAGTCATCACAGATCCTAGCCCTGCCACTGTATACAGCTGCCAAAACATTTGTCCAGCCAAGCTGACTCACAATCCACCCCTTGTCAACTTGGCATCTGTACACATCTCCCCATACCATCCACAATATGAATAAGCACAATTACAAAGTCATGCTTATATTTAACATGATATAACCCACACATGTACAACTGCAAATGCATTAGCCCTATTCACATCTTATATCTCGTATGTAAAAAAAAAAAAATATCTGTTACACACAAAGTAGCAATATTCAACAATTACAGTCCTCACTTCTGTAACTGGTCACATGGCTGTAACTGGTGTTTAGAACTGCCTTCTTCTACAACCTATTCTGTATTCCTTTTGCCCTCAGCAAGCACCTCAGCTGGTCGTAGTTCCTTGCCTGATGAGGTGGCCCAAACCTTCACTCCTGAAAGGTCTGGGCTATTAGCAGCCATGTTAGACTTGGATTGCTTAGTTTTCCATTAACTTTAATGACAGGACATTGTAGTACTAAGAGGCATCCTAAGGGATTCCTGCATTCCAGGTATACCCTTCTTGACCACCATTACACAATGTCATTCCAATTTCATCTTGGTAGTCAGGATCAATCACACCAACCAGAATGGTAACTCCCTTCTTTGGCTGTTGATCCAGAGGCACAAGGAGAGCAAAATGGCCTGGTGGCATTTTTAGCTTCCAATTCAAAGGAATCATTGATGTGTCTCCAGGTGGCACTATGCCTCCTTTTGGAACTAAGACATTTAGACCTGCAGCACAGAAGGTCATGGGGACAGGGAGCAAAAAATCTTGCAGGTGGGTCACTTAGGGGTAATAGTGAGTGGTGCCACTCCCATTTTCACCACTTGATTCCTGGACCTATGAATCCTTGCAGACCAGAACAGCATGAGACAGCCCTGGAGCCAACCCACAGAGCAAGAGAGCTGAGAGCCTGTGCACAGAGGTTGTCTGGTAGAATAGGGTGCCTCCAGGTGCTTGAATCAGTGAAGCTAGGCTTGCTGATCCACAGAGGGAGAGAACTGAGTGCTTGTGTACATGAAGCTTCCTGGGAGTGGGGTGTCTCTGGGCATTTGAATTAGTGCAGATAAAGAGCTTTAGAACATCTGCCCCAGCAAAGCAGATGTGGACCTGAGGCCCAGGCCATGAGTCCATAGGAAGCAGAAGCTGAACATGACAAGGTGAGCCACCTCAGTCTCAAATGTATGACCATGATTTCCAGGGTTTGAAAGGGTGGAGCCATGGCCCCTGATGTTTCTAACTGTGGAATTTCCACTCTGTGGACTTGGAAAGTTGTGTACCTGAAGCCAAGAGAGCAAGAGTTACTGTGCTGTGGAAGGCAGAGCTGTGAACAGGGCCAGGGGGCTTCCACCAAGAATCTGGAGATGGTGGCCAATACCTATAGTCCGGAGGGCAGGGTCGCAGTGTAAAATGTCTCAGGGAATGGAAAATTCTTTTCAAACCCTTGTACTTTATTGCTATGATGTCATGAATATGTTTTACATGTTGCAAAGATGTGATTTTTTAGAGAACAAAGCATAGGATGTCATGGATTGAACTGTGTTTCCTAAAAATATTGTTACAATTTGGCTGAGCCATAATTCCTGGTAGTGCGTGATGTTCCTTCTTGTTGGAATTCCTGCCTCTATGATGTTACTGAAGGTGGATAGGTGGCAGCTGGGTTGGTAAAGCAAGATTCAATGTATAAGTTTGTTTTGTGACTTGAGGCAATCTCTTGAGATATAAACAAGTAAAGCTAGAAGACACTTTTGGGAAACTCTTACCACCAAAGAGCAATGCTGAGAACGGAGTGCATTCTTTGGAAAGGAGTGGGGTCCTTGTGCCTCAGAAGCTTACAGTTCAGGAAAATATTAATGCCAAGGATTTTCCTCCAGTGCCGGCAGAGAAAGCTGTCCCCTGGAGCTGATAGCCTGATTTTGGACTTTAAGCTTCCTGCACTGTGACAAATAAAATTTCTCTTTTTAAAGTCATTCATTTATGGTATTTCTGTTAAAGCAGAACTAAATAACTCAATGTTCTTTGCCTATTTTTTAATTGGATTGTTTATCATCTCTGAAATTTTGCAGTATTCTGTAGATTAGAAAGATTAGGTGTTGGTAGGAAACATGGTAGACAAATATTTGTTCTCACTCTGTAGGCAGTCTTTGTTAATAAAGGTTTGGGATAAGCATAAATATTTGATTTTTAAGAATTCTCAATTTTGAGGGATGTTGGTTTCTTGTAGACTGTGGATGCCATCGGCTAGAGTTTCCAGTGTCTTCCCAAGTTTTTTCTTCCAAGATAATTATTGTTTCATCTTTTATATGTAGATATTTGATTCATTTAGAGTTAGTTTTTGTGCATGGTGTGAGGTAAGGATCTTATTTTATTTGTTTGCAGCCAGTTATCCCAACACCATTTGTTGAAGAGACTGTCTTTTCTCCAGTTCATAGCTTTAGGCCCTTATCAAATATCAGTTGTTCATAGGTGGATAATGTTATATTTGTATTCTCAATTCTGTTCCATCAGTCTATGTGTCTGTTTTTGTGTCAGAGCCAGGCTGTATTCACTACGGTGGCAGTGTAGTGGTTTTAAAATCAGATGGAGTGACGTCTCCTACTTTGTTCTTTTTTGGTAATATTTTGCTCATCTGTGGCTTCCTCCCTTTCTGTATGAAGTTAGTAATTTGGTTTCCATCTCACTAAAAACTGTCTTTGGAATTTGTATTAGGATTGCATTGTATGTGTAGATCACTTTGAGCATTATAGACATTTTCAAAATGTTAAATCTTCCTATCCAAAAGCAAGGTAGGTTTATCCACTTATGTAAGTAGGGTCTTGTAGTTTTCTTTGTAAAGATCTTTTATATCTCGTTAGATTTATTCCTAGGTATTTTATCATCTTGGGAGCCATAGTACATGATAATGATTTCAAGATTTTCTCTTTGATTATTTCTTTGTTGACGTGAAGGAATCCAACTGATTGTGTTTAAGTCACCTGATACTGCTCTAACAGAAAATACCACAAGTGGACAGTTTCATGAATTGTCATAGTCTGGTAAGTCACAAATCCATTTATGAGTTACAGGTCCATTCCATAAGAGAAACTGTCACAGTCCAGTAGGCTGAGTCCAAATTCAGTGAGAGCATCTTAGCACAGGAACCTCGAGTCCAAAAGATGTGTTATGCTCTCCGTGCTGCCTTCTTGGCGGTATGAGGTTCCCAACTTACTCTGCTCACTTCTCTCCATTATATCCCACAGCTGGTAGCTTGAGTGCTGCCTCTCCAGCACAACTGCTGCACCTTCCTATCATCAGTATCACAGAGGCAAGATTCACAACACATGAGAGGAATGGCACCATATTGGGACTCATAGCCAAGTCAAATCAATACATGTATTTTTGGGGGGACACAGTGCAATCCATGACAATGTGTTTATATTGTATCCTGATACTTTGCTGAAGTCGTCTATTAGCTGTAGTAAGTTTTTGTTGTATTCTTCAGAGTTTTCTGTATATAAGATCTTGTCATCTGCCAATACCAATGCCTTAACTTCTTTACAAATTTAGATGCCACTTATTTGTTTATTCCTGTGTCTGGGAACTCCAGAACAATGCTGAATACAAGTGGTGACAATGGGCATCCTTGTCTAGTACCTTTTCTTAAGAAGAATGTTTTCGATTTCTCTCCATTAAGCACGATGGTGACTGTTGGTTTTGTGTAAATGGCACTATGTAAGTTGAAGAATTTCACTTCAATTCCTATTTTGCTGAGAGTTGTTAACATGAATGGGTGTTGGACTTTATCAAATGCCTCTTCTGCGTTGATTGATAGAATCGGGTGGTTCTTGTCTTTTGTTTGTGTGGTTGATTACATTAATATTTTTCTAATTTTGAACCATCTCTGCATCATTGGTATGAATTCTACTTGGCCATGGTGAACTATTTCTTTTGTGTGTGTGTGTTATTGAATACTGTTAGCTAGTATTTTGTTGACGATTTTTGCCGCCACATTCATGAGAGGTGTTGATCTGTAATTTTCCTTTTTAGTGCTGTCTTTGCCTGGTTTGGGTATCAGAGTTATACTAGCTTTGTAGGATGAATTTGAGTATTCCTTCCTTTTCTATGCTCTGGAATGCCTCTAGAAGTATTGGTGTTAACCATTCTCTGAGTGTTTGATAGGATTCTCCAGTGAAGCCATCTCGGCCAGGGATATTTTTGGATGGAAGTTTTTAAATTACTTTTCTGATCTGGTTTTTTGTGATGGGCTTATTTGTTCTATCTCTTTTTTTTGCTAGTTTATGTAGGTGGTGTTTCTTTATAAATTGTCTATTTCCTCTAGGTTTTCAAATTAATTAGAGTACAGTTTTTTTGTAGTATTCCGTTACAATTCTTTTAATTTAAGTTGGGTCTTTTGTGATATCACCCATCTCATCCCTTATTCAGGTTATTTGTTTCTTCTCTGGTTTTTCTCTGGTCAGTTAGACCAGTGGTTTATCAATTTTGTCGATCGTTTCAACAAACCTGCTTTTGGTCTTAACACCTCTTTCAATCATTTTTCTATTTTCTGTTTCATTTAATCCGCTCTAGTTTTGATAATTTCCTTTCTTCTGGAGCCTGATGGGTTCCTTTGCGGGGATCTTTCCAGTTATTCAAGTTGAAGAGTTAATTCCTTGATTTAGGCCATTTCTTTCCTTGGTATGTAAGCATTTATTGAATTGAATTGACCCCTCAGCATGGCTTTTGCTATGTCTCATAGATTTTGTTAGACTGTGTCTTTATTCTCATTTGATTCTATGAACTTCTTCATTGTATCTTTGATTTCTTCTATTACTCAGTAGTTCTTGAGTAGAATTTTCAGTTGCCATGATTTTGTTTTAATTTGCATCTTTTTTTACTGTTATTGATTTGTAGTTTTATAGCTTTATGGTCTGAAAACAAGCTTTCTATTATTTCAATATTTTAAATTTTGTTAAGGATTGCTCTGTGGCCTAATATGTGGTCAATTCCGGAGAACATTCCATGTGTATTGGAAAAGAAAGTACACTTGGCTGCTCTTGAGTTAAGTGTTATGAACACGTCTGTGAGGTCAAGTCAGTTGACTGTGGCATTTAGTTGTTCTGTGTCTTTACTGTACTTTTTTCAAGATGTTCTGTCCTTCACTGAGAGTGGTGTATTAAAGTCTCTTACTATTATTGTGGAACTGTCTATTTCTGTTTTCAGTGCAAGTATTGTTTGCTTTTTGCATTTTGGATCCTTTTCATTGGGTGTTTAGATATTTTATATGGTTGTGTCCTCCTGCTGTATTGAGCCTTTAACCATTATATATTGTCCCTCCTTATCCCGTATGATGAACTAAACTTTAAAGCCTATTTCATCAGAGATTAGTATTGTCACTCCTGATCTTTTTTGAATGTTATAGCCTGATATATCTTGTTCCAGCCTTTGAGTTGTAGTTTGTTCGTGTCTTTGAGTCTAAGGGTTATAGTGTCTCCTGTAAGCAGCATACAGATGGGTCATGTTTCTTTTTCCTTTTTTTTTTTTTTTTCATCAATCTGCTACTCCCTTTCTCCTTATTGGTGCATTTATTCCATTTACATTCAGTGCAACTATTGATAGGTGTGATTTAGTGCTGTATTTTGATGCCATTTTTGGGGTGTTGTGGGCAATTCCTCTTTTGCATCCAATTTTCTGTGCTGAGTCTTTTATATGTGTTTTCTTGTCTTTCAGTGTGTGTTTTTTGAAATTGTTTAGATTTCGTGTTTTGCTTGTTTTTTTTGTCATTTTGATGTGTAGAATTATGGGTTTCTGTTGCAATTGCTCCCTTAGTCTCCTTTAGTAATCTAAAATTAATCTAAATTTCACTGTCTTCATATCTCCTTGGCTTCGTCCCCATCTAAGAGATCTGTGGGTAAATTATTTTGACTCTCTTTTTCATATAATGTTGTTGCCATTTAAATTCTGAGGTGTGTGAATTTCTGTGTGTGTGTGTGTGTGTCTGTGTGTGTGTAATTTGTCTTTGAATATCATTTTTGAATTTACTATCCTGATGGCATCTAGATGCTTTGCTGAATGTTGGATGTTTGAGTGTATATTTGATGTTATTGATTTTCTCTTCAAAGAACTTCTGTCAACATTTCTTGTAATTTTGGTTTGATTTACACAGATTTTATAAACTTCTGTTTATCTATCAAAGTCCTAATTTCACCTTTATATCTGAGAGACAGTTTTGCATGGTATGTAATTCTCAGTTGGCAGTTATTTTTTCCTTCAGGGCTTTGTATAGGTCATCCCATTGCCTTCTTGCCATCATGGTTTTGGCTGAATTATCTTGGCTTAATCTTAAAAATTTTCTTTTGTATGGTATCTTTTGCTTAAGCCTAGCTACCCTTAGTTGTTTCACCTTATCTCTAGATTTATTGAGTTTGATTGTAATATGCCTTGATGTATTTCTTTTGGGATCTATCTTGAGTGGGATTCAATGAGCATACTGAATGGAGAACTCATCTTTCATGATATCAGGAGTGTTTTATGTCAGCAGGTATTCAACTGTTCTTTCCATGTTTTCAGCTATCCAACCTTGGTCTAGTACTCCAATCAATCTATACTATTTCTCCAGATACAATCTCACATAACTCAGTGATCCTTCATTCTTATTGAATTTTTATCTGATTTTTCCTCATGCATGCTGGTTTTGTTTACTCTGTCTTCAGTCTCACTAATTCTGCATTCCATTTCATTGATCCTGCTCCTTTGACTTTCTATTGAGTTTTCAGCCTCAGTAATTTTGTTAATCTGTTGAATTTCAGATGGATGCTGCTTAAGCATTTATTGCAGCTTGTTTAATTTTTCAGTGTGCTCTGCTGTATTTCTTTCCTTATACCTTGCACAGATCTGTACATCAATCTTTTGTAGTCTTCCTCTGATAATTGTAGGAAGTTTTCTTTGGAAAATCCACTGATACCTTATTTTAGGAGTTTTTGGAAGCTGTGATAGTCTGCTTCTGGAGATGTTTAGAAACTGATTGTTGTCTCTGGGCCATCAGAAAGTCATTACAGTTTTTTTGTATGTTTATTGTGGTTGAAGCTGTATCTATGTATACTCAGGACTTTTGAGTGGGCTTGATTTTTGGAGACTTAATAATTCATTTGCCTGTCCAGCAACTCTCTTTTGGGACTGGGCTGGTGTTTCTCTGGATGGTCAGATGACTTTCTGCTCCTTCAGCTTACTGTCCCGTGCTGTGTCAGAGAGGGCAACACAGCTCTCCTCAGCCTGACCTGTCTCTTGATCTTTCACCTAGTCCTACCCTGCTGTGGTCTGTGTCCACTGTGCCACCACTCTGGGGCCACAGGTGACCCCTGTGCTGCTGCTGCCATCATTGCCACTGGGCTGCAGGCACCATCTGCACATATGCCCCTGGGTGGGGTGTGTCACCCATGCTGCTGCCACCCCCTGGCTAGTATGTAATTCTCAGTCCTTGCATGTCTACAGCTCACATTAAACTGGAGGGAACTATAAATGAGCATTTCGAAGGGTTCATGGACAGCCATGAGTTGTCTTTAAGGACTTAGAGTGTCAAAGATCACCAAGGATCAATTACTGGCGATGATTTTTAGAAATCTTTAGATCAAATAACTAGATTTGTTAAATTATGTTTGATTTCTTTTTCAATTTATTTATTTTTTTATTAATTACAGTAAAAGAATAAAATTTCTAACAACTGTCAATTAACTCCACTATGACAAACCCTCAGCCCCCACTCACCCATGTAGTCAACACAGTCATTTTCTCCTGTGGATAATTCTCTTGTTACGTCTTATAACGGGGGTCTCATACAAAATTTGTCCTTTTGACACTGATTGATTTCACTCAGCATTATCTCTTCCAAATAAGACCATGTTACGAGATGTTTTCTAAAATTGTCATTGTTTTTTTTATCATAACATAGTGTTCCATTGAGTATATGTACTACAGTTTGCTCATCCATTCATCTGTTGATGGACATCAGGGTTGATTCCAAATTTTTGCTATTGTGGACTGTGTTGCAATAAGCATTCATGTACATGTGTCTGTTCATGTAACAACATTTGTTTCTGAAGGAAAAATTCCAAGCAGTGGAATTACAGGACCAAATGGTATATCTATCTCCAGCCTTCTAAGGAAGCGCCAGACTGTTTTCCAAAGAGGTTGTACTGATTTGCAATCCCACCAGCAGTGTAAGAGTTCCCATTTCCCCACATCCTCTCCAGCATTTGTTGTTTTGTATTTTCTGGGTCATGGCCAACCTTGTTGGGGTGAGATGATATCTCATTGTAGTTTTGATTTGAATTTCTTTCATAGCTAATGATTGTGAACATTTCTGCATATGTTGTTCAGCTGTCAGGATATCCTCTTTAGAGAAATGTCTATCCATCTCCTTCGCCCATTGCTTAATTGAATTATTTTTCCTTTCCTTGTTGATATTTTGTAATACCTTGTAGATTACGGAGATCAGATGTCAGTCTGACATACATAGAGTTGCCAAATATTTTTTCCCATTCTGTAGATGGTCTTTTAATTCTTTTGATGAAGTCTTTGGATGGGCAGAAGTGTTCAATTCTTAGTAATTCCCATTTACCTATTTTCTCTTCTGATGAATGTGCTTTCTTAGTCAGATTTTGAAGTCTGTCTCTATTGTATACTAAAGCTTCCATTGTTGACCCTATTTTATCTTGGATGAGCTTTATTGTTTTAGATTTTATATTTAGGTCTTTTATCTAATTTAAGTTGATTTTTGTATAAGGTGTGAGATATGGGTCTTGTTTCAATTTTTTGCAGATGAATATCCAATTTTGCCCGCACCATTTGTTAAAAAGACTGTTTTTACCCCAGTTTAGAATTTTAGGGCCTTTGTCCAACATCAACTGTTTATAGCGGGATGGTGGCATTTCTTGGGTCTCAACTGTGTTCCACTGGTCTATATGTCTCCTTTGTACTGGTACCAGGCTTTTTTGACTACTGTGGCGATGTAGTAGTTTCTAAAGTCAGGTAGTGAGAGGCTTCTTAGTGTGTTCTTCTTCGGTAGTGCTTTGCTTATCTGGAGTTTTTTCCCTTTCCAAACAAAGTTGATGATTTGTCTCTCCATCTCAGTAAAAATGAATTTGTATTGGGATTGAATTGTATATGTAGATTGCTTTGGATAAATAGACATTTTCACAATGTTAATTCTTCATATCAATAAGCAGGGGAGTTTTCTTCATTTATGTAAGTCTCAGTTTATTGCAGTGGTCTTGCAGTTCTCTTTGTATAGGTCTTTTATTTATCTAGTCAGGTTTATTCCTCAGTATTTAAATTTCTTGGGCTACAGTAAACAGTATTGATTTGGTGATTTCTTCTTTAATGATCTCTTTGTTGGTATAAAAGAATCCTACTGATTTACTTATATTTATCCAGTATCCTGATACTTTGCTGAACTCTTCTATTCATTTGGGTAGTTTACTTACAGATTCTTTAGGATTCTCCGCATATACAATCATATCATTTGCAAATGGGTAGATTTTTACTTCCTCTTTGCTGACGCAGAAGCCCTTCATGTCTTGGTCTTGTCTAGCTGCTCCGGCTAGAAATTCTAGTACAATGTTGAATAGGAGAGTTGAGAGTAGGCATCCTTGTCAAGTTCCTGTTCTCAAGGGAATTCTTTCAGTCTCTCTCCATTGAGGGTGACGTGGGCCACTGGCTTTGCATAGATGGCCTTTACTGCATTGAGGAATTTGCCTTCTATTCCTACTTTGCTGATAGTGTTTAGCATGAATGGGTGTTGGACTTTGTCAAATGCCTTTCTGCATCAATTGACAAATTCAGATGATTCTTGTCTTTTGTATTATTCATATGGTTGATTGCATTAATTGTTCTTCTGATGTTGAACCAGCCTTGCATCTCAGATATGAATCCAGCTTGGTTGTGATGAATTATTTGTTTGACATGTTGTTGAATTCTATTGGCTAGGATTTTGTTGAAGATTTTTGGGTCTAGGTTCATGAGTGATATCAGTCTGTAGTTCTCCTTTTTCTGTGGGGTGTTTTTCTGGCTTTGGTATCACGGTTATGCTGGCTTCATAGAATGAATTTGAGAGTATTACATCCCTTTCTATGCTATGAGATTTTCTCAGTAGTATTGGAGTTAACTCTTCTCTAAAAGCTTGGTAGATATTGATTGCTGCTTTCATGCCATAAAGAAGCTCTTCAGTTTCTCTGGTGTTATACCAACAGCAGCTGAGATGTAGTTCTAAGAGGGGAGTAAGGGTACTGCTAGATTTGGTCACCAGCCATCTCTGTGTTTTCTAGTGACTAGTCCCAGGTGGACTCTCTGCACTGGCAGGCTCCACCTCCTGGCTGTTAAAGGTGGGATTTACTTGTGGCAACTCTCTGTTGTTACACCTGTCAAGGCTATGGTATAGTGTGGGGAATGGGAGAGATAAGAATGCAACTCTACTCAGCTGCCCAGGACCTCTGCACTCTGCAAATGTGTTGAGCTTAAAAACTGCTTATTTGATGTGAGTGGCACTGTGCAGCATCCACCAAAAGCAGCTGGGCCCTCAGGCATGGCAGAATCCACCTCCTGGCTGGCAAAGACAGTGTCCTACATGTGGAGTCATGGGGGCCATCAGCCGATGCTATGATGTCGATCAGAGAAGGGTGGTAGAGATGCTGCTACCCCACTCAGGGGTCAGGTCTCCAGGTTGTCTTATTTTAAAATGGTGCTTTTCTGCTGAGCAACAAGCTGTCCACCAGCTTCTGAAATCAGTCAGGTCCTCAGGTGTGGCAAGCCCTACCTTCCAGCTGGTGACAAAAGCACCTCATAGGCCATCCCCAGACACTGTGACATGTCTGAAAGAAGGAAGGGGTTAGGCCTTGCCACCTTCTTCTGCCAGTCTCCACCCATAACTCTAGGCCCAATCATCTTAAACACAGCTTTTCTGCTGGACCAGTACTATCCTGATAAGGACTGCTGCTCAATGTGAGAATTAGCCCCGGCTGAGACCACTGACTCCACCTCTCAGGTAACTGAGATGGCATCCTACCCAAGCTGCCCTTCCTGTTGTGAGACAGTAGAATCTACGGCACAGCTCAGAGAAGAGGAGGCACTGGTGCCCTCAATTTGTAGCCAGGCTCTCAAGTTGTGGCTATCCCAACCACAGTCTCTGTGCTGCACTCACATTGATTACTTAAGCACTGAAGTTTGGCATATTTGTCAGCTCATGCTCAATCTCCACCTCCTGAATAACAAAGAAGGCATCAGAATCTGCATTTCTCCCAAACGGTGAGTCAGCAGAAGCAGGACTCAGTGTGCCACTGCCTTGTCTTTGAGAGAGGTAGTTTCACCCTTACCAGCACCTAGTCCAATCTGACAACTGTATGCTAGATCCTAGTGTTCCCAGGATGTCCACACTGCTCTATTCAATTATCATTCCACCCTTAGTTCTCAGAGGGAATCCAGGAGACATGTGTCTAGTCCACTGTCTTGGATTCACCTGCTCTAGATTATTAAATAAACAGGAAAGAATGAAAAGACTAAAATGTATGTCAGAAGAGATTCTTAAACTTGCTCTTGAACATGGAGTAGCTAAAACAAATTGAGCAAATGATGATATAAAAGAGCTGAACAGAAGATTTCAAAGTGTGGCTGGAGAAGACTAAGTACCATAAGGAAATGTGCTAATACCTGGACAGAGAAAACCAAAAGAGAATAATACACTCAGAATTTCTCAAGCTGAACGAACAGAAGAAAAAATTCAAGTCTTGAGTTGCAATATTTAATGATTTCCAGGGAACATACTATATAAAACAGGAAACATCAAAGAATATGGAAAGAATACTGAATCACTGTAGAATTAGTCAATGTTTAGTGACTTCAGGAGGTAGAATATGATCAAGAACTTAATGTTACTGAAGAAAGAGGTTCCAGCTGCACTGAAAGCACTGGTGGAAAACAAGCCTCCTGGAACTGACAGAATACTAATTGAGATGTTTCAACAAATGGACACAGTGCTTGGGGTGCCCACCTACCTGCCTATCACACGTAATTTGGAAGACATTTACCTGGCCAACTGGTTGGAAGAGATCCATGTTTGTACTCATTCCAAAGAAGGGTGATCTAACGGAACGTGGACATTATCAAACAGTATCATTAATATTATATACAAGTAAAATTTTGCTAAAGATTATTCAAAAGTGATTGCACTGGTATCTTAAGGAACAGCCAGAAATTCAACCCGGAATCAAGAGGACTTGGAAAGCAAGATGTCATTGCTGATGTCACATCGGTCCTGGCTGAAAGCAGAGAATATTAGAAATATGTTTACCTGTATTTTATTGACTATGCCAAGGCATTTTACTGTGTGGATCAAAACAAATTATGTATAACATTGTAAAAAATAGGAATTCCATAATGCATAATTATGTTCATGAGGAGCCTGCACATAGATCAACAGGAAGTTATTGTAACAAAACATGGGGATACTGCATACTTTAGTCAAGAAAAATGTGTGTCAGGGTTGTATCCTTCCATCCTTATGAAATCTGTATGCTAAACAAACAGTCTGAGAAGTTGGAGTATACAAAGAAGACTGGAGGAAGACTCAACAACCTGCCACATACAGATTACATACCATTGTTTGTTGAAAATGAAGAGGACTAGAAGTACTTACTCATGATTATAGCCTTCATAATGGATTATATTTTAACATAAAGAAAACATAAATTCTCACAGTTGGACCAATAAGCATCACTTATCAGTGGAGAAAAGATTAAAGTTGTTAAATATTTCATTTTTATTTGGATCCATAATCAACACCTCAGGAAGCTGCAGTCAAGTAGCAAAAGACTGCATTGGATTTGGACAAATCTGCTGTAAAAGGCCTCTTTAGAGGGTTAGAAAGCAAAGATGTCAATTCAAGGACTAAGGTGTGCGTGATCCCAGCCATGGTGTTTTCAATCATCTCACATGTATATGAAAGGTGGATAATGGATAAGAAAGAGTGAAGATGAATTCATATCTTTGAGTTGTGGTGTTGGGGAAGAATATTGAACATACATACATTGCCAAAAGAATGAACAGGTCTGTCTTGGAAGAAGTAAAGCCAGAATACTTAGAAGTGAGGACTATCAGACATTATCTTATGTACTTTGGACATGATTTCAGGAGGGATCAGCACCTTGAGGACATCATGCTTGATAAATTGGAGGCTTAGCCAAAGAGGAGGACTTTTAACTTCATATAGTGACACAGTGGCTGCAACAATGGGCCTAAGCATAATGATTGTGAAGATAGTACAGAACTGGGCAGTGTTTCACTCCATACATGCGGTTGCTAAGTCAAAACTGACTCAACAGCACTTAACAACAACATATAAAAGTCAGTTGTTTTCCTGTAACTCTGTGTCAATTTCCTAACGCTGCTATAACAAACAACAAAAGCTAGGTAGTTTATAAAAATGGAAATTTATTGCTTCACAGTTCTAATGCTATAGGAAGTAAGAGTGTTCCCATGTATTTCCCTGTGATTACCTAAAGGAGAATCCATCCATGCCTCTCTCCTAGCTTCTGGTGGTTACCCACAATCCCTAGCATTCCTTGGTTTATTGATCTGGTTCCTACCATTTCTATAGCCATCATCACATGGATGTCTTTCATCTGCCTTTGTCTCTGTATCTCTTCTTTTTTATAAAGACATCACTGATATTGAATTAGTATCCAAATCCTGCTTTTGTATGATCTTATGTTAAATTACTTGATAATACCTTTAAGGACCCTATTTCTTAACAAGTTCAAGATCATAGGTACTAAGGGTAGGACTTCAACATGTTTGTTTAAGGGCATACAAGTCAGTGTACAACAATACCAGTAATAAAAAAAATGTAATTTGAAATTAAAAAAATGGTATTTTGTCAAAACAGCCTAGTACTGGTACAAGAACAGACAGATGGATCAATGGAACAGAACTGAGACCCCAGAGATGACACCATCTGCCTATGAACAGTTGATATTCGACAAAGGCCCTAAGACATTAAACTGGGGTAAAAACAGTACCTTGAACAAATGGTGCTGGCAAAATTGGTTATCCATCTGCAACAAACTGAATCAGGATTCATATCTTACACCTTATACAAAAACCAGCTAGAGATAAAAGACCTAAATATCAAACCTAAAATGATAAAGCTCATCCACGAAAAGGTAGGAACAACAATGGAAGTTTTAATACACAATGAGGACAGACTTCAAAATCTGTCAAAGAAACCTCAATCAACAGAAGAGAAAATAGATAAATGGGAACGATTAAGAATCAAACACTTTTGCTCATCCAAAGACTTTATTAATAGAATTAAAAGAACACCCACAGAATGGGAAAAAAAATTCGACAACTCTATGTCAGACTGTCGCCTGATCTCCATAATCTATAAGATACTACAAAATATCAATAAGAAGACGATAAACCATCCAATTAAGAGATGGGCAAAGGAAATGGACAGACATTTCACTAAAGAGGACATCCAGGCGGCCAAAAAACACATGCGGACATGTTTACCATCTTTAGTTATTAAAGAAATTCAAATCAAGACGACAATGAGATATCATCTTACCGCAACAAGATTGGTCATGATCCAGAAAACACAAAACAACAAATGCTGGAGAGGCTGTGGAGAAAGTGGAACCTTCCTTCACTGTTGGTGGGGTAGCAAAATGGTCCAGCCTCTTTGGAAAGCAATCTGGCGCTTCCTTAAAAAAATGGATATCAATATACTATTTGACCCAGTAATTCCACTACTTGGAATATATCCTACAGAATCAAGGCCTTTCACACCAACGGACACATGCACCAGAATGTTTATAGCAGCACAGTCTACGATAGCAAAAAGATGGAATCAACCCAGATGCCCAACAATAGAAGAATGGATAGGTAAACTATGGTACATATACTCAATGGAGCACTACGCTATGTTAAAGAATAATGATGATTCCAGGGAACATCTCCTAACCTGGTTTCAACTGGAAGATGTTATGTTGAGTGAAAGTAGTCAGCGACAAAAGGACAAATATTGTATGAGACCTCTACTATAAGATCTCAAAACAGACTTGTGTATAGAAGAAAAGACTCTTTGACAGCTGCAAGGGAGGGAGGGGGAAGGTTTAGATTAGATAGTTGCTAGAAATCTGGTTGGGAGAAAGTGGTGACAGCACACATTAGAAACAAGAACAACATTAAGCGGACTTTAGCATAACGTGAGTACTCCATCCATCTTAACCCAATATTGCAAGGATAGAGTAGCTGGGGTGGGGGGCAGGGGACCATGCTCTTAGGCAAAATCAAAGCCAATTGGCACAACTAGCATTTTGCTAAGAGAGCTCTCTGCACCCCACATCAGTAAGTGGCGTCTGGGGTCTTGAAAGCTGTCAAGCTGCCATCCGAGGACACAGCAAATGGTCCCAACACAGCAGGAACGGATGCTCACCGAGGACCAAAATGACATGCGGTAAAGACAACTGAGAAGACAGAGAGACCCACAAGAGTGGGTGCCTACATCGACTTGGGACCGGAAGAACCGGATGGTGCCCGACCAACACCAGTGATAGCCACAATGGAGCTCACAGAGAGGAGTCTCACTGGCAACACAGGAATAAAAAGGGTGCATCCTGAGATCTCCACTAAAAGACCTCAACTGATGGTCCAGCGGTTTTGGGTTTCCCCTGAGAGCATAGCCCCCGGCCCTGATGCTGCCCTTACCCATAAATTATAACAAAGGTCCACTCTTTGGACAGGAATGGATTGGACTTGGCAATGCAGAGTGACCATATATTGGATGCACTTTATGGTTCTATACATCTATAGGATATCATCCTGCTGACCTCTGGCTGGAGGAAGGAGAGTGGGTGGAGAGGAGGGGAAAGGAGGCTGTTGGAAGGATGAGACATGTATGAAGCAGAGAAGAATAGTGTGCTGTCACCGGACAGGAAGAGCAGTGGAAGCTGCATATAGGTGGGCATGTAAGTTTATACGGGAATGTACATTTTCACTCAGTCATGTTAAATAAAAAATAAAAAAAACCAAAATGGTATTTTAAATAGCACCAAAACAATGAAGTATTTAGGTATAAATCTAAGGAAACATGTAGAGTATCTGTACATGCAAAACTAGAAATCCCTGATTAAGAAGACCTAAATAAATGCAGAGATATCCCCGTTCATATAGACTGTAAGACTCGAATTGTGAAGACTGAATATTCCCAGCATGATCTATAGTCAATTTGATCCCAACCAAAATTTCAGCAAGCTGCTTTGTATATATCAATAAACTGAATCTAAAGTTTAGATAGAAAAACAAAACTCTTAGAATACGTAACACAATGCTCAAGACAAAGTAAGAGAACTCACTCTATCTAGCATCAAGACGCACTATAAAGCTTCAGTAATCAAGATAGCATACTGCCACTCACTGCCACTGAGTCAGTTTTGACTCACAGTGACCTTGGGTAGTATTGATAAAACCAGTATGTAAATGCTCACAGCACCTTTATTTATAACTGTCCCAAATTTGCAAGCAGTAAAGAGTTCCTTCAACAGACAGATGAATAAAACACATTCTGTTACATTCATACAATTGAGTATCATTCAGAATAAAAATAATTGAACTGTCAAATCGTAAAAAGACATAAATGAATCTTCAATACCTATTTTTAAGTGAAAGAAGTCTGTCTGTAAAGGCTGCTTTCCGGAAAAGGAAAAATTGTAGCAATACAATTTGTAACAAAAACAAAACAATCATACTGTGATGGAACTATTTTGTACGATAGCATATCATACAACATACATAAAACTTCATTATCACAAAGAGTGAACCTGAATGCATGCAAATTAAAAAAATAATTTAGGAGACTGGAGAACTCCAAGATGGAATATAGCATATGAAAAATCAACTTAATCACGTTGCAAACACGTGAAACAGTATCACTGAAGTGGGTGGGAACAATTTGCTGACCTAAGCAATTTTGGAAGTGGATAAAGAAAAAAGTCAACTGTAC
Source organism: Heterohyrax brucei (assembly GCA_028571685.1). NCBI lineage: Eukaryota > Metazoa > Chordata > Mammalia > Hyracoidea > Procaviidae > Heterohyrax > Heterohyrax brucei. Next base: position 136,317,588 of record CM053150.1, read on the forward strand.
ACAAGCATTGTATTCTAATTCATGTACAGGCATATTTTTACAACCCTGGTACTTCATATGTACACTAGGATTGAACAATTTAGTAAATGCATGACAGAGGGTAGGAGGTGGGTTTCTTGCTGTTGAGGTACAAGTTAACACAATCAATGGACAAAGGCTAAAATGATGCATGGGATAATGGATTATATTTGAAGGCATTGGTACGAACTCGAGTTTAGCTTAATAAGACCCAGATAATCACTTCCAAATATATTTATATATGTGTTAATAAGAGGACTGCATGTTAAGTTTGAGAACTCATCCTAGAAAAAGTGCTACATACCTCATTGCTGAATATCACTATGGTCACATTCAAAGTACTCCCCTTGGGAAGCTATGCACCAACACCAGCACCTAGACTACCCTTCAAATCAATTTTGAAACTCTTTTTCTGGAATAACTATCTGAGCTGTCCTAGTGTTACCCTTGATATGCTGAATGTCATCAAAATGTTTTTTTCCTTTGTCTTCGTGTAAAGAAAAAAATCACCGGGGTCTAGATTAGGCAAGTAGGGAGCGTGTTCCACTGCAGTTATTTGTTTACTGGCTAAAAACTCCCTCAGAGACAACTATACAATTAAGTTTCTGAAGTTGCCACCTTGTGTAATGGCCGTTCCAGGAGGAGTTCCAAAATTGCTTTGAAGGGTGCACTAGGCACTGGCATCAGTGTATAGCTTCCCAAGGGTAGTACTTTGAAGGTGACCACAGTGATATTCAGCAAGGAGGTATGTAGCCCTTAGAACAATTAAGTTTATGGATTTAATTGTCAGATCCCATACTCATATACATATACATACCATTGCTCTATCACCTGAGAGAGTCTAGGAAACTGATTGTGTAGCAGTTAAGAGCTATGGCTGCCAACTAAAACGTCTTCAGGTTGCATCTACCCAGATCTCATTGGAAACTCCATGAGACAGTTCTACAGGACAGTTCTACTCTGCCTATATGGTTGCTATGACTCAGCGTGGACTTGAGAACAACAGTTTTTTTTTGCCCTTTTAGGAGACACTCAATGCTATCAATTGATACAGTGGCTGCAACAAGGGGCTCAAAAAGCCCAGCAATGGGTTATTATTATAAATTTTTTTACAGCAACATGTTAAAAAGGCAATGCAGTGCTTGCTAAAATACTTCACTAGCAAACATACTTACAAAGTGCACATTGTTTACATAAAAATATGGTAGTCCTCAAAACTGTCTAGGTCATCAAAAACAAGAAATAACTGTCATAGCCAGAAGGAGCCTAAGGAGATGATATAATTAAATGTAATGTATTCTGGATGGGATGCTGGAAAAGAACATTAGGTAAAAACATAGAAAATCTGAATAAAGTACGGACTTTAGATAGTAATAATACATCACTGTTAGTTCATTAATTATAAAAAATGCAGCATGTTAATGACAGGGGAAGTTGGGTGACTGGGTATTATGTTAAAAAAAATTTTCTGTAGGTCTAAAACTTCCGTAGTAGAAAAGTTTTCCTTTTTTAAATGAAACATGGATTCTATTTCATAGGTCTGTGAAAGTTAGATGTTATTTCAATATATCTTTCTAAGCAATAACCAGTATATGAAGTCTGACAATTAAGCTCACAAACTTGCCACCATTCCCTTTATGCTGGCTGCACTGCACAAACAACTCGGTGAGGTTTCATAAGCTTCACATAGCAGTGTCTCACAGCTGTGTTCGTGTTGATGTGTGGTGGTATCTTGTTGAGCGGTGTTCATTATTGTTTTTGTGTTTTTTTGCTTGTTGTCATGAAAATATCAGAGCTTGAATTAAGAGCAATGAACAAACATTAAATTTCTTGTTAAACTTGGCAAGAGTGGAAGTGAAGTCAGGGACATGTTAGTCCAAGTTTATAAGGGTAATTCCATGAAGAAAATAGGAGTGTACAAATAGATTAAATGTTTTTCTGAGGGGAGAGAAAGCTTCACTGATGAAGAAAGGTCAGGGCAGCCACTAATGAGCAGAACTGAAGAAAACATTGCAAAGAATTGTCAAATTGTGTGTCAAAATTGTCTACTGATTGTGAGAAACATAGCAGACCAAGTAAACATTGATAGGGAAACAGGAAGATCTTAACTGAAAATCTTGGCATGAGAAAGGTATTTGCAAAAATGGTCCCAAAGGAGCTTACCAACGAACAAAAGTAAAGGAGAGTTAAAGTTTGCCAAGATCTTTTGGAGAGGCAAGACATGTTTGGGGCCCTGTTTAACTGGTGATGAAACATGGGTGAACCTACACAACCTTGAAACAAAGTGTTAAAGTGCACAGTGGACGTTAGTCAGTTCTCCACAACCAAAATTTCCATCAGTCCAAAGCTGACCAAGTCCTAACCTTTTTGGACAATCGGAGGGATCGTTCACTACAAATTTGTACCAAATGGACACTTAAACAAGTTTACTACCTCAATGTGCTGAAAAGGCTGCATGAAAGAGTTAGATGAAAATGACCTGAACTTTTCACCAACAACTCATAGCTTTTGGATCAGGAAAATGCACCAGCTCCCATGGCACTGTCTATGAAGGAGTTTTTAGCCGGTAAATAAATAACTGTATGGGAACACCTTACCTACTCACTTCATTTGACTCTCAATGGCTTCTTTCTTTACCTGAAGATACAGGAAATACTGAAAGGAAAAGATTTTGGTGACATACAGGACACGAAGGATACCAGGATGACAGCTCTGATGGCTATTCCAGAAAAAGAGTTCCAAAATTGTTTTGAAGGATGGACTAGGCACTGGTATCAGTGCATAGCTTCCCAAGGGGAGTTCTTCAAAGGTGACCATAGTGTTATTCAGCAGTGAAGTATGTAGCACTTTTTCTAGGATGAGTTCATGAACTTTATTGCAAACAGCATATAATGACACATTTGGAAAGACTAATAAGTAACTCTTAAATTTTTCAAATTACATGGTCCAGACATTAATAATAGAGAAAGGTTTCAGGTAAAGTGAGATACTTTGAGTGAAGTTTTTTGTTTTTTGTTTTGTTTTTTTTTTAACCTCCCTAGGAGAAATAAAGCACTACAGGAAACTGGCTGAAGAATATATGTAACTGGTTTGGGACTCAAGAGTGACCACCTTGATTTTTCTCAAACTTACCAATAAAATAATCGCCTCTGGACAGTAAACAGTCCAACTTCCATGTACATCTCTTTTAGACATCTTTGATTTGGTGAGAGTGAAATCTGGAGAATGTAAGATAATTCTTCAAATGATACATTTTTCTGTGTGCACAAGAATTCTGTTTGTCAAGGATATAAAAAAGAACAAAGTAGAGACTGAAGTTTTTTGAAAATGTCATTGTGAAAACAGTGAAAATATTTTGATTCTTCTGATAGAACATATTTGAATAAAATAGAGGAGTTGATATTCTTGCATTCCATTTCATTTTTGACAACTTCCAGTTTTCTTAGGTTTATACTCTGCACATTCCAATTATTAATGAACTTTTGCAGCTGTTTCATATCATTTTGAGTCATGCCACATCTGTAAATGAAGATTCTGAAGCTTTATTCCATCCAGGTTGTTAAGGTCTGTCCAACTACAAGGAGGCAACTGTCTACCAGTTGTGTTTTGAGTCTCTTCCAAACTGAGAGGCTCATTTTCCTGCATTGTACCAGACAATGTTCCACTGCTATTCATAAAGTCTTCGCTGGTTAATATTTTCAGAAGTAGACTGCCAGATTCTTCTTCTAAGTCTGTATTAGTCTGGAAGCTCCACTGAAACTTGTCCACGTTGGGTACACTACTCATATTTGAAATGCTGGTGGCACAGCTTCCAGCATCATAGCAACACATATGCCAACACAGCATAACAAACGGACATTATAATGAATTGTACATACATCAATTTTTTTTATCAACAATTAATATTCATCTTTTTACCACTTTTAACTTATCCTAAATATAGGGGGTTTTGTTTTCTAACTTATTTTCAAGTTATAAGAAGTGCATTCAATTAAATATATTGATAAACTACAACTTTTACTTTAAAAAGAGTTGAACAGATTTCAAAGAACAGCTCAAGAAGAAAAAGTAAATTATTACAATGACATCTGGAAAATCCTGAAGATGTAAATCAAAAAGTGAAGAACAAGCTCAGCATTTTTCAATTTGAATGAAGTGAGTAAAAAAAATTAAGCCTAATGTTGCAATATTGAAGGATTCTATGGAGGAAAATATTAAACAACACAAGAAGCATCAAAAGATGATGGGAGGAATTCAGAGCACTATGACAAAATGAATTGATCCATGTTCAACCATTTCAGGAATTTGTGTATGATTAAAAACCAGTGGTCCTTAAGGAAGAAGTCCAAGCCACACCAAAGGCATTAGAAAATAAATAAGGTTCTAGGAGTTGATGGAATTCCAGTTGAGATGTTTCAGCAGATGAATGCAGTGCTGGATGTGCTCACACATCTCTGCTGAGAAATTTGGAGGGCAGCTACCTGGACAATCAACTGGAAGAGATCTGTATTTACGCCTATTACCAAGAAAGATGATCTAAGCAAATATGAAAATTATCAAACAATATCATTAATATCACATGCAAATAAAATTTTGCTGAACATCATTCAAAAGCTTCAGCAGTGTATCAACAGGGAACTGCCAGAAAGTCAACCTGGATTTAAAAGAGGACCTGCAATCGGAGATGAGAGATATCATTGCTGATGTCAGATAGATCCTGGCTATCAGAGAATACCAAAAAGATGTTTATCTGTGTTTTATTAACAACACAAAAGCACTTTACTGTGTGGATCATAACAAACTGTAGATCATGTGACGAATGAGAATCGTGTTCATGAGGAAATTATATTCAGACCAACACATGAATATTGGAACAGAACAAAAGAATATGGCATAGTTGAAAGTCAGGAAAGATGTGTCTTAGAGTTGCATCATTTTAGCGTGCTTACTCAATCTGTATGCACAGCAAATAATGTAAGAAGATACATTATATGGCATCAGGAGTGAGGAAGGCTCATTAACAACCTTCAGTAATGGGTTGGATGTTGGTGCAAACCAGCAAATAGAAGACATATTCTAGAAAGCTATTCAACAGATGATGCTAGAAGATAAAAATAAAACATCATTTGAATATATTAAAAATTATAAGCTTTTCTAGGGTTCTAATGTCACTCAATTTCACCTAAAAAGAGAAAATAATGTTTACTAACAAATTTGTACTTCAAGACTGATCCCAGGGAAGCTAAATGTGGATATGCAAATACTAACTTTGAAATTATTATCTGAGAAGAACTATCTGAAGATAAGTTTGACATTTAAAAATGTGTTCTGGGGGCAGAGTTAACATGGTGGACTAGATACATGTCTCCTTGATCCCTTTGAAAACTAAGACCTGGATTGACAATTGAAAGGAGCTTTCTGGACACCCAGTGACCCTTACGACATGGCATGGGACCATCACTCTGGAATATATGCCACTAAGCAGGAAACTTCCTCTCTACCACTGAATTCTGTTCTTGCTGAGAAGACGGCACACTGGAGCCAAAGGTATTTGGTGCTTTTACCTTTTTTCATCTGTCAGCCAGCTGGCAGGGGAGAGGCATGGGCCAGCAGCTATATTGATACACAATCCTGAAGGGAACTGCGTGTCCCACAGCAGAGAGACAGGGTGTGGGATGGCAACATTTTGAGATCCTGGTGGTGGGGATATGACAGCCCCTTCACCCTCACTTTTTGGAGCCTAGCCATAGATCTGCTTCTTTCTCAGCAGGAAGGGAAGCTTGACCAACACACTAGCTTGTTCACCTGGGAGGCAGAGTTACCCAATCAGAGGCCTCACCAGGAGCTAATTCATAGTCTGGGAGACTGTGCTAGCCCAGAAAGTGCTTTCCTAGAGGAAGGGTTGTGTTTAATGCGGTGTTGCCTCATGGGTGGCTTGTGGCAGGCAGTGATTGTCGCGCAGTGGTCCATGCCTATTGTGATCTGCACTATAGCATCTCAGGATGGCCTAAGAGGAGCCACCGCTGTCAGCCAGAAAGAGAGGCCTAACATACCTGGCACCTCACTGATTTTGCTAACAGGTAACTTTTAGCTTTTCAAAATAAAACTGCCTGGAGAAATAACTCATATGCAGCCCAAATGCATCTCTTCCAGCCTTTACTGACCCACATCATAAGGTTGGCTGACAACCCCCCAGTGTCTCCATAAGAAAGACAGTGTCTTTGCCAGCCAGGAGGCAGAGCCTGCCACACCACAGAATCCAATAAAGCCAGTTACTAGAGTATAAAGAGGTAGCTTGTGACCAACTTCCTTCTCAGAACTACAACTCAGCTCCTGTTAAAGTAACACCAGAGAAACTAAATGGCCTCTAGATTTCCCAAAAGCAACAGATCACTGCCAGGCATTTAAGGCAATATCTGAACACAGACCCAGAATACTCCCAAAATGAAGACTCAAAAAAATTTCCCAGATGGAGAAGCCTTTCTGAAACTATTAGAGGTCGAGTACAAAAGTATTATATATAGACCCCTCCTAGAGATTAAATGAAATGCAGCAGAATAAAATGAAAAATTAAGCAAGCTACTCAAACTGATGGAAGGAACATCAACATTCTGAAATCTGACAGATCAATAACAGCATTTGAGAATTAGAAAATTTAATTCAAAGCCAAAAGACCAAACTTCACGCATTGGAAATTAGAATTTGTGACCTTGAAGATAAAGCTATTGACACCAACATTTATGATGAGAAATCAGAGAAAAGAAATAAGAAAAATGAAGAAGCACTAAGAAACATGTGGGACTCTATCAAAAGGAATAATCTACAATAATTGAAATCCCTGAACAGGGAGGGATAGCTGAAAACACAGAGAGTATTGTTGAGTTGCTGACAGTAAACTTCCCTGAAATTAGGAAAGAAGAGAACAGAGATATCTGAGACATATATCAAACATCACAGTAAATAGACCATAAAGAAAGACACAAAGACATATTATAATTAAGTGTAATAAATTGAATCATAAGCAGAAACTCTTAAAGGTAGCAAGACACAAAGCAAAGCTAACAGAGGGAAGACCTGTAGGCTTTCATCTAACTTCTTGGCAGAAATGATTGTTAGTATGGAGACAGTGGAATGACACGTTTAAAGTCTTGAAGGAGAAAAACTTCCAAACAAGGTTTATATAGCCTGCAAAACTGTCTTTCAAATATGAAGATGAAATTAAGACATTCAAAGATAAACAGAAGCTCAAAGACATTGCAAAAACCAAAACAAAACTACAAGAAATAATGAAAGAAGCTCTCTGCTTGGAAAAACAAAACCATTAAGTGTATATTTAAGGAGGCAATGAGAACAAACATACAGAAACTTACCCAGTTAGGAAAGACAAAAAATTCATCAGAGCTACAACATTAAAAGAAGGGAATCAATGAACTTACCATGAAAACTAAGATACCATCACATTAAAAAGAGGGATATACTACAGTTGTTATAGTCCTTTCAGATTGAGAGGAAGTTAATAAGACTTGTAGAAGCTAAAGTTGGATTTAAACTCAGATCATTAAGGAGGATTATAGGGGTAGCCACAAAGCACAATAACAATGCAACACATCAGAACAGGAACTATGATACAGGAGCCTCAACAAACACAAAACCACCACTGAAAAACATGAAAATTCAACCCATAAAGAAGAATGACCCACAACAGAATATTAAGAGCAACAGAGAAACTACCAACACAAAAATAATCACTTCAAAATGACAGCACTAAACACATACCTGTCAATAATTACACTGAATGTAAAGGATCTGAATGCTCCAGCAAAGAGACAACGAGTGATATCTTGGATCAAAAGACACAACACATCTATATGTTGCTGACAAGGAACACATGTTAGACTTAAAGATATGAACAAACTGAAAATTAAAGAATGGGACAATATATACCAAGATAACAATACACGAAGAAGAGCTGATGTGGCAATATTAATCTCAGATAAAAGAGATTTTAATATAAAATCCACCACCGTGGACAAGAATGGACAGTATTTATTGCTGAAAAGTTCAGTATATAATCAGGATTTAACAATATTAAATATTTATGCACCCAATACTAGAACATCTAAATACACTGGAGAAATACTGACTACACTGAAAAATGTGATAGATCACTCTACAATAATAGTGGGAGACTTCAACACTCCACTTTCAGTAATGGACAGAGAAAACCTCAGCAAGGACACAGAAGATCTTATTGCCACAATTAACCAATAAGGCCTCATCAACATATACAGAACTTTATATCCATCAACAGATAAGTACACCTGCTTCACCAATGGACATGAAACATTTTCCAGAATAGACCATGTGTTATGACATAAAGCAAATCTCAACAAAATCCAAATCATTGAAGTATTTCAAGACATCTTCTCAGACCATAAAGTCATAAAAGTCAAAATCAATAGCAGAAAAAACATAGATACGAATTGGAACTCATGGCACCTGAACAAGACTTTGCTCAAAAAGCCATGGGTTATAGAAGAAATCAAGGATGAAACAAAGAAATTTAGATTTAAATGAGAATGAAAACACATCATATCAGAACCTATGGGATACAGCCAAAGCAGTGATCAGACGTCAGTTTATCTCTGTAAATGCACATATCCAGAAGGAAGAAAGCACCCAAACCAAAGAATTAACCCTACAGCTTGAAGAAATAGAAAGAGAGCAAAGGAGAAACACTTCCAGCACCAGAAGAAAACAGATAATAAAGATTAGAGCAGAAGTGAATGAATTAGACAATAGAAGAACAACTGAAGAGATTAATAAAACTGAAAGCTCTTTTTTTTTTTTTTTTTTTTTTTAAAGATCAACAAAATTGACAAACCACTGGCTAAACTTACTAAAGAAAAACAGGAGAGGAAACAAGTAACCTGAATAAGAAATGGAAAGGGAGAAGTATAAACAGATTCAACAGAAATCAAAAGTATCATAACAGAATACTATGAAAGACTGTACTCTAAATAACAGATTTGAAACCCTAAAGGAAATGCATAAATTCCTAGATTCATATGATCTACCAAATTTATCACAAGGAGAAGTAGAACAACTTAATGAACCCATTATGAAGGAAGAGATTGAAAAAGTCATCAAAAAATTACCAACCAAAAATAGCCCTGGCCCAGGTGGCTTCACCACAGAATGCTACCGAGCTTTTAGAGAACAGTTAACTCCAATACTACTGAGACTATTTTACAGCATAGAAAGGGATGGAATACTCCCAAGTTCATTCTATGAACCCAGCATAATCCTGATAACAAAGCCAGGGAAAGATCCCACCAAAAAGGAAAACTACAGGCCAATATCACTCATCAACCCAGATGCAAAAATCTTCAACAAAATTGCATAAAATGTGACCAACCACATAAATAACACAAATTATGAGAATTACCTGATTTTGTCAATTGATGCAGAAAAGGCATTTAATGAAGTCCAACACCCATTCATGATAAAAACCATCAGCAAAGTAGGAATAGAAGGCAAATTCCTCAATGCAATAAGGGGCATCTATGTAAAGCCAACTGCCTGCATCATCCTGAATGGAGATAGACTGAAAGAACTTCCCTTTAAAACGGGAACTAGACAACAATGCCCACTCTCACCACTTCTATTCAACATTGTACTAGAAGTTCTGGCCAAAGCAATCAGACAAGACAAAGAAATAAAGGGCATCTACATTAGCAATGAAGAAGTTAAAATCTCCGTACTTGCAGATGATATGATTGCATATGCAGAGAATCCCAAAGAATCCATAAGTAAACTACTTGTAATAATAGATCAGTAAAGTATCAGTTTACAAAATGCCAGCCAGCCAAGTACCATCGAGTCAGATCCAACTCATGGTTACGAAATAAACGTAAGTAAATGAGTAGGATTCCTTTATACCAACAAAGAGATCATTCAAGAAGAAATTACCAAATCAATACCATTTACTATAGCCCCCAAGAAATAAAATACCTAGCAATAAATCTAACTAGAGAAATGAGGGGCCTTGATACAAAGAGAACTACAAGATCTTACTGCTAGAAACTAAAAGAGACTTAGATAAATGTAGAAATCTACCCTGTTCATGGATAGAAAGACTTAACATTGTGAAAATGTCTGTTTTATCCAAAGTCATCTACATATACAAAGCAATCACAATACAAATTCCGGTGACATTTTTTAATGAGATAGAGAAAAAAAATCACCAACTTTGTTTGGAAAGGGAAAGGGAAAAAGGGAAAGGGAAAAAGGAAAGGGAAAAAAGGGAAAGGGAAAGGGAAAAAAACTCAACATAAGCAAAGCACTACTGAAAAAGAACACTGTAGGAGGCCTCTCACTACCTGACTTTAGAACCTGTTACACACCACAGTAGTCAAAACAGCCTGGTATTGGTACAAAAAGAGACATAAAGAGCAATGGAATAGAGTTGAAACCCCAGAGATGACACCATCCTCCTATGAACAGCTGATACTTGATAAAAGCCCTAAGACTCTAAGCCAACATCAAGTGCCGTCGAGTCGGAGCCGACTCAAGACTCTGAAGTGGGATAAAAACAGTCTCTTCAACAAATGGTGTCATGAGTTGAATTGTGCTCCCCCAAAATGTCTGTGTTGATTTGATTTGGCACCAATATGGTGCCCTTCCTCCCATGTGTTGTGAATCCTGCCTCTGTGTGATTGATGATGGAAAATAGGCAACAGTTGTGTTAGTGAGGCAGGTCTCAAGCTACAAGCTTAAGACACAAGGGAGAGAAGTGAGCAGAAGTTGGGAACCTCATACCACCAAGAGGGAAGCACCGAGAGCAGAGCACGTCCTTTGGACCTGAGGTTCCTGTCCCGAGATGCTCTCACTGGATTTGGAGTCAGCCTACTGAACTGTGATAAATTCTCTTACTGAATGGACTTACAATTTGTAAATGGATTTGCAGCTTACTGGACTGTCTCAGTAAAGCTTCTCTACATAAAACCTTCCACTTGTGGTATTTTCTGTTGGAGCAGTACCAGGTGACTAAGACAAATGGTATAGGCAAAATTGGTTATTCATCTCCAAAAAATTGAAACAAGATCCATATCAAAAACCAACTAAAATTGGGTGAAAGACCTAAGTATCAAACCTAAAATGATAAATATCACTCAAGGAAAAAATAGGGTCAACAATGGATGGTTTCATACACAATTTAGACAGACTTCAAAATCTGACAAAGCATGATCAACAGAAGAAAAAATAGATACTAAGAAGAAAAATAGACTACTAAGAATCAAACACTGTTGCTCATCCAAAGACTTTATCAAAAGAATTAAAAGACCACCCACAAAATGGGAAAACATATTTGGCAACTATATGTCAGATTGACGTCTGATCTCCATAATCTACAAGGTACTGCAAAATATCAACAAGAAAAAGAGAAATAACTCAATTAAGAACTGGGCAAAGAAGATGGGCAGACACTTCACTAATGAAGACATCCAGACAGCCAAAAGACACATGTGAAAATGCTTATGATCATTAGGTATTAAAGAAATCCAAATCAAAACTACAATGAGGTACCATGTCACTTCACCAAGGTTGGCCATAATCCAAAAAACACAAAACAAATGTTGGAGAGGCTGTGGAGAGATTGCAACTGTCCTACATTGCTGGTGGGATTTCAAAATGGTACAACCTCTTTAGAAAGAGGTTGGCATCTCCTGAAAAAGCTGGAAATAGAGATACCATTTGTTCCAGTAATCCCATTGCTTGGAACATATCCTATAGAAGCAAGGGCAGTTACATGAACAGATACATGCACATGAATGTTTACTGCCAGCACAGTACACAGTAGCAAAAACATAGAATCAACCCAGATACCCAACAACAGATGAATGGATGAACAAACTATGGTACATAGACTCAATGGAACACTGTGCAATAATAAAGAACAATGATGATTTTAGGAAGCACCTCAACCTGGTTTCAAATGGAAGACATTGCGTTGAGTGAAATCAGTCAGTGGCAAAAGGACAAATATTATATGAGACCCCTACTATAAGGACTTGAGAACAGACTCATGTACAGAAGAAAAGACTCGTTGATGGTACAAGTGAAGGGAGAGAGGGAGGGAGAAGGATAGTATAAATTAGACAGTTGATAGAAATTTGGTTGGATGATAGCACACAGTGATAGCACACACTAGAAAGAAGATCAGCTTAAATGGACTTCAATATAAATGGAAAACTCTTCTAATCTAAGCCTGATGTTGCAAGGATATAGTAACAGGGGTGACGATCAGGGGACCATGGTCTCAGCGGACATTGGGGCCAATTGGCATAATTAGCCTATTGCCAAGAGTGTCTTCTGCACCCCATATTGTTGAGTGGCATCTGGGGTCTTAAAAGCTAGCAAGCTGCCATCTGAGGTACAACAAATAGTCCCATCTCAGTTGGATCAGATGATCACCAAGGACAACAAAGACGTAAGACAAAAAGAGTCAGAAGACAGAAGGACCCATATGTATGGATGACTGTGTATCAACATGTGATCAGAAGAACTAGATAGTGCCCAGCCACCACCAATGACAGCCATGATGGAGCACACATTGTCGGTTCCCAATGGCAACACAACAAAAAGAGGGGTGCACCTCAAGAACTCCACTAAAAGACCACAATTGACGGTGCCATGGCTCAGGACTTCCCCTGGGAGCATGGCTCCTAGACCTGCTGCTGCCCCTGATCATTAATCATTACTAAGGTCAACTCTTTGAAAAGGAATTGATTGGACTCTGACACAAAGTGACCATATGGTGTGTCCACTTTATGGTTCTGTGTATATACAGGATGCCTTCCTACTGACCACTTACTAGAAGGCAGAGGAGAGAGTGGAGAGGAGGGGACAGGAGATTGTTAACAGGATATGGCATTTATAGAACAGAAAGGAAGAGTGTGCTGTCACTGTTAAGGAGACAGTGCAGTGCAGATAGGTGGGCATGCAAATTTAACTGGGATTGTATACTACTTTCACTCAATCACAATTAACAAAAAAATGTATTATATTTTATCGTGGTTAGAAAATGTTGACATGCTAATGAAAGATGACAAAAGAAATTTTGTATTTTCTCACACTGAAATAAAAGGATTTTTCAAGATTTTATACCCTTCCCATGATTTTTTTTGGTCCTAACAAGCAAGCAGCTAGTGTTCAGTTTCAGAAGTAGTTTTTTTTAATACAAGAAAAGATATATAGTGTCACGGTAAATAGACAGGAGCATCTAATATGACATTGTGCTCTGTTGCCATTTTTCTGACTGTACAGTTCTAGTAAAATTTAATACACTTTTAATGCCCTTAACAGCCTCCAAAAATGTATCTCATAAGTCAAAAAATAAATATATTGAAGCTTTAAATAATAGCTTAGAAGAAGCAAATTTACTGAAGTTAAAGAAAATAAGATTTCTCAGGAAACAGAAGAAAAACAGGAAGGAATGTTGTAGTCCAAAGATTACATAAATGAGTTTGGTAACCTTTGGGTTTCTAGTTTTATTTTTCTCAACTGTAACCTAGGTCTTTGATAACCTGAAGAGATATGCACACTTGACCACAGTTGCTGCTCTACCTGGTTTAAATAGTTGGCTATTCCTTAGGAAATCCATTATAATTCTGCTTCATGATCTTTGACAGCGGTAAATCCCAATAACAAAGGCAACTCATCTTAGGTTGAGTTTTCTAGGGAAGCAAAACCAGTAAAACGTATAGTATGTACAATTAACAAAAAGGAAACAGTTCATGCAGTTGCAGAAGCTGAACCATCCCAAGTCCTGGCACAAGCCCCATGTGGCCATGGGAGCTGGTGAAACTAAGGTTAGCAGGTCAGAGATTAGAGTTCTAGCTCACAGGCTGTGTAGATCAGAAATTCTCAAGCCGTTGGGGAAGACTGTAAGGTTTCTGCTGATTGATGGAGCTGCAGAAGCTGGTGAACCCAAGATCAGCACATCAGGGAACAGAACTGTCACTCACTGGCTGTGAGTGTTGATGAATCCAATTTCTGCTAGTTCAGATTCCAGGAAACAGACACAAAAAGAAAAGAGCACAGGAGCTGCTGACAACAGTAGCAGACCAGAATTAAACAGTGGAAGGTGTAGAAGTGAGAGTGGAGGGGTGGGAAGCCACCACAGGCCCCGCCCCTGTGACTTAATACAGCTGCCAAACACGGAGAGTATTTGTCCAGCGAAGATGACAGTCTTAACCACCGCAGTCCAACCCTTGTCAACTTGGCATCTGCACACATCTTCCTTACCATCCATAGTCTCTGAAGGAATATAATTTACAAAGTCATACTTATGTCTAACACTACAACTAACACAAGTACAACTTAAAATGCATTAGGCCCATTTACATCTTATATTTTATAAGCAAAAATATCTGATACACACATACAAACCAGAAATACTCATAATAATTATAGTCCCCTTTCTGCACTGGTCATATGGCCATAACCGGTATCTAGAACCACCTTCTTCTGCAACCCATTCTGTATTCCCTTTGCCTCACCAACACCTCAGGCGGTCGTGGTTCCTCGTCTGGTGAGGTGACCCAAAATTTCATTGCTGAACGCTCTGGGCTATTAGAAGTCATTTTGGAATTAGTGTGGTATAGTTTTCCACTGACTTTAATCACAAGACGTGGTAGTACTAAGATACATCATAAAGGATCTCCTGCTTTCCAGACATACTCTTCTTTACCTTCATTATGTAATGTCAATCCAATTTCATCTTGGTAATTAGGATCAATCACACCAGCCAATATAGTAACTTCCTTTTTTGTCTGTTGAGCCAAAAACTCATCCAGCCCAAAATGGCCTCATGGGAATTTCAGCTTCCAGTTCAATGAAATTCTTGTTGTTTTTCCAAGTGGCAGCATTCTTACCTTTGGAGCTAACATTTAGACCTGCAGAGCATAAGGTCATGGGGACAGGAAACAAAAACCTTGCAAGTGGGTCACTGGGGTTAATAGTGAGTGGTGCCACTCCCATTTCCACCCCTTAGTTCCTGGACCTGTGAATCTGCGTTATGGGAGAAACCACACCATATATCAGATGCTCTTTTAGAGCAGATACAGCCTCCTGGAGAACAGTTCCCCAATCCTACAAGGTATTACCACATAGCTTGCAGTGTAATTGTGTCTTTAGGACCATTCCATCATTCTGTCAAGCCAGCTGCTTGAGGATGATGGGGAACATGGTAAGACCAGTGAATTCCATGAGCATGTACCTACTGCCACACTTCATTTGTTGTGAATTGAGTCCCTTGATCAGAGGCAATGCTGTGTGGGATACCATGACGGCGGATAAAGAATTCTGTAAGTCCACAGATGGTAGTTTTGGCAGAAGCATGGCATGTCAGGAAGGCAAATCCATTCCCAGTATAAGTGTCTATTCCAGCAAAGGACAAAACTCTCTCCTATCCATGATGGAAGCAGTCCGATGTAATCAGACTCTATTGGTCTCTACTGCTGGCAGATTAGGCACTAAGCAATGTTTGCAGCCAAGTCATCCTTGATGAGTAGAAGTCCATGTTGCTGGGCACAAGCATAATACCCATCCCTGCCACTATGGCCACTTTGTTCATGATCCTATTGAGCAATGGTAGCAGTAGCTGGAAAAAGAGTATGAGTGGTTCCCACAGAATGCATCGTGTTATCCACTTGATTTTTAAACTCATCGTCTGCTGAGGTCACCCTTTGGAGAGCATTCACATGAGACACAAATATCTTCACTTCTTGGGCCCTTTCAGAGAAGTCTATTCATATAACTCTTTCCCATAAATCCTTGTCCCCAATTTTCCAGTCATGTTCCTTCAAGTCCCCAACCATACAGCCAAGCTGTCAGCCACAGCCCATGAATCAGTATACAATCACACATCTGGCCGTTTCTCCTTCCAAGCAAAGTGAACAACGAGATGCACTGCTTCAAGTTCTACCCATTGGGAGAATTCACCTTCACCACTGTCCTTCAAGGAAGTCCCAGAAAAGGTCTGTAGTGCTGTTGCTGTGACTTCCATGTGATGCCAGAATATTGTGCAGAACCATCTGTAAACCAGGCACAAGTCTTCTCTTCCTCAGTTAACTGGTCATAAAGAACTTCCCATGTGGCCATAGGTGCAAACTGGGAGATGGAAGGTAATGGTACAGGAGTGGAGACCATGGGCATTTGGGCCAATTGCTTGTGCAACTTACTTGCGCCTTCAGGTTGCTCCAAAATCCTAAAGGTTTGCACTGTGAATCACCAACAGGGGCTTGTCAAAGTCTCCAAGCAGCATCTCTATCTGCCACTGATACTTCAAGCACCATTGTATCAGCTGGATCATGTGGCAGAGAAACTTACACAGCAGCTTGAACCTGTTGCAGAGCCTTCTCTTATTCTGGGCCCCACTCAAAAGTAGCAGCCTTTTGAGTCATGTGGCAAATAGGCCAAAGTAGTATGCCCAAATGAGGAATATGTTGCCTCACAAATCCAAAGAGACCCACTAGGCACTATGCCTCTTTTTCAGTTGTTGGGGCAGACAGGTACAATGATTTATCCTTCACTTTAGAAGGAATAGCACGACATAACCCACACCACTGGAACCCTAGAAATTTCACTGAGTTGTAAGGTACCTCAATTTTTGTGAGATTAATTTACCACCCTCTAGCACACAAATGTTTGACTAATAAAGCCAGAGTCACTAACACTTCTTCCTTACTCGGTCCAATTAGCACAACGTCATCTGTATAATGGACCAGGGTGAAACCTTGTAGAAGAGAGAGACAATCAAGTTCTGGCAGACTAAATTATGACATAGGGCTGGAGAGTTAATGTAGCTCTGAAGCAGGCAAGTGAAAGTGTATTGCTGGCCTTACCAGCTGAATGCAAACTGCTTCTGGTGGTCCTTTGAAATAGGTATAGAGAAGAAGGCATTAGCCAAATCAATAGCTGCAACATAAGTACCAGGAGCAATTAAACTACTTCTGGTACAGCAACTACAATTGGGCACCACCTGGTTAAGTTTGTAACAATATATTGTCATTCTCCAAGACCCATCTGTTTTTCTCACAGCCCAAATAGCGAAGGTCAATGGGGATGTGGTGGGAATCACCACAGCTTCATCCTTCAAGTCCTTGATGGTAGTAATTTCTGCCATCCCTCCAGGAATGCAGTATTGCTTTTGATTTAACATTTTCCTACGCAGGAGCAGTTCTAGTGGCTTCCATTTGATTTTTCCCACTGTAACCCTCACTCCATTTGTCAGGGACCCACCATGGGGGTTCTGCCAGTTGCTGAGTATAGGTATTCTAATTGTGCTTTCTGGAACTGGTGAAATCACTACAGGATGGGCTTGGAGACCCACTGGACTTACTGTGAGATGACATAACCCAAGATTCCATTAATAACTTGACCTCCATATGCCCCTACTCTGACCGTTGGGCCACAGTATTGTTTTGGGTCTCCCGGAATTAATGTCAGTTCAGAGTTAGTATCTAGTAGTCCCTGAAAAGTCTGATTATTTCCTTTTCCCACTGAACTGTCACTCTCATAAGAGGCTGTAGATACCTTTGGGAAAGGGTAGAAGAAAGATTAACAGTATAAATTTTTGGCAGGGCTTTAGAATCCTTCCTCAAGGGGACCTAGGTTCCTCTTCATTCAAGGGGTGTGGTTTCTTAAACATTCTCAAGTCTTGGAATTGATGGAGAGACTGTGACTCAATTCAAATTAAACTGCTGTTCATTTGACCGAGAATTCATCCATTCATACAGAACAAGTAAATATTTATTATTTCTTATCTATTTCATTCCTAGGGACACTGTGACTAAGTAGCCAACTCTGTAAGTCCACATGAGTCAGACTATTCTGGTGACTATTTTGCATCTGCTGTCCATTGCTGTAAGCATGCCCCCCTTGTCTTTGTCTTTGTTGTTGTCTTTGTGTCTTTGCCTTTGAGTACAACCACTTGACCTCTGCTACCACAGGGTCCAATCAGCCTCATTGTAGTTAAGTGTCTTAATTCAGTCAGGGCAGCTCCCATTGTCATATCTGATTTACATAATGTAGCAATCCCAGCACTCTTCAAGGATGTGGGAGCTCCCTTCACAAGTTTGTTTCTCACAGTTGTGGTATAAGTTGTGTCCTCTAGGCATTCTAGGTGTGGATTTGAAGGTCTGACCTGATAAATCCACTCTAGCATGTCAGTTTCCCTAGGCCTTTAGATACCTTCTTTTACAATATACCAAGACAGATCTGGCAGTTCAACTTGATTTAAAGTAGACCACCGCATAATCCATGCTTCAGCAATCCAGCCAATTAGGTCCTTTGAATGAAGAATCTGTGCTCAATGGACCCATATCAATAAATTCAGACTGTTCCATCTTTATATTTCTTGCACCATTATCCCACACCCTTATCAGACATTCCCATGCATATTCCCCAGGTTTTTGTTTGTATGTATTAGAAAAGTCAAGTGGTTCCTTTGGAGTACAGTGTACCTGTTCCTGGGTCACACTTTGATCTTCACTTTTCGGGGCTAACTGGGACTTAAGTCTAATTGTAGGTCTAGAAGCCAGACTGGTAGTTTGGAACTGTTTTTAGAACTGTCAGCATTGTTTTCAAAGCTGCCTCAGGCCATGCCCTAGGCAAAGACTTTTTATAGGCAGGGGCTCTTTATAGGCAGCTGGGCTACAGCTAATCTCACTAGATTGGATTTGAGAGGATTATGGCTTTTCTGGGCAGTGTGGTTTAGCATAAAAACAGGAAGTAATCCTTTTACACGCTTCTGGAAGGATATTTACTGAATGTTACAGGCCCAGTGTCTCCAGCTTCCTGATCATCTGTCCATATGTCCCCATTTCAAGTTTCAAGGTCCCATTTCTTTCCAATCAATGCCCTCACTTTAACTTCAGATACCTCTTCAGATTGGCAAATGAGCGGGCACTTCGATTCTGCCACTCTAATGATAAACATCTGTGTTTGGCTTTTGGCAATATCGACTCTGCTGTTACAGGTAACAAGGTTTTCTTTTAAGGTGCAAGTGGAAGCTTTGAAGTCTCCCATACAGCACCTGAGCTTTGATTCTGAAGCCCTGAGCTCATATCTTTCCCTCACCAGTTTGTCTAATGCAAGTAGAACCAGCCAACCAGCTTTGTTACACTTCTCACTCTTACACAATCGGAAGAATATATCACACATACGTTCATCCTGAGCCTCACCTTGCACCATACCTGATCTGTTGTTGGTGCTATTTTGTGGATGTGTGCCACCACGTCATCCCATGGACTAATATGGCACTCTTTACTGCCAGAAAGAGAGTTATCAACGGTGTTAATAATAGCCAGACCAGAGAACCACTTTAGAAGATTCATCTTCTCAATTCTGTTTCTCTAAAACCATTCCACTCTTGGTAACAAATTACCTTAGTCTGGGTTTTCTAGGGAAACAAAACCAGTCACATATTTACGTATAAGGAAAGATTTATATAAAGGAAACAGCCCACACAGTTGTAGAAGCTGAATGTCCAAAGTCCTGGCACAAGTCCCACATGACCATGGTCAGAGAGTAGACCACGTGACCAGGTGACCAGGTCAGAGATTAGATTACTAGATCAGTGGATGTGTAGATTGGAAGATTCCAAGCTGGTGGGTGAAACTGTAAGGTTTTTGCTGACTCGTAGAGCTGCAGGGGCTGGCAAACCCAGGATGAGCAGGTGGTGGGGGGACACAAAATGGAAAGTGTTTCTCTCAGGCCTTCCAGTTCTGCATAGGCCTTCCACAGAAGAGTGAGTCAGCAGTATGCCATACTCTGTTTACACCCAGCTTGGCCTTGAGGGCTCAAATCTGGCAGCCAGCCACTTTTGTGTAAACTGATCTATAAGGTCACTGTGCCATGGTGTAGTCTCTTGCCCACTGCCTTTGGCCACTCTCTGCTGCCTGAGATGTTGTGCTGCCTTACTAAGCCTTTGCTCCAATAAACCTGTCATGACTATACCAGATGAGCCTCTGTCATTACTGGGTCTGCTCAAATCTTGAACCTACATTCCTGACTTTGCACACTTGCTTCCCAACAAGTCAGGGAATGGGATGCTCACTCACCGGCTGTAAGGGTTGATGAACCCAACAGCTGCTAGTTCGTGTCCAGGAATTAGATGCAAAAAAGAAGAGAGCAGAAGCTGCTGGTAGTCTGAGCAGACAGGAATTAGGTGGTAGAAGTCAGAGAGATGAAAACTGAGGGGCAGGAAGCCACCACAGGTGCTGCCGCTGCCACTTGATACAGCTGCCAAACGTGGATAATTGCTGTCCAGTTGAGTTGATGCAATCTCAACCACCACACAACCCAACACATTTGCTTGTAGTGAGCAAACAGACATAATTTTGCACACCCAGTAGGTGACATAAAGGAAGCCTTAATGTGAAATACTACAGTTCCAGAAAAGGTGTAAAATAATTGCTTCAAGGCCATTAATCTCTTGCTTCCTTTGACCTTAGATTTCACCGTCAAATAAAAACACAAATTACATGTATGTTGCTACTGTTAAAAATTCCCCCTTATGATGTTTATCAAAGATCCCAAGGGAGACAGAGAAATGCTAAAATAAGAGCACTTTCAAGTAGTTTATCTGTTCAAGTATATTTTAAAAGATTTGTCCTTTCTTTTTTTAAGATAAAATACTAGGCTAGGAAGTAATATTGAGCAGATGTCTACTTTGTGTTACAGAAAATCATGTAACTATTCTTATGAATCCTTCCATGCTCTTAGGGAAGTTTATATAAGATTCAAATTTTATACTGTTATACCTCAAGATTTTCCTGGTATTAGTGAATAGTTCACAGATTACTGTACACCTAAATCTCAAGAAAATATCTTAAAAGTGGACCTGATGGACCTAATGTAGATGATCTGTGTTTTGCCCTTTTAGTATGGGAGAAATATCAAGTCTATAGACAAATATTAGTCTTGTTCTAGGAATTTGGAATTCATTTTCATTCTGTAGTCATGGGTATAATAATACCTAATCCTGTACATTGTCTAACAATCTTTTTTTGGCTAAATAAAACCTCTATTTGGTTCCAGTGCATAATAAAAGAAAACAGACAATGATTTAGAATTGAAATAATTCCATTTGATTCTCTGTATTGAGTTTTTCTAATTATCTGGGTTATATACAAAGTATCTAGTTGTCCCAAATGACTGTTCTCATTGAGATGTGTCAGAAACACTTACCATCTGAAAAACTTACCATTCAAACGAATCTTATTTTCCTTTACTTTTGCCATTGTTATAAATATGTTTGGGACATGAACAAATTAGAGCCAGAACAAGAGCAGAAATATTCTATTTTTACCCAGGACCCAAGTTTGTTCATTTTGGTTCATTTATTGCTACAGTATGAATAGTTGTTTACCTGTTGTGTAGGGATGTATTTTTTTTAAAAATTAACTTCTATGAAAAAGATTCTGAAATATGCATTTTTCCTTTATTACTACCACATTTACCTAATTTTATAGGCAATAAATTTGGGATTAATTAAGAGAAACTGTCAATCTTAGATGTTGTCTTTTCTGTCAGAACTCAGATAAAGATTGAAATAGCTTGACTACTATAGGATGAAGTTAATTCCATTTTGTTGCTAGGAAGTTTAGGAAATGATATGGACTGAATCGTGTGCCCCCCCCCAAAATGTATCAAAGCTCTGGCCCTTCTACCTGAAAATATGGTCCTGTTTGGAGATAGCATTTTTCTTTTGTTATGTTAATTGTGTCATATCAGAGCAGGATGAGTCCTAACCATAATCATTTCTGAGGGATTCATAAGCAGAAAAGACACACCGACACACACAGGAGAAGATGGAGTAGACAAAGACACACATATGGGAAGATGGATGGCAAAGAATACTAAGGGACTTCTGAGGCTAACAAAAAGCAAGGACCCTGACCTATAACCAATGCCCAGATTTGGGTTTACAGTCTTACAAACTAAGGCAATAAATTTCTGTTCTTTGAAGCTACTCACTAGTGCTATTTTTTTGTTATGCCAACACTAACAACATAGGGCATATTACTGGGGACGCAAAGGAATGATTAACTGATTGCGACCAGGAATATTGATGACAGAAATTAAGCAAACCTATAAAGCCTAACTGATAAAATAACATTTGGAAAAGAGAGAAATATGTATTTCAGGCAAAAGGAATAAGGAATAACACGGAATCAGAGAACACAGAACCATAAGGATATGTGTTCATTAGACAAAGGAATTTCGAAGGAGGGCCAGCCAGCCAGCCAGCCAGCCAGCCAGCCAAGTGCCGTCGAGTCGATTTGCCTTGAAGGAGAGAGGGTTAAAAATTAAACCTTAATAGATTATCAGGCACAGTCTCCTGATTTTAAAGATAAGGAAATTTACAGAGAAACTATTTCGTATAAGAGAACAAAAAATTGACACTTGAATACCAAATTTAAATCTGTAGCTCTAATTCTGTTTCCCAAGATCTTAAGATCCAGGCTCACGCTTTCAACAGTCAATTGCAATTAGTCACCTCAATATCCTATAGGAATCACATAATAACTATGTTTGAAAGCGAACTTGTCTTTTCTCCAAAACTTGTTCTATCACCTAATGCCTCCAGTTTTGCTAGTACTTCCCATCCCCTCACTTTTGTAAACTATAAATTTATATGCCACCCATCATTATTGCTGTTCCAATGTATCATTAGTCACCAGACTAAAAATTTACCTCAGAAGGGTACTCAAATCCAGTCTCTTCTCTCTGCTTCCCTTTACAGTTCTTCATCTACCTCCTAACTGTTCTCCATAATATCACTATTTCTGTGTTATCTGTTTTCCAGATAGCCTGAAAACTTATCTACATGAAAAACAAATTTTAAAAATGTGTACCACTTAAAAATGTTGACAGAGGCAGAGTCAAGATGGCAGACTAGACACATGTCTCTATAATTCCCTCTGAAAACTAAGACCTGGATTGATAATTTCATGGAGACTTCTGGACACCCACTGAGCCCTAGGACATGGCATAGGGCTGTCAGTTTGGATTACATGTCATTGAACAGGAAACTTCTTCTTCACTGACCTCCGCCCTTATTGAATGTCCAGCTCTCGTGGACTGAAGGTAATGGTGGTTTTAACTTTTTTCTTTTTGTTAACTGGTGGCAGGGATTGGGCTTAACTTGCAGCAAAGTTCAGCAGCACTGTTGACATGATCAGTGGGGAGGAGTAGCCATACTTTGAGAGCCCAGCTCTGGACTTAGAGCACCATGGCCCCTCAACCCTCTCTTTCCAAACCTCTGCCATTGATTTCGCTGTTTCTCAGCAGGCAGGAGAGCTTGTATAGGATGCCATCTTGTTTGACTAGGAGGTAGAGTTACCCAAATGGAGACCCTAGCAGGGGCTAATTTCCAGACTAGGAGGCAATGCCAGCCTGAGGAGTGTCTTCCCAGCAGAAAAGCTATGTTTAACACATCCTAGCCTTATGGGTAGGGTCTGGCAGTGTATGACAACAGGACAGTAGCCTTTCTATACTTTGAACTAGATTACAGCATCTGGGGACGGATATAGAGATGCTTCCATTGCCAGCTGGAAATAGGTGGTTTACACACCTGACAGCCTGACTGATTTTTGGAAACTGTCAGATAGTTTTTACCCTTAAAATAAGACTACCTAGAGAAATAACTGTGGTGCAGCCAGACAGCATCTCTTCCAGCCTTGACTGACCCACAACATAGGGTCAGCTGACAGTCCCCCAGTGACTCCATAAGTAAGGCAGTGTCTTTGCCAGCCAGGAGGTAGAACCTGCTACTCCAGAGACTCCACTGGGCCCAGTCACTGGAGTGCATAGAGGCGACTGGTGACCAACTTCTGCTTCAGCACCTGTTAAGGCAACAACAGAGAAACTAGACAACTTTTAGATGCCCAAACAGCAACAGAACTTAGCCAGATACTTAAAGAAAAATTCACCCTTGGCACCAGAAAGCTCCCAAAAGAAAGAACCAAAGAACTTCCCAAAGAAGTCTTCCTGAAACTTTCGTAG
This sequence comes from Heterohyrax brucei, assembly GCA_028571685.1. Lineage (NCBI taxonomy): Eukaryota > Metazoa > Chordata > Mammalia > Hyracoidea > Procaviidae > Heterohyrax > Heterohyrax brucei. The sequence continues at coordinate 136,341,684 of CM053150.1, forward strand.
GCTGAGTACAAAAGAACTATATAGAGAGCTCTCCTAGACATTACACAAAATTCAGCAGAGCAAAATGAAAAATTAAGGAACTTGTTCGAACTGATGGAACACCAGCATTCTGAAATCCGACAGATCAATAACAAAATTAAAGTACAGAAAACTCAACTTAAAGCCAAGAGAACACAACTGAGCAAATGCAAAACAGACTTTCTGACTTGGAAGAGAGAACTGCTGACATCAGCATTTATGAGGAGAAATCAGAGAAAAGAATCAAGAAAATTGAAGAAGCATTAAGAAATATGTGGGACTCTATCCAGAAGAACAATCTATGATTAATTGGATTTCCTGAACATGAAGGGACACCAGAAAACATAGAGTGTTGTTGTTGACTTGTTGATAGAAAACTTCCCTGAAATTGTGAAAGAAGAGAACATAAATATCCAAGATGTGTATCAAACACTACCGAATATAGACACCAAAATAAAGACTCCAAGATATGTTGTAATCAAGCTTAACAAAATGAAACATAAGCAGAAAGCCTTAAAGGCAGTGAGACACAAAGCTAACATTCAGAAGAAAGCCCTGTAGGTTTTCGTTTGACTTCTCAGCATAAACCATGTAGGCACGGAGGCAGTGAGATGGCATGTTCAAAACCTTGAAGGAGAGAAACTTCCAACTAAGAATTATATATCCTGCAAAACTGTCTTTCATATATGAAAAAGAAATTAAGACATTCACAGATAAACAGAAACTCAGAGTCTTTGTAAAAAACAAACCAAAGCTACAAGCAATACTGAAAGAAGTTTTTGGCTTAGAAGAACAAAGCCATTAACTCTATATTTTAGGAGATAATACCAGACACACCATCCAGAAACCTACTCAGTTAGGGAAGGCACAAAACCCAACCAAAGCTACATTCAAAGAAGTGATCCAGTGATCATATCATGAAAACTACAATACTATTACATTAAAAAGAGGGATATACTACGGTAGTTATAGTCTTTCCAGGTGGAGAGGAAGTTAATAAGATATGTAGAAGTTAAAATTGGATTTAAAAATAGATTATTAGGGGCGATCATAGGGGTAACCACAAAGCACAATAAAGATGTGACATATCAAAACAAGAAAAGCAATACAGGAGTCTCCACAAACCAACACCAACACTGATAAGGGCAAAAAATCAACCCATAAAGAAGAATGTCCCAGAACAGAATAGTAAGAGCAACAGAGAAAACATCAACACAAAAATAAGGACATCAAAATGACAGCACTATTGGAAGACATTAGGTTAACTGAAATTAGTCAGTGGCACAAGGACAAATATTGTATGAGACCCCTACTACGAGGACTTAGAAACAGATTCGTGTACAGAAGAAAAGAGTCTTTGAAGGCTGCAAGAGAAAGGAGGGAGGGAGGGAGAGGGCCGGTTACAGATTAGATAGTTGATAGAAATTTGGTTGGGTAAAATCAGTGACAGCACACACTAGAAAGAAGATCAATTCAACTGGACTTCAACATAACCTGAAAACTCTTCCAGTCTTAACCCAACATTGCTAAAACAGAGTAGCAGGGGTGAGGGTCCAGAGACCACGTTCTCAGGGGACATTGAGGCCAGTTGGCTTAACTAGCCTATAACAGAGTCTTCGCCACCCCATACTGGTGAGTGGCGTCTGAGGTCTAAAAGCTAGGAAGCTGCCATCTGAAGCACAACAAATGGTCCCAACTCATCTGGAACAGAGGATCACCAAGGACCAAAACGATGTGGGAGAAAGAGAACCCAGAAGACACAAAGACCCATGTGAATGGGTGACTATATCAACATGTGACAAGAGAACCAGATGGTTCCTGGCCATCTCCAGTGATAGCCATGATAGAGCTCACAAAATTGAGTCCCAGTGGCAGTATGAGAGCAAAAAGATGTGCACCCTGAAAACTCCACTAGAAGACCGCAGATAATGGTCAGAAGGCTTGGGGGTTCCCCTGGGAGTATGGCCCCTAGACTTGATGCTGCCCCTTATCGTAAAACATTAGTGAGGTCAACTCCTTGGACAGGAATGGACTGGACTCAGCGACACTGTGTGACCATGTTGTGTGTTCACTTTATGGTTCTGTGCATCTATAAAGATGTTGTCCTACTGGACTCTTACTAGAGGGGAGTGGAGAGGGTGGAGAAGAGGGGACAGCAGATCGTTAAGATGATAAGACTTGTACAGAACAGAAAGGAGGAATGTGCTGTCACCAGGCAAGAAGCGCAGTCAGAGCTGCACATAGGCGGACATGCTAATTTAAACCAGATTATATACTTTCACTCAATCAAAATAAATAAATTAAAAAAAAAATGTTGAGAGCATGTTGTTGTCTATATTTCCTTTATCATAACTTACAGTGCACTTCACAGTCTGCACTTCATTTGATAGCCTTCTGTTCTACCATGCCCTCTGTGCATACTATGTCTCTGCCAAACTGACTTATCTTTCTGTACATTTAGCAAACCATTTAATCACAGTGAACTTCATATTGCTTCTCTGGTGAGGTAACTTTTCTTCCTTTTTTACCCAACAAGCTCTTACTCATGTTTCAAGACCTTGTTCAAAACAAACTCCTCTATGATCTGTTCCTGTCTCTCACTGCAGAATTAGTTGCTCCATCTTTCACATTCTTTACACTTAGTTCTTGCACTTATGTAAGCATTTTCAGGCAACTGTATATACATACCCCTACTAAACTGTATAGTCCTTGATGACAGGACAATTTTGCAACCACCTTTCAACTTCTAGCACAAAGTCAAATACATTATGTATCCAGTAAAAGCTCATTAGACAAGAAATAAATCTAAGTTTTTTCTAGTCCAGTAATTTCTTCACTATATTATGTACAGTGTGGCTAGAGTATGCAACACATGGAACAGGAACCGGGGAAGTGATGAGAGAAAACTGTGGATAAATTGTATCTAGACTGTGAAAAGATATAAAACTTTTCTTGTGTCTTGAGCACTCTTCAGTTTGTGATTTATCACAACCCATTTATATTTTCACTGCAGCACTTATCAAGTTTTTGTCCACTTATTTTTTCACACATCTATCTGTCTTTACAGAGTATAAGACAAGTAAGAGTAAGATCCATGTTTCATGCATGTACATTGCCAGCACCTAGCAAACTTCCTGGGACTAGAATGTCAATAAATGTCTGGCTATTAAACAAATTCTGGAAACTAAGAGATTTTTCGTTTTTTTTTTTTTTTTTTTTTAGCATAAGAATTACATGTGTGTTTAGATAAGACTCCTGGGATGATGATGTGAAAGTGGACTGGAGAATGGAATGACACAGGCAGGGAAAAGAGGTGGATAGCTGTAGCAAATGTCCTTGTGAATAAAGACCATTCTGAACGAGACCTCCTGAAAAAGAAAGGCAGAGTCAAAAGACCAAGGACCAATAAAAGAACATTTCAAAACCCATAGTTTGAGAAAAGAGATGGCTGTTGTTAACAAAAGGGTAGTGAATGTTGAGTGGTAGAACTCTCAACTTCAACGTGAGAAACCTAGGTTTGAATCTGGGCCATCATGCCTCATGTGCAGACACCTCATCTGTCAGTGGAGGCTAGTGTGTTGATAAGATGTGGAAGAGGTCTCAGTGGAGCTTTGAAATGGAGACAGGCTAGGAAGAAAGGCCTGGAAATCTGTTTCCAAATACTAGCCAATGACAACATTATAGACCACAAGAATTTGATCTGCAGCTGATCAGGGGGATGGCACAGGACTGGACCGTATTTGGTTTTACATGGGTCACTATGAGTCAGCCATGTCTCCATGGCAAGTAACACCAACAACGTTGTTTACAATACTGAGTAAACAGTTTTAGGAGACATTCTTTATCAGCTATTCTGCATGTAGAGAAGGCAGTAGCAGCTTCATACAATTATGCTCACCTGGCGTTTTGAAGTATTATCGAAATTTGTGATCAAGGTCAGTATTAAGCTTGAAGATTTGGTAGACATAAGCATAGAGGTAATGTTAGATATCATAGAAACAGATAATTCTAAACACCTAAAAGAGGATAGAAAAAGATAGGTGAGAATATAAATATCAAAGTAATGTATTTGGTTTTCATAGAATGTACAGTTGATTATTTTCTTCAATCTTGTATGTATGTGAGAAGTTTTGTATAATTTACTAGTGACATGACAATTAACTATGATTTTGCATAATTATAAGAAGAAATATTGGTAATTGTGAAGGCTATGTAAAGCAAACTGCTGAGCTAATAAATCTTGTGATTAATTAGCCCTAATAAAAAAGTTAACTTCCTACATTCAACCATAAATTTGTGTTAGTACCATTTTTTTTAATTTTTAAAAGAATATATTTTAAAAATGCCACAGATGTCTGAATAATAGTTATTTTCTATGCTTAGCTCTAAGGAAACTCTATTAACAATTGTACTGTGTAAATTATAATGAGAGTCTTATATTACAAACTCCTTTGTTCACTTGTGATCTCCAGATCATCATCACAGAAATGTTCTTAATTAAATGTCTCAATGATGGAGGTGTCAGTGGTTCAATCTCAGTATGTTGGTTCTCATCTCCTTCAACCCTCGCTATACATTGGGATTCACTGGGGAGCAGTTTGAAAAGCACTATTGCTGAGACACCAGATACTAAGATTGTTGTTGCTTGATTAGTTTATACTTGGGTGAATCACTGTTATTTTTCCTAATAAATACAGCTGAGAATCACTGATCTATACTCCCTCTCGTTACCCAGAAAATCATCTACATGCTCTAAAATTTTATCATCAGGCCCAATCTTTTATTCTCCTTAGCTACAGATTAATATAAAGAAATAAAAATCCTCACAACTAGACCAGTAAACAACATCATTACAAATAGCGAAAAGATGGAAATTGTCAAGGATTTCATTTTAATTGGATCCACAATTAACACCCGTGGAAACAGCACTCAGGAAATCAAATGACACATTGCATTGGGCAAATCTGCTGCAAAAGACCTCTTTAATGTGTTAAAAAAGCAAAGACACCACTTTAAAGACTAAGGTGCATCTGTCCCAAGCAAGCTATGGCGTTTTCAATGGCCTCGTATGTATACAACAGCTGGATGATGGATAAGAAAGACTAGAGAAGAACTGACACCTTTCTATTATGGTGTTGATGAAGTATATTGAAAATACCATTAACCGCCAAAAGAATGAACAAAACTGCTTTGGAAGAAGTACAGCCAGAATGCATATTAGAAGCAAGGATGGTGAGATTGCTTCTTACACAATCTGGACACGCGATGAGTAGGCATTAGTCTCTGGAGAAGTACATCATACTCCTAAAAATGGCGGCCACAAAAGAGAAGATTTCAGTGAGATGAACTGACACAGTGGCTTTCACAATGTGCTCAAGTAAAACAATGATTGTGAGGGTGGTGTAAGACCAGGCAGTGTTTTGTTCTATTGTACCCTGAGTCCCTATGAGTCAGAACCAACTCAGTGGCACTGAACAATAGATTAACATACTCAAATGTTGGTTCAACAACACAAAACATTTAAAAATAAACTCTTGACTAGTCCCCCAACAACTGTATCTCCACAATTCACCATTCACCCGCTTACATGCAATAAATACAAAACAATCTGACATCTCTCACTTTCCCTTCTAGCACTCTTGATCTCCCAGGTTACATTTCTGTCCTCTCACAATATACTCTTCATATAGTGAGACTTTAAAAACATAAATTGCATGATGTGTTTAATATCTTCTAATAACTGTATTATATTTATAATTAAGTTACATCTCTTCCCAGGGCTTTGGAGGCCTCCTATGATCTAGCTGCTGGTTACCTACCTGATATCCCTCATAACTTTTTTCTCTCTCACAATTTAACTGCAGCAAAAAGAATTTGATTTCTATGAAAACATTCTCTTACAATTCCTGTCTTTATTTTTTTTTATTTATATGTTCCTTTCCAGTCTAGAAAATTAAATACCATAAAATCTTCAACCACATGCATTTAATAGAAAATGCTGTGAGTCAGAATCTACTCAACAGCAGTAGGTTTTGGTTGTTTGGGTAAGTCATTATGTCAAAGAAGTCAAGCAATTTGGTACTTATCCCCAAATAGGAAAAAGTTAGACTCATATATACGCATGCCTGGGAATACTAATGCTTAACAATACAGCACACATGATACAGTTTGAACTTTCTTAATGTGTGTGTACATTGGGTTATGTATATGAATTATATGTCTGCACGCATGTGTGTGCACATACATGGGTACGTATGTGCACAGCCATGGAAGTGACAGAATTCTGTTTTCAGAGGTGGATTCAGAAAAACTTGGTCAAGCTATACAAAGACTTTATTTCTTTTCTCTTTCAACTACTTGGCAGGGAAAAGAGAGTCTTCTGTTCTCTTTGCTTGTCCTCCTGCTTGCTGTCACTTGGTAAGCATTTGTGGGAATTTTGACTAATGTCCTGTACTTACACACTTTTTCAAGATCCTTTCCATGTACCAGTCTGCTTCTGCATCACATCTTTTCTTCTGGTGAGCACCAAAGGAGGGAAGTGGAATTTCTCAAGTGGAGCCAAGCACGAGGGGAGAGGAAAGGGTGTTAGTATGGGGAAGGAAAAAGAATGTTTGTTTTCCCACAGGAATATACAGTTGCTGCAATTTTGACCTGTGCTTAGACAGCAAGTAGAATGAATATGTGTTCTACTTATCAACCAAAGAGGCACTGGGTTTTAGGAAACCAAAGATTATTCTGCCCTGCCCAAAAGAGACCTTAACACTCTCCAGATTTCATTCTACCCATCCTTTTGCCCTCTAGAGTTCAGACAAGGACTGACTGTATGACCTTGAATCCATCAGCACAACTATACATGAGTCCATTTTCTCTCTGGGGTAGCATGAGAGATTCCAGAAGGTTCTCTGTCAACATAGCTGAATAGCTTTTCCTCTAAGCCGTAAAATACTCTCTCCTCAGTAGTCTGTCCATATGTAGAATTAAAAAAATAAATTGGAGATACCATTATGTCTGTACTACCTACAGTCAGCTTTTTCTACCAACAACTGCATGATAATCAGAAAAATACATCCTGGGAGGTTTTTAGATAAACTTTTCCAATTGTCCTGAAATTTGTGAATGTCCCTTTACTCACCTATGAAATGTTCAAGACTTAACTTGATTAGGAATGTGAGAACCTTCATATCGGTACCACTGTTTAATATAAAAATGTTCAAAACATCTGCTTTCTGAAAAATACAACTAAAGAAGGACAATCTGCTCCAGCAGTATAATGCTATGAAGCATGAAATCATTAAATCGTTACAGTAAAGAATTTTGAGGCCCACAGACTGTAGAATCCCTTACCAGCTCATACTTCTACTTCTGACTGGTTTTGCCGGATGTTTTTTCTGGCAATCAGTTAAGTCTCCTTCCTTTCAAGATAAGACAAAAACAAGGCTGAGGTCACAGGTCACAAAACAAGTTATGATAAAATCTAGCCCCTCTGACATGCACAGAACCATCAAACCCCATCCTGTTTGGGTGACCTTGGAATTTTTCTCCTGCTCCATAGAACCAAATTTTAACAGCCCAAGACTGGGGAAAGACTTTCAGAGGTAAAGGGACCAAGCCTAAAATCTGGTTTGAGAGACCCATTTTGGACTGAAACACACGAATGCCTTTTTGGGACCAGACCAATCAATGACCTTGCATCTTCCTGCTGGGTAGGAGGACTCTTGAAACTCCCTATCAATACTGTTTCAGCCATTGTTCAAGTAGTCATCTTGGTGACTAAAATCCATGTGTGATTCTTTGCTTAATCAACCAAATAAAGCTGCTTTCTCCACTTTCACCTATTTTGTGTCTCCACAGCTGCATCCGTTGAAAACCTGGAACCCTAGTAACAGCTCTTTTTTGCTGATTCTGCTTCAGGAAGTACAATACCTTTGTCCAGGAACTGGTGCCTCCTGATAACACATCCAAAGTGCATGAGATGAAGTCTCACCAACTTAACTTCCAAGGAGAATTCTGGCTGTGTTTCTTCTAAGACAGATCTGTTCATTCTTTTGACAGCTCATAGTATATTCAAAATTCTTTGCTAACACCATAATTCAAATGCATCAGTTCTCCAGTTTTCCTTGTACATTGTCCAGCTTTCATATACATGAGTCTACTGAACATACCATGACTTGTCCTCAAAGTGATGTTTTTACATTGTTAACCTATGTCAACATGTTGTTTGATTTTCTTGACTGCTTCTTTCATAGGCATTGATTATGGGTCCCAGTAGAATGAAATCCTTCACAACTTCAGTTTTTTTTCCGTTTATCATGATGTTGCTTACTGGCTCAGTACTGAGGATTTTTGTTTTCATTGTGTTGAGATGTAATTCATACTGAGGTCTGTAGTTTTTGCTTCTCACCAGTAAGTGCTTCAAGCAAAGTTGTGTATCATCTGTATTTTGCAGATTATTAATGAGTCTTCCTCTGATTCTGATGGTTGATTCTGCTTCTTTTATTCCAGCTTCTTAGATTATTTGCTGAGCATAGAGACTGAATAACTGTGGTAAAAAACCACAACCCGGGCACACATCTTTTCTGATTTTAAACCACACAATATTCCCTTGTTTGTTTGAATGATTGCCTCTTGGTCCATGTATGGGGATCCACATGAGCAGAATTTTTTGTTCTGGAATTCCCATTCTTCTCAATGTTATCCATAATTTGTTATGATCCACACAGTTGAATTCCTTTGCATACTCAATAAAACTTACTAATGCCTAGGATATCAATGTTTATGCATTCCATTTCATTTTTGCCAACTTCCAATTTTCCTAGATTCATACTTTATACAGTCTTTATAAGTGATGTTATGCCAGTTGAGCTAGATGTCTCCTGAGACCATGGTCTCCAGCTGACAACATTGGAACTCGGTCCATCAGGGAGTTCGGATGTATCTACAAAGGTTCTGTGACTTTGCCTTTGTTGTGTTGATTTCCCCAGTATTGTGTACTGTCTTACCTTTCAACAAAGTTACCATTTATCTATTGTCTAGTTAGGTTTTTCCCTTCATCTTACCCCTCTTCTCTCTCATAATCACCAATTATTGTTTCTTTCTTTGTTCAAAACTTTTCATCACTTTTAATAATAGTGGTCTGATACAATATTTGTCCTTTTGTGGTTGACTTATTTCACTCAGCATAATGCCTCTGGATTTTTCCATGTTGTGAGTTGTTTCACAGATTCATCACTGTTCTTTATCATTTCATAATATTCCAGTGTGTGTGTATATCATAGTTTTTTCAGTCATACCTCTGTTGATGGGCACTTAGTTTGTTTCCATGTTTTTACTATTGTGAATAATGCTGTAATGAACATGGGTGTGCCTATATCTATTCATTTAACAGCCTTATTTCTCTAGTTTATATTCATAGCAATGAGATTGCTGGGTCCTATCATGTTTCTGTTTTGAGCTTTTTAGGGAAATATCATGTTGTTTTAAAAAATGGTTGCATCATTTTATGTTCCGGAAATCTTGCTGACATAGTGGTAAAGTGCTATGGCTGTGAACCAAGAGGTCAGCAGGTCTAACCTACCAGGCACTCCTTGGCAACTGTATGGGGCAGTTCTACTGTGACCTATAGGATTGCTATGAGTCAGAACCGACTTGACGGCACCTGGCAACAACAACATTTTCTATTCCCTCCAGCAGTTTGTGAGAGTTCCAACCTTCCCACAGTCTCTCTAGCATTGGTAACTTTCTGGTTTTTTGATCCATGCTACTGATGTTGGGGTGAAATGGTAATGGTTAATGATCACAAACATTTCTTCATGTGTCTACTAGCCACCTGAGTGTCTTCTTTGATGAAGAATCTGTACATATACTTTGCCTATTTTTTCATTGGATTATTTGCCTTTTTGTTGCAGAGGTGCTGGATTTTCCTATAGATTTTAGAGACATATCTAACTTTGTCAGATATGTCATTACCAAAAATCACTTTCAGTCTGTATGTTCTTATTTTACTCTTTTGGCAAAGCCTTTTGTTGTTGTTTTTGTTAGGTGCCATCAATCCTGTTCTAACTCACAGCAACCCTATGAACAACAGAACGAAACACTGCTTTGTCTTGTGCAATGTCCTCTATTATTTTTATGCTTAAGCCCATTGTTGTGGCAACTGTGGCCACTGCTCTTCCTCTTTTTCACTGACCCTCTACTCTACCAAGCACGGTATCCTTCTCCAGGGACTGATCCTTCCTGACAAAATGTCTGAAGTATGTTAAGATGCAGTGTGGCCATCTTTCTTTCCAAAGAACACTCTGGTTGTATTTCTTCCAAAACAGCTCTGTTTGTTCTTTTGACAGTCCATGGTGCATTCAGCATTCTTCTACGATACCACAGTTCAAAGGCATCAATTTTTCTTTTGTCTTCTTTGTTCATGGTCCAGCTTTTGCATGCATGTGATGTGACTGAAAATACGGTGGCTTGGATCAGGCTCACTTTTGTCTTCAAGATAACATCTCTACTTGTCAGTACTTTGAAGAGATCCTTGCAGCAAGTTTTCCCAATGCATATCGTCTTTTGATTCTTGACTGCTGCTTCCCTGTGCATTGGTTGCAGAACCAAGTAAAATGAAGTTCTTGATAACCTCAATCCTTTCTCCATTCATGACAATGTTGTGTACTGGTCCAGTTGTGCAGATTTTTGTTTTCTTGATGTTGAGGTGCAATCCATACTGAAGGCTGTGGTCCTTGATCTTCATCAGTAAGTGTTTCAAATCTTCTTCACTTCCACCAAGTAAGGTGGTGTTGTCTGTGTAATGCAGGTTGTTAATGAGTTATCCTTCAACCCTGATGTCTCATTTTTCTTTATAGAATCCAGCTTCTCAGATTATTTTGTTAGCGTATAGATTGAAAACTTATGGTGAAAGGATACAACCTCGACGCACACCTTTCCTGACTTTACACCATGCAGTGTCCCCTTGTTTTGGTCTCATGACTCCTCTTGAACCATATACAGATTCCTAAAGAGCACAATTAAGTGTTCTGGAATTCCCATTTTATGCAATGCTAGCCATAATTTGTATGATCCACACAGCTCAATGCTCTCACATAGTCAGTGAAACACAGGTAAACAACCTTCTGGTATTCTTTGCTTTCACCCAAGGTCCATCTGACATCAGCAATGATACTGCTGGTTCCACGTCCTCTTCTGAATCCAGTTTGAATTTCTGGAAGTTTTTTGTCAATATACTGTTACAGTTACTTTTGAGTCATCTTGGGCAAAATTTTATTCACATGTGATATTAATGATATTGTTTGGTAATTTCCACATTAGGTTGGACCACCTTTCTTTGGAATGGGCATAAATACAGATCTCTTCCAGGCAGTCAGGCAGGTAGCTGTCCTCCAAATTTCTTGGCATAGATGAGTGAGCACTTCTAGTGCTGCATCTGTTTACTAAAATATCTCAATTTATATTCTACCAATTCTTGTGCTCTTGTTTTTTTGCCAGTGCTTTTGGTGTAGCTTTGATTTCTTCCTTTAGAAACACCAGTTTCTGATCATATGCTGCCTCTTCAAATGGCTGAACATTGACCAGTTCTTCCTGGTATAATGACTGTGTATTTCTTCCATCTTCTTCTGACACTTTCTGAGCCGTTTAATATTTTCTTTGTAGAATCTTCCTCTATTGCAACTCGAGGCTTGAATTTTTTCTTCAGTTTTCTAGCTTGAGAATTCAAGCCTTTTAATCAACACAAATGTCTAAATTTTAGAAGATCTTTCCCCATTTAATGTGCTTTGAACCTTTGTCAAAGATCAGGTGGCCATAAGGAATTAGATTTACATCAGAGATCTCAGTTCTGTTCCATTGGTCAACGTCTGTCACTCTACCCAGTACCAGGCTGTTTTGACTGCCTTAGCTATCCAGTAGGTTCTGAGTTGTGGTAGTGTGATGACACCTACTTTATTCTTCTACAATAATGCTTTACTTATCTAGGGCTCCTATCCTTTCCGTATAAAGTTAATGATTGGTTTACACATCTGGTTCAAGAGTGCTGTTGATATTTGGATCAGGATTGTACTGTATTTGTAGATTTCTTTGTGTAGAACTGATACTTTCAAAACCATGAGTCTACTTATTCATGAACATGGTATGTTTTCCCATTTATGTAGGTATCTTGGTTTCCCGCAGTAGTATGTCTTAGTTTTCTTTGTACAGGTCTTTTACATCCTGGTTAGATCTATTCTTAAGTATTATATGATATTGCTTCCATGATTTCCTTCTTGTAATGCCTTTACTTTGGCATCCAGGAATCCAACTGATTTTTGTACATGTATCTTTTATCCTTCTACTCTGCTGAATCTTTCTATTAGTTCCAGTAGTTTTCTTGTGGAGCCCTTTGGGTTCTCTGTACAGTATCATATTATCCACGAATCAGGATAGTTTTACTTATTCCTACAAATGTGTATGCTCTTTATTCTTCTTACCGTATTTTTCCAGACAAGATATGACTTCCAGCATAGTGTTAAATAAGAGTGGTGATAAAGGGAATCCTTTTCTTGTTCCATTCTCTGGGGTAGTGTTTCCAGTTTCTGTGCATTGAGAATGATACTGTTGTTGTTTAGCTGCCCTTTGAATAATCCATTCAGCTCTTTTACTTCTTCCTTTCTCGGCTCGGCTTTTCTTCTATTACCTTTAACTACTTGACATTCAACAGGAAGATTCAGAGTCTCTTCTGACACCATTTTGATCTTTTCTTTCATTTCTGTCTTTTCAATGACATTTCATTTTCTTCACGTACGGTGTCCATGATGTGATTCCCACAGCTTTTCTAGTCTTTGGACATTAATGTTCAATATAAAATCTATTCTTGAGATGGTTTCCATATTCTAGCAGGATATACTCAAGTTTGTGCTTTGGATTTTATGGACTTAATTTTCTTTGACTTCAACTTGACCTTGCAGATGAACATAGCCTTGTTCTGACTGATGATATCAAGGTTTTCTATCTCTTTCCACAGATGTAATTAATTTGATTCCTGTGTATTCCATTTAGTGACATACACATACACAGTCACTAGTCACTATTTATGGTGTTGAAAAATTATATTTCCAATGAATACTGTTCTTGCAAAATTTTGTCATGCAACTTCCCTTATCATTTCTATTACCAAGTCTATGTTTTCCAACATTTATCCTTCTTCTTTGTTTCCACCTTTGACATTCCAGTCACCAGTAATTATCAGCACATCTTGATTGCATGTTTGATTAATTTCTGACTGCAGAAATAGCTAAAATGTTTAATTTTTTCATCTCTGGCATTAGTGTTTGGTGAGTAAATTTGAATAACAGTCTTTATGATCATTAAGATTGTGTGTCAACTTGGTTAGACCATGATTCTCAGTGGTTTGGTAGTTGTATGATGATCACCTCCATGATGACATCTGATATAACGTGATCACCCCTGTTACAGGATCTGTTGTAAGTAGCCAGTCAGTTTAAAGGGATTTTCCTTGTGGGTGTTGCCTGCATCCAATATAGGTGGACTTTCTAGCTAGGCTCCTGGACATTTTCTCACTCTGTATGTTGCAGCTGGCTTCTGTTTATCTGACTTCTGGTTCTTGGGACTTGATGGGAAAGCTTGCCTGCTGCCTGTGCTGCTGATCTGTTTGCCAGCCTCTGCAACTATGTGAGCCAGGAGGAGCCTCCAACCTGACCCACAGACTTGAGACTTTCCAGCCTCTCCAACATAATGAGTGAATTCCTTGGTACAAGTTTCTCTCTATGTATGTATTCAGACACTTCACATCTTTGCTGCTCCAGAGTAGTCATCCTAAGACATTTGATACTTATGTTTATAGATAAACAAAACTATAAGGATGAGTTTCAAAATTGTTTTTTAACCACAGTCTTTAAGATGTTGATGACTATGCTTCCAGTAGTAAAGAGCATATTGCTAAACCATGGCAGGAGGTAGCAATAGGAAAACATAAAATATTACCAACAAAAGATCAAGTATTGGTGATATGTAAGGCTCTGTGAGTTATTTCATGTTTTTTACCTTTCTACAATTTTCTCATAATGAGAAGTATAAGGAAGCAGATTGGTTGGACCTACAAAACAAAACAAAATGGTGAAAGAGACGCACTCAGGGCTTCAAAATAAAAGCTTAAGAGCCACATAAACTGTCTCAAAGTTTTCACTTGAACTTTGAAAGAAATAAAAGGGAGGCCCTTGGCCAGCCTGACTCCATCTTGCTACAAACAGTAGTTAAGACAACCATGTTATAAACATTAAGTCCTAAGAACTCAGTTCTCCCCCATCTGTAATAGTTTACCTTGTACTGGTCATAAGTCACACAGCTTGATTAATTGTTCTGTTTATGTCCTTTCAGTTACTGTCTAAGATCATTGAACTGAATCATCAGGTAGTTTGGATGTTTATCAAGCCCTGACTTGTTGAAGCCATGCAGACTCTCCACAAAGAATATTGTTGAAACATCAAAAGAATTACTGCATGGACTGGGAAAAATATTAGTCAGCCCTTCCTCTCCCATTAATCAACCTATATAGCCTCCAGGCTTTGCCTATGCGTGCAAGCAAGCTTTGGAGGAACGAGTTCCCCCTTGCCTTTTGCATATCAGTGATCAGTAATGTCCTCATTCAATCACCTCACCTCCTGTCTCAGTATTGGCTTTGAGGACAGGCAGCACAGATCTGCAACTGTGGTTAGAGAAAGCCTCATTTATTATAGTAACAGAGTTAATATTACTGAAAATTACACTCAGAGTTTTACCCCAAGAGTGGCTGAATTCCAATGCCAACTCAATTGTCAACCTTGATAGGTATCTAAAATTCAAGTGAGGTCATTGATTGGGAACAAATGAGGTCTTAAACTTGGAATGGGAACATAGAAGCAAACAGTAAGGAAGTTGGAGACACTGAGCTACTAAATTCCACTGAATCACTTCTGCCAACACATCAGGATTCTCCCTCTCATCTGTAGATTACTCCATGTTTTTCTGCTAAATCCCCCTCTCCAGTAACACTGTTAGCCCCTTCACTCCTTCTAATGAGATTAATCCAAGTGTTTCTAAAGACTCCTTGTCTGAATTATTGCATGGAGTACACCTGACACCGATGCTGTACAAGACAAAACTGAATGTTCTCAGAACATTTTCCTATTACCAATTATGACTTCTAAACCTATAACTAGACTTAAGGTCCAGTAAACCCCAAAAGATGAAATACAAAGTATGAGCCAGGAGGAGGTATGCTACATTCCAAAAGAACTGCTTGACATTTCTCACATGTCCATACAGAAATGTGGAGAATATGTGTGAGAATGGCTATTAAAACTGTGGGATAATGGTGCAAGAAACATAAAGATAGATCAGTCTGAGTCTATTGATATAGGCCAACTAAACACAAATTCTTCATTCACTGTTTCAGCTTGACAAGCTAGGAAAGAATCTAAAAATTTATTTAGTTGCATAACTAAAGTATGGACAATGACCTACACTAAATCAAGCTGAATTACCAGACCTGTTTTGGTATACAGTAGAAGATGTATACAAAGGCTTAAGGAAACTGGCAAGCTAAAGTAGATTTATCAGGTTGGAGGCACAGACCCACACATGAAGAGCCTGGTGAACACAACTTTTACCACAACTATGAAGAAGAAATTTGTAAAGGGAAACTCAGTACCCTTGACGACTGTTGTGATTGTTTTTATGCAAATCAGATTTGACATTGGGAAAGGCCCTGTCGTGGATTGAGTTATATTCCCCAAAAAATATGTGTAGCAATTTGACTAAGTTATGATTCCCGCTATTGTGTGATGTTCCTTTATGCTTTAAACACTGCCTCTATGATGTTAATGAGGGACGATGGGCAGCAGTTGTGGTAATGTTGCAGGATTCAGTGTGTAAGATTGTATCGTGCCTTGAGGTAATGTGTTGGGATATAAAGGAAAGAGAAGCAAGCAGAGAGTTGGGAACCTCGTAACATTAAGAAGCAATGCCAGGAACAGAGTTCTTCCTATGGAAAGGACCTGAGGTCTCTTAGCTCCAGAAGCTCCCAGTTCAAGGGAAATTTGATTACAAGAACCTTGCTCCAGAGCCAGCAGAGAAAGTACTCACCTAGAACTGATGCTCTGAATTTGGAGTTTTAGCCTACTGACCTGTGACAAAATAAAATTTCTCACTTTAAAGACTTCCACTTCTGGTATCTCTGTTATGGCAGCACTAAATGGCTAAAAGAAGCCTTAATTCAATTAAGAAACTTGACTATAACAGGGTTGATTAGACCTCTTGGTAGTAGAGGCTAAGTGGCTACACTTGACTGTTGAAGACTAGGTGGGTGTGATTACACTAACCAACAGCCAAGTCAAACCAGTAAACAGAATAGCCTGGTTTGTATGGACTTAGACTGCTGGCTAGTTAGTCATGGTAATCCCAGAGTGAAGTAGATAAGAAACCTATTAAATATTTATTTGTCTGAACAAGCAGATGAATTCTAGATCAAATGAACAGCAGTCTTGCTTGAATTGCCAGAATAGAGAGTCATAGTCCCTCAGTCAGTTCACAGACTTGAGCAAGTTTAAACATTCACAACTTTTTTTTTTAAATCAGAAATCTTGGTTATTAACAATTCATTCTAAACAAACATCTTGGATTGTCATAGTTTGGATCCCATTACCATTTTTCTCCCCCTTTTAGTTACAATGATTTGTTTCAGGGATCCTGACTTAAATGGCAGATTTTCCATAGGATGACCAATGGCCTAAATTGCTACTCAACTATAAAAAGCATGCTTATTCAAATTTCTTCTCTTGAATTTTTTTTTTTATTGTGATTAAGCAAAGAATACAATCCAAATTAAATTTGCATGCCTGACTATCTGCAGTTCCTACTGCTCTGCTTGCCTGGAGACTGCACACTCCCCATTTTAATTCTATACGTGTCATATCCTCTTAACAATCTCCTGTTCCCTCCTCTTTGTCCTCTCCTCTCCCTTCTAGAAAGAGATCAGTAGGACAGCATCCTACAAATACCTAGAACCATAAAGTATACACACCATATGATCACATTGTGTGCTGGAATCCAGTCCATTTTTGTCCAAAGAGTTGATCTCAACAGTGTTTTCTGGTCAGAGGCAGCAGCAGGTCTAGGGGCCATGCAACCAGAGGATCCCTCAGGCTGTCAGTTGTGGCCTTTTAGTAGAGTTCCTGAGGTGGTCCCCTCTATTTCTTGTGTTGCCACAGGGACTCTCCATTGTGTGCCCATCACAGCTGTCTTTGGTGGTGGACAGGCATCACTTGGTTCTTCTGGTCATGTGTTAATACAGTCACTCATTCACATGGGTCCTTCTGTCTCTGGGCTCTGTTTTCCTTGTGTCTTTGTTGTTCTCGGTAATCATCCATTCTGGAAGAGTTGGGACCATTTTGTGTATCTCAGATGGCAGCTTGCTAGAGATGCTACTCACCATCATGGTGTGCAGAAGACCCTCTTAACAATAGGCTAGTTATGCCAATTGGCCTCGATGTCCCCTGAGAGAATGGTCCCAAGGCACCACCCTTGATACTCTATCCTTGCAATATTGGGTTAAGATTAGAAGAGTTTTCAGTTTATGTTGAAATCCAGTTGCATTGATCTACTTTCTACTGAGTGCTGTCACTGCTTTCACCTAACCAAGTTTCTATCAACTATCTAATCTGTGACCAACTCTCTCCCTATTTCCCTACACTTGCAGCCACAGAGTCTTTTCTTCTGTACATAAGTCTATTTTTAAGTCTTTAGAGCAGGAGTCTCATACAATATTTATACTTTTGTCACTGTCTGATTTCAGTAGGCATAATATCTTCCAAATGAAACCAGGTACTGGGATGCTTCCTGAAATCATCATTGTTCTTTATCATCGTGTGGTGTTCTACTGAGTATATGTACCATAGTTTGTTTATCCATTCTTCTGTTGTTGGGCATCTGGGTTGATTCCATCTTTTTGCTATTGTGGACTCTGCTGCAATAAACATTCATGTGAATGTGTACAGTAGTGTGACTACCCTTGATTCTGTAGGATATATTCGAAACAGTGGGATAACTGGATCAAATAATATATATATTTCCAGCGTTTGAAGGAAGCACCAAATTGCTTTTGATAGAGGTTATACCATTTTGCAGTCTCACCCCAGTGTAGGACAGTTATCTCTCCACAGCCTCTCCAGCATTCGTGATTTTGTGTTTTTTGGATCATGGCCAACCTTGTCGGGGTGAGATAGTATCTCACGGTAGTCTTGATTTGGATTTCTCTAATCGCTAATGATCGCAGCATTTCCTCATGTGTCGTTTGGCTGACGGGATGTCCTCTTTAGTGAAGTGTCTGTCCATGTCGTTTGCTCATCACTTAATTGGGTTATTTACCTTTTTGATATTTTTAGTATTGTGTAGATTATGGAGATCAGATGTCAGTCTGAAATATATTTTTTCCCATTCTGTAAGTGATCTTCTAATTCTTCTGATAAATTCTTTGGATAAGCAAAAGTGTTTATTCTTAGTAGTTCCCATTTATCTGTTTTCTCTTCCGTTGATTGTGCTTTGTCAGATTTTGAAGTATGTGTAAGTTGTGTATTAAAACTTTCATTGTTGTGTATATTTTTTCTTGCATGATCTTTATTACTTTAGATATGATATTTAGGTCTTTTATCCAGTTTTAGGTGGTTTTTGTGTAAGGTATGAGATATGGGTCTTTTCTCCATTTTTTGCAGATGGATATCCAATTTTACCAGCACCATTTGTTAGACTGTTTTTACCCAAGTTTACAATTTTAGAGTCTTTGTCAAATATCAATTGTTCATAAGAAGATGGTGGCATCACTTGGGTCTCAACACTGTTCCATTGGTCCATATGTCTCTTTTTGTACCAGTACCAGGCTGTTCTGACTATTGTGGCAATGAGCCCTCCCACTGTGTTCTTTTTCTTCAGTAGTGCTTTACTTGTCCAGAGTTTCTTCCATTTCCAAAGTTGGTGATTCGTTTCTCCATCTCATTAAAAACTGTCACTGGAATTTGTATTGGGATTGTATTGTATATGCAGATAGCTTTGGAAAAAATGGAGATTTTCACAATGTTAAGTCTTCCTATCCATGAACAGGGAGGGTTTCTCCATCTATGTAAGTCTCTATTGGTTTCTTGCAGTAAGGTCTTACAATTCTCTTTGCATAGGTCTCTTGTTTCTCTAGATAGATTTATTCTTAGGTATTTTATCTTCTTGGGGACTATAGCAAATGGTATTGATTTTGTGATTTCTTCTTTGATGATCTGTTCATTGGTATAACGGAATCCTACTGATTTGCTTATATTTATTTTATATCCTGATACTTTGCTGAACTCGTCTTTGAGTTTGAATACTTTATTGATGGATTCTTTAGGATTCTGTGTGTATGCAATCATATCATCTGCAAATAGGGAGATTTGTACTTTTTCTTCGCCCATGTAGAAGCCCTTTATTTCTTTGTCTTGTCTAATTGCTCTGGCTAGAAATCCTAGTACAATCTTAAAAAAAAAGTCATGAGAGTGGGCACCTTTGCCCATTTCCCATTCTCAAGAGGAATTCTTTCAGTCTCTCTGCATTCAGGATGATGTAGGAAGTTGGCTTTGTGTAGATGACACTTACTGCATTGAGAAATTTCTCTTCTGTGCCTATATCACTGAGAGTTTTTTAGCATGAATGGGTGTTGGACTTATTCATTTGCCTTTTCTGCATCAGTTGACAAAATCAAGTGATTCTTCTCTTTTGTGTTATTTATGTTGTTGATCACATTAATTGTTTTTTCTGATGTTGGACCAGCCTTGCATCCCTGGTAAGAATCCAGTTTGGTCATGATGAATTATGTTCTGGAAGTGTTGTTGAATTCTATTGGCAAGGATTTTGTTGAAGATTTTTGCATCTAGGTTCATGAATGATATTGGTCTGCAATTTTCTCTTTTAGTGGGATCTTGGCTTTGGTATCATGGATACGCATACTTTATTGAATGAATTTGGGAGTGCTCCATGTTATGCTGTGAAATAGTCTTAGTAGTATTGAAGATAACTGTTCTCTGAAAGATGAGTAGAATTCTCCAGTGAAGTCATCTGGGCCAGGACTTTTTTCTTGGTATTTTTTTTATGACTTTTTCAACCTCTTGCTTTGTGATGTGTTTAATAATTTGTCCTGCTTCTCCTTGTGATAATTTTGGTAGGTGACATGAATCTAGAAATTTGTCCATTTCCTCTACATTTTCAAATATGCTAGAGTGCATTCTTTCAAAGTATTCTGTTATGATGCTTTTGGTTTCAGCTGGGTCTATGGTGATATCTCCCATCTCATTTCTTATTCATATTATTTATTTCCTCTCCTGTTTTTCTTTTGTGAGTTTAGCCACTGGTTTATCTATTTTGTTGATCTTTAAAAAAAACAGCTTTTGGTTTTTTTAATTTTTTCAGTTGTCCTCTATTCTCTTAGTACTCTATTCATTTAGTACTGTTCTAACCTTTGTTATCTGTTTTATTCTGATCACTGAGGGGTTCCTCTGTTGCTCTCTTTCTACTTATTCAAGCTGTGGGTTATTTCTTTCATTTTGGTCCTTTCTTCCTTTTGGATGTGTGCATTTATAGAGATAAATTGATCTCTGAGCATTGCATTGGCTGTATCTCATAGGTATTGTCAGGATGTGTTTTCGTTCTCATTTGATTCCATATATTTCTTTATTTTGTCCTTGATTTCTTCTATAACCCATGGCTTTTTGAGGAAGGTGTTGTTCAGTTTCTATGGGTTCAAACTTCTATCTTGTTTTTTCTGTTATTGATTTTGACTTTTACAGCTTTACGGTCCAAGAAAATGCTTTGTAATAATTCAATGGTTTGGATTTCGTTGAGCTTGCTTTATGTCCTAACACATGGTGTATTTTGAGGAATGTTCCATGTACATTGGCAAAGAAGGTTTACTTATTTGTTGATGGATAAAAAAGGTTCTCTAGACATTGATTAAGTCTAGTTTGTTAATTGTCACAATAAGATCTATGTTTTTACTTAGCTTTCTTCTAGATAATCTATCTGTTACAGAAACTGGAATGTTGAAGTCTCCAAGCATTACTGTGGAGTGATCTATCTCATTTTTCAATGTAGTCAGTGTTTGTTTGATGCATTTAGATGCTCTGGTATTGGGTGTATAAATATTTAACATTGTTAAGTCTTGCTTGTGTATTGAACCTTCAGCAATAGTGACCTTCCTTCTCCATGATGGTGGATTTTATGTCAAAATATACTTTATCCGAGATTAGTATTGCCACACTTGCTCTTCTTTGTATATTGTTAGCTTGATATATATTACTCCATTCTTTAATTTTCAGTTTGTTCATATCTTTGAATCTAAGGTGCATTTCTTGTAAACAACGTATAGACAGGTCATGTCCTTTGATCTGGGCTGTGACTTGTTGTCTCTTTACTACAGTGTCAGTCTACTTACATTCAGTGTAATTACTGATAGGTGTGTGTTTGGTGCTGCCATTTTGATGTATTTATTTTTGTGTTGCTGTTTTCTATGTTGCTTTTAATATTCTATTCTGGGTCAATTTTCTTTATGGGTTGAGTTTTCATCTTTTTCAGTGTAGGTTTTGTGTTTGTTGAGACATATTATGTTTCTTGTATTTATACGCTGCATCGTTATTATGCTTTGTGGCTACCCCTATAATCTCCCTTAATATTCTAAGTTTAAACCCAATTTTAAATTCTTCATATCTTTTTAACTTCTGCCTCTGAAAGCACTATAACTACTATAGTGTATTTCTCTTTTTTGTGTGTGATGGTGTCATAGTTTTCATAATATGATCTCTGGTTCCCTTCTTTTAATATTGTAGTATTGACTGAGTTTTGTGTCTTCCCTAACTGAATAGGATTCTGGATGCTGTGTCCTGTACTGTCTCTTTAAATATACACTTCATGGTTTTGTTTTTCTAAGCAAAGAGCATCTTTCAGTATTTATTGTAATTTTGGTTTGATTTTTACAAAGTCTCTAAGCTTCCGTTTGCCTGCAAATGACTTAATTTCATTTTCACATTTCAGAGACAATTTTGAAGGATATATAATTTGAGAGTGTAAGTTTTTCTCCTCCAAGGCTTTGAATGTGTCATCCCACTGCCTCCTTGCCACTACTGTTTCTGCTGAGAAGTCAGATTAAAGCCTACAGGGCTTCCCTCTGAATGTTACCTTTGCTTTGCCTTGCTGCCTTTAAGAGTTTCTGCTTATATTTCATTTTATTAAGCTTGATTATAATATGTCTTGGTGTCTTTCTTTTGGGGCCTATTTTTGTGGTGTTCAAAACACATCTTAGATATCTGTGTTCTTTTCATTCATAATTTCAGTGACATTTTCTGTCAGCAACTCAGTAACAATACTCTCTGTGTTGTCAGCTATCCCTCCCTGTTCAGAAACTCCAATTAATCGGATTTTTCCTTTTAATAGAGTTCCACATGTTTCTCAATGCTTCTTCATTTTTCTTGTTTCTTTTCTGTGATTTCTCTTCATAAATTCTGGTGTCGTTGCTCTATCCTCAAGTGCACTAAGTCTGACCACCTTCTCCTCAATTCTGCTCATTTGGCTTTGGATTGAATTGTCTATTTCTGTAATATTGCTATTGATCTGCTGGATTTCATATCATTGCTGTTTCATCAGTTCTAATAGCTTGCTTACTTTTTCATTTTGCTCTGCTGCATTTTGTTGAATCTCTAGGAGGGCTTTGTATATAATTTGTTAGTACTTGACCTCCAATAGTTTCACAATAGCTTCTTTATCTGGGAAGTTTTTTTGTTCTTTGAGAGTTTTGCAGATCCACGGTAGACTGTTTCTTTAAATGGCTAGGAATAGTTTGTTGACTTTGGGATGTGTAGAGGCTGTTTAGTTTCTCTGGTGTTAACAGGAGCTGAGGGGTACTGCTGAGAAGGGAGTTGGTGACCAGCTATCTCTGTGTACCCTAGTGACTAGCTCCAGTGGATTCCCTGGGGTGGCAAGCTCTGCCTCCTGGTTGACAGAGATGGCTCTTTACCTACGAATTCACTGGGGGCCTGTCAACTGACCCTATGATGTGGGTCAGTAAAGGCTGGAAGAGATGTTGCAGGGCCACTCAGCAGTCAATTCTCCAGGCAGCCTTATTTTAAGAAGCTGGGAGCTGACCAACAGCTACCGAAATCGGTTGGGTCAGATGGCGGGGCAGGCCGCACCTTCTGGCTGACAATGGTAGCACCTCTTTGGCCATCCCCAGATGGTATGACATAGCTCAGTTACAGAGCGGTTACGGCCTAAGTGCCATCCTCAGCTGGGCCACTACTATAAGGTAACACTATCCTATACATCCTTTCCGCTGGAAAAGTGCTTTCTGGACCAGCACTGCTTCTCAGCTTGATAATTAGACCCTGCTGAAGCCTCCAGGTGGGTGACTCTGCCTCCCAGCCAACCAAGATGGCATCTCTGTTGAGCTGCCCTTCCCACCGCAAAATTGAAGAATCTATGGTGCAGCTCAGAATAGACAGGGTGGAGGAGCAATGGTACCCTCAGTCAGCAGCTGGGCTCTCACATGTGGCTATCGCATGTACTGTCTATCTGATCTACACTATCTGATATACACTGCTCAATTTAGCACTGCAGTTCAGCATATTTGCCAGCTCATGCCCATCCCCTGCCTCTCAGATAACAAAGACAGCATCAGGACCTACAGTCTGCCCAAGTGCTGAGTCAGCAGGAGTAGGGTTCAGCATGGACTGCTTCATCAGAGTGAAGTAGTTTCCTGTTAAGTGACGAGTAGCCCAATCTAACAACCTACCTTCTTAGGTGTCCACAGTGCTCCTTTCAATTATTAATTCAGGCCTTAGTTCTCAGAGGAAATTGAGATGTATATCTAGTCTGCCAACTTGGCCCCCATCTTAACTACTTGTGTTTTTTGTATTGTGATTGACTGAAAATATGAAATCGAAGTTAAATTTGCACGACTGCCTATCTGCATATCCATCTGCTCTCCTTGACCTGTGACAGCAAACTCCTCCTTTCCATTCTATAAATGTCTTATGCTCTTAACAATCTCCTGCTCTTCTTCTCTACACTCTCCTTTCTCTTCTAGTAAGAGGCCAGTAGGATGACATCCTATCAATGTATAGATCTATAAAGTGCACTCACCTTATAGTCACATTGTGCCCTGGAGTCCAATCCATACCTGTTCAAAGAGTTGATCTCAGTAATGATTTCTGGGCAGCAGTAGGTCAACGGGCCATGCTCCCAGGGAAACCTCCATGTCTTCAAACAATCAATTTCAGTCAGTTACTGAGGCACAACTGACTTTTTCTCATATTACCACTGGGACTCGACATTGTGTGCACCATCACAGATGTCTTTCATAGTGGCTGGGCACCATCTGGTTCTTCTGGTCATATGTTGATACAGTTACCCATTCACGTGGGTCCTTATGTCTTCTGGGCTCTTTTCCCTCATGTCTGTTTTATCCCTGGTGATCATTTATTCCAACTGAGTTGGAACCATTTAGTGTATCTCAGATGGCAGCTTGCTAGCTTTTAAGAACCCAGACACCACTCACCAATATGGGGTGCAGAAGACTCTCTTAGTAATAGGCTAGTTCTACCAATTGGCCTCAGTGTCCCTGACAGCATGGTCCCCAGACCCCCATGACTCTCTTAGCAATAGGCTAGTTCTGCCAATTGGCCTCAATGTCCCCTGAGAGCATGGCCCCCAGACCTTTACCCCTGTTACTCTATCTTTGTAATATTGGGTTAAGATTAAAAGAGTTTTCAGTTTACGTGGAAGTCTAGCTAAATTCATCTTCTATCTAATATGTGCTGTCACTGCTTTCACCCAACCAAATTTCTATCAGCTAACTAATCTATAACCAGCCCTCTCCTTCCCTCCGTCCCCTCCCTTGGAGCCATCAGAGAGTCTTGTCTTCTGTATGTGAATCTGTTTTGAAGTCCTTATAGTAAGGGTCTCATACAATATTTGTCTTTGTGCCACTGACTACTTTGACTCAACATAATGTCCTCCAGTTGAAACCAGGTTATGGAATGCTTCCTAAAATCATCATTGTTCTCTATCATTGTACAGTGTTCTTTTGAGTATATGTACCATAGTTTGTTTATCCATTCATCTGTTGTTGGGCATCTGGGTTGATTCTACCTTTTTGCTGTTGTGGACTGTACTGCAATAAACATTCGTGTGCATGTATTTGTTCATGTGACTGTCCTTTATTCTGTAGAATGTGTTCCAAACAGTGTGATTACTGGGTCTAATGGTATATCTATTTCAAGCTTTTTAAGGAAGTGCCAGGCTGCTTTCCAAAATGATTGTACGATTTTTCAATCCCACCAGCAGTATAGGCGAGTTCCAATCTCTCCACAGCCTCTCCAGCATTTGCTGTTTTGTGATTTTTGGATTATGGCTAATCTTGTTGGGGTGAGATGGTATCTCATTGTAATATTGATTCAGATTTCTTTAATACCTAATGATCGTGAGCATTGCCACGATCTTTTGGCTGTGTAGATGTCCTCTTTACTGAAGTATCTGTCTATCTCCTTTGTCCATCACTTAATTGCCCTTTGCTTGTTGATATTTTGCAGAACTGTGTAGATTATGGAGATCAGAAGTCAATCTGACATATTCTTGCCAGATATTTTTTCCTATTCTTTAGGTGGTCTTTTTAATTCTTTTGATAAAGTCATTGGATGAGCATAAGTGTTTGATTCTTGTTCCCATTTCTCTATTTTCTCTTCTGTTGATAGTGCTGTGTCAGATTTTGAAGTCTAAGTTGTGTATTAAAACTTCCACTGTTGATCTTATTTTTTCTTTCATTATCTTTATTGTTTTGGGATTGATATTTAGGTCTTTTATTCAATTTGAGTTAGTTTTTGTGTAAGGTATGAGATATGGATCTTGTTTCAATTTTTTGCAGATGGATATCCAGTTTTGCCAGCACCATTTGTTAAGGAGACTGTTTTTACCCCAGCTTAGAATCTTAGGTCCTTTGTCAAATATAGGAGAATGGTGGCATCTCTGGGATCCCAACTTTGTTCCATTTGTCTATATGTCTCTTTTTGTACAAGTAACAGGTGTTTTGACTACTGTGGTAGTGTAATAGGTTCTAAGGTCACATAATGAGAAGCCTCCTATTGTGTTCTTCTTCAGTAGTACTTTGCTTATCCGGATTTCTTCTCTTTCCAAACACAATGATTTGTTTCTTCATCTCATTAAAAAATGTCACTGGAATTTTTATTGAAAATGCATTGTATATGCAGACTGCTTTGGGTAGAATCAACATTTTCACAATGTTGTCTTCCTGTCTATGAGCAGGGTAGGTTTCTAGATTTATGTAAGGCTCTCTTGGTTTCTTTCAGTAAATTCTTGTAGTTCTCTTTGTATAGGTCTCTTATTTCACTAGTTAGATTTATTTCTCAGAATTTTATGGTTTGGGGGGCTGTATAGTAAACGGTATTGACTTGGTGATTTCTTCTTTAATGATCTCTTTGTTGATAAAAAGGAATTCAACTGATTTATTTATGTTTATCTTATACCCTGATACTCTGCTGAACTGTTCTATTAGTTCGAGTAGTTTACTTAAAGATTCTTTAGGATTCTCAGTGTATACGATCATATCATCTGCAAATACGGAGATTTTTACTTCTTTGCTGATCTGGATTCCCTTTATTTCTTTGTCTTCTCTAATTGCTCTGGTCAGAAATTCTAGTACAATGTTAAATAAAAGTGTTGAGAGTAGGCATCATTGTCCAGTTGACATTCTCAAAGGGGTATTCTTTAGGTCTCTCCATTCAGGATGATGTAGGTGATTGGCTTTGCACAGATGCTTCCATTCTTTTTTTGCTGAAAGTTTTTAGCATGAATAGTTGTAGTTTACCAAATGTCTCTTCTGAATCAATTGACAAAATCAGTTGATTCTTATATTTTGTGTTATTTATATGGCTGACCACATTAATTGTTTTTCTGATGTGCAGCCAACCTTGCATCTCTGGCATGAATCCAAATTTGTCATGATGAATTATTGTTTTGATATGTTGTTGAATTCTATCAGCAAGTTTTCTTTTTTTTTTTTGAGTGATACTGGTCTGTAATTTTCCATTTTGTGGGATCTTTCCCTGGCTTTTATATCAGGGTTATACTGGCTTCACAGAATGAATTGGGAGTATTCCATCCCTTTCTATGCTGTGAAACAGTCCCAGTAGTATTAGAGGTAACTCTTCTCTAAAATCTTGGGCCAGGGCTTTTTCAGTTGGTAGTTTTTTGATGTTTCAATCTCTTCCTTTGTAATGGGTTTAATAAGTTGTTCTTCTCCTTGTAATAATTTCAGAAGGTGATACGAATCTAGGAATTTTTCTATTTCCTGTAAGTTTTCAAATCTGTTAGAGTACAGTCTTTTGTAGTATTCTGTTATGATACTTTTGATTCCTGTTGGATCTGTTGAGACTTCTCCCATCTCATTTCTTTTTCAGATTGTTTGGGCAAGATATGAAACTGTTTCCTAGTCAAAATGTGACCATTGGTG
This sequence comes from Heterohyrax brucei, assembly GCA_028571685.1. Classification (NCBI taxonomy): domain Eukaryota; kingdom Metazoa; phylum Chordata; class Mammalia; order Hyracoidea; family Procaviidae; genus Heterohyrax; species Heterohyrax brucei. The sequence continues at coordinate 136,369,267 of CM053150.1, forward strand.
ACATGGCACTGGAACACTGAAGATACTTCTGAATAACTTGGATTAACTCCAGCTTCTCATACCTCAGTTGTTTCATCCTTCTACTCATTTTCCTTTTGTGAAAGGAAAATTAAGCAGTATGAAGTAATGACTCAGAAGTACAAGGCCACTGAAGGCTCAGATACAAACACATATCTATTAGGAACAGCAGCTAACATTTGTCATCCTTTGGGACTCAGAGAACTGAGAAGATACTAGTTATCTTACAGGCTGGATTGATTTGGCAGTCTTCCTCCACATAGTTATAGCAGTCTGATTGTATCATTTGGCATTATCTATTGTGGTTGTCTACTTAATTGGCTAGATCCCCATATAGTTATATAAGAAAAATTCAAGCACTACTGGGCCATAATCATGGATATATTCACAACATGCTCAGTACAAGTATACATACACTGTTACATATGCTCAATCAATGAATGCATGATCAATTAATAAAAAGATACAACTTCATTGTCAGGCTCTGTAAGAATGGAGATGATTCAGATACATATTAAAAGTCACTTTAAAACTATGTCTGTGAAAGGTAAGAAATACATTCATGAACACATAAACACATGTAGGTATTTCTTCTTACATATAGATATCTACATGTATACATGTGACCTATGTGTTCCCTACGGTGTTACAAACTTTCTAGCCATTATTGCATTTATTATTATTATTGCGTTATTATTGCATTATTAAATGCAATAATGGCTAGAAAGTTTGTAACACTATAGTTTGTGAAACATTAAATGATTAGGATGCCTTATTATGCAATTCTAATAATGTTTATTTGGATTTAGCATCAATATTGCCTCCAAAATGCCAAGGGAACCCTCCTTTAAACCTGAATAAGCTCTTTTATGATAAGCTGCATTGCTGAAATAGCTACACTTTCTGAGTTCTTGATGTACTGGCTCAAATGGTGATGCTTGGCAGATGAAAAGCACCATATTTTGCTGAGGAAAATCAACTATCTAAATGTAAAAATAGCACATTGCTACTTATACCAGAAGTAAGTGTGAATGGCTTTCTCTACAGTTAATTGTTCATGTGGTTTGCCACTGCCCTCACCAAATCTGAGGTACAAAGTGCTCCTGGATGCAGGAAGGATACATATTTGAACAATTTTGTCCCTAGGCTTGGAAGCTCTGGTGGAGCAGTAGTTAAGTGCTATAGCTGCTAACCAAAAAGTTGGCAGTCTGAACTCGCCATGTATTCCTTGGAAACTATGGGGCAGTTCTACTCATGAATGCAGGTGTTTTTACTAAAATGAGGTCACTGTCCTTACACATACAGACCTTTGTGTTTGCCTGTGGCTCTCATTACATTTCCAACTCCAAGATAGGCCTGACTATTCTGGAAGCTCTCTTTTTGAGCTCTGTAGAGTGCTCAAGGCAGCACATTTAACCCACACACATTAATCAGTTTTAAGCCTTGGGGATATTATTTCAGAGTTGAAATTGTTATAGAAAAGTATAGACTGATGAAAGATTTGTGAAGGTCTGGGCAGTAAAGATTTATAGCAGGAATGCCATTTCTTCCCAGGAGAGCAATTGTATGCTATTTCTGATATTCTGAGGTTCTGTAACATTTGTGTTAATACACAAGGCATCCATAATCTCCCCTTTCCTCCCCATCTACTGAAACACTCATTTTGGGAACTTCAGCTGCAGTAACACTGTAAATGAATCCCTGTTTTAAGTGTTTGGTTTATGTTGTCGTCAGTTCTAAAGGCTCAAATAAATTCCAAGTCTTGTTGAAAATGGAATTATAATATACCACTGGCATAGGGCTGTTAAAATAAACATATCACAATGGCAGCACTGAACACATACTTATCAATAATTACATTGAATGTGAATGGACTTAATGCTCCAGTAAAGAGACATCAAGTGACACCCTGGAGCAGAAGACATGACCCATCTACATGTTGCCTACAAGAAACTCACCTTAGATTAAAAGATAGGAACAAACTAAAAATTAAAGAATGGAAGAATATATATCAAGGTAACAATGAACAAAGAGGAGCAGGTGTGGCAATTCTAATCTCAGATAAAATTGATTTTAGTGTATAATCCACCCTCATGGACAAGGATGGACACTATCTATTTCTCAAAGGTTCAGTACACAAGCAGGACGCAACAATATTAAATATTTATGCACCTAATGTTACAGCACCTAAATATGTCAAAGAAACACTGACTACACTCAAAAAGGAAACAGATCACTCCACAACAATAGCAGGAGACTTCAACACTCCACTCTCAATACGGGATAGAAAAAAGTTCAGTAAAGACACAGAAGACCTTATTGTCATAATTAACAAACTAGACCTCAGCGACATATACAGATCTTTCTGTCTATCAGTGGACAACTACATCTTCTTCTCCAGTGCAGATGGAACATTCTCTAGAATTGACCATGTGTTAGCACATAAAGCAATTCTCAACAAAATCCATACCACTGAATTAATGCAAAGCATCTTCTCAGAACATAAAGCCATAAAAGTTGAAATCAATAGCAGAAAAAACATAGACAGAAAGTGGAACTCATGGAAACTGAATAACACCTTGCTCCCAAAACCATGGGTTATAGAAGAAATCAAGGATGACACAAAGAAATTTATGGATTCCAACGAGAATGAAAACACTTCCTACCAGAACCTATGGGATACAGCCAAAGCAGTGTTCAGAGGTCAGTTTATATCTGTAAATGCACACATCTGGAAGGAAGAAAGAAACCAAATCAAAGAATTGACCCTACAGTTTGAACAAGCAGAGAGGGAACAACAGAGGAACTCCTTAGGTGCAAGAAGAAAACAGATAATAAAGATTAGAGCAGAACTAAGTGAATTCGAGAACAGAAGAACAATTGAAAAAACTGAAAAGACCAAAAGCTGGTTTTCTGAAAAGGTAAACAAAATTGAGAAACTATTGGCTAAACTTGCTAAAGAAAAACATGAGAGGGGAGTTGTCACAACAGATCCAACAGAAATAAAAAAAAATACTATAGCTGAATACTATGAAAGACTGTATTCTAACAAACTTGAAAATCTAGAGGAAATTGACAAATTACTTGATTCATATCACCTACCCAAATTACCACAAGGTGAAGCAGGACAGCTTAATAAACCTGTCACATAGGAAGAGATTGACAAAGTCATCAAAAAACTGCCAACCAAGAAATGCCCGGGCCCAGATGGCTTCACTGCAGAATTCTACCAAGCTTTTAAAGAAGACTTATCTCTGATACTACTGAGACTATTTCACAGTACAGAAAGGGATGGAATACTCCCAAATTCATTCTATGAAGCCAGTATCACCCTGATGCCTAAGCCAAGGAAAGATCCAACCAAAAAGGAGAACTACAGACCGATATCACTCGGGAATCCAGATGCAAAAACCTTCAACAAAATTCTTGCCAATAGAATACAACAACATATTCAAAAAATAATCCATCATGACCAAGTCAGATTCATACCAGGGATGCAATGCTGGTTGAACATCAGAAAAACAATTAATGTAATCAACCGCATAAATACCACAAAAGACAAGAATCACCTGATCTTGTCTATTGATGCAGAAGAGGCATTTGATAAAGTCCAACACCGATTCATGCTAAAAACTCTCAGCAAAATAGGAATAGACAGCAAATTCCTCAGTGCAATAAGGGCCATTTATACAAAGCCAACTGCCTACATCATTCTGAATGGAGAGAGACTGAAACAGTTTCCCTTGAGAACAGGAACTACACAAGGATGCCCACTCTCACCTCTCCTATTCAGCACAGTACTAGAAGTTCTAGCCAGAACAATTAGACAAGACCAAGGATTAAGGGGCATCTGCATTGGCAAAGGAGAACTAAAAATCTCCCTATTTGCAGATGATATGACTGTATACACAGAGAATCCCAAAAAATACATAAGGAAGCTACTCAAACTGATAGAAGAGTTCAGCAAAGTCTCAGGATACAAGACAAACAAGTAAATCAGTAGGACTCCTTTATAAGAACAATGAGATTATCAAGGAAGAAATCACCAAATCAATACCATTTACGATAGCCTCTAAGAAGATAAAGTATCTAGGAATAAATTTAACCAGAGAAATAACATACCTTTACAAAGAGAACTACAAACCCTTACTACAAGAAACTGAGAGAGAGTTACATAAATGGAGAAACCTACCCTGCTCATGGATAGGAAGACTTAACATTGTGAAAATGTTTATTTTACCCAAAGTAATCTACTTATATAATGCAATCCCAACAAAAGTTCCAGTGACGTTTTTCAATGAGATGGAGGAACAAATTCCCAACTTTGTCTGAAAAGCAAAGAAGCCCCAGATAAGCAAAGCATCACTAAAGAAGAACACACAGGGAGGCCTCTCATTACCCGACCTGAGAACCTATTGCACTGCCACAGTAGTCAAAACAGCCTGATACTGGTACAAAAAGAGACAGATAGATCAGCAGACCAGAATTGAGACCCCTGAGATGACATTGTCTGCCTATGAACAGCTGATATTCAACAAAGGCCCTAAGACATTAAACTGAGGTAAAAACAATCTCTTCAACAAATGGTGCTGGCAAAATTGGATATCCATCTGCACTAAATTAAAATAAGACCCACATCTTACACCTTATACAAAAAACAACTCCAACTGGATAAAAGACCTAACTATCAAATCTAAAACGATAAAGCTCATCCAAGAAAAAGTAGGAACAACAATGGAAGGTTTAATACACAGTAGAGACAGACTTTAAAATCTCTCAAACAAACCACAATCATCAGAAGAGAGAACAGATAAATGGGAATTACTAAGAAGCAACCACCTTTGCTAATCCAAAGACTTTATTAATAGAATGAAAAGGCCACCTACAGAATGGGGAAAAATATTTGGCAACTCTATGTCAGACCAATGCCTGATCTCCATAATCTATAAGGTACTACAAAATACCAATAAGAAAAAGATAAATCATCCAATTAAGCAATGGGCAAAGGAGATGGACAGACACTTCTCTAAATAGGAGATCCGTGCAGCCAAAAAACACATGTGGACATGCTCATGATCATTAGCTATTAAAGAAATTCAATTCAAAATGACAATGAGATACCATGTCACCCCAACAAGGTTTGCCATGATCCCAAAATCCCCAAACAACAAATGCTGGAGAGACTGTGGGGAGGCTGGAACTCTCCTACACTGTTGTTGGGATTGCAAAATGGTGCAACCTCTTTGGAAAGCAATCTGGCACTCCCTTAAAAAAGTGGATGTAGATATACGGACCCAGTAATTCCACTGCTTGGAATATATCCTACAGAATCAAAGCCATTCACACCAACTGATACATGCACACGAATGTTCATTGCAGCACTGTCCACAATAGCAAAAAGATAGAATCAACCTAGATGCCCAACAACAGAGGAATGGATAGGTAAACTATGGTATGTATACTCAATGGAACACTATGCAACAATAAAGAACAATGATGATAGCAGGAAACATATCTGAACCTGGTTTCAACTGCAGGACATTATGCTGAGAGAAAGTAGTCAGCGACAAAAGGACAAATATTGAATGAGATCCCTACGATAAGAACTTAAAAACAGACTCATGCATAGAAGAAAAGACTCTTTGAGAGCTGCAAGGGTGGGGAGGGAGGGAGGGTGAAATGGGAGGGTTTAGATTAGATAGTTAATGGAAATTTGGTTGGGTGAAATCGATGACAGCATACAATAGAAAGAAGATTAATAGTAGCTGGACTTCAGCACAATTTGAGTACTTCTGCCATCTTAACCCAATATTGCAAGGACAGAGTAGCTGGGGTGGGGGTCTGTGGACCATGGGGTGGGGGTCTGTGGACCATGCTCTCAGGCAAAATCGAGGCCAATTGGCACAGCTAGCATTTTACTAATGAGGACTCTCTGCATCCCTCATTGGTGAGTGGCATCTAGGGTGTTAAAAGCTGCCAAGCTGCCATCTGAGGATACAGCAAATGGTCCCAACACAACAGGAATGGATGATCACCAAGGACAAGAATGACACAGGGAAAAGAGAAGCCAGAAAACAGAGAGATCCAAGTGAGTGGGTCTCTACATCGACTTGTGACCAGAAGAACCAGATGGTGCCCAGCCACCGCAAGTGATCACCATGATGGAGCTCACAAAGTTGAGTCTCACCGGCAACAAGAGAGTAAATAGGAATGCACCCTGAGATCTCCAATAAAAGACTGAAATTGATGGTCTGGGGGCTTTGGGGTTCCTCTGGAAGCATGGCCCCTGGGTCTGATGCGGCCCCTGTCCATAAATCATAATGAAGGTCAACTTTTCAGACAGCAATGGATTGGACTTGGCGACACAGAGTAACCATATCTTGTGGGAATTTTATGGTTCTATGCATCAATAGGATGTCATCCTGTTGACCTCTTGCTGGCGGAAGCACAGTGGGTGGAGAGAAGGGGATATCAGACTGTTGGGAGGATAGGACAAGTATGGAGCAGAGAGGAGAGGTGTGCTGTCACCAGGCAGGAAGAGTAGTGGGAGCTGAATATAGGTGACCATGTGAATTTATATGGGAATGTACATTTTGATTCAATCATAATAAAATAAATGAATAGATAAATCTCACTGAATGTCAGTGGGTTGAGTGCTCCAATATAGAGGCAGAGACTAACAGCTTGGATCAAAAGACACAGTCCATCTATATGCTGATTACAAGGAAGACACCTTAGACTCAAAGATATGAACTGAAAATCAAAGGATGGAAAAATATGTACAAAGCAGGCAACATGCAAGAAGAGCAGGAGTGGCAATACTAATCTCAGATAAAATAAGCTTTAAGGTGAAATACACCACTGTGGACATACATGGTCACTATTGCTTGAAGGTTCAATACATAAGCAGGTTATAACAATATTAAATATTAATGCACCCAATACCAGAATATATAAATACATCAAACAAACACTAACACTGAAAAATGAGATAGATCACTCTACAATAACAGCAGGAAACTTCAACATTCCAGTTTCAGTAACTGATAGATCATCCAGATACAAGCTCAATAAAGATACAGAATATCTTATTGCAATAATGAGTCAACTAGACCTCATTCACATATATGGAACTTTTTACCCATTAAAGATAAGTACACCTTCTTCTCTAATATACACGGAACATTCTCAGAATGGACCACATATTAGGTCTTAAAGCAAGTCTCAACAAAATCCAAACCACTGAATTAATGCAAATCATCTTCTTGGACCATAAAGCCATAAATGTTGAAAGCAATAGCAGGAAAGAAACACGTAGAAGTCAAACTCATGGAAACTGAATAACCTCTTGCTCAAAAATTCATGGGTTATACAAGAAGTAAAAAATACAATAAATTCATAAAATCAAATGAGAATGAAAACACAGCCTACCAGAAACTATGGGATGCAGCAAAAGTAGAGCTCAGAGGTCAATTTATCTCTATAAATGTATACATCTAGAATGAAGAAAGGAACCAAACCTAAGAATTAACCCCCTAACTTGAACAAGTAGAAAGAGAATAGCAAAAGAACCCCTCAGCCAGCAGGAGAAAACAGATAATAAACATTAGAGCAGAACTAAACAAATTAGAGACTAGAAAAAAAATTGAAAGAATTAACAAAACGAAAATCTGGTTATTTGAAAAGATCCACAAAACTGATAAATACTGGCTAAGCTTACAGAAGAAAAACAGGAGATGAAAAAATTTTCTGAATAAGAAATGACATGAGAAATGACAAAAAAATAATTCATCATGACCAAGTTGGATTCATAACAAGGATGCAGGGCTGCTTCATCATCAGAAAATCAATTAATGTGGTCGACCATATAAATAACAAAGGATAAGAATCACCTGATTTTGTCAATTGATTCAGAAAAGGCATTTGACAAAGTCCAACACCCATTCATGCTAAAAACTCTCAGCAAAATAGAAATACAAGGGAAATTCCGCAGTGCAATAAGTGCCTACATTATTCTGAATGCAGAGACTGAAAGAATTCCCTCTGAGAAAGAAAACTAGATAAGGATTCCCACTGTCACCACTTCTACTCAACATTGTGCTGGAAAGTTCTGGCCAGAACAATCAGACAAGACAAAGAAATAAAGGGTTTCTGAATCGGTAAAGAAGAAGCAAGTGTATTCCTTCGTGCAGATGATATGATTGTATACACAGAGAACCCTAAAGAATCCATAAATAAACTACTGGAAGTAATAGAAGAGTTCAGCAAAATATCAGGATATATGATAAACATAAGTAAATCAGTTGGATTCCTTTACACCAACAAAGAGATAATCAAATCAATAACATTTATTATAGCCCCCAAGAAGATAAAATACCTAGGAGTAAATCTAACCAGAGAAGTAAGAGACGTATACGGAGAAAGTTACAAGATTCTACTGCAAGAAACCAAAAGAAACTTGTAAGTGTAGAAATCTACTTTGTTCATAGATAGGAAGACTTAATATTGTGAAAATCTCTATTTTACACACACGACCTAGATATAAAATACAATCTCAGTACAAATTCCAGTGTCATCTTTTAGTGAGATGGAGAAACAAATTTTCAACTTGGAAAAGGAAGAAACCTTGGATAAATAAAGCACTACTGAAGAAGAAAAACACAGGATGCCTCACATTACCTGACCTTAGAGACTACTACACTGCCATAGCAGTCAAAACAGCCTGGTAGTAGTACAAAAGAGACATACAGACCAATGGAACAGAATTAGGGGCCTCACACGATCCTCTTATAAACAGGTGATATTTCACAAAGGTCCAAAGGTTGTAAACTGGGATAAAAAGTCTCTTTAAAAAATGGTGTTGGCAAAATTGGATATCATCTGCAAAAATTGAAACAAGACCCATATTTCACACTGTACACAAAAACTAACTCAAATTGGATGCCAGCCAGCCAAGTGGATAAAAGACGTAAATATCAAACTTAAAATGATAAAGATCACACAAGAAAAAATAGGGTCAACAATGAAATTTTAATACACAGCTTAGAGAGACTTCAAATCTGACAAAGCACAATCAACAGAAAATAGATAAATTGGGCCTACTAAGAATGAAACACTTTTGCTCATCCAAAGACTTTATCAAAAGTGTTATAAGACCACCAACAGGATGGGAAAAAAATATCTGGCAACTACATATGAGACTAATATCTGATCTCCATAATGTACAAGGTACTGCAAAATATCAACAAGAAAAAGGTAAATAAATCAATTAAGCAATGAGCAAAGAAAATGAGCAGACACTTAACCAAACAGGGTATCCAGAGCCAAAAGACTCATGAGAAGATGCTCATGATCATTACCTATTAGACAAATGCAAATCAAAACTACAACAAGGTATCATCTCACACCAACAAGGTTGGCAAAGACCCAAAATCACAAAATTACAAATGCTGGAGAGGCTGTGGAGAGATTAGAACTCTCTTACCTGCAGGTGTGACTGCAAAATGGTACAACCTCTTTAGAAGGCAATTTGGTGCTTCCTTGAGAAGCTACAAATATAAATAGCATGTGATTCAGCAACCGCTCTACTTGGAATATATCCTACAGAAATAAAGGAGCTCACATGAACCAATACACACACATGAAAGTTTATTACAGCACTGTCCACAATAACAAAAGATGGAATCATCCTAGGTGCCCATCACCTGATGAATGGATAAACAAAACTACAGTACATATATACAATGGAACACTATACAATGATAAACAACGATGATGATTTTAGTAAGCACCTCATAACCTGGTTTCAACTGGAAGATATTATGCTGAGCGTAATCAGTCACCTGCAAAAGGGCAAGTATTGTATGACCACTGCTATAAGGACTTAAAGGTAGACTTCAGTACAGAAGAAAGCCTTTTTGACAGCTAAAGGGTAGGGAGACTGGGACAGGGATGTTCAAGATTAGATAGTCAATAGGAATTTGATTAGGTGAAAGGAGTGTCAGCACACGGAAAAGAGCAGACCAGCATAACTGGACTATACCATAAGCTGAAAGGTTTTCTAAACTCAACCCAATATTTCAGAAGGTAGAGTACCAGGGTCAGGGATCTGAGTACTACGTTTTCAGGGGACATTGAGGTTAATTGGCACAGCCAGAGTCAATAAAACTAGGCCTGGTATAATAAGTTAAATGAACACAACAAAGGAATCATGGTATGACATATACAAAGCCTTGAAGGAAAATAATGGCTAGCGAAGATTATGTATCTATTCATAACGTTTTTCTTATAAATAGCAACTGAATATTGTCAGATACAGTGACAGAAAATGAGCCCCCAAGGTTGGGAGGTACTCGGAAGACAACTGGAGAAGAGCTGCCTCCTCAAAGTAGAGTTAACCTTAAAGATGTGGATGGAGTAAGGACACTGGGATTTTCATTGGCTGATGTGGTACGATTCAAAATGAGAAGAAACAGCTGCAAACATCCACTAATAACTGAGACATGCAGTGTACGATGTATGAATCTAGGGAAACTGGAAATTGTCAAAAACAAAATGGAACGCATAAACATTGACATTCTAGGCATTAGTGGGCTGAAATGGACCAGTTTTGGCCATTTTGAATCCAACAATCATATAGCTTACTACGATGGGAATGAAAGCTTGAAAAGGAACAGTATTGGATTCATCATGAAAAAGGACATTTCAAGATCTGTCCTCAAGTACAATGCAGTCAGTGATAGGATGATATCCATATACCTACAAGGAAGGCCAGCTAATACAACTATTATTCAAATTTATACATCAACCACTAAGACCAAAGATGAAGAAGCTGAAGATTTTACCTGCTTCTGTAGTCTGAAATTGATCAAACATGCAATCAAGATGCATTGATAATTACTGGTGACTGGAATTCAAAAACTGTAAGCAAAGAAGGATCAGTAGTTGGAAAATATGGCCTTGATGACAGAAATAATGCTGGAGATTGCATGGTAGACTTTTGCAATGCTAACGACTTTTTCATTGCAAGTACTTTCTTTAACCAACACAGATGGTGACTGTACACATGGACCTCACCAGATGGAATACACAGGAACCAAATTGACTACATCTGTGGAAAAGGATGATAGAAAAGCTCCATATGAGCAGTCAGAACAAGACCAGGTGCTGACTGTGGCACACATCATCAGTTGCTCACATGTAAATCCAAACAGAAACTGAAGAAAATCAGAACCAGTCCACAAGAGCCAAAGTATGACCTTGAGTGTATCCCTCCTGAGTTTAAAGACCATCTCAAGAACAGATTTGATGTGTTGATCACTAATGACCAAGTCATCACTAGATGACTTGTAGAATGACATCAAAGATCATCCTTGAAGAGAGCAAGAGGTCATTAAAAAGACAAGAAAGGAAGAAAAGACCAAACTGGATGTCAGAAGAGACTCTGAAACTTGCTCTTGAACATCAAGCAGCTGAAGCAAAAGGAAGGAATGGAGAAGTAAAAGATCTAAATAGAAGATTTCAAAAAGTAGCTAGAGAAGACAAAAGAAAGTATTATAATGACATGTGCAAAGAGCTGAAAGTGGAAACCAAAAGGGAAGAACATGTTCTGAATTTCTCAAGTTGAAGGAACTAAAGAAAAATTTCAAGCTTCAAGCTGCAGTAGTGAAGAATTCTACAGGGAAACTGTTAAAGGACTGGGAGTATCAAAACAAAGTGGAGGAAATACACAGAGTCATTATACTAGAAAGAACTAGTCGATGTTCGGCTACTTGAAGAGGTAGTATATAATCAGGAACCCGTGATACTGAAGGAAGAAGTCGAAGTTGCATTGAAGGCATTGGCAAAAAGCAAAGCTCCAGGAATTGATGGAATATCGATTGAGATAATTCAACCAACAAATGCAGAGCTGGAAATGCTCACTCACCTATGCCAAGAAATTTGGAGAACAGCCACCTGGCCAACTGACTGGGAGAGCTCCATATTTATGCCCATTCCAAAGAAAGGTGATCCAACTGAATGTGGAAAGTACTGAATAATACTGTTGATACCACATGCAAGTAAAATTCTGTTCAAGATCATTCAAAAGCGACTGCAACAGTCCATTGATAAGGAACTGCCAGAAATTCAAGCCAGATTCAGAGAGGGTGTGGAACCAGGGATATCATCACTGATGTCAGATGGATCTTAGCTGAAGCAAAGAATACCAGAAAGACATTTACTTGGGTTTCACTGACTACATGAAAGCACTGAACTTTGTGAATCATACTCAACTATGGCTAATGTTGGGGAGAATGAGAATTCCAGAACACCTAATTGTGCTCTTAAGGAATCTGTGTGTGGATCAAGAGGCAGTCATGTGAACAGAACAAGGGGACACTACATGGTTTAAAGTCAGGAAAGGTGTGCATCAGGGTTGTATCCTTTAGCCATACCTTTTTAATCTGTATGCCCAGCAAGTAAATTTAGAAGCTGGATTATACAAAGAAGGAGGCATCAGGTACGGAGGGTGACTGATTAACAACCTGTGTACACAGACGACACCACCTTATCTGCTGGAAATGAAGAAGTTTTGAGACAATTATTGATGAAGATCAAGGACAACAGCTTTCAGTATGGATTGCACCTCAACATCAGGAAAACAAAAATCCTCACAACTGGACCAGTAAGCAACACTGTTATAAATGGAAAAAGGATTGAGGTTGTCAAGGATTTCATGTTACTTAGATTGACAATCAACGCCCATGGAAGCAGCAGTCAGGAAATCAAAAGATGTATTGCTCTGGGAAAATATGCTGCAAAGGAGCTCTTTAAAATATTCCAAAGCAAGGATGTCACCTTGAAGAGTAAAATGCACCTGACCCAAGCCATGGTATTTTCAGTCACATCATATGCATGTGAAAGCTGGACAATGAACAGAGAAGACAGAAGAAGAATTCATTCCTTTGAATTGTGGTGTTGGACAAGAATGTTGAATGTACAGTGGACTGCCAAAAGAACAAACAGATCTGTTTTGGAAGAAATACAACCAGAGTGCTCCTTGGAAGCAAAGATGGCAAGACTGTGTCTTCCATACTTTGGACATGTGGTCAGGTAAACTCAGTCCCTTGAGAAGGACATCATGCTTGGCAGAGTGGAGGGTCAGGGAAAAAGACGAACACCCTAGGTGAGACAGATTGACACAACGGCCACATGGGCTTAAGTATGAAAACGAATGTGGACATGGTGCAAGACCGGGCAGTGTTTCTTTCTGTTGTTCATAGGGTTGCTATGAGTTACAACCGACTTGACAATACCTAGCAACAACAAGAAGATTATATATCTAGCAAAATTTTGTCTCAGATATGATTATGTAATTAGGACATTTCCAGTAAAACGGTAACTTAAGGAATTTAAAAGAGCAAAACTAAAATTACAAATATGCTAAAGGAGTCCTTTGGTTACAAAATTAGTAACATCTGATAAAAACCCAAGACTAGAATACAGAACAGAGCAACTGGGTATCAACCCAAATTGGGAAATTACAAGAATAAGTTAAAGGCAAATCACTGAAAACAGTGAAACAGGGATGTCATTATGTAAATGGTATGACAAAAACGGGGGAGTTAAAATCGCAGTCATTCATCTTTCATAGGGAGAGGAGGTTGAGGTGATATAAAGAAATTAAAGACTGATTTAAATTTAGAAAAATAGACGTAAATGTTAAGGTAATCATAAAGGGAATTATCAATCCTTTGCACCAAAATAATAATAATAGTCAAAAATTAAGTGTAAGCAAATACAAAACCACCAAAAATGAAATAGATGGGGGGGGGAGCACATAAAGAAGAATGACTCAGCAGAGAATACTAGATGGAAAAAGAAATTGTCTAAAACATACAAAAAAGACATCAAAATTACAGCATTAAATTTATATGTATCAATAATTACTTTGCAAATAAATGGATTAAATGCATCAATAAAGAGATGGAGAGTGACAGACTGGATTTTTAAAAATCTATCTATATGATGCCTATAGGAGACACAACTTAGCCTAAATGGTGCAAACAAACAAAAACTCAAAGACCTTAAAAAAGGTATATATCAAATAAACAACATTCAGAGAAGAACAGAAGGAGCATTATTACTTTCTGATAAAATAGACTTTAAAGTAAAATCTACCACACTGGATAAGGAAGGTCATTACATAAAGATTAAGGTATCAGCTGTTCAAGGGGAAACGGCCATATTAAATGCTTACACACCCAGTGACAAGGCTGACAAACTAAACTCTAACTGCATTGAAAATAGAAATATACGTCTCCACAATAACATTAGGAGACTTCAACTCACCACTTTCAGTGAAGGACAGAACATTCAGAATATAGCTGAGTAAAGACCCAAACAAAATTAACCTAGTGCCATTGAGCTGATTCTGACTCATGGTGATACTATAGGACAGAGTAGAACTGCTCTATAGTTTCCAAGGAGCACCCAACAGATTTATATTTCCAATCGTCTGGTTTGCAGACATAACACTTAACCACTGTGCCACTAATGTTTCCTAATTAAAGACATGAAAGATTAAAATGCCACAGACAACCAACTTGACGTCATAGGCATACACACAGAAAACTCTATCCAACAGGTACCAAGTATACTTTCTTCTCACATGGAACATTCTCAAGAGTAGACTACGTACTAGGCCATAAAGAAAGACTTAACAAAATTCAAAGTACTGACAAAAAAAAAAAAAAAAAAGCCAAACCAAACCCACTGCCATCGAGTCATGTCTGGGGAAAAAAAAAAGTGAAACAAATTCCCTATCTCACACAAAAACTAACTCAAATGGAACAAAGATCTAAATATAAAATCTAAAACAATAAAGATCACAGAAGATAAAAGAGGGACAATTCTGGGAGCCATAACATACACAGCATAAACAGATTACAAAATATTACTAACAACACCCAAATGCCAGAAGAGAAAATAGATGACTGGGAACTCTTGAAAATCAAACATTCATCCTAAGACCTCACCAAAAAAGTAAAAAGACTACCTCAGACTGGGAAAGATTTTTTAGCTACCACAAATCTGATTGGCATCTAATATCCACAATCTACAAATTATTGCCAAACCTCAACATGAGAAGGGCAAATAACCCATTTAAAAAATGGACAAAGGATATGAACATACACTTTACCTAAGAAGATATGCAAGACATTAACAGATACATGAGGAAATGCTCAGGATCATTAGCTACCATAGAAAATCAAAATCAAAATTACAATGAGATACAATCTCACCCCAACAAGGCTGGCATTAATCCAAAAAGCACAAAACAGTGAATGTTAGAGATGTTGTAAGGAGACTAGAACTCTTCTACACTGCTGTTTGGAATATAAAGTGGTATAACCACTGCAAAAATTGATTTGGCACTTTATTAAAAAGCTAGAAACAGAAATACTAACATGATCCAGCAATCTCACTTCTTGAAATATATCCTAGAGAAATAAGGGCTCACATGAACATCAATGTTTATTGCTGCACTGTCCACAACAGCAAAAAGATGAAATCAACCTAGGTGCCCATCAGCAGAAAAATGAGTAAACAAACTGGTATATTCACACAATGGAATAATATGCAATAATAAAGAACAATGATGATTTTAGGAAATATAATATGCAATCATTTATAAGACATTATGCTGAGAAAAATTAGTCAGATACAAATGTACAATATTGTATGTGATCATTATTATAAAGACAAGATTTAAGTACAAAAGATAATAATCTATGTTGGTTACATGAGTGGAGAGGGAGCGAAAGGGGAATTTATAGATTAGATAGTGGGTAAGAATTGGTTAATTGACAGCACTAGTAAAAGGGAGGCTAGCACAACTGGTCTACAGTAAAAGCTAAAAGGTTTCCTAAATACAATCCAACATTTTGAATGACAGAGTAGCAGGGACAGGGGTCTGAAGACCATGGTTTCAGGGGACATCTAAATTAATTGGAATAACTAAGTTTTTTGTTTTTTTTTTTTAAAGAAAATATTCTGCATACCACTTTGGTGAGTGACATCTGTGAAGTTAAAGCTAGCAATTGATCATCTAAGTAGCATCAATTGGTCCCAATCCACCTGGAACAGAGAATAAAGGACATCAAAGATATGAAAAAAAATAGGAGCACAACATTTACAAAGTGTCACATGATCCACAGACTGTATCAGCATGAGACCTAAAGAACCAGGTGGTATCTGTCCACCACCAAGGACTGCCTTGACAGAGAGTGCAATAGAATGTAGCACAAGAGAAATGAGTGTGAAAAACTAGAATGCTATTAAAAGATCACACTTGCTGGTCTGTCAGACTGGAGTATACCTTAAGGACACGGCTCCCAGGCTGTATGTTAGCCCAGAGGTGAAACCAATACCAAAGCCAACACTTTAGACAAAGATTGGACTTGACAGTAAGACATAGAATGATGTTGGTGATGAATATGAGTCTTTGCTTAAATATATGCATATAGCTACTGATTAGCTCCTCTATAGAGGTGAGATGAGAATGTGGAGGGGGGCAGAAGTTGGTTGGATAGATATAGAAGGTATAGGTAGAAAACAGAAGTGTGCTATCATGGGGTGGTGGAAAGCTGTTAGAGTTGCATAATGGTGTGTATTCCAGGTTTTGTATGACAAATCGATAAGGACTGTAAACTTGTACTTAAGCCCAACATTTTATTTTATTTTTTTAACCAAAGCATAGAAATATTTACAAACCATCTTTTGAGACCAAAACGTTATAAGCACAGAAATCAATTACAGAAAAAGGAAGGGCAAAAATTGAACACGTGGAACTGGACAGTATCTTGATCAAAAATTTCTTCATTATAGGAGAAATTAATGACACAATAAGGAAATTCATATAAATAATGATAACGAATACACATCCTATCAGAACCTTTGGGACACAGCAAAAGCAGTGCTCAGAGGTCAATTTATCTTAATAAATACACATATACAAAAGGAAAAAAAAAAGCTGCAAATCAAAGCATTAGCCCTACAACCCAAATAAGTAGGAAAACAGCAGCAAAGGGAACCCTTGGAAACCAGAAAAAAAAGATAGTAAAAATTAGAACAGTACTAAATGAACTAGAGAATAAAAGCACAGTTGAAAGTATTAGAAGACCAAAATCTGGTTCTTTGAAAAGATCAACAAAACTGATAAATCATTGGCCAAACTGACAAAAGAAAAACAGGAGAAAAAGCATGTAACATGAATAATAAATTACACAAATGATATCACAACCACCCTTCTGAAACTTAAAAAAAATAAACAGAAAAATATGAAAAATTATACTCTAACAAATTTGAAAATCTAGAAGAAATGGATAAATTTCTAGAAACATACTGACTATCTAAACTGACACAAGCAGTGGTAGAACATCTAAATAAACCCATCACTAAAAAAGAGAAAGAAAAGGTAATTGCAAAACTCTAAACCAAAAGCAACTCTGGCCCTGACAGCTTCACTGGAGACTTCTACCAAACTTTTAGAGAAGAGTTAACACCACTATTACTAAAGGTATTTCAGAACATAGAAAAGGATGGAATGCCCCCAGATTCATTTTATGAATTCAGCATAACCCTTTTACCCAAACCAAGTAAAGACAGTACAAAAATAGAAAATTACAGACCAATATCTCTTATAAATTTGGAAGCAAAATTCCTCAACAAAATTCCATCAATTAACCACATATCAAAAAAATAATTCACCATGACCAAGTGAGATTCATGCTAGGGATGTCGGGATGCTTCGATGTTAGAAAAACAATCAGCGTAATCAACCACAAAGATAAAACAAAAGGCAAGAACTGTTTGTTTTTATCAAATGATGAAGAAAAAGCATTTGACAAAGTCCAACACCCTTTCTTGTTAAAAATTTTCAGCAACATAGGAATAGAAAGTGTCTTAGCCATCTGGTATTGCATAACAGAAATACCCTAAGTGGATGACTTTAACAAAGAAAAGTTTATTCTCACACAGTCCACTAAGCTAGAAGTCTGAATTCAGGGTGCTAGCTCCAGAGAAGTGCTCTTTCCCTCTTACAGCTCTGTAGGAAGGTCCTTGTGTTGCACCAGTTTTTCTTTGGTCTGAGGGCATCTTGAGGCAGGAACCTCAGGTCAGAAGGACACAGTCTGCTCTTGGTGCTGCTTTCTTGATGATATGAGGTCACCACTCTGTTTGTTTCCCTTGCCTTTTATCTCCCATAGGATAAAAGGATAAAAGGTGGTGTCAGTCGCACTCCAGGGGAACACCCTTTGCATTGTAGCATGGAGGTGACTTAAGGAAGGGTGTTACAGTCTCACCCTACACGTGAGAGCCTGATTTCGGTGGCTGTTAGATAGTTCTTTGCTTTGCAATTCAGTGCCTTTTTAAAGTAAGACTACCTGGAGAACTGACTGCTGAGCAGCCCAGCAGCATTTCCTCCACCATGAGTCAGATCTGACTCGACAGCACTTGGCTGGCCCACTGATCCACATCATAGCATCAACTGATGGACCCCAGCGAATCCAGAAGTAGGGTGCCATATTTGCCAGCCAAGATGCAGAGTCTGCCACCCGAGAGTCCACCTGGGGCTAGTCAATGAAATACACAGAGATGGCTGGTGACCAACTTCCCTCTAAGAACTACACCTCAACTCCCAGTGAGGTTACCACCATAGAAATCAAGCCAGCCAGATAGAAATCAAACAGCTTCTAAATGATCCAAAGGTAACAAATCATAGCTAACCATTTAAGAAACAGTCTACCATGGCTCCAGAAAAGTCCCAAAATAAAGAATCAAAAACTTCCCAGATGAAGAAGTCTTTCTGAAACTATTGGAGATCTAGCACAAAAGAATTATGTATAGAGTCCTCCTAGAGATTAAACAAAATGCAGGAGAAAACAATGAAAAATTAAACAAGCTATGCAAACTGATGGAACATCAACAATCTGAAATCCGGCAGATCAATAATAAAATTACAGAATTACACAATTCAATTCAAAGCCAAAAGAGCAGAATTGAGGAGTTGGAATCCAGAGTTAGTGAACTTGAGGATAGAGCAACTGACACCAGCATTAAATAGGAAAAACAAAGAAAAGAAACATTAAGAAACATGTGGAACTCTATTAAAAGGAATAATCTATGAATAATAAGAGTTCCTGAGAAGGGAGGGATATATGAAAATACAGAATGTATTGTTGTAGAGTTGCTGACAGAAAAGAGAGAACATAGATTTCCAACATGTATATCGAAAACTACAAAAACTAGACCCAAAAAGGAAGACACCAAGGCATATTATAGTCAAGCTTAATAAAATGAAATATCAAGAGAGGCTCTTAAAGTCGATGAGATTTAAAGCAAAGCTAACATTCAGAGGGAAGCCTATAGGCTATTGTCTGACTTCTTGGTACAAAAGATGTTGGCAAGGAGGCTGTGGGATGGCACATTCAAAGCCTTGGAGGAGGAAAACTTCCAACCAAGAATTATATGTCCTGCAAAACTGTCTCTCAAATATGAGACAGTTTTACAAAGCTTTACAAACTTAAGGACTTTGTAAAAACCTAATCAAAACTACAAGAAATACTGAAAGAAGCTCTTTCCTTAGAAAAACAATAACATTAAGTGTATACTTAAGGAGGCAATGCAGGACACAGCAACCAGAATCCTACTCAGTTAGGGAAGTCACAAAACTCAATCAAAGCTACAATCTTGAAAGAAGGGAACCAGTCATCATATCACTAAAACTATGACATCATTACAGTAAAAAGAGGGACATATTACAGTATTACAACCTTTTCAGATGGAGAAGTTAAAAGATGCAGAAATTGATGTCTGGTTTAACTTTAGAATACTAAAGGAGATCATACAGGTAGCCACAAAGCAAAGTAACAATGTGACATATCGAAACAAGACACACAATACAGGAGTCTCCACAAACACAAAACCAACACTGTAAAAGATGAAACATCAACCCATAAAGAAGAAACACCCAGAACAGAATATTAAGAACAAGAAAATATTAACAACACAAAAATAAATACATCAAAATGACAGCAAAAAACACATTAGCATCAATAATTACACTGAATTTAAATAGCCTGAATGCTACAATAAAGAGACAGCAAGTGACATCATGAATCAAAAGACAGGATCCTATACATTGCTTACATAGGTCCATATGCTGCTTACAAGAAACACGCCTAAGACTCAATGATATGAACAAACTGAAAATTAAAGGATGGAAAAATATATACCAAACCAGTAACAATACAAAGAAAAGCAGTAGTGACAATACTAATCTCAGATAAAATAGACTTTAATGTCAAATTGACCATCATGGACAAGCATGGTCACCATTTTTTGCTGAATGGTTCAGTAAATAAATAGGACATAAAAATATTAAATATTTATGCAACAAATAACAGAGCATCCAAAAACATCAAGCAAACACTGACAACAATGAAAAAAATGAGATAGATTACTCCACAATTATAGCTGGAGATTTTAACACTCTGTTTTCAGTAATGGACAGTTCATCTAGAAAAAAGTTCAGTAAAGATACAGAAGACCTTATTGCAACAATTAACCAGCTAGACCTCACTGACACATGCAGAACTTTTTACCCATCAGCAGATAAGTATACCTTCCTCTCCAGTGCACATGAAACATTTTCCAGAATAGACCATGCTTTAGGACATAAGGCAAATCTCAACAAAATCCAAACCACTGAATTATTGCAAAGCAGCTTCTCACACAACAAAGCCACAGAAGTTGAAATCAAGAGCAGAAAGAACATAGGTAGTAATTCAAACTCATGGAGACTGAATAGCACCTTGCTCAAAAATCAATGGGTTACAGAAAAAATCAAGGACAAAATAGACTGATGGAATCAAATGAGAATGAAAACAAATACTACCAGAACTTATGAGATACAGCAAAAGCCGTGCTCAGAGGTCAATGTGTCTCTATGAATGCACACATCCAGAAGGAAGAAAAGACCCAAATCAAAGAATTCACTCTACTGCTTGAACAAGTAGAAAGAGAGCAACAGAGGAACCTCTCAGGCACCAAAAGGAAACAGATCATAAAGATTAGAGCAGAACTAAATGAATTAGAGAATAAAAGAACAACTGAAAAAACTGATAAAACCAAAAGTTGTTTTTTTGAAAACATCAACAAAATTGACAAACCATTGGCTAAACTTACAAAAGAAAAACAGGAAAGGAAACAAATAAACTGAATAAAAAATGAGATGGTGGATGTCACCATAGATCCAACAGAAATCAAAAGTATCATAACAGAATACTATGAAAGACTGCACTCTAAATAACATATTTGAAACCCTACAGGAAATGGAAAAATTTCTAAATTCATATCACCTACCAAAATTATCACAAGGAGAAGTAGAACAAGGAGAACCCACCACAAAGGATGAGATTGTAAAAGCAAAGACTACCAACTATGAAAAGTCCTGGCCCAAATGGCTTCATTGGACAACTATAACAAACTTTTAGATAGGAGTTAACTGTAACACTACTGAAACTATTTCACAGTATTCTTCTTGATCCAGCAGCATCTCTATGATCACCGATATTTTTGAGCCCATCATTGTGGCTAATGTCTAAGGGTAACTCACAGCGATATTTTCATAAGCAAGCAGTCTCTTCTTGAAATACGTTAACTACATTCTACATTACAGAAGCCAGCTCTTTATAAAATGATCTGCTGCTTCTACTCATTTTTCATTTTATTGTATAATTTAAGATGATAAAGGACAGAACGTTTCTTAAGTTTTGGAAAATAGTCATTAGTAGCAACAAAGATTCTATTGATCTTTACTCTTCAGGACTTCATTCAGATTTCTTGCTTCTCCCTTAATAAATATTAAGCCATGAGAAACATATTTATGTATGATCTTCCTAATATAAAACTAAACTTTCCTATCTTTTCAAAATTAAGTACTCTTTATATCGGAGATTTCACTTGGAAGACATTCTTTCACATGTTCTTTTATACTTCCTTTATTCTGTGTAATGATATGCATTGTAGACCACACCAAAACAAAGACATGTGAAATTTCTGTCAGGGTATAGCTTTTCTCATATCATTTTTATAACATTTACCTTAGACTGTAGTGTGGTGTTTCTGTGTTAAATTATTCTTCATTGTACTTCAACAACTCTTTTTGGCTATAATGGATTTCTAGACAAATAACAATTAAAACACCTTAAAAGATGCACACTAAAGCTGAAACTGAGCTATTTAAAGGACAATGTAGATTGTGTTTTTAGCTAACCATAAAATAAAATAAAAACATTTTGAATAAAAAGCATAGTTGTATTACCTAGTTCAAATACTGTGACCAAATATAACTTGCACCTAAATAGGTAAGTGACTTTAACATGCTTCAAGAAAGTACAAAAAACAAAGTTGCATGAGAGTGTAAAAGACAAAGATAGCATCTTTATATTTTATTATAGCATACTACCAACTTAAACTAGCTGAAAAACTCTGTGATAATCACCAAGGATTCCCTTGTGATTTTTTTTCTCCTCTGAAGCCTCAGAATTGCCAAGTAAGTAGCACTGGACATACTTTTAAAATGTTTAGCTCAAATAACTAATCTTTTTCTAAGAGAGTCTTCTGTACCCCATGTTGGTGAGTAGTGTCTGCAGTCTTAAAAGTCAGCAAGCTGCCATCTGAGGAATATCAGTTGGTGCCAATTCACCTGGAACAGACAGCAAGTGAGAATACCAAAGATACAAGGCAAAGTGAGCCCCAGAGACAAAAGGGCCCATATGACTGCAAAACTGTATCAGGGTGAGAACAGAAGAACTAGATGGTCCTCAGCCACAACCAAAGACAGCCCTGATGGGGGACACATTGTAGAGTTTCTGATGTAACACGAGATAAAGAGGTATGCATATCAAGAGCTCTGTTAAAAGACTAGAACTGATGGTCCAACAACCTGGAGGGTCCCCTGAGAGCATAGGTCCTAGACTTGCTGTTAGCCCAGAGCTGAAACTAGTACTGAAGCCAATACTTCAGAAAAAGAATGGACTGGACTTAGGGACACAGAATGATGCATGTAGTATGTGTACTTTATGGTTTAATATACACATGTGGCTGTCCTATTGGTTTCTTTTTAGAGGGTAGACAAGAAGGTAGACAGGAGGGAATAAGTGTTGGTTGACTGGATGCCAGAAGTAAAGAGGGGAAAAGAAGAGTATGCAGTCAGAGGGTGAGGAGAGTAGATAGAGCTGTAGAGAGGTGGGCACTTATATAGAAAATTTACTTGGATTGTAAACTTAATCACAATAAATTTTTTAAAAATATATTTAGGCCAAGAACAAAGAGATAGACAACTAAAAAGAAACATATGCATCAGTCCATGTTCATCAGACTAGAAAGGCCAAAGACTGCAAAAGGGAAGAGGAAGACACATGACAAGAAAGTAAAAATAAAGACAATGTCACATCTACTGGGAATGTAAGAGGGATCTTTAATGTCCCTAGTTTTCAGTTCTCTTCTGGTCTGCTTCACTGTATTAGAAATGCCTTCCTCCATCCTTCAGCTACCTACAATTCCACCTGAATGTTCTGAGCAAACATTACATCCTCAGTGATATACTACCTGATCCTCCTCTAAAAATAAGCATGCACTACTGTTGGTGAATCATTGTGGCCTGTGTCATATAGTGTCGGTATCTCTGGATTTGGAGGTAACAATGATTTGAATGAATTCTTCCATTTACTAGATTATCATCTTAAGTTTCATGTCTACCTGTGTTTCAATGACTACAAAAAGGTGTTTAGCTGTATAAATCATAACAAATTTTGGATAACATTGCAAAGAAAGGGTATTCTGGAACACTTACACAGAACTGGTACATAGGTCAAGAGGCAGTCTTTTGGACAGAACAAGGTGATACTATGTGGCCTGAAATGAAAAAATGATGTATATCAGAGTTGCTACATCCTCTCATTATACTTATTCAATATATGGGATGAGCAAATAATTCAAGAAGCTGGACTACACGGAGAGAACTGGAATCAAGATTTGAGACTCACTAGCAATCTGTATTAGCAGATGACACAATCTTGCTTGCTGAAAGTGAAAAGGATTTGCATCACTTACTGATGAAGACCAAAGATCACAGCCTTTAGTGTGGATTATACCTCAACATAAAGAACACAAAAATCTTCACAACTGTACCAATAGCCAGGATCATGATAAACAGGGAAAAGACTGAAGTTGTCAAATACTTCATTTTACTTAAATTCACAATTAACACCTGTGGAAGCAGCAGTCAAGAAATCAAAGGGTGCATTGCATTGCATTGGGTAAATCTGTTTGTTGTAAAATTCCTTTTGAAAGCGTTAAAAAGCAAAGATGTCACCTTTAAGACCGGGGTGCACCTGACTCAAGCCATGGTGTTTTTAGTCACCTCATATGCATGGGAAAGCTGGATGATGAGCAAGAACACAAAAGAAGAATTGTGTTCCTTTGAATTGTGGTGTTGGCTAAGAATACTGAATATCCCATTGACTTACAAAAGAATGAACAAGTCTGTCTTGGATTCTTCTGTAAAACTGAAGTAAACTTCATGGCTATAAGTTTCTTTCGTTTTTAGTAATCTCAGCCTGGAGCCTAGGTAGTGCACACAGTTAAGCACTC
This sequence comes from Heterohyrax brucei, assembly GCA_028571685.1. NCBI lineage: Eukaryota > Metazoa > Chordata > Mammalia > Hyracoidea > Procaviidae > Heterohyrax > Heterohyrax brucei. Next base: position 136,393,984 of record CM053150.1, read on the forward strand.
AGCTAATAACCAAAATGTTGGTGGTTCAAATGCACCCAGAAGTGCCTCAGAGGAAAAGCCTCAGAATCTACTTCCAAAAGATTACAACTACTGAAAGCCATATAGAATGTTAATACTTTTTGAATCACTTGAAAACTTAACGTTAGTTGTCCATTTCTTCTCAGTTCTCAAACATAATTTTTAAACTTGTATAGGATCCTTGTCATGTAGCACCTAGCCAAAGCTATCGATAATTCACAGCTTAAGACTGAGATTTTACTTTAAAACTTTTGAAAATCAATTCTATGTGTCAGGAACTCTGTAGAGCACTGAGGATATAAGTCCAGTCTAATTATAACTGATACATCTAAAGTCCTTAGAATACAGAGTATGTGGCACGGAGGCACAAAGAGTGCTCTTGGAAAGCTAGGATGGCAACACTTCTTTCTCACATACTTCGGACATGTTATCAGGAGAGACCATTCCCTAGAAATGGACATCATGCTTGGTAAAGTAGATGGTCAGTGAATAACAGAAAGACCCTCAACAAGATGTATTGACAAGGTGGCTGCAACAATGGGCTCAAGCATAATTAATGTGAGGATGGCACAGGACCAAGTAGTGTTTTGGGTTGAAATCAACTCAACAGTACCTAACGACAACAACAAAGCTATATATTATATAATGTTATGTTGTGTTGTGTTGTGTTGTGTTATGTTATGCTAGCCTATGCTATATCATTAATAATAACACACAGTCTCAAATGCAAATGCAAAAATCACATATTTATGTTATGGTCTCCATTCTTTCTCAAACTCTTTTTATGTAATAAATGTCAACCAAAATTATAAGAGACACAAATGGAAGTATGTCTTTTCCTTCACAGAGATAATACAGACATTCTTCAGTATCAAGTTTATGGTCTGTTGTGTGAATTTACCTCAGTCTGTTATGTTACAAGCGTAGCTTTAATGATTAAACAGACCCTTTGCTCTGTGGTCTGATTGCATGGTTTTTCAGATGCAGAAATCTGTGTGTTGTGGACAACTGACACAGGTTTGCTTAGCTTAACTGTATAGTGTTGTAGTCTTTTTAAATTAACAATGCAAGTATTTTAAATTAAGGGCTCTTTTGGAAAAGAATCTATCAATCATTACTATTTTTTTAAGTCTTACATATAGTAGAGCTGAAACTAAGAAGGAAACACGTAGTCATTGACACCGCCATTTGGGCTTTGATTTTACCACCTCACTGCATTACAACAGAACATGCTGGTGAGTAGACCAAACTCTGGAACAAGATTCTCCCAGCTCCAATGCCAGCAATGTACTTCTTTCTTTCCCTCCCTCATAAGTGAAATAGGGATACTGAAAATGATGGTTTCTCCTGAGGAAGGTAATCGCAAGGATTTTATAACCGATACATCTAAAGTCCTTATAATAGAGAATATGTGGCACTAAGACGAGTCTGTGTCTGATTGTATAATCACTCTCTAATCAGACAGGCCCTTTCTACGTTTGAATGGAGTACTAAGAACCATCCTCCATATTTTGAAATAAAACATCACTTTTCTTGCTTGTCTTCTACTAGCCCGTAAGTATCTGGGTTGCTCTCACAGTATCCTGATCATCCTTGTCTGCAGGTTCGGTTAACACAAGTGCTTACTACATCTTTGTTGAAGTTGATACTTTTTGAACAATTTGAGAACTTAACATTAGTTGTCCATTTCTTTTCAGTTCTCAAAGATAATTTTTAAACTTGTATAGAATCCTTGCCAAAGGATCCTAGCCAAAGCTGTCAATAACTCCCAGTTTAAGATTGAGATTTTACTTTAAAACTTTTGAAGATCAATTCTATGTGTCAGGAACTCCGTAGGGCACTGAAGATATAAATTCAGTCTAATTTCAGCCTTGAACTCTGGTGGCACAGCCGTTAAGAGCTCAGATGCTAACCAAAAGGTGAACGGTTTGAATCTACCAGCTTCCACATAGGGTCACTATGAGTCAGAGTCAACTCCACGGCTATAAGTTTCTTTTGTTTTTAGTAATCTCAGCCTGGAGCCTAGGTAGTGCACACAGTTAAACACTCAGCTAATAACCAAAAGGTTGGTAGTTCAAATGCACCCAGAAGTGCCTCAGAGGAAAAGCCTCAGAATCTGCTTCCAAAAGATGACAACTACTGAAAACCCTATAGAGTGCTGTTTTGCTCTATCACACATGGAATGCCAAGAATCCAACTCTACAGTAACTTGTTTGGTTGTTTGTGTTTTCCTTTATTTTGTTTTCCTTTTTGATCAAGCCCACAATGAGCTTAAAACTGATCATTACTGCAATATTTATGAGTTAGAAGTACTGAGCCAGTGGGAACTTTGATATGTTTCATATTGCATGGAGGTAGTGATAGCTTTGAAGGGTCCAGCATGGCAGGGCTATGGGAAGGAAGAGATGATTGGCCACATTTAATCATCAATCTCCTTAGTCTTGTCTGATCAATGACATATTTCAGACAGACTTTTGATATCTAGGCCTGTTTAAAACAGTTGAGTGGTTAGAGTTTTTAATGTCCTCTACATGGAGATGAAAACTGTTTTATTAATTTATCGTTTCATTGAAAAATTATTAAGTATCTGTCATAATACAATGTTTTTGGCACTGGAAAATAACTGTGACCAAAAGTTTCGTATTCTAAAAGGAATCACAATGTATTGAATCATGTAATTTCAGAAATGATGAAAGTGTTGTAATGGAGGATTTGAAGGACATAGAGCACCTGGACCCAACTGGAAATATTAGGGGAGGCCTTCAAGGGTAGTATGTGAGACTTTCTACAGGAAGACACTTGCAGTGGAGGCAGGGGGCAGAGTGTACAAAGGTAAACTGTACAATTACTGATGTGACTGACTGAATGTGGAGTGAGAGACCAGAATGGTCAGGGAGAGTCAGATCCGACAAAAAGTAGGACCTTCATTTTATATGAAATGGGAGCCACTGAAGTTTTTTTTTTTCCCCCTTTTTCTTGGAAAAGCTAGTAAAACCCTTATTCTATATTTTCATGTGACAGAGTTTGATAGAAGATGGTTCTGGGAAGTTATTTCTGACTGCTAGAATTTTATTTGGAGCATAATGTTTCACTCAAAGGTTAATTTTACTTAATGTTTAAAAAGGGTTACTAAGGTCTTTAGGACTGAAGCTGTCATTAAAAACATTCTTAGAATAATATCTCTCCAAATGTGATTTGTAGTATATTCAATGAAAAACACACCTACTGCCATCAAGTCACTTCCGACTCATAGTGACCCTACAGGAAAGAGCAGAACTGCTCCATAGAGCTTTCAAGGAGCACCTGCTGAATTTGAACCTCTAATCTTTTGGTTAGCAGTTGTAGCACCTAGCCATTATGCCACCACAGGTTTCCAAATGAAAACAAATACATGTAAATTCCATATCCATTGCCCAAGTTCTGATATTTCATATAAACATAATATATGATGGATGTGAATAGGATTGCATATTCAGTACAAAGAATGTTGCTGGAATTGGTTTTCTGAGTGTAGAGAAAGGTGTTGCTTTTATAAAAGAATTAACATTTACAAATATTTGGAAAGCATTTCTAAGAATCACTTCAAGACACTCCTGCAACAGAATAAGGTAAAAAGAAAGAAAAGTTCCTACATAATCAACTCCAAAATTAAGCACTTGGAGACGCATGTTTCTACTTCTTACAAAGGCAAATGTCTTTAACATGTGTCATGTTTTTCCCCTCACAAACAGAAAAATTTCAAGGATTTTCCTTGTGAAATTATCAAGTAATAACATTTAATGCATACTGATAAAAAATACTGTTTTCACTCTGCCACCATTTGCTGAGCTCTTGCCTTGTGATAAGCAACAAATCAGCTCTTTTTTGTTATTATTAAGTGAAAGTATACAACCCAAGTAGATTTTGCATGCACACCTCCCTGCAACTCTATCTGCTCTCCTCCCCTTGTGACAGCACATTCCCCTTTTTCACTCTTTATGTCTAGTATCCTCTTTATGAGCACCTGTCCCCTCCTCACCACCCTCTGCTCTTCCCTCTAGAAAGAACCAGTAGGACAGCCTTCTATAAATGTGTAAAACCCTAAAGTACACACAACATATACTCATTCTGTGCCCCCAAGTCCAGTTCATTCTTTGTCTAAACTGTGCACCTCAGTAGTGGTTTCAGGTCTGGGGCAGCAGCCTGTTCAGTGGCCATGCTCCCAGGGGACCCTATAGGTTGTTGAATCATCAGTTCTGCCTTTTAGTAGAGTTCTTGATCTGCACACTCTTTTTCTCGTGCTATGTCAGGGACTCTACCTTGTGAGCCCTATCAAAGCTGTCTTTGGTGGTAGCAGGCCCCATCTGTTTTTTCTGTTGTTATGCTGATGTAGTCTCCCAATCACATGGGTCCTTCTGTCTCTTGGGCTCATTTATCCTTGTTTCTTTGATGTTCCCCATTGTCACCTGTTCCAGGTGGGTTGGGACAAATTGATGTTCCTCAAATGGCAACTCTCTGGCTTTTAAGACCCCAGATGCCACTCACCAATGTGAGGTGCAGAAGATTCTCTTAGAAAAAGACTAGTTATGTCAACTGACCTCGAAGTTCCCTGAAAACACAGACCAAAGACTTGTGTTTCTGCTTCTCTATCCTTTGAATTTAGAAAACCTCTTAGTTTATGGTATAGTCCAGTTCTGCTGGACCTGCCTTCAACTGCATGCTGTCACTCCCTTCACTTAACTGAATTTTTATTGACTGTCTAATCTATGAACAACCATCTTCTGTGGGAAATCATGTTAACTCTCTTGACATGAGTGCAGCCATCTTGGCTGATGTACTGTTACTTCAACTCTGTATAACCTCTTGTACTGTTCGTGTACTGTAACCTAGAGGCAATCTGGGAACACCTCCAAGTCCTTAGCCCGAACATGTGGAACAATGTACAACCAAAACTGTAAACAATTGGCTTAGTTACTGAATGTTTGAGTTCCTTATATTCCAAGTTACCAAAAGGGTATAAATACTCTAATAAAACTTTGTTCTGGGCTCTCGGCTGTGGGATACCGTTAGCAACCTGATCCCAAACTATTTCATGTCTATCCTTTCTTAGTCTCGATGCTGCCTGTCTCTCCTCCACCCGCATGGTTTAGTTGGTAGGAACCCGACATCTGGCGCCCAATGTGGGGCACGAACCCATGACCCTGGGATTAAGAGTCCCATGCTCTACCAACTGATCTAGCCGGGCGTGAGGTATGCAGGAGGAGAGTTTTTTGTTTTACAGATCCTGGGATGATGAAGTGTAGTGCCCGCTTCCTGCTGTAGATCAATGTGGAATGTATGGATCAAAAGCAACCAGCCCGCAGTGCAGGAACCGGAGAAAAAGCAGCAGTGAATTTAAGTGCCGAGAAGCTCCCAAGGTTGGCACGGCAGCACGCAGCTGAGGAAGTGCCATCACAACCATATATCTGAGCTGGTGGAGCAGTTTTGTGACCCATAAGTGGTCCGTGGCTCAGGAGGGCATCAGGGTCGTTATGGGAAATAATCTATCTCTCTTTGAAACTCACAAGCTTCTCACTAAGAAAGTTTTATGCACTAAAGGAGTAAAAAGTTAGAAAGAATTCATTAATCAACATTAAGAAGTAGAGCCGTGTCTTGCCTGAGGCAGACACAGATTAAGGGAGAAGCTCTTCCTATCTTTGTCTGGTCTTTGTGTTGTCAAATTTCTGTAACTTTAAAACTTATATTGTCGGAGGACAAATGGAGAATGAAAAAAGCACGTTCGTCTACTCCTCCGTCCCTAATGCCATTCCAAAGGAGTTAGAAAATAGAGAGAAGCTGGGAGGTGGAGGGAGCGACTGGTCATCGCCACTTTCATCTATTCCCGAAGAGAGCGAGGGAGGTGACTGACCATCACCGCTCTTGTCTACTCTTTTATCTTTAATGTCATCATTAGAGAAGGAATCAGAAAGTAACGAGGAATTAGAGAATAGGCTTCTCCTGTTTCCTCTAAAAGAGTAAGACTAGGTACTCCTCTACTTTTCTCTGTCTTGTCCAAGCTTTAGAAAAACAAAAAATCTTTTGGGATCAGCTCAAACATTTAACTAATGAGCTTTTCACAGAAACAGTAAAATTACAGAAACACCCTGACAAGGAGCTAAAGAGCCATACGTTGATTTCCTTGCTAGACTTGGAGCTGCTTTGCAAAAAGCTAAAAATCCAGATGCCAGAGATATGATTCTACAAATTCTGGCATTTGATAATGCCAACCTAGACCGTAAGAAGGCTCTTCGCCCCTTTAAGGGACGAGGAAGTTTAAAAAACTATATTAGAATTTGTCAAAAGGTTGACTCTAAAACTTTTAAGGCTGCTGATTTGGCAAGAGCAATAACAGCACTACGTATGAAAAATAGCCGCTGTTTCAGCTGTGGCAAGTTAAACCACATAAAAAGGGATTACAGAAAAGTTAACACAGAATTTAAAGTCATAGGCCAGGAAAAACAGCACCAGGACTGTGTCTCAGGCACAAGCACGGAAATAATTGGGCAAGTCACTGCAAATTTAAATCTAAAATGGAAAGTCAACCTGAACAGGGGTTAAACTATTCGAGTTAAGAAAAACTGTCAGCCTTACAAAATCTGGTATCTAAGCAACTGAAACAAAAACAGACTATGAAAAAAGATATCCTTAAAAAGTGTTGCTCTAAGAAATGCTTAATAGTCCCACGATTTGTTAAACCCTTGTCAACAAAGCTCTGTCTCCTATTAAGAAATCTTTTTCACAATGTTCTATTCTCTACTACACAAATGATATCTTTTATGCGGTTTCTAATGGCAGTCAGTCTATGACCAATTGCAAAGGTGTATGCAGAGGACTGGGTAGAAATGCAAATATCTACTCCTTGTTCTTATCTTAAACATAAGTTGTTAAAAACTGAATTACTCCCTTAGGGAATGAAGATTCAGAGGAATAAGTTGGAGGGCTAAATAATTTTTGGAGGTTGCTAGAGAATGTTGGTGGGTTGCGACTTACTTTAAATATCCCAAAAATCAATTAATTCACCTTTTTCCTTATGATTGGAAAGCACTAACGTGGACTTACTTTTTACAGTTTTAAACGAAGTAGTCTGATGCCGCCTGACAGCAAGTTCAAGAAAATATTAACAACAACTGTGAGAAATAAAACACATGGGCTGGCGTCCAAATTTAGTTAATAATAAATGAACAAGCCACATTACCAGTTGGAGTTGTATGTTTAAAGGCTTGAAAGAAAAATCAGTCAGTCAGAACAAAAATCCCCACGTTTAGTTCTACAAAATAATTAAAAATTAAATTTAAGCTAAAACCTAATAAAGAAAAAACAGGAATTGGGATATTCAAATTTATCACAATATCTGAACATTATCCACTCCTTATCCTCATCTGAAACATACACTACTGGAAATTAAAGTACTCCCTCAGAAAGTACAAATCTGGAGAGACAATTTAAAAACTTTAAGTGATTTTCAGAAACTATTAGAAGGTATTAATTGGTTATAACCTACTTTGGATATTCCAACTTATCAATTGACAGTTTACCATTTCTAAAAAATAAAAAGGGGGAGACACCCAGCCAGATGCCTACCCCCCCTACAACACAATGTAAGCGTTGTGTACTCTACTCGTTGTGTACTCTACTCTCAATTTTCTAAACATCCCTCAAATCTCTACAATTTCAACTGCTAAGGCCCAGTGGTCTCATAATTCATCAAATTCCAAGGCAACCTAAATGGTGAAAAGATATTAACTAATATGGGGAGAAGGTTTTACTTATGTTTCTTCAGGTTCTGAGATCAGCCTTATTTAAATTCCATCATGAAGAATTCACCCATGATATGGAGCACCCAGCAGAACAGATGGTGAAGATGAAGATAAAGAAGACTTCGGTGACAACCCTTCACACACACAAGACTCACCTACCAGCCTGGGGACAGAAGAGAAGGATGATACGGGAGGCAAAAATCCTACCTCCTAATGCTAACATTCATCTCTCTTCCTTACATTAGTTATGGTCATAGTTAATTGAACTACAAGTATGGGTGTTGAACTTCTTATTTGTTATCTGATGCTTCTTATAACGAAAATGTACATGAAGGTTATTGATTCCACTCTACAAGTTTAAGATTGTCTCTCTGATTTAAAATATTTTATATTTTGACCATGTGGAGGTTAGTGTCTCCAGGGGACTAATGCCATGTACACAATTAACAGAAAATTTGGGTTCTTCTAAAACCATGCTAAATTACAAGAAAAACATCACACCTCTAACTCATTGCCTCATGTCACTGGTTGACCCCAGAGAACGGCTGGTTAGCCAGGGATGGGTAAGACCCCTCAAGGAGGGGCAACCTAAGGCAGGCACAGCCGCAAAGAGGTCATCCGAGGCTACAAACATGACATATATTTAACCCACTGCAGTAGTCAGACGGGTTAAGATGTTTCTTGATCTGTGTTCACCAAAGACAGGGCCCTATCCCAAGAGGATGGGGTACCGATGGCGGGTAAGGCACAGAAATAAAGAAATGCGACCTAAGACAGACATGCAGAATGGGTCAGCTGTGACACAGCTGCTTTCTATAAAAAGAAAAAAGAAAAATATGGTAAATATGTGGTAAAGTTAAACAAAACTCATAGTGTACCAACAAGGTTGTGAGAACTAGACAAGATGTGACTGTCCTGGTTGTCCTTGAATAAGATGATTATCAAAGTTAAAGATAAATCAACAGGCATGTACTGTATATAAAATTCAAGTAACAAGAGCATGGCATATAATGATCGCCCTGGTCATACTGTTTTCCTCTACTTAAGACCTAATACTTTTACTTCATTTTAAAAAATAAAAAGGGGGAGATGTGGGAAATCATGTTAACTCTCTTGACATGAGTGCAGCCATCTTGGCTGATGTACTGTTACTTCAACTCTGTATAACCTCTTGTTCTGTTCGTGTACTGTAACCTAGAGGTAATCTGGGAACACCTCCAAGTCCTTAGCCTGAACATGTGGAACAATGTACAACCGAAACTGTAAACAACTGGCTTAGTTACTGAATGTTTGAGTTCCTTATATTCTAAGTTACCAAAAGGGTATAAATACTCTAATAAAACTTTGTTCTGGGCTCTCGGCTGTGGGATACCATTAGCCACCTGATCCCAAACTGTTTCATGTCTATCCTTTCTTAGTCTTGGTGCTGCCTGTCTCTCCTCCACCCGCATGGTTTAGTCAGTAGAAACCCAACAATCTCCCTCCCTCCCCACACTTGTAGCCATCAAAGAGTCTTTCTTCCTAAAGTCATCATTTTCCTTTATCTTTGCACAGTGTTCTGTTGTGTATATAAACTATAATTTGTTTAACCATTCATCTGTTAATGGGTACCTAGGCTGATTCCATCTTTTTGCTATTGTAGACAGCGCTGCAATAAACATTCATGTGCATGCATCTGTTCATGTGATAGCCTTTAATCCTGCAGGACATATTCTAAGCAGCAGGATTTCTGGATCATATGGTATTTCTATTTCTAGCTTTTCAAGAATGTGCCAAATTGCTTTCCAAAGAGGTTGCACCATTTTACATTCCCACCAGCAGTGTAGGAGTTCCAATCTCTCCACAGCCTCTCCAGCATTTTGTTGCTTTGTGTTTTTTGGAATATTGCCAAACTTCTTGGGGTGAGATGGTATCTCCTTGTAGCTTTGATTTGAATTTCTCTAATGGCTAATGATATTAGACATTTCTTCATCAATTCTTTTTGTTTTCCTCTGGTTCTGGGGCTTCTTTCCTAGCTGAGCACAATATATTATTTGCATTTAAGAGAAACATGAGTTTGTAGATGAAGTCATTCATTGGTATGGACTGAACTGTGTCCTCCCAATGATGCATGTCAGTTTGACAAGTCTCTGATTCCCTATATCTTGTAAATCCTACCTCTGTGATGTTAATGACATGAGATCTGGGACAGTTATGTTAATGAGACAAGACCAAATCTACAAGACTAATTGTCTTAAATTATTGTCTTTTGAGACATAAAAGAGAGAAGTAGGCAGGAAGACCCTGGGCCCTAAAACCACCAAGAAAGCAGAAATGGGAGCCAAGCACATCCTTTGAACCCAGGGTTACTATAATGAAATTTCCTAGAAAGGTGAAGATTCATGAAAGGACTTTCATCCACAAAACTACAGAAAGACAGAGTTTTCCTCTGAAGCTAGCACATGGAATTCAGACTTCAGTATCTTAGACTGTGAAAGAATAAACTTATTTTTGTTAAAGCCATCTACTTATGTTATAACAGCACTAGAAGATTAAGCACCCATATCCTAATACTTGCATCCACTTTCTCTCTCACTCAGCACAACTTCTCTTCTGTTTGCTTCTCATCCATAACTCTGACATGAAATCAGTCCTGAAAAATAAAACATAGCGAATAAAAGAGTAGATTTCCTTGCTCAGGAATTGTTCAGCTAAAATCTACTGTGTCTTACCCACAACATGTTAATTAGAAGGGCCTTCAAAATCAGGGGAAATGTAATGCTTTAGTAGTCAGTGGTCTGTGGATTTAGAGGTCTGGAGATGATGCCAGATTTCAGAGCTCACAAAAGATGAGAGGCTAAACATTCAGATGCAAGCCTAGAAATCAGCATGTGGCTGGAATATTTTTATAGCTGACAGACAGCAGAGCTGATTTGTACAGATGCTTCCCAGAGTGGATGTCTACTACTTTTGAGTTCCTGACAAGAAATGAAAGGTATTCTTAAGAGAGATATGTAACTTGCACATTACCAAAGCAAAAGGAATTGCATTTCTCTCTTTTCATATGGACAGTTGTTAAACTCGATTTGATTTTCATATTTTTTGCTAAGCTCAATATTTATGAGTACTATTTCAAGTAAGAAAATATGTGAGATAGCAACATGCAGTTCTGTATTTTCCCTATGGCATTTTCCACACATTAAGAAGATTTCATGCTAGAGTGATGATACTTTGAAATGTATTCAAAGGAATTTTTGTCAGTGTGGAGATTATTTCAAGGGAAAAAAATAATCTTTAAGTATTTATTCTTGATAATAAAGTTGTAACACAACAGGACAATAGGAATATTTATTTTAACAAAACCAAAATTAGATTTAATATAAAAGTAACAATAATTTTCCTCAGACTGTAAGTTCAATTTTCTGTTATTTATCTCTAGTGAAAAAGTAGCATATGTTGCAGTCTATTTGGATGGGCAACAGATCAAAATAAATGACATAATATGCTACATGCTTTTAAGATCTATTTTTTCTAAACTTAATGTGATATAGCTTATTAATCAACACATTTATTATTCAGCAAAACTATGCAGGTGATAACAGAAATATGACATGGTAGAAGAAATAATTACTATCCAATGTACTTAAATTTTTCAGTCATGGTATGTGTTTAGAAGAATCAGGGAGAATGGAAGCAAATGCAGCCTAACAGTAAATTAGAAGTGAAAGAAACCATTTATTATAAGCAGGGATTTATATTAAAAAATAAATAAATAAACTTCACTAAAGCACTGCATAAAAATGGTAAGTGACAAAGAAGAAGGAAAGAGGGTAAAAATTAGAAAAAGGCAGAAGCTAAAGCCAGTACATTTTATACATTCAAAAAGCCTGAGAGAAACAGAACCTTCTACACAGAACCTCAGGAAAACCATGGTCTCACAATCTCTAAGACCACTCTCATGACCTAACACTCACCTTAAATTTCTGTTCATGGCATCTCTTCAAAACATTAGACGTGATGGCCTAAATTGCAGTCCCCCAAAATGTGTGTCAATTTGGCTAGTCCACTATTCCCAGTATTGTGTTGTTGGCCATCATTTTATGATATGATATGATTTTCCTGTGTTCCAATTCCTATTTCTGTGACAGTAAGGAGGCAAGATTTAAGGATTAAGTTGTATGTTCAGTCAGTCTCTTTTGAGATACAAAAGAGGGAATCAACCAGTGATTAAGAGACCTCATGCCACCAAGAAAGAAGTGCTGAGAACAGAGCACATCTTTTGGACCTAGCAATTCCTGCTTTGAGAAGCTCCTAGACCAGAGGAAGATTAATGTCAAGGACCTTCCTCAGAAACAACAGAGGGAAAAAGCATTTCCCATGAGCTGACACCCTGGATTAGGACTTCTAGCTTCCTGGACTGTGAGAAAATACATTTGTGTTTGTTAAAGTCTTCTGGTTATTGTATTTTTGGTATAGCAGCACTAGATAATTAAGACACTAGCCTACTACTTTGAAAAGTTACACTGTATTGCGAACCACCATTTTTACTATGTTGAAAACAATTTGATAATAGGGACCTATGTATACACTACCTAAATGTAAGCTTTTTAATTACTCTGATCTCCCTTGGGACCTGGAAGATCCTGGGTCAGTCAGATTGCTGGAGAACACCCTAAAGGGTGAGAAATATGACTTATCCCCCCAATTTGCAAGTTGAATCTCCTTTAGACAATACTCTCAAGTGCTCTCTTAATCTGTCTTTGGTCACCTGATAGGATTGAGGAGTTCTCCTGTATCACAAAAGAGTCCCTTTTATTTTCAGACCTAAATATCCAACTGTAGATACTAACAAGAAATCTCCTTAGCTCCAAGATTAATAATTCTGACATTCATAGTCACACAGTCCAGTTGAATCTCCTTTTATCATATAATGCATATAATCATGCCTGGTAACCATTGTTGTGGAGTTGCTGTTACTATTGAGTTGATTCTGACTTACAGCAACCCTATAGAATAGAGTAGTACTGCCCTGTAGAGTTTCCAAGGAGTGTCTAGTGGATCTGAATGGCTGACGTTTTGTTTAGTAGCTTAACCACTTAACCACTATGCCATCAAGGTAAACACCATGAGGACCAGAAATTCATCTATGTTGGTAAATGCTATATCCCAAAGTGCTAGAATACTGCCGATAAAGTAGAAAGCACAAACTAAAGGTGTGTTGAATGGTATGGGTGAATGACTATAGCCTGTTAAGTGTTTGAAAAAGCAATAATGGTTAAGTAGAAAAGAAAAATATACATAATATAAAGAAATTAAAAAAAGAGTCATAAAGCTTGGATTCTGGATTCATCACTAAGTCTCAAGAACTATACTATTTTGGGACATATTCTGATGCAAAAACTCTGGTCTGTTTTTCTTTACCTATGAAAACAGGAATTTGCCTACCCTTAATCTAAGTTCTCATAAGATTTTAGCATCCTTTTTTTTTTCTTTGTTTTCTATATTATGTGTTCCAGTTGTTATACAGAACATAATGAATCCTTCTTCCCCAGGATTATTTCTAAATAGTTGAGAATAATTGTGATTTTAAGCACAATCTTTACTCTCTAAGACATATCTACATATGCTCCTAAAGCAGTTTTTGTAATAGAAAAGTTTCAAGACTCTTCATCCACCTTAATGGCCTGTTTCTGGGAATGCTTTAGTTTGTTAATGAGGCTCTTAAAATCTAACAATATGAACAAAGCACAATATGCTGGCAAAGTCTGAATAAGCAGACTGTCATATCACCAGCTTAAAAACAATATCTTCATTCTTCAAGTAGTTACCAAGGGACTGCAATGTGTTGACACCACTGTAAGCAATGTGTTGGCAACCAAGATGAAGAGCAAAAGCATTTCTTTCTAATTCATTTTATTTTCAAGAAGGAATGATCAGACCAGGTACTTCCAGACAGCAGCCCACACTAATGACACTATAAAGTCAAGTAAATGAAAAAACAATAACCACCACACTACCAGTGTTTGCATGTGTGCGTGCGTGCATGTGTCTGTATGTGAGAGAGTGAGTGTGTGTGTATGGGTGTATGGAGCCCTGGTGGTTCAGTAGTTAAAAGAGTTTGGCTGCTAAGCAAAAGTCAAGTCCACTAACTGCTACCTGGAAACCCTATGTGGCAGTTTTACTCTGTCCTATAGGGTCACTATAAGTTGGAATCAACTTAACGACAATAGTATTTTATATACATATATGCGTGTATGTGTTTATATGTATGTATATGCACATATAAGTATATATACATGTGGGTGTGGGTACATATGCACACACATACCCATATGCATACACACACACACAATGCTCTTCAAGGTAAGTTGTATCTTGTACATATCTGTATATCTGAAATATTTAAAGGTCTATTGGCTTCTAAAACCACTCAGTGTCTTAAGATATTATCTAATGTTACTGAGTCTTCTAAACACAATATCAAATAGGTAAGAAGTACACTTTTTATATTGTCATTCAAACATCGGTAAAAATACTGAAACACAAATTTGTCAAAGGTAAGAGCTTGCCAAAAGAATTTTGAAGGTTACATTTAAAATTTTCCAGTTTTCAAAAATTAAAGTACACTCTAATTTAAATACTATATTTATATTACAAATATATTTTGACAAATATATAACTGTATATGTTTTAAGAGCTCAAATCTAAGCAGCTCATTTTATAAGACTCAGAATTAGTCACTATCAGTGTAACTGTTATGCTTGTGAACTTAATTCAGCAGCTGAAATTAACCAATCTAGCAATGGCAAACATGACTTCTGTGTGTAAATGTGGTTTTAAAATAGACGGCCATATCCTTTAAAAAACTGTATGCCAAGCATAAAACATACACTTAACCTTGCCAGAGGCTATCAAATAAAGCTGTAGACATGTTTCAAGTGCAAATTCAGGCTTTAGAAAGACACATGAATATGTATTTTGAAGATGACTACTGTATCTGCTTTCTGTTGCTGTACACCAAACCATGATTTAAAGTAACATCTATTTATTTAGCTCATAATTCATATAGGCAGTTGTTGGCCTGGGACCAAGCTTAAACTGTCTTGACTGTTGGTTGAACACATCAGGAGCAACTGAGCTACGTGTTCCTTATCATTGAATAACTACTCTGACTACGTTCACTTTGCAAAAGAAGCAAGAGGGCAAAATCTAACAAACAGCTATTTGTAACATCTCAGGTTGCATCATTAAGCCCTGGTCTCCCATATGCCCAAAGAAAGTCACAAAGCCAAGTCTAGGGACAGTGTGTATGTGTGGTGAGGTGAGGGTGGGGACTATCCAAAGCTATAAATATAGGGATAGGATAGCAAATGCACACCACCATTACAATTAATCTACCACAGTCACTGCAAGTATCCCCATGATGGAAGTAATCAGAATTTATGCTAAGTTAAGACAGAGACTATGTCTTGATAGTTCACTGCTGTATTCTCAATAGCCAGGCCAATGCTTTTTTCTTCTTGGTACCAAAATATGTTTGTTGAATAAAAGAATAATTTGAAATCAAAGTAATTTTTCTTTTTTAAGGTCTAGTATTAAAACATACTTTCTGCACAGTATGCTAGGAGAAAGAAAGGCACTAAAAGGTTTTGAACAGGGCCTATGGAGTCAGGTACTTGGGGTTTCATTCTAGATTTGCTTCCTGTTAAATCCATGTCCTTAGAGAAAGCACTACAATTTTGGATACCAAGTTTCTCAGCTGTAAAACAAAAGTAATGAAAGTACCCTTCAATAGTGGTTTTAAACATGTTTCCAAAATTATTTGATATTACTTTTAAAAAGTGAGGTCTACAAAACCTCCCCTTGTATTGGGAGGGCTAGGGACTGCTTCACCTATAGAGTATGGTGAAAATGACACTCCAGAACCTCAAGAGTTTGTTATAAAAAGTAATGCCATTTCTGCCTTGATTGTTAAAACACTTGCCCTTGAAGCCTTGAGCATCCATTTAAGAAATATGATTAACGTGATATTACCATGTGTTTTCGTCAGCTAGTGCTGCTCTAACAGAAATACCAAGAGTGGATGGCTTTAATAAAGGAAGATTTATTCTTACACAGTTCAGAAGGCTACAAGTCCAAATTCACAATGTCTGCTCCAGGGGAAGATTTTTACCCCTTGTTAGTTCTAAAAAAGAGTCCTTGTGTTCCACCAGTCTTTGTTCAGGGAGGTTCTCTTATAAAGGGATTTATAGTTCCACCCTAATCCTCTAAGATACAGCATAGGAAAATCACAAAATGGAAGACAATCATAAAATATTTGGAATCATGGCCCAGCCACATGGCTACACACATTTTGGGGGGACACAGTTTAATCTATGACACTCCACCCCTTGGACCCCCCAAAATCACATTTTTGAAATGTAACACAATCATTGCATCAGAGCAAAAGTCATAGCAAAAACATGACCATCACATATGATGGAAGTCTTAAATCAGTTCCCAGTCCAAAATACAAAAACTCTTCTACAGCTGTGAAACCTAGAATACAAGCTATCTGCTTCCAAAGGTACAATGGCAGAACAGGCACAAACTAGACATTTTCATTACAAATAGGAGAAATTGCAGAGAAAGAAGACATTAACAGGGACACATTACATTAGCCCTCAAAGCTTTGAAAATAATCTTCAATTCTCTGAGACATTTTACAATATTGCTTTGCCATGCAGATACTACGTATCGGCCTTACTCTCTGGATTCTGAGTGAAGAGCCCTGGCCCTGTGCTACAATTTTGACTTCTAGGCCCACTTGGATAGAAACTCTGCCCCATCAGCTTTAGATGTACCCTAAGTCCCAAACCCCAAACCAAACCCACGGCCATCAAGTCAAGTCTGACTTGTTGCAACCCTGTAGGTCAGAGTAGAACCACTCCATAGACTTTCCCAGGAGCAAGTGGTGGATGTGAACTGCTGACCTTTTGGTTAGCAGACTTAGCACTTAACTCACTATGCCACCAGAATTTCCAACCCTAAGCCCACTGAGTGGCAATTCCACCCTTACAAACACAGAAAGCCCTGGCTCCGCTCATTCAAAACACTGAGGTCATGGCCATACCTTTCAAGACTGAGGCAGCTCAGCTTCTCATGCTGTTTGTCTTTTCAGCTTCTGCTTTCTATGGCCTCATGGCCCAGGCCCTAGGCTCACATCTGCTCTACTGGAGCAAGTGTTCCAAAACTCTATACCTCTGCTAACCCAAGAGCCCAGAGGCACCCCACTCTGCCAGGAAGCCTCCTGCACACAGGCACTCAGCTCTCCTGCTCCATGAGGCAACCCACTCTGCCAGGAAACCTGTGTGCACAGGCACTCAGTTCTCACACTCTGTGAGTCAGCTCCAGCACTGTCTTAGCTGCTCTGGTTCTGCTGCCTGTCCATTGCTGCAGCTGCTGGTCCTCTGCTGCTTGTTTCTCACCATCTGCACCTACTTTAGTGTTAACAGTTCTCGCTTTCTCTTGAGTCTTACATCGATTCACAGTTTCAAAACGGCATCCATAGTTTAGGTATTTGTTACTGTGGCACCAGCTGACTAAAACAGAATTTGGTAGAGTGGATGGCTTTAACAATGGAAAGTTTATTCTTACACAATCTAGTAGGCTACAAGTCCAAATTTAAGATGTCTGCTCCAGGGGAAGGATATCCCTCTTGTTGGCTCTGGAGGAAAGTCCTTGTGTTGCATCAGTCTTTGTTCAGGGAGCTGATCTTATGAAGGGATTTACAGTCCCATACTAATCCTCTAACACACAGCATAGGAAAATCACAAAATGGAGGACAACCATAAAATACTGGGAATCATGGCCCAGCCACATTATTACATCCATTTTGGGGGAGGACACAGTTCAATCCATGACACTATGCTGTCAAGAAGCCAAGTCACATGGAAGGAAAGATCATTTGTAGATGCTGCAGCTGGCACTACTGTTCTTCAAGTCATCTCAAGGTTGTCGGAAGTGTGACAAACAAGCTTTGAGAGAATCTCAGCTTCTGATCATTACATTACTCTTCAAACCAATGACTCTTCCAAGCTGAGGCTTCATCATGGCACAGCAACACAAAAACATCCCATATGTATTTCTAACCCACAGAATTCATGAGTATAATGGTGTTCGTTTTAAGCTACCGAATTTTGGGGTAATATGTTATATCACAGTAGTAACTGTAACAGGAACCTGGTACCTGGAATAAAGATCCAGCCATCAAAAATAAAATTAGATGTAGTCCTTGGCACTGGGAGAAGATGGCAGACAGAAGTGAGAAGGGCTTCAAGGTAGATAAGAATGATTTAGCAAGAACTAGAAAGACATCAAGGAGGTTGTTGATAAACAGCGGGAAAACAGGGAGGAAACTGTTGTTAGAATCTGAAGAAAAAGATATCCATCATCAATGGCAGAAAGTTTGGGAATACTCTCACTTGTGAAGATGAGAGAGACAGAAAATATACCTAACAAACTAATAGATTTGGCTAAGGGGATTTCCAGTCATAAAAACAGAGATGTAAGCTGAAAGCCAAGTTTAGTAAAACACAGACAAAATGTATAGGATTCATAAGATTCTCAAATTAGAAAATGTCTAATAATATAAAACCAGCTCTTCTCAAATAAAACACCTTAAAGTTAAGATAAAGTCAAGATTATGACTACAAAAATCTTTGGTAAGAGTTTAGAAAAAGTTTAAGTGATATCACATAGACTGTTTCAACCATAAAAAAAGCCTTCTATGGAAACCCTGGTGGCTCCTTGGTAACTCTATGGGGCAGTTCTACTCTGACCTCTATGGTCACTGTGAATCGGGCACAACTCAACGGCAGTGGGTTTATGGATCTTAGGAGCATCCCTTACACCCTCATCTGTTAGACAACTTTGCTTGTGAGAATTGTAAGATTCTTGTCTCTCAGCAGCCTCTCAGGAAGTCAAAGTAGAAACGAGTTTATCTCAAAGAGATAAATTTTGTCATGAGTTTTATCTAATAAAGCAGATTATAAACTATACACAGAGAGCTCATGAAATATTTAAAGAAATGATTCATCTTGGACCTAAAGGAACACTGACAATACAAAAAGAAAAGAGGACTTTGGACCTACAACCATTTGTGGGTAGAAAGAGGCTTGAGAAAGTTTGTTATTTACAAGCACAGATTATATTTTATGAAAAAGGGACTAAATTAGAAGATGGAACAAAGGGTATCAGAAAACCATTCTGAGTAATTAAAACTAAGCCCTATGATATCATAACTGCTGTAGACTAGTGATGGTCATGTGTCTCTTATTCCCCTCCTATTTGAGCAAGAATGTCTGCAGAGTTCAAGACACATACTAGAAGAAGTGCATTCAAGTACCTTCACCTGAATCTGGAATATTTATATAACTTAATTCTGTACTTATAATCCATGAGAAAATGAGATGAGATTTCAGGCATTTGGGGAAAGTAAAATGATTGTACCCTGAAGTACAAATGAAGAAATGTAAATAACTGTGGTTATAGGGTAGACAGTGGTAGTTTTAAAACGTGGTCCCACAAACATCTGACCCTACTTCCATCAACAACGGCAGAGTCTATATCTACTATGCTTAAATCTGGGTAGTCTGTGAGTGCTTCAATTAACGTGCTATTGTGAACATGACACTAGTGATTTCTGAGGCAAGTTTATAAAAAGCAATGAAACTTCTTATTAGTATATTGGAAACCTCTGATTTAGATTCTTAAACTTCCGTGTAAGAGGCCTGACTACCCTGAGATAGTATGTTGTAGATACAAACTACACAAAGAGGTCCTCTATAAGTGCACATGAGACTTAAACTTCTAGTTATTCCAGCTCAAATACCAGATATGTTATGAAGGTCTTTCAGATAATTCTGGCCTCTGTGTTGAGATCACCCTCAGACTTGAAGTCACACCCAGAGTCATAAATGTTGAGTCAGAGCTACATACAATGGAGTATCCCACTGTGCACCATTCAAATTTCTGACCCACAGAGTTCATGAGCGTTACATATTGGTTCAATCCATTATACAGCAACAGTAACTAGAATGCCTTCTAATAGAGAAGTTGTAAAGTATCATGAAAAGTATAAAAAACAGTTCCTAACCCATCATGTGTTAAATAATTATAAGCTAGAATAATTATGATGATGATTATATGTGATATATATTAGTAGTAGTAGTAGTGTCAGAAGTAGAAGAAAAGCTACTTTTCACATTCATTGTGCATTCACTTAGCCAACCCAGTGGGGGGATTATCTGGTAAACTAATTACCATAAATGTATAAAACGAAAAGCTCAGGGGAAAAATGCCAATTAATAGCCAACACTTAGCCATCCACTTTCAGAAATCTGAGCCAAGAATTTTCATAACTGGAGCCAACTTAGGGAAAATGATTACCTCCAGTTTTAATTCAAACAAAGGCCAAGCAACTGTCACTTATTAGATGTCACCCAAATGTTGGCAGTTTGAAACTAGTAGTGCCGTGAAAGGAAGGTCTGATGACCTGTTTCATAAAGATTATAGCCAAGTAGACCCTACGGGGATGCCATGAATTGAAATCTATCTATCTATCTGTATTTGTCTCTTATGAAGTTAACCAGAACATATACATAAATCACCAACCATATAATATTCTCTTTGCCCAAGTCAAATACAGCACAACATCTTTTCATTAGGAATTTTCACTCTCCCAAAGTCCTTTAATTGGTATTTCAAGTATCACTATTTCCAGTGTATCAAAAGAAAAAAAATCACAGAAGAGTTCATGTAGAACTGACCCAGACCAGTACTTCAAGTTAACGGTGAAAGTTCAACAATATGATAAAGTCACCATTGTGCAGTTGAAGTCCACTTTATTTTTTAATACTTTATTGTATTTTAAGAGAAAGTTTACAACCAAGTCAACTTGCCATATAAAACCCTGCAGCCACACCGCTATTATCCTCACTTTGTGACAGCACATTCCTACTTTCCACTCTGTACTTCCCATATCCATTCAACCAACTCCTGTACTTCTGTACCCTCTCATCTTGCCTCCAGACAGCAGCTGCTCAGACAGCTTAATAATGTATATAGTTAAACCAAGTAGAACACTCTGCGCCAGAATCACTCTATGTCTCATTAAGCCAAAAAAACAAACTCAGTGCCATTGAATTAATTCCAACTCATAATGACCCTATAGGACAGCAGAACTGCCCCCATAGAGTTTTCATGGAGCACCTATCAGATTTGAACCGCTGACCTTTTTGTTAACAGCCATCGCTCTTAAGCACTACACCACTGGTTTCCTATGTCTTGTAGTCCAGACTAATCTTTGTCTTAAGAGCCTGGCAATGGTACTGGTTTTGGCTCTAGACTGACAGAGTCTGGGAAACATGTCCTCAGAGGACCCTCTAGCCTCTTAGACCATCACGTCTGGTCTTTAGTGGAGCTCAGTTTTGTACACCCATTTTTCTCCCACTACTTCAGGGACTCTGTTGTGTTCCCTGTTGGGGCAGTCATTGGTGGTGGCTGGGCACCATCTAGTTTTTCTGGTCTCATACTGATGTATTCTCTTGATCACATTGTCCCTTCTGTCTCCTAGGCTCCTGTTTTCCTCATGTCTTTGATATCCTTCATTCTTCTCTGCTCCAAGTGGACTGAGACCAATTGATTCTACTTAGATGGCTGCTTCTTAGCTTTCAAGACCCCAGACATTACTCACTAAAAGGAGATGCAGAACATCTTTAAAAAATATTAGTTATGTCAATTGACCTAGGTGTCTCCTGAAAACATGGTCAACAGACTCCTTACTTTGCTGCTCTGTCCTTCCAATTGTTGGGTTATATTTAGAAAACCAACCCGTTGGGTTGGAAGGCATATGACTGGGAATGAATTGACACAGTGGCTGCAACAATTACTTACAAGGATGGCACAAGAATGGGCAGTGTTTCCTTCTGTCAAACATACAGTCGCTATGTGTCAAAACTGACTGGAGGACATATATCAATAAAAAGATGGAACAGCAGTAAAACACAGCATGTATTTCCTTAAAAATACTCGACTCTAGAAAAATCTTCATTCAGCAGCTATAAGGCTGAAGTTAAGACAGCAAAGAAAAGCCATAAGTTAAGTGTCACTTATGCAAAGCAATAAAAAATGGACTATTCAAGCAAAATTCAGTGATAAAAAGCCAAACAACAATGATTTTTTTCTTTTTATTTTCATTGTTTTCTATCCTTATTACTATGAAAAGCTGAACCTACAGGGCCATGCAGTCATAAATAACTCTTCATCAGAACGAAGGTATTCTCAATTAAGTGATGGTTTAAATTCACTAATAATAGTATGTTGATGAAAAAGAGTCAGTATAGGGAATTGATTTTTTTTTAGCACTTTTATTTGTCAAGGACTTAACAATGATTATTTTGCCCCAACTATAATCTTCTTCATACTTCAGAAATATTAGCTTATTTTTTTTTTTGAACAGCAGCATTCTCAGGCAGTACTTAAATTTACCACCATTTTACACACGAGGGAACTGTGGACAGATATGTTAAATAGCCTCTTCAGGTTTGTACAGTTAAAAAAGTGGCAGAGCCAATATGACTGTAATCATTTCTTGCTCCAAAGCCCTAATTTAACCACCTGACTTTTTCACCTCTCAACATACCCAGTTATGTAACAAGCATAGTAAAAAAAAATCCTTCTACTTCCAAAACATGAAGTTTCTTTTATATTATTTTATACCCCAAACAGAATGCCTGAATCTGACTCAGTGCTTGAGACACTGACAGTCAAAAATGAATCCTCTACTGTATACATTTCTGCTCTGTATGCAAAAATCACTTCTTCTAAAACTTAAATGAACTACAGTAGTGGTTTCACAGTAAAGTCATGTAGGTAGTAGTTTCAGATTAAAATATACTGTTGAAATTTGAATTTTTAAGACTGTAAAATTTTACAGTAACAAATCTGTAACCTATTTCTGTAGCTTCTGAGCATAAATTTTGAAGAAAATTGGAAAGCAAAAAATATGTTACAGCCCTAAGTCCATACAACTTAAACATACAATTTTCTATATTTTCTTTAAAAAAAGTTTAGTTATGCAAATTGGCCTAGATGGCCCTGAAAACATGGTCCTCATCATAAGCGTCCACCACTGTCTGGAATTTGTTTAGGGATGAAGCTGTTTAGATTTGCTGGTAGAAATAATTGGTATCTGTAGAGAATCTGACCGTAAGTGGAAACATGTAAGTGGCTCCTCAATTAAAACAAACAAACAAACAAACAAACAAAAAAACTGTTTGCTCATTCTGCATCTCTCTTGTGAGCTTCTGTGCCTTCAACATCATGCATCTGATGTTTTCCCAGTGCCTGACATTTTCTTTTTCCTGAGAAAGTCCATTGTTTTACTGATGTTGACATTGAAAGTACAAATCCTGTGAATTCAAAGCGTTTATTTGCATCTGAGAACATGTATTTTTTGGCAGTGGCTGTGTGAAAAGACCCCTCCCAAATGGCCTTGTTTGCTGTCCTTAGCCAGATTTTGTACAATCTGATGAATGTAAACCAATCTGGAAAATGAAAAGCTGAAACCCAGAAGTCAGACAAGAGTACCTGGGGGCATCTTGTCCTTTTCTCTAGTCTCTTTTTTATTGTTTTCAGAGAAAAATCCTAAGACTAGTTCTATCCTTGTGTCAACACCTTTTTCAATTATTTAACAAAGTTGCAGAGACAGCAAGGAGGATAAGTATTGAACACAGTCATTCCTCATCTTTATCTGGAGGTTATGAGGATCATGGCAAATGGCCTATTCTTCCTGGGAATGAGCAAGGAGGCACAATACACAGACTATGATGTACTCATCAACAGTATCTCAAATTGATGAATTTTAAATCCATATTGGTAATTCCAGTGTTCCCTTTATTCTGCAAAGAACTGAGTTCAATGTTAGTGAATCACCAAATTCTAGAAATCTTGATTCATAAAACAAGTAGAGCTACACCTGCTCCTCCCATGCTCCATGTCTCCTAGACATCAAGATTCTTGTTCAACAATCCCTCAAACAGAATGATTCCATTTAGTTTCATTAAACAATCATGAATACATAATAAATTTAAAATAAAGTCCATACCAGAAAGGAGTTTTAACAACTAAACTGTTTAAGTAATCTGTTTGGATTTGAACAAGGCTTGGTTTCAGGCAAGGACTGATCCAGTGGCTTAATAAGAATCGCTCAGACCCAGATTTTCTGCTCTTTCTCAGTTCTTCCTATTTTGATGTCAGCTTTAGCATCACTAATACCTGTGATTCTTGTGAAGCATAAACAATATTCAGATGCCAGATCTTATGTCATCATACAAATTGCATAGAGGAAGAAAGATAATCTATTCCAGTAGTTACCAGGAGTAAAAATTGTATTGTTTTGTTTTCCCCCAGAAGTTTCATTAAAAGCTCCATTGATGCCTCTGGTTTTATTGTGGTTGTGTATCCCTTCCTAAGCCAATGAAGATGACAAGATATTGGGATATATTGATTGGTTTAACCTAATCACAACCATTCCAAGTTACATGGATACAAATTGAGAGAATAGGTTCTCTGAGAAGTTACCAGGAAAAAGAATGCATGATGTACAGCAAGCAAAAATAATATATATGACATGGTGACATAATTATAATAAAAGATTAAGAGAAGAAAATAAAATATTCTTATCATATTTGATGCTTCTTCAAAAATATCTCTAAAAACACCTATGACACACATACAGAAACATATAATTTGAGAGATGATGAAACCTTAAGTTTCAACTCTCAGCCCCATGTAAGAATCTCCTCAGAAACACCCCTCAAATAAGATCTAGTGTCAATATACATTTTTACTGAGTGGGCAAATTTGAAAGGTTAAGTGATTTACCTGTTCAAAACTAAAAAGTCTTGGACAAACAGGAAACATCAAAACAAGATGGAAGGAATACAAAGTTACTGCACCAAAAAGAATTGATCAATGGTCAACCATTTCAGAAGGCAGCATGTGATTAAGAACTGATAATGTTGAAGGAACAAGTATAACCTGCACTGAAGTTGCTGATGAAAAACAAGGTTCCAGAAACTGGTGAACTATCAGATGAGCTGTTTCGACAAATAGATGCAGCATTGGAAGTTCTTATTCATTTATGCCAAGTAATTTTGAAGATAGCTACCTGGCCAATGGAAGAGATCCGTATTTGTGCTGATTCTCAAGAAAGGTGATCCAACAGAATGCAGAAATTATCAAACAATACCATTAATATCACAAGTGAAATTTTGCTGAATGATCATTAAAAAGAGGTTGCAGTAGTACATGCTCAGAGAACTGCCAGAAATTTAAGCAGATTCAGAAAAGGATCTGGAACTAGGGATGTCACTGGTGATGTTGGATGGATCTTGGCTGAAAGCAGAGAATACCAAAAAGTTGTTTGTGTTTTACAGACTACACAAAGGCATTTAACTTTGTGGATCTGTCATGGATTGAATTGTGTCTGTGGGCAACATGGCCACAGTTAGGGCAAGGATTATGGCCTGGGTGAGGCGCTTGTCAGCTTGTGGATGAGCAAATGTAAACAGTCACAAACAGCTGGACTGAATGACATCAGACCCTCACAAACGAAGGGTCTGGTGTGCTGAATGTAACCCTTGTACCCATACCCAGGCCTGCTAGGTCTTTCCTCATCTTGAGGTGAATTCACCTGAGGAAGTGGCCTTTGTTATGCTGTTTAGATAAGAAGGCACAAGTTTGCTTTGTCAGGGACTTCCCCAACCCCATTCAAATCAATGTCTGTTTTACTGTACATCTGCATGTTCTGTTCACTAAATAATAAGGAGCTGTATGATGCCTAGATATAGTTGGGGCATCAGAGTTACCAGCTCTCCTCCTCACCACCATTGTTTCCCATGTGACATTCTTCATCGTCATCGATCACCCGCAGGCAACACAGACCCGTGGAACTCAAAAGTGTCCCCCTAAAATATCCGTCAACTTTATTAGGCCACGATTTCCAATATTGTGTGGTTGTCCTCCATTTTGTGATTGTAATTTTATGTTAAAAAAGGTTACGATAGGATTGTAACACCTTTACTAAGGCCAAATTTCTGATCCAGTGTAAAGGGAATCTTTCTGGGGTATGTTCTGTATCACCCTTTATCTTCAAAGAAATAATATAAAAGGTAGGCTAGCAGAGCGGAAGGAACCTCATATATCCTAGAAAGCAGCGTCAGGATTAGAGTGCGTCCTTTGGACTGAGGGTTCCTGCATGGAGAAGCTCCTAGTCCAGGGAAACAATGATAAGATGGATCTTCCTCCAAAGTCAATAGAAAGAGGACATCTTCCCCTGGAGATGATGCTCTGAATTTGGACTTGTAGCCTGCTTTACTGTGAGGGAATAATTTACATTTGTTAAGGCCATCTACTTGTGGTGTATCTGTTAGAGCAGCACTAGATAGTTAAGACAGAATTTGGTACCAAGACAGTGGAATATTGTTCTAATAGATACCTAAAATGGGAAAGCAGTTTTGAAACTGAATAGAAAGAGGAGTGGTCCAGCAGAAGACCAGCAGAAAAGGAGGACTGACAGTAGCTGAGAATGGACAGCAGCAGGACACTAGTGTTTCAGACAAGGCTGCAGCTAACTCACAGAATGAAGGAGCTGAATGCCTTTGTACAGGAGTCTTGTAGCAGAGTAGGGTACCTCTGGGCAATTATTGGTGGAGCTAGGCTTGTTGAACCACTGAGCAAGACAACTGAGAGCCTTCCAGTGAAAGTTTATTGGCTGAGTAGGGTACCTCTGGGCACATATCAGTGGAGCTACAGAGCTTCCAAACACTTGCCCCCACAGGGTCAAAGCCAATAGAAGACCTGAGGAGCTAAGAAGCCAAGGATCCATGAAGCAGAAGTTGAAGAGACAAGACATTTAGAAAGGCAAGGCAAGCTGCCTCATTCTCCAAAAGTATGTCCTTAACCTCTGGTATTTCAAAGAATGGAGCCATGGCTTCTGGTGTTTTTAAGGGTGGAGTTGCCACTCAGATGGACCAGCTGAATAGTGCCTCTAAAGGAGAGGGTGCACAGTTGCCATCCCAGAGTGCCTGGAAGGCAGAGCTTAAGTCCAGCACTGAGAATCCTCCTCTCAGAATCCAGAGTGTGGCCCATAGCTAAAGTCTGGAAGACAGGGCCATTGTGTAAACAGTCTCAGAGAACAGATCATTTGACAACTAGTGTAATATGTTGTGCTGACTTGATCAGTGTCTGTTACCCCTTCTCTCCATCTAGTTTCTCTCATTGGTAATAGAAATGTCTGTTTTGTGCCTGTTCTGCCTTTGTATCTTTGGAAGCAGATAACTTCTATTCTTAGAGTTCATAGATGAAGAGGAAGTTTTGGATTTTGGATTTGGGGTTAAGATTTGTTATGATATGATAGTGTGAATATATATTACATGTGGCAAGGATATGAATTCTGGGGAAACAAAGGATAGAAGGTCATGAATTGAACTGTGTCTCCCAAAAATATCTGTCAACTTATCTTGACCATGATTCCCAGAATTGTATGGTTGTCCTCCATTTCATAACTGTAATTTTATGTTAAAGAAAATTAGACTGGGGGCGGAGTCAAGAGTGCCTACTAAACACACGTCTTCCTAAATTCCTCTGGAAACCAAGACCTGAATTGATAATTAAATGGAGCTTTCTGGACACCTAGTGAGCCCCAGGATGTGGCATAGGGCTGTTAATTTGGACTTCATATCACTGAACGCAAAGTCTCCTCTCATTCACTAACCCTACTTATGGTGAGTGCAGGCTTGCACGGACCAAAGGTAACTCACCATTTTGATTTCTTTTTCTCTGTATTGGCCAGCTGGCAAAGCTGGGACTTGACTAGCCACTGGTGGGATTGGCAAACGCAATTGCCATGCTGTGAAAGTCCAGCTTTGGACTCTGTGCATCTCGACTACTTTGGACTATCTTTCTACCTCCACCATGAGGTAGCTGTACAGATACGGTGGCGAGCTTATGTGAGACGCCATCTTGACCAATTGGGAGATGGAGATGCCCAGGCAAAGGCCCTGGTGGGACTTGGTTCCTAGGCCGGGAGGCAACACTTGCCAGGGGTAGAGTGCTTTTCTGGCAGAGAAGCAGTCTTTTACACAGTGTTGCCTGAGGTTTGGGTCTGGCAATGGAGACTGCGGAACCTGGGCATCTAGGCACTTTGGGCCTCTCTTTCCTCCACTAGTCTGGTCCAAGCCGGGTGGTGAGCTTGTGCGGGATGCCATCTTGTTCCACTGGGAGGCAGGCATACCCATATGGAAGCCTCAGCTGGACCTAATTCCTGGGTTGGGAGGCAACGCCTACCCAGAAAAGAAGGCTTTTTGGGCAGAAAAGCAGAACTCTACATAGTATTGTCTACAGCTGGGACGTGACAGTACAGGGTAGCAGGCCAGCAGCCTTTATGTATTTTAAGCTGGTTTATAACATCTGGGGGTTGATATAGAGGTGCTTACATTGCCAGCTAGGAAGAGAGATCTATACCCCTGAAAATCTGACTGACTTTGAAAGTTGTCAGATACTTTTTACTTCTCATTTTAACATGGCCTAGAGAAACAACTGTGGTCCATCCTCACAGAATCTCTCCCAGACTCTATTGACCCATATGAAGCCCAAAAAGTAACAAACTCTACAGAAAACCATAACCAAGAAATCACCCATGGTACCAGAAGGCCCCCAAAAGAAACCACCTCAGAACTTTCCAGATGAAGAGGCTTTTCTCAAGCTATTGGAAGGTGAATACAAAATGATTATATAGAGAGCTCTCCTACTAGACCTTATACAAAATGCAGCAGAGCAAAATGAAAAATTAAGCAAGTTGTTTGATCTGATGGAACATCAGTACTCTGAAATCCAACAGATCAAGAACAAAATCAAAGACATAGAAACTACAGTTAAAAGCCAAGAAAACAGAATGAAACAAATGAAAAATAGACTTTCTGATTTGGAAGACAGGTCTACTGAATCCAGCATCTACTAGGAGAAATCAGAAAAAAGAAACAGGAAAAATGAACAAGCACTAAGAAGCATGTGGGACTCTATTAAGAGGAACAATCTATGATTAATTGGAGTTCCTGAATAGGGTGAAAAACCTGAGAACACAGAGAGTATTGTTGCTGAGCTGCTGACAGAGAACTTCCAGGAATTATGAAAGAAGAGAATATAGACATCCAAGATATATATCAAACACCACTCAATATAGATCTCAAAAGGAAGACTCCAAGACATATTATAATCAAGCTTAACAAAATGAAACAGGAGTAGAAACTCTTAAAGGGAACAAGACTAAAAGCAAAGCTGACATTCAGAGGGAAACCCTGTAGGATTTCATTGAATTTCTAAGCAGAAACGATGCTGACACAGAGACAGTGGCATGACACATTCAAAGCTTTGAAAGAGAAGAACTTCCAACTAAGAATTATATATCCTACGAAACTATCTTTCAAATATGAAAATGAAATTAAGAGATTCACAGATAAACAGAAAATCAGAGACTTTGTAAAAACCAAACTAAAGGTACACAAAATACTGAAAGAATCTCTTGGCTTAGAAGAACAAAACCACTAACTTTATGTTTTAGAAGGACACATCATTCAGAATCCTACTGTTAGGGAAGGCTCCAAACCCATTCAAAACTACAATAGTGAAAAAAATGATCCACTGATCAGATCCTGAATACTAAGATGTCATCATATTAGAAAGAGGGATGTACTACAGTTGTTACAGTCCTTACAGATGGAGAGGAAGTTGACAACACTGGTAGTAATTCAAATTGGGTTTATACATAGTTTATTAAGCAGGATCATGGGGAAACCACAAAACACAATAAAGATGTAACATATTATATCAAGAAATGTAATATAGGAGTCTCAACGACCACAAAACCAACCCTGAGAAAGGTAAAAAATGAACTCACAAAGAAGAATGTCACAGAACAGATTAATAAGAACAACAGAGAAAACATCAACACATAAATAAACATATCAATGGCAGCATAGAACACATACCTATGAATTATTACATTGAATGTGAATGAACTGAATGCTGCAGTAAGAGACATTGAGTGACATCTTGGATCAATAGACACGACCCATCCATTGGTTGCCTACAAGAAACTCACCTTAGACTTAAAAATAGGAACAAACTGAAAATTAGAGAATGGAAGAATATATATCAAGCTAACAACACATAAAGAAGAGCATCGGTGGCAATTCTAATCTCAGATGAAATAGATTTTAATGTAAAATCCACCATCATGAACAAGGATGAACACTATTGCTTAAAGGTTCAGTACACGAGCAGGACTTAGCAATATTAAATATTTATGCACCTAACATTAGAGCACTTAAATACATCAAAGAAATACTGACTACACTCAAAAAAGAGACAGACCACTCCACAATAATAGTGGGAGACTTCAGCACTCCACTTTCAATATTGGACAGATCATCTAGGAAAAAAGCTCAATAAAGACACAGTAGACCTTACTGCCACAATTAACTAACTAGACTTCATTGACATATATAGAACTTTCTATCCATCAGCAGACAACTCCATCTTCTTCTCCAGTGCACATGGAACATTCTTCAGAATAGACCGTGTGTTAGGACATAAAGCAATTCTCAACAAAATCCATACCACTGAATTAGTGCAAAGCATCTTCTCAGATCATAAAGCCATAATAGTCTAAATCAGTAGCAGAAAAAAACATAGATAGAAAGTGGAACTCATGGAAACTGAACAACATCTTGCTCATAAAGCCATGGATTATAGAAGAAATCAAGGATTAAATAAAGAAATTGATGGATTCCAATGAGACTGAAAACACTTCCTCCCAGAATCCATGGGATGCAGCCACAGCAGTGTTCAGAGGTCAGTTTATCTCCATAAATGCACATATCTGGAAGGAAACAAGAATCCGAATGGAAAAACTGATCCTACAGCTTGAACAAGTAGAGAGAGAACAACAGAGGAACCCCTCAGGCACCAGAAGAAAACAGATCATAAAGATTAGAGCAGAACTAAATAAATTAGAGAATAGAAGAACAATTGAAAAAAGTGAAAAGACAAAAAGCTGGTGTTTTTGAAAAGATCAGTAAAATTGACAAACCATTGGCCAAACTTACTAAAGAAAAACAGGAAAGGAAACAAATAACCCAAATAAGAAATGAGAGGGGAGTTTTCATAACAGATCCAACAGGGATAAACAATGTCCTAACAGTATACTATGAAAGAACATACTGTAACCAATTTGAAAACCTAGAGGAAATGGACAAATTCCTTGATTCATATCACCCACCAAAACAACTTAATAAACCCATCACAAAGGAAGAGATGGAAAAAGTCATCCAAAAACTACCAACAAAGAAAAAAAAAGCCCAGGCCCAGATGGCTTCACAACATAATTCTACCAAGATACTAGACAAGAGTTATTTCCAATACTAATGAGACTTTTACAGTATAGAAAGGGATGGAGCACTCCCAAATTGATTCTATGAAATCATCATAACCCTGATACCAAAGCCAGGTAAAGACCCAACCGAAAGGAAAACTACATACTGATATCACTCATGAATCTAGATGCAAAAATCTTCAACAAAATTCTCGCCAATAGAATACCACAACACATCCAAAAAACAATCCATCGGGACCAACTTGGATTCATAGCAGGGATTCAAGTCTGATTCAATATCAGAAAAACAATTAATGTGATCAACCACATAAATACCACAGAAGACAAGAATCACTTAATCTTGTCTATTGATGTAGAAAAGGCATTTGATAAAGTCCAACACCGATTCATGCTAAAAACTCTCAGCAAAATAGGAATAGACAGCAAATTCTTCAATGCAATAATGACCATTTATACAAAGTCAACTACCTGCATCATCCTGAATGGAGAGAGACTGAAACAGTTTCCCTTGAGAACAGGAAGTAGACAAGGATGCCCACTCTCCCCTCTCCTATTCAACATCATACTAGAAGTTCTAGCCAGAGCAATTAGACAAGACCACTAAATAAATTCATCTGCACTGGCAAAGAACAAATAAAAATCTCTCTATTTGGAGATGATGTGATTGTATACACAGAGAATCCTAAAGAATCCATAAGGAAACTGCTCAAACTGATAGAAGACTTCAGCAAAGTCTCAGCATACAAGATAAACATACGCAAGTCTGTAGGATTCCTTTGTACCAACAACAAGATTATTAAGGAAGAAATCATCAAATCAATACCATTTACTATAGCACCTAATAAGATAAAGTACCTAGGAATAAATCTAAACAGGGAAATAACAGGCCTTTACAAAGAAAACTACAACTCTTTACTACAAGGACCTAAGGGAGACTTACATAAATGGAGAAACCTATTCTGCTCAAGGAAGACTTAGCCAAGCCAAGCCAAGTGCCGTCGAGTCGGATCCAATGTCTATTTTGCCTAAAGCAATCTATTTATATACTGCAATACCAACACAAATTCCAGTGGCATTTTTTAACGAGATGGAGAAACAATTTGCCAACTTTGTCTGAAAAGGGAAGAAGCCCCAGATAAGTAAAGCACTACTGACGAAGAAGAACACACTGGGAGGCCTCTCACTACCCGACTTCAGAACCTATTACATAACCACAGTAGTCAAAATAGCCTGGTACTGGTACAAAAAGAGACAGAATTGAGAGCCCAGAGATGGCACCATCTTCCTACAAACAGCTGATATTTAACAAAGGCCCTAAGACATTAAACTTGGGAAAAAACAATCTCTTCAACAAATGTGCTGGCAAAATTGTATATCTATCTGTAATAAGTTGAAACAAGACCCATATCTTACAAAAACCAACTCAAACTGGATAAAAACCTAAATATCAAATCTAAAACGATAAAGCTTATCCAAGAAAAAATATGAATGACAATGGAAGTTTTAATGCACAACTTAGAAAGACTTCACAATCTGTCAAACAAACCACAAACAACAGAAAACAGATAAATTGGAACTATTAAGAATCAAACACATTTGCTCATCCAAAGACTTTGTTAATAGAATTAAAGGGTCACCTACAGAATGGGAAAAACTGTTTGGCGACTATATATCAGACTGATGCCTGATCTCCATAATTTATAAAAAGCCAAGAGCCAAGTGCCGTCGAGTCGGATCTGACTCATGGCGACCCTAGGGGCCAGGGTAGAACTGACCCAACAAGAAAAAGATAAATCATCCAATTAAGCGATGGGACATACACCGCTCTGAAGAGGAGATCCAGACAACCAAAAAACACATGCAGACATGTTCATGATCATTAGCTGTTAATGAAATTCAAATCAAAATGACAATGAGATACCATCTCACACCAACGAGGTTGGCCATGATTCAAAACACACTAAAGAACAAAGGCTGGAGAGGCTGTGGAGAAAGTGAGACACTCCTACACTGTTTTGGGGATTGCAAAATGGTGCAAACTCTTTGGAAAGCAATTTGGCACTTTCTTAAAAAGCTGGCCGTAGATGTGCCATTTGACCCAGTAATTCCACTGCTTGGAATACGTCCTACAGAATCAAGGCCATTCACAACAACTGATACATGCACATGAATGTTCATCGCAGGACATTCCACAATAGGAAAAAGATCAAATCAACCCAGATGCCCAACAATTGAGGAATGGATAGGTAAACTGTGGTATATATACTCAATGGAACACTATGCAATAATAAAGAACAACAGTGATTTTAGGAAATATCTCATAACCTAGTTTCAACTTGAGGACATTATGTTGAGTGAAAGTAGTCAGCAACAAAAGGACAAATATTGTATGAGACCCCTATGATAAGAACTTAAAAACAGACTCATGCATAGAAGAAAAGACTCTTTGACAGCTGCATGGTAGGGTGGAAGGGAGGGGTCAGGGGAAGGTTTAGATTAGATAGTTGATAGAAACTTGGTTGGGTGAAATATGGGACAGCACACATGAGAAGACGATCAATATTAACTGGATTTCAACATAACATGATTACTCCTCCCATCTTAATCCAATATTACACAGACAGAGTAGCTGGAGTAGGGGCAAGGGCCTATGCTCTCAGGAGGCACTGAGGCCGGATGGCACAACTAGTGTTTTGCTCAGAGAGCCCTCTGCAACCCACATTGGTGAGTGGTGTCTGGGGTCTTAAAAGTTGCCATCCGAGGGTACAGCAAATGGTCCCAACTTAGCACAAACGATGATCACCAAGGACCAAAATGACATGGGGTAAAGAGAACCCAAAAGACAGAGAGACCCACTTGAGTGGGTGACTACATCGACTTGTAACCAGAAGAACCAGATGTTGCCCGGCCACTACCAGTGATAGCCATGATGGAGCTCACAATGTTGAGTCTCAGGGGCAACACAAGAATAAACAGGGATGCACTCTGAGAACTCCATTAACAGACCACAACTGATGGTCCATGGGCCTCAGGTTTACCCTGGGAGCATGGCCCCTGGCCCTGATGCTGTCCATGTCCATCAGTCATAATGGTGGTCAAGTCTCAGACAGGAATGGATTGGACTTGGAGACCCAGAGTGACCGTATCATGTGTGCGCTTTATGGTTCTATGCATCTATAGGATGTCGTCCTGCTGACCTCTTACTGGAGGAAGGGGAGTGGATAGTGATGAGGGGATAGGAGATTGTTGGGAGGATAAGACATGCAGGGAGTGCAGATGAAGAGTGTGCTGTCACCTGGCGGGGAGAGCAGTGGGAGCTGCATATAGGTGGGCATGCAATTTATATGCAAATGTACATTTTCATTCAATCATAATAAAATAAAAGGTATCACAGAAAAAAGAATATTAGATTGGGACTGTCACACCCTCACTAAAGTCACTTTCCTTTGATACCACTAGTAGGCCTAATAGATCTACCTCATTTTAACTTACAAGAGATGAAAAGAAAAGAAAGCAAGTAGAGAGGAGGGAACCTAATACCTCCAAGAAAGCAGTGTGGGCATCAGAGCAGGTCGTTTGGACTCAGAGTTCCTTTGTGGACAAGCTCCTAAGAGAGGATCATAACAAATCACAGATAATATTGGCAACAATGGGAAGCCCAGAACACTTAATTTTATGTATGAAGAACATGTATGTAGACTAAGAGGCAGTCAGTGGAACACAACAAGAGTATACTATGTGGTTTAAAGTCAGGGATGGTGTGTATCAGGGATGTAGCCTTTCACCATATTTATTCGATCTGCATGCGGAGCAAATAGCATGAGAAGCTGGACTATATGAAGAAGAACAAAGCATCAGGTTTGGAGGAAGTCTCATTAACAATCTGTGGTATACAAATGACAAAGTCTTACTTGCTGGAAGCCAAGAGGACATGAAGCACTTACTGATTAAGATAAAAAACAATTAGCTTCTGTGAAGATTACATCAACACAAAGAAAACAAAATTCTCACAAGTGAACCAATAAGCAATATTATGATAAACCAGGAAAACATTGAGATTGTCAGAAGTTTCAATTTGCTTGGATTCACAATCAATATTCATTGGAAGCAGCAGTCAAGAAATCAAATGAAGCCTTGTGCTCAGTAAATCTGCTGAACAATCGTTTTTAAAGTGCCTAAAAGCAAAGCTATTATTTCAAAAACTAAGTTGTTCATTTACCTCACATGCATGCAAAAGCTGGACACTGAAGAACAGAGACCTAAAAAGAACTGATGCCTTTGAATTACACTGCTAACAAACAGTGTATATACATACTGTTAACTGCCAAAAGAATGAACAAATCTATCCTAATAGACATACAGCCAGAATGCTCTTTGAAAGATTAGTGAGACTTCATCTCGCTTTCTTTGAACACGTTACTAGGGAGGATCAGTCGCCGGAGAAGGATATCATGCTTGATAAAGAAGGTCAGTGAAAAAGAGGAAGAACCTGGAGGATATGGATTGACACAGTGGCTATAATAATGAACCTAAACATACTAATGATTGTGAAGATGACAGAGGATCAGGCAACGTTTCTTTGTGTTGGCGCAGGGTCACTATGAGTCAGAACTGACTCAACAGCACCTAATAATACCAGCAAAGCCAGGACTCCACTCAGGTTCCTGAATCTCATTGCAGTACCCTCCCTACTATTTCCCATTATTATTTAAATGTAATTTATCTTCTCAATTTTCCCCAAACTAATTCTAGTTATAGTCTATAAACAAGATCCATTTTATATCCAATCTGGCATTAAGAACCGTGAGCAGCCACGGTAACAGAAACCAACAACCCTTCTACTTTATAGGTTAACAGGCTTGGTGGTCACATGTACTTTTCAAATTTAGAGATTGTTAGATGGCAACTTAAAAAAACAGAAACCAATAAATGTGATAATA
Organism: Heterohyrax brucei; assembly: GCA_028571685.1. Classification (NCBI taxonomy): domain Eukaryota; kingdom Metazoa; phylum Chordata; class Mammalia; order Hyracoidea; family Procaviidae; genus Heterohyrax; species Heterohyrax brucei. The sequence continues at coordinate 136,430,193 of CM053150.1, forward strand.
GAAAGAGCACTAGACTCAGTGTCAGAAGACCTGTATTTCTGTCCTAAATTCACCACTAACTAGTTGTCTGACACTGGTGAGTTATTTATTATCTAGAGATGAATTTTGGGGTTAGGATTAAGAAGTTTTAAAGAATATTGTAAAAACTGAATCTTTGGTTCTTTAAGGGTGTTCAAGTAATGTATGAGTGTCATAGCACATTAATCATAAAGAAAGAACAAAGGATTTGACATCAAAGCAGATGGTCTGGACACTAATCTCAGTTCTGATTCTGACATTAAATACATTACTTAATCTTTCAGATTTTCAACTATACAAGGAAAATTAATAAACCTATAGCGTGTTCATTATGTTCAAAATTAAGTGTATATATACTTAATATATGTATTAATACTATATATACACATATCAGAACATTGATGTATATCTGAATAGAAACATATCTGTGTGTATGTGTATACATATATATATTTTTTTCCAGTTGACTGAAGTTCATGAAGGGATTCCCAAGTGCCAAATGTGAAGCCACTTTGAATAAGAAAATATGGCCCATGAGGGTGATATTGGCAAGGCAGGTGGAAAATTCGATAAGGGAAAACTCATGAAAAAAATCAAGAATGTGTAGTCATTTACCACCAGGTAGATTTCAACTCGTGATGACCCCATGTGCGTCAGAGTAAAACTGTGCTCTATAGGACTTTCAACAGCTGATTTTTCAGAAGCGGATTACCTAACTTTCTTCTAAGGAGTCACTGGGTGGACAGGAACCACCAACATTTCACTTAGCAGCTTGGAACTTAACTCTTCGAATCACCCAGTGGCTTCAGAAAAAAGAAAGGGAAGTTAAACATTCTTTTCGAAAAAAAGAAAAAGAAAAACATTGAAATAGGGTAATATCACAAAATCACAGGGAAATACACATAAGAGCAAAAACTTTCATTATTCCCTTTCTAATGTGGAATTAGCATGCATGTCAGTTTGGGGTTGATGAAGAATTAGAAAGAAAGAACTTATGATGCCTTTTTTCCTCCTGTTATTTAACTCCTGTTATCTGAGGAACTGTCTGATACTAGAGAAAGTATGCGGCAGCAGGCAAAGCAGACTTCGATAACCACCTCTGCATAATCACTGTAACCCCGCTGTACCTTGCTTACAAATCCCAAATAACTGCAAGGAAGGTGTATTAGATGTTAACTAATTTATGCAATGAAGCATAATCTCCAGAGTTAGATTGCGGGATTAAGTTACTCCTACAGTTCTAACAGTTTGATTAATGAAATCAGTGATTCTTGTAAGAATTAGATATCTCACAGGCCCAAATCCACGGAGTGACTAATCATAGCCTAATAAAATGGTTTCAATATAACTAAACAAGAAAGAAAGAGTGGCTTAACAGAAGTATTGCTGCCCATGTAGAAAGTAGGCAAATGAGGTATAAAGAACAGGTACGTTTCAATCCTGAACCCAACCAGATAAAAAGACACCTAGAGCTACAAACTCATGATCCAACTTGACGGCACTTGGCTTCGGCTTGGCAGAGCTACAAACCTCTTTACAGAGACATCTTGTGGTCTGGGCAAATTGTTCTCCCAAGCTATAGAGCAAATATCCCTCCCCTCCACTTCATTTCCATGCCAATGTATTAAAGGGATAATATTATTTGATGCGCTAGTAATCACATTACCATGTCACAGGAACTCTATGATAAGAAATGTTCCATTAAAAATGAGCTAGTAAGTTCTCTCTCTTTACTGACATGCTTCAGTCTCAGACACTAAGAAAAATACTAGTTATACCTATTATAGTACAGTTATGAAAATGTCTTCCACACTGAATTACCCAGACAATCCTGGAAGTTTTCTACAAATTCTAGCCGCATGAAGAGATTGTTGCACTCCCACGACACTTTGAAAATGTTTTTAAAATCACTTTAAAAATCAGTAGAAAAGAGGCTGTGAAAAGTCCTTTCTCAGTAGAAGACATTTGATTTTATTACTGTCTTTTAGGCACTCTTTGACACTCCATTTTCATTTGCCATGTTTGTTTTGTTCTGTCCTCTCTCTCTCCAACACCTATTTTTGTGAAAAAGATTAACATGCAGAAATGGAGGTGGGGAACTCATCTTCTACATGGCTAATGAAACCTGAGGACCAGACAATGTTTAAATTAAAGGGCAAGCAGATTACCATGTCTGGCCTTCTATTTCAAGCTCCCTTTGGGGGAATATGAAAGTACTTACAGTATTTTTCACCCAACATCCCTAACTGTTTAATCTCTTTCTTAAAAACTTTTGAAATAAGTTCACAACATCTGCATCTGATCTCTCAGTAGTTTAACTTATAATAGTTGATAAATTTCCCTGCACAGTAAAACCTAAGTATATCATGTTCAATTTACATTTCTCTAGCCCACGTAAGTTTCCATTAATACTGTTTGCATGTAGAACAGGATACAAATAAAAGTCATCAAACAAAATGCATGTATGGGCACTGTGAATGAGTATGGATAGATATCCTATTTCATAGTGAAACATCCCCCTAACTTCTATCATGTATTGAGTGACACAGCATTCACATCTCTGGCTCCTCTGTCATTAGATAAGACAGATACTTTCAAAGCATTCTAGCTTAACGTATCATGAGCAAAATTAACAAATATCAATAGCTTCACTGCTGAAAAATGGACTACCCCCATGTCCATTGCCTACTGAGTATACCATGAGTCATAGAAGTCAAAAATGTCTCTGTAGAATATTTAGAAAAAGAAGCAAGAGTTTTTATCTGTCACGTAGCATGTAGCCTTATGGATTTGGTTTCTTTCTTCATTAAGTACATAGAAATTAAGTTTAATACATTCTTATTAGTTACAAATGATTATATTTCAATCTACAATTCCACACCGAGAGCTGGAATACAGCTACTCTTAAGCCTCAGTCACATCCTGTTGTGCAAAGAGCACAACAGTTACTTGGTTGGTTCCCTATACTATCAAATCAAACTTCCTCTTACCTCAACTTCATTGGTCTTCTCTGTGTTTCTGCCCATTGAATGTCTCCCATGACTGACAGTCTGCCATGCTGGGATTACAGAACTCTGGTCGAAGTGCATACTGGCAGGACTGCAGGTTGCTGGTCCCTCATTGGATGCCTTATATCTTTACTTGCCCTGAGTAGCACACCTTCACAGTTGTTCATACTCTAGTTTTGCCAAGCTCAGTTCTAAGCAAAAAAGGAGAAAAATAGCATTGTAGACACTCTGCAGCAGAAGCCAGGGTCTTCCCGCCAATGATGAAACATACTGAAAACAAGTTTAAAAGAAATTCAAGAGCAAATAATCCAGACAGTATTTCATTCTCAAAAGGATAACTTAGTACAAGTAGTAACTGCATTGCTTTGTCACTGAAGCACCCTCTCATCGCAAGAGCACTGTGGGAGACAATTCAATTTCTGTGGTACCTAATAACTGTCATGAAAACCTAAGTCTCACAGGCCCTATTAGCAATTTCTTCCTTTAATGGCACAGACCGCCACATTTGCCGTGGCAGCCACTTCTGTTTCTGTTTCTTCTTTGATTCCCCAGGAGTCCACTAAACACCCAGAGACACTGCATCCTGCTGACTAGGTAAATAAGCAGAAGGCTGAAAACTTAGTGCTCCATTTGGAGCCAAATCTCTTCCTTGAAAAGTAACACTAGCTGTCTGTGTCCTTCAAGCGTCTACAGTAATCTGCTTAGGTCAAAGGATTAGACTTGTAGTAAAGATCGTCAAATGTGGTGTTAAAAAATAGAGAGCGAGAAAAGGGAGGTGGGAGTAATTGCAAATGTCTTTGGCTGGTAGCAGAAGTAGGTAACCATTTGCTGCACATTCCTTTGAAAGACGTCAGCAACGGGAGTTAGAAAGCGTCAGTCATTCAGAGATACAGACCACACTGCACTATTCATCTTTATAGCGACTCCCTTGTTCCCCAGATATATCAGTGCCACTGAGTAGTGCCTCTGCCCATCCACTTCCCACTCCCAGAAATAGACTGTGCTACCGACTCTGCAGCTACGTAATTGGAGAAAATAGTTGATGTGACTATCTACCCTTTAAGTTCAAAAAAAACAAATGAAAACACTCTTCTAAAACAGTGCAATTTCCAGTGAATTTTTAAAACGCATCAACATTCACAAAATTATTTTTCCCTATAATCATTTTAGTTATTAGAAGATTTGGTATTTGAAAAATACAATTAATTTCTCTCATTTTAAATATATTTTCCAGAAATTGTGATTATCTTCCCTGCTATCTTCTGTGATTTCTGCCTATACCCTCAAAATAAGCAAACTTCAGAAAATCTTTTTTATTTTATATATTCTCAGAAACTCCTTATAAGTGTGTTCCTAATCATACAGGAGATCTTTGGGGTAGTTTCTAACTGCAACTCATGTGAACTCTAATTAGCTTTGTACAACAATAATACCAGCTCTATTTGGCATTTTAATTGTTTAAACTCAGGATAGAGATAAAAAAGGAATAAAAACAGGGACCCCCATTGGCAAGTAAGCCAGTAATAATCAATATAAATCCTTAGCTATTTGCTAAAATAAGAACTTCAGTGTATGTATGCTTCAAGTTTGTCTATTGTCTTTTTAATCTTACTTAGCCATCTTTACATGAGCTCTAGCAGTTCTCATCGAGTTTGCCTTCAGAAGTCTTACAGCACAGAGACACCTAAGAGATTCTTGTAGTGGTGGAGACTCAGGCTAGACTTTTTGTTTTTTTTTTAAATAACACTTGTCACTGTGATATAAACTGATTTTGAGAACCACTTCAGTATACAACTAACATTACCTCACCACAGTAAGCTATTATAGTTTGTATAAGGATGCATTTCTTATTTCGGGATAGATTTTAACAAATACAGTTAATGATCCCTGAATCTAGCATTTATTTACCTTTTCTTTTAGTTTAGAAGGAAACACTGGTGGTGTAGTGGGTTAAGTGCTATGTCTGCTAAACAAAAGGTGGGCAGTTCAAATCTGCCAGGTGCTTGTTGGAAACTCCATGGGGCGTTTCTACTCTGACCTGTTGGTTTGCCATGAGTCAGGCCCCACTCGACAGCAGTGGATTTGGGCTTTTCCAGATTTTAGAAAGTGTATTTTTTTTAAATACAGAAGTTTTAGTGGGGGGACTGCAAACTTTTTACAAAAACGCCACGTTCATAGTGAACATTATACCATGACACGGAAGCTTGGGAGGAGGGAGAAAAGAAGCAAGGCCAAGGTCCTAGAAGAAAGGGTTAGCTTATATGAAAAAAAAAACTGACATTTAAATACATAGAGGTGATAGAAATAATAAAGGTAAAAAAATTTAAGTGATTTCTGAAAATGGAAACAAAGCACTTTGACCTAGGAAAGAAATATTTTGTAACAGAGCTCCACTAAAAGAGAGAAAATCTGTATTTAATAGGTTCTATTTTCTACCATATAGATTTGAAGTCCACTGTCAGGGCTTCTTTGGAAAATACATGGGCAAGCTATCACTGCACAGAGACTTTATGATATCTTATAAAAGGAAAGGAGAAAGGCATGTGGATTCCAAAAACTATTTTATTTGGAGAAATGTTGAAACCTTGTATAGTTATGTGCAATAGTTACTGAACAACTCTAAAGGGCAAAGCAAAATGAAAGGTAAAAATAAAAACTAATTAAACTAAAATATGGTTTGGAGGTCATAAAAAATTGGTGTTGAAATGAAGCGTTTTTATAAGGATTGTTTTGCTTGTGTTTTCTCTGATTGTTTAAATCCAGTTACAATTGAATATGGCATGTGCAAGTATCTTTTATAGTTAAAAGAACATTTTTTTAACATGGAAATTCTGCCCCTGAACATCTTTCAGAAGCAACTGGATGATCAGCCTTCAAAACTGAAGGCAGAATAGTAGTTCCGGTAAACTCTCAAGGTCTTTCATTCTTTTTTTTCAAAAAGTGCTGTTCTTAATTTTGGCCACACCTAGTTTCTAAGGTCGACGGCACTTGGCTCAGTTTCTAAGGTTGAAGCAGATGACTACCCAGCCAGACAATTTGTTTAGCTTTTTGGAGAATCAACTGTAATAGCAACAGTCATATGACATATGAGATAATCAAAGAAGACACTAAAACAGCCAGCTGACTAGCTTGTTTTTCCTGTATTACACTTATGACAAGAAAACCAGAAGAAAAAGAAATATAGTCTCTCTATTATCATCATGGGATTGATCTCTGTTGCCTTCTAATTTGCCTAGGTAGGAAAAAAAAATGATTTAATTATTTAAAAAAATCATAGCATGTAGGAAGAAATAAAAAAACCTAAGGAAAATTAGCAGATAATAATATTTAGCCTTATAAATATACTTTAGGATTAAGTAAGGTCAGAATTTTATATACCATTTTACTTCCTTGACAAGACAGAGTTCAAACTCTTATTGCAAAACATAATTTGTTTTGAGAAATAAAGTTCAACTCAGCTTTGCTCTCCATGTATATAAGGGCACAAATTAATATTTGTTATAATTCTCCAGAGATTTCAGTAAGGCAAGGAGGGTATCAGCATCAGGCAAGGAGGGTAACAGCATTAGGTAAGGAGGGCAACACCATCAGGTGAGAAGGGTAACAGAATTAGGAAGGTAGGATAATGGCATCAGGCAAGGAGCATAATAGCATCGGACATAAGGAGGATAAAACCATCAGGAAAGGAGGGTAATAGCGTTAGGCAAGGAGAATAACAGCATCAAGTAAGGCAGATAACAGCGTTGGGTAAAGAGGGTAACAGTGTCAGGTAAGAAGGGTAATAGCATCAGGTAAGGAGGGTAACATGGTCAGGGAAGAAGGGTAAAGACAGGGTGAGCAGCCCCCACTTGTCTGTCAATGGCGGTTTGCTTGTTGCTGTGATGCAGGAAACTATGCCACTGGTATTTAGGCACCAGCAGGGTCAACCATGGTAGACAAGTTTCAGCTGAACTTCCAGACTAAGACAGACTAGGAAGAAGGACCCGGTAGCCTACCTCTGAAAGGAATTAGCTAGGGAAACCCTTATGAAAAGCAGCTGAACACTGTCAGATATGGTGCCAGAAAGTGAGCCCCCCAGGTTGGAAGGCACTTGGAATACAACTGGGAAAGAGTTGCCTCCTCAAAGTAGAGTCAACAACATGGATGCAGTAAGACCTGTGGGGTCTTCATTTGCTGATGTGGCATGACTCAAAATGAGGAAACAGCTGCAGATATCCACTAATTATCGGGACATGGAATGTATGAAGTACAAATATAGGAAAACTGGAAATTGTCAAAAACAAAATAGAACACATAAATATTGACATCCTAGGCATTAGTAGCTGAAATGGACTGGTTTTGACCATTTTGAATCAACAACCATATAGTCTACTATGCTGGGGGTGAAAACTTGAAGAGGAATGATGTTGCATTCATCAGCAAAAAGAACACTTCAAGAGGAGGAGTCAAGATGGCAGACTAAGCACACTTCTCCTTATATCCCTCTGGAAACCAAGACCTGAATTGATAATCAAACGGAGACTTCTGGTCACCTAATCAGCCCCAGGACATGGCACAGGGCTGTTACTTTGGAATTCATTCTACTGAGCGACAAACCTCCTCTCCTACCCTGACTCCCGCTCCTGGCTAGCCCCGGCTCTCACGGACTGAAGGTAAACGCACCATTTTGACTTTTTTTTTCCTCTGTCTCGGCTGGCGGGCAGAGCTGGGTCTTGCCTAGCAGCGAGACTCAGACACGCTGCTGGGGGGACAGGCAGGCGAAATTCCCATATTTTGAGAGCCAGGCTTGGGACTCTGTTAATCTAGCCACTTTGAGCCTGTCGTTTTATATCTGCCTCAGCGGCATTTGTACGGAGTTTCGCAGTCAGTGTGCGGGACGCCATGTTGGATACGGAGATTCTAGCGGGACCTCATTCTTAGCCTGGGAGCCAGTGCCTGCAAACAGGACAGTGCTTCTCCGACAGAAAAGCAGTAATTTACCTAGTGCCACCTGCTTTGGGGGCCCTGCAAAGGAATCAGAGGAATCACTACGTCTCGGCACCTTTAGCCCTTCTGTCTGCTGCCTGTGTGGAGGGCGCCATCTTGGATACGGTGGCCGCAGCTGGACCTAATTCTTAGCTTGGGAGCCAGAGCCTGCCAACAGGAGAGCACTTTTCTATTAGAAAAGCAGTACTCTATGCAGTGTCTTCTAAGGCTAGGCCCTGCCAGCAGAGGCCAACAGGGCAGTAGCATTGCTGTATTCTGAACTAGTTTGTATCATCTAGGGTTGGATATAGTGGCGCTTACTTTGCCAGTTGAGAAGAGGGACCTCTACACCTGAAAACCTAACTGACTTGTGAAGTGGTCAGAAATCTTTTGCTTTACATTTTAAGACAGCCTAGAGAAACATCTGCAGTCCATCCTCACAGTACCTCTTCCAGCCTCTACATACTCACATGGGTCCCAAAAAGCAACAGACACTTGTGGCATACAAGAAATCACCCATGGCTTCAGAAGGCTCCCAAACAAAGCAACCAAGGAGTTTTCCAGATGAAGAAACTTTTATGAAAGCATCAGAAAGTGAATACAATTCTAGACCTTATACAAAATGCAACAGAACAAAATGAAAACTTAAGTAAGATGTTCCATCTGATGGAACACCAGTACTCTGAAATCCAACAGATCTAGAACAAAATCAAAGACATAGAAACTTCAATGCAAAGTCAAGAAAACAGAATGGAACAAATGGAAAAAAGAATTTCTGACTTGGAAGACATAGCTACTGAGGCCAGCATCTATGAGCAGAAATCAGAAAAAAGAAACAAGAAAATTCAAGAAACATTAAGAAGCATGGGGGACTCTAGTAAGAGGAACAACCTTCGATTAATTGGAGTCTCTCAACAGGGTGAGACATCTGAGAACACAGAGAGTATCGTTGCTGAGCTGCTGACAGAAAGCTTCCCAGAAATCATGAAGGAAGAGAATATAGACATCTCAGATGCATATTCTACACCACCCAATATAGACCTCAAAAGAAAGACTCCAAGACATATTATAATCAAGCTCAACAAAATGAAACATAAGCAGCAACTCTTAAAGGCAGCAAGATTCAAAGCAAAGCTAACATTCAGAGGGAAACCCTGTAGGCTCTCTTCAGATTTCTCAGCAGAAACCATGCTGGCACGGAGACAGTGGCATGACACATTCAAAGCCTTGAAGGAGAAGAAATTCCAACCAAGAATTCTATATCCTGCAAAAGTACCTTTCAAATATGAAAATGAAATTAAGACATTCCCAGATAAACAGAAACTCAGAGACTTTGTAAAAACCAAACCAAAACTACAAGAAATATTGAGAGAAGTTCTTGGCTCTGGCTTAGAAGAACAAAACCACTAACTTTATATTTTAGAATGACTTTACTACTCAAAACTCTACTCAGTTAGGGAATGCTCCAAATCCAATCACAGCTTTGATAAGGAAAGAAGCAATCCAATGATCATCGTGAAAACTATGGTGTCATCATATTAAAAAGAGGGATGTACTACAGTGGTTAGAGTCCTTCTAGATGGAGAGGAAGATGACAAGACTGGTAGTAATTAAAATTGGGTTTATAGATAGTTTATTAAGGGGTATCACGGGGCAGCTCTAAAACACAACAAAGATGTATCATACCATTTCAAGAAATGTAACACAGGAATCTCATCAACCACAGAACCAGCTCTGAAAAAGGTGAAAAATCAACTCACAAAAGAGAACATCCCGGAACAGACTAATAAGAACAACAGAGAAAACATCACATAAAAATAAACTCATCACAATGGCAGCACTGAACACATACCTATCAATTATTGCACTGAATGTGAGTGGACTGAATGCTCCAGTAAAGAGACATCGAGTGACATCTTGGATCAAAAGACATGACCCATCCATATGTTGTCTACAGTAAACTCACTTGAGACTTAAAGATAGGAATAAACTTAAAATTAAAGGTTGGAAGAATATATATCAAGCTAACAATGAACAAAGAGGAGGAGGGGTGGCAATTCTAATCTCAGACAAAATCAATTTTAATGTCAAATCCACCATCGTGGACAAAGATGGACACTATTTACTGCTGAAAGGCTCAGTACACAAGCAAGACTTAACTATATTAAATATTTATGCACCTAATATCAGAGAACCTAAATACGTTCAAGAAACACTGACTACACTCAAAAGAGAGTTAGATGACTCCACCATAATAGTGGGAAACTTCAACACTCCACTCTCAATACTAGACAGATCATCCAGAAAAAAACTCAGTAAAGATACAGAAGACCTCATTGCCACAATTAACCAACTAAACTTCATTGATGTATACACAACTTTCCACCCATCAGCAGACAACTACACCTTCTTCTCCAGTACACATGGAACATTCTCCAGAATTGACCATGTGATAGGCCATAATGCAATGCTCAACAAAATCTATACCACTGAATTACTGCAAAGCATCTTCTCAGATCATAAAGCCATAAAAGTTGAAATTAATAGCAGAAAAAACATAGATAGAAAGTGGAACTCGAGGAAACTGAACAACATCTTGCTCAAAAAAACATGGGTTATAGAGGAAATCAAGGATGAATTAAAGAAATTCATGGATTCCAATGAGAACAAAAACACTTCCTACCAGAACCTATGGATTACAGCCAAAGCGGTGCTCAAAGGTCTGTTTATCTCCATAAATGCACACATCTGGAAGGAAGAAATTAACTAAATCAAGGAACTAACCCTACAGCTTGAACAAATAGAAAGAGAACAACAGAGGAACCTCTCGGGCACCAGAAGAAATGAGATCATAAAGATTAGAGCAGAGCTAAATGAATTAGAGAATAGAAAAACAATTGAAAAAATTGAAAAAACCAAAAGCTGGTTTTTTGAGAAGATCAATAAAATTGACAAACCACTGGCTAAACTTACTAAAGAAAAGCAGGAAAGGAAACAAATACCCCAAATTAGAAATGAGAAGGGGGTTGTCACCACAGATGCAACAGAAATCAAAAATATCATAACAGAATACTATGAAAGACTGTACACTAACAAATTTGAAAACCTAGGGGAAATGGACCAATTCCTTGACTCATACCACCTACTCAAATTATCACAACATGAAGCAGAACAACTTAATAAATCCATCACAAAGGAAGAGATTGAAAAGGTCATCAAAACACTGCCAACCAAAAAAAGTCCGGGTCCAGATGGCTTCACGGCAGAATTCTACCAAGCGTTTAGAGAAGAGTTATCTCCAATACTACTGAAACTATTTCACAGTATAGAAAGGGATGGAGTACTCCAAAACTCACTCTATGAAGCCAGCATAACCCTGATACCCAAGCCAGGGAAAGACCCAACAAAGAAAGAGAACTACAGACAGATATCATTCATGAATCTAGATGCAAAAATCTTCTACAAAATTCTTCCCAATAGAATACAACAACATATCAAGAAAATAATCCATCATGACCAAGTGGGATTCATACCAAGGATGCAAGGCTGGTTCACCATCAGAAAAACAATTAATGTGATTAATCACATAAATAACACAAAAGACAAGGATCACCTGATTTTGTCCATTGATGCAGAAAAGGCATTTGATAAAGTCCAACACTAATTCATGCTAAAAACTCTTAGCAAAATTGGCATAGACGGCAAATTCCTCAACACAATAAGGGCCATTTAGACAAAGCCAATTGCCCACGTCATCCTGAATGGAGAGAGACTGAAAGACTTTCCCTTGAGATCAGGAACTAGAAAAGGATGCCCACTCTCACCTCTTCTATTCAACATTATGCTAGAAGTTTTAGCCAGAGCAATTAGAGAAGACCAAGAAATAAAGGGCATCTGCATTGGCAAAGAGGAAGTTAAATTCTCCCTGTTTGCAGATGATATGATTGTACATGCAGAGAATCCGAAGGAATCTATACGTAAACTACTCAAATTGATAGAAGAGTTCAGCAAAGCCTCAGGATACAAGATAAACATAAGTAAATCAGTAGGATGCCTTTTTACCAACAACAAGACTGTTAAGGAAGAAGTTATCAAATCAATACCATTTACGATAGCCCCTGAGAAGATAAAGTACCTAGGAATTAATCTAACCAGAGAACTAACAGACCTTTACAAAGAGAACTACAAGCCCTTACTACCAGAAACTAAGAGAGACTTAGTTAAATGGAAAAACCTACCCTGCTCATGGATAGGAAGACTTAACATTGTGAAAATGTCTATTTTACCCAAAGCAATTTATTTATATAATGCAATCCCAATACAAGTTCCAGCATCATTTTTTAATGAGATGGAGAAACAAATCACCAATTATTTTTGGAAAGGGAAGAAGCCCCAGTTAAGCGAGGTACTACTAAAGAAGAAGAACACACTGGGAGGCCTCTCATTACTTGACTTTAGAACATATTACACTGCCACAGTGGTCAAAACAGCCTGGTACTGGTATAAGAACAGATAGATCGATCAGTGGAACAGAACGGAGACCCCAGAGATGACACCATCTACCTATGAACAACTGATGTTCAACAAAGGCCCTAAGACATTAAACTGGGGTAAAAACAGTATCTTCAACAAATGGTGCTGGCAAAATTGGATATCCATCTGCAATAAACTGAAACAAGATCCATATCTTACACCTTACACAAAAACCAACTCCAGCTGGATAAAAGACCTAAATATCAAACCTAAAATGATAAAGGTCATCCAAGAAAAGGTAGGAACAACAATGGAAGTTTTAATACACAATATGGACAGACTCCAAAATCTGTCAAAGAAACCTCAATCAACAGAAGAGAAAATAGATAAATAGGATCTATTAAGAATTAAACACTTTTGCTCATCTGAAGACTTTATTAGTAGAATTAAAAGAACACCTACAGAATGGGAAAAAATATTTGGAAACTCTATGTCAGACCGACACCTGATTTCCATAGTCTATAAAATACTACAAAATATCAACAAGAAGAAGATAAACAATCCAATTAAGCGATGGGCAAAGGAGATGGACAGACATTTCACTAAAGAAGAGATCCAGGCAGCCAAAAAGCACATGCAGACATGTTCACAATCTTTAGTTATTAAAGAAATTCAAATAAAGACGACAATGAGATACCATCTCACCCCAACAAGATTGGCCATGATCCAAAAAACACAAAACAACAAATGCTGGAGAGGCTGTGAGAAAGTAGAACCCTCCTACACTGTTGGTGGGGTTGCAAAATGGTCCAGCCTCTTTGGAAAGCAATCTGGCGCTTCCTTAAAAAAATGGATATTGATATACCATTTGACCCAGTAATTCCACTACTTGGAATATATCCTACAGAATCAAGGCCTTTCACACCAACGGACACATGCACCAGAATGTTTATCGCAGCACAGTCCACGATAGCAAAAAGATGGAATCAACCCAGATGCCCAACAACAGAAGAATGAATAGGTAAACTATGGTATATATACCCAATGGAGCACTACGCAATGATAAAGAATAACGATGACTTCAGGAAACATCTCATGACCTTGTTTCAACTGGAAGACATTATGTTGAGTGAAAGTAGTCAGCAACAAAAGGACAAATATTGTATGAGACCTCTACGATAAGATCTCAAAAACAGACTTGTGTATAGAAGAAAAGACTCTTTGACAGCTGCAAGGGAAGGGAGGGAGGGAGGGAGGGGGGAGCGTTTAGATTAGATAGTTGCTAGGTACCTGGTTGGGTGAAATCGGTGATAGCACACATTAGAAACAAAAACAATATTAAATGGACTTAAACATAACATGAGTACTCCTTCCATCTTAACCCAATACTGCAAGGATAGAGTAGCTGGGGCAGGGGGCAGGAGACCATGCTCTTAGGCGAAAGCGAGGCCAAGTGGCACAACTAGTGTTTTGCTAAGAGGGCTTTCTGCACCCCACGTTGGTGAGTGGCGTCTGAGATCTTAAAAGCTGCCAAGCTGCCATCTGAGGGCACAGCAAATGGTCCCAACTCAGCAGGAACGGATGCTCACTGAGGACCAAAATGACATTGGGGAAAGACAACCCAGAAGACAAAGAGACCCACATCAGTGTGTGCCTACATCGACTTGGGACCGGAAGAACTGGATGGTGTCTGGCCACCATGAGTGATAGCCGCGATGGAGCTCACTAAGTTAAGTCTCACCAGCAACACAAGAATAAAAAGGGGTGCACCCTGAGATCCCCACTAAAAGACCTCAGTTGATGGTCCAGTGGTTTCAGGGTTTCTCTTGGAGCATGGCCCCTCGCCCTGATGCTGCCCTTGACCATAAATCATAGCGAAGGTCCACGCTTCGGACAGGAATGGATTGGACTTGGCGATGCAGTGACCATATATTGGATGCACTTTATGGTTTTATACAGCTGTAGGATGTCATCCTGCTGACCTCTGGCTGGAGGAACGAGAGTGAGTGGAGAAGAGGGAAAAAAGAGACTGTTGGGAGAACGAGACATGTATGGAGCAGAGAGGAAAAGTGTGCTGTCACCGGGCAAGGAGAGCAGTGGAAGCTGCATATAGGTGGGTATGTAAATTTATACGGGAATGTACATTTTCACTCAGTTATATTAAATAAAAAATTTTTAAAAAAAGAACACTTCAAGATCTGTCCTGAAGTACAATGATGTCAGTGATAGGATAATATCCATAAGCCTATAAGGAAGTCAAGTTAATACAACTATTATTCAAATTTACACACCAAACACTAGGCCAAAGATGAAGAAGTTGATGGTTCTGACCAGATTCTGCAGTCTGAAATTGATCAAACATGCAATCAGCATGCACTGAGAATTACTGGTGACTGGAATGCAAAAGTTGGAAACAAGTAAGAAGGATCAGAAGTTGGACAATACAGCCTTGGTGATATAAATAGTGCTGGAATTTTGCAAGACTGATGACTTTTCTCATTGCAAATACCTTTTTAACCAACACAAATGGTGGCTGTACACGTCGACCTCACCAGATGGAATACATAGCAACCAAATTGACTACATCTGTGGAAAAAGATGATGGAGAAGCTCCATGTCAGCAGTCAGAACAAGACCAGGTGCTGACTGTAGCACACATCATCAGTTGCTCATATGCAAATTCAAACTGAAACTGAAGAAAATTAGAACAAGTCCACGAGAGCCAAAGTATGACCCTGAGGATATCCCTCCTGAGTTTAAAGACCACCTCAAGAACAGATTTGATGTGTTGATCACTAACGACTGAAGACCAGACGTACTATGGAAAGACATTAAAGACATCATCCATGAAGAGAGCAAGAGGTCATTAAAAAGACAGGACAGAATGAAAAGACCAAATTGGATGTAAGACGGGACTCTGAAACTTGCTCTTGAACGTTGAGCAGCTAAATCAAAAGGAAGGAATGCTGAAGTAAAAGACCTAAACACAAGATTTCAAAGAGTAGCTTGAGAAGACAAAAGAAAATATTATAAAGACATATGCAAAAAGTTAGAAGTGGAAAACCCAAAGGGAAGAACACATTCTGCATTTCTCAAGCTGAAAGAACTGAAGAAAAAACTCAAGCCTCAAGATGCAGTAGCGGAGGATTCTACAGGGAAACTATTAAATGACTCAGGGAGCATCAAAGCAAGATGGAAGGAATATGCAGAGCCATTTTACCAGAAAGAATTAGTTGGTGTTCAACCATTTGAAGAGGTAGCATATGATCACGAACCAATGGTACTGCAGGAAGGCATTGAAGCTGTACTGAAGCCACTGGCAAGAAACAAGGCTCCAGGAATTCATCGAATATCAATTGAAATATTTCAACAAACAGATGCAGTGCTGAAGTGCTCACTTGTCTATGCCAAGAAATTTGGAGACCAGCTGCCTAGCCAGCTGACTGGAGGAGATCCATATCAATGCTCATGCCAAAGAAAGACGATCCAACAAAATGTGGAAATTACTGAACAACACTGTTATTATGACCAAGCCTAGTGCCATCAAGTCAGTTCTGACTCACGGCGACCCTAGGGGCCAGGGTAGAACTGACCCCCAGAGTATTCAAGGAGCGCCTGGTGGATTTGAACTGCCGACCTTGTGGTTAGCAGTGGTAGCACACGAATGTAAAATTCTGCTCAAAATCATTCAAAAGTGACTGCAACAGTATGTTCACAAGGAACTGCCAGAATTTCAAGCGAGATTCAGAAGAGGACGTGGAACCAGGGATATCACTGCTGATGTCAGAAGGATCTTGGCTGAAAGGAAAGAATACCAGAAAGATATTTACTTGGGTTTCATCGACTACATAAAAGCATTCAACTGTGTGGATCATACTAAATTTGGCCAATGTTGCGGAGAATGGAAATTCCAGAACACCTAACTGTGCTCTTGAGGAATTCGTGTATGGATCAAGAGGAAGTTGTGTTAACAGAACAAGAGCATATACTGCATGGTTTAAAGTCAGAGAAGGTGCGTGTTAGGGTTGTATCCTTTCACCATACCTTTTTAATCTGTATTCTAAGCAAATAACCCAAGAAGCTGGATTATACGAAAAAGAAGGAGGCATCAGGAGTGGAGGATGACTGATTAACAACCTGCGTTATGCAGACAACACCACCTTACGTACTGGAAATGAAGAAGATTTGAGACACTTACTGACCAAGATCAAAGACCACCACCTTCAGTATGGATTGCACCTCAGTATCAGGAAAACAAAAATCCTCACACCTGGACGAATAAGCAACATTGTCACAAATGGAGAAAAGATTTAGGTTGTCAAGGATTTCATTTTACTTGGGTCCACAATCAATGCCCATGGAAGCAGCAGTAAGGAAATCAAAAGCCACTTTGCATTGGGAAAGTATGCTGCAAAGGACCTCTTTAAAGTACTCCAAAGTAAGGGTGTCACACTGAAGATTAGCAATTAAACACAAATACAACAAATGAGAAATGCACCTGACCCAAGCCATGGTGCTTTCAATCACATTAAATGCATGCAAAAGCCAGACAACGAACAAAGAAGACAGAAGAAAAATGGATGCCTTTGAATTGTGGCATTGGAGAAGAATATTGAATGTACCATGGACTGCCAAAAGAACAAACAGTTCTGTTCTGGAAGAATTATAAACCAGAGTGCTGTTTGGAAGCAAAGATGGCAAGACTGCAGCTTACATACTTTGGACATATTGTCAGGAAGAATCAGTCCCTGGAGAAGGACATCATGCTTAGCAGAGTGGAGGGTGAGGGAAAAGAGGAAGACCGTCAATGAGATGGATTGATACAAGGACCATAACAATGGGCTTAAGCAGAGAAACGATTGTGGACATGGCGCAAGACCGGACACTGTTTTGTTCTGTTGTTCATAGGGTCGCTATGAGATGGAACCAACTCAACGGCACCTAGCAACACAAACATAGATTTCAAAATATTAGGTATAGCTAACTGAGCGAAGAACCAATAGAAAAAAAAAATCATGTGAGGCAAGTTTATTTTTTACATATATTCAGAAAATGTAAAATAATTATTCCAAAAGGATTGACTTGAATTTATGAAGGAATTGGAATCACAGTAGGTGTCCAAGGACCTTATTGCTTCAAAACATTTCCAGATTTATCTCTGAGGAATGAGAGTGGGTGAGGTAATTTCACACAGGCTGCTGATGCTGCCTCTCTTTTCTTGTTCTGGAACTTTACCACCAGTATCTCCAAGGTCCTAAAGTATCCTTCATTCTCATAAGCTTTACAGCCCCGTTCTTTCAGCCCTCCAGTGAATTAAAAAAGGAAGCAATAGCTTCTCCTTGTGCACCTTGATATTCTGAGTTAACACAAGAAAAAAGTTAGAGTAAATTGAATTAGTTGCTTTTTTTATAGTTTTACAGTATCAGACAAAAGAGAACTTGATGCAACACTTCTAACCAAGCAAGCAATTAAACACACACACAACACATGAGATTACTTTGGGTCAGAATTGACTCAATGGCAACTGGCAACAACAACTAAAAGTATAAGCCTGAATTTAGAGATATATGCATTTGCCCATTTGTTTGTATTTCCTATAAAGAAATTTCTCCGCCTAGTATTTATTCAGAATAAGTGGAAAACAGAATCATGGAATGTGATATATGCAAGGGAAATTAGAAATCAACTTATCATTTTACAGATGACCAAATTAAATTGCAAGAGGCTGAACTTTTTTAAAAAATATACTAGCATTTTTAACTTTTTAAAAATATATTCTACTGTGTTTTGGTAAAATACATTTTAAAAAAATTAAAAATGCTAGTTGGGAAACTCTGGCGGTATAGTGGGTTAAGTGCTACCACTGCTAACCACAAGGTCAGCAGTTCAAATCCACCAGGTGCTCCTTGAATAATCTGGGGGTTAGTTCTACTCTGACCCCTAGGGTAGCCATGAGTTGGATCCAATTCAATGGCACCTTGTGACTTGACTTTTCTGTATTATAGGTGAAAGCTTATAGGGAAAATTAGTTTTACATTAAAAATTTATACACAGATTGCTTTGTGTTATTTGTTGCAATCTTTGTAATGTGTCCGCACTCTTTTCCACTCTGTTTTCAACCTGAATTCTCTGTGTCCCTACATTCAGTTTTTCTGTTCCTTTGTGCTTCCTTGTCTTTTACTTTTGGGCAAGTATTGGCATTTGGTCTCACATACTTGACTGAACTAAAGAAGCGTGTTCTTCACAGGTGTGACTGTTTGACTTATGTGCTTATCTAAATGTTTGGTTGAAAGGTGGGCTTCAGGAGAGGCTGAGTGTTCTGACTTACTTGGAACCTAGTTGATGGCAGATCCATTTGCTGCCTCACAGAGACCCCTGCTTTGTCACTGTATTCATGCCCAATATTATGAGTATAAAGCTTAACAATGTCTATGTATGAGTGAGCTGTGTGATATAAATTATGCATTTATTTATGCAAATTATGTATTTAGTGCTTTTATTGCTAGCTCTTCTGAGAGGAACATATTTTATGATATAATTAGTGAAGTACATGCATCTCTTTCTTGGAAATTGCATTTTACTAAAAAAATTCCGAGAGGTGTATTTCTTTATTCAAATAATTTTTTTCATTGTGATTGAGTGAAAGTTTGCAATACAATTCAAATTTGCATGCCCACGTGTCTGCAGCTTCCTCTGCTCTCCTTGCACAGTGACAACACACTCATCCTTTCCATTCCTACATGTCACGTACTTTTAACAAGCTCCTGTCCCCTCCTTTCCACCCTCCTCTTCTCTTCTCTAGTAAGAAACCAGTACAACAACATACTGTAGATGCATACAACCATAAATTGTACACAAAAGATGGCCACTCTGTGTCCCTGAGGCCAATTCATTCCTATCTGAAGAGTTGACCTCAGTAATGATCTATGATCAGGGGCAGCAGCAGGTCTAGGGGCCATGCTCCCAGGAGAACTCCCAAGCCTTTGGACCATCACTTGTAGTCTTTTACTGGAGTTCTTAGGGTAGACCCCTATTTTAGTCAGCTAGTGCTGCTCTAACAGAAATACTACAGAGTGGATGGCTTTAACAAAGGAATGTTTATTCTTACACAGTCTGGTAGGCTATAAGTCCACATTCAGGGTGCCACTCCAGGGGAAGGCTTTCCCCTTGTCAGCTCTGCAGGAAAGTCCGGTATTGCACCAGTCTTAGTTCAGGGAGCATCTTGGTGCAGGAACCTCAGGTCTGAAGGATGTACTCTTCTCCCGGTGCTGCTTGCTTGGTGGTGTGAGGTTCCCAGTTCTCTTCCTGCTTCCCTTTCCTTTCATCTCTTGCAAGATGAAAGGATTCAGGATGAGGCAAGCCACACTCCAGGGAAACTCCCTTTACAGTGGAACAGGGAGGTTATCCTATGAAGGAATTTACAGTCCCACCCTAGTCCTTTAACATACAGCATAGGAAAACCACGAAATGGAGGACAGTAACAAGACAGTGGGAATCATAGCCCAGCCACATGGCAACACATATTTTTGTGGGGATACCAGTCAATCCATGACAACCACTTTTCCTCTCGTGTTGCCACTGGGATTCAACACTGTGAGCCCCATCACAGCTGACGCTGGTGATGGTCAGGCTGATTACTTGTTGATACATTCACTCATTTAGGAGGGTCTTTCTGTCCTCTGGCCTCTTTTTCCCCTCATGTCATTGTTGTCCTTCGTGATCATCTGTTCCCGCTGAGCTGGGACAAGTTGGTGTACCTCGGATGGCAGCTTGCTAGCTTTGAAGACCACAGACACCACTCAACAATAAGGGGTGCAGAAGACTCTCTTACCAATAGGCTGATTATGCTATTTGGGCTCAATGTCCCCTGAGAGCATGGTCCCTGGACCCCTGCCCGTGCTACTCTATCCATGCAATATTGGGTTAAGATTAGGGTGGAGTCAGGATGGCAGACTAAACACACATATCCTTAAAACCCTCTGGAAACCAAGACCTGAACTGATAATTAAATGGAGCCTTATGGACACCTAGTGAGCCTTAGGACATGACATAGGGCTGTTAATTTGGACTTCATACCACTGAACACAAAACCTCCTCTCTTTCAATGACCCTCCTCGGGGCAAGCACTGGTTTTCACAGACCAAAGGTAACTCACCATTTTAACTTTTCTTTCTGTCTTAACCAGCAGGCAGAGCTGGGACTTGACTAGCAGCTAATCTCAGACACACTGTTGGTGGAATCAGCAGGTGAAATTTCCATATTTTGAGATCCCAGCTTTGGACTCTGTGCATCTCGGCACCTTTGGCCCTTCTTTCTGTCTCCGCCATAGAGTAGCCAGTACCAAGGCAGGTGGCGAGCTTGCGCAGGACACCAGCTTGTTCCATTGGAAGTCAGAGACACCCATACGAAGGCCCCAGCTGGACCTAGTTCCTAGGCTGGGAGGAAGCGCCTGCCCAGAGGAGAGCGCTTTTCTGACAGAAAACCAGTATTCTACACACTGTCACCTACAGCTGGGGCCTGACAGCAGAGGCCAGCATAGCAATAGAATTTCTGTATTTTGAGAAAGTTTATAATGTCTGGGGTTTGATGCTGAGGTGCTTACATTGCCAGCTGGGAAGAGTGACCTATAGACCTGAAAACCTGACTGACTTTGGAAGTTGTCAGATACCCTTTACCTTTCATTTTAAGGCACCTAATGAAACAATTTGCTAATGAAACAACTGCAGTCCATCCTCACAACGTCTCTCCCAGGCTCTGTTGACTCACATGATACCCCCAATGCAAAAACACTAGAGAAAAGCATCACCAAGAAATCACCCATGGCTTCAGAAGGCCTCCAAAAGAAAGCACCACAGAACTTCCCAGATGAAGAAACCTTTCTGAAACAATAAGGAAGCGAATACAAAAGGGTTATAGAGAGCTCTCCTAGACCTTATACCAAATACAGCAGAGCCAAATGAAAAATTAAGCAAGCTGTTTAATCTGATAGGGCACCAGCAGTATGAAATCCAACAGATCAAGCACAAAATCAAAGACGTAGGAACTTCAGTTAAAAGCCAGGGAAACAGAACAGAACAAACAGAAAATAGATTTTCTGATTTGGAAGACAGAGCTGCCGACTCCAGCATCTATGAGGAAAAATCAGAAAAAAACAAGAAAAAGGAACAAGCATTAATAAGCATGCAGGAGTCTGTGAAGAGGAACAATCTGCAATTAATTGGAGTTCCTGAACAGGGTGAGACATCTGAGAACACAGGGTATTGCTGCTGAGCTGCTGAGCTGCTGACAGAAAACTTCTCAGAAATTATGAAGGAAGAGAATATAGATACCCATGATACATATTGAACACTACTCAATATAGATCTTAAAAGAAAGACTCCAAGACATAGTATAATCAAGCTTAACAAAATGAAACATATGCAGAAACTCATAAAGGCAGCAAGACTCAAAGCAAAGCTACATTCGGAGGGAAACCTTATGGGCTTTCATAGGATTTCTCAGCAGAAACGATGCTTGCATGGAGACAGTGGCGTGACACATTCAAAGCCTTGAAGGAGAAAAACTTCCAACCAAGAATTATATATCCTCCAAAACTATCTTTCAAATATGAGAAAGAAATTAAGACACTTGAAGATAAACAGAAACTCAGAGACTTTGTAAAAACCAAACCAAAGCTACCAGAAATACTGAAAGAATCTCTTGGCTTAGAAGAACAAAACCACTAACTTTATATTTTAGAAGAGAATACAGGACGTATCACTGAGACTGAGACTCATACTCAGTTAGGGAAGACTCCAAACTCAATCAAAGCTATAACAGTGAAAGAAATAATCCAGTGATCATATCACAAAAACTATGATGTCATCATATTAAAAAGAGGGATGTACTACAGTCATATTCCTTCCAGATGGAGAGGAAGTTGACAAGACTGGTAGTAATTAAAATTCTGTTTATACATAGTTTATTAAGTGGGATCATAGGGGCAGCTGTAAAGCACAATAAAGATGCAACATATCAAATCAAGAAATGTAATACAGGAGTCTCAACAACCACAAAACCAACCCTGAGGAAGGTGAAAAAGATCAACTCACAAAGAAGAATGTCTCAGAACAGATTAATAAGAACAATAGAGAAAATCTCAACACAAAAATAAACATATCACAATGGCAGCACTAAACACATACCTATCAATAATTACATTGAATGTAAATGGACTGAATGCTCCAGTAAAGAGACATCAAGTGACATCTTGGATCAAAAGACACAACCCATCCATATGCTGCCTACAAGAAACTCACCTTAGACTTAAAGACAGGAACAAACTGAAAATTAAAGGATTAAAGAATATATAACAAGCTAACAACACACAAAAAAGAACAGGTGTGGCAATTCTAATCTCAGATAAAACAGATTTTAATGTAAAATCCACCATCCCACCATCATGGACAACGAGGGACACTATTGTTGAAAGATTCAATATACAAACAGGGCTTAATAATACTAAATATGTATGCACCCAATATCACAGCACCTAAATACATGGAAGAAACACTGACTACACTCAAAAAGGAGATAGATCACTCCACAATAATAGCGGGAACAATAATAGTTAGAGACTTCAACACTCCAGTCTCAATATTGGGCAGATAGTCTAGAAAAAAGCTCAGTAAAGACACAGAATACCTTATTGCCACAATTAACCGACTAGACCTTATCAACATAAACAGAACTTTCTATCCATCAGCAGACAACTACACCTTCTCCAGTGTACGTGGAACATTCTCCAGAATAGATCATGCTTAGGACATACAGCAATTCTCAACAAAATCCATACCATCTTCTCAGATCAGTAAGCCAAAAAAGTCAAAATCAATAGCAGAAAAAACATGGATAGAAAGTGGAACTCATGGAAACTGAACATCTTGCTCAAAAACCCACAAGTTATAGAAGAAATCAAGGACAAAATAAAGACATTTACAGATTCCAATGAGAACAAAAACACTTCTTCCCAGAACCTATGGGATACAGCCAAAGCAGTGTTCAGAGGTCAGTTTATCTCCAATAATGCACACATCTGGAAGGAAACAAGAAACCAAATCAAAAAGCTAATTCTACAGCTTGAACAAGTAGAGAGAGAACAACAGAAGAACCCCTCAGGCACCAGAATAAAATAGATCATAAAGATCAGAGCAGAACTAAATTAATTAGAGAATAGAAGAACAACTGAAAAGACCAAAAGCTGGTTTTTTGAAAAGAACAATAAAACTGACAAACCATTGGCTAAACTTACTTAAGAAAAACAGGAAAGGAAACAAATAACCCAAATAAGAAATGAGAGGAGAATTGTCACAAGAGATCCAACAGAAATCAAAAATATCATAACAGACTACTATGAAATACTGTACTCTCACAGATTTGAAAACCTAGAGGAAATGGACAAATTCCTTGATTCATATCACCTACCAAAATTATCATAAGAAGTAGAACAACTTAATAAACCCATTATGAAGGAAAAGATTGAAAAAGTCTTCAAAAAATTATACGGAAATGTACATTTTCACTCAGTCATAATAAAAGAAAAATTACCAACACTTTGCTGAAATCTATTAGTTTGAGTAGTTTACTTATGGATTCTTTAGGATTCTCTGTATACAATCATGTCATCTTCCCATAGGGAGATTTTTATTTGCCAATGCAGACAGTCTTTATTTTTTGGTCTTGTCTAGTTGCTCTGGCTAGAACTTTTAGTACAATGTTGAATAGGAGAGGTGAGAGTGGGCATCATTGTCTAGTTTCCGTTCTCAGGGGGAATTGTTTCAGTCTCTCTCCATTCAGGATGATGTAGGCAGTTGGCTTTGTATAAATGTCCCCTATTGCAAATTCCTATTGAGGAATTTGCCCTCTATTCCCATTTTACTGAGAGATTTCAGCATGAACAAGTGTTGAACTTTGTCAAATGCCTTTTCTGCATCAATTGACAAGATTAGGTGATTCTTACCTTTTGTGTTTTTTATGTGATTGACCACATTAATTGTATTTCTGATGCTGAAACAGCATTGCATCCCAGGTATGAATCCAACTTGGTCATGATGAATTATTTTTTTGATATGGTATTGAAGTCTACTGGCAAGAATTTTGTTGAAGATTTTTGCATCTAGGTTCATAAGTGATATTGGTCTGTAATAAACTGACCTCCAAACACTGCTTTGGCTGTATCCCATTGGTTCTTGTGGGAAGTGTTTCAATTCTCATTTGAATCCATCAATTTCTTTATTTCATCTTTGATTTCTTCTGTAATCCATTGTTTTTGAGCAAGATAGTGTTAAGTTTCCATGAGCTCTTATTTCTATGGAAGTTTTTTCTCCTACTGATTTTGAGTTTTATGGCTTTATGGTCTGCGATGTTTCACAATAATTCAGTGGTTTGGATTTTGTTGAGATTTGCTTTATGTGCTAACACATAGTCTGTTCTTGAAAATGTTCTATGTCCATTGGAGAAGAAGCTGTAGTTATCCATTGATAGACAAAAAGTTCTGTATATGTCAATGAGGTCTAATTGGTTAATTGTGACCCTAAGATCCATGTCTTTACTGAGCTTTTTTCTAGATCTTTCCAATACTGAAAGTGGAGTGTTGCAGTCTCCCACTATTCCTGTAGAGTAATCTATCGCATTTTTCAATGTAGCCAGTGTTCGTTTGATGTAATTAGAAGCTCTGGTACTGGGTGCACAAATATTTAATATTGTTAAGTCCTGCTTTTGTATTGAACCTTTCAGCAATACATAGTGACCTTCGTTGTCTACAGTGGTGGATTTTACATTAAAATCTATTTCATCTGAGATTAGTATTGCCACACCTACTCTTTTTTGTATATTGTTAGCTTGGTATATATTCTTCCATCCTTTAATTTTCATTTTATTCATATCTGTAAGTCTAAGGTGAGTTTCTTGTAAGCAACACATAGGTGGTTTGTCTGTTTAGATATAAGAGGTCACTTGTCTCTTTATTGCAGCATTCAGACTGTTTGCATTCAGTGTAATTATCGACAGGTCTGTGTTTAGTGCTGTTATTTAGGTGTATTTATTCTGGTGTTCATGTTTCCTCGTTGCCCTTAATATTCTGTTCTGGGTTGCTCTTTATGGGTTGAGTTTTCATCCTTTTCATTGTTGGTTTTGTGTTTGTTGAGACTCCTGTGTTACGTTTCTTATTTTTACATGTTGCAACATTACTGTGCTTTGTGGCTACCCTTATTATCCCCCTTAATAATCTAAGTATAAATCTCATTTTAACTTCTGCATATCTCATTAACTTCCTCTCCATCTGGAAGGACTATGACTACTATATATATCTCTCTTTCTAATATGATGATATCATAGGTTTCATAGTATGATCACGGACCCTTTCTTTAATATTTTCACTTTGATTTTTGTGTGTTCCCTAACTCATTAGGTTTCTGGGTGTTGTTCCTGCATTGCCCCCTTAAATATATACTTAATGGTTTTGTTTTTCTAAGCAAAGAGCTTCTTTCTGTATTTCTGTTAGCTTTGGTTTGGTTTTTACAAAGCCTCTAAGTTTCTGTTTATCTGCAAATGTCTTAATCTCATCTTCATATTTGATAAACAGTTTTGCAGGATATATAATTCTTGGCTGGAGTTTTTCTCCTTCAAGGCCTTGAATATATGTCATCCCACTGCCTCCATGCCAACATCATTTCTGCAGAGAAGTCAGATGAAAGCCTACAGGGCTTCCCTCTGAATGGTAACTTTGCTTTGAGTCTCACTCCACTTAATAGTTTCTGCTTATGTTTCATTTTGTTAAGCTTGGTTATAATATGTCTTGGTGTCTTTTTTTAGGCTTCAATTCATGTGTCATTCAGTACATGTCTTGGATATCTTTGTTCTCTTGTTTTGTAGTTTCAGGGAAGTTTTCTGTCAGCAATTCAATGACAATATTCTCTGTTTTCAGGAATCCCTCCCTGTTCAGGAACTCTAATTAATCATAGATTATTCCTCTTGATAGGGTCCCACATGTTTCTTAATGCTTCTTCATTTTTCTTGTTTCTTTTCTCTGATTTCTCCTCATAAGGGCTGGTGTCAGTAGCTCTGTCTTCAATGTCAGTAAGTCTAATTTCCCCTTGTTAAATTCGGCTCTTTGGTGATTGAATTGAATTGCTCAGTTCTGTAATGTTTTTATTGATCTGTTGGATTTCAGAATGTTAGTTTTCCATCAGTTCAAACAGTTTGCTTAATTTTTCATTTTGCTCTGCTGCATTTTGTAAAACGTCTAGGAGAGCTTTCTACATAACTCTTTTGTACTCAATCTCTGATAGTTTCAGAAAGACTTCATCTGGGAGGTTATTTGGTTTCTTATTTTAGGAGTTTTCTGGATCTATTGGTCAATTTTTCTTTAAATTTTTTGTTTGTTGCTTTTGGGACATCTAGAGGCTGTTTAGTTTTCCTGGTGTTGCCTTAAGAGGAGCTGTGGCACAGTTGTGAGAAGGGAGTTGGTCACCAGCCACCTCTATGTACTCTAGTGACTAGACCAAGTGGAATCTCTGATGTAGCAGGCTCCACCTCCTGGCTGGCAAAGACATGACCCTACTTACAGAGTGTCAGCTGCCCCAGTGTCGTGGGCCAGCAAAGGCTGGAAGAGATGCTGTCAAGCTGTATTGCAGTTATTTTGCTAGGCAGCCTTTTTTGGAAAGGTGAAAGCTCTCTGACAGCTTCCAAAATCAGGCTGTCAGGTGTGCAAGCCTCTCCTTCCAGCTGACAGCAGAGGCACCTGTTCAGTTATCCTCAAATGTTGTATTATATTTCAAAGTAGAGACATGCTATTTGCCTGCTGTTGTCCCCTTCCAGGCCCATCCTGTAAGGCTCACCTGTGCTAAACACAGCTTCTCTGCTGGAAAAATGCTCCCCAGGCTTGGAGTGCCTCCAAGCCTGAGAGTTAGCCCCTGCTGAGGCCTCTGTTTGGGTAATTCCACCTACCAGTCAAACATGATGGTGTCCCAATCAAGCTGTCCCTCCCCCATGAAACAGCAGAATCGATGGCAGAGGACTAAAAAGAGAAGGTGGAGGGGCTCTGGTGCTCTGAGTCTGGAAGCAGGCTCTTAAAATGTGGCTATTCCACCTGTTCACCACTTCAGCAATGCAGCACTGCTTAGTTGCTGGGTAAGCCCATCCCCCGCCTGCCAGCCGACAAAAAGAAAAAAAAAGTTAAAAACACCAGTTACCTTCAGTTCAGGGGAGCTGGCAAATTCAAGAGTGGGTGGGGCTCAGCTAAAGACAACCAGTTTCCCATTCAGTGGCATATAGTCCAAAATGACAGCCCTATGCCTTGTCCTAAGGCTCAGTTGGTGTCCACAATGTCCATTTAATTATCAATCCAGGCCTTAGTTTTCAGAGGGCATTGAGGAGACGACTGTCTAGTCTGCCTTCTTGACCTGGTTGGTAGATTTTTTATTACTTCTTCAATTTTTTCTTTTTGTGATGTGTTTATTAATTTGTTCTACTTCTCCTTGTGATAATTTTGGTAGATTTTGTGAATTTAGAAATTTGTCCATTCCTGTAGATTTTCAAATCTGTTAGAATACAATTTTTCATAGTGTTTTGTTGTGATACTTTTAATGTTGGTTGGGTCTGTTATGACATCACCCTTCCCATTATTCACATTATTAGTTTCCTTTTCTGTCTTCCTTTTGTGATTTTAGACAATGATTTATCCATTTTGTTAATCTTTTCAAAAAACAAGCTTTTTGTTTTGTTGTTTCTTTCAATAGTTTTTCTGTTCTCTAATTCATTAAGTTCTGCTCTAATTTTTGCTATTTGTTTTCTTCTCATGCCTGAGGGGTTGTTTTGTTGTTCTCTTTCTTCTTGTTTAAGTTCCAGGATTAATTTTTTGGTTTAGACCCTTTCTGCATTCAAGATGTGTGCATTTATAGTGATAAACTGACCTCTGAGCACTGCTTTTGCTGTACGCCATAAGTTCTGGTAGAACGTGTTTCCATTTTCATTTGATTCCATGAATTTCTTTATTGCATCTTTGATTTCTTCTGTAAACTATTAATTTTTGAGTAAGGTATTGTTCAATTTCCATGAGTTTGAAATTCTCATGTTTTTTGATCTCATGTTTTGATTTCAATTTTTATGGCTTTATGTTCTTAGAAGATGCTTTGCAATGATTCAGTGGTTTGGATTTTCTTGAGACTCGTTTTATGGCCTAACATGTGGTCTGTTCTGGAGAATGTTACATGTGCCTTGGAAAAGAGATATGCTTATCCGTTGAGCAAAATGTTCTGTATATGTCAGTGAGTAATAATTTCTGATTATCACAATAAGATCGTCTGTGTCTTTACTGAGTTTCTTCCTGGATGATCTGTCCATTACTGAAAGTGGAGTGTTGAAGTCTCCTACTATTATTGTACAGTGATCTACGTCATTTTTCAATTTTGTTAGCATTTGTTCACTGTATTTAGATGCTCTTGTATTGGGTGCATAACTATTTAATGTTGTTATATCATGCTTATGTGTTGAATCCTTAAGCAATAAATAGTGTCCATATTTGTCCACAATGGTGGATTTTACTTTAAAATCTATTTTATCTGAGGTTAGTACTGTCACTCCTGCTCTTCTTTGTATTTTGTTAGCTTGGTATATATTTTTCCATCCTTTCATTTTCAGTTTGTTCATATCTTGGCATTTAAGTTGTGTTTCTTGTAAGCAGCATAGAGATGGATTGTATTTTTTCATGTAAGGTGTTACTTTCTGTCTCTTTATTGTAGCATTCAATCCATTTACAATCTGTGTAATTACTGATAAGTATTTACTGCTGTCGTTTTGGTTCCTTTATTCTTATATTGTTGACATTTTCTTCTTCTACTTAATATTCTATTCTGGGTCATTTTTCTTTATGGGTATTCTTTTCATCCTTTTCAATGTTGGTTTCATGTCTGTACTTAGCATTATTTGTTTGCTTTGCAGCTACCTCTTTTTTACCACTTAATGTTCTAAGTTTAAACTAAAATTTAACTACTGTATATCTCCTTAACTTACTCTCCATCTGAAAGGGCTATAAATACTGTAATATATCCCTCTTTATATTGTGATGATGTGATATATTACATGTTAAGATCTCTGTTTCCCTAATTTTAATCATTTATGTTTGAGCTTTGTGAACTCCCTAACTGAGTAGTACTCTGAATGCTTCATCCTGCATTGCATCCTTCAGTATACATCTGATATTATGGATTTTCTTAACAAAGAGCTTCTTTTAGTATTTCTTGTAACTTTGGTTTTGTTTTGGCAAAGTCTCTAATGTTCTATTCATCTGAGAATGTCATAATTTCAGTGTCATATTTCAGAGACACTTTTCCAGTATATGTAATTCTTGGTTGGAAATTTTTCTCCCTAAAGGATCTGTATGTGTCATCCTA
The DNA here is from genome assembly GCA_028571685.1 of Heterohyrax brucei. Lineage (NCBI taxonomy): Eukaryota > Metazoa > Chordata > Mammalia > Hyracoidea > Procaviidae > Heterohyrax > Heterohyrax brucei. The sequence goes on from CM053150.1 coordinate 136,460,086, forward strand.
CTGCCTTCTTGACAATGTGGTTTCTGCTGAGAAGTCAGAGGACAGCTTACAAAGCTTCCCTTTGTATATTACTTTGACTTTAAGACCAGCTGCTGTTAAGAGCTTCTCTTTATGTTTCATTTCGTTGAGCTTTATTATAATATGTCTTGGTGTATTTCTTTTGGGGTCTACCTTTTGTGGAGTTCAATAAGCATCTTGAATGTCTATGTTCTCTTCTTTTATGACATCAGGGAAGGTTTCTACCAGCAACTCTTCAAGAATTCTCTCTATATTTTCCACTCACTCTCCCTGTTCAGGTATTCCAATTATTCATAGATTATTCCTCTTGATAGAGTCCCATGTGCTTCTTAACACATCTTTATTTTTCTTGATTCTTTTATCTGACTTCTCTTCATAAACACTGGTATAAACAGTTCATAAACACAGATGCTTATTGCTTTATCCTCAGTCTTGTTAATTTTGTATTTTATTTCCTCAGTCTTCATCTTTTGGCTTTTCATTGTATTGTCTAACTCTGTAATTTCATTATTGATCTGTTGAATTTCAGACTGTTGGTGTTCTATCTATTCATACAGGTTGCTTAAACTTCTCATTTTGTTCTGCTACACTTTTTTTAATCTCTAGAAGAGCTCTATACTTAATTCTTTTGTATTCTACCTCTGATAATTTCAGGAAGGCCTCTTCATCTGGGAAATTTTTCATTCTTTATTTGGGGAGTTTTCTGGAGCCATGGTGTTCTGCTCCTTTAAATGTTTAGTTATTGGTAATTGTCTTCACACTATTAAAAAACTGTTAAGCTTCTCTGGTGTTGCACCAATGGGAGCTATGGCATAGTTCTAAGAAGTAAAACCACTGCTAGACTTTGCTGCCAGTCACCACTGCTTTTTCTAGGTGCAGCTGACTTTTGTACAGCTTCTCTGGTGAGAGATTCTGTCCAGAAGTTCAATGGTTCTTGGCTTGGTGCCTGTCCCCACTTGGGCCCTCAATGGTGGCAGGCCCTACCTCCTGGCTGACAAAGATGGTATCCTACTTATGGAGTCTCTCAGGGACATGTCAGCAGTTGCTGTGGGATGGCTCAATGAAGGGAAGTGGAAATGCCACCTTCACACTTGGCCACCAGCCACTGCTGCATTCTCTAGTTGTCCTTATCTTAAACAATGCTTGTCTGTTGAGAAAGTTACTGTCCAGCAACAGCTGATTACACCAGGCCCTTGGGGTGGCAGGTTCTGCCTCCTGGATGACAATCATGGTACCCTACTTATAGAGTCTCTCAAGGGCCACTGTGATGTGGCTCAAAAAGGGAGAGATAAGGGTACAACCATACACAGAGGCCATCAGATGCCTCTATGATCTCTAGGTACATTTGTCTTAAAAGCAGCTTTTCTACTGAAAGGTACTACCCAGTTAGGCACTGTTGCCCAGTATGGCAGCTAGCCCCAGCCAGGCCCTCAGGCATGGCTCACTCCACCAATTGGTTGACCAAGATGGTGTCCTGCCTGAGCCACCTCTCTTTTGCTCTGCCAGCAATATCTATGGCACAGCTCAGGGAAGAGATGGGGAGGGGCACTGGCACACTCAGTCACAAGCCACTGCTGGGTTTTCTAGATGTGACTCCCAAGCATAACCTCTCTGCTAAGTAAGATGCTGTTTACCTAGCACTGCAGCTCAGCACAGGGGCCAGCCCCTGACAGGCTCCCAGGCTTAGCAGTCCCAGTTTTAGTCTCCCAGTTAACAAAGATGGCACCTGTACCTGTAAGGCTCTCGGCCACTGTGCCAGCAGAAGTGGGACTCAGTGCACTGCTGTCTTGCCTCTGACAAAAGTAGTTTTCCCCTTTATGTTGCCAAGTCTGCTCTTACAACCCTATGCCTGACCTTGGGGATCCCATAATGTCCACACTACTCCATTCAATTATTGTTCTAGGCCTTAGGTCTCAGAGGGATTAAGGAGATGTGTGACTAGTCTGCCATCTTGGCCCCACCCCCACAATTTTTTGTTGTTGTTGTATTCTTTTGAGAAAATAATATTTGACCAATCATCTTTTTTTTATTTTCCTCTCTCTTGGGAGTTTCTCCACTTCATAGCAGTTTTATAAGGGACAAATCAACAACAGTCAATAGCAAAGACTCCTGGAAAAGATAAAGCCAATTAGGAGACAGCTGGATTTTCTGAAAGGCAATATAAAATTAAGTCATGCCTGCTATGTTTCCCTTATTCATAACTAAGACTATTTCTCAGTATTTTTTGTGTTTTACAAAATGTCAAAATTTAAATTTAGAATTTTAAAAAGAATTTTGAAAACATAAAGTGAACATTTAAATCTCATAAAATGAAGAGAATAAGAAATCTCAAAAGATTCCCTTTCTGGAGAAAAAAAGAGAACCTACCTTGTTAAAAGAAGTTAGAGTAGGAGCTACACACAATTTCTATTGCTTTATAGCCTTCTGGTGTAACAAAGATTTTTAATATTTTTCCTAAAAATAAACATTATTTTTCTCATTAGCTATTTGTCAGTGAAGATTAAAACCTGTTGTAATAACCTTGTGTAATAATCTACCATTTACTTTTGCATCTTTCTTCAAGATAAAACTCATTATTTACAGAAATATTTGCTACAAATGATTCAGGTTAACACAAAACATTTTTCCTAATCATACAACATATAAGTGAGTGTGGTCATCTCTGAATTACAATTAAACAACTCTGTGATGTATATACTGACAGTCCAGAAGGGTAGTAGGCTCTATGACATATTCAAGGAAGCATGAAGTAATAACATTTTTGAAGAATTAAAACTCTACTTACAGTTTAAGACAACAAAATATCACACATAAATCTGGGTGGCATAGATAATAACTGCAACATAATTTCCATCATAAATAAATCAGTGTATTTTATTGACAGGAATGCTTTCATTTAGAAGATGAATTAGAGTAGTGACTTGAACATGGTCAGAAAAAGCTGTAAGGGAATGGAAAAGAAGGTAGTAAGAGAGAATGTTTACGAAGCTATGAGGATGCCTTCTTGTTCTTTGGTCTACGAGAAGTAAATGAGGGAAAGATGTGGAAAACACAAGCTTCCTATCATAAAAATTTGCGAAAGTTTATGAGATACTGAAGAAAAGAACTGCTAGAGGGCAGGGTCAGGGAAAAATTGAAACAGTTTCTGTAAAGTCCATTCTGATTTATGACTAATTCATATGTTGCAGAATAGAACTTCACTCTATTGAGTTTTTGAATGAAGTCACTAGGCCTTTCTCGTGAGGCACCTTTGAGTGGGTTCAAACCACCAACCATTCAGTTAGTAGCAGAGTGCTTAACCATCATACCACCTAAGGACTCCTAGAGAGTATGGTAAACCAAAAACCAAACCTATTGCTATCAAGTTTATTCCAACTCATGATGACCCTATATCACAGAGCAGAACTGCCCCATAGAGTTTCCAAGGAAAATCTGGTATATTCAGACTGCTGGCCTTTTGGTTAAGAGTTCCAGAGAGTATGGTAAACCAAAAAAGATAACACTGTTGTCCACTTAAATCAGACTCACAGCAACCCTAGAGGCCACAGTAGAACTGCTCCATAGAGTTTCCAAGGAGTGCCTGGTGGATTTGAACTGTCAATTTTGTGCTTAGTAGACACAGTATTTAACCACTACACCCCTAGGGAAGAGTATGGTAAAGGATGTAACTTTTTACCTTTTTCTTTTATTTTTTTGTGAAGATCTAAAACTCCATTTGTGTGTGTGTGTGTGTGTGTGAAGATATAAAACTTAATATTTAATGCTAAGAGAATCAGAAATATAACACTATGTATGTATTTAAATCTCCAAAGATATCAATAGAACAACAGATCACAATATTCTACAGTAAAATATTAGGGAAAGGAGAATGGGAAAGCAGGGAGAGGAATGTTGAGTCAGATAAGTGAGTAAACTTCACATATTCCTATATGGATTAAAGGATATTGGCAAGAATGAGAAATGCAAGCAATGAAAGCTAATGAATGCAACCACCAAGAAAAATAATAGTTTTCAGTGATTAACTCTGAGGCAAGAGACTGTGGCTGAGTGAAATATTGTTGCTTTGTATTTTATGTATGTTAATAAAAACTTTGTTACTAAAAATCTCAAATTATGTATATTCCTTGAAAATAACTGTACTACATTTATTAAAAGATATCCACATTCAGAAATATTTTGTTAAAAGTATCCTTTTCAACATTTTGTTTTAGAACAACTGAAATACTTACAGGAAGCTTGGTGATTCCTTTACATAAAAATGAGTACACTGAATAGTCAAAAATATCTCACTTTAGTGTCACTTTAATCTTCCACCTTTCCTTATACTTGGCTTCTCATTTTAATATATTAAAATGTGACTTATTATATACCAACTTTGTAAAAAATGACTTTAAAAAATACTAAAAATACCAAGTACCACAGAAAAACTGTGAAGTTAAAGTACCCAGGATGACTTTACAAAATTAAATACTTCTGCAATAATTATTATTATTATTTGGTTTGAAGTATACTAACAACATCACAAAAATATTACCAGCACACATACAAACACACACACATACAACAGTTAATTTTACTGAATCCTAAGTATGTACCAAGCACCAAGCTAAGATCCTTACTTGCAATAATTCATTTGATATTACCTCCACTTTACAGAGGAGTAAACAAAGGTATTTAATTTGTTTTGATATAACATATAATTTGTCCATAATTTCAAAACTATTTACCTTTTGCAACTGAGTAGATTCTGATTCACAGGAATCCTACAGTACAGAGTAAAACTGCCCCAAAGGGTTTCCAAGAAGTGGCTGGCAGATTCCAGTTGCTTACCTTTTAGTTGGCAGCCTAGCTTGCATTATCTCTTAACTACTATAAAACCAGTCCTCTATTTCAGAACTAGGATATGTTAAAACTGAGATACAAACTCTGGCTTTCCGATTAAATCTGTGAATTTTAATCACTTTATTGATTCCTGTTGTCACACGCTTCAAGTACCACTAGTCAAAAACGTTACTTTGTGGCTAGTATTTCTGCAGGCACCAACTCTCTTGCCTCATTTGTGATAAATGTAGATACTGACTGTCATAGATGATTTTACTATTGCATAATTTATAGACAACGTAGCTTGATTTGTTAAAGTCTCTCTAAAACCAAAGCTAAACTAGTTAACCTTCACTCAGTTTCAGCTTATGGTGACTTTTCTAGTAATTACACAAAAATAAAAAAAAACTTACATATTTTGTTATTTAATTGGTAGACTTGTATTTAAATACTAATGCTGAGTAGAAGCAAGGAGACAGAAATGTAGGACCCCAGATACCAACTGGTGGACATAATTAGAGTTAATATCATATCTCTAGAGAGAAATATCTAAAACTTTTGAAAGTGCAAGTATCTTTTCATATTGCAATTTTACCTCTAACAATTTTTTAACTAAAAGTAAGTTTATTGTAGTTTGATTGTAATCATGAAAAATACAAACATCTTAAATGTTTTCAATCAGAAGATTGGTTAAAAATTATGGTGTTTCAGTTCAATAATATGATATTCAGTTATTACAGATGATGCTGTGTTGAATGTTTGATAGCATGGGAAATGCAAAGGAAATGCCAAGGAAAAAGTCTGGATGGGACTACAGAAATTTTTCTTTTTCATTTTTGCTTCATTGTTTACAATTGTAACCGAGTATCCAAATGCTTATAAAAATTAACTACTCAAGCAAGATTTCTTAGTATCAGATTTATGGATTCATGGACTGAAAGAGGAATTCATGAAACTTTATGCAAAATTCCAATCCTGTTGCAGTTTATATATTTTTTCTATGAAAAGAACAATATTTTATATCAGATTCATAAATGTGGAAAATAACTCCAATAAATTTCAGAAGTATTACTCTAGACACTGCATACAAACAAAATTAATTTTATTTCTTTGATTAGATTTCAATCTAGATCATTTATACATTATAAAGCCTCATCAACTACTATTGCAAGTCCATTAGTGTCTATAGTCATGAAGAAGGTGTTAATAATACTTTCTGGCATTGAATTCATAAATATTTCTTATAGAGCATGTAAAGTGTACTTAATCTAGATTCAAATGTTACTGATTAAAACTTATAATAAAAATTAATTAACAAAAATAATTCATTAAAAATTAAATAATATCAGACAGCCAAGTGCGTTGAGTCAGATCCGACTCTGAGGCTAAGATGGTTGAGTAGCCACATGTTTTCTCTGATCTTCCAACAACAAAGAATCAGAAAAATGACAGAAAGGATTATACACAACATTATAGGAGACCTGAATATCAGGAGGAAAGCTAAGAGATTAGAATGGGTGACAGGGAGGGGACACCAGGTCCAGAAGCAACTATCTCACCAGAATCAAATCCACACTCTGTAGAGGGACCTGCTTTTGCTGCCAAGTGGAGCTTCAGCACAGGTGCTGGCAGTTGAACAGAGCAGCAGCAGCATTTCTCCTCTGCTAATTTCTGGTTTCAGTCAGAGAAGTAAAGATCTCATATTCAGAGATATCAAACTCCAATTATTTCAACCTTTTCAGTAGTTCTTGCTTGCTCTCTTTGATAATATCAGCCACAAACTTAATCAATACCAAAAAACCACATAATCTTTTAAGAGCATCCTATGCACCTGGCAAGTATCATCTTCAATATAAAGTGTCACTTTGACTGTGCCACTCTAACTACCTCAGGGAATATCAACCTCTAATAACCTGTAGAAAGAAAAGAATTAAATATATAGACGTACTTCTTCATTCCAAATTGATTAGAAACTTGTGCTTACCCCTTTTAACTGGGTAACCAAGTATGTCCATCAAGTAAACCACCAGAAGTAAAATAAATAACAATTATGGAAACACTGACAGTAGTAAAAAGTTATGTTTTTTAATAAAGTTACTAAAATCAAACATTCCAAGTAAGCTTTATATGCATAAACATTTTAATAAAATCAGATCTAAATTATTATTGTTTTTTATGAAGAAAATGAAGTTGTTAGAAATAATTTAGTGAAATGCATGTATTAGTCTGAATTAATGTTATGAAGTTTTGAGAGCTTAGCACTCTACTTCACCCAGGGAGAAAACTGATACATAGATTTCAAAGAAGAGATCAGTTAAAAGAAAAAAAATAAATAACAGTTGTCATTGAATAGAGTCAGACTCATGGTGACCCAACATGTGTCATAGTAGAACTATGCTCCATAGGGTTTTCAATGGCTGATCTTCTAGAAGTAGACTACCAGGACTTTCTTCAGATGTACTTCTGAGTGCACCCAAAACTCCAACCAGGGACTCCAATTTACTTTAATGTGTAGTTTCTGCACAGTTTTGCAGATACTGTAGCCTTGTTTATGTTCTTTATATACTACAGTTGGAAGAGGAAATTGAAGGATCATATGAGGATCTGAATTTCTATACATAAACAAGAGAAGTGTTTATAGTGATTGAATTGAGAAGTTATAAAGTTATCCAAGAGGATTACCTTGTAGTGACTCAAATACTATGAAGATAAGTCAAATATAAGTAGGGAAGTGTATAAATTGATATATGACTGAATACTGCCAAAGTCTACAAGAATAGAAATGTACATTTATTGCTATATGTTCAAATGTTGTTTAAAAAAATAAAAGAACACACCCAAGTATTTTTATTATTCTCAAGAAGTTATACAATTACAGGTAATTTACATAACAGATTAGGCAAATGTTGAGAACATGTTTAAACACTGCTCAACTTCAGTAATCAGGCAACTCAAAAATTAAAACTACTGATGCCACTATGCATTTACCAGAAAGCCTTAGATGATGTCCTTGTTGTTAGTGAGAATATGGAACAAGGAAATATTCATACATTTCTGCTGGAAATGTAATTTGCAAAACAGTTTGCATTATCTACTAACGATTCAGTAATTTCACCTTTAAGTAAAAGACAATGTCTAATACCAGAGTATTGGCAACAGAGTTAGTGATACATGATTAGATTTTGTTTATTTAAAGGTGGAAACAGTAGGATTTCATAATTAATTTAATATAAAGGAAAGAGAAAAGAATGAAAAATATGTCTAGGATTTGGGCATTGATTAACTGAATAGATGACGCTATGTTCAACTGAGACAGCAAAGACTTTAGGTCATACAAGTCTGGAAGTAGGAAGACATGCTGAATTTGAGATATTTATTAGAATATTGAACACACCATGGACATCCAGAAAATTGAACAAATCTGTCTGTATAGAGGGAAAGTGAGACTGTTCCTCGGAAGCAAGGATGGTGAGAAGTGACTAGTCCCTGGAGAGATATCATCTTTGGCAAAGTAGGTCGGTGAAAAAGAAGGTAGACCCTCAATAAGATAGATTGATATGGTGGCTGCAACAATGGGCTCAAATGTGGCAAAGACTGTGAGGATGGCACAGGACTTCCCAGTGTTCTATCCTATTGTACATAGGGTCTCTAAGGGTTGCAACCAACTTAACTGGCTCTTAACTACAACAAAATTAGACATCCGTCCCTGAGTAGTGTGAACAGTTAAAGCAGTCAGCTACAATTGAAAGGCTGGAGATTCAATTTCACTTACAGACACTTCTGAAGACAGTCCTAGCAATCTGCTTAAGAAAAATCAGCTGTTGAAAACTTTATGGAGCAAAATTCTATTCCACTGTACAAAGGATCACCATGAGTCGGAATCCATTAAACAACAATAATTTTGCTTGTTTCTTATTAGACATTCAAATAGAAACATCAAGTAGGCAGTTGTATAAGCAAGTTTGGAATCTGGGGGACAGCACAGGGTGAAGATATGAGTCCTTGAACTGTTGGCATATAGGAGGTATTTAAAGTCATGCTACTAGATTAGGTCATCAAGGAAGCAAATGTCATTGCACAGAAGCAATGATGGGGACCACAGCCTGATGACAGTTATGGTAAAGATTAAAAAGAGTGACTACATAATAAAAATACAGGCTGGGGCCAAGTTGGCGGACTAGATACACAACTCCTCAATTCCTTTAAAAAACTAAGGCTTGCATGGATAATTAAGTGGAACACTCTGGACACCTGGGGAGCCCTAGGATATGCCACAGTGCTGTCAAATTGGACAACATGCCACTAAACAGGATACTACTTCTTTCTGATAAGGGACAGTGCTGAGCCCCACTACTGCTGACTCACCATTTGAGTGGACTACAGGTACTGATGCTTTTTCCCTTTTTTGTTTTTCTCATCTGGGAGATGGGAGATGGCATAAGCCAGCAAATATGCTGAACTGAAGTGCTGAATTAAACAGCGTATAGCACAGCAAAGTCACAGTGAGTGGGATAGCCACATTTTGAGAGCTTGGCTCTTGACTGAGGGCACCACTGCCCACTAACCTCTCTTTTCTGAGCTCTACCATAGATTCTGCTGTTTTCCAGTGGCAAGGGCAACTCGGCAGGGACTTCATCTTTGTCAGCTGGGAGGCAGAGTCAGTCAACCAGAGAGCTCAGCATGGGATAATTCCCAAGCTGAGAAGCAGTGCCAATCCAGGAAGTGCTTTTCCAGCAGAAAGGCTGTGTGTAGCACAGCCTTACCTTATAGGTAGGTCTCAGATGAGGACGGCAGCAGGGCCATAAACCCTGTCTACTTTGAAATACATCATAGCATTTGGGGACGGCTGAAGAGGGGCTTTCATTGTCAGCCAGAAGGTGGGGTCTGCGACACCTGATGGCCTGAATGATTTTGGCAGCTGTCGCATAGCTCCTAAATTTTTAAAACAAGAGTGCTTGGAGAAATAACTGCTGAGTGGCCTCGTGGCATCTCTTCCAGCCTTTTCTGACACACATCATAGGCTCGGTTGATGGCCCCCCACAGACTCCATAAGTGGGGTGCCATCTTTCCCAGATAAGAATTAGAGTCTGGGACCTCAGAGAGTCCACTGTGGCCAGTCGCTAGAGTTCACAGAGCCAGCTGGTGACCAACTGCCTTCTCAGAACAATGCCTCAGCTCCTGTTGAGGTAAGACCAGAGAAACTGAACAGCCTCTAGATGGCACAAAGGCTGCAGACCATCTCTTACTTTTTAAACAAACAGCCCACTATGGCTCCAGAAAACTCCCCTAATAAAGAATCAAAAAACTTCCCAGATGAAGAAGACTTTCTGAAACTATCAGAGGTTGAGTACAAAAGAATTCTATAGAGAGCATTCCTAGAGATTAAACAAAATGCATCAAAACAAAATGAAAAATTAAGAAAGCTATTCAAACTGATGGAACATCAATGTTCTGAAATCCAGCAGATCAAAAACAAAATTACAGAATTAGACAACTCAATTCAAATCCAAAAGAGCAGAGTTGAGGAAATGAAAGTCAGATTTAGTGACCTTGAAGACAGATCAACTGACAGCAGCATTTATGAGGAGAAATCAGAGAAAAGAAATAATAAAAATGAAGAACCATTAAGAAACATGTGGGACTCTATCAAAAGGAATAATCTATGATTGATTGGAGTCCCTGAAAGGGAGGGATAGGTGAAAACACAGGGAGCATTGTCGTTGAGTTGCTGACAGAAACTTCATTGAAATTGTGAAAGAAGACAACATAGATGTCCAATACATGTATCTAATGCCACAAAAACTAGATCCAAAAGAAAAACACCAGCCAAGCCAAAGCCAAGTGCCATCAAGACATATTATAATCAAGCTTAATAAAATGAAACATAAGCAGAAATTCTTAAAAATAGTGAGACTCAAGGTAAAGCTAACATTCAGAGGGAAGTTCTGTATGCTTTCATCCGACTTCTTGGCAGAAGCAATGTGGCCAAGGAAGCAGTGAGATGACACTTTCAAAGTCTTGAAGAGAAAAACTTCCAATCAAGAATTATATATACTGCAAAACCTTCTTTCAAATCTGAAGATGAAATTAAGATATTTGCAGATAAGCAGAAGCTTAAAGACTTTGTAAACACCAAACCAAAACTACAAGAAATACTGAAAGAAGGTCTTTGTTTTGAAAAACAAAACCATAAAGTATATATTTAAGGTGGCAATGCAAGGCACAGCATCAAGAAATCTATTCAGGTAGTGAAGTCACAAAATGCAATCAAAGCTACAATATTAAAAGAAGAGAACCAGTGATCAATCACAAATACAATGACACCATCACACAAAAAAGATGGATATACTACAAAAGTTATAGTCCTTGCAGATGGAGAGGAAGTTAAAAAGATACATGGAAGCTTAAAAATGGGTTTAAACTTAGAATATTGAGGGATCATCTGGGTAGACACAAAGCAAAATAACAATGCAACATATCAAGACAAGAAATGCAATACAGGAGTTTCAACAAACACAAAACCAGCACTGACAAAGATGAAAAGTCAACCCATTAAAAAAAATGACCCAGACAGAATATTAAGAACAGCATAGAAAACACCAGCACAAAAACAAAAACATGAAAATGACAGCACTAAACACATACCTATCAATAATTACACTGAATGAAAGTGGTCTGAATGCTCCAATAAAGACACAATGAGTGATATCCTGGGTCAACAGACATGACCCACCTATGTGCTGCTTACAAGAAACACACCTTAGACATACAGATATGAACAAACTGAAAATTAAAGGATGAAACAATATACCAAGCTAACAATATATAAAGAAGAGCAGGTGTGGCAATACTAATCTCAGATAAAATAGGTTTTAAAGTAAAATCCACCATCGTAGACAAGGGTGGTTACTATTTATTGCTCAAAGTTTCAATAAACAAGAAGGACTTAACAATATTATTTATGCACCCAATGCCACAGCATCTAAGTATATCGAACAAACACTGACTACACTGAAAAGTGATATAAGTCGCTCCACAATAACAGCTGGAGACTTCAACACTCCACTTTCAATAATGGACAGATCATCCAGAAAAAAAGCTCAGTAAAGATATAGATCTTATTGTGATAATTAACCAATTAGACCTCATCAACATATATGGAATTTTTTATCTATCAATAGATAAGTACACTTTCTTCTGTGAAGCAGATGAAACATCTTCCAGAATAGAGCATGTGTTAGGACATAAAGCAAATCTCAACAAAATCCACACCACTGAATTACTGCAAAGCATCTTCTTGTAACAAAGCCATAAAAGATGAAATCAATAATAGAAAAAACATAGATAGAAATTTGAACTCATGGGAACCAAACAACACCTTGCTTAAAGCGCCATGGGTTACAAATGAAGTCAAGGACAAAATAAAGAAATTGATGGAATCAAATGAGAATGAAAACACATCCTGCAAGAACCGATGGAATACAGACAAAGCAGTGCTTAGAGGTCAATTTATCTCTATAAATGCACACATCCAGAAGGAAGAAAGGACCCAAACTAAAGAATTAACCCTAGAGCTTGAACAAGTAGAAAGAGAGAAACAGAGGTACCTTTCAGGTACCAGAAGAAAACAGATAATAAATACTAAAGCAAAAGTAAATGAATTTTAGAGAGCAGATGAATAATTGTAAAAATTAACAAAACCAAAAGTTGGTATTTTGAAAACATCAACAAATTGATAAATCATTGGCTAAACTTAACAAAGAAAAACAGGAAACAAATAACCCAAATAAGAAATGAGGTGGGAGATGTCACAACACACCCAGCTGAAATCAAAAGTATCATAGCAATATTATGAAAAACTGTACTCTAACAGATTTGAAAACCTAGAGGAAATGGACAAATTCCTAGATTCATATCACCTACCAAAATCATCACAAGGAGAAGGAGAATAACTTAATCCTATCACAAAGGAAGAGATAGAAAAAGTCATCCTTAAAACTGCGAGCCAAAAATAGCCCTGGCCCAAATGGCTTCACCACAGAATTCTACCAAACTTTTAGAGAACAGTTAACTCCAATACTACTGAGATTATTTCACAGCCCAGAAAAAGATGCAATACTCCCAAATTCATGCTATGAAGCCATCATAACCCTGATACCAAGGCCAGGGAAAGATCTCACAAAAATGGAGAACTACAGACCACTATAACTCATGAAGCTAGATGCAAAAACCTTCAACAAAATCTTAGCTGACAGAATTCAACAACATATCAAAAAAATAATTCATCATGACCAAGTTGGATTCATACCTGGGATGCAATGCTTTTCCAACATCAGAAAATTAATGTTATCAACCACATAAATAACATAAAAGATAAGAATCACCTGATTTTATCAGTTGATGTAGAAAAGGCATTTGATAAAGTCCCACACCCATTCATGCTAAGAACTCTCAGCAAAACAGCAATAGAAGACAAATTCCTGAAGGCAATTAAGACCGTCTAAGCAAAGCCAAACACCTACATCATCCTGAACGGAGAGAAACTGAAAGAATTTTCCTTGAGAATGGGAACTAGACAAGAATGGACACTGTTACCTCTTCTATTCAACATTGTACTATTAAGTTCTGGCCAGAGCAATTAGACAAGACCTGGAAATAAACGGCACCACAATCAGCAAAAAAGTAAAAATTTCCCTGTTTGCAGGTGATATGATTGTATGTGCAGAGAATCCTGAAGAATCCATGAGTAAACTACTGGAACTAATAGAATTCAGCAAAGTACCAGGATATAAGACAAACATAAGTAAATAAGTAGGATTCCTTTATACCAATAAAGAGATCATCAAAGAAGAAATCACCAAAAAGAATGCCATTTACTATAGCCCCGAGAAGATAAAATACCTAGGAATAAATCAAACTAGAGAAATAAGAGACCTATACAAAGAGAACTACAAGATCTTACTGCAAGAAACCCAGAGATAGTTACTTAAATGGAGAAACCTACCCTGCTGATGGATAGGAAGACTCAACATTGTGAAAATGTCTGTTTTACCCAAAGCAATCTATATATACAGTGCAATCCCAATACAAATTCCAGGGACATTTGTTTAATAAGATGGAGGGAAAAAATCACCAACTTTGTCAGGAAAGGAAAGAAATCCCGGATAAGCAAAGCACTACTGAAGAACATGAACACAGTGGGAGGCCTCCCACTATTTGACCTTAGGACCTATTACAGAGCCACACTAGACAAAACAGCCTGGTACTGGTACAAGAATAGACAAGAAGATCAATAGAAAAGAGTTGAGACCCCAGAGATGCCAGCATCCTCTTACGAACAGTTGATATTCGACAAAGCCCTTAAGAGTGCAAACTGGGGTAAAAACTCTTTAACAAATGGTGCTGGCAAAATTGGATATCCATCTGCAAAAAATTGAAACAAGATCCATTTCTCACACCTTACACAAAAACTAACTCAAACTGGACAAAAGACCTAAATATCAAACCTAAAATGATGAAGATCATGGGGGAAAAAAGGGTAAACAATGGAAGCTTTACTACACAGCTTAGACAGACTTCAAAGTCTAACAAAGCACAATCGACAGAAGAGAAAATAGATAAATGAGAAGTACTAGGAATCCAACACTTAGGCTCATCCAAAGACTTTATCAAAAGAATTAAAAGACCTACAGAACAGAAAAAAATATTTGGCAACTATATGTCGGACCAATGTCTGATCTCTGTAATTTGCTAGGTGCTGAAAATATCATCATGAAAAAGGTAAATAACCCAATTAAGCAATGGGCAAAGGAGATGGACAGACATTTCACAAAGAGGACATCCAGGTACCCAAAGATACAGGAGGAAATGTTTGTGATTATTAACTATTAGAGAAATCTAAATCAAAATTACGAGATACCGTCTCATCCCAGTGAAGTTGCAATAAGCCATAAAACACAAAACAATAAATGCTAGAGACGCTTATGGAGAGATTGGAACACTCTTACACTGCTGGAGGGAGTGCAAAATGGTACAACATCTTTGCAACACTCTTACACTGCTGGTGGGAATGCAAAATGGTACAACATCTTTGGAAAGCAACTTGATGCTCTCTTAAAAAGCTAGAAATAGAAATATCATATGATCCAGCAATCCTGCTGCTTGGAATATATTCTACAGAAATAAGTGCTGTCACATGAACAGATACATGCACACAAATGTTCATTACCATGCAGTACACAACAGCAAAATAAGGGAATCAACCTATGTGCCCATAAACAGCTGAATGGATAAACAAACTATAGTGCGTATGCGCGGTAGAATACTCACCAAACCTACTTCCATCAAGTCAATTCTGACTCATAGCAACCCTATAGGACAGAGTAGAACTGCCCCATACGGTTTCCAAGGAGTGTTGGCTGATTTGAACTGCTGCCTTCTTGTTCAGCAGCCATAGCACTTAACTACTACACCACCTGGTTTCCAATGGAATGTTACGCAATGATAAAGAACAACCATGACTTCAGGAAGCCTCTCATAACCTGGTATCAACTGGAAGACATCATGCTGAGTAAAATGAGTCAGCTGCAAAAGAATAAGTATTGTATGAGACCATTATTATGACTTAAAAAAGGACTTATGCACAGAATAAAACACTCTTTGAAGGCTACAAGGGTGGGGAGGGAGGGAAAGGGTTAGTCATAGTTTAGACAGTCAAAAGGAATTTGATTAGGCAAAAGGTGTGACAGCATACAGTAGAGGGCAGGACAGCGCAACTGTGCTACACCATAAACTAAAAGGTTTTCTGAAATCAACCCAACATTTCAAAAGATAGTGTAGCAGGAACAGGAGTCTGGGGGCCATGTGTTCAGTGGACATTGAGGTCAACTGGCATAACTAGCCTTTTTCTTTTTTTAAATTATTTTTCTTTTTTAAACTGTGATTAAGCAAAAGTCTGTAATCCGAATCAATTTTACATGCCCACATACCTGCAGCTCCTTTAGCAGATCAGTTGAACAGCAATCCACTTGAACAGGTGACCACTGAGAACATTAAAGACATGAGGAAAAATAAACCCAGGAGGCAGAAGGACCCATATGTTTGGGAGGCTACATCAGCATGAAACCAGAATAACCAGGTGGTACCCAGCCACCAACAAAGACAACCTTGATAGGGGACACAATATAGAGTCCCTAACGTAGCATAAGAAAAAGAGGTGTGCAGATCAAGAACTCTACTAAGACCAGAATTGATGGTCCCATACCCTGGAGGGTCCCCTGTGGTCCCTAGATTTGCTGCTGCCCCAGACCTGAAACCAGTACTGAGGTCAACACTTCAGACAAAGAATGGACTAGACTCAGGGACACAGACTGAGCATGTGGTGTGTGTCCTTTACAGTTTTATGCATTTATAGAATGCTGTCCTACTGTTTCTTTCTAGAGGGAAGTGAAGAGGGTGGAGACAAGGGGACAGTTCATTGGGAGGATAGCAGAAGTAAGGAGTGAAAAGGAAGCATGGACTATCACAGGATGGGGAGAGCAGACAGAGTCATAGAGAGGTGGGTATGCAAAATTGACGTGGATTGTGTACTTTCACTTAACATAATAAAAACACTTTAAAAAAAGACTTCTGATGAAAATTTACATTTGATGCATTTCAGGATGAATGGATAAAATATTTTTTTAATTTCTTTGCATTACATGCTTTTATTGGCAAAAAATATCCTGGATACATAAAAAGGATTGCAGCTTCTGTATAACAGCAAACTTAGCAAAGAAAATAAAATCACAACATGCAAGCTTTGCTGTACTGTTTATATTTTCCAATCAAGATTGACTTAATATAAATAAATAAAAATATCCATACTTACAATAGTGGGTACATGTTTAATTAATTTCTGTCAAAGGAATCTATTTTAAATATCTTATCATGTGACACAAATTTGTATTGTCTCATAATTTACAGTATTTTATGACATTGTGCACATGCTTTAAAGCAATGAAAATTTAATAAAATTTGACCTTAATATTTTTAATCTATATAAACAAAATTGAGGAAACAAAATATTTTTGCAACCAGTTAAAAACATTCCCATAGTCATAAAGTTAATTCTATCACATAGTAACCCTGTGGGACAGAGTAAAACTGCCCTATGAGGTTTCCAAGGAGTGGTCGGTGGATCTGAACTGCTGACCTTTCAGTTAGCAGCTGCAGCTCTTATTTACTACACTACCAGGACTCTGACCAGTTAATAGATTAATAGATTAAACAAACCTAGACTCATAGATCCTATAAACAGGGTAAAACTGGCCCATAGAGTTTCCAACAGCACCTGGCAGATTTGAACTACTGACCTTTTGGTTAACAGCTGTAGCACTTAACCACTGCACCACCAGGGTTTCCTTTTCCATACACGGATTTGATTCCTAGCCTGGCCACTTAGTATTTATATAAATACCATCCAAGCAATTATCCTTTTGATGTCTCAATATTTTCATCTGCATGAAGGATATTTCATATGACAAATAGACTAAATCAGAAACTTTGTCACGTAAATAGATTCACAAGTTTTAAAGATTTTACCTTTTGGGGGGTCTCATTCTGCCTGTGTTACAGTTTTTTTACAAGAAAAATGAGAAATTTTTAAATAAATTGTGGTTCTTTTCTCAAACATTCATATTTTCTCAAAATCTGATTCTAGATTAATAAGTACAGTGTAAACCTATAATGCACTGTAGTAAATTAGCAGAGGATTTGCACTTTGATCTCAGTACAATTTGGAGAAAACTAGATTTAGCATTAGCATGTGTTAAAAATGTATTGAAGACTATAATGATGATCTTATTAGAAAACAACTTTCTGATGTGTTCTAAAGATGTATTAACAACAATATGTAGCTGAAACAAGCGTAATAATAATCACACATTATTCCAATTTATCAGATAAATTTCATATTTAATTTGGTGAAAAAAGTGTTAGGAAAAATGATAACTAACAAGATTACATAAATTAATTTATCTGGAATCATGTCATTTCAGAAATAGTTATAAAAAGAAGGTGAGATGAACAATGATGAGCGTTTTCCAATAAATGGAGAATTATTTTAATTAGAAAAAAGGTGCAGCATTCTTTACGAAGAATATAATTAGGAATAATTGGTAGAGTTACAAAAAGAAAAAAAAATCCAGTATAAATAGGAACTTTCAAGTAGCTACAACTATCCAAAAATGAAATAACTGTTTATACATACCCCTGGAGATGTCCCTTTATACTGTTACAGGAAACAGATAAGTTTCACTAACAGAGCAGAAAACACCCGAAACACCACTTTGTCTTTAAGAGCAAGGGGCTTTATTGCTGGCGGTGCTGCGGTCAGACTCAAGTTCGAAAAATAGCCGTGCACCCAAACATACCTATTTATACGTTTTCTCAAAGAAGCAAACGAAGGAATTTTTATACATCCTCCCAATTGGCAACTACAGGTTTACGGATTTTCATATTGCAATTTCATTGGCACAGCACTTTAAGAGGCACTAGATAAGCAATTGGCATTAGGTTACACGGGAAGGAGCCACCCTCTTCCCAGAAGCTAGGCCCATCTCAAGGAATCCTGTGAAGGGAGGGGAGAGTATCCTTGGGCTGACCCAGAGAGATGGGCTGACTCAAAGAGAAGCTGCTGGGCTTGTGTGAATCTTAAAGTGAAATTTTCTTAAAAGTTTTCTCCTCTCTCAATACAACTCTTCTAAACAATGTATTGTTGTACTTCTCATTCATACATCATATTCTGTTCTCACAAATGTATAAAGAATCTCACCTAGAATTAACAAATATGTTGACAAGTTGCATGCTGCTAGAGGATGCAACTCAGAGTGACATCAATGTATTAATCAATCAATAATCACTGACAACAGTTGTTCACCACTGTCATGGATCACAATGAGTTCCCCCCAAAATATATGTAGCAATTTAGCCAGGCCATGTGTTTTAGTCAGTGGTTTTTTATAGTGCTGCTCTAACAGAGATACCACCAGCAGATGGCTTTAAGAAAGGAAAGTTTATTCTTACACAGTCTGGTAGGCTACAAGTCCAAATATGTTGCATCAGTCTTTGTTCAGGGAGCATCTGGGCACAGATCTGAAGGATGCACTCTTCTCCCAGTGCTGCTTTCTTGATGATGTGAGGTTCCCAATTCTCTCTGCCAGATTTTTTCCTTTATAGCCCAAGAGACCACCTGAAGGCACAAAACTGCTCTCCATCCACCCTTATTAACATCATAGAGGTAGCAATTCCAACACAGAGGAACATCACACAATACCGGGCAGGCGATTATGGCTCCGCCAAATTATTAAAGAATTTTTCAATCCATGACATCCCACTCTCTGTTCTCTAGAAAACACCACATTCTTGCAACATGTAAAATATATTTGCCTCATCACAGCAAAAGCCTTAAAGTCCAAGTCCAAAATCCAGAAATTCATCTTTCACTGTGAAATCTAGAACACAAGTTATCTGCTTCTAAAATGTGGGCAACATGGCCACAGTTAGGGCAAGGATTATGGCCTGGGGGCGGAGCTTGTGAACCTGTGAAAGAGTGAAAGCCAACAGCCACAAACGTCTGGACTGCATGACATCAGACCCTCGCAAATGATGAATGGTCACTGAATGTGACCCTTGTACCTACGCCCAGGCCTGCTAGTGCTTTTCTCCCCATGAGGTGAATTCACCTGAGGAAGTGGCCTTTGTTACACTCTTTAGATAGAAAGGCACAAGTTTGCTTTGTGATAGACTTCCCAAATTCTATTCAAATCAACGCCTGTTTTACTACACGTGTACATGTTCTGTTCACTACATAAAAATGAGCTACACGATGCGTAGATAGAGTTGGGGCATCAGTTACAAAATCTCTTCCTCACCACCAGTGTTTCCTGTGTAGCATTATTCATTGACACTGATCACCCCCAGGCAACATAGACCAGCAGACCCAACATAAATACCACGGTAGGCACAAGCTGGACGTTTCCATTACTAATGAGAGAAATTGCAGGCAAAGACACCATAAACAGGCAGCAAGGAAGTCAGCAGAACACATTACATTAGCTCTTAAAGCTTTGAAAATAATCTTCAGTTCTCTGAGACATTTTACACAACAGCTTTGTTGCTTCTTAGCTTTTGTGGGGATCTCCTTCTGCCTGTATACTCCCTGGATTCTGAATAGAAATCCCTGGCCCTGTGCTTTAACTCTCCCTCCTAGGTCCACTTGGACAGAAACATTGCCTTCTTGGCTTTAGGGGCACCTTAAGCCCAACTGAGTGGCAATTCCACCTTATAAACACAGGATGCCATGGTTCCACCCTTCCAAACCCTTGAGGTCATAGCCATACCTTTTGGGACTAAGGCAGCTCAGTTTCTCGTGCTGTTTGTCTCTTCAGCTTCTGCTTCCTACGGCCACATGGCCCAGGTCTCAGGCCCACATCTGCCCTGCTGGGGCAAGTGTTCCAAAGCTCTGTAGTTCCACTGATTCAAGTGCCGGGAGGCACCCCACTCTGCCAGGAAACTCCTGTGCACAGGCACTCAGCTCTCTTGCTCTATGGGTCAGCTTCAGCACTGGTTTGCACTACTCTGGTTCTGCTCCCACCACTGCTGCTGACACTGGTCCTCTGCTGTTTCTCACCATCTGTGCCTTCTTCAGTATTAGCAGCTCTCTTTAGTTCCTTCTGAGTCTTCTGTCCATTCACGGTTTCAAAACTGCTTCCACATTGTAGGTATTTGTTAGAGCAGCATCCCTTTCCCTTGGTGCCAAATTTAGTTTTAGTCAGCTGGTACTGCTCTAACCGAAATACCACACAGTAGATGGCTTTAACAAACAAAAGTTTATTTTTACACAGACCAATAGGCTACAAGTCCAAATGCAGGATGGCAACTCCAGCAAAAGGCTTTGCCCCTTGTCAGCTCTGGAGGAAAGTCTTTGTGTTGTATCAGTCTTTGTTGAGGAAGCATCTGGGCACAGGAACCTCTGATCTGAAGGATGAACTCTTCCCCCCATGCTGCTTTCTTGATGATGTGAGGTTCCTAATTCTCTCTGTCAGATTTTTTTCCTCTATAGCTCAAGAGACTGCCTCTAGGCACAAAACAGACTTACACATTGAATCTTGCCCTATCAACACTACTGGTGTCCATCCACCCTCATTAACGTCATAGAAGTAGGAATTCCAACATGAAGGAACATCACATAATACCAGGAATTATGACACAGCCAAATTATTACAGACTTTTTAGGGAATGCATTCAGTCCGTGATACCATGACTCCTATTATGTTCTAGTCCTCCATTTTCTACATCCTGTTCTGTGATGTTAATAGGAAACCCTTGTGGCATAGTGGTTAAGTGTTATGGCTGATAACCAAAAGGTTGACAGTTCAGATCCACCAGGAGCTCCTTAGCAACTCTGTGGAGCAGTTCTACTCTTTCTGTAGAGTCACTATAAGTTAAAATCAACTCAATGGCAATTTTTTTTTTTTTTTTTTGGTTTATGATGTTAATGAGGGTATATGGGATGTGGTTGTGTTGTAGAGCAGGACTCAATATGTAAGACTGTTTTGCTCCCTGAGACAGTATCTTGAGATATAAACAAAAGAAGCTAGCAGAGAGATTTGAGAACCTCGTACAATCAAGAAAGCAGCACCAGGAGAAGAAAATGTCCTTCAGACTTCAGGTTTCTGTGCTAAGAGCTTCCTGATCAAAGACTGAAGCAACACAAAGACTTTCCCCCAGAGCTGACAAAGAAGGAAAGCCTTCCCCTGGAGCAGACATCCCAAATTTGGGCTTATAGCCTACTAGACTGTGTAAAAAAACAAACAAACAACTTTTCTTTGTTAAAGCCATCCACTTGTGGTATTTCTGTTTGAGCAGCACTAGATAACTAAAACATAATTCAGAACCAAGAGAATGGAATGCTACTCTACTAGATACCTAAATGTGGAAGCAATTTAGAAACTGTGACTGGATAGAAGACTCAGAAGGAACCAAGGAGAATTATTAATACCGATGGAGATGAAGATAATGAGAAATGAGCAGCAAGGACCAGCAGCAGTAGCTGCAAATAGGCAGCAGCAGAAACAGCAGAGCCAGACCAGTGTGAGTCAGTGATAGAGCCAACCCACAGAGCCAGAGAGTTGAGTGCCTGTGCACAGAAGTTTCCTGGCAGAGTGAGATGCCTTGGGGCACTTGAATTAGTGGAGCTAGGCTTGCCGACTCACGGAGCGAGAGCTGAGTTCTTGTGTGGGGTGCCTCTGAGCAGTTGAATCTGTAGAGCTACAGAACTTTGGAACACTTGCCCCAGCAGGGCAGATGTGACCTGAGGCCTGGGCTATGTGACCATAGGAAGCAGAAGCTGAAGAGACAAGAAGTGTGAGAAGCTGGCCTGCCTTCGTCTCAAAAGGTATGGCTATAACTTCAGAGGTTTGACAGGGTGAAGCCATGGCTTCCTGTGTTTCTAAGGGTAGAACTGGCAGTCAGTCTTAACGTGTCCCTACAGCCCACGGGGTGGAGTTGCTGTCCCAGTGTGCCTGGCAGGCAAGCTATAACACAGGGCTGAGGGGTCTCCACTCAGAATCCAGAGAATGTGGCCAGTAACTACAGTTTGCAAGGCAAGGCAATAGAGTAGAATATCTCAGAAAATTGAAGATTATTTTCAAAGCTTTGAAGGCTTTGGTACTGTGTTTTGCTGACTTACTTGTTTCACCTTCTTTCTCCCATTTGTAATGGAAATGTCTAACTTATACTGCCCCGTTCTGCCACTATATTTTGGAAATAGATAACTTGTGTTGCAGATTTGACAGCTGAAGAGGAAAATTTCTGGAATTTGAACTTGTACTTAGGACTTTTGTTATGATGGGGTGAACATGTTTTACATGTTGCAAGGGTGTGTTTTTTTTTTTTTATGGAACAAAGGCTGGAATGTCATGGACTGAATTGTGTTGCCCCAAAAGTATGTGTAACAATTTAACTAGGCCACGATTTCTGCCATTGTGTTCTGTTTGTCCATTTTGTAAATTCTGCCTCTATGATGTTAATGAGGGTAAAGGGGTGCTAGTAGTGTCGATTGGGCAGCATTCAATGTATAAGATCGTTTTGTGCCCTGAGGCAGTATTTTGAGCTATAAAGGAAAGAAATTGTAGCAGAGAGATTTGAGAACCTCATATCATCCAGAAAGCAGCACCAGACAAGAGCATGGCCTTCAGACATGAGGTTCCTGTGCTAAGATGCTCCGTGATCAAAGACTGATGCATCACAAAGGACTTTCCTCCAGAGCTGACAAAAAGGGAAAGCCTTCCCCTGGAGCAGACATACTGAATACTGACTTATACTCTACTGGACGGTGTAAGAATAAACTTTTCTTTGTTAAAGCCACTCACTTGTGATATTTCTGTTAGAGCAGTACCAGATGACCAAGACATCTACTTACAAATTTACCAAACTATTATTTTGCTCTTTTTCATGTATTTGATTTGCAAGGACATAGTAGGAGACTTATGCAGGATTTCAATATCCACAACAAAATAGTAAGTTGTAAGTTGACTAACACTAACAAAAAAATAAAAACTACTAGGGCTAATTAAGCATAAGTCATCCTCATCATATCTGTGCTGGTTTCTACAATACTGTCCTATTGACTCACAGAATGTTTCTTAAAATAATTTCTTTCAGAAATTGTCATGTTATTTGTATAGCTTTTTCTGCATTCCAATTTATCATCTTTGCCTTCCATCAATTCTTTGATTCATTAAGTTTTCCCAAGTAAATAATGCGTTTTTTAAATTTGCTTCAGTGTTTTACCAGACCAGCCCACTCCCAAAAAACCTTTTGCAGTTGAATTGATTGAGAGTCATAGAGACCTTATAGGACAGAGTAGAACTGTTCCATAGTGTTTCAAGGAGCAGCTGGTGGGTTAGAACAGCTAGCTCTAACTACTGCACCACCAGGGCTCCATCTGATGGATTTATTTTCTATAGAACTCCAATTAATTTTGGAATATTAATTCTGAAGTTTTCTCAGTGGAAAAGAAAGTCAAGTTGTTCAGTTCTGTCTTCTGTAAACATTATATCCTCTAACCCCATACAGAAGGCAGGGTGCCTTTCTACTTGTTCTCTAAACCTGGACAAAAGCAAAAGAGCCCTTCACGTTGTTCTTCCTTATTTCAGCCTTTATTTTTTAACTTTTGTCTCCCACATAGTGTTTCTAAAATTTCAGACTATACTTTTGTATTCTCTACATGCAGTGGTTAAACACCAACTTCTAACCAAACTGTTAGCAGCTCAAATTCACTAGCCACTCTTTAGAAACCCTCTGGGACAGTTCTGCTCTGTCTTAAAGAGTCATTATGAATCAGAATCCACTCCATGCCCTTCTTTAAAAAAATAAGCAGTGTACTCAAAGAAACTGTTACAGCAAAGATTGTTTGTAAAATAGCTGTTTTAAAGAATTCTGTTACCATCTTATCATAACACAATGTTAAATCCACAGATGCTCAAGTCCCTTATATAGCATGGTATACTATTTGCATATCATGTATGCACATCTTCCCCTTATACATTAATATCATCTTTAGATTACTTCTAATAACTAATACAATGTAAATGCTATGTACACAATTGTTTCATTACAACTGAAGACTTGCTCTAGAAGGTAGCCTTTCTCTTATATGCGTTTCTTCAGCTCTTTTGAGAAGGCTGGTGCTGCTGATCATCAGGCATGTTGATTTGCCTCTGACCCTGAAGATCTTGAGGTCACATTGTTTTACAGAGCTAGCCAGACATCCCTTCCTAGCCTGACATTCTTTTCTTTTGCTCTCCTCAAGCCTTCACATTTGGCCTTTGATGGATTGCTTTGGCTGCATCAGTACATTTTAGGACTTATTTCTTATGAAAAAAAAAAGGGTGTATAAAACACAAGCAGCAAACATACGAGACACAAGGCAAAGGATGCTAAAACACTGAGTGCTGGAAGAGATAGAGGAGCTCTGAGCAGGCCAGAGGCTACAGCAGGAGATGGCTACCCAGCACTTTCTTGGGGATTCAGCAGAGTGCTGGGCTTGCAGCCAATTTAAGTCTTACTTTATTAAACTTTCCTTCTATTTTTTTTTTTAAGAAAAAAGTTTTATTGTACTTTGGATGAAAGTTTATATTTCAAGTCAATTTACCACAAAAAAGAAAAACCCCTCACACACATCACCATGCAATTCTATTCTCTCTCCTCATCCTGTGACAGCACATTCCTCCTTTCCACTCTGTAATTCCCAGGTCTACTCAGCCAGCTACTGTTCTCCACCCTCTTATCTCACCTCTGAACAGGAGCTGATTAATTACCCCTGTATATGTACTCAAGCCAAGAAGCACATTCCTCACCAGCATTACTCTGTATCTTATAGTCTACTCCAACCTTTGTCTGAAAATTTGGCTTCGGAGCTGTTTTTAACTCTGGGCTAACACGGAGTCTGGGGGCCATGTCCTCAAGGAACCCTCTAGTCTGGTAGACCACTAAACGTGGCCTTTTAGTTGAGTTCTAGCTCCGCACTCCCTTCTTTTTTCCTGCTACGTCAGAGACTGAAGTTCATTTTTGAATGTTGTTAGCCTGATACATTTTTTCCAACCTTTGAGTTTTAGTTTATTCATGACTTTGAGTCTAAAATGTGTCTCCTGTAGGTAGCTGGGTTGTGTTTTATAATCCAATCTGCCACTGTTTGTCTCTTTATTGATGTATTTCATTCCGTTTACATTCAGAGTGATTATTTACAGACATGAGTTTAGTGCTATCAACTTAGTACTGCCGCCCCTGGGAGTGTGGCTGGAGCCGGCTGCCATGCTTAGCAGAGATGCCTGTCTGGAGAGCATCTATTTCAACCCAGAGGCTGAGTTTGGGACAGCCATACCTGGGTAGTGTAGTGGTATCAGGCAGCCAAGTACAGCAGTACCCTTCCCTCCTCCCTCCTCTGAGCTACACCTAAGGTAAAATTCTGGTGCATTACCTGGACGAGAAGTGGGATTGTACATGTGTTCCCTGAGATTTTTCTCCCAGTCACGGAGAAGGAAACAAAGGGAAATGGATAAGCAAACCTCCACTGAGTCCCCTGACCAATGGTCCAGAGCCTGAAGTGAATTCCAGTGATCATTTTAAGGTAAGTGCTCATGATTTCTGGGGGTTCAGCCTTTTCCTACATGCTGATTTTCCTCCCTATCTCCAGCCTTTTCCACCAACCTTCTCTGCTTTACACTTGAAACCGAATTTTGGTGTAGTAGCCAAGAGGAAGGGGACATTTTAATTGTGTGCCCTGAGCTTCTGGCTCCATAAGCTAACAATTCTTACATTTCTCAGGGCAGTCATCATTCCAACCACTCAGTGACAGGACATCAGAATTATGAAGTTTCCAAAAACCATTCTAGCTCAAAGGAATAGACTATTTGGAGAGTCAAAATCAAATATATGTATATATATATATATATATGCATACATATATATAATAACTTAATAACTTAACAATTAAATAACAACAGCTTTCTGATGGCTCAGAGATAACAATCTCTAGCCATTTAAAGAAGTAGACCACCATGACTTCAGAAAACTTCCAAAATAAAGAATCAAAAAGTTTCCCTGAAAAAAAATTGAAAGAATTAGCAAAACCAAAAATTGGTTTTTTGAAAAGATCACCAAACTCAGGGGAAAACAACAACAACAACAACATTGGCTAAACTCAAAAGAAAAACATAAGAGGAACAAATAACCGGAATAAGGAATGACAAGAAAGTTGTCACAACGGACCCAACCAAAATTAATAGAATCTTAACAGAATGCTGTGAAAAATTGTACTCTCATTCGAAAACCTACAAGAAATGGAAAAGATTATAGAATCACATTATCTGCAAAATTTATCACAAAGGGAAGTAGAACAACTTAATAAACCCATCACAAATGAAGAGATTGAAAAAGTAATAAAAAAAAACTGCCAACCAAATCAAGTCCTGGCCCAGAGGCATTATTGGAGAATTCTACTGAATTTTTAGAAAGGAGTTCATTCCAGTACCACTAAAGCTATTCCACAGTGTAGAAAAGGATGGAATACTCCCAAATTCATTCAATGAAGCCAGCATAATCCTGATACCAAAGCCAGTTAAAAATAGCACACAAAAAAGAAAATTACAGACCAATATCTCATGAAACTAAATGCAAAATCCTCAGCAAAATCCAACAACACATCAAAAAAATAATTCACTATGACCAAGTAGGATTCACACCAAGGATGCAAGATCAGTTCAACACTACAAAACAGCTAATATAGTCAACTACATAAATAAAAGATAAGAATTACTTGATTTTATCAACTGATGAAGAAAAGGCATTTGACTAAGCCCAATACCCATTCATGTTAAAAACTTTCAGCAAAATGGGAATAAAGGGGATATTCCTCAGTTTAATAAAGGTCATCAACAGTCAACATCATCCCAAATGGAGAAGACTGAAAGAATTTTCCCTGAGAACAGGAACCAGACAAGGATGCCCATTGTTACCACTTTCATTCAACATTGTGTTGAGGTTCTAGCCAAAGAAATCAGACAAGATACAGAAATAAAAGGTCTCTGCATAGTTAAAGAAGAAATGAAAGTATCCCTACTTGCAGATGACGTGTATAAGATAGTCCTAAACAATCCATTAGAAGAGTTCAGCAAAGTACCAGGATATGAATTGGTAGGATTCCTTTATACTAACAAAGATATCATCAAAGAGAAAGTCACCAAATCAATACCATTTACAATAGTCCTACAAGAAGAAAAAATACCTAGGAACAAATCTAACCAGTGATATAAGAGATCTATACAAAGAAAATTACAAGCCCCTAGTGTAGGAAGCCAAAAGAGATTTATATAAGTGGAGAAACCTACCTTGCTCGTGGATAGGAAGACTTAACATTGTGAAAATGTCTAGTCTGCCCAAAGCAATCTATATACACAGTCCAATCTCAGTACAAACTCCAATGTAATTTTTTATTGTGATGGAGACATAAACTGTCAACTTTGGAAAGGGAAGAAATCCCAGATAAGTAAAGCACTACCAAAAAAGAGGAACACTGTGGGAGTCCTCACATTACCTGACCTTAGAACACATTACACTGCCACAGTAGTCAAAATAGCCTGGTACTGATATAAAAACAGGTATACAGACCAATGGAACTGAATGGAGAATCCTAGAAATGGAGAATCCACAGAAATAATACCATCAACCACAAATAACAGATATTTGACAAGGGCCCAGAGGCTGTGAACTGGAGGAAAGACAGTTCCTTTAACCAGAGGTCTTGGCAGAACTGGATATCTCTCTGCAAAAACTGAAACAAAACTCCTATTTCACACCTTACACAAAAACTAAGTCAAAATGGATCAAAGGTTATTGAAACTAGATTTCAATTAGATAGATCAAACACCTAAATATCAAATCTAAAACAATAATGATTAGGGAAGTAAAAATAGAGACAACACTAGAAGTTTTAATACACAGCATAAACACACTACAAAATTTTACTAAAAATACACAAACAGCAGAAGAAAAAACATAAATAGGAATTACAAAGAAATCAGACTCTCTCATCCAAATACTTTATCAAGAGAGTAAAATGAATGCTTACAGACTGGGAAAAAAATATTTGGCAACCACGTATCTAATCAATGCCTAATTCCAATAATCTTCAAGGTACTGCAAATATTAACAAGAAAAAGACAAATAACCAAACTAAACAATGGGCAAAGGATATGGACAAACACTTCTCTAAAGAAGACATCCAGGAAGTCAAAGGCACAGGAGAAAACACTCGTGATCATTAGCCATTAGAGAAATCCACATCAAAACTACAAGGAAATCTCACCCCAATAAGGTTTGCACTAATCTAAAAACACAAAACAACAAATGTTGGAGAAGCTATGGAGAGATTGGAACTCTCCAACACTGCTGGTGGGAGTGTAAAATGTTACAACCTCTTTTGAAAGCAATTTGGTGCTTTATCATAAAGCTGTTAATAGAAATGCCATATAATCCAGCAATCCCACTGCTTGGAATATATACTACAGAAATAAGGGCTGTCACACAAACAGATATATGAACCTGAATGTCGATTGCAGCACTGTCCACTGCAGCAAAAAGATGAAATCAACCTAGGTGTCCATTAACAGATGAATGGATAAACAAGCTATGGTATATATACACAATGGAACACTATGCAATGATAGGGAACAATGATGATTTTATGAAATGTCTCATAGTCTGAAACCAATTGGAAGACATTATGCTGAGTGAAAACAGTCATCTACAAAATGACAAATACTGTAGGAGACCACTATTATCAGGACTTAAGAAAAGACTTATACACAGAAGGAATGACCTCTGATGGCTACAAAGGTGGAGAGTGAGGGAGATGGGTATTCATAGATTAGGCAGTTGATAGGAATTTGGTTAGGTGAAGGGAGTGACAGCACACAGTAGAAGGTAGGTCAGCATACCAGACTACACCATAAGCTAAAAATTTTTTTTTAATTCAATCCAACATTTGAAAGGACAGAGTACCAGGGACAGAGGTTTGAGGACCATGTTTTTAGGAGATATTGAGGTAAATTGGCATAACTGGTCTTTTTCTATGAGACTCTTATGCACCCCACGTTGATGAATGGTGTCTGGGTCTTAAAAGCCAGCAAGTTACCATCTAAAGAACATCAATTGCTCCTAACACACCTGGAACAGATGACAACTGAGAATATCAAAGACAGCCAAAAAATGAGCCCAGGAGACAGAAGGACTCAAAGACTTGTGAGAGTACCTTGGCATGAGCCCAGAAGAGCTAGATGGTGCCTGGATACCACCAAAGATAGCCCCGACAGGGAACACAACATAGATTCCCTGATTTAGCATGAGAAAAAGGGATGTGCAGATCTAGAATGCTATTAAAAGACCAGACTTGATGGTCCCACAACCTGGAGGCTCCCCTGAGAACATGTTCCCTACACTGCTCTTAGCCCAGAGCTGAAACCAGTACTGAAGCCAACACTGCAGACAGAGGATGGACTGGACTTGCGAACACAGTGATGCAGATGATATGTGTACTTTATGGTTTAGTATGTGTATGAAGCTATCCTACTGGTTTTCTCTTTAGAGGAGAGAAGAGAAGATGGAGAGCAGGAGACAAGTACTGGTTGAGTGGATGCTGAAAGTAGAGTGGAAAAGAAAAGAGTGCTGTCATAGGGTGAAGAGAGCAGACAGGTTTGTAGAGGGGCAGGTGCTTGAGGTTTTATATGGAAAATTGACTTGAATTGTAAACTTAATCCAAGTAATAAAATAATAAAATCAAAATAATTAAAAAAAAAGATCCCTGATGAAGAAGCCTTCCTGAAGTTATTCAAGGTAGAATACAAAAGAATTATGTGTAGAGCGCTTCTAGATCTTACAATGTATATTAGACAAAGTGCAGCAGAACAAAATGAAAAATTAAACAAACTACATGAATTGCTAGAATAACAATGATCTGAAATTCAGCAGATTAATAATAAAATCTCAGAGTTGGAAAATTCAATTGAAAGTCAAAGGAGCAGGATCAAGGAAATGTAATGCAGAATTACAGAGACTGAAGATGAAGCAACTGACACCAGCATTTACGAGGAAAAAGCAGATAAAGGGATAGAGAAAAATGAAGAATCATTAAGAGTTACATGGGACTCTACCAAGAAGAATAATTTACAAATGATTAGAATATCAGAACAGGGAGGGATAGGAGGAAATAACAGAGAGAATTGTTGAAGAGTTGCTGACAGAAAACTTCCCTGATATCATGAAAGATCAGAAGATATCTATCAAAGATGTTCATTGAACTTCACAAAAGATAGATCCCAAAAGAAAGACATCAAGACATATCATAGTCAAGCTTAACAAAATGAAACATAAGGAGAAGCTCTTCAAGGCAGCTAAGCTTAAATCAAAAATAACTTACAAAGGAGAGTACTTTAGATGGACCTCCAATTGTTCAGACAAATCCATGTTGGCAAGAAGGCAATGGGAAAACCTTGAAAGTAAATAAAAACTTTCAACCAAGAATTTACATCCTGCAAAATTGTCTCTCAAATATGATGGTGAAATTAGTGTATTCTCGGATAAGCAGAACCTTAGAGACTGCAAAAGCAAACCAAACTTACAAGAAATACTGAAGGAAGTTCTTCAATTAGAAATTCAGTGACATCAGACATATACTCAAAGATGCAATGTAGCACACGGCATCCAGAGTCCTACTTTGTAAGCAAATCCATAAAACTCAACTAAAGCTAAAATTTTAACATTAGGGAAACAGAGGTCTCAGTATGTAAATCACAACAGCATTATACTAAAAAAAGGGACATATTAATGTACTCACACCTTTCAGGTAGAGAGGAAGTCAAGGAGATATGAAAAAGTTCGAGTGGTTTTAAAATTCTATCTTTGGTTTTGGCAAGTTTGATTATAATATGTCTTGGAGACTTTCTTTTGGGGGTCTATCCTGTGGGGTTTGATGAAATGTCTGTATATATCTCTTCATCTTTCCTGATACCACAGAAATTTTCTGCTAACAAATCTTCAACAATTTTTTTTTCGTATTTTCTGTTATCACCCTCTGTTCTAGTACTCCAGTCACTCGTAGGTTATTCCTCTTGATGGAGTTCCACATAATTCTTAGGATTTTTTCCTTCATTCTTAAAAATTCTTTTATCTTATTTTTCTTCAAATATGTTGTTGTCACATGCTTTATTCTCAATCTTATTAAATGTGACTTCCATTGCTCAAATTCTGCTGCTACAGCTTTCTGTTAAGTCGACTAAATCTTTATTTTTATGGTTAATCTTCCAAATTTCTGTTTGCTGTTTTTCTATGGATTCTTGCAGCCTGTTGAATTTGTCATTGTACTCTTCTCTAAACTTCTTAAATTCTTCTATTGCTTTATCTGTGTTTTTGGTTTCTTCTATATTGTTCCTGATCTCCTTCATTTCTTGAAGACTTTCGTACATTAACCTTTTGAATTCTATCTCAGGTGATTGCAGGAAGTTATTTTCATCTGGAATAATTTTTGATTCTTTGGTCTGGGAGCTTTCTGAAGCCACCATTGTCTGCCTCATTATGTGTTTTGATATTGACTACTGTTTCTGATGAATCAATAAGTTTTTATATTTATTTGTTTTAAGTTTGTTTACTGTGTCCTAGCTTCTTGCTTTGTTTTGTTTTGATATGCTCAAATAGTCTGCCCATATGAGCTAGAATGATTATTGGGGCCTTTGAAGATCTAATGTACTCTTACCTAGAGCTATTACTAGGTATGGGGACATAGGAGTCCACAAACTTTTCATGTACAGATTCAGCTGTTCAGGTAATTGTTCACCAAGTATGTGATACAGGCTCTCACCCATGGTCCTAAATGGGTCGGGGTTATTGGTGTAGGCACAGATATCTGGTTGCTGTAGAAGGTCATGCACTGAGCAAGACAGGGAACTTACAGTTGCTTCTGAGGGTCTGGGAGGAAAGAATGTCCCTGTTTCCTAGGACATGTTGGTGGTTCGGTTTCACAACCAAGTCATGCACACTTTTTGCTGTTGGCTGTAAGAACTGGGGGCACCAGTTATTCTTGGACCCATATCATGGATGGATAGGTAACATAGGTCAAGCCTCTAGTCCTCAGGCCCTTGATGTAGGCAAGTGAAGACCCTGCTTAATAGGCAGAGCAGTATTAATGTCACAAACCTGCCTCTCCACCAAATAGCTGAAACAGTTAGGTTGGACTTCAGGAATATACCCCGAAGTGTTGTGCTAATGAGGGATTACACTGTTGAAATAGACCTACACAGGTATGTAGGTCCTGCCAGACCACGCAGGAATGAAGGACATTTACAATCTGAGGACCCTCTGTGCATTTGCCTAGACAAAGGAACTGTTAGTGCCCCCAGTTTACAGTTTAGCACAGCTGGCAGAATATTTGTTTTTTCTGTTTGTTAACTTGTTTCCTCTCCAAGGCCAGAAAAATGGCTCAGGGCACATGAAGGGTTCTGCTTTCAGCCCAGGGGATGTGTCAGTCTCTGAAGCCATTAGGGACACGGTGCAGAGCAGGCAGGGGAGCAAGTGAACGGGAGAGAGGTTTTTCTCCAAGGATTATTTTTTTATGTGCATGGTACGCTGGATACAGGTACTTATCTTTTGCTGATAGAGTACTGCTTTTCTATGATTCTGGAGGCATGAGCTGACATTCTACTGCTCAGTATCTCCCAATGTGGAAGACATGTCTTGAACCCCACTGTTTGCTTTCCTGCACTTGTACCAGTGGATCTGGCCTATGGATTGCTGGTTCCTTGCTGCTTCTTAACTGTCTCTCCCTCCTCCTACCCCTCAGTCCAACTCCGTAACTTTGTCTTTAATGCTCAGGGCTCCTAGATAGTTGCATTTAATCAATCTACTTGCTTTCTTGGGTCTTGGTTGTAAGAGGGACCACAGGACTGGCTACAACACCATCTTGGTCCTGTCCCCACATTTTGCTTTCTTCGTATATTACTTCCTTGGTGTCATTCCAGAACTTGCCTTGTTTTCAGTCATTAGTTTTTAATGAGTCAAATATATTATTAATGTGGTCTGTCAGTCTGTTGTACTGCGGTGGCTCATGTGTGGGATGATGTTGGTATTTCAAATACCAGAAGGTCACCCATAGTTTACACATTTTATGTGTGCTTCCAGACTAAGACAGATTAGGAAGAAAGACCTGATGATTTCTGGAAAAAATTGTCAATGAAAACTTTTGTGAATAGCATTTGAATATTGTTCAATATAGTGCCAGAAGATGCCTCTCAGTTGAAAGGCACACAAAATACAACTTGGGAAGAGCTGCCTTCTCAAAATAAAGTTGCCCTTAATAACTTAGTGGAGTCAAGTTTTGGACCTTCATTTTTGATGTGGCATGACTCAAAATGAGAAGAAACTTACATAAGTATCAACAATAATAGGAATATAACATGAACTAAGTATGAATCTAGGAAAATTAGAAATTGTTAAAAATTAAATGGAATGCATAAAGATTAGGCATTGTTGTTAGATACCATCAAGTCAGTTCTGATTCATAGTGATCCTATGTACAACAAAACAAAATACTGCCTAGTTCTGCACTATCCTCACTATCAGTGTTATGCTTGAGTCTATTGTTGCGTCCACTACGTCAGTCCACCTCATGAAGAGTCTTCCTCTTTTTCATTGCCCCTCTACTCTACCAAGCATAACGTCCTTCTCTAGGGATTAGGTCCTCCTGATAACACATCCAATCTAAATGAGACAGTCTTGCTATCTTGGTTTCTTAGGAGCATTCTGGCTATATTTCTTCTAAGACAGATTTGTTAATTTTACTAGCAATTCATAATAAGGTCAATATTAGGCATTACTGAGCTAAAATGGACTGCTATGGGCCATTTCTGAATCAGACAGCCACACAGTGTACTATGTTGAGAAAGACAAATTGAAGAGGAACAGCACTGCATTTATCATCAAAAAGATTTAAAGAGCTATCCTGAAATATAATTCTGTCCATGATAGGAAAATATCCATATGCCTAAACAGAAAACCCATTTAACACGACTATTAATTCAAATTTACACACCAACCACTAATGCCAAAGATAAAGAAACTGAGGAGTTTTACCACTTCCTTCAATCTAAATCAAATATGTAATGAAGATACATTGATAATTACTGGTTACTGGACTGCTAAAGTTGGAAATAAAGAAGAGGGAATATAAATGATGACAGAAAATTCATGATAGAATTTTGTAAGACCAACAGCTACTTCATTGTCCTTACCTTTTTTCACCAACATAAATGGTGGCTCTATATGTGGGTCTTGCTAGATAGAATACACAGAAATCAAGTTTACCACATCTGTGCAAATATATAATGGAAGACCTCAAAATCACCAGCCAGAACAAGACCAGGGGCTGACTGGAGAACTGGTCATCAATTTCTCATATTCAAGTTAAAGTTGAAGCTGAAGATAGTTATAACAAGCCTATGAAAGCCAACATATGTCCCAGAGTATAATTCACCACCACTACTCCTCATTAGATATCAAGAAATTTAAGATCTTTACCTGCTTATATGTTTTATCTATGGTTTTTCCCATCATCAGTTTATTTTATCCATGGATGCATTACAGCTGTCTCAACTAAAAGACTAATGGAAACATCAGATAAGTACATTGTGCCAATAAGTTGCTTCGCACCATCTAACTGGAAAATGTACAATGACCTGCTTCCTATGCTCAGTGTGTGTAATATTGCTAAGTTGCTGTCTTAGGCTGGGTTTTCTAGGGAAGCAAAACCAGCAACACGTGTAGGTACTAGGAAAGACTTATAATATATATAAAGCCACAGCCAAAGCCAAGTGCCATCGAGTTGGTTATAAATACAAGAAAAGATAGCTAGACAGATGATAGACAGAGAGAGAGAGAGATAGGAAACAGCTCAATTGCAGAAGCTGAATGTCACAAGTCCTGGCACAAGCCTTACGTGGCCATGGGAGCTGATGAACTCAAGGTCAGCAGGTCAGAGACCAGATCTAGTTCTAGATCGCCAGTTGTAGAGGTCGATGGATCCCAAGCTGGCAGCACGAGACGGAGTGGCAGAGGCTGGCGAACCCAGGGCTGGCAGGTCAGGGAGCAGGACTCTCAAGCACTGCCTGTAAGGATTGCTGAATCCAACAGCTGCTAGTTCAAATGCAGGAACCAGATGCTGGAAGAAGAAAGCAGGAGCTCCTGGTGACGTGGGCAGACCAGCAGTAGTAGTGGAAGGTGGAGAGATGAGAGTGGAGGGGCGAGAAGTCACCATAGACCCTGCCCTGCCACTTAATACAGCAGCCAAATATGGAGTAGCCAAGTTGAAATATTCCTGACCACCACAGTTGTCAACAAAGCAAGGCAAATTATTCATGTATTAATATTTTCTAAACTGTGAAAACAGCCCCAAGAAACTTCTTCCCCAAAGCCTTCCCGGCCCATGCTTATATGTGCATATTGCCTTTAAATGTCAAGCCCTCCAAAGGGCAAAGAAATTTGCTCTTCTCCAATGAAGACTGTCTCCTCATTTCACCTCACTAGTCTCCCTTTTTAACAAGGATGAAATTATGAATGAACAAGTGATTCTCAAGTACCCTAGGGAATGAGGCTACACTTCTTAGCATCATCAGTGTAGCTAGATCAACTTATAATCCCCATTACCTTTTTTTCTAAAATATGTATGCAACAGGAAGCGATACACCAGATGAAAGGTCTTTGAGTATTATTTACCCACCCCATCTCTATTGTCTTCAACATGGCACTTAGCTAGTTTGTATTGCTAGCCCAGACCTGAAACCAGTACTGAGGTCAACACTTCAGACAAATGAGCTGGACTCCGGATGCAGAGTGAGCATGTGGTGCATGTACTTTGTGGTTTTATACACTTGTAGGAGGTTATCCTACTGGTTTCTTTCTAGAGGAGAGAGAAGAGGGTGGAAGGGAGGGGACAAATGTTCATTAATTGGATACTGGAAGTAAAGAGTGAAAAGGAGGAGTGTGCTGTCACAGTGTAAGGAGAGGAGAGAGAGTTGCAAAGAGGCAGGCATGCAAAATTGACTTGGATTGTATAATTTCAGTTAAGCATAATAAAAAAGAAATTTAAAAGATGACTGATTTAAAAAGAAAGATAAAAATTTCAGTTCATTAAAATGTTACATACATATTTTACGAAAGTATACATACAAACTATCACTATATTAATTTAACAGATCCTTCTGAAGTTTCTGCACAAAAGACACTGAGTAACTAGGTATATTATAGCTTTCAGTTGTTCAGAACTGCAATAGAAAACATGTATGTGTTGGAAATAGACTGATTCCTTGTTTCTCATTTCCAAGCCCATGAACCATGTAACGTGATCATTCCTGAAATTACCCAAATTTATTGCCTTCTTCCCAACTTGCAGTCTATCATAAGCAGAGGAGAAACAAGACTTTAGTGAAACACATCCTCACAAATCACTACTACAAATCAACACCATCCATATCAAATGCCTAAATTCATATCACCATTGAAATCTCACGTTGTCATTATTATGCCCTGGATCTCAAATCTCAAAGCTCTTCTCACATACAGAGATTTTTTTTCCCTAAATTACTTGTTAAAATATGTTGTATCCTAGAAGAAACAAATAACCAAAACAAGAAAAGAGATGAGCTATATCACAGCAAACTCGTAACAGAATACTGTGAAAAGTTGTGCTCTAGCAAATTTGAACACCTAGAGGAAATGGACAAATTTCTGGAAACACATTACTTACTTAAACTAACAAAAGAAGAAGTAGAACAACAAAATAAACCCATCACAAAGAAAGATATCAAAAAGGTAATTTTAAAAACTCACAACAACACCAAAAGCTCTGATCCTGACTGCTTCACTGAAAATTCTACAAATCTTTCAGGGAAGAGCTAATATCACTATTACTAAAGGTATTTTAGAGGATAGCAAAGGAAGGAATACTGACAAATTCAGTCTATGAAGCTAGTATAACTGTCTTTGTCATCTACAGCTGCTGTAACAGATACACCATAATTGGATGGTTTAAAAACAGTCACAGTCCAGTAACTTACAAGTCCAAATTCAGGGCATTAACTGCAGGGGACATCTTTCTGGAAGAAGACCCTTGTATTCAATCATCCCCTGGACTTGGAACTTCTGAGGGCAGGGACCCCAGGTCCTTTCCGAAAGGATGCAGTCTGCTTCTAGCACTGCTTCTTTCCTGATGGTACAAAGTCTCCAACTCTCTGCTTCCTTTCCTTTCTGTTATATCCCAAGAAATTGCCTTAACACACAGTACAATCTTATACATCGAGCCCTATCCCACCAACACAACTGCCACCCATCCTTGGTCATCAATGTCATAGAGGCAGGGTTTACAACATATAGGAACATCATACAATACCGAGGAATACGGTCCACTCTCACTAATACCCACATTTTGGGGGGAATATAATCAATCCATGACAATAACCATGATATCCAAACAGGTAAAGACACCACAAGAAAAGACAATTACAGACCTATATCTCTCGTGATCTTAGATACAAAAATCCTCAACAGAACTCTAGCCAAGAACTACATGATCTTATCAATTGATAAAGAGAAGACATTTGACAAAGTCCAACACCCATTCATGTTAAAAATTCTCAGCAAAATAGGAATAGAAGTAAAATTCCTCAACATAATAAGGAGCCTTTATACAAAGTTGCACACCCACACCATCTTAAGTGGAGAGTCTAAAAGCGTTCCCCCTTGAGAGTGAGACCCAAACCTGGATGCCGTTTATCACCACCCGTTTTCAACATTACTCTGGAGGTCTTAGCCGGGCCAGATAAGCTGCAAGAGACACAAAATATACAAATAGCTCCCTTTTCAGATGACGTGATCTTATACACAGAAAGTCCAAAAAAGAAAAAAAAACTTCTGTAAGAAAATCACTGAAACTAACGCAAGAGGTCAGCAAAGGACCAGGATACAAGATAAACATACAAAAACCGATTGGATTCCTCTACACCAATAAAGAGAACATCAAAGAGGAAATTACCAAATCAATACCATATGCAATAGCCCCTAAGAAGGTGAAATCCTTAGGAATAAATCTCACCAGAGACTTAAAAGATCTATACAGAGAAATCCACAAGACACTAGTTCAGGAAGTCAAAACAGACCTACATAAGTGGAAAAACAGGCCTTGCTCATAGACAGGAAGTCTCCACATTGTAAAACTGTCTATTCTATCCAAAGCAATCTGTCATGATCCAAATTCCAATGGCATTTTTTTAAAAATAAAGATCATCAATTTCATACAGAAAGGGAAGAGGACTTGGTTAAATAAAGCACTATGGAAGAACAACAGAATGTGAGGTTTCACATTACCTGATTTTAGAATGTATTATACTACCACCATAGTCAGAACAGCCTGGTATTAGCACACCAACAGATACATAGACCAGTGGAACAGAATTGAGAATCCAAAGTCTGTTAATTGGAAAAAGAACATCCTTTTCATAAACAGTACTGACGTAACTGGATATCCATCTGCAAAAACGAAAGAAAACCTCATCCGTGAGTTTAAAAGCTAGCAAGCAGCCTTCTAAGATGCACCAATTTTTCCTAACCCACTTGGAGCAAAGGAAGAAAAAAACACAAGGATAATATGAGCCTAGGAGGCAAGTGCCATTTAAAGCAGAGATTCTATCAACCCGGACTGAAGACCTAGGTAGTGCTCAGCTACTGCCAGTGACTGCCCTAACAAGAAAAGTAACGGAAAATCTCTAATGAAGTGGGAGAAAAGTGGGGTTCAGAATTCAAGTTCACATAGAAAGGCCAGGTTTCACAGTCTGACTGAGACTAGAGAGACCCCGGGAGATGTGGCCGCTGGACTCCCTGTTAGCCCAGGACTAAAACCATTCCCAAAGCCCACTCTTTAGACAAAGATTAGAAGGGACTACAAGATATAAAATGATACTAGTGAAGAATATGCTTCTTGGCTCCAGTATGTACATGAGACAAAACAGACAGCTCCTGCCCAGAGAGGTAACATGTGAGGGCAAATGTCGGCAGGGGCTGAATGAATGGACATAAAAATTACAGGGTGGAAGAGTGTGCTGTCACATTGCAGGGAGGGTAACTAGTATCATGTAACAATGGTATACAAATGAGTATAATATGTCTAACTTTTGTATTAGAAATTGACTTGAATTGTAAACTTTCACTTAAAGCACAAAAGAAACAACAAAAAAAAAACACATGGCACCTTGTTTCTCTAGAAAAGATATATAATCGTGGTTGTGACAGGGCCAGTCTTCCTGTTTACCACTCTCTTTGCTTTTTTTCCCCTTTCTTGGAACCCATGACATTTTAGCTCTGTCTCCTATGTACCAAAGTAGCATCTAAGATGAGGCTTACATTCTTTTTTCTCAGAAAATCAGAGGAAGAGCTGAGGTGAGTGAAATATAAACAAGTCTATAGTTTATGGAATGAAATAAAGTCAGAGAAGTTTGGATGTAATGAACTGTAAATGTTACTGAAAGGCATTTTTGTTTTGTTATTTTTTGTTTATTCTCATTGGTGTTGCTGTTGCTGGTAACCAGCTGGCTTTTTCTTAGGCCAGGTGTCATATGAAACTAAGTGAAGATATTTATGGTTCATCTTATTACATGCTGCAACCATACAACTAAAAAGTCGTAGAGCTATACTGAAGCCCACACTATTATTATTATTCACTACGCCACACTGCATTTAAGTTTAAAGAAGTAACAGTTTTCAATGAAACTCCTAATTTGGTGTGTCAATTATTAAAAACTCACACATGAGCTCTGTTCATAGTTTCCAGTCCTAGATATAGGATTTCACTTGAGAATATGGATGGTGACTTGAAAGGAAGGAAAGAGTATCTGTGGATAAATCAAAGGCAATGTTGCAAAAATTATTACAAAAGAAGAAAATAAGGTAAAAATAATAATGGCTATGAACACTTAACACCTTCAGTAGATTTTTGGTGAAGTACCTAGTGCAATGTCTGGAACATATGTGTTTAATAATAAATATTAAAAGTTCTTTAGTAACCAAATGAAGGATATGTCTTGGAAGTCCTAGAGCCCTGGTGGGACAGTAAGAGAGAACTCAGCTGGTAACCAAAAGGTAGGCAGTTTAAATCCACTAGCAGCATTTTGGAAAATCTGTGAGACCATTCTACTCTGTCTTATAGGGTCGCTATGAGTCCGAATCAACTTGACAGCAATGTCTTATCTACCTATGTATCTATCTGTGTGTCTATCTATATCTATCTCTATCTGTCATGTTTCTGTCTATCTATCTGTCTGTCTGTCTGTCTACCTATCTATGTTTGTTTGGTTTAGCAAGCCTAGGTAAGCAATCCAGTACTTTTTGAGTGTTACCACAGGAGTTTTCCTCAGAAATGAAGCATAGTTAATTCAAAAAACTAGACCTTAATTATCTGGAAAATCACGTTATTTTTTCAATCTTGCTAAACAATCAAGGGTGCTAATTTTTAGGTAAGTAGTAAACTTGGTGAAGGGTAAGATAATATGCAATTCAGGGGAAGCCAGTGTAACTTGTCTTAAACAATGTAATGGAAGCTCCATAGCCACAGTCAAACTCCCTGAGTAAGCAAATTACTGGGCTGAGGGCTATGCAGAAGAGGGTCCCAGGGAATATCTAGCTCAATTGTCTGTTACAAAGAAAATGTTCACCATTCTACTTTGGTGAGCCACCTCTGGGGTCTTAAAAGGCTCTAAGATACTCCAGTAGTCTTACCCATCTGGAGAAAGGGAATATGAAGAAAATCAGACACCAGGGAAATATCAGTCCAAATGACTAATGGAGTACAGCTATCACAGCCTCTGCCAGGCTGAACGCAGCGCAGATGATGCCTGGATACCATCACCGACTGCTCTGACAGGAATCACAACAGAGGTCCTGGAGAGGGCTAGAGAAAAACGTAGAACAAAATTGTAACCCACAGGAGGAAAAAAAGCAAAACAAAAAATGACTTACTGGTTTGACAGAGACAGGAGAAACTCAAGAGTATGGCCCCCAGACCCTTTTTAGCTAAGTAACGAAGTCACTCCTGAGGTTCTCCCTTTAGCCAAACATTCCACAAAACCAAACCCAACACTGTCAAGTTGATTCTGACTCATAGCAGCCATATATGACAGGGAGGAACTACTCCACAGAGCCAAACATTAGACAGTCCCATAAATCAAAGTAAAATTAAAGAGGCATGCCAGCCCAGGATCAAGGACTAGAAGCCAGCAATGGGCAAGAATGTTGGTAACAGGGAACCCAAAGTCAAGAAGGAGAAACTGTTTACAGGGGATTAGTAACCAGTATCACAAAACAATACATGTGCTTACTAATTGTTTAATGAGAAACACATGTGTTCCATAAACCTTCATCTAAAGTACAACGATGAAAGAAATAAATAATTT
The DNA here is from genome assembly GCA_028571685.1 of Heterohyrax brucei. NCBI lineage: Eukaryota > Metazoa > Chordata > Mammalia > Hyracoidea > Procaviidae > Heterohyrax > Heterohyrax brucei. The sequence goes on from CM053150.1 coordinate 136,502,007, forward strand.
TATGATTAGAGAAAATCTTTCTTCTCCTTGTCAGAGCTGGCTACAATTATTCCATATTTAATACAAAATGTATTTCATGAATTTTCCAAAGTTATGTTGTGTAGATAAATGACCATACTCAGAATCTTAACAAGAAAAAGAAGTTGCTGGTCTTTCAAAAAGCAGCTGTAATTGTTATGAGTAAGAACACAAAATTTTAAAAAATAGACCAAGTGAAATACACACAATCTGTGAGAATAGTAAAGAAGATAGTGCAGAAAAGGAAGCTCTGATCAATTCCCAAGTGTAGACAGTTGAATTCACTCACTGTCAGAGTGTAGCCATCAGTAAGACTGTATCTCTGGGCAAAGTTCAGAGAAACACAAGGAAGCAATTCAGACTGTACATTTAAAAAAGAAAAAAACAGACAAAAACAAAACACGGCTGACAAGTCAATTCCAACTCACAGCATCCTCAGAGGGCTTCCAAGGCATAAATACCTGCAGAAACAGACTGACACATCTTTCTTCTGCAGAGCCAAGGGTAGTCTCCAGCCAATCTCTCCATTAGCAACTGACTGCCTTAACTATGGTGCCACCAGGCTCCTCTCAAATGATATAGAGATGAACATTCTCTGCTCACAAAGAATTTATTCCTCATCAATTCTCTTCATCCCAGGTTCCCAGCTAGATGTATATCAACCTAGAATAATTTAGTTGTTAAATATAACATAAGTTTATGGAATTTTAGCGAAAACAATTGTTGATTCTCATCAAGGAATTAGACAAAGCCTTGCCGCATTCCATAAACTTATAGTTTTTTTAGGTCTTTTAAGTCAACAAACAACTGTGATCTGGGAAAAAATATATTTGAGTTTTGTCCCCATTCTTTAATACTTTTAGAGTCAGTAATGCATTTGAAGGAGAAAACCACTGACATTAGAATGCTTCAGAAAGTTAGAGACCTTAGAAGACTTAAAAGTATTCTTCCAACAACATTAAGTGGACTTCAGCATAACTTGAGTACTCCTTCCATCTTAATACTACACGGATAGAGTAGCTGGGGCGGGGGGCGGGGGACCCATGCTCTTAGGCAAATTCCAGGCCAGTTGGCACAACTAGCATTTTGCTAAGAGAGCTCTCTGCTCCCCACATTGGTGAGTGGCGTCTGGAGTCTTAAAAGCTGCCAAGCTGCCATCCGAGGACACAGCAAATGGTCCCAACTCAGCAGGAATGGATGCTCACCGAGGACCAAAATGACATGTGGTGCCTGGCCACCACCAGTGATAGCCACGATGGAGCTCACAGAGAGGAGTCTCACTGGCAACACAAGAATAAAAAGGGGTACATCCTGAGATCTCCACTAAAAGACCTCAATTGATGGTCCAGCGGTTTTGGGGTTCCCCTGAGATCATGGCCCCCGGCCCTGATGCTGCCCTTTCCCATAAATTATAACAAAGGTCCACTCTTTGGACAGCAATGGATTGGACTTGGCAATGCAGAGTGACCATATATTGGAAGCACTTTATGGTTCTATACATCTATAGGATATCATCTTGCTGACCTCTGGCTGGAGGAAGGGGAGTGGATGGAGAGGAGGGGAAAGGAGGCTGTTGGGAGGATGAGACATGTATGGAGCAGAGAGGAATAGTGTGCAGTCACCGGACAGGGAGAGCAGTGGAAGCTGCCTATAGGTGGGCATGTAAATTTATACGTGAATGTACATTGTCACTCAGTCATGTCAAATAAAATTAAAAAAAAAAAGAAGTATTCTTCCAGCACATGAAAAGGTATTCAAGACAAGTGAAACATAGTTTTCTGACTTGAGAAGCATAAATCAGGAATCAGTAGCAGCGTTAATTTAGATATCGAATAACTACCAATACAGTTAAATTTGTTCAAATGTTTCTTTCTATGTATCTAATCTCTAACATGGAAATCCTGGTGTCATAATGGTTAAGTGCTGCTAGCCAAAAGGTCAAAAGGTTAGCAATTCAAATCCACCAGGTTTTCCTTGGAAACTACAGGGCAGTTCTACTCTGTCCTATAGTGCTGCTATGCATCGGCTTGACAGCAATGTTTTTGTTTGTTTCTTTTTTTTAAAATCTCTAATGTAGATAGTCCTACTCGACAGCCCTTGGCTTGGCTGGCAATGTAGATAGTGGAAGTTTTCTAGAATTCATTATCAGCACATTCATTGCAAACATATAGTATGTGGAGATAAAAACAAAAACAACCAACCTACTGCTGTCAAATTGATTTCAACTAGATCCTATAGAACTGTTTCACAGGATTTCCAAGGAGTGTCTGGTGGATTTAGACTGTCAACACTCTGGTTAATAGCCAAGCTCTTAACCACTGCATCACCAGGGTTCCTCTTGGAGATAAGATACAAGATTAACTTAGTTTTAAAGATTCTTAAGAACATAGCTTGACAATTCTACGATTAGGTTGAGAAACTAATGCTAAATTCATTACAGTGATTTAACATTTCCCTTATTCAAGTTTATTCTACTTTTTGAATGCTAAAAATAAAAGATCATTTAAAATCTCAAGCTATAAAGGCTCAAAGGGAAATTTTTAAAGTTTATAAATCCAGAACAAAACTTGGTAATATAATTGCAAAACTAGAAATCAAATTTTGTGATAAAAAGTATCTTTTCTATGACAAGGACTATTTTTGATTACATATGAGAAGCAATATACACTAAAATGGAAACAAAACAGATTCAAATTATAAATGTACGGGTACTTCTATTTTTTTGAGTTAATGTTAAAGACAGAGCTTTAAGCTGAATAAAAACATGCATCTGACCAAAGACATACATAACCTTCTTACGCTCCTAGGAGGTAGCTGGGAGCATTATTTTCCTGCCGGACAAATCTGTGGCAAAAGATCTCTTAAAAGTGTTAAAAAGCAAGATGCCACTTTGAGGACTGTCTTAGTCATCTAGTGCTGCTTTGACAGAAATACTACAAGTGGATGCCTTTAAAAAGAGAGATTTTACTTTGTCACAGTCCAGTAGGCTAAAAGTCCAAATTCAGGGTGTCAGCTCCAGGGGAATGCTTTTCTTCTGGCTCTGGAGGAAGATCCTTATTGGTGATCTTTCCCTGGACTAGGAGCTTGTGGGGTTCAGAGACCTGGTTCTTTTCAAAGGACATTCTCTGCCCCTGGCACTGCTTCTTTCCTGATGACTTGAGGTCCCCAAATATCTTTGCTAGATTTTTTTTTTTTTATATCTCAAGAGATTTCCTCAAAGCACAATAAAATCTTACACATTGACTCCTGCCCTACCAACACAACTGCTACCCATCAACTTTCATTAATATCATAGAGGCAGGATTTACCACATGGGGGAATATCACATGATACCTTGAATCACAGCCCAGCCAAACAGTCACACACTTTTTGGGGGAACACAATTCAATCTGTAACAAGAACTAGTGTGCCTGATCCAAGCCAAGATGTTTTCAGTAGCCTCATACATGTGTGAAAGGTGAACAATAATTATTTCATTTAATTTATGGTACTGGTAAAGAATATTGAATATACCATTGCCTGACAGAGGAAACTCTAGTGGTGTGGTGATTAAGTGCTCTGGCTGCTAGCCCAAAGGTTGGCAGTTCAAATCTGCCGGGTGCTCCTTGGAAACTCTGTGGGGTAGTTCTACTCTGTCTACAAGGTTGCAATGAGTCAGAATTGACTTGAAGGCAGTGGGTGGTGGTGGTGGTATGGCAGGAGAAGGAACAAATTTGTGTTGGAAGAAGTACAGCCAGCATGTGCCTTAGAAGTAAGGATAGCAAGACTTCTTCTCACATACTTTGAACATATTATCATCCCTGGGGGAACGTCAGGCTTGGTAAAGTAGAAGGTCAGCAGAAAGAAACAGCCCCTCAATGACATGGATTGTCACAGTACCTGCAACAATGGGCTCCAGCATAACAGCAACTGTTAGGATGGCACAGAACCAGGCACTTTTTTTGTTCCGTTGCAAATAAAGTGTTATTCTTAAATATACAAAGTATAATCCAAAGTGATATTGTCATTTTCTTGTAGAGAAATGGATTAACATTCTCTATGAAATGTTTTGATTTCTTTCTCTTTTTTAAGGAAGGATCAAGTAAGTAACATAGCATTTAATATTGCTCATAGTATTAAAGGTACTAATTTTATGGATCTGTATCTTCAATAATTTGAAGGGTTTTAAAAAATACATAAATTAGATTTGTCTTCATATCTTTCATCATGAAGGATGAAAAGACTCAGATATTTCCACTAAATTTTGACTCTATACATCAAAGGCTTCAATGTTTATTTTTTAAGTAGACTCAGACATTCCACTGCTGTAAATTTATTCTGAAGAAATCTGAGCTAGAGAAAAAAAGTTTTAAAAAATTTATTTTTCTAGTTTCTTTATAATTGTCAAAATCTTGAGACATCATGATTCACTCAACAGAGAAATAGTACATCTGGAAGATACTGCTGTATGTATCCATTAAATTGGTGCTTACAGATGTGAAGTCGAAAACATCACTTGCTATTAGCTCTTGGGAAACCCTGGTTGCACAGTGTTGAAGTGCTACAGCTCTTAACCTAAAGGCTGACAGTTCAAATCCACCAGAAACTCCTTGCCAAAGTCTATGCAGCAGTTCTTACTCTGTCTTATAGGGTCACTGTGAGTCAGAATTGGCTTCACGGCAAGTGGGTATAAGCACTTCAGAATCTGTGGGTAGTAGAAACGATAATGTGCTTGACTGATAATCACAGATTTGGAGATTTGAGTCTACCTAAATGTACCTTGGAAGAAAAGCCTGGAGATTTACTTCCCAAATACCAACCATTGAAAATGCTACAGAGCACAGTTCTACTCTGACACGGGGGTGTCACAAGTCAAAGTCAGTGGCAAACAGTATTAACTCCTGAATTTGCTCTAATCATAATAAAATACTAATGAAGACATAAAAAAAAAAATTCTCATCATCCAGAGAATGAATCCTAACAGTCAATACAGTGGCCCAGACATGAGTGAAACTTAGTCAAGATTGATAGAATGCTAGAGATATCATATATGTTCATGCATTTTTAGGCACAGAAAACAGAGCAGACACCACAGAGACAAAAACTAAAAGCTAATAAAAAGATCTGTGAGATTTAGAAAAAGACGATACAGGAGTGTGAACTGACATTTGAACAGCATGAGGAAATCTCCAAAGCTAACAGCAGAAATAAAAAGCCTATAATTAAGTGTTGTCTCCAGTTATGCCACTTAATTGGCTGTAGCTCAAGAAATTATACTGTTTCAGAACAACAAAGCCACCTTGAACATGAAAAGGTAGGAGAATCTCTGTCATCAAATTTCACTCCAGCTGCAAATTTTGGAAGGTAATTCAGCTAGTTGCCATTCAATCTGTGAAAAATCACGATCAAACTACATATCAGTCTTCTGGGAAATGTCAGTACTTAATACAGTGAGAAATTGTCATACCTATCTCTCAATCATTGATAAAAATTGCAGCTTTAAAAAAAAAGAAAAATACAGAAATTTGATATCTGGTGGATTTAATAACTATGTGTCAGGTTACGTATTCTATAACATAAATATATACTATTTTAAAACTTCAAATATTTTCAAAATATCCTTTAATAAGTCAAAAATAAAAATTCAGTAAGTTAAAGACAATAGATTTTACAAGCCCAGATTATGGTTTAATAAAGCCAAGCCAAGCGCCATTGGGTTGGATCCCACTCATGGCAACACTCGGGGCCAGAAGCAGATATGATAAATTTATTTTTATTTTTATTTTTATTTAACATAACTGAGTGAAAATGTATATTCACATATAAATTTACATGCCCCCCTATATGCAGCTTCCACTGCTCTCCCTGTCCGGTGACTGCGCACTATTCCTCTCTGCTCCATACATGTCTCAGCCTCCCAACAGCCTCCTTTCCCCTCCTCTCCATCCACTCCCCTTCCTCCAGCCAGAGGTCAGCAAGATGGTATCCTATAGACGTATAGAACCATAAAGTGCTTCCAATATATGGTCACTCTGCCTTGCCAAGTCCAATCCATTCCTGTCCAAAGAGTGGACCTTTGTTATAATTTATGCGAAAGGGCAGCATCAGGGCAGGGGGCCATGCTCTCAGAGGAACAGCAAAACCGCTGGACCATCAATTGAGGTCTTTTAGTGGAGATCTCATGATGCACCTCTTTTTATTCTTGTGTTGCCAGTGAGACTCCTCTCTGTGAGCTCCGTCGTGGCTATCACTGGTGGTGGCCGGGCACCATCCGGTTCTTCCGGTCCCAGGTCGATGTAGGCACCCACTCTTGTGGGTCTCTCTGTCTTCTCGGTTGTCTTTACCGCATGCCATTTTGGCCCTCGGTGAGCATCCGTTCCTGTTGAGTTGGGACCATTTGCTGTGTCCTCGGATGGCAGCTTGGCAGCTTTTAAGACCCCAGATGCCACTCACCAATGTGGGGTGCAGAGAGCTCTCTTAGCACAATGCTAGTTGTGCCAACTGGCCTGGAATTCGCCTAAGAGCATGGTCCCCCGCCCCCTGCCCCAGCTACTCTATCCTTGCAGTATTGAGTTAAGATGGAAGGAGTACTCAAGTTATGCTGAAGTCCACTTAATGTTGTTCTTGTTTCTAATGTGCGCTATCACCGCTTTCTCCCAACCAGATTTCTAGTAACTATCTAAATTAAACCCTCCCCCCCCTCGCACTCCCTCCCTCCCTTCCCTTGCAGCTGTCAAAGAGTCTTTTCTTCTATACACAAGTCTGTTTTTTTGAGATCTTATCGTAGAGGTCTCATACAGTATTTGTCCTTTTGTCGCTGACTACTTTCACTCAACATAATGTCTTCCAGTTGAAACCAGGTTAGGAGATGTTTCCTGGAATCATCGTTATTCTTTATCATTGCGTAGTGCTCCACTGAGTATATGTACCACAGTTTACCTATCCATTCTTCTATTGTTGGGCATCTGGGTTGATTCCATCTTTTTGCTATCGTGGACTGTGCTGCGATAAACATTCTGGTGCACGTGTCTGTTGGTGTGAAAGGCCTTGAATCTGTAGGATATATTCCAAGTAGTGGAATTACTGGGTCAAATGGTATATCAATATCCATTTTTTTAAGGAAGCGCCAGATTGCCTTCCAAAGAGGCTGGACCATTTTGCAACCCCACCAACAGTGTAGGAGGATTCCACTTTCTCCACAGCCTCTCCAGCATTTGTTGTTTTGTGTTTTCTGGATCATGGCCAATCTTGTTGGGGTGAGATAGTATCTCATTGTTGTCTTGATTTGAATTTCTTTAATAACTAAAGATCCTGAACATGTCCGCATGTGTTTTTTGGCTGCCTGGATCTCCTCTTTAGTGAAGTGTCTGTCCATCTCCTTTGCCCATCACTTAATTGGATGGTTTATCTTCTTCTTCTTGGTATTTTGTAGTATCTTATAGATTATGGAGATCAGGCGTCGGTCTGACATAGAGTTGCCAAATATTTTTTCCCATTCTGTGGGTGTTCTTTTAATTCTATTAATAAAATCTTTGGATGAGCAAAAGTGTTTGATTCTTAATAGTTCCCATTTATCTATTTTCTCTTCTGTTGATTGAGGTTTCTTTGACAGATTTTGGAGTCTGTCCTCATTGTGTATTAAAACTTCCATTGTTGCTCCTACCTTTTCTTGGATGAGCTTTATCGTTTTAGGTTTGATATTTAGGTCTTTTATCCAGTTGGAGTTGGTTTTTATATAAGGTGTAAGATATGGATCTTGATTCAGTTTATTGCAGATGGATATCCAATTTTGCCGGCACCATTTGTTGAAGAGACTGTTTTTACCCCAGTTTAATGTCTTAGGGCCTTTGTCGAATATCAACTGTTCATAGGCAGATGGTGTCATCTCTGGGGTCTCGATTCTGTTCCATTGATCGATCTGTCTGTTCTTGTACCAGTACCAGGCTGTTTTGACCACTGTGGCAGTGTAGTATGTTCTAAGGTCGGGTAATGAGAGGCCTCCCAGTGTGTTCTTCTTCTTTAGTAGTACCTTACTTATCCGGGGCTTCTTCCCTTTCCAAACAAAATTGGTGATTTGTTTCTCGATCTGATTAAAAAATGATGCTGGAATTTGTATTGGGATTGCATTATATAAATAAATTGCTTTGGGTAAAATAGACATTTTCACAATGTTAAGTCTTCCTATCCATGAGCAGGGTAGGTTTTTCCATTTATCTAAGTCTCTCTTAGTTTCTTGTAGTAAGGGCTTGTAGTTCTCTTTGTAAAGGTGTGTTGTTTCTCTGGTTAGATTAATTCCTAGGTACTTTATCTTCTTAGGGGCTATTGTAAATGGTATTGATTTAATAATTTCCTCCTTAACAGTCTCGTTGATAGTAGATATGATAAATTTTGAAAAGCCACTCAGAAAAGGACAATCACTTGGGAAACAAAAAAAAAGCACTCTTCTAAGTAATTTACAGGTTAAATAATAAATAGAAATGGCATTAAGAATTACTTGTCAGTCATTCAGTTCAAGAATATTTATACAGAGTGCTACATGACAAGTAAATGGTGGAAACTAGAGATTTAAAAATAAAAGATTGATTGCCTGTCCACTAGTGTTTTACGGTTAAATTTGGAATGTTGCTCAAAAAAGAGATGCAATGTAGTGTTACAAACATAGTAATGTAACTAAAAAACACTTATTATGTGATACATAACAGCATCTAATTCTAGGGATTGCAGGAAAATCTTGTTGGAAGAAACAATATCTAAACACAGCCATAAAGTCCTAGCAAATTAGTGTGCATATGTGTGTGTCTGTGTGTGTGCTTGAACATGCGTTTGTGTACCTTTATGATTATATGAAGGCTCCCAACAATCATATGGGAAAAAAAGAAAAGATAATCCAAATTGTGAGTGCTAGTCATCTTTCTCCAGTCACTCCAGGATACAGTGGTACAAAGTAGCAATGCTGGCAGGAATGGAAGCTGGAAGCTGTATATATGTGTTCAACAATGTCATCTTTTCTCAAGAAGTGGTATCTAGATATAGTCGTTACTGGTGGTGTAGTTGTTTGGTGTTTTCTCTGCTAACTAAAATGTTGGTGTTCAAATCTGCCAAGCACTCCTTGTAAACTCTATGAAAACCCTGGTGGCGTAGTAATTAAGAGCTAAGGCTGCATGCTGAAAGGTTGACAGTTCAGATTTGCCAGCTGCTCCTTGTGTCGGAATGAAACACAAGTAAACTCCATTCTGAACCTCAGATTCCTTCTTGGGCAAAGGGCACTGAAAATTCAGGATAGAAGGCTCCATGAAATAACTTGGCAGAAAAATAACAAGAAAATCCCTAGAGTGGTTTTACCCTTACCTTACGAAGGACAAAAGCCTAGAGGCAGCCTTAGAGAGCCCCGGGAGCCAGCCCTAATCACAAGCTATTGAAACATCCACTTTTAGTTTACAGAAATTCCATGTGGTTGAAACACTCACCAATGTAGCTGACATATTCACCAACGGCTACATTTTGCAACCTGCAAAAATTCCATATGGCCTCAACCAATCCATACAAAGATCAGCTCCCTCCTCCCTACCTTGCGATCTCATGACTTAAATACTGGGCGCTGAGGAAGCCCGTGGTCACCTCCTCTCTGCACAGATTGGAGTGTGTCTCCAGTGCGCCAGTTTTTTTTTTCCTATTGGGCATATTTTTTAATAAAATTTAACCTTTAAAGGAATTCTGGGTTGTGTCTTGAAATTTGAACCCCAACACTTGGAAACTCTTTGGGGAAGTTCTATTCTGAACTATAGGGTTGCTATAGTGGGTTTTTTGTTTTGTTTTGCTTTGTTTAAATATACTTTCAGCAAAGGCCAATAACCAGTCCTCAATTTTCGCACATTTTAGATGGAATGAATCAGGTAGCCACATGGCAGCATGTTGGTTACACTGAACCCTTCAGCCACGTAATAACAATGAGTTGTATTCGCTGGAAAGGTACTTATTCTGCATACAACTTTGTCTTACAAAATGCTTCTACAATCCTTACTATTTGTGGACTCACATAAGGTCTTATTCATTGTTTGATACTCCACACAATATTAGTTCCAAACAAAGAGAAGCAAAAATCTTACATCAGCAAATTCATTGTAACTATCATGTACCTCATCACTCAGTGGCAGCTACCCTGACACAAAGGTAGATTCTGTGATGTTTAAGGGCATCTAAACAGGAAAATGAATATATTTTAAACAGACAACCGGTGTATAATGCTGTGTCTCCTATAGTTGGAATATGTTACAGTGTGGTGTTTTGGTTACAGTGGATTATTAAACCACCAGAGGAATTTCTATACCAAGCAATAGATAAGAGAACAGATGAAACTTTGTTTCTTCCTTTGGAGAAGAGGATAAGAGCTTCTTCACTTTTATGAAAATTTGTGTAAAAATAGTTTCATCATCTTAGGAAGAAGACTTGCTATAACTTGCTATACCTTGCTATTGTTGTTGAGAATTTACATATGAATAGAAGGTTCAGAAAAGATGCTGAGAAGCCAAAGATAATGACCAGCTTGGTCATTTGTTTCTTTGCTCCAAATCCCATTTACATTCCTCTGTACTGTGTTATTTTAAGGAGTCTGTGACCCTACAAACTACATGTCACAGATTCAATTGTGTCCCCCCAAAAATATGTGTAGCCATGTGTTCTGGGCCATGATTCCCAATATTTTGTGATTGTCCTCTATTTTGTGATTTTCCTGTGCTAGATGTTAAAGGATTAGGGTGGGACTGTAAATCCCTTTGTGGGATTATTAAACAGAGTTTCCCTGGAGTATGGATTGCCCCACCATTAATCCTTTTATTTTACAAGAGATAAAAGGAAAGGGAAATAAGCAGAGAATTGGGAACCTCATACCGTCAGGAAAGCAGCACTGGGAGAAGAACACATCCTTCAAACCTGAGTTTCCTGTGCGAGGACGCTCACTGGACAAAGACTGATGCAATACTGGACTTTCCTCCAGAGTAAACAAAGGGGAAAGACTCCCCCTGGAGCAGACATCCTGAATTTGGACTTGTGGCCTACAGGACTGTGTAAGAATAAATCTTCCTTTTCTGAAGCCATCCACTCTATGGTATATCTGTTAGAGCAGCACTAGCTGACTAAAACACTACATTTCCCAGACTCTCTTCCAATTAGGATTTTCCAATTGATGCAGAGTTTAGAGATTAGAAGGTAGGGGAAAGTTGAAGCACCTCTCTTCACTTCTCTTTCTGGCTATATCTCCAGCAGCAGTAGAAGGGCAGCAGTGTTTCCAGCATTGAAAGAAAAGACAGTGGCAGTGAAAGACGGCTGGGAGAAGTTCCTGGTTATCTGGGCTCCAGCAACAGAAGGCTTCTCAGAATAACATCCTTAGCTTATGGGTAAAGTGTTTGCACCTCCACTGCAGAGGAGCTAAACCATTTACTAAGTTTATTAGTTTTATCTTTTACTCCTTTTGCCTTAGTAATTTTTCTTCTCATCTTTTGCTCCTCCAACTCTTCCAAGACCCACGTAATTAACACAGCCTTAATTTTTTATATTTGAAGTAAGTAGGGTAGTTTCTTTTATCTTTTCCAATGTATCCTCTCCACATTTTAGAGGATTTATTTTTTCAGTTCCCCGTCTTGGACTCTCCTATGTCTGCTGTATGAGACGGTTCACACCAGTAGGCAAAGGAAAAGTGACACAGCATATTAAAAAGGGCTAAAAATCCATAAGCTAAAAGGTTTTCTAAATATAGCCCACCATTTTAAAGGAGAGAGTAACAGAGATCAACTAGCATACCTAGTTTTTTTTCTAAGAAATTGTTCTTCATCCTATATTGGTGAGTTGCTCCTGAGATCTTGAAAGCCAGCAAGCTGTCACCTAATGAACAGCAACTGGTCCCAACCCACCTGGAGCAGACAAAAACTAATAACATCAAAGACGTGAGGAAAATACGAGCCCAGGAGATGGAAGAATCCATATTGTTGGGAGACTACATGAGTGTGAGACCGGAAGAACTAGATGGTGCCTGGCCACCACCAAAGACTCCTCTGACAGGGAACGCAATGCAGAATTCCTGATGTAGCATGAGAAAAAGGGGAACACAGATCTAGAACACTATTAAAAACCAGACTTGATAGCCCACCAGCCTGGGGGTCTCCTCAGAACATAGTCCCTGGAATTGCTGCTAGCCCAGAGGTGAGACCAATACATTTTTACATTACAAAAGATATCTTTACCATAATAATAACAATGATAGCAACAAACAAAACGGTAACACTTAACAAACAGAAATTCCAGTAAAGTCTGAAATATAGCCAACCTGCCCATTGTTGTTATTAATATTTAACAATAGCCTAAAATTTTTTAGTTTGTAGAACAAAAAAGCAACCATAAATAAAACCTGTAGCTGCTGGAAAGGAAAAAACAGAAGTACTATAGGCTTAAGAGTGCACACCCCGGAGACAGACAGCCTGGGCTATGCTCCGGGCTCTGCTGCTCACTATCTGCTTTTCTATCTTTGTGACTTTGAGGAAGGTTTTTACTTTCCGCGCTTCAGTTTACTTATCAGTTTAAATAACTTGTCTAAGATAGTTAAGCTGCTATCCACAAGTGTTTCAATTAGAAACCAGGTAGTCTGGGTCAGGAACCCCAACACCACGTCTTCTTTTGTAATATGAAGGTAACAGCAACAGATCCCACCTTAAAGGATTATCCGAGAAATTACACTGATGCATGAGCCATTTAGAGCAATGACTGATGGCCATTGTTTAAAAAGCTAAAACAAAGATATTTCTGGGTCTAAACGAAGGCAGCTATTGAAACCCTGGAAACCCTGTTGACGTAGTGGTTAAGTGCTGTGGCTGCTAACTAAAAGATCAGCAGTTCAAATCTACCAGGTGCTCCTTGGAAATTCTATAGGGTCACTGTGAGTTGGAATTGACTCGACAGCAACAGGTCTGGTTTTTTTTTTAATAGAAATCTGTTGGTACAGTGGTTAAGAGCTTGACTGCTAAGCAAAAGACTGGCAGTTCAAGTTTACAGAATGCAAATGGACTAAACGCACCAATAAAGAGAAGGAGAGTAGCAGACTAGATTAAAAAACATGACCCATCTATGTGCCACTTATGGGAGACACACGTCGGATTCCAAGACACAAACATTGACCACAACTCAAAGGTTGGAAAAAAATGTATCAAGCTAATAACATTCAGAAGAGAGTAGGAGTGGTAATACTAATCTCTGACAAAATAGGCTTTAAAGTTAAACCCACATATGGGATCAGGTGGGACACTATATAATGGTTAAAGGCTCAATACAGCAGGAGGACATAACCATGCTAAATATCTACACACCCAATGACAAGGCTTCAAAATACATAAAACGAATACTATTTGCACTGAAAACAGAAATACACAGTTCCATAATAATAGTAGCAGACTTCAATACACCATTCTCAGTAAAGAACAGAAGTATTTGTGTACCGGCAGAACACAGTCCACAGACACAAAAGATTTTTCCCTCTAGAAAAAGTATCAGCCTTCTTTGGTGGACTGTATGACCTCAGTGGTGGGTGGGTAGCTGTCAGGTTTTATTGGAGGATGGGTCTTAAATGTTTGTCTGTCTGAGTGACACTGTCAGAAACTGTATGTACTATGTTGATATTGTACCAAACAGGGTTATAATCCCTTTACATTTTCTAAGCTGTTTAAGCATCATACCACTCTTGTACAGTAGAATTAATGATGCTGTGCTATAGGGGAGGACTGAGGCCCAGAAAGGTCTGCTGTCTAGCCCAGGGTCCCGCAGCCCTGAGAGCTGAGACATGAAGTCAGGTGGTATCATGGATTGAATTGTACCTTCCTGCCCTAAATATATGTCCACTTGGTGAGGCCATGATCCCTATTATTTTGTGTAAGTCCTCTATTTTGTAACTGTAATTTTATGTTACAAAGAATATTAGAGTGGGATCCTTACACTGTTACCCAGGTGACATCCCTCATCCAATGTAAAGCGAGTTTCCCTGAGATCTCTCAAGACATAAAAAGGAGAAGAAAGTGAGCAGAGAGGGAACAACATACCACAAAGAAAGCAGTTCCAGGAGCAGAGTGCATCATTTGCATCCAGGTTACCTACTCTGGAAGCTCCTCGGGTAGGGGTTGGGGCGATAAGTGAGAAGGCCAATAGAGAAAACTTTCCCCTGGAGCTGATGCCCTGAATTTGTACTTTGGGGCTACTTTACTGTAAAGAAATAAATGTACCTTTATCAAAGCCCAAAAAAAGAAAACAGAAAAGAATTAGTTCCCAATCATTTAAAAAACTCCAAACAAGAAACAAGCATCACAATATGAAATAAGGAAATTTATTTCTGTGAGTTTAGGCAAGTTGTTTTTCTTTGTCTCCACTAGACAGTCTTCATTCATAAGATGAAAAATAGAAAAAAAAAATGCTTTTTTGTTCTTCAGCATCAAGATTATTATAAAAATTTCCTAGGGCTTTCATAACAAGTTACTGCAAACCGGTTGATTAAAACAATGGGAATATACTCTCTCTGTTCAGGAGGACAGGAGTATCTTTGTTATCTAGTGCTGCTGTAACAGAAACACCAGAAGGCAGTGACTTTAAAGGAACAGAGATTTATTCCTTTAGTTTAAAAGGCTAAAAAAATTGAATTCAGTTGGCTGTAGGGGAAGGCTCTATCTGTCAGCTCCGGGAGAAGGTCCTTTGTCATCAGTCTTCAACTGGTCTCGGAGCTTCTCAGTTCAGGGCTTCTATGTTCAAAGACTGTGTTCCCTTCCTGGTTCTTCATTTTTAATGGTAAGAGGTCCCTCTCCTCTCTGCTCACTTCTTTCTTTTGTATTTCAGAAGAATGTTACTCAAGACAAAGCCAAATTCTGTGGATTTAGTCCTGCCTAATTAACATAACTTGTATGTTATGCTTGTAACTCTGCCTTTTTAACATCACATAAGTTATGATTTAAGGATAATCACATCAGATCACAAAACAGCTGGACAAGCAGACAATACTGGGATCGTGGCCTAGCCAAGATGGCACATATTTCTGCAGAGACACAATTCAATCTAGGGCAAGTAGCTGGAAACCAAACACAGGATTCGTGTGGTGATTCTTTTAGAGGCTTTGGGAAAGAAACCATCCTTTTCCTCTCTCTCAGCTTCTGGTGACTCCTGGAAGTCTTTGGGGTTGCTTGGCCTGTCGATGCATAGATTTCTGTCTCTGGCTTCACACAACCTTCTCTTCTGCTTGTGTTCATTAGTGTTTCTTCTCTTGTAAATACACCAGTCATTAGATTAGAGTCCACCATAATCCATTATGACCTCATTTGCATTTGATGACATTTGCAAATATTCCATTTTTTAATAAGTTCAAATTCACAGATACCAGGACTTATAACTTGAACACATCTTTTTGGAGGGAACAATTCAACCTATATTAAATCAAAAGGAGCCTTGGCAGCACAGTGTTTATGCACTTGGCTGTTAACCCACTAACTCTCTGTAGGAGAAAAATGTGGCAGTCTGCTTCCAATGAAGATCAGATTCTTGAAAACACTACAGGGCAGTTTTACTCTGTTCTATACTGTTTTACTGTTCTACTTTGTTCTATTCTGTTACTATGAATAGAGATAAACTTTACAGCAACTGGAATTAAATCAAAAAGTATATTATGTAATTTACTAGTATAAATAAGTGATTTTAGACACTATTGTATTACATAATTTTAATTAAAAAGCATCTGGCTTCAAGGCAATTCCAATTCACAATGAGATTAGAATTATTATTTTGCTAATCGTGAATCATATGATTCTGTAAACAAATCACCAAATTTTCATCTCCATTTCTGAAGTATTGTAGAAATAAAGTAAAAATAGAAATCCAGCCACAACAATCGAAGCATGTTGTTTACCAAAACAAACATAAATAGGTATACACGCAATGAATTGACACGGGGGCTGCAAGAATGGGCTCACGCATAACAAGGATTGTGAGGATGGCACCGGACTGAGCAATGTTTCATTCTATTGTTTATAGGGTTGTCATGAATTGGAACTTACTTGATGGCACCTAACAACAACAATTACTTCAGCTAAAAGTAACTAAAGATTGGAAAGTTCTATGTGACTGTGTGTGTGTGTGCATGTGTACCTCTAGAACCTTGCTCTACTTAAGGAATACACCACAAAAATAAAACTGAGCAAAAGCAGAAAAAGACTAAAGAAAACAAAAACATAATTAAAAAAGTGAATAACAGAGTATACTAGAAATCTGATATTCAACATTTGTATATAACAACATTCCACTTTGTACCCATATAGAAATATCTGTTTTATAACCTTGGCACCATTCTGAAATGTTATTGCATGAAAAAAAGGTTTTGCTTTGTTTTGTTTTGTTTTTGCTGTAAGTATAATACAGATTAAAAGAGATTTATTTGAAAACATTTAGTGACTACCATACTCAGAAGCCTAAATTGTGCTATTTTACCATGTCTAAACTATAAGGAAATCACTGAAACTTTTACAGAAAGAAGGAAAACTCCAGGAAGCCTCCTAATAATTAAGCATTGCAAATTCATACAGCAATGGTAGTTCTACTTCTCATAGAAAAGTACTGAAATGCTGTTCATGGTTATTAAGATTTTGTACCTGTAGAAATGTATAAAAAACAATAGTATGAGGCTTATTATACCACTGATTCCATTTTACATGTAATACAAGTCTCACAGCAGATTGTTTAGACGTCAGAAAAGTTTCTTTGAAAGTCTTACCTTAAACAATAAAAAAAAGCCAACACTGCCATAGAGTCAGGTCTGACTCATATGGACCCTATAAACAGATTAGAACTGTCCAGTAGAGTTTCCAAGGAGTGCATGGCGGATTTGAACTGCTGAACTTTTGGTTAGTAAACATAGTATTTAACCCGCTGTGCCATCAGGGCTTCTAGACCTTAAACAATAAAAACTGATGAAGATCTCCCACTAAGGGAGTGTGACATTCTAAAGGAAGCATTTTTCTCTAGGATTCACGGTTCCTACTCACGGGTGTATGAACAGAATTTAGACGGCCTGTGCATGTAGAGAGGAAAAATGTTATGTTTTTATTTTCGCTAATCTCTGACTTAAATTTGTCATTTTCTTATAATGTCTTTTGTCAACGAACCACAATAGTATTAATAGTATCTATGAATTTTTCATGCTAGAAAGTATTTTCATATCACATTTCAATTCTTATAGATATTGTAAAACATTATTTATATTCATAATTTTTCAAAATGTTCAAAATTACTATTTGTTTTAAACATACATCTAGGTCTTATAATTTAGTGCATTCCAAAGCATTAAATACCACAAACAAAAGTGGTACCTCTCATTTCAATAACTAGTTAAATATCATTGATTTTATGTGTCATCCTCTGTATCCAAGTATGAGCACTTAAAACATTAAAAATTATTCTGAAAAGAAACTGATAAACTTGGCTAGATTGCCAATGTCTTCATGTAATATGCTGTTTTTTTTACTGTGCCACCTTGGCTAGGATAAACTGTACTTTCCAGAATTTCCTTCCCTTTATTTCAGTAAGGATAAACTACAGAAGACTATTCTGTGCGGTTTGATGGTGCAAGTGAAGTGTTGTCCACACTGCTTTTTACTTATAACACCAAGGCAAGGGCAGCAGGTGCCTTTGTTGATCAAAAGCTGCTTATCTTCTGGATCATTACATTTAACGGAAGGTGAGTCTGTGTTTTCGTCAGCTAGTGCTGCTCTAACAGAAATACAACAGAGTGGATGGCTTTAACAAAGCAAGGTTTATTCTTACACAATCTGGTAGGCTATGAGTCCAAATTCAGGATGTCTGCTCCAGGGGAAGGCTTTCCCCCTTATCGGCTCTGGAGAGAAGTCCAATATTGTATCAGTCTTTGTCCAGGGAACATCTTGGTGCAGGAAACTCAGGTCTGAAGGATGAACTCTTCTCCCGGTGCTGTTTTCTTGATAGTGTGAGGTGCCTGATTCTCTGCTTGCTTCCCTTTCCTTTTATCTCTTGTAGGATGTAAAGATTAAGGGTGGTACAGGCCATACTCCAGGGAAACTCCCTTCACAGTAGAGCAGGGAGATGATCTTATGAAGGGATTTACAGTCCCACCCTAATCCTTTAACACACAGCACAGGAAAATCACAAAATGGAGTACAATCATAAAATATCAGGAATCATGGCCCAGGCATGTCGCTAACACATATTTTTGGATGGATACAATTCAATACATGACAGTCTATAACTGCGTATGTAACTATTCTTTCTTCTCCAGGACCTTCTTTCATCTTTTCCTCGGCCAGATGTCTGTTTAGCTCTGTGGAGATCATCTCCTTTTGATTCTGAAATTTATGAAATTCAGTCCATTTTTGTTGGTTATGCTTGTTGGTTACAGCCTGTCATCACACTTTGACACTTTTCCTAACTGCCTGCCCTGCAGATTTCAAACTCCAGCATCAGACACAAAGATAACGGTTGCCTTATAGGTATTGTTTGACAGCAGTTATATAAACATTTACAACAATCCTAAATGTCTGTCCATTTGTCAGACTGTGGTAGCTTGCATAGTGTTGTGATTCTGGAAGCCATGTCACCAGTATTTCAAATCCAGCAGATGTCACCCCTGGTGGACAGGTTTCAGATGAGCTTCCAGACTAAGAAAGGCTAGGAAGAAGTACCTGGCAGAATACTTCTGAAAAAAAAATAGCCAATAAAAACATTACATATATCAGTGAAACATTGTCTGATATAGTACTGAAACATGAACTCCTCAAGGTAGAAGGCATTCAAACTACAACTGGCAAAAAACTGCCTCCTCAAGGTAGAGTTGAGCACAAAGATGCAGACGGAGGTAAGCTTTCTGGACTGTTATTTTCTGATGTTGTTCTCAATTCAAAATGAGAACAAATAACTACAAAAATCCATTAGTAATAAGAAAGTGAAACAGCTATGAATCTAGGAAAATTGGAAGTCATAAAAAAATGAAATGTGTAAACATCAGTATCCTTGGCATTAGCTAGCTGTAATGGACTCTGGCATTAACCATCTTGAACCAGTCATATGGCCCACTATACCAGGATGACAAATTAAAGAGAAACTGAGTTGCATTCATCCTCAAAAACAAAAGTTTTACAAGATAATTCCTGACATACACCATTACCATTGATAGGATCGTATACATACGTCTACAAGGAAGACAGAAAGACTATGGAAACGCTCGATATCATAAGTCAGAAGAACGTCAGGGGCTGACTGCAGAGCAGATCACCAACTGCATATATGCAAGTGCTAGTTGGTGCTGAAGAAAATTAGAACAAGTCCCCAAGAACCAAAATACAACCCTGAATATATCCCACTTGAATTTGAGAATACCTCAGATCTGATGCATTGAACACAATCTCAGACTTGATGCGTTGAACTCTAACAGCCAAAGACCAGACAAGTTGTGGAATGGTGTCAAGGCATCACACATTAAGAAAGCAAGAGGTCATTAAAGAGACAGGAAAGAAAGCAAAGATCTAAGTGAATGTCAGAAGACACTGTGAAGCTTGCTCTTGAATGCAGAGTAGATAAAGCAAAGGAAGAAATGATGAAAGGGAAGAGCTAAACAGAAGATTTCAAAAGGTGGCTCAAGTAGACAAAGTAAAATATTATAATGCAATATACGAGAACCAAGAAAGGAAACCAAAAATGAAGGTACTCTTGGCTTTTCTTCAGCTGACAGAAGTGAAGAAAAAATTCAGGCCTCCAGCTGCAGTGTTAAAGGATTCTACAGGCAAATTACTGAATGACACAGGAAGAATCAAAAGAAGATGGAAGGAATACAGGAAGTCACTGCACCAAAAAGAATTGATCAACGTTCAACCATTTCAGAGAGCAGCATAAGAACTGAGGGTACATATGAAGTCTCGACTGTACTAAGAGTTGAAAAACAAGGCTTCAGGTATTTATGGAATACCAACTGAGATGTTTTCACAAACATGCAGCAATGGAAGTATTTCCTCCTCTTTGGCAAGAAATTTGGAAGACAGTTACCTAGCCAACTGACCAGAAGAGACCTGTATTTGTGTCTGTTTGAAAGGTGATCCAACAAAAAAGGGAAAGTATCAAATAATATCATTAATATTACATGCAATTAAAATTTTTATAAAGATTATTCACAATTATTTCCAGTAGTATAGCAACAGTAAACTGCCAGAAATTCAAACTGGATTCATAAGATGACATGAAATCAGGGGTGTCATTACTGACATCAGATAGATCTTGGTTTAAAGCAGAGAATATCAGAAAGATATTTACCTGTGTTTTATTGACTACATAAAGGCATTCCACTGTGTGGATCATAACAAATGATGGATAACATTGCAAAGAATGGAAATTCCTTAACACTTAGTTGTGCTTATGAGGAACATGTACATGGACCAAGAGACAGTTATTTAAATAGAAAAAGGGAATACTGTGTGTTTTAACATACATGCACATGTGTGTGTGCATGCATGCTTGCCGATGTGCACATGCACGCGTGCAAGTGCACGCACGCATGCATGCACACACACACACGTAGCCTAGTAGTTAAGAGCTATGCCTGCCAACCAAACAGTCAGCAGTTCAAATCTACTAGGTGTTCCTTGGAAAGTCTGTGGGGGCAATTCTACTCTACCTGTAGGGTCACTATGAGTTAGAATCAACTTGATGGCAACATGACTGGTTTTTGATTTGGTGAGGTTTAAAGTTAGGAAAAGTGTAGTCAGGGTTGTGTCTTTTCACTGCACTTACTCAACCTGTATGCTGAGCAAATAATCTGAGAAGTTGAATTTTAAGAAGAACAAAGCATCAGGATTGGAGGAAAACTCATGAACAACCTGCAATATGCAGACAACAAAACCTTGCTTGCTGAAAATGAAGAGAACTTAAAGAACTTACTGTTGAGTAGCAAAGACTACAGCCTGAATGATGGATTATACCTTAAAACAAAGAATACAAAAATCCTCACAACTGGACCAATAAAAACATCACAAAAAACAGAGGAAAGATTGAAGTAGTCAAGGATTTTATTTTACTTGCCTCCAGAATCAAGCAGTTAAGAAAATGAAGAATGCATTCCACTAGGCAAATCTGCTGCAAAAGATCTCTTTCAAATGCTAAAAAGCAAAGACATCACTTTAATGACTTAGGTGGGTCTGACTGAAGCCAAGATGTTTTCAATCACCTCACATGTATGTGAAAGGCAAACAGTAAATAAGGAAGAACAAAGAAGAATTGATACCTTAGAATTATGGTGCTGGTGAAAAATAATTCATATACCATGCATAGACTTCCAGAAGAACAAACAAATCCTTTGGAAGATGTACAGCTAGAACTGTTTCTAAAGGAAAGATAGTAAGACTTTGTCTCAAGTATTTTGGATATGACAGATCAGTCCCTGGAGAAAAGGACAACTTACTTGATAAATAGAGTGTTGGTGAAAAAGAGGAAGCCCCTCAATAAGATAGATTGACATAGTGGCTGCAACAACAGTCTCAAGCGTAACAACGACTGCGAGGGTGGTACAGGACCAGGCAGTGTTTCTTTCTGTTTCCTTCTTGGGTGTGCTATGAGTCAGAACCCATTAGAAGGTACTAACCAACAACTTACAACAAACTCTTATAATACACGTACAAATTCTAGTTGTTCAACTTCTCTAGTTGAATAATAATAATAATAAAACCATTGCCATTGAGTCAATGCTGACTCATAATGACCCTATAGGACAGAGTACAATTGCCTCATAGAGTTTCCAAGGAGTGCCTGGAGGATTTGAACCACTGACCTTTTGGTTAGCAGCCATAGCACTTAACCACTATACCACCACGGTTTCCACTCTAACTGAATACTAGTTGATAACACAGTATTCACTGTTGATTCTGACTTACAGTGACAACCTGTACAACACAAAAATCATATTAAAAACTCTGCTTTAAAGCAAATTTTCAAGTTATGATGTAATGATGAAAGTCATTAAATTAGCTAACACTGAGTCTAATTTCAAAAGTAATGAGTGGCTGAAATTTTCTGGTTATAAGAGTATATATGTGTTGACTTCACAGCAAAATAATTTGATCTCTTTTTTAATTTTGTCATACATATAATGTTTCAAGGCGATGAATATGAGAAAGACAAAACTGAAATGGAAAGGAAAAAATGAAAAGATCTACTCAAAGAGATGTGCTCGGATGAAAAATATATGATGTGAAATTTTTTTGACAATCTGTGTAGTAATTGAGGTTAGGTATCAATGTTTCTAACTCATCTGTAATTAGAAAAATGACTAGTAATGTGTTTAGCCGTGTAAAACTTAGATTACCAAGTGTATAACGATTCCAAGCCATGAGTTTTAGGAAGACAAATCTGAAATGGGGAAAGAAAAAAGAAAAAAATAAATTACCGGCAATGTTCATTTAAAAGAGCGAAAAAATTATACTTTCAGAATGAAATGCTGAGAAACATTTCAAACTAAACACAAGACAAGTGCATATAATTAGCTCAATCATTTCCTTTTTGTCTCCAAAGAAACTAGAAGTTTTTGTTCCATTGCCAAACCAGAAAAGATTCCCTTATGCAGGTTCAGTATTTGAAACATGGCTGAAGCTAGACTCGTACAGAGAATTATCACACCACATTTAAATGCCTGCATGTATTATTATCAAGCAACATTTTTCTTTCAACATCCTCAGAATACTACAGATGGAAGTTTAAAATCATATTATTATACAAGGTGCCAATGCCAAAGGAGACTGGAATTAGTGATAAAGCTGAAATAGCAGTCTGAAAAAGTTTGTCATGATATCAGAAAATTGATACTTATGGACCACTACATACCCACTTAGATTTTGAAGCAGTTCATTTCACTTATTAGTTAATCACTTATTAATGTTAACATTTAATGTTTTTCATTATTAGAACATTTAATGTTAAGAGAGATTGTAGGCTATATAGAAAGATGCTATCTATCTAAGGCTGCATTAGTTTCTGTAATTTTGTGTATTCACCAAAACATTATTAAAAACCTTCTATGTTGATAGTGACCTATTGAAATAAAATCTTTTTAAGTCTATTTTTTTGGTAAAGTCTCTCTCACTGTTTCAAATAAATATGGTATGACATACTGTAACAAAATGAATGACACGAGGTCTATTAAAAAGGAGTGGTACACACAACCATTACCAATATCAAGTCCAGAACAGGACAAAAGGTGAATTAATTAATGTGCATGTTAATAATAAAGTCACATTTGTTAATCATGTTGAGAAAACAGATTAGATTTTGTCACAATTAAGGAAAACTTTTTTTAAAAAAAATAAACTACTCTAAGGGAATTTTGTTAATAATGTGCTTTACAAGGCAGTATAAGAAATATATATAATGGAATTTTAAAAATTTCTGAAAATGGAGAACTTAACACTTTTTAATTTTGTTGCATTTTATATCCTGGAAGCCTAAGGATGCAGATGATAGTAATTAAGAGCAGAGAATAAGATATCTTTCTTCAAATCTCAAGTGCCATTGCTGCAACTGAAAAGAAGGAATGCTGGATAAAAAAAATCACTATTTTAGGAATTGATGTTCACTGTATTGATCTCTATTCTATATACATATCTCTAACTGAAAGAAACTGTGGACTTTCCTTCTAGAGATGTCTAACCTTTACACTTACTCATTTGCACTGTGTTAATCCAAAATCCAACCCATTGCCTTTGAGTTGTTTCCAATTACCTCCAGCATTGTAAGGCTGTCATCCTCAGGGGAGCAGACTGCCACATCTTTTTCCCTCGGAGCAGCTGATGTGTTTGAATGGCTGATGTTATTATTAGTAGTCCAGTGCTTACACCACTGCAACAACAGGTTTCTTGCATCTGTATTATAACATTTGTTTTCCCTTTAAAAATGTTAAGAGCTCTACTCCAAATTAGACAAAAAAAAAAAAAAAAAAAAAAGCTGCCATAATTCACTAGTGTACCTCATAGAATGAGAAAGAACAGAGGAGGGGACAAGGCCAACACGACAGACTAGTTATACATCTCCTTGATTCCCTCTGAGAACTAAGGCCTAGAAAAATAATTAAATGAAGCAGTGTGGACAGTCTGGGAGCCCAAGATCAGGTGACAGGAATAGGAAAACTACCTTTGTCAGGGGTAAGATGGCAGCATACTGAGTCTGGCTTCTGTTGGCACAGCTGAGAGGCTTACAGGTATGGATGTCATTTTTGTTAACCAGAAGACTGGGACTAGGACTGCTGAGTCCGAGAGCCTGGCAGGGGCTGGCTGCTTACTGAGCTGCAGTGCCTAAATAAACAGTGTCTTTCTCAGCAGAGAGGCTGTGCTTGAGACAGTCACATCTAGAGAACCCAGTAGTGGCTGGCAATTGAGGATGCTAGTGCCCCTCCCTACTCTCTTATCTGAGCTGCACCGTAGATACTGCTGGCTCAGCACAGAAGAGGTGGCTCAGGCAGGCCACCATCTTGGTCAGCTAAGAGGCAGAGTTAGTCACGCCTGAGGACCCAGCTGGGGCTACCTGCCTTGCTGAGCAACTATGCCTGTCTGGACAGCACCTCTTCTAGTAGAAAAGCTCAGCCACACCACAGCACCTACTGGTGGGCCCCCGAGAGACTGTATAATATATATATATATATATATATATATATATGTTTTGTCAACCTGGAGGCAGGGCCTGCTACCCCTGAGGGCCTGGCTGATATCAGCTGCAGCGCCTCTCTCAGAAAAATAAACTGGTGGCTGGAGGCCGAGTATGGTGGCACCTTTACCCTTCTCTTCTTTCAGCCATGTCATAGTATCTGCTGAAAGGTCCCCAAGAGAGTCCATAAGTAACGCATCATCTTGTAAGCCAAGAGATAGGACATGACACCCATGACAGCCCAGCTGCCATTGGCTGCCACTGGATAGCACCTCTCTCAGAAAAGCAGTTTGTAAAATAAGCACATGTAGAGAATGCAGTGGTGGCTGAGTGTGGCAGCACTAGTTCCAACTCCTTTCACTGAGCCACACCAGAGCACATATTGATAAGCCCCTGAGGCACTGTGTAATTAGGGTGCCATTTTTGTCAACCTGGATACAGGGCCTGCCACCCCTGAGAGACTGGTTGATATTAGCTGCAGCGTCTCAGCAGGAAAGCAGTTTTTGAGATCAGTGTATCTAGAGTACGCAATGGTGCCTGACAGCTGAATGTGGCCACACCCCTCTCTTCTGCCTTCTTTGAGCTATGCCATAGTGTTTACTGGTGTGACTTCAGAGAGTTGGCACAAGCAGGTGGCCACTTTTATCAGCCAGGAGGTGGGGCCTAACACCTCCAAGGGCCCAGTTGGGGCCAGTCACCAGGTTGAGCAGCATCATGGGGCTGGACAGTGTTTCTCTCACCAGAGAAGCCATACATAAGTCAGCTGCACCTAGAGAAGGCAGTGGTAGCTAGTGGCCAAGTCTAGAAGTGTCCTGACTAACTTCCTTCTTAGAGCTACACTACAGCTGCCATCGGTGCAAGATTGGAGAAGCTGAACAGCTTTTTGATGGCATGAAGACAACAAACAATATCTAACCATTTAAAGAAATAGAACAACATGGCTCTAGGAAACTCCCAAAATATAATTTCTGAAATTATAAGAGATAGAATACAAAAGAGTCATGTGGAGAGCTGTTCTAGAGATTAAACAAAATACAGCAGAACAAAATGAAAAATTAAGTAAGCTTTATGAACTGCTAGAACATCACTGATCTGCAATTCAGTAGATCAATAATAAACTTACAAGGCTAGACAATGCAATGCAAAGCCGAAAGAGCAGGTTTGAAGAAACAGAATGCAGAATTAGCAAGATTCAAGATAAAGCAATTGACACCAACACTTATGAGTAGAAATCAGATAAAAGAAGCAAGAAATATGGAGAAATATTAAGAAGCATGTGGAACTCTACCAAGAGAACAATCTACAAGTAGTTGGAGTTCCTGAACAGGGAGGGATAGCAGAAAATATAGACAGAATTGTTGAAGAGTTGCTGACAGAAAACTTCCCTGACATGTAAGAAGAGAACATAGCTACACAAGATGCTTACCTAACTCTACAAAAGGTAGACCCCTAAAGAAAAACACTAAGACATATTATAATCAAGTTTAATGAAATGAAACATAAGGAGAGGCCCTCAAAGGCAGACAGCCTTAAAGCAAAACTAATGTACAAAGAGAAGCCTTGTCGGTTGTCCTCTGTCTTCTTGGTAGAAATTTTGTTGGCAAGAAGGCAGTGAGATGATACATAAAGACCTTGAAGGAGAAAAATTTCCAATCAGAATTTACATATCCTGCAAAATTGCCCCTCAGATACGACAGTGAAATTAAGATATTGTCAGATAAACAGAAGTTTAGTGTTTTTGAAAACCAAACAAAAATTACAAGAAACACTTGAAGGTCTTCATTTAGAAAATCAATAACATCAGATATATGCTCAAGGATACAATGCAGCACACAGCATCCAGAGTCCTTAAGGAAGTGACAGAGCTCAATCAAAGCTAAATATTAAAATTAGGGACACAGATACCTTAACATATAAATTATGACATCATGACACTATAAAGTGAGATATATTACAGTATTTATAGCCCTTTCAGATGGAGAAGTTGAGATATACAGAAGTTAAAGACTGGTTTAAACTTAAGACATTAAGGGGGAGCAAAGGTTCAGGTGCAAAGAAAACTAACAATATTACATATTAAAACAAGAAACATAATACAGATGTCTCAAAAGACACAACACTGACATCGAAAAGAACAAGAAAACTCAAAAAGAAAAATGACCCAGAACAGAATATTAGGTGGAACAAAGAAAATGACAACAAAGCAAAAATAAAGGCACCAAAATGACAGCACTAAGTACATATCTATCAATAATCACACTGAGTGCAAATGGATTGAATACTTCAATAGACAGATAGTAACAGCTTGGACCAAAAGATGTCATACATCTATGCATTGCTTACAAGAAACACACCTTAGACTCAAAGATATAAATGCACTGAAAATCAAAGGATGGAAAAATATAAACCAAGCTAACAACATACAAAGAAGAGAAGGACTAGCAATACTAATGTCAGATAAAATAGATTTTAAAGTAAAATCTACCATCATGGACAAGGATGGTCACTATTTATTTCTTATTTCAATACACAAGCAGGATATACCAATACCAAATAATTAGGCACCCCATACCAGAGCACTTGGCTGGCTTTGGCCACACCAGAACATACAAATACATTGAACAAACACTAACAACATTGAAAAAGGAGGTAGATCCCTCCACAATAATAGTAGGAGACATCAACACTCTACTTTCAGTAGGACAGATCACCCAGAAAAAAAACTCAGTAAAGATACACAAGAACTTATTGAGACAATCAACCAACTGGACCTCATTGACACAGATAAAACATTTTACCCCAAACAGATAAGTATACCTTATTTTCCAATGCACATGGAGCATTCTCCAGAATAGACAACACATTAGGCCATAGAGCAAACCTCAAAAAAGTCCATTGAGTATACATACCATAGTTTACCTATCCCTTCTTCTGTTGTTGGGCATCTGGGTTGATTCCATCTTTTTGCTATTGTGGACTGTGCTGCGATAAACATTCTTGTGCAAAAAAAAAAAAAAAAATCCAAACCATTGAATTATTACAAAGCATCTTCTCAGACCACAAAGCCATAAAACTTGAAATCAATAGCAGAAAAAAATATGAGCAGAAATTCAAACTCATGGAAACTGAACAACACCTTGCTCAAAAATCCATGAGTTATAGAAGAAATCAAAGATGCAATAAAGAAAATTGTAGAACCAAACAAGAATGAAAAACACATTTTACCAGGACTTGTGAGATATAGTGAAGAAGTGCTTAGAGGTCAATTTCTCTCTATAAATGCACACACTCAGAATGAGGACAGGGCCCAAGTCAAAGAATTAACCCAACAATGTAAAAAAATAGAAAGAGAACAACAAAAGAACCTCTGACCAACAGAAGGAAACAGATAGTAAAAACTAGAGCAGAACTAAACAAATTCAAGAACAGAAAAGGATTGAAGGAATGAATAAAACCCAAAGTTGGTTTCTGTGAGAAGATTTTTAAAAAATCATAAACCACTGGCTAAACTCACAAAAGAAAAATGGGAGAGGAAACAAACAACCAAATAAGAAATGAGATGTGAGCTGGCACAACATACTGAACCAAAATTAAAAACATCGTAACAGAATACTACAAGAAACTGTACTCTAACAGATTGGAAAACCTGAAGGAAATGGACAAATTTCTAGATTCACATCACCTACCAAAATTATCACAAGGAGAAGTAGAACAACTTAATAAACCCAGCAAAAAGAAGAGACTGAAAAAGTAATAATAATAAAACTACCAACCAAATAAAGTCCTGGCCCAGACAGATTCACCAGAGAATTCTACTAAATGTTTAGACGTGTTAGTTCCAATACTATTGAGACTGTTTCACAGCATAGAAAAGGATGCAATACTCTCAGATTTATTTCATGAAGCCAGCATAACCCTGATACCAAAGCTAGGAAAAGATCCCACCAAAAAAATTACAGACCAGTATCACTCATGAACCTAGATGCAAAAGTCTTCAACAAAATCCTTGCCAATAGAATTCAACAACATATCAAAAAATAGTTCATCATGACCAAGTTGGACTCATACTAGGGATGCAGGGCTGTTTCAGCATCAGGAAAACAATTAATGTGATCAACCACATAACACAAAGGATAACAATCACTTGATTTTGTCAATTGGTGTAGAAAACACGTTTGACAAAGTCCAACACCCATTCGTGTTAAAAACTCTCAGCAAAATAGGAATAGAAGGGAAATTTCTTAATGAAATAAGGGGCAAAGGTAGCTGCCCAAATCATCCTGAATGGAGACAGACTGAAAAAATTCACCCTGAGAATGAGACCTAGACAAGGATGCCCACTGTCAACACTTCTTTTCAACATTTTGGTAGACGTTCTGGCCAGAGCAATCAGACAAGACAAAGAAATAAAGGCATTTGTGTTGGTAAGGAAGAAGTAAAAATATCACTATTGGCAGATGATATGACAGTATGCACAGAGAATCCTAAAGAATCCATAAATAAACTACTGAATTAATAGAAGAGTTCAGCAAATTACCAGGCTATAAGATAAACATAAATAAATTAGTATGATTCCTTTATACCAAGAAAGAGATCATCAAAGAGGAAACTAGCAAATTAATACCATTTACTATAGCCCCCCAAGAGTACAAAATACTGAGGAATAAATCTAACCAGAGAAGAGACCCATACAGAGAAAATTACAACACACTACTGCAAGAAACTAAGACACTTACTTAAGTGAAAGAATCTGCCTTGTTCATGGATAAGAAGACTTTACATTGTGAAAAAGTTTGCTTTACCCAAAGGAATCTACATACACAATGCAATGCCAATACAAAGTTCAGTGTCGTTTTTTAACAAGGTGGAAAAACAAATCACCAACTTTGTCTGGAAAGGGAAGAAATTCAGATAAGTAAAGCACTACTGAAGAAGAGGAATATAGTGGCAGGCATCACATCACTGAACCTCAGAACGTACCACACTGCCATGATAGTCAAAACAGCCTGGTGCTGGTACATATAGACCAAGGGAACAGAATTGAGATCCCATAAATACCACCACCCTCCTATGAACAGTTGATACTTGACAAAGGCCCCAAAGTTGTAAGCTGGAGTAAAAACAGTCTCTTTAACAAATGGTGCTGGCAGAATTGGACATCTATCTGCAAAAAAACTGAAACAAGATCCATATCTCACACCTTATGCAAAAACTAACTCAAAATGAATCAAAGATTAAATATCAAACCTAAAACGATAATGATCATGCAAGAAAAAAATAGGGTCAACAGTGGAAGTTCTCATACATGGCTTAGACAGGCTACAAAACCTAACAATGCACACACAACCAAAGAGAAAATTGATAAATTGGAACTACTAAAAAGTCAAACACTTATGCTCATCCAGACTTTATCAAGATAACAAAAAGCCTACCTACAGAAGTAGAAAATAATATTTGAGAACTACATGTCAGATCAACACCTAATTTCCATAATCTACAAGATACTGCAAAATGTCAACAAGAAAAAGGTAAAGAACCAAATTGAGCAATGGTCAAAGGAGATGGACAGGTATTTCACCAAAGAAGACATCCAGGCAGCCAATAGACACAGGAGGAAATGCTCATGATCATTAGCTATTAGAAAAATCCAAATCAACACTACGTAGAGATACCATCTCACCACAACGTTGGCCATAATCCAAAAAACACAAAACAACAAATGCTGGAGAGGCTGTGGAGAGATTGGAACTCTTCTACACTGTTGGTGGGAAGGTGAAATGATACAACCTCTTTGGAAAGTTATTTGGCACTTTCTTTTTTTTTTAATTTTTATTTAACATGACTGAGTGAAAATTTACATTCCTGTATAAATTTACATGCCCACCTATATGCAGCTTCCACTGCTCTCCCTGTCCGGTGACAGCACACTATTCCTCTCTGCTCCATACATGTCTCATCCTCCCAACAGCCTCCTTTCCCCTCCTCTCTATCCACCCCGCTTCCTCCAGCCAGAAGTCAACAAGATGATATCCTATAGAGATATAGAACCATAAAGTGCTTCCAATATATGGTCACTCTGCATTGCCAAGTCCAATCCATTCCTGTCCAAAGAGTGGACCTTTGTTATAATTTATGGGAAAGGGCAGCATCAGGGCTGGGGGCCATGCTCTCAGAAGAACCCCAAAACAGCTGGACCATCAATTGAGGTCTTTTAGTGGAGATCTCATGATGTACCCCTTTTTATTCTTGTGTTGTATTTGGCACTTTCTTAAAGACCTACAAATAGAAATACCATATGATCCAGCAATCCCACTGCTTGAGCAAATAAAGGTAGTCACAAGAATAGATACATACACATGAATATTTATTGCAGCACTCTCCACAATAGCAAAAAGATGGAATCAACCTAGGTGCCCATCAGCAGATGAATGGATAACAAACTATGGTATACATACACAATGGAACACTATGCAGTGATAAAGAACGATAATGATTTTAGGAAGCATCTCATAAACTGGTTTCAACTAGAAGACAAGCTTAGTGAAATCAGCCAGCTGCAAAAGGACAAGTATTGTATGATACCTCTGCTAAAAGGACTTAAAAACAGACTTATGTACAGAAGAAAAGACTCTTTGTTAGCTACAAGGGTGCGGGAGAGAGAGTTGGTGTTTTAGTCAGCTAGTGCCGCTCTAACAGAAATACCACAGAGTGGATGGCTTTAACAAAGAAAGATTTATTCTTACACAGTCCGGTAGGTTGCAAGTCCATATTCAGGGTGTCCGCTCCAGGGAAAGACTTTCCCCTTGTTGGCTCTGGAGGAAAGTCTGGTATTGCATCAGTCTTTGTCCAGGGAGCGTCCTTACGCAAGAACCTCTGGTCTGAAGGATGCGCTCTGCTCCCAGTGCTGCTTGCTTGATGGTAGCGAGGTTCTCAAATTGTCCTTTGTTTCTTTTTCCTTTTATTCCTTGCAAGCTAAAAGCATTAAGGGTGGGGCAAGCCATACTCCAGGGAAACTTCCCCCACAGCAGGAATTCACAGCCCCACCCTAATCCTTTAACATACAGGTTAGCAAAACCACACAATGGAGGACAGTCCCAAGATACTGGGAGCCATATCCCACCCATGTAGCTGCAACATTTTTGGGGGGGCACAATTCCAACCATGACAGTTGGTCATAGACTAAATAGTAGATTGGAATTTGGTTAGGTGAAAGCAGTAACGGGCAGAGCAGTATAACTGGACTACACTATAAACTGAAAAGTTTTCTAAACTCAACCCAATATTTCAAAGGATAGAGTAGCAGAGACAGGGTTGTGGGAACAATATTTTCAAGGTATAGTGGGGTCAACTGGCATAACTAGTCTTTTGCTAAAAGAATCTTCTGCATCTCATATTGGTGAGTGGTGTTTAAGACATATTGGTAAGTGGTGTTTAAGCTAGCAAGCTGCCATCTGAGGTACACTAAATGGTCTCAACCCATCTGGAACAGATTATGACCGAGACATTAAAGGCACAAGGGAAACTGAGCCTGGGAGACAAAAGGACCCATATGAAGGGAAGACTGTATCAGCAAGAACCTGTATCAGAAGAACCCGATGGTGCCTGGCCATCACTAAAGGCAGCTGTGATGGGGGATATAACATAGAGTAGCTGAAGAGATATGAAAAAAACAGGTGTGAAGTTCAAGAACTGTACTAAAAGACCAGAATTGATGGCCTGACAGCCGGGAGGGTCCCCTAGGAGCATGGTTCCCACACTTGCTGCCAGTCCTGACCAGAAACCAATAGTGAGGTTAACTCTTCAGACAAGAATGGACTGGACTCAGGTCTCACTGTGAGCATGTGTTGCATATGCTTTATGATTTTGTGCATTTATAGGAGACCGCCCTACTGGCTTCTTTCTAGATGGAAGAGGAGAGGATAGAGAGGAGGGGACAGGTGTTCATTAAAAAGATACTGGAAATAAAGAGTGAAAAGGAGAAGCATGCTGTCACAGGGTGAGAGCAGATCGAGTTCCAGATAGACAGTCATACAAAATTGACTTGGACTGTAACTTTCCCTTGATTGTAATAAAAAAAGGGGGGCAGAGGAATTATGCTAATTTTTCATAGTTCTACTTCAAAACCATGTTCACTTAGCAGGTACTTTACAGTGAAGTTTCAATCAAATTATGCTCAGTAAGAGTGACAAATTAAGGTTTCACTGAGGTGATGGTATACACTGTATTTTCAAGATCTTCAGTCACAATCTTTAAAACAAAGACATATAAAATTTTCTTTTAACTATTTAGGGCTCCTTCCTAACAAAAATTATCAGCCTCCTCACAGGTACCTCAAGTTCTGATGACTAATAGAATGGTTCACAAGATATGTTAAATAAGTATATGTGTTGAGTAAGTGAATACATTCATAACCTTTAGCTTTCACAGTGAAATATCTGTTTCCCAAACCTGCTATTTATAATATACAGGTACTTATGTAATTAGATTTTAAAAAAATCTGCTCTTCAGATATTCACTAAAAAACCTTTTCAAGAATTGTCAGCCATAAAAGTCCTATCAGAAGTCTCCTGGGGACAATTGATATTCAAGATAATTGTATATATAATAAAGCTACCAACCATTTACTCCTCAGGATACTCCAGGATATTACCCTGTGATGTCAGATAATTAGAAACCTGTCAAAATCACTAGGCTTCCTGGTGTAATTGCATTTAAATTTTGTTCAGGGTGTCTACCCAAGACTCATACAAGCAACAACTGTGTGTGGAATATATTTCCAATATTTTACAAAGTTGTGCATTATTCTATTGTTCAAATGAATAAGCACTTTGACAACACGTGCAGAAAAACACTTTTCTTGATACATTGCTATCATCTTTCCCTGATAAGGTGGGCCTGACAAAATCAAAGTTGTATGTTGAAATGCTTGTCAATACCTTTGTTTTGTTTTGACAGGAGAAATCCCCCTGTCCTATTTAGAACTTGACTCCCACCTTTCATTATCTGCTGATGGTTTGGGGACTCACAGTCTATATCTTTTCTGGCAGTCAACACAAATGATTTCTGTATTACATATTTAACAAAAGGTTTAAGAAATATATTGTGATATGTACTAAAAATACAATGGTAAAATAGACCTAAAAATAATTATGAGATATTAATTCATATCATTAAAGTCAATGTTACCATTGTACTCTATTACAGTGGGTTTAATGGCCCCCAAGATAATCTACATGTACAAGTTACACTGTTATTGATGATATTCTTTAAAGGTTACTGGCAACTTTTTAAAATTTATTTGTTACAGTTATAAAGATAAAGATAACACAACATTTTACAATTTAACATTTCACATATTCAGTTCAGGGACATCAGTTATATCAATTATGCTGTGCAACCATCAGTAATATTTTTTGCCAAATTTTCCCTTCTCAGAAACAAAAACTCTAATTTTTTATTCTAAATAACATCTCGTTGACACGTATGTCTGTGTCTTCCATTCTTTTTTTAATATGCTTAAGTGAAAGTATAAAATCCAAATCTATTTTCCATGTCCACCTATCTGCAGCTCCAACTGCTGTCCTCACCCAGTGACAGCACAATCCTCCTTTTCACTCTGTATTTCTAGTACCCTCTTAGTAAGCACCTGTCCCCTCCCCTGCACCACCTTCTCTTCTATCTAGAAAGAAGCCAGTACAACAGCCTCTTATAAATGTATAGAACCGTAAAGTACACACACCATATGGTTACACAGTGTCCCTGAGTCCAGTCCTTTCTGTATGAAGAGTTGATTTCAGTACTGGTTTCCAGTCAGGGCCAGCTGCAAGTCTAGCAATCATGTTTCCAGGGGACCCTCCAGGCAATCAGGCCATCAACTGTGGCCTTTCAGTCGAGTTCTTGAACTGTTCCCGTCCGTCTTTATCTCGTGTTGCCTCAGGGACTCTACATTGTGTCCCCCAACATGGCTGCCTTTGACAGTGGCTGGGCACCATCTGGTTCTTCTGGTCTCATGCTGACACAGTCTGCCGCTTATCTGGGTCCTTCTCTCTCTTGGGCTCTTTTTAACTCATGTCTTTTTTTTTTCCTCAGTCATTGAGTGTTCCAGATGAGTTGGGACCATTTGGTGTACCTCAGATGGTAGCTTGCTAGCTTTTAAGACCCCAGACACCACTAACTGATATGAGGTGCAGAACACTCTCTTAGTAAAAGGGTAGTTGTGCCTATCAGCCTAGTTGTCCCCTGAAAACATGATTCTCAGCCCCCTGTCTCTGCTACTCTATCCTTTGAAATACTGGACTGAGCTTAGAAAACCTTTCAGTTTATGGTGCAGTCCAGTCACGTTGATCTGCTCTCTACTGTATACTGTCATTGCTTTCACCTATCCAAATTCCTACCTATTATCTAGTCTATGAACAACCCTGTCTCCCTCCCTACCATTGTAGTCACCACAGATTCTTTTCTTCTGTACATAAGTCCATTTTTAAGTCGATTTTTAAGTCCTTATAAGCAGAGGTCTCAAGATTGCTTGTCCTTTTGCAGTTGACTGATTTCACTCAGCATAATGTCTTCTAGTCGAAACAAAGTTATGAGATACTTCCTAAAATCATTGTTCTTTATCATTGAATAGTGTTCTATAGCTTGTTCGTTCAATCATCTGTTGATGGGCACTTAGGTTGATTCCATCTTTTTGCTATTGTTGAGAGTGCTGCTATAAACTTTCATGTGGAATTGTCTATTCATGTGACAGCCTTTATTTCTGTAGGATATATTCTGAGCAGTGGGATTGCTGAATCATATGGTATTTCTATTTCTAGCTTTTTAAGAAAGTTCCAAATAACTTTCCAAACAGGTTGTATCATTTTGCATTCCCTCCAGCAATGTAAGAGAGTTCCAATCTCTCCACAGCCTCTCCAGCATTTGTTGTTTTGTATGTCTTGAATTATGGCCAAACTTGCTGGTGTGAAATGGTATCTCATTGTAGTATTGACTTGGATTTCTCTAATAATTAATGACCTTGAGCATTATCTGTTAGCTCCTTGGATATCGTTTTTGGTGAAGTGCCTGTTCATGTTCTTTGCCCATTTGGGGGGTTATTTGTTTACTTTTTGTTGAGGTTTTCAAGAATGCTGTAGATTATGGAGATTAGAAGCCAATCAGATTTTTGGTTGGCAAAAATATTTTCCCATCTGTAGGTGGTCTTTTCACTCTCTTGATAAAGTCTTTGGATGATTTGATTTTTAGAAGATACTGTTTATCTATTTTCTATTCTGTTGTTTGTGCACTGTTTGAGGTACATTGTAGTTTGTCTATGCCATTTATTAGGGCTCCCAGTGATGCCCCTATTATTTTTGTACTAAGATTTTCATTGTTTTAGGTTTAATATTTGGGTCTATGATCCATCTTGATTTAGTTTTTGTGCATGGTGTGAGATATGGATCCTCTTTCATCGTTTTGCAGATGGATAACCAGTTTTGCCAACACTGTTTGCTGATGACATTACGTTCTCCTCAGTTCACAGATCTTTCAGCTTTGTCAAATATCAGCTGCTCAAAGGTTGATGGAGTTATATTTGGGTTCTCTATCCTGTTCCATTGATCTATGTGTCTGTTTTTGTACCAGTACCAGGCTGTTTTGACTACTGTGGCAGTGTAGTAGGCTCTCAAATCACATAGTGTGAGGCCTCCTACTTTGTTTTTCTTCTTCAATAATACTTTAGTTATCCTGGGCTTCTTCCCTTTCCATGCGAAGTTAGAGATTTTTTTTCCCATCTCATTAAAAAATGACACTGGAATTTGTATTGGCATTGCAGTGTATCTGTAGATAGCTTTGGGAAGAACAGACATTTTCACTATGTTAGGTTTTTTTCTGTCCTTTAGCAGGGCGGGTTTCTCCACCTATGTAAATATTTTGGTCTCTTGGAGCACAGTTTTGTAATTTTCTTTGTATAGGTCTTTTACCTCTCTGGTTAGATTTATTCCTAGTATTTTACCTTCTTGGTGGCAACTGTGAATGGTATTGATTTGGTGATTTCTTCTTTGATGCTCTCTTTGTTGGTGTAAAGGAATCCAACTGGTTTATTTATATTTATCTTATATTCTGATATTTTGCTGAACTCTTCTATTAGATCTAATATCTTCTTTGTGTATTCTTTAGGGTTTTCTATGTACAGGATCATATCACCTGCAAATAGAGATATTTTTACTTCTTCCTTGCCTATGTGGATGCCATTTGTTTCTTTAGCTCATCTAATTTCTCTGGCTAGGAAGTCCAGCACAATGTTGAATAAAAGTGGTCGTAATGGACATCCTTATCTGCCTCCTGTGCTTAAAGGGAATGCTTCCAGTTTTTCTGGCTGTTGGCTTTGAATAGATGCCCCTTATTGCGTTGAGATATTGTCCTTCTGTTCTTATTTTTTTGAGAGTTTTTTTTTAACACAAATTGGTGTTAGACTTTGTCACATACCTTTTCTGCATCAATTAATAGAATCAGGTCATGCGTATATTTTGTTTAATTTGTGTTGTTAATTACACTGACCGTTTTGCTAGTAGTGAGCCATCCCTGCATCCCTGGTATGAATCTGACTTGATTATGGTAAATCATTGTTTTGATATGTTGTACTGAATTCTACTGGCTGAGATTTTTACATCTAGGTTCATGAGAAATATTTGTCTGTAATTTTCCTTTTCTGTACAATATTTACCTGGCTTTGTTATCAGGGCTATGCCAGTTTCATAGAATGAATTTGGACATATTCCCTTCTTTTCAATGCTGTGAAAACTTTTAATAATAGTAAATTAAAAGTTTAGTAGAATTCTGAGTGAAGCCATCTGGATGGGGACTTTTTTGGGTTGGGGATTTTTAAATTACCTTTCAATCTCATCTTATGTGATGGATTTATTAAGTTGTTCTGCTTCTGATTGTGTAAGTTTTGGCAGATACTTTGTTCCTAGATAGGTTTTCAAATTTATTAGAGTATAATTTTTCATAGTATTCTGAAATTTCTTTTTTTAATTTCAGTTAGGTCAGTTGTAATATTGCCCATCTCATTTCTTAGATATTTGTTTGCTCTCTTGTTTTTCTTTTGTCAGTTTGTTCAGTGGTTTGTCAATTTTGTTGATCTTCTCCAAATTCCAGCTTCTTTCAGTTTTAGTCTCTTATTCATTTAGTTATGCTCCAATTCTTTTTCTATTATGATTGAGGAGAAGTATACAATCCAAATCAATTTTGCATGCCCATCTATCTGCAACTTTATCTGCTCTCTTCACCCTGTGACAGCACACTCCTCCTTTTCACTCTTTACAACTAAAATCCTCTTAACAAACACCTGTCCTCTTCTCCACCCACTCCTCTCCCATCTGGAGAGAAACTAGTAGGACAGCCTTCTAAAAATGTATAAAACCATAAAGTACATGCACTATATGGTTACCCTGTGCCCCTTAGTCTGGTCCATTCTTGTCGGAGGAGTTAACCTCAGTATTGGTTTCAGGTCAGGGCCAGTAGCAAGTCTAGGGGCCATGTTCACAGGGGACCCTCCAGGTTGATAGACCATTAATTCTGGTCTTTTAGTAGAGTCTTGAACTGCACACCTCTTTTTCTCATGCTATATCAGGGACTCTACATTGTGTCCCCTATCACAACTGCTTTTGGTGGTAGCTGGGAACCATCTGGTTTTTCTGGTCTCATACAGGTCTTTTGGTCTCCTGGGTTCATATTTCCTCATATCTTTGATGTTCTTGGTTATCATCTGTTCCAGATGGGTTGGAACCATTGGGTGTTCCTCAGATAGTAGCCTGCTAGCTTTTAAGACCCCACATGCCATTCACCAATAAGGGGTACAGAAGACTGTGGTAATTAAAGACTAGTTATGCCGACTGACCTTGATGTCCCCTGAAAACATGGTCCTCATACCCCTGTCCCTGCTACTCTATCCTTTGAAATGTTGGACTGAGTTTAGAAAACCTTTCAGTTTAAGGTGTAGGTCTAGTTATGCTTATCTACCCTCTACTGCATGCTGTCACTCCCTTGACCTGACAAAATTCTTATTGACTTGCCCTCTAGGGTCTCCGTGAGTCGGATCCGACTCGACGGCACTTGGCTGGCTTGGCTATCTAATCTATGAACATCCCTCTCCCACCTTCCCCACCTGTATTATTGTCAAAGAATCTTTTATCCTGTCCATAAGTCCATTTTTAGGTCCTTATACTAGTGGTCTCATACAACACTTGTCCTTTTCCAGCTGATTTCACTTAGCATAGTGTCTTCTAGTTGAAACCAGAATGAGATTCTTCTTAAAATCATCCTTGTTCTTTATTGTGACACAATAGT
The DNA here is from genome assembly GCA_028571685.1 of Heterohyrax brucei. Taxonomy (NCBI): domain Eukaryota; kingdom Metazoa; phylum Chordata; class Mammalia; order Hyracoidea; family Procaviidae; genus Heterohyrax; species Heterohyrax brucei. Next base: position 136,541,043 of record CM053150.1, read on the forward strand.
GTCACATTGTCTACATATACCATAGTTTGTTTATCCATTCTTCTATTGATGGGCACCAAGGTTGGTCTGATCTTTTTGCTTTGTGGACTGTGCTGCAATAAACATTCATGTGCATGTATCTGTTCATGTGGCTGCCTTTATTTCTGTAGGATATATTTCAAAAAGTGGGATTGCTGGAACATATGGTATTTCCATTTCTAGCTTTTAAACAAAGCACTAAATTGTTTTCCAAAGAGGTTGAGTTCTCGCCAGCAGTATAGTGGAGTTCCAATCTTTCCACAACCTCTCCAGCATTTGTTGTTTTTGTCTTTAGGATTATTGCCAGCTTTGTTGTAGTGAGATGGTTTGCACTGTGGAATGTGTTGTGTCCCCCCAAAACTGTATGTATTGGTTTCACTTGACTATGAGTCCCAATATGGTACAATTATTCCCACGTGTTGTGAATCTGGCCTCTGTAACACTGAAGAGGGAAAATGGATAACAGTTGTGTTGGTGAAGCAGGACACAAGTTACCACCTTGTGGGATATAAGGAAGAGAAGCACACAGTTGGGAACCTCACACCACCAAGAAGACAGCATCAAAAGTAGAGTGCATCCTTTGGACCTGAGGTTCCGGTGCTGAGATGCTCTCATTAAATTTGGACTCCATCTACCAGAACATGATAAGTTCTCTTACTGAATGAACTTAAAACTCATAAATGGATTTGTGGCTTCCTGGACTGTGACAATAAAGTTTCTTTTTATGAGACCATCCACTCATGGTACTTTCTGTTGGACCAGAACCAGGTGACTGAAACAGAATTTGGTGCCTGGAGTGGGGTACTGCTCTTACAAATACCTAAAATGTGGAAGCCTTTTTCAAACTGTGAAATGGATGAAAGAAGGAACCCAAAAGAACTGCTAACACCTGAGAAGGCAGAGGATGGTGAAAAATAGCAGCAGCAGCAAACTGACAACAGCAGGACCAAGAGCCAATCCATGGAGTGAAAAGGCTGAATGCCTGTGCACAGGCTCCTTGGTGGAGTAGGGTGCCTTTGGGCACTTATTGGTGGAACTAGGCTTGCTGACCCGTGGAACAAGAGAGTTGAGTACCTGGCTGAGTGCCTGTGTGAAGAAGGCTTCCTGGTAGAGTGAGTGCCACAAGGCACTTGAATCGGTGGAACTACAGAGCTTTGAAACACTTGCCCCTGCAGGGCAGATGCAGGCCTGAAGCTCAGGTCATGAGACATTAGGAAGCAAAAGCTGAAGAGACAAAGCACATGAGAAGCTGAGCTGCCTCAGTCTCAAAGGGTATGGCCATGACCTTAGGGGTTTAAAATGGTGCACCCGGGACTTGCTTTCTTTGTAAGTGTGGCATTGCCACTCAGTTGGGCTTAGGGTGCATCTAAAGCCAGTGGGGCAGAGTTGCTGTCCCAATGGGCCAAAAGTCAATGTTGTAGCACAGGGCCAGGAGTCTCCACTCAGAATGCAGAGAGTGTGGCCAATACCTAGAGTCTGCAGGGCAAAGCTAATGTATAAAATGTCTCAGAAAATGGAAGACTATTTTCAAAACTTTGAGAGCTATTATAATGTGTTCTGCTGACATGCTTGTTACCTGTTATGCCTCTTTCCTAGCAATTTCTCCACTTGTAATGCAAATGTGTAATTTATGTCTGTCTGTTTTACCACTGTATTTTGGGAAGATAACATGTGTTCTGCATTTCACAGTTGAAGAGAAGGTTATGGATTTCAAACCTGGACTTAAGACCTTTTACATGCTATAAATGAATCTATCTTATATGTCCTAATGATATGATTTTGGGGGGTCTAAAGGGTGGAGAGTCATGGATTGTATTGTGCCCCCGCAAAAGTATATGTATTGATTTGACTTGGCTATGAGTCCCAATATGGTACGATTATTCCCATGTGTTGTGAATCCGACCTTGGTGATGTTGATGAAAGAAAATGGATAGCAGTTGTGTTGGTGAGGCAGGACTCAAGTTACCACCTTGTGGGATTTAAGGGAGAGAAGTGAAAAGTGTGAGTTGGGAACCTCATACCACTAAGAAGACAGCACTAAGAACAGAGAACATCCTCTGGACCTCAGTTTCCTGTGCTGAGAAGCTCTCATTGAATTTGGACTCAATCTACTGGACTGTGATAAATTCTCTTACTGAATTGATTTAAAACTCATAAGTGGATTTGTGGCTTACCGAACTGTGACAATGAAGTTTCTCTTCATGAAGCCATCCACTCATGGTATTTTCTGTTGGAGCGGTACCAAGTGACTAAAACAGATGGTATGTCATTGTGGTTTTGATGTGGATTTCTCTAAAACCTAATGATTGTATTTCCTCACGTGTCTTTTGGTCACATGGTTGTATTCTTTGGTGAAATGTCTGTCCATCTCCTCTGCCCATTGTTTTGTTGGGTTATTTGTCTTTTTCTTGTTGACACTGTGCAGTACCGTGTAGATTATGGAAAATTTTTTTCCCATTCTGTAGGTAGCTTTTTAACTATCTTGATAAAGTCTTTGGATAAGCATAAGTGTTTGATTTTTAGTAGTTCCAATTTATTTACTTTTTTCTTCTATTTGTGCGTTGTTGCTCAGATTTTGTAATCTGTCTTCCTTGTTGTCCCTATTTTTTCTTGGATGATCTTTACCATTTTAGGTTTGATATACAGGTCTTTGATCCATTCTGAATTCGTTTTTCTGTAAGGTGTCAGATACGGGTTTTGTTTCAGTTTTTTGTAGACAGATATCCAGTTTTGCCAACGCTATTTTTTTTTTTATTATGACTGAGTGACAATATAAATTCTCACATAAATTTGCATGCCCACGTGTGTGCAGTTTCCACTGGTCTCCCTACCCGGCGACAGTACACTGTTTCTCTCTGCTCCATACATGTCATTCTCCCAACAGTCTCCTTTCTCCTCCTCTCCACCCACTCCCCTTTCTCCAGTCAGAGGTCAGCAGGATGATATCCTACAGATGCATAGAACCATAAAGTGCACCCAATATATAGTCCCTCTGCATCACAAAGTCCAATCCCTTCCTTTCCGAAGAGTGGACCTTTATTATGATCCATGGGCAAGGGCAGCATAAGGGCCAGGGGACATGCTCCCAGAGAAACCCTAAAGCCACTGGACCATCAGTTGTGGTCTTTCAGTGGAGATTCCAGGGTGCACCCCTTCTTATTCTTCTGTTGTCAATAAGACTCAACTTTGTGAGCTCCATCACAGTTATCACTGGTCATAGCCATGCACCATCTAGTTCTTCTGGTCCCAAGTCAATGCAGGCACCCACTCATGTGGGTCTCTATGTCTTCTGGGTTGTCATTTGGGTCCTCGCTAAACATCTGCTCCTGCTGAGTTGGGACCATTTGCTGTGCCCCCGGATGGCAGCTTGGCAGCATTTAAGACCCTAGATGCCACTCACCAATGTGGAGTGCAGAGAGCCCTCTTAGCAAAATGCTAATTGTCCCAATTGGCCTTGATTTCACCTGAGAGCATGGTCCCTTGCTCCCCACTCCAGCTACTCTGTCCTTGCATTATCGGATTAAGATGGGAGGAGTACTCAAGTTATGTTGAAGACCACTTAATATTGTTCTTGTTTCTAATGTGTGCTATCACCGATTTCACCCAACTAACTTTCTACCAACTATCTAATCTAAACCTTCCCCCCTCACCCTCCCTCCCTTCCCTTCCTTGCAGCTGTCAAACAGTCTTGTCTTCTATGCATATGTCTGTTTTTGAGTTCTTATTGTAGGGGTCTCTTACAATATTTGTCCTTTTGTCTCTGACTACTTTCACTCAACATAATGTCTTCCAGTTGAAACCAGGTCATGAGATGTTTCCTGGAATCTTCATTGTTCTTTATCATTGCATAGTGCTCCATTGAATATATATACCATTGTTTACCTATCCATTCCTCTGTTGTTGGGCATCTGGGTTGATTCCATCTTTTTGCTATGATGGACTGTGCTGTGATAAACATTCTTGTGCGTGTATCCGCTGGTGTGAATGAACTTGATTCTGTAGGATATATTCCAAGCAGTGGAATTACTGGGTCAAATGGTGCATCTATATCCATTTTTTTAAGGAAGCGTCAGATTGCTTTCCAAAGAGGCTGGACCGTTTTGCAACCCCACCAACAGTGTAGGAGAGTTCCAATTTCTCCACAGCCTCTCCAGCACTTGTTCTTCTGTGTTTTTTGGATCATGGCCAACCTTGTTGGTGTGAGATGGTATCTCATTGTAGTTTTGATTTGAAATTTTTTAATAACTAAAGGTCGTGAACATGTCCTCATGTGTTTTTTGGCTGCCTGGATCTCCTCTTTAGAGAAATGTCTGTCCATCTCCTTTGCCCATCACTTAATTGGATGATTTATTCTTCTTATTGATATTTTGTGGTACCTTACGGATTATGGATATCAGGCATTGGTCTCACATAGAGTTGCCAAATATTTTTTTCCCATTCTGTAGATAGCCTTTTAACTTTTGGGATAAAGTCTTTGGATGAGAAAAGTGTTTGATTCTTAATAGTTTCCATTTATCTACTTTTTCTTCTGTTTATTGTGGATTGTTTGACAAATTCTGAAGTCTGTCTACGTTGTATATTAAAACTTCCATTGTTGTTCCTACTTTTTCTTGGATGAGCTTTATCGTTTTAGATTTGACATTTAAGTCTTTTACCCAGGCCTGGCTACCCAGTTTGAGTCTATTTTTGTGTAAGGTGTAAGATATGGATCTTGTTTCAATCTGTTACAGATGTATATCCAATTTTGCCAGCACCATTTGTTGAAGAGATTGTTTTTACCCCAGTTTAATGTCTTAGGGCCTTTGTTGAATATCAAGTGTTTATAGGTAGACGGTGTCATCTCTGGGGTCTCGATTCTGTTCCATTGATCGATCTGTCTGTTCTTGTACCAGTACTGGGCTGTACTGACCACTGTGGCAGTGTAATAGGTTCTGAAGTTGGGTAATGAGAGGCCTCTCAGTGTGTTCTTCTTCTGTAGTAGTACTTTATTTATCCGTGGTTTCTTCCCTTTCCAAACAAAATTGGTGATTTGTTTCTCCATCTCATTAAAAAATGATGCTGGAACTTGTATAGGGATTGTATTACATAAGCAGATTGCTTTGGGTGAAATAGACATTTTCACTATTCTAAGTCTTCCTATGCATGAGCAGGGTAGATTTTGCCATTTATCTAAGCCTCTCTTAGTTTTCTGTAGTAAGGGCTTACAGTTCTCTTTGCAAAGATCTGTTACATCTCTGGTTAGGTTAATTCCTAGGTATGTTATCTTCTTGGGGGCTATAGTAAATGGTACTGATTTGATGATTTCTTCATTAGCAGTCTCATTGTTGGTATAAGGGAATCCTACTGATTTACTTATGTTTATCTTGTATCCTGAGACATTGCTGAATGTTTCCATCAGTTTGAGTAGTTTCCTTATGGATTCTTTGCGTATACAACCATATCATCTGCAGACAGGGAGATTTTGACTTCTTTGCCGATGCAGATGCCATTTATTTCTTGGTCTTGTCTAATTGCTCTGGCTAGAACTTCTAGTACTATGTTGAATAGGAGAGGTGAGAGTGGGCATCCTTGTATAGTTCCTGTTGTCAAGGAAAACTCCTTCAGTCTCTCTCCATTCAGGATAACATAGGCGATTGGTTTTGTATAAATGGCCCTTACTGCGTTGAGAACTTTTCTGTCTATGCCTATTTTGCTAAGAGTTTTTAGAATGAATGGGTGTTGGACTTTATCGAATGCTTTTTCTGCATCAGTGGACAGAATCAGGTGATTTTTGTCTTTTGTGATATTTATGTGGTTAATCAAATTAATTGTTTTTCTGATGTGGAACCAGCCTTGCATCGCTGTTGTAAATCCAACTTGGTCATGATGGATTATTTTTTTAATATGTTGTTGTATTCTATTGGCAAGAATTTTGTTGAAGATTTTTGCATCTAGATTCTTGAGTGATATCGGTTTGTAGTTCTCCTTTTTGGGGGGTCTCTCCCTAGCTTTGGTACTAGAGTTATGCTGGCTTCATAGAATGAGTTTGGGAGTACTCTATCCCTTTCTATACTGTGAAAAGTTCTCAGTAGTATTCGAGATAACTGTTCTCTAAAAGCTTGGTAGAATTCTGCAGTGAAGCCATCTGGGCCCAGGCTTTTTTTGGTTGGCAGTTTTTTGATGACTTTTTCAATCTCTTCCTTTGTGATGGGTTCATTAAGTTGTTCCGCTTCACGTTGTGATAATTTTGGTAGGTGATATGAATCAAGGAGTTTGTCTATTTCCTCTATGTTTTCAAATTTGTCAGAGTACAGTCTTTCCTAGTATTGTTATGATATTTTTAATTTCTGTTGGATCTGTTGTGACCACTCCCCTCTTGTTTCTATTCTGGGTTGTTTCCTTTCTTGTTTTTCTTTAGTACGTTTAGCCAATGGTGTGTCAATTTTGTTGATCTTTTCATAAAACCAGCTTTTGTTTTTTTCATTTGTTTTTCTGTTCTCTAATTCATTTAGTTCTTCTCTAAGCTTTATGATCTATTTTCTTCTGTTGCCTGAGGGGTTCTTCTGCTTTTCTCTCTCTGCTCGTTCAAGCTGTAGGGTTAGTTCCTTGATTTGGTTTCTTTCTTCCTTCCAGATGTGTGCATTTATGGAGATAAACAGACCACTGAGCACTGCTTTGGCTGTATCCCATAAGTTCTGGTAGGAAGTATTTTCATTCTTGTTGGAATCCATTAATTTCTTTATTTCATCCTTGATTTCTTCTATAACCCATGGTTTTTCGAGCAAGATGTTGTTGAGTTTCCAAGGAGCATTTTCTATCTATGTTTTTTCTGCTATTGATTTAGACTTTTATGGCTTTATGATCTGACAAGATACTTTGCATTAATTCAATAGTATGGATTTTGTTGAAAATTGCATTATGTCCTAACACATAGTCAATTCTGGAGAATGTTCCATGTGCACTGGAGAAGAAGGTGTAATTGTCCACTGATGGGTAGAAAGCTGTGTATACATCGATGAGGTTTTGTTGGTTAATTGTGGCAATAAGGTCTTCTGCATCTTTATTGAGTTTTTTCTAGATGATCTGTCCAGTATTGAGAGTGGAGTGTTGAAGTCTCCCACTGTTATTGTGGAGTGATCTCTTTTTGAGTGTAGTCAGTGTTTCCTCAAAGTATTTAGATGCTCTGATATTAGGTGCATAGATATTTAATACAGTTAAGTCTTGCTTGTGTACTCAGTCTTTCAGCAATAGTGTCCATCTTTGTCCATGATGGTGGATTTTACATTAAAATTGATTTTATCTGATATTATAATTTCCACATCTGCTCTTCTTTGTTCATTGTTAGCTTGATATATATTCTTCCATCCTTTAATTTTCAGTTCCTATCATTTAGTCTCGAATGAGTGTCTTGTAGACAACATATGGATGGGTCGTGTCTTTTGATCGAAGATGTCACTTGATGTCTCTTTACTGGTGCATTCAGTCCATTCACATTCAATGTAATTATTGATAAGTATGTGTTCACTGCTGCCATTGTGATATGTTTATTTTTGTGTTGATGTTATCTCTGTTGTTATTAGTCTGTTCTGGGACATTCTTTTTTGTGAGTTGATTTTTCGTCTTTTTCAGAGCTGTTTTTGTAGTTTTTCAGACTTCTGTGTTACATTTCTTGATATGGTATGTTGCATCTTTGTTGTGCTTTGTGGCTGCTCCTAAGATCTCCCTTAATAAACTATATATAAACTCAATTTTAATTACTAGCAGTTTTGTCGACTTCCTCTCCATCTTGAAGGACAATAATGACTGTAGTACACCCCTCTTTTTAATATGATGGCACCATAGATTTCATGATAGTCACTGGATTGTTTCTTTCAGTATTAAAGCTGTGATTGAATTTGGAGCCTTCCCTAACTGAGTAGAGTTCTGAATAATGTGTCATTCTAAAATATAAAGTTAGTGGTTTTGTTCTTCTAAGCCAAAGCCAAGAACTTCTTTCAGCATTTCTTGTAGTTTGGATTTGGTTTTTACAAAGTCTTTGTTTATCTGGGAATGTCTTCATTTCATTTTCATATTTGAAAGATAGTTTTGCAGGATATATAATTCTTGATTGGAAGTTCTTCTCCGTCAAAACTTTGAATGTGTCATGCCACTGTCTCCTACCCAGCATGGTTTCTGCTGAGAAATCTGATGAAAGCCTATAGGGTTTTCCTCTGAATGTTAGCTTCGCTTTGAGTCTTGCTACCTTTAAGAGTTGCTGCTTATGTTTCATTTTGTTAAGCTTGATTATAATATGTCTTGGAGTCTTTCTTTTGAGATCTATATTGGGTGACATATGATATGCATCTGTGATATCTGTATTCTCTTCCTTCATGATTTCTGGGAAGTTTTCTGTCAGCAGCTCAGCAATGATACTCTCTGTGTTCTCAGGTGTTTCATCCTGTTCAGGGACTCCAATTAATCGAAGGTTGTTCCTCTTAATAGAGTCCCACATGCTTCTTAATGCTTATTTGTTTTTCTTGTTTCTTTTTTCTGATTTCTGCTCATAGACACTGGCATCAGTAACTCTGTCTTCTGAGTCAGAAATTCCTTTTTTCATTTGTTGCATTCTGTTTCTTGGCTTTGAATGGAAGTTTCTATGTCTTTGATTTTGTTCTTGATCTGTTGGATTTCAGAGTACTGGTGTTCCATCAGATCGAACAGCTTGTTTAATTTTTCATTTTGTTGTGCTGCATTTTGTATAAGGTCTAGAAGGACTCTGTATATAATCCTTTCGTATTCATCTTCTGATGATTTCAGAAAAGTTTCTTCATTTGGAAAACTCCTTGGTTGTTTTGTTTGGGAGCCTTCTGAAGCCATGGGTGATTTCTTGTACGCCACAAGTGTCTGTTGCTTCTTCGGTCCCATGTGAGTAAGTAGAGGCTGGGAGAGATACTGTGAGGATAGACCGCAGAAGTTTCTCTAGGCTTCTTTAAATGTAGAACAAAAGGTATCTGACCACGTCCCAAGCCAATCAGGTTTTCAGGTGTAGAGGTCCCTCTTCCCAGCTGGCAAAGTAAGCACCTGTATATCCAACCCCAGATGATTCAAACTAGTTCAAAATAACAGTAATGCTACTGCCCTGTTGGCCTCTGCTGACAAGGCCCAGCCTTAGGCGACACTGTGTAAACTACTGCTTTTCAGGTAGAAAAGCGCTCTCTTGTGGGCAGGCTCTGACACCCAAGCTAAGAATTAGGTCCAGCTGCGGCCACTGTATCTAAGATGGCACCCTTTACACAGTCAGCAGATAGAGGGGCTAAATGTACCAAGATGTAGTGAGTCCTTATCCTCTGTTGCCAGGCCCCCACCATAGGTGACACTGTGTAAACTACTGTTTTTGTGTCGGAGAAGCACTGCCTGTATGCAGGCACTGGCTCCCAGGCTAAGAATTAGGTCCTGCTAAAATCTCTGTATCCAACATGGCGTCCTGCACATAGAGCCCACGGTTCCATACAAACCACACTGTGGCAGAGATAAAAAGAGAGGCCCAAATTGGCAAGGTGTAGAGAGTCCTAAGCCTGGTTCTCAAAATATGGCAATTTCGCCTGCCTATCCCACGAGCAGTGCATCTGAGACTAGACACTAGGCAAGATCCAGCTCCCCCCACAAGCCAAGACAGAGAAAAAAAGTCACAATGGTGCGTTACCTTCAGTCTGTGAGAGCCACAGCTAGCCAGGAGGAGGAGTCAGTGAAAGAGAGGTAGTTTTTTGTTCAGTGGTATGAAGTCCAAATTAACAGCTCTATGTCATGTCCTGGGGTTCACTAGGTGACCAGAAGACTCCTTTTGATTATCAGTTCAGGTCTTGGTTTCCTGAGGGATATATCCCAACACTATTTCTTAAAAAAACTGTTTTTACCCCAGTTCACAACATGTGGGCATTTGTTGAATATCAGCTGTTGATAGGTGAATGGTGCTATTTCTGAATTCTCTATTCTGTTTCATTGATCTGTATATCTCTTTTTGTAGCAGTACCAGGATGTTTTGACTATCGTAGCAGTGTGATAGGTTTTAAGGTCGTGTAGTGTGAGGCCCTCCACTGTGTTCCTCTTCTTCAGTAGTGCTTTATTTATCAGGGGTTTCTTTGCTTTCCAAACAAAGTTGATTTGTTTCTCTATTTCCTTAAAAAAATGACACTGGAGACCCACATGAGTGGGCGACTATATCGACATGTGACCAGAAGAACTAGATGGTGCCTGACCACCACCAGAGATAGCCATGATGGGGCTAACAAAGTTGAGTCTCATTGGCAACACAAGAATAAACAGGGGTGCACCCTGAGATCTCCACTGAAAGACCACGATTGATGGTCCAGGGTCCTCAGGGTTTCCCTGGGAATATAACCCCTAATCCTGATGCTACCCCTGTCCATAAATCATAATGGAGGTCAACTGTTTGGACAGGAATGGATCAGACTTGGTGACATAGAGTGACCACATCGTGTGTGCACTTTAAGGTTTTATGCATCTATAGGATGTCATCCTGCTGATGACTTACTGGAAGGGGGAGAGGGGGGAGAGTAGGAGATAGGAGATTGTTAGGAGCATATGACGTGTATAGAACAGAGAGGAAGATTGTGCTGTCACCGGGCAGGGAAAGCAGCAGGAGCTGCACATAGGTGGGCATGCAGATTTATATGTGAATATACATTTTCACTCAATCATAATAATAAAAAAAGACATTGGAATTTGTGTTGGGATTGCATTGTATATGTAGATCATGATCTGACTTGATGGCACTTGGCTGGCTTGGCTTGGATAAGAGATATTTTCACAACACCAATCTTTCTATCCATGAACAAGGTTGATTTCTCCACTTATGCAAGTCTTTTGGTTTCTTACAGTAAGGTCTTATAATTTTTACCTGTATAAGTCTCATTTCTATGGTTAAATGTATTACTAGATATTTTATCTTCTTAGGGGTTATAGTAAATGGTATTGATTTGATGGTTTCTTCTTTGATGATCTCTTTGGTGATGTAAAGGAATTCTACTGATTTATTTATATTTATCTTACATGCAGATACCTTGCTGAACTCTTCTATTCTAGTAGTTTATGGATTCTTTAGGGTTCTCTGTATATACATTTATATTCTCTGCAAATAAGGACATTATTACTTCTTCCTTACCAATGTCAATGCCCTTTATTTCTTGGTCTTGTTTGATTGTTCTGGCCAGATCCTCTAGCACAATGTTGAAAAGAAGTAGTGACAGTGGGCATCCTTGTCTAGTTCCCATTCTCAGGGGGAGTTCTTTCAGTCTCTCCATTTAGAATGATGTCAGTGGTTGGTTTTGCTTAAGTGCCCCTTATTACAGTGAGGAATTTTCCTTCTATTCCTATTTTGCTGAGAGTTTTTAACATGAATGTGTTTTGGACTTTGTCAAATGCCTTTTCTGCATCAATTGAAAAACTCAGATGGTTCTTACATTTAAGTTGTTTATGCAGTTGATCACATGAATTGTACTTCTGATGTTGAACCAGCCCTGCATCACTGGTATAAATCCAACTTTGGTCCTGATGATTTTTTTTTTTTTAATATATGTTGTTGAATTCTAGCAGGAAGGATTTTGTTCAAGATTTTGCATCTAGGTTCATCAGTAATACTGGTCTGTAATTTTCTTTTTTTGTGGCATCTTTTCTTGGCTTTGGTACTAGGGTTATATGGCCTTCACAGAATGAATTTGAGAACATTCTGTCTGCCTTAGGCTGGGTTTTCTAGGGAAGCAAAACCAGTAACACGTGTAGGTACAAGGAAAGATTTATAATATATATATATATTATATATATATATATATGTATATACAGATAGATAGATACAAATATAGGAAACAACTCACGTAATCACAGAAGCTGAATGTCCCAAGCTCTGGCACAAGCCTCACGTGTCCAGGAAGCTGAGGAACCCAAGGTCAGCACGTCAGAGATCAGAGTTGTAGATCACCAGTTGTGTAGATCAGTGTATCCCAAGCTGGTGGTGAGACGAAGTGACAGAGGCTGGAGGCCGGTGGATCCCAAGCTGGTGGTAAGACAAAGCGACAGTGGCTGGCGAATGCAGGATTGGCAGGTCAGGGAGCAGGACTCTCAAGTGCCGACTGTAAGGACTGATGAGACCAACAGCTGATAGCTCAAGTCCTGAAACCAGACAATGGAAGAAGAGAGCAGGAGCTCCTGGCCACGTGAGTGATCAGCAGCCGTGGTCCAAGGTTGCGAGATGTGAGCCCAGGGGCAGGGAGACCCCACAAACCCCGCCCTGCCACTTAATACAGCAGCCAAATAGGTAGTAGCCAAGTTGACATAATCTTGACCACCACACTGTCCTTTCCTATGCTGTGAAATAGCTTCAGTAGTATTGAAATTAACTCCTCTCTAAAAGTTTGGTGTAATTCTGCAGTGATGCCATCTGAGCCAAGACTTTTTTGGTTTGTAGTTTTCTGATTACATTTTCAATCTCTTCTTTTGTGATGGGTTTATGAAGTTGTTCTACTTTTCCTTGAGGTAATTTTGGTAGGTGATGTGAATCTAGAAATTTGTCCCTTTCCTCTATGGTTTCAAATCTACTAAGAGTGCAATTTTTTGTTGTATTCTTTTATGATACTTTTAATTTGGTTAGGTCTGTTGTGACAGGTCTTATCTCATTTCTTATCTGGGTTATTTGTTCCCTCTCCTGTTTTTCTTTTTGAGCTGAGTCAATGATTTGTCAATTTTGTTATCTTTTCCAAAAACCAGCTTTTAGTTTTACTCATTCTTTCAGTTATTTTTCTACTCTAATTTGTTTAGTTCTACTCTAAATTTTAGTATCTGTTTTCTTCTGGTGCCTGAAAGTTTCTTCTGTTGTTCTCTTTCTACTTATTCAAGCTGTAAGGTTAATTCTGTGGTTTGGGCCCTTTTTCATTCTGGATGTGTGCATTCATAGAGGTAATTGTCCTCTGAGCACTGCTTTGGCTGTGTGCCACAGGTTCTGGTAGGATGTGTTTTCATTCTCATTTGATTTCATCAATTTCTTTATTGCATCTTTGATTTATTCTATAACCCATGAATTTTTGAGCAAGGTGTTGTTCAGTATCCACAAGTTCAAATTTCTATCCATGATTTTTCTGCTATTGGTTTCAACTTTTATGGCTTTATAGGATGAGAAGATGCTTTGCAATAATTCAGTGGCTTGGATTTTGTTAAGACTTGTTTTATGGCCTAATATGTGGTTTCTGGAGAATGTTCCACGTGCACTAGAAAAGAAGGTGTACTTATCTGTTGTTGGGTACAAAGTTCCTTATTGCGATGAGGTTTAGTTGGTTGACTGTTGTAATAAGATCTTCTATATCTTTATTGAGCTCTTTTTGTGGATGATCTGTCCAATACTGAAAGTGGAATGTTGAAGTTTCCTACTGTTATTCTGGAGTAATCTCATTTTTCAGTGTTGTCAGCATTTGTTCAATGTATTTAGGTGCTCTGGAACTGGGTACATAAATATTTAATGTTATATTCTCATGAATTGAACTTTTAAGCAATATATAGTGACCATCTTTGTCCACGATGATGGGTTTTACTTTAAAATCTATTTTACCTTATATTAATATTGCCACTCCTGCTCATCTTTGCAGGTTGTTAGCTTGGTACATATATTTCCATCTTTTACTTTTCAGTTTGTTCATATCTTTGGGTCTAATGTCTAAGCAGCTTACATACAGATCATGTTTCTTTGATCCAACCTGTTACTCTCTGTCTCTTTATTGGAGCATTTTATCCACTTACATAGAGATGTTGAGTCAGGATGGCAGATGACACATACGTCTCCTTAATTCCCTTTGAAAACTAAGGTCTGCGTTGATAATTAAACAGAGCTTTCTGGACATCCACTGAGCCCTAGGACATGGCATACGGCTGTCAGTTTGCACTACATGCCACTGAGCAGGGTACTTCTTCTCTTTTGCTGCCCAGTACCCTTGTTGAATGGCCAGCTCTCACAGACTGAAGGTAACTGGTGTTTTTAACTTGTTTTTCTTTTTGTTAGCCAGCAGGCAGGGAATGAGCTTAACTGACAGCAAATATCAGCCACACTGCTGATGTGATCAGCAAGCAAAATAGCCACATTTTGAGAGCCTGGCTCCAGATTCAGACCACCACAGCCCCTCCACCCTCTCTTTCCTGACCTCTGCCATAGATTAGGATATTTTGCAGCAGGCAGGACAGCTTCTGTGGGACACCATCTTGTTCGACTGGGAGGTGGAGTTACCCAAACAGAGGCCTCAGCAGGGGCTAATTCTGAGGCTGGGAGGTAGTGCCAGCTTGAGGAGCACCTTTACAGAAGAAAAGCTGTGTTTAGCACAGTGGAACCTTATGGGTGGGGCCCATCAGGGGATGACAGCAGGGCAGGAGCCCGTCCATACTTTCAGCTGCATCACAGCATTTGGGACAGTTACAGAGGTGCCTCCACAGCCAGCCAGAAAGAGGAGCTTGCACACAAGGCCTGACTGATTTTGGAAGCTGTTAGATAGCTTTTGCCTTTCAAAATAAGACTGCCTAGAAAAATAACTGTGGTGTAGCATGATGGCATCTCTTGCAGCCTTTACTGACCCACATTATATAGTCAGCAGACAGCCCCCCAGTGACTCCATAAGTAGGGCCATGTCTTTGCTAGCCAGGAGCTGGACCCTGATACCCCAGATATTCCACTGGGCCCAGTCACTGGAGTACATAGAGGTGTCTAGTGATCACCTTCCTTCTCAGAACTGCACCTCAGCTGCAGTTAAGGCAATACCAGAGAAACTAAACAGCCTATAGATGTCCAGAAAGCAACAACCTCTGGGTACATATCTGAACAAAAATTAACCTATGGCTCCAGAAAGCTCCCAAAAGAAAGAAACAAATAACTTCCCAGATGAAGAAGTCTTTTTGAAACTATTGGAGGTCAAGCACAAAAGGATTATATAGAGGTCCCTCCTAGATATTATATAAAATGCAACACGGTAAAATGAAAAGTAAAGCAAGCTGTTCAAACCTATGGAACACCAGCATTCTGAAATCTGACAGATCAGCAACAAAATTAAAGAATTAGACAATTCAATTCAAAGGCAAAAGAACAGAACTGAACAACTGGAAACTAGACTTACTGAACTTGAAGACAGAGCTACTGATACCAGCATTTATAACGAGAAATCACAGAAAAGAAATAAGAAAAATGAAGAAGCATTAAGAAACATGTGGGACTCTATCAAGAGGAACAATTTACGATTAATTGGAGTTTCTGAGCAGGGAGGGATAACTGAAAAAACAGAGTTCTGTTGTTGAGTTGCTGACAAAACTTCCCTGAAACTATGACAGAAGAGAATATAGATATCCAAGATGTGTATCAAACACCACAAATATAGGCCACAAAAGAAAAACACAAAGACGTGTTATAATCAAGCTTAACAAAATGAAACATAAGCAGAAAGTCTTAAAGGCAGAGAGACTCAAAGCAAAGCTAACATTAAGAGGGAAGCCCTGTAGGCTTTGGTCTGACTTCTAAGCAAAAATGATGCTGGCACAGAGGCAGTGGGATGACACATTTAAAGCCTTGAAGGAGGAGAACTTCCAACCAAGAATTATATATCCTGCAAAACTGTCTTTCACGTATGAAGTTGAAATTAAGACATTCTCAGATAAACAGAAACTTAAGAGAATTTGTAAAAACAAAACGAAAGTTACAAGAAATACTGAAATAAGCTCTTGGCTTAGAAAAACAAAACCATTAACTCTACGTTTTAGGAGACAACACAGGACATAACACCCAGAAACCTACTCAGTTAGGGAAGGCACAAAATTTAATTAAAGCTATCATATTAAAAGAGGGGAACCAGTGGTCATATCATGAAAACTACAATACCATCACATTGAAATGAGGGATTTACTGCAGTAGTTATAGTCCGTCCAGATGGAGAGGAAGTTAACAAGATATGCAAAAGTTAAAATTGGATTTAAACTCAGAGTAGTAAGGGGGATCAAAGGGGTCACCACAAAGCAGTGAAGACGCAGCACATCAAAACAAGAAATGTAACACAGGAGACTCACAAAAATTACATGTAGTGTAATTATTGATAGATATATATTTCAGCCCAGCCACCACCAGTGATAGCCACAATGGAGCTCACAGAGAGGAGTCTCACTGCAGCACAAGAATAAAAAGGGGTGCATCCTGAGATCTCCACTAAAAGACCTCATTTGATGGTCCAGAGGTTTCGGGGTTCCCCTGAGAGCATGGCCCCCGGCCCTGATGCTGCCCTTACCTGTAAATTATAACGAAGGTCCACTCTTTGGACAGGAATGGATTGGACTTGGCAATGCAGAGTGACCATATATTGATTGCACTTTATGGTTCTATACATCTATAGGATATCATCCTGCTGACCTCTGGCTGGAGGAAGGAGAGTGGGTGGAGAGGAGCGGAAAGGAGGCTGTTGGGAGGATGAGACATGTATGGAGCAGAGAAGAATAGTGTGCTGTCACCGGACAGGGAGAGCAGTGGAAGTTGCGTATAGGTGGGCATGTAAATTTATACGGGAATGTACATTTTCACTCAGTCATGTTAAAGAAAAAAGAAAAAAAAAGATGTACTTCATACTGTCATTTTGGTACCTTTATTTTTGTGTCACTGACCTTTTCTTTGTTCCACTTAATCTGTTCTGGGCAGTTTTTCTTTATGGGTTTTGTTTTCATCCTTTTTAATGTTGGTTTTGTGTTGAGACTCCTTTAGTGGTTTTTTGTTTTGGTATGTAGTATTGTTAGTTTTCTTTGCAGCTGTCCATTTATTCCCTCTTCATATTCTAACTTTAAATCTATCTTCAACTTCTGTATATCTCCTTAACTTCCTCTTCATCTGAAAGGGCTATACAGTATTATATCCCTCTTTATAGTGTGATGATGTCATAGTTTAAGACCTCTGTTTCCCCATTTTTAATACTTTGGGCTTGATTGAGCTTTGTGCCTTCCCTAACTGAGTACGATTCTGGATGCCGTGTTCTGCATTGTCTTCTTGAGTATACATCTGATGTTATTGATTTTCTAATCAAAGAGCTTCTGTCAGTAATTCTTGTAACTTTGGTTTGTGTTTTGAAAAGTCTCTTAAGCTTTTGTTTATCTAACAATATCTTAATTTCACCACCATATTTGAGAGATAATTTGGCAGGATATATAATTCTTGGTTGGAAATTTTTCTCCTTCAGAGCTTTGTATGTGCTATTCCACTGCCTTCTTGCCAACATGCTTTCTGCTGAAAAGTCAGAGAGCAGTCTACGAGGCTTCCCTTTGTACGTTAGCTTTGATTAAGCCTAGCTGCCTTTAAGAACCTCTCTTCATGTTATGAAGATTGATTATAGTAAGTCTGGATGTCTTCCTTTTGCGGAGTTTGATCTGCATCTTGAATAGCTATGTTTTCTTTCATGTTATCAGGGAAGTTTTCTGACAGCAACTCTTCAACAGGTCTCTCTGTATTTTTGGCTATACTTCCTTGTTCAGAAACTCCAGTTTCTCATAGATTATTCCTCTTGATAGAGTTCCACATGTTTCTTAATTCTTCTTCACTTCTCTTGATTATTTTGTCTAATTTCTCCTCATAAATGCTGGTGTCAGTTACTTTCTCTTAAACATCACTAATTATGCATTCCATTTCTCAATCCTGCTCTTTTAGCTTTGTATTGAATTGTCTAACTGCAATTTTATTATTGAGCTGCTGAATTTCATAATAGTGGCGTTCTAGCAGTTCATACAGCTTGCTTAATTTTTCAGTTTGTTTTGCTGCACTTTGTTTAATCTCTGGAAGGGCTCTATACATAATCCTTCTGTATTCTACCTCTGATAATTCCAGGAAGACTTCTTCATCTGGGAAGTTTTTTGATTCTTTGAGAGTTTTCCACAGCCATAGTAGTCTGCTTCTTTCAGTAGTTAGATATTGATAGTTGTCCTCACACCACCAAAAAGCTGTTCAGCGTCTCTGGTACGACACCAACCAGAGTTGTGGCACAGCTCTAAGAAATGAGTAAGGGTACTGCTATACTTGGCTGGCAGCCACCATTGCATTCTCTAGGTGCAGCTGACTATATATAGCTTCTCTGTTAAGTGACACTTTCCATCCCTGTGACGTTGCCCAACCTGGTGTCTGGCCACAGCAGGGCCCTCAGGGATGGCAAGCCCTGCCTCCTGAGTGATGAAGATAGAGATCTACTTGTGCTGACTCTCCAAAGTCATACCAGCAGACACCATGGTGTATCTAGCTCAGGGAAGGGAGGAGAGAAGGGTTTCACTACACTCAGCCTCCAGCTACCACTGTGTTCTCTAGATACACGTATCGTAAAAACTGCTTTTCTGCTAAGAGAGGTGGTAATCACCAGCAGCCTTTAGCAGCCAGGCCCTCAGGGGTGGCAAGCCCCACCTCCTGGCTGACAAAGCTGGTGCCCTACTTATGGAGTTGCTCAGGGGCCTATCAGCAGACACTATGGCATTGTTCAGTAAAGGGAGAGTGGAAATGGTGATGTCACACTCAGTCACCAGCCACCACTGCATTCTCTAGATGTAATATTCTTAAGAACTCCTTTTCCAATGAGAGAGGCACTGTCCAGCAGCAGCCAGTATCAGCCAGGCTCTCAGAGGTGGCAGGCCCTGCATCCTAGCTGACAAAGATGGGAACCTACTTATGGAGTCTCTTAGGGGCTGCATCCACAGGTGTTGCGATGTGGTTCAAACAAGGGAAGGGTAAAGACACTGCCACACTTGGCCACAAGCTGCTACTACATTCTCTAGGTATAATTATCTTAAAAACAGCTTTTCTGCTGGGAGAGGCACTGTCCAGTCTGGCAGTGTTGCTCAGTGTGGCAGCCAGCAGTAGCTGAGCCTTTGTGCATGGCTGACTCCTCCCCTAAGCTGACTAAGAAGGTGTCATGTCTGAGCCACCTCTCCTGTGCTAAGTCAGCAATATCTGG
Source organism: Heterohyrax brucei (assembly GCA_028571685.1). Lineage (NCBI taxonomy): Eukaryota > Metazoa > Chordata > Mammalia > Hyracoidea > Procaviidae > Heterohyrax > Heterohyrax brucei. The sequence goes on from CM053150.1 coordinate 136,560,023, forward strand.
CACAGCTCAGTGAAGATGTGGGGAGGGGCACTAGTATCCTCATCACCAGCCACTGCTGGGTTCTCTAGATGTGACTGTTTTAAGCACAGCCTCTCTGCTACAAAATACACTGTTTACTTAGACACTGCAGCTCAGCATGGCAGTTGGCCCCTCCCAAGCTCTCAGGTTAATAAAGATGGTGTCTGTAAGCCTATCAGCTGCTGCCCCAGGAGAAGCTGGACTCTGTGCTGCTGTCTTGCCTCTCATAAAGGTAGTTTCCCCCTTCCTGTTACATAGTCCAATCTCAGAAGTCTATGCCTGATCTTCGGACTCCCAGAATGTCCACTCTGCTCCATTCAGTTGTTTTTCTAAGCCTTATCTCTCAGAGGGAATTGAAGAGATGTGTGACTAGTCTGCCGTCTTGGCCACACCTCCTCTGCTCTAAATTATATTAACAGTTTGAGGGGTTCTTTTCTTGCTCTTTTTACTTGCTCAAGTTGAAGGGTTAATCCTCTGACTTGGGCCCTTTCATCTTTTTGGATGTGTGCACTTATTGAGGAAATGCTGGTGATGTAGTGGTTAAGTGTTACAGCTGCTAACCAAAAGGTTGGCAGTTCAAATATGCCCCATTGTCCTTGGAAACTATGAGGCAGTTCTACTGTGTCCTGTAGTGTCACTATGAGGCAGTATAGATTGGGTTTGGTTTTGATACATATTGAGATAAATTGGCCTCCAAGCACTGTTTTTTTTTTATTGTGAGTAAAAGTGTACAATCCAGTTTCAAGTTGCATGCCACCCATCTGCAGCTCCTTCTGCTCTCCTTGCCTGATGACAGCACACCCTCCTTTCCATTCTATGCATGTCATATCCTCTTAACAATCTCCTGTCCCAGCTTTCCACCCCTTCTATCCCCTCTAGTAAGAGGCCAGTAGGACGACACCCTATCAATGCATAGAAACATAAAGTACACACACGATGTGGTCACTCTGTGTACAATCCATTCCTGTGTGAGGAGTTGACCTCAATAATGATTTATGATCAGGGCAGCATCATGTCTAGGGGCCATGTTCTCAGGGGAACCCCTAAGCCTTCAGACCATCAATTGTGGCCTTTTAGTGGAGTCCTCAGGGTACACTCCCTTTTTTCTATGTTGCCACTGGGACTCAACATTGTAAGCCCCATCATGGCTGTCATTGGTAGTGGCTGGGCTCCATCTGGTTCTTCTGGTCACATGTTGATGTAGTTATCTGTTCAGTGGGTCTTTCTGTCTTCTAAGTTCTCTTTCCCCCATGTCGTTGTTGCCCTCACTGATCATCTGTTCCAGCTGGGTTGGGACCGTTTGGTATACCTCAGATGGTAGCTTGCTAGCTTTTAAGACCGTAGATGCCACTCACCAATATGGGGTTCTGTGCACTGTTTTTGCTACATCCCATAGGTCCTGGTAAAACGTGTTGTCATTCTCATTTGATTCTATTAATTTTTTTATTCCATCTTTGATTTCTTCTACAACCCAAAAGTATTTGAGTATGCTGTCCAGTTTCCAAGTGTTTGATTTTTGGTGCTTACTTTTGCCACTGTTGAGTTTGACTTTTATGGTTTTACAGTTTGAGAAAAAGCTTTGCAATATTTCAGTGTTTGGGATTTTATTGAGACTTGCTTTATGGCCTAATATGTTGTTTATTCTGAAAAAAGTTCTGTCTGCATTGAAATAGAAAGTACACTTATCTGTGGATGAGTGGAGTGTTCTGTATGTATCTATGAAGTTGAGTTGTTTAATTGTAACATCTGGGTCTTCTGTGTCTTTACTGAGTTTCTTTGTAGTTCTGTCAGTCACTGAAAGTGGTGTATTTAAATCTCCTACCATTATTGTAGAGCTGTCTATCTCATTTTCCAGTAATGTTAGAGTTCATTTGATGTATTTAGCAGCTCTGTCACTGAATGCATAAATATTTGATATGTTTCTGTCCTCCTGATGTATTGCCCCTTTGAGCAGTATGTAGTGACCTTTCTTGTCTACTCTGGTGGATTTTACTTTAAAATCTACTGTATCTGAAATTAATATTGCCACACCTGCTCTTTTTAGATAATTTTTGGCTTAGTACATATTTTTCCATCTCTTAAGTATCAGTTAGTTTGTATCTTTAAGTCTAACATGAATCTCCTGTAAGCCACACATGGATGGGTCATGGTTTTTCAGCCGTTCTATTATATTTGTCTCTTTATTGATGCATTTAAACCATTTACATTCAGTGTAATTATTGACAAGTATGAATTTAGTGCTGTTATCTTGATGCCTTTTTGTGGTGAGTTGTTGAGACATTCTTTGTTCTACTTAATTTTATACACTGAGTCATTATTCTTTGTGGGTTTTCTTTTCATCATTTTCATTATTGTTGGTTTTGTATCTGCTGAGCCCTCTTCACTTTGATGTGTAAGATTGTTAGTGTTCGTTTTGGCTACCCTTAGGTTTACTCCTAGAATTCTAAGTTTAAATCCGTCTTTAATATCATTGCATCTCCTTAAATTCTTCTCCATCTGAAAGGATGTGAATATATTAATTTATCCCCTCTGTTTCCCTCTTTATAGTATTTTAGCGTTGGTTTATTTTTGTGGATGCTCTCGTTGTATTGAAATGTTGATGTTCTTTCTTGCTGTGCATTTGTGAGTTTATGTCACGCATTCCTGACTTCTGGTCAAAGAACTTTCTTCAGAATTTCTTGTAATTTTGGTTTCATTTCAGCAAATTCTCTAAACTTCTGTTTATCTGAGAATGACCTAGTTTTGCCATCATATTTGAGAAACAGTTTTGCTGGATACATAATTCTTGGTTTGCAGTCTTTTCCTTTAAGGCTTTGTATATATCCTGATGCTGCCTCTGTGCCAACATAATTTAAGTTGAATAATCAGAGCTAAATCACAGAGACTGACCTTTGTATATTATGTTTTATGTACGTCTTGAATCACTTCCAACTTTGTCCTTATCCCTTATTCAGTTAAAGTTGATAATATGTTTTGGTGTCTCTTTTGAGGTCAAACATGTATGGAGTTTGATGAACATCTTGGATAGAAATTTTATCATCCTTCATAATGTTGGGAAAATGTTCTACTAAGATATTCTCAACAATTCTCTCTGTGTTTCCTGGTATCCTACTCTGTTTTGTAACTCCAGTCAGTCATAAATTATTCCTTTTGATAGAGTCCTACATGACTTTCAGAGAATCTTCACTGTTGTTGAATCTTTTATCTGATGTTTCCTCCAGTATGTTAGCATCAGTTGTTTTATCTTCAGCTTCACTAGTCTGCTTTCTATTGCCTCAATTCTACTCCTTTGGCTTTCTACTGCTTTTTCTAAATTGGTAACCTTATTATTAATCTACTGAATGTCAGGTCTTTGTTGTTCAAGGATTTCTTACACTTGTTTAATTTTTCTATGTGCTTTGTTGTAGTTTCCCTAATTTCCTTCCTAATGTCTATGAAAGCTCAGAATATAACTTTTCTGTATTCTGCCTTTGATAGTTGCATGAATTCCTCTTCACCTGGAAAGTTTTTTAATTCTTTGTTTTGGGAGTTTTCTGAAGCCATGGTGGTCTGCTTCTTTAAATGATCTGAAATAGATTGTTGCCTCTGAGGCATCAGGAGACTGTTTTAATGTCAAGTATTGGGATCTGAACTATGTAGGGCTTTATATATTTTTAGTTTTTTTGAGTGTTGAAGTAGAGGAGTTGTGTGTGCTGTTTCGCTGAGTGGAGCCACAGAAACTTTGAAACCCTATCACCAGATGGTTTGTCCTACAGCTAGACAAGGTGCACCCACACTTGTCTTGTGTGTATTCAGCCTGGGCACCCAATCAGATGGCCCCCAAGTGTGCGATGTCTGTGGGGGATGATTATCAGTGCAGACTCTGGTAGCCTGTTTTGCAAGGTGTGAAAGATAAAGATGCCCTCCTATAGACACAGAAATGTGAACATTCTGCAGATCTGAGCCTAGGGAAACTGACTGCTTCTACCCACAGATTACTTTATTCAGTGATGACTGCCATTTCAGGTCAGGAGCCCAGCACAACACAGAAAGGAAAGAGGAGGAGGGGTGCATGTTGTAGAGAAAGAGAAATTTTGTGCCCTAAAGAAAAAAAGTTCTGATCCACATGCAAGTGCCTGCACTTATGTTTTGGCATTCAAATTCTGTTGGTGTGCCTGTCTGAAGCTTGTTTTCTGTGCTGAGAAGAAATGCGTTCATGATAGGCTTGGCTGTGGAGGGGGATATTGGCTTTGTTTTCTGTGCCAGCACATGGGAGCCTTTGTGGGGAATGCTGATTCAACCCTTGTGCACTCGTACTCCCCTCTCTGTCAGCCAGCTTATTCCCCTGGCTTCACATTGGTGATCGGGACTCCAAGGGAATCCTTTTAAATTTGGTCAATATTGTTTCTCTGTGCCTTAGTTGACAGAGGGATGGGAAGATGAGTCTGCTCAGTTGGCTGTGACAGCTCCACCCATATTGCAGATTTTGACACTGTTTTGTTGATCTTACCAGAAGATGTTGATAAACACTTGATAGATAACACATAGAAATCACATCCTTCTTCTGAAGTGGTTTTTACATGATTTGTTACATGAATTGCCAACATGTTACAGTTGTATTGTAGAGGCACCAGGAGTAACAACTAAGCCCTCTTCGCTGATGCAGATGCCCTTTATTTCTTGGTCTTGTCTAACTGTTCTGGCTAGAACTTCTAGTATGATGTTGAATAGGAGAGTTGAGAGTAGGCATCCTCGTCTTGTTCCTGTTCTCAGGGTGAATTGTTTCAGTCTCTCTCCATTCAGGATGATGTAGGCAGATGGCTTTGTATAAATGGCCCTAATTGCATTGAGAAATTGCTGTCTGTTCTTATTTTGCTGAGAGTTTTTAGCATGAATCATGTTGGAGATTGTCAAATGCCTTTTCTGCATCAATAGACAAAATCAGGTGATTCTTGTCTTTTGTGTTATTTGTGTGGTTGATCACATGAATTGTTTTTCTGATGCTGAACCAGGCTTTCGTCCCAGGTATGAATCCAACTTGGTCTTGATGAATTATTTTTTTGATATGCTGTTGATTCTATTGGCAAGGGTTTTGTTGGGAGATTTTTGCATCTGGGTTCATGAGTGATCTTGATCGGTAGTTCTCCTTTTTTATTGGATCTTTCCCTGGCTTTGGTATCAGAATTATGCTGGCTTCATAGAACGAATTTGGGAGTATCTGTCACTTTCTATGCTGTGAAATAGTCTCAGTAGTACTGGAGTTAACTCTTCTCTGAAAGTTTGGTAGCATTCTCTGGTGAAGTCATCTGGGCCAGGGCTTTTCTTCACTGGTAGTTTTTTGATGAAATTTTCAATCTCTTCTTTAGTGATGGGTTTATTAAGTTGTTCTGCTTGATCTTGTGATAGTTGTGGTAGGTGATACGAATCTAGGAATTTGTCCATTTTCTCTAGCTTTTCAAATCTGTTAGTACAGTCTCTCATAGTATTGTTATGATATTTTTGATTTCTGTTGGATCTGCTGTGATATTTTCCATCTCATTTCTTATTCGGGTTATTTGTTTCCTTTCCTGTTTGTCTTTAGTAAGTTTAGCCAATGGTTTGTCAATTTTGTTGATCTTTCCAAAAACTAACTTTTAGTCTTTTCATTTTTTTCAATTGCTCTTCTATTCTCTAATTTGTTTAGTTCTGCTCTATTCTTTATGATCTGTTTTGTTTTGGTGCCTGAGGGGTTCTTCTTTTGCTCTCTTTCTACTTGTTCAAGCTGTATGGTTAATTCTTTGGTTTCGGTGCTTTCTTCCTTCCCAATACGTGCACTTATGGAGATAAACTGACCTCTGGCCACTGCTTTGGCTGTATCTCATTTGAATCCATAAATTTCTTTGTCCTTGATTTCTTCTATAACCCATGGCCTTTTGAGCAAGATGTTCAGTTTCCATGAGTTCCAATTTCTATCTATGTTTTCCATGCTATTAATTTAGACTTTTATGTCTTTAGGGCCTGAGAAGATGCTTTGCAATAATTCAGTGGTATGGATTTTGTTGAGATTTGCTTTGTGTCCTCACACATGGTCTGTTTTAGGAAATGTTCCATGTGCACTGGATAAAAAGGTGTAGTTATCTGCTGATAGGTAGAAAGTTCTGTGTATGTTAATGAGGTCTGGTTGGTTAATTGTGACAATAAGATCTTCAGTGTCTTCACTGAAAGTGGAGTGATGAAGTCTGTCACTATTACTGAGGAGTGATCTACCTCACTTTTTAACGTAGTCAGTTTTTCTTCAATGTATTTAGATGCTCTAGTATTGGGTGTATAACTATTTAATATTGTTAAGTCCTGCTTGTTTACTGAACCTTTCAGCAATAGTGTCCATCTTTGTCCATGACGGTGAATTTTACATTAAAATCAATTTTATCTGAGATTAGTATTGCCACATCTGCTCTTCTTTGTATATTGTTAGCTTGGTATATATTCTTCCATCCTTTACTTTTGGTTTATATCTTTAAGCCTAAGGTGAGTTTCTTGCAAGCAACATATAGAAGGGTCATGTCTTTTTATCCAGGATGTCACTCACTGTCTCTTTACTGGAGCTTTCAGTCCATTTACATTTGACATAATTATTGGTAGGTATGTGTTTACTGCTGTCATTGTTATGTGTTTATTTTTGTGTAGATATTTTCTCTGTTGCTATTAATATTCTGAGACATTCTTCTTTATGGGTTGATTTTCACCCTTTTCAGTGTTGATTTTGTGGTTATTGAGACTCTTGTTTTACATTTCTTGATTTGATATGTTGCATCTTTATTGTGCTTTGCGGCTACCCCTGTAATCCCCCTTAGTAATCTATGTTTAAACCCAAATTTAACCTCTACATATCTTCTTAACTACCTCTCCATCTGAAAGGAATATAACTACTGTAGTATATCCCTCTTTTTAATGTGATGATATCATAGCTTTCATAGTATGATCACTGGATCACTTCTTTCAATATTTTAGCTTTGATTGAGATTTGTCCCTTCCCTAACTGAGTAGGTTTCTGGATGATGTGTCCTGTATTGCCTCCCAAAATACACAGTTAATGATTTTGTTTTTCTAAGCCAAGAGCTTCTTTCAGTATTTCTTGTAGCTTTGGTTTTTAAAGAGTCTCTGAGTTTCTGTTTATCTGTGAATGTCTTAACTTCATTTTCATGTTTGAAAGACAGTTTTGCAGGATATATAATTCTTGGTTGGAAGTTTTTCTCCTTTAAGGCTTTGAATGTCATACCATTGTCTGCATGCCAGCATAGTTTCTGTGAAGTCAGATCAGAACCTACAAGGTTTCCCTCTGAATGTTAGCTGTGTTTTGAGTCTTTCTGCATTTAAGAGCTTCTGCTTATGTTTCATTTCGTTAAACTTGATTATAATATGTCTTGGTGTCTTTCTTTTGGAGTATGTATTATGTGGCATTCAATACGCATCTTGGATATCTATGTTATCTTCTTTCATGATTTCAGGGAAGTTTTCTGTCAGCAACTCAACAACAATACTCTCTGTGTTTTCATGTGCCCCTCCCTGTTCAGGACCTCAATTAATCATAGATTGTTCCTCTTGATAGAGTCCCACATGTTTCTTAATGCCTCTTCATTTTTCTTGTTTCTTTTCTCCAATTTCTCCTCATAGACACTGGTTTCAGTAGCTCTGTGTTCAAAGTCAGAAAGTCTATTTTCCAGTTATTCAATTCTATTTTCTTGGTTTTGAATTGTATTTTCTAGTTCTTTAATTTCGTTATTGATCTGTCGGATTTCAGAATGCTGGTGTTCCATCAGTTCAAACAGCTTGCTTAATTTTTCATTTTGCTCTGCTGAATTTTGTATAATGTTTAGGAGGATTCTCTATATAATCCTTTTGTACTCAACCTCTGATAGTTTCAGAAAGGCTTCTTTATCTGGGAAGTTCTTTGGTTCTTTTGGGAGTTTTCTGGAGCCATGGGTGGATTTTTCTTTAAGTGTCTGGCCTAGGTTTGACACTTTTTAAGCATCTAGTGGTTGTTTAGTTTCTCTGGTATTGCCTTGACAGGATTTGAGATGCAGTCTGAGAAGGACCTTGATCACCAGTCACCTCTATGTACTCCAGTAACTGGGCCCAGTGTAATCTCTGGGGTAGCAGGCTCTACTTCGTGGCTAGCAAAGACACAGCCCTACTTATGGGGAGTCACTGAGGGGCTGTCAGCTATGGGTCAGTAAAGGCTGCAAGAGATGTTGTCAGGACGAACTGCAGTTATTTCTCTACAGAGTCTAATCTTCTTTTGAAAGGTAAAAGTTATCTGACGACTTCCAAAATCACTCAGGCTATCAGGTATGCAAGCCCCTCTTTCAAACTGGCAATGAAGGCATCTCTCTATCTGTTTCCAAATGCTGTGATCTAGTTCAAATTACAGCAGGGCAGTAGCCTGTCTGTACAGCAGCCTGTCATTCACAGCAGGGCCCCATCTATAAGGCTACACTGTGCTAAACAGCTTTTCTCCTAGGAAAGCACTCCCTGGGCTGGCATTGCCTCCCAGCCTGGGAATTAGCCTCTACTGAGGCCTCCATTTGGGTAACTCCACCTCCCAATTGAACAAGGTGGCATCCCACACAAGCTGTCCTGCCCACTATGAAATAGCCAAATCAGTGTTGGAGGTTCAGAAAGAGATGGTTGAAGGTACATGGTGCCATGAGTCCAGAGCTGGGCTCCCAAAATGTGGCTATTCTGCCTGCTGATTACTTCAGCACTGCAGCTGACCTTTGCTGCCAGTTAATCCCAACTCCTGTCTGATGGCTAACACAAAGAAAATAGTGGTTAAAAACACCAGTTACCTACAGTCCACAAGAGCTGGCCATTCAGTAAGGGCAACAGTCAGCGAAATAGAAGAAGTTTTCCATTCAGTGGCATGCAGTCCAAATTAACAACACTATACCTTGTCCTAGGGCTCACTGGGTGTCCAGAAAGCTCTGTTTAATTATCAATCCAAGCCTTAGTTTTCAGAGAGAATTAAGGAGACATGTGTTTAATCGGCCATCTTGACTGCACCCCAAGAAGCTGTTTTTTTGTTTTGTTTTTTTAAATACTTTCTTGTGATTGAGTGAAAGTATACAATCCAAATCAAATTTGCATGCCCACCTAACTGTGGCTTCTTCTGCTCTCCTTGCCTACTAACAGCACCCTTCTCCTTTTCATTTTGTATATGTTATAACCTCTTAACAAACTCCTGTCCCCTCCTCTCCACCCTCTCCTCTGCCTTCTAGTAAGAGACCAGTAGGACAGTAACTTACAGATGCATATAACCATAAAATGCATGCACCTATGGTCTATTGTGTCCCCACATCTGGTCTATGCCTGGCCAAAGAGTTGACCTTGATAATATTTTCTGGTCAGGGGCAGCATCAGGTCTAGAAGCGATGCTCCCAGGGGAACCCCCAGGTTGCCAGACCATCAATTGAACTCTTTTAGTGAAGTTCTTGAGGTGCGCCCCTCTTGCTCCCATATTGCCATTAGGACTCAACATTGTGTGCCCCATCACAGCTGTCTTTGGTGGTAGCTGGTCACCACTGGGTCTTCTGGTCACATGTTGGTCACATGGGTCCTTCTGTCTCCTGGGGACTTTTTTCATTGTGTATTTCTTGTTCTTGGTGATCATCTGTTCCGGGTGAGTTGGGTCCATTTGGTGTACCTCAGATGACAGCTTACTAGCTTTTAAGACCCCAGACATCAATCACCAAAATATTGCACCCTATATTGGTGCAGTTTAAGTACTTTAAAGAGACTCTCTTAGCAATAGGCTAGTTATGCCAGTTGGCCTTGGTGTTCCTTGAGAGCATCGTCCCCAAAGCCCCACACCTGCTACTCTATCCTTGCAGTACTAGGTTAAGATTAGAAGAGTTTTCAGTTTATGTTGAAGCCCAGTAAAATTGATCTTCTTTCTACTGTGTGCTGTCACTGTTTTCACATAACCAAATTTCTATCAACTTTGTAATTTATGACTGGCCCTCACCCTCCCTCTTGACCCTTGCAGCCATCAGAGAATCTTCCCTTATGTACATAAGTCTATTTTTAAGTCTTTATAGTAGGGGCCTTATACAATATTTGTTCTTTTGCCGCTGACTGATTTCACTCAGCATAATGTCTTCCAGTTCAAACCAGGTTATGAGATGCATCCAAAAATCATCTTTCCTTATCAATGCATAGTGTTCCATTGAGTATGTGTACCATAGTTTGCTCATCTATTCATCTGTTGTTGGGCATCTGGGTTGATTCCATCTGTTTGCTACTGTGGACTGTGCTGCAATAAAGATTCATGTGCATGTTGCTGTTCGTGCGAACTGCTCTTGATTCTGTAAGACGTTTTCCAAGCAGTGGAATCCTGGATCAAATGGTACAACTATTTCCAGCTTTTTAAGGAAGCGCTGAATTACTTTCCATAGAGGTTGTACATTTTTCAATCCCACCAGCAGTGTAGGAGAGTTCTTATCTACAGCCTCTCCAGCATTTGTTGTTTGTATTTTTTGGAATCATGGCCATTGTTGTTTTGATTTGGATTTCTCTGATACTTAATGATTATGAGCTTCCCTCACGTGTCTTTTGGCTGCCTTTGTGTCCTCTTTGGTGAAATGTCTGTCCATCACCTTTGCCCCTCACTTAATTGCGTTATTTACTTTTTTCTTGTTGATGTTGTGTAGTACTTTGTAGATTATGGATATCAGACATTGGTCTGACATGTAGTTGCCAAATATTTTTCCCATTCTGTAGGTGGTGGTCTTTTAACCCTTTTGATGAAGTCTTTGGATGAACAAAAGTGTTTGTCTTAGTAGTTCCCATTTATCTATTTTCTATTGGTCATGCTTTGTCAGATTTTGAAGTCTGTCTAAGTAGTGCATTCAAACTTTCATGGACCTTATTTTTTCTTGCATGATCTTTATCATTTTAGGTCTTTATCATATTTAGGTCTTTTATCCAATTTGAGTTAGTTTTTGTGTAAGGTGTAACATACTGGTCTTGTTTCAATTTACTGCTGATGGATATCCAATTTTGCCAGCATTATTTGTTAAAGACTGTTTTTACCCCAGGTTACAGTCTTAGGGTCTTTGTTGAATAGGATGATGGTGGCACGTCCGGGGTCTCAACTCAGTTGTATTGGTCTATATGTCTCTTTTGTGCCAGTACAAGGCTGTTTTGACTACTCTGGCAGTGTAGCAGGTGAGAGGCCTCCCACTGTGTTCCAGTTCTTCAGTACTGCTTTGCTTATCTGGGGTTTCTTCCCTTTCCAAACAAAGTTGGTCATTTGTTTCTCCATCTCCTTAAAAAATGTCGCTGTAACTTGTACTGGGATTACATTGTATATATAGATTTCTTTGGGTGGGATAGACATTTTTCACAGTGCTAAGTCTTCCTACCCACGAGCAGGGTAGGTTTCTCCATTTATGTAGGTCTCTCTTGGTTTCTTGCAGTAAGGTCATGTAGTTCTCCTTGTATCGGTCTCTTATTTCTCTAGTTTGATTTATTCCTAGGTATTTTATCTTCTTGGGGATTATAGTAAATGGTCTTGATTTGGTGATTTTTTATTTGATGATCTCTTTGTTGGTATAAAGGAGTCCTACTGATTTACTTAATTTAGCTTATATATTGCTGAACTCTTCTATTAGTTCCAGTAGTTTAATTATGGATTCTTTAGGATTCTCAGCATACACTACCATATCATCCGCAAATAGGGAGAATTTTACTTCTTCTTTGCTGATGCAAAAAAAAAAAAAACCCACTGCCATCGAGCTGTGTCTGACTCACAGTAACACTGTAGGTCAGGGTAGAACTGCCCCATAGAGTTCCCAAGGAGTGCCTGGTGGATTTGAACTGCCAATCTCTCACTTAGCAGCTGTAATGCCTAACCCACTATGCCACCAGGTTTTCTGACAGATACCTTTTATTTGTTTGTCTTGTCTTATTGCTCTGGCTAGAACTTCTAGTGCAATGTTGAATAGACGTGGTGAGAGTGGGCATCCTTGTATAGTTTCCATTCTCAAGGGGAATTCTTTCAGTCTCTATACAGGATGATGTTGGCAGTTGGCTTTGTATAAATGGCCCTTATGGAGTTCAGGAATTTGCCTCCTATTCCTATTCTGAGAGTTTTTAGTATGAATGGGTGTTAGATTTTTCAGCTGGGTCTTCTGCATCAATTGACAATATCAAGTAATTCTTATCTTTTGTGTTGTTTGTGTGGTTGATCACATTAATTCTTTTTCTGATGTTGAACCAGCCTTGTGTCCCAGGTACGAATCCAATTTGATCATGATGAATTATTTATTTGATACATTGTTCAATTCTAGTGGCAAGGATTTTGTTGAAGATTTTTGTATCTAGGTTCATGAGAGATATTGGTCTGCAGTTCTCCTTTTTTATTGGACCTTTCCTGGCTTTGGTACCAGGGTTATGCTGGCTTCATAGAATGAATTTGGGAGTATTCCATCCCTTTCAGTGCTGTGAGACAGTCTCAGTAGTACTGGAGTGAAATCTTCTCTAAAAGTTTGGTAGAATTCTGTGATGAAGTCATCTGGGCCAGGACTTTATTTGGCTGGTACTTTTTTGATGACTTTCTCAATTTCTTCCTTTATCATTGGTTTATTAAGTTGTTCTACATCTCTTGTGATAATTTTGGTAGGTGATCTGAATCTAGAAATTTGTCCATTTCCTCTAGGTATTCAAATCTGTTAGAGCACAGTTTTTTACAGCATTCCACTACAATACTTTTAATTTCAGCTGGATCTGTTGTGACATGTCCCGTCTCATAACTTATCCCAGTTATTTGTTTCCTCTACTGTAAGTTTAGCCAATGGCTCATCAAGTTTGTTGATCTTTTAAAAAAAAAATAGTTTTTGATTTTGTTGATTTTTTCAGTTGTTCTTCTGTTCTCTAATGCATTTAGTTCTGCTCTATATGGTCTGTTTTTGTTTGTGTGTTTTTTGGGTATTTTTTGGTGACTGAGTGGTTCCGCTATTTCTCTCTTTGTATTTGTTGAAGCTGTTGGGTTAATTCTTTGATTCAGGTACTTTTTTCCTTCTGTATGTGTGCATTTATAGAGATAAATTGACGTCTGAGTGCTGCCTTGACTGTATCCCATAGGTTCTGCTAGTATGTTGTCATGGATTGAATTGTGTCCCCCCCAAAATAGGTGTATCCACGTGGCTGGGTCATGATTTCCAGTATCTTGTGATTGTCCTCCATTTTGTGGTTCTCCTATGCTGTATATTAAAGGATTAGGGTGGGGCTGTATATCCCTTCACAGGATTACTTCCCTACTCCACTGTAAAGGGAGTTTCCCTGGAGTATGGTTTGCCCCACCCTTAATCCTTTCATTCTACAAGAGATAAAAGGACAGAGAAGCAGGCAGAGAACTGGGAACCTTGTACCATGAAGCAAGCAGCACTGGGAGAAGAGCGTGTCCTTCAGACCTGAAGTTCCTGTGCCAAGATGCTCCTTGGACAAAGACTGATGCAATACCAGACTTTCCTCCAGGGCCGACAAGGGGGAAAGCCTTCCCCTGGAGTGGACACCACGAATATGGACTTGCAGCCTACCGGACTGGGTAAGAATAAACCTTCTTTTGTTAAAGCCATACACTCTGTGGTACTTCTATTAGAGTAGCCCTAGCTGACTAAAAGAGATGTGTTTTCATTCTCATTTGATTCCATAAATTTATTTTGGCTTTATTTTGATTTCTTCTGTAACCCATGGCTTTTTGAGCAAGGTAGTCTTAAATTTCCATGAGTTCAAATTTCTATCTATGTTTTTTCTGCTATTGATTTTGGCTTTTATGGCTTCGTCGTTCAAGAAGATGCTTTGCAATAACTCAGTGGTCTGGGTTTTTTTGAGACTCGTTTTAGGTCATAACACGTGGTCTATTCTGGAAAATGTGCTGTGTGCATTGGAGAAGAAAGTGTATTTATCTGTTGATGGATAAAAAAATCTGTGTATGTCAATGAAGTCTAGTCGGTCAGTTGTTGCAATGAGACCTTCTGTGTCTTTATTGAGCTTTTTTTTTTTAGATGATCTGTACATTACTGAAAGTGGAGTGTTGAAGTCTCCAACTATTGTTGTGGAATGATTGATCTCATTTTTCAATGTAGTCAGTGTTTGTTTGATGCTGTGCTATTGGGTGCATAAATGTTTAATACTGTTAAGTCCTGTTTTTGTACTGAAACTTCCATTAGTAAATAGCGACAATTTTATCTGAGATTACTATTGTCACACCTGCTTTTCTTTGAATGGTGTTAACTTGGTATGTATTATTCCCTCCTTTAATTTTCATTTTGTTCACATCTTTGAGTCTAAGGTGTGTTTCTCATAATCAATATATAGACGGATCTTGTCTTTTGGTCCATGACGTCACTCATTATCTCTTTATTGCAGTGTTCAATCTGTTTACATTTAGTGTAATTACTGATAATTTGTTTTGTATTGTCTTTGATGTATTTGTTTTTGTGTTGGTATTTTCTCTGTTGCTTTTAATATTCTGTTCTCGGTCAATCTTCTTTATGGGTTGATTTTTCATCTTTTTCAGTATAGATTTTGTGTTTGTTTAGACTCTTATGTTACATTTCTTGTTTTGATATGTTGCACTGTTATCGTGCTTTGGTGCTACTCCTGTGATCGCCTTTAATAGTCTAAGCCTAATTTTAACATCTGCATATCTTTTCAACTTATTTTCCATCTGAAAGGACTACAACTACTGTAGTATACCCCTCTTTTTAGTGTGATGGTGTCCTAGTTTTTGTGTTATGATCACTGGTTCCCTTCTTTTAATATGGATTTGATTGAGTTTTGTGACTTCTCTGAGTAGGATTCTGGATGCTGTGTTCTGCATTGCCTCCTTAAATACACACTTTATGTTTTTGTTTTTCTAAATAAAGTTTCTTCCAGTATTTCTCGTAGTTTTGGTTTGGTTTTTACAAAGTCTCTGAGCTTCTGTTTATCTATGAATGTCTTAATTTCATCTTCATCTTTGCAAGGCAGTGTTGCAGGAAATATGATTCTTGGTTGGAAGTTTTTCTCCTTCCAGGCTTTGAAAGTCTCATCTGACTGAAGCCTACATGGTTTCCCTCTGAATGCTAGCTTTGCTTTGAGCCTCACTGTCTTTAAGAGTAACTATTATGTTTCATTTTATTAAGCTTGATTACACTAGGTCTAGGTATCTTTCTTTTGGGGTCTCGTTTCTGTGGTGTTCAATACATATCTTAGATATCTATGTTCTCGCTGGCATAATTTCAGGGATGTTTTCTGTCAGCAACTCCACAACAATATTCTTTGTATTTTCAGCTATCGTTTCCCACACAGGAACTCCAATTAATTGTAGATTGT
Organism: Heterohyrax brucei; assembly: GCA_028571685.1. Lineage (NCBI taxonomy): Eukaryota > Metazoa > Chordata > Mammalia > Hyracoidea > Procaviidae > Heterohyrax > Heterohyrax brucei. The sequence continues at coordinate 136,575,377 of CM053150.1, forward strand.
TGCTCTTAATAGACGTCTACATTTTTCTTATTTCTTTTCTTTAATTTCTCCTCATAAATGCTGATGTCATTGGCTTTATCCTCCAGGTCCCTAAGTCTGACTTCCATCTCAGTTCTGCTCTTTTGGCTTTGGATTGAATTCTGTAATTTTATTATTGATCTGGTTGATTTAGATCATTGTTGTTCCATCAATTCAAATAGCTTGCTTAGTTTTTCCTTTTGCTGCGCTGCATTTCCTTTAATTTCTAGGAGGGCTGTATATACAATTCTTTTGTACTTGACCTCCAATAGTTTCAGAATGACAACTTCATCTAGGAATTTTTTTGGTTCTTTATTTTGGGAGTTGTCTGGAGCCATAGTGGACTGTTTCTTCATATGGTTAGGAAATGTTTGTTGCCTTTGGGCCATATAGTGGCTCTGGTGTAACTTCAACAGAAGCTGAGGCATAGTTCTGAGAAGGGAGGTTGTCACCAGCTGTCTCTGTGTACTCCAGTGAGTGGTCCCAGTGGACTCCCTGGGGTGGCCAGCTCTGCCTCCTGACTGGCAAAGATGGTTCCCCTACTTATGAATTTACTGGGGGGCCATCAACTGACTCTATGACGTGAGTCAGTAAAGTCTGGAAGAGATGCCACCAGACTGCTCAGCAGTTGTTTCTCTAGGCAGCCTTATTAAGAAGCTTGAAATCAGTCAGGGCATCAGGTGTGGCAGGCCCCACCTTCCAGCTGACAACAGAAGTACCTCTTCAGCTGTCCCCAGATGATATGGCATAGATAACTAAGGTTGGGTTACGGCCTGGCTGCCATCCTCAGCCAGGAAACTCCCATAAGGTAACAATTTCCTATGGAGTCTTTCTGCTGGAAAAGTACTTTCTAGACTGGCACTGCTTCTCAGCTTGGGAATTAACCCTTGCTGAGGCCTCTGGCTAGGTGACTCCGTCTCTCAACTGACCAAGATGGCATCCTGACCGAGCTGTCCTTCCCCCTGTGAAACAGCAGTTTCTATGGTGGAGCTCAAGAAAGAAAGGGTGGAGGTGCAGTGGTTCTCTCAGTCAGCAGCCAGGCTCTCAAAATGTGGCTATCCCACAAACTGTCTTGCTGCTTTGCTATACGGTGTTTACTTTAGCACTGCAGTACAGCCTGTTTTCTGGCTCATACCCACCCCCCACCTCCTGGATAAAAAATACAGTGTCAGTACCTGCAGTCTGCCCAAGTGGTGAATCAGTAAGAGTGAAGTTTAGCATGTGCTGCCTCATTTGAGAGAGGTAGTTTCTCATGTAGTGGTGTGTAGTCCAATCTGAAAACCCTATGCCATGTCCAAGGGCTTCCTGGGTGTCCAAAGTACTCAGTTAAATTAATCACTCAGGCCTTAGTTCTCAGAGAGAATTGAGGAGATGTGTGTCTAGTCCACCATCTTGACCCCACTCCCGAGAAGCTGTTTTTAAGATAACAACACCTAGAGAACGCAGCGGTGGTTGGTGGCTGAGTGTACTAGCACCTTCTGCCCTTTCTTCTCTGAGCCATGCCACAGTGTTTTCTCATGTGGCTCTGGAAAGACTCCACATGGAGGCCTTCTTTGTCAGCCGGGTGGCAGTCTGACAGGCCTGAGGGCCCAACTGGGAACAACTGCCATGCTGAGCAGCAGCATCTGGCTAAACAGTGTCTCTTACAAGAGAGAAGATGTTCTTAAGAAAGCCACATCCAGAGAAGGCAGCAGAGGCTGGCACTGTGTGTGGCAGCACCCTTACCTACTCCCTTCTCTGAGCTATGCCATAGCACCTACTGGCATGACTCCAGAGACTCTGTGTAAGTAGGTCACTATCTTTATCAGTCAAGAGGGAGGGCCTGCCAAACTCAGCAGCACTACTTGACTGGACGGTTTCTTGCTCAGCAGAGAAGCTGTACTGAAGACAATCCTACCTAGAGAATACATCAGTGGCTGGCAGCCAATTGTAGCCATGCCTTTCCACCCTTTCTTCTCTAAGCTACACCATACCATTTGCTGGTGTGACACTTGAGAAGGTGAACAGCTTTCTGATGGCTCAAAGACAGCAATCAATATCTAAACATTTAAAGAAGCAGATAACCATGGCTCTGAAATACAAAAATGAAGAATCTTCCTGAAATTATCAGAAGTAGAATACAAAATTATGAATACAGACATTCTAGAGCTTAGGATGGAGATTAGACAAACTGCAGGAGAACAAAATGAAAAATTAAACAAGCTGTATGAACTACTGGAACAACAATGGTCTGAAATTCAGCAGATCAATAATAAAATTACTGAGTTAGACAATTCAGATGAAAGCCAAAGGAGCAAGTTTGAGGAAATGGGATTCATAATTAGCAAGATTGAAGATAAAGCAATTTACACCAGATGCTCATTGAACTCCTTAAAAGGTAGACCCCAAAGGAAATAGACCAAAGACATACTGTAACCAAGGTTAATAAAATGAAACATAAGGAGAGACATTTAAAAGGCAGCTAGGTTTAGACCAAAACTAAGGTAAAAATGGAAGTCTTAAACTGACTTCTGACTATTCAGCCAAAACCATGTTGCCAAGAAGGCAACGGAATGACACATACAAAGCCTTGAAGGAAGTAAATTTCCAACCAAGAATTATATATCCTGCAAAATCATCTCTCAAATATGTAAGTGAAATAATGGCATTCTCAGATAAACAGAAGCTTAGAAAGTCTGCAAAAACCAAACAAAAATTAACAAGAAATACTGAAGGAAATTCTTTGATTAGAAAGTCAAAAACAGTAGATTCATACTCAAAGATGCAATGCAGGACACAACATCCAGAGTCCTACTTAGTTCAAGTCACAAAGCTCAATCAAAGCTAAAATATTAAAATTAGGAAAGCAAAGATCTCAACATGTAAGCTATGATAAAATTACACCACAAAGAGGGACATATTATAGTATTCACAGAACTTTCAGATGGAGAAGAATTTAAGGAGATATAGAGAAGTTAAAGACTCACCTAAACTTAGAACATTAGGGGGAACAGAGGGGTAACCTCAAAACAAACTAACAATACTACATAGCAAAAGAAGAAACTCTACATAGACTCAACAGACATAAACCATTATCAAAAAGGATGAAAAGCAAACTCGTAAAGAAAAACATCCAGAACAGAATACTAAGTGGAACAAAGAAAATGTGAACAATACAAAAATGAAGGCAACAAAAGTATAGCACTAAATACATATTTATCACCAATTACACTGCATGTAAATAGATGGAATGCTTCAACAAAGAAAGAGAGTAACAGGTTGGGTCAAAAAACATGATCTTTCTATCTGCTGCTTACAAGAAACACACCTTAGACTCAAAGATATGGGAAAGATGAAAATCAAAGGATGGAAAAATATATAACAAGCCAATAATATACAAAGAAGAACCAGAGTGGTGATACTAATCTCAGATGAAATCAATTTTAAACTAAAATCCACCATGGTGGACAAGGATTGTCACTGTTAAAGGTTCCATACATAGAAAGGATATAACAATATTAAATGTTTACATACCCAATACCAGAGCATCTAAATTGAATGAATGCTGACAACATTGAAAAATGACATAGATCACTCCACAACAATAGTAGGAGACTTCAACACTCCAGCAAAAAAGCTCAACAGAGATACAGAATATCTTATTCTAACAACCAACCAATGCTACCTTATAGACATATACAGAACCTTTTACCCAACAACAGACAAGCACATCTTTTCTTTATGATGCACATGAACATTTTCCAGAATAGACCACATATTAGGTCATAAAGCAAGTCTCAACAAAATCCAAGCCACCGAATTATTGCAAAGCATATTCTCACACCATAAAGCCATGAAAGTTCAAGTCAATAGCAGAAAAAACATTGGTAGATTCAAACTCACAGAAACTGAACAACACCTCGCTCAAAAATTCATAGATTTTAGAAGAAATTATTGGTGCAATAAAGCAGTTCATGAAATCAAAAGACAGTGAAAACACATCCTATAAGAACTCACGGGGTACATCAAAAACAGTGCTCAGAGATCAGTTCATCTGCATAAATGCACACATCTGCAATGTAGGGCCCAAATCAAATAATTAACCCTACAGCTTGAACAAGTAGAAGGAGAACCACAAAAGAACCTTTTGGGCACCAGAAGAAAACAGATAATAAAAATTAGAGCAGAACTAAATGAATTATAGAGTAGAAAAACAACCGAAAGAATTAACAAAATGAAAAACTCATTTTCTGTAAAGATCAACAAAATTGATAAACCAGTGGCTAAATTCACACAAGAAAAAAAGGAGGAAGCAAATGACCCAAACAAGAATTTAGATAGGAGACGTCAATACAGACCTAACTGAAATTAACAGTGTCATAATAGAACACTATAAAAGTATACTGTAACAGATTTGAAACTCTAGGGGAAATGAACAAATTTTTAGATTCACATTACCTATGAAAATTATCACAAAGACAAGAAAAACTTCATAAACTCACCCTAAAAGAAGATACCGAAAAAGTGATTTTAAAAGCTACCAAAGGAAAAAAGTCCTGGCCTAAACAGCTTCACTAGAGAATGCCACTAGACTTTTAGACAGGGGTTAATTCCAATACTGAGGAGCTTTTCACAACACACGAAAGGATGGCATACTCCCAGATTCACTCTATGAAGCCAGCATAACTCTGGTACCAAAGCCAGGAAAAGATCTCACAAAACAAACCAAAAATTATAGACCAATACAAAACAAACCAAAAATCATGGACCAATATCTCTCATGAACCTAGATGCAAAAATCTGCAACAAAATCCTAGCCAGTAGAATTCAACAACATATCAGGAAAGTAATTCACTATGACCTACCAGGATTCATCCCAGGGATGCAGGGCTGGTTCAACATCAGAAAAACAATTAATGTAGTCAATCACATAAATGAAACAAAAGATAAGAATCACTCTATTTTATCAATTGATACAGAAAAGGAAAAAGTCCAACACCCATTCCCGTTAAAAACTCTTAGCAAAATAGGAATAGAAGGGAAATTCCTCAATGCAATAAGGAACGTCTATGCAAAGCCAACAACCAACATCATCCTGAACAGAGAGAGATTGAAAGAATCTCCCCTGAGAATGAAAACTAGACAAGGATGCTCACTGTTACCACTTCTATTCAGCATTGTGCTGGTGGTTTCAGTCAGAGCAATCAGACAAGACAAAGAAATAAAAGGCATTTGCATAGGTAAAGAAGAAGTGAAATTATCCCTATTTGTAGATAATATGATCTTATGCACAGAAAATCCCTTAGAATCCATAAATAAACTGCTAGAGCTAATGGAAGTGTTCAACAAAGTATTAAGATAAGATAAACATAAACAAGCAGAATTCCTTCACACCAACGAAGAGATCATCAAAGTGGAAATCACCAAGTCAATATCAATTACAATAGACCCCAAGAAGATAAAATACCTAGGAATAAATCTAACCCAAGATGTAAGAGACTTATACAGGAAAAACTGCAAGAACCTTCTGCAAGAAACGTAAAGAGACATATATGTGGAGAAACCACCTTGCTCATGGATAGGAGGACTTAACATGGTGAAAATGTCTACTCTACCCAAAACAATCTGCATGTACAATGCAATCCCAATACAAACTCCAAAGCCCTTTTTTTAATGAGATGGAGAAACAAATCACCAACTTTGTTTGGAAAGGGGAAAAAGGCCTGGATTAATTAAATACTATTGAAGAAGAGGAAAACAGTGGGAATACCCACACAACCTGACCTTAGAACCTATTACACTGCCACGGTAGTCAAGACAGATTGGTGGAGAGCACGCGTCCCCGCTGCACTGCCACACCAAAAGCCACCAGGCAGCCAACAGAGGCGGCGGCGCTCCGCACCTCGCAGGAGTCGCTACGGGGTCCAGCTTGCTGGTAAGGCGAGCTCACAGGGTAGAGATGTCTGTCCAGAGGGTAGTTTCTAACAGAACCTCCCAACAGTCTGCATTTAATTCTGATTACACCTGGGAATATCAGTACTATGAGATTGGACCAGTTTCCTTTGAAGGACTGAAGGCTCGTAAGTATTCCATTGTGATCGGATTTGGAGTTGGTCTTGCCGTCTTTGTGATTTTCATGTTCTTTGTGCCGACCTTGCTGACTAAGACAGGAGCTCCGCACTAAGAGATAGCAGATTCCTAAAATGACATTCCGCTGTGATCTTTGCTAAGAGCACCTTGTCCAGCAATGTAGAATCTTCTGAAAAACGATTCAGAGTGAACAGCTTTGTGTCAGACTTTGGAAGACCCTTGGAGCAGGATGAAGTGTTTCCTCGCCAAGGCAATGAGGAATCCAGATCCTTCTTTCACTGCTACATCAATGAAGTGCACCACTTGGACAGAGCTAGAGCTTGTCTCCAGACCACAGTCCTTGACAGCCAGCTTCATTTCCCGGAAGCTCTGGGAGGCAGCAGGAGACCAGAGGAGGAGCTCAACAGACTCACGAAGTTTGACTTCCCCAGCTTTGTGAACTCTGACCAGAACTCCTCCTTTGGGGAAGATGATCTTCTGATTTCTGACCCACCCATTGTATTAGAAAATAAACCAGTTTGCCAGACATCACACAATGAGATGGATTGAGAAACATGCTTTGTTAAAGCCTTCCAAAAAATGTAGATTTTGTCTTTTTATAGCAGGAAATTTCTTCATTGAGCAAAATAGTACTTGCATGTGTATGTGAGAGAGTGAGAGAGAAGAGCAAAACCTGATTAAACAGAATTAAATAGGCAATATATATACTTTTAAACACACTTGAGATTTGTTTGTTTTTTTTTTTTAGATTTTTCACTCTGTTTCATTTTCCTTATTGAAAAATTTCTCAGGTGTTCAGTGTCAGGCTTCTGAAATGGGAGTCAGTGTACTGCTTTCTAATCTGACCTGCCATTACCTGTTCTGCATCCTTTAGCAATTTATTTCACCTCTTTGGGCAACCACAGTTTTTACTGTGAGGTGACTTGGCTACAGGGTCCTTCTTGGCTCTGATAATTGTTGAATTTGTGACTTTGCGTAGGATTATGCTGGTGTATACATAAAGTGTTATAAACTAAGGCATTGCCTCCTTCCTATCTCTTGTAGAAACTCCCAGATGTCTGTACCATACATCCAGCCTTAACCGAGTCCAGCTTTAGCTGAAGGGTCGCTGGGGGTCTACTAAGCTCTCAGGAGACTCTCCTCACTCAGTCACTGTTAGCTAGTATTTCTGCTGGGTTGTACTGAAACTGCTATTGTGAAGACATTAGGCCAATCACACTTGAACATGGGGGACAGCTCCGTCCCTTCTGAATGAGTTCAATCCACAGTACATGGCAAGGCACTCCTTTCCCCAAAAACTGTAGAGAGAAGATGGAGAGGTAAAGAGAGATGCTGTCCTGTTTGTCTCTTTGTTGGTGCACCTGTGTCTGATCACACTACAGTGCCATTGGCTACAGAACAGGAAAAGTGCTATTTGTTGAGCTGTCTATTTTTGGTACAGACATGTAGGTGATGTCTGTCTGGCTAATATGTGGCCTTTGAGCTGAAATGATGAGTGGACTGAAAATACCCCACCAACAGATATTCAGGGTGGCCTGGATTATGGTAATCGGTGTACCATGCAGAGTTAATTTCATGAAGAAATCAAATCTGCACACTCGTATGGACAGTAACTTGGTTTGGCACATACCCTCAGTTACATGCATGGCCAGTTGCTAATTTGTGAGTGGCATTTTCATTATGAATTTGTTTACCACCTGTCTTGCTTCAGCTGTAAAATAAATACATTTGACTGCAAAAAAAAAAGATAGATTGGTTCTTGTGGAAACAGATATACACACCAGTGGAACAGAATAGACAGTCCAGAAATATCACCATCTGTTTTAGTCAGCTAGGGCTGCTCTAACAGAAATACCACAGAGTGGATGGCTTTAACAAAGAAAGATTTATTCTTACACAGTCCGGTAGGTTGCAAGTCCATATTCAGGGTGTCCGCTCCAGGGAAAGACTTTCCCCTTGACGGCTCTGGAGGAAAGTCCGGTATTGCATCAGTCATTGTCCAGGGAGTGTCCTAACGCAAGAACCTCTGGTCTGAACGACGCGCTCTGCTCCCGGTGCTGCTTGCTTGATGGTAGTGAGGTTCTCAAATTGTCCTTGGTTCTTTTTCCTTTTATTCCTTGCAAGCTAAAAGCATTAAGGGTGGGGCAAGCCATACTCCAGGGAAACTTCCCCCACAGCAGGAATTCACAGCCCCACCCTAATCCTTTAACATACAGGTTAGCAAAACCACACAATGGAGGACATTTCCAAGATACTGGGAACCATATCCCAGCCACATGGCTGCACACATTTTTTGGGGGGACACAATTCAAACCATGACACCATCCTCCTATGTACAGCTGATATTCAACAAAGGTCCAAAGATTGTAAACTGGGGGAAAAAGTCTCCTTAGCAAATGGTGTTCACAAAATTGGATATCCATCTGCAAAAAAAAACCTGAAACTAGATCCACATCCTATACCTTACACAAAAACTAACTCAAAATGGATCATAGCCATAACTATCAAATTGAAAACAACAAAGATTATGGAGGAAAAAATAGGGAAAACAATTGATGGCTTAGACTACAAAATCAGACCAACAATGCACAAACAACAGAAGAAAAAATACATAAATGGGAACTACTAAACACCAAACACTTATGTTCAACCAAAGACTTTATCAAGAGAGTTAAAAGACTGTCTGCATAATGGGAAAAAATATTTGGCAACTATGTATTGGATAGATGTCTAATTTTCATAATATGAGATACTGCAAAATAGCAACAAGAAAAGTAAATAACCCAATTAAACAATGGGCAAAGGAGATGGACAGACACTTCCCCAAAGAAGATATCCAGACACCCAAAAGACACATGAGAAAATGCTGATGATCATTAGCTACTAGAGGAATCCAAATCAAAACTACAATGAAATGCCATCTCACCCCAACGAGGTTGGTGATAATCCAAAAAAACACAAAACAACAAAAAATGTAGAGGCTGTAGAGAGATTGGAACTCTCCTACACTGATGATGGGAATGTAAAATGTTACAATTTCTTTAGAAAGCAATTTGGTGCTTTCTTGAAAAGCTAGTAATAGAAATGCCATATGATCCAGCAATCCCACTGCTTGTAACACATCCTAGAGAAATAAGGGCTGTCATACAAATGATACATGCACATGAAAGTTATTCCAGCACTGTCTACAATAGGAAAAAGATGGAATCAATGTAGGGGCCCATCAACAGACAGTGTATAAACAAACTATGGTATATATACACAATGGAACACTATGCAATGATAAACAGCAACGGTGATTTTAGGAAGCATCCAATAATCTTGCATCAACTAGAAGACTTTATGCTGAGTGAAACCAGTCAGCTGCAAAAAGACAAATATTGTCTGAGGCCACTGTTACAAATACTGAAGAAATTGCTTATGCATGGAAGAAAACACTCTTTGATCGCTACAAAGGTGAGGAGGGAAGGAGAGTGTTACTCATAGATTAGGTAGTCAACAGGAATTTGTTTACGTGAAGGAAGTGACAGCATGCTGTAGAAGGATGGGCAATGTAACTGGTCTATACCATAACCTAAAAGTTTTCTAAATACAACCCAATATTTTAAGGGACAGAATAACAGGTACAGGATCCAGGGACCACGTTTTCAGGAGACATCTAGGTCAATTGGCATAACCAATGTTTTTCTAAGCGAGTTTTCTGCACACCATATTGGTGAGTGACATCTGGAGTCTTAAAACCCAGCAAGCTTTTATTTGAAGAGTATCAGTTCATCCCAATTTATCTGGAAGAGATAACTGAGAATATCAAAGACAGGATGAAAAATGAGCCCAGGAGACAGAAGGACCCATATGATTGGGAGACTACATAAGCATGTGATCAGAAGAACTGTAAATGGTGCCCAGCCACCATCAAAGACAACCCTGATCAGGAACACAATGTAGAGTCTCTGACATAGCATGAGGAAAAGAGGTGTGCAGATGAAGAACTTTATTAAAAGACCAGAATTGATAGTCTGACAACCTGCTAGCCCAGAGCTGAAAAAAACATTGAAGCCAACACTTCACACAAAGAATGGATTGGACTTGGGGACACAGAGTAGTACTGGTGGTATGTACACTTTATGGTTTAATATTTATATAAGGCTGCCCTAGTAGTTTCTTTTTAAAGGGGAGAGGAAAGGGTGGCAAGGAAGGGACAAGTGTTGGCTGACTGGATACTGGAAGTAAAGAGTAAAAATAAGAGTCTGCTGTCACAGTATGAGTAGAGCAGATGTGTACTTGGGGTTTTACATGGCAAATTGACTTGGATTGTTAACCTTCACTGAATCCCAATTGACAAAAAAATAGATGAGAGCCTAGAAAACACTATGGGACAGCTTTACTTTGTCCTGTAGCATAGCTAGGAGTCAGAATCAGGTAACAGATTTATGCAGAATAAAAGTATTGTGTTTGATCTCTAAAAAAAAAAAAAAAAAGACTAAGCTCAAGTTACTCAGTGGAAACCACACTGGCAAGAAGACTTTGGATGACGTATACAAAGCATGAAGAAAAATACCTGCCAAACAAGGATTATATATCCTGCTAAATTGTCTCTCAAATATGATGGCAAAATTAAGACACTCCCAGATAAACAGAAGTTTACAGATTTTGCAGAAACCCAACCAAAATTACAAGACATACTGATGGATGTTCTTTGATTATAACATCAGTACAATAAGATATATACTCAAGGATATGATGCAGGACAGAACATCCAAATACCAACACAAATAGAGAATCCACTAAAAAAAAAAAAAAAAGTTAAAGCTAAAATACTGAAAATAGGGAAACAGAAATCTCAGTATGTAAATTATGACAACATTCTATCAAAAGAAGAATAAATTAATATATTCCTAGTAAAACAAAAGAGACACTTGATTTTATCAATTGGTGCAGAAGGGATTTGGCAACATCCAGTCATGCCATTGTAAATGGTATCGACTTGATGATTTCCTCTTTGAAGCTCTCTTTGTTGGTGGTGTAAAGGAATCCAACTTATTTATGTTTATCTTATAACCTGATACTTTGCTGTACTCTTCTATTAGTTCCAGTAGTTTATGGATTCTTTAGGTTTTTCTGTGTATAAGATCACATCATCTGAAAACAGGGCAAGTTTTGCATCTCCTTTAAAGATGTAGATTCTCTTTACTCCTTTACTTATTCTGATGGCTCTGGATGGAACCTCCAGGACAAGGTTGAATAGAAGTGATGACAATGGGCATCCTTATCTGGTTCCTGTTCTCAGGGGGAATTCTTTCAGTGACTCTCCATTCAGGATGATGATGGCTGTTCACTTTGCATAGATGCCCCTTATAGCATTGAGGAGTTTCCCTTCTATTCCTATTTTGCTGAGACTTTTTAACATGAATTGGTGTTGGACTTTTCTTCATCAATTGATGAAATCAGGTCTGTTTTGTTTTACTTATGTGATTGATTATGTTAACTATTTTTCTGGTGTTGAACCAATCCTGCATCCCTGGTATAAATTCTGGTTGGTCATAGTGAATTATTTTTTGATATGTTCTTGAATTCTATCAGTTAGGATTTTTTTTTCTTCATAGAATGCATTTGGGAGTATTCCACCCTTCCTGTGTTGGAAAATAGATTCAGTGGTATTGGAATTAACTCCTCTTTAAAAAGTTTGGTAGAGTTCTCCAGTGAAGCTGTCTGGGCCAGGACATTTTTGGTTGATAGTTTTTTGATAACTTTTTCAATTTCTTCTTTTGTGATAGGTTTATTAAGTTTTTCTATTTTTCTTTGTGATGATTTTGGTAAGTAATGTGATTCTAGAAACTTTTTCTTTTCCTCTAAGTTTTCAAACTTATTACAGTTTTTCGTAGTATTCTGTTATGGTTCTTTTAATTTCAGCTGAGTCTGTTGTGACATGCCCTGTCTCATTTCTTATGCAGGCTATTTGTTTCCTCTCTTGCTTTTCTTTTGTGAGTTTAGCCAATGGTTTGTCAGTTTCATCCAAATGATTTTTATATGTTTGTCTTGAATCCTGGTATTTACTGAACTCTTCTGTTAGCTCCAGTAGATTCTGTGGGATTATTTAAGGTTTTCTGTACATAAGATTGTGTCATTTGTGAATAGACTTACTTTTACTACTTCCATTCTAATTTGGTTGCCCATTATTTCTTTATCTTACCTTATGGTTCTGGTTAGAACCTACAGCACAAAGGACATTCTTGTCTGTTTCCTGTTCTCCAGGGAATGCGTTCAGACTCTATATTTAGGATAACATTTGCCATTGGCTTTGTCTAGATGCCCCTTTTTATGTTTAGTAACTTCCCTTTATTCACAGTTTGTTGTCAGTTTTTAACAAAAATGAGTGTTAACCAACCAAAACGAAAACCACTGACATCAAGTTGATTCCAACTCATAGTGACCCTATAGACAGAGTGGAACTGCCCATGGAGTTTCCAAGCAGCACCTGGCAGATTTGAATTGCTGACCTTTTGGTTAGCCACCATAGCACTTAAACAGTATGTCACCAGAATTTCTTGAAAGTGTATTAGACTTTGTCAGATGCCTTTTCTGTGTCGATTGATAAAATCAAGTAGTTCCCATCATTTTTATTTACGTATTTGATGACATTAATTGTTTTTCTGATATTGAACCATCTCTGTGCCCCTAGTATGTATTCCATTTGGTCATGGTGAATTTTTTTTTTTAATATGTCATTGAATTCTACTGGGTAGAATTTTGTTGAATATTTCTGCATCCACCTCTGCTACTCTATCTTTGCAATATTTGGTTAAGATTGGAAGATTTTTCAGGTTATGTTGAAGTCCAGTTAAATTTATCTTCTTTATAATAGGTCCTGTCACTGCTTTCACCCAAGAATATGTGTAGCAACTATCTAATCTATAACCCACTCTTTCCCTCCCTTCCTCTCCTCCCTTGCAGCCATCAGAAAGTCTTTTCTTCTGTACTTGAGTCTGTTTATAAGTACTTATAGTAGGAGTCTCATACCATGTTTGTCTTTGTACTGTTGACAGATTTCACTCAACATAATGTCTTCCAATTGAAATCAGGTTATAAGATGCTTCCTATAGTCATCATTGTTATTTATCATTGCATACTGCTCTATTGAGTACAAATACAATAGTTCGTTCATCCATTCATCTGTTGTAGGGCATATGGGTTGATTCCATCTTTTTGCTATTGTGGAATATGCTGCAGTAAACATTCGTGTGCATGTGTCTGTTCATGTGACTGCCTTTGATTCTGTAGGATACATTCTGAACAGTGGGATTACTGAGTGAAATGGTATATCTATTTCCATCTTTTTAAGGAAGTGCCAGGTTGTTTTCCAAAGAGATTGGACCATTTTGCAATCCCACCAGTAGTGTAGGAGAGTTCCAATTTCTCCACAGTCTCTCCAGCATTTGCTGTTTTGTGTTTTTTGGATCATGACCACCCTTGTTAGGGTGAGATGGTATCTCATCGTAGTTCTGATTTGGATTTCTTTAATAGCTAATGATAACAAGCATTTCTGCATGAGTGTCCACCTGGATGTCCTCTTTAGTGAAGTATCTGTCCATCTCCTTTTCCCAAATTTTAATTGTGTTATTTATAATTTTATTGTTGATATTTTGCAGTACCTTTAGATTATGGAGATCAGATGTCGGTCTGACATACAGTTGACAAATATTTTTTCCATTCTGTAGGTGATCTTTTAACTCTTTTGATAAAGTTTGGATGAGTAAAAGTGTTTGATTCTTAATAGTTCCCATTTATCTATTTTCTGTTGATCATGCTTTGAAGTCTGATCAGATTTTGAAGTCTGTATAAGTTGTATATTAAAAATTACACTGTTGATTCTATTTTTTCTTTCATGATCTTTATCATCTTATGTTTGATATTTAGGTCTTCTACCCAGTTTGAATTGGTTTTGGTGTAAAGTGTGAGAACTGGGTCTTGTTTCCATTTCTTTGTAGATATGATGCAGGACAGAACATCCAAATACCAACACAAATAGGGAATCCACTAAAAAAAAAAAAAGTTAAAGCTAAAATACTGAAAATAGGGAAACAGAAATCTCAGTATGTAAATTATGACAACATTCTATCAAAAGAAGAATAAATTAATATGTTCCTAGTAAAACAAAAGAGACACTTGATTTTATCAATTGATGCAGAAGGGATTTGTAGATGGATATCCAGTTTTGCTACGAACATTTGTTACAAAGACTGCTTTTAGTCTAGTTTACAATCTGGGGCCTTTGTTGAATATTAACTGTTCATAGGAGGATGGTGGCAGCTCTGAGGTCTCAACTTTCTTCCACTGGTCTATACGTCTCTTTTTGTACCAGTATCAGGCTGCTTTGACTACTGTGGCAGTGTAATAAATTCTAAAGCTAAGTAACGAGAAGCCTCCCAGTGTGTTGTTCTTCAGCAGTGCTTTGTTTATCTGGGATTTCTTCCCTTTACAAACAAAGTTGGCAATTTGTTTCTCCATCTGATTAAAAATGTTATTGAAATTTGTATTGGGATGGCACTGTATGCCAGGAAAGTGCTGTCAAGTCAGAACCGACTCATGGTGACATAGAGTAAAATGTATATGTTGGGTAAAACAGTCGTTTTCACAAGGTTAAGTCTCCCTATCCATTAGGAGGGGAGGTTTCTCCACTTATGTAAGTCTGTCTTAGTTTCTTACAGTAAGGTCTTATAGTTCTCTTAGAATAGGCTTCTTATTTCTCTAGCTTGATTTCTTCCTAGGTATTTTATCTTTTTGGAGGATACAGTAAATGGTATCAATTTGGTGATTTCTTCTTGAATGATCTCTTTGTGGGTGCAAAAGAATCCTACTGATTTGCTTATGTTCCATCCTGATACTTTGCCAAACTCTTCCATTAGTTTGAGTAGTTTACTTATAGATTCTTTAGGATTCTCTGCATATACAATCATATCATCTGCAGGTAGGGAGATTTTTACTTCTTCTTTGCCACCGTGGATGTCCATTATTTCTTGGTCTTGTCTAATTGCTCCGGCCAGCACTACTAGTACAATGTTGAATAAGAGAGGTGAGAGTGCGCATCCATGTCTAGTTCCCATCCTCAAGGGGAATTGTTTCAGTCTCTCTCTATTCAGGATGATTTAGGTGGTTCTTTCTTTACAAATGACCCTTATTGCACTGAGGAATTTGCCTTCTACTCCCATTTTCCTGAGAGTTTTTAGCATGAATGGGTGTTGTTGGACTTTATCAAATGCCTTTTCTGCATCAACAGACAAGATCAGGTGAGTCTTGTTTTTGGTGATATTTATGTGGTTGATTACACGAAGTGTTTTTCTGTTGTTGAACAAGCCTAGCATCCCTCGTATGAATCCAACTTGGTTGTGAGGAATTACCTTTTCACATGTTGTTGAATTATATTGACCAAGATTTGGTTGAAGGTTTTTGCATCTAGGTTCATGAGTGATATTGGTCTGTAGTTTTCCTTTTTCGTTGGATCTTTCCCTGGCTTTGGTATCAGGATTATGCTGAATTCATAGAATGAATTTGGGAGTATTCCATCACTTCGTAAACTGTGAAATAATCTTAGTAGTATTGGAGTCAACTCTTCCCTAAAAGCTTGGTAGAATTCTGTGGTGAAGCCATCTGGGCTAGGGCTTGTTTTGGTTGGTAGTCTTTTGATGACTTTCACAATCTGTTCTTTGTGATGGGTTTATTAAGTTGTTCTACTTCTCCCTGTGATAATTTTGGTAGGTCATATGTGTCTAAGGAATTTGGCCATATCCTCTAGGTTTTCAAATCTGTTAGAGCACAATCCTTCATAGTATTCTCTTATGATATTTTTTATTTCTGTTGGATCTGTTGTGACATCTCCCATCTCATTTCTTATTTGAGTTATTTGTTTCCTTTCATAAGTTTAGCCTGTGGTTTGTCAATTTTGTTGATCTTATCAAAAACCAGCTTTTGGTCTTTTCAATTGTTCTTCTATTCTCTAATTTATTTAGTTGTGCTCTAATCTTTATGATCTGTTTTCTTCTGGTGCCTAAGGAATTCCTCTATTGCTCTCTTTCTACTTATTCAAGCTGTGGGTTAATTCTTTGGTTTGAGTGCTTTCTTCCTTATGCACGTGTGCATTTATAGAGATAAACTGATCTCTGAGCAGTGCTTCGGCAGTATCCCATAGGTTCTGGTAGGAAGGGTTTTAATTCTCACTTGAATCCATAAATTTCTTTATTTCATCCTTGATTTCTTCTATAACCCATGGCTTTTAGAGCAAGATGTTCAGTTTCAATGAGTTCCAATTACTATCTATATTTTTTCTGCTATTGATTTTGACTTTTATGGCTTTATGATCTGAGAAGATGCTTTGCAATAATTCAGTAGTTTGGATTTTGTTGAGATTTGCTTTATGTCCTAACACAAAGAACCAGCTTTTTTTTTAGCAATTTCAATCATTTTTTTCTCTTCTCTAAATCTTTTATTTCTTCTCTAATTTGTGTTTATTGCTTCCTTCTGGTGCCCAAAGTCTTCTTTGTCTGCTCTACTTATTGGAGTTATAGAGTTGAAGCTTTGATTTTTGCACATTATTCTTGAGGTTGTATGCAGTATTGTCATAAATTGATTGCTGAGCACTGCTTTTGCTCTGTCCCTAATGATCTGATAGAACATGTTTTCATCCTCTTTGTTGTCTCTCTTCTCTTCCCTCTAAAAAGAAACCGGTAGTATAGCCTCATATATATGTTAAACCATAAAGTATACACACCCCATTCATTACTCTGTGTCCTCAAGCCCATTCCATTCTTTGAAGTATTGGCTTCAGCACTGGTTTCAGCTCTAGGCTAGTAGCAAGTCTAGGGGCCATGTTCTCAGGGGATCTTCCAGTTATCAGATTGTCAATTCTGGTCTTTTAACAGAGTTCTTGATCTGCACACCTCTTTATCTTGTGATATGTCAGAAACTCTACATTGACCCTATCAGGGCCGTCTTTGGTGGTGGACATGCACTATCTAGATCTCCTGTTCTTGCACTGATGTAGTCTCCAAAGCATGAATCTTTCTGTCTCCTGGGCTCATTTTTTCTAATGTCTTTGATGTTCTCAGTTATCATCTATTCCAGGTGGGTTGGGACCAGTTGATGTTCCTGAAATGGCAGCTTGCTGGCTTTTAAGACCTAAGATGCCACTCACCCAATATGGGGTGATGAAAACTTTCTTAGCAAAAGATAATTATGGCAACTGACCATGACATCTCCAGAAAACATGGTCCCCAGACCCCTCTCCCTGCTACTCTGTCCTGTGAAATTTTTTGTTGTATTTGAAAAACTTTTTAGCTTATGGTACAGTCTGGTTATGCTGACCTAACTTCTAGTACATGCCGTCACTCCCTTCAACTAACTGAATTCCTATCAACTATCTAATCTACGAATAACCCTCTCCTTCCTCCCTACCCTTGTAGCCATGAAAGATTATTTTCTTCTGTGCATATGTCTTTTCTTAAGTCCTTAAAATAGTGGTCTTGTAAAATATTTGTCCTTTGTCAGCTGACTAATTTTACTCAGTATAATATCTTCTAGTTGATTCTAGGTTATGCTTCCTAAATCTTCATTGTTCTTTATCATTGCATAGTGTTCTATTGTGTATATATACCATAATTTGTTTATCCATTCATCTGTTGATGGGCACATAGGTTGAGTCCATCTTTTTGCTATAGTTAACAGTGCTGCAATAAACATTCATGTGTATGTATCTGTTTGTGCAACAGCCTTTATTTCTGTAAGGTACATTCTACAAGTTATGGTTGAATGAACACTGGAAATAAACCGTGGAAAAGAAGAGTGTCCTGTCACAGGATGAGGAGAACAGATAGAGTTGCAGAGAGGTTGCCACTTGGGGTTTTACATGGAAAATTCACTTGGATTATAAACTTCCAGTTAATCACAATAAAATAATTTTTAAAAATCAATTGGATTGCTCTACAACAACAAAGAGAACATCAAAGAGGAAATCACAGAATCAATACCATTTACAGTAGCCCCCAAGAAGAAAAACACATAGGAATAAATTTAACCAGAGACATAAAAGATCTGTACAAAGAAAGCTATCAAACACTGCTTCAAGAAACCAAGAGAGACTACATAATTTGAGAAATCTTCTTTGCTCATAGGTAGAAATTGTCTTTTCTACCTAAATTGTTCTATAGATACAATGTACCCTAGCTCCAAATTCCAAGGATATTTTTTTAATGAGATGGAGAAATAAATCACCAAGTTCATGTGGAAAAGGAAGATAACCTGGTTAAGTAAAGCATTATTGAATATCAAAGTGGGAGGCTTCATAATACCTGAATTTAGAATCACACAGACACTGAACAGTGGAACAGAATTGAGAACCCAGACATAAAATCATCCACTTATGAGCAGCTAATATTTTGCAAATGTCCAAAATCCATAAATTGGGTAAAATATAACCTCTTTAACAAGTTCTGTTGGCAAAACTAGATATCCATCTGAAAAATAAAAACATATAAATAACATAAATATATAAACTAAAACAATAAAGAGTATGGGGGAAAAAAGACTGCACTGAGACACCTAATATGAAACACTAATAACAATGCACAAACACCAGAAGAGGAATAGCTGAATGGGAACTCCTAAAACTCAGACATTATATTTATACAAGGACTTTGCCTAAAGAGTAAAAAGACAACTTATAGACTGAGAAAAAAATGTTGGCTATGACAAATTTGATCTGATCTCCAAAATCTGATCTCCAAAATCTACAAGATACTGCAAAACCTCAACCATGAAAAAGGAAATTAGCCAATTAAAAATTGTCAAGTGATACAAACAGATGTTTCACCAAAGAAGACATTCAGGTGGCTTACAGATACGTGAGAAACTGCTTGTAATCATTAGCCACCAGAGAAATTCAATTCAAAATTACAGTAAGATACTATCCCACCCCAACAAGGCTGGCATTTATCCAAAACACAAAAAATAATAAATGTTGGGGAGGCCGTAGAGAGATTGTCACACTTCTGCACTGCTGTTGTAAATATAAAATGGTACATCCACTTTGGAAATTGATTTGGCAGAGTCTTAAAAAGCTAGACATAGAAATACCTTACAATCCAGCAATCCCACTTTCTGGAATATATCCTAGAAAAATAACAGCTGTCATACAAATAGAAACACACACACCAATGTTTATCACAGCACTGTTCACAATAGCAGAAAGATAGAATCAACTTAGGTGCATATTAACACAAGAATGGATAAACAAACTGGTATATTCACACAATGGAATATTATCAAATAATAAAGAACAATGATGAATTTGGGAAACTCATCTTAAAACTGAAGGCATAATGCTCAGTGCAATTAGTCAATTACAAAAGGAAAAATAGAGGGGTAGAGTCAAGATGGCAGAGTAATTGCATGCCTCCCTAAATCCCTCTGGAAACCAAGACCTGAAATGACAATTAAACAGAGCCTTCAGTGAGTCCTGGGATGCAGCATAGGGCTCCTAATTTGGACTTCATATCACTGAATGCAAAATCTCCTCTCTTTCACTGACCCCACTCTTGGCGACCACAGGCTTTCACAGACTGAAGGTAACTCATCATTTTAATTTTTTTTCCCCTGTCGTCGGATCCAACTCGACGGCACTTGGCCTGTCTTGGCCGGTAGGCAGAGCTAGGACTTGACTAGCCGCTGGTCTCAGACTCACTGCTGGTGGGACATGCAAGCATAATTGCCATGTTTTGAGATCCTGGCTTTGGACTGTATGCATCTCGGGTCCACTGGCCTATCTTTCTGCCTCCACCATGTGGTAGCTGTACAGATGTGCTTGTCTTGATCCACTGGGAAACAGAGAAGACCAGATGGAGACCCCGGCCAGACTTGGTTCCTAGGCTGGGAGGTGGCGCCTACCAGGGAGAGTGCTTTTCCAGCAGGGAGTTATTGTTTTTCATAGAATCACCTGTAGCTAGGGCCCAGCAGCAGAGGCTGTGGACTGTGGACATCTTGGCACTCTTGGTCTCTCAGCCAGAAGCTTGGTCCTGGCCGGGTGGCAAGCTTGTGCGGGATGCCATCTTGTTTTGCTGGGAGTTGGAGTCATTCATACGGAAGCCTAAGCTGGACCTAATTCCTGGACTGGGAGGCAATGCCTACCCAGAAGAGATTGCTTTTCCAGCAGAAAAGCAGAATTCTACACTGTATCACCTACAGCTGGGGCCTAACAGCAAAGGCCACCAGGCAGTAACATTTCTATTTTCTGAGCTAGTTTATAACATCTGGGGTTCAACACAGAGGTGCTTAATTTGCCAGCTGGGAAGAGGGGCTTGTACATCTGAAAACCTGACTGACTTTGGAAGTTGTCATATATTTTTTACCTTTCATTTCAAGACGGCCTAGAGAAACAACTGTGGTCCATTTTCACAGCATCTATCCTAGCCTCCATTGATCCACATGAAGCCTCCAAACAAACAAACTCTGGAGAAAAATAGTAACCTGGAAATCACCCATGGCATCAGAAGGCGCCCAAAAGAAACCACCTTGAAACTTCCCAGATGAAAAAGCTTTTCTGAAACAATCAGAAAGTGAATACAAAAGAATTATATATACAGCCCTCCTAGATCTTATACCAAATGCAGCAGAGCAAAATGAAAAATTAAGCAAGCTGTTCAATCTGATGGAACATCAGTACTCTGAAATGCAACAGACCAAGAACAAAATCAAAGACATAGAAACTTCAATTCAAAGGCAAGAAAACAGCATGTAACAAATGGAAAAGAGATTTTCTGATTTGGAAGACAGAGCTACTGACTCCAGAATCAAAGAGGAGAAATCAGAAAAACGAAACAAGAAAAATTAAGAAGCATTAAGAAGCACGTGGGACTTTATTAAGAATAGCAATCTATGATTAATTGGAGTTCCTGAACAGGGTAAGACAGTGGAGAACACAGGGAGTATTGTTGCTGAGCTGTTGACAGAAAATGTCCCAGAAATTGAGGAAGAAGAAAATATAGATATCCAAGATACATATCGAACACCACTCAATATAGATCTCAATAGAAAGACTCCAAACATATTATAATCAAGCTTAACAAAATGAAACATAAACGGAAAATCTTAAAGGCAGCAAGACCCAAAGCAACGCTAATACTCAGAGGGAAACCCTGTAGGCTTTCATCAGCTTTCTCAGCAGAAACAATGCTGACAAGGAGACAGTGGCATGACACATTCAAAGCCTTGAAGGAGAAAAACTTCCAACCAGGAATTATATATCCTGCAAAACTATCTTTCAAATATGAAAATGAAATTAAGACATTCACAGATAAACAGAAACTCAGAGACTTTGTAAAAACCAAACCAAAGCTACAAGAAATGCTGAAAGAGTCTCTTGGCTTGGAAGAACAAAACCACTAACTTTGTATTTTAGAAGGACACAATATCCAGAGTCCTACTCAGTTAAGGAAAGCTCCAAACACAATCAAAGCTATAATAGTGAAAGACACGATCTAATGATCATATCACGTAAATTATGATATGATCATATTAAAAAGAGGGATGTATTACAGTCGTTATGGTCCTTTCAGATGGAAAGGAATTTGACAAGACTGGTAGCAACCAAACTTGTGTTTATATAGTTTATTAAGCCGGATCATAGGGGCAGCGGTAAAGCACAATAAAGATGCAACATACTACATCAAGAAACGTAATACAGGAGTCTCAACAACCACAAAACCAACCCTGAAAAAGGTGAAAAATCAACTCACAAAGAATGTCCCAGAACAGATTAATAAGAACAACAGAGAAAACATCAACACAAAAATAAATGTATCATAATGGCAGCACTGAACACATACCTATCACTAATTCCATTGAATGTGAATGGACTGAATACTCCAGTAAAGAGACATAGATCAAAAGACATGAGCATCTGTATGTTGTCTACAAGAAACTCAAACTTAAAGATATGAACAAACTGAAAATTTAAGGATGGCAGAATATATATCAAGCTAACAATGAACAAAGAAGAGCAAGTGTAACAATTCTAATCTCAGATAAAATCGATTTTAATATAAAATTTACCATCGTGGACAAGATGGACACTATTGCTGAAAGATCAATACACAAGCAGGACTTAACAATATTAAATGTTTATGGACCTAATATTAGAGCACCTAAATACATCAAAGACACATTGACTACATTCAAAAAGGAGATAGATCACTCCACAATAATAGACTTCAACATTCCACTCTCAATATTGGACAGATCATCTAGAAAAAGCTCAATAAAGACACAGAAGACCTTATTGCTACAATTAACAAACTAGACCTCATCAACATATACAGAACTTTCTATCCATCAGTGGACAACATCTTCTCCAGTGCACATGGAACATTTTCCAGAATAGACCATGTGTTAAGACATAAAGCAATTAATTCGCAACAAAATCCATACCATTGAATTAATGCAAAGTGTCTTCTCAGATCAAAAACCATAAAAGTCAAAATCAATAGCAGAAAAAACATAGATAGAAAGTGAAACTCATGGAAACTGAACCACACCTTGCTCAAAAAACCATGGGTTATAGAAGAAATCAAGGATGAAACAAAGAAATTTATGAATTCCAAAGAGAACAAAAACACTTCCTACCAGAACTTATGGGATACAGCCAAAGCAGTTCTCAGAGGTCAGTTTATGCCCATAAATGCACACATCTGGAAGTAAGAAAGAACTCAAATCAAAGAACTGACCCTACAGCTTGAACAAGTAAAGAGAGAACAACAGAGGAAACCCACAGGCACCAGAAGAAAACAGATCATAAAATTTAGAGCAGAACTAAGTGAATTAGAGAACAGAAGAACAATTGAAAAAATTGAAAAGACCAAAACCTGGGTTTTGGAAAAGATCAACAAAATTGACAAGCCATTGGCTAAACTTACTAAAGACAAACAGGAAAAGAAACAAATAACCCAAATAAGAAATAAGAGGAGAATTGTCACAACAGATCCAACAGAAATCAAAAATATCATAGCTGAATACTATGAAAGACTGTACTCTAACCAATCTGAAAACCTAGAGGAAATGGACAAATTCCTTGATTCATATCACCTACCAAAATTATCACAAGGTGAAGCAGAACAACTTAATAAACCCATCAAAAAGGAAGAGATTGAAAAAGTCATCAAAAAACTGCCAACCAAAAAAAGCCCAGGCCCAGAAGGCTTCACCACAGAAATTCTACCAAGCTTTTAGTGAAAAAGTTATCTCCAATACTACTAAGACTATTTCACAGTATAGAAAAGGATGGAATACTCCCAAATTCATTCTATGAAGCCAGCATAACCTAGGGAAAGACTCAACCAAAAAGGAGAACTACAGACTGATATCATTCATGAATCTAGATGCAAAAATCTTCCACAAAATTCTTCCCAATAGAATACAACAACATATCCAAAAAATAATCCATCATGACCAAGTTGGATTCATACCAGGGATGCAAGGCTGGTTCATCATCAGAAAAACAATTAATGTGATCAACCACACAAATATTACAAAAGACAAGAATCATCTGATTTTGTCTGTTGATGAAGAAAAGGCATTTGATAAAGTCTAACACCCATTCATGCTAAGAACTCTCAGCAAAATAGGACTAGAAGGCAAATTCCTCAATGCAATAAAGGCCATTTATACAAAGCCAACAGCCTACATCATCCTGAAAGGAAAGAGACTGAAACAGTTTCCCTTGAGAACAGAAACTACACTAGGATGCCCACTGTCACCTCTCGTATTCAACATTGTACTAGAAGTTCTAGCGAGAGCAACTAGACAAGACCAAGGAATAAAGGGCATCCACATCAGCAAAGAAGAACTAAAAATCTCCCCATTTCCAGATGATATGATTGTATGTGCAGAGAATCCCAAAGAATCTATAAGGAAACTACTCGGACTGATAGGAGAGTTCAGCATCTCAGGATACGAGATAAACATAAGTAACTCAGTAGGATTCCTTTATACCAACAATGATATTATTAAGGAAAAAAATCACCAAGTCAATACCATTTACTACAGCCCATAAGAAGATAAAATACCTAGGAATAAATTTAATGCAAAAAATAACAGACCTTTACAAAGAAAATGAGAGAGAGTTACATAAATGGAGAAATCTACCCTGCTCTTGGATAGGAATACTTAACATTGTGACAATGTTTATTTTACCCAAAGCAATCTACTTATATAACACAATCCCAGTGCAAGTTCCAGTGACATTTTTTAATGAAATGAAGAAACAAATTACCAACTTTGTCTGGAAAGAGAAGAAGCCCCACATAAGTAAAGCATTACTAAAGAAGAAGAACACACTGGGAGGTCTCTCATTACCAGACTTTAGAACCTACTACACTGCCATAGTAGTCAAAACAGCCTGGTACCAGTACAAAAACAGACAGATAGATCAATGGAACAGAATTGAGACCCCAGAGATGACATCACCTGCCTATGAATAGTTATTATTCAACAAAGGCCCTAAGACATTAAACTGGGGTGAAAACAATCTCTTCAACAAATGGTGCTGGCAAAATTGGACATCTATCTGCACTAAATTAAAACTAGACCCATATCTTACACTTTATACAAAAACCAACTCAACCTGGATAAAAGACCTAAATATCAAATCTAAAACGATAAAGCTCATCCAAGAAAAAGTAAGAACAACAATAGAAGGTTTAATATGCAATTTAGACAGACTTCAAAAACTGTCAAACGAGCCACAATCAACAGAAGAGTAAATAGATAAATGGGAACTACTAAGAATTAATCACTTTTGCTCACCCAAAGACTTTATCATGAGAGTTAAAGGGCCACCTACAGAAAGGGAAAATATATTTGGCAACTATGTGTCAGACCAACACTTGATCTCCATAACCTATAAGGTATTAGATGGACAGACACTTCTCTAAAGAGGACATCCAGGCAGCCAAAAAACATATGCTGACATATTCACGATCATTAGCTATTCAAGAAATTCAAATCACCATCTCACCCCAACAAGGTTGGCCATGATCCAAAAAATGGAAAACAACAAATGCTGGAGAGGCTGTGGGGAGATTAGAACTCTCCTACACTGTTGGTGGGATTAAAAAATTGTACAACCTCTTTGGAAAGCAATCTAGCATTCCCTTAAAAAAATGGATAGAGATATACCATTTGACCCAGTAATTCTACTGCTTGGAATATATCCTACAGAATCAAGGCCATTCACACCAGCTGATACACGCACACGAATGTTCATCACAGCACAGTCCACAATAGCAAAAAGATGGAATCAACCCAGATGCCCAACAACAGAGGAATGGTATATATATTCCATGGAATATATATAGTATATATATACTATATATATATAGTATACTATATACTATATATATAGTATACTATATTCCATGGAATATATATAGTATATATATAGTATATATATACACTATATATAATATATATGCTATATATATACTATATATGCTATATATATATACTATATATACTATATATAGTATATATACTATATATAGTATACTATATAGTATACATATATATACTATATATAGTATATATATATACTATATATAGTATATATATATACCATATATATATACTATATATAGTATATATATAGTATTCAATGGAATACTATGAAATGATAAAGAACAACGATGACTGCAGGAAATATCTCTTAACCTGGTTTCAACTGGAGGACATTATGCTGAATGAAAGTAGTCAGCGACAAAAGGACAAATATTGTATGAGACTCCTACTATAAGAATGTAAAAACAGACTCATGTGTAGAGGAAAAGACTTTCTGACGGCTGCAAGGGTAGGGAGGGAGGGAGAGTGAGAGGCGGAGGTTTAGATTAGATAGTTAATAGAAATTTGGTTGGGTGAAATCAGTGACAGCACATATTAGAAAGAAGATCAACAATAACTAGACTTCAACAGAATTTGAGTGCTCCTCCCATCTTAACCCAATATTGCAAGGACACAGTAGCTGGGGTGGGTGGCCGGGGACCATGCTCTCAGGCAAAATTGAGGCCAATTGGCATAGCTAGTGTTTTGCTAATGAGGACTCACTGCACCCCACATCAGTGAGTGCAGTGAGTGGTATCTGGGGTCTTAAAAGCTGCCAAGCTGCCACCTGAGGGTAAATAGTCCCAACTCAAATGGTCCCAACTCAACAGGAATGGACAATCACCAAGGACAAGAATGACATGGGGGAAAGAATACTGAGAAGACAGAGAAACCCATGTGAGTGGGTCTCTACATCGACTCGTGACTGGAAGAACCAGATGGTGCTTGGCCACCACCGGTGATAACCACAATAGAGCTCACAAAATTCTCACTGGCAACACAAGAATAAATAGTGGTGCACCTTGAGATCTCCACTAAAAGACAGCAATTGATGGTCGAGGGGTCTTGGGGTTCCCCTAGGAGCATGGTCCCTGACCCTGATGCTGCCCCTGTCCATAAATCATAATGAAGTTCAACTTTTCAGACATGAATTGACTGGACTTGACAACACAGAGTGACCGTATCTTGTGAGAACTTTATGGTTCTATGCATCTGTAGGATGTCCTGCTGACCTCTTACTGGAGGAAGAGGAGTGGGTGGAGAGGAGGAAATAGGAGACTGTTGGGAGGATAGGACATATATGGAGCAGAGAGGAAGAGTGTGTTGTCACCAGGCAGGGAGAGCAGTGGGAGACCCACATAGGTGAGCATGTGAATTTATGTGGGAATGTGCATTTTCATTCAATCATAATAAAAAAAAAAGGAAAAATATTATCTGAGTCCACTGTTACAAGGACTCAAGTACTGGTTCAAGCACAGAAACACACTCTTTGATGATTATAAGGTGGGGAATGGGAAGGAGGGAAGTATTCACTAGATAGTTGACAATAATTATTTTCAGTGAAGGGAGAGACAACACACAGCAGAAGTGAACTCAGTAAAAAGGAACTAAACCCAAAGCTGAGAAGTATTCTATATAAACCCAAACTCTTCCAGGGACAGAGCATCAGGGTCAAGGTTTTTGGGACCATGGTTTCAGGAAACATCTAGGTCAATTGGCATAACAAAGTTTTCAAGCAATTTTTCTGCATCCCACTGTCTTGGGTTGAATTGTGTCCCCCTAAAAACATGTGTAGTAATGTGGCTGGGCCATGATTCCCAGTATCTTGTGACTGTCCTCCGTTTTGTGATTTTCCTGTGCTGTATGTTAAAGGGTTAGGGTGGGACTGTAAATCCCTTTATAGGATTACCTCCCTGCTCCACTGTAAAGGAAGTTTCCCTAAAGTATGACTTGTCCCACCCTCAATCCTTTCATCCTGCAAGAGATAAAAGGAAAGAGAAGCAAGGAGAGAATTGGGAACCTCACACCATCAAGCAAACAGCAGCAGGAGAAGAGTGCATCCTTCAGACCTGAGGTTCCTTCGCCAAGGTATTCCCTGGACAAAGATTGATGCAATAACAGACTTTCCTCTGGAGCTGATGAGGAGGAAAGCCTTCCTCTGTAGCAGACATCCTTGAATTTCGACTTGTATCCTACTGGACTGTGTAAGAATAAACCTTCCTTTGTTAAAGCCATCTACTCTGTGGTATTTCTGTTAGAACAGCCCCAGCTGACTAAAACAGAATTTGGTGCCATGGGAGTGTGGTGCTGCTCTAGAAAATACCTTAAACATGGGAGCCATTTTGAAACTGTGAATGGATAGAAGATTTAGAAGGAATGGAGAAGGCACAGATGGTGAGAAACAACAGAGGACTAGTAGCAGCAGCAGCAGCAGCAGCAACAGAACCAGAGGCAGTGCTGGAGCCAATCCATGGAGCGAGAGAGCTAAGTGCCTGTGCACAGAGTTTGCCGCAGAATGGGGTGCCTCCGAGAGCTTGAATCAGTGGAGCTAGCTTGCTGACCCACAGAATGAGAGAGCTGAGTGCCTTTGTGCAGGACGCTTTCCAGCAAGAGTGAGGTGCCTCCGGGTACTTGAATCAGCGGAGCTACAGAGCTTTGAAACACTTGCCCTGGCAGGGAAGATGTGGGCCTGAGGCCCAGGCCATGCAGCCATAGGAAGCAGAAACCGAAGAGACAAACAGCATGAGAAGGTGAGCTGCCTCAGTCTCAAAAGCTATAGCCATGACCTCAGGTGGTTTGAAAGGGTGGAACCATGACGTTCTGTGTTTGTAAGGGTGGAATTGCCACTCAGTTGGGCTTAGGGTGCACCTAAAGTCAGTGGGGCAGAGTTTCTGTCCAAATGGGCCTTGAAGGCAGAGTTGTAGCACAGGTCTGGGAATCTCCACTCTGAATCCAGGGTGTGGCCAATACTTGGTATCTGGAGGGCAGGGTCATTGTGTAGAATGTCTCAGAAAATGTAAGAGTATTTTCAGTGCTTTGAGGATTAATCTAATGTGTTCTGCTGACTCCCTTGTTGCCTGTTAATGCTTTCTTTCCCCGCAATGTCTCTCATTTGTAACACAATGTCTAACTTGGGCCTGTTCTGCTACTGTAACTTTGGAAGCAAACAGCTTGCATTCTAGGTTTCATAGACATAAAGAAATTTTTGAATTTTGGACTTGGAACTGATTTAAGACTCCTTGGCTGGCAATCACATGGGATATGATTTTGCTATGATGTGCCACATCCAGCTACC
This sequence comes from Heterohyrax brucei, assembly GCA_028571685.1. Taxonomy (NCBI): domain Eukaryota; kingdom Metazoa; phylum Chordata; class Mammalia; order Hyracoidea; family Procaviidae; genus Heterohyrax; species Heterohyrax brucei. Next base: position 136,604,172 of record CM053150.1, read on the forward strand.
CAGCAACCTGCACTGGGTAGGGTCTGGGACTGAGACGGACAGGAAAGGGGATGAGACAGATTCAGTCACACAAAGAGCACACCACATAAGATAAAGTTGGGGCCAGGTGGGACCAAGGTCTCTGATGGAAAACGATGGCCACTGTTCCTTTGTTACAAGCTTTATTTATGTTCCAGAAGCAGGAAAACAACAGGGTAGCACACATTACCAAAAATGGTTAGAATCTTTGTAAGAAGTGTTTGGATTGGTTACACAGAAGTCTTGTCTCCAAACAAAGGACATGGAACGTGGAAGAAGCTTAGCCTAAGCTTTTCTTTTCAGTTGCTTAAACAGTTTTATAGTATTAAGCAGGGTGAGGAAAAGGGAGACGGAAGAGAGAGGGCAACAGGGTGAGAATATAATAGCTTTTAGCCCTCAGAAATGACGAGATGAATGTGTTACATGTTTCCACGATGTAATTTTTGGGGTGCCAAAGGGTAGATGTTATGGATTGAATTGTCGTCCCCAAAATATGTGTAGCTATGTGTCTAGGCCATGATTCCCAGTATCTTGTGACTGTCCTCCATTTTGTGATTTTCCTGTGCTGTATGTTAAAGAATTAGGGTGGGACTGTAAGTCCCTTCATAGGATCACCTCCCCCCTCCATTGTAAAGGGAGTTTCCCTGGAGTACAGCTTGTCCCACCCTTAAACCTTTCATCCTGCAAGAGATAAAAGGAAAGAGAAGCAAGTGGAGAATTGGGAACCTCACAGCATCAAGCAAGCAGCACTGGGAGAAGAGTGTGTCCTTCAGACCTGAGCTTCCTGCGCCAGGATGTTACCTGGACAAAGACTGACGCAATAACAGACTTTCCTCCAGAGCTGAAGAGGGGGAAAGCCTTCCCCAGAGCAAACAACCTTGAATTTTGACTTGTAGCCTACCGGACTATGTAAGAATGAAACCTTCCTTTGTTAAAGCCATCCACTCTTTGTTATTTCTGTTAGAGCAGCCCTAGCTGACTAAACCACCCACTTTTGTGAGTGGTGTCTGGGTTATTAAAAGCTAGCAAGTGGCCATCTAAGAAGTATTAATTGGTCTCAACCCACCTGGAGCAATGAAGAAAGAAGATCACCAAAGACATGTGGAAAGTATCAGCCCAAGAGACAGACAGGGCCACATACACCAGAGACTACATTAACATGAGACCAGAAGAACTAGAGGGTACCTGGTCACCACAAAAGACTGCCCTTACAGAGAATTCAACAAAGAGTCCCTGATGGAGCAGGAGAGTCCCTGGGGTGCAGTACTGGAACTCTAGTAAAAAGACCAGACTTGATGATCTGACAGACTAGGAGGGTCCCCAGAAGACATGACCTACGGACTGTCTGTCAGCCAAGAACTGAAACCATTTTGGAAGCCAGCTCCTCAAAGATTTAACTGGTATACTTAAGACAACATGATACTGGTGAAAAGTGTGCTTTTTGGCTTGGGTAGATCAGGAGACTAACTAGGCAACTCCTGTTGGGAGGTGAGAGGAGAAAACAGATGGGGACAGGAGTTGGTTAAACAGACATGGAAAATAAGGAGTGGGAGGGAACAGTGTGCTATTACAGTGTGAGAGAATGGCTAGGATCACACGGTAAAACGTGTGTAAGTTTTTGTATGAGAAACTGACTGTAATTGTAAACTTTCACTTAAAATATAATGGAGAAATAAAAATATGTAAAATAAAAGATTTATTGATTTTAATAGTTATAGTAACTGTCTAGAAAAAGCTATCAACTTTTACTTTATCCTTTGGCAATGTATTTTGTTATTGTTTATTTGTTTCTGTGGGAAGTTTTGTTTTTAGCATAAAGAATCTTGCAGTTTTTCATTTTGATATTTTATTTCATTTCAGCTACAATCCTTCCAGAGTACCTCATTTTTTTAAATAACATTTTTTATGCTGGAGTATTTCTCTGTAAAACAAAACTGTAATGATCATTTCTCATAATATCTCAAAAAATTTCTTGTTAATGTACACAGAAGCTTGGCTGCCTATGTAATCACCATAGTTCCCAACAATCCAAAAAACCAAGAAGAGATTTATTAACAGTAAGTTCTGAAAAAAATTACTATACATAAAAAGTGTATATATTCTATCCTGTATTCAAAATACACTTGGCAAAATTCTGCAGAGCCAAAAAATGGTTAAAAAGGAAAAAAGAGACACTTTCAGATGATGTAAAATTAAAAATAATTTTAAATATGAACTCAATGTGAGATTAATGACAGCCACAAAATGCATTTGAGATAGGCTTATTTTGTTCCACCTTAGAAGAAAAATTTGCATATTTCATAGTTTAAACCAAACTGTATTTTCTGCCTTTGAGAAAGGATTCCAGGACCCCAAAAACAGTCATGCACATGTATCTATTTGTGTGACAGTTCTTATTTCTGTAGGATATAGTCCACACAGTGGGATTGCTGAATCATACGGTATTTTTATTTCTAGCTTTTAAAGAAAGCACCAAATTGCTTTCCAAAGAGGTTGTACCATTTTGCATTACCATTAGCAGTATGGGAGAGTTCCAATCTCTCTACAGCCTCTCCAGCATTTGTTGTTTCATGTTTTATAGATTATTGCTAACCTTGTTGGGGTGAGACAGTATTTCATTGTAGTTTTGATTTAGATTTCTCTAATAGCTAATGATCATGAGCATTTCCTGATGTGTCTTTTTGCTCCCTGGATGTTGTCTTTGGTGAAGTGTCTGGCCATCTCCCTTACACATTGTTGAATAGGATTATTTGTCCTTTTCTTGTTGGTATTTTTCAGTTTTTTATAGATTATGGAATTAGATGTTGATCTGATACGTAGTAGCAAACTGTTTTTTCCCATTTGTAAATAGTCTTTTAACCATCTTGATAAAGTCTATGGATGAGGCTGTTTGCTTTTTAGTAGTTCCCTTTTGTCTTTTTTTTTCTTGTTTGTTCATTGTTGGTAAGATTTTATAGTCTGTCTAAGACACATGTTAGAATTTCCATTGTTGTCCCTATTTTCTTCTCCCATAATCTGTATCATTTCAGGTTTGATACTAGGTCTTTGATCTATTTAGAGTTAGTTTTTGTGACAGGTGTGAGATGTAGGACTTGTTTCAGTTTTCTGCAGTTGAATATGTAATTTTGCCAACACCATTTGTTAAGGAGACTGTTTTCACCCTTTATTGAATATCAACTGTTTATATGAAGATGATAATATTTCTAGATTCTCTATTCCATTTCACTGGTCTATATATCTGTTTTTGTACCAGTACCAGGCTGTTTTAACAATGTAATAGGTTCCAAGGTCGGGTAAAGTGAAGTCTCCTACCGTGTTTGTCTTCTTCAATAGTGTTTTACTTATCCTGGGTGTCTTCTCTTTCCAAACAAAGTTGATTTATTTCTCCATCTAATTAAAATTGACACTAGAATTTGTTTTGGGATTCCATTGTATATACAGATTGCTTTGGGTAGAATACACATTTTCACAATGTTAAGTCTTCTTATCCATAAGCATGGTAGGTTTCTCCACTTACATAAGTCTCTTTTGGTTTCTTGCAGTAGGTTGTTGCAATTTTCCCTGTATAGGTCTCTTACTTCTTTGGTTAGATTTTTTCTTACATATTTTATCTTCTTGGGGACTATTGTAAATGGTTTTGATTTAGTGACTTACACTTTGATGATCTCTTTGTTGGTATAAAAAGTTCTACTAATTTATTTATGTTTATCTTATATGCTGATCCTTCGCTGTACTCTTTTTCTATTACTTCCAGTAGTTTATGAATTCTTTAGAGTTTTCTGCATATATGTTCTTATCATCTGCAAATAAGGATAATTTTACTTCTACCTTATCCATGCAGATGCTTGTTATTGCTTTATCTTGTCTGATTGCTCTGGCCGGAACCTCTAGCACAGCATTAAACAGAAGTGGTGACAGTGGGCATTCTTGTCTAGTTCCCACTCTTGGAGAATTCCTTCAGTTAGCTTTGTGTAGATACTCCTTATTGCATTATGGAATTTGCCCTCTACTCCTATTTTGCTGAAAGTTTTAACACGAATGGGTGTTGGAATTTGTCGAATGCCTTTTCTGCATCAGTTGATAAAATCAAATGATTCTTATCCTTTGTGTCACTGAGATGGTTGATCAGATTAATTTTTTTTCCTGATGTTGAACCAGTCTTGCATTCCTGATGTGAATCCTACTTGGTCACGATGAATTATTTATTTTTTGATACATTGTTGAATTCTGTTGGCTATGATTTTGTTGAAGATTTTTGCATCTAGGTTCATGAGTGATATTGGTCTATAGTTTTCTTTTTTTTTTTTTGGTGAGATCTTTCCCTGGCTTTGGCAACAGGATTATGTTGCCTTTGTAGAATGAATATGGACATGTTCTGTCATTTTCTGTTGTGAAATAGCTTCAGTAGTATTGGAATTATCGTCTCTCTAAAAGCTTGGTTGAATTTTTCTGTGAAACCATCTGGGACAGGACTTTTTTGATCGGTAATTTGTTGATTACTTTTTCAGTCTCTTCTTTATGATGAGTTCTTTAAGTTCTTTTACTTCTCCTTGTGATAATTTTGGTAGGTGATATGAATCTAGAAATTTGTCCATTTCATCTGTATTTTCCAATCAGTTAGAGTACATTTTTACATAGTGATCTGTTGCGATTCCCTTCATTTGTTAGGGTCTCTTGGGACATCTCCTATTTCATTTATTATTCAAGTTATTTGTTTCCTCTCCTGTTTTTCTTTTGTGAGTTTGGCCAATGGACTAGCAAATGGTTTTGTTAATTTTGCAATTGTTTTTCTGTCTTATAATTCCTTTATTTCTGCTCTAACTTTTATTATCTTTTTATTCTGGCGCCTAAGGAGTTCTTTTGTTGTTCTCTTTCTACTTGTTCAAGTTGTAGGGTTAATCCTTTGGTTTGGGCCCTTTCTTCGTCCTGGATTTATGCCTTTATAAAGATACATTGACCTCTCAGCACTGCTTTTGCTGTATCCAATAGGTTCTGGTAGGGTGTGTCCTCCTCCTTATTGGATGCTACACATTTCATTATTGCATCCTTGATTTATTCTATAACTTATGAATTTTTGAACAAGGTGTTGCTCAGTTTCTGTGAGTTCAAATTTATACCCATGTTTTTTCTGCTATTGAGTTCAACTTTTATGGTTTTATAGAGTGTGAAGATGCTTAGCACTATTTCAATGGTTTGGATTTTGTTGAGACTTCCCTTATGGCCTAATACACAGTCTGTTCTGGAAGATGTTCTGTGCATGCTGGAAAAGAATGTGTACTTGTCTGTTGTCGAGTAAAAAGTTCAGTATATGTCAGTGACGTTGAGTTGGTTGATCGTTGTAATAAGATACGTGTCTTTATTGAACATTTTTCCTGATCTGTCCATTTCTGAAAGAGGAATGTTGAAGTGTCCTACTATTATTGTGAAGAGATCCACATTTTTCAATGTTGTCAGCATTTGTTCAATATGTTTACATGCTCTGATATTGGGTGCATAAATATTTAATATTGTTATATCCCCCTTATGTATTGAAACTTTAAGCAATAAATAGTGACCATCCTTGGCCATGATGGTGGATTTCACTTTAAAATCTATCTTATCCGAGATTAATATTGCCACCCTTGCGCTTTTTTGAATGTTGTTAGCTTGGTTTTCCATCCTTGGTCTTCAGTTTATTCATATATTTGAATCTAAGGTATGTTTACTGTAAGCAATACATAGATCACATTTTCTGGTCCAATCTATTAATCTTTGTCTCTGTATTGGAGCATTCACTCCATTTACACTCAGTGTAATTATTGATAGCTATATGTATCTAGTGCTTTTACTTTGGTGTCTTTATTTTTGTGTTATTGATGTTCTCTTCACTTTATATTCTGTTTGTAGTCATTTTTCTTTATGGGTTTTCTTTTCATCCTCTTCAATGTTGGTTTTGTATTCACTGAGACTTCTATGTTGTGTTTCTTGTTCTGATATATAGTATTGTTAGCTTACTTTGCAGCTACCCTTTGCTCCCCTCAGTGTTCTGAGTTTAGACCAATTTTTTGTCTTTATTTCTCCTTAACTTCCTCTCCATCTGAAAGGTCTGTGAATACTGTAATATATTCCTCTTTATAATGTAATATTGATATTGTCATAGGTTACTTGTTGAGATCTCTGTTTCCCTAATCCTAATATTTTACCTTTGGTTGAGCTTTGTGACTTCCCTAACTAAGTAGAACTTTGAATGTTGTGTCCTGCGTTGCATCCTTGAATATACTGTTGGTGTTATTGATTTTCTAATCTAAGAATTTCCTTTAGTATTTTTGGTAATTTGGTTGGTTTTTGCAAAATCTCTAAGCTTCTATTTGCCTGAAAAATCCCTAATTTCACCAACATATTTGACAGACAGTTCTGCAAGATATATAATTCTTGGTTGAAAGTTTTTTTTTCCTTGAAGGCTTTGTATGTGTCATACCATTGCTTTCTTGCCAACGTGGTTTCAGCTGAAAAGTCAGAGGTAGTCTAAAACACTTCAGTTTGTACATTAGTATTTGTTTAAGCTTAGCTTCGTTTAAGAGCTTCTCCTTATGTTTCATTTTATTAAGCTTGATTATAGTATATCTTGGTGTCTTTCTTTTGGGGTCTACCTTTTGTGAAGTTAGATATACATGTTGAATGGCTGTCTTCTCTTATTTCATGTCAGGAAAGTTCTCTTCTAGCAACTCTTCAACAATTATTTCTGTATTTTCTGTTAGCTCTCCATGTTCTGGAACTTAAATTATTTATAAATTGTTCCTTTTGATGGAGTTCCACATGATTCTTAATGATTTGTCATTTTTCTTGATTCTTTTATCTGATTTCTCTTCATAAATGTTGGTGTCAGTTGCTTTATCTTCAAACTTACTGACTCACTATTCAGTTTCCTCAGTCCTGCTCTATTGGCTGTCAATGAAATTGTCTAACTTTGTCATTTTATTATAGATGTGCTGAACTTCAGATTATTGTTGTTGTAGCAATTCATGTAGCTTGTTTTATTTTTATTTTGCTCTGCTGCATTTTGTCTAACCTCCATACTAAGATCTAAAAGGTCTCTACACATAATGCTTTTGTATTCTACCTCTGATAATTTCAGGAAGTCATCTTCATCTGGAAAGTTTTTGATTCTTTATTTTGAAAGTTTTCCAAATCTGCGGTCATCCGCTTCTTTCAATGGTTAGATATTGGTTGTTGTCTTTGAGCCACCAGCAAGTGTTCAGCTTCCCCAGTCTCACACCAGCAGAAGCTATGGCATAGCTCAGAGAAGAGAGTAGGGAAAGACATTGCAATACTTGGCTGTCAGCTGCATTTTATAAGAATTACAGCTTCTCTACCGAAGAGAGCTGCTGTCCAGTACAGGCCATTCTCTTCAGCTTAGCAGCTGACCCTGTCTGGGCCCCTCAGGGGTGGTAGATCCTGCTCCTGCCTGACAAAGATAGGGACCTACTTGTACAGAGTCTCTGGAGGCATGTCAGCAGATGCTATGATATACCTCAGAAAAAGGAGGAGGGAAGGGAGCTGCTGCACTCAGCTGCCAGCTGTTGGTGTATTCTCTAGATGTGGCTGTCTTAAGAACATCTTCTCTGCTGAGAGAGACACCACCCAGCAGTAGCCATTCCCAGCCAGGCCCTCAGGCCCAGCAGACTCTGCCTCCAGGCTGACAGAGATGGTGACCTGTTTGTGCAGTCTCAGTAGCCACTGCTATGGTGTTGCGCAGAAAAGGGAGGAGGGAAGGGCACTGACACACTCGACCAGTAGCCATGCTGGGTTCTACAGGTGTGGGTGTCTTAAAACCAGCTTTTATGCTGAGAGAGACACTGCCCAGTTAGCAACTGCTGTTCAGCATGGCAGTGAGCCCCAGCTGGGCCCTCAGACATGGCTGATTCCACCTCTCAGCTGACTAAGATGGCATTCTATTTGTGCCATCTCTCCTCTGCTGTACCAGCAGAATCTACAGCATAGCTCAGAGAAAGGAGAGGGAAACAGCATTTCTGCATTTTTCCATCAACTGCTGCTGGGTTCTGTAGATATGACTGTCTTAAGTAAAGCCTCTCTGCTGTGAGTGATGCTGTCCACTCAGGCACTGCTGCCCAGTGTGGTAGCCAGCCCCAGTTAGGCTCTCAGGCACAGCAGCCCCAGTCCCAGTCTCCTGGTTGACAGAGATGGCTTCAGTACTTGTAAGCATCTCTGCCACCACCCCAGCAGAAGTGGGACCATTTGCACTGCTGTCTTGCATTTGACAGAGGCAGTGTTCACCTTCTTCTTGCCCAGTCCAATCTCACAATCTTCTACCTAATCTTAGAGCCCTACAATGTCCACCTTGCTAGGTTCAATTGTTTCTCTAGGCCTTAGTTCTCAGAAGGGATCAAGGAGATGTGTAACTAGTCTGCCATCTTTGCCCCACATCCCTACATTGTTTAAATTTTCTTTTTATTGTGATTAAGTGAAAGAATACAACCCAAATTAATTTTGCATGCCCACCTATCTGCACATCCTCCAGCTCTCCTTGCCCAGTGACAGCACACTAATGCTTTTCATTCTATACGTGTTGCTTCCTCTTAACAAGCTCTACTCTCCTCCTCTCCACCCTCTTGTCTCCCATCTGAAAGAGATCAGTAGGACAGCATCCTACAAATGCATAGAACAATAAAGTACACACATGACATAGTCATGTTGCATTCCCACTTACAGTCCATTTTTGGCCAATGAGTTGACTTCAGTAGTATTTTCTGGTCAAAGGCAGCAGCAGGTCTAGGGACCATGCTCCCAGGAGAACCCTCAAACTGTCAGATCATCAATTGTGATCTTTTAGTAGAGTTCATGAGCTGCTCCCCACTTTTTCTCATATTGCCAGAGGGTCTCAACATTGTGTGCCCCATCACAGCTGCCTTTGATGGTGGCTGGAAGCCATCTGGTTCTTCTGGTCACATGTTGATACAGCCTCCCATTCGCATGGGTCCTTCTGTCTCCCGAGCTCTTTTATCCTTGTGTCTTTTTTGTTCTCAGTGATCATCTATTGTGGATGAGTTGACACCATTTGGTGTACCTCAGATGGCAGCTTAACATATGCTGGTCACCAACATGACGTAACGAAGACTTTCTTAGCAATAGGCTAGTTATGCCAATTGACCTCGATGTCTCCTGAAGCATTGTCCCAGATCCCACCCCTGGTACTATATCCTTGCAATACTGGGTTAAAATTAGAAGAGCTTTCAGTTTTTGGTAAAGTCCAGCATGCTGTCATTGCTTTCACCTAGCCAAATATCTATGAACTGTCTGATCTATGACCAACCCTCTCTCTCCTTCCCCATCCTTGTATCCATCAAAGAGTCTTTTCTTCTGTACATAGTCTCTGTTTAAGTCCTTATAACACAGGTCTCATACAATACTTGTCCTTTTGCCACTGACCGATTTTACTCAGTATAATGTCTTCTAGTTGAATCCAGGTTACGAAATGCTTCATAAAATCATCATTGTTCTTTATCATTGCATAATGTTTCATCGAGTATATGCACCATAGTTTGTTTACCATTCATTTCTTGATGGGCATCTAGGTTTACATCTATCTTTTTACTATTGTGGACTGTGCTGCCATAAATATTCATGTGCATGTATCTGTTTGTGTGACAGCCTTTGTTTCTGTAGGATATATTCCAAGCAGTGGGATTATTAGATCAAATGATATATCTATTTCCAGCTTTTTAAGGAAGTGCCAGATTGCTTTCCAAAGAGGTTGTACCAACTTGCAATCCCACCAGCAGTGTGGGAGAGTTCAAATCTCTCCACAGCTTCTCCAGCATTTGTTGTTTTGTATGTTTTGTATTATGGACGACCTTAATGTGGTGACATGGTATCTCACTGGAGGTTTGATTTGGATTTCTCTGATAACTAATAATCATGAACATTTCCTCATGTGTTTTTTGGCTGCCTGGATGTCCTCTTTTGTGAAGTGTCTGTCCATCTCCTTTAACCATCACTTAATTGGGTTAATTACCTTTTACCTGTTAATATTTTGTAGTACCTTACATAATATGGAGATCAGACACTGGTCTGACATGTAGTTGTGAAATATTTTTTCCCATTTTGTAGGTGGTCTTTTAACTCTTTTGATAAAGACTTTAGATGAGCAGAAGTGTTTGATTCCTAGCAGTTCCCATTTATCTATTTTCTTTTCTGCTGATTGTGCTTTTTTGGTCAGATTTTGAAGTCTGTCTAAGCTGTGTATTAAAACTTCCATCTTTGACTCTATTTTTTCTTGCATGATCTTTATCGTTTTAGGTTTGATATTTAGGTTATTATTCAATTTGGGTTAATTTTTGTGTAAGATGTGAGATATGCATCTTGTTTCCATTTTTTGCAGATGGATATCCAATTGTACCAGCACCATTTGTTAAAACAGGCTGTTTTTACCCCAGTTTACAATCTTATGGCCTTTGTCAAATATCAGCTATTCATAGGAGGATAGTGGCATCTCTGGGATCTCAACTCTGTTCCATTGATCTATATGTCTCTTTTTGTACCAGTACCAGTCTGTTTTGACAACTGTGGCAGTATAATAGTTTCTAAGCTCCCATAGTGCGAGGCCTCCCACTGTGTTCCTCTTCTTCAGGAGTGCTTTACTTATCTGGGATTTCTTCGATTTCCAAAGTTGGTGACTTGTTTCTCCATCCTGTTAAAAACTAACACTGAAATTTTTATTGGGATTGCCTTGTATACATAGATCGCTTTAGGTAAAATAGACATTTTCACAGTTTTAAGTCTTCCTATCCATGAGCAGGGTTGATTTCTCCATTTATGTAAGTCTCTTTTGGTTTCTTGCAGTAAGGTCTTGTAGTTCTCTCTGTATTGGTCTCTTATTTCTCTAGTTAGATTTATTCCTAGGTATTTTATCTTCTTGGGGGCTATAGTAAATGGTATTGATTTGATGATTTCTTCTTCAATGATCTCTTTGTTCCTGTAAAGGAATCCTACTGATTTACCTGTGTTTATCTTATATCCTGATATTTTGCTGAACTCTTCTATTAGTTCCAGTAGTTTACTTACAAATTCTTTTTTTTTTTCCTTTTTATTGGGAATTAGGAACAATTTTGCAGTCTATGTCATGTTGCCATATAACACCCAGAACTTTCTCCTCTATTCTAGCTGCTCCCCCCCCCCGCCCATGTGAAAGCACACTTCCCCTTTGTTATGAACTTCCTATCACTTTTTGATAAAGGTCTGGCCTTCCTCGCTCATCAATTCAGCTCTGGGAAAGTGTCCCTCAGACAACCCCATGTACATTTTTTAAAAGTTTGTTTGCCTCCAATATCACTCTGTGCTTTGTATGGTCCAGGTCAGTCTTTGTCTTGGGAGCTGGGCCCCATGCTGGATGTGGTTTCAGGTTAGAGGGTCTGGGAGCCATGGTCCCGGGGGTCCCTCCATTCAAACAGACCAGCAGGTGTCATCTTTCGGTAGATTTCTAGCTCTGCCCTCTAATCCATCAACTTCTGTGTCCAGAGCTCTGTTCCATGTACCCCATCTGGGCTGTCAGTGGTAGCCAGGCACCTTCCGGTCCCATGTTGAAGCAGGCTGTGGCTCATATGGCCCCTTCCACTTGGTGGCCTCATATTTTGATCCTGTCCTTGATGTTCCCCATTTGCCCATGTCCAGGTGGATTTGGACATGTGGTGCTATTTAGCCTGCTAGCTTTTTAAACCCCAGTAGCCATTCACCTGGGTGGTATGTGGAGTGATATCTTGAGAGACAGAGAGAGGAAAACCTTAGGTATCTCAGTTAGTCTAGATATCCCCTGAGAGTGTGGCCTCTGACCCCAAATCCCATTTATCTGTTCTTCCAAAGAAGTAGTCCGTGTTAAGGGGACAATTTGGTTTTGAAATTGAGTATTTATGGGTACCCCACTTCTTAGGGTATGCTGTCACATCATATAGCCATCAACAATCTTAACTACTATCTAATTTGTAAAGCATCCCTGTCCTCCCTGACTGGCCACCACCCCTGCCCCCATATCATCAAATACTGATTTCTACTGCAGTTAAATGATTAATTGTGTCCTTATAGCAATGGTCTCATACTAAATTTGTTCTTTTGGGTCTGGCTATTTCACTCAGTATCATTTCCTCTATGTGATCCCACACTGACAGGTATTTTTCTACACCATCTTTATTTCTAGTCATTGCATAGTACTTCATTGTATGAATATACCACAGTTTGTTTAACCATTTGTCTGTTGATGGGCATCTAGGTTGTTTCTAAAGTTTGCTATTGTGGAGTGAGCTACAGTAAACATTGGGGTGCAAGTATCTGCTCAAGTGATATTGCTTATTTCTTTTGGATATATTCCAAGGAATGGGATTGCTGGATTATATGGTATTTCTATTTCTAGTTTTTTAAGAAGGTACCAAATCGATTTCCACAGTGTTTGAAGCATTTTACAGTTCCACCAACAGAGTAGGAGAGTTTCAATCTCTCCAGATCCTCTCCAGCATTTATTATTCTGTGTTTTTTTGGATTATTGCCACCTTCCTTGGGGTGAGATGGTATCTCATTGTGGTTTTGATTTGAATTTCTCTGATGGTGAACGATCGTGAACATTTCCTGATGTGTCTCTTGGCAACCTTTATGTCTTCCTTGGTGAAGTACCTGTTCATGCTCATTTGCCCATTTTTTAACTGGGTTGTATGTCTTTTTCCTGTTATGGTTTTGAGTATCTTGTAGATTATAGAGATTAGGCAGCAGTCAGAAGCGGGTGGGCAAATAGTTTTTCCCACTCTGTAGTTAGTCTTTTTACTCTTGTGAAGAAGAATTTGTATGAACATAAGTGTTTAATTTTTAAGAGTTCCCAATTATCTGTTTTCTTTTCTGACGATTGAAGGTTGTTGGTGGTTTTTGGTAGACTGCGGAAGTCATGGATTAGCACTTCCATTGCCTTCCCAATTTCTCCTTCCAAGACTTTTATTGTTTTAGCTTTCATATTTAGATCTTTGATGCATTTTTAATTAGTTTTTGTACATGGTGTCAGATAAGGGTCTTGTTTCATTTTTTTGTAGGTGGATATCCAATTATGCCAACACCATTTGTTGAAGAGACTGGCTTTACCCCAATTCATTGTCTTTGGGCCTTTATCAAACATCAGCTGTTCAGGATTTTCAATTCAGTTCTACTGTTCTATGCATCTGTTTTTGTGCCAGTAACAGGCCAACTTGACTACTGTGGCAGTGTACTAGGTTTTAAGGCCAGGAAGAATGAGACCACCCACTTTGTTCCTCTTCTTTAGTAATATTTTACTTATCTGGGCTTCCTTCTTCAGATCTGACTCAATGGCACTTGGCTTGGGGGCTTCCTTCTTTTCCATGTGAAGTTAGTGTTCTGTTTCTCTATCTCATTAAAAAATGTCATTGGAAGTTGAATTAGTATTGCATTGTATGTATAGATTGCATTGGGTAGTATAGACTTTTTCACAATGTTAAGTCTTCCTGTCCAGGAACAAGGTAGATTTCTCCACTTGTGTAAGTCATTTTTTGTTTCTTGCAGTACAGACTGGTAGTTTTCTTTGTATAAGCCTTTTACATCTCTGGCTAGATTTATACCCAGGTATTTTATCATCTTGGGGGATATATTAAATGGTGATGATCTAGTGATTTCCTCTTTCATTGCCTCTTTGTTGGTGTATAGGAATCCGACTGACTTATGTGTGTTTATCTTATATCCTCATACTTTGATAAAGTCTTCTGTTAGATTTAGTAATTTTTCGGTGGGTTCTTTACAGTTTTCTGTGTATAAGATCATATCATCCTCAAATAGCAATACTTTTACTTCTTGTTTGCTGAGTTGGAGTCCCTTTATTTACCATGTCTAATTGTTCTGGATAGGACCTCCATGACAACGGTAAATACAACTGGTGACAGCAGGAATCCTTGTCTAACATCTGTTCTTCTTTATTTAATCTTTTCTTTTTCTTATTATGACTGAGTGAAAATGTACATTCCCATATAAATTTACATGCACACCTATGTGCAGCTTCCATTGCTCTCCCTGTCCAGTGACAGCAAGCTCTTCCTCTCCCTTCTATACGTATCATGTCCTCCTAACAATCTCTTATTCCCTCTTCTCTACCCTCTCCCCTGCCTCCAGTAAGAGGTCAGCAGGATGACATTGTATAGATGCATAGAACCATAAACTGCACACATGACGTGGTCATTCTGTGTTGCCAAGTCCAATCCATTCCTGTACAAAGAGTTGACTTCTACAATGATTTATGGATAGAGGCAGCATCAGGGGCAGGGGCCTTGCTCCCAGGGGAATGCCAAGACCCCCGGACCATCAACTGCAATCTTTAGTAGAGATCTCAAGGTGCAACCTTTTTAATGTTGTGTTGCCAGTGAGACTCAACTTTGTGAGCCCCATCACGGCTATCGCTGGTGGTGGCTGGGCACCAACCAGTTCTTCCAGTCACATGTCAATGTAGTCACTCAGTCACATGCATCTCTCTGTCTTCTGGGTTCTCTTTCCCCCATGTCATTTTGGTCCTTGGTAATCATTGGTTCCTGCTGAGTTAGGACCATTTGGTGTAACTCAGATGTCACTCACCAATTTGGGATGCAGAAGACTCTCTTAGCAAAACACTAGTGCCAATTGGCCTCGATTTCATCTGGGAGCATGGTCCCTGGCCCACCGCCACAGCTACTCTGTCCTTGCAATATTACGTTAAGATGGGAGGAGTTATCATGTTATGTTGAAGTCAATTAAAACTGATCTTCTTTCTAATGTGTGCTGTCAGAGATTTCATCCAACCAAATTTGTATCAACTATCTAGTCTATACCCCACTCTTTTCCTCCCTCCCCACCCTTGTAGCATCAAAGGGTCTTTTATTCTATACATGAGTCTGTTCTTAAGTTCTTATTGTACGGGTCTCATACGATATTTGTCCTTTTGCTGCTGGCAACTTTCACTCAGCGTAATGTCCTCCAATTGAAGCCAGTTATGAGACGTTTCCTAAAATCATTATTGTTCTTTATCATTGGGTAGTGTTCCACTGAGTATATATACCATAGTTTACCTATCCGTTCCTCTGTTATTGGGCATCTGGGTTGATTCCATCTTTTTGCTATTGTGGACTGTGCCGCAATAAGCATTTGTGTGCATGTTTCAGTTGGTGAGAATAGCCTTGATTCTGTAGGATATATTCCAAGTAGTGCAATTACTAGGTCAAATAGTATATCTATTTCCAGCTTTTTAAGGAAGTGCTAGATTGCTTTCCAAAGAGGTTGGACCATTTTGCAACCCCACCAACAGCATAGGAGAGTTCCAATTTCTCCACAGCCTATCCAGCATTTGTTGTTTTGCATTTTTTGGATCATGGCCAACCTTGTTGGAGTGAAATGGTATCTCACTGTAGTTTTGATTTTAATTTCTTTAATAGCTAATGATCACGAGCATGTCCACATGTGTTTTTTGGCTGGCTGGATCTCCTCTTTAGAGAGGTATCTGCCCGTCTCCTTGCCCATCGCTTAATTGGATCATTTATCTTTTTCTTATTGATATTTTGCAGTAACTTATAGATTATGGAGATCAGGCATCGGTCTGACATATAGTTGCCAAATAGTTTTTCCCATTCTGTAGGTGACCTTTTAATACTTTCGATAGTCTTTGGATGAGTAAAAGTGTTTGATTCTTAATAGTTCTCATTTATCTGTTTTCTGTTGATTGTGCTTTGTTTGTCAGATTTTGAAGTCTACCTATATTGTGTATTAAAACTTCCATTGTTGATCCTATTATTTCTTGGATGAGCTTTATCATTTTAGATTTGATATTTAGGGTTTTTTTTATCCATTTTAAGTTGGTTTTTGTATAAGGTGTAAGATATGGGTCTTGTTTCAGTTTATTACACATGGATATGCAATTTTGCCAGCACCATTTGTTGAAGCGATTGCTTTTAGCTCAGTTTAATGTCTTAGGGCCTTTGTCAAATATCAACTGTTCATAGGAAGATGGTGGCATCTCTGGGGTCTCAACTCTGTTCCATTGATCTGTCTCTTTTTGTACCAGTACCAGTCTGTTTTGACAACTGTAGCAGTATAATAGGTTCTAAAGCTGGGTAGTGAGAGGACTCCCAGTGTATTCTTCTTCAGTAGTGCTTTACTTATTCGAGGCTTCTTCCCTTTCCAAATAAGGTTGGTGATTTGTTTCTCCATCTCATTAAAAAAAAAGTCACTGGCAATTGTATTGGGATTGTATTATATAAGTAGATTGCTTTGGGTAAAATGGACATTTTCACAATGTTAAGTCTTCCTATCCAAGAACAGAGTAGGTTTCTCCATTTTTGTAACTCTTTCTTAGTTTCTAGTAGTAACATTTTGTTGTTCTGTTTGCAAAAGTCTGTTATTTCTCTGGTTAGATTTATTTCTAGGTATTTTATCTTCTTAGGGGCTGTCGAAAATGGTATTGATTCAGTGATTTCTTCTTAATCTCATTGTTGGTATAAAGGAATACTACTGATTTACTTATGTTTATCTTGTATCTTGAAACTTTGCTTAACTCTTCTATCAGTTTGAGCAGTTTACTTATGGATTCTTTAGAATTCTCTGTGTATCCAATCACATCATCTGCAAATAGTGAGATTTTTACTTCCTGTTTGCCAATGCACATGCCCCTATTTCTTAGTCTTGTCTAATTTCTCTGGCTAGAACTTCTAGTATAATGTTGAGTAAGAGAGGTGAGAGTGGGCATCCATGTCTAGTTCCCGTCCTCAAGAGGAATTGTTTCAGTATCTCTCCATTCAGGATGATGTAGGGAGTTGGCTTTGTATAAATGGCCCTTATTGCATTGTGGAATTTGCCCTCTATTCCTATTTTGCTGAGAGTTTTTAGCATGAATGGGTGTTGGACTTTACCAAATGCTTTTTCTGCATCAATAGATAAAATCAAGTGATTCTTGTCTTTCATGTTATTTATGTGGATGATCACATGAACTGTTTTACTGGTGTTGAGTCAGCCTTGCATCCCTGGTACGAATCCAACTTGGAGGTGGTGAATTTCTTTTCTTTCTTTCTTTCTTTTCTTTTTTTTTTTTTTTCATTTTTGATATCTTGTTGTATTCTATTGGCAAGAATTTTGTTGAAGATTTTGCATCTAGATTCCCGAGTGATATTGGTCTGTAGTTCTCCTTTTTTGTGGGGTCTTTCCCTGGCTTTGGTATTAGGGTTATAGCATCTGTTCTTAAGGAGAATGTTTTCAAGTTCTCTCCATCAAATATGATGTTAGCTGTTGGCTCGTGTAGATGGCCTTTATTATGCTGAGGAATTTCCCTTCAATTACTGTTTAGCTGACAGTTTTTAATATGAATGTGTGTTGGATTTTATCAAATGCCTTATCTGTGTTGATTGATACAATCAAGTGGTTCTTGTCTTTCATTTTGTTTATGTGGTTCAATGCGTTAATCGTTTTTCTTTTGTTGAATCATCCCTGTATCCCTGGTATGAATCTTACTTGATCGTAATGAACTATTTTTTTGATGTATTTTTGAATTCTGTTAGCTAGGATTTTGTTAAGGATTTTTGCATCTAAGTTCATGACAGATATTGGTCTGTAAATTTCCTTTTTTGTGCTTTCTTTACCCAGTTTGGATATCAGCGTTATACTAGCTTCATAGAACAAATCTGGAAGTATTCCATCCTTTTCTATGCTCTGGAATACCTTTTGAAGTAGTGCTGTTAACTCTTCTCTGAACGTTTGATAGAATTCTGCAGTGAAGCCATTGGGCCAGGGCTTTTTTAGATGGGAGATTTCTAATTACCTTTTCAATTTCTTTTTTTGTAATGGGTTTGTTTAGTTGTTCTGTCTCTGATTTTACTAGTTCAGGTAGGTGGTATATTTCCAGAAAATTATCCATTTCTTTTAGGTTTTCAATTATTAGAGTATAGTTTTTCTTAGTGTTCTTGTATTATTCTTTTAATTTCTGCAGGGTCCATTGTGGTACCACCCATCTCATTTCTAATTCAGATTATTTGTTTCTTTTGTCAGCATGTTCAGTGACTTATCAATTTTGCTGATCTTTTTAGAAAAACAGCTTTTGGTCTTATCTACTCTTTTAATTATTTTTCAATTTTCTATTCCGTTTACATCTGCTCTAATTTCAATAACTTGCTTTCTTCTGGAGACTGATAGGTGCTTTTGCCGACATCTTTCTAGTTCAAGTTGATGAGTTAATTCTTCAATTTGTACCCTGTCGTCTTTTTGGATGTGTGAGTTTATTGAGATAAATTGACCTCTGAGCACTGCTTTTGCTGTTTCCCATAGATTTTGGTAGGATGTCTTCATTCTCATTTGATTCTGTAAAATTCTTTATTGCATCCTTGATTTCTTCTATTATCCAATAGTTCTTGAGGAAAATATTATTCAGTCTCCATGTTTTTTATTTAATTTGCATCTTTTTTTCTGTTATTGATTTCTATTTTCATAGCTTTGTGGTTTTGTATTATTTGAATATTTTAAATTAGGTTGAGTATTACTCTGTGACCTAATATGTGGTTGATTCTGGAGAACATTCCATAAGTACTGGCAGAGAAAGTATACCCGGCTTCAGTTGGATAAAGTGTTCTGAATACATCTGTAAGACCAAGTTGGTTAATTGTGGCATTCAGATCCTCTGTGCACTTACTAAGCTTTTGGGGGGATGTTCTGTCCTTTACTGGGTGTGTTGAAATCTCCTACTATTATTGTGGAACTATCTATTTCTGTTTTCAGTGCAAGTAGTATTTGTTTTATGTAATTTGGAGCTTTATCATTGGATGCCTAAATATTTAGTATGGTTCTGTTGAATTATTGAATTAAGCCTTTGACCACTAGATAGTGGCCTTCTTTATTTTATATGGTGGGTTTAACTTTAAAGTCTATTTTGTCAGAGATTAGTATTGCCATTCCTGCTCTTTTTAAAATGTTACTAGCCTCATATATATTTTTCCAACCTTTGAGTTGCAGTATGCTTCTTTGAGTCTAAGGTGTGTCTCCTGTAAGCAGCATATAGACAGGTCATGTTTTTTTTATCCAATCTGCTACTCTCCTTCTCTTAATTGGTGCATTTAGTCCGTTTATCATGTGATTATTGATAAATATGTTAGCATTGTCATTTTGGTATCTCTTTTGGATGTTGTGGACAGCTCCTCTGTTGCATTCCATTTTCTGTGCTGAGTCTTTTTTCTTTACCCATTTTCTTTTAGTGGCTTTCAGTGTTTGTTTTCTTGAATTGTGATTTTTGTTTGTTGATTTTTGCCATGTAGAATTACAGGTTTGTTTTGCAGTTACTCCTTTAGCCCCTTTTATTAATCTAAAAGTAGTTCAAATTTCAGTGTCTGCATATCTCCTTGTCTCCCTCCACATCTGGAAGGTCTAGGTGTATCTTTCTTTGACTCTTTTTTTCATATACTATTCTTGTCAATTATTTTGTGAGATCTCTGAATTTCTATTTTTGTGATTTGGTTTTGGTTATCGTTTTTGCATTTCCTTTCCTAATGTTATCTAGATGCTCTGTTCCATGCTAGATGTTTAAATATATATCTAATGCTATTGATTTTCTAATCTAAGAAATTTCTTTAATACTTCTTGTAATTTTGGTTTGCTTCTGACAAATTCTCCAAATTTCTGTTGATCGTGATAGTCTTAATTTCACCTTCACATTTGAGAGAAAATTTTTCAGGATACATTACTTTGGTTGACAATTTTTTCCCCTTCAGGGCTTTTATTTGTTATCCCACTGTTCTCTGAACTTAGTCTTAATAATTTTCCTTTTGTTTGCTTATTTCATGCTGCCCTCAGCAGTCTCTCCTTGTTTCTAGTTTTATTGTGCTTGATTATGATATGACTTGGTGTATTCTTTTGAGATCTATCTTGAGGAGAGTTCAGTAAGCATCCTGAATGGAGATCTCATCTTTCATGGTGTCAAGGAAGTTTTCTTTCTTTTTAAAAAAATTTTTTTATTATGATTGAGTGAAAATGTACAATGCCATGTAAATTTGCATGCCTGTCTATGTGCAGCTCCCCCTGCTCTCCCTGCCCAGTGATAGCACACTCTTCCTCTCTGTTTTGTA
Organism: Heterohyrax brucei; assembly: GCA_028571685.1. Taxonomy (NCBI): domain Eukaryota; kingdom Metazoa; phylum Chordata; class Mammalia; order Hyracoidea; family Procaviidae; genus Heterohyrax; species Heterohyrax brucei. The sequence goes on from CM053150.1 coordinate 136,624,289, forward strand.
CATGTCATATTCTCCTAACAATCTCCTATCCCTTCCTCTCCACCCTCTCCCCTGCCTCCAATAAGAGGTCATCAGGATGACATCCTACAGATGCATGAAACCATAAAGTGCACCCACAATACAGTCACTCTGTTTTGCCAACTCCAATCCATTCCTGTCTGAACAGTTGACCTCCATTATGATTTATGGACAGGGGCAGCATCAAGGTTAGGGGCCATGCTACCAGGGAACCCGAAGTCCCCTGGACCATCAATTGCAGTCTTTTAGTGGCAATCTCAGTGTGCACCCCTTTTCATTCTCATGCTGCCAGTGAGACTCAACTGTGTGAGCCCCATCATGGCTATCACTGGTGGTGCCCAGGCACCATCTGATTCTTCTGGTCACACGTTGATGTAGTCAGCCATTCACCTGGGTCCCTCTGTCTTCTGGATTTTTTTCCCCCATGTCGTTTTGGTCCTTGGTGATCACCCATTCCTGCTGAGTTGGGACCATTTGGTGTATCGCAGATGGCAACTTGGCAGCTTTTAAGACCCCAGATGCCACTCACTAATGCAGAGTGCAAAAGACTCTCTTAGCAATAGGCTAGTTGTGCCAGTTGGCCTTGACGTCCCCTGAGAGCATGGTCCCCGGACTCCTGCCCTAGGCATTCTGTCTTTGCAATATTGGGTTAAGATGGGAGGAGTTATCATGTTATGCTCAAGTCCAATTAACATTGATCTTCTTTCTAATGTGTGCTGTCACTGATTTCACCCCACCAATTCTCTATCAAGTATCTAATATATACTCTACTCTTGCCCTCTCTCCCTCCTCACCCATGCAGCCATGAGTCTTTTCTTCTATGCATGAGTCTGTTTTTATGTTATTGTTGTAGGGCTCTCATACAGTTTTTTCACCCTTTTGCCGCTGATTACTTTCACTCAACATAATGTCCTCCAATTGAAAACAAGTTATGAGATGCTTCCTAAAATCATCACTGTTCATCACTGCATAATGTTCCATTGAGTATCTATACCATAGTTTACCTATCCATCCTCTGTTGTTAGGCATCTGGGTTGATTACATCTTTTTGCTCTTGTGGACTGTGCTGCAACAAACATTCATGTGCATGTATCTGTTGGTGTAAGGCAAGTTTTCTGACAAGTCTTCAACTACTTGGTCTTTATTTTCAGCTACCCCACCTTGTTCTGGTACTCCAGTCACACTGATATTATTTCTCTTAATAGAATCCCACATCACCCTTAGGGATTCTTCACTCTTATCTAGTCATTTATTTGATTTTTCTTTGTTTATGCTAGTGTCGTGTACTTTGTCTTCAAGCTCACTAATTCTGCCTTCCATGTCCTGAATCCTCCTCCTTGAGCTTTCTACTGAGTTATCAAGCTCAGAGGTTTTATTGTTAATCTGTTGAATTTCAGATCATTGCTACTTGAGCATTTCTTGCTGCTTATTTAATTTTTTGGTGTGCTCTGATGCATTTTGCCTGATCCATCTCCAGATAGCTTGCTGAGCTCTGCACATGAGTCTTTTTTATTCTGTCTCTGATAGTTGTAGGAACTCTTCTTCGTCTGGGAAGTCCATTGATGCTTCATTTTGGGAGTTTTCAGAAGACATGGTAATCTGCTTCTTCATGTGTTTAGAGGTTGATAGTTGTTTCTGAGCCATCCAGGAGTTGTTGCAGTGAAAGACACTTAATAGTTTAGTTGGCTTGACAGGTATCTCTCTCTTTTCTGTTGCTTGCTGTTACTGGCTTACACTGGTCTGCTGCTGCTGGTGGTACAGCTCCCAGGTGTGGCAGGTGTGCCGCTTTCAGCAGCACCACCAATGCTTCTGCCTCTGGGCTGGTTGGTGGCATCACTTGTGTAGGTGCTGTGCTTTCACAGCCACTCCAAAGTAGGCAAGACTCAAGTGCTGCTGCTATAGCTGCCTCCAATTTGGGCAGATTTCTCAAGGAGCCTCAGACTCAGACTCAAGTGTAGGGAGAGGGAGTGGTTGCTAGCTTGTGCTTTTGGCTGCCTAGCTGCCAGGACAATCACTCTGCCTCCCATAGATTGCTTGAGCCTATTTCTCCCCAGCACATGTGGCATCACTGGCCGTCTAGCCACTAGGGCACTCTCTCCCCTCCTCCCAGTTAACCTTAACTCAAGCCTTCTGGGTGTACACAGCAGTAATGGCTGTCTAGCTGCTGGCACTCACTGCCATTCCCCCGTGGTCTCATGAGCCCAGATCTCCCCAGAGCACTGGCTCAATGGCTGCCCAGCTGGTAGAGTGATAACTTCACTGCCCCTCGTGTCAGTTGAGCTCAGACTTCCCTGGTGCACTTGGCTATAATGATTGCCTAGCTGCTGGGGCAATCACTGCACTCCTACTGGTTCACCTGAGCCAAAGCCTTCCTGGTGCATGCAGCGCTAATGGCTACCTAGCTGCTTGCACTCACTGCCCTCCGTGATAGTAGCCTCTCTCAGGCACGCATGGCTCCAACGGCTGTCTAGTGGCTGTGGTGATCACTCCATACCTGCCTGGTTGCCTGAGCCCAAGCCTCATTGGCCCATGTGGCTCCAGTCCTCTCCCAGCCTAGGTCCACTCTCTCAACCCCCAAACTCCCAGGCTACAGGATCCCACAGCTTCCTGACCCATTGGCTTCAAGGCCAGTCCCAGGTCTATGAGCAGCAGGGCCATTCACTCCACCCCTCCACCCCCCCAAGGTCCTATGATCTCCTGCTCCATAGGCATGTGGTGCTGGGGTCTGTGCTTCCCAGTCCCACACAGTACTAAGGCCTGCTGTGTGGAGCACACTTGTGTGCTGCCCCCAGAGCTGCCCTCTCATGCCCTATTGCCCTGGGATGCTGGAAGTCATGGCCTCCTGTTCCTATGCTCCATACCCTGTATCCCTGCTCCTCCAGCTAAGGCCTCTTGGTCCCTTGCTGCTCTGAGTCAGTGCCTAGCTACCTGCCTGGTGGGCCTGGTGGGGCACTGACCAAAGGCCTGCCTCATCCCAGAGTGTACTATCCTGTGTGGGGGTCTCCAGGTCTAGGCTGCAGGATGCAGATGCAATGCTTAGGCTGGGGCAGGCCTCTTTAGTCAAATTCAAGGTTGTTCTAGCTCTCGTTTCTTGGCACCACTTGCTTGCTAAGATTCTCTGGAGGCGGGTTTTCTCCCAGCCTGTGTTGTCTTCAGTATGCAGAGAATCTCCACCCAGCCTGCATTGTTTTATGTGAGGTGGTTCAGGGCTCCTATGATCTTCCTTTTGGCTACATTTGTGCTTAGGGTTCTCCAAGGACAAGTTGGTTTTTCCAGATTGCTGGATTTGGTGGATTTCATTAATTTTGAGGTTCTTTGTTGTTCAAGGATTTAGCAGGGACATGTTATTACTCCACCATCTTGACTCCACATCTCCTCCTACTTATGGATCTTTTATGATTCTCTTCATATTCTCTTCATATCATCTGCAAATAGGAAGATTTTTACTTCACCATTTCCGAAGTGGATGACATTTATTTCTTTGTCTTGTCTAATTTCTCTGGCTAGAACCTCTAGCACAATGTTGACTAGAAGCAGTGAGAGCAGGCATTCTTGTCTAGATTCTGTTCTGAAGGGGAATTCTTTCAGTCTCTCTCCATTCAGGATGATATAAGTGATTAGCTTTATGTAGATGCACTATATTGAAGAATTTCTCCTCTATTTCTATTTTGCTAAGAGTTTTTAAGATGAATCAGTGTTGGACTTTGTTGAATGCCTTTTCTGCATCAATTCACAATATCAGGTGATTCTTATCAGGTGTTATTTATGTGGTTGATCATATTAATTGTTTTTCTTATGTTGAACCAGCCCTGCATTCCCTTGTATGAATTTAACTTGTTCATGATGAATTATTTTTTTGGTAAATTGTTGAATTCTATTGGCTGGGATTTTGTTGAAGAGTTTTCCATCTAGGTTCACGAATGATACTGGTCTGTAATTTTCCTTTTTTGTTGGATCTTTCCCTGGCTTTGGTATCAGGGTTATGCTGGTTTCATAGAATCAATTTGGGAGTATTCCATCCCTTTCTATGGTGTGAAATAGTCTCAGTAGTATTGGAGTTAAATCCTCTCTCAAAGTTTGCTGGAATTCTTAGTGAAGCCACCTGAGCCAGCACTTTTTTTTGGCTGATAGGTTGTCAATGACTTTTTAATCTCTTCCTTTGTGATATGTTTATTAAGTTGTTCTACTTCTCCTTGTGATAATTTTGGTAGGTAATAACGAATCTGGAAATTTTTCCATTTTCTCTAGGTTTTCAAATCTGTTAGAATATAGTCGTTTGTAGTATTCTGTTATGATACTTTTGACTTCGGTTGGTCTGTTGTAACATCTCTCATCTCATTTCTTATTTGGGTTATTTGTTTCAGCTTCTGTTTTTTTTTTTTTTTTGTAAGTTTAGCCAATGGTTTATCAATTCTGTTGGTATTTTCAAAGAACCAGCTTTTGGTTTTGTTAATTTTCTCAATTGTTTTTCTGTTCTCTGATGCATTTAGTTCTGCTCTAATCTTTATGATCTGTTTTGTTCTGGTGCCTCAGGGATTCCTTTGTTGCTCTCTTTCTACTTTTTCAAGCTGTAGGGCTGTTTTGTCTGGGTCATTTTTCCATTATTGATGTGTGTATTTATGAAGACAAAATTGACCCCTGAGCACACTTTGACTGTATCCCATAGGTTCTGGTAGTAAGAGTTTTCATTTTCATTTGAATCCATAAATTTCTTTATTTAATCCTTGATTTCTTCTGTAATCCATGGATTTTTGAGCAAGGTGTTGTTTAGTCTCCATGAGTTCAAATTTCTACCTATGTTTTTTTTTTCCTGCTATTGATTTCAACTTTTATAGCTTTATGGTCTGAGAAGATGCTGTGCAATAATTCAATGGTCTAGATTTTGTTGAGACTCACTTTATGTCATAACACATGGTCTGTTCTGGAAAATGTTCCATGTGCATTGGAGAAGAAGGTGTACTTATTTGCTGACGAGTAAAAAGTTCTGTTTATGTTGATGAGGTCTAGTTGGATAATTGTTGCAGTAAGATCTTCTATGTCTTTACTGAACTTTTTTCTGGGTGATCTCTCCATTGCTGAAAGTGGAGTGTTGAAGTCTCCAACTATTACTGTGGAGTGATCTAATTTCTCAATGTTGTCACAGTTTGATGTATTAGATGCTCTGGTATTGGGTGCATAAATACTTACCATTGTTATACCCTGCTTTTGTATTGAACTTTTGAGCAATAAATAGTGACCATCATTGTCCATGATGGTGGATTTTACATTAAAGTCTATTTTATCTGAGATTAGTATTGTCACTCCTGCTCATCTTTGTATGTTGTTGACTTGGTGTATATTTTTCCATTCTTTGATTTTCAGTTTGTTCCTATCTTTGAGTCTAAAGTGTGTTTCTTGTAAGCAGCATATAGACGGATTATGTCTTTTGATCCAGGATGTCACTCACTTTCTCTTTATTGGAACATTCAGGCTGTTTACATTCAGTGCAATTACTGATACGTATACATTTAGGGCTGCCATTTTGATACATTTATTTTTGTGTTGTTGATGTTTTCTGTGTTGCTTTTAATATTCTGTTCTGGATTATTCTTCTTTATAGGCTGACTTTTCATCTTTTCCAGTGTTGGTTTCGTGTTTGTTGAGACTACTGTATTAATTGTCTTGTTTAGATTTGTCACATAGTTATTTTGCTTTGTGGCTACTCCTACGATCCCCCTTACTGTTCTAAATTTACACCGGGATTTAACTTCTGCGTGTCTTTTTCATTTCCTCTCTACCTGAAAGGGTAAGACCTAGTGTAATATATCCCACTTTTTAGCACAATGATATCATAATTTTTGTGTTAAGATCACTGGTTCCTTTCTTTTAACATTGTAGCCTTGACTGAGATTTGTGACTTCCCTAACTGAGTAGGATTCTGGATGCTGCATCCTGCCTTGTGTCCTTAAATATACACTTACTGTTTTTCATTTTTCTAAGCAGAGAGCTTCTTTCAGTTTTCTTGTAGTTTTGGTTTGGTTTTTATGAAGTCTCTAAGCTTCTGTTTTTCTTCAAATGTCTTAATTTCACTATCGTATTTTAGAGACAATTTTGCAGGCTATATAATTCTTGGAAGTTTTTCTCCTTCAGGACTTTGACTGTGTCATCCCACTGCCTTCTTGCTAACATTGTTTCTGCTGAGAAGTCTGATGAAAGCCTACTGGGCTTCCCTCTTTATGTTAGGTTTGCTATAAGCCTCTCTGCTTTGAAGATCCTGTTTTTGTTAAGCTTGATTATGATACGTTTTGATGTCTTTCTTTTGGGGTCTAGTTTTTCTGGTCTTCACTATGTCTCTTAGATATCTGTTTTCTTCTTTCATAACTTCAGGGAAGTTTTTTGTCAGCAACTCTACAACAGTGCTCTCTGTGTTTTCAGCTATCCCTCTCTGTTCAGCAACTCCAGTTATTCATAGATTGTTCCGCTTAATAGATTCCCATGTGTTTCTGAATGCCTTTTCATTTTTCTTAGTTCTTTTCTCCAATTTCTCTTCATAAATGCTGAAGTCAGTTGCTCTGTCCTCAAGGTCACTAACTCTGGCTTCCATTTTATCAGTTTATGCTCTTTGACTTTGGATTGAATTATCTAATTCTGTAATTTTGTTACCTATCTGCTAGATTTCAGATCATTGATGTTCCATCAGTTCCAATAGCTTACTTAATTTTTCATTGTGTTCTGCAACATTTTGTATAATCTCTGGGAGGGCTCCTTATGTAATTCTATTGTGCTCTACCTCCAATAGTTCCAGAAAGGCTTCTTCATCTGGGAAATTTTTTTATTTCTTTGGGAGTTTTTTGGAGCCATGTTGGACTGCTTCCTTAAATACATAGCTATTGATTGTTGTCTTCATGCCATCTGGAAGCTGTTAGGTTTCTCTGGTCTTACCTCAACAGCAGCTGAGGCTTAGTTCTAAGAGGGGAGTTTTTCACCTGCCATCTCTGTGTAGTCTAGTGACTGGCCCCAGGTTTACTCTTCAGGGTGACAGGCTCTGCCCCCTGGCTGGCAAAGATGGCATCCTACTTATGGAGTTACTGGGGAGCCATCAGCCAATACTATGATGTAGATCAGTGAAGAGTGGAGCAGAGGCTGCCAGTCCACTCAGCAGTCAGTTTTCCAGGTGGTTTCATTTTAAAAAGGTACTTTACTGCTAAGCAAGGTGCTGCCCAACAGCTGCTGAAATCAATCAGGCCCTCAGGTGCGGGAGGCCCTGCCTTCTGGCTGACAAGGAAAGCACCTCATAGGCAGTCCCAAGATGCTATGACATAGTTTGAAGGAGGGAAGCATTACGGCCTTCCTGCCATGCTCTTCCAGGCCTCACCTGTAGGTCTAGGCACCACCATCCTAAATACAGCTTTTTTTCTGGAGAAGTACTTTCCAGACAGGGGCTGCTGCTCTGCCTGAGAATTAGCCCCAGCTAAGACCTCTGGTTGGAAGACTCTGTCTTCTAGCCTACCGAGACCAAGCTGCCCTTCCTGCCATGAACCAGAAGTCCCTGGTGCATCTCAGAAACAAGAAGGTGGAGGGGTAGTGGTGCCCTCAGCTGGGCTCTGAATATGTGGCTATCCCAAGCTGTCTCTCTGCTGCACAATACCCTGTTTACTTAAGCCCTGCATTTCAGTGTATTAGCTAGTTCATGCCCAGTCCCCACCTCCCAGATAACAAAGAACGCATCAGTGCCTGTAGTTTTCCCAAAGGGTGAGTCAGCAGAACAGGACTCAGTGTGCCACTGCCTCATCTTTGACAGAGGTAGCCACCCTGTTACTGGTGCCTAATCCAATCTTACAACCCTTTTCCGGATTCTAGGACCCCCCCAGATGTTCATGCTGTTCCATTCAAATGTCATTCCAGACCTTAGTTTTCAGACAGAATCGCAGAGATGTGTCTCTAGCCCACCACTTGGACCCCATCCTACCTACATTGTTTAAATTTTTAATAATTCATGCTTTATCTTGTAAGGCTTGCATAAATAACATTGACAAATACTACATTTGTTATTCTATTTTGGCATTGTGTTTATTGTCCTACTATTGTATGTGAAAAATAACAATAAAAATTCCAGGATATCTGGTTGGCAAACTAACTATGTAATTAAGTTATTGCTGAAGCAAAATGTCCTTCATATCATGATGATTAAAGCATAGCTGTCATTATCAATAATTGAAGAAATACAAAAAAGAAAAAGGAAATATCTACTAAAAATGATGTTAATCCTTAATATAGATGTCATGGATTGAATTGTGGCCCCCCAAAATATGAGTAGCCATGTGGCTGGGCCATTATTCCCAATATTTTGTGATTGTCCTCCATTTTGTTATTTTTCTGTGCTGTATGTTAAAGGATTAGGATGGGACTATAAATCCCCAACTCGACGGCACTTGGCTGGCCTGGCTTGGCATAAATCCCTTCATAGGATCACCTCCTTGCTCCATTGTAAAGCGAGTTTCCCTGGAGTATGGCTTACACCATCCTTAATCCTTTCATCCTACAAGAGATAAAAGGAAAGAGAAGCAAGCATAGAATTGGAAACCTCACACCATCAAGAAGCAGCACCAGGAGAAGAGTGTGTCCTTTAGACCTGAGGCTCCTGTGCCAAGATGCTCCCTGGACAAAGACTGATGCAATACCAGACTTTCCTCCAGAGCCAACAAGGGGGAAAGCCTTCACCTGGAGTGGACATCCTGATTTTGGACTTGTAGCCTACCTGACTGTGTAAGAATAAACCTTTCTTTGTTAAAGCCATCCACTTGGTGGTATTTCTGTTAAAGCAGCACTAGCTGAATAAAACAGAATGTACTGCTACTGTGAGAGTGGGGTGCTGCTCTAGAAAATACCAAAAATGTGGGAGCCATTTTGAAACTGTGAATAGATAGAAGAATCCGAAGGAACATGGAAGATGCAGATGGTAAGAAATAACAGAGGACTGGTGGAAGCAGCAGTGGCAGCAACAGAACCAGAGGCAGTGCTGGGGCTGACCCATGCAGCAAGAGAGGTAAGTGCCTGTGCACAGAGTTTTCCTCGTAGAATAGAGTGCCTCCAGAAACTTGAATTGGTAGAGCTAGCCTTGCTGTCCCGCAGAGTGAGAGAGCTGAGTGCTTTTGTGTGGGACGCTTTCCAGCAAGAGTGGGGTGCCTCTGGGCACTTGAATCAGTGGTGCTACAGAGCTTTGGAACACTTACCCTGGCAGGGCAGATGTGGGCCTGAGGCCCGGACCATGCAGCCGTAGATAGCAGAAGCTGAAGAGACAGTGTGAGAAGTGAGCTGCCTCAGTCTCAAAACGCATGGCTATGTCCCTGTGGTATTTCTGTTAGAGAGGCACTAGCTGACTAAAACAGCAAACTAACTACATAATTAAGTTATTACTCAAGCATGATTTCGTTCATATCATTATGATTAAAGTAACAGCTGTCATTATTGAAAATTGAAGAAATACAAAACAGGAAAAGGAAATATCTACTAAAAATGATGTAAATCCTTAATATAGTTTATTATTCATTTACTTGATTATCTATTTAGTGGTAGTGGCTGTTGTCAACAAATTTCTTTAGTTTCTCATGCAGCTAAATCTTCAGATTTCATCTACACTTGAAGGTATGTTAAAATATAGTATATATCCTGTAAAAATGAAACTGAGACTTTTAAATGTGAAATAGTATTAGCTTTAATAATGATATGGACTACTTACATTTAATTTATTAGGGACTTAACTTACATAATCATTAACTTACATAATAGCATATTAGGAAGGAACTACTGGACAATATTTGCCCTAAATATGATGACTTTTTGGCTATCAAATGTGAAAGTATTCAGTCTCTGAATGTATACACTTACCTCTTCTTCATAACAGTATGGTGAAGTCATCAAATTCACTGATAGCTACAAAGGAACAGTAGCCCATAATGGACTAAGGAGATATGAGTTCTACACCATAATAAAATGGGGTGGAAAATTTAGGTTACTATTTGCTTTTTGTGAAAACACATAACAGTAAAATTGATAATATGAAACTGTACCTCCTGTTCATTAGGGTGGAATCCCTGGTGGCATAGTGGGTTAAGTGCTATGTCTGCTAACCAAAAGTTTCCAGGCGCTCCTTGGAAACTCTATGGGGTGGTTATACTCTGACCTCTAGGGTCACTATGAGTAGGACATGACATGACAACAGTGGGTTTGGTTTTATTTATTAGGGATGCACCTCAACATCAAGAAAACTAAAATCCCAACAACTGGACTAGTAAGCAACATAATCATGAATGGAGAAAGGATTGAGGTTGCCAAGAATTTCATGTTACTTGGTTAAACAATCAATGCTTCAGCCAAAACTACCATCCATAGACTTACAGAATGCCTTATCTACCATCATGATATCCCCCACGGCATTGCCTCTGATCAGGTGGTTCACTTCACAACAAATGAAGTGTAGTACTGAGTATGTTCATGGAATTCACTGGTCTTACCATGTTCCCCATCATCCTGAAGCAGCTGGCTTGACAGAACAAAGGAATGACCTCCTGAAGACACAATTATACTGCCAGCTAGGCAGCAGTGCCTTGCAAGTTTGGGGAAGTGTTCTCTGTATATGCTCTAAACCAGCATCCAATATACGTGCTGTTTCTCCATAGCAAGGATTCATGGGTCCAGGAATCAAGGGATGGAAACAGGAGTGGTACAACTCACTATTAGACCTAGTGACCCACTTGCAAGATGTTTGCTTCCTGTCTCCACAGTCTTATGTTCTGCAGGTCTAAATGTTCATTCCAAAGTGAGGAATGCTGCCACCTGCAGACACACAACACTGAACTGGAAGCTAGAATTTGCCACCATGCCATTTTGGGTTCCTTGTGCCTCTGGATCAACAGAAGGGGATTACCATACTAGCTGGTTTGGTTGATCATGACTACTGAAATGAAATTGTATTGACATTACATAATGGAGGTAAAGAAAAGTATGTCTAGAATGCATGTGATCCCTTAGGACCCCTCTTAGTACTACCATGTCCTGTGATTAAAGTCAGTAGAAAACTACAGCAACCCAATTCCAACATGACAAGTAATAGCCCAGACCATTCAGGAATGAAGGTTTGGAACCAGGCAAGGAACCATGACCAGCTGAGGGCAAAGGAAATATGGAATGTATTGCACAAGAAGGTAGTTCTAAATACCAGTTATAGCCATGTGACCAGTTGTAGAAATGAGGACCATAATTGTTATGAGTATTCTGCTTTGTGTGTATCAGACATTTTTGTTTACTTATAAAACATAAAACGTAAATGAACTAATGCATCCTCAGTTGTACATGTGTTAGTTACATCACGTTAGACGTAAGTATGACTTTGTAACTGTATCCCTTCAGAGACTATGGATGGTAAGGGGAGATGTGTGCAGACGCCAGGTTGACAAAGGGTGAACTGAGGCAGTTAAGACTGTGTCAACTTGGCAACTCCATGTTTGGCTGCTGTATCACGTGTCAGGGGCAGGGACTGTGGTGGTTTACCACCTCTTGGCTTTCATCTCTTCCCCTTCCAACACCTACTTCCTGTCTGCTCATGTCACCAGTAGTTCCTGCTCTCTTCTCACACCTGGCTCCCTGACCTGAACTCACAGCTGTTAGATTCTTCAACCCTTACAGCTGGCAAGTGAGAATCCTGTTCCCTGACCTGCCAGTCCTGGATTCTCTGGCCCCTGCAGCTACATGAATCAGCAAAGCCTCACCGTCTCACCAGCCAGCTTGAGATCTGCCAACCTACACAGCTGATGATCTAGAACTCTGGTCTCTGAACTGCCAACCTTGGGTTCACCAGCTCCTGTGCCCATGTGAGGCTTGTGCCATGACTTGGGACATTCAGCTTCTACAGTTGTGTGAGCTGTTTCCTTTATGTACATCTGTCCTTGTACATATGCATGTTACTAGTTTTGCTTCCCTAGAAAACCCAGCCTAAGACATACAATTTCTAGTTGTGAATTTGTTTGGGTGTCTTCTCCTGTATTATTTTCATCAATTCTTGCATGAATTTGTCTTCTTTTTCCATAAGTTTTTCTAACTCTTTTCCTCACTTTTGCCTGCTTTTTGATGCAACTTGTTGATAACTATGAGAATCATAAATGTGAATTCCCTGTCAGGTAATTTTAGTGCCTTTTCTTCTACTGGAAAATCTTCTGCTGTTTTATGCTGGGGCACCTATTGGAAATTTCTTGTAGTTTTTTTAAAAATATGTTTTGATATTGTATGCTGTCTTCAGGTCACTCAGTAGTTATCTTCTTTATAGTATGTAGATCTGTTTGTTTCTTCCTGCTGTTTTGTTTTATTTGGTTATGTAAGAGCAGTCAGGCTGTGGATTCTTTATTGTGTGCTTGTCTGCAGTCACAGTATTTTTCACGTTCTTTTCCAGTAGGCAGGGCCATTTGCATAGCTATGGTTCAGCAGGACAAGTCTTCCACTAGGTGATCTATGTCCTGCTGGGGGCTCCTGAAGGTGTTTTTGGATACTCCCCATCTGCTGATCTCTGATGTGGATGTAGAGAATTCAAGAGGTACGGACATCCACTTCCCACTCACCTGATCCATTCATTGCAACTAGCCAGGAGGTATGAGGTTGACCAGCAGGGAGTAGATAGAGTGGGAAAAAGATGTCTGGCTTGTTACCAGATACTTTGTCTTCTGCTGAGATTTTCATGAATCTGCTCTCCCGTATTTCCTGTCTGCCAGTCTCCAACAGGACTCAAAGATGGTGAAGCCATACTTGGTTAGCTGATAGGGAACCTTCTCTCATATCTCTTCTCACTCTCTGTTTTCTATTAATTTCTTATTTGGTTTTTGGCTGAGATCTCCGTATTTTTGTTTGACACTTCAAGTGCCAAGACTGATATTTGTCTCTATTTCACTAAACTTTGCAGGTCTTAACTGTGGAAGGCCAACATGGTGCTTCTATCTGTATAGTACCGTGCTGGCTGGAATTTCATTAATGAACATTTTGATCTAGGATTCTGTAGATAAATTTTAACCAAAAGGAAAAAAATTCAGAACAGAGTTTCAAATTCTTGGAGACTTCAGACTTTCTGCAGCTATGGAGGCCAGATGAACACCTGAAACTGAGATAATCTTTAAATCTTAACTCAAAAATGTCCCCTAAAATCTTACTGAAGTAACAGTTTAGCTTAACTAGTAATTAATGTTTGCTTTGAGCATTATGCTTCTTTAAGGAATTACATATATCAGATATAACTGACATAAGGAACTTGAAAGATTAGACAGGAAACTTAGGGCGTACTAAGTTTATGCTAATAAGGGAAGAACAACTCAGCAAAGGAAGATGAGAATGATTGCATAACTTGAAGTGTACAATCTATATCACTGAACTATACATGTAGAAACTGTTGAATTGGTGTTTTCTCCTGTATATAATCTCCACAACAAAATAAATTAAAAATATCATAAAAAGACATGATAGCTGTCAAGCCATTGTATATACATTATGCTAAATCTTAAAGGATTATTTCATACTGTGATTGAAATATAAGTGCAGGTTCTATCCAGGCCAAAGTGGTAAGAAATATAACTCTAAGTTCCAAATAATTTGTCTCTAACTGATCAAGTTCCAAATTTGGGTAAATCAGCAAAACTAGAAGCCAAGCCTGTGAGAGTGTATAGGCAATTGAACTTTATTGAAAGCTAAGTACAAGAATTAACATGGGACTGAGTAAATAAATGTGACTATGTAACGTGCTTCAGTTGAATCTATGACACTGTAACAATACATGAACCTCTTGGTGTTACATTTTAAAAATCAATCTCAAGTAAAATTTTAGTTGAAATAATTTTCAAAGGAAAAAATCCACCTATAATTCTATGACTCTAAATATTAATCAATAGAAAAAATGTATATATATAAACTTCATAACAATTTAAAGCTACTTAGAACTACAAATGTTAAAAAACCTTGTAAATAGGTCTTAAGGCATTATCATGAATTAGGAAAAATAAACTGAACAGCAAATGAATAAATACCTCATTTCCTTTTCTTTCAATTCTAATTCTTTAGAGGCTCAGTAACTTGAAATTATTAAATCCTACAATTCGTGGACATTTATCAAATGTCCACAATTACTAGTCTGTATTTTTCAAACATTATTCTCCCCAGATCCTGCATTTATTTCTTTTTTCTAGGATATCCTTCTCATTTATTTATGAAGTTCCTCTTAACAGCTTCACACTGGCACATACACTTGATTCCTTAATATTCCAAATATTGTATAGCAATTCCTCATCTCTGACATGTCCTCTCAACCCACAACACATTCCCTCTGGCTATCTATCAGACTTTCAAAATTGCCACCACACACACATGCACACACCTTCATACACACTCATTCATACATACTTATTCACACACACATTCACATTTGTATACTTACATACATACGGTCACACACACATTCATGCATACTCACATGCTAGGGCCTTGAGCACATGCTGTTGTTTCCCCTATTTAGAAAATTCTTCCCTTTTCTCTCCACCTAGGTAAGAAAATTCTTGCCTTCTCTCTCTACCTAATTAACTCCTTTCAGCCTTCAGATATGAACTTAAGTGTCACTTCCTGGAGAGGGATTGCCAGTAATTCTCTGGCAAAGTCAGAATTCTTTATAATTGGCTTTCTAATCAGTGTGTACTTCTTTACACTCACTCTTGCATTTGTTTGTGTGATTATTTAATTAAAGTCTACTCTTTCTCACAGAAATAATGAACTTCAAAGAATCAGGAATCACGCCACATTTTTTACTCATCATTATACCCTGGCCCCTAGGGTCGCCATGAGTCGGATTCGACTCGACGGCACTTGGCTTGGCTATATCGCCAGAGTCCAAGCACATCTTCCATAAATAGGGATTACAGGGAGGTGAAGAAGAAAGGGAGGAGTGAAATTTTAAGTCACCAGATGATGTCTTCCTAATTACTTGAAAGATTATTTAAATAGCCCCATATTGTAACCTGAAAAATAATGAATTTGTAAATGAAATACTTCTGAGGACTACATTGCTTTAGGTTTTTCCTTACTCTATTTTTCTTATTGTAAATGACTTGGTGTTTCGGTCTTCACTTCTTTTTTTGTTTTTCCAGTTTCCTCTAGAGAGAAAAGCTAATTTGAAATATGTCTCAGTCCAAGTTATATTCAAAAGCAGAGTCTTAAATAAGAAGCTATGTACAAACAGAAGGTGATACCAGGGAGCCAGAGGTGAGGCAGTCGATAAAGTGAAACAGGAAAAAAGTAAAGGCCAAAACCAGCACATGGAATTGGCTATCACTATGGCCAATTGGGACTTCAATCAACTAATCTTCTGAGGACTATAAAATGTCTCTCAGCACAGGGAACGTGGTGACTTGGGAAGAGGATAAACTATGTTGCTAAAGTCACAGAGCAGGAGGTGAAAGCTGCACAGCACAAGCTTGAGGTGAAAAATATTAGCACAACTGAGTCATATCTCCCTACAACTGCCTGCCACAACCATAGCTGGAGTTAGAAGTAAGCCTGAGAGAATGTGAAACAGAACCCAGGAGGCATATTATATATTAGCGATAGCCAAAATATTATTCACCACAGTTCCAAACAAAGACCAACAAAACTGTAGTACTGAATTTATTACTCTCACCAAGTTTCCAAGAATGTTCTAACACATCTTAGGCCACTGAATGAAAGGCTAGCAAAAGACGCCGTTTCTGATATTTACCAACTTCAAATTGACTGTGTTTCAAAAGGTCAGCGGTTTTTGATATGTTATGTAGAATTTATAATCACTTAAATTTAAGGATATGTATTTCAATTCATCAAGACCATGCAGCAAAAGTTCTACACCAGTCTGTAGAAGTATATGTAATCAAGTCATTCCTGAAATATATTACTTAAGACATTAATTCATAAACAACTGAACTCCATTTGTAATATGTCTTATAGAGAAAATATATTCTGAGTTCCATCTACATTCCAATAAGAAAAGGTATCAGTTTGAATCAATTGTTTTTCAGAATGACAATTTGAAAATAAAAGACATTGTCTTCTAAGAAGGTGTCTCCAGACATCCTTTTCCCACATTCCTCACTCTGTAATACATGTAGCATTTATCTGTAGCTTAAGATAACTTATAAATCACAGACTACTTGTGGTCAGAAAAAAATAAACACACATAGAGACACACACTGATACAATCAGGAGTATTCTTACAAGCCAATATGACAACACTGTGTCTACATACTTTAGAGAGGTTATCAAGAGGTGTCAGTCCCTAGAGAAAGGACATCATGCCTGGTAAGATAGACTCTCTAATAGATAAATTGAAAAAGAGGCTGCAACAATTGGTTGAATGATAACAATGTTTGTGAGGATGACACAGGACTGGTCAGTGTTTCATTCTGTTTTGCATAGAGTCAATGTAAGCTGATGCTGACTTCATGGCACCTAACAAAAAGAGAGATAAAAGTTTTGCTGAAACTTGGTGATAACAGTATCCAAGTGCTTGGCTATTAAAGAAAGGTTAGTGCTTCAAATCTACCAGCCTCTCCTTAGGAGAAAGGTGTGGCAGTCCACTTCCATTAAGGTGTACAGTCTTGGAAATCATACGGAGCAGTCAACTCTGTCCTATCAGGTTGCTGTCAGTTGGAACTGACCAGATAGCAACGGGTTTGGTTTTCACTTTAGTTAACATTGGCTTGAACTTATTGGTTATTTAAATCATTGGTCTTCATTATTGCTATGTTCTACTACAAAAATAAAACAAATTGTCACAAAACCAAATGACATGTAATTTAACAATTTGGTAGAATCTGACCTCCTTTTTTAGAACTCTTTCTAAAAATCATATGGACTTGGAGTTAGCCATATTGCCTAGCAGCCTGTAGGCTCAGACTACTGACTCTAATTTTACGAACAAATAGTGATCTTAGCTCTCTTAGAATAAACTTCGTAATCAGTAAAACATAATGACTAAGACAGATCGATCAATGGAACATAGTTGAGACCCCAGAGATGACACCATCTGCCTATGAACAGTTGATATTCGACAAAGGCCCTAAGACATTAAACTGGAGTAAAAACAGTATCTTCAACAAATGGTGCTGGCAAAATTGGTTATCCATCTGCAATAAACTGAATCAAGATCCATATCTTACACCTTATACAAAAACCAACTCCAACTGGATAAAAGACCTAAATATCAAACCTAAAACAATAAAGCTCATCCAAGAAAAGGCAGGAACAACAATGGAAGTTTTAATACACAATGAGGACAGACTCCAAAATCTGTCAAAGAAATCTCAATCAACAGAAAATAGATAAATGGGAACTATTAAGAATCAAACACTTTTGCTTATCCAAAGGCTTTATTAATAGAATTAAAAGAACACCCACAGAATGGGAGAAAATATTTGGCAACTCTATGTCAGACCAACGCCTGATCCCCATAATCTATAAGATACTACAAAATATCAATAAGAAGAAGATAAACCATCCAATTAAGCGATGGGCAAAGAAGATGGACAGACACTTCACTAAAGAGGAGATCCCGGCAGCCAAAAAACACATGAGGACATGTTCACGATCTTTAGTTATTAAAGAAATTCAAATCAAGACAACAATGAGATACCATCTCACCCCAACAAGATTGGTCATGATCCAGAAAACGCAAAACAACAAATGCTGGAGAGGCTGTGGAGAAAGTGGAACCCTCCTACACTGTTGGTGGGGTTGCAAAATGGTCCAGCCTCTTTGGAAGGCAATCTGGCGCTTCCTTCAAAAAATGGATATCGATATACCATTTGACCCAGTAATTCCACTACTTGGAATATATCCTACAGAATCAAGGCCTTTCACACCAACGGACACATGCACCAGAATGTTTATCGCAGCACAGTCCACGATAGCAAAAAGATGGAATCAACCCAGATGCTCAACAATAGAAGAATGGATAGGTAAACTATGGTACATATACTCAATGGAGAACTACACAATGATAAAGAATAACGATGATTCCAGGAAACATCTCCTAACCTGGTTTCAACTGGAAGACATTATGTTGAGTGAAAGTAGTCAGCGACAAAAGGACAAATACTGTATGAGACCTCTACGATAAGATCTCAAAAACAGACTTGTGTATAGAAGAAAAGACTCTTCGACAGCTGCAAGGGAGGGGAGGGAGGGAGGGAGGGTGAGGGGGGAGGGTTTAGTTTAGATAGTTGCTAGAAATCTAGTTGGGAGAAAGCAGTGATAGCACACATTAGAAACAAGAACAATATTAAGTGGACTTCAGCATAACTCGAGTACTCCTTCCATCTTAATACTGCAAGGATAGAGTAGCTGGGGCGGGGTGTGGGGGACCATGCTCTTAGGCGAATTCCAGGCCAATTGGCACAACTAGCATTTTGCTAAGAGAGCTCTCTGCACCCCACATTGGTGAGTGGCATCTGGGGTCTTAAAAGCTGCCAAGCTGCCATCCGAGGACACAGCAAATGGTCCCAACTCAGCAGGAACAGATGCTCACCGAGGACCAAAATGACATGCGGTAAAGACAACCGAGAAGACAGAGAGACCCACAAGAGTGGGTGCCTACATCGACTTGGGACCGGAAGAACTGGATGGTGCCTGGCCATCACCAGTGATAGCCACGATGGAGCTCACAGAGAGGAGTCTCACTGGCAACACAAGAATAAAAAGGGGTACATCATGACATCTCCACTAAAAGACCTGAATTGATGGTCCAGGGGTTTGGGGGTTCCTCTGAGAGCATGGCCCCTGGCCCTGATGCTGCCCTTTCCCATAAATTATAACAAAGGTCCACTGTTTAGACAGGAATGGATTGGACTTGGCAATGCAGAGTGACCATATATTGGAAGCACTTTATGGTTCTATACATCTATAGGATATCATCTTGCTGACCTCTGGCTGGAGGAAGGGGAGTGGATGCAAAGGAGGGGAAAGAAGGCTGTTGGCAGGATGAGACATGTATGGAGCAGAGAGGAATAGTGTGCAGTCACCAGACAGAGAGAGCAGTGGAAGCTGCATATAGGTGGGCATGTAAATTTATACGTGAATGTATATTTTCACTCAGTCATGTTAAATAAAAATTAAAAAAAGAAAACAAAAAAAATAATGACTAATTTTCTGACACTTACAGTGGTGCAGCTGATGGAAGACCAATGCAACCAATTAGAAACTACTAAAAATGGAAGATGAAGTAGCAAAAGGAAACAGTGTCTACCACAAGTTACTGGAGAGTATATACAAAAAAGAACTGAAAGCAAAGATTCACAGAGACACTTGTACACCAATGCTCATCAGAATACTGCTGATAACATCCCAAAGGTGGAAACAAACCATCTGTAAATAATAGCTGAATGAATAAACAGAATGTGTCATAAAGATGGAATAAAGTTCTTATATATGCCAGCACATGGATGAACCTTGAAGACATTATATTAAGTGAAAAAAAGCCAGTTACAAAAGGACAAATATTGTATGATCCCATTCATAGAAACTATCTAGAACTGTCAAATGCATAAAAGTAAGAATAGATTAGTAGTTACCAGAAGCTAAAGAAACGTAGAAAGAAAGAATAATTTTTTAATGATTCCAAAACATGTATGCAATTTCAATAATAATACCCAGTTTTTAGTATGTTAGGCAATGTTTCATGGCTACACATTTTCTTGCTTATTTTTCACATCCACATTATGATGAGCTCAATTTACAGGGATATTATGACTCAGAGAAGTATCTGTTTATGTGTTGATCAGTATTCAGGTTATTTGCATCTTTTTGCTATTGTTAATAGAGCTGGAATGAACATGGGTGTGCATGTGTCTATTCATGTTACAGCTCTTACAACCCAAAGGACTACATAAACCAAAGGCCTCACCAGCCAGAGACCTGAAGAACTAGATGGTGCCCTGTTTTGACCAACAACTTCACTGACAGGCCTCATAACAGCAATTCTTGAAAACAGAGAGAGAAAAATATAGAAC
This sequence comes from Heterohyrax brucei, assembly GCA_028571685.1. NCBI lineage: Eukaryota > Metazoa > Chordata > Mammalia > Hyracoidea > Procaviidae > Heterohyrax > Heterohyrax brucei. The sequence continues at coordinate 136,644,346 of CM053150.1, forward strand.
GCAATTCAAATTCACAGAAAAATGACCAAATTCACTGGTCTGATAGTAACTGGAGGAACCCTAGAAATTATACCCCCATGGACATACTGCTAATCCACTCTGTTAATTCTGACTTGTGATCAGGACCTGCAAGTAGCTGGTGGTGGGTTCTGAATATTTATGCCTTGGGAGTTGTGTGACCCAGAAGGGGGTGGAGTCCATCAACCTAAGTCACTGACTGAATTACAGTGATTGTTCACCTCCATTTTTTACCTGTCTAAGTGAGGAGATATTGATACCTCTTTGGAGATGGATAAGCCATCTGGGGCCATTTCTGTGTGCGTGTGTGCATACACACAGACACACACACAATGACTAAAGAGAAAAAATGGACACTGAAAAGAGGCTTACAGTGTTTTAGTTACTTGTGTTAGCAGGCAAAATCCTTTAAAATAATTTTTATTAATATGCTCAAAACAATAATAAGAAAATGCAGATAAAACAGCTAAATTTGGGTCTACAGACAAGAATTAAATTGCATTTGAAGGCTTAAAATATACACTACTTAGAATAACAAAGCAATACATGAACTTGACAAGATAATAGACACAGTCCAGGAGAATACTGGTAAACTGGAAGAAGAAGTCAAGGAAAAATGTCCAAACAAGCAAAGAGATAATAAAGAATAAAAAATAGTGAAGTTAGTATAAGAGGTATGTTGGTATAGCGAAATAATCAACTGAACAACAGAAATATCAGAAAAGAGGAGACATAGATTTCTACAGAGCTATATATGAAGAGATGATAGTTGAGAATTAACCAAATCTGATGAAAGGCATCAACCCATAAACTCAAGAAGCTCTGAAAAATCTAAAAGGGTAAAATAACCAGTTTAACATTCCTTCCAACTGGAGGAGAAAGGAAATCATATCAAAAAATAACATATTCAAAGTGAAGAAAAAACAATTCAAATAAAATTATCAAAGCCAGCTAGATACAAAGACACATTATCTTCAAAGCAGTATAATAAGACCAAAAATTTTAATGGAAACTAGATGTCAAAAAAAGCCAAGTGCTGTCGAGTCAGATCTGACTCATGGCGATCCTAGGGACCAAAGTAGAACTGACCCCGAGAGTATTCAAGGAGTGCCTGGTGGATTTGAACTGCTGATCAAAACATGAGAAAAAAAAGTTTTGAAAGAAAATAAGTGCTAAACAAAAATTCTGCACCCAGCTTAAATATCTTTTAAAAATTAAAGCTGTATAGAAATACTTTCAGACACAAAAACTGAATTTCTTGTCACAAACTTGCAATAAAGATATGTAACAATCTGCTTCCTAATGTTTATGAATAAATTTTAAGCAATGAATTGTCAGGAATGCTATACATTAAAAATATCAGAAGACTAAAACATAAATTACAAACAAGATTCACCTTTATCTAAATCATCTTCCTACACTAAGAATATCTAAAAGTTAAAGTTATTAAGTCATACATAATACTTAAACAATTCTTCCTAAATTTTTCAAATTTGTACATTAGATTATTAACTATCATTCCTTTTGAGAAAGGCAGGAGACATATTATTCTTGTTTTATGAACAGCAACAACAAAAAGCTAAGTTTAAAAGTATTCAGAAACTTTACCTAGGGTAGATAACAAAACAAAACAAGAACTAAACTATATTTTTCTTACCCACTACTCATATATCAGGTCTCAGGAAGTAGACAATGAATTAACAGTATCATAACCACTCATTTTAAACGTGCCCAACCTATAACAGAGATAATTTAAGCTTCTACAAAATTTGGCTCATTTTTTAAAAAATTATTTTTAAAGAAAACTGGATTAATTATCTTCATTCTCTGTGAGAGACAGCAACACACCCCTGAATATTTCCAACAATCCCCAAACTGTTGACTTTCACTTGACACCTAAAACTAAACAAAACCAAAACCACTGCCATCCAGTAGACTCTGACTCAGAGCAACCCCACACATAAGACAAACTAGAACTTCTCCCCAGTTTCCAAGAAACACCTAGCCTACTCCTCACTTATTGACTATCTCATTAGCCTAGATTTTGCATTTCTGAAAATAGTAAAAAAATTAATATCAAACTATTTTGCACATTACATCTGACAGTAACCATTTCATGACCAATGAAACATATAGTACGTACCTACATTTCCTAGTTTTGGGATACAGAGAGACATATGCATGTTGCATAATAGTTTGCAGTCAATACAGTCATCCTCAATTTTTACATAATATCAATTTTTGTATAATGACCTGGTCTTTGAAACCTAAATATATCCATAAATGGGGACTGAATGTACTTGCAATCCCAGAAAAAAAAAGTTGAGATGCCAAAACTTTTCAGCCAGGAAAGGTATTACTGAGCAATTTCCATATCAAATACCTACACAAAAAATTAAAAGAACAATCATTTGTGATCTGTAAAGTATTCAGAAGGTACAATTTGATTTACACAACAGGTAGATTTACACCTATAAAGCAGCATTCTGATTGATTTCAAGATACAATTTTGCCTCAAGGAAGAGACAGAAGTTTCATTGTGTCCTAGAAATCTAATGTCTCCGCTAAGTGAAGCAAATGGAGCAATGAAAAAAATATATAATACAAATGCAGTCCTAATTCATAAACTTTTCTTGGAAATATCTTCAGTGTTCTAACTGTACATGTTTTTGAAAGATAATTATTGTCTGCTCACTTGGCTTGGCTGGCTCTCCAGAATGTACTATTGCTTTGTGTTATAATGTACCTTCCTGTTGCTTCTCATCTCCCCTAATTAAGAGTCCTTGTGTAGCAAAATAGCTCAAGTATTTGTGGAATACTTTAGAGAATATTATGAGTATATTCTCTAGTTCAAAGTCAGTACTTCTTCCATGTATTTTTTAGAAATAATGTTGCACTGCCTATCAAATAACAATGTATTACACTAGGCAATCTGCAAGAGACTTCTTTAAAAAAAAAAAAAGCAAACACTACTTTAAGAACTTCGGTAGCCAAACCCAAACCTAAACCATGTCATTTTCAATAACCTCATATGCATGCAAAAGCTGCACAATGAATAAGGAAGAACAAAGGAGAACTGATGCATTTGAATTATGATGCTGGTGAAGAATACTTGATACACTGTGGACTGCCAGATGAATAAAGAAGTCTGTCTTGGAAGAAATACAACCAGATTGTTCTTTAAAAGCAAAGATGCTGAGATTTCATCTGACATACAGTGAACATGTTTTAGTGGGGAACCAGTCCTTGGAGAAGAACACTATGCTTAGCAAAGTAAAGAGTCAGCAAAAAAGAGGAAAACTCTCAATGAGGTGGACTGACACAGTGGCTGCAACAATGGGCTCAAGCATAGAAGCGACTGTGAAGATGGTACAGGATGGGGCTGTGTTTCAGCCTGAGGTACGCAGGGCTGCTATGAGTCAGAACCAACTCAAAGGCATCTACCAACAATGACCACATCAAGCATATTAATTCCTGTTTACAAAATGTTTACCCTTTCTGAGAACTTTCCTCACATCTTCTATCATATATGTAGAGTAGTAACAAAGCACTTTGATCTTTTTGGACCAGATTTTTTTAAAAAATGTAAAAATATTTCAGAAATAAAATATAACCTGTTCTCCTTAATATGTGTTTTTCTTTTCCATTTAAAAGGGGGAAACGTCTTATTGCTAAATATAATGAGATTTGTCAAAAACCTTGAGACAAATTCTACAGTGCACTGTAGTTATCATTACTAGCTGTTTGTCTGACTGGAATGATATATTTTTATATAATATGTACTTTATGTCAGAAGCGGCCATTACATAAGCATATTAGAAGGCTGTTTAGTGACTGAGCTAGTTTCAGAAAGAGTTGTGTTATTATAGTATTTCAAGAAAGCAGCCAACAAGAGCATCAGGACCTCTAAGAACCTCAAAGTAAAGCTCCATAAGCCTTATTCCAGAGATAAATACAGTAAAGTTAGCAAGAAATAAAACTTTTGACCAAACACTTTGAACTTTTGGTGATGAAAAATCAGGATACAAAGAAACAAAAATTATTTCTGAATCACAGGAGAAAATATTGCTGCTAATCCCAGAAGTCCCCCATAGAGGCAAGCTCTCTTCAGTCGTTTCACTGTTCTCCAAAACTAATGTCCTCTGATATCCATTTTAGTCCTACTAAAACTTCCCTCTAATATCTCACCCATTCTCTTTTTCACTTCCACCATATTTCTCAGCAATAATTTCCTAACAAGTTGATTGTGTAAACACCTCAGATTCTATCAGATAGCAATCACTGGCCAAAAAAGGTTTATCCTTCTATTTTAGAAAAGCTTCATTAGCATCATTTATTTTTAAAGAAAATGAAGCAAGAGAAGCCAGTAAGCCTTCTAAAGAAAAATGAAATAACAATTTGAATTATAAGTGTTACAGTTAATTTCTTATATCTTTACCTTAAATATTGCTGGTTCAAATCCAGCAAGCACTCCTTGGAAAACTTACTTTGCCCTACAGGGTCACTATGAGTCAGATTCAACATCACGTTTCATTTTTATCACAATGATAGATGCTGAAATATCAAACCTGTATGTCAGGAACCTCCTTACTTACATGGTCTGATTAGACCACATATCATTCACAAAATTCAGTATTATTAAAGCCCTCTTAAAATTTTAAGTATTTTAAATTGCAATGGATGAAACTCCAAAAGAAGTAACTGAAGCCCAAAGTAGTTACATTTCATTTCTTCCCATCTTTTTCCCAAGATATCCTTTGGAAATAAATTGATATTAAAAACAAACATTCAAATAGCTATCTCCACTATCTTGTCATCTGAAAATTGGACTACATGCAAACCTAATCAACTTGTAGATAAAACTGATGAGAAGTAAGGAAGTGGAGACGCGTTGGTGTGTTGGCTATGTAGCACTTAAACACAGCATGGCTCTAAACCAGATACCTGAGGATGTTCTGAATCTTCTCTTCTAACCCACAAAGTCATACAAATAGAACAGATACTGATCTAAAAAACAAAACAAAACAAAACCTGTTTAGCAAGCAAACTTGGTCTGTAAATATTGAATAACAAAAGAAATTTCCAAATAAATTACGTACAGGACACGCTTTGGAAACCCTGGTGGCGCAGTCGTTAAGTGCTCCATCTCCTGACTAAACGGTGAGCAGTTCAAATCCACCAGGTGCTCCTTGGAAACGCTATGGAACAGTTCTACTTTTCCCTACAGGGTCGCTATGAGTGGGAAACAACTCGACCTCAGAGGGTTTGGTTTAGACATCCTCTGACTCCGTTCATCTGCCACAAATAATGTCCAAAATAAACGCTCAGAAACCGGAAAGAATAGAAAAGAAGTCTAAGCTTGCTCTTTCATTTAAACCGTTTGGGGACAATAGTTGGACAGCACTGCCTCGACTGCCCTCTATTCCTTGAAGCCAAAGGAGCCCTCTCTTCAGCTAGATAACTTAAGACACTCACAATAGGCACTGGACCCTTTAGAGTCTTAGTTCCACCTGCTGCAGGAACACAAAAGCATTTCTCGCCCAGACCAGCGAGTTTGGGGGACCAAAATAGAACCCTGCTGTTGAAGTTAGCTCATTAAGATTTGAGCACATCAAAGCTAACACTGAAAACAAAGACTACCCTAGGTCTTCCGAGGCTATCACGCTCCCTGGGGAGTTGGCACCAGCCCCCTCAAACCCACACTGAGAAAGTGTGAGATTGTGAAGTGACTGTCATTGGATTCCCTGCTTTTCAAGGGTTGTAGCTTACTGACTAGCAGAATGCCAGTGTAAGCACAGTGCAGCAGAGAATGTGTGCCCTCAGTGGGCACGAGGAGCCAAAGGTGGTTACTGACCACGGCAGAAGACTGGGAACAGCCTCCCAGGTAAGCCCGCATGCAGCGGGTTGGGTCCCAGCAACAGCGGAAATCCCAGCCAGAGTCATCAGCTATTCCGAACACCTACCAGGGAAAGGCATCTGCTGCCTGTGCTCTGGATATGGAGCCGGCCAAAAGCCGCCCGCGCAGGTTCAAGGAGACAGCTGTCCCAGGACGGTGATCCTTGGAGGCTGTGGGCTTGCTGCGAGGCTGACTGATCTTTGTAATTGCTGTTGGAGGGCGAAGTATCTCAGGCCGCCGATGGGCTGTGCCAGGCAGGCATCCTAGGGCGCGTGCATCCACCCATCCTTTGTCAGCTGCAAACGGAGCACTCCTGCACAGCCAGCTGATTTGCAGCCTGTTGGCAGACAGCCTAGGTCTAGCTCAGCTTCCCCTCCCCTTCCTTGTCCCCGTCTCTGCGTCGGCACTCACTTGGCTCACATGATGTCATCCGGTGAAAATCTGCCATGCTCAAAGACTGGAATGATCCAGAATTCACGAGGGGAAGGAACTCAGCTCTGGAGGATGCCGCAGCAGAACATCTATGAGTTTCTAGAACCTGACATAGCTGAGAAAACTGGAATCAAGGACAGGAGACGAATCTGGAGAAAGGTGTCTGTGAAAGTGTTTGTGGGCTGTATGGGCACCATGGGAATAATTGGAGATGAAGAAAGGCGCGTTCATTGGTGCAAATTCAGTATGTAGACTGATGGCAGATGCCAAGAGTAAAGAGAAAGTTTTTTGACTTCTCAGAAGCAGGTGCAGTTCAAATCCAGCAGGGGTTCCTTAGATGCTCAATGAGACAATTCTACTCTGTTCTAAAAGGTCTCTATGAGTAGAAATCGACTTGGTTCACCCCTTCCCCTTTTCTTTTTTGGTTTTCAGCAACATTTGTGTCCCATCACAGTGATGGACCCTGCTGCTGCAGTCAGGAGAATGAATAGAACTTTATAACCCATGAAATCCCATCCTTGGTGAGAAAGTTTAAATTGTCTGGCCAGAGACAGGCTCAGTTACAAACTGCTAAAGCCATCGATAGGCATGTACAGGCAAGAGTCTCAGGCAAAATATGAAGAAACAAGGGGGCCAAGATGCCCTCATAAACCACTTGAAGGCAACTGCTTCAAGAATAAAAGCCATTAACAGAAAATCACTTATAGATTTAGTATTGTCTTCTCTTTATCCCCTCCAATCCTGCTGGACACTCCAGAGATGATTTCCTAATGGCCTCACCAAGGATTACTACTGTTGATTATTTAAACCACAAGAGGGTTATTGAGAGACATAAAAGATGTGATTCCAGTTATTTTTGCTCAAGATCATTTATACTATCAATGGAAGTTTTACTGGAGGAAAATGGGCAAACAGCTATAGTACTTTTGAAGGTCCCCTGTGTTAACAGAACCACATATTCACAACAGATCTCAGATCCAGCCCTAAATCAATCTTGAGTAACTTCGTGCTCAAAACTTTTGTGCAAAGCCCAGATGTCAGCATCCCTTCCAAGGGTCTCTTTTTCACTCCTGGGATGACCTATCACTTGTCAGCCCCAGAAGAAACATAGCTGCAGGGAGGCCAAACAGTAAGTGCTCATTAAAATACAAGGAAATTTCCTATAGAGATTATTCTGACTCATGGTGACCACATACGTGTCAAAATAGAACTATGCTCCATAGAGTTTCAAATTGTTGATTTTTCAAAAGAAGGTTTCCAAGTCTTTCTTCCAAAGCACATCTTGTTAAACTGTAAAGGTTAACTTTTCAGTTGGTCTTTTGCAATAACTGTACTAAAAAAAAAAACCTATTGCCATTGAGTCAATTCTGACACACATCAACCTTATAGGAGAGAGTAGAACTGCCCCACAGAGTTTCCAAGGAGCACCTGGTGGATTTGAACTGTCAAACTTTTGGTTAGCAGCTATAATACTTAACCACTATACCACCAGAGTTTTTAAAAGTTTTGCCATTGAGTTGATTCCATCTGATAGCAACCCTAGAGGACACAGTACAACTGCCCCATACAGTTTCCAAGGAGCACCTGGTATATTGAAACTGCTGGCCTTTTCATTAATAGTCATGGCTCGTAACCACTACTCCACCAGGGTTTGCAGTCAGAGAACTTTAGGCAGAGTTAATTGGGGGTGCCTAAGATAGGAATGTGAACTTGGTTGATTAATACAGCATTGCATTTTGGAAGTATAAAACCTGTTGTTATTGTGTCAAATCCAATTCATGTCCACACTGTAGAGTAGAACTGTACTATAGGGTTTCCAAGGCCATAATTTTTGTGGAAGCAGACTGCCACATCTTTCTCCACTGGAGAATATTAGCAGCCTAGCTCTTAAACATTGATCACCAGCCTCCCTCTTTAGAAGTACAGAGGCTAAGAATATCATTTATGAAATTAAACACGTGAGTACAATTAGGAACTCTTTATTTTTTTGTAAACATAAAGAGAATTCAATTTAATAATAATAACTTGAAGACAAGCCAAAGTATTAAATAGCCTTGTTGATACATTATGAGATTCTGAAATCCATTGTGATTTTTTTGAGAAAAGGTAATATTGATTGAGGAAAACAGGCACAAAAATTATTTTTAAAAATAAAATTTGGGGGGTGGAGTCAAGATGACAAACTAAGCACACATCTCCTTAATTCCATGTGAAAACTAAGGCCTGGATTGATAATTAACTTGAGCCTTCTGGACACTTAGTGAGCCCTAGGACACAGCATAGGGCTGTCAGTTTTGACTGCATGCCACTGAATGGGAAACTTCTATTTCACTGACCCCCGCCTTTGTCGAATGGCCAGCTCTTGCAGACTGAAGGTAACTGGCATTTTTAACTTCTTTTTTTTCTTTCTGTTACCCAGCAGATGTAGGCTTAACTGGCAGCAAAGCTCAGCCACACTGCTGACTGATCAGTGGGTGGAATAGCCACATTTTGAGAGCCAAGCTCTGGACTCTGAGCACCTTGGCCCCTCCACCCTCTCCTTCTGAACCTCCATCATTGACTCAGCTATTTCGCATCAGGCATGGGAGCTTGTGCAGCATGCCATCTTGTTTGACTAGGAGGCAGAATAACCCAGGCTGGGAGGCAAGGCCAGCCTGGAGAGTTCTTTCCCAGCAGAAAAGCCGTGTTTAGCACAGTGTAGCCTTGCAGATGGGGATCAGCAGCAGATGACAGCAGGACAGTAGCCTGTCCATGCTTTGAACTAGTATACAGCATCTGGGGATGGATACAGAAGTGCCTCCGTTGCCAGCTGACAACCTGACTGATTTTAGAAGCTGTCAGATAGTTTTTACCTTTCAAAATAAGACTATCTAGAGAAATAACTAAGGTGCATCCTGACGGAACCTCTTTCAGCTTTTACTGACTCACATCATAGAGTCAGCTGATGCCACCCCAAGTGACTCCATAAGTAGGGCCATGTCTTTGCCAACCAGGAGGTGGAGGCTGCTACCCCGGGGAGTCCACTGGGCCAATCACTGGAGTACATAGAGCTGACTGGTGATCATCTTCCTTCTCAGACAACACCTCAGATCCTGTTAAGGCAACACTAGAAAAACTAAACAACTTATAGATGCTGAAAAAGCAACAACCTCTGTCCAGACACTGAAAGAAAATTCCATCCATGGTTGCAGAAATCCCCCAAAATAAAGAACCAAAGAACTTCCCAGATGAAGAAGCCTTTCTGAAACTATCAGAGGTCGAGTACAAAAGGATTACATAGACAGCCCTCCTAGACAGTATACAAAATACAGCAGATCAAAATGAAAAATTAAGCAAGCTGTTCAAACTGATGGAACACCAGCGTTCTGAAATCCAACAGATCAATAACAAAATTAAAGAATTAGAAAATTCAATCAAAGCCAAGAAAACAGAACTGAACACCTGGAAAACAGATTTTCTGACTTTGAGGACAGAGCTACTGACACCAGCATTTATAAGTAGAAATCAGAGAGAAGACACAAGAACAATGAAGAAGGATTAAGAAACATACGGGACTCTAGCAAGAGGAACAATCTACTATTAACTGTAGGTCCTGAACACAGAGGGACACCTGAAAACACAGAGTATTGTTGTTGAGTGGTTGACAGAAAACTTCTGTGAAATTATGAAAGAAAAGAACATAGATATCCAAGTTGTGTATTGAATGCCACACAATATAGATCCCAAAAGAAAGACACAGAAACATATTATACTCAAGCTTAACAAAATGAAACATAAGCAGAAACTCTTAAAGGCAGCAAGACTCAAAGCAAAGCTAACATTCAAAGGGAAGCCCTTTAGGCTTTTGTCTGACTTCTTAGAAGAAATGATGCTGGCATGGAGGCAGTGGGAAGACACATTTAAAGACTTGAAAGAGAAAAACTTCTAACCAAGAATTATATGCCCTGCAAAACTATGTTTCAAATCTGAAAATGAAACTAAGACATTCACAGCTAAACAGAAACTCAGAGACCTTGTAAAAACCAAACCAAAGCTACAAGAAATACTGAAAGAAAGTTGTGGCTTAGACAAACAAAACCATTAACTCTGTATTTTAGGAGGCAATACAGAGCACATCATACAGAAACCTACTCGGTTACAGAAAAGACAAAACTCCAGTGATCATATTATGAAAATTGTGATATCATTAATTAAAAAGAAGGATATACTACAGTAGTTACAGTCCTTCCAGATAGAGAGGAAATTAAGAAGATTTGTAGAAGTTAAAATTGGGTTTAAACATAGATTATAAAGGGAGATCATGTGGTTAGACACAAAGCACAATAAAGATGCAGTATATCAAATCAAGTAATGTAATGCAGGAGTCTCAACAACCACAAAACTGACACTGAAAAGGGTGAAAAATAACCCATTAAGAAGAATGTCCCAGAACAGAATATTAAGAGCAACAAAGAAAACAAAAGTAAATACATCAAAATGATAGCACTAAACACATGCCTATCAATACTTATGTAGAACATAAATGAACTGAACACTCCAGTAAAAACACAATGAGTGACATTCTGGATCAAAAGACATGACCTGTCTACATGTTGCTTACCAGAAACTCACCTTAGATATGAACAAACTGAAAATTAAAGAATGAAATAATATACACCAAGCTAACAATATACAAAGAAGAGTAGGTGTGGCAATATTAATCTCAGATAAAACAGATTTTAATGTGAAATCCACCATCATAGAAAATGATGGGCACTATTGCTGAAAGGTTCAATACACAAGCAGGACTTAACAATATTAAATATTTATTTATCCAATACTAAAGCATCTGGATACATGGAAGAAACACTGACTACATTCAAAAATGAGATAGTTCACTCCACAATAATAGTGAGAGACTTCAACACTCCACTTTCAGAACTGGACAGATCTTCTAGAAAAAAGCTCAGTAAAGACACAGAAGATCTTATTGCCACAATTAACCAAATAAACCTCATCAGCATATACAGTACTTTCTATCCATCAGCAGATAACTAAACCTTCTTCTCCCGTGCACATGAAACATTTTCCAAATAGATGATGTGTTAGAACATAAAGCAAATCTCAACAAAATCCATACTATCGAATTATTGCAAAGCATTGTCTCAGATCATAAAGCTATAAAATTCAAAATCAATAGCAGAAAAAATGTAAATAGAAATTGGAATTCATGGAAACTGAACAACATCTTCCTCACAAAGCCATGGTTTATAGAAGAAATCAAGGATGAAATAAAGAAATTTATGGATTCCAGTGAGAATGAAAACACTTGTTACCAGAACCTATGGGATACAGCAAAGCATTTCTCAGAGGTCAGTATATCTCTATAAATGCACACATCTGGAAAGAAGAAAGCACGCAAACCAGAGAATTAAACCTACAGCTTGAACAAGTAGAAAGAGAGCAAAAGAAGAACCCCTCAGGCACCAGAAGAAAACAGATCATAAAGATTAGACCAGAACTAAACAAATTAGAGAATAGAAGAACAATTGAAAAAGCTGGTAAGACCAAAAGCTGATTTTCTTAAAATATCAACAAAACTGACAAACCATTGGCTAAACTTACTGAAGAAAAACAGAAAAGGGAAGAAATAACCCAAATAAGAAACAAGATTGGGAGATGTCACAACAGATCCAACAGAAATCAAAAATATTGTAACACAATAGTACAAAAGACTGTACTGTAACAGATTTGAAAATCTAGAGAAAATGGACAAATTCCTAGATTCATATCACCTACCAAAATTATCACAAACTGAAGCAGAACAATGAATAAACCCACCACAAAGGAAGAGATTGAAAAAAGTTATCCAAAAACTACCAACCAAAAAAGCCCTGGTCCAGATGGCTTCACTGCAGAATTCTACCAAGCTTTTAGAGAAGAGTTAACTCCAACATCACAGAGACTATTTCACAGCATAGAAAGGGATGGAATACTCCCAGTTTCATTCTATGAAACCAGCATGACCCTGATACCAAAGCCAGGGAGAGACCCAACAAAAAAGGAGAACTACAGACCAATATCACTCATGAGGTGAGATGCAAAAGTCTTCAAAAAATCACAGTCAATAGAATTCTACAACATATCAACAAAATAATTCATCATGATCAAGTTGGATTCATACCAGGGATCCAAAGCTGGTTCACCATCAGAAAAACAATTCATGTGATCAACCACATAAATAACACAAAAGACAAGAATTGACTGATTTTGGCTATTGATGCAGAAAAGGCATTTGACAAACTCCAATACCCATTCATGCTAAAAACTCTCAGCAAAATAGGAATAGAAGGTAAATTCCTCAATGCAGTAAGGGCCATTTACTCAAAGCCAACTGCCTATGTCATTTTGAATAGAGAGATACTGAAACAATTCCCCCTGAGAACAGGAACTAGACAAGGCTGCCCACTCTCACCACTCCTATTTAACATTGCACTAGATGTTCTAGCCAGAGCAATCAGACAAGACAAAGAAGTAAAGGGCATCTGCATCAGGAAAGAAGTAAAAATCTCCCTATTTGCAGATGATGTGATTGTACACACAGAGAATCCTAAAGAACCCACAATGAACTACTCAAACTGGTAGAAGAGTTCAACAAAGTCTCAGGATACAAGATAAACATAAGTAAATCAGTAGGATTCCTTTATACCAACAAAGAGATTGTTAAAGAAGAAATCACCAAGTCAATACCATTTCCTATATCTCCCAAGAAGATAAAAACCTAGGAATAAATCTAACCAGAGAAAAACAGACCTTTACAAAGAGAACTACAAGACCTTACTGCGCGAAACTAACGGAGACTTACATAAATGGAGAAACCTACCCTGCTCATGGATAGGAAGAATTAACATTGTGAAAATGTCTGTTTTACCCAAAGCGATCTACTTATATAATACAATCCGAAAAAAATTCCTGTCACATTTTTTAAAGAGATGGAGAAACAAATCACCAACTTTATTTGGAAAGGGAAGAAACCCCGGGTAGGCAAAGTACTGCTGAAGAAGAACACATTGGCTAAACTTGGCTAAACTTACTAAACAAAAACAGGAAAGGGAAGAAAAAACCCAAATAAGAAATGAGATGGGAGATGTTACAACAGATTCAACAGAAATCAAAAATATTGTTAACACAGTGCTATGAAAGACTGTACTATAATAGATTTGAAAATCTAGAGAAAATGGACAAATTCCTAGATTCATATCACCTACTAAAATTATCATAAGGTGAAACAGAACAATTTATATAATGCAAACTCAATACTGGGAGGCCTCTCACTACCCAACTTCGGAAGTGTAATACACTGCCACAGTTGCTTCAGAACCTATTACACTGCCACAGTTGCCAAAAAAGCCTGGAACTGGTACACAAAGAGACATATAGAACAATAGAACAGAGTTGAGACCCCAGAGATGCCACCATCCTTCTATGTACAGTTGATATTCAACAAAGGCCCTAAGATTTTAAACTGGGGTAAAAGCACTCTCTTTAACAAATCATGCTGGCAAAATTAGATACCCATCTGCAAAAAACTGAAACAAGAACCATATCTCACACCTTATACAAAAACCAACTCAAATTGGATAAAAGACCTAAACATCAAATCTAAACCTATAAAGCTCATCCAAGAAAAAAGAGGATCAACAATAGAAGCTTTAATACACAACGTAGGCAAACTTCAAAATCTGACAAAGCACGATCAACAGAAGCGAAAACAGATAAATGAGAACTACTAAGAATCCAGCAGTTTTGCTCATCCAAAGACTTTATCAAAAGAATTAAAAGACCACCTATAGAATGAGAAAAAAATATTTGGCAACTACATGTCAGACCAACATCTCCCCTCCGTAATCTACAAGGTACTACAAACTATCAACAAGAAAACGATAAATAATCCAATTAAGTGATGCAAAGGAGACAGATAGATACTTCTTTAAAGAGGATATCCAGGCAGCCAACAGACACATGCAGACTTGTTCACAATTCTTAGCTATTAAAGAAATTCAAATCAAAACTACAATGAGGTATCATTTCACCCCAACAAGGGTGGCCACAATTCATGATTCAAGAAACGAAACAACAAATGCTGGAGAGGCTGTGGAGAAACTGGAACTCTCTTATACTGTTAGTGGGAATACAAAATGGTACAACCTCTTTGGAAAGCAATCTGGCACTTCCTTGAAAAGCTGGAAATAGATATACCATTTGACCCAGTAATCACACTGCTTGGAATATATCCTGTAGAAGCAAGGACAGTCATATGAACAGATACATGCACATGAATGTTTATTGCAGCACAATCCACAACAACAAAAAGATGGACTCAACCCAGAGGCCCAACAACAGATGAATGGATAAACTATGATACATATTCTCAATGGAACACTATACAACAATAAAGAACAACAGTGATTTTAGGAAGCATCTCATAACTTGGTTTCAAATGGAAGACAGTATATTGAGTGAAATTAGTCAGTGGCACAGCAAGAAATATTGTATGAGTCTCCTACTATGAAGACTTGAAAACAGACTTGTTTACAGAAGAAAAGATTCTTTGATGGCTGCAAGGGAAGGGAGGAAGGGAGAGAGAGGTTTGGTTATAGATTAGATAGTTTGATAGAAATTTGGTTGGGTGAAATCAGTAACAGCACACATTAGAAAGACGACCAACTTAAATGAACTTCAGCATAACCTGAAATCTCTTCTAATCTTAACCCAATATTGCAAGGACAGATGTCTTAGACTGGGTTTTCTAGGGACATAAACCCGGTAGCACATATATGTACAAGGAAAGATTTATATACGAAGTACAAAGAAAGTTTTATACATAAAGGAAACAGATCACGAAATTATAGATACTGAATGTCCCAAGTCCTGGCACAAGCCACATGTGGCCACAGGAGCTGGTAAATCCAAGGTCAGCAGGTCAGAGCTCAGAGTTCTAGATCACTGATGTGTAGGTTGGTCGTTTCCAAAACTGTGAGGTCTCCGCTGAGTCAAGGAGCTGCAGAGGTTGGCGAACCCAGGATCGATAGTTCAGGGAAGAGGACTCTCAAGAGCTGGCTGTAGGCATTGATGCATTCAGTAGCTGCTAGTTCAGAGCCAGGAATCAGACACCAGAAGAGAGCAGGAGCTGCTGGCTATGTGAGCAGACAGGAAGTAGTGGAAGACAGAGAGACAAGAGCTGAGGGGAGGGAAGCCACCACAGGCCTGGCCTTGCCACTTGATACAACAGGCAATCATGGAGTAGCCACGTTGATACAATCCAGACCACCACAACAGAGTAGCAGGGGCAGGGGTCCAGGGACCATGCTCTCAGGGGACATCAAGCCCAATTGACGTAACTAGCGTATTGCTAAGAGAGTCTTTTGCACCCCATATAGGTGAGTGACGTCTGGTACTTTAAAAGCTAGCAAGCTGCCATTTGAGGTACACCAAATTGTCCCAACTCAGCTGGAACAGATGATCACAAAGGACAACAATGACATGAGGGAAAGAGAACCCAGAAGACAGAAAGCCCCATGTGAATGGATGACTACCTCAACATAAGACCAGAAGAACCAGACGGTGGCCAGGCACCACCAGTGATAGCCATGATCAGGCTCACAATGTTGAGTCCCAGTGGCAACACAGGAAAAAAAAGGGGTGCACCCTGAGAACTCCACTAAAAGACCTCAATTAATGGTCCAAGGCCTGGGGATTCCCCTGGGAGCACGGCCCCTAGACCTTATGCAGCCCCTAGTCATAAATCATTGCTGAGATCAACTCCTCGGATATGAATGAATTGGACTCGGGGACACAGAGTGACCATATTGTGAGTGCACTTTATGGTTCTGTGCATTTATAGGGTGTCATCCTACTGGCCTCTTACTAGACGGAAGTGGAGAGGGTGGAGAAGAGAGGACAGGAGATTATTAAGAGGATACAACATGTATAATACAGAAAGGAGGGGTGTGCTGTCACCGGGCTACGGGAGCAGAAGGAACTGCAGATAGGCACGCATGCAAACTTAAACTGGATTGCATACTTTCACTCAATCACGGTAAAAACAAAAAAACAGAGATTTGCAACATATATAAATTTAGAACGATAAATCAAGTGTAATAAACATATAAAAAGATACAAGGAGATGACTCTGGCTGATAGCAACCCTATAGGTCAGAGTACAACTGCTCCATAGAGTTTCCAAGGAGCATCTGGTGGATCTGAAACGACAGCCCTTTGTTTAGCAGACATACCACCAGCTACAGTTATGAATTTTATCCCCCCAAAACGTGTGTGAATACAGCTAGGTCACGATTCCCAGTATTTTGTGTTTGTTCATCTTTTTATCATCTGGGAAAATATTACTATGTGCGGTAAACTTTTACCACTATGATGTTATTAAGGCAGGCTTAGAGGCAGTTATGTTCATGTGACAGGACTCAATCAACAAGATTAGGTTGCATTTTGAGTCAATCTCTCTTGCAGTGTAAAAGATTGAAGCAAATGTTGAGAAATAGGACCTCATATCTGTTCTGAGGAGCTCCTATACCAGAGAAATACTGATGTCAAGGACATTCTGTCATTCACAGATAGAGAAATAAAGCCTTCTCTGGGAGCTGGTTCTCTGATTTCAAACGTTTAATTTCCTAGACTGTGAGAGAATAAATATTTCTGTGTTAAGATAATCTATTTGTGGTGTTTTCTGTTTAGTTATCTAGCAGCACCAGATAACTAAGACAGCTATATAAGTCCCAGGTGGTGAAAAGAACAATAAGAGGAGGAAATTTTCCTTGATTTTAAATCTCCAGATTAAACTGGCCCATAAAATGCCAAATAGGAAATAAGGAAAAGCTAACTATACACACATACTTATACATTGAGACAACATAGTAAAATTCCAGAATGCAAAAAAGAAAGAAAATTGTAAAAGCTCCCAAAGCAAATGAGTAGACTACCTACAAAGAAATAAGAACCAAACTGACATCAGAAGAATTCTCAGTAGGACTTGATGGAAAAAAGATAATGGAGTGCTCAAACTAAAATGCTATGTCAAGTCAAACTGTCATCAAATGTAAGGGCATATTAAAAATATTAACAGGCAGACAAAATTTGCCTCTAGAAAATATTTGTACAAGGTTCCACATTGAAAATATTTCCTAGAAGAAAGATCCAAATATGAAGGAAAAGAAATGAGAAATTCATAGACATGAGGGGCTAACTCTGGGAAAATTATTTTTAAAAAAAGAAAGAAAAACTGAGGATCAAACAAAATCAGGTAGAATGTGTATATGTGGTATTTGAAATTAAAACATTATCAACATGCTGAAAATGTGTTCATGCTTAAGTTCCTGTACCACTAAAGGAAAGATAGAAGTATCAGTTTTTATTACAGTTAAAAAACAAAGAATCTTGCAGATAATAAAATAAAAATAAAGTGGTGTGAAAATTCCAAATACGTAAATGATAACAATGGACATGTATGGAATGTACTTTACCTTGCTAAAACCAAACCTATTGCCATTAAGTCAACTCAGTTCTGATTAATAGAAATTCCCTAGGACAGAGTAGAACTCCCCATATGTTTCCAAGGAGCACCTGGTGGATTCAAACTGTTGACTTTTCAGTTAACCACTGTAGTTCTTAACTGTTATGTCACCAGGCTTCTCTTACTAGCGTGTGAAATACTGGATTAAGAACATCCAGCTCTCTATATGTATTACGAGAGACACACCTAAAGCATTAAGAAATGATAAGGTTAAAAGTAAAATTAGAGGAAAACACATATTTGGCAAATAAATGTTAACCAATAATAACTATACCACTATCAGAGCTCTGGTGGCACTGTGGTTAAGAGCTTGGCTGCTAACTAAAAGGTGGGCAGCTTGAGTACAAAAGCCACTCCTTGGAAACCCTATGACCCTTCTCCATCCGTAGGGTTGTTATGAGATGGAACAGGCATAATGAGAACAGGTTTTACTTTTTTAAAAAATTATGATTAGTGAAAATGTACATTCTAGTATAAATTGCTTGTCCACTTATGTGTAGCTCCTACTGTTCTCCCTGCCCAGTGACAGCACACTCTTTCTTGCCACTCCATACATGTCTTATCCTCCCAACAATCTTCTATCCCCTCTTCCCCACCTACTCCATTGTACTCAATATTGTTCACCATTGACACAATTAAATGCATTAACTTTTCTTCAGTCTTTCTTACTCATTGTCTAACTTTAACATGCATATGAGATGAATAAAAATACCATAGCTAAGGTCAAGTGCACCTTAGCCCTCAAAATTGCAATTTTGTTTTTTAACACTTTAATAAGATCTTCTGCAGCAGACTCACCCAGTGCAGTACATCATTTGATATCTTGACTGCTGCTTCCACGGGTGTTGATTATGGATCCTAGTAAAATGAAATCTTTATCAATGTCAGTATTTTGTTCATTTATCATAACATTTCTTATTGGTTCCTCAACTGTGAGGATTTTTTTAAATGTTGAGTTTTAATCTATACCGAAGGCTCCAGTCTTTGATCTTCATCAGTAAGTGCTTCAAGTCCTCTTTACTTTCAGCAAGCAAGATTCTATCATCCTCATTTTGCTGGTTGTTAATGCGTCTTCCTACAAATATGATGCCCCTTTCTTCTTCATATAGTCCAGTTTCTCAGGTTATTTCCTCAGCATACAGGCTGAATTTGAGGTCTGCAATTAATATTGTACTCAATATTCTGTTCGGCGAGAAAGTAATGGGGTGAAATATCCAAAACTCGTCCTAGAAAAAGTGCTACATGCCTTATTGCTGAATATCACTACGGTGACCTTCAAAGTACTCCTACTGGGAAGCTATGCACTGAGGCCAGTGCCTAGTCCACTCTTCAAAGCAACTTTGGAACTGTTTTTCTGGAGTGCCATCAAAGCTGTTATTGAATTACACTTGATGCACCCAATGTCATCAAAATGTCTTCCCTTCAATATTTCTTTTGTCTTTGGGTAAAGACAAAAGTCATGGGAAGCCTAATCAGGTGAGTAGGGAGGGTGTTCCAATACAGTTATTTGGTTACTGGCTAAAAACTCCCTCACAGACAGTGCCATGTGAGCTGGTGCATTGTTGTGATACAGGAGCCAAGAGATGGTGAACAATTCAAGTCTTTTTCATCTAACATTTTCACGTGGCCTTTTCAATACTTCCAAATACTAAACTTGGTTGACTGTCCATTTGGTACAAATTCATAATGAACAATTCCTCTGATATCAAAAAAGGTTAGCAACGTTGTTTTGCCTCTTGATTTGGACTGATTGAGCTTTTTTGGTCATGAAGAATTGTCTGACTTCCATTGTACATTTTGATACTTTGTTTCAGGGTCATATCAGTATATCCATGTTTCATCACCAGTGGTAACATGGCTCAAAACATGGTCTTGCTTCTCTGCCAGGTCTTGGCAAACCTTGACTGTCCTCTTCACTTTTGTTCTTTGGTGAGCTTCTCCAGGACCAGTTTTGCAGACACATTTCTGAAGCCCAGATTTTCAGTTAAGTTTTTCCTCTTCCTCTATAGATGTTTACTTGGTCTACTACACCTCTCACAGTCAAACAACAATTTTGACACACAATTTGATGAATTTTTGCAGTGCTGCTGGTTACTGGCCACCCTGACATCTCTTCATCAGTGACACTTTCTTTCCCCTCAGAAAAACATTGAATCCATTTGTACATTGCTGTTTTCTTCATGGCATTGTCCGCATAAACACCAACTGACATGTTCCTGATTTCACTTCCATTCTTGCCAAGTTTAACAGGAAATTTAATGTTTGCTTGTTGCTCTAATTCAAGGTCTGACATCCCCACAGTGACACACAATAACACACAACAACAATAATGAATGTCACTAAGCAAGACACTGCCACACATCAACATGAACATAGCTGTGAGACACTGAAAAATCTATGTTATGAAGCCTGACAGAGTTGTTTTTACACTGCTGCCAAAGTGAGCACACTATGGCAAGTTCATCAACTGTATTGTCAGGCCTCATAAGTACAGTGAAAGGATACAGCCATGACTCACATCTTTCCTGATTTTAACTCATACAGTATCCCCTTGTTCTGTTCAAATAGTTGCCTATTAGTCTGTGTACAGGTTCCAAATGAGCACAATTAAGTGCTCTGAATTTCATACTCTTCACAATATTATTGATGATTTATTATGACCCAAACAGCTGAATGCCTTTGCATAGTCAACAAAACACAGGACAACATCTTTCTGGTATTCTCTCATTTCAGCCAAGATCCATCTGATATTATAAAAAATATCCCTTCATTCATGTTCATTCTGAATCCAGCTTGTAGTTCTGGCAGTTCCTGTCAAGATACTGCTGCAAGTATATTTGGATTATTTTTATCAAAAATTTATTTGTATGTAATACTAATATATTTTTCAATGATTCCCATATTCTGTTGGATCACCATTCTTTGGAATAGGGACAAATATGGATCTCTTCCAACTGGTTAGCCAGGAAGTCTTCCAAATTTCTTGGCATAGATAGAAAACTGTCTTAGGCTGGGTTTTCTAGGGAAGCAAAACCAGTAACACGTGTAGGTATAAGGAAAGATTTATAATATATATATATAGACAGATAGATAGATAGATACAAATATAGGAAACAGCTCACGTAATCACAGAAGCTGAATGTCCCAAGCTCTGGCACAAGCCTCACGTGTCCACGGAAGCTGAGGAACCCAAGGTCAGCAAGTCAGAGACCAGAGTTGCAGATCACCGGTTGTGTGGGTCAGTGGATCCCAAGCTGGCGGCGAGACGATGCAACAGAGGCTGGAGGTCGGTGGATCCCAAGCTGGTGGCAAGGCGAAGTGACAGAGGCTGGAGAACCCAGGATCGGCAGGTCAGGGAGCAGGACTGAGCAGAGGCTGGCGAGTGCAGGATTGGCAGGTCAGGGAGCAGGACTCTCACGTGCCGACTGTAAGGACTGATGAGCCCAACAGCCGCTAGCTCAAGTCCTGGAACCAGACGCTGGAACAAGAGAGTCCTCCATTGTGTGGTTTTGCTAACCTGTATGTTAAAGGATTAGGGTGGGGCTGTGAATTCCTCCTATGGGAAAGTTTCCCTGGAGTATGGCTTGCCCCACCCTTAATGCTTTTAGCTTGCAAGGAATAAAAGGAAAAACAACCAAGGACAATTTGAGAACCTCGCTACCATCAAGCAAGCAGCACCGGGAGCAGAGCACATCCTTCAGACCAGAGGTTCTTGTGTGAGGACGCTCCCTGGACAATGACTGATGCAATACCGGACTTTCCTCCAGAGCCGTCAAGGGGAAAGTCTTTCCCTGGAGTGGACGCCCTGAATATGGACTTGCAACCTACCGGACTGTGTAAGAATAAATCTTTCTTTGTTAAAGCCATCCACTCTGTGGTATTTCTGTTAGAGCAGCCCTAGCTGACTAAAACAAAAACACTCCCAACATTGTATCCATTTGATGAAATGTATCACTCCTATTCCGTCAGTTTCTGGATCCTTGTTTTCCAGCAATGTCTTCAGTGTTATGTGGATTTCTCCCTTCAACAGCATCAGTTACTAACCATCTCTCCATTAATTTCTCCTTTATTTCTTCTCAAATAAGAAGAAATGCAACTCATAATGAAGCTGTAGGACAAAGTAGAAGTACCCATAAAGTATCTGAGGCTGTAATCTTTGCAGAAGAAGACTAATAAATTTTTCTCCATAGAGCAGCTGATGGATTCAAAGAGATGGCCTTTTGGTTAGTCTCCAAGTATTTAACCACTGTACTACCAGGGTTCCTTTCAGATAGAGAGGGATCCTGCAGATGATGAAAATTGAATTCACCAAGATAATATAGCAAATTAAGTATGTATTTCACAGGTAAACATTGATCCATAAGCATAAGATTAGATTATCAACTAATTAATCAGAGATATGCTCAAGTCACAGAAATGTAAATTTATATTAGATATCATTTTATCCATCTAACAGCCAAAATTAAGAAGGATGCTAATAGCAACTTTGGAAAAGATGTAAATCAGCAGGACCTATTAAACATTGCTAATGGGAATATTATTGGTAAACAACTTTGGAAAGTAATCTGGAATTGTCTTTGAAGGCTGAAGCTTTATATAGCCTGCAAGCCAGTAATTCTACTCTTACACTTATATAAAAAAAAATCTTATAATGATCCATAAATAGATAATTACATAATATTTGCCTGATGAAATTATATACATCAGGGTATGGAATACACTTAGATATAAAAATGATGAGTTCTTGTTATAGCTTAAGTCTTAGATAAATTTACATAGTATATTTTTCTTTTCTGTAAAGTTGAAAACTAACTTAAACAAAATGGTATTGTTGTGTGTTTAATACAACTAGTGTAGAATACCAAAGAAATGATCAATACAGTGATGAACACAAAATTAGTGAAGTGATTTCCCTAGGTGAATGGAGGCAGAATATCAGACATCAAATAAGAACATGGGTAGATGTAAGGTGTTATAAACATTATACTTTTTAAGTTGGTGGCATAGTAAATGAAAAAATAAACAAAGTAGTAAAGAGACATTCTTAAACTGGTGTCATAAACCAAGGATTAGCCAGCACAACCCTGATACCAAAGCCAGGGAAAGACCCAACAAAAATGAAGAACTACAGACCGATATAACTCATGAATCTTGATGCAAAAATCTTCAACAAAATACTTGCCAATAGAACACGACAACATATCAAACAAATAATTCATCATGACCAAGTCAGATTCATACCAGGGATGCAAAGCTGGTCAACATCAGAAAAACAACTAATATGATCAACCATATAAATAACACAAAGGACAAGAATCACCTGATTTTGTCTATTGATGCAGAAAAGGCATTTGATAAAGTCCAGCACCCATTTATGCTAAAAACTCTCGGTAAAACAGGAATAGACGGCAAATTCCTCAATGTAATAAGGGCCATTTATACAAAATCAACTGCCTACATCATCCTGAATGGAGAGAAGCTAAAACAATTCCCCCTGAGAACAGGAGCTAGACAAGGATGCCCACTCTCACCTCTCTTATTCAACACTGTGCTAGAAGTTCTAGCCAGAGCAATTAGACAAGATCAAGAAATAAAGGACACCTGCATCGGCAAAGAGGAAGCAAAATTTCCCTATTTGCAGAGAATATGATTGTATATGCAGAGAATCCTAAAGAATCCGTAAATAAGCTACTCAAATTGATAGAAGAGTGTCAGGATACAAGACAAACATAAGTAAATCAGTAGGATTCCTTTATACCAACAAAGATACTGTTAAAGAAGAAATCATCAAATCAATACCATTTACTACAGCCCCCAAGAAGATAAATACCTAGGAATAAATGTAACCGGAGAAATAGCAGACCTTTACGAAGAGACCTACAAGACCTTATTGCAGGAAACTAAGAGGGACTTACATAAATGGAGAAACCTACCCTGTTCATGGATAGGAAGATTTAACATTGTGAAAATGACTATTTTACCCAAAGCAATCTCCTCATATAATGCAATCCCAATACAAATTCCCGTGACATTTTTTAATAAGATGGAGAAACAAATCACCGACTTTGTTTGGAAGGGGAAGTAGCCCCAGATAAGCAAAGCACTACAGAAGAAAAAAGGCCTCCACTGGAAGGCCTTTCACTACCCTACTTTAAAACGTATTACATGGCCACAGTAGTCAAAACAGCCTGGTACTGGAACAAAAAGAGACAGATAGATCAAGGGAACAGAACTTAGACTCCAGAGATGACACCATTCTCCTATGAACAGCTGATATTCGACAAAGGCCCTAAGACATTAAACTGGGGTAAACACAATCTCTTCAAGAAAGGATGCTGTCAAAACTGGATATCCCTCTGCAGTACATTGAAATGACCCATATCTCACACCTTGTACAAAAACCAACTCAGACTGAATGAAAGACCTAAATATCAAATCTAAAACAATAAAGCTCATCCAAGAAAAATTTCAATCAACAATGGAAGTTTTATTACACAACATAGACAGTTCAAAATCTGACAAAGCACAATCAACAGAAAAGAAAAACAGATAAATGGGAACTACTAAAATCAAACACTTTTGCTCATCCAAAGACATTATCAATAGAATTAAAAGACCACCTACAGAATTAAAAGACCACATAATCTATGAGGTACTACAAAATATCAATATGAAAAAGATAAATAATCCAATTAAGCAATGAGGAAAGGAGATGGACAGACACGTCTCTGAAGAGGAGATACAGACAGCCAAAAAATGCATGCAGACATGCTCACAATCATTAGCTATTAAAGAAATTTAGATCAAAACTACAATGAAATACAATCTCACCCCAACAAAGTTGGCCGTGATTCACAAAACACAAAACAACAAATGCTGGAGAGGCAGTGGAGAAACTGCAGCTCTCCTACACTGTTGGTGGGATTGCAAAATTGTCCAACCTCTTTGAAAAGCAATCTGGCCCTTCCTTAAAAAGCTGGAAATAGGTATACCATTTGACCCAGTAATCACCCTGCTTGGAATATACCCTACAGAATCAAGGCCATATACACCAACTGATACATGCACACAAATGTTTATTGCAGCACAGTCCACAATAACCAAAAGATGGAATCAACTCAGATGCCCAACAACAGAGGAATGGATAGGTAAACTATGGTATAGATACTCAATGGAACACTACACGACGACAAAGAACAATGATGATTTTAGGAAGCACCTCATAACCTGGTTTCACTGGAGGACATTATGTTGAGTGAAAGTTGTCAGCAGCGAAAGGACAAATACTGTACAAGACCCCACTATAAGAACTTAAAAACAGACTCATGCATAGAAGAAAAGATTCTTTGATGGCTGCAAGGGTGGGGAGGGACAGAAAGAGGGAGATGGTAGGACACTGACTAGGTAGCTGATAGAAAGTTGGTTGGGTGAAATCAGTGACAGCACACATTAGAAAGAAGATCAATACTAACTGGTCTTGAACATAACATGATTACTTCTCCCATTTTAACCCAATATTGCAAACATGGAGTACCTGTGGTGGTGGTCTGGGGGCCACGCTCTCAGGGGACATCAAGGCCAATTGGCATAACTAGCATTTTGATAAGAGAGTCTTCTGCACCCAAACTGGTGAGTGGTGTCTGGGGTCTTAAAAACTGCCAAGCTGCCATCTGAGGTACACCAAATGGTCCCAACTCAGCAGGAACAGATGATCTCCAAGGGCCAAAATGACGTGGGGCAAAGAGAACATAGAAGACAGACAGACTCATGTGAGCAGGTGACTACATCGACATGTGACCAGAAGAATTGGATGGTGCCTGGACACCACCAGTGATAGTGTAATGGGGCTCACAAAGTTGAGTCTTACTGGCAACATGAAAATAAAAAGAGTGCACTCTGAGATCTTCACTAAAAGACCTCAATTGATGGGCCAGGGGCCTCAGGGTTCCCCTTGGAAACATGGCCCCTGGCTCTGGTGCTGCCCCTGTCCATAAATCATCACGCAGGTCAACTCTTTGGACAGAAATGGATTGGACTTGGTGACACAGAGCAACTACATCATGTATGCACTTTATGGTTCTATACATCTGTAGAATGTCTTCTGGCTCACCTCTCACTGGAAGTGGTGGAGAGGGTGGAAAGGAGGGGAGTACGAGAATGTTAGAAGGATATGACACGTACAGAACGGAGAGGAATGTGCCGTCACTGGGCAGGGAGAGCAGTGGGAGCTACTCATCAGTGGGTATGCAAATTTATGTCGGATTGTATATCTTCACTCAATTACAATAAAAAATAATATAGTAAAAAAACAAGGATTTTTACTAATTCAATTATAAATTATGTCCATTGAAAAACAAAACCATAAAAATATTAGGGGAAGTAAAAATAAATATTTAAAAAATATGATGTTGCTGTTA
This sequence comes from Heterohyrax brucei, assembly GCA_028571685.1. NCBI lineage: Eukaryota > Metazoa > Chordata > Mammalia > Hyracoidea > Procaviidae > Heterohyrax > Heterohyrax brucei. The sequence goes on from CM053150.1 coordinate 136,670,675, forward strand.
GCTGCTGTCTAGTTGTGTGGTCTCTAACTAATGACAATGCCATGCGTGAAGATACAGTCCTGTACTATCCCCACGATTGATTGTGGATGCAACTACTGCATAGGGTTTTCGGTAGACTGATATTTGGAGGTAGATAGCTAGACCTTTCTTCCTGGTCTTGTCAGCACCATAGCAGCACACAGACAGGTGGAACAGGAAGTTCATCGGCTGAGAATGGAGCCTAGGTCTCCCATATAGAAGATGAAAATTATACCACCAAACCACCAGTATCTCTCCTATTTAACGTGTGTATTGTGATATAGTGGTTAAGTGCTATGGCTAGTAACCAGAAGATTAGCAGCTTGAATTTATCAGACACTCCTTGGAAGTTCTGTGGGGCAGTTCTTACTGTCTTATTTGGCTGATACAAGTCGGATTCAACTCAATGACAGTGAACATGGATATCATAGACACATGGGTAATCTCTCTAACATATAGACCTATTGAAAATATACATGGAAAAGAGACAACACCATAGGTTAAAACAAGATAAGATCAGAGTATTAACAGAAAAGGACATGCAGCTGATGATTTAAATGATGAAACAGTATTCAGCCTCATGCAAAGAACAATCTCTTACATTACTGGTGAGAGAATAAATTAGTAATATATTGAGAAACACAATTTGACACTATCCATCAGTATAGCAATATATATAATCTTTGATGAGGAATCCCACTTAAGGAAACGTATCATGCAAAAATAATCTCACATAAACAAAAATGTATATGTACAAAGTAGCAAAAGTAGTATCAAAAATTAGAAATAACCAAATTTGATTAATGTAAGGCTGATTAAATAAATCAGGGTAATTTACTCAATGGTATGCAGTACAAAACTATGAAAAGGAACTGGAAAGTTCTATAGAGTCTCTGTGAGTCAGAATTGACTCAGTGGCAGTGGGTTTTAGAGATACTGATCTAGGAAGATTTCCAAGACACGTAAAAGAAAAAAATCATGGTGGAAAACAATGTGCTTAATATGCTACAATTTGTGTAACGATAGTGAAGTATAATAATAAAGCCAAAGCCAAGTGCTGCATGAATTATACTAATACGTATCTTATTTTTTTACATTTACATAAAGAAACTTCAAATAATACACAAAAAACTAATACATGAAAAATGCTAAGCATGTGGGATGTGAACTAGATGGATAGAGGACAGGGTTGAGGAAAGATCTTTCACTGCATACTTTTTCTTAACATTTGATTTTTTGAATAATGTGTATATATTATCAATAAATTCTTTAAAAAGTAAAAATGAAAATAATATCTGTATTCTATGCCTAAGAACCTGTTTCTCATGTGGTTTTTTTGTATATGTACAAAAAAAATTTGTTAACAGGACCATATGGGGTGGGGGCAGCAGAAGCTGCACATAGGTCAGCATGCAAATTTATATGGGAATGTACATTTTCATTCAGTCATAATAAAAAAAATTGTTAAATAAGGCTTATATTAATATTGCTGGTAATAGCAAAAGCAATGAAGCAATTTAAATTTTCTTCTATTGAGACACTAAGTAAACTGTTGTTCAGGTATTCAGCCCAGTATTAAAAAATAAAAACAAAATTTTTAAAAAAATATTAGATTTATTACTTAACAATGACCACTTTGACTGAAATCTTCTGCTTAATTACTTTGTATAGTAACAGAAAAATAAACACCATTTTTAAACAGTATTTTAAATAAATTTGGATAAACGTCATTAAAAGCTCAATGTGTGTTTTGTTTTTTAGTCTTTTTAAAATTCATCCATCAAGCTAAAGTTTCTCTAAATGCTGAATTTAGCTTTCTGTAAGGTATGCAAGATCATTTATGGAGTCTCCAAACAAACTTAAGTAAACATAATCAAAATAAAGACTAAAAGGCTTGTTCTTGATGGGAACATCTAAATGAAATTTAAAACACCTTAATTTGACTAGAGACTTCAGTCTGTAAGTCACATGCTAAATGATGAAAATCATCACTACCAGGAAAATTATAGTCAGTGTCTTAGTCATCTAGTTCTGCTATATCAGAAATACTAGAAGTGTCTGGCTTTAACAAAGAGAGGTTTATTTCCTGACAGTAAGTAGTTCAAAGTCCAAATTTAGGGTATCTGCTCCAGGGGAAGGAGAGAGGTCAGCTCTGGAGAGAGGTCCTTGTGACACATTAGTCATCCCTTGGTCTGGGAGACTCTCAGGACAGGATTCTCAAGTACTAAGGATGACTGTATTCCTGTTTCTGCTTTCTTAGTAGTGTAAAGTTCCCACTCGGCTCTATTTAGCTTCCTTTTATTTCTGAACATTTTGTGTGGTAAAGGCTACACCCAAAGGAAACTCCTTTTACAATGGATCAGGAATGCAACCTGGATCAGTGTGTTACAATCTCACCCTAACACTCCTTAGCATAAAATTACAATAATAAAATGAAGGTGAACCACACAATACTGGGAATCATGTCCAGCCAAATTAATACACACATTTTTGGGAAGACGTAATCCAGTCTAGGACAATCAATAGCCTAGGGCTTTGGTGAGTTTGGGAGTAAAGGGAAGAAGAGTGAAGAAAAGTAATGTTATCTTATTGAAGTCATAAGCACATTTTCCTGAAAGAAAACTAAAAATAAGAAAGCATTAATATTTCTATAACAAAGTCATACATTTTTATTTCATCTTGAAAGTTTGTGTTAAAAATAAGGTGAAGAATGTAACAGTCTAGCACAAGGAAATCAATTGCTATCATCCATTCATTCAAAAACTATCTGCTTGATATATGTAACTATCGTAACAAAAGTCGAAGGTTTTATTGTTATTAGGTGACATTGAGCTGGTTCTGATTCTTAGCAATTCAAGGTACAATGAAACACTGCCCAGTCCTTTGCCATTCTCACAATTGTTGTTTTGCTTGAGCCCATTGTTGCAGCTATGCTGTCAGTCCATCTGAAGGGTCTTCCTTTTTTCACTGACTCAACATGTGAGCAAGCATGATATGTTCTCCAGGGACTGATACCTTCTTATAACATACTAAAAGTATGTATGGTAAAGTCTCACCATCCTCACTTTTATGGAGAACTCTGTCTGTATTTCTTCCAAGACTAATTTATTCTTTCTTCTGGCAGTCTATGGTACATCCAATATTCTTCAACATTAAAATACAAAGGCATTGAGCTAGGTACTGTATATTGAAGTTTCAATGTTATTGACAAATAAATAAATCTAATTCAACATTAGCCAACCAAGTGCCGTCGAGTCGGCATTGTAAGTGCTATAAAGGACTAAGAGGAAACAAATGAGATATTCAAGTATGGCTTCATATAGCAGATTTCATGCAACTTTTGTCTTAAAGCATGTTTCATCCTTTAAAGAATGTTTCATTCCTATGATTAACTGGAGTTCCTGAACAGGCAGAGACACCTGAGAACACAAAGAGTATTGTTGCTGAGCTGCTGACAGAAAACATCTCAGAAATTATGAAAGAAGATAAATATAGATATACAAGATATGTGTTGAACATCACTCAATATAGATCTCAAAAGAAATACTCCAAGCTTAACAAAAGGAAACGTAAGCAGAAACTCTTAAAGGCAGCAAGGCCCAAAGCAAAGCTTACATACAAAGGGAAACCTTGTAGGCTTTCGTAGGATTTCTCAGCAGAAACAATGCTGGCATGGAGACAGAGGCATGACATATTCAAAATCTTGAAGGAGAAGAACTTCCAACCAAGAATTATACATCCTGCAGAACTATCTTTGAAATATGAAAATGAAATTAAGACATTTGCAGATAAACAGGAACTCAGAGACTGTGTAAAAATTAAACCAAAGCTACAAGAAATACTGAAAGAATCTCTGGGCTTAGAAGAACAAAACCACTAACTTTATATTTTAGAAGCAGATACAGGACACATCACCTAGAATCCTACTCATTTAGGGAAGGCTTTAACTCAATCAAAGTTATAATAGTGAAAGAAATAATCCAATGATCGTATCATGAAAACTATGATGTCATCATATTAAAAAAAGGGATGCACTACAGTCGTTATAGGCCTTCCAGATGGAGAGGAAGTTGATAAGAATCGTCGTAATTGAAATTGCGTTTATATATAGTTTATTAAGAGGGATCATAGGGACAGCTGTAAAGCACAGTAAAGATGCAAAATACTATATCAAGAAATGTAATACTGGAGTCTCAACAACCACAAAACCAACCCTGAAAAAGGTGAAAAATCAACTCACAAAGAAGAAGGTCACAGAACAGATTAATAAGAACAACAGAGTAAACATCAACACAAAAATATATCAGAATGGCAGCACTGAACACATACCTATCAATAATCACATTGAATGTGAATGGACTCAATGCTCCAGTAAAGAGACATGGAGTGACATCTTGGATCAAAAGACACAACCCATCCATATGTTGCCTACAAAAAACTCACCTTAGACTTAAAGATAGGAACAAACTGAAAATTAAAAGATGGAAGAATATATATCAAGCTAACAATGAACAGAGAAAAGCAAGTGTGGCAATTCTAATCTCAGACAAAATAGATTTTAATGTAAAATCTACCATCGTGGAGAAGGATGGATGCAGTTTATTGTTGAAAGATTCAATACACAAGGAGGACTTATCAATATTAAATATTTATGCACCTAATATTAGAGCACCTAAATACATCGAAGAAACACTGACTACACTCAAAAAAGAGTTATATCACTCCACGATAGCAGTGGGATATTTCAACACTCCACTCTCAATATTGGACAGATCGTCTAGAAAAAATCTCAATAAAGACACAAAAGACATTATTGCCACGGTTAACCAACTAGACTTCACTGATATACACAGAATTTTCTATCCATCAGTGGACAACTACACCTTCCTCTCCAGTGCACGTGGAACATTCCCCAGAATAGACCAGGTGTTAGGACATAAAGCAATTCTCAACAAAATCCATACCATTGAATTAACACAAAGCATCTTCTCAGATCATAAAGCCGTAAAAGTCGAAATCAATTGCAGAAAAATACAGTTTATCTCCATAAATGCACACATGTGGAAGGAAACAAGAAACCAAATCAAAGAACTAACCCTACAGCTTGAGTAAGTAGAGAGAGAACAGAGGAACCCCTCAGTTTCCAGGAGAAAACAGATCATAAAGATTAGAGTAGAACTAAATGAATTAGAGAATAGAAGAACAATTGAAAAAGTTGAAAGACCGAAAGCTGATTTTCTGAAAGGATCAACAAAACTGACAAACCACTGGCTAAACTTACTAAAGAAAAACAGGAAAGGAAACAAACAACCCAAATAAGAAATGAGAGGGGAGTTGTCATAACAGAGCCAACAGAAATCAGAAATATCATAACAGAATACTATGAAAGACTGTACTCTAACAAATTTGAAAACCTAGAGGAAATGGACAAATTCCTTGGTTCATATCACCTACCAAAATTATCACAAGGTGAAGCAGAACAACTAAATAAAATCATCACAAAGGAGGAGATTGAAAAAGTCACCAAAAAACTATCAATGAAAAAAAGCCGGGGCCCAGATGGCCTCACTGCAGAATTATACCAAGCTTTTAGAGAAGAGTTATCTCCAATACTACTGAAACTATTTCACAGTGCAGAAAGGGATGAAATACTTCCAAATTCATTCTATGAAGCCAGCATAACCCTGGTACCAAAGCCAGGGAAAGACCCAACAAAAAAGGAGAACTACAGACTGGTATCACTCATGATCCTAGATGCAAAAATCTTCAATGAAATTCTTGCCAGTGGAACACAACAACATATCAAAAATATAACCCATCATGACCAAGTTGGATTCATACCAGGGATGCAAGACTGGTTCAACATCAGAAAAACAATTCATGTGATCAATCACATAAATATCACAAAAGACAAGAATCACCTGATTTTGTCTGTTGATACAGTAAAGGCATTTGATAAAGTCCAACACCCATTCATGCTTAAAACTCTTAGTAAAACAGGAATAGATGGCAAATTCCTCAATGCAATAAGGGCCTTTATACAAAGCCAACAGCCTACATCATCTTGAATGGAGAGAGACTGAAACAGTTTCCTTGAGAACAGGAATTCGACAAGGGTGCCCACTCTCACCTCTCCTATTCAACGTTGTACTAGTTTTCGCCAGAGCAATTAGACAAGCCCAAGAAACAAAGGGTATCTGCATCAGCAAAGAAGAACTCAAAATCTCCCTGTTTGCAGATGATGTGATTGTATGTGCAGAAAATGCTAAAGAATCCACAAGAAAACTACTTAAACTGATCGAAGAGTTCAGCAAAGGCTCAGGATACAAGATAAACATAAGTAAATCAATAGAATTCCTTTATACCAACAACGAGATTATTAAGGATCAAATCACATAATCAATACCATTTACTATACCCCTAACAAGATAAAGTATCTAGGAATAAATCTAACCAGAGAAATAACAGAACTTTACAAAGAGAACTACAAACCCTTACTACAAGAAACTAAGAGAAAATTACATAAATGGAGAAGCCCACCCTGCTCGTGGATAGGAAGGCTTAACATTGTGAAAATGTCTATTTTGCCCAAAGCAATTCACTTATATAATGCAATCCCAATACAAATTCCTGTGACATTTTTTAAAGACATGGAGAAAGAAATTGCCAACTTTGTTTGGAAAGAGAAGAAGCCTCATAATCCAAAACACACTAAAGAACAAAGGCTGGAGAGGCTGTGGAGAAATGGCACACTCCTACGCTGTTGGTGGGGTTGCAAAATGATCCAACCTCTTTGGAAAGCAATCTGGCCCTTCCTTAAAAAGCTGGAAATAGATGTACCATTTGATCCAGTAATACCACTGCTTGGAGTATATCCTACAGAATCAAAGCCATTCACACCAACTGATGCATGCTCATGAATGTTTATTGCAACACAGTCCACAACGAAAAAAGATGGAAGCAACTCAGATGTCCAACAGAGGAATGGATAGGTAAACTATAGTAATGTATCCTCAGTGGAACACTATGCAATGATAAAGAACAATGACTTTAGGAAACATCTCATAACCTGGTTTCAATTGGAGGATATTATGTTGAGTGAAAGTAGTCATCGACAAAAGGACAAATATTTTATGAGACCCCTATGATAAGAACTTAATAACAGACTCCTATATAGAAGACAGCTGCTGGAGTGGGGGAGGGTTTAGATTAGACAGTTGATAGAAATTTGGGTGAAATCAGTGATAGCACACATTAGAAAGAAGATCAATATTAACTGGACCTCAACATAACATGATTTATCTTCCCACCTTAATTCAATATTTTAAGGAAAGAGTAGCTGGGGCAGGGGGCAGGGGACCATGCTCTCAGAGGAAATCGAGGCCTATTGGCACAACTAGTATTTTTCTAAGAGAGTCCTCTGCACCCCACATTGGTGAGTGACTTCTGGAGTCTTAAAAGCCGCCAAGCTGTGATCTGAGGATACAGGAAATGGTCCCAACTTATCAGGAATTATGATCTTCAAGGACCAAAATGACATGGGGGAAAGAGAACCCAGAAGACAGAGAGGGCCATGTGAGTGCATGACTACATCGACTTGTGACTCAAAGAACAGGATGGTGCCTGGCCACCAAGAGTGATAGCAGTGATGGAGCTCTCAAAGTTGAGTCTCACTGGTAACACAAGAATAAAAAGCGGTGCACTCTGAGATCTCCACTAAAAGACAGCAATTGATGTTCCGGTGAGTCTGAGTTCCCCTGGGAGCATGGCCCTGGCCCTGATGCTGCTCCTGTCCATGAATCATAATGAAGGTCAACTTTTTGGACAGGAATCTATTGGACTTGGCGACACAGAGCAACCATATCAAGTGTGCACTTTATGATTCTATGCCTGCATAGGATGTTGTCCTTCTGACCACTTACTGGAGGCAGGGAAATGGGTGGAGAGGAGGTGACAGGAGATTGTTGGGAGGATAAGACGTGTGTGGAGTAGAGAGGAAGAGTGTGCTGTCACTGGGCAGGGAGAGCAGTGGGCTGCATATAGGTGGGCATGTAAATTTATATGGGAATGTAAATCACTAGGTGGGGGAGAAAAAGGATGCTTATGTAAATTGATCAGCAAGTACAAGGATATATAGCAAGGAAATGCAGAATAGATCTATTATGGATTGACTTGTGTCCCTGAAAATGTGTGTCAACTTGGCTAGGCCATGATTTCCAGTATTGTCTAACATTTTGTCAAGTGATGGGATTTTCCTACGTGCTACATTTCCTACCTCTATGATGTTAATGAGACAGGATTAGAGGCAGTTATGTCAATGAAGCAATATACAAGATTAGGTTGTGTCTTCAGTCAGTCTCTTTTTTTTATTGTACTTTAGATGAAGTTTTACAGAGCAAAGTAGTTTGTCATTAAACAGTTAGTACACTTACTTTTTTATAACACTGGTTAACAACCCCATGACATTTCAACACTCTCCCTTCTCTACCCAGGATTCCCTATTACCAGCTTTCTTTTCCCATCTGCCTTAGAGTCTTTCTTCCTGGGTTGTTGCTTGAGTCAATATATTTTGGAATATAAAGGAGAGAAGTGAGCAGAGACATGAGAACCTCATACTACCAAGAAGGTAGTGTGAGAAGCAGAGTGTGTCCTTTGGACCTGGGGTTCCTGTGTTGAGAACTCCTAGGCCAGGGAAAGATAGATGACAGGGACCTTCTGCAAGAGCTGACAGAAAAAGAAAAACTTCCACTGATACTGGCAACGTGAATTTGGACTTTTAGCATGTCAGATTGTGAGAGAATAAATTGCTGTTTGTCAAAGTCATTCATCTGAGGTATTTCAGGTATAGCAGCACCAGATAAATAAGACAAGTTCTGACATGGTATTTTTTTTTTTAATATTTTATTGTGATTAAGTGAAAACTTATAATCTAAACCAATTTATCATATAAAACACCATACATATCCCCCTATGCAACTCTAGCTGTTCTCCCAACCCTGTGACAGTACACTTCTCCTTTTCACCCTGTACTTCCCACGTTCATTCAACCAACTCCTGTCATCTCCTCTCCTCTGTCCCATTTTATTTCTTTAGAAGAGCTGCTCCAACAGCTTCTTGTTTTATGGTCCAGTCCAGACCTTAGCTGAAGCGTTATCTTCTATACTGGTTTCAGCTCTAGGCTAGCAGTGACTCCAGGGACCATGTGTGCAGGGGACCCTCCAGGATGTCAGACCATCAAGTTTGATCTTTTAGTAGAAGTTGATATTTGCACACCAATTTTTCTCCATTGCGTCCAGAAGCCTATGCTGTGTTTCTGTCAAGTCAGTCACTGGTAGTGACTGGGCGTCAGCTAGTTCTTCTGGTTTCATGTTGAGATAATCTCTGGTTCATGTGGCCCCTTCTGTCTCCTCAGCTCAAATTTTCTCATGTCTTTCATATTCTCCATTCTCTCCTGCAGGTGGATTCGGACCAATCGATACTCTTTAGATGGCAGCTTGCTAGCTTTGAAGACCAGAAATGCCACTTACCAAAATGGGGTGCAGAACATTTTCTTAAGGAAAAAAAGTTACACAAGTTGACCTAGAGGTCCCCAAAATCATGGTCCCCAGACTCTTCCCCTGCTACTCTGACCTTTAGAATGATGGGTTGTACTTAGGAAACCTCCAGCAGTGTTGATCTCCCTTCTACTGTGTGCTGCCACTTCTTTACTTAACCCAGTTTCTACCTACTATCTCATGCATGAATATCGTCTCCCTCCCTAGTAACAATCAAAGATTATTTTCTTCTGTGTTTACCTTTACTTTGAAACTTTAGAGGGAAGTTCTACTCTATCCTATAGGTTGCTGTAACTCAGAATCAACTCAACGGAGGTGGATTTGGTTTGGAGGGAGTACCCTTTTCTTGAAACCTCATAACAGTGGTCTCATACAGTATTTGTCTTTTTCAACTAATTTCACTCAGCATAATGTCTTCCCGATGACTCACTGTTATCAAGTGTTTCCCAAGATCATCAGTGTTCTTTTTCACTTCCAAGTATTCCATTATGTGAATCATATCGTGGTGTGTTTATCCATTAATCTGGATACCTAGATTGATTCCATCTTTTTGGTATTTTGGACAGTTCTGCAACAAACATTGATGTGGATATATCTGTTCACGTGATAGCCCTTATTTCTTTGGGTTATATTCCAAGCAGTGAGATTGCTGGATCATGTGGTATTTCTATTTCTAGCTTTTTAAGAAAGCACTAAATCAATTTCCAAATTGATTGTATCATTTTACATTCCCATGAGCTGTGTAGAAAATTTCCAGTCTCTCCACAGGCTCTCCAGCATTTGTTGTTTTGTGTTTTTTGGATTTATGCTAGTTTTGGGGGTGAGATGGTATCTCACTGTAGTTTTGATTTGGGTTTCTTTAATGGCTAATGCTGAAGAGCATTTCCTCATGTATCTGTTAGCTGCTTGGATGTCTTCTTCGACAAAGTGACCAGTCATCCTTTCCCCATTTTTAATTGCTTTTCTTGTTGATGTTTTGAAGTATCTTGGCTTGGCTATATATCATGGAGACTAGGCACCCATCAGATTCATGGTTGGCAAACATTTTCTCCCAGTCTGTAGATACTCTTTTTAATCTCTTGGTGAAGACTTTGGATGAGCATAAGTATTTAATTTTTAGGAGCTCCTACTTATCTATTTTCACTTCTGGTGTTTGTATACTGTTTGTAATATTTTGTAGTCTGTTTGGAGCACACACTAGAGTTCCTAACATTGTCCCTATTTTTTCTTCCTGAATCTTTTTTAGATTTTACATTTAGGCCTTTGATACACTTTGAGTTAGTTTTTGTGCATGGTGTGAAATATAGATCTTGTTTCATTTTTTTGCAGGTAGATATCCAGTATTGCCAACACCATCTGTGGAAGAGACTGTTTTTTCACAGGTTCACAGATGTTAGACCTTTATCAAATATCAGCTGCTCATAGGTGGATGGAGTTATATTTGGATTCTCTAATCTGTTCCATTGATTTACATATCTGTTCTTTATACCAGTACCATGTTGTCTTGACCACTGAGGCTGTGAAATATGTTCTAAATTCAGGTAGTGTGAGACCTTCCACTTTCTTCTTCAGTAATGTTTTAATTTTCTGGGACTTCTTCACTTTCCATCTCATTATAAAATGATGCTGTAAATTCTATTGGATTTCATTGTATCTATAGATTGCTTTGAGAAAAATAGACATATTTTCAGGATGTTAAGTCTTCCTTCTATGGGCAATCTTTTCTCCACTTATATAGGTCTCTTGTTTTCTTACAATGGAGTCTCATAATTTTCTTTGTATAGATCTTTTACATCTCTGGTTAGATTTCTTCCTATGTATTTTATCTTGTTGGGAGCAATTATGAATGGTATTGATTTGGTGATTTCTTCTTCAGTGATTGATTTGTTAGTACAAAGGAATTCAAGTGATTTATGTTTCTCTTATATACTGATAGTATGTTGAACTTCTCTGTTAGTTCCAGCAGTTTGTGGATTATTTAGTCTTCTGTGTATAAGACCACATCATCTGCAAATAGAGACACTTTTAGTTCTTCCTTACCAATGATGTGGGTGTCCCTTATTTATTTATCTTACCTCATTACTCTGGCTAGAACCTGCAGCAAAATGTTGAATAAAAGTGGTGACAATGAGCACCCTTATTGTACTCCTATTCTCAAGGGGAAGGCTTTCTTTCTCCATTTAGAATGTTGTTGGCTGTTGGCTTTGAATGGATGTCCCTTTTTATGTTGAGGAATTTCCTTCCTATGCCAGTTTCCTTCAGAGTTTTTAACATGAATGTGTATTGGACTTTGTCAAATGCCTTCTCTGCATGAATTAATCAAAACTAGTGGTTGTTATCTTTGTGTTTATGTCGTTGTTTACATCAGTTGTTCCAATGTTGAACAATCCCTGCATCCCTGGTGTGAATTCTAGTTGCTCAGGATGAATTATTTTTTGATATATTGTTGAACCCCATTGGCTAGAATTTTGTTGAGGATTTTTACATTTAAGTTCATGACAGATATTAGTCTGTAATTTTCCTTTTTTTGCTATTGTTACCCCATTTTGGTATCAGGATTATCCTAGCTTCATTGGGTGAATTGGGAGCATTTCCTCTTTTTCTATACTGTACAATACCTTTAATAATAGTGGTCTTAACTCTTCTCTGAAAGTTTGGTAGAAATCTCCGTTGAAGCCAACTGGGCCAGGAGTATTTTTGGTTGACAATTTTTAAATTATGTTTTCAATCTCTTATCTTGTAATGGCTTTATTAAGTTGTTCTACTGCTGATTCTGTTAGTTTTGGTATGCAGCTTTTTTAGAAATTTGTCCATGTCCCCTAGCTTTTCAAATTTATTACAGTACAGGTATTCATAGTATTCTGTTATCATTTTTTTATTTCAATTTGATCAATTGTGATATCATCCATCTAATTTCTCATTTGAGTTATTTGCTTCCTCTCCTATTTTTCTTTTGTCGGTTTGGCCCGTGGTTGCTTGATTTTCTTGATTTTTTTTTTTTCAGAATACCAGCTTTTGGTCTTGTTAATGCTTTTGATTGTATTTCTAATCTCTAACTCATTTAGTTCTACTCTAATTTTTATTATCTGTTTCCTTCTGTTGTATGGTTAATTCTTGACTTGGTCCCTTTTCCCTTTTTTTATGTGTGCATTTATCAAGATAAGTTGACCTCTGAGTACTGCTTCTCTGTGTCTAATAGACTTTGGTAGGATGTGTTTTAATACTCATTGGAGTCCATGAATTTCTTTATCACTTCTTTGATTTCTTCTATAACACAGAAAGTGAAGTTTCCATGTGTTTGATTTTTTTCCCCTTGCTTTTTCTGCTGTTGTTTTAGACTTCTATTCCTTTATGGTTTAAAAAGATGCTTTGCAATATTTCAATACTTTAGATTTTGTTAGGATTTGCTTTATAGCCTAATATGTGGTCTATTCTGTAGAATGTTCCATGTGCATTGGAAAAGAAGGTATACTTGCCTGTTGTTGGGTGGAGCATTCTATATATATATCTCTGAGGTCAAGCTGTTTGATTGTGGCATTTAGATCCTCTGTGTCTTTACTGAGCTGCTTTCTGGATGTTATGTCCATTACCAAAACTGGTATGTTGAAGTCTCCTACTGTTATAATGGAGCTGTGCATCTCATGTTTCAATAATGATAGAGTTCATTTAATGTATTTAAAGGCTCTATCATTGGGTACTTATATATTTAGTATGTTTTCTCCTCCTGATTTACTGACCCATTAAGTAGTATATACTGACCTTCCTAGACACTGCAATGAATTTTACTGTAAAGTTTATTTTCTCTGAAGTTAATATTGCCACTCCTGCTCTTTTTAGAATGCTGTTAGCTTGTTATATATTTTTCCATCCTTTAAGTTTCAGTTTGCTTGTAGCTTTCAGTCTAAGATGGTTCTCTTGTAAGTGGTATATAGACAATTATACTTTTTTAAATCCATTCTGCAACTCTGTTTCCTTATTGTGCATTTGCCCCATTTACAGTCAATGTAATTATTGAGATGTATGAATTTAGTGCTGTCATTTTCCTGCTTTTTGGTGAGTTGTTGACAGATGCTTTGTTTCACTTAAATTTCATTGCTGAGCTACTTTTCTTTATGAGTTTTCTTTTCATCTTTTCAGCATTGTTTATTTCGTATCTGCTGAGTCTTTTGATTTTGATATGTAGGACTGTTAACTTTTTTTTGGTTGTTATCTTTGTATTTACTCCAACATTCTAGGTTTAAGGCAGTCTTTAATTTCTTTGTATAGCTTTAACTTCCTTTCCATTGAAAGATCTATGAATACATAAATTTTTCCCTCAGTGCTATAATATTGTCATTATTTACACACTGACATCTCTGTTTATTTTTAGTGCTTTAACTTTGGTTTATTTTTGTGGATTCTCCATTCATGTTGATATCTGGACACTCTGTCCTGACTTGTATCCTTGACTATATATCTGATGTTATTGATTTTCTAACTGAAAAACTTCCTTCAATGTTTCTTGTAATTATGGTTTGGGTTCTGCAAATTCTCTAAATTTCTGTTTATTTAGGAATGTCCACATTTCACCATCATATTTGAGACAATTTTGCAGGATACATGATTCTTGGTTTGGTATTTTTTTTTTCCCCTCAAGGCATTGTATATGTCATTCCATTGCCTTCTTGCCAGCATGGTTTCAGCTGAATAACTTGAGTGGAGCCTCAATGACTCTTCTTTGTGCATTAATTTTTTTTTTAAGCCTGGCTGCCTTTAAAAGCTTTTCTTCATCTTTAGTTTTGTTAAGTTTGATGATACTATGTTTTCGTGTCTTTCTTTTGGGATCTACCTTGTGCAGAGTTCGGTGAGCATCTTGGATAGGTATCTTCTTGTTTTTCATGATATCAGGGAAGTTTTCTGTCTGACGGACAGTTCTCTGTATTTTCTGTTATCTCTCCCACCCCCAGTTCTGGAACTCCATAGATTATTCCTCTTGATGGAGTCCCACACAACTCTCAGTTACTCTTTATTTATTTATCTGATTTTTTCTCAAATCTGTTGGTGTCAGTTGCTTTATCTTCAGTCTCACTAATTTTGCATTCTACTGCATCAGTTGTACTCCTTTGACTTTCTACTGAATTGTCTCATTGTGTACATTTGTTGTTAATTTGCTGAATTTCAGATCATTGTTAATCAAATATTTCTTGCAGCTTGTTTAATGTTTCACAATGCTCTGTTGCAATTTATCTAATTTCCTTCTTAATGTCTATCAGAACTCTGAAAATTACTTTTTTGTATTCTACTGATAATTGCAGGAAGTCTTTGTCTGGAAAAATTTTTGATTCTTTGTTTTTGGAGTTCTCTGAAGCCAGCTTCTTTAAGTGATTTAACATAGACTACTGCCTCTGAGCCATCAGAAAGCTGTTTTATTTAACTTAGTTATTGTGTTATGTGTTATGATCTTTGATCTGTGTATGTGTGTGTGTGTATAATTAGCTTTTTAAGTATGTGTGTGTGTGTGTGTGTGTATATATATATACATATGTATATATCTTTACTTTTAAGTGTCTGTGTAGAGTAGCCAAATCTGCTGTTTTGTTAACTGGAGCAGTAGAAATTCTGAAAACTTGTCACTGGGTGCTTAGAGCTGCTACTAGGCACAGGAGGCCCAGCATCAGTTTACTTTTCTTGTGTGTGTTCAGCCTGGTCACCCTCTCAATTGCCCTTCGGGTCTGCAGCGTCTGTGGGGGAATGTTGATTATTGTGGGCTCAAGTTGCTGGCTGCATATGCTGTGAAAGGCAGGGGTCCCACACTCATGCTGAGAAAGGGAAGGGAACTGCTAAGAAAGGTGAGTGGCTTGCAGACCTGAGTCTAGGAAAATTGCCTGTTTCTGCACTGAGTTCCTGGCTCAGTGGTGCATGGAAAAGAAAGCCTGGAACACTGGAGAGAGGGATAGAGTTTGTGCCCCAAAGAAAAGGTTAATCTGCTAGGACCCACAAGAACTTATCTTTGGCATTCAAATGGAAGAATGCTACAATTCTGCAGATATGTCCAGAGCTTACCTTCTACTCTGAGAAATATGCTCTCTGAACATGTCTATATTGTTGCACTGGTACAGAGAGGCTCTTTCTGAATAGTGTGGACTCCCATCAGCCCTTCCTGTCTTGCCAGGGTGACTCTATGCTTACTCTCAACTCTCCACTAGCCAGCTCATTCTCCTTGCTTTCCCCCTGGTGTTAATTGCTCCTAAAATGTCCTATGTAATGCATTGTTTTCTGGGTCTTTGTTGTTAGAGGAATTGAAATATGGCTCTGGCTACACCACCATGTTCACCCTACCTCCTATAGTAGTATTCTTGATTGTAGTAAGTAGCAGGAGATAAGGCTGAAATGTATCTTGAAACCACTTTGCAAAGAATGTCCTTTCCACCAAGTTAATAATTAAACTTTTTAAAATAACCCATGGAGACTGAAAGACCACTAGAAGTATTTAAGTAGGACTATTAGGTTTATTTTTAAAAAGATAACTCAATAACCATATTATATGTGAAGTGGAGAAGTTAGAGATTAAAGAAGTTATTGATGTTAACTACTGTACATAGTGACCCTGTGCACAAGAGAATAAAGCACTGCTGGTGATGTGTCACCTTCACAATCATTTCTATGTTTGAGTCCACTGTTGCAGTCACTGTGCCAGTCCAGCTGTTTGAGGCCTTCCTATTCTTTACAAATCCTCTAATTTACTGAGCATGATGTCTATGCTCCTTAAGGTTGTGTGTCATCATGGCTAGACTGTGATTCTCAGGGGGTTATGATGTAGTTTTGTAGTTGTGTAATGATATAGCCACCTCCAGGATGAGAAGTGATATAAAATGATCACCAGCATGGTGGACTCTTCTGTGAGTAGCCAATCAGCTGAAAGAGTGTTTCCTTGGGAAAGTGGCCTTCACTCAATATTGGTGGACTTTCTGACAAGGATCACTGGTTTTGTCTCACTCTGGATCCTACAGCTAACTCCTGTTGTTGGGACATGATCTAGCAGCTTACCTCTCATCTTGCCTGCTGATCTTGGAATTGTTACTCTCCAGAGCCTGTGATCCATGAGACCACCAGTCTGACCCACAAACTAAGGACTTTGCAGCATATAAATCTCTCTTTCTCTTTCATCTATATCTATATCATCCATCTCTATCTCTTTCTCTGTCTCTATATATTTCACTGGTTTTGTTACTCTAGGGAAGCCAGCCTAAGATATTTCATACTGAGAGTGGTTCAGGATAAACAAAATTGTAAGGATGAGGTTTCCTAATTGGTTCTCAATTCTAGTCAGTCTTACAAGTTTTGATGACTCTGCTTCTAGTAATAAAGAAGGCACTGCTAATCATGTCATGAGGTGACAATATAAATATTCAAACTATCACCACCAATAGATGAGGTATCGGTAAGGGGCGAGGTTCTTTGATGCATGTTTGATAACTGTCATGGAATGAATTGTGTCCTTCAGAAAATGTGCATAGTAATTTGTCTGGACCATGATTCCCACAACTGTGTGATTTCCCTCAATTTTGAGGTTTTCCTATGCCATAAATCCTAATCTCTGCCTGTGATTAATACACTAGATTATGTTAAAGAAGATTAGGGAAGGACTGTAACACTCTTTCCAAGGTCCCTCCCTGCTCCAATATAAAGGGAGTTTCCCTGGAGCACGGCTTGTACCACCTTTTATCCTATAAGAAACAAAAGGAAAGGGAAGCAAGCAAAAACAGGAACCTCATGCCTTCAAGAACATAGCACCAAAAGTAGAGTTCGTTCTGTAGACCTGAGGTTCCTGTGATAAAATGCTCCCTGACCAAAGACTGATGTAACACAAGGACCTTCCTCCAGAGCCAACAAAGAAGGAAAGCCTTTCCTTGGAGCAGACACCCTGATTTTAGACTTGTAGCTTACTGGATTGTGTAAGAATAAACTTTTCGCTGTTACAGCCACTCACGCATGGTATTTCTGTTAGGATAGTACCAGATGTCTAAGACATTACCCTTCAGCATTTTTTTTCCATAATGAGAAATGCAAAGAAGTTGATTGGTTAGTCCTACCTATACTGCATAAAGTGGTAAAAAAAAAAAGAGAGAGAGAGAGAGAGAAGTTCGAAGATTCAGAGTCAATTCTCAAGTGACCTCAAATTTTTCATATGTGCCTTGAAACAAAGCCTTATTTCTTGTAGTAACAAAGCTAATGCTGTCAAATACCAAACCCAGAGTGGTATGTTAACAGTGGCTGAACTACAGTACCAAATGAATTCCCAAACTCAAGTGGTATCTGATAAAGTGAGGAGTGAGGGCATTGGTTGAGAAGAAATAGAATCTTGAAATTTAGGATGGCAGCATATCAGTTGATAATCAGGAAGCTCGGGACATTGAGTTTCAAAATTCCATTGAATCGTTCCTGCCAACAGAACCAGCCCCATCTCATCTAAAGAGATTACTCCATCTCTGTCTGCTGAGCACATTTCTCAGTAAAACCATTAGCTCCTCCATCCTCAGCTGATGAAATTAATCCAGCTGTATCTGAAGAACCTTTATCTGATACATTGCCAGGGCATAGCCTGAGACAGATGCCTTACAAGACAGTGCTGAAAGTTTTCAAAAGACATCTTCACCACTGATTTTGATTTCTATATCTATAACTAGAATTAAGTCCCAGTGAGCCCCAAGAGATGAATTACAAAATGTGACCCCGTAGAAGATACTCTACACTCTGATATACTGTTTGACTTTAATAAGTACAAACAGATACCTGGCTGATAAGGATGTGGGATAATGGCACACGGAACATAAGGATGAATCAGTTTGAGTTTGTTGACAATGGGCCCATAAGCACAGATTTCTTTAATCAATGTTTAATCAGCTCCGGAGGTTATGAAAGGATGTAATAGTATATTTGGTTCGGCCACTGAAGCATGAATTATATGGTTGCCTACACTAAATCAAGTTGAAGTACCAAAAATCAAACCAAACCCAATGCTGTCGAGTCGATTATGACTCACAGTGACCCCATAGGACAGAGGAGAACTTCTCCTTAGAGTTTTCAAGGAGCTCCTGGCAGATTCAAACTGCCAACACTTCATTTAGCAGACATAGAATTTAACCACTACACCACTGTTTTAGTCAGCTGGGGCTGCTCTAACAGAAATACCACAGAGTGGATAGTTTTAACAAAGAAAGATTTATTCTTACACAGTCCGGTAGGTTGCAAGTCCATATTCAGGGTGTCCGCTCCAGGGGAAGGCTTTCCCCTTGTCGGCTCTGGAGGAAAGTCTGGTATTGCATCAGTCTTTGTCCAGGGAGCGTCCTGACGCAAGAACCTCTGGTCTGAAGGATGCACTCTGCTCCCAGTGCTGCTTGCTTGACGGTAGCGAGGTTCTCAAATTGTCCTTTGTTTCTTTTTCCTTTGATTCCTTGCAAGCTAAAAGCATTAAGGGTGGGGCAAGCCATACCCTAGGGAAACTCCCCCTACAGCAGAAATTTACAGCCCCACCCTAATCCTTTAACATACAGGTTAGCAAAACCACACAATGGAGGACAGTCCCAAGATACTGGGAACCATATCCCAGCCACGTGGCTGCACACATTTTTGGGGGGACACAATTCCAACCATGACAGCCACCAAGGTTTCCATTGTACCAGACCAGCCTTATTATACTAATAACAAAGGAATCCAAAAGCTTAGGGTAATTTGCTTCTTAGAGAGGATTTATGAGATTAGACCCACAGACTCACACAGAGTGCCCACAGGATATACATTTTACTACAACAGCAAGGATTGAAGTTGTGAAGGCAGCCCCAGCATCCTTGAAGACTGCTGTGACTGCAATTTTGTATGTCAGATTTTACAGTGTCCTAACTGAATTAAGACATATAACTACAGTGGGGCTGATTGGATGCGATGGTAACAGCCAAGTGATGACACTTAACTGACAAAGACAAGGTAGGCATGATTACAGACAGTGGATCCAAAGCAATAATCAGAATAGTCTTATTCATATAGACTGGTGCTGCTAGCTCCTTATTCATGGTGCTGCTAGGAGTGAAATAGATGGGAAATCCACTAAATATTTATTTGATCTGTGTCTTAAATACATAGTGTTGTTGTAACATGTATTTAGTGTTGGTGAAACAGCGTCTCAAGCACAGAGACACTGAATTCAAAGGAAGTACTCTGCTTTTAGCACTTTTTTGTTATTGTATGAGGTCTGCCACTCTGCTTCATTGTATTTCCTTTTATTTCTTGTAAGATAAAAGATGATGGAGGCCACATCTCAGGGAAACTTCCTGTACATTGGATCAGAGATATGACCTGAGTAAGGATGTTACATCCCACTCTCATCTTCTTTAACACAATTTAATCTTG
The DNA here is from genome assembly GCA_028571685.1 of Heterohyrax brucei. Classification (NCBI taxonomy): domain Eukaryota; kingdom Metazoa; phylum Chordata; class Mammalia; order Hyracoidea; family Procaviidae; genus Heterohyrax; species Heterohyrax brucei. Next base: position 136,690,633 of record CM053150.1, read on the forward strand.
TCTCATTAACCACAAGAAGACATTAGGATTTACAACACGTAAGAAAAGTACATCAATCACAAAATGGAGAACAACTACACAATCTTGGGAATAACTGCCTAACTAAGTTGACATATTTTGTGAGGACACAATTCATTCCATAACAATCTGTAAAAGTAGAATTTTATGTGAAGTGAATTTCAGTCCAGCTTGAATCACCAGAATAGAGTCACAGCTCATAAATTAATACCCAGACGTAAGTGGGTTTATAGACCCACAACCTTTTGAAAAAAGGGGAGGCCAGGTTCCCCTGAAAAAGGATTCCACTACACTGCCAAAAATATATACTGTTAACCTTTCTCCCAGCCTTATCAAAGGAATCTATGGTGTTTTACAAGAGTGACTTTTCACTGGGAAAAAGGAAATAATCATATTTTTGTGGCATTACTGGATATTCACTTGGAACTGATACTAATTTCAAGAGACCCAAAATATCACAGTGTCCACCAGACAGATGGGGGCTTATGGAGGTCAAATTTTTAATGGAGTCCTAACTCATCTCCATCTCAGCAGTTTCAATGTGTCCTCATCCCACATCCTGTAGTGATTTCCCTAGGCCCAGAACACGTAACAAGCAGATACACTTAGTAACTGGAAGAACCAACATGTTGAATCCCTGACAACTTGCTGAATGTCCAATTTGTCAGCAGTAGAGCAACACTGAGTCCTTAATATGGTACCATCCCTCACAGTAACCAGCCAGCAACCTGGTGGCAGGGTGATTACATTGGAACATTTCCATCACAGAAAATGCAGAGCTTTGTTCTTATGGGACTAGACACTCTTACTCTGGTTTTGGATCTGCCTTCTCTGCAGGCAATGCTTCTGCCATAACTACCATTCACAGACTTACAGTAGACCCCTCATCCACTATCATGGTATCCCACACAGTATCACCTTGGATCCTGGGAAAATTTCATTTCACAGCAAATAGAGGTGAGGTGGTGGGCCCATGTTCATGGAATTCATTGGTCTTACTAAGTTTCTCATCATCTTGAAGCAGCTGGCTTGATAGAATGATGGAATGGCCTTCTAAAGATACAGTTAGATTGTCAGCTAAGGTTTGGGGTAGTGTTCTCCAGGAGGCTGTATATACTCTAAACCAGAGTCCAACATACAGTGTTGTTTTTCCCATAGATCATGGATCTGGGAATCAAGGGATGGAAATGGAAGTGGTATTACTCATTACTACCCCTAGAAAAATTTAAGTGTTTTGCTTCCTTTTTCTGTCACCTATCGTCTATGGGTGTTCCAAAGTACGAAATGCTCCTGCCTGGTGACATATTACTGATTCATTGAACAGGAAGTTAACAATGCCATGTGGCCACTTTGGACTCCTTATGGTTGGTTATCATATTGACTGGTGTGACTGACCCTGACCTAGGAGAAGTTGGATTTATATTACGCAGTGGAGATGAAGACTATGTCTCGAATACAGGAGATCCCTTAGGGAATTTCTTAGTACTACTATGCCTTGTGACTAAAATCTGTGGAAAACTACAGCAACTTAATTCCAACATGACTACTAATGGTACAGATCCTTCAGAAATGAAGTTTGGGGTCACCCTACCAGGCAAAGAACCATAACCAGCTGAGGTCATTGCTGAGGGCAAAGGGAATATGGAATGAGTAGTAGAAGGTAGTACTAAATACCCATTACAACCACACGATCTGTTGCAGAGAGAAGGACTAACTGTGACTATTTCTGCTTTGCATGTGTGCATCAAATAACTTTGTTTTCTTATAAAATATAAGATGCAAACAGAACAGGGCTAGTGCATTTTCAGTTGTACATGTTGCTTGTATCACGTTAGAAGCAAGTATGACAATATTTGTCTTATTCAGATATTACATATAGTTTACAGTAATGTGTACAAGTGCCATGTTGGCACATTTACAGTAATGTGTACAAGTGCCATGATCATTAAGTTTGTGTGCAGTTTGGCTGGCCTATGATTCTCAGTGGTTAGGCAGTTATGACATAGTTTAGCAGTCACATAATGGTGCAATCACTTTTTTGCTGATACCTGCTATAAAGTAGTCAATCGGCCAAAAAAGAGATTCCTTTAGGGTACAGCTTTCTGTTGAAGTTTGCTGACTTTCGTTCTACACTGGATTCTGCAATTGGGTCATCAGCATCTGACCTCCAGTTTTTGGAACTTGGGTCAGCAACTTTCTGTCTTCCTGCCAGGCTTGCATTCATCAGCTTTTGCAGCTGTGAGCCAGCAGTCTACCGGACAAATGGTGGACCTTAGGCTCATTTGTCCCTGAATCTGTGTGAGTCAGGAGAAGCCTCCAGCATGATGTCTGACACCAGAGCCATGGACCTGAGACTTGCCATCTTTTACAATCACATGAGCCACTGCCTTGAGATAAATCTTTCTCTGTCTCTCTCTCTGCTTCAGTGGTTTTGCTTCTCCAGAAAACCCAGTGTAAAGCAGCCATCAAACAAAAAGTTTAAAAAATTGCTATTGAGTCCATCCTAATTCACGGATGAAACTATGTGTTTCATAGTAAAACTGCACTCCATAGAGTTTTTATTGGCAGTGATCTTTCAGAAGTAGACCACCACAACTTTCTTCCAGCATACATTTGAGTAGAGTTGAATCACTAACCTTTCATTATTAGCAGAACACTTAACCACTTAATAGTCTGCACTACCCAAGGACTCCCAGTAGTAATAATAGCTAATGTTTGAGTGTCACTATAGTCTGACATCTTTGGATGAAATAATTCATGTAATGCTGACAAGAAATCTACTAAGAAAGTGTTGGTACTACCCTCAGTTAAAACCTGAGAAAAATAAGTCTGAGCAGGAATTAACACCATAACCAAGATTGGAATGGATAGAGGTATGGCTATGAACTAGATCATCCTTACTGCTGAGCTTATTATATTGACCACTATATTGCACTGCCTTAGATGGTGACAGTTGTGCAGACTGAGTCACCAACAATGTTGTCTAATTCTTGGTGGGAACATTCTCATTTAAAAGGATGAGAGGGACTTTCATCTACTATTTCATCGATTCCCTTATTACTAGTTTAGATTTTGTAAGTCCTGAAAACATTCAGACATGATACATTTTTGTCTCAATTCCAACATATTTTGAACCTTTATACTAGTTTATAGAAAAAATAGACTTGTTTTTGTTTTGATTTGGTTAGCTCAAAAAAAAAAAAAAAGCTTGGTTTACTAGGTAAAATATTTTGAGTATTTGCTTGGGGACATTTCCTTTAGTAGACCATCTGTTTGTAGAGTCTAATTTAGTCAATTGATTGGCTGAGATTAATGATCTAATAAGGGTCTGAACAATTCAGGAGGCAGAATGTGTGGTTTAATGTCATAACTGTGCAAATCATTCTATTCCAAATCTCTCACTCATCTAGCAAATTTACAGGGAAAAAAAGGAAAAAAACAAGGGGTGGAACCAAGATGGTGGACTAGACACATGTCTCCTCAATTCCCTCTGACAACTAAGACCTGGAATAATAACTGAATGGAACAGTGTGAACATCCAAGGAGCCCCTAGGATCTAGCATAGGGTTGTCAGAATAGACTAGGCACCAGTAATAGACTAAACTACCTTGCTCAAAGACAAGCCAGTAGCCACTGAGTCCCACTCCTGCTGACTCACCATTTTAGAGGATTGCAGGTACTGACACCTTCTTTGTTATCCAGGAGGCAGGAACTGTGCATGAGCCAGCAAATGTGCCAAAATGCAGTTTTTAAGTAAATGGTGTATAGTGTCTGCATAGGATAGTCACATAGTGAGAGGCTAACTGTTAACTCCTCAGTTAACATCACTGCCACTCCACCCTCTCTTTTCTGAGCTGTGCCATAGATTCCGCTGTTTCATGGCAGAAAGGGTAGCTCGGCCAGGGTGCTATCTTGATCAGCTAGGAGGCAGAGCCACCCAGCTGGGTGCCTTAGCTGTAGCTGATTCTCAAGCAGAGCAGCAGCCTGTCTGGCAAGTGCTTCTCCAGCAACAAAGAGGCATTTTAGACGATTCATGTCTAGATTTATATATAGGGCCTGGCAGAGGATGGCAGGAAGGGTCAAACTCCTCCTTACTTTGAACCATGTCATAGCATCCGGGGTGGCCTATGAGGTACTTTTGTTGTGAGCTGGAAGGTTGGGCCTGCCACACATGAGGGCCTGTTTTTGTCAGCTGTTGGATGGCTCCTAATGCAGCAATAAAGTACTCTCTTAATTAAGACGGTGTGGGTGGAATCAAGATGATGGACTAGTCACATGTCTCCTTAATTCCCTCTGAAAACTAGGGCCTGGACTGATTACTAAATGGAGATTTCTGGAAACCCAGTGAGCCATAAGACAGGGCATGAGGCTGACAGTTTGGACTACCTGCCACTAAACAGAAAATTTCTCTCTCACTGAGACCTGCTCTTGATAAATGGCGAGCTCCTGTGGACTGAAGGTAACTGGAATTTTTAACTTTCCTTTGTTTTTGTTAGCTGGCAAGAGGAGGATGGGCTTAACCAGCCCCTACACTGTGCCACAGTGCTGAAGTGAACAGCATGTGGAAAAGCCACATTCTGAGAGCCTGGCTCTGGACTCAGAGCACCACAGACCCTCCAACCTCTCTTTTCAGACCTCTGCCATAGATATGGCTATTTTGTGTTGGGCAGGACAGCTTGACTGTGACACCATCTTGTTCAACTGGGAGGTGGAGTTACCTAATCAAAGGCCTCAGAAGGGGCTAATTCCCAGGCTGGGAAGCAGTGCCAGCCTGCGATCACTTGCCCAGCAGAAAAGCTGTGATTAGAACAGTGTAGTCTTATGGGCGGGGCCCAGCAAGGGATGACAGCAGGGCAGTAACCTGTTCCTACTTTGAATTACATAATGGTATCTGGGAATGGCTGAAGAGGTACCCCCACTGTCAGTGAGAAGGAGGGTCTTGCCACACATGATGGCTGGGTTGATTTGGAAGTGGTCAGATAGCTTTTACCTTTTTAAAATAAGACTGCCTGGAGAAATAATGGCATTGCATCCTGACAACATCTCTTCCAGCCTTTACTGACCCACATCATAGGATTGGCTGATGGCCCCCCAGTGATTCCATAAGTAGAGCCATGTCTTTTCCAGCCAGGAGGTAGAGCCTGCTAATCCAGAGAGCGCACTGGGCCATCACCAGAGTACATGGATATGGCTGGTGACCAATTCTCTTCTCAGAACTATGACTAAACTTCTGTTAAGGAACATTAAACTAAGCAGCCTCTAGATGTCCAGAAAGCAAAAAACCATCACCAAGCATGTAAAGAAACACCCAACCATGGCTCCAGAAAACTCCCAAAATAGAGAGTCAAAGAACTTCCCAGATGAAGAAGTCTTTCTGAAACTATCAGAGGTTGAACACAAAAGAATTAAATATACAGCCCTACCAGACATTAAGCAAAAGGTATCAGAGCAAAACAAAAAATTAAGCAAGCTGTTCAAACTGATGAAATGTCAGCATTCTGAAACCTGACAGATCAATAACAAAATTACAGAATTGGACAATTCAATTCAAAGCCAAAAGAGCAGAGTTGAACAGCCAGAAATTAGACATACAGACGTTGAAGACAGAGCTACTGACACCAGGATTTATTAGGACAAATCAGAGAAAAGAAATAAGAAAATGAAGACACATTAAGAAACATGTGGGACTATGTCAAGAGGAATAATCTACAATTAATTGGAATTCATGAACAGGGAATGACACCTAAAAACACAAAGAGTATTGTTGAGTTGCGGACAGAAAACTTCCCTGAAATTATGAAAGAAGAGAACATAAATATCCAAGACATATATAAAATGCCACAAAAAGGACCCCCAAAAGAAAAACACCAAGACATATTATAATCAAGCTTAACAAAATGAAACATAAGCAGAAAATTTTAAAGGCAGCGAAACTCAAAGCAAAGCTAACAGTCAGAGGAAAGCCCTGTAGGCTTTTGTCTGACTTCTTGGCAGGAATGATGTAGGCACGGAAGCAGTGGGATGATACAACCAAAGTCCTGAAGGAGAAAAACTTACAACTGAGACTATATCTTACAAAACTGTCTTTCAAATACGAAGACGAAATTAAGGCATGCACAGATAAACAGAAACTTAGAGACTACTTAAAAACCAAACTCAAACTACAAGAAATACTGAAAGGAGCTCTTTGCTTAGAAAAGCAGAACTGCTAAGTCTATATTTAAGGAGGCAATGCAGGACACAACATCTAGAAACCCACTCAGGGAAGACAAAAAAACTCAATGACAGCTATAATATTAAAAGAAGGGATCCAGTGATCATATCATGAAAGCTAAGGTACCATCACATTAAAAAACTACTACAGTATTTATAGTCCTTGCAGATAGACAGGAAGTCAGTAAGATATGTAGAGGTTAAAATTGAGTTTAAACATAGGTTGTTAACGGGAATCACAGGGGTAGCTGCAAAGCACAATAAAGATGCAGCATATCAAAGCAAGAACCATAATACAGGAGTCTCAACAAACATAGAGCCAACACTGAAAAGGATGAAAAATCATCCCATAAAGAAGAATGACCGAGAATATTAAGAGCAACGGAGAAAATACCAACTGTTTTAGTCAGCTAGGGCTGCTCTAGCAGAAATACCACAGAGTGGATGGCTTTAACAAAGGAAGGTTTATTCTTACATAGTCTGGAAGATTGCAAGCCCATATTCAGGGTGTACACTCCAGGGGAAGGCTTTCCCCTTGTTGGCTCAGGAGGCAAGTCCAGTATTACCTCAGTCTTTGTTCAGGGAGCATCCTGGAGAAGGAACCTTAGGTCTGAAGGATGCGCTCTTCCCCTGGTGCTACTTTCTTGATGGTAAGAGGTTCCCAAATCTCTGCTTGCTTCTCTTTCCTTTTATCTCTTGCAGGATTAAGGGTGGAGCAAGCCACACTCCAGGGAAACTCCCTTTACAGTGGAGCAGGGAGGTTATCCTATGAAGGGATTTACTGCTCCACCCTAATCCTTTAACATACAGCATAAGAAAACCACAAAATGGAGGACAGGCACAAGATACTGGGAATCATGGCCCAGCCACATGTCTACACATATTTTTGTGGGGACACAATTCCATCCATGACACCAATACAAAAACAAGTACATCAAAAGGACAGTACTAAACCCATGCCAAGCCAAAAAGCCAAGTGCCGTCGAGTCGGATCCGACTCATACCTATCAATAATTACATTGAATGTAAACACACTGAATGCTTCATTAAAGAGACAACAAATGACATCTTGAATCAAAAGACATGACCTGTCTACATGTTGCTTACAAGAAACTAACCTTAGACTTAAAGATTTGAAGAAACTGAAAATTAAAGGGTAGAATAATAAATATGCAGCTAACAATATACAAAGAACAGCAGGTGTGGCAATACTGATCTCAGATTTCAATGTAAAATCCACCATCGTGGAAAAGGATGGTCACTATTGCTGAAAGGGTCAGTACACAAGCAAGACTTAACAATATTAAATATTTACGCACCCAATACTAGAGCATCTAAATACATCAAAGAAACACTAACTACACTCAAAAATGAGGTAGATCATTCCACAATAATAATGGAAGACTTCAACAATCTACTTTCAGTATTGGACAGATCTTCTAGAAAAAAGCTGAGTAAAGACACAGAAGATCTTATTGCCACAATTAACCAATTAAACCTCATTGACATATGCAGAACTTTTTGTCCTTCAGCAGATAACCACATCTTCTTTTCCAGTGCACATGGAACATTTTCCAAAGCAGTCCATGTGTTAGGACATAAAGCAAATTTCAACAAAATCCAAACCATTGAGTTATTGCAAAGCATCTTCTCAGACAAGAAAGACATAAAACTCAAAATCAATGGCAGAAAAAAAATAGAAATTGCAACTCATGGAAGCTAAACAACACCTTGCTCAAGAAACCACAGGTTATAGAAGAAATCAAGGATGAAATAAAGAAATTTATGGATTCAAATGAGAATGAAAACACTTCCCACCAGAACCTATGGGATACAGCCAAAGCAGTGCTCAGAAGTCAATCTATCTCTATAAATGCACACATCTGGAAGGAAGAAAGGACCCAAACTAAAGAATTAACCCTACAGCTTGACCAAATACAAAGAGAGCAACAGAGGAACTCATCAGGAAACAGAAGAGAAGGGATCATAAATATCAGAGCAAAACTATATGAATCAGCGAATAGAAGAACAATTGAAAAAAATGATAAGACCAAAAGCTGGTTCTTTGAAGAGATCAACAAAATTAACAAACCACTGAGTAAACTTACTAGAGGAAAAACAGGAGAGGAAACAAACAACCCAAATAAAAAATGACATCAACAGATCCAACAGAAATCAAAACTACCATAACAGAATACTACAAAAATACTGTACTCTAACAGACTTGAAAACCTAGAGGAAGTTGACAAAGTCCAAGATTGATATCACATACCTACCAAAATTATCACAAGGAGAAGTAGAACAACTTAATAAACTCATCACAAAGGAAGAGATTGAAAAGGTCATCAAAAATATATTAACTAAAAAAAGCTCTGGCCCAGATGGCTTCACCACGGAATTCTACCAAGCTATTAGAGAAAAGTTAACTTCTATACTACTAGACTATTTCATACCATAGAAAGGGATGAAATAATCCCAGTTTCATTCTATGAAGCCAGCACAACCCTCATACCAAAGCCGGGGAAAGATCCAACAAAAAAAAGGAGAACTACAGACCAACATCACTCATGAAACTAGATGCAAAAAAAACTTCCACAAAATCCTTGCTAATAGAATTCAACAACATATCAAAAAAAATGATTGATCACAACCAAGTTGGATTCATACTCATGATTCAAGCCTGGTTCAACATCAGGAAAACAATTCATGTGAAGAACCACGTAAATAACGCAAAAGACAAGAAATCACCTGATTTTTTCAATTAATGCAGAAAAGGCATTTGACAAAGTCCAACACCCATTCATTCTAAAAACTCTCAGCAAAATAGGAATCGAAGACAAATTCCTCAACACAGTAAGGGCCATCTACACAAAGCCAACTGCCTACATCATCCTGAATGGAGAGAAACTTAAAGAATTCCCCTGGAGAATGGGAACTAGACAAGAATGCCACACTTACCACTTCTATTCAACATTGTACTAGAATTTCTGGACAGAGCAAGTAGAGAAAACAAAAAAATAAAGAGCATCTGCATCAGCAAAGAAGTAGTAAAAACCTCTCTATTTGCAGATGATATGATTGTACATGCAGAGAATCCTAAAGAATATGTAATCAAACTACTCAAAGTAATAGAAGAGTTCAGCAAAGTATCAGGATATAAGATAGACATAGTAAATCAGTAGGATTCCGTTATATGAACAAAGAGACGATTGAAGAAGAAATCACCAAATCAATATCATTTACTAAAGCCCTCAAGAACATAAAATACCTAGGATTAAATCTAACTAGAGAAGAGATCTATACAAAGACAACTACAAGAACTTACCACAAGAAACTGAGAGAGACTTACATAAATGGAGAAACCTACTCTGCTCATGGATAGGAACACTTAACATTATGAAAATGTCTATTTTATCCAAAGTTATCTACATATACAATGCAATCCCAATATAGATTCCAGTGACATTTTTTAATGACACAGAGAAACAAATTACTAATTTGTTTGGAAAGGGAAGAAACACCAGATAAGCAAAGCACTACTGAAGAAGTGGAACACACTGGGAATCTTTTCACTACCTGACTTTAGAACTCTATTACACAGCCACAGTAGTCAAAACAGCCTGGTACTGGTAAGAAAAGAGACGTATAGACCAATGGAACAGAGTTGAGACCACAGAGATGCTACCATCCTCCTATGAACAGTTGCTATTGGACAAAGGCCCTAAGATTGCAGACTGGGGTAAAAACAGTCTCTTTAACAAATGGTGCTAGCAAAATCAGATATCCATTTGCAAAAAACTGAAACAAGACCCATATCTCGTATGTTACACAAAAACTAACTCAAAATGGATCAAAGACTTAAATAACAAACCTAAAACAATAAAGATCATCCAAGAAAAACTAGGATCAACAATGGAAATTCTAATACACAGGTTAGACAGACTTCAAAATATGACAAAGCAGGACCAAATTAAGAGAAAACAGATAAATGTGAACTGCTAAGAACTGAACACTTGCTCGTCCAAAGACTTTATCAAAAGAGGTAAAAGACCACCAACAGAATGGGAAAATAATATTTGGCAAGTACATTTTGGACCAAAGTCTGATCTCCATAATCTACAAGGTACTACAAAATATCAATAAGAAAAGGGTAAATAACCCAGTGGTTATTTACCATTGGGCAAAGGAGATAGGCAGATGCTTCACCAAAGAAAACGTCCAGGCAGCAAAAAGAGACACAAAGAAATGTTCATGATCGTTATTAGCTATCAGACAAATCCAAATCAAAACTACAATTGGATAACCACCTCACCCCAGCAAGGTTGGCCATAATCCAAAAAACACAAAATAAATGCTAGGAAGCCTGTGGAAAGACTGGAACACTCTTACACTGCTGGTGGAATTGCAAAATGGTACAACCTCCTTGGAAAGCAATCTGGTGCTACCTTGAAAATCTGGAAATAGATACACAATTCGACTGAGTAATCCCACTACTTGAAATTTATCCTACAGAATCAAAGGATGTCACACGAACAGATATGCACACAAATGTTTGTTTCAGCACACTGCACAATAGCAAAAAGATAGAATCAACCTAGAAGCCCATCAGCAGATAAATGGACAAAGACACTATGGTACCTATACTCAGTGGAACACTGTGCAGTGAGAAAAAACAATGATGATTTTAGGAAACATCTCATAACCTGGTTTCAACTGGAAAACATTATGCTGAGTGAAATTACTCAGCAGCAAAGGGACAAACATTGTATGAGACCCCTGCTATAGCACTTACAAACAGACTTATGTACAGAACAGACTATTTGACAGCTACAAGGGTCGGGATAAAGGACGAGGGTTCGTCACCGTTTTAGTCAGCTAGTGCCACTCTAACAGAAATACCACAAAGTGGATGGCTTTAACAAAGGAAAGTTTATTCTTACACAGTCCAGTAGGCTACAAGTCCAAATTCCGGATGTCTGCTCCAGGGGAAGGCTTTCCTTCTTGTCAGCTCTGGAGAAAAGTCCAGTATTTCATCAGTCTTTGTTCAAGGAGCATCTTGCAGCAGGAACCTCAGGTCCAAAGGGTGCACTCTTCTTCTGGTGCAGCTTTCTTTCTTTCTTTCTTTTTTATTATGATTGAATGAAAATGTACATTCCCGCATAAATTTGCATGCCCACCTATATGCAGCTTCCACCGCTCTCCCTGCCTGGTGACAGCACATTCTTCCTCTCTGCTCCATACAAGTCTCATCCTACCAACAGTCTCCTTTCTCCTCCTCTCCACCCACTTCCCTCATGTGATTCTCTGTGTCCCCTGGGTTCTCTTTCCCACATGTTGTTTTGGTCCTCAGTGGTCATCCTTTCCTGCTGAGTTGGGACCATTTGCTGCACCCCCAGATGGCAGCTTTTAAGATCCCAGATGCCACTCACCAATGTGGGGTGCAGAGTGGTGCAGCTTTCTTGATGGTGTGAGGTTTCCAACTCTCTGCTAGCTTCCCTTTCCTTTTATCTCTTGTAAGACGAAAGAATTAAGGGTAGAGCAAGCCACACTCCAGATAATCTCCCTTTACAGTAGAGCACGGAGGAGATTGTCTGAAGGGATTTACAGTCCCACCCTAATCCTTTAACATACAGCACAGCAAAATCACAAAATGGAGGACAATTATAGACTATGGGGAATCATGGCCAAATGGCTACACCTATTTTGGGGAGGACACAATTCAATCCATGACGGTCATAGATTAGTTGATAGAAATTTGGTTAGGTGAAAGCACAGTAGAAAGTAGATCAACTGAACTGGACTTCACTATAAACTGAAACTCATCTACCCTCAAACCAACATTGCAAAGATAGAATACCAGGGGCAGGGTCTGGGGACCACGCTCTTGGGGGACAATGAGGTCAGTTAGCATACTTAGCCTATTGCTAAGACGGTCTTCTACACCCCATATTGCTGAGTGGTGTCTGAGGTCTTCAAAGCTAGCAAGCTTACAAGATACACCAAATGGTCCTAACTCATCCAGAGCAGAGGATCTCAGAGAACAGCAAACTCATGAGGAAAAAGAATGGGGAGACAGAAAGACCCATGTGAATGGGAGAGTGTACCAACATGTGGCCAGAAGAATCAGACGGTTCCCGGCCACCACCAAAGACAGCCACGATGGGGTACACAATGTTGAGTCCCTGTGGCAACATGAGATAAAAGAGGTGTGCAACTTAAGTACTGCACTAAAAGACCACAATCGATGATCTGACGGCCTTAGGGGTTCCTTGGAAGCATGGCCCCTAGACCTGCTGCTGCCCCTGTCTAGAAAACACCACTGAAGTCAATGCTCTGGACAAGAATGGACTAGACCTGGGGACATAATGTTATCATACGGTGTATGTAATTTATGGTTCTATGCATTTATAGGATGCTTTCCTATGGGTCTCTTTCTAGATGGAAAAGGGTAGAGAGGTTGGGGGCAGGAGCTCCTTAAGAGGACATGACAAGTAAAAAAAGAAAAGGAGTTGTGACAGGGCAAGGAGGGCAGAAGGAGCTGCAGATAGGCAGGCATGCAAAACTGACTTGGATTGTGTACTTTCACTTAATCACAATAATAAAAAAAAGGATAAAAGGAAAAGAAGAAAGGGAAAAACCAAGAGACATTTCAACATAGGAAGTTGCATGTAACACACACAACTTCTGCTTACTTGTTATAGTTCTCTTTTTTGTTTATCTGTATTATAACATGCATATGTTTCAGAAACATTTTACTACAATGTACCTTCTGTTGCTGGGAATTTGTACATAAAATGAGTGAAGTCCTTTCAGCCCCATTTCTGAAGTTCTACCTTTGAGTGAGGTACATGTCAAAAACAGAGAAATGATATAGACAGAATTGCAGGCAACCAAGTCTTCAAGGAAAAGAGGGATCAAGGATGGGTTCTTAACCAAAGAAAATAAAAAACATAATAAAATGGATAATGAGTGTAAAATTGTCATGAAGTATTTGTATGAAAATATTACACAGAATATATTAATTAAAATAGTGTGTTATTGGTAAAGTACATTATAGATCCTGTTCTGTTACAAGATGGCAGAGTAAACAGATGTCTCCTTATCTCCCTCTGAGAACTAAGGCCTGGATGATATTTTTTATGGAGCGCTGAATACCTGAGAAGCCTTGGGACCTAACATATTTGACTGGGTAACAGTATTGGACTAAGCTTCTCCTCTCAAAAACAATCCAGCGACTGTTTAACCTCTGCTTCTGCTGCTACATTGTAACAGAGAACTGCAGCTTCTGTAACAGTAACCAGTAATGGTAACATACTTTCGTTATAAGCAGGTGAAGTCTGCTGTTCCCCACTACCTGTTCAGGCCAGCCTGTTGGACAGCTTCTAGCTCCCAATTCAGCACCTGGACAGCGCCCCGCATAGAAGTGCAGTTTACTTTTACTTTTAAGGTTTACTTTTTTTAAGGCTGAGAGGCTGATATTTTCTCTTTGCAAATCTATTGAAAAACCTCTCACATTTTCAGATTGGCTGATAGCCCCCAGTTTCTCCATAAAAAGAGCAGTCTCTTTGCTACTCAATAAGCAAAGTCTTCCACCCTTGAGAGTCCACCTGGGGCAGATCACTACAGTATTATAGTCAGCTGGTGACCAACAATTCTCTTAGATCCATTATCAGAGAAATCAAATAATATCTAGATGGCACACAGGCAACAGACCACAATTAGTCATTTAAAGAAACAGTCTTCAAATGTTCCAGAAAAATTCCCTAAATAAAGATTCAAAAAAATTCCCAGATGAAGAAGCCTTTCAAAATCTAACAGATTGAATACAAAAATATTATATATAAAACCCTCCTAGAAATTAAACAACATACAATAGAACAAAATGAAAAATTTGGCAAACTATTTGATATTCTAGAACATCAACAATCTGAAATACATCAGATTAATAACAAAATTACAGAATTGGATAATTGTATTCAAAGCCAAAAGAGTCAGATTGAACAGAAGGAAGTTAGAATCAGTGACCTAGAAGACAAAGTAACTAACGCCAACATTTATGAGGTAAAATCAGAGAAAAGAAATAAGAAAAATTAAGAAACATTAAGAAACATATAGGACTCCAAGAGGAATAATTTACATTTAATTGGAGTTCCTGAACAAGGGAGGATTAATGACAACATAGAGAGTATTGCTGTAGAGATGCTGACAGAAAACTTTCCTGAGATTATGAACAAAGAAAACATAGATATCCAAGATGTTTATCGAAAACTGCAAAAGTTAGATCCAAAAAGAAGAACTCCAAGGCATATAATAATTAAACTTAATAAGCGAAAACACAAAGAGATGCTTCTGAGGACAGCAAGGCTCAAATCAAAACTAACATTCCAAGGGAAACCCTGCAGGCTTTCATCTGACTTCTCTGCTGAAACAATGCTGGCCAGAAAACAATGGGCAGACACCTTCAAAGTCCTGAACAAGAAAAACTTCCATCCCAGAATAATTTATCCCACTAAATTGTCTATCAAATATGATGGTGAACTTAAGACTTTTGAAAATAAAGAGAAATTTAAAGACTTCATAAAAACTAAACCCAAACTACATGAAATATTGAAAGAAGCTCTTCCCTAAATATATATTTTAGGTGATAATTTAAGGCACTTCATCCAAATTTCTAATCAGCTAAGGAAGGCACAAAACTTCATCAAACCAAGCCCAAAACTACAATGTTGTAATAAGTGAATCTGTGATCAAATCATGACGACTATAATATCACATTAAAAGAGGGATACACTACAATAGTAACAGTTGTTTTGATGCAGCGACAGTTTCTGACTTCTAAAATAGTTAAAATTGATTTCAATAATTATACGTTAAGGGGGATTAGGTATGTAGCCATAGAACTAATTAACAGTAAACCATTTGAAATGAAAAATCACGATACAGGAGTGTCAATAAATGTAAAATCAAAATTCATACCATCCATAAAGAAGAATGTCCCAGGACAGATTAATAAGAACAACAGAGAAAACACCAACATGAAAATAAACATATTCCTATGATATCGCTAAACGTATACCTATCAACAATCACGTTGAATGTAAATGGACTGAATGCTCCAGTAAAGAGACAGCGAGTGATATCCTGGATCAAAAGACATGACCCATCTATATGTTGCTTACAAGACACACATCTTAGACTTAAGAATAAGAACAAGTTGAGAACTAAAGGTTGGAATAATATATATCAAGCTAATAATACAGGAAAAAGAGCAGGTGTGGCAATATTAATCTCAGATAAAATAGATTTTAATGTAAAGTACACTATTACGGACAAGGATGGTCACTATTTATTGCTGAAAGGTTAGATACTCAAGCAAGACTTAATATTAAATATTTATGCACCCAATACCAAAGCACCTAAATACATTGAACAAATACTGACAACACTGAAAAATGAGATTGATCATTCCACAATAATAGTTGGGGACTTTAACACTCTCCTTTCAGTTAAGGATAGATCATCCAGAAAAAAACTCAGTAAAGATACAGAAGATCTTATTACAACAATCAACCAACTTGACCTTATTGACATACACAGATCTTTTCATCCATCAACAGATAAATATACTTTCTTCTCCAAAGCACATGGAACGTTCTCCAGAATAGACCATATGTTAGGTCATAAAACAATTCTCCATAAAATCCAAAACACTGATTTATTGCAAAGTGCCTTCTCGGACCACAGAGCTATAAAAGTTGAAATCACTAACAGAAAAATCATAGGTAAAAATTCCAACTTGTGGAAACTGAGCAACACTTTACTCATAAAGCCTTGAGTTATAAAAGAAATTAAAGACACATTAAAAAAAATTATGGATTCAAATGAGAATGAAAACACATCCTACCAGAATTTATGGGATATAGCAAAAGCAGTGCTCAGAGGTCAGTTTATCTCTATAAATGCACACTTCTGGAAAGAAGAAAGAACACAAATTAAAGAATTAACCTCACAGCTTGAAAAAGTAGAAAGAGAGCAACAAAGAAACCCCTCAGGCACCAGAAGGAAACAGATTATAAAAATTAAAGCAGAACTAAATGAATTAGAAAATAGAAAAACAATTGAAAAAATGAACAAAACCAAAAGCTGATTCTTCGAAAAGATCAACAAAATTGATAAACCATTGGCTAAACTTACAAAAGGAAAACAACAGAAGATACAAATAACCCAATTAAAAAAATAGTTGGGAGATATTACAACAGACCCATCTGAAATAAAATATATCATAACAGAATACTATGAAAAGCTATACTCTGACAGGTTTGAAAACCTGGGGGAAATGGACAAATTTCTAGATTTATATGACTCACCAAGACTATCACAAGGAGAAATAGATCAATTTAATAAATCTATCACAAAGGAAGAGATTGAGGAAGTTATCAAAAATCTACCAACCAAAAAAGTCCTGGCCCAGACAGCTTTACTGGAGAATTCTACCAAACTTTTAGAGAAGAATTAGCTCCAATACTAATGAAGCTATTTCATACCATAGAAAGAGATGAAATACTTCCAAATTCCTTCTACGAAGCCAGCATAACCCTGATACCAAAACCAGGGAAAGATTCCACAAAAAAAAGAAAATTACAGACAAATATCACTGATTAATCTAGATGCAAAAATCTTCAACAAAATTCTAGCCAGTAGAATTCAACAGCATATAAAAACAATCATTCGTCATGATCAAGTTGGTTTCATTCCAGAGATGCAAGGCTGGTTCAACACCAGAAAAACAATTAATGTAATCAACCATATTAATAACACAAAAGATAAAAATCACCTGATTTTTGTCAATTGATGCAGAAAAGGCATTTGACAAAGTTCAACATCCATTCATGCTTAAAACTCTCAGAAAAATAGGAATAAAAGGGAAATTCCTCAATATAACAATAGCATCTATGCAAAGCCAACTGCTTTCATCATCCTGAATGGTGAAAGACTGAAAGAATTCCCTTTGAGAACAATAACTAGACAAGGATGCCCACTCTCACCCCTTCTATTCAACATTGTCCTAGAAGATCTAGCCAGAGCAAATAGACAAGACAAAGAAATAAAAGGCATCATATTGGCACTGAAGAAGTAAAAATTTCCTTCTTTGCAGATGATATGATTGTTTATATAGAGACTCCAAAGAAATCCATAAGTAAACTATTAGAGCTAATAGAAGAATTCAGCAAAGTAACAGGTACAAGATAAACATAACTAAATCAGTAGGATTCCTTTATGCCAACAATGAACTTATTAATGAAGAAATCACCAAATCAATTCCATTTACTATAGCCCCCAAGAAGATAAAATACCTAGGAATAAATCTAACTAGAGAAATAAGAGATCTTTACAGAGAAAACTACAAGACATTGCTACAAGAAACTAGGAGGGACTTACATAAGCGGAGTAATCTGCCCTGCTAATGGATAGGAAGACTCAATATTCTGAAAATGTCTATTTTGCCCAAAGCACTCTACTTATATAATGCAATTCCAATACAAATCACAACGACATTTTTTAATGAGATGGAGAAACAAATTATCAGCTTTATTTGGAAAGGGAAGAAACCCTGAATAAGTAAAGCACTACTGAAAAAGAATAACATGCTGGGAGACCTATCACTACCTGACTTTAAAACCTATTACATTGCCACAGTAGTCAAAACAGCCTGGTATTGGTACAAAAAGAGACATACAGACCAATGGAACAAAGTAGAGACCCCAGAGATGCCACCATCCTCTTATGAACAGGTGATATTTGACAAAGGTCCTAAGATTTTGAACTGGGGTAAGAACAGTCTCTTTAACAAATGGTGCTGGCATAACTGGATATCCATCTTGAAAAAGTTGAAACAAGACCCATATCTCACACTTTATACAAAAATCAACTCAAATTGGATAAAAGACCTGAATATGAAAGCTAAAACGATAAAGCTCATCCAAGATAAGATAGGGTCAACAATAGACGTTTTCATATGCAATATAGACAGACTTCAAATTCTGACAAACAAAACACATTCATCAGAAGAGAAAATAGATAAATGGGAATTAATAAGAATCAAACACTTCTGCTCATCCAAAGACTTCATCGAAAGAATTAAAAGACCACCTACAGAATGGGAAAAAATATTTGGCAATTCTATGTCAGACCGATGCCTGATCTCCATAATCTCTAAGGTTCTACAAAACATCAATAAGAAAAAGACAAATCATCCAATTAAGCGATGGGCAAAGGAGATGGACAGACACTTCTCTAAAGCGGAGATCCAGGCAGCCAAAAAACACATGCGTACATGTTCACGATCATTAATTATTAAAGAAGTTCAATTCAAAACGACAATGAGATACCACCTCACCCCAACAAGATTGGCCATGATCCAAAAAACTCAAAACAATAAATGTTGGACAGGCTGTGGAGAGATTGGAACTCTTCTTCACTGTTGGTGGGATTGTCGAATGGTGCAACCTCTTTGGAAAGTAATTTGACATTACCTTAAAATAATGGATATAGATATACCATTTGACCCAGTAATTTCTCTGTTTGGAATATATTCTACAAAATCAAGGCCATTCATACCAACAGCTGCATGCACATGAATGTTCATTGCAGCACAGTCCATGATAGCAAAAAGTTGGAATCAACCCAGATGCCCAACAACCGAAGAATGGATGGGTAAACTTTGGTATATGTACTCCACGGAGTACTATATACTGATAAAGAACAACGATGATAGCAGGAAACATCTCTCAATTTGGTCTCAACTGGAGGACATTATATTGAGTGAAACTAGTCAGTGACAGGACAATTATTATACGAGACCCCTACAATAAAAACTTAAAAGTATACTCATACATAATAGAAAAGACTCTTTGACGGCTACAAGGGTGGGGAGGGTGAGATGGCGGGAAGGCAAGGGGTGAGGGTTTAGATTAGATAATTGTTAGAAATTTGGTAGGGTGAAATTGGTGGCAATACACATTAGTAAGAAGATCAATATTAATGGGACTTTGACACAACTTGTGTACTCCCCCTCTCTTAACCCAATATTGTAAGCACAGAGTATGTACACTTTCATTTTTTTATTTAATAAATAAAACAAAAAGAAAAAAAAGATCCATGAAACAGAAATAGTCATATATGTATCTTCATATATACATTCAAATATACACAAGAAAACATACACATACGTGTGTGTGTGTGTGTGTGTGTGTGTGTGTAAAACCTAATCTATTGCTGTCAAGTTGATTCTGGTTCATAGAGACCCTACAGAGTAGAATTTCCCCACACGGTTTTCAAAGTGTGGCTAGCGAATTTGAACTGCTGATCTTTTGATCAGCAACAAAAATTTGAACTGCCATGCTATTTGTTAGACCACCTTTTAAAAATACTAGCAAATTTTCATCAATATGTCTATATATCTTTACATACATGTGCTATACATTTGTGTATGTATACACGTATATGCATGTATGTACTTATACATACAACATAGATACATGAATATATAATACACAGATTTATACATATACATGCATACATATATACTATTTGTGTAAATATAGTGTATGCATGTAAAGATACATAGACCTATCTATACAAATTTATTAGAATTTTAAAAATAATAACAAATGAGTGATATTGAGGCAATTAGGAGTCGCTTTATGGAACAGATAAAATGAGACTTCACTGTTTTCCAGAAATAAATTTCAAATGCATTAAATAATTCAATGTAAAAAATATTTCAAAAAAAATTTAGAAGGCTATATAAGAAACTTTTTTATGTAATTCTTCTTGGAAGAGCTTTTCTAAACAACTCTCAGTAATCATAAATGGAAAGCAAAGTTTACATCATGCAAAAACTTAAAATTCTTTGCAGTGAATGATATGCCAAAATGTAAGCAGAAGCAATGATCTTGGAGCAAATATTGCCAACATGTAAATGGTTTTTGTAACAAATAAATGATGACTTTCCTTAATATGTAAAGAGCTCTTACAAATCGAATAAAAGTGGGCAAAAGGTTCAAATTAAACAATCACTAGAAAAAAGGAACATAAAAAACCTGTAAATATAAAAAAGTATGCAACTATACTTAAACTTTTAGTAATCATACTAATTCAGAATAAAACAATAAGATATTAACTTTGTGGCCATTCCGAGAACCAAACTAAACCCACTGCTGTCAAGTTGATTCCAACTCATAGCAACCCTATAGGACAAAGTAGAACTGCTCCATAGAGTTTCCAAGGAGTGCTTGGTGGATTCAAACTGCTGACCTTTTGGGTAGCAGCTGTACCACTTAACCACTTATGCCATCAGGATTTCCTTTTGGCCATTAGATTGAAAATTTTAAAAAGATTGACGTTTGGGGGAGAATGGGTGTAGGATTCAGGCACACTAGCACATCATGGCTGGAATTACAAGAAAACTATTTGGCAACATATTTTAACATTAGAATATGCATATATTTTGATCCAACAGTTCCATTTCTAGCAATGTATAAGGAAATACTGATAGTGTATCAGTTAAGTGCTATAGCTGCTATCCAATAGATCAGCAGTTCAAATACACCACACACTCCTTGGAAACTCTATAGGGTGGTTCTACTTAGCCTTATAGAGTTACCATGAGTCACAATTGACTTGACTGCAGCAGGTATCTTTCAAAAACTATAGTCAATGTACATAAACCTATGTACAGGGATCCATGTTGAGATATTGTTCATAAGCCTCAATAAAAAAAAAATATATCTACTGTATTAGTGATGGTTAAATATTTCCAAAAAAGTGAAAAAAGATAAAAGCAAATCTAAAAAGAATGTGGGTAAAACATTCTTATTTATGCAAAAAATAATATCAAACCTAAACAACTAGCATATACATAGAAAAAGCTTAACATAATATACAGTAGGCTTAGGACTAGTAAAAGAAGGAAAAAATGAGTTTGAAGAAGGTCAGTTATCTTTTGTTTCATGCATTTTTGTCTTCTTTAAATTGTTCCAATATTACCTTCATTGTTAAATACATAAATATAAATTCTAAAATTGCCTAAACCTAAGCAAGAACTAAAGTCTAAACTAGGACATGGGGATAAAATGAAAATTTGAAATTTTTTACTTTTGTTATGGGCCTGTATAATCTTTGGCTGAAGGTTGAACCACAGAAGTGACTTCATTACAGAGCTAAAAGTGTCTAGGGGCCATACTTGTGGGGTTTCTCCAGTCTCTGTCATGCTAGTAAGTCTAGTCTTCTTTTTCTGAGTTAGAAATTGATTCTACATTTTTCTCTAGCTCTGCCTGGGAACTTCTATTGTGATCCCTGTCAGAGCAGTCAGCAGTAATAGCCAGGCACTATACAGTTATGCTTGGGAGGCTGTGGGATTTCTGATTCATTAGACTTTGGACTAAACTTTCACTCATGTCATTAGTTTTCTTCATTCTCCCTTGCTACCAGTGGGTGAGATCAGTGAATTAGCTTAGATGGTCACTCACAAACTTTAAAACCCAAACCTAAGAAAATGCACTACCATCAAGTTGATTCTGACACTATAAGCCAGATTGTTTCCAGGGAACTCCTGTCAGATTTGAACTCTCAACCTTTTGGTTAGTAGATTTAGCACTTACCCACTACCCTGGATGCCATAAAGTACAATGCGTTCTTTATAAACTATGTTATGTCAGCTGAGCTAGATGTCCCCCAAGACGACTGTTTCAGTCATTTGGTACTGCTCTAACAGAAATACCACAAGCGTATGGCTTCAAAAAGAGGAATTTTATTTGTACAGTCCAGTAAGTCAAAAGTACAAATTCAGGGTGTCAGCTCCAGGTGAAGGCTTCCTCTCCTGGCACTGGAAGAAGATCCTTGTTGTCAATCTTCCCTGGACTAGAAGTGTCTGAGGTGCAGGGACTCTGCTCCTTTCCAAAGGATACTCTCAACTCCTGGCACTGCTTTCTCTCTTGAAGTTAAGAGGTCCCCAAATCTCTCTACCAGATTCTTTCTTTAATATCTCAAGAGATTGCCCCAAGGCCCCAAACAATCCCACACATTAAATCCTGCCCACCAACACAACAGCACCCATCTACCCTTTTTAACATCATAGAGATAGGAATTCCAACACAGAAGAACACCACATAAAACCAGGAATTATGGCCTAGCAACACTGCTACAGATTTAGGGAGGATGGGGGACACACAATTCAATCCTTGACAATTATGCGCTCCACAACTGTCAACCCAGTAATTCTGTCCCTCAGGGAGTATGGACATGTCTGTGGAGCAGACACGACCTTGCCTTAGACAAGCTGTGCTGGCTTCCCCAGTATTGTGTACTGTCTTACCCTTCACCAAAGTCACCACACTCATCTATTATCTAGTGTTTTTTCATCCCCACCTTTCTCCTCCCCCATAACAATTAAGGATTTTTGTGTGTGTGTGTCAACATTTTATGAGCTTTTTTTTTTTAGTAATGGTCTTACACATTATTTCTACTTTGTAATTGACGCATTTCACTCAGTATAATGCTCTCCACATTCAGCCATTTTTTTAGTCAGCTAGTGCTGCTCTAACAGAGTGGTTGGCTTTAACAAAGTAAAGTTTATTCTTACGTAGTCAAGTAGGCTACAAGTCAATAATCCTCTCTGGGGCAGGCTTTCCTCTTGTTGGCTCTGGAGGAAAGTACAGTATTGCATCAGTCTTTGCCCAGGCAGTGTCTTGGCGCAGGAACCTCAGGTCGGAAGGATGCGGTCTTCTCCTGACTGCTTGCTTGATGATGTCAGGTTCCCAGTTTTCTCCTTGCTTCTCTTTCCTTTTGTCTCTTGCAGAATGAAAGGATTAAGGGTGAGGCAAGCCAAACTCCAGGGAAACTCCCTTTATGGTAGAGCAGGGAGGCAATCTTATGAAGGGATTTACAGTCTCACTGGAAGTCATGGCCCAGCCACATGGCTACACATATTCTGGGGGGGGACACAATTCAATCTATGACAACCATGTTACATGAAATGTTTCAAAGAGTCATCATTGTTGGTATCTTTGTGTAATACTCCATTGTGTGTAGATACCACAGTTTATCCATTTGTCTGTTCATGGGTATCTAGGTTGTTTCCAACTTTTTGCTGTTGTGAACAATGCTACAAAGAACAGGGTTGCACATGCATCTATTCCTGTGATTACTCTAGGATATTCTAGAAGTGAGATAGCTGGATCATATTGTATTTCCATTTTAAGATTTCTCAGAAAGCATCATACTGTTTTCCAAAATGGTTGTGCAATTTTGCATCTCCTTGCCATGCATA
This sequence comes from Heterohyrax brucei, assembly GCA_028571685.1. NCBI lineage: Eukaryota > Metazoa > Chordata > Mammalia > Hyracoidea > Procaviidae > Heterohyrax > Heterohyrax brucei. Next base: position 136,714,193 of record CM053150.1, read on the forward strand.
AGAGTTCCAAACTCCCTGAAGCCTCTCCAACATTTATTTTATGTTTTTTTCGATTTGTGCCAATGACGCTGGCATGAGATGGTATCTCATTGTGGTTTGATTTTAACTTCTCTAATGGCTAGTATATCTCGAAGATTTTCTTGCATGTCTTTTAGCTGCTTGATCATCTTCTTTGGTGAAGTGTTTTTCATTAAATTATTTGTCTTTTTGTTGTAGAGATGCTGGATTTTCTTATAGATTTTAGAGATTAGACCTTTGTCAGATTTGTCATACTCACAAATTTTTCACTGTGCGTAGGTTCTCTTTTTACTATTTTGCTGGAGTCTTTCGACAAGTGTAAATACTTAATTTTTAGAAGATAGCAGTTGTTTAGCTTATCTTCTGGATTCTGTGTTTTGTTAATTCTGGTTTTTCTCCCTCTTAGCATTGGGTATTAGGGCTTCTAAAGTTAATCCTATTTCTCCTTATACTTTTTATAGTTTTTGGTTTTCTATTTGGGTCATTGATTGATTTTGAATTGGTTTTTATGCATGGTATGAGGCATACACAAAAACTAACTCAAAATGGATTTTTGAATTTTTTTTCAAATGGACTTCCACTTTTGTCAGCACTGTTTGTTAAAAGGCTGTTCTCCCCATTCAGTGGACTGAGATGAAGATCAGGTGACATAGGTGAATGAATTTACATCTGGGTTTTCAACTCTGTTTCACTGGTGGATGTTTCTGTCGTTATACCACTACCAGGCTGTTTTTACTTCCGTAGCTGTGTAGTAGGTTCCAAGGCCAGGTAGTACAAGTCCTCCTACAGTATTCTTCTTCAATAGTGCCTAATTTATCCAGGGCCTCTCCCCTTTCTACACACACTTAATGATTAGTTTTTCCATCTCTTTGAAGAGTGTTGTTTATGTGTGGACAGGGATTGCATTATATTGGTAAATTGCTTTGAGTTGAGTCTACATATCCATTTCTTTTTTGTTTATGTAGATCTCTTTTGGTTTCTTGCAGTTGTGTTTTATATTTTTCTTTGTATCAATCTTTTACATCCCTGATTAGACTTCTTCATATATTATTTTTTTAGACACTGTTATAAATAGTATTGTTTTCCTGATATCTTTTTCTTCATTCTCTTCATTGGTGTATAGAGATCCAACGTATTTTTTATGTTTATCTTTTAACTTACTACTCTGCTGAATCTTTCTATTTGAGTAGATTTGTTGTGGAGTCTTTAGAGTTTTCTACATATAGTACCATATTATCCACAAAAATGGACTGTTTTACTTTTTATTACCAGTTTGGTTACCTCACTCCCCTCAACCTTTTTGCTTCCTTGCCTTATTGCTCAAGCTAGGATTTCAAGCACAATGTTAAATAGAAATGTAGTAAAGCTCATTTTGGTCTTATTCCTATTCTCAAGGGGAATATTTTCAGCCTCTCTCCATTAAGAATGTCTTTGACTGATGGTTTTGCATATATGCCGTTTATTACATTGAAGGATTTCCATTTCATACCTATTTCACTGAGAGTTTTTATCAGGAATGGGTGTTGGACTTTATTGAATTTTTTTCTGCACCAATTGAGATGATCATGTGATTCTTTTAGTTTTATGTGGTAGAGTACAGTGGTTTAGAAAAATCTTCACTTTTATAAATATGGCACTCATCAAAGAGGATTTCAAGACTGCACACTAAGTTCAGCATTTACTACTGCATATATGCTACACATGAGCACAGTCTTGAGGTGTTGTACCTGTTAAAATATCCAGATACTAACCTATCTATTTTCTGAAGATCTTGAAGTCATTTTTCTCCAAGCTGTAACCTGACCCTACAAATGCCAGTAAATTTCCAGCACTTGGCACTTGGCAAACTGGCCCAAGCCATATTTGCCCTGTCCTACATGCACAGAAAGACCAGATGTGACTGTTAATTGGCCTCAGCAGAGGACTCACTGACACGTGGAATGAATCAGAAGGAAAATCATCACTCTGACATGATTCCAAAACTAGAGGTCCAACAAGAACCACAGTGCCTCCTGTTTCCTGACCATTTTCTAGAATTTTACCTCCCCGGTATACCTGTATGGCCAACATCTTGCTATCCAAATCCAATATAAGCCCTGATCCACCACAGCTTGAGGGATCTAATTTGAGCAAGTTCCTTTTGGTTCTTGCTTTGCACATTGCAGAAAGGTTATTTTCTTTCTCTGAAAGGTCTGTGTCCAGATTATTGGCAGATCTAGACATGGCAGACAAAACCCCACCTTCCAGGATTTGGTAACAAATTTGCAAGTTCCTTTTTTTAAATCTTCCTGAAGAATGTCATTGTAACAAGAGGGAGTCTCCCAGTTCTGATATTTGTTTCAGTTCAAAGAATAAGCTTAGTGAAATCTCCAGTTACTACATCCAAATAGCTTCTCCCTTTTGAGGGTCAAGAACACAAAATGACAAATGGAGTGTTATGCTACTAAAAATTATTCCAAGAGTTATCTATCTTTCTTATTTTGGGTTGCTATTTAAGATTTAGAGCTCTGGAAAAAATCCTTTAGGGATGTCTGGTTCATGTTCTTGTCTTTAGGCTAGAGCTTATCCAGCTAGGCAGGAAAATGCAATGCTCAAAGACGCTTTTGAGATTGTCTACATTTGGAGAAGGTTAATAATTGTATAGGTTAACATGAATGTGAAAAATGACACAGGGCTAAAAAATATGCTTTTGAATCAACATACTGTCTAAAATGTATCTGCTTATTTTGTAACTATCAATATTTGATGCAATGATCTAGAATCATCAGATTGGGTAGTCTATTATTTTCCCCAGCAGAGTAGAAATCAGCCTAAATGGCATGATTTTGAAGGTAACAAAAGTGAGTATGCCTCAAAACATTCCCTTTCTATACAGTGTCAAGGTTTTCCTGCAGCCTAGTTGTTAACTGAAGGGTTGGTGGTTCAAACTCACCAACAGCTCCACAGAAGAAAAGATCTGTAAATCAGCTCCCTAAAGGTTACAGGTTAGGAAAACTTGAGAGGCTGTTCTACTCTGTCCTATATGGTTGCTGTAAGTCAGAATTTACTTCAGGGTGCACAACAACATCAATGAATTAAATTCAATGAAGCCTGTGGAGTCCAGCCATCTGTACCTAACTCTGCCTCTGCTGATTCCTAGATGAGTCACTAAAGACAAGTTTCTTAACCTCACTAATCTTCTCAATTAACTATTTATTAAAAATAACATACACCAGAAGAAATGAAATCATAAAGATTAGAGCAGAGCTAAATGAATTAGAGAATAGAAAAACAATTGAAGAAATTGAAAAGACCAAAAGCTGGTTTTTTGAAAAGATCAACAAAATTGACAAACCACTGGCTAAACTTACTAAAGAAAAGCAGGAAAGGTAACAAATGACCCAAATTAGAAACGAGAGGGGAGTTGTCACCACAGATCCAACAGAAATCAAAAATATCATAACAGAATACTATGAAAAACTGTACTGTAAAAAATTTGAAAACCCAGGGGAAATGCACAAGTTCCTTGAATCATACCACCTACCCAAATTATCACAACGTGAAGCAGAACAACTTAATAAACCCATCACAAAGGAAGAGATCGAAAAGGTCATCAAAACACTGCCAACCAAAAAAAGTCCAGGCCCAGATGGCTTCACGGCAGAATTCTACCAAGCATTTGGAGAAGAGTTATCTCCAATACTACTGAGACTATTTCACAGTATAGAGAGGGATGGAGTACCCCCAAACTCATTCTATGAAGCCAGCATAACCCGGATACCTAAGCCAGGGAAAGACGCAACAAAGAAAGAGAACTACAGACCAATATCACTCATGAATCTAGATGCAAAAATCTTCAACAAAATTCTTACCAATAGGATACAACAACATATCAAGAAAATAATCCATCATGACCAAGTGGGATTCAGACCTGGGATGCAAGGCTGGTTCAACATCAGAAAAACAATCAATGTGATTAAACACATAAATAACGCAAAAGACAAGGATCACCTGATTTTGTCCATTGATGCCGAAAAGGCATTGGACAAAGTCCAACACCCGTTCATGCTAAAAACTCTTAGCAAAATGGGCATAGGCGTCAAACTCCTCAACACAATAAAGGCCATTTATACAAAGCCAATTGCCCACATCATCCTGAATAGAGAGAGACTGAAAGACTTTCCCTTGAGATCAGGAACTAGACAAGGATGCCCACTGTCACCTCTCCTATTCAACATTGTGCTAGAAGTTCTAGCCAGAGCAATTAGACAAGACCAAGAAATAAAGGGCATCTGCATCAGCAAAGAGGAAGTTAAAATCTCCCTGTTTGCAGATGATATGATTGTATATGCAGAGAACCCCAAGGAATCTATAAGTAAGCTACTCAAACTGATAGAAGAGTTCAGCAAAGTCTCAGGATACAAGGTAAACATAAGTAAATCAGTAGGATTCCTTTATACCAACAACGAGACTGTTAAGGAAGAAATTATCAAATCAATACCATTTACGATGGCCCCTAAGAAGACAAGGTACCTAGGAATTAATCTAACCAGAGAAACAACAGATCTTTACAAAGAGAACTACAAGTCCTTACTACAAGAAACTAAGAGAGACTTAGATAAATGGAAAAACCTACCCTGCTCATGGATAGGAAGACTTAACATTGTGAAAATGTCTATTTTACCCAAAGCAATTTATTTATATAATGCAATCCCAATACAAGTTCCAGCATCATTTTTTAATGAGATGGAGTAACAGATCACCAATTTTGTTTGGAAAGGGAAGAAGTCCCGGATAAGTAAGGTACTACTAAAGAAGAACATACTGGGAGGCCTCTCATTACCCAATCTTAGAACATACTACACTGCCACAGTGGTCAAAACAGCCTGGTACTGGTACAAGAACAGACAGATGGATCAATGGAACAGAACTGAGACCCCAGAGATGACACCATCTGCCTATGAACAGTTGATATTTGACAAAGGCCCTAAGACATTAAACTGGGGTAAAAACAGTATCTTCAACAAATGGTGCTGGCAAAATTGGTTACCCATCTGCAATAAACTGAATCAAGATCCATATCTTACACCTTATACAAAAACCAACTCAAACTGGATAAAAGACCTAAATATCAAACCTAAAACGATAAAGCTCATCCAAGAAAAGGTAGGAACAACAATGGAAGTTTTAATACACAATGAGGACAGACTCCAAAATCTGTCAAAGAAACCTCAATCAACAGAAGAGAAAATAGATAAATGGGAACTATTAAGAATCAAACACTTTTGCTCATCCAAAGACTTTATTAATAGAATTAAAAGAACACCCAGAGAATGGGAAAAAATATTTAGCAACTATGTCAGACCGACGCCTGATCTCTATAATCTATAAGATACTACAAAATATCAATAAGAAGATGATAAACCATCCAATTAAGTGATGGACAAAGGAGATGGACAGATATTTCACTAAAGAGGAGATCCGGGCAGCCAAAAAACACATGCGGACATGTTCATGATCTTTAGTTATTAAAGAAATTCAAATCAAGAAGACAATGAGATACCATCTGACCCCAACAAGATTGGCCATGATCCAGAAAACACAAAACAACAAATGCTGGAGAGGCTGTGGAGAAAGTGGAACCCTCCTACACTGTTGGTGGGGTTGCCAAATGGTCCAGCCTCTGTGGAAGGCAATCTGGCGCTTCCTTAAAAAAATGGATATTGATATACCATTTGACCCAGTAATTCCACTACTTGGAATATATCCTACAGAATCAAGGCCTTTCACACCAATGGACACATGCACAAGAATGTTTATTGCAGCACAGTCCACGATAGCAAAAAGATGGAATCAACCCAGATGCCCAACAACAGAAGAATGAATAGGTAAACTATGGTACATATACTCAATGGAGCACTACACAATAATAAAGAATAACGATGATTCCAGGAAACATCTCCTAACCTGGTTTCAACTGGAAGACATTATGTTGAGTGAAAGTAGTCAGCGACAAAAGGGCAAATACTGTATGAGACCTCTACGATAAGATCTGAAAAACAGACTTGTGTATAGAAGAAAAGAATCTTTGACAGCTGCAAGGGGGGGGGTTAGTTTACATAGTTGCTAGAAATCTAGTTGGGAGAAAGCAGTGACAGCACACATTAGAAACAAGAACAACATTAAGTGAACTTGAGCATAACTTGAATACTCCTTCCATCTTAACCTAATATTGCAAGGACAGAGTAGCTGAGGCAGGAGACCATGCTCTTAGGTGAAATCGAGGCCAACTGGCACAACTAGCATTTTGCTAAGAGAGCTCTCTGCACCCCACATTGGTGAGTGGCGTCTGGGGTCTTAAAAGCTTCCAAGCTGCCATCCGAGAACACAGCAAATGGTCCCAACACAGCAGGAACAGATGCTCACCGAGGACCAAAATGACATGCGGTAAAGACAACCTACAAGACAGAGAGACCCACAAAAGTGGCTGACTTCATCGACTTGGGACCGGAAGAACCAGATGGTGCCTGACCACTACCAGTGACAGCCACGATAGAGCTCACTAGGTTGATTCTCACTGGTAACACAAGAATAAAAAGGGGTGCATCCTGAGATCTCCACTTAAAGACCTCAACTGAGGGTCCAGCAGTTTCAGGGTTCCCCTGAGAGCATGGTCCCTGGCCCTGATGCTGCCCTTACCCATAAATTATAACAAAGCTCCACTCTTTGGACAGAAATGGATTGGACTTGGCAATGCAGAGTGACCATATACTAGTTGCACTTTCTGGTTCTGTAGGATATCATCCTGCTGACCTCTGGCTGCAGGAAGGAGAGTGGGTGGAGAGGAGCAGAAAGGAGGCTGTTGGGAGGATGAGACGTGTATGGAGCAGAGAGGAATAGTGTGCTGTCACTGGACAGGGAGAGTAGTGGAAGCTGCATATAGGTGGGCATGTAAATTTATACAGGAATGTACATTTTCACTCTGTCATGTTAAATAAAAAAGAAAAAAATAACATAAATTAAGACTACCTGTTAGGACCATTGAGGATACGAGGTCTGGCAATTAAGTCTGGGAATTTAATTGTTCTAACGGCTACCTACCTCCTTGCTGAGTGTCACTAAGGTCACCTTGAAGCACTCCTCTTGGGAAGCTATGCACCAATGCCAGCACCAAGTCCACTTTTCAAAGCAATCTCGGAACTCTTTCTGGAATGGCCATTGAGCATGTTGGCAAGGTGGGAAGTTTGCGAACTTTATTGTATAGTTGTCAGTGAGGGAATTTTTAGCCAATAAACTAACTAACTGTATTGGAACACCTCCCTACCCACCTGATCTGGCCCACAATGACTTTTTTCTTTACCTGAAGATAAAGAAAATAATGAAAGGAAGACATTTTGATGACATTCAAGACATCAAGTGTAATATGATGACAGCTCTGACAGCCCTTCTGGAAAAAGAGATCCAAAATTGTTTTGAAGGGTAAACTAGGTGCTGGTGTCAGTGCACAGTTTCACAACAGGAGTACTTCCAAGGTGACTGCAGTGATATTCAGCAATGATGTATGCAGGACTTTTTCTAGACTGAGTTTGAAAACTTAATTGTCAGACTTCATATACACGTGAACCTCACTAGATGCAGTACACAGGAATCAATTTGACTACATCTGTGTGAAGAGATGATGAGAAAGCTTATATTACTAATCATAAAAATGCTAGGGATCAACTGAAGAATAGACCATCAATAGCTCATACGCAATTCCAAGTGAAAAATTGAGGAAACTTGGAACAATTCAATGAGAGTGAAAGTATAATTATGGGTATATCCCACCCGAATTTACAGACCATCTCAAGAATAGATTTGATGCACTGAACACTAATGATAGAAGACCAGAAAAAACAAGAGTTCCTTTAAAAACACAGAAAAGAAAGGACCAAAATAGATGTCAGAAAAGATTCTGAATCTTGTTTATGAATGTCAAGTAGCTAAAGGAAAATGAAAAAATGATCAAGTATAAGAGTTAAACAGAAGATTTCAAAGGGAAGCTCATGAAAACAAAGTATTATGATGATGTGCAAAGAGCTGGAGTTAGAAAACAAAAGGGAAGAATGTGCGTTGCATTTCTCAAGCTGAAAGAACTGAAGAAAAAATTAGTAAGATGCAATGTTGAGGTATTCTATGGGGGAAAATATTAAACAACTCAAGAAGTATCAAAAGATATGGAAAGAATACACAGAATCAGTATACCAAAAATAATTGATTAACAACATTCAACCATTTCAGGAGATACTAAATGAGAAGGAACCAATGGTACTAAAGGAAGAAGTCCAAGCTACAATAAAGGCATTATTGAAAAACAAGCCTCCAAGAATTGATGCAATACCAACTGAGATATTTCAACAAACAGATACATCCCTGGAAATATTCATTTGTCTACGCCAAGAAATTTAGAAAACAGTTACCTGGCCAATAGACTGGAACAAATGTGTATTCATACCTATTCCCAAGAAATGTGATCCCAATGAATGCATGAATTATCAAACATTATCATTAATATCACACATAAGCAAAAATTACTTGTTTCTAACAGTGCCTCTTGTAGACAATACACTGATAGATCCTGAGTTTTCAATCATTCTGTCATTGTCTCTGTGGGTGCATTTAAGCCATTTACACTCAGTGTAATTATTGATAGGTGTGAGTTTATTGCTGTCATTTTGTAGAGCTTTCTTTTTGGTGCTTATGTTTTCTTTGTTCCTCTTGCTGTACTGTGCCAAATTCCTTTTGCGTGTGGATTTCTTTCTTTCTTTCATTTTATTTATTTATTTGTTTTGCAGATTTTTTTTTTCTATTGAGACTTTCTGTTTTTCTTCTTTATACAATCAGGAGATATGTTAACTTTCTTTGTAGTTACCAGGAAATGTGCCTCGCTTCCCACACCATTCAAAAGTTCCATATCCATTCCATTTATTGCCTCTTTTGTTTTGATGTTGTTGTCATTTACAGACTGACCTCCCTGGTTCCCTGTTGTAGTTCTTTTGGTTTTGGAAAACCCTTGAGAATTCTTTTCCTTAGCTGTTACCTGGCTGGTACAAACTTGCATCCTAAATTCAGTCTGTGATCTGGTTCTTAATCTCTGACTGAAGAACTCTTCAATAATTCTTTGGTTTGGCTTTTGGTTGGATTTTTACATGTTTCCTTATTTGACACTTGGCTTGGCTTAATTTATGTTTATCTGGAAATGTCCTAATTTCACCATCATATTTGAATGAGAGTTTTGTAGGATATATTATTCTTGGTTGCCATTTTTATTCTTTCAAGGTTTTATATATATCATCACATTGCTTTCTTGCCTGTGTGGTTTCTGACAGATAATCAGGGCTTAGTCCTGTTGTTTCTTCTTTCTATGTGACTTTTCTTTTTCTCAAACTGCTGTCAGATTTTTTTTCTTTGTCTTTGGTGTTAGTGAGTGGGATTATGCTATTCCTTGGTGTGTTTCTTTTAGGATCTATCCTATGTGTGTTTCATTGAGCTTTTTGGTTGGCCCACTTTTCATCTTTCATGATATTTGGGAAGTTCCTCTCAGCAATTCTTCAATGATCTTCTCTGTGTTTTCCATTTTTTCCCTATTAGTACTTTGCTTGCAAATATTTGCTTTTGTATCCCACATAATTCTCAGGGTTTCTTCAGTTTTCTCAGTTCTCTTTTCTGATTTTTCTTGAAACAGAATTACATCCAAGTGTTTGTCTTCAATTTTGCTGATTCTGCTTTCCATCATTTCACATTTGCTTCTTAGCCCTTATCTGACATGGTCCATTTCTGAATTCTTGTTATTCCTCTTTTGGATTTCTAATCTTTGTTTTTGTATGATATCTAGTTGCAAATTTATTTTGGCATTTTTCTCCTGTATTATTGTACTGAATCATTCTGTGAATTTTTCTGCCTTTTCCATGCATTGGTCTTGTTTTCCCCTAATTTTTGTCTGCTTTTTGTTCAACTCTTGGATATTTCTGAATACTAAAGATTTGAACTCCCTTTCAGATAATTCTAGTGTTTTTTTGTGATCTAAAATCATCTGGTGATTTATTTTGGATGCCTGCTAAAACCATCTTGTCCTTTTTTCTGTTTTTGATTTTTGATAATGTCTGCTCTCTTTGGGCTGTTCAGTAGTTATTTTCTTAGTTTACTGATTGTAGATCTGTTTGTTTCTTCCTGTCTTTTTGTTTTATTTGATTACGTCATAACAGGTGGGCTGTGAATTCCTTGTTTGCTCATCTGTGGTCACAATACTTTTCACTACCTTGTCCAATGGGCAGGGCCAGTCACTCAGCTGTGGTCAACATGGCAGTTCCAGTTGAAGGGTGGGTGCTGAGGTGAGTTGTTGGTGACATGTCTGCGGAAATAGGATGGGCAAGGAATCAGTTCTGGGCGTGTTCTGGTAGGTGGTGTCTGTGCTGTTTGGGGATGTGATGTTCACCAATTGGTGCAGGTAGGCAGCAGATATGCATCTCAGTAAGAGCTCCCTGAAGTTTCTTTAAAGGACTCCCTGACCCTGATCTCCAGTGTGAGTAAGGCAAATCTAAGAGCAACAGGCACTGTGCTTCCCAACCAGTGGACTCAAGGCAATTGGCCAAATAGTGTCAGAGGTAGAGCAGTGGGGAGAAGATAAGAATTGGGAAAGTGTGTCTTACTAGTTACTGAGTACTTTCTCTTCCACTGGGATTACTGTGAAGCTACTTTCCTGAGGTCCTTATCAGCCAATACCCAACAGGAGGCTGTGATGGCAAATCTGTACTATAGTAGCTGGTAGAGGGCTTCTGCTTGTATTGCTTCCTACTCTCTTTTCTCTTACCCCCTTTGATGTTTGGCTGAGTTCTTTATCTCTTCATTTGACACTTTGGTTTCAAGCTTGGCATTTGTCTCTGTTTCACTTAGTTTTTTGGATCTTTGCTGTGGTGAAAGAGTGAGCCCTTCTGTCTTTGGTGCCATGGTGGCTGGAACTCAGGGTTATATACTGTCACCACATCTATTCAATCTGTATGTTGAAGAAATAATTCAAGAAGCCAACTATATGAAGAATGAGGCATCAGAACAGGAGGAAGACTCATTAACAAGTTGTGTTATGCAGATGACACAACCTTGCTTGTGGAAAGTGAAGAGGACTTGAAGCACTTACTGATGAAGATCAAAGAAAGACCATAGCCTTGAGAATGGATTACACCTCAACATGAAGAAAATAAGATTCCTTACAACTTGACCAGTAAGAAACATCATGACACAAGGTTTGACAACTAAGTCCACAAACTTAATTGTTCTAAGTGCTATGTAACTCATTGCTGAATATCACTGTGGTTGACTTGAAAGCACTCCCCTTGGGAAGCTATGCACCAATGCCAGCACCTAGTCCACCCTTCAAAGCAATTTTGTAACTCTTTCTGGAATGACCATTGTGCAGGGTGGCAAGGTGGCAAGACTGTGGACTTAATTACATAGTTACCTATGAGGGAGTTTTTAGCCAGTTAACTTCAAAGGTGACTGAAGTGATATTCAGCAATGAGGTATGCAGCACTTTTCCTAGGACAAGTTCACAAACTTGTCAGACCTTCTAAATAGGGAAAGGACTGAAATTGTCAAGGATTTTTGTTTTGTTTTACTTGGATACACAAATAACACCCATGGAAGCAAGAGCCAAGAAATCAAACAATTTATTGCAACAAGCAAATAGGCTGCAAATGACCTATTTAAAGTACTAAAAAGGAGGATGTCACCTTGAAGACTAAAACATGCCTTATCCAAGCAATGGTGTTTTCAGTCACCACATTTTCATGTGAAAGCTGGGTGGTGAAGAGAAGACCATAGAGGAGTTGATACTTTTGAATTGTGGTTCTGCAGAAGAATATTGAATATACCATAGACTGAGAAAAGAATGAACAGATCTATTTTGGAAGAAGGATAACTGGAATGTTCCTTAGAGGTAAGGATGGCTAGACTATGTCTCACATACTTTGGATATGTTGTTAGGAGGGATCAGTTTCTTCAGGAGGATATCATGATCGATAAAGCAGAAGGACAACAAAAAGAAGAAAGACCCTTATTCACTGTAAGTTGAATCAACTCAGTGCACTTAATAACAATAATAACAACAACAATTAGTGCCTATTACCAGCTTTAGGATCCCTAACCTGATGCTGCTTGCTCATGACAGAGAAGAAGATACACTGTATGCAGTTTAAATAGACATTCTTCCTTACACTGCACTGCTTTAGAGGAAAAAAAAAATTTACACAGAGGTCGTTATTTTTATAAGGCTTTTAAAGATATCTTACACATACCACACAAGTCATCCATCTACAGTGTACAACTGAATGCCCTTTTGTATATTCAGGGTTGTGCAGTTATTGCCATAATCAATTTTAGAACATTTTCACCAAGTAAAAGTGAGAGGACCCCAAACAATACAATTTCTTATTAAAGATATTTTATGCTTTTAGAGTAATGTATTAGAGATGTTCTCCTCTAGTTTAGTCATTAGACACATAATATAAAGATGACAAAAATGTAACATAAACTACATTTATGAATTATCAGCTTATTTAAATGTATTTATGTGTATTAAATTCAGTGAACTAGTTGTTGTTAGGCATTGTCAAGTTGGTTCTCACTTAAAGGTATCCTATAAAACCAAACCACTGCCTGATCCTGAACCACCTTCAAAAACATCATTATACTTGAGCCCACTATTGAAGCTACTTTGTCAATGTATGTGTTTGAAAGTCTCTTTTTTCCAATGGTCATCTATTTACACAGACATTGCTATTTAACTCCAACTGCTGTCCCCACAAGGTGACAGCGCATTTCCTCATTTCCACCCTATTTTTCCTGTGTCCATTCAACCAGCTCCTATCCCCCTATGCCCGTCTATCTCATCTCTGGACAGGAGCTGCCTGATTAGTTTCAGGTATCTACTCAAGGCAAAAATCACACTCCTCACCAGTATGATTTTATGTTGATGAATCTCCATTTTATCATTCGTGATGACCTTCTCCAAGAACTGATCACTTCTGCTAACATGTCCAAAATAAGTGAAAAGTAGTCTCTCCATCCTTGCTTCTAAGGAGCATTGTAACTGTACTACTTCCAGGATAGATTTATTCATTCTTTTGGTAATCTATAATATATTTAATGTTCTTGGCCATCACTATAATTCAAAAGCATCAATTCTTCCATCTTTATAATTCATTGCCCAGCTTTCCCACGCATTGGAGGCAATTGAAATCACTATGGCTTGGGTCAGATACATCTTAGTCTTCAAGTTGGCATACTCACTTTTCAACACCTTTAAGCAGTCTTTTGCAACAGATTCGCCCAGTGTGATGTGTTTGTGATTTCCTGGCTGCTGCTTCCACAGGTGTTGATTGTGGATCCAGGCAAAATGAAAGTTTTGACAACTTCTGTCATTACTCTGTTTATCATAATGTTGTGCATTAGTCTGGTTGTAAGGATTACTGTTTTCTTCTTGTTGAGATGTAATCTATACTAAAGGCTATCAGTATACAGATTGAATAAGTACAGTGAAAGTATGGAACCCTAACACACACCTTTTCTCACTTTAAACCATGCAATATCTCCTTGTTCTGTCTGAAAGCCTTGATATACAGACAGATTCCTCTTGAAAAAAATTAAGCGTTCCTGTTTTCTGCATTGTTTTCCATAATCTTTTATGTGAAAGAATAATCGTACTAAAACAGAAAATAATGCAAATAGAACTGATAAAACAACAGTTACAGAATGGTACACATACAGCTTTTGTTTTTTGATTCAAAGTTATCAGTGATCAAATTCACATAATTTTTAAACTTTAGAAAATATCTGAATATCATGAAGAAATAATTGCCAGTTTTTCTAACATTTCAAGAAGCACCAAGAAATACAAAGACTTCCACACCCCCAAGAGATGCTGAGTTACTTGTCTTCTTTGGGGAGACAGGAACACCCTTTAAAGCTATATTTATTTGATTATTTATTTATTAGCTTCCCAGACAATTCCAGTCTGCACCCAAGGTTGAGACGCTGCTGTTTTTTTGTTTGCTTTCTTGCAAGCAAAAATATTATTGAGGCTTGAGAAGGAAATTGGACAAACCGAGCCTAAAAGTAGGATCAAACTCATGTGCCTGACATTAATAATAGAGCAGCTCTGATAGAGCAACTCTTATGGATGAGGCGAAGGGGAGAGACTTGACTTTCTATTCACACTTTGGATAAAATTTAAATTGGTTTAATAAAAATAAAAATTTATTCTTACTTTTAATGATATTGTATAAAAAACCCTAATTCTACATTCCTCCCACATCAATCAATTTTCCCTGTTGTTTTTTATTACTCAGGTTCTATAGGGTAGCAGTAGTAGTTAGAGATAGCAAAATGCATTGAGGAACCAGTTGCACTGAGAACTTTTGCATCCCGCTACGTCTCATTTTCTCATCTGTAAAATCAAGGTGATAGTAGCTGAACATGTAGCACATACAGTTGTTGTGATAATTAAATACAAAAATTTAATAGAGCATTTAAATACAGTGCCCAAATAATTTCAAATGATACTTAGATATATTCCTCCAGCACACAGAACTTAGTTTCCCTCTGCTGTGTGTAGGATGTACTTAGTAAACTTACAAAGAAAAAAGTATTAACTTTATTTGCAGAAACACGGTGAGCAATCTTGCTTGCTTTAATGCTATCGTCTCCCAAAAATAGTGAAATTTTTTAAATGTTATTTAGACTACATCACCAAGCCACTTAAAACTTTGCAGTGGCTTCCTTTTCTACTTACAATCAAATCTAAACTTGTTTCCATAGCTTTCTAAACTCCATTGTCTCATCCTTAACTACCTCTTTAGTGGATGCCTCATCCCTCTCGCCTCACGGCAATCTGGTCGTCTTAGTAGAACTCATTCAAGATTTTTCTGCTTTGGTTAGTTTATCCTTGGCATCTCCTTGATCTTGCCGCAGTTGATATCCTCATACATTTGCTCGTGTGGCCTCTTCAAAGATGCCTTCCAAGGTCATCTAAAAACGTATTCCAATCCACCACTTCTGGCCATTTTACCTAGTGTATTTCCTTCAGAGTCTACTATACCATGAAATTTTCTTGATTATTTGTTTATTTACGTGCTTTCTGTCTCTAACCCATTATTGAAAAGGTTATTCTATGAGAGCAGGGACACTGCCTGTTTTGTTAAATGCATATTCCAAGTCCCTAGAGCCTGGCAGGGAAAACAATCATATGTTGAATAAATAATAAATGACTGGGTAAATAGTTGAACATACAGCATGTTTTTCATGTATTTTAGGGGTAACAAAGAATAAATTTTTTTGAACTAAGAGAATCTCATATATTCTAAACACCTATTAGCCTCTGGTCTTCACTAGCCTTTTTATTCTGTATAAATTTTTATATTCAACCTTTACACTTAGCACAATTTACTCCTGATCGAGCACTGACTGTAGACTGCTACTTGACAGCCACTGGAGCATAGAATTAATAATGTGGCAAAGACCAAGACTCCACAACAGGATGGTGTCCTAAACTGACTCTTCTGTCAAGCCATGTGATTCCTATAACACTTACCATATTTTCTCAGATCTACTGAAACCTTTAAGTGGTTTTTCTTATAATGAAATTGAAGTTCTCTTCTGAGTCAATCTAATTGATTAGGATTTAATACGGCTAGCTATCAATAACCATCTCTCTAGGACAGTTTTGCATACTGATTTCTTTCCCCTTATTTCTGACAATGTTGACTGCAAGTCTCCTTAATTCAGATGTGGTATATCCCATACTGTTGATGCACCCAGTGCACCATGCTATAACCCATTGGTTCAGACAGGCTTGATCACATAGCATGGGATGCTAGCTATTAAATAAAGACTTTCTTCTTCTCTTTCCACTAAAGCCTATGTCTGAGGTCAGCCCCTATGTATGAGGTCAGGGTAAAGAACATTGACATTGTAAACTCTATTTAAAGTATGCCATAAAAATGAGATATTTAAAATTAGTAAGCAAATCATCTTTATGTGTAGATCATAGAACACAGTGATAGAAATTAGTAGGCTATAAACAATTGAGCCACTGGAGCCACTTGTAAGTGGTTTTTCTTATAGTGAGATTGAACTTTGTCTTACTGTGATGGCTTACGTGTTGTTTTGATGCTGGAAGCTATGCCACTGGTATTTAAAGCACCAGTTCAGCCATCTGTGATAGACAGGCTTCAGCAGAGATTCTAGACTAAAGAAGACTAGGAAGAAGGATCTGGCAGTCTACCTCCAAAACAGTTGGCCAGAATGTGGGGCTAACATGGCCACATAAGCAGACTCATCCTCTGATCTCTCTAACAACAAGGACACACACACACACACACACACACACACAAATAACAAGTTATAAAAGGATGTACTCGGAGCCTAGATCATCACAGGGAAGCTGGAGGCATGAACTGGCTAACACAGAGGGGAGTATGGGTGCAGATGGGCCAAATGAGCACTCCCCAGGAAGATATTTGCACCAGTACTGCAAACAAAGCCAGCACCAGGGAACACAGCCACACCAGGAACTCAGTTAAATCAGGAAAGCACATTTCTCAGTGGAGAAATCAAGCCTCAGAGAGACACACCAACAGAACTGTGATATTCTCCCATCTGAATGCCAAAAGACAAGTTTAGATGGTTGCATATGGATCAAAACGTTTTCTTTGGGGCACAAAATCTCTCTGTCTCCATCAGGTGCCCCCCTCCCTTCTTTTCTGTGCTGTGCCAGCTGCTTGACCCTGACACAGTACCTAAAGTGGCAGTCAGAATTTAACAAAGGAAGCTGGGGGCAGAAGTCAGTAGTTTACTTAGGCTAAGATCCACAGAATGCTCACCTTTTATGGGTGTGGGTGGGTACCTTGCCTCTCACAGCTTGTACAAATGGCAACATGAGCCTCACGGACACTGCACAATTGGGGGCCATCTGACTGGGTTCCTGGGCTGAAGACACACAAGGAGAGTAAACTAATGCTGGAGTCCTCATGCCTGGTTACAGGACAAACCACCCAGTAATAGGATTTCAAAATTTCTGTAGCTTTAATCAATAAAACAGCACATGATTCCTATGCTTCAACACTTTAAAAACCAAATATATATATGTGTCTGTGTGTATATATATATGTACAGAGGTAGATATAAATACAGTTATACAAATATAATTAGTTCAGAACACAATATTGAGATTAAAATAATCTTTTATAGGCTTGGAGGCAACAATGAATTTCAAAACATTTAAAACAGAACACTACCACAGCTTAAGAAAACTCCCAAAGAAAAGAATTAAAAAGCTTTCCAGATGAAGAATTCTTGCAACTTTCAGAAGCAGAATACAAAAGAGTTGTGTTTTGAGCCCTCATAGACATTAAATGACCTGTAATAGAACAGGTCACTGAAAAGTTAAGCAGGCCACAGAAATGTTTGAGAGAAAAGATCTGAAATACAGCAGATTAACAATAAAATTAATGACTGAGACAATTCAGTAGAAAGCCAAAGTAGCAGAATCAAGGCAATAGAATGCAGAATTGGTCAAATTGAAAATAAAGCAACTGACACCAGAGTATTGCAAAAAAATCAGACAAAAGATTTTAAGAAAAACAAACATTCACTGAGAGTCACATGGGACTCTATCAAGAGGAATAATCTACAGTTGGAGTTCCAGAACACAAAGGGATGCCAGAAAATACAGAGAAAATTGTTGAGGATGTCTCAATAGAAAATTCCCCTGATGTTATGAAAGACCAGAAAGTCTCTGTGTAAGATGGTCATGGAAGTCTACACAAACTTGACCTAAAAAGAAAAACACTAAGACATATTACCATCAGATTTAACAGAATTAAGGATAAGGGCAACATTTGGCAACTACAAACCAGATTAACATCTACTTTCCATAATCTACAGGGTACTACAAAATATCAACAAGAAAAAGGCAAAAACTCAATTAAACAATGGGCAAAGGAGTTGGACAGACACTTCACCAAAGAAGACATCTAGGCAGCCAAAAGACACATGAGGAAATGTTCACGATCGTTAGCTATCAGAGAAATCCAAATCAAAACTACAATGAGACACCATCTCACCTCCCAACAAGGTTGTCAATAATACAGAAAACAGAAAACAACAAATGCTGGAGAGGCTGTGGAGAGACTGGAATTCTTCTATATTGCTGGTAGGAATGCAAAATTGAACAACTTCTTTGGAAAGCAATTTGGTGTTTTCTCAAAAAGCTACAAATAAAAAGTATCATATGATCCAGCAATCCTACTGCTTGGAATACATCTTACAGAAATAAGGGCTGTCATACGAAGAGATACATGCACACAAATGTTTATTGCAGCACAGAAAACAACAGCAAAAAGATGGAATCAACCTAGGTGCCCCTCAATAGATGAATGGATAAACAAACTACGGTAAATGTACACAATAGAACACTACACAATGATAAAAAACAATGATGATTTTAGGAAACATCTCATAACGTGGTTTCGACTAGAAGACATTATGCTGAGTGAAATCAGTCAGCTGCAAAAGGACAAGCATTGTATGAGACCACTATTATGAGGACTCAAGAAAGGACTTATGCACAGAAGAAAAGACTTTCTGATGGTCACAAAGGTGGGGAGGGAGAGAGAAAGTTGGTCATAGATTAGATAGTCAATAGGAATTTGGTCAGGCGAAACAAGAAGGCAGGTCAGAATAATCGGACTACACTATAAACAAAAAGATTTCTGAATTCAACCCATCTCAAAGCACAGAGTAGCGGAGACAGGGGTCTGGGAACCATGTTTTCAGGGGACGTCAACACTAGTTGGCATAGTTAGTATTATGTTAAGAGAGTCTTCTGCATCTCATGTTGGTGAGTGGTATCTGGTGTCCTAAAGCCAGCAAGTTGCCATCCGAGGAACATCAACTGGTCCCAATCCACTTGGAACAGATGATGACACAAAACATCAAAGACATCAGTTGAAAGGAGCCCTGGAGACATAAGGCCCCATATGACTGGAAGACTACATCAGCATGATACCAGAAGAACCAGATGGTGCCTAGCCACCAGTAAAGACAGCCTTGATAGGGAACACAATGTACAGTCCCTGATGTAGCATGAGAAAAAAAGATGTGAAGATGAATAACTCTACTAAAAGACCAGAACTGATGGTCTGACAACCTGGAGAGCACCTGCAAGCACCGCCCCTATACTTGCTGCTGCCCCAGACCTGAAACCAGTGCTATGGTTGACACTTCAGACAAAGAACAGACTGGACTTGGGGACACAGAATGAGCATGTTGTGTGTATACTTCATGGTTTTACACATTTATAGGAGACTGCCCTACTGGTTTCCTTCTAGAAAGGAGAGAAGGGGAAAGGAGGGGGAGGGAAAGGAGGGGAGGGGAGATGACATGTGTTCATTAGGAGGATACTAGAAGTAGAGTGAAAAGTAGGAATGTGTTATCACAGGGTAAGAAGAGCAGATAGAGTTGCAGAGAGGTGGCCATGCAAAATTGACGTGGATTGTATACTTTCACCTAATCATAATTTTTAAAAAATAAAAAAATAGAATTAGGGCAAAGTTTTAATGCTTCAAAATGTACACACACATAAAATGTAAAGATGTCAGTCTCAAAGAATTAGCTCTAATTATTCAGTTGGAACAATATTGGCACAGAGGTAATCGGAAGACATATATAAAGCCTTGAAGGAAAAAAACTGCAAATCAAGGATTACATATCTAGCATAACTGTCTCTCAGATATGACGGCAAAATTAGGACATTCTCAGATAAACAGAAGTTTAGAGAATTTGCAAAAACCAAACCAAAATTACAAGAAATTCTGAAGGAATTTCTGAAGGAATTTCTTTGACTAGAAAGTCAGTAAGATTGACATATAGTCATAAATACATGACAGTACAAAGCACTCACATAGCAACATGAACAGAGAATCCAAAAAATAAAGCCAAACTACCATACTAAAAATAGGGAAAAAGACATTTCAGTAAGTAAATGATAAGAACATTATGTTATAAGAGTGATAAATTAATACATTAACATCTCTTTCAGATGGAGAGGAAGCTAAGGAGATGAAATAAAATTAAAGACTGCTTTAAACTTAGAATGCTAGGAGTAAACATAAGAGTAGCCACAAAGAGAACTATCAATCTTCCACATCAAAATCAAGAAGTCGCAGCAGTTTTAAAACCAACAACAATAGAAATGTTGAAAATGAAATCCACAGAGAATAATGACTCAACACATAAAATTAAGTGGAACAAAGAATGTCTCAACAACTCACCAAAAAAGTAATCAGAATGACACCACTGAATTCATCATATCAATAATTACATTGAA
Organism: Heterohyrax brucei; assembly: GCA_028571685.1. Taxonomy (NCBI): domain Eukaryota; kingdom Metazoa; phylum Chordata; class Mammalia; order Hyracoidea; family Procaviidae; genus Heterohyrax; species Heterohyrax brucei. The sequence continues at coordinate 136,734,609 of CM053150.1, forward strand.
CGTAAATGGATTAAATGTACCAATAAAGAGACAAAGATTAACAGAATGCCTGAGAGAACATGACCTGTCCACACACTACTTACGGGAGACTCACCTTAGACTTAAAGATACAAATAAGCTGAAACTCAAAAGATGGAAAAATACATACTAAGGTAACAACATTCTAAAAAGAACAAGTGTGGCAATATTAATTTCAGATAAAATAGACCTTAAATAAAATCCATCACGCTGGACAAAGAAGGTCACTGTATACTGCCTAAAGGGTCAGCACATCAGAAGGACATTACTGTATTGAATATTTACACACCCAACAATAGAGCTCCTAAATACGTCCAATGAACTCTAAAATCAATGAAAAGTGAGATAGATAGTTCCACAGTAACAGTATGAGTCTTAACTACACCACTTGCAGTGATGGACAGAACTACTAGAAAGACGTTCAATAAAGACACAGAAGACTCGAATGCCACAATCAACCAAAAACACCTCGTAGACATACACAGAACACTTCACTCATCAACAGACAAGTATAACTTCTTTGCCAATGTACGTGGAACATTTTCCAGAATAGACCACATATTAGGCCATAAAGCAAGTCTTAACAATATCCAAAACATTGAAATATTGCACAGCTTCTCAAACCAGAAAGCCATAGAAATCAAAATCAACAGTAGAAAAAGCAAGTGCCAAAAATTAAACACTTGGAAACTGAACAACACAGCGCTCAAATGCTTTTGGGTTTTAGAAGAAATCAACAATGGAATAAACAAATTCATAGGACCAAATGAAAATTAAAACACATCCTATTAGGACCTATAGGACATAGCAGAAGCAAAGCTCAGAGGTCAGTTTATCTCAATAAATGCACACATCCAAAAATAAGAAAGGACCCAAATCAAAGTCTTAACCCTTAACTTGAACATGTAGAAAGAGAGCAATGAAAGAACCCCTCAAACACCAGAAGAAAGGAGATACTAAAAATCAGAACAGATATAAATGAATTAGAGACTAGAAAAACAAATCAAAAGAGTTAGCAAGACCAAAATCTGGTATTCTGAAAAGATTAATGAAATCAAAAAAACACTGGATAAACTGACATACACTCAAAAAAATAGGAAAGCAAACAAATAACTTGAATAAGATGTGAGACAGGAGATATCACAACTGGCTCAACTGCAATTTAAAAAAATCATATCAAAATGCCATGAAAAATTGTACTCCAATAAATTTGAAAGCACAGAGGAAATGGACAAATTTCTAAAAAGAAAATGCCTGCCAAATGAACATAATCAGAAGCAGAACTTAATAAACCTACTACACAAGAGGTGATTGAAAAGATAAAAATACTCTCAGTCAAAAAAGTCCTGGCCCAGATGACTTCACTGCAGAATGGTACCAAACTTTGAAAGAGGAGTTAATCACCACTATTACTAAAGGTATTTCATTTGCATGGAAAAGGAGGGAATCCATCCATATTCATTATATGAAGCTAGAATAACCCTGACAACAGAATCTGGTAAAGAGTGCACAAAAAAAGAAAATTAAAGACCAATATCTCTCATGAACTTAGATGCAAAAATCATCAACCAAATTCTAAACAATAGAATCTGACAACATATTAAAAATAATAATTCTCAATGATCAAGTAGGATGCATACCAGGGATGCAGGGATGATTCAGTATTAGAAAAACAAGCAATGTAATCAGGCACATGAATAAAACAAAAGATAAGAATCATCTGATTATATCAACTGACACTTGATTCTATCAACTAACACTGAATCATGTTAAGAACTCAGCAGAATAAGAATAGAAAGGAAACTTCTCAACATAATAAGGGCATCTATGCAAAACCACCAGCCAACATCATCCTAAATGGAGAGAGATTGAAATCATTCCCTGTGAGAACAGGAACCAGACAAGGATGTATATTATTACCACTTTTATTCAGCATTGTGCTGAAAGTCCTAGCCATAGTAATTAGACAAGATAAACAAATAAAGGGCATCTACACCAGTAAGGACAAAGTAAAAAAATGTCTATCTGCAGATTATATGCTCCTGTGAACAGAAAACCCTAAAGAATCTACAAAGAAGCCACTGGATCTAATAGAAGAGGTCAGTAAACTATCAGAATATAAAGTAAACATGAATAAATCAGTTTACTTCCTTTACACTAATAAAGAGATCATCAAAGAAGAAATTGCCAAATCAGTATTACCCACGGTTGCCACCAAGAAGATAAAATACTTAGGAATAAATCTAAGCAGAGACCTAAACAAAATGATTACAAGACTCTACTGTAAGAGATCAAAAGAGATAGAAAATTTTTAAGAGGAGAAACCTACCCTGCTTGTGGATAGGAAGATTTATCATCATGAAAGTGTCTATTCGCCCAAATTGACCTATACATACAATGCAATCCCAGTAAAAATTCCGAAGTCTTTTTTTTTTTTAATGAGTTGGGGAAACAAGTCTTGAACTTCATAGGTCAAAGTAAGAAGCCCAGATAAGTAAAGTATTATTGAAGAAGATGAACAAAGTAGAAGGTCTCACACCACCTGACTTGAGAAGCTATTACACTGCCACAGTAGTTAAAACAGCCTGATACTTGTACAAAAATAGATACATAGATCTATGGAACAGGAGAGAGATTCCAAATACAGTTCCATCCACCTAGGAGCAGCTGATACTCAACAAAGCCCTAAGATTTGTGAACTGGGAGTAAAAGAGTCTTTTCTCCAAGTTGTGTTGGTAAAACTGAATATCCATCTATAAAAAATTAATCAGACTCTTGGGCCCCACTTCCAGAGATTCTGACTAGGTAGGTCCAAGGAAAGACTTGTGAATCTGTATTTCACAAAACTTTCAGATGATTCTGATGTACCCAAAAAACAAACCAGCTGCTCTTTGGTCAATTCCTATTCACAGTGACTCTATGGGATGCGGTAGAACTACCAAATAGAGTTTCCAAAGAGCAGCTGGTGGACTCAAACTGCTGATCTTTTGTTTTTGGATAGCAGCTGTAGCACTTAACCACTATGCCACCAGGGTCTCTGATTCAGAGATGGCTGGCCCTAAAACACCTCTTGAGAAATACTGGTCCAGATAGTATCTTGTCCTGACTATTTCCTTAAGCTTGAGTAAGCTACTTTAAGTGCCTTCACATAGAGGGTATATAATAAATTGTGGTTACTTTCATCACTGATGTGGGTTTTGTCACTGCTATTGTTGCTATTTGTGTATGTGTGTTCCTGTTATTCACATGGTTTATATTTATACACCCTGTTGATTCATACTGGATTCATAACTTAACTCTTTGGAACTTCTCTTTCCTCACCAGTGGAACAGAAAGGCAAATATCTAACTTAATTGTCAGTTGTAATGTTGAATGCTAAGACTTTTCAATTATCCAAGGGTATGTTTTTTGCTTTTTTCCAGCTCCCAATTACTTTTGCATAAATTCACATACATCAAGGTGTTTTAGATGAGGCCCCGTCCCATATACTATAGCTTTTTGGTGGCCAGATAATGTTGTAAGCTGAGATGAAGGCAGTTTGGGGGCCATTCACTGAAGAAGCACATAGAATTCCATCCTTCAGTTTCTACTGCAGGAAGCAGAGTAAAAAGAATATTGAGTTGGGTGTCAGGAATCCTGGGTACAACTGCAACTCCAACTGGCTCTATCTACACGCAGACATAGAGCACACACCTTTGCTTTTCTACAGTAATCAATAATGATACTCAACATTGCAAAACTATATCCCAAAAGAATTAAATCTAGATTTAAACATAAAAACAAGAATCAGGACTCATATCTCACACCATGCATATAAAACTAAACCAAAATGAATCATAGACCTAAATATTAAACCTTAAACAATAAGGTTTGGCTGCTATTCAGCTGAACAAGGGAACACTGCATGATTTAAAGTCAGGAAAAATGTGTGTCAGGGTTGTATCCTTTTACCATAACTTTTTAATCTGTATGCCAACCAAATAATCCGAGACGCTGGACTATATGAAGAAGAACAAGGCATCAGGATTGGAGGATGACTCATTAATAACCTGCATTACACAGACCACACACCTTACTTGCTGGAAGTGAAAAAGATTTGAAACACTCACTGATGAAGATCAAAGACCACAGCCATCAGTACGGAGTGCACCTCAACATCAACAAAAACATCCTCACAACTGGACCAGTAAGCAACATCGTCATAAATGGAGAAAGAATTGAGGTTGTCAAGGATTTCATTTTGCTTGGGTCTACAACCAACACCCATGGAAGCAGCAGTCAAGAAGTCAAAACACACATTACACTGGGAAAATCTGCTACAAAGAATCTCTTTCAAGTATTGAAAAGTAAAGATGTCACCTTGAAGACTAAGGTGCACCTGACCCAAGCCATGGTATTTTCAGTCACATCATATGCATGAGAAAAGTCAATGAACAAAGAAGACAAAAGAAGAATTGATGTCTTTGAATTGTGGTGTTGAAGATGGTTGAATGTACTGTGAACTGCCCAAAGAACAAACAGATCTGTTCTGGAAGAAGTACAACTAGAGCGCTCCTTGGATAAGTTGTTAAGAGGATCAGTTTCTAAAGAAGCACATCATGCTTGGTAGAGTGGAGAGTCAGCAAAAAAGAGGAAGACCCTCAATGAGATGTGTTGACACAGTGGCCACAACAATGGCCTTAAGCATAAAGATGATTGTGGACACGGTGCAAGACTGGGTGGTGTTTTGTTCTGTTGTTCATAGGGTTGATATGAGTTGGAAATGACTCGATGGCACCTAACAACACAACAACAAAACAATAAGGATCTTGGATAAAAAAGTAGGGACAATGTTGAGAGCCCTGATAAACTGTATAAACTACAAAATATTGCAAGCAATGCACAAACATCAAAAGAGAAAAATATTTAAGTGAGAACTCCTAAAAATGAAATAGTTATGCTCAATGAGATTTCATCAAGAGAATAAAAAGGCCACCTACAGACCTGGAAAAATTTTTTACCAAGGGTCTGATCAGTGTCTAATTTCGATTATCTACAGAGTACTTCAAAGTCTCAACAAGGAAAAAAAAAATCCAGTCAAAACATGAGCAAAGGATATGAATAAGCACTTCACCAAAGAAGACATTCAAGCAGCAAACAGATACAGGAGGAAATACTCATTAAAGAAATTCAGATCAAAACTACAATGAGGCACCTTCTCACTCCAACGAGGCTGCCATTAAATCCTAAAAACACAAAACTACAAATGTTCGAGAGGCTGTGGAGAGACTTGAACTCTTCTACTCTGCTGGTGGCAATGCAAAATGACACAACCACTCTGGAAAACAGTTTGATGATTTCTTAAAAGAATAGAGATAGAAATACCATATGATCCAACAATCCAACTGCTTGTAATATATCCTAGAGAAAGAAGGGCTGTCACACAAACAGATATATTGTTTCTGTTCATTGCAGCACTGTCCACCACAGCAAAAATGTGGAATCAACCCAAGTGCCCTTCAACAAAAGAATGGATAAACAAACTGTGGTAGATTCACACAACGGAGTACTGTACGATGATAAAGAAGATCAAAGACAATCTTTGGAAACACCTAATAAAATGTAATCATCTGGAAGACATTATGCTGGGTGAAGTCAGTGAGTTACAAAAGGACAAATACTGCATGAAACCATTATTATGAGCTCTCAGTAACAAACTAAGCACAGAAGAAAATAATCTTTGTTGGTTACCAGGGAAAGGGGTGAGAGAGACAGGTATTCAGAGATTAGATAGGAACTGGGTTAAATGAAGGAAGTGACAGCACGTACTAGAAGGGAGATCAACATTGCTGGACTATACCAAGAGCTAAAAATTTCTTATATACAACCCAACACTTCAAAGATCAGAGTAGCAGGAATGGGGGTCTGGGACAGTTCTTTCTGGGGACACCTAGGTCAGCTGGCACAACTAAGCTCTTTCTTTTTTTAAAAAATGACCTGTATCCCAACTTGGTAAGCAGCATCTTGGGTCTTCAACGCTAGCAAGCTGCCATTTAAGGAGCATCAACCAGTCCCAATCCAACTGGAACAGAGAATAACTAAGGACATCAAAGACAAAACAAAAATTCAAGCCCAGAAAACAAAAAGGGCCAAATGATCCAGAGATTATACCAGTGTGAGACCAGAAAAACTACACTGTACTCAGCCACCTCCAAGAACTGCCTTCAGAAGCAATACAAAGTCAGACTTCCTGATGTAGGGGAAAAAAATTAGTGGTGCATATCTAAAATTCAGATAAAAGATCAGACTTGATGTTCCAACTCCCTGGAGGGTTACCCTAGAGTATAGTCACTGTTCTCACCCCTATCCCAGAGGTGAAACCTGCACCAAAGACAACTCTTTAGACAAAAATTGGGCTAGACTGTAAGTCCTGAGGCTGTTAAAGCAGCTCCCCTATGGCAATGAGATGAGAGGGTGGACAGGAGGGAACAATACTAAGTTGAATGAGTATTGAAAGTACAGAGTGGAAAGATGGAATCTGCTGTTACAGGGTTGGGCTAGTAAATGGCGTTGCATAAGGATCTCTGCATGGGGTTTAATATGGCAAACTGACTTTGTTTGCAAACTTTCACTTAACCACAAAAACATTATTTTAAAAAATTGGCCAATAAAAACTTTAGAAATGTCAGTAGAATATTGTGTGATATAGTGCCAGAAGATGAGCCCATTAGGTGGGAAAGCACTCAAAATATCATTAGGGAAGGCATAATTTCTTTAAAAAGAGTGAACCTGAATGATATGGTTGAAATAAAGCTTTCCGGAGAAGAAACATCTACAAACATCTATTAATAATCAAAACATGGACTAAATAAAGTATAAATCTAGGAAAACTTGAAGTCATAAAAAATGAAACGAAACACATAACAATCCATATCTAAGGTGTTAGTTGTAATTGACTCCTATTGTCCATCTCAAGTTAGAAAATCACATGGTGTAGAATGCCAGGAATGAAAAACTGAAGATAAATGGTGTCACATTCATTGTCAAAAAGAATATTTTCAGATCTATCCTGAAGTACAAACCTGTCTGTAATAGGATAGTATCCATATATCTACAAGAAACACCAGTTAATGTAACTATTATTCAAATTTATGCATCAATCATTAATGCCAAAAATGAATAAAATGAAGATTCTTATCAATTTATGCAGTCTTAAATTGATTAAACATGTAATCAAGGACACACTGATAGGAAGTTGCAAACAAGTAGGGGTTACCAGTTGGATATTGGCGTTGGTGATAAAAACAACATCAGACACTGCATGAAAGAATTTTGCTAGACTAATAACCTTTTCATTGGAAATAATTTTCAACAACATAAAATGTGACTATACACATGGACCTCACTGGATGGAATACACAGGAACCCAAATTGTTGACACCTTTGGAAAGATATGATGGAGAATCTCAATATCTTTCAGTCAGACAATGACAGGGGTTGGCTATGGAACAAAACATTAATTGCTTGTGTACAAATTCAAGAGGAAGCTGAAAAAACTAAAACAAGTATTTGAGAAGCAAAATATGACCATGAACATAGCCCACATAAATTTGGATACAAGTTCAAGAATGGATTTGCCATGTTGGACACTAATGACTGAAGGCCAAATGAGTTGTGAGGTGACATTAAGGGCATCCATATATGAAAAAAAGTAAAGGATCATTTTAAAGATAAGGAAGAAAGCAAAGACAAAAATGGATGTCATTAGAGACTCTGAAACTTGTTTTTAAACATAGACTAGCTAAAACAAATGGAGGAAATGATGAAGTAAAAGAACTGAATGGAAGATTTCAGGAGGCAGAATCCTGAAATGGAAGAATCAAGGTGGCAGACTAAACACACATCTCCCTTAAGCCCTCTGGAAACCGAGATCTGAACTGATAATTAAACAGAGCCTTGTGGACACCTAGTGAGCCCTAGGACACGGCATAGGGCTGTTAATTTGGACTTCATATCACTAAATGAAAAACCTCCTCTTTCACTGATCCCTGCTCTTGGTGAGTGCTGGCTTTCATGAACCAAAGGTAACTCACCATTTTAACTTTTTTTTCTCTGTCTTAGCTGGCAGGCAGAGCTGGGACTTTACCAGCAGCTAATCTCAGATGCACTGCTGATGGGATTGACAGGCAAAATCACCATATTTTGAAAACCTAGTGTTGGACTCTGTGCACCTCGGCACCTTTGGCCTGTCTTTCTGCCTCTGCCATAGAATAGCCGGTACTGAGGCAGGCTGTGAGCTTGTGCAGGACACATCTTGTTCCACTGGGCAGAGGATACCCATACAGAGGCCTCAGCTGGACCTAATTCCTGGGCTAGAAGGCAGCACCTGCCTGGAAGAGATTCATTTTCCAGCAGAAAAGCAGGATTCTACACAGCATCACCTACAGCTGGTGCCTGACCGCAGAGGACAGCAGGGCAGTAGCCTTTCTGTATTTTGACCTAGTTTATACCATCTGGAGTTCGATATAGAGATGCTTACTTTGCCAGCTCGGAAGAGAGACCTATATACCAGAAAACCTTACTGACTTTGGAAATTGTCAGATACCTTTTACCTTTCATTTTAAGGCAGCCTAGAGAAACAACTGTGGTCCATCCTCACAGCATCTCTCACATCCTCTATTGACTCACATGATGAACAAAAAGCAACAAACTCTGGAGGAAAGCGTAACCAAGAAACCACCCATGGCTTCAGAAGGTCCCCAAAAGGAAGCACCATGAACTTCTCAGCTTGCTATATGCCTAGAGGGCCCGACATTCCTGTGAGGGGAGTAGCCAGTGACAGACAATGCAATTCTGTGATCCCTCCTATTAACCCTTACCCTTCCTTCACCTGTCTTGTGGCATGCTCATCATTTGTCTGAGGGAGGGATGTGAGAAACATACAGGGAAAGTCTACCCCACTGGGGATGATGCTACAGTACTTTAAGAAGGGATTTACAGGGGACTATGGAGTGACTGTGACCCCTAGATTGTTGAGAACTCTTTGTAAAATAGACTAGCCAGCTTTTAGGGTTGGGTGGCCAGCAGAAGGAAGTTTAGACATAGATGCAGTAAAAATGATGTGGACAGTTGTCACAGTAGACCAGGACACGCTGACCAGTTCCCATATATCAAAAGTTGGCTCCAATTAGTGTTGCAGCTGCCTCCATGTCTGAGAGGCCAAGTTTCTAGGGTGCCAGTGGCTAGAGCAGGGGAGTGCTCTACCCAGCCCAAAAGGCCCCAGACATCTGCAATCCCAGAGATCCTCACAGCTAAGCCAGAGGAACTCAAAACCCCATCTTATGCTCTGGCTATGGAAACAGCCTGTCCAGTAAGACCCCTGTCACCAGACTCAACCCAGGCAGGAAAGGCCAATGTAGCCCCCCCCACACCATACGGTGCTAGACTGGCCTCTCCTCCTCTTCTTGAGAGACTCTGCTCACAAGCACCCCAGACAGTTCAGATGCCACTGAGGGAAATACAGAATGAAGTAGTAAATGCTGAGGGACAGGTCACTGAATGCTGAGTTCTGACATATCCACCCTCTACTACAACAAATCTTCCTAACTAGAAACATCATACTCCATCCTATATGGAGATGCCCCAGGCCCTTATCGATCTGATTCAGTCCATAAATCAAACCCGCAATCCAAACTGGGCTAATAGCAGGCAACTTCTCTTTACTTTGTTTAATACTGAGGAAAGGCACTGAGTGAGCAAGGCTGCCACTAAATGGCTAGAGGAAAATACACCAGAGGAGTCTATAAATCCCCAGTCCTATGCCCAGAGCTCCCTGCCTCAGGAGGACCCACAGTGGGACCCAAAAAATGGAAGGGATACGGAAAAATTGATAACATACAGGGAAGCCTTGATACAGGGGATGAAAAAGGTAACCCAGAGAGTCATAAATCTAAGCAAAATAGCTGAGATTCAGCAGAAACTAGATGAGATCCCAGGAGATTTCTATAAGAGGCTGAGCAAGGCATATCACATTTACATGCCCTTTGATCCTAAGAGTCAAGAGGCACAGATGATGGTAAACACAGCTTTTATAAGCCACAGTACAAGAGATATTAAATGAAAGTTCCAAAAGCTAGAGGGATTCGCAGGCATGAATGTATCTCAGCTTCTAGAGGTTTATATAAACTGGGGATTAGAAGAGAGAAGAGAGGGGGATTAGAAGATTAAGAAAAAAAAAAAGCTGATCTCATAGCTGCCACTGTGACTCAGAGGCAGGCTCCTCCATCGGTTAGGCCAGAAGAGAGAAGAAGGGAGGGAGAGCAAAACCACCCTAAGGGGCCTCCTTTATGGCATGACCACTGTGCCATCTACTGGAAAACTGGACTTTGGAAAAATGAGTGCCCCCAGAAAAGAAACTGTGAGCTAGCTCCGAAAAAGCTGGCCTCTAAGGGGGAAGATACTGCATTGTTCAATGTAGCCGAGAACTCTCTCTTTCATGACTAAAGGAGACCTGGTTTGGGAAAAGGTCCCCCTTTGAACCCACGGTCCAAATGAAGGTAGGGGGCAAAAACTGGACTTTCACGTTGATACTGGAGCTGACCACACTGTAGCCACCAACCCTTTAGCACCCCTTTCTTCCTGCCAAACGAATACAATTGGGACAACAAAAAACTTGACCCAGCAGTTTTTCTGCCTACCGTGAAGTGATACATGAAGTGATATATGAATTTCTATATATGCCCGACTGCCCCATCCCCCTCCTGGGTCGAGATTTATTGTGGAAACTACGGGCCACCATCTCCTTCTCTGATGAAGGCCAATTAGATTCACAGCTGCCTAAGCCAGGATTAATCCTGACACTCACTGTCCCAAAAGAGGAAGAGCAGAGACTCTTCATAACAAAGCCTGTGGGAACTTTAAATCCTAAACTTATTCAGAGATAAACAGGAGTCTGGACAGAAGACAACCCTCCTGGGCTGGCAGTCAGTCAGACTCCAGAGCAAATTGAACTGCAACTAGGAACTTAGCCTACTAGTCAGAGACAGTACCCAACCCCCCCCAAGAAGCCTTAGAGGTGATTCAAATACATTTACAAACACTCAAAAAACATGACATTATTATTCCATGCAAATCTCCAAGGAACACCTCCCTCCTCCCTGTGAAGAAGCCCAGAACAAAGGACTATTGGCTAGTTCAAGATCTGAGAGCAATAAATCAGACAGCTGTGTCTTTACATTCAACGATGCCAAATCCATACACCTTACTGAGCCTATTGCTGGTGCAAGCCTCCTGGTTTACCTGTTTAGATCTAAAAGATGCATTCCTTAGTATAAGGTTGACTTCTAAGAGTTATGGATTATTTGCCTTTCAATGGGAGGACCCCCTCACAGGAGTGAAAACACAACACAGTTAGACTTGGCTCCCCCAAGGATTTACAAACTCATCCACTATTTGTGGAGAGGCTCTTGCTCGAGACCTTCATCAGTTCCCAGCACAGGATACCGGGTGTGTCCTCCTACAATATGTAGATGACCTTCTACTGGGCCATGAGACACAAGGGGTGTACTCAGGGCACAGACTTGCTCCTACAACACCTAGAGACTTGTAGATATAAGGTTTCTTGGAAGAAGGTCCAGATCTGTCAGAAACAACTAAAGTACTTGGGATTTATCCTCCAACAGGGAGAGAGGAGACTGGAGGTAGAACAAAAACAGGTTATTCAGAACATACTGACCCCAAAACTCAGTGACAGATTAGGGAATTCCTGGGAACAGTGGAGTTCTGTCACATATAGATCTCCAATTTTACAACATTAGTGAAGTCTCTGTATAAAACTACAAAAGGGGGAGAAAAGGAGCCAATAGAATGGGAAGCAGACCAGCAGAGGGCTTTTGAGAAGCTAAAAAAAGAACTACAGACAGCTCCAGCTCTGGACCTGCAAGACTTAACTAAGCCCTTTATACTGTATACGTCACAAAAAAATAAAGCAGCAGTGGGGGTTCTTACTTAAAATATAAGATCATGGAAAAGGCCACTTACGTATCTCTCCAAACAGCTTGACAGAGTCTCAAAAGGATGGCCTGCTTGCCTTAGAGCACTTGCTATATAACAGCTATGTTAGTACAGGAGGCTGATAAACTAACTATGGGACAACATGTAAAAGTTTGAGTGCCCCGTGCTGTGGTCACTCTTATGAATACTAGAGGATATCATTGGCTAACCAACGCACACCTCACAAAATACGAGGGTTTATTAAGTGAAAACCCAAGAACAATTATAGAGGATATGTCTTTCCTAACTCTGGCTACCCTACTCTCATTTGGAGAAGGGGGCCTGCCCATGACTGTGTGGAAATTATTGAGGCTGTGTAGTCAAGCTGGCCAGACCTGCTCAGTCAATTGCTGAAAGATCCAGACCTTGAGCTCTTTGTGGACAGGAGCAGTTTCATTGACTCTGGGGGAGGAGAGACGAGCTAGCTACACAGTGGTCACTCTTACTGAAGTGATCGAGAAAAGGGCTCTGCCCCAAGGAACATCTGCTCAGAGGGCCGAGCTGATAGCACTGACTCCAGCTCTAGAGCTGAGTTAAAGGTTAGAGTCTGCTGCCAATCAAGCCCAAGTGGAAGGCCCCTACACTGTCATCCTGACCATTCCCATGGCAACAAAGGTAGAAAAAAATCACTGCCTGGATCCATCACAACAGATTGAAGAGGGTGTTGCCACCTCACTGGGAGACAAAAATCAACCTGACTGACCCCTGCAAGGTGACACTGAGAATGCCAGCAACATGCCTTGCCCGAGCCACACATGCGGAGCTGGCTGGTCTACACACAGCCAAAGCTTGATGATATCCATCTTGGAATTCCTTTTAATAGGACTGTGGGCTTTGGGAAAAGAAAAAGAGTGTAGTTTGTGTATTCACACTATTAAGGTGGGACAAAAGTTAACAACTACACTGTTATTCTATAGCTTTTATAAACACAAGAGAACTGACATGGAGACTTGCTCTCATAACCAGACACAGTACTCTATATGTGACCCTGGAGAAGGTAAAGGCCCATATGTATGTTATAACCCTTCTGAGGCTCCTATGGCTATGACATTCAAAATAAGACCAAAAAACTTTTGATTCCTGAACAGAGAGAGACCTGCAGTAGCCCAAACTAAAGTAAAAGAAAATCCCAGCAAGGTGCCTGTGCCATCCCAAGTTACTTTACAAGCTTGGGCAGATGTGGTTCTCTCAGCTGACAGAGGAACTACATAAAAGAACATAAGTATATATGCCGATACTCTCCAATGTGTGATGTAGACTGCTGGCGGTGGTCATGTGTGTGGTGGGCTACTTGGAAGGACAATAGTTCAGAAAAAACCTACTTAAAGGAGAGAATAGCCTCCAAAAACTACACAGTCAATCAGTGTAACGCACTAAAATTAGTGATCACTGACCCGATAGACCCCTGATGAAAACTGGGGACAAAAGTGACATTGGGGATACATGGCACTAGACAAGATCCTAGCATTCCCATTTTTATCAAAAGACAAATTCAAAACTATCTATAAAAGATTTCTTGGGTATTTCCATTTTTCTATAAGGAGGTCATCAAATCTACACCCCAGCTTCCTCCAAATGGTAAAAACCTGTTCTTGGGATTAGCAAAAAATATAGCTCAGTCCCTGGAAGTTAATTCATGCTATGTGTGTGGAAGAACTCTGATGGGAGATCAGTGGCTGTGAAAGACAAAGAAATTACTGTCTCATGAAATCACTAATATGAAGAAGACCCCGCCTCATAATGAGGCTTTGTTAGCTCTAAAGTCTTCCATAGTAGGCCAATATTGCTTGGCTAGAGGAGAAAAGAACTTCACCACATTTGTTAGAGAGACAAAATGTTTAGGACAAAAGGCCCTAAACATCTCCACTAAGAAGGGTGAGTGGTGGGAGAAAATGAAATGAAAAGAAACCCCCTTGATAGATTTGAACACCTAAGAAGGCTGGAAAAATCCAGAGTCCAAGAGACTGGGAAGTCCCAACTGAACTATATCAGACATGTAAAAACAGAACATATATCCGGCTCCCAGACAACTGGAGTGAAAACTGTGTAATAGATGTTATAATGCCTTCCTTCTTTTTGCTGCCCCTAAAGAAGGAAAAACTTCTTAGCTATCCAGTCTCTGCCACCCTGTCTCAAAGGGGAAGGGAAATTAAAACAGGAGATTGGAAAGATAATGAGTGGGCCCCTGAGAAAATAATTCAATACTATGGACGCACCGCATGGGCATAAGATGGGTCCTGAAAATACCAAACCCCTGTTTACATGCTAAACCACATAATTAAGACTACAAACAGTACTAGAAACTATAACTAATGAAACGAGCAGAGCTCTGATGCTCATAGCACAAGAACAGTCCCAAATACAGAATGCTGTTTACCAAAACAAGCTAGCCCTAGACTACTTGCTGGCCCCAAAAGAAAGAGTGTGTGAAAAGTTCAATCTAACAAACTGTTGTCTGAAAATTAATGACCAGGGGAAAGTTATAGCAGATATAGTAAAATAAATTCAAACCTTAACTCATGTCCTGGTACAGACATGGAGCAAATAGAACCCTCAAAGTCTGTAAAGAGGATAGTTCTCGGCCTTTGGAAGAATGAAGACCCTAGTGAGAGGAGTGCTAGCCATGAAAACACTATGTCTAATTATTCCGTGCCTTCTCCCATTAACAACTGGAGCTATACACTCTATGATTGCGACCACTGTTGATCAAAACACAGCCTCACACCTGTTTTATGTGAGACACTACCGATCTCTACAAGAAAGAACAAATGGTGAGACCCAAAATTAAAAGTATGTGTGGGGTCTCAAAGGGGGGAATGACAGAGGAAGAAAAGACTTCTAAGAAGATTCCACCTAAAAAGTTCAAAAGTCCAGTTGCTTCTCTCTGGGTCAGCCCAAGGACACTCCCCCATCACCTCACAGAATTTTTTGAGATAAGCCCAGTTTCTAAGGAGAAAGTAGCTTCTTCCCATGTAACCTAATGCCAATTGCTTACCTAGTGCCTCTTTAAGTATGCTATGCCAATGAAATTGCAATATGAAAATCTGTATACTTGTAGTTGACAATTAGGAGGATATATGAAAATTCCTTTGCTTTGTTAAAACATAGAAATAGGTATGTCTGACAATAGAACAGGGTGCATGGCTATTTTTCAGACTTGAGTCTGACTGCAGCACGGCCAGCAATAAACCCTCTTCCTCCTAAAGACAAAGTGGTATTTGAGGTGTTTTCTGCTCTGCGGGCTGAACTTATCTTTTTCCTGCTACAGTTGAAACAGAAAAAGATGCTGCTGCACGGTTTAAAATCAGGAAAGGTATGTGTCAGTGTTGTGTCTTTTCACCACACTTATTTAATTTGTTTGCTGAGCGTAATATTTCAGAAGTGTGGCTACATGAAGAAGAACATGGTATCAGGATTGGAGGCTGGCACCAACTTGCTTTCTAAAAGTAAGGAGGGCTTGAAGCATTTACTGATGAAGATCAAAGACTACAGCCTTAGTATGAATTTCACTTCAACATAAAAAAAAAAAAATCCTCATCACTGGACCAGTAAGCAGCACTATGATAGATGTAGACAATATTGAAGCTGTTGCCATGAGTCGGATCCGACTTGACGGCACTTGGCTTTACTTGGCATTGAAGCTGTTGATAATTTCATTTTACTTGAATCCACAGTAAATGGCTATGGAAGCAGCAACAGAGACATCAAATGATTGTTACATATATAATTCAAAACAGTAGAAAGGGAACAGCAAAAATTCTCATCTACCAGACAAAAGGACATTATAAAGATCAGAGCATAAAGGAATAGACAATAGAAAAATAAAAGGAAAAAATCAACAAAATCGATGATAGATTATCTTAAAGAATGAACATTGACAAACTGTTAGTAAAGTTGGCAAAAGAAAAAGAGGAAGCAAATAACTCCAACAAGAAATGAAATGGGAGGACATCATAATAGACCTAATTGAAATAGAAATGTTCGTAACAGAGTACTATGAAAAATTATACCCTAGCAAATTTGAAGACTTAGGAGAAATGAATAAAATTCAAGAAATTCATTGCCTATCTAAACCAAGACAAACGGAAGTAAAAAAATCTGAACAGGCTTGTAACAAGAAAAGAAATTGAAAAGGACAAATATTGTATGAGACCTCTACAATAAGAACACAAAAACAGACTTATGCATAAAAGAAAAGACTTTGATGGCTGCAATGGAGGGGAGGGAGGGAGGGCGAGGGGGAGAAGGGTTTAGATTAGATAGTTGCGAGAAATTTAGATGCGCAAAATCGGTGATAGCACACATTAGAAACAAGAGCAATATTAAGTGGACTTCAACATAACTTGAGTACTCCTTCCATCTTAACCCAATATAGCAAGGACAGAGTAGCTGGGGCAGTGGGCAGGAGACGATGCTCTTAGGCAAAATCAAGGCCAATTGGCACAGCCAGCGTTTTGCTAAGAGGTCTCTCTGCACCCCACATTGGTGAGTGGCATCTGGGGTCTTAAAAGCTGCCAAGCTGCCATCCGAGGGCACAGCAAATGGTCCCAACTCAACAGGAACAGATGACCACTGAGAATCAAAACAACATGGGGGAAAGACAACCCAGAAGACAGAGAGACCCAGATGAGTGGGTGCCTACATCTACTTGGGACCAGAAGAATCGGATGGTGCCTGACCACCACCAGTGATAGTCGCAATGGAGCTCACAAAGTTCAGTCTCACTGGCAACACAAGAATAAAAAAGGGGTACACCCTGAGATCTCCACTAAAAGACCACAACTGATAGTCCAGTGGCTTCAGGGTTCCACTGGGAGCATGGGCCCCAGCCCTGATGCTGCCCTTCCCCATAAATCATAACGAAGGCCCACTCTTTGGACAGGAATGGATTGGACCTGGGGATGCAGAGTGACTAAATATTGGATGTCCTCTATGGTTCTATGCATCTATAAGATATCATCCTGTGGACCTCTGGCTGGAGGAAGAGGAGTGGGTGCAGAGGAGGGGAAAAAAGACTGTTGGGAGGATGAGTCATGTATGGAGCAGAGAGGAATAGTGTGCTGTCAGTGGGCAGGGAGAGCAGTGGAAGCTGCATATAGGTGGGCATGCAAATTTATATGGGAATGTACATTTTCACTCAGTCGTAATAAAAAATAAAAAGTAATTTAAAAATTAAGAAAAAAAATTTTTAAGTTGTAGCCCAAACAGTTCCACTGGAAAATTCTATCAAACATCCAAAGAGATCATACCAATAATAACTCAATATAGTAAAAAATAATTCAGAACATGGAAAAGGAAGGAATATTTTAAAATTCATTCTATGAAACCATATGTTTTGTACAGCATAACCCCATACAAAAAACAGGCAAGGACACTACAAAAAAGAAAATTACAAACATCTCTCATGAGTACATATGCAAAAATTCTAGCCAATGTAATTCTGCATCATACAAAAGAAATAGTCCATCCCAACCACATGGGACTCATACCAAGTATACAAGGACAGTTCAACATTACAAAATCAAATATAATCCACCACATAAATTTAAAAGAGGGAAGAATCATATAATCATCTCAACTGACACAGAAAAGGTATACGACAAAGTCCAACGTACATTCATGATAAAAATTCTCAAAATACAAAAATAGAAGAGAAATTCCTCAGCATAATGAAAGTATCTATACAAAACCAACAGCCAATATCATCCTCAGTGGAGAGAGGCTGCAAACATTGCCCCTAAGAATACAGACAATCAACACTTCTATTAAATATTGTTATGGAAGTCCTAGCTGGAGAAGTAAGGCAGGAAAAAGAAGTAAAGGGCATTCAAACTGGTCAGGAAGAAGTAAAACTACTTGTATTTGTGGATGATATGATACTTTAGATAGAAAACCCAAAATACTGCAAGAGAAAACTTCTGGAACTAATAGGAATACTCAGTGAACTGGCAGGATATAAGATAAATTTACATAAACCAACTGGACTCCTATACACCAATAAAGGGAATAATGCAAAGAAAATCAGGATAGCAATACCACTAACAATAGCCCCTTAAAAAAATAAAATACTTAGGAATAAATCTAATGTATAAAGCCTGTCAAGTTCATGAACTCATCCTAGAAAAAGTGCTACATACCTCACTGCTGAATGTCAGTACAGTCACCTTCAAAGTACTCCCCTTGGGAAGCTATGTACTGACACCAGTGCCTAGTCTACCCTTCAAAGCAATTTTGGTACTCTTTCCAGAATGGCCGTGAGAGCCCTCATCATATTACCCTTGATATCCTGAGTATCATCAACATGCTTTCCTTTCAATATATCCTTTATCTTCAGGTGAAAAAAAAAAAAAAAGAGTCATTGGGGGCCAGATCAGATGTGTAGGAAGGGTGTTCTAATATAGCTATTTGTTTACTAGCTAAAAATTCCCTCACAGACTGTACAATTAAGTTCACAAACTTGCTACACTGCTGCCTTGTACAATGGCCATTCCAGAAAGAGTTCCAAAATTGCTTTGAAGGATAGACTAGTTGCTGTCATTGGTGCATAACTTCCCAAGTTATTACTTCAAAGGTGACCATAGTGATATTCAGCAGTGAGATATGTAACACTTAGAACAATTAAGTTCATGGACTTAATTTTCAGACTTCATACATAAAATACCTGTAGAAAGAAACCTATAAAACACTACTACAAGACACTAAAAGCCAAGAGACCGGCATAATGAAAAAAAGCATACCATGCTCATGAATAGACACAACATTGTGAAAATACCAGTTTTATGAGAAAGCAATGAACAAGTCCAATGCAATCCCATTAGAAATATTAAGACATTCTTTAATGAGAACTCATCTTTAACTGTATACAGAAAGGGAAGAGGCCTTGGATAAGTGAAACACTACTGAAGAAGAATAAAGTAAGAGACATCACCCTATCTGACTTTAGAACGTCGGAGACAGCACTTGGCTTGGCTATATAGCTACTGTATTCAAAACAGCCTGGTACTGACACAACTACAGACACATTTACCGGTGGAACAGAATTGAGAACCAAGATGTAAATTCATCCACTTACACTCACCTGATCTCAACAAAGTCCCAAAGTCCATTAAATGTTAAAAAAAATTAACAAATTGCACAGCCAAAACCGTACGTCCATCCATAAGAATAGGAAAAAGGACCCATACCTCACACCATACACAAAAACTAATTCAAAATGAATCAAAGACCTAAATATGCAATCCAAACCCGGAAAGATCATAGAAGAAAAAGTCAATACTAGAGGCCTTAAGACACAGCATAACTAATGATACACAAACACCAGACAATAAGCTAGATAACTGTAATCTTCTAAAAAATTAAGCATTCACACATATCACAATAGTTGAACAAAAGTGTAAAAAAGGAACCCACAAACTGGGAAAAAGATGTTTTGGCTGTGACATATTTGACAAAGGTCTAATAACTAAAATCTAGAATAAAATTCAGCATGTTTGCAACAGAAAGTCAAATAATCTGTTTTAAAAAATGGACAAAGGATAGAAACAGACACTTCATCACTGACTGATCTTCCAGGAATCACAATAAAGTTTCCCAGACACAGCTGGACAAAAGTGTAGAAAAAAAATCAAACACACAGAAGAAAGATCAGACTTACTGGACTGATAGAGACTAGAGAAATCCCAAGAGTATGGCCACTGGATCCTCTTTAAATCAGTGTGAAGTCGCTCCTGAGGTTTAACCTTCAGTCAAAGTTTAGACAGGCCCATAAACACAATAATACATGCAGCTTAACCATATATATGAGGTTAAATGGGCACACCAGCCCATGGCAAGAACAAGAAAGTATAAGGGGGCAGGAAAGCTATAATGAGGAGCTTAGGGTTGACAATCAATGCCACAAAATAAAAAAGATTTACAGAACAAGTTAGTTTCTCATTAAATAATATTAATTTGTCTAAAGCACAATAAAATAAGAAACAAAAAAGAAATCAAATGACATATTGCAGTGGATAAATCTGCAAAAGACCTCTTTAAAGTATTCTAAGTTTAAAGATGTCACATTGAAGACTAAAGTGTGTCTGACTCAAGCCATGATATTTTCAATTGTCTGTATATGAAAGCTGAACAATGTATAAGGAAGACTGAGGAAGAGTTGATGCCTTAGAATTAAGGTGTTGCTTTGAAGAATGTTGACAGTATCATGGACTGCCAGAAGAACAAAAAGGTCTGTCTTGTAAAAAGTATAGTCAGGGTGCTTTTGGAAGCAGGGGCAGTAAGATTTCATCTCATGTACTTTATACATGTTGTCAGAACCAACCCTGAGAGAAGAACATCATGCTTGATAAGGGAAAGGGTCAGTTAAAAACAGTAAGACACTGTGGCTGACTGGTTGACATAGTGGCTGTAACAATAGGTTCAAACATAGCAGTGATTATGAAGATAATACAGAACTGGGTAGATTTTTGTTCTGCTGTATGTCGGATTGCTACGAGTAGGACTGACTCAATAGCACCTAATAACAACAATAAAATATTGATCTCAAAATTAGGAACTTTGGCATGGTTGATAGTTGGAGGTAACCATGACAATATATCAAATCCTTTAATAACTTGGACCACGTAATTTTTCTGAAAGTATTGATATAAGGTACTATACACCCAATGGAAAAGTATATTTCTGAATTATAGTTTAGAAAAAATATGTGTAATCACTCTTCACATCTCTCTACATCTCCACTGGTTGAATCTATAGCACCTTATTTTGCTTTATTTATTCAAATTCTATTTTCAGTAAAACTTAAACATGAATGAATTCAGATCCTGTTAACAGATTCTCATTATTCAAATGTACCAATGTAATCGCATACAGATCATGTAATCAAGAGAAATATTTTCACTAGAGAAATATAATAGTGATTTAGTTTTATGAATATTAAACCAATGTATTTTCCCTTCTTATTAATCCAGTTCTCTCCCTGCAGCCCTTTCTGCCATTAAGGCTAGACTATAAAGAGTATTACCTATGAAGAGTATGAGTGGAGTGTGCCTAGACAGCAAGTGTTTGGTATAGACGAAGTGAGGGAAATCATGTTAAACACTCTTGACATAAGTGAAGCCGTCTTGGATGCTGAACTGTTACTTCAACTCTGTGTAACCTCCTGTGACGTTTATGTGCTGTAATCTAGAGGCAATCTGGGAATACTTCCAAGCCCTTGGCCCAAACATGTGAAACAATGTATGACCGAAACTGTAAACAACTTACTTAGTTACTGTATGTTTTATTTCCTTATACTTTAAGCTACCAAAAGGGTATAAATAATAAACTTTTGCTCTGGGCTCTCAGATGGGGAAAGCCGTTAGCCCCTGATCCCAAACTGTTTCATGTCTGTCTTTTCTCAGCACTGCCTCTCCTCCACCCATGTTCGTCCGAGTGACCTCTGATCTCCGACATCTGGCGCCCAACGAAGAGTATTACCTATGAAGAGTATGAGTGGAGTGTGCCTAGATAGCAAGTGTTTGGTATAGATGAAGAAGGTAAACTAACAGAGAAGAGATGTTTTCAGTAGAGCAGGAAGTAAAGCTAGTGGAGTTTGCTTAGGCTGTAGTGTTTAGTGTAGGCAAAGTAGAAGGCAAAATAAGAGAGAAGTGCTTGACAGAATAGGTTGAAAGAAAGGTTTTTAGGCGATAGGAATATGAAAAAAAATCACTTCTGTTGTGTTGCTTCTGACTCGTAGCAACCCTATAAAACAGAGTAGGACTGACTCATAGAGTTTCCAATGAGCACCTGGTATATTTGAACTGACAATCTTTCAGTTAGCTGCTGTAGCACTTAACCACTACATCACCAAGGTTTCCAGAAGATGAGAATAAGAGGAGAACATTCAGCATTCTTTTGGACCTTCCTGATGACAGGAAATGGTAACCTAAGTGAAAGTTGCTAAGAGACCTCCAACATTTGTACCTGCCTCTTAGAAGACGACTCTTTGAATGGAGAACTGCATCAAAACAATGGAGCACCACATAGAAACAAGATGGTGATAAACACAAGTGGCATGGCATATTTCAGCAGATGAGTTGAAGGTAAATGGTACAGAAAGTATAAGGAAATCCAGTGTGTTCCAGGAGGAACACCAAAAGTAAGTGTCTGGTTCTTTGTTAGTATGCTTACAGGAGGAGGTAAATTGTTCATGTGTCAAAAACCACATTGTGATTCTTCCAGCCATTATAATACCATATACAGAAACATCATGCCTCCACAGCAAAAACATGAAAAACTAAGTAAAACAGAGACAAACATCATTCTTGGAACTGAATTGTAAAATGAAAAGATAAAGATCTGTCAAATACTGAATAGAATAAGAAACTGACAGAACTGAGAGTGAGAAGAGATAGAAACAGAAGATCTCTAGTACCTAACCCTACAAGGTTTTACCATCTTGAATTCCCTGTCAGACACTGGCAGACAGGGAGCACAGGAAAGCAGCTTCAGAGATATCCCAGCAGAAGACAAAGCACCTGGTAACCACTGACACATGCTTTCCCATTCTGCATCTTCTCCCGACTACTCTACCTCCAACACCTCCTGGATAGTTGAGGTGGCTCAGCCAGTGGGGCGTGAGCCGTCTATACCACTTGGATTTGTCTTGCCCTTGTTAGAGATCAGGGGCCAGGGAACGTGCAAAAGCAGCTTCAGGAACTCTCAGCAGGTCACAAATATGCAATAACCTTCCCCTTACTCCACCTCTGTTTCCTCTGCTTCTCTCCAGTGTCAGTCACTTTGGCCAGGAGGAAACTTATTCAGCCTCAGTTACTTGGATTCTCCTTGCTCGCACTGGCCACCTCCTAAGTGCTGTTTATCTATGGCTGGTGTTGCTTTATTCATTTCTTTGATTTATTCCACACCTCCCACCACCTCCGTGTCCTTTCTCTCAAACAACTGGCGCTATGTGCCATCTTTGCCTCTTCTTGAAAGGCTGTAACGTGTCACTCAACTTGAGATCCACTCCTCTGCACCATGAAGCTACACTGGTGGCATCCTCAGGATATACATACATATACACATATATGCATATGTATATGTATGTATATTTCCACACACATACACTCATACACACACACATTGCTTTGCTTTGTTCTATTTTGTTTCTCTTTCTGTGGCTTGGAAGTCCCTTCTAACCAGGCTGTACAGCATGGCTTAGGACCTACATTTGCAGTCCATGCATCCATATCAATGATATATCTGAGGACAGTTTTCTTTTTTTCCTTTTTTCTGTTTTTTGCTGCCTGTCTTTTTTCATTTCTAGTTCTTGACATTCTATACTTGCCTTTTTCCCTGTTTCCTGAATACTTGATACTGCACGACATCTATATACCTTCTAGCCAGGCTATATTTGCAGCCTGGGAGCCACCACCCCAGTCTTCATAGCAGCACTAGAGGGATCTCTGGAAGCCATTTTATACTTTTGTAAATTTTTATCTCGTTTTCTTAGTTTTTCTCAATTTCTCAGTTTTTCATCTCCCCACCCAAACAACAAACACCCTCAAGTCTATTTGTTTTTAGCTCCTGTTTCTGTGTACTCTTTCTTGTTTCCCTCTTCAATTTTAGCTCAACATGTCACAAAATATGCCCTCCTTCCTGCCTACTCACACCAGACACTGAATATCACACCTTCATTCAGCACAGGCATGGTGCATGCTGTCGGTCCTAGGATGTGCTATAAGCAACCCATTCCAACCACTCCCCTTCAGCTGGACCTGCCCTGCTGCAGCATAGCTGAGCAACTGGTCCCTCCCATTAGACAAGGAGGTAAAAATTAATGTGACCAAAGACAAGCAGAAAACAAGAAAATGCACAGCCCACTTGCTCTAACATATAACAAAAATAGGATAAAATAACCTGATTTACAATCAAGATACAAGGAAAATAGTTTCTGAATGCCCCAAAGAGAGCAGACAACATGAAACCACATTTTACAAAAACAGGACAGAATGGTGCCAGTACGTATCCAAAATAAAATACCAAATACTTTCCAATAGAGCAAATGTTACTACAATTACCTTACAAGGAAAGTAATGTATAACTTTTCTAATATTCAGAGTTATCTAAGAGTTGAAGCAAGACATAGACAAAGATTAGAGGAAAATTAGATAAATTTTTGGGAAAGGCAGACAAATTCATGGAGTCATTCAGTAAAACAACACAGAAACAAATGCCAAAAGAAAGTCACAATTGGAAATCATACAAAAAGAACAATAATAAGCCCAAAAGTTAAACAAGATTTCAGAAATAGTACCATCGGAGGGCTAAGGAATAGCTTTAAAATAATTGAAGACAGGATCAGTTAAATTGAAAATACTTAGAAACAACTCTGAGGAAAAACAGAAAATGCTGAAAATAATATGGGATACAAGCAAAAGCAAAAATTTGCAAGTGACCAGGGTTCCAGGACAGGGGAAGAAAATGCAAAACACAAAGAGAATCACTGAAGAACTGCTGACAGAAAACTTCCCTAAAATAGTGGGCCATCCAAGAAGTTCAATGAACCCCATATAGGTTAGATCCTAAAAGAAAACCACCAAAGCATAACATCATCACACTCTCTTAAAGCAAACACACACACACACACACACACACACACAAATCTGAAATCCCCTTGAGAAAAACAAAAAGGCACATGCAGATAAGAAACAATAATAATGTTGCTGTTGCTGTTAGGTGACACTGAGTCAGTTCCGACTCATAGACACCCTATCCACAATAGAACAAAATATTGCCTGCTCTTGCACCATGTCCACAATTGTTTTCATGCCTAAGTCCACTGTTGCGGCCACTGTGTCAATCCATCTCATCAATGGTCTTTCTCCTTTTCACTGAACCTCCACTCTACCAAGCTTGATGTCCTTCTCCAGGGACTAAAAGCTCCTGACAAAACCTCTGAAGTATGTAAGACGCAGCCTCACTATCTTTGCTTCCAAGGAGCACTCTGGCTGTACTTCTTCCAAAACAGATCTGTTTGTTCTTCTGGCAGTCCATTGTACATTCAATATTCTTTTCCAACTCTACAATTCAATTCTTCTTCTCTCTTCATTATTCGTTGTCCAGCTTTTACATGCATGTGGTAATTGAAAATAGCATGGTTTGGTCATTGTACCTTAGTCTTCAAGGTGACACACTTTCCAATACTTTAAAGAAGTCCTTCAAAACAGACTTTCCTAATACAACGCATCTTTTGGTTTCTTGCTGGCTGCTTCCACGGGCATTGATTGTGGAATCAAGTAAAATGAAATCCTTGACAACCTTGATCCTTTCTCCATTTATCGTGATTTTGCTTACTGGTTCAGTTGTGAGGATTTTTGTTTTCTTGATGCTGAGGTGTAGTCCATCTGTGGACTTTGATCTTCATCATTAAGTGTTTCGAATCCTCTTCACATTCAGCAAGCAGGGTTGAGTCATTTGCCTAACACAGGTTGTTAATCAATCACCCTCCAGTCTTGATATCTCATTCTTCTCCACAATAATACTAAGAACTAATTATTCAGCAGAAGCCATGCAGGCAAAAAGGGAGTGGGATGATATATATAAAACCTTGAAAGAACAAAATTGCAAAGCAAGAATAATATCTTTTGCACAATCTTATTCAAATATGATGGTGAAATAGGACATATCCAGATAAACAGAATTATTAAAGGGAGTCCTTCAGTCTGAGAACAAACAACATCAGGCCACACCTGAGTCTGTGATGCAAGGGTATACCAGCCAGATAATAACTAAGAAGTGAATTCTCAAGGACTATCCAAAACCAGGAAAAATACTACTGGGAACCAGAGAAGTTAATTTGTAAATGGCAAAAATATGAAAGCAATAAAGAGGGAATAAATGGTGTGGGTATAGAACTTTCTGGGTAAAATACAAGGTGATAGCAAGTAATAATACACTGTTTCAAACCTAGGAAGTCAAGGGTAAATTTCAAGGCAACCACAATGATGGTTAACAAATCTACTCATCAAAATGAAAAAGAAAAACATCAAGTCTCAATGAAAGCAGTCTACAAAAAACAGTAAAAATGAAAAAGAAACCCACAGACTAAAGGAGTTCAGCACCAGACAGTAAAAGGAACAAAGAAAATGTCAGTACCACAAGAAAGCACTAAAAAAATGGGGAAAAAAAGGTTTATCAACTTGTTGTCTACAAGATACACAATTTAGAAATAAAGACATAAGTTTATTAAAAATCAAAGGATGAAAAATTACATCAAGCAAATAGCTGCATAAAACAGCAAGAGTGGCAATACTAATCTCAGATAACATAGACTTTAAAACAAGATCCACCATAAAAGACACAGAAAAAATCACCCACTGCCGTCGAGTCAGATCAGATACATAGACATCCTGGAGGTCAAGGTAGAACTGCCCCATAGAGTTTCCAAGGAGCGCCAGATGGATTTGAACTGCTGACATTTTGGTTAGCAGATGTAGTACTTAACCCACAGAAGGGCACTATATCATGATTAAAAGGACAATACATCATGAAGACTTAAACATAATAAATATCTACATACCCAATGATAGGGCTCCAAAATACATAAAACAAAACAACAACACAGAAGACAGAATCTAAGAGTTCCTCAATAATAGTAGGATATTCCAGCACACCACTCTCTGTAAAAGACAAAACATCCAGGAAGAAACACCAAAGATATGGAAGAGCTAAAGGGTACAATCAGCCAACTTGAAATCATAGACATATATATAGAACACTCCATCCAATAGCTGCAAAATACACGTTCTTCTCCAATGCACACAGAAAGTTCTCCACAATAGAACATGTTAGGCCACAGAGCAAACCTCAACAAAACCCAAAACATTCAAATAATGGGAAATATCTACTCTGACCACAACACTAACAAAGTAGAAATTAACAACAGCAATAGCAAAGAAAAAAAATCAGTTACATGCAAACTGAAGAACACCCTGCTTGAAAACCACTGAGTAGCAGAAGAAACTATGAAATTGAAAAAAAAAAAAATCCCTAGATTCAACTGAGAATTAAAACACATGCCAAAACCTTTAGGAAGTTTTCAGAGTCAATTCATAGCAATAGATGCAGACACTGACAAAGAAAAAGGTGACAAAATCAAAACATTACCTATACAACTCAAACAATAAGAAGAGAACAGATACATAATAAAGATCAGAGCATAAACAAAATAAATAAGGTATAAAAAAATTAAAACAATCAATAAAACCAAATGTTGATTCTTTGAAACAGTTAACAAAAGTGTCAAAGCACTGGCTAAACTGATAAAAGAAAAACAGGAGAGGACTCCAATAACCCAACTAAGAAATGACAAGCAGATACTATAGCAGACCCAAACTGAAATGAAAAGGATCATAACACAGTGCTATGAAAAACCACACATCAACAAATTTGAAAGCCTGTAGGATATGGACAAATTTCTAGAAACACATAACCTACCTAAAGTAACAAAGACAAACTTAGATCAACTATGTAAGCCTACAAAAAAAGAAGAGATTGAACAGGTTAATTTTAAAAAATAAAATGTCCTGGCCTGATGGCCTCACTGAAAAATTTTACCAAACTTTCAGAGAGGAGTTAACATCAACCACTACAACTGAAGGTAACATTTAGAGAGGAGTTAATAGTACTACTACTAAAGATATTTTAGGGCTCAGAAAAGAATATTTCCAAACTCATTCTAGGAAATGAGTAAAGATCAGGTAAATATCACAAAAAAGGAAATTAAAGGTCAATACCCCACATGAACAAAAATTGCCAACAAAATTCTAGATAAAAGAATTTAACAACATATCAAAACATAATTCACCATAAGCAAGTGGAATTCATCCCTGGTATGCAGGGATGGTTCAGCATTGCCAAGCCAGCCAAGTGCTGTCGAGTCAGATCCGATTCATGGCGACCCTAGAGGCCAGAGTAGAACTGTCCTCTAGAGTATTCAAGAAGTGCCTGGTGGATTTGAGCTGCCGATGGTTCAGCATTAGACAATCAATATAATCAATCACATAAATAAAACAAAAGATAAGAAACACATAACTTTATCAATTTACGAGGGAAAAGGCATTTGAAGAAATCCAACACCCATTCATGATAAAAACTCTCAGGAAACAGGAAGAGTGGGGCAATTCTTCCACATAATAATGGACATTTACACAAAGCCAACAGCCAAAATCATCCTAAAAGCATTCATCTTGAGAATGGGGGCCAGATAAAGATGCCATTTGTTATACAACGTTGTGATGGAGGTCCTAGCCAGAGAAGTTAGACTAGAAAAAGAAACAAAAGATATCCAAATTAGTAAGGAAGATGTAAAAGTATCTATTTGTAGATAACATAAACTACTGGAACTAACAGTAGAGGTAGGCAAAGTATCAGGATACAAGACAAGCTTACAGAAATCATTTGAATTCCTCTTCACCAGCAAAGAGGAAATCACCAAATCAATACCATTTACCACAAATCATCAACTTCATTTAGAAAAAGAAGAGGCTCCCAATAAGTAAAATAATTCTGAAGTAGAAGAACAAAGTGGAAGACCTTACAATTTTGGAAACTTTTATACCACCACAGTAGTCAAATGAGCCTGGTACTAGTACGATAGACACATAGACAAATGAAACAGAATTGAGAATTAACATAAATTCATCCACCTATGAGTAGCTGATATTTGACAAAGGCCCAGAGCCCATAAATGGGGAAAGACAGTCTCTTTAACAGATGGCCCTGAATTTCTTCCCGGGGAGGGGTGGGGAAGAAGACGAAGAAAGAAAAGAAAAGAAACAAGAACCATAACTTATACTATGCACAAAAACTAACTCAAAATGTAGCAAAGACCTAAATACCAGATCATGGAAATAAAAATAGAGTGCATGCTAGTAGCCCTAATACACAGCATAAACAGAAGATATACAGAAGATAAAATATTGTTAACAATGTACAAACACCAGAAGAGAAACTAGATAACTGAGAACTCCTAAAAGTAAAACACTTATGCCCACGCAAACAGATCACCAAAAGAGTAAAAGTATAGCCTACAGACCAAGGCGGGGGGAGGATGGGCTGTGACAAATCTGCTCTGCATATAATTTTTAAAATCTACAGGATACTATAATTTTAAAACAAAAAGAAAATAATCCAGTTAAAAATAGGCACTTCACCCCAGAAGACATTCAGGCAGCTAATTGATACATAACGAAATGCTCACAATCATTAGCAATCAGAGAAATGTAAATCGAAACTACAATAAGATATCATCTCACCCCAACACCAAAATACCATAGCCTTCACCATTGAGTCAATTCAACTCATAGCAACCCTATAGACAGAGTGGAACTTCCCAATAGAGTTTCCAAGGAGCACCTGGTGGATTTGAACAGCTGACTTCTTGGGTAGCCAGTATGATTTCCACAGCTAGCAATAATCAAAAATCACAAAATAATAGGTGCTGCAAACTTTTTGGAGAGACAGAAACTCTTAGACCTTACTGGTGGGAACGTAAAAATGGTACAACCACTTTGGAAATCTATTTGGTGCTTTCTTAACAAGTTAGAAATAGAAGTACCACATGATCCAGCAATCCCGTTTCTCAGAATACATCCTAGAGAAATGAGACACACCACACAAATAGGTATATTCACACTCATATTCATTAGAGTATTGTTTATAGTAGCAAAAATATGGAAACAAGTTAGGTGCAAGTCAACAGATGAATGGATAAACAACTTATGATACATTCACATGATGGAATACTATGCAAATGAATTCTCAAAACATCTCGTAACATACTGCAACAATGAATTCTCAAAACATCTCGTAACATGGAGGAATCTGAAAAGCATTATTCTGAGTGAAATTAATTGCAAATGGACAAATACTGTATGAGACTGTAAGCATTTGTTTAAACAAATAACCTCACAATTTTATACACCTTTAAGAATCAGTTTTAAATGTCTATAAAAGAAAAAGATAATTGCATTAAATTATTCATTGATTCTCTGCTCTCTCAAATTCAGTGGGTGTGGGTTTGATTTGGGTTACAAACCAACTAGACCTAAAAGATGTATGGAATACTCACATACACATTCTCTGGTGCATATGAATTATTCACCAAGATAGATCATGTATTAAGTCACAAAGGAAGTCTTAATACATTAAAATAAATAAAATCACGTAAAGAATCAATGAACAAAAAATGTATAAATTAAATAACACAGTCTCAAACAAATACGTCAAAAAAGATACCAAGAGATACTTAGAGTTAAATAAAAACAAAAGCACAAAACTTGTAGGACTCAGTAAAGGCAATATGCAGAGGAGAAAAAAAAATTTTTTTTCAGCCACAAAATCAATTTATTAGTAGTCAACACAAAGACAGGAAGGTCCAATTATTGGTGGGTACTGGTCAGGTGAGGACAGTGCTGACCAAGGTCCTCAGGAATGCAGGGCCTGCCACTTGTCCAAGGGGCCACAATTGGAAATGTATTTAACTCCACAGCCATCTGGGATGAGGCGCTTTTCAGTCACCATGTCTTCAAATTCATCAGCATTGAACCTGGTAAAGCCCCACTTCTTGGAGTTATGGATCTTCTGGCTCCCAGGGAACTTGAACTTGGCTCTGCGTAGGGCCTCAATCACATGCTCCTTGTTTTGTAGCTTGGTGCGGATGGACATGATGACTTGGCCAATGTGGACCCTGGCCACTGTACCCTGGGGTTTCCCAAAGGCACCTCTCATACCCGTTTGGAACCTATCAGCCCCAGCACAGGGCATCTTGTTGATGCGGATGACATGGAAGGGATGAAGTCGCACTTGGATGTGAAACCCGTCTTTGCCACAACTTTTCACCATGTACTTGTTAGCACAAATACGGGCAGCTTCCAGGGCTTCTGAAGAAAGCTGCTCATATTCGTCAGACACCATGTGGCCACAGAGTGGGAACTCATCCACTTTCGCCTTTTTCTGACCCAGGTCAAAGATGCGGATCTTGGCATCAGGGACCCCTCGGCAGAAGCGGGACTTTGGGTAGGGCTTGTTCTTACAGTACCCATAACACTGGGTGGAGCGGCGGCCCATGTCAACACCAGGATCTTTGCTTGGCGGCCCCGAAGGAAAAGAGCACAGAGGAAAACTGTTAAAACGCCTACATGAGACAGGAAGATTCAAACAATTAACCTAATTTTACAGCTTGAGGAACTAAGAAGAGCAAACCAAGTCCAAGGCTACCAGAAGAAAAGATATATCAAAAATCAGAGTATAGATAAATGAAACATGAACTAGAGATTAGAAAATAAAAACAAAAACAAAAAAAGATAAGAAAAACATCAATGAAACTAGAATTTCAGTTTGTGAAAACAGCTATATAATTGAGAAATGAAAACAGAGAAATGATTCAAATGCCTAAAATGAAAGTAGAGATACTACAACCAATCCTACAGGAATAAAAAGTATCATAAGAGAATATTATGAAAAATGGTATGCCAAACAATTAGATAACCTTGGTAAAAAAGACAAATTTCCAGAAATACAAAAATTCTCCACATTTACTCAAAAACAACTAGAAGATTGGGTGGAAATATTGGATCAGCACAGCAATTAAAATAAAAAATAAAAAGAAATACTTCACAAAAAAGTCCTGTACCAGATGACTTCACCATGGGGTTCTACCAAATATTTAAAGAGAAATTTACCCTACTGCAGTGCAATTACTTTTGTGTGTGGCTTTTTTAGCCATGATGTTGTAATGCCCTCCCTGGTGATTGTGAGTAGGGTAATTCTGGTCTACCAAGAGATCTACCAAAACTTAAAAGAAGTTCTGCCTTGAAAGAAGGTTAATTCCACAGCAGACAGGAGCCTATCACCAAAGGAGAGACCAGCAGGAGGCTATCTTGACAGAACAGTATTCTGAATGTTCTCAAGCTGGAGTTGTAACTATGACTTTCCTAATAAACCCCATAACTGTGAGTACGATCTATGAGTACTGCATGGCTATTGCATCGAATTATGAAACCCAGTAGAGAGTGCTGAGGGTGGAATGGGTGTTGTCAGAATCAGCCAAGATGGCAGAGAGGAAGCTTGACTGGCTTCCACCTCATGGAAGTCAGCCTTGTGCTGCTGATCTTGGTTCTCCTTCCCCTTGGTGGGGTTGGAGGAGGTTAGACACCACTGCCACACCATTCTTACACCTGTCCCTTCTTAAAATCTTCTAAAAATACAAGAGGAATGAACAATTCTCAACTCATATGAGGAGAGCACCACCTTGATATCAAAGCCACACAAAGACATCACAAGAACGTATCTTTTATGATATGGATGCAAAAATACCAACAAATGGAGTCTAACACAATTGTCATGGATTGAACTGTGTTCCCCCTCCCCCCCAAAAAATATGTGTAGCAATTTGGCTCGGCTGGGATTCCCTGTGTTCCGTGATTGCCCTCAATTTTGTTCTTACGCTGATAAATTCTAATCTTCGCCTGTGGGTAACAAAATGGATTATGTTAGAGATGATTAGAGTAGAACTGTAAATCTATTCCTAAAGTTACCTCCCTGCTCCACTACAGTTTTCCTGGAGTGTGGTTTTCACCACCTTTTATCCTTTTGTCCTACAAGGGATGAAAGGAAAGGGAAGCAAGCGGAGAGTTTGAAATCTCATACCATCAAGAAAGCAGCACTGGGAGAGAAGCATGTCCTTCAGACCTGAAACGGAGTATCTTGGCACAGAAAC
The DNA here is from genome assembly GCA_028571685.1 of Heterohyrax brucei. Classification (NCBI taxonomy): domain Eukaryota; kingdom Metazoa; phylum Chordata; class Mammalia; order Hyracoidea; family Procaviidae; genus Heterohyrax; species Heterohyrax brucei. The sequence goes on from CM053150.1 coordinate 136,767,415, forward strand.
CTGATCAAAGACTGATACAACACAAGGACTTTCCTCCAGAGCTGAAAGAAGGAAAGCTTTCCCCTGGAATGGACAACCTGAATTCAGACTTGTAGCCTACCGTACTGTTTAAGAATAAATTTTCCTTTGTTAAAGCCATCCACTTTGTGGTATTTCTGTTAAAGCAACACTAGCTGACTAAAACAACCATATTAAAAGGATAATACACCATCACCATGTATTATGTATGCCAAGAGTGCAAGGTGGTTCAATATTAGAAAAACCAATATACTGCATCATATTAACCACATGATCATGTCAATTGATGGAGATAAAAAAAAAAGGCATTACATAAAACTAAACACACTTTAATGTTTAAAACACTTGACAAACTAGGAATAGAAGAAAAATTCCTCAATTTGATATGAGACGTTTGTGAAAACTCACTGCTAACATACTCAGTTTATAAAAACTGAGTGTGTTCCCGTTAAGTTTAAAAATAAGACACAGACGTTCACTGTCATTACTGCTATTTAATATTGTACTGAAAGTCCTAGGGCAATTAAGACAAAGATACAAAAGATATCCAAATCAGGACAGAAGAAGTAAAGCTATCCATTTTCACTGACAACATGTTCTTACACACTGAAGATCACAAAGTATCCACAAGAAGGCTAATGATACTATCCAATGAATTCACTAACATTGTAGGGTACCAGGTCAACACACAAAAACCCATCAGGTTTCTATATATCAACAGTGGTATCCTGGAAGAAAAAAAAAAAAAACGAAAGGAACATTTTCATTTATGATGGCATCTAAAAAACACAATATCCAGGTATAAATTTAACCTAGAAAGTAAAAGACTTGTATGCTGAACACTACGAAACATTACTGGATAGATTTAAAAAATCACTAAATAAACCCATTGCCATCAAGTTGATTCTGACTCATGGCAATTGTATAGGACAGAGTGGAACTGCCTCATAGAGCTTCCAAGGAGTGTCTGCAGGATTTGAACTACTGATCCTTTGGTTAGCAGCCATAGCACTTAGCCACTACATCACTGGAATAAATTTTAAAAGACTTAAATAAATGTAATCAAACTCCATGCTTGTAAATTGGATGACTTGATATGGTTACTATGTCAGTACTACCCAAAGTAATACATAAACTCATTGAGATCCATCATAGATCCACATTCCTTTTTGCAGACATGGAAGAGCCAGTCCTCAGATTTATCTGTAACTGCAAGTTTTCCCAAATAGCCCAAACTGTTTTAAAAAAGAAGAGACTCACTTCCCAAATACAAAACAAGCTATGAAGTAATCAAAATAGTCTTGTATTTTTATAATGATCAATACACAGACAAATGGAATATAACTGAGAATCCAGAAATATAACTGATTTTCAAAAAGGTTTAGTCCATTCAATAAAACAAAGGATAGTTTCTGGGACAACTGGATTTCCACATTCAGAAGAATGATGATAGACTCACACTACATACAAAAAATAATTCAATATGGATAAAGGACCTAAATGTAAGAACTAAAACCATAAAACTCTTGGAAGAAAAAATATAGGGGCAACATCTTAGTCAACTTATGCTTCTATATAAGAAATACTGCATGTGAATAACCTTAACAAAGAGAAATTTATTTTCTCACGCAAAGTCGGCTAAAAGTCCAAATTCAGTGCATTAGCTTGAAGGGAAGTCTTTCTCTGCTGGCCTGGAAGAAAGTCCTTGTCATCAGTCTTCCCTTGGACTGGGAGCTTCTGAGGCACAGGTACCCCGGGTCCAAAGGATATGCTCTGCTTCTGACACTGCTTTCTTGGTAGTATGAAGACCTGACACTCAGCTTCCTTTCCTTTCATTTATATCTCAAAACATTGCCTGAAGGTACTATATGATCTTACAGATTGAGTTGTGCCTCACCAACACAGCCATGGCCCATCTTTCCTTATTAACATCACAGAGGCAATATTTATAACATGTAGAAACATCACGTAATACCAGGAACCACGGCCCAGCCAAATTGCTGCACACATTTTTGGGGGAACACAATTCAATCCATGACAAGTAATGTTCAGAATTTGGTGTCTGACAATGGATTCTTAGATAAGACACCAAAGGAAGAGCTCGTGGTGACCTCATAAGACAGAGTAGAACTTTCCCATAGAGGTAAGTAAAAGCTACAAAAGATAAATTAGATAAGCTGAACTTCATCAAAGCTAAAAATTTTGTATATTGAAGATATTTTTCAACAAAGTAAAGAGACAATATAAAGATCAGGAGAAAACTTTAGAGAATCACATATCTAATAAGGGTTCGATAACCAGAATATATAAATATTCATACAACTTAACAACAAAAAGGCAACCCAATCAAAAAATGAGCAAAGAAATTGAGCCAAGCCAAGCCAAGTGCCGTCGAGTCGGAAGAAATTGAACAGATATTATATATACACCAAAGAAGATACACAAATGAACAATGTTGTCACTAGGTGCCATTGATTCATTTCTGATTCATAACGACCTTTGTACAACAGAATGAATCTTTGCTCAGTACTACTCCATCCTCAAAATCGCTGTTATTGTTGAGTCCATTGTTGCAGCAACTGTGTCATTCTGAGTATCTCCCTCTTTTGCACTAACCCTCTCTGTTACCAAGCATGATATCCTTCTCCAGGGACTGATCCTTCCTCCTGACATGTGCAAAGTATGTAAGATGTCCTTGCTTCTAGGGAGCACTCTGTTTGTACTTATTCAAGACAGATTCATTCATTCATTTGGCAGTCTATGGTATACTCAATAATTTTCACCAAAACTCAATTCAAAGGCATCAATTTTTCTGTCTTCTTTATTTATAGTCCAGCTTTCCCATGCACGGAGGCAATTGAAAACGCCACGACTTGGGCCAAGCACACCTCAGTCTTCATGGTGAACTCTTGGCTTATTTTCACTTTAAAGAGGTCTTTTGGAGTGGATTTGCTCAATGTAATGCATAGTTTGATTTTTTGACTTCTGTTTCCATGGGTGTTGATTGTGAATCCAAGTAAAATGAAAGTTTTGACAACTTTAATCTTTTGTCCATTTATTATGATGTTTCTCATTGGTCCAGTTGTGAGAATTTTTGTCTTCTTTATGTTCTGGTATAATCCATACTGAACACTGTTATCTCTGATCTTCATCAGTAAGTGCTTCAAGTTCTCTTCACTTACAGCAAGCAAGGTTGTGTCATCTGCATATAACAAGTTATTAGTCATCCTCCAATTTTAATGCCATGTTCTGTTTCACAGAGTCCAACTTCTTGGATTATATCCTCAGCACACAGATTAAGTATGGTGAAAGGGTATAGCTGCTTTTCCTGACTTTAAATGACACAGTGCCCTTTTTTTCTGTTCAAACAACTGTTGTTGTCCTCTTCATCTGTATACACGTTCCTCATGATCACACTTAAGTGTTCTGGAATTCTCATTCTTCACATTGTTATCCACGATTTGATGATGAAAAAACACCTTTGTATAATTAATAAAGCACAGGTAAACATCTTTCTAGTATTCTCTGCTCAGCCAGGATCCGTCTGACATCAGCAGTGATATCCCTGTTTCTTTGTCCTATTCTGAATCTGGTTTGAATTTCTGGCAGTTCTCTATCAACATACTCTTAGAGACACTTTTGAATGATATTTATCAAAATTTACATACATGTGATATTAATGATTTTATTAAATAATTGCCACATTTGGCTGGAAGTTATTGGCTTGAAATTTCTTTGGATTTGGCATATATATAGATTTCTTCCGGTTGATTGGCCAGGTAGTTATTTTTCACTGACATAGACCAGTGAGCTTTCCCAGGGCTGTTTTCATTTGTTAAAACAACTCAGCTGTTCTTCTGTCAATTCCTGAACCCTTGGTTTTCACCAGTGGTTTGTGTGTTCCTGATCACATGCTGCTTCCTTAAATAATTCAACATTAATCAATTAGTTTTGGTATAGTGACTCTGTATATTCTTTCATCTTATTTTGATGTTTCCTCTGTTTAATATTTTTCTTGTAGAATCCTTCAATATTGCAATTCAAAGCTTGAATTTTATCTTCAGTTCTGTCAGCTTCACAAATGCTGAGGATGTTCTTCCCTTTGGCTTTCTAACTCTAGGTATTTTCACATGTCATTATAATTTACTTTGTCTTCTTGAGAATCCTTTTGAACTCTTCTGTCCAACTCATTTTTTTACTTCATCATTTCCTTCACTGTTTTAGTCTCTTGATACCCCTGTTGATTCTTTCTTCTCTTGTTTCTCTTCTCTCTTCTCTCTCTTTCTTCCTTCCTCCCTCCTTTCTTTCTTCCCTCTTTTCTTTTTTCTTTCTCTTATTCTGTCTTCCATTTAAATGACCTTTTGCTTTCTTCATAACATCTTTCCACAACTCATCTGGTCATTAGTGTTTAAAACACTAAGCTTATTCTTGAGATAATCTCTAAATTCAAGTGAGATACCCTGAAGGCCATACTTGCACATGAAAAGATAACATAACTAATTACAATCATTAGGGAAATGAAAATCAAAACCACAGTGTGATATTGTGTCACTGTGATATGATGGCTATGCTAAAAAAAAGACAACTAAAAACAACAGGGTTGGTGATGGTACGGAAACATTGGCACCCTCGTCCATTTTTGGTGGGAATGTAAAATGGTATAGTATCTATGAAAAACAGTCAATTTATCAGTTCTTCAACAAGTCATGATCAGCAATTTCATTCCTAATATGTAAGGTCAGACAACTAAATCCACAAACTTCATTGTTCTGAGTGCTACATACCTCATTGCTGTGTATGACTATGGTCACCTTCAAAGTACTCCTCTTGGAAGCTATGCACCAATGCCAGCGCCTAGTCCATTCTTAAAAGCAATTTTGTAACTCTTTCTAGAATGGCCGTTATACACGGTGACATGGTGGCATGGTGTCAAGTTCATGAACTTAATTGTATCGCTGTCTGTGAGGGGGTTTTAGCCAGTAAAAAAATAACTGTATTGGAACATCCTCCCTACTCACCTGATCTGGCCCCAGTGACTTTTTTCTTTACCTGAAGATAAAGGAAATATTGAAAGGAAGACGTTTTGATTACGCTGAGAACATCAAGGGTAATATGGCAACAGCTCTGACGGCCATTCAAGAAAAACAGTTCCAAAATTGCTTTGAAGGTGGAATGGATGCTGGCATCAGTGCACAGCTTCCGAAAGTGAGTACTTTCAAGACAACTGTAGCGATATTCATCAATGAGTTATGTAGCACTTTTTCTGGGATGAGTTCGCGAACTTAATTGTCAGTTCTCATATACCCCAAACAATTGAAAACAGTAATACGAACAGATTCATCCACATCAATGTTAATTGCAGCACTATTAACAATAACCAAATAGTGAAAATAACCTAAATGTCCATCAACAAATGAAAATAGAAACAAAATGTAATGCATACACACAATAGGATGTCATTCAGTAACAAAGAGAATGACATCCTGATACATAGCACAACGTACATAAACACTGAAAACATTATGATAAGTGAAATAAACTGGCCACAAAAGAACAAATTTTTTTTAACTCTATTTATATGAAATAAGAATAAACAAGTATATAGACACCAAGTTTATTAGTGGTCACTTGAGGTGGGAGGGAAGGAATCCTGGTTGTGTAGTGGTTAAGACCTAGGTTGCTATCTAGTGATTTTAACCCACCAGCCACTCCATGTGAGAAAGATGTGGCAGTCAGCTTCTGTAAAGATTACAGCTTTGAAAACACTGCAGAAAGATCTGCTCTGTGCTATAGGTTCTCTACAAGTTAGAATCAAAAGTATGGAAAGAGGATGAGAAAAAGGAAAAGGGGAGTGATTACTTAGAGAGCTCTGATTCTCTGCAAAGGGGGAAAAAGTTTCAGAAAGAGGTCATGGAGATGTTCACACTAAATAACGAATGCAATTAATATCACTGAATTGTATATGCAAAAATTGTTGAAATGACAAAAGTTTTGCTATATATATTTTACTACCATAAAGAGACATGAACAAGAGTGTTCATAGCAGTATTGTTTATAATAGTTCAAAACCAGAAACTGTACAATTACGTATCAATATAGAAACAATAAATAAATAAGGGCAGGGAACAGAGCCAAGATGGTGGACCCTGCTAAACCCTCAAACAACTATAGCAATGCGGAAAGGACTAAACTTTGCTTAGAGAACCGTAAGTACGAAGGGAGGGAAAGGAAGATTTTAGGAGCCATGAACCATCTCTGACAAAACAAGGCACACACTGAAAGCAACCTGGGTGGAGAACTGCCTCCAGTGAATCTTAGCAACCCAGGGGAGCTGATAAACAAACTCTGGAGCAATCTTAAATTTGACCAAAGAGACCTGCCCCAGCCTAAGCATCGCAGCCCTGCAGCCCAGACCTGAAGATCCCCACTAAGGTTAGAACACTCTGAAAGACCATCCAGCAGCCAGTGCCCCATAGGGCCCACTGGCCAGGCCCACTGATCAGAGCAGCAAAGGGCCAAGATGCCTCTGCAAGAGGAACAGGGAGATGGGGTGGGGAGCACAGGAAAAGGAGGCCAAGGCTCCCAGCTTTTCAAGACGATAGGGCTGGAGAGGGCTTAGACGGGGGTAACACGAAAATGCACTCTGCCTAGCACACTTAGTTCTGCACACGACTAGGAAACCTGGGTCCAGGCACCCCACGGATACGGAGCAGGTGATTGCGGGACCTAGAGGAGTGAATTGAATGATCTAACCACTGACAGACTTGGGACTGGTCTTGGAGCAGCAGACCAGGGAGCTCCGGGCTCTCATACTCCAGGGGCGGGGGCTAAGGAATGTACCCAGGCTGGGAGATGATCAGAGCTGCTTGGACCAGTGAGGCTTGGGATCAGGCAACTACACAGGTTTGGAGTGATCACCCCAAGCAGCTGGACAGCCAGTGGAACTGTGCATGCCAGGGAGATCTGGATTCAGTTAACTGTGGGGAGAGGGCAGTGAGTGCCAGTGGATAGGCAGCCATTAGTGCCACGTGCACCAGGAAGGTTTGGGATCAGGTGAACCACGAGGAGGGGAGAGATTGCCCCAGCAGCTTAGGCAGCCACTAGATCCAAGTATACCAGGGAGGGTGAGGCTCATGCGACCCAAGGGGAGTGAAGTGATTGCCCCAGTAGCTAGATGCCATTGGTAACACCTGCACCAGGGAGGACTGGGCTTAGGCAACCCATGGGAGGGGAAGTGATCATCCTGGCAGCTAGGCTGCCATTGTAGCCAGCTGCCATTGAGCTCAGGTGACCCTAGAGGAGTCAAGTGATCCCCAGTGAGTAGGTAGCCAGTGGAGCCAAGTGCTCCCCAAGGCTTAGACTCAGATGATCCATGATGAAGGGAGTGGCTGCCCCAGTGCACCAGGGAGATCAGTGTTCAGGCAACCCCTGAGGAGTGAAGTGCCCACTTCTGTAGCTAGGCAGACATTAGAGCCAACTACATCAGGGAGGTTTAGGCTCAGGTGACCCAGGGGGACTGAAGTGATCACTCCAGTGGCTAAGTGGCCACTGGCGCCACATGTGCCACAGAGGGTTGGACAGAGCTGACCTGAGGGAAGGGGAGTGACTGCTCTGGCAGCTAGGCAGCCACTGGAGCAGGGGGTGCCAGAGAAACCCGGGTTCAGGTGCTGTAGGAGAGTTAGACAATTACTCTGGTGGCTAGGAAGCCATTGAAGCCAAGTGTGCCTGAGAGATTTGGACTCTGGGGATTTAGGGCAAGGGGAGTGACTGCCTCAGCAGTCAGGCAGCTGTTGAACAAAGATGCTGGCGATCCCTACCCAACCCAGAGGCAACAGAAACAGTGGCAGCAGTTGCTGCTGCAGCTTGGGGAGGAAGGCACAAGTAAGTAACCACCACCTCCCCCTCCACCTGAGTTTGAGGCTGATGATTCATGAGGGAATGCCCAATCCAGAGGCAGCTGTAGCAGCAGGGCTTGTGTCCTGCTCACCTTGGAGTGACTGGGAAAGCACAGCACCTGCAAAAGTGACACACCCCCAGCCCAGAGACAGAAGTGGCAGTGTTGCTGCTGAAAGAAAGTGCAACTCCCCTACCCAGGAGCTTCCAGCAGCAGACTAGTGGGGGGTAGTAAGAGCAAGCAACAGAAAACAATCAGACTGCACTGAGAGTCTAAGGCCTAACTCCGACAGAGACACCATTCAGGCTATTTCACTGCAATGATTTCTGGATGACTCAGAGACAATGATCAATCTCTAAACACCTAAAGAAGCAGATTACTTTGGCTTCCAGAAACTCTCCAAATAAAACATCAATGGATTTGACAGATGAAGAAAAGTTTCTACACCTATCAGAGACAAAATACAAAAGATTTATGTACAGAAGCATGCAAGATACCAGGACACAGATCAGGCAAAATGCAGTAGAGCAAACTGAAAAATTAAACAAGCAAGAAATACTCGAGTGGCAGCGATCTGAAATTTGACAGATTAACAACAAAATCTGTGAGCTTGATAACTCAATAGAAAGTCAAAGAAGCAGGATCAAGGACATGGAGGGCAGAATTAGTGAGCTTGAAGACAAACTAAATGACACCAGTATATAGGAGGAAAAATCAGATGAAAGACACAATAAGAGTGAAGAATCCCTAAGGGCTATGTGAGCCTCTATGAAGAGAAATAATATTTCTATGATTGGAGTACCATAACAAGGTGAGACGGCTGAAAATACAGAGTAAATAGTTGAAGACTGCTGACAGAAAACTTCCCTGACGTTGTGAACGATGAGATCTTCATTCAGCATGCTCACTGAAGCCCACTCAAGAGAGATCCCAAAAGAAATACACCAAGGCATATTATAATCAAGCTCAACAAAACTAGAGATAAAAAGAAACTACTGAGTGCAGCCAGAAATAAACAAAAAATAACCTACAAAGGAAAACTATTAAGATTAAGCTCAGACTACTCAGCTGAAATGATGATGGCCAGAAGACAGTGGGATGACATATACAAAGCTCTCAAGGAAAAAAACTGTCAACTAAGAAAAATGTATCCTGCAAAATTGTCTCTCAGATATGAAGGTGAAATTTAGACTTAAACAGATAAACAAAAATTTAGAGAATTTGTAAGAACCAAACCAAAATTACAAGACACATTAAAGGAACATCTTAAATTAGAAAACCAATAGCATTAGATATATACTTAAATATCAATCACTCAACAGAGCATCTAGATAACATCAGCAATGGAAATTCAAAAATGATAACAAACCAAATCACAAAAAAATAGAAATTCAGAGATCTCAGGATACAATTGACAACCACATTATATGAAAAAGAGGGTTAAAGAAAAGTACCCATAGACCTTCTGGATGTGGAGGAAGACAACAAGATACACAAACACTGAATTTTGGACTACTTTTAGATTTGTAAAGAGGACTAAGGGAAATAACCTCCAAAGAAACCTATAATTCTACACATCAAAAAGCAGCACCAGCCAAGCCAGCCAAGTGCAGAAAAAAGACACTGCATAGAGGTCAATTCATCTCAGTGAATACGCACATCAAAAAAGAAGACAGGGCACAAATCAAAGAATTAACTCATTGACTTGGATAACTAGAAGGAACTCAGCAAAAGAACACATCAGTCTCAGAAAAAAGCAAATTATTAAAATTAGAGCAGAAATAAATGAAATAGAAAAATGATTGAAAGAACAGACAAGTCTAAAAGCTGGTATTTCAAAAAGATCAACAAAATTGGTAAGCCATTGGCCAAACTGACAGAAGAAAAACAGGAGAAGAAACAAATAATCTGAATTAGAAACGAGATGGATGATATCACAACATATCCTGCAGAAATTAAAAGAATCAAACAAAAAATTATGCTCTAATAAACTTGAAAACCTAGAGAAAATGGATAATTTTCTTGAAAACCACCACCTACATAAACTAGTAAAATCAGAGAAAGAACAACTAAACAAATTCATTACAAAGAAGAAATGGAAAAGGTAATTAAAAGACAAACTTTCAAAAAAAGCACTGGCCCAGATGGTTTCACTACAGAATTCTTCCAAATGTTCAGAGAAGAATTAACACCACTACTTCTAAAGGTATACCAGAGCATAGAAAAGGATGGAATACTCCCAAATTCATTCTAGGAAGCTAGTATAATATTGGTATCCAAACCAGGTAGACAGGACAAAAAAAAAAAAAAAGGAAAATTATGGACCAATGTCTCTCATGAACTTAGCTGCAAAAATACTTAACTGCGGGAATTTACTTAATGGCTTTACTATTGTGCATGCTGTTCATAGATGAAGGTACACCTCATCTACTCTACTAAATGCATCAGAGACTGTTCCTAATATCAGCTTTGATAAATGAGATACAGAATGCTGTGCTTCTAGGGAGGATGGAAAATCGACCTGAATGCCCTGCTAGATGTCTCTGAGAACATCTTAACCTATACTCAGTTTCCTTGTAGAAAGAAAAAGGTCTTGCATGAGCCACCTCATGGCTATTGTTCTCCTTTTTCTGCCTTTGTCTTACAATAAACATGTGGGGCCACAGGAAAACGACCTGGAAGGTTGTTAGCCCCCTGACCCCACTTTTACTTATTCTTGCCTCTGTTTTCTTATCTTCTGCGTTGTCCTGTCTTCAGCCCTGTTTGCTGGGAGAATCGCCAGCACTTAACAAAATCCTAGCTAACAGAATTCCTCAACATAATAAAAGCCATCTACACCAAACCAACAGCTAATATCATACATAATTGAGAGAAGTTGAAAACATTCCCCTTAAGAACAGATACTAGACAAGGATTCCCACTGTCACCATTTCCATTCAACATTGTTCTGGAGGTTCTACCAGAGCAATTTGACATTACAATGAAATAAGGGGCCTCCAAATTGGCAAAGAACAAGTCAAAGTATCACTAATTGCAGATGACATGATCCTATACTAAGAAAACCCTAAAGAATTCACCAAAAAACTACTGGATCTAAAACTTCATCAAATATCAGGATACAAAATAAACACATATAAATTAGTTGGATTCCTTTACACCAACAAAGACACAATCAAGGTGGAAATCACTAGATCATTGCAATTTACCTGGGGATAAAATACCTGGGGATAAATCTAACCAGAAATGTAAAAAACCTATATGAGGAAAACTACAAGTTCCTACTTCAAGAAACAAAAACTGACTTACACAAGTGGAGAAACCTACCTTGCTCATCAATAGGAAGACTTAACATTGTGAAAATGTCTATACTTCCCAAAGCAATGGACACATACAATGCAATCACAATTCAGCTTCGAATGACAGTTTTTAATGATACAGAGAAACAAATCTCCAACTTCATAAGGAAAGCTAGGAAACCACAGAAAAGTAAATCATTACTAAAGTAGAGTAACAAAGTGGGAGGCCTCACTCTTCTTGACCTAAAGCTTACTGCACTGCCACAGTAGTCAAGACAGCCTAGGACTAGCACAAAAGCAAACAGACCAACAAAACAGAATTAAAAAAAATCCAAATATAACTTCATCCACCTAAAAGCAGCTGACATTTGATAAAGGCCCCAAATGCTGTGAACCGGGGAAAAGACAGTCTCTGTAACAAATGGTCTTAGCATAACTGGACATCCATCTGCAAAAAAAAAAAAAAAAAAAAAGTAACAGGACCCTTATCTCATACCATGCACAAAAACTAATTCCAAATGAATCAAAGAGCTAAATATAAAAACTAAAACAATAAAATTCTTGGAAGGAAAAACTGGGAAGACACTGGAAGCATTAAACCATGCCATCAGCACTCTACCAAAACCCACCAACAACCTTCAGTCATTAGAAATGAAAAGAGTAAAAAGAGACTACCTACAGAGTGCAAATGAATATTTGCCCACCACATTTCCGACCACCACCTAATCTCTCTAATCTACAAGGTACTGCAAAACCTCAGTGAGAAAAAGACAAACAATCCAGTTAAAAAATTGGTAAATGATGTGAATAGGCGCTTCACCAAAGAAGACGTACAGGTTGCTAACAGACACACAAGAAAATGTTCACAATCACTAGTGATCAGAAAAATTCAAGTCAAAACCACAATGAGATACCATCTTACTCCAACAAAGATGTCAGTAATCCAGAAAACACAGAATAGCAGATGCTAGAGAGAGTGTGAAGAGATTGGAACTCTTTTACACTGTTGGTAGGACTGTAAAATGGTTCAAACACTATGGAAATCGATTTGACCCTTTCTTAAAAAGCTAGAAATAGAAATATCACATGATCAAGCAATCCCACTCCTTGGAATATATCCCAAAGAAATAATGACACCTCTCAAACAGATATATGTGTGCCGATGTTTATTGCAGCTCTCTCCATGATAGCAAAAAGCCGGAAACAACCCAGATGCCCATCAACAGACAAATGGTTAAAGAAACTGGTATATTCACACATGGAATACTACACAATGATAGGAAACAACGATGGCTTAGAGAAATATCTGTCAACGGGGGACCATCTAGAGGAAATGATACTGGGTGAAATTATCCAGACACAAAAGGACACATTTTGTATGAGACTATTTTTATAAGGATGCAACTAATAATTTAAGCCCAGTAGAAATCAATATTTGATGGTAACAAGAATGGGTGGCAATGAGGGAGAAGGATTTTTTTACAATTCAGATACTGTTTACGATTAGGGTATCAGCAAGCACTAGAAGTGAGGTACCCACAATACTCAACTTCAGAACCAAAGTGTTCCCTTAATGTGTACCACCTCTTTGGAAAACAGAGAAACAAGGTCTGGGATTGGGGGACAACTCTCTCAGGAGACTTCCATACTATTTGGCATACCCAAGGTTTTTCTCTTTTTCTCTCAATACATCAATCCACATACTACCTGGGGGGTGGTGACTAGGATCTTAAAAGCTAGCAAACTGCCATCTAAATAGCACCAAATTGTCCTAATGCACCCGGATCTGAGGCAAATGGAGGGCATTGAGAAAAGGAGAAAAATATGAGCCCACCAGATAGAAGGGACCATATAAGCCATAGCCTGCTTCAGCATGGAACCATAAAATCTAGATGGTACCCAGCCACCACCAATGATAGCCTGGATGGGGTATGCAGAATGGAGCTCTGGACACAGCAGGTGATGGAGCAGAGGGCAGAGCTAGAACTCTACCAAAAGACCACACTTGACGGTCCCTCTGAACAGAGGGCCCCCTAGGAACATAACCCCTGGCCTCTCTAACCCCAAACTGCATCCAGCACTGGGGCCAGCTCTCCAGCCAAAGACTGACCTGGACCATGCAAAACAGAGAGTGGCCAAGCTTTTAAAATTGTACACAGGGTTGTGTGAGGGACATTTTGCTGGAGCCGAGTTGGTTGGGTGAGGAGGGCCAGAACTTGGTCAAAAGGAAGTTCCCAACAAAATGTGAAATATGTTGTCATGTGGAGGGGTAGAGGCAGCTAGGATAGAATAGAGATGCAAGTTCTGGGAGTTACATGACAACATGATAGTTTAAAATGTGATATAGACTCTAAAAATGTTCTCATTCACAATAAAAAATAAAAATAGATGGGGGCATATCCATACAAAGAAAACTATACATCAATGAAAAGAAACAAATTATTGTTGTGTGAAACTATCAAAATGTCTTCCTTTTAATATTTCCTTTATCTTTGGATAAAGAAAAAAATCACTGAGGGACAGATCAAGTGAGTAGGTTAGGTGTTCCAATATAGTTATTTGTTTGCTGGCTAAAAGCTCCCTCACAGATAACTATACAATTAAGTTAAAGAACTTTGCCAACATGCCATCATGTGCAATGACCATTCCAGAAAGAGTTGCAAAAGTGCTCTGAAGAGTGGATTAGGCACTAGCATAGGTGCATAGCTTCCCAAGGGGAGTGCTTCAAGGATGACCCTAGTGATATTCAGCAATGAGGCACGTAGCACTTGTAACAACTAAGTTCTCAGACTTGTCAGAGTCCAGTCCATATCAGCCAAGCAAAGACTGATTTTGCAAACAAAACAAGTAATGATACAGGAAAGCAGTAAGTAGAAAGTAAAATATCCAATTTAACAAATATTATTCAGCCTTTTTAGAGGATAAGTTGGAAAAAATTATCAAAATTTTAGATAAACATATCTTTTTGTTTCATGGTTGCACTATTAGAAATGTATTTGCATTGGCAGATGAAAAAATCAATGAAAGGTACATATTCAAAGTTATTCATGAAATCATTGCAATGAATCACATTAAAAAGAAACTTTAAACTTTCATCAATGAAAAATGGGTTAAATGAACTATGGAACGTACTCTTTCACTTGTTCCCCTCAGAAATAATAATAATAATTCAACAGTATTGATTTAGAAAGATATCCATGGTATGTTGGCAAATGAAAAAAAGATGCCAAGTATCATATACAAGGTCTAACAATTAAGTCAGCCAACTTAACTGTTGTGTTATATATCTCATTGCTGAACATCACTACGGTCACGTTGGAAGCACTCCACTTAGGACTGACACTAGGACCTAGTTTACACTTCAAAGCAATTTTGGAAGCCTTTCTAGAATGGCCATTGCTCATGGTAGCACTGTGGCAAGTTTTCTAATTTAACTGTATATTTGTCTGTGAGGAGATTTTTAGCCAGTAAATAAATAACTGTAATGGAACACCCTCCCTACTCACCTCATCTAGTCCCCAATGACTTTTTTCTTTACCAGAAGATAAAGGAAATACTGAAAGGAAAATTTTTGAAGACACTGAGGACAGCAAGGGTAATATGATAACATCTCTGATGGCTATTCCAGAAAAAGAGTTTCAAAATTGCTTTGAAGGGTAAACTAGGTGCTGACATTGGTGTATAGCTTCCCAACAGGAGTACTTGGAAGATATCCCTAATGATATTCAGCAACGAGGTATGTAGCACTTTTTCTAGGATTAGTTCAAGATCTTAATTATCAACCTTATGTATTACTTTTTAATACATGCATATAAAAGAATTATACGAACACACATATAATGCCTATAGATGTAATGAACATTTCTGAAAAGTTATCAACATGCTTTTAAACCTATTTACCTTTGGAGACTATAAATGAGGGATCTATAGTACTTGGGGGCTTTCACTGTCCACCTAGATGATTTTGGTGTTTTGTCTATGTTTTCGTTTTTACCATTAACCTGAATTAACTAAAATAATATTAAAGATCAAAATCTTCAATTACACACAAAGTACACAATAATATAAAAATCTCTGTATATTATCAGGGAAAGTGTTAAATTGGTAACATTTCTGTGAAGAACATTTGGCAGTATTTTTTCAAATTCAACATGCATATTTGATTTGCTCAAGCAATTTCTCCTCTTAATTTATATTGGCATATTTGCACAAGATGGACATTGCAGTGTTGCATATGAGAGCAAAAAAATGGAATCTACTCAGTTATCCAGCAATAGATTTTTCAGAGAAAGTGGAAACCCTGGTGTTGTAACAGATAAATGCCATGTCTGCTAACACTGGTGGTATAGGAGATAAGTGTTACATCTGCCAAACAAAAGGCTGGTAGTTTGAATCCACCAGGCACTCCTTGGAAACTCTACAGAGCAGTTCTACTCTGTCTTATAGGTTTGCCATGAGTTGGAATCAACTCAGCTGTAGTGGGCTTGGTTTCATTTGGCTAACCAAAAGATCAGCAGTTCAAATCCACCAGCCACTCCTTGGAAACTCTGTGGGTAAATTTACTCTGTCCTAGATAAAACAGACACCAGTGACTAGAATTCTATGTAGCTGTTAAAAATAAGAGTTCATGTGTGTACTTATATAAAATAATCACCAAGATTTATTGCTGGAATGAAAAATCAAGCTAAATGAAATGTTACCACTTGTGTTACTATAAAAAGGTTATAAATACCTATATATTTCTAAATGCATACATTAATTCTGTAAAGTATAAAAATGTTGCTATTTAGTTTCCTCATCCTGGTGGCTTAGTGATTAAGAGCTATGGCTGCTAACTGGAAAGTTGGCAGTTTGAATCCACTCTATGGAGTCAGTTCTACTCTGTCCTATAGAGTTGCTATGAGTCAGAGTCAACTTGACAGCAGTGAGCTTTTTGTTTCAGGATGAACTAGCAAAAGGTACGAAGGAGACTTAAATCTACTTTATACCCTTTCGTGCTTTCTGTGTTTTGTACCATAGACTTGTGATTATTTTAAAAGCTACATTTTTAAAGTGTTTGTGTTTTATAAGGAACTTTAGACAGCAGCCACAGTGTTTCATTTTACTCAGATAACCAGATAGTTTTTAATCATCCATTCAACACACATTTATTGAACACTTACTAAGTGCCAGACACAATCCTACATCCTCAAAATGTGTCAGAGTGCCAAACAAACAAAAATCTCCAGCTTATAAACTTTTATGGATGTGGGATGGGGTAGTGTGGGGCATAGGCTGATAATAAGATTAATTATAATTAACAGTATATAGTACAGTAGGGCATTATCAATGGCAGTAGATTCCACCAGTCTGCAGCTACTGAGATGATTCTGACTTATAGAAGCCCTGTAGGACATAGCGGAACTGACCCAGAGGGTTTTCAAGGATCTCTTGGTGGATTCAAACTGCCAACGTTTGGTTAGCAGCCATAGCTCTTAACCACTACAGCACTAAATCAGGGATATAAGAAGCACAGTGGTGGAGGGTGGGGGATAGGCTACAATATTAAATAAGGTAGGCAAGGGATGCTTCACCAAAAAGGTGAGATTGGGGCAAAGATTTGAAGAAGGTAGCTCTCTGGATTGATAATTGAGAAAACAGCATTTCAGTCAGATGAAAAACTCAAGAAAATACCTTGGAGTGAATAGCTGCCTGGTTAATTGAGGAAGCATGGTCAATAGGGCTGGTGTGAAATAAGAAAAGGAAAAAATAGCAGGACAGATCTCCTAGGTCAGGGTTCTGTATGCCACTGAAGGAACTTCCGTTTTTAGTGGTGTGAAACAGAGAGCTATTGCACATTAGAACAGGGGAGTGCCATTTTTGACTTTTCAAAGAATCATCCCAGGTGCCATATTGACAATCAACTTCAGAGAAAAGGGTAGAAGTAGTGGCATCTGGAAATACGCTATTGCAAGGCGCAAGTAAGAAGTAGTGATGCTCCCAGCAGCTGCAGTGGCAATATAAAAAGTAGCCAGATTTGCATAGTTCCCACAGGGTTTCCTGGTGGAAAGAACGTGAAACTTGAGAGACAGGAGCCAAGGAAGTTTCAAAGTTCATCAAATTCTTGTCAAGCACTTTGACACCTTCTCAACACCGTCTTTATAAGGCCTCTATCAGATGAATGCAAGGCAGGAAACATTTAGAAAGCTCTAATGGTCATTGTAGAAGGATTGGCAGGAACTCTTAGTCTTCAAAAAGATGGCATAATTGCTGTTGCTCTTATTTTATTTGCCTCTACAATTTTAAAATTCTATTTTAATAAAAATATATTACTGTTGAGTCAAGTTTGACTCACAGTGACCCTATAGGACAGAGTAGAACTGCACCATATGGATTGCAATGGTCAACTCGAAGAGTCAAATTGCTGACCTTTTGGTTAGCACTGACCAGTGTGTCTTTTTATTCATCTCATGCAAAAAAGAAAACAGAGTCACAAATTTGCCTATTCTTTCCCACAAATTATGCTTATATTTCAGAAAGAACCTACAACAAGATACATGTACCATTACAGAATCTCTTCTTTACTTATTGGCTGAGTAGCTTTTGGTTGCCCTTTGCCTATCGTTACTCCAAAAGTTCCTTTCCAATTACCAAATAAATAAACAAAAATAACCTCTGTCAAGAAGTTGTTTTTTAAAAACTGCAACAGAATAAAAATTTTCAAAACTACTAGTCCCCAAATCTAAGAGCTGTTCTGCCTTTTTATTCCTATACACTAACACTAATATTTTACTTACCAGGCTCCTACATCAAAATCCAGGCTGTATTGAAATTTTCCTAGGTACAAAAAGGTCACTAACCAAACCAAAACGACTGCTGTTGAGTTGATTACAACTCATAGCGACCCTACCAGATAGAGTACAACTGTCCCAAAGTGTTTCTAAAGAGTGGCTGGTAGATTCGAACTGCTTACTTTTCCATTGGCATCCAAGCTCTTAACTACTGCACCACTAGGGCTCCAAAAGGCAACTGTGTGAATGTATTTCCGAGTTTTTCCCTTATTGACTACATGACACATGCCTTGGTAACTTTAACTCCCGGAGAACAGGGCCTTTGAAATTACCTCGTTTGAGAATAAGATTTCATGAAGTTTCACTGGCAAGCTCCAGGGAACAGTGATAATATATGAATACTATATTGAAAAGATATGAGAAAAATGAGAAACACTCAGTGCTCTGATCAGTCCTCTGATCAGAAATATAAATTATGTTAACAATGCATTCTCTGCCTGTGACTGGTGTATTTAACCACAACAGAAAATTCATTGTCTTAGACTGAAGTGGAAAGAGAAGAATAAGAAAGAGCACTGTCTGCCTCTTGGAATCAGACAAAAGAAGCTCTATCTGTCATCTGTGACGGCCCGCCATCTGGAAAGGCCCTTGTAGACAAAGTCACAAACTTCTGTAAATGACAGGCTGAAGCATCTCACCCGTCACATGTTTTTTAGCCTATTACCCATGACAATATTTTGCTTCCTAATTAAATTCTCCTAAAAAATACCCCTCCCCTCCTGACATGAGGATCAAGGAGGTGCCTTCTAAGAGGAGCTTCACAACCCCTCGGTTTATGAGATTATATTGGGACAATCTTACCAGGAACTTCTGGAGAAAAGAGATCAGAGGAATGGATTTCAATACAGCATGCCTAATAGCACATAGGCCTGCTCAGCCTCACTGGCTTCCCCCTAATTGCATTTCCCCCTCCCTTTTCTCCACATACACAGGTTTACAAGCTAACCCTTGAAAGGCTTTCCAAGGACAATTCTCCACACAGCCATTAAAACTACACAAGCATCTCACTCCCTACAGCAAAAAAGACAAATAAACTTCTGGGTTCTTTATAGTTGGTATGGCAAACTGATAAATGCTGAAGAAACATCTTTCTTAAAGCAGCTGGCTTAATTAGGAGATGGCAGGCTCTTACTATCTGCACAGGAAGATATAAATAAAAACTTAGAGAAACAAATGGAGACAGCCAAATGGTGAGGCCTTGAGAAGTTTACCCTTCTGTACCTTCCACTTTGAGGTACAAATAAAACCATTAATTGTGTTTCCTGACATTTATCACCACAAACACCTGGTTCAAACCATTATCCAAAAAGGCCTTGACAATTAAGTACAAGTAGAAGACCACGAGGGGTCAGTTTCTTGTTAGCCAATAATGATGGGTCAGTTTCTTGTTAACCAATAGCTTATATGATAAAGAAAATAGGGTGAACACTACGTCACCTCTTCTATAAAAACAATAAAGACAGACAGCTCCTCTCTCTTGCTCTCTGGGTCAGGCTGCCTTAAACCAGAAAAGTCTTTCCTGTCTCTATTCATTTCCCGCCGACGCCTTCCCTCCCTCCGTGTGAGACCCTGAAAAGTGTTGGGACTGGCTCCCAGCAGTCGTCCTATGGAAAAAAAGAAAAAAAGCATAGAAACAGGGTCTTCTCAGTTTCAGAGTGTGGCCACAGTCTGCTGAGTCTGAAAGGGTGGTATATAGCTTCATAAATTTCAAAAAGTCAGATCTTCACCAACTCCATTCGAAAGTGTACGGTGGCAGTTAAGGTGTGCAGGTGGATGGGAAAGCTGTCCAAAGCTGAGATGGACAGAAAAATAGGAAACGCCAGGGCTGAGGGAACAGGGATGCCACTCAGGACTGGGAAAATGAGACTACAAAAAGCCTGGGGAGCAGAGTTACTCTCACAATGAACCTGAAAGGCAGAGCTGAAGCCTGAGGACCAGAGGCCTCTACCCAGAACCCAGAGGGTGTGGACAATACCCAGAGTCTGGAGGGCAGGGCCGTTGCTCAGACGATATCTGAAAAAAAGGATTATTTTGAAGACTTAAGAGCTAATGTAATTTATTCTGCTCAGTTTTGGACTTGATTGGAGCCTTCTTTCCCTCCAATCTCTCTCACTTGTAATGGAAATGTCTAACTTGTATCTGTTCTACTGTTGTACTTTTGGATCAGAAAATTTGTCTTCTGGATTTTACAGGTTTAGAGATCAAGAGGAGTTTTGCCCAAGAATGGAGTATGTGATGAGGTGAACGTGGTTTTTTTGTATGTGGCAAGGACTTGAATTTGGGGAGCCAATGTGTGCAATGTTACAGATTGAATTGTATCCCCCCAAAATGGTTGTAAATACTGTTCTCTATTACTGGGGTTATAATCCTGTTTGGAAATAGGTTGTTTTATTATACTAATGAAGCAGTAATTACTGTAGGGTTATTTCAAGTTGCTCTCTTTTAAAATACAAACAATCTAAACAACTAAGTAGAGGACAGATGAAGTAAAACAGATTTCACAATACATGGATATCTCCAAGAAACCAGGAAAGAGAAACTGAAAAGACAAGGAAGGACCTTTTTCTAAAGACACCAGAGAAAGGCTTTTCCTAGAGCCCATGTTCTTAATTCAGAATTCTAGCCTCCTAAACTGTGAGGAAATAAATTTGTGTTTGTTAAAGCAATCTAGTTAAGGTGTCAGCACTAAATAGCGATCTCCTGATATCAGATTATACTTGAAATACGCCCTATTATTAGCAACTTCTGATACAGGAGGTAACATTTTTACAAAGACAAAGGCAAATGCATAGCAAGAACTTAAAGGAAAAATTGAAAAATTCCAGAACACAGCGATGCAATCATTAAAATTGTGTATCAGCTTGACTGGGCCATGATTCTCTTTAGTCTGCCAGTTACGATGTAGTTTGGCAGTCATAGAATGATATGATCATACTCATAATGATCCCCTGCATGATGGTATCTGCTGTGAGTAGCCAATCAGTTGAAGAAGAGTCTTCTTGGTGGTGTGGTCTTCACCCTATATGCATGAACTTTCTGGCAAGGTTCGTGGACTTTTGCTGCTACCAGCTCCTGTTCATCAGACCTCTGGTTGTTAGGACTTGAGCTAGCAACCTCCCTGTCATCTTGCCTACCAATCTGGGGATTCATTGGCCTTCAACAGACCATTAGCAACAGTTCTATTGTGTGATTTTTCAATCATGAATTTACTAACGCATGCAGCTACATGAATCAGGTAAAGACTCCAGCCTGACCCATTGATGTGAAACCTTCCAGCCTCCTCAACTGCATGTGTGATTTATTAAAATAAATCTCTCTCTCTATGTACATTTACATGCTTTACTAGTTTTGCTTCTCTAGAAAACCCAGCCTAAGTCAAGAGGAGTTATTCTTTATAATTGTTGGATAAGCATAATTAGGTTTTAAGTAAAAGAAGGTTACAAATGTGACTATTCTCTAAAAGAAAAATGAAAATACGTAGGTGAAGTTAACATGGTGGACTAGACACACCTCTCCTTGATTCCTTCTGAAAACTAAGACTTGGATTGATAATGTAACAGAGCTTTCTGGATACTTATTGACCCCCTAGGACACGACATAGGACTGTCACTCTAGAATATATGCCACTAAGTGGGAAACTTCCTTTCTACTGGTGAATTCTGCTCTGGCTGAGAGGACAACCCCTGTGATCCCAAGATATTTGGCACTTTTACCTTTTTTTTCTTTTTGTTGGCCAGCATGCAGGGGGGGGCATGGGCGGGTGGCTACTCCGAAACAAAATTGTGAAGTGAACTGTGTGTCTTCCAGTGGAAGGACAGTGTTTGGGATAGCCACATTTTGAGAACCCAGTGGTGGGGATACCACAGCCCCTTCACTCTCCTTTTTTGGAGCCCCACCATAGAGTCTCCTCCTTCTCTGCAGAAGGGGTAGCTTAACTGGGACACTAGCTTGCTCACCTGGCAGGCAGATGTAGCCAGTCAGAGGCCTCTCCAGGGGCTAATTCACAGGCTGGGAGACAGTGACAGCCCAGGGCCAGTTGATAGCTAGTGTGTGATAGCTACTCTTTGAGAACCCAGCAGTGGAGACACCACAGCCCCTCCACCCTCCCTTTTCAGAACTCTGCCATAGATTCACCTCTTTCTCAAGTGAGGGGTAGCTTGACCAGAATGCAAGCTTATTTGCCTGGGAGGTAGAGTTACCCAATCAGGGCCCTTACCAGGTGCTGATTCTCAGGCTGGGAGACAGTGCCAGTCCAGGGAGCATGTTCCCAGCAGAAGAACTGTGTTTAGCACAGTGTTGCCTCACAAGTGACACCTGGCAGTGGCATTTGCAATACTTGGTGGCATTTGTGGCAGTTTGTGGCACAGTGGCCCATCCCTGTTGTGATCTGCACTATAGCATCTCCTGACAGCCGGGGAGCAGCTGCCCTTCTCAGTGTGAAAGAGGGGTCTGCAATACCTGGTAACTTCACTGACTTTGGTTAGCAGGCACGTAGCTTTTAGCTTTTAAAATAAAATTGCCTAGAGAAATAATTGCTGTGAGGCCAATGGCATCTCTTCTAGGAATCAGTGACCCACATCATAGGGTTGCTGACAGCCCACCGGTGTCTCCATAAGAAGTACAGTGTGTTTGCCAGCCAGAAGGCAGAGCCTGCAACTCCAGAGAGTTCACTGGGCCTAGACACAAGAGTACAAAGTGGTGACTGGTGATCTAATTCTTTCTCAGAACTATGACTCAGCTCCTATTAAGGCAACACCAGAGAAACTAAACATCCTCTAGATGTCCCAAAAGCAACAGACTATCACCTGGCATTTTTAAAAAATCCTATTTCTGGGTCCATGTTAGAGCCAGAAAACTCTCAAAATACATTCTCAAATAACTTCCCAGATGAAGTAGCCTTTCTGAAACTATCGGAGGTCGAATACAAAAGATTTATATATAGAACCATCGTAGAGATTAAACAAAATGCAGTAGAACAAAATGAAAAATTAAGCAAGCTATTCAAACTGATGGAATATCAACATTCTGAAATCTGACAGATCAATAACAAAAATTCGAAATTAGACAATTCAATTCAAAATCAAAAGAACAGACTTGACACACTACAAATTAGAATGAGTCATTTTGAAGACAAAGCTACTGACACCAGCATTTATGAAGATAAGTCACAGAAAAGAAATGAGAAAAATGAAGAAGCACTAAGAAACATGAGGGACCCTATCAAAACGAATAATCTACAGTTAACTCAAGTTCCTGAACAGGGAGGGATTCCTGAAAACAGAGAGAATATTGCTGTTAAGTTGCTGACAGAAACTTTCCCATGAAATTATGAAGGAACATGGATATTCAAGACATGTATCAAATGCTACAGAAAATAGACCCTAAAAGAAAGGCACCAGGTCATATTAATCAAGCTTAATAAAATGAAACACAAGCAGAAACTCTTAAAGGCAGCAAGACTCAAAGCAAAGCTAACATCCAGAGGGAAGTCCAGTAGGATTTCATTTGACTTCTTGGCAGAAACAACATTGGCACAGGGGCAGTGGCATGACACATTTAAAGCCTTGAAAGAGAAAAATTTTCAACCAAGAACTATATATCCTTCAAAACTGTCTTTCAAATACGAAGATGAAATTAAGACATTCACAGATAAACAGAAGCTCAGAGACTTTGCAAAAACCAAACCAAAACTAGAAGACATACTGAAAGAAGCTCTCTGCTTATAACAACAAAACCCCTAAGTGTATATTTAACGAGGCAAAGCAGGACACAACATACAGAAACCTACTTAGTTAGGAAAGGCACAAAATTCAATCAGAGCTACAACATTAAAAGAAGGAAACCAGTGAACTTATCTTGAAAACTAAGATACCACCAGAATAAAAAGAAGGACATACTACAGTAGTTATAGTCCTTTTAGATGGAGATAAAGGTAATAAGATTTGTAGAAGATAAAATTGTGTTTAAGCTCAGATTATTAAGGGGGATTATGGAAGTAGCTGCAAAACACAATAACAATGCAAAACATCAAAATAAGAACTGTAATACAGGAGTCTCAATGAATACAAAACCAACACTGGAAAACATGAAAATGCAATGCATAAAGAGTGACCCAGAACAGAAAATTAAGAGCAACAGAAAAAAACTCCAACACAAAAATAATCACATCAAAATAACAGCACTAAACACTTACTTGTCAATAATTACACTGAATGTAAACGGCCTGAATGCTCCAATAAAGAGACAACAAGTGATATCTTGGATCAAAAGACACAACCCATCTATATGTTGCTTACAAGAAACATACATCAGACTTAAATACATGAACAAACTAAACATTAAAGGATGGAACAATATGTATCAAGCTAACAATGTACAAAGAAGAGCAAATGTGGCAATATTAATCTCAGATAAAATAGGTTTCAATGTAAAATCCACCATCACGAACAAAGATGGCCACTATTTATTGCTGAAATGTTCAATACACAAACAAGATTTAATGATATTAAATATTTATGCACCCAATACTAGAGAATCTAAATACGTTGAACAAACACTGATTACACTGAAAAATGAAATAGATCACTCCACAATAACAGTGGCAGACTTCAATGCTCCACTTTCAGTAACAGCCAAATTTTCTAGAAAAAAGCTCAGTAAAGACACAGAAGATCTTATTGCAACAATTAACCAACTAGACCTCATCAACATACACAGAACTTTTTACCCATCAGCAGATAAGCACACCTTCTTCTCCAGTGCACAGGAAACAATTTCCAGAATAGACCATGTCTTAGGACAAAAAATCTCAACAAAATCCAAATGACCGAATTATTACAAAGCATCTTCTCAGACCATAAAGCCATAAAAGTATAAATCAATAGCATAAAAAACTTTGAAAGAAATTGGAACTCATGGAAACTGAACAACACTTTGCTCAAAAAACCATGGGTAATAGATGAAATCAAGGATGAAATAAAGAAATTTATAAACTCAAAAGAGAACAAAAACATATCCTACCAGAACCTATGGGATACACCCAAAGCAGTGCTCAGAGGTCAGTTTATCACTACAAATGCACATATCTGGAAGAAAGAAAACAGCCAAACCAAAGAATTAACCCTACAGCTTGACCAAATAGAAAGAGAGCAACAGAGGACTTTTTCAGGCACCAGAAGAAAACAGTTAGCAAAGATTAGAGCAGAACTAAATGAATTAGAGACTAGAAGAACAATTGAAAAATTTAACAAAAACAAAAGCTGATTCTTTGAAAAGATCAACAAAACTGACAAACCACTGATATATTTACTGAAGAAAACAGGAAAGGAAACAAATAACCTGAATAAGAAATGAGAAGGGAGAAGTCTTAACAAATTCAACAGAAATCAAAAGTATCATAAGAGAATAATATGATAGACTGTAACAGACTTGAAAACCTTGAGGAAATGGACAAATTCCTCGATTCACATCACTTACCAAAATTATCACAAGTAGGACAACTTAATAAGGCCATCACAAAGGGAGAGACTGAAAAAGTAATCAAAAAATTATGAACCAAAAAAAGTGCCAGCACAGATGTCTTCACCACAGAATTCTACCATGCTTTTAGGGAAGAGTTAACTCCAAGTACACCGAGATTATTTCCCAACATACAATAATCCCAAATTCATTCTATGAAGCCAGCATAACCCTGATACCAAAGCCCAGGAAAGATCCCACAAAAAAGGAGAACTACAGATCAATATCACTCATGAACCTGGATGCAAAAATCTTCAACAAAATACTAGCCAATATCAAAAAAAATAATCCATCATGACCAAGTTGGATTCATACCAGGGTTGCAAGACTGGTTCAATATCAGAAAAACAATTAATGTGATAAACCACATAAATAGCACAAAGGATAAGAATTCCCTGATTTTGTCAATTGATGCCAAAAAGGCGTTTGACAAAGTCCAACAGCATTCATGCTAAAATCTTTCAGCAAAATAGGAATAGAAGGCAAATTCCTCAATGAATTAAGGGGCATCTACACAAAGCCAACTGCCTACATCATCCTGAATGGAGAGAGACAGAAAGAATTCCCCTTGAGAACAGGAACTAGACAAGCATGCAGCTCTCACCACTTCTATTTAACATTGTACTAGAAGTTTTGGCTGAAGCCATTAGACAAGACAAAGAAATAAAGGGCATCCACATTGGCAAAGAAGAAATAAAAGTCTCTCTATTTGCAGATGATATGATTGTATACACAGAGAATCCTAAAGAATCCGTAGGTAAACTACTTGACCTAATAGAAGAGTTTGGCAAAGTATATGGTTATAAAGTAACCATAATAAAATCAGTAGAATTCCTCTATAACAACACAGAGATCATTAAGGGAGAAATCACTAAATCAATACCATTTACTATAGCCCTGAAGAAGATAAAATACCTAGGAATAAATCTAACTAAAGAAATGAGACCTATATAAAGAGAACTACAAGACCTTACTGTAAGAAGCCAAAAGAGACTCACATAAATGGAGAAACCTATCCTGTTCATCAATAGGAAGACTTAACATTGTGAAGATGTCTGTTTTACCCAAAGCCATCTACATATACAGTGTAATCCCAATACAAATTGCAGTGACATTTTTTAATGAGATGGAAAAACAAATCACCAGCTTTGTTTGGAAAGTGAAGAACCCTTGAATAAGTAAAGCATTACCAAAGAAGAAGGACAACTGAGAGGCCTCTCACTACCCAATTTTAGAACCTATTACACTGCCACAGTAGTGAAAACAGCTTGACACCGGTACAAAAAGAGACATATAGACCAATGGAATACAGTTGAGACCCCAGTGATGCTGCTATCCTCCTATGAACAGCTGATATTTGACAAAGGCCCTAAGACTGTAAAGTGAGGTAAAAACAGTCTCTTTAGCAGATGGTGTTGGCAAAACTGGTTATCTATCTGCAAAAACTTGAAACAAATCCATATCTCACACCTTACACAAAGGCCAACTCAAACTTGTATAAAAGACCTAAATATCAAACATAAAATGATAAAGATTGTGAAAGAAAAAAATACAGTCAACAATGGAAGGTTTAACACACAATTTAGACAGATTCCAAAATCTGACAAAGCTTGATCAACAGAAAAGAAAATAGGTAAATGGGAATTACTAAGACTTAAACACTTTTATTCATTCAAACACTTTATCAAAAGAATTAAAAGACCACCCACAGGATGGGGAAAATATTTGGCAACTATATGTCACATCAACGACTGACCTCCATAATATACAAGATACTGCAAAATATCTACAAGAAAAAGGTAAATAACCCAATTAAGCAATGGGAAAAAGAGACAGGCAGACACATCACTAAGGAAGACACCTAGGCAGCCAAAAGACACATGTGGAAATGCTCACGATCATTAGTTATTGAAGAAATACAAATCAGAACTATGATGAGATACCATCTCACCCCAATAAGGTTGGCCATGATCCAAAAAACACAAAACAACAAATGCTGGAGAAGCTGTGGAGAAATTGGAACTCTCCTACACTGCTAGTGGGATTGCAACAAAGTACAACCTCTTTGGAAAGCAATCTGGCACTTCCTTAGAAAACTGGAAATAGATACAGCATTTGATCCACTAATCTCACTGCTTGGAATATATGCTACAGAATCAAACACTGTCCCACAAACAGATACATGCACACAAATGTTCATAGCAGCATAGTCCACAGTAGCAAAAAGATGGAATCAACCTAGATGCCCATCAACAGATGAATAGGTAAACAAATTATGATGATGTACTCAATGGAACACTATGCAATGATAAAAAAAATGATGATTTTAGGAAGCATCTCATAACCTGGTTTCAGCTAGAAGACATTATGATGAGTGAAATCAGTCAGCAGCACAAGGACAAATATTGTATGAGACCCTTACTATAAGGACTTAAAAACAGACTCGTGTACAAAAGAAAAGACTCGTTGATGGCTACAAGGGAGGGAAGGAAGAGAGGGAGAGAGAGGGATGCATATAGATGAGATAGCTGATAGAAATTTGGTTGTGTGAAAGCAGTGACAGCACACACCAGAAAGATCACCTTAACTAGACTTCAACATAAACTGAAAACTCTTCTATTCCTAGCCTATTATTGCAAGAATAGAGTAGTAGGGGCAGGAGTCCGGAGACCATTCTCTCAGGGGACATTGAGCCAATTGGCATAACCAGCCTATTGCTAAGTCTTCAGCACCCCACATTGGTGAGTGGCGTATGGGGTCTTAAAAGCTAGCAAGCAGCTATCTGAGGTACACCAAATGATTCTGTCTCAACTGGATCAGATGATCACCAAGGACAACCAAGTCAGAAGAGAAAAAGAACCCAGAGGACAGAAGGACCCATGTGTATGGATGACTGTATCGGAAGAATCAGATGGTGCCCGGCCACCACCAATGACAGCCATGATGAGGCACACAATGTCAGGTCCCAGAGACAACACTCAAAAAAGAGGGGTACACCTCAAAAACTCCACTAAAAGACCACAACTGGTTGTCCCATGGCCCGGGACTTCCCCTGGAAGCATGGTCCCTAGACCTCCTGCTGCCCCTGATCATTATTCATTATTCATTAGTGAGGTCAATTCTTTGAACAGGAATGGATTGAACTCAGAAACATAAGGTGACCATATAGTGTGTCCACTTTATGATTCTATGTATCTACAGGGTGTCCTGGCCTCTTGCCAGAAGGCAGAGGAGAGGGTGGAGAGGAGATGATAGGAGATTATTAGCAGGGTATGACATGTATAGAATGGAAAGGAATAGTGTGCTGTCACCAGTCAAGGAACCATGTGTATCTGTTTGTGTGACTGCCTTTATTACTGTAGAATATATTCTGAGCAGTGGAATTGCTGGGTCGTGTGCTTTTTATATTTCTAGCTTTTAAAGAAATTAGCAAATTGCTTTCCAAAGAGATTGGACTGTTTTGCATTCACACTAGCAGTGTAGGAGAGTTTCAGTCTCTTCACAGCCTCTCCATCATTTGTTGTTTTGCATTTTTTGGATCATAGCCAACATTGTTGGGGTTAAATGATATCTGATTGTGGTTTCGATTTGCCAAGCCAGCCAAGTGCCGTCGAGTTGGATCCGACTCATGGCAACCCTAGGGGGCAGTTTGAATTTAGGTTTTCTTAATTACTAGTGATCATGAGTGTTTTCTTATGTGCATTTTGACTGCCTGGATGTCTTCTTTAGCAAAGTGTCTGTCCAGTTCCTTTACCCATTGCTTAACTGGGTTATTTATATTTTCTTGTTGATATTCTGAAGTACTTTGCAGACTATGAAATCAGATGTTGACCCTACATGTAGTTACCAAATGTTTTTCCCCATTCTTGTAGGCAGTCTTTTAACTCTCTTGGAAAAGTGTTTGGATGTACTTACGTGTTTCATTCTTAGTAGTTTATCTAAACAGATAAACTGTTTATCTATTTTCTCGTCTGTTGTTCATGCATTGTTGGTCAGATTTTATAGCCTGTCTAAGCATACATTAGAACTTCCAGGGGTGGATTCAGATAGCAGACTAAACACATGTCTCCTTACTTCCCTCTGAAAACTAAGACCTGGATTGATAATTAAATGGAGCTTTCTGGATAACCAGTGAGACCCAGGACATGGCACTGGGCTGTCAGTTTGGACTACATGCCACTGAACAGGATATTTCTTGTCTTTGGCTGAGCCCCACTCCAGTTGAATTGGCTAGCTACAGTGGACTGAAAGTAACTGTTGTTTTTAACCTTTTTGTCTTTTTGTTCACCAGCAGGTGGGAGATAGGCTGAACCAGCAGCTATGCAGAGCCTCAGTGCTAAAGTGATCAGCGGTTGGAATAGCCACATTTTGAGAGCCCAGCTCTGGACCACTCTCAAACACCAGAAATGGAAATAGATGATTGGGCTACCTTAAAAATCAAATTCCTATGTTCATCCAAAGCTTTCAACAAAAGAGCAAAAATACTGTCTATACAGTGGGAACAAACATTTATCCAACACGATTGCAACCAACACCTAATCTCTTAACACTTAATCACTGCTAATTCAAGCAGGAAGTAAAAGGGGATGGAGGTGGGGAATCCTATGGGAAGCACAATGGGGGAGAATTTAATTTCAGTGAGTTTATTATCATCAGAAACTACTAACAAGAAGCAATTGCCCACTTCTGAGTGACGAAATTTGGTTAAATCTGCCATACTTCTTTCTGTCTTTCTAAGGTAAGATGGGCTTCTTTTAATGAGGCTTTTCCTTAGTTCTTATTAGTTGTGAGCGTGAAGGCCTTTCAGTGGTAGGGTGCTCTGTCCAATTAGACATACTAGTTCCTGAAAGTTGTTTATGGTGTGTATCTCATTGCCTCCTATTACATGATGCTAAGAAGTTGATCTATAGCAAGCAGGACAACTCCATACACACTTCAATACTTGAAATCTTGGCAAAAGTAAGTCTAATTAGTGATACATTGATCAAATATGCTCTGCATGTCTCTTAGTCACATAATACTTACAACAAGTGCCTGAAATTTACAGTCTTAATTTCATCAGGATTTTTTCACGCTCAACCCCTTGAAAGGAACTATCTCACCAGTGAGAATTGTCTTTCAGAAACAGATCTAGTGCAGGGCTAAGAAAGCACAGCAGTCAGCTATTTCCCATGATCTCCCTAACAATAAAGAATCCAAAAACACAAATTGATTATATGTGACATTCTAGGAGCCCTACCTGAACATCAAAAAGGATAATCTGCCAGCTCCCCTATGCAGGGAACTCAGGGAACAAACAATTCCTTTGCCCAGGCACATGTGTAGGTGATCATGGATCTTGAATACCTCTCACCTTTGTATACAACATGGAGTACCCATGGGTCTGTAACAAAACCTATCCACCTAAGTAGCAAGGACATGCTTTCCTCACAGACAATTGTGGAAAGCTATCAGCCCTCTCCCTTTCTCAACATGTACAACTAGATGTTTATGATGACACCAATCACCCCTGCCAGCACCACATACTTGGTGACCAACTACCTGGACAACAAACTGAATACATACAAGAGTAGTAAATGGATTACTGGGCTCATATGCCTGGTAAAAGCTCTAATCACCTGGAGATAGGACTTCAGAGTCTCAAATATGTGAATGTTCAAACTAATTCACATGACCAGCCTATCTCGGTATCAAAACAAAATAAGAAGCTCCAACACAGTAAGAAAGCATAAAATAAATAAATACAACAACTTACTGATGGCTAGGAGATGACAGTCAATATCAGAGGTAGACCACAATGAATTCAGAAAGCTCACAAAACAAAGAATCAAGAAATGTTCCAGATGAAGAGAACTTCCTGGAATTCTCAGAAGTAGAATACAAAAGATTAATATTTAGAACGCTTCAACAGATCAGGAAGGGGATCAGGCAAAATGTAGCAGAACATAATGACAAATTGAATAAGTTGCGTTAAACCACAGAGAGCACAAAGAAATTCAGGAGATTAATAATAGAATTACACAACTCAATAAAAACTAAAAGGAGTAAAACTGAGGCAATAGAAATCAGAATTAGTGAGAACAAAGACAAAGCACTTGACACCAACATATTTGAGGAAAAATCAGATAAAAGTAATTTAGAAAACAAAGAAATTCTAGAATTATATGGGACTCTATCAAGAGGAATTATCTATGAGTGCCTGGAATTCCAGAATGAAAAGGTTAACATAAAATACAGAGAGAATTGTTGAAGATTTGTTGACAGACAACATCCTTGTTACCATGAAAGATGAAAAAATAACTATCCAAGGTACTCATCAAACTCCACAAAAAATGGATCCCAAAATAAAGGCACCAAAACATGTTACACTCAAACTTGCCAAAACCAATGATGAGAGAATTTTAAAAGTAGTTACGGATAAATGAAAAATAATTTACAAAGTAGAGTCCACAAGGTTAAGTTCAGACTACTTAGCAGAAACCATGCAGGCAAGAAGACAATGGGATCACAGATATGAAGCCTTGAAGAAAAAAAATGCCTGCCAAGAATAATACATCCAATCAAATTGTCTCCCAAATATGATGGTGAATTAGGACATTTCCAGATAAAGAGAAACTAACAAACTAAAACTCAAAGAATTGGAAAAAAAAATCAAGCAAACAACATTAAAAAAATTAGACAATTTGCAACAAACAAAATTACAAGAAATACAAAAGGGAGCCACTTGATTAGAAAATAAGTAACATCAGATAACAACCTAAGACTAGAACTCAGGACAGAGCAACCAGATATGAACCCGGATAGAGAAAATCACAAAAATAAATCAGAGCTAAAACAATTAATACAGAGAAACAGAGATACCAGCTTGTTAAAGATGACAACATTATCACAAAAAAAAAGAGGGAGTAAAAAGTGTACTCACAGAACTTTCATCTGAAGAACAGGTTAAGGGAAGACAAAGAAATAAAAGTATGGTTTAGATTTAGGAAAATAGAGATAATACTAAGTTAACAACAAATGAAATTAACAACCTTACATATTAAAAGGAAACTCTGGTGGCATTAGTGGTTGTGTTACATCTGCTAACCAAAAGATTAGCAGCTCAAATCTTCCAGGTGCTCCTTGGAAACTCCATGGAGTAGTTCTACTCTGTCCTATAGAGTCACAGTGAGTTGGAATCAACTCCGCAGCAGTGAGTTTTTGGGTTTGCACATTAAAATAAACAAGAAAAACATGAAGTCTCAGCAAATACAAAACCAATAACAATGAAAAAGATGAGAGAAAAAACACACAAAGTGACTCGGCCCAGAAAATTATACGAAACAATTGAACTGTCAACAATGCACAAAAGAAGCAATCAAAATGACAGCACTAAACTCATGTCTATCAACAGCCATGCTGAATGTAAATGGATTAAATGCACAAAGAAACAGAAAGTGGTAGAATGTGTTAAAAGATATTGACCAAGTATATGCTCTCTAAAAGACACACATCTTAAAGACACAAACTAAAACTCACAAAATGAAAAAAAAAATCAAGCAAACAACATTCAAAAAAGACCCAAATGGCAATATTATTTTCTGACATAATAGACTTTACTGTAAAATTCACAGCTATGGATAAGGAGGGACGTTAATTAATGATTAAAGGGTCATCAATAAACCAGGAAGAAATAATGATATTAAGTATTAGCATACTTTATCAGCTATTAGTGTATCTGGTAAAGAAACAACCAGACTATTTATTAAATACAAAAATTCTAACAGAATTGCAAAGAGAAATAGCTCCAAAATAACATTAAGAAATTACAACACACCATGTTTGGTGGACAGGACATCCAGAAAGAAGCTGAGTGAAAAAAAGGAAAATCTGAATGCCACAATAAGCCAACTCAACCTAATAGATATATGTGTAGCACTCCACTCAACAGCAGACAAATACATTTTCTTTTCAATGCACATGGAACATTCTCCAGAACAGACCACATGTTAGGCCATAAAGTAGGCCTTAACAAAATCCAAACCATCAAAACATCACAATGTTTTTTCAGATTACAAAGCCATAAAAATAGAAACCAATAACAGAAAAGGCCAGAGAAAAAAATCAAACACATGAAAACTGAATAACCCCTTGGTGACAGAAGAAATCAGGAACAGGTTATAGAAGAAATCAAGGACAGAATAAAGAAATTCAAAGAATTAAATGAGAATGAAAATGTATTGTGCCAGAACCTTTGGGACATAGCAAAAGTAGTGCTCAGAGATCAATCTATAACAGTAAATAGATGTTTACAAAATGAAGACAGGGCCCAGATTAAAGCATTAAACCTACAGTTCAAACGAGTACAAAGAGAGCAGCAAAAGAAGACCTCAGGCACATGGCAGAAAGTAAATAATTGAAAATTAGAGAAGAACTAAATGAATTAGAAAATTGAAAAATGACAGCATTAACAAGAGCAAAAGCTGGTTCTTTGAAAAGATCAACAGAATTGGTAAACCACTGTCCAAACCGACAAAAGCAGGAGAGAAAGCAAATAACCTGAACAAGAATGAGATGGACATAACAACAGACCCAACTGAAATTTTAAAAAATCATAACAGAATACTATGAAAAATTGTACCCTTATAAATTTGAAATCCTAGAGGAAATGGGCACATTTCTAGAAGCATGCTACCTACCCAAACTAACACAGAGGCAGAACAACTAAATAAACCTGTAACAAAAAAGAAGTTTAAAAGGTATTTTTTAAAAACTCCCAACAACAAAAACAACTAAAAAAAACCCTGCCCCTGACGGCTTCACTGAGAATGACACCAAACTTCAGAGAAGAGTTAACACTACTATTCCTAATGATATTTCATAGCACAGAAAAGGATGGTATTCTCCCAAACTCATTCTAGGAAGCCAAAACTATTCTTATACCCAAACTAGATAAAGACACCCCAGAAAAGGAAAATTAGAGATCAGTATCTGTCATGTACTTAGGTGCAAAAATCTTCAACCAAATTCTAGCCAATAGAATTCAACAATTTATCAAAACATAATTCACTATCACCAAGTGGGATTCACAACAAATATGGAGCAGGGATGGTTCACCATTAGAAAAACAAACCAAAAAAAAAAAAAAAGTCAATATAATTAACCACATAACTGAAACAACAGACAAGGACCACTTGATTTCACTAATCAATGAAGAAAAGGCATTTGATAAAGTCCAACATCACTGTTAAAAAAAAAACTCGGTAAATAGGAATAGAAGGGAAATACCTCAATAAACAACTTTTATACAAAGCCAATAGCAAATATCATCCTAAATGGAGAAAGTCTGAAATCATTCCACTAGAGAACAGGAACCAGACCAGGATGCCCTTTGTCACCACATTTATTTAACTTTGTTCCAGAAAATAAAACCAGATCAGGCTAAAAAAAAAGAAATAAAGAGCATCCAAATTGGTAAGGAAGAATTAAAATTGTCTCCATTTGCAGAAGATATGATCCTATACCAGAAAACGCCAAATCCATAAGAAAACTAGTGGAACTAACAGAACAGTCAAGTATCAGGATACAAGAGAAAAATACAAAAATCAATTGAATTGTTCCACAACAGCATAGAGAACATCGACAAGAAATCTGAAAATCAGCTATCTGGACAACCAGCTGGTGATTTCATAAAATGTGTAAATTATTGCCAGCCAAATTATTAAACAATATTTATAATATCACACACAACTAAAATTTTGCTGAAGATAATTCAAAAGTGGTTCTACCAGCTCATTTACTGAGAACTTCCGGGAATCCAAGATGGATTAAGAAGAGGACTTGGAATGACAGATATCATTGCTGAGGTGAATCTCTGCTGAAAGCAGAGAATATCAGAAAGATTTTTACCTGTGTTTTATTGATTATGCAAAAGCATTCAAATGTGTGAATTGGAACAGATTGGGGATAACATTGAGAAGAATAAAAATTGGAGAACACTTAATCATTCTTATGAGGAAACTATACATAGACCAATAGACAACTGAACAGAACGTGAGGACATTACTTGTTTTAAAATCAGGAAAGGGGTGTATCAGGTTCCAATCAGTAAGGTGAGCAAAGAATCCAGGAAAGTAGAATATGTGAACAACATGCAACAGTATTGAAAGATTCATTAACAATTTTGCTATATGCAAATGACCCAAGCTTGTTTGTTGAAAGCAAATTGGACTTGAACCACTTACTGTTGAAGATTGATCTGATTCAGTAAGATTAAACTTCAGCATAAAGAAAACAAAAATTCCTTGCAACTGGACCAATAAGCAACATCATGATAAATGAAGAATAGACTGAATTTGTCAAGAATTTCTTTTTCTTGGATCCACCCTCAACGCCCATGGAAGCAGTAGCCAAAACATCAATCAACACATTGCACTGGGCAAATTTGCTGCCAAAGACCTTTTTGAAGTGTTATAAAGCAAAGAAATCACTTTTAGAACTAAAATGTAACTGACCCAAGCCAAGGTATTTTCTGTCACCTTGCATGCACGTGAGAGCTGGACAATGGGTAAGGAAAAATGAAGAATTCGTGCCTGTAGATTACAGTATCAGTGAAGAACACTGAATAAAATAACCACAGTGGATGTCTTTAAAAAGAGAAATTCTATTCCGTCAGAGCGTCAGCTCCAGGAGAAGGCTTTCTTTGTTAGCTCTGGAGGAAGGTCTTTGTTGTCAAGCTTCCTCTGTACTGCGAGATTCTGAAACACAGGGACACTGGGTTTAAAGGATGAGCTCTGCTCCTAGCACTGCTTCTTGGTAGTAAAGGGTCTTCTAATAAGGATGTCCTGTCTTTGAACTTCAATAAAACAAGTTGTGTAAGAGATACAGTTTTGTTTTATTTTGAAGTACATTTGATGGCATTATGTATGGGAAAGAACTTTGGATAAATGGCTTCCGCAGCTTCCTTTGCAGGTGTGCACCTGGGATGTCCAATCTTTGATGATGGTCTCACAGAAAGCAGATTGAATTGCATGAATGACAAGAAGGATGCTGCTTTTTAGATCATCAGTTGTTTGCAGTTAATTTGCATAAACCCGAGATTTAACATAGCCCCGTAAAAAGTAATCTAAAGGTGTTAAATCACATGATCTTGGCTGACAGTTAACATTACCACCATCCAAGCTGATGAAGCCTTTGAATTTCTCCTTGAATAACTCATTTGTTCTGCGCACAATATGGCACATAGCACCATCTTGTTGACACCACGTGTTTGTGAGGTCTATACCTTCCAAATGGGGCCTCAAACAATTGTTTATCATAGCCTGATATCATGTGCCATTGACAGTCACAGCCTCTCCTCATTCATCTTGGAAAAAATAACAGCCAGTGATTCTGCTAAACCAAAATCCACACCAAACAGTAACTTTGGGGGAATGAACTGGCCATTCTTGAATATCCATTGGATTCATGTGACTCCAAATGCGACAGTTATGTTTGTTAACAAAAACATTCATCCAGAAATAGATCTCATTGCTAAAAATGAGTTTTCAGCCAAAAGCAGGATCAATTTCCAATTACTCCAGAGCCCAGTCAGCAAATGTACAGCACAATCTGTGGTAGTTGGACTTCTGTCCTTGAGTTAAAACTATTTTGTAACAGTAAAGTTTCAAATCCGGACCCCAAATCGGTGAAATTTGGGGTGACAAAAGGTCCAGTTCTTGGGCTCAGCAGTAAATTGATTGAGATGGATTTTTGTGTACATGTTGACTAACAGTGGCCACATTTTGATTAGAAAGTGTGATTTGTTGACACACAGGGATTGTTTGGTTGGCAACACACCCAGTTGTCTCAATTTTTTCGATAAAATGTCAAATTGTTCTCCAGGTGGGATGATTACATGCGTGATAAATTCCACATAATGCATGGAATGTTTGGCAAACGGAATCCATTTTGATAACAAATCTTTTTCTTTTTTTATTGTGATTAGGTGAAAGTATACAACCCAAATCAATTTTGCATGCCCACCTTTCTGCAGCTCCTTCTGCTCTCCTTGCCCAGTGACAGCACATTCCTCCTTTTCATTCTGTACTTGTCATATCCTCCCAATAGTTTCCTGTCCCTCCTCTCCACCCTCTTCTCACCCATCTAGAAACAGACCAGTAGAACAGCATCCTATAAATGCAAGGGACCATAAAGTACACACACAATATGGTCACATTGTGTCTCTGAGTCCAGTCAATTTTTTGTCCAAAGGGTTGACCTCAGTAGCGTTTTCTGGTCAGAGGCAGCAGCAGATCAAGGGGCCATGCTCCCAGGAGATCCCCCAAAGTGCCAGAAAATCAACTGTGGTCTTTTGGTAGAATTCTTGAGGTGCACCCCTCTTTTCCTCATGTTGCCACAGGGACTCAACATTGTGTGCCCCATCATGGCTGCTTTGGTAGTAGCTGAGCACCATCTGGTTCTTTTGCTCACAGGTTGATTGTCTCCCATTCAAATGGGGTCCTTCAGTCTCCAGAGCTCTTTTATCTTGTGTCTTTGTTATCCCTGGTGATCATCTGTTGGACCAATTGGTGAACCTCAGACGGCAGCTGGCTGGCTTTTAAGACCCCAGACACCACTCACCAATATGAGGTAAAGAAGACTCTCTTAGCAATAGGATAGAGTTATGCCAGGTGATCTCGATGTTCCCCAACAGCGTGGTGCCCAGACCTTGCCCATGCTACTCTGTACTTGCAGTATTAGACTGAGATTAGAAGAGGTTTCAGTTTATGGTAAAGTCTAGTTAAGTTGATTACTGTTTATTGTGTGCTGTTACTGCTCTCACCTAACCAAATTTCTATAAACTACCTAATGTATGACCAACCCTCTCTCTCCCTCCCATCCCTTGTAAAGATGAAAGAGTATTTTCCTCCATATGTAAGTCTGTTTTTAAGTCCTTATAGTAGGGGTCTCGTACATTACTTGTCCTTTTGCTGCTAACTGATTTCACTCAACATAATGTCTTCCAATTGAAACCAGATTATAAGATACTACCTGTTTTAGTCAGTGCTGCTCTAATAGAAATACCACAGAGTGGATAGCTTTAACAAAGGAAGGTGGTGTTGCTCTAACAGAAATACCACAGAGTGGATGGCTTTAACAAAAGAAGGTTTGTTCTTACACAGTCCAGGAGGCTACAAGTCCAAATTCAGAATGTCTGCTCCAGGGGAAGCCTTTCCTCCTTGTTGGCTCTGGAGGAAAGTCTGGTATTGCATCAGTCTTTGTCCAGGGAGCATCTTGGCACAGGAACCTTAGGTCTGAAAGACGATCTCTTCTCCTTGTGCTGCTTGCTTGATGGTGTGAGGATCCCAACTCTCTGCTGGTTTCCCTTTCCTTTTATCTCTTGTAGGATGAAAGGATTAAGGGTGGGTCAAGCCATACTCCAGAGAAACTCCCTTTACAGTGGAGCACAGAGGTGATCTTGTAAAGGAATTTACAGTGCCACCCTAATCCTTTAACATACAACATAGGAAAATCACAAAACAAAGGACAATCATAAAATGCTGGGAATCAAGGGCCCATCCACATGGCCACACATATTTTGGGGGAGACACAATTCAATCCATGACACTACCTAAAATCATCATTGTTGTTTACCACTGGATAGTGTTCCACTGAGTATACGTACCATAGTTTGTTGATCCAATCGTGTGTTGATGGGAATTTGGGTTGGTTCCATTTTTTGCTATAGTGGACTGTGCTGCAGTAAACATTCATGTGCATGTATCTGTTCATGGGACAGCCTTTATTTCTACAGGATATATTCTGAGCAGTGGGATGACTGGATCAAATGGTATACCTATTTCCAGCTTTTTAAGGAAGCACTAAACCTCTTTGCTTTCCAAAGAGTTGTACCATTTGTCAATCCTACCAGCAGTGGAGGAAAGTTCTAGTCTCTTCACAGCCTTTCCAGCATTTGTTCTTTTGTGTTTTTTGGATCACGGCCAAACTTGTTGGGATGAGATGGTATCTCATGGTAGTTTTGATTTGGATTTCCTTAATAGCTAGGGATCACGAGCATTTCCTCATGTATCTTTTGGCTGCCTGGTGTCCACTTTGGTGAAGTGTCTGTCCATCTCATTTGCTCATCACTTAATTGGGTTATTTACCTTTTTCTTGTTGGCATTTTGCAGTACCCTGTAGATTGTGGAGAATCGACATCTGTCCAACATGTAGCTGCCATTCTGTAGGTGGACTTTCAGTCTTGTGGTAAGGTCTGAATAAGTAAAAGTGCTTGATTCTTACTAGTTCTTGTTTACCTATGTTCTTTTCTGTTGATCGTTTGTCAGATTTTGAAGTCTAAGCTATGCAGTAGAACTTCATGATTGACAGTAATTTTTTTTTGCATGATCTTGATCGTTTTAGATTTGATATTTAGGTCTTTGATCTATTTTGAGTTAGTTTTTGTGTAAGGTGTGAGATATGGATCTTGTTTCAGTTTCTGGCAGATGGATATCCAATTTTGCCAGCACCATTTGTTAAAGAGACTGTTTTTACCACAGATTACAATCTTAGGGCCTTGCCAAATATCAACTGTTCACAAGAGGATGGTGGCATCTCTGAGGTTTCAACTCTGTTCCATGGGTCTATATGTCTGTTTTTGAACCAGTACCAGGCTGTTTTGACTGCTGTGGTAGTGTAGTAGTTTCTAAGGTGGGATAGTGTGAGGCCACCGTATTCCTCTTCTTCAGGAGTACCCTACTTATCCAGGGTTTCTTCTCTTTCCAAACAAAGTTGGTGATTTATTTCTGCAGCTCATTAAAAAGTGACACTGGAATTTATATTGGGATTGTATTTTATATGTAGAGCACATTGGATAAAATAGACATATTCACAATGTTAATTCTTCCTATCCATGAGCAGGGTAGTTTTCTCCATTTCTCTATTTTGCTTTCTTGCAGTAAAGTCTTGTAGTTCTCTTTGTATAGGTCTCTTATTTCTCAACTTATATTTATTCCTAGGTATTTTATCTTCTTGTGGGCTATAGCAAATGGTATTGATTTGGTGATTTCTTCTTTGATGATCTCTTTGTTGTTATAAAGGAATTCTACTGGTTTTATTTATGTTTATCTTACATCATGATACTTTGCTGAATTCTTCTCTTAGTTCCAGTAGTTTATTTATGGATTCTTTAGGATTCTCTGCATATACAATCATATCATCTGCAAATAGGGAGAATTGTACTTCTTTGCTGATACAGATGCTCTTTATTTCTTTCTCTTGTCTAATTGCTCTGGCTAGAATCTCTAGTATAATGTTGAAGAGAGGTGGTGAGAGTGGACATCTTTGTCTAGTTTCTGTTCTCAAGGGGATTTCTTTCAGTCTCTATCCATTCAGGATAAGGTAGGTGGCTGGCTTTGCTAGGATTCTCCTTATCATGTTGAGGAATTTCCCCTCTATTCCTATTTTTCTGAGAATGTTTAGTATGAATGGGTGTTTGACTTTGTCAAATGCCTTTTCTGCATCGATTGATAAATCAGGTGATTCTTACCTTTTGTGTTATTTATGTAGTTAATCACATTAATTGTTTTTCTGGTGTTGAACCAGGCTTGGATCCCTGGTGTGAATCCAACTTGGTCATAATGAACTATTTTTTTTTGATATATTGTTGAATTTTATTCACTAAGACTTTGTTGAAGATTTTTGCATCTAGGTTTATGAGTGACTTTGGTCTGTATTTTTCTTTTTTTGTTGGAGCTTTCCCTGGCTTTGGTAGGGTTATGCTGACTACATAGAATGAAACGGGTAGTATTCCATTCCTTTTTATGCTGTGAAATAGTCTCTGATATTTGAGTTAATTCCTCTCTAAAAGTTTGGTAGAATTCTCCAGTGAAGCCATGTGGGCCAGGACTTTTTTTGGTTGGCAGTTTTTTGATGACTTTATAAATCTCTTCCTTTGTGATGGGTTTATTAGGTTGTTCTACTTCTCCTTGTATTAATTTTGGTAGGTGATATGACTCTAGAAATTTGTCCATTTCCTCTAGGTTTTCAAATCTGTTATAGTACAGTCTTTTGTAGTATTTTGTTTTGATACTTTTGATTTCAGTTGGGTCTGCTGTGACATTTCACGTCTCCTTTCTTATTTGGGTTATTTCCTTCCTCTCCTGTTTTCCTTTTGTAAGTTTAGCCAATGGTTTATCAATTTTATTGATCTTTTCAATGAATCAGGTTTTGGTTTTACAATGTTTTTTGTTCTTCTATTCTCTAATTCATTTCGTTCTGCTGTAATCTTTATTATCTGTTTTTTTCTGGGGCCCGTTGTGTTCTTCTGTTACTTTCTTTCTGTGTTTAAACTGTAGTGTTAATTTTTTGGTTTGAGCCCTTATTCTTTCCAGATGTGTGTATTTATAGAGATAAATTGACCTCTGAACACTGCTTTGGCTATATCCCATAGGTTCTGTTAGGATGTGTTCTCATTCTCATTGAATTCCATAAATTTCTTTCTTTTATCCTTGATTTCTTCTATAACTCATGTTTTGTTTTGTTTTAGCAATGTGTTGTTTAGTGTCCACAAGGTCGAATTTATACTTATGTTTTTTCTGCTATTCATTTCGATTTTTATGGCTTTATGGTCCAAGAAGATGCTTTGTAATGATTCAATAGTTTGGATTTTGTTGGGACTTGCTTTTTTCCCTAACATGCAGTGTATTCTGGAGAATGTTCTATGTGCCTTGGGGAAGAAGATGTACTTATTTGCTGATGGGTAAAAGGTTCTGTATATGTTGATGAGGTCCAGTTGGTCAACTGTCACAATAAGATCTTCTGTATCTTTATTGAGCTTTTTTCTGGATGATCTATTACTGAAAGTGGAACGTTCAAGGCTCCAGCTATTATTTTGGAGTGGTCTATCTCATTTTTCAATGTCATCAGTGTTTCTTCAGTGTATGTAGA
This sequence comes from Heterohyrax brucei, assembly GCA_028571685.1. Lineage (NCBI taxonomy): Eukaryota > Metazoa > Chordata > Mammalia > Hyracoidea > Procaviidae > Heterohyrax > Heterohyrax brucei. The sequence continues at coordinate 136,809,879 of CM053150.1, forward strand.
TGCTCTGGTATTGGGTGCATAAATATTTAATGGTGTCATGTCCTGCTTATGTACTGAACCTTTCAACAATAAATGGTGACCATTCTTGTCCATGATGATCAATTTTACATTAAAGTCTATTTTATCTGAGATTAGCACTGCCACACCTGATACTGTTGGCTTGGTATATATTTTTCCATCCTTTAATTTTCAGTTTTTTCATATGTCGAAGTCTAAGGCATGCTTCTTGTAAACAGCACATAAGCAGGTTGCCTCTTTTGATCCAATATGTCACTCGCTGTCCCTTTATTGGAGCATTCAGTTCATTTACATTCAGTGTAATTATTGGTTGGTATATGTTTTGTGCTGTCATTGTGATGCCTTTATTTTTGTGTTGTTGATGTTTTCTATATTGCTCTAAACATTCTGCTCTGGGTCACTCTTTTTTATAGGTTGACGGCTCATCTTTTTCAGTGTTGGTTTCATGTTTGTTGAAACTCTTGTTTTGATATGTTGCATTGTTATTTTGCTTTGTGGCTACCCTTATGATTTCCATTACTATTCTAACTGTAAATCAGACTTTAACTTCTGCATGTCTTTTTGAAATTCTTCTCCATCTAAAAGGGTTATAACTTCTGTTATAATCTATCCTCCTTTTTAGTGTGACAATGTCATAGTTTTCATGATATGATCACTGGTTCTCTTTTTTTAATCTTGTAGCTTTGTTTGAGCCTTGGATTCTAGATGCTGTGTCCTGCATTGCCTCAAGTATGCACTCAATGGTTTTGTTTTTCTAAGCACAGAGTATCAGTATTTCTTGCAGTTTGGGTTTGGTTTTTACAAAGTCTCTAAGCTTCTGTCTACAAATATCTTAAATTCATCTTTGTATTTGAGAGATGATTTTGCAGGGTATATAGTTCTTGGCTGCAAGTTTTTCTCTCTCAAGCCTTTGGATGTGTCATCCTGCTGCCTCCTGGCCAACACCATTTCTGCTGCAAAGTCACATAAAAGTCTACAGGGCTTCCCTCAGAATGTTAGCATTGCTTTGAGCCTTGCTGCTTTTAAGAGCTTATGTTTATGTTTCATTTTATTAAGTTTGATTATAATATGTCTTGGTGTCTTTCTTTGGGGTCTATGTTTCATGGTGTTTGATACACCTGTGTTCTATTCTTTCAAGATTTCAGGGAAGTCTTCTGTCAGCAACTCTACAGCAATACTCTCTGTATTTTCAGCTCTCCCTCCTTGCTCGGGAACTCCAGTTATTCTTAGGTTATTCCTCTTAATATTAGCCCCACATGTTTCTTATTTCTTTTCTCTGATTTCTCATCACAAATGATGGTGTCAGAGAAGCTATCCTCAAGGTCACTGAGTCTGTCTTCCATCTCCTCAATTCTGCTGTTTTGGATTTAATTGTCTAAGTCTGATTTTGTTATCAATCTGCTGAATATCAGATGGTTGATGTTCCGGCAGTTTAAATAGCTTGCTCAATTTTTCATCTTGTTCTGCTGTATTTGTGTGATCTCAGGAGGGGTCTATATACAATTCTTTCTTACATGACTTCTGAAAGTTTCAGAAAGGCTTCTTCATCTAGGAAGTTTTTTGATTATTTTGGGAATTTTCTGGAGCCATGCTGGACTGTTTCTCTAAATGGTTAGCTGTGCAGTATTGCCTTTGTGCCATCTAGAAGCTGTCTGGTTAGTCTGGTGTTTCCTCAGCAGGAACTGAGGTATAGTTCTAAGAGGGGAGTTGGTCACCAGCCACCTCTGTGTACTCTAGGGACTAGCCCCAGTTGAACTCTCTGGGATGGCAGGCTCTGTTGCCTAGCTGGCAAAGACAGCACCCTACTTTTGGGGTTACTGGCAGGCCATCAGCTGACACTAAGATGTGGATCAGTGAAGTCAGAAGGAGATGTTGACTGCTCAGCAATCAGTTCTCCAGGGGATCTTATTTTAAAAAGGTAAGTGAGGAGCTCTCCAACAGCTGTGGAAATAAGTCAGGCCCTCAGGTGTGGCAGGTGCCACCTTCTGGCTGACAATGAAAACATCTCATAGGCCATCCCCAGATGCTATAACGTGGTTCCAAGTACAAAGGTGTTATGGCCTTACTGCTGTCCTTTGCCATGCCCTACCCATAACTCTAGAGGCTCCACTGTCATTAACCCAGCACTGCTTCTTGGCATGAATATTAGCCCCAGCTAAGGCCTCTGGGTAGGTACTCTGCCTCCCAAGTTGACCAAGATGGCATCATTTCTGTGCTGGACTTCCTACTGTAAAACAGCAGGATCTATGGTGCAGCTCAGAAATTGGAGGGTTGGGGGGTAGTGCCCTCAGTCAGCAGCCAGGCTCTCAATATGTGACTATCCCATGCACAGTCTTTCTGCTGTGTTATACACTGTTTACTTAAGTACTGCAGTTCAGCTTATTAACCAGCTCATTCCCAGTCACTGCCTCCTGGATAACAAAGAAGACACCAGTACCTGCAGTCTTCCCAAACAGTAAGTCAGCTGAAGCAGAATTCAGCATATGCTGGTAGTTTCCCATATAGTGGTAGAGGTGGTTAGAGGTAGTTTCCCGTATAGTGGCACATAGTCCAATCCGACAACCTTATGACAGATAGTAGGGCTCCCTGGATGTCCATGCTGCTCTGTTTAATTATCAATCCAGGGCTTAGTTCTCAGAGGGATTTGAGGAGATGTATGTCTAGTCTGCCATCTCACCCTCACCCCCAAAACTTCTGATAATGAACTTTAATAATTTCTATGCATTGTGGAATCATGTAGCTTTTCATGGCTATTTGTCAAGACTAATCCAAAACATGATAAATATGACTGCTATAGAGTTACAAATATGGCTGAAGTAAGCTGTCAAAAATAGGACATGCTTACCCGAAGACTGTTTATTAAGTGTCCAGCTCTGCTTGCTTCCTTTTCCTTTCTAGCCCAAGAGATGTCTCAAGGCACAATACACTCTTATAGATGGCGTCCTGCCTTATTAACATAACCACTACCTATCCTTCCTCATTATCATAAAGGTAGGATTTACAACATACAGGAATATTACACAATATCAGGAATCACGACCCAGCCAAAGGGCTACAGACATTTAGTGGGGGACATAACTCAGTCCATGATGGACTGCCAAATGAACGAACAAGTGTATCTGGAGGAAGTACAGCCAGAATATACCTGGACAAGACATGATGCTCTGTAAAGCAGAGGATCATTGAAAAGGATAGAGACCTTCACTGAGAGGGATAGGATATAGAGGTTGCAAAATCAGGCTCAAATAGCCATGACTGTGAGAATGGTGCAAGACTGTGCAGCGTTTCATTCTGTTGTATGTATGGTCACCATGTGTCAGAAGCATTTCAAAGACACATAACAACACTGTTAGCCACATGACCTGTAAATCGTTCTAAGACTCAAAGAGGTTAAGTGAAATGGCTCAGGTCTCCTGGCACCAAGTCAAGTTCCTTTTCCAAGTTGTCTTACTTATCCTAATAATCTAAGCAAGAAAATCTAAAGTGAGACCTAGGGAAAGAAGTATCTGGAAGACTTTAAATTACGCTTTGATATTTTTGATACATAGAATAGCACCACAATATGAAAACACAAAACAGAAGGATAAAAATAGGCTATGGCAGAAAAGTTCCTTTAAAGGTAACCTCCTGCTAAGAAACTACTATGGATCAGAGGCAAAGGAGTGGGTTATGAAAGGAAAAAAAGAATGTGAGTAAAACGCAATTCCATCTCCCAGAAAGCATCTACTTTAAATGAAATCATGTTAGTGTCACTGAAATAATGTCATTTCAGAGTATTTCATGACATTACTTGTGGCCATATTAATTTTCTCAGTAGACAATGTGGAATTAAGACATAATCTGTACGCATTAGAGTTATTTAATAATTAAAAGGTAGTAACTAAAAATTAATGATGTTTACATGCTGTTCTCTGAAATACCCTATGACACCTTGAACTAAACATTCTGAACAAGCAAGTGATATGAATTTAGAGAAGAAAGCAGAGGAAGACTCTTAAGAATTCCATATCTACTGTCACAGAAACACAAAACAAACAATTCCATTTTTCTTAACATTCACACTTAATACAGTCCTTACTCCACACTCGATCTCACCAATTTGTTTCTAGCTACAATCCTATCCAATTACCTCATTCTTTGTCTGCTACAGAACCAGATTCTACAGTGAAGTCACTGAGACTTAGTCAGGGAAGTAAGATACCCTTTATCAGGTTGCCATGAGTCAGAATCAATTCTATGGCAATGGTTGTTTTGTTTTGTCTTGTTTTTTTGTTCATTTGTTTTGGTTCTTAGCGCCAAGGCTGATGACAAGGTGTCATGTTAATAACAATAATACAAAAGGTCACTCAGAGTAGAGCAGTTGAAAACATAAATTTGGGCATCAGAACTGAGTCTGCTCCTTACTGTATAATTATTCATCCAGTCCAAGTCTCAATTATATCACCTATAATAACCAGGGCTTGTGAAGGTCCAAATTAGCATGAATTTTGTAGAACATTGTCAGTGTATCAAAATTTAACAACTGGTCTATCTGGGAGTCTAACTCACAGAAATTCTATTTTTAGTTCTTATGGATAAATGGACAAAATTATATAGTGTAGTATAACTTGTGGTTGCAAAAAAAGATTATTACAAATAAAATTTTCATCAGTACAGCAACGAATAGTAACTTTGTTGTACATACGTTGTAGAATACTCCACAGCCTTCAAAATCTATATATAGTGAAGAAAAACAATGTTTACATTAAGTTATATAAAAGTTGCAAAATGATGTCTTTAGCACAGTTCTGATTTTTAAAACTGCAACGGCACTTGGCTTGACTGGCTTAGGTATGTATATTTGCATAAGCATAGAAAAATTGTCTAATAGCTCATGTATTGGACTGTGAGCAGTTACTGATACTATGGAGACCCTACTTCCAATTGATATAATTACGTATTTGAACTTTTGGGAATAAGCTTTAGAAGTAATGGAGTTAACAGAAGTTTAAAATAGCAGCATAAAATAACATCCAAGTCTTGGGGTGGGGTCAGCATGGCAGACTAGACACATATCTTCTTAATTCCCTCTGAAATTAAGGCCTGGATTGATAATTAAATGGAGCTTTCTGGACACCCGGGGAACCTTAAGATACGGCATGGAGCTGTCAGGTTAGACTACATGCCACTGAATGGGAAACTTCTTGTCTTTCACTGAGCCCCGCCTGCTCTCGTTGAATTGGCAACTCCTGCAGACAGATGGTAACTGGTGTTTTTAACTTTTTTTCCTTTTTGTTGATTATCAGGCAGGGGATGGTCTTAACTGGTTGCTACACAGCGCTGCAGTGCTGATGTGATCAGCGGGTGGAATAGCCACATTGTGAGAGCTCTGGACTCGGAGCACCACAGCCCCTCCACCCTCTCTTTACAGACGTCTGCCATAGATTCGGCTATTTTGCAGTTAACAGAACAGGTTGATAAGGAAGCCTTCTTGTTCAACTGGGAAGTGTAGTTAACCAACTGGAGGCCTCAGCAGGGGCTAATTCCCAGGCTGAGAAGCAGTGCCAACCTAGGAAGTGCTTTTCCAACAGAAAAGCTAAGACAAAATATATATAAACAAGTACACCCATGTGTGTAAGCAAACATATACACAGTTACAATATCTGTGAATCCAAATTGGATATCTTCTAGGAGTCGGCTGTTGAAATGAGGATGCTGAGGCGCAAGAGATCCAGAATGCAGACCACATAGAGGTGCTGAGGAAAGATTACAGGAAATCAAAGCACTGAGTATCACTAAGCCCAAGCCAAGATGATACCAGATAGTTGGATTTTGAAATTCTGCTGTTTTATTGTTTATCTTTTACCCCTTGCCCCTTTAGATAAAATCCCTGTTTGACTTAAAATTATCATATCCAACATTTGCCAACTCCAACCCCCCTGAAACTTTAGATATTGTGTGTGACTATTTCAATGATTCTGTCCAAAATATTTTGGACTTCTTCTTGTGGAGTAACCAACAAAAATGTTTTTTATGTCACAAAAGAAAACCACTTTACTTATTTTGTAGTTACATATTTTTTAACTAAAAACAGTACTATCCAGCTGAATAATTAACTTCATTCACCCAACCTTAAAATACATTCAGTTTCCAAGATGATGAATGATTATTATATTTTCCTTTTTGATAGGTACAACACACAGAGTGATTTTTAATGATTCTGAGAAACACTGGTGTAAAAAAACCTGGTGTCTTTGTTTTGCCAGTATTTTCCTTTATTTGGTAAAAATACTTCTTAATTCACACAACAGCAAATAACTTTTCACAAATCTAACAATGTATTCTAAGTATTCACATAGCAGGAAAAACTGGACCAAATTCTCCAACAGTAAACAAAGCAAGAAAACAAGTATAAATGTCTCAGCACAGAGCCTAAATGAATATGTGCCTCTTGTCATTTCATATTTCCTTAATATGTTTCTGGACAGCACTTGGCTGGCTTGGCTATGAATTGTTTGTATTGGTAGGATCTATTCCCAACAATGTGACTGCTTTTGAATATGTGGTTGCTGAGAAACTGGAAAACTGACCAGGAGACATTCCAAGAAACATGTTTATTCATCAAAGGGAAACTTACAGACCCCCACAGCAGTACTGCATCCTGAGGTGGCTGGTGAACAGACTGTTAACCATGTGCTGACAGGGGCAACCAAGTGTTTTATAGATGTCCCCTCACCTTGGGTCATACTGGCTCTGGTCCACAGGAGTGCATCGTATGTTAATCAGGGTTAGGCTGATTGTTCAATGGGAGTGGTAATGATACCTTGTCTCTCTAGTCTGCTGTCATGGATGTCAGCAACTGCATGACAGGTCCCTGTCTGGTGGGTATGGTAATGGTATGTTAATAGCCCATTTATGTCAAAAGGTCAGTGTGGGCACACACACTAGTGAGTCTGCATATGAAGTACTTGGGGTTTTTTGGCTCAGGTCCTCAAAATCCTTGTTGGAATGACTTTAGGAAGAAAGCAAGAAAGGTTGTGGTCAAGATTTCTTTGATAAGCACATTCTAAGAGGTCATTATAGAGTACTTTAGTTCTGGTTCCATACATGAGTAAAAGGCATAATAGTCATGCCTCGTTTTGACTCAGATGACTGGTACTTCAGAAAAAAAGAAATACTATTTTGAAAAGAAAAAATGTTTACAATCTGCAAATTACACATTAAAAATGATTGTATTCCTGCCCTCTGGAGCATGAGCTGAACTTAGTGATTTGTATCCAAATAATAGAATGTGGAAACAGAAAAAAAAGTTACTTCACAGTGGAGAAACCTAGCAAACCTCAAAGAAAATGTTTGCATGGTTTCAGAATGTGGCAAGTTTCAAGTGTGTTGATCAGGCATCAGTCTGGAGGCTACTCCTAACTCACAGGACTGCAGGAGCTGATGAACTCACGCTCAGCAGGTCAGATGGCAGGCCACTGGCCTACATAACGATGAGGTCAGAGAATCCCAACATCAACTAGCACAAGTCCTGAGAGACAGTGGTCACACGAGATGAGCAGAATTCAGGCTCTAGCACAAGATCCTGATTGAAACATCCATTTATATACTAAAGGCAGATCACAACCCCAAGGAAACTTCAATTAATTTTTTGTTTATAGCAAATTTTATCATGAAGTTAATTATATCATTAAGTAATTGCCAAATTACATCATTACATAATTGTCAAACTACATCATAACTGCCAAACCACTGATAATCATGACTTAGCCAAATTGACTAATAGACTTAACCATTGCAGTTCACCATTTATCAAATTGGCACCTGTTTATGTCTCACATCTCCTTAAACCACACAAAGATAATTATAAAGTCATACTTACAAATAACATGATACAACTAACACATTGTCTTAGGCAAAACCAGTAAAGGCTATAAATACATAGATAGATATTTACATATAGGAAACAGCTCAAGCAACTGAAGAGGCTGAAATGCCCCAAGTCCTAGACTGAATGCAAACTTTACACAGCTACGGAAGCTGGAGAATCAAAGGTGAGCAGATCAGAGAACAAGGTTCCGATTCACAGACTATAAAGGTCAGCAGATCCCAAGATGGTAGGGGAGAATGCAAAGTTTCTCCCACTTCATGTGGCTGCAGGGGCTAGCAAACACAGGACCAGTAGGTCAGGGAATAGGACTCTTGTTCACAGGCTATAAACATCAATGAATCCCAAGAGCTGCTAGTTCAAGTCCAAGCAACTAGATTTCAGAAGACAAGAGCACAGCAGCTGCTGAATCCACAAGCCAAAATCTTGGCAAGGTGATCAGGCAGGAAGTAGGCAGCAGGAAGCAGAGTAATGAGGCAGAGGTGGTGGTGAGCCATCAGAGGCCCTACTCCCTCCCCCCCGTAACACAGCACATTCCTTCATGCCAATAACCATAACATAGTACAAGTGCAAAACAGTGAGAATCATGGTCCATCCAAGTTGATACACTGTCTTAACCATCATACACATACAACTGAAAATGCATTAGTCCTGTTTAAATGCTACATTTTATAAGTGAAGAAAACAAAAATATTTGAGACACATATATCAGAAAGTAATAATCTTAACACCTACAGCCCTTGTTTTTACAACATGTTACGTAGTCATAGCTGATATTTACAACTACCTTCTACCATACTAATCTGATGTTCCCTTTACCTCAGCATGCAATTCAGCTGGTTGTAATTTCCCTGGTGGGGTGACCCAGTCCTTCATTCCAGAAGGGTGTAGGCCATTAGTACTCGTGTTAAAATTGGGTTGCTATAGTGTTTTAGTCAGCTAGTGCTGCTCTAACAGAAATACCACAAGTGGATGGCTGTAAAAAAGGAAAGTTTATTCTTACACAGTCCAGTAGGCCACACAACCAAATTCAGGGTGTCCACTCCAGGTGAAGGCTTTCTCCCTTGTCGGCTCTAGAGAAAAGTCCATGTGTTGCATCATTCTTTGTTTAGGGAGCATCTTGGCCCAAGAACCTCAGGTCTGAAGGATGCACTCTTCTTCTGGTGCTGCTTTCTTGATGCTACGAGATTCCCAATTCTCTCTGTCAGATTTTTAACTTTATATCTCAAGAGACTGCCTCAAGGCACAAAACAAACACATTGAATCTTGCTCTACCAACATAACTGCTGCCATCCAGCCTCATTAACACCATAGAGGCAGGAATCCCAACATAGAGGAGCATCACACAGTACCAGGAATTATGGCACAGCCAAATTGTTACAGATTTTTTTAGAAAACACATTCAATCCATGATGTCCTGAAAGTAGTAGTCATGTTAAAATTGGGTTGCTATAGTCTTCCACTGAATTTAATCACATGCCATGGGACACTAAGAGACAACCTGAGTAATCTCCTGTATTCTATACACACTCTTTTTTATCTTCATTAGGGTATTGGCTGGCTGGCAGGCAATACCAGTCTTGATAATTAGGATCAGTCATAGCAACCAATATAGTAAATTCCTTCTTTATCTAGTGATCTACAGGCAAAAGGAGCCAAAAGTGGCCAGATGTAACTCTTATTTGGACTCAGTGATGTGTCTCGGGTAGAAACATTCTTCAGAATGTTCTCCTGAATAGGCCACATCTTAAGCCACAGAGCATGAGCAATCCTCAACAAAATTTGAAGTACTGAGATAAGACGAAGTTTCTTATCTGACCACAACACAATCAAAGGCATTGGATTAACAACAAGAAAAGCAAGGGGAAAAAAATCTGTTGCACAGAAACTGAATAGCATTCTGCTTAAAAATTGCTAGATAATAGAAGAAATCAATGATAGAATCAGAAACTTTCTAGAATCAAACAAAAATAAAAATACATTATACCAAAACATTTAGGACACTGCAAAGGCAGTCCTCAGAGATCAACTTACAAAAAGAGATTCACACATTTAAAAACTACAAATGGACAAAATTAAAACACTAGCTACCCAAAGAGAAAGAGAACAGTAAAAGAAGCCAGCAAATGGCAGAAGAAAGAAATAGAAAGAAATGAAACAGAAAAACAAGAGAAACAATCAACAAAAAAGTTAGCTCTTTGAAAGTATCAATAAAATTGACAGACTACTGGCCAAACTAACAAAAGAATAGAGGAGAGGATTCAAACAACCCAAATAAGAAATGAAATGGGGGACATTACAATGGACCCAACTGAAATGAAATGGATCATAACAGAATATTATGAAAAGCTATACTCTAGCAGATTTGAAAACCTAGAGGAAATGGAAATATTCCTAGAAACACACTACATAACTCAACTAACACAAAATGATGTTGCAAATCTGAACAGACCCATAACAAGAGAAGAGATTGAAAAGGTGATTAAAAAATAAACTAAAATAAAAAACTCCCAGCAAAAAAGCCCTGGCCCAAATGGCTTCATCGGAGAATTACAACAAACATTCAGAGAAGAACTTACACCAGTACTACTCAAACTATTCCAAAACACAGAAACAGAAGCAATACTTCCAAATTCATTCTGTGAAACCAGCATAACCCTAATACCAAAACCAGGCAAAGACACCAAAAAAGGAAAATTGCAGACCTTTTATGTCTCCTGAATATAGATGCAAAAATTCTGAAAAAATAAAATAAAATTCTAGTCAATAAAATTGAGCATCGTGCCAGAGAAGCTAGACTATACGAAGAACTAGACATCAAGACTAAAGGAAGACTCATTAACAACCTGCGTTATACAGGCGACACAACCCTTCTTGCTGGAAGTGAAAAAGATTTGAAACCACTTACTGATGAAGATAAAAAATCACAGCCTTCAGTGTGGATCACACCTCAACATCAAAGAAACAAAAATCCATCCAACTGGACCAGTAAGCAACATGTTGATAAATGGAAAAAGGGTTGAGATTCTAGGATTTCATTTTAACTGTCTCCATAATAAACACCCATGGAAGCAGCAGTCAAGAAATCAAAAGACCCATTGCACTGGGGAAATCTTCCACAAAGGAACTCTTTAAAGTATTGAAAAGTAAAGATGTCACCTTGAAGACTAAAGCATGCCTGACCAAGCCATGGTATTTTCAATCACATCATATGCATGCAAAAGATGGACAGTGAATGAGGAAGGGAGAAGAATTGATGCCTTTGAAGTGTGGTGTTGAAGGAGAATATTGCATACACCACAGATTGGCAAAAGAACAAACATACCCGTTCTGGTAAGAATTACAATCAGAGTGCTCCTTGGAAGCAAAGATGACAAGACTGCATCTTACATACCTTGGACATATTGTCAGGAGGGATCAGTCCTTGGACAAGGACATCATACTTGGTAGAGTGGAGGGTGAGCAAAAAAGAGGAAGACTCTCATTGACGCAGCAGCTGAAACAATTGGTTTAAGCATAAAAACTGTTGTGAGCACAACACAAGACCAGGCAGTATTTTGTTCTGTTATGCATAGGGTTGCTGTGACTCAGAACTGACTCAACAGAACATAACAACAACAACAAACATGCTTGCATACTTGCATGCACACACACACACACATACACACATATAAATGACAAAGTGTGATTTACAAATGGGATTTATAGCAGATACACAATGATCATTCACTAGAAAGGTCAACCAAAGTAACACACTCCATAAATAAAAGGAAAGAAACAGATGATCATTTCAATCAATGCAGAAAGAACATCTGAGAAAGCTCAATACCAATTCCTGATAAAACTCTCAATAAAATAAATATGGGAGGGAAATTTCTCATCACAATAAGGTGCACCTATGCAAAACTAATGGACAACATCATTCCTAATAGAGATATACTGAAAACATTCCCTTTGAGAACAGAAACAAGATTAGGATGGCCATTCCTATTTTGTGGGCTGTCCTAGTTAGAGCAATAAGGCAATGGAAAGAAATAATGGTCATCCAGATTGGTAAAAAAGAAATTAACTTGTCCCTATTTGCAGACGATACTACACACAGAAGACAGCACAAGAAAAACAGTAGAACTAACAGAAGGTTTCAGCAGAGAAGCAAGACATAAGCTAAATATACAAAAATCATCTGAAGCATTGGAAAAGAAGTAAAAGTACCCCTATTTGCACATGATACAATCTTATACACAGAAAACCCTGAACACTCCATAAATAAACTACTGGAGCTAATGGAAGAGTTCAGCAAAGTATCAGGATATAAGATAACCATAAATAAATCAGTATGACGCCTTTACACCAACATAGAGATCATCAGAGAGGAAGGCACCAAATCAATGCCATTTACAATAGCCCCCAAGAAGATAAAATATCTAGGAATAAATCTAACCAGAGATAATGAGATCTGTACAGAGAAAATTACAAGACCGTACTGAAAGAAACCAAAAGAGAATTACATGAGTGGAGAAACCTGTCTTGCTCATGAATAGAAAGACTTAACATTGAGAAAATGTCTATTTCATCCAAAGTGATCTTACATATAATGCAATGCCAATACAAATTCCAGTGAAATTTTTTAATGAGATAAGAAACAAATCACCAACTTTGGAAACACTACTGAAGAAGAGGAACATAATAGGAGGCTTCACACTACCTGACCTCAGAACCTACTACACTGCCATGGGAGGCAAAACAGCTTGGTACTTGTACAAGAACAGATGTATAGACTAATGGCACAGCATGCATAATCCAGAAATGTCATCATACTCCTACGAACAGTTGATATTTGACACAGACCCAAAAGATTGTAAACCAGGGGAAAACACTCTCTTTACCAAATTGTATGGGTAAAACTGCTTATCTATCTGCAAAAAACTGAAACAAGATCCATATCTTAGACCTTACACAAAAACTGTACCAGAGAGGATCAAAGATCTAAATATCAAATCTAAAATGTTAAAGATTGCGGAAGAACAAACAGGGTCAACAATGGAAGTTCTAATACTTGGCTTAGACAGACTGAAAAATCTCACCAACAACGCTCAACAAACGGAACAGAAATTAGATAAATTCCCATTTATCTGCCTAATCTTTGAGAGAGGTAGTTTCCCCCTTACAGCCACATAGTCCAATCAGACAACCCTACACCAGACACCGTGGCTGCAAGGATGTCCACACTGCTCTGTTCAGTTATCATTCCAGGCCTTAGTTCTCAGAGGGAATTGAGGAGACCTGTATCTAGTCCACCATCTTGGCCCCACCCCAATAGCTAATACGAATTTGGTTAGCTGTAGATACTGACAGCACACAATAGAAGCTGTATCAGTGTAACTAGACTACACCATAAAAGATTTTCTACATTTAACACAACATTTTGAAGGACAGAGTAGCAGGGACAGGAGTCTAGGGACCATGTTTCCAGGGACATCAAGGTTAATTGACATAGCTAGTCTTTTGCTAAGAGAGTCTTTTGTACCACATATTGGTGAGTGGCATCAGCATCTTAAAAGCCAGGAGGCTGCCATCTGAGGAACATCAATTGGTCCTAACCTACCTGGAACAGATGATGACTGGGAACATGAAATGTCTGAGGAAACATGACCCCAGGAGACGGAAAGATCCATGTGACAGGGAGACTACATCAGCACGAGACAAAAACCAGATGGTGCTCTGCCTCCACCAAACACAGCCCTGAGAGTCAATGCGATGTAGAGTCTCTGATGTAATACAATAAAAAGAGGTATACAGATCAAGAACTCTATTAAAATACCTGAACTGATGGTCTGACAACCTGGTCAGTCCCCTGGGATCTTGTCCCCCAGACTTGCTCCTAGCCCAGACCTGAAACCTGTACTGAGGCTGACACTTTAGACAAAGAGTGAACTGGACTCAGGGACACAGAGTGAGCATGTGTGTGTGTACTTCAGTATATTATACATATATAGGAGGCTGTCCTACAGGTTTCTTTCCAGAGGGGAGAGGGTACGGTGTTGAGAAGGGGACAGGTACTTATTAAGTGGATACTGGAAGTAAAAAGTGAAAAGCAGGAGTGTGCTGTCATAGGGTAAGAAGAACAGATACAGTTGCAGAGAGGCAGGCATGCCAAATTGACTTGGATTGTATATTGCACTTAATCATAACAAAAAAAGAGAGAACACACACATACGAAGAAGTCTATGAATGACAACAATCTAATCCACAACTGATCTTGTGAATGGCATGAGATCATTGCATATGGGATCACAATGATTCAGGGGCCAATGTAATGGCAGCTAACAACAGATAATCCACATTTTCAGCAATGTTATAAAATAAGGACTTTTTCGTAAAAGACAAAAAGCCCAAAATAAATCAGAGACTTTATCATCCTGATATCAGAAGAACTAGACAGTACTGGGAAATCACCAACAATTACCCTGACAGGGAACACAACAGAGTCCCTGAAAGAGCAGAGGAAAAGTGTAGAGCAGAACTCAAATTTACATCAAAAGACCACACTTAATGGTCTGACTGAGACTAGAAGAACCTCAGAAGATGAGGTCTCCAGATGCTCTGTGAAACCCAGAAGTAAAGCAATTCCCAAAGCCCACTCTTCAAAGATTAGACTGGACTATAAGATAGAAAATAATACTCACAGAGAGCAAACCTGCTAGTTGAAGCAGATACATGACACTAAAATGGTGACTCCTATCTGGAAGCTGGATGAGAAGGCACGAAGGGACAGGATCTCGTTGCTAGGACATACGTAACCCAAGGTGGAAAGGGAGTATGTTGTCTCATTATAGGAATTGCAACTAGTGTAACATAATATGTGTATACATTTTTGCATGAAAAATTAACTTGAGTTGTAAACTTTCACCTAAAGCACAATAAAAAAAACAACAAAATACACTTTTTGAAAAAGGTTTAAAAAAATCAGTTGAGTTCCTATACACCAACAAAGGAAAGAATGAAGTGTAAATTGGGGGAGAAAAACAGCACATATAATAGTCACTAAAAAAGAAAAAGAAATACATAGGGATAAAGCTCACCAGGAATGTAAAAGACCAAAAAGAAAAATAAAAAAGCTACTAAATGCTACTACAAGAGACCAAAAGACACCTGCATAAGCAGAAAAACAGACCATGCTCATGAATAGGTAGACTCAGTTTGTGAAAATAACAGTTCTACTCAAAGCAATTCACCAGTATGTTGCAATCCTGTTTCAAATACCAACAATATTTTTAAAGAGATAAAACAAACTTATCATTGACTTTATATAGAAAGGAAGAAGCTCCAGATAAGTAGCAGGAGTCACACAAGCTGATCTTAGATGCTACTATTCAGCTATGGTAATCAAAACAAACTTTTACTGGTTGACCAATTCAACAGATTGAGAAACCAGTTGTAAATCAATCACTAAAGTTCATCTGATCTTTGACAAAGATTCAAAGTCCATCAAATGGAGAAAAGACAGTCTTTTTAATAAATGGTGCTGGCAAAATTTTCTGTTTGTCTGTAAAGAAATGAAACAGGACACATGCCTCACACCATACACACAATGGATTAAAGACATAAATACAAACGCCAGAATTATAAAGTTGGTAGAATGAAAAATAGGATCAACACTAGAAGCCCTTCTTACACAGCACTGACAGAATGTAAAACATAAACAACAACACATAAACTACAGAAGATAACGTACATAATTGAAGTGTCTTTTAAAACTTTAACATGCTCATCAAAAGACTTCTCTAAATGGTAAAAAGAGCACCTACAGACAGGAAAAATATTTTTGACTCTTACTAATCTGACAAAGGTCTATTCTCTAAAGTCTACACAAAAGTCCAAAACTGCTAAAAAAAAAAAAAAAAAAGAAAGAAAGAAATCCCATTAAAAAATGGGTACTGAAATGAACAGATACTCCAGCAAAGAAGACTCTCAACGAGGCAACAGACCTATAAGGAGACGTTCACAATCAACAACCACTAGCTATTGGAGAAATGCAAATCAAAACCACAATGAGATTATTATCTGGCACAGGCATTACCAGCAAAACTAAAAAAATAAATACATAAGTAAGTAAAAACAGCCAAAAGCCAAGTGCAGTCGAGTCGGATCCGACTCATTACAAGAAGTAACAAATACTGGAGAAGCTGCATGGAGATCAGAACTTTTACGCACTGCTGGGGGGAAATGCAAAATTTTAACAACCATTTAGAAAATAATGTGTTGCTTCCTTAGAAAGCTAGAAATAGAATACCAGATGATTGAGCAATCCCACTCCTGGGAATATATCCTAGAGAAATGGCAGTCATCACACAAATAAACATATGCACATTCTGTTCATTGCAGCATTGTTCACAACAGCAAAAATTTGGAATCAGCCAGCAGAGTCAAAATGGGAGAGTAGACACACGTCTCCTTAATTGCCTGTGAAAACTAAGGCCTGGATTGATAATTAAAAGGAGATTTCTGGACACCCACTGAGCTCTAGAACACAGCAGAGGGCTGTCAGTTTGAACTATGTGCCACTCATGGGAAACTGCTTGTCTTTGGCTGACCCTGCTCTGATTCAATCCCTGGTTAATCGACCAGCTACTGCTGACTGAAGGTAACTGGCATTTTAAACTTTTTTTCTTTGTGTTGGCCATCAGTTGGGGAATGGGCCCAACCAGCAGCTACTGAGAGGCAAGGTGCTAAAGTGATCAGCGGGTGCTGCAAGCCCAGCTCTAGAGTCAGAGCACTGCAGACCCACCACACTCTTTTTGGACCTCTGCCATAGAATCTGCTGTTTCACAGGGGCAGGACAGTTTGAACAGGATGCCATTCTGTTTGACTGGGAGTCAGAGTTACCCAACTGGAAGCCTCAGCTTGGGCTAATTCCCAGGCTGGGACTCCCTTCCAGCCCAAGGAGTGCTTTTCCAGCAGAAAAGCTGTTTAACACAGTGTAGTCTTACAGATGTGGCCTGACAAGGAATATCAGTAGGACAGTAGCCTGTCCCTTGAACTATATCACAGCATCTAGGGACAGTTTAAGAGATCCCTCCACTGGCAGTCAGAAGGAGGGGTTTCCCACACAGGATGACCTGACTGATTTTTGAAGTGGTCAGATAGTTTTTACCATTTAAAATAAGACTGCCTAGAGAAATAACTGCTGTGCTTCCCGACAACATCTTTTCCAGCTTTTACCAACCCACACCATAAGGTCAGCTGACAACCCCTCAGTGACCCCATAAGTAGGGCCATGTCTTTGCCATCCAGGTAGAAGAGACTGCTACCCCAGAGATTCCATCAGGCCCAGTCACTGGAGAACATACTCATGGCTGGTGATCAATTTCCTTCTCAGAACTATGTCTCAACTCCTGTTAAGGCAACACCTGAGAAACTAAACAGCCTCTAGATGTCCCATAAGAAACAAACCCTAACCAAATATTTAAAAAAGATTCACCCATGGCTGCAGAAAACTCCAAAAATAAGAATCAAAGAACTTCCAGAAGAAACCTTTCTGAAATGATTGGAGGTTGAGTACAAAAGAATTATAGAGAGAGCCCTCCTGGACATTAAACATAATGCAGCAGAGCAAAATGAAAAATTAAGCAAGCTGTTCAAACTGATGGAACATTGGCATTCTGAGATCTAATAGATCAATAACAAAATTACAGTATTAGACAATCAAAGCAAAAAAGAATTGAACAACTGAAAACTAGACTTACTGACCTTGAAGATAGAACTACTGGCACCAGCATTTATGAGGAGAAAGCAGAGAAAAGAAACAAGAAAAATGAAGAAGGATTAAGAAACTTGTGGGACTCTATGAAGAGGAATAATCTATGATTATCTGGAGTTCCTGAACAGGGAGGGCCACCTGAAACGTGGAAAGTATTGTTGTTGAGTTGCTGACAGAAAACTTCCCTGAAATTATGAAAGAAGAGAACATAGATATCCCAGATGTGTATTGAATGCCACATAAAGTAAATCCCAAAGAAATATACCAGGACATATTATAATTAAGCTTAACAAAATGAAACATAAGCAGAAACTCTTAAAGAAAGGGAGACTCAAAGCAAAGCTAACATTCAGAGGGAAGCTCTGTAGGCTTTCGTCTGACTTCCCAGCAGAGATAATGTTGGCATGAAGGGAGTGGGATGACACGTTCAAAGCAATGAGGGCGACAAACTTCTACAGAAAAATTACAAACCTGCAAAGCTATGTTTCAAATATAAAGTTGAAATTAAGACATTCACAGATAAACAGAAACTTAGAGACTTTGCATAAACCAAACCAAAGCTACAAGAAATACTGAAAAAAGCTCTTGGCTTAGGGGGGAAAAAAAACCATTAGGTGTACATTTAAGGAGGTAATGCAGGACACAGCATCCAGAAATCTACTCAGGGAACTCACAAAACTCGATCAAAGCTATAACATTAAAAAAAGGGATCCAGTGATAATATCATGAAAACTATGATACCATCACATTAAAAAAAGGATATACTATAGTAGTTATAGTCCTTCCAGATGGAGAGGTAGTTAATAAGATATGGAGAAGTTAATATGGTTAGACCTTGAAGTTCTGAAACAGAGCCGGGAGCTGAGAACATTCTTTGGAAAGAACACAGGGTCTCTGCACACCAAAAACTCCCATTGCAGGGAAAGATGGATAACAAAGGCCTCCCTCCAGAGACAGCAGAGAAATCTTCCCCTGGATCCAACACCCTGAATGTGGACCTTTGGCCTACTAGATTGTGACAAAATAAATTTTCTCCTTTTAAAGTCATTCATTTATGGTATTTCTGTTAGAGTAGCACTAGATGACTAAAACAGTGACTATCTACCTGGACATTGGAGACAAATCCATACAAGAAAAGTAAATGGACTTCTGGGTTCACAGGTGTTTTAGTCAGCTAGTGCTGCTATAACGGAAATACCACAGAGTGTATGGCTTTAAGTGTAGTGGGAAGAGCCTCAGAGAGCAATGATTCACCCTGACACCGATGCTTAGAAGAGGAAGTAGCTTTTAATGCTAGCAGGATCTGCAGGCAGATTCATGTCCAAAAGACCTGGCCCCCCAAGTTGTTACATTGTCAACTGTTTATAGGTTCTGTACAAAAAGCTGACCAAAGAATTTTCATATTATCTTGGCATCAGCAAAAGCGAATTTTTAAAAAATACCTTTGTTAGCATCAGCAGATTGCAGAAGCCAAAAATAAAGTATTAATTCCCCTTTTTCTGGATACTATGTTAGACAGGAAGGGTTATGGGCAAGAAAGGGGAGAGGATGTCTGCCTCTTAATATTTCAAAGTAGTATATAAGTTTTTCAAAGTTTTCCTCTCTCGTAACAAAGGAAGGTTTATTCTTACACAGTCTAGTAGGCTACAAGTCCAAATTCGGGATGTCTGCTCCATAGAAAGGCTTCACTCCTTGTTGGCTCTGGAGGAAAGTCCAATATTGCATCAGTCTTTGTCCAGGGAGCATCTTGGTGCAGGAACCTCAGGTCTGAAGGACGTGCTCTTCTCCTGGTGCTGCTTTCTTGATGGTGTGAGTTTCACAATTCTCTGCTTGCTTCCCTTTCCTTTTATCTCCTATAGGAAGAAAGGATTAAGGGTGGGGCAAGTCACATTCCAGGAAAATTTCCTTTACAGTGGAGCAGAGAGGTAATCCTATAAAGGGATTTACATTCCCACCCTAATCCTTTAACATACAGCACAGGAAAATCACAAAATACAGGGAATCATGGCCCAGCTACATGGCTACACATATTTGGGGGGAGGGTAATGAAAGATCCAAAGGTGAAGAGTAGATTCAGCTTCTACCCTCCAGGAACTGACAATTCCATTGTGAGTTCAGTTGTGTACACAAAACTACTTAGGATAATGAGATCAGAATGGGAAGACTTCCTTAGAGGGCACCACAGACAGGCTTCACAGAAAATTTGACCATCGGGTGCAACTGAACAGTGGGAGAGTATAGTTGGTTGGGGTGAGGTGCATTCCTAATAATGCAGCAGTCTAAGAAAAATTACTAAACTGGAAAATCAAGTCTTTGGATATATATATATGTACATGAGGTCTGACAACTAAGTCCACAAAGCGCATGGTGGAAAGTTCATAAATTTAGTTGTCAGACCTGGTACATGATACGAAAATCAGTTATAATTTGAAATTCACATATGTCCAGTTAAATTGTGGTAAACTCATCATTTGAGAATGTTCTCAAACCCTTCAAAGACCAAGAAAAGCCCTGAGTATTTTAATGGCTCTACCCTTAGACCTAGGAAATTTAGGCTCTTGTTCTTGACATCCCACTTTTCTAGCCTTAACATGCTTACAGATCACTGTGTGATCTTAGCAAAATGTAGACTATGATTCAGTGAATATGAATGAAGCCTACTGCTCTTCCATTTTAGCAAGCCCCAGTAGCTGACAGAGCTTCAATCCTGATGCCTCATTCTTCTTCCGCTAATTCAGCTTTTCAGAGTATTTGCTCAGCATACAGACTGAAAAGTTTTGGTGAAAAAATACAACCCTGGTGCACACCTTCCCCGACCTGAAACTATGCAGTGTCTGCTTGTTTTGTTCACAAGACTGCCTTTTGACCTACTTACAGATTTCTTAAGAGCATATTTAAGTGTCCTGGAATTCCCATTCTCTGCAATGTTAGTCATAATTTGTCATGATCCACACAGTAAATGTCTTTGCATAGCCAATGAAACACAGGCAAGCATATTTCTGGTATTCTCTGCTTTCACCCAAGATCTATCTAACATCAGCAATCATACCCCTGGTTCCATGTCCTCTTCTGAATCCAGCTTGAATTTCTGGTAGTTCCTTGGTAAATACACTGTTGCAGTCACTTTTAAATGATATTGAGCAAAATTTTATTTCATGTGATGTTAACAATATTGTTTGGTAATTTCTGCATTCAGTTGGATCACCTTTCTTCGGATGGGCATAAATATGGATCTCTTCCAGTCAGTTGGCCAGGTAGCTGTCCTCCAAATTTCTTGGCATACACAAGTGAGCACTTCAGTGCTGCATCTGTTTGTTGAAATATCTCCATTGATATTCCATCAATTCATGGAGCCTTGTTTTTCTCCAGTGCCTTCAATGCAGCTTCAACTTCTTCATTCGTATCATCTTTCCTGATCATATACTGCCTCTTCAAATTGCTGAACATCAACCAGTTCTTTCTGGTGTCATTCCGTCTTGTTTTGATGCTCCCTGAGTCATTTAACAGTTTCCCCGAAGAATCCTTCACTACTGCAACTCAAGACTTGAATTTTTTCTTCAGTTCTTTCAGCTTGAGAAATGCAGAATGTGTTCTCCTGTTTGGTTTGCTACTTCCAGCTCTTTGCACATGCCATTAAAGTACTTTATTTTGTCTTCTCAAGCTGCCCTTTGAAATCTTCTGCTTAGGTCTTTTACTTCATCTTTCATCCCTTTTGCTTTAGCTGCTCAACATTTAAGAGCAAGATTCAAAGTCTCTTCTGATACCCAGTTTTGTCTTTTCTTTCTCGTCTTTTTAATGATCTTTTGCTTTCTTCATGGATGACGTCTTTGATGTCATCCCTCAATTCATCTGGTCTTCAGTCATTAGTGGTCAACACATTGAATCTTTTCTTCAGATGGTCTCTAAATTCAGGTGAGATATACTCAAGGTCATATTTTGATTCTTGTGGACTTGTTCTAATTTTCTTCCATTTCAATTTGAATTTGCATGTGAGCAATTGATAATCTGTGCCACAGTCAGCACCTGGTCTTGTCCTGACTGCTGATAGGGAGCTTTTCCATTGTCTTTTTTCACAGATGTAGTTGATTTGGTTTCTGTGTATTCATTCAGGTGAGAGCCGTGTGTACAGTCACTGTTCATATTGGTTAAAAATATATTCATTTGCAATGAAGTCGTTAGTCTTGCAAAGTTCTGTCATGCACCTAAATTCATTCTACGAAGCCTGCAAAACCCTGATAACAAAGCCAAGGAAAGATCACCCCCCCAAAAAAATTACAGACCAATATCACTCATGAACCTAGACATAAAACATTTTATCAAAATCCTAGCCAATAGAATTCAACAGTGTATCAAAAAATAATTCATCATGACCAACTTGGATTCATACCAGTGATGCAAGGCTGGTTCAACATCAAAAAAACAATCAATATGACCAACCACATAAATATCACAAAGGGTAAGAATCACCTGATTTTGTCAGCAAAATAAGAACAGAAGGGAAATTCCTCAACGTAATAAAGGGCATCTACACAAAGCTAACCACCTACGTCATCCTGAATGGAGAAAGAGTGAAATAATTCCCCCTGAAAATGGGAACTAGACAAGGATGCCCACTGTTACTACTTCTAGTCGATATTGTGCTAGAGGTTCCAGCCAGAGCAATTAGGCAAGATAAAGAAATAAAGGGCATCTGCATTGGCAAAGAAGAAGTAAAAATATCCCTATTTGCAGATGGTATGATCATATACACCAAAAAAACTAAAGAATTCATAAATAAACTACTGGAACTGATAGTTCAGCAAATTATCAGGATACACGATAAAAATAAGCAAATCAGTAGAATTCGCTTACACCAACAAACGTATCGTCAAAGAGGAAATTGCCAAATCAATACCATTTACTATAGCCCTCAATAAAATAAAATACCTACGAATAAATCCTTGAATACTCTGGGGGTCAGTTCTACCCTGGCCCCTAGAGTCACAGTGAGTCAGATCTGACTCAACGGCACTTGACTTGGCATAGGAATAAATCTAATCAGAGAAACAAGAGACATATACAGAAAGAATTACAGGACCTTACTGCAAGAAACCAAAAGAGACTTACGTAAGTTGGAGAAACCTTACCTCGCTCATGGATAGGAAGGCTAAACATTGTGAAAATGTCTGTTTTCCCCAAAGCGAACTACATGTACAATGCTATCCCAACACAAATTCCAATGTCACCTTTTAATGAGATGGAGAAACAAAACACCAACTTTGTTTGGAAAGGGAGGAAACCACGGATTAGTGAAGCACTACTGAAGAAGAGGAATACAGTGGGACGTCTCACACTACCCAATCTTAGAATCTATTATCCTGCCAAGGCAGTCAAAACAGCCTGGTACTGGTACAAAAACAGACATATAGACCAGTGGAACAGAACCGAGACCCCAGAAATAGCGCCATCCTCCTATGAACAGTTGATTTGCAACAAAGGTCCAAAGGTGATAAACTGGATAAAATCAGTCTCTTTACCAAATGGTTTTGGCAAAATTGGATACCATCTGTAATAAACTGAAATAAGACCCATATCTCACACCTTACACAAAAACTAACTGAAAATGGATCAAAGACCTAAATATCAAACCTAAGGAAAAATAGAGTCAACAATGGAAGTTCTAATAATACATGGCTTAGACAGACTATAAAATCTGATCAACAGTGCATGAACAACAGAAGAGAAATTAAATAAATAGGTACTACTAAGAATCAAACACTTATACTCATCCAAAGACTATTAAGAGAGTCAAAAGACTACCTACAGAGTGGGAAAAAAATATTTGGCAATTACATGTTGGATCAATGTCTGATTTTCATAATCTACAAAGTACTGCAAAATGTCAACAAGAAAAAGCTTAAATAACCCAGTTAAACAATGGGCAAAGGAAACAGACAGTCACTTCACCTAAGAAGATATCTAGCAGCCAAAGGATGTGTGAGGAAATGCTCACAATCATTACCTATTAGAGAAATCCAAATCAGAACTTCAATGAGGTACCATGTCATCCCAACGAGGCTGGTAATTATCCAAAAAGCACAAAATGACAAACGCTGGAGAGGCTGCAAAGAGACTGGAACTCTCCTACACTGCTGGTGGGAATGCAAAATGTTACAACCTCTTTGAAAAGCAATTTGGCACATCCTTAAAAAGCTAGATATGGAAATACCATAGAAAGTTCTAGATCTGCAGCCCCATTTTTCTTCTGCTATGTCAGGGACTCCATGTTGTGCTCCCTGTCATGGCAGTCATTGGTGGCAGCCAGACACCATCTAGTCCTTCTTGTTTAATGCTAATGTAGTTTCCAAATCATGTGCACCCCTACCCCTTTTGTATCATTCTCATCTGTGCAAGGTGGATTAGGACCAATTGTTGCTACTTACTATGCAGCTTGCTAGCTTTTAAGATCCCAGACGCCATTCAGCAAAATGGGATGCAGATGTTAGGGGCCGGGGTTCAAGACGCAATGCAGTTTCCTTTTATTAAAGTTACGTTTTATTAAAAAAATGTGCCCAATAAGAAAAAGACTAGTGCACCAGGGACACACCCAAAACTACACAGAGCAGGGGGGTAACCCTGAGCTTCCTCAGCACCCAGTATTTAAGTCATGAGATTACAAAGCAGGGAGGGGAACTGACCTTTACACTGATTGGTTATGGCCACCTGGAATTCCTGTTAGTTGTAAAATGTGGTCAAAGTCTAGGGGTCACTTGCAAGGCTGTCCCCAGGCTTTGTCTTCTGACAGATGTTTTGTAAGACAAAGGTGAGATTACGCTATGGTATTTTCTGCTATTGTTTCCTGGGGCTTTCTTTAATACCTTGAATTTTTACTGTGCCCTTCCTCAAAATGGAGTCACTTATGCCTCATTTCAACACAGAATATTTTCTTAAGAAAAAAAAAATTGTGCCAGTTGACCTAGATGCCCCCTGAAACAATGGTCCCCAGACTCTTGCCCCTGCTATACTGTCCTTCAAATTTTTGGATTGTGTTTAGGAAAAGTCTTAAGCTTTCGATAAAGTCCAGCAGTGTTAAATTCTCTTCTACTTCATGCTGTCATTCACTTCACCTAACCCATTTTATATCTACCATATAATCTATGAAGCCACTCACTTTCCCTCCCTGGCCTAATAAACATCAAAGATTATTTTCTTCTGCATTTAAACCTTTTTATGAGTCCTTATAATAGTGGTCTTGTACAACATTCGTCCTTTGGCAACTGACAAGTTTCACTCAGTATAATGTCTTCCAGAAGAGTCCATCTTATTGGACTTTTCCCAAGATCATCCTTGTTCTTTATCATTGCATACTATTCCTTTGTGTGAATATACCATTGTTTGTTTAACTATTTGTAATGGATTGAATTGTGTTCCCCAAAAATCTGAGTAGCAATTCACAATTTCTGGGGTGGTATTCTGTTCTTCCATTTTGTTAATCCTGCCTCTGTGATGCTAATGAGAGTAGATGGCTGGCAGTTCTGTTGGTGGGGCAGGACTCAATGTATAAGATTGTGTTGTAGCTTAAAGCAGTCTCTGGAGCTAGAAAGGAAGACGCTAGCACAGAAGTTAATGGGATGCCATACTATCAAAAAAGCAGTAGTGCTGGGAGCTGAGTGAGTCCTTTGGAAAGGACCAGGACCCCGGCAGCTCAGACATTTCCCATCCTGTGGAAGATTCATGGCAAAGACTTTCCTTCATTGCCAGCAGAGAAAGCATTCACCTGAAGCTGACACCCTGAATTTGGACTTTTAACCTACTAGACTGTGACAAAATCAAATATGTCTTTTTAAAACCATCCACTTGTGGTATTTCTGTTAGAGCAGCACTAGCTGAATAAACATCATACGTATGTTGGTAGGCATCTAGGTTGCTTCTATCTTTCTGCTATTGTGGACAGTGTCACAATAAACATTTGTGTTCATATATTTATTTGTGTAACAACTTTAATTTCTCTAGGGTATATTCTAAGCAGTGTGATTGCTGGATCATAGAGTGTATCTATTTCTAGATTTTTAAGAAAATGCCAAAAGGACTCTCAAAGTTGTATTATTTTACATCCCCATAAACTGTGTAGAAGAGTTCCAGTCTCTCCAGAAACTCTCCAACATTTATTATTTTGTGTTCTTTCCAGCCTTGCTGGGTGAGATCGTATCCTACTGTAGTTCTGACTGGTATTTCCTAATGATTGCGAGCATTTTCTAATGTATTTAAAAAATAAGTACTTATGATTGTCTCAGAGTGTCTTGAAAAGAGTTTGGTTTCTGTAAGTCCATTGCTGATTTGGTAGCATTTAAATACAGTGAGGAAACTGAAGAAGCAACACTGTTTGGCTGTTCAGCCTTCTCAATAACATAGTCATTTATCTTTTCAAGAAGAACATCTTGGATAGCTGGAAACCACTAAAGGTTGCCAGTATTTGTCTGGGAGAACACTTAGTTACGTTTCACGGAAAGGAATGCTGAAGCACCATTCAGGTGTGCATAACTGAAAGGGAATGTGAAGCAGTGAAACCAACCCTCAGAGAGAATGAAAATGGTAAGACAAAGAGTATTTTATTTTGAAGTGCTGGCAGTGACATCCTAGCATAAGGTTTTTGCTCAAGCTAGAGTGAACATGAACTGAGGAACCTGCCTTGCGTTCCCTGTTAGGCAGCGCATGAAACTTGTCGATGGTGTTCAAACACCATCCTGACACAGGCTGCCTTTCACTTCTACAGGCAGACAGCTAACACCTGCCTTAAGTCATTTGCTCAAGCGGCCGGGTCTGGAAACTGAACAATGTGCCTTGAATTCTCTGTCAGGCCTTACCGGTAAGTCCTCTAGAAAGCCTCTGCCTAGAATCCTAGCACAGAATGGTATATTTCTTGCATGGATAGTTATTTCTCCTTTGCTAAGGGACCTGAGTGCCTTGGAAGCACTCTTATTTTTCAGGCCAGTGTTGTCTCAGAAGGCTTTAGAGAATGTGAAGAACCTCAGGTAACTAAAGGGTTTGCAGTTAGGCAGTTTGCCCTTTCTAAACAGTAACTATGGCATACCTAGAAACCTGTAAGAGATGCTTGTGTCTATCTAGGTGAAAACCCAGTTACTTTTCACCAAGGTAAATCCTGAGGCACTATACTATTGTGTGTGTACCAAAGGCATTTCAGAAAAGTGAAAAGAAACCTCACAATGAAAGAAAATGATACGACAAACTGTATTTCACTTTTAGACACATACAGCGACATCCTCACTGAAATCCTTCGCAGTGGCAGGCAGTGTATGCGAACTGAAGAAACTGCCGTGCACTCACTATTAGGCACTGGGTAGAGTTCTTGTAGAAAGGCTTTAACTAGAGTCCTCATAGAGATTGGCTTCTGCATAGTTTCATTGGTGCAATTCATCCTTTGATAAGAGACCTAGAGGGCTATGGAAGTAGTCTCGGGATTTGGGAGGCCACTGTGGCTCAGGCCCAAGAGATAACCTGAAGTAACTGAAGAAAACAACAGTTTCCCGGTTTAGTTTTCTTGCAAATATGCCCTTTGCAAACACTGAGCCCATGAAATTGCTAGAAACAAGTAAAATCTACTTCTATTAATTCAGAGGGAAACTTAGCTACTTTTCAGTAAAACCAATGCAGAGGCACCATTCTGGTAAATGTACACTGACGGAATTAGAAAGAGGTGAAAAGAAACCTTACAGAACGCCTGCCTTAAGTCGTATGGCTCTAGCGGCTGGGTCTGGAAACCTCAAAATGAAGGAAAAGGATAAGAGAAACAGTGTTTCACTTCTAACCACATACAGCCACATCCTCCCTTAAATCCTGTACTCTGGCGACAGTGTCTGTGAGCTAAAAACCCGCCTTGTGCTTGCTGCTGGGCATTGGGCGACAGTCTCACAGAAAGGCTTTAACCAGAGTCCCCAGTAGATTGGCTTGTGTGTGCTTTTCTTCAGTGCAGTAGGTATTGATTCCTTTGATAAGCGACCTAGAGAAGTAGGCTTGGGTTTCTCAGGGCCACTGTGGCTCACTGGAGACACACAAGCTGAAGTAACTGAACAAACAGTAGTATTTCCCGCTTCAGTGTTCTCATGGACACAGTCCTATGCCCACTGCAAACACTGCATCCGTGAAAGTGCTAGAGACAGGTAAAAGCTGCCTTTATTTATCCAGAGGGAAACTTCGCTACCTTTCACTAAAACCACTGCGGAGGCACCACTCCGGTAAGTGTACACCGAAGGGATTGCAAAGGGGTGGAAAGAAACCTCAGAGTGGATGAACACGGTAAGGAGACACTGCCTTTCACTTCTGGAGGCGTCAGACAAGGAACGCCTGCCTTAAGTCGTCTACTCTAGGAGCCTGGTCTGGAAACCTCAGAATGAAAGAAAATGATAAGAGGAACTGTATTCCACGTTTAGTGACATCCTCCCTGAAAGGCCTGTACTCTGGCAGCAGGGTCTGTGAGCTGAAGAACCTGCCTTGGCGCTTGCTGCTGGGCATTGAGCAGAAGCCTTGCAGAAGGGCTTTCACTGGCATCCTTACACAGATCGGCTTACGGTTGATTTTCTTTAATGCAATAAGTATTTATCCTTTGGTGAGAGACCTAGAGGACTATGGAAGTAGCTTTGGGTTTCTTAGGGCCACTGCAACTCAGTCGAGAGAGAACCTGAAGCAACTGAAGAAACAGTAGTTTTTCCCACTTCAGTGTTCTCACGGATATGGTCAAATGCCCTTTGCAAACACTGCCTCTGAATTGCCTCGATACTGTGAGAGCCGCCTCTATTTACCTAGAGGGAAACTTAGCTGCCTTTGAAGAAAACCAGCGCGGAGGCACTGTTCTGGTATACCTACACTGAAGGAATTGGTAAGGGGTGAGAAGAAACCTCGGAGCGAATGAACACGGTAAGAGAAACGGCCTTTCACTTCCGGAGGCATACAGTGAATGCCTGCCTTAAGTTGTTTACTCCAGCCACCAGTCTGGAAACTGAAGCTGCTGGATGATCACCTCAAGGGATGCTGCCATACTGTGGACTCAGTGTTGGTCTCTGCTGCTGGCAGATTGGTCACTCAGCAGTGGCTGTTTCCGAGTCATTCTTGGTGAGTTGGAGTCCATGCTGCTGAGCCTCTGCATAACTTCTACCCCTGCCACCGTAGCCACATTGTTCAGGAACCCACTGAACAATGACAGGAGTGGCCAAGGAATGAAGATGAGTGGTTTCCATAGAATGCATTATCGTATCCGCTTGATCGTCAGAATCCTGTGGGGAGGTGTCCTTTGGTGAGCATCCACACAGGACACAAACATTTCAATTTGGGGTCCATACGGAGAGGTCTATCCATATAACATTTCTCGACACTTCCTTGTTTCCAGTTTCCTGTCATGTTCCATACAAGTCCCTGACCATCCAGCCAATCATTGACGAATGAGCACAGATCAGTACAGGATCACACATTTAGCCATTTCTCCTTCCAAGCAAAGTGAACAATGAAGTGTACTGCTAGAAGTTCTGCCCACTGGGAGGCAGATCTCCCTTAAGGGAGATCCCGCAGTGGGGCTGTAATGCTGTGGCTATCTGCTTTTGAATGGTGTCTGCATAGTGTGCATAACCATCTATAAACCAGGCACAAGTTTCCTCTTCCTCACATACACATTTGTGTGCCCTTTTTGGACAAAACTGAGAGTAAAAGTACAGTGTATTTTATTTTTTAAAGGAATAAGTAGTAGTAGTGCTATCTATCTGACCATGACTATACGCAGGTCACATTAAAGTCTCTTTGGTTTACGCGGCTTCAATCAACTGGCATTTCTTAGCCAAGTGGTAAATATGCAACTGAAGCAAATCACAGCCCACAGAGTAGTTGTGTAAATCCTAAGTCAAATAAAAATAATATGTCAGCAACTTAACAGTGAGAATTTCCAATTACAGACTCAGAAAAGTAGAACTTGTGTATTCAGAAAGGAAATAGTTTCAGTGGGGAGAATTATGTCATTGTCTACTTGGAAGTGACATTGAGAGTAACTTTTTTTCCTGTCTTTTGGATTTTGTTACACAAATGTCAAATAGTTAAACCCCCATGGAAATATGAGGGAATATAAATTTTTAAAGATAACCAGTACTATGGATTGAATTGTGCCTCCTAAAAATACATGTTGTAAATTTGTTACCTGTAGTTTCAATACCATTTGGGAATGGCTTTCCTTGTTATGTTAATGAGGCAGTGTCATTGTAGGGTATGACTTGAGTCAGTCTCCTTTGAGGTATAGAAGGTGAAGATCAAACACGTAGAGATGGGGAAAGATAGATGCCAAATCACATGAAGGTCACCAAGAAACCAAGGAACTTCTCCAAGGGCCAACACAGACAGAAAACCTTCCCCTAGAGATGGTGCTCTGACTTCAAACTTCCAATACCCTAAACAGCAAGGAAGTAAGTTTCTGTTTGTTAAAGCTACCCACTTGTGGTATTTCTGTTATAACAGCACTAGACAACTAAGACACCCAGAGGAAGAAGTTTCACATCTTTCTGCTTTCTAACTCATCCCAAATTGTAATTCATCACATTTGCTGTCTGTTTTGGAGAAATTAGAATCTTTCACTTAAGAATTCAAGTTCTTCTGAATGTGTTTTTAAAAGGACCTCATGATATCCTCTAGTTGAGAGGTAAGATGAAAGGTGAAATGTTCCCTTTCTTTACTGCAATTTTCCAACGTTCCCGTAGAACAGAGGTAGGCGGTGAAGTAATGAGTTCCTAGAAAACTACTGAATTTGGACAAATTTCTGATATTTATTTGTCACATTTTTAAACATAGTTTTTACATTGCACAACAGTTTTAGAGCTATTCCAAGGAATCTAGTTTTTCATATTTCTGTGGGACAGAATCATAGACACAGAATTTATGTATCATAGCCAAGCCAAGTGCCATATGTACATTTAAACTATGTAGACATGAAGGATACTACAAAATGGGTTAACAGTGTGTCTTGCAAGTATTTCATATCACAGCCTGTTGGTCTAGCTTATTCTACTGGGTAACAGAAAGCTTTCTATGGCACGATTCTACCGTCACTGCGTGAAGCATTCTTGAATGGATGGATGTTTTAGTCAGCTAGGGCTGCTCTAGCAGAAATGCCAGAGTGGATGGCTTTAACAAGGGAAGGTTTATTCTTACATAGTCTGGTAGGCTGCAAGTTCATATTCAGGGTGTCCGCTCCAGGGGAAGTCTTTCCCCCTTGTCGGCTCTGGAGGAAAGTCCAGTATTGTGTCAGTCTTTGTTCAGGGATCCCAAAAAGGAACAAACTTTGGATAAAAACATAAAGAACAACTCACCTATGGCTTCAGAAGGCCCAGAAAATAAAGAGCCAGAGAACTTCCCAGATGAAGAAGCCTTTCTGAAACTATCAGAGGGCAAGTACAAAAGGAGGCACAGGAACCTCAGATCTGAAAGACGTGCTCTTCTCCCAGTGCTGTTTCCTTGATGGTGCCAGGTTCCCAGTTTTCTGCTTGCTTCTCTTTCCTTTTATCTCTTGCAGGCTGAAAGGATTAAGGGTGGGGCAAGCCATACTCCAGGGAAACTCCCTTTACAGTGGAGCAGGGAGGTGATCTTATGAAGGGATTTACGGCTCCACCCTAATCCTTTAACATACAGCATAGGAAAACCACAAAATGGAGGACAGTCACAAGACACTGGGAAACATGGCCCAACCACATGGCTACACATATTTTTGGGAGGACACAATTCAGTCCATGACATCACACCCTTTGGCAACCCAAAAATCACATCACAGAAACATGTAACACATTCATCTCACCATAGCAAGATCATGTCCATCCCATACAACAGAAGTCTTAAATCAGTTCCAAGTCCAAAATACAAAAACTCTTCTACATCTGTGAAACCTAGAAGGTAAGCTATCTGCTCCTAAAGGTACAATGGCAGAACAGGCACAAGTTAGACATTCCATTGTAAATAGGAAAAATTTCTGGAAAAGAAGGCATTAACAGGCAACAAGTGAGTTGGCAGAATACATTAATTTGCCCTCAAAGCTTTGGAAATACTCTCACATTTTCTGAGACATTCTACACAATGGCCCTGCTCTCCAGACTCTAGGTATTACCCATACTCGCTGGATTTTGAGTGGAGACCTCCAGCCCTGTGCTACAACTCTGGCTTCAAGGCCCACTTGGATAGAAACTCTGCTCCATAGGCTCTAGGAGCACCCTAAGCTCAAATGAGTGGCAATTCCACCCTTACGAACACAGGACACCCTTGTTCCACCCTTTCAAACCCCTGAATTTTCAGACTGAGGCAGCTCAGCTTCTCACACTGTTTGTCTCTTCAGCTTCAGCTCCCTGTGGCCACATGGCCTGGGCCTCAGGCCCACATCTTCCCTGCCAGGCAAGTGTTCCAAAGCTCTGTAGTTCCAAAGTTCTGTAGCTCCAAAGCTCTGTAGCTTTGGAGGCACCCCACTCTTGCTAGAAAGCGTTGTGCCCAAAGGCACTCAGCTCTCTCTCTCTGTGGTTCAGCAAGGCCATCTCCACCGATTTAAGAGCCCAGAGGCACCCTGTTCCACAAGTAAAACTCTGCACAGGCACTCAGATCTCTTGCTCCATGGGTTGACTCCAGCACTGCCTCTGGTTCTGCTGCTGCCACCACCAATTCTCTGCTTTTCACCATCTGCGCCTTCTTCATTCCTTCTGAATCTTTTATCCATTCACAGTTTCAAAATGGCTGCCACATTTTAGGTATTTGTTAGAGCAGCACCCCACTCCCAGTACCAAATTCTGTTTTAGTCAGCTAGGGCTGCTGTAGCAGAAATACTACAGAGTGGATGACTTTAACAAAGGAAGATTTATTCTTACATAGTCTGGGAGGCTACAAGTCCATATTCAGGGTGTCCACTCCAGGGGAAGGCTTTCCCCTTTGTTGGCTCTGGAGGAAAGTCCGGTATTGCATCAGTCTTTGTCCAGGGAGCATCTTGGCACAGGAACCTCAGGTCTGAAAGACACGCTCTTCTCCCGGTGCTGTTTTCTTGATGTTACGAGGTTTCCAATTCTCTGCTTGCTTCTCTTTCCTTTTATCTATTGCAGGCTGAAAGGATTAAGGGTGGGGCAAGCCATACTCCAGGGAAACTCCCTTTACAGTGGAGCGAGGAGGTGATCTTATTAAGGGATTTACAGCCCCACCCTAATCCTTTAACATACAGCATAGGAAAACCACAAAATGGAAGACAATCACAAGATACTGGGAATCATGGCCCAACCACATGGCTACACATATTTTTGGGGGGACACAATTCGATCCATGACAGTGGACATTTGAACTGTCTCTAATTTTTCACCATTGCCAACAATAGAGCAACAAACACTTTGCAAATACAACTTTGCAGGCAGGCAGGATGTTTCTGCAGGTACCATTACTAGGCCTAAAAACTTTGAAATGTTAGTTAAAATTTCCCTGGAAATTACTTACTTTACATTATGTTACTACCAATACCATATTTAAAGGGTGTTTCTCCAATCTTCCTTCAACACCGCATGTAATTATCCTCAAATATATGACCATCTTTGAAGATCAAAAATGCTGTCTAATTGTTAAAGTTGACTCTTCCCAGATTTGACAGTAAGATTGAACACTGTTTTAGATATTGATCATTTATGTAGATTGCTCTAAGATTTGCTTGTTCAAGTTAGGCATTTGCAATTTTCTGACTTTCAGATACCTATTATATGCTGTGGATTTTATACATATGTAATACTATCATCTACTGTTTTCAATCTTCAAGCTGGATTCAGAAGAAGACATGGAACCAGGGATATCACTGCTGATGTCAGATGGGTCTTGCTCAAAAGCAGGGAATACCAGAAAGATGTTTGCCTGTGTTTCACTGGCTGTGCAAAGGCATTTGACTGTGTGGGTCATAATAAACTGTGGCTAACACTGCAGAGAATGAGACAATTCCAGAATACCTAATTGTACTCTTAAGGAATCTGTACATGGATCAAGAGGCAGTTGTGTGAAACTAACAATGGGATACTGCATGGTTTGAACTCAGGAAAGGTATGCATCAGGGTTCTATCTTTTCACCATACCTTTTCAATCTGTATGCCAAATAAATAATCGGATAAGCTGGATTACAAGAAAAGGAACAAGACACCAGCATTGGAGGACAACTCATTAACAACCTGCATTATGCAGACAATACCACCTTACTTGCTGAAAGTGAGGAAGATTTGAAACACTGATGAAGATCAAGGACCACAGCCTTCAGTATGGATTGTACCTCAACAACAAGAAAACAGAAGTCTTCACAGCTGGACCAGTAAGCAACATCATCATAAATGGAGAAAGGATTGAGGTGATCAAGGATGTCATTTTACTTGGGTCCACAGTCAATGCCCATGAAAGCAGCAGTCAAGAAATCAAAAGATGCGTTGCACTGGGAAAATCTGCTGCAAATGATCTCTTTAAAGTTTGGAAAAGTAAAGATGTCACCTTGAAGACCAAAGTGCACCTGACCCAAGCCAAGGTATTTTCAGTTGCATCGTATGCATGTGAAAGCTGGACAATGAGCAAAGAAGACAGAAGAAGAATTGATGTCTTTGAATTATGGTGCTGGAAAAGAATGTTGAATGTACCACGGAGTGCCGAAAGAGCAAACCTGTTTCGGAAGAAGCACAACCAGAGAGCTCCTTAGAAGCAAAGAAGGCAAGACTGCATCTAACACACTTTGGACATGTTGTTCAGAAGGATCAGTCCTTGGAGAAGGACATCATGCTTGGCAGAGTGGAGGGTCAGCGAAAAAAATGAAGACCCCAAATGAGAAGGATTGACACAGTGGCTGCAACAATAGGCTTAAGCATAAGAAAGATTGTGGGCATGGCACGAGACTGGGCAGTTTTTTGTTCTGTTGTTCAGAGGGTCACTATGAATTGGAACTGACCCAACAGCACCTAACAACAACATTTTCAATCTATTTCTTGTCTTCAATTTTGTTGATGATGTCTTTCATTATTGAAATGTTTTTAAGAAATATTTTTATGTAGTTAAATCTATCCTTTATTATTATTATTTATAGCTCCTAGATTTGTGTCTCACTCAGAAAAATTTTTCTCACCCAAACATCATAATTTTGTCTTTGGCTAGGGGAAATTATTATGAATGTGTACAAGTATTACAAAGAATTTTACATAGTGTTCCCATAGTACCCAAATTGCCATTGAGTCGATTTTGACTCATAGAGATCCTACAGGACAGAGTAGAACTGCCTCGTAAGTTTTCTAAGGTTCTCATCATTATGGAAGCTGACTGCTGTGTATTTCTCCTGCAGAGTGATGGGTAGGTTTGAACCACTTACCTTTGTGTTAGCAGCCAAGCACTTTAGTTGATGTGCCAAAAGGGATCCTTGTTCTTATAATGATCTAAGTAATCACATGGATTGATGAAATATTATTGCAAGAATTCTTAAATGAAGGACAGCAGATAAGGTGTGAAAAGTGTTATGAAGCAATATACACTATCTGCATTAAAATATAATTATTCATAAAAATCAGTTGGAGAGCTGTATATAATGGGAATAGAAATTCTCTCTGAGTTGTATGTATTATGGTGCTCTTCATTTTCTTCTTTTTGCTGATTTGTTTATGGATTTTCTATGATAAGTATACATGTTTGTATTTTAATATAAAAACATCCTTTTCACTTTATCATTTTTACATTACTTAGCAATACTCACTGGCATTAACCAGAAGGCTTATACTTTTGTGTTAGGAGCCAGTAAGAATTCCAATATCAGTATATGTACTAGATTGAAAAACTTCTACAACTTTAATATACTGATCTACAACTAATATACTGATCTCCAGCTTTGTAATGATTGATGGAAATACCTCCCCCCCCCCCAAAGTATCATGGCCTATCACCTATTTTGGAATTAATTCAAATTAAATTGTCTTCTATATGTTCTTTCTTTCTTTCTATATAGCACCACAGTTAATACTACTTGATTTTTTTCCACCTTGGCTGAAAAGGCTGTCCATTTCTAGTCTCCTTCCTAGTTCTCATTGTGGTCTTGCCATGTCTGGGTTGGGACTTTGAATTTAATTGTTCTCTATGACTGCTATTTCATTGTTAAAGAATTAGTGATGCTCCCATTCCTCCTGCTCACTCCCTGTTATCTAGGCTCAGAGTTATACTCGGAGTAAGATGACACTCGAAGAAGACTTTCAGTGGAATAATTAAGAAAAGCAGAAGTAGATTTTCTAAATGGCTTGGGAAAATTAGTGTGTGGGAGAAAAGTAAATATGTTACTTGTTGCGTGATTGGTATTTGTGAATACTGGACTAATAATTTATTTCTCTAAGGCTATGTTTCTTTTCACCAGAATTGTGTTTCTGAAATCCAAGGTGTGTGACTGGGGAAGAAATCTGCTAAATCATATTGGTATTGATTATCTGGGAAGTTACACAGAACTGGCTGAGATTAAATTGTCTTACCATCCTGGCATAAGTACAATTTAATCAAAATGTTTGTGGCTGCTTCAAAAGCCGTTTGTAAGTACATATGTTTATTTTTGATAGAAACATATTTTGTGATTTGGATTTGTTTAATAATTAATGATCGTGAGTATTTCTGCGTGTCTCTTTGGGCTGCCTGAATATCCTCTTTAGAGAAGTATCTGTTCATCTCCTTTGTCCAGTTTTTAATTCGGTTATTTATCCTTTTTTGTTGTTGTTGATATTTTGCAGTACCTTGTAAACTATGGAGATCAGACGTCGACATGACATATAGCTGCCAAATATTTTTTTCCCATTTTATAGGTGGTCTTTTAATTTGTTTGATAAAGTGTTTGGATGAGCAGAAGTGTTTGATTCTTAGTAATTCCCATTTATCTATTTTCTGTTGATCATGCTCTGTCAGATTTTGAAGTCTGTCTATGTTGTGTATTAAAACTTCCATTGTTGATCCTATTTTTCCTTGGATGAGCTTTATCATTTCATTTCTTTGTTCTTATTAGTTATTCTACCTCTGTTTGTATTAGTTTAGGTAGGTAGTGTGCCTTGAAAATCTTGTTTATTTCCTCTAGGTTTTCAAATTTGTTAGAGTATAATTTTTCACAGTACTCTGTTGTCTTCATTTCAGTTGGATCCATTGTGGCATTGCTCACCTCATTTCTTATGTGGGCTGTTTGTTTCCTCTTTTGTTTTTCTTTTGTTAGTTTGGCCAATGGTTTTACTGATTTTGTTGGTTTTGTCAAAGAGCCAGCTTTTGGTCTTGTTAATTCTTTCAGTCATTTTTTTAACTCTCTAATTAATTTAGTTCTTCTCTAATTTTATTATTTGCTTTCCTCTGGTTGCCCACTGGGTTCTTTTGCTGCTCTTTCTATTTGCTTAAGTTGTACAACTAACAATTTTATTTGGACCTTGCCTTGTTTTTGGATGCGTGTAGTTATTGAGATGAACTGAACCCTGCTGTGTCCTAAAGTTTCTAGCATGAACTGTTTTCATTCTCATTCGTTTTTGTTAGTGTCTCCGTGCTTTCTGTGGTCTATGCTGTAATCCTGTACTACAAAAAAATTGGGACTAAGTTTACAATCCAAGACAAATTGCCATAGAAAGCCCTGAGCACCCGGCTATCTGCAACTCTCTTTGCTCTCCTCACCCTGCCACAGCACACTTTTCTTTTCCACTCTTTACTTCCAGTATCCACTCAACCAACACTTATTCTCTACTGTCCTGTCCTCTGTAAAAAAAAGGAAACAGTAGGGCAGCCTCATATACATATATATATGTGCACATGTATATACATATATATATATATATATATAAAACCATAAAGTACACACACCACCTGCATCACTCTTTGTCCCCAGGTTCAGTTCGTTCTTTGTCTCAAGTGTTGGCTTCAGTACTGGCTCCATCTCTGGGCTAGCAGAAAGACAAAAGGTCGTGTTCTCAAGGGACTTCTGAGGTTTGGGGGCCATGAAGTCTGGTCTTTAATAGAGTTCTATATCTGCACAGTCCTTTCTCTCATGCTACCTCGGGTACTTTACATTGTGTTCCCCATCAGGGTTGTCTGGTGGTGGCCTAGCACCATCCAGTTCTTCTAGCTTCATACTGATGTGGTGGTCTCCCAGTCATATGGGTCCTTCTGTCTCCTGAGCTCATTTTTCCTCAGGTCTTTGATGTTCTCCTGGTGGGCAGGGAACAATTGAATTTCCTTAGATGGCAGCTTGCTGGCTTTTAAGATCCCAGGCACCACTCACCTATATGGAATGCAGAACATGCTCTTAGAAAAGGACGAGTTATGCCAATTGACCTTAGTATCCCCTAAAAACATGGTCCCCAGACCCTTGTCCCTGCTCCTCTGTCCTTTGACATGTTGGGTTGTATTTAGCAAACCTTTTAGCTTATGCTATAGTCCAGTTATACTGGCCTGTCTTCTACTGCGTTCTATCAATTCCTTCACCTATTCAAATTCCTGTCAACTATCTATGTATAACTCCCTCTTTCCCTCCCCACCCTTGCAGCCATCAAAGAGTACTGTCTTCTGCGCATAAGTCTTAAGTCCTTATAATAGTGGTGTCGTACAATATTTGTCATTTTGTAGCTGACTGATTCCACTCAATATACTGTCTTCCAGTTGACTCCAGGTTATATTTCATAAAAGCATCATTGTTCTATCTCACTGCATGGCATTCCATCGTGTATACGTACCCTAGTTTGTTTATCCACTCATCTGTTAATGGGCATCTAGGTTGATTCCATCTTTTTGCTGTTGTGGACAGTGCTACAATAAACATTTGTATGCATGTATCTGTTCATGTGACTAACAGCCCTTAGATCTGTAGGATCTATTCGAAGCAATGGGATTGATTGCTGGATCATATGGTATTTCTATTTCTAGCTTTTTAGGAATGCAACAAATTGCTTTCCAAAGAGGTTGTAGCATTTTACATTCCCACCAGCAGTGTAGAAGAGTTCCACTCTTGCCACATCCTCTCCAACTTTTGTTGTCTTGTGTTTTTTGGATTAGTGCCAACCTTGTTGGGGTGAGATGGTATCGCATTTTTATTTTGATATGGATTTCTCTAATGGCTAAAGATTGCGAGCATTTCCTTATGTGTCTGTTAGCTGCCTAGATGTCTTCTTTGGTGAAGAGTCTGTCCATATCCTTTGCCATTGTTTACTTGGGTTATTTGTCTTTCTCAGCACAGAGATCAGAGCATGCTCTTTGAACCCAAGGTTCCTGTGCCAAGATGCTCTCACTGGATTTGGATTTGGTCTGCCAGACTGCGATAACTTTTCTTACTAAATGGACCTAGATTTGTGGCTTACCGGACTGTGACAATAAAGTTTCCCCTTGTGATGCCTTCCACTCGTGGTATTTTCTGTTGGAGCAGTACCAGGTGACTAAGACAGAATTTGCTACCAGGAGTGGAGTACTGCTCCAACAAATATCTACAATGTGGAAGATTTTGTTTTGAAACTGTGAATGTATGGAATAAGGTACCCAATAGAACTGTTAACACCTGAGAGGGCAGCAGATGGTGAGAAAAGCAGCAGCAGCAGCAGTAGACTGGCAGAAGCAGAATCAGGAGCCGAAGGAGCCTACCCATGGAGCGAGAATGCTGAATGCCAGTGCACAGGAGGCTTCCTGGTGGTGTGGGGTGCCTTCAGGCACCTGACTACGTGGGGATAGGCTTGCTCACCCACAGAACAAGAGAGCTGAAAGCCTGTAGGTAGGAGGCTACTTGATGGAGTGAGGTGCCTCCAGGCACATGAATTGGTGGAGCCACGGAGCTTTGGAACACTTTCCTGTGGGGGGCAGATATGGCCTTGAGGCCCAAGCCGTGAGGCCATAAGAAGCAGAAGCTGATGAGACAAGGTTGATGCGAGGCTGAGCTGCCTCAGTCTTAGATGGTATGGTCGTGAAAGGGTGGACCTAGGGCTTTCTGTGTTGGTGGGAATGTAATTGCCACTCATTTGGGCTTAGGGTGCATCTACAGCCAGGGGGGTAGAGTTGCTGTCCAAGTGGGCCTGAAAGGGGGAGCTGAAGCCCAGAGGCTTCCACTCAGAATCTGGAGAGTGTGGCCAATACCTAGAATCTGAAGGGAAGGGTTATAAAATGTCTCAGAGTTAGGAATATTGTGTTTTTATTTATCTGTCTGTCTATCTATTTATTGTGATTGAGTGAAAGTGTATAATCCAGTTTAAATTTGCATGTTCACCTACATGCAGCTCCTACTGCTCTCCTTGCCCAGTGACAGCACTCTCCTCCTATCTGTTCTATACATGTCATATCTTCTTAATAATCTCCTGTCCTCTCCTCTGCACCTTCTTGCTCCCCTCTAGTAAGAGGTCAGTAGGACGACATCCTGTAGATGCATAAAACAATAAAGTGCACCCATGATATGGTCACTCAGTGTTACCGAGTCCAATCTATTCCTGTCTGAAGTGTTGACCTCAGTAATAATTTATGGACAAGGGATGCATCAGGACTAGGGGCCATGCTCCCAAGGGAACCCTGAGGCCCCTGGACCATCAGTTGTGGACTTTTAGTGGAGTTCTCAGTGTGCACCCTTTTTTATTCTCGTGTTACTAGTGAGACTCAATTTTGTGAGCCCCATCACGGCTATCACTGGTGGTGGCTGGGCACCATCTGGTTCCTCCAGTGACATTCGCTTTCCCTCATGTTGCTTTGACACTTGGTGATCATCTGTTCCTGCTGAGTTGAGACCATTTAGTGTACCTCCGATGGCAGCCTGCTAGCTTTTGAGACCCCAGATGCCAATCACCAATACGGGGTGCAGAAGAGTCTCTGTTAGCAACAGCCTAGTTATGCCAACTGGCCTCCATGTCTCCTGACAGCATGGTTTCCAAACTTCCACCTCTGCTACAATGTCCTTGCAATATTGGGTTAAGACTAGAAGAGTATTCATGTTATGTAGTAGTCCAGTTAAACTGATCGTCTTTCTAGTGTGTGCTGTCACTGATTTCACCCAACGAAATTTCTATCAACTATCCAGTCTATAACCAGCCCTCTCCCTCCCTCTCCTCCCTTGCAGCCATCAAAGATTCTTTTCTTCTGTACCTGAGTCTGTTTTTAAGTCCCTATCACAGGAGTCTCATACAATATTTGTCTTTGTGCCGTTGACTACTTTCACTTGACATAATGTCTTCCAATTGAAACCAAGTTATAGATCCTTCCTAAAATCATCGTTGCTCTTTATCATTGCAAAGCGTTCCATTGGTTTTTAGATCCTGGCCAACTTTGCTAGGATGAGATGATATCTCATCATCATTTTGATTTGGATTTCTTTAACAGCTAATGATCACAACCATTTCCATAAGTGTTTTCTGGCTGCCTGGATATCTCTTCATAGAAGTGTCTGTCCATCTCCTTTGCCCATTGCTTAATTGGATTATTTATCCTTTTCTTATTGACATTTTGTAGTACCTTATCGATTATGGAGACATATAGTTGGTCTCATTATAGTTGCCAAATAATTTTTCTCATTCTATAGGTGGTCTTTTAATTCTCTGATGACGTCTTTGGATGAGCAAAAGTGTTTGATTCTTAGTAG
Source organism: Heterohyrax brucei (assembly GCA_028571685.1). Classification (NCBI taxonomy): domain Eukaryota; kingdom Metazoa; phylum Chordata; class Mammalia; order Hyracoidea; family Procaviidae; genus Heterohyrax; species Heterohyrax brucei. Next base: position 136,851,117 of record CM053150.1, read on the forward strand.
TTCCCATTTATCTATTGTCTCTTCTGTTGATTGTGCTTTGTCAGATTTTGAAGTCTTTCTATGTTGTGTATTGAAATTTCCATTGTGAATCTTGTTTTTTCTTGGATGAACTGTTTTAGGTTTGATATTTAGGTCTTTTATCCTCGACGGCACTTGGCTGGCATCCAGTTTGAGTTGGTTTTTGTATAAGGTGTGAGATACGGGCCTTGTTTCAATTTTTTTGCGGATGGATATCCAATTTTCCCAGCACGATTTGTTAAAGAGACTGCTTTTACCCCAGTTTAAACTCTTAGGGCCTTTGTCAAATATCAACTGTTCATAGGACAATGGTGGCATCTGTGGGGTCTCAACTCTGTTCCGTTGGTCTATATGTCTCTTTTTGTGTGAGTACCAGGCTGTATTGAGAACCTGCAGTGTGATAGGTTCTATAGTCAGGTAGTAAGAGGCCTCCTAGTGTGTTGTTGTTCTTCAGTCACACTTTACTTATCCGGAGTTTCTCCCCTTTCCTTATAAAGTGGGTGATTTGTTTCTCTATCTCATTAAAAAATGTCACTAGAATTTGTATTGGGGTTTGTCTTAGGCTAGGTTTTCTAGGAAAGCAAAACCAGTAACATGTGTAGGTACAAGGAAAGATTTATAATATATATAGATAGATACAGATATAGGAAACAGCTCACATAATCACAGAAGCTGAATGTCCCAAGTTCTGGCACAAGACTCACGTGGCCACGGAAGCTGAGGAACCCAAGGTCAGCAGGTCAGAGACCAGAGTTCTAGATCACTGGTTGTGTAGGTCAGTGGATCCCAAGCTGGTGGCGAGACGAAGCAACAGAGGCTGGCAAACCCAGGATCAGCATGTCAGGGAGCAGGACTCTCAAGTGCCGACTGTAAGGACTGATGAGTCTAACAGCTGCTAGTTCAAGGCCCGGAACCAGATGCCAGAAGAAGAGACCAGGAGCTCCTAGCTACGTGCACAGACCAGCAGCCATAGTGAAGGGCGGGAGATGAGAGCCGAGGGGCGGGAGCCACCACAAACCCCACCCTGTCACTTAATACAGCAGCCAAATATGGAGTAGCCAAGTTGACATAATCCTGACCACCACAGGGTTGCATTATATAAGTAGATTGCTTTGGGTTACAATAGACATTTTCACAGTGTTAACTCTTCCTGCACATAAGCAGGGTAGATTTCTCCATTTATGTAAGTCTCTTTTCATTTCTGGTAGTAAGGTCTTGTAGTTCTCTTTGTAAAGGTCTGTTACTTCTCTAGTTAGATTTATTTCTAGGTATTTTATCTTCTTCAGGGCTGTAGTAAATGGTATTGATTTGGTGATTTCTTCTTTAATAATGTCATTGTTGGTATAAAGGAACCCTACTGATTTACATATGTTTATCTTGTATCCTGATACTTTGCTGAACTCTTCTATCAGTTTGAGTAGTTTACTTATGGATTCTTTAGGATTCTCTGCGTATCCAATCATATCATCTGCAAATAGGGAGATTTTTATGTCTTTTTTGTCAATGCAGATGCCCTTTATCTCTTGGTCTTGTTTAATTGCTCTGTCTAGAAATTCTAGTACAATTTTGAATAGGAGAGGTGAAAGTGGGCACAGTGTCTAGTTCCCATTCTCAAGGGGAATTGTTTCAGTCTCTCTCCATTCAGGATGATGTACGCAGTGGCCTTTGTATAAATGGCCCTTATTGCATTGACAAATTTGCCATCTATTCCTTTTTTGCTGAGAGTTTCTGACATGAATGAGTGTTGGACTTTATCAGATGCCTTTTCTGCATCAATTGACAAAATGAGGTGATTCTTTTGTGTTATTTATGTGCTTGATCACATTAACTTTTTTCTTCTGTTGGTGAACCAGCCTTGCATCCCTGGTATGAATGCCGCTTGGTCGTGATGACTTATTTTTTGATAAGTTGTTGAATTCTACTCCCTGGGATTCTGTTGAAGATTTTTGCATCTAGGTTCATGAGTGATACCAGTCTGTAGTTCTCCTTTTTTGGTTGGGTCTTTCTGTGGCTTTGGTATCAGGGTTATGCTGGCTTCATAGATTGAATTTGGGAGTATTCCATCCCTTTCTATGCTGTCAAATAGTCTAAGTAATATTAGAGTTAACTCTTCTCTAAAAGCTTGATAGAATTCTGTGGTGAAGCCATCTGGCCTGGGGATTTGTTTGGTTGGTAGTTTTTTATGACTTTTCCATCTCTTCTTTTGTGATGGGTTTATTAAGCTGTTTTGCTTCACCTTGCGATAATTTTGGTAGGTGATATAAATCTAGGAATTTGTCCATTTCCTCTAGGTTTTCAGATTTGTTAGAGTACAATCTTTCACAATATTCTGTTATGATACTTTTTATCTCTGTTGGATCTGTTGTGACATCCCCCTCTCATTTCTTATCTGGGTTGTTTGTTTCCTGTTTTTCTTTAGTAAGTTTAGCCAATGGTTTGTCAATTTTGTTGATCTTTTCAAAAAACCAGCTTTTGGTCTTATCAACTTTTTCAATTGTTCTTCTGTTCTCTAATTTGTGTAGTTCTGCTCTAATCTTTATGATCTGTTTTCTTCTGGTCCCTGAGGGTTTCATCTGTTGTTTTCATACTTGTTGAAGCTGTAAGGTTAGTTCTTTGGTTTGGGTTCTTTCTTCCTTCCAGATGTGTGCGGTTACAAATATAAACTGATGCTTGAGCACTGCTTTGGCTGTATCCCATAGGTTCTGGTAGGAAGTGTTTTTATTCTCATTTGAATCTGTAAATTTCTTTATTTCATTCTTGATTTCCTTCTATAACCCATGGCTTTATGAGCAAGATGTTGTTCAGTTTCCAAGAGTTCCGCTTTCTATGTTTTTTCTGCTATTGATTTTGACTTTTATAGCTTTATAGTCTGAGAAGATGCCTTGCAATAATTCAGTGGTATAGATATTGCTGAGATTTGCTTTATGTCTTAACACATGGTCTATTCTGGAAAATGTTCCATGTGCACTAGAGAAGGTGTAGTTATCTGCTGATGGAAAGTTCTGTATATGTCGATGAGGTCTAGCTGGTTAATTGTGGCAATAAGATCTTCTGTGTCTTTATTGAACTTTTTTCTAGAACATCTGTCCAGTACTCCCATTATTATTGTGGAGCTGTCTGTCTCATTTTTGAATGTAGTCAGTGTTTCTTCAATGTATTTAGATGCTCTAGTATCGGGTGCATGGATGTTTAATATTGTTAAGTCCTGCTTGTGTATTGAACCTTTCAGCAATAGTGTCCATCCTTATCCATGTGGTGGATTTTACATTAAAATCTATTTTATCTGAGATTAGTATTGCCACACCTGCTCTTCCTTGTATGTTGTTAGCTTGGTATATGTTATTCCATCCTTAAATTTTCAGTTTGTTCGTACCTTTAAGTCCAAGGCAAGTTTCTTGTAAGCAACATATAGATGGGTTTTGCCTTTTGATCCAAGATATCAGTCTTTGTTTCTTTCCTGGAGCATCAGTCCATCTATATTAAATGTAATTATCAGTAAGTATGTGTTTAGTGCTGTCATTGTAATGTGTTTATTTTTGAGTTGATTTTTTCACTGTTGCTCTTACTATTCTGTTCGGGGATATTCTTCTTTATGGGTTGATTTTTCATCCTTTCCAGTGTTGGTTTTGTGTTTGTTGAGACTCCTGCATTAGATTTCTTGATTTTATATATTGCGTCTTTATTGTGCTTTCCGGCTACCCCAGTCATCCCCCTTAATAATCTATGTTTAAAACAAATTTTAACTTCTGTGTGTCTTATTAAGTTCCTCTCCATCTGGAAGGACTATAACTACTGTAGTACATCCCTCTTTTTAATAAGATGATATCACATTTTTCATGATATGATGACCAGATCACTTCTTTTAATATTTTAGCTTTGACTGAGTTTTCTGCCCTCTCTAACTGAGTAGGTTTCTGGATGATGTGCCCTGTACTGTCTCCTAAAATATAGAGTTAATGGTTATGTTCTTCTAAGCCAAGAGCTTCTTTCACTATTTCTTGTAGCTTTGGTTTGGTTTTTACAAAGTGAGTTTCTGCTTATCTGTTCATTTTCACATTTCAGATATAGTTTTGAAGGCTATATAATTCTTGGCTGGAAGTTCTTCTCCTTCAAGGCTTTGAATATGTCATCCCATTTCCTCTGTGCCAGCATCATTTATGCTGAGAAGTCAGACAAAAGCCTGTAGGATTTCCCTCTGAATGCTAGCTTTGCTTTCAGTCTCACTGTCTTTAAGAGTTTCTGCTTATGTTTCATTTTATTAAGCTTGATTATATTATGTCTTGGAGTCTTTCTTTTGGGATCTACATTGAGTGGTGTTTGATATGCATCTTACAAGTTTTCTGTCAGCAGCTCAACAATGATACTCTCTGCATTCTGAGGTGTCTCACCCTGTTCAGAAACTCCAATTAATCATAGATTGTTCTTCTTAATAGGATCCCACATGCTTCTTCATTTTTCTTGTTTCTTTTCTCTGATTTCTCCTGATAGATGCTGGAGTCAGTAGCTCTGTCTTCCAAGTCAGAAAGTCTATTTTCCATTTGTTCAATTCTGTTTCCTTGAGTTCGAATTGAATTTTCTATTTCTTTGATTTTGTTATTGATGTGTTCGAGTTCAGAATATGGGTGTCCAATCAGTTTGAACTGCTTGGTTAATTTTTCATTTTGCTCTGCTGCATTTTGTATAATGTCTAGGAGGGCTCTCTATATAATCCTTTCTTACTCAACCTCCAAAAGTTTTAGAAAGGCTTCTTCATCTGGGAAATTGGAAATTCTTTGGTTCTTTCTTTTGGGGCCTTTCTGGAGCCATAAGTGACTTTTTAAGTTTCTGATCAAAGTTTGTTGCTTTGGGGCATCTAAAGATTGTTTAGTTTTTCTGGTGTTATCTCAGCAGGATCTAAACCACAGTCTGATAAGGAAGGTGATCACCAGTCACCTCTATGTACTCCAGTTACTGGGCCCAGTGGAATCTCTGGGGTAGCAGATTCCACCTCCTGATTGGCAAAGACATGGCCCTACTTATGGAGTTACTGAGGGGCCATCAGCTGACCGTATGATGTGGATCAGTAAAGGCTGGAAAAGATGCAGTCAGGATGTACTGCAGTTATTTCTCTAGGTAGTCTTATGTTGGAAGGTAAAAGCTATCTGACAGCTTCCAAAATCAGTCAGGGTGTCAGGTATGCAAGTCCCTCTTCCCAACTGGTAAAGTAAGCACTGCTATATCCAACCCCAGATGCTGTAAAGTAGTTCAAAGGCTACTGCCCTGCTGTCACCTACTGCTGGGCCCCACCCATAATGTCACACTGTGTAAACACAGCTTTTCTGTTGGAAAAGAGCTCCCCAGGCTGGCACTGCCTCCCAGCCTGGGAATTAGTCCCTGTTGACACCACTGTTTGTGTAACTCCACCTCCCAGTCAAACAAGATGGCATCCTGCAGAAGCTCTCACACATGCTGTGAAATAGCCGATTCTGTGGTGGACTTTCAGAAAAAACAGGTAGAGGAGCTGAGGTGCACAGAATCCACAGCCAGGCTCTCAAAATGTGGCTATTACACCTAATGGTCCCGTCAGCAGTGTGGCTGAGCTTTGCTGCCAGTTAAGCCCAAGCCCCACCTGCTGGTTAAGACAGAGAAAAAAATGTTAAAATTTACTTTCAGTCTGCAAGAGCTGGCATTCAGCAAGGGCGGGGGTCATCAAAACAGAAGTTTCCTGTTCAGTGACATGTAGTCCAAAGTGAGAGCCCTATGCTGTGTCCTAGGGTACAGTGGGTGTCCAGAAGTCTCCTTTTTAAAGGCCTTAGTTTTCAGATGGAATTAAGGAGATGCGCTTCTAGTCTGCCATCTTGACTGTGCTGCCCATGTTAGGATTTTTTTTTATTATTATTTCAGTTGGGTCCATTGTGGTATCGTCAATCTCATTACTTATTCAAGTTATTTTCTTTCCCTTCTGTTTTTCCTTTGTCAGTATGTCTATGGTTTGTCGATTTTGTTGATCTTTTCAATATACCAGCTTTTGGTCTTGTTAACAGTTTCATTTGTTTTTCTAGTCTCTAATGTTTCTTATCTGTTGTCTTCTGGTGCTTGAGGGGTTCTTTTGTTGCTCTCTTTCTACTTGCTCAAGTTGTAGGGTTAATTCCTTGATTTGGACCCTTCCTTCTTTTTGCATGTGTGTGTTTATTGTGATAAATTGACCACTGGGCACTGTTTTTCCTGTATCTCATAGGTTCTGGTAAAATGTGTTTTCATTGTTCCATCAGTCTATGAATTTCTTCATTCCATCCTTGATTTCTTCTATAACCCAGCAGTTCTTGAGCAAGGTATGGTTCAGCTTTCACGTGTTTGACTTTTCACCCTTGCTTTTTCTGCTATTGATTTTGACTCTTATGACTTTATGGTCTGAGGCAATGCTTTGCAATATTTCAGTGCTTTGGATTTTGTTAAGACTTGGTTTACAGTCTAGTCCATGGTCTGTTCTGGAAAATGTTCCATGTGCATTAGAGAAGGAGTTGTACTTTTTTGTTTGGTGGAGTATTCTGTGTGTCTATGAGGTGCAGTTGGTTCATTTTGGCATTTAGATCTTCCATGTCTTTACTAAGCTTCTTTCTGCATATTCTGTCCCTCACTAAAAGCAGTACGTTGAAGTCTCCTGCAGTTATTGTGGAGTGATCTACCTGACTTTTCAATGATGTTAGAGTTCTTTTGACATATTAAGAAACCCTGTCATCAGATGTGTAAATAAGAATGACCTTCCTTGTCCACTGTTTTACTTTAAACTCTGTTTTATCTGAAACTAGTGTTGACATTCCTGTTCTTTTTAGAGTGCTTTTAGCTTGGTATATATTGTCCCAACCTTTGAGTTTCAGTTAGTTTGTGTTTTTAAGTCTAAGTTGTGTCTCCTAGTAATCAGCATATAGATGGGCCATGTTTTGTATCCATTCTGCTACTCTTTATCTCTTTACTAGTGCCTTTAACCCATTTACATTCAATGTGATTATTGATATATATGAATTTAGTGTTGTTGTTTTGTTCCACCTAATTTTAGGTGCTGTCATTTTCCTTTGTGGGTTTTGTTTTCATCCTTTTCATTGTTGTTAGTTTTATATCTGCTGAGGCTTCTTGGTTTTGTTTCTTATTTTGATGTGTTGGTTGGTTAGTTTTCTTTGTGGTTATGTTTATATTATTTACCTCTAAAGTTCTAAGTTTAAAGCAGTCTTTAATACACTTGTATCACCTTAACTTTCTTTCCATCTGAAAGGTCTATGAATATATTAATTTGTCCATCTATGTCATAATATTGTCATCATTTACATAGTGACTTCTCTGTTTCCATATTTTTAGTGTTTTATGTTTGATTTGTTTCTGTGTATTCCACATTCATGTTGCTATCTGGATATTCTACCCTGCCTTGTAGTCTTAAGTACATATGTCTAATGTTATTGCTTTTCTAATCAGAGAATTTCCTTCAGTGTTTATTGTAATTTTGATTTGTTTTTTGCAGATTCTCTAAACAACTATTTATCTGGCAATGTCCTAAGTTCACCATCATAACTGAGAGACAATTTTGTAGGATATGTAATTCTTGTTTCACAATTCTTTCCCATCAATCTTTGTACATGTCCTACATTGCCTTCTAGCCAACACTATTTTAGTTGAGTAATCAGAGGTAATTTCCAATGACTCTCTTTTGTGTATTTTTTGTTTGTTTAAGTCTTGCTGCCTTTGAAAGCATGTGTTTATTTTTAGTTTTGTTAAATTTGATAATAATATGACTTGGTGTCATTCTTTTGGAATCACCTTCTAAGGAGTTCAATGAGCATGCTAAAGAGATATCTTCTCATCTTTCATGATACTGGGGAAGTTTTCCATCAAAATATTTTCAACAATTCTCTCTGTATTTTCTGTTATTCCACACCCCCCGTGCTGGAACTTCAATACAATCCAAAACCCACTGCCACCATGTCGATTAATTCTGACTCATAACAACCCTATAGGTCAGAGTATAACTGCCCCATAGAGTTTCTAAGGAGCACCTGGCCAATTTGAGCTGGTGACCTTTTGGTTAGCAGACATAGCACTTAACCATTACCCTACAAGGTTTTCCAAATTTGAAACCAAATGCAATGTAACATGTACTAAAACAGTTAAAAAATCTGATCATACCAAGTGTCAATAAGGATGTAGAGAAATGGAAACTCTCACACATTGCTGGCAGATACATAAAGTGGCAAAGCCACTTTAAAAAATATTTTGGCAATATCTGAAAATGTTAAACATACACCTACTACATGATCTAGCCATTCAACTCCTAGGCTACCTGCAAGATGTATGTCCCCATAAGGAATTGTACATGAAAGTTCATAGCAGATTTATTTGTAATAGGTAAAAACTAGAAATAACCTGTGTCCACAGAATGAATAAACAAATTACAGTACATACATATGTGAAATATACAACTCAGCAATAAAAAGGAATGAACCATTAATGAACTTCAACCTAATTATGCTGAGTAAAAGAAGCCAGACAAAATGAGTATATATTGTAAGATTCCATTTATACAAAGCTCTAGAAAATGCATAATTGTCTATAGTGTCACAAAATAGATCAGTGTTTGCATGAGATGAGGTAAGGGACAGGACAGAGAGAAGACAAAGGGACATGAGAAAATTTTGAGTTTGACAGATAGGTCATTGCATTCATTGTGGTGATGGTATTTTGGCTGTATACATGTTCAGAAATCTTGGTGGTGTAGTGGGTAAATGCTGCATCTCCTAACCAAGAGTTCTGCAATTCAAATCCACCAGGGGCTCCTTGGAAACTCTATGGAACAGTTTTACTCTGTCCTGTAGGACTAGACTCTACAGTAGTGGATTTGTTTTTTTTGGTATACATGTGTTTAAACGTATCAAGTTATAGACTTTAACTATGTACAGTTTATCTTCTGCCAATTAAGTTATCAAGAATTTCATTTGATTTGGACCCACAATCAATAACTATGGAAGCAGCAGTCAAGAAATCAAATGACATGTTGCAATAGGCAAATCTGCTGCTAAAGACATCTTTAAAATGTTAGAAAGCAAAGATATCACTTTGAGAACTGAGGTGCACCTGACTCAAGCCAAGTGCTCTGAGAAACCAGCATGGAAGGAATTTACAATGACCCTCAGGCCAGATTCCAACTACACAACCTACCATTTGCTGTCACCTCTTGAGAGCACCTTCCCAGACACTTTGGGTTTGATGCAGCCTGATTCAAATTGTATAATAATAAGCATATTCTGTTACAGTAATTTCTAGTGTTTCTCTGAAGGGACTGACACTTAGAGGCTGTATCCACAAATCCTAGTGGTGTAGTTGTTAACTACTATGGCTGCTAACCAAGTATGGCAGTTTGAATCTACCAGGTGCTCCTTGGAAACTCTTTGGGGCAGTTCTACTCTGTCCTATAGGGTCAGTATGAGTTGGACTTGACTCGATAGCAATTTTTTTAATACACATAATTATTTTTTGCCAATAAATTAAAGTTTTGGCAACTGGCATTCACTTACTAATTTGAAGGCACAAAAAACTCAGTCCCACTGAAGGGAGGTAGTCGCCTTGGCACTATCCACACATTCCCAAGTAATCCTCCATAGGAATTCTGGCATATCCAGCCCACTAGCTGCTGCCCAGAAATTGTGATTCATGAAGTAAACCCTTGTATAAAATAAACCTTCAAGCAACCAAGAAATGGCACTTCAGAAAGCACTATATTAGAGCAATAGGTTACAAAACTTGAATTAAGTACAGCCAGCCAAGTGCCGTCGAGTCAGATCCGACTCATGGTGACCCTAGGGGAAAATCTAAATTCTCTTCCAATGACAGCATACTTTCAGACCTTCATTTATGAGCATCTGAGTTCCTCTTGGATTTAAGGACTCAGTGATGCACACAGATTGGCTTCTCTCCTAACTAGTGGTGTTATTCACATATGGTGCCTTCCCTCTTGTTACACTGGGCTTGGGTTTGGGGCCTTTGGCAAGGTTAGAATGTTTGTGTGTATTCTCTCATTACTACTAACTAACAGGAGAGGTAAGCTCTAATGTGAGATAAAGTGTTCAGTTTGGCCTCTGTCTTTGATTTCTGAAAGGTAGCCCTTTCCATGAGTTTGGTAAGTTGTCCTAGTGAATTACTGAACCCACAGAGAGCAATGGGAGCCAGCAGGGGCTATCAGGCAGTCTGAAGGACTGAGTTCTTCTAACTTGTGAACTGTCATCCATCTCTACATGTCTGGGATCTGAGGAGCGCTACAGGCGCTAGTTTAAAAAGGAAAGACTGACAAGTCAGAAGTAAGGAAGCTGGGGATCTCTGAGTTTGTAGCTGATATCCCTTGTCCTTGGGGGGCTGGAGATGACAGAAAATGCCAGTTGAGCAGCTGTAAAGGAGGACAGAGATGTGGGAAGATAAGACTAGATCCACTTTCAGGTTGGAATTGGACGTATGCTGATATGTACTTACTATATAGTCAACCACACAGGCAGGACTTGCCCACCAAGTCCTTGGTAGTACAGTTGGTGCACCCAACAATATCCTACAGCACCAAAAGGTAAAGTTCTTCTCTGCGAATGCACCACACAGGGTGTGGCATTACCCTCAGAGCCAAAATTCCATTGGAAGGAGGGGGAAGGCTCTACAGAGAAGTGACACTTGTACACGTGTGAGCAAAAAAGAGAGGGAAAAAAATCTGGACAAAAAAGAAATATACTTACTTGCTTGGCCTTTTGTGCTGGGAAAGATGAAGAAGGTCCTTAATGTACCAAATTCCTAAGACCTCTTCCCCTCCTTTTGTTTTTAATCCATAGGCAAGCAAGAAATGTTGAAGTTTTTTACTTTCTTTAAATCAACTCAGTGTTGACTCTGTTGTTGTTAGGTGCCACTGAGTCAGTTCTGACTCATAGCAACCTTGTATGTCAGAATACAGCTGTCACATAGAGTTTCCAAGGAGTGCCTGGTGGATTTGAACTGCAATTATAGCAGTTCAGCACTATGTCACCAGCGTTTCCATGTTGAATCTAAGCCCCTGTTTTCCTCCCACCTGGTAAAATGTCTGATCTCAGTCATTCTAGAAGGTGCCACAGTTCAGGCATTATGTGTGGCCCTGAGGTACGAGACAGGCCCTTTAGACCTGACTCCTCTGCTCCCTTAACCCAAGTCACAGACGGTGTTAGTCACACTTGGTGCCTTCCCTCTTGCCACACTGGGATTAGGGTTGGGGCCTTTGGCAAGGTTAGAATATTTGTGTGTATTCTCTTTAAAGTATAAGATTGTTTTCTGGGGTACTTCACTTGAAGGGATGCTCTCCAGCCAGGCCCAAGGGCGAGAAAAAGGACACCAAACCAGTCAACATCCAGATAAATGTGTAGATGGCTGTTTGTTGTGTCTTCAACCATGGTCACCTTGATAAACTGGATTCCAACAGTTCAGAGACCTGACCTCTAGTCTGGGGTTCTCTTGACCCTAAGAAAATCACTTTTATCTTTCCCTTTGTCTAGTAGGCTGGCTAAGGAGGTGGGTTGTTCAAGTTTTTGTAAAAAAAAATTTCCCCTTGGGAAGGGGCTGATGGATGAGATTCAATCTGCTCAGATGTGTCTGCTTGGGTGGCTGTTTGACAGATGGGTCACTTCTGCTGAAGCTGTCTTGGGCACAGTATAAACCTGAATGCCCAGTGGTCATGCTGTGGAAGTGGGGGTACTGCCAGCACCTGTCCCTCTGCAGTGACTCACATGACCAGTCTTGTCCTGAGAACCTCAGTCCAGGGCATCCTACCATTCCTGTCACTTTCTCTTGTCTCCAACACTTGGCTACATGGCCAGTACCACCTTAGCCTTCACATTAGTATCAGCCACTGCTTCTCAGTGGCCTCTCAAGAAGGTTGTCAGCGCAAGTGGCTACTTTTCTTTAAAGCATCATGTACTGAGGTATAACATACAGTACCTGTGAGGCAGTTCTTCTCTGCCACATGGGTCCATAATGAGTCCTAACCCACTCAACACTACACAACAACAATGTAATAACTGTATCTTCAACTTTATAAGAAAAAACAGTGACTGCTTTATCTTTTCTTTAACTTCGTATTGTGGTAAAATATATATAATGTGAAATTTGTGATTTTAATTTACATATTTACAATGTCGTACAACCATCACCACTATTTTCAAACTTTTTCATGGCCTCAAACAGAAACTCTGCACCCATTAAACAGTTACTCCCCACTCCCCTCCCCTCCCAGCTCCTTGTAACCATTAATCTACTCTATGCATTTGTCTTTTCTAGTATTTCAGAAAGTAGTATCCTATAATATTTGTACTTTTGTGTCTGGCTTATTTGGTTTAACTTTCTGTGATCAAACAAGTGGTTTGCATGAATTTGTAGGTTACATATTTGTCCTGCTTCTAGAGTGCAAGGTCCTTGAAAGCAAGAGCATCTTCTATTTCATATTTGAATCCCCAGAGCCCAACAGGGTGCTTGCACAGAGGTGATACTGAACTTAGGCAAACAAGGAAAAGAATCTGTTACAAAAAGGGGACACATGAAGAGAAAGGAAAAGGAAACCTCTAGATAGGAGATCTTGAGCTGCCTGGGAAGTATATGTATGCCAAGCCTACTCTGGGCTAGCTGCCTTGACTTCCTTTCCTTTCTGGTCTGGAATCCTTGTTAAAACTCTCTCTTCATCCCTCTCTGCTCCTCCCCGACCCTTCCTCTGGAACACTCTGTTGAAGGTCACCAGTGATGTCTGAGTTTCCAAATCTTCCATCCTTTCAATCTCAGAGGCGGCTCTCTCTCCTAGGATATGCTGGTCTCTCAGGCCCGTCGGGAGTGCCCGATACCTCACTGGGAACTATTCCTCACTCAGCCTTGTGCAGACCTTGCTCTTCCCACAGTGGGTTCTCTGTGGCCCCCACCCACTCTAGCAACTATGATATCCTGCCGGGACGCTCTCACCGGCTGCACCTGATGCAGACCAGACCACCTGAGGAACTTCATTTACCCTCGTCATCAGTTTCTTCATCTGTAAAAAACCAAAACCAAAAACCCATTGCCATTGAGTTGATTCTATCATAGTCAGTGACAAATCATGCCTTCTTCCTATAGACGGCTTACTGGTAGTATGGGCTCATATATGCAAAGTGCTTAATGCAATGCCCAATGCACAAGAACCATTCAAAACTGATTCCTTAAAAAAATCATGACCTAATCCGTCACTATTCCTCCAGTGGCAGCTGGACATCTCCACTTAAGTGTAGCAGACATGCCAGCCTTTTCACAAAGGAGAAGGCATCCCACTTGGGTGGATGCAACCCAAAGACTGACCCAGGCTGGCTTTCAGCACCTACTTACCCCTGGATCACCTGGTGCCCCTTGCAGGAGACCAGCTAGATCACCAGGCCTGGTGGCTGTAGCAAAGCAGGTGGCCCAAACCAGGTAATCTATGTACTGCTGCCCCTCAGAAGTAAACACAGAAAGTGAAAGAATCTGGAAAACCTTAAAACAATGACTGTTGAATGGAACAATTTAAAAACTGGATTTGTGTTCTGTGTCTTTTTCTTTTTTTACCATATTTCATTTTTATGGTATTTTGATAAAAAGTACTGATCTGTGGTATACCAGAAATTTAAAATAAGAAAAGAAAGAACTGGTTCTTCACTACAGAGAGTTTCAGAAGCACTGAGCTAGGCTATCCTGCAATGACCAATGAATTCCAAATTCACAGTGGCTAAGGAACAGAAGTCTGTTTCTTGCTTCAGGTCCCATGAGTCTTCCCCAGACTACCTTGCATTAGGTGAGTGGACAGTGGAGACACCAGTTCTGAACTGCCTCAGACTGCTTCCGGAGTCCTGAGACCAGACTGACCCTCTGAGTGGTCAGCAGCAACTCCTCTTCAGATTCTCTCTATCAGCCCCAGCTGCTGATGGTCTGTGTTTTTACTATGGGGCTGCACCTTCATGTCATCAAATACCTACATCTTAGAGGCAAAGGGCCATCTTTGGCTCCTGCCAGCCCCTTGTTTTACAGATCCCACCTCTAGGGCTGCTGCCAGCACTCCTGGCCAGTTCCCATTGCCTCAGTGTCTTTTATTTTCAAACCATCAGACACATGCTTCACTTCTAAGAGTCACAGAAACAGCAGCCTCCTCCCATAACATGCAAATCTGCAGTTGCCCTCTCCATGGCTCACGGGCATTCCAAAACCCACCTACCGCCTCTCCCCAGCCATGAAGTCATCACAGGGGGTGAGCCCCTTTCATCCTGGTGTGTAGACCCCAGTGCCATATCCCTCCCAGCCACAGCACTTCATCCTCACCACCTGGGACTGCCAGAAATATCATGACTTCTCAATCCAAGCCCCACTTACCCATTCACTTAGGAGAGATCAGACATGGGCACATAATCTTAGCAAGTCTAATCAAAGTGAATCTTATGATGTTTTGGAAAAATTCCTTGGACAGAGCTTGCTTTTTCACTGCTGGATTTGAATACGTAAGGATTCCAGGCTGCAGCAGTTATAGACTCTAAGAGTGAAGGGACCCTGAGTCCTAATGTCATCATTTGAAGTTTCAGCTGCAGGGCCATGTCTTAGTCTCCTGGGGATGCCATAACAAAATACCACAAAGCAATGGCTCCCAGACGCCCTTTGTAACTCACTAATGAAGTAACTCCTGAGGCTCGCCATTCAGCCAAAGATTAGACAGGCACCTAAAGTGATGCTAAATGGGCCACCAACCAACAGGCAAGGGTAAGAAGGCAGAATGGGACACAAAAGGTTGAGAAAGGGGGAGTGTTGACATACTGGTAGATTGACAACTGTGATTGTTAGGATTGTGTGTCAAGACTTGATGGTAGGGGAGTGGAGCCAAGATGATAGAGTAACAACATGTCCCTGCTAAACCCTGGAACAACTAAGAATCTCAAAATTAATGGAATCCACCACATACAGCAACCCGGAAGGACTAGACTGTGATTAAAGAACCGTAAGTACAAAGAGAGTGAAAGGAAGATCTTAGGAACCCTGAACCACCTCAGATAAAACATCATGGCCAGGTGGGAGATTCTCTGAGAAGTGAAGGTAACTGGGTTGGCAGAAATCCTGGCTCCAGTGAATTTTAGGAACCCAGGAGAGCCGAGAAACAAAAGCTGGAGCAACCTTGAATTTAACTAAAGAGACCTGCCCCAGCCTAAGCACTGCAGCCACACAACCCAGATCTGAAAACCCTCACACAGATTAGAACACTCTGGGGGGAGACAAGGGGTTGAGAAGTCTCGGCTGGAGGAGCAGGGAGATGGGGTAGGGAACACAGGGACAGTAGGCCAAGAGCAACAAAGCAGGATAAGGCAGTGCTGGGGTGAGTATGGAAATGAGCTCCACACAGTAGGCCTTAGTCCTGAGTGGGACTGGGAGGTCTGGGTCCAGGCATCCCACAGCTACTGAGCAGGCAATTACGGGACCTGAGGGGGCAGAGTGAATGGCCCTGCCACTGGCAGACCTGGGACCAGCCTTGGAGCCAGTGGGCCAGGAAGCTCTGGGCTCCCATGCCCAGGGGTAAGGGGCTGAGAGAGTGCACTCATGGCTTGGGAGAGGATTGGAGCTGTGTGGGCCAATGAGACATGGGCTCAGGCAACCAGGTAGGTCCAGAGTGATCACCCCAGCAGCTGGGCAGCCATTGGAGCTGTGTGCCTGGGAGATCCAGGCTCAGGTGCCTGTCGGGGGAGGACAGTGAGTGTCAGTGGCTAAGCAGCCATTAGTGCTGTGTGCACTGAGAAGACTTTGGTTCAGGTGAACTGAGAAGAGCAGAGAGATTACCCCAGTGGCTAGACAGCCATTAGAGCCAAGTGCACCAGGGAGATTTGAGCTCAGGTGATCCAGGGGACTGAGGTGATCACCACAGAGGCTAGGCAGTTATTGGTGCCATATGCACCAGGGAGGACTGGACTCAGGCAACCCAGGGAAGGGGGAGTGATCAGGCACCTAGGCAGCCATTTAAGCTGGGTGTGACAGGTTCACCAGGTGTGCCAGGGAGGCCTGAGCTCAGACAACCATAGATAAATCAGGTGATCCACCCCAGTGATAGGCAGTCACTGGAGCCGAGCACACCCCAGAGGCTTGGGCTCAGGGTGACCCACGGGGAGGGGAGTGATCACCCCAGTGACTAGGTACCATTGGAGCCAAGTGCTCCAGGGAGGTCTGTGCTCACGTGACCCTGGAGGAGTGAAGTGCACCAGGAAAAGTTTGAGCTCAGGTGACTAAGGGGGAGTGAAGTGATCATCCTAGTGGGTAGGCAGCCATTGGTGCCACATGAGCCAGGAAGTGCTGGGTTCAGGAAGCCTGGGGGAAGAGGACTGATTGCCCCAGCAGCTAGGAAGCCATCTATGCCAGGTGCCCCAAGGTGGCCTGGGCTCAGGTGACTCTAGAGAAGTTAGGCAGTTGCCCCAGTGGGTAGGCAGTCATTGGAACCAAATACACCTGGGAGGCTTGAGCTCAGAGGACCCAGGACAAGTGGAGTGATTGTCCCAGCATCTAGGCAGCCATTGAACAAAGCTGCCAGAGATGCCCCTGCAGCCTGGAGGGAACAGGAACTGCAGCAGCAGTTGCTGTTGTAGCTTGGAGAAGAAGCCACAAGTGAGAGGCCACATCTCCTACATCTGAGTCTGAAACTAAGGCTCTGCAAGGGATCTGCCCAAATCAGAGGCAGCTGTAGCAGTGGTGTTTGTGTCCTGCCCACCTTGGCGTGGCTGCAAAGCACAGCACCTGGGAAAATGACCCCCCCCAACCAGCCCAGGGGCAGAAGAAGCAGTGATGCTGCTGAGAGCAGGTGTAATTCCTCTACCTAGGAGCTGCACCAGCAGTGGTAGCAGACTACTGCAGGACACTAATAGCAAGCAACAGAAAATAATCAGAGCGCATAGAGAATTTACAGTCAAGCCCTGACAGAGAGACACCAACCAAACTGTTTAAGTCTCTTTTGCTGCAGCAACCTCCAGATGGCTCAGAGACAACAATCAGTCTCTAAACACCTAAAGAAGCAGACTATTATCACTTCTGAAAACTCCCAAAATAAAGCATTAGTGGATTTCCCAGATGAAGAAGAGTTCCTGAAATTATCAGAGATGGAATACAAAAGACTGATGTACAGAGCTATGCAAGATACTAGAAGAGAAACCAGGCAAAATACAGCAGAGCACACCAAAAAATTAAATAGGCTGCAAGTAATGCTTGAGCAGCAATGATATAAAAACTCCAAGCTTGATAACTCAATAGAAAGTCAAGGAAGCAGGATCAAGGACAGTAATATATCCTGCAAAATTGTCTCTCAAATATGAAGATGAGATTAAGACTTTCACAGATAAACAGAAATTTAGGAATTTGCAAAGAACCAAACCAATTTTACAAGAAACATTAAAGGAAGTTCTTAGATTACAAAATCAATAACATTAAATATGTATGTAATCATCCAACATCTAAATACCATCAGGAAAGGGACTACAAAAATGATAGCCAAAACCAAATTACAAAAAAAAGAAATTCAGAGATCTCAGGATATAATCAACAGACACTGAAGTTTGGACAACTTTTAAATTAACAAAGGGGACTAAAGGAGTAACTACAAAAGAAACCTATAATCCTACACATCAAAAAGCAACAACACAAAAATCACAATTTCAAGAAAACAAACACTGAAAGCCATGAAAAGGAAATATGTGAAGAAAAGACTCAGCACAGAAAATGGAATGCAACAGAGGAACTGTGAGCAACACTCAAAAAAGGCATCAAAATGACAATGCTAACATCATATATATCAATAATCACACTGAATGTAAATGGACTAAATGCACCAATTAAGGAAAGGAGGGTAGCAGATTGGATAAAAAACATGACCCATCTATATGTTGCTTACAGGAGACACATCTTAGACTCAAAGACACAAACAAACTACTACTCAAAGGTTGGAAAAATATGTATCAAGCTAATAACATTCAAAAAAGAGCAGGAGTGGCAGTACTAATCTCTGGAAAAACAGACTTTAAAGTTAAATCCACTGTACAAGATGAATTGGATCACTGTCTAACGGTCAAAGGTTCAGTTCAACAAGAAGACGTAACTATGCTAAATATCTATGCACCGAATGACAAGGCTCCAAAATACATAAAACAAACACTATGTGAACTGAAAACAGAAATAGACAGATCTACAATAATTAGTAGGAGACTTCCGTAAAGGACAGAATATCCTCCTAAAAGCTTAATAAACGCACAGAGGATCTAAATGCAACAATGAACCAACTTGACCTTATGGACATGTTCAGAACACTTCATCCAACTGCAGCCAATCATACTTTCTTTTCCAGTACTCATGGAACATTCTCCAGAATTGACCACATATTAGGCCACAGAGCAATACTAAACAAAATTCTAAATATTGAAACCATATAAAGCTTCTTCTCAGACTACTAAGCCATAAAACTAGCAACAGAAATAAGATGCAAATTAAATTAAAAAATGGAGACTGAATAACATTTTGCTCAAGAACTACTGGGTAATAGAAGAAATCAAGGATGCAATAAAGTATTTCACAGAATCAAATGAGAATGAAGACACATCCTACCTAAATCTATGAGGCACAGCAAAAGCAGTGCACAGAGGTCAGTTCATTTCAATAAATGCACATGTCCAGAAAGAAGAAAGGGCATAAATCAAAGAATTAAATCATCAACTTGAAAAACTAGAAAGATCTCAGCAAAAGAACACATCAGTCTCCAGAAAAAAAATTATTAAAGTTAGAGCAGAAATAAATGAAATGCCAAAAGCCAAGTGCCGGAAAACACAAAGAATGACTGAAAGAGTAGACAAGTCTAAAAGCTGTTTTTTTGGAAAGATGAACAAAATTGATAAGCCATTGGCCAAACCAACAAAAGAAAAACTGAAGGAGAAACAAATAAACTGAGTTAGAAATGAGATGGATGATATCACTGTTTTAGTCAGCTAGGGGTGCTGTAACAGAAATACCACTCAGTGGATGGCTTTAACAAAGGAAGTTTTATTCTCACACAGTCCGGTAGGCTACAAGTCCATATTCAGGGTGTCCACTCCAGGGGAAGGCTTTCCCCCTTGTCAGCTCTAGAGGAAAGTCCAATATTGCATCAGTCTTTGTCCAGGGAGTGTCTTGGTGCAGGAACCTGAGATCTGAAGGACGCACTCTTCTCCCAGTGCTGCTTGCTTGATGGTGTGAGGTTCCCAATTCTCAGCCTGCTAACCTTTCCTTTTATCTCTTGTAGGATGAAAGGATTGAGGAGGGTGGGGCAAGCCATGCTCCAGGGAAACTCTCTTTACTGTGGAGCAAGGAGGTGATCTTACAAAGGAGTTTACCATCCCACCCTAATCCTTTAACATACAGCATAAGAAAACCACAAAATGGTGGACAGTCACAACATACTGGGAATCATGGGCCAGCCACATGGCTACACCTATTTTGAAGGGGACATAATTCAGTCCATGACTATTAAAATGGACTCTGCTGAAATTAAAAGAATCATGGCAGAATATTACGAAAACTTATACTCCAATAAATTTGAAAACCTAGAGGCACTTGGCTTGGGTAGAGGAAATGGACAATTTCCTGGAAAAACACCACCTACCTAAACCAGTGAAATCAGAGATACGACAACTAAAGAAACCCACTGCAAAAGAAAAAATAGAAAAGGTACTTTAAAAACTTCCATCCAAAAAAAACCCTGGCTGTCACTGCAGAATTCTATCAAATGTTCAGAGAAAAGAGTTAACACCACTACTCCTAAAGGTATTCCAGAGCACAGAAAAGGACGGAATACTTACAAATTCATTCTACAAAGCTAGTATAGCCTTGGTAACCAAGCTAGGTAGAGAAAGGAGAAAAAAGGAAAATTACAGACCAATATCTCTCATAAACTTGGATGCAAGAATCCTTAACAAAATCCTAGCTAACAAAATTCAACAACATATCAAAAAAATAGTTTGTCACAACCAAGTAGGATTCATACCAGAGATGCAGGGATGGTTCAACATAAAGAAAACAATTAATGTAATCAGCAATATAAACAAAATAAAAGACAAGAACCATCTGATTGTATCAATTGACACAGAAAAGGTATTTGGTAAAGTCCAACACCCATTCATGTTAAAAACTCTCAGCAAAATAGGAATAGAAGGGAAATTCCTCAACATAATAAAGGCAATCTCTACTAAAACAACAGCTAACATCATACTTAATGAGAGAAGTTGAAAACATTCCCCATAAGAACAAATACTAGACAAGGATGCTCATTGTCTGCCACAGAAATTAGAGATGATAAAGAAATAAAGAGCATCCAAATTGGATGACACAACAGAAAACCCTAAAGAATCCACCAAAAATCTACTGGATCTAATACAAGACTTCAGTAAAGTATCAGGATACAAGATAAACATACATAAAACTGTGGGATTCGTTTACACCAACAGACAACCTAAAAGGAAATCACAAGATCATTAGCATTTACTATAGCCCACAAGATGATAAAATACCTGGGGATAAATTTAACAAGAAATGTAAAAGACCTATGCAAAGAAAACTACAAGTCCCTACTGCAAGAAACAAAACATGACTTATGAAGAGAAAAAAAAACTACCTTACTCCTGGATAGGAAGAATTAACATTGTCAAAATGTCTATACCTCCCAAAGCAATCTATACACAAATGCAATCCAAATTCAATTTCCAACGACATTTTTTTTAAAAAATGGAGAAACAAATCACCAACTTCATATGGAAAGGGAAGAAGCCACAGATAAGTAAATTATTACTGAAGAAGAGGAACAAAGTGGGAAACCTCACCCCTTCTGACCTTAAAACTTACTACGTTGCCACAGTAGTCAAGACAGCCTGATACTGGCACAAAAACAGACACATAGACCATTGGAAGAGAATAAAAAATCCAAACAAAAACAGACATGTAGACCAATGGAACAGAGTCAAAAATACAAATATAACTTCATCCAGCTACAAACCACTGATATTTGATAAAAGCTCAAAGACAGTGAATCGGGGTAAACACACTCTCTTCAACAAATGATGTTGGCATAATTGGATATCCATCTGCAAAGAAATGAAAGAAGGCCCTGATCTCACAGCATGCATAAAAAGTAACTCGAATCAAAGACCTAAACATAAAAGCTAAAACAATAAAATTCTTGGAAGGAAAACTTGGGAAGATGCTGAAAGTGCTAACCCATGGCATCAACAATCTACCAAAAACCAGCAACAAGCTTCAATCATTAGAAATGAAAATAGATAATTGGGAACTCTTAAAAATTAAACACTTGTACTGAACCAAAGCCTTCATCAAAAGAATAAAAAGACTGCCTGTAGAGTGGGAATGAATATCTGCCCACCACGATTCCCACCTCCACCTAATCTCTCTAATCTGCAAGATACTGCAAAATCTCAACAAGAAAAAGACAAACAAGGCAATTAAAAAATGGGCAAGTAACATGAACAGGCACTTCACCAAAGAAGATATACAGGTTGCCAACAGATATGTGAGGAAATGTTCATGATTGCCAGCCATCAGAGAAATCTAAATCAAAGCTACAATGAGATACACTCTCACCCAAACAAAGCTGGCAATAATCCATAAAACACAGGATAATGAATGCTGGAGAGGATGTGGAGAGACTGGAACTCCTCTGCACTGTTGGTGGGACTGCAAAATGGTTCAACCACTTTGGAAATCGATTTGGCACTTTCTTAAAAAAATAGAAATAGAAATACCATATGATCCAGCAATACCACTCCTTGGAATGTATCCCAAAGAAATAATGAACACCACTCAAACAGATACTTGCATACCAAAGTTTATTGCTGCTCTCTCCACAATAGCAAAAAGTTGGACAAAACTTAGATGCCCATCAACAGAAGAATGGTTAAACAAACTGTAGTATATTCATATAATGGAATACTATGCAATGATGGCTTAGAGAAATATCTGTCAATGTGGGAACATCCAGAGGAAATTATGTTGAGCAAAATTAGCCAGACATGAAAGGACACATTTTGTACGAGACTACTATTATAAGGATGCCACTAGTCATTTAAGCACAGTAGAAATCAATATTTGATGATTACAGAGGTGGGGAGCAGTGAGGAAGAGAGATTTTTACAAATTAGATAGTGATTAGGATTAGGGATGGGTATAGGATGTGACAGCAGGCACTAGAAGTGGGGTACCCACAACTACTCAACTTCAAAACCAAATTGTCCCCGTAATGTGTACAACCTCTTTGGAAGAACAGATCAATGAGGTCTGGGGTCAGGGTGCCATGCTCTCAGGGGACATCTAGACTAAATGACATACTCAAGGTTTTTCTCTCTCCCACTCTCATCACTCCACATAACACCTGGGTGAGTGATGACTGGGGTCTTAAAAGTTAGCAAGCTGCCATCTAAATAGCACCAAATGGTCCCAATTTACCTGGACCTAAGGCAAGTGGAGGACACCAAGGACAAGAGGAAAGTATGAGCCCACCAGATGGAAGGGGCCATATGAGCCATAGTCTAGTCTGCTTCAACATAAGACCAGAAGACCTAGGTTGTGCCTGTACACCAACAATGACAGCCTTGATGGGTTACGTGGAACAGAGCTCTGGACGCAGCCGGTAATGGAGTAAAGGGTAGAGCTAGAGCTGTACCAAAAGACCCAACTTGATGGTCCTTCTGAACAGAGGGCTCCCTGGGAGCTTGACCTCTGGATTCTCTAATCCCAAACTGCATCCAGCACCAGGGCTAGCTCCCCAGGCAAAGACTACCCTGGACCATACAAAACATAGAATGATACTTGTCAAGGATTGATTGTGTCCCCTCCAAAATAGGTATAGCCGTGTGGCTGGGCCATGATTCCCTGTATTTTGTGATGGTCCTCTGTTTTGTGATTTTTCTGTACTGTAGTTAAAGGATGAGGGTGGGACCGTAAATCTCATCATAGAATTACCTCCCTGCTCCACTGTAAAGGGAGTTTCCCTAGAGCATGGCTGGTCCCACCCTTAATCCTTTCATCCTACAAGATATAAAAAAGAGAAGCAAGCAGAGAAGTGGGAAACTCAGACCATCAAGCTAGCAGCACCGGGAGAAAAGTGCATCCTTCAGACCTGAGGCTCTTGCACCAAGATGCTCCCTGTACAAAGACTGATGCTATACTGGACTTTCCTCCAGAACCGACAAGGGTAAAAGCCTTCCCATGGAGTGGACATCATGACTTTGGATTTGTGACCTACTGGACTATGTAAGAATAAACTTTCCTTTGTTAAAGCCATCCACTCTGTGGTATTTCTGTTAGAGCAGCACTAGCTGACTAAGACAATACTGGAGGTGAACAAACCTTTAAAAATTTACATGGGGATGTCTGAGGAATACTTTGATGGAGACAAGTTCACTGGGTGAGGAGGACCAGACCTTGGTCAAAAGGTCACAGGAAGTTCCAAACAAAAGGGGAAGTGTGCTGTCAAATGGGGAATGAGAGCAGGGCTGCTAGAATAGAATAGAGGTGAAATTTTGGGGTGTTATAAAGCAATGTGACTTAGACTGTAAAATTGTTCTTCATTCACAGTGAAAAAAAAAAGAGTTGATGGTCTGATAGCCTAGAGGATCCCAAGAAGACATGGTCCCAAGACTTTGTATTAACCCAGAACTGAAGCTATTCCTGAAGCCAGATCTTCAGACAAAGTTTACGCTGGACTATAAGACTAAAAAGAGGATATCTATCTGCAAAATAATGAAATAAGACCCATATCTTACTCCATGCACAAATACTAACACAAAACGGATCCAAGACTTAAATATAAAATCTAGACAATAGAGATCATGGAAGAAAAATTAAGCTTGCCACACATCTCTGTGTTGCCTCGACCTGACGGGTCTTCTAATGCTGAGTCTTTAGGTAAAATGCTTCACATCAGTGCTTCTTGACTATGAGTCTTTTGACTATATGTGACATGGAGTTACAGCAAGGAATATATGAATCTTTAAGTTGACTAAACATTGACCACAGAGTGAATAAACAATGTACTTTGCATATCTATGAGCTGCCACTTTTCAAAATAAGATGATGCTGTGATGAATAAAATACAAGTTCATTTATAAGCAAAAAATGGAAAAAAAGATTGTGCGTCAGCTTGGTTGGGACACGATTCTCAGTGGTTATATGTAATCACTCTCATGGTGGAATCTACTGGGAGTAGCCAATCAGTTTAAAGGGAGTTTCCTTGGAGACATGGCCTGTATCTAAATATAAGTAGATGTTCTGCCTTTTTGCTCACTCAGAATCCTGTGGCTCCCTCCTGTTCATTTGACCTCTAGTTCTTGGGACTTGAGCTATTGCTTACCTGCTGATCTTGGGTTTGCTAGGTCCTGCAGATACATGAATTGAGAATAAGCCTCTATCCTAACCCATGGATTTAGGACAGTCCAGCCTTTAGAATTGCATGAGTGGTGTCTTTGATATAAACCTGTCTGTAAACATATTTATATACTTCACTGGTTTTGCTTCTCTAGAAAACCCAGTTTCCAAGACAGCAACCAATGTCACAAAATAGTATGTGTATTAGTTGTTTAATGAAAAACCAGTTTGTTCAGTAAACTTTCAGATTCTGGCGGCTCCTGGGGATTCTTGGTGTTCCTTGACTTATGGGTCATCTTCATACTGTTGTCTTCCCCCTCTATAAAGGTGTCTCTGTGCTCTCCACTTTTACAAGGCATTAGTCAGATTGAATTAGGACCCATCCTACTCCAGTGTGACCTCATGTAAATCTAACTTATAGAATATTCTAAGGAAGACTGTATTTCCAAACAAGCCATGTTCATAGTATACAGGTTAGGACTAGAACGTATTTGGGAAACATGATTCAACCCATAATAGTCCATTATGTGATCTCCAATAAAGAGACTAGTACAAGAGAAGACAGTGAAGAGAAAATTATATCCTTATACTCTAGATGTTTTCATTTTAGTCTAGTAAACTCATTTTTTCCCTACAAGGAAATCTGAGTTAGAAATTTTGACATTTGTGGTAAAAAGAATCTTAATAGAAACACTAATACTACTGTTAGACTGAACCATTCATTGTTTCCATAATTCATGTTTTCCCAGTTCCATGCCTTGGCTCCCAACTGTTTCTTTTCTGGAATACTCTCCTTTCTGTGTGTATGTCCACCTACCTTTCAAGCCTCAGCTCAATTTACAACCCTCCTAGAAGCCTTGTGTACAAGTTAAACCTGTGACAGAAACCCCAATTACTAGTGGCTTATATACAGAAGACTTTTATGCTTTGCCTATTGAAATCTAGAGCTAGATGACTGCAGGGTTCTATCAGCAGTTCGCTGATGTCAATGGCAAGGATCTGGATTGACATCCGTGGTGATCTTTGTGTCTTTATGTTGTGATTATAAATCAACTGCTACTGTTTCAAGTTTATGTCCTCACATACTGCATTCATGGCAGGGAGAAAGGCAGCAGGAAAAAGAGGGGTGGGAATTTTTTTTTACTAAGCATGGAAAAGTTTCCCAATAACTCTCCAATAAAATTCCTTGGACATTTCATTGGCAAGAACTGTGGCTCATAGCCAAGCCACCTCTGAATGTGTGGAGACTAGGAAAGTACCTGGCAAGACAGAACAGTTTTGTACATCAGGATTCCTCTGGGCTGCTCTCCTGGGAGTCCTGAACATTGCTGGAATTCTAGTAGGAAGCTAGACAATGGCCAGGCAATGGCTTCAATACGCTGTAAATAATCTTGTCTTTTTAAACAGTTTTTTGGTTCCTATCTCTCATAGGTCTTAATATTTGCTTTCTTTTGTTTTAGTTGATTATTTTGGAATTTACTTCCTTGCCTTCTTAAAATATTTTTTAAATTGTGATAAAAATATATACAACAAAGTGTTTGCCAATTCAATACTGTAAATTCCATGGTGTTGATTACTTTTATTATGTTGTGCAACCATTACCTCTATTCTTTCCCAGACTATTTCACCACCCTCAACAGAAACTTGGTGCCTCCTAAGCAATGACTCTTTCTTTCCTCCTCCATCCTGTCCTTGTTAACCATGAATAAACTTTTATTTCTATACATTTGCCTATTTCATATGTGGGATTATATAATGTTTGTCCTCTTGTGACTTATTTCACTGAGAGTAATGCGATCCAACTGAATGTGAAAATTGATGAGCAATATCATTTATAACACACGGAAGTAAAATTTTGCTCAAGATAATTCATAAGTGATCGTAACAGGATGCCGCCAGAAATTCAAGCTGTATTAAGAGGACATGGAACCAAGGATATCACTGCTGATGTCAGATGGATCTTGGCTGAAAGCAGGGAATACCAGAAAGATGTGTACCTGTGTTCCATTGACTGTGCAAAGATATTTGACTGTGTGGATCATAACAAATGATGGATAGCATTACAGAGAATGAGAATGCCAGAACACTTAATTGTGCTCATAAGGAATCTGTACATAGATCAAGAGGCAGTTATGCTAACAGAACAAGGGGACACTGTGTGGTTTAAAATCAGGAAAGTTATACATCAAGATTAGATTGTTTCACTGTACCTTTTCAAACTGTATGCCAATCAGATAGTTCAGGAAGCTTGACTGTATGAAGAAGGACAAGGCATCAAGATTCGAGGGAGACTCATTAACATCCTGTGTATGGAGATGACACAACCCTGATTGCTAAAGTGAAGAGGAACACCAGTACTCTGAAATCCAACAGATCAAGAACAAAATCAAAGACACAGAAACTTCCATTCAAAGCCAAGAAAACAGAATGTAACAAATGGAAAAAAGTATTTCTGAGTTGGAAGACAGAGCTACTGATGCCAGCATCTATGAGAACAAATCAGAAAAAAGAAAGAAGAAAACTGAAGAAGGATTAAGAAGCATGTGGGACTCTATTAAGAGGAACAACCTTTGATTAATTGGTGTCCCTGAACAGAATGAGACACCTGAGAACACAGAGAGTATCATTGCTGAGCTGCTGACAGAAAACTTCCAGAAATCAGGAAGTAAGAGAATATAGACATCTCAGACGCATATCATACGCCACCCAATAGAGATCTCAAAAGAAAGACTCCAAGACATATTGTAATCAAGCTTAACAAAACAAAACATAGGCAGCAAGTCTTAAAGTCAGCAAGACTGAAAGCCAAGCGAACATTCACAGGGAAACCCTGTAGCCTTCGTCAGATTTTTCAGCAGAAACCATGCTAGCACAGAGACAGTGCCATGACACATTCAAAGCCTTGAAGGAGAAGAACTTCCAACCAAGAATTATATATGCTGCAAAACTCTTTCAAATGTGAAAATGAGATTAAGACATTCTCAGATAAACAGAAGCTCAGAGACTTTGTAAACACCAAATCAAAACTACAAGAAATACTCAAAGAAGCTCTTGGCTTTGGCTTGGAAGAACAAAATTACTAACTTTATATTTTAGAACGACACACCATCCAGAATTCTACTCAGTTAGGGAAGGCTCCAAACTCAATCACAGCTTTAATATTGAAAGAAACAATCTAGTGATTATCATGAAAACTATGGTGCCATGATATTAAAAAGAGGGATGTACAACAGTAATTATTGTCCTTCCAGATGGAGAGGAAGTCAACAAGACTGGTAGTAATTAAAATGAGGTTTATTATTAAGGGGGATCCTCGGGGCAGCCATAAAGCACAACACAGATGCAACGTACCATATCAAGAAATATAACACAGGAGTCTCAACAACTACAAAACTAGCTCTGAAAAAGGTAAAAAATAAACTCACAAAAAAGAATGTCCAAGAACAGACTAATAAGAACAACAGAGAAAACATCAATACACAAAAAAATATATCACAATGGCAGCAGTGAACAGATACCTATGAATAATTACATTGAATGTCAATGGACTGGATGCTCCAGTAAAGAGACATCGAGTGGTATCTTGGATCAAAATACACAACCCCTCCATATGTTGCCTACAAAAAAACTCACCTTAGACTTAAAGAGAGGAACAAACTGAAAATTAAAGGATGGAAGAATATGTATCAAGCTAACAATGAACAGAGAAAAGCAGATGGGGCAATTCTAATCTCAGATAAAATCAATTTTAATGTGAAATCCACCATCGTGGACAAAGATGGACACTATTGCTGAAAGATTCAGTACACAAGCAAGACTTAACTATATTAACTATTTATGCGCCTAATATCAGAGCACCCAAATACGTTGAAGAAACACTGGCTACACTCAAAAAAGAGTTAGATCACTCCACAAAAATAGTGGGAGACTTCAACACTCCCCACTCAATACTGGACAGATCATCTAGAAAAAGGCTCAGTAAAGATACAGAAGACCTCATTGCCACAGTGAACCAACTAAACCTTGTCAATACATACAGAACTTTCTATCCATCAGCGGACAACTACACCTTCTCCAATGCACATGGAACATTCTTCAGAATTGACCATGTGTTAGGACATAATGCAATTTTCAACAAAATCCATGCCATCGAATTAATGCAAAGCATCTTCTCAGATGATAAAGCCATAAAAGTAAAAATCAATAGCAGAAAAAACATAGAAAGGGGAACTCTTGGAAACTGTTCAACATCTTGCTCAAAAAACCATGGGTTATAGAAGAAATCAAGGATGAAATAAAGAAATTCATGGATTCCAATGAGAATGAAAACACTTCTTACCAGAACCTATGGGATACAGCCAAAGCAGTGCTCAGAGGTCTGTTTATCTCCATAAATGCACACATCTGGAAGGAAAAAAGAAACCAAATCAAGGAACTAACCCTACAGCTTGAACAAGTAGAAAGAGAACAACAGAGGAACCCCTCAGCCACCAGAAGAAACCAGATCCTACAGATTACGGTGGAACAGTATGAATTAGAGAATAGAAAAACAATTGAAAAAATTGAAAAGACCAAAAGCTGGTGTTTTGAAAAGATCAACAAAATTGACAAACCACTGGCTAAACTTACTAACAAAAAACAAGAAAGGAAACAAATAACCCAAATTAGAAACAAGAGGGGAGTTGTCACCACAGATCCAACAGAAATAAAAAATATCATAACAGAATACTATGAAAGACTGTACTGTAACAAATTTGAAAATCTAGAGGAAATGGACAAATTCCTTGATTCATAACACCTACCCAAATTATCACAACGTGAAGCATAACAACTTAATAAAGCCATCACAAAGAGATTGAAAATGTCATCAAAACACTGCCCACCAGAAAAAGCCTGGGCCCAGATGGCTTCACTGAAGAATTCTACCAAGCGTTTAGAGAAGAGTTATCACCAATACTATGGAGACTATTTCACATCATAGAAAGGGATGGAGTACTCCCAAACTCATTCTATGAAACCAGTATAACCCTGATACTAAAGCTAAGGAAAGACTCAAGAAAAAAGGAGAACTACAGACTGATATCACTCATGAATCTAGATGCAAACATCTTCAACAAAATTCTTGCCAATAGAATACAACAACATATTAAAAAAATAACACATCATGATCAAGTTGGATTCATACCAGAGATGCAAGGTTGTTTCAACATCAGAAAAACAATTAATGTGAGCAACCACATAAATATCACAAAAGACAAGAATCACCTAATTTTGTCCACTGGTGCAGAAAAGGCATTTGATAAAGCCCAACACCCATTCATGCTAAAAACTCTTAGCAAAATAGGCAATTTATTCAAAACAAACTGCCTATGTCATCCTGAATGGAGAGAGACTGAAGGAGTTTCCCTCAAGGACAGGAACTAGATAAGGATACCCACTCTCACCTCTCCTATTCAACTTAGTACTAGATGTTCTAGCCAGAGCAATTAGACAAGACCAAGAAATAAAGGGCATCTGTATCAGCAAAGATGTCAAAATCTCCCTGTTTGCTGATGATATGATTGTATATGCAGAGAATCCCAAAGAATCTATAAGTATACTACTCAAACTGATAGAAGAGTTTGGCAAAATCTCAGGATACAAGATAAACATAAGTAAATCAGTAGCATTCCTTTATACCAACAGTGAGACTATTAATGAAGAAATCATCAAATCAATACCATTTACTATAGCCCCTAAGAAGATAAAGTACCTAGGAATCAATCTAACCAGAGAAATAACAGACCCTTTCAAAGGGAACTACAAGCCCTTACTACAAGAAACTAAGAGAGACTTAGATAAATGGAGAAACCTACTCTGCTCATGGATAGGAAGACTTAACATTGTGAAAATGTGTGTTTTACCCAAAGCAATCCACTTATATAATGCAATCACAATACAAGTTCCAGCATCATTTTTTTAATAAGATGGAGAAACAAATCACCAATTTTGTTTGGAAAGGGAAGAAACCCCAGATAAGTAAAGTACCACTAGAGAAGAAGAACACACTGGGAGGCCTCTCATTATCCAACTTCAGAACCTATTACACTGCCACAGTGGTCAAAACAGCCTGGTACTGGTACAAGAACAGAGAGATTGATCAATGGAACAGAATTGAGACCCCAAAGATGACACCATCTGCCTGTGAAAAGTTGATATTCAACAAAGGCCCTAAGACATTAAATTGGGGTAAAAATAATCTCTTCAACAAATGGTGCTGGCAAAATTGGATATCCATCTTCAATAAATTGAAACAAGATCCATATCTTACACCTTATACAAAAACCAACTCAAATTGGATAAAAGACCTAAATATCAAATCTAAAATGATAAAGCTCATCCAAGAAAAAGTAGGAACAACAATGGAAGCTTTAATACACAACATAAACAGACTTCAAAATCTGTCAAAGAAACCACAATCAACAGAAGAGAAAATGATAAATGGGAACTATTAAGAATCAAACACTTTTGGTCACCCAAAGACTGTATCACAAGTGTTAAAAGGCCACATACAGAATCGAAAAAATACTTGGCAACTCTATGTCAGACCGACGCCTGATCTCCATAAGCTGTGTATCAATAATAAGAAGATAAATCATCCAATTAAGCAATGGGCAAAGGAGATGGGCAGACATTTCTCTATTTGTTCCATTCTGTTTTCTTGGCTTTCCATGGAAGTTTCTATGTCTTTGATTTTGTTCTTGATATGTTGGATTTCAGAGCACTGGTGTTCTATCAGATTGAACAGCTTGCTTAATTTTTCATTTTGTTCTGCTGCATTTTGTATAAGGTCTAGAAGGGCTCTGTATATAATCATTTTCTGTTCACTTCCTGATGCTTTCATAAAAGTTTCTTCATCTGGAAAACTCCTTGGTTGCTTTGTTTGAGAGCCTTCTGAAGCCATGGGTGATTTCTTGTATGCCATAATTGTCCGCTGCTTTTTGAGTCCCATGTGAGTATGTAGAGGCTGGAAGAGGTACTGTGAGGATACATTGCAAATGTTTCTCTAGGCTGTCTTCAAATGTAAAGCAAAAGGTATCTGACCACTTCATAAGTCAGTTAGAGGTGTAGAGGTTCAGGTGTAGAGGTCCCTCTTCTCAACCGACAAAGTAAGCGCCACTATATCCAACCTCAGATGATAACAAACTAGTTCAGAATACAGCAATGCTACTGCCCTGTTGGCTTCTGCTGACAGGGCCTAGCCTTAGGTGACATTGCGTCGAGTACTGCTTTTGTGATAGAAAAGCCCTCTCTTGTGGGCAGGCTCTGGCTCCCAAGCTAAGAATTAGGTCCAGCTGCAGCCACCATATCCAAGATGGCGTCCTCCACACAGGTAGCAGACAGAAGGGCTAAAGGTACTGAGAGGTAGTGATTCCTCTGCTTCTGTTGCAGGGCTGCAACGTAGGTGGCACTGGGAAAATTACTGCTTTCCTGTCGGAGAAGTGCTGTCCTGTTTGCAGGCGCTGGCTCCCAGGCTAAGAATTAGGTCCTGCTAAAATCTCGGTACCAACATGGCGTCCCGCACACTGACTGCAGAATTCCGTACAAACCCCACTGACACAGATATAAAATGAAAGGCTCAAAGTGGCTAGATGAACAGAGTCCTAAGCCTGGCTCTCAGAATATGGGAATTTTGCCTGCCTATCTCCCCAGCAGTGCATCTGAGTCTAGCTGCTAGGCAAGACCCAGCTCCCCCCACCGGCCAAGACAGAGAAAAAAAGTCAAAATGGTACATTTACCTTCCGTCCGTGACAGCCAGGGCTAGACAGGAGCTGGAGTCAGTGAAAAAGAGGAGGTTTTTCCCTCAGTGGTGTGAAGTCCCAATTAACAGCCTTGTGCCATGTCCTGAGGCTGATTAGGTGATCAAAAGGCTCCGTTTGATTATCAATTCAGGTCTTGGTTTCCAGAGGGATATAAGGAGACGTGTGCTCAGTCCGCCATCTTGACTCCGCCCCCCAGATATTTCTCTAAAGAGGAGATCCAGACAGCCAAAAAAACACGTGTGGACATGTTCACGATCTTTAGTTACTAAATAAATTCAAATCAAGACTACAATGAGATACCATCTCACCCCAACAAGGTTGGCCATGATCCAAAAAACACAAAACAACAAATGCTGGAGAGGCTGTGGAGAAAGCGGAACTCTCCTACACTGTTGGTGTGGTTGCAAAATGGTCCAGCCTCTTTAGAAAGCAATCTGGCGCTTTTTTTAAAAAAGTGGATATAGATACACCATTTGACCCAGTAATTTCACTACTTGGAATATATCCTGCAGAATCAAGGCCATTCACACCAATGGATACATGCACAAGAATGTTCATCGCAGCACAGTCCTTAATAGCAAAAAGATGGAATCAACCCAGATGCCCAACAACAGAGGAATGGATAGGTAAACTATGGTATATATATTCAGTGGAGCACTATGCAATGATAAAGAACAATGATGATTCCAGGAAACATCTCATAACCTAGTTTCAACTGGAAGACATTATGTTGAGTGAAAGTAGTCAGAGATAAAAGGACAAATATTGTATGAGACCCCTATGATAAGAACTCAGATCATTCAAAAGCAGCTACAACATTATACTGATAGGGAACTGCCAGAAATTCAAGCTGGATTCAAAAGAGAATGCAGAACCAGGGATATCATTGCTGATGTCAGATGGATCTTGGCTGACAGCAAGGAATACCAGAAATATGTGTACCTGTGTTTCATTGACTACACAAAGACATTTGATTGCATGGATCATAACAAACTATGAATAATATTGTAGAGAATGGGAATTCCAGAACACTTAATTGTGCTCATGAGAAATCTGTGTACGGATCAAGAGGTGGTTGTGCCAACAGAACAAGGGGACACTGCATGTTTTAAAGAAAGGTGTGCATCGGGGTTATATCCTTTCACCCTACCTTTCCAATCTAAATGTCAAGAAAATAATATAAGAAGCTGGACTATTTAAGAAAAACAAGGCGTCAGGATTGGAGGAAGTCTCATTAACAACCTGCATTATGCAGATGACACAGCCTTGCTTGCTGGAAGTGAAGAGGATTTGAAACACTTACTGATGAAACTCAAAGACCATAGCCTTCAGTAAGGATTGCACCTCAACATCAAGAAAATAAAAACCCTTACAACCGAACCGGTAAGCAATATCATGATAAATGGACAAAAGATTGACGTTTCAAGGATTTCATTTTACTTGGTTCTGCAATCAATGCCCTTGTGGAAGCAGCAGTCAAAAAATCAAAAGACACGTTGAATTGTGAAAATCTGCTACAAAGAATCTCTTTCAAGTACTGAAAAGTAAAGACATCACCTTGAAGACTAAGGTGCACCTGACTCAAGCTAGGGTACTTTCAATCACATCATGTGCATGTGAAAGCTGGACAGTGAGTGAGGAAGACAGAAGAAGAAATGAAGCCTTTGAACTGCGGCACTGAAGAAGAATATTGAATGTAGTGAGGACTGCCAAAAGAACAGATCTGTTCTGGAAGAAGTACAACCAGAGTGCCCCTTGGAACAAAAACAGCAAAACTGTGTCTCGCATACCTTGGAAATGTTGTCAGGAGGGATCCATCCCTACATAGGGAAATCATGCTTGGTAGACTGGAGGGTCAGCAAAAAAAAAAGGAAGACCCTCAACAAGATGGATTGACACAGTGGCAACAATGATGGATTTAAGCATAAAAATAACTGTGGGCATGGGACAATACAGTGAAGTGTTTTGTTCTGTGTGCACAGGGTTGCTATGAGTCAGAACTGACTCAACAGCACCTAACAATGACAACAACATGGAAGTTTTTGTCTCATTGCTTATATAATCTCTCTCTTCTCAACCAGAACACAGTTAACTATGATTACTGTTTCTCCAGGCTTATTGGGTACTTGTGAAAGGAAGAAAGGGAGGGAGGAAATAAATACAGAATGAATGAACTGCAGGAAAAGAAACACTACATCAGGAATCCTGAGAGCACTGGGTTCAGGCAATATCAGTAGGAATGGAGGGGTGGGCTGGTTAGAGAGGCAATGGACCCTCCAAATTTAGTAATCAACTGGCTATTGGGGAGAATGTATACTAATGAGGGAAGTTTCTGGAATGAGACACGAACTGGGACAGCAGTTCAAAAGCACCAGACACGTGGATGAATGATTTTTTTCAACCTGGAATTTTCAAGTATTTGAGTATTTATATTAAAACCATATCAAGGTTAAAGGGTAAACCATAGAATAGAAACCATGAAAAGCAATGATCCATGCTCCATCTTGTCCCACTCCCAAAAGTCAACCTTTTAAAACTTTTTCTAGATAATTCTTCTTGTAGTTTTAAATAGTGTGCTCATTCTGCGATTTCTTTATCCATTGGTTTTAGATATTACTAGTGATCACTTCTCTCTGGTTGTTGAGTATTTAGCTCACCATTAATTCCCTCCCTACTTCCTGAATCCTCCCTAAGTAGTTTCTCCACTAACTTCAGTTTCTCTGTTGTGAGTTTGTATGATATGCTTAACCTTTGTTTCTTTCAGCTAGAGACAACAGAGCTTTCCGAATTCTTGTCTTTTTTCCACCAGCTCCACATCTGAAAAAAGACAAGAGCAGACAATTTTCCTGCCCCCTTACCTTCTTTCTGGGTTTCCTCCTCCTAGATGAGACATGAAAGCTCTTCAGAGAAAAATGCAAAGAGCAGGGGACATTTGCTAGAGGTCTTTGGGTCAGGTGCTGAAAAATACACCTGCTGAATTTGCATCATGAGGGAGGGGGAAGGGTGTAATGTAGGTATGGCCACCAGAAAAAGAAGAGCTGTGGGATGCTGCGTGTTCAGTGAGCTGAGCTGAGCTACCAGTCCAGATGTGTCAGAGTACAGCAGGAGCCGAAGGGACAGAGCTGGCTGAGTCACACAGGGAGTAGCCCAACTTTTCCACTAGCTCCACATCTGAAAAACGACAAGAGCAGCCAGAGGAGTTGCTGTCTCTATACCTCTTGCTTGGGGAAAAAATCCAAACGCAAAGCATTGGACTGGCTTAAGGAGATGGTCAATAGCTTTAGACTGAGCAGAGGCAGGGAGTTGAGAGAGGGGCTGAAGAAGATTTAAAACCAGATTTGAAGGGTAGAATATCTGGAAATTTTTTTCAGTGTTATTTGGTTTTGTTAGAAAAGAAAAACTTGGACCATATCCCAGGTACTGACATTGTTGACCTAACCTGTTCATTTCCTGTGGAATTTTATTTCATGAATTCTGTGGAAAGGTCCTACAAGAGTGGCATCGTGTAGTGAGTGACAGGATTGGAACTCAAACCTGGGTGGCCTCCTCTCAAGCCAAGTTCTTTTCACACTCCAGAGGGGCCAGTAAGATTCTGACTGAATAGGCAAATCAAAATCCCATCATCCCGTGCTTCCTGAACCAAACTTGGTGGAAATAGCACCAGATGCATGAAGTAGCAAGCTTAGGAAAGAGCAGCTACTCCTTGGAGAGGCCTGAAAAGTGTATGTTGAAGTGTATTAAATCAGGATTCTGGGAAAGATAATCTCAGAATCCAAGCATTCTGGCGTTATGGGACCTCCTTTAAAGCTAAAAACAGGCACTTTTACAAAGCAGTAACAGAAACTTCAGGAATAACAAGGATAGTAATCCCTTTAATTTGTAAAGCATTTCTTTGTTTGCAAACATGCCCAAACAGCAGTCTAAGGAGTTACAGAGAAAAGAGGCTTCTAGCCCCATTTTATAGAGACAGAATCTAAGGCTTGCAGCTTAAGTTTATATAGTTACTTTCCTTTTTCTTAAGGCATGAACTACCTACAATAGGTTGTGTAAAGTACACAAATTTGAGGTATATATATTTCATATAACACCCATGAAAATCAAGATGCAGAACATTTCCTTCACTCTCTGTCCTTCCTGGTAAATAATACCCCCACTAGATGTAACCATCCTCACTTCTTTCACTGTGGATTAATTTTCCACAATTATGTAGATGGAATCATACAGTATGTGTTTTGTGACTCCACCTAACTTCTATGAGATTCAGTCATGTTGTTGTATCTACCAGTAGTTAATAGTTCATTTTTTATTTCTATGTGGTATTTCATTGTACGTAAATTTTTATGTCTGTACACATACACACATATACATACACACCATGGGAATTTGCCATAAACTCATGTTGTCTGTCATTTAGATCGCATATTTGAACTCATACGTAGTGTAGAGATCCCATTTCTTTAACCTTTGTCTTCCTGGTACGTATTTGGTTAGTTTCTAGTTTCAGACAGCTGGAACTTGAATTTATATCTTTTCATTCTGACTTCTAGGCTCAGTTACCATCTGTTTTCTCCACATGGTGGGTAAAAAACATATACAATTCATTACTTACCCTAATCCCAAAGTGGCACAGACTGAAAGGACAATGGGGTTCAAGAACGGTTTAGATCAATTGTCTGTCTAACTGGAGCTCCATGGGTGAAACTAGCACGTTGTTTGTTTTATATCTATTTCTTTTTCCAATGTATAAACTCCTTGAGGACAAAGGACAGATCAATCTGTTTTATTTACAGGTCTGTTGACTAGTGTGTTAGTTATCTTGAGCTGTTATAATAGAAATAGCACAGGTAGGGGGCTTTAACAAACAAATTTATTTTCTCATAGTTAGAATGCTAGAAGTCTGAACTTGGGATATGACTCTAGGGGAAGGTTCTCTCTCTATCCACTCTAGAGAAATATCCTTGGCTCTCTTTCACTTCTGTTTCCAGGTTCCTTGGAAATCATGGGGCCTGTGTCCTCCTCTCTGTGATTTTTTTTTTAATTTAATATAACTGAGTGAAAACGTACATTCCCGTATAAATTTACATGCCCACCTATATGCGGCTTCCACTGCTCTCCCTGTCTGGTGACAGCACATTATTCCTCTCTGCTTCATACATGTCTCATCCTCCCAACAGCCTTCTTTCCCCTCCTCTCCATCTCCTCTCCTTCCTCCAGCCAGAGGTCAGCAGGATGATATCCCATAGATGTATAGAACCGTAAAGTACATCCAATATATGGTCACTCTGCATTGCCAAGTCCAATCCACTGGTGTCCAAAGAGTGGACCTTCATTATGATTTATGGGCAAAGGCAACATCAGGGCCAGGGGCCATGCTTTCAGGGGAACCCCGAAACCACTGGACCATCAATTGAGGTCTTTTAGTGGAGATCTCAGGATGTACCTTCTTTTATTCTTGTGTTGCCAGTGAGACTCAACATAGTGAGCTCCATCGCGGCTATCACTGGTGGTGGCTGGGCACCATCCAGTTCTTCCAGTCCCAAGTCGATGTAGGCACCCACTCATGTGGGTCTCTCTATCTTCTAGGTTGTCTTTAACCCATGTCGTTTTGGTCCTCGATGAGCATGCATTCCTGATGAGTTGGGACCATTTGCTGTGTCCTCGGATGGCAGCCTGGCAGCTTTTAAGACCCCAGATGCCACTCACCAATGTGGGGTGCAGAGAGCCCTCCTAGCAAAACACTAGTTGTGCCAGTTGGCCTCGATTTCGCCTAAGAGTATGGTCCCCTGCCCCCTGCCTCAGCTACTCTGTCCTTGCAATATTGGATTAAGATGGAAGGAGTACTCAAGTTATGCTGAAGTCCACTTAATGTTGTTCTTGTTTCTAATGTGTGCTATCACCGATTTCTCCCAACCAGATTTCTAGCAACTATCTAATCTGGACCCTCCCCCCTCCTTCCCTTCCTCCCCTCCCTTGCAGCTTTCAGAGTCTTTTCTTCTATATACAAGTCTGTTTTTGAGATGCTATCGTAGAGGTCTCATACACTATTTGTCCTTTTGTCACTAATTTCACTCAACATAATGTCTTTCAGTTGAAACTAGGTTAGGAGATGTTTCCTGGAATCATCGTTATTCTTTATCATTGCGTAGTGCTCCACTGAGTATATGTACCACAGTTTACCTATCCATTCTTCTGTTGTTGGGCATCTGGGTTGATTCCATCTTTTTGCTATTGTGGACTGTGCTGTGATAAACATTCTTGTGCATGTGTCCATTGGTGTGAAAGGCCTTGATTCTGTAGGATATATTCCAAGTAGTGGAATTACTGGGTCAAAGGGTATATCTCCATCTGTGATTTTACTTACCTAATCTGCTTTTTTATATTTCAAAAGAGATTGATTTAAGGCACATTCTACACTAACATTGCCTCATTAACATATCAAAGAAAAACTCATTCTCAAATGCGACTATAGCCACAAATATAGGAAGGATTTACAACACATTTTGGGTGGGACCCAATTCAGTCCATAACACCCAGCAGAACAGAGGCTTCATAAGTGTTGTTGAACAGATGAAATTTATTGTCCCATGAACAGATGGTGGGGCAGACTCAAGGTGATGCTCTTGTCTTTTTACCTGGTCCTCAGTGCCTAGCTCAAACATCATTGCCTGCAAATCCATCATCTGCCCCTTGCATTATGCTCCACGAGAGTTCATTCTTCCCTCTCTTTTGCTCCCATGGCACATCATTGGAGTGCCAAGCAATAGTCACCAAGTAAAAGGGCACAGGTTCTTGTTTCAACTTACACCATTTGATGAAATTAATCTACTAGGTTTAGAGGTTTAGAAGGCACCAGGGTTAGAGGGCTTCAGAGTTAGTTTGTGTTGTTGTTCAGGATGTGAGCTGTTCACACTCATTTCTTTTTCAAAGTTGTGTTAGCATTCCCTAGGGTAGGAAACATGTTCTCTCCTTCTCCTTGATGTTGTTTATGTGAAGGTGAAGGGTAGTGCCTCGTCATTCCACCAAGATGATGGAACAATAGACAATGAGACTTTGCCACAAACTCAGGTCATGTCTGTGTTTCAGGTCATGTATTTGAGGGGAAGGGGTAAAAATGGATTGTGGAGAGACATCCTGGCTGAAAGTATACTGGAAAGGTTCAATGAAGAACTTGAGACATTTCACAGCAAACAGCAAAACCAGCTCTCTCAGATGTGAGGATATTCTGGAGACACTATGTATTAATTAAAATTACCCTTTTGTTTGCTTGTTTGTTTTTGCCTTATTGACCAAACTATTGAGTTAATCAGCAGCCCTACATAGTTAAAAGTGGACATCTATGCTGGAGTATAGTAAAAGATAACTTTCCAAAGAAATTCACATGCCAATGTCAACTTTATTCTTCATTATAAATGATGCAGCCCAGGGACAGTGTGTATAAATTACTCAGCTATGAAGTCCACAGCAGGACTTGAGGGACTACAGACAGAAGGGCCCAAATAGTTACAATGAAATGACATCATTTTCAAATGTATGCTAATTTGGCTACTATTGATCATGGGGAGTGGAGGTGGCAACAAAGCAATTTGCCCTCTCCATTTTGCTCAATGATCTTGTCAGAGTTGGGTAATGGGACGGGAGAAACTGCCATTTCTTCTGTTGGTTCCTACAGTGAATAGTTTGGAGAGTTGAGTACAATTCTAGTGTTTTAGTATTTAGCATTTTTTTTTTAATACAACAGTCACATGAATACTATATTGTACAAGGACTGCCAATTAAGTTCACGAACTCATCCTAGAAAAAGTGCTATATACTTCATTGCTGAGTATCACTAAAGTCACCTTTAGCATCACTAAAACTCTCCTTGGGAAGCTATGCCATTGTCTAGTCCACCCTTCAAAGCAATTTTGGGACTCTTTTTCTGGAATGGCCATCAGAGCTGTCATTGTATTACCCTTTATGTCCTGAATGTCATCAACATGTCTTCCTTTCAATATTTTCATTATCTTTGTGTAAAGAAAAAAGTCATCGGGGGCCAGATCAGGTGAGTAGGAAGGGTGTTCCAATACAGTTATTTACTGGCTAAAAACTCCCTCACAGACAACTATACAATTAAGTTTGTAAACTTGCTACCTTGCCACCGTGTGCAATGGCCACTCCAGAAAGAGATCCAAACTTGCTTTGAAGGATGGACTAAGTGCTGGCATTGGTGCATAGCTTCCCAAGGGGAGTACTTCAAAGATGACCACAGTGATATTCAGCAAAGAGTTATGTAGCACTTAGAACAATTAAGTTTGCAGACTTAATTGTCGGACCTCGTATTCTGCGCAGTGCTATATACTTTGTGCGTTTATACACATTAATCAACAGCATGATTTATGAAAACCATGTATACTCTGATACATAATCCATATTTCCTAGTTAAGGTATTTTCAAAGTTAATTTTGAACACATGTAATTTTTACCTTTGACACTAACTTTAGGACCAATCCCTGTATGACAGGTAATGCCATTGAAATGTAAAATTTTTATTTCTCACAAAATATATTCACGTTCTTTAGCTAATCTGATTCTCCAAACAATCCTGGAGGGGACAGGATAAGGCAGACTTATCTATGTTTTACAGACCATATAGCACAAACAACCAGGCTTAAGGCCACCAAATAGGCTGCTTTGTTCATTACCAGGTATAAACCAAGTTTGAGATTTTTTTGGAAAGGGTCACAAATTTTCATAACTAGACTGTAGATTGAAGCCCTAAATCCAACTCCTGAGGCATGGAGGCCTTTAAGAGGCTCCAAAGGCTATTCAGTACAGATTGGCACAGGTCTGTACTTCTTTAGCTAAATCAATCTTTGGATTGACTCCAAGTCCCACTAGCCCTTGTTCTGTTGCTTCTAGCTGATCCCACCACATAACCTATACTCCCTGATCTCCCAGGTCCCACAGAAGAGATTAAATGGGATTGCGAGGGGCAGGCTAGATCACACCACCAAGAAACACAAGAGAACATGATCATATTCCCATTCAGACTCTGCTGTTAAAAATTGGTTTAGTTTGCCACAAATTCTTTATGGTTCTGTCTCATCCTCTATAGCTACCTCCTCTCCCAAGGAATGAGTATTCATTCAAATTTCCTTATCACCTAAGTGTAGAAGGTGTGGAAAAGGTCACAGTTTGATAATGTCTCTTTCTTGATCCCTTTCATGTGAAAACAGTACCTAACATAGCTTATTTTAAGCCCTGTAATGGGATTCAAACTCATTTACCAAGGTCTTTATTTTAGTAAATTTAGAATAAATAGCTACCATTTGTTTAATGTATTTCAATTGTCAAGCACTATACCAGACATTTTGTGTACATTATTTAATCATCACAACATTGCTATGAAGCAGGGGGTTGCCACCGTGGAAGAAGCTTTGACTTTGGAGTCAGAATGACCTTGTGTTTTACTCCAGTGCTATTTCTTCTTAGCAGTGCGTCTTTAGACAAGTTACATCTTAGAGCTTTCATGTCTTCCTTGTCCATAAAATGGCCATGATAGTCTCTAAATTAAAGCAATGTTTTCAGGATTACATGAAATAACAAGTGTGATACGCACTTGATAAATGACTTTTACAGCGTCATTGTACTAGTGTTATCATAATACTCCTTTGTGCGCCAATGTGTCCTACGCAACCAACTTTTGGTTACTGCTTAAGAATACATTTAGATTGTCATCGACATGATGCATGAGACATCATGAAGACATAGGGCTGGAACAGTGAGGAAGATAAGAAGTTTCACTGACTTTTCCTTTCTCTATCAGATGTGCCTAAGTGATGAAGAACTGATATGTGGAATCCGCAAGCTCTTTG
The DNA here is from genome assembly GCA_028571685.1 of Heterohyrax brucei. Classification (NCBI taxonomy): domain Eukaryota; kingdom Metazoa; phylum Chordata; class Mammalia; order Hyracoidea; family Procaviidae; genus Heterohyrax; species Heterohyrax brucei. The sequence goes on from CM053150.1 coordinate 136,893,217, forward strand.
GTGATCACAAGTTTTATCAGAAGTCTAAAAATTCTGATGCCTATACAGAGAGGAAATTGAGCTTTACTCAGGATGTTCAACGGATATTGCAGAAATCTGAAAGCACAGATCAGACAATGAAGGTGCAATTCACATGATTTATATCCCTGTCCCCACATAAACAATAGGGCAATGTCATGGATTGACTTACATCCCCTCAAAAATGTGTGTATCAATTTGGTTTGGTCATGATTCCCAGTATTATATGATTGCCCATCATCTTATCATCTGATGGAATTTTCCTGTGTGTTGTAAATTCTATCACTATAATTTAATAAGATGGATTAGCACCAGGCATACAGATGAGGTCTACATGATTGGATAGTGTCTTAAGCCAATCTCTCTTGAGATATGAGAGAGAGAAGTGGAAAGAACGACACGGAGACCTCATACCACAAAGAACACAGTGCCAGGAACAAAGCGAGTCCTTTGGACCTGAGGTTCCTTTGCTGGGGTACTTCCAGACCAAGAGAAGACCAAGGATGAGGACCTTCCTCCAGGGCCAAGAGAGAGAAAAATCTTCCCCTTGGAGCTGGTTCCCCGAATTTGGACTTTTAGTCTATGGAACTACAAGAGAATAAAATTCTCGGTGCTAAAGCCATCCACTTGTGGTATTTCTTTTACAGAAGCACTAGACAACTAAGACAGGCCACGTGCAGTTCAACTTCCAAGAGTCATCTTTTCAGGGCACTGGGATGACAAAAGCAGTATTTAAAGCTAAGGAAGAAATTACATATTGCATTCTCTGGAAATGGACAGTCCTTAAGTTTGACTGGAAACATGGCAAGCTTTGACCTCTGCACCTTGAGGAATCAATGAGTTGCTTCCCAAAATTGTAAGCTAATGGCCACATCATTTATCTCCCTATAAGATGAACAGGTAACATGTGTCCAAATCACTATAGTCTACTTTCCTCACTCCTTAACTTTTTTCTGCATATAGATTTTAAGAATAAATCTCTCCATCTGTTCTGTCAGTAGTATCAAAATGTTTTAAGTCACACACAGAGACAGAAAACTAGATGATCATTTAAAAATAGATTCAGCTCTTGCAGAAAAGTGACATCAATAGAATGACCAGGGCAGAAGGTCTACTGGGGACTGAAATGTAGGGTATAGCTCTATATCTGAGCCACACTAACCACCTAGATTGGACACTGCAGGTTGGGTTCACTGGAAACAGAAGTTGTGATAGAGCTAGGTACAAGATATTAGATATGAGATTAATACCTATAAAAGAAGATGGGAAGAAGTAGGATGAAGGAGAAGGGGAGTTGACCTACAATGCAGGCCTGACAAAGCAGCGGACAATTTTGGTGGTGATTCTGGAGCCAGTATTGTTCAGTCACTTTCCATGGGCTACTCTGGGCAGGGCACAGCTGAGAGCAGCTACAAGGGAACTGACAGCTGGAAGCCGACCATACTAAACCAGCATGCCCTTCCTTGAAGGGGTGTCTGGGTAAAATACCTCTGTGTCTGCCATCATTGACACTTATACATCTTCTCTTTAGTACCAAAAATGTTAAAATTGGGTTTATTATTGCCTGTTCTGGCCAAGGGGGAGTAACATGGACCAACGTACCCTCCTTAAACATCAAAAACAAAATAAATGAAAAAAAAAAAAGGATCTTCCAATAAGGATGTCCTACTTTTGACAGCTCACAGCAGCAATATTTGTGAAGCTATGTTGTTGCTGTTAGGTTCTCTGTCAAGTCAGTTCTGACTCATAGAGACCCTATAGGTCAGAGTTTCCAAGGAGCAGCTGGTAGATTTGAACTGCTCACCTCTTGGTTAGCAGCCTTAATACTTCATCACTATGCCACCAGGGTTTCCTATGAAACTATAATGGCTGTACTTATGTTTTTTCCTATTAGTGTTGACAAATAGCCATGAAAAGTTACATGATTCCTCAATGTATAGAAATTTTTAAAGCTTATTATCAAACTGGGTGTTCTGTTCACCAAACATTCTGTGCATTATGTGAAATTTATGATATGCGTAATATTCCCAGAGAGAACAATTCAATATTTAATCAAAAAATCTGAGATAATCAGGTTTGTTGTCAATCAGACAATGCCTGTGCCTCAAGGAACCACACATTCCAAAGAAAACATCACCACAGTTCCTCAGACTATATGTGAGAATTCATCCCAATCAATTTCTTGGCGAGTACAAAAACTGTGCCTTTTGCTGACCACAATTTGATAGGTTTTCCATCTAGACTTGAAGTTTTACCCTCAAAAAGTTGTTTTAACTCAAGAACTGAAATTCAATGACCACAGATAGTATCATACATTTGCTGACTGGGCTCTGGAGCAATTGAAAGTTGACCCTGCTTTGGCCAAAAAATCATCTTCAGCGACAAGGCCTATGTTTGGATGAATGGTTTTGTTAACAAACAAAACTGTCACATTCTCCATGATGAGAAGCCAATGGAGATTCAAGAATGTCTACTTCATTCCCTCAAAATTACTGTTTGGTGTGGCTTTTGGTCTGGTGGAATCATTGGCCCTTATTTTCTCCAAGATGAATGAGGAGACACTGTGACTATCCATGGCAAAAGATATCGGGCTATGATAACTAATTGTTTTGGGCCCCAATCAGAAGGTGCTGTGGCAGCCATTTACCTGAAGTTCTTTTCCACACATAATGCTACCAACTGTACTTCAAAATAATACAACAATTAAAACTATCATTTATACAACTCATTTTATTCAAGTTCAAAGACAGAACACCCTTACTGGCAACAACAGTTTTCAAGACACTGGACCTCAAGCAATAAAATATAGTAATCTCTGAGACAGGGGAAACAAAAAGGTGAGCCCTAAAACTACCCCAGTTTACTGCCTTGAGGACTTACAGGCCTTTGCACAGAGAGGGGAGAGCCTTACAATGCTGGAAGATTCTTCAAGCTCAAGAGACAGAGTTGAGTCTGTGGAAATGAAGGCAGTTAGAATACATAAAGCAGAGTACCAGAGAGGAGAGATACATAGAGAAAGAAGCAAATACATTAAAGGCTAATATATGATGACCAAAATGTGTTATCCCAGAAACACAGGATTAGTTTAATCAAAAAACAATCAATATGCTGGAGAAACTCCAAAGACTATGGCCTAAATATATCCTTCTGACCTGGAACTGGAAACCGTCTCACAGCCAAACAATAGACAAGTATGTATGATATATAAAAACATCCAAAAAGAACATACTCCTTAGAAATGTCAATTATATGAGATTAAAAGGGCAATATCTGCCTAAAAATAAAGATGAGAATGCAGGCCAAAAAGCCACTGCCCAATGAGTTGATTCAGACTCGTAGCTACCTTATAGGTCAGAGTAGAACTGCCCAATAGCGGTTTCAAGGACGACGTGGTAGCAGGGAAATAATTAAAAAACAAACAAACAAACAAAAACCCACTGCCATCTAGTTGGTACAACACAAAGCAACCCTAGGGGGTATAAAACTAAGTTGAAAGGAAGTAGAGAGCAGAGGACAGGAACAAGGAGACTGCTGACACATTATGGGGAATGAAACTAAGGTCATAGAACACTTTATATAGAAACTATTGCATGGGAAACTAATTTGTTCTGTAAGCTTTTATCTAATGCACACTTGCAGCCCTGTTGGTGCTGTGGTTAAGAGCTTGCTGCTAAAGAAAAAGTCAGCGGTTTGAATCCATGAGCCTTTCCTTCTATAGGGTTGCTACAAGTGGAAATCCATTTGACAGCTGTGGGTTTGATTCCCAGCTTATTAGATGCCAGGCACTGTGGTGGTGACTGAGCACAAAATTGTGAACAAAATAAAGCCCTTGTTCAATGATCTTCATTTTCTGTGTTGCTTTAAAATGCTTTGGTTTGACCAGTAGACTTTGCTGATCATTAGAACATTGGTTCTATTGAAGTAATAAGATCATTTTAAGCTGAAGTTCAGTGGTAGTGAATGGCAAACACTTATATTTTCAAGAAATGTCCTCTGAGTGCAAGGACTCTGCTCCAGGACACCCTAATGATCTCAGGCTGATATTCACTCAGGATATCTAAGAAAACCACTACTATGTGTATTAGAGAATCTAAGTGTGATTCAGGGTTGAGTAAAATGAGCAAGGGTTTTCTTTTGTCAACTCCTTCATGGGAGTTGTCCTTTAAAAAAAACCCATTTCACTATGCCACCTATTACCACAGAAACAAAGTCAAATGATTCTTTTACACTAATGAATATAGTAGTCTATGGTTTTTTTCATTTTGTTTTGTTCTTGTTTTTGTAGCTCTGTTCACTATACGTTGTTGTTAGTGGGTGCTATAGAGTTGGTTCCAACTCATAGCAACCCTACGTACAACAGAAAGAAACACTGCCTGGTCCTGCATCGTCTGCAGACTTGTTGCTATGTTTGACCCATTGTCACGGCAGTTGTGTCAGTTCATTTGTTGAGGGTCTCGCTCTTTGTTGGTGACCCTTGAGGTTTTACCAAGCAAGATATCCTTCTCCATGGACTGGCATTTCCTCATAAGTATGTCCAAAGTACATGAGACAAGTCTTGCCACATTTACTTCTAAGGAGCATTCTGGTTTTACTTCTTCCTAGACAGCTTTGTTTGTTCTTCTGGCAATCTATGATATTCTTCACCAACACAGTAATTCAAAGGTGTTAATTCTTTTTTAGTCTTTCTTGTTCATCATCCAGCTTTCACAAGCCTACGAAGCAATTAAAAAAACATGACTTGAGTCAGGGAAACCACAATCTTTAAAATGACATCTTTGCTTTTCAATAATTTAAAGAGATCTTTTGCATAAGATTTTCCCAATACAATGTGTTATTTGACTTCTTGACTGCTACTTCATGGGTGTTGTTTGTAGATGCAAATATAGTGAAACCCTTTGCAACTTTCATCTTTTCTCCATTTATCACGATATTGCTTATTGGTCCAGTTGTATTTTTGTTTTGTGTTAGGGTGTAATACAGATGTAAAATACTTATTAAAAAAACACATTTTACAAGTTTAAAAAAATCATTTGGAATGTTTAACATTTCCTATATACACACAATTGTAAAGTTTCTTGGAAGCTAAATAATAGCTAACTAATTTTTAAAACCTCAAAAGAAATATACAAAGTTTTAAAAGATACAAGTAGGTGAAGTGTTACTGGGTGGAAACCCCAGATTCTTACTCAGTATGACCAAAACCACAGACAGGTGACAGAACAAGAAGCACCTTTATTTCACCGGACAAGGAAATGGAGCCAGCTGTCGCTTATTGTTGCCAAGACTGCTGACCAAGGGCAGTTTAGGCAGTATTTTAGTCAGTGCTGCTCTCACAACAGAACTACCACAGAGTGGGTGGCTTTAAGAAAGCAAAGTTTGTGCTTTTATAGTCCAGTAGGCTACAATTCCAATTCAGGATGTCAGCTCCAGGGGAAAGCTTTCCCCCTCGAAGGCTCTGGAGGAAAGTCTTTGTTCAGGGAGCGTCTTGGTGCAGGTATGGAGGACGCACTCTTCTCCCGGTGCTGCTTTCTTGACGGTGTGAGGTTCCCGGTTTTCTCTTGTAGGACAAAAGGATTAAGGGTGAGGCAAGCCATACTCCAGGAAAACTCCCTTTACAGTGGAGCACAGAGGTAATCCTATGAAGGGATTTACAGTCCTACCCTAATCCTTTAACATACAGCACAGGAAAAATGGAGGACAATCACAAAATATTGGGAATCAGGGTCCAACCATGTGACTACACATATTTTTGGGGGAACACAATTCAATCCATGACAGGCAGGTTACTTTTAACGGGATTCACAAGTAGGGAATTCATGCAAGTTATGAGCAGCATTCTTAGCCATACTATGCAAGCACAATAACGACTTACAAGGTCCACAAACTTAATTCTTCTAAGTGCTACATACCTCACCGCTGAGTATCACTGTGGTCATCTTTGAAGTACCCCCCTTGGGAAGCTATGCACTGATGCCGGTGCCTAGTCCACCCTTCAAAGCAATTTCAGAACTCTTTCTGGAGTGGCCATTGCACACAGTAGCAAGGCGGCAAGTTCACAAACTTAACTGTATACTTGTCTGTGAGGGACCTTTCAGCCAGTAAACAAATAACTGCATTGGAATATCCTTCCTTACTCACCTGATCTGGCTCCCAATGGCTTTTGTCTTTTTTCCAAAGATAAATATTGAAAATAAGACATTTTGATGACATTTAGGGCATCAAGGGTAATATGAGAGCAGCTCTAATGGCTATACCAGAAAGAGTTCCAGAATTGCTTTGAAAGATAGACTAGACACTTGCATCAGTGCATAGTTTCCCAAATGGAGTACTTCGAAGATGACCATAGTGATATTCAGCAATAAGGCACGTAGCACTTTTTCTAGCATCCATTTGTGAACTTAACTGGCAGTCCTCATACATACAACTTCCAAGCAAAACCAGGATTAAGACACAAAACTGAGAGGTGGTGGGAGCCCAGCAAAGGAACTGATATTGCAATGCAGCACTGTAGGTGAGGAAGCCCAGTAAAGAACATAGCAATGCAGAGATTCTGTCTCAGAAGTATATATATGAAATCATTAACCTGTTCTTCATTTAGTTTTTTCTTCTCTGCATTTGTCTACGTCAGAAAACACTTATTTCCAGCACTTTATGTAATGTTTGGCATGTAGTGGGACTTTGCTTTTGAATGGATTCTGACTCATTGCAACCTTGTAGAGGATAGGGTTTCCAAAGAATGGCTGATGGATTTGAACTTCTGATCTTTTGGTTAGTAGCCATAGCTGTTAGTCACTGCTCCACCAGGGCTCCAGGAGGTGTCCAGTAATTCCAGTTTAGATCAGAGTGGATTAAAATGGCCACCGGCCTCAAGAAGCCCACCCTTCGTTGGCTTTACCAACTTCTACAGCTAGCCTGACCACTTCTTCTCAATGCTTTTCCTTCTCCATGGGATCTATGATCATGGAGGCCCTCTAGCTCAACACTTGGCCTTCTATGACACTCTCTCCATAATAAATCTCACCCAGTCCCTTTCTAAAAATTCCTTATGCTTGTGTCATGGATTGAGTTATGTCTCCCAAAAATACATGTCAACTAGGTTAGGCCATGATTGCCAGTATTGTGTAACTGTCCTCCATTTTGTGACTGATGTAATTTTCATGTGTGTGAATCCCAATTTCTGCCCATGGTTAATGGGGCAAGATTAGATTATGGTAAAAAGAATTAGAGTGGAATGTTACACCTTTACTCAGGTCACATCCCTGATCCAATGTAAAAGGTGTTTCCCTATGTGTGGCTTGCATCACTTTTTGTCTTGCGAGAGATGACAGGGAAGTGAGCAGAGAGCTGGAGACTTCACACTAGTAAGAAACAGTGCCATAAGCAGATCGTGTCCTTTGGACCTGGGGTTCCCACACAAAAAGGCTCCTAGACTAGCAGAAGATTGATGATAAGTACTTTCTTACAGAGCTGACAGACGAAGCCTTCCCTTGGAGCCAACACCCTAAATTTGGACTTCTAGTCTGGTAGACTGTGTGAGAATAAACTTCTATTTGATAAGGTCATCCACTTGTGTTGTGGTATTTCTGTTACAGTAGCACTAGATAACCAGTTGGTGACTCCCAAACTTGTAACTCCAACTCAGAAGTTTGGCCTCAGTTCCAGTCCCACATATACAATTGCTCCCTTGCAATTCCATGGGTTTAGGCCACCTGCTGCAAAAGCCAGTACTGAGACAGGGGTAAACGCCCAAGAGGTGTATCGCTTGCCAGAATGTAAGGGACAGGGAGAATTTGGGTTCTCAGAGTCTGACTCTTTCAAGCAAGGTCAGGATATTTAAGGGGAAGCTACCTGTTCTGCCAGCACAGGAGGTAGGAGTCAGGACAACAAAGAGTGAGTTGGGAGGGGCACCCATCCAAGAACAGGTCAGGAAAAATTTGCATATCTAAAGCCAGGGTGAGGCTTTCAGCTGTCACCTGAAGTGGTCCCCAAACAAGGCCTGGCATGCCTGGCATTTCCATTCAGCATCTCCACTCACCTCCAAAGAAGCTGTAAAAGCTGCAAAGATATTATATCAGCGGCTTCTGTCGGTTCATGTGCTACCTCCTGTCTAAGCCAGGTAAAGGAAGTCAGGAATTTTAAGAAAAGCAAGTGAAAATCAGTTTTATGAAAGAGGCAAGAATTAGTCCTGTCTATTTTCTCTTTTGAACATGGGGACCTAAAAGTCCCCTCCTCCTCCTTCCCCACTTCAATACCTGTCTTATCTCAGGCTCTTGATTTTCTCTCTCAAACCTGTTCCTTCTGATCTCCTCAGCAAAAGGCACCATTGTCCCCTCAGATGCTCAGGCCATTGCAGTGTTTTCACTTTTTCATCAGGTGCATCCATTCCAGACTGGTACTCTCATCTCCAAGCCAGACCTTCTCAATTTTCTGCAGCTCTCCTCATGCACTGCTGGAGGATGGAGCAATGGGATGCTCCTGTGCTCCCTGTGCCTGCTCTTCTCACTTAATAGACAGATCCTTAAACATTTCAGATGATGTCATCTCCTTGTTCACTTAATGCATGGTGGGGATTCCATTATACTTGAATAAAATCCAGTAGTGCTAATCTTTGGCTGTGGCCTCAGGCCCTCCACCAATTTAACCATCTGCCTCTCTGGTCACATTGTCTCCCATCTGATTGTTCAGTTGTTTAGCCTCACTGGCCTCCTCATTGCCTGTCAGATTTGCCAAGATTGTTTCTCTTTCAGGGTCTTTGCTCTCATGTGCCTTCTGCATCAGAAAATTTTCTCTTTGATGATACCTTTGCTTGATTATTTTTTCAGACCTCTTCTGAGAGGTCATCTTCTCTGAGATGCTTGCCTAGGGCACTTCTCCCTCAGCCCACTGTCCTGTCCCTTTCTCTGCTTTCCTTGGAGCATTGATCAGTATTGTGATGTGTTAAAAATAATAATAAAAACTCACTGGAATGTGAGCAGTTATACTATGTGTGTATGGGGAGGCTATTTTGATTCCAGAAAAAACAAATGGCTCAAAGAAGCTAGGGCTGATAAAGAAAAAAAGAGAGAGAAATATAGAAGACCATCTCTTGGCTAATCTTAACTGACTGAACTGTGGTCCAATTAGGGTCTGTACTCTGGAGCAGTGGAGCAACGAAATGTACTCCAAGTGAGAAAAGGTGAGAAAGTTTATTAGGAAGTATATATCAACAGAGACCCAAGAGCAAATGTAGGCTGTCTGTCTGGGGTCCAAAAAGACAATTTTTACATCACAGTTTATGTATGATGTTACAACTGTCTTTGTAGACAGCATAGCAGGAGGAGTCATTTATTACAAAATAAGAAGAACTCTACCGAACTAGAGATGAATGCCACATACTTCCCTATCAGGTTAACAATACATATCATGTATCTGGGCTCTAATTTCCCTGTGGGGGTTGTTAAACCACAGGTTGTCAAACATAACAAAGCAAAGTTATTAGCATCAGTTCAAAACAAAGTAATTTACATGAGCTCCAATCAAAGCCCTTAAACTTTTCATAATTTTGTATGAAAAAAAGAGAAGACATGTCCCGGCCCGCGGGACAAATCAACGAGGGGCGAGGAGGAACCTGTGAAAATGAAAGTAGGGCAGGAGATGCGAAGAAATGGAGGCAAGACAGGATTCTGATCAAGCCTCAAAATTTTTTTATTTCAGCAGTAGATATATATATACAGCGGGAAGCGGAGGGATTTGGAATCGGGTGATATCTGGTGTGAGGCACTTGGCGTTTTATGATTGGTTGGGCGGTATGCCTGGACAGTGACGCTGGGCAGTGACGCGCGGGTAGTTTTCGCTCGCGTGCGTTTTCAGGGGCTTTCCAGACTTCCTGTTTCTTTTGGGGCCTGAAGTTTTTTCATGGCCCCCGACATCTTCTCCCTTTTTGTATTTTTTGGGAGGTGGGCTTTTACCGGGAGAGGGAGTAGTGACCTGGCTCCTCCCATTGTGGTTCTCAGCTCTTGGTATCTTTTGGGGGAGGAGAGGCAGAGCCGTTTTAGCAGATTTGTATAGATACCAACCTCTTTGCAAGCCAGGTATGCTCCAGGGAAACGTAGAGGAGTCAATGATAACTTTCCCTTGCAATGCTTTGTTCGCACTCATCCCAGTACCCATACCTCTCTTCCCATACTGGCAAGGAGGTAAGCACGCCTCTACTTTTCATGCTGTCCCCTCTGGGAGGAAGTCGGAATACCCATATTTAGCAACGTACTCATCGTCAACTGCCAGGCGGTGGTAGTGGACTTGGATAGGTTTAGCTAATGCCAAATCTACTTGTTGCTTGATGAAGCTCGTAAGTCTCTTGAAAGCCCAGGGGCCAAAGGATAAGATTAACAGCAAACCTAAAAGGGGGCCGAGGATAGGGAGGAGGTAAGGGAGGAATCCGTTCAGTCCAGTCCAAAAAGGGTTTTCTCGTAGTTCCTTTCGCCTCCTTAATCTTGTTTCGGACAATTCCGGATTTATTGGCGTAGAAGCAGCAGTGTTCCTGTAAGACTAAACAGATTCCACCTTTTTCTGCAGTAAGAAGGTCTAAGCCCCTTCGATTTTGTAGGGCTACCTCTGCTAAGGAATCAATTTGATCTTGTAAATCACTGATAGTACCGGAGAGGGTTTGGACATCGTCTATCAATTGGTGGGAAAACTTATTGTATTTGTCTCTGGCGATGCCCAGGCCAGCGGAGCCGGTGGCTGTAGCCCTGGCAACTCCTAGGCCCACAAGAAGGGGTATGAATTGGAGGGCTCGTTTTGATCGTCCGGCTATGTAATCAAGGCTGGGGACAGGGACAGGGGTGTCTCCTGATATAATAGAAATATCTGGGAGGAGGTTAGCCTGAACGCAGAGTCCTGTCCAGTTTTGGGGTAAGGCCGTGTAGGCTAAGTTATTTCCACATAGAAAGACCTGTCCAGGGGCTGGACAGAGGGGCTCTGTATGGTTGGTGGTATTGGTACAATCAGAGAATGTTATAAATCCGACATCTAGATCAAAGCTATTATTCTGGAATGACCCTTGGTAGCAATGGGAAGAATTAAAGCCAACAGGCTGTGTTCGAAAAGGTGGACTGAGGCTGCAGTTACGGGATGGAAGTGTAGAGAAATTGTTTGTGGGAACAGCTGCTGGCATAGGAGACCCAATAGTCATGCATAGCCAGCAATCGTTAGCCAGGGAGGGGTTGGAGGAATTTAAGACCTTGTGGGTGGCTTCAAGAATGTTATTGGTTTGAGTATCTAAGTCAACAGTCCGAGGCTTCGGGAGAGCCAAAGGGTGATAATTGAGAGAGGGATACTGATGGGCAATAAGTTGATTGATTTTTGTTTGCACTACAGCCTCTCTGGCTCTGTCTGATGGCCCACCACCGTCCGATATGTGAATAGGTGCGTTTTGAGGCCAACATACCTGCTCACCGACCTTTCCTGTACAAGAGGCTTGGGCATATTTATTGTGGTCTTGTGGCAACGTGTCCCAGTCACCCCCCGTTGAGCCCCGATATTCTCTATTTTGGACGGCAGTCAGATATACCGCGTCGCCCTGGCTACAGGATTGGGAGGTTTGGTAACAGGTTGAGTGCATTTGGGTGAGCATTTTACAATTGTTGGGACAAGGCCCTGGTTGGCCATTTACTGAGGGTATGGTTTGAGGCTTGGTCACACATGTCCATTCTTGTCTGTATCCCCCTCCATGTTGAGATACGTAGGTCAAATAAGCAGTCTTGTCTACACAGTCAATTGAGTGGGTAAAACTAGTGGGCTGATTTTTTTGGATACCCCCTCTGCAGTCGCAGGGTTTACCGAACAAGGCGATAAGAAGCTGTTGTTTGTCCACAGGGGTTCTGAATCCTCCATGAGTTGGTGGAATGAGGACCATTAATAAGATGGCAATTTCCATGACCTACAAACAAGAAGAATTTTTCTCAAGGGTCATTTTCCTGGACTGGGGTTTATCATTAATGGGCTTGACGAGACGTTCGGGTAGCCACCGAGGGGCCCCCTCGGGGGTATCATACACACAGGCGTGGCCTCTTCCTCAAATGAGAACTGGATCAGGACCGTGCCATTTATGGGTTATAGGATCCTTCCACATAACCTTGGCGTACTGATTTTTGGTTTCTTGGTGCCAAAGGCGATCTGCTGCAGACTTTTTATTAATATCTAGTTGTAAGAAATTAAGGATAAATAATGCATGGTTTAAGATGTTACGAGGGGAGCCCTTAGTGGGGCAGATAGTGTTTGTTTTGAGTTTGGATATGGTATTTTTAAGGGTCTGGTGAGCTCGCTGTATTATGCCCTGTCCCTGAGGATTATAGGGAATGCCTGTGACATGTATGATTTGGAATTGACCACAGAAGTTTTTGAAGGTTTGTGATGTATAACCTGGCCCATTGTCTGTTTTGATTTTTTGGGGTTTTCCCATGATGGCAATACATTGGAGGACATGTGCTATGACATTTTTAGAGGCCTCACCGCTGTGGAGGGTGGCATGGAGGAACCCACTATAGGTGTCAATGGTTACATGGGTATATTTGAGGTTACCGAATTCAGGAATGTGAGTAACATCCATCTGCCAAATCTCATTGGAGAGTAGGCCCCTTGGGTTGACCCCCAAATGGGGGAGTGGTTAGGAGAGTAACACATCCAGGACAGTTCTTAACAATTTGTCTAGCTTGCTCCCTGGAAATCTTAAACATAAGGCGGAGTGTATGGGCATTGAGATGAAGGGCATGGCTTTGTGTAGCCCTAGTGACGGGGTCGGTGGTGATTGAGAGGACAAGGCGGGTTTGTTTGTCTGCAAGATCATTACCTTGTGAAAGTGGACCAGGGAGGTCCGCGTGGGCTCGCAAATGTCCAATAAAGAAAGGGGTATGTCTTTTCAAAATGAGGGACTGAAGTTGTTGAAAAAGAGATACAGCATTGGAAGATGGTTTGATATAAGGGACTGTTTCTAACATAGGGACCGAGAGAGCTATGTAAGTGCTGTTGGTATAAAGACTGAAGGGGACATCGTGTAGCATTGTGAAGACTTGTAAGATAGCAAAAAGTTCTACAAGCTCAGCTGACTTAAAGGGAGAATGGACACTGTGACTTCGTGAATCTATAACCCATGCTGCAATGCCAGAAGATGATCCATCTGAAAAGACCAAGGAGGCCTTATTTAAAGGATTTGCTGAAGTTACTCTAGGAAAGGTAAAAGAGTGTAGTCACGCGAATTGGAGAAGCTTGTAGGAAGGGTAATGGTTATCAACCATACCCTGAAATGTAGACAGGGCTATTATCCAATCATCATCATTCTGGGAAAGCCAGTCCATCTGTTCTTTGGTGTAAGGGATAATAAGTTGGTCAGGGTCTCTGCCGAAATGTTGGCAGCTCTTTTCTCGGCCCAGTCTTATAAGTTTGGCCACTAGGGAGGGGTAGGTGAGAAGAACCTTAGTTGGGGTGAAAGACAGATGTATCCACAAGAGGGGACCGTCTTGCCACAAAACCCCAGTGGGTGCATGAGGTGTGGCACAGATAATAAGGGCAAAAGGCCATTCATAGGCTATGAAGGTAATCTGTTGTTGTATAGCTATTTCGACAGTGTGAAGAGCCTCTTTTGCTTCAGGAGTGAGGTGATGGGGAGAGAGGGGGCTGGAGTCTCCTTGAAGGATGTCAAACAGCGGTTTTAAGTCTCCTGTTGTAAGTTTGAGATATGGTCTAAGCCAATTAATATCTCCTAGGAATCTTTGAAAATCGTTGAGTGTATGTAGATGAGAGGTCTTCAGATTGAGTTTTTGAGTGGAGATTTGATTATTGTTTAATTCAAAACCGAGGTCCGTAAGCTGTATTTTGTTTGGGGCAATCTGAAGTCCGAGGGAAGTTGGCAAGTTAGGTCCTGGCTGCACCTAAGTACCTCAAAACTGGAGGCCCCCGCCAGTAAAATGTCATCCATTTAATGAATGATATAAATGGAAGACCACCGACACCTAAGAGGGTCTACAGCCTGAGCAACAAATTTTTGACACAAAGTGGGACTATTGGCCATGCCCTGAGGGAGAACTTTCCACTGATAGCGCTGCATTGGTCCTTTAAAATTAGTAACTGGGAGGCTAAATGCAAAGCGCTCTCTATCGAGTGGGTGAAGAGGGATGGTAAAGAAGCAATCTTTGAGATCAACAATGATTTTAAAATAGTTAGTTGGAATGGCGACGGGGGAGGGAAGTCCAGGTTGGAGAGCCCCCATTGTAAACATGGTTTTATTAATTTCTCTGAGATCCTGAAGGAGTCGCCATGACCCATTTTTCTTTTTGATCACAAATATAGGAGTATTCCAGGGAGAGGTGGTTGGTTCTAAATGTCCAGCAGCCAGTTGTTCCTGCACTAATGCCGTGGCAGCTGCGAGTTTTTGTTCAGTCAAGGGCCATTGATCTACCCACACTGGAGACTCAGATTTCCACTTAATCTTATCTGTGTGGGGTGCAGGGGAGTCAATGACCGCTAAGGAAAATTTTCACTTCCCAAGCCTGAACGATTATTTTTAGACGTTACAGGAAGAGGCTGTCTTATACCTTGATTAATTTTTCCCCATCCTTGTCCCGGTAGGAAACCTAGGTTAAGCATCTGTTGGGTAATTATTTCATTTGGACTACACATGATGACCCCTAGTTGGGATAAGACATCGCAACCCCATAGATTGACAGGTAAACCCGGAACAACGAAAGGTTGAACCTGTCCTGAGTTACCCTCAGAGTCCTTCCAAGTAAGAATCTTTGAGCTTTGTTTAGGGTTGACAGACTGGCCAATGCCTTCAAGATGAGTTATTGAGGCTTCACAGGGCCAGTTGGAAGGCCAATATTTAGCTGATATTACCGTGGCATCTGCCCCTGTATCCACTATCCCTTCAAAGGCCTTACCGTCTAATTGGAGGGTGAGTCTTGGCCTATCAGGGGTTACTGGTTGCACCCAATAGGTGTCGGAAGACCCAAAGGCAGAATTCAATCTCGTGGACTGTATGTGTTTGGTGGGTGTGGAATCTAAGGGAAGCAATATAAGTTGTGCTATTCTTTTTCTTTTTGGAATGGATAAGGGCCCCAATGGAGCCGAGGTCAAAAGAGTGATTTGCCCTGTGTAGTCATTATCAATGACCCCAGAGATGACATGAAGGCTGGCCAATGAGGAGCTGCCACGTCCTAAGATTAAACCGAACATTCCCAGGGGCAGTGGCCCATAAACCCCTGTAGGGATGAGTTGAACACCCTGATCGGGCACTAATATTGTATCGGTGGTGGAACAGAGGTCCAGCCCTGCGCTTCCGGGGGTGGCACGGCAGAGGGAGCTGATGTTTGCTTTTGTGTCTGTTTTTGGGGAACGAACCTGACTGCCCCTAGGTTCTTTCCCGAGGGCGGGGCCAGGGGCTGGCCCCGCTGGACGTTTCCCTGCTTCGAGGGGAGAGGCTGACCATTGATATCAGTTTTAGAATAGCAGTCAGTGGCCCAATGTTTACCTCTTTTGCATCGGGGACACACTGAAGTAGGAGGCCCCCGATGCTGTTTATTTGTGGGACAATCGCGCACCAAGTATCCGGGCTGTTTGCAATTAAAGCAGGTTCTTTGTTGTTTATCTTAGTCAAAGCCTTTAAGAGCGGCTCCTATGGCTATTCCAATGGCATGTGAGGTTCCTATACCCGAACAAAGTTTGACATAATCAGAAAGACTACCACTGCGGTGGGGTCTTAGAGCCTCTTGACATGAAGGGTTAGCATTCTCAAAAGCGAGATGCTTGATGAAGGTGTTATCAGTTTCTCCCTCTCCGACCAGACACTCAGCAGCATCGGTCAGATGGCTGACGAAGTCACTGTAGGACTCATCAGGGCTCTGGCGGATTTTGGCTAAAGAGGTAGTGGCTGAGCCCTTTGGGGGAAGACGCCTCCATGCCTTGAGGCCGGCATTTTGTATTTGTGCCAGCAAACCAGGGGGAAAATTTGCCTGTTTCTCATTAATGTCATAGGGGGTCCGCCCCAGGAGTTTATCTCTCGTCCAAGAGCAGACGTTTTGTTTTCACTATTGCACTGGGCGGTTTCTCGGCAATTTTCTGTAAAATCGGTGCGCCAAAGGACAAAATCGCCCCCAGATAATGTGGCCCGTGCCAGAAAATGCCAATCAGGGGTTAGCCATCAATCGCTTAGGCTTTCAAGTATGGCCAGGCTGTAGGGGGCAGTAGGGACATAATTA
The DNA here is from genome assembly GCA_028571685.1 of Heterohyrax brucei. NCBI lineage: Eukaryota > Metazoa > Chordata > Mammalia > Hyracoidea > Procaviidae > Heterohyrax > Heterohyrax brucei. The sequence continues at coordinate 136,909,467 of CM053150.1, forward strand.
TTAACAGCCGCCTTTAAGTCTTTTAAATGTTTGAGGTTTAGGCGACGGTATTTTTGTTTGTCCGAACCACTTTCATCTGGGGTAGGATTTTCCTCATCAGAGGCCTCTCCCCCTGAATCTGGGGCCTCATCAGGACCGCTGGCCTCCTCTTCTTCCTCAACTTCGGGTTGAGGCCTGTGACTACGGGTCACAGGAAAGGTGAAGAGAAGGTTTTTGGGACTTGAGCCTTTGGAGGTTTTTTTGGAAACCTGGCCGGGAGTCATGGAAGCAAGCTCAGTCTCAAGGGCTCGGATTTCTTTAATAAGTTGTAAGTGTTCGCGTTTCTGAGTCAGAAGTTCTCTTAAGGAGGAAACTTCTTGAGTGAGGTAGATCTTAGCCTGCCAGATGGGGTCTAAAACCATGGTTGTGCTGTGCTCTGGGTTAAAAGGTGAAGTGAGGGGAGCCGAAGGACCCTGGCAATATGGGGGGGTTGCAGAGTTTCATTAAGGGGACCGCGAAAGGCAGGGGCGGAGAAAGCCCAACGGTCGCCGCCACCATGGTATCACGCAGCCTGGTCTTCTAAGGTCTCTCGGTCTTCGGGGGACAACTGACTTGTATCGGAATTGTCCCTAAAGGGTTTTAAAGATGGGTAAATAAGGCTGGGTAGGTCGGGATTTGTTTGAGGGGTTTCTTTTATATGAAATGTTTGAGGTTCCTCCGGAATAGTCACAGAAACTGATGGGCAGGTGGAGGGGGGGCGAGAACTATTTCGAAGGACCGTCTCCCCAATATGAGCAAGTTTTTGAACATCAGGGTCTTTAAGGGAGCCTTGTAACACATCATTAATCAAACTCCAATATGAAAAGGAAGTAACAGGGACTTTCTTGGGCCCAAAGGTTCTATAATAATCATTTAGACAGTCTCCAACCCTTTTCCAACACTTAGGGTCTATTGTCCCCTCCTGGGGAAACCAAGGGCAGACATCAGACAAAAATGTAAAGAAATGTGCTAAATCTTTTTTCTTAGCCTTAATCCTTCACATCTTTAACGATTCTTCGATTCCTGTGAGGAAGAGCTCGTGAGAGCTCAATTCCTGCCCATTCCCCACTTACCTTTAGCAGATCAATCTTGCAGGGCGGCTAGTCCGGCGGTGATCAGGAACGAGCCTTTCTCACAGGTCAATACCTCGTGGTGACTCAGGACGAGCCAAACTCACACCTCGTGGAGGCTCAAGGAATGCCTGGCCAGGGCTTGTCAAGTGGGTCTTTTCAATGGCTCCGTACCTTGGGCCCCACGTTGGGCGCCAAAAAATGTCCCGGCCCGCGGGACAAATCAACGAGGGGCGAGGAGGAACCTGTGAAAGTGAAAGTAGGGCAGGAGATGCAAAGAAATGGAGGCAAGACAGGAATCTGATCAAGCCTCAAAAATTTTTTATTTCAGCAGTGGATATATATATACAGCAGGAAGGGGAGGGATTTGGAGTTGGGTGATATCTGGTGTGAAGCACTTGGCGTTTTATGATTGGTTGGGCAGTATGCCTGGACAGTGACGCTGGGCAGTGACGCGCGGGTAGCTTTCGCGTGCACGCGTTTTCAGGGGCTTTCTGGACTTCCTGTTTCTTTTGGGGCCTGAAGTTTTTTCATGGCCCCCGACAAAGGCAGGCAGAGAAAGGAGAAAAACTTACATGTTCATCAAGGCCTTAACTACGTCAAGCTTTCAGTAGCCCATTTTTTAAAAAGAAAAAAACATGTTGGGGAGTATTGTTACTGGACAAAATCCTAGATTCTCATTACCTGTCCCAAAAAGCCAATCTCTGAGACAGGTTATCAGTGTGAGTGACCAAAAATGAAGTTTATTACTGTGTGCTAGCAGACCCAGGTCACAGGGAAGACTCTTTCCATCAAGATCTTGTGCCAAAATCATCAGGTGGTTGGTGGTATATACAAGGGAAACATTTGCATTTAAGTGCAAATACAGGTATTGTTGCTGGCACTAGGGAAACAATGTGATTGACTTGGGGTCAAGAGAGGTATCCGTCTGAGTGTTTTGAAGATATGCATCAGGAGCAGTAATCTGGACTGCTTTCAGGTGTCACCTGAAGCAGAGGGTCCTGACTGGCACCTGGCATCTCCCGTCTGTTTTACTGTTTCTAAAAAGCTGTAAAAACTGTGAAGACATTATTTCTGCAGCCCCTGTCAGTTAGTGTGTGACTTCCTGCCAGGGCCAGGAATTTTTAAGACAGGAGAAAAGACTAGTCAATTTTACAAAGAGAATTAAATCTTTGCTGGCTGTTTTCATTTCCCTTTTAAAATTGGGGTGTCTAAAGCTTCACTCCTATTTCAGTTTTAGAGTCATAGAATCCTGCCTGCTCCCTTTACTGAGATCAACTGATTATCAGTTTACTTCTGGCCTGGCTGCTAATAATTTGGCTCTCATCTGTTACAGCAAAGATTGTATGGATGGCAGAGAACCAGGCTGTGTTTTGTTCTGTTGTACACAAGGTGGAAAAAAAAAATCTGTTGCTGTCAATTCCAATTCATAGCAATCCTATAGGACAGAGCTAAGCTGTTCTCACAGGGTTTTCAAAGAGCTTGGTGGATTTGAACTGCCAACCTTTTGGTTAGCAGACAACGCTTGGCCACTACACCACCAGAGCTCTATGGTACATAGGATTGTTAAGAATCTGAATTGACTTGAAGATACCTGACAACCAACAACTACCCACCTGCAGCCAAGAGGCTCTTTGAGATTTTAATTAGGAGGCAATGGTTTGATAACTACTCTTTTCTAGCAAGACACAAAACAAATTTACACTGCTATAGAGCAGCTTGTGGCAGGCTTTTGAAATACGGATTAGGTTTTTGCAATTTGGGCTAGGCTTTTTACAGCTTGTATTTGTTTTCATGGATAAGAAAAACCTTAAACTCAAAGAAAACATCTTTTATTAATTTTTCTCTTCAACAGATATTATGGTTTATATTTATTCTTTTTTTTCTGTCAAGAAAATTAATCAGAGTCATCTAATGGGCCAAACAAGACACATGAACACATTCTGGGCAGTCAACTTACAATGGATTCCAATAAAAAATAGCAGGCCTAGCAGCTTACCAGCTAAATTTGCAATCGTAAAATAATGATTTTGGAGACTGTGATTCTTGAAGAATTTTCAGTTGGTGGAGATGAAGCAGTCACCAGGGAATCCAACAGGTCTCTTTTTGCATTTCTTTTCCATTTCCTTGCAAGGAAAACAGTGCCCAAAACCAGACCTCATGAATACCTGTTATGCAGAAACCTTTCAGCAGATAGTGACAGACTGAAAGTTTTTTTTTTACTGTATCTTGGGACACTGAGATGAGCTGTCACATAACTATATAAAATTCCTCAAGAATTGTTTTTCCAGAAACCCAGTTCTGGGGTACACACCAAAAACCAATACCAAACCCAGTGCTGTCAAGTTGATGCTGATTCACAGTGACCCTACAGGACAGAGTAGAATAGCACCATAGAGTTTCCAAGGAGCTCCTAGTTGGTTTGAACTGCCAACCTTTTGTTTCTTAACCACTATACCACCAGGGCTTCTGAGGTATGCACAGGAAACCCAAATTTGGCCAGAGGACTACAAGCAGGACTGGGGAATCAAAGACAAACTATAAACAGTATAACTATGTACTGTCTGTGGGCACATTCCTCTACCATGTATTCTATATAGATTATTGTTCCCTTCTTGCTTCAAATCCCTAGACATGGGGGACCAATCTTTGTTAAATGACTTGGAAGCCAACTCTTTTCAACTCCAACTGCAGATTTTTCTATGTAAGAAATTCTTGGCTCAAGAGGAAAGATTTTCTGAGTCTTGACCCTTTATTCTTAAAGGTGCAAGCACCAACCTAGAGTCTGCAGCTCTGGCCACCTGGTAACAGAGGCTCAAGTTACTTCAGAGTTTGTACATAACATTAGCATATTTTAATATCACACTATTTTAAGCTGATATTTTTACTGGACGAAACTCCAGATGCTTGTTACTTGCCCTCAAAAGCCAACCTCTGAGACAGGTATCAGAGTGAGTGATCAAAAGGAAGTTTATTACTGTGCCCTAGCAGACACAGAGAGCAGGAAAGATTTTTAACATCCTTCTCAAAAGTCATCAGGTGATTGGGGTATATTTATAAGGGAGTGGGTTGCATGTAAACGTAAATGTAAATACAGGTAATGGTGCCAGTGCCAGGGAAACAATGTGACTGATTAGGGGTGAAGATGGTTATTTGTTTGGGGGGGCTCAGGGACTCTTTGGAGATATGCATCAGGAGCAGGGATCCAGACTGCTTTTGGTTGGAGGACCCAACTGGTGCCTGGGTCTTCCACTGTCTCCTTTATCTGTTTTTGTTTCTAAAAAGCTGTGAACAACTGTAAAGACATTATTTCCATAGCCCCTGTCAGTTAATGTGTGGCTTCCTGCCAGAGCCAGAAATTTTTAGGACAGCAGAAAAGACAAGTCAGTTTTACAAAGAGAATTAAATCTTTGCTATCTAACTTTTATTTTTAAAATCAAGTTTCTATGGTTTCCCTCCGGTTTCAATATTATTGAAATCCTCATCAAATGAAATGACTCTATATGCTTGCAAGATAATATGCCAACATCTACGATATCTGTATAAGTATACAGACTACCAGACCCATCTTTGCCTATGGATGAGGAAGTGTTAAGGAAAGGCAAAGAAATTTGTTAAGCAGCTATTGTATGCCAGGTGGGATGCCAGGTACTGTGTATTCATCATCTCTTTTTACTAGGACAGAAACCAAAATGCCTGACTACTGAGCTAGTCAGAGCTGAAGTTCACTCTTCCCTCTCTCCCCCAACTTGCCTGGTTTCACTACCCAGTTGCTTTCCTGTGTACTAGCCCTCTGCTGGGTCAACGTGATGGCAGAGGAGACGCTGGAGCTGCTGGACCCTGCAGGATGAACTAGAGATCATCAGGCAGTCAAGACAAAGAAGGGTGTTCTAGGCAGGGAACAATCGAGAGTAGCAAATGTTGACTTTTCTAGAAATATTCCCACAAGTGGGTCTAGATTTCATTCCCCTCAAACTTACGCAGCTAATTTTTTTTCTGGTTGGCTATTCTGAACTTGACTGTAACAGATATCCACAAATAGTGGCTTTAAAATATACGTATGTATATATATATTTATATTTGGTTTTATTTTGACTCGCCAATATGCCTGAAGTAGGAAGCTAAGTACTGGATAGCTTGGGGCCATAGTGCTCTTCCCTCTTTTCTCTAACCCTGGTAGAGTGTACTCTTGTAGGAAGACGGTCCTAAGATGGTGACCCTGCCTCTAGCATCATGCCCATGACCCTGGCAAGGGGAAGGAGAAGGGCAAAGAGTAAAAAATGAGTCCTAGAAGCAGCAGCTCCGTTTACTGGCAGCTTTCCCAGAAGCCTCACCCAACATCCTCTTCTGCTTTGATTTTACCCCTGAGCAACCCAAACTACAAGAGTAGCAGGCAATGAGTGCAGTATTTTTAGCTGCCCACATTCATGTCCCTGAAGAATTACATTTTTTTAGGTACAAAATAGGTGAAAAGTGGTACGGAATACACAAACCAGCAGTCCTCTGCCATTCCGAAGGGGGCCAAGTCTCCCCATGTGCAAAACAATGCTTCCTCACAGCAATGCTGCCTGCAGACCTGAGAGCCAGACCTTTCCTAAGGAAACATTCATGCCGTCTTTACAGGACAGTGAGCTGCTCATTAGTGAGCTCTGTACAAGCATTGCCAAATCAGAAACCATGATCGTTGCTGCTGGAAACAGCCTGCTCATCTTCATCAAATTCCTGATGGGCACTTCAAATTCCTAACTTGGGCACTCGTCCAAGTTAGAGAAACTGCAGCTGGTAGTCAGGGGATTTGAAGCCCTGCACCCCCCTCCAGCTCTACCACAATGAAAACATTCCTGGAGCCCCATGTGAATGCAGCACCGTATCTTCATGAAGATGAAAGCTCAAGACTGAGATGGAGAGACTCATGGAGGGCAGTATGTAACCCCACGTCCCCACCAAGAATATTTCCATCAGGCACTGTCTCCATAAACTCATTAAAGGAATAGACATCACCAAGTTTACCCACCTTAAGACAGACCAAGTCCTGGCTAACACAGCTGAGCTCTGTGAAGCCTGGAAAGTCAGTGGCTGGCTTAGGGCAGTCTATCTTCAACCCTTGAGGATATTTTATGCAAATCACTATTGTGCTTATTTCCAAAACCAAATAAAGAGGCAAAGCTCCCTGGGAGTCCTATCTTTTCTGTCTTGTATATCTTCTACTAGTGTGTTCTCCAAACGAGGAAGTAAGGTTGGTCTTGACCAGTGTAAAGTAGTATCTTGCTCTCCAAGTAGAAATAACATCCTTGGCTACAATTGGAAAGTTGCTGGACTTCATTTCTTTAAAAAAAAAATTCATTTTGTGACTTCTCAATTGATTTAGGGTATTATGCTTGTAACTGGTCATACATGACTTCTTTTTCTTCCTTTTTTTAAAGTGGAAATCTGCCTTGCTTCCAGAATAGTTATGGGTGAAATTAACATAGAAAGGTTTTAAATAGTGGGAAAAGCTGGGCTCAGTTGGGCTGGGAGTGGTACAGGAGGGGGGTTCTTGGAACAAATGAACAGAACAGCATTGTACTCTGATTACTTACTATGCATTTTAGCTCAACTGAGCCCTCAGATACGAGAAATAACAATAGCAATAGTTCCACAGAAACTGAACTTTTGATTAGCTCTTGCTCACGACATTTTTTCTTTTTCTGTTACAGCAGTAACAGCTGCCATGTACTAGATGCTTACTACATTCTACTAGGCACTCTATGTTCATGATTTAATTCTCAAAATAACTGAAAAAGGTATAACTGTCTCCATCTCATAAGAGGAAACTCAAGGTTAGACAGTTTAAGTAACTACCTCAAGATTCAGCAGTTATTCAAACGATGAACCACAACACAAAACTAAGTCTACCTGGCTGAAGACCTGGGCTTTCTCTGCTTTACTTCAGTCTCTGAAGGCAATACTGGTTTGGGACTACCTCTTTAAAGAATACTGCTATAATTTTTCAGCAAAGAAATCACCCTTGTTAATTCAAGTCCACAAGTTTTTATTAAGTATCTACCATAAATATAATAAATGCTTATGGATTATGCAGCATTGTATTTAATACATGGCATAAATTATAACACCACCTATACCTTATGAGGTAAGCATTGGAATGCCCATTGTATAAAGAAACTGAGGCTGAAGGAGATAAACAATACGTCCAAAGTTGCACAGTTAGCAGTATGACTGAAATTTGAGTTCTGAATAACACACCCCAGCCCATGTTTTTTTTCACAACTTTATGAGTAGTCAGGACTCTGGCTGCAAGTAACAGAAACTCCATTAAGCCAGCACTGAAAAAAGAGGGAAATGTACGATCTTTTGAAACTAACTGGAAAGGATAGGGTGGAGTTGGCCTTAGGAATAACCGGATCCAGGGAACTGGTTGCTGCCAGAAGTGTCTCTCCCTTTTGTCTCTTATTTCTCAGCTCTTCTTTTGCCACATTCCTGCAGACCCATTTTTCTCAATGGGGATGTGTCCTTAGAGCTTGAAAGCTGACAGGGAAAGATGGCTGTCTTCTAATTCATGTTTTAAAAATCCCCAGTGTTACCACAAAACTAAGCAGACTGTGTGCCACTGGCCATAAATAGCCAATGTTTGAGATAGGGGTGAGATGAGAAACAAAGACATCTGTTGTGTAGCAGTAGGCAATGAGAGAGAGGGGATTATTCCTCCAAAATCTGTCTCCCCAAAATGGAGACTAGTTAGTGGTTTTATAGAAGAATGGGATAAAGATTTGTAAGTCCTAAGAATTAGCAGAAAGTTTATCTTCTTTTGGTGGTCACATCTCAGAAGTACTGACATCTTAATCCCAAATAAAGTCCCACAACCTGGGCCTGGAGGTTGTTTGGCTATCACATAATCTCCCAGGAGATTCTTTTTTGTTTCCTGTTATGATCTTTAGATTATTATCACTTGTTTGTCCACAGTCTTAAACAGAGCATAGATTAGTCCTTAACCTTGAGAGAAACTAAGGCAAATGATGGACTCATCCTTGCAGAAGGAATGAGGAAACAAAACGGTGCAGGAAAGCACTCTGATTGGCATGATTTATGTAAAGTACCCTTGTAGGATCAGTCACTGTCGCCAATAGGAGATTATGATCGGCTCAGCCTGTGCTGCCTGCTTAGATACGCAGTGGCTGAGGTACTGGGACAAACAGCGTAGACCAAAATCCCATGACTGAAATGGGGCAGAAGCAATATTTCTTCTGGTACTAAGCCAGAAGATACAAACTTAGATGAGTACAGAGATCAGCCTAATAATAAAAATGAAGCCAGCTTACTGAGGACTGTAACAAATCAAGAGTCCATGATGCACAGATAGAAAATATTGTCATGTTGGAATACAGGCTAAGTGTAGACAGGATTTTTTTCTCCTGAGAAAAGCAAAATCCAGATTTTTGTGTTAAACAGTATCTTGATTCTTTTAAATTCTATCAACTAACTTAAAATAGATTTAAAATATTGTGTGGGCTGAACAAAACACTTATGTGACCCAGATATGACCCCTACACTACATCACTACTCCTTCACCCAATGATACTCTTGGGGATATTTGTTCAGTCTGGGTCTAACAGGTGGGTGTGCCTTACTCTCCCTTGTGTTGTGATTCCTCAGGCTATGGTACTTTTGGACACACAGGAAAGCAGAAAGCTCCAACAGTCCTGGAGCAGAATGGGCAAAATCCCACGGTAAACAGATAGCTAGCTGGCTTTGCCACATACATCAAAATCATGATCAAGAAGTCTACCATGTTCTGGGATAAGTCCTGGATCACTTCTCAGGGAGACCTAGGGTGGAATGTAGGTGTAATCTAGGAATGCAAGGGAGATCTAGAGGTCAACTGGTCATCTCGGTGTGTAACGATGAGTATACTGCTAGAGGTGAGCAGGTACACAAGAGCACTGAATTTAACCTGGAGGAGACTGGAGGTCAGAGTTTCCGAGAGGATACCTTATTTGGGTTATTTTGGTTGTAAGGAATACAAACTCACTCATTTGCCTAGCTTAAGAAAAGTGGAGGGAAGGTTCTATTATAAGGCCGTGCATGAAGAGGTGTAGAAATCAAGAAATGGAGATCACATCTTAAATGGCAAGGCCTCATGGAACCTGGTCTTTCATTGTTGTTTGGGGCTAGGCTGCTGCAGAAATATGAACTGCAGAAACTTGTAGGTATTCTCACGACTCAGCACATCTGCACAAATCTCTTCTGGCTTCCTCCATCTGTTTATTCACACTTTCTCTAGGGTCATGACCCTTGTGACCTAGACTCTGTCTCATGACTTCCTACTGTATACATCCTTTTGCTCAGTATCCACTGCTCTTCTACTCTCTTTACTTTTTTAAAAGTCACTGTAAATACGTACATAAAAACCCACTGCTGTCAAGTTGGGAAAACCCGCTGCTGTCGAGTCCGACTCATAGCGGCCCTAGAGGTCAGAGTAGAACCATCCTATATCATTTCCAAGGAGCACCTGGCAGATTTGAACTGCAAACCTTTTGGTTGGCAGCCACAGCACTTAACCCACTATGCCATCAGGGTTTCCCAAATGTACGTATGTATACATATATATAAAACACATTTTCCAACTCAGCATTTTTTTACATATATAATTTAGTCACACCAATTCTAGTCTCTTCACTTTTAATTCCATATTTCAAGAGCTATTTGTTGAGCACCCACTCTGTATGGCTTTGTTCTAGGATAGTACACTAGAGTTGTAAAAATGCCAGACAAGATCCTTGCTCTCTTGAGGACAAAACAATAACAAAAACAAATGAGCACAATGAGTTTAGATAGAGCTAAAAAGCTGTAAGTATTATTAGAAATTGACCGGAGAAATAGTGATGCAGGGACAGATTCTATGTTCAGGGAGACAACATTTAACATGCCACCTGAATGACAAGGACCAGCCAGAGGTAGATGGGTATTAGCACTGCAGGTACAGGCTACAATGATGGTTGTACCATTATAGGAAGCTGTACTACTGTGGCAGAGTGATGAGTTCAGAGGAAAGCTGAGGCCAGGCTGTGGAGAGGAACATGAACCTAAAGAATAATATGCACTGATTTCCAGATAGATCATTCTGTATGATCTTGTTCATGGATTACAACACACAGTCTTCTTCTTGTCACCACTTCCAACAATACTTTTTAATGCTAACCAGATCTGGTTTATCATTCAATAGTTTAACATTACTTTCCTGTGTATGATTTCCCCCACTTGTCTGCCAGTTTGTTGTACTGCAGGCTTTCATGTTGCTGTTATGCTGGTAGCTATGTCACAGGTATTCAAATACTAGCATGGTCACCCATGGTAAACAGGTTTCAGTGGAGCTTCCAGACTAAAACAGAGTAGGAAGAAGGACTTGGCAGTCTGTCTCTGAAAATAACTACAGTGAAAACCTTATAAATACCAGCACAACACTGTCAGATACAGCACCATAAATTAAGTGCCCGAAGTTGGAAAGCACTCAAAAATTAACTGAAGAGGGCCTGCCTCCTCAAAGTAGAGTTGACCTTAATGACATGGATGGAGGACAGCTTTCAGGACTTTCATTTTGCTGATGTAGCAAGACTCAAAAGAACAAGAAACAGCTGCAAACATGCATTAGTAACCTGAACATGATTATGTCTGAAGTATGAATCTAAGAAAATTGGAAATCATCAAAAATGAAATGGAATGCATCAACATTGATATCCTAGGCATTAGTGAACAAAACTGGTAATGGCCATTTTGAATCAGACAGTCATATAGTCTACTATGCCAGGAATGTAAACATGAAGAGGAATGGCTAATTACTAAGGCTAAATATGAATAAATTGAAGATTTTTACTGGGTTCGGCAGTTTAAAAGTGATCAAATATGCAATCAGGATGCTCTGGTAATTATTGGAGATTGAAATGTGAAAGCTGGAAACAAGAAGAATTAGTGTTTTAGTCAGCTAGGGCTGCTCTAACAGAAATACCACAGAGTGGATGGCTTTAACAAAGGAAGATTTATTCTTACATAGTCCAGTAGGCTACAAGTCCATATTCAGGGTGTCCGCTCCAGAGGAAGGCTTTCCCCCTAGATGGCTCAGGAGACAAGTCCGGTATTGCATCAGTCTTTGTCCAGGGAGCATCTTGGTGCAGGAACCTTGGGTCTGAAGGACACGCTTGTCTCCCAATGCTACTTGCTTGATGGTGTGAGGTTCCCAACTCTGCCTGCTTCCCTTTCCTTTCATCTCCTGCAGGATGAAAGGATTAAGGGTTGGACAAGCCACACTCGAGGGAAACTCCCTTTACAGTGGAGCAGGGAGGTGATCCTATGAAGGGATTTACAGCCCCACCCTAATCTTTTAACATACAGCACAGGAAAACCACAAAATGGAGGACAGCCACAAGACACTGGGAATCATGGCTGAGCCACAGGCTACACATATTTCTGGGAGGCCACAATTCTATCCATGACAAATAGTAATGACTGAGACCAGACAAGTTCTGGAATGACATCAAAGACATCACATATGAAGCAAGCAAGAAATCATTAAAAAGACAGAAAAGAAAGGACACAATTGGATGTTAGAATAGACTGAAACTTGCTCTTGAACTTTGAGTACCTAAAGCAAATAGAAGACGTGATGAAGTAAAAGAACTGACCAGAAGATTTCAAAGAAGATTTTGAGAAGACAAAAGTGAGGTATAACAATCACATGTGCAAAGAACTGGAGATAAAAAAACAAAAAAGAAGACCACACTCTGTATTTCTCAAGCTGAAAGAACTGAACAAAAAATTCAATCCTTGAGTTGCAATAGTGAAGGTCTACAGAGAAAACCTTAAATAATTTAGGAAGCATCAAAAGAAGATGAAAAGAATACAGTCAATATACCAAAAAGAACTGACGTTCAACCATTTCAAGAGGTAGCATGGGATCAGGAAACAATGGTACTGAAGGAACAATTTTAAACTACACTGAATACAATAGCAAAATACAAGGTTGCAGGAACTGCTGGAGTATCAATCGAGATGTTTCAACAAATGGATGCAAGTGCTTACTCATCTATGCCAAGAAATTTGGAAGACAGCTACTTGGCCAGCTAACTGGAAGACATTCATATTTATGCCTATTCCAAAGAAACGTATCCAACTGAGTGTAGAAATTACTGAACAACATCAGTAAGATCACACGTAAATAAAATTTTGCTCAAGCTTTCAGAATTGACTGCAACAGCATACTGACAGGGAACTGCCAGAAATTCTAGCCCAATTCAGAGGAGGATGTGGAACCAGGGATACCACAGCTCATGTCAGATGGATCTTGGCAGAGAACAGAGAATGTATTAGAAAGATGTTTATCCGTGTTTCACTAACTATGCAAAGACATTTGACTGTGTGGACCAGAACAAATGATGGACATCATTGCAGAAAACAGAAATTCCAAAATGCTTAATTGTGCTCATGAGGAATCTGTACACGGATCAGGAGGCAGTCATTCAAATACAGCAAGGTGACACTGCATGGTTTAAAGTCAGGAAAAGTATGCATCAGGGTTGTATTCTTTCACCATACCTTTTCAATCTGCATGCTGAGCAAATAATCCAAGAAGCTATACTACACAAAGAATGAAGAACGAGCCATCAGGATTGAAGGAAGACTCATTAACGACCTGTTATATAGATGATACACTTTGCTGAAAATGAAGATTTGAAACACGAATGAAGACCAAAGATCACAGTCTTCAGTATGGGTTGTACCTCAACACCAAGAAAACAAAAATCCTCACAACTGGACCAGTAAGCAACATCATGATAACTTGAGGAAGGACTGAGGTTGTCAAGGATGTTACTTTACTTGGTTCCACAATCAACACTTATAAAACTAGCAGTCAAGAAATCAAGAGATGTATTGCACTGGGAAAGTCTGCTACAAAAGACCTCTTTCAAGTGTTGAAAAGTAAAGATATTCCCTTGAAGACTTACGTGAGTCTGACCCAACCCATGGTATTTTCAATCATACCATGTACATGCAAAAGCTGAACAATGAATAATTAAGACAGAAGAACTAACACCTTTGAACTGGAGAATACTGAACATATCACGGACTGCCAAAACAACAAACAGATCTATTTTGTAAGAAGTACAACCAGAGTGCTCCTCAGAAACAAGGAAGGCAAAATTGCATCTTACATACTTGGTACATGTCGTCAGGATGGATCAGTTCCTGGAGAAGGACATCATGTTTGTGTCAGGAGCCAAAATCATCTTAAAGAAAATCTTACTGGACAAGGCTCACTTAAGAAAAATATTGTGCCAGCAAGGTCATGAGAACTGACTGCTCAACAATCTCCCAGGAAAGAATAAACAAGATGTGGTTGTCCTTGGATAGGGTTATTATTAGATCAGAGGTTTTGAAAACTAGGGAACACAGGTGCGTGAGGAAGACCAGAGTTAAGAATAAACAAAGAAGTGTGTGCAGTATAAAAGTTTGCTTCATAAAGAAATAAACGTCTCAGCTTGACTGGGTCCCTCCAGATGTGAGCATCTTTCTTTAAGCTCCCACGCCCTCCCTTCAGTCCTGTTCACCTGTAGACAGACGGCTGGCTCCCGTCAAATGGCACCCCTGAACAGGGACCTGAAGTACGAGGAAGACTGTGACAAGCCACTGTCGTGAAGACGAGCACTCAAGGTTAGTAGGGCGGTGTATTCATTTAACCATCAGGAGTAGAAATGGGAATGGCTAGGAGTAGAGTTCTCTTCTCTCAAAAGTTGGGACATAATAAAAAAAAAGCATTCTTTATAGATTTTTAACAAATTAAGTTTATGGGCCATAAAGAGTCTAAGAAGAGATGACTCTTTATTGATAATTAAGAACCTGCTAAACTAACATAAGATTAAAGGTTCCATCAAAGATTTAACAGGTTTCATGGACTCTGTCCAAGATTGGAATTTAATCTGTTACTCTCTGACTGGTATGGGAGATTCTCTTCCCGAGTCTTCTTTCTTTTCTTCCTAAACAGCTGCGGCTCCTTTACGCGGCCTCTGAGGCTTCTGCAGCCACAGCCAGCAGCCGCTTGGAGAATTTAAAGAAACAGGCTACCTATTCTCTTTCTGCTCTCAGTCTCATGGGTTCTCATGGGTGCCCTCCATCAGGCGTCTCTCCAGGAGGATACCTCTTTTCTGTGCTGTTCGGTATTAAGGGACGATTCAGCTTTAAATGACTTTCAAAAACTGCTTGGTGAGATCAACTAACTGCAGCCCTTAGAATTGAAATTAACTCCTACAAGGCTGGTCCGAGTGCAGCGTGGGGCTTACAACTAATTAATCACAACCAGTTACAGATTCCTTTGTTCCTTCTCCTTTAATCTCCAAGGACATGGCCTTCAGACTAGAGAACAGAAACTACATTTAATATATTCACAACGTGCTTTCTTGCTTCTTATCTCTGTGAAAATGTAAATTTAACAGACTAGCTTCATTAACTGAAAAATTTTCTCTTAGGTTTTAAACTTTGCCTGAGACAAACAACCTGGCTACAGTTCTTCTGTGAATATTTTAAGATTAGAGGACCAAGAAAAACTAAAAAACAAAAACTCAAAAGGGGAATGTTGAAACGAAAAATTACAAATGTAACCATGACTTTAAACTGTACTTTCTAAAAAACGAAATACATGCCACAGAGAAGAGTGAGATAGGCAGTAATCACCCAAGCCTGACCCAGACAGCTAAGTAAAAAAGTCCTTAAACTGGTTTTAGTAAATGCAGTTTTCAACAGTCCTTCTTATCGATGGGAATTAACCCACAGGGTTTAAAGGCTGAACAATTATGACAAATGAATGTTAGTCACATACCTTCCTTTGGAAAACTCTGTTATGTTCATGCACGCATTAACACTTATTCTCACTTAATTATGGCGTCAGCCCACACAAGAAATGCTTGCAAGGATGTAATTCGACACCTCTTTCACTGTTTTGCAAGTTGCCAGATTCCCTCATATCTCAAAACAGACAATGCTCTGACTTATGCTTCTAAAAGCTTTCAGGAATTTTACAACACCTTTGAAATTATAAACACAACTTACCATATCATTTAATAAAATATACCCTTTGTTATCAATCACTTGTTATTATCAACCAAGCCAAAAAGGAAGAAATTATATTTTCACAGCAATTCAACTCGCAGATGCAACCTGACACCATTCCCTCTAAGAAATCTCCCCGGCAACAATGAAGTCACTGCCAAAACGTCGTGTGATTGGTGCCGACCAGCTCCTCCATTTCTTCCTCCTTATTAACCCTTTTCAGATACTACAACATCATCAACTTAAATGACACAAGGGGCTATGTTGCCAATGGCCCAAATGGAAAAAACTCTGGACTTGGACATAAACTAACCCAATCTCTCCTGAATAAAACAGTCACCACTTGTGTGACAGGGACCAACGTAATACCTAAAGGGAATTCCACTGAGAAAAATATGAACATCACTTGAACAAGGGTGACTGTCACACAGGGCAATGAAACCTGTCATAATGTAATCTGTCTTAACATGCTTCAACTGTAATCTTACTAATTGTGTGGGCCCCCTTGGGGAAGGGAAAATTATGATTGTTCTACATCAGCTTCCCTTTGTGGCACTGCCTGTAAACTTGTCAGGACCCTGGTATCAGAATAGAGGGCTCCAAATAATAGGAAAATTACAGGAACTAGTTAGGCCTAAGCAGGCTGTGGGAATGGCCATACTGGGAATAACTGCACTTATTTCTGCCTTTTGATGCCACAAAGACAGCTGAGAACCTTCTAAACAATCTTAAAGAAATGTTTGCTGGACCTCTTGACCAGATTTAGCACCTGCTGGTGCTGATGGCCACTAATAGATGTTCATCACCTAAAGCAGCAAACGCGGCATGAACTCCCCATGTTTACTATGTAACCCACTGCGGTAGTCAAAGACGGGAAAGATGCTTCTTGATCTGTGTTCACCTAAGACAGGGCTCTATCGCTAGACGATGGGGGTTCCGATGACGGGTAAGGCACAGAAGGAAGCACGACCTAAGACAGACATGCAGAATGGGTCAGCTGTGACACAGCTGGATTCCATAAAAAGAAAAAGGGGGACTATGTCAGGAGCTGCAATCATCTTAAAGAAAATCTTAAAGAAATTTACTGGACAAGGGTCACTTAAAAACATTGTGCCGGCAAGGTCATGAGGACTGCTCAACAATCTCCCAGGAAAGAAAAAACAAGATGTGGCTGTCCTTGGATAGGATTATTATTAGATCAGAGGTTTTGAGAACTAGGGAACACAGGTGCATGAGAAAGACCAGAGTTAAAAATAAACAAAGAAGTGTGTGTTGTATAAAAGTTTGCTTGATGAAGAAATAAACATCTCAGCTAGACTGGGTCCCTCCTGATGTGAGTGTCTTTCTTTAAGCTCCCACGCCCTCCCTTTAGTCTTGTTCACCTGTAGACAGACGGCTGGCTACCGTCATATTTGTTAAAGTGGAGGGTCAGTGAAGAAGAGGAAAACCCTCGAGGAGATGGTTTGACACAGTGGTTGTAACAACAGTTTAAGCATAAAAATGACTGTGGGCATGGCACAGAACCAGGCAGTGTTTCATTCTGTTGACCACAGAGTCGCTGTGAGTTGGAACTGACTCAACAGCACCAAAGACAACATGTGTGCTCCAAGTATGGCTTATCTTCCCCGGGGTACATCCCGGAAAATGGGGTATCCAGGACTTCTCTGTATGTCTGTTTGATTCTGAAAGCTTATGCATTCTTTCCACAAAATGTTATCCCATCCTCTAAGAGCCCATATGTATAATTAATAGCATACTGCTTATTGCATATCTTAACTGATGAGTCCAGCTTTCTACAAGAGGATCCCCAAATTCCAGAGACTTAAATGAAATGGAAGTTATGTCTCTCTCATTTAAGGTTCAAACTTGTGTGGTGAATGCCCTGTGAAGCTACCAGGGGACTTAGGTTGAATTTACGTAGTCGTTCCAGCACAACTAGAGGGCCATGATGGCTTTCCCCAACCCTCCTACTCTAAGCATCTGGAGATCAGAAAGTAGGAAAAGACATGCCAGTTCCTTAACGAGCAGCACCCAGAAACCTCTCCTTTCCTTCCACTCACATCCCATTAGGCCATGGCTAAACACATGGCTAAACCTAAATCTGTCATCACCTAAAAATCAAGTGGCTGCTCAAGAAAGAGAGATGTACATATCAATTACTCTACTAAAAGACCAGAAGTGATGGTCTGACAACCAGGAGGGTCCCCTGAGAACATGGCCCCTAGACTTGCTGCTAGCACAGAGCTGAAACCCATACTGGTCAACACTGCAAAGAATGGACTGGACTTGGGGACACAGAGTGATACATGTGGCATGTGTACTTTATAGTTTAATGTATATATGAGGCTGTCCTACTGATTTCTTTTGAAAGGAGAAGAGAGCATGGAGAGGAGGGGTAAGCGTAGGTTGAGTGGATACTGGATGTAAAGATTAAAAAAGAAGAGTGTGTTGTCATAATGGGGTGAGAACAGCAGACAGAGCCGCAGAAGCAGGTATGTAGCATTGTATACGATATATTGACTCGGATTGTAAACTTCCACTTAATCACAAAGAAAAAAACTTAACAAAAAAACACCTGTGCTACCAGTATTATGGTTCTGTGTATAATCTTCTTTCTATCATAGTAACACCAATTGACTAAATAATGGTTGAATAAGTATTAAAAAAAAAATCAAATAGCCACAACAGTGGACTCAGACATACCAATGACTGTGAGGATGGTGCAGGACCTGCCTGGCAGTGTTCAGTTTGGTTACACACAGTGTTGCTATGAGTGAGAAACCAGCTTCACAGTACCTATCAACAACAACATACAGCACAGAAAAAAGAAACCGTGGATACTGAGAAACAACTAATTGTCTCTGGGGAGCTCCTATTTTTACACTTTTTTCCTGTTTAGGAAAGTAATACATACTGCCAAGAATTCAGAATTGTATAGGTAGTTCCATTTTACCAGGGCTTCTGGTTCGTCGACTTTGTCATAAGTAGGTTCTGACATAAGTGAACATCTCGATCTTTTTTGAGTTTTTATTAGTATTGTCTTTATTATCAGCCAGCCAATCATAAATCTTAACATTGAATATATTAGTGAACATCTGAGAATCAGCAAATTACATGCTGCTGAGTTACATATAGTATATATCATAAACTGCTAAACAAAATATAAAAACAAAAACAGACAGTTGTTAAGTGTGGTTCATCATAATTCTGCAACACCCTAAGTCAGGGACTACTAGTATGAGATGCATAAAGATCACAGATAATTCCACCACCAGTGACAAGCATTGTTTAAGACTTACAGGATCATACTATACTACATGTATTCTTTTGTAACCTCATTTCTCACTTAACTATATGCCCTGATAACCTTCCAAAATCAGTAAATACAGCTTTACCATGCCATTGCAATTTTTCATGAAATGTTTGTAGCATAACTTCTTTAAGCAACCAACTATGACAAACTGAGGTGGTTCTAATTTGAGGCATGTATAAACAATATGAATGTTCCCAGGTGATATAAATGATTTACAATGGGAAACCCTGGTGGTGTAGTAGTGAAGTGCCACGTCTGCTAACCAAAAAGTCAGCAGTTCAAATCCACCAGGCCCTCCTTGGAAAAGAGTTCTACTCTGATCTATAGGGTTCCTATGAATCAGAACTGACTTGACAGCAGTGTCTTAGCTTTTAATGTTGATGGTTCAAACTCATTCAGTGTGGCTCCACTGAAGAAAGGCATGGTGATTCCTTTTTGTAAAAGATTACAGCCAAGGAAATCCTATGGAGCAGTTTCATTCTGCAACAAACAGGGTCACCTGAATGGGAATTGACTCAACATCAACTGACTGGTTTATTCCTTATGAACAAAACAATGAAAAGCCCTGCAGATGTATCATTTGTCCTCTATCTTCTAGGTGTAAACTCCTAGAAGAGGCTAAGTGATGGGTTAAAAGATATGTAGTTTTTTAAGATTCTGATTCATACACACTTTCAAAATGTGCTATTGAAAGCTGTAAATTGACACAGCATGAATTCACACTCCTACCACCAATGTTTTCTCTACAGTCCCACTGGTCAATCTAACATGTGAGAAATGTTTTACTGCTCTTAAAATTGGTATTTGTTTGTTTGCTAATAAAGGTGAAAATCTTTTCCCACTTATCAGTCCTTTTTATTTCTTCCTTTGTTAATTACCAGTTCACATCCTTTGTGTGTATTCTTGTGTGTGTGTGTGTATTCTTAATACAGTGGTCCACTCTGTTCCTACTGCTTTGGAAACCAGAACAAAAAAATTAAGGACAATATATCAGCAAACACTTTCACAATGCTTACATGTACCAAGCACTGTTTTAGTACTTGAGATGTTTATTCATTTAATCTACACAACATAGTACTGTACTACACTACTGCAATGTTACATCGCTGGGAAGAGGCAGATGTAAAAAGCAAAGTCAGCAGTGTGGTACCACAATTAGCTAATTAATATTTTGTTTCTTAGAGATTTTGCTGAACTATTTTTCCAGTTTGTCATTTGTCTTTTAACTTCAACTTTTTTTTAAAGTTGAGCCTTAACTTATACAGACAAGTCAGTTAATCTTTTCCTTTATGAATTCCATGTGGGTCATCTTGTCACCTACAATAGTAGGAAACAAAACATGGAAGAAAAAGTGGAGAGTAATGTATTGCATACATGCTTTTCCAAACTTATCTGGAACTTTCAGATAAATACGTGAATAAAACTTTAGAAAGGCTCATGGTGCTTGCTATAAAATGTGTTTTACAACACAATGACCCATCAGTCTCCACTATATATGTGAAGCCCCTTATCACCTCCAAACTGTGGTAATGAGCAGTACCCTAAATGACCTCGTTTACTTTCTTCCCAACTCAGCTTATATCACCTTTATCAGATTTCACTAAGAACAGTTTTGAACACTTCCAAGCTACCACACTACCACTGTGTTAGGTACTTGTGATAGACACGAATAACACCTTCATTTGTCACTTACAGGTTCCATGACCTGTACAGCCCAGTCCCAAAGCTTCTTCCCTTAACTCCTCTGTAGGAATGCGGTCTTGTTTCTGAACTCATCTTTCAGACTCGGGAAATCTTCCATTTAACCATTCTTTAGGCCCAAGTTCAACTTCTCCCTGCTCTCCAAAGGGATTCTTGTTCACTTTAGCCCACAAAATACACAGCATATCGTCCTAAAAACGCTGGCACTAACTACACCTACTAAACATGAGTGTTTTCAAGGATACTGGATATCAGGTAGTGCCATCTGAGACAAGACGCACTGGATAAACTGTAAATTACCGTGTAAAATATAGTTCCACTAAAGATGAAGACTCGAGTTTTTCTTAACAGGACGGAGAATTAGTAAATAAATACAGCCAAAACTCAGGTTCTGGAACTCCCAATCACAGACAGAACTGTCAAAGGGACCGTTAACTAGTGATTTCTAAAATTTTAATTCAGGAAAGTCGTAACGGTTATGGACGAAGAACTTTTAATGTTAACAAAGTCAATTTTATGTCTTAAATCAGTTTTAAAAGAGGAACATTAGGGACTGCTTTGAAAAACCATCCGTAGACAAAATGTTCAAATCATGGAGTAGACGGCTGGAAAAAATAAAAGGAAGCTTAACGGGATAAAGTTACTTATCATGGTGCTGATAATTTTACCTGAGCTTTGCTCGGGTCTCGTAACTGGGGCAGCGCTGGGTCTTCGAGCGGCGCGCAGACTGAAAATGCTCGCTGAAAGCCCGAGTACGGCAAAACAGCAGGTCCCGGCCTGTGGGCTTGCCCAGCTCCTTCTAGAGCTCTACTCTCGACAGCCCAGTGACGAGCGGCCCGTCCTTCACGCGTGGCGGTAACGCAGGAGCGGAGGGCGGTGCCAGGAGGCCGCCGGCGCCGCTGCCAGTCTCTAGGGCCTCCAATAGGAAGTGGGAATCGAACGCAGAGGGGGCGGTGCCACAATCAGCCAGGACGACTCCAAAGCCGCGTCTCTTCCGGTGGCCCGCCTCCACTTGCTGACGGGGAAAGCTTGGGCTGTGGAGGGGGCGGAACAATCTGCTCCCCGCCAGTGGGATCTGGGAGACTCCACCTCGGCGGAGGCCAAAGGGAGAGTTGTGTGTCAATCGCCCGACCTCACCAATGGGTGGGCACGCGACCCGCGAGCTCTTCGCAGGCCCCGCCCCCCTCCGGGCCTCCTCGGTTCCCCTCTCTTCGGTGCCTTCCCTCAGGCTGCCGCGGCGGCGCTCGCCCAACACCTCCATCCGGGTCCACGCTGCGCCTCCTGTCTCCGGCGCCGCCGGCGGGAAGCTGCGGACTCAGGCGGGGGCCAGGGCCACACCTGGACGCGGCGACGGGCGGAGGCCTTTCCCTAAGCCTGAGGTGGGTATGGAAGGCGGGAAAATGAGAAGAGGGCGGTCGCCATTTTCTTTTCCTTCGTATCACCTGTAGTGGGTTGGGAAGCTGTGGGTCGAGTCCAAACTTGCTGCGGCATGGTATTCCTTTGGGAGCTGCCCAGTTGCGCACTCTCCGTAGGCTCAGGTTTTGCGCCAGCGGGCGAGCCGGTACACTGGCTGTCCTCTCGGCAAACTACATGTGGAGGTCGCAGCTGGAATCGCGGGTTCCGTGTCCATTAGGACGGCGCGGGGCGTGAGGAGGGGGATGGGTGCCGCGTGGCCGGTTTCGGGTCGGTCCCCAACCCCCTACACTTCCCGCCCAGCTCACTACAAGGCGGGGGAATGGGGTCATTCTTTACATTCTTTGCCTCCGCCCCTCCCCCCGTACTTCTTCAATCAAACTTGAGGAGAGTGGAAGTCCCGCCCTCCGAGTCTTTCCCTATTGGCCGTAGGTTCCTTCAACTATAGCGTGACTGGCTGTGGATTCCGCCAGCTTTTGTCTGCGTCATGTCCGTTATAAGGTTTTTGGGCCGGAGAGACCTTGGCTTTGGGGGTTGGGATGAAGGAGGGAAGGTAGGTAGGAAGTGCGGGGGAGGGGACAACCAGGGGAGGCGCGATCCTAGAGGCTGGCTTCTTTTTCTTAATCCTCTTGGCTCCGTGCTTTCTCCCTTCGTGGGAGCAGCTGCTCAGGTTGGAGCACTGCCGTAGCAGTCCTTGGCAGGAGGAAGGAGGACAGGGGAGTGGCGGTAGAGGAGGAGGAAATCATATCCAGGGTGATGGTGCTCGTAGATGGTTACTTAGTGTAACCGGAAACTGCCCTAGGCTTTTTAATTCAAGGCTGATGTCTTCGAGTACCTTCCAAAGAAATAGCTAATAAAACTCGGGCGTGCTGAAGTGTGAGGAATGGGGTAACCTTTTATGTCCTTGCGCAGCGAAGCTTTCGGTCTTTCCAGCATTTTATTGTAGGTCTAGGTTCCTGCTGTCAGAGATCATAGTATTTTACTTGGTGTTTCAATTCTTCGATCCTTTTTAAAAAAAATGATTTTTTTGTCAGTGTAGGCAAAAGAACAGAATGGTAAAAAATACTGAAGACCTTAAAATTTTTGAAGTAAGTCAAGAGACTGGATGAGCTTCCTTTTTCAACTTTGTTGATAAATAACTACTGTCTTGACAGTTTTTGTGGTGTTTTGTTGACACTTAGTTTTTTAAAGTTGTATCCTTTAGTATTCCTCTGCGTTTGTAGAAATAAGTCTAACATTGGCTTGACAGTTACTCAGTGTAAGAAAAGAAAACAATATCATATTCTAAATTTATATGTAACTTAGCAAATAATTTGTGTTTGCGTTTTTCCGCTCTGTGGCAGTTCGTTTCCGGGTGTGTGAGGAGGGTGGTTAAGAAAGGAACGGCTTTGATGTTTGTTTTGTGAGAATGATTTACATAGCTGCTAAAAGTTGGAAACTTAAAAACTTTCAGAGATAGAGGAATGTCTTGAAGTCATCTGAATTCAGTTATGAGATAGCGTTAGGTACCGACGTTGTAGTTGATGTGGGAGAAGAAAATAAACCCTTTGGGTAAGTTAAATTGAAGTGACAGGTTTTTTTTTTTAATATTAAAGTAGGCAATAGGCAGTAGGTTCCCCCACCCCCACTAAATTTGAAGCTGTCTCGCATGTGAGACTCGAATTTTGCAAGTATGAAAAATGAAGGGAAACAAAACACCTTTTTTTATAAAAAGAGAAAATTTGTAAATCATTCGAGTTCAGCCTTATGAGAAGACCAGTGTTAATCAAATTGGCCTTATGTTATTCCTTAAAGACATTTAAGTCTTGTTACCGTTAACTAATTTCTTGGCTTAGATCACAGCACACTAGATACTCTATCTTTTATTTGTATAGTTAATAGGTTTATTACTGATGAGAATAGTTCAGTATTATGAGATCTAAATCAGTGTTTTAAACTGGATTTTCTAACTCACGGGTCACTGGATGGTGATCATGATAAACGGTGGTTAGACTGCCCAACTGCTACCTGAAAGGTGGGCTACAGGAACTAATTAGGCAGCCACTGGAGAAAGATGTGGCAGCCTGCTTCAATAAAGATTCATGGCCTTGGAAACCCTGGGGGCACTTCTTCTGTCTCCTGTAAGTTTGCTGTGAGTTGGAATCAACTCTGGCAGTGAGTTTGGCATACATCCCCCAAAAACTGAAACCCATATCGTCGTTCATACACCATTTTGTGAGGAACAGTGTAAAGAACGCTTGAAAAATAGTCCTTGTGAAAGATAGTCTTACAGCATTGCTCTCTGAATATTAAAAGCCAGTCCTGTGTATATTTTGTGGAATATATTCCTCTCAAATTTCAGGATTTGGAACATACATTTGCCATTAATGATCTGTGTGTGTCTTAATCACAATATTTTAAGTAGTCTGAGAAGCTTTCGTTAAAATGTAAGATAGTAAAGTATCTTTGCAACCCAGAATATTGATTGTAAGTGATTTTTCCATGTCTAGGTGAGAATGAGAGACTCTGGATACCCAGTAAGGGATTGTCAGCAGTATTGCCTAATGTGACTGGATGGCTGGCATAAAGGAGGCCTCTGTTCATTAGATGTGTATGAAGTTTTAAATGTTGCACAGTCATTTATGAGTGGACTTTGTTAAGTAACTGGATAGACTGAGCCATAGCTTTCTTTGGGTACTAAACTAAGTCTTTGAAATCCTGAATGTATTTTACACTTTCAGCACTTTGGACCTAGGCACATTTTGAAAGTGCTGCGTAGTATCTTGATACATGCCATAATGGATGCTACAGTTGGTAGTATTGTCTAGCTGCTTTTCAAAACTTTGATTTTTCTAGCTGAATATTTGCCATTTCAGTTTGCTGTGTCAGAATGTTCCCTGACTCCACAGCCTCATCTCAAATATGTGGAAATTGTATCACGTAGTTTCGTAAGTATTTTCTAGATCTAAAATTGAAGTATTCTGGGGCCCCATTGGAGGGGACATCTTAACTACATCGTTGTCAAGCATTATTTTTGCTGCTTCAGGGATGTATTAGGAGATTCTAGATGATCTGTTTTAAAATAGCATATTAATTGTGAAGATGATTCAGAACGTTTTGTTCAGTATTTACTGTTTTTTTTTTCCTCTGAGTCGGTTTTTAAGTTTTACTATTTTTCTGTTCACGTGAGAACTCGCCCACCTCCCAGTTTGTATTTGGTTATTTACATGATTGCCTTAGTACCATGAGGGGGTTTTTCTTGTCGAATGCAGTGTTGTATAGTATAGCTAATGAATTGTCTGTTAAGAATGTTGTTGTAGTAAACTAGCTGGAATCTAGCTTTATTTAAATAGAACCAAACGGCTTGGTGGATGTGTAGACTCTACAGCATTTTGTTTTGTTTTGTTTTGAACTTCAGGGAATGTATCAATATAATGGTGGATAGGAAAGCAGAATATTTTGAGAAATTGAGAAATGATAGATGTAATAACTGTTAAGCAGAACAAATAACCCAGTTGGACTACTCTGTGCCTCACCTTTAATATTTGTGTGCATCATAGGGTTTTGCAGATAAATTAACTACTAGATACGCAGATACAGAGGAGAGTGCCCTTGATATTGCAGGAAGATTGGCTCAGAATTAGCAGTTTGCGTTGGAAATCCTACAAATGAATACTTGACATTAGTCACTTACCTTTAAAAAATAAGAAGTATCTCCAGCGTGTCTTAGGGAAACCCTCATGGTGCTGTGGCTTAAGTGCTGTGTCTGCTAACCAAAAAGTCAGCAGTTCAGATCCTCTAGGCACTCCTTGGAAACTCTGAGGCAGTTCTACTCTGACCTCTAGCGTCGCTGTGAATCAGACTTGACTCGAAGGCAGTGGATTTGGATGTGGATTGGATGTGTCTTAGAGTGAACGAAAGGAACTTGGGGGCAACGTGGCCTATTAGTGACTTAAAACTTACGGATCTCAGGGTTGGTGTAATGTTTGGCAGAATAAGAAATCCATTTCTTACACTATAATTAGGTTTGTCTTTGTTAGAGAAACATTAAAAGTTCAGCATTCTCTTGTCGGTTACACATGGTTTATGTTATTGGGTAATCCATTGCTAAAAATACTGCACATGTGTTGGACACGGTGCTTAATGAGAATGCCTTAATATTCAGCTAGCCTAGTCAGAAAATAATTTCAGTGTCACTGAGTTGCATATTTGAGATTGAAGGGTATCTATTAACTGGCAGTATTCGATTTTGATTGACAGTATTTGATTTTGATTGCCAGCAACTGAAGCTAGATGATGAGACTGGAAGAAATATTTTTACTTTCATCACAGTTTTGAGCAAATTTTACTTTTAAGGTGGAATGTAAATAAACGTTTTTTAAAATAAGAACTTTTCAGTTTTTTATAGCTATAGGTAAATTAACATAGTGCCCTCATTGATACATTGCAGTGGTGTCAGTTATGGCTCATAGTGACTCTATAGAACAAGTAGTAGTGCCCATAGAGTTTCCAGGGAGACCTGGCAGATTTGAACTGCTGAGTTTTTGTTAGCAGATTTAGAATTTATATGCAACCAGGGTTTCTGATGTCCTCATTAACCACCGTCAAAATGGCCTCACTCGTGGTGACCCCATTGACAACAAAACTAAATGCCGCCCGACCTTCCTGTCCCATGATTGGTTGTGGGTGAGACCCTGTGATCTGTGTTTTCATTGGCTAGTTTTCAGTGATACATGACCAGGCCTTTCTTCCTAATCTCTGGAAATTCCACTGAAATTTAGTTGTCATAGCAACACATGAGCCTCCAATGACACGTGGTGGCTGCTCATGAACTACAAATACCCTTCAAATACATTTTAGGTGTGAAGTTCAAATGCTGTTGATAATAATTGTATAGCGGGTAGAGTGTGTGTGCTTCTAGACTAAGTTCTGGATATTTAAATAATCTGGATACTTTTAAAAATATAAACTTAGTGAAACTAACAAAGCAAAGATGGTATGTTTTCTGTATTTACATGCTTATATGCACTGTATGCACATGTATGTAAATTTATAATACATAATTATTAGTAGGTGACTTTCCTACTATATACTCAAATTTGTTTTTAGGACCATGGCAGCCTTCTTTTGTTTTAAATGAAATATGATAAAAACTATGAACTATGAGAAAAAACACATTTGTGTGTGTATTACCATGGATTACTGAAACCCTCCATGAAGCCTTTTATGAATGCAGATTAAGAATCTTTCATCTGAGGTGTTGATGTAGGATCTGTGATGTGGTAAAAATATACATGAATATTAAGATGCTGGGAATGTGAATATTAATAGACTTATTTGTGGAATTTTGCTTGATATAAATGAAGGTACAGGCAAAAAAGTTTATTCATAATTAGTAAGATTTGATTTTTTGTATATGTTTTCAACTAATGGTAAGTGTCTGTCTCAAGTACATCTGGGAAAGTAAAATTACTCTCAGAGTAGAACAACAGCTACTCAAATTAATTTATTAAGAATAATAGTTATATTTGCTGAGTAATTACAACTTGTAGCATGGTTTGCATGTGTTTCTCATCCTCAAAACAATCCCATATTGTAGTTCCCAGTGGGAGATGAGAGGCAAAACATCAGTAGTTTAAGTATTTGCCCAAGAACTAACTGTGCTAGTCCCTAAAGCCATTGTGCCTAACCTTTTTCCTGTACTGGTGTGTTCAGCTGAAATAAGTTCTTCTTTCTGTGCATGTTGTGCAGGTTGAATTGTGACTTCCAGTTGTTAGGGTTTTTAACTGAAGGGAGGTAGTTCAAGGTACAGATGGAGATAAAAGGCTAGAAAGTTAGTGTAAACATATATTAAATATCTTTTTATAGAGTTAATCAGGTAACTCCAGAAAGATCATATTCAGATAGTTTTAGCCAACAGTGTCTTACCTAAGAATATTCTACTTAAAAATCTAATATGAAGGGTTGCAGCTACAAAATACTGTGCATCACATTGTACCTGGCATTGTACTTAATGCATTTTGTATTTTATTTACATGTGCTCTTAATAGCATTCTCTAAGATCTCCCCAACCCCCGCCGTTAAAACAAAAATTGATTGAAGAAACTAAGGTCCAGAGATTACATGCTGTGTTTAAACACACTGGAAAACCAGATTCATATTTGTCTTTTGATTCTGAAGTACACTTAGGGGTGAAGCCTCAAGAACTGAAAAGATGCTAACTTCTTTTATTTCCCAGTATACAAGCACTTCATAATTGTGATGAGGATGAATGTTCATTTACTTAATAGTATTTTTTAACATTTCCGTAGGTCTTTGGAAATCTTTGTCAGGGAGGTTAAGTGCTGTGGCTGCTAAAGGTTGACAGTGCAGAAATCTGCCACGTGTTTCTAGGAAACCTGATGGAGCCTTTCTCCTCTGTTTTACAGGGCTGCTATGAGTAAGAATTGACTTGATGGCAGTGGGTTCGTAATCCATAAATTCTAGTATATGGATTGTGTTGTTTGTTACATCTTGCTTAATTGAGCATTGTCAATCCTTATGTGTTAGGTTTTAGTTTCCAGTTATTTGCTTCAATCTGTGATTTTAAAATCACAAACTGGGAACCATTGATGGGTCATAAAATTGACTTGTGAATGATCAAGTAGAAAATAACTAGGGTAAATGTTAATACTGATTTTTGAGTAATACTAGTATTTTAATAGTACTGTTAGAAATGTGAAGTATTTTTCCTGTTGTGGGCTGTAGTAAAACTATTGTACAAATGAGTATTGTTGTTAGCTACCAGTGAGTCAACCCACATGATGATCCCCACAGACTCACCATGTACGGTATAACAGAATGCTGCCCACTTCTGTGCTATTCCTGGGATCAGGTGCAGATCAGACCATTGTGATCCATAGGGCTTTCATTGCCTGATTTTTCAGAAGTAAATAAGCGTTTTCTTCCCAGTCTGTCTTAGTCTGCAAGCTCCTTTTAGCCTTTTTTAGCATCAGTAACAGCATGCAAGCCTCCACTGAGGGATTAGTATCGGCTGTGTGTGGAATGGAATGGAAGGCAAGAATTCCCTGAATGAACCATCAGGGTTCCCATACGGTGAATAAGCCAGAAAGACCAAACGTGCTGCTATTGAGTTGATTCTGATTCACAGTGACTCTATAGGACAGAGTAGAACTGCTCCATAGAGGTCTAAAGGAGGTCCTGGCAGATTTGAACTGCCGACCTTTTGGTTGGCAGACGTGGCACTTAATCACTGTGCTACCAGGGTTCTCGTATAGCGAATAGTGTTGCTACAAACGCACTGGTTACTGTCTCTTTTGCTCTTCTCTCTTAAACACAACTTTTGGGCTATTTTAATACATGTGTAAAAAAAATTGAGCATTTAGTAGCTATTGGTATATATATATTGTCCTCTTGTTTTTTTAACGGTGTTACTTTGTAATTCTGTGTTTATGGCAGTTATCATATAGTTGTATTATAGTGTAAATTATAATTACAACATAACAAATACAATGGCAAATCGAGAAATGTGCAGAGTAAGCATGTTACACTCAACAAGATTAAAAAACAAATACATTTTAGAATGTTTGATGAGAATTCAACAGTGTTTTAGAAGAGAAAATTGGCCATGGGGTAAGAGTTGGGGAAGGTTAGGCTTATGAATGTTTAACTTCAGGTTTTCTTTTTAGAGACAATTGTCTGCATGTCTATGCCCTGAATCATCTATCTTTGTAGAATTCAAGAGGGTTCAAGTGTGGCAGATTTGGAAATCCATTGCTTCGCCTGTAATTTGGGCCAAGTTAATATTTTTATTTATTGTGCTTTAGGTGAAAGTTTACATTTCATTTTCTGATACAAAAACTTATACACACATTGTCATGTATCTGTAGTTGCTCTCCCTACAGTGTAACAACACATTCTCTTCACTGTGTATTTCCCCATGTCCATTTGTGGCGGTTATCACATAGTCGTATTATAGTGTAAATTATAATTACAGCAGGGTCGCCATGAGTCGGATCCAACTCAGCGGCGCTTGGCTAGTGTAAATATAATGGCAAATCAAGAGAAATGTACAAAATAAGCATGCTACACTCAACAAGATTAAAAAGCAAATATATCTTAGAATGTTTGATGAGAATTCAGCAGTGCTTTAAAAGAGGAAATTGGCCAGCTTCTGTCCCCTTCTGCCTTTTCATCTTCCCTCTGCACAGGTATTTTATGTCTTAGATGTTAAAAAAAGAAAAACAAACAGATCTACTGCCAATGAGTCGGTTCTGACTCAGTGACCCTAGAGATTGGAGTAGAACTGCCCTATAGAATTTCCAGGGAGCGCCTGGCAGATTTGAACTGCCGATCTTTTGGTTAGCACACATAGCACTTAACCCACGACACCACCAGGGTTTCCTTTATGTCTTACAATTGGGGCAAATTATTGAATTTAGCACCAGTTTTCATCTGTGTAAAATAAGAGATGAGGCTATTAAAGAGATGGTCTGAGTAATGGCCTTGTCTTATAAGGCTTTAAGTATGTTAGTTCTGTAGTAAATCTTTTCCTTTTTTTCTTATAGCTCCTTTAGCCCAATATATTGATGGTACAACTAGGAAAACTGAGAGACTAGGAGAATTTTGAGTATTAAATAGCAAAATTTCACTAAGATTTGACATCTTGTGTGGCTTCTGCAGTATTATGTATCTCTTCACTGAGGTGTGAACAAGTGTCTGGGATTAAGTGGTGAATAAGTTTTTTTTCCTTTAGGGACCATTCCTTTGGAAATAGAGGCAGAATTTCTGTGGAAATAGATTTGAATGCATTATGATGAAGAGTTTGGCTGAAATTCAGGTGCTAGTCATAGGTTATTTGCCCTCCGACAAAACCCACAGCTGTTGAGTTGATTCCAGCTCATGGTGACCCTGTAGAACAGATTAGAACTTGCCCTTTAGAGTTTTGAAGGAAGGCCTGGTGGATTTGAACTGCCATCCTTTAGGTCAGCAGCTGAAGCAGTTATTGACTATGGTACCAGGGTTTTTAAGGCTTTTTTAAGCCTTTTTTCCCCACAAATCAGGAGAAAATGGGCCCTTCATACAAGCTTACAGTCTGGTGTGAATTTCCTGTTAGTGTGTTTCTAAAAGGGTTTTAAGTAATTGTAGAACTTAATTAGCAAAACCAAACCAAATCCAATGACGTGGAGTCAATTCTGATTCTTAGTGACCTTACAGAACAGAGTAGAACTGCACCATAGGGTTTCTAAGGAGTACCTGTTGATTGATTCCAATCAATTTCTTCTTTTTAAAATTTTTTAAATTAATTACAGTAAAAGAATAAGATTTCTAACATCTATCAATTATCTCGTTTATGTTAAACTCTCAGCCCCCCACCCACCCATGTAGCCAATACAGTCATTTTCTTATGTGGATAATTCTCTTGTTAAGGTCTCATAAAAGAGGTCTCATACAAAATTTGTACTCTTGACACTGATTGATTTCACTCAGCATGATCTCTTCCAAATGAGACCATGTTAAGAGATGTTTTCTAAAACTGTCATTGTTTTTTATCATAGCATAGTGTTCCACTGAGTATGTGTACCACAGTTTGCTTATCCGTTCATCTGTTGATGGACATCGGGGTTCATTCCAACTTTTTGCTATTGTGGACTGTGCTGCAACAAACATTCGTGTACATTGGTCTGTTCATGTGAAAAACCTTTGTTTCTGAAGGATAAATTCCAAGCAGTGGAATTATAGGATCAAATGGCGTATCTATTTCCAGCTTTTCAAAGAAGCACCAGATTGTTGTTCTGATGAGGTTGTACCATTTTGCAATCCCACCAGCAGTGTGGGAGAGTTTCAGTTTCTCCACAGCCTCTCCAGCATTTGCTGTTTTGTGTTTTTTGGATCTTGGCCAATCTTATTGGAGTGAGATGGTGTCTCATTGTGGTTTTGATTTGAATTGCTTTACTAGCTAATGATCGTGAGCAATTCCGCATCTGTCTTTCAGCTGCCTGGATATCCTGTTTAGAGAAATGTCTGTCTCCTTCGCCCATTGATTAATTGGATTATTTATCCTTTTCTTGATATTTTGTAATACTTTATAGATTATGGAGATCAGACATTGATCTGACATATAGTTGCCAAATGTTTTCTCCCATTGTGTAGGTCGTCTTTTAATTCTTTTGATGAAGTCTTTGGATGAGCAAAAGTGTTTGGTTCTTAGTAGTTCCTATTTATCTATTTTCTTTTTTGCTGATCATGTTTTGTCAGATTTTGAAGTCTGTCTATATTGTGTATTAAAATTTCTGTTGTTGATCATATGTTATCTTTAATGAGCTTTATTGTTTTGGATTTTATATTGAGGGTTGCCATGAGTTGGATCCAATTCGATGGCGCTTGGCTTGGCATTTAGGTCTTTTATCCACTTTGAGTTGGTTTTTGTATAAGGTGGGCGATATGGGTCTTGTTTCAGTTTTCTGCAGATGGTGCCAGCACCATTTGTTAAAGAGACTCTTCTTACCCCAATTTAAAATCTTGGGGCCTTTGTCAAATATCACCTGTTCATAGAATGATGGTGGTGTTCTGGGGTCTCAGTTCTGTTTCTTTGATGTATCTGTCTCTTTTTATACCAGTACTAGGCTGTTTTGACAACTGTGGCAGTGTCTAAAGTCAGGTAGTGAAAGACCTCCCCGTAGAGGCCTTTCTTCTTCAGTAGTGCTTTGTTGATCTGGGCTTCTTGCCTTTCCAAAGAAAGTTGGTGACTTGTTTCTCCATCTCTTTAAAAAATGTCACTGGAATTTGTATTGGGATTGCATTATGTAAGTAGATTGCTTTGGGTAAAATAGACATTTTCACAATGTTGAGTCTTCCAATCCATGAGCAGGGTAGATTACTCCATTTATGCAAGTCTCTCTTAGTTCTTGTAGTTCTCTTTGTAAAAATGTGTTTTGTAAAGTTCTCTTTGTAATGGTGTATTATTTCTCTGGTTAGATTTATTTCTAGGCATTTTATGTTCTTAGGGGCTATGGTAAGTGGAATTGATTTGGTGATTTCTTTAATAATCTCACTGTTGGTATAAAGGAATCCTACTGATTTACTTTGTTTAGCTTGTATCCTGTTACTTTGTTAAACTCATCTGCTCCAATAGTTTACTTGTGGATTCTGTTGGATTCCCTGTATAAACAATCGTATCATCTGCAGATAGAGTGATTTTTACTTCTTCATTGCCAATACAGATGCACTTTATTTCTTTGTCTTGTCTAATTGCTCTGGCTAGAGCTTCTAGCACAGTGTTGAAATCAAATTCATGGTGAGCCCAAGAAATGGGCCTTTCACCGACCACAGTGTGGTGTATTTTGCATCTGGACTTGAAGGATTACCCTTCCAAAGTTGTTTTAACTCAAGAACTGAAGTCCAGCAACCATTGATTGCACCATACATTTGCTGACTGGGCTTTGGAGGAACTGGAAGTTGACCCTGTTTTTGGCTCAAAAATGTTTAATGATGAGGCCCTTTTCTGGATGGACGATTTTGTTAACAAACAAAACTGTTGCATTTGGAGCAATGAGAAGCTAATATGAGATTCAAAAACATCCACTTCATCCCCCCAAGAGTTGCCATTTGGTGTGGATTTTGGTCTGGCGGAATCACTGGCCCTTTTTCCAAGGTGAATGAGGAGAGGCTGTGACTGTCAGTGGTGAATGATATCAGACTGTTTCAGGGATGTTTTCTGTTAGCAACTCTACAGTAATGTTCTCTGTATTTTCACCTGTCATTCACTGCAGGAACTCCAATTATTAGTAGATTATTTTTCTTAAATAGAGTCCTACATGTTTCTGATTGCTTCTTCATTTTTTTTATTTCTTTTGTCTGATTTCTACTCTTAAATGCTGGTGTCCGTTGCTCTGTCCTCAAGATTACTAGTCTTGACTTTCCGTCTCCTGAATTCTGCTCTTTTGGCTTTGGATTGAATTGCCTAAATTCTGTAATTTTGTTACTGATGTGCTGTATTTCAGATCATTGATGTTCTGTTGGTTCAGATAGCTTGCTTTTCATCTTCTGCTGCTGCATTGTGTTTAATCTCTAGGAGGGCCCTGTATATAATTCTTTTGTACTCGACCTCTGATAGTTGGAGAAATGCTTCTTCATCTGGAACGTTTTTCAGTTCTTTATTTTGGAAGTTTTCCAGAGCCGCAGTGGCCTGCTTCTTTAAATGGTTAACAATAGGCTGTTGTCTACATGCCATCTAGAAGCTGTTCCATTTCTCTGGTGTTACTTCATCAGGAGCTGAGGTGTAGTTCTAAGAGGGGAGTTGATCTTCAGTCGACTCTGTGTACTCTGCTGACTGGCCCAAGGTGAACTCTCTAGAGTGGCAGGCTCTGCTTCCTGGCTTGCAAACACAGCACCTTATGGAGTCACTGGGGGCCCGTCAGCTGACTATGATGTGAATACTGAAGGGTGGAAGAGATCCTGCCGGGTCTCTCAGCAATTGGTTCTCCAGGTGGTCTTATTTAAAAGGGTATGTTACTTCTTAGTAGGAGCTGTCCAACAACTGCTCAAAACAGTCAGGTCCTCATGTATCGCAGGCCCCGTCTACCAGTTGACAACAAAAGTACCTCATAGGCTGTCCCTAGATGCTGCAGCCTTCCAAAATGGTGAGTCAGCAGGAGCTGTTTTTGAACCTCTTTCAAGATCTTACTCTTCCCTTCCACATGGATTGGACAGGTATATCAGACTCAACAGAGTGGAGATAACTGAAGGAGAACACAACAGTAGAGCTCAACATTGGAAGCTGCATCTTAGAAAGTAATCTACTGTTTGACAGATTGCCTAAAAATGAAACTAAACTGAACTAAAGCTGAAACAACAAACATTATTTTATACTGTATTTGATGGTCAGAAATTGAGGAGTGGTTTACCTGGGTGGTTCTGGGGGTGCAATACAGTTACCAGCTGGGCCTGCAATCATCTCAAGGCTGGGTCGGGCCTGAGAATGTGCTTTCAGGCTCACTCAGAGGGTTGTTGATGGGCTCAGTTGGTACTGGGCTATGATAACATTATTTCTGGCCCCATTTGGAAGGTGCTGTGGTGGCGATTTACCCGGAATTGTTTTCCACACGTGCCATCAAATGTACTTCAAGATAATAAAACTGTGTATCGTTTACACAACTTAATTAAGTTCACAAATAGGACACCCTTATTAAAAGATCCTTTAGCCTATGATCGAGAACCGATGCGGTTAAAGAAGTTTAAGCTGCACTAAAAGGAATGTTGGAAAGACAAGACTTAGAAATTGACATCTCAATTCCAATTGAGGTCTTTGAGAAAATGGGTACTTGTGGTAGAAGTGTTTGCAGGTCTGTGCCAGGAAATTTGGAGCATAGCTACCTGGTAAACAAAAGGGAAGAGATTGTATTTGTGCCTATTCCAAAGGGAGATGATCAAAGAGAGTGGAAATCACTGAACAGTATCATTAATATCACACTCAAGTGAAATTTTGCTATCAATAATTCAAAATGGTTGCAGCAGTACGTTGACATGGAATTGCCAGAAATTCAAGTCAGCACCAGAGGAGGATGTGGGATGACAGATATTGCCAATGTCTTGAGAATCTTCGCTGAAAGCAGGAACATTGGAAGATGTTTACCTGAAAGATGTTTACCTGTGTTTTATTGACTATGCTAAGGCATCTGACTATGGATCATAAGTTATGGATAACACTGAGAAGAATGGAAATTCCAGACTTTTTAATGTGGTCACGTGGAACCTGTATATAGAGCAAGAGGTAGTCATTTGAGCAGAACAGGGGACTGCTGAGTGGTTTAAAATCAGGGAAGGTGTGCATCACAGTTGTATCCTTTTACCATATGCAGTCAGTCTGTTTGCTGAGCAAATAATCTGAGAAGCTGGGCTTCGAAAAATGGGCCGTCAAGATTGGAAGAAGACTCATAAACTGTAATAGGCAGATGGGACAACCTTGTTGAGAAGGGTGAGGAGGACTTGAAGAACTTGATGATCAAGGGCAGCAGTCTTCAGTATGGAACATACCTGGTCACGGATTGATTTGTGTTCCCCAAAAGTCTGGAGCACTTTAGCTAGGTCATTATTTCTGGTTTGTATTCTCTTTCTCCATTTTATAAATTCTGCCTTCATGATGTTAATGAGGGTAGATGGGCAGCAGTCATGTTGTGGAGGGAGCAGGGCTCATTGTGTAAGAGTGCCTTATGCTTTGAGGTAGTCTTTTGAGATATAAAGCAAAGAAGCCAGCAGAGAGATTTGGGGACTTCATACCACCAAGAAGCATTACTGGTAGCTAAGCACCCAAGGGACAAGGGTTCTCTGAAGCTTCCAGTCAAGGCAAAGATGGACAACAAAGACATTCCTCTAGATCCAGCAAAGAAACCCTTCCCTTGAAGCCGAAACCCTGAATTTGGACCTTTAGCCTCTGGACTGGGACAAAAGAGTTTCCTTTTAACCCATCCACTTTTTGGTGTTTCTGTTAAAGCAGCGCTAGATGAGTAAGACACAGCTTTAGATGAAAATCCATGCAACTGGACTGATAAGCAGCATCATTATGAACTGAGAAAAGACTGAAGTTGTAAAAGATTTCATCTTACTTGGGTCTGCAGTCAACACCCATGGAAGCAGTCAAGGAATTAAAGAACATTTCATCTTGTATTAGGGAAATATGCTGCAAAAGCTATCTTGAAAGTGTTAAAGCAAAGACGTCACTTTGAGAGATAAAGGTGTACCTGACTCAAGCCATGGCATTTTCAGCTGCCTCCTGTGCAAGTGAAAGCTAGATAGTGAATCAGAAAGACCAAAGAAGAATTCATACCTTTAAATTAAGATGCTGGTGAAGAATATTGAGTATACTGTGGACTGCCAGAAGAATGGCAGTATAATCAGAACATTCCTTAGAAGTGAAGCTGGTGAGATTCACTTCATGTGCTTCAAGGGACCATTTGCTGGGAAGAGTAAGGCAGAAGGATGGCAAAAGAGAGGACGACGCTCAGTGCAGTGAGTTGACCCAGTGGATGCAACAGTGGGCTGAAGCATGGCAATGATGTGAAGATGTTGCAAGCTTGGGCAGTGCTTTGTTCTGTTGCTTATAGGGTGAATATGAATTGGATCTGACTCAGTGGCCCTTAACAACAGCAGCAATTACAGAACATTTTCATTACCATGTAAGTAAACATTATACCTGTTAGGGGCCATTCTGTCCCCTGTTCCCGAGTCCTGGACAACCAGTAATGTACTTTTTGTCTCGATGGATTTGTCTATCCTGGACATTTCATGTGAATGGAATAAAAGCGTGACATTTTGTGTCTTTGTTTCCCTTGATAGTGTACACAGTTTGTTGGCATGGTAACAAACAGTACTTCGTTCCTTTTTTTGACTGAACAATAAATAACCCATGGTGTGGATATGCCACATTTTGTTTATGTATTCACCACATTTTGGTAGTTGAGTTAACACTGGTAGGAACATTAGTGTGTAAGTTTTTGTGTGAGCACCTGTTGTCAGTTCTTGTCCATATGTACCTGGAGGTGGGTTTCTGGGTCGTATAATTACTTTTTAACTTTTTTGAGGAATTGCTAAACAATTTTCCAAAGCAGTAGCACCATTTTAGATTCTCACCATCAGTGTGTGAGGATTCCATTTCGTATACATCTTGACCAACACTTGGGTGATGTGTGGTTTTGGTTATAACCATCCGACTGGATGTGAATTAGTATCCCATTGTGATTTTGCTTTGCATTTCCCTAGTGGCTGATGATGTTGAGCATCTTTGCATATGAGCCATAGGTTTGGAGAACAGTTAAAGTTTTTTGCCCTTCTATAAATTTGTCTTAGTTTATTTTTATGTGTAAGGTGAGATAGGAGTCTGAATTCATTCTTTTTATGTGGCTAGCCAGTTGTCCCAGTACTATTTATTGAAAAAACTGTTCTTTCTCCATTGAATTATCTTGGCAGCCTTGTTAAAAATCAGCTGATTATAGGTGTTTGGGTTTATTTATGGGTTCTCAATTGTATTACATTGATTTGAGTCACAGTGTGCTTGATTATGTGTTTTGATTACAAAGTCACTACAGTATAAATTTTTTGGACATTAAATTGTAAAAAAAAAAAAAAAAAGCTCCCCAAAATCTTATTGCCATAGAGTTTATTTTGACTCATGGAGACACCCTATGTGTTATAGAATTGCTCCATTGAATTTTCTAGGCAGTAATCTTAACAGCAGGAGATGACCAGGCCTTTGGTCTGAGGTACCACTGCCTAGGTTCACAGCAGCAGCCCTTAGGCTAGTTGAGTACAAGCTGTTTACACCAGTAGCTACCTCTTCAGTATAAGTTGGTAAGTTTGAAATGGGTATTAAATATGGTTTAGCTTAATATGGATTTTACTATTTAATAGCTGGTCGTATTGCTTAGTTCTTGGTCCCTTTGTTCTCTGTATTTTTATGAGGTGCTGTCAACTCAGTTGTGATGCATAGTGACTACATGCAGAACAGAATATTGCCTGGCTTTGTGCCATCCTCACAGTCATCATGCCTGAACCCATTGTTAAAGCTGCTGTGTCAGTTTTACCTCATTGAGGACTGTCTTCCACCAACTGTCTTATTTTACCAAGTGTGATGTCCTTCAGGGTTTGGTTCCCCTGATAAACATATCCAATGTATGATCCCCAGAGTACCGTTCTAACTACAGGAAGTTATCCTGGACCTGACTGAGATCCATTTATGTTTGGTACTCTTAAATAAGACCACTTGGCGTTTACTGGCATCAGATAAATAGCAGGTTATTTCAAGAATTAGTTTTTCTTTGTCTGTTATTCTTGATAGGAGTTCTTTCTTGGTGCAAAGGGTTAAACATCAAACATTCCACTAGTGGCCAAATTCACCAAGAGGTACCTGGGAAGACAAGCCTGGTGGTGAACAGCTTCTGAAAGATTACAGCCTTGAAAATGCCTATGGATGTTTCTACTCTGCACACATGAGTTCACCATGAGTCAGAATTGGCTCCATAGAAACTAAACATAACAGTGTTTCTTGATAACAAAAAGGTGTTATGCCTTTGTGCATTAGTACATTTAAAGTAGATTCTGCATGATGTGCAGGAATTGTAGGTTTTGATGTTGCTAATTTTCATTATTCATTGCTAGTCATCATAAGCTGTTGTGTTTCTTGGCAGTGGCCTTTTTGGTTTCTTAAACAATAAGGATTTCATGACATCTTGATTTGTGTGTAGTTGCTATGGTAAGTTATTTATGAATCTTGTAGATTTAGATAACTAAATATTTAAAGTAATATTAACCAAGTATAGGAACAAAAAGTACAACATTGTATGTACCTGCAATTTAGAGTACTGTTTTTTTGAGGTTTGTGTAAAAATGTTTTTGTTAAACTTCATGTTGAGTGAGATGAAGTGAATGAAAGTGGTGTCTAATATTATGTTTCCTTTAATCACACAGGGGAGCAAGGATTACCAAGGAGAAAGCCTTCTGTGGTGCTCAGCTGGTGGTTCCTTTGCAGCGTTCGTCCTTGAAGTTTGCAGCGTTCATCCTTGAAGTTCTCTTCACTGCGGGATGAGGTAGTAGGTTGTATAGTTTTAGGGTCACACCCACCACTGGGAGATAACTATACAATCTACTGTCTTTCCTAACGTGATAGAAAAGTCTGCATCCAGGCTGCCTTATTGAAAGTTGATGATGACTTGTACAATATTTAAGATTAACTTGTGCTGTACAGATTAATTTATAGTGTATGAGTTAATTTTTTATTCATCTACAGATAGAAAATCAAATCTTCAGCTAGTAGACTATAGGAGTGAGAATATTTTTTGCTTATCTCATTTCTTTACACACTATAATAAGTATATATTTTATTTTGATTAATGATAACTTTTTGTTGAATTGTCTTTCCAAAGAGATCGTGTTCTCCATTCCAGAAGAAAAGATTGCTCTATCAGAGTGAGGTAGTAGATTGTATAGTTGTGGGGTAGCGATTTTACCCTATTAAGGAGATAACTATACAATCTATTGCCTTCCCTGAGGAGTAGACTTGCTGCTGCGTTATTTTGTTCTTACATAAGTAATACTGGAAATTAATTTAGACATTCTTTTGTATGTATAGTTTACATTAACGTTGGTTGCCAATTTTCTTCAAGTGTAGAATACCTACAGTAGGTATAATGATCTTGCATTTCTAATTATCCAGTGTGATATATTTCCGAATTTGAAATTTAGTACAACACCCCAAAAGATGGAATAAGGAAGTACCCTACAGGAAATCTATTAGGACCAGCCTCTTTGGGATCATAAATAGGTTCACTGCCCTACATCCTGGTAGACATGTCCATGGTGAGGTCCTGTGGTTGATAATGGTCAGTAACAGTCTGAAGGGCATTACCTGAGCCTAAATAGAATCAGGTTGATAGTGAGGCATTTGTGATTTTTGATGACCTTGTGGAATGATGTGACTACTGCTTTGTTGTGATTTGGACATTAACTTTCTAACCTGGCATGGGAGAGAGGGGTTCTAGGTTTTTACCCTTGCTCCATGGTGTAAGTCACTTAAGACTCAGCTTTGCCTCCAAAACCTATAGTGATCCTTCTTTCACAATGGAGAATCAACTGTGCTTCTTTGCTTGTTGTTTTTTGAAAAAGTAAAAGATCCACCTGCAAGAAAACTGAAACAAGATTCATGTCTCACGCCTTACAAAAAAACTTAACTCAGAATGGATCAAAGACCTAATGTAAAAGATAAATTGGTAAAGATTATGGAAGAAAAAGTAGGGACAATGTAAAAGGTAAATTGATAAAGATTATGGAAGAAAAAGTAGGGACAGCAGTGAAAGTTCTAATACATAGCTTAAACAGAGCATGAAATCTTAGTGTGCAAACAGCAGAAGAGAAAATAAATAAATGGAAACTGCTGAAAATATTTAATGCTCATCCACAGATTATCAAGAGAATAGAAAGATTGCCTGTGGACTGGGAAAACATTTGGCAACCACATTTCTGATTAATGTCTGATTTCCAGAATCTACAAGGTACTGCAAGATACCAACAGTAAAAAGACAAATAACCCAGTTAAGCAGTGGGCAAAGGATATGGACAGATACTTCTTTGGAGAAGACATCTAGGCAGC
The DNA here is from genome assembly GCA_028571685.1 of Heterohyrax brucei. NCBI lineage: Eukaryota > Metazoa > Chordata > Mammalia > Hyracoidea > Procaviidae > Heterohyrax > Heterohyrax brucei. The sequence continues at coordinate 136,950,190 of CM053150.1, forward strand.
CAAAAGACACATGAGGAAATGCTCACAATCATTAGCCTTTAGAGGAATCCAAATCAAAACTACAATGAGATACCACCTTACCTCAACAGGGCTGGCACTAATCCAAAAGAATCACCAAACAACAAATTTTGGAGAGGCTATGGAGAAGTTGGAACTTTACTGCACTGCTGGTGGGAATATGAAATGAAGCAACCTCTTTGGAAAGCAATTTGATGCTTTCTTAAAAAGCTAGAAATAGAAATACTGTATGACCCAGCAGTCCCGCTTCTTGGATTATATCCTAGAGAAATAAGGACACAGATACATGAACACAAATGTTTACTGTAGCACTCCCTGTAATAGCAAAAATACAGAATCAGCCTAGGTGTCCGTCAACAGATAGATGGATAAACTGTGGTGTGTGTACAAAATAGAACACTGTGCAGTGATAAATAACAATGATTTTATGAAATAACCTGGAATCAACTGAAAGACTATGCAGAGTGAAATCAGTCAGCTGCAAAAGGACAAATACTGTATGAGACCACTATTTTGAGGACTTAAAAGACTTAAACACAGAAGTTACTGTTTGATAACTACAAGGGTTGGTGGGGGAGGGAGCAGGTTATTAAACAGACTGTATGAATTTTGGTTAGGTGAAAGCAGTGCCAACACACAGTAGAAGGCACGTCAGCATAATTCGACTACCCCATAAACTAAAAGGTTTTCTAAATTGAAGCAGACATTTGAAAGGACAGTAGCAGGGACAGGGTTCTGAGGACCATGCTTTCAGGGAACATCGAGGTCAGTTGGCATAACTAGCCTTTCTCTAACAGTCTTCTGTATTGTATATTGGTGAGTGGCATCTGGGCTCTTACAAGCCACAAGCTGCCATCTGAGGAAAATCAGTTGGTCCCAACCCACCTGGAAAAGATGACAACGGAGAACATGAAAGACCTCGAGGAAAGATGAGCCTGGGAGACAGAAGGGCCCATATAACAAGGGAGACTACATCTACATGAGACCAGAACTAGATAGTTTTCAGCCATCACCAAAAACAGCTCTGATAACGGATACAGTGTAAATATCCCTGATGTAGTATGAGAAAAAGGTGTGCAGATCCAGAACTCTTGTTAAAAGACCAAGAATTGATGGTCCAGCAACCTAGAAGGTCCCCTGAGAGCATGGACCCTAGACTTAATGCTAGCCCAGAAAAGAAGCCAACGCTTCAGAGAAAGAATTGCATGGATTTGCGGTCACAGGGTGATGCACGTGTGTGTACTTTATGTTTTAATATATACATCGGGTTGCCCTACTGGTTTCTTTTTAGCTAGAAGAGGAGAGGGTGGAGAGTCAGGGGAAGTGTTGGTTGGGTAGATATTGAAAGTAAGGAAAGAAGCAGAAGAGTGCTGTCACAGGTTGAAGAGAGTAGATAGAGTTGCAGAGAGGTGGGTACTGAGGCTTTTTGTGGAAGACTGACTTACAAACTTGCACTTAATCACAAACGAAAAACTTCTTAAATGGAAAGAATAGTGCTAGAAAGGGCTTATTGAGTTTTATTATCCACGAAGCCAGTGTTACAGCTTTCTTTCAGAGACCAAATCATATACTACCTTAGACTTTACAACAAGCAAAGAGTAAAACTCTGTCGTAAGGGTCTGCTGTTTGAAGTATTTTGAGGGAAGAGGCTAATTGAGGAAATCAGAGGCAGGTCATTTGTTCCCAAATGTTTCCATTTACTCTGAATTTTAATTTGAAAGGTAACAGAGTATAGTCCCTGGAGAAGGATATCATGCTTGGTGAAGTTAGACGGTGAGCAAGATAGACAGTCAACTGGATGGATTGACACGGCTGGCTGCAGTGATGGGATCAAACATAGCAATGATTCTGCAGAAACAGGCATTGTTGTACATAGAGTTGCTATGAGTTGAAACAAATTGAAGGGTACCTATAAAGAATTTAGAGAGAGAATCCCTTCTGTCACCTCAACCTTAGTAACCACTAGTGAGCATCAGTTTCAGTTTATTTACCTGTTCTAGCATAAAAGTGGAAACCCTGGTAGCTAACCAAAAGGTCAACAGTTTAAATCCATCAGGTGCTCATTGGAAGCTGTGGGACAGTTCTGCTTTGTCCTGTAGGTTTGCTGTGAGTCGTAGTTGACTCAGTAACAGCTTTATCACAGAAGTGAGAACGTACAATGTTTTTCTGTGATCGTTTATTTCATGTAACGTGATGTCCTCGACATTGATCCATGTTCATTGATGTTCTGGGAACTCATATCTCTTTGTTGCTATGTAGTATTCCATTTTATGTTTATAGCACATTTTACTTTTCTACTCATGTATTCATGGGCACTAAGGTTGTTTCCATGTGTTTGCCATTGAGTAGTGCTGCAGTGAACTTACCTAGTGCTATAGAGTTGATTCTGAATTGGTGATCCCCTATGGTGTCTGGGACTGTACATGTCTTTGGAAGCCGAGTGCCACATCTTTCTCCAACACGGCCACTGGTGGTTTTGAACTAGTGATCTTCCAGTTAGCATATGTGTATATATCTGTTCTTACCACTCTTAGGTCCTTAGGACATGTACCTATCAGTACAGCACCTCTGCCACTAGCATTTTGAAGATTATTTTCTACAACAGTTATACTATTTTGTTTCCACCAGGTCTCAAGGGGTTCTGGTTTCTCACATTCCCTCCAACACTTGAATTTCCTGTTTTATTATCTGGGAAATGTTGTCATAGTGGCAGTCAAGTGGAATCTCATTGTGAGTTTTTGTAATTGTACTTTAGATGAAGGTTTAGGAAACACAGTGGTTTGTTATTAAAATAGTAAGTACGCATATTATTTTCTGATATTGTTTAACAACCCCTTAACAGGTCAACATTATATGTTCTCAGTGTTTGCTTTCTTATTACCAGCTTTTCTTTTTCTTCCTACCTTCTAGTCCTTGCCCTGGGCTGGTATGTCCTGTTAGTCTCACTTAATGGGTCTGTAGAGTGTTTGGCTGAAGGGTGAACCTCACTAGTGCCTTCACTAGTGAGCTGAAAGGGTTTGGAGGCCATACCGGGATTTTCCTGTCTCTGTCAGGCCAGCAAGTCTGGTCTTTTGTGTTTGTTATGGAGATTGAGTGAAAGCCTACAGTCCAGTTTCAATTAGCATGCTGGCCTGTCTGCAATGTCTTCTGCTCTCCTTGCTTGGTGACAGCACACTCCTCCTCTCTGTTCTGTACATGTCATATCCTCTTAACAATCTCCTGTAAAACTATCTAATCTAGAAGCAACCCTCTCCATCACCTCCCTTTCTTGTCTTCTGTACAAGAGTGTTTTTAACTCCTTATAGTAGGGGTCTCATACAGTATTTGTCCTTGTAACACTGATTTCACACAACATAATGTCTTCCAGTTGAAACCAGGTTAACAGATGCTTCCTGAAATCGTCATTGTTCTTTATCATTGCATAGTGTTCCGTTGAGTATATATACCGTGTTTTGTTTATCCATTTGTCTGTTGTTGGCATCTGGGTTGATTCCATCTTTTTGCTGTTGTGGATTGTGTTATATCTATTTCCAGTTTTTTGAGGAAGCGCCCGATTGCTTTCCAGAAAGGTTGTGCCGTTTTGGAATCCCACCAGCAGTGTAGGAGAGTTTGTTGTCTCCACAGCCTCTCCAGCCATTTGTTTGTGTTTTTTGGATCCTGACCAACCTCATTGGGGTGAGATGGTATGTATTTGTCATTTTGATTTCGATTTCTTTAATTGTTAATGATCGTGAGCATTTCTGCATGCCTCTTTTGACTGCTTGGATATCCTCTTCACAGAAGTGTTCATCTCCTCTGCCCGATGCTTAATTGAGTTATTTATCCTTTTCCTTGTGATAGTTTGCAGTGTCTTGTAGATTGTAGAGATCATACGTCAGTCTGACATTTGTTTGCCAGATAGTTTTTCCCGTTCTGTTAGTGGTCTTTTCATTCTTTTGATAAAAGTCTTCGGATAAGCAAGTGTTTGATTCTCAGTAATTCCTATTTATCTATTCTCTGTTGATTGTCCTTTGTCAGATTTTGAGGTCTGTCTGCATTGTGTAGTAAAACTTCCATTGTTGATCCTAGTTTTTTCTTGGATATCTTTATCATTTTAGGTTTGATATTTAGGTCTCTTACCCAGTTTGAGTTGGTTTTTGTGTAAGGTGTCAGATATGGGTCATGTTTCAGTTTCTCGCAGATGGATATCCACTTTTGCTAGCACCATTTGTTAAAGAAAGAGACTGTTTTTACTCCGGTTTATAGTCTTAGGGCCTTTGTCAAGTATCAACTGTTCTTAAGAGGATGGTGGCATCTCTGGGGTGTCAACTCTATTTCATTGGTCTATATGTTTCTTTTTGTAAAAGTACCAGGCTGTTTTGACTACTGTGGCAGTGTAAGAAGTGCTAAAGTTAGGTAGTGGGAGGCCTCCCTGAGTGTTCTTCAGTAGTGCATTACTTATCAGGGGTTTCTTCCCCTTCCAAAGTTGGTGCTTTGTTTCTCCATCATTAAAAAAATGGCACTGTAATTTGTATTGGGATTGCATTGTATATGTCGATGATTTTGGGTACAATAGCCATTTTCACAATGTCAAGTCTTCTATCTATGAGCAGGATAGGTTTTTCCATTTATGTAAGTCTTAGTTTCTTGTAATAGGGTCTTGTAGTTCTCTTTGTATAGGTCTGTCATTTTTCTAGTTAGATTTATGCCTACATATTTTGTCTTCTTGGGGGCTATAGTAAGTGGTATTCGTTTGATGATTTCTTCTTGAGTGATACCTTTGTTAGTATAAAGGAATTCTATTGATTTTTTATGTTTATGTTATATTTTGATAGTTTGTTGAACTCTTCTATTAGTTTGAATAGTTTACTTAGGGATTCTATGGGATTCTTGTTGTATACAATCATATCATCTGCAAATAGAGAAATTTTTATTTCTTTGTTGCTGATGTAGATGCCCTTTTTTCCTTTGTCTTGTCTCATTACTCTGGCCGGAACTTCTAGTACAGTGTTGAATAGGAGAGGTCAGAGTGGGCATCCTTGTCTAGTTCCTGTTTTCAGATGGGGTTCTTTCAGTCTGTCTCCATTCAGGATGATGTAAGTGGTTAGCTTTGTGTAGATGGCCCTTCTTCCACTGAGAAATTTTCCTTCTGTTTGTATTTCGCTGAGAGTTTTTAGCATGAATGGGTGTTTAACTTTGTCAAATGCCTTTTGTGCATCAATTGGTAAGATCAGGTGATTCTTATCTTTTGTGTTGTTGATGTGGTTGATCACATTAATTATGTTTTTCATGTTGAACCAGCCTTGTATCCCTGGTATGAATCTGACTTGGTCATGATGAATTGTTTTCATATGTTGTTGAATTCTTTTGGCAAGGATTTCATTGAAGAGTTTTGTAGCTAGGTTCATGAGTGATACTGGTCTGTAGTTCTCCTTTTTTGTTGGATCTTTCCCTGGCTTTGATATCAGAGTTACACTGGCTTTATAGAATGAATTTGGGAGTTTTCCATCCTTTTCCATTCTGTGAAATAGTCTCAGTAGTATTGGGGTTGGGGTTAACTCTTCTCTAAAAGCATGGTAGTATTCTGCAGTGAAGCCATCTGGGCCAGAGGTTTTTTTGGTTGGTAGTTTTTTGATGACTTCATCAGTCTCTTCCATTGTGATGGGTTTATTAAATTGTTCTGCTTCTTGTGATGATTTCAGTAGGTGATATGATCACTGGATTCCTTCTGTTAATATTATGGCTTTGGTTGAGTTTTGTGCTTTCTGTAACTAAGTACATTTCTGGATGTTGGTTTCCTGCATTGTCTTCTTTAATATAGACTTAATGGTTTTGTTTTCTTAAGCCAAGAGCTTCTTTTGATGTTTGTGGTAGCTTTGGTTTGGTTTTTACTTAGTTTCTTAGTTTCTGTTTATCTTGAAATGTCTTAATTTCATTTTCATATTTGAAAGAAATTTTTGAAGTATATTTAATTCTTGGTTGGAAGTGTTTCTCCTTCAAGGCTTTGAATGTGTCATCCCACTGGCTCTGTGTCAGTATCATTTTTGCCAAGAATTCAGATGAAAGCCTACAGGGCTTCCATCTGAACATGACATTTGCTTTGAGTCTTGCTGTCTTTAAGAGTTTCTGTGTTATGTTTGATTTTGTTAAGCTTAATTATAATACGTCTTTTGGGGTCAATTTTATGTGGTGTTCGATATGCATCTTGGATGTCTATGTTCTCTTCTTTCATAATTTCAGGGAAGTTTCCTGTCAGTACTTCAACAGCAATACTCTGTGTTCTCAGGTATCCCTCCCTGTTCAGGAACTCCAGTTAATTGTAGACTGTTTCTCTTGATGAGTTCCATGTGTTTCTTAATGCTTCTTCATTTTTCTTGTTTGTTTTCTCTGATTTCTCCTCATATATGCTGGTATCAGTGGCTGTCTTCAGATTCGGGAAGTCTGGTTTCCAGTTGTTCAATTCTGCTCTTTTGGCTTTGAATTGAATTGTGTAATTCTGTAATTTTGGTATTGATCTGTTGGATTTCAGAATGCTGACGTTCCATCAGTTCAAAATACGATTGAACAACTTGTTAATTTTTCATTTTGCTGTGCTGCATTTTGTATGATTTCTAGGAGGGCTGTATGTGTAATTCGTTTGTACTTCTACTTGGATAGTTTTAGAGAAGCTTTATCTAGGAAGTTCTTTTAGTCTTTATTTTGGAAGTTTTCTGTATCCTTGGATAAATGTTTTGTTTAAGTGCTTCTTTAAGATCTGTTGCTTTCTGGACATCCATATGCTGTTTATTGTCTCTAGAGTTGTCTTAGCAAGAGTTGTGGCACAATTCTGAGAAGGAAGTTGATCAGCCGCTGCCTCTAGGAACTCCAGTGAGTGGGCCCAGTCTAATCTCTGGGGTAACATGCTCCAACTCCTAGTTGGCAAAGACACGGCCCTACTTACGGATTCACTGGTGGGTCTTCAGCTGACCCTGTGAAGTGGATTAGGAAAGGCTGGAAGAAATGTCATCGGGCTGCACTGCAGTTATTTTTCTAGATAGCCTTATTTTAAAAAGATAAAAGCCATCTAACTGCTTCCAAAATCAGTCAGGCTGTCAGATGTGGTAAGTCTGGCTGACAGTGTAGGGCCGGCGTCAGCTGTGATATAGGTGAAAGTTGGACAGGCTACTGGTCTGCTGTCATCCCCTTGGAGGCCCCTCCCTTAAGGCTACACTGTGCTAAACACAGCTTTTCTGGTGGCAAAGCTCTCCCCAGACTCAGACTGCCTCCCAGTATGGGAATTTGCCCCTGCTGAGGTCTCCAGTTGTGTATTTCTGCCTCCCAGTCAAAGAAGATGGTATCCCGGTGAATCTGTCCTGCCCCCACCAAATAGCAGAAACTGTGGGGGAGGGAGGTCTGAAAAGAGAGGGTGCGGAGGCTGTGGTGCTCTGAGTCTGGAGCTGTGGTCTCAAAAAGTAGCTGTTCCACCCACTGAACACCTTAGCACTCGGGGCCCACATAGCTGATGTTTCAGCTAGTCCCATGCCTGAGGCCAACAAAAAGAAAAAAAGGTAAAAACACCAGTTACCTTCAGTCCGCAGTAGCCAGCCAGTTCAGCCAGAGCAGGGCTCTGACAAAGATGAGAAGTTTCCTGTTCAGTAGCATGCAATCCAGGCAGCCTTGTGCCGTGTCCTAGGGCTCACTAGGTGCCCAGAAAGCTCCATTTAATTATCAGTGCAGTTCTTAGTTTTCTGAGGGAGTTAAGGAGATGTGTATCTAGTCCTCCGTCTTCACTGCTCCAAGTCTGGTTTTTTTTGAGTTAGAATTTTATGTTTCTCAAGCTCTGTCTGTTACCCCCTACAGTGTTGGAACAGTTCATGGTGGCTAGGCAATGTTTAGCATGTACTGGACTTGTGGAGGACATTGTATTTGTGGTTCATTATTCCTCTGGACTAGTTTTTCCCTTTTATCTTTAATTTTCTTCATTCTTTGTTGCTCTTGGAGGGGTAAGACTAGTAGAGTGTCTTAGATGGTGGGTGACAGGCATTTAAGTCCTCAGATGCTGCTCACTGAAGTAGAATGTAAAACCTTTTTCTTACAGGCTGTGTTATCCCAGTTGAGCTAGCTGTTCCCTGAGACTGTGGTCCCTGTACCCCTCAGCCCAGCATTTCTGGCCTTCTGGGAGTTTAGATATGCTGCAGCTTTTAGGACCTTGCCATGTAGAAGTTGTGCTGACTTTCCAACTGGTCTCTTGTTCTTTGCATAACCACCTCTCCTCCCTGCTGAGCATCGAAGCTTGTTTCTTTTTATGTGTCAACTGTTTCGTGAATTCTTACAGTAGTGGCCTGACTCAGTATTTGTCCTTCTGTGATTGTAATCAGCATAGTGCCCTATAGTTGCTTCTATGTTCAGAGATAACATCCAGTTTTCTAGTACCATTCATTAAAGACTGTCTTTGTCTTGTCAGTTTGATAGACTTTGGGGTCTTGTCAAAGATCAGGTAACCATAGGTGGATGGATTCACACTTGATTTCGCAGTTCTCTTCCATTGATCCGTGTATCTGTTGTACCAGTCCCAGGTGTCTGTGTTTCTAAGATGTGTCTGTTAGAAAAAGCATCTTGATAGTTCCTGTATTTTCATCCTTTCTGAAATTCTGTCTCTTTCTGGGTACATTTAGGTGACAATGTACATTAATGTACAATAAATGTACAATAAATGTACAATAAATACATTCAGTGTATTTATTGATTGATGTGAGTTTTATTTCTGTCATCTTGTAGTGCCTTTTTAACATGGTGCAGACATTTTCATTGTTCCTTGTACTATTCTGTGCTGAGAGTTTGTTTTGTGAACTCCCTTTTCATTTTTTGTAGAACTTGTTTTTATTGTGCTTTTATGTTTTCTGTCTTTATTTGATGAGTAGAATTGTTATCTTTCTGTTTTAGTTAGCTGGTGCTGCTCTGACAGAAACACCACAAAGTGGATGGCTTTAACAAAGGAAAGTTTATTCTTACACAGTCCAATAGGCTATAAATCCAAATTCAGTATGTTCACTCCAGGGGAAGGCTTCTTTCTTTGTCGGCTCTGGAGGAAAGTCCGGTATTGCATCACTTTTTGTCCAGGGAGCGTCTTGGCACAGAAACCTTAGGTCTGAAGGACAAGCTCTTTTCCCTGTGCTGCTGGCTTGATGGTGTGAGGTTCTCAGTTCTCTGCATGCGTCCCTTTCCTTTTCTGTCTCACAGGATGAAAGGAGTAAGACAAGCCACACTACAGGGGAACTGCCTTTACAGTGGAGCAGGGAGGTGATCTTCTGAAGGGATTTAAAGTCCCGCCCTAATCCTTTACCATACAGTACAGAAAAATCAGAAAGTGGAGGACAGTTGTAGAATACAGGGAATCATGGCCCAGCCACATGGCTACACCTGTTTTTAGGGGGACACAGTTCAGTCCATGACACTTGGCTTTAGTTATGTTGAAATTTATTTGTATCTTCCTAGGTTTGAACCAGTGTATATTACTTGGTATTGTCTTGCTTTCCACTCCAATGGAAAGTTCTGTTTCCTACATTGTTTATTCTTTTTTTCATTGTTTGGACAATGTTGTTGTTTACAGATTAACGTCTCTGGTTCCCTGTAAAAAATGTTTTGGTTTTGGATTGTCCTCGAGAGTTCATTTTCTAGGGTGATATATGCTTAGTATAATTTTGAGTCATTGATTTAGGCTGTGGTCTGATGTTGTTTGTTTGTTCTTGGACTATAGGATTCCTTTTAATAATTTTTGTAAAACTTGATTTAGCTTTACATATTCCCTTATTTTCTGTTCATCAGGAAATGTCCAGTTTCACTAGTATATTTCAGCAAGAGTTTTGCAGGATGTAGTATTCATTGTTGGCAGTTTTTAGCTTTCAGGGTTTTTTGTATGTCTTCCCATAGCCACGCTGCCTGCATCATTTCTGCTACAGAATGAAGCTCAGTTTTAATGTTTCTCTTTTTTGTGTTACTTTTTTTTTTCCCTCTCAAACTGCTCTCAGAATGTTTTCTTTGTCTTTGGTTTTAGTGAGTGAGTATAATATGCCTTGGTGATTTTCTTTCAGGGTCTGTCTTATGTGGAGTTGCTTGAGCATCTTAAGTGTTCAGCATTTCATCTTTCATGATGTCAGGGAAGTTTTCTGTCAGCAGTTCTTCAGTGATCTCTGTGGTTTCCTTTTTCTTCCAGTGTTCTGGAACTTTGATCACTTGCACATTTTTACTTTGATGTATCCCTTTAATAATTCTGAGAGTTCTTTGTTTTACTTCATTCTTCTGATTTTTTTTCTCAGTTGTGTTAAAGTGTTTGTCTTCAGTTTTTCTGATTGTCTACTATCATTTCAGATCTGCTGTACAGCCCTTTTGTGACACTATGCATTTCTGAAATCTTAACTTCTCTTTCAAAATTCTACTTGTTTTTGTGTTATTTCAAGTTGTAACTTTATTTTGGCATTTTGTCCCCATAATATATTCCTGAATGCTTGCATGAATTTGTTTTTTCCATGAGTTTATCTGTTGTTTTCCTCATGTTTGTTTCTTGCTTCAGCTTCTCAATAGCTCTGTGAAGTCCCTCTGAGGTAGTTATAGTATCTTTCCTCTTAATGGAAGATCATCTAGTGTTTTATTTTGGATACCTGCTAAGAACCATGCTGTCCTGTTTTGGTATTGTGGTGTCTCTTGGCTGGCTTGGCCATTTAGTAGTTATTTTGTTTTCTGATTGTAGATTGCTTTGTTTGTCCTGCTTTTTTGTTTATTTGATAATGTAAGAGCAGACAGGCTATGTGTCCTTTGTTAGCTCATCTGTGGTCATGATATTTTTTTACCTTCTTATCCAGTGAACAGGATGAGTTGCTGAGTTACCATGCAGCAGGGTAGATTCAGCTGAATGGAAGAGGATGGGGCTTTGGCTGTTTGGGGTCTCTTGTTTTTCCATGGAAACCTCAGTTTCATAATGGTTCAGTGCTGCAGCTTCTAGCCCAAAGGTTGGTAGTTTGATTACATCACATGCTTCTTGGGAACTGTGAAGGCAGTTGTGCTGTGTCCTGCAAGATTGCTGTGCATCAGTACCGAGTTGACAACAGTGAGGTGTTTTTTTTTTTTCTTCCCATATAAAATTTTGGATTAGTTTTTCCATTTCTGTAAAGAATGCTGTTCAAATTCTCATCAGGATTGTGTTGTTATCTGCAAGTCTCTTTTGGATAGTGTTGACATCTTGAGTATATTAAGTCTTAAAACACAGAATGTCTTACTGTCTGTTTAGATCTTCTGTAGTCTTTTTCAAATCCCTAATTTCACAGTGGTTCAGCCTTTTATGGTAACCAAACGGCTGGCCATTTGAATTCTCTAGCTACTCCTTGGAAACTTTTAAGGGGAAGTCTACTTTGCCCTATTTTAGATCCATTATGAGTTAGAAGCGACTCAGTGGCAATGGGAATTAGTCTGTTAGCATTGTTTTATTATTCTCATTGTATAAATCTTTCACATCTTCGGGCAAATTCTTATATATTTTCTTAGATGCCATTATAAATTGAGTTTTGTTTGGTGCATAGAAGCCCAACTGATTTGGGGGTATTGACTTGTGTCCTGCGACTTTGCTAAGTTACTGTATTCTAGAAACTTTTAGTGTACTTTTTAGAATATTCTGTGTTATCTGTGAATAGGTGTAGTTTACCTTTTTCCAATTTAGATAACTTTTCTTTCTTTTTCTTGCTTTACTGCTCTGGCCAGAAATTGCAGTACATTATTGTAGTGCTAGTGAGTATCCTTATCTTTTTTTTCTGTTTTCCAGAGGAAAGTTCTCAATCTTTCTGTGTTGACTTTTTTTTAAAATAGATTTTATAACTCATTCTCCTTTTATTTGTATCTTATTTTTAACTGGAAACTCTGGTGGTGGCACAATGGGTTAAGTACTGTGTCTGCTAACCAAAAGATTGATGGTTCAAATCTACCTGGTGCTCCTTAGAAACTCTGGGACAGTTCTACACTGACCCAAAGGGTGCTATGAGTTGGACCGAACTTGACAGCAGTGGATGTGGTTGGTTTTTTTTAAACTGGACTTTAGGTAGAAACTTACAGCTCAACTTAATTTCTCGTTCTAGAATTTATAGACGTGCTGTTTTTTGACATTGGTTGTATTCTCCACACTGTGACAGGATGCTTCCCCTTTTCATCTCAGGTCCCTGTGTCCATTTGCGTAGTTCTTCTTGACCTCTCCTGCCTTCTTATCTTGCTTTTGGATAAGAGCTGCCCGTTATGTTTATATTTGACTGAACTAAGAAGCATGTTCTTCACAGATATTACTTAGTTTTATTTGGTGCATAGAAACCCAGCTGGTTTTGGGGTGTTGACTTGTGTCCTGCTGCTTTGCTAAGTTGCTGTATCCTACAAGCTTTTAATAGATAATTTTAGTTAGTTAATAACACAGGTATTATTTTTTGTTTTTTAGCCCTGTTTATTTTTCAAGAGTGAGCTTCAGAAATGGTTTCAGTTCTAGGTTAACTTTTTACTGCCTTGTGAAGAGTTTTTATTAAGAATGGGTGCCCAACATAGCTAAACACTTTGAAGGACAGAGTAACTGGGTCTGTGATCTGGGTCCCATGGTTTGGGGGTACATGTGGTTCATTGGCATAAGAAAGTTGGTAAAGAAAATGTTCTGCAGCCCACTTTGCTAATGGTGTCTGGGTTCTCAAAAGATTTCAAAGAGTCAAAGATAGTATCAGTTGGGCCCAGGCCACTTGGAGCAAAGGAGAATGAAGAACACCAAAGAGTCAAGCAAAATATTAGCCCAAGAGACCCCCCCTAAAAAAATCAAATGTTTTCTGTCAAATCACTTTGACTCATAGTGATTCTGTAAGACAGTAGTATGCTCCCATAGGATTTCCAGGGAACACCTGATGGATTTGAACTGCTGATCTTTTGATTAGCAGCTGTGGCACTTAACCAACTAAGCCACTAGAGTTTCCTGTAGACACAGAAGGGCCACATACGAGGTCCGACAAGTCCACGACCTTAATTGTTCAAAGTGCTACATACCGCATTGCTGAATATCAGTATGTTGACATTTGAAGTACTCTTCTTGGGAAGCTATACACTGATGTCAGCGCCAAGGTCACCCTTCAAAGCAGTTGGAACTTTCTGGAGCGACCATTGTGAACAGTGGCATGGTGGCAAGTTTGCAATCTTAATTGTACAGCCGTCTATGAGCGAGTTTTAGCCATTAAATAACTGTATTGAAACACCCACCTTGCTCACCTAATCTGGCCCCCAGTGACTTCTTTTCCCAAAGACAAAGGAAATATTGAAAGGTAGGCATTTTGATAACATTTAGGACATGAGGGGTAATCTGACAACAGTTCTGATGGTCTTTCTAGAAAAAGAGTTCCAGAATTGCTTTGATGGGTGGGCTAGATGCTAGTGTCAGTGTATAGCTTTCCAAGGGAAGTAATTCGAAGGTGACTGCAGTGATATTCAGCAGTGAGATATGTTGCACTTTTACTAGGATGAGTTCGCAAACCTAATTGTATTGTCCTTGTAAACCAGCGATTGTTAGCAATGTGAAACCAGGAGAACTAGATGGTGCTCAACTACCACAAATGACTTCCCTGATAGGGAACATAACACAGTTTCTGACAGAGGAGGGTGAAAATGTGGAACAGAACTGAAATTCATGTAAGAAGACCGTATTTAGTGGTCTGACTTGAGACTAGGTGAGCCCCTGAAATCATGGCTCCTGGATGCCTTGTCAACCCCCGAACTGGACTATAAAACATCAAGTAATACTCATGGTAGTGTGTTTCTTTGTTCAGATAAAGAACAAATGGGTGGCTCCTATTTGGAGTCAAGATGAGAAGGCAAGACAGGACCTAGTTGGATGTATTAGGACACCCTGAGGTTGAAGCGGGTAGGGGATTGTACAGTCACATTGTGGAGATTGTGACTGGTTTCACTTGAAAATATGCATGTAAGTTTTTGTATTAGAAATGCAGCTGTAAGTTGTCACCTAAAGCATACAAAAAAGGATGCTGGATTTTATTGAATGCCTTTCTTCATAGGTTTAGATGATCACGTGTTTGTTGCTCTGTTAACGTGCTGTATTAGATTTTCTGTTGTTGAACCAACCATGTATTCTTAGAATAAACTTCACTTGATCATAATGTGTAAGTGTTTTAATGTGCTATCAAATTGTATTTGCATGGGGATTTCTTGAAGAACTTAGCATTTATATTCATAAGGGATACTGGTCTTCAGTTTTCCTGTCTGTGTCTACTTTTGTACTGGGGTAGTATTGACTTCATAGAAAATGTTAGGGAATTTCCTTCATTTTCATATTTTGGAAGAATTTGAATAAGATTTGGTGGCAGTGTTTCTCTAAATACTCCATAGAATTCCCCAGTGAAGCCCTGTGGTCCTGGACGTATCTTCGTTGAGAAGCTTTTTATTGCTGATTGTCTCTTGGCTTGGTATGTGTCTGATGGTTTCTACTTGCTTTTGATTCCTTCCCATGGGTTATGGGTACCTTTATTGCCCTTTTGAATACCCCAAAATAGAAATTCTGTCTGTCTTAAGCTTTGTTAATTGAAAAGTAAGTAATGCAAGTCATTCTTTGGTGAGTTTTGTGGCTTTTGAACACATACGCATTCTTCCTGGATATTATCATTTTATGGGAATGTGCCCTTATCCAATTAATTTTTTAGTAAGGTGTGGTGAGAAATAAATGTATGATTTTTATGAATTACAGTTGGTTCCATTTCACATCATTAGTAACCAAGCAGAGTAAGTGAATCAGATTGCTAGATTGTTTTTTTCAAAAACATCTGTTCTTGAAGTGCCTCAACATTGGAGAAGTTGGAACTCACCTACACTGCTGGTGGAAGTGCAAAATGGGACAACCTCTTTGGAGAGCAGTCTGGCACTTACTTAAAAAGCTGGAACTATATCATTTGATCCAGTAATCCTGCTGCTCTGAATATATCCTACAGAATCAAGGGCAGTTAATGAACAGAAACATGCACACGAATGTTTACTGCAGCACAGTCCACAACAGAAAAAAGTGAAATCAACACAGATGCCAACAACAGATGAATGGATAAACTATGGTACATATTCTCAGTGGAACACTATGCAATGATAATGAGCAGTGATGATTTTCGGAAGCATCTCATAACCTAGTTTCAATTGGAAGACATTATGTTGCATGAAATTGGTCAGCAGACATGGACAAATATTGTATGGGACCCCTACTATAAGGACTTCCTACTATAAGGGCTTAAAAACAAACTCATGTACAGAAGAAAGACTGACAGCTGCAAGGGGAGGGGATAAAGGGAGAGGGCTGGTCATAGTTGATAGAAATTTGGTTGAGTGCAAGTAGTGACAGCACACAGTAGAAAGAACAACTTAAAAACTGAAAACTTAATCTTAACCCGGCATTACAAGAATAGAACAGCAGAGTCGGAGTGTGGGGACCATGTTCTCAAGAGATGTCGAAGACAATTGGCATAACTAGCATATTGCTGAGAGAGTCTTCTGCACCCAATATTGGTGAATGGTGTCTACGTGAGTGGGGTCTCGGGCCATCTGAGGTATACCAAATGGTCTCAACTTAGCTGGAACAGATGATCACCAAGGTCAACAAAGATATGAGGGTAAAAGTCCAGAAGACAGAAGGACCCATGTGAATGGGTGAGTGTGTATCAACGTGTGCAGGAGAAGAGAGGGGTGTATCTCAAGAACTCCACTGAGACTGCAGATGATGGTCCAAAGGCCTGGGAATATGACTCTTAGACCTGCTACTGCCTCGGACCAGAAAACATAAACTGAGGTTAGCTCTTCAGACAGGAATGCATTAGACTTAGGGACACAATATGACCATATTTTGTGTGCACCTTATGGTGCTATGCAGGTATAGGATGCCTTCCTACTGGCCTCTTACTAGAAGGGAGAGGAAAGAAGGGGACAAATTGTTAGGAGACCATGATGTACAGAATGAAGAGGAGTGTGCAGTCACCCTGCAAGGAGAGCAGAAGGAGCTACAGATAGGTGGGCATGCAAATTTAATTTGGATTGTATACTTCCAATCATAATTAAAAATTTTTTTTGACCTGTGGAATTGGTGGATCATAACTAATCGCATTAAAAAATAATGTGGTCATCACTAAAAGCTTATAAATTATTATGAAAACATTGTTATAATTCAATGGTTAAGTGTAATTAAGGAGTCAAAAACTTGTGCCTTCAAGGGCCTGGTATGGAGTGTCTATAATTAGGAAACAGGACTCTAAAGGGATGGCAGATTAATTTGTTCTAGTTGAGTAGTGGTAAGCAGGACACGTAGTATCATCTGCTTAAGAAGATAGGTTGGAAATTTTATGAAATTTAGCATTTAAATTTTCATAGTACTAAGTATTTTAAAAATTGGATTAAAATGTCGTTGGCTGGATATTATTAGTCTTCTGGTTTGCATCCTTTGATACAATGGAATTGTTTTTTGGTTCCCCTTGTAAGTTGTTTTAAAGCATACATTTGTGGTTCTTACCAACATCATGGCCAATAATATCTTTATAAAAGTCCCCATAGAAAAATTGAGTGGTTTGAATTTGAAGGAAAATGTGAAGAATGTGTCCTAATTTAACAGGTTAACTTGCAGTGCATCTGCTGAATGGAAGACCGACAAGAAATGAAGTGGGTTCCTAGGAAGAGGTAGTAGGTTGCATAGTTTTAGGGCAGGGATTTTGCCCACAAGGAGGTAACTATACGACCTGCTGCCTTTCTTAGGGCCTTATTATTCTGCGATAACTTGTTTGCCACCTCGATTTGGTTTAAGCACAGTTCTTGCTGCGAGATTAAATTGAAACAATTTTTTTTCATAAGTTTAAAACGTGACAGGTTTACAAAAGGAATAACTGTTGCTATTGGTGATTTATATACAGCAGCATAGTGCCAGTATCAGTTGCTAAGAGTCAGAATTTGAGACTTTAAAAGTATACCTTGGTTGTTTGTGTTACTCACTTCGGCATGTCGGTGGAAAGTAGAATTACCCCCCTCCTGAAAGCCTCTAGGCTGTTTGCTGTCTGCAAATCCTAAACCTGAAGAAAATATGTAGTGAAATTTTGAAATATTTTGTTGCTTCTACACTGTTGTAAATAATTTGCTAAGTTTGGGGACTTTTTTTGTCTTTTGGACTTAATATGGGACAGTTCCTAGGATCAGTTGCATGGTATGGGGATTGATAATTGCAGTGACCTGAGCATCATGTCATTGAGTATGTTTAATGTGTACCAGGCATGGAAAGTCAACAAAAGATGAAAATAATTGTCAAGATAATAGAGTTCCTGTATTTTGTTAAACTTGTGTATCTTTTCAATAAAAAGATTTATGTTAAAAACGTGTTCTTTTAAACTCATTCCTAACCCTCACCTCCACTTTTGTAGAATTCAGACCTTTTCAAAGAACTATTGTTTAATTTTTTTCACTTTCAGAAATTTTGTGTCAATCTAGTCGCAGATTTCTGTTTATTCAGAGATGTATATTAATTAAGCTACTAACTCAAGCCATAATAAAATTTCCCATTCTTCTAAACACTTGGGTGGTGGTGTGTATGTAGTTAATTTGCTCAGAACACTTTTTCTTGAATAATTTCTGTTTTAGTTTGTTCAGCCAGACATTACCTTGCAAGAGGTTTTCAGTTCTCCAGCTTTGTCAATCATTTGCCATATCTAGAATTGATGCTAAGTCCAGAATGTGTACTTTAGCTTTTTTTTTTTCCAATTATCTATAAAGTAGTGATACATTTAAATGGCTCCAGAGTGAAAAGAGAAAATTACCATCCTGCCCCTCTGCGCCCTCTTCCTAGAGTGTTCAATGCAGGATAAGGAGGTGGCTTTTAGGCATATTATTCTTATGTCTCTTTGGGGCATTAAATTCCCTTTATAAATTTGAGGTTGATAGAGTTTGTAAAACTCTTCTTTCCCTACGCCATTGAACTGACTTTCCAAGTAGTTTCTGCCACATTTGTGTCCTCTCTTTTGCCTTCCAGATAATGCATCACTTTTGGGGTCTTAACGGTTAAGGAGAGAAGGGAACTTAAGGGGTTCTCATGATTGGATATCAGTACCTTTAGTAGTTGGTTGAGTGGCTCAGCTGAAAGAAGGGTCTGTTGTATTCTGAGTGCTTGATTTAAATACTACTTTTCCTTACGTGAAAGCCTAATGGCTTAGTGGTTAGGAACTACAGCTGCTAATTACAAGGTTGGTTTGACTCCAGTAGTTGCTTGAAAATTCTGTGGAGTAGATCTACTCTGTTCTATAGAGTTGTAACAGGAGTTGGCATTGACTCGATGGCAGTGGGTTTGGTTATTTTGGGTTTTTCTTTCAAAGAGTATATAGAGTAATTCATTAGAGCTCATAGTAATAGCAGAAAGAAGTTAAACAAAATTTCAAAGAAATAATGGTGGTAGCCCAGTGGTAATATGGAAACTATGGTCAATGTCCTTGCTGTCTCTAGGTTTTTTGATTTCCCTAGCTGACAGTTCCCAAGTTCACCTCTTTTGTCATAACTGCTGTAGCTGGTGGTCACATCCTCTTTCAGGCTCACGTAAAGGAAAGGGCAAGACCACGTTTGAACGGTAGAATTCTTTTAAAGGATGGTATCAAAAATGCCACTCAAACTATGTATTAAGAGTGGAACTGATGTGTGGAATTTTCTTGACTATATAGAGAAGCAAATCATCAGACCTTAAGTTTTTGTGGTACCCCTAAAAATAACTACCATCAACTTGGGTCTGACTCATGCTGACCTTATATAGGTCAGAGTAGAACCGCCCCATCAAGTTTCCAAGGAATCTGGTGGATTTGGAGTGCGACCTTTATGGGTAGCAGATGTAGCACTTAACCCAGTATGCCACCAGGATTTTTGTGGCACCACTGGTTGGGTTCAAATCACCATTAAGTTAGTTGAATGGGATCTATTTGCGTTATCCATGGACATAGTAACTCATTTAGCTCTTGTCAAACAAGTCTTAAGTTGCAAGGGGGATCTGGAGGTGTAATCTTAGCAGGTTTAGTAAGTCAAGATTCCATTAGTAAGGAAGAAGATGAGAAAGGTAAATTGCAGAAGCAAATTGTTTTAGAGGGTGTTAAGATTAAAATGGACAAAAAGATGACTGAGAGGCTGTTTCACTCCTTGGGACATAACAAGAAGTTCTTAATTGGGTCTGGATGGTAACAGTAAGGGCTGTGGGATGTATAGGTACATGCAGAGAAAATCGGTTAGGAGAGGGAGGTCTCAACGTTTTGCTTGGATCCTAAAATACGGATTACTACTAGCACAGAACTGGAAATGACAGGGTTTCTTTTACGTTCGAGGCATTTCCTGTAAAATAACTCGGCTAAGAGGCCCAGCTCATTTCCCCATGGAAGGAAGGGCACATTTAGAATCCAGAATAACCAAGGGACAAATATTTAGGTTTTGAAGTCCACACCATTGATAGTCACTGAATTCCAAACTTGAAAGCAAGTATGTGAGTGAAAATGGTTTTTTGGGCTCTTGCATCAAAAGCTAAAATTAGAATACTATGGGCATTGAGGTGTCTCATATACAAAGCCAAGTAAAAGGTATAAGGAATTATTTTCCCATCCAAGAAATTAAGCTTACCAATACTGAGAATAGATAATGAGACTAAAGTTAGAACTAGGTGAGTGCTGGAGGAAGAAGCCCCTGTGCTGTTTTCTCCGGCGTGCGCACAGGGAAATTAGATGGGTTGGGAGCAGAGAACAGGGGCTAGGGATGGCTTTTTTCCCCTCAGGACATACCCTAGAGAGATCACAAAAGCTCTTAAGGATGTTCGTGCACAAACATAGTCCCTACAGCAGTGAGGAGTTTGAGTGGTGGTGTGTGACAAAAGAGGTTAGTGGGGTGAACACATGGCTTGCATTCTGCTAGAAGAACATTTATTTAAAATTTATTTCAGGAAAGGTGCTCTGTCTCTTGGTCTAGGTAGAAATGAGACCAGTTCTGACTGGTGACATGTAAGGAGAGAGATGTGCGTCTGAACAGAGAAAGGTTGTAGAGGAGAATCTTCTGCCTTGTACTGCATCCTACTTAATCTTTGAACATATGTAATGATCACAACTACTGCAGCCGTCTGTGACCATTAAGGGTAGACTAAGTCATGAGTCAGGATAAGCTTGATAAGTGTTCAGTTTCGGCCCTGTAGGTGCTGACTCACGGTTCTGACATCAGTGTGCCTGTATATCTCCATGTTATATGCAAAAAACAAGTTTTCTTACCATCAGGACACGTTCTCTTGTAGAGGAGCAAATACCACAGGGTCCCATGTATCTCTCAGAAAGTCTCTAAGTGAGAAGAGAAGGTGCTAAAAGGCTGTAAGCTATGAAGAAGCCATTTGATTGGCATAAGGATGGTAAAGAGCGAGTCTCTGATGTATGCAAGACTTGAGCGTCAATACAGTCAGGAAAGTGATGCCAAGTACTTGGCTTCAGAAACCTAAATCTTAAATGTGTGACCAGGAAGTACTGAGATGAAGTGTTTGGACAATGCATGTAACAGACTGTCCTTAATGCTAAGGTGTTTTAATCTCTGGAAATTTATACATATCAATTCCAGGGAAAGGGTTAGGGAAGATTCCTGAATTTGGTACTCTCCTAAAACAGCTTTAAGTCAAAACAGTCTAAATGATGTGGTTTAAGTTTCTACCATCAGCAGAAATGAGGTTTCAGGATTGTTAGGTGCCAACGAATCCTTTTCTACTTAGTGACTGTGTTCAACAGAATTGAGCACTGTTCAGTCATGTGCTACACTCACTATATTTGAACCTATTTTTTGCAGTCACTGTGTGATTGCATCTCTGAAGTGTCTTATTGTTGCTTGCTGTGTCCTAGCATGATGTCCTTCCCCAGGGACTGGTCATGTAAGATAATGTGTCCAGAATATGTGAGATGAATCCTTGTATCCTTCCTTCTAAGGAGTATTCTGTCTGTAGTTCTTCTAAGACAAGATTTCTTTATTCTTCTGGCAGACTGTGGCATGCATGTGTTTTCAGTGTTCCTCACCAACATAAATTCAAAGACATCAATTAATCAATCATTGTCCAGCTTCCTGGAGTCTTGTTTTTTGCCAGTGTCTTCAGGACAGTTTGGGCTTCTCTCATTAGTGTCCATTGTTTCTTGATCATATGCTGCCGCCTTAAATGGTGGGACATAAGACCAGTTCTTTTTGGTACGGTGACTCATTTTCTGATGCTTCCTGCATTGTTTAATATTTTCCCCATCAAATCCTTTAGTACTGCAACTCAAGGCTTGAGTTTTCAATTCTTAAAGCTTAAAAAATGGCAAACATGGTCTTTTAAGTCTGTCTGTCTGTGGTCATTGTGGTAGTTCTCTTTGTCTTTGCAAGCCACCCTTTGTAATGGATGGTCAGCTCTTCTGTGTTACTTCTTTAGCTTCATCTTTTCTTCCATCAGAAGCAAGTTTCCGAGTCCCTTCTTAACATCTATTTTGGTCTTTCTTTCATCTCTCTTTTTAATGGCCTTTTGCTTCAGAGCTCTGGTGATTGAGTTGGTTAAGAGCTTGGTTGCCAACGAAAAACGTTGGCAGTTTGATTTCACCAGCCACTCTTTGGAAATCAGGGGTAGGTCTACTCTGTCCTGTAGGGTCACTAACGGATTTGTGTTTTTGTTTCTTTGTTTTGCTTTCTTGATGTCATCCCCCATCTGACCTTCAATCTATAGTGTTCAGTTTGTCAAAATTGATGGGCTCAAAATTCAGGTGAGATATACTCAAAAGTTGTATTGCTGCTCTCATGAACTTGTTTCAGTTTTCTTCGGCTTCAGCTTGTGTATGAACAAGGCCCCTGGCCTTGTGGCGAGTGATACCAAGCACCTCCGTCATGCTCTGTCACAGTATCCATTTGGATACCGTGTGTTCCATTGTAAGGTTCATATGTATAGTCACCACCTATGTTGTGAAAAGGTATTTGCAATAAATAAGTTGTTGTTCTTGCAAAGGTCTTATTAAACCATTCAGCCTCAGGCATCATTTCCGTCATCGAGATCATATTTTCCCACTACTAATCGTATGTTTTCAACTTCCTCAGTCCAAATGCCAATTTCAGACTGCAGAAGTTGGCAAAAACTTTACTAGTTCATCTTCAGCGTTAGTGGTTGGTGTGTAAATTTGAATAATATTAACTGGTCTATTACAGGGCTATGAACATTTTATCACTGGCAGCGTACTACAGCATAGATCTTGAAATGTTCTTTTTGGCAATGAATGCAGTGTTCTTTAATCATTCCTATTATAGTAGACCATATAATATTCTGATATAAAATGGCTAATACCATTCCATTTCAGCTCACCAATATCTAGGATATTTGTCTTCAAGCATTCTATTTAATTTTTGTCAGCTTCCACTTTTCCTAGAGTTATATTTCGTACATTCCGTGTTCTAACTGTTAATATATGTTTGTAGCTGCTCTCATTTTGACTTGTGCCACATCAGGAAATGAAGGTCCTGCCAGTTTGACTCCATATCGTATGGTCAACTTTACTTTGAGATGATGCTCTTCCCCTGTCATATTTTGAGTACCTTCCATACTTAGGTGTTGTGTCCTGGCTTTGTACCAGACAGTGTTCCACTGCTATTCCTGTGGCTTTCACTGGGCGGTTGTGTAATGAAATGTAATACCAGGTCCTTCTTCCTACTTTATCTTAGTCTGGAATCTCGTTGAAACTTGTTCACCATGGGTGACCCTGCTGGTATCTGAAATATTGTTGGCATATCTTCCAACATCATAGTAACGTACAAGCCATCATAGTACGACAAACTGACAGACAACTGGTAGGGCTCAATTTCCCAAATCCCAAACACACAAATTTAAGTTAGCATGAGTGGTAATGGCAAATATTGAACCTTTACAGGTACATTAATGTAGACCTTGCTATTTATACTAAGAGAAATTGTTTGGTAATGTGAAGTGAAATACTGGTATGGAAACTCTCAAGTGCAGAAAACGTAGCTTACCTATTTCTCACAAGACTTAAGTTTCTTGAGTACAGGGTAATACATATTATCAAGAGTACTTGGTAAGAGTTTGTTTCACATGACAAGTTCTCAGTAAATTCACTACATATACAGACATATGTGAGCTTCTTAAAGTACACACAGATCGATTCAGTGTCTTGTTTCCTGTCGGTCTAGGTTTCACCTCTCATGGGGAGCCAACTCCTGTAAACTGCCAAGAGCATCATTTGGCCCTTCAGTGTCTCCATAGGAAGGTAAATGCCATACCCTGAAGTGATATGTTTCAACCAAATGTGAAAGTGGAGGAATCATCCAGCAGGGATTGGCACTGACCAAAAAGAAAAAGAAGTGTATGAGAAAGTCTGAAAAGATGTGCAAAATCTGAGATCCAGTAATCACTTTCAGAACTCGTATGATTGTAAGTAAGGTTTTCTAAGTAACCTTTGTGTAGTATCTTGGATACTCCAAAGGGGTAGAGGGATTGAGTGTACTGAATGGTAGAGTTGAGGATGTCTGAATAGTGGAGGAAAACATTCTACTATCTGGAAAACTTTCTTGAAAAATACTGTTATTTGGTTAATACATAGTCCTTAGTGATTGGCAGAATTGTGACCTAGTTCTAAGAGAATTGTATAATCTATTCAATATAGCTTCTTAACACTTAGAATATTTTAAAATGCTGTGTCTGCTAACCAAAAGGACAGCAGTTCAGATCTACCAGGTCCTCTGGAAATCATGGAGCAGTTCTACTGTGTCCTAGAAGGAAGTGGGTTTGGTTTCAGGTTTGATAGAATAGTGTTCCATTGTGTGTGTTTGTATACCACTTTTTGTTTATCCATTCACTTGACTGATGGATATTCAAGTTTTCTGGTTTTTGATTAATCTAAGGAACAGTATTATAAACGTACAAATTTTTCTGCAAACATTTGTTTTCATTTCTCTAGAAGAAATATGTAAGTAGCAAAATTGTTTAGATATATGGTAGGTTGTGTTTACCTTTTAAGAAACTGACAAGCAGTTCTCCAAATTGATTAGTCAGTCTAGTATCTTTAAATCCTCACCATCACTTTTTTTGTTGTTGTTCTGGATTATAGTCATTTTGTTAGATATGTAGTGGTATCATTGTAGTTCTAATTTGTGTTTTTATAATGAATAACATCATTAATCAACTTTTTATGGGTTCATTACCCATTTTTATGTCTTGTTTGGTAAAATGTTTACTCTTTCCAAATTTCAAAATTTGCTTGTTAATTTCTCAACTGAGTTGTAAATATTCTATGTGTGTTTTGGATACAGTCCTTTATTAGATAATCTGCTTTGCAAGAATCTTTTCAAGTCTGTGACTTTCTATCAATTTTCTTAATGGTGTCATTTTTTTTTTAATTGTTTATTGTGATTAAGTCAGCACTTACAATCCAAGATAATTTGCTATTTAAAATCCTGAGCACCTACCTGTCTGCAACTTTAGCTGCTCTTCTCACCCTGTGACAGCACACTTTTCTCTTCCAGTATCCACTCAACCAACACTTGTCCCCTCCTCTCCACACCCTCCCCACTAAAGAAACCAGAACAGTCTCATATGTGAAGACTGCCAGTTAAGTTTGTGAACTCATCCTAGAAAAAGGTACGTACCTCACTGCTGAATATCACTGTGGTCACCACTGAAGTACTCCCATTGGGAAGCTTTGTGCTGAACCAGTGCCTAGTCTACCCCTAAAAGCAATTTGGGAACTCTTTCTGGAAAGGTCATCAGGGCTGTCATTGTATTACTCTTGATGGTCTGAGTGTCATCAGAATGATTCCTTTCAAAATTTCCTGTATCGTCAGGTAAAGAGAAAAAGTCACTGAGGGGCCAGATCAAGTGAGTCTGGAGGCTGTTCTGACACAGTTACTTTGTTACTGGAAAAATCTCTGTCAAAGACAGCTATACAGTTAAGTTTGTGAACTTGCCACCATGCCCCTGTGGAATGGCCGTTCCAGAAAGAGTTCCAAAGTTGATTTGAACGGTAAACTAGGCGCTGGAGTTGGTGCATAGCTTCTTAAGGCGAGTATTTGTAAGGTGACTGTAGTAATATTCAACAGTGAAGTGTCTGCCACTTCGAGCAATTAAGTTTGCAGACTTAATTGTTAGAACTCGTATATATTAAACCATAAAGTACACATGCCGCCTGCATCACACTGTGTCCAGAGGTCCAGTCCATTGTTTGTCTGAAGTGTTGGCTTCAGTGCTTGCCTCAGCTCTGAGCTGGCAGCAAGTCTAGGGGCCATATTCTCAGGGGACCCTCAAGGATGTTGGACCATCAAGTCTGGTCTTTTAATAAAATTCTAGGTCTACACAGCCCTCGTGCTGTGCCAGGGTCCCTACATTGTGTGTTTGTCAGGGATCTATGGTGGTGACCGGGAGCCATCTAGTTCTGATCTCGTGGTGTAGTCTCTGAATCATATGGGTCGCTCTGTCTCTTGGGCTCATTTTTCCTCATGTCTTTGATGTTCTCCAGGTAGGCTGGGACCAGTTGATGTGCTTTAGCTGTCAGTTTCCTGTCTTTTAAGACCCTAGGTGCCACTCACTAATGTGTGGTGCAGAACATTCTCTTAGAAAACGACTACTTAATACCAGTTGACGTTGATGTCCCCTGAAAACATGATCCTCAAACCCGTGTCCCTGCTACTCTGTTCTTATGAGTTGGAATTGACGGCAGTGGGGTTTTTTTTTTGGTGAGGGGGTCTAATCAGTAAACCTCTCCCTCCTTCTCTACCCTTGTAACTATCAAAGAATGTTTTCTTCTATCCGTAAGTCTCATACAATATTTGTCCTTTTGCAGCTGACTAATTTCACTTAACAGACGGCACTTGGTAATGTCTTCTAGTTGATTCCAGGTTATGAGATGTTTCATAAGATCATCTTTGTTCTTTATTGAATAGTGTTCCATTGTGTATATATACCATAGTCTGTTTATTCGTTCTGTTGATGAGTATCTTGGTTGATTCTTTTTGCTGTTGTGGACAGTGCTGCACTGAACATTTGCCTGCATATGTCTGTTCATGTGACAGCCCTTATTTTTCTAGGATATATTCCAGGCAGTGGATTGTTGAGTCATATAAGGCATTTCTATTTCTAGCTTTTTAGGAAAGTGCCAACTTGCTTTCCAAAGAGGTAAGTACCATTTTACATTTCTGTCAGAAGTGTCAAAGAGTTCCAGTCTCTCTACAGCTTCTCCAACACTTCTTGTTTTGTGACTTTTGGATTAGTGCTAACCTTGTTGGCATCAGATGTATCTCATTATAGTTTTGATTTGGAATTCATTAATGGCTATTGGTTGTGAGCATTTCCCCTTATGTCTTTTGGCTGCCTGGAAGCTTTATTTGGAGAAGTGTCTGTCTATATCTTCTGCCCATTGTTTAATTGGGTTATTTGTCTTGTTGATACTGGTCAGACAATTAAGTCAGCAAACTTACTTGTTCTAAGTGCTACATACTTCATTGCTGAATATCGCTACGGTCACCTTCGATGAACTCCCTTTGGGAAGTTATGCACCAATGGCAGTGCCCAGTCCATGCTTCAAAGCAGTTGTGGAACTCTCTTTGTAATGGCTGTTGCGCAGGGTGGCATAGTAGCAAGTTCACAAACTTAATTGGATAGTTGTTTGTGAAGGAGGTTTTAGTCAGTAAACAAAATTGTATTACAACAGCCTCCCTACTCTCCTGATCTGGCCACCAGTGACTTCTCTCTTGACTCTGAGATAAAGGAAATATTGAAAGGAAGACATGTTGATGACATGCAGGACATCAAGGATAGTATGAGGACAGCTCTGATGCCCTTTCCAGAAAAAGTTCCAAAATTGCTTTGAAGGGTGGACTAGGCGCTGGCGTTGGTGCATAGATTCCCAAAGGGATTACTTCAGCAGTGACTGAAATGATAGTCAGCAGTGAGATATGGAGCACTTTTTCTAGGGTGAGTTCTCAGAGTTAATTGGCAGTCCTCGTATGTTGCAGTACATTGTAAGGTATGTAAGTATAGATATTGATGAGATATTTTGTTGCCAAATACTTTTTCCCAGTCTGTAGGCATTCTTTTTACTTTCTTGATCAAGTCTTTGGATGAACATGCCAAGCCAAGTGTCGTCGTTAGATTTTTGTAGTTCCTGTTTATTTGTTTACTGCTGTTTGTGCATTGTTGGTAATACTTTCTAGTCTGTTTAAACTGTGTATTATGGCTTCTAGTGTGGTCTCAACTTTTTCTTCCATAATCTTTGTCATTTTAGATTTGATATTTAGGTTTTTGGTCCATTTTGAGTTTCTTTTTGTGTAAGGTATGAGATACATGTCTTGTGTCAGTTTTTTGCAATTGGTTATCCTATTTTGCCAATACCATTTGTTAAAGAGACTATTTTTTGCCCCAGTTCACGGCCTTTGGGCCTTTATCAAATACCAGCTGTTTGTAGGTGGATGGTGTTGTTGCTGGATTCTCTGTTTTGTTCCCTTGGTCTATATACCTGTTTTTGTACCAGTTCCAGGAGATTTTTGACTACTCTGGTAGTCCAATAAGATCAGATAGTGTGAGGCCTCCTGCTGTGTTCCTCTTCTTCAGTAGTCCTTTACTTATCTGGGGTTTCTTCTCTTTTTCCACATGAAGTTGGTGATTTGTTTCTCTGTCTCATTAAAAAATGACGTTGAAATTTGTATTGGGATTGCACTGTATATATAGATCACTTTGGGTAGAATAGACATTTTAACAATGTTACGTCTTCCTATCCATGAACAACGTATATTTCTCCACTTATGTAAGTTTCTTGTTTTTTTGTAGTTGGGTCTTGTAATTTGCTTGGTATAGGTCTCTTACATCTCTGGTTAGATTTATTCCTAGGTATTATTTTATCTTCCTGGGGGCTGTTGTAAATGGTATTAATTTGGTGATTTCCTTTTGATGCTCGCGTTGTTGGTGTAAAGGAATTCTACTGATTTATTTATGTTTATTTTATGTCTGGATATTTTGGTAGTCTCTTCTATTAGTTTATTTATGGATTTTTTTTTGAAGGTTTTGTGCATAAGATCATACCGACTATAAACAGAGACACTTCTTTACTAATCAGATGTCCCTTATTTCTTTATCTTGTCTGAGTGTTCTGGCTAGAACGTCCATCACAATGTTGCATACAAGTGATGACAGTGGACACCCTTGTCTGGCTCCGGTTCTTGGGAAATTCTTTCGTTGTCTGCATTGAGGAGGATGTTGGCTGTTGGCTTTATGTAGATGGCCCTTATGTGAGGAATTTCTCTTTCTACTTTACTGAAAGTTATTAACATCAAATGGGTTAATAATTCAGTTTGTCAAATGCCTTTTCTGGATCAGTTGGTACAATCAAGTGAATCTTCTCTTTTGTTTTATTTATATGGTTGATTACATTAATTGTTTCTCTGATGTTGAACCAACCCCACATCCCTGGTATGAATCCTACTTGGTCATGGTGAATTATTTTTCTTTGATTTTATTGTGACTTAGTAACAGTTTACAACCCAAGTCAATTTTCCGTATAAAACCCAAGTACTCACCTCCCTATATTGTCTATCTGCTCTTCTAACACTGTGACAGCACACTGTTCTATTTTATTCTTTACTTCCAGTATTCACTCAGCCAGCACTTGTACCCTCCTCTCTGCCCTCTCCTCTCCCTTCTAGAAAGAAACCAGCAGGATAGCCTCACATGTATATTAAACCATAAAGTACACACACTGCATGTATCACTCAGTGTCCCAAAATACAGTCCATTCTTTGTCTGAAGTGTTGGCTTCAGAAATGGTTTTAGCTTGGGGCTAGCAGCGATTCCAGGGGCCTTATTCTTAGGGGATGCTGCAAGTTGTCAGACCGTCAAATCTGGTCTTTTAATAGACCTCTAGATCTGCACACCCCTTTTTTGTGTGCTGCATCAGAGAGTCTACCTTGTGTCTTCTATCAGAGCTGTCTTTGGTCGTGGCCAGACACCGTCTGCCTCTTCTGGTATCATGCTGATGTAGTCCCCAAGTGATACGGTTCTTCTGTCTCCTGGGCTGATTTTTCCTTGTGTCTTTGTTCTCAGTTGTCACCTGTTCCTTGTAGGTTGTGCCTTACTGATGTTCCTCACCTGGCAGCTTGCTGAGTATAAGACTCCAGTCACGTCTTCTGTATCCCATATTGGTGAGTGGTGTGTGGGGTCTTAAAAGCCAGGAAACTGCCATCTGAGGCACACCAAATGGTCCCAACTCAGCAGGAACAGATGATCACCAAGGACCAAAATGACATGGGGGAAAGAGAACCCAGAAGAAAGACCCACATGAGTCAGACTACATCGACATGTGACTGGAGGAACCAGATGGTGCCCAGCCACCACCAGTGATAGCCATGATGGGGCTCACAAAGTTGAGTCTCAATGGTAACACGAGAATAAAAAGGGGGTACACCCTGAGAACTCCACTAAAAGCCTGCAATTGATGGTCCAGGGGGCCTCAGGGTTCCTGTTGGAGCATGACCCCTGAACCTGATACTGCCCCTGTCCATAGATCATTACTGAGGTCAACTCTTTGGACAGGAATGGATTGGACTCAGTGACACAGAGTCACCGTGTGTGCACTTTATGCTTCTATGCGTCTATAGGATGTCATCCTGCTGGCCTCTTAATGGAGTGGGGAGAGGGCAGAGAGGAGAGTACAGGAAATTGCTGGGAGGATATGACATGTGCAGAATGGATAGGAGGAGTGTGCTGTCCCCAGGCAGGGAGAGCAGTAGAAACTGCACATAGGCAGGCATGCAAATTTATATTGGATTGTATGGTTTCACTGAATCACAACAAATCAATAAAAAGACTGCAGTCACCACCAGCTGTTATGTGGTGCTGAACATTCTCTTGGAAAAACACTAGTTACGAAAATTGACCTTGATGTTGCATGAAAGTATGGGCCCCAGAACCCTGACCCTGTTCATCTATCCTTTGAAAGTTGAGTTGAATTTACAAAACCTTTTAGCTTGTGATGTAGTTACATTGTGTTGACCTGGCCTCTACTGTGTACTGTCATACCTTTCACCTAACCAAATTCCTACTGACTGTGTAATCTATTAATAGCCCTTTCCTTCCCCATCCTTGTAGCAATGGAAGATTGTCTTTTTCTGTGCAAAGTCCTTTCTTAAGTCCTTATAATAGAAAAAACCAAACCCACTGCCGTTGAGTCGAGTGCGACTCATAGCAACCCTAGAGGTCAGAGCAGAACTGCCCCATAGAGTTTTTAAGCGGTGCCTGGCAAATTTAAACTGCCAGCCTTTCAGTTAGCAGACATAGCACTTAACCCACTATGCCACCAGAGTTCCCAAGTCTTTTTAATAGTGGTCTCATCTGTCCTTTTGCAGTGGACTGATTTCACTCAGCATAACGTCTTCCAGTTGATTCCAGATTACGAGATGTTTTACAAAATCGTCATTGTTCTTTGTATTGTGTAGTGTTCCATTGTGTATATATGCAATAATTTGCTTATCCCTTCTTCTGTTGATGGGCGTCTAGGTTAGGTCCATCTTTTTGCTGTTGTGGAGGGTGCTGCAAAAAACATTTGTGTGCATGTATCTTTTCATGTGACAGCCCTTATTTCTCTAGGATATGTTTCAAGCAGTGGGATTTCTGTATGAGACGATATTTCTGTTTTTAGCTTTTAGGAAAGGGACAAATTGCTTTCCAAAGAGGGTGTACCATTTTGCATTCCCACCAGCAATGTAGAAGAGTTCCAGTCTCTCTACAGCCTCTCCATCATTTTTTGTTTGGTGTTTTTTGGATTACTGCCAACCTTGTTGGGCTGAGATAGTATCTCATTGTAGTTTTGATTTAGATTTCTTTAATGGCTAATGATCATGAGCATTTCCTCGTGTTTCTTTTGGCTGCCTGGCAGTGTTTGGAGAAGTGTCTGTTGGTCTTTGCCTGTTGTTTAATTGAGCTATTTGTGTTTCTCTTGTTCATATTTCACAGTACCTTGCAAGATCAAGCAAATGAGATGTTGATCAGATAATGGTTGTCCCCAGTTTTTTCCCATTCTGTGCAGGCAGTCTTTTTATTCCCTTGATAAAGTTTTTGGATGAGCATAAGTTGTTTGATTTTTAGTAATTCCCAGTTACCTATTTTCTCTTCTGCTGTTTGTGCATTGTTACTAAAATTTTGTAGTCTGTTTAATCTGTGTTTTAGAACTTCCTGTGTTGTTCCTATTTTACCATCTGTGATCTCTGTGGTTTTTGATTTAATATCTAGGTCTTGGGTCCGTTTTGAGTTAGTTTTTGTGTAAAGTGTGAGATACAGGTCTTGTTTCAATTGTTTGCAGAAGGATATCCAGTTTTACCAGCACCATTTATCACAGAGACTTTTTTCTTTACTTTACTGCCTTTGGCCGTTTGTCAAGTATCAACTGTTCATAGATGCATTATGTTATTTTTGGATTCTCTATTCTGTTCCATTGGTCTAAATATCTGTTTTTTATCAGTACCAGGCTGTTTTGAGTACTATGGCAGTGTAGTAAGTGTAGTAAGTTCCCAGGTCAGGTTGTGTGAGGCCTCTTACTGAATTTCTCTTCAACAGTGGTTTACTTTGCTAGGGTTTCTTTTCTTTCCAAACGAAGGTGGTGATTTATTTCTCCATTATGTTGAAAAATAACATTGCATTGTTTGTATAGATTGCTTTGGGTGGAATAGACATTTTTACAGTGTTCAATCTTCCTATCCATGATCAAGGTATGTTTCTCCACTTATATGTCTCTTTTGGTTTCTTGCAGTTGGGTCTTGTAATTTGCTGTGAATAATGTCTTACATCTCTAGTTAGATTTATTCCCAGGTGTTTTACCTTCTTGGGGGCTAATGTGAATCATACTGATGTGGTGATTCCCTTTAATGGTGTAAAGAAATCCTAATGATTTATTTATGTTTATCTTATATTCCGATACTTTGTTGATCTATTATTTCTAGCACTTTATGGATTCTTTTCGGTTTTTCTGTGTGTAAGATCATATCATCTGCAAATGGAGATATCTTTGCTTCTTTACTGATGAGGGTTCATTTTATTTATGTTAGACGTCTGATTGCTCTGGCTAGAATCTATAGCATAATGTTGAATAGAAGTGTCAGTGAGTGACCTTGTGTAGTTGCTCTTCATGAGTGGTATTCTTTCAGTCTCTCTCCCTTCTGGATGATGCTGGCTGTTGTTTTTGTGTAGACATCCCTCATTATGTTGAGGAATTTCCATTCTACTCCTATTTTGAGTTTTTGTTTCTTTGCAGAAGGATAAAGTGAAAGTATAGCATCCAAATTAAATTTGCATGCCCACCTATCTGCTCCTTCTGCTCCTCTAGCTCAATGACAGCACACTCCTCCCTTTCATTCTGTGTATGTTGTATCCTCTTAACAAAATCTCCTGTCCCCTCCTCTCCATTCTCTCCTCTCCCTTCCAATAAGAGGCCAGTAGGCCAGCATCCTATACATGCATGGAACCATAAAGTACACACACTATATGGTCACACTGTGTCCCCGAGTCCAGTCTGTTCCTATCTGAAGGGTTGACCTCAGAAATCCAGTCCCACACAGCAGCAGTTCTAGGGACCATGTTCCCACAGGAATCCCGAGGCCACTAGACTATCACTTGTCTTTTAGTGGAGTTCTTGAGGTACACCCCTCTTTTTCTCATGTTGCCACTGGAACTCAACATTGTTTGCCTCGTCGTGGTTGTGTTTGGTGGTGGCCAGGCACCATCTGTTTCTTCTGTGTACATGTTGATTTAGTCACCCGTTCATAGGAGTCCTCTGTTCACTGGGCTCTTTTTTTCCTCTTGTGTTTGTTGTTCTTGGTGATCATCTTTTCCAGATGATTTGGGACCATTTGGTGTACCTCAGATGACAGCTTTTAAGACACTTGACACCACTCACCAATATGGTGTGTAGAAGACTCTTCTAGCATTAGGCTAGTTACGCCATTTGGCCTCTCAGCCCCTGAGAACATGGTCCCGAGACCCTGCCCCTGTTAATCTATTCTTGCAATATTGGGTTAAGATTAGAAGAGATTTAAGTTTGTGTTGAAGTCCAGTTAAGTTGATCTAGTTTCTACTGTGTGCTGTCTCTGCTTACACTCAAATTTCTATCAATTATCTCATCTAGAACCAGCCCTCTGCCTCCTTCCCCACCCTTGCAGCTGTCAAAGAGTCTTTTCTTCTCTATGTAAGCTTGTTTTTAAGTCCTTATAGCAGAGGTCTCATACAGTATTTGTCTTTTTGCTACTGACTGATTTCACTCAGCATACTGTCTTCCAGTTGAAACCAGGTTATGAGATGCTTCCTAAAATCATTGTTGTTCTTTATCATTGTGTAGTGTACGTTGAGGTACATTGATATGTACCTTAATATGTACCTCAGTTTGTGTTTCCATTCATCTGCTGATGGGCATCTTGATTGATACCATCTTTTTGTGTTGTGGACTGTGTTGAAATAAACATTTGTGTGCATGTATCTCTTCACGTGACAGCCTTTCCTTCTGTAGGGTATATTCCAAGCAGTAGGATTACTGGAACAAATGGTATATCTATTTCCAGCTTTTTTTTGCAATCCCACCTGCAGTGTAGGAGAGTGCCAATCTCTCCATAGCCTCTCCAGCATTTGTTGTTTTGTGTTTTTTGGTTGATGGCCAACTTTGTTGGGGTGAGGTAGTATCTCATTGTAGTTTTGGTTTTGATTTCTCTGATAGCTAATGATTATTAGCATTTCCTCATGTGTCTTTTGGCTGTTTGGATGTGCTCTTTGGTGAAGTGTCTGTCAATCTCCTTTGCCCATCAGTTGGGTTATTTACCTTTTTCCACTTGATGACACTTGGCTGGCTTGGCTTGTTGATATTTTACAGTACCTTGTAGATTATGGAGATCAGATGTGAGTCCGACATGTAGTTACCAAATATTTTTTCCCATTCCGTAGGTGGTTTTAACTCTCTTGATAAGTCTTTGAATGAGCAAAAGAATTTCATTTTTAATAGTTACCATTTATCTATTTTTTCTGTGATTGTGCTTTGTTAGATTTTAAAGTCTGTCTGAGCTGTGTATTACAACTTCCATTGTTGACTCTCTTTTTTCTTTCATGAGCTTTATTGTTTTAGGTTAGATATTTAGGTCTTTGATCCAGTTTGAGTTAGTATTCATGTAAGGTATCAGATATGGGTGTTGTTTCAATTTTTTGTAGATGGATATCCAACTTTGCCAGCACCATTTGTTAAAAGCACTATTTTTACTACAGTTTAAAATCTTAGGACCTTTGTCAAATATCGGCTGTTCGTAAGAGATTGGTGACATTGCTGGGGTCTCAATTCTGTTCCATTGATCTTTATATCTTTTTTTATACTAGTGCCAGGCTATTTTGACTACTGTGGCAGTGAAATAGGTTCTAGGGTCGGAGAATGTGAGGTCTCCCACTGTGTTCCTGTTCTTCAGTAGTGCTCTTGGAATCCAGAGTTTCTTCCCTTTCCAAACAAACGGGGATTTATTTCTCCATCTCAAAAAATAATACTGGAATCTGTATTGGGATTCCATTGTATATGTGATGATCGCTTTGGGTAAAATAGATATTTTGACAATGTTAAATCTTCCTATCCATGAGCCGGGTAAGTATTTCTTAGTATTTTGCAGTAAGGTCTTGCAGTTGTCTTTGTATAGGTCTTTTATTTCTCTAGTTAGGTTTATTCCTATTTATTTTGTCTTCTATGGGACTTTAGTTAATGGTATTGATTTTGTTATTTCTTCTTTAATGATGTCTTTGGTATAATGGAATTCTACCAATTTATGTCTATTTATCTAGCATCTTGATACTTCAGAGAACTCTTCTATTATTCTAATAGTTTACTTATTGAATCTTTAGGATTCTCTGCATATGCCATCATATCATCTGCAAATAGAGAGATTTTTTCCTTCTTTGCTGATGTGAATGCTCTTTATTTCTTTGTCTTGTCTAATTTCTGTGGCTAGAACCTCTAGTACAATGTTGAATAGAAGTGGTGACAGTGGACATCCTTTTCTAGTTCCTGTTCTCAAGGGGAATTCTTTCAGTCTCTGTCCATTCAGGATGATGCAGGTGGTTTGCTTTGCATTGATGACCCTTATTCTACTGAGAAATTTCCCTCAAGTCTTATTTTGGTGAGAGTTTTTAGCATGTATCAGTGTTGAACTTTCTCGAATGACTTATCTGCATCAGTTGACAGAATCAGATGAATCTTACCCTTAGTGCTATTTATGTGATTGATCACATTAATTGTTCTCGTGTTGAACGAGCCTTACATCCTGTTATGAATCCAACTTGGTGATAATGAATTATTTTTTTGATATGTGATTGAATTGTGTTTGTATGGATTTTGTTCAAGATTTTTGCATGTAGGTTAGTTAGAGATACTGGTTTGTAATTTTTTTTTTTAGTGGGAACCCTTGGCTTTGGTATCAGCTTATGCTGTCTTCGTAAGAATGAATTTGGGAGTATTCCATCGCTTTCTGTGCTATGAAATAGTTACAGTAGTATTGATGTTAATGCTTCTCTGAAAGTGTGGTAGAATTCTCCAGTGAAGTCATCTGGGTCAGGACTTTTTTTTGGTTGGTAGTTGTCATGGACTGAATTGTGTCCCCCCGAAAATATATGTAGTCCTGTGGCTGGGCCATCATTCCTAATATTTGTGATTGTCCTCCATTTTCTGATTTTTCTATGCTGTACACTAAAGGATTAGAGTGAGTCAGTAAATCCCTTTATAAGATCACCTCCTTGCTCCACTGTAAAGGGAGTTTCCCTGGAGTATGGCTGGCCCCACCCTTAATCCTTTCATCGTACAAGAGATAAAAGGAAAGAGAAGCAAACGGAGAGTTGAGAACCTTGCAACATCAAGCAAACAGCACCGGGAGAAGAGCGTGTCCTTCAGACCTGAGGTTCCTGCACCAAGATGCTTGGGGGACAAAGACTGATGCAATACCGGACTTTTCCACCAGAGCCAATAGAGGGGAAAGCCTTCCCCTGGAGTGGGCATCTTGAATTTTGATTTGTAACCTACCGGACTGTGTAAGAATAAACTTTCCTTTGTTAAGGCCATCCACTTAGTGATATTTCTGTTAGAACAGCACTAGCTGACTAATACAGTAGTTATTTGATGACTTTTAATCTCTTTTGTGACGGGTTTACTAAGTTGTTATATTTCTCATGATAATTTTGGTAGGTGATATGAATCTAGAAATTTGTTGATTTTCTCTAGGCTTTCAAATCTGTTACAGTAGAGGCTTTCATAGTATTCTGTTATGATACTTCTGATTTCAGTTGAGTCTGTTGTAACATCTCCCATGTCATTTCCTATTCAGGTTATTTGTTTCCTGTTTTTCTTTTGCAAGTTTAGCCAGTGGGTTATCAATTTTGTTGATTTTTTCAAAGAGCCAGCTTCTGGTATTGTTAATTTTTTCACTTGTTCTTCCATTCTCTAATTCACTTAGTTGTACTCTAATTTTTATTGTCTTTTTTCCTCTGGTGCCTTAGGGTTTTCTTTGGTGTTCTCTTTCTACTTGTGTAATCCGTATGGTAAATCTTTGGTTTGGACTCTCTTTCTGCTGGATGTGTGCATTTATAGAGATAAATAGACTGCTGAGCATTGCTTTGGTTGTGTCCCATAAGTTTTAGTAGGATGTGTTTTCATTCTTATTTGATTCCATAAATTTCTGTATTTTGTCCTTGATTTCTTCTATAACCCATTGCTTTTGGAGCGAGATTTTGTTCAGTTTCCATGAGTTTAAATTTCTACTTTTGTTTTATCTGCTATCAATTTCAACTTCTGTGATTTTATGATCCAAGATGATGCCTTGTGGTAATTCATTGGTTTCGATTTTGTTGAAACTTTATGTTCTAACACATGGTCTATTGTGGATAGTATTCCATGTGCCTTGGAGAAGAAGGTGTACTTATCTGTTGATGGGTAAAAAGTTCTGTATGTATTGATGAGGTCTAGTTGGGTGATTGTCACAGTAAGATTGTCTGTGTCTTCACTGAATTTTTGTTTTGGATGATCTGTCCATTACTGATAGTGGTGTGTTGAAGTCTCCAACTATTATTTTGGAGTGATCTATCTCATTTTTCAATGTAGTCAGTGTTTTGATGTATTTAGATCCTCTTGTATTGAGTGTATAAATATTTAATATTGTTAAGTCTTATGTATTGAACTGTTTAGCAAAATTAGTGATCATCCTTGGCAATGATGGTAGAGTTTCCATTAAAATTAATTTTGTCTGAGATTAGTATTGCCACTTCTCTTCTTTGTATGTTAGCTTGGTATATACTTTTTCAGTCCTTTATTTGTTAGTTCATTCATGTCTGAGTCTGACGTGTGTTTCTCGTAAGCAGCATATTCATGGATTGTGTCTTTTGGTTCAAAATGTCCTTCAGTGTCTCTTAATTGTTGTGTTCAGTCTGTTTACGTTCAGTATGATTATTGATAAGTATGTGTTTAGTGCTGTCGTTTTCATGCTTTTTTGTGTTGCTTTCCAGGTTTCACTGAATACTCTGTTCTTTATGGGTTGACTTTTCATCTTTTTCAGTGTTGGTTTTGTTGAGACTCCTGTGTTACATTTCTTGTTTTAATACGCTGCATTGTTACTGTGCTTTGCAGCTACTCCTGTGATCCCCTTAATGTTGTACGTTGAAACCCAGTTTGAACTTCCGCATGTCTTTTTAATTTTCTTTCCATCTGAAAGACTAAGAAGTACTGTCTATATCCTTTTTAGAGTGGTGATGTCCTAGTTTACGTCATATAGTCACTGGTTCCTTTCTTTCAATATTGTAGCGTTGATTGAGCTTTGCAACTTCCACAGCTGAGTAGGTTTCTGGATGTTGTGTCCTGCATTGCCTGCTTAAATATATACTTAATGATTTTGTTGTTCTAAGCAAAGAGTGTCTTTCAGTATTTCTTGTAGTTTGGTTTCCTTTTTACAGGTCTCTAAGCTTCTCTTTATCTGTGAATGTCTTAAATTTCGTCTCCATATTTGAGAGACAGTTTTGCAGGCTATGTAATTCTTGGTTGAAAAATTTTCTACCTCAAGACTGAATGTGTTTTTCCCACTGCCCCCATGCCAGCATCGTTTCTGGTGAGAATTCAGATGAAAGCCTACAGTACTTCCCTCTGAATGTTAGCTTTGCTTTGAGCCTTGCTGTCTTTAAGAGCTTTTGCGTATATTTCATTTCATTCAGCTTGATCATAAAATGTCTTCATGTCTTTCTTTTGGGGTCTATTTTTTGTGGTCTTTGATGCACATCTTGGAACTCTATTGTATAATTTCAGGGAACTTTTTTATCAGTAACTCAACAACAATACTCTATGTTTTCAGCTGTCCCTCCCTGTTCAGGAACTCCAATTATCTGTAAATGATTCCTCATCATAGAGTCCCACATGTTTCTTAATGCATCTTCATTTATGTTATTCGTTTTCTCTGATTTCTCCTCATAAATTCTGGTGTTAGTTGTACTGTCCTCAAGGTCACTAAGTCTGATTTCCATCTCCTGAATTCTGCTCTTTTGGCTTTGAATTGAATTATCTAATTCTGTCATTTTGTTATTGATCTGCTGGATTTCAGATTGTTGATATTCCGTCAGTTCAAATAGCTTTCTTAATTTTTCATTTTGTTTAATTTCTAATTTCTTAGGAGGGCTCTATATATAATGCTTTTGTACTCAACCTCTGATAGTTTCAGAAAGACTTCATCTGTGAAGTTTTTTGGTTCTTTATTTTGGGAGTTTTCCAGAGCTGTGATAGACTGTTTCTTTAAATTGTTAACAGTTGTTCCCTTCAGACCATTTAGAAGCTGTTCTGTTGCTGTGGTGTTACTCCACAGGAGCTGAGGCATAGTTTTAAGAGCGGAGTTGATCAGTCGCCTCTGTGTACTCTAGTGACTGGCCCCAATGGATTCTCTGGTGTGCAGACTCCATTTCTTGCTGCAAAGATGGCACCCTACTTATGGAGAGACTTGCGGCAGTCAGCCAACTCTGTGATGTCGGTCAGTGAAGAGAGGAGGCAATACTGCTGGGCTGCTCCACAGTTAATTGTCTGGGCTGTCGTATTTTAAGAGGTACTTTACTGTTAAGCTGGAGCTGTGTAACAGTTGCCAAAATCATTGAGGCCCTCAGGTGTGGCAGGCCTCACCTTCCAGCTGACAACTGAAACTCTTACTCAGCCATCCCCAGATGCCATGACATGGTTCAGAGTAGAAAAGGCTTACCACCTTGCTGCCATTCTCAGCCCTGCCCCATCTGTAAGGTAACACTGTCAAAAATGCAGCCTTTCTGTTGCAAAAGCACTTTCTGGATTGACGCTGCTTCTCAGCTGGGGAATTTGCTCCTGCTGAGGCCTCTGGTTAGGTAACTGCCTCCCAGATGACCACGATGGTGTCTTGTCCAAGCCTCCCTTCCCACCACAAAGCAGCAGAATCCATGGTTCAGCTCAGAGAAGAGTGGATAGAGGGACAGTGGTTTCCTCTCTTAGTACCTGGGCTCTTAAAATGTGGCTGTTACAAGCACAGTGCCTCTGCCACACTGTATGCTGTTTACTTCAGCACTGCATTTCACCATATTTGCCAGCTCATGCCCGGTCCCCACCTCCGAGATTACAAAGAAGGCGTCAGTTCCTGCAGTCTGTCTTAGTGGTGAGTCATCAGGAGCAAGGCTTACTGAGTGCTGATTTTTGTTTGGGAGAGATAATTTCCTATTTAGTGGTACGTAGTCCGGTATGACAACCTTGTGTCGTATCCTAAGGCTTCCTCGATGTGCAGAGTGCCCCTTTTATTTTAGTCCTTTGTTCTCAGAGGGAATTCAGGAGACGTGTGTCTAGTCTGCCATCTTGGCACTGCCCCAAGGATTTTTAACATAAATCAGTGTTGAACTTCGTCAAATGCCTTTTCTGCATCAGCTGATAAAATAAAGTGATTATTTTCTTTCTGTGGTTGGTTACATTGTTTTTTTTATATTGAAGCAACCCTGCATCCCTGATATAAATCCTACTTGGTCATGGGGAATTATTTTTTGGTATATTGTTGAATTCTATTGGCTAGTATTTTGTTAAGGATTTTTGCATTGTTCTTGAAAAATATTTGTAATTTTCTTTTTGTGCTATCTATACTCGGCTTTGGTATC
This sequence comes from Heterohyrax brucei, assembly GCA_028571685.1. NCBI lineage: Eukaryota > Metazoa > Chordata > Mammalia > Hyracoidea > Procaviidae > Heterohyrax > Heterohyrax brucei. The sequence continues at coordinate 136,990,391 of CM053150.1, forward strand.
AGGTTTATGCTAGCCTCAGAGAATGAATTTGTGAGTGTTCCTTTTCTATGCTCAAATACCTTTGGTAGGGTTGTTACTAACTTCACTCTAAAAGTTTGGTAGAATTCTGCAGTGAAGTTATCTGGGCCAGGAGGTTTTTTGGTTGTTAGTTTTTGAATTACCTTTTTAATCTCTTTTGTGATGGGTTTCTTAAATTGTTTTTCTGTTTGTGATGGTCTTGGTAGGTAATTTGATTCTAGAAATTTGTCTGTTTCCTCTAGGTTTTCAAATTTATTAGAGTGCAATTTTTCATAGTATTCTGTTATGATCTTTTAATTTTTTGGGGGATCTATAATGACATCTCTCTTCTCATTTCTTAGGTTATTTGTTTCCTTGTCTCTTTTTCTTTTGTGAGTTTGGCCAGTGGTTTATCAATTTTGTTGATCTTTTCAAAAAAAGAGCTCTTGGTTTTGTTAATTCTTTCACTTGTTTTTCTATTCTCTAATTCGTTTAGTTTTGCTCTAATTTTTATTTTCTGTTTTCTTCTGGTGTCTAAGGGTTTTTTGTTTTGTTTTGTTTTCTTTCTTCTTGTTCAAGTTCTAGGTTAATTCTTTTGTTTGGACCTCTTCATTGTAGATGTGTTTATGGAGATAGATTGACGGAGCACTCAATTTGCCTTATCTTACAGATTCTGCCAGGATGTGTTTTCATTCTCATTTGATTCCATGAATTTCTGTATTGCATCCTTTATTTCTTTTATAATCCATGAACTTTTAAACAAGGTATTGTTCAGTTTCCATGAGTTTGGCTTTCTACCCATGTTTTTTCTGTTACGGATTTCAACTTTTGTGGCTTTGTGGTTTGAGAATTTGTTTTAGATATTGTTAAGACTTGCTTTATGATCTAATACATGGTTTATTCTGGCAGCTGTTCCATGTGTGTTGGAAATGAAAGTGTACCTGTCTGTTGTTTGCTGGAGAGTTCTTTATATGTCTGTGAGGTTGAGTTGATTGATTGTTGCAGTAAGATTCTGTATCTCTTTAATTGTAATTTTGTGATTTGAGAACAGTTTTACAGTCTATGCAGTTTTGCCATATAACACCCAGAACTTTCACTGCCGTTGTATTATAACTGCACCCACCTACCATGGCAGCATACTTTCTGTTTTGTCTGGCGCTTCTGTGACCTTTTGACTGAGATCTGACCCCCCCTAACCTAATCATCTTAGCTGTAGTGATAAGCCTCTGAGACAGGTTTGTGTACATGTTTAAGTCCAAAGATTTGTTCATCGCTAGCCTCTGTGTTTGGTGAAGTCCAGTTCAGTCTTTGTCTTTGAAGTTGGCCCCAGTCATGGAAATTTTCGGGGGGTTAGAGAGTCTGGAGGCTATGCTTTCAGGGTGCCTTCCATTCAGAAGGACCTCAGCTGTGATCTTAGGGTAGAGTTCTGTGTCTGCCATCTACTCCTTTTCACTCTTACTTCCAGGACTCTGTTCCTTGTAACCAATCTGTGAAGTCATTCATGGTAGCTGGGTCCCATCTAGTTCTTCTAGTCCTGTGCTGAGGCAAATTCTGTCTCATATGGCTCCTTCCATCTGGTGTGCTCATATTTTCTTCCTGTCTTCAGTTTCCGCCGTTTACCTCTGGTCCAGGTGTTTGGGGACCATTTGATGTTATTTAGATGGTAGTTTGCTATCTTCTAAGACCCCAGACACTGCTCATCTAGGTAGCATGCAGAGCATTTTCTTATGAAAAAGACAAAAATCTTGGGTATGCCGGTTAGTCTCAGTGTCTACTGAGAGCCTGGTCCCCCATCCCAGACCCTGTTTCTCTGTCTTGTCAAAGAGGTGTGCCACATTCAGTGAACAATTTGGTTTTGCAATTGAGCAGTTGTGATTTCCTGTCTTCTAGTACATACTGTCATACCATACACCTAACCCTGATCTTAACCAGTATCTAATTTGTAAAAATTCCTCTCCCTCCCTCCCTCCCTGTCCTTTGTCATCAAATATTGATTTCTTTGCTTAAATGGTTTGTTGTGTCCTTATAATAATGATAGGACACAACATTTGTCCTGTTGCGTCTGGCTAATTTCACTCAGAGTAATGTCGTCTAGATGGTCCCACGCTGACAATTATTTCTCCAGGCCCTCATTTCATATCATTGCATAGTATTCTGTTGTATAAGTGTACCATGGTTAGTTTAAACATTTTCTGTTGGTGGGTATCTAGATTGCTTCCATCTTTCTGCTAATTGTGGAGAGAACTGCAATAAACATTGGGGTACATGTATCTATTTGAGTGATAGCAATTGTTTTTCTAGGATATATTCCAAGGGCTAGGATTGCTGAATCATTTGGTATTTCTGCTTTTAATTTTGCAAGAAAGTACCAAATCGATTTCCATAGTGGTTGTACCATTTTACAGTACCAGCAACAGTGTACAAAAGTTCTAATCTCTCCATATCCTCTTTCAGCATGTATTATTTTGTGTTTTTTGATTTGTTGCCAGCTTGTTGGGTGAGATGGTATCTCGTTTTGGTTAAGATTTCTCTCATAGCTACTAGCAGTGGTGAGCATTTCCTCATGTATCTGTTGGCAACCTGTATGTCTTCTTTGATGAAGTTCTTGTTTGTGTCATTTACTCATTTTTTACTTGCGTTATTTGTCTGTTCCTTGTCTAGATTTTACGTTATCTTAATGTTTAGAGAGATTAGGTGTTTGTTGGAAACATAGTGGGCAAATATTAATTCCTACTCTGTAGGTAGTCTTTTTACTCTTTTGAGTAAAATGATGAGCGTAGTGTTTGATTTTTAAGTGTTCTCAATTATCTATTTGCATTTCTGATGATTGAAGGTTATTGGTGGTTTTTGGTAGACTGTTGATGCCATGGATTAGGGCTTCCATCATCTTCCCAATGTTTTCTTTGAAGATTTTTCTTGTTTTAGCTTTTATGTTTAGGTCTTTGATGCATTTTGAGTTACTTGTTTGTGTGTGGTGGGAGATAAGGGTCTTCTTTTATTTTTTTGCAGATGGATAACCAGTTATGCCAATACTGTTTGTTGAAGAGACTGTTTTTCCCAATTCACAGCCTCTATCCGATATCAGCTATTCACACATGGATGACGTTTATTTGGATTTTCAATTCTGTTCTGTTGGTCTATGTGTCTTGTTTTTGTGCCAGTACCAGGCTTCCTGACTGCTGTGGCAATGTATGTAGTAGTTTTAATGTTGGGTAGAGTGAGGCTGTCCACTGTGTTCTTCTTTAGTAATAATTTACTTATCCACAGCTTCCTCCCTTTCCACGTGAATTGGTGATTTGTTTTTTCCTCGCATTAGAAAATGTCATTGGAATTGGAATTTGCATTCTGTTGTATGTATAGATTGCTTTGGGAAGTATAGACATTTTCACAATGTTAAGTCTATGTCAAAGAAAAAGGTAGGCTTCTCCTCTTATGTAAGTCACTTTTGGTTTCATGCAGTAGGGTCTTGTAGTTTTCTTTGTGTTTTGCATCATGGGTTAGATGCATTCCTAGGTATTTTATCATGTAGTAAATGGTAATGATTTTGTGATTTCCTCTTCTATTGTCTTTGTTGGTGCAAAGGAATCCCACTGATCTATGTATGTTTATCTTGCTGAAGCCTTCTATTAGATCTCGTAGTTTTTTGGTGGATTCTTGAGGGTTTTCTGTGTTTAAGATTATGTCATCTGCAATTAGTGATATTTTACTACTTCTTTACCTATTTGGATGCTCCTAATTTCTTTATCATGCCTAATTGCTCTGGCTAGAACCACCAGAACAATGATGAATAGAAGTGGTGATGATGGCCATCGTCACCTGGTACCTGTTTTTAAGGGGAAATATTTTAAAATTCTCCATTAAGTATGATGTTAGCTGTTGATTTTGTGTAAATGGCCTTTATTATGTTGAGGAATTTCCTTTCTATTGCTGTTGTGCAGAGAGTTTTTAACATGAATCAGTGTTGGACTTTATCAAATGTCTTCTGCATTGATTGATAGAATCAGGTGGTTCTTGTCTTTTGTTTATGTGGTTCTTTACACTAACTTTTCTTCTAATATTGAACCATCCCTGCATCTCTGGTATGAATCCTGATTGGTCATGGTGGACTATTTTTCTCATGTGTTGTTGAATTCTCTTTAGGATTTTGTTAAGGATTTTTGTGTCTCAGCTAATAAGACATATTGGTGGGTAACTTCTCTTTCTGCTGGCTTTACCTGGTTTTGGTATCAGGATTATACTGTATATTCACAGAGTGAATGTGGAAGTATTCCATCGTTTTCTATGTTCTGGAATATCTTTAGAAGTAGTGGTGTTAACTCTTCTCTGAACGTTTGATAGAATTCTCCAGTGAAGTCATTCAGGCCAGAGGTTTTTGGGGGGAGGAAGTGTTTGAAATTACGTTGAGACTCTTCTTTTATAATGAGTTTGTTTACTTGTTTTGTGTGTTTTTGTGTGTTTTTGCTGGTTTATGTAGATGATGATTTTCTAGAAAATTGTCCATTTCCTCTAGGTTTTCAAAATTATTAGAGTACAATTTTAATAGTATTCTATTAGGATTCTTTTGATTTTAGTTTGTTGTGTCATCACCCATCACATATCTTATTTGGATTATTTGTTCTCCTGTTTTTCTTTTGTCACCTTGGTCAGTGGCTTATGAACTTTGTTGATCTTTGCAAAAAAAAAAAAACCCAGTTTTTGGTCTGTCTTGTTAGCTCTTTCAATTATTTTTGCATTCCATTTTACTTCTGCTCTGATTTTAATAATTTGCTTTCTTCTGAAGCCCAGTGAATTCTATTGCTAGGATCTTTCCAGTTGTTCAAATCAAAGAGTTAATTTTTTTATTTGGGCCCTTTCTTCTTTTGGGATGTGGAGGCTCACTGAGATGAATTGAACTCTAAGCACTGCTTTTCCTGTGTCCCATAGATTTTTGTAGGATGTGTCTTTATTATTTGTTTCTATGAATCTCATTATTGCATCCTTAATTTGTTCTGTTACCCAGTAGTTCTTGAGCAAAATGTTACTCAGTTTCCATGATCTTCATTTTATTTCTGTCATTTTAGCGTTACTGATTTCTAGTTTTACGACTTTATGGTCTGGAATGAAGTTTTATATTGTTTCAGTGTTTTGAATTTCATTGAAAATTGTTCTGTGGCCTGATATTTGGTCAGTTCTGCAGAACATTCCATGTGTATTGGAAAATAAACTATACTAGTCAGCTGTTGGTTTAAGTGTTCTTAATATGTCTGTGAGGTTGAGTTGGTTGGTTGTTGCCTTTAGATCTTCTGTGTCTTTAACTGAGCTTTTTTTCAAGTTGTTCTGTCCTTTACTGAGATTGGTGTCTTTAAGTCTGCTACTGTTATTGTGGAACTGTCTGTTTTCAGTGCAAATAGTGTTTGTTTTATGTATTTTGGAGCCTTGTCATTGGTTGCATAGATATTTAATATGTTTATGTCCTCCTGTACTATTGAGTCTTTAACCATTATGTAGTGCCCCTCCTTATCACATATGATGGATTTTAATTTAAAGTCTATTTTGTCAGAGATTAGTATTGCCACTCCTGCACTTTTTTGAATGGTGTTAGCCTGACACATTTTTTCCGAACCTTTGACTGTAGTTAGTTTGTGTCTTTGAGTCTAAGATGTGTCTCTTGTAAGCAGCATCTAGATGGGTGATGTTTCTAATCCAGTCTGCTACTCTCCTGTTTATTGGTGCTTTTACTCCATTTAAATTCAGTGTGATTATTGATGTGTATGATGTTAGTTCATTTTTTGGTGGTTTTAGACAGTTCTCTGTTGCATTCATTTTCTGTGCTGAGTAGTTTTTTTTGTTATGTGTTTTCTTGGCCTTCCATGTTTGTTTTTTTGACATTGCTGAGATTTCGTGTTTTGCTTTTTAGTCTGTTTTTGAGCTGTACAATTATAGGTGTGATGCTGCCCAAGCATTTCTTGCAGCTTGTTTAGTTTTTCAGGGTGCTCTGCTGCTTTTTTCTCTGATCTCTTTTGTAATAATCTGCATAGTTCTGTCAAACCTAAAGTAATCTAAAAGCAATCCAGACGTCAATGTCTTTGTCTCCTTGAGTTCCTCCACATCAGAGAGATCCGTGAATACATGTTTTTTACCTTCTTTTTCATACAATGTTGTCAATTAAATCCTGAGATCTCTGAATGTCTATTTTTTGTTATTTGTTTTCTCCTATAACTTTTTGATTTCCCATTCTAATGATATATTTAGATGCTCTGCTGTGTATTGGATGTTTTAGTATGTATCTTCTGTTATTGATTTTCTAATCAAAGAACTTCCTTTAATGTTTCTTGTAGTTTTGGTTTGATTTTTGCAAATTCTCCAAACTTCTTTATATCTATTAAAGTCCTAATCTGACCTTCACATTTGAGAGACAACTTGCGGGTTACATAATTCTCAAATGGTATTTTTTTCCCTTGAGGGCTTTGTATATTTCATCCCATTGTCTTGTCAGATTGGTTTCTACCGAGTAGTCTCAGCTTAATCTTAGTGATTTTCCTTTATAGGTTACTTTTTGTTTAAGCCTGGCTGCCCTTAGTAGTGTTTCCTTGTTGCTAGTTTTATTGAGTTTTATTATAATACACCTTCGTATATTTCTTTTGGGATCTATCTTCAGTGGGATTTGATCAGCTTTGTGAATGGAAATCTCATCTTTCATGACATCAGGGAACTTTTCTGTCAGCAAGTCTTAAACAATTGTGCCTGTATTTTCAGCTACCCCACCTTGTTCTGGTACTCCCATTATTTGTTTATTCTTTTCTTGATTGAATTGCACGTGACTGTTAGTAATTCTTCATTCTTATTCAGTCTTTTATCTGATTTTTATTTGTGTATAAATACGTAATTTACTTTGTGTTGAACCTCACTAATTCTGCATTCTATATCCTGTATTCTGCTTTTTTGACTTTCTATTTAGTTATCCAGCACAGTAATTTTATTTCTAATCTGTCGAATTACCAATCTTTTCTGCTTAAGCATTTCTTTGTAGCTTGTTTAGTTTTTCAGTGTGCTCTGCTGAATTTTGCCCGATATCTTTCGTGATATCCTGCACAGCTCTGTACATGAATCTTTTATATTCTGTGTGTGATAATTGCAGGAAGTCTTTGGAAAAGCCGTTGATGATTTGTTTTGGGAGTTTTTGAAAGCCATAGTAGTCTGATTCTTAGATGTTTAGATATTGATTGATGTCTCTGAGCCATCAGAACGTTGTTAAAGTTACTTTCTTTGGTTTTCATGATTTAAGTTAGATCTATGGATATCCAGGAATTTTAAGCTGCCTTGATTTTTGGAAACTTAATACTTTGGTTGAGATTTCAGAAACTAGAATACATGAACAAATTTCTAGATTCACATCCCTACCAAAATTATCAACAAAAGGAAATGGAACAACTTAGTAGACGTATCACAAAAGAAAATATTTGAAAACTAATAAAAAAAACTACTGGAGTGGCGGGGTCAGGATGGCAGACTAAACACATATCTCCCAAGATCCTTCAAGAGTCTAACTGATAATTAAACAACCTTTTGGACGCCTAGTGAGCCCTAGAATGTGGCATAGGGCTGTTAATTTGGACTTCATACCACAGAATGCGAGACCTCCTCTCTCACTGACTGTACTGTTGGTGCTCAGACCGAAGGTAACCATTTTTATTTTTTTCCATCTGTTTTGGCCAGCAAGCAGAGCTGGGACTTCACTGTCAGCTGGTCTGAGATGCATTGCTAGTGGACCGGCAAGCGTAATTGCCATGTTCTGAGTGCCCGGCTTTGGACTCTGTGCATGTCGGCTCCTTTAGCTTATCTCTTTACCTCTACCATGTGGTAGCCATATGGATGTGCTTCTGTGAGATGCCATCTTGATCCGTTGGGTAACAGAGACACCAAGGTGGAGGCTCCAGATGGACTTGGTTCCTGGAGTAGGAGAAAGTGCCTGCCAGATGGAGATTGCTTTTCTGTCAGAGAACCAGCGTTCTGCACAGTGTTGCCTCAGGCTGGGGCCGGAAATGCAGACTGTGGACTCTGGGCTGCTCAGCACTTTTGGCCTTTCTGTGTGCAGTGTGGTCCCAGCCGGGTGGCGAGCTTGTGCGAGATGCCATTTGTTTCACTGGGATGCAGAGTTATATCCATACGGAAGCTTCAGCTGGACCCTTTTGCTGGGCTGAGTGGCAGTGCCTACCCAAAAGAGAGCACTTTTCCAGCAGAAAAGCAGAATTCTACACAGTATCACCTACAGCTGGGGCCGGACAGCAGAGGCCAGCAAGGCAATAGCCCTTCTGTATTTTGAGCTTGTTTATAACTTCTGGATTCATTATAGAGGTGTTTACTCTGCTAGCGGGGAAGAGGGACATATAAACCTGAAAACCTGACTGACTTTGGAAGTTGTCAGATACTTATTTCTCATTCGAAGACAGCCTAGAGAAGCAACTGTGGTCCATCCTCACGACATTTCTCCCAGCCTCTGTTGACCCACATGAAGCCTCAAAAGCAACAACCTCTGGAGAAAACGGTGGCCAGGAAATGACCCATGGCATCAGAAGGCCCCCAAAAGAAACCACCTAAGAACTTCCCAGACAAAGAAGCTTTTCTGAAACTATCAGATGGTGAATACAAAAGGATTATATAGAGAGCCCTGCTAGACCTTATTCAAAATGCAGCAGATTGAAATGAAAAATTAAACAAGCTGTTTGATCTGATGGAACACCAGTACTCTGAAATCCAGCAAATGAAGAACAAAATCAAAGACATAGAAACTTCAGTTCAAAGCCTAGGAAAGAGAATGGAACAAATGGAATAGAGAATTTCTGATTTGGAAGACAGAGCTACTGACTCCAGCATTTATGAGGAGAAACCAGAAAAAGGAAGAAGCATTAAGAAGCGTGTGGGACTCTATGAAGAGGAACAATCTATGATTAATTGGCGTTTCTAAACAGGGTGAGACACTTGAGAACAGAGAGTTGTTACTGAGCTGCTGACAGAAAACTTCCCAGAAATTGTGAGATAATATAGATAACCAAGACACATAATGCAACACCACTCAATATAGATCTCAAAAGAAAGACTTCAAGACATGTTATAATCAAGCTTAACAAAATGAAATATAAGCAGAAACTCTTAAAGGCATTAAGACTCAAAGCAAAGCTAACATTCAGAGGGAAACCCTGTAGGATTTCATTGGATTTCTCAGCAGAAACGATGTTGGTGCGGGGGCAGTGACATGACACATTCAAATCCTTCAAGGAGAACTTCCACCCAAGAATATATATCGTACAAAACTCTTTCAAATATGAAAACAAAGTTACGACATTTGCAGATAAGCAGAAACTAGACTTTGTAAAAACGAAATCAAAGCTACAAGAAATACTGAATCTCTTGGCTTTGAAGAACAAAACCACTAACTTTATAATTTAGAAGCAAATACAGGACACATCACCCAGAATCCTACTCAGGGAATGCTCCAAACTCAATCAAAGCTATAATAGTGAGAGAAATAATCCAGTGATCATATCAAGAAAACTATGGTATTATCATATTAAAAAGAAGGATGTACTACTGTCATTATAGTCCTTCCAGATGGAGAGAAAGTTGACAAGACTGATAGTAATAAAGTTGGATTTATACAGAGTTCACTAAGTGGGATCATAGGGATAGCCCTAAAGCACAGTAAAGACTCAGCATACCATGTCAAGAAATGTAATATGGGAGTCTGAACAACCACAAAACCAGCCCTGAAAAAGGTGAAAAATAAACTCACAAAGAATGTCCCAGAACATGTTAATAAGAACAACAGAGAAAACATAAACACAAAAATAAATCACAATGGCAGAACTGAACACATGCTTATTGATAATTACATTGAATGTGAATGGACTGAACACTCCAGTAAAGAGACATAGAGTGACATCTTGGAACAAAAGACATGACCCATCCGTTTGTTGCCAACAAGAAACTTTAGACTTAAGATAAGAACAAACTGAAACTTAAAGGATGGGAGAATATGTATCAAGCTAACAATGAACAAAGGAGCAGATATGGCAATTCTAATCTGAGACAAAATCGATTTTAATGTAAAATCCACCATCATGGACAAAGATGGTCACTATTGCTGAAAGGTTGAATACACAAACAGGATTTAACTATTCAATATTTATGCATCTAATAACAGAGCACCTAAATATGTCAAAGAAACATTGACTATACTCAAAAAGGCGATAGATCACAGTAATAGTGGGAGACTTCAACATTCCACTCTCAATATTGGACAGGTCATCTAGAAAGAATCTAAGTAAGACACAGAAGACCTCATTGCCACAATTAACCAACCAGACATTATCAGCATACACAGAACTTTGTATCCATCAGTGGACAACTACACTTTCTTTTCCAGTGCATATGGAACATTCTCCAGTATAGACCATGTGTTAGGACATAAAGCAATTCTAAACAAAATCAATATCATTGAATTATTGCAAAGCATCTTCTCAGATCATAAAGCCATGAAGGTCGAAATCAATTGCAGAAAAAAACATGGAAACTGAGCAACATCTTGCTCAAAAAAAAAAATGGGTTACAAAAGAAACGAAGAATGAAATAAAGAAATTGATGGATTCCAATGAGAACAAAAACACTTCCTACTAGAACCTATGGGATACAGTGAAAACAGTGCTCAGAGGTCAGTTTATCTCCGTAAAGGCACACATCTGGAAGGAAGAAAGACACCAAATCAAAGACCTGACCCTACAGGCTGAACAAGTGGAGCCAGAACAACTGAGGAACTCCTCAGGCACCAGAAAAAAGAAGATCGTAAAGATTAGAGCAGAACTAAACAAATTAGAGAATAAGAAGAACAATTGAAAAAATTGAAGAGACCAAAAGCTGGTTTTTGGGAAAGATCAAATTGACAAACCATTGGCTAAAAAATTAAAGAAAAACAGGAAAGGGAACAAATAACCCAAATTAGAAATAACAGAATATTATGAAAGACTGTAACAAATTTGAAAACCTAGAGGAAATGCACAAATTACTTGATTCATATCACCTACCCAGATCATCACAAAGTGAAGCAGAGCAACTGAATAAACCCATCACAAAGGAAGAAATTGAAACAGTAATCCAGAAACTACCCATGAACAAAAACCAGGGCTCAGGTGGATTCACTGTAGAAATCTACGAAGCTTTTAGAGAAGAGGTATCTCCAGTACTACTGAGACTAATTTCACACTATACAAAGGGATGCAATACTCCCAAATTCATTCTGTGAAGCTAGCGTAATGCTGGTACGAAAGCCAGGGAAAGATCCCACAAAAAGGAGAACTACAGACCGATATCACTCATGAATCTGTTTGCAAAAATCTTCAAGATTCTTGCCAATAGAATACCACAATATATCCAAAAAATAATCCATCGTGACCAAACAGGATTCATACTAGGATGCAAGGCTGGTTCAACATCTAAAAAATGATTAATGTGATCAACCACATAAATATCACAAAAACAAGAATTACCTCATTTTGTCTGTTGATGCAGAAAAGGCATTTGATAAAGTCCAACAGCCGTTCATGCTAAAAACAGAACAGGAGTAGATCACAAATTCCTCAGTGCAATAAGAGCAATTTATACAAACCCAACTACCTACATCCTGAATGGAGAGAGACTCAAAGGATTTCCGTTGAGAATAGGAACTACAGAAGGATGCCCACTCTCACCTCTCCTATTCAACATCGTACTCAAAACTCTAGTTAGAGCAGTTAGACAAGACCAAGGAATAAAGGGTATCTGCATCCGCAAAGAACAAGGCAATGTCTTCCTATTTCCAGATGATATGATTGTGTATGCAGAGAGTCCTAAAGAATCCATAAGTAAACTACTGAAACTGATTGAAGAGTTCAGCAAAGTCTCAGGATACAAGGCAAACATAAGCAAATCAGTAGAATTCCTTATGTTGCAACAATGAGATTATTAATGAAGAAATCACAAAATCAATACCATTTACTATAGCCCCTATGAAGATAAAGTACCTAGAAGTAAATCTAAGTAGAGAAATAACAGACCTTTACAAAGAGAACTACAAGTCCTTACTGCAAGAAACTAGGAGAGAAATAAATGCAGAAACCTGCTCTCCTGATGCATAGGGAAACAACATTGTGAAAATGTTTGTTTTGCCTAAAGCAATCTACTTGGATAGTGCAATCCCAGTACAAATTCCAGTGACATTTTTTAATGAGATAGGGAAAGACATTACCAACTTTTTTCAGACAGGAAAGAAGCCTCAGATAAGTAAAGCACTGCTGAAGGAGAAGAACACACTGGGAAGCTTCTCGCTATGTGACTTTAGAACCTATTACACTGCAACAGTAGTCAAAACAGGATGGCACTGGTACAAAAAGAGACAGATAGATCAATGGAAGAGAATTGAGACCTGAGAAATGACACCATGTTCCTATGAACAGCTGGTATTCAACAAGGGCCCTAAGGCATTAAACTGGGGAAAAACAATCTGTTCAACAAATGGTGCTGCTAAAATATTGTATCCATCTGCAATAAATTGAAACAAGGCCCACATGTTACACCTAATACAAAAACGAACTCAAACTGGATAAAATACTTAAATTACAAATCTAAAACAATAAAGCTGATCCAAGAAAAATTACAAACAACAGTGGAACTTTTACTATACAACTTAGACTTCAAAATCTGTGAAACAGACAACAGAAAATAGATAAATGGGAACTATTAAGAATCAAACACTTGTGCTCATTGTAAGACTTTATTAGTAGAATTAAAAGGCCACCTACAGAATGGGAAAAAATAGTTGGCAACTGTTTGTCAGACCGACACTTGATCTCCATAATCTGTAAGGTACTACAAAATATCAACAAGGAAAAGATAAATCATCCTTTTAAGCAATGGGCAAAGATGATGGACAGACACCTGAACTGAAGAGGAGATCGAGGCAGCCAAAAAACACATGTCGACATGCTCACAATCATTAGCTATTAAAGAAATTCAAATCAGAACTACAGTGAGATACCATCTCACTCCAACAGTGTGGGCCGTGTTTCGTAAAGTACAAAACAACAAATGCTGGAGAGGCTGTGTAGAAATTGGACCTCTCCTACACTGTTGGTAATATAGAGACTGAAAGATTTTCTTCCCCCCCTCCTTGATGTTCCTGCACCTGCCGAACCCCCCCCCCTTCATTTCACAGCAGCTCTCGCCAGACAAGACACTCCCTTTGATCAGTCTGGTGCCTGCTTGCTCCCTTTCAAAGTCTTACACCCACCTGATAAGATGCAGCTGCTCCCCATCAAAGCCTCCCACCCACCTAGCAGGACACCCCCTCCTCAGAACCCCGCCCGCTCACCCCAGTTGTCTCAACCACGACTGCACTATAACTACCAGCTCGAAACTTGACTCGGGGCCATTTTGTTGGAACCTGCAAAGGTCCCATTTGGCCCACCGGCGTAATGAACAGCCCCTTGCCTCCTCCTGGGTGTTGTTCGCTTCTTCATTTTCTATAGTGGTTCCCTGACCGTGAAGCGAATGAAGTGACCCCTTGAGTCACTGGCCTCTCGGGACCTCGGCCGTTGGCCGGGGCGGACAGGCCAGGAGGGACAGGCGCCACTCGTTTTCTGGTTAACGAGGTTCCTCCACCTCTCCGCCTCGTACCCGCCAGAGAGGTTTCCGAAGACATAGGACCCTCAAGGATCAGGTAACAGGCATCAGGCACCAGAAAACTTCGGGTAAGGGCTGCCTCCAGCTCAGTCAGGACCGTCCTCAAAAAAAGAGGATGAAGGGGAGACTGATTACCTCCCAGCCTTCGGGCCTCAGTTCAGGGACCCCTCTGGGTGGGAGTCTCTGTCTGAATGAGTGCACACGTTCTCTGTTGTGTGACTGTACATGTGCCTCCAAGTTTGCAAAGAGGCTGTTTGGACCTTTTTCTGTGGTTCTGTGTGGACTCATAAGGCATAACAGTGTGAGCCAAGCCTCCTCCGCCCCGGGATTTATACGGGGACACCTTAGCCAAGAGCCCACCTAAGTCCCCGCGAGGGGAACAGAGGGGCATCTGAGTGGTCCTCACGACAAGTCTTTTCATCTCACTTGTGGCACCATCAACGTGGGTCGGACGCACAGCAAACCTACTTTTAAAAAGTTTATGAGCTATAAAGGGTTCTAAAAATAAGAATTCTTTATAGTTACTGAAATGCGAAGATTGTGCTGTGGGGAGTCTAAAGAAAGAGAAGACTCCTTACAGAAAACCTCTCTGTAAGTATCTTTTCTTACTGGAATCTAATCTGTTATTCTCTGACTGATATGAGAGATTCTCTTCCTGAGCCTTTTTTTCTTTTCTTCCTCCTTTAAGAATTGGGGGAGCCAGCAGCCGCACAGAGAATTTAAAAGAAGTGGCTACTTGGTTTTGTTTTTTTTTTCTGCTCACAGGTGCCTCTGAGGTTTCAGCCACGCCAACAGCAGCCGCCCGCACAGTCGTGTGTTCAGGCATGCGGAAGGATTTAAAGGATTTAAAGTCTCTTTCTGCTCTCAGTCTCATGGGTTCTCGCGGTGCCCCCCGCCAGGCGTTTCTCTAGGAGGGGCACCTCTGTGCTGGTCGGTAGTAGAGAACAAGTCTAAATCCAGAGTCAATACCTGAAGCTGTTTAGGAACCCCTTCTTTTCAAGTTTCTTAGTAAGTAAAGTTATGTGCTGTAAAGAGTTCCTAAAACAGGATTCTTTGCAGATATTTGATAAGCAAGGATGGGCCGTAAAGAGTTAAAGCAGAGAAAACTCCGTAAAAGTGATTAAGAACCTTTATGTCAACAAAGGGTTAAGGTTTCCACCAAAGATTTAACAGCCTTTATGGATTTCGTTCAGGAATGTTGCCCCTTGCTTCCGCACAGAAGGCATGCTGGAAAAAGAATTTTGGGGACGTATTGATTACAATATACAAAAAAAAATTACCGTGATCAAGGGGCCTGATAGCATCCCTATAAGTGCCTTTTCTTATTGGAAATTAATCTGTTACTCTCAGACTGGTATGGGAGAGTTTCCTTCCAAGTCTTTTCCCTCAGCACCTAAGGTTTCTTTAAAACTGGCTGTGCCTGCCCGCGCCCGACTCAGCCGCTTTGCGGCTTCAGCAAGCAGAATATTAGAAAAGAAGAAACAAAAAAAACAGACCACCCATTTCCTCTCGGCTTCTGTGCCTAGTACGTTTGTTACCTAAGGACAATCAATGCAACAATGAAATTCGTAAGTTTAACAACCTGAGTTCCCTCCCTCTTCCCTTTTAGTTTTGTTTTTAATCTGCCATCAGAGAATTTCAAACGGCCTTTCCAGCGTTATCAGTGGAAAGCACCCCCCCCCCCGGAATGAAAAACAGTCTCTCCCTTTGTCAGAAATTTATTGATACTGCTATAGAAAAAGTTCAAAAACAATTTCACTCTGTTTATCTCATTCATTATATGGATGACATCTTGTTAGATCATCCTGATCATTCCTTTTTACAGGAGTGCTTAATAGCACTCACCTCTGCCCTGAGAGTTAGAGGCTTGATGATTGCCCCATATAAAATCCAAACTCGGTCTCCAATTTCTTACTTGCACCGTGTTTTAAATGACACCACAGTGGCTTGTGTTCCCTTTGTCTTAAAAACCACCCACCTAAAAACTTTAAATGACTTAATAAAAACTGCTTGGTGAGATCAACTAACTTCAGTCCTTAGAATTAAAATTAACTCCTACAAGGCTGGTCTGAGTGCAGCATGGGGCTTACAACTGACTAATCACAGCCAGTTATAGAGTCCTTTGTTCCTTCTCCTTTAATCTCCAAGGACATGGCCTTCAGACTGAAGAACAGAAACTACATTTAATATATTCACAACATGCTTTCTTCTTATCTTTGTGAAAATATAAATTTAACAGACTAGCTTCATTAACTGAAAGATTTTCTCTTAGCTTTTAAACTTTGCCTGATATAAACAACCTGGCTAGAATTTCCTGTGACTGTTTTATGAAGTATAGTTATCTGTGGAACCCCAAGTGTGACAAATATGAAGGGAATATAAAGAGGGTATGAGCAAGTGAAAAACGCTGGATAGCTAATAAGAAGGAAGGCTGAAGAAGAGATAGAAATTGTGTTTTCACAGGATGCTGACTTTCCTATCTAAATTCTTGAGAGGTTAATTCGAGTCACAGGCGCAACCTGACACCATTCCCTCTGGGAGATCTCCCCAGCAACAGTGAAGTCGCCGCCAAGATGTCGTGGGATTGGTGCCTGCAGAGTCCTCCGTCCCTTCCTCCTCATTAACCCTTTTCAGATACTACAGCGGCTCCCTCCCAAGATTTGTCTCCTATAGCCAGCTCATCACAGTGCGATCCCCGACAAGCTCCCCTACCAACTTAAAGTGACTCGGGGCTATGCTGCCAATGGCTGAGATGGAGAGAACTCTGGACTCGGACATAAACTAACCCAATCTCCTGAATAAAACAGTCACCGCTTGTGTAACAGGAACCAACATAATCCTTAAAGGGAATTCCAGTGAGAAAAATGTTAACATGACTTGAAAAAAGGTAACTGTCACACAGGGCAATGAAACCTGCCAATGTAACCTGTTTTGAAATCATATGCTTTAAGTGTAATCTTGCTAATCGTGTGGGCCCCCTTGGGGAAGGGAAATTTATGATTGTTCTACATCAGCCTCCGTTTGTGGTACTGCCTGTAAACTTGTCGAGACAGAGGGCTACAGGTAATAGAAAGATTGCAAGAGTTGATTAGGCCTAAACAAGCTGTAGAAATAGTTATTATGGGAATAACTACTTGTGTCTGCTATAATCGCCATGGCCATTACTCAGAATGTACAGACTGCTCAATTTACAGATAATGTGGTTCATAGTATGTCACAACTTATGAGTACTCAGGAAATGATTGATCTAAAAGTAAAACAAAGTAGGGCTACTGTTTAAAGCTGTAGAAGTAATAGAAAATCTGGTCCAAACTACAGCACCAAGCCAGGCTGACTTGTCATGCTGAATTTACCTAGATTTGTATAACTAACAAAATTCAAATATAAGCACAGATACATGGGAAAGAGTTAAACAACATCTAGAAGATATGTGGGAACATACTAATGAAACTCTGCACTTAGCACAATTGCATTCAGAAATTCTGACACTAAGTCATGTCCATTTACCCTTTAATGCTGCTGTGACAGCTAAAAAATTTTCTGAATGACCTTAAGAAGATGTTTACTGGGCCTCTTAACCAAATGTGACACTTATTAAGCCACATGATCATAATCAGGAAAGCTGTCCTCTTGATAATACTCTACACACCTTGTCTACTTAAACTAGTCTGCAGAAGTGTGCAACAGCTACTGATAAATGGCCACTAATAGGTGTTCCATCACCTGAAGCTGCACACACGGCGTGAACCCCCCCGCCATGTTTACTACAGAACCCTCTGCGGTAGCCAAAGACGGGTCAGACATTTAATTGACCTTTCTCGACCTAAGACAGGACCTTGCCACGAAAGGAGGGCTAGGTTCCCATGACGGTTAAGGGACTGTGTCGTTAAATGCGACCTAAGCCAGACACGCAGGTGGGGCAGCTGGGAGCCAGCTGATTTTTATAATAAAAAAAGGGGGAGATGTCGAGAGTGGACCCCCCTCCCAACATAAGGATCAAGGAGGTGCCTTCTAAGAGGGACTTCACAACTCCTCCATTTATGAGATTATATTGGGACAATTTGACCAGGAACTTCTGAGGACTAGAGATCAGAGGAATGGATTTCTATACAACATGCCTAATAACACTGAGGCCTGCCCAGTCTCACTGACTTCCCCCTAATTACGTCCCCCTCTCCCTTTTCTCCACATACACAGATTTACAAGGATTTCTCCACACAGCCATTAAAGCTATACAAAGGGCTAGATTAGGAGATGGCAGACACACACTCTCTGCTCAGGAAGAAATAAAAGCTATCAGAGACAATGCGGACATGGACCAAGGTGCTGACACACTTCTTATACTTCAGAATCAAATTAACTCCTTGACAGCAATTACTTTACAAAACAGACAAGCGTTAGACTTATTACTGGCATAGAAAGGCGGGACCTGTATGGCTCTGGGCAAAGAATGTTGGTATTTTATAAATCCTTCTAACATTGTCATATCTAGGGTTACAGAGCTCTAAGGCCAAATCGAACAGAGACGACACGAACGTACCCAGTCTGGAAGGGGACTCATGTCAAACTGGGCCACCTGGCTGGCCCCTCTGTGGGGGCCACTCGCCTTCGGACTCATAGTCCTGACCTTCGGACCCTTACACTTGCGTCACCTGCAAGACCAACTAGAACAGAAGTTACTCAACCTGACCCTCCGAACTTATCAACAGTTTTCCCAAGCTGATGTTAAAGAATTGTGATACCCACCCTTATCAAAGGGGGGAATAATATAGAGACTGAAAAGTTTTCCTCTGCCCCTCCTCACTGTTCCTGCACCCACCAAACCCCCCCCCCACATTTCACAGCAGCTCTTGCCAGACAAGGACACTCCCTTTGATAAGCCTGGCGTCTGCTTGCTCCCTTTCAAAGTCTTACACCCACCTGATAAGATGCAGCTGATCCCCATCAAAGCCTCCCACCCACATAGCAGGATCCCCCCTCCTCAGAACTCTGCCCACTCACCCCATTTGTCTCAACCACGACTGCACTATAACTAGCAGCTCGAAACTTGACTCGGGGCCATTTTGTTGGAACCTGCAAAGGTCCCATTTGGCCCACCGGCTTAATAAACAGCCCCTTGTGTCCTCCTGGGTGTCATTTGCTTCATTTTCTATAACATTGGTGGGATTGCAAACTGGTGTATCCCCTGGAAAACAATGTGGTGCACCCTTAAAAAACTGGCTATTGGTAAACCATTGGACCCAGCAGTTCTACTGCTTGGAATGTATCCTACAGAATTAAGGCCATTCATGCCAGCTGACACATGCACATGAATGTTTATTGCAGCACGTCCCACAGCAGCAAGAAGATGGAATCAACCCAGATGCCCAACAACAGAGGATTGGATACATAAACTATGTTATATATACTCAGTGGAACGGTATGCAATGATAAAGAACAATGATGATTTCAGGGAACATAACATGGTTTCAACTGGAGGATATTATGTTGAGTGAAAGCAGTCAGTGACAAAAGGACAAATTCCGTATGAGACCACTACAGTAAGAACTTTAAATCAGACTCATGAATCAAAGAAAAGACTCTGACAGCTGCAAGAGTGGGGAGAGTGGGAAGGCGGTGGGGGGGATTCAGATTAGATATTGGTTACAAATTTGTTTGGGTAAAATCGGTGACAACACATTAGTAAGAAGATTAGTGTTAACTGGACTTAAACACAACTTGAGTACTTCTCTCATCTTAATATTACAAGGACAGAGTACCTGGGGCAGGGCGCCAGGGACTGTGCTGTCAGGTGAAATCCAGGCCAACTGGCGCAGCTGGTGTTTTTCTAATGTTATGTCTGTGTACCCCACATTGGTGTGTGGCATCTGGGGTCTTAAAAGTTGTCAAGCTTCCATCCAAGGGTGCAGTAAATGGTCCCAACTCAGCAGGTGCAGCAAATGGTCCCTACTCAGCAGGAACAGATGATCACCGAGGTCCATAACAACATGGGGGAAAGAGAACCCAGAGGACAGAGAGACCCACGTAAGTGGGTATCTACATTGACTTGTGACTGAAAGAACCGGATGGTTCCCAGCCACCACTAGTGATAGCTACAATGGAGCTCACAAAGTTGGGCAACACAAGAATAAAAATGGGTTCATCCTGTGATCTACACTGAAAGACTGCAATTGATGGTCCAGTGGCTTTGTGGTTCCCCTGGGCATGTGACCCCTGTCCATGATGCTGTCCCTGTCCATAAATCATAATGAACGTCAGCTGTTTGGACAGCAGTCGATTCGACATGGTGACACTCAGTCACCATATATTCTTCCCACTTAATCATTCTGTGCATCTATAGGATATACTACTGACCTTTTACTGGAGAAAGGGGGTTGGTGGAGAGGACAGAATAGGAGACTTGGGAGGATATGACGTGTATGGAGCAGTAATGAAGTGTGCTGTCAGCAGGCAGGGGAAGCGGTGGGTGCTGCATATAGGTGAGCATGGAAATTTGTATGGGAATATACATTTTCATTCAACCATAATAAATAATAAACTACCAACTAAAATTTCCTGTACTACACGGCTTCACCAGAGAATTCTACCAAATTTTTATACAGGAGTTAATTCCAATACTACTGAGGCTAGTTCACAGCATAGAAAAGGATGGAATGTTTCCACATTCCAAGTCAGCATAATCTTCATGTCAAAGCCTGGGAAAGATCCCACTAAGAAAGTTACAGAACAGTATCACTCATTAACATGTGTGTAAAAATCTTCAACAAAATCCTAGTCAGTGGAATTTGACAATGTATCAAAAAGATATTTCAGCATGACCAGTTAGGATTCATGCCAGAGATTAGGGCTGGTTCAACACTGAAAAACAGCACAAAGGCTAGGAGTCATTTAATGTCAGTTGATGCAGACAAGTCATTTGACAAAGTCCAACATTCATTCATGTTAAAAACGCTCAGCAAAATAGTAATAGAATGAAATTCCTGAATGCAATAAAGGGCATCTACGCAAAGTCAACTGTTACATTATCCTGACTGGAGAGAGATTGAATGAATTTTCCTTGATAACAGGAACCAGACAGGTATGCCCATTATTACCACTTGTGTTCAAAATTGTGCTAGAGGTCCTGACAAGACAAAAATATACCTATGCATCCGCATAGGTAACGAGAAGTAAAAATATCCCTATTTACAGATGATATGATTGTATACAAAGAAACCTAAAGAACCTATAAATTGTTGGGACTAATAGAAGAGTTCAGCAAATTACCGGGATATAAGATAAACATAAGTAAATTGATAGGATGCGTTTACACCAATAAAGAGATCATCAAAAAGGAAATCACCAAGTCAATACCATTTAATATATCCCCCCAAAGGTAAAATAACTAGAAATAAATCTAACCAGAGATGTAAGAGACCTATACAGAGAAAATTAGAAGACCCTACTGCAAGAAACAGAAAGAAATGTACATTAATGGAGAAATGTACCTTGGTTGTGTATAGGTAGACTGAACATTATTAAAATGTCTACTTTTCCCAAAATGGTCTACGTATACAGTGCACTCCCAGTACAAATTCCAGTGTCATTTTTTAATGAGATGGGCAAATAAATCACCATCTTTGGAAAGGAAGGAAATGCTGGATAAGTAAAGGACTATTGAAGAGGAAAACAGTGGAAGGTCGCACACTGCCTCACGTTAGAACCTACTACATTACCCAGTAGTCAGAACAGCCTGGTACTGGTACAAAAAGAGATACATAGACCAATGGAACAGAAGAGACCTCAGAAATATCACCATCCTCTTACGAACAGTTGATAGTTGAGAAAGGCCCAAAGGTGGTAAACTAGGGTAAAAACAGTCTTTTTAACAAATAATGTTGGCAAAATTGGATATCCATCTGCTAAAAACTGAAACAAGACCCATATCCCATATTTCAACACAAAGACTAACTCAAAATCTATCAAGGACCTACATATCAAACTTAAAACGATAAAGATAATGCAAGAAGAAGTAGGAATAACAATGGAAGCTCTAATACCTGGCTTAGACTACAAAATTGCACCAATAAAGGATGAGCAACAGAGGAGAAAATAGATAAATGGGAACCACTAAAAATCAGACACACTCCTCCAAAGACTTTATCAAGACAGTTAAAAGAGTACCTACAGAATGGGAAAAAATATTTGGCAACTTTGTGTCAGATCAGCATTTGATTTCAGTAATCTACAACATGTTGCAAGATACCAACTCCGAAAAGGTAAATAAGAAGCAACGGGCAAAGGAGATGGGCAGACACTTCACCAAAAAAGGCATCGAGGCAGCCAAAAGATACATGAGAAGTGCTTGTGGTTGTTAGCTATTTCCCACTGCCATTGAGTCAGTTCCAACTCATAGCAGCCCTAGAGGTTAGAGTAGAATTACCCCATATACTTTCTAAGGAGAGCCTGGAGGATTTGAACTCCTGACCTATTAGTTAAGGTGTAGCACGTAGCTCCCAATACCACCAGGATTTCTCATTAGCCATTAGAGAAATACAAATCAAAACTACAGTGAAGAAATTCAAATCAAGACAACAATGAGATACCATCTCACCCCAACAAGATTGGCCATGATCCAAAAAACACAAAACAACAAATGCTGGAGAGGCTGTGGAGAAATTGGAACCCTGTCCTACACTGTTGGTGGGGTTGCAAAATTGTCCAGCCTCTTTGGAAGGCAATCTGGCGCTTCCTTAAAAAAATGGATATTGATATACCATTTGACCCAGTAATTCCACTACTTGGAATATATCCTACAGAATCAAGGCCTTTCACACCAACGGACACATGAACCAGAATGTTTATCGCAGCACAGTCCACAATAGCAAAAAGATGGAATCAACCCAGATGCCCAACAATAGAAGAATGGATAGGTAAACTGTGGTACATATACTCAATGGAGCACTACGCAATGATAAAGAATAACGATGATTCCAGGAAACATCTCCTAACCTGGTTTCAACTGGAAGACATTATGTTGAGTGAAAGTAGTCAGCGACAAAAGGACAAATACTGTATGAGACCTCTACGATAAGATCTCAAAAACAGACTTGTGTATAGAAGAAAAGACTCTTTGACAGCTGCAAGGGAGGGGAGGGAGGGAGGGTGAGGTGGGAGGGTTTAGTTTAGATAGTTACTAGAAATCTAGTTGGGAGAAAGTGATGACAGCACACATTAGGAACAAGAACAACATTAAGTGGACTTCAGCATAACTTGTACTCCTTCCATCTTAATACTGCAAGGATAGAGTAGCTTGGGTGGGGGGCAGGGGACCATGCTCTTAGGTGAATTCCAGGCCAATTGGCACAACTAGCATTTTGCTGAGACAGCTCTCTGCACCCCACATTGGTGAGTGGCGTCTGGGGTCTTAAAAGCTGCCAAGCTGCCATCCGAGGACACAGCAAATGGTCCCAACTCAGCAGGAGTGGATGCTCACCGAGGGCCAAAATGGCATGCGGTAAAGACAACCTAGAAGACAGAGTGACCCACATGATTGGGTGCCTACATCGACTTGGGACCGGAAGAACCGGATGGTGCCCGGCCACCACCAGTGATAGCCACGACGGAGCTCACAGAGAGGAGCCTCACTGGCAACACAAGAATAAAAAGAGGTGCATCATGAGATCTCCACTAAAAGACCTCAATTGATGGTCCAGCAGTTTTGGGGTTCCTCTGAGAGCATGGCCCCCTTCCCTGATGCTGCCCTTTCCCATAAATTATAACAAAGGTCCACTCTTTGGACAGGAATGGATTGGACTTGGCAAGGCAGAGTGACCATATATTGGAAGCACTTTATGGTTCTATACATCTATAGGATATCATCTTGCTGACCTCTGGCTGGAGAAAGGGGAGTGGACGGAGAGGAGGGGAAAGGAGACTGTTGGGAGGATGAGACATGTATGGAGCAGAGAGGAATAGTGTGCAGTCACCGGACAGGGAGAGCAGTGGAAGCTGCATATAGGGGGGCATGTAAATTTATACATCA
The DNA here is from genome assembly GCA_028571685.1 of Heterohyrax brucei. Taxonomy (NCBI): domain Eukaryota; kingdom Metazoa; phylum Chordata; class Mammalia; order Hyracoidea; family Procaviidae; genus Heterohyrax; species Heterohyrax brucei. Next base: position 137,014,101 of record CM053150.1, read on the forward strand.
ATGTACATTTTCACTGAGTTATGTTAAATAAAAGTAAAAATTAAAAAAAAAACTACAGTGAGATACTATCTCACCCTACAAATAATAATCCAAAAAGCATAAAACAACAAATGCTGGAGAGGCTGTGGAGAGATTGAAACTCCTGCACAGCTGGTGTAAATACAAAATGTTAGAACCTCTTTGGATATTAATTTGTTGCTTCCTAAAAATTTAGAAATACTACATGGTCTACCAATCCCACTGCTTGGAATGTATCCTAAGAAATATGGACAGTCACATGAATAGATAGATGTATACAATGTTTATTCCAGCATTGTCTACAATAGCAAAAAGAAGAAATCAACCTAGGTGCCTGTCAACAGATGAATGAATAAACAAAATAGGGTAGATATACAAAATGGAACACCATGCAATGATAAAGAACAATGGTATTTTTAAGAAACATCTCACCTTGGTTTCAACTAGAAGACACGCTGAATGAAAACTGCCAAAGGACAAGTATGAGATGTCAGCTATACAGAGTTTAAAATGGACATAAGTACAGAAGAAAAGACTGATGGCTACAAGGGTGGGGAGGGAGGGTAGAGGAATGTTCATAGATAGTCATTAGGAATTTGGTTACGTGAAGGGAGTGACTACTCAGTAGAGAGCAGATCAGCATAACTTGACGACACCATAAACTGAAAGATTCTCTAAAGTCAACCAAATATTTTAAAGGATAAAATAGGAGCAACAGGGCCTTGGGACCACGTTTTAAGGGGATGTTGAGGTCAATTGGCATTTGCTAGTCTTTATCTAAAAGAGTCTTTTTGCACCCCACATGGGTGAGTGTTATCCGGGATCTTGAAAGTTAGCAAGCTGCCATGTGTGGTATACCAAATGGTACCAACCCTTCTGAAACAGGTGACGACCGAAAATATCAAAGACACAAGGAAAGCTGAGCCTAGGAAGGAGAAGTGCCCATTTAGGTGGCAGGCTGCATCAGCATGAAGGCAGAAGTACCAGATGGTGCCCTGTCACCACTAAATGCAGCCATGATGGGGGACACAATACTGAGTCCCTCAGGCAACATTAGAAAAAGGTGTGCAGCTCACCAACTCTTCTAAAAGACCAGAATTGATAGCCTGACAACCTGGAGGATCCCCTGGGGACATGGCTCATAGACTTGCTCCTGGCCCTCACCTGAATGTGGTATTATAAGCCACCTCCTCAAACAAGAATGGAATGGGCTCATGGACACAGTGTGAGCATATGACATGTACTTCATGGTTTTGCATATTTATAGAAGGCTGTACTACTGGTTTTTTCTAAATGGGAGAGAAAAGGATGGAGAGGAGGGGTACATGGTCGTTAAGTGTATGCCAGAAGTATGGAGTGAAAAAGGAAAGTGTCATGGTGAGTACAGCAAATGGAGTTGCAGATAGGCTGTCATGTAGAATTGATTTGGATTGCACACTTTCATTTAATGATTAAAAAGTTTGATTGGCCTGTCTGGTGTCTCTTGTTGCTGGGCTGGTGTTTTTCCATGCAGTCTGATGACTTCCACTCCTTGGTCTTACTCTTGCACACTGTGTTAGACCACCACAGCTCTCAATCTGGCATATCTTTTGATATCCTACCTGGTTCTACACTGCTCTGGGTCACAGCCAGGGTTGTCCTCCATGCCACTGTCACATCTTGATGCCTGTGCCCCTTCTGCAGCATGCTGGCGAGCAGATCAGTCGTGCTACTATTGCTCCAGTGCCTAGTGGTCACCCGCACCTAGGCTACCAATCAGGCTGGGCTGGTCACTAGCGCCACACGACTCCCCTTCAGGGCAGGTCACCAACTCCTCTACTGCCCCTCATTGTGGCAGGTTGCTTGTGCTGCTGCCACCACCACTATCATGCCAGGGTGTTCACCTGTGTCTCAGCTGTCTCCAAGGCCAGGATAGTCACCAGTACTGCACTGTTGCCATGCTGGGTAGGTCATCAAGTGATACCACTGCTTCTAGGCTGAGCGTGTCACTTGTGTACCTGGGTCCTCTGCTCTCAGGTAAAGGGGTCCCCTGCACTTTTGCACCATTCCTGTGTTGGGCGTGTTCCCTCCACCACTGCTGTCCCAGTGTCATCAGGGATCCCGAAGCTACCTTTGTCCCCAGGCTGCTTGTGGTCTACACTACTGACCAGGCACTGGTGCGTTCCCCTTTCTCTGCTACCAGAACTGTGGTGCCCGAGCCTTGCCATGTACACTCAGGCCTGCTGGACTGCTGTGTCCTAATGCTGTCTCATCACTAGCCTGGTCTGTAGTTCCTCTTACCATGTGGAAGCCTTCCACCCTGGACTGCTTTGTTTAGGCAGGTGTAGATCACCCTAGCCCGACCCACCATTGCTGCAGCCCTTGTGGTATCTTAGTGCTGCACTGCCACTTTATTCTGCATGGAGAATTTTATTTGCACATCTCGCTTTAGTGCCTGGTGTCTCTTTGGTGGCACATTATGTCCTCCATGGTATCGCAGCTTTCCTATGATCTTCCTGTCTCCCAGTCCGTTCTTCTATTTTTCTACCTGGTGTTCAGGTCTCTTGGCATGCTCAGTTTGGTTGGTTTGCTTGATTCTGCAGTTCTTTATAGAAGGTTTGGCAAAGTTGTATGTTTCTGCTGCCATCTTCATTATTCTGTACCAATAAAGGTAGCTTTTTTCTGGATGTTCTGTCCATTACTGAAAGTGGAATGTTCAAGTCTTCCACTGTTATTGTGGAGCAACGTATCTCATTTTTCAGTGCTATCAGCATTTGTTCGATGTGTTTAGAAGCTTTGATTTTGGGTGCATAAATAGTATTGTTATATCCTCTTTATGTATTCAATGTTGAAGCAGTAAGTAGTGACTGTTCTTGTCTACCATTTTGGAATTTACTTTAAAGTATTTTATCTGAGATTAATATTGTCACACCTTCTCTTCTTTGCATGTTGTTAGCTTGATGTGTATTTTTCTATCCTTTGAGTTCAGGTTCTGTCTGAGTTTAAGGTGTGTTTCTTATAAGCAACGTATAGACAAATTGTGTTTTTTGATCCAACCTATTACTTTCTGCCTGTTTATTGGTGCATCTAACCCATTTACATTCACTGTAATTATTGATAGTTATGAATTTAGTGCTGTCATTTTGGTGCCTTTATTTGTGTGTTGTTGACAGTTTCTTTGTTCCAGTTAATATTCTTAGTCATTTTCCTTCATGGATTTTTTTTTTCCATCATTTTCTATATTGGTTTTGTATCAGTTGAGACTTCTAGATTGTGTTTCTTGTTTTGATGTGTGGCATTCTTAGTTTACTTTGAGGCTATCCCACTATTCCCTGTAATGTTCTAAGTTTAAAACAATCTTCTTTGTATCCCCTTGACTTCCCTTCCATTTGAAAGGTCTATGAATACATTAATATTTTCCCCTTTTCAGTATAATATAAATTGCATGCTGAGATCTCTTTTTCATTAATTTTGATATTTAGCTTTGATTGTGCTTTGTTACTTCTCTAACCAAGTTGGACTCTGGATGCTGTGCCCTGAATTGTATCCTTGAGTATGTATCTATTGCTGTTGATTTTCTAATTGAAGAACTCCCTTCAGTATTTATTGTAATTTTGGTTCAGTTTTTTGCTAAGTCTCCAAGCTTCTGTTTATTTGTGAATGTCCTAATTTCACCATCATATCTGAGAGACAGTTTTGCACGATATGTTATTGGTGGCTGGAAGTTTTTCCTCAAGGCTTTGTATGTGTCATTTCATCACTTTCTTATCAAAATGTTTTTGGCTGAATAATTGGAGGTTAGTGTAAAAGACTTTTCTTTGTAAGTTAGTTTTGGTTTGAGCCTGTCATTATGTTTCATTTTATTGAGGCCGGTTATAAGTGCTATGTCTGGTAACCTAAAGATCGGCAATTCAAATCTGCCAGGCATTCCTTGGAAATTCTATGGGGCAGTTCTGTCTGACCTTGAGGGTTGCTATAAGTTGGACCCAACTCTATGGCGGTGGGTGTTTTGTTTTTAGTGTCTTTCTTTTGGGATTTACCTTTTGTGGAATTTGGTGAGCATCTTGGATAGGTATCTTCTTGTTTTTCATGATGTCAGGGAAGTTTTCTGTCAGCAACTCTTCAACAATTGTATTTTCTGCTGTGCCTCCCTGTTCTGGTACTCCAGTTATCCATAAATTATTGCTCTTGATAAAGTCTCACATAACTCTTAATGAATCATCATTTCTTTCATGATTCTTTTGTCTGATTTTTCCTCATAAATGCTCATGTTAGTTTCTTTATCTTCAGTTGTGCTAATTCTGCATTCCTTTTCCTCAATCCTGTGCCATTGACTTTCAGTTGAATTGCCTGACTATGAAACTTTTGTTATTAATCTACTGAATTTCAGATTAGTGTTGTACTAGCAACTCATGTAGCTTGTCTAATTTTTCATTCTGTTCTGCAGCACCTTCTCTAATCTCCAACTTCGGGTCTAGAAAGACTCTGTACATAATTCTTTCATATCCTGCCTCTGATAATTTCATGAGTGCTTCATCAGGGAAATTTTTCATTATTTTGAGAGTTTTGTGGAGCCACAGTAGTCAGCTTCTTGAAAAGGTTAGAGATTGTGTCTGAGCCATCACAATGCTGTTGTGAGTTAATCGTTAGATTATTGCAGTGTAACTTATATTTGCTTATATGTGTATACAACTTACATATATATGTTTTAGATATATATGTATGTATACACACACAGGTATTTTATTTTGATTTCACATGGCCAAACAGTGTAGTCCTTTGAGCTAGAATGATTATTGAAGACATAGTGGCTATAGTGCCAAGAAATTTGGAGCACAGCTACCTGGCCAACTTACTGGAAAAGATCCATATTTATCCCCATTCTAAAGAAAGGTGATCCAACTGAATGTGGAAATACCAAACAGTATTGTTGATATCACTTGCAAGTAAAGTTTTGCTCAAAAGCATTCAAAAGCAACTGGACCTGCCAGAAATTCAAGCTGGGTTCAGAGGAGGACGTGGGACCTGGGATATCATCGTTGACATCAGATAGATCTTGGCTGAAAGCAAAGAATACCAGAAAAATATTTACTTGTGTTTCATTCACTATGCAAAAGCATTCGACTGTGTGGGCCATACTAAATTATGGCTAATGTTGGGGAGAATGGGAATTCCAGAACACCTGATTGTGCTCTTCAGAAATCTGTATGTGGATCAAGAGGCAGTTGTGCAAACAGAGCAGAGGGACACTGCATAGCTTAAAGTCAAGAAAGGTGTGTGTCAGGGTTGTATCCTTTCACCATACCTTTTTAATCTGCGTGCCAAGCAAATAATCTGAAAAGCTGAATTATACAAAGAAGAAAGAGGTATCAGGATTGGAGGATGACTCATTAACAACCTGTTATATGCAGATGACACCACTTTACTTGCTGGAAGTGAAGAAGATTTGAAACACTGATAAAGATCGAGGACCAAAGCCTTCAGTATGGATTGCACCTCAATATCAGAAAAGCAAAAATCCTGACAACTGGACTATTAAACAGCGTTGTCGTAAGTGGAGAAAAGATTGAGGTTGTCAAGGATTTCTTTTTACTTGAGTCTACAATCAATGCTTATGGAAGCAATAGTCAAGAAATCAAAAGACGTATTGCATTGGGAAAATCTGTTGCAAAGGACTTGAAAGTATTCAAAAGTAAAGATGTCATCTTAAAGACTAAAGTGCGCCTGACCCAAGCCGTGGTATGTTCAGTCACATCATATGCATGTGAAAGCTGGAAAATGAATAAAAAACACAGAGGAAGAATTGATGCCTTTTAACTACGGTGTTGGAGAAGAATGTTGAACATACCATGGACTGCCAAAAGAACCAACAGATCTGTTCTGGAAGAAGTACACCAGAATTTTGCCTCTGGTGTAGCTCAGAGAAGGGAGCTGGGAAGGGCACAGCTGCATTTGGCTGTCAGCTGCTGCTGCACTCCAGGTATGACCATCCCAAGCTTAGCTTCTTGGTTGGAAGAGACTCTCTCCAGTCAGGTGACCCTGCTCAGTGTCACAGCCAACCCCAGCTACTATCCTAAGGGCAGCAGTCCCAGACCTAGCCCCCCAGCTGACAAAAATGGCCTTTGCACTGCTGATTCTCCTCTTACAAAGGTATTTTCTCCACTTTCAGTTTGATCTCACACATTTCTGCCTGATCGTGGTGATCCTAGAATGTCATTTTTTGTTCCTTTCATTTGTTTTGTATGGCTTTAGTTGTTAGAGGGATCAGAAAGAGACATGTGACTGGTTTGCTATTTTGGCCCTGTCTCCTTTGTAAACTTTGTTTTAAAAAACCTTTCCTTTTGAAATATAAAGTCATAGAAAGTTTCAAAGGTAGCACACAGTTTCATAAACACTTCACCCATCTTTCCTCAATGTTGATACCTTATGGAAGAACAGTACAATGTCAACACTGATAATCATCATCAGTATATCATAATTATACGGATCTATCTTAGTTTCTACTAGATTGTATGTGTGCTTGTGTACTGTGTATGTATTTGTGTATGTATAGTTCTGTGCAATAAGATGTCATGTATACATTTGTATATCTACCACCAGTCACGGTACATAGCTTCTCTATTGCGGTGAATAAACTTCATCCCTTTAGTGTTACCTAGTCCACTGACAACTCCACCCCACTGGTCTGCCAGTTTGTTGTGCAGTGGAGGTTTGTGTGTTGCTGTGATGCCAGAAACTACCACTGGTATTCAGATAACAGAAGAGTTACCTGTGTTGGACACATTTCAGCTGAGCTTCCAGATTAAGACAGACTAGAAAGAAGGACCCAGCAGTGTAATTTGTAAAAGAACTAGCCAGCAAATATTCTGTGAATACTAGCAGAGTATTATCTGATACAGTGCCAGAAGATGAGCCCCCTGGGTTGAAAAGCACACCAGAGAGGATATGGGGAAGAGCTACTTCATCAATAGAGTCATCCTTAATAATGTCTGTGCAGGCGAGCTTTTAGGACCTTTGCTGATACAACATGGCTCAAGGTGAGAAAATTAGCTACAAGCGTCCATTGCTAATTGAAACATGGAATATATGTAATACAAGTTTAGGAAAGATGTAAATCGTACTGAAATAGAATGCGTAAACACTGATAAGCCTAAGCATTAGTGAACAGAAATGGACTGGTGTTTGCTATTTTGAATTGAACAATTATTTAATCTGCTATGCTGGGAATGACAAAGAGGAATGGTGTTGCATTTATTGTCAAAAAGAGGTTTTGACGTACAGTGATGTCAGTGATGCAATAATATCCATATGCCTACAAGGATTGTTAATATGACTATTATTCAAATTTAGGCATGAACTTCCAAGACCAGGTGTAGAAATTTAAGAATTTTACCAGCTTCTTCAGTGTAAAGTTGGTAGAACATTCAGTCAGTATCCATTGGTAATTACTGATAATTGGAATGCAAAAGTTATAAAAAAAGAAGGATCAGTAGTTGGAACATATGGCCTTAGTGATAAAAACAATGTCAGAGATTGGAAGAGAGAATTTTATAAGACTAATGACTTACTCATTGCAAATAGCTCCTTTCACCAACATAAATGGTGGCTATATATATGGACCTTGCCAAGTTTAATATGCAGGAATCAAATCGACTACAGCTGTGGAAACAGACCATGGAAAAGGTCAATATCATCAGTATGAAGTACACCAGCAACTGATTGCAGAACAGATCATCAGTTGCTCATAAGCAAATTCAAATTCAAACTGAAGAAAATTAGAAGTCCACAATAGCCAAAGTATGAATGTATGCTGTCTGAGTTTATCTTCCTTTTCTATGTTCTGAAATAGTTTAAGTAGTATTGGCGCAAGGTCTTCACTCAGTGTTTGGTAGAATTCTCCAGTGAAGCTTTCTGTACCAGGTCTTGAAGTTTATTTATTTAGGTTTTTTACCTTTTCAATCTCTTGTTATAGGTCTGTTCATATTTTCAACTTCAGTTTGTGTTAGTTTGGTAAGTAGTGTCTTTCTAGAAATTAGGTTTTCGTATTTGTTTGAGTATAATTTATCATAGTACTCTGTTATGTACATTTTTATTTTAGTTGAATCTGTTGTAATGTCCTCCATTTCATTTCTTATTATGGATTATTTGTGTCCACACCTATTTTTATTTTGTCAATTTGTTCATTGGTTCATCAGTTTTGTTGATCCTTTCAAGGAACTAACTCTTACTGATTATTTCCATTGTTTTTCTATATTTTCTTTATTTCTTCTCTGTTCTTTATTGTTTCCTTTCTTCTGGCGGCTTCTTTTCATGTTCTCTTAATTTTTTGAGTTGTGTAGCTAATGTTTTGAGTTCTTTTTTTTTTTTTCTGCTTCTCTGCTGTATATGTCCTGTGTCCCTTCATCCAATTCCTGTCCCCCTCTGCTTTCTCATTTCAGGATAGGAGCTGCCCATTTAGTCTCATATCTACTTAACCCAAGAAGCACACTCCTCACCAGTATCACTTTATGCCTCATATACCAGTTCAATCTTTGTCTGAGGAGTTGGCTTTGGGAGTGGTTTCAGTTCTGGGGTAACATAAAGTTTGGGGGCTGCCTTCTGTGGATCCTGTAGTCTGTCAAAAAAGTGTGGAATTTTTACTAGAGTTCATGTTCTGAATCACATGTGTCTCCCACTCCATCAGAAGCTCTTTGTTCAGTTCCTGTAATGGCAGTTATTAATGGTAGCCAGACACTATCTAGTTGTTCCAGTCTCATGCTGATGCTGTCTCTAGATTATGTGTTCCTTTCATTTTCTTAGGCTCACATATTCCTTATGTCTTTGATGTACTTCATTTTCCTTTGTTCCAAGTAGGCTAATTTGCTAGCTTTTAAGACCTCAGATACTACTCACCAAAGTGGGGTGCACAACATTTTCTTAATAAACTTTTGCCATTTGATCTAGATGTTCCCTGAAACCATGGTCCTGAGACCCCTGACCCTGCTAATCTGTCCTTTGAAGTGTTTGGTTGAATTTAGGAAACTTCTTAGCTTTTGGTCATCGCAGACTGATTTGTTCTGTGATTAAACCTTTTCTTGAGTTCTTATAATATTGGTCTTAGAGAGTGTCTTTTACAACTGACTAATTTCACTCAGCACAATGCCTTCCAGATTCATCTATGTTGTTTCCCAAACTCGTCGTTGTTCTTTACCATTGCATAATATTCTGTTGTGGAATATACCATAGTTTATATATTCATCATTTGTGGATGGGCACCTAAGTTGATTCCATCTTTTTGCTGTTGTTGGCAGTGCTGTGATGAACACTGGTGTACATGTGTCCATTTGTGTGGCAGCTCTTCTCTAGAATATATTGCAAGAAGTGGAATTGTTGGATCCTCTGGTGTTTCTATTTATATCTTTTTAAGAAAGCACCAAATTGTTTTCCAAAGTGGTTGTATCATTTTACATTCCCACCAGCTGCGTGCATGTTCCAGCCTCTCCACAGCTTCTCCAACATTTCTTATTTAGTGTTTTTTGTATTAATGCCAGCCTTGTTGGGTGTGGTGGCATCTCCTTGTAGCTTTAATTTGCATTTCTCTGCTGGCTAATGATCGTAAGCTTTTTCTTATGTATCTGTTAACCACCTGAATGGCTTCATTGGTGAAGTGTCTGTTTTGCTCAATTTTAATTGGATTCTTTTTCTTGCTGAGGTTTTGCAGTATCATGTAGCTTATGGAGATTAGCCGCTGATTGGATTTGTTGTTACCAAAATTTTTTTTGCCAGTCTGTAGAGTATCTCTTTCTTCTTTTAGTGAAGTCTTTTGAGTAAGCATCATGTGCTTGATTTTTAGGAGTTTCCAGTTATCTATTTTCTGGTTATTATTAATGTTTTATAATCTGTTTATGCCTTGATTTAGGACTCCCAAAGTCGTCTCTATTTTTTCTTCTGTGATCTTTATTATTTTAGATTTGAGGGTTTTTTTTTGCTGGGTGTGATATAGTTCTTTGATTTCTTTTTGGAGGTCGATCTCCAGTTACCCAGTTATGCCAATACCATTTGTTGAAGAGACTACATTTTCCCCAGTTTACAGACTTTGGGCCTTGGTCAGATATCAGCAGCCCATAGGTGAATAGTTTTATGTCCCAATTCTCAATGCTGTTCCATTGGTCTGTCTGTTTTTGTAGTAGTACTGGGCTGTTTTAACTACCACAACAGCGTAATGTATACAAAAGTCAGGTAACATGAGGTCTGTTACTTTGTTCTTCTTCTTCAGTAATGCTTTACTTATCCTTGGCTTCTTCCCTTTCCACATGAAGTTGGTGATTTTTTTTTTACCATCTCATTAAAAAATACCGTTGGAATTTAAATCAGTATTGCATTGTATCTGTAGAACACTTTGGGAAGAAGAGAGACATTTTCATAATGTTGAGTATCTCTGTCCATGAGCAAGGTAAGTTTCTCCACTTACATAGATGTGTTTTGGTTTCTTGCAGTAGTGTCCTGTCATTTTCTTTGTATACATCTCTTACATCTCTGGTTAGATTTATTCCTAAGTATTTTATCTTCTTGGAGTCTATTGTAAATGATATTGATTCAGTGATTTCTTCTTTGACATTCTCTTTGCTGGTGTACAAGAATCCAACTGATTTTTGTATATTTATTTTGCAATTTGATATTTGCTGAACTCTTCTAGTAGCTTTTTTTGGTTTTTGGAGAATTCTTTAGCATTTTCTGTGTATAAGATATCATCTGCATGTAGAGATAACTTCTACTGTTCCTTACAACTTGCATGCCCTTTATTTCTTTTTCTAACCTGATTGCTCTCTCTAGAATCTGTAGCATAGTGTGGAATAGAAGTAGTGACAGAGGGCATCCTTGTCTAGTTCCTGTTCTTGGGGGAATGTGTTCAGTCTGTCTCCATTTACGATTATGATGGCTGTTTGCTTTGCATAAATGCCCCATAGGATGTTGAGGAATTTCCCTTGTGTTCCTGTTTTGCTAGGAGTTCTAACATGAGTGGGTGTTGGACTTTGTCAAATGCCTTTTCTGTAGCAATTGGTAAAATCAAGTGGTTCTTGTCTTTTGTTTATGTGTTTGATTTATGTTGATTGTTTTTCTAATGGTGAAACATCTTTGCATCTTTGATATGAATCTCACTTGATGAATTATTTTTTTGATATATTGTTGAATTCTATTGGCTACAATTCTGTTGAAGACTTTTGTATCTAAGTTCATTAGAGCTATTGGTCTGTCATTTTCTGTTTTTGTGGTGTCTTTCTAGTTTCAGTATCAGGGTTACGCTGGCTTTCTTGAATAAATTTGGGAGTATTCAACCCTTTTGTATGCTATGAAAGACATTTAGAAACAGTGGTGTTAACTCTTCTCTGAATGCGTGGTAGAATTGTCCAGTGAAACCATTAAGGCCAGGGCTTTTTTTTTGTTGGGAGTTTCTTTTGTTTTGGGATTTAAAAGTTTTTTTTTTTATTATGATTAAGTGAAAGTATACAATCCAAGTCAGTTTTGCATACCTGCCTCACCACCACTGTATCTGCTCTCCCCACTCTGTGACAACACACTTCTCCTTTTCACTCTTCAGTATCCTCCCAACGAATACCTCTCCCATCCTCTTCAACCTTTTCTTTCCCCTCTATAAAGAAACCAGTATGACAGCCTTTTATGAACATATAAAATCATAAAATAAACATACCACATGCTCATTCTGTGTTCCTGAGTACAGTCCATTCTTTGAAGTGTTGACCTGAGTACTGGTTTTAGGTTTACGGCAGAAGCAAGTCTAGGCACCGTGTTCCCAGGGACCCACTAGGTTGCCAGGCCATCAGTTCTAGTCTTTTAGTGGAGTTCTTGATCTGCACACCTCTTTTTCTCATGCTGTGTTAGGCACTCTACATTGTGTCTCCTATCAAGACTGTCTTTGGTGGTGGTCAGGCACCATCTAGTTCTTTCAGTCTCATGCTAAGGTAGTCTCCCAATCATATGGGTCCTTCTGTCTCCTGGGCTCATTTATCTTCATGTCTTCAGTGTTTTCAGTCATCGTCTATTCCAGGTGGATTGGAACCAGTTGATGTTCCTTAAATGGCATCCTGTTGGCTTTTATGACAGACACTGCTCACCCATATGGGGTGCAGATGACTCTCTTAGCAAAAGGCTAGTATGCCAATTGACCTCAAATTCTATTGGGAGTTTTTAAATTACCTTTTCAGTATCTTCTTTGGTTATAGGCTTATTTAGTTGTTCTGCTTCTGCTTGTGTGTGGTTAAGTACACAGTGTGTTTTATAGAAATTTATCTGTTAACTCTGGGTTTTCCAATTTGTTAGAGGAAATTTTTCCATAGTTTTCTGTTATGACATTTTTTTATTATGATTAGGTAAAAATATACAATCCAAATTAATTTTGCATGCCCGACCATTTGCAGCTCCTTCTGCTCTCCTTGCCCAGTAACAGCACACTTTTCCTTTTCATTCTATACTTGTCGTATCCTCTTAACAATCTCCTGTCCCTTCCTCTCCACCCTCTTCTCTCCTGTCTACAAAGAGACCAGTAGGACAGTATCCTGTAAATGCATAGAGCCATAAAGTATACACACCATATAATCACATTGTGTCCCCACATCTAGTCCATTTTTGTCCAAAGAGGTGACCTCAGTAATGTTTTCTGGATGGGGGCAACAGCAGATCTAAGGGTCATGCTCCCAGGGGATCCACAAGGCCGTCAGACCATCAATTGTGGTTGCTTTAGTCAGCTAGGGCTGCTCTAACAGAAATACCACAGAGTGGATGGCTTTAACAGAGGAAAGTTTATTCTTACACAGTCCGGTAGGTTACAAGCCCATATTCAGAATGTCCACTCCAGGGAAGGCTTTCCCCTGATCAGCTCAGGAAGAAAGTCCAGTATTGCATCAGTCTTTGTCCAGGGAGCGTCTTGGTGTAGGAACCTCAGGTCTGTAGGACGCACTCTTCTCCTGGTGCTGCTTGCTTGATGGTACGGGGTTCCCGATTCTCTGCCTGCTTCTCTGTCCTTTTATCTCTCATAGGATGAAAGGATTAAGGATGAGGCAAGCCATATTCCAGGGAAACTGCCTTTACAGTGGAGCAGAGAGGTAATCCTATGAAGGGATTTACAGCCCCACTCTAATCCTTTAACATATAGCATAGGAAAACCAGAAAATGGGGACAGTCACAACATACTGGGAATCATGGCTCAGCCACATGGCTACACATATTTTTGGGGGGACACAATTGAATCCATGACAGTGGTCTTTTTAGTAGAGTTCTTGAGCTGCACCCATCTGGTTCTTCTGATCACATGTTGATACAGTCTCCTATTTACATGGGTCCTTCTGTCTCCTGAGCTCTTTTTTCCTCATGTCTTTGTCATTCTCTGTCATCATCTGTTGCATCTGAGTTGGGACCATTTGGTGTACCTCAGATGACAGCTTGCTAGTTTTTAAGAACCCAAATGCCACTCACCAATATGGGATGCAGAAGACTCTTACCAGTAGGCTAGTTATGCCAGTTGTCCTCGATTTCCCCCAAGAGTATGGTCTCCAGACCCTCATCCCTGCTACTCTGTTCTTGCAATATGGAGTTGAGATTAGAAGAGTTGTCAGTTTATGGTGAAGTCCTGTTAAGTTGATCTACTTTCTACTGTGTGCTGTCATTGCTTTCACCTAACCAAATTTCTGTAAATTGTCTAATCTATGACCAACCCTCTCCCTCCCTCCTCACCCTTGTAGCCATCAAAGAGTCTTTTCTTTTGTACATAAGTCTATTTCAAGTCCTCTTAGTAGAGGTCTCATATTAATTGTCCTTTTGCCACTGACAGATTTCACTCAGCATAATGTCTTCCAGTTGAAACCAGGTTATGAGATGCTTCCTAAAATTATCATTGTCCGTCATTGCATAGTGTTCCATTGAGTGTATGTATCCTAGTTTGTTTATCCATTTGTCTGTTGATCGGTATTTGGGTTGATTCCATCTTTTTGCTATTGTTGACAGTGCTGCAGTAAACATTGATGTGCATGTGACAGTCCTTATTTCTGTAGGATATATTCCAAGCAGTGGGACTGGTAGACCATGTGGTAGTTCTAGATTTTTGAGAAAGCGGCAAATTGCTTTCCAAAGAGGCTGTACCGTTTTACAATCCTACCAGCAGTTTGGGAGAGTTCCAATCTCTCCACAACCTCTCCAGCATTTGTTCTTTTGTGTTTTCTGGATTACAGCCAACCTTGTAGTGAGATGGTATCTCATTGTAGTTTTGATTTGGATTTCTCTAATAGCTGATGATTGTGAGCATTTCCTCATGTGTCTTTTGGCCATCTGGATGTCCTCTTTGGTGAAGTGTCTGTCCTTTGCCCATCACTTAATTGGGTTATTTACCTTTCTCTTGTTTGCTGTTTTGCAGTACCTTGTAGGATATGCAGATTAGATGTGGCCCAACATACAGTTGCCAAATACTGTTTCCCATTCTGTAGCTGATCTTTTAACTCTTTTGATAAAGTCTTTGGATGAACAAAAGTGTTTGATTCTTAGGAGTTCCTATTTATGTATTTTCTCTTGTGTTGATCACGCTTTGTCTGTTGAATTTTGAAGTCTATCTAAGCTGTGTATTAGAACTTCCATTTATCTATTGTTAACACTATTTTTTCTTACATGATCTTTATCATTTTAGGTTTGATATTTAGGTCTTTGATCCATTTTGAGTTAGTTTTTGTGTAAGGTGTCAGATATGGGTGTTGTTTCAGTTTTTTGCAGATGGATATCCAATTTTGCCAACATCATTTGTTAAAGAGACTGTTTTTACCACAGTTTACAATCCTAGGGCCTTTGTCAAATATGAACTGTTCATAAGAGGATGGTGGCATTTCTGGAGTTTCCACTCTGATCCAGTCGTCTATATGCCTCTTTTTGTACCAGTACCAGGCTGTTTTGACTACTGTAGCAGTGTAATAGGTTCTAAAGTTGGATAGTGTGAGGCCTCCCACTGTGTTCCTCTTCTTCAGGAGTGCTTTCTCCATTTTCCAAACAAAGTTGGTGATTTGTTTCTCCATCTCATTAAAAAATGTCACTGAAATTTGCATTGGGGTTGCATTGTATATGTAGATGGCTTTGGGTAAAATACACAGTTTCACAATGTTAAGTCTTTCTATCCGTGAGCAGAGTAGGTTTCTCCATTTATGTAAATCTCTCTTACTTTCTTGTTATAAGGTCTTGTAGTTCTCTTTGTAAAGGTCTGTTATTTCTCTAGTTAGATTTATTCCTAGGTATTTTATCTTCTTGGGGGCTATAGCAAATGGTATTGATTTGCTGATTTCTTTGATGATCTCTTTGTTGGTATAAAAGAACCCTCTTTGATTGCCTTATGTTTATCTTACATTGTGATACTTTGTTGAACTCTTGTATTAGTTCCAGTAATTTACTTAAGGATTCTTTAGGATTTCCACAATACAATCCTATTATCTGCAAGTAGGGAGATTTTTACTTCTTTGCCAATTTGAATGCCCTTTATTTCTTTGTGTTGTCTAGTTTCCCGGGCTAGAACCTCTAGTACAACATTAAGTAGAAGCGATGATAGTGGGCATGCTTGTCTGTCTCCTGTTCTCAAGGGGAAATCTTTCAGTCTCTCTCCATCCAGGATGATGTAGGCTTTGCATCGATGCCCTTACTGAATTGAGGAAATTTGCCTCTATTCCTGTTTTGCTGGGAGTTTTTAGCATGAATGAGTGTTAGATTTTGTATCAATTGACAAAATCAGGTGCTTCTTATCCTTTCTGGTATTTATGTGGTTGGTCAAGTTAATTGTTTTTCTGATGTTGAGCCAGCTTTGCCTACCTTGTATGAATCTAACTTGGTCATGATAGATTTTTTTTTTTTTTGATATATGGTTAAATCCCATTGGCATGGATTTTGTTGAAAATTTTTGCGTCTAGGTTCATGAATCATATTGGTCTATAGTTTTCATTTTTTGTGGGATCTTTCCCTAGCTTAAGCATCAGGGTTATTCTGGCTTCATGGAATAAATTTGGGAGAATTCCATCACTTTCTATGCTGTGAAGTAGTTTCAGTAGTATTAAAGTTAACTCCTCCCTCAGAGTTTGTTAACAATTCTCAGTGAAGCCATCTGGGCCAGGACTTTTTTTAGGTGGTAGTTCTTTTGATTATTTTTTTGAATCTCTTCCTTTTTGATGGGTTTATTAAGTTCTACTTCTCCTTGTGATAATTTTGGTAGGTGATATGAATGTAGCAATTTGTTCCTTTCCTCTGGGTTTTCAAGTCTGTTAGAGTACAGTCTTTAGTAGTATTCCATTACAATACTTCTGATTTCAGTTGAGTCTATTGTGATATCTCCCATCTCATTTCTTATTCGTGTTGTTTCCGCTGCTGTTTTCTTTTTTTAGCTTAGCCAGTGGTTTGTCAATTTTGTTGATCTTTGCAAAGAACCAATGTTTGGTTTTGTTAATTTTTTCAATTGTTCTTCTATTTTCTAATTCATTTAGTTCTGCTCCAATCTTTATGATCTGTTTTCTTCTGATACCTGATGGGTTCCTCTGTTGCTCTCTTTTTACTTGTTTATTCTTTGGTTTGAGTCCTTTCTTCTTTTCAGATATGTACATTTATAGAGAGAAACTGATCTCTGAGCATTGCTTTTGCTATATCCCATCTATTCTGGTAGGATGTGTTTTCATTCTCATTTGATTCCAGGAATTTCTTTATTTCATCCTTAATTTTTTTTTATATAACCTATGGATTTTTGAGCAAGGTGTTGTTCAGTTTCCATGAATTCAGATTTCTATGTATGTTTTTTCTGGTATTGATTTCAAGTTGTATGGCTTTATGGTCCAAGAAATGGTTTGCAGTAATTCAGTGGTTTGGATTTTGTTGAGATTTGTTTTATGTACTAACACTTGGTGTATTCTGGAAAATCTTACATTTTCATTGGAGTAGAAGGTGTATTTATCTGCTGATGAGTAAATAACTTCTATATATGTCAATGACATCTAGTTGGTTAATTGT
Organism: Heterohyrax brucei; assembly: GCA_028571685.1. Lineage (NCBI taxonomy): Eukaryota > Metazoa > Chordata > Mammalia > Hyracoidea > Procaviidae > Heterohyrax > Heterohyrax brucei. The sequence goes on from CM053150.1 coordinate 137,031,111, forward strand.
CACAATGTGATCTTCTGTATCTTTACTGACCTTTCTTCTGGATGATCTGTCCATTACTGAAAGTGGAGTGTTGAATCTCCAACTATTATTGTGGCATATTCTATCTGATTTTTCAGTCTTGTCAGTGTTTGTTAAATATATTTGGATTCCCTCATATTGGGTGCATAAATATTATGTCCTGCTTATGTAATGAATCATTCAGAAATAGTGATCATCCTTGTCCACAGTGGTTGATTTTACATTATAATCTATTTTATCTGGGATTAGTATTGCCACACCTGCTCTTCTTTGTACATTGTTAGCTTGGCATATATTATTTTGTCCTTTAATTTTCAGTTTGTTCATATCTTTAAGTCAAAGGTGAGTTTCTTATAAGCAGCATATAGACCAGTTGTGTCTTTTGATCCAAGATGTCACTCATTGTCTCTTTAGTGGAACATTCAGTCCATTTAAATTCAGTGTAATTATTGATAGGTGTATGTTTACTACTGTCATCTTGATGCATTTATTTCTGTTGTTGATGTTTGCTTTGTTGCTGTTAATATTCTGTCGTGGGTCATTTATGGGTTGACTTTCCATCTTTTTCAGTGTTAGTTTTGTCTTTTTTGATACTTTTGTATTATGCTTCTTGTTTTGTTATGTTGCATTGTTATTTTGCTTTTCGGCTTACCCCTATTATTCCACTTACTATTTTAAGTGAAACCAGACTTCAACTTCTGCATATCTTTTTAATTTCTTGTCAATCTGAAAAAGCTATAACTACTGTAATATATTCCTTTTTACTGTGATGATTTGATAGTCTGTGGTATCACTAGTTCCCTTCTTTTAATATTGTAGCTTTGATTGAGTTTTGTAACTTCCTTAACTGAGTAGGATTCTTTATACTGTGTCCTGTATTGCCTCCTTAAGAATACACTTGGTGTTTTTTTTTCTAAGCAAAGAATGTCTTTTGATATTTCTTGTCATTTTGTTTTTGTTTTTACAGTCTTTAAGCTTCTCTGTATCTGTGAATGTGTTAATTTCATCTTCATATTTGAGAGACAGTTTTTCGTGATATGTCATTCCTGCGTGGAAGTTTTTTTCCTTCAAGACTTTGAATATGTCATGCCACTGACTCCTTGCCAACATGATTTCTGCTGAGAACTCAGACAAGTCTACAGACTGAATGTTAGCTTTACTTTAAGCCTCGCTGCCGTTAGGAGCCTCTGTTTATGTTCTATTTTATTAAGCTTGATTATAAGCTAAATAAGCTTAATAAAGCTCTTGGTGTCTTTTTAGGGGCTCTATTTTTTGTAATGTTTGATAATGCATCTTGGAAATCTATATTTTCTTCTCATAATTTGAGGGAAGTTTTCTGTCAGCAACTCTACAAAAATTCTGGCTGTATTTTCAGCTCTCCCTCCATGTTTAGGAACTCCAATTATTTGTAGATTATGCCTCTTAATAGAGTCCCACATGTTTCTAAATGCTTCTTCATTTTCCTTATATCTTTTCTTTGATTTCTCCTCATAATTGCTGGTGTCAGTAGCTCTGTCTTCAAGCTCCCTAACTGTGGCTTCCATCTCCTCAATTCTGCTCTTTTGCATTTGAATTGAATTGTCTAATTCTGTAATTTTATTATTGATCTCCTGGATTTTGGATTGTTAATATTTCATCAGTTGAAGTAGCTTCCTTAATTTTTCATTTTGTTCTGCTGCATTTTGTTTAATCTGAGGAAACCTGTGTGTAATTCTTTTGTGCTTGACCTCCAATAGTTTCAGAAAACCATCTTCATCTGGGAAGTTTTTTTCTTTATTTTGGGAAATTTACGAAGCCATCGTAGACTGTTTCTTTAAATGCTTGGCTATGATTTATTGCTTTCGTGCCATCTAGTAGCTGTTCAGTTTGTCTAGTGTTTCCTCAGCAGGAGCTGAGTCATAGTTCTAAGAGTGGAGTTGGTTACCAGATGCCTCTGTGTACTCTAGTGACTGGCCCCAGGTGGACTCTCCAGGGCCAGAGGCCCTGTGTTCTGGCTAGGAAAGATGGCACCCTACTTATGGAGTCACTGGGGGAACGATGTTACGATGTGGATCACTGAAGATTGGAGGAGATGCCCTCAGGTGTGGCAGGCCCTGCCTTCTGGCTGACAGTCAAAACACCTCTTAGGCCATTCCTAGATGCTATGGTGTGGTTCAAAGTAGGGAGGGGTTATGGTCTTGTTTCCATCCTTTGCCAGGCCCTACCCATATCTCTAGGCACCACAGTCGTAGCACAGTCTTTCTGCTGGAGAAGCACTAGGAGCACTTGTGACTCCACCTCACAGCTAACCATAATGGTATCCTGCCTGAGCTGCCCTCCCCGATGTGAAACTGCAGAATCTGGGGCATAGCTCTGAAAAAAAGAGAGAGTGGTGGGGCAGTGGTGCCTTCAATCAGCAGCCAGGCTCTCAAATGAGGCTATCATAAGCATGGTCTCTCTGCTGCACTATACACTCTTAAGCACTGCTCTTCAGTGTAGTAGCCAGCTCATGCCCAGCCAACCTCCCAGATAACAAGACGTCAGTACCTGCAGTCCACTGAAATGGTGAGTCAGCAGAATACAGACTGAGCATGCCACTGCCTGGTCTGTGAGAGAAGTGGTTACCCCCTTACTGGTGGCTGGTCCAATCTGACAACTCTATGCCAGATCCTAGGACTCCCCAGATGTCCACACTACTCTGTTCAGTTATCATTCCAGGCCATAGTACTCAGAGGGAATTGAGGAAACATGTGTCTGGTCTACCATCTTGGCCCCAAGTCCCACTGTTAGAGGACTTTTTAATTTTAGTGGAGTCTGTTGTGATATCACTCATGCCATTTGTTGTTTGGGTTGCTTATTTTCTCTTCTGTTTTTTTCTCAGTTTGGCCAGTGGTTTATCAATTTTGTTGATAGTTTTCAAAGAGCCAGTTTTTGGTCTTGTTAACTCTTTCAGTTGTTTTTTTATTCTCTAATCTGTTTAGTTCTGCTCTAATTTTTATTTGCTTGTTTCTGTTGCCTGTGGATTTCTTTTGCTGCTATGTTTCTGTGTATTCAATTTGTAGAGTTCTTTTGATTTGGGTCCTGTTTTCTTTTTGGATGTGTGCATTTACTGAATTAAATAGACCTCTGAATACTGCTTTTGCTGTGTTCCAAAGGTCCTGGTAGGATGTGCTTTCAGTGTCATTTGTTTCTGTGGATGTGTTTATTCCATCTTTGATTTCTTCTGTAGCCCAATATCTTTTGAACAAGGTGTTGTTCTGTTTCCAAATGTTTGATTTATCTATTTATTTATTTATTACGTTTTCTGCTATTGATTTCTACTTTTATGGCTTTATGATCAAAAAGGTGCTTTATGATAGTTCCATACTTTCTATTTTGTGAAGTCTGGGTTTATGGCCTAACATGTGGTATATTCTGGAGAATGTTCCATGTATGTGGGAAAGTTTGTCTGCTGTTGGGCAGAGTGTTTTTTTGTCTGTCAGGTCAAGTTAGTTGACTGTGGCAGTTAGACCTTCTTTGCCTTTATTGAGCTTCTTTCTGAATGTTCCGTCCATCACCAAAGTGGTGTGTTGAAATCTCCTACTATTAATTATAGAGCTGTCTATTTCACCTAGTTGTGTTGTTGGAGTTTGTTCGATGCACTTGTGCATAAGTATTTAGTGTGGTTATGTCTTTCTGATATGCTGACCTATCTTGTCTACTGTGGTGGATTTTGTTTTAAAGTCTATTTTATCTGAAATTATTGCCACTCCTGGCTTTTTTTTTTTGGTATGTTGTTTACTTGGTATATATTTTTCTGTCCTTTAAATTTGTTTGTGTATGTCTTTTGTAGGCAGCATATAGGTAGTTCCTTTTTTTTTTTTGGTTATCCATCCTGCCACTGTCTGTCTCTGTATCAGTACATGTAACTCATTTACTTTCAGCATACTTATTGATAGGTATGAATTTAATGCTGTCATTTTGATGTCTTTTTGTGCACTGTTGACAGTTTCTGTATCCCACTTAATTGTCTGTATTTCTTTAATGGATCTTCTTTTTATCTTTTTCTTTGTTGTTGGTTTTGTTTTTGCTGAGACTTCATTGTTATTTATTTTGATGTATAGGATTGTAGATTTCCTTTATGATTACCATAGCATTCACCTCAGTTTTTCTAAGTGTAAGCCAGTCTTTAATTTCTTTGTACCATCTTCACCTCTCCTTACAGAAGATCTGTTACTACATTATTTAGTTCTACTTGTTGGTATAATATTGTCATCTGTCACATACATCTCTGTTTCCCTGTTTTTATTTAGCTTTGATTTATTTTTGTGATTTCTCTATCTAGGTTAATATCTGGTTGCTGTGTCCTGGGTTGTAGTCTTTAGTTTTTATCTGATGTTATTGTTTTCTAATCAAAGAACTTCCTTTAGTATATGTAATAATCTTGGTTTGGTTTTTGCAAAATCTCTGAACTTTGTCTGGCAATGTCCTGATTTTGCAATCATATTTGAGAGATAGTTTTTCATTATACATCATTCTTGGCTGGCAGTTTTTTCCTTCAAGGATTTGTGTACAAGGTCTGACAATTAAGCCTGTGGCCGTTGCTCATGGTCACATGGTGGCAAGTTCACGAACTTAGTTGTATAGTTGTCTGTGAGGAAGTTTTTAGATGGGAAACAAGTAACTGCTGCAACACCCTCTCTACTCACCTGATGTGGCTCCTAGTGACTTTTTTCTTTACCCAAAGATAAAAGAAATATTGAAAGGAAGACATGTTAATGATGTTTGAGACATTAAGGGTAATACGACAACAACTCTGATTCCAGACAAAGTTCCAGAATTGCTTTGAAGGGTAGACTAGGCACTGCCATCAATGAATAGCTTCCCAAGGGAAATATTTTGTAGGTGACCGTAGTGATATGCAGCAATGAAACCTGTGGCAACTTTCCTAGGATGAGCTTGCAAACTTTATTGGCTGTCCTTGTATATTATCCTGTTGCTTTCTTGCCTGCATGATTTCTTCTCTGTAGTCCAAGTTTAGTCTTGTTGACTTTCCTTTGTAGATTATTTGTCATTTGACCCTAGGGGACTTTAAAAGTCTCTCCTTATGTTTAGTTTTGGTCATTTTGTATATCTTGTTTTTCTTTTTGTATCTACCTTATGTTAAAGTTTAATGAGCATCTTAGACAGCTTCTCATCTTTCATGATATCAGTGAAGTTTTCTGTCAACAAATCTGTAACAGTTTTCTCTTTATTTTCTTTTATCTGCCACTGTTCTGGTATTCCAATCATTTGTAAATTACTCCTTTTGATAGAGTCCCACATAACTTGTAGTGTTTCTTCATTTTTAAAACTTCTTTTATCTGATTTTTTTCTCTAATATGTTGGTGTCAGTGGCTTAATCTTTAATCTCACTAATTTGGCATTCCATTGCCTCAGTTCTGTTCCTTTGACTCTCTTTTCAGTTGTCTAATTCTATAGCTTTATTGTTAATCTGCTAAATTTCAGATTGTTGTTGCTCAAGGACTTCTTACAGCTCTGTTTCACTGCCTGATCTCATTCTTGATCTCCTGAAGAGTTCTAAATATTAATCTTTTGTGTTCTACCTTTGGTAATTCCATTAAGTTCTGTTTTTCTGGAATTTTCTTTGATTCTTTGTTTTGAGAGCTTTCTGATGCAATTGTGCTATGCCTCTTTAAGTCATTTGATATTGACTCTTGTGATTTTTTTATGTTTGCTTTCTGTGTTCCAACTAGTTTTTATTTTTATTTTTGAAATGCCCAGATAGGGTGGTTGTATGACCTGGTTTGATTATTGGTGCCATAGAGATTCTCATGTTCTGTCAGCAAGTAGTTAAAGCTGTTACCAGGCATGAGGCCCTAGATATCTGTTTACTTTTCTTAAATCTTTCAGCTCAGGTACCCAAATCATTGTCACCAAGTGTGTGGTGCCTGTTGTTATCTACAGTCTTAGCTGGAGAAAGGTGATTGTTGTAGGCACAGGTTGCTGGTTGTATGCTCTGTGAAATGCAGGTGGTTGACAGCCATCTGTTCCTAGACAAAGGACCTGTGTCTTACCTGAGTTCTCAGATTAGGGAAGGTGGCAGAGGTTTTTTCCCTATTTAAAAAAAGTTTTCACTCTCCAAGTCAGGGAGACTAGCTCAGGTTTCGCAGGTACAGCCTCAGAATTTGGTTCCTGGTACAGTGCCTAGAAGGGACTGAGAAGCCCCGGGGAAAGAGTGAGAGGTTTAACCCTAAGGAAAGTTTTAGATTGACATGTGGCTGAAAGCACTTAGCTTTTGATGATCAGATGGCTCTCTTATGTGCTTCTAGAGATGTGAGTGTCCAAAGGTCAGCTTCTCTGCTGGGGAAGACAGTTTTGGAATCCCTCTACTTTGTTCACCACACTGGGAGTCACGAATCCTCCTGTGGGTGCAGATTCCCACTGGTTCACTACTGGACAGTCCTGTAACTGCAATTGCAGATTTGTCCCATCTGTCTGCAAAGCCAGTTCTGAGATAGGACATGAGGTAATTAGTGAGGATGTTTATTGTGTGTTGACACACAAGAGGCAAAGGAGAATCGGTTCCTGCAAAGCTTGTGTTTTAGTCGGTTACTGCTGCTCTAACAGAAATACCACAGAGTGTTTGGCTTTAACAAAGGAAAGTTTATTCTTCCACAGTCTGGTAGGCTACAGGTCCAAATTCAGGATGTCCACTCCAGGAGAAGGCTTTCCCCCTTGTTGGCTCTGCAGGAAAGTCTGGTATTGCATTAGTCTTTGTCCAAGGAGCATCTTGGTGCGGGAACCTCAGGTCTGAATGATGCGCTCCTCTCCTGGTGCTGCGTGCCTGAGGGTGTGAGGTTCCCCATTCTCTCCTGGTTTCGCTTTCCTTTTATCTCTTGTAGGACAAAAGGATTAAGGGTGGGGCAAACCATACTCAGGGGAACTCCAATGAAGGATTTATAGTCCCACCCTAATCCTTTAACATACAGCATAGGAAAATGACGTTACCTGAACCTAGAACCTATTACACTGCCACAGTACTCAAAACAGCCTGGTACTGGTACAAAAAGAGACACATAGGCCAATGGAACAGAGTTGAGACCCCAGAGATGCCACTGTCCTCTTATGAATGGTTGATATTCAACAAAGGCCCTAAGATTGTAAGCTGGGGTAAAAACAGTCTCTGTAACAAATGGTGTTGGCAAAATTGGATATCCATCTGCAAAAAAACGGAAACAACACGTATATCTGACACCTTACACAAAGACTAACTCAAAACAGATCAAAGACCTAAATATCAAACCTAAACAATAAAGATCATGACCAGAGTTAAGGCCACAGAATTAACCAACAAGCTGGACCCGCAGGAAACCGGGGAACATGAAGTTCATTCCCTGACTGACCTCAAAATTCCTTTTCAAGAAAAAGAATTAAGAGATAAGTGCTGGACATTCATGATCAGCTGGGGCTTATCAGGACAAGCCTGCTAGCTCTAATCATAAAATTTCTCTCCTTTCTCTCTTTCCTCTGTATACAGGGCTTCAAATACTTCACCTGCAAATACACTCAGAGCTAAGTAAGTGATCTTAATAGAGGGGTTTGGGTTATTACCCTAACCCTGCTCATACAGGCTGTTACAAATTCCAGTCCCCTGACAAACCCTCTTTAGTGCTAGATCTGGATAATGCCACCACCAATTTGGTACATTTTAACACCCCCTGCTGGCATTGCCTTCCTGTCCATAGCAGGGGCTATGTGTAGTCACTCTCTGTTGACCACTTGGGGAGCCTAACTTTTAACTTCCTCCAGGAAACCTGGAGTAGGTTTGCAGGGGGAGGCCTGGTGAGGCAAAGAGTTCTAGAACTAATCAAGTCTGATATTCCCTCACAGCTTCTCACGAGCTTATCTGGAGGCACCCCAGCAGGGTCTGTGTTCTCCTTTCTGGTTAACAGAAAAACTGGAAAATATCCTGTTTGCATTACCCATAACCATGCTCAAACCAACCTTATGGGAAATCTTCCACGTGATACCTGCCATCAGTTATTTGTTGTGTCCAATCTTACTTTAACTAATAGGCCTGCAGGACGTCTCACTAGCAGGCTACTGATACAGATCTACAGAACTGAGAGATGCTAAAAATTTCATTCTGACTTGATACCCATGCCCTGCCATGCCTGACCCCAGCCTAAATAAGAACTACACTTCAGCATACTGCCAAGGAAGACTCAGAAAATCAATCAGTGCTTTACCGGGATAAACCAGTGATAGTTAATACCCTGCAGAGAACTAAGCAGTGGGCAATCCACTTTAGTGAAAGGAGAAGCACTCTAATTACAGAGTGTATAGATCAAACTGGTACTACCTACTACTAGACCCCTTGGTAACAGCAACCTTTGCAGCTCAGGGGGTTGAATATTGGGGAAACAAATATGCTCATGGTCAGGGACAACATGTTACTGGGAAAAATAATCCCACCAAATTGGCAGGAACGTGCCTCTGGGCCACCCTCAGGGCCACAGATAGAGTGTATTGGATTTGTACAAATAAAGCCTATTTGGTTCTGCTTCCATACTGAACCAGGACATGCTGTCTGAGCCTGGTCCTGCCAGATATCCAGGTGGCCAAGGATGATATACAGCACCTAAAAATCAAAACAGAAGAGCGATATGAGCAGGGCCCTTGGTCCCCCTCCTTATTTTTGTTGAAACTCTAACGGCTGAAGGGACAGATGTACCTAAGCACTAATACCGTTTACCTTAACTGCTGTAGGTGTAGAGATTAGTACCTGGTATGGACACTTCCACAGTGACTCTAATTGGTTTCAAAGTCTTCTTTCATTCCAGTCTTTTACTAATACCCGCTCTCCTGAGTGTACAGATACGGGGACCTCATTAGAGGTTATTTATTACTTGATGTCCATAATCTAGTAAGGCTTGTTGGACCTGTCCCAAATTAGTGACATGCTGTAATAGTGAGGTCATGTCACCTGGATCAGACAGGACCTGCACCCTTAGGGATTGTCCTTGCATAATTTCATAGGCACTTACCTGAGCTTTCTGTTGTTGAAATTTCCTTACCCTTAAAAGAGTTATGGTAAGACCTATAGCCAGTTGGATTTAGTTCTTGCTGGCAAACAGAGCAGTCCTTAATGGCATTTTGTGCCTCAGAGTATGAGGGATACATCTAGATTCAGCCCATGTCTGCATCACAGAAGCACCTCCATGTCCACTCATTTGAGAGACCCAATTGGCCAACTCCAGTGAGTGTACCAGCCAGTAGATCCACTTAACTAATTTCAATCACCTTCCTATCCAGAAAGGAGATTCTTCTGATGGGCAAGCCACCATTGCCCAATTCTTCCATCATGGCTAGGAGAAAGGCATGAAGCTCTGCCCATTGAGCTGAACAGTTAATTCAGTCAGGGTCTTTCCATGCAGTGGTATTTACGTGTGTGTGTGCACTTTAGATGAAAGTTTATAGCTCAAGTTAGTTTCTCGTACAAACACATACTTGAATTGTGTGACCCCAGTTATCACACTCCCCCTTTCCACTGCAGATTTTCTGTGTTCATTCAGTCAGCTCCTATCCCTTTCTGCCTTTTCATCTGACCTCTGGACAGGAGCTGCTCATTTAATCTCGTGTGTGTGCCTGAACTAAGAAGCACACTACGTAAGTATCATTTGGTGTCTTAATACTCCAGTCTAGTCTTTCTCTGAAGAGCTGGCTTCAGGAATGGTTTTAGTTCTGGGCTAAAGAGAGGCTTGGAGCCATGTCTTCTGGGGTACCTCTAGTCTCAGTAAGACCATTAAGTTTGGTCTTTTTATGTGAATTTGAGTTTTGTACCCCTCTTTTTTCCTGTTCTGTCAGTTAAGTCACTGATGTAGCCATCTAGTTCTGGTCTCAGGCCATCTGCTGGTCTTAATGTAGCAACTTTCCACTTCACGTGTTGTCCATGTACCCTGGAACTGCCATCTGAGAACAAAGCAGCCTTCTGCTGGTCAGCAGAAAGTTGTTCAGAGGGCTCTGTCTAGATGGCAGTGAGCTGTGGAAGCTTCTCCAGTAGTTGCAGGGTAGGACTTAATGGAAATACAGCTACCTGCTCATGGATAAAATGGGTGCTTCCCTGCGTTCACTCAGTAGATTGTTTTTATATGAACCATTTTTATTTTATTATAAAAGTATTTTGGGGCCCTGCCTTATTAGTTTTTCTGACATCACCCAAGAAATTATGGATGTATCAGAGCTCATGATGATTTTATACCTTTCTGTCATTTAAGCAGTCTTAATGCCCAGTCGCAGACAATTAATTACCTTTCAAATGATGTGTATTGTGTGGCAGCATTTGGAAACTTTAGCATCCCAGAGGTCACTATAGGGCAGCATACTGAGGTTTTTGTCATAAACTCCAGTCTACATAGAACAGTGGAAGACACTGCCTAAATCTTGCCTAAATGTGGATCATAAGTGCCTGAATGCAGGGAGAGCAAGACTGCTTTCTGTAACTCAGTCTGCTGTTGCTCTGGCCCCCATTTAAAGGCAGTTTTCTCTTGATTGGTTTTGTGGGTGGGAGCCATCCAAATATAGAATATGTATTCTCTAAAATCAAAACAGACTAACCAAATGTTGCACTCCTGTTTAGTTTCGGGGTGAGTAGCAACAACAACTTTATCTTGGTGCCTGCAGAATATCACAGGTGGCTCTTGCCCCAATTATTCCCAAGAATTTCACTGTTGGGACAGGAATGTAGGTTCTCACTAAATTTATTGGCCTCCCTCTGTTGGTCGTGTGGGCCACCACTGTATTAGAATCTGTCTTAGCCTCTTCTTTGGTGTTTGATATTAACAAAATATTGTCAATGTTAGGTACTGTTACACTTGAGATCTGCATCAAGTCCAAGACTCTTCTCACCAAACTAACAGTAAGCTGGTGAATTCAGTTAACCTTGTGATAATGTATGGAAAGTAAGTTAAGATCCTTCTCATGTGAAAGCAAAGTGCAGCTGGCTTTCTTTCTTTCTTTTTTTGTTTTGAGATCAGTATGGAGAAAAAGGCATTTCCAAGATCAGTCACTGAGTACCAATCTCCTTGAAACCCAAAACCCTGAGCCATTGTAATAGAGTCCTGTAGCTCTACAACACAGTAGAATTGCTGCTTATCAGTTTGCAAGGAGCAGCTGGTTGGTTTGAACTGCCTACCTTTTGGTTAGCAGCTGAGTTCTTAATCACTGTGCCATCAGGGCTCTGTGGATCTCCTTTGTCTTACACCATTGGTACCATATCTGGAACAGTTGAAACTGTGGTGGCACTGCTTTATTTAGGCCTTGATAGTCTACTGTCAGTCTCCATGAGCTATCTGCCTTTTTCACAGGCCATGCAGGGCAGTTATACAGAGAATTTGTTTGCAGCAACACTCCAGCCTTCATCATATCTTTAGTCAAAGTTGTAACCCTTTGTGTTCACCAGGTATCTTATATTGCTTCAAATTAAGAACCTGAGTAGGTTCAGGCGATTCTGATGGTTCTCATTTAGCATGGTCAATCAATACTGACCTAAGGGCATACACACGTTCAGTGTTACAATGTTAGGTAGAGGGAGTGTCAAAATACAGGTACTCAAGACCAGGGATGCAGATTCTAAATTTGGGCAGACCCAGTAAAGACAGAAGCTCTGAGGGAGTGCTCATAAGCAGGTTTATTGGAACAAAGGCACAGCAGAGCAACATGCATCTTAGGCAGCAGCAAATGTCCAAAGGCAGTGCCTTGTGGCACAGTGGCCTTATTCACTATCTTACACAAAGGTGGCTGGCCACCAATTACAGAAACTTCAAGATTATCAACAAGTTACATAACTACTGCTGAATTATCTGAATCACAGCTAGCCAGAAGGCCTGAGCAAGACACCTTCCGTATTGTATTGTGCCTACACTCAACCTTGAAGGATGTTTTGGTCACCGTACAATCTATGTGTTAATTCTTTCATAAGGGTCCCTGGATGAGATGTGGGGCCACATTAATCATAGGCACAGTAGTAGTAGAGGCAGCAACAAAGCAGTACAAACACATGGGCCATCCCAGCATAGTAACCATAGTGGCCTACCAATGAAGTCCCAACTTATGCCACCACTAGGCCAAGAAATTTCCAGTCAGGCTAGTCACAAACCACATCTCCTCAGCTAACTGTTCTAGAGCTTGGCTGATATGAGCATCTGGGATATAGGAGCAACATTCCATGTGGAGGAGAACACATGCCCCTGCTTGGACTGCTGTCAGGATATCTAGGGCCATATAGTTCTGCAATACTAACTTTTGGAGTTGATATACCTCCTCGTCTAACAGGGTCAGGGCTTGATGTATGGCATTCAGGATCTTGGCAGTGTGTAGCTCTAAGACTATTAGCTGTGTCTGGGTCACTGTAGGAGCTACATGGGGCATGAACAAAGCTAGTGGATAATACCACTATGCAGTGCGCTTTGCTGGATGCCAATATTGGAAAGTGTCCCAATTGCTAGGCCTCCCAGGCACAGACTTCAAGATGTGGCCTGGCACATATGGCCAGCCCCATGTACAGCGGCCAGTCCAATTAAAGGGCAAATAAGGCTATGTGTGGGAGCCACAAACCCATAAATTACCCCCAAGGGATTGGGTGGGCTCTGGCCCGCCTTTTTTGCCAACTGTTGCTCTCTATTTTAGTCAGCTAGTGCTGCTCTAACAGAAATACCACAAAGTGGAAGAGCTCACAGTGGGGCAGCAGTGCTGCCAGGCCTCAGGCAGGAACCTGAGACTGGAGGGAAGACATGTGCCTTCCTAGAGCAGAAAAGAGCAGCAGGAAAAGCTGTGATAGGCCACGAGGCAGGCTTAGCACCTGCTGGTCCTATACAAAGCAGTACAACAGGTGACAGGCACCTGCCAAGTATGCTTTAAGGAGCACCCTCGAGGGTGCTGAGCACCCACTATTCTTAACAGTGCCTTTAATGGATTGACTGTGTTCCCTAAATATCTGAAACAATTTGGCTGGTATTGTGTGATATTTCTGTGTTGGAATTCCTGCCTCTATGATGTAACTAAGGGTGGATGGGTGGCAGTTGTGTTGGTAGAGCAAGATTCAATGTTTAAACTTGTTTAGTGCCCTGAAGCGGTCTCCTGAGATGTAAAGGAGAAAATGTGGCAGAGAGATTTGGGAACCTCGCACCATCAAGAAAGCAACACCAGGAGTACAGCGCATCCTTCAGACCTTAGGTTCCTGCGCCAAGATGTTCCCTGAACCAAGATTGATGCAACACAACGACTTTCCTCTACAGCCAACAGAAGGAAAGCCTTCCCCCAGAGTGGACACCTTGAATTCAGAATTGTAACTTACTGGATTGTGTATGAATACACTTTCCTTTGTTAAAGCTATCCACTTGTGGTATTTCTGTTAGAGCAGCACTGCCAAGCCAAGAACAGTGCCTTTATGCTAAGGTCTAGTATGAGAGGCCAGGGAATCCTCCCTTGCCACCTACTCTCTTGTCCCAAGACGGACAAGTGGCTTGTGTCTTACCAGATGGGGAAGATCTCCCTCTACTGGTATCTCTAACCTCTCTCTTTGCGGTCTTAGGCTGACCAGTGGAAACACCCTGGTTGATTGGGCCCACACCCTGGCGGAGGTCTTCAACCAATCAGCCTGTTGGATTTGCACTGAAATGCTGCTCAGTGCCGCAGGAGACCTCCACTGGAGAATTCACCCTGCTATTGAGAAAACTGGACTTGGTTACATGAGTGGGGACATGGTGACCCCCTCTGGAATGCCACCTGGGAACATGCAAAGCTCCTAGTGAGAAAGCAAGTGAGACATGACTGGCATTGGATGCTATGTGCTATCTGGGACAGCCTGGGGTGGCTTACAGCTGAGGCTATTAAACTCTAGGACAAAGTCCCCTTATGCATAGAACAAGTGACTACTGGGGCACCCCATGTAGTGTGAACCCCTGAGGGCCTGTGTTATAGTCTTACCCCACAAAATGACACTACGTGGTGGGAAAGTGTCATGGATCGAATTGTGTCCTCCCCCAGATAGGTGTAGCCATGTGGCAGGGCCATGGTTCCCTGTATTCTACAACTGTCCTCCACTTTGTGATTTTGCTGCGCTGTATGTTAAAGGATTAGGGTGGGACTGTAAATCCCTTCAGAAGATCATGTCCCTGCTCCATTGTAAAGGGAGTTTCCCTGGAGTGTGGTTTACTCCACCCTTAATCCTTTCATCCTGCAAAAGAGAAAAGGAAAAGGAAGCTGGGAGAGAACTGGGAATCTCACACCACCAAGAAAGCAGCACTGGGAAAAGAGTGCATCCCTCAGACCTGAAGTTCCTGCTCCAAGATGCTCCTTGTACAAAGACTGACGCAATACTGGACTTTCCTGCAAAGCCGACAAGGGGGAAAAACTTCCCCTGGAAAGGACATCCTGAATTTGGACTTGTAGCCTACCGGACTGTGTAAGAATAAACTTTCCTTTGTTAAAGCCATCCACTTTGTGGTATTTCTGTTAGAGCAGCACCAGCTGACTAAAACAGAGAGCAACAGTTGGCAAAAAACGCGGGCCAGAGCCCACCCAATCCCTTGGGGTAGATTGCCTTACCGGATTCTTTTTACCCCTCTGGGGTCTCTTTTCCCTGTTGAACACCTTCAGGACCTGCACCCTGCACTTCAGCTGGATAAGAGGGCCAGTGGCGCTGCAAACTGACTCAGGGCCAGGGCACCCACTTGTCAGCTTGGTGCCTCAGGCTCTGCTCTCCTCGGGCTCTGGCTGTCTCAGGCCGCACTTGCTTTAGGCCCTGGTCTGGGCAGCATTTTCATCCTCAGTGCCAAGCCCCCCTCAGCCCCTTGGCCTCTCCTCAAGCTCTGCCTGCCACAGGCTCCCTCCCTTGTCTGCCTTGTTTGGCGGTGCCCTAGGTTTCAGCTTCAGAAACAGTTTTTAGAGATAGAGGTGGCTCCAGAGATCTGTCAGTGGCAGGACTGGCTTATTGGTGTTGCTCAGAGAACACTTCACTCTGGGCCTCAACAGAACCCATCTGGGCTATCAGAACATCCCCACAACTTTGCTCCACCACGGGAGCCACAGTGAGCAGCCGTAGCTGTACCTGGGAACACAGACTGCCTCCTAGTAGCTTGGTTGCCCTTGGGGTCCCACCTCCCCCCTTGGATCATCTGTTTCTGGCCCCAATAGGTGCAGTGGAACATGCAGCCTGAGTTGTACCTCCCCCTCATGAGCACTGGGTTTTATCCTCTTTGGTTACCAAAGGGCAGGTGTGTAACCTCCTCTTCCTCAAGGACCTTTTCCCCTTGTCTGAGGAGTCTACTATGGGGGGAGCGAGATGCCACTTTCTCACAGGAAACGCAGGGGAGATTAGGTGAGAAGGCTGAGTTTCCAACACATCTCGCTTGCTCCTGTTATTATCATAGCTGCTCCCAGAGATTGTCCCCATCAGCTTGCAGTGCTTGTGCCCTGGCTTGCGCCTCCAGTTCTGCTTCTGTATCTGCTTCTATAACCACCTTAAAGACTGTAATACCGATCTAGTGCACTGCGCCACCAGTGTCAGCTACTTTTTTCTACAAAGTTTATCCCACAACATGCAGGGCTTTCTCAACACTAGCTGGTGTCCCATCCACCTCTGGGCAGTCCAGGAGCAGGGACCAAGCTAGTAGGACTATTGCCACTGGGAAATTACATACTAGGGTGTGACCAGCCCTCTAGGCCCCGCCTTAGTAGTCTTACCAGTCTGTGTTGAATACTGCCATGGCTTACGCCATTTGTTGAAATGCAGGTACTCAAGACCATGGATGCAGATTCAAGATTTGGGCAGACTCAGTGAGGACAGAGGCTCTGAGGAAGTGCTCATAGCAGGTTTATTGGAGGGAAGGCAGCACAGCATCTCAGGCAGCAGCCAAGTGGCTGAAGGCAGTGCCTTGTGGTGCGTTGGCCTTATATACTATCTTACACAAAGGTGGCTGGCCACCAGTTACAGAAACTTTAAGGTTGTAAACAAGTTGTATAACTACTGCTCAATCAGCTGAATCAGCTGGAAGGCCTGAGCAAGACTCCCTCCATATTGTATTGTCCCTACAGGTAGAGTTCCCCAATTAGACATAATATCCATACCAATAATATACTCAGGGAAGGAAGATACAACTGCTTCATGCAACATCTTTTTAAATCTTCCAGTTTTCGTTGAAACTTTCATCTTAGTCCCATCAACTGATACATCCCCATATCCCCCCCCCCCTCAGTGTAACCTTAGCTCCTTTCAAGATTTTACTGACAGGTTTCGGGATTACAGTACATTGGACTCCTGTGTACAAGAGGCCCAGAAATGTCTCTCCCTTGCCTCCAGGCCATTTTACCCACACGTGTGTATTTTACCTCTGGTCCCCTGATAAGTACTGGAGAAAAAGGCCTTGACCACCTTGTCAATTCTTATCTTGATGAACTAGCTAGGACTACATCATATGGTGTCAGCTGGGTCTTCTCATCATTAAACTCCCCACTACTGAGGTGAATAGAATGGGCTTATTTTGGCCTTTTTGATGTTGTGAGACCAGCAGGAGTTTCTGTTAATCCTCCTTTCTTGTAGTACTGGTTAGAACCTTTGTCTCAATTCCATTAATGTCTATTACATTCATCCCATTTCATACTAACCAACTAAAAATCTCCATTTTTCTGGACTCTTCCACATTTTCAATTTCCCTTTATCCTATGAGTCTCGCTGGTTTTTCCTACATCAATGTTTTAGTCAGCTAGTGCTGCTCCGACAGAAATACCACAAAGTGGACAGCTTTAAGAAAGGAAGGTTTATTCTTATGCAGTCCAGTAGGCTACAAGTCCAAATTCAGGTTGTCCACTCCAGGGGAAGGCTTTCCCCCTTGTCAGCTTTGTAGAAAAGTCCTTGTGTTGCATCAGTCGTCATTTGGGGAGCATGCTGGCACAGGAACCACAGGTGTGAAGGATGTGCTGCTTTCTTGATGGAGTGAGGTTCCTTTCCCTGCTTGCTTCTTTTGATCTCTTTGTCTTATCTCCTGTAGGATGAAAGGATAAAGGGTTGTGCAAGCCATACTCCAGGGAAACTCCCTTTACAGTGGAGCAGGGAAGTGATTTTATGAGGGGATTTACAGTCCCACCCTAATCCTCTAATATACACCATAGGAAGATCACAAAATGGAGGACAATCAAAATATTGGCTACATACATTTTGGGGGGGGGGGATGCAGTTCAATCCATGACAATTGGTAAAACCTGTGGAGCAAAGCTGTGCCAACAGTTCTGACTTTTAAGATTGTTGCTTTGTTTCTCAATAGCAAGGTTACAAGTGGTGCTCGTGTAGAAGGGGCTACCCTGATTACCACACCTACCATGAACTGTGTGAGGGGCATGCTCACTGGATGAATATCATGATCAATATGAAACCATTCCAGCGTGGCTTGCATAAGCAGCACATCAGCATCTTCTTCTGGAGTGTTCCAATGAGTATTTAGAGGGGAAAAGGGACAGTTTCCTTTTCATGGCAAACAAATCTCACTGCAGATTTTCTTGAGTCCACCAAGCTGGCTACCCTTCCTAGGTGAGCCTGCTGTGTAACTGGATCTTGTATCATCATTCATGACAGTCCCATAGGGAGTTGTGTGTACCAGCCCAAACGTACTCATCCATTTTGCAGCACTCAAAACTAAAGACTCTACCCCTAAATTAGTTGCTGTGGTCCATTTTAGTAATGGTTCCTCAGGAAACTGATGACTTAAGAAACTCCTTTACACTATACACTTTGGTTTCAGTAGTTTCTAGGTTTTAACTGTTTCTCTTCCGTACTACTTTCTTGGTGACCAACAGTCATACGGGTATTTCCTGTTGTTCCTACACAGTTTTTCTTTATCTGGGGTGGCCCTGAGACTAGCAGTAGTAGCTCTGACCTGACTGGATCTTGATTTGGTTCTGTGCTACAGTGTGCCTCTACATCTTTTTTTCTGCCATTGCTGTTATTACTGTAATAGAAACCAAGGAGTTGTATGTTTCCCCTTTCCTCAACATTGTGTTTCCATAAGCATCTAACTAGCCAGTCTCTCAGGAGTTTGATTCACCACTCCTGATTCCCATGAATCGTTTTTGCTTTGGGTAACTGATTATAGCAGCTTCAGTCCATGAGTGTTCAATCTATCCAGAAACCCAAAGTTTCTCATGCTCTCTATCTATCCCGTTTGCCATGGATAGAATGTGTTCCCTAAAAAAAATCTGTAACAATTTGACTGTGCTAGAATTCCTGGTGTTGTGTGATGTTCCTCTGTGTTGGAATTCCTGCTTCTATGATGTTAATGAGGGTGAATGGGCAGCAGTTGTGTTGGTAGAACAAGATTCAGTGTGTAAGTTTGTTTAGTGCCTCTTGAGAGGCAGTCTCTTGAGATATAAAGGAAAAAATCTGGCAGAGACCTTTGGGAACCTCACACAATCAAGAAAGCAACACCAGGAGTAGAGCCGGTCCTTCAGACCTGAGGTTCCTGTGCCAAGAAGCCCCCTGAACAAAGACTGATGCAACACAAGGGCTTTCTTCCAGAGCTGACAAGGGAGAAAGCTTTCTCCTGGAGTGGACATCCTGAATTTGGACTTGTGACCTACTGGACTGTGTAAGAATAAATACCACTCTGTGGTATTTCTGTTAGAGCAGTACCAGCTGAGTAAAACACTCTTTTTTCCAAAACCACATATTCCAGTGAATTTCGGCTGTTACAATAAAACCATAATTCTGACACCAACTAAATGAATATTTTATAAGGATCACACAGCTGGAGGTTAAATATCTCTCAAGTGTCCCACTTTTCCAAATTGCTGTACCACTTCATCATTTGTAACATCTACTACTCCCGCTCCCCTCAGTACTCCCTCCCATTTTGGAGTTGGTAATTCACTGCAATGTCTCACAGAACTCAAGAACCATATTTACAGTTAAATGGCTTATTAGAGAAGTAACAGGGTGCACCTTGGGATCGGGATCAACTTGGAAGTAACTGGAACAACAACTCAGGGTTCAGTCCCTCTGTCAGAACAGCTTCTTGTTGCCCTTTGCTGGTGGGCCCTGGCTTGGGGCCTTCGGAGGTAAGTGTTACACCTTTTAGCTCTGGGTGAACAAGCCCCACCACAACCATCTTATGCAGGTCTCCTGATTCCATCCATCTCATGTTCTTGCTCTTGCTGTCTTCTGTGTTACAGCTCCTCTTTCTGTCTCTCCATATCTCTGTGTAAGCTAAGCAGGGTGGTAAAACTGAATGATCCCCCTATAAGGATTCCATATACCTTATTTGCATGTTTCCATCCCCTCCCCCCCAAGATGCCACACATCTTATTTTCATTATTACCAAGCTGTTTAATCCCCCTTGGTGGGCTACAAGCACCTCATTTGCATAGACACACCAAGTCATTTGGTGGGACTTGAAAACCATGATCAGAAAGACCACATAAAAATGACGTATCACACAGAAACTTACAAAATGGGCCAAAATTCCTTCCCTGTCAGCCTCATAGGTCCTTTGAGAGTGTATTCTGGAATAAAGGATATGAATGAGCTCTGTAAAATGCACATTGGCACACATGTTATCACTAATGATGAAGTCTTGATCTTTCTACTGCCTCAATAGCTGTGTGTCATGGATGAACTGTGTCCCCCTAAAAATGTGTGCAGCCATGTGTCTGGGCCATGATTCCTAATATCTTATGATTGTCCTTCATTTTGTGTTTTCCTATATTGCATGTTAGGGGGTTAGGGTGGGACTGAAAATCCCTTCATAAGATCACCTCCCTGCTTCACTGTAAAGGGAGTTTCCTGGGAGTATGGCTTGCACCACCCTTTATTCTTTCACCCTACAAGAGATAAGAGGAAAGGGAAGCAAGCAAAGAATGGGGAGCCTCACACCATCAAAAAAGCAGCACCGGGAGTAGAGTCCATCCTTCAGACGAGAGGTTCCTACACCAAGATGCAAACACAAGGACTTTCATCCAGAGCAGAAAGAGGGAAAGGTTTCTCCTGGAACATTACACCCTGAATTCAGACTTGTAGCCTACCAGACTGTGGTATTTCTGTTAGAGCAGCAGTAGATGACCAAAACACTGTGGAATGCCAGGTCTTCATTGGTTCTTCCACTGTCCGGTTTGGGCCCATTATTTCTCACCTGGAGCACTTAGGCAGATATCCTGGCTGGGCACCTTAGGCATCTGTGGTGTTAGGCGTTACTCATATGGTCTATGAATCCCTGGCTCCAGTTCTTTCTAGCCTTGGGATATTGGAGATAAAAATGGGGATAAAAATAATATATAACCCATTGGAATTTTGTGTGTGTGTGAGAGAGAATTAAATGCCATGTTTGCCACGTATGCGTGGCACACTGGAAGTGATCATTAAATGTAGGTCTTATAAGTGACCTGCCAATGCTGCATGGTTAGATTGTATCAGAACTAGGCCTGGACCCTGAGCCTGTGAATCCAAAGACAACATTCATCATCACTGAGTCTACGATCTCTAAGCATTTTCCCAACTGGGCTATCTGCCTTACTTTTGTTAAATATTCTAAAAGTCCATGTTTTTACAGTGTTGCCCTTGTCCAAACACCCTGATTTAGTCCTCAATGCCAGGGGGTTGTTCGCTTCTTCAGATTAATTATCCTAGCATCAAAGAGTCCCGACAGCCATGGATGAAACTGTCAAACTGGCCTTATTGTGTTTATCTCATGTACACCCTGACTGTTCCTTGAAAAACAGAGGCACATAAAGACAGAGAGGGGTTGTTGATAGATTGTGTGGGAGAAGGCACTCTAGGGAGAAATGATGGGGGTGTTGCTGAACCCAAATCAAGTGTGTTTTGCCTGTCACCGAAGACAAATTCAGAGACAGTGAAAACAGTTCAAGCAATGCTTTATTGACAGACAAGCACATGAGCCTGGGAGACAGAATAATTTCTCCAAGACTGTCTCACTTGGGTAATAACTCCAGTGGCTTTTATAGCCAGATTACAAAGGGATTTGCATCTGGAAAATAATCAAACTTTGTCACAGGATAGAACATTCCTTTACATCTTATTGAACAATGTCATTACCTCCCTGAAGGTTCAAATAATTCATTTACTACCCCAGAGACAGGTGAAGAAATGCAAGTCTGTTGATCCAGTTTGGGACAGGGAATGGAATGTGGTTTAGCAGGCTAGATGACCTTGATTAAGTCCCGGCTACTAACATTCTCCACTATTGGTCACCAATTTCACATCTATGAAATAGGTTTTAAATAAAAATAGTTGCTTTGATTTATAGCATTAACTCTAGGACCAAATCTTGGATTGCATGCTAGCTATCTGCAGCATACAGCATGATTAGTCATGAGGCAGGGTACACATTGTATACGGCAATAAACAAATAGTCCACAAATAATAATGATTCTGGTTATCAGTATGCACATGCAACCTAGGTTGAGGAGCCATGAGAATAATTTCTCAAACTCAGACCTGAAGAATCCTTCCCACTGTTTAATGTTATTTACAGTATCCTTCACCATTTTTAATTTGTTCTCTATCATTTGGGAATTATCAGACAAGTTAAAGCAACACATCCCCTTAAAATCTGTACATCCATGATAATGTCTGAGAAGTAGTCTACAGCTGCCCAGTTTTCCAGAGCAGCTTCTCTGACTTGTACCAATTCAGCACTTCAGTTCAGTGCCTAAAGTGCTCATGGCTTGCAAGGTAACAGTTAAGGCCTTAACCACACAGCACAGGCTAGCCTATTAATTTTAATATTGAAACCTATCACCATGGCAGGCATGACAAAGAGGGACAAGGATATGGATTCAGCCAGACTGACCAGATGTACGTCACTGACCTTCAGGAGGGTTAATCTCTCTTAGTTTGGGCACAGTTAGGTCAGATGTCCTTAATCTGGGGCAGGAGCAGAGTGAGTCTTCTCAAGGAACAAGGTGTCCCTGTGGCATTTGTGGGGACATATGAAAAAGCCTAATTTCCACACAGCAAGAACCATCTTTCAGGTAACTTAATGTGTCCATTATCCATACCAAGTGCCGTGTCCATTAACATACCATTATACTTCTGTTAAATTTGGGGATGGGGTTAAGATAGTAACAGAAGAAAAAGCCAGCCAAGTGCCATCAGCAGAAGAAAGGGCACCCTGAAAATTTGATACAATTTTCACCAGCCATGACAGTTGCACATGGAATTGAGAATATCTCTTTGTCCTTTTTTTTTTCTTTAGCTGGCCCTCAATTATAGATATGCCCCTAAGTGATGTTCTTTTGAACACGTCTGAGCAAGGTAATATTTCTAGTCAATTGCAGAGGGGTGCATACATCAATCCGTCCCCCTGAACAGATATCAGAAACATTCATTACATTTTGTGCAGGGTGAGTCCATACATTTTCATTTCACTGGAAAGGGACAATGTCATGTGAAACTCCTAGAGCTAAGTTGAGTCCTAGGGAAAAAGAGAATGAGAGGGTTCTGGGAGACATTTCTTGAACCTTATGCAGGTTTCCCTTCCAGGAGTGGGAGTCTACTGCTCATGGTCAGGATCTGTCAAGGAGGCATTTGTGTCTGCTAAAGGGTACAGCTTCACCTGGGTGTGATGTGTACAGGCCTTCGGTCCAGCCAATTTCATGGCAGTCAGCATCATTAGGAGGATTTTCTATAGGCCAGTCCACTCTAAGTTTTTATCTGAAGGGGAGAGTGAGACCTGGGGAGAGAAAACTGGTGAATGCTAAACTTTGAGATCATTTTCTGCCTATGAGGAAAGCTGTACTGAGGCAGTCTGGAAGGGTCTTGCCTAACCCAGTTTTATAGGGTTCAGGTTGAGCCTACTTCTGGAGGCTACCCAGATTTTAAACAAGACAATGGGAAAGACCCGATCCCAATGTAAATGAGTCTCTTGATATAGCTTGGAGATCTGTCTCTTTAAAGTGTGGTTCATCTTCTCACCATTTCCTGATGACAGTGGTCTCTAGGCTGTGTGTAGTGCTCCAGCTGATGTGCAGGAATTTGCTCACTTTCTGATCATGATTTCTCTCAGCTGGTCAGGCTCTACTTCTGGATGCTAAATAAGAAGCTGCCAGGCATTTTCATGAGACACTCCATCTGGAGGTTCTTCTCCTTGAGGCAGAAGGTTATCTGGGCATTAAATTTAGACGATAAGTCCTAATAACAGGACAGGACGGTCCAGCATATACAGAAACCAGTGAGTCATCTGCTTTTCTCCAATCTGACTGTCAAGAGGCTATAGGAAAACATGTTCCAATTGCCCTGTTATTTTCATCACCAGGACTGACTGAGTAGTCAGTTGTGAAAGGGGGTTGTTGAGACTGAGTATGTGACCCCAGTGTCCACTAGGAAATCCACCGTTTGTCCCCCTACTCTTAATTCTACCCGAGGATCCTAGGGGAGCAATTACAGTGCTGGTAATTAATTCCAGCTGTAACCTTGGGCCTCTTCAGTTGTCTAACAGCTCAGTCATTTGGCGTCCTGTTCTACCAGTTTTGGCAACCTCCTCCTTAGGGCACTCATTTTTCCAATTTCCTATTTCTTTGTAATATGTGTATTGATTTTTTCCTGTTTGGGGCTCATTGTCCCCAAGATCCCTGTTGGGCACCTTTGTGGCCCTTACCATACATTGTCTCCAAGAACATGGTGGCAGCTTTGGTTTTCCTGAACTCCCTGTTAATAAAATACCTTGAACGTAATTTCCACCACCTGGGCAATATTCACACCCAAAGCTGTGTCCAACTTTCATAGATTTTTCCAGATGTTTGGTGTACTTTGGGAGATAAAAGTCATGTCTGTCATTTTCTGATTTTCAGGTCCTTGGAGGTCCATATCAGTCTACTTATGGTAAGTGTTGTAGATTTTTTCCAGGAACTCAGATGGATCCTCCGTGGCCTCTTGCTATTCTTCATGCATCATGTTCTAACTTTTCTACTTAAGGTCCCTGTTTTGGAGACCTGCTAAAATATACTTTCTATTATCGTTTAGGAGAGGCAAGCCCTCATTGTTGGGGTCCCAACTAGGCTGTCACTGGGATGGCTATTGCTGAGTTGGGAGTGCTGTTCCAGCTTTCAGAGTGAAGCCTCTCAGCTTCTTACTTTGCTTTACCCAGAACCAGTTGCCTTTCATCACTAGTGAGAAGTACATTTAACAAAGCCTGGATATCAGCCCAGTAATGTCTTACTGATTGCCCTTGTTGAGTTGCTCTTATCAGGAGTTGCCGAAGGGAGTACTTGCCGGCCTTGTTATCCCGGATTCCTTGGCTGAATTGAGTTTCATACCAGATATGGGATGGCGAGACTGCATCTAAGATGCCTTCAGCTGTATTAGGGGGAACAGGTTCCTCAGGAGAGGGGTGGGCAGTTGGGGTTGAAATTTTAACAGTATTCATTATTATCTCATTAACATCTTGAGTTTTCAAAAAAAATTTCCATTACATGTGGGAGAAGCCACAGGGGAAAACAAATCACATTTTACACAACAGCCCCATCCTCTAGACTCTAGATTCTGAGTGGAAGCCCCCACCCCGATCTTGTCCTATAGCTCTGCCTTCCAGGCCCACTGGAACAGTACCTCCTATTCCCTGGGCTTCAGGCACACATTTTTTCAAGCCCACAAGAGTGGCAACTCCACAATTAGAAACATCAGGAGGCATGGCTCCATTTTTCAAACCCTCAAGGTATGTGTTTCAAGATGAGGCTTCCAAGCTCAGCTTTTGTTTCCCAGCCAGGTGAAATTAGCAATCTAAAACTGAATCAAACTCACTGTTGTGGAGCTGATTTAATTCACAATGGCCCTACACGGTAGACTAGAACTGCCCTACCAAGCAGCTGGTGGGTTTGAACTGCAGACTTTCTGATCATTAAAATACAGCACAAAGTCACTATGTAACTGAGTTTTTTTCCAGTTAGCAATAATAAAATCATGACATAATGTTATGTATTTGTTAGATAATATTAAGAAGAGGGAAAAATGCATACATTTTAAACGAATAAGGATCAGGCACCCTTTCATTCTAATCTGTGTCAAAACCTTCTTCCACAACTTGGGGCTTAATTTTGACTCCAGAATCGTATTCTCACAAGAGATCAAATCAGAAGTCAGAAAATTTTGTCATTTAGCAGCAAAAAACCCAATTTTTCTAAAGTTAATGTTCTTAGAAATCTCATGAATCAGACCATTAAATTATTAATCAAAACCTTTAACCAGACCAAATAAACATTTTCCAAAAATACTTATATGGCATAGTCCTTAAACAGAAAAAATAAACTCACTCATTAGGTTTATATAGTGTGTGTGTGTGTGTGTGTGTGTGTGTGTGTGTGTGTGTGTGTGTGTACACACACAGATTCTTATAGCTTTAAAGGCGAACAGTATATAATTTTACATTATACGAGATCTATTAACTCAGTCACCCTGAAGTCCAGAGCTGAATAAACCTTGCTTAAACATTCTAAGTCTTTAAGATTTGGATCCACCCAATTTCTGATAATCAAAGTAAAGTAGTAATTCTTATCTGCTTTTTGTCTTAAAAAGGTCTCCATCCAATTATAAGTTTTTGGGTTTTTTTTTTTTCCCCAAAAGCTTCCCTGGAGTTACTGACTGGAGGCTGATCCTGCGCTGCCCTCTACTTCTTCCTGGAGGGCAAAAGATCTTTAATTCCCCTTTTACTGTTCTGGAATTACTGTTTTTAAGACAAAACTATCCCTTCAACCAAGGGCTATAAGTTAGTTTTTCAGCTCAGTGACAAGCAAGATTCTCCCTACCCCTAATAAGGAGGATCTGAGCACAAGACTGTTTCTGAACTGCCAACCAAGTCTGTCTTAAAGAATTAAAACAAGTAATATCTTAAAATTTTAGAAACATTGTTGGCAATAATAAGACATAAGACAATTAATGGGCAAAGACTGTTTCACAGAAAAAGAGACTTTGAGTAAGACAACAATGGTAAAAAACAATCCTAAGGTTGAATTGGCCAGTATTTGTGGCCTGAAGCAAAACTTGTAAAGCCTTGCACAGACATTAAACACTCAGTCTACAGGAATCACTTTTTTCACTGAAAATTACAAATTTGTAGTCCCCACAAACAACTTGTATAAGTACAACAATGAAAAAGACATGGCAAATACAAAACCACACTGAAAATATGTTTTATTTTATCAAATACACAGAAGGCCTCACTTCCACAAACATACAGCTCCTCTTTATCAGCTGCATCTTCATTAAAGTGTGCTTAATGAGCACTTTCCTGATTTTTGACAAAAGAGCTCTAACTGTAAGACGGTGAAATAATTTTGTGGATCCATTCAATCTAGCTGGTACATTGGCTAGGCCATAGTACAGTAAAATTTCATCTGATCTTTAGTCATAGATGAATCCAGGCAGACAGAATCGACCTTGTCAGGCTTTTCTTAGGAGCAGAGGCCTCATTTTCCCATATTACAGAGTATACAGATACAGAGAAAGCTTTCTTAGTTAATACAGATATTCCTTTCTCATCAGACAGAATTGAAAAGTTTGAACCCTGTTGAGAACCTGAGTTCTCTGCACACAACCAGAATAAAGTACTTGAACCTTTTTAGATTCATGATACGATGGTGGGCACAGATGAGTGGACTCCAAAACCTCCCAAGAAAAAGATTCTTGGCAGCACTGCTTAGAGCATTTGGAAGCGACATCTCTGGACCCACCTGCCCAGGCAGACAATGGGGACCCCTCCAAGCAAGTTATCCCTGCCCTGGGCCAAGTTGAAGAAGGAAAGAGGAAAGGGGAGGAGGCCAAGGAATCCACCTTCTATCCTGTCAGGGAAGTGGAGGTCCAAGGGGATGGGTAGGTATTTTTACTTGGACCAATGTGTTCCTCACGTGGCACAGAGTTTGTCTTGAAGAGGGCAGACACTTTCCTAAGCTATTCTGGGAGTTCTCTAGCAGTAGGCACCCTGTTGGCTCTTAAATGCCTGACCGTTGTTCACAGATATTTTATGGAACTTACTGTTAGCCTTTGAGCAAAACAGATAGATACTCTCGCCCATCCAGGCCAGAGTTACTGGGGCATCATGAGCAGTCAGGCCTTTGGACCTCACCAGAGAGTGGCCCTGGTCAGAGTTCCTTAATTTCTCTGCCAGTCATCTGCCTGTTCATTGAGGGGTTTCTTTTAGAAGTGCAGGGAAGAAAACTTACCGGAGAGGTCCCCAAAGTCCCTTCATGATCATCAGTAATGTTGCCAAACCAAAAGCAAGTTTGTTCTGCCTGTCACTGCAGACAAATTCAGAGATAGATAAAGGGTTCAAGTAATGCTTTATTAGCAGACAAGCATATGAGCTTGGGAGACAGTGAGAAAAATTTATCCAAGTCTGTATTACTTCTGTTACAGCTCCAGCAGCTTTTACATTTAGATTATGAAGGGATTTGCATCTGGAAAATGTCAAACCTTGAACAGGGAGTCACAAGATTCCTAACGTCTTATTGAACAATGTCATTACTTCACTGAAGATCTGAGTAATTGATGTACTACCCCAGAGACAGGTAAGGGAATGTCAGTCTGTTGATCCAGTTTGGGACAGGGAATGGACTGTGGTTTAGCAGCCTAGGTGACCTTGATTAAGTCCCAGCTACTAACAGGGGCAGAGACCGGGGGTCTGATTTAAGTGTTATGATGTGTATGGGAATCAGTAAGCAGTGCTCTGTGAAAGGTGAGAGTTATTGAAGGTGAGATGGGCATATACTCTCTGCCTAGACTGAAACTCACATAGGTCTCAAATGTCTAGTTCTTCATTAACAGTCAGTAAAAAAATCCACAAGTATGTGGAGTAGTGAAGACATGGTCATCTGGTACCACCTGCAGGGCCTCTTGCTCCAATTCTCCCTCAGACACGATCTCAGACACTGGGTACTCAGTCTAGCATAGACTCTAAATACACCCCCTCCCACTATAGCTCCCTTGCCATCCCAAGAGGCCTACCCTCACCATCTGTCAGAAAGAAGTCTGTGCCCAGACTACAATCCAAAGATACAAGAATGTCATGTACAGGAAGCCCTTGGCAGAGTTCATAGTCTCAAGGTCTCATCTCCTGTTTGTCTACATAGAAACCTCTTCATGCCCCAATTTCCTCAAAAAGGTAAGTGATAACACCTACTTTAGAGGGTTACTGTGTGGATTAAAAAGAGATAATGTAAGAAAAATACATACCACAGAGCCTGCCATGAAGGAAGTACACAGTAATGCTTCATGCCCTGTCTCCTTCTGCCACAGTCCATTCAGACACCATTGAATGAGGACAGTACAAACCAACTGCTCTCTCTGCTTTTCAAATGTATGGGTATTGCTTGGGAAGTAAGCCAGTCTGTGCATGGCCACATAACAGAAATGGAGATTCCAGTTTTCAACATAGTAAAGAGGCACTTGGGAAGGTCTTTCCATTCTCTTCTAAGAAGGCCTTGAATGAGCTTATTAGAGGCTAGTGTGATGCAAAAGGAAAAACGTCCCATTTAGCCTCAGCAATTACAACACTGCTAGTTATTCACTGGGTGTGCCTGGACAAGTTGTTGCCTTTCTTTGATCTTCAGTGTCTTAACTGAGATTGTGATTTACAATTCCTCCTTATCAAGGTTGATGTAGGGGGCTACTGAGAAAATACAGGTAGGATACACATTGGGTGGTGCTACCACCTCCCACTGGAGCTACCTTCTTCCAAGCTGGTGACCTGTGATAGCAAGCGAAGGGGAAGGAGCTGTCAGTGTGGACAGAGGCTCCCTAGTTTTCTTCAGGGGCCTAACCGTGACTGGCTCTGATGTGACTGTGAAGTAGTTTTGTGACACCCATATGATGGTGGCTCTTGCCTTCAGTTGTATGAAGATTCTTCTGAGAAGTTTTATAGAGGGTATGGTGCAACACTGCCTAGTAGACCTATGCTGTGAGCTATATGAGTAAGATAAATTTTCTGGTACTTAAAAAGAGTAGAAGAAAACCAGGTGAAACAATTTTGAAGTATTTTATTTAATCAAGTTGATCCAAAATATTACTGTTTCAACATTAATGAGATATTTTATATTTTTTTCATAATGAGTCTTCAAAATCCTAAGTGTATTTTACATGTAGAACAATCTCAGTTGAAATGCTCCACATTCCAAGTGCTCATGTGTGACCCACAGGAGGCTGTGAAACAGCTCAGACTTCCTGAAAGTGGGCATGCTGCCACCTGGTGGTTATTCCATTAGGTAACACCCACTTGGTCACCAACGACGTGCCTGCCCTCAAGGATCCCAAAACCTAGCATAAAAGAGAAGATGGGGAGAAAAAAAAAAAGCATAGGTTTGAAGTTCTAGAACAGAAGATCATTTACATTTAAAATGTCCTGGAATTTGGAAAGCTACAATGATTGTCAGCCAGAGACAGAGACAAGTCTCTAGGAACAAGGACAGATTGCACAGGTATGGAGATGGAGAAAGAATGACTTATGTGATACTGACCTGAGATGAGGAGACACACAGCTTAGTATGTATGGACCATGGTTGTAGTGTAGGCAACAGAGTGTTTCACCTAGACCATGGCAACAGCTCAAAAAATATAGCCTGTATATTTAAGTAATGAACACATTTGTATGATCCAAAATAAAAAAATACAATGATAATAAAAGCAAAGGGTCTCTCTCCCATCTCTATTCCCTAACTATCCTTTTAGTGAGGAATCACTGCTGTAATAATCTTGTAAGTATAAATTATTTTTTTCACATGCAAGTATGTTTGCTCAGTAATCTTCCTGAGATGGAACTGTTGTGCCCAAGGATTTTAATTGATTTTAAAAATTTGCTTTATTTGTAAAAATCAGCAGGTGTAATCTGCCTACAATAAATTCACTATTTTGAGTGTGCAATTTGATGAGTTTTGACAATGAATGCAGTTGTGTAGCCACCACCACAACAATCAAAATATAGAACATTTCTATCACTGCAGAAAATTCTATGACTGTTTGTAGTTACATCCCTCTCCTTTAATTTCAGCATCTGATAATTACAGATCTGTTTCCTTCCCTTATGATTTTACATTTTCCAGAACATTGTACAGATGGGGTAATATAGAATGTAGCCTTTTCTGTCTGGATTCTTTGACTTAGCGTTTGGATTGTGTAATTCAGCTGTGTGAGTAGAATTTTTTTTTTTTTTAAACTGGTGAGTACCAGCACTATTTGGTTCTTTTTTATATTGCATTCTGTCCATCTACTTGATGAACATTTGGATTGTTTCCAGTTTGAGGCTATTGTGAGCTTCTGTGAACATTCAAGGACAAGTCTCTAAACTTTCATTCTTCTTGGGCAAATAGCTAGGACTGGAATTTCTGGGTCATGTGACAAGTGTACATTTAATTTTGTAAGAAACTGCCAATCTGTTGTCCTAATTAATTTCCCTTTTTCATTGTCACCAGCAGTGCATGAGAATTCCAGTTGAACTATGTTTTGCCAACAGTTGGTGTGGCTTGTGTTATTTTTATTGTAGCCACTCTAGTAGGTGTATAGCAGCATCTTATTGCAGTTATAATTAAATTTTACTTATGAAAAATGACATGCATGATGCTTATTTGCCATTTGTATATATTTGAGGAAGTATCTGTTCAAATATCTAATCCATTTCTTCATTGGGCTCTTTGTCTTCTTTTTGAGTTGTAAAAATTCATTTTATATTCTAGATGCAAGACCTCTGTCTAATGTATGTTTTGCAAATCTTTTCTTCCTGTCTGCGGCTTGCCTGTTCATTATCAGTCTTCTGATAAATACATGTACTTAATTTTGATGAAGTGCTTCATCAATGACTTCTCTGTTGCTTCAGGCTACTTTTGTTCTTGCCTGTACTATGACTAGGCAAGAAAACCTTTGTTACAGTTTTCACACTGCGAGTCAGAACTTTCCTGCACTGGCCCCGGGTATACTTGTTGCCTGAGCTGTTAATGTCTTCCATTAACTGCTTTCTGTCCTCTTTTCATATGTCAGGAAATTTTCAAATTTTTCAGCTTATTGAAATAGAGAATATTCTTCTTGTTTTCAGGTACACATTTATAATTAAAAATCAGTAGATAGCTAAAATGTCCACCAACAGATGAATGAGTAAAAAAATAAATAAATAAAAGGTATATTCACACAATGAAATACTACTGGGCTACAAAGAGAAATGAAGTCCTGACATATGTTACAACATGCGTGAACCTTGAAACCATAATGCTGAAAAAATAAGTCAGTCCTAAAGGACAAACACTGTATGATCTCAAACATAGATGAAACAAGCAAATATATTGTTGGTAGGTACTATGAGATGGCTCTGACTCATAGTGACCCTACAAACAGTAGAATGAAATGTTGCCCAGTCCTGTAGCATCCCCACAATAGTAGTTACATTTGTGTTTTGCTGTGTCTATCCATCTTGCTGAGGATATTCCATTTTTTCACTGACCCTGTACTGAGCATGATGTCCTTTTGCAGGAATTGATCCCTCCTGACTGTATGTCCAATGTATGCACAATAAAGTCTCACCATCCTTACTTCTAAGGAGATTCTATCTGTAGTTCTCTAAGATATGTTTGTTCATTCTTTTGGCAGTCCATGGCATGTGTATTCAATATTCTTTGCCAGCATTGTAATTCAACATGTCAGGTCTTTGGTCTTCCTTTTTCATTGTCCAACTTTCACATACATATGAGGTAACAGAGAATACCATGGATGAATAAGGTACATCTTAGTCATCAAAGTGATGTCTTTGATTTTTAAGATTTTAAAGAAGTCTTTTGTAACAGCTTTGCCCAACACAACATGTTGTTTGATTTCTTGACTGCTGCTTCTGTGAATATTGATAGTTGATTCAAGCAAAATTAAATCCTTGACTGAGAAGTCTCTGAACAAAACAAGATGGGTCTACTAAGGAAAAGACTCTGGGAGAGAACCAGAGTAACTTACTAAGGAGTGACTTAGGCATGGCAAAAACATGTCTAACATCTGGCTTCCTGGTAATGTCAGTGGCAACCCATTAACTGGTACAAAAACAACTCTATTAACTAGTGCAAAAATGACCTCACCTGTCACAGATTACACATGTTTTTTCCGGGTTCACCTGCATGTATTTGTACAGACACATTATTCTACCAGCATGTTAGGTGGTATATAAACTCATACCACACAGTGTCCTGCATGGACCTCTACCTAGGTGACACTTCACACATTGTTGTCCATTGCAGGAATCTTCACTTTGGCCTCTGCACATACGTTCCCTAATAAAAACTAGATCTGATCAACATGTTTATTTCACTTCTTTTTTGGGATTCTGACCTGTGCCTCTTGGAGCTACTTTTGTCAGTGGTCTAGTAGGGTCTAGTAGGGTGGAACAAATTGCACAGCAAAAGGGATTCTAAAAAAATGGCCTGGAGCAAAGAAAATCTTCAGAGGAATGTCCCTAGTTGGCCTTAGACTTTGATATGGGACCAGTGACTAGTCTTCTGGATTATTAATGGATGTTTGCAGCTGTTTCTTGTCACTCTGAGTCCTGCCACATCAGCAAATGAAAGTCCTGAAAGCTTGACTCCATCTCTGTTATTAAGGTGGGCTCTGTTTTGAGAAAGCATCTCCTCCCCAGTCATCTGAGTGCTTTCCACCCTGGGGCCTCTTCTTCTAGTATTATATCAGACAGTGTTCCACTGCTACTTATAAGGGTTTTGTTGGATAATTCTTTTCAGAAGTAGATTTCCAGGTCCTTCTTCCTAATCTGTCTTAGTCTGGTAGCCCAGCTAAAACCTGTCCACCATGGGTGACTCTGTTGGTATCCGAATAGCAGTGGCATAGCTTCCAGGATCACAGCAACATGGATACCTCACAGTCCAACAAACTAAAGACACACAGGGGATGAAGAAGGTGGTGTTGCAAGATCTGGTGGCTTTGGATGTGATTACTGTGGTACAAAGAGGTACCTATGCTTTACTAAAAATTGAATGTAGTGTGAATGTTCCTAATAATGGGGCAGAACACACAGGCACAAGTTAGATATTTTCATTACAAATGAGAGAGAGGAGGGGGCGGAGTCAAGATGGCAGACTGAACACGTATCCCTAAATCCCTCTGGAAACCAATTCATAATTAAACAGAGCCTTCTGGACACCTAATGAGCCCTAGGACACGGCTTAGGGCTGTTAATTTGGACTTCATGCCACTGAACAGAAAGCCTCCTCTCACTGACCCTGCCCTTCATGAGAGCTGGCTTTCACAGACCAAAGGTAACTCACCATTTTAACTTCTTTTTTCCTCTGTCTTAGTTGGTAGGCGGAGCTGGAACTTGACTAGCAGCTAACCTCAGACACACTGCTAGTGGGATCGGCAGGCAAACTTGCCGTATTTTGAGAGCCTGGCTTTGGACTCTGTGCATCTCGGCACCTTTGTCCTCTCTTTCTGTGTAGTTTGTGCGGAAGCAGGCTGCGAGCTTGTGTGGGATGCCATCTTGTTCCATCAGGAGACAGATACACCTATATGGAGGCCCCAGATGGACCTAGTTCCTAGGCTGCGAGGCAGTGTCTGCCTGGAGGAGAGTGATTTTCCAGCAGAAACGCAGTATTCACAGTGTCACCTGCGGCTGGGGCCCAGCAACAGAGGCCGTGGACTCTGTGCATCTCAGCACCTTTGGCCTCTCTGTCTCTGACATAGAGTAGCCTGGACCCAGCCAGGTGGCAAGCTTTTGCAGGACATCATCTTGTTCCACTGGGAAGCAG
This sequence comes from Heterohyrax brucei, assembly GCA_028571685.1. Classification (NCBI taxonomy): domain Eukaryota; kingdom Metazoa; phylum Chordata; class Mammalia; order Hyracoidea; family Procaviidae; genus Heterohyrax; species Heterohyrax brucei. The sequence goes on from CM053150.1 coordinate 137,064,861, forward strand.
TGATACCCTTACAGAGGCCTCAGCTGGACTTAATTCCTGGGCTGGGAGGCAGCGCCTGCTTGGAGGAGAGCACTTTTCTGGCAGAAAAACAGGATTCTACACAGTGTTGCCTACAGCTGGGGCCCGACAGAGGCCAGCAGGGCAGTAGCCTTTCTGTATTTTGAGCTAGTTTATAACATCTGGGGTTCAAGATCGAGGTGCATACTTTACCAGCTGGGAAGAGGGACCTATACACCTGAAAATCTGACTGACTTTGGAAGTTGTCAGACTCTTTTTCCTTGTGTTTTAAGACAGTATAGAGAAACAACTGCAGTCTATTCTCACAACATCTCTCTCAGCCTCTATTGACTTACATGATGTCCAAAAAGCAACAAACTCTGGAGAAAACTGTAATCAAGAAATCACCCATGACTTCAGAAAGCCCCCAAAAGAAAGCACCACAAAATTTCCCAGACGAAGAAACCTTTCTGAAACTATTGTAAGGTGACTACAAAAGGATTATGTATAGAGCCCTCCTAGACCTTATACAAAATGCAGAAGAGCAAAATGAAAAATTAAGCAAGCTGTTTGATCTGATGGAGCATCAGTACCCTGGAATCCAGCAGATGAAGAACAAAATCAAAGGCATAGAAACTTCAAAGCCAAGAAAACAGGATAGAACAAATGGAAAATGGACTTTGTGGTTTAGAAGACAGAGCTACTGACTCCAGCATCTATGAGAAGAAATCAGAAAAAAAGCAACAAGAAAAATGAAGCATTAAGAAGCATGTAAGACTCTATTACAAGGAACAATCTACAATTAATTGGAGTTCCTGGACAACGCAAGACACCTGAGAACACAGAGAGTATTGTTACTGAGCTGCTGATAGAAAACTTCCCAGAAATTATGAAAGAAGAGAATATAGGTATCCAAGATAAATATCAGACGTGACTCAATACAGATCTCAAAAGAAAGATTCTAAAACATATAATCAAGCTTAACAAAATGAAACATAAGCAGAAACTCTTAAAGACAGTGAGACTCAAAGCAAAGCTAACATTCAGAGGGAAACCCTGTAGGCTTTCGTGGTATTTCTCAGTAGAAACAATGCTGGCACAGAGACAGTGACATGACACATTCAAAGCCTTGAAGGAGAAAAACTTCCAACCAAGAGTTACATATCCTGCAAAACTATCTCACATATGAAAATGAAATTAAGACATTTGAAGATAAACTGAAACTCAGAGACTTTGTAAAAACCAAACCAAAGCTACAAGAAATACTGAAAGAATCTCTTGGCTTTGAAGAACAAAACCACTAACTTTGTATTTTAGAAGCAAATACAGGACACATCAACTAGAATCCTACTCAGGGAAGACGTCAAACTCAGTCAAATCTATAATAATGAAAGAAATAATCCAGTGATCGTATCGTGAAAACTATGATGTCATATTAAAAAGAGGGATGTACTAAAGTCGTTATAGTCCTTCCAGATGGAGAGGAAGTTGATAAGTATGGTATTCATTAAAATCGGGTTTATACATAGTTTATTAAGGAGAATCATCAAGGCAGCCGTAAAGCACAATAAAGATCCAGCATATCAAATCGAGAAACGTACTACAGGGGTCTCAACAACCACAAAACCAACCCGGAAAATGGTGAGGTGAAAAAATCAGCTCAAAAAGGATGTTCCAGAACAGACTAAGAACAACAGAGAAAATATCAACACAAAAATAAACATATCACAATGGCAGCACTGAACACATGCCTATCAGTAATTACATTAAATGTGAATGGACTGAACACTCCAGGAAAGAGACATCGAGTAACTTCTTGGCTCAAAAGACATGACCCATCTTTATGTTGCCTACAAGAAGCTCACCTTAGACTTAAAGATATGAACAAACTGAAAATTAAAGGATGCGAGAATATATATCAAGCTAACAATGAACAAAGAACAGCAGGGGTGGCAATTATAATCTCAGATAAAATTGATTTTAATGTAAAATCCACCATTGTGGACAAGGATGGACACTATTGCTGAAAGGTTCACTACACAAACAGAACTTAATATTAAATATTTATGCACCTAATTTTACAGCAACTAAATACATGGAACAAACACTCACTACACTCATAAAGGAGATAGATCACTTCACAATAACAGTGGGAGACTTCAACATTCCACTCTCAATATTGGACAGATTGTCTAGAAAAAGCTCAGTGAAGACATAGAAGACCTTATTGTCACAATTAACAAACTAGACCTCATCAACATACACAGAACTTTCTATCCATAAAGGGATAACTACACCTTCTTCTCCAGTGTGCATGGAACATTCTTGAGAATAGACTATGTGTTAGGACATAAAGCAGTTCTCAACAAAATACATACCACTGAATTAATGCAATGCATCTTCTCAGATCATAAAGCCATGAAAGTCAAAATCAATAGCAGAAAAAACATAGAAAGTGGAACTCATGGGAACTAAACAACATCTTGCTCAAAAAGCCATGGGTTATAGAAGAAATCAAGGATGAAATAAAGAAATTTATGGATTCCAATGAGAACGAAAACACTTCCTATTGGAACCTATGGGATACAGCCAAAGCAGTGCTCAGAGATAAGTTTATCTCCATAAATGCACACATCTGGAAGTAAGAAAGAAACCAAATCAAAGAACTGACCCTACAGGTTGAACAAGTAGAGAGAGAACAACAGAGGAACCCTTCAGGCACCAGAAGAAAACAGATCATAAAGATTACAGCAGAACTAAATGAATTAGAGAATAGAAGAACAACTGAAAAAATTGAAAAGACCAAAAGCTGGTTTTCTGAAAAGATCAACAAAATTGGCAAACCATTGGCTAAACTTACTAAAGAAAAACAGGAAAGGAAACAAACAACCAAGTAAGAAATGAGTGGGAAGTTGTCACAACAGATCCAACAGAAATAAAAAATATAACAGAATACTATGAAAGACTGTACTCTAACAAATTTGAAAGCCTAAAGGAAATGGACAAATTCCTTGATTCATATCACATACCAAAATTATCACAAGATGAAGCAGAACAACTTAATAAACCCATCACAAAGGAAGAGATTGAAAAAGTCATCAAAAAAACTACCAACAAAAAAAAGCCCAGGCCCAGATGGCTTCACTGTAGAATTCTACCAAGCTTTTAGAGAACAGTTATCTCCAATACTAGTGAGACTATTTCACAGTATAGAAAGAGGTGGAATACTCCAAAATTCATTCTATGAGGCCAGCATAACACTGATACCAAAGCCAGGGAAAGACCCAACAAAAAAGGAGAACTACAGACCAATATCACTCATGAATCTAGATGCAAAAAACTTCAATGAAATTCTTGCCAATAGCATACAACAACATATCCAAAAAATAAGCCATCATGACCAAGCTGGATTCATACCAGGGATGCAAGGCTGGTTCAACATCTGAAAAACAATGTGATCAATCACATAAATAACATAAAAGAAAAGAATCACCTCATTTTGGCTATCGATGCAGAAAAGACATTTGATGAACTCCAACACACATTCATGCTAAAAACTCTCAGCAAAATAGGAATATATGGCAAATTCCTCAATGAAATAAGGGCCATTTATACAAAGCCAACTGTGTACGTCATCCTGAATGGGGAGAGACTGAAGCAGTTTCCCTTGAGGACAGGAACTAGACAAGGATGCCCAATCTCACCTCTCCTATTCAACATTATGCTGGAAGTTCTAGCCAGAGCAATTAGACAAGACCAAAAAATAAAGGGCATCTGCATCAGCAAAGAAGTAAAAATCTCCCTATCTGCAGATAATATGATTGTATATGCAGAGAATCCTAAAGAATCCTTAAGTAAACTACTCATACTGATAGAAGAGTTCAGCAAAGTCTCAGGATACAAGATAAACAAGTTAATCAGTAGGATTCCTTTATATCAACAATGAGATTATTAAGGAATAAATCACAAATCAATACCATTTACTATAGCCCCTAAGAAGATAAAGTACCTAGGAATTAATCTAACCAGAGAAATAACAGACCTTTACAAAGAGAACTACAAGTCGTTACTACAAGAAACTACGAGAAACTTAAATAAATGGAGAAAGCTACCCTGCTCATGGATAGGAAAACTTAACATTGTGAAAATGTCTATTTTACCCAAAGCAATCTACTTATATAATGCAATCCCAATACAAAGTCCAGTGACATTTTTTAATGAGATGGAGAAACAAATCACCAACTTTGTTTGGAAAGGGAAGAAGCCCTGAGTAAGTAAAGCACTACTGAACAAGAACACACTGGGAGGCCTCTCATTACCCAACTTTAGAACCCATTACACTGCCACATTAGTCAAAACAGCCTGGTACTGTTACAAAAAGAGACAGATGTGCCAATGGAACGTAATCGAAACCGCAGAGACAACACCATCTTCCTGTGAACAGCTGATATTCAACAAAGGCCCCAAGGTTTTAAACTGGAAGAGGAATGGTCTCTTTAACAAATGGTGCTGGCAAAATTGCATGTCCATCTGCAGTAAATTGAAACAAGACCTATATCTTACAACTTATACAAAAACCAACTCAAGTTGGATGCCAAGCCAGCCAAGTGCCGTCGAGTTGGAGCTGACTCAAGTTGGATAAAAGACCAACTCCAACTGGATAAAAGACCTAAATATCAAACCAACTCAAGTTGGATAAAAAATCAACTCCAACTGGATAAAAGACCTAAATATCAAACCTAAAATGATAAAGCTCATCCAAGAAAAGGTAGGAACAACAATGGAAGTTTTAATACACAATGAGGACAGACTCCAAAATCTCTCAAAGAAACCACAATCAACAGAAGAGAAAATAGATAAATGGGAACTATTAAGAATCAAACACTTTTGCTCATCCAAAGACTTTATTAATAGAATTAAAAGAACACCCAGAGAATGGGAAAAAATATTTAGCAACTTTATGTCAGACCAACGCCTGATCTCCATAATCTATAAGATACTACAAAATATCAACAACAAGAAGATAAACCATCCAATTAAGCGATGGGCAAAGGAGATGGACAGACATTTCACTAAAGAGGAGATCCAGGCAGCCAAAAAACACATGCGGACATGTTCACGATCTTTAGTTATTAAAGAAATTCGAATCAAGACGACAATGAGATACCATCTCACCCCGACAAGATTGGCCATGATCCAGAAAACACAAAACAACAAATGCTGGAGAGGCTGTGGAGAAAGTGGAACCCTCCTACACTGTTGGTGGGGTTGCAAAATGGTCCAACCTCTTTGGAAAGCAATCTGGCGCTTCCTTAAAAAAATGGGTATTGATATACCATTTGACCCAGTAATTCCACTACTTGGAATATATTCTACAGAATCAAGGCCTTTCACACCAACGGACACATGCATGAGAATGTTTATCACAGCACAGTCCACAATAGCAAAAAGATGGAATCTACCCAGATGCCCAACAACAGAAGAATGGACAGGTAATCTATGGTACATATACTCAATGGAGCACTATGCAATTATAAAGAATAACGATGATTCCAGGAAACATCTCCTAACCTGTTTTCAACTGGAAGACGTTATGTTGAGTGAAAGTAGTCAGCGACAAAAGGACAAATACTGTATGAGACCTCTACTATAAAATCTGAAAAACAGACTCGTGTATAGAAGAAAAGACTCTTTGACAGCTGCAAGGGAGGGGAAGGAGGGAGGGGGAGGGGGGGAGGGTTTAGTTTAAATAGTTCCTAGAAATCTGGTTGGGAGAAAGTGGTGATAGCACACATTAGAAACAAGAACAACATTAAGTGGACTTCAGCATAACTTGAGTACTCCTTCCACCTTAACCCAATATTGCAAGGATAGAGTAGCTGGGGCAGGGGGCAGGGGACCATGCTTTTAGGCAAAATCGAGGCCAATTGGCACAACTAGCATTTTGCTAAGAGAGCTCTCTGCACCCTACATTGGTGTATGGTGTCTGGGGTCTTAAAAGCTGCCAAGCTGCCATCCGAGGGCACAGCAAATCGTTCCAACTCAGCAGGAATGGATGCTCACCAAGGACCAAAATGACATGCGGTAAAGACAACCTAGAAGACAGAGAGACTCACAAGAGTGGGTGCCTTCATCGACTTGGGACTGGAAGAACCGGATGGTGCCTGGCCAGCACCAGTCATAGCTACGATGGAGCTCACTAGGCTGAGTCTCACTGGCAACACAAGAATAGATAGGGGTGCATCCTGAGATCTCCACTAAAAGACTTCAATTGATGGTCCAGCGGTTTCGGGGTTCCCCTGAGAGCATGCCCCCCGGCCCTGATGCTGCCGTTACCTATAAATTATAACGAAGGTCTACTCTTTGTCTAGGAATGGATTGGACTTGGCAATGCAGAGTGACCATATATTGGTTGCACTTTATGGTTCTATATATCTATAGGATATTATCCTGCTGACCTGTGGCTGGAGGAAGGAGAGTGGGTGGAGAGGAGCGGAAAGGAGGCTGTTGGGAGGATGAGACATGTATGGAGCAGAGAGGAATAGTGTGCTGTCACCGGACAGGGAGAGCAGTGGAAGCTGCATATAGGTGGGGATGTAAATTTATATGAGAATGTACATTTTCACTCAGTCATGTTAAATAAAAAAATAAATAAAAATTTAAAAAAACAAAAAAGAAGTGTAGCACTCAACTTCATGATAATGTCAATTAAAACCTATTTAACTAGGAAAAAATACTGCTGTCTGTCATAGATTAGCCCATTAAAACCAATTACCATCAAGCAGGTTTCAACTCATAGCAGCCCTATAGTCAGAGTAGAACTGCCTCATATTGTTACCAGAGAAAGTTTCAAGGTTTGTGGCTGCCTGACCCCAAACCAATTTTTAAGACAGGAAGCTTGGGTAAGTGATCAAAGATTCTTACTTCTGTGCTGCTGGCAACACTGGGAACAGATGGCATTTTTTGGTCAGACAGATGATAAAGACTGTAACCAATTAGAAAGAAGTCAACATCTTGAGGTACGAGAAGATAAGACGTATTGATTGACCAATAACAACCAGAACCAAGCAACAACTTGTATTAAAAACCCAGCATTTTGGACTTGGGGCACAGCAGTCCCCTCCAGGGATCTGTGCCTGAGGTCTGTGCCCTGACCTCTTTTGCCTCATGGTCAAAGTTCTGGGAGTGCTGTGTGCCTGTGATCTGTCACTGTGCCTCATCTTCAAAAGCCTGAGGCCCAGCCTCCTCCTGAGAGTGTGTCTGCTAGTTTGCTGTGCTGTGTGACCTGACCCTGGGACCTCATCCGCTTGCCTCATCAAAGGCTGGTTTGAGTGGCTGTGACTGTTTTCCAGTGCTCTGAGTCTGCTGTGCTATCCTTGTTGGGGGATCGACCTGCTTATTGCCTTATTGTTCCCCTGGAGTCTGAACAGCCTGCTTCCAATGACTGTGACTAGTCTTCTGTTAGTGCCTGAGCCTGGTGTTGTGTTTCTGTCTGCTTCACTTCAAGGACGTCCTGTCATCACAAAATTCTTCTGATTCTCCTGATGTCAGAACAGTGAGAGCACAGCCAATTCGTAAATTCTTTAGAGTGAAACCTGCTTTTAGGGAAGTGAGTGTGTTGACATGCTAACGTTATGACTTGAGCAATGCAGTCACTATGGGACTTGGTGGAGCCTGTGGGGGTCTTAACTAATGTAAATAAGAGTTCCCAACTGTTTTAGTCAGCTAGGGCTTCTCTAACAGAAATACCACAGAGTGTATGGCTTTAACAAAGGAAGGTTTATTCTCACACAGTCCAGTAGGCTACAAGTCCAAATTCAGGATGTCCACTCCAGGGGAGGGGTTTCCCCCTTGTTGGCTCTGGAGAAGAGTCTGGTATGGCATCAGTCTTTGTCCAGGGAGCGTCTTGGCACAGGAACCCCAGGGATGAAGGACATGCTCTTCTCCCTGTGCTGCTTTCTTGATGTTGTGAGGTTCTCAATTCTCAGCCTGCTTCCCTTTCCTTTTATCTCTAGCAGGATGAAAGGATTAAGGGTCGGGCAAGCCACACTCCAGGGAAACTCCCTTTACAGTGGAGCAGGGAGGTGATCTTATAAAGGGATTTACAGTCCCATCCTAATCCTTTTACATACAGCATAGGAAAATCACAAAACGGAGGACCGTCACAAGATACCGGGAATCATGGCCCAGCCACATGGCTACACATATTTTTGGGGGGTGTCATGGTTTGAATTGTGTCCCCCCAAAAATGTGTGCAGCCATGTGGCTGGGATATGGTTCCCAGTATCTTGGAAATGTCCTCCATTGTGTGGTTTTGCTAACCTGTATGTTGAAGGATTAGGGTGGGGCTGTGAATTCCTGCTATGGGGGAAGTTTCCCTGGAGTATGGCTTGCTCCACCCTTAATGCTTTTAGCTTGCAAGGAATAAAAGAAAAAAGAACCAAGGACAATTTGAGAACCTCGCTACCATCAAGCAAGCAGCACTGGGAGCAGAGCGCGTCGAACGACCAGAGGTTCTTGCGTTAGGACACTCCCTGAACAATGACTGATGCAATACCGGACTTTCCTCCAGAGCCGTCAAGGGGAAAGTCTTTCCCTGGAGCGGACACTCTGAATATGGACTTGCAACCTACCGGACTGTGTAAGAATAAATCTTTCTTTGTTAAAGCCATCCATTCTGTGGTATTTCTGTTAGAGTAGCCTAGCTGACTAAAACAGGGGGACACAATTCAATCCATGACAACAACTAATGTGAATGTAGAGAAGTTTTTAAGTAATGTAAATAAGAGTGTATTATGTCCTGATACTAGTACCTTCCTCCCCCTGCTTAATTGTAAAATGTGTGGTTTGATTAAATAAAGCTTATTACTGACCCCAAGGCTTGTTAGTTACTTATTTTCCTCTTGCAACCAGCGATATTTTCTGTGTGTTCATGACAGGCTTACCCTTTGTTCAAAGATCAGAGAGGTCCGTAAAACAAGACACGACTAAAGGGGGTTTATCAGCTGAGGGACAAGGCCTGGAGGGCAGAAGAGGAAAGAAAAACTAGTGAAAGGGAACCCAGGGTTGAGAGGGAAGTGTTGACATGTTGTGGGGTTGTTAACCAGTGTCATAAAACAATATGTGTGCTCACTGGAGAGAAACTGGACTGCTCTGTGGACCTTCATAAAAGCCAAAATAATAATTTTTTTTAAAAGTGGGAGAAAAAGAATCATCCCTCTCACTCCCATCTGAATTGATCAGTCCATCTTTGTTTTCTAAACCACTCTCCCCAGTAAAATTATTAGTCCCTGCACCCTCACCTGATGAGATTAACCCACCTGTGTCTGAAGAGCTTTTGTCTGAGTCAACACTTAGGGGAGTCTGATTCATTGCCTGGGGCATCACTTGAGGCAGATGCCTAATAAGACGTTGCTAAACTTCTCAGAACACAACCCACAACCCTTTTTCGCTCCTAGAACTAACTGAAGTCCTAATGGATCCCATAAGGTGAAGTACAAAATGTGACCAAGAGAAAGTATGCCACACTCCAAAAGAACTGCTTCAGTTTTCTAATATGTACAAATAGAAGCCTGAGGGATATGTGTGGGGATGGCTATTAAGGGTGCGGTAAAATGGTTCAAGGATAATAAAGTTAGATCAGCCTGAGTTTTCACTCAATGTTTTAGGAAGAGAAGCCAGAATGTGTTCTAATGGTATATTTTCTTGGTTCACTGAAGCATGAATTACAGTGGCCTACATAAAATGAAACTGAAGTGCCAGACTTGTCAATATAGAAGAAGGAAAACAAAGGCTTAGTGAAATTGGCATGCTAGAGTGAATTTGCCAGTTTTAGGAAACCCACATGTGGAGTGCCCAGAGGGCATACTTTTTTTTTTTACCACAGTGGTGAGGAACAAATTTGTGAAAGGAATCTCAGCATCCTTGAAGACTGCTGTGATTGCCATTTTAAGTAAGTTAGATTTGAAAGTGAGAACTAATGTAACTGAGTTAAGACACCTACCTACAATGGGGCTAATTGGATATTGTGATAATAGGAGCAAGTGGTGGCACATGCTTGACAAAGTCAAGGTAGGCATGATTACTGTAATGATCAGTAGAGTCAAAGAAATAACCAGAACAGTCTGACTTGTGTAGACTTATGGCATTGGCTACTTAGTCATAGTGCCCCTAGGAGTGAATTAGATGGGAAATCTACTAAATATTTATTTAATCTGCACAAGCAGAATTCCAGGTCAAGTGGATAGCAGTCTAACTCGAATTGCCAGAATAGAGATTCTGTCTTGGTAATTTCGTGCTGAACAAATATCACAAGTGGATAGCTTAAACAAAGATAAATTTTATTCTGTCACAGTCCAGTACACTAAAAACTCAAATTCAGGACATCAGCTCTGTAAGAAGATTTTCTCTGTTGGCTCTGGCAGAAGGTCCTTGTCATCACTCTTCCTCTGGACTGGACCTTCTGAGGCACAGGGACCTAGAGTCCAATGGAGATGCTCTGTCATTGGTGGTATAAGGTGCCCAGTTCTCTGCTTGCTTCCCTTTCCTTTATATACCAAGAGATGGCCTCAAAGCACAGCACAATCTTGTACATTGAATCATACTTCACTAACACAACCACCACTCATCCTCCCTCATTAACACCATAGAGGCAGGATTTACAACCTGTATGAGCATCATACAATATCAGGAATCATGACCTAGCTGAATTGCTGTACACATATTTTGGGGGACACAATTCAATAAACAATTCAAACTTTTGGCCCCCCAAATCACATACTTGCAACATGCAATGCATATTCACCCATCATACCAAAAGTGTGAAGTCCATCCAAGTCCAAAACGCAAAGATTCCTCTTCATCTGTGAAATACAAAATGCAAGTTATCTGCTTCCAAAGATAAAGTGGGACGGTAGCCACAAACCAGACATTTGCATCACAAGTGGGAGAAACTGAAGGAAAAGAAGGGATACCAAGCACCAAACAAGTCCCCAGAATGTATTACATTAGCTCTCAAGCCTGAAAATAATTTTCCATTTCCTGAGACATTTTACAGTGGCCCTGCCCTCAGAGTCTAGGTATTGGCTATACTCTCCAGATTCTGAGTGGAAGACCCTCACCCTTGGGCAACATCTCTGCCTTCCACGCCCACTGGGACAGCAACTCTGCTCCCTTGGCTTTAGGTGAACCATTTTTTTAGACCGTCTGAATGGCAGCTCCACCCTTAGAAACACCAGAGGCCACGGCTCCACCCTTTGAAATCTCCAAGGCCGCACCCATACCTTTTGAGACTGAGGCAGCTGAGCATCCTGTGCTCCTTGTCTCTTCCTCTTCTGTGTTGTGTGGCCTCTTGGCCAAGACCTTACGGCTGCATTTACCCTGCTGGGGCAAGTGTTCCAAGACTGTAGCTCCACCAGTTAAGTACCATGGAGGCATCATGCTCCCACAAAGCCTCCTGCACACAGGCACTTAGCTCTTTCACTTAGTGGGTTGACTTCCGTGCTCTCTTGCACTGCTCTTCTGGTTCCGCACTACTGGATCACTGCTGCAGTTCCTCCCTATCTCCACTTTCCTCAATGTCAACAGTTCCTTCTGAGTCTTACACCCATTAACAGTTTCAAAACTGCTTCTACATTTTAGGGATCTGTTATAGCAGCTGCCCACTCTTCTGGTACCAAATTCTGTCTTGGTTACCTGGTACTGCTATAACAGAAATACCAGAAGTGAATAAATTAAACAGAGAAATTTTATTCAGTCACAGTTCAGTGGGCTAAAAGTCCCAGTTCAGGGTTTCAGGTCCAGAAGTGTTTCTCTGTTGGCTCTGGCAGAAGGCCCTTGTCACCAATCTTCCCCTGGATTGGGAGCTTCTGAGGTCCAGGGCCTGGGGGTCCAAAGAGGTGCTCTGCTCCTGGCATTGCTTCTTTCCTGATGGTATGAGGTCCCCAACTCTTTGCTGCTTCCCTTTCCTTTATATCCCAAGAGACTGCCTCAGTACAATCTTGTAGATTGAGTCCTACCTTACTAACACAAGCACCACCAATCCTCCCTCATTAGCTTCATAAAGGCAAGTTTATAACCTATAGGAACATCACATAATCATGACCTAGTCAAATTGCTACACTTATATTTTGGAGGGGATACAGTTCAATTTATGATGAGAGAGACGTGGCCCATCAGGCAAATCCCAGACTTCAGTTAGTTTGTGGGCCCACAGTTCCTTCAAAAAAGGGATTGCTTTGTGAAAGGACCCCACTAACCTACCAAGAATTTAAACTGTTAATCTTTCTTCCAGTCTTCTCCAAAGTAACCTACAGCCTTTTACAAGAGTGACTTTATTGTGGAAAAGGAAATAACCAGGCTTTGGGGGGGAATACTGGATACCGGCTCTGAACTGATACTTATACCAGGAGACCCAAAATGTCACTGTGGTCCACCAGTCACAGGAGGGGCATATGGAGGTCAGGTTATTAATGAAATTTCAGCTCATGTACATGTCACAGTGGGTCCAGATGGTCCCCAAAGCCATCCTGTATTGATTTCCCCAGTTCTAGAATGCATAATTAAAATAGACATACTTAGCAACTGGCAGAACCCCCATATCAGATTCCTGACAGCTGAAGTAAGGGTTATTATGGTGGGAAAGATTAAGTGGAAGCTGTTAGAGCTGCCACAAACTAGGAAAATAGGATACCCAAAACAATGCTTCTTTCCTGGACAGATAGCAGAAGTTGCTGCTACTTTCAAGGACTTGAAGGATGCCAGGGTGGTCATTCCACACACCACCATTGAGATTACATGGTTAGCTTGTGCACAAAATAGATGGATATTGGAGAACAACAGTGGATTATTGAAAATTTAACCATGAGTTTACTCCAATTCCAGCTGCTTTTCCCCATGTGGTTTCATTGCTTGAGCAAGTTAATACATCTCATGGTACCTGGTATACAGCTATTGACCTGGTTAATTTGTCTCCATAGTTTTTTGTTTTTAAAAGAGTCATACTGTGCTTTGAACAAAAGTTTACAATTCATGTCAGTCTGTCATACAAAAACCTACATACATATTGTTATGTAATCCCAGTTGCTCTACCCTATGTGTGACAGCACATTTCTTTCTACTCTGTATTTCCCATGTTCACTCAACCAGCTCCTATCACCCTCTACTTTCTCATTTTGCCTCTGGACAGGAGCTGCCCAGTTAGTCTCAGGTATCTACGTAAGCCAAGGAGCACACTCTTCACCAGTATAGTTTTATGTCTTATACTCCAGTCTAGCCTGTGTTTCAAGAGTTAGCTTGAGGAATAGTTTCAGTTCTCAGCTAATAAAGTCCGGGGGCCATTTCTTCTGTGGACTCTCCAGTCTGTTGGACCATCAGGTCTGTTCTCTTGAATAAAGTTCAAGTTCTGCACCCCATTTTTCTCCCCTTCTCTCAGGGTCACTCTGTTGTGTTCCTTGTCAGGCCACAGTCATTAGTGGTAGCTGGGCACTGTCTAGTTCTTCCAGTCTCATGCTGATGTAGTCTCTGGATTATGTGACCTTTTTGTCTCTTGGGCTCGTATTTTCCTTATGTCTTTGATGCTTTTCATTCTCCTTTGCTGTAACTGAATTGGGACCAACTGATGCTTCTTAGACGGCTGCTTGCTAGCTTTTAAGACCCCAGATACCACTTACCCAAGTGGGATTCAGAACATTTTCTTAGTAACCCTTGTTATGCCAGTTGACCTAGATGTCACCTGAAACCATGGTTTCCAGACACCTGCCCCTGCTACTCTGTCCCTCGAAGAGTTCAGTTATTGTCATGGATTGGAATTGTTTCCCCTCCAAAATGTGTGTAGCAATTTGGCCAGGCCATGATTCCTGGTATTGTATATTGTTCCTGTAAGCTGTGAACTCTGCCTCTATGATGTGAACGAGGGACGATAGGCAGCAACTGTGCTGGTGGGGTACTACTCGTTTTGTATAAGATTGTATTGTGGCTTGAGACAATTTCTTGGGATACAGAGGAAGGAGTAACAAATAAAGAGTTGGGGATCTCATACCACTAAGAAGCAGTACTGGGGAACAGAGTGTCCCTGTGGAGAGTGTCCACAGGAAGTCCCTGTGCCTCAGAAGCTCCCAGTCCAAGGAAGAATGACAGCAAGGACTCTAGAGCCAACAGAGAAAACTTTCCTCTGAAGCTGGTGTCTTATATTCGGTCTCATAGCCTACTGAACTGTGAAAAATAAATTTCTCTTCATTAAAGCCATCTGTCTGTAGTATTTCTGTAATAGCAGCACTAGATGACTAAGACAGTTGTATTTAGGAAACGTCTTAGCTTTTAGTTTATATCAGTTGTGCCAATTTCTTCTCAACTAGTTGTTGTCCCTCCCATTTCCCAAAATAATTCTTGTTTGCTCTCTAATTAAAGGATACCCGCCCTCCCTCACCACTCACATGAACAGCAAATACTGTTTTCTTTTGTGTTTTAACCTTTACTTGAGTCCTTGTAATAATGGTCTCGTAGAGTAGTTGTCCTTTTGCAACTGAATAATTTCACTTAGCATCATGTCTTCCAGATAACTACATGTTATGGTTCCCAAATTTATTGCTGTTCTTTACCACTGTATAGTATTCCATTGTGTGAATACACCACAGTTTGTTTATTCATTCACCCATTGATGGGCACTTAGGTTGATTCCACCTTTTGCTATTGTCGACCATGCCAGGATGAGCATTGTTGTACATGTAACTGTTTGTATGGTGGTTCATATTTCTCTAGGATATATTCCAAGAAGTGGGGTTACTGGATCATATGGTACTTCTATGTCTATCTTTTTAAGAAAGTTCCAAATTTATTTCCAAAGTGGTTGTATCATTTTACATTTGCACCAGTAGTGAATAAGTGTTTGTGTTGCTCCATAGCCTGTCCAACTTTTATTATTTTGTGTTATCTGGATCAATGCCAGCCTTGTTGGGGTGGGAAGCTATCTCATGTAGTTTTGATTTGAATTTTTCTAAAGGCTAATGATTGTGAACATTTCCTCATGTATCTGTTACCTGCTTGAATGTTTTCTTTGGTGAAGTGCCAGTTCATGTCCTTCACATATTTTTAAATTAGGTTATTTTTCTTTTTGTTATGGAGGTTTTGTCATACCTTGTAGATTTTAGACATCAGACACCGATTAGATTTATGGTAGCCAATTTCTTTCTTAGTCTGTTTTTGTTAGGTGTTGTCAAATCAGTTCTGATTCATAGTGACCTATGCACAGCAGAATGAACTACACAATCTTCCACCATGTCCACAATTGTTTTTATGCTTAAGCCCGTATCGTTGAGGGTCTTCCTCTCTTTCACTGACCCTCCACCAAACATGATTGTCCTTCTTCAGGGATTGATCCCTTCTGACAACATGCCCAAAGTATGTGATACACAGTCTCACCATCTTTGCTTCCAAGGAATACTCTGGTTGTACTTCTTCCAGCACAGATCTCCTTGTTCTTTTGGCAGTCTATGGTACATTCAGTATTGTTTTCATACACCACAGTTCAAAGACATCAGTTCTTCTTCTTCTGTCTTCCTTATTCATTGTCCAACTTTCACATTCATATGTTGCAATTGAAAATACCGTGGCTTGAATCAATCGCACCTTAGTCTTCAAGGTGACATCTTTTCAATACTTTAAAGAGGTCCTTTGCAGCAAATTGTCTTTTGATTTCTTGATTTGCTGCTTTCATGGGCATTTGTTGTGGAACCAGGTAAAATGAAATCCTGCCCAACTCAGTCCTTTCTCCATTTATGATGATGTTGCTTGCTGGTCCAGTTGTGAGGATTTTTGTTTTCTTCATGTTGAGATGCAATCCATACTGAAATCTGTGATCTTTGCTCTTCATCAGTGTTTCAGATTGTCTTCACTTTCAGCAAGCAAGGTTGTGTCATCTGTGTAATGCAGATTGTTAATGAGTTTACTTCCAATCCTGATGCCTCATTTTTCTTCATATAGTACAGCTTCTAGAATTATTTGCTCAGCATACAGATTGAAGAGGTATGGTAAAAGGATACAGCCCTGATGCACACCTTTCCTGACTTTAAACATGCCGTGTCCCCTTGCTCATTTCACATGACTGCCTTTTGATCCATGTACAGGTTTCTTAAGAGCACCATAAAGTGTTCTGGAATTCCCATTCTTGCAATGTTATTCATAATTAGTTTTGATCCACACAGTGGAATGCCAGTCTGTAGGTTGTCTTTTCCTCTTTTGGTGAAGTCTGAAGTCTTTGGATGAGCATAAGTGTTTAATTTTTAGGAGCTCCAAGTTATATATTTTTTCTTGTGCATTGTTAGTAATGTTTTGTTTTCTGGTTTTTTTTAAATTTTTTATTTAATATAACTGAGTGAAAATGTATATTCTCGTATAAATTTATATACCCACCTATATGCAGCTTCCACTGCTCTCCCTGCCCGGTGACAGCACACTATTGCCCTCTGCTCCATACATGTCTCATTCTCCCAATAGTCTCTTTTTTCCCTCCTCTTCACCCATTCTCCTTCCTCCAGCCAGAGGTCAGCAGGATGACATCCTATAGATGTATAGAACCATAAAGTGCATCCAATATATGGTCACTGCATCGCCAAGTCCAATCCATTCCTGTCCAAAGCATGGACTTTCGTTATGATTTCTGGTCAAGGGCAGCATCAGGGAGAGGGGCCATGCTCCCAGGGGAAGCCCGAAACCACTGGACCGTCAATTGAGGTCTTTTAGTGGGGTCTCAGGGTGCACCCCTTTTTATTCTTTTGTTGCCAGTGAGACTCAACTTAGTGAGCTCCATCACGGCTATGACTGGTGGTGGCCGGGCACCATCCAGTTCTTCCATTCCCAAGTCGATGTAGGCACCCACTGATGTGGGTCTCTTTGTCTTCTGGGTTGTCTTTCCCCCATGTCATTTTGGTCCTCGGTGAGCATCCGTTCCTGCTGAGTTGGGACGATTTGCTGTGCCCTCGGATGGCAGCTTGGCAGCTTTTAAGACCCCAGACGCCACTCACCAACGTGGGGTGCAGAGAGCCCTCTTAGCAAAATGCTAGTTGTGCCAGTTGGCCTCGCTTTCGCCTAAGAGCATGGTCCCCTGCCCCCTGCCCCAGCTAGTCTATCCTTGCAATACTGGGTTAAGATGGAAGGAGAACTCCTGTTATAAGTCCGCTTAATATTGTTCTTGTTTCTAACGTGTGCTATCACTGATTTCACCCAACCAGATACCTAGCAACTATCTAATCTAAACCCTCCCCCCGCAGCTGTCAGAGTCTTTTCTTCTATACACACGTCTGTTTTTCAGATCTTATCATAGAGGTCTCATACAATATTTGTCCTTTTGTTGCTGACTACTTTCACTCAACACGTCTTCCAGATGAAACCAGGTCATGAGATGTTTCCTGAAGTCATTGTTGTTCTTTATCATTGCGTAGTGCTCCATTGAGTATATAAACCGTAGTTTACCTATCCATTCTTCTGTTGTTGGGCTTCTGGGTTGATTCCATCTTTTTGCTATCCTGGACTGTGTTGCAATAAACATTCTGGTGCATGTGTCTGTTGGTGTGAAAGGCCTTGATTCTGTAGGATATATTCCAAGTAGTGGAATTACTGGGCCAAATGGCATATCAATATCCATTTATTTAAGGAAGTGCCAGATTGCCTTCCGAAGAGGATGGACCATTTTGCAACCCCACCAACAGTGTAAGAGTGTTCCACTGTCTCCACAGCCTCTCCAGCATTTGTTGTTTTGTGTTTTTTGGATCATGGCCAATCTTGTTGGGGTGAGATGGTATCTCATTGTCGTCTTGATTTGAATTTCTTTAATAACTAAAGATCGTGAACATGTCCGCATGTATTTTTGGCTGCCTGGATCTCCTCTTTAGTGAAATGTCTGTCCATCTCCTTTGCCCATCGCTTAATTTGATGGTTTATCTTCTTCTTGTTGATATTTTGTAGTATCTTATAGATTATGGAGATCAGGCGTCAGTCTGACATAGAGTTTCCAAATATTTTTTCCCATTCTGTAGGTGTTCTTTTAATTCTATTAATAAAGTCTTCAGATGAGCAAAAGTGTTTAATTCTTAATAGATCTCATTTATCTATTTTCTCTTCTGATGATTGTGGTTTCTTCAAGACATGGTGGAGTCTGTCCTAATTCTGTATTAAAACTTCCATTGTTGTTCCTACCTTTTCTTGGATGAGCCTTATCATTTTAGTTTTGATATTTAGGTCTTTTATCCAGCTGGAATTGGATTTTGTATAAGGTTGTATATGGATCTTGTTTCAATTTCTTGCAGATGGATATCCAGTTTTGCCAGCACCATTTGTTGAAGATACTGTTTTTACCCCAGTTTAATATCCTAGGGCCTTTGTCGAACATCAAGGTAATGAGAGGCCTCCTAGTGTGTTCTTCTTCTTTAGTAGCACCTTGCTTAACCGGGGCTTCTTCCCTTTCCAAACAAAATTGGTGATTTGTTTCTCCATCTCATTAAAAAATGTCACTGGAACGTGTATTGGGATTGCATTATATAAATAGATTGCTTTGGGTAAAATAGACATTTTCGCAATGTTAAATCTTCCTATCCATGAGCAGGGTAGGTTTTTCCATTTATTTAAGTCTCTCTTAGTTTCTTGTAGTAAGGGCTTGTAGTTCTCTTTGTAAAGGTCTGTTATTTCTCTGGTTAGATTAATTCCTAGGTACTTTATCTTCTTAGGGGCTATCGTAAATGGTATTGATTTGATAATTTCTTCCTTAAGAGTCTCGTTGTTGGTATAAAGGAATCCTACTGATTCACTTATGTTTATCTTGTATCCTGAGACTTTGCTGAACTCTTCTATCAGTTTGAGTAATTTACGGATAGATTCCTTGGGATTCTCTGCATATACAATCATATCATCTGCGAACAGGGAGATTTTAACTTCCTTTTTGCCGATGCAGATGCCTTTTATTTCTTGGTCTTATCTAATTGCTCTGGTTAAAACTTCTAGCACAATGTTGAATAGAAGAGGTGAGAATGGGCATCCTTGTCTAGTTCCTGATCTCAGGGGAAAGTCTTTCAGTCTCTCTCCATTCAGGATGATGTGGGCAATTGGCTTTGTGTAAATGGCCCTTATTGTGTTGAGGAATTTGCCGTCTATGCCCATTTTGCTAAGAGTTTTTAGCATGAATTGGTGTTGGACTTTATCAAATGCCTTTTCGGCATCAATGGACAAAACCAGGTGATCCTTGTCTTTTGTGTTATTTATGTGGTTAATCACATTGATTGTTTTTCTGATGTTGAACCATCCTTGCATCCCTGGTATGAATCCCACTTGATCATGATGGATTATTTTCTTGATATGTTGTTGTATTCTGTTTTCTGTTTTTGCAAAATATTAGGGCTCCCAGTGTTGTTCCTATTTTTTCCTCCGTGAGTTTTACAGTTTTAAGTTTTATATTTAAGTCTTTGATCATTTTTGAGTTTACTTTTTGTGCATGGTATGAGATATGGGTCTTGTTTCTTTTTCTTTTATTTTTTGCAGGTGGATATTCAGTTAACATCATTTGTTACAGAGACTTTTTTTCCACAATTAATGGACTTTGCAACTGTCAAATACCAGCTGCTCATAGGTGGATGATTTTATTGTTTGGATTCTGGGTTCTGTTCCATTAGTCTATGTGTCTGTTGTTGTACCAGTACCAGGCTGTTTTGGCTACCATCGCTACATGTGATAAGTTCTAATGTCAGGTAGTGTGACGCCTCCCACTTTGTTGTTCTTCAGTGCTGCTTTATTTATGCAAGGTTTCTTCATTTCACTTATGAAGTTAGTTATTTTTTACTGTATCTTATTAAAAAATGTCACCGTAATTTGGATCAGGATTGCCTAGACATTTTTACAATTTTGTCTTCTTATCAATGAGAAACATAGGTTTCTTCCAGTAGTGTCTTCTAGTTTTATTTGTATAGGTCCTTTACATCCCTGATTAGATTTATTCCTAAGTATTGTATCTTTTTGAGGGCTATTGTGAATGGTATTGATTCCATGATTTTCTCTTTAATACTCTCTTTGTTGGTGTAGGGAAATCAAGCTGATTTTTGTATGCTTATCTTATATCCTGATACTTTTCTAAACTCTTCTATGAGTTACAGTATGTATTTTCTAGATTTTTTAGGGTTTCCTGTGTATAAGATCATGTCATCTGCAAATAGACATACTTCTACTTTTTTCTTACTAATCTGGATGACCTTTATTTCTTTTTCTAACTTGACTGTGCTGGTTAAAACCTCAAGCCCAATGTTGAATAAAGATAGTGACAAGGGGCATCCTTGTCTGCTTCCTATTCTCAAGGGGAATGCTTTCAAACTCTCTCCATTTAGGATGATGTTGGCTGTTGGCTTTGTAAAAATGCCCTTTATCAAGTTGAGGAATTTCCCATTCACTAAGAGTTTTTAACATGAATGTGTTGGACTTTGTCAAATCCCTCTTCTGCATCAATTGATACAATGAAGTGTTTCTTGTTTGTAGTTTTATTTATGTAGTTGATTACATTAATTGCTTTTCTAATGTTGAAACATCCCCGCATCCTCAATATGAATCCCACTTACTCATGGTGAATTTTTTTATTTATGTGTTGTTGAATTCTATTGGCTAGAATTTTGTTGAGGACTTTTGCATCTAAGCTCATGTATTTTTCCTTTTTCTGGTGTCTTTACATGGTTTTTGTATCACCATAATGCTGTCTTGAAAGAATGGGCCTGAGAGTATTTAATCATTTTCTGTGCTGTGAAACACATTTCGTTCTTTTTTCAAAAAATTTCTTTTTATAAGATTGAGTGAAAATGTACAATCCTGTATAAATTTGCATTCCCACCTATGTGCAGCTGCCACTGCTCTCCCTGCCTGGTGACAGAACACTCCTCCTCTCCATTCTATACATGTCACATCCTCCTAACAATCTCCCTCCTTCTGTCCTCTCCATTGCCTCCAGTAAGAGGTCATCAGGATGGCATCCTGTAGATATATGAAACCATAAAGTGCACACACAATGTGGTCACTCTGTGTCACCATGTCCAATCAGTTCCTGTTTGAAGAGTTGACTTCCACTATGTTTTATGGACGGGCAGCATCAGGGACAAGGGCTATGCTGCCAGAGGAATCCTGAGGCCCATGGATGATCAATGGTGGTCTTTTAATGGAGGTCTTAGAGTGAAGCCTTTTTATTCTTGTGTTGCCAGTGAGACTCAACTTTGTGAGCTCCATCGGGACTACCACTGGTGGTGGCTGGGCACCATCCAGTTCTTCTGGTCACAAGTTGATGTAGTCACCCACTCATGTGGGCCTCTCTGTCTTCCGGGTTCTCTTTTCCCCATGTCGTTTTGGTCCTTGGTGATCATCCGTTCCTGCTAAGTTG
Organism: Heterohyrax brucei; assembly: GCA_028571685.1. NCBI lineage: Eukaryota > Metazoa > Chordata > Mammalia > Hyracoidea > Procaviidae > Heterohyrax > Heterohyrax brucei. Next base: position 137,086,252 of record CM053150.1, read on the forward strand.
GGACCATTTGCTGTAACCTCAGATGGCAGCTTGGCAGCTTTTCAGAGCCCAGACACCACTCACCAATGTGGGGTGCAGAGGGCTCTCTTAGCAAAATGCTAGTTGTGCCAATCAGCCTCAATTTCCCCTGACAGCATAGTCCCCGGTCCCCCACCCCAGCTACTCTGTCCTAATATTAGATTAAGATGGGAGGAGTAATCACGTTATGTTGAAGTCCAGTTAACATTGATCTTTCTAATGTGTGCTGTCCCATATTTCACCCAATCAAGTTTCTATAAACTATGTAATCTGAGCCCTCCTCCCTTTACCCCTCTCCCTCCCTCCCCACCTTTGCAGCCATCGAAGAGTCTTTTTTTCTATGCATGAGTCTGATTTTAAGTTCTTATCGTAGGGGTCTCATACAATATTTGTCCTTCTGTCACTGAGTACTTTGACTCAGTGTAATGTCCTCCAATTGAAACCAAGTTATGAGACGTTTCCTAAAATCATCATTGTTCTTTATTGTTGCATAGTATTCCATTGAGTATATATACCATAGTTTACCTATCCATTCCTCTGTTGTTGGGTATCTGGGTTGATTCCATCTTTCTGCTATTGTGGACTTTGCTGCAATAAACATTCGTGTGCATGTATGAGGCTGGTGTGAATGGTCTTGATTCTGTAGGATATATTCTGAGCAGTGGAATTACTGGGTCAAATGGTATATCTAGATCCAGCTTTTTAAGGGAGTGCCAGATTGCTTTCCAAAGAGGTTGCACCATATTCCAATTCCATCAACACTGTAGGAGAGTTCCAGTTTCCCAACAGCCTCTCCAGCATTTGTTGTTTTGTGTTTTTGGATCATGGCCAACCTTGTTGGAGTGAGATGGTATCTCATTGTAGTTTTGATTTGAATTTCCTTAATAGCTAATGATCGTGAGCATGTCCACATGTGTTTTTTTGGCTGTCTGGATCTCCTCTTTAGTGAACTATCTGTCCATCTCCTTTGCCCATTGCTTAATTGGATGATTCATCTTTTTCTTATTGATATTTTCCAGTACCTTATAGATTATGGAGATCAGGTGTCAGTCTGACATATAGTTGCCAAATATTTTTTTCCCATTATGTAGGTGGCCTTTTAATTCTATTAATAAAGCCTTAAGATGAGCAAGAGTGTTTGATTCTTAATAGTTTATCTATTTTCTGTTGTTTGTGGTTTGTTTGACAGATTTTGAAGTCTGTCTAAAGTATGTATTAAAAGTTCAATTGCTGTTCCTACTTTTTCTTGGATAAACATTATTGTTTTAGATTTGATTATTTAGGTCTTTTATCCAGTTTGAGTTGGCTTTTGTATAATGTGTAAGATATTGATCTTGTTTCAATTTATTGCAGATGGATATGCAATTTTGCCAGCACCATTTGTTGAAGAGATTGTTTTTCCCCAGTTTAATGTCTTAGGGCCTTTGTCGAATATCAGCTGTTCATAGGAAGACGGTTTCATCTCTAGGGTCTCAATTCTGTTCCATTCATCTATCTGTCTCTTTTTGTACCAGTACCAGGTTGTTTTTACTACTGTGGCTGTGTAAGAGGTTCTAAAGTCAGGTAACAAGAGGCCTCTCAGTGTGTTCTTCTTCAGTACTGCTTTACTTATCTGAGGCTTCTTACCTTTCCAGACAAGGTTGGCAATTTGTTTCTCCATCTTGTTAAAAAATGTCACTGGAACTTACATTGGAATTCCATTATATAAGTAGATTGCTTTAGGCAAAATAGACATTTTCACTATGTTAAGTCTTCCATGAGGGCGGTAGGTTTTCCATTTGTATTAGTCTCTCTATGAGTTGGATCCGACTCGACAGCACTTGGCCGGTGGCTTAGTTTCTGGTAGTAAGGACTTGTAGTTCTCTTTGTAAAGGTCTGTTATTTCTTGGTTAGATTTATTCCTAGGTACTTTATCTTCTTAGGGGCTATAGTAAATTGTATTGATTTGGTGATTTCTTCATTAACTGTCTTGTTGTTGGTTAAAGGAATCCTACTGATTTACTTATGTTTATATCCTGAGACTTTGCTGAACTCTTCTATAAGTTGGGGCAGTTTATTTGTGGATTCTTTAGGATTCTCTGCATATACAATTGTATCATCTGCAAATAGGGAGATTTTTACTTTTTCTTTGCTGATGCAGATGCCCTTTATTTCATCTTCTTGTTTAATTGTTATGGCTAGAACTTCTAGTACGATGTTGACTAGGAGTGGTGAGAGTGGGCATTGGTGTCTAGTTCCTGTTCTTAGGAGAAGCTGTTTCAGTCTCCATTCACAATGATGTAGGCAGTTGGCTTTGTATAAATGGCCCTTATTGTGTTGAGGAATTTGCCATGTATTCCTGTTTGCTGAGAGTTTTTAGCATGAATGTGTGTTGGAGTTTATCAAATGCCTTTTCTGTATCAATAGCCAAAATCAGGTGATTCTTTTCTTCTGTGATATTTATGTGGTTGATCACATGAGTTGCTTTTCTGATGTTGAACCAGCCTTGCATCCCTGGTATGAATCCAGCTTCGTCATGATGGATTATTTTTTGGGTATGTTGCTGTATTCTATTGGCAAGAATTTTGTTGAAGATTTTTGCATCTAGATTCATGAGTGATATCGATCTGTAGTTCTCCTTTTTTGGTGGGTCTTTCCTTGGCTTTGGTACCAGGGTTATGCTGGCATTATAAAATGAATTTGGGAGTATTCTATCCTTTTATATACTGTGAAACAATCTCAGTAGTATTGGAGATAATTCTTCTGTAAAAGCTTGGTAGAATTCTACTGTGAAGCCCTCTTGGCCTGGGCTGTTCTTCGTTGGTAGTTTTTTGATGACTTTTTCAATCTGTTCCTTTGTGATGGGTTTATTAAGTTGTTCTGCTTCCCCTTGTGAGAATTTTGGTAGGTGATGTGGATCAAGGAATTTGTCCATTTCCTCTAGGTTTTCAAATTAGTTAGAATACAGTCTTTCATAGTATTCTGTTATGATAGATTTGATTTCTGTTGGATCTATTGTAACAACTCCCCTCTCATTTTTTATTTGGTTTATTTGTTTCTGTTCCTGTTTTTCTTTAGTAAGCTTAGCCAGTGGTTTGTCAATTTTGATCTTTTCAAAAAAGCAGTTTTTGGCCTTTTCAATTTGTTTCAAACCATTCTTTTGTTCTCTAATTCATTTAGTTCTTCTCTAATCTTTATCATCTGTTTTCTTCTGGTGCCTGAGGGATTTCTCTGTTGTTCTCTCTACTTGTTGACACTGTAGGATTAGTTTTTTGATTTGGTTTCTTTCTTCTTTCCAGATGTGTGCAGTTATGGAGATAAACTGACCTCTGAGCACTGCTCTGGCTGTGTCCCGTAGGTTCTGGTAGGAAGTGTTTTCATTGTCATTGGAATCCATAAATTTCTTTATTTCATCCTTGATTTCTTCTATAACCCATGGCTTTTTGAGCAAGATGTTGTTCAGTTTCCATGAGTTCCACTTTCTATCTATGTTTTTTCTGCTACTGATTTTGACTTTTATGGCTTTATGATCTGAGAAGATGCTTTGCATTAATTCAGTGGTATGGATTTTGTTGAGAATTGCTTTATGTCCTAACACAATCTATTTTGAAGCATGTCTCATGCACACTGGAGAAGATGGTGTGGTTGTCCCCTGATGGATAGAAAGTTCTATATATGTCAATGAGGTCTAGTTGGTTAATTGTGGCAATAAGGTCATCTGTGTCTTTATTGAGCTTCTTTCTAGACTATCTGTCCAATATTGACAGATATTGACAGTGGAGTGTCGAAGTCCCCCATTATTATTGTAGAGTAATCTATCTTTTTTTTTTAGTGTAGTCAGTGTTTCTTGAACATATTTAGGTGCTCTAATATTAGCTGCATAAATATTCAATATTGTTAAGTCTTGTTTGTGGATTGAATCTTTCAGCAATAGTGTCCATCTTTGTCCATGATGGTGGATTTTACATTAAAATTGATTTTATCTGAGATTAGAATTGCCACAGCTGCTCTTCTTTTTCATTGTTAGCATGATGTATATTCTTCCATCCTTTAATTTTTGGGTTTGTTCGTATCTTTAAGTTTAAGGTGAATTTCTTGTAGGCAACATATGGATGGGTCATGTCTTTTGATCCACAATGTCACTTTACTGGAGCATTCAGTCCCTTCACACTTAATGTAATTATTCATAGGTATATGTTCAATGCTGCCTTTGTGATTTATTTTTGTGTTGATGTTTTCTTTGTTGTTCTTATTAATCTGTTCAGGGACATTCTTCTTCATGAGTTTTTTCACCTTTTTCAGGGATGGTTTTGTGGTTGTTGAGACTCCCACATTACATTTGGTGATATGGTATGCTGCATCTTTATTGTGCTTTATGGCTGCCTGTATGATCCCGCTTAATAAACTACATATAAACCCAATTTTTTAAAATTGCTATGAGTCTTGTCAACTTCCTCTCCATCTGGAAGGACTATAACAACTGTAGTACATCCCTCTTTTTAATACGATGACATCATAGTTTTCATGATACGATCACTGGATTATTTCTTTCACTATTATTGCTTTGATTGACTTTGGAGCCTTCCCTAACTGAGTAGGATTGTGGATGATGTGTCCTTCTAAAATATAAAGTTAGTGGTTTTGTTCTCTAAGCCAGGAGATTCTTTCAATATTTCTTGTAGCTTTGGTTTGGTTTTTACAAAGTCTCTGAGTTCTGTTTATCTGTGAATGCCTTAATTTCATTTTCATATTTGAAAGATAGTTTTGCAGGATATATAATTCTTGTTTGAAAGTTCTTCTCCTTCAAGGCTTTGAATGTGTCATGCCACTGTCTCTGTACAAACATTTTTTCTGCTAAGAAATCCCATCAAAGCCTACAGGGTTTCTCTCTGAATGTCAGCTTTGGTTTGAGTCTTTCTGCTTATGTTTTCTTTTGTTAAACTTGAGTATAATACATCTTGGAGTATTTCTTTGAGATCTATATTGAGTGGTGTTCGATATATACCTTAGATATCTATGTTCTCTTCTTTCATAATTTCTGGGAAGTTTTCTGTAAGCAGCTCAGCAACAATACTCTCTGTGTTCTCAGGTGTCTCGCCCTGTTCAGGAACTCCAATTAATCATGGATTGTTCCTCTTCATAGAGTCCCATATGCTTCTTAATGCTTCTTCATTTTTCTTCTTTCTTTTTTTCTGATTTTTCCTCATGGATGTTGGAGCCAGTAGCTCTGTCTTCCAAATCAGAAAGTCTATTTTCCATTTGTTCCAGTCTGCTTTCTTAGCTTTGAATTGAAGTTTCTGTAACTTTGATTTTGTTGTTGATCTGTTTGATTTCAGAGTACTGGCACTCCATCAGATCAAACGGCTTGCTTAATTTTTCATTTTGCTCTGCTGCATTTTGCATAAAGTCTGGGATGGATCTATATGTAATCCTTTTGTATTCACTTTCTAAGAGTTTCAGAAAAGCTTCTTCGTCTGGTAAGTTCTGAGGTGGTTTCTTTTGGGTGCCTTCTGGTGCCATGGGTGATTTCTTGGTTACAGTTTTCTCCAGAGTTTGTTGCTTTTTGGGCTTCATGTGGGTCAATAGAGGCTGGAAGAGATGCAGTGAGGATGGACCGCAGTTGTTTCTCCAGGCTATCTTCAACTGAGAAGTAAAAAGAATCTGACAACTTCCAAAGTCAGTCAGGTTTTCAGGTGTGTAGGTCCCTCTTCTTATCTGGCAAAGTAAGCACCTCTATATTGAACCCCAGAAGTTATAAACTAGCTCAAAATACAGAAAGGCTACTGCCCTGCTGGCCTCTGCTGTCAGGCCCCAGCTGTAGGTGATACTATGTAGAATTCTGCTGTTCTGCCAGAAAAGCACTCTCTTCTGGGCAGGCACTGCGTCCCAGCCCAGGAATTAGGTCTAACAGAGGCTCTGTATGGGTATCCCTGCCTCCCAGTGAAACAAGGTGGCATCCCACACAAGCTAGCCAACTGGCTAGGACTAGGCTCCTGGCGGAAACAGAGGCCAAAAGTGCAGAGATGCCCAGAGTTCACAGCCTCCATTGCCAGGCCGCAGCCTCAGGTGACACTGTGTAAAACACTGCCTCTCTGCCAGAAAAGCACTCTCCCCTAGGACAGGCACTGCCTCCCAGATTAGGAACCAAGTCCAGCTAGGACCTCTGCTTGGGTGTCTCCATCTCCAGTGGATCAAGATGGCACCCTGCACAAGCTCATCACCACATCTGTATGGCTACCATATGGCAGAGGTAGAAACATAGGCTAAAGGAGCCGAGATGCACAGAATCCAAAGCCAGGATCTCAGAATATGACAATTGTGCTTGCCAATCCCACCAGCAGTGCATCCAAGACCAGCGGCTAGTCAAGTCCCACCTCCATCCGCTGGCTAATATGGAGGAAAAAAAATCAAAATGGTGAGTTGCCTTCAGTCCACGCAAACCCACCCTTACCAAAAGTGGGGTCAGCAAAAGATAGGAGGTTTTGCATTCAGTTTTATGAAGTCCAAATTAACAGCCCTATACCACGCCCTAGGGCTCACTAGGTGTCCAGAAGGCTTTGTTTAATTGTCAGTTCAGGTCTTGGTTTCCAGTGGGATTTAGGGAGACATGTGTTTAGTCTGCCATCTTAACTCTGCCCCCCAAATTTCTTTACATCTATGAAATCTAGAATGCAAGTTATTTGCTTCTAAAGTTACAATGGCAGAACAGGCACAAGTTTCCATTACAAATGGGAGAAATTTCAGGGAAAGAAGGCATTAACAGGCAACAGGCAAGTCAGCAGAACTCATTACATTAGCCCTCAAAGCTCTGAAAATACTCTTAGATTTTCTGAGACATTCTACACAATGGCCCTGCTCTCCAGACTCTAGGTATTGGCTGCACTCTCTGGATTCTGAGTAGAAAGCCCCAGCCCTAATACTACAACTCTGCCTTCAAGGCCCACTTGGACAGAAACTCTACCCCATCAGCTTTAGTCGCACCCTAAGCCCAGTTGAGTGGCAATTCCCCCCTTACAAGTACAAGGTGCCATGGTTCCGTCCTTTCAAACCCCTGAGGTCATGGTCATGCCTTCTGAGAAAGAGACAGCTCAGCTTCTCACTCTGTTGGTCTCTTCAGCTTCTGCTTTCTATGGCTGCATGGCCAGGCCTGAGGCCCTCATCTGCCCTGCTGGGGCAAGTGTTCCAAAGCTCTGTAACTCCACTGATTCAAGTGCCTGGAGGCACCCCATTTGTGCTGGAAAGTGTCCTGCACAAAGGCACTCAGCTGTCTCACTCTGTGGGTCAGCAAGGCTAGCTCCACTTAGAGGCACCCTGTTCCGTGAGGCAAACTGTGCACAGGCACTTAGCTCTCTTGGTCCATAGGTCAGCTCCCATGCTGCCTCTGGTTCTGTTGCTGCTGCTGCAGCTGCCCCCAGTCCTCTGTTGTTTCTCACCATCTGTGCCTCCTTATGAATCTTCTATCCATTCACAATTTCAAAGTGACTCCCACATTTAGGTATTTCCTGGAGCAGCACCCCACTCCCAGCACCAAATTCTGTTTTAGTCAGCTAGTGCCACTCTAACAGAAATATCAGAGTGGATGGCTTTAACAAAGGTAAGTTTATTCTTACACAGGGGAAGGTTTTTCCCCTTGTCAGCTCTGGAGGAAAGTCTGTATTGCATCAGTCTTTTTTCAGGGAGCATCTTGGTGCAAGAACCTTAGGTCTGAAGGATGCCCTCTTCTCCCAGGGCTGCTGTCTTGTTGGTGTGATGTTCCCAATTCTCTGCTTGCTTCTCTTTCCTTTTATCTCTTGTAGTATGAAAGGATTAAGGAGGGTGGGGCAAGCCACACTCCAGGGAAACTCCATTTACAGTGCAACAAGGAGGTAAGCCTATGAAGGGATTTACAGTCCCACCCTAATCCTTTAACACACAGCACAGAAAAATCACCAAAATGGAGGACAATCACAAAATACAGGGAATCATGGTCCAACCATGTAGCTACACGTATTTTGGGGGGAGATACAATCCAATCCATGACAGTTGACATAACATTTTCAAAAAATAAGCTTTTTTTGTCTTGTTAATGCTTTAAATTGTTTTTCTCTTCTCTGATTCATTTAGTTCTGCTCTAGTTTTTATTATTTGCATTTTGCTGCTGCCTGATGGGTTCTTTTGCTCTTCTCTTCCTACTTGTTTGAGTTGTAGGATTAATGCTTTGATGTGGGTCCTTTCTTCTTTTTGGATGTGGTTTATATATATATATATAAGTGGACCTCTGAGCACTGTCTTTGTTATGTCCTAAAAGTTTTGGTAGGGTGTGTTTTTGTTCTTGTTTGATTTTGTGAATTTATTTGATTTCTCCTATAATCCCACAGTTTTGAGCAGGGTGTTGTTCAGTTTCCATGTGTTTGATTTTTTTCTTTGTTTTTTTCTGTTATTGAGTTCTACTTTTGTGATTTTAAGGTCAGAAAAGATGCTTTGTAATGTTTTGATGCTTTTTTTTTATTGTCATTAAGTAAAAGTTTACAATCCATGTAAATTTTCCATGTAATACCACAAGTACTCAACTCTATGCAACTCTGTCTGCTCTCCTCACCCTGTGACAGCACACTCTTCTTTTTAACTCCTTACTTCCAGTGTCCACTAAACCAACACTTGACCCTTCATCTCTACCCCTTCCTCTCTCCTCTAAAAAGAAACCAATTGGACAACTTCATATATATCTTAAACCATAAAGTACAAAACCACATCCATCACTCTGAGTCCCCAAGTTCAGTCCATTCACTGTCTGAAGTGTTGGGTTCAGTACTGGATTCAGTTCTGGGCAATTCCACCCTTACAAACACAGGATGCCCTGGTTCCACTCTTTCAAACCCCTGAAGTCATGGCCATACCTTTTGAGACTGAGGCAGCTCAGCTTCTTATGCTGTTTGTCTCTTCAGCTTCTGCTTCCTATGGTTGCATGGCCCAGGCCTCAGGTCCACATCTGCCCTGCCAGGCAAGTGTTCCAAAGCTCTGTAGCTCCACTGATTTAAGTGCCTGGAGGCACCCCACTCTTGCTAGAAAGCATCCTGCCCAAAGGCACTCAGCTGTCTTGCTCTGTGGATCAGCAAGGCCAGCTCCACTGATTCAAGTGCCTGGAGGCACCCCGTTCTGCGAGGAAAACTGTGTGAAGGCACTTAGCTCTCATGCTCCATGGGTCGGCTCCAACACTGCCTCTGGTTCTGTGCTGCTGCTGCTACCAGTCCTCTGTTGTTTCTCACCATCTGAACCTTCTTTGTTCCTTCTGAATCTTCTATCCATTCACAGTTTCAAAATGGCTGCCATGTTTTAGGTATTGGTAGAGCAGCACCCCAGTTTCCCGGTACCAAATTCTGTTTCAGTCAGCTAGGGCTTCTCTAACAGAAATACCACAGAGTGGATGGCTTTAACAGAGGAAGGTTTATTCTTACATAGTCTGGTAGGCTGCAGTCCATATTCAGGGTGTCCACTCCAGGGGAAGGCTTTCCTCTTGTCGGCTCAGGAGCAAAGTCCAGTATTGCATCAGTCTTTGTCCAGGGAGAATCTTCGCGCAGGAACCTCAGGTCTGAAGGCCGCGCTCTTCTTCCAGTGCAGATTTCTTGATGTTGCAAGGTTCCTGATTCTCTGCCTGCTTCTCTGTCCTTTTATCTCACATAGGAAGAAAGAATTAAGGGTGGGGCAAGCCATACTCCAGGGAAACTCCCTTTACATTGGAGCAGGGAGGTAATCCTATGAAGGGATTTACAGTCCCACCCTAATCCTTTAGCATGCAGCATAGGAAAAGCACAAAATGGAGGACACTCAAAAGATACTGGGAATCACGGCCCAGCCACATGGCTACACATATTTTTGGGAGGACACAATTCGATCCATGACATCTTCTGCATGGTGTCACTGCCTTCACCTAACTGAATTCCTATCAACTGTCTAATCAATGAACAACACTTTCCCTCCCTCCCCACCTTTGTAGCCGTGAAAAGTATTTTCTTTTGTAAGTCCTTTCTTAAGTCCTTATAATAATAGTCTCATATGACATTTGTCGCTTTGCAGCTGACTGATTTCACTCAGCATAATGTTTACCAGTTGATTCCAGGTTATGAGATGTTTCATAAAGTCATCGTTGTTCTTTATCATTGCATAGTATTACACTGTGTATATATACCTATCATGGATTGAACTGTGTCCCCCAAAAAATATGTGTGGCTACTTGATTGAGCTATGATTCCCAATATTTTATGATTGTCCTCCATTTTTTGATTTTCCTATGCTGTGTATTAAGGAAAGTTAGGATGGGAATGTAAATCCCTTCCTAAGGTTCCCTCCCTGCTCCATTGAAAAGGAATTTCCCTGGAATATGGCTTGTACCAACATTTATTCTTCCATCCTACCAGAGATAAAAGAAAAAGGAAGCAAACAGAGAGTTGCAAACCTCATACCACCAAGACAGCAGCACTGGGAGAAGAGTGAGTCTTTTGGACCTGAAGTTCTTGTGTCAAAATGCTCTCTGAACAAAGCCTGATGAAATACAGGATCTTACCTTTGGAGTTAACAGAGGGAAAGCTCTTCCTCTGGAGCAGACACACTGAGTTGAGACTTGTAACCTACTGGACTGTGTAAGAATAAACTTTTCTTTACTAAAGCCATCCACTTTGTGGTATTTCTGTTAGAGCAGCACTAGCTGACTAAAACAATACCATAGTTTGTTTATTCATCCATATCTTGCTTGGCACCTAAGTTGATTCCATCTTTTTGCTATTGTGGAGAGTGCTTCAATAAACATTGTGTATCTGTTCGTGTGACAGCTCTTTTATGTGTAGGATAAATTCCAGGGAGTGGGACTGCTGGATCATATGATATTTCTATTTCTAGCTTTTTTAAGAAAGCCCCAAATCGCTTTCCAAAGAGGTTGAACCATTTTACATTCCCACCAGCAGTGTAGAAGAGTTCCAATCCTTCCACAGCCTCTCCAACATTTGTTGTTTTGTGTTGTTTCAATTAGTGCCAACCTTGATGGGGTGAGATGGTATCTCATTGTAGTTTTGATTTGGATGATCATGAGCATTTCCTCATGTGTTCTTTGGCTGCCTGGATGTCTTCTTTGGAGAAGTGTCTGTCCATCTTCTTTACCCATTTTTTAATTGAATTATCTGTCTTTTGCTTGTGAGTCGGATCCGACTCGACGGCACTTGGCTGGCTTGTTGATATTTTGCAGTACCTTGTAGAGTATGGAAATTAGATATCAGTCAGATACATAGTTGCCAAATACTTTTTCCCAGTCTGCAGGCAATCTTTGTACTCTCTTAATAAAGTCTTTGGATGAGCATGTTTGTTTTTTAGTGATTCCCATGTATCTATTTTCTTGTCTGCCGTTTGTGCATTGTTAGTAACATTTTGTAGTCTTTTTAAGCCATGTATTGAACCCTACGTTTCTCTTCCAAAGTCTTTATTGTTTTAGATTTGATATTCAGGTCTTTGATCCATTTTGAGTTAGTTTTTGTGCAACATATGAGCTATGGGTCTTGTTTCAGTTTTTTTTTTTTTTTTTTTTTTGTTTTGCAAAACGATCTCCAATTGTGCAACACCATTTGTTGACTAGACTGTCTTTTTCCCCAGTTTGCAGCCTTTGGGTCTATGTGAAATACCAGCTATTTATAGGCAGATGGTGTTATTTCTGGATTCTCTATTCTGTTCCATTGGTCTATTTTTCTGTTTTTGTACCAGTACCAGGCTGTTTTGACTACCATGGCAGTGTAATAGGTTCTGAGGTCCGGCAAGGGTGAGGCTTCCTACTGTGTTCTTATTCTTCAGTAGTGTTTTACTTATCTGGGGTTTCTCCTCTTTCCTAACAAAGTTGATAATTTGTTTCTCCATCTCATTAAAAAAATGATATTGGAGTTTGTATCAGGATTGCTTTGTATATACAGATTACTTTGGGTAAAATAGACATTTTCACAATGTTAAGCCTTCCTATCTATGAGCAAGATAGATTTCTCCACTTATGTAAATATTTTTTGATTTCTAACAGTAGGATCTTGTAATTTTCTCTGCATAGGTAGGTGTCCTACATCTCTGGTTAGATTTATTCCTAGATATTTTATGTTCTTGGTGGCTATGGTAAATGGTATTGATTTGGTGATTTCCTCTTTGATAGTCTCTTTGTTGGTATAAAGGAATCTACTAATTTGTTTATGTTTATCTTATAACCTGGTACTTTGCTGAAATCTTCTATTAGTTCCAGTAGTTATTTACAGATTCTTTAGGGCTCTCTGATCATCTGCAAATAGGGATAATTTTACTTCTTCTTTATCATTGCAGATGCCCTTTATCTCTTTATCTTGTCTAATCGCTCTGGCTAGAACCTCTAGCACAATGCTGAGTAGAGGTGGTGACAGTGGGCATCTTTGTCTGGTTGCTTTTCTTAGGGAGAATTCTTTCAGTCTCTCTCCCTTCAGGATGATGTTCGCAGTTAGCTTGGCATAGATGTCCTTACTGCATTGAGGAATTTTCCTTCTGCTCCTATTTTGCTTAGAGTTTTAATCATGAATGAGTGTTGGACTTTGTCAAATGCCTTTTCTGAAACAATTGATACAATCAAGTGATTCTTTTATTTATGTAGTTGATTACATTAATTGTTTTTCTAATGTTGAACCATCCCCGCATCCCTGGTATGAATCCTGCATTGTTGTGGTGAATTATTTTTTTATATGTTGTTGAATTCTATTGGTTAGAATTTTGTTGAGGATTTTTGCATTTAAGTTCTTTAGACTAACTGGTTTCTAATTTTCCTTTTTTGTGTGCTTTCCCTGGTTTTGGTATGTCAAGGTTACACTGTCTTCATGGAATGAATTTGGGAGTATTCCATCCTTTATGTGCTCTGAAATACTTTTGGTAATAGTGGTGTTAACTCTTCTATAAAAGTTTGGTAGAATTCTCTAGTGGGATCATCAGAGCCCAGGTAGTTTTAGTTGGGCATTTAAAAAATTATCTTTTCAATCTCGTGATGGGTTTACTTAGCTGTTATACTTCTGTTTGACTTTTGGTGGATAATGTGTTTCTAGAAATCTACCCATTTCCGATAGGTTTTTTAATTTATTAGAGCACAATATTTCATAGTATTCTGTTATGATTTTAGTTGCTTCTGTTGTGATATCCATCACATTTATTTGAGTTATTTCTTTCCTTTACTGGTTTTTTTTTGTCATTTTGGCCAGTGGTTTATTTTGCTGACCTTTAAAAGGAAAAATTAGTCTTGTTAACTCTTTCAATTTTTTTTTAATTATTTTTTAATGCATTTAGTTCTGCTTTGATTTTTATTGTTTGTTATCTTCTGGTGTCCAAGAGGTTCTTTTTGTGCTGTCTTTCCACTTGTTCAAGTTGCGGAACTAACTTTTTGGTTTGGGTGTGTGCATTCACTGAAATAAATTGACCTGTGAGTTGTTCTTTTGCTGTGTTCCTTAGGTTTTGCTAAGATGTGTTTTCATTCTCATTGGATTCTATGTAGTTCTTTATTCCATCCTTGATTTTTTCTATAAACCAGTAGTTTTTAAGCAAGTCATTGTTCAGTTCCAATGTACTTGATTTTTTTCCTTCTTTTTTCTGTTATTCATTTCTACTTTTATGGCTTTATGGTCTGAAAAGATGTTTCATAATTTGTTCAATGCTTTGAATTTTGTTGAGGTTCCTTTGTGGCCTAATATGTGGTCAATTTTGGAGAATGTTCCATGTGCACTGGAAAAGAGTATACTTGGCTGCTGTTGAGTGGAATGTTCTGTGTATGTGTATGAGTTCAGATTGGTTGTTTGTGGCATTTAGCTCCTCTTTTTTCAGTAAACTTTTTAAAGTAGATATTCTGCCCACTGAAATGGGTATGTGGAAGTCTCTCACTATTATCATGGAGCTGTGCATCTCTTTGTTCAATGCAGTTAGTATTTTTTTTATGTATTTTGGATGCCTGTCATTGGGTCCATAGATATTTAATATCTTTATGTCCTGGAGTATTGAGACTTTAATCATTAAGTAGTGTCCTCCTTATCCAATATAGTGGATTTTATTTCACAGTCTGTTTTATCAGAGATTAATATTGCCACTCCTGCTCTTTTGTGAATGTTGTTAGCTTGGTATATTTTTTCCACACACTTTCAGTTTTAGTTTGCTCGTGTTTTTGAGTCTAAGGTATGTCTTTGTAGACAGCATACGGATGGGTCATGTTTATTTGTTTGTTTTTTACCCAATTTGCCTCTCTGCATCTCCTTTTTGGTGCATTTAATCCTTTTACATTCAGCATGATTATTGAGAGGTATGAATTTAGTGCTATCATTTTGATGCCTTTTCTTGTTCCTTGTGGGCAATTCCTTTGTTCTATTTAATTTTCTGGACTGATTCTTTTTCCTTTATGTATTTTCTTTTCATCTTTTTCAATGCTGGTGGCTTTGTATTTGGTGAGACTTTATGCTTTTCATTTTGGTGCATGAGACTTATAGTTCCTTTTTGTTTACCTAATGTTTACACTATTTTTCTAAATTTAAACTAGTCCTTAATTTCTTTTTAGCGTATGACAGATCTATGACTACACTTTCTTTAAGTCCCTGTTTTGTTCACATAATGTTTACATAATGACATCTCTGTTTTCCTATTTTCAGTGTTTTGCCTTTGATTTGTTTTTGTGATTTCCCTATTTGGGTTGATATCTAGTTGGTCTGTTCTCTGCACTAGTCTTGGGATGATGCCTGATATTATTGATTTTCTAACCAAAGGACTCCCTTTAGTATTTCTTGTAATTTTGTTTGGTTTTTGTAAATCCCCTAAATTTCTGTTTATCTAAAAATGTCCTAATTTCACCATCATATTTGTTTTTGCTGGCAATTATTTTCTTTCAAAGTTTTGTATATGTCCTATCATTGCCTTTTGCCTGCATGGTTTCTTCTAATTAGTCTGAATTTAGTCTTACTGATTTTCCTTTGTAGGTTATTTTTTGTTTATCCCTAGCCACTTTTTAAATTGTTCCCTTATCTCTCATTTTGTCAAGTTTAATTATAGTATGTCTTGGTGTCTTTCTTTTGGGGCCTACTTTATTGTGGAGTTTGATGATTATCTTGGATAGATATCTTCTCATCTTTCATGACATCAGGGAAGTTTTCTGTCAATAGGTCTTTGACAATTCTCTTTGTATTTTCTTTTATCCCCTCCCCCTGCTCTAGTACTCAAATCACTGGTAGATTATTTTTTTTGAGTCTCCCGTAATTCTCATTGTTTCTTGATTTTAAAAAATTTCTTTCATCTGATTTTTTTTCTCAAATATGTTGACTTTGCGTACTTTATTCTCATTCTTCCTAATTCAACCTTTGATTGCTTCAATTCTGCTCGTTTGGCTTTCTATTGAGCTTTCTAATTCTGTAATTTTATTATTGATTTTCTGAATTTCTAATTCTTGCCACTCTAAGCTTTCTTGCAGCTTGGCTGCATTTTGCCTTATCTCCTTCCGGATCTCTTAAAGGAGCTCTAAATATTCATCTTTTGTACTGTACCTCTGATAATTCCAAGAAGTTCTCTTCCTCTAGAAAATTAGAGTCTTTGTTTTGAAAGTTTTCTGAAGTCATAATGGTCTGCCTCTTTAAGTGTTTTTAAATTGACTGCTGTCTTTGAGCCATCAGTAAGTTGTATTTATTTATGGTATGTTCACCTCTTGTGTTCTAACTTCTTGTTTTATTTTGTTTTGAAATGCCCATATAAGCTGGTCATATGTGATAGTTTTGGTTATTGTTGCCTTTGAATTTCTAATGTCCTGTTATCAGTTGATTAGAGCTGTTTCTGTCCTCAATTTCTGGCACAGAGTAGTCAGCAGGCTTTTTTCTTTCCCCCTTCCTTCTGTTTGTTATTTTGTTTCCACTCTGAGTCTAGAAGTACGGCTCAGGTTGGGTTTAAGGGGTCCTACTTCTGGCTCAGTTAATGGCATCAGACTCCAGAGCTGCTGCAGTGCGGGGGGGGGGGGGGAAGGGAGAGAGGTTTATCCTGAGGGAAAGAATTAGACCTGTGTGTGGTAGGTTACATGAAATGACTTAGCTTTGACAATTTTGTAGTGATTTTTCACCAGTTCTGGAGCCACAGATGGATTCTCTGGTCAATTTCCTCTGTTGGGAGTATGCCCTCCAGCTGCCACACTTACTTTACCATGCTGTAGCTGTTTTCCCAGCAGGTCTGGGAAATCCTTTCCTCCCTTCCCCATTGTTCAGTCTGATTTCTCAACTTTACTTTTGATGTTCGGTCTCCTAGGATGTCATACGTAATGGGCTCATTTGTTCTTTTGGGTCTTTGTTGTTAGAGTGTGAGAGTAAGCATCTGACTACTGCACCATCTTGGGCCAACCTCCAACATTTTGTTAATGTCTTCCACCAATCCTGATGCCTTGTTTTTCTTTGTTCAATCTGACTTCTTGGATTATTTGCTCAGAATACAGATTGAATGAGTGTAATATAGGGAATCAACTCTGATGCACACCTTTCTTGACTTTAAAACATACATTATACACTTGTTCTGTTCCAATGACTACCTCTTGGTCTATGTACAGTTTCCTCATGAGCACAATTGTTATGGAATCTCCATTCTTAATATTAGACATAATTTCATATGTTCCACACAACCAAATGCTTTTGTATAGTTAGTAAAACACAGGTCAGCGAGCATCCATCTGATAATCAGCAATGATATTTCTTGTTCCATATCATTTGCTGTATCTGGCTGGAATTTCTGGCAGTTCTCTGTCAATGTTCTTTTGCAAATGCCTTTGAATGATCTACAGCAAAATTTTACTTGTGTGTGGTATTAATTATACTATTCAATGATTTCATTTTTCTGATGGATCACTTTTCTTTGGAATGGGTGCAAATATGGATTTCCTTTAGTTGGTTGTCCAGCTAGATGTCTTCTAAATTTCTTGGTGTGGGCAAGTGAGGGCCTCCAGCTTTGCATGCATTTGATCAAGAACTGATGCTGCTGAAGGAAGAGGTTCAGGCTACACTGAAAGCACTGGAGAAAAATAAGTTTTCAACAAATGCGTGCAAAGCATGCTGCCTTCTGAAATAAGTGAACATTGACCAGTTCTTTTTGGTACAGTGACTCTGTATTCCTTCCATCTTCCTTTGATGTTTCCTGTGTCATTTAATATTTTTCCCATAGAATCCTTCAAGATTGCAAATTAGTTCCTCAATTAAAAAGTACACATACTGTTTTTTTTTGTATGTGTGTGTGTGATTAAGTGAAAGTGAAAATCCAAGTCAATCTGCCATATAAAACCCTGAGTACCTGCCTCTCTGTGACTATCTGCTCTCCTCATCCTGTGGCAGCACACTGTTCCTTTCCACTCTTTACTTTCAGTATCCACTCAACCAATACTTACCCCCTCCTCTCCATCCTCTCCTCTCCCCTCTAAAAAGTAACCAGTACGAAAGCCTAATGTATATATTAAAGCGTAAAGTACACACACCACCTGCAACACTCTGTGTTCCCCAGTCCAGTGCACTTTATCTCTGAAGTGTTGGCTTTGGTACTGGTTTCAGTTCTGGGCTAGCAGCAAGAATAGGGGTCATGTTCTTAGGGGACCCTTAAGGGTGTCGAACCATTAAGTCTGGACTTTTAATAGAGTTCTATATCTGCACTGCCCTTTCTCTCATGTTATGTCAGGGACTCTACATTGTTTTCCCTGTCGTGGCTGTCTTTGGTGTCAGATGATTGCCATCTGATTCTTCTGACCTCATGGTGATGTAGTCTCTCAGTCATATGGGTCCTCTGTCTCCTGAGCTCTACACATACTGTTTTTTGACCTTGATTGCCAACCTTGTGACATGTTAACACTCTCCCCTTACCAATCTTGGGTTCCCCATTTCTATTCATCCAGCTTTCCTTTACCACCTGCCTTCTTCTCCTTGCCTCTGGTCTGGTGTGCTTGTTTGGTCTTGCATACATGGTTGAACTACAATTATTATGGTGTGCTTCCCATGTGCTTGTCTAATCTTTGAAGGGTGAGCCTCAGGGGTGATTTTGTGCTGAGTTAAAAGGGTATCCAGGGTCCATATGCTTAGGGTTTCTATAGTTTCTGTCAGATGAGTAAGTCTGGTCTTTTTTGTAAGTTAGAATTTTTATGTATATTTTTCTCCAGTTGTGTATTGGGAAATCTGTCAGCAAAGTGGTGCTGGTAGTTGGGCATCATTTAGTTATGTTGTACTCAGCCTGGTGTAGGCTGTAGTAGTTGTAGTCCATTAGTCTTTTATACTAATTTTTCCTTTGTGTCTTTGGTTTTCTTCATTCTTCCTTGTTCCAGTGGGACCAGTAGAGTATCTTAGACAGCCACTCAGAAGCTTTTAAAACCTCAGATGCTACTCACCAAAGTAGAATGTGGAACATTTTGTTTATAAACTATGTTATGTCAATTGAGATAGATGTCCTCTGAAGCTAAGGTTTGTAACTCTGAGCCCAGTAATCCAGCCCTTCAGGGAGTTTAGAAGTGTCTATGAAGCTTCTACTACTTTGCCTTGATCAAGTTGTACTGACTTCACTATTATTGAGTACTGCCTTACCTTTAACCAAAGTTACTACTCACCTATTGTATCGTTAGTGTTTTTGCATCCCCACTCCTTCCATTTCTCATGACCATCCTGATTTCTTGAAGGGTCCATACACAACTCTTCTGTATTCTGAGTCTGATAATTGCAGAAATGCTTCTTCATCTGGGATTTTTTTTTCTTTACTTTGGGAGTTTTCTGGAGCCATGATACTCTGCTTCTTTAAATGTTTAGAAATTGATTATTGTCTCTGAGCTATTAGAAAGCTTCTGTGATTATTTGTTAGGTTATTGCAAAGTAACGTGTGTGTCTCTGTGTGTATTTAATTTGGTTTTGACTGTCCAAGTAGTCTAGTTGTCTGAGCTAGAGTGATTATTGGAGCCTTAATAATTCTTTTGCCCTGTCACCCAGTGGTTGGAGTGATGACTGTATTGAGAAGTGTAGCAGAATTTCTGGCTCATCAGAGCTTGTGGAACTGTTCTTCCAGCCCTCCCTTTGTTTTCTTCTCCATCTCCAGGAAAAAAACTCAGAGTATGCTTAGCCCTGCCCCATGTTGTCTTGTTTGTTTTTAAGATAACTTCAGGGAATATTTTTAAGGCTTAAAGATTATCTCAGGGAAATACTTTCATGGGTTTATCTACCCTCTGTGGTTCTAGAAAGTCTGGAATCCATGAGATTTTAAAATTCAGTTCTACATTTTCCTTCCATTGATCAAAATTCTTCTATGGAATCTTTGAAATTGTCAGTGACAGTATCCTGGTACCACCCAGTTCTTCTGATCTCATGGCAAAAGAGGAAGTTTTTCATGGAGGCAATTAGCCACACTTTCCACAAAATCCTTCATCAGACTCTCTTCCTTCCTCTGTTGCTCCAGGTAAATAGAGACCAATTGTGCCTTGTACAATTTTAAGACCCCCAAGCACAACACAACTAACTAGGAGGTAGAATGATAGCACTAACTACATTATTATGCCAATTATCTGGGATGTCCCTTGAAACCTAAACCTAAACCTCCAAACTAAGGAGTCAAATTCCATGAGACTTTTATTTGTATATAAGTAGACTCAGCATCTATCCTTGTTTTCTTTTTTCTTGGTTGTTGTTGTAAATATGTCTATAACACAACTTTTACCAATTCACCTTTTTATAGATGTACAGCTTATTGAAAGCAATTGCAATAATTTGCTGTACAATCCTACCTTTAATCAGTGTAATTTGTCTATCATTGTTAACCCCCACTTCACCCTCTCTTCTCATCCACCCAAGCCAGCCCAGGAACCATTAATAAACTTTGGCCTCATATAAATGAGGTCACATAATATTTGTCCTTTTGTGATTGGCTTTAGTGCCTTCAAATTACAGTGATATTGTAGCAGGTATCAAGACTTCATTTATTCTATCAGGTGAGCAGTATTCCATTATATATGTGCACCACATTTTGTTTATCCATTCATTTGCACATGCACAGGAGAGTTGATTCCACCTCTGGCTATTGTAAATAACTGCAATAAACACTGGTGTACGAATTTCTTTTTTAGTCTCTGCGTTCGAGTCTTTTGAATGTATTCATAAGAGTGGAATTTCAGGGTCAATAGTAGTTACGGTTTTAGTTTTTTGTGGCAATGCCACAATGTTTTGCATAGGAGGTGTACCTTTTTGCATTCCCACCAGCAGTGAGTAAGTGTTGCAAGTTTCCCACATCCTCAACATTTCTGGTTTTTTGTTTTTTTTTTTAATCTTTTTTTTTTTAATCTAGTGGAAGTAAAACGGTATCTCATTGTGGTTTTGATTTGCATCTCTCTGATGAAAACCTAGTGGCATAGTGGTTAAGTGCTATGGCTGCTAACCAAAAATCACCAATTTGAATCCAGCAGGCAGTCCTTGGAAACTCTGTGGGGCAGTTCTACTCTGTCTTACAGGGTTACTATGAATCAGAATCAACTCGATGGCACTGGGTTTGCTTTTTGTTTTTTTTGATGTCTAATGACAGCATTTTTTTGTATTTGGTGGCTACTTGAATGTTCTGAAATTTCTATTGAAGGCTTGTTCTCGTTTTATGATTGGTTTATCTTGTTTTTGTTAAGTTGTTCAAGTTATATATATTTATATTTTGGTTCTTAGATTCTTGTTCAATATATGGCTTCCAAAGATAGTTTTTCAGTTAGTGGCTTGTCTTTTCTTTTTTTTTTTTGGAAAAGACTTTTAATGAACAAATTTTTAATTTTTATGAGGTACGACTTATTTATTTTGTCTTTTGGTGCTTGTGTTTTTGTTATTATGTTGATAATCTATTGTTGAAATCTATGCCTAATAACATTGTGTCTGCTTGTTCTTCTAAGAATTTTATGGTTTTAATTTGCACATCCCCATATATCTGTCAGTTTGACATACTATGGGTGCTTGAATGTTGCTGTGATGTTGGAAGCTATACCAATGATATTCAGATACTAGTGGGGTCATCCATAGTGGGCAGGTTTCAGCTGTTCTTCCAGACTAGGAAGTAGCCTGGTGGCTTATTTCTGAAAAAAAAGTAGTGACTGAAATCATTACAGACAGCAGTGGAACATTGTCTGATTCCCAGAAGATGAGCTCCTCAGTTTGGAAGGCAGTCAAGAGACAACGGAAGAATTGCTACCTCCTTGAAGTAGTATCTACCTTAATAACATGGATGGAGTGAAGATTTTGAGATCCTAATTTACTGATATGGCATGGGTAAAAATAAGAAGAAATAGCTGCAAATATCCATTAAAATTAGAAATGTGGAATGTACAATGTTTGAATCTATGAAAATTGGAAACTCTCAAAAATGAAATGCATAAACATCAATATCCTAGGCATTAGTAGGCTGAAATGAACTGGTATTTATCATTCTGAATTGGATAATCACATGGTCTGCTGTGCTGGGAATGAGAAATTGAAGAGGAATAGCTTAGTTTTCATTGACAGAAAGAACATTGCAAAATGTATCCTGAAGTACAATTCTGTCAGTGATAAGACATTATCCATATGAGTATAAGGAAGACCAGTTAGTATGATTATCATTATAATTTATACACTAACCAGTAAGGCCTAAGATGAAGATGTGGAAGATTTTACCAATTTATCAGTTCAACAAGTGGAAACACCCACTTGTTTATGCCACAAAATTTAGAAGACAGCTACCTGGCAACTGACTGGAAGAGAACCATATTTTTATCCATTCCAAAGGAAAGTGATCCATCAGAATGAGAAAATTATCGAAAAATATCCTTAATATCATACATGTAAAATTTTTCTAAAGATCATTCAAAAGAAGTTGCAGCAGTACATAAACAGGAAACTGCCAGAAATTAAGCAAGATTTAGAAGAGGACATGGAACAAAGGATATCATTGCTGATGTCTGATGTATCATAGCTGAAAGCAGATACTATCATGAAGATGTTGCTCTGTGCTTTACCGACTATGCAAAAGTATTTGGCTGTGTGGATCTTGATAAGTCATGGATAACACTGTGAAGAATGGTAATTCCATAACACTTAATTATGCTCATAATCTGTACATAGACCAAGAGGCAATGGTTCAAGAAGAACAAAACGATACTGCTAGTTTAAAGTCAGGAGAGGTGTGCATCAGACACACCTTGTGTATCCTTTTACCATACGTATTCAGTCTGTATGTGGAGCAAATAATCCAAGGAGCTAGATTACATGAGAAAGAACAGGGCATCAGAATTGGCGGAAGACCCATTAACAGTCTGCATTATACCTTGCTTGCTGAAAGTGAGGAAGACTTGAAGCACTGATGAAGATAAAAGACCAGAGCATGCAATATGATTTAGTATGGGTTATACCTCAACCAGAAGGCTCCTTAGAAGCAAGGATGGCAAGAGTACATCTCATATATTTTGAACAGTCCCTGGAAAACAACATCATGTTCGGTAGAGGGTCAGCAAAAAAAGAAACGACTGTCAATGAGATGGACTGACACAGTGGCTACAACAATGGGTTCAAGCATAACAATTGTGAGGATGGTGCAGAACTGGACAATGTCTCATTCTGCTGTGCATGGAGTAGCTATGAGTTGGAACGGACTCAACAGCACCTAACAATAACAACAAACATCATGTGACTCAAATATGACCCATCACCTTTTACTAGCATGAAGCTTATTAAAGCACAACATATGGAAACTTTTCTCACCATTTTCATTTAATTTTATTGTAAATAATATATAAACACAACAAAAGTTTGTCATTTTAACCATTTTTAAGTATACAATTCAGTGATATTTGTCACACTCACCAAGTTTTCTACTAGCATCACAATATGTTTCTACAAGTTTTTACATCACTCCAAAATGAAATTTGGAAAGCCTGGTGACGTAGTAGTTAAGTGCTACAGCCGCTAACCTAAATGTCAGCAGTAAGAGTGGAAAAACAAAATGTAGTATATACATACAATGGAATATTATTCAGCAATAAAGAGAAATTCTGATACATACTATAACATCGATGAACCTTGAAACATTATTCTGAGTGAAACAAGCCAGACATAAAGGGAGAAACACAGTATGACCCCACTTTCATGAAATAGCTCAAATAGGTAAATTATTAGTGATTACCAGGGGCTAGGAGGAGAAAGGAATAGAAATAATCATCATCCCCGCCCCCAAAGAAAATCCACTGCCATCAAGTCAATTCTGACTCAGAATGAACCTATAGGACAGAGTAGAACTGCCCCATTTACTGGTTTATTTATTTATTTACTGATGGATACCTGGGTTGTTTCCACCTTTTAGGTCTTGTGAGTAATACTGCAGTGAACACTAGTGTAAACATACCTGTTTGAGTTCTTGTTTCTAAGTCTTGTGCAAATATCTAGGAGTGAAATTGCTGGGTCATGTGGTAAATCTGTGCTTAACTTTTTGAGGAATTGCCAAACTGTTTTACATAGTGGCTGAATCATTTTGCATTCCCACCAGCAATGAATGAGTGTTCCAGTTTCTCCGTATCTGTGCCGACAATTGATAATTTGCATTTTTCTAACCATGTTCATCCTAGTAGAGGATGAGGTGGTATCTTGTTGTGGTTTTGATTTACAATGACCTCCTTTCACGTGGTTATTGGTTATTTGAATATCTTCTTTGGTGAAATATTTATTCAAATCCCTTGCCCATTTTCTGATTGGGTTGTATTTGCTGTCAAGTCGTAGGAGTTCTTTATACATTCTAGATATTAAACCCATATCAGGCATGGTTCACAAATATTTTCTCCCATTTTGGAAATTGTCTCTTCAATTTCTTGGTATAATCCTTGGATACACCAAAAATTTGTTTTAATGTAGTCCAATTTATGTATTTTTGTTGCTTATGCTTTTAGCTTCGTATCTACAGATCCATTGCCATGAGAGAAAGGCAATGTAATTCAAGGAAAGTTCTCACAATAGTGAAAATGTCCTACCTACAGTGTGTGTGAATGGAAATGGGCCATGAAGTCTAAGGTCATGAGCTTCTGAGAATGTAAGGCATGTGGGACTCTTTGTCTTTCAACAGCAGACCCTACATCTCTCTATACTTCCCCACAGAAATTATGGGTGAACCACTATTGAGCATTTTTCTAATAATTAAGTGAAAGTATACAATCCTAGTCAATTTTGTGTGCCCCGTAAATTACACATACCACATGCTCATTCTGTGTCCCTAAGTCCAGTCTTTTCTTTGTCTGAAGTGTTAACCTTAGTACTGGTTTCATTTCAGGTCTAGCAGCAAGTCTAGGGGCCATGTTCCTAAGGGGAACTTCCAGGTTGTCAGACCATCAATTCTGGTCTTTTAGTAGAGTTCTTGATCTGAACCCCTCTTTTTCTTGTGCTACATCAGGGACACTACATTATGTCCCCTATCAAGACTCTTTGGTAGTGGCCGGGCACCATCTAATTCTTCTGATCTCATGCTGATGTAGTCTGCCAATCATATGGCTCCTTCTGTCTCCTGCACTCACTTTTCCTTATGTCTTTGATGTTCTTGATTGTCATCTGTTTCAGGTGGATTTAGACCAATTGATGCTCTTCAGATAGCAGCTTGCTGACTTTTAAGCACCCGGAAGCCTCTCATCAATATGCCAATTGGCCTTGATGTCCCCTGAAAACACAGTCCACAGACCTCTGTCCCCGACACTCTATCTTTTGAAATACTTGGAAGAATTTAGAAAACCTTTTCATTTATGTCTCAGTGCAATTATGCTCCCCTGCGTTCTACTGAGTGCTGTCACACATTTCACCTAGCTGAATTCCTATTGACTGTCTAGTCTATTAGCAACCTCCCTCACAACCTTTGTAGCTGTCAAAGAGTCTTTTCGTCTGTGCAAAAACCCTTTTATAACTCCTTGTAATTGTGGTCTCATACAATACTGGTCTTTTAGCAGCTGACTGATTTCATTCAGCATAATGTCTTCTAGTTGATGCCAGGTTATGAGCTGCTTCCTAAAATCATCCTTCTTCTTTATTATTGCATAGTGTTCCGTTGTGTATGTATACCATTGTTTGTTTATCCATTCATTGGTTGATGAGCACCTATGCTGATTCCATCATTTTGCTATTGTGCTGCAATAAACATTAGTGTGCATGTCTCTGTTGGTGTGACAGACCTTATTTCTATAAAACATATTCCAAGCAGTGGGATTACTGGATCATTTGGTATTTCTAGTTCTAGCTTCTTAAGGAAGTGCCAAAATGCTTTCCAAAGAGGATGTACCATTTTACATTCCCACCAATAGTGTAAGAGCCTTCCAATTGCTCCACAGCCTCTGCAACATTTGTTGTTTTGTGCTTTTTGGATTATTGCCGATCTCATTGGGGTGAGATGGTATCTCATTGTAGTTTTGATTTGGATTTCTGTAATGGCTAATGATCACGAGCATTTCCTCATGTCTCTTTTGGCTGCCTAGATGTCTTCTTTGGTGAAGTGTCTGTCTGTCTCCTTTGTTTAATTAGATTATTTGTCTTTTTCTTGTTGATATTTTACAGTACCTTGTGGATCATGGAAATTAGACATTGATCTTATACATAGCTGCTTTCTGTAGGCAGTCTTCTAACTCTCTTGAAGAAGTCTTTGGATGAGCATACATGTTTGATTTTTAGTAGTTCCCCTTTATTTGCTCTACTGTTGTTTGTGTATTGCTGGTAAGATTTCATAGTCTATCTAAGCCATGTATTAGAATTTCCATTGCTGCCCCTATTTTTACTTTCCTGATCTTTGTCGTTTTAGATTTGATATTTAGGTCCTTAATCCATTTTGATTTAGTTTTTGTGTAAGGTGTAAGATATGGGCCTTGTTTCAGGTTTTTGCAGATGGATATCCAATTTTGCTAACACCATTTGTTAAAGAGACTGTTTTTACCCCAGTTTACAACCTTTGGGCCTTTGTTGAATGTCAGTTGTTCATAGGAAGATGGTGATATTTCTGGATTCTCTATTCAGTTCTATTGGTCAATAAATCTGTTTTTATACCAGCACCAGGCTTTTCTGACTACCGCGTGGCAGTGTAATAGGTTCTAAGGTCAAGTAGTGTGAGGTCTCCCACTATATTCCTCTTCTTCAGTAGTGTTTTACTTATCTGGGGTTTCTTCCCTTTCCAAACAAAGTTGGTACTTTGTTTCTCCATCTCATTAACAAATGATAATGGAACTTGTATTGGGATCGCACTGTATATACAGATCGCTTTGGGTAGAATAGACATTTTCACAATGTTAAGTCTTCATATCCATGAGCGAGGTAGGTTTCTCCAATGTAAGTCTCTTTTGATTTCTTGCAATAAGGTTGTTTTAGTCAGCTGGTACTGCTCTAGCAGAAAACACCACGACTGGAAGCCTTTATGAAGAGAATCTTTATTTGACAGTCCAGTAGGCCACAAATCCATTTATGAATTATAAGTTCATTCAGTAAGAGAATTCATCATAGTCTGGTAGGTTGAGTCCAAATCCAGTGAGAGCATTTTGGCACAGGAACCTCAGGTCCAAAGGATGTCCTCTGCTGTCGGTGCTGCTTCTTGGTGGTATGAGGTTCCCCACTCAGCATGCTCAGTTCTCTCCCTTATATTCCACAGCTGGTAACTTGAGTCCTGCTTTCACCAGCACAACTGCTGCTCATTCTCCATCATCAATATCACACAGGCAATATTCACAACACATGGGAGGAATTGCACTATACTGGGACTCACAGCCTGGTTGATACATACATTTTGTGGGGGGATATAATGTAAGCCATGAAAAAGGTCTTACATCTCTGGCTAGATTTCTTCTAGATATTTTGTCTTCCTGGGGGCTATTTTAAATGGTATTGATTTGGTGATTTCTTCTTTGATGGTCTCTTTGTTGATGTAAAGGAATTCTACTGATTTATTAATGTATATTTTATATCCTGATACTTTGCTGAACTCTTAGTTCCAGTAGTTTATTTATGAATTCTTTAGGGTTTTCTGTGTATACAATCATATCATCTGCAAATAGGGATTATTCTTTACTCATGCAGATGGCCATTATTTCTTTGTCTTGTCTGATTGCTCTGGCCAGACCTTTATAGCACAATGTTGAAAAGAAGTGGTGACAGTGGGCATCCATGTCTAGTTCCCATTCTCAGGGGAAATTCAGTCTGTCTCCAGTCAGGATGTTGGTGTTTGACTTCGTGTAGATGTTCCTTATTACAATGGGGAGTTTCCCTTATATTTCTGTTCTGCTGAGAGTTTTTAACATGCATGCATGTTGGACTTTGTTAAATGCCTTTTCTGCATCAATTGACAAAATAAAGTGATTCTTTTCCTTTGTGCTATTTATGTGATTGATCACATTAATTGGTTTTCTGATGTTGAACTATCCCTGCATCCATTTTATGAATCCTATTTGGTCATGATAAATTATTTTTTGGTATGTTGTGGACTTCTATTGGTAAGGATTTTGTTGAAGACTTCTGCATCTAGGTTCGTGAGTGATACTGGTCTGTAATTTTCTTTTTCTGTGGGATCTTTACCTAGCTTTAGTATCAGGGTTATGCTGGCTTCGTAAAATGAATTTGGGAATATTCCATCTTTTTCTGTATAGTGAAATGGCTTTGGTAGCCTGGCCCCTAGGGTTGCCAGGAGTCAGATCTGACTCGACGGCACTTGGCTTGGCTGGCTGGCCAAAAGTTTGGTGTAATTCTCCAGTGAAGCTGTCTTGGCCAGGACTTTTATTGATTGGTAGCTTTTGGATTACCTTTTCAATGTCTTCTTTTGTGATGGGTTTATTAAGTTGTTCTTTCTTTTTGTGATAATTTTGGTAGGTGACATGAATCTAGAAATTTTTCAATTTCCTCTAGGTTTTCAAATCTGTTGGAGTACAATCTTTCATAGTAGTCTGTTATGATTTCCATTGGGTCCGTTGTGACATCTCCTGTCTCATTTCTTGTTTGGGTTATTTGTTTCCTTTCCTGTTTTTCTTGTGCATTTAGCCAATGGTTTATCAACTTTGTTTGATCTTTAAAAAAAGAAACAGCTTTTAGTTTTGTTAATTCTTTTAGTTATTTTTCTGTTCTCCAATTCATTTAGTTCTGGTCTAATTTTTATTATCTGTTATCTTTTGGTGCCCAAGGGGTTCTTTTGTTGTTCTCCTTGTACTTGTTAAAGTTGTAGGTTAATCCTTTGGTTTGGGCCCTTTCTTCATTCTGGATGTGTGCATTTATAGAGATAAATTGACCTCTGAGCACTGCTTTTTCTGTATTCTGTAGGTTCTAGCTAAATGTGTTTTCATTTCCATTTGATTCTATGAATTTCTTTATTGTGTTCTTGTTTTCTTCTACCATCCATGAACTTTTGAACAAGGTGTTGTTCAGTTTCCATGAACTTGAAATTTTACTCTTTTTTTCCCCCTATTGATTTCAGCTTTTATGGCTTTATGGTCTGAGGACATGCTTTGCAATAATTCAGTGGTTTGGACTTTGTTGAGACTTGTCTTGTGGCCAAATACATGGTCTGTTCTGGAGAATGTTCTTTGTACATTGGAAAAGAAGGTGTACTTGTCTGTTGTTGGGTAAAAGTTCTGCATATGTCTATGAAGTTGAGTTCCTTGATTGTCGCAATGAGAATTTCTGTATCTTTCTTGGCTTTTTTCTGCGTGATCTGTTGATTTCTGAAAGTGGGGTGTTGAAGTCTGCTACTATTATTGTGGAGTGAGCTATCTCATTTTTCAATATTTTCAGCATTTGATGTATTTAGATACTCTGATATTGGGTGCATAAATATTTAATATTTTATATCCGTCTTATGTATTGAACCTTTAAGCAATAAATACTGACCATCCTTGTTCATGATGGTGGATTTTACTTTAAAGTCTGTTTTGTCTGAGATTGATATTGTGACTGCTGCTTTTCTTTGCATGTTCTTAGCTTGGTATGTATTTTTCCATCCTTTGACTAGCAGTTTGTTTTTATCTTTGAGTCTAAGGTGTATTTCTTTAAAGAAGCATATAGATGGATTGTGTTTTTTGATCCAGCCTGTTACTCTCTGGTTATTGGAGTATTCAATCTATTTACATTCAAGGTAATTATTGATAGATATGTATTCAGTGCTGTCATTTTGATTCCTTTAGTTTTGTGTTGACATTTTCTTTATTCCACTTAATGTTCTGCTCTGGGAAGTTTTTCTTTATAGGTCTTCTTTCAATCCTTTTCAGTGTTGGTTTTGTGTCTATTCAGACTTCCCTATTGTGTTTCTTATATTGATATGTAGTTTTGTTAGTGTGCTGTATGGCTACTGCTGAGTGTTCCCCTTAACATTCTAAGTTTAAACCAGTCTTTAACTTCTTTATATCTCCTTACCTTCCTCTCCATCTGAAATATCTGTGAATCTTGTAATATATCCCTCTTTATAGTATAATGTTGTCATAGTTTGCATGTTAAACTCTCTGATTTCCTAATTTTAATACTTTAACTTTGATTGAACTTTGTGACTTCCCTAACTGTCTTAGGCTGGGTTTTCTAGGGAAGCAAAACCAGTAACACATGTAGGTACAAGAAAAGATTTATAATATATATGTAGATAGATAGGTAGATACAAATATAGGAAACAGCTCACGTAATCACAGAAGCTGAATGTCCCAAACTCTGGCACAAGCCTCACGTGGCCATGGAAGCTGAGGAACCCAAGGTCAGCAAGTCAGAGACTAGAGTTCTAGATCACCAGTTGTGTAGGTCAGTGGATCCCAAGCTGGTGGCAAGACAAAGCGACAGAGGCTGGCAAAACCAGGATCAGCAGTCAGGGAGCAGGAGCAGCCAGAGGCTGTCAAACCCAGGATCTGCAGGTCAGGGAGCAGGAGTGGGCAAAGGCTGGCAAACCCAGGATCGGCAGGTCAGGGAGCAGGAGTGGCAGAGGCTGGCTGTCGCTGCCTAACTGTCTGCCCGTGGAAAGAAGACAGGACACATGGATACGAGCCACCTTGCAAGTTGCTTGCTTTATTCTTCTCTTGCTTCTATTTTGTACACCTACTCCTACTCCTACTGCTACTGCCGGCTGCTACTGCTACTCCTACTCCACTCTCTGGCTTCCTGGCACTCGCTCACTTTTATACCCCAGGTCCCTCCAATCCTCTAATGCCACGCACTCCTGAGATGGAGATTCACAATAGGCCAGTGGGAAATCACTGCCCACAGGCATGCGTCATGAAAGCCCTGGGTCTGGTAAACAAGGGTGTGGAATAAGGAGGGGCTCCGGCCTTGGGCGCCATCTTGGGCCGGACGCTCCGCTCCCCACATCTCCCCCTTTTTGTTTACATAAACAGCCGAGAAGGTGCCTGCCTTAGGTCATCTTCGGCTAGGATGCTCCTTACCCATCTTCGGGATACCTCACAGCTTGGTGAGGCCCCTGTCTTAGGTTGGTAGCACCCCCAGAAGAGGTTGCCCATCTCTGACTACCCTTCTATCATGCTGAGCCAGACACTTGCCAAGGGCTGTTCGCTAGGAGTGGCCGCGGTGATTATAGCAGATACAAGTGCAGTTATTCTCATAATAACTAATCCCCACAGCCTGCTTAGGCCTAATCAACTCTTGCAATTTTTCTATCACTTGTAGCCCTTTGTTCCAACAAATTTACAGGCAGTAACACAAAGGGAGGCTGATGTAGAACAATCATAAGTTTCCCTTCCCCAAGGGGGCCCACACAATTAGCAAAATTACAGTTAAAACACATTATGTTAAAACAGGTTACATTGTGACAGGTTTCATTGCCCTATGTGACAGTCATTCCCCTTATTTGAGTGATGTTTACATTTTTCTCATTGAAATTCTTTTTAAGGATTATGTTGGTTCCTGTTACACAAGTGGTGACTGTTTTATTCAGGAGAGATTGGGTTAGTTTATGTTCAAGTCCAGAGTTCTTTACATTTTGGCCATTGGCAGCATAGTTCCTTGTGTTATTTAAGTTGGTGATGTTGTAGTATCTGAAAAGGGTTAATAATGAAAGAGCTGGTGGGCACCAATTACACGACGTTTCGGCGGTGACTTCACCGTTGCTGGGGAGATCTCTCGGAGGGGATGGTGTCAGGTTGTGTTTGCAAGTTGAATTCCTGTGAAAATATAATTTCTGCCTTGCAGCTTGGTTAGTGACAGCAGGTGATTGATAACAAAAGGGTGTATTTTATTAAACGATATGGTAAGCTGTGTTTATAATTTTAAGGGTGTTGTAAAATTTTTGAAAGCTTCTAGAAGTATAAGCCAGAGCAGTCTGTTTTTCTCTCCCTTACTCTTTCTTTCCTGCATTTTCTTTCTTTTTAGCTATTCAGCCTTTTCCTGCATTTTCTTCCTCTTTAGCTATCCAGCCTTTTATTTTTTCTTTTTTCTACATCCTCTTCACCCACTTTTTCACTTGCTCATACTTTCTTCATATTCCCTTTATATTTGTCACACTTGGGGTTCCACAGATAACTGTATATATCATAAAATAGTCACAGGAAACTCTAGCCAGGTTGTTTACATCAGGCAAAGTTTAAAACCTAAGAGAAAATTTTTTCAGTTAATGAAATTAGTCTGTTAAACTCACATTTTTACAGAGATGAGAAGCAAGAAAGCATGTTATGAATATATTAAATGTAGTTTTTGTTTTCTGGTCACAGATTTCTTTGTTCCTTCTCCACTCCCGCTGCTATGTTTTGACTACCTTCCAGTCTAGGGGCTCGTGGTACCTATTGCCCTGCTGATCCTGAAACACTGGAAAAGCACCCATGGTGTATGGTACTTCTCTCTATACCTTGAGGCAGAAACTCCTGCCTGATCTTTCAGTCCCTGTTCTAAGCTGTTTTTTATTCAGGTTATAAGGTGGGGGTGTATCCTGATGCCCGTCCAGCAGTTTCTTGGGTGGCTCTGGTGCCGAGGGCTTCAAGGACGTTAGACGGAGACGTCCAAAATGGCTTGCCGGTTCTCCCACATTCTCCTCTGACTCCTGCTTTGCACTCTCCTCCCCCTCTGACTCACTCACTTTCAGTTCTATATCTTGTTCCCTGTAGACACTGCTCTTTTGTTCTCTGCAAACACTGCTCTGCTGGGAGTGTTCCTCCTTAACTTGCTCCAAAACAGATTGTCTCTTCTGCAAACATCTTTGAAATACACCAGACTCATTCTCTAAACAAGTCAAAATAAGTATCCAAATACCCATTACTCCCGGAGGCAATGTACCGCTGGTATCAGCCGCTGTGACATCTTTCCCCAGTTTAGTCCATGCGGCAACAGTAAGATGACCAGACACCAAAAACCAGGGGGCCACTTTCTCTACCGCCAAGAGGAAGCGTTCCAGCGTGGCCTGCTTTATACCAATGCCATGCTGCTTAAACAAACTTTTACAGGCTGCCTGTAGCTGCCGAGTGGAGGGCTGGTTCCCCATTCTTACTTTCTCTTTTGAGTACCGAAGTATGTCACCTCTTATCAAGGGTAAGGAGCTCTGGGCGTCCCCAGAGTCTTCTAATTCTTCTCAGGCGTCCCTGAGAGCTTTCTCACTGCTTACCTTCCTGGCTCTACTGGCCTATATACTGGGCTCTACTGGCCTAGACCACCCGTTCCCAACGGGCTGATTGCCCCTCCCAGGGGACCTTACCGGTACTAGTTTTGCCGGTGTTGGGCTCGAAGCTGAGGTTCGGAGGGACGGCTCCCCGTGCGGGCCACCAGATGTCGCTGCCTAACTGTCTGCCCGCAGAAAGAAGACAGGACACATGGATACGAGCCACCTTGCAAGTTGCTTGCTTTATTCTTCTCTTGCTTCTTTTTTGTACACCTACTCCTACTCCTACTGCTACTGCCGGCTGCTACTGCTACTCCTACTCCACTCTCTGGCTTCCTGGCACTCGCTCACTTTTACACCCCAGGTCCCTCCAATCCTCTAATGCCACGCACTCCTGAGATGGAGATTCACAATAGGCTAGTGGGAAATCACTGCCCACAGGCATGCGTCATGAAAGCCCTGGGTCTGGTAAACAAGGGTGTGGAATAAGGAGGGGCTCCGGCCTTGGGCGCCATCTTGGGCCGGACGCTCCGCTCCCCACAGCTGGTGAACCCAGGATCAGCAGGTCAGGGAGCAGGACTCTCAAGTGCTGACTGTAAGGACTGATGAGTCCAACAGCTGCTAGCTCAAGTCCCGGAACCAGACGCTGGAAGAAGAGAGCAGGAGCTCCTGGCCACGTGAGTGACCACCTGCTGTAGTGAAAAGTTGCAAGATGAGAGCCGAGGAGCAGGGAGCCATCACAAACCCTGCCCTGCCACTTAATACAGCAGCCAAATATGTAGTAGCCAAGTTGACATAATCCTGACCACCACAGTCCACCCCTTGTCAACTTGGCATCTGCACACATCTCACCTTACCATGCACAGTCTCTGAAGGGGTACAGTTACAAAGTCATGCTTATGTCAACATGATATAACTAACACATGTACATCTGAAAATGCATTAACCCATTTACATCTTATGTTTCATAAGTAAACAAAATATCCAATACACACATACAAAGCAGGAATACTTATAGCAATTACAGTCCTCATTTCTGCAACTGGTCTCATGGCCATAACTGACATTTAGAACCACCTTCTTCTACAACCAATTCTGCATTCCCTTTGCCCTTAGCAAGCACCTCAATTGGTTGTGGTTCCTTCCTGGTGAGGTGACCCGAACCTTCATTCCTGAAGGGTCTGGGCTATTATCACTCATTTTGGAGTTGGGTTGCTGTAGTTTTCCATT
Source organism: Heterohyrax brucei (assembly GCA_028571685.1). Lineage (NCBI taxonomy): Eukaryota > Metazoa > Chordata > Mammalia > Hyracoidea > Procaviidae > Heterohyrax > Heterohyrax brucei. The sequence goes on from CM053150.1 coordinate 137,120,023, forward strand.
GATCTTAATCACAGGACATGGTAGTACTAGGAGGCGTCCTGAAGGATCTCCTGTATTCCAAACATACTCTTCTTTACTTCCGTTATGTAATCTGAATCCAATTTCATCTTCATAGTCAGGATCAGTCACACCGGCCAGTGTTGTAACTCCCTTCTTTGTCTGTTGATCCAGAGGTACAAGGAGCCCAAAATGGCCTGGTGGCAATTTTAGCTTCCAGTTCAGTGGAATCGTTGATGTGTCTCCAGGAGGCAGCATTCCTCCCTTCGGAACGAAGACATTTAATCCTGCAGAACGTAAAGTCATGGGGACAGGAAGCAAAAATCTTGCAAGTGGGTCACTAGGGGTAACAGTGAGTGGTGCCACTCCCATTTCCACCCCTTGATTCCTGGACCCATGAATCCTGGCAATAGGAGAAACAGCACCATATATTGGATGCTGGTTTAGAGCATACACAGCCTCCTGGAAAACACTTCCCCAACCCTGCAAGGTAGTTCCACCTAGCTGGCAGTGTAATTGTGTCTTCAGGAGACCATCCCATCATTGTATCAAGCCAGCTGCTTCAGGATGATGGGGAACATGGTAAGACCAGTGAATTCTGTGAGCATGGGCCCACTGCCGCACTTCATTTGCTGTGAAGTGAGTCCCTTGATCAGAGACAATGCTGTGTGGGATTCCATGATGGTGGATGAGGCATTCTGTAAGTCCATGGATGGTAGTTTTAGCAGAAGCCGGGTAGGTAAATCCATGTCTAGAGTAAGTATCTATCCCAGTAAGGACAAAACACTTTCCTTTCCATGATGGAAGCGGTCCAGTGTAATCAACTTGCCACCAGGTTGCCGGCTGATCACCTGAGGAACAGTGCCATATCGAGGACTCAGTGTTGGTCTCTGCTGCTGGCAGATTGGGCACTCAGCAGTGGCTGTAGCCAAGTCAGCCTTGGTGAGCGGGAGTCCATGTTGCTGGGCCCATGCATAACCACTGTCCCTGCCACCATGACCACTTTGTTCATGGGCCCACTGAGCAATGACAGAGGTAGCCAGAGAAAAAGGATGATTGGTTCCCACAGAACGGGCCATCCTATCCACTTGATTGTTAAGTTCATCCTCTGCTGAGGTTACTCTTTGATGAGCATTCACATGAGACACAAATATTTTCACTTCTTTGGCCCATTCAGAGAGGTCTATCTACATACCTCTCCCCCATAAATCCTTGTCTCCAATCTTCCAGTCATGTTCCTTCCAAGTCCCTGACTAACTGGCCAAGCCACTGGCCACAGCCCATGAATCGGTATACGGCCGCACATCTGGCCACCTCTCCTTCCAAGCAAAGTGAACAACCATATGCACTGCTCGAAGTTCTGCCCACTGGGAGGATTTGCTTTCACCACTGTCCTTGAGGGAGGTCCCAGAAAGGGGCTGTAGTGCTTCTGCTGTCCACTTTCGAGTGGTGCCAGCATATCGTGCAGAACCATCTATAAACCAAGCACGAGTTTTCTCTACCTCAGTCAGCTGGTCACAAACTGGGAGACAGGAGGTAATGTTACAGGAGTGGAGACCATGGACATTTGGGCCACTTCCTCATGCAATTTACTTGTGCCTTCAGGTCCTGCATGGGCCCGATCTCGTATATACCACTTCCATTTAATGATGAAGTACTGCTGTGCTCGTCCAACTTTATGACTCTGTGGGTCAGACAATACCCAGTTCATGATAGGAAGCTCAGGACGCATGGTGACCTGGTGTCCCATGGTTAAGTGTTCACTCTCTACTAAGGCCCAGTAGCAAGCCAAAAGTTGTTTTTCAAAAGGAGAGTAGTTATCTGCAGAGGATGGCAGAGCTTTGCTCCAGAATCCTAAAGGTCTGTGCTGTGATTCGCCAATAGGGGTCTGCCAAAGACTCCAAACAGCATCTTTATCTGCCACTGACACCTCAAGCACTATTGGATCAGCTGGATCGTATGGCCCAAGTGGCAGGGCAGCCTGCACAGCAGCCTGAACCTGTTGCAAAGCCTTCTTCTGTTCTGGGCCCCACTCAAAAGTAGCAGCCTTTCTAGTCACATGAGAAATAGGCCGAAGTAACACACCCAAATGAGGAATATGTTGTCTCCAAAAATCCAAAGAGACGCACTAGGCGCTGTGCCTCTTTTTTAGTTGTCAGAGCAGCCAGGTGCAATAACTTATCCTGGATATCGTGACATGCCCCACACCACTGGACCCCTAGGAATTTCACTGAGTTGGAAGGTGCCTGAATTTTTGTGGGATTAATTTCCCACCCTCTCGCACGCAAATGTTTAACTAATAAGTCCAGAGTCACTGATATTTCTTCCTTACTAGGTCCAATCAGCATAATGTCATCTATATAATGGACCAGTGTCACATCTTGTGGAAGAGAGAAGCAATCAAAGTCCCTGCGGACTAAATTATGACATAGGGCTGAGACAGGTGAGTGAAAGTGTATTATTGGCCTCGCCAGGTGAATGCAAACTGCTTGTGGTGGTCCTTGGAAACAAGTATGGAGAAGAAAGCATTAGCCAGATCAATAGCTGCATATCAAGTACCAGGAGATGTATTAATTTGCTCAAGCAGTGAAATTACATCTGGAACAGCAGCTGCAATGGGGGTTACCACCTCGTTAAGTTTGCGATAACCTACTGTCATTCTCCAAGATCCATCCATTTTTCGCACAGGCCAAATGGGCGAATTGAATGGGGATGTGGTGGGAATCACCACCCCTGCGTCCTTCAAGTCCTTAATGGTGGCAATAATTTCAGCAATCCCTCCAGGAATACGGTATTGCTTTTGGTTCACTATTTTCCTAGGCAGTGGCAGTTCTAGCGGCTTCCATTTGGCTCTTCCCACCATAATAGCTCTCACTCCACTTGTCAGGAATCCAATGTGAGAGTTCTGCCAATTGCTGAGTGATCTATTCCAATTATGCATTCTGGAACTGGGGAAATCACTACAGGATGGGTTTGGGGACCCACTGGACCCACTGTGAGATGAACATGAGCCAAGACTCCATCAATAACCTGACCTCCATATGCTCCCACTCTGACTGGTGGGCCACAGTGATGTTTTGGGTCTCCTGGAATTAGTGTCAGTTCAGAGCCAGTATCCAGTAGTCCCCGAAAAGTCTGATTATTTCCTTTTTCCCAGTGAACAGTCACTCTCGTAAAATGCCATAGATCCCTTTGGGGAAGGGCAGGAGAAAGATTAACAGTATAAATTTTTGGCAGGGTATCAGAATTCTTCCTCAAAGGGACCTGGCCTCCCCTTCATTCAAGGGGTTGTGGGTCCTTAAACTCGCTCAAGTCTGAAAATTGATTGAGGGACCACGACTCTCTCTTCTAGCAATTTGAGTTAGACTGCTGTTCATCTGACCTAGAATTCATCCTTTCACACATATCAAGTAAATATAGGCTGATCATCTATTGCACTGCTAGGGACACCATGACTAAGGAGCCAGTTCCACATGTCCACACGAGTCAGATTATTACGATTACTACTTTGCTTCTGCTGTCCATTACTGTAAGCACGCCAACCTCGTGTTTGTTGACTGAGTGCAGCCACTTGACCCCTACCACCACAGGATCCAGTCAGCCACATTGTAATTAGGTGTCTTAATTTAGCTAGGGCAGCTCCCACTGTCATATCTGATTTACATAAAATGGCAATCATAACAGTCTTCAAGGATCCCGGAGCTCCCTTCACAAATTGGTTTCTTACAGTTATGATAAAAGTTGTGTCCTCTGGGCATGCTATGTGTGGATTTGAACGCCTAACCGAATAAATCCACTCTAGCATGCCAATTTCCCTAAGCCTTTGGATACCCTCTTCTACAATACCCCAAGACAAGTCTGGCAATTCAACTTGATTTAATGTAGGCCACCGCATCAGCTATGCTTCAGCAATCCAGTCGAACAAACTATTAAGTCCTTTCCTAACTTCTCAAGCTGAAACATTGAATGAAGAATCTGTGCTCAGTGGACCCAGGTCAAGAAATTCAGACTGATCCAGCTTTATGTTCCTTGCACCATTATCCCACACCCTTAACAGCCATTCCCAAGCATATTCCCCTGGTTTCTGTTTGTACGTGTTAGAAAAGTCAAGTAGTTCCTTTGGAGTATGGCGTATCTCCTTCTGGGTCACACTTTGTACTTTACCTTTTGGAGCCTTCTTGGACTTAAGTCTAGTTACAAGTCTAGAAGCCCAAATCGGCAGTGCCAAACTGTTTTTAGAATCTTCAGCATGCTCTGGTAAAGCATCTGCCTTAGGCCATGCCCCAGGCAATGGCTCTGGCAGGCGCTCTTCAACGGCAGAAGGGCTACAGCTAATCTCATTAAATTGGAGTGGAGGGGATAATGGCTTTACTGGGCGGGGCGGTTTCGCAGACAAAGGCGAAGTAATCCCTTCACATGGGTGTGGTTCAGCTGACAGGAGTGATTTACTGGAAGTGAGGGGCTCAGCGTCCCCAGCTTCCATATCATCCTCCCATATGTCTCCATCCCAAGTTTCAGGGTCCCATTTTTTCCCAATCAATGCCCTCACTTTAATTTCAGATACTTCTCGAGATTGGCAATTTGTTAGGGTCTGCAATTTTCAAGATGCGACACTGTTACTTTAAAGGTTAAATTTTATTAAAAAATATGCCCAATAGGAAAAATACTGGTGCACCAGGGACGCACCCCAAGCTACACAGAGCAGGGGGCGACCACGAGTTTCCTCAGCACCCAGTATTTAAGTCGTGAGATTGCAAAGCAGGGAGGGTGAACTGACCTTTACATTGATTGGTTAACTCCTATTAGTTGTAAAATGTGGTCAAAGTCTAGGGGTCACTTGCAGGCTGTCACTTGCAAGGTTGCCCCCAGGCTTGTCTTGTGACAGTGTTTTGTAAGACAAAGGTAAGATTATTCTATATTTTCTGCTATTAAGTTGTTTCCTGGGGCTGTCTTTAATACCTCGAATTTTTACCGTGCCCTTCCTCATTTTAACAAATTGAGCTGGCATTGCAATTCCGCCACTCTAACGACAAGCATCTGGGTTTGGCTTTCAGCAGTATCGGCTCTGCTATTACAGGTAATGAGGTTTTCTTTTAAAGCACAAGCAGAAGCTTTGAGGTGTTTTACACGACATGAGAGCTTTGATTCCAAGGCCCTGAGCTCATCTTTTTCCTTCACCATCTTATCTAATGCAAGTAGGACCAGCCAACCAACTTCCTTATACTGTTCATCCGCACATAATTTCGAAAAGTTATCACACATGTTTTCACCCTGAGGATCACCTTTCACCAATATCTGATCTATTGGTGGGGCTATTTTGCGGATGTGTACCGCCACCTCAGCCCACGGACTAGCAGGGCACTTTTTACCGATAGGAGCAGAGCTAGTAACAGTGTTACTATTAGCCAGACTCAAGAACCACTTGAAAGGATTCATTTTTACAATTTTGTGTCCCTAGAACCACTCCTGGTACCAAATTGTCTTAGGCTGGGTTTTCTAGGGAAACAAAACCAGTAACACGTGTAGGTACAAGGAAAGATTTATAATATATATGTAGATAGATAGGTAGACACAAATATAGGAAACAGCTCATGTAATCACAGAAGCTGAATGTCCCAAACTCTGGCAAGACTCACGTAGCCACGGAAGCTGAGGAACCCAAGGTCAGCAAGTCAGAGACCAGAGTTCTAGATCACCAGTTGTGTAGGTCAGTGGATCCCAAGCTGGTGGCAAGACGAAGCGACAGAGGCTGGCAAAACCAGGATCAGCAGTCAGGGAGCAGGAGCGGGCAGAGGCTGGCGAACCCAGGATCGGCAGGTCAGGGAGCAGGACTCTCAAGTGCCGACTGTAAGGATTGAAGAGTCCAACAGCTGCTAGCTCAAGTCCCAGAACCAGACTCTGGAAGAAGAGAGCAGGAGCTCCTGGCCACGTGAGCGACCAGCCGCTGTAGTGAAAGGTGACGAGATGAGAGCCAAGGGTCAGGGAGCCACCACAAACCCCGCCCTGCCACTTAATACAGCAGCCAAATATGTAGTAGCCAAGTTGACATAATCCTGACCACCACACTAACTAATTAGGACTCTGGATGCTGTGACCTGCAGTGCATCCTTGAATATATATCGGATCTTATCGACTTTCTCTAGGTGCAGTTGTCTTAAAAACAGCTTTTCTTCTGAGAGAGGCCCTGTCCAGTGTGGCAGCCAGTCCAAGTCGGACCCTCAAGTGTGGCTGACTCCACCTCTCAGCTGACTAAGATGGTGTGCTACATGTGCTGCCTCTCCTGTGCTGTACCAGCAGAATCTATAGCACAACTCAGAAAAGGAAAGGGCAAAGGCACTGGAGTCTTTGGCCACCAGCTGCCTTTACAGTCTCTCCTCAGCAAGTAATGCTGTCTACTTAGGCACTGCAGCTCAGCCTGGCAGCCAGCCCCAGCCAGGTTCTTAGGCTCAGCACCTCCAGTCCCAGTCTCCTGGTTGACAAAGTGGCGTCCGTACCTGTTAGCCTTTCTGCCATGTGCAAGCAGAAGCAGGACACCTTGTGTTGCCTTCTCACCTCTGACAAAGGTAGTTTTTCCCTTCCTTTTACCCAATCCGATCTCACAACCCTCCGCCCGATCTTGGAGCTCCCAAGCGTCTACTCTGCTCTGTTCAATTGTTTTTCTAGGCCTTATTTCTCAGTGAGAATCAAGAATACCTGTGACCAGTCTGCCATCTTGGCCCTGCCCCCTCTATTCCTTTTTTCAATACACTTAGTTTGTTTTATGTGTTTTGGAGCCCTATCATTCCATATGTAAGTATTTAATGTGTATGTGCTCCTGAGGCATTGGCCCTTTAATCATTATATATTGTCCTTTCTTATCCAATGTGGTGTATTTTACTTTAAAGTCCATTTTGTTAGAAATTAATAATGACACTCGTGCTTTTTTAAAAAAATGTTTTTGGCTTGATATATTTTTTCCATTGAATTTTAGTTTGTTTGAATCTTTAAGTCTAAGGCATGTCTCTCATAGGCAGCATATAGTGGGATCATGTATTTTGATCCAATCTGTCATTCTCTGGGTCTTTACTGGTGCATTTAATCCATTTACATTTAACATAATTCTTGATAGGGATGAATTTAGTACTGTCATTTTGATGCCTTTTTGTTCCCTAGTTTTCTCTGCTGAGCTGTTTTTCTTTTTGTGTTTTCTTTTCATCTTTTTCAATGTTGCTTATTTTGTATTTCCCGTGACTTCATGTTTTTCTCATTTTTTTTTTTATTTTGCTGTGTAGGACTGTTAATTTCTTTTATGGTTCCTGTAATATTTATTCCTATTTTTCTAAATTTAAACTAGTCTTTAATTTCGTTATACTGCCTTCACTTCCTCTCCATATGAAAGATCTATGACTGTATACTTTAAGTCCCTTTTTTGTTATAATGTTGTCATCTTTTCCATAATGACGTCTCTGTTTCCTATTTTCAGTGTTTTGCCTTTTTGATTTATTTTTATTTCCCTATCTGGCTTGATATTCAGTTGTCTCTTCTGCATTCTAGTATTGAGTTGTTAACTGATGTTAGGGAATTTCTAACCAAAGGACTCCTTTTACTATTTCTTGAAATTTTTGTTTCGTTTTTCCAAATTCCCTAAATTTCTGTTTATTTGGAAATTTCCTAATTTCTCTATCAGATTTAAGAGACAGCTTTGCTGGCTATATAATTCTTGATGGACAATCCTTTTCCTTTAAGACTTTGTATTCTATATACTATCCCATTGCCTTCTTGCTGCAAAGTTTCTGTTGAGTAGACCAAGCTTATTTTTATTGACTCTCCTTTGTAGGTTTTTATTTCTATTTATCTCTATCCAGTTTTACAACTGTCTCCTTATCTTTAGTTCTCACAAGTCTGGCATGTTATGCCTTGGTTCTTTCTTTTGGGATCTACTTTGTGTGGAGTTTGATGAGCATCTTGGATACGGATTGCCTCATTTTTCACAATATTATGGAAGTTTTCTGTCAACAAATCTTTGACAATTCTCTCTGTATTTTCTGTTATCTCTCCCCGTTCTGGTACTCTAGCTACTCATAGATTATTCCTCTTGATAGAGTCTCATGTAATTCTTAGTTTCTTGATTTTTAAAGTTTCTTTTCTCTGAGTTTTCCTCAAATATGTTGGTTTCACATGCTTTGTCTTCAGTTTCACTAATCCTGGCTTCCATTGCCTCAGTTCTGCTCCTCTGATTTTCTATTGAGTTGTCTAATTCTGTGATTTTATTATTAATCTTCAGAATTTCAGAATGCTGTTTCTGTATGCTCTTTTGCAGCCTGTCCGATTTGTCACTATGCTCTGCCACATTTTACCTGATCTCCTCAAGAGATCTAAATATTAATCTTCTGCATTCTACCTCTGATAATTCTAGGAAGTTTTATTCATCTGGAATGTTTCTCAATTCTTTGTTTCAGGAGGTTTCTGAAGCCATCGCTGTCTGCTGCTTTAAGTGATTTGATATTGGCAGTTGTTCCTGAGCCATCAGACAGTGGTCATACTTATTTATTTTATATTTGCTTTCTGTGCTCTAGCTTCTTGTTTTGTTCTGTTTTGAATTGCCGAAGTAGGCTGGTCATATGATCTAGTTTCATTATTGGCACTTTTGAAGCCCTAACCTCCTGTTACCAGTTGATTAGAGCTGTTACTGGGCATGTGGTCCCAGGAGCTCATTTACCTTTCTTATATAGATCCAGCTCACATGTCTGGATAGTTAGTCAGCATGTCTGTAGTGCAGGTTCTCCCCTACAGTACTAGATGGGCAGGGCTGATTGGTACAGGCACAGGTATCTGGCTGCATGGGCTGAGAAAGGCAGACGGCTGGTAGCCATTCCTGAGTGTCTGTGAGGTAGTTGTGTCCCCTCAGGCCTGATCCTAGGTGAAAGAACCATTTCTGTCCTGAATTTCCCAGCTCAAAGGAGTCAGCAGATTTTTCCCCTTGCCCCTGTTTGTTAAATTGCTCCTCCTCTCCTTAAGGAGTCCCACTTGTGGCTCAGGTAGTGATGTCTGGAGCTAGGTGTAGTATGGATAAGGGAGGAGGAAGCATTGGAAAAGGGAGAGAGGTTTACCTAGAAGGAAAGTTTTAGATCTGTGCAAAGTAGGTTAGACATAAGCCACTTTACTTTTGATGAATGAATGCCACTTTTCACTGATTCTAGAGGTGGTAATGTACTCTCTACTGCTCAGTCTCTCCTGCTGAGAAAGACACGCTCTGAACATCATTGCTCTGTTCAGCTCACTGGCTACAGCCTATTCCTGGTAGGTGAGGTCAGGCTAGTCCTAGATGCTTCTGGACCTACTCATCTTTCATTGTTTCTTAGTCCAAATTCTCAACTTTCACTTTGATGTTCAGGGCTCCTAAAATGTCATACATAATTGATTCATTTGTTCTTTTGGGTCTTTGTTGTTAGACAGATCACAGGAAGTATCCGACTTTTCCACCATCTTGGTCACCTCCCTCTAAAGTTTGGTTCTTAGGGCTCAGTGGGGAATCTTTTGCCAAAAATTATGTCTGTTTGAAAAATTACTATTTTTAGTTTTCTCATTTTGTGGCTTTCAGTAGCTTTTGCATTGTAATCATTGCAAGCAAATTACATAGCAACGAATCATAGGAGAATCCTAATCAACTAAATTTACTTGCAGAGGATTTGTGTCAGTCATGGGAAAGGAAAAGTATAGATCTGTGATTGATTCAATTGTGTCTTCCTAAAAATGTATACATTGGCTGGTTTAGGCCATGATTTCCATGAGTGTGTGATTGTTCACTGTTTGATGACATTTTCCTGTGTGTTGTAAATTCTATCACCAGGATTAAATAAAATGAATTAACTGCAGTTATATTGATGAGGTTTACAAGACTGGATAGTGTCCTAAGCGAGTCTCTTTTGAGATAGAAAAGAGAGAAGACAATGAAGAGACCCAGGAACCTCATACCACCAAGTAAGTAGTGCCAGGAGCAGATTGCATCCTTTGGACCTGAGGTTTCTATGCTGCGATGCTCCCAGATCAAGAGATGACTAATGATGTGGATCTTCCTCCAACTTTACAGAGAGAGAAAGCCTTCACCTGAAGCTGCTGCCTTGAATTTGGACTTGTAACTTACCAGATTTGTGATAAAATATATTTCTCTTTGTTAAAGCCATCCTTTTGTGGTATTTCTGCTACAGAAGCACTAGATGACAAGACAAAGTCCAAAGTAGAGAGAAAAGAAAAGAAGAAATACTAAAATAACTCAGACATAGAAAAGTTAATTATGCAACATTTAATACATGAGTCAAAAAGTGTTCAAAACAGTAAAAGAGAATGTATAAAAATTGACAGTGTAATGCATAAAATCTCATTACCCCAGAAATCACAGGATTTCAGGTACTTAATCTGCACTCTGTGCTGTCATAGGTGTTTTACCTCCCCTAGTAACTCATATAATCAGGCTGGTGATTCAGTGAGGAAACACTGATGTTAGATTGATTAGGAAAACAAGAAGATGGAATCAAAAGGCCTCACTGGGAGTATTAAATATGAGATATGGTAGTTAATTATTTTTTTATTCCTAATGGGTACAAAGTAAAAGGGAATGGGCTGAGCTGATGTTTGAGAGAAAGGCTTATTGCTCATGTGTATTCGAGACCTGACATTAGTTGGGAAGATTATAAAGTTTCTTTGCTGTATTTCTGTGCAGGAAAGAGTCTTCTCTACTGATCAGTGTGGTTCATTCTGCTCTTTCAAGGGACTAACTCAGAAACTCTAGGAATCTTCCAAGGAGCATCACACAAACATTAGTCCTTTTCCTTCCCAACCAATGGCTGAAATTGTTAGATTTCACAGTTGTAGATTTAGGTTTACATTTATAGAGAAAATAGTTCCTTATAAACAAAGATAATTCAACCTAACTTCATAACAAAGCTTGTGTGGAGCAAGGATGTGTTATATATATATGCCAGTATTGGGGGCTGGTCTGAGGATCCTTCCCCTGGCTGACAATAGACCTCGGCTGTCTCTTGCCCACAATTTGTGTTGATGCCATGTTATGTGGGCACTGGGAAAGGGGAACAATCACTCTCCTGGTCCCAAGAGAGAACGCAGAGTAGGAATCAACTGGCCTTGGTTCCCTAGTGGGTCACGGATGATGGCAATGAGTAACTGGCCTTCGGGACTGCCAGTAGGGATACATCATAGACCTTAGGCTGATGGTTCAGTTCCGTTATGTAGCTGATGTGGCCTTGCACCAGCTTTCTCTGAATTTCTCTTCCCCTCTTAATGCAGGGCCTTCTCACCAGCTCTATCCTATGGCCTCTGAATGATGATTACCAAAGTCAGCACAGTCTGAAGCTATTCCTGACTAAGTACCCGAAAGACAACCATTGGATGATACAAAATCGGAATCTGTGGTCTAAATGTTAGTTGAAATGATGGTTGCACCACGATATTTAAAATTGCTGAAACTCACTAAACTGTGAATTGAAATGGGTAGGTTTCATTGCATGGCAATGCTTCAAAGAAACTGAGTTGCAATTGAAAAAAATTTTTTAACTGCATTGGTGCCTGATTTGTAACAGTAAAAGACTGCAGGATTTAAGATCCTTGTAAGTCCTTTATCACATGCAGAATGCCTTCCTTTCCACAAACCTGAAAATGAGTGTTGGCTGCATTAAGGTGTAATTGAACAGTTTGCTGGGGGGGGGGAAGAAATAGGAAAGAGACCATAGAAAGGCTGGATTGAAGGACAGCCAGAGCAGAGTCTCCAACTCTGTCACTTGCTGGCTGTGTGATGAACAGTAAGATATCCATAATCAAATTTGATTTGGAAAGCCCTTGCAAGGGAAGAAATAGTGTATGACATATACTGTCCAAGAATAGGGCCTAAATGAAGATTTGTACTATTTCTTCTGTGAGCATGTTTAACCAGGGAAGGCTGGAGTGGTCAGGAGAAGGTTCTGTAAAGCTGCTGGACAAGCTCACACCTGGATGAATAAAGGGGTCAAGGAAATCACTGGTGTTATCCATTTCTATTCCTGAGATTGTGCCCAGCTTCACCTTTGCTTTACCCTGTCACATCCCCTTTGCTGTGCACTGCATGTCACTATTCTAGTATTCTTATTCATTGTTGACTGTGCTTTCCTAAAGTAGGAAGAGTATCTTTGTCTTCACCTGGACTAAGACATGAACATAAAACAATAGTAAGGTTAACATTTGCTGAATATGTTTCACGTGCAGTATTGCTCAGTGCTTGTTACAGATACAGTTAAGTCAATACTATATCATTATTTAGAGGCCATTCCCATTGTATATATGGGGCATAATTCATCCAGGGTCACAGAGTCAGTAAGAGGAAGCCAAATTAGTTCCAAAAGAAAAACCAAACATATGCTTTTGAGTCACTTCTGACTCATGATGACAACAGAGCTGTGTGATGAAGGGTATTCAGTGGTTGAATTTACAAAGGAGATCACCAAGCGATTGTTCCTAGGATACTCTCCATGGACTCATACCACCAGCCTTTCACTCACCAGCCAGGACCTTAATCCTTTGTGTTGGGGACTTAAAAAGTCTTAAATGTTATAATCTATCTTTTACTGTTACAAATCAGGCACTGATATGATTAAAAAAAGTGTTTTCTATTGAAATTCAGTTTCTCTGAGGTATTTCCATGCAATGAAACTCAGCCATTTCAATTCACAGTTCAGTGAGCTTCATCGGTCTTATATAGTGTGGTGTAACCATCATTTCAACCAACATTTAGACCATAGATTCAGAGTCTCCATCATCCCATGGTTGTCTTTTAAGTGCTTAGTCAGAAATAGCTTCAGACTCTGCTGATTTGGCAGCTACCATTTGGAAGTCATGGGATAGATCTGGTGAGAAGGCACTGTGGACTTCTTCCATTTGTGAACATGAAGGACTGGCATTTGCCTATGTGGCGAGACTGCTTTACCCATGGTCTTATTAAAAGTAATCTACTTGTTGGTGATGAATTCTGTAATACTGAGAAAAGTGGCTTCATCCAGAGAACACATCTGTCCTATCTATCCCACTAAACTGTGATTCTCTTGTCTCTGCCTTCTTGACCCTTCTGTACCCTTGACCACATCCAGGGCACAGCTGAGCATGCTTCACTGTTCTTCATCATGGGAGGAATTGATTCTTTAGTGAAAATTCTCAATGTATCTCAGGACATACACCTGAAAAAAAAAAAAGTTTCCAGATCTTCAAGTGTTGTTCAGCATCAGACCTGTCAGCTAATTTCTTCATGCAGTTGTGGGTTGGTATTTTCATTCTTAGTCAAAATCCTATTCTACTCTTCCAAATCTCAGGATCTATGTCTTACCACTTGCAAGTTATATAAAATAGAGAAAAACAAACACGTAAGAACTCAAGAATACCAACTATGTGTGCATAATTTACATATTGCAAACACCGACTCCAAATAAACAAAACAATTTTGGAAAAGAACAAAGTATGAAACTCGTACTTCAAGGTTTTAAATAGCTTCACAAACATGCAGTAGTAGACAAAACAGTCTGATACTGGCATGAGGGTGGACATAGAGACCAAGTAATAGAATTGAGGGCCCAGAAATGAATTAATATGTATTTGCTCAGTTTGTTTCAACAATGATGCCAAATCAATTCAATGCAGAAATAGTGTCTTCCACAAATGATGCTGGGACAACTGAGTCTTTGCATGAAAAGCATGAAGTTGGACACAAATTCCACACTATACAAAAAGATGAACTCTAAATCGATTGATGACCTCATCGTAAGAACCTAAACCCTAAAATCCTTAAAAGTAAACATCAACCTGACAGAGAAGGTAAAAAGTGTGGAGTAGAACTTTAATTCTAGTAAAAAGACCAAACTTACTGGTCTCAGTGAGACTGGAGGAATCCTCAAAGCCATGGTTCCTGGACACTCTGTTAACCTTGAATTGAAACCACTCCTGAAGCTCACTCTTCAGACAAAAATTAGACTGGACTATAAAATATAGAAAAATACTAAAAAAGAGGGTGCTTCTTAGTTCAATCAGTTACATGAGACCAAACAGGCTACTCTTATCCAGGGGCTAGGTAGGAACTGGTTGGATGGACACAGGAAAGCTGGGGTGGAAAATACAAGCATGCTGTCATATTATTGGGATGGCAACTAGCGCTGCATAACAATGTGCGTATAAATTTTTGTATAAGAAATTAACTTCAACTGTAAACTTTCACCTAAAGCACAATCAAAATGAGAGAATACAACCATGAGTTTATTGACAATAGTACTTGCAAAAGATTTGCTTGAGATAATCAGTATTTTGAACATAGTAAATAAGTTTATGTGATTAAGTTAATAAATATAACTGATTAATTATTAAAAAGGAAGTAAATATTAGGTAAAATTTCAGTATTTTTGCCACATATTTGTAGAAATGACATGTGAAACAAAAGAAAGGTAAATTTCTCTTCATCAAAATTTAAATTTGTATATCATTGAGCACTATCAATAAAGAGAAGACAAGTACTGATTGTGAGAACATACTTGTAATCTCTACACTGCTTAAGGGTTTCATATTCAGAAATATAAAAAGTGCCTAGAACTAAACACAAAATCACAAACAACTCAACAAAAAAAAATGGGTAAAAGACTTAAACAGAAATTGTTCCAAAGAAAATAAATATACAGAGGTGGGGCTAAAATGGCAGACTAGCCACACATCTCCTTTTATCCATCTAACAACTAAGGACTTGAAAAACAACTGAATGGAACCAAAAGGACATTCTAGGAGCCCCAAGATCAGGTAGAAAATTGTGAGATCATACTGGATGACAGGAAGGAGAGAAACTACTTTTGTCAGAAGCAAAGTAATAATGCAGAGGATCCTGCTTCTGCTGGCATGAGTAGTGGAGTGAGAGCACAGGTGCAGAGGCCATCTTCATGGGTTGGCAGTCTAGGCCTGAGAGCATGACTGGGGCAGTTTGCCATGCTGAGCAGAAGCACCTTGGTGGAGTGTGTCTCTTTCAACTGAGCTGGCCTTACTATGGCCACAACTAGAAAACACAGCAGCCACTGGCAGCCTAGTGCAACAGCACCCTTCTGTCCTCCCTTTACTGAGCTACACTGGAGGCTAAATTCTCGTGCACTACCTGGGCTGGAAGTGGGACTTGGTATATGCATGCCCTGAGTTTTTCTTATGAACTAGCAGAGAAAAACAAAGGGACAGATAGAAGAAGAGTTCAGCTGGCTCTCTCTGAGCTGCAGATTGCTGCACCTACAGAGCCCCAGGCAAATTCCACCAGACTATCGCACACCAAGTGCTCATGAGCCTTTGAGGCTCAATCATTTCCTACATGATGATTTCTCTCCCTATCCCTGGCCTGTCCCATGTATCTTCTATGCTCCACACCAGAAACTAAACTCTGGTGTACTACCCAGGGCATAAGTGGGTCATTTTACTTGTGTGCCCTGAGTTTTTCTCCCAGACTTGGAGAGGGAAACAAAGGGAGGGAAAGAAGACAAGTTCCACTGGCTCCTCTGAGCTGCAAATTGCTGTACCTACAGGGCCACAGAAGAAGTTCACTGGAGCATTGCAAGCTAAGTGCTTGTCAGCTTTTGTAACTCAAACCTTTCCTGTGTACTGACTTCACTCCCTACACCTAGAATTTTCCCCCTCCCTTTTCTGCTTTACATCTGACTCTTAATTATAGAGCTCTACCTGGCCCAGAAGTAGGGCACTTTATGTGTGTGCCCTGATCTTGAACCTGGTGAGGGAAAAAAAGGGGGAATGTAAGAAGAGTTCCACCACATCCTTTGAGCCAGCAATTCTTGATACCTTTCTCAGTGCATTCATCAATTCAACCATCAGGTGACAGGGAATCAGAATTATTAAGGGTCCAAAACCCACTTTAGATCAAATGACTACACTACTTTGACAATCAAAGCCAAATTAAAATACACACACATGTATACATATATATGTGTTAGACTGCAATAACCTAACAAATAAGTCATAACAGCTTTCTAATGGCTAAGAGATAGTAATCAATGTATAATAATTTAAAGAAGTAGATAAAAAATTTCCCACATAAAGTCTTCCCACTAGAATACAAAAGAGTTATGTGTAAAGCCCTTCAAGAAATTAGGGTAGATGTTAGACAAAATGCAGACCAAAATGAAAAATTAAGCAAGCTACAAGAATTGCTACAGCACCAATGATCTGAAATTCAGCAGATTAACAATAAAATCACAGAGTTAGACAATTCAATAGAAAGTCAAAGGAGCAGGATCCAGGCAATAGAATGAAGAATCGGCAAGACTGAAGGAAAAGCAACTGACTTCACCATTTATGAGGAAAAATCAGATAAAAAAATTAAGAAAAATGAAAAATTATTGAGAGTTATGTGGAACTCTATCAAGAGAAATGATTTTTGATGATTGGAGTTCCAGAATGGGGAGGGATATCAGAGAATACAGACAGAATTGTTGAAGTTTTGTTGGCAGAAAAACTTTCCTGACGTCATGAAACACAAGAAGGTAACTATCCAAGATGCTCATTGAACTCTACAAAAGCTAGATTCCCAAAGACACCAACATGTATTATAATCAAACCTAACAAAATAAAAGATAAAGAAAGGCACTTAAAGGCAGCTAGGCTCAAACCAAAACTAATATACAAAGCAGTGTCCTTCGGACTGAACTCCAATTATTCAGCAGAAACCATGTTGGCAAGAAGGCAATAGGATGACATATAAACTTACAAAGCCTTGAAGGAAAACAGTCTCCAACCAAGAACTATATATCCTGTAAAATTGTCTCTAAAATATTGTGGCAACATTAGGACATTCCCAGATAAACAGAAGTTTAGAAAATTTGCAAAACCAATCCAGAATTACAAGAAACACTGAAGGATGTTCTTCAATTAGAAAATCAATAACATCTGACATATTCAAGACACAACATCAAGAGTCCTGTATGTTTAGGGAAGCTACAAAGTTAAAAAAAAGATAACAAATTAAAGTTAGGGAAACATATAACAGTACTAAAAAGAGGGACAAAGTAATGTATTCATTGACTTTTCAGATGGAGAGGAAATCAAGGTGATACAAAGAAGTTAAAGACTGGCTTCAAGTTAGAACATTAAGGGGTGATAGTAGGGTAGCCACAAGGCAAAATAACAATACTACACATCAAAGCAAGAAACAAAATCTAGAAGTCTCAACAGATTCAAAACCAATATTGAAAAAGATGAAAAGAAAACCCATAAAGAAAAATGACTCAGAATAGAATATTAAATGGAACAAGAAACTGTCAACAACACACACAAAAATGCACCAAAATGACAGCACTAAATTCATACCTATCAGTAATTACTCTGAATGTAAAAGTGTTAAATGCACCAATAAAGAAGCAGAGAGTAACAGGTTGGATTAAAAAAAAGATCCATCTATATGCTGCTTGCAAGAAACATACCTTAGGCTCAAAAATGTGAACAAACTAAAACTCAAAGGATGGAAAAATACGTACCAAGCTAAAAACATGCAAAGAGTAGGAGTAGCAATATTAATCTGAGATTAAATAGACTTTAAAGAAAAAATAGCCACCATCATGAACAAAGAAGGTCAATATTTATTGATTAAGGATTCAATAGCTTGGCATAACAGTATTAAATATTTACACACCCAACAACAGAGCTTCTAAATACATGGAATGAATGCTGACAATATTGAAAAATGAGATAGATTGGTGCACAGTAATAGGAGTAGAACTCAACATACCATTTTCAGTAATGGACAGAACATCCAGAAAGAAGCTCAGTAAAGATATAGAAGGTCTTATTGTGACAATCCACTCATCCTGATACACATATACAGAACTCTCCACCTAACAACAGACAAGTGCACTTCCTTTTCCAGTGCACATAGAACATTCTCCAGAATAGACCATGTGTTAGGACATAATGCAATTCTCAGCAAAATCCAAAGCACTGAAATATTACAAAGCATTTTCTCAGATCGTGAAGCCATAAAGGTTTAAATCAATAGCAGAAAAAACAGATTTGAATAAAACCTTTCTCAAAAGTGCTGAGTTACAGAAGAAACAAAAGAGGCAATAAAGAATTTATGGAATTAGGGGCAAAGCCAAGATGGCAGACTGGACACAAGTCTCCTCAATTCTCTCTGAGAACTAAGGCCTGGAATGATAGCTGAACACAGCAATGTCGACATCCAGAGAACCCTAGGATCTCACATAGAGTGGTCAGATATGACTAGGCACCAGTACTGGAGTAATTACCTCTCTTAAAGATCAGGCAGCAATGTGCTGAGTCTGGCCTCTGCTGACTCACTGTTTGGAGGACTGCAGGTACTGACACCTTCTTTGTTATTCAGGAGGTGGGGACTGTAAATAAGCTGGCTAGTATGCCAAACTGCAGTGCCTAGGTAAACAGTGAATAACGCAGCAGAGACTGCATGGAATAGTGACATATTGAGAGCTTGGCCGCTGACTGAGGGTGCTACTGATCCTCTATACTCTCTTTTGTGAGCTGCACCACAGATTCTGTTGTTTCACAGCAGGAAGGGCAGCTCAGCAGGGGCACCATCTTGGTTGGTTGGGAGGCAGAGTCCCCAAGCCAGGGGCCTTAGTTGCTGCTGATTCTTTAGTGGAGCAGCAGCCCTGGTCTGGCAAGGGCTTTTCCAGTAGAAAAGTGAGTTTGTGATGATTTGTGTCTAGACTTACAGGATGGGCCTGGCAGAGGATGTCAGGAAGGCCCTAAACATTCCCTACTCTGAATCACATCACAGCATTTGGAGGTGGCCTTTAAGGTGCTTTTGTTGACAGCCAGGAGAGGCCTGCCACACCTGAGGGCCTGACTGATGTCAGCAACTGTTGGACAGCTCCTTGCTTAGCAGTAAAGTACCTCTTTAAAATAAGGCAAACTGGAGAACTGACTGCTAAGAGCCCCAGCGGCATCTCCTCCACAATTCGGTGATCCACATCATAGCATCAGCTGAGAGCCCCCAGTGTTTCCGTAAGTAGGATGCCCTTCTTGCAAGCCAGGAGGCAGAGCCTGCCACCCCAGAGAGTCCTCCTGAGTTCATGCACTAGAGTACAAAGAGACAACTGGGGGCAACCTCCCCTCTTCGAACTATGCCTCAGCTCCAGTCAAGGTAACACCAGAGAAATTGAACAGCTTCTAGATGGCACATAGACAACAATCCATAGCTAACCATTTAAAAAGCAGTCCACCATGGCTCCAGAAAACTCTCAAAACAAAGAATCAAAAAACTTCCCAGATGAAGAAGCTTTTCTGAAATGATCAGAGGTTGAGTACAAAATAATTATGTATACAGCCCTTCTAGAGATTAAAGAAAATGCAGCAGAACAACATGAAAAATTAAACAAGCTATTTGAATTGATGGGACATCAACGATCTGAAATCCAGCAGATCAATAATAAGATGATGGAATTAGACAATTAGTCAAAAGCCAAAACAGCAGAATTGAGGAAGTGGAAGTCATAGTTAGTGAGCTGAGGATACAGCAACTGACACCAGCATTTATGAGGAGAAATCAGAGAAAAGAAATAAGAAAAATGAGGAAGCATTAAGAAAATGTGGGACTCTATTAAGAGGAGTAATCTGTGATTAACTGGAATTCCTGAACAGGGAAGGATAGCTGAAAATTCTGAGTATTGTCATAGAGTTGTTGACAGAAAACGTCCGTGAAATTATGAGAGAACATAGATTTCCAATGTGTATTAAATGCCACTAAAACTAGACCCTAAAAGAAAGAGATGAAGACGTATTATTATCAACCTTATAAAATGAAATATAAAGAGAGGCTCTTAAATGTAGCGAGGCTTAAAGCAAAGCTAACATTCAGAGGGAAGCCATGTACACTTCCATCTGACTTCTCAGAAGAAATGATGTTGGCAAGAAAGCAGTGGGATGACACATTCAAAGCCTTGATGAAGAAAAACTTCCAATCAAAAGTTACATATCCTGCAAAACTGTCTCTCAAATATGACAGTGAAATGAAGACATGTGCAGATAAACAGCAGCTTAGAGAATTTGTAAAGCCCAAATTAAAACTACAAGAAATACTCAAAGAAGTTCTTTACTCAGAAAAACAAAACCATTAAGTGTATACTTAAAAAGGCAGTGTAGGAATCCTACTCACTTAGGGAACTCAAAAAGCTCAATTGAAATTACAATATTAAAAGAAGGGAACCAGTGATCAGAACACGAACACTATGATATCATCACTCTAAAAAGAGGGATGTATTTCAGTAGTTATAACCTTTTCAGATGGAGAGGCAATTAAAAGATATGCAGAAATTAAAGTATGATTTAAACTTAGAATAACAGGGGATCATAGAGGTAGTCACAAAACAAAATGCAATATATCAAAACAAGAAACATAATACAGGAGTCTCAGCAAACACAAAACCAACACTGAAAAAGACGAAAAGTCAACCCATAAAGAAGAATGACCCAGGACAGAATATTAAGAACAACATAGAAAACATCAACAGCACAAAAATAAATACATCAAAATGATAGCACTAAACGCATACCTATCAATAATCACACTGAATATAAATGGAATGAATGCTCCAATAAAGAGACAGCAAGTGCCATCATGGATCAAAAGACATGATCCATCTATATGATGCTTACAAGAAACACATCTAAGACTCAAAGACATGAACTGAAAATCAAAGGATGGAAAAATGTATACCAAGTCAACAATATACAGAAGTGGCAATACTAATCTCAGATAAAATAGATTTTAATGTAAGTTCCATCATTGTGGACAAGGATGGTCACTATTTATTGATGAAAGGTTCAATATATAAGCAGTATATAACAATATTAAATATTTATGCACCCAATACCAGACCATCTAAATGCATCAAACACTGACAACATTGAAAAACGAGACAGATCACTCCACAATAATAGTTGGAGACTGTGACACTCCACTTTCAGTAATGGACGGATCATCCAGAAAAAAGTTCAGTAAAGACACAGAAGATCTTATTGTGACAATTAACCAATTAGACCTCATCAACATATACAGAACTTTTTACCCATCAGCAGATAAGTACATATTCTTCAATGCACATGGAACATAGACCACGTGTTAGACATAAAAAGGCTCAACAAAATCCAAACCACTGAATTATTGCAAAGCATCTTCTCAGACCATAAAGCTATAAAATGTTAAAACCATAGAAGAAAAAAATATAGTCAGAAATTCAAATTCATGGAGACTGAACAACACTTTGCTAAAAAATCAATGGGTTATAAAAGAAATCAAGGATGAAATACAGAAATTTATGGAATTAAATGAGAAGGAAAACATTCTACCAGAACGTATGGGATAAGCCAAAGCAGTGACTCAGAGGTCAATTTATCTCTATAAATGCACACATCCAGAATGAAGGGACCAAGCCAAACAACTGTGCAGCTTGAACAACTAGAAAAGAGAGGGACAAAGGAACCCCCCTGGGCACCAGAAGAAACCAGATAGTAAGGATCAGAGCATAACTAAATGACTTAGAGAGTAGAAGAACAATTGAAAATATTAACAAAACCAAAAGCTGTTTTTTTTTTAAAAGATCAACAAAATTGGTAAACAATTGGCTAAACTTACGAAAAAAACAAGAGAGGAAACAAATAACCCAAATAAGAAAAGAGATGAGAGATGTCACAACAGATTCAACAGAAATCAAAAGTATCATAGCAGAATACTATGAAAGACTGTATTCTAACAGATTTGAAAACTGAGAGGAAATGGACAAATTTCTAGATTCATATCACCTATCAAAGTTATCACAAGGATACACAGAATAACTTAATAAACTCATCACAAACAAGAGATTGAAAAAGTTATTAAAAAACTATCAGCCCAAAAAAGTCCTGGCCCACGTGGCATCATCAGAGAATTCTACCAAACTTTTAAAGAAAAGTTAACTCCAATGCTACTGAACCTATTTCACAGCATAGAAAGGGATGGAATACTCCAAAATTCATTCTATGAAGCCAGTATAATGCTGATATCCATCTACAAAAAATGAAACAAGACCCATTTCTCACACCTTACACAAAAACTCACTCAAAATGGATCAAAGACCTAAATGTGAAACCTAAAACGATAAAAATCATGTAAGAAAAAATAGGAACAATGAAACTTCTAATACATAGCTCAGACAAACTTCAAAATCTGACAAAGCATGATCAACAGCACAGAAAATAGATAAATGGGAAATACTAAGAATCGAACACTTGTACGTCAAAAAAAAATTATTAAAAGAGTTAAAAATCACCTACAGAATGGGAAAAACTACTTGCCAACTACATGTTGGACTGACACCTGATCTCCATAATCTACAAGACACTGAAAAATATCAACAAGAAAAAGATAAATAATCCAGTTAAGCAATGGGAAAAGCAGATGGGCAGACACTTTACTGAAGAGGATATCAAGGTAGCTGAAAGACATATGAGGAAATGCTCACAATCATTAGCTATTAGAAGAATCCAAATCAAAACTACAATGAGACACCATCTCACCTCAACAGAAACCCCACCACTGCTGTCAAGTTGGCCATAATCCGAAAAGCACAAAACAACAAATGCTAGAGAGCCTGTGGGGAGATTTGAACTCTTCTACACCACTGGTGGTATTGAAAAATGGTACAGCCTCTTTGGAAAGCAATCTAGCACTTCCTTAAAAAGCTGGAAATAGATACACCATTTGATCCAGTAATCTTACTGCTTGGAATTTATCCCACAGAAATAAAGGCTGTTGTACAAAGAGACACATGCACACAACTGTTTATTGCAGCACAGTCCACAGTGGCAAAAAGTAGAATCAACCTGGATGACCATCAACCAATGAATGGATAAACGAACTTTGGTACATATACTCTGTGGAACAGTGTGCAATGACAAAGAACAATGATGATTTTAGGAAGCATCTCATAACCTGGTTTCAATTGGAAGACTTTATGCTGAGTGAAAGTCATCACTGGCAAAAGGACAAATATTGTATGAGATCCCTGCTATAAGAACTTAAAAACAGACATGTACAGAAGACTCTTTGACAGCTACAAGGTTTGGAGGGGGTGTTGGTCATAAATTAGGTAGTTGATAGAAATTTGGTTAGTTGAAAGCAGTGACAATACATAGTAGAAAGTAGATGAACTTAACTGGACTTCCCATGAACTGAAAGCTCTTCTAATCTCAACCGAATATTGCAAAGATAGAGTAGCAGGGGTGGGATCTGGAGACCATACTCTTGAGAGTTATTGAAGTCAATTGGCGTAACTGGCCTATTAAGAGAGTCTTCTGCATCCCATATTGCTGAGTGGTGTCTGGGGTCTTAAAGCTAGCAAGCTGCCATCTGAGGTATAACCAAATGTTCCTAACTCCTTTGGAACAGGTGATCACCAAGGACAACAAAGACATGAGGAAGAAAGAGCCCAGGTGACAGAAGGATCCATGTGAATGGGAGACTGTATCAGAAGAACCAGATGGTGCCTGGCTACCACCAAAGACAGCTGGGATGGGGCACACAATGTTACATCCCTGTGGCAACATAAGAAAAACAGGGGTACAGCTCAAGAACCCTACTGGAAGACCACAACTGATGGTCCAACAGGAACATCCCTGAGTCCATGCCTCCTAGACCTGCTGCTTCCCCTGTCTAGAAAACACTACCAAGGTCAACTCTTTGGTGGAAAAGGGACTAGACTTGGGGACACAATGTGACCACATGGTGTGTGTATTTTATGATTCTATGCATTCATAGGTTGCTGTGCTACTGGTTTCTTTCTAGGTGGGAGAGAAGAGAGTGGAGAGGTGGGGACAGGAGCTTTTTAAAAGGAAACAACAAGTGTAAAAAGAAAAGGAGGAGTGTGCTGTTATGGGTTGTCATGGACTGAATTGTGTCCCCCCAAAAATGTATGTGTTGATTTAACTTGGTTTGGAGTTCCAGTATGGTGCCCTGCCTCCCATGTGTTGTGAATCCTGCCTCTGTGATACTGATGATGAAGAATGGTTTGCAGTTGTGTTAGTGAGGCAGGACTCAAGCTTGTGGAATATAAGGGAGAGAAGTGAGCTGAGGAAGTTGGGAACCTCATACCACCAAGAGAGAAGCACCGAGAGAAGAGCACGTCCTTTGCACCCGAGGTTCCTGTGCCAAGATGCTCTCACTGGATTTGTACTCAGCCTACCGGACTGTGATAAACTCTCTTACTGATGGACTTACAATTTGTAAATGGATTTGCAGCTTACTGGACTGTCTCAATAAAAGCTTCTCTACATGAAACCTTCCACTCGTGGTATTTTCTGTTAAAGCAGTACCCAGTGACTAGGACATGGGTCAAGGAGACCAGAATGAGCTGCAGATAGGTGAGCTTGCAAAACTGATTTGGATTGTATACTTTCATTTAATCACCATAAAAAGAAAATTATGTAATAAAATGAGAAAGAAAACACATCCTATCAGAACTCATAGGTTACAGCAAAAGCAGTGCTCAGAGGTCAATTTTTCATAATAAACATACACATCCAAAATAGAAGAAAGGGCCCAAATCAAAGAATGAGCCCTAGAACTAAAACAAGTAGAAAGAGAACAACAAAAGACCCCTGAGGTGCTAGAAGAAAACAGATGTTAAAACTTAGAGCAGAACTAAAAGAATTAGAGAATAGAAAAACAATTGAAAAAAATTAATAAAACCAAAAGCATGTTTTTTTGAAAAAAAAAATGAGCAAAATGAATAAGCCATTGACTAAACTCACAAAAGAAACACAGGAAACAACCTGAGTAAGAAACGTGATGGGTGATTTCACAACAGATCCAAAAGAAATTAGAAGAATCATAACAGAATATTATGAAAAATTGGGGGCAGGAACAAGATGGCAGACTATACATGTCTCCTCAATCCTCCCTGAGAACTAAGGAGTGGATTGATAATTGAACAGAGCAGTACATACATCTGGGGAGCCTTAGGGTGGGGCATAGGATTGACAGATTGGACTATGCACCAGTAACTTGGCAACTGCTTTTCTCAAAGATGAGGCAACAGCAAACTGAGTCCTGCTTCTGTTGAATCACTGTTTGGGAGGACTGCAGGTCCTGATGTTTACTCTGTTATGCAGGAGGTAGGGGCTGGGTATGAGCTGGTTAATATGCTGAACTTCAGTGCTTAAGTAAACAGCATATGGTGCAGCAGATACTGTGCTGGAGATAGCCACATATGGAGAACCTGGCTGCTGAACTGTACCATAGATTCTGCTGTTTCACAGCAGGCAGGACAGTTTTGGTGAGATGCCATCTTGGTTAGCTAGGAGGTGGAGTCACCCACCCGGATGCCTTAGTTGGGGCTAATTCTCACATGGAGAAGCAGTCCCTAAGAAGTGCTTCTCCAGCAGAAAAACTATGTTTAGCACATAGAGTTATGGATGGACCTGGTAGAGGATAGCAGCAAGGTCATAACCCCTCCCTACTCTGAACTACATCACTGCATCTGGGGACAACCTATGAAGTGCTCTCATCGACAGCCAGAAGGCAGGGCCTGCCACACCTGAGGGCCTGACTGATTTCAGCAGCTGCTGGACAGCGTCTCGCTTAACAGTAAAGTATCTTTTTAAAATAGACCACCTGGGGAACTGACTGCTAATCAGCCAGGCCGCATCTCCTGCACCCTTCACTGATCCACATCATATCATCAGCTGATGGCCCCCAGTGAGTCCATAAGTAGGGTGCCATCTTTGCCAGCTGGGAGGCCGTCTGCCATCCAGAGAGTCAACCTAGGGCCAGTCACTAGAGTACACAGAGGTGGCTGGTGATCAACTCCCTTCTTAGAACTATGCCTCAGCTCCTGTGGAACTAACACCAGAAAAACTGAACAGCTTCCAGATGACATGAAGGCAACAATCAATAGCTAACCATTTAAAGAAACAGTACACCATTGCTCTGGAAAACTCCCCAAACAGTCAAAAAACTTCCCAGGTGAAAAAGCCTTTCTGAAACGATTGGAGATTGAATACAAAAGAATTATGTGGAGAGCCCTCTTAGAAAGTAATCAAGATGCAGCAGATCAAAATGAAAAATTAACCAAGCTATTTGAACTGATGGAACATCAGTGATCTGAAATCCAGCAGATCAATAATAAACTTACAGAATTAGACAATTTAGTCAAATCCAAAACCACAGAATTGAGGAAATTTACACCAGAGTTAGTGAGTTTGAGGATAGAGAAACTGATACCAGCATTCATGAGGAGAAATCAGAGAAAAGAAATAAGAAAAATGAAGATGCATTGAGAAACATGTGGGACTATTAAGAGGCATAATCTGTGATTAACTGGAGTTCCTGAACAGAGAGGGATAGCTGAAAATACAGAGTATTGTAGAGTTGCTGACAGAAAACTTCCCTGAAATTATGAAAGAGACCAGATTTCCAAGATGTGTATTGAACAACACAAAAACTAGAGCCCAAAAGAAAGAGACAAAGACTTAGTAGAATAAAACATAAAGAGAAGCTGTTAAAGGCACCAAGGCTTAAAGAGAAGCTAACATTCAGAGGGAAGCCCTGTATACCTTTGTCTGACCTCTTGGCAGAAACAATGTTGTCAAGAAGGCAGTGGGATGACACATTCAAAGCCTTGAAGGAGCAAAACTTCCAACCAAGAATTATATATCTTGCAAAACTGTCTCTCCTATATAATGGTGAAATTAAGACATTCACAGATAAACAGAAGCTTAGAGAATTTGTAAAAACTAAATTAAAGCAACAAGAAATACTGAAAGAAGTTCTTTGTTTAGTAAAACAAAAACATTAAGTGTATACTTAAGAAGGCAGTGCAGGACATAGCATCCAGAATCCTACTCTCTTAGGGAACTCACAAAGCTCAACTAAAACTATAACATTAAAAGAAGGGAACCACTGATCAGAACACGAAAACTATGACATCATCACACTAAAATGAGGGACATAATACAGTAGATATAACCCAGATAGAGAGGAAATTAAAGATATGCAGAATTCAAAATGTGGTGTAAACTTAGAATATTAAGGGAGATCATAAAGGTAGATGCAAAGCAAAATAACAATGTGACATATTAAATCAAGATACATAATACAGGAGTCTCAACAAACACAAAACCAGCACTGAAAAAGATGAGAAGTCAAGTCATAAAGAATGACCCAGAATAGAATATTAGCTGCAACACAGAAAACATCAACAACACAAAACCAATTGCATCAGCATGACAGCACTAAATACATACATATCAATAATTACACTGATTGTAAGCAGACTGAACACTCCAATGAAGAGACAGCAAGTGACATACTGGATCAAAAGACGGGTCCATCTATATGTTGCTTACAAGAAACACACCTTAGACTCAAAGATACGAACAAACTGAAAATCAAAGGATGGAAAAATGTACACCAAGCCAACAACATACAAAGAAAATTGTGCTCTAATAGATTTGAAACAGAGGAAATGGACGAACTTCTTAAATCACATTACCTATAAAAACTAACACAGAGGTAGAACTTAGTAAAGCCATCACACACACACACACACACACGATTGAAAAAGCAATGAAAACTACTACCAACCAAAAAAAGTCCTGGCCCAGAAGGCTTCTGTTTTAGTCAGTTATGACCGCTGTAACTGAAATACCACTGAGTGGATGGTTTTAACAAAGGAAGATTTTTCTTACACAGTCTGATAAGCTACAAGTCCATGTTCAGGGAGTCGGCTCCAGGGGGAGGCTTTCCCCCTTGTTGGCTCTGGAAGAAAGTCCGATATTGCATCAGTCTTTGTCAAGGGAGCATCTTGGCTAAGGAACCTCAGGTCTGAAGGATGCGCTCTTCTCCTGGTGTTGCTTTCTTGATGGTACGAGGTTCCCCATTCTCTGCCTGCTTCTCTTTCCTTTTATCTCTTGCAGGATGAAAGGATTAAGAGTGGTGCAAGCCATACTCCAGGGAAACTCCCTTTACAGTGGAGCAGGGAGGTGATCCCCACCCTAATCATTTAACATACAGCATAGGAAAACCACAAAATGGAGGATGGTCACAAGATACTGGGAATCATGGCCCATCCACATGGCTACACATATTTTTGGGGGGACACAATTCAATCTATGATAGCTTCACTGGAGAATTCTACCACATTTTTAGAGAGAAATTAATAGTAGTACTACTAAAGGTATTTTATAGCATAGAAATGCATGGAACACTCCCGTATTCATTCTATAAGCCAGCATAATCCTGATACCAAAACTGGGTAAAGATAGCACAAAACCCCAAAATTACAGACCAATATCTCTCATGAACCAGATGCAAAAACCCTCAACAGAATTTTAGCCAATAGAATTCAACAGCGTATCAAAAAAATGTTTTTCTATGATCAAGTAGGATTCATACCAGGGATGCAGGGATAGTTCAACAATAGAAAGACAATTAATGTAGTCAACCACTAAGTTAAACAAAAGGTAAGAGTCACTTGATTCAGAAAAATGCCTTTTTTTTTGCAGAAAAATGGCATTTTACAAAGTCCAGCACAAATTCATTTCAAAAACTCTCAGTAGAATAGAAATAGAATGGCAATTCCACAACATAATAAGAGGCATCTATGTAAAGCCAACAGCCAACATCATCCTGAACGGAAAGAGACTGAGAAAAATTCCCTCAGAGAACAGGAACCAGACAAGAGTGCCCATTGTGCCCACCTTTGTTCAACATTGTGCTGGAGGTTCTAGCCAGAGTAATCAGACAAGATAAAGAAATAAAGGTCATCCTCTTCAGTAAAGAAGAAGTAAAAGCATGTCTATTTGCAGATGATATGATCTTACACACAGAAAACCCTAAAGAATCTATAAATAATCTACTGGAACTAATAGGAGATTTCAGCACAGTATCAGGATATAAGATAAACACGAACAAATCAGGAGGATTTCTTTACATCATCAAAGAGACCATCAAAGAGGAAATTGCCAAATCAATACCATTTACATTAGGCCCCAAGAAGATAAAATACCTATGTATAAATCTAACCAAAGATGTTAGAAAATGTACACAAAGAAAATCATAAGACCCTACTGCAAGAAACCAAAAAAGGTAGAGAAAACTACCTTGCTCATGGATAAGAAGACTTATTGTTGTAAAAATGTCTGTTTCACCCGAAGTGATGTATATATACAATGCAATCTCAGTACAAATTCCAATGTCATTTTTTAATGAGATGAAGAAACAAATCACCCACTTTGTTTGGAAAGGGAAGAAACTCTGGATAAGTAAAACACTACTTAAGAAGAGGAACACAGTGAGAGGTCTCACACTACTCAACCTTAGAACCTACTACACTGCCACAGTAGTCAAAAAAGCCTGGCACTGGTACAAAAACAGACGTACCAGCCAATGGAACAGAAAAGAGAATCCTGAAATAACACTATCCACTTATGAACAGCTGATATTTGACAAGGGCCCAAAGGCTGTGAACTGGGGTAAAAACAATCTGTTTCAGAAATAGTGTTGGCAAAACTGGATATCCGTCTACAAAAACTGAAATCAGACCCATAGCTCACACCTTGCACAAAAGCTAACTCAAAATGGATCAAAGACCTATCGAATCTAAAACAATAATGATTATGAAAGAAAAAATACAGACTACACTGAAAGCTCTAATACATGGCTTCAACAGACTAAAAAATATTACCAATGATGCAAAAACAACAGAAAATAGATAAGTGGGAACTACTAAAAACCAAAAACTTGTGCTCGTTCAAAGACTTTATTAAGAGAGTAAAAAGACTGCCTACAGACTGGGAAAAAAATATGTGGCAACCACACATCTGATTGATGTCCTATTTCCATAATCTATAAGGTACTCCAAAATAGCAACAAGAAAAATACAAATAACCTCATTAAACAATGGGCACAGGGCATGGACAGAGATTTCTCCAAAGAAGACATACAAGCAGCTAAAAGACTTACCAAGAAATGCTCATGATCATCAGCCATCAAAGAAATCCAAATCAAAACTACAATGATATACCATCTCACTTCAACAAGGCTGTCGCTGATCCAAAAAAGAGGAAATAACAAACACTGGAGAAGCTGTGGCAAGACTGGAACTCTTCTCCACTGCTGGTGGGAATATAAAATGATACAACCTCTTTGGAAAGCAATTTGGCTCTTTCTTCTAAAGCTAGAAATACAAATACTATATGAGCCAGCAATTCTACTGCTTGGAATGTATCCTAGAGAAATAAGGGCTGTCACATGAACAGATGCATGCACTCCAATGTTTATTGCAGCACTGTCCACAATAGCAAAAAGATAGAATCAACCTAGGTGCCCATCAACAGATGAATGGAGGACACTCAAACTATGATACGTTTATACAATGGAACACTATGCAGTGATAAAGAACTATAGTGGTTTTAGAAAACACCTCATAACCTGGAATCATCTAGAAGACATTATACTGAGTGAAATCAGTCAGCTGTCAAAGGCAAATATTGTATGAGACCACTATTTTAAGGACTTAAGATAAGGTTTATATACAGAAGAAAATACCCTTTTACAGCTACAAGTGTGGGGAGGGAGGCAAAAGGTTATTCATAGATTGGGTAGTCAGTAGGAATTTTGTTAGGTGAATGGGATGACAACACACAGTAGAAGGTAGGTCAGCACAACTGGACTACACCATAAGCTAACAGGTTTTCTAAATACACCCTAACGTTTTAAATGACAGAGTAGCAGGGACAGGGATCTAGAGATCGTTGTTTCAGAGGATATCGAGGTCAGTTGGCATAACTAGTCTTTTTCCAAGATATTGTTCTGCATCCCATATTGTTGCATGGTGCCTGGGGTCTTACAAGCTAGCAAGCTGCCTTCTAGGGAACATCAACTGGTCCCAACCCACCTGGAGTAGATGATAACCAAGACCATCAAAGACATAAGGAAAATATGAACTCAGGAGACAGAAGGGTCCATAATGATTGGGAAACTACATGAGCATTAGACCAGAATCACTAGATGGTGCCTGGCTATCACCTAATGCTGCCCTGACAGGAATCACAACATAAAGGCCCTGAAACAGCACGAGAAAAAGGGGATTGCACATATAGAACCCTGTTAAAAGACCAGACTCGATCATCCAACAACCTGGAGCATCCCATAAGAACATGGCCCCTGAACTTACTGCTAGCCCAGAGCTGAAACCAGTACTGAAGCCAAAACTTCAGACAAATATTGGACTAGGCTATGGGACATAGAGTGATGCAGGTGGTATGTGTACTTTAGGTTCTCCAATTGGTTTCTTTCTAGAGGGGAAAGGAGAGGGTGGAGAGGAAGGGACAATTGTTGCTTGAGTGGATACTGGAAGTAAGGAGTGGAAAGGAAGAGTGCTGTCACAGCATGAGAACAGTAGATAGAGGTGAATAGAGGCAGATGCTTGGGGTTTCATATGGCAAATTAGCTTGGATTGAAAACTCTCAATCACAATTTTAAAAAAACAGATAAAAATAAAATGAAACAATCTCTTGTAGTAGTTTTCCATTTCAAAATTTAGTGTAATTGATACATGTTGACTTCTTCCAAATGAAGTGTTTTCTTTGATAATAAAGTATACATATATAAATGACTAGTAAGCACATGAAAAAATGATCAGCATAGTCATTAGAGAAATGTAAATTGAAATCACAGTATGATACAATTTCATGTGACCTGCAATTCCACTCCTAGGCATATACACAAAAGACCAAAAGTAAGACAGCAGATACTTGGACACCAAGATCTGCTGCGGCATTATTCACAGAATCCAGATGATGGAAACAACTCAAGTCCATCCAAAAATGAATGGAAACACAAAATGTGGTATATGAATACAATGCAGTATTATTTAGCCACAAAAAGAAATAAAGTTCTGATACATGTAATAAACGTGTGAACCTGGAACACATTGTTCTGAGGGAAATAGCTGAGATCCAGGAACAAATATTGCATGGTTCCACTTACATGAGAATCTACAATGTGCAAAAATGTACAGAAGATGAGTAGTTTCAAGAGTTGAGGAGATGAAGTACGGAGTATTATGGCTGCAAAACAAAACAACAAGAATATTCAAAACCAAAAAGAAACCTATGAAATCCTGCCGTATGTTACTGATAGTACATTTTATTTAAAAATCACAATATATTTTAAAATACAAAAGCATGACTCTGTTCTACAAAGTACTGTCATTATGTTGGAAATAATGAATAAAATAAATGGAGTAGGGTACAAGGGATTACTTTGTACTGTAAGGAAGCAGTTACTGGAGCATTCCAGAAAGGGCGCAGCACACTTTTTGGCAGTAGAATCCACCATAAGGAAGAAGCATAAGGAGATTCACCATAAGTGACAGAGTTCCTTGGGTGGGTCCAAGGGAAAATTCATGTGTGCAATTCACCTTATCCACCACCCCTCAGGGAAGGGCTTCACCATACCCTACCCTGTCGCTTACCTGGCACCTTACTCAGGGGTCTCCCAGTCCCACAGAACTGGCATCAATCCTGCCAAGGAAAGCAGGGATCAGAATCACAAAATGGAACACACTTGGCTTCCTTGGCTTGGCTTAGAGGAAACAATCCATTCTGTCTTTGGGGTACTGATGTAAAAGAAAAGAAGTATACCTGGGAAGCCCAACTGTAAAGAAGAGACCTGCCATCTTCCCCCAGATTGTATGAGGAAAGCAGACCCAGTTCCTCATCTCTCTTACCTGTTAGCTTCCCCAAGCCACCAGAGCTAGAACAGCCCCACACACCTGCTTATGCCTCTCAGCACAGGGACACATCAGAATTTTCACCCTACCTGCAGCCAAGATGGAGGGATTTAGGATACATATCTGGCTATTTTTCAGTTAACTGAGATTCTATCAATTCAGGGTTCTTGGGACTCTATCTTCCCAGGTCCAGGTGCTGTTTGTATTTTCTCTACTTCCTGGTTACCGATGCACTTTGACTCTAGAAAAGCATCCCAGCTCTGAGGGGCAGCCTTTTGGTGGGACTGCCAAGCCAGGCTTGGGTCAATGGCACCTTTCTTATCAAAGTGACTGCTTTGCTTTACAGAACATTAAGGTCTTTCGCAGAAGATCTGCCCGATGGAAAACATCCTTTGATGTCCTGAATGCTGCCTTCATGAGTCTTGACGGCTCATTCAAAGGTCATGAAATCCTTGATAACTTCAAATTTGTCTCCATTTACATTAGTAGTCAAGAATGAGGATTTTCATTTTCTTTACATTCTGGTGTAATCCATATGAAGGCAGTAGTATTTGCTTCATCAGGTAGTGCTTCAAGTCTTCCTCATTTTCAGCATGCAAGCTTGTGTTATTTGCATATCCTACATTGTCAATGACGTGCATTCAATCCCAATGTTTTGTTCTTCTTCATGTAGTGTGTCTTCTCAGATTATTTGTTAAACATAAAATCCATTGCCACTGAGTTGATTCCAACTCATAGCAAACCTATAGGACAGAGTAGGAATGTGAGTACATAGTCTTAGGAAAGTGGATCAGTTGTGCTGGAATTCACTTATGTTAACTTGAGATGGTAGATGGTACATATTTCTGCCAAAGTATACAGAGTAGGAAATCCTATGGGTTAGGAGTGGCTTAGTAAATTCAAGCTGCCTAACTTTTGTTTAGCAACCAGTTTCTTAAATGCTGCACCACCAGGGTTCCTGTTGGTTAAACACAGAGATTGAAATACTGAGATAAAATGATATAATTCTGCCATATTCCTTTCTGATGCACACATAAACTGAAAACCAAACTCACTGCTGTCAAGTAGATTGCAACTCACAATGACCCTATAGAACAGAATAGAACTGCTCCGCAGAGTTTCCAACGAGCAACTTACGGCTTCAAACTGTCAACCTTTTGGCTAGCAGACACAGCGCTTAATCACTATGCCACACATAGAAGGGCCTACATCTGCTACGTGTCCCACTCACAACTTTTGAATATACAGTAGAGTACTTAAATGATGCACACACCCACACTGACCAGGATTGTATTGGTCAGTAGTTACCAACGCACTTTCCATGTTGAGCTCTGAAAAGCCTTGATATGTAACATTTGATAATTTACTTGATATACATAATCCCACCCTGGCCAATTTCAAGGACAAATCTGCTTGTCACTGATGCATAGTTTGGCAGAGATATGTACTATCTACTACTTCAAGTTAACACATGTCAATTCCAGACTAACCAATCCACTTTCCTATGACTGTGTACTCACATTCCATTTCTACCCCAGGAAGGACACCCCCACCCCTAATGTGTAAACCAAACATCACTGCACAGCTCCAGAACACACAACACTTCGTTTATCCTGAACACATGTGTAACTACTACCCACACCCTGAATACAAAAACATACTACTTCTTTCTGCTTGTCGTTTTAGGAAAGAAAACCTGACTGTGAATACAGTATATACTTCCCACTCACAATGAGATGCATCTGGCACATCCTATAAAAAAACACATAAAACCCATCTTGTGTCTCAGATCCCACATTACAAAACTGTCACATTCTCATATACATAAAATCATATCAACATGCCTCTGGTATGTATGAATACAACTCTCCCATTCCCTGTACAAATATACAATCCCATCTCTCCAGTAGATACCTGCATCTTCATTTCCCAGGATACATACAAATAACTCCCTACTAAAAAAATAC
Source organism: Heterohyrax brucei (assembly GCA_028571685.1). Taxonomy (NCBI): domain Eukaryota; kingdom Metazoa; phylum Chordata; class Mammalia; order Hyracoidea; family Procaviidae; genus Heterohyrax; species Heterohyrax brucei. The sequence continues at coordinate 137,154,776 of CM053150.1, forward strand.
TACACACAGCCCTAGAAAATATTCATCCAAACTGACATCCCCCTTGAAAAAACACACACAAAGTCAATGCACATACAACTCTCCTCACACCCCTAAATAAACACAATCACCCAGCATACTAAATATATGCTAACATACCATACTATGTATTTCCCAATACTAATATAACAGCATAATACCTGACTATACATGACCCAATCATTCAAAACACTCAAACAGAAATCACTCTCCTACTTGCCAGACTATGGAATCATACAAACTCCTGACTCAGTGTGGAAAAATGCATGTGTAATTTCAGAAAAACACCCAAAGACATACAGAACTGTACAACATGCCCTGAGTACATACCAATGATCCTCTCTCATTCTCCAAATATACAAAATGAGCAGACCCTACACCAAAACTAATACACATAGGCATATTCCCTCATATCGTCCATATGCACAGAGCAATCCATCCCAAACTCACCATTAACTATACCCAAAGTATTTCTCCAAGCCCCAAATTGCAGTCTACCCCCAACTTTTTGAGTATACACACATTATGTCTCACACACTCTAAATAGAAAACCTGTTAGACTCCTACAGAAACACAGTCACACTGAATCTCAACTTCCAAGACACCAAAGATTCATAATACCTTCTATTGTACTTTAGATGAAAGTTTACAAAATAAATCAGCTTATCATTAACTCGTACATGTGTTGTTTTATGATACTGGTTAACAATCCCAAGACATGTTAGTACTCTCCCTTCTCAACACTATTACCAGCTTTCATGTCCCCTCCTGCCTTCCAGTCCTTGTCCCTGGTTGGTCTGCTCCTTGAGTCTTGTTTTATCCTGTGGGCCTGTCTAATCCTAGGCTAAAAGGTGAATCTTCAAAGTGACTTCATTACTGAAGTAAAAGGGTGTTAAGGGCCATGGTGTGGGGTTTCTCAAATCTCTCTCAGGCCAGTAAAGTTGACATTTTTTTTTTTGAGTTTGGATTTTGTTCTACATTTTTCTCCAGCTCTCTCTAGGACCCTCTGTTAGAATTCCTGTCAGAGAAGTCAGTGGCAGTAGCTGAACATCACCTAGTTGTTCTGGACTTATTCTGGTGGAAACCACTGTAGATGTGGTCCATTACTCTTTGGGACTAATGTTTCCCTTTTGTCTTTAGGTTTTTTTATTACTTTCCCTTGCTCCTAGGTAGATGGGACCAGTGGAGTATCTTAGATGGCTGCTTATAGGCTGCTTATAGACACTTACAAAGCAGAGTATAGAATATGTCATACCAATTAAGCTAGATTTTCCCTAAGACCATGATCCCCACAGTATTCAGTCCTATAATTTTGTCCCTCAGGGGATTTGGGTTTGTCTATGGAGCTTCCATTATCTTAGTTTGAACAAGTTGTGCTGGCTTCCCCAGTTTCGTGTACTGTCTTGCTCTTCACCAAAGATGCCGCTTATATATTTTCTACTGTTTTTCTCTACCCCTCCTCTCCCTTGTAACCATCAAAAAGTGTTTATTTTTGTGTGTAAACCTTTTCATGTGTTTTAACAGTAGTGGTCTCATAAAATATTTTTCCTTTTGTAATTGACTTATTTCACTGTAGCATAATACCGTCCAGTTTCCTCTATGCTATGAGTTGCTTCACAGATTCATCATTGTTCTTTACCGCTGTATAATACTCCATCTTGTTACTCACTGTTGATTTATGCATTTATCTGTTATGGCATCTAGGCTGTTTCCATCTTTTTGCTGTTGTGAATAATACTGCAATGAACATGGGTATGTGTATGTCTATATGTCTATTTGTGCAATGACTCTTATTTCTCCAGGATATAATCCTAGAAGTGGGATCCTAAACATATGTACAGTAATAATCCCTAGAAGTGGGATTGCTAGATCATGTGGTATTTCTATTTCCAGCTTTCTAAGGAAACAACATATTGTTTTCCAAATGGTAGTATCATTTTTTATTTCCACCAGTAGCCCATAAGTGTTCCCATCTCCCCACAGTCTCTTAAACACTTGTTTCACCTTTTTTTTTTTGGTGTGGCGCATGTTTGTGCCAGTCTTCCTGTAAAGATGGTATTGGTTTGCATTTCTGTCATGGCTAGTGATCACGAGTATTTACTCATGTGTCTGTTGGCTGCTTGAATGTCTTCTTTGGTGAAGTGTCATTCATCTCCTGTGTCCATTTTTTTAATTGGATTGTTGGTCTTTTCGCTGTAGTTGGATTTTCTTGTAGATTTTAGAGATTAGAACATTGTCTAATGTGTAATAGCTAATTTTCCCTCCAATCTGTAGGTTCTCTTTTTCATCTTTTGGTGAAATCTTTTGATGAGTGTAGCTGTTTAATTTTTAGAAGGTCTCCATTATCTAGCTTATCTTCTGAAGTTTGAGTATTGTTGATTGTGGTTTGTAACCTGTTAATGCCATATATTAGGGCTTCGAGCATTCATCCTATTTCTTCTTCTATGAACTTTATTATTGTTTTGGGCTCTATATTTAGGTCTTTAATCTATGTAAAAAAAATTTTGTGCATGGTGTGAAGCATTTTTTTTTTTTTTTTTGACAATGGATATCTAGTTTTGCCAGAACCATTTGTTAAAAAGACTGTCTTTCCCCTCATTTGAAGGACTTTGGCCCTTGTTGAAAATCAGTTGTCCACAGGGGGACGGATTTACATCTGGGTTCTCCAACTCTGTTCCACTGGTCAATTGTTCCACCGGTCGCTTTACCTGTAGCAGGCTATTTTGACTACCATAGCGGTATAGTAAGATTTGAGGTTAGGTAGTGTGACTTCTCTATTTTATTGTTCTTCAGTAATGCTTTACTTACCTGGGGTCTCTTCCCCTTTCCTTATGATCATTGCTTATTTCCATCTCTTGAAAGAATGCTTGTTGGTATTTGGATCATGACCGCGTGGCATTTGTAGATTGCTTTGGTAGAATTGTCATTTTCACAATGTTGAGTCTACCTATCCATGAGCGCGGTGTGTTTTCCAATTTATGTAGATCTCTTTTGGTTTCTTGCGATAGTGTTTTGTAGTATCCTCTGTATGGGTCTTTTACATCCCTGGTTAGATTTATTCCTAAGCATTTTATTTTTTTCCAGGGGCTACTATAAATGAAATGGTTTTCCTGGTATCCTTTTTATCGAGTTTTGTATGTTTATACCGCATCTTGTTACTCTGCTGAATCTTTCTGTTAGTTTTAATAGTTTTCTCATGGGGTCTTACGGAATTTCTATATGTATATCATATCATTTGTAAATGGGGACAGTTTGTTGCTGATTTGGATGGCTTTTGTTTCTTTTTCTTACCTCATTGCTCTATCTAGGACTTTCAAAATAATATTAAATAGGAGTGGTGTGATAAAGGGAATCCTTATCTTGTTGCTGTTTTGAAGGGGAATATTTTCAGCCTCTCTCCACTAAGAATGATGTTAGCTGTTGGTTTTGTATAGATGACTTTTATCATGTACCTTAAAGTTTTTTTTATCAGGAATGGGTGTTGGATTTTGTTCAATCCCTTTTCTGTGTTAACTGAGATGATCGTGTGACTCTTCTTTTTATTTACATAGTGGATTATGTTGATTGATTTGTTGAACAGTTCTTGAATACCTAGTATGAATCCTATTTGGCTGTGGTGAATTATTGTTTTGATATGATGCTGAATTGTATTGGCTAGTATTTTTTCTTTTTTGTATTCTAGATGAAGGTTTACAAAACTAACTAGTTTCTCATTAAACAGTTCACGTATTGTCTTACGACACTAGTTAACAAGCCCCAAATGGGTCAACACTATCTGTTCTTAACATGAGTTCTCTATTACCAGCTTTCCTTTGCTCTCCTGCCTTCTAGTCGTTGCCTCTGGACTGGTGTGCTTCTTTAGTCTCATTTTGTTTCATGAGGCTATTCAATCTTTGGCTAAAGGGTAAACTTCTAGAGTGACTTCGTTACTGAATTGAAAGAGTTGCCTGAGTTGAAAGAGTTGAAAGAGTATGGCTTGGGGGGCATACCCTCTATGTTTCTCCAGTCTCTGTCAGGTCAGCAAGCCTGGTCTTTCTTTCTGAGTAGAATTTTGTTCCATATTTTTTCCAGTGCAGTCTGGAACTCTCTATTGTGACCCCTGTCAGAACAGTCATTGGTGGTAGCCAGGCACCATCTAGTTACACTGGAATCCGTATGCTGGAGGCCACTGTAGATGTGGTCCAGTAGTACACTGGACTAATCTTTCTGTTGTACTTTTAGTTTTTTCTTTATTCCTTGCTCTTGAAGGTGTGAGACTACTGGAACTTCCTAGATGGCTGCTCACAGGCTTTTAAGACTCCACATACTACCCATCAAAGTAGAAGGTGGGGGTGTTTCTCTGCAAACTATGTTATGCCAATATCTGTTCCTTGCGACCATGATCCCATAGCCCTCAGCCTAGCAATTCAGTTCCTTGGGGAGTTTAGGTGTGTCTGTGGAGCTTCTATGACCTTGTATTGGGTAGTATTTTGTTGAGAATTTTTGCATCTATATTCATGAGAAATACTGGTCTGTAATTTTCTTTTTTGTGGTGTTTTTGCCTGGTTTTGGTATCAGGGTTATGCTGGCTTCATAGATTGAATTTGGAAGTATCCGTTTCTTTTATGTGTTTTGTAGCAATTTGGGTAGTGTTTGATAAAATTCTCCATGAATTTTATGAACATTTGGTAGATATTCTTCTATGAATATTTGGTAAAATTCTCCACTGAAGTGATCTGGACTAGGAGTTTCTTTTTGTGGGGAGATTCTGTAACTACTTTTTCAATCTTTTTTCTTATGACAGATCTGTTCAGATTTTCAGCATCAATTTGTGATAGTTTGAGCAGGTAGTGTGTCTCTAGAAATTTGTTCATTTCTTCTGGATTTTCAAATATGTTGAATTTTAGTTTTTCATAATACTCTATGTCTTGGATTAAATTGTGTCCCCACAAAAATTTGTGTAGCCATTTGGCTAGGCCATGATTCCCACTCTTGTGTGATGTTCCTATATGCAGCATCTATGATGGTAATGAGGGAGGAGGGGCTGCAGTTGTGTTGGTGGGTCACGACTCAATGTGTAAGACTGTATTGTGCCTTGAGGTAATCTTTTTTGATACAAGTGAAAGGGAAGCAAGCAGAGATTTGGGGACTCCATACCACCAAGAAGCAGTGCCATGAGCGAGTGTGTCCTTTGGAAAGGACCCACGGTCCCTGCATCTGAAAAGCTCCTAGTCCAGAGCAAGATTGATGGCAAGTACTGTACTCCAAAGCCAACAGAGAAAACTTTCCTCTGGAGTTGATGCTATGAATTTGGACCTGTAGCCTACTGGGCCATGACAGAATAAAATCTATCTTTTTAAAACTATCCACTTGTGGTATTTCTGTTAGAGCAGTATTAGATGACTAAGACACTCTGTTATGATCCTTTTTTATTTCAGTTGGGTCTGTTGTAATGTTCCCTGTATCAAATCATTTGTTATTTGGGTTAATTTGAGTCCTCTCCTGCTTTTCTTTTGTCAGTTTGGCTAGTGGTTTGTTGATTATTATGCTGATCTTTTCATAGAACCAACTTTTGGTTTTGCAGATTATTTCTGTTGCTTTTCTAGTCTCTATTTCCTTTATTTCTGCTCTGATTTTTTAATTTCCTTTCTTCTGCTGTCTGTAGGATTCTTTTGCTGTTCTCATTCTATTTAAGTTTTTTAGCTAAATTTTTGACTTTGTTCCTTTCTTCTCTTTTGACATGTGCATCTGCTGACCTCTGAGGATTGCCTTTTGCTGTGTCTCAAGGTTTTAGTATAATGTGTTGTCATTCTCATTTGACTATAACAATCTTTTGATTCCACCTTTGATTTCTTGTACTTCCCAGTGGCATTTTAGCTGGTTGTTATTCAGGTTGCATGTATTTTATACTTTTTCCTTGCTCTTTCTGCTGTTAATTTCTACTTCAATGGCATTGTGATCACAGAAGGTAGTATTTATTGACTTAATGTTTTGGTTTTTGTTGTAAGTTGCTTTGTGGCCTAACATATGGTCTGTCTGATGAATGTTTCACATGGACTGGAAAAGAATGTGTCCTTTCAGCTATTGGGTAGAGTATTCTATATATGAGGTGAAGTTGATTGATTTGGGCCTGTACTTCTTCTGTATCTTTGTTGAGTTTCTTTCTAGATGTTCTGTCCTTTACCAAAAGCAATGTGTTGACGTTTCCTGCTATAAACATGGAACTGCCAGTTTCTCTTTTCAGTGCCGTTAGTGTTTGTTTTGTGTATTTTTGAGCCCTGTCATTGGACACATAAATATTTATGATGGTTATGTCTTCATGAGGGATTACATAATGTCCTTTTTCATCTTCTGTGGTGAAATTTTGTTTTAAAGTCTGTTTTATGTGAAATTAGAATCACTACTCCTGCACTTTTTGGTAGCTGTTTGATTTGTTTTTTTCCATCTTCTGATATTTAATAAATTCACATCTTTGTTTCTAAGGTGTGTCTCTTGTGGACAGCATACTGATGGATCCTTTTTTTAAAAAAAAAAAATCCGACTTCGGGGTGGAGTCAAGATGGCGGACTAAGCATACGTCTCCTTATATCCCTCTGGAAACCAAGACCTGAATTGACAATCAAATAGAGCCTTCTGAGAACCTAATCAGCCTCAGGACACAGCACAGAGCTGTTAATTGGGACTTCATACCACTCAGCAAAAAAACCTCCTCTTTTTCGCTGACTCCCACTCCTGGCTAGCACCGGCTCTCACAGACGGAAGGTAAACGCACCATTTTCACTTTTTTTTCCTCTGTCTCAGCTGGCGGGCAGAGCTGGGTCTTGCCTGGCAGCTGGACTCAGACGCGCTGCTGGGGGGATAGGCAGGTGAAATTCCCATGTTCTGAGAGCCAGGCTCGGGACTTTGTTAATCTAGCCACTTTGAGCCTTTTGTTTTGTAGCTGCCTCAGCGGGGTTTGTGTGGAGCTTCACGGTCAGTGTGCGGACGCCATGTTGGTACCGAGATTTTAGGGGGACCTAGTTCTTAGCCTGGGAGCCAGCGCCTGCAAATGGGACAACACTTCTCCGACAGAAAAGTAGTGATTTTGCACAGTGCTGCCTACGTTGGGGGCCGTGCAACAGAAGCAGAGGAATCACTGCCTCTCAGCACCTTTAGCCCCTCTGTCTGCTGCCTGTGTGGAGGGTGCCATCTTGGATATGGTGGCCACAGCTGGATCTAATTCTTAGCTTGGGAGCCAGAGCCTGACCACAGGAGAGCGCTTTCCTATCACAAAACCAGTACTCGACGCAGTGTAGGCTAAGGCTAGGCCCTCAGCAGAGGCCACCAGGGCAGTAGCATTGCTGTATTCTGAACTAGTTTATTATCATCTGGGGTTGGATATAGTGGCACTTACTTTGTCAGATGGGAAGAGGGACCTCTACACCTGAAAACCTAACTGACTTGTGAACTGGTGAGATACCTTTTGCTTTACATTTGAAGACAACCTAGAGAAACATTTGCAATCCATCCTCACAGTACCTCTTCCAGCCTTTACATACTCACATGGGACCCAAAAAGCAACAGACAATTGTGGCATACAAGCAATCACTCATGGCTTCAGAACTCTCCCAAACAAAGCAACCAAGGAGTTTTCCAGATGAAGAAACTTTTATGAAAGCATCAGGAAGTGAATACAAATTGATTATATACAGAGCCCTTCTAGACCTTATACAAAATGCAGCAGAACAAAATGAAAAATTAAGCAAGTTGTTTGATCTGATGAATACCAGTACTCTGAAATCCAGCAGATCAAGAAGAAAATCAAAGACAAAGAAACTTCCATGCAAAGCCAAGAAAACAGAATGGAACAAATGGAAAAAAGAATTTCTGACTTGGAAGACAGAGCTACTGATGCCAGTGTCTATGAGCAGAAATCAGAAAAAAGAAACAAGAAAAATGAAGAAACATTAAGAAGCATGTGGGACTCTATTAAGAGGAACAACCTTTGATTAATTGGAGTCCCTGAACAGGGTGAGACATCTGAGAACACAGAGAGTATTGTTGCTGAGCTGCTGAAAGAAAACTTCCCAGAAATCATGAAGGAAGAGAACATAGACATCTCAGATGCATATCATATGCCACCCAATATAGATCTCAAAAGAAAGACTCCAGGACATATTATCATCAAGCTTAACAAAATGAAACACAAGCAGCAACTCTTAAACACAGCTAGACTCAAAGCAAAGCTAACATTTAGAGGGAAACCCTGTAGGCTCTCGTCAGATTTCTCAGCAGAAACCATGCTAGCACGTAGACAGTGGCACGACACATTCAAAGTCTTGAAGGAGAAGAACTTCCAACCAAGAATTATATATCCTGCAAAACTATCTTTCAGATACGAAAATGAAATTAAGACATTCCCAGATAAACAGAAACTCAGAGACTTTGTAAAAACCAAACCAAAACTACAAGAAATACTGAAAGAAGTTCTTGGCTTTGGCTTAGAAGAACGAAACCACTAACTTTATATTTTAGAACGACACACTACTCAATACTCATTTACGGAAGGCTAAAAAGTAAATCACAGCTTTGATATGGAAAGAAGCAATCCAGTGATCATCATGAAAACTATGGTGTCATCATAATAATAAGAGGGATGTACTACAGTCGTTATAGTCCTTCCAGATGGAGAGGAAGATGACAAGACTGGTAGTAATTAAAATTGGGTTTATAAATAGTTTATTAAGGGGGTTCATAGGGGCAGCTGTAAAGCACAACAAAGATGTATCATACTATTTCAAGAAATCTAACACACGAGTCTCAACAACTATAAAACCAGCTCTGAAAAAGGTGAAAAATCAACTCACAAAAAAGAGCGTCCCAGAACAGACTAATAAGAACAAAAGAGAAAGCATCAACATAAAAATAAACATATCACAATGGCAGCAGTGAACACATACCTATCAATAATTACATTGAATGTGAATGGACTGAATGCTCCAGTAAAGAGACACTGGGTGTCATCTTGGATCAAAAGACACAACCGATCCATATGTTGTCTACAAGAAACTCACTTGAGACCTAAAGACAAGAACAAACTGCAAATTAAAGGATGGAAGAATATATATCAAGCTAACAATGAACAAAGAAGAGCAGGGGTGGCAATTCTAATCTCAGACAAAATCAATTTTAATGTCAAATCCACCATAGTGGACAAAGACGGACACTATTGCTGAAAGGTTCAGTACACAAGCAAGACTTAACTATATTAAATATTTATGCACCTAATGTCAGAGCACCTAAATATGTCGAAGAAACACTGACTACTCTCAAAAGAGAGTTAGATGACTCTACAATAATAGTGGGAGACTTTAACACTTCACTCTCATTACTAGACAGATCATCTAGAAAAAAGCTCAGTAAAGATACAGAAGACCTCATTAACACAATTAACCAACTAAACCTCGCTGATATATACAGAACTTTCCACCCATCAGCAGACAACTACACCTTCTTCTCCAGTGCACATGGAACATTCTCCATAATTGACCACGTGATAGGCCATAATGCAATGCTCAACAAAATCCATACCATTGAATTACTGCAAAGAATCTTCTCAGATCATAAAGATATAAAAGTTGAAATCAATAGCAGAAAAAACATAGATAGAAAGTGGAGCTCTTGGAAACTGAACAACATCTTGCTCAAAAAAACATGGGTTATAGAGGAAATCAAGGATGAATTAAAGAAATTCATGGATTCCAATGAGAACAAAAACACTTCCTACCAGGACCTATGGGATACAGCCAAAGCAGTGCTCAAAGGTCTGTTTATCTTCATAAATGCACACACCTGGAAGGAAGAAAGAAACTAAATCAAGGAAGTAACTCTACAGCTTGAACAAATAGAAAGAGAACAACAGAGGAACCCCGTGGACACCAGAAGAAATGAGATCATAAAGATTAGAGCAGAGCTAAATGAATTAGAGAATAGAAAAACAATTGAAAAAATTGAAAAGATCAAAAGCTGGTTTTTTGAAAAGATCAACAAAATTGATAAACCACTGGCTAAACTTACTAAAGAAAAGCAGGAAAGGAAACAAATAACCCAAATTAGAAATGAGAGGGGAGTTGTCACCGCAGATGCAACAGAAATCAAAAATATCATAACAGAATACTATGAAAGACTGTACTCTAACAAATTTGAAAACCTAGGGGAAATGGACCAATTCCTTGACTCATACCACCTACCCAAATTATCACAACGTGAAGCAGAACAACATAATAAACCCATCACAAAGGAAGAGATTAAAAAGGTCATCAAAACACTGCCAACCAAAAAAAGTCCAGGCCCAGATGGCTTCACAGCAGAATTCTACCAAGCATTTAGAGAAGAGTTATCCCCAATACTACTGAGACTATTTCACAGTATAGAAAGGGATGGAGTACTCCCAAACTCATTCTATGAAGCCAGCATAACCCTGATACCTAAGCCAGGGAAAGATCCAACAAAGACAGAGAACTACAGACTGATATCACTCATGAACCTAGATGCAAAAATCTTCCACAAAATTCTTGCCAACAGAATACAACAACATATCAAGAAAATAATCCATCATGACCCAGTGGAATTCATACCACGGATGCAAGGCTGGTTCAACATCAGGAAAACAATTAATGTGATTAACCACATAAATAACACAAAAGCCAAGGATCACCTGATTTTGTCCATTGATGCTGAAAAGGCGTTTGATAAAGTCCAACACCGATTCACACTAAAAACTCTTAGGAAAATGGGCATAGATGGCAAATTCCTCAACACAATAAGGGCCATTTATACAAAGCCAATTGCCCACATCATCCTAAATGGAGAGAGACTGAAAGACTTTCCCTTGAGATCAGGAACTAGACAAGGATGCCCACTGTCACCTCTCCTATTCAACATTGTGCTAGAAGTTCTAGCCAGAACAATTAGACAAGACCAAGAAATAAAGGGCATCTGCATTGGCAAAGAGAAAGTTAAAATCTTCGTGTTCGCAGATGATATGATTGTATATACAGAGAACCCAAGGAATCTATAAGTAACCTACTCAAACTGATAGAAGAGTTCAGCAAAGTCTCAGGATACAAGATAAACATAAGTAAGTCAGTAGGATTCCTTTATACCAACAACGAGACTGTTATGGAGGAAATTATCATATCAATACCATTTACGATAGCCCCTGAGAAGATAAAGTACCTAGAAATTAATCTAACCAGAGAAACAACAGACCTTTACAAAGAGAACTACAAGCCCTTACTACAAGAAACTAAGAGAGACTTAGATAAATGGAAAAACCTACCCTGCTCATGGATAGGAAGACTTAACATTGTGAAAATGTCTATTTTACCCAAAGCAATTTATTTATATAATGCAATCCCAATACAAATTCCAGCATTATTTTTTAATGAGATGGAGAAACAAATCACCAATTTTGTTTGGAAAGGGAAGAAGCCCCGGATAAGTAAGGTACTACTAAAGAAGAAGAACACACTGGGAGGCCTCTCATTACCCGACCTTAGAACATACTACACTGCCACAGTGGTCAAAACAGCCTGGTACTGGTACAAGAACAGACAGATCAATGGAACAGAATTGAGACCCCAGAGATGACACCATCTGCCTATGAACAGTTGATATTCGACAAAGGCCCTAGGACATTAAACTGGGGTAAAAACAGTCTCTTCAACAAATGGTGCTGGCAAAATTGGATATCCATCTGAAATAAACTGAATCAAGATCCATATCTTACACCTTATATAAAAACCAACTCCGACTGGATAAAAGACCTAAATATCAAACCTAAAACGATAAAGCTCATCCAAGAAAAGGTAGGAACAACAATGGAAGTTTTAATACACAATGAGGACAGACTCCAAAATCTGTCCAAGAAACCTCAATCGACAGAAGAGAAAATAGATAAATGGGAACGATTAAGAATCAAACACTTTTGCTCATCCAAAGACTTTATTAGTAGAATTAAAAGAACACCCACAGAATGGGAAAAAATATGTGGCAACTCCATGTCAGACTGACGCCTGATCCCCATAATCTATAAGATACTACAAAATATCAATAAGAAGAAGATAAACTATCCAATTAAGTAATGGGCAAAGGAGATGGACAGACACTTCACTAAAGAGGGGATCCAGGCAGCCAAAAAACACATGCGGACATGTTCACAATCTTTAGTTATTAAAGAAATTCAAATCAAGACGACAATGAGATAGCATCTCACCCCAACAAGATTGGCCATGATCCAGAAAACACAAAACAACAAATGCTGGAGAGGCTGTGGAGAAAGTGGAACCCTCCTACACTATTGGTGGGGTTGCAAAATGGTCCAGCCTCTTTGGAAGGCAATCTGGCGCTTCCTTCAAAAAATGGATATCGATATACCATTTGACTCAGTAATTCCACTACTTGGAATATATCCTACAGAATCAAGGCCTTTCACACCAATGGACATATGCACCGGAATGTTTATCGCAGCACAGCCCACAATACCAAAAAGATGGAATCAACCCAGATGCCCAACAATAGAAGAATGGATAGGTAAACTATGATACATATACTCAATGGAGCACTACGCAATGATAAAGATTAACGATGATTCCAGGAAACATCTCCTAACCTGGATTCAACTGGAAGACATTATGTTGAGTGAAAGTAGTCAGCGACAAAGGGACAAATATTGTATGAGACCCCTACGATAAGATCTGAAAAACAGACTTGTGTATAGAAGAAAAGACTCTTTGACAGCTGCAAGGGACGGGAGGGGGGAGGGCTTAGTTTAGATAGTTACTAGAAATCTGGTTGGGAGAAAGTGGTGATAGCGCACATTAGAAACAAGAACAACATTAAGTGGACTTCAGCATAACTTGAGTACTCCTTCCTTCTTAACTCAATACTGCAAGGATAGAGTAGCTGGGGTGGGGGGTGGTGGGGGACCACGCTCTTAGGTGAATTCCAGGCCAATTGGCACAACTAGAGTTTTGGTGAGAGCTCTCTGCACCCCACATTGGTGAGTGGCATCTGGAGTCTTAAAAGCTGCCAAGCTGCCACCCGAGGACACAGCAAATGGTCCCAACTCAGCAGGAATGGATGGTCACCGAGGACCAAAATGACATGTGGTAAAGACAACCGAGAAGACAGAGAGACCCACATGATTGGGTGCCTACATCGACTTGGGACCGGAAGAACCGGATGGTGCCTGGCCACCACCAGTGATAGCCACAATGGAGCTCACAGAGAGGAGTCTCACTGGCAACACAAGAACAAAAAGGGGTGCATCATGAGATGTCCACTAAAAGACCTCAAATGATGGTCCAGTGGTTTTGGGGTTCCTCTGAGAGCATGGCCCCTGGCCCTGATGCTGCCTTTTCCCATAAATTATAACAAAGGTCCACTCTTTGGACAAGAATGGATTGGACTTGGCCATGCAGAGTGACCGTATATTGGAAGCACTTTATGGTTCTATACATCTATAGGATATCATCTTGCTGACCTCTGGCTGGAGGAAGAGGAGTGGATGGAGAGGAGGGGAAAGGAGGTTGTTGGGAGGATGAGACATGTATGGAGCAGAGAGGAATAGTGTGCAGTCACCGGACAGGGAGAGCAGTGGAAGCTGCATATAGGTGGGCATGTAAATTTATACATGAATGTACATTTTCACTGTTACATTAAATAAAAATCAAAAAATCTATTCTATCTTTATGGGCTCATCTAAGCCGTTAACATTCAGTGTAACTATTGACAGGTATGAGTCTATTGCTGTCATTTTGTAATGCTTTTCAGGGGGTGCTAATATTTTCTTTGTTCCTCTTAATCTGCTTTACTGAGTTTCTTTTCTTTGTGGATGTTTTTGTTTGCTTCCACTGAGACTTTATGTTTTTTCACTTTACTTTGAAACGATAGTTAACTTTCCCCGTGGTTACCTTGAAATTTACTTTCACCTTCTCAAGTTTGAACCAGTTTATTATTACTTGCCTCCATTAGAAAGTTGTATACCTACCTCAGTTCTTCCCTCTTTTATTGTTGTTGTTTACAGGTTAACCTCTCTAGTTCCTTGTAATTCTTTCGGTTTTGGATAGTTCTTGAGAATTCATTTCTTAGGCTAGTATCTGGCTTGGTACAATCTAGGTTGTGGATTCAGGCTGTGGTCTGATGTTGCTTGTTCTCAGACTGAGGAACTCTCTTCAATAATTCTTATAAGCTTGGTTTGGCTTTTACATACTCCCTTGATTTCTGTTTATCTGGAAGTGTCCTACTTTCACCATCATATATAAGAGTTTTGAAGGATATGTTATTCCTGTTTGGCAATCTTTTTTCTGTCAAGGTTTTGTATATGTCATCTCATTGTGTTCTTGCTTGCATGGTTTCTGTCAAATAATCAGAGATTAATCTTATTGTTTCTCTTCTGCATGTGACTTTTTATTTCTCTCAAGCTGCTTTGAGAATTTTTTCTTTGTCTTTGGTTTCAGCAAGAATGATCATGATATGTGTTGGCGATTTTATTTTGGGGTCTATCCTATTTGGCTTTGTTGAGGTTCTTGGATGGTCATCTTTTCATATTTCATGATATTACAGAAGTTTTCTGTCAGCAGTTCTTCAATGATCCTATGTTTTTCACTTTTTTGCTTGTTCTGGAACTCTGATCACACACAAAGTTTTGCTTTTGATTGTGTCCCACATAATTCTCAGGATCTCTTCATTGTTCTTTGTTCTTTTTTCTTATTTTTCCTCAAAGTTGTATCTAAGTGTTTGTGTTTAATTTCATTGATTCTGCTTCCATTGTCTCAAACCTATTCCTCAGCCCTTCTATCACCTTGTCCATTTGTGAAGTCTTGTTGCTTATCTTTTGGATTTCCAATTTTTGTTTTTGAATGATTTCTAGCTGTCTATTTATTCTGCCATTTTGTGCCTGTATTGTGTTTCTGAGTTCTTCCTATCTTAAAAAAAAAAAATTATTGAGCTTTAGGTGAAAGTTTACAACCCAAATCAATTTGTCATACAAAAAATTGCACACATGCTACTTTGCAATTCTAACTGCCCACCTCACCCTGTAATAACACACTCCACCTTTCCACTGTGTATTTCCCATGTGCGTTCAACCAGTTCCTGTCCCCCTCAGCCCTCTCTTCTTGCTTCTGGACATGAGTTACTTAGTTAGTCTCATGTATATGCTCAGGCCAAGAAGCATACTCTTTGCCAGTATCACTTTATGTCTTACAGTCTAGTCCAATCTTTGTCAGGACCTGGCTTCAGGAATGGTTTTGGCTCTGGGCTGACAGTGGTGAGTCAAGGTCCCTGTCTTCCAGGGATCCTTCAGCCTGCCAGATCATAGCATCTGGCCTTTTTAGAAGTGTTTGAGTTCAGGAAACCCATTTTTCTTGCAGCACATCAGGGACCGTAAGCTGTATTCCCTGTCAGGGCAGTCATTGGTGGTGGAATGGGCACCATCTAGTTCTTCTGGTCACATGTTGATGTAGTCTCTAGATCATACGACACTTTCTGTCTCTTGGGCTCATATTTTCCTTATGTCTTTGACATCTTTCATTCTCCTCTGCTCTAGGTAGGTTGGGACCAATTGATGCTACTTAGATGGTGGCTTGCAAGCTTTTAAGACCCAGATGCCACTCACCAAAGTAGGATGTAGAAACTTTTATTAAAACAAACAAAACCTTGTTATGCCAGTTGACCTAGATGTGCCCTGAAACCATAGTTGCCCAAACCTGTCCTTTGAAGTGTTGGGTTCTAATTTAGGAAATCTCTTAGCTTTTGGATTAGTCCAGCTGTGCTGGCCTCCCTTCTACTGTACACTGTCCCACCCTTCCCAGAACTGGATTCCTATCTACTACCTAATCAATGAAAATGCCTTCCCCTGCCTCCCCACCCTGGTGACCACCAAAGACTGTTCCCTTCTGTTTAAACATTTTTCTGAGTCCTTATGATAATAGTCTAATACAACATTTGTCCTTTGTAACTGACTAATTTCACTCACCATAATGTCTTCCAGAAGATACAATGTTATCAGATATTTCCTGTCATGGATTGAATTGTGTCCCCCCACCCCAAATATGTGTAGTCATGTGGCTGGGCCATGATTCCTAATATCTTGTGATTGTCCTCCATTTTGTCATTTTCCTGTGCTGTATGTTAAAGGATTAGGGTGGGACTGTCAATCCCTTCATAGAATTACCTCTGTGCTCCACTATAAAGGGAGTTTCCCTGGAGTATGGCTTGCACCACCCTTAATCCTTTGATCCTACAAGAGATAAAAGGAAAGTGAAGCAACCAGAAAATTTGGGAGCCTCACACCATCAAGAAAGCAGCCCCAGGAGAAGAGTGCATCCTTCAGACTTCAGGTTCCTGCACCAAGATGCTCCCTGGACAAAGACTGATGCAATACCGAGCTTTCCTCCAGAGTGGACAAGGGGGAAAGACTTCCCTTGGACCAGACATCCTGAATTTGGACTTGTAGCCTACCGGTCTGTGTAAGAATAAACTTTCCTTTGTTAAACCCATCCACTCTGTGGTATTTCTGTTACAGCAGCACTAGCTGACTAAAATATTTCCCCAGATCATTTTTCTGTACCTTGCATGGTATTTTATTGTGTGAATATACCATGGTTTGATTAACCATTCATCCATGGATGGACTTCTAGGTTGATTCCATCTTTTTGCTATTTTGGACAGTGCTGCAATAAGCACTGGTGTGTATGTATCTATTCATGTGAAAGCTCTTATTTCTGTATGATATATTCCAAGAAGTGGGATTAATGGATTATATGGCAATTGTGTATCTAGCTTTAAAAAAAAAAATGCCAAGATGATTTTTAAAGTGGTTGTACCATTTTACATTCCCACCAACAGCATAAAAGTGTACCAGTATCTCCATAGGCTCTCCAATATTTAATGTTTTCTGTTATTATTATTATTAATGTCTGCCTTGTTGGGGTAATATGGTATCTCACTGTATTTTGGGGGGGGCAGCCAAAGCCAAGTGCCATTGAGTCGGATGGGGGAAACCTTTTATTACAAGGGAGATGGCACACCAGATGGGTAGGGGACAGCTTAGTCTTTCCTGGCAGCCGCCTTCCTCATGGCTGCCAGGACGTTGCTCAGCTCCTCTTGCTTCCTCTTGGCCCGGATGTGTGTTTCTACCCTTTTCTTGATGAACTTGAGGGCCCGCTTGTCCTTGGAGACCTTGAGCAGCTCCACGGCACACCGCTCATAGGGTGCGAAGCCACACACCTCCCAGATCATGTCTTGAACAAATTTGGTGTGCTTGGTGAGGCACCCACGGCGACGGCTGTGCCTCAGCTTGCTAACGTTTTTGGTCATTTTGTGGCCCTTATTGAGGCCCATGGCCATGGAGTAGCACACAGCCATGTCTGGGAGAACAAAGAGGAAAGAAAGTACAGGTGAGTCTGGCTTGGTCTCTGCAGCCCCGAACTCCGGACCCCTACTACTCCAGGCTCGCTAGCTGCGACCTGCCATACCCCAACCCCTGCCGCAGCTCCTGTGAGCCCAATGTCAGTTTATGTCAGCCGCTTGAGTCACTGTATTTTTTTAAAAACAGTTTTATGTTCTTTAAGTGAAAGTTTACAATCCAATTCAATTTGTCTCATAAAATCCTGCACACAGTTCTCTATGAAACTCTAGCTGCTCTCCCAACCTTGTGACAACACTTGACAGCACACTCCTCCTTTCTACCCTGTACTTCCCATATTCTTCAACCAACTCCTGTCCCCTAGTCTTCAGCATCCCATCTGGCCTCTAGAGAGGAGCTGCTTCGATGGCCTCACGTATGTATTTAAGCCAAGAAGCACACATAACACCAGAATCACTCTGTGTTTTATAGCTCAGTCAAATCTTTGGAGAGTTGGCTTTGGTACTGGTTTTAGCCCTAGGCTAACAGTAAGTCCAGGGGCTGTGTTCTCAGGGGACTCCCCAGTATGTCAGACCATTAAGTCTGATCTTTTAATAGAGTTCCAGGCCTGCACCCCCATTTTTCTCACACTAGGTGAGGGAATCTACGTTGCATTCACTGTTAGGGCAGTCATTGTTGGTGGCCGGGCACCATCTAGTTTTTCTGGTATAATGCTGGTATAGTCTCTCAATCACATGGCTCCTTGTGTCTCCTAGGCTTATATTTTCTTCATATCTTTGGTGTTCCTCATTCTCATCTCCTCCAGGTGGACTGGGACCAACTGATGTTACTTAGATGACAGGTTGCATCTTTTAAGACCCCAGATGCCACTCACCAAAATGGGACGCAGAATGTTTTCTTTAAAAAACAAAAACAAAACCTGAGTTATGCCAGTTGACCTAGGTGTCCCCTGAAATCATGGTTCTCAGACTCCTTCCCTTGCTACTCTGGCATTTGAAATGTTGGTTGTGTTTAGTAGATCTCTTAGTAGTTGGTATAGTCTAGCAGTGTTAATCTCCCTTCTACTGCATACTGTCACTTCTTTCACTTAACCCAATTCCTATCTACTATCTAACATATCAATATTGTCTCCTTCAACCCCTCCTTTGTAAACATCAAAAATTATTTTGTTCTATGATTAAACCTTTTATTCAGTCCTTATAACAGTGGTTTCATCCATTTGTCCTTTGTAAATGACTAATTTCATTCAGCATAATGCCTTTCATATTTGACGCCGTGTTGTCAGATGTTTCCCCAAATCATCATTGTTCTTTATCATTGCACAGTATTCCATTGTGTTAATATGCCATAGTTTGTTTATACAGTCATCTGTTGATGGACACATACATTGATTCCATTTTTTTACTGTTGTGGACAGTGCTACACTAAACATTGGTTTGAATGTATCTATTCATGTGAAAGCTTTTGTTTCTCTATATTTCAAGAAGTGGGATTACTGGACCATATGGCGTTTCTATTTCTAGGTTTTTAAGAAAGTTCCAAAATGATTTTGAAAATGATTGTAACATTTTACATTCCCACCAATAGTGTAGAAGTACACCAGTCTCTCCACCATTAAATATTTTCAGCTTTTTTTATTAGTGCCTACCTTGTTGGAATAAGATAACATCTCGTGGTAATTTTGACTTAGATTTTTCTAATGGCTAGTGATAGTGAGCATTTCCTCATGTATCTGTTAGCCACCTGGATGTCTTCTTTGGTGAGGTGCCTGTTCATATTCTTTGCCCATTTTTATATTGGATTGTTTTTCTTTTGTTGTTGAGGTTTTGCAGTATCTTGTAGATTTTGGTGATCAGATGCTGATGGCATTTGTTGTAGACAAAGTTTTTTCCCAATCTGTTGTTGTCTTTTTAATCTTTTGGTGAAGTCTTTGGACGAGCATAAGTGCCGCGATGGAGCTCACTAAGTTGAGTCTCACTGGCAACACAAGAATGAAAAGGAGTGCACCCTGAGATGTCCACTAAAAGACCGCAGTTGATGGTCCAGCAGCTAGGGGTTCCCCTGGAAGCATGGTTCTTGGCCCTGATGCTGCCCTTGCCCATAAATCATAATGAAGGTCTACTCTTCAGACATGAATGGATTGGGCTTGGTGATGCAGAGTGACCATATATTGGATGTACTTTATGGTTCTGTGCATCAATAGGATATCATCCTGCTGACCTCTGGCTGGAGGAAGGGGAGTGGGTGGAGAGGAGGGGAAAGGAGACTGTTGGGAGGATGAGACATATATGGAGCAGAGAGGAATAGTGTGCTGTCACTGGGCAGGGAAAGCAGTGGAAAGTGCATATAGGTGGGCATGTAAATTTATATGGGAATGTACATTTTCACTCAGTCATAATAAAAAAAAAATCAAACACAAAACATTCTCACATTCTCAAGTGCACAAATGGACTCCAGAAAGCCTATTCCTCATTCCAAGTGCACCCTCCGACACACCTTTCTTAATTGGAAATGGTTTTCAAATCCTGATGAATTGTTCCTTAGGTAATACTGAGAATGTAACAGATGACCCAACTAACTTGTAAGTCTAAAGTGGAATTGTTGAAATGTCGTCACTCATTTTAAGTTCACCAATTAGGAAAACTACCATTGCAGTCTTGAGATATAGTGTTTGACATTTCTTGTAGTAGAAATACTGCCAGCACAGGACAAACTAGTAACAGACAAACAAGCAACATGAGGGCACTGAATTACATACCATGAAAGGGGATTTCCCAATACAAATGCCACACATGGATCTAAGTCAAGAACCTATAGAAAAATAAAGCAGAGTAGCAAAATTTCTAGGGAGCGGTTTAAGCAATCTATTATTTTGTTTGTAATAGAAATGACATGAGAAAGCAAAGAGTAGCACACTCAAATATGCAGATGCTGAGGCTTCACCCTTGCCCAGTCCAGCCCAACTGCAAGACCTACTCACAGGGATCCTATATTCCCTGCTCCTGCCCATGTGCTTCTCTGAAGGGGAACTTCTACAACTGATGCATGAAGCTGTTAGAGGGTGGCATTTCCCTTCCCAGAGCCCTGTCCCAGGAAAACACGCACATGCATGAGCTCCTAAAGCAGGGTGGGCATGGGCTCCCTGGAAGCCACAGAAAGGGTAGAAAATAGACTATCTGAGGCACATTCTGAAATTTCTTGGAAAGCAGTTGAAGCTTCTTCACCTGGATCTTCCACAGCTACTCCACTACAAAAGAAGTGCGTCTGAAATCATCACTCATAAATGTAAAAAAATTGTGGTTGTTTTTGCTGTTAGGTTCCATGTCATCGATTCCTACTCAAAGAAGCCCTATATGACAAAGTAGGACTGCCCCATAGAATTTTCTTTGTTGTAATCTTTATGGGAACAGACACCCTGCTCTTTATTCCAAGGAGAAGCTGGTTGGGTACCAACAGCCAGCCTTTTGGGTGGTCAGGCAAAAATTGTGCTACCAAGGCTCCTTCAGTTGACCTTAAGATATATGGATTTATCTATGGAAATTACTCTGACTTTATACTGTTTTTAAATCAGGAAGCATGAGTCTTTCTAGTTAATTTTTCTCCTTCAATATAGTTTTGGAATTTCAGAGTCCTTTACCCCTCCATATAAATTTGAGATAAGCTTTTTGATCCCCATAAATAATGTTGTTGGGATTTTGATGGAGATTTATAGGGTTTCTACCATGAGTCAGATCCAACTCGATGGGACTTGGCTGGCTGGAGTCAGAACTGAATCAACGGCAATAGGTTTCAGGGTTTTTTTTCAAGGAATTTATAGATTACTTTTGGTACTATTGATATCTCAACTCTATTAAACCTTCTAATCCATGAACATGGAATGTGCTTCTATTTAATTAGACCTTATTTAATATCTTTCAGTAAAGTTTTCTAGTTTTCTGTGTACAAATCTTACACCTCCCTGCCTAAATTTATTCCTAGGTACAAAGGGTCATTTTTGCCTCATTACGTACTACTGTTCATTCAAACATCACACACTGTTCTTTCAAATTAATGCATGATTTCAGGCAGGGTGAAGAAATCAGAGTAGTCAGAAGATTCCTGTGATCTCTCTAACAACAAAGACCCTCCCACGCCCCCGAGAAAGATGTATCAATTATATGTGACATTCTAGGAGCCCTGAACATCAAGGGAAAGATCAGAAATTGGACTGAGCAATGGGGAAGGGAGAGTAGATCCGCAAGTACCTAGTACTGGTCAAACCTGAACTGGTTGGAACCAGCACCAAGCAGGCAGGTTGGCTGCAATGAACATGGTGAGGGAAGCGATGGCATTCAGAAAGATTACCTCAGGCAGAGGGTGAGCAACAGAGAGCCCATACACACCACTAGAATCAGGGAAAAACGATACTAGATTGTCCAAAGCTAAGTAGCTTATGTCTAACATATGTATGGTATGTGGTTATAGAAATTTTATTTGCAATGAACTTCTCTCCCTTTTCCAAGCATGTCCCTCCTCTCTGCTCTGTCCCACATCTGAAGAAGCTCCAGAGGCTGGGCAGAAAGTACAACCCATTATACATGCTCTGAGCCATTCAGCCAGACTCAGATAGGGAACAATTTAACAAATGGGGAGAGGGAGAATGAATAATCTTCTGGCTCCCCTAAGCCAGGAACTCAGGGCACAAACAGTTCCTTTGCCTAGGCATGGGCATAAGGAGTCCACAAACCTTGAATGTATCTCACCTCTACACACAGAATCCAGTCTACCTAGTCCTGCAGTGAAACCTATCTGCCTACATGCTTTAAAGAATAGCGACACATCTTCATAGACACTTGCAGACAGCTACCAGCCTCTTGTCTTTCTCAGCACATGCAGCCAGATCTGTGTGCCTACAACAATCATCCCTGCCTGTCTAAGACTGCAAGGAGATCCTGAACCACGCACTTGGTGACTGACTACCTGGACACTTGAGCTGAATGCATAAATGAAAAGTAAATGAATGTCTGAGCTCGCATACTTAGTTACAGCTCTAACTGCTTGGTGACAGGATGTTACAGCCTCAAAGACACTAACAATCAAATGAACAGATCAGCCTATTTGGGTGTTCCGAAGTGAAATAAAACTAAGCAAGAAGTGAGAATACAGTAAGCAAATGACAACTTACTGATGGCTCAGAGAAAACAGTCAATATCAGATCATTTAAAAAGCAGACACAATGGATTCTGAAAGCTCTCAAAACAAAGAACCAAGAAATTTTCCAGGTAAAGAGCACTTCCTGGAATTATCAAAGATAAATATAAAAGATTAGTATTTAGAACTCTTCAAGAGATCAAGCGAAGGTAAACAGAGCATAATGACCAATTAAACAGGCTGCAAGAACTCCTTGAGCAACAATTATACGAAATTCAGCAGTTTAACAATAAAATTACGAATTAGACAACTAGACAGAAAGTCAAAGCTGCAGATCTGAGGCAATGAAAGCTGAATCAGTGAAAATAAAGATAAAGCACTTGACACCCATGTATATGAAAAAAAGTAGATGAGAAAATTTTAAAAAATGAAGAAACTAAGAATTACACAGAATTCTATCACAGGAATAATCTACAAGAGGTTGGACTACCAGAACAGTGGAGATAACATTAAAATACAGAAAATTGTTGAAGATTTGTTTTCAGAAGACTTTCCTGATGTCATGAAAGATGAGGAAATATCTATATAAGATGCTCATCAAATTCCACATAAGGTGGATCCTAAAAGAAATACACAAAGATAAAATCAAACTTGCCAAAATTAAAGATAAGGAAATAAAATTAAATGTCTGGTGGTAAACAAAAATAATCCACAAAGGAGAGTCAATAAGACTAAATTCAGATTACTCGGCAGAAGCCAGACAGGCAAGAGGGCAATGGGATGGTATATGCAAAGCCTTGAAGGAAAAAACTAACCATCCAGGAATTATAGATCCAGCAACACTGTGTCTCAAATCTGATGGTGTAATTAGGACATTTCCACATAAACAGAAGCTTAGAGACCAAACCCATTGATAGGTCAATTCTGACTCATAGTGACCCTATGTGATAGAGTAAGATTGTCCCACAGAGTTCACAAGGAGCACCTGGAAGATCTGAACTGCTGACTCTCTAATTAACAGCTATAGTATTTCACCACCATGCCACCAGGATTTCTGAAAACCTGAACTTCAAGAAAAACTAAAGGAAGTCCTTCGGTTAGAAAATCATTAACATCAGGTAACAACTCACAAGTAGAACCTAGGAAAGAGCAATTAGATATCAACACAGATAGAGGAATCACAAAACGAAATTAAAGCTAAAACAATGAGAATGGGGAAACAGAGATGTCGGTATGTAAAAGATAACAACATTATAACAAAACAGAAGGACTAAAAATGTAGTCACAGAGCTTTCATACGGAGAGCAAGCAAAGGCAATCCAAAGAAATAAAATACTGGTTTGAATTCAGAAAAGCAAGTATAAATATGAAGGTAACCACAAAAAAAAAATTAAGAATCCTACACATCAAAACAAAAAATGAGAAAAACATGAAGTCTCAGAAAATATGAAACCAGCAACAATGAAAAAGATAAAAAAAAAACACATAAAGAAAAACAACACAGATAATTAAGGGAGACAAAGAAATTGTGAACAATGCACAAAAACAAGTATCAAAGTGACAACACTAAACTCATATCTGTTGGAAATTATGCTGAATATAAGTGGAATAAAGGAACCAAAAGAGAGACAGAGAGTGGCAGAATGGATAAAAATAGCATGGTCCATCTATATGCTGCTTGGAAGAGACACACCTTAGGCTTAAAGACACAAACTAAAATTCAAAGGACAGAAAACATTATAGAAGGCAAACGTGTTTGAAAAAGATCAGGAGTGGCAATATTAATTTCAGATAAAATAGATTTTAAAGTAAAATCCACCACAGTGGACAAGGAAGGACACTTTATAAATGATTAGAGGGCCAATATATAAAGGAGACATAACCATATTAAATATTTAAGAATTCATTCAATGATAGGGCTCCTAAATACACAAAATCAACTCTAACTACATTAAAAAGAGACATAAGCAACTTCATAATAATAATAGGAGTCTTCAACACACTATTTTCAGTGAAGGATGGAACATCCAAAAAAAAAAACAAAGCTCAATAAAGACATGGAAGAGCTAAATACCACAGTCAACCAACTTTACCTCATAGACATATACAGAACATTCCACCCAGGCAAGTTTACTTGCTTCTGCAATGCACATGGAACATTCTCCAGAATAGGCCACAATATTAGGCCATAAAGTCTTAAAGCCAAAGCGCTGAAATATTGCAAAGCATTTTCTCAGACCATAAAGCCATAAAACTCAAGATCAATATCAGAAAAATCAAGGGTAGAAATTCAAACTCATGGAAACTGAACAACACCTTGTTAAAAACCTTCCAGGTTATAAAAGAAATCAAGGATGCTAAAGAAATTCATGGAATCAAATGATAATGAAACACATACTAGCAAAATCTATAGGATACAGCAAAAGCAGTGCTCAGAGGTCAATTAATCTCAATAAATGCACACATCCAAAATGAAGGAAGAGCTCAAACCAAAGAATTGACCCTACAACTTGAACTAGTGTAAAGAAAACAACAAAGGAACCCCTCAAGCAGCAGAAGAAAACACATAATAAAAATCAGAGCAGAACTAAATGAATCAGAGAACAGAAAAACAATTGAAAGAATTAACAAGACCCAAAACTGTTTTTTTTTAAAGGATCAACAAAACTGATAAATTGTTGGCCAAACTGACAGAAGAAAAACAGGTGTGGAAGCAAATAACCTGAATAATAAATAAGATGGATGATTTCTCAACAGACCCAAGTGAAATAAAAGAATCATAACAAAATATTGTGAAAAATTGCAATCTAATAAGTTTGAAAACCTACAGGAAATGGATAAATTTCTAGAATCACATTACCTACCAAAATTAACACAAACAGAAGTAGAGCAACTTAATAAACCCATCATAAGAGGTCGAAAAAGTAATTTAAAAACTACCAACCAAAAAAAAATCCTTGTTCAGAAGGCTTCAGTGGAGCATTCTATCAAACTTACAGAAGGAGTTAATATTACTGTTACTCTAAAGGTACTTAACACCATAGTAAAGAATGGAACCATCCCAAACTCATTCTGTGAAACCAGTATAACCTTCACACCAAAACCAGGTAAAGTCAGCAGAAAAAAGGAAAATTACAGATTGATATCTCTAGTGAATTTAGATGTAAAAGTCCTCAACAAAATTCTAGCTAACAGAATACAGTAACATATCAAAAAATACTTAGCCATGACCAAGTGGAATTCATATCAAGTGTGTAATGTCATCAGTTACATAAATAAAACAAAAGACAGCAACCATTTGAATTTATCAGTTGATGAAGAAAAAGCATTTGACAAAGTCCAATACCCATTCATGTTAAAACTCAGCAAGATAGGAATAGAAGGGAAATTCCTCAGCAAAGTACAGGACACTATACAAAGCCAACATCAAGCTAAATGGAGTCTGAAAGCACTTACCTTGAGAACGAGAACCAGGCAAGGATGCCTTTTGCCACCACTTTTATGCAACATTGTCCTGGAGGTTCTAATCACAGCAGTCAGACAAGATAAAGAAATAAAGGGCATCTAAATTAGTAAAGAAGAAGTCAAAGTATCTCTATTTGCAAATGATATGCTCTTATATACAGAAAACCCTAAATTATCCTAAAAAAAGATAGAAAAAGACTGAAACTAGTAGAAGAGTTCAGCAAAGCATCAGGATACTAGATATACATACAAAAATTATTTGGATTTCTCTACACTAAAAAAAGAATATCAAACAGGAAATCACTAAATTGATAACATTTACAACAGCCTTCAAGAAGATAAAATACATAGGAATAAATCTAACTAGAGATGTAAAAGACCTATACAAAGAAAACTACAAGATCCTGCCACAAGAAACTAAAAGTGACCTACATAAGTGGAAAAACCTCCCTTATTCACAGATAGGAAGACTCAACATTGTGTATTCCACCCAAAGCAATTTATAGATACAGTGCAATCTTGATTCTAAATTCCAGTGGCATTTTTAAATGAGATGGAGAAACAAATCACCAATTTCATATGGAAAGGGAAGAATCCCTGGATAAGTAAAGCATTACTGAGGAAGCAAAACAAAGTGGGAGGCCTCACGCTACCTGACTTTACAACCTGTTACATGAACATGGTAGTCAAATAGCAGAAACATAGAACAATGGAACATAATTGAGAATGAAGATATAAAATCACCTACCTATGTTCTTTATCTTTTTTTCCAGTAATATTTTATTGTGGTTAAGTGAAAGTTTATAAATGAAGTCCATTTGCTGTATTAAACCCCATACAGAGACCCCTATGCAACTCTATCTGCTGACCCAACACTGTAACAGCACATTTCTCCTTTCCACTCTGTACTTCCCATATTCATTCAAACTACTGTCCTCTCCACCCTTCCATCTCATAGCTATAGGGAGCTGCTCTGACAGCCTCATGATTGATAGCCCAGCTCAGTTTTAGTCTGAACAGTTATCTTTGGTGCTGGTTTCAGCTCTAGAGTAGAAGCAAGACCAGGGGTTGCACCCTTGGGTGATCCTCCAAGGTGTTGGAATATCAGGTCCAGTCTTTTAACAGAATTCTTGATCTGCACCCTGGTTTCTCTCACACTATGTCAGGGTGTCTACAATGTACTGTAGACAGGCATTGGTGGTGGCAGGGCACCATCTAGTTCTTCTGGTCTAATGCTGGTGTAGACTCTGGATAATTTAGCCCATTCTGTCTCCTGGGTTCACATTTTCCTTCTGTCTTTGGTTTCCTTCATCCTCCTCTGTTCCAGTCAGATTGGGACCAATTAATCCTCCTTAGATGGTAGCTTGCTAGCTTTTAAGATCCAAGATGCCGCTCTCTGAGCTGGGATGCAGATTATTTTCTTAAAAAGAAAAAGCTTAGTTGTGCCAATTGACCTAGATGTCCTCTGAAAGCATGGTCCCCAGACCCCAACCCTTGCTACTCTGACCTTTGAAGTGTTAGGTTGTATGCAGGAAATCTTTTAGCTCTTGGTATAGTCCAGCAGTGCGTGCTGTCACTTCCTTCACTTAACCTGGTTTCTACCTAATATCCAATCTCCAAATACCCTGTGGTAGACACGCAGCTACACATAGTAAGTCCTCACTGGTGGTGACAGAGAGATGACCAGAAGCTGTGACTTCCAGAAAAGTCATACAGGTGTGGACATATGTAAGACACCACATTGGGGCCTTGCAAGATTGTTTTGGGAAGGGAATTGTTTCCCAAAAAGGTCAGTGAGATTTTTTTGTATTAATGTGCATGCTATTTCATTTGTGCCTACCTGCTGATTAGAGTACAGGATATTTGGTCAATGTCAGGACTGGAATGAATTTGTATGAGCCCTCTGAATGATGGAAACCCTTGTGGTGTAGTGGTTAAGTGCTATGTCTGCTAACCAAAAAGTTGGAAGTTCAAATCTGCTAGGCATTCCTTAGAAACTCTATGAAGCAGTTCTACTCTGTCCTCTATGTTATCTGTCTGCTATGAGTCAGACTTGACTCGATGGCAGCGGGTTTGGTTTTGAATGGCACCTAGAACACACTGGATGTGCAATAAGTAGAAGATCCTCTATTTTATCATGGGTTTTATGAGTTGGGCTTGGGCTTAAATTCTGAGATTTCCTGGGAGTCCTGCTGACTGCTGTAGAACTCTGAGTCTCAGATGGATATGCAGGAAAGAATGACCAAAAGTACTACTTAGAAGGTTACTGCTAGTGAAAGTCCCAGGTAGGGTGAGCAGAAGGTGACACCAAGCTCCAGTCATGAAATCTTGAGGCTAGCTCAAGTCTGGCTTGTCTTCGGGCCTCAAGCAAGTAGAAGCAAGTTTATGTGAGTTAGGGAAAAGTGAGTGTAGGTAGTGGGTATGGCATCTGCAGACTTGGGGAGAATGGGTCCTGTAGGGGCAAGTAAAGAAGACACTGAGAGTCAACTCCAGGAGCAGACTTCTGAGGGCTCCCAGTCTACACTTTGGCTTTCAGCTTTGCATTAGGATCATCCTCTGTCTGTTTCCGACCCACTTTACCCAGCCCTACCTACATATGAGAGCCCTCTGTGCATGCAGACCTGAGACTCTTTCCTTATCCACTGGCCTGGTGTCATGTTCCCCAATCCAGCAAATGTTATGAGCTCCTGGAACTCCCCCTACCTCCATCTCCACTGGTCAGTCCTTCCTCTAAACCTGAAATGCTGTCTTCTCTACTTCTGTGAAGCTCTTTCTACTGTGTATTGTAGATACCTGTGAAATGTTTTACTTCCTCTGCAAAGTTGCGTGCTCCCTGCAAGCAGAAGCAGCAACTGTGTCTGCAGGCCCCTGGCTCTCTGTAGAGAGGAAATCAGGTCAAGCTGGCTGAGAATCTTCAACATCCCTTTAGTATGCCTCAACCTGCTCCATCCTAGAAGCCAAGTAGTTGTGAGTCTTCCTGTGATTCCCATTCCCTTGCAGTCAATCAGAAAACTGATCTCCAAGAGAAAAGCGAGAGTACATAGAGAAGCAAAGGGGCAGTGTAGTTTGGAAGAGTGCTGCAAAAAGGCACAGAAGAAGGAGGAGTAGAAAGGGTCTTTTATTTGTTTTTGTTTCATATTTTTCAGGTTTGGTCTGAGGAGTGGCTGGTGACAGACAGGAAAGCCAAGGAGAGGGAATATGTAGATGTACTAAGTGGAAGCCAAGCCAAGTAGCCAGAAAGGCAATGTAAAGTTCTTGCATGGTGATTGAGGCCCGGAGTAGATAGAAAGCTTAAGGAGTAGAGGGATCACCACAGGGTCTGCCACAGGGCCTTGAGTATAAATAGCAGCAAGAGAAAGTTCTGTGGAGGCACAAGGTCTACGCAGGACCTGGGCAAGCAGGCAGTTGCTAGAAGCTGGCATGGAAGTTGGGTCTGAGTAGGAGCAGAAGTGGGATGAGGAGGAGGTGTGACCCTCTTTATTTCATCAATCCAGCTGGCAAAGTAGGTGACCCTGGTGAAGACGCTGGGGTAGACAGGATGTTGGCAGTCCAAACCCCAACTGGCCAATCCCACCAGAATCCAGGTACTGATGACTTGACAGACGAGGGGTCCTCCAGAATCACCCTGAAGGAGAAGAGAGGGGTTAGCATTGGGGATGGAGTCAGGATGCTATGTATGATGGTTCTGAAAATATTAGATGGCAAAATAGGGGAACAAATTTGTCTCCACTTATCAGATTCACATGAGTTCCACTTTTTGAAAGTCTGAACATCAAGGTTCCACTGGATACCTACTGAATTAAAATCTCCCAAATGGGGCTGAAATAGTGTTTCCAAAAGCTGTTGAGCTGTCCTTTGAAGATGGCAGTCACAGGTACGTACATAAACATATTGCTGTGGATTGAATTGTGTCTTTAAAAAGATAGGTTGAAGTCCTAACTGCAAGTATTTGTGAATATGGCATTATTTGGAAATAGAGTTTTTGCAGATATAATCAAGTTAATATTAACTTTCTGAGCTTGAGTTGGGGTGCAGCTATAGTACAAAATGTGAAAGGTTATTGATGCTGACTAAGGCCAGAGCAATGACAAATGATTGGGGTTTTGATGAGATTTTAAAGGAGGAGCTAACAGGAATTGTGAAATCCAACCCTTTATGACCAACCAAAGAAAAGCCACAAACAGAAAATGGAAAAGAGCTGAGAACTGACCTCCATATT
The DNA here is from genome assembly GCA_028571685.1 of Heterohyrax brucei. Lineage (NCBI taxonomy): Eukaryota > Metazoa > Chordata > Mammalia > Hyracoidea > Procaviidae > Heterohyrax > Heterohyrax brucei. Next base: position 137,185,000 of record CM053150.1, read on the forward strand.
CAGAAGATGGGAAGGGAGGACAAACCAGTAACAGTCCAAGCAAAGCAGTAGGTAAGAGTTCCAGAAACCCTGGAACTTAGGAAATAAGATGTGAAATTCTGCTGATATTTCTAGAAAGAGGAAGACTTTCAGTGTCAACCTCACTATTGACACTGGCAAAACAGAGGCTTTTTTGGGACCTTGGCAAAAGTGGTTGTGGTGTCATGATGGAGACAAAACCTTCCAGAAGTGGGTTAGAGAGAAGGAAATCAGTAAGTGAGACAATGTGCAGTCAATTCTTGTCAGGAATATTATTTTTTCAGAAAAGAGGTGATACCTGGAGGCAAACCTGGAGGGAGATTGCCACTATGTATGTTTGCATGAGAGATATGTAAGGGAAACACAGATGATACAGGATGAGGAAAATAAAAGCCTCTGGGGGACATAGTGCTCAAGTAGAAGTACTGGTTTGGGATGGGCAGCAAGGGATCAGGAGAGCCAGGATATAGATGCAGAAGGTAGGTGGGTGCAGGGCTAAGAAGTTAAGCAAGGTCTAGTCTGGTGCTTCATCAAGAAATAAACCCAGAAGGAATTTCATGGACAGACCATGTGACTTGAAAGGCAAGGGGAGGAAGTGCAAGAATAGGGGATGGAGGGAGCCACCTCCTCTGATCTCCAGATGTCCAGCTCAGTGGTGCCCTCTGACTGAGGAACTAAAGGAAGGGTGTTTTTTAGGGGCATTATGGGATGTCCACCAGACTGACAGACAAAGGGTACTGGCACTGAAACTCCAAAGACACGGTCTCTGCAGGAGGAGGCAGGTGAATAATAAGGGTAGAAGGGAAATTTAGGATGTAGTCTGGATTGGGCACTCAGTAGTTGAGACCAATCAGGCTCTAACACTCTGTAGACTCCTTGTTTCCACCTCTGGGTACAGTCAACTCTGTGAGGAAGACCTAGAAAGAAATGATGGGTGTAATGGTGGCAACAAAGAAACCAGGATCTACCTCCTATCAGGAAGGCAGGTGGGGGAAGCTTCTTTCCTCTGGCTTAGCCATCTCACTGGACAAGAATAAAAGCAGCCACTGTCGGAGAATCCTTCCTACAAGCTAGGCTATGATCACCACACCTATATTAGCTCCCTAGGATAATACAGTCATATTACTATATGCAGTAACATAGTAATATACATACTATATGTAGTAATATAGTCATATTACTATGACTTTGTGACTTAAAAAAACAGAAATTTATTGTTTCATACTTTTGAAAGCCAGAAGTTTTCAGCAGGGTCATCCTCCCTCCAAAGTCTTTACAAGAGAATCCTTTCATTCCTTTTCTATCTTCTGGAGGCCTCAGGCGTTTCGTGGCTTATGGTAGCATAATTCCAATCTCTGCCTCTGTCTTCACATGCCCTTTTTTCCTGTGTGTCTTCTCTGTCCTCTCCTCTTCTTATAAAGATATCATTCATTCAGGTTAGGGCCCTTCTTAATCTAGGATGACTTTATCTGGAGACCTGTAACTAAGTACATCTGCAAAGATTCTATTTCTAAGTAAGGTCACATTCTGATCTTTTGGTAGACATAAATATTTGGTAGACACTACTCAATTCATCCTTTCAACAGTTCTACAAAGGAAGCCTCAGAACCCCAAATTTATAGGTGAGAAAATAGGCTCAGAAGGTGAAGAGGTTGTCCAAGGTCACAAAGCAAGAATATACAACAGAGATCTGGATCCTGTCATCTGTAACTCCAGAGCCCTAATATTTTCCTTTTCACAATGTTGTCCAATCAAAAACTTAGCCCATGATGTCAACTGGGGAGATTGGTTTTGTGGAAAGTATTGTGGAAGAAGGGTCAGACTGGAATGAGAACACATTTGGGCCCCAGTTGTGCTGCCTTGCTTTAGTCTACACAGTTTCCTTCTATAGGCCTCAGTTTCCCCACCAAAGTGGAAAAAGACCTTCACAGCCCATATATCCACAACAAACTCATATCCAGAATACATAAAACACCTCTACAGGAAAAGCAGACAAGCAACCCAACAAGAAAATCGGAAGGAGAAAAACTTGAATGAAAACTTCACAGAAGAGGATATTCAAAGAAAATGAACATGTGAAAATACCTATAACTTAATTATTGTTGTTAGTCACTGTCAAGTTGATTCTGCTAATCATCAGGGAAATGAAAATGAAAACCTCAATAGGATATTAATACATGCCTACCAAAATGGTTACAATGTGAAAAGATGGAAAGAATCCGTTTTGTTGAGATGTAAACTCTATCCATTGAAGGAATGTAAACTGGTACAACCACTCTGGGAAGCTATTTGGTAAGATCTACCAAAACTGAACATATACATACTTTTCTTTTAGATTCTTGGTAAAAACACACACAGCAAAATCCACTCCAATTCTACAGTTTACAGATATCATAATCAGTAACACTGGTTATGTTCTTCATGTTGTGTCAACATTATTATTTCTGTTCTAGTTTTTCACTTGCATTTAATCTCTGCTAGCTGTTGATCCTTTGGTCATATATATATATATATATGCATATCTTTTTAAAGTAAGGCAATATTAAATGTGATAATCTTTGTTCTTTGGGCTAAAACCTTAGTTTAAAAGTGACTTCAGAGGAGAATTTCAAGTTTGAAGAGCAACTCAGGGTCATAGTCGGGAATTCTTCATCTTCAGTTTGATCCAGTTAGTCTAGATTCTTTAACAATTTGAAGTTGTAAAGGATAGAGAAAAATGAACAAAGCCAAATGCAATTGTGGGACTCAAGAAATCCAACATTAGGATTTTTGGAATTCTGATTTCAGAATAACAGGATAGTAAAAAACACATAGAAAGAATTTTCCAAAAGATAATCAGAGAATTTCCCAGACGTGAATAAAATCAAGCCAGCAAATTTAGGAAGCTAGAAGCAGAAGGAACATAGGGAAGATTACTAAGACAGGAGAGAATTCTAAATGCAAGAAGAAAGCACAATATAACACATCAAGGGTCCTACATAAGAATAACTGTGGATTTCCTTTTTTCTCAGAAATACTAGAGAAGATAAAGGGGCAGGGAAGCTAGAGTAATAGAATGAGAACTAACAGAACACAATGAAAGCGACTGTTGACACATTGTGATAAATTTAACTAATGTCACTAAGCAATTTGTGTCAAAATTGTCAAATGGGAACCTAGCTTGCTGTGTAAACTTTCACCACAATCTCAATAAAATATTATTAAAAAATAAATAAAGAGAATGTTGACACACTAGGGCGGGGAGGGGAAGAAAATCTAAAGGCCAGAAGACAGTGAAGTCACACATATACAGTACTTAAGAAAAAAAAACTGTCAATCAAGAATACTTTACTCAGCAAAGTTATCACTCAAAAAATGAAGGACAAATCAAGGCATTCCCAAAATAAACAGAAGCTCTGGGAATTTGATACTACCTGATCTGCTGTTCAGATATCACTTAAGGGACTTCTTCAGACAGAAAGAAAAAAACACTAGACAAAATACTCAAATCTGAACATGGGAAAGAGGAAAAAAGAGAGAGAGAAAAATCTCCAAGAAAGGCAACACCATGGGCAAATACAAGTAGCAAGTACACGCTATTTTCAGGGAGAAAACGGAATAATTTAGCTCCACAAGCAATACAACTTCAAGTGTACAAGAAATAAGTACAAATTAAACCTATCAGATGTAAACCAAAACCACCTAGTGCCATTGAGTCAATTCCTACTCATGGTGACCCTATAGGACTTACAATAATTTAACTGGAAATTCAACAACAGAAGTGAGGAGGGAGAAGCAAAACAGGAATAGTTTTAGTGTGTTAGTGTTCTATGTTACTAGCTATTTAAATGTTAAATGTTTGTAGCAAGCTGAAGTAAATTGTTATCATCGTGATTTGACCAATGTAATATCTGAGGTCAAAGAAAATACAGCAAATACACAGAAGAGAAAAAGGAAGAAATCAAAAAGATTCAACACAAGAAAACAGTTAAACACACACACAGACACATACACACACAAAATCAGCAAAAGGAATGAAGTAGATACTTTGTTTTCAGTAATTGTCTTAAATGTAAATGGTCTAAACTCATTCAAAAAACAGAGAGTGACAAAATGGATTTAAAAAAAAAGATCCATTCTTATATTGCCTACAAGAGACACACTTTAGATGTAGGATAAAATCAGATTGAAAGTAAAAGGATAGAAAAGATATTGATATCACATGAAATAGATGGTAAATCAGAATCTATTAGCAGAGATAAAAAGAATGACAAAACATAATAATGAGAGGGTCAATTTCTCAAGAAGACATAAGGTTATAAATATACATGCACCTAGTGTCGGTGATCCAAAATACATGAAATAAATACTTATTGAAATGACAGGAGTAATAAACAACCCCACAATAACAGTTGGGGACTTTAACACCTGCTTTCAATTCTGAACAGAACATCTAAAAAGAAAATCAGTAAGTGCCTAGAGAACTGAAATAGTACCATAAGCCAACCAGACCAACTAGATCAATTAGACTAATGGATATATATAGACACCCCATCCACCTTCTGAGCAATACATATTTATCTCTTGTGCAACTGGATTATTTTCCAGAATAGACTTTAGGCTAGGTCATACACGTTTCAACAAAATTTTAAAAGCAAGAAATTACACACAAAGTGTCTTCTCTGATCACAAAGGAATAGTATTAGAAAGTAACAAAAGCAAAGCAGGGAAATGCAAACATTTGTGAAAATTAAACAACACACTATTAAATAACTACTTGGTCGAGGAAGAAGTTAAGAATGAAATTAAAATACCTGGACATCAATGAAAATAAAAACACATCATTATTTTTATCATTGCGTAGTGCTCCACTGAGTATATATACCATAGTTTACCTATCCATTCCTCTGTTGTTGGACATCTGGGTTGATTCCATCTTTTTGCTATCGTGGACTGGGCTGCAATAAACATTCTTGTGCATGTGTCTGTTGGTGTGAAAGGCCTTCATTCTGCAGGATATATTCCAACTAGGGGAATTACTGGGTCAGATGGTATATCTATATCCATTTTTTTAAGGAAGCGCCAGACTGCTTTCCAAAGAGGCTGGACCATTTTGCAACCCCACCAACAGTGCAGGAGAGTTCCACTTTGGTGATGCAGAGTGACCATATATTGGATGCACTTTATGGTTCTATGCATCTATAGGATATCATCCTGCTGACCTCTGGCTGGAGGAAGGAGGGTGGGTGGAGAGGAGGGGAAAAGAGACTGTTGGGAGGATGAGACATGTATGGAGCAGAGAGGAATAGTGTGCTGTCACCGGACAGGGAGAGCAGTGGAAGCTGCATACAGGTGGGCATGTAAATTTATATGGGAATGTACATTTTCAGGATCCGACTCGATGGCACTTGGCTTGGCTGGCATAATAAAAAAAACACATCATACCAAGATATAATGAATGTGTCATGCGTTGAATTGTGTCCCCCCAAAAATATGTGTAGCCATGTGGCTGGGACATGATTCCCAGTATCTTGTGACTGTCCTCCATTTTGTGGTTTCCTTAAACTGTATGTTAAAGGATTAGGGTGCGGCTGTATATTCCTACATAGAATTACTCCCCTGCCCTGCTGTAAAGGGAGTTTCCCTGAAGTATGGCTTGCCCCACCCTTAATCCTTTCATCCTATGAGAGATAAAAGGACAGAGAAGCGGGCTGAGAATTGGGAACCTCATTACCATCAAGAAAGCAGCACTGGGAGAAGAGCGCGTCCTTCAGACCTGAGGTTCCTGTGCCAAGACGCTCCCTGGACAAAGACTGATGCAATACAGGACTTTCCTCCAGAGCTGACAAGGGAGAAAGCCTTCCCCTGGAGTGGACACCCTGCATATGGACTTGCAACCTACCAGACTGTGTAAGAATAAACCTTCCTTTGTTAAAGCCATCCACTCTGTGGTATTTCTGTTAGAGCGGAACTAGCTGACTAAAACAGGATGCATAAAAGGGAGTCCTCAGAAGAAAATTTATAGCAATAAACACCTAGTCTAAAAAAGAATATACCAAATAGTCTAACTCTAGTTTTTTATACATTAGAAAAATAAGAACATAGTAAACCAAAAACAACTAGAATAAAATAAATAATAAAGATCAGAGGTGAACTAAATCAAAACAGAGAACAGGAAAACAGTAGGGAGAATCAACAAATTCAGAAGTTGGGTCTTTGAAAAGATGAATAAAACTGACAAATACTTGCTAGGTTGACAAAGAAACAACGAGAAGCAAATGACCCAAACAAGAAATTAAACTGGAGACATTACAAACGACCCAAGTCAAGTAAAAACATGTCATGGATTGAATTGTGTTCCCCCAAAGATGTTATGTAGCCATGTGGCTATCCATGATTCCCAACATTTTATGATTGTCCTACATTTTGTGATTTTCCTGTGCTGTATGTTAAAGGATTAGGGTGGGACTGTAAATCCCTCCATAGGATTACCTCCTTGCTCCACTGTAAAGGGAGTTTGCCTGGAGTATGGTTTGTACCACCCTTAATTCTTTCATCCTACAGGAGATAAAAGGAATGTGAAGCAAGCAGAGAATTGGGAACCTCACACGACCAAGAAAGCAGGACTGGGACAAGAGCGCATCCTTCAGACCTGAGGTTCCTGCACCAAGATGCTCCCTGGACAAAGACTGATGCAATACTGGACTTCCTCCAGAACCGACAAGGGGGAAAATCCTTCCCTGGAGCAGACATCCTGAATTTGGACTTGTAGCCTGCCAGACTGTGTAAGAATAAAGCTTCCTTTGTTAAAGCCGTCCACTCTGGTTTTCTGTTAGAGCAGCACTAGCTGACTTAAACAGAATTTGGTACCATGAGAGAGGGGTGCCGCCCTAGCACACACCTAAAATGTGGGAGCCATTTTGAAACTGTGAATGGACAGCAGATTCAGAAGGAGCAAAGAAGGCGCAGATGGTGAGAAACAACAAAGGACTGGTGGCAGCAGCGGAACTAGAGGCAGTGCTGGAACCAACCCATGGAGCAAGAGAGCTAAGTGCCTGCTCACAGTGTTTTCCTTGCTCAACGCGATGCCTCCGGGCACTTGAATCAGTGGAGCTAGACTTGCTGACCCACAGAGCGAGAGAGCTGAGTGCCTTTGTGTAGGATGCTTTCCAACAAGAGTGGGGTGCCTCTGGGCACTTGAATCAGTGGAGCTACAGAGCTTTGGAACACTTGCCCCAGCAGAGCAGATGTGGGCCTGAGGCCTGGGCCACGAGGCCATAGGAAGCAGAAGCTGAAGAGACAAACAGCACGATAAGCTGAGCTACCCCAGTCTCAAAATGTATGGCCATGACTTCAGGGGTTTGAAAGGGTGGAACTATGGTGTCCTGTGTTTGTAAGGTGGAATTGCTACTCAGTTGGGCTTAGGGTGCACCTAAAGCTCATGGGAAAGAGTTTCTGTCCAAGTGGGCCTTGAAGGCAGAGTTGTAGTACAGGGCTGGGGGTCTCCGCTCAAAATCCAGAGAGTGTGGCCAACACCTAGAGTCTGGAGGGCAGGGCCAGTATGTAAAATGTCTCAGAAAATGGAAGATTATTTTCAAAGCTTTGAGGGCTAATGTAATGTGTTCTGCTGACTCTTCTGTTGCCTGTTAATACCTTCTTTCCCTGCAATTTCTTCCATTTGTAATGTAATGTCTGACTTGTGCCTGTTCTGCCATTGTACCTTTGGAACCAGATAGCTTACATTCTAGGTTTCATTTAAAACAAAGGAATTCTGGACTTGGAACTGATTTAAGACTTCTTGGCTGGCTGGCATCATACGGGATTTATGTGTTACATGTTTCAACAATGTGATTTTTGTGGTGCCGAAGGGTGGGATGCCATGGACTGAATTGTGTCCCCCCAAAAATATGTGTAGCCATGTGGCTGGGCCATGATTCCCAATATTTTGTGATTGTCCTCCATTTTGTGACTTTCCTGTGCTGTATGTTAAAGGATTAGAGGGGGACTGTAAATCCCTTTCTACAATCACCTCTATGCTCCACTGTAAAGGGAGTTACCCTGGAGTACGGCTTGCCCCACCCTTAATTTTTTCTTCCTAGAAGAGATAAAAGGAAAGGGAAGCAGGCAGAGAATTGGGAACCTTGTGCCATCAAGAAAGGAGCACCTGGAGAAGAGCACATCCTTCAGACTTGAGGTTCCTGTGCTAAGATGCTCCCTGGACAAAGACTAATACAATACTGGACTTTCCTCCAGAGCTGACAAGGGGGAAAATCTTCCCCTGGATTAGACCTCCTGAATTTGGACTTGTAGTCTATTGGACTGTGTACGAATAAACCTCTTTTGTTAAAGCCATTCACTCTGTGGTATTTCTGTTAGAGCAGCCCTAGCTGACTAAAACTAAAAGATTATAACAGAACACTATGATCAACAGTACTCCAACAAAACTGATAACTTTGATGCAATCCTATAAGCACATAACCTACCCAAACTGACTTAAAAGAAAGTAGCAACCCTCAGCAGACCCATAACAAGTGAAGAGACTGTATAAGTAATCAAACTTGTCTGAACAAAGAAAAGTTCAAGACCAGATGGCTTCACTAGTGAATTCTACTGAATATTTAGAGAAGAACTGGCACCAATCCTGTTCATACTCTTTCAAAAAGCTAATGAAAAACGAATACCCGCAAAATTTCTCTATAAGGACAACATTGCATCTGGATACCAACATCAGACAAAAAGTCACAGGAAAACTACAGACCAATAACCATTATGAATATAGACATCAAAAATTTGAATAAAACAGTAGCCAACAGAATCCAACAGTATATTAAAAGAGTTATACATTATGACTGTTTAGTCAGCTAGTGCTACTTCAACAGAGATACCATAAGTGGATGGCTTGAAAAAGAGAAATTTTATTTTGTCATAGTCCAGTAGACTAAAAGTCCCAATTTAGGGTTGTTAGCTCCAGGGGAAGGCTTTCTCTGCTGACACTGGAGCAAGGTCCTCATCAATCTTCCCCTGGACTGGAAGCTTCTGAGGCGTAGGAATCCCAATCCTTTCTAAAGGACATGCTGGCTTCTGGTACTGCTTCTTGGCGGTATGAGGGCCCCAAATCTCTCTGCTACCTTTTTCCCTTTCTATCTCAAGAGGTTGCTTCAAGGCACACAAAACAATCGTACACATTGAGTTCTGCCCCACCAACACAACTGCTGTCCATCCACCCTCATTAATATCAGAGAGGCAGGATTTATAACATGGAGGACATCATGTAATACCAGGAGTCATGGCCTAGCTAAATTGCAAGATTTGGGGGGAACATAATTCAATCCATGACAGTTGTCAAATCTGACTACTCTTAGAAGTTATTGCTCACTGGCTTAGCTGTAGGGTGATGTCAAGGAGTAACTGCTTATGCTGCCACCTTGGGCCTCTCTTCCATACATACACCTCTTAATTCAGTAAATTCTACTCATAGATTCCTATGAAAGAAGAGTGTGTCCATTTGTGTACCAAAGATATGTATAAAAAATGTTCATAACATTACTGTTCATAATACCTCCAACTTGGAACTGACTCAAATACCCATCAACAGTAGATTTGATAAATTCAATTCATGCAATAGAATATCACAGAGCAACCAGAATAAACTATAACTAGGTGTGTAACAGTATGGATCTCACAAATATATTGTGAAGAGAGACCAGAGATAAAAAAAACTGCCAACTGCAAATTTATTTATAGAAAATTCAAAATCTAATCAAAGGCATTAAAAATGAAGGCAGTGATTTTACTTGGGCATTAGAGACAGGAAGTAGACACAAGGATGGCTTCTGGACTGCTGTAAGGCAGTATATGAAAGTTCATCTAGACACAAATTATATATGCTTGTTTTTATGTTATAGTTCAATAAAAAGTTTTAAAATATACAACAAAAATATATGCTCTTTGAGGATCTGCCAGCTGGTGCTCCAGTGCTTGAAAGGGGTTGGAAAACAGCTTATCCGAGGAAAACTACTTAAGGATGGAGTCACGGGAAGACATGCACAACCACCTCAGGAAGTCCCAGGGGTCTCTACAAAGCACATAGGCCACAGAATCTTCTGGGCAAACAGAGGCCCCGATAACGAGCAAAGGAAGACGAGAAATGGTCTTACTCACTCGACATATGGCTCTTCCAGTTGAAAGGTCTCCAGCACACAACATCTCCTCATGCACAGAATAGATCTTGCTTCCAGTAGTCATGTGTTCATACAAGAGATTACAGAATTTGTTCTCAATGAGGCCCACCTTGCCCTCCTGGAGATGGTAGGGTGGAAGCAGCTGCACTGTGAGGATGAGGGAGAGTTCAGTGAAGTGGGACGCAGCCTAGCAGAGAAATCCCACACTGTTCTGAAACCCACTTTGCCTTTCTTTCCACTAGTCTTTTCCCAGTAAACCTGCCTAAATACAGGGTGTTCTCAGCAAGCTCATGCTTCAACACTGTTTACCATGTTTTCTACTCATTTTGATATGCCCATTTCCTGTTTCTCAAACTTTTCCACAGACTTATTGTAATCCCTCTAACCTCTCCTGTAGCAATAAACTGTACCTTTACTGTTACATAGACACACTCACACACACACACAAAGACAAGTCCCATCAACATATTTTCCATTCACTGGGATTTAGCAACTATCCACCAATCCTTTCATGAAGGGTACAATCTGTCCATCCATTACTAACCATTTCCCATCTCTCATCCACACTTCCTCCATTTATCTACCCATTTCCCTCACAACACTATTAATCCACTCATTCTTCCATTTGCCAATCTTTCCACCTTTCACTCGTCTCCATCCATCCATCATCTATCCAACCCACTTCCCCTCCATCTACTAACATATCCACCAGTTTCATCTGTCTTCCCATCATCAATCCACCCATCTATCATCCACTCACCTGTCCTGGTATCTACACACTCATGAATATCCATCTACCCTCCCATATCTACCTACTCATCCACTCGTCTATTTATCTATCCCTTTTTTAGGTACCTTTTAGACAATAGTGATATGGTGGGAAACATTATTAGTTGAGAGAAACACAGCAAGGGAAGTAAATACAATTGTTTTAGTTCTACTAAGTAGCACGAAGGAAATAAAACAGAGATGTGATGGCTGGAGTTTCCTATGGTAACTCACAAGATCAAGTAAAACTTTCCAGAGGACGCATCTAAGCTAAGTTGTAAATGCCAATAGGAACTAGTCAGGTAGCTATTCAGGGAGAAAGCATGGTAGGTAGACCAAAAGTAAAGGCCCCGAGGCAGAAATAGCTTTGAAATATTCAAGAAGCACGAAGGAAGCACCTGTGGCTGGGATGGAATATATGAGGGATGTAGTAAGAAATGAGGCAGAGAGGAAGCAGCAAGCCAATACGCAAGGCTGTATAGGCAAAGTGTAGCGGTTAAACACTACAGCTGCTAATCAAAAGGTCCACCAGGTACTCCTTGGAAACTCTGTGGGGCAGTTCTACTCTGTGCTACAGGGTGGCTATAAGTCTGAACGGACTTGACAGCAGTGGGTTTTGTATAGCCAAAGAAGGGAATTTGGATTTTATACTAAGCACAAACGAGAAGAACCTGGAGGGTACTGAATAGGACAATGGCATGACTCATGTCTTAAAATTAACATTCTGATAACTGATAACTTAAAGAATGCACAAGGGTGGAAGCTGGGAGACTGTTAGGAAGCTACGTACAAGAAATGACGATCTGTAGAACGAGGGAGGTAGCAGTGGAGTACCTACAAGATGCCAGGCCCTGTGGTGGAGACTGGGATAGTAAAACAACTAAGACATGGTCCACAAGGAGTAACTGGTCTGTGTATGTGCCTGTGTATTCATGTGTAAGCAAATACTCAAAAGGAGAGCCAAAATAAGAAGTAAGGGTATGTGGACCAGATGTAGGGCTGAAGGTTGCTTTGTAGTCCTTTACATGCTCTGTTTCTGTTCCCTGATACATAGACTTGCACTTCCGGCTTCCTTCCTCTATCCACACTTCCATGTCCTCCTTGCTCAGTGAGGGTCAGTGGACTCCTGGAGACATGTTTGGAAATGCTGAGGAGCTAGCTGTGATAATAACTAGGAAGTGTCCCTGGCATCTAGAGGGCAATGGTTAAGAATACTAACAGTTCCACCTGCTAAAGACAGGTTATGTCCAAAAAATTGGTAGCATATCTGCTGAGAAACACTGTAGCAAATTATGATCCTATAAATAATTCCAAATATGCATATATTTTCCTTAATATTAAACTGTAAGCATTTCTTCAAACTGTAAACATACTTGAATGAAACATGTGTAAGCCTTTAAATTTAAAAATAATACGTTCTTAGCTGTTATTCTGTTGATGTTAATGAGTCTATGAAGCACAAAGTTGGCTTAGGCTAACAGAAGAGGAAAAACATTTCAAAGAAGAAAAATCCTTAAGTCATAGTCGTTCTAACTTGATCATGAAAATGCCTTACATCTGAAGTAGGGAGGTGGGAGTCAGAAGTTACACGTGTGTTTTCTTTCTGTACTTCCTGAGAACCTTCTATGGCAATGAAAAATCGAAATCTTTGGTGGCAACCTGGAATGGGCCAGGTCCAAAGCTTGATGTTTAGAGTTGAATCAAACGATCTTAGACTTGTGGCTGTTTAAAATCTTAAAATAAAGAAGCATGAAAACTCAACCACAAATTCTTGATTCCAAAAGTAAAATATTCCCAGACTTCTAGACCTCAGGCTCAGAGAACTCTGAATGATACATTTTCAGAACTAGAAAGACCCCTAACATGGTCTTCTCCTTAGCTTACAGGTTATGGAAATAAGGCACAGCCCTAGGCCTCTTTGCTTGGGGACCTCTCAGGCTGAGCCGTATCTTCCTTTTCCCCTACTTTATCTTTCTTCCCTCACCCTCCCTCTTCTGACGCCCCCTCCCTACCCCCTGTGTCCCCTCACTGTCCTCGGTGAGCATTCCCCAGCCAGTTATCCAACAGGATATGTTACGGGGCAGCAGTATATCAGGTTTTGGGAGGCAGGCAGGGATGATGTGGGAAGTGAAGTTCACAGGCAAGTACAGTTGCAACATGACAATGTCACTTCCAAAGGCATGAAACTTCTCAAACTCTGGGTGGATGATAATCCTGTTCACAGGCATCTTCCGGCTATGCTGAGTTTGTTGGTACAGTTGCGTGTTTCCCAACAGAACCTGGTAGTCCTCTGGGGCATGAGATTTGCTGGAGACAAAAGAGCCTATTATTATCCATCATCTCTGAGTAAAGGATGAGCACCCCTCTTCTTGCATCCTCATTTAACTGCCCACACCCTTCTGGATTCTTCCACCCCCACCATGATCATAAGCAGCTTTTGTCTTCCCCTTTCTAATAGCCAACAGCTCTCCTTTCTTGAAGCTGACTAATATTCTACTCACAACTTCAGGACATATGGCTTTCCCATCATATCCTAGAATCTGAAGAGCAGAGAAGCTGTTCTTGGTAGGGTCATCAAATTAAGCCCTTTTTATACAAGAGAAGGTATGGCACAATGCTGACTCTTACTTGAAACTTCTAAAGTTTCCCCTTGACTCACCTCCTGGTCTAGACACAATTTCTTGCTTCTCTCCTGTTTTTACACATCCTGCATCCTAAGGGAAACTCTGGTGGTGTAGCGGGCTAAGTCCTACCACTGCTAACTACAAGGTCGGCAGTTCAAATCCACCAGGCGTTCCTTGAATACCCTAGGGGTCAGTTCGACCCTGGCCCCTAGGGTCGCCATGAGTCGGATCCAACTCGACAGCACTTGGCTTGGCACATAGTAAGAGTTGCTTCTCCACATAGCTACAAACACTCACAGATTTGTTAAACTAATAAATGAGTACATGAAACTGAACCTCTTCTTATACCATGAGTATGTGTGGGGAATATTCCAAATTTCATGACTTGGTTTGTACAGCTTATCTACTGGAAGGTCCTCCTCCACTTCACATGTCCAAATCCTCCCCTTCTGACAAGTCCTACAGCTCCATACCTTCCTCTAGAAGCTCTCTTCAAACCCTAGACAGGAGCACAGCATCTTCTGACTTTTGTCCCCTGGGGTATGTATCTTTCTTTAACAAAACCTGTCATCTGCCTAAATCCTTTTCATCCTTTATCCTCAGTTCAAGCATTCCCTTTCACCCACATTGCACTTTCTCTCTGGCTTCACCATTATTAAGCTTGTGCCTAGTAAGACAGCAAAACACCTCAAGTTGGGATCTCCTATCATCTATGACATAGAGGGTCTCACATGGAGTGTGGCACAGAGTAGAAGCTAACAGGACCCACCTAGGGTCTCAAAATCAGTCAGTGCCAGAACTCCAATTTCCTGATGTTAGCTGTGATGTCTCTCTAGTTGCTCTGGATCTTTCCAAGTCTGTTAAGAAGATGGGCACAGAGCCAGGCTCAGGATAGACCCCAGGAATTAGACTCCTGACTATCCAGCTCAAATCTCCAAGGTTAGGGAGACCCACACTTTTCTACCCATGCAGCCTCACCTGTGGGATGGTGGGGATTGCAGTTTCTCTTAAGCATATAGTTTTATAGAAGTGCTGTTGGTTGCACATGCGGAGTCAGGTCAGTGCCTAGAGATCCCGACTCAACAGGATTGTGTGGGAAAATAAGGACCCAGGATAATCCACAGAGAATGTCTGGTCTCCAGGTGGCAAAGAGTTTGTCCACATCACATCATGACCAAGAAAAACACTGCCAGTGCTCTAAAGGCATGTTTGTGTTGGGGAAGACAGATACATGGGATCTTCTGTGAAGGAACCCTGGGCCACAGACAAGAAGTACCTGACTCCAGCACAGACAGGGGAGATTTCCTGGAAGGGAGCTATATGAACTGAGGGCAAAGAGTAAGGGTTTGGGCAAATGCAGGAGAATTAAGTGGTGAACAGGAAGGGATTCCAGGTGGAGGAGTCTGCAAAAAGGCAGGAACAGCACCATGTATGTGGTGGCAGCAGACTGTCCCAGAGCAAAGCCCAGAGGAAAAAGACTTGGGATACCCTTTTTTCATTTTTCCTTCTTCCCCTTACATCCACCTACCCCACCCAGCCCCTCTGTACCACAGAAGACTCACTTGAGAAAGCAATGAGCTGCTGAAACTACCCACTGGGTGTCAATGAGGACAGCTCCGCAAAAGTGCCAGCCACGGTAGAGCAGGCTGGCCTGCCATGGCCACTGGCCAGCCACCACATCCTGGCCACCAAAGACCTTTCCCACAACCTTGGGCTTTCCACACACTGTGAAGACACAACCCCCCCCCCCCCCGCCCCCAACTATGTTAGAGTCACCTGTGGTACTCCAGAATGTCAGTCCTCCCCTCCAAGAGAAAAGTGGCCTGCCCAAAATGACTGAGGTCTGTCTTGGCCTCTTCCTTCAATAGCTGCCTCTGAGGACCAGGCTGCTAAGGACAACAAAGGCTGGAGGGAACAAGGGCCCAGGGGTCTGGTGAGAGACAGGGCAAAGATGACTGAGGATGGCCACAACTGCCCAAGGCAGCATCTCCAGGAGACACAGCTCCCTCCTTGGGCCAGGTCCTATGATAGGTACATCACAGAGATCTTATGTTTCTCAGCTAGTATACCTCTATACCTATTTGCAGGTAAGAATCTTAGAAGTTACATTACTAGGTCAATGTCATGGCTTATGAGTGGCTGTGCCCCTCCATCTCACCCCAACAACCAGGAGAGAGACATCACAGGCAAAAGTTGAGTTTGAAAACCAACACTTCCTGTGATGTTTCTGTGACCCTGTGGTAAGACACTTCCCCTTTCTGGACTCAATTCTCCACTTCTAAAAGAAGAGGATGTGTGGCTAATGATAACAACCTTGGTTCTAAAACTCACTCCTGGGAGAGGTTGAAGGGAAATGATGTGTTTAGCCTTCATGAAGACAGAAGGGAATGTGCTAGTTCCTGTTCTTTGCCTTTCATACCCTGCCCTCTCCCAACAAGGTGAAATGAGACCTCTGGGGTCCCATCCAACTCAGGGTCCCTTTGCTTCAACAGTCCTGGTGCCCTCTCTGTACAGTCTTGAAGACCTTCTTGCCATCATCCCATCTTCCATGGCCTCCACACCCAGGTCCTGGAGACAATTCCCATCCAGTGAGTGAGGAACTAGACCCACCTCGGTTGAGTTCTCTGATATCACCTGTTTGGAAGGAAAGTGCAGAGATAAGATGAGACTTAGGTGACTAGCAGGCGTCAGGTCATCTGGCCAGGACCGCAACCCAACCATGCCTACCCCACACTTCCCCTCCCTCCCTGACTGATCCCGACAGGCTCATCCCAGTCCTATATACCTGTGTTTCACTGCGTGAAGTTTCCCCTTCAAGCACCAGTTGCAAACCCCTCTGTCACCCTGCCTTGGTTGTTAGTCACCTGGGCCTTTTCTCCTGACCCTCCCTGCCCCGTCCTTCTGGTGTCAGTAGTGCTTGCCCTCCAGACCCTGCTCTTCAATAAGGCTTAATCCTCCTCCCTCACCTGGAGTCTTGGTGGGGATGGGGAGAAGGGACTTCGTGACAGAAGGGGCAGCGGACTGAGCGTTGCGAAGCCACGTGGAAGCCTCCTCAGTCAGAGGCAACAGCTGTACCTCAGTCAGAGGCAGCAGCAGCTGTACCAGGCGCAGCCCTAACAGGGTGCGGGACCTCTGTCTACGGGACCTAGCCACCTCAGCACCCATCGTCACTGCCCAGGTCAAATGGCCCCTATGGCCCAACGGAGGACGGAACCAGAGAACTTGATCCTCTGACCCTGCCTTGACCCCGCCCCCAGCCTTGCCGCCCCGCCCCCCACCCCCTGCAGCCCCTACCTCCTGCTCTGAACCTGCGCGTTGGCTGTACACTGGGCCTGGAAATGAATCCTGCCTAGGCCTCACTCTCTGGCCGCCCCCCCTCCACCCGCGGTTTGCACCTGCCCCCAGACCTGCCCCCTGGCCTCACTCCCAGCTGTACCACCGATCCCAGTCCTTAACCTAGCCTTGAGCCTAGTGCCAGACCCAATCCTGAGCACAGCTACTGATTGCCGCCTGAGGCCAGGCCTTCACGTGCGGAATGCCATGTATCACACCTATCAGAATTAAACAACACACAAAAGTGGGAATGGATATTTTTCTTTATCATTGGGCTATAAACACCAGACCACAGGGAAATTACTCATTTTAGTGTCTGGAGAGACAAAAAACCCAAACCCGTCACTGTGAGATTGATTCAGGGTCCTACAGACCCTATAGGACAGAATAGAACTACCTCATAGGATTTCCAAGGCCTCAAATCTTTAAGAAAGCGCTGCCACATCTTTCTTCCATACTGCGATTGGTGGGTTCGAATAGCCCGTCGTTTGGTACCAATAGAGCACTTAAGCACTATAACACCAGGGCTCCTTGATTTAATAATTACTATAGGGTCCCTAGGGCTCACAATCAACTCCACATCAGTGGACTTTTTTTGGTTTATAGACTCCATGGCTCCATAGCAATACAGTTTTTTTTTTTTTTTTACAGGCACTTCTTAGAAACCCCACGGGCAATTCTACTCTATCCTATAGGGTCACTGTGAGTCAGATTCGAGGCACCTTTTTTTTTTTTTTAATTGTGATTGAGTGAAAGTGTACAACCCAATTTAAATTTGCATGCCAGCCTATCTGCAGCTCCTTTTTGGTCTCCCTGCCCAGTGACAGCACACTCCTCCTTTCCGTTCTATATATGTCATAGCCTCTTAACAATCTCCTGCCCCCTCCACTCCACCCTCTTCACTTCCCTCTAGTAAGAGGCCAATAGGACGACATCCTGAAGATACATAGAACCATCAAGTGCACACATAATATGGTCACTCTTTGTCCTTGAGTCCAATCCATTTCTGTCTGAACAGCTGACCTCAGCAATGACTTACGATCAGGGCAAAATCAGGCCTAGGGCCATGCTCCCAGGGGAACTCCCAGGCCTTCAGACCATCAACTGCGATCTTTTAGTGGATCTCTTACGGTGTACCCCCTTTTTGTCTCATGTTGCCACTGGGACTCAACACTGTGAGCCCCATCACGGCTGTCATTGGTGGTGGCCGGGCACCATCTGGTTCTTGTGGTCACATGTTAATATAATCACCCATTCACACAGATCTGGCTGTCTTCTGGCTTCTTTTTCCCTCATGCCATTGTTGTCCTTGGGGATTATCTGTTCCAGCTGAGTTGGGGCCACTTGGTGTACCTCAGATGGCAGCTTGGTAGCTTTTAAGACTCCAGACACCACTCACCAATATGGGGAGGTATCACTTTTTATTTTATTTATTTTTTGTTATTTAAGAGGACCCCTGGTGTCTCAGTGGCTAAGCAGCTGCTAACCAAAAGGCTGAACTTATTAGCCTCCTAGGGAAAAAGATGTGGCAGTCTGCTTCTGTAAATGTTGTAATTGTTAGGTGCTGTCAAGTATTTCTAACTCATAGTGTTGTCAAAAACTCCCAGTGCTCCGCATTAACTCCATCATGGCCAAAAAGACAAAGACCAAGTTGGCTAGAACCAAAGGCAACTTGATGCATTGTCCAAGCAAGGAGGCAGACATATCTACAAGCCATCCAAGGCTGCCAAGCAGGCAGCTTGCTGAAGCTCTTTTATACAGGAGGGATCAGTTTCAAAATACAAAGCTGCACATGTACAGGTGCTGAGCTTTAGAATGAAGGTATTTTCCAAGGCCCTGTTGGATTCCCTGAGCAGAAGAAACTTAGTGGACTATTTTTAATCATTAGCATATGAGCTACCCACCCAACCCCATACCCATTGCAGCTGAGTCGATCCCAACTCATAGCAAGACTACAGGACAGAGTAGAACTGCCCCACAGAATCTTCAAGGAAAGCCTGGTGGATTCAAACTTCTGACATGTCGGTTAGCAGTGCTTTTGATTAGCAGGCACGGTTAACCATTATGCAACCAGGATTTCTGCTATCCACCCGGGGCAGAGAATTAACCGTGCTGGAGGCAGTTCATGAGTTAAAGATCATCTGGATGCCATAATATAGAGTAGGACCTGTTTCAGTTGATTCTGGCTAGCTGGTATCTGTTTTTCTTTAAGGAGATTGTAAGGAAGGAAAGAAACAACCAGAGGAAATGGACTGAGTGAACGACTGTCCTGACACTAAAAAAAATGATTTTATGGCTCCAAACCAAGAAAAAACCAAACTCACTGCCTTTGGAGTCCATGCTGACTCTTAATGACCCTATAGGACAAAGCAGAACTGCCCCATAGGGTTTCCAACTGCCAGCCTTTTGGTTAGCAGCTGTATCTCTTTGTCACTATACCACCATGGTTTCTTCTATAGCTTTAGCCCTGTCTTCATAGTGACCCCAGGTATGACATCACATGAATTCCAAGGCTCTAATCCATACAGATTGGAAATCCTGGTGGTGTAGTGATTCAGTGTTACAGTTGCTAACCAAAAGGTTAGCAGTTCAAATCCACCAGGCACTCCTT
Source organism: Heterohyrax brucei (assembly GCA_028571685.1). Classification (NCBI taxonomy): domain Eukaryota; kingdom Metazoa; phylum Chordata; class Mammalia; order Hyracoidea; family Procaviidae; genus Heterohyrax; species Heterohyrax brucei. The sequence continues at coordinate 137,204,514 of CM053150.1, forward strand.
GGAAATTCTATGGGGGCAGTTCTACGCTGTCTATAGAGTTTCTGTGAGTCAGAATTGACTTAACAGCAGTGGGTATGTTATAGTAATCCATACTGATTAGGAATGCACTGGCCAGCAAGTTTCTTTTTGGAGGGGAGAGGATGGGAATTGTTCATTAACGTAGTCACTGAGTACTGCTAACAGAGCCTCAGCCCAGAGGTGCCTTGGTAGAAAATCTTGGCAATTGTGATGGTTAAGATTGTGTGTCATCTTGGCTGGGCCATGATTTTCTGTGTTTTGCAAGCTGTGTAAAGTGGCAGGGGCCAGGCCTGTGGTGGATCACTGCACTACCAGTCTTCATCTCTCTGCTTTCTGCTGCCTGCTTCTGGTCTGCTCACTCTGTCAGGGTTTTGGCTTGTTGCAAATACAGCAGCTACCACTATATTGTCTTCCTACCTTCAGTTCTTGGGGCTTTAACTAGCAAGCAGCTCTCGGGATTCACCAACCCTCACAGCCTGTAAGAGTCCCATTCGCTAGGGGTTCCACAGCCCCTGTGGCAGAAACCTTGCAGTCTCACACGCTATCTTGAGATCTTCATAGCCTGTGAGCTGGAACTCTAATCTCTGGCCTGCTTGCCTTGGATTCACCAGCTTCTGCAGTTGTCTGAGGTTTCTACTGCAATCTGGGGCTTGGAATGGTTCAGCCTCTATAATTCTGTTATTTGTTTCCTTTATATAAACCTTGTTCTTTATATACGTATATGCATTATTGGTTTTGCTTCCTTAGAGAACCCAGCCTAAGACTAGGACATAGGTTCTTTGAAAAGATCAACAAAATTGACAAAACTTCAGCTAGGCTCACAAAAAGATGCAAATAACCAAAATAAAAAATGAAAGCGGGAACTTTAAAACTGACCAAATAAAAATAAAGAGACTTACGACAGAATATTATGAACAACTATAGGGCAACAAACTGGATAACCTAGATGAAATGGACAGACTCTTAGAAGCATACAACCTACCCCAACTGACTCAAGAGGAAATAGAAAGTCTCAATAGACTCATAAAAAATTAAGCAGTAGAATAAGTGACAAAAATTTCCCAACAAAAACTCTCAATAACTATAAAAAATGTCCTGAACTCTGAGGATCGTGATCTTGGGAAACATCTAGATCAACTAGCGTAACATACTTCATAAAGAAAATACTCTATCTTTTACTTTGGTGAGTAGCATCTTGGGTCCTAAAAACTATGAGCAGCCATCTAAGATCTACTGGTCTTATCTAGTTAGGATCAAGGGAGAATGAAGAAAAGTAAGGAAACAAGGGAAAGATTAATTCAAAGGACTGTGGACTGCATTTACAGTGGTCTCCACCAGACAGAATCCAATAAAACTAGATGGTGTCTAGCTACCACCAACTGCTCTGACAAGGATCAAAACAGAGGGTCCCGGAGAGAGCTGGAGAAAAGTGTAGAACAAAATTCTAACTCAAAAAGGAAGACCAGACTGGCTGCCCTGACAGAGACTGGTGAAATCATGAGAATATGGCCCCAGATGCCCTTCAGCTCTATAATGAAGTCACTCCTGAGGTTCACCTTTCAGCCAAAGACTGGACAGCCTCATAAAAGAAACAGAGACTTAAAGTGTATGTCAGCCAAGGGGCAAGGACTGGAAGTCAGAAGGGGACAAAAAAGCTGGTAACAGGGACCCCAGGATTGAGAAGGGAAAGTATTGACCTGATGGTGGGGTTTTTAGCCAATGTCATAAAACAGTATTTGCACTAACTGTTTTTGACAAACTACTTTGTTCTGTAAACCTTCATTTAAAGTGCAATTGAAAAAAGAAAACAAAAGTCCTGGATGAGATGGCTTCACTGGGCAATTCTAATGAACATTCAGAGAAAAATTGACACCAATACTGTTTAAGCTTTTCCATAAGATGGAGAAGGTAAGAATACTCCCTAATTAATTTTATGAGGTAAAAATAACCCTGATACCAAAACCAGACAAAGACACTGCAAGAAAAGAAAACTACAGATCAATATCTTTCAAGAATATTGATGCCAAAGTCCTTAAGTAGTGAAGAGAATCCAACAGCATATCAAAATAGTCATATGCCATGACCATGTGGTATTTATTCCAGGAATGCAGGGATGGCTCAACATTAGAAAACCAATAAATGTAAATACACCACATGAATAGAGCAAAGGGAAAGGATCACACAACCATCTCTGTGGATGTACAAAAACCATCTTATTAAAGTCAACACCCTTTCTCAATGAAAACTCCTAAGAAGTTTAGAATAGAAGAGAAATTCCTAAATACAGTTCAGGGCATATATGAAGAGCTGGTAGCCAACATTATACTTAATGGAGTAAGACTGAGAGATTTCCCCTTGAAATCAGGAACATGCAAGGATGTTCAGTCTCACCATTTCTGTTCACTATTTTATTAGAAGTCCTAGCAAGAGGAATAACAAGAGGAATAAAAGGTATCCAGATTGGAAAAGAAGAAGTAGAATTATTTCTTTCATGGAAGATATGATCCTGTACATAGAAGTACCCAAAAAGTCCAAAAGAAAACGTCTACAGCTAATACAGAAATTTAGCAGAGTTGTAGGGTAGAAGGTCAACAAAAATACTGGTTGGGTGTCTATATACCAGCAATGAAAAATCCAAAGAGAAAATTAGGGAAACAATTCCATTTATAGTAGCAGCTAAGAGAATAAAATGCCTAGGAATAAATCTAATCAGGGATATGAAGGGCTTTTACAATGAAAACCATAAAACACTGCTGGAAGAAACTTGAACAAGTGGAAAGATATTCCATGTTCATGGATCAGAAAACTTAATATTATTAAAATGTTAAAACTACCCAAAGTGCTCTACAGATTCAATGTAATAGACATCAAAATTCCAACAGCCTTCTTTACAGAAATAGAAAAACCAGTCCCCAACTTTATGTGAAACAGCAAGAGGTCCTGAGTAGCCGAAGTAATATTGAAAGAGAAGAACAAGGTAGGAGGACTCACACTCCCTGGTTATAAAACATATCGTACAACTACAGTAATCAAAACAGCCTAGTACTTGTGTAAGAATAGATACATAGACCAAAGAAATAAAGTTGATAGCCCAGAAATAAACTCACACATCTGTGGTCAACTGATTTTCATAAGACTGTGATGTCTACTCAACTGGGGAAAAAGAGTCTCTTCAATAAAGATGCTGGGGAAATTGGATTTCCATAAATAAAACAGAATCTGTGTCTCACACCATACACAAAAAATGTATTCAAAATGGATTAAGGACCTAAATGTGCAAACTGAAACCCTAAAATTCTTAGGAGAACAAGCAGTCATTCCTAGTTTTCAACAATGGATTATCTAATGTAATAATAAAAGTACAAACAGCAAAGGACAAAATAAATCAATGGGACCTCACAAAAATTAAAAAGTTTTGTTCTTCAGTAGGCTTTACCAAAAAAGTGACTGGGAGAATATCTTTAGAGACCATATATCCAACCAAAATCTAATAACAAAAAAATATGTAGACCTTTGACAACTTAACAACAGAAAATTAGTAACTGAATCACAAAATGGGCAAAGGATGAAACAGACATTTCACTAAACGGGACATTCAAATACCATGAAACACGTGAAAAGATGTTCAGCATCATTGGCCATCAGAGATGCAAGTCAAAACCACAGTGAGATAACACTTAACTCCCACTAAGATGGTTAAGATAAATTTTAAAAGAGTAAGAAAAAGAAAGAAAACCAGGAAATAACAATGGTTGACAAGGATGTGGGGAAATGGGAACCCTTATCCATTGCTGGTGAGAAAGTAAAATGATGCAGCCCTCGTGGAAAACTGTGGCAAAACAAAAATACTAAACATAGAATCACTATAACCCATTGCTGCCCAGCTAATTCCAGATCCCACCAATGCTATGGGACAGAATAGAACTGCCCTGTAGGTTTCCCAAAGAGAGACTGGTGAATTTGCACTGCTGAACTTTTGGTTAGCAGCCAACCACTTAAACACTGCACCACCAGGGCTCCAGAACTACTGTATAACCTAGCAATTCCCCTTCTAAGTATGTACCCAAAGACTTGATAACAAAGACTCGAAAGATATTGTATATGAATGCTCATTGTAGCACTATTCACAGCAGCCAAACACTTTAAATAACCTAAGTGCCAGTCAACAGATGATTTATCTAGAAACAAAATGTGGTGCTTAAATACAATGGAATACTATTCAAATAGTAAGAAAAATTAGATTTTAATACAAGCTACAGTATGGATGGAGCTTGAAGACATTATGCTGAATTAAACAAGCCAATCATGAAAGAATAAACATCTCATGATCTCACTTATATGAAAACAACAAAAAGTAAATGTATACAGATTACGGTTTTTTCAGTGGCTACCAGGGATGAGAGGGAGAAATGGAAACGGGAGTTAATGGTGATGGAAAAATTGCACAGCCAATTATTATAATTAATGTCAATAAGTTGTACATCTGTAAAAAGTTGAATTAGCAGAGGCAGTATGAAATAGCCTGCCGTGGTCCCTCTTACAACAAAGACCTAAAAAAGTGAATCAATTGTATAAGAAAATCTAGGAGCCATGAACATTAAAGCCAAAGTTGAGGAGTCAAAATGAGCAGCAGGGGGATGGAGGAGCATTTCAGAAACAATGCGAATTTGTCAGACCTGACCTGGCTGGCACCCGCAAGCTGGATCTGCTGGCACTTGTGTACTGAGTCAAGCAGTAGCTCTTAGGTTACATTTTCCACAGTGAGAGAAACCAAGCAGCAAAGTGTTTCCAAGCCTGTGCAACTAGGGGAAAGCAATGCAAAGCTGTGGCAATTAAATGCAAGTTTAATCTACTGCATGAGATCAGAAACACCCTTTTCCTCCACTCTCCCCCCACCATGGGAGGTACATCTCTCCCATTTATTTGTCCCCTCCTGATTTGCTCCAGTAACCATCCAACTTTAGTGACTGCCACACCTTTGGCCCAGAAGTGTGACACTCATGGATTGAATTGTGTCCCCATAAAAATGTATGTAGCACTTTGGCCAGGTCATGATTCCTGGTATTGTGTGATTTTCCTATACACTGTAAATCCCGCCTCCGTGATGTTAATGAGGGAGGATGGGTAGCAGTTGTGTTAGTGAGACAGGACTCAACGTGTCAGATTTTACTGTGCCTTGAAGCAATCTCTTGAGACATGAAAGAAGATAGCAGAGAGATTCGGGGACCTCATACCACTAGGAAAGAAGCAGCACCAGGATGAGCACATCCTTTGGAAAGGACTGAGGGTCCCTACACCTCAGAATTTCCCAGTCCAGGGAAAGATTGATGACAAGGACTTTCTTCCAGAGCCAACAGAGAAAGTCTTCTCCTAGAGTTTTCACCATGAATTTGGACTTGTAGACTACTGGACTGTGAAAGAATAAAATTTCTCTTTTTAAATCTATCCGCTTGTGGTATTTCTGTTATAGCAGCATGAGGTGACTAAGACAGTGACCCACTGTGCATGCCTGGCTGTTCTCCCAGATTTGGAAAAGGAACAAATTAACAAAAAAGAAAAAGTAATCTGCTAGATCATCTAAGCTAGGAATTCAGAGAAGACACAGCCCTTTGTATAGGCAGAGGCATAAAAGGTCCATGGATTTTGAATGCTATTCACCTCTGCCTAGACCAGTGTGGGCCATTTCAACAGCAAAGACCCTCATTAGCACAGTACAACAGGGTTTATATCTGAACCCTGTTTTCAACTGTGGCAGCTAAGGGTGAATGGCAGATTTGTGACATTTAGCACCATCCTGCCCACTAAGCATGGGCCTCACTTACCCACATCAAGGGCCTGAGGACTGGTGGTTCTAGCCACTTCACCTAGCTACTTGTGACAGGAGCCCAAGACTAAGCGGTACCTCCCATTTCTTACAGCCATCAACAGTTAGTGTCCAAAGTCTGCCTGCAAAACCCAGCTACTGATGTGCTCTAGGGAAAAGGTACATATCTTCTGTTGAGATATTTCAGAGCATCTATCAACACTTTATCTTTCTCAGCATATAACACCCACTGTAGCCAGATACCCATGCCCACTCCAGTCAGCCAGTAGGTAAACCTGCCCATTTAAGACTGTAGATGAGAGCCTGCATAACATGCTCAGTAACTGACAAACTGGACACCTGAGCTGAATCCTCACAAGAAAAGTAAATGGACTTCTGGGCTCATGTATCTAATAACAGCTCTAACCACTTAGTGACGTAACAGGAAAACTTCAAAGACAAAAATAATCAAGTAGATCATATGACCAGCCTATTTGAGCATATCAGTACAAAACAAATCAAGAAGTTAGGACACAGTAAGCAAACACAAAATGAATATAACTCACTAATGGTTTGGAGACAATGGTCTACATCAAATCACATAAAGAGGCAGGCCATGGTGACTTCAGGAAGTGACAAAAACAAAGAACCAACAAACCTGGAGAAAGAGAAGCTTTTGCAATTACCAGACATAGAATTCAAAAGACTAATATACGAAGCTTTTCAAGAGATCAAGAAGGAAATCAGGCAACACGTAGACAAAATCAAGGAATACACAAAGTAACAGAGAAACTTAAGAAGGTATACAAGAGCAAAATGACAAATTTGATGGGCTGCAAGAATCCACAGAGAGACAGCAAGTAGAATTCCAAAGATTAAAATTTTAGAATTAGGCAACTCAATAGAAAGCCATAAGAGCAGAAGTAATACAATAGTAGTCAAAATTAGTCAGATTGAAGATAAAGCACTTGACACCAAAGTATCTCAGAAAAAAATCAGACACGCCAGGGCCAAGTGCCGTCGAGTCGGATCCGACTTAAAAAAAAAAAAAGGATACTCTAGGAATTATGTGGGACTCTATCAAGAGGATTTGGAGTACCAGAATGGGGTGGAAGAGATAACAGACAACACAAAAAGAACTGTTGAAGATTTGTCAGCAAAAAATGTCCTTGATATCATGAAAATGAGAAGATATCTTTTCATGAAGCCCATTGAACTCTCCAGTGGATAGAACCAAAATAAAAGTCGCTAAGACTAAGCAAAGTTGCCAAAGCTGAAGATAAAGAGAATTTTAAGAGTGGCCAGGGATAAACAAAAAATCAGCTATAAAGGAGAGTCAGTATGATTAATCTTGGGCTATTCAGCAGAAACTCTGCAGGCAAGAAGGCAATGAGATGCCATATGTAAAGTTTTGAAGAATTACATGTCCAGTAAAAATGTCTTTCAAATATGGTGGTGAAATTAGGACATTTCCAGATAGCTGGAAGTTAAGCAAATTTGTAAAAGTCAATTAACATTACAAGAAATACTAAAGGAAGTCCTCTGGTTGGAAAATCAAGAACATCAGATAACAACCCAAGACTAGAATACAGGGTAAAACAACCAGATATCAACACAGACAAGGAAGTCACAAAGTAAATAAAAGCTACAAAAAAAATAAGAAAACAGAGATGTCAACACGTAAAAGATGAGAACATTCAAACAAACAAAAAAAGAGGGCCTAAATAATGTAGTCATAGAATGTTCATATGAAGAGGAAGCCACGGCAATACAAAGAAATAAAAGATTGGTTTAAACTTAGGAAAATAGAGGCAAGTGTTGAGGTAATTAAAAAGGAAACTAACAATCCTACACATCAAAATAAAAACAAGGGAAAACACAGACTCATCAAGCACAAAATCAACAACAGTGAAAAAGACGAAAAAAATTCAGAAACTACTCATCACAGAAAATTAAGTAGAACAAAGAGGCTTCAACATCACACATACAAAAATACATCAAATGACAGTACCAAATTCATACCTATCAATAATTATGCTAAATGTAAATAGACTAAATACATCACTAAAGAGCCAGGGAATGGCACAATGGGTTAGAAAAATATATGATTCATCTATATGCTGCCTAAGAGACACATCTTGGACATAAAGACACAAACTAAAACTCAAAAGATGGGGAAAAAATACATCAAGCAAAAAATTATCTGTAAAGACCAAGAGTGGCAATCTTAATCTCTCACAAAATAGACTTTAATGCAAAACCCACCACAATTAATAAGGAAGGGCACTTTATAATGATTAAAGAGCCAGTACACCAGGAGGACATAACCACAGTAAATATTTATGCACATAATTGGGTTCCAAAATAGGTAAGATAAACTCTAAGAGCATTGAAAAGAGTGCCACAATAACAGCAAGAGCCTAACCTACCACCTTCAGTGAAGGACAGAATCCAGAAAGAAGCTCAGTAAATTACTACAATCAACCAACTTGAGCTCATAGGTATAAATAGAACATTCCAATCAGGTACACTTTCTTTTCCAAAGCACAAGGAACATTCTCCAAAAAAGACTGCACCTTAGGCCATAAAACAAGCCTTAACAGAACTCAAATCATAAAAATACTACAAAACATCTTTTCAGACCAAAAAGCCACAAAAGTAGAAATAAGTAATAGAAAAATCAAGGAAAAGAAATCAAATAACATGTAAACTGAACAAAACCGTGTTCAAAAACTACTGGGTTATAGAAGAAATTAAAGACAGAATAAAGACATTCACAGCAAAGGCAGTGTTCAGTGATCAAGTAATAGCAATAACTTTCTTATTGTTATAAGAAGGGGTCAAAATCAAAGCAATAACCCTACACTGAAATAGAAAGAAAGCAGCCAAAGGAGCCCTCAGGCACCAGAAGAAATCATAGAATTTACAGCAGAAATATATGAAATAGAAAATAGAAAAACAACCAAAAGAGATTAAAAACTGGTTATTTGGAAAGATCAACAAAATCAATAGACCACTGGCCAAATAATAAAATAAAAACAGGAGAGGAAGCAAATAACCCAAATAGGAAATGAAATGGGTGACAACACAGTAGACTCAACTGAAATTAAAACAATCCTAACAGAGTACTATGAAAAACTGTACTCCAACAAACTTGAAAACTGAGAGGAAAAGGATAAATTTCTAAAAACACATTACATAGCTAAACAACACAAACAGTGGTACAACAACTACATAAACAAAGAAAGAGATTGAAGAAGCAATCCCAACAACAAAATCATGGTCCTGACAGCTTTACTGGAGAATTCTACAGAATTACTAAATGATATTTCAAGAGCATAGGAAATGATGGAACTCCTGAACTAGGTCTCTGAAGCCAGCAATAACCCAGATACCAATGTTAGGTAAAGACACCACACAAAAAAGAAAACTACAGACCAATGTCCCTCATGAACTTAGGTGCAAAATCCCTCAATAGAATTCAACAACATGTAAAAAAAATAATTCTCCATGACCAAATGAGATTCACACCAGGTGGGTATACAGGGATGGATCAACATTAGAAGTACAACATAAGCAGACACACAAACAAAACAAAAGATAAGAATCACTTGATTTTACCAACTGACACAGAAAAGCCAAGTGACAAAGTCAACACCCATTCATGTTAAGAACTCTCAGCAAAATAGGAACAGAAGGGAAACTCCTCAACATAATAAAGGGCATTGATGCGAAGTCAACAGCCAACATCATCCTAAGTGGAGAGAGTCTGAAAGCATTCCCTCTGACAATGGGAACCAGATAGGATGCCCTTTATCACCACTCTTGTTCGACCTTGTGCTGGAGGTCCCAGCCACAGCAATTAGGCTAGGAAAAGAAATAATGGGCAAATTGGTGTGAAAGCAGTATAAGTATCTATTTGCAGATTATAAGGTCTTATACACAGAAAACCCCAAAGAAACCATTAGGAAATTACTGTAAATAACAGGAGTTCAGCAAAGTATTAAGACACAAGTTAAACACACAAAAATCATTTAAATTCGTCTACACCAAGAAAGAGAACTTTAAAGAGGAAATTAGCAAATCAAAACAATTTTCAGTTGCCCCCAAGAGGATAAAATACTTAGGAATAAATCTAATCAGAGACATAAAAGAGCTATGCAAAGAAAACTATAAGACGTTATTGCAGAAAGCCAAAAGAGAATTACACAACTGGCAAAACAAAACTTATTCAGACATAGGAAGACTCAACATTGTGAAAAATGTCAATTCTACCCAAACGATTTACAGATACAATGCAATTCTGATCCAAAATCCAATAATAGTTATCGATGAGATAGAGAAACAAATCACCAACTTCATATGGAAAAGGAATATGCCCCAGGTAAGTATAGCCTTACTGAAGAAAAGCACTACCTGATTTTAGAATCTGTTATGCTGTCACTGTAGTCCAAACAGCCTGGTACTGATACAAAAGCAGATGTATAGACCAGTGGAACAGAACTGAAAGTCCAGATGTAAATTCATCTACTATGAGAATCTGATATTTGACAAAGCCCCAAAATCCAGTAAATGCAGAAAAGATGGTCTTTTTAACAAATGGTTCTGGCATAATTGCATATCCATTGCAAAAATATGAAACAAGACTTATACTCACACCATGAATAAAAACTAACTCAACGTGGATCAAAGGCCTAAATATAAAATGTGAAACAATAATGATCATGGAAGAATAAGAACCTTGGGGCCTTGATGTATGGTATAAACAGAATACAAAAATAGCTAACAATGCACAAACACTAGAAGAGAAACTAGATATCTGGGAGCTCTTAAAAATCAACACTTATGTTTATATAAAGACTTCACTAAAAGAGTAAAAAGATACCCTAGAGAGTAGGAAAAAAATTTGGTTATGATCTGTCTGACTAGGATTTAATCTCCAAAATCTATAAGTCATTGCAAAACCTCAACAACAAAAAGACAAATAACCCAATTAAAAAACAGGCAAAGGATATGAGCAGGTATTTCACCAAAGACAACATTCACGCTGCTAACAGATACAGGAGAAAATGTTCATGATTGCTAGCCATTAGAGAAATGCAAATTAAAACTACAATGACACCTCACTCCAAAAAGTCTAGCATTAATCCAAAAATATGAAATAATAAATGCTGGAGAGGCTGTGTAGAGACTGGAACACTTATACATTGCTCATGGGAATGTAAAATGGTAAATCACTTTGGAAATGGATTTGGTTCTTCTTTGAAAAGCTAGAAATACAAGTACTGTATGGTTCAGCAATCTCATTCCTTGGAATATATCCTGGAGAAGAGTCATCACATGATTAGATATATGCTTAATCATCTTCATTGTAGCATTGTTTACAATAGTAAAAAAATGGAAACAACCCAGGTGCCCATCAGCAGATGAATGGATTAGCAAATTGCAGAATACTATGCATTGATAAAGAACAATGATTAATTCATGACATGTCTCATAACATGGATGAATCTGAAAGACACCATGCTGAAAACAAGAGAACAAGAGAAATGACTGGTGCAGAGCTCAAATTCACATTAAAAAGACCAGACTTAATTGTCTGACTGAGAGTAGATGAATCTCTAAAGACTCTCTGCTAACCCAGAACTAAAATGATTCTGAAAGTCAACTCTTCAGACAAAGAATAGCCAAGTGCCGTCGAGTCGGATTCGACAGACAAAGAATAGACTGGAGTTTAAGACATAAAATGATACTAGTGCAGAGTGTGCTTCTTAGTTCTAGTAGTAGCATGAGACTAAATGGGCAAATCCTGTCCGGAGGTGGGATGAGAAGGCAAAAAAAGATAAGAACTGGTTGAATGGACACTGGAAATTCAGAGTGGAAGAAGGAGTGTGCCATCATATTATATGACGGCAATTTGAGTTGTACAATATGTACATCAACTTTTTTGTATAAGGAGTGAACTTGAGCTATAAACTTTCAAATAAAGCACAATAAACAAAATTGAATTGGAAAAAAAAAATTTTCAGGCAGCTTTTAAGTCTTTCCTTGCTCTTTCTTGTGGGTTCCCTCTCATCTCATTCATGTTTTAACATGACCTTACATTCGGCCAGGAATGTGTATAGCCAGGTTTCTTTCCAATTTCTCCCTATCACATATACAGCCTTGACATGTATGCAATCCTTCCAGACCACCAGGAATGTGTGGTAACTTATTGTGAAATACTGCGACGGTCTTGTTCCCTAGATTTCCCTGTTAAATCTTTGCAAGTCTGCCAGTCTGCTGTTAGCTTCAGTAGGGTCACGGTCTCAGCCTATCTGAAACATTGACATTCCCTTGATTGGCTTCTACAAAGATCACTACTGCTACTTACGATGCCCAAAGGTGTTGGATATTTCAGAGTTCCACACCAAGTCAAGTCCGCCCTCTTCAGTAGTAAAGGTACTGCTTTACACAGCTTGCTTCCACATTGGTAAGATTACTGTTTCTGAAGGAGTTATACTAGAGTGGTAGTGGTTGCCACAGGAAACAATGTCTAGGCCTCTACTGTTTTGCTCGATGTTCTGATGTTTTTTCTTTTCTTCTCTCTCTCTCTCTTTCGTTGTTCATTTATTTTAAATAAACAGTGCTGAGTTTTTGTGCACATTTGTTCAGTTTTCAGAGTCTGGAAATGGCTTCTTTCAATCAGTTTACCAAGTTTTATAAATTCTTTTTCAGGAAAGGATTTTATGAGCTTCTAACTTCACTGTTCCCGAAACTCCATCTCTGTGTCAATTTAAAACAAAAACAAAAATACCTACGAGTGTGAATATCTTTATAAATATCCAATTATAGAGCTGTCTACCCTCTGGAATCACTAAAATCTTCCTACATGCAATCCTAATCAACTTTCATTCTTTAGATATAATTTGCTTGTGCATTTTCTGGCTGCAGTTTTCCTTAGCCAGCACAACAAACCATTAATACTGTAACCGTAAACTATAACCAATCATTTGTCTGAACGAGTTCACTGAAAATAAGAGACTCTGTGAAGGACACAACCTGATAAATTTAGCACAGTTCAATTATATACATAGCTCTCCTTGATCTGTTGTTGTTGTTAGATGTCATCAAGTTGGCTCTGACTTGTTGCTAATGCAGATAGATCTCAACCAACAACAGAGAATACCAGAGAGATGTTTACCTGTGTTTCAACGACTAAGCAAAGGCAATTGACTGCAAGGTCATAACAAATTATGGATAACATTGCAGAGAATGCAAACTCCAGAACATATAATGTGTTAATGAGGAACTTGTCTAGGAATCAAGAGGCAGTTTTACAAACAGAAGAAGGGGGCACTGCATGGTTTAAAGTATAAGAAAGGTGTGCATCAGGATTGTATTCTTTCACCATACCTTTTCAGTCTGTATGCCAAGCAAATAATCTAAGAAACTGGACTATATGAAGAAGAACAAGGCATCAGGATTGGAGGAAGACTCCTAAACAATCCGCATTATGAAGGTGATACAACCTTGCTTTCTGGAAGTAAAGAGGATTTGAAACTCTTACTGATGAAGATCAAAGACCTCAGCCTTCAGTACAAGCTACAACTCAACATCAAGAAAATAAAAATCCTAACAACTGGACCAGGAAGCTTCCTAATAGTAAATGGAGAAAGGATTGAGGTTGTCAAGAATTTCTTGTACTTGGTTCTATAATCAACATGAAGGAAGCAGCAGTCAAGAAATGAAAAGATACATTGCATTGGGAAAATCTGCTGCAAAAGACCTCTTTAAAGTCTTGAAAAGTAAAATGTTATCTTGAAGAGTAAGGTGCACCTGACCCAAGCCATGGAACTTCAATGGCATATGTATGCCAAAGCAGGATAATGAATAAAGAAGATGGAAGCAAAGTTGATGCCTTTGAATTGTGGTGTTGGAGGAGAATTTGTTATTTTGTTATTTGGGGTTCCTGGCTGACCTTGTTGGGGTGAGATGATAGCTCATTGTAGTTTTACTTTGAATTTCTTTAATAGCTAATGATCATGAGCAATTCTGCACGTGTCTTTTGGCTGCCTGGATATCCTCTTTAGAGAAATGTCTGTCTGTCTCCTTCACCTATCACTTAATTGGATTATTTATACTTTTCTTGTAGATATTTTGTAATACCTTATAGATTATGGACATCAGCCATTGGTCTGACAGATAGTTGTCAAATATTTTTTTCCCATTCTATAGGTGGTCTTTTAATTCTTTTGATGAAGTCTTTGGATAAGCAAAAATGTTTGATTCTTAGTAGTTCCCATTTATCTATTTTCTCTTCTGTTGATCATGCTTTGTCAGATTTTAAAGTCTGTCTACATTGTGTATTAAAACCTCCATTGTTGATCCTATTTTATCTTGGATGAGCTTTATCATTTTAGATTTTATGTTTGGGTCTTTTATCCACTGTGAATTGGTTTTTGTATAAGATGTGAGATATGGATCTTGTTTCGGTTTTTTGCAGATGGGTATCCAATTTTGCCAGAACTACTTGTTAAAGAGACCATTCTTACCCTAGTTTAAAATCTTGGGGCCTTTGTCAAATATCAACTGTTCATAGAAGGATGGTGGCATCTCTGGGGTCTCAACTCTGTTCTATTGGTCTATGTGTCTCTTTTTGTACCAGTACCAGGCTGTTTTGACTACTGTGGCGCTATAACAGTCAGGTAGTGAGAGGCCTCCCAGTGTGTTCTTCTTCTTCATTAGGGCTTTACTTAGCTGAGGTTTCTTCGTTTTCCAATCAAAGTTGGTGATTTGTTTCTCCATCTCATTAAACAATGTCACTGTTTATGTGATGAATGTAATCTCATAAGGATGTGTGTGTGTGTGGATGAAAGAGAGTGAGGGACTGAGAGAAATCCAGCTCCAGTGTTTGGTTGGTTCGTGATTATGTGTATATTCAAAGGTTGTAAGGTGAGTTTTGTTGTTTATGAGGAATTTAAGATTTTGAGCTCCATGTGTATTTGAGCTCATGGGTACATGTATTATTTTCCTCTCATAAACGTTTAAAATATCATTTTCTAGGTTAATAGTTGCATGCCAGATCCCAGGGTTTATATTGATGTGACTCAGTAAAGATACAAGAAGCAAAATTGAAGCAGTGATGGGCACTGCTGTCTAATTCACCTTGCAAAACTAAAATCATTCATCAAGAACCTTTCTGTTTTTGCAACAGGCAAACAGGCAAATTAGCAGAATGTGATAGAAATCACTATCCAATTTTCAGTCACTGATGGTAGTGTCAAGGTCTTGAAGCAGATTAGACTCCAAGTGACCTGGTTTGAGTTCCAGAGATCAGGATAGAAAGTCCAATTTGATAGATGGCAAACCAGATTTACCCTCCCCCGAGGCTCACACTTTATTGGAAGCAAAGCTATATTAAGGAAAGTTTTATTAAGTGAAAGTACATCATTTCAAAGAGGGAACGGGTCACTCTCTGTGAGTGGCGAAAGACCCTATACAGGTTTTGGGGTCCCTTTTGTACACTGGCAAGGAAAGAGGGTGGTGACATTGCTCCTTGTGCATGTGTGCATGTGGACATGTAGCCAGAGAACTGTTGTGTGCTTATCACGACTATCAAGAAGGAACTATCCTATCTGTGATTACCTTTCCCAAGCTAATCTTGTCATTTCAAACTGTCAGGAAGGAGCCATGCTATCTGTGATTACCCTTCCCAAGCCTCAAGCAGTGGAGACCAGGCTCCTTAGCTAATCCTGTCATTTCCCTCCTGAGGAGACAGGGGCCTGAAATTCTGAAGGGAATGTGGGAAGTCAACTCACTCTGGGTACTTTCTGCTCTTTGAGGTCGAAGTCCTGCCTACTCATCAGGCCCATGTGTCTTGTCTCAGAAATGTTGAGCTGCCTGACTGGTGAGTTGGGTGAGGGGTAAACTTGTAGGACTATAATTTAACTTGGAGTTGTTGTAGCCTGGAAGAAATAAAGCAAATTAAGGCATTAAGAATTGGGAGCCTCAAAGTAAGGATAATCAAAAAGATTAATAATAGAATTACCGGTGGCAATAATAGTGATATCAGCCAGCTGGGTTTTTGTAGCCCATCTATGTCCAGGGTATAAACTGGGGACAAATTAGGGATGAGGATCTGAAGTATTTCCTTTTTTGGATGGCAGCTACTTGTCCCTTGGTTCAGTTACCCAGTGCTGATTGTAGCTCTCTGGTGTCATCATTGAAAGGACATGTAGCAGTCGAAGTGGGACTTTGGGCACATGTCCCCAGAGTTGGTTCCATTTGAAAAACAACTTTGGGAAAGTTTACATAATTGCTTGGATTCTTATCTCAAAGTCCAAGGGCATAATTAATAATGTTTCACACCATTTTCAGAGATCCTCAAGCTCCCTGTCTTACTCTGAACTGTAGACTCAAAAGAGGTACTACATTTTCCATAGGGTTTCCATTGTGTGTTTCCCCACAGACTATTCCGCCTGCCTCAATTCTCAAACTTTTGATGTAATTTGAGAATGACTGAGAAGTCCCTTTGGTATTATGCTCTTCTCGTTCTTTAGTTTTTAATATATTAGCCAACAATAGAAGTAGTTCTTAGTCCTCATTTCTTATATTTAGTTGAGTATTTAAATGTATGTGGTCCCAATTTACTTAGTAATTTTTGTACCAACAATACAACAAGACATTCAGGGATATCTAGAAAGGAATGCCTTATCAACTGTGACCTCTTCAGACACAAGAGTAAATTTTTTTCACCTTGGATTTTTAATCCAAGCCAGTAATTACACAGCCCTGCTTGAAGAGTGGGTCCATTGGGCAATTTAGATAAGGTAGGTATTCTGTTTAAGTCAAATTTAATTTTCTTACCTTCCATGTCAAGTGTCACTCTTAGTTCCCCCATGGAGATCTCTATGGCGTGGTGGGAGTTAGATGGGTCTCAGGGCCCCATCAGTGGTCCAGCTCTTTAGACCTCTCTTCTGAGAGTCCAGGAGGGTCTGTCCATCTTGGTTTTTGAGAAAGTCACCTGTGCATACTGTTTTAGGGAACTCAGGACACTCTACTTTCCAGTGGCCTCATTCTGACAGTACCTGCATTGATTGGGGTCAATACTCACTGGCCAGTGAGGTGATCCAAGTCCTGACTTCCGGGGACCTACTGGGTTGTTTCAAGGTGGGCCTTGGAGAGCTACAGCCAACAACTGGGCTTTCTTTTTTATTTTTTTCCCTCTGTTGCCAAATCTCTGTGATTAAACACCTTAAAAGTCTCCTCTACTAATCAGCACAGTGTGGTCTGAGGTTCTGCCTGGAATTTTTGTAATTTTGTCTTATGTCTGATATGGGCTTGGATATAAAGTGTATGGCCATAATGGCTTTCCCTTCTCTATTTTCGGGATTAGTATTGATATATATCTATCAACGATAGATATATCTATCAACGATAGATATATATCAATACTATTACTTATATATAATATATACTAATATATAACATATCTTATATATTAGTATATATATTAATATATATATTAAGGCTTTACTGAGTCTAGTGAGAAAGACAGCTGGATTCTCTTCAGGTGCCTAGCTAAAAGGGAGTTTAAGAGTGAGTCTGTTTTTTTCTGATTTTACTGAGATACTTGGCTTTTTGGTCTGGGTCCTAGAGGGCATAAGAATCTGTACATAGGGCATTTTTATCCATTTGCCCTTGCATTTACAAAACAGAATGACCAGAGTAAAATAGCCAGACTAGTTTAAAATGGATCATTATTTGACTCATTTGGCTTTAGGAACCAATTTTTTCTAATGCTCATGGTTTAAAATTATATACAAAGACAGCAGCTTGTGTGGGTTACCTCAGTGTCTATGAAATTCAGAAATGTATATTTTAGAAGAGTTACGCGTATCTTTCAAGCTCCTCTCTTTTGGATCGTGATTTTCTTATAGAATCTTTGGTCAAAAATGCTCAATATAGCCTAATTAAGTGCTGGGCAAAGGAGATGGACAGACACTTCACTAAAGAGGACATCCAGGCAGCCAAAAGACACATGAGGAAATGCTCATGATTATTAGCTATTAAAGAAATCCAAATTAAAACTACAATGAGATGCCATCTCATCCCAACAAGGTTGACCATAACCCCCAAAACGGAAAACAACAAATGTTGGAGAGGCTGTGGAGAAATGGGAACTCTCCTACACTGCTGTTAGGACTGCAAAATGGTGCAACCTCTTTGGAAAGCAATCTGGTGCTTCCTTAAAAACTTGGAAATTGATATACCACTTGACCCAGTAATCTCACTGCTTGGAATATATCCTACAGAATCAAGGGCAGTCACATGAACAGATACATACACACAAATGTTTATTGCAGCACAGTCCACAATTGCAAAAAGACAGAATCAACCCAGATGCCCAACAACAGATGAATGGATAAACAAACTATGGTACATATACTCAATGGAACACTATGCAATAATAAAACAATGATAATTTTAAGAAGCATCTCATCATCTGGTTTCAACTGGAAGACACGATGCTGAGTGAAATCAGTCAGTGGCACAAAGACAAATGTTGTATGAGATCCCTGCTATAAGGACTTAAAAAGAGACTCATGTACAGAAGAAGACTCTTTGATGGCTACAAGGGAGGGGAGAGAGGGAGGCTGAGGTTGGTTATAAGTTAGATAGTTGATAGAAATGTGGTTGGGTGAAAGCAGTGACAGCACACAGTAGAAAGAAGATCAACTTCACTGGACTTCAGCATAACCTGAAAACTCTTCCAATCTTAACTAAATATTGTGAGGACAGAGCAGAAGGGGTAGGGATCTGGGGACCATGCTCTCAGGTGACATCAAGGTCAATTGACATAACTAGCCTATTGCTAAGAGAATCTTCTGCACTCCATAGTATTGTGTGGCATCTGCAGTCTTAAAAGCTAACATGTTGCCATTTGAGTGAACCAAAGGGTCCCAACTCAGCTGGATTAGATGACCACCAGGGACAAAAGAGACATGAAAGAAAAAGAGCATAGAAGACAGAAGGACCAGAAGGTGCATGGGTGATTGTATCAACATATGACCAGAAGAATCAGATGGTACCTGGCCACCACCGGTGACAGCTGTGATGGGGCATACAATGTCGTGTTTCAGTAACAATGTAAGAAAAAGATGGGTGCACCTCAAGAAGTTCACTAAAAGACTGCAATTGATGGTATGAAGGCACAGGAGTTCCCCTGGGAGCATGGCCCCTAGACCTGCTGATGCCCCTGATCATAAATCATTACTGAGGTCAACTCTTTGGACAGGAACGGGTTAGACTCGGGGACACAAAGTGACCATATGGTATGTTCACTTTATGGTTCTATGTATCTGCAGGATGCTGTCCTACTGGCCTCTTACTAGAAGGGAAAGGAGATGGTGGAGAGGAGGAGATAGGAGATTGTTAAGAGGATATGACAAATACAGAACAGTAAGGAGGACTGTGCTGTCCTTCTTAGGTTACCTGTAACCTAATAGTAAGATTAATGTTTTTAAATGTTACATTTTGGATGTTTCTTAAATACCTTCATATTTACACATCAACAATGAATTACACACTTAACAATGGTGAAAATGGCAAATGTTTTGGTAAATACATTTTACCACAATAATTTGTTTTTTTTAAATATGAAATCCAATTCTGTGTTCTCATCTCTCTGAGATGCCTTCTCTATTTATAGTTTGTAGAGAAGGTAAGTGGCCACTGAGTCCAGATTTCAATTAACCAACTTATTAGACTATTAATGATACTCTTAAATACTTGAGCCAACTTATCAGATCTTGTGTCTTGATAGTGATAAATTCAGCACAACCTATTAGTTTATCTTAGTTTTTTGTAACACACTTAGAACAAGAAAGGGATTTACTTTGAAGTTAATGAAGTTTATGTCTCAGAGCCACAGTCACATGGCTGTTTCAAGCCTTTCAGAGAGGCATAAAATTTATGCAAATAGTTCTATGTTTTGAATATAAAATATTTTAACTACAGTCCTTTAAGATAGCTGTCTCAGTCCTCTCTGTCTTTCCTTTATACTGAGTAGCTTTGGTGTAATACCAGACATGTTTGGAATTTAGCCGAGGGGTACTTGAGTTGGAGATGAATTTAGTTTGAGTTTAGTGGTGTAAATTTATATTCTTTCCATTCACTTTTGTGTGTAGTTAAATTATTTCTGGTTATTTTCTCTGCCCCACCCTCACCCCTTGTCTCTTTCACAGATTTCAAACTACTTTTTATATTAGGCTGCATTAAGTTGCCCCACAGGTCACAAATGATCTGTTCTTTTGTCCTTTTGGGTGTGTGTGTTATTTTGGATTGTTTGTATTACTATGACTTCAGCTTTACTGATTAGTGTCTCCAAAATATCTAATCTGCAGTTTATCTCATTGAATGTACTTTATTGTCCTAAACATTGTCATTTTATATATGGAAATTCTATTTTGTACTTAATAATCTATTTAACATGATTAATCTTTTCTCTGTCTTCTTGAACTAATGGACTATATTTGTAATAACTATTTCAATGCCCTTGTGTGTTATTTCGGAAACCCTGGTGGCATAGCGGGTTAAGTGCTTCATCTGCTAAACAAAAGGTCAGCAGTTCAAATCTGCCAGGCACTCCTTGAAACTCTATGGGGCAGATCTACTCTGACCTCCAAGGTCACTATGAGTCAGACCCAACTCGACAGCAGTGGGTTTGGTTGGGGTTTGGGTGTCTTGTTTCTATCACATGGGACATTCTTTGGTAGTTTTTATCTTTCTCCTTATTATGGGTCATTTTCTGGCTTCTTTACATGCCTAGTGATCTTTTATTGGATGATAAGCATCTTGAACTGTACTTTGTTAGGGGGCTGGATATTTTTGAGTTACTATAAACACTCTTGAGCTCTGTTCTTGGATGTACCTTAGTTGTAAATTTTGCTTTTAAGGGAACCAGAACAACTGTTAATCCAGGGAAGGAGTTGGAAAGCTATAACTTGCGGACCAAATCCAGCTAGCCCTCTGTTTTTGTTTCATTTCTTTTTTACGGCCTGTAACCTAATAGTAGGATTTATATTTTTAAATGTTACATTTTAGATGTTTCTTTAAATATCTGCATATTTTCTCTGATTTTCACTCATTACAATCATACTTCCTGGATCTTTAGATTGATGTTTTTCATCAGTTTTGATGAAAATCTTTCTGATTATCTTTTTAAATGTTGCTTTTTCAATCTCTGTTCCCTTTCCTTGTAAGACTAGAAATATATGTATATTAGGCCTTCTGAGATTCTCCCACACTGAGATTCAGTCTACACTGATTTTTCCCCATTCCTTTTGCTCTGCGCCTTCATACTGGTATTTTCTATTATTCTATCTTCCTGTTTATTCACTCATTCAGGCTGTATCCAAACTGCTGTTAAACAAATTCATTTATTTATTCACATTGTTTTTCACAATTAAAATAACCATCTCATTCTTTTAATGTCTGATTTGATGTTGAAATTCTTTACTCTTTCAAATATTTTTGCAAGCTTTTAACCTATTTTAATTCAAATATGAATCACGTTGCTGCTGTTGCTGTTGTCAGCTGTCTTCAAGTTGGCTCTGACTCACAGTAAACCTGTGTATCACAGAAGGAAACACTACCCGGACCTGCACCATCCTCATAATCATTGTTATACTTGACCCTATTGCTACAGCCACTGTGTCAATCCATCTTCTTGAGAGCCTTCCTCTTTTTCACTGAACTCTCTACTTTACCAAGCATGATGTCCTTCTCCTGATCTGGTCTCTCCTGATAACACATCCAAAGTATGTGAGACAAAGTCTCACTATTCTTGAGTCTGAGAAGCATTCTGGCCGAACTTCTTCCAAGACAGGTTTTTTTTACTCTTGGCAGTCCACAGTAGGTTCAATATTCTTCTCCTGGATCACAGTTCAAAGGCATCAATTCTTCTTTGGGCTTCCTTATGGCTTTGGTTAGGTGCACCTTAGTCCTTAAAGTGATATCTTAGCTTTTTAACACTTTAAAGAAGTCTTTTGCAGAAGATTTATTTGCCTAATGTGACAAGACCTTTGATTTCTTGCTTGTTACTTCCATGAACATTCATTGCGAATCCAAATAAAGTAAAATCCTTACTAACTTCAATCTTTTGTCCATTTATCATGATGTGACTTATTGGTCCTGTTGTGAGAATTTTTGTTTTCTTTATGTTGAGGCATAATCCATACTGAAGGCACTAATCTTCGATCTTCGTCAGTAAGGTCTTCATTGCTTAAGCTCTCTTTACTTTCTTTTCATTCTTTTTTATCATGATTGAATGAAACTGTACATTCCCATGTAAATTTGCATGCCCACCTATATGCAGCTTCCACTGCTCTCCCTGCACAGGGAGAGCACACTCTTCCTCTTTGCTCCATACATATCCCATGCTCCCAACCATCGTCTATATTCTCGTCTCCACCCACTCCCCTTCCTCCAGTATGAGATCAGCAGGACGACATCCTATAGATGCCTAGAACCATAGTGTCCCAAAAATATCATCATTCTGGGTCTCCCCGTCCAATCCATTGCTGTCCGAGAAGTTGACCTTCATTATGATTTATGGACAGGGGCAGCATCAGGGCCAGGAGCCACGCTCCAAGGGGAACCCCAAAGTCCCTGGGCCATCGATTGTAGTCTTTAGTGGAGACCTCAGGGTGCACCCCTATTTATTCTTGTGTTGCCAGTGAAACTAAACTTTGTGAGCTCCATCGTGGCTATCACTGGTGGTGGCTGGGCACCGTCTGGTTCTTCTGGTCACAAGTCGATGTAGCACCCACTCACATGGGTCTCTCTTGTCTTCTGTGTTCTCTTTCCCCCATGTTGTTATGGACCTTGGTGATCATCTGTTCCTGCTAAGTTGGGAGCATTTGCTGTACCCCGAGATGGCAGCTTGGCAGCTTTTAAGACTCCAGACACCAATCACCAACATGGGGTGTGAAGAATCCTCATTAGCAAAACGCTAGTTGTGCCAGTTGACCTCAATTTCCCCTGAGAGCATGGTCCCTGGCCGCCCGCCCCAGCTACTCTGTCCTTGCAATATGGAGTTAAGATGGGAGGAATATACAAGTTGTGTTGAAGTCCAGTTAATATTGATCTTCTTACTAATGTGTGCTGTCACTGATTTCACCCAACCAAATTTCTAACATCTAATCTAAACCCTCCCTACCTCGTGCCCTTGCAGCATCAAAGTGTCTTTTCTTCTATGCATGAGTCTGATTTTAAGTTCTTATCATAGGGGTCTCATACAATATTTGTCCTCCTGTCATTGACTACATTCACCCAACATAATGCCCAGTTGAAACCAGGTTAAGAGATGTTTCCTGAAATCATCATTGTTCTTTATCATTGCATAGTGTTCCACTGAGTATATATACCATAGTTTATCTATCCATTGCTCTGTTGTTGGGCATCTGGGTTGATTCCAACTTTTTGCTATTGTAGACTGTGCTGCAATGAACATTCGCGTGCATGTATCAGTTGGTGTGAATGGCTTTGATTCTGTAGGATATGTTCTAAGCAATGGAATTACTGGGTCAAATGGTATATCTATATCCAGCTTCTTAAGAAAACACCAGATTGCTTTCCAAAGAGGTTGCATCATTTTGCAATCCCAGCAAGAGTGCAGGAGAGTTCCAGTCTCCCCACAGACTCTCCAGCATTTGTTTTCTGTTTTTGGATCATGGCCAACCTTGATGGGGTGAGATCATATCTCATTATTGTTTTGATTTGAATTTCTTTAATAGCTAATGATTGTGAGCATGTCCGCATGTGTTTTTTGGCTGCCTGGATCTCCTTTTTAGAGAAGTGTCTGTCCATCTCCTTTGCCCAGTGTTTAATTGAGATATTTACTTTTTTCTTGCTGATATTTTGCAATACCTTGTAGATTATGAAGAGCAGATATCAACCTGACATATAGCTCCCAAATATTTTTCCCATTCTTTAGGTGGCCTTTTAATTCTATGAATAAAGTCTTTGGATGAACAAAAGTGTTTGATTCTTAGTAGTTCCCATTTATCTATTTTCTCTTCTGATGATTGCAGTTTGTTTGACAGATTTTGAAGTCTGTCTGTGTTGTGTATTAAACCTTCCATTGTTGTTCCTACTTTTTTTTGGATGACCTTTATCATTTTAGATTCGATATTTAGGTCTTTTATCCAGTTTGAGTTGGTTTTTGTATAAGGTGTAAGATATGGGTCTTGTTTTAATTTAGTGCAGATGGATATCCAATTTTGCCAGCACCATTTGTTGAAGAGATTGTTTTTACTCCAGTTTAATGTCTTAGGGACTTTGTTGAATATCAACTGTTCATAGACAGATGATGTCATCTCTGGGATCTCAGTTCTGTTCCATTGATCTGTCTCCCCTTCTACCAGTACCAGGCTGTTTTGACTACTGTGGCAGTGTAATAGGTTCTAAGGTTGGGTAATGAGAGGCACCCCAGTGTGCTCTTCTTCTTTAGTAATGCTTTACTTATCTGGGGCTTCTTCCCTTTCCAGACAAAGTTGGTAATTTGTTTCTCCATCTCATTAAAAAAGTCACTGGAATTTACATTCAGTTGCATTATATAAATAGATTGCTTTGGGTAAAACAGACATTTTCACAAGTTAAGTCTTCTATCCACGAGCAGGGTAGGTTTCTCCATTTATATAACTCTCAGTTTCTTATAGTAAGAGTTTGTAGCTCTCTTCATAAAGGTCTGTTATTTCTCCAGTTAAATTTATTTTTAAGTACTCTATCTCCTTAGGGGCTATAGTAAATGGTATTGACTTGGTGATTTCTTCCTTAATAATCTCATTGTTGTAATATAAAGGAATCCTACTGATTTACTTATGTTTATTTTATATCCTGATACTTTGTTGAACTTTCTATTAGTTTAATAGTTTACTTATTGATTCTTTGGGATTCTCTGAATATGCAATCCTATCATCTGCAAATAGGGAGATTTTTAGTTCTTCTTTGCTGAGGCAGATGTCCTTTATTCCTTGGTCTTGTCAAATGCTTTGGCTAGAACATGGAGTGCAATGTTAAATAGGAGAAGTGAGAGCAGGCATCCTTGTCTAGTTCCTGTTCTCAAGGGAAACTATTTCAGTCTCTCTCCATTCAGGATGATGTAGGCAGTTGGGTTTGTATAAATGGCCCTTATGCATTGAGGAATTTGCTGTGTATTCCTATTTTGCTGAGAGTTTTTAGCACGAATGGGTGTTGAACTTTATCAAATGGCTTTTCTGCATCAATAGACAAGATCAGGTGATTCTTGTCTTTTGTGTTATTTATGTGGTTGATCACATTAATTGTTTTTCTGATGTTGAACCAGCCTTGCATCCCTGGTATGAATCCAACTTGGTCATGATGGATTATTTTTGGATATGTTGCTGTATTCTATTGGCAAGAATTTTGCTGAAGATTTTTGTATCTAGATTCATGAGTGATACGGGTCTGTAGTTTTCCTTTTTTGTTGGCTCTTTCCTGGGCTTTGGTATCAGGGTTACGCTGGCTTCATAGAATGAATTTGGGAGTATTCCATCCCTTTCTATACTGTGAAGTAGTCTTAGTAGTATTGGAGATAACTCTTCTCTATAAGCTTGGTAGAATTCTGTGGTGAAGCCCCCTGGGCCCGGGCTTTTTTTGGTTGGTAATTTTTTGATGACTTTTTCAATCTGTTCCTTTGTGATGAGTTTATTAAGTTATTCTGCTTCAACTTGTGATAATTTGGGTAGGTGATATGAATCAAGGAATTTGTCCATTTTCTCTAGGTTTTTGAATTTGTTAGAATACAGTCTTTCATAGTATTCAGCTATGATATTTTTTATTTCTGTTGAATCTGTTGTGACAACTCCACTCTCGTTTCATATTTGGGTTGTTTGTTTCCTCTCCTGTTTTTCTTTAGTAAGTTTAACCAATGGTTTGTCAATTTTGTTGATCTTTTCAAAGAATTAGCTTTTGGTCTTTTCAGTTTTTCAATTGTTCTTCTATTCTCTAATTCATTTAGTTCTGCTCTAATCTTTATGATCTGTTTTCTTCTGGTGTCTGAGGGGTTTCTCTGCTATTTTCTCTCTACTTGTTGAACCTTTAGGGTCAGTTCTTTGATTTGGTTTCTTTCTTCCTTCCAGATGTGTGCATTTATGGAGATCAACTGACCTCTGAGCACTGCTTTGGCTGTATTTCATAGGTTCTGGTAGGAGGTGTTTTCATTCTCACTGGAATCCACAAATTTCTTTATTCCATCCTTGATTTCTTCTATAACCCATAGTTTTTTGAGCAAGATGTTGTTCAGTTTCCATGAGTTCCACTTTCTTATCCATGTTTTTTCTGCTATTGATTTCAACTTTTATGGCGTTATGATCTGAGAAGATGCTTTGCATTAATTCAGTGGTATGGATTTTGTTGAGAATTGCCTTATGTCCTAACATATGGTTTATTCTGGAGAATGTTCCATGTGCACTGGAGAAGAAGATGTAGTTGTCCACTGATGGATACAAAGTTCTGTATATGTCGATGAAGTCTAGTTGGTTAATTGTGCCAATGAGTTCTTCTGTGTCTTTACTGAGCTTTTGTCTAGACGATCTGTCCAATATTGAGAGTGGAGTGTTGAAGTCTCCTACTATTATAGTGGGGTGATCTGTCTCCTTTTTGAGTGTAGTCAGTGTTTCTTTGACATATTTAGGTGCTCTAATATTAGGTGCATAAATATTTAATATTGTTGAATCCTGCTTGTGTATTGAAACCCTCAGCAATAGTGTCCATACTTGTCCACGATGGTGGATTTTACATTAAAATCAATTTTATCTGAGATTAAATTGCCACCCCTGCTCTTCTTCGTGTGTTGTTAGCTTCATATATACTCTTACATCCTTTAATTTTCAGTTTGTTCCTATCTTTAAGTCTAAGATGAGTTTCTTGTAGGCAACATGCAGATAGGTCATGTCTTCTGATCCTCGATGTCTCTTTACTGGAGCATTCAGTCCATTCACATTCACTGTAATTATTGATAGGTATGTATTCAGTGCTGCCATTGTGATATGTTTACTTTTGTGTTGATGTTTTCTCTGTTGTTCTTATTAATCTGTTCTGCGACCTTCTTCTTTGTGAGTTTTCAGAGTTGTTTTTGTGGTTGTTGAGACTACTGTATTACATTTCTTGATACGGTATGTTGCATCTTTATTGTGCTTCACAGCTGCCCATATGATCCCACTTAATAAACTATATATAACCCCAATTTTGATTGCTATCAGTCTCGTCAACTTCCTCTCCATCTGGAAGGACTATAACAACTGTAGTACATCCCTCTTTTTAATATGATGTTATCCGACTCGACGGCACTTGGCTGGCTTATCATAGTTTACATGGTATGATCACTAGATCGTTTCTTTCACTATTATAGCTTTAATTGTGTTTGGAGCTTCCCCTAACTGAGTAGGATTCTGGATAATGTGTCCTTCTGAAACATTTAGCAGTTTTGTTCTTCCAAGCCAAGAGATTCTTTGAGTACTTCTTGTAGCTTTGGTTTGGTTTTTACAAAGTTTCTGAGTTTCTGTTTATTTGCAAATGTCTTTGTTCTATTTTCATATCTGAAAGATAGTTTTTCAGGACATATAATTCTTGGTTGGAAGTTCTTCTCCCTCAAGGTTTTGAATGTGTCATGCCACTGTCTCTGTGCCAGCATCGTTTCTGCTGAGAAATCTGACGAAAGCCTACAGGGTTTCCCTCTGAATGTTAGCTTTGCTTTGAGTCTTGTTGCTTTTAAGAGTTTCTGCTTAGGTTTCATTTTGTTAAGCTTGATTATAACATGTCTTGGAGTCTTTCTATTGAGATCTATATTGAGTGGTGTTTGATACGTATCTTGGATATCTGTATTTTCTTCTTTCATAATTTCTGGGAAGGCTTCTGTCATCATCTCAGGGACAATACTCTCTGTGTTCTCAGCTGTCTCACCCGGTTCAGGAATTCCAGTTAATCATAGATTGTTCTTCTTAATAGAGTCCCACATGCTTCTTAATCCTTCTTCATTTTTCTTCTTTCTTTTTTCTGATTTCTCCTCATAGATGCTGGAGTCAGTAGCTCTGTCTTCCAAACCAGAAAGTCTCTTTTCCATTTGTTCCATTCTGTTTTCTTGGCTTTGAACTGATGTTTCTATATCTTTGATTTTGTTCTTGATTTGTTGGATTTCAGAGTACTAGTGTTCCATCACATCGAATAGCTTGCTTAATTTTTCGTTTTGCTCTGCTGCATTTTGTATAAGGTCTAGGAGGGCTCTCTATGTAATCATTTGTATTCACCTTCTGATAGTTTCAGAAAAGCTTCTTCATCTGGGAAGTTCTGAGGTGGTTTCTTTTGGGGGCTTTCTGATGCCATGGGTGATTTCCAGGTTATCTTCTTCCCCAAACTTTTTTGCTTTTTGGGCTTCATGTGGGTCAACAGAGGCTGGAAGAGATGCTGTGAAGATGGACCATAGTTGTTTCTCTAGGCCATTTTAAAATGAGAACTAATAAGTATTTGACAACTTCCAAAGTCAGTTAGGTTTTCAGGTTTATATGTCCCTCTTCCCTGCTAGCAAAATAAGCACCTCTACACTGAATCTGGATGTTATAAACAAGTGCAAAATACAGAAAGGGTACTGGCTTGCTGGCCTCTGCTGTCAGGTCCCAGCTGTAGGTGATACTGTGTAGAATTCTGCTTTTCTGCTGGAAAAGCAGTCTCTTCTAGGTAGGCACAGCCTCCCAGCCCAGTAATTAGGTCCAGCTGAGGCTTCCGTATTGATGACTCCACCTCCCAGCAAAATGAGATGGCGTCCTGCACAAGCTCGCCAGCTGGCCGGGACCAAGCTCCCAGCGGAAAGAGGCCAAGAGTGCTGAAATGCCCAGAATCCACAGCCTCTGCTGCTAGGCCCCAGCCCCAGGCGACACTGCACAAAATACTGCTTCCCTGCTGGAAAAGCACTTTCCCCCAGGCAGGTGCCACCTCCAAGCCTAGGAACCAAGTCCGGCCAGGGCCTCTGCCTAGGCTTCTCCATTTTCCAATGGATCAAGATGAAGTCCCACACAAGTGCATCTATGCTGGGGGCCAGCCTTGGCAGGGTCTGGGATCACGAAGAGATGGGTGGCGTCAGCAAAGAAAGAAATGATGAGACTCAGACAACCAGGAATCTGGAGGTCAGCAGCCTGTTAAGGCCTATCTTTCTTTATTTTTTATATAATCAATGAGGTGACATGATTTCACCTTTGTCTTTGACCACGTAAGCTGTTGGCCAGTGAATTGATACCTCGTGGTCTCTTTTCATGTTAATCATTAGGGCCTTCTAAATATGGCCCAAGACAACTGATCTTTTTTCATGTTAATCATTAGGGCCCTCTAGGTAATGGCCTGAGGCAAGTATGTTGTGGTGATAATTAACAGTGAAAGCAAAGTTATGCCTTGAGCTCAATCAGCTCTATCCATGCCTTGAGGTCAAAAGGTGCAGGAAGATGGGTAGACTCATCTTAAAGGTTATTATCTGGCTGTCTCTATTTGCTCCTCCTTTGCTCTTTTATCTCTTCCTGTGGGGACAGTAAGCGCTCACCATCCCCAACCCTTAAACTGTTCTAAGAAGTGTATTTCTTTAGTATTTACTCATTTGTCATACCAATTATAATAAACTTGGGAGACTATCCATCTTCCTCATGCAGGGAGTGGGATGTCTATATCTAAGGGCTGTGTGTGGGGTCGTCCCTGGGGAGCTTCCCAGGGCCTTCCTGCAATCTTGTATTTCACATGTGGAGGGGGATGTGCAGTTGGGGGAAGCCAGCGGGGCCAGGCCGGCCTCAGCATTCCCGGGCTGGGCATTCCTGGGCTGGGTGTGCTGTGTTGGAATTCATCAAGCTGAGGGAGTTGTAAAGCTAGCATCTTTAGAAGGCATCTTCCTTAATCCTTGTGCCAGGAGATGAGAGGGTACTTTTGAGGAAGGTTTGATTGGGATGCAAAATATTATCAGGGAGAGTACAGCCAAAAAATATGCCAAGGGTGAGATTCATCTGCTCACCATCACATAGGTGTGTGGCTTTGCTTACAGAGGCTTCTGTGGGTGATGGGCCTCGACACATCCATATGGCTACCACATGGCGGAAGCAGAAAGATAGGGCAGAGAAGCTGAGGTGTATAGAGTTCAAAGCCAGGCTCTCAGAACCTGGGAATTACGCTAGCCAGTCCCACCAGCAGCGCATCTGAGACCAGTGGCTCGTCTAATCCCAGCTCTGCCCACTGGCCAAAACAGAAGAGAAAAAGTCAAAATGGTGAGTTACCTTCAGTCTGTGCAAGCCTGTGATCACCGAGAGTGGGGTCAGTGAAAGAGAGGAGGTTCTGCATTCAGTGGTATGAAGTCCAAATTAACAGCCCTGTGCCACATCCTAGGCCTCACTAGGTGTCCAGAAGGCTCTGTTTAATTATCATTTCAG
Organism: Heterohyrax brucei; assembly: GCA_028571685.1. Classification (NCBI taxonomy): domain Eukaryota; kingdom Metazoa; phylum Chordata; class Mammalia; order Hyracoidea; family Procaviidae; genus Heterohyrax; species Heterohyrax brucei. The sequence continues at coordinate 137,234,799 of CM053150.1, forward strand.
GTCTTGGTTTCCAGAGGGATTTAGGGAGAGGAGCGTTTAGTCTGCCATCTTCACTCTGCCCTCTCTCTTTACTTTCAGCAAACAAAGTAGTGCCATCTGAGTATTGCAAGTTGTTAATAAATCTTCCTCCAATTTTTGATTCAAAATTCTTATTCTTGTAGTCCAGTTTTCCAGATTATTTGTTCAGCATAGAGGTTAACTAAATATGGTGAAAGACCTAAACCCTGAAGCATACGTTCCTTGATTTTAAATCAGACAGTAACCCCCTGTTCTGCTTGAATGACAGACTTTGTCTAAGTACAGGTTCCTCATGAGTACAATGAAGTGCTCTGAAATTTCCATTCTTCATGATGTTATCCGTAATTTGTTGTGATCCACACAGTTGAGTACCATCACATAGGCAATAAAACCCAAGCAAACATCTTTCTGTTATTCTCTGCTTTCAGCCAAGATCCATCTGACATCAGCAGTTATATACCTCATTTCCTTGTCTTCTGAAACTGATTTGAATTTCCGGCAGTTCTTGGTCAATGTACTGCTACAACCACTTTTGAATGATCTTTTTTTTTCCCACTGTGATTAAGCAAAAGCATACAATCCAAATTTGCATGCCCTCCTACCTGCAGCTTCTTCTGCTCTCCTTGCCCAGTGACAGCACACTCCTCTTTTTCATTCTATATGTGTCATATCCTCTTAACAATCTCCTATTATCATTTCAGGTCTTGGTTTCCAGAGGGATTTAGGGAGAGGAGCGTTTAGTCTGCCATCTTCACTCTGCCCTCTCTCTTTACTTTCAGCAAACAAAGTAGTGCCATCTGAGTATTGCAAGTTGTTAATAAATCTTCCTCCAATTTTTGATTCAAAATTCTTATTGAATTTTGAATCTTTCTATTCTCTCCTCTCCCTTCTATTAAGAGACAAGTAGGACAGCATCCCACAGATGTGTAGAACCACAGAATACATACACCATATGATCACATTGTGTCCCCAAGTCCAGTCCATTCCTGTCCAGTGAGTTGACCTCAGTAATGTTTTCTGGTCAGGAGCAGCAGCAGGTCTAGGGACCATGCTCCCAGAGGAATCCACAGGTCTTTGGACCATCAATTGTGGTCTCTTAGTGGAATGCTTGAGGTGCACCTCTCCTCTTTTACTAGTGTTGCCACTGGGACTCAACACTGTGTGCCCCATCATGGCTGCCTAAGCACTATCTGGTTATTCTGGTCACATGTTGATACAGTTACCCATTTCCATGGGTCCTTCTGTCTCCTGGTCCCTTTTTACCTCGTGACTTTGTTATTCTTGGTGATCATCTGTTCCAGATGAATTGAGACCCTTTGGTGTACCTCAAATGTCAGCTTGTTAGCTTTTAAGACCCCAGATACCACTCACCAATATGGGATGCAGAAGACTCCTTTAGCAATAGACTAGTTATGCCAGTTGACCTTGGTGTCCCCTGAGAGTGTGGTCCCAAACAGCCACCCTTGCTACTCTATGCTTGCAATACTGGGTTAAGATTAGAAGAGTTTTCAGTTTATGTTGAAGTCCAGTTGTTGACCTATTGTCTGTCTACTGCGGGCTGTCACTGCTTTCACCCAACCAAATTGCTATCAACTAATCTATGACCAGCCCTCTCCTTCCCTCCCCAACCTTGCAGCCATCAAAGAGTCTTTTGTGTATAAGCCTATTTTTAAGTCCTTATAGCACGAGGTCTCATACAATATTTGTCCTTTTGCCACTGACTGATTTTACTCAACATAATGCACTCTTGAATGATCTTCAGGAAAATTTTACTTGTGTGTGATATTAATGATACTGTTTGATAATCTCCACATTCTTTTGGGTCACCTTTCTTAGGAATAGGTGTAAATGTGGATCTCTTCCAGTTGGTTGGCCAGGTAGCTCTCTTCCAAATTTCTTGGCATAGATGAATGGGCCCTTCTGGCACTGCATTCATTTTTTGAAATACCTCAACTGGTATTCTATCAATTCCTAGAGACTTGTTTTTGGCAATGCCTTTGGTGCAGCCTTGTCTTCTTCCTTCAGTACCAACAGCTCTTGATCATGTTACCTCCTGAAATGACTGAACATTAACCAGTTCTTTTTGGTACAATGACTGTGTGTATTCCTTCCATTTTCTTTTCATGCTTCCTGTGTCATTCACTATTTTGCCCACAGAATCTTCCATAATTGCAATTTGAGGTGGCTTGAATTTTTTCTTTAAAAATACAGAGCATGTTCTTCCCTGTTGGTGTTCTAACTCCAGGTCTTGGCACATGTAGTTTTAATACTCTCTTTTGTCTTCTGGAGTCGTCATTTGAAATCTTCTGTTGTTTTACTTCATCATTTCTTCATTTTGCTTTAGCCACTCAACATTCAAGAACAAGTTTCTGAGTCTCTTCTGATATCTATTTTGGTCTTTTCTTTCTTCCTGTCTTTTTAGCAACCCCTTGCTATCTGCAGGTACAATGTCCTTGATGTCATTTCACAGGTCATCTGGTCTTCAGTCATTAGTGTTCAGTGAGTCATATCTGTTATTGAGATGGTCTCTAAACTCAGGTGGATATTCTTACTTTTGTACTTTGGCTGTAACGGACTTGATCTGATTTTCTTCAGCTTCAGTTTAAACTTGCACATGAGCAACTGATGGTCTGTTCCACAGTCAGCCCCAAGCCGGGTTCTGACTGATGAACTGAGCTTTTCCATTTGATCATTCTTCTTTGTTTCCAACTTTTGTATTCTGATCATCAGTAATTATCAATGTATCTTCATTACATGTTCAATCAACTTGATATTATGGAAGTTGGTAAAAAAAATCTTTAGTTTCTTCATCTTTGGCCTTAGTGGTTGGTGGCTAAATCTGAATAACAGTAGTATTAACTAGTCTTCCTTGTAGGCTTATCGATAATTATCTTATCACTGACAGCATACTTCAAGATAGATTTTGAAATGTTCTTTTTGAAAGCACCACCATTCCTCTTCAAGCTGTAACTTCTAACATACTGAAAACCAATCAAATTTGTTTCTGTCAAGTCAGTTCTGACTCATAGCAACCTTTTGGACAAAGTAGAACAGGGTAATATGGCTTTCAAGGGGCATCTGCTGACCTTTTGGTTACCAGCCATAACTTTAACCACCAGGGATTCCAGCATTGTAGACCATATGACTGCCTGATTCAAAATGGCCAGTACCATTCCATTTCAGCTCGTAACTGCCTAAGACATTGGTGTTCATGCATTCTATTTCATTTTTGACTTTTTTTTACTAGATTCCTAATTCATACATTCCACATTTAAATTATTAATGAATGCTTATTGCTGTTTCTTCTCATGTTGAGTCATACCACTTAAGCAAAGGAAGATATCAAAAGCTTCATGCCACTCACTCCATCCATGTCATTAAGGCCAATTCTACCCTGGGGAGGCAGCTATTCCCTAGCTGTACATTGAGTATCTTACAACCTGATGGGTTCATCTTCCTCAGCTTTCGACACTGTGTGGGACACTGTTCCTGTAGGTTTTTCACTAATTTTTTTCAAAAGTGTATCATCAGATCCTTCTTCCTAGTCTATCCTAGTCTGAAAGCTCAGCTGAAACCTGTCCACCATGGATGATCCTACTGGTCAGTGGCATCACTTTCAGAAACACAGCAACATGCAAGCCACTGAAGCACATCAAATTAACAGATACATAGAGAATATGAATCACAGTTACGTTAAAGTACTTGTTTGCTGACTCCAGTATGTTGATCATCTCTGTGTTGGCCTGTATCATCTGTTCTTACCATTTTCAGGCATATTTTCTTGACTTTTCATGTATCTAGCTTTTTTTACATATGTGCAGGATTTTGTATATAAAAGATACACATACAAAATCCTGCTGGTGCCAGTGCTTAAGTGGGTTCAACTGCTAATCAAAAGGTAGGCATTTTGAATCTACCAGTCACTCTTTGGAAACCCTACAGGGCAGTAGACTCTGCCCTATAGGGTCACTATGAGTCAGAATTGACTCAAACAAAATGAGTTTAGTTTCGGTATATATATTATTATGATTAAGTAAAAATGTACACTCCAAGTCAATTTTGCATGTCCATCTCTCTGTAACTGTACCTACAATCCTCATCCTGTGACAGCACACTTCTCTTTTTCACTCTTCCAGTATCCACTTACTGGATACCTGCCCCCTCCTCTCCTACAAGTAGGACAGCCTCAAATACACACACATACACACACACACACACACATACACACAAAAGAAATAAGCACATATGCTCACTCTGTGTCCCTGAGTCCAGTTCATGCTTTGTCTGAAGTGTTGACCTCAGTACTGGTTTCATGTCTAGGCTAGCAGCAAATCTAGGGGCCATGTTCACAGGGGATCCTCCAGGCTTTCATCCCATAGTTCAGGTCTTTCAATAGAGTTCTTGATCTGCACACATCTTTCTCGTGCTACATTAGGGACTCTACATTGTGTTACCTGTCACAGCTGTCTAAGGTGAAAACCAGGCACTGTCTGGTTCTTCTGGTCTCATGTTGATGTAGTCTCCCAATCACATAGGTCCTTTTGTCTCCTGTGCTCATTTTTCCTCATGTGTCTGATGTTCTCAGTTGTCATCTGTTCCAGGTAGGTTGGGACAAATTGATGTTCTTCAGATGGCATCCACTGGCTTTTAACACCCAGATGCCACTCACCAATATGAGGTACAGAAGACTATCTTAATCGAAAGACTAGTTAAGTCAATTAACCTCGATGTCCCCTGAGAGCATGGTCCCGAGAAGCCTGTCCCTGCTACTCTGTCCTTTGAAATGTTAGGCTGAATTTAGAAAACCTTTTAGCTTATCGTGTAGCCTAGTTATACTGATCTGGCTTCTACTGCGTACTGTCACTCCCTTCACCTAACAAAACTCCTATCAACTATCTAATCTGTGAATAGCCCTCTTCCTCCTTCCCTACCCATGTAGCCATCAAAGAGTATTTTCTTACGCACATAAGTCCTTTTTTAAGTCCTTATAACAGTGGTCTCATACAATATTTGTCCTTTTGTAGCTGACTGATTTCACTCAGTGTAACATCTTCTCATTGATATCAGATTATGAGATGTTTCATGAAATTATCATTGTTTTTTATCATTACATGGTGTTCTATTGTGTATATATACCATAGTTTATCAGTTCAACTGATGACGGGCATCTAGATTGATACCATCTTTTTGCTATTGTGGACAGTGCTGCAGTAAATATTTGTGTGCCTATAGCTGTTCATGTGACTGCCCTTATTTCTGTAGGATATATTACATGCAGTAGGATTGTTGATCATACGACATTTCTCTTTCTAGCTTTATAAGAAAGCACCAAATTTCTTTTCAAAGAGATTGTACCATTCTGCATTCCCACGAGCAGTGTAGGAGGGTTCCGATCTCTCCACAGCCTCTCCAGCATTTGTTGTTTTGTGTTTTTTGGATTATTGTCAACCTCTTTGGGGTAAGATGTTATCTCATTTTAGTTTTGATTTGGATTTCTCTAACAGCTAATGATCATAAACTTTTCCTCCTGTGTATTTTGGCTTCCTGGACATCTTCTTTGGTGAAGTGTCTGTCTTTCTCCTTTGTCTATTTTTTATTTGGGTTATTTGTCTTTTTCTTGTTGATATTTTGCAGTACCATGTAGATCATGAACATTAGACTTTGATGTGATACATGTTTGCCAAATATTCTTTCCTAATCTGTAGGGAGTCTTTTAAGTGTCTCTTCCCCCCTCAAGTTTTTATTTACTTACTTAAATTCTATTTATTGATTGACTGATTGTGATTGAGTAACAGTGTACAGTCCAGTTTAAATTTGTATGCCCACCCTTGTGCAGCTCCTACTGCTCTCCTTACCCAATGACAGCACATTCCTCCTATCTGTTCTATACATGTCATATCCTCTTAACAATCTCCTGTCCCCACTTCTCCACCTTTTCCCTCCCCTCTAATAAGTTCTAATACACCGCTTAAACAGAAGTTCTAATATACCGCCAGAAGGATGACATCCTAGAGATGCACAGAACCATAAAGCACACACACAGTACGGTCACTCTGTGTCACTGAGTCCAATCCATTCCTATCCAAAGAGTTGACCTCAAAGGGGTAGCATCAGGACTAGGGGCCATGCTCCCAGGGGAACTCCAAGGACTCTGGACCATCAACTGCAGTCTTCTAGCGGAGTTCTCAGCATGCATCCCTTTTTATTCTCATGTTGCCAGTGAGACTCAACTTTGTGAGCCCCATCATGGCTACCACTTGCTGCTGGGCCCTATCTGGTTCCTCCAGTCTTTTAAGTCTCTTGACAAAGTCTTTGGATGAGCTTAAGTGTTTGATTCTTAGTAGTTTCCATTTATCTATTTTCTCTCCTGCTGTTTGTGCATTGTTAGTAAGATTTTGTAGTCTGTTTAAGCGGTGTATTAGAACTTGCATTGTTGTCCCTATTTCTTCTTGTGTGATTTTTATCATTTTATATTTGATATTTAGGTCTTTGATCTATTTTGAGCTAGATTTTCTGTAAGTGTGAGATATGGATGTTGTTTCAGTTTATTGCAGATGGATATCCAATTTTGCCAACACCATTTGTTAAAAAGACTGTTTTTACCCCAGTTTACAACTCCTGGGCCTTTGCTGAATATCAGCTGTTCGTTCATAGGAGGATGGTGATATTTCTGTATTCTCAAGTCTGTTCCATTGGTCTGTATATCTGTTTTTATATCAGTACCAGGCTGTTTTGACTACAGTAGCAGTATAATAGGTTCTAAGGTAAGGTGGTGAGAGGCCTCCCACTGTGTTCCTCTGCTTCAGGAATGTCTTACTTATCCTGGAACTTTTCCCTTTCCAAAGTTGAGAATTTGTTTCTCTATCTTAAAAAATGACAGTGAAATTTGTGTTGGAATTGCATTGTATACATAGATTGGTTTGGGTAGAATAGACGTTTTTACAATGTTAAGTCTTCCTATCCATAAGCAAGGTAGGTCTCCCCACATACGTAAGTTTATTTTGGTTTCTTGCATTAGGGTCTTGTAATTTTCTCTCTACAGGTTTCTTACATCTCTGGTTAGATTTATTCCTACATACTTTATCTTTTGGGGGGCTATTGTAAATGGTATTGACTTGGTGATTTCCTCTTTGATTATCTCTTCGTTGGTGTAAAGGGATCCTACTGATTTATTTATGTTTATCTTATATCCTGATACTTTACTGAACTCTTCTATTAGTTCCAGTAGTTTATTTATAGACTCTTTAGGGTTTTCTGTATATAAGATCATATGATCTGCAAATAGGGATACATTTACTTCTTCTTTACCAGTGTGGATGCTTTTTATTTCATTGTCTTGTCTGGTTGCTGTGGCCAGAACCTCTAGTACAATGTTGCATAGAAGTGGTGACAGTGGGCATCCTTGCCTTTTTCTTGCTTTTGGTGGGAATTCTTTCAGTCTCTCTCCAGGCAGGATGATGTTGGTGGTTTGTTCTGCATAGATGTCCCTTATTGGGCTGAGGAATTTCCCTTCTATTCCTATTTTGCAGAGAGTTTTTAACATGAACTGATGTTGGACTTTGTCAAATGCCTTTTCTGCATCACTTGATATAGTCAAGTGATTCTTATCCTGTTATTTATGTGGTTGATCACATTAATTGTTTTTCCAATGTTGAACCAACCCTGCATCCCTGGTATAAATCCTACTTGGTCATGATGAATTAGTTTTTTGATATGTTGTTGAATTCTAATGGCTAGGATTTTGTTTAAGATTTCTGCAACCAGGTTGGCGAATGATATCGGTCTGTAATTTTTTTGTGTGTGGGATCTTTCCCTGGCTTTGGTATCAGGGTTATGCAGGCTTCTTAGAATGAATCTGGGAATGTCCTGTCCTTTTCTATTTTGTGAAATAACTTCAGTAGTATTGGAATTAACTCCTCTCTAGAAGTTTGGTAGAATTCTACAGTGAAGCTGTCTGGACCAGGACTTTTTTTGGCTAGTAGTTTTTTGATTACTTTTCATTCTATCTTTGTGATGAGTTTATTAAGTTGTTCTACTTCTATTTGTGAAAATTTTGGTAGGTGATGTGAATCTAGAAATTTGTTCATTTCCTCTAGGGTTTCAAATATGTTAGAGTATAATTTTTCCTAGTATTCTGTTATGACATTTTTCTATCTTTTTTGGATCTGTTGCAACATCTCTGCCTTCATTTCTTATTTGGGTTATTTACTTCCTCTTCTGCTTTTCTTCTGTGAGTTTAGCCAATGGTTTATCAATTTTGTTGATCTCAAAACAACAGCTTTTAGTTTTGTTAATTATTTCAATTGTTTTTCTATTCTCTAATTCTTTTAGTTCCGCTCTAATTTTTATTATCTATTTTCTTCTGGTGACTGAGGGGTTCTTTTATAGTTCTCTGTCTATTTGTTTGAGTTACAGGGTTTTTTGGTTTGAGCCATTTCTTCATTCCAGATGTGTGCATTTATAAAGACAAACTGACTCTGAGCATTGCTTTTGCTGTATCCCATAGGTTCTGGTAGGACATGTTTTCATTCTCATGTGATTCCATGAAATTCTTCACTGCATCTTCAATTTCTCCTATAACACATGAATTTTTGAGCAAAGTGTTGTTCAGTTTCCATGAGTTTGAATTTCTACCCATGTTTTTTCTGCTATTGATTTAAACTTTTATGGCTTTATGGTCTGAGAAGATGCTTGGCAAAGATTCAATGGTTTGAATTTTGTTGAGATTTTCTTTATGACCTAAGAAGCAGGCTATTCTGGAGAATGCTCCATGTGCATTGCAAAAGAAGGTGGACTTTTCTGTTGTTAGGCAGAGAATTCTGTATATGTCTATGAGACTGGGTTAATTGTTTATCACAGTAATATCTTTTGTATCTTTATTGATCTTTTCTCTGGATCACTTGTCCACTATTATTGTGGAGTGCTCTATCTCATTTTTCAATGCTGTTAGTGTTTGTTTGATATATTTAGATGCTGTGATACTGGGTGCACAAATATTTAATAATGTTATAATCACCTTATGTATTGAACCTTTAAGCAATAGTGACCATCCTTTTCCACAGTGGTGGATTTTACTTTAAAATCTATTTTATCTGAGAGTAATATTGCCACTCCTGCTCTCCTTTGCATACTGTTACTTTGATATATGTATTTTCATCCTTTCATTTTCAGTTTTCTCGTATCTTTAAGGCTAAGGCATGTTTCTTTTAAACAGCATATAGATATATTGTAGGTTTTGATCCAACTTTTTACTATCTGTGTCTTTATTGGTACATTCAATCTATTTATATTTGGTGTAATTATTGATATGTATTTAGTCTTGCCACTTTGGTGCCTTTATTAATGTATAGTTGACATTTTCTTTGTTCAATTTAATATTCTGTTCTGGGTTTTCTTTTTCGTCCTTTGCAATGTTGGTTTTGTGTCTGTTGAGACTTCTGTATTGTGCTTGTTTAGGTATGTAATATTGTTAGTTTGCTTTGCAGCTACTCCTTTGTTCCCGCCTAATGTTGTATGTTTAAACCAGTCTTTAACTTCTTTGTATCTCTTTTAATTTTCCATCTGAAAGGTCTATGAATACAATAACATGTCTCTGTTTATATTGTAACATTGTCATAGTTTACATATTGAGATGTTTGTTTCCCTAATTTTAATATTCTAGCTTTGATTGAGCTTTATGAATTCCCTAACTGAATAGAACTCTGGATGCTGTGTCCTGCACTGTATCCTTGAGTATACATCTGATGTTATTGATTTCCTAATTGAAGAATTACCTTCAGTATTTCTTGTAATTTTGGTTTGGTTTTTGCCAAGTCTCTAAACTTTTGTTTATCTGAGAGTGTCCTAATTTCACTGTCATATTTTAGACACAGTTTTACAGGATACATAACTCTTGGTTGGAAGAATTTTTCCTTTAAGGCTTTGTAGCATCCCATTGCCTTCTTGCCATCATGTTTTTGTCTGAATAGTTGGTACACACTCTAATGGACTCTCCTATATAAGTCGGTTTGGGTTTAAGCCTGACTGCACTTAAGAACTGCTCTTTATGTTTCATTTTATTAAGCTTGATTGTAATATGTCTTGGTGTCTTTCTTTTGAAATCTCTTTCATGGATTTCAATGTACATCTTGAATAGCTTCTTTTCTTTCATAATGTTAGGGAAATGTTCCGGCAGCGATGCTTGAACAATTCTCTCTGTATTTTCTGCCATCCCTCCCTGTTCTGAACTCCAGTTACTCATAAATTGTTCCTCTTGATAGAGTCCCACATAAGTCTCTTTTTTTTCCCAGAAAAGCAGTATTTTTATAATTTGATTGTTTGACGCATCCTTTCCATACTATTTATCACATTATCATTATTATTATCATTTTGGCTACATACCTCTTGAACTATTCTTAGGTGATAATGATTTCATAATATCTTTTTTTTTTCTTTTTTATTTAACATGACTGAGTGAAAATGTACATTCCTGTATAAATTTAAATCCCCACCTATACGCAGCTTCCACTGCTCTCCCTGTCCGGTGACAGCACACTATTCCTCTCTGCTCCATACATGTCTCATCCTCCCAACAGCCTCCTTTCTACTCCTCTCCACCCACTCTCCTTCCTACAGCCAGAGGTCAGCAGGATGATATCCTATAGATGTATAGAACCATAAAGTGCAACCAATATATGGTCACTCTGCATTGCCAAGTCCTATCCATTCCTGTCCAAAGAGTGGACCTTTGTTATAATTTATGGGTAAGAGCAGCATCAGGGCCAGGGGGCCATGCTCTCAGGGGAACCCCGAAACCACTCCACGTAATTCTTAATGATTCTTCATTTTTCTTGTTTATTTTTCTGATTTCTCCTCATAAATGCTGGTGTCAGTTACTTTATCTTCAGTCTTGCTAATTTTGCATTCCATTTCCTCAATCCTGTTCTTTTGCCTTTCCACTGAATTGTCCAACCCTGTGATTTTATTATCAATCGCTGAATTTCAGTTTGTTGTTGTTCTAGCAATTTATACAACTCATTTAATTTTTCATTTTGTTCTGATGCTGTTTGTCTAATCTGCATTCTAAGATCTAGAAGAGCTCTATACATAATTCTTTTGTATTCTACCTCCAATAATTCCAGGAAGTCTTCTTCATCTGGGAAGTTTTTTTATTCTTTATTTTGTGAGTTTTCTGGAGCCATGGTGGTCTGCTTCTTTAAATGGTTAGATATTGATTGTTGTCTCTGAGTCATCAGGAATCTGTTCAACTTCTCTGGTGTTGAACCAGCAGAAGCTAAGACATACCTCACAGAAGGGAGAGTGAAAGGGCACTGGTGCACTTAGTTAGCAGCTGTTGCTGCATTCTCTAGATGCAGCTGTCTTAAGGACAGCTTCTTTGCTGAGAGAGATGCCATTCACTCAGGCAGTGTTGCTCAGCATGGCAGCCAGCCTCCACCAGACCCTCAGGCACAGCAGACTCTGCCTCCTGGCTAACAAAAAAGGTCACCTACTTGTGCTGTCTCTCCAGAGCCATGCCAGCAGACACTCTGGCATCACACAGAGAAGGGAGGGGGAAAGGGCACTGCCACACATGGCTGCCCACCACCACTGCATTCACTAGATACGGCTGCCTTAAAAACAGCATCTCTTGTGAGAGAAGCACCGTCTAGTAAGGTGGTGATGCTTAGCATGGCAGCCAGTCCCAGCTGGGCCCTCAGGCCTGGAAGACCCTGCCTCCCAGCTTACAAAGATGATGTCCTATCTGTGCTACCTCCCCTGTCCTACACCAGAAGAATTTGTGGTGAAGCTTAGAGAAAAGAGGGGGAACAGCACTGCTTCACTCAGCCTCCAGCTGCCACTGAATTCTGTAGATGTGGCTGTCTTAAGTATAGCCTTTCGGCTGGGAGAGACATTGTCCTGTCAGGCACCGCTGCTCATTGTGGCAGCCAGACCCAGCCAGGCTAGCAAGCGCAGCAGCCCCAGGCCCAGTCTCTGGCTGACAAAGATGGTGTCATACCTGTAAGTCTTTCTGCTGCCGCACCAACAGAAGAGGGACCATTTGTGCTGCTGTCTCACCTCTGATGTAGTTTTCCCCTTTGTGTTGCCCAGCTCAACCTCACAACTTTCTGTCTGATCTTGGGGCTTCTAAAATGTTCACTCTGTTCCATTCAGCTGTTTTCTAGGCCTTAGTTCTCAGAGGGAATTGAAGAGAGGTGTGACTAGTCTGCCATGTAGGCCCTGCCTGCTCTGTTATTCATCTTTGAGCAGCTAAGCATCTCAAATAGGGACTGAGTTAGGCTGGAGCTGGGTTACAGTAATTAAGTCTCGGTTCTCTGTTTATCCATTTTGCTTGGGGATTTCCTTCTCAGGACTGTGACTAAGAGCATGAATTCCTTTTCTCTTATGTGCTACTTAGCCTGTCTTAGATTGATAGCCTGCTCTCCAGCCTCTTGCTGGTTCTTACAGTAAGGGTGTCCTATCTTTGAACTTGAATAAAACAAGTTGTGTAAATGATAACAGTTTTCATTGTTTTATTATTTTGAAGTACATTTGATGGCATTATGTGTTGAGAAGAACTTTGGGCAAATGGCCCCACTGTAACATCTTCCAAATGGGGAAAAAAATAATCAATTATCATAGCCCAATATCTTTTGCCACTGACAGGCACAGGCTCTACTCATTCATCTTGAAAAAAATCCACACCAAATGGTAACTTTTGGGGAATGAAGTAGACATTCCTGAATCTCCATCGGATTCTCATCACTCCAAATGTAACAGTTGCTTTTTGTTTGTTTGTTTGTTTGTTAACCAAACTATTCATCCCAAAATGGCCCTCATTGCTGAAGCTGATTTTTCGGCCAAAAGTATGGTCAACTTCCAGTTGTTCCAGAGCCCAGTCAGCAGGTGTACAGCACAATTTATGGTCATTGGGCTTCAGTTCTTGAGTTAAAACAATCTGGTAAGGAGAAAACTTCAAGTCCAGATGCAAAATTTGCCAAACTGTGGTTGACAAAATGCTGTTCTTGTGCTCCTCAAGAAACTGGGATGGATTCCTGTGTGCACTCTCAAGAGGGTTGGCAATGCTTTCCTTGGAACATGAACTTCTTTGACTCACAAGTTTTGTCTGACTGGGAACAGACTTGGTTGTCTCATTTTTTTTATCATTAGTAATTTTAAAACTTTTGGAATTGTGATTAAGTGTAAGTTTACAATCCAAGTCAATTTACCATGTAAAACCTGCAGCACCCATCTCTCTGCAACTTTATCTGCTCTCCTCACCCTATGAAAGCACATTCTTCTTTTCTACTCTTCACTTCCAGTATCCACTCAACCAACACTTGTTCCCTCTTCTTCACCCTCTCCTCCATATGTATATATTAACCAGAAAGTACATACACCACCTGCATCATTCTGTGTCCCCAAGTCCAGACCATTCTTTGTCTGAAGTCTTGGCTTCAGTACTGGTTTCAGCACTGAGCTAGCAGCAAGTATAAGGGCCATGTTCTCAGAGACCCCTGAGGTAGTCAGCCCATCAAATCTGATCTTTTAATAGAATTCTAGATCTGCACAGCCCATTCTCTCATGCTACATATGGGACTCTATATTCTGTTCCCCATCAGGGCTGTCTTTGGTGGTGGCCGGGCACTATCTAGTTCTTCTGTTCTACTTACGTAGTCTACCAGTCATCTGGGGCTTTCTGTCTCCTAGACTCATTTTCCTCATGTCTTTGATGTTCTCAGTTTTCATCTGCTCCAGGTGAGTTGGGACAAATTGATGTTGCTCAGATGGAAGCTTGCTGGCTTTTAAGACCCCAGGCACCACTCACCAATATGGGGTGTAGAATACTCTCTTAGTAAGACTAATTATGCCAAATGATCTCGATGTGCCCTGAAAACATAGTCCCCAGAGCCGTGTCCCTGCAATTCTGTCCTTTGAAATGTTGGGTTGAATTTAGAAAACTTTTTAGCTTATGGTGTAGTCCAGTTATGCTGATCTGCCTACTATTGCATGCCGCCACTCCCTTCACTTAAACAAATTCTTGTTGACTATCTAATCTATGAATATCTCTTTTTCTCCCTCCCCAGTCTTGTAGCCATCAAAGAGTATTTTGTTCTGTGATTAAGCATTTTAAGTCCTTGTAAGAGTGATCTCATACAATACTTGTCCTTTTTATATGGCTGATTTCACTTAGCATAATGTCTTCCAGTTGATTCCAGGTTACTAGACATTTCCTAAAATCGATATTTTTCATTATCATTGCATAGCATTACATTGCATATATCTATGTATCTACATATGTATGTAGATACATCCATTCATCTGTTGATGTGTATCTAGGTTGATTCCATCTTTTTGCTATTGTGGATGATGCTGCACTAAACATTCGTGTTCATGTATATGTTCATATGACAACCCATCTTTCTGCAGCGTGAACTGCAAGCAGTGGAACTGCTAAATCATATGGCATTTCTATTTCTAGCTTTTTAGAAAGTGCCAGAGAGGTTGTATCATTTTACATTCCTACCAGCAGTGTAGAAGAGTTCCAGTCTTTCCACAGCCTCTCCAACATTTGTTGTTTTGTGTTTTTTGGATTCGTGTGAACTTTGTTGGGATGAGATGGTATCTCGTTGTAGTTTTGATTTGGTTTTCTCTAATGGCTAATGATGGTGAGCATTCCCTCATGTGTCTTTTTGCTACCTGGATGTCTTCTTTGAAGAAATCTCTGTCCATATCCTTTGTCCATTGTTTAATTGGGTTATTTGTCTTTTTATTGTTGATATTTTGCAACACCTTGTAGATTATGGAAATTGAATGTTGATCGGATACATGGTTGCCGAATATTTTTTTCCCAGTCTCTAGGCATTTACTCTCTTGATAAAGTCTTTGGATGAGCATAAGTGTTTGATTTTTAGTAGTTCCTATTTATCTATTTTCTCTTCTGCTGTTTGTGCATTGTTGGTAGTATTTTGTGGTCTGTCTAAATGGCTTCCAGTGTTGTCCCAACTTTTTCTTCAATAATCTTTGTGGTTTTAGATTTCATAATTACGTCTTTATCCATTTTGAGTTAGTTTTTGTTTAAGGTGTGAGAGAGATGTGGGTCTTGTTTCATTTTTTTTGCAGTGGCTATCCAATATTTTCAGCCCCATTTGTTAAAGAGACTGTTTTTTCCCTAGTTCATGGTCTTTGGGCATTTGTCAAAGAGCTTTTCATAGGTGTATGGTGTTATTTCTAGATTCTCTGTCCTGTTTCATTGGTCTATACATCTGTTTTTGTACCAGTACCAAGCTGTTTTGACTACTGTGGCAATGTAATAGGTTCTGAGGTCAGGTAGTGTGAGGCCTCCCACTGTGTTCCTCTTCTTCAGTAGTACTTATCTAGGATTTCTTCCCTTTCTCCACCTTATTAAAAAATGACATTGAAATTTGTGTTGGGACTGCACTGTATGTATAGATTACTTTGAATAGAAGATATATTTTCACAATGCTAAGCTTACCTATCCATGAACAAGGTAGGTTTCTCCACTTACGAGTCTCTTTTGGTTTCTTGCAGCTGGGTCTTGTAACGTTCTCTGTATAAGTCTCTTACATCTCTGAGTATGTTTAGTCCTCGATATTTTAAATTATTGGAGGCTATTGTAAATGGTATTGATTTTGTGGTTTCCTCTTTGATGGTGTCTTTGTTGGTGTAAAGGAATTCTAGTGATTCATTTATATTTATCTTGTATCCTGATACTTTGCTGAACTATTCTATTACTTCCAGCAGTTTATTTATGTATCTATTATTAGGGTTTTCTGTGTATAAGATTGTGTCATCTGCCACTAGAGATACTTTCACTTCTTCTTTACAAATGCAGATACTCTTTATTTCTTTATCTTGTCTGATTGCTCTGGCTAAAACCTACAGCACAAAACTGAATAAATGTGGTGACAATGGGCACCCTTGTCTGTTTCCCATTCTCAGGATTGTTTCAGTCTCTCTCCATTCAGGATGATGCTGGCCATTGGCTTTGCCTGGATGATCCTTATTATGTTGAGGAATTTCCTTTATTTTGTTGAGAGTTTTTAACATGAATGGATGTTGGACTTTGTCACTTGCCTTTTCTGTGTCAACTAATAAAATCAAGTGATTCTTATCTTTTGTTTTGTTTATGTGGTTGACTATATTAGTTGTTTTTTCTGATGTTGAACCAACCTTGCATCCTTTCTATGAATCCCAATTAGTGATGGTGAATTATTTCTTGGATATGTTGTTGAATTCTATTGGTTAGGATTTTGTTGAAGATTTTTGCATCTAACTTTGTGAGACGTACTTTCCATTTTAGTGCTTTCTTTACCCAGCGTTGGCATTAGCATTATGCTGGCTTCATTGAATGAATTTGGAAGTGCCCTACCCTGCTCTAAGTTGTGAAATAACTTCAGCAATATTGGTATTAACTCTTCTGTAAATGTTTAGTAGAATTCTCCAGTGATGCCGTCTGGGCTAGGGTTTTTTTGGTTGGCAGTTTTTTTTGTTTGTTTGTTTGTTTGTTTGTTTTTACTATTATTACATTTCAATCTCTTCCTTTGTGATGGGCTTTTTATGTTGTTCTACTTCTCTTTGTGATAGTTTGTGTAAGTAATATGATTCAAGACATTGTTCATTTCCTCCAGGTTTTCAAACTCATTAAAGTACAATTTTTCATAATATTCTGTTATGATTCTTTTAATTTTGGTTGGGTCTGTTGTGACATAGCCCATCTCATTTCTTATTTGGGTTATTTGTTTCCTCTCTTGTTTTTCTTTTGTCAGTATGGCCAATGATTTATCAACTTTGTTGATCTTTTTTAAAAAATGAGCTTTTGGTTTTGATAATTCTTTCAATAGTTCTTCTGTTCTCTAATTCATTTAGTTCTGCTCTAATTTTTACTATCTGTTTTCTTTTGAGTCCTGAGGGATTCTTTAATTGTTCCCCTCCAATTGTTTTGAGTTGTAAGGTTAATGCTTTGATTTGGGCACTTTCTTCTTTTTGCATGTGAGTATTTATTGAGAAAAACTGACTCCTGAGCACTGCTTTTGCTGTATTCCATAGGTTATGGTAGGATGTTGTCATGGATTAAATTGTGTTCCCCCAAAAATATGTGTAGGAATTTGGCTAAGTCAGGATTCCCTATGTTCTATAATTGCCCTCCATTTTGTGATTTTCTGATGCTGTAAATCATAATCTCTGTCTGTAGTTAACAGAGTGGACTGTGTTAGAGAGGACTAGCATAGGACTGTAAATCTCTTCCTAAGGTTAACTCTCTGCTGCGTTGTAAACAGAGTTTCCCTGGAGGATTGCTTTCA
Organism: Heterohyrax brucei; assembly: GCA_028571685.1. Taxonomy (NCBI): domain Eukaryota; kingdom Metazoa; phylum Chordata; class Mammalia; order Hyracoidea; family Procaviidae; genus Heterohyrax; species Heterohyrax brucei. The sequence continues at coordinate 137,252,117 of CM053150.1, forward strand.
CCACCTTATAGCCTAAAAGAGATTTAAAAAAAAAAAAAGTAAGCATACAGTTGGGAACCTCACACCATCAAGAAAGCAGCACCAAGAGTAGAGTGCATCCTTCAGACCTGAGGTTCCTGTGCCAAGATGCTCCACAATCAATGACTGATGCGACACAAGGACTGTCCTCCAGAGCCGACAAGGGAGAAAACCTTCCCCTGGAGTGGACATCTGACTTTGGACTTGTAACATACTGGACCGTGCAAGAATAAACTTCCCTTTGTTAAAGCCATCCACTGGTGGTATTTCCATTAGAGCAGCACTAGCTGACTACAACAGATGTGTTTTCATTCTCATTTGATTCTGTGAATTTCTTTATTGCATCCTTGATTTCTTCTATAGCTCATGAGTTCTGGAGCAAGACTTTTTTCAGTTTCCAGAATTCTAAGTTTCTACCCATGTTTTTTCTGCTATTGATTTTAACTTTTATGGCTTTATGGTCTGAGAAGATGCTTTGCAATATTTCAGTGTTTAGAATTTTGTTGACACTTTCTTTATATCTAATATATGGTCTAATCTAGAGAATGTTCCATGTGCATAGGTAAAGAAAGCGTACTTGTCTGTTATTGGGTGGAGAGTTCTGCATATAAGGTTGAGCTGGCAGATTGTTGCAATAAGATCTTCCATATCTTTATTGAGGTTTTTTTCCTAGATGAGCTGTCTATTACTGAAACTGCAGTGTAGCAATCTCCTACTATTATTGTTGAGTGATTTATTTCACTTTTCAATGTTGTTAACATCTGTTTGATGTATTTAGATGTTTTGATACTGGGTGCATAAATATTGATATTGTTAAATCCTCCTTATGTATTAAATCTTTAAGCAATAAACAGTGACTATCCTTATCTATGATCGTGGATTTTACTTTAGATCCTATTTTATCTGAGATTAATATTGCCACTCCTGCTCTTGTTTGCCTGTTGCTAGCTTGGTATATATTTTTCCATCCTCAATTTTCAGTTTGTTTATATCTTTGAGTCTAAGGTGTGTTTCTTGTAAGCAGCATATAGATGGATCATGTTTTTTGATCCAACCTCTTACTCTCTGTCCCTGTATTCATGCATTTAATCCATTTACATTCAGTGTAATTAGTGCTGGGTATGAGCTTAGTGTGTCATTTTGGTGCCTTTATTTGTGTCATTGACAATTATTTTGTTCCATTTAATATACAGTTGTCATTCATTTTTATTTATGGGTTTTCTTTTCATTCTTTGCAATGTTGATTTTGTATCTGTTGAGATGATATGATCTATACACAGAAAACTTTAAGAATCCACAAAGAAACTACTGGAACTAAGAGAGGAAGAGTTAACATCATGAAAATGTCTATTCTGCCCACACTGATTTATAGGCACAATGTAATCCCAATACAAATTCCAAAATCATTTTTTATTGAGATGTAGAAAAAAATAACCAACTTCATATGGAAAGGGAAGAAGCCCCCGAAAAACAAAGCATTACTGAAGAAGAACAAAGTGGGAGGCCACACATAACCTGACTTTAGAACCTATCACACTGCCACAATAGTCAGAACAGCCTAGCACTAATACAAAAACAGATACATAGATCAGTGGAATACAATAGAGAATCCTGAAATTACATTAACCACCCTGAGCAGCCGATATTTGAGAACTGTCTCTTCAACAAATGGTGGTAGCAAAACTGGATACCTACCTGCAAAAAAGAAAACAGACCATTATATTACACCATGCAGAAAAACTACCTCAAAATGGATCAAAGACCTAAATATCAAATCTAAAACAATAAAAATCATGGAAGAAGAAATAGGGACAATTTTGGGAGCTCTAAAACATGGCATAAACAGACTACAAAATATTACAAACAATGCGCAAACACTAGAAGAGAAAATAGGTCAAGGAGAACTCCTAGAAATCAATTAAGCCCATCCAAAGATTTTGGCAAGAGAGTGAAAACACTACCTACTAACTGGGAAAATTTTTTGGTAGCCACAATTCTGATTCACATCCAATCTCCATAATCTGCAAGGTACTTCAAAACCTCAACAAGAAAAAGACAAATGATTAAAAAATGGGCAAGGCATATGAACGAACAGGCACTTCACCAAAGAAGACATCCAAGCAGCTATCAAATACATGAGGAAATGCTCATGATCGTTAGCCATCAGAGAAATCCAAATCAAAACTAAAATGAGATATTATCTCATCCCAACAAGGTTGGCATTAATCAAAAGAACACAAAACAGCAAGTGTTATAGAGGTTTTGGAGAGACTGGAACTCTTCTACACTGCTGGTGGAAATATAAAATGGTACAACCACTTGGATATCAATTTGACACTTTCTCGAAAAGTTAGAACTAGAAATACCATATGATCCAGCGATCCCACTGTTTGGCCTAGAGAAATAAGGTCTGTCACATGAACAGATACACAGCCACCAATGTTTATTGCATCACTGTCCACAATAGCAAAAATACAGAATTAACCTAGGTGCCCATCATCAATGGGTAATCAAACTGTGGTATATTCACACAATGGAATACTATGCAATGATAAAAAACGATGATCTTGGTAAACATCTAATAAGAGAGAGTCATCTGGAAGATATTATGCTGAGTGAAATTAGTCTCAAAAGGACAAATATTTTGTGAAAACACTATTATGAGAAAGTTTTAAGAACAGAAGAAAATAATGTTTGATGGTTGTCAGGGAGGGGAGAGAGGGACACAGGTATTCATAGATGGAAATTGGGTTACATGAAAGATGTGACAGCAGGTCGTAGAAGGGAGGTCAACACTGCTGGACTATACCAAGAGCTAAGAGGTTTCCTAAATACAACCCAACATTTTGAAGGTCAGAGTAGCAGGGGCAGAGATCTGGAAGCCATGCTTTCAGGGGACATCTAGGCCAACTGACATAACTAAAGTGCTATTTTTTTTTTAAGAAAATATTTTGTATTCATTTAGTGAGTGATGTCTTAGGTATTAAAAGCTAGCAAGCTGCCATATAAGGAGCATCAGTCGGTTCCAATCCACCTAAAACAGAGGAGAACAAAGGACATCAAAGACATGAGGAACATATGAGCCCAGGAGACAGAAGGGGCCATATGATACAAACTACGTGAACATGGGGCCAAAAGAATTATATGGTGTCTGGTCACCCCAATGACTGCCCTGACAGGAAACACAATGCAGAGTCCCTGATGTGGTGGGAGAGATATGGGGTTGCAGATCTAGAATTCTGTTAAAAGACCAGACTTGGTTGTCTCACATCCTGGAGAGTTCCCTAGAACATGGCCCCTGGATTTGCTGCTAGCCCAGAGCTGAAACCAATACTGAAAATAACTCTTCGGACAAAAATTGGACTGGACTATAAGATATGGAGTGATACTGGTGTTGTGTGTGCTTTTTGGCTTAAATATATGTACATGAAGCTGTAGGAGCAGCTCCTCTATAGAAATGAGACGGAAGAGTGGAGAAGAAGGGACAGGAGTTGTTTGAATGAATATGTGAAGTACATGGAGGAAAGAAGGATTGTGATATTACAGGGTGGAGAGAAGCTAGAGTTGCATATAGGTGTGTGCACCAGGTTTTATATTGAAAATTGACTCAGATTGTAAACTTCCACTTAATCACAATAAAATATTCTTTTTTAAAATGCTCCTTAGAAGTAAGGAAGGCAAGGCATCATTTCATATATGCTGAATATGTTATCAAAAAGAATCAGTCCCTGATGTCCCTGGAGGACATCATGCTTGGTAAAGTAGAGGAAGGCCCTCAACAAGATGGACTGGCACAGTGGCTGCCACAATGCACTCAAGTAGTAGTCACTGTGAGGATGGCACAGGACCAGGCAGTGTTTCCTTCTGTTGTTCACAGAGTTGCTACGAATCTGAACTGACTTGATGGCACCTAACAACAACAACACTTCGGTATTATTATTTTTCTAAAATGAAAATCTAAAATGATCTACTTGTTTTCCCTGGATAAATAACAATTCACTGATATTCCACATAAACTCTGGTTGTGTAGTGGTTAAGTGCTACATCTGCTACCCAAAAGGTGTGCAGTTCAAATCCTCCCAGTGCTCCTTGGAAACTCTATGGGGTGGTTCTACTCTGTCCTATAGGGTCACTGTAAGTCAGAGCTGACTTGATAGCAGTGGGTTTGGTTTTGGATGTTAGTATTCTACAATCAGAGGATACAGTCTGATACATAAGGACCTTCATGATTTGATTTTTGCCTCTATCAGGGTCATCTTCTAGCTATCTCTCATGTCACTTCAGTCTAAGCAAACTAATGTATTCATAATCCCCTGAATATGCTCAGAGACCCTAGATTCACAGTCTCATGGTTGTGAGGTTCCACTGACTGCACAGATATCTCCCTAGAAAAAGATGAACTGACCTTATCCATACAAATTTCTGATGTCCTTCCTTACTCAACTTTACAGAGACTCCTGGAGCTTTGTAAAAATTCTTCCTTTCTCTCCCATTCTCTGAAAATTGCATTTTGACCTTTACTATGTACATTTGTGGGTGACTAGGGTCTAATGGCATAAACTGTTCACTCATTCATTTGTCCATTTATTCATAAAACATCTATTGAGCACAAAGATCAGCTCTTATTCTATGTAGTAGGCATATTCTGTTGTTGTTGTTAGGGGCCATCGAGTCAGTTCTGACTCATAGCAACCCTATGAACAACAGAACGAAACACTGCCCAGTCTTCTGCCATATCCACAATCATTTTTATGCTTAAACCCATTGTTGCGGCCACTGAGTTAGTCCATCTCTTTGAGGGCTTTCCTCTTTTTTGCTAACCCTCTACTCTACAAACCATGATATTCTTCTCCAGAGAATGATCGTTCCTGACAACCTGTCCAAAGTATGTAACACACAGTCTTGCCATCTTTGCTTCCAAGGAGCACTCTGGTTGTCCTTTTTCCAGAACAGATCTGTTTGTTCTTTTGGCAGTCCATGGTACATTCAACATTCTTCTCCAACACCACAATTCAAAAGCATCGATTCTTCTTCTGTTTTCCTTGTTCATTGTCCAGCTTTCACATGCACATGATGTGATGCAAAATACCATGGCTTGGGTGCACTTTAGTCTTCAAGGTGACTTCTTTAGAGTACTTTAAAAAGGTCTTTTGTTTCACACCAATGGACACATGCACCAGAATGTTTATCGCAGCACAGTCCACGATAGCAAGAAGATGGAATCAACCCAGATGCCCAACAACAGAAGAATGGATAGGTAAACTATGGTATATATACTCAGTGGAGCACTACGCAATGATGAAGAACAACAATGACTCCAGGAAACATCTCATGACCTGGTTTCAACTGGAAGACATTATGTTGAGTGAAAGCAGTCAACGACGAAAGGACAAATATTGTATGAGACCTCTACGATAAGATCTCAAAAACAGACTTGTGTATAGAAGAAAAGACTCTTTGACAGCTGCAAGAGAGGGGAGGGAGGAAGGGAGTGGGGGAGGGTTTAGATTAGATAGTTGCTAGGTATCTGGTTGGGTGAAATCGGTGACAGCACACATTAGAAAGAAGAACAATATTAAGTGGACTTAAACATAACATGAGTACTCCTTCCATCTTAACCCAATATTACAAGGATAGAGTAGCTGGGGCGGGGAGCAGGGGACCATGCTCTTAGGTGAAATCGAGGCCAATTGGCACAACTAGTGTTTTGCTAAGAGGGCTCTCTGCACCCCACATTCATTTTGCTAAGAGGGCTTTCTGCACCCCACATTGGTGAGTGGCATCTGGGGTCTTAAAAGCTGCCAAGCTGCCATCCGAGGGCACAGCAAATCATCCCAACTCAGCAGGAATGGATGCTCACCGAGGACCAAAATGGCATGGGGGAAAGACAACCCAGAAGACAACGAGACCCACAGCAGTGGGTGCCTACATCAACTTGGGACCAGAAGAATCGGATGGCACCTGGCCACCATCAGTGATAGCCACGATGGAGCTCACTAAGTTGAGTCTCACTGGCAACACAAGAATAAAATGGGGTGCACCCTGAGATCCCCACTAAAAGACCCCAATTGATGGTCCAGTGGTTTCAGAATTCCCCTGGGAGCATGGCTCCTTGCCCTGATGCTGCCCTTGACCATAAATCATAATGAAGGTCCACGCTTCAGACAGGAATGTATTGGACTTGGCGATGCAGAGTGACCATATATTGGATGCACTTTACGGTTCTATACATCTATAGGATGTCATCCTGCTGACCTCTGGCTGGAGGAAGGAGAATGGGTGAAGAGGAGGGAAAAAAGACTACTGGGAGAATGAGACATGTATGGAGCAGAGAGGAATAGTGTGCTGTCACCGGGCAGGGAGAGCAGTGGAAGCTGCTTATAGGTGGGTATGTAAATTTATACGGGAATGTACACTTTCACTCAGCTATATTAAATAAAAAATTTTTTTAAAAAAAAGGTCTTTTGTTGCAGATTTTCCCAGTGCAATGTGTCTTTTGATTTCTTGACTGCTGCTTCCATTGGCACTGATTGTGGATCCAAATAAAATGAAATCCTTGGCAACTTCAGTTCTTTCTCCTGTTATCATGATGTTGCTTACTGGTCCAGTTGCGAGGATTTTTGTTTCCTTGATGTTGAGGTGGAATGCACGCTGAAAGCTGTGGTCCCTAATCTTCATCAGTGTTTCAAATCTTCATTTCCAGCAAGTAAGGTGGTGTCGTCTGTGTAACACAGACTGTCAGTGAGTCATCCTCCAGTCCTGATGCCTTGTTCTTCTTCATATAATCCAGCTTCTCTGATTATTTGCTCGGCATACAGGTTGAAAAGGTATGGTAAAAGGATATAACCCTGCCACACACTTGTCCTGACTTTAAACCATGCAGTGTCCCCTTGTTCTGTTCACACATTTGCCTCTTGATCCATATACAAATTCCTTAACAGCACAATTAAGTGTTCTGGAATTCCCATTTTACACAATGCCAGTCATAAATTGTTATGATCCACACAGTTGAATGTCTCTGCATAGTCAATTAAACACAGGTAAACAGCTTTCTGGTATTCTCTGCTTTCAGCCAAGATTCGTCTCACATCAGCAATGATATCCCTGGTCCCACATCCTCTTCTGAATCCAGCTTGAATTTCTGGCAGTGCCTTGTCAATACATTGTTGTAGTTGCTTTTGAATGATCTTGAGCAAAATTTTACTTGTGTGTGATATTAATAATATTGTTCAGTAATTTCTACATTTGGTTGAAACACCTTTCTTTGGAATGGGCATAAATATGGATCTCTTCCAGTCAGTTGGCCAGGCAGCTGTCCTCCAAATTTATTGGCATAGATGAGTGAGCACTTCCAGTGCTGCACCTGTTTGTTGAAATACCTCAGTTGATATTCCATCAAATCCTGGAGCTTTGTTTTTTTCCAATGCCTTCAACGCAGCTCGACTTCTTCCTTCAGTGTCATGGGTTCCTGATCACATGCTACCTCTTCAAATGACTGAATATCAACCAGGTCTTCCTAGTATAATGACTTTGTGTATTCCACCTTTTTTTGATACTCCCTGAGTCTTTTAATATTTTCTCTGTAGAATCCTTCACTACTGCAACTTGAGGCTTGAATTTTTTCTTCAGTTCTTTCAGCTTGAGAAAAGAACACCTTCTTCCCTTTTGGTTTTCTGAGACGAGAAGTAGAAGCAGGAAATATCTGAAGCTCACATCTGCGAATGCTGGACAGATCCTGAGACAGTCTCAAATGCATTTCTTTTGATAATCTGAGTTTCCTATGGGAACTTTGGTGAAAAAGTGTCTGTGTCCAAGATACTGATTATAGGGAGTAGAACACAGATGAAAAAGACCTTGCATTTGATATTACGTCCTGGTGGCATAGTGGTTAAGTGCTACATCTGCCAACCAAAAGGTCAACAGTTCAGATCTGCCAGGTGCTCCTTGGAAACTTTATGGGGAAGTTCTACTTTAACCAATAGGGTCCCTATGAGTCAGAACTGACTCAGTGGCAGTGGGTTTGATTTTCTTTCTTTTTTTTTTTATGGGAGAGAACAGCCAGGATCCTTCCAGGTCATGGATTGAGTCACTGAGTCTTTCATTTTCTAAACATCTTACAATGCTGGGCAGATGAAGAGGTCTAAAGTCAACCTACAGATGTAATAATACATATTTCTGTTAGGTCTATGATGGATATTTTTAAAAGAGGTGACACCTGTTTACCGTACTGACGACCTGAGGAAAAAGCTGCCCAGCCCAGGCTGATCCAGTCTCTTTAAGATTCCATGTTCATCCTTGCTTCACAAATTGTGAATACCCTAAAAGGGGTGTCCTGGCACCTGTTCATGATTCATGACCTCAAACATTATCTACCTAGTTGTCTCATTACTTCCACCTCATTCTGTCCTCTACATTTTTTCCACTGATAAATTCACTTTTGTCTCCTCTTCTATTCCTATACTTCCATTTTCATATTCAAAATATATTAAGAGAAGTTACCCTGAGCTGCCTTAAATGATAATCCTCAAGTTTCAACTTCACTGTTACCACCTAAGTGGCCATTTTATTTTTCCTTTGGCAAAGTTTCCACCAAGTTATATTTGCAACAAAGGCAATGGAATTTAAATTAAGCCAAAAAGATCTCAGACCCTTCTTATGCTACAATAGTGAAAGTATGATTTTCAAATTGGTTTCCCTGATCAAAATGTAATTTATACATTATCTGTAGTATCTCTGTGCTTTGCAAACTAGAAAATATTGAATTGAATACTCAGATAGATACATGCTCTGTGGAAATCGAAAGCCACCCTCTAATTTTTTGTGTGTGAGGTCGTAATGAAGTTAATGTTCTCAAGGTCATGTCTGGCTCTAAATCTTATAGCGCGCGCGCGCACACACACACACACACACACACACACACAGTGCTGACCAAAGTAGTTTCCCCTACCAAATACCCATTTAACTCAGTAATGAAGTCACTTCTAAGGTTAACCCTTCGGCCAAAGACTAGACAGGCCTATAAAACAAAGTGAGATTAAACAGGCACACCAGCTGAGGAGCAAAGGCAAGAAGCAGTGAGGCAGTGGAAAGCTGGTAATGGGAAACCCAAGGTTGAGAAGGGGAGAATGTTGACAACCTATGCCACAAAATAATACATGTATTACTTATTTAATTAGAGACTAATTGAAGTAAAAATATAGTAAAAATGGCATGACTCTTATCTTTGCTATATCATACTAAATGCTTAGATGTCAAAACATAAACTGTAGAAGGCCATAATAAAAATTTCCCTCTCCTACCCAACTCACTCCCTGTATTCTGCTGGAAAAAATTCTACCTTGATATTCAGCATAACTGAACTGTACCCAGAAGTACACTAACTAGCCAGTAACTCAGCACAAAACCCTTGAAGTTTTGGAAAAATGTCTGACTAATCCAGCCATGCACAGCCCTAACATAGGTAGGCCCAAGACACATGGACAAGTCTAAAGCTGGGGGAGCTCATGGTTTCTATCACATGGCATTGCTCAGCTGGATCCCAGACACCAAAATGTTTCTTTTCCAACATCTTTAGGACAATGCTTCTGTCTCAGCTTAAACATCTTTAGTGACAAATTTTATCACTGGGTACCTGTAGAGATTGGGAAAATTCCTCATTACTCTGAGCTATAATCTGCAATTTCTACCTGTTGACCCTAGTTCTGCTGTTAAGAAACAGACTCCGGTTTTCACATGATAGCTCTTGAATGATTTGAAGGAACTATCTTGTTTTTCCAAAATCTTCTCTGCCAAAATTTCATTTCTACATTTCTTTTTTTCCCCCAGCTTTAAAAAAATTCTTTCACTTTTTGTTGTTGTTGAGAATAGAAACAGTAGAATATACACCAGTTCAACAATTTCTCCATGTACAATTCAACATTAATTGCATTCTTCAAGTTGTGCAACCATTCTCAATTTTTTTAACAAAGTTGTTCCTCTCCCAGTAATATAAACTCATCACTCTATAAGTCTCCTATTGAGTCTTTCCAGTTGTTCTTTTCAATTTGATCCAATACAGATAGTTCTTAAAAGAGCGCATGCTCAAGGTAGATGCTCTTTACTAGTTAAGCTAAACTGTTACTTGGTTTTAAGAAGACTACAAGGAATACTTTTAATTTAAGGATTATAGATTGTATCAAAGCAATAGCTCTGGGTGTTCATCTAGTCTCAATGGCTCAAGAATGCCTAGATTCCATGAGATTTTGAAATTCTGCATTTTGATCAAGATCTTCGTACAGAATCTTTGATCAAAATGTTCAGTAAAGATACTCAGTCACCATCAGGAAAAAATTTTGTTGTTGTTTTTGAAAATTTACCCAGCAAAACAAACACCAATTCAACAGTTCCTATACCTACTACTCAGTAACTGTTTACATTCTAAGTTGTGTAACTTTCTCACACTCCTTCTCTGAGTTGTTCTTCTATCAGTAAAAATTGACTACTTCCTAAGGTTTCTTTTGAGTTGTTGTTGTCCGTTTGATCCCATACAGATAGTTCTTAAAAGAGTATAATGCTCAATGAAGACTTTTTTTAAAAAATTAATTAAGCTAAACTACTGGTTTTAAGAAGATGTCAGAGGATACTTTTGGTTTACAGTGTGAAGATTATCTGAGGACAATAGTTTCAGGAGTTCATTCAAACTTCATGGCATCCCTTTTGTTTGGGATAAAAGAAAACCAAAACTAGTGCCATTCAGTTGATTCCAAATCATAGTTACCCTATAGGACAGAGGAGAACTGCTCCATAGAGTTTTCAAGTGCCTGGTGGATTTGAACTGCCAACCTTCTGGTTAACAGATATAGCACTTAAACACTGCTCCACCAGGGTCTTGATCAGGATATTTCTTTGATCAAAATGTTCAGTATTGGTAATGGGCACCATCTAGTTCTTCTGGTGTCATGGCAAAGGAGGAATTTGTTCATGGAGGCAAGTAGCCACACATTCCATTTACTCCTGCTGCTCCTGCTGCTCCTTCCTGTGTTGCTCCAGGCAAATAGAGACCAATTACTGTGCCTTGGATGGCTGTATGCAAACTTTTAAAACCCCAGGCATGAAGCATAGAACCAGGAATTAGAACAGAGGTGCTAACTAAGTTATTAGGCTGTATCATGGATTGAATTGTGACCCCCCCCCTCCGAAATGTGTGTAGCAATTTGTCTAGGCCATGATTCCTGGTATTGTGTAATATTCCCATATGCTGTAAACCCTGCCTCTGTGATGTTAATGAGAGAGGATAGACAGAAGTTGTGTTGGTGGAGCAGGACTCAGTGTATTGTGCCCTGAGGCAATCTCTTTGGATATAAAAGAAAGAAGCTAGCAGAGAGATTTCAGGACCTCATAATACCAAAAATCCTTGCTGGGAGAAGAGAGCATCTTTTGAATAGGACCTGGGTCCCTGTACCTCAGAAGGTCCCAGTCCAGGAGAAGATTGATGACCAGGGCTTCCTCCAGAGCCAACAGTAAAAGTCTTCCTCTGGACCTAAAATGCTTTGAATTTGGACTCCTAGACTACTGGATTGTGACAAAATAAATTTGTTTTTGTCAAAGCCATCCACTTGTGGCATTTCTGTTATAGCAGTACTGTTAGTAGCTGGGACTTGACCAAGGTCATCTAGACTGCTAAACTAAATTCCATTCCCTGTCCCAACGGATCTACAGATTTACATTCCTTTACCTGTCTTTGGGGTAGCAAATCAACCTCTAGGGAGGTAACAAATTTACATTGTTGAATAAGTTGTAAAGGAATCTTGCGCCTACCTGTTCTATCCTGTGACAAGATATGACATTTTCCAGATGCAAATCCTGTTGTAATCTGGCTATAAATGCTGCTATAATTGTAACCCAAGTGGGATGGTTTTGGGAGAAGTTTTTGTCACTGTCTCCCAGGCTGTCATACTTGTCTGCTAATAAAGCAACGAACCTTTCTCCCCATCTCTGAATTTTGGCTGTCAGTGACAGGTGAAATGTAACTTGCTTTAGTTTGGCAGCATTTCTGTAGACCACACCAGGACTTCAGGGAGCCCTCCAGTAAGTTCTTACCCAGGGAAGAGCTGTCTTTTCTCCACCACTTTTCTGCTACCTCTCTAAAAACCCTCAGTAAACAGGTGGATGGCTGCCATGGCAACTGAAGAACTCTGACCAGGGCACACCCTGGAAGGCCTGGCTTCTGATACCACCCCAGTAACTCTGGCCCAGACAGGTGAAGGTAACTATCTGTTCCATTCAAAGGCTGAGGATAAGGTCTATAAAATAATTTGCAGGCATGGGCCAGATATTTAAGAGCCACATTGCCTCTGCTGCTAGAAGGCTCCTGTGACAGGTTTAGGTGGTATATGGAGCAGACAAGGAAAATGTCTGCACCCTGCAAGACAAAATCTGTGCAACATGAGGTACACATTGGTCCAAGCATAACACTTTCCATTTCCCTGGAACTCTGCTATCCCATTAGGTTAAAAAGTGGATTCTTCAGCTTCCTCTCCTTACCTCCTCTCCTCTTTGGCTTGACTCAGGACAGAGGGAATTTGTAGCAGCCCCCCTTGTCTCCCTGGACAGATGGGTCTGGAGGTGCAGCTTCCAAATGCTCTGGGCAGCGCTGCTGAGAATGTTTTTCTTGAAAGCCTTCAAAAGCCACCCATCTGTGTCCAGCATCGATTCACTAATCTAAAAAATGTTCAAGGACTTTATTCTGGTTGCCAGCAGAGAACTCAGGTTCTCATTAAGGTTCAAACTTCTGTTTGTCTTGATACCATCTGTTTGGTAAGAAAGGAATGTCTGTCCCAACTAAGAAAGCTTTTTCTGTATCTGTATACTCAATAACATGGGAGATAAGGCCTTTGTTCCTAAGAAAAGCCCAGTGGGGCAGATTCTGTCTGCCTGGTTTCAATACAGGTATCCATGTTTTCTGGGTGCATGCACAGAACTCAGATTCTCATCAGGATTTGAACTTCTGTATAAGTTAAGAAAGCTTTGTCTGTATACTCTGTAATATGAGAAGGCGTCTGTTCCTAGGAAAAGCCCATTGGGGCAGATTCTGTCTGTCTGGTTTCAGTATGGGTACCCACCTGTCTGTAACACGGCCTGCCTAATGTATCAGCTAGATTCTGGAGAAAGTTAGCAATTGAATGGATCCATTTTACCATCCTGCAATTAGAGCTCTACTGTCAAAAATCAGGAAAATGCTCTCTAACCTCACTTTAAAGTGAAGCTGTGTGTATGTGTCAGTGAGGCCTCCTGTGTGTTAAGATAAATACATTTATAGTGTGGCTTTATATTTGCCTTTGTGAGGTTTTGGAAATATCTTTTGTACTTACATATGCTGTGGGGACCCCAAATCACCAAGTTTCTGTGAAAAGTGTCTGATCCCTGTGGACTGAGTAATGTCTGTACAAGACTTCATAAGTTTGGCCTCGAGCCACACAGTGTCGTCTTATTCAACATTTGTCTTTTTTGTTAAAACAGTCTTGGCCCATTAAGTGTCTTATGTCTTATTATTGTCAATGTAGGTTTCACCTGGACTTATTTTAAGGTATTTCTTGAGAAAAACTTATTTGGCAGGTCAGAAAACATCTTCCATGCTCAGATCCTCCTTATCAGAGGTGGGGGAGAGTCTTACTTGAGGTAATAGACAAGAAAGCCAAATCTCAAGTAGACAGAGATTTACTGTCACTGAGCTGGAAAACTAACTTTACAGCCCTTAGTTAAAGGCCCTTTTAATTAAAGGAGTAGTTTTGTCTTAAAGAGAAAGTAATAATTCCAGAAAAATAAAAGAGAAATTAATGATCGTTTGCCCTCCAGGAAGAAGTAGAGGACAGGGCAGGATCAGCCTCAAGTCAGCCCCAAGGAAGCTTTTGAAAAAAACTTTTCTAATTTGGTGGAACATTTAGGACAAAAAGCAGATTATGAGAAATTGGGTGGATCCAAAAATGCATACAAATTCTCTGCTGCAGGGCAACTCTGAGACATCTGAAATAGGCTGGAGGGGTGTTCTATCCCTAACAAGGAGTAAAGTTCTGTGTATATCAGTATTTGGTTAGTTAAACAGAGACTTTGTTATTTCCAACCCAGTTGATGGAAACTTTGTGAGTCAGATTGGGAAAATGTGATAAAAAACTTGAAATGTTTCAAAGAACTTTATTTCAAAATTACAGGCTGAAAATAACTTCCAGAAGCTTTTGAGTAACTTACTTATGTTACAGTGAGTAGATATCTATTATAATTTAGTACACTTTTGTTTTTTCAGGAAACAAAGAATACCAAGCCGGCACATGTGTTATATGTCTTAAAGAGTGAATTTATCTTTGCTGTTCAGAAATATTTATTTAGTATGGTCAAAGCTTTTGTTTGTCTAAGGTTTGATTTATGAAATTTCTAAGAATATTAACATTAGAAAAATTGCATTTTTTGACTGCTAAATAACAAAATTTTCTGAGTTCTCAGTGAAACAGTTAATTTATCCCATAAAGGCAAAGATTTGATCTCTTATTAAACTAAGATTCCTGATTCTCAAAAAACAAGCCAGAAGGCTTAGAAACTGAGAGAAAGCAAAAGCCAAGTGTCATGGAGTGAATTGTTTCCCCCCAAAAATGTGTGTAGCCATGGGGCTGAGCCATGATTCCCAGTATCTTGTGACTGTCCTCCATTTTCTGGTCTTCCTATGCTGTATGTCAAAGGATTAGGGTGGGGCTGTAAATGCCTTCATAGGATCACCTCCCTGCTCCACTGTAAAGGGAGTTTCCCTGGAGTGTGGCTTGCCCCACCCTTAATCCTTTCACCCTGCAAGAGAGAAAAGGGAAGGGGAGCAGGCAGAGAATTGGGAACCTCGTACCATCAAGAAAGCAGCACCAGGAGAAGAGTATGTCCTTCAGACCCTGAGGCTCCTGGACAAAGACTGATGCAATATCAGACTTTCCTCCAGAGCCAACAAGGGGGGGAAAGCCTTGCCCTGGAGTGGACACCCTGAATATGGACTTGAAGCCTACCAGACTATGTAAGAATAAACTTTCCTTTGTTGAAGCCATCCACTCTGTAGTATTTCTGTTAGAGCAGCACTAGCTGACTAAAACACCAAGTATAGCCTTTTCTGAGAAAAAATGGCTAAAATTTTTGGCACAGATTGGAATGAAAGGGTGCCTAGTTCTTACTAGGTTATAATGTTTTCTTCTTTTTAATGTTATCTAACAAATACATAAGTCATGATTTTATTGTCGTCTCTCAAATACTACCTGGGGAAAACTCTGGTTACACAGCGATGACTGCTATTTTTATTGACTGGAAAATCTGCAGTTCAAATCCACCAGCCACTAGGCAGAGCAGTTCTATTCTGTCCTATGGAGCCTCTGTGAATTAAAATTGGCTCCACAACAGTGAGTTTGATTCAGTTTTAAATTGTTGGTATGACCTGTTTAGGAAACAAGCTGAGCTTGGAAGCTGAACCATCTCAGCTTCAAAAGTATATCTCAAGGGTTTGAACAATGGAGCCATCCCCCTGACATCTCTAATTGTGGAGTTGTCACTCTTTTGGACTTCAGAAACTGTGTGCCTGAAGCCCAGGGAACAGGAGGTGCTCTCCCAGTGGGTCTGAAAGGCAGAGGTATAGGACAGGATCAGAGGACCTTTGACTCAGAATCTGGAGAAGAAAGCCACTGCCTAGAATCTGGAGGACAGGGCCATTTTATAAAATGTGATGTGTTCTGTAAAACTGTTTGGTGCACTGTAAAACACCTCTTTTCCCTTGTGGCTTCTCCCATTTGTGATGAAAATGTTTTTGAAAACAGATGTTAGATAATGCAATTACCATAAATACTATTTAAATTTCAATACCAACTGCCCACTCTTCTCCTGAGGAATGGCTCCCCCTTATCCCGCTGAAGGTGGCTCAGATGGTGACACACCCCGGAGGGAACTCATTTCATCCAGGGGATCTAGGATAACAAAGCAGGGTAATATTTTCTTCAATCCCAAATGGAGTAAATCAAGGGCTACCAGTTAGATATTACTGAGCACACACGCCATTTACCACCTCCAATTTACTGAATGGGAAGAGTTCAAATCCCTTGTACAGAGAAGACACTAATAAGGTAACAAAATTAATCTCTGCCACTCATAACCCCAATTGGGCTGATGTTCAGGCTTTGTTAGATGTATTTCTCACTAGTGATAAAAAGCACCTGGTCCTGGGTAAAGCAAAAGAAGAAGCCAAGAGGCTTCACTCTGAAAGTCCAAATGACACTGCTGACTCAGCAATAGCCACCCCAGTGACTGAGCCTAATTGGGACTGCAACAATAAGGGCTTGCCTCTCCTAAACTGTCATAAAAGGTGCATTTTAGCATGTCTCCAAAATGAGGTCCCTAAGCAGAGAAGTTAGTTTGAACACAGTGCAAGAAGTACAATAAAAGGCCACTGAAGATCCATCTGAGTTCCTGGAAGGAATCTACAGCACCGTACACTGACGGACCCCCAAGCACCTGAAAATCAGAGAATCATAAACATGACTTTTATCTCCCAAAGCACACCAGACATCCAAAAAAAGCTACAAAAGTTGGACAGAGCTTTGGGAATGAATCCTGCCCAAGTGGTGGAAATTACAGTCATGGTGTTTCAATAACTGGAAATTCAGGAAGACTCAAGCTGCCACCATATTCATAGAAGCAACTTACAGGAAGGATGAAAAGGTGCCCAACAGGGACCTCAGAGATGGCGAGCCCTGATCAGGGAGGATCAGTGTGTGTACTGAAAGAAATAGGGCAGTGAAAAATGAGTGCCATGGGGGTGCAGCCAAGATGGCATACTAGACACACTTCTCCTAAATTTCCTCTGAAAACTAAGGCCTGGATTAATAATTGAACAGTTTTCTGGATACCCAGTGAGTCCTAGGACAAGGCATAGGGCTGTCAGGTTGGACTACACACCACAAAACGGGAAACTTCCTCTCTCTCACTGAGCCCCATTCCTGCCAACTAGCCACTTGAGTGGACTGAAGGTACTGGTGCTTTTATTTTATTTTTTTTTCTTTTTGCAGAGTGATAGCCGGGGCATGGGCATGAGTTGGCAAATATGCCAAGCAGCAGTGTTGAAGTGAACAGCGTGTGCTGCAGTGGAGAGACAGTGTGTGGGACAACTGCATTTTGAGAGCCTGGCAGGGGACTAAGGGCACCATAGCCCCTCCAACCTCTCTTTCCTGAGATGTGCCATAGATTCAGCTATTTCACAATGTGAGCAGAAGCTTGGATGAGATGCCATCTGGGTCAGCTGCGAGGTGGAACCACCTAACTACAGGCCTAAGCCAAACCAGCCAAGTGCCGTCGAGTCGGATCCGAGTCATAATTTCCAGGATAGCAGGCAATGTCAGTCTGGGGAGTCCTTTTCCAGAAGAAAGGTGGTGTTCAGCACACTGTTGCCTTATGGGTAGGGCCTGGCACAGGATGCCAACAGGGATTTAGCCCCTCCCTACTTTGAACTACATCATAGCATCTGGAGATGGCCAAAGAGGTGCTTTTGTTGTCAGCCAGAAGGCAGTGCCTGCCACACCTGAAGGCCTGGCTGATTTTGGAAGCTGTCAGACAGCTTGGAGAAATAACCACTGTGCAGCCCAACAGTGTCTCTTCGAGGCTTTACTGACCCACATCATAGGGTTAGGTGACAGCCCCTAAGTGACTCCATAAGCAGAGCAGTGTCTTTGCCAGCCAGGAGGGAGAGCCTGCCACCCCAGAGAGTCCACTGGGGCCAGTCACTAGAATACACAGAGGCAATTGCTGACCAACTCCCTTCTCAGAACTACATGTCAGTTCCTATTAAGGCAACACCAGAGAAACTAAACAGCCTCTAGAAGGCCCATAGGTAACAGACCATCACCAAGCATTTAAAGAAACAACCCACAATGGCTCCAGAAAACTCTCCCCAAAACTTCCCAGATAAAGAAGCCTTTCTGAAACTACTGGAGGTCAAGTACAAAAGAATTAATAGATAGCCCTCCTAGAGATTAAAGAAAATGCAGCAGAGCAAAATGAAAAATTGAGCAAGCTATTCGAAGTGATGGGACATCTACGTTCTGAAATCCAACAGATCAACAAAAAAATTACAGGATAAGACAATTCAAAGCCAAAAGAGAAAAGTGAAGAAATGGAAATCAGACTTAATGACCTTGAGGGCAGAGCAATTAACACCAGCATATATGAGGAAAAATTGGAGAAAAGAAATAAGAAAAATGAAGAAGCATTAAGAATCATGTGGGACTCTATCAAGAGGAATAATCTAGGATTAATTGGAGTTCCTGAACATGGAGGGATACCTGAAAATAGAAAGTATTTTCATTGTGTTGCTGACAGAAAACTTCCCTGAAATTATGAAAGAGAACAGATATATTAAAGACATGTATCAAATGCCACAAAAACTAGACTCCAAAAGAAAGACACCAAGACATATTATAATCAAGTTTAATAAAATGAAATGTAAGCAGAAACTCTTAAAGGCAGCAAGACTCAAAGCAAAGCTAACATTCAGAGGAAAGCCCTGTATGTAGGCTTTCATCTGACTTCTTGGCAGAAGTAATGTTGGCAAGGATGCAGTGGGATGACAAATGTGAAGACTCGAAAGAGAAAAACTTCCAACCAAGGACTATATATACTGCAAAACTGTCTTTCAAATATCAAGATGAAATTAGGACATTCACAGATAAACAGTAGCTTAGAGACTTTATAAGAAACCAAACTAAAAGAAACACTGACAGAAGCTCTTTGCTTAGAAAAATAAAACCATTAAGCGTATACTCAAGGAGGTAATGCAGGACACAACATCTAGAAAGCTACTCAGGTAGGCAAGGCACAAAACTCAACCAAAGCTATAATATTAAAAGAAAGGAAGCAGTAATCATATCATGAAACCTATGACACCATCGTATTAAAAGAGGGCTATACTACAATAGTTACAGTCCTTTCAGATGGAGAGGAAGTTAAAAAGATATGTAGAACTTAAAATTGAGTTTAAACTTAGAATGTTAAGGGGGATCATAAGGGCAGCCACCAAGCACAATAACAATCCAAAATATCAAAACCAGAAACATAATACAGGAGTCTCAACAAACACAAAACCAACACAGAAAAAGATGAAAAGTCAACCCATAAAGAAGAATTACCCAGAACGGAATATTACTAGCAACATAGAAACCACCAAGACAAAAATAGACACATAAAATGACAGCATTAAACACATACCTATCAATAATTACACTGTATGTAAATGGACTGAACACTCCAATAAACAGACAATGAACGACATCTTGGATCAAAAGACACCACTGGTCTATGTGTTGCTTACAAGAAACACACTGTAGAGTTAAAGAAATGAACAAACTGAAAATTAAAGGATGGAATAACATATACCAAACTAACAATATACAAAGAGCAGGTGTGGCAATACTAATCTCAGATAAAATAGATTTTTTCCTTCTTTTACTTATTTATTTATATTCTGATTGAGTGAAAGTATACAATTCAATTTAAATTTGTTTGCCAGCCTGTCTGCAGCTTCTTCTGCTCTCCCTGTCTCGTGACATGTCATATCCTCTTAACAATCTCCTGTTCCCTCCTCTCTGCCTTCTCCTCTCCCTTCTAGTAAAAGGTAAGACAGCATCCTACAGATGCATAGAACCATAAAGTGCACACACTACGTGGTCATGCTGTGTCCCCAAGTCCAATCTATTCCTGTCAAAAGAGTTGACCTCAGGAATAGTTTATCACCAGGAGCAGCAGCAGATCTGGAGGAGATAAAATAGATTTTAATGTAAAATCCACCATCATGGACAAGGATGGTCACTATTTATTGCTAGAAGTTTCAATACACAACCAAGACTTAACACTATTAAATATTTATGCACCCAATACTAGAGCATCTGTCATGGATTGAATTGTGTCCCCCTGTGGTGGTCAGGATTATATCAACTTGGCTACTACATATTTGGCTGCTGTATTAAGTGGCAGGGCGGGGTTTGTGGTGGCTTCCTGCCCCTCAGCTCTCATCTCACGACCTTTTACTATGGCTGCTGGTCGCTCACGTGGCCAGGAGCTCCTGCTCTCTTCTTCCAGCATCTGGTTCCGGGACTTGAACTAGCAGCTGTTGGACTCATCAGTCCTTACAGTCAGCACTTAAGAGTCCTGCTCCCTGACCTGCCAATCCTGAGTTCGCCAGCCTCTGCCTGCTCCTGCTCCCTGACCTGCTGATCCTGGTTTTGCCAGCCTCTGTCGCTTTGTCTTGCCACCAGCTTGGGATCTACTGACCTACATAACCGGTGATCTAGAACTCTGGTCTCTGACTTGCTGACTTTGGGTTCTTCGGCTTCCGTGGCCACGTGAGGCTTGTGCCAGAGCTTGGGAAATTCAGCTTCTGTGATTACGTGAGCTTTTTCCTATATCTGTATCTATCTATATATATATTATAAATCTTTCCTTGTACCTACACATGTTACTGGTTTTGCTTCCCTAGAAAACCCAGCCTAAGACATCCCCCAAACATGTATGAGTTGATTTGATTTGTCTCCGAGTCCCAGTATGGTGCCCTTCCTCCCATGTGTTGTGAATCCTGCATCTGTGAGACCGATGATGGAGAAAGGGCAACAGTTGTGTTGGTGAGGCAGAACTTAAGCTACAAGCTTGTGGAATATAAGAGAGACAAGTCAGCAGAGAAGCTGGGAACCTCATACCACCAAGAGAAAAACACCGAGAGCAGAGTACATCCTTTGTACCTGAGGTTCCTGTGCAGTGATGCTCTCATTGGATTTGGACTCAGGCTACCAGACTATTACTGAACGGACCTACAACTTATACATGGATTTGTAGCTTACCAGACTGTGTCATTAAGGTTACTCCTTGTGAAGCCTTCCACTCATGGTATTTTCCATTACAGTAGTACACCAGGTGGCTAAGACAGCATCTAAATACACTGAACAAATGCTGACTACACTGAAAAATGAGACAGATTACATCACAGTAACAGTTGGAGACTTCAACACTCCACTTTCAGTAACGGACAGATCATATAGAAAAAAAACTCAGGAAAGACATGGAAGATCTTATTGCAATGACTAACCAAATTGACCTCAGTGACATATACAGAAGTTTTTATTAATCAACAGATAAGTACACCTTCTTTTGCAATGCACATGGAATATTTTCCAGAATAGACCACGTATTAGCACATGAAGGAAATTTCCACAGAATTCAAACCACTGGATTATTGCAAAGGATCTTATCAGACCACAAAGCCATAAAAGTTGAAATCGACAGCAGAATAAACATAGATAGAAATGGGAACTCATGGAAACTGAACAACACTTTGCTCAAAAATCCATAGTTACAGAAGAAATCAAGGACAAAATACAAAAATTTATGGATTCAAATGAGAATGAAAACACATCCTAACAGAACCTATGGGATACAGCCAAAGGAGTGCTCAGAGGTCAATTAATTTCAATAAATGCATACATCTGGAAGGAAAAAAAGGATCCAAACTAAAGAATTAACCCTACAGCTTGAACAAGTAGAAAGAGAGCAACAGAGGAACCTCTCAGGCACCAGAAGAAAACAGATAATAAAGATAAGAGCACAACTAAAAGAATTAGAGAATAGAAGAACAATTGAAAAACCTGACAAAACCAAAAGCTAGTTTTCTGAAAAGATCAAGAAAATTGACAAGACACTGGTTAAACTTACAAAAGAAAAACAGGAGAGGAAACAAGTAACCAAATAAGAAATGAGATAGGACAACAGACTCAACTGAAATCAAAAGTATCATAATGGAATACTAAGAAACTGTTCTCTAACAGACTTGAAAATCTAGAGGAAATGGACAAATTCCTATATTCGTATCACTTACAAAAATTATCACAAGGAAAAGCAGAACAACTTAATAAACCCATCACAAAGGAACAGATTGAAAAAGCCATCAAAAAACTACCAACCAAAAAATCTCTAGCTCAGATGGCTTCACTGCAGAATTCTACAAAGCTTTTCGAAAAGAATTAACTCCAATAATACTGAGACTATTTCACAGCATAAAAAGGGATGGAATACTCCCAAATTCATTCTACGAAGCCAGAATAACCCTGATACCAAAGTCAGGGAAAGATCCCACAAAAAAGGAAAGTAACAGACCAATATGACTCATGAACCTAGATGCAAAACTCTTCAACAAAATCCTTGCCAATAGAATTGAACAGTATATCAAAAAAATAATTCATCATGACCAAATTGCATTCATACAAAGGACGCAAATCTGGTTCAACACACAAAAAAATAATGTGATCAACCAAATAAATAATACAAAAGATAACTGATGCAGAAAAGGCATTTGACAACGTTCAACACATATTCATGCTAAAAAATAGGAATAGAAGGCAAATTCCACAACACCATAGGGGCATCTACACAAAGCCAACTGCCTACATCATCCTGAATGGAGAGAGACAGAAAGAATTCCCCTTGATAATGAGAACTAGACAAAGATGTCCACCCTCACCACTTCTATTCAACATTGTACTACAAGTTCTGGCCAGCGCAATTAGACAAGACCAAGAAATAAAGGGTATCCACATAGACAAAGAAGAAGTAAAAATGTCCCTATTTGCAGTTGGCATGATTATATACGTAGAGCATCCTAAAGAATCCATAAGGAAAGTACTGGAACCAATAGAAGAATTCAGCAAAGTATCAGGATATAAGATAAACCTAAGTAAATCATTAGGTTTCCTTTATATCAACAAAGAGATCATTAAAGAAGAAATCACCAAATCAATACCATTTACTATAGCCCCCAAGAAGATAAAATACCTAGGAAAAAATCTAATTAGACAAACAAGAGTCCTATACAAAGAGAACTACAAGATCTTACTGCAAGAAACCAAAAGAGACTTACATAAATAAAGAAACCTACCCTGTTCATGCATAGGAAGACTTAATATTGCGAAAATGTCAGTTTACCCAAAGCTATCTACATATACAATGCAATCCCAATATGGATTCCAGTGTCGTTTTTTATTGAGACAGAGAAATAAATCACTAACTTTGTTTTGAAAGGGAAGAAAACCTGGATAAGCAAAGCACTACTAAAGAAGAGGAACATAGTGGGAGGCCTCATACTACCTGACCTTAGAATCTATTACACTGCCACAGTAGTCAAAACTGCCTGGTATTGGTACAAAAAGAGACATATAGACCGATAGAACAGAGCTGAGAAGCCACCATCCTCCTATGAACAGCTGATATTCAACAAAGGCCTAAGAGTGTAAACTGGGGTAAAACAGTATCTTTAACCAATGGTGCTGGCAAAATTGGATATCTATCTGCAAAAAATTGAAACAAGACCCATATCTCACGTCTTACACAAAAACTAACTAAAACTGCATATAAACCTAAAATGATAAAAATCATGCAAGAAAAAAATAGGGTTAACAGTGGAAGTTTTAATACACTGCTTAGACTTCAAAAATCTGACAGACAAAGCACAATCAACAGAAAATATAAATGGGAACTATTAAGAATCAAACATGTTTGCTCATTGAAAGACTTTATCAAAAGAGTTAAAAGACCACCTACAGAATGGGAAAAATATTTGGCAACTACATGTCAGACTGATGTCTCATTTCCATAACCTACAAGGTACTGCAAAATATCAACAAGAAAAGAGTAAATAACCCAATTAAGCAATGGGCAAAGGAGATGGACACACACTCCACTGAAGAGGAAATCCAGGCAGCCAAAAGACACATGAGGAAATGCTCATGATCATTAGCTATTACAGAAATCCAAATGAAAACTACAATGAGATACCATCCCACCCCAACAAGGCTGACCAGGATACAAAACACACAAAACAGCAAATGCTGGAGAGGCTGTGGAGAAATTAGAAGTCTCCTGCCCTACTGTTAGTATTGCAAAATAGTACAACCTCTTTGGAAGGCAATCTAGTGCTTCCTTAAAATGTTGGAAATAGATATACTGTTTGATCCAGTAATCCCACTGCTCAGAATATATCCTACAGAATCAAGGGCATTCCCACCAACAGATACATGTACACAAATGTTTACTGAAGCACAGTCCACAATAGCTAAAAGATGGAATCACTTCAGATGCCCAACAACAGATGAATGGATAAACAAACTATGGTATATATACTCAATGGAACACTATGCAATGGTAAAGAACAATGATGATTTTAGGAAGCATCTCATAACCTAGCTTCAATTAGAAGACATTATGCTGAGTGAAATCAGGAAGCAGCAAAAGGACAAATATTGTATGAGACCCCCAATTATAAGGACTTTAAAACAGACTCATGTACAGAAGAAAAGACTCTTTGACAGATGCAAGAGAGGAGAGGAAAGGAGAGGGCTGGTCACAGTAAGGTAGTAGAAATTTGGTTGGGTGAAAGCAGTGATAACACACAGTAGAAAGCAGATCAACTTAACTGGACTTCAACATAACTTGAAAACTCTTCTCATCTTAACCCAATATTGCAAGGACAGTGTAGCAGGGGCAGGAGTTTGAGGACCATGCTCTCAGAGGACATAGAGGCCAACTGGCATAACTAGCCTATTGCTAAGAGAGTCTTCTGCATCTCTTATTGATAAGTGGCATCTGTGGTCTTAAAAGACAGCAAGCTGCCATTTGAAGTACACCAAATGGTCCCAACTCAGCCAGAACAGATGACCACCAAGGACAACAAACATATGAGGAAAAAAGAGCCCAGAAGACAGAAGGACCCATGTGAATGGGTGAGTGTATCAACATGTGACCAGAAGAACCAGATGGTTCCTGGCCACCAACCAGTGCAGCTGTGATGGGGCACACAATGTCGAGTCCCAGTGGCAACATGAGAAAAAGAGGGGTGCAGCTCAAGAACTCACTAAAAGACCTCAATTGATGGTCTGAAGGCTTAGGGTTCCCTTGGGAGCATGGCCCCTAGACCTGCTGCTGCCCCTGACCAGAAAAATTACTGAGGTCAACTGTTTGGACAGGAATGGATTGGGCTCGGGGACACAATGTGACCATATGGTGTATGTACTTTATGGTTATATGAATCTATAGGATGCTGTCCTACTGGACTTTTACTAGAAGTGAGAGGACAGTGTGGAGAAGCTGGGACAGGAGATGGAGACGATACGACAAGTACAGAATGAAATAGAGGACTGTGTTGTCACTGGGCAAGGGAAGTGGAAGGAGCTACAGACACGCAGGCATGCAAATTTAATTTAGGTTGCATACTGTCATGTAAACACAATACAAAAAAAAAGAAACTGAAAAGACAGGAAGAAGTATCATAACAGACTACTATGAAACACTGTAACAGATTTGAAAACCTCGAAGAAATGGACAAATTTCTAGCTTCACATCACCTACAAAAATTATCACTAGGAAAAGTAGAACAACAATAAACCCATTACAAAGGAAGAGACTGGAAAAAAAAACTACCAACCAAAAATAATGCTGGCCCAGATCACTTCAGCAGAGAATTCTACTGAACTTTTAGAGAGGAGGCTATTCCATGGCATAGAAAGGGATGGTATACTCCCAAGTTCATTCTGTGAAGCCAGAATAACCCTAATACTAAAGCCAAGGAAAGATCTCGCACACAGAAAAAGAAAATTATGGACCAATATCACTTATGAACCCAGATGCAAAAATCTTCAAAAAACTCCTACCCAATAGAATTCAACAACACATCAAAAAAGTAATTCACCATGACCGAATTGGGTTCATATTATGCATGCAAGCCTTGTTCAACATCAGAGAAACAATTAATGTGATCAACCACATAAATAGCACAAAGGATAGCAATCACCTGATTTTGTCAATTGATGCAGAAAAGGCATCTGACAAAGTCCAACACCCATTCATGATAAAAACTCTCAGGAACATAGGAATAGAGAAGAAATTCCTCAGTGCAATAAAGGGCATGAATGCAAAGCCAACCACTTACATTATCCTCAATGGAGAGGCAATGAAAGAATTTCCCTTGAGAATGGAAACAAAGATGCCCACTCCAACCACTTCTATGCAGTATTGCACTAGAAGTTCTAGCCAGAGCAATTAGACAAGACCAAGAAATAAAGGCCATCCACAATGGCAAAGAAGAAGTAAAAACCTCTTATCTGCAAATGATATGATTGTATATGCAGAGAATCCTACAGAATCCATAAGTAAACTACTGGAACTAATAGAAGAGTTCAGCAAAGTATCAGGATATAAGATAAACATAAGTCAATCAAGTTGGGTTCTTTTATACCTACAAAGAGATCATCAAAGAAGAAATCACCAAATCAATACCATTTACTACAGCCTCTGAGAAGATAAAATACCTAGGAATAAACTTAACTAGAGAAATAAGAGACCTATACAGAGAGAACTACAAGATCTTACTGCAAGAAACCAAAACAGACTTACATAGTTGAAGAAATCTACCTCGCTCATTGATAGGAAGACTTAACATTGTGAAAACATCTATTTTACTCAAAGTAATCTACATACATGATGTAGATTTTACTCTATTTTACTCAAAGCAATCTACATACACATTTTTTTTAATGAGATGGAGAAAGAAATCACCAACTTTGTTTGGAAAGGGAAGAAACCCTAGATAAGCAAAGCACTAAGAAGAAGAGTAACACAGTGTAAGGCCACACAGTACCTGACCTTAGAACCTATTACATGGGCACAGTAGTTAAAACTGCCTGGACCTGGTACAAAAAGAGGCATACAGACCAAGGGAACAGAGTGGAGACTGCAGAGATACCACCGTCCTCTTAAGAACAGTTGATATTCAACAAAGACCCTAAGATCGTAAACTAGGGTAAAAATTGTCTCGTTCTCAAATGCTGCTGGCAAAAATTGGGTATCCATCTGCAGAAAACTGAAACAAGACCCACACTTCACATCTTACATAAAAACTAACTCAAAATGGATCAAAGAACTAAATATCAAACCTAAGATGATAGAAATCAGTCAAGAAAATACAGGGTCAACAATGGAAGTTCTAATACACATCTTAGACAGACTTCAAAATCTGAGAAACAAAGTACAAACAACAGAAGAGAAAATAAAAGTGTACTACTAAAAACCAAACACTTTTGCTCATTGAAAGACTTTATCAAAAGAGCTAAAAGACCACCTACAGAGTGGGAAAAAATATTTGGCAACTACATGTCAGATTGTGATCTGATCTCCATAATCTACAAGGTACTGCAAAATATCAACAAGAGAAAGCTAACTAACCCAATTAGGTAATAGGCAAAGTAGATGGACAGACACTTCAACAAGGAGGACATCTATGCAGCCAAAAATGCATGAGGAAATGCTCACAATTGTTAGCTATTAGAGAAATCAAAATCAAAACTACAATGAGATACCATCTCAGCCCAACAAGGCTGGCAATAATCCAAGAAACACAAAACAAAAAATGCTGGAGAGGCTGTGGGGAGATCAGCACTCTCCTATACTGCTGATGGGATTGCAAAACAGTATAACCTCTTTGGAAAGTAATATGGCACTTCTTTAAAAAGCTGGAAATAGACATATCATTTTATCCAATAATTCTGCTGCTCAGAATTTACCCTACAGAAACAAAGGCTGTCACATGAAGAGATACATGCACACGAATGTTTATTGCAGCACAGTCCACAACAGGAAAAAGATGGAATCAACCTAGAAGCCCATCAACAGATGAATGGATAAACAAACTGTAGTACATATACTCAATAGAACACTATGCAATGATAAAAACAATAATGATTTTAGGAAGCATCTCATAACCTGGTTTCAATTCGAAGACATTATGCTGAGTGCAGTCAGTGGCCAAGGAGAAACATTGTATGAGACCCCTGCTATAAGGACTTAAAAACAGATTTATGTACAGAATAAAAGACTTTCATGGCTACAAGGGTAGGGAGGGAGAGAGAGGGTTGCTCGTAAATTAGACAGTTGATAGAAATTTGGTTAGAGGAAAGTAGTGACAGCACACAGTAGAAAGTAGATCAACTTAACTGGACTTCATCATAAACTGAATGCTTTTCTAATCTCAACCCAATATTGCAAGGATAGAGAAGCAGAGTGGGATCTGGGGATGGTGATTTGGGGGACATCGAGGCAGCTGACATAACTAGTCTATTGCTAAGAGAGTCTTCTGCACCCCATATTGGTGGTTGCTGTCTGTAGTCTTAAAATCTAGCAAGCTGCCATCTGAGGTATACCAAAGGGTGCTAACTCATCTGGAACAGATGAAGACTGAGAACAACAAAGACACAAGTTAAAAAGAGCTCAGGAAGCAGAAGGGCCAGTGTGAATGGGAGACTGTATCAACATGTGACCAGAAGAACTAGATGGCGCCTGGCCACCACCAAAGATAGCTGTGATAGGACACACAATGTTGATTCCCTGTGGCAATGTGAGAAAAAAGAGGGGTGCAGATCAAGAACTCCACTAAAAGACCACAATTGATGGCCCAATGGCCTGGAGTGTCCTCTGGGAGCATGACCCCTAGACCTGCTGCTGCTCCGGTCCAGAAAACAGTACTAAGTCCAACTCTTTGGGCAAAACTGGACTGGACCTGGGGACACAGTATGGCAACATGGAGTGTGTACTTTATGGTTCTATGCATTTACTGGAGGTTGTCTTACTGGTCTCCTTCTAGATGGGAGAGAAGAGGGTAGAGAGACGGGAAAAGGAACTTTTTAAGATGATACCACAAGTATAGAATGAAAAAGAGTGTGTTGTTACCAAGCAAGGAGAGCAGAAGAGCTGCAGATAGGTGGAGATGCAGAATTGATCTGGATTGTATACATTCACTTAATGACAATAATAAATAAACAAAAATAAAAATAACACAATTAGACAATGGGCAAAGAATATGAACAAACGCTTAACCAAAGAAGATATCCGGGCCGCCAAAAGACACATGAGGATTTGCTCATGAACATTAGCCATTAGAGAATTCTGAAACAAAACTACAATCAGATGATATCTCATCCCAACAAGGCTGGCATTAATCCAAAACACACAAAATAAAAAATGTTCCCTGTAGAGAGATTGGAACTTTTCTTAACTGCTGGTGGAAATGTGAAATGGTACCACATCGGAAATCAATTTGTGCTAGAAATAGAAATACATATGATCCAGCAGTCCTATGGCTTGGGATATCCTTGAGAAATAACTGCTGTCACACAACAGATACATGCACATAAACGTTTCTTGCAGCACTGTCCACAGCAGCAAAAAGATGGAATCAATGTACATGTCCATCAACAGATGAAACGATAAACAAAATATGGCATATTCACACAATGGAACACTAAGCAATGATAAAGCCAGCCAAGCCAAGTGCCGTCAAGTCAGAAAGAGCAACAATTATTTTAGGACACATCTCATAAGTCATCTGGAAGACATTATGCTTCAATACCAACTGCAAAAGGCAAATATTGTGTGACACTGATATTATAAGGACCTAAGAAAAGTTTATATACAGCAGAAAATAACCTTTGATGGCTATAAGGGCAGGGAGAGAGGGAGAGGGGTATTCATAGATTAGCTGATAGGAACTGGGTTAGGTGAAGGGAGGGAAAGCACACAGTACAAGGGAGGTTAGCACAACTTGACTACACCATAAGCTAACAAGTTTTCTAAATACAACTCAATTTTTTAATGGACAGAGTAGCAGAAACAGGTGTTTGGGGACCATGATTTCAGAGAACATCAAGGTCAGTTGGGATAACTAGGTTTTTTTTTTTTTTTTTAAGAAAACATTCTGCATACCATATTGGCGACACCTGGGGGTCTTAAAAAGCCAGAAAGCTGCCATCTAAGAAGCATCAATTGGTCCCATTCCACCTGGAGCAGAGGAAATTAAAGGACATCAAAGACATGAGGAAAATATGAGCCCAGTAGATACAAGGGCCCATATGACTGGGAGACTACATTGGCATGAGACCAGAAGAACTAGATAATGTCCAGCCACCACCAATGACTGCCCTGACAGGTAACATAGTGTAGAGTCCTTGATGTAGCAGAAGAAAAAAGGGAATGCTGATCCAGAACTCTATTAAAAGATCAGACTTGATGGTCCAACATCCTGGAGGGACCCCTTAGAATGTAGTTCCTGCAATTGCTGCCAGCCGAGAGCTGAAACCAGTACTGAAGCCAATCCTTCAGACAAAAATTTGACTGTATTATAAAACACTCAGAGATGCAGGTGGTATGTGTATTTCTTGGCTTAAACATACAAAGTCTGACAATTAAGTCTGTAAACTTAATTGTTCTAAGTGATACATACATCATTGCTGAATATCACTGCAGTCACCTTTGAAGTACTCCCTTTTGGGAAACTATGCACCAACACCACGACTAGTCTACCCTTCAAAGCAATTTTGGAAATCTTTCTGGGATGGCCACTGCACATGATGACACGGTGGCAAGTTTGTGAACTTAACTGTATGGTTATCTGTGAGGAAAATTTAGCCAGTAAACACGTAACTGTATTGCAACACCCTCCCTACTCACCTGATCTGCCCCCAGTGATGCTTTTCTTTACCCAGCGATAAAGGAAATATTGAAAGGAAGACATTTTGATGACATTCAGGACTCAAGGGTAATACAACAAGAGCTCTGATGGCCATTTCAAAGAAAAAGTTCCAAAACTGATTTGAAAGGTGAATTAGATGCTGGCATCAGTGCATAGCTTCCCAAGGGGAGTACTTTGAAGGTGACCATAGTGATATTCAGCAGTGAGGTATGTAGCACTTTTTCTAGGATGAGCTTGAAAACTTAATTGTCAGTCTTCATATACGTGAGCCTGTCCAAACAACTCCTCTCTAAGGTGCAGAGAGCAGATGGAGTTACACAGAGGCACGTGTTCAGTGTTTTATATAGAAAATTGACTTGGCTTGTGAACTTTCACTTAATCACAATACAAAAGGAAAAAAAAAAACAACCTGAAAATAAAATAAATTTAAAATAATAATAATATTTCATCATGACCAAGTGTGATTCATATCAGGGATACAGGAATGGTTCAGCATTAGAAAAACAATCAATGTAATCTATCATACAAATGAAACAAAAGACAAGGAACACATGATTTTATCAAATGATTTGGAAAATGCATCTGACAAAGTCTGACAGCATTCATGATAAAAACTCTTTGCAAAATGGTAATAGAAGAGAAATTCCTGAGCATAATAAAGGGCATTTATACAAAGCCAACAGCCAACAGCCAACATCATCCTGAATGGACAGAGTCTGAAAGAATTTATCTTGGAATGCAAACCAAACAAGGATGCCCTCATTACCAGTTATTCAGCATTGTGCCGGAAGTTCTAGCCAGAGCAATCAGACAAGATAAAGAAATAAAGGGCATTCCATTAGTAAGGAAGTGAAAGTATCATTATTTGCAGATGATATGATCTTATACAACAGGAAACTCCAAAGAATTCCCCCCAAAACTACAGAAACTAATGGAAGATTTTAACAAAGTATCACGATAAAGACAAATATACAAAAATCATTTGGATTTCTCTACATTAACAAAGAGAACTTTGAAAAGGAACTCACTGAATCAATATCATTTACAATAGCCCCAATAAAGACAAAATACCTAGGAGTATATCTCACCAGAAACACAAAAAGACCTATACATAAAAACGACAAGGCACTAACGCAAAAAACCTACATTAATGCAAAAACATACCTTGCTCATGGATAGGGCTCAATATTGTGAAAATGTCTATTCTACCCAAAGTCATCTATAAATACAACACAGTTCCAATCCAAATTCCAAGGGCATTTCTTAATGAAATAGAGAAACAAAAATTCTACTTCATATGGAAAAGGAAACAGGATCCCGGTAAGTGAAGCATTATGAATGAAGAAGAATGAAGTGGGAAGCCTCAAGGTACCTGGTTTTAGAACCATTTATACTACCATGCATGTAAAATAGCCTGGTACAACAGATGCACGGACCACCTAGACAGAACTGAGAATCCAGACATAAATTCATCTACCTAGAAGCAGCTGATATTCAACAAAAGCCAAAATTCTGTTAAATAGGGAAAAGATCGACTCATTAATAAATGGTGCTGGCATGAATGGATACCTGTCTGCAAAAAAAAAAGGAAGACCCATACCTCACACCATGCACAAAAACTAACTCAAAATGCACTAAGACCTAAATATAAAACCTGAAATGATAAAGATCATGAAAATAAAAATGGGGACAATGCTGGGAGCCCTAACACATGGTGTAAAACAGAACACAAAGAATAACTAACAATACAAAAACATTAGAACTGATACTAGATAAATGGAGGCTCCTAAAAAGCAAACATTTATGCTCATCAAAAGACTTCACAAAAAAGGGAAAAGACAACCTGCAAATTAGGAACAAATGTTTAGTTACAACATATCCAATCAGAGTGTGATCTCTAAAATACATTGCAAAACTTCACAAAAATACAAATAATGCAATTAAAGAACAGGCAAAGGATATGAACAGGCACTTTACCAAAGCAGACATTCAGGTGACTAACAGATACATGAGGAAATGTTCAGGATCATTAGCTGTTAATTACAAATCAGAGCTAAAGAGTCTTCAAATAAGGATGTCCTATTTTTGATAGCGCACAGCAGCCATATTTGTGAAGCTATAGCAGCAATATTTATCACCTTTTTGATTAGTCTTGACAAACAGCCATGAAAAATTACGATTCCATAACACATAGAAATTATTGAAGTTTATTATCAAAACGAGTGTTTTGTTCACCAAACATTCCATTGTTACATGAAATTTACAATGTGCATGATCATCCCACTGAGAGAACAATTCAATGTTTGATTAAAAAAACTAAGACAACCAGGTCTGTTGCCAATCAGGCAATGCCTGTGCATCAGGGAACCACATATTACAATGAAAACATCATCTGTCAGAGCGTATGCAAGAATCCGTCCCAAACAATTTCTCGCCAAGCACAAGAACTGGGCCTTTTGTTGACCAGTTTGGCAACTTTTGCATCTGGACTCGAAGCTTTACCCTTACAAAATTGTTTTAACTCAAGAACTGAAGTCCAATGACCATATATTATGCCATACATTTGCTGACTGGGCTCTGGAGCAATTTGAAGTTGACTTCATTTTGGGCTGAAAAATCATCTTCTGCAATAAGGCCCATCTTGGGATGAATCGCTTCATTAACAGGCAAAGCTGTTACATTTGGAGTGATGAGAATCCAGAGGAGATTCAAGAACACGCACTTCATGCCCAAAAAGTTACTGTTTGGTGTAGATTTTGGTCCGGTGGAATCACTGGCCCTCATTTTTTCCAGGAGGAACAAGGAGAGGCTGTGACTCTCAATGACAAAAGATATTGGGCTATGAGAACTAACTATTTTGGGCCCCATTTGGAAGTTGTAGACCTCACAAACATGTGGTTTCAGCAAGACAGCAATACATGCCATATTGCACATGAAACAATCAACATATTGAAGGAGAAGTTAGAAGGCTTTGTCATCTGGTAACTGGTGATGGTAATGGTAACTGGCTGCCAAGATTATGTGATTTAATGGCTTTATATTACTTTTTATGAGGCTATGTTAAATCTCGGGTTTATGCCAATCAATTGCAAATCACTGACGATCTAAAGAACAACATCACACACTTCATGAAATTCAGCTCACTTTATGCGAAACTGTCACTGACAGTTGGACATCCTGGGTGTGTACCACCAAAGCTGCAGCAGCCATTTACCTGAAGTTCCTTTCCACACATAATGCCATCAATTGTACTTCAAAATAATAAAACAAAACTGTGTCATTTACACAACTTGTTTTTATTCAAGTTCAAAGATGGGACACCCTTATTTGAAGACCTTTTACAATGAGATACCATCTTACCCCTGGTACTAATCCAAAAGACATAAAATAATAAATGTTGGAGCGGTTGCAAAGAGACTGGAACATTACACATTGCTGGTGTAAACACAAAATGGTACAACTATTTTGGAAATTAATTTGGTGCTTCCTTAAAAACCTATAAATAAAAGTACCCTATAACCCAGCAATCTCAGTCCTTGGAATACATCCTAGAGAAATAAGAGCCATCGCACAAATAGACATGTGTATACCCATGTTCATTGCACCACTGTTCACAATAGCAAATAGATGGAAACAACCTAGGTGCGTATTAGTGGATGAATGAATGAACAAATTATGGTCTACTTACATGATGGAATGTTACACAAAGGTAAAGAATAATGATGAATCTGCAAAATATCATAACAGAATACTACAAAAGACTGTACTCTAATAAATTTGAAAACCTAAAGGAAATGGACAAAATCCTAGATTCATATCACCTACCAAAATTATCACAAGTTGAAGCAGAACAACTTAATAAATCCATCAGAAAGGAAGAAATTGAAAAAGTCATTTAAAAACTACCAACTAAAAAAACCCATGGACCAGGTGGCTTCACCACAGAATTCTACCAAGCTTTCAGAGAAGAGTTATCTCCAACAACACTGAGACTATTTCACAGCATAGAAAGGGATGGAATACTCCCAAATTCATTCTATGAGGCCAGCATAACCCTAATACCAAAATTAGAGAAAGACTCAACAAAGAAGAACTACAGACCAATATCACTCATGAATCTAGATGTAAAAACCTTCAACACAATACTTGCCAATAGAATACAACAACACATCCAAAAAATAATTCATCACAACCAAGCTGGATTCATATTAGGGATGCAAGGCTGGTTCAACAGCAGAAAAACAATTAATGTGATCAACCACATAAATAACACAAAAGACAAGAATCACTTGATTTTGTCTACTGATGCAGAAAAGGCATTTGACAAAGTCCAACACCTGTTCATGCTAAAAACTCTCAGCAAAATAGGAATAGACAGCAAATTCCTCAATACAATAAAGGCCACTTATACAAAGCCAACTGCCTACATCATCCTGAATGGTGAGAGACTGAAACAATTCCCCTTGAGGATGGGAACTAGACAAGGATGCCCACTCTCACCTCTCCTATTAAACATTGTACTAGAAGTTCTAGACAGAGTAATTAGGCAAGACCAAGAAATACAGGGCATTGGCATCAGCAAAGAGGAAGTAAAAATCTCCCTATCTGCAGATGATATGATTGTATATGCAGAGAATCCTAAAGAATCCGTAAGTAAACGACTCAAACTGATAGAAGAGTTCAGCAGTCTCAGACTACAAGATAAACATAAGTAATTCAGTAGGATTGCTTTATGCCAACAATGAGATTCTTAAAGAAAAAATCACCAAATCAACATCATTTACTATAGCCACCAAGAAGATAAAGTACCTAGGAATAAATCTAACCAGAGAAATAACAGATCTTTACAATGAAAACTACAAAATCTTACCACAGGAAACTAAGAGAGACTTACATAAATGGAGAAACCCACCCTGCTCATAGATAGGAATACTTAACATTGTGAAAATGTCTATTTTACCCAAAGCAATCTATTTATATAGTGCAATCCCAATACAAACGCCTGTGGCATTTTTTAATGAGATGGAGAAACAAATTATCAACTTTCTTTGCAAAGGGAAGAAGCCCCAGATAAGTACTACTGAAGAAGAACACACTGGGAGGCTTCTCAGTACCCACGTTTAGAACCTATTACACTGCCACAGCTGTCAAAATCACCTGGTACTGGTACAAAAAGAGACAGATAGATCAATGGAACACAGTTGAGACCCCAGAGATGACACCACCCTGATATTCAACATTTGATTTGATATTCGACAAAGGCCCTAAGACATTAAACTGGGGTAAAAACAATCTCTTCAACAAATGGTGCTGGCAAAATTGAATATCCAACTATAATAAACTGAAACAAGACCCATATCTCACACCTTATACAAAAAACAACTCAAACTGGAGAAAAGACCTAACTATGAAATCTAAAACAATAAAGCTCTTCCAGAAAAAAATTAGGATCCACAATGGAAGTTTTAATATACAACACAGACAAACTTCAAAATCTGACAAACAAAGCACAATCAACAGGAAAGAAAATAGGCAAATGGGAACTACCAAGAATCAAACACTTTTGCTCATCCAAAGACTTTATCAAAAGAATTAAAAGACCACCTACAGAATGAGAAAAAAACATTAGGCAATTATATATCAGGCTGATGTCTGATCCCCATAATCTATGAGGTACTACAAAACATCAATAAGAAATAGATAAATCATCCAATTAAGCGATGGGCAAAGGAGACGGACAGAAACTTTTCTAAAGAGGAGATCCAGGCAGCCAAAAAACACATGCAGATATACTCCCGAACATTAGCTATTAAAGAAATTCAAATCAAAATTATGATGAGATATCATCTCATCCCAACAAGGTTGGCCATGATCCAAAAAAACACATAACAACAAATGCTGGGAGACTGTGGAGAAATTACAAGTCGCCTACACTTTTCATGGCATTGCAAAATGGTGCAACCTCTTTGGAAAGCAATCTGGCGCTTCCTTAAAAAGCTGGAAATAGATTCACCATTTGACCCAGCAATTCCACTGCTTGGAATATATCCTACAGAATCAAGGCCATTCACACCAACTGATACATGTACACCAATGTTTACTGCAGTGCAGTTCACAACAGCAAAAAGATGGAATCAACCCAGATGCCCAACAATAGAGGAATGGCTAGGTAAACTATGGTATACATACTCTATGGAACACTATGCAATGATCAAGAACAATGATTTCTGGAAACATAACCTGGTTTCAATCAGAGGACATTATGTTGAGTAAAAGTAGTCAGTGACAAAAGGACAAACATTGTATAGCCACGCCAAGTGCCGTCGAATATAAGACCCTACAATGAGAACTTAAAACAGACTCATGCATAGAAGAAAAGACTCTCTGATGGCTGCAAGGGTGGGGAGGGAGGGATTTAGAGGGTGGGGTTTAGATTAGATAGTTGATAGAAATTTGGTTGGGTGAAATCTGTGATAGCACACATTAGAAAGAAGATCAATTTTAACTGAACTTCAACATAACATGATTACTCCTCCCATTTTAACCCCATGTTGCAAGGACAGAGTAGCTGGGGCGGGGGGCCGGGGACCATGTTCTCAGGCATAATCAAGGCCAATTGGCACAACTAGCTTTTTCTAATGAGGACTCTGTACCACACATTTGTGAGTGGTGTCTGGGGTCATAAAAGCTGCCAAGCTGCCATCTGAGGGTACAGCAAATGATCCCACTCAGCAGGAACGGATGATCACCGAGGTCCATAGCAATGTGGGGAAAAGAGAACCTAGAAGACAGAGAGACGCATGTGAGTGGGTGACTTCATCGACATGTGACCAGAAGAACCGGATGGTGCCTGGCCACCACCAGAGATAGCCATGATGGGGCTCACAAAGTTGAGTCTCAATGGCAACACAAGAATAAACAGGGGTGCACCCTGAGACCTCCACTAAAAGACTGCAATTGGTGGTGCAGGGGCCTCAGAGTTCCCCTGGGAACATGCGCTCTGACCCTGATGCTGTCCCTGTCCATAAATCATAGAGGAGATCAACTCTTTGGACAGGAATGGATTGTACTTGGTGACCCGGAGTGACCATATCATGTGTGCACTTTATGGTTCTATGCATCTATAGAATGTCATCCTGCTGACCTCTTACTGGAGGCAGGGGAGAGGGTGGAGAGAAGGGGATAGGAGATTCTTAGGAGGATATGACAGGTATAGAATGGAGAAGAAGAGTGTGCTCTCACTGGGCAGGGAGAGTGGTGGGAGTTGCACATACGTGGGCATGCAAATTTACACGGGAATGTACATTTTCACTCAATTGTAATTAAAAAAAATCTAAAAAAAGATCAGTTTCTAAAACTAAACTGTAGTACTGAATCAGCTGTCTAGTTTTCTCTATACATAAATATTGTGATCTTGATCATGAATATTTAAAGGCATTTAACCATTCAATAAAAGTTTAAGCATAAAATGGCCGCAGACATTCTGATTGCTATTTTTATGTATGAATACACTCCTCTATATTTCTAAACTAAGTATCTTCAGGCTTAAAATTCCTTCTGATCATTAATTTAAGGTTTATACTAAACAGATGTCTGACATCACTCAGTTCTAACATTCTGTGACTCTTTGTTCCCATGGTGCCATGGTTCTAACATTCCAAACCCCGAAAGAATCATTCCCTGAGGCTCTTAGAGGCAGCTTCACTCTTCTGTCCTGAAACTCCTCTGCTAAAGTGTGAATATGGCAGGAACAAACTATGCAGTAAGTAAGAACATTGCCTTAAAAGCATCAGACCCCACATACCTGCGGAGGGCCCACGTGAACAACCTTGCAGAAGATAAGAAGACGAAGATGCATATTCTGAGACTCCAGAAGGCTTTAAATATTCGGTGCAGGGAGATTGATAAAGAAAAAGTGGCCCTGAAGAAATTTATGATAAAGCTTCACAAGACAACTGGTTATTTTCCTCGAATGCGCTTCTGGTGAACAATGGCACTATGGATAAGGCAGATCATTTAAAAGGTTTAATATGGAAATCTAGACTCTCTTGTTGACTGTATGTGACCCAAGAAAGCAGTTTAAGAAACTATGGAAACAAGTTAAAAAAAAAAAAAAAAGACTATGCAATTGAGGACACAAATAGAATGCCTACAAAGAATCAACAGACATATGCTACAAAGAAGATTTTAAGGCATTGTCTTTTCCACATGGTCCTGTTTTTACAACATGATACGGAAATAGGGGTGCATGCACATTATTACTTTCTTTCAAACTTTCCTTGAAACAAGAGTAAAGCTCATAGAAGTCTTCCTGATACTGATCACAGAAAACATTATTTTTACTTTAATTCCCCCCCCCACTGGTATTGAAAGGACCCCCAACAGGGGAGACCCCTCCTCAAGTCACAGGTGACGGCGTAACCCCAATCAGTCACAAAGTCTGCAGCTTGATGCAACAGCAAGAGGCTTTTATTCCAGCGCGCTGGGGCTCAATCCATACTCTTGTCAGAGTAGAGGGAATGAGCCCCGAACAAGAGAATTACAGAGTATATAAAGGCGGGGTCTTACATTCCTGGGGGAGGTTGGGTTGGGGAAGGTTCCGCGTGGGGTAATTTTTTTGGTTTGTATTATTTCGGGGCTAGGGCTGATATTTCGGGTGCATTTACTTCCTGGTATTTCTGAAACTAGCCTTTTTGGGTAAGTTCCTTCTTGTTATTCCTGAAACCAGCCTTTTTGGGTAAGTTCCTTCTTGTTATTCCCGAAACCAGCCTTTTTGGGTAAGTTCCTTGAACTCTGAAGGGGGGTTGGTTCTATATTGTCCTGTTGTTTCCAAAACTAGTTCTTGTGGTTAGGGAAGTGGCCCTTCCCGTTTTCGTTAGTGGCTATTTCAACAGTCAGGAATGTATGGGCTGAGTGCTTGGGGGTGGGGGGTAACTAGAGGAAAGTTGTAAAAAGATCTTTTTCCTTACAACAAATTTTTTCATGACAGTATCACTTTCAGTTATTTAACTATAGTTTTAATAGTGTGAGTAAATAAAAGTTTAGGCCAAAATTAAGATGAAAATATAATAGTAAGAAAAACACTAATTCTTGGGTCTACAAGACAATCCTAGTCAAATTTAGGTTTTGTTATGTGTTAGTTGTGTGATCCTGGACTTAGAATTCTTCAAAAGATAATAATACCTATATTAAAGGTCATTTTAAGGGCTGAATAAGACAACATATGTACAGGGCATATTGCAGACATCTCCAAATTAGTGAGAGCTATCATTGTAATTGCTGTTACTTTTATTTTTTTACTGTGTAATGCAACTCAGGTAGTCAGAGTTCTTTTCCCATCTCTCTCCCACTGACTTTCAATGCTGTCTAGGAAAGTTATTTGCATTTACAAGTCTTAGTTTTTGCAAGGCCAGTATGTGAGAATCTGACTAGATAATCTCCACAAGTTCTTTGCTATTAGCATGGTATGGCTCTACCTTAAGATGTGTTTGTGGCATCCTAGAGAAAAGATTAAGCTGTCAGAATGCACACAAAGGTGACTTTGTTATTTTTGTTGTTGTTAGGTGATGTCTAGTTGGTTTTGACTCATAGCAACCCCGTGTACAACAAAAAGAAACAGTACCACATCTTCTACCATCCTCACAATAACTGTTTAGCTTGAGTTTACTGTTTTTTATTTTTTTATTGTGATTGAGTAAAAGTGTACAATCTGGCTTAAATTCGCATGCCTGCTTATATGCAGCTCCTACCGTTCTCCTTGACCGGTGACGGTACACTCCTCCTTTCTGTTTCATACAAGTCATATTTGAGTGCATTTTTGCAGCCACTGTGTCAATCCATTTTGCAGAGGGTCTTCCTATTTTTCCGTGACCCTCTTACTAAGTATGATGTCCTTCTCCAGGGGCTGGTCCCTCCTGATAACATGTCCAAAGTATGTGAGAAAAATTGGACATCTATTCCTACTTAACCATCACTTACTTACAAACTTCATCTTTAAAGATATGATTATTCACACAGTCAAAAACCCACTGCCATCAAGTCTATTCTGACTTATGGCAACCCTACAGACACAACAGAACTGTCTCATAGAGTTTCCAAGGAGCACTTGGTAGATTTCAACTGCCAGTCTCCTGGTTAGCATCTGTAGTACTTAACAACTTAACAACCACAGTGGCCAATTATTCACATATTGTATATTATATAATGATCTTAAATTCTGCAACTCTGCTGAACTTGTATTTTGGCCCTAATTTTTTGGTTTGGTTTTGCTTTGCTTTTGAGAATTCTTTAGGGCTTACTGTACCAAAGAACATGTCGTCTGCAAATAGAGATAGTTTACTTCCTCTTCTCCAGTCTGAATGCCTTTTAATTCTTTTACTTGCCTGGTTTCCCTGACTTCCTTTTAAAAGAGAGCTCTGTCACTGTGCTTAAACTAGTCAGGCTAGACAGTAAGAAGACAAAGGGAATAGCCTACCAAACCAAATCCATTGCCATTGAGTCAATTTCGACCCATGGCCACCCCATAACAGAGTAAAACTGCCCCATAGAGTTTCTAAGGAGCACTTGATGGATTTGAATTGTTGACCTTTTGTTCAGCAGTCATAGCATGTCACCACTAAGCCAGCAGGGTTTCCCCGCCTGGTTAACTACTGCAATAATATAGAAATTCTGAGTTTAAGAATCTTTTTATTTTCCTGGATTATTTAAATACTTCCTACCTACTTTCTCTGCTTCTATCCTTTTCTCTGGCACTCTAGGCTATGCATCTCACTGCTTCCTAACCTGAAATAATTTAATTGTAACCATTCATCTCCCCAACACACTGTGTAGTGGCCAGGCCAGGGCAGCCTAGCCAGCCACACACACACACAAACATGCACACATGACAAAATCAGGCAATGCCCTCACAGCTGAGACCATACCCAGTAAGGAAATCTCAAATGAGCCAGCTTATCTACTAGATAGAAGAGGTGTAATATTAAAGACCCACAACACTTTCAAGGGTTCATGAAAGTGTTTACTATTTTTTTACAATAAGAAGAAATTAGATGAACTTTTTGGTAGAACAAAATGTCTTAATACATAATGTGAATATATACAGTTTTATGCCAAAACAGTAGTAAAATATGAGTTTAATATGCTTTTATGGAAGAAAGAGCCCATGGAACAAAAATTCTTGGAATCCACACATGTCATTATGTATCCCTGCCATCTAGCTTTTTCAGTCACTTCCCATTAGCCAGCCTGCTTGGGCCAAGCCCATGACTCAAAATCTTTGTAACCAGCTACAAGCTCTTCTTTTCTTGTGTTGGTTTGTTTGATTCTCACATGAAATGCAATAATTGTTCTAATGTGAGAAATGATGGGGAAAAAAATCATATAAAGAAATCATAAAACGTAAGTGTCATGGATTGAATTGTGTCCCTCAAAATGTGTGTAGCAATTTGGCTAGACTTTGATTCCTGGTATTCTGTGATGTTTCTATATGCTGTAAACCCTACCTCTACAATACTGATAAGGGAGAATGGGCAGCAGTTGTGTTGGTGGGGTGGGATGTAATGTCAGGACCCAAAGTCCTGACAAGCCAGAAAGCAAGTCAATGTCAGGAAGCAAGAGAGTTGGGAACTACATACCATCAAGAAAGAAGCAATGCTGGGAGCAGAGTGCATCCTTTGGAGAGGACCTGGAGTCCCTGTGCCTCAGAAGCTCCAGGGGAAGACTGATGACAAACACCTTCCTCCAGAACCAAAAGAGAAAGACTTTCCCCCAAAACTGATGTCCTGAATTTGTACTGTAGCCTACTGGACTGTGAAAAAATAAATTTCTCTTCTGAAAGTTATCCACTTGTGGTATTTCTTTTATAGCAGTACCAGATGACTACATAATCCCTACCACTTTGGAACAGATAGAGGATGGATAGAGAGAGGGAGGGAGCAAGGGAGGGATGATGGACAGATGGAGGGAGGGAGGGAGGGAGGGAGGGAGGGAGGGAGGGAGGGAGGGAGGGAGGGAGGGAGGGAGGGAGGGAGGGAGGGAGGGATGGTGGATGGGTGGATGGATGGGTGGATGGATGGGTGGAGTTGATACCAAGCTGTAGCGACTTTATGTACAAAATAAACAAAACATCATCCAGACCTGCCTCATCCTCACATCCCCTC
Organism: Heterohyrax brucei; assembly: GCA_028571685.1. Classification (NCBI taxonomy): domain Eukaryota; kingdom Metazoa; phylum Chordata; class Mammalia; order Hyracoidea; family Procaviidae; genus Heterohyrax; species Heterohyrax brucei. The sequence goes on from CM053150.1 coordinate 137,294,888, forward strand.
ACATCCTCATGCATATTCAAGTCCACTGTTATTGCTATTGTTCCAATTCATCTCTCACCCCTCACTGGCCTTCTACTTCACCAGACACAGTGTTCTGCTCTAGAATTGATCCCTCCTGATGATGTGTTCAAAGCAAGTGAGTCAGAAAATGTCCTATTGTAATCTATGAAGTTTTCATTGGCTGATTTTCAGAAGCAGAACTCCAGGTCTTTTTCTTTGTCTTAGTTTGGAAGCTCTGCTGACACCTGTCCCCCTTGAATGACTCTGTGGTATTTGAAATATTGGTGGCATAGATTCCAGCTTATAGCAACACAAGCCACAATAGTACAACAAACCAACAGAAGGGTGGTGGACTTTGACATAAATACTGTTAGCCAGCTAGCCAAGTGCTGTCAAGTTGGATCCGACTCATGGCTATTGTATCAATCCTTTTTATACCTGAAAAAAATAGGTATATTTGTATACATTATTGGAAAATAAATCTACCAACTCAGAAAATCATCTCCATGAAAGTAGAAAAGGAATTCATTTTTTATTGAGTAGGAATTAAACTAGACTTCAGTATGTACTACACCACTAAAGGTATTGCAAAACAGAAAGAAATTTCACCCTTTAATACAGCCAGGAAGATACAATCCATTACTTACATGTTCTAAAAATATATGTTCATGCATTTTCACGTGAGAGGACTTAACACTCTTCGCTATACATTCCTTATCCTAAGTTCACCTCGTCACTGGAGTGCCACCCTGTGTTCATTAAATGCTTTTATTTAAGAAATAAAATTTCTTGTATCGTTTTGACTATCCAGTGTGACAGCTTGGAACAGGCCACATGGGCTAAACTTCTAGAACATGCACATCATTAAGTTGGTGACAGGGGAGATACAGGGTCTACTTCCCTGATGATTAACTTCCTAAACGATGGGTTTCAGGCCCCTAAAGCAGTAAGAAGATTTTTAAACTTTTTAAAAGGTTTATATACATATCAAAGGGACAGAAGAAGGATTTATAAATACAAGTTTTCTTAAGGAAATATTCAGAGGAAAGGAGGGGTAGAAAAGTCTCTTTCCTTTCTGACATTGGGGAATATTCAACCTAATTTTCATTTACCCCTTACAATTTGCATAGGCATAAGGTCCACTGGGGCAGTTCTACTCTGTCATATAGGGTAGCAGTGAGCTAATGGTGTGCAACAGCAAAGCATATAAATGTTTCTAAGAATAAGCATGTATTTCTGTCCATATACACTTCCTTTTTCTCTCAACTGTTCTATCATTCAGCTACTATATAAGTTTAAATTGCTGCATGGTATTTCTTTACATTTATTACTGTGCATGCATAGTAAACTATATATCCACTTTCCTATTATTGAAATTTAAATTTTACACATTTTTACAGTGTTGCAGGCCATAGTTTAGAGCCTGGAGGCTAAGTCTTTTGCATGAACATGGAATGTCTTTCCACTTATTTAAATATTATTTAATCTCGTTCATCAGTGCCTTATAAAAATAAAAGATATTGATCATAGAGAAATATAAAAACAAAGGTAAAATAAAGCAAACATCAACATTTTTATGAAACAAGGAAAACTGCTGTAAAATTTTTATGCATTTTCATTGAGTATTTTTTGCGCTTGTACAAGGACTGTCAGTTAAGTTCACAAACTCTTCCTAGAAAAAGTGCTATGTACTTCATTGCTGAATATCACTATGTTCACCTTCAAAGTACTCCCCTTGGGAAGATATGCACCCATGCCAGTCCCTAGTCCATCCTTCAAAGCAATTTTGGAACTCTTTTCCTGCAATGACCATCAGAGCTGTTATTATCATATTGCCCTTGATGTCCTCCTGAATGACATCAGAATGTCTCCCTATTAATATTTCCTTTATCTTAAGCTAAAGAAAAAAAGTCACTGGGGGCCAGGTCAGGTGAGCATGGAGGGTGTTCCAATATAGTTATCTGTTTACCAGCTAACAGTTCCCTCACAGACAGTTATACAATTAAGTTCATGAAGTTGTGAACATGCCACCATGTACAATGGCCATTCCAGAAAGAGAATGAGAATTCCTGATTTTGCTCCTCCGAAAGACCTATAGATACAATAATTTCTCCCTCTTAAGGCATAATGATGTCATCATTTACATACTGATATTTCTCCCTGTTTTTAGTGTTTTAGCTTTGATTTATTTATGTGGATTTCCTATTCATGTTGCTATCTGAATGCTCTGTACTGAGTTGTATCTTTGAGTAGCTGTTTGATTTTCTTTATTTTCTAATGAAAGAACTTCCTTCAGCGTTTCTTATAATTTCAGTTTGGTTTCTGCAAATTCTCTAAACTTCTATTTATCTCACAATATCTTGATTTTGCCATCATATTTTTTTTATTATGATTGAATGAAAATGTACATTCCCATATAAGTTTGTATGCCCACCAACATGCAGCTCCCACTACTCTCCCTGCCCAGTGACAGCACGCTTTTCCTCTCTGCTCCATACATGTCTTATCCTCCCAACAAACTCCTGTCATCTCCTCTCCACCCACTGCCCTTCTTCCTGTAAGAGGTCAGCAGGACGACATCTTATAGATGCACAGAACTATAAAGTGCGCACATGTTATGGTCACTCTGTGTTACCAAGTCCAATCCATTCCTGTCTGAGAGTTGACCTCCTTTATGATTTATAGACGGGGTAGCATCAGGGCAGGAGCCATGCTCCCAGGGGAACTCTGAGGCCTGTGGACCACCAATTGCTGTCTTTTAGTGGAGATCTCAGGGTGCAACCTTTTTTATTCTTGTGTTGGCAGTGAGACTCAACTTTGTGAGCTCCATCATGGCTATCACTTGTGGTGGCCGGGCACCATCTAGTTCTTCCAGTCACAAGTCAATTAAGTCACCCACTCACGTGGGTCTCTGTCTTCTGGGTTTTCTTTCTCCCATGTTGTTTTGGTCCTTGGTGATCATCCTGCTCAGCTGGGACCATATGCTGTTCCCTCAGATGGCAGCTTGGCAGCTTTTAAACCCCAGATGCCACTGACCAACGTGGGGTGCAAAAAGCTTCTTAGCAAAATGCTAGTTGTGCCAGTGGATTTTGCCATCATATCTGAGAGACAATTTTGCCAGATACATAACTGTTGGTTGTCAATTTTTCTCCTTCAAATCCTTGTATATGTCATACCGTTACCTTCTTATCAACATCATTTCATTTGAGTAATTAGAGCTCATTCACAATGACTCTCCTTTGTACATTATCTTTTGTTTAAGCCTTACTGCCTTTAAAAGCCTCTCCTTAGATTTAGCTTTGTTAAATTTGATGATAATATGTCTTAGTGTCTTTCTTTGGGGATCTACCTTGTGTGGAGTTTGATGAGCATCTTGGATGGATATCTTCTCTTTCGTGACAACAAGAAAGTTATCTGTCAACATATCTTCAACAATTCTCTCTATATCTTTTATTATCTTCCAATGTTCTAGAACTCCAACCAGTCACAGATTATGGCTTTTGATAGAGTCCCACATAACCATCAGTGATTCCTCATTTTTTAAAATTCTTTTATCTGATTTTTTCTCAAATATGCTAGTGTTAATTGATTTATCTTCAATCTCATCAATTCTGCATTTCATTGCTTCAATTCTGCTCCTTTGGGTTTCTATTGAATTGTCTAATTCTGTAACTTCATTGTTAATCTGGTGAGTTTCAGATCTTTGTTGCTCGAGTATTTCTTGCTGCCTGTTTAATTTTTCAGTATGTTCTGTTGCAGTTTGTCTAATATCCTTCCTAATGTCTATCTGAGCTCTAAAAATTACTCTTTTCTATTCTACCTCTAACAGTTGCAGGAAGTCTTCTTCATCTGGAAAATATTTGGATTCTTTGTTTTGGTAGTTTTCTGAGACCACAGTAGTCTGCTTCTTTAAACGACGTGAAATAGACTGTTGCCTCCAAGCCATCAGAGTAGTCGAGTATGCTGTTCTGTTAATTGAAGCAGTAGAAATTCAGAAACCCTACCACCAGGTTGTTAGAGCTATTGCTAGGCATGAGCGCCCCAGAATCACTTTATTTTTCTTTTGCATGTTCAGTTCAGGTATCCAGTCAGTTGGATCCCAAGTATACAACAGTGTCTGTGGGAGAATGATGATTAGTGTGGGCTTAGGTTGCTATCTGTGCATGATGTGCACACCACACACACACCCAAAATGGGAGGAATCCAATACCAAGCCATGTAAGTGGCTGGCAGATCCAAGTCTAGGGAAATGCCCTGTTTCTGTCCTGAGCTCCCAGCTCAGTGGCACTGGCAGACTTCCTTCTATCCTTCTTTGCTAAGTTGTTCATCTGCCAATTCAGGTACCACTTCAGAATCGGGTGACCAGCACAGCACAGAAAAAAGGAGTTCTGAAGAGAGGGAGAGAGTTTGTGCCCCAAAGAAAGAGTTTTGATCCACACACATCCACAACAACTTATCTCTTGGTATTCAGATGGAAGAATACTGCAATTCTGAAGGCATGTGTGTCTGCAGCTTGGCTTCTCCACTAAAAATAGGTTCTACGAATGCATCTGAGTTTGTGGCTCTGGTGCAGAGGGTCCTCTTGTGGAGTATAAACTCCCATCAGCCTGTCCTGTCCTGTCTGGGAAACTCGGCACCCACTCTCACCTCTCTGTTGGCCAGCTCATCCTCTTGGCTTTTCCGCTGGTGTTCAGGGCTTCTACAATGTCCTATTTAAACCTTTAAGTTGTTTTTCTGGGTCTCTATTGTTAAAGAGACCAAAGGATAGTTCTGGTTACTCTGCCATATTAGCCCCCTCAACTTTCTCTAAAACCAAAAAACAAACCCAAGTTGAGTCAATTCCAACTCAGCAACCCTATATGGTAGAGAAGTACCCTATAGTGCTTCTAAGGAGCAACTGGAGGATATGAACTGCTGACCTTTGCTTAAACCAAAACTCACTGCTGTTGAGTTGATTCTGATTCATTGTGACCCTATAGGACAGACCAGTACTGTCCCATAGAGTTTTCAAAAGGTGCCTGGTAGATTCAAACTGCTGACCTTTTGCTTAGCAGCCACAGAACTTAACCAATACGCCAGGAGGGTTTCCAACCTTTTAGTTAGCAGCTCTGTAACCATGATGCCACTAGCACTCTTCCAAATGGCCTTCCAAAGAGATTGATGCAGTCACATTGTCACTAAGAGCACATAAAAGCCCTACATTCTCACCAGCAATATAATAAAATTTCTGCCCTTTGCCAATTTAATAGGTAACAAAGGAAATCTCACTGTTATTTTAAGTAGTTTTGCTTTAGTTAACAACTACAGATCTACTTTCACATACTTAAAAGCTCATTTTAATTCCCTTTCCTATCAACAAGTTTCTTCAAAGAAAGTTGATCTTTATGCATTTTTTCCCCTCTGGGTTTTCTTTTTCTTATTGAATTGTTGGAGCTCTTTACATACTACAGCAATTAGCATTCTGTCTGCTATATATTTGGCAACTTCTTCCTCCAGTTTATTACTTATTTTCAACATCTTTATAATACAAAATTCTTTAAAATCTTTTATTTGCATATGTGTATTGATCACTTTGGCTTATGCATACTGTTTTACTTACAAAGACCTTTCTTACACAAATTATACAATATTTTAATCAGTTTCTCTAAAAAAAATCCTACTGGCATAGTGGTTAATTGATACAACTGGCAATCAGGAGGTTGGCAGTTCAAATCTGCCAAGTGCTCTGTGGAAACTCTATGGGGCAATTCTACTCTGCCTATAGGGTGACTATGAGTCAAATCCAACTAGATGACAGTGTGCTTGGTTTTTCCCCAAAATCTTTCAGTTTAATTTTTTTTTTCATTTAATACAACTGAGAGACAATGTACATTCCCATATAAATTTACAGGCCCACCTATATGCAGCTTCCACTGCTCTCCCTGTCCGGAGACAGCACACTATTCCTCTCTGCTCCATACATGTCTCATTCTCCCAACAGTTTCCTTTTCCCTCCTCTCCACCCACTCTCCTTCCTCCAGCCAGAGGTCATCAGGTTGATATCCCATAGATGCATAGAACCATAAAGTGCATCCAATATATGGTCACTCTGCATCGCCAAGTCCAATCCATTTGTGTCCAAAGAGTGGACCTTCATTATGATTTATGGGCAAGGGCAGCATCAGGGCCAGGGGCCATGCTCCCAGGGGAACCCTGAAACTGCTGGACCATCAATTGAGGTCTTTTAGTGGTGATCTCAGGATGCACCCCTTTTTATTCTTGTGTTGCCAGTGAGACTCAATTTAGTGAGCTCCATTGCAGCTATCTTTGGTGGTGGACAGGCAGCATCCAGTTCTTCTGGTTCCAAGTTGATGTAGGCACCCACTGATGTGGGTCTCTCTATCTTCTGGGTTATCTTTACCTCATGTCATTTTGGTCCTCAGTGAGCATCCATTCCTGCTGTGTTGGGACCATTTGCTGTGCCCTCGGATGGCAGCTTGACAGCTTTTAAGACCCCAGACGCCACATATTTTTTATGTTGTTGCTGTTAGGGGCCATCAGTTTGGTTCTTACTCATAGGGATCCCATGTTCATCAGAATGAAACACATCACAGTCCTAAGCCATCCTTACAATCATTGTTATGTTTTGAGTTCTTTGTGGCAGCTCCTGTGTCTTCCTCTTTTCCACTGACTTGCTACTCTGAGAAGTATAATGTTTTTTTCCAGGGACTGGTCCTTACTGATAACATGTCTAAAGTACGTAAGACCAAGTTATCTCCATCCTTGTTTCTAAAGAGCATTCTGTCTGTACTTCTTCCTACAATTGTTCATTTTGTGGCCTTTGAGGTGACAGATAATACCATGGCTTAATCCTTCAGGTGACATCTTTGTTTTTTAACTCTTTAAAGAAAGCTTTTGCAGCAGATTTGCACAATGCAATATGTCAATTGATTTTTTTGCTCTTGCTTCCATGGGCATAGGTTATGCATCCAAGTAAAATGAAATCCTTGAAAATTTCAATATTTTCTCTGTTTATCACAATGTTGTTTACTGGTCTAGTTGTAAGGATTTTTGTTTTCTTTACATTGAAGAGTAATCCATACCAAAGGTGGTAGTCTTTGATGTTCATCAATAAGTGCTTCCAGTCCTCTTCATTTTCAGCAAATATGGTTGTATCATCTGCATATATTCAGGTTGTTAATAAGTCTTCCTCAAACCTGATGCCGTGTTCTTCTTCATACAGTCCAACTTCACAGGTTATTTGCTCAGCATACAGATTGATTAAGTATGGTGAAAGGATATGACCCTGATGCACAAGTTTCCTGATTTGAAACCATGCAGTGTCCCCTTGTTCTCTTTGAACAACTGCCTGTTGGTCTATGTACAGGTTCTGCATGAGCACAATTAAATATTCTGGAACTCCCATTCTTTGCAATGTTATCCAAAATTTATTATTATTCACACAGTCCAATGCCTTTGCATAGTCAACAGAATACAGGTAGGCACTTTTCTGGTAGTCTTCAATTTTGCCAAGAGCCATCTGACATCAGCAATGATACCATTTGTTCCATGTCCTCTTTTGAACCAGGTTGAATTTCTCACAATTCCCTGTCAAGGTACTGTAGCAACACATTTTGAATTATCTTCCACCAAATTTTATATACTTGAGATACTAAAGATATCATTTGATCATTTCTGCAGTCCGTTGGATCATTTTTTTTTGGAATGGGCACAAATATGGATCCCTTTCAGTCAGTTGGCCAAGTCTTCTAAATTTCTTGGCACTGCATACATTTGTTGAAACATCTCAATTGGTATCCTGTCGTTTCCTGCAGAATTGTTTTTCTCCAATGCTTTCAGTGCAGCTTGAACTTCTTTGTTCACTATCATCAGTTCTTGATCACATGCTGCCTCCTGAAATGGTTGAACACGTACCACTTATTTTGGGCACAGTAAGTCTATATTCCTTCCACGTTCTTTTGATGCTTCTTGCATTATTTAATATTTTGCCTACAGAATCCTTCAACATGCAACTTCAGGTTTAAACTTTCTGTTTAGTTCTCTCAGTTTGAGGAATGCCACGCATGTTCTTCCCTTTTGGTTTTCTAACTCTAGGTCTTTGCACATTTCATTATAATACTTTACTTTGTCTTCTCAAGCTGCCCTTTAAAATCTTCTGTTAGGCTTTTTTACTACATTAGTTCTTGCTTTTGCTTTATTTACTTGACATTCAAGAGCAAGTTTCCAAGTCTCTGCTGACATTTATTTAGGTCTTTTCTTTCTTTCTTCTTAAATGATCTCTCGTTTTCTTCATATATAATATCTTTGATATCATCTCACAGTTCATCTGAGCTTCAGTCATTAGTGTTTAACATCTCAAATCTCTTCTTGAGATAGCCTTTAAATTTTGGTGGGATTACTTAAAGCTGTACCTTGGCTTTTGTGGACTTGTTTTCATTTTCTTCAACTTAAACTGATCTTTCACATAAACAACTGATGGTCTATTCTATAGTCATTCCTTGGCCTTGTTCTGACTGATGATACTGAGCTTCTCTATTGTCTCTTTCCACAGCTATAGTCAACCTGATTCCTGTGTATTCCATTTGGCAGTCTTCATATGGTCACAGTTTATGTTGTTGAAACAAGGGTGTTTCCAATGAATAAGTCATTGGCATTAAAAATTTTATCATGGAATCTCTGGCATTTGTCTATACCCAGGGCCATATTTCCAACTAGAAATCCCTCATTGTTTCTAACTCATATACTCTCATACTCTTATCACCAGAATTTACCAATGCATCCTGATTTCATGTTTGATCAATTTCAGACTGCAGAACTTGGTAAAAAACTTCAATTCTTTCATCTTTAGCATTAGTAGCTGATGCATAAATTTGAATAATAGTCATATTAACTGGTCATCATTATAGATATATGGATATTATCCTATCATTGACAGTATTGTATTGCAGGAAGATCTTGAAATGCTTTTTTTTTTTCTGAGTACATATATTTGTGTATTAGTTTTTATTATCCTTTAGATAAAGGTTTACAGAACACACTAATTTCTTATTAAGCAGTTAGTATACATATTGTTTTATGACATTGGTTAACAACCCTTTACAACAGGTCAACATTTCCCCTTCTCAACCTTAGGTTCCCTATTACCAGCTTTCCTGTCTTCTCCTGGCTTCTAGTTCTTGCTGCTGTCGCTGGGCTTGTGTGACCTTCAGATTTGTTTTGTTCTATGGGACTGTCCAATCTTTGACTTAAGGGTAAACCTCAGGGATTACTTCATTTCTGAGATGAAAAGGTATGCAGGGGTCATACTCACAGGGTTTCTACAGTCTCTGTTAGGCCAGTAAGTCTGTCTTTCCTTACAAGTTAGAGTTTTGTTCTACATTTTTCTCCAGCTGTGATTGGGACCCACTGTTGTGATCCTTGTCAGAGCAGTCAGTGGCAGTAGTCATGCACCATCTAATTGTACTGGATTGAGTCTGCTGAAGGCCACTGTATATGTAGTCCATTAGTCCTTTGGACTAATCTTTCCCTTGTTTCTTGAGTCTTTGTCATTCTTTCTTGCTCCCAAAGGAGTAAGACCATTGTAGCATCCTAGATTGCCACTGACAGACTTTTAAGACCGCAGATGCCTGCTACTCACCAAAGTAGAATGTACAACATTTTCTTTATAAACTATGTTATGCCACTTGAGCTAGATGTTCCCCAAGATCATGGTCCTCACAGACCTAAGCACAGCAATCCGGTCCCTTAAGGAGTTTGGATGTGTCTATGCAGCTTTCACGACCTTGCCTTATACCAGTTGTGCTGGCTTCCCCAGCAGGGTGTACTGTCTTATCCTTAATCAAAGTTACCACTTGTCTATTGTCTGTTTAGTGTTTTTCCATCCTAACCCCTTCCCCTCCCTGGTAACCACCAAATATTGTTTCTTTCTGTGTGTAAACCTTTTTGTGAGCTTTTAGTGTTCTCATAAAATATTTGTCCTTTAGTGACCGACTTATGAAATGTTCTTTTTGACAATATATGTGATGCTATTCCTCTTCATATTGTCATTATCAACATACTAGACCATATGACTGTCCAGTTCACAATGGCCAACATCAGTTCATAATTTTACCAGTATCACAATATTACTGGCATCACAGAGGGAATATGTTTATTTCCCTGTATAATGCCAATAACATAATACTCAGATAATTTTAAAATGTTGCATAGCATGATCTAAAATACAGTCCATGGGAGTATGGTCAAGATGGTGGACTAAGCACATGTCTTCTTATATCCCTCTGGAAACCAAGACCTGAACTGATAATCAAATGGAGCCTTTTGGTCACCTAGTGAGCCTCCAGGACACAGCATAGGGCTGTTAATTTGGACTTCATACTACTGAGTAAAAAACCTCCTCTCTTTCACTGACTCCTGCTCCTGGCTAGCTCTGGCTCTCACAGACCAAAGGTAAATGCACCATTTTGACTTTTTTTTTCCCTCTGTCTTGGCCAGTGGGCGCAGCTGGGTCTTGCCTAACAGCTACACTCAGACACACTGCTAGGTAGATAGGCAGGTGAAATTCCTATATTTTGAGAGCCAGGCTTAGGACTCTGTTAATCTAGTCACTTTGGGCCTGCCTTTCTAGCACTGCCACAGTGTGGCAGAGTGCGGGACGCCATGCTGGACACGGAGATTTTTAGCAGGACCTAATTCTTAGCCTGGGAGCCAGTGCTTGCAAACAGGACAGCGCTTCTCTGACAGAAAAGCAGTAATTTACACAGTGTTGCCTACAGTGGGGGCCTGGCAACAGAAGGAGAAGAATGACTACCTCTTGGCACCTTTAGCCCCTCTTTTCACTGCTTGTGTGGAGGGCACCAACTTGGATACGGTGGCCACAGCTGGACCTAATTCTTAGCTTGGGTACAGAACATGCTCACAGGAGAGTGCTTTTCTACCAGAAAAGCAGTAGTTTACACAGTGTCGCCTAAGGATGGGTCCTGTCAGCAGAGGCCAACAGGGCAGCAGCATTGCTGTATTCTGAACTAGTTTGTATCATCTGGGATTGGATATAGAGGTGCTTACTTTGCCAGTTGGGAAAAGGAACCTCTACACCTGAAAACCTGACTGACATGGGAAGCGGTCAGATACCTTTTGCTTTACATTTTAAGACAGCCTAGAGAAACATCTGCAGTCCATCCTCACAGTATCTCTTCCAGCCTCTACTTACTCACATGGGACCGAAAAAGCAACAGACACTTGTGGCATACAAGAAATCACCCATGGCATCAGAAGGCTTCCAAACAAAACAATCAAGAACTTTTCCAGAAGAAGAAACTTTTATGAAATCATCAGAAAGTGAATACAAAATGATTATATACAGAGCCCTTCTAGACCTTATACAAAATGCAACAGAACAAAAGGAAAAATTCAACAAGTTGTCTGATCTGATGGAACACCAGTACTCTGAAATCCAAAAGATCAAGAACAAAATCAAAGACATAGAAACTTCCATTCAAAGCCAAGAAAACAGAATGGAACAAATGGAAAAAAGAATTTCTGACTTGGAAGACAGAGCTACTGACGCCAGCGTCTATGAACAGAAATCATAAAAAAGAAACAAGAAAAATGAAGAGGCATTAAGAAGCATGTGGGACTCTATTAAGAGAACAACCATCAATTAATTGGAGTCCCTGCACAGGATGAGACACCTGAGAACACAGAGAGTATTGTTGCTGAGCTGCTGACAGAAAACTTCCCAGAAATCATGAAGGAAGAGAATACAGACATCTCAGATGCATATCGTATGCCACCCAATATAGATCTCAAAGGAAAGACTCCAACATCCATTCAACTGACTCGACGGCACTTGGCTTGGCTAACACCAATTCATGCTAAAACTCTTAGCAAAATAGGCATAGATGGCAAATTCCTCAATGCAATAAGGGCCATCTATACAAAGCCAATTGCCTACGTCATCCTGAATGGAGAGAGACTGACTTTCCCTTGAGAACAGGAACTAGACAAGGATGCCCACGCTCCCCTCTTCTATTCAACACTGTACTAGAAGTTCTAGCCAGAGCATTTACACAAGACCAGGAAACAAAGGGCATCTGCATCGGCAAGGAAGAGGTCAAAATCTTCCTGTCTGTAGATGATATGATTGTATATGTAGAGAATCTCAAAGAATCTATAAGTAAACTACTCAAACTGATAGAAGACTTCAGCAAAGTCTCAGGATACAAGATGAACAGAAGTAAATCAGTAGGATTCCTTTATACCAACAACGAGACTGTTAATGAAGAAATCATCAAATCAATACCATTTACTATACCCCTAAGAAGATAAAGTACCTAGGAATTAATCTAACCAGAGAAATAACAGACCTTTACAAAGAGAACTACAAGACCTTACCACAAGAAACTAAGAGAGACTTAGATAAATGGAAAAATCTACCCTGCTCATGAATAGGAAGACTTAACACTGTGAAAATGTCTATTTTACCCAAAGTAATCTACTTATATAATGCAATCCCAATACAAGCTCCAGCGTCATTTTTTAATGAGATGGGGAAACAGATCACCAAATTTGTTTGGAAAGGGAAGAAGCCCCAGATAAGTAAGGTAATACTAAAGAAGAAGAACACACTGGGAGGCCTCTCATTACCCGACCTTAGAACACACTGCACTGCCACAGTGGTCAAAACAGCCTGGTACTGGTACAAGAACAGATAGATCGATCAATGGAACAGAATTGAGACCCCAGAGATGACACCATCTGCCTATGAACAGTTGATATTTGACAAAGGCCCTAAGACATTAAACTGGGGTAAAAACAGTCTCTTCAACAAATAGTGCTGGCAACACTGGATATCCATCTTCAGTAAATTGAAACAAGATCCATATCTTACATCTTATACAGAAACCAGCTCCAACTGGATAAAAGACCTATCTGTCAAACCTAAATTGATAAAGCTCATCCAAGAAAATGTAGGAACAACAATGGAAGTTTTAATCCACAATGTAGACAGACTTCAAAATCTGTCAAACAAACCAAAATCAACAGAAAACAGATAAATGGGAACTATTAAGAATCAAATAGTTTTGCTCATCCAAATACTTTATTAATAGAATTAAAGAGCCACCTACAGAATGGGAAAAAAATATTTGGCAACTCTATGTCAGACCTAAACCTGATCTCCATAATCTATAAGATACTACAAAATATCAATAAGAAGAAGATAAACCATCCAATTAAGTGATGGGCAAAGGAGATGGACAGACACTTGACTAAAGAGGAGATCCAGGCAGCCAAAAAACACATGCGGTCATGTTCACGATCTTGAGTTATTAAAGAAACTCAAATCAAGACTACAATGAGATACCATCTCACCCCAACAAGGTTGGCCATCATCCAAAAAAACAAAATAACAAATGCTGGCGACGCTGTGGAGAGATCAGAACTCTTCTACACTGCTGTAGGATTGCAAAATAGTACAGACTCTTCAGAAAGCAATCTGACGCTTCATTAAAAAGCTGGAAATAGATATATCATCTGATCCAATAATCCCACTGCGTGGAATTTATCCTACAGAAACAAAGGCTGTCACACAACAGACACATGCACATGAATATTTGCGGCAGCACAGTGCACAACAGCAAAAAGATAGAATCAACCTAGATGCCTATCAACAGATGAATGGAGAAACAAACTATGGTACATATTCTCTATGGAACACTATTCAGTGATAAGAAAAAACAATGATAATTTTAGCAAAAGTCTCATAACCTTGTTTCAATTGGAAGACATTATGCTGAGTGAAATCAGTCAGCAGCAAAAGGACAAATATTGTGCAAGACCCCTGCTTTAAGAGTTTAAAAATAGACTTGTGTACAGTACAAAGAGAGTCTTTGACAGCTACAAGGGCAGAGAGGGAGGTGAGGATTAATTTTAGATTAGACAATTGTTGCTGTTGTGAAAATCTGTCATGTGCATTTGTTTAATAAATATGTCACTTGAAAAAAAAGTGATTGAAGTCTTTTCCCATTAAATTTTTCTAAGGTGATATGAATTCAAGCCACAGTCATCTTTGGCTTCCTTTCCAGGGTTGTCTTCCTCTGTACCTTGAGGAGCAGAGACTTACAGTCTGTGCTAAGGCCCAGTTATGGCCTGAACTGTGCCCCCTAAAAATATGCATCAAGTTGGTTAGGGCATGATTACCAGCATTGTGTGGTTGGCCTCCATTTTGTGCTTGTTATTTTATGTTAAAGAGGATTAGAGTGGGATTGTAACACTTTACTAAGATCACATCGCTGATCTAATGTAAACGGAGTTTCCCTTGAGTGTGGCCTGCATCATCTTTTATCCTAGAAGAGACAGAAAGAGAGTGGAACAAGCAGAGAGCAGTGCTGGGTGCATAGTACATCCTTCAGACCCAAAGTTCCTGGGTAGAGAAGCTCCTAGTCCAGAAGAATATTGATGACAAGGACCTTCCTCCAGAGGTAACAGACGGGAAAATTCTTCCCATGGAGCCAGTGCCCTGAATTTGGACTTCTAGCCTGCCTGACTGTGAGACAATAAATTTCTCTCTGTCAAACCTTCCACTTGTGACTTTCTGTTACAGTAGCACTAACCATGTATTAAAACTTCCACTGTTGACCCTATATTTTCTTGCATGATCTTTATCATTTTACATTTGATATTTAGGTCTTTGATGTAGTGTTTGTGTAAGCTGTGAGATATGGGTCTTGTTCCATTTTTTTGCATATGAATATCCAATTTTGCAGGACAAGCTGTTAAAGATACTGTTTTACCCCAGTTTACAATCTTACAGCCACCATTGAATAACAACTGTTCATAATAGGATGGCGGCATTTCTGGGGTCTCAGCTCTGTTCTATTGGTCTATATGTCTCTTTTTGTATCAGTACCAGACTGTTTTGACAACTGTGGCAGTGTAATAGATTCTAAGGTTGGGTAGTGTTAGGGCTCCCGCTGTGTTTCTCCTCTTCAGTAGTGCTTTACTTATCTGGGGTTTCTTCTCTTTCCAAACAAAATTGTGATTTGTTTCTCCATCACATTAAAAATGACACTGGAATGTATATTGGGATTGCATTGTATATGTAGATTGCTTTGGATGAAACAGACATTTTCACAATGTTAATTCTTCATAGCCATGAGCAGGGTAGGTTTCTCCATTTATGTAAGTCTTTTGGTTTCTTGCATTAAGGTCTTGTAGTTCTCTCTATATGGGTCTCTTATTTCTCTAGTTAGATTTACTCCTAGGTATTTTATCTTCTTGGAGACTATAGTAAATCGTATTGATTCAGTGATCTCTTCTTTGATGATCTCTTTGTTGATGTAAAGGAATCCTACTGATGTACTGATTTTTATCTTATATCCTAATACTTTGCCGAACTCTTCTGGTAGTTCTGGTAGTTTTCCTATGGGTTCTTCAAGATTCTCTTAATGTATGATTGTATCATCTGCAAAACAGGACATTTTTACTTTTTCTTGGCTGATGTCAATGCCCCCTTTTCTTTGTCTTGTCTAATTGCTCTGGCCAGAACTTCCTAGTATAATGTTGAATAAAAGTAGTGACAGTGGGTACCTTTGTTTAGTTCCCATTCTCAATGGGAATTCTTTCAATCTCTCTCCATTCAGGATGGCTTTGCATAGATTCCTTATCGTGTGGAGGAGTTTACAGTCTATTCCTATTTTGCTGAGAGTTTTTAGGGTGAATGGGCACTGGACTTTTGTCAAATGCCTTTTCTGCATCAGTTGACAAAATGAGGTGATTCTGATCTTTTGCATTATTTATGTGGTTGATCACATTAACTGTTTTTCTGATGTTGAACCAGCCTTGTATCCCTGGAATGAATCCATCCTGGTCATGATGAATTATTTTTTTTATATACAGCTGAATTCTATTGGTAAGAATTTTGTTGAAGATTTTTGTATCTAGGTTCATGAGTGATATTTGTCTGTAATTTTCCTTTTGTGTGGAATCTTTCCCTGGCTTTGGTATCAGGGTTTTGCTGGCTTCACAGAATGAATTTGGGAGTATTCCATCCCTTTCTATGCTGTGAAATAGTCTCAGTAGTATTGGCGTTAACTGTTCTCTAAAGGATGGGTAGAATTCTCTGGTGAAGCCATCTGGGCCAGGACCATTTTGGGTTGGTACATTTTTGATGAATTTTTCAATCTCTTCCTTTGTGATGGGCTTATTAAGTTGTTCCATTTCTCCTTGTGATAATTTTGGCAGGTGATGCGAATCCAGAAATTTGTCCATTTCCTCCAGGTTTTCAAATCTGTTAGGGCACAGTCTTTCATAGTATTCTGTTGTGATACTTTTGATTTCAGTTGGGTCTGTTGTGACATTTCCAGTCTCATTTCTTATTTGAGTTTTGTTTTACTTTTGTAAGTTTAGTCAATAGTTTATCGATTTTGTTGATCTTTTCAATGAACTGGCTTTTGGTTTTGTTAATTTTTTTCAATTATTTTTCTGTTCTCTAATTCATTAGTTCTGCTCTAATCTTTATTTCTGTTTTCTTCTGGTGCCTGAGGGGTTGCTCTGTTGCTCTCTTTCTACTTGTTCAAGCTGTAGGGTTAGTTCTCTGTTTTGGGCCCTTTCTTCATTCCAGATGTGTGCATTTATAGAAATAAACTGACCTCTGAGCACTGCTTTGGCTGTATCCCATAGGTTCTGGTAGGCTGTTTTCTTTCTCGTTTGATTCCACATATTACTTTATTTCATCCTTGATTCTTCTATAGCCCATGGCTGTTTGAGCAACGTATTGTTCAGTTTACATGAGTTCAAATTCCTACCTATGTTTTTTCTGCTATTGATTTCAACTTTCATGGTTCAAGAAGATGGTTTGCAATAATTCAATGGTTTGAATTTTGCTGAGACTTTCTTTATGTACTAACACATGCACTATTTTGGAAAATATTCCATGTGCACTGAAGAAGGTGTACTTATCTGTTGATAGATAAAAGATCTGTATATGTCGATGAGATCTAGTTGGTTAATTGTCATAATAAGATCTTCTGCATCTTTACTGAGCTTTTTTTTTGGATGTTCTGTCCATTACTAAAAGTGTAGTGTTGAAGTCTCCAGCTACTATTGTGGAGTGATCTATCTCATTTTTCAATGTAGTCAGTGTTGTTTCAATGTATTTAGATGTTCTAGTATTGGGTGCATAAATATTTAATGTTGTTAAGTCCTGCTTGTGTATTGAACCTTTCAGCAATAAATAACGACCATCTTTGTCCATGTTGGTGGATTTTACATTAAAACCTATTTTATCTGAGATTAGTATTGCTACACCTGCTCTTCTTTGTATGTTGTTAGCTTTGTACATATTATTCTATCCTTAATTTTCAGTTTGTTCATATCTTTGAGTTTAAGCTTTGTTTCTTGTAAGCAGCATATAGACAGACCACGTCTTTTGTTCCAGGCTGTCACTGTCTGTCTCTTTATTGGAGCATTCAGTCTGTTTACATTCTGTGCAATTAGTGATAGCAATGTGTCTGGTGCTGTCATTTTGATGTATTTTTTGTGTGTGTTGATATTTCCTATGTTGCTCTTAATATTCTGTTCTGGGTAATTCTTATTTATGGGTTGGCTTTTCCTCTTTTTCACCATTGGTTTTGTGTTTGTTGAGACTCCTGTGCTACCTTTCTTGTTTTGATGTGTTACCTTTATTGTTTTGATATGTTGCATTGTTATTGTGCTTCGCAGCTGCCCGTATGATCTACCTTAATATTCTAAATTTAAACTCAATTTTTATTTCTGCATATCTTTTTAACCTCCTCTCTATCTGAAAGGACTATAACTACTGTAATATATCCCTCATCTTAGTGTGATGGTGTCATAGTTTTTGTGATACTTTTGCTGGTTCCCTTCTTTTACTATTGTAGCTTTGATTGAGTTTTGTGACTTTGCTGAGTCGGCTTTTGGATGCTGTTCCCTACATTGCCTCCTTAAATATCCACTTAATGGTTTAGTTTTTCTAAGCGAAGAGTTTTTTCAGTATTTCTTGTAGTTTAGGTTTGGTTTTTACAAATTCTCTAAGCTTCCATGTATCTGCAAATGTCTTAATTTCATGTTTATATATGAGAGACCATTTTGAAGGATATATAATTCTTGGTTGGAAGTTTTTCTTCTTCAATGCTTCGAATGCGTCATCTTACTGGCTGCTTGTCAACATCGTTTATGCAGAGACATCAAGAAAAGCCTACAGGGCTTTCCTCTGAGTGTTAGCCTTGCTTTTAGCCTCACTGCCTTTATGAGCTTCTCTTCCTGTTTCATTTTATTAAGCTTGATTATAATATAGTTTGTTGTCTTTCTTTCAGAGTCTATTTTTTGTGGTGTTCAATATGCATCTTGAAAGTCTATATTCTCTTTCATAATTTCAGGGAAATTTTCTGTCAGCAACTCAACAACAATACTCTGTATTTTCAGCTACCCCTCCCTATTCAGGAACTTCAGTTATTCACAGATAATTCCTCTTAATAGAGGAATATTCCTCTCTGATTTTTCCTCCTAAATGCTGGTGTAAGTTGCTCTATCCTTGAGGTTGCTAAGTCTGACTTTAATCTCCTCAATTCCGCACTTTTGGCTTTGGATTGAATTATCTAATTCTGTAATTTTGGTCTTGATCTGCTGAATTTCAGATTGTTAATGTTCCATCAGTTGAAATAAGTTTACTTAATTTTTCCCTTTGCTCTGCTGCCTTTTAATTTACTCTCTAAGAGGCTCCATATATAATTCTTCTATACTCAACCTCCGATAGTTTCAGAAAGGCTTCTTCATAGGGGAAGTTTTTTGATTCTTTATTTTGGGAGTTTTTTGGAGCCATGGTGGAGTGTTTCTTTAAATGGTTAGCAATGGTTTGTTGCCTTTGTGCCACCTAGAAGCTGTTCAATTTCTCTGGTGTCACCTCAACAGGAGCTGGGCATAATTTTGAGAAGGGAGTTGGTCACCAGCTGCCTCTCTAGTGAGTGGCCCCAGTAGACTCTCTGGGGTGGCAGGCTCCACCTCCTGGCTGGCGAAGACAGTGCCCTATTTATGGAGTCACTGGGGGGCCATTAGCTGATCCTGATGTGGGTCAGTGTAGGCTGGAGGAGATGTCACTGGACCACTCAGCAGTTATTTCTCCAGGCATTCTTGTTTTAAAAACCTGAGAGTTGTCCAACAGCTGCTGAAATCATTCAGGCCATTAGGTGTGACAGGCCCTGCCTTCCAGCTGACAACAGAAGCACCTCTTCAGCCATCCCCAGATGCTATGATGTAGTTCAAAGTAGGGAGGTGTTACGGCTTTGGTGGCATCCTCAGCCAGTCCCCACCCATAAAGTAACACTGTCCTAAACATAGCCTTTCTGCTGAAAAAGCACTTTCCTGACTGGCACTGCTTCTCACCTGAGAAACTAGCCCCTGCTAAGTCCTCCAGTTTGGTGACACCACCTCCCAGCTGAGCAAGATGGTGTCCCAGATGAGCTGCCCCTCCCACCTCTAAACAGCAGAGTCTATGGTGTAGCTCAGTAAAGAGAGAGTGGATAAGCAGTGGTGCCCTGTCAGGAGCCAGGGTCTCAAAATGTAGCTGTTTCACTTACTGTCTCTCTGCGCTATACACTGTTTAGCACTGCAGTTCAGTATATTTGCCTGTTCATGCTCATCCCCTGCTTCCCAGATAACAAAGAAGGTGTCAGTACCTGCAGTCTGCCCAAGTGGTGAGTCAGCAGGAGCAGGGTTTAGTGTGTGCTGGCTCATGTTAGAGAGATGTTTACAGGTGCATAATCCAATCTGATCACTCTATGCCATATCTTAGGGCTCCTTGGGTGTCCAGAGTGCTCCATTCAATTATCATTCCAGGCCTTAGTTCTCAGAGGGAATTTAGGAGACATATGTCTGGTCTGCCATCTTGGGCCCACCACTTCTTTTTTTCCCCCACATTACTAGCCTTTTATTTTAATTGTACTTTAGATGAGTGTTTAAAGTTCAAGTTAATCTCACATACAAAATGTTATACACATATTATCATGTGACACTAGCTGCAGTTCCTAAAATGTAACACCACTCTCCCTTTCCACCTTGTGTTTTCTGTGTCCATTGAACTATCTCCTGTCCCTTCCTGTCCTCCCATCCTATCTGAAGAAAGGAACCACCCATTTAGTCTCATGTATCTCTTTGAACTAAGAAGCACACTTTTTCCTAGTACTATTCTATATTTTATAGCTGCCATGAATTGAATTGTGTCCACCAAAAACCTGTGCAGTAATTTGGCTAGGTCATAATTCCCAGTGCTGTGTAATGTTCTTATATGTCAGAAATCCTGCCTCTATGATGTTAATGAGGGAGGATGTGTGGTAGCTTTGCTAGTGAGGCAGGACTCTACAACAAGACTGTATTATGCCTTGAAGCAATCCATTGGGATATAAAGGAAAGCGAAACAAGCAGAGAGTTGGAAACATTTACCATTAAGAAAGAAGCAGTGCTGGGAGAAGACCATGTCCTTTAAATCTTGCCTCCCTGAACCTCAGAAGCTCTTAGTCCAGGAGACTGATGGCAAGGACCACGGCAAAGAGCAAAAGCCTTCCTCTGGAGCCAGGGCCCTGAATTTGGACTTTTAGCCCACTTTTCTGTGAGAAAATAAATTTGTTTTTGCTAAAGCCATCCAGTTGTGGTATTTCTGTTATAGCAGCACTAAATGACTAAGAATTTGGTAGCAAGAGTGGGGTGTTGTTCTAACAGACATCTGGAATGTGGAAGTAGTTTTGAAACTGTGAATGGATAGAAGACTCAAGAGAAACTGAGGGGAACTGTTAATACCAAGGAAGAAACAAATGTAATAGTGGCAGTGAACCAGCAAAGCAGAACCAGGAGGCCAGTGTAAGACAATACTGGAAGAAACCCACAGAGCAAGAGAGCTGAGTGTCTGTGTGCAGGAGGCTTCCTGGTAGATCTGAGTGCCACTGGGCACTTATCAATGGAGCTAGGTTTGCTGACCTAGAGAGAGAGAACTGAGTGCTTGTGTGAGGAAGCTTCCTAGTGGAGTGGAGTGCCTCTGGGTACTTATCTGTAGAGCTAAAAGTCTTCATTAACACTTGACCCTCAAGGAAGATGGGCATGAGGCCCTGGCCAAGAGGTTACAGGAAGCAGAAGTTAAAGAGACAGGGAGCATGAGAAGTCAAGCTGCCCCAGTCTCAAAAGGTATGGCCAAGACCTCTGGAGTTTCAAAGGGTGGAGCCATGGCCTCTGCTGTTTCTAAGAGGACAGTTGACAGTGAGATGGACTAGGAAAATAGTATACCTAAAGCTGAGGGAAAAGGATTGCTGTCCCAGTGGGCATAGAAGACAGAGGTATAGCCCAGGACCAAGGTGACTCTACTCAGAAACTGGAGCATACAGTCAACATCTAAAGTCTAGAGGGCAAGGCCATTATGTAAAATGTCTCAGGAAATGAATGGCTGTTTTCATAGCTTTGAGGACTAATGTATCAAGTTCTGCTGAGTTGCTTGGTGCTTATTATCCCTTCTTCCCTTGCAATTCTTCTATTTGTAATGAAGATGCCTAACTTGTGTTTGTTCTGCCTTTGTACCTTTGCAAACAGACAACTTGCATGCTAGATTTCACAGATGAGGAATTTTTTTATTTTGGACTTAGAGTTAAGGCATTTGCTATAATATGAATATGTTTTACATGTTGCAAAGATATGATTTTGGGGGGTGCCAAAGTGCTGAATGTAATGGACTAAATTGTTTTCCCCCAAAAATGTGTGTAGCAGTTTGACCAGATCATGATTCACAGTGTTGTGTAATTTCCTATATGTTCTAAATCCTGCCTCTATGATATTAATGAGGGAAGATGGGCAGTGGTTGTGTTAGTGAGGCAGGACTCAATCTCTAAGATTGAGTATAATGTCTTGAGGCAATCTCTTGGGATATAAAGGAAAGGAAAGCAAGCAGGTAATTGGGTACCTCATACCATCAAGAAAGAAGCACTTCCAGGAGAAGAGTGTGTCCTTTGGACCCACAGTCCCTGAATCTCAGAAGCACAGTCCAGGAGATTGACAACAGGGACCTTCCACCAGGGCCAGAGTAAGACTTCCCCTAGAACTGATGCCCTGAATTTAGACTTACAGCCTACATTTCTGTGAGAAAATAAATTTGTTTTTGCTAAAGCCATCCAGTTGTAATATTTCTGTGAGAGCCTAACTCAATGACTAAGATGACAGTCTAGTCTAATCCTTAAAGATTGGCCTTTATAAATGGTTTTAGTTCTGGATTAAGAGAGCATCTGGGATCCATGGCTTTGAGAGTTCCTCCAGTCTCAGACCATTAAATCTGGTCTTTTTAGGTGAATTTGAGTTCTATTCCACCCTTTTCTCCTGCTCTGTCAGGGACTCTCTTGTGTTCTCTGTCAGGGTAGTCATTGGTGGTAGCCAGGCACCATCTCATTATTCTGGTCTCAGGCTGTTGGGGTTTGGTTGTTTTTTTCTTGGCCTAATATTTTCCCTGTGTCTTTGGTGTTTTTCATTCTCCTTTACTCCAGGTGAGTTGGGAACCAATTGACACATTTTAGGTGGCTGTTCATAGGTTTTAAGACCCTAAATGGGATACGGAACATTTTCTTAATAACGTTTGTTATGCCCATTGAACTAGATGTCCCCTGAAACTATGCTTCCCAGACCCCCGTCTCGCCTACTCTGTCCCTTAAACTGTTTGGTTGTGTTCAGAAAATGTCTTAGTTTTTGGTTTATTCCAGGTGTGCTGACAATCTCTATATTGTATATTGTCCTCCTCTTCATCCAAGATGATTCTTATCTACTATCTAGTTAGTGGAATTCCCCTCTCTTCCTCACTAACCTCTTAACCATCAAAGAATGTTTTCTTATGTGTTGAAACCTTTTATTGAGTTCTTATAATAGTAGTCTCACACAATATTTTTACTTGTGCAACTAATTTCACTCAGAATAATGGCTTCCAGATTCATCCACATAGTAAAATGTTTCAAGGATTCATAATCCTTGCATTAGTGCCAGCCTTGTTGGGAGAGACAGTATGTCATTATTTTGATTTGCATTTCTCTAATGGCTAACAATTGTGAGCATTTCCTTATGTGTCTGCTGGCCACCTGTCTTAGTCATGTAATACTACTATAACAGAATTACCACAAGCAGATAGTTTTAACAAAGGGAAATATATCTTTCACAGCATAGTAGGCTAGAAGTATAAATTCAGGGTGTCAACTCCAGAGGAAGCCTTTCTCTGCTGGCTCTGGAGGAAAGTCCTTATCATCAATCTTCCTCTGGACTAGGAGTTTCTTTGCACAGGAACCCCAGGTCAAAAGGATATGCTCTGCTTCCAGCATTGCTGCTCTTTTCTTTTACCTTTTGTAAGGTAAAACAGTGGTGCAGGTCACATCTCAGGGAAACTCTCTTTACATTGGATCAAGAACGTGACCTAAGCAACGGTATTATGTCTCATCCTAATCCTCTTTAACCTCAGGTAGAGATTATAATTTATAACACATAGGAAAATCACAAAATGGAGGACAACCACACAATACTGGGAATCATGGCCTAACCAAATTGATACATGTTTTTGGAGGACCCAACTCAATCCATGACATTACCTGAATGTCTTCTTTGGTGAATTGTTTGTTCATATCCTTTGCTCATTTCTAAATTACGTTGTCTTTTTGTTGTTGAGATTAGACCTTTACCAAATACGTCCTGGTCAAAACTTCTTCCCTAGTCTGTAGGTTGTCTTTTCACTCTTTTGTTGAAGTCTTTGGATGAGCATAAGTGTTTAATTTCTAGGAGTTCCCAGTTGTCTAGTTTCTCTTCTGGTGTTTGTGCATCATTAGTTATGGTTGTATTCTGGTTATGTCATGAATTACCCCAGCACTGTTCCCATTTTTTCTTCCATGATCTTTATCATTTTAGATATTACATTTAAGTCTTTGATCCATTTTGAGTTAGTTTTTTTTACATAGCATGAGGTATGGGTTTTGTTTCAAATTTTTACAAGCAGATATCAAGTTATGCCAGCACCACTTGTTAAAGAGACTGTCATTTCTCCCCTAAACAGATGTTGGGCTTTTGTCAAATATCAACTGCTCACAGGTGGTTGAATTTACATGTGGATCCTCATTCTGTTCAGTTGTTCTATATATCTCTTGTTGTACCAATACTAGGCTGTTTTGACTACTGTGGTAGTATCCCACTGCCATCAAATTGGGTCCATATAAGAGGTTCTAAAATCAAACAGTGTGAGGCCTCCCACTTTGTTCTTCAGAAAAGCTTTACTTATCTGGGGCTTCCTCCCCCTCCATGTGAAATTGGTGATTTGTTTCTACATCTTGTTAAAAAGATGTTGGAATTTGGATCAGGATGGCACTGTATCCATAGACAGCTTTGGATAGAATTGATATTTTCACAATGTTGAGTCTTCCTGTCTATGAGCATGGTAGGGAAAAACATAGGTCTCCATGTTTACAGATCTGTTCTGGAAGAAGTACAACCAGAGTGCTCCTTGGTAGCAAAGGTAGCAATACTGCATCTTATATACTTTGGACATATTGTCAGGAAAGATCAGTCCCTGGAGAAGGACATCATGCTTGGTAGAGTGGAGGATCAGCGAAAAAGAGGAAGACTCTTGATGAAATGGATCGACACAGTGGCTGCAACAACAAGCTTAATCATAGGAACAATTCTGGACATGGTGCAAGACCAGGCAGTGTTTTGTTCTGTCATTCACAGGGTCACTATGAGTTTGGAACTGACTCAATGGCACCTAACAACAACCATGTTTACAAAGTTCTCTTTTTGTTTCTTGTAGTAGTGTCTTATAATTTTCTTTGAATAGGTCTTATGTCTTTGGTTAAATTTATTCCTAAATTTTATTTATTCTTTAATTTTCTTGGAGCGTATTATAAATGGTATTGATTTGATGATGTCCTTTTTTGAAGATGTTGCTGGTGTATAGGAATCCAAATGATTATTTATTTTATTTTATTTTTTAATTTAATGTGACTGAATGAAAATGTACATTCCCGTATAAATTTACATGCCCACCTATATGCAGCTTCCACTGCTCTCCCTGTCTGGTGACAGCACACTATCCTCTCTGCTCCATACATGTCTCATCCTCCCAACAGTCTCCTTTCCCCTCCTCTCCACCCACTCTCCTTCCTCCAGCCAGAGGTCAGCAGGATAATATCCTATAGATGCACAGAACCATAAAGTGCATCCAATATATGGTCACTCTGCATCGCCAAGTCCAATCCATTTGTGTCCAAAGAGTGGACCTTCATTATGATTTATGGGCAAGGGGAGCATCAGGGGCAGGGGCCATGCTCCCAGGGGAATCCTGACACCACTGGACCATCAATTGCGGTCTTTTAGTGGAGATCTCAGGGTACACCCCTTTTTATTCTTGTGTTGCCAGTGAGACTCAACTTAGTGAGCTCCATCGCAGCTATCACTGGTGGTGGCTGGGCACCATCTGGTTCTTCTGGTCCCAAGTCAATGTAGGCACCCACTGATGTGGGTCTCTCTGTCTTTTGGGTTGTCTTTACCACGTCATTTTGGTCCTTGGTGAGCATCCGTTCCTGCTGAGTTGGGGCCATTTGCTGTGCCCTTGGATGGCAGCTTGGCAGCTTTTAAGACCCCAGACGCCACTCACCAATGTGGGGTGCAGAGAGCCCTCTTAGCTAGTTGTGCCAATTGGCCTTGATTTTGCCTAAGAGCATGGTCCCCTGCCCCCTGCCCCAGCTACTCTATCCTTGCAATATTGGGTTTAGATGGAAGGAGTACTCAAGTTATGCTGAAGTCCACTTAAGGTTGTTCTTGTTTCTAATGTGTGCTAGCACCAATTTCGCCCAAGCAGATTTCTAGCAACTATCTAATCTAAACTCTCTCCCACCCTCGCACTCCCTCCCTCCCCTCCCTTGTAGCTGTGAGTCTTTTCTTCTATACACAAGTCTGTTTTTGAGATTTTATCGTAGAGTTCTCATTACAATATTTGTCCTTTCGTCGCTCACTACTTTCACTCAACATAATGTCTTCCAGTTGAAACCAGGTTATGAGCTGTTTCTTGGAATCATCATTATTCTTTATCATTGAGTAGTGCTCCGTTGAGTATATGTACCATAGTTTACCTATCCATCCTTCTGTTGTTGCCAAGTGATTTTTATATGTTTATCTTGCATCCTGATACTTTGCTGAGATTTTCTATTAGTTCCAGCAGTATCCATGTGGATCCCTTGGGGTTTTCTGTACACAAGATTATATCTAGCCTAATTATTCTGCCTAGGACCTCCAGTACTACTGTTGTTAAATGTCACAGAATTGGTTCCAACTCATACTGACCCTATGAACAACAGAATGAAACACCGCTCAGTCCTGTGCCATGTCCACAATTGTTTTTATGCTTAAGCCCATTTTTGCCACCACTGCGTCAGTCCATCTCATAGAGGGTCTTACTCTTTTTCCATAACCCTTCACTCTACCAAACATGATGCCCTTCTCCAGGGATTGATCCTTCCTGACAACATGCCCAAAGTATGTAAGATGCAGTCTTGCTATCTTTGCTTCCAAGGAGCACTCTGTTTGTACTTCTTCCAGAACAGATCTGTTTGTTCCTTTGGTGGCCCATGGTACATTCAACATTCTTTTCCAACACTACAATTCAAAGGCATCAATTCTTCTTCTGTCTTCTTTGTTCATTGTCCTCCAGCACTAATGAGTAAAAGTGATGATAGAGGGTATCCTTGTCTGGTTCCTGTTCTCAAGGTGAATACTTTCATACTCTCTCCATTTAGAATGATGTAGACTGCCGGTTTCATATGAATGCTATTTACTATGCTTACGAATTTCCATTCTATTCCTATTTTGCTGGGAGTTTTTATCAGGAATGAGTTGGGCTTTGTCAAATGTCTTTTCTGAATCAGTTGATAAGAACATGTGTATTTTTATCTTTTATTTATGTGATGGATTACATTGATTGTTTTCCTAATGTTGAGCTATCCTTGAATATCTGTTATAAATCCCACTTGGTCGTGATGCATTATTTTTTGATACATTATTGAATTCTATTGGCTAAACTTTTTTTTGAGGATTTTTGTGTTTGTGAGGGATACTTGTCTGTAATTTTTCTTTTTTCTAATGTTTTCATCCTTTTTTTGGAAACCATCTTGGTTAAGTGCTATGGCTGAAAACCAAAAAATACAAGCAGTTGAAATCCACTAAATGCTCATTAGAAAAACAATGGGGCAGTTTTGCTGTGTCCTATGAGGTTGTTATGTGAAGGAATCAACTTCACAGCAATGGGCTGCGGTTACCCGTTTTTGGTATCAGCGTTACGGTGGCTTCACAGAATATGTTTGGGAATATTCTGTCCTTTTCTGTGCTCTGAAATGCATTTAGTAGTACTGCTATTAACTTTTCTCTGAAAGTTTATTAGAATTGCCAGTGAAGACATCAGGGCTAGAGCTTTGTTTTATAGGGACTTTTTTTTTTCAATCTCTATAATCTTGATTATTGTTGTTATAGATTCATTTATTTTCTCTATCTTAGTTTGTCTTACTTTATGCAAGTAGTATGCTTCTAGAAATTTGTCCCTTTCCTCTAGGTTTTCAAATTTATTGGAGTACAATTTTTCACAACATTTTGTTGATTCTTTTAATTTCAGTTGGGTCTGTTGTGATATGGCCCATCACAGATTGAATTGTGTCCCCCCCAAAATGTATTAATGTGGCTAGGTCCTAATTCAATGTTGCTTGATGTTCCTATATGCTGTAATCCCTGTCTTTATGATGTTAATGAAGCAGGATGGTCCCCGTTGTGTTGATAGGGCAGAACTCAAGGTGTAACATTGCACTGTGCCTTTAGGCAATCTCTTGGAATATAAAAGAAAAGGAAGCTAGCTGAGAATTGGGGATCTTATATCACTAAGAAGCCGTGCTGGGAGCAGAGTGCATCCTTGGAAAAGACCAGGGATCCCTGCACTTCAGTAGCTCCTAGCCTACGGGAAGACTGACAAAGACCTTCCTCCAAAACCAACAGAGAAAGTCTTCCTTGGAGCTAATGCCCTGAATTTGGACTTGTAGCCTACTAGATTGTGACAAAATAAATTTCTCTTTGTTAAAGTCATCCACGTGTGGTATTTCTGTTATAGCAGCACTATGACTATGACACGGCCCATCTTATTTCTTGTTCAGTTTATTTGCTTCCTCTTGTGTTTTCCCTTTGCAAGTTTAGCTAATGGTTTATCAATTTTGTTGATGTCTTCAAAGAACCAGATTTTGGTTTTGTTGTCTCAATAATTTTTCTATTCTCTATTTATTTCCACTCTAATTTTTATTATTTCCTTTCCTCTAGTGCCCAAGGGCTCTTTTGCTGCTTTCATCCTATTTGTTCAAGTAGTAGCGTTAATATTTTGATTTTGACCTTTTTTTCTTTAAGGATATTTGCATTTATTGCTATAGACTGATCTCTGACCACTGCTTTGCTGTGTTTGAAAGGTTCTGGTAGAATGTGTTTTCATTTTCATTTGCTTCTGTGAACTTCTCTTCTTTTTTCGAACACTTAAGAAATAAGATTCTGGACTTGGCAGTTTATAATTTTATTGAACATAAACATTTCCTATTCTCCATTTAGAAATCTACCTTAAAACATGCTATCTATGCAATATGATGCAAATATAGAAACTGTCATGACATGAAAAATAAATACAGCTATTTAAATACAAAAATGTTAAATACAAGTGACTTGTGTAGTATATTTTTTTTAAAAATAAGCTTGACATTTGAGTCAGTATACCAAGAGTGACGATACATCCTTACAGATGCCTGGAGACAGGTTTTGTGAGCATGTGCCTAGGAGCTATGCTGGCAGGGTCCTGGGGCAACATGCTGATCCAGCCTTGTTTTAAAATATCTCTCCATTTCCCAAGAGGAGGTACTGGGCACTTTGGGCCGTGGATTGTCCTACAGATCCTGGGTTGCATTCACCTCAGTGCTTTCTTCAGCTGGGATGTGGCAGTTAGGGCATTCACAGATCCACTGACATTCACTTTTCTTAGTCTTTACACAAAGTGGCCCTGCTAGCTTTAAAAGAAGACAGCACTGCTTACTCCTTCCCCAGCTGTCCGACTGACAGGGTCACTTACCTGCTCCCTGTCACATGACCTAGCTTTGCTGTTGCCACCAACAGCTTTGAATTTGGTGTGATAATCATAATCATGACTGCAGTGGGTGCCTCTGCTACCCACTAATTAGAACCAGCAAAAACATAGTTTTCAAAAGTGAACATCACAGATAGGGATGGAGCCCTCTAGCTGAAGTGTAAGCAGTACAGCTGGCCATAGGGTCAGGTGGATCCTGAA
The DNA here is from genome assembly GCA_028571685.1 of Heterohyrax brucei. NCBI lineage: Eukaryota > Metazoa > Chordata > Mammalia > Hyracoidea > Procaviidae > Heterohyrax > Heterohyrax brucei. Next base: position 137,324,259 of record CM053150.1, read on the forward strand.
CCATGTCACAGGTCAAGTATGCCCCAGGATGGCCATGCGTCCACACACAGCAAATGGTCAGGCAGCAGGACACAAGGCAGCTCTTTAAGGGGGCAGGTTTCAACTAGCTTCTCTTTTTGCCCAGAACAGAGGGTATGTTTTAATATTGCTCAATCCTGCCAGCAGTGGGCCCGTGTGAGACAGATGCTCGTAAAGGTAAGAGGGTGACATCCAAACCATGGTGGGAGGTTGCTAGGAGGACATAGAGGCAGCCCACTCCTCAGCTCAAGGGCACCTGGACAACCTCAGATTTAAAAAACACAAGCCAAACATGAAGCAAAGGCTCTTTCAAGTGCAGACATCTGCAGTCATTTTCCTCCATGTCTTATCTGGGCTTTCTAGAGTAAAACCAGTGAAATGTATACATAAATAACCAAACCCACTGCCACTGAGTCAGGTCCCACTCATAGCAACCCTAGAGGTCAGAGTAGAACTGCCCCATAGAGTTTGCAAGGAGCACCTGGCAGACATGAACTGTTACCCTTTTGGTTAGCAAATACAGCACTTAATGTATATATCAATACATATATGGAAAGATTTACTTCAAGGAAATGGCTCGCACAATTGTGGGAACCGTTAAATCCCAAATCCATAAGTCAGGTGGCAGGCTATTGGCTTACAGAGTTGCAGGAGTTGGCAAATCTAAAATGCGCAGGTCACGCAGCAGGCTGGAGACCTTCAGGTTTATAACCCAAGAATCTGTGGACTGGTGACCAGAAGAACAAAGGTCCTAGAGAGAGAGAACTTCGACACAACATCAGATTGTATACTGAAGGCTGGCCACACCCCAAGGAAATCTCTTTCAACTGACTGACTGACCACATCACATCATAGGTGACTGTATCATGTTACAATATGGAAGAACACCCAGTCCAGTATCTGTCACACCACTGAGAATCACAGCCCAGGCAAGCTACACATAACACTACTCATCACACTTCAGTATCTCCAGAGCTGTGAATAACCCTGGACCTGAGAACACTGCTCGCCCCTCCCACAGGGTCTGCACAGACCCCAACCACTCACCAGGCCTGACTCCCCTAGAGGACGATGCCTACCACAGATGCACCAGAGCCACGTGTGGCATGAGACCTGAGGAAGAGAGCAGTGAAAGCATCCACCTCCGAGAGCAGGAGAAAGAAAGAATATTAGGACAGAACTGAACAACAAATTCTGGAAGAACTGATTTGGTTCAACTGTAATTTTCAAGTTATAACAAAATTTCCCACAAAACTTGACAATCAGTGAAATATTTTCCTCATTTTTCATGCGGCACTTTCATACAATCCTAGTTTCAGTAACATATTTTGTTATGATGTGCTTTCTTTAGTACCTCAAAATAATAACATAATCATTTGAAAAACCTACCAAAGAAAAAAACTGATGCCAAGACCGAAACAGGGTTTCACAGCAGCTGAGTACACTGGCGACCACCAGAGGCAGTCACTTACCCACCAGTCCCAGTGTAGAAAACGGCCCACAAACAAACCAGAAGGAGGGAAGGGAAACACATCAGAATGCCCAGAAAAACAAACATGTCAGGAGTCAGGAGCCCAGCCAGTGCCCTGCAGCTACAGCCAGTTACATCTCTGTTTCCACTTTCTACAGCAGCAGTTTCAGTTGGGAAAGAATACACCATTGCTGTCCCTGACATTAAAAATGAACTGTCCAGCCGAAATGGGGCAAATGCTCAAGGGAGGAGTGCCCCTCAGCAAAAGTCACCGCATTCCCTGCTGGTCCAAGCAGCCATCATGCAACTCCAACCCCAACTCCATAGGGACCACTCATGCCAAGACCCAGTCAGCACACCTGCTCAGCAGCAATGGGTGGTTAGCACTGAAAAAGCAATCCTGTGACTTGGCTCAAGAGACATTCCAGTACTATCCATGTGTTCTTAAACATTCAAGCTGTAACATGCATGTGATGACTCCAACTTTCTGTATTAACAGTATGGTGGTACGAGGACCAAATCTTTGGTCTCAGTAATGAGGCTTTTTGCATTAGAGAATCAGACATGAGCCCGGCTGAAAATGAAGTACCATCCAGAATGGCTTCACAGCACTTTTGCAGAAGCTTCTTGTTTTAAGAATGTGAAAGGTATTCCTGGGAAACAGTACACTTCTGGGCTCAAGTCAGTACATTCCTTCTTCTGGAAGATATTTCTGGTGCTATTCGCTCCATTCTATGAGAGGCAGCCACACTTTAACAAGGTTAAACAAAAACATTCACAGCCGAAAGTCACCCAACAACAGAAAACAGGTCTATCATTAGCCTCCACATCCTAAGTATGAGTTCCAAAGACACTGCAGGAAAAAAGTTAGACTTTGTGCAGAACAAGTGTGTAATCTTCATTTACCTTGAATATGGGTGGTGCAGCAGCAGTAGCAGTATCCTTGGCATGCATAGCCTTCAAGCAGTAGCTGACAATCTTGCCATCCAGTGTGTATTGGTGAGGAATACTCTTGAGGTCAAAGCCCAGCACAGACACTGGAAGGCAAGGCAGGACTTCGATGTAGGAATGATAGTTCTTTGGCCAGGGCTTTCATCCTGCAGACAAGGGGAAAGAGTGACCATGATGGAGCACCCCTTGGCAGTCATGGCTACACGGTACCACTGTCCCTTTGTTAATGCAGAAGCCAGCACCCTATCATCTTCAGTAGAAAGATCAAGCAACTTCTGATAAAGTGCTTCACTGTAAGTTCCATCTATTTGTAATATTTTTCTCCGTTCAAGAAACTCCTTCAGGTACTGTTCAACTTGGCTGTACAGAGGGTAGAGGCCCTCAGTGTCCAGTATATCCAACATCTGCACCTGGATCATTTTGTACTGAGCCAGTACTGAAGACAGCCTTAAAGTAACACCAAGTAACCTAGGGTGCTTTTTCCTTGACAGTGCGGCTGCCTGCTAAAGGGGCTGGCTTCACAGGCTTGAGGGCCTTGCATGGTGGGCACAGCTTTCTAGGTGCCTGACCAACTCTTACCAGCACCACTCAGTAGCACTCGTGTGAGGATATATACCAGCTCCCAGATGACAGCACCCATGCAGTGTGGCCAAATGGCTAGGCCATTATGGAAGGGAAAAAGAAAAGCTTCAGGTGGTGTGCAAGCTCATTCCAGTCAGCAACTGAGTTCCACACTTCCTTACCACCATAGATCAATTCACTATTCTTGAATATTTTTAAGTTGTTCTGTGCCTCCTGTAAGAAACTTTTGAAGGCAAAGTGCATTCTTCATTTCCTGAGTTGCAATCAAGGGGACGGTATTTACTTCTCTGCTTCCACATTCCAGTTGTTACCTTGAGGTGCTGATAAATGCAGTAATGGCATACCTTATGCTTTATCTCATGTGCGACATCACTGCAGAAAGGAATAAATCCACATTTTAGCTTAATCTCTACACACAGAATAGGCTGGTGCTCCATAAAGTGATAGGTCTGAAGTCTGGTCAAGTTAGGAAGGCACACAGCATAACCACCAAGAGTGTCCAGGTTCTTGTCACAGTGAGATTCTGATCTTTCAGCCTGTATCTTTAAACAAGTCTGTTTCACAAAATCTAAAGGTAGCTGAACAACTTCCCCAGAGTGCACCTCATTTTCCCCAAAGAATTCCTTCATGACACTTTTGCTTAAGCCCACTATGTTCTGTAGGTGCTGAAATATTTCTTCTGAAGCCTTATGCCTACTTGGATGAAACTTCAGAAAACTCAGTACCACACAACACTTAGTGTAGAGGGCAACAGTTTGCCCATTGTGTCAAAAGGCCAGGGCAGCCTGGAATGCCTTTGCTTTGTACCAGAAATAGGACTGCTTGCCTAGGCCTGTCCTGAGTGTCCAGATGCAATCCCTGTGCATGGGCCACTACCAACCGCTTGTTGCCTTTGCCGTGATACCCACAACATTCTCGTCCATCTTTCCCTCGTCCAGCCCCCAGCACAGCTCTAGGGCCTTCTGGGATGCTGGGACACGAGCTTGCAACTTCTGGGTCTCGCTGGGCAGCAGCAGCCGTGATCAGGACAACTTTTTTCATTTCATCCTTGACTTCGATAACTCAGTAGTTTTTGAGCAATGCGTTGCTCAGTTTCCACATATTTGATTTTTTTCATTTCTTTTTCTGTTATTGACTTACACTTTTATGACTATGTTCCAAAAGCTGCTTTGTAGTATGTTGATGTTTTAAATTCTGTTAAGGTCTGCTTTGAGGCCTGGTATATGCACTATTCTGGAGAATACTCCGTGTGCATTGGAAAGTATACTTGGCCGTTGTCGGGTAGAGTGTTCTGTATACACCTATGAGATCAAGTTGGCTGATTTGGGCATTTAGGTGTTTTGTGTGATTACTGAGTTTCTTTCTACATGTTCTGTCTTTCACCAAAAGTGTTGTGTGCAAGTCTCCTACTATTACCATGGAGCTATTTTTCTTTTTATGTATTTTGGAGCCCTGCCACAGGATGTGCAAATATGTATTATGCTTATATACCCCTTTTGTATTGATATTTAAATTACATAGCACCCTTACTTATATTTTCTGGTGGATTTTGCTTTAAAGTCTATTTTGTCAGATATTAATATGGCCACTTTTGCACTTTCTTTTGAGGTTTTCTGTCCTTTATTTTAAACATTTTATTGTGTTTTAAGTGAATGTTTACAATCCCAATCAATTCACCATATAAAACTCCTCCCACACACCATTATGCAACTACTCCATGCCTGCCCCTCCACCTCTTCTAAATGAGAGCACACCCCTTCTTTATACCCTTAAATAACCAAATCCATTCACCCAGGTCCTGTCGTCCTCTACCCTTTCATCTCTGCACAAGAGCTGCTCAGATGGCCTCATGTACATATGTAAGCCAAGAGGTATAGTCTTCACCAGCATCACTGCATCTCTTATAGTCCAGTCCAATCTCTGAAGAGTTGGCTTCAGTACTGGTTTCAGCTCTGGCTAACAGAGATGCCGGGAGCCATGTCTTCAGGGGAATCTCCAGTCTGATAGATGAAAAAATGTGGTCTTTTAATAATAGACTTTTAGTTCTTCTAGACTTAGACTTGCAAGTATTTAAATAGTCTTCTAATTTCTCCTGCTTCACCAGTTCATTCGTTGTGGCCCGGCATCATCTAATTCTTCTCGTCTCATGCTGATGTAGTCTCTGGATCACACAGCACCTTTGCTCTGCTAGGCTCATATTTTCCTCATGTCTTTCACGCCCTTCACTCTCCTCTGCTTCAGGTGGATTCGGACCAATTGATGCTAGTAAAATGGCAGCTTGCTGGCTTTTAAGACCCCAGATGGCACTAACCAAACTGGTATGCAAAACTATTTCTTTAAAAAGAAAAGAACCTTTGTCATGCCAATTAGCCTAGATGTCCCTTGAAACCATGGTCCTCAGGCCCCTGTCCCTGCTACTCTGTCCTTCAAAATGTTGAGTTGTATTTAGAAAATATTTTAGCTTTTGGTGTAGTCCAGTTGTGCTCACCTCTCGTCTACTGCATGCTGGGGGAACATAACTGAATCCATGATAGATGTCTTCGTCGGTGAAGTGCCTGTTCATATTCTTTGTCCAGTTTTTAATAGGGTTATTTGTCTTTTTCTTGTTGAGGTGTTGCAGTACTACATAAGTTATGGAGATTAGATACTGATCAGATCCTTCGTTGCCAAAAATTCTTTCCCAGTCTGTAGGTAGTTGTTTTCCTCTTATGGTGAAGTCTCTAGATGAGCATAAGTGTTTGAGTTTTTACAATTCCCGGTTATGTATTTTCTCCTCTGGTGTTTTTGCAATGTTAGTAATATTTTGTATTCTGTTTATGACATGTACTGGGGCTCCCAGCATTGTATCAATACTTGCTTCCATGGTCTTTATCATTCGAGATTTTACATTTAGTTCTCTGAACCATTTTGAGTTAGTTTCAGTGCATGATGTGACATATGAGTCCTGTTTCATTTTTTTGCATATGGATATCCAATTTTACCAACAGCATTTGTTGAAGAGACTGTTTTTACCCCAGTTCATGGACTTCATGCCTTTGTCAAACATCACCTGCTCACAGGTGGATGGTGTTATATCTGGATTCAATTGTGTTCCATTGTTCTATGCATTTATTTTTGTACCAGGCTGTTTTGACTACCATTGCAGTATAATAGGTTCCAATATCAGGTAATGTGAGGCACTCCCACCTTGTTCTTCTTCAGTAATGCTTTACTTATCCAGGGTTTCTTCCCTTTTCATATGAAGTTGATGATTTGTTTCTCATCTCATTTTAAAAAATGACATTGTAATCTACATATACAATGCAATCCAAATACAAATTCCAATGTCATTCTTTAATGAGATGAAGAATTGTTCAGAAAGTGAAGAAATAAGATAAGTAAGACACTACAGAAGAAAAGGAACACAGTAGGAGGCCTTACACTACCTGACCTTGGAACCTGTTACACTGCCACAGTAGTGAAAACAGCCTGATACTTGTACGAAAACAGACATATAGACCAATGGAAGAGAATGGAAAATCCAGAAGTATCACCATTCTCCTATGAACAGTTGATATTGAACAAAGTCCCAAAGGTTGTAAATTAGGGTAAAAACAGTCTCTTTAAAAACTGGTGTTGGTAAAATTGGATATCTAACCGCAAAAAAACTGAAACAAAATCTGTATCTCACACCTTACACAAAAACTAAATCACAATGGATCAAAGACCTAAATATCAAATCTAAAATGATAAACATTATGGAAATAAAATTTGAGACAACAATGGAAGTTCTAATACATGGCTTAACCAGACTACAAAATCTTATCAATAATGCATGATCAACAGAAGCCAGATAAATGGGAACTACTAAAAATCAAACACTTCTGCTTATACAAAGACTTTATCAAGAGACTTAAAAGACTGCCTACATAATGGGAAAAATACATTTCACAACTATGGATCAATGTCTAATTTCCATAATCTACAAGTTTCTGCAAAACATCAACAAGAAAAATCCAAATAATCCAATTAAACAACAGGCAAAGGACATGTACAGACACTTCACCAAAGAAGACATCCAGGGAGCCAAAAGACACATGAGAAAATGCTCACAATCATTAGCTATTAGAGAAATCCAAATCAAAACTACAGTCTCACCTCAAGGACGTTGGAAATAATTCCCAAAATATAAAACATGCTGAAAAGAGTGGGGGTGGAGTCAAGATGGCAGACTAAACACACATCTCCCTAAATCCCTCTGGAAACCAAGACCTGAATTGATAATTAAACAGAGCCTTCTGGATACCTAGTAAGCCCTAGGACACGGCATAGGGCTGTTAACTTGGACATCATACTACTAAATGGAAAGTCTCCTCTAGCAAGCTCTTTGATCTGATGGAACACCAGTACTCTGAAATCCAACAGATCAAGAACAAAATCAAAGACAGGGAAACTTCAATTCTAAGCCAAGAAAACAGAATGGAACAAATGGAAAAGAGAATTTCTGATTTGGAAGACAAAGCTATTGACTCCAGCATCTATGAGGAGAAATCAGAAAAAAGAAACAAGAAAAATGGAGAAGGATTAAGAAGCATGGGGGCCTCTATTAAGAAAAACAATCTATGATAAACTGGAATTCCTGAACAGGGTGAGACACCTGAGAACACAGAGAATATCGTTACTGAGCTGCTGACAGAAAACTTCCCAGAAATTATGAAAGAAGAGAATATAGATATCCAAGATACATATTGAACACCACTCAATACAGATATCAACAGAAAAACTCCAAGACATATTATAATCAAGCTTAATAAAATAAAACCTAAGTAGCAACTCTTAAAGGCAGCCAGACTCAAAGCAAAGCTAACATTCACAGGGAAACCCTCTAGGCTTTTGTCAGATTTGTCAGCAGAAACAACATTGGCACAGAGACAGTGACATGACACATTCAAAACCTTGAGGGAAAAGAACTTCTAAACAAGAATTATATATCCTGAAAAACTATCTTTCAAATATGAAAATGAAATTAAGACATTCCCAGATAGACAGAAACTCAGAGATTTTGTAAAAACCAAACCAAACCTACAAGAAATACTGAAAGGATCTCTTGGCTTAGAAGAACAAAACCACTAACTTTATATCTTAGAAGCAAATACAGGACACATCAGCCTGAAACCTAATCAGTCAGGAAAGGCTCCAAACTCAATCAAAGATATAATAGTGAAAGAAATGACTCAGCGATCATATCACGAAAACTATGATGTCATCATATTAAAAAGTGTGATGTACTACAGTTGTTATACTCCTTCCAGATGGAGAGGAAGTTGATAAGAACGGTAGTAACTGAAATTGGGTTTATACATAGTTTATTAGGGGCGGCCATAAAGCACAATACCGATGCAATATATCAAATCAAGAAACGTAACACAGGAGTCTCAACAACCAGAAAACCAACACTGAAAAAGGTGAAAAATCAACTCATAAAGAAGAATGTCCCAGAACAGAATAGTAGGAACAACAGAGAAAATATCAACACAAAAATATCACAATGGTGGCACTGAACACATAATCTATCAATAATTACATTGAATGTGAATGGACAGAAAACTCCAGTAAAGAGACATCGAGTGACACCTTGGATCAAAAGACATAACCCATCCATATGCTGCCTAGAGACTTAAAGATAGGAACAAACAATGCACAAAGAGGAGCAGGTGTGGCAATTCTAATCTCAGATAAAATAGATTTTAACATAAAATCCACCATTGTGGACAAGGATGGACACTATTTCTGAAAGGTTCAATACACAAGCAGGGCTAAATAATATTAAATATTCATGCACCTAATCGGCTCCAACTCGATGGCACTTGGCTGGCTGGCTAATATTAAAGCACCTAAATACATCAAAGAAACACTGACTACACTCAAAAATGAGATAGATCACTCCACAATAATAGTTGCAGACTTCAACATTCCACTCTCAATATTGGACAGATCATCTAGAAAGAAGCTCAGGAAAGACACAGAAGATCTTATTGCCACAATTAACCAACTAGACCTCATCGACATATACAGAACTTTCTATCCATCTGTGCACAACTACATCTTCTTCTACAGTGCACATGGAACACTCTCCAGAGTAGACCATGTATTAGCGCATAAAGCAATTTTCAACAAAATCCATACCACTGAATTAATGGAAAGCATCTTCTCAGATCATAAAGCTGTAACAGTTGAAATCAACAGCAGAAAAACCATTGTTATAGAAAGTGGAAGTGGAACTCATGGAAACTGAACAATATCTTGCTCAAAAAATCATGGGTTATAGACTAAATCAAGGATGAAATAAGAAACCTATGGATTCCAATGAGAATGAAAACACACTCTACCAGAACCTACAGGATACATCCAAAGCAGTGCTCAGAAGCCAGCTGATCTCCATAAATGCACACACCAGGAAGGAAGAAACCAAATCAAATACCTAACACTACAGCTTGAACAAGTAGAGAGAGAAAAACAGAGGAACCCCTCAGGCATCAGAAGAAAACAGATGACAGAGATTACAGCAGAACTAAATGAATCAGAGAATAGAAGAACAATTGAAGAACTTGAAAAGACCAAAAGCTGGTTTTTGGAAAAGATTAACAAAATTGACAAACTGTTGGCTAAACTTACTGAAGAAAAGCAGGAAAGAAAACAAATAACCCAAATTTTTAGAAATGGGAGTGGAGTTGCCACAACAGATCCAACAGAAATAAAAAATAGCATAAGAGAATACTATGAAAGTCTGTACTTTAACAAATTTGAAAACCTAGAGGAAATCGACAAATTCCTTGATTTATATCACCTACCCAAATTATCACAAGATGGAAGCAGAACAACTTAATAAACCCATCACAAAGGAAGAGATTGAAAAAGTCATAAAAAAAAAAACCTACCAACCAAAAAAAAGTGTGGGCCCAGAAGGATTCACTGCAGAATTCTACCAAGCTTTTAGAGAAGAGTTATTGCCAATACTACTAAGACTATTTCACGGTATAGAAAGGGATAGAATACTCCCAAACTCATTCTATGAAGCCAGCATAACTCTGGTACCAAAGCCAGGGAAAGACCCAACAAAAAAGGGGAAGTACAGACCAATATCACTCATGAATCTAGATGCAAAAATCTTCAACAAAATTCTTGGCAGCAGAATACAACATATCAAAAAAATTATCCATCATGACCAAGTTGGATTCATACCAGGGATGCAAGGCTGGTTCAACATCTGAAAAACAATTAATGTGATCAACCACGTAAATAACATGAAAGACAAGAATCACCTGATTTTGTCAATGGATGCCAAAAAGGCATTTGATAAAGTACAACATCCATTCATGCTAAAAACTGTCAGCAAAATAGGAATAGAGGGCAAATTCCTCAATTCAATAAAGGCTATTTCTACAAAGCCAAGTGCCTACATCATCCTCAGTGGAGAGAGACTGAAACAATTTCCCTTGAGAACTGGAACTAGACAAGGATGCCCACTCTCACCTCTCCTATTCAACGTTGTACTACAAGTTCTAGCCAGAGCAATTAAACAAGACCAAGAAACAAAGGGCATCTGCATCAGCAAAGATGAAGTAAAAATCTCTCTATTTGCAGATGATAGGATTGTATACACAGAGAATCCGAGAGTCCATAAGTAAACTACTCAAACTGATAGAAGAATTCAGCAAAGTCTCAGGATACAAGATAAACATAAGTAAATCAGTAGGATTCCTTTATACCAACAAAGAGATTGTTAATGAAAAAATCACCAAATCAATACCATTTATGATAGCCCCTAAGGAGATAAAGTACCTAGGAATAAATCTAACCAGAGAAATAACAGACCTTTACAAAGGGAACTACAAGTCCTTACTACAAGAAACTAAGAGAGACTTACATAAATGGAGAAACCTACCCTGCTCATGGATAGGAAGACTTAACACTGTGAAAATGTCTATTTTACCCAAAGCAATCTACTTATACTGCAATCCCAACACAAATTCCTGTGACTTTTTTTAATGAGATGGAGAAAGAAACCACCAACTTTGTTTGGAAAGCAAAGAAGCCCTGGATAAGTAAAGCACTACTGAAGAAGAACACACTGGGAGGCCTCTCACTACCTGACTTTAGAACCTATTACACTGCCACAGTAGTCAAGATAGCCTGGTATTGGTACAAAAAGAGACAAATCAATATAACAGAATTGAGACCCCAGTGATGACACCATCTTCCTATGAACAGTTGATATTTGACAAAGGCCCTAAGACATTAACCTGGGGTAAAAACAATCTCTTCAACAAATGGTGCTGGAAAAATTGGATATCCCTCTGCAAAAAGCTGAAACAAGACCCATATCTTACACCTTATACAAAAATGAACTCAAATTGTATAAAAGACCTATACATCAAATCTAAAATGATACAAAACTCATCCAAGAAAAAGTAGGAACAATGGAAGCTTTAATACACAATGTAGACAGATTTCAAAATCTGTCAAACAAACCACAAACAATAGAAAATAGATAAATGGGAATTACTAGGAATCAAACACTTTCGCTAATCCAAAGACTTTATTAATAGAATTAAAAGGCCACCTACAGAATGGGAAAAAATATTTGGCAACTATACGTCAGATCGATGCCTGATCTCCATAATCTATAAGGTACCACAAAATATCAATAAGAAAAAGGTAAATCATCCAATTATGCACTGGGCAAAGGAGATGGACAGACACTTCTCTAAAGAAGAGACCCAGGCAGCCAAAAAAACACATGCGGACACGCTCTCAATCATTAGTTATTAAATTCAAATCAAAACTATGATGAGACACCATCTCACCCCAACAATGTTGGCCATGATCCAAAAAATGCAAAACAACAAATGCTGGAGAGGCTGTGGAGACATTGGAACTCTCCTACAGTGCTGGTGGGATTGCAATATGGTGTAGCCTCTTTGGAAAGCAATCTGGCACTTCCTTAAAAAGCTGGAAATACATATACCATTTGACCCAGTAATTCTACTGCTTGGAATATATCCTACAGAATCAAGGCCATTCACACCAACTGATACATGCACACAAATGTTTATTGCAGCACAGTTCACAACAGCAAAAAGTTGGAATCAACCCAGAGGTCCAACAACAGAGGAATGGCTAGGTAAGCTATGATATATATGATGATTTTAGGAAACATTCTTATAATCTGGTTTCAATGGGAGAGCATTATGTTGAATGAAAGTAGTCAGCAACAAAAGGACAATTTTTTTTTTAATTTTTATTTAACATAACTGAGTGAAAATGTACATTCACATATAAATTTACATGCTCCCCTATATGCAGCTTCCGCTGCTCTCCCTGTCCGGTGACAGCACACCATTCCTCTCTGCTCCATACATATCTCATCCTTCCAACAGTCTCCTTTCCCCTCTTGTCCATCCACTCCCCTTCCTCCAGCCAGAGGTCAGCAAGATGATATCCTATAGCTGTATAGAGCCATAAAGTGCTTTCAATATATGGTCACTCTGCCTTGCTGAGAAAAGGACAAATATTGTATGAGATCTCTATTATAAGAACTTAAAAACAGACTCATGCATAGAAGACTCTTTGATAGCTGCAAGAGTGGGGAGAGAGGAAGGGGGAAGAAGGGAGGGGTAAGCCATATTCCAGGGAAACTCCCTCTACAGTGGAGCAGGGAGGTGATCGTATAAAGGGATTTACAGTCCCACCCCAATCCTTTAACATATAGCATAGGAAAACCACAAAACAGAGGACAGTCACAAGATACTGGGAATCATGGCCCAGTCACATGGCTACACGCATTTTGGGGGGGGTCACATTCAATCCATGATATCATGTGATCCAGCAATCCCACTATATCCTACAGAAATAAGGGCTGTCACATGAACAGATATGTGCACATGAATGTTTACTGCAGCACTGTCCACAACAGCAAAAAGATGGAATCAATCTAGGTGTCTATCAACAGATGAATGGATAAAGAAACTATGGTATACATACATAATGGAGCACTGTGCAATGACGAAAAACAAGGATTTTAGGAAGCATCTCATAACCTGGTATCAACTGAAAGACATTATGCTCAGTGAAATTAGTCAGATGCCAAAAAATAAGTATTGTATGAGACCACTACTATAAGAACTTATGCACAGAAGAAAAGACTCTTTGATGGCTATAAGGGTGGGGAAGGAGGGAGTATGTTAGTCATAGATTAGATAGTCAATAGGCTTTCAACAGGTGAAGAGTGTGACAGCACTCAGTAGAAGGCAGGTAAGCATGAATGGACTACACCAGAGGCTAAAAAGTTTTCTAAATTCACAAGAATAGAGTAGCAGGAACGGAGATCTGGAGATCATGTTTTCAGGGGACACTGAGGTCAGCTGGCATAAGTAGCCTTTGATAAGAGAGTCTCTGCACCCAATACTGGTGAGTGGTGTCTGGGGTCTTAGAAACTAGCAAACTGCAATCTGATGAACATCAACTGGTCCCAATCCACCTGGAATAGATAACAACCAAGAACATCAGTGACACGAGGGAAAAGGAGCCCAGGAGACAGAAGGACCCATATCACTGGGAGACTACGTCAGCAAGAGACCAGAAGAACCAAATGGTGCCTGGCCACCACCAAAGACAGCCACGATAGGGGACACAATGTAGAGACCCTGATGTAACATGAGAAAAAGAGATGTGCAGATCAAATACTCTACTAAAAGACTAGAACTGACGGTCTGACAACCTAGAGGGTCCCCTGGGGACACAGCCCCTAGACTTGCTGCTGCCCCCAACCTGAAACCTGAGGTTAACACTGCGAACTAAGAATGGACTGGACTCAGGGACACAGAGTCAGCATGTGGTATATGTACTTTATAGTTTTACACATTTATAGAAGTCTGTCCTACTGGTTTGTTTCTAGATGGGAGAGGAGAGTGTGGAGACGAGGGGACAGGTGTCCACTGAGAGGATGCTAGTAGTAAAGAATAAAAAGGAGTGTGCTGTCATAGGGTAGGCAGAGCAAATAGAGTTGCAGAAAGGAGGGTATGCAAAATCGACTTGGATTGTGTACTTTCACTTAATCATAATTTTTAAAAAAGGAAAGAAAAAAATGACATTGGAATTTGTATCGGGATTGCATTGTATCTATAGATGGCTTTTGGATAAACAGACATTTCTTTGATGCTAAGTGTTTGTATCCATAGGCAAGGTAGGTTTCTCTACTTATGCAGGTCTCTTAGTTTCTTACAGCAGTTTTGTAATTCTCTCTGTATAGGCCTCTTCTCCATTTAGATTTATTCCAAGGTATTTTATCTTCTTGGGGGCTATTGTGAACAGTATTGATTTGATGATTTCCTCTTTGATGGTCTCTTTGTTGATGTAAAGGAAACCAATTGATTTATTTATGTTTATCTTATATCCTGATACTCTGCAAACTCTCCTATTAGTTCCAGTATTTTGTGTGTGTGTGTATTCTTTAGGCTCTTCTGTGTATAAGATCACATCATCTGCAAACAGATATTTTTACTTCCTTGTTACTTGGCTTGGCTGTTACCAGTGTGTATGCCCTTTATTTCTCTACCTTATCTGGTTGCTCTAGCTGGAACCTCCAGCACAATGTTGAATAAAAGTGGTGACAATAAGCATCCTTGTCTGGTTCATGTTCTGAAGGGGAATGCTTTCAGTCCCTCTCCATTTGGTATGATGTTGGCTGTCGGCTTTGCATAACACCAAAACCAAACCCACTGCCATTGAGTCCATTCCAAATTAGAAAAACCTTATAGAGTAGAACTGCCACATAGAGTTTCCAAGGAATGCCTGGCAGATTTGAACTGCTAACCTTTTGGTTAGCAGCCATAGCACTAACCACTACACCACCCTTATTATGCTTAGTAATTTCCCTTCTCTACCTACTGTTGAGAGTTTTTATCATGAATGGGTGTTGGACTTTGTCAAACATCCTCTCTGCATCAGTTGATAAAATCAAGTGATTCTTACATTTATGTGGTTCACAACACTGTTTTTCCAATGTTCAATTATCATTTATTTAGGGTCTTTGTTGTAAGAGGGACCACAGGAAACATCTGCCTACTCCACCACCTTGGCCCTACCTTGTCTTTTTGTTTGTTTGTTTACTTTATATATACATTGCCAGCCTTTGACTTTTAGTCTGTTTATATCTCACAGTCTAACAGTATGTATCTCTTGTAGGAAGCATAAAGACAGATTGTTCTTTCTGTTCATTCTGCCATTCTCTATCTCTTTGCTGCTGTATTTAGCTGATTTACATTCAGCATAATTATTAATAGGTATGAGTTTACTGCTGTCATTTTGATGTCTCTGTGTGGGTGTGTGGTCTTTGTTTATTCCACATAGTTTTCTAGTCTTGGATTGTTATCTGATGTTATTTTCTAACTGGCAGGTTCCTTTTACTATTTATTTTAAATGTCACATGGTTTTTGTAAATTCCTAAACTTCTGTTTATCTGGAAATATCCTAATTTCACCATCTTGCTGGCACAGTGGTTAAGTGCTATGGCTGCTAACCAAAAGGTCAGCAGTTTCAATCTACTGGGTACTCTTTGGGAACTCTATGGGGCAGTTCCACTCTGTCCTTTAGGGTTGCTATGAGTGGGAAGCAACTTGTTGACAATGATTTCTGCTTTTATCTGACAAATTGTGGATATGAGGGCTGCCAATTACGTTTGTGAACTCATCCTAGAAAAAGTGCTGCATACTTCAGTGCTGAATATCACTACAGTCACCTTCGAAGTACTCCCTTGGGAAGCTATGCACTGATGACAGCACCTAGTCTACCCTTCAAGGCAATTTTGGAACTCTTTTTCTGCAATGGCCATCAGAGCTGTCATTCTATTACCCTTGATGTCCTGAACATCATCAAAATATCTTCTTTTAATTATTTCCTTTATCTTCAGGTAAAGAAAAAAGTCACTGGTGGCCATATCAGGTGAGGAGGGAGGGTGATGCAATACAGTTGTTTGTTTACTGGCTAAAAACTCCCTCACAAACTACAATTAAGTTTGCAAACTTATCACTGTGCCACAATGCAGTGGCCATTCCAGAGAGTTCCAAAACTGCCTTGGAGGATGGTCTGGACACTGGCATCAGTGCATAATTTCCCAAGGGGGAGTACTTTAAAAGTGACTGTTGTAATATTCAACAGTGAGGTATGCAGCACTTACAATAATTAAGTTCGTGGACTTGTCAGACCTTGTATGTCATTGCCTTCTTGCCTGCATAGTTTCTGCTGAGTAGTCTGACCTTAGTCTTACTGACTCTCCTTTACAGATAATGCTTTGTTTTCCCCTAGCTGCTCTTAAAATTCTGTCTTTGGTTTTGACAAGTTTGATTATGTCTTGGTGACTTTCTTTTGTGATCTACGGTTTGTGGAATTTGATAAGCTACTTGGATAGATACTGTCTCATTTTGTATCAAGGACATTTCCTGCCTGCAAATCTTCAAGAAGTTTCTCTGAGTTCTGTTATCACCCCTGTTCTGGTACTCCAGTCACTTGTAGATGATTCCTTTGGGTATCAAGTCCTACATAATCTTTAGAGCTTCTTCAGTTTTTCAACATTGTTGTCTGATTTTTCCTCAAGTAAATCGGTGTCAAGTGCCTTACATTCACTCTGACTTCCATTGCCTCTCTTCTACTCCTATGACTTTCTACTGAGTTGTCTGACATTTTATTGCTAACCTTTTGGATTTCTATTTGCTATCTCTCTATGAATTTTAGCAGCTTGTTAAATTTGTTGCTTTGCTCTTGAATAGGTTTTGTAAATTCTGCTATTGCTTTGTCTTTATGTTCCTTGGCTTGGTCTGAGTTTTGCCTGATCTCTTGAAGAGCTCTGTATGTTAATTTTTTAAATTCTACCTCTGGTAATTCCAAGACCTTCTCTTCCTTCAGGAAGTTTCCTGGTTCTTTGTTTTGGTCACTTGCTGGAGCCAACATGGTCTGCCTCTTTATGTGATTTGATATTGATGGTCTCCCAGCCATCAATACGTTGTGTTTATGTTTGCTTGTCATGCCCTAGGTTCTTGTTTTGATATGTCCAAATAGGCTGGAGGTGATTATTGGTGTCTTTGGAGATCTCGTCTTGTTACCACATGGTTAGAGCTGCTACTAGGTATGTGATCCCATGAGTCCATTTACTTTTATGTGGATTAGTCAAGTGTCCAGGTACTCAATAACCAAGTCATCTACAGTTCTAGATGGGCAGTTCAACTTAGGGATGACTGGAGCAAGTGCAGGTATCTGGCTGCAGTAGGCAGTTATGGGCTAAGAAAGTTAGGAGGCTGAAAGCTGCACCACAGTAGCTAGGTGGAAAGTGTGTCCCTGTCCACTACAGCAGGCAGGCTAGTGGGATTTTCCAGCCAGACTTCGGGCATAAAATCAAGTTGGCCATAATGACTAGAGTACCACTTATTCTCAAACCCCTATCACGGGTGGCTATGTCTAGTATGTGAAGCTGCCAATCTTCAGTGCCCTTGACGTGGTTGGTTAAGGACCCTGCTTAATGGACAGGGTGGCATCAAATGTCACAAATCTACCACTCTTCTTTAGCTACTGCGGAAAATTGGCTTCACATATATACCCTGTTGTACTATGCCAATGAAGATCTACACTATTTAATCAGCCCACACAGATCTAGGCAAGAGTGAAAGGCATTCAAAGTCTGTACACTCTTTATGTCTGTGACTAGGCAAAGGGTCAGTGCCTGCCCTGAGTTCTCGGCTTATGAGAACTGGTGGTTTCCTGTTTTTCATTTGTTCATTTATTTGTTCCCTCGCCAAAGCCATGAGACTGGCTCTGCGCAAGTGGTTTTACTTCCAGCCCAGAGGGTGCAGCAACCACTGAATACTGACAGACATCATGGAAGCAGAGGAGGAAGGGATAAGTAAGGAGAAGAGAGGTAGTATCCTGTTGTGGGACAGCTATTTTGATCCTGTGCAGTAGGTTAGATGCTTGCACTTAACTTTCACAGATCCAGTGCCATGTCCCCTGGCTATGGAGGCTGGTACAGACTCTCCACCACTCAGTTTTTCCTAATGTGATAAAAATGTGCCCTGAGTGTTCCTGATTGCCTCAACCTGAGTGCACCAAACAGTCCAGCCTGCAGGGTGCTGGCTAGGTCAGGTCTGGCACTTCTTTGCTTCTGAACTGTCTCTCCATCCCCTGACAATCAGTCTTACTCCTCAACTTTATCTCTGATGTTCACGGATCCTAGATCATAATATATAATCAATTCACTTTTCCAAGGAGTCTTTGTGTAAGAGGGACCACAGGAAGTGTCTGACTATTGCACCATTCTGACTTTGCCTTCATTGTGGTTCTGATTTACATGGTAGAAATGGCATGGGTGGCAGTGTCTGACTTACAATCCTACAAGGGGCAAGGAGAACCAAGATCAATACTGCAAGGCTGACTCACATGAGGTGGATGCCAGACAAACTTCTCTCTAAGCCACGCTGACTACTTTTGACACCAACCATCCCTCACAGCACTCTCTACTTGTCTGCCAGGTCTGGTTGTTCATTGCAATGGCCACATGAAACTCACAGACCATAATCACAATTATAGGCTTAAGTAGGGAAGTAACAGTTACAATTCAGGCTCAAGAACACTCAGAAAACAGTCCTTCAATCAGGAAACCTTCTTCCCAGCTGTGCTTGTAGGCATGTCTTTCCCTGGCCCCAGTCCTCTCCCCAAAGGCACTCGTCTTTCTCTCAATGTGGACCAGAAAGCCCTACATGGCATCTCCTCCTGTTAGGTCTTTCCTGCCACCACTTCTAACCATCTTCAGGGTTCCAGCTCGCTCTTGCTCATTCTCTCCTGCTTTCAAGAGTTTCTCAACTCAAGGATCCTGGATCTAAAGGATGTTTTCTGCTCCTGGCTGTTCTTCTTTGGTGCTGGTAGGATCTTCCGCTCTCCTCTGGAACTGGCTCGCTTTTAAGGTAACATTGACCAATTCTCTTGGTGGGCCATGATTATCTTACTTGCATAGCCCTGCTCAATCACATGGGTAGGAGTTATACAACCACATTATTTAATTTCTTCCTAGTTTATCCTGACATTTTTCCTCTCAGTAACATATAAAAGGTATGAAAAATTATTTTATAACAAATACTTACTGTTTGTTGTTGCTGTTAGGTACTATTGAGTGGTTCCAACTCATAGTGACCCTATGTAAAACAGAATGAAAC
This sequence comes from Heterohyrax brucei, assembly GCA_028571685.1. Taxonomy (NCBI): domain Eukaryota; kingdom Metazoa; phylum Chordata; class Mammalia; order Hyracoidea; family Procaviidae; genus Heterohyrax; species Heterohyrax brucei. Next base: position 137,343,519 of record CM053150.1, read on the forward strand.
ATATCCTAGTCCTGCGCCATCCTCACAATCATTGCTACATTTGAGCCCATTGTTGCAACCACCGTGTCAATCTCATTGAGGGTATTCTCTTTTTTGCTGACCTTCTACTTTACCAAACTTAATGTCCTTCTCCAGGAACTGGTTCCTTCTGCTAACACATCCAAAGTACGTAAGATGAGGTCTCTTTATGCTCCCCTCTAAGGAGCATTCTGTCTGTATTTCTTCCACGAAAGAGTTGCTTGTTCTTCTGACAGTCCATAGTTTACTCAATATTCTTTACTAATACCATAATTCAAAGGCATCAATTCTTCTTTGATCTGTCTTATTCATTGTCCAGCTTTCATCTGCATAGGAGGCAAACAAAAACACCTTAGTCCTTAAAGTGACATCTTTGTCTTGCGACACTTTAGAGATCTCTTTTGCAGCAGATACGCTGAAAGCATTTTTTTCTTGATTGCTGCTTCCAGAGGAGTTGACTATTAACCCAAGTAAAATGAAATCCTTGCGGATCCGACTCGATGGCACTTGGCTTGGCTTGACAAAGTCAATCTTTTCTCCATTTATCACAATGTTGCTTACTGGTCCAGTTGTGAGGAATTTGGTTTTCTTGATGCTGAGGTGTAATCTATACTCAAAGTTTTTGGTCTTCATCTATAAGTGTTTCATGTCCTCTTCACTCTCAGCTAGGTGGTGTCATTTTCATATCACAGGTTGGTAAGGGGTCTTCCTCTAATCCTGATGTCACATTCTCTTTCTACATGTAGTCCATTTTCTAGGAGTACTTGCTCAGCATACAGATAGAATAAGTATAGTGAAAGGACACAATCCCGATGCATAGCTTTATTGACTTTAAAACATGCAATATCCCACTGTTGTGTTCAAATAGTTGCCTCCTGGTCTAAACACAAGTCTTCACGAACACTATTAGAAAACATCACAGCTTTACTCACAACAAACAAAATTTGGACACAACTTCAGTGTCATCAACAGATGAATCAATAAACAAGATAGACGTATACCTACAACAGAATAATACTATTCAGTAACAAAGAGAAAACAAGTCTTGATACATACTATGACATTCAAGAACCTAAAAAACTTTAGGCTCACTGAACCATCAATCATAAAAAGGTAAATATTATACAATATTGCTTACACAAAATAGTAAGACTAATTTATAACAATCAAGGTTTATTAGTGGTTACTAGAAGTATGTAAAAGGGAGGAAGTAGGAGCCACTGTTTAGGGAACAATGAATGCTTGTTTATGGCAATGGGAAATCTGACAATGATTATGGATGATGGTTGCCCACAATTAACGTAACTGACACCACTAAACTGTACACCTGAAAAATGTTGAACTGGCAGATGTGTTTTAATTATTACTATAACAATTAAAGAGAAATAATGATACAAAAGAAAATCTCAAAAAAAAAATTATTCTGTTTGCAGCATATGAATCCAATAAGAACTTTTATGCTCTTGTGTGTCATTGAATTGATTCTGACTCATTCATAGTTATCTGATAAGACAGAGAACTGCCCTATAGGGTTGCAAGGTCGTAATCTTTATGGAAGCAGACTGTCACATCTTTCTCCCATGAAGGGACTGGTGGGTTTGAACCACTGACCTTAAGGACTAAGGTGTGTCTTACTGACCTTTTGGTTAGCAGCCAAATGTTTAATCACTGAGCCACTACAGCCTTCTAGTAAGTTCAATAATTACCCTAATTTTAAAGATTTTTAAACACAAGCACAGAGCTCAAATATCTTGCAGCAGACCTGGGATTCAATCCAGGTAGACAGGAACCAGGGGTTCTAACACTGCATTAGGGCTGCCATGAGTGGTAATGAAGGCTGAGTTTGAACACCTACACAACTACATCAAGGCTCTAGTCATTTCCAAGGTTTGTCCATAAATTTAAAATGAGAACAGTCAATGTGGTATGCATTTCTTCTCAGTCATGGTCACTATCTTGGGTGCAGGTAAGTTGTAGGCAGAGATCTGGCTTTCACAGAATGAGAGTAAAGCGAGTGATTTGGGTTATCTGTAAAGGACTGGTTATGGTAAAGCAACATAACCTAATTTTGAGGGGCAGGAGAGTTCAGGCAGTGAGGCCAGTGGGGACACGGATATCCCAGTGAGGAAGTGATATGGAAAAGAGCTGATGGATGGAGAACAGCATGCTAATACTATGAACTTGGAGTGGGTAGCTGACTGTGCAAGGTCACTGGAAGTGAGAAAGGTCAAGAAATGAGAGACCAGAGAGTGGAATGGGTTATCTACATAGACAATGAAGATAAGATCAGAAAAAATGGTGGAGACCAGACTAAGCCCTGCATAACTAGATGGTGCCTGGCTACCACCACTGATTCCTCTGACAGGCATTACAACAGAAGGTCCTGGCAGAACTGTAAAACAAAAAAGTAGAACAATACGGTAACTCACAAAAAGAAAAAGGACCAGACTTACTAGCCTTACACAGACTGGAGAAACCCCAAGAGCATGCCCCCTCCCACTTTTAGTTCAGTAATGAAGTCACTCCTGGGGTTCACTCTCCAGTCAAAGATTAGACAGGCTGATAAAACAAAACAATACTAAATGAGCACATGAGCCCAGGGGCAAGGATGAAAAGGCTGGAGACAAGAAAGCTGGTAACAGACAACCGAAGGTTGAGAAGGGAAAAGCGGTGACAAATCATGGGGTTGGTAACCAATGTCACGAAACAATATGTGTATTAATTGTTTAATGAGAAGCTATTTTGCTCTGTAAACCTTCACTTAAAGTACAATTTTAAAAAAAAGAACGATAGAAACAAATGAGAGAAACATGTAGATAACTACAAAAGAGCAAGCACATGAGTGATGTCATTAGTTATAGCATACTTTTAAAGGATGGGAGGGGCGTGGCTGCAGAAGCAGAAACAATGCTTTGAGTATTAATTAAACAAACAAACCAGTGCCGTTGAGTCGATGTTGACTCATAGAGACCCTGTAGACAGAGTAGAAGTGCCCCATGAGGTTTCCAAGGAGAGCCTGGTGGATGTGAACTGCTGACCTTTCAGTTGGCAGCCACAGCACTTAACCATTAGGCCACTAGGGTATCCGAGTACTAATCTGGACAGTAAAATGGCTAAACTGTAAAGAAGGAGAGTGACCGGATCTAAAAAATGATCAGAGTTGTATCTGTTTTCCTCAGTTATTACAGGTCCAACCTTCTCAGGTAGACTCATAAATTCTGGCCTGTCCCTTTATCTAAACTGCAGTCTCTTACTGTTTTAGTCAGCTAGTGCTGCTCTAACAGAAATAACAGAGAATAAATGGCTTTACCAAAGGAAAGTTTATTCTTACACAGTCTAGTAGGCCGTAAGTCCAAATTCAGAATGTCCACTACAGGGCAAGGTTTTTGCTCTTGTCAGCTCTGGAGGAAAGTCTGGTATTGCATCAGTCTTTGTCCAGGGAGCATCTTGGCACAGGAACCTCAGATCTGAAGGATGTGCTCTTTTCCTGATGCTGCTTTCTGGATGGTGTGAGGGTCCCAATTCTCTACTTGCTTTCCTCTTATCTCTTACAGGATGAAAGGATTAAGTGTGGTACAAGCCATATTCTAAGTAGAGCAGGGAGGTGATCCTATGAAGGGATTTACAATCCCACCCTAAGCCTTTAACATACGGCACAGGAAAATCACAAAATGGAGGACAATCACATAATACAGGAAATCCTGGCCCAGACAAGTTACTACACATATTTTCGGGGGGACACAATTCAATCCGTGATACTTACCAACACCCCAAATCCTTTCACTTCTCAGCAAAAATCCCTATATCCCCTCTATTTATCTGCATTTTTCTCAACTTCATCTCAGTGTAAGTTATTTCCTTTCTTGTTGTGTCATGTATGTGTATGTATTTAATTCTCTTTTCTCTCCTTTCCCTTTCCCCCACTGTTGTCTATAAGATGCATTAGTACTGACTTTCTTCAACATTTAGTCCATGACTTTTAAAATACCAAGCAGGACTAGAAAAGGAAGGGATAACAACTGTAAGCATTCTGACTTGATGCCAGTTATGAGAGCTGACAGATGGGTGTCTCCTGAGGAAATGACTGCTTCTGGTCATGGCTGTATAGGATATAGTTACATGTGTTTGGTAAAATACTTTTTTTTAAAAGTACAAATATAGGAAGGTATATTTAGACAGGATATATTTAGATACCTAGGGTCACTGAAGTAGTAGCCTAGAATAGAAGGCATTTTATCTTTTGTTACTTTCTGTTTTTGAAGAATTGTTCCTTTCTACTTTTGAAGGCTCTTTCACTGAGTGAGCCTATGTTGAAAGCATTTACTTAGGTGACGGGGCCAGATTTTTCTTGTCTCTCTCCTTTGGCTTTGAGAGTTTGGATGTGTGACCTAGGTGCACAATCTCTAAATCTCTAAATATCACTCACTGAGGAGTTGTTGGCAACTTTTCAAAGACTGACAGTGATGACTGGCCAATGCCACAGGTGAGTCCAGGAACAGCAGTGCAGAGGGACCAAAGGTGAAAACAGCAATGGAGCAGCAGTTGCCAGTGTAAAGGTCTAAACCAGACCTGCTATGACATGTCATAGTCATTCCTGGTGCTTGGCTTCCCTTGGTGCCCAGCCTCTTTCTCCAGTCTTCCTATTTTTTTCTGGTTTTAGTTAGCTAGTATCAGCTCCTGTTGATTGTAATTATGAACTCTGAATGATACAACCACTAAACTAACCAGGGTTTCCATGTTGCACAACTTCATAGTACCATAGCTATAAAACAAATAAATGGTATGCCTAGAGTAGGCCCTAGTGGTATAGTGGTTAAGAACCTGGTTGATAACCAACAGGTCAGCAGTTTGAATCTAGCAGTTGCTCTTTGGAAACTCTATGGAGCAGTTTCACTCCATCCCATAAAGTCACTATGAATCGGAAAGACTTGACAGCAAAGAAAAAGAAAGACTTATGTTATCTGATTGTCCCAAACTAATCTGTGTGACAGTAAGAACTATTTATTAGGGTGTGTCCAGGGAGGGGGCCAAGATGGCAGACTAGACACACATCTCCTTGATTCCCTCTGAGAACTAAGGCCTGGAATGATAATTGAATGGTTCAGTGTAGACATCCTGGGAGCCCTAGGATCTGTAGGGTTGTCAGATTGACTAGGAACCAGTAAGAGGGAAACTACCTCTCTCGAAGATGAGGCAGCAGCACACTGAGTCCAACTTCTGCTGATGCATTATTTGGAAGGATTGCAGGTACTGACACCTTCTTTGTTAACTGGGATGCAGGGACTGGGCATGAGCCAGCTAATACACTGAACTGTGTAATAAGCTTAAGTAAACAAACAGCATACAGTGCAGCAGAAAGACTGTGCTTGGGATTGACACATCTTGAGAGCCCAGCAGCTGACTGAGGCCACCAGTGCTCCTCTATGCTCTCTCCTCTGAGCTGCACTATAGATTCTGCTGACTCAGGGCAGGAAGGGCAGCTGAGACGGAGGCCTTCTTAGTCAGCTGAAAGGTGGAGTCAGCAATGCTGGAGGTCTCAGCTGGAGCTAATTGTCACACCAAGCAGCAGTCACTGTCTGGATAGTGCTTCTCCAGTAGAAAAGCTGTGTTTAAGAGGCTCATGCCTAGAGTTACAGGTGGAGCCCAGCAGAGGGGGACGGCAAGGTCCTCACCACTCCCTTCTTTGAACAACATCATGGTATCTGGGGACTGCCTATAAAGTGCCTTTATTATCAGCTGGAAGGTGGTGCCTACCACACCTGAGGGCCTGACTGATTTTAGCAGCAGATGGACACTTCTTCACTCAGCAATTAAGCACCTTTTTAAAATAAGACCACCTGGAGAACTGACTGCTGAGTGGAGTGGCAGCATCACCACTGCCCTTCAATGACTGACATCATAGCATCCGCTTGAGGGTACCCTTCAATGACTGACATCATAGCATCCGCTTGAGGGTACCACAGTGACAACTTAAACATAGCACTGTCTTTGCAACTGCAAGGTGGGGCCTTTCACCCCTGAGGGCCCAGGTGCTTTTGGTGGATGAAGCACAGTGGCCCTCTCAAAAAATAAACAGTTTTTAAGCTAAACGCATCTACAGAATGCAGTGGTCCCAGGCAGCCCAGTGAGGTGCCATCTATCTCTCCTCCACTCCCTGAGCTACACAATAGGCTCAACTAATGTAATGACAGAGTCGCCACAAGTAACTTCCATCTTTAGCAACCAGGAGGAGGGATCTGCCACCCCAGAGAGTCCACCTAGGGCCAGTCACTAGAGAACACAGAGGCAGCTGTTGACCAACTCTAGTAGTGCCCTTATTCCCCTCTTAAAACTATACCTCAGCTCCTGTTGGAGTAATACCAGAGAAACCCAACAGCTTCTTGATGGCACATAGACAACAACTGATATCTAACCATTTAAAGAAGCAGTCCACCATGGCTCCAGAAAACTCCCCAAATAAAGAATTAAAAGTTTACCAGATGAAGAAGCCTTTCTGATATTATCAGAGGTCGAGTACAAAAGAATTTTGCATACAGCCCTCCTAGAGACTAAAAAAATGCAAAAACAGAAAAATTAAGGAAGCTAATTGAACTGATGGAACATCAATGCTCTGAAATGTAGCAGATCGATAATGAACTTACAGAATCAGACAATTCAATTGAAAGCCAAAAGAGCAGAACTGAGGAGATGGAAGCCACACTTAGTGAGCTTGAGGATAGAGCAACTAACACCAGTATTTATGAGGAGAAATCAGAGAAAAGAAATAAGAAAAATGAAGAAGTGTTAACAAACACAGGGGACTCTATTAAGAATAATAATCTATGAATAATCGGAGTTCCTAAACAGGGAAGGATAGCGAAAAATACAGACAGTGTTGTAGTCTGTATTGCTGACAGAAAACTTCCCTGATATTATGAAAGAGGAGAACACAGATATCCAAGACGCTTATCGAATGTCACAAAAACAAAACTCCAAAAGAAAGACACCAAGACATATTATAATCAAGATTAATAAAATGAAACCTAAAGAGAGGCTCTTAAAGGCAGCAAGGCTTAAGGCAAAGCTAACATACAATGGGAAGCCCTGTAGGCTTTCATCTGACTTCTCAGCAGAAACGATATTGGCAAGAAGGCAATGGGATGACACATCCAAAGTCTTGAAGCAGAAAAACCTCCAACCAAGAATTATATATCCTGCAAAACTGTCTCTCAAATATGAAGGTGAAATTAAGACATTCACAGATAAACAGAAGTGTAGAGACTTTGTAAAAATCAATCCAAAACTACAAGAAATACTGAAAGAAGCTCTTTGCTTAGAAAAACAAAAAACATCAAGTGTATACTTAAGGAGGCAATGCAGGACATCGCACCCAGAATCCTACTCAGTTAGGAAAGTCACAGAGCTCGATCAAAGGTAAAATATTATAAGAAGGGAACCAGTGATATTAACACAAAAACTATGACAGCATCACACTAAAAACAGAGATGTATTACACCAGGCATAACCCTTTCAAATGGGGAGGAAATTAAAAAGATATGCAGAAGTTAAAGTTGGTTTAATCTAAGATTAGTAAGGGGAATCACAGGGGTAGCTACAAAGCAAAGTAACAATGTGACATATTAGAATAAGAAACATAATACAGGAGTCTCAACAAACACAAAACCAACACTGAATAAGATGAAAAGCCAACTCAAAGAAAAGAATGACATACAACAGAGTATTAAGGGCAATATAGAAAACACCAACAACACAAAAATAAACTCATCAAAATGACAGCTCTAAACACATACCTATCAGTAATTACACTGAATGTAAATGGACTGAATGCTCCAGTAAAGTGACAATCAGTGACATCTTGGATCAAAAGACATGACCAATCTATAAATTGCTTAAAAGAAACACATCTTAGACTCAAAGATACAAACAAACTGAAAATCAAAGGATGGAAAAATACCAAGCCAGCAACATACAAAAAAGAGCTGGAGCAGCAATATTAATCTCAGATAAAATACATTTTAATGTAAAATCCACCACTGTGGACAAGGATGGTCACTATTTATTACCGAAAGGTTCAATACATAAACAGGATATAATAATATTAACTATTTATGCACCAATGCCAGAGCATCTAAATACATTGAAGAAACATTGACCACATTTAAGAATGAGATAAGATCACTCCACAAAAACAGTGGGAGACTTCAACATTCCACTTTCAGTAACTGACAGATCACCCATAAAATAGCTCAGTAAAGACACAGAAGATCTTTATGTGACAATTAAACAATTAGACCTCATCGACATACACAGAACTTTTTACCCATCAACAAATAAGTGCACCTTCTTCTCCAGTGCAGATGGAATATTTTCCAGAATAAACCATGTATTAAGAGATAAAGCAGATCTCAACAAAATCCAGACCATGGAATTATTGCAAACCATCTTCTTGGACTATAAAGCCATAAAAGTTTAAATCAATAGCTGGAAAAACATAGGTAGAAATTGGAACTCATGCAAACCGAGGAACACTTTGCTCAAAAATCCATGGGTTACATAAGAAATCAAGGACAAAATAAAGAAAATTATGGAATCAAATGAGAATGAAAACAAATACTACAAGAACCTACAGGATACAGCCAAAGCAGTGCTCAGATGTCAATTTATTTCATAAACGCACACATTCAAAATGAAGAAAGGGCCCAAACCAAAGAATCAACCCTGCAACTTGAACAAGTAGAAAGAGAGCAATAAAGGAACCCCTTAGTCACCAGAAGAAAATAGGTAATAAAAATTAGAGCAGAACTAAATGAATTAGAGAATAGGACAATTGAACAAATTAACAAAACCAAAAACTGGTTCTTTGAAAAGATGAACAAAACTGATAAAACACTGGCTAAGCTTACAAAAGAAAAACAGGAGAGGAAATAAATAACCTAAATAAAAAATGAGACTGGAGATGTCACAACCGACTCAACTGACAAAAAATGTAACAGAATACTATGAAAGACTGTACTCTTAACCTAGAGGAAATGGACAAATTTCTAGATTCATATCACCTACCAAAATTATCACAAGGAGAAGAACAACTTAATAAACTCATCACAAAGGAAGAGACTGAAAAAGTCATCAAAAAACTACCAACCAGAAAAAGTTCTGGCCCAGATGGCATCACGAGAGAATTCTACCAAACTTTTAGAGAGGAGTTAATTCCAGTACTACTGAGGCTATATCACAGCATAAAAATTCATCCTATGAAGCCAGCATAATCCTGATACCAAAGCCAGGGAAAGACTCCACAAAAAAAAAAAATTATAGGCCAGTATCCTTCAGAAACCTACATGCAAAATCTTCAACAAAATCCTACCCAATAGAATTCAACAACATATCAAAAAATAATTCATCATGACCAAGATGGATTCAGCCAACCAGGGATGCAAGGCTGGTTCAACAGCAGAAAAACAGTTAATGTGATCACCCATATAAATAGCACAAAGGATAAGAATCACTTGATTTTGTCAATTGATGCAGAAAAGGCATTTGAGAAAGTCCAACACCTATTCATGCTAAAAGCTCTCAGCAAAATTCCTCAATGTAGTAAGAGACATGTATGCAAACCCAACCACCTACATCATCCAGAAAGGAGACAGACTGAAAGAATTCCCCTTGAGAATGGGAACTAGACAAGGATGCCCACTCTCATCACTTCTGTTCAACATTGCACTAGGGGTTCTAGCCAGAGCAATTAGACAAGACAAAGAAATAAAGTGCATCCCCATCAGGAAAGAAGTAAAAATCTCCCTATTTGCAGATAGACTCTCAAAGAACCCATAAAGAAACTACCAGAACAAATAGAAGAGCTCAACAAAGTATCAGGATACAACTTGAACATAAGTAAATCAGTAGGATTCCTTTACACCAACAAAAAAATCATCAAAGAAGAAATCACCAAATCAATACTATAGCCCCCCAAAAGATAAAATACCTAGGAATAAATCTAGCCAGAGAAATAGGAGACCTATACAGAGAGAATTACAAGACCTTACTGCAAGAAATGAAAAGAGACTTAAGTAACTGGAGAAACCTACCCTGCTCATGGATAGGAAGAATTAACATTATGAAAATGTCTGTTTTACCAGAAGCAATCTACACATACAATGCAATCCCAATACAAATTCCAGTGACATTTTTTAATGAGATGCAGAAACACATCATCAGCTTTGTTTGGAAAGGGAAGAAACTCCAGATAAGCACAACTGAAGAACATAGCAAGAGGCCTCTCACTACCTGACTTTAGAACTCACTACACTGCCAGAGTAGTCAAAACAGCCTGGCACTGGTACAAAAAGACATATAGACCAATGGAACACAGCTGACACCCAAGAGATGCCACCATCCTGCTATGAACAGTTGATATTCGACAAAGGCCCTAAGAATTGTAAACTGGGGTAAAAACAGTCTCTTTAACAAACGGTGCTGGCAAAATTGGATATCCATCTGTTTTAGTCAGCTAGGGATGCTCTAACAGAAGAAATACCACAGAGTGGATGGCTTTAACGAGGAAGGTTTATTCTTACACAGTCTGGTAGGCTACGAGTCCATATTCAGGGTGTCCACTCCAGCGGAAGGCTTTCCCCCTTTTCAGCTCTAGGGGAAAGTCCAGTATTGCATCAGTCTTTGTCCAGGGAGCATCTTGGCGCAGGAACCTCAGGTCTGAAGGACACGCTCTTCGCCTGGTGCTGTTTTCTTGATGGTGCGAGGTTCCCAATTCTCAGCCTGCTTCTCTGTCCTTTTGTCTCTGGTAGGATGAAAGGATTAAGGGTAGGAAGCTATACTCCAGGGAAACTCCCTTTACAGTGGAGCAGAGAGGTAATCCTATGAAGGTATTTACAGCCCCACTCTAATCCTTTAACATACAGCATAGGAAAACCACAAAATGGAGGACAGTCACAAGATACCAGGAATCATGGCCCAGCCACATTGCTACACATATTTTTGGGGGGATATAATTCGATTCATGACACCATCTGCAAAAAATAGAAATATGACTCATATCTCACAGCTTACACAAAAACTAACTCAAATGGGATAAAAGACCTAAATATCAAATCTAAAACAATACAGATCATGCACGAAAAAATAGGATCAACAAGAGAAGTTTTAATGCACAACTGAGACAGACTTCAAAATCTGACAAAGCATGATCAACAGACAAGAAAATAGATAAATGGGAACTACTAAGAATCAAACACTTCTGCTCATCTAAACACTTCATCAAAAGAATTAAAAGACCACCTACAGAATGGGAAAAAAACATTTCACAACTATATGTCACATGGACATCTGATTTCCATAGTCTACAAGGAACTGCAAAATATCAACAAGAAAAGGATAAAGAACCCAGTTACGCACTAGGCAAAGGAGATGGACAGACACTTCACTAAAGAGGATATCCAGGCAGCCAAAAGACACATGTGGAAATGCTCACTATCATTAGCTATTAAAGAAATCCAAATCAAAACTATGATGAGATACCATCTCAACCCAACAAAGTTGGCTGGGATCCAAAACACAAAAACAAGCAATGCTGGAGAGGCTGTGGAGCAATTGGAACTCTCCTACACTGTTGGTGTTACAACCTCTTTGGAAAGCAATCTGGTGCTTCTTTAAAAAGCTGGAAATAGATATACCATTTGACCCAGTAATCCCCCTGCTTGGAATATATCCTACAGAGTCAAGGGCAGTCATATGAACAGATGCTTGCACACAAAATATTTATTGCAGCACAGACCATAATAGCAAAAAGATGGAATCAACCGAGATGTTCAACAACAGCTGAATGGATAAACAAACCATAGTACGTATACTCAATGAAACACTATGCAATGATCATTTTGGGAAGCATCTCATAACGTAGTTTAAACTGGAAAACGTGTTGAGTGAAATCAGTCAGTGGCACAAAGACAAATATTGTATGAGACCCCACTATAAGGACTTAAAAACAGACTCATGTACAGAAGAATAGACTCTTTTGACGACTGCAAGGAAGGTAGGGAGGGAGGAAGAAAAGGTGGGGTTGGTTATAAATTAGATAGTTGATAGAAATTTGGTAGCATGAGATCAGTGACAGCACCCATTAGAAAGATGATCAGTTTAACTGGACTTCAGCATAACCTGAAAAGTCTTCTAATCGTAACCCAATATTACAAGGATAGAGTAGCAGGGGCAGGTATCTGGGAACCATGTTCTCAGGGGATATCGAGGCCAAATGGCATGACTAGTCGATTGCTAAGAGAGTCTTTTGCACCCCTTATCAATGAGTGGCATCTGGGGTCTTAAAAGCTAGCAAGCCATCCGGGGTACACCAAATGGACCCAACTCAGCTGGAACAGATGATCACCAAGAACAACAACAACACAAGCAAAAAAGAACCCAGAAGACAGAAATATCCATGTGAACGGGTGACTATATCAGCATGTGACCAGAAGAACCAGATGGTGCCCGGCCACCACCAATGACAGCCATGACGGGACTCACAATGTCGAGTCCCAGTGACAACACAGAATAAAAAGAGCTGTACCCTGAGAACTCCACTAAAAGACTGTAATTGATGGTCCAAAGGCCAGGGAGTACTCCTGGGAGTATGGCCCCTAGAGCTAATGCTGCTCCCAATCATAACTCATTACTGAGGTCAACTATCAGGCAGGAATGTACTGGACTTGGGGACACAGAGTGACCATATCGCATCTGCACTTTATGGTTCTATGCATCCACAGGATGTCATCCTACTGGCCTCTTACTAGAGGGGAGTAGAGAGGGCGGAGAGGTAGGGACAAGAGATTGTTAAGAGGATACAACATACAGAACAGAAAGGAGTGTGCTGTCACCGGGCAGGGAGAGTAGAGGAGTCACAAAAGGGAGTGTGCTGTCACCAGGCAGGGAGAGCAGAGGAGTCACAAAAGGGTAAACATTATGTAAGACCACTATTACAGTACTCAAGAAAAGGTTTAAACACAGAAGAAAACAGTCTTTTATGGTTACAGTGTTGGAAGAGAGGGAGAGAGGTATTTACTAATTTGATATAATTATTTTAGGTGAAGGGAGGGACAACACACAGTAGAAGTCAGCACAACTGGAAAAAACCAAAAGCTTAAAATTTTTCTAAACACAACCAAACATTTAAAGGGACAGAGAAGCAGGGGCAGAGGTGTGGGGACTATGGTTTCAAGTGACATCTAGATGAAGTGGCACAACAAAGTTTATTAGAATATGTTCTGCATCCCACTTAGGTGAGTAGCATCTCAGGTCTTAAAATCTAGGAAGCAAACATCTAAGAAACATCAATTTGTCTCAACCAACCAGGGACAAAAGAGAACGAAGAATACCAGTGACATAAGGAAAACAAGAGCCCAAGCCACAGAAAGTGCTACATATAACAGAGACTACATTCACATGACACCAGAAGAACTAGATGTTATCCATGTAACACCAATGACATCCCTTAGAGGGAACTCAACAGACAGTCCCTGATGGAGTGGGAGAAACACAGGGTGCAGAACTCAAACTCTAGTAAAACAACCAGACTTGATGGTCTGACTAGAGGGTTCCCAGAAGACAATGAACCCAAGACTATCTACTAGCCCAGAAACAAAACCATTCTAGAAGAGAACTTCTGCAAGATCAAACTGGTCTATAAGACATAAAACAATACAGGTTAACAATGTGTTTCTTGGCTTAAGTAGACACAGGAGACTAACTGTCCAGAGGTGAGATGAGAAGAAAGAAGGGGATAAGATCTGGTTGAATGGACATGGAAAATTCGGGGTTGTGGGGAGGAGTGTGCTGTCACCATGTGGGGAGAGCAGCTAGGGTCACATAAAGCATAAGCTTTAGTATGACAAACTGACTCAACTGTAAACTTTCACTTAAAACACAGTAAAAAATGTATAAGTAAAAATATGGAACACAGTTCTACTCTGACACACAAACGGCTGCCATGAGTTGAAACTGACTCAGTGGCAACTGGTCCTAGGAGATCTGCCTTAGTTGGAACTTACGGTTCCTGTTGGAAAGGAATGAGAAAAGAAGCCAAAGGCTGGCTTAAACTAACTCCCCAAAAGTCTTAATGTTAAAAACAATGAGAAAGTACTTGGGAATTTTGAACAAGGGAGCATGAGGGTCAAACTGTGTTTAAGGACTGTCACTCTGGCCACTATGAGAAAGAATGACTGAAAATGAGAGAGTAAAGCAGCAGGCTTTATAAGAAGGTTGCTGTAGTACATAAATTAAGGAACTGGTCAACTAGACGTATGCCAAAGATGCCAAGAGGGTGGAATGGGAGGAAGGAGGGAATGGCACCATGCAGCCTACTACCACAAACAGCTCTCTGCTGAAGGACTTGGAAGAAACTCAGCATGTGACCCCAGAATGGGGATAGGACGTCACCTCTTTCTCCTGTGGACCCAGGCTTGCTTCCTGTAACTTCTTGCCCTCGTCAGGTAGGCACCTGGATTCTGGGGCCTCAAAGCTTCAGTAGGAAACACCCTTGAGTTTTCAGCCATCAGCCCCTTTAAAGGTATCGAGCTTGAAACGTAGCTTTCCAAGTCCTGACAGAACCAACAGTCCTCTCTGAGCCCCGGCTCTAGTTTCCAGGTGTCTTGGTCACGCACTAGCTTAAAATTTCTCATCCTTTAAGATGTTCTTTTAGCTGATAGGAACGAGGCAAGGAGATTTTATTAATTTTCCTTTTGTATGGTTCCCAGTTCAAAACTCAGTTGGGATCCTCTTATTTTCTAAATAAAGAATTGTATAATAAAGTCTGCAAAATAATGTTATGTACCTTTGAGCACCACTCTGTTAGATCGTGGCATCCACAAGGACATCATGAGGCAGAGGTAACTGAATTCATTTTACCTAATAAGAATCCTTGGTGCCATACTAGTTAAGTGCTACATTTGCTAACCAAAACATCAGCAGTGTGAATACACCAAGCGCTCCTTGGAAACTCCATGGAGCAGTTCTACTCTGCCCTATAGGGTCACTATGAGTTGAAATCGACTCAATGACAGTGGGTTCAGTTTTTCAGGTTTTATGGGGAAACTACTATCTAGAGAAGTATATGAGGGTATAAGGGACCTCTCAAACTCTGCCCCCATCCCTAGCCTGCTGTCATGAAAATAGTCAGACATCCAGTTCCAGCCCTGGGGATTACTAACTGGGTGATCTTGGACAAATCACTGTATTATATTAACTTTCCTTATCGGTAAAAATGAGGATACATTAGAAATTATGATTAGAGAATTAAAGTGAGAAACTGTTTATTAAGGCTTTTGTAAAATAAGTTCCTTTAAGAAATTCATTCTTCCAATCAGTATTTACTGAAGGTACACTAAATGCCAAGCACTGAGTACTGGAGACAAAGTGCTGAGAAAGACAAAATCGGCCTAGCTAGGGAAAACAGACATTACACATTAAATATGTTATGCAAATACTCATTTAATTAAGGTTGTGCTGAGTCCTAGGTAGAGAACTGTGTACCTATAACACAGTGGTGGGGCAGAAAAAGGCAAACTGGATTAATCTACTTCACAAGTATTTGCTGAGTACAGGTAAGAAGTAAAAAACAAGAAGGAACAAGTATCTGAGACAAGGAAAAAACTGTGAATAATGGCTTTCGGGGCATAAGGAACTGGTATGAGGTCTGACAAGAAAATTCCAGAACACTACAGAAAATGTGGCAGTACAATTCCTAAATCAATCTTAGGATGAATCCTGATGGCAAAGAAAGTTCATCTTGTTCACAGGAGCTTTGCACAGAGAATGACTGAGTAGGAGTTTAAAAATCTACAGGCTACATACAACCTAGAGGCCACTGGGAAGGCAAAGGCTACCGTTGGGGAAACAGCAGCGCCATCTGTTAGCAAGACAAATTTAGAGCCACCAGATGCCCTTCCTTCAAAGATGGGAAAACTAAGGACCCAGAGAAGCGCCTGGCTTTAGACCAAAACCAAACCAAACCCACCGCTGTCAAGTCGGTTCCAACTCATAGCGACCCTATAGGACAGAGCAGAACTACTCCATAGAGTTTTCGAGAAGTGCCTGGTACCAGGGCTTCCCTGGTGGTGTAGTGGCTAAGTGCTATGTCTGCTTACCTAAAGTTGGCAGTTCCAATTCTCTAGATGCTCCTTGAAAACTCTATGAAGCAGTTCTATTCTGACCTATACCATGCTTATGAGTCAGAACTGATGGCAGTAGCCTTAGGCAGGTGATAAATGCAACTGGCCTCCCACCTTAGATAGAGTGCATTACCTTGCCAACCTGAGTGGTGCAGAGCAGGTCTCACACCTCCAGAAAGGAGAAGACTTGTAGCAGTTAGTGCAGTCCCAGTTGTGGCTCCAACTCCACAGCTCCGTGGCTGCTTCTACCCAGCCACACCTTCTCCTTATTCCTCCAAGTCAGTTCAGCCCCATTCTGTCTCCATCCCACCAAACTAAAACAGCTCCACCCTGCACAGTTAAACCCAGGTACGCATACTGCAGTGCCACACCACATACCCACCTCTACCAAACTTCTGCCTCACTCAAGTAGTCACGCCCACTCCTGTTTCTCCCTCACCCTTGCCTTGACTCTGCTCTTCCTCCAGCCTTGTCCCTGAATCTGGCCCTGTCCTATGCCCTGTCACTCACTGTCTCTCAACTTCGCACTGGCGATGGTTCTAGCCCTGATCTTTTATCTCACCCCACCCAGGTCATGGATTTTGTTTGCCCTACCCTGACCCTAAACTTCATCCTTACCCTACTCTCAACTTCAACTTAATTCTCACTCTCAAACTGACCTTTGCTCTGGTTCTTCCATTTGCCCCTGGCTACTTAAGAATCTGTTAAAATGTCATTTCAGAGTTAAGGTTCAGTTCAGGATCAAGCTCATGTTCATGGTCAAAGTGGTGATAGAGAGTGAGGGTTAACATCAGGGTGAATTTCAAGGCTAGGGTTAGGTTAGTTTCAAGTTAGTCAGATTCCTGACCAAATTTATGGTGACTGTGTGGTTAAGCTCAAGGTCTTGTGATGGCAGAGGGGCCTGCTGAGAAGCAAGACAAGGATGAGAAAGACGCTGAGGGTCAAAGCCAGTGTCATTTGAGAGTTAGAGTAAGGGTGAGATTCAGTGCCCAAGTGGCTATTAGAGAGGCAAGTTTCAGGTTAAGGTCATGTTCAAGATTACAGTGTGTCAGGATCAAGGTGAGACACAGTGTCTTGATGACTATCAGGGCTAGGATGATGGACAATCAGGAGCAATGTTAAGTTAAATGTCAAGTTCAAGGTCTGTTCAGGTCATGGCCTGAATTACGTGAGAATGGGGCCTAGCTGAGCATAAGGTTAGGGTGAGGGTCTATTAAGGTCTGTATCAACATCAAGGTGATGACCAGGTTTAAGGATAAAGTCAAAGTGCAGGTCACTGTGTGTCAAGGTGAGGACCATGGTGAGGTTGTGGATCAGAGCCAAGGTGAAAATCAGGTTCAAGATGAAGGTCAATTTAGACTCAAAGTCAGACAATGGTTCAAGTAAGAACTATAATTGTAGTCAAGTTAAAGATTAGCTTCAAGGTCAGAGTCATGTTCAAGTTCAAGGTCTATGTGGCGTATCAGGGTGCTGAGTTGTTTGGGTCTGGCTGCGGGTCGGGGCGAGGGTAAAGAGAATTAGATTGTCAGTGTTACATAAATGTTGTGATCATTAATGTTATGTGTCAACATAGGTGGGTCATGATTTTTAGCATTTTGTAACTGTCCTGTATTTTGTGCAGGGATGCAATTTTCCTCCTTTTGTAGTATATTGTGCTATAAATCCTAAAATTCTGTATGTTTCAACAAGGTAGGATTAGTGTATGGTGTATCTTTAGTGAGGGTGTGACTCAAGTCAAAGCCTTATGCAAGTCACCAACTTGCTCCAGCAAGAGGAGTTTCCTTGAGAGTGTGGTATGCCTTCAATATACACAAATGCTCTGGTAAAGCTCTATTTCACCCTGGATCCTGCATCCCACTTGTTATCATCTGTTTTGGGGACTTGAGCCAGCAGCCTACCATCTGACTTGCCAGTTCTGGGATTTTGCAGGAGCCTGCCTTCCAATCTGATTTGCTAAGTTACACAGCCCCATGGGCAAGCAGTCTGTCATCTGGCTTGCTGATTTGGGTATCAGCCCCAGCAAATACAAGTCAGGAGAAGCCTGCAGCCTGACGCCTGACTCATGAATTTGGGACTCACCAGCCTCCACAATCATGAGCCATTTCCTTACAATAAACCTCTCTACATGTGTGTGTGTATGTGTACACATACACATACCAGTACATATACTGGGTCTGACAATTAAGTCCACAGATTTAATTGTTTTAAGTGTTACATAACTCATTGCTGAGTATCACTACAGTCAAGTTCAAACTCCCCAAGGGGAGTTCCCTTGGGAAGCTAGGCACCAATGCCAGCCCCTGGTCAACCCTTCAAAGCAATTCTGAAAACTCTCTCTAGAATGGTTATTGCATATGGTGGCATGGTGGCAAGTTCACAAACTTAACTGTATAGTTGTCTGTCAGGGAACTTTTAGCCAGTAAACAAGTAACTGTATTCAAATACCCTCCTAACTCACCTGATCTGACCCCCTGCAACTTTTTTCTTTACCTGAAGATAAAGGAAATATTGAAAGGAAAACATTTTGATGACATTCAGGACCTCAAGAGTAATACAACGACAACTCTGATGCCATCCCAGAAAGAGTTCCAAAATTGCTCTGAAGGGTGGACCAGGCACTGGGATGAGTGCATAGCTTCCCAAGGGGCGTACTTCGAAGGTGACCATAGTGACACTCAGCAGTGAGGCATGTAGCACTTTTTCAAGGACGAGTTTGCAAACTTAACTAGCAGTCCTCGTAGTCAGACTTTCTCTGAAAACAACTGGAGTTTTCTATCGCCACTAAGTGCTTTGAGGGCAGGGACTGTAGCAGTGTTGGTCATTTCTGCATCTTTAGTGCTTACAGAATAGTTTATCCACATAAAACATAAGTATTTTAAGAATAAACAATTGATGAGAATAATGGCATAGTGTTGCCATGAGTCAGAATCAACTCAGCAGCAGTAGGTCTTTGGTAGGTTGTCTGTTTTTATCTATCCCTGCACAAATACCATAGTCTTACTATAACCTCATAAATCATAGCATCTGACAGAGTAAGCCCTCTCATCATTATTTTTCTCAACTTTTGCACTGCCATATATATATATACATATACATTTGAACTGTATTATGAAATTATTAAATAAGAAAAAAAAAAGCCTACTGAGATTTTACTGGGATGTCATTGAATTCATGGAATTCATTGAATTCCAGGAATGCCTGTTCCCTTATTTGTTTGACATCGACGATTCAGGAGGTGACACATTCAGTTCTGTGTCATCCTTGTCCTGGCTGAGAGTACACATTTTGGTTAAATGGCTCCCGTACTGGATCCCCAGCTTGAGCGATCCCTGTGCCTTGACTTCTATCTACCTCAGTCTCAATGAAAGCTCATTCATATCAAGCACACAGGAAGCTCACAGGGCACAAGTTGAAGTATTCTACTTACCTCTCTGGTTTCCTGTTTTCTCTATAATTTAATATAGAAGTTCCCCCAGGCCAGACTTCTTTCTAGGATTTCTGTTTTGTTTCAAATGGGATTGATGGTCTGAAAAACTTACCGACCAAAACCCACTACCATGGAGTCATTTCTGACTTCTAGAGACTCTACAGGATCACCAAAAACAGAATTCCCCACTCGGCTATTTAACTTATATGCATATATAATTGCATGGTTCTGATTTCTAAAAATGTCAGATGAGATTTCTCGGATCAACACTTCTGCTGAAAGAAACAACCACAACAAATGCTGATGACAAAAGATGAGATTCTCAAGCTTACTTCTAGCTGAAAGGCTACCAACAGGGGAATAAATATAAAACATAAGAGACCCAAATCCACCTTTGTCTTGAAGACACTTGCTGACACAAAAAGCCCCTCATCAGTTCTCACTCCATACTGGTACTAGTTAGAACCCAAGATGGGCAGTATTCTAAGACCCGTTTCACACTGACGGGGTACTCTCCTTTATCCTTACTAACACCGTTTCCCTTAAAGTTTAAAGACAAACTTTTTGTTGTCATTGGTGGTATAAACATGGTGTATCTTTTTTCATTCTATTACTTTTTATCTTTCCATATCTGGGTTCATCTCTATCATTTTGTGTGTTCTATTTGTCACACTGTTGTATGTACATATTTTCATTTTTTTTTTAGATTGACACATGATTATTACTTTTATTTCATTTTCCCCCTCCATTAGTTTGCATGCTTACTGGGGTACATGCTCTCTGTGCTAGTCACCAACTGAGGCTCTGCAATTTAGGACTGGACATCATAAAATAAAAAATGATCATGGAACAGCCTATAAATAAAACCAGGTAATGTGAGCAAGTCCTCATGGATGGTGAAGAGTGGTATCTCTTTAGACAGATGCTGTCTGAGGTGGTACCATTTAAGCTGGGACCTAAGTGACAGGAGCTGCCCTAAAAAGACCAGTTGGGAGAAGGATGAGTCAATGAATAAAGGCTCCCCTGTAGGGGAGGACAGAGAGCAGTGCACCCTGAAGTTATAAGCCAGCAGCAGAAATGGGACAAGGGTGGAAGCAGGGAGAAGAGATGACAGGCGCTGGACCAGGGTTGTCACAGTGCAGATCGATGAACACAGCAGTACTTACTAATGAGATGGATGTGGGTGGAGACAGAAAAAAGCAGAAGCCTGAAAGGTACCCTAATACAGGCATGTGCACCCCCAGGCTCAGTCCTTCATCCCACTCTCTATGTACCGGTACCTCACCAAACAGCCCCTCCCTTCGCACACTATTTACGCACATCACCAACTCACCATGGAATCCTCCTCACTCCTCCCAGTTTGTCCTAATGTTTTCACCAAAGCTTCCCCCTTTACCTTCCTCCTTATCCCTCCTCCCAGACTCCTCACTGTTATCCCCTCCTCAGTGTTCACATCATGGCCTCTCTTACCAGTCTTGGGGGCAGAGTGTCACTGACAATAATGGGGGGATGGCAGGGTATGACACTGACATCTCATTTTCTAACTTAATATGACTGGGTGTAACCTATCTGTACCACATCTTTGAGGTCTGCTAAAGAGCAGCAAAAACTGGGTGCAGTAAACCTCTGAGTACACATCTATAAATGGAACCATCCTCCTGTGACCTTAAAGAAATGAAGGCCATGGGAAGACATTTCCTCAGCCATTTCCTTTGCTAGGAACACTGAAGAGGCACAAACACAAAGGACAAGCACTCAGGGTTTTATAATAAATCTCAAATACAAACTAGGGTGTTTAATGTCTCTGAAAAACAAAAGGAAACAACATCTTCATTCCCACTTGGCTTTCGAATGCAAGAACATTTTACAGTCTGCACTTCTACGACAAGCTCCAACAAGAATAACTATGTCTTTGAATAGGAAGACAACACCTTGGACCACAGCAAAGGCTGGTGCTGCCGGATACCCACGGTCCCTGGGTGGCAGCAGCGATCAGCATCTCTTTCTGATGAATAAATGAGAGGCATGCATATAAGTTGAGCATAATTTGTGGGTCTCCTTTACTGTAGCTGCATGTGCTATCCTTACTTAGAGCAGGATTCTGGTAAGAGCAGGTAATATATGGAGGGCCCAGGTGGGACCAGGAAGGCCTTGGAAAGTCAGATTAGGGTGTAGGTGGAGGAACATGAAGCTTTGGTGGGCCAGGGTCTTACCCTTCTGGGATAAAGGGCTGAATGAGCTCCGGGTTCAACAACAAGTCTTCAAGACGCCAGTCCACATGGAAGTCATGGACATGTGGTGGTCCTGGGTGGGCCTTGGGGGCAGGTCCCCCTGGGCGCCGGGGAACTGGCAGTTCCGAGGGGTGGGCAGGCAGGGGAGCTGTGAAGAAGAATTGGTGCAGGAGGGCCTGAGGGACAAGGAAGGGAGAGCAGAAGGATCTCAGAAGGAAGCAAGTTATCCTGTCCCAGCTTTAGTTACCCCACCCTTAATGGTGAGACCGCATGCTCTGCCCTGCAGAGACCCAGAATGATTGACTTCTTCCTCATCTACTCATTCATCAGTCAGTTTAACAAACATTTACTGAGTGCTTACTGTATGTAAAGCACTGTCCAGTAGCTAGGAATACAGCAGTTAACAATACAGACAAGAAACTCTGCCTTTGTGAAAGTTATAATATAGCTGGGGAATGGAGAAGAGGAGACAAGGTAAAGATATGAAATATATACTAGGTAAGATAATGATTAGTGTTGTGAAAAAGACAAAGCAAGAAACGGGAATGAAAAATATCAGAGAAGTTGAAAATGTGAAGAGTGGTAAGAGAAGGCCACACTGAAAGGGGGCATTGGGGTAAAAACCTGAGAAGAGTGTGAGTGAGTTGCAAGGTCACTTGGCGAGACAGTGTCCCAGGCAGAGAAAACAGCAAGTGTGCAGACCTGGTTAGGGGCAGATCTTTTCGGGTGCAGCCCTGATGGGTTGCAGGACAATCAAGGAGGCCCTATGGCTCCAGAAGAAACAGTAAAGGGGAAATAAGCAGGCCGACTCCGAGGGGATGTGCCAGAGTATATAGCCTTTGTGGGACACTATGACTCTGGCCTTTACTGGTTGACTTTGGGTAGAGGAGTGACATGGTTTGTTCTGTCTGGACAAGCTCACTCACTACATTAGCCAGGTGCCGTCAAGTCGGATCCGACTTAGGTGAAGAATATATAATTGGGGAAAGGGGAGAAACAGTCATTCTGGTCAGTAATCTAGAGGAAGCAGTGGCTTAGATGAGGGTGACAACAGGAAGGGGCTGAGGATTAGTCAGAAGGCCTCAGTACATTGTGAAAAGAGCTAGTGGGAACTGTTGTCAGTACAAGCAGTGCTAACAGTGGGTTCTGAACATGTGTGCACAAAAATATGGTGTTGGGGTGGATTTCTGTGGAGACAGGATGGTCACAAGAATGATGGAAGGTTCACCTGATGGAGAAGTCCCAGCACCTATCCAGCCTCATCTCTCTGCCCTCCTCACTCTCATTCTGTCTTCTAGCTACAAAGAACCTCTCCCAGGTGCTCCTCTCTAGGCCTGTGCTCGTCCATTTCTCCCCTCTCACAATGACCTTTACCCATTTATTTGACAAACAGCTCCTTGTACTTACACTTGCCCTCCTCTGGAAAGCTTGCTTTACCCCCATAGTTGGTCAAACCCATTCACCCTTCTTTCCTCTCTCAGCCTCATGGCGGCTCTTGGACCACACTTCTGTGATTGTGTCTGAGTTCTGCCTTACTACAGGCCAGAGAGCCTACGGAGCAGGGGCCATGTCTACTTATTCGCTAGTTGTTACCCAGGACAGGGCAAGGCCTGGCAGGTGCCAGATACTAGATACTACATATGAGGTCCGACAATTAAGTCCATGAGCTTAATTGTTCTAAGAGCTACATATTTCATTGCTGAATAGAACTGCAGTCACCTTCAAAGTACTCACCTTGGGAAGCTATGTACTTATGCCAGTGCCTAGTAGTCCACCCTTTAGAGCAATTTTGGAACTCTTTCTGGAGCGGCCATTGTGCTTGGAGGCATGGTGGCAAGTTCACAAACTTAATTGTATAGCTGTCTGTCAGGGAGTTTTTAGCCAGCACACAAATAACTATATTGGAACACCATACCTACTCACATGATCTGGCTGCTAATGACTTTTTCTTTGCCCGAAGATAAAGGAAATATTGAAGGAAGACATTTTGATGACATTCAGGACATCAAGGGTCATACAATAGCTCTGATGACCATTCCAGAAAAAGTTCCAATATTGCTTTAAAGGGTGGACTAGGTGCTGGTGTGAGTGCGTAACTTCCCGAGGGGAGTACTTTGAAGGTGATCATAGTGATATCCAGCAATGAGGTATGTAGCACTTTTTCTAGGATGAGTTCATAAACTTAACTGTCAGAACTCGTAAATGTTTGCAGAAGAAATGAAAGAACACAGGAACGAGTCACCAATAACCCTCAATCACTGTGCCTTTGCATATGGTCTAAGCCAGGACCCACTGCTCTGGAGACATGCTTTTGCAACAGAATTTCCTTGCCAGCAAGTCACTCTGTATACTACAGTTCCTATGGGGGATGATGGGAACGTCCAGCAGACTCTCCTGCAGGAAGGCATGCCCGCTCCAAGTCCCCAACCTCCAGCGGTTCTGGGTATAGCACAGACATCCTCGATGCCTGGGTTCTGGCCCCGGCCCATTTCACATTGTGAGTGACATTCACTGTACGGTCATTTGGCCACCTAGTGTTGAGTCTCAGCATAATGGAGCAGGGAGAACTAAAGAAGCAGAGGCCGTGGTCACCACCTACCTGGCAGGCTGTGATGCGCCGTTGGGGAGGGTAGAAAAGGAACTGACCCAGCAGGTCCAAGGCTTGGGGAGAGGCATCAGGCAGGACCTCTTCCAGAGGGACAGGTGCCTGCTCCTTAAAGGAGATTTTGTTGTAGTCGGGCAGCTCAGTGATCTCCTAAGCCAGAGGGCAGGGAGGAAACATCAGAGCTGGGTAACCACCTTACCAGCCCGCAGTGCCCCTGCCGTTAACTCAGCACTCACTCACCACTCTTTCACTCATGCATCGGTGCTCTTATCCACTTGTTTTCTGCTCTTTCATTTAATCTCCACTTGCTCATTCACGCCTTTCTCATGTTTGCTCCTGGATAGCTCACTCCGACTCTATTGCTCACTCAGCCATTCATCCACTCAACCTCTTGGTCACACACCAAGGCCCACTTGATGAGACACACGGGGTGCGTGTGTTGGACTAAGTGGGGAAAAGATGGAGAACAAGACGTGCCCACCCTCCTCCTATGACCAGGATGACACAAAAGGGAGAAGCACATGGGTGGGGCCAAGACAGGGTCCCTGCCATGTCCAGAAGGGTTGGGGCTATGAGAGATTGGAAGGGAACGGTGGGGAAACGGAGTAAACCTGCCGCAGTCCCTCCCCACATGGGCCCCTTCAAACCGGCCAGACTTGAGGGCTGGGGGTACCCAAGATGCGAAGCACACAACAAAGCTGCTCAATGTCGTTCTCCCCAGGGAAAAGGGGTGACCCATTCAATAGCTCTCCCATGATGCAGCCCACGGCCCTGTGGACACAAAATCTCAAATCACTCATGGGTCTCATACCATGCAACAAAGGCCTACTCCCACACCAGCTCAACACTTTGCACCCTGGGTGGAGACACCCACAAATCAGCCTAGAGGCTTCATGTGCAAGAATATAGTTTCTCATATAGAGAAAAGACCTCAACCCTAGAACACAGAAAAACTCCTCCACCCCCAAACAGCTTTCAGTCCTCAACTCTAAAACACAGAGAAACCTTCCACAGCAGTTTTAAGACTTCTCCGAGCCTGACACTCTGGGACACACAAATGCCCCCTAACATTCCAAGTCACACCCCCAAAAGAGCCTGAAGATCTCATACTCCTGAACTCAAAACTATCACCCTGAAAAGGCTCAGAGAGTGAATACCCAGAGACACAGGCCTATCTTAGAGACATCATATTCTAGAATACAAGACTTTCCTACATCCCTCACCCCTGTGTATCAGCTTAGACAGTTCATATCTTTCTGAGTCTCAGACTACTTCCCCATCCCAACTAAGAAGCTTCACACCTGGGACAACCATCCTAGATCCTACCTCTGACCTTCCACCCAGCTCACATATACAACACTGACCCAAGCTGCTCAGATATCTCAACCAGGGAAGAGAGCCCAAAACACCCTAGAGTTCATGCCAGGGAAAAGACTACCCAACAGCTTACAGACCTCAAAACCTAGGAGATGAAACATGATTCCATGGTCCACATTACCCCTGCCCACCCCACAGGAGTCTCACCACAGGTCAACACCCTGGTCATACTGGCGAGCACCATACAAGAGTTCAGGGGCCCGGTACCATCTGTAAGGGAGAAGATAGCGGTTATTTCCATATTACTGGTCTGACAGGACCCCATTGTGAAAGATCACCTGGGGTCCCCACACTGACTCTACAAGCAACGTCTGCCTGGTAGAAGGTTCATTTAGCATCTTTTCCCGGGGGAAGGGGACTGCCAGGTCTTGCCCAGCATTCAGCGCTTCCTACCTGGTAGCCACTTGGTGAGTATAGAGGCGGCTGCCATCTGGGGAAAAGACCCGTGCCAGGCCAAAATCTGCAATCTTGAGCTGGCCCGAGGCACTGATCAGCAGGTTGGCTGGTTTCAGGTCCTGAGGGCATCAAAGGAGGTGTCAGACCCTCTGGACCCCCCACAGAACCTGGGTACAGGATGGATTAGCAGGATGGACACCCAGGTCACACGCACATGAAGGCCCCTACATGCCTCCCACCTCCACTGGGACCACAGTCCTTACCACTTACCTCCAAGCTCTAGCTAGCCTCTGACCACACACTCTTCATGGACTAGAAACACCTCATTACTTCAGGCAAGCTTGCCCCTGTGAGCCCCATCCCACTCTACCCCAGCCCTGTTCTCTTGGACTCACACGATGTACAATGTTGTTGGCGTGGCAGAAGGCAACACCCTTGAGGAGCATCTGGAGATAGCTCTTGACCTGTGCCTGGGCCAGTGGCCTCTGGGCATGGCGTACCACCTCAGCCAGATCAGACAGCATGAACTCAAAGGCCAGCACAAAGCCAGCACCATGCGGGAACACAGCCTTCAGCTGTACCACCTGTGGGACCAGTGGAGCAGGTTATCTACTTAGGCCCACCAGAAAGAGGAAGCACCAGCTCACATACCCAAGACCCTGAGAATACCCTGGGGCCTCCAGCCCTTACCCTTGAAGAAGGACCAGGCAGGTAGACAACTGAAAGGGGACCTGAACTTAGAACCAAGAGTTGCAGGGCTCACCTGTGCTACCCCCTCTGTTGTGTAAAGAAAGTCTAAGGTCTGGTCCCCTAACTCAGGGCACCTGCTGGGAAATCATCTGGTCACACATACACACAGCCCAGCGCAGGTTCCCTCTGTTTTCCCTAGGCCATTAAATCCCAGCACCAAGGAAGTGCAATTTCACCAGGCCTGAGGACAACTGGAAACATCCCATGTACTTGCTGAGGGCATACCAGTGACAGAGGTGCCAGGGGTTGTGCACACAGCCAGGAAACAAGAACCAGTATATTCTCAATGACCTTACAGAGCTCACTGCACAAGGGACATAAAAAACTAACAGATGTACAAAAAAAATGAACTGTGCATTTTTAGGACATTGTAAGTACAGGGAAAGATAAAGGAGAGGGTAGTGTGATTTATGAGTAACCGGAGAAGATATTTAAATGGAGTGGGGCCAGGGAAGGCCTCTCTGAAGAGCCGACAGGAGGAGCCAGTTACGCAGAGATCTGGGAAGGAGAACAGCAAGTGCATGCCCTGAGACAGTAGCAGAAAGAAGACTGAGGATTCAAGATTGTGAGGTCACTGTTAAGATACCTGTTTTGTTTTGTACTGGACTCCAGAATGGCACTTAAGAGCTTCTGTTGAATGAATGAAAAGAGAAAGGATTCTGGAGGTTGGGCAGGAACAGATGCTGATAGTGCTTTAAATGCAAAGGGAACCACTGGAGCTTTCTAAGCAAGGAAGGAATGATTTGATCCCTCTACCTATGGAGAGAGAGCAGAGGCAGGGGGAAGCAATGAAGAGGCTGCACAGGTATTCTGGTGGGGTTGACCACGGCCTGGACCAGGGTGGAATACCTTTTAAAGATAGAACCTTTAGGACTGCTAATCAATTGAACATGGGGACAATGTCACCAGCTTCATTACGGGTCCCTCTTTACCTATCCCACAGACGGTTGTCTGCAAACTCTTTTATTTTCCTTGCAAAATATGAATGGCCTAACTGCTATCTGACTCTTTTGATTTTGAAGGTAACTCACAAAACATTTTACGGATCAGACCATGCAGATATATTCAGATGATATACAAATTACAAAGAAAAAAAATGACAAAGGAAAAATCCTATTACCTACAATCACACTTATAGCATATTCTCCCAGACTTTACAACACGGACATGGCACATATAGATACATATTCCTGTGTATAAGATTTTCATTCAACAGCAGTTTTACAACATTTTTTGTCACCCTACATTGAGGACATCTTCATAAGACAATGAATATAAACAAGAATATCATAGAGACTCAACTTTGTTACTCCCTCTCTGCTCTTGACATGGATAAGAGGAAGTACCAAAAGCAGCAATGAGGCTAAAGGTGGACAACATTCCACCTCATATTCCCACAGCACTCCCCAAGTCCCTGTCACAGCACAAACCATACCAGCTAGGTAGGCCCTGTTGCTTCAGTCTGTCTCCTCTATCACATCTAAATTCTTAGAGGCTAGGCCAAGGTTGGTTCCTCTCAGTGTTACCAGGCCCAGAGTCTACAGTGAGCCCAAGGGCAACCCTCCACTGACCTGCTGAGCACCCATAACCTGGCAACTTAACCTCCCCACCTCTATGGCACCAAACCCAAACCACACCTGTTGCCACTGAGTTGATTTAAACTCACAGCAACCCTACGGGACAGGGTAGAACAGAGATCCTGAAACCTGCCTTGCAGAGTAGTGATGGGGATTCTATACAATAAGGTACGGAAAACATTTAACACAGGCTGCAGAACATATTACAAGTTTAATAAACGGTAGTTAAACAACATGTATTAGCGAGCACTAAATGTTTTGAAAACAAGAGTAAGCTAATTCATAAATGAATATGTACATGAAAAAATAAGTGGGTAAATGAGTGAATGATGGAGGGAACGAGGCACCTGAGTGAGAACGACAAAGCGGAGCAAATCTGGGGGTAAGGAAGCAAATAACAAGAGTAAAGCGGGTGAATGGCAGTGGGAATGAACCCTTGAAAGCAAGAACAAGTGTAGTCGATAAATGAAGCAGGAGAGAATGGGATGAAGGAGTGGTGCGAATTAAGAAGAGTGGGAATGAAGTCTGAGGACCTGACCCCCCTTCTCAACCTTGCCTCCAACTCACATGCTGATTGTCCTCAATCTCCTGTAGAGCCTTGATCTCCCGAAGGGCCTGGTTGGGGATGCCATCCTCCAGCCTCCTCAGGGCCACTTTCTTGAGGGCAACTATCTCCCCAGTCTGTACAGGAAAGAACACAGACACTCCCATTCCACCCCCATTGGGACAGAGGTAAAAGACAGGAGCCACTCGGTCTACAGAGCCATCTAAGACACTCCTCATGAGAGTGAAAAGAGGCCCATCAGTGTAACTTGACAGCAAAGAGAGAAATTAAGTCCAAGAACGGCCTCTGAGCCAGCAAACCCACCGGCACATCACGCAGAGGTCCTTACGGGACATGCAGACTGAACAGTTGTGTGGAGGGGAGCTGGCAACAATCTGGATGTCCGCCACTGAAGGCACAATGGGGGTGCCTACACGTTATGCAAAGCTATGTGGGGATGGCTGCGAACGTTCTTCCAGAAGCCAGGGTAGATCTTACAAATAAAATACTCAGTGAAAACAGTAGAAAAATAAACCAGCTCAGAATGAAGGTCAATTTGCAAAACCAACCCATTGCCCTCGAGTCGAATCCGATTCACAGTGACCCTACAGGACAGAATAAATGCCGTAAGGCCCTTCCTGCTCACGGTACCCCCAAAGTTGCCTCAAGTCCCTGGTCTCACCTCTACATGTTTGGCCTTGAAGACAATGCCGTGGGCACCCTCCCCAATGCGACCCAGGATGCAGTACTGGTCCATTGGAGACGGGGCAGCAATGACCGGATCAGGAGACCACCTTGAGAGAACCCGGCGCTGTCACTGCTACGGGCCAGGATGGGCCTTTTCCCAAGGCCCCCACTCCAGGGCCAGGCTCCACTCCTTCAGGCTTGCCAACGTCCAGGTCCTTCCTCGTCGTTTCTCCGGATCTTCTCGGTCACCAAATTATCTTTCTTCGTAGATTATTTCCCCCGTCTCACCTTTTCAGGCTCCCTGGAACCCATTTCGCACATCCCAAAGGCGCGCTTGGCCGCCGCTCTATTCTCCGCGCCCTCGGATCTGAACAGAACTCCAACCAGTTCTCCCCACGAAGACTTCCCAGGAACCCTCACGGCCGGCCTGGTTGCCTGGCAACAAGCTGGCCTCGGAAAGCTGGGAGGAGGCCGGAACTGACGTCAGTCTTGCGACAGCCGGAGGAACTCAACCGAGACGGGCTCGGGTGGGTCTCGTGTCAGGTGATCAGGGGAGACCGCTGCAAAATTTAGGTCAGGGACGTCAGTCTCTCGCCTATCTGCGCCTCTTACCTAGGCGTTGGCCGTCGCCTGGCAGCACCTGGGCCGAGTATTCGCCAAGCGACAGCGGCCCAGGGCGTCCTCTCCGCCCCGCCCCACTCACGTGACAGGGACAGGTACCTCTCAGGGGCCATTTCTGCGGCTTGTGAAGGCACCTGTCTGAGGGCTGCGCGGTCCCAATCCAGCGCGCTCCTAGGACTGGGAAGAGGAGGCCTTAGCTGGCCGTGGGCGTTCCACGTCGGTAACTATAGAGCTGCCAACTTCAACAACGCTCAGGTGTTGTGTTGCACCAATGAGACACGGGATGGAAGGAGGGAGGCCGGGGCCTGAGCTGATGGCGGGAACTAAGTTGGGCGTTTTCTGGGAGGTCAATTGGGAACACATAGGAAAAGCTTTGAGACAACACCAACTTTTTTGACCATAAAGCCCTTGTCTAGGACTTCGGGGTTCCCCGGGGAGCATGGCCCCTGGCCCTGATGCTGCCCCTGCCCATAAATCATAATGAAGTTACTCTCTTCGGACAGGAATGGATTGGACTTGGCGACGCAGAGCGACCATATCTTGGGTGCACCTCAGGGTTGTGTGCATCTATAGGATATCATCCTGCTGACCTCTTACTGGAGGAAGGGGAGTGGGTGAAGAGGAGGGGAAAGGAGACTGTTGGGAGGATGGGACATTTAAGGAGCAGAGAGGAAGAGTGTGATGTCACCGGGCAGGGAGAGCAGTGCAAGTTGCGTATAGGTGGGTATGGAAATTTATATGGGAATCTGCATTTTCATTCAATCATCATCACCATAAATAATAATAATAAAAAGCCCTTGTCTAAGGGTTTATGAGAAGGAAACAACCGGAGGAATTGGATTACATTCCTGCCTACCCCAAAAAAACCAAAACAAAAAAAAAGTTGCCTTGGAGTCAAGTCTGACTCATAGCAACCCCATAGGACAGAGTAGAACTGCTCCATAGAGTTTGCAGGGAGCAGCTGGTAGATTCTAACTGCCAGCCTTTTGGTTAGCAGTCAAACTCTTTAACTATTAAGTCATACACAGCCTGATGCAGCCTGATGTTTTAGAAGTGCATACCAAGAAAGGTTGTCTACAGAAAAAAAAAAATACAAATTGCTTTTAAATTTATGAAAAGATGCTCAACCTCACACACTGAAATAAATGCGAAATAAATCTATAATTTCCCACCCATTAGGTGACTAAAGATCCCAGGTTTAACACTGCATTGGCCCAGCTGTAGAAAATGCACACTTGCACACACTGCTGGTGGAGGTGTAATTTGTCAGTGTTGTTTAAAATTACAGATACATGAGGAGTGCCAATTAAGTTTGAAAACTTATCCTAAAAAAAGTGCTACATACTTCACTGCTGAGTATCACTATGCTCACCTTCAAAGTACTCCCCTTGAGAAGCTGCACACCAGTGCCAGCTCCTAGTCACCCTTCAGAGCAATTTTGGAACTCTTTCTGGAATGGGCATCAGAGCTATGGTATTACCATTGGTGTCCTGAATGTCATCAAAATATCTTCCTTTCAATATTTCCTTTATCTGTGAGTAAAGAAAACAGTCACTGGGGGCCAAATCAGGTGAGTAGGGGGATATTCCAATAGAGTTACTTGTTTACTGGCTAAAAACTCCCTCACAGACAACTATACAATCAAATTCATGAACTTGCCTCCATGCACAATGGCCATTCCAGAAAGAGTTCCAAAATTGCTTTGAAGGGTGAACTAGGTGCTAGTGTTGGTGCATAGCTTCCCAAAGGGAGTACTGGGAAGGTGACTGCAGTGATATGTAGATATGTAGCACTTAGAACAATTAAGTTTGCAGACTTAATTGTCAGACCTCATCTATGCTCTTAGATCTAGCAAGTCCACTTGAAGAAATTTTACCCACCAGGTAAATCACACACATATGAAATCACGTGTACAAAGTTATCCGTTGCAGCACTGTTTGAAAAGATTGGAAACAACACCAAACCAAAAATGCACTGCAGTCAAGTGGATTCTAACTGATGGTGACCCTATAGAACTGAGTAGAAATGGTCCATAGAATTTCCAAAGAGTGCCTGGTATATCTGAACTGCTGACCTTTTGCTTATCAGATGGCACACTTAACTACGACCTTAAGTCCATCTTCTTTCTAATGTGTGCTGTCACTGCTTTCTCCCAACCACATTTCTATCAACTATCTAATCTATAACCAGCCCTTTCCCTCCCCTCCCTTGCAGTCATCAAAGAGTTCTTTCTCCTGTGTGAATCTGTTTTGAAGTCCTTATAGTAGGGGTCTCATATAATATTTGTCATTGTGCCGCTGACTGATTTCACTCAACGTAATGTCTTCCAATTGAAATGAGGTTATAAGATGCTTCCTAAAATCATCATTGTTCTTTATCATTGCATAGTGTTCCATTGAGTATATATACCATAGTTTGTTTATCCATTTATTTGTTGTTGGGCATCTGGGTTGATTCTATCTTTTTGCCATTGTGGACTGTGCTGCCGTAAACATTTGTGTGCATGTATCTATTCATGTGACTGCCCTTCATTCTGTATATATTACAAGCAGTAGAATTACTGGGTCAAATGGTATATCTATTTCCAGCTTTTTAAGCTGCACCAGATAGCTTTCCAAATAGGTTGAAACATTTTGCAATCCCACCAGTAGAGTAGGAGAGTTCCAGTTTCTCTACAGCCTCTCCAGCGTTTGTTGTTTTGTGTGTTTTGGATCATGGCCAGCCTTGTTGGGGTGAGATGGTATCGCCTTGTAGTTTTCATTTGGATTTCTTTAATAGCTATTGATTGTGAGCATTTCCTCATGTGTCTTTTAGTTGCCTGGATGTCCTCTTTAGTGAAGCGTGTGTCCATCTCCTTTGCCCATCACTTAATTGGGTTATTTATACTTTCCTTGTTGATATTTTCAAATACCTTATAGATTATGGAGATAAGACATCAGTCCAATGTGTAGTTGCCAAATATTTTTTCCCATTCTGTAGGTCGTCTTCTAATTCTTTTGATCAAGTCTTTGGATGAGCAGAAGTATTTGATACTTAGTAGTTCCAATTTATCTATTTTCTTTTCTGTTGATCGTGCTTTGTCAGATTTTGAAGTCTGTATAAGCTGTATATTAAAACATCCATTGTTGACCCTATTTTTTTCTTGCATGATCTTTATCATTTTAGGTTTGATATTCAGGATTTTGAACCAATTTGAGTTAGTTTTTATGTAAGCTGTGAGATATGGGTCTTATTTCTATTTTTTTGCAGATGGATATCCAATTTTGCCAGCACCGTTTGTTAAAGAGACTGTTTTTACCCCAGTTTACAATCTTAGGGCCTTTGTTGAATACCAGCTGTCCATAGGACTATGGTGGCATCACTAAGGTCTCAGCTCTGTTCCATTGGTATATATATATTTTTTGTACTGGTACCAGACTGTTTTGACTATTGTGGTAGTGTAATAGGTTCTAAGGTCACGGAGTGTGTGGCTTCCTGCTGTGTTCTTCTTCAGTAGTGCTTTGCTTCTTTGGGTTTCCTCCCTTGCCATACAAAGTTGGTGATTTGTTTCTCCACCTCATTAGGAAAATGTCACTGGAATTTGTATTGGGATTGCATTGCATGTATAGATCACTTTGGGTAAAATAGATATTTCACAATGTTAATTCTTCATATCTGTGAGCAGGATAAGTTTCTCCATGTATGTAAGTCTCAGTTTCTGGCAGTAAGGTCATGTTCTCTTTGTACAGATCTCTTATTTCTCTGGTTAGATTTATTCATAGGTATTTTATCTTCTTGGGGGCTAGAGTAAATAGTATTGATTTGCTGATTTCCTCTTTAATTATCTCTTTTTTGGTATAAAACAATCCTGCTGATTTACTTATGTTTATTTTATATCCTGATACTTTGCTAAACTCTTCTATTAGTTCAAGTAGTTTACTTATGGATTTTTTGGGATTCTCTGCACATACAATCATATCATCTGCAAATAGGGAAATTTTTACTTCTTTCCCAGTGTGGATACCCTTTATTTCTTTGTCTTGTCTAATTGTTGTGGCCAGAACTTTTAGTACAATATTGATTAGAATTGGTGAGAGTGGACAACCTTGTCTAGTTCCCATTTTCAAGGAAAATTCTTTCAGTCTCCATTCAGGATGATGTAGGTGATTGGTTTTGCACAGATACCCATTATTGCATTGAGGAATTTGCCTTTTATTCCTATTTTGCTGAGAGTTTCTAGTATGAAGGAGTGTCAGACTTTGTCAAATGCCTTTTTTGCATCAATTGACAAAATCAGGTGATTCTTGTATTTTGTATTATTTATGTGGTTGATCACATTAATTGTTTTTCTGATGTTGAACTAGCCTTGTATCCCTGGTATGAATCCAACTGATGAATTATTTTTTTAATATGTTGTTCAAGTCTATTGGCAAGGATTTTGTTGAGGAATTTTGCATCTAAGTTCATGAGTCATATTGGTCTGTAATTTTCCCTTTTTGTGGGATCTTTCCCTGGCTTTGGTATCAGGGTTATGCTGGCTTCATAGGATGAATTTGGGAGTATTGCATCTGTTTCTATGCTGTGAAATAGTCTCAGTAGTATTGGAGTTGACTGTTCTCTAAAAGCTTGCTAGAATTCTGTGGTGAAGCCCTCTGGGCCAAGGCTTGTTTTGGTTGGTAGTTTTTTGATGACTTTTCAATCTCTTCCTTTGTAATAGGTTTATTAAGGTGTTCTCCTTCTCCTTATGACAATTTTGTTAGGTGATACACATCTAGGAATTTGTCCACTTCCTCTAGGTTTTCAAATCTGTTAGAGTACAGTCTTTTGTAGTTTTCTGTTATGATACTTTTGATTTCTGTTGTATCTGTTGTGACATCTCCCGTCTCATTTCTTATTCAGGTTATTTGTTTCCTTTCCTGTTTTTCTTTGGTAAGTTTAACCAATGGTTTGTCAATTTTGTTAATCTTTTCAGAAAACCAGCTTTTGGTTTTACCAATTTTTTCAATTGTTCTTCTGTTCTCTAGTTCATTTAGTTATGCTCTAATCTTTAGTATTTATTTTCTTCTGGTTCCTGAGTGGTCCCTCTGTTGCTTTCTTTCTACTTATTCAAGCTGTAG
This sequence comes from Heterohyrax brucei, assembly GCA_028571685.1. NCBI lineage: Eukaryota > Metazoa > Chordata > Mammalia > Hyracoidea > Procaviidae > Heterohyrax > Heterohyrax brucei. Next base: position 137,379,020 of record CM053150.1, read on the forward strand.
GGTTAATTCTTTGGGGTCTTTTCTTCCTTTTAGATGTGTACATTTATAGAGATAAATTGACCTCTCATCACTGCTTTGGCTGTATCCCGTAGGTTCTGTTAGGATGTGTTTTCATTCTTATTTGAATCTATAAATTTCTGCATTTTGTCCTTGATTTCCTCCGTAACTATGGATTTTTGAGCAAGGTGTTGTTGAGATTCTATGAGTTCTAGTTTCTATCTGTGTTTTTTCTGCTGTTGATTTTGACTTTTATGGCTTTATGATCTGAGAACTAAGAACATGCTTTACAGTAATTCAGTGGTTTGGATTTTGTTGGATTTTGTTGAGATTTTGTTTTTGTGCTAACACATGGTCTATCTGGAAAATGTTCCATGTGCATTGGAGAAGGTGTACTTATCTGTTGATGGTTAAACAGTTCTGTATATGCCAATGAGGTCCAGTTGGAATTATTGCAATAATTTTTTTTATATGTTGTTCAATTCTTCTGTGTCTTTACTGAGCCTTTTTCTAGATGATCTGTCCATTACTGAAAGTGTAGTGTTAAAATCTCCATCTATTATTGTGGAGTGACCTGTCTCATTTTCAGCGTAGTCAGTGTTTATTTAATGTATTTAGATGCTCTAATATTGGGCACATAAATATTTAATATTATTAAGTCCTGCTTGTGCTTCAAACCTTTCAGGAAACAGTGACTATCCTTCTCCATGATGGTGAATTTTACATTAAAATCTATTTTAACTGAGATTCATTTTCTTACACCTGCTCTTCTTGGATATTGTTAGCTTGATATATATTATTCTGTGCTTTAATTTTCAATTTCTTCATATCCTTAAGTCTAAAGTCTGTTTTTTGTAAGCAGCATATAGATGGGTCATGTCTTTTGATTCAAGATGTCACTCATTGTCTCTTTATTGATAGGTATGTGTTTAGTACTGTCCTTTTGATGTATTTACTTTTGTGTTGGTGTTTTCTGTGTTGCTCTTAAAATTCTGTTCTAGGTCATTCTTCTTTGTGGGTTGACTTTTCATCTTTTTCTGTGTTGGTTTTGTGTTTTGAGACTCCTGTATTACGTTTCTGGTTTTGATACATTGCATTGTTATTGTGCTTTGTGGCTACCCATATTCTAAGTTTAAACCCAATTTTAACGTCTACATATCTTTTTAACTTCCTCTGCATCTGAAAGGACTATAACTACTGTAGTATTTCCCTGTTTTTAATGTGATGGTGTCATAGTTTTCGTGATACGATCACTGGTTCCCTTCTTTTAATATTATAGCTTTGGTTGAGTTTTTCACCTTCCCTAACTGAGTAGGTTTCTGGATGTTGTGTCCTGCATTGCCTTCTTAAATATTCACTTAATGGTTGTGTTTTTCTAAGTAAAGAGCTTCTTTCAGTTTTTACTGTAGTTTTGGTTTGATTTTTACAAAGTCTCTAAGCTTCTGTTTATCTGTGAATGTCTTCAGTTCATCTTCATATTTGAAAGATAATTTTGCAGGGTGTATAATTCTTGAAAGAAAGTTCTTCTGCTTGTGTCATCCCACTGCCTCCTTGCTGACATTGTTTCTGCCAAGAAGTCAGATGAAAAACTAGAGGTCTTCCCTCTGAATGTTAACCTTGCTTTGAGTCTCGCTGCCTTTAAGAGTTTCTGCTTATGTTTCATTTTGTTAAGCTTGATTATAATATGTCTTGGTGTCTTTCCTTTGAGGTCAATTTTATGTGGCATTTGAAACACATCTTGGATACCTATGTTCTCTTTTGTAATTTCAGGGAAGTTTTCTGTCAGCAACTCAATAACAATACTTTCTGTGTTTTCAACTATCCCTCCCTGTGCAGGAAATCCAATTAATCGTAGATTGTTCCTCTTGATGGAGTCCCACATGTTCCTTAATGCATCTTCATTTTATTTCTTTTCTCTGATTACTCCTCATAAATTCTTGTGTGAGTTGCTCTGTCCTCCAAGTCACTAAGTCTGACTTCCAGTTGCTCAATTCTGCTCATTTGGCTTTGAATTGAAGTGTCTAATTCTGTAATTTTGTTATGTTCCTTCTTGGAATAGCTCATTTAATTTTTCATTTTGCTCTTCATTTTGTTTAATATCCAGGAAGGTTACGTATATTATTCTTTTGTACTCGACCTCTGATAGTTTCAGAAAGGCTTCTTCATCTGCAAAGTTTTTTGTTTATTTTGAGAGTTTTCTGGAGCCATGGTGGGCTATTTCTTTAAATCCTTAGTGATGGTCTGTTGCCTTTGGGTAGAGGCTGTTTAGTTTCTCTGGTGTTGCCTTAACAGGAGCTAAGGCATAGTTCTATGAAGGGAGTCAGTCACCAGACACCTCTGTGTACTGCAGTGACTGGCCCCAATGGACTCTCTGGGGTGGCAGGCTCCACCTCCTGGCTAGTGAAGACACCGCCCTACTTACAGAGTCACTGTGGGGCTGTCAACTGACTCTATGATGTGGGTCAGTAAAGGCAGGAAGAGGTGCCATCAGGCTGCACAGCAGTTATTTCTCCAGGCAGTCATATTCTGAAAAGCTAAAAGCTATCTGACAGCTTTCAAAATCAGTCAGGCTGTCTGGTGTACAGACCTCACCTTCTTGCTGACAACAGAAATACCTCTTCAGCTATCCCCAGATCCTATGATGTAGATCAAATTTGGGAGGGGCTACTGCCCTGCTGCTGTCCTCAGCCAGGCCCTACCTGTAAGGCAACACCGCTAACCACAGCCTTTCTGCTAGAAAACTGCTCCCTGGGCTGGCACTGCCTCCCAGCCTGGGAATTAACCCCTGTTGAGGCCCAGCTGACCAAGATGGTGTCCCAGTTAAGCGGGCCCTCCTGCTGTGAAACAGAAGAATCTATGGCAGAGCTCAGAAAAGAAAGGGTAGAGGGGCTGTGGTGCCCTCAGTCTGCCACTAGGCTCTCAACACATGGCTATCCCACACGCTATCTCTCTGCTGCTCACATGCTGTTCACTTCAGCACTGCAGTTTGGCATATCTGTCAGCTCATTCCCATCCCCTGCCTTCCAGCCAAGAAATAAAAGTGCCGGTACCTGTGGACCACCCAAGCAGCCAGTCAGCGGGAATGGTGCTCAGCAAGAGAGAGGAAGTTTCCTGTTTAGTGGCTTGTAGTCCAATCTGACAACACTGTGCCATGTCCTAGGGTTCACTGGGTGTCCAGAATGCTCCATTTGGTTATCAATCCAGGCCTTAGTTTTCAGAGGGAATTAAGAAAATGTGTATCTAGTGTGCCATCTTGGCTCTGCCTCCTCTAATTTTTTTTTTTAAAGTAAGTACATCTAGCTGGAACCTTGGAGGCACAGTGGTTAAAAGCATAACTGCTAACCAAAAGGTTGACAGTTGAAATCCACCAGCCCCTTTGATGCCCTGTAGTGCAATTCTGTGCTGTAGGGTAACTATGAGTCACAATTGACTCAATAGCAACGGTTTGATGTTCTAACTCTTAAATTACATTTCTGGGTTAATAATTGTAGAAGAATGACTTTATATCCATGCAACGATGATCACCTTGTCTGATGACAATAATAGTAAGAAAACCTAACTGTCCAGTGGAAGTGTAGCTAAATATGTTATGGGAGTGCTATACAATGAAATGTTTACAGTGTTAACAATGGTGAGGATAGACATAGCAATGCAGTGGGAAAAGATAATCTTAAGAAAACAGTGCTGGATCATTTGGGAAGTCATATGGGGGAAAAATGTGTATTCACCCAAACCTCATGTCATGCCCAGAGATCAGTTGTAGATGGACTACAGATCTAAATATAAAAGGTAAAACTGGAAGCTTTCTAGAAGAAAACAATTCTTAATGAGCTTGAATAAAGTTTTTTAAAGAGATTGCAAAAAGTGTTAATCATGAAGGAAAAATGATAAATTGTGATGATTCCAGTATTAATAACTGAAAGTGAAAACAAAAGTCACAGAAAAGATAATTAAAATACATCTTTATGATTTATGGGCAAGGGCAGCATCAGGGCCAGGGGCCATGCTTCCAGGGGAACCCCAAAACCACTGGACCATCAGTTGAGGTCTTTTAGTGGAGATCTCATGGTACACCCCTTTTTATTGTGTTGCTGGTGAGACTCAACTTAGTGAGCTCCATTGTGGCTGTCACTGGTGGTGGCCAGGCACCATCCAGTTCTTCTGGTCCCAAGTAGATGTAGGCACCCACTCATGTGGGTCTCTCTATCTTCTGGATTGTCTTTACCCCATGTCATTTTGGTCCTCGGTGAGCTTCCATTCCTGCTGAGTTGGGACTATTTGCTGTGCCCTCAGATGGCAGCTTGGCAGCTTTTAAGACCCCAGACACCACTCACCAATGTGGGGTGCAGAGAGCCCTCTTAGCAAAATGCTAGTTATGCCAATTGGCCTCAATTTCGCCTAAGAGATGCAGAGTGACCATATATTGGATGCACTTTATGATTCTATGCATCTATAGGATATCATCCTGCTGACCTCTGGCTGGAGGAACGAGAGTGGCTGGAGAGGAAGGGAAAGGAGACTGTTGGGAAGATGAGACTTGTATGGAGCAGAGAGGAATAGTGTGCTGTCACTGGGCAGGGAGAGTAGTGAAAGCTGCATACAGGTGGGCATGTAAATTTATACAGGAATGTACATTTTCACTCAGTCATAATAAAAAAAATACATACTTCTGACAAAGGACTCATATCCAGAACTTTAAAAAATTCTTATAGAGACAGACAACCTCACTGAAAACTGGGCAAAATCTGGAGTTGTTTAACAAAAGATATCCAAATGATCAATAAACTTTTGAAAAAAGTGTGTTTCTAACTTCACTAGTTGTCAGGAAACTTTAAAATTAAAACCATGGTGCAGTCCTCACTAGAATTACTTAAATGAAAAGGATACAAACCAAACCCACTGACACTGAGTCAGTTCCAACTTATAGCAACCCTATAGGACAGAGTAGAACTGCCCCACAGAACCTCCAAAGAGTACCTGGTCATTTGAAATACCAACCTTTTGATTAGCAGCTGTAGCACTTAACCACTAAGCCACCAGGGTTTCTTATGAAAAGGATCAAACGTTGAGCAACATGTGGAGCAACTAGAACTCTCATACATTGCTGATAAGAGTGCATATTTATACACTTTGAAAAACTGATATTAATGCTCTGTGACCTAATTCCAGTCTGTCAAATGTGCATGAAAGTTTACCAAAGGCATCCAAGAATATTTCAAGCAGCACTCTTTATAATGGCCAAAGCCTGGAAACAACAATGCCTATCTATAGTAGAATGAGTAAATAAGGTATGAAATAGTTACCCAATTGAATATTGTACAGTCATGAAGATGAAGGAAATAGTGCTACTGGCAACAACATGAATTGCGAACAGAATGTTGAACAAAGAAGCCAGACACACACAAAAAAGATTATATACTATATGATTCCATTTCCACAAACTACAAAAACAGGCAAAACTAATCTCTGATTGAAGAAATCAGGAGCATGTCTGGAAAAGGGAACAAGAGGGCTTTTGTGGTCTGTAAGGAGCCATACATTTACAACCAGTGCACTTTTCTGTGTGTTCCTAATGTTTAAAAAATGATGAGGACATATGTAACTTGAATATGTGTCCTCTTTGCAGAACATAGAGTGGAAATGACTTTTAAGTGAAAAATACAAGATCTTTTAAAAAAAGAAAAACCTACTGCCATTGAGTTGATTCTGACTCATAGTAACTATATAGAACCAGGTAGAATTGCACCATAGAGTTTCCAAGGAGCACCTGGTGAATTTGAACTGCCAGCCTTTTGGTTAGCAGTCATAGCTCTTCACCACTATCCCACCAAGGGTTTTCTTAGGCAGGGAAGGCTGCTTCTAGTAAGTCAAGTGTTACTCAGGGCTTCAAACTGGTTCTTTCTCGTTCCATCTCCTGTTAAGATATAGGGTAGAAAATCAAATTCCCAGCTGGGGAGTCAAACCAGAAAGAACACATTTGAAGTTGGATTTTGCTAGCTAGAGTTTGAGGCTAAGGAAAAGTTTCAAAGAAATTGAATTTTTACTTAACTAATTACTTGTACATGACTAAATTTTACCTCCTTTCCCTTGCATTAAAACCTTATATGTATTTTATCAAATGCTTTGTGAATCATTATTTCTTGCAATTCAAAATCATAACACAAAAACTTGTGAAATGTAGTGGTAAGCCCCAAAACAAAACCAGTACATGTACATGTTTCATCGCAAGCTCACTAAGCTTTCCCTTGTAGAAGTAGGTGATCACTTTGCAAATGAAAGCAAGTAGAGGGGTATTTATTCAGAGCTTAATATTGCAAGGGGGCAGCTATCATCACTGGCTGTTTGGCAGAGACTCAAAGGTAAACAGTGGAGCAGAAAAATTTTATAATGGAAAAAGGGAAGATTTCAGATATGCTCTGATAGGTGATTGTTGGCATAGAGGTAGGCTAACAAGAAACTGGCATGGTTGTTTTTAACAATTTTATTGAAATATAATTTATATGCCATTCAATTCATCCACTTAAAATACACAATTCAGAGGTTTTTAGTATATACACAGAGTTGTGCAAATATTACCACAATCAATTTTAGGACTTTTTTTTTATCACCACTAAAAAGAAAACTATTTGCTGCCACTGTATTTTCCCCATCCTTTCCTAACACTGTTGTAAGTTGCCACTGAGTCAGTTCCTGCTGATGCCTTTTAAATACATCAACATAGAAAGGCTGTTTTATTGCCTTTGTCTCCTAACTCCATCCGTGTTCTGGGTCTGTTGACTGTTTTGCCTGCTTCTTGTCATGGCTAATAATGATTGAATGCTGGACATTTTAAATTTTATGTTATAAAATGTCTGAATTCTCTTGCTTGTCTTTAAAGAATGTTGAAATGTGTTCTGGTAGTCATTTAAGTTACTTGCATCTCTATTTGATATTTTTAGGACTTTGGGGGAGGCTTTATTAGTGTAACTGTTGACAGTCCTCTGCGCATGTACAACAAAATGAAACATTGACCATTGTGATTTGTAAGGTTTTCATTGGCTGATTTTTGAAAGTAGAGTGCCAGACCTTCGTATTCCAAATTAGTCTGGAAGCCCTGCTGAAACCTGTTCAGCATCATAGTAACACTCAAGCCTCCACTGAGGTGCCTTGGCTAGGAACTGAACCCTGGTCCTCCACATTGAAGGTGAGAATTCTACCACTGGGCAAGTCTAGAGTAACCTTTACTATAGAGATAATATAGCCATGGTGTTGTAAGTGCTACATCTGCTAACTGAAAGGTCAGCATTTTGAATCCATCAGGTGCTCCTTGGAAACTATGGAGCAGTTCTACTCTGTCCTATAGGGTTTGTATGATTCAGAATCTACTCAATGGTGGTGGGTTTTGTTTTGTTTTGTACTAAGATGTGGTTTCTGGTAGCACAGTGGCTAATTGCTAAGGCTGTCCACAGAAAGATCAGCACTTTATACCTACCAGCTGCTGGTTGGAAACTCTATGGGGCAGTTCTACTCAGTCCTATAGGGTCACTATGAATTGGACTCGTTTCAGTGGCAGTAAGTTGGTTGGTTGGTTCATTGGTGGTACTAAAATGTTGCACCATTATGGTCCCTACTGAATTAACCAGTTGATAAACAAGGACTCGTTACTTTGGTTAGAACTTGAAGCTTCCTGACCCTGAGGTCTGGAAACAATTCAACTCACAGTTTTCTAGTTACTCTATCACCCGGCTTTATTGAAGTTCCACACCATGCATGTGCATCATTATTCAGCAGAAATTTAAGGTACAACCCTGGTAACACAGTGTTTAAGAGTCTGACTGCTATCCAAAAAATCAACAGCTTGAATCCACTAGCTACTCTGTAGAAACTCGGGCAATTCTGCTCCATCCTACAGGTTCTCTGTGAGTCAGAAAATTTTATAGCAACAGGGTTTCTAAGGGTACCCTTAAGGAGCTATCTGGAGGTTTTCTTCTATGGAATTCTCTCTCTTTTGAAATTCTGTCTTGTAACTTTGAGCTTCTTGACCTTCCTTCAGATCTCCCTCTTTTCCACTCAGTAAGACTACTGTGTCCTTCTTTGCTTAGAAGTCCCCATCTTGTACTGTGGTCTGGAATGTGCCTGCTGGCAGAAAACCAGTGTGATCACAGGGCTTACTTAGTTATTTTTCCTTGTTCTCAGAAATCACATTCCTGCTCTGCTTTTTACAAGTGTCTGAGGACAGTGTCTGTATATTTTGGGGTTTTTTTTAGTTGTTTATAATAAAATAGTACATCATATCCTTACTTGTTCATTATGGGATGTCATGGATTGAACTGTATCCCCCCCAAAATATGTGTAGCCATGTGGCTGGGCCGTGATTCCCAGTATTTTATGATTGCCCTCCATTTTGTGATTTTCTTATGCTGTATGTTAAAGGATTAAGGTGGGACTGTAAATCCTCTCATAGGATCACCTCCTTGCCCCACTGTAAAGGGAGTCTCTCTGGAGTGTGGCTTGCACCACTCTTTATCCTTCCATCCTGCAAGAGATAAAAGGAAATGGAAGCAAACAGAGAATTGGGTACATCACCATCAAGAAAGCAGCACCAGGAGAAGTGTGTCTCCTTCAGACCTGAGGTTCCTGTGCCAAGATTTTCCCTGGACAAAGACTGATGCAACACAAGGACTTTGCTCCAGAGCCAACAAGGGGGAAAGCCTTTCCCCTGGAGTAGACATCCTTAAATTTGGACTTGTAGTCTACTGGACTGTATAAGAATAAACTTTCCTTTGTTAAAGCCATCCACTTTGTGATAATTCTGTTATAGTAGAACTAGCTGACTAAAACATGGCCAAAGCCTTTGATATACATGTTGCAACTGTCTCCCATGTTCTCAGTCTTTTTGGCTTATTAACATTGCCTTGTATTTTATAAATATCTCTATGCAATCAAATATTTCAATTTTTTAAATCATCTTTACTTTTTGACATTTTATATAAACCCAATTTTAATTACTACCAGTCTTGTCATCTTCCTCTCCATCTGGAAGGACTATAACAACTGTAGTATATCCCTCTTTTTAATATGATGACACCATAGTTTTCATGATGATCACTGGATTGCTTCTTTCCGTATCAAACCTGTGATTGGCTTTGGAGCCTTCCCTAACTGAGTAGAATTTTGAGTAGTGCGTCATTCTAAAATATAAAGTTAGTGGTTTTGTTCTTCTAAGCCAGAGCCAAGAACTTCTTTCAGTATTTCTTATAGTTTGGGTTTGGTTTTTACAAAGTCTCTGAGTTTCTGTTTATCTGGGAATGTCTTAATTTCATTTTTATATTTGAAAGATAGTTTTGCAGGATATATAATTCTTGGTTGGAAGTTCTTCTCCTTCAAGGCTTTAAATGTGTCATGCCACTGTCTCCGTGCCAGCATGGTTTCTGCTGAGAAATCTGAAGAGATCCTCCAGGGTTTCCCCTGAATGTTAGCTTTGCTTTGAGTCTTGCTGCCTTTAAGAGTTGTTGCTTATGTTTCATTTTGTTAAGCTTGATTATAATATGTCTTGGAGTCTTTCTTTTGAGATCTATATTGGGTGGTGTACGACATGCATCTGAGATGTCTGTATTTTCTTCCTTCATGATTTCTGGGAAGTTTTCTGTCAGCAGCTCAGCAACAATACTCTCTGTGTTCTCAGATGTCTCACCCTGTTCAGGGACTCCAATTAATCAAAGGTTGTTCCTCTTAATAGAGTCCCACATGCTTCTTAATCCTTCTTCATTTTTCTTGTTTCTTTCTTCTGATTTCTGCTCATAGATGCTGGCATCAGTAGCTTTGCCTTCCAAGTCAGAAATTCTTTTTTCTATTTCTTCTATTCTGTTTTCTTGGCTTTGCATGGAAGTTTCTATGTCTTTGATTTTCTTTTTGATCTGTTGGATTTCAGAGTACTGGTGTTCCATCAGATCGAACATCTTGCTTAATTTTTTATTTTGTTCTGCTGCACTTTGTATACGGTCTAGAAGGGCTCTGTATATAATCATTTTGTATTCACTTTCTGATGCTTTCATGAAAAGTTTCTTCATCTGGAAAACTCCTTAGTTGCTTTGTTTGGGAGCCTTCTGAAGCCATAGCTGATTTCTTGTATGCCACAAGTGTCTGTTGCTTTTTGGGTCCCATGTGAGTATGTAGAGGCTAGAAGAGTTACTGTGAGGATGGACTGCAGATGTTTCTCTAGGCTGTCTTAAAATGTAAAGCAAAAGGTATCTGACTACTTCACAAGTCAGTTAGGTTTTCAGGTGTAGAAGTCCCCCTTCTCACCTGGCAAAGTAAGTGCCACTATATCCAACCCCAGATGATACAAACTAGTTCAAAATACAGCAATGCTACTGCCCTGTTGGCCTCTGCTGACAGGGCCTAGCCTTAGGTGACACTGCGTAGAGTACTGCTTTTCTGGTAGAAAAGCGCTCTCCTGTGGGCAGGCTCTGGCTCCCAATCTAAGAATTAGGTCCAGCTGTGCCCACCATATCCATGATGGCGCCCTCCACACAGGTAGCAGACAGAAGGGCTAAAGGTGCCGAGAGGTAGTGATTCCTCTGATTCTGTTGCAGGGCCCCCAACCTAGGTGGCACTGGGTAAATTACGGCTTTTCTGTCGGAGAAACGCTGTCCTGTTTGCAGGCGCTGGCTCCCAGGCTAAGAAGGAGGTCCCGCTAGAATGTCCGTATCCAACATGGCATCCCGCACACTGACTTCAAAATTCTGTACAAACGCCACTGAGGCAGATATAAAACGACAGACTCAAAGTGGCTAGATTAACAGAGTCCTAAGCCTGGCTCTCAAAATATGGGAATTTTGCCTGCCTATCCCCCCAGCAGCATGTCTGAGTCTAGCTGCTAGGCAAGACCCACCTCTGCCCGCCAGCCAAGACAGAGGAAAAACAAGTCAAAATGGTGCGTTTACCTTCAGTCCATGAGAGGCAGGGCTAGCCAGGAGCAGGAGTCAGTGAAAGAGAGGAGGTTTTTCGCTCAGTGATATGGAGTCCAAAGTAACAGCCCTGTGCTGTGTCCTGAGGCTGATTAGGTGATCAGAAGGCTCTGTTTGATTATCAGTTCAGGTCTTGGTTTCCAGAGGGATATAAGGAGACGTGTGCTTAGCCATCTTGACTCCACCCTCTCTTTACTTTTTGACATTTTAATGAAGGCATCTTACCTGAGCAAGAAGGTATTAATATATTTTCTGTACTTTTTCATATTTTTGTAATGAATTTTGTATTTTTCATTTGCATTTATGATGAAATACAATTTTTTTTATGTGAGGAGTCAATTTTCCTGACATTTAATGTATAGAATACTTTCCTACTTATCATATAATGAGTTATAGAGATGTAATTTTAATTGAAAATATCGTTGAGTTAGTTTGTGCTCTTAGTTCATGCTAGAATAAAATATAGAAGAACACCGAAACACCTAATGTCCGAAGTGCTGAAAAGGCTGCATGAAGAACGTAGATGAAAATGACTTGAACTTTTCTTTAGCAACTCAAGGCTCTTGTGTCACCACAGTGCACCAGATCACATGGCACTGTTTGTGACCAAGTTTTTAGCAAATGAACAAATAACTGTGTTGGAATACCCTCTCTACTCACCTGATCTGGCCCCCATGACAAAGAGGGAAAGCCTTCCCCTGGAGCAGACACCCTGAGGTCAGATATAGCCTACTGGACTGTGTAAGAATGAACTTTTCTTTGTTAAAGCCATCCACTTGCTGTATTTCTGTTAGAGCAGTGCTAGGTGACTAAGACACCCCACTAGGCAAAAGACACACCCACAACTTGTTGAGGTTTTTAGTGAAGGCAAAGGGAATACATGGTAAAAGGTAGTTATAAATACCAGTTATAACCATGTGACTACTTGCAGAAATGAGGACTGTGATTGTAATGAGTATTTCTGCCCTGTATGAGGTCTGACAATCAAGTTCATGAACTCAATGTAGAAGAAGTATTACATACCTCATTACTGAGTATCACTATGGTTACCTTCAAAGTACTACCCTTGGGAAGCTATGCACCAGTGCCAGTGCCTAGTCCACCCTTCAAAGCAATTTTGGAACTATTTTTCTAGACCCTTAATGTCCTGAATGCCATCAATATGTCTTCCTTTCAATATTTCCTTTAGCTTTGGGTAAGGAAAAAAGTCCAGTTTAGAGTATATACAGCCTCCCGGAGAAAACTGCCCTAACCTTGCAATGTGTTGCCCCCTAACTGGCACAGCAATTGTGTGTTTAGGAGGCTATTCCCTTATTCTATCAAGCCATTTACTTCAGGATGATGGGGAACATGGTAATACCAGTGAATTCCATGAAAATGGACACTTGCTACACTATTCAAGTAAATCCCTTTATCTGAGGCAATGCTCTGAGTGATAACATGGTGGTAGATAAGGCATTCTGTAAGGACATGGATGGTAGTTTGGGCAGACGCATTGTGTGCTCAGAAGGCAAATCCATATCCAGAGTAAGTATCTGTTCCAGTAAGGACAAAACACTGCCCTTTCCACCATGGAAGTGATCTAACATAATCAACTTGCCACCAGGTTGCTGGCTGATCACCTCAAGGGTTTGGTGCTATATCGGTGGCTCAGTGTTAGTTTCTGCTGCTGGCAGATTGGGCACTCAACAGTGGCTGTAGTCAGGTCTGCCTTCATGAGTGGAAGTCCATGTTGTTGGGTCCATGTGTGACCTCCATCACAGCCACTTTGTTCATGAACCCATTGAACAATGACAGGAGTAAAGAGGATGACTGGTTTCCACAGAATGCATCATCCCATCCACTTGATTATCAAAATCATCCTCTACTGAGGTCACCTTCTGTGAGTACTCACATGAGACATAAATAACTTCACTTCTTTGACCCACTCAGACAGGCCTATCCAAATGGTTTTAGTCATCTGGTACTGCTGTAACAGAAATACCACGAGCAGATGGCTTTAACAAAGAAAAGTTTATTCTTACGCAGCCTGGTAGGCTACAGTAAATCCAAATTCACAGTGTTTACTCCAGGAGAAGGTTTTCTCTGTTTTGTTGGCTCTGGAGGAAGGTCCTTGTGTTGCATCAATCTTTGGTCAGGGCACGTCTTGGCACAGGAACTTCAGGTCTGAAGGACACACCTTACTCCTGGTGCTGTTTTCTTGATGGTATGAGGCTCCCAACTCTCTGCTTGCTTCCCTTTTATCTCATGTAGGATAAAAGATGGTGCGAGCCACACGCCAGGGAAACTCCCTTTACATTGGAGCAGGAAGGTGATCTTAGGAAGGGCTTTATAGTCCTACCCTAATCCCTTTTAACATAATCCTATCTATTAGCCCCAGAAAGAGATTAGGATTTACAGCACAGTAAAATCACAAAATGGAGGGCAATCACACAATATTGGAAAACAGCGCAGTCAAATTATTACACACATTTTTAGGGGGATGCAACTGAATCCATGATAAATAGAACCCACAAATCCTGTCTCATACCCCATAATTCCTCTTCTGCATAAATCCTTGTCTCCAGTTTTCCAGTCATGTACCTTGCAAGTCCCTGACCATCCAGCCAGACCATGGCCACAGCCCATGAATCAGTATACAGTCGCACATCTGGCCACTCCTCTTTTCAAGCAAAGTTAATGAGCAGGAGTTCTGCCCATTAGGGGGATTTCTTTTCACCACCGTCCTGCAGGGAGAGCCCGGAAAGGGGCTGTAGTGCTGTCACTGTCCACTTTCAAGTGGTGCCTGTATATCACACAGAACCATCTATAAACCAGGTACTAGTTTTCTCTTCTTCAGTCAGCTGATCACAGGAACTCCCCTTGAGGCTATAGGTAGAGACTGGGAGATGGAAGGTAATGTAACAGAAGTGGAGATAATGGGCATTTGGCCCCCTTCCTCATGCAACTTACTTGTGTCTTCAGGTACTGCTTGTGCCCAGTCTTATATACCACTTTCATTTAATGGCAGAGTGCTGCTGTGCATGTCCAACTTTATGGCTCTGAGGGTCATACAACACCCAGTTCATGATGTGCAGCTGCAACAGTGTGATGACTTGGTGTCCCATGGTTAAGTGCTTAGTAACTACCAAGATCCAGGAATAAGCCAAAAGCAGTTTCTCAAAAGGAGGGTAGTTATCTGCAGAGGACGGCAGGGCTTTGCTCCAAAAACATGAGTCTGAGCTGTGATTCACCAAGGAACCTACCAAAGACTCCAAACATGTCTCTGTCTGCCACAGATACTTTCCGCACAATTTGATCATATGGCTCAAGTGGCAGAGTGGTTTACATGGCAATCTGAACCTGCTGAAAGGCTTTCTCTTGTCTTGGGCCCTATTCAAAACTAGCAGCTTTTCCCAAAGACGGCTATGATAGGGCACACAAATTTGAGTCCCTGTGGCAACATGAGAAAAAAAGAGGTGCAACTCAAGAACTCTACTAAAAGACCACAACTGATGGTCCAACGGCCCAGGAGATCCTAGCACGGCCCCTAGACCTACTGCTGCCGCTGTCTAGAACATATTACGGAGGTCAACTCTTCAGACAAAAATGGACTGAACTCAGGGACACAATATGACCATATGGTGTGTATACTGTATGGTTCTATGCATTTATAGGAGGCTGTCCTACTGGGCTCTTTCTAGATGGGAGAGAAAAGGGTAGAGAGGAGGGGTGTACATGAACTTGTTAAGAGGATACTACAAGTATAGAATGAAAAGGAAGAGTGTCCTGTCACGGGGAAGGAGAGCAGAAGGAGCTGCAAATAGGTGGGCATGAAAATTGATTTGGATTGTATACAGTTTCACTTAACCCAATTAAAAAAAATGTGGCAGGATTTCCCTTACCTGCTACCATTGACTTGTAGCAATGCTATAGGACACAGAAGAACTGTCTCTTAGCATTTCCAAGGTTGTAATCTCAAAGGGAAGGAGCCTTTGTGGTGTGGTAGCTAAGGCTGGGCTGCTAACTGAAAGATTGGTAGTTTGAACCCACCAGACACTTCACAGGAGAAAAATGTACCAGTCAGCTGCCATGAAGATTACAGTCTTGGAAATCTTCTGTAATAAATTGTTACTAGGACTGTGTACAATCATCCATGATAGTGTGGTGCTCTTGGTTAAATTTATGTACTGCAATTGTCTTCTCCCATTATGACATACCTTTTCACTGTTTCACGACTTTTTTGTTGAACACAAATTTTTACTTTTAATGAAATCAGTTGTTTCATTATTTCCCTTTATGGTTAATGCTCTTTATGTTCTATTTAAGAGAATTCTATTTACCCCAAGTTCTGTAGATGACAACATTGAGAGTTGGAGGTACAGTCATTTTGCCAAGGCTGGAAGTGAGAATCAATACAGAACCAGTGGGTCTTCAAGCACCTTTGTCAGGACTTTTTTTTTTTTTAAGATGCTATATGATTTTGAAACAGGCTGTACTTTGAAAATGCAGATATTTCTCTATCAAATTATGGTAGTTCAAAGAATTAATGTACTTGGTGGCTAAAGTTTGGGGTTAGAATCCAGCTCGGGTTATGTGTGAACGAAGTCCTGGTGGTCTACTTTTGAAAAATTAGACATTGAAAAGACTATGGAGTATAGTCTTATTCTAACACACTTGGGGGCACTGTGAATTGGAATTGACCCCAAAGTAACTGTGTCTTTTCTTTTTTTAAAATCAGTTTATGCTCTTCCACAGCTATAATCCTTCTCTCTAGTCTGTCGTCCTCCCCTTGAGGACAGGTTTGAGCAAGGAACATTTGTTTCAAGGTTACTTGATAGATTAGACACTTTTCTGCTCTGAGAACATTAATTGTGTATTTTGTAACCCTCCACTACAGGCAGCTACCCCTTGCAAGGTCTGAGTTAACTATCTGGTACGGCCAGCTCCCTGTGTCCTGTCCCAGATCCTGCTAAACTGTACTCAGCACTCTATTCCTTAACATCTCACTGCCAGAATGTTGCCAGCAGAAATATATACAAAAAGAGATGTGTGCAAGGACATTCACTATAGCTGCAAAAATATGGGAAAGAAACTTAAATATACATCAGTGAAGGAAAGGATTAACTAACAGAGTGAAGTCCTTTAATTGAATTCTATACGGCCATTACTAGAAATGGGGCCACTTTCTGTATTCTGACGGGAAATTATATCAAGAGAAAGGAAAATGTTACCATAAAATGGGTTTAAGCCACCTGCCACAAAGCTAGTACTGAGACAGGGGTAAAGTAAATGACCAAGAGATTTATTTGCATGCTGGTATGCAAGGAACAGGAGGAATCTTGAGTCCTCTGAGGCTATCTGCCTTCTTCAGTTACGGTGGCGGTATTTACTGGGTTGTTGTTGTTAATGGCCATCGAGTTGGTTCTGACTCATAGTGAGACTACGCACCACAGAACGAGTCTTGCCCCATGAAAACTTCATTTTTATGCTTAGGCCCATCATTACAGCTCATGTGTAAATCTGTTTCATCAATAGTCTTCCTCTTTTTCACTGACCCTCCACTCTACCAAGCTTGATGTCCTTTTCCAAGGACTGATCCCTCCTGACAACATGTCCGAAGTATATAAGATGCAGTCTTGCCATCTTTGCTTCCAAGGAGCACTCTGGTTGTACTTCTTCCAGGACACATCTGATTGTTCTTTTGGCAGTCCATGGTACAGGCAACATTCTTCTCCAACACATTCAAAGGCATCAATTCTTCTTCTGTTTTCCTTATTCATTGTCCAGCTTTCACATGCCTTTGATGTAATTGAAAATATCATGGCTTGGGTTAGGCGCACCTTAGTCTTCAAGGTGACATCTTTACTTTTTAATACTAAAGAGATCCTTTGCAGCAGATTTTACCAATGCAATGTATCTTTTGATATCTTGACTGCTGCTTCCATGGGTATTGATTGCACAGCCAAGTAAAGTGAAATCCTTGACAACCTTAATTCTTCCTCCATTTATGATGATGTTGCTTGCTGATTCAGTTGTGAGGATTTTTGTTTCCTTGATGTTTAGGTGCAATCCATACTGCAGGCTGTCGTCTTTGATCTTCATCAGTTGTAAATACTCTTTACTTCCAGCAAATAAGGTGGTGTCATCTGCATAACGCAGGTTGTTGATGAATCTTCCTGTAATAGTGATGCTTCATTCTTCTTCATATGTTCCAGCTTCTCAGATTATTTGCTTGGCATACAGATTCAAAAGGTATGGTGAAAGAATATAGCCCTAAAGCACACCTTTCCTGAACTGAAATCATGCAGTGTCCCCTTGTTCTGTTTTCATGACTGCCTCTTGATCCATATACAGATTCCTTTAAGAGCACAATTAAGTTCTAGAATTCCCTTTCTCTGCAGTGTTAGCCATTATTTGTCATGATCTACACAGCCGGATGCCTTTACGTGGTCAATGAAACACAGGTAAACATCTTTCTGGTATTCTCTGCTTTCAGTCAAGATCCATCTGACATCAGCAAAGATATCCCTGGTTCTACATCCTCTTCTGAATCTGGCTTGGATTTCTGACAGTTCCTTGTCAATATACTGTTGCAGCCACTTTTTAATGATCTTAAGCAAAATTTTACTTGCTTGTGGTGTTAATGATGTTGTTCAATAATTTCTGCATTTGGTTGGATCACCTTTCTTTGGAATGCACACAAATATGGATCTCTGCCAGTCAGTTTGTCAGATTGTTGTCCTCAAAATTTCATGGCATAGATGAGTGAGCGCTTCTAGCACTGCATCCATTTGTTGAAATATAGCTACTATAGCTAAAGGTAAATATTAGGTGTGAGGGATGAAAGAATGTGGGCAATTGGGGGTGGGGAGTCCATCCAGAGGTAGGCATCAGGGGTCCAGAAGAGATATGCAGCTGGAACTGGGGAGGGGTCCATCCAGAGACTCTCAGTGGTGGTCATCTGGGCAGCAGGTCAGTGACTGGCACCTCCTCTTGTTTTGATGATTCTAAGGAAAAAAAACTGCTGTAAAGGCTGAAAAGATTTTATCTAGGTGGCTCCTACAAGTTAATGTGTGATTTCTGGAGCCAGCTAGTGGTGGGAAGCCCAGACTTCTAAGAAAAAACAGGTATACACGGTAAGAAACAGAGTTAGTCCTGACCACCTAAGTCAATCCACCCTTTTCATGTAGCTTTCACCATCATGGGGAACCAGACTCTGTCTGGCTGTTTCTTGTAGATAGTTTTGAATCACACTTTATGGAGGCCCTTGGGGTCCCTTTCTTATTCACTTGTTGACTCAAAGGAGATACTATATTTTTAGTAGGGTTTCTGTTGTATGTTTTCCCACTATTTTGCCTGCCTCAACTTTCTCTTGAGAGATTTTATACTCATAATTTTTATGGGAACATGGATGGAGGTCTCTTCTGTATCTGCTTCATGCTGAAAAGGAATGTAGGCCTGCCTGTGAGAGTAGAAATTGCTCTCTTATTGTGCTGATGATCTATAATGACCACGATGACCATTACTGGGCATCAGTTAGAATCTAGAGACCATCATTAATCTACTTGGAATTGTTGTAACCTGGAAGATATGGGTCTTAATTTTTTCCAGACTCACTGTAGATGGGCTTACTGAGAAAGACTGTGTGGAAAGATAGGACAGGACTGAGTATTTAGAGGGTGATGTGGAGCCAGTTATTTATAGGATCTTAAAACCTGACCCAGTAACAGAACTGCACAGGTATGACAGATACTTTGGTTTAAATAGTGCAGCCCTTTTTGGTATCTTGTAGGGCAATGTCCAAAACTTCTGATGTAACCAGACTTTTTTTTTTTTTTTTTGTATAAGAGGACTGCCAATTAAGTTTGTGAACTCATTCCAGAAAAAGTGTTACATACCTCACTGCTGAATATCACTATGATCACCTTCAAAGTACTACCCCTGGGAAGCTATGCACCAACACCACTGCCTAGTCTACCCTTCAAAGCAATTTTGGAACTCTTTTTCTGGAATATCCATCAGAGCTGTCATTGTATTACTCTTGATGTCCTGAATGTCATCAAAATGTCTCCCTTTCAATATTTCCTTTGCCTTCAGGTAAAGAAAAAAGTCACTGGGGGCCAGATCAGGTGAATAGGGAAAGTGTTCCAATATAGTTATTTGTTAACGGGCTAAAAACTCCCTCACAGACAACTATACAGTTAAGTTTGCAAACTTGCCACCATGTCACCGCACACAATGGCCATTCCATAAAGAGTTCCAGAATTGCTTTGAAGGGTAAACTAGGCTCTGGAATCAGTGCATAGCTTCCCAAGGAGAGTACTTTGAAGGTGACCATAGTGATATTCAGCAATGAGTTACGTAGCACTCAGAACAATTACATTTATGGACTTAATTGTCAGACTTCATATGTCCTTTTGGCTCTTTAGCTTTTAATATATTAACCAACAATATAAGCAATTTTAAGTCTTCATTTTTATGTTTTGTCAAGTTTTTAAATGTCTTTGTGCTCCCAACTGATAATTTTTGTCTCAGCAACTCAGTAGGGCATTCAGGAGCACATCAAAAACAGTGCCTTTTTAACTGTGACTCCATCAGCCATATCAGTAAACTTTGGAGAACAGGTTCTTTGTGTAATTTAAGGTAGAGAAGGAGGCTTTTTTGTCTAAGACAAGTTTAATCTCCCTACCTTACAAGTCCACATCAAGTATAACCCTTAGCTCTCCCATGGAGATGTTGATGGTGTGGCCAAGAGCTAGATGGACTTCAGGACCCCTCATCAGTGGTCAGTCTCTTTAGACTCCTCTTCTGAGAAAGTCCAAATGGGCCTGTCTGTCTGCGTCTTTGGGGAAATCAACTGGGCATCCGGTTGTAGAGTGCTCAGTACACTCTGCCTTCCAGTGGCTTCATTTTTGACAACACCTGTATCGAGTGAGGTCAGTAGTCACAACAGCCAGTGAGCTGATCCAAGTCTTGATCTCCAGGGGTCAACTGGGTTACCTCAGGGTGGACCTTGGAGAGCTACAGCCAATAACTGGACCTTTTTCATCTTTTTTTCTCTGCCATTAAATCTCTGTTTCACCAGTCAGGAGAATAGAGTCTGAGATTTCACCTCAAGCTTTTGTAATTTTTGTCTTATGTCTGATGTGGACTGGGAAGTAAAATGTATGGCCATAATGGCTTTCCCTTTTTTTATTTTCAGGATTAGTACTGATATATTTTAAACTATTTAGTGAGTCTAGTGACAAAGACAACTGAGTTCTTTTCAGGTCACTGGCTAAAAGGCAGTTTGAGAGTGAGACTTTATTTTTTTTTTCTGATGTTAATAAGACACTTGGCTTTTAGGTCTGTGTCCTAAATTGAGGGCCATAAAGGTCTGTACCTAGGAGATTTCTCTTTATTTGCCTTTGTTTATGAAACAGAATGCCCAAAGTAAAACAGCCAGACTAGTTTACCTAGACCATCATTTGACTCGAGTGACTTTAGTAATCAGTTTTTTCTAAAGCTAATAGTTTACAAGGATATCTAAAGGCAGTAGCCTGTATGGGTCACTTCAGTGTCCATAAAGGAAGAAATTTATATCTTAGAAGAATTACATATATCGTTTATGGTTCCCTCTTTTAGATTATGCTCTTTCTATAAAATGTTTTACCAAAAATACCCAATAAATGGTAACTGAACACCATCAGGTATTTAAGATCCAAGACACTATATAGTGAACTAGGATAGAAACACTGAAACTATTAGGCCAATTATCTGACATAATCAATGAAGCTATGACTCTAAGAATTTTGAAAGAGGAAACAATCTTCCTGAGGTGTTTATGTATGAGTAGCATCAGTACCTTTTTATGTGTCTCAGCAGCAACTGCATTCTCTAAAACCACAGATTTCATGTTAATATAAATACAGCAACATTTATCTCAACTGTTTCTTGATAAAATAAGAAATCTAACATTATTTTAATTCATGAAATTATAGCTAAAATTTTAGACACGTTTCTTGTTATGATATTTACTATATCACTAAGTTTACCAATAGGAATTTTTAACAGAATTACAATATCTAAGCCCATTAGTCAAATAATTTAGGAGAAAGGAAAATTATTTCTTATATCTAGAAAGAAGTACTTTAAAACATTAGCAATGTTTTCATATAAAACCCATAGTGTCCTTTAATTGACTCAGCCTTATGTAGCTGTTTTCTGTTTCACCTGATTCTGGATCAGCTACACTCTGTGAGGCTATCAGTTTTTGCATAAGAGTTTCAGATATCTCAAGTGATAATCCTTTTCACAAGTCTAATGTCTTTTTGTTGAGTTACTCTGGTTAACTGTTTTTAGAGAATCAGGGGAAAAAACCCAAAAAACTATAAATGACAAAACTTGGCCATGATTAATAAAATAAATGTTTGTTAATAAAAATAGGTGTTTTTAATAGTGACAGAAGTTAATTATAAGCACAATGTTAAGGCCAAACCAAATCTGTAATAATACTTGAAACAACAGTATTTTAAAATATGACCATCAACCATATTTTAAAGAACTTCAGACACCATATATGTTGAGGCATAATACCTCATATGTCAAGATTATATATACACCAAGATTAAGTCTCTAATAATACCAAAGTTACAGTCAGGTTACCAATTAAAACCAAGTCAAACCTACTGCTGTGGAGTTGTTTCTGATCTACAGCATCCCTATAGAACAGAGTAGAACTGTTCCATTGAGTTTCCAAGGAGGGCTTGGTGGATCTGAACTGTTGACCTTTTGGTTAGCAAACGCAGCAATTAGCCATTATGCCACTAGTGTTTTTCCAGTTCGCAATTAAGTAATAATAAAATTATGACTTAATATTATGTATTTGTTAGATAATATTAGATAAAAACATAAGAGGAAATTTTAACCCAGTGATAATCAGGCACTTTTTCAATTTTAAACTGTGCCAAAACCTTTTAGCCTTTTCCCTTTAGAAAAGGATAGTCATGGCTTTCCAAGAAGCTTCAGAATTTTCAGGAAGAGTTCATTACAAGTTAATAAGAAACAAAACTAGAATTATTTAACTATCTTAAAATTAAAAAACCTTAGCTTTCTCTTATTTTTTTTTCAAGTCTTGTGGCTTGGATTTTGACTCATGAATTTTATTCTAATGAGAGGTCAAATCTTTGCCTTTAAGAGAGATTATACAAAGAAAAAATTAGCTGTTTATTTAGAAATCAGAGAACATTTCACTATTTAACAGCTGAAAACCCAATTTTTCTAACATTAATGATCTTAAAAATTTTTCATAAATTAAATGATTAAATTTTGTTAGACAAACAAAATCTTTGAATATCAATTTTTTTAATAAACCTTTATAGTGTATCCTTTCAAACAGCAAAGATGAACTTGCTTATTAAGACTTACATGTTTTTTCTTGTTGCTTAAAAATCAAATACATAAATTTAAATTATAACAAATATCTATTAACTTAATCTCAGTAAGTTACCTAAAATATCGTGGAAATTATTTTAAGCTTGTAATTGAAATAAAGTTTGCTTAGATATTCCAGGTTTTTATTTAACTTTTACTATGTCTCGTATTTTTCCCAATCTAATTTTAACTTATAAAGTTTTATCAACTAGATTTGGCAATCACAGTCTCTGTTCAACTGACCAATTATTAATATAGATATAACTTTAAATTTCTTGTTAGTGTTGGAACAATTTTGAGGCCATTTCAGATGTACCTCAGAGCTCACTGACAATAGAGAAAACTTGTTTACAGTGTTTTATAGTTCAGATTTACCAATTTCTGATAATTAAAGTAATAATTTTTAATCTGTTTCCTATCTTAAAAGGTCTCTACCGAGTTGCAAAGTGTTTTTCAAAACAAAGGCTCCCTGGAGCTATATGACCTAGAAGGCTGGGAAAACAGGCCTGATCCTGCCCTACCCCTATTTCTTAACTTACTGAAGGCATTTATACATGTTTAAGTTGACCTAGGAATCTTGGAGGGCCAAAACTAATTAATTTCCCTTTTACTGTCCTGAAACTGTTACTTTTATTTTAAGACAAAACTGTCTTTTGTGACTTGCCAAACAAGTTGTCTGTTCCAGGGAATTTAAACAAAAAATATTGTAAAGTTAGACTGGGTGAGGGGGTCTGGTACAAGTAAAGCCTGCACTGGCAATGACAAGGCAGGGAAGTCTGCACAAGACATATAAAGTGAGACTCAAAAGACGCTTAACAGGCAAACAGAAATGGTGAATAAGAAAACACTGGGGAGGTGTGGGTGGAGGGAAATTCTACGTTGAATTGACCAAATGTTTGCCCCAAGGCCATACAACATACATTCTAAAATAATAACACAATTTCTCAGATGCTGTCCACAGAAAATTACAAACCTAGGGTCCCTACAACTGAAAAACTTCACAAAATAATGAGAGGTTAAAAAAACAGGTGGCCAGACTAGAAAGTCAGTATGAAAAGTAAAGACACAGTTGATAGAAATGGGGCTGCAGTCCCTTTAAGAATGGAATTGACGCCACCATTTCTAAACAGTAAGAGATTTGGAGACAGCATGGTTTTCAAAAATACATTACAACCTGACAAGGTGACTTGTGCAAGTATGGATTGAAAAAGACATTTCTAAAACTCCGCAAAGGCAAATACAAAACCATGCTAATAAGTATTCATTTTACCACACACACACAGCCTCTCTCTCTCCCAACCACAGGGTACACAGTGGGAGGGTGGGCAAGAAGGATGGTCAGCTGTTGGTACACCAAAACCCTAGGATTACCTATAGAGTCTTCTTCCAGGCAATCTTGCTCACAGAACTGAATGTCTGAAACCTACTCCAGGAACATCGGAAGTGCTAAGTCGCCAAAAGGACCATCTGGAATGCCATTTACCTCAGGAACATCTAGGGTGCTAGTCACCTCAGGAACCACCCAAGGCACCACTCGGCTACAGACTCAGCAACTCTCCCTATAAGTCTTCCAACTCTGGCCATGGATGCTACAGGGAGGAGAATGCAGATTCCTGTACCATTCATGCGAAGATTTTTTCCTAGACAGAGGTCTTGGGTCACTTAGTTTGGAGAGAAAGTGCACTTCGTAGTACCGCAGTGGGTGTGGGACAGATCAACGTTCCAGGCAAACAGGACCTCCTATGGCCACTTGCTGGGATAGTTGTCCATCTGTCTCAGGCTGCACTGCAGGGCCATCCCAAGCCAGCAACCTGCCGCAAAGCCACTACTGAGACAGGGGTAAAATAAATGACTAGGAGATTTATTTGCATACCAGTATGCAAGGGTCAGGAGAATCAGAGTCCTCTGAGCTTGCAGCCTTCTTCAGTCAGGCTGGAGTTTTTATTGGGTAGCTAAGGGTAAACATTAGGTGTGAGGAATGGAAGAAAGTGGGCAATTGTGTGTTGAGGAGTGTGGGTCCCTCTGGAGGTAGGCATCAGGGGTCCAGAAGAGATAGGCATCTGGAACTAGGGGTCTCCATCCAGAGGCTGAGGATCTTGGTGGTGGTCATCTAGGCAGGGATTTGGGGATTGGTGCCTCCACTTGTTTTGATGATTCTAAGAAAAAACTTCAATAAAAGCTATAAAAGATTTTATCTAGGTGGTTCCTACAAGTTAATGCATGATTTTCAGAGCTAAGTAGTGTTAGGCAGCCAAGACTTTTAAGAAAAAGAGGTATACATGGAAAGAAATGGAGTTAGTCCTAACCACCTACTTCAAAAGCACATTTTGTATGACTGTGTTTCATCAAAATAAGTAATATGTGATATATATAAATATTAGGGAAATTCTGGGAAAGCAGTGTAAATGGTTACTTTTGGGAGTTGTGATTAGAAGAAGAAATATTATGGAATTGTGGTGGTGGGGAGAAAATGTTTCACTCTCACTTAAAAATATTGTAATTACTGTTTATGTATCTGTATGCTTCTGTAATTTTCCTAACAAGACTAAGTAAGCAAAATTAGGACAGTGAGGAGAGAGATTTTATTTCAGTTTTCTGTGACCTTGTTTCCACCTACAGCCAGGCTCCCACTACGTTTTCTAGTGAAATATACTGGAATAATCCTCACATATCAGAGGTGGAGGAGATTCCTTTGAAATTGTAAAATGGTGTGATGCCATGGTAAAAATCTTGGGTACGGAGTCTGAAATTCAGGTTAAAATGTTTGCTGTGATTTTTCCATCCTCTAACCTGTCATCATATTTATGCATTGGGCTGCAAACCAAAAGATCAACAGTTTCAATCTATCAGCCACTCCTTGGAAACCCTATGGGGCAGTTCTACTCTGTCCTGTAGGGTCACTATAAGTTGAAGGTGACTCAATGGTAATGTTTTTTTTTACTATATTTTTTTTCCCAAACCTTTATCTCTGAAACTTTAATCCCGTGATAACTAGGTAGCTGGGTAACTTTATGACTCATAATTCTAATCAATTAGAAAAAGAAACTTGTAGAAAAGTAGCTTCAAATGTCAGGATAATTCAAGAGCAATTTTCATGTCTGGAGTAATTAAAATATTTTGGCAGTGTTCAAAGAGTGCCAAGGATACTTTGTATGCTAGTCTTTTAAATATTTTCATTCACAAATAACTTTTTTTACTTTGCACAAACTGAGACGCAGAGAAGCAGAGTTTTACTATAGCCATTTACTTGTTCCATAAGGAGGACAGAGGTTTGTAGGCAGAGCAGAAGCTCCTGGATGAGAAAGCTAAAGGGAAGCTGTCTCTTTCCTCACAAAGGGAACCACTCAAAATCTCCAAAATGTATTTCTATTGTCAGAACTCTTTATTTAAGCACTTTAAAACCCCAAAGTCCTTTGCTGTTGCGCCTATTCTGACTCAAAACAACCCTAAAGGACAGAGTAGAATCACTCCATACAGTTTCCAAGGACTGCCTGGTGGATTTAAACTGCCAGCCTTTTCTTTAGCAACCATAGCTCTTAACTACTAGCCACCAGAGTTTCCCTAAGCACATTAGAAGCTATCAACTCTCCAGGTGTCTTTTATGTTGATATAATGTGTTCTATTTCTAGTCCAACTGATCTAGTCACATAACTATGTAAAATTCCTCTGAGGGTTTTTTTTTTTTTTTTTTTCGGGAAAACCAGTTCTGGGGTATGTGCAGGAAGCCCAGATTTGATCAGAGGACTACAAACAGGATAAGGAAATCTAAGACAAACTACAAATTCCAGAAGTCTTCACTGAGGGAGCCACCTTGTACCTGTCTGCAAGTGCAGCTCACCTTCCCAAGTCAAAACTCTTAAATATTTAGAACTGGCTTTTTTAGCAACTTTGAGGCCAGACCCCTCCAACTCCAGCTACATGTAGAACTCTCCCTAATAAACCTTAGCCATGAGGAAAGAGTTTCTGCAGCTTGTCCCTTTATTCTTAAAAGTAGAAGTGTAAACCCAGAGTCCTCAGCTTTGGCCACCCAGTAACAGTGGGAGCATAGGCGCTGACCTAGTAAGTAGCTGAGACTTAATCGAGGTCACCTAGACTGCTAAAACTGGATCAATAGACTTACATTCCTTTATCTGTCTCTGGGGTAGTAAATCAATTATTCAAACCTTCAGAGAGGTAATGACATTGTTCAATAAGATGTAAAGGAATCATGATGCCCCAGTAACTCTGGCCTGAATGGGTGAGGGTATCTATCTGTTCTGCTCAAAGGGCCAAGGATAAGGTCCATAAAAATATGTGCAGGCACAGATCAGGCATTTAAGAGCCAATAGGGTGCCTGCCACTAGAAGACTCCCATGACAGGATGAAAGAGTACATGGAACAGATAAGGAAAGTGTCCACACTCTGCAAGACAAACTGCATGCAATGTGAAGAACATACTGATCCAAGAAAAACACCCCTCATCCCCTTGGTCCTCTGCTTCCCTGATAGAAGGCAGAGTCCTCAGCCTCCTCTCCTTTCCTCCTTGCTGCTTTGGCTTAGTCCAGGACAGAGGGAAGTTGCTTGGAGGAGTCCCCATTGTCTGCCTGGGCAGATGGGTCCAGAGGTGTGGCTTCCAAATGCTCCAAGCACAGCTGGCAAGAACTTTATTCTTGGGAGCCTTCAAAGGCCACTCACCTGCACCTGCTATCATATCATGAATCTAAAATGGTTCAAGTACTTTATTTGGGTTGCATGCAGAAAACTCAGGTTCTCATCAGGGTCCAAACTTCTGTCTCAGTTCTGTCTGTCTGGTAGGAAAGAAATGTCTGTCCCAGCTAAGATAGCTTTCTCTGTATCTGTATACTCTGTAATATGGTAAAATAAGATCTTTCTTCCTAAGAAAAGCCTGATGAGGTGCATTATGTCTGTCTGGTTTCAGGTGGGTACCCACCTGTGACTAAGATCAAATGAAGTTTACTGTAATATGACCTGTCCAATGTATCAGCTAGACTCCAGGGAAAGTCAGCAATTGAATGATTCTATAATATTATTTTACCATCCTGCAATTAGAAGTCTTTTGTCAAAAATCAGGAAAGTGCATACTGTAACTAAGAAAGGAACAGACAGCATGTGTATCTGATGAAGCTGGGTATGTGTGTGATAAAGTCAGGCCTCCTGTGTGTTTGATAAATGTCTTTGTAGTGTGGTTTTGTATTTGCCTTTGTAAGGTTTTGGAAATGTCTTTTTCAAGCTGTTTGTGGGGACCCCAAATTTGTAATTTTCTGTGAAAAGTCTCTGATCCTTGTGGACTGTGTTTAATGTCTGTGCAAGACTAAGTTTGACTTCAAGCCACACGGTGTTGTTATTGAACATCTGTTTTTGTAAAACAGTCTCTGCCTATTAAGTGTCTTATGTCTTGTCTTTGCCAATGTATCTAATTTTAAGATATTTCTTGCTCTAATTTCTTTGAGCCAAACTTGTTTAGCACGTCAGAGTAATGCTTGAGCTAAATTAAGGTTGTTAAAGAAGCTGAATTTCAGGTAGATCCAGACATACTGTCACTGGGCTGAAAAAACTAACTTTACAGCCCTTAGTTAAAGGCCTCTTAGTAAAAGGATAGTTTTGTATTAAAGAGAAAGTAACAATTCCAGAACAATAAAAGGAAAATTAATGCTCTTTTTCCCTCCAGGAAGAAGTATAGGGCAAGGCAGGATCAGCCTCTAGGGAGGCTTTTGGGAAAAAAAAAAACCCTTCATAATTGTGTGGAGATCTTTTTAAGACAGAAAGCAGATAAGAATTGCTACTTTACTCTGATTATCAGAAATTGGGTGGATCCAAATCTTAAAGACCTGGAATGTTTAAGCCAACTTTACTTCAGCTCTGGATGTTAGGGCAATTGAGTTAATAGATATCTGGTATAATGTAAACTTATATACTGTTTGCTTTTCAAGCAACAAAAATGTGTGTGTGTGTACTTTATAAGCCTAATGAGTGAGTTTATTTTTGCTGTTTAAGTAATATGCTATAAGTTTTTTTTTAAAAAATGTTTGTTCTAGTTAAAGGTTCCGTTTGTCTAATAATTTAATGTTTTGATTCATGACATTTCTAAGAACAATTAACTGTAGAAAAATTGGGTCTTTTGCTGCTAAATAACAAAATTTTCTGACTTCTCAGTGAAACAGTTTATTTATCCCTTGAAGGCAAAGATGTGATCTCCCTTTACAATAAGGTTCCAGAATTAAAACTAAGACACAAGGTGCGGAAGAAGGTTTTGGCATAGACTAGAATCAAAGCATGCCTTGTTCTTATTGGGATAAAATCAATATATATATTTTCCTTCTTAATATTATCTAACAAATGCATAATATTAAGACATAATTTTATTACTGCTAACTGGAGAAAACCCTGCTTACACAGTGATGAGTGTTATCTATGTTTTATTGATCAGAAAGTCTGCAGTTCAAATCTGCCAGCTGCTCAATGGGGCAGTACTATTCTGCCTTATAAGGTCGCCATGAATTAAAATTGTCTCCACAACAATGGTGTGATTCAGTTTTAAATTGTTAATTTCACCTGGTTGAGAAACAAAAGCTGAGCTTAGAAGCTGAAACCCCCTCAGCTTCAATGGTGTGTCTCAATGGTTTGAAAAATGGAGGCATGCCTCCTGATGTTTCTAATTGTGGAGTTGCCACACCTGTGAGCTTGAAAAATTGTGTGCCTGGAGCCCAGGGAACAGGAGGTGCTGTCCCAGTGAGCCTGGAAAGCAGAGCTATACAACAGCAGTTGGGGGCTTCTACTCAGAATCTAGAAAAGGGGGCCAATACCAAGAGTCTAGCAGACAGGACTGTTATGTAAAATGTGATGTGTTCTGTAAAACTGCTTGGTGCCTTCTAAAATACCTCCTTTCCCCTGGGGCTTCTCTCATTTGTAATGAAAATGTTTTTGAAAACAGGAGATGTTAGAGAATCAGATTATTATGAATAGTGTTAAAATTTCAACACCAACCACCCACTCCTCTCCTGAGGAACTGGTTCCCCTTTACCATGCTGAAAGCAGCTTAGATGCAGTTTTGCCATCACACACCTGGCAGGGAATTCATTTTGGCCAAGGGATCCAAGATAACAAGGCAGCACAATACCCTCTTCGACTCCCAACTGGAATAAATCACCAAGGGCAACCTGCTGGATATTATTGGATACATGCTCAATTTACCACCTTCAACTTACTAAATTGGAAGCGTTTAAATCTCTCATACAGAGCAAACCCTAACAAGGTAACAGAATTAATAACCACCGTCTTTGCCACTCATAACTCTGATGGGGCCAATATTCAGGCTTTGTTAAATGTACTTCTCATTAGTGATGAAAGGTGCCTGGTCCTGGGTAAAGCAAAGAAAAAAGCCAAGAGGCTTCACTCTGAAAGCTTGAACAACTTGGCTTCTAGCAATAGCTATCTCAGTGACTCAGCCTAATTGGGACCCCAACAATGAGGGCTTGCCTGTCCTAAGCCATTATATAAGGTGCATTTTAGCATGTTTCCATAATGGGGCCCCTAAGCAGAAAAATTTGAACATGGTAGAGGAAGTGCTGCAAAAAGCCACCAAGGATCCATCTTAGTTCCTGGAGAGAATCTACAATGCCTATTGTAAATACACTGATATGGACCCCTGAGCACCTGAAAATTAGAGAATGATAAACATGACATTTATCTACCAAAGTACCCCGGACATCTGGAAAAAGCTGTGGAAGGTGGATGGAACATTGGGGATGAATCTTGCCCAGCTGGTGGAAACCGCATTCAAGATATTTTAATAACAGGGAATTCAGGAAGACCCAAGCTGCCACCATGTTTTTGGAGGCAATGTACAGTAAGGGATGCAAAGGCACCTGATGAGGGTCTTGGGGAAGAGGAGCCGCAATCAGGAAAAATCAATGTACATACTGCAAGGAAACAAGGCGCTGGAAAAACAAGTGCCCTAAGAAAGACATTGCCAATACTGGTAGAACATGGCAAGTGAAGATGTACCCTTTTGCAGACATGGACAAAAACACCTCCTTGACTGTTCCTAAGCATGAGCAGTGGATCACCACTCCCAGAGGGAAAACCAAGATGAGGTTCAAGATACGTCTCAGAAAATCCTCTCTCTATGTCACTGTCTTCCTAAGACTCAACTTACCTCTAGGACTTTCACAAGACATTGTCCCTTTCCAGTGAAATGAAAATTTATGGACTTATCCTTTACATTTACAAAATGTAAAGAATGTTTCAGATTTCTGCTTAGCAGGAGGTATTCGTGTTGAACAATTTTTAACTGTGATTAAGTGAAAGCATACAATCTAAATGAATTCTACATGCCTGCGTATCTGAAGCTCCATCTGCTCTCCTCAACTAGTGACAGTATAATCCTCCTTTTTACTCTATATTTCTAATATCCTCTTAATGAGTACCTGTCCTCTCCTCTCATCCTCTTCCTTCCCATCTAGAAAGAAACCAGTAGGACAGCCTCCTATGAATGTATAGAGCCAAGTATACACACCATATGGTCACACTGTGTTCCTGAGTCCTGTCCATTCTTGTCTGAAGGGTTGACCTCAGTACTGGTTTCCAGTCAGGGCCAGCAGCAGGTCTGGGGGCCATGGTCCCAGGGGACTCTCCAGGCTGTCAGACAATCATTTCTGGTCTTTTAGTAGAGTTTGTGAGCTGAAGATCTCCTTTTCTCATGTTGCTTAAGAGACTCTACATTGTGTCCCCCATCATAGCCACCACCTTGTTCTTGTGGTTTCGTATTGAAACAGCCTTCCATTCCTATGGGTCCTTCTGTCTCTCGGGCTCTTTTTTCCTCATGTCTTTGTTGTTCTTGGGCATCATCAGTTCCAGACGAGTTGGGGCCATTTGGCGTACCTCAGATGGCAGCTTGCTAGCTTTTTTTTTGTTTTTTAATTTTTTTGTTGTGATTAAGTAAAAGTATACAATCTAAACTGGTTTTGCATGCCTGCCCATTTTGCAGCTCCCTCTGTTTTCCACACCCATGACAGCACACTCCTCCTTTTCACTGTATATATCTAGTATCCCCTTAACAAGCACCTGTGCCCCCTCCTTCACTCTCTTCCCTCCCTTCTAGAAAGAGACTAGTAGGACAGCTCCCTATAAATGCATACAACCATAAAGCATGCACACCACATGGTCACACTGTGTCCCCGAGTTCCGTCCATTCTTGTCTGAAGAGTTGACTCATTACTGGTTTCTGATTAGGGACAGTAGGAGGTCTAGGGCCAGGTTCACAGGGGACCCTTGAGGCTGTCAGACTATCAGTTTAGGTCTTTTAGTAGAGTTTTTGGGCTCCACCCCTCTTTTTGTTGCGTTGCTTCAGGGATTCTACCTGGGGTCCTGCATCACAGCCGTCTTTGGTGGTAGTCGGGCATCATCTGATTCTTCTGGTCACATGTTGATATACTCTCCCATTCATATGGGTCCTTCTGTCTCCTGGGCTCTTTTTCCTCTTATCTTTGTTGTTCTTGGTGATCATCTATTCCAGATAAGTTGGGACCATTTAGTGTACCTCAGATGGCAGGTTGCTAGGTTCAAGACACCAGACACCATTAACCAAAACGGGGTGCAGAAGATTCTCTTAGCAAAAGACTAGTTCTGCTAACTGGTTTTGATGTCTCCTGAAACTGCTTCTATCCTTTAAAATATTGGGTTGAGTTTAGAAAACCTTTCCATTTACAGTGTGGTACAGTTATGGTGATCTGATCTCTGCTGCATGCAACTCACCAACTCACCAAATTCCTGTCAATTATCTAATCTATGACCAACCCTCTCCAGCTCTCCCCTATTTGTAGCGATCAAAGACTTTTCTTTGGTACATAATCTGTCTTTCAGTCCTTATAGCAGAGGTCTCATACAATACTTATCCTGCCAATGACTAATTCCACTCAGCATAATGTCTTCTACATTTCATCATGTGTCTTTTGGCTACCTGGATGTCTTCTTTGGTAAAATGTCTGTCCATCTCCTTTGCCCATTGCTTAATTGGGTTATTTACCTTTTTCTTGTTGACATTTTGCTGTACCTTGTAGATTATGGAAATCAGACTTCAATCCGACAGGTAGTTGACAAGTATTTTCTCCCATTCTGTAGGTAGTCTTTTAACTCTCTTGATAAAGTCTTTGGATGAACATAGGTTCAGTTCTTACCAGTTCTCATTTATCTATTTTCTATTCTGTTATTCATGCATTGTCTGTCAGATTTTATAGTCTGTCTAATCCACGTATTAGAACTTCCATTGTTAATCCTATTTTTTCTTCCATGCTGTTTATCATTTTAGGTTTGATATTTAGATTTTTGATTCATTTTGAATTAGTTTTTGTGTAAGGTGTCAGATATGGGTCCTGCTTCAATTTTTTGCAGATAGATATCCGATTTTGCCAGCACTATTTATTAAAGAGACTATTTTTACCCCAGTTTACAACCTTTCAGCCTTTGTCAAATATCAGCTGTTCATTTGTACCAGTACCAGGTTGTTCTGACTATTGTGACAGTGTAATAGTTTATAAGGTTTGGTAGTGTGAGGCCTCCCACTGTATTCCTGTTTCAGTAGTTCTTTACTTATCTGGGGTTTCTTCCCTTTCCAAAGTTGGAGATTTGTTTCTCCACCTCATTAAAAAATGACACTGGAATTTGTATTGGGATTGCATTCCATGTATAGATCACTTTGGGTAAAATAGACATTTTCAGAATGTTAGGTCTTCCTGTCCATGAGCAAGGTAGGTCTGTGCACTTCTGTAGGTCTCTTTTGTTTTCTTGCAGTAGGGTCTTGTAATTTTTTCTGTATAGCTCTCTTACTTAGCTGGTTAGATTTATTCCTAGGTATTTTATCTTCTTAGGGGCTGTAGTAAATGGCATTGATTTGATGATTTCTTCTTTGATGATCTCCTGGTGTAAATGAATCCTACTGATTTACTTATGTTTATCTTATATCCTGATACTTTGCTGAACTCTTCTATTAGTTCCAGTAGTTTATGGATTCTTAGAGTTCTGTGTGTATATAATCATCTTATCTGCACATAGGGATATTTTAACTACTTTGCTGATGTGGATGCCCTTTATTTCTGTGTCTGATTACTCTGGCTAGAACCACTAGCACAATGTTGATCCTTGTCTAGTTCCTGTTCTCAGCGGGATTTCTTTCAGTTTCTCTCCATTCAGGATGGTGTAGGCAGTTGGCTTTGTGGAGGTGCCACTGATTGGATTGAGGAATTTCCTTTCTATTCCTATTTTGCTGAGAGTTTTAGCATGAATAGATGTTGGACTTTGTCAAATACCTTTTCTGCATCAATTGAGAAAATCAGGTGATTCTTTTGTGTTATTTATGTGGTTGATCACATTAATTGTTTTCCTGATGCTGAACCAGCCTTGCATCCTTGGTATGAATCCAACTTGGCCATGATGAATTATTTTTTTGATACGTTATTGAATTCTATCGATTAGGATTTTGTTGAAGACTTTTGCAACTAGGGTCATGAGTGATATGGGTCTGTGATTTTCTTTTTCTGTGGGATGTTTCCCTGGCTTTGATATCATGGTTGTTGACTTCTTAGAGTGAATTTGGGAGTATTCCATCTTTCTCTATGCTGTGAAATAGTCTCTGTAGTATTGGAATTAACTCCTCTCTAAAAGCTTGATACAATTCTCCAGTGAAGCCATCTGATCCAGGAATTTTTTTGGTTGGTACTTTTTTGATCACGTTTTCAATCTCCCTTTTGTGATGGGTTTATTAAGTTGTTCTATTTCTTGTGATAATTTTGGCAAGTGATATGAATCTAGAAATTTGTCCATTTCCTGAAGGTTTTCAAATCTATTAGAGTAGAGTTTTTATAGTATTCTTGTTATGATAGTTTTGATTTCAGTTGGGTCTGTTGTGACATCTCCCATCTGATTTCTTATTTCGGCTATTTGTTGTCTCTCCTGTTTTTCTTTTGTAAGTTTAGCCAATGGTTTATCACTTTTGTTCAGATTTTCAAAAAACCAGCTTTTGGTTTTGTTAATTCTTTCAATTGTTTTTCGTCTCTAATTCATTTAATTCTGCTCTAATCGATGCTATCTGTTTTCTTCTGGTGCCCGAAGGGGTCTTTTGTTGCTGTCTTTCTGCTTGTTCAAGTCATAGAATTAATTCTTTGATTTGGGCACTTTCTTCATTCCTGTGTGTGCGTTTATGGAGATGAACTGACCTCTGAGCACTGCTTTGGCTGTATCCCATAAGTGCAGGTAGGGATGTGTTTTCATTCTCATTTGATACCATAATTTTTTTATTGCATCTTTGATGTTTTCTATAACCCACAGATTTTTGAGTAAGGTGTTGTTCATTTTCCGTGACTTTGAGTTTCTACTAATTTTTTTTCTGCTATCGATTTCAACATTATGGCTATACGATCTGAGAAGACACACTGTAATAATTCAATGGATTGGATTTTGTTGAGTCTTGCTTTATTACCTAATATGTGGCCTATTCTGGAGAGTGTTCCGCGCGCACTGGAAAAGGTATACTTATCTGTTGTTGGGTAAAAATTTCCGTAAATGTTGACGAGGTCTAGTTGGTTGAATGTTGCAACAAGAAATTGTGTGTTTTTACTGAGATTTTTCTGGATGATCTGTCCATTATTGAAAGTGGAATGTTGATGTCTTCTACTATTACTGTATTGTGGAGTGATTTATCTCACTTTTCAAGGTTGTCAGCATTTGTTCAATGTATTTCAATGCTCTAGTATTGGGTGCATAAATACTTAATATTTTTGTAACCTGCTTATGTATTGAACCTTTCAGCAATAGTGACTACCTGTGCAACCTGGTGGATTCTACATTAAAACCCACTTTATCTGACATTAATATTGTCACCTCTGCTCTTCTTTGTATGTTGTTAGTATATATTTTTCCATCCTTTGATTTTCAGTTTGTTCATATCTTTTAGTCCAAGATATGGTTCTTGTAAGCAACATATAGACAGGTAGTGTTTTCTGATCCAAGCTGTTACTCTTTGAGTCTTTAATAGAGTGTTCGATACACTTACATTCAGTGTAATTATTGATAGGTATCTGTTTAGTGCTGTTGTTTTGGTGCCTTTATTTTTGTGTTGTTGATGTTTTCTTTGTTCTTAATATTCTGTTCTGTGTCATTTTTCTTTTTTTTATTTAATATGACTGAGTGAAAATGTACATTTCCGTATAAATTTACATGCCCACCTATATGCAGCTTCCACTGCATTCCCTATCCAGTGACAGCACACTATTCCTCTCTGCTCCATACATGTCTCATCCTCCTCCCAACAGCCTACTTTACCCTCCTCTCCACTCACTCTCCTTCCTCCAGCCACAGGTCAGCAGGATGATATCCTATAGATGTATAGAACCATAAAGTGCATCCAATATATGGTCACTCTGCATTGCCAAGTCCAATCCATTCCTGTACAAAGAGTGGACCTTCGTTATGATTTATGGGTAAGGGCAGCATCAGGGCCGGGGGCCATGCTCTCAGGGAAACCCCTAAACCACTGGACCATCAATTGAGATCTTTTAGTGGAGATCTCACGATGCATCCCTTTTTATTCTGTGTTGCCAGTGAGACTCATCTCTGTGAGCTCCATCGTGGCTATCATTGGTGGTGGCCGGGCACCATCCGGTTCTTCCGGTCCCAAGTCAATGTAGATGTAGGCATCCACTGATGTGGGTCTCTCTATCTTCTAGGTTGTTTTTACCACATGCCATTTTGGTCCTCGGTGAGCATCCGTTCCTGCTGAGTTGGGACCATTTGCTGTGTCCTCGGATGGCACCTTGGCAGCTTTTAAAACCCCATATGCCATTCACCAATCTGGGGTGCAGAAAGCTCTCTTAGCAAAACGCTAGTTGTGCCAATTGGCCTCGATTTTGCCTAAGAGCATGGTCCCCTGCCCCCTGCCCCAGCTACTCTATCCTTGCAATATTGGGTTAAGATGGAAGGAGTACTCCAGTTATGCTGAAGACCACTTAATGTTGTTCTTGTTCCTAATGTGTGCTGTCACCGCTTTCTCCCAACCAGATTTCTAGCAACTATCTAATCTAAACCCTTCCCATCTCGCTCTCCCTCTTTCCCCTCCCTTGCAGCTGTCAGAGTCTTTTCTTCTATACAAAAGTCTGTTTTTCAGATCATTATCGTAGAGGTCTCACACAGTATTTGTCCTTTAGTCGCTGACTACTTTCATGCAACATAATGTCTTTCCACTGAAACCAGGTTAAGAGATGTTTCCTGGAATCATCATTATTCTTTATCATTGCGTAAATATACTCTACTGAGTATATTTACCATAGTTTACCTATCCATTCTTCTGTTGTTGGGCATCTCGGTTGATTCCATCTTTTTGGTATCGTGGACTGTGCTGCAATAAACATTCTGGTGCATGTGTCCATTGGTGTGAAAGACCTGGATTCTGTAGGATATATTCCAAGTAGTGGAATGACTGGGTCAAATGGTATATCAATATCCATTTTTTTAAGGAAGCGCCAGGTCGCTTTCCAAAGAGGCTGGACCATTTTGAAACCCCACCAACAGGGTAGGAGGGATCCACTTACTCCACAGCCTCTCCAGCATGTGTTTTGTGTTTTTTGGATCATGGCCAGTCTTGTTGGGGTGAGATGGAATTTCATTGTCGTCTTCATTTGAATTTCTTTAATAACTAAAGATTGTGAACATGTCCACGTGTGTTTTTTGGCTGCCTGGATCTCCTCTTTAGTGAAATGTCTGTCCATCTCTTTTGCCCATCGCTTAATTGGATGGTTTATCATCTTCTTATTGATATTTTGTAGTATCTTATAGATTACGGAGATCAGGCGTCGGTCTGACATAGAGTTGCCAAATATTTTTTCCCATTCTGTGGGTGTTCTTTTAATTCTATTAATAAAGTCTTTGGATGAGCAAAAGTGTTTGATTCTTAATAGTTTCCATTTATCTATTTTCTCTTCTGTTGATTGTGGTTTGTTTGACAGGTTTTGGAGTCTGTCCTCATTGTGTATTAAAAGTTCCATTGCTGTTCCTACCTTTTATTGGATGAGCTTTATCGTTTTAGGGTTGATATTTAGGTCTTTTATCCAGTTGAAGTTGGTGTTTGTATAAGGTGTAAGATATGGATCTTGACTTAGTTTATTGCAGATGGATATCCAATTTTGCCAGCACCATTTGTTGAAGATACTGTTTTTACCTCAGTTTAATGTCTTAGGGCCTTTGTCGAATATCAACTGTTCATAGGCAGATGGTGTCATCTCTGGGGTCTCAATTCTGTTTCTTTGATCCACCTGTCTGTTCTTGCACCAGTACCAGGCTGTTTTGACCACTGTGGCAGTGTAATATGTTCTAAAGTCGGGTAATGAGAGGCTTCCCAGTGTGTTCTTCTTCTTTAGTAGTACCTTACTTATCTGGGGCTTCTTCCCTTGCCGAACAAAATTGGTAATTTGTTTCTCCATCTCATTAAAAAAAAGATGCGGGAACTTGTATTGGGATTGCATTATATAAATAGATTGCTTTGGGTAAAATAGATATTTTCACAATGTTAAGTCTTCCTATCCATGAGCAGGGTAGGTTTTTCCATTTATCTAAGTCTCTCTTAGTTTCTTGTAGTAAAGGCTTATAGTTCTCTTTGTAAAGGTCTGTTATTTCTCTGGTTAGATTAATTCCTAGGTACTTTATCTTCTTAGGGGCTATCATAAATGGAATTGATTTTATAATTTCTTCCTTAACAGTCTCGTTGTTGGTATAAAGGAATCCTACTGATTTAATTATGTTTATCTTGTATCCTGAGATTTGCTGAACTCTTCCATCAGTTTGAATAGTTTACTTATAGATTCCTTGGGGTTCTCTGCATATACAATCGTATCATCTACAAACAGGGAGATTTTAACTTCCTCTTTGCTGATGCAGATGCCCTTTATTTCTTGGTCTTGTCTAATTGCTCTGGTTAAAACTTCTAGCACAATGTTGAATAGAAGAGGTGAGAGTGGGCATCTTTGTCTACTTACTGATCTCAGGAGAAAGTCTTTCAGTCTCTCTCCATTAAGGATGATGTGGGCAATTGGCTTTGTATAAATGGCCTTTATTGTGTTGAGGAATTTGCCATCTCTGCCCATTTTGCTAAGAGTTTTTAGCATGAATGGGTGTTGGACTTTATCAAATGCCTTTTCAACATCGATGGAAAAAATCAGGTGATTCTTCTCTTTTGTGTTATTTATGTGGTTAATCACATTAATTGTTTTTCTGATGTTGAACCAGCCTTGCATCCCCAGTATGAATCCCACTTGGTCATGATGGATTATTTTCTTGATATGTTGTTGTATTCTATTGGCAAGAATTTTGTTGAAGATTTTTGCATCTAGATTCATGAGTGATATCAGTCTGTAGTTCTCCTTCTTTGTTGGGTCTTTCCCTGGCTTTGGTATCAAGGTTATGCTGGCTTCATAGAATGAGTTTGGGAGTATTCCATCCCTTTCTATACTGTGAAATAGTCTCAGTAGTATTGGAGATAACTCTTCTCTAAATGCTTGGTAGAATTCTGCAGTGAAGCCATCTGGACCCAGACTTTTTTTGGTTGGCAGTGTTTTGTTTCAATCTCTTCCTTTGTGATGGGTTTATTAAGTTGTTCTGCTTCATATTGTGACAATTTGGGTAGGTAGTATGAGTCAAGGAATTTGTCCATTTCCTCTAGGTTTTCAAATTTGTTAGAGTACAGCCTTTCATAGTACTCTGTTATGATATTTTTTATTTCTGTTGGATCTGTGGTGACAACTCCCCTCTCATTTCTAATTTGGGTTATTTGTTTCCTTTCCTGCTTTTCTTTAGTAAGTTTAGCCAGTGGTTTGTCAATTTTGTTGATCTTTTAAAAAAACCAGCTTTTGGTCTTTTCAGTTTTTTTCAACTGTTTTTTCTATTCTCTAATTCATTTAGCCCTGCTCTAATCTTTATGATCTGGTTTCTTCTGGTGCCTGAGGGGTTCCTCTCTTGCTTTCTTTCTACTTGTTCAAGCTGTAGGGTTAGTTCCTTGATTTGGTTTCTTTCTTCCTTCCAGATGTGTGCATTTATGGAGAGAAACAGACCTCTGAGCACTGCTTTGGCTGTACCCCATAGGTTCTGGTAGGAAGTGTTTTTGTTCTCATTGGAATCCATGAATTTCTTTATTTCATCCTTGATTTCCTCTATAATCCATGTTTTTTGAGCAAGATGTTGTTCAGTTTCCAAGAGTTCCACTTTCTATCTATGTTTTTTCTGCTATTGATTTCAACTTTTATGGCTTTATGATCTGAGAAGATGCTTTGCAGTAATTCAATGGTATGGATTTTGTTGAGCACTGCATTATGGCCTAACACACAGTCAATTGCGGAGAATGTTTCATGTGCACTGGAGAAGAAGGTGTAGTTGTCTGCTGATGGGTGGAAAGTTCTGTATGTATCAATGAGGTTTAGTTGGTTAATTTTGTCAATGAGGTCTTCTGTATCTTTAATGAGCTTTTTTCTAGATGATCTGTCCAGTATTGAGAGTGGAGTGTTGAAGTCTCTCACCATTATTGTGGAGTCATCTAACTCTCTTTTGAGTGTAGTCAGTGTTTCTTTGATGTATTTAGGTGCTCTGATATTAGGTGCATAAATATTTAATATAGTTAAGTCTTGCTTGTGTACTGAACCTTTCAGCAATAAATAGTGTCCATCTTTGTCCACGATGGTGGATTTGACATTAAAATTGATTTTGTCCGAGATTAGACTTGCCACACCTGCTCTTCTTTGTTCATTGTTAGCTTGATATGTATTCTTCCATCCTTTAATTTTCAATTTGTTCCTATCTTTAAGTCTTAAGTGAGTTTCTTGTAGACAACATATGGATGGGTCATGTCTTTTGATCAAGATGTCACTCGATGTCTCTTTACTGGAGCATTCAGTCCATTCACATTCAATGTAATTATTGATACGTATGTGTTCACTGCTGCCATTGTGATATGTTTATTTTTATGCTGATGTTTTCTCTGTTGTTCTTATCAGTCTGTTCTGGGACATTCTTTTTTGTGAGTTGATTTTTCACTTTTTTCAGAGCTCGTTTTTGTAGTTGTTGAGACTCCTCTGTTACATTTCTTGAAATAGTATGATAAGTTTTTGTTGTGCTTTACAGCTGCCCCGATGGTCCCCCTTAATAAACTATATATAACCTAATTTTAATTACTACCAGTCTTGTCATCTTCCTCTCCATCTGGAAGGACTATAACGACTGTAGCACATCCCTCTTTTTAATACGATAGCACCATAGTTTTCATGATGATCACTGCATTGCTTTTTCCGTATTAAAGCTGTGATTGAGTTTGGAGCCATCTCTAACTCAGTAGAGTTTTGAGTAGTGTGTCATTCTAAACTATAAAGTTAGTGGTCTCGTTCTTCTAAGCCAGAGCCAAGAACTTCTTTCAGTATTTCTTGTAGTTTTGGTTTGGCTTTTACAAAGTCTCTCAGTTTCTGTTTATCTGGGAATGTCTTAATTTCATTTTCATATTTGAAAGATAGTTTTTGAGGATATATAATTCTTGGTTGGAAGTTCTTCTTCTTCAAGGCTTTGAATGTGTCATGCCACTGTCTCCGTGCCACCGTGGTTTCTGCTGAGAAATCTGAAGACAGTCTACAGGGTTTTCCCCTGAATGTTAGCTTTGATTTGAGTCTTGCTGCCTTTAAGAGTTGCTGCTTATGTTTCATTTTGTTAAGCTTGATTATAATATGTCTTGGAGTCTTTCTTTTGAGATCTATATTGGGTGGTGAACAATATGCATCTGAGATGTCTATGTTTTCTTCCTTCATGATTTCTGGGAAGCTTTCTGTCAGCAGCTCAGCAATGATACTCTCTGTGTTCTCAGATGTCTCACCCTGTTCAGGGACTCCAATTAATCAAAGGTTGTTTCTCTTAATAGAGTCCCACATGCTTCTTCATTTTTCTTGTTTCTTTTTTCTGATTTCTGCTCATAGACGCTGGCATCAGTATCTCTGTCTTCCAAGTCAGAAATTCTTTTTTCTATTTGTTCCATTCTGTTTATCTCAGAGTACTGGTGTTGCATCAGACAGAACATCTTGCTTAATTTTTCATTTTGTTCTGCTGCATTTTGTATAAGGTCTAGAAGGGCTCTGTATATAATCATTTTGTATTCACTTTCTGATGCTTTCATAAAAGTCTCTTCATCTGGAAAACTCCTTGTTTGCTTTGTTTGGGAGCCTTCTGAAGCCATGGCTGATTTCTTGTGTGCAACAAGTGTCTGTTGCTTTTTGGGTCCCATGTGAGTAAGTAGAGGCTGAAAGGGATACTGTGAGGATGGACTGTAGATGCTTCTCTAGGCTGTCTTAAAATGTAAAGCAAAAGGTATCTGACCACTTCCCAAGTCAGTCAGGTTTTCAGGTGTAGAGGTCCCTTTTCTCAACTGGCAAAGTAAGCACCACTATATCCAACCCCAGATGATACAAATTAGTTCAGAATACAGCAATGCTACTGCCCTGTTGGCTTCTGCTGACAGGGCTTAGCCTTGGGTGACACTGTGTAGAGTACTGCTTTTCTGTTAGAAAAGCGCTCTCCTGTGTGTAGGCTCTGGCTCCCAATCTAAGAATTAGGTCCGGCTGCAGCCACCATATCCAAGACGGCGCCCTCCACACATGCAGCAGATAGAGGGGTTAAAGGTGCCGAGAGGTAGTGATTCCTCTGCTTCTGTTGCAGGGCCCCCAACCTAGGTGGCACTGTGTAATTTACTGCTTTTCTGTCACAGAAGCACTGTCCTGTTTACAGGCGCTGGCTCCCAGGCTAAGAATGAAGTCCCGCTAAAATCTCGGTACCAACACGGCATCCCGCACACTGACTGTGTAATTCTGTACAAACCCCGCTGAGGCAGAGATAAGACGATAGGCCCAAAGTGGCTAGGTTAACAGAGTCCTAAGCCTGGCTCTCAAAATATGGGAATTTTGCATGTGTATTCCCCCCAGCAGCGCATCTGAGTCTAACCGCTAGGCAAGACCCAGTTCCACCTGCTGGCCAAGACAGAGGAAAAAAAATGTCAAAATGGTGTGTTTACCTTCAGTCTGTGAGAGCTAGGGCTAGCCAGGAGTGGGAGTCAGCAAAAGAGAGGAGGTTTTTCGCTCAGTGGTATGAAGTCCAAAATAACAGCCCTGTGCCATGTCCTGCGGCTGATTAGGTGATCAGAAGGCTCCGTTTGATTATCAGTTCAGGTCTTGGT
Organism: Heterohyrax brucei; assembly: GCA_028571685.1. NCBI lineage: Eukaryota > Metazoa > Chordata > Mammalia > Hyracoidea > Procaviidae > Heterohyrax > Heterohyrax brucei. Next base: position 137,421,599 of record CM053150.1, read on the forward strand.
TTCCAGAGGGATATAAGGAGACGTGTGCTTAGTCAGCCATCTTCCTGTGTCATTTTTCTTGATGGGTTTATTTTTCATGTTTTTCAGTGTTGGTTTTATGTTTGTTGAGAGTCTTGTATTATGTTTATTGTTTTGGTATGTTGCAATGTTAGTTTGCTTTACAGCTACCCCTTTGATATCCCTTAGTGTTCTAAGTTGAAACCAGTCTTTAACTTCTGTATGTCTTGTTAATTTCTTCTCCATCTGAAAGGGTTATATCTACTGAAATATATCCCTCTTTATGGTGTCATGGTGTTGTAGTTTTTGTATTAAGATCACTGGTTCCCTACTTTCAATAATTTAGATTTGATTTTTTTGGTTTTAAGCTTAGTGACTTCCATAATTGAGTAGGCCTCTGGGTGCTGTTACCTTCATTGCATCCTTACGTACACAGTTGATATTATTGTTTTGCTAGACGTAGAGCCTCTTTCATTATGTCTTGTAGTTTTGGTTTGGTTTTTGTGAAATCTCTAAGCTTCTGTTTATCTGCAAATGTCTTAATTTCCCTGTCATATTTGAAGACAGTTTTTCAGGATATATAATTCTTGGTTGAAAGTTTTTCTCCATCAAGGCTTTTTATGTGTCTTCCCACACACATAAACAAGTCTTCTTGCCAATATGGTTTATGCTGAGAAGTCAGAGGAAATACTACAGGACTTTCCTTTGTACATTAGTTTTGCTTTAAGCCTTGCTGCCTTTAAGAGCTTCTCTTTACATTTCATTTTATTATACTTGATTATAATATGTCTTGGTGTCTTTCTTTTGGGATCTAGTTTTTGTGGCGTTGGGTAAGCATCTTGATTATCTTTGTTTTTTTCTTGCATGATTCCAGGGCAGTTTTCTGTCAGCACCTCTTCAACTATTCTCTCTGCATTTTCTGCTATCCCTCTGTGTTCAGGAACTCCAGTTATTCATAGTTTATTCCTCCTGATAGAGTCCCACATGCTTCTTAATACTTATTCATTTTTCTTGTTTCTTTTATTTGATTTCTCATCATAAATGCCGGGGTCACCATGAGTCGGATCTGACTCAGTGGCACTGGGCGTTTTTTTTTTTTTTCCCCATAAATGCTGGTGTCAGTTACTTATCTTCAAGCTCACTAATTCTGCATTCGTATCCTCCATCCTGCTCTTTTGGCTTTGGATTGAATTGTTTAATTTTGTAATTTTATTATTGGTCTACTGGATGTCAGATCATTGATGTTCTAGCAGTTCACATAGCTTACTTAATTTCTCATTTTCTTCTACTGCATTTTGTTTAATCTCTAGAAGGGCTATATACATAATTCTTTTCTATTCTACCTCTGATAATTTCTGAAAGGCTTCTTCATCTCGAAGTTTTTATTTATTTATTTATTTTGGGAGTTTTACAGAGCCATGGTGGTCTGCGTCTTTAACTGGTTAGATATTGAGTGTTGTCTTCACGCCACCAAGAAGCTATTGAGTTTCTCTAATGTTACGCCATGAGTCGGATCCGACTCGACGGCACTTGGCGACTTGGCAATGTTACCCCAATGGGGGCTGTGGTGTAGTTCTAAAAAGGGAGTGAGTAGGGGCACTACTACGAGATTGTCAGCTGCCGCTGCATTCTCTAGGTTCAGCTGACTTATGTATATCTTCTCTAGCAATATAGGCACTGTCAAAACCTGCAATGCTGCTCAGCTTAGTGGCTTGCCCCAGCTAGGCCATCAAGGGTGTCAGGCCGTACCTCCTGGCTGCTAAAGGTGGTGAGCTACTTGTGCCAACTCTGTCATCATGCCAGTTCAGACTATGGTGTAGCTCAGGGAAGCAAGGAGTGAAGGATGCCACCACACTCAGTTGTCAGGGAACACTGTGTTCTCTAGGTGCACTTGTCTTAAAAACTGCTTTTTTGCTGAAAGGAGCTCTGTGTAGCAGCTGCTGAAAGCACCCCTGCCCTCAGTGGTGGCAGGCACCACCTCCTGGCTGGCAAAGATGGCTCTCTAATTGTGGAGTCTCTGGGGGTGGGGACCATTAGCTGATGCTATGATGTGGCTTAGTGAAGGGTGGTGGAAATGGCACCACCACACTTAGGTGCCATTCACTGCTGCATTCTCTAGCTGCTCTTATCATAAAAGCTGCTTTTCCACTGAGAGAAGTATTGACTGGCTGAAGCTAAAAGGAACCCTCACTTCCTAGCCCACTTCCTGGCACCTTGTAAGCTGCCCCCAGATGCTATTACATTGCTTAAGGAAGGGAGGAGTTAGGGAACTGCTGCACTTGGCTGCCAGCCCCTCTACATTCTCTAGGTATGATCATCTTAAAAACATTTTCTGCTGGGAGCAGCATTACCCAGATAGGCACTGTTACACAGTATGGGAATTAGCCCCAGATGAGTCCTCAGAGATGGCTAAGTCCACATCTCAGCTGACCAAGATGGCATCCCACCTGAGCCACCTCTCCTACAGTGAGTCAGCAGTACCTATGGCACAGCTCAGAGAGTGGGGAGGTGCACTGACACCCTCAGTTGCCAACCACAGCTGGGATCTCTATATATGGCTGTCACAGCACAGTCTTTCTGCCATGGGACACACTATTTATTTAAGCACTGCAGTTCAGTGTAATAGCTGGCTCCTGCCAGGCTCACAAACTCACCAGTCCCAGTCTAACTTCTCAGTTAACAAAGAAGACATCCATACCTCTAGTCCTCTCAAATGACGTGCCATCAGAAGCAGGAGTCAGTGTGCCACACTGCCTCACCTATGACAGAAGTAGTTTCCCTTTCCTGTCACCCAGTCCCATCTCACAACCCTAGGCCAGATCTTGGGTCTCCCAGAAGGTCCACACTTCTCTGTTCAATTATTTTTCTAGGCTTTAGTTCTCAGAGGGAATCAGGAGACACATTGTCTAGTCTGCCATTTTGGCCCTGCCCCCATTAAACAAATTTTTACCTCATGTTTGATTGGTATATGCGCCCCTCTGGAATTGATTAGAAATTTTACCTGGTTCAGATGTGTTCAAAAGAACATCTAAAAGAACATCACTTACAGACATATCTATAATTAGTGACCACTTAGGAAAGAAAAGGATGGAGAGATGTTGTCGGTTCAGCTTGAGACTGTCACCTCTAATGAAAACTGTCAAATATTCAGATGTCCCTCCTTCTGTTACGATCTGATGGACACATTAAGCTACCTAAAGGATGATTCTTGTGTGAAATAAGGCCTTTTCATATGTCCCCACCAATGCTATGGAGGGACCTTGCTCCTTGGGAATGCTTGCCCAATTACAGGCCCAGATTAAAGATATCTGCCCTAACCATGTCCAAACTATAAGAGAAATTAACCTTCCTGAAGATTGCCATAGTAATGTACATCTGTTCAGTCCAGCTTAATACAAATCCTTGTCCCTTTTTGTCCTTCCTGCCATGGTGATAAGTTTAAATGTTGAAATTAATAGGCTGGCTTGTGCCATGGTTAAGGCCTTGAATGTTACCTCACAGGCCATGAGCACTTTAGATGCTAAACTGAGGTACTGAGTTAGGACAAGTCAGAGAGTCAGTTCTGGAAAACCCGGCAGCTATAGACTACATACTCCTCAGACATAACTGTGGATGTAAAGATTTTGAGGGATGTGTTGCTTTAACTTGTCCAATAATTCCCCATTGATATAAAACAAATTTAAAAAGGTGAAGGATATTGTGAATGAAATTAAGTAGCTGGAAGGCTTCTTTGCATTGGAGTTTGAAAAATTATTCTCATAATATTATAATATTTTTTTCCTAGGTTGGCTGTACATACTAATAACAGTAATTGGAATCATCATTATTTGTTTGTTGTTATATACAATGTGCCACCTGCCTCACAATTAATTGTACCACATACTGTAGAGAGCTAGCCCCCAATCTAAGATTTGATGCTATAAATCAAAGCAACGATCTTCATTTAAAACCTGTTTCATAGATATGAAGTTGGTGATTAAGAGTGGGGACTGTTAGTAGCTGGGAATAATCAAGGTCACCTAGACTGCTAAAACCAGATCAACAGACTTATATTTCTTTATCTGTCTCCTGGGTAGTAAATCAATTATTCATACCTTCAGGGAGTTAATGACATTGTTCGATAAGATGTAAAGGAATCTTGCGACTCCCTGTTCTATCCTGTGACAAGGTTTGACATTTTCCAGATGCACTTGCAATCTGGCTAGAAAAGTTGCTGGAACTATCACCCAAGTGGAACAGTCTTGGAGAAATTATTCTGTCTCCCAGATTCACATGCTTATCTGTTAATAAAGCATTGCTTGAACTTTCCACATCTCTGAATTTGGGCTGCATTGAAAGGTGAAATGAACTTGCTTTTGGTTCAGTAACACTGGGACCTAGGAAATAGGTGTCTCTGAGCTTGCTCCACAGAGGAACAAGAAAGTAGGAACTAGCTTTCCATCTGAAATGGAATTCTCCGCATGACACTTTATGAGAAAGACATTATATAGAATTAGTTTTTTGTCCTCTCAGCAGCTGCTTTTGTCACCTGGTACTGCTCTAACAGAAAATACCATGAATAGATGGTTTCATGAAGAGAAACTTATTGACAGTCCAGTAAGTTGCAAATCCATTTATAAGTTATAGGTTAATTCAATAGGAAAAACTGTTATAGTCCAGTATGCTGAGTCCAAATCCAGTGAGAGCATCTTGGCACAGGAACCTCAGTGCTACTTCTTGGTAGTATAAGGTTCCCATCTCTATATGCTCACCTCTGCCTCTTATATTGCACAGCTGGTAACTTGAGTCCTGCCTTACCAGCACAATTGCCACCCTTTCTCCATCCTCAGATATCACAAAGGCAAGATTCACAACACTTGGGAGAAATTGTACCATTTTGGGGCTCATAGCCAAGTCAAATCAATACATACATTTTGGGGGGGAGCACAATGCAACCTATGACATTTCACCCTTTTGCCCCTCCAAAATCACATTATTAGAACATGTATTCATTTATAGCACAGAAAAAGTCTTAAGTCTACATCCAAAATCCATAAAGTTCTCGTCAACTGTGAAATCCAGAACAGGTGCTATCTTCCCAAAATACAGTGTTGTAACAGACAGACACAAATGATACATTTTTATTAGAAAGGGAGAAACTGCAGGGAAAGAAGGTATTAACAGGAAACAAGCAAGTCAGCAGGACATGTTACATTAATGCTCAAAAATTTAAAAATAATCTTCAGTTCTCTGAGACATTTTACACAATAGCTTTGCCCTCCAGTCTCTAGGTAGTGGGCATACTCTCTGGATTCTGAGTAGAGACCTTTGGCCCTGTGCTACAACTCTGCCTTCAAGGCTCACTTGGACAGCAACTCTGCCCCCTTGACTTTAGGTGCACCTTAAAGTGCACCCCACACCAACTTAGTGGGAACTCCATCCTTACAAACAGAACACCCTTTCAAACCCCTGAAGTCATGGGCATACCTTTTGAGACTGAGACAGCTCAGCTTTTCCTCAACTTTGTCTCTTCAGATTTTGTGGCCTGATGGCCTGGGCCTCAAGCCCACATCTGTCCTGCTGGGGCAATTGTTCCAGCGCTCTGAAGCTTCACTCATTCAAGTGCCTTGAGGCATAACCACTCTACCAGGAAGCCTCCTGTACATAGGCACTTAGCCAGGCACTCAGCTCTTGTTTTAGTCAGCTAGTGCTGCTCTACCAGAAATATCAAAAAGGAAGTTTATTCTTACACAGTCTGGTAGACTACAAGTCCAAATTCAGGATGTCCACTCTGGAGGAAGGCTTTCCCCCTTGTCAGCTCTGGAGGAAAGTCCGGTATTGCATCAGTCTTTGTCCAGGGAGCATCTTGGTGCAGCAACCTCAGGTCTGAAGGACCTCTTGGTGCTGCTTTCTTGATGGTGCAAGGTTCCCAATTCTCAGCCTGCTTCCCTTTCCTTTTATCTCTTGTAGGATGAAAGGATTAATGATGGGGCAAGCCATACTCCAGAGAAATTCCCTTTACAGTGGGGCAGGGAGGTGATCTTATTGAAGGGATTTAGAGTACCACCCTAATCCTTTAACATACAGCATAGGAAAATCACACAATGGAGGACAATCATAAAATATTGGGAATTGTGGCCCAGCCACATGGCTACACATATTTTTGGGTGGATACAATTCAATCCATGACAGCTCTCTTGTTCTGTGGGTCTACAAGCCTAGCTCCACCAACTCCAGTGCCCAGAGGCACCTCACTCTGCCAGAAAAACTGTGCACAGGCATTCAGCTGTCTTGTTCCGTGGGTCAGCTCCTGGTTCTGCTGTTGCCAGTTTGTTGCTGCTGCTGCTGTTGCTGCTTTTCACCAGTTGCTGCCTTCTTATGTGTTAGCAGTTCTTTAGTGGTTCCTTCTTCCATCCATTTCATAGTTTTTTTTAAAAAAAGGCCACATTTTAGGTATTTGTTAAAGCAGTACCCCACTCCCAGTACCAAATTCTGTTTTAGTCACCTGGTACTGCTCTAACAGAAAATACCACGAGTGGAAGGCTTTATGGAGAGAGATTTTGACACAGTCTGGTAAGCCACAAATGCATTTAGGAGTTTTAAGTTCATTGAGTAACAGAATTTGTAACAGTCTGGTAGGCTGAGTCCAAATTCAAGGAGAGCATTTTGGCACAGGAACCTCAAGGAACAAAGGATGTGTTCTGCTCTCAGTCTTGGTAGTATGAGGTTCCCAGCTTTCTCTGCCTCTTGTCTCCCTTGTGTCCCACAGCTGCTAACTGGAGTCCACCTCACCAGCACAACTGAGGCCCATTCTCCATCATCAATATCACAGAGTCAGGATTCACAACACATGGGAGGAATGGCACCATACTGGGACTCATAACCAAGTCAAATCAACACATACATTTTTGGGGGGACAAAATGCAATCCATGACAGCAGCTACCCAAAATGGTTTCCCACCCTATTTCTTCTCAACACTTGCCTTTCATTTTGGTATTTAAATCTTTCAACTCAGTACAGACTTCTGTGGAAATACTTTCTTTCATGGCTTTTTCCCCCCCAGCAATCTCAAGACTTTATTAGGATGCCAAAAAACATTTTGTTTGCAAAGTTATCCATCCAGAAACAAAATAAAACTTCATGTAGCTTAAAAGGGACCAGTTGATGGTCATTAAAACGTGATTGCAACTAATGTCCTATCTGGTTAATCACCACTAAAGAGAACAGAAAAATACTTTTTTCCCTTCCCTCCTGTTATATAATCTGCAGTTTGGAGGCAGTTCTTAACAATTGCCCTTTCTATTTTCATGGATTTTCACAGTACTAAGAAGTCCTGAGGTTTGAGCAGTCCATCCAGACTAAAGAAAAGGGAAATTTAAATTTTGATTCACCACCTTCTTTCTGTTAGGTAGCTCATTTCATACTCAGAAAAATTATGTGGAATGGTGACAGTGTTGACCAATCTTCTATTTAGCCTGTAAGGTATTAACTGTTTGTAACATCCAGAAACTTTTGGGACATTTTATTTCCAGAGAAGATGGTATTAAGGGAGCTGGACCTTGCCTGGTGCTAAAAGGGGCTTAATTGGACAGGTCCCTCAGAGACCTTTTCATAAAACTCCAAAGAGGTAATTTCACTCCCATTGGGAACAAGTGTCCCTGACTGGCAGCACACACATTCACCATGGCTTCTGACCATGAATTTCTTCCAGGGAGAGCCCGAAGTGTTCCCTTTCCTCAGAGTCCTTTAGCAAGAGAATCCGCAGAGTGTGGACTTCCCTTTCTTTGGGGTTGTATTGTCAATTGTTAAGGGCAAGTTTCACTTCATGTGGTTGCTTTACAGTTTACTGCCTACCCATGGCACTTGGTGTTGAGACATGAAAAAGGGAAACTCTTAACACAAAATCTAAACAGGAAGACAAAACAAAGCCCTAAGAACTCAACTTTGAGGAATTCAGGAGGTAGACGGGTACCACAGATGGCATAGTTCTCTTTTTCGATTAAAAAACAGGGAAATGTTCCCTTCTGCTGTGTGGAGCAGCACTCTGGTCAGTTCTGCAACTCAAGGGAGGAAGAGGGCTGGTCACCTCTCCAGGGATGAATGCTGGGTGGTAGGAAAAATTCAGAGTTTCTCCTGAGTCTTGTATTTGGCTTATGTTATGACACTGAGTGGAGCCCTAGTGACCCAGTGGTTAAGAGCTTAACTGCTAACCAAAAGGGCAGCAGCTCAAACTGGGAGAAAGACGTGGCAACATGCCTCCATAAATATTACAGCCTTGGAAATCCTCTAGGGCAGTTCTACTCTGTCCTATAGACCATGCATTGGGATTGACGATTCACAGTCAACTTGATGGCAAGGGATTTTTTTTTTTTTAAATCATGCTCAGTGAACTCTTTTTGAATGGAGTCATTTCCATGTACTCAGGAGGTCCAAAGCTCAGATTGAGTACTGGTGAGCTTTCTCAAGCCATGGAGGAAAATACTGAAGAAAGTATATAGAATTTCCTCAATTTTATGATTTTCTCACATGAAATTTCCTTATATCTTGGTGCTCGGCATCTTTTTTTTTCTTTTTTAATTGCAGTTAAGTGAAAGTTTACAATCCAAGTCATTTATCCATATAAAACCCTCTCTTCAACTCTATCTGCTCTCCTTACCCTGTGACTGCACACTTTTTTTCCCCACTTTTTATGTCCAGTATCCACTCAACCAACATTTGTCCCCTCCTCTCCACCTTTCCCTTTCGCCTCGAAAAAGAAAGCCTCATATATATAAATCCATAAAGTACACATACCACATGCTCACTCTGTGTCCCCAAGTCCAGTCCATTCTTTGTCCAAAGAATGTACTGGTTTCAGCTCTGGACTAGCAGCAAGTCTAGGGACCATGTTCTCAGGGGACCCTCCAGGTTGTTGTACCATCAGCTATGGTCTTTATTAATAGAGTTCTTGGTCTGCACAGCTCTTTATCTTGTGCTATGTCAGGGACTGTCCCCTGTCCCCTGTCAGGGCTGTCTTTGGTGGTGGCCAGGCATCATCTAGTTCTTCTGGTATCATGCTGATATAGTCTCACAATCATATGGGTCCTTCTGCAATGGTAAAGATTGTGTCAATTTGGCAACTCCATGTTTGGCTGCTGTATCAAGTGGCAGGGCAGGGCCTGTGGTGGTTTCCCTCCCCTCAGCTTTCATCTCTCTACAGTTCACCACCTACTTCCTATCTACTCACATTGCCAGCAGCTCCTGCTCTCTTTTGCTTCTGGTTCCTGGAACTGAACTAGTAGCTGTTGGATTCATCAACCCTTACAGGAACCCTGGGACAAAGGACCTGGTTTTTCATGATTGGTGGTAATAAGATCACTCTTCTCTCTGCTCACATCTCTCTTTCATATCTCAAAAGAGATTGACTCAAGATACAACCTGATCATACAGATTATGTCCTGCCTCATTAACCTAAATTGCCCCTAATCCTCACTGATTAACGTCTTAGCGGTTAGGATTTACAACACATAGAAAAATCACACCAGATCACAAAATGGTGAACAACCACACAATACTGGGAACCATGGCTTAGCCAAGCTGACACACATTTTTTGGGACATGAAGTTCAATAGTAATATTTGGAAAATGATCCATGTGCACTGGAGTAGAATGCATATTGTATTTTGGAGTGTGGTGTTCTATAAACATCTGTTAAATCTACTTGGTTTATAGTGTCATCCACCTTTGTTTATCTTCTTCCTTGGTGTTCTTTCTAGGTGTAAGCGATGTATTGAAGTCTCCAACTATTATTGCTACGTCAGATGAATCTTGGCTGAAAGCAGAGAATACCAAAAAAATGTTTACCTGTGTTTTATTGACTATACAAAGGCATTTTATTATGTTGATCATAACAAACTATGGATAGTATTGTGAAAAGTGGGAATTTTAGAACACTAAATTGTACTTATGAGAAACCTGCACATGGATCAAGCGGCAGTCATTTTACAAGAACAAAGGAGATATTTCACAGTTTAAAATCAAGAAAGGTATGTCTCAGGGTTGTAGCCTTTCTCCATACTTATTGAAATCTATATGCTGAACAAATAATCTGAGAGATTTGACTATATGAAGAAGAATGGGGTATCAGGACTGGAGGAGGACTCATTGACCACCTGTGATACACAGATGACATAATCTTATTTGCTGAAAGTGAAGAGAATTTGAAGGACTTATTGATAAAGATCAAAAGCTACAGCCTTCAGTATTGACTGCAATGCAACATAAAACAAAAATCCTCACAACTGGACTAATAAGCAACATTATAATAAATGGAGAAATACTGCTGTTTTGAAGGACTTCATTTTACTTGGATTCACAATCAGTGCCCATGGAGGCAGCAGTCAAGAAATCAAACGATGTATTGTGCTAGGCAAATCTGCTATAAAAGATGTTTTTAATGTGTTAAAAAGCAAAGATGTTACTTTGACAACTAAGGTGTGCGAGACCCAATCCATACTTTGTGGCCTCATATGCATGAAAAAGCTGGATCATGAATAAAGAAGATCAAATTAATGCATTTGAGTCAGAGTGAAAAATATTGACATACCATGGACTGGATTGACAAAAAAGTCAACAAATTTGTTGTGGAAAAAGTACAGCCACAATGCACCTTAGAAGTAAGGATGGCAAGACTTCACATCGTATACTTTGGATATGCTATTAGGAGCGACTAGTCCATGGGGAAGGACATCATGTTTGGTAAAGGAGAGTGTCAGCAGAAAGAAGGAAGACTTTTGACAAAATGGATTGGCATGTGACTACAATAATAGATTCAAACCTAGCAGTCATTGTGAGTATGGTACAGGACTCAGCAGTGTTTTGTTCTGTTACACACAGAGTCATTAAGGGCTAGAACTCACTCAACAGGACCTAACAACGTCTATTTCTTTCTTCAGTTTTATTAGTGTTTGCTTCATATATTTGTGTGTTGATGTTGGGTGCATATATATTTATGATTGTTAAATCTTAATAAATTGATCCTTTTATTGCTATATAATGTTCATCTTCACATCTTCTAATACTTTTGTCTTAAAGTTTGCTTTGTACATTAAGATTGCCATCCCAGCTCTCCTTTGGTTATTATTTGCATGGAATACTTTTTTCCATTATTTCACTTTGAACATATTTGTGTCCTTGATTTAAGGTACATCATCTGTAAATAGCATATAATTGGACAGTGTTTTTTTTTTAAAAAATAGAATCTGCCAATCTTTGCCTTTCGATTGAAGAATTTAGTCCATTCATGTTAACTTATCAGTATAAGAAACCACTAGCTCCACTATTTTGTTTTTTGTATGTCTTACCCCTTCTTTGTCTTTATTCTTTTTTTTATTTTTTATTTAACATGACTGAGTGAAAATGTACATTCCCGTATGAATTTACATGCCCACCTATATGCAGCTTCCACTGCACTCCCTGCCTTGTGACAGCACACTATTCCACTCTGCTCCATACATGTCTCATCCTCCCAACAGCCTCCTTTCTCCTCCTCTCCACCCACTCTCCTTCCTCCAGCCAGAGGTCAGCAGGATGATATCCTATAGATGTATAGAACCATAAAGTGCATCCAATATATGGTCACTCTGCATTGCCAAGTCCAATCCATTCCTGCCCAAAGAGTGGACTTTCATTGTAATCTATGGGTAAGGGCAGCATCAGGGCCAGGGGCCATGCTCTCAGGGGAACCACAAAACCGCTGGACCATCAATTGAGGTCTTTTAGTGGAGATCTCAGGATGCACCCCTTTTTCTTCTTGTGTTGCCAGGGAGACTCAACTTAGTGAGCTCCATCACGGCTGTCACTGGTGGTAGCCAGGCACCATCTGGTTCTTCTGGTCCCAAGTCGATGTAGGCACCCACTCTTGTGGGTCTCTCTGTCTTCTAGGTTGTCTTTACCGCATGTCATTTTGGTCCTCGGTGAGCATCTGTTCCTGCTGAGTTGGGACCATTTGCTGTGTCCTCGGATGGCAGCTTGGCAGATTTTAAGACCCCAGATGCCACTCACCAATCTGGGGTGCAGAGACCTCTCTTAGCAAAACGCTAGTTGTGCCAATTGGCCTTGATTTCACCTAAGAGCATGATCCCCTGCCCCCTGCCCCAGCTACTCTATCCTTGCAATATTGGGTTAAGATGGAAGGAGTACTCAAGTTATGCTGAAATCCACTTAATGTTGTTCTTGTTTCTAATGTGTGCTATCACTGCTTTCTCCCAACTATCTAAACTAAACTGTCCCCCCTTTACCCTCCCTTCCTCCCCTCCCTTGCAGCTGTCAAAGAGTCTTTTCTTCTATACACAAGTCTGTTTTTGAGATCTTATCATAGAGGTCTCATACAATATTTGTCCTTTTGTTGCTGACTACTTTCACTCAACATAATGTCTTCCCATCGAAACCAGGTTAGGAGATGTTTCCTGGAATCATCGTTATTCTTTATCATTGCGTAGTGCTCCATTGAGTACCATAGTTTACCTATCCATTCTTCTGTTGTTGGACATCTGGGTTGATTCCATCTTTTTGCTATCATGGACTGTGCTGCGATAAACATTCTGGTTCATGTGTCCATTGGTGTGAAAGACCTTGATTCTATAGAATATATTCCAAGTAGTGGAATTACTGGGTCAAATGGTATATCGATATTCATTTTTAAAGGAAGTGTCTTTATTCTTTACTACTGCTTGCTTTTGTGTTGTGCTTCCATTCTTTCATTTTGTGTGTTTTTCGTGTATTTTCTTACTAGTTATCATGATTATTACATTTAACATATTGTATTTCTATCCTTCTTGGGCAAGTTAGTACCAACTTAATTTCAGTAACACAAGAAATTCTATACCATTCCTCTCTCCATCTTATTTTGTTATTAACACTAATTACATCTTTATATTTTTTATGCCCTGTATTTTTATCCTAGTTTTATATACTTGTTATTAAAAAATATGAAGGACAGGAGGTAGGTCAAGATGGCACACTAGACATATGTCTCCTTAATTCCCTCTGAAGACTAAGGCCTGGATCGATAATTGAATGGAGCTTTCTGGACACCCAGTGAGCTCTAGGATATGGCATAGGGCTGTCTGTTTGGACTGCATGCCACTGAATTGTAAACTGCTTGTCTTTGGCTGAGCCCCATTCTTGTTGAATCAGCCAGCTACCCTGGACTAAAGGTAACTGGTGTCTTTATTTTTTTTTTTCTTTTTCTTAGTGGCAGGTGGGGGAGCAGCTCAAAGAGTAGCTACACAGACTCATAGTGCTAAAGTGATCAGTGGCTTGAATAGCCACAGTTTCAAAGTCCAGCTCCAGACTCAGAGCACCACAGCCCCTCCACCCTCTCTTTTCAGACCTCCACCATGGATTCTGCTGTTTCACAAGGGTGGGACAGATTGACTGAGAGGTGGAACTATCCAACTGGAGGCTTCAGCAGGGGCTAATCCTCAGGCTGGGAGGCAGTCCCATTCTGGGGAGCACCTTGCTAGCAGAAAAGCTGTGTTTAGCACAGTGTAGCCTTATGAGTGGGGCCCTGAAGGGGATGACAGCAGACCAGCAGCCTGTCCTGCTTTGAACTATATTGTAGCATCTGAGAAAAGCTGATGAGGCCCCTCTGTTGTCAACTGGAAGGAGGGGCTTACCACATCTGACAGCCTGACTGATACTGGAAGTCATCAAGTAACTTTTACCTCTTTAAAATAAGACTTCCTAGAAAAATAACTGCAGTGCAGCCTGTCAGCATCTCTTGCAGCCTTTATTGACTCACATTATGGGATGAGCTGACAGCCCCCAAGTGACTCCATAAGTAGGGCTGTGTCTTTGCCAGCCAGGATGCAGAGCCTGCAACCCAAGAGATTCCACTGGGCCCCTTCACCGGAGTACATAGAGGTGGCTGGTGATAAACTTCCTTCTCAAAACTGTGCCTCAGGTCCTGTTAAGGCAACAGTGGAGAACTAAACAACCTCTATATGTCCAGAAAGCAACAAACCCTGGTGAAACATTTGAAGAAAAATATACTCATGGCTCCCAAAAATTCTCAAAAGAAAGAACCAAAGAACTTCCCACATAAAGAAGCCTTTCCGAAACTATCAGAGGTCAAATACAAAAGAATTATGTAGACAGCACTCCTAGACATTATACAAAATGCAGTAGAGCAAAATGGAAAATTAAGTAAGCTGTTTGAACTGATGGAACATCAGCATTCTGAAATCCAACAGATCAATAACAAAATTACAGAATTACATTAAGAAACACGTGGGAGTCCATCAAGAGAAACAATCTATGATTAATTGGAGTTCTTGAACACGGAGAGACACCCCAAAACACAGCAAGTATTGTTGCTGACAGAAAACTGCCCTGAAATTACGAAAGAAGAGAACATAGGTATTCAAGATGTGTTTCAAATGTCACATAAAATTAACCCCAAAGGAAAGACACCAAGACATATTACACAAAATTAAACATCAGCAGAAACTCTTACAGGCAGTGAGCTAAAAGCAAAGCTAACATTTACAGGGAAGCCCTGTAGGCCTTCATCTGACTTCGTGGTGGAAATGATGTTGGCATGGAGGCAGTGGGATGGGACATTCAAAGCCTTGAAGGAGAAAAACTTCCAACCAAGAATTGTATATCCTGCAACACTGTCTTTCACATATGAAGATAAAATTAAGATATTCACAGATCAACAGAAACTTAGAGACCTTGTAAAAACCAAACCAAAGTTACAAGAAATAAGCTCTTAGCTTAGAAAAACAAAACCACTCAGTCTATATTTAAGGAGGCAATGCAGGATACAACATCCAGAAATGTACTCATTTACAGAAGGCACAAAACTCATTCAAAGCCATAATATTAAAAGAAGGGATCCAGTGATCATATCACAAAAACTAAGATACCATCACATTAAAAAGAGGTCTATACTACAGTAGTTATGCTCCTGTCAGATGGAGAGGAAGTTACTAACATATGTAGAAGTTAAAATTGGGTTCAAACCTTAGAGTATTAAGGGGGACCATAAAGGTAGCCACAAAAATACAATAAAGATGTAGCATATGAAAACAAGAAATATAAAACACGAGTCTCAACAAACACAAAACCAACTCTGCAAAGGGTGAAAAATCAACCCATAAAGAATGATGCAGAACAGAAAATTAACAGCAACAGAGAAGACACCAACACAAAAACAAATACATCAAAATGACAGCACTAAACACACACCTATCAATAATTACACTGAATGTAAATAGACTGAATGCACCGGTAAAGAGACAATGAGTGACAACTTTGATCAAAAGACACAACTTGTCTATGTGTTGCTTATTAGAAACTCACCTTAGAATTAAGGATATGAAAAAACTGAAAATTAAAGTATTAAATAGTATATACCAAGTTAACAATATACAAAGAAGAGCAAGTGTGGCAATATTAACCGCAGATAAAAAAAATTTTAATGTTAAATTCACCATCACAGACAAGGAGGGTCACTATTTACTGCTGTAAGGTTCAATACACAAGGTGCACTTAACAATATTAAATATTTATGTGCCCAATACTAGAGCATATAAATACATTGAACAAACATTGACTACACTGAAAAATGAGATAGATCACTCCACAATAATAGTGGGAGACTTCAACACTCCACTTTCAGTGTTGGACAGATCTTCTAGAAAAAACTCAGTAAAGACAAAGAAGATGTTATTGCAACAATTAACCAACTAGACCTCACTGACATATACAGAACTCTATCCATCAGCAGATAGCTACACCTTCTTCTCCAGTGCACAAGGAACATTTTCCAGAATAGACCATGTGTTAGGACATAAAGCAAATCTCAGCAAAATCCAAACCACTAAATTATTGCAAAGCATCTTCTCAGAACATAAAGTCATAAAAGTCAAAATCAATACTAGAAAAAACATAGGAATGGTAATTCATGGAAACTGAACAACATCTTGCTCAAAAAGTTAAGGGTTATAGAAGAAATCAATGATAAAATAAATTTATGGATTCAAATGAGAATGAAAACACTCCCTACTAGAACTAATGGGATACACCCATAACAGTGCTGAGAGGTCAGTTTATCTCTATAAATGCACACATCCAGAAGGAAGAAAGATTCTGAACCAAAGAATTAATCCTACAGCTCGAACAAGTAGAAGGAGTAACACAGGAACCCCTCAGTCACGAGAAGAAAACAGAAATAAAGATTAGAGCAGAACTAAATGAATTAGAGAACAGAAGAACAACTGAAAAGTTGATAAGACCAAAAGCTGATTTTATGAAAAGATCAACAAAATTGACAAACCACTGGCTAGACTTACTAAAGAAAAACAGGAAACAGCCCAAATAAGAAATGAGATAGGAGATGTCACAAGAGATCCAACAGAAATCAAAAGTATCATAACAGAATACTACTAAAGACTATATTCTAAGAGATTTGAAAACCTAGAGGAAGTGGACAAATTCCTAGATTCATATCACCTAACAAAATTGTCACAAGGAAGGAGAACACCTTAATAAACCTATCACAAAGGAAGAGATTGAAAAAGTCATCAAAAAACTACCAACCCTAAAAAGCCCTGGCCCAGATGGCTTCATCATAGAATTCTACCAAGCTTTTACACTGCTGAGAGTATAGAAAAAGCATAGAAAAAGATGGAATAATCCCAAATTCACTCTATGAAGCCAGCATAACCCTGATACCAAAGCCAGGAAAAGATCCCACAAAAAAGGAGAATTACAGACCAATATCACTCACATACCTAGATGCAAAAATATTCAACAAAATACTTGCTATTAAAATTCAGCAACATATCAAAAAACTAATTCATCATGACCAAGCTGGATTCATATGAGGGTCACATGGCTGGTTCAATATCAGAAAAACAATTAATGTGATCAACCACATAAATACCACAAAAGACAAAAATCACCTGATCTTGTCTATTGATACGGAAGAGGCATTTGACAAAGTCCAACAGCCATTCATGCTAAAAACTCTCAGCAAAATAGGAGTAGAAGGCAAATTCCTGAATGCAATAAGGGCCACCTATGCAAAGGCTACATCATCCTGAATTGAGACAGACTGAAAGAATTCCCCTTGAGAACGGCAACTAGACAAGGATGCTCACTCTCACCTTTCCTATTTAGCATTGTACTAGAAGTTCTGGCCAGAGCAATTAGACAAGACAAAGAAATAAAGGGCATCCACATTGGCAAAGAAGAAGTAAAAATCTCCCTATTTGCAGATGATATGATTGTACATGTAGAGAATCCTAAAGAATCCATAAGTAAACTACTCAAACTAATGGAAGTACCAGGATACAAGATAAACATAAGTAAATCAGTACAATTCCTTTATACCAACAATGAAATCACTAAAGAAGAAATCACTAAATCAATACCATTTACTGTAGCCCCCAAGAAGATAAAATGCCTAGGAATAAATCTAACTAGAGAAATAAGAGACCTATACAGAGAGAACTACAAGCCCTTACTGGAAGACACTAAGAGAGACTTACATAAATGGAGAAACCTACCCTGCTCATGGATATGAAGACTTAACATTGTGAAAATGTCTATTTTACTCAAAGCCATCTACATGTAAAATGCAATCTGAATACAAATTCCAGTGACATTTTTCAGTGAGATACAGGAACAAATCAGCGACTTTTGTTTGGAAGGGGAAGAAACCCTGGATAACCAAAGCACTGCTGAAGAAGAACATAGCAGGAAGCCTCTCACTACCTGACTTGAGAACCTATTACACTGTCACAGTAGTCAAAACTGCGCAGTACTAGTACAAAAAGAGATATACAGACCAATGGAACAGAGTTGAGACCTCATGTCCTTGTGCTGATGACTAATTTCACTCAACATAATGTCTTCCAAGTGAAATCCTCTTGTGAACAGGTGATGCTCAACAAAAGCCCTAAGATTGTAAACTGGGGTGAAAACAGTCTCTTTAACAAATGGTGCTGGCAAAATTGGATATCCACCTGCAAAAAATTGAAACAAGACCCATATCTCATACCTTATATAAAAACCAACTCAAACTAGATAAAAGACCTAAATATCAAACCTAAAACAATAAAGATCATCCAAGAAAAAACAGGATCAATAGGAAGTTTCAATATACAACTCACATAGACTTCCAAATCTGACAAACAAAGCACAATAAACAGAAAAGAAAATAGACACATGGGAACTACTAAGAATCAAACCCTTTTGCTCATCCAAAGACTTTATCAAAAGAGTTAAAAGACCACCTACAGAATGGGGAAAAAATATCTGGCAACTACATGTCAGATCGTCATCTGATCGCCATAATCTATAAGATACCGCAAAATATCAACAAGAAAAGGATAAATAACCCAGTTAAGCATTGGGCAAAGGAGATGGACAGACACTTCTCTAAAGAGGATAGCCAGGTAGCCAAAAGACACATGTGGAAATGCTCACGATCATTAGCTATTAAAGAAATCAAAATCAAAACACAAAACAACAAATGCTAGAGAGGCTGTGGAGAAATTGGAACTGTGCTACACTGCTGGTGGGATTTCAAAATGGTATAACTTCTGTGGAAAGCAATCTGGCACTTCCTTAAAAAGCTGGAAATTAGATGTACTGTTTGACTCAGTAATCCCTCTGCTTGCAACGTATCCTGCAGAAGCAAGGGTAGTTACATGAACAGACACATGAACATGAATCTTTATTGCGGCACAGTCCACAATACCAAAATGATGGAGTCAACCCAGATGCCCAGCAACAGATGAATGGATAAATAAACTACGGTGTATATACTACATGGATCACTATGCAATGACAAAGAACAATGATGACTTTAGGAAGCATCTCATAACCTGGTTTCACTTGGAAGACATTATGTTGAGTGAAATTAGTCATCAGCACAAGGACAAATATTGCATGAGACCACTACTATATAAGAACTTAAAAACAGACTCGTGCAGAAGAAAAGACTCTTATGGCTGTAAGAGAGGAGAGGAGAGTGAGGGTTACTTATAGATTAGATAGTTGGTAGAAATTTGGTTGGGTGAAATTAGTGACAGCACACATTAGAAAGATCCATTTAACTGGACTGCCACATAACTTGAAAACTCTTCCAATGTTAACCCAATATTGCAAGGACAGAGTTGCAGGGGCAGGGGTCCAGGTACAATGCTCTCAGGAGACACTGAGGCCAACCGATACTAGTCTATTACTAAAAGAGTCTTGTGCACCCCATATTGGTGAGTGGTATCTGGGGTCTTAAAAGCTAGCAAGCTACCGTCTGAGGTACACTGAATGGTCCCAACTCACTTGAAACGAATGATCACCAAGGACAACAAAGCCGTGGGGAAAAGAGAACCTAAAAGACAGAAACACCCAAACGAATGGGAGACTACATCAACATGTGACCAGAAGAACCAAATGGTGCCTGGCCACCAGGAATGACAGCTGTGATGGGGCCCACCGTGTTGAGTCCCAGTGGCAACACAAGAAAAAAAAAGTGCTGCACCCTGAGAACGCCACAAAAGACCACAACTGATGGTCCGAAGGCCTGGGGTTTCCCCTGGGATCACGACCCCTAGACCGATGCTGTCCCTGATCATAAATCATTACTGAGGTCGACTCTTCAGACCAGAATGGACTGGACTTGCAGACATAGAGTGACCATATCATGTGTGCACTTTATGGTGCTATGCATCTATGTCGTCCTATTGGACTCTTGCTAAATGGGATAGAAGAGGGTGGAGAGGAGGGGACAGGAGATTGTTAAGAAGATATGACATGTATAGAACGGAAAGGAGGAGTGTGCTCTCACCGGACAAGAAGAGCAGAAGGAGCTGGAGATAGGCGAGTGTGCAAATTTAAACCGGACTGTACACTTTCATTCAATCACAATTAAAAAAAAATGAAGAGCAAAATATTTAGAATTATCATGCATGAATACCTTCTTACTAGTCCTTATACTTGTTCTTGCATTCCATTTATTAGAGATATTTCTTTTTATGTATAGCTTGAGTTATTTTCTAGTGTCTTCTCTTCCACTTGTGGAACTTGCATTAGTATGTTTTGTAGGTCTGGTCTAGTAAAAAGGAAATCTCTCAGCTTCTTTTTTGTTTGGAAATGTCTTTATTTCACCCTCATTCAGGAAGGATAGTTTCAGTGGATACAGTATTCTTGGCTGACTTTTTTTTTTTCCTTCCAGCACTTTAAATGTACCGTTCCACTGGCTTCTGATTTCCAATGTTTCCGAGGAGAAATAAGCATTTAATCCTATTGGGGATCCATTGTATGTGACTGTTTACTTCTCTGTGACGATTTGCTTCTTTCCTGTTGCTTTCAGAATCTTCTTTATCCTTACTTCTTGAGAACCAAACTATGGTACTTCTTGGCACAGACCTCTTTGGAAACCCTGGTGTCATAGGCTGGCAGTTCAAATCTGCAAGGCACTCCTTGGAAACTCTATGGGACAGTTCTACTCTGTTCTATATGGCTGCTACGAGGTGGAATCGACTTGATGATGCTGGGTTTTTTATAGGTCTCTTTGAGTTTGTCCTGATTAGGATTCTTTGAATGTCTTTAAATTGTAGATTCATGCCCTCTGTCAAACTAGGGAAAATTTCTGTCATTATTTCTTCAAATATTCTTTCTGTTTCTTTTGATTTCTTGGAATTCCTGTGTTGTCCCATAATTCCATTTAACCGTGCTCAGTGTTTTTGAGCTTCTATTCTTGTTCCTCTTCAGCACCTATGTGTTAGCTATTTTATCCTCGAATTCTGTTTCTTCTGCCTGATTAATCTGTTGGTTAAGTCTTTCTATTTTATTTCTTATTTCAGTTATTGTTCTTTTGTTCATGAATAGGTCTCCTTGTTTTTTTAGGCTGTATGATTCTCAGTGGTTTGGCAGTTATAATGTAGTTTGGCAGACGTATGATGATGTCATCACCTCCATGATGAGATTTGATATAATGTGGTCATCTATATGATAGGATTTGTGGTGAGCAGTCAGTCAGTTAAAAGGGATTTCCCTTGGGGGTGTCACCTGCATCCAATATCTATAGACTTTCTGGCAAGGCTTGGGGGCTTTTCTTGGGTCTGTGTCCTGCAGCTGGCCCTTTTTTTCTGACCTCCAGCTCTTGGAAATTGAACTAGCAGCTTAACTGCCATCTTGCTTGCTGACTTGGAGATTTATCAGTCTGTGCAGCCTGTGAGAAAGAGTCTTGTTGTCTGACCGGCTGATCTTCAGTTTGCCAGCTCCTGCAGCTACATGAATCAGGGGTAGCCTCTAGCTTGATCCACGGATTACGGAATTTTCAGCCTCTACCCTGCATGAGCCCAGTGCTATGATGTAGATCTATCTACACTTAATATATACATGCTTTACTGCTTTTGCTTCTCTAGAGAAACCAGCCTAAGACATCCAATATTTGGTGTTCTAGCTTGCACCACTTTATGCAAAGAACTCTCAGATAGGTGAGACATTTTATTTTTATTTGCCATTTTGTCTCTCTATCGGTGATATCTCCTTATTACTCACTAGCATAATAGGGATTCAAAAATTCGAGATCTCAGTTTTCAATTTTCAGTGTCTCCCGAACACACTGTGGTCTCCACCAATGTTGTTGTTGTTATGTGCCATTGTGTTGGTTCTGACTCAAAGCGACTCTGTGAACAACAGAACAAAGCACTGCCTGGTCTTGCACCACGTCCACAACTGTTTTTATGCTTAAGCCCATCATTGCGGCCACTGTGTCAGTCCATCTCGTCGAGTCTTCCTCTTTTTCACAGATCCTACATTCTGTTAAGCATGATGTCCTTCTCCAGGGACTGATCTCTCTTCACAACATGTCCAAAGTATGTAAGACACAGTGTTGCCATCTTTGCTTCCAAGCAGCACTATGGTTATACTTTTTCCAGAACAGATCTGTTTGTTCTTTTGGCAGTTCATGGTACTTTCAGTATTCTCCAACACCACAATTCAAAGGCCTCAACTGCTTCTGTCTTCCTTGTTCGTTGTCCAACTTTCACATGCATATGATGCAATTGAAAATACTGTGCCTTGGGTCAGGCGCATTTCAGTCTTCAAGGTGTCATCTTTACTTTTCAATACTTTAAAGAGGTTCTTTGCAGCAGATTTTCCCAGTGGAATACATCTTTTGATTTCTTGATTGCTGCTTCCATGGGTATTTATTGCTGAACAAGTAAGATGAAATCCTTGACAACCTCAGTTTCTCCTCCCTTCATCATGATGTTGCTTAGTGGTCCAGTTGTGAGGATTTTTGTTTTCTTGATGTCCAGGTACAATTCATACTGAAGGCTGTGGTCTTTGATCTTCATCAGTAAGTGTTTCAAATCCTCTTCACTTCCAGCAAGTAAGGTGGTGTCATCTGCATAACACAAGTTGTTAATGAGTCGCCCTCCAATCCTGATGCCTCTTTCTTCTTACTCAGATTATTTGCTCAGCATACAGATTGAAAAGGTGTGGTGAAAGGATACAACCCTGATGCACACTTTTCCTGACTTTAAGCCATGCAATGTCCCCTTGTTCTGTTCGCATTGTTGAAATGAAGCATAAGTAACTCCATTTTGAACCTCACATTCCATTTTGAGGAAGTGAAGGCTCCAGGAAACAACTTAGCAGAAAATAGCAGGGATACCATAGAGTAATCTTACCTTTGTCTTGCAAAACATCTTGCAAAACAAGACAAAGCCTCGAGACAGGCTTGCAAATGACCCCTAGACCTTGACCACAATTTACTAAAACATTTACTAACGACCACATTTTACAACTAACAGGAATTCCAGGTGGCCTCAACCAATCAATGTAAAGGTCAGCTCCCCCACCCTGCTTTTTGGTTTCACAGCTTAAATACTACATGCTAGAGAAACTCGGGGTTGCCTCCTTGCTCTGTGTAGTTTGGAGTGTGTCCCTGGTGCACCAGCCCCTTTTTTCCTATTGGGCACATTTTTAATAAAATTTAACTTTTAAAGAGAAACTGTGTTGCATCTTGAAATCCGGACCCTAACAGCATGGCTGCTTCTTGATGCATATTCAGATTCCCATTGTCTGGAATTCCCATTTTATGCAATGTTAGCCATAATTTGTTATGATCCATGCACTCGAATACCTTTGCATAGTTAATGAAACACAGGTAAATGTCTTTCTGGTATTGTCTGCTTTCAATCAAGATCCATCTGACATCAGCAATGATATCCCTGGTTCCATGTCCTCTTCTGAATCCAGCTTGAATTTCTGGCAGTTCCTTGCCAACATACTGTTGTTGTTTTTTTAATTATGATTGAATGAAAATGTACATTCCTATATAAATTTGCATGCTGACCTACATGCAGCTTCCACTGCTCTCCCTGCATGGTGACAGCACACTCTTCCTCTCTGGTCCATACATGTCTTATCTTCCCAATAGTCTCCTGTCTTCTCCTCTCCACCCAATCCCCTTCTTCCAGTGTGAGGTGTTGTTTTGAATGATTTTCAGCATTGTCTCCGCCAGTGGGTACGCCAATCGGATGAGACATTGTGTATGAATCAGTCTGTCCACCAGGGGGCACAGTCCTCTCTCTTTGGTTATTACTTCTTTGTTTCTGCAACAAACTTTTAATCAGAAAACTCACGCCCAGTTAAGTTCCTCGGAGGCTGAGTGTTCCTTTCTGGTTTAGGCAGAGGCTTCCTACCCTCTTTATCAGGGTTGCTCATATGGAGCAACATTCAGGGGAGGCCCAGGCTGACTTTACTCCATTTCAGGAGGAAAGGAGCTGACACCTCCTGGAAGGAGCTGACACCTCCTGGAAGAAGCTGAAAGAGATCAGTCTTGTTGATTTCAGAGCCCCAGTCATGGTTTAGAAGCATTCACTTAGGTGACACATCTCTTGACTCCACTGTAGGGAGCATTCTACAGGAGTTCACATCAGTTCAGTACCAAACCAAACCAAACCCACTGCCATCCAGTCATGTCTGACTCAGAACGACCCTAGAGGTCAGACTAGAGCTGTCCCATAGAATTCCCAAGGAGCACCTGGCAGATTTGAGGTGCCAACTTTTTGGTTAGCAGGCATAGCACTTAACCCACTAAGCCACCAGGGTTCAGTAGCAAACAGTTATGATTTGGGGAGGGACTATCTAAACAAAATCCCAGGCAGGTCTGCCCTTTTGCTGTCAGAGCTCTTCTATACCCTGTAGCACGTTGGCTATGGGTATAGACTCCACTATAGATGCCTGCTTTGTAGTACACAGCAGCCTCAGTCAGCAATCCTCTGTGCTGACCGGAAGAGGAAGAC
Source organism: Heterohyrax brucei (assembly GCA_028571685.1). Lineage (NCBI taxonomy): Eukaryota > Metazoa > Chordata > Mammalia > Hyracoidea > Procaviidae > Heterohyrax > Heterohyrax brucei. The sequence goes on from CM053150.1 coordinate 137,445,893, forward strand.
ACAAACTGAAACTGATCCCCAGCAGGTCTGTCCTGTTGGTTTAAGAAGCCTGAGGTGCAGGGGTACACAGGGAATTGGGCAGAATGCTGACTATGGCAATGCATCCCACTGCAAGCGCTCTCTGTCTTCATCTGCAACAGTCGGGCCGCCAACAATTACTAGCCTGGGGAGAGGTTGTCACACCTTGGTCAGATCTCCATGAAGGTCTTCCTTGTGGCTGTCAGAGTACCTCTTGTGATTGCTGGCTGTGTGCGTGGCCTCGATGCAACACTTCTTCCCTAGCACATTAGGAGTCTCAGTCAGCAGTCAATAATCAGAAATAGAAGCAGACTAATCCTAAATGACCCCCAGGGAGGTTTATTCTGTTGCTTTTACAGGCCAGAACTATGCAGTGTGTTTTTGTAGGTTGTTACATTAAGAAAGACACAGTTTATTATCTCTATAGTCATTTGAATTGCAACCTGAAAACAATTTCAATTTTTACAATTTAACTTGTTTTTGTTGAGTCCTTGGATATCATGGGAAAATTTCGCCATTAGTCTTATTAACTCTCAACCTAGAAATTTCAACTCTTTGTGGCTCTATTCACATTTGTTTCTTTGACTCCAGATGCTTTTTTGTCCTAGAATATCTCTCAGGACTGGCATTTCAGAGATTCAAGGCACATAAGTTAGGAAACACTGGTTTAGAATAAAGTCCTCAGGTCATATATAAGAACCTCCACAATCCATCACCCACTCTCGCAGTTCACACTAGTTCGACTCCGGCCTCCTCTGATCAATGACTCTTCCGAATGCCTTGCATAGATTTAGGCTTAATACTTCTGAGAATTTCTCAGACTCTCAGGGATAAAGGATTTGCCAGCTTAGCAATATTTCTACTTTCGGTAAGACAGGAATCACTATGTCCTTCATGTGGATCTTCAAAAAGTATCAGTTAGTTGACAGATACTATGAGGACTCTGCACTTCAAAAAAAAGGAATAAAATTTGAGTGAGTCTGTTTTAGCCAGCTAGTGCTGCTCTAACAGAAATACCACGGAGTGGATGGCTTTAACACACTCCAGTAAGCTGCAAGTCCATATTCAGGATGTCAGCTCCAGGAGAAGGCTTTCCCCTTGTCGGCTCAGGAGGAAAGTCCAGTATTGCATCAGTCTTTGCCCAGGGAGCGTCTTGGTGCAGGAACCTCAGTTCTGAAGGACGTGCTCTTCTCCCAGTGCTGCTTGCTTGATGGTGCAATTTCCCAATTTTCAGCCAGCCCATTCCTTTCATCTCTTGCAGGATAAAAGGAGTAAGGGTGGGGCAGGCCATATTCCAGGAAAACTCCCTTTACAGTGGAGCAGGGAGGTGATTTTATAAAGGGATTTACAGCCCCACCCTAATCCTTTAACATACAGCACAGAAAAACCACAAAACAGAGGACAATCACAAGACACTGGGAATCATGACCCAGCCAGATAGCTACACATATTTTTAGGGGGACACAATTCAATCCATGATAGAGGCTGTGTAATTATCATCCCTTATTTGTCTAGTTGTTTGTAAGTTTTTCACTGAGCTGGGTCCAATTTTATCACAACTCAGCTGAACCAGTGAATTACTTACCCTCTGATTCAGCTCCCTGGTGGCACTTTCAATATTCAGCCAGAGATCTGTTAAAATCTATAGTTTTTTTTTTTTAAAAATCACAATATCATTATATACTTGAACATGTATCTGTTTTCAGCACTCACTTGAGGATTTAACTATGTATTGTTCTTTCTTACATTGATTTATCATTTATTTTCCATATATCATCACTTCTTCAACCGTTTATCTTGTCTTCTTAAAGGCGGACCACCATTCAACCTACTACATAAGCATATGTAACACACCCTAAAAATTGGTCAGATTAAATACAATGTAAACCAAGCAAAGTCTTAAAATATAGAGAAATATATGTGTTTTAGACTTGATTTTCTAGAGACAGAAAACCAGGAAGGCATATAAATGTAGAGAGAGATTTATATCAAGGAAATGGTTCATGGTTTTAGAGGTAAGAACATCCTAAATCCATAGATCAGGTTGGGGTTGTCTGCTGAGTGTCGTAGCCACAGGGGCTGCTAAACTCAAGATCAGCAGTTTGCCCACAGGCTATGAAGGCTGACCAGATACCAATGTCAGCAAGCAAAACAGCAGGAACTGGAGGTCAGATGATCAGGAGCCAGGTGCAGGATCCAGAGTGAGCAAAAGCTCCCAAGCCATGTCAGAAGGTCTGCCTGTATTTGATGCAGGCCATATGTCCAAAGGAACTCCCTCTCAACTGACTGGCTACTCATAGCAGATCTCATCATGGAAGTGATCCCATGTCACGGATTGAATTGTGTCCTCCCGAAAATACGTGTAGCCATGTCGCTGGGCCATGATTCCCAGTATCTTATGACTGTCCTCTATTTTGTGGTTTTCCTAAACTGTATGTTAAAGGATTAGAGTGGGGCTGTAAATCCCTTCATAGAATCACCCCCCAGCTCCACCGTAAAGGGAGTTTCCCTGGAGTGTGGCTTGTCCCACCCTTAATCCTTTCATCCTACGAGAGATAAAAGGAAAGAGAAGCAAGCAGAGATTTGGGAACCTCACACCATTAAGCAAGTAGGACCTGGGAGAAGAGTGTGTCCTTCAGACCTGAGTTTCCTGCGCCAAGATGTTTCCTGGACAAAGGCTGATCCAATACCAGACTTTCCTCCAGAGCCGACAAGGAGATAGCCTTCCCCCAGAGCAGACACCCTTAATATGGGCTTGTAGCGTACCGGACTGTGTAAGAATAAACTTTCCTTTGTTAAAGCCATCCACTCTGTGGTATTTCTGTCAGAGCAGCCCTAGCTGACTAAAACGACGCATTATGTAAAATCACATAATCATATGACTATCAAACTACATCACAACTGCCAAACCACTGAGAATCATGGCCCAGCCAAACTGACACACAGCCTTAATGATCACATGTTAACAGCAATTTACAAATACTACTAGTTGGGTGAAATTTTTAACTTAACCTTTTATTTCCTGGTCTGTTTGATTTAAACCAAGGTGTAAAACTAGAGTTGTACTTTCTCTCCATTTCTCAAGGCAGCATCATAAAGTGAGCACAGTGTAGGTCATCAAAAAGCAGTAGTAAACGGAAATACAGTACCACATTTTTAACATCAGATGTTAAAAGACAGAGCTAAGTCAAATTTTTTTCTTCAAAGCACCAGCAGTCTGCAGTCAGTGAAGTTTATTTATACCAAAAATCTGAGATTTAGAAACCCAAACTAAACCCAAATCCCCCTCAATGCACCAGGCACTGATGTCAGGGAAGTTACTTTCTGTGATACGGGGTTCAGTTCATGCTTGGTACCGCCCTAAACAGCGGAATCTGAAAGATTTAGGTCACTGCTCACAATATAAGCAGCAAAAATAGTTAATGGTTTGGCTTAATCAAGAAATATGACCTTAACAACCAGGAAGTGCTCTGAGAATCACTATCTGGAAAAACAATAAGTGGGACACTTTATGCTACAGTTATTCAGGAAAGGGAATGTCCTCTCCATGGGAACATTGCCTTCAATTATTTATAGGTCTTCTTCCAAAGGTTTATTTGGAGCCTCTTTTTACACTGAACCGATATTAAAACAAAACAAACAAACAAAAAAACAGGTAGGTTCTGAGGTTCTGCTCTTTTCCTGTAGTTATTGTTGGCAGCTACTGTGAATTGTCTCCCACTCGTGAAATGCTGGAATGAGACATTGCCCACTCTGGCGCCGTCCTCATGATCTGTTGCAGCTCTGCCCATTGTCACTCCCAGGGTTTTCAGTGGCTGTTTTTAGAAAGTAGATTGCCAGTCCTTTCTTCCTATCCCTTCTTATTTTGGAAGCTTCAGTGGAATGTGTTCAGCATCATAGCAACATGCAAGGCTCCACTGATGGGTGGTGGCTCTACAAAAGTACATTGATTAGGAATTGAACATGAGTCTCCCACATGGAAGATTAAAATTCTACTATTCAGCTACCAAATGGATGAGGATAAACTCATTTAGTTCATCTCTAAAGGTTAAGTATGGGAAATCTGTAAACATGGAGAAGTTGGGGCATCACAGGCACTTTTATGTTCTGCTTATCACAGAAGGTCAATCATGACTTGGCACACCTAATGAACTGTGTGAAGAGCATGGATTTCCTAGACAAGGAGGCCCACACAAGATTCGTGCAAACTTTTCAGGAGAGATCTTGACAGCAGCCAGGGGAAGAGTATTCTTTCTTTCTTGGATACTGGCCTATCCCAGCCTCTTGTTCCTCTGATATGAGTAGACAGAAGGTGTTATTATAAATTAAAGCTTTGGTTTAAGGCAAACAGATCAGAAAATAAAATTTTAAACTAAAAATCTCAGCCAAATAGTGATATTTGGAAATCACTCTTGGTATATATTTCTCTATATGGTAAGAGTTTGCCAAATTCATACTGTACTTGATATGACCGGTGTTTATACATGACTGCGTAATAGGTGGAATGTGGTTCCCCCTGCCCCAGATATGCTCATAGCCTAACCTTTAGAATCCACAAAAGTGACCTTATTTGGAAAAATGGTTTTGCAAATGTAGTTAAGGGTCTTTAGAAGAAATTCTCCTGGATTATTTAGATGAGCCCTAAATCCAGAGACAAGTATCTTTATAAGAGAGAGGGGAGACAACAGAGAGAAGGGAAAAGGGCCACATGAAGGCTAAAGCAGAAACTGGATTGATGAAGCTACAACCACCAGAAGCTGGAAGAGACCAGAAACAGATTCTTCCGGGGAGCTTTAAGAGGGAGCACAGTCCTGCTGATACTTTGATTTCTGATGTCTTGCCTCCAGAACTGTGAAAAAATGTTTCGGTTGTCAGAAGCCACCAATTAATTTGTTACAGCAACCACATGAAAGTATTACAACTTAAAAGAATTCTCATTTTGGAAAGAGATAGGGATAGACTGGAAGTTTAAAAGTTAGTAGCTAAGTTTTAAAATTCTGTGTCTTCAGCAAATGGTCCCAACTCAGCAGGAACGGATGCTCACCGAGGGCCAAAATGGCATGCGGTAAAGACAACCGAGAAGACAGAGAGACCCACAAGAGTGGGTGCCTACATCGACTTGGGACCAGAAGAACTGGATGGTGACCGGCCACGACCAGTAATAGCCATGACGGAGCTCACAGAGAGGAGTCTCACTGGCAACACAAGAATAAAAAGGGGTGCATCATGAGATCTCCACTAAAAGACCTCAATTGATGGTCCAGCGGTTTTGGGGTTCCTCTGAGAGCATGGCCCCCGGCCCTGATGCTGCCCGTTCCCATAAATTATAACAAAGGTCCACTCTTTGGACAGGAATGGAATGGACTTGGCAATGCAGAGTAACCATATGTTGGAAGCAGTTTATGGTTCTATACATCTATAGGATATCATCTTGCTGACCTCTGGCTGGAGGAAGGGGAGTGGAAGGAGAGGAGGGGAAAGGAAGCTGTTGGGAGGATGAGACATGTATGGAGCAGAGAGGAATAGTGTGCAGTCACCGGACAGGGAGAGCAGTGGAAGCTGCATATAGGGGGGCATGTAAATTTACATGTGAATGTACATTTTCACTCAGTTATGTTAAATAAAAAAAAAAGAATTCTGTGTCTTAATCTAGTGCTGCTATAACAGAAATACCACAGGTAGATGGTTTAACAAACACAAATTTATTATCTCACAGTTCAGGAGGCTAGAGGTCTCAAGGGAACCAGCTCCAGAGGAAGTTTTTCTCTCTCTGCTTAGGAAGGAAGTTCCTTGTGTCATTGAGATTCTGCTCCTAGGCAATTTTCACGTAGCATAGCATGTCTCTTCTGCTTCTAACTTGCTTTCTGCTTCCAACTTGCTTGTTTAATCTCTTATATCTTGAAAGAGATTGACCTGAAACATAGCCTACACTAATTCTGTCTCATTAATTTAACATACATCCCATACCCAAGTGGAATATTAACCACAGGCATAGAAGTTATGATTTATAACACATATTTTGGGGAGATAAAATTCAATCTGTGATACCATGAGTTTTTGTTTTCTGAGTCCCTTTTTCAAAACCTTTTATAGGGATTTGAAGAGAAGGTAAAGTCTATTATTATGCTTGGAGGTGCCTGATCAAATTCTTCTTTATGTTCTTCAGAGTTTGTGATCACTACTTAGTTCATCCTGGGCGCACACAGTTAGTTCAAGTCAGCTACTGGCATGCTCTCTGTCCATTGCTCCTCCTTTCCTGAAGGATTTTGTGGTTTTTAAACATTCTCATGTGGTGATATTCTCATAAAAGTTTATATCTTGCATTTTTACACTGTTTGTCTGTCTTTGTTTCTTTCATTTCTTCATTCTTATTTTCTTCCAATGATTTTCTCTTTATTTTTTAAAATAATTAACTCTAAGTCACCATTTTTTCTCCAGTCAGGGAAAATTAAGCTTATCAGTCCAGTGATTTTTCTTCTCTTGGAAAGTAGTGACTTGTACTCCAAAGGGACATTTTCCAGTATGTGAGTGTTGTGGTGAGATTTTTTGGAGGTTTATCCCGAGTATTCCGAGAAGAATAAGAAATGTTTGTCTACCTCTAAGAAAGACTTTTCTAATGTCATGTTACTAACACGAACAATGATACGCTCTGAAATGTGGAAGGTGCACTGGGATCCATCAGCTTCAGCCTCCAATCTTGATTCCCACAGCCCCTAACTGCACAACTTTAGACAGCACACCCGAACCTCAGTTTCCTGGTTATTAGAATGAACAGTGGTGACTTCATCTGTCTGTGTGTCAGCCTCGCCCATCTATACATACTTGAGGGAGGGGTGTGCCTGCTTCGCAGGAGGAGCTAATCCAGGGTAAGGCACGTACAGGGGACTCTGAGGAATGACTCTGGGCATGCCATGTATTTTTTTACTTCACCCTGAATTTTGTCATCCCAATTTTTAGGAAGATTCTTCCTAAAAACTTTGCTTCTCCTTCTGCCATTCTCTCTTCCCTCCAGCACATCTACGTGATCCATTTTCATAGAATGAGAGAGGGAAATGATGGCGAGAGAAAGTCTGAAAATGCTTGTGGCAGCACTCAGATTGTAACTGTGCCTTTTTAAAGCCATCTTATTTGCTTCACTATATTTGGGCAAGGTAAAAACTTTTATATAAGTAAAAAGATAACCTAATTTTTTGTTTCAATTTGTTTAATTTCTAATTATTTCTTTTGTTTTTTAATGATGGCTGTTTAATAAGAATGCATTGAAACTATAACTGCAAAAGATCAAAGTATTTTTAGCAGAGGGAAAGGCCACTGACCTACAGAAACTTCACTTAACCTTTTCTTACAAGTATAATCAATACGACGTTGGAGAACTGAAAAACAGGCTTTCTAGCAACACGGGGAAACCAAGGCCAGAGGGCTGAGAGGCTTTGTTTCCACAGCTATCACCCCAACCCCCATGAAAAACCTAACATTCACATTCCACCAGGCCCAAATGATGCTACTAAAAGGGTAACTTACAGCCTGGAAAACCACCAGCATAAATTTAGTAACTTCACTATGGGCTATGAATCACACCTCCTGTCTTTATAATTGGGCTCCAAGCTGGTAAGTGATGACTTAGGCAAGAAACAAGGAAGGACATGGAAAACAATTTGAGTATTTCTTTCTAGATGGCGGAATGGCACTCAACACCGATGCTTATTGCCCTTAAGACCAGTGCTGGGCTGTGAGATTGCCAGGAACAGATTATGTCCAGTACCTTATCGCTTGGAAGGCACAGAAGAATCAAGAAGATTGAAGAAGCTCAGACCTCCTTCAAAGCAACCTCACTAAGCCCTTTGATTCTCTATCCCTGCTTTAGCACATAACCTCATCCTTTAAAAAACCCCTGCATGAAAAAATAGGGGGCAGACTTTGGTGGCAAATATCCCCTCTGCCACTTTGTATAGCTGGCACACAAATAAACCTTTGATTAATTCACCCAACCTCCTGTCACAAAGACTGGCTTAGTGGCAGGTGGCATGAACTCTGTGGTTTTTCCAGGATAACAGATATCCTTCCCCCATTTAGAAAATCAGTTAGCATCTTGTCTTAGCTACCTAGTGCTTTCAGCACAGAAATACCACAGGGGAGTAGATTCCAAAGTATAAACTTATTTTCTCATGGTTCTAGAGGCTAAATGTCCAAACCAGGGTCTCAGGTGAGTTGATTCCTACTGAGGCCTCACTCCTAATTTCTAGTAACTGTCGGCAATCTTTGACATTTTTTGTTTGTTGACTGTCCTTCATGTGGTCTTTTCTTTGTGTGTGCAGCCCTAAATTTATTCTGCTCTTTTAATAAGACATTACTCAGAAGGGATTCGATTTAGAACCCACTAATATAACTAAAGAAACACCCTATTTTCAAACAAGGTGGTGTGTACAGGTACAGGAAATAGGACTTCAACGCACATGCTAGGGAGTACAATCCAGTCCATAACACTTGCTTTGGCATAGGTCTGAGTAATTCACTAAGGCTTGGAAGCCATGGTGGCATACGGTTAAGTGCTATGGCTGCTAACCAAAAGGTCAGCAGTTTGAATCCACCAGGTACTCCTTGGAAACCCTATGGGGCAGTTCTACCCTGTCCTGTAGGATCACTATAAGTTGGAATTTACTCAGTGACAATGGTTTGGTTGCTAACCTTTTAACTCATGGATAAAGTTAAACTACATTGGAATTATGATGGGTTTGGATTTGTACTCCTATTTCTGAAATGACTTGCTTAACCTGAGACACAGGAACCTAACCTTATTTTTCTCAGTTAGTGCCCATCCAGCTGTATTCTATATATGACTTGTACATAAGATCATTGATGGAAATCTAAGAATTGATGGACAATGAACTGAGATGTTTTAACAAAGGTATGTAGCACTGGACATGTCTGTGCTAAAAAATTCGCAAGACAGCCATCTGGCCAACCAACTGGATGAGATTCATATTTGTACCCATTCTAAAGAGGGGTGATCCAACAGAATTTGGTAATTGCTGAAAAAAAATCACAAGACTAAAATTTTGCTGAAGATCATTCAAAAGTGGTTTCAGCAGTATGTCAACAGGGAACTGACAGGAATTCAAGCTGGATTCAGAAGAGGGCATGAAATGAGGGATACCATTGCTGATGTCAGATGAATCCTGGCTGAAAACAGAGAATACTGTTGTTTTAGTTAGCTTGTGCTGCTCTCACAGAAATTACCACAAGTTGACGGCTTTAACAAAGAAAAGTGTATTCTTACACAGTCCAGTAGGCTATGTGTCTGAATTCAGGATGTCCACTCCAGAGGAAAGGTTTTCTCTCTTTATTGGCTGTGGAGGCAGGTCCTCGTGTTCCATCAGTCTCTGGTCAGGGAGCATCTTGGTGCAAGAACTTCAGGTCTGAAAGACATGCCCTTCTACCGGTGCTGCTTTCTTGATAGTATGAGCTTCTCAATTCTCTGTTTGCTTCTCCTTCATTTTGTCACTTGTAGGATAAAAGGTGGTGCAAGCCACACTTCTAGGAAATTCCCTTAGTAAGGATGTTGTGATCCCACCCCAAACCTCTTTTAAAACAATCCTATCTATTAGCGTAAAGCAGAGACTAGGATTTACAGCATAGGAAAATCACCAAATGGAGGGCAATCACACAGTCCTGGGACTCATGGCGCAGCCAGATTTCTGGATGTATTTTTGAGGAGACACAATTCAATCCATGACAACTGTTTTGCTCTGTTTTATTGACTATGCAAAGGCTTTTGACAGTGTGGATTATAACAAATTACAGGTAACACTGCCATTGCCAAGAATGTGACATCCAGAACACTTATTTGTGCTCTGGAGGAGTCTGTACTGAGACCAAGAGGCAGTTGTTCAAACAGAACAAGAGGATACTTAAAAAAGGTGTGTATGTCAGTGTTGTATCATTTCATGATACTTATTCAAGTTGTTGGAAATGCCAGTGAAGTGGTTAAGTGCTATGGCTACTAACCAAAATGTTGGCAGTTTGAATCTACCAGGTGCTCCTTGGAAACCCTGTGGTGCAGTTCTACTCTGTCCTATGGGGTCACTATGAGTCAGAATTAACTCAATGACAATGGGTTATCCAACTCGTATGTTAAGCAAATAATCCAAAAAACTGGACTATATGAAGACCAGGAAGTTAGAATTGGAGGAAGACACATTAACAACCTGAAATATGCAGATGACCCAACTTTGCTTGCTGCAAGTAAAGAGGACTTGAAGTCGGACTGATGAAGTCAGATTTACTGATGAAGATCAAAGACTGCAATCTGCAGTATGGATGACACTTCAACATAAAGAAAACAAAAATCCTCAAAACTGGACTAATAAGCAATATCAGGATAAACACAAAAAATGTTAAAATTGTCGAGGGGAGGGCCAAGATGGCAGACCAGACACACATCACTTGAATTCCCTCTGAGAACTAAGGCCTGGACTAATTGAACAGAGCAGCACAGACATCCAGGGAGCCCTAGGAACTGGCATAGGGTTGTCAGACTAGACTATGTACCAGTAACAGGAAACTACCTCTCCGTAACAAGAGGCAGTGACAGTCTGAGTCCTGCTTATGCTGACTCATGGTTTGGGAAGACTGCAGGTACTGATGCCTTCTTTTTTATCTAGGAAGCAGAGACTCGGCAAATGCCCTGAACTGCAGGGCTTAAGTAAGCAATGTACAGCACAGCAGAAAGACTGTTCTTGAGATAGCCATATTCTGAGAGCCTGGCTGCAGACTGAGGGCACTACTGCTCCTCCATCATTTTATTTCTGAGCTTCACCGTAGATTCTTCTGTTTCACAGCAGGAAGAGTAGCTTGAGCAGGACGCCATGCTTGGTAAGCTGGGAGGCAGAGTCACCCACCAGGAAGTCTTAGGTGGGGCTAATTCTCATGCTGAGAAGCAGTGTCTGTCTGGAAATTGCTTTTCCAGCAGAAATGCTATGTTTAGGACAGTGGTGCCTAGAGTTCTGGGTGAGGCCTGGCAGAGAATGGCAGCAACGTGGTTACCCTTCCCTACTTAGAACCACATCATAGCATCTGGGGATGGCCTATGAAGTACTTTCATTGTCAGCTGGAAGGTGGGGCCTGCCACACCTGAGGGCTTGAATGATTTCAGCAGCTGTTGGACAGCTCCTCACTTAGCAGTAAAGTACCTTTTAAAATAAGACCACCTGGAGAACTAACTGCTGAGCAGCCCAGCAGTATGTCCTTCACCCTTCACTGATGCAGATCACAGCATCTGCTGACACTCTCCAGAGACTCCATGAGTAGCACGCTGTCTTTGCCAGCCAGGAGGCAGAGTCTGCCACCCACTCCAGCTGAGACAAGTCACTAGAGTACACAGAGATGGTTTGTAACTAACTCCTCCCTTAGAACTATACCTCAGCTCCTGTTGAGGTAACACCAGAGAAAATTAAAACCAGACTCATGCATAGAAGAAAAGACTCTTTGACGGCTACAAGGGTGGGGAGGGAGAGAGGGTTGGGGGAAGGGTTTAGATTAGATGGTTGATAGAAATTTTGTTGGGTCAAATCTGGGACAGCACCCATTAGAAAGAAGATCAGTATTAACTGGACTTCAATATAACATGATTACTCCTCCCACCTTAATTCAGTATTACAAGGACAGAGTAGCTGGGGTGGGGGTCCAGAGGCTATGCTGTCAGGGGAAATTGAGGCCAATTGGCACAACTAGCATTTTGCTAAGAGAGCCCTGTGTACACCACATTGGTAAGTGGCATCTGGGGTCTTAAAAGCTGCCAAGCTGCCATCTGAGGGTACAGCAAATGGTCCAAATTTAGCACGAACAGATAGCCACTAAGGACCAAAAGGACACGTGGGAAAGAGAACCCAGAAGACAGAGAGACCCACGTGAGTGGGTGACTATACATCGACTTGTGACAAGAAGAACCAGATGGTGCCCAGCCACCACCGGTAATAGTCGTGATGGGGTTCACAAAGTTGAGTCTCACTGGCAACACAAGAATAAAAAGGAGTGTACTCTGAGCGCTCCATTAAAAGACCGCAATTGATGGTCCATGGGCCTCGGGGTTCCTCTGGGAGCATGGCCCCTGGCCCTGATGCTGCCCCTGTCCATAATCGTAATGGAGATCAACTATCAGATAGGAATGGATGGGACTTGGCAACACAGAGCGACCATATCATGTGTGCACTTTATGGTTCTACGCATCTATAGGATGTTGTCTTGCTGACCTCTTACTGGAGGAAGGGTATGGTGTGGGAAGTAGGCGATAGGAGATTGCTGGGAGGATAAGACATGTATGGAGCAGAGAGAAAGAGTGTGCTGTCACCGGGTAGGGAGAGCAGTGGGAGCTGTGTAGATGGGCATGCAATTTATATAGCAATGTACATTTTTGTTCAATCATAATAATAAAAAAAATACTGAGTAATTTCAATCTTTCAATATATGTCTCGATGTTTTATGACCAAATATGTGGTCTATTCTGCAGGACAATTCATGTGCAATGGAATAGAATGTATATTGTGCAGTTGTTGGGTAGTGTTTTCTATATATAACTGTTAAGTCCAGTTGATTTACAGTATAGTTCAGATATTTAATTTCCTTATTGATCTTCTTTCTAAATGTTCTGTCCAATATTCAAAGTGTCATAATACTGTCTCTCTCCTCAAGTCCCTCAACATTCACATTATGTATTTAGGTATTCTAATGTTAAGTACATATGTATTTATGATTGTTGTCTTAGTGAATTAACCCTTCTTTCACTATATAATGTCCACTATTATCTCTCCTAATGAATTTTCTATTAAAATCTACTTGTCTGATATTAAGATAGCCACCCCAACTCCTTTTGGCAATTATTTGTATGGAGTATTTTTTTCCCATTCTTTCATTTTCAATGTATTTGTATCCTCAGGTCTAAGGTGTGTCTCTTGTAAATGGCACATAATTGCATCATTTTTTAAAAGCCATTCTGCCATGCCGTGCCTTTTGATTGGAACACTTAGTTCATTTACTGAAAACTACTGGTAAGAAGGGACTTACTTCTGCCATCTGGTGTTTTTTGTCTGTCCTAAGCCTTTGTTATCTCTTTGTCTACCACTGCTCCGTTTTGTATTTTGTTGGTTAATGCAGTGAGGCTTTTTGGTTCCCTTTTCAGGGTCACCATGAGTCGGATCTGACTTGACAGCACTTGGCTGGCTTTTGGCTTTCTTGTAGGTACCAACTTCAGAAACATACAAGAAATTTTATACTTATGTAGTCTCACAATTAAGTCCAGAAACTTAATTGTTCTAGATGCTACATACCTCATGGTTGAATATCACTATGGTCACCTTCAAAGTACTTCCCTTGGGAAGCTAGGCACCAACACCAGTGCCTAGTCCACTCTTCAAAGCAATTCTGAAACTCTTTCAGGAATAGCCATTGCACATGGGGGCAAGACGGTAAGTTTTTTAATTTAACTGTATAGTTGTCTGTAAGGGAGTTTTTAGCCAGTAAACAAATAACTGTATTGGAATACCCTTTCTACTCACCTGATCTGGCCCCCAGTAGCTTTTTTCTTTACCAGAAGATTAAGGAAATATTGAAAGGAAGAATTTTGATGACACTCAGGACATCAAGGGTAATACGACAACAGCTCTGATGGTCATTCCAGAAAAAGAGCTCCAAAACTGCTTTAAGGGGTGGGCTAAGCACAGACACTGGTGCATAGCTTCCCAAGGGGAGTACTTCAAAAGTGACCATAGTGATATTCAGCAATGAGACATGTAGCACTTTTTCTAGGATGAGTTTGAAAACTTAATTGGCAGTCCTCGTATTACCTTATACTTCTCTATGCCATTCTTTTATTGGGAATATTTCTTTTTATGTATGGCCTTGAATTATTTTCTTGTGCATTTTCCCTTCCATCTAAGAATTTCCATTAGCGTTTTGTGTAGGACCAGTATGGTGGATACATACACTATCAATTTCTGTTTGAGAATTTTTAAATTTTATCCTCAATCTTGAAGGACAGTTTCTTGGAGTATACCATTCTTGGTTGACGGCTTCCTTCTCTCTCTCTTTCTTCTAGCTCTTTAAATACGTTATTGCATTACCACGTAGCCTCCAACATTTCTGAGGAGGAATTAGCTCATTGTCTTACTGGAGATCCTTTGTATCTGACTGCATCTCTCTCACTGCTTTCACGATTCTCTCTTTATCCTTACTTTTTGAGCACCTAACTAGGTTGTATCTAGGTATCGATCTTTTTGGTTTTATCCTGCTTGGAGTTCTTTGAGCTTCTTGGATTTGTAGACTCACGTTCTTCATCTGATTGGGAAAATTTTCATCATTTTTTCTTCAAATATTTTATCCCTTTTCTTTCTCACCTCCTTCTGGAATATCCGTGCTATGTATAGTAGGTCTCCTGACATTTTCCTACAATTTTATTAAATTGTGGTCAGCCTTCTTGGGCCTCCATTCTTGTTGCTTTTCAGCCTCTGTAATTTTTGACTGTCTTGCCCACTAATTGCTTGATTGTTTCTTCTGCCTGGTTAAATCTGCTGTTAAATTCTTCTGTTGTGTTTCTTATTTCAGGTACTGTCCCTTTCAATTGCAATACTTCTATTTGGCTCCTTTTTTTTTTTTTAGATCTCTCTGTCTCTGTTTTATTGAGTTATCTATGTTTAATCCTCATCGTGTTTATGATTGTTTTCCTTAGTTCTCTGAGATCTTTGTCTATGCTTCCCTTAACTCACTAATTATGTTTAACAACATTGCACTGCATTCTAATCATTCTTCTCATGTATCCTTCCACTCCCTTCTGTGTTTTCACTCCTCTAATCATGTTCATTTGGGTGAAGCATTCTTTCTGTTGTCCTTGTGCACCTTGGAAATTTTTATTGGGATTTTAAGAATTTTTGAGGGTATAGACTTTCTTTGTTCTACTCAATATTTGGTATTTTTGCCTGCAACTACCTTCTGCAAAAAATTCTTCAGCAAGCACAGCCTTTAATCTTTACTTACTGTTTCCTCTCCTTGTCTTTGATAACATCTGTCTCTTCAGCTTTATTAGGATTTGAACGTTACAGATCTCAGTTTTGAACTTCCACTGTCTCCTAAACACACCAGTGAACACTGTGTGGTCAACTTCTCCCACCTGCAAGCACCACTACTCAGGCAAGACATCACACACTAGGCAATCTGACAGTCAGGGGTGCAGTCATTTATATCTTGTTATTACCCCTTCCCTGTCTCTGTTTCTGCAACCACATTCGCAGGTGGAAAACCTAAACCCAATGATCCTCCTTCGGGGCTGAGTGTCTCCCTTCAGTTCTGCTCAGTGATTCCTTCCCTTTTCTGTGAGGGCTGCTTATATCTCAGCTGTCATTCAAGGGAACTATAGATCGAGTTTTCTTTGTTCAGGAGGAGGGAGACACTCTCTAGAAGGACCTCCATGAGGTCTGTCTTGTTGTTTCAGAGCCCTGGTGGCCCGTAGTGGTTGAGGGAGCAGTCTCCACTTAGGTTACTCACCTCCAAGCTCTACTGCAGAGAACTGTCTGTAGGAGTTCATGTCAGTCTAGCAGCTAATAGTTACCAGGTGGGGGAGGAGCTGTCATACCCTGAATGGACCCCCATGGAGGTATGTCTTGTTGCAATCACAGTTCTCTTGCCCCATGGTATGTTATTTGTAGGTATAGCCTCCACTTGAAATGCCTGCTTCTTAGCACATAGCAGCCTTAGTTAGCAGTTCTTCCCACCAACCAGAAACTAGAACAGACAGTCTCAAAATGACTACCAGGGAAGTCTGTCCAGTGGGTTTCAGAGGCCTGAGCTATGGTGCACACCAGGAAGCACCTGACTGTCGGAGCAGACTCCACTGCAGAGCTTCTTCTATAGTAATGCACAGTAGCCTGGCAGCTGCCCTTAAGCAAATAAGGGAGCTCCAATTGTACCTTTATTCACATTTACCTTGCTATCATCAGAGTCCTTTCAGTAAATGATTGGCTGTGAGTGCAGTCTCCACTCAAGACACCTGCCTTCTAGCATATACCAGGATCAGTTTGGGTTACTTTTCAGTTCACAGCAGCTGTCAGCCCCACTTGGCTTGGGGGAAGGGGCAGAGATGGTTGGAAAGTGATTTTCCTACCTTATATGGCTCATTGTTGATTCACTGATTCTTATTTGCAGTTCCTGCTGCTGTCTTCTCCTCCCCAATCCAAAATCCCTTATGGCTCAGCACCATTTCCTTCTTGTATTTCTTGCTGTAGCTGTAGGGGAGGATTGGAGCAATAGATTGTTTAGGTTGTCAGGTTCCCAGAAATTCTTCTCTGAGCAATTTTTTTGAGAATTAACCTTCATTTTCAGTTATAGCAAGCAACTTTATTTATTACACAGCCACATCAAGTTCCCTGATGCCTCTAGTCTAAGAGAATTGATGTCTAATTGCATACATTTTACTTCAAACAACATTTAAACATGTCCCATAGAGAGTTCACTGAATTCCTATTACAGAGATATAAACAACAGTAAAATTGACAGGAACATCTGGAGTACAATCCTAGAAATGTTTATCAAAACAAAACCTCTCCAAAAATAATTTTTCTTTTTGAGAAAAAAAGTTAGATAAGCACATTTTCTAGACAGATATTTGATAGTTCAGAGGTATTTCCCTTCTATCTCAGGACTTGTTACAGCAGAGCCACATTCTTCATCCAGAATGAAACAGAATGGAGTGACTAAAACTGAAACCTGGGCTTACCCATAGAACACACCACAGTGGGTCCCCTCAGCAGAGTTGAAGTTTGTGGTTAAGGATTGTACACTGTGTTTCCAAAGAAGGCTAGGGCAATATCTTCCACACCAGTTATTCCACAGTGATCTTGCTCATTCCCCCATCAAGGATGGAGTCTATTTTCACCCTTGAAATGGGCACTGACTTCCTGTAGCCCTGGACTCCAATCTTAGCTCCATCAGTTATTAACTGCATGATTGAACAAGGTTTGCTAACTAGCTTCAGTCTTTGTTTCCTTATCTGTAAAATGGACAGTAACGCCCTCAGGTACTGACTTGTCTGTTTGTGTGTCTGCCTCCCCCATCACCTGTACACATTTGGAGACAGATGTGCCTGCTTCTTTTGTACCTTTGACCATTAGAAAAGGTGGCACAGGCTTTGGTCAAAGAATTCAGTGATGCAGTGTGGCCGTGAAGACTGGGCCTTGAGAGATCTACTACTTCTGCTTCCTCCCTTCTGGAAACCTAAGATCCGTTCATGAACCTGTTTGTAGACGGGGTTAAAGGCTCAATTTATACAGGTCAGTGGGCTACACTGAGAGTCCAGAAATAAATGTTCACATTTAGAACCATTGATTTTCAACAGGGAGTCTATTCAATGGGAAAAGAAAGGTGCTGGGACAACTGGATTTCCATATATATGATGGTTAGGATTGTGATCACTGCCACGACTGCATCTGCTGTGAGTAGCCAATAAGTTTAAAGGGAGTTTCCTTGGAGATGTGGCCTGTGTCCATATATAAACAGATGTTTTATCTTTTTGCTTACTCTGGATCATGCAGCTGCCTCCCGGTCATCCGAGCTCCCACTCTTGGGACTTCAGCTATCAGTCTGTCTGCAGATCTTGGCATCCACCAGTCTTTACAGCCTGAAAGTGGGAGCCCTGCTCTCTGACCTGCTGATCTTGCCTTCACTAGCCCCTATAACTCTGTGAATCGAGAGGAGCCTCCACCCTGATCCACAGTCTCTGGACATTCTATAATTGCATGAGCTGTTTCTTTGATATAAATCTCTCTCTAGATATATATTTATATGATTTATCACCTTTACTCTCTAAAGAATCCAGCCTAGACAATATTGAAAAGCATTAAGTTGTACTCATAGGTCACACCATACAGAAACTTTGACTCAAACTAAATCTCAGGCCTAAATGTAAGCATCAAAACTATAAAACTCTTAGGAGAAAAGATAAGAGTAAATCTCTACAACCTTGATTTATGCAAAGCCATCTTAGATATGACAATAACTCACAAGTAGCACAAGAAAAAAAGAGATATATTAAACTACACCAAAACTTTAAAAAATTTTGAGCTGAAGACAGTATTGTCAAGCAAGTGAAAACACAATCCATGGAATGAGAGAAAATTCTTTGCAAACAAGATGTCTGCAAGAGACTTGTAAATAGATACATAATGAACTCTTAACAAGTCAGTAACAAAAAAGCCAAATAACCCACTTAAAAAAATCAGTTAAAGATATGAACAGAATTTTTCCAAAGAAGATACACACCTGGCCAATACAAACATGAGAAGATCACGAACACTAGTCAATAAAGAAAGACATATTAAACAGCCACTGTGGAAAAGTTTGAGGAGTTCCTCCAAATGGTAAACACAGATTTACTATACAATCCTGTCATGGGTTGAATTCTGTCCCCCCAAAACAGGTGTTGCCACATGGCTGGGCCATGATTCCCAGTATCTTGTGACCGTCCTCCGTTTTGTGGTTTTCCTAAACTGTATGTTAAAGGATTAGGGTGGGGCTGTAAATCCCCTCATCGGATTACCTCCCTTCTCCACTGTAAAGGGAGTTTCCCTGGAGTATGGTTTGCCCCACCCTTAATCCTTTCATCCGAAAATAGATACAAGGACAGGGAAGCAGGCAGAGAATTGGGAACCTTGTACCATCAAGAAAGCAGCACTGGAAGAAAAGCACATCCTTCAGACCTGAGGTTCCTGTGCCAAGACGCTCCCTGGACAAAGACTGATGCAATACTGGACTTTCCTCCAGAGCCGACAAGGTGGAAAACCTTCCCCTGGAGCGGACACTCTGAATTTGAACTTGTAGCCTACCGGACTGTGTAAGGGTAAACCTTCCTTTGTTAAAGCCATCAATTCTGTGGTATTTCTGTTAGAGCAGCCCTAGCTGACTAAAACAAATCCCAAAATTTACATTTAGGTCTGAGATTTAGTTTCAGACAAAGTTTCTGTATGGTGTGACCTATGGGTCCAATTTCATGCTTTTCTATATTGTCTCAGGCTGGGTTCTCTAGAGAGTAAAGGCGGTAAATCAGGTAGGTAGAAAATAGACCCTTACTGTAATTTCAGTTTGCATTAAACTAGTTTAATGTGCAATAAAAAGTATGAGGGAAGGCAAATGATTTGTTAAAACTCATGTATTTTTCTCTTTCCTGTGAATTGTCCTCTCCAATTATTTGGTTATTTTTCTACTCAATGGTGGACATTTTCTTATTGGCTTCAAGGAACTCTTTATCTATTCCAACTATCCTTTTGTGTCTGTGTGACAATTTTAATACACAGCCTCAGTATTAGTTTTCTACTGTGAGCAACAGATTTCTACAGATTTAGCAGCTTAAAACAACACAAATTAATTATCTTGCAGTTTCCATGTGTCAGGAACCCAGCATGTTTTAGTTGGGTCTTCTATTCAGGTTCTCACAAGACTAAAATCAAGGTATTGGCTGGTTGCAATTTCATTTGGCGGCACAATTAGGGGAAGGTTAGCTTCCAAACTCCCTTGGGTTATTGGCATAATTTATTTCTTACACTCATATTACTGAAGCCCACATTTTCTTAACTGTCACCCAGGAATCAAATTCTTGCCACATGAGCCTCACCACAAACATGCCAATTTGCTCCTTCAAGACCAGCAGGAAGGCATCTGTCTGATGCCTGTCCTTCTTTTAAAAGGCTGATTAGGTCAGGCCGACTCATGATGATCTCCTTTTTCATTAACTCAAACTCAATTGATTAGTACTCTAATCATGGGAGTGATATTTCATCATACTCATTAGCCTCGTCTACACACTAGGAGTAAGGACGATGTGCGTATAGGTATGTATGCCACTGGGTAGGAATCTTGGGGAACATCTTAGAATTCTGCCTTCTACAATCTCAAATAACTGTTGTGAGGATGGTACAGTACCAGGCATTGTTTTCTTCTATTGTTCATAGGATCACCATGCATCAGAACTGACTCAATGGCACCTAACAAAAACAACAATCAATCTATATAGTTCTAGATGACTAATAAACACTTGAAATGTGGCACGTCTGAATAGAGATGTGCTGTAAGTGTGAACATCAGATTTCAAAGACTTAGTATAAAGAATGTAAAATAACTTATTAACAATTTTTATGTTAATTAGATATTTCATTGATAATATTTTAGATATATTAGGCTACATGAAAGATATTACTAACGTTAATTTCATCTGTTTCCTTTTACATTTCTAATGTAAATACTCACCATGCTTCTATCAGTTACTAGTACTATTGTGGCTTGCATGTTGCTGTGATAACTGGAAGCTTTGTCACTAGTATTTCAAAACCAATAGTGTCACCCTTGATGGACAGGCTTCAGCTGAGCTTCCAGACTAAGACCACCTAGAAAAAAGGTCCTGACCGCCTACTTCTGAAAAAATTGGCCAGTAAAAACCTTATGAATAGCAGAGGAACAGTGTTACAAGACGAGTCCCTCAGTTGGAAGACAATCAAGATAATACTGGGAAAGAGCTGTGTCCTTAAAGTAGAGTCAGACTTAATGACATGGATGCAGTCAAGCTTTCTGGACCTTCATTTGCTGATGTGGCACAACTGAAAATAAGAAAAAGCAGCTGCAAACATATATTGATTTTCAGAACATGGAATTACGAAGTGTGAATCTAGGAAAATTGAAAGTTGTCAAAAATGAAATAGAACAAATAAATGTCAATATCCTAGGCATCAGTGAGTTGAAATGGGCTGATACTGACCACTTTTACTCAATCACACAGTCTATTATGCTGAGAATGACAAACTGAAGAGGAATGTTATCTTTATTGTTAAAGTGAGCATTTCAAGATCTGTCCTGAAGTAGCATGCTGTCAGTGGTAGGATAATATCCATAGACCTAGAAGGAAGATCAATTAATACAACTATTATTTCAATTTATGCACCAAGCACTAATGCCAAAGATGAGGAAATTGGAGATTTTTACCAACTTTTCAGTCTGATATTGATCAAACATATAATCAGAGTTCACTGATAATTATTAGTGATTTGAAAGTGAAAATTGGAAATGAAGAAAAAGGATTGGTATTTGGAAAATACGGGCCTTATGAAAGAAATGATGCCGGAGGCTGCATAATAGAACGTTGCAAGACCAGTGGCTTTTTCATTGCAGATACTTTCTTTCAACAACATAAATGGTGACTATACATGCGGACCACACCCAAACCCAATGGACAACACAAGATTTAAGTCAACTACACTTGTGGAAAGAATGAATGGAAAAGCTCAATATCATCAGTGAGAACAAGGCTAGGGGCCAATGTAGAACAGACAACCAATTGCTCATCTGCAGGTTCCAGGTGAAGCTAAAGAAAATGGAAATGAGTCCATGAGAGCTAAATTACAAGCTTCAGGATATTTCACCTGAATTTGGAGACCATTTCAAGAATACATTTCATACACTGGACACTAATGGCTGAAGACCAGGTAAGTTGTGGGACGACATCAAGGACATCATATGTGAAGAAAGCAAAAGGTCATTAAAAAGATAGGAAAGAAAAGACCAAAAAGAACGTCAGAAGAGACTGAAACTTGCTCCTGAAAGTAGAGTAGCTAAAGTGAATGGAAGAAATGATGAAATAAAAGGACTGAACAGAAGCTTGAGAAGACAGAGCAAAACACTATAATGAAATTTGCAAAGACCTTAAGTTTGAAAACCAAAAGGGAAGAACACATTCAACATTTCTTAAGCTGGAAGAACTGAAGAAAAAATTAAAGCCTCAGGTTGTAATTCTGAAGGATTCTATGGGCAAAATACTGAATGATGCAGGAAGCGTCACAAACAGATAGAAGAAATACACAGTCACTATATCAAAAAGAAGTGGTCAACGTTCAACCATTTCAGAAGGCAGCGTATCACCAGGAAATGAAGGTACTGATGGAAAAAGTGCTGAAGACTTTGGTGAGAAACAAGGCTCCAGGACTTGGTGAAATGAAAATGAGATGTTTCAACAAACAGATGCAGCACTGGAAATGGTCGTTTATATGCCATGAAATTTGGAAGACAGCCACCTGGCCAACTGACTGGAAGAAATTCACGTTTGTACCTATGCCAAAGAAAGGTAATCCATTAGAATGTGGAAAATATCTAACAATATTATTAATATCACATGCAAGTAAAATTTTGTTGAACATCATTCAAAAACAGTTGTAGTTGTACAACAACAAGGAACCACCAGAAACTCAAGCCAGATTCAGAAGAGGAAATAGAACCAGGGATATCATTGCTGATGTCAGATGGATCTTGGCTGATAGCAAAGAATACCACCAGAAAGCTGTTTACGTGTGCATTGTTGACTATGAAAAAGCATTTGACTATGGTGATCATAACAAATTATGGCTAACGTTGAGAAGAGTGGGAATTGCAGCGCAGTTAATTGTGTTTATGCAGAACCTCTACATAGATCAACAGGCAGTCATTCAAACAGAGCAAGAATTTACTGTAAGTTTTAAAATTAAGAAAGATGTGTGTCAAAGTTGTATCCTTTCATCTATTTACTCAGTCTGATGGTAAGCAAAAACTCTGAGAGGATGAACTATATGATGAAAAATGTGGCATCAGGATTGGAGGAAGATTCATTAACAGCCTGTGACATGCTGATGACACAATCTTGTTTGCCAAAAGCAAAGGTGGCTCAAAGCTCTTACTGATGGAGATAAAAAAACTACAGACTTCAGTATGAATTGAAGTTCAACATAAAGAAAACAAAAATCCTCACAAATGGAAGAATGAGTGGCATCATGATGAATGGAGAAAAGCTTGATATTGTCAAGGATTTCATTTTACTTGGATTCACAGTCAATGTCCATGGAAGAAGCCATCAGGAAATCAAATGACATAGTGTTAAGTCTGCTGCAAAAGACTTTAAAGATAAAGTGTTGAAAAGCAAAGACATCACTTTGAGGACTACTTTATCTCATGTACTTTGGACATGTTACTAAGAGGGACCACTGCCTGGGAAGGACAGTATGCTTGGTAAAGTAGAGGTTGAGGGAATAAAAAGAAAGGCCCTCAAAGAGATGGACTGAACCATAAGGAGATACCATCTCACTCCAACAAAGCTGGCAATAATCCAAAAAACACAAAATAATAAATGCTGCAGAGGATATGGAGAGATTGAAACTTCTACACTGTTCGTGGGACTATAAAATGGTTCACCCACTATAGGAATTGATTCGGCACTTCCTTAGAAGACTAGAAATAGAAATACCATATGATCCAGTGATCCCACTACTCGGAACATATACCAGAGAAACAACAGCCATCACTTGGATACATGCATGCCAATGTTTATTGCTGGTCTCTCCACAATAGCAAAAAGTTGAAAGCAATCTGGATGCCCATCAACAGACAAATGGTTAAACAAACTATGGTATATTCATACAATGGAATACCACTCAATGATAAGAGACAATGATGGCCTAGAGAAATATCTGTCAAGGTGGGACCATGCAGAGGAAATTATGCTGATTGAAATTAAATTAGCTAGACACAAAAGGACAAATTTTGTATGAGATCATTAATATAAGGATGCAACAAATTATTTAAGCATGGAAGAAATCAGTATTTGATGGTTACAAGAGTGGAGAGGGAAGGAAGGAGATTTTTTTTACAAATTAGATAGCAGTTAGGATTAGGGTTGGGTCTAAGATGTGACAGCATGCACTAGAAGTGCGGTACCCACAACTACTCACCTTCAAAACCAAACTGTTCCCTTAATGTGGCCCACCTCTTTGGAAGAACAGAGAAACAGGGTCGGGGATCTGGGGACCATGTTCTCAGGGGACATCCAGACTAAACACATATCCAAGATTTTTCTCTGTCCCTGTCTTAAGATAATGCTCTGCATACCACCTAGGTGAGTGGCATCTGGGGTCTTAAAAGCCAGCAAGATGCCATCTAAATAGCACCAAATGGTCCCAATCTACCTGGAGCAAAGGTAAATAGCAAACAGTAAGGACAGAAAGAAAATATGAGGCCACTAGATGGCCAAATAAGCCAAATAAGAGGCCAAATAAGCCAAATAAGAGGCCAAATAAGCCAGAGTCCACTTCAGCATGAAACCAGAAGAACTAAATGGTGCCCAGCCACCGCCAATGACAGCCTGGATGGGGTACGCAGAATAGAGCCCCGAACATAGCAGGAGAGGGAATAGAGGGCAGAACTAAAACTCTACCAAAAGACACTAGGTGGTCTTTCTGAATGGAAGCCCCTCTGGGAGCATGGCTCTGGAACTCTCTAACCCCAAGCCACATCCACCACCAGGGCCAGCTCCCCAGACAAAGAGTGAGGCTGGTAACAAACAAATCTTTATTAAATGTGTGCACAGGGTTGTCTGAGAGGCTCTTTACTGGAGCCAAGATGAGTAGGTGAGAGGCCAGAACTTGATCAAAAGGTCATGGGAAGTTTCAAACAAAAGGGAAAGTGTATTATCACGGGGATGGAAGGGGGACAGCTAGAAGAGCGGGGAAAGTTCTGGGTGTTCTACTGCAAATGATATAGACTGGAAACATATTTTTAAATCACAGTAAGACATTAAAAAAAGAGAGAGATTGATGGGGCTGTAACAATGGACTCAAACATGACAAACATTATGACGACGGCAGAGGACTGGGCACTGCTCTGTTCTGTTGTACATAGTGTCACGATTAGTCAAAACTGACTCAGTGGCACCTAACAATAGCAGCAGTCTTGGAATTCTTTGACATTCATCCCCGTGAAAGACAGAGTCTATGTCCTTTCCCCTTGCAGTGCAGTGGTTAAGTGCTAGGCTACTAACCCAAAGATCAGTGGTTTAAACCCATCAGTCAGTTATTTCAAGGGAAAAAGATGAGGCAATCTGTTTTTCATAAAGGTTTACAGGCTTGGAAACCCTACTAGGCAGTTCTATCTTAACTTACAGGTTCTCCATGAGTCAGAATTGACACAAGGGAAGTGGGTTTGGGGCTTTTTATTTGTTTGCTTGTTAGACTGTTTCACAGAAGGTGCTATGTCAGTTTCTGGGCTCAGGCTTTGAGAAATTAGTGGTTACTTTTTTGACTTTTGATATGCTCATTCTTATGACCTAGTCACCATGTCATGAAAAGTTCAATTACCTCATGGAGAGGCCCACATAGCAAAAAACAGTATCATAGCCCCTGCCAAGCTGAAAGCTAACATCCATGTGATTGAACCACCTTAAGAACTGATCCCCCATTGGACTCACCTGAGCTGACACCATATGAAGCAGATATGAGGTCACCACCAAGCTGTCCAAATTGTAGAACTGTGAGCAACTAAATGACTGTTGTTTTAAACCACTTTATTTTGAAGTTGTTACACAGCAACTGTAACTGAAACAGGAAGGTAGAGTTACACAAGCTTTTGTTTTTGTTTGTGTTTTAGTCAGCTAGGGCTGCTCTAACAGAAATATCACAGAGTGGATGGCTTTAACAAAGGAAGGTTTATTCTTACCCAGTCCAGTAGGATACAAGTCCATATTCAGGGTGTCTGCTCCAGGGGAAGGTTTTCCTCCTTGTCGGCTCTGGAGGAAAGTCCAGTATTGTATCCGTCTTTGTCCAGGGAACATCGTGGTTCAGGGAACATCTAGGCGCAAGAAACTCAGGTCTGAAGGACACACTCTTCTCCCGGTGCTGCTTGCTTGATGGTGTGAGGTTCCCAATTCTCTGCCTGCTTCCCTTTCCTTTTATCTCCGCAGGATGAAAGGATTAAGGGTGGGGCAATCCACACTCCAGGGAAACTCCCTTTACAGTGGAGTAGGGAGATGATCTTCTGAAGGGATTTACAGCTCCACCCTAATCTTTAACATACAGCATAGGAAAACCACAAAATGGAGGACAGTCACAAGATGCTAGGACTCATGGCCCAGCCGCATGGCTACACATATTTTTGGGGGGTGTTGGGGGGACACAATTCAATCTATGACAGTTTGTTTTATTTTTTGACCTTTAGATGTTACCTATAGTAATTTTGTTGCATGAAATATTTTTATATAGACAGTGTAACCTGTACTGAGTGAAATAAATCAAACAGTGCAGGGCTCTTTGGACCAAAATAAATAATCACACTACTCACTTAAGTCATAAGCTTTTATTACTTAATCAATATGATGATAAATACGCGAGGACTGGTCAAGATCCAGTTTCTCCCCAAAGACTTCAGACTAAGGATGAGATATTTTTGGTCACTTTCACGTATACCCGTCAATATGCCACAGGTGACAGATAAACAGGAACTTGGGCCTGGGTCATGCATGGCGGATTGTAGGAAAGCAAGAGGAAGAAGGATAAGAGTAGGGTGCCTTTGTTTAGGAACAGATAGCACAGCCTGTAACCAGGAAGGTGCCTTCGTTCAGGTGGAAAACAGTGTAACATTTCTTCCCCTCTAGTAAAAAGAGTTAATGAAATGGAACACACAAACACTGAAGTCCTGGGCATTAGTGAGCTGAAAGGGATGGTTTGGGCCATTTTGAATCTGACAGTCATATGGTCTACTATGCTGGGAATGAAAACTTGAGGAGGAACAGTGTTGCATTCATCATCAAAAAGAACATTTCAAGATCTGTCCTGATAATATCCATACGCCTACAAGGATAGCCAGTTAATACAACTATAATTCAAAATTTATGCACTAACCACTAAGGCCAAAGATCAAGAGGTTGAAGATTTTTACCAGTTTCTGCAGTCTGAAATTGATTGAACATGAAATCAGGATGCACTGATAATTACTGGTGACTGGAATGCAAAAGTTGGAAACAAAGAATTACTGGTGACTGGAATGCAAAAGTTGGAAACAAAGAATTACTGGTGACTGGAATGCAAAAGTTGGAAACAAAGAATTACTGGTGACTGGAATGCAAAAGTTGGAAACAAAGAATTACTGGCGACTGGAATGCAAAAGTTGGAAACAAAGAATTACTGGTAACTGGAATGCAAAAGTTGGAAAATTTGGCCTTGGTGATAGAAATAATGCCAGAGATCACATGACAAAATTTTGCAAGACTAATGACTTTTTCATTGCAGATACCTTTTCTAACCAACACAAAAGGCAACTGTACACATGGACCTCACCAGATGGCATAGATAGGAACCAAACTGACTACGTCTGTGGAAAAAGACAATGGAAAAGCTCTGTATCAGCAGTCCGAACAAGACCAGGTGCTGACTGTGGCACAGATCATCAATTGCTCATATGCAAATTCAAATTGAAACTGAAGGAAATTAGAACAAGTCCACGAGAGCCAAAGTATGATCTTGAGTGTATTCCTCCTGAGTTTAAAGACCATCTCAAGAACAGATTTGATGTGCTGATCACTAATGTCTGAAGACCAGACGAACTGTGGAATAACATCAAAGACTTCATCCACGAAGAGAGCAAGAGGTCATTAAAAAGACAGGAAAGAAAGAAAAGACTCAACTGGATGTCAGAGGAAACTCTGAAACTTGCTCTTGAATGTAGAGCAGCAAAAGCAAAAGGAAGGAATGACAAAGTAAAAGACCTGAACAGAAGCTTTCAGAGAGTAGCTCAAGAAGACAAAAAAAGTACTATGACGACTTGTGCGTAGAGCTGGAAATGGAAAACCAGAAGGGGAAGAACATGTTCTGCATTTCTGAAGCTGAAAGAACTGAAGAAAAAATTCAAGCCTCGAGTTGCAATAGCAAAGAATTCTACAGAGAAACTATTAAACGACTCAGAAAGCATCAAAAGAAGATGGAAGGAATGCACAGAGTCATTATACCAGAAAGAACTAGTCAATGTTTAGCCATTTGAAGAGGTAGCATATGATCAGGAACCAATGGTACTGAAAGAAGAAGTCAAAGCTGCATTGAAGGCATTGGCAAAAAACAAGTCTCCTGGTATTGATGGAATATCAATTGAGATATTTCAACGAACAGATGCAGCACTGGAAGTACTCATTCGCCTATGCCAAGAAATCTGGAGGACAGCCACCTGGCCAACTGAATAGAAGAGATCCATGTTTATGTCCCTTCCATAGAACGGTGATCCAACCAAATGTGGAAGTTTCTGAACAATATTGTTGATATCACACAGAAATAAAATTCTGTTCACGATCATTCAAAAGTGACTACAATAATATATTGACAAGGAATTGCCAGAAATTCAAACTGGGTTCAGAAGAGGACATGGAACCAGGGATATCATCATTGATGTGAGATGGATCTTGGCTGAAAGCAAAGAGTACCAGCAAGATGTTTATTTGTGTTTCATCGACTACACAAAAGCATTTGACTATGTGGATCATACTAAACTATGGCTAACGTTGTGGAGAATGGGAATTCCAGAACACCTAACACCTAAGGAATCTGTATTTGGATCAAGAGGTAGTCGTGTGAACAGAACAAGGGACACTGCATGGTTTAAAGTCAGGAAAGGCATGCATCAGTGCTGTATCCTTTCACCATACCTTTTTAATCTGTATGCCGAGCAAATAATTCGAGAAGCTGAATTATAGGAAGAACAACGAGGCATCAGGATTGGAGGATGACTCATTAACAACCTGTGTTATGCAGACGACATCACCTTACTTGCTGGAAATGAAGAAGACTTGAAGCATTTACTGATGAAGATCAAAGACCACAGCCTTCAGTATGGGCTGCACCTCAATATCAGGAAAGCAAAAACCCTCACAACTGGACCAATAAGCAACATTGTCACAAATAGAGAAAGGATTAGGGTTGTCAAAGATTTCATTTCACTTGGGTCCACAATCAGTGCCCTTGGAAGTAGCAGTCAAGAAATCAAAAGACGCATTGTACTAGGAAAATCTGCTACAAATGACCTCTTCAAAGTATTCAGAAATAAGGATGTCACCTTGAAGACTAGAACGGGCCTGACTGAAGCCATAGTA
The DNA here is from genome assembly GCA_028571685.1 of Heterohyrax brucei. Classification (NCBI taxonomy): domain Eukaryota; kingdom Metazoa; phylum Chordata; class Mammalia; order Hyracoidea; family Procaviidae; genus Heterohyrax; species Heterohyrax brucei. The sequence goes on from CM053150.1 coordinate 137,474,862, forward strand.
TTTTCAATCACATCACATGCATGCGAAAGCTGGACTATGAACAGAGAAAACATAAGAAGAATTGATGCCTTTGAAATATTGTGATGGAGAAGAATGTTGAAAGTATGATGGACCACCAAAAGAACAAACAGATCTGTTCTGGAAGAAGTACCAGAGTGCTTCTTGGAAGCAAAGATAGCAAGACTGTGTCTTAAATATTTTGGACACGTTATCAGGAGAAATCAGTCCCTGGAGAAGGACATCATACTTGGTAGAGTCGAGGGTCCGTGAAAAAGAGGAAGACCCTTGATGAGATGGATTGACACAGTGGCCGCAACAGTGGGCTTAAGCATGAAAAAATTGTGGACATGGTGCAAGACTGGGCAGTGTTTCGTTCTGTTGTTCATAGGGTCACTATGAGTCAGAACTGACTCCACGGCACCTAACAACAGTAACAAGATTTATCCTGCTGATTAATGACACAGTGGCTTAAAAGCCATCTTGAGGACTTCCTCCCTTGGAAAGGATACTTTAGTACTATTATGTTGTCATGGGTAGTCTTGGAGAAGGAGAAAGTTGCTGCGAGCTCAGAGCAGGGAAGAAGCCTTCTCTGAGAAAGAGAAGGGACTAGGAGAGAGATAGAGATCTGATTCACAGCCTCCCCATTAGAGAATATGCTAAGCCCTAAGCCTTAGCCTGGATGAGAATGATAGAAGACTGTTCTCCCAATAGTCAGATTTTTAAATTAATTTTAGTAAGTGTAGGAATATTCTGGATGCTTTGCTCCTTCTAGGACTAATTTGTCTCTTTATTAAGTATGAAAAGGACAGTCCCCTATTTGTGCAAGATAAAAGAATGAACACAGGAGCTATATGTGAACCTATCAGTGCTATAAGAAATGTGCACGTGGTGGGAATATAAAAAGGTACATCATTTTGGAAAATGACATGATATTTCCCCAAAAGCCTAGAAATGGATGTATCATACGATCCAACACTCTCACTCCTAGGAATATCCTACAGAAATAAGAGCTGTCACATGAATAGACATACGCACAGCCATGTTCATTGCAGCATTATTCACAATGGTAAAAAGATGGAAACAACCTAAGTGCCCATCAACAGATAAATGAATAAACAAATTATGGCACATACACACAATGGAATACTATGCAACAATGAAGAACAATGATTAATCTGGGAACATTTCACATCATGTATGAATCCAGTGGGCATTGTTCTGAGTAAAATAAATCACAAAACAACAACTCAGGAAAAGGTTTATACACAGCAAGAAAGAATGTTTTATGGTTGCTAAGGAGAGAAGGGAGGGGAGAGGGAAAACAAGAAGGGAGCACTAACTTAGTGGCTTAAAACAATGTAAATATATTACAGGTTTAGAGATCAGAAGACAATCTCAGTGAGCTAAAATCAAAGTGTTATCATTCAAGTTAGCCCTGACAGGGAACGTAATGTAGAGTCCCTGACATAGCACAAGAAAATGGGGTGTGCAGATCAATAACTCTATTAAAAGACCTGACTTGATGGTCCAACAATCAGGAGGGCCCCCTGGGAACATGGCCCCTAGACTTGCTACTAGCCCAGACCTGAAGCCAGTGCTAACCTTAGACAAAGAACGGACTGGATTTTGGGACACAGAATGATGCAGGTGATATGTGTACTTTATGGTTTAACATATATATGAGGGTCTCCTACTCATTTCTTTTTAGAGGAAAGAAGAGAGGGTGGACAGGAGGGAACAAGTGTCAAGTTAAGCAGATATTGAAAGAGTCAAAATGAAGCGTGTGCTGTCACAGAGTAAAGAGAGCAGATAGAATTGCCGAGAGGCAGGTGCTCGAGGTTTTATATGGAAAATTGACTTGGATTGTAACCTTTCACTTAATCACAATAAAAAAATAAATAAACACACAGTCAGGTGGGTGATGCTGGAGGAAAAAAATATCAAGGTGTCAGCAGGGCTGCTTCCTTATGAAAAGTCTAAGAAAGGATCTGCTTCCCTTCCTTTTCTAGCTCTTAGTGAGGCCTCTCCTCAATAACTACCTGCATAATGCAGGTGGTATAACCTTGGTTGCTGAAAGTGAAGAGGACTTGAAGCACTTACTGATGAAGATCGCAGTAGGCAGCACCATGAAAAATGGGGAAAAGACTGAAGTTGTCAAGGATTTCATTTTATTTGGATTCACAATCAACGCCCACAGAAGCATCAGTAATGAAATCAAAAGGCACATTGCTTTGATCAAACCAGTTGCAAAAGGCCTCTTCAAAGTGTTGAAAGGCAAAGATGTTACCTTGAGAACCAAGGTGTGCCTGACCTAAGACATGGTGTTTTCAGGCATCTCATATGCATGCAAAAGCTGGACATTGAATAGGGAAGAGAGAAAAATCGATGCCTTTGAATTGTGGTGTTGGCAAAGAGTATTGAATATACCATGGACAGCCAAAAAAAACCAAACATATCTGTCTTGGAAGTAGTACAACCAAAGCACTTCTTAAAAACAAGGATGGAGAGACTGTCTCACATACCTTGGACATGTTATCAGGGGGGATCAGTCAGTCCCTGGAGAAGGACATCATGCTTGGTAAAGTAGAGGGTCAGTGAAAAAGAGGAAGGCTCTCAACAAGACATACTGACACAGTGGCTGCAACAATGCACTCAAGTATAGCAACAATTGTGAGGATGGCACAGGCCAGTATTTTATTCTGTTGTGCACAGGGTCACTATGAGTTGGAACTGACTCTGTGGTACCTAACAACAACAGAGACTTACCACATTCCTTGGCTTGGAGTCTGTCTCCATCTTCAAAGCCAGAGAAGTAGCACTGACCCTTCCCTTTGACCTCTACTTCTGTCCTTATATCTCCTTTGCTGACACTCTAATCTCTCTCTTACAAAGACCCTGTGATTACACTGGGCCCACTCAGATAATCCTGGATCACTTCACTATATCAAGATCTTTCATGCAATAACATCTTTAAAGTACCTTTTTGAGTCGGATCTGACTCGATGGCACTTGGCTTGGCTTGGCTTACCATGTTAAGGTAACATATTCACAGATTCCACAGATTAGGATGTGGACATCTTTGAGGGACGCTTATTCTGACCACCCACCTAGAATCAGCTGTAACAGTGTGACCACAGGAAAAAGTGATCAGCACCAATGGTCACACATGATGATGACCAAGGAAAAGGCATGTAGCAGCAGCAGAGAGTTTCAGAGTGATAGAGAAAAGAGTGTCAAATGGACAAGCCTAATCCTTCCTCTTCCTGGAGACAAGGCTTTGAAAAACAATACAAATTACAGTCACACACTGACAAAATGGGACAAGAGTGTGAACAGGCTAGGTCACTGAACAACAACGAACACAGCAATGGGTTATATGACTCAAACCTTACAGAATACATCATTTCAAAGGCTAGGGGCCAAACATTAAAAAAATATCTTCATTACATGTAATTATTGCCTTCAAGTCAATTCCAACTCTCGATGACTCCCTGTGTGTCAGAGTAGAACTCTGTTCCATAGACTATACAGTGGCAATAATCTCATAGAAGGAGATAACCAGACCTGTCTGCCGAGGTGCATCTGGATGGATATGAACCACTAACATTTATTAGTATTTAAGGGCAAACTGTTTGCACCACCCAGGGACTCAAACACACATACACACATACAAGCCCTCGTGGAGCAATGGCTAAGAGCTTAAATATATATAACAGTACACAACAACAACTGTATACATATGTACATGTAAGTGTTGTTGTTGTGTGCCATTGAGTCAATTCTGACTCATACCTACCACATGTGACAGTGTAAAACTTCCCCGTAGGGTCTTCTATGCAGTAATCTCTTTGGGACCAGATACAGCTCTTTCTTCCACAGAGGAAACCCTGATGACTTAGTGGTTGAGTGCTATATCTACTAACCAAAAAGTTGGCAGTTCAAATCCATCAGGTGCTCCTTGGAAACTCTATGGAGCAGTTCTACTCTGACCTATGGGTTGTTATGAGTTGGAATTGACTCAATAGCAGCAGGTTTGTTTTTCTTGTTTCCTCCCACAGAACTGCTGGGGGGGGTTAGAACTACCAATCTTTCAGTTAGCAGCTGAGTAATCAACTGTTGTGCAGTGGTTAAGTGTTCAACTACTAGTCAAGATTAGTTACCTGAATCCACCTAGAAGTACCACAGAAGACTTGTTCTTACCATAAAAACAACGGCTTGCCTTCCTACCCTCATACTTCACCTTCTCTGTGCCTTTAACAATTGTTTCAACTTACTCTTTCCATCTTCCTCCATTCTGGCCATGTTTCATCCCCCTCGCGGCGAGCTTTGCCCTCACCATGTAATAAACACACCCTTGTCCAGGGCCCAAACAGCCTCTGTGTAGCCAAATCTAATAGCCAATTATCAGCTCTTCTCCTATTCAACATTTGGTATCTGTTTTAGTCAGCTAGGGCTGCTCTAACAGAAATACCACAGAGTGAATGGCTTTAACAAAGAAAGATTTATTCTTACACAGTCCGGTAGGTTGCAAGTCCGTATTCAGGGTGTCCGCTCCAGGGAAAGACTTTCCCCTTGACGGCTCTGGAGGAAAGTCCGGTATTGCATCAGTCATTGTCCAGGGAGCGTCCTCACACAAGAACCTCTGGTCTGAAGGACGTGCTCTGCTCCCGGTGCTGCTTGCTTGATGGTAGCGAGGTTCTCAAATTGTCCTTGGTTCTTTTTCCTTTTATTCCTTGCAAGCTAAAAGCATTAAGGGTGGGGCAAGCCATGCTCCAGGGAAACTTCCCCCATAGCAGGAATTCACAGCCCCACCCTAATCCTTTAACATACAGGTTAGCAAAACCACACAATGGAGGACAGTCCCAAGATACTGGGAACCATATCCCAGCCACGTGGCTGCACACATTTTTGGGGGGACACAATTCAAACCATGACAGTATCATTGATCACACTCTTAGTGAGTTGGTGTCCAGGACATTAGCTTTTTTTTGTACAAGCAACTCCTGCCTTATACATTACTCATTCTCACGTTTCTTTGCTAGTTCCTCTTCTTCTCAATCTCCAGTTTTGGAATGCTCCAAGACTTTTCTCCAAGCTCTTCACTTGTTTTTGGTACTCACTCCCCAGATAGCATTCTCCAGTCCCATGATATTTCAATACCATCTATATGTGAGAACACCCAAGTCTGTATCTACACATTCAACCCCTCCTCATATCCAGTTTTCAAACTGACATCCTCACAAGAATGTTTAAGAGATACCTCATAGGTAACGTATTCAGAGGAGAACTTCTAAGCTTTCCCATTGTTTTTGCCTCTCTTTTTTCCATCTCAGTAAGTGGCCATACCACTTACCAGGTAGTCAGGGCACAAACTAATTTTTTTTTCCTGACCACAAACTTACGTCCATTGTATCAGAAGTTCTGTGTACCCTACTTTTGAGCGCTACCCAAAATTTAATCAGCTGTCAGGATCTTCTTACCATCTCCTGTTCCAAGTCTTATCTTGCCTTACCTGGACTATTACAACAGAGTCTTCACTGGCCTACCTGCCTGAAGCTCATCCAGAAATTGGAGTAACCTTTTAAAAACGAAGAACAGGTCATTTTGCTCTCTTAGACTGGGCTTTCCAAAGAAGCAAAATCAGTGAAGTGTAGTATGTATACATATATATATATATATATACCAAACCAAATCCACTGCTGTCAAGTTGGGTCTGACTCATAGCGACCCTAGAGGTCAGAGTAGAACTGCCCCACAGATTTTCCAATGAGTACATGGAAGATTCAAACTGCTGACCAGGAAGTGGCTCAAATAGTTGTAGAGGCTGACAAGTCCCAAGTCCAGGGGTCAGGAATCAAGCTCAAGGCTTCTCCTGATTCATATAGTAACATAGGCTGACAAATCCAAAACTGGCAGGTCAGATGGCAGGCAGCTATAGCAGGCTGCTGGCTCAGGGACCGCGGAGGCTGATGAATCAAAGATTAGCACGTTTGATAGCAGGCTGCTGACTCACAGGCTATGGAGGCCAATGAATCCCAAGATTGGCAAATAAGAAGGCAGACTGCTGGCTTACAGGCTGCACAGGCTGTTGAGTCCCAAGATCAGCAAGTAGTACTGCAGGCCAGTGGCTTAAACACCCAGAATTGGAGGTCAGATGATGACAAGTCAGTTGCAGAGCTCATAGGGAGCAAAAGTCATCATGCTTTGCTAGAATCTCCATATGTATTAGATGCAGATCACAGCCCTGAAGAAATTTTGCTTACAACTAATTGGCTGATCACATTAAATCATGTCATAAAGATGATTCCATTATATTCCAAAATGGAGGATAACTATACCATTACATAACTCCCAAATTACATCATTTCATAACTGCCAACCCACTAAGAATCATGGTCCAGCCAAGCTGATTCATAACATTACCCATCACACTCCACAACCCAAAACCTTCCAAGTCTTGTATCTGTGTGACAAATTCCGTAGGATGTTTTTCCTTTTACAATGTTTGAGAATAATTAGAGTATATCACACTGGCAATTTATGTTATTAGAAGAGCTTGAACAGGTACGTTCATAATCAACAGTCAAATGTCCAGATAATTCCATTTGTTAACTGACTACATTTTTGAGCCATTAATTGCATCTGACTCTTTCTGTTTCACTCTTGGTTCAACAGTTTCTTTGGGTCTTTGTATATGCTTGATGTGGGCTGGAATTAGAAATGAAAGGAAAATGACAGAAGTAAAGCAACACATTAACAGGAAGAATTAATAGCATTGGGAAAGATTACAATCCATTTCTAGAACACTGAAAGCAGAAAAAAAGAGTGTCGATGGAGGAAATAGCAAAGGAAACCACAGCCCATAGGAAACCACAGCTAGAATGTTTGCTGTGGTTGGAGTCAGGGTAGGGGGTAGGCGGCGGTGGTTCAGCCATGGAAAATACTGCTGTGCCCTATAGATACTGAAGAGGCTCAGGGCGCACTAGTACAGCTAGGAGAGAAGATGGGTTAAACCTTATGTACTGTCTAAAGATCTGTATAAAGAACAGTCAATATTCCAACTTAGCCCCTGGGCACAGGCCTGCAAGGGCATTCAGCACATGTTTATCCCAGATATAGGGTAACCTGGAAGGACACAGGGAGTTAGTGTGTACATCCTGAGTAAAGGTCTCTTCATGCAGGACTTACTGTTACTTTTCTACTCATTCATGCTAAATGACAGTGTCTTAGTCATCTAGTTTTGCTATAACAGAAATACCACAAGTAGATGGTTTTAACAAAGTTCATTTTCTCACAGTCCAGCAGGCTAGAAGTCCAAATTCAGGGTACTGGCTCCAGGAGAAGATACTCTCCTTCAGCTCTGGAAGAAAGTCCTTGTGTTGCATCAGTTTTCCTTTCATCTGGGAGCATCTCAGCATGGGATCCTCCAGTCCAAAGAACATGCTTTGCTCCTGGCACTGTTTTCTTGGTGGTCTGAGGTCCCTTACTATACGTTTGTTTCATTTTCCTTTTATCTCTTGTTAAAGGTACAGACCACGCCCCCAGGGAAATTCCTCTTTTTTGGATTAAGGATGTGACTTTAGCAAGGGAGTTATGTACCCTAATCCTCTATAACAAAATCCACCTTGCCCTGTTAACCACAGGCAAAGATGAGAATTTACAATACATACAAAAATTACAATCACAAATTAGAGGCCAACTACAGAATACTGGGAATCACGGCTCAGTCAAATGGCTACACACATTTGGGGGGCGGGAAACATAATTCAAACAACAAGCAGTTCAAAGGTCAGTAGTACATATTCATAGTCTCAGAGTTTCTGGTCAGACTCATAGTCCCTCATTCTTAAATATAAAAGAAAAGCCAAGGCTCACCAGAAATTACAGAAACTTTTGGTATGACAGAAAACAACCCCTATTTTTAAAAGACAAAAAAAGTGAAAGATAGAAAGTTATCCTGGAGGGAACAGAGAAAATTTAAGAACATAGAGAATGTAGTTTAAAAAAATAAATAAATACTTCATCAATCAGTATCATCAGCGACGTCTCAGGAGACATTACAGCCATTAACCAAGAACTGGGTACTAAGAAAAGTGAGCCATGTAAGAATAACCACAACTTTTCTGGAAATTAAAAATATAGTTCACAAATTAAAAATAAAAATAAATATGATGGCCAGTAATGTTTAGAAAATCTTCCATAACAGAGAGAAAAAAATAAGATGGAGAATATGGCAGAATCAATAAACGGTGGAATGATTAATCCAGGAGGTACAATATCCAGTTAATAGGAATTCCAGAAAAAAGAGAAAGTAGAGAAGAATGGAGGGAGGAAAAGAGAGACAGAGAAGATAAAAGAAAAGAAAATGAGCAGGGAAAAAATATAGAAAATTTAGAAAAATTTATACAAAAAATATAGAATATAGAAATATATAAAATATAGAAATAGAATATAGAAAATTTAGAAAAAATATAGAAAAATATAGAAAATTTTCAAGAAGTTGAGAAAAGATACTGTTATAAATTGAAAGTATCACCTCAGAACTGTGCTGGAGTTCTAACTCCTATACATGTGGATGAGCCCTGGTGATACAGTGGTTAAAGCACTCTGATGCTAATCAAAAAATCAGTGTTTCAAACTCATCAAGAGGAGAAAAGATGTGGCAGTCTGCTTCCATAAAGATTTATAGCCTTAGAAGCCCCACCTAGCAATACTACTCTGTGCTATAGGGTTACTATGAGTCTAAACTGATTTGAAGATACTGGGTTTGATCATACTGGGTTTGATCATTTAATTCCTTTTGGAAACAGACTTTTCTTTATCATACTACTGGGTCATGTCAGTGTATGTATGATGTGTCCTTGGTGACTATTTCTGTAACTTGCCCTGTGTCTTGATGGTATCCCCTGGGAAATTAACAATGACCCAAATAACCCATTTTCACTGCCCTTTATTCACAGCACCTTCCTGACATGTTCAAGTGAGTTCAGGAGAGTTGATATGCCCTTGAAGTAGGACAGTGAAGATGTTTCTAGCCTTGCCAGATGAAGACTAATTGCTTCTGGTATTCCAGAATTGAAAAAAAGGTATTGGTCAGATCAGTAGCTGCAAACCAGCACCAGAAGATATATTAATTTGTTGAACCGATGAGGCAGCAGGTGTAACTGGATTCACCACATTTTAAGTTTACAATAATCCACAGCCATTTCCTAAGACGCATCCACTTTTTACACAGGTAAAATAAGCAAGTTGAATGGAAATATGGTGGGGTGCATGAAACTGCATCCTTCAAATTCTTGATGGTGGCAGTAATGTCTGTATTCCCTCCAGGAACACACTACTGCTTTTGATTTATTATTTTCTTAGCTGTACAGGTAGTTCTAATGGCTTCCAATTGACTCTTCCCATCATAATAGCCCTTTCACCACTTGTCAGAGATCCAGTGTGGGGGTTCTGCTAGTTGCTTATTATATCTATTACAATTACACATTGTGGAACTGGGAAAATCACTACAAGATGGGTTCAGTGACCCACTGGACCAATTGTGAGAGGAACCTGAGATACAACTCCTTTAAAAACCTGACTTTCACATCTCCCCTCTGTCACTGGTGGGCTACAGGTACATTTTGAGCTTCCTGGACTTAATGTCATTTCAGAGTCAGCTTTCAGTAATTCCTGAGAAGTCTGATTATTTTCTTTTTCCCCAGTGAACAGGTAAAGACTATAGATTCCTTTAGGGAATCCTGGGAGAAAGATTAATAGTATAAATTTTTGGCAGTGTAATGGAATGCTTTATTAAAGGAGTTGTGGGTCTGTAAACTGGCAGCAGTCTGCAAATTGACTGAGGGTCTGTGACTCCCTGTTTTAGTGAATAAAGTTAGACTGACATTCACTCGACCTGGAATTCTTCCACTTGTACAGATTAAGGAAAAATTTAGTAGATTTCCCATCTATTTCTCTCTGAGGGACACCATGATTAAGTAATCAATGTCATAAGTCCATACGAGTCAGATTACTCTGATTACTGCTTTGACTCTGCTATCTTTTATAGTAACTATGCCAACTTTATCTTTGTCTATTAAGTGCCACCACTTGGTGCCTACACCACAGCAACAAATCAGCCCTATTGTAGTCAACCATCTTAATTCAGTTACAGCAGTTTTCACTGTCAAATCTGAGCTACATAAAGTAGTGATCACAGCAGTCTTCAACAATGCTGAGGTTCCCTTTACAAATTTGTTCCTCACTGTTGTGATAAAAGGTGTGTCTCTCTGGGTACTCTGTGTATGGGTCTGTGGACCTAGTCTGATACAATTGCTCTAACATGCCAATTTTTCCTATGCTTTCAAATACCTTCTACCGTACGAAGGCAGGTCTAGTACTTCAACTTGACTTAGGGTGGGCCACTGTGTAATCTAGGCTTCAGCAAACCAACAAAATAAACTGTGAGATACTTTCCTAATCTATAGCATCTCTTAGTGAGCCCATATCAAGAACTGCTGGTAGTGAAGGAAGAAGTCTCAACTGCACTGACAGCACTGGCAAAAAACAAGGCTTCAGGAACTGATAGAGTAACAATTGAGATTTTGAACAAACGGATGCAGTGCTGAAGGTGTTCACTTATCTATGCCAAGAAATTTGGAACAGAGCTATCTGGCCAGTCATCTGGAAGAAATCTGTATTGGTAGCCATTCCAAAGAAAGACAATCTATCAGAATGAAGAAATTATCAAGCAATGTCACTAATATCACATGCAAATAAAGTTTTGCTGAAGATCATTCAAAAGCAGTTGCAACAATATATAGATAGGAAACTACTAGAAATTCAAGCCAGATTCAGAAGAGGACATGGAAGGAAGAATATCATTGCCGATGTCAAATGGATCATGACTGAAAGCAGAGAATACTAGAAAGACACTAACTTGTGTTTTATTAACTATACAAAGGCACAGAACTGTCTCAGAAAGGATGGCATATCTCCTCAGATGGTAGTGAGAGCTGTTTCTTTCTTCAGGAGTGATGCAAAGGAATTTGGGGCTCCATGTCCCTAGCTTCCTGATTATCTGCCACACTCCCCACCTCAAGTTTTAGAATCCCCTTTCTTCCCAATTAATGCCCTTACTTTACCTTCAGAAATGGTTAGAGGTTGGAAATTCAAGTGGCATTGCAATTCAGCCTCTCTTACAATAACACTCTGGGTTTGATTTTCAGCAATATCAGCGCTGTTATTATAAGAAAGAAAGCCTCCTTTCCTTTAGGGCACAAGAGTTGACTAGACAGCAGTGAGTTTTGTTTTACTGCCAGAGATAAAGTGATCAACATCTTTAAAATTAACCAGACTTGATAACCAATTCAGAAAACTCATTTTTACATTTTTTTTTTCTCTAGAACCATTTTTAGTACCAGATGTCTGAGGCTAGGTTCACCGAAGAAGTCAGAACTCTGAGGTCATTTATGGGGTGCTTGAGCTGAGACTCTGAAGTCCTGAGCTCATCTTTGTTTTACCATTTTATCGAGTGAAAGTATGACCATGCAACCAGCTTCCTTATACGTCTAATTCTAACAAAATTGTAGAAGAGTATCAAACACATGATCACCCAGGGTCTCACCACTCATAAATATTTAATCTACTGGTGGTAAGGTTTTGTTTTTTTCCATTGCCACCTTACTCCATGGATTAGCAATACTCTTTTTACTTCCAAGAGGTCAGTGGTTCAAATCTGCCAGGTACTCCTTTCAAACTCCATGGGACAGTTTTACTCTGATCTATAGAGTTGCTGAGTCAGAGTTGACTAGACAGCAGTGAGTTTTGTTTTACTGCCAGAGATAGAGTGATCAACATCTTTAAAATTAACCAGACTTGATAACCAATTCATAAAACTCATTCTTACAATTTTTTTTTTCTCTAGAACCATTTTTGGTACCAGGTGTCTGAGGATAGGTTCACTGAAGAAGCGATATACACAGAGAGAAATTTATCATAAAGGAATGGCTCTTGTATTGCAGAGGCTGGCAAGTCCCAAGTCATTGGCCAGGTGTCAGGTTGGAAGCTTCTCCTGACTCAGGCAGCTGCAAAGACTGATGAAGCCAAGATTTTCTGATCAGATAGCAAGCTGCTAGCTCAGGGGCTGCAAAGGCTGATAAAGATGTATCCAAAATTGTCAGGTAAGATTGCAGGTTGTAGGCTAACAGTGTGCAGAGGATGATGAACCCCAAGGTTGGCAGACAATACAGCAGGTCATTGGCTCAACTTCTAAGATTCAGAGGTCAGATGATGATGAGCCAGATGCAATATCCAGAGTGAGCAAAAGTCAGTCGGTTTTGCCAGAACATCCATGTTTATATTGGATTCAGGCCACATCTCTGAGAAGACTCTTACAACTCATTGTCTGATCATACCAGCTCACATAATCAAGGTGAGTGTATCACAAAATGAAGTATAATTACACCACATAATTGCAAAATCACTGAGAATAATGGACTAGTAAAGTTGACACACAGTCTTAACTATAAGTTATTATTATTTACTTGGATCCATAATTAAGTTCATGAAAGTAGTAGTCTAGAAAATGAATGACATATTGCACTGGGAAAATCTGCTTCAAAAGACCTTTTTAAAGCATGAAAAAGCAGAGATGTTACTTTGAGAACTAAGGTACCCCTGGTCCAAGCCATGGTATTTTCAATTGCCTCACATGTTTGCTAAAGTTGGACAATGAATAAAGAAGACCAAAGAAGAATTGATGTATTTGAATTATGGTTTTGGTAGCAAATATTGAATATACCGTGGTCTGCCAGAAGAACAAACATGTCTACTTTTGAATAAGTACAGCTAGAATGTTCCTTGAAAGTGAGGTTGGTGAGATTTTGTCTTGCTTACTTTTGTCATGTCATCAGGAGACCAGTCCCTGGAGAATGACATTATACTCAGAAAGGTAGGGAAAAAAATTGTCAGATCAGCAAAAATGAGGAAGACCCTCAATAATAAGATGGATTGTCATAGTGGCTGTAACAATGGGCTCAAACATAGCAATGACTGTGAGGATGGCGCAGGAATAGGCAGTGTTTTGTTCTGTTGTAGATACAGCTGCTATGAGTCAGAAATCACTGGACAGCATCTAACAGCAACAACAATGTTATTATTATCTGTCATGGTTGGAATTGTGTCCCCCCAAATATGTGTGCAGCCACGTGGCTGGGATATGGTTCCCAGTATCTTGGGACTGTCCTCCATTGTGTGGTTTTGCTAACCTGTATGTTAAAGGATTAGGGTGGGGCTGTAAATTCCTGCTGTAGGGGGAGTTTCTCTGGAGTATGGCTTGCCCCACCCTTAATGCTTTTAGCTTGCAAGGAATAAAAGGAAAAAGAACCAAGGACAATTTGAGAACCTCGCTACCATCAAGCAAGCAGCACCAGGAGCAGAGCACGTCCTTCAGACCAGAGGTTCTTGCATTATGACGCTCCCTGGACAAAGACTGATGCAATACCAGACTTTCCTCCAGAGCTGACAAGGGTAAAGCCTTTCCCTGGAGCGGACACCCTGAATATGGACTTGCAACCTACCGGACTGTGTAAGAATAAGTCTTTCTTTGTTAAAGCCATCCACTCTGTGGTATTTCTGTTAGAGCAGCCTAGCTGACTAAAACATTATCCATGAAAAGAACTTAGTAATAATTTGCTACTGATAGAAACCCTATGCAGTTTGCTATCAATGTACTCATTTATTGATTATAGATGAGTAAAGAAATTACAATCTTACAGAAAGAAGCAATATAATTTACTTTGTTACAGACACAAAGCCATGGATAAAGAAAATAGACACAAATATAATCTATAAGGATGGCTATGTAGAAAAAAAAACTTTGAAATAAAAGTCACTGTAGAGTTTATTTTATTTAAAAAAAAAAAAAAAAACCCACAAAATTTGGCCAGGAACCCAGGCATTAATGGTCTAATAATACTAGGAACATAACCCATAAACCACAATGTTCCTTTCCATTGGGGTTTTGAACACACCAACAAATAGGACAAAAAGTAACACAACAGAAAATTGTTCCTCTCAATAATATGTTCTTCCCTATTTTCTCGACAGCACTTGGCTTGGCTGGCTCCCTATTTTCTCATTTTTTTTTTTTTTTTTTTACGGTGAGGACTACAATAATGAGTAGCTAGGAAAGTAATTTTTAGATGTAAAAATAGCTATTGGTAATAATAATGATGACAAGTTGGATTTGTGTCAGAAATATAATAAACTATTTCAAATTATATGATATTAAGATATACAGATGCCCACCAGAAAAATCACCCTTTTTCATAGTTCCTTTGGTAAAATATAAAAAAGATGAGGAGAATTCATTTCTGAGGATAACTTACAAGAAAAAAAAATACTGTTACTAATAATTTCTAGAAGTATATGTTAGCACTGTCTTTTACTTGAGGCTTTATCTTGGCTCCCTTGTACATAGGAGAATATCCATTTTGTTGTACTCAGATCTGGTTTGGGCACCCTTTTGCTACCAAGTCAGAAATGAACAAACACCCTCTTGAGACCACAATGAATCAAACTCCACAACACTCTTCAGTGATTAACCAAGCATCTAGACAACCCACCCAGATACACTCAACTTTTCCAGTAATTTATGATCCCAAAGCAAAGAGATCACATAGTAAATGAGAAGCTTAAGTCTCCTGCTGCTGTTTAGACTGTCATACATTTCTCTGGGGGTCTGAGGAAGAGGTCCAATACTCATTAATGGCTAAATGAGAGCAAGAAAACGATTTTAAGACAAATGAGGTTTGTGCGATCTCAGCTTGGTAAACCAAGCCAAGCCAAGCACTGTCGAGTCAGATCCGACTCATGGCAACCAGCTTGGTAAGACATTTTTCTTAATTACGTGGCTCAAACATAGCAACTGGATATTTGACGATTTCTTCTTTATCAACACTTTTCATTATATGTGAGAAAATGACTTTTGTCCATACAAAGTGATACTTATGGACTGAATGTGTCCCACCAAAATAGGTCTCAACTTGGCTAGGCCATGATTTCCAGTATTATGTGGTTGTCCACCATTTTATAGCTTGATGTGATCATCTTAAGTGTTCTAAATCCTAACCTCTAGGATGTTAATAAGGCAGTTGTGTTAATGAGGCAGGACTCAATTTACAGGGTTAGGTTTTCTCTTGAATCAATCTCTTTTGAGATATGAAAGAGAATGAGCAGAGAGGATGGGAACCTCATTATCAAAAGGCAAGAAGAGCCCAGAGAAGAGTGCATCCTTTGGTCCTAGGATCCCTAATATGAGAAGCTCCTTGACTGTGGAAGAGTGATGACAAGGACCTTCCTCAAGTGCAACAGAGAAACATGACATTTCCTTAGAGCTGGCACCCTGAATTTGGACTTCTAGACTGTGAGATAGTAACATTCTGTTTGTTAAAGTCATTCACTTGTGATATTTCTCTTATAGCAGCACCAGATAACTAAGACAAATACGAATGTTGAAACCCTGCTTATTGTTACCCACCATGACATCCCTTGGCAACAAGT
Organism: Heterohyrax brucei; assembly: GCA_028571685.1. Classification (NCBI taxonomy): domain Eukaryota; kingdom Metazoa; phylum Chordata; class Mammalia; order Hyracoidea; family Procaviidae; genus Heterohyrax; species Heterohyrax brucei. The sequence continues at coordinate 137,490,408 of CM053150.1, forward strand.
ATGTAATCCTTCTGAATGGGATGCTCAACCACAGCCAATGAGATAATGTGTACAACCATAACCCCTTGAAACTATCCTCCATCTATTTAACAAAAAAAAATTATCCCACACTTAGGCTTTTGGTGATGTGGAGGAGTTTGAAGTCAAATAATCTCATCCTACGATTTATTTACTCTGAAGATTCCATTCAACTAGTTTTTTGTTTGTTTTAGTTGTTAACTGCTATGGGGTCAACCTCTGACTCACAGCAGCCCCATGAACGATGGAATGAAATGCTGCCTGGACCTACAGCATTCTCATGATTCATTACAGATCAGACCACTGTCAACAGGGTTCTCACTGGGATGATTTTCAGAAGCAGGTTGCCAGGCCATTGATCCTAGTTTGTCTTAGTCTAGAAACTTCCCTGAAACCTGTTTAGCACCATAGAAACACACAAGCATCTACTTACAGATGGGTGGTAGTTATATATGTGGTACATTGGCCAGAAATCAAACACATCTCCCTAGTGGACAAGGTGAAAATTCTACCACTGACACACCAGTGCACTCCATTCACTAGTAAAGTCAGCAAAATAAGGGAGCCTAATTCTTTGTGAAGCCAATTCTATACCATAATCACCAGTCCCTGCTTTGCCAAAGGTTAGGAAAATTAATTGGCTTGTCATCCTATGGCAATGATATACCTTATGTGATACCTGACTATATCAGTAGGATAATTTCAATCAGGAATGAGTGGAGAATTCTCAGAAGTGGCCTTTTGGTCATTCCTGTGTCATTGTAACAGACATCCTGGGGAGTGAGCTTTCATCACTGCATTTCACAGGCATGTGCAAAGCAGCTCAAGGTAGGTATGCTTAAAGTGATGGATAAATGGAACATTCTAGCAAGCTGGCTAAGAACAATCCCTAGTGTGCCTGTCTCAGTGTACCTGCAGTGTATGAGAATGCTATAGGCCCCACAGACAATCTTTCTGCAAGGTTTTTCAGCCCTAAGTTTAACTTGCTGAAAATTGTTTACCTTCTAAGGGACCTTTCAGTGACTTAAAAAAAAAAAAAAAAAAAATTAATGACCTTTTGATACATGCTTTTGACTTGGTTTAAAAGGGAAGACACTGTTTTAGGTTCTGAGGTCTTCTATGATTCAAATATTGAGAGTCCCTGGGTGGTACAAATGGTTAATTACTTGACTAATTCAATCAGAAAAGGAGCCCTGGTGGTTCAGTGGTTAACTGCTCAGTAATTAACCCAAAGGCTGGTGGTTCAAACCCAAAAGCTGCTCTGCTGGAGAAAGATGTGGCAGTCAGCTTCCATACAATTTACAGCCTCAGAAACCCTATGGGGAAGTTCTTCTCTATCATATAGATTTGTCATGAGTTAGAATTTACTGCACAATGAATTTTTGATTAATTCACCCAAAGATGCCTCAAACCTTTGAACTCTGCAAACCTGCAGCACAACTAAAGCACCAGGAGCACTCCAGAAAAGATCAGGCCAAGCATTACCCAGACCAATCACCACCAGCCGGAATTTCTAGAGATAGGGCTGGAATCCATATGTTTTCTTTTTAAACTCCCCAGGTGATTCCAGCAGTGCAGACACACTTGAGATTTGCTGCTCCGGAATTGGAGTCTTGAGCCATCCAAAAGCCAAATGCCGTCGAGTCAGATCCGACTCGGAGTCTTGAGCAGAGTCACAAAAAAGATGGGAAATTTCAGAGTTCACACTGAATAGATTGCCTATTCTTCTTGCTCTAGGACTTTCCATGGCTGCCCTGGCTTCTCTTCCTTTCTAAGCCTGGTTCTCTCACTTTTCCTTCTGTTTCAGGAACAATAAGTTACCACTACTGTTCCTTTTTGGTCAATGAGCTTAAAATAACAACAGCAAAACACACATACAACACAAATCCATTTATCTATCCTAATGAAATAATTACAATTTTAAGCTTTATAGTGAAAAAATATGGGTTAAAACTCAACTTTCGCGAAAGCAGCACTCAAGAAGTTAAACAACATACTGCATTAGGAAAATCTGCCAATTACTTCTTGAAGGTTCTAAAAGGAAAATATGTCACTTTGAATGGCTAAGGTTTAACCAACCCAAGCCATGGTCTTTTCATTCACCACATGTACATGGGAAAGCTGGACAAGAATGAAGGGAAACAAAAGTTAACACTTGTGACGGTGGCAAAGAGTAGAATATACTGTGAACTGCCACAAGAACCCCCCCCAAAAAACCAGTCTTATAAGAAAAATAATCATTATACATGAATGTACATTTCCACTCAGTAATGTTAAATAAAACAGAAAAAAGAAAAATAACCAGAATGTTCCTTAGAAGCCAGCATGGCAAAATATTGACTCACCTGCTTTGAATATGTCATCAGGAAAGACCAGTTGCTAGGAAATAACATCATTTGTGATAAAGTAGAGGGTCAATGAAAATGAAGAAATTGCTCCATGAGGTGGACTGATACAATAATCATAACAATAGTTTCAAGCATGCTGGAATATACTGGAATGGGCAGAGTAAAATAAGCAACTGAATCTTGAACATAATCTAACCATTTTGTTCTTAGCACACATTCCCAAGTATGAGTACATTGTTTCCCTCAAGGGGAAAAACAAGTGGCGATAATCTAAAAACTGTAAAAGAAAGACAAAAGGATCTGTCTTATGATGCAGAACTTACATGATGGCTTGACTACCTCTGGGACCAAAGTACCAACTAAAATATCACCACATTTGGGACATGAGCATTGTGACCACCTAAAGAAGAACTAACATTCCACAAATTCCTACGATTCATAAAACCTTATCCCCTTTTTCTATAAAATCTCCAGCTATTCTCCATTCTGAGGAGACAGACTTTGGCGGAATCTATGCCCTCTGTCTCCTCATATACCACTACATAATAAGACACCTTATTTCTTGTCTCCCCCATCTCAAAGATTCGCTGTTTACGGGAAGCAGCAGGAACTCTACTTAGGTTTGTGGTAACAAATTTCGCACCCAACATGTGGTCTCACTGTTTGGGACATGGTGTTCCTGCAGCTGGCCCAGCCTTTCAGTCAGTTCCATAGCAAATGGCTATTGCAGGAGACCTTTCATCTTCAAACTGTGCTGCCAAGAGCATCTGGGGCTGGCTGCAGCATCATAAGCGTGTAACATGCCATAAAAGAGGGGAGTACTCAAGTAAGACTCGAATGGGACCCCTGAGTCTACTATCCTCTCCCTAGGTGCCACAGGGCCAAGGTGGATAGGATTAGAGTCCCTTTGTTTCTGGGGCAACCAGCATTTTGGGTGACTGACCCTGGGAGAAGGATGGCAATAAGGGACTGTTGGTGACTCTAGACTCTCAGTCTGCGAGTGCAGCTAACGATAATCTAGGAGGCCGAGGCAGCCAAGAGCACCTCCATCAGTCTAAAGTGATTGTCTGGGAGGCTGAGATGACCAAGAGCATCACTGTGAAGTTCACGTAATTGGGAGGTTGAAGTAGCTGAGCATATGCCCATTCCTTGTGGTTTTCAGTGTTTGTGAGTCTGTTTGTCTTATACGTCTGGTCCAGACCTCCCTGTCTTGTCAAGTTGTCTCAGGCGTAGGCTTTACTTTTATTACATGCTCCCCTAAGACTTGATCTAATTTTATAATATTTCTGGTTTAAAATTTTTGAGACTAACTGGTTCTAACACCTGGAAGAGATCCTTCATGCCAAGATCGTCCTAAAGAAATGTTTTGCTGGGGGGCAGAGTCAAGATGGTAGACTAAGCACACATCTCCTTATATCCCTCTGGAAGCCAAGATCTGAATTGATAATCAAACGGAGCCTTCTGATCACGTAATCAGCCCCAGGACATGGCACAGGGCTGTTAATTTGGACTTCATACAATTGAGCAAAAAACCTCCTCTCTTTCACTGACTCCCACTCCTGGCTAGCCCTGGCTCTCATGGACTGAAGGTAAATGCACCATTTTGACTTTTTTTTCTCTGTCTCAGCCGGCAGGTAGAGCTGGGTCTTGCCTAGCAGCTAGACTCAGATGTGCTGCTGGCGGGATAGGCAGGCAAAATTCCCATATTTTGAGAGCCAGGCTTAGGACTCTGTTAATTTAGTCACTTTGAGCCTGTTTTTTTCTGATTCGACGGCACTTGGCTTGGCTTTTTGGCCACAGTGGGGTCTGTACGGATTCCCACTGCCAGTATGCGGGACACCATGTTGAGCACGGAGATTTTAGCGGGACTTCATTCTTAGCCTGGGAGCCAGCACCTGCAAACAGGACAGCACTTCTCTGACAGAAAAGCAGTAATTTTGACAGAGCTGGCTACAGTGGGGGTCTTGCAACAGAAGCAGAGGAATCATTAACTCTCAGCACCTTTAGCCCCTCTATCTGCTGCCTGTGTGGAGGGTGCCGTCTTGGATACGGTGGCCACAGCTGGACCTAATTCTTAGATTGGGAGCCAGAGCCTGCCCACAAGAAAGCGCTTTTCTACCACAAAAGCAGTACTCTACACAGTGTCGGCTAAGGCTGGGCCCTGTCAGCAGAAGCCAACAGGGCAGTAGCACTGCTGTATTCTGAACTAGTTTGTATCATCTGGGGTTGGATATAGAAGTGCTTACTTTCCCAGTTGGGAAGAGGGACCTCTACACCTGAAAACCTGACTGACTTGGGAAGTGGGCAGATACCTTTTGCTTGCTTGGCTAGAGAAACATCTGGAGTCCATCCTCACGGTGTCTCTTCCAGCCTCTACTTACTCACATGGGACCCAAAAAGCAACAGACACTTGTCTCACACAAGAAATCACACATGGCTTCAGAAGACTCCCAAACAAAGCAACCAAGGTGTTTTCCAGATGAAGAAACTTTTATGAATGCATCAGAAAGTGAATACAAAATGATTATATACGGAGCCCTTCTAGACCTTATGCAAAATGCAGCAGAACAAAAGGAGTCATTAAACAAACTGTTCGATCTGATGGAACACTAGTATGCTGAAACCCAACAGATCAAGAAGAAAAATCAAAGACATAGGAACTTCAATGCAAAGACAAGAAAACAGAATGCAACAAATGGAAAAAAGAATTTCTGACTTGGAAGACCGAGCTACTGACGCCAGCGTCTATGAGCAGAAATCAGAAAAAAGAAACAAGAAAAATGAAGAAGCACTAAGAAGCATGTGAGACTCTATTAAGAGGAACAACCTTCGATTAATTGGAGTCTCTGAACAGGGTGAGACATCTGAGAACACAGAGAGTATCGTTCCTGAGCTGCTGAAAGAAAACTTCCCCGAAATCATGAAGGAAGAGAATATAGACATCTCAGATGAATATCGTACACCACCCAATATAGATCTCAAAAGAAACACTCCAAGACATATTATAATTAAGCTTAACAAAATGAAACATAAGCATCAACTCTTAGAGGCAGTAAGACTCAAAGCCAAGCTAACATTCAGAGGGAAACCCTGTAGGCTCTTGTCAGATTTCTCAGCAGAAACCATGCTGGCACGGAGACAGTGGCATGACACATTCAAAGCCTTTAAGGAGAAGAACTTTCAACCAAGAATTATATATCCTGCAAAAATATCTTTCAAATATGGAAATGAAATTAAGACATTCCCAGATAAACAGAAACTCAGAGGCTTTGTAAAAGCCAAACGAAAACTACAAGAAATACTCAAAGAAGTTCTTGGTTCTGGCTTAGAAGAACGAGACCACTAACTTTATAGTTTAGAATGACACACTACTCAAAACTCTACTGAGTTAGAGAAGGCTCCAAACTCAATCACAGATTTAATACAGAAAAAGCAATCCAGTGATCATCATGAAAACTATGGTGCCATCATATTAAAAAGAGGGATGTGCTACAGTCGTTATAGTCCTTCCAGATGGAGAGGAAGATGACAAGACTGGTAGTAATTAAAATTAGGTTATATATAGTTTATTAAGGGGGGCAATAGGGGCAACTGTAAAGCACAACAAAAACTTATACTATTTCAAGAAATGTAACACAGGAGTATCAACAACTACAAAACCAGCTCTGAAAAAGGTGAAAAATAAACTCACAAAAATAATGTCCCAGAACAGACTAATAACAACAACAGAGGAAACATCAATACAAAAATAAACATATTACAATGGCAGCAGTGAACACATACCTATCAATAATTACATTGAATGTGAATGAACTGAATGTTCCAGTTAAGAGACATCGAGTGACATCTTGGATCAAAAGACATGATCCATCCATATGCTGTCTGCAAGAAACTCACTTGAGACCTAAAGATAGGAACAAACTGAAAATTAAAGGATGGAAGAATATATATCAAGCTAACAATGAACAAAGAACAACAGGGGTGGCAGTTCTAATCTCAGGAAAAATCAATTTTAATGTAAAAACCACCATCGTGGACAAAGATGGACACTATTTATTGCTGAAAGGTTCCGTACACAGGCAAGACTTAACTATATTGAATATTTATGCACCTAATATCAAAGCACTTAAGTACATCGAAGAAACATTGACTATACTGAAAAAAGAGACGACTCCACAATAACAGTGAGAGACTTTAACACTCCACTCTCAATACTGGACAGATCATCTAGTAAAAAAGCTCAGTAAAGATACAGAAGACCTCATTGACACAATTAACCAACTAAACCTCATTGATATATACAGAACTTTCCACCCATCAGCAGACAACTACACCTTCTTCTCCAGTGCACATGGAACATTCTCCAGAACTGACCGTGTGTTAGGACATAATGCAATTGTCAGCAAAATCCCTACCATTGAATTACTGCAAAGCATCTTCTCAGATCATAAAGACATAAAAGTTGAAATCAATAGCAGAAAAAACATAGATAGAAAGTGGAACTCTTGGAAACTGAACATCTTGTTCAAAAAAACATAGGTTATGGAAGAAATCAAGAATGAAATAAAGAAATTCATGGATTCCAATGAGAACAGAAACACTTCCTACCAGAACCTATGGGATACAGCCAAAGCAGTGCTCAGAGGTCTGTTTATTTCCATAAATGCACACATCTGGAAGGAAGAAAGAAACCAAATCAAGGAACTAACCCTACAGCTTGAACAAGTAGAGAGAGAACAACAGAGGAACCCCTCAGGTACGAGAAGAAACCAGATATAAAGATTAGAGCAGAGCTAAATGAATTAGAGAATAGAAAAACAACTGAAAAAATTGAAAAGACCAAAACCTGGTTTTTTGAAAAGATCAACAAAATCAACAAATCACTGGCTAAACTTACTAAAGAAAAGCAGGAAGGGAAACAAATAACCCAAATTAGAAATGAGTGGGGAGTTGTCACCACAGATCCAACAGAAATCAAAAATATCATAACAGAATACTATGAAAGACTGTACTCCAACAAATTTGAAAACCTAGAGGAAATGGACAAATTCCTGGACTCATACCACCTACCCAAATTGTCACAATGTGAAGCAGAACAACTTAATAAACCCATCACAAAGGGAGAGATTGAAAATGTCATCCAAACACTGCGAATGAAAAAAAGCCCGGGCCCAGATGGCTTCACGGCAGAATTCTACCAAGCATTTAGAGAAGAGTTATCTCCAACACTACTGAGACTATTTCACAGTATAGAAAAGGATGGAGTACTCTCAAACTCAATCTATGAAGCCAGTATAACCCTGATACCAAAGCCAGGGAAAGACCCAACAAAGAAGGAGAACTATAGACCGATATCACTCATGAACCTGGATGCAAAAATCTTCAACCAAATTCTTGCCAATATAATACAATAACATATCAAGAAGATAATCCATCATTGCCAGGAGCCAGCCCCAACACTTTTCAGGGTCCCGCATGGAGGGAGGGAAGGTGTCGACAAGAAATGAATAAAGAGAGACAGAAAAGACTTTTTTGGTTTAAGGCAGCCGGACCAAGTAAAAAGTCTGTGTGTTGAGAGCTGTCTGTCTTTATTTTTTATAGGTTAGGTGACGTAGTGTTCACGCTACTTTCTTCATCATATAAACTATTGGTTAACAAGAAACTGACCTAACATTATTGGCTAACAAGAAACTGACCCCTCTTGGTCTTCTACTTCTAACTAATTGTCAAGGCCTTTTTGGACAACGGTGTGAAGCAGGTGTTCATGGTGATAAATGCCAGTGAACACAATTAATGGTTTTATTCGTACCTCAAAGTGGAAGGTACAGAAGGGTAAACTTCTCAAGGCTTCATCATTTGGCTGTCTCCATTTGTTTCTCTAAGATTTTATTTCTCTTTTCCTGTATAGATAGTAAGTGTCTGCTATCCCCTAATCAAGCCCAGGTGCTTTAAGAAAGATGTTTCTTTAGTGTTATCAGTTCGCTATACCAGCTATAATGAACCTGAAAGTTTATTTGTTCCTTCTGCTGTAGGGAGTGAGATGCTTCTGTAGTTTTAATGGCTATGTGGAGAATTGTCCTTGGAAAGCCTTTCAAGGGTCACTTTGTAAACCTGTGTTTGTGGAGAAAAGGGAAGGGGAAACGCAATTAGGAGGAAGTCAGTGAGGCTGGGCAGGCCTCAGTGCTATTAGGCATGCTGTATTGAAATCCATTCCTCTGATCTCTTTTCCCCAGAAGTTCCTGGTCAGATTGTCCCAATATAATCCCATAAACCGAGGGGGTTGTGAAGCCCCTCTTAGAAGGCATCTTTCTTAATCCTTATGTCAGGAGAGGGGGGTATCTTTTTAGGAGAATTTAATTAGGAAGCAAAATATTATCAGGGGTAATAGGCTAAAAAACATGTCACGGGGGAGATGCTTCAGCCTGTCATTTACAGAAGTCTGTGACTCTGTCTACAAGGGCCTTTCCAGATGGTGGGCCGTCACACATCATGACCAAGTGGGATTCATACTATGGATGCAAGGCTAGTTCAACATCGGAAAAACAATTAATGTGATTAACCACATAAATAACACAAAAGACAAGAATCACCTCATTTTGTCCATTGATGCAGAAAAGGCATTTGATAAAGTCCAACACCCATTTGTGCTAAAAATTCTTAGCAAAAAGGCATAGATGGCTAATTCCTCAATGCAATAAGGGCCATCTATACAAGGCCAATTGCCCAATTCATACTGAATGGAGAGAGAATGAAAGACTTTCCCTTGAGAACAGGAACTAGACAAGAATGCTCTCTCTCACCTCTCCTATTCAACACTGTACTAGAAGTTGTAGCCAAAGCAATTAGACAAGACCAAGAAATAAAGGGCATCTCCATCGGCAAAGAAGTCAAAATCTCCCTGTTTGCAGATGATATGATTGTACATGCAGAGAATCCGAAAGAATCTATACTTCTATCTAAACTGATAGAAGAGTTCAGTAAAGTCTCAGGATACAAGATAAACATAAGTAAATCAGTAGGATTCCTTTCTACCAACAACGAGACTGTTAATGAAGAAATCATCAAATCAACTCCATTTATTATGGCCCCTAAGAAGATAAAGTACCTAGGAGTTAATCTAACCAGAGAAATAACAGACCTTTACAAAGAGAACTACAAGTCCTTACTACAAGAAACTAAGAGAGACTTAGATAAATGGAAAAATCTACCCTGCTCATGGGTAGGAAGACTTAACATTGTGAAAATGTCTATTTCACCCAAAGCAATCTACTTATATAATGCAATCTCAATACAGGTTCCAGTGTCTTTTTTTAATGAGATGGAGAAACAAATCACCAATTTTGTTTGGAAAGGGAAAAAAAACCCGGATAAGTAAAGTACTACTAAAGAAGAACACACTGGGAGGCCTCTCATTACCTGACCTTAGAACATACTACACTGCCACAGTGGTCAAAACAACCTGGTACTGGTATAAGAACACACAGATCGATCAATGGAACAGAATTGAGACCCCAGAGATGACACCATCTGCCTATGAACAGTTGATATTCGACAAAGGCCCTAAGACATTAAACTGGGGGAAAAACAGTCTCTTCAACAAATGGTGCTGGCAAAATTGGATATCCATCTGCAAGAAACTGAAACAAGATCCATATCTTAACCTTATACAAAAACCAACTCCAACTGGATAAATGACCTAAGTGTCAAACCTAAAACAATAAAGCTCATCCAAGAAATGGTAGGAACAACAATGGAAGTTTTAATACACAATGAGGACAGACTCCAAAATCTGTCAAACACACCACAATCATCAGAAGAAAAAATAGATAAATGGGAACTATTAAGAATCAAACACTTTTGATCATCCAAAGACTTTATTAATAGAATTAAAAGAACACCAACAGAATGGGAAAAAATATTTGGCAACTCTATGTCAGACCAATGCCTGATCTCCATAATCTATAAGATACTACAAAATATCAATAAGAAAATAAATCATCCCATTAAGCGATAGGCAAAGGAGATGGACAGGCATTTCAGTAAAGAGGAGATCCAGGCAGCCAAAAAACACATGCGGACATGTTCACAATCTTTAGTTGTTAAAGAAATTCAAATCAAGATGACAAAGAGATACCATCTCACCCCAACAAGATTGGTCATGATCCAAAAAGCACCAAACAACAAATGCTGGAGAGGCTGTGGAGAAAGTGGAACCCTGCTATGCTGTTGGTGGGGTTGCAAAATGGTCCAGCCTCTTTGGAAAACAATCTGGCGCTTACTTAAAAGAATAGATATTGATACACCATTTGACCCAGTAATTTCACTACTTGGAATATATCCTACAGAATCGAGGTCTTTCACACCAACGGACACATGCACAAGAATGTTTATCGCAGCACAGTCCACGATAGCAAAAAGATGGAATCAACCCAGATGCCCAAGAACACAAGAATGGATAGGTAAACTATGGTATATATATTCAATGGAACACTACGCAATGATAAAGAATAACAATGATTCCAGGACACATTTCATGACCTGGTTTCAACTGGAAGACATATGTTGAGTGAAAGTAGTCAGCAACAAAAGGACAAATATTGTATGAGACCTCTACGATAAGATCTCAAAAACAGACTTGTGTATAGAAGAAAAGATTCTTTGATAGCTCCAAAGGAAGTGAGGGAGGGAGGGTAAGGGGTGGAGGGTTTAGATTAGATAGCTGCTAGAAATCTGGTTGGGTGAAATCGGTGATAGCACACATTAGAAACAAGAGCAATATTAACTGGAATTCAGCATAACTTGAATACTTCTTCCATCTTAACCCAATATTACAAGGATAGAGTAGCTGGGGCAGAGGACCATGCTCTTAGGTGAAATCGAGGCTAATTGGCACAACTAGCGTTTTACTAAGAGGGCTTTCTGCATGCCACATTGGTGAGTGGCATCTGGGGTCTTAAAAGCTGCCAAGCTGCCATCCGAGGGCACAGCAAATGGTCTCAACTCAGCAGGAACAGATGCTCACTGGGGACGAAAATGACACAGGGTAAAGACAACCCAGAAGATAGAGACACCCACATCAGTGGGCACCTACATCGACTTGGGACCGGAAGAACTGGATGGTGCCCGGCTACCACCAGTGATAGTCGCAGTGGAGCTCACTAAGCTGAGTCTCACTGGCAACACAAGAATAAAAAGGGATGCACCTTGAGGTCTCCTCTAAAAGACCTCAATTGATGGTCCAGTGGTTTTGGTGTTCCCCTGGGAGCATGGCCCCTGGCCTGAGGCTAATCTTGCCCATAAATCATAACGAAGCTTCATTCTTCAAACACGAATGGATTGGACTTGGCGATCCAGAGTGACTATATACTGGGTGTACTTTATGGTTCTATGCATCTATAGGATGTCATCCTGCTGACCTCTGGCTGGAGGAAGGAGAGTGGGTGGAGAGGAGGGGAAAGGAGACTGTTGGGAGAATGAGACATGTATGGAGCAGAGAGGAATAGTGTGCTGTCACCGGACAGGGAGAGCAGTGGAAGCTGCAGATAAGTGGGCATGTAAATTTATATGGGAATGTACATTTTCACTCAGTCATATTAAAGAAATTAAAAAAAAAAGAAATGTTTTGCTGAATCAGGGTGGGGTGATTGAGCGAATTGAGATTGATCAGCAAATAGAATTTCAAGTAGAGTGGGAAATAAACTATTACTGGGTGTTTTAGTCAGCTAGGCTGCTCTAACAGAAATACCACAGAGTGGATTGCTTTAACAAAGAAAGATTTATTCTTACACAGTCCGGTAGGTTGCAAGTCCATATTCAGGGTGTCCACTCCAAGGATCTTGTCGGCTCTGGAGGAGAGTGTGGTATTGCATCAGTCTTTATCCAGGGAGCATCCTCACGCAAGAACCTCTGGTCGGAAGAACGTGCTCTGCTCCCGGTGCTGCTTGCTTGATGGTAGCGAGGTTCTCAAATTGTCCTTTGTTTCTTTTTCCTTTTATTCCTTGCAAGCTAAAAGCATTAAGGGTGGGGCAAGCCATACTCCAGGGAAACTCCCCCCACAGCAGGAATTCACAGCCCCACCCTAATCCTTTAACATACAGGTTAGCAAAACCACACAATGGAGGACAGTCCCAAGATACTGGGAACCATATCCCAGCCACGTGGCTGCACACATTTTTGGGGGGACACAATTCCAACCATGACATCCCACCCTTTGACAACCCAAAAATCACATCACAAAACATTTAACACATTCATCTCACCATAGCAAAGTTATGTCCATTCATATAACAGAAGTCTTAAATCAGTTACAAAAACTCTTCTACGTCTGTGAAACTCACAACGCATTAACAGGCAACAGGCAAGTCAACAAAACACATTACATTAGCCCTCGAAGCTTTGGAAATACTCTTACGTTTTCTGAGACATTCTACACAACAGCAATGCTCTCCAGACTCTAGGTATCGGCCACACTCTCAGGTTTCTGAGTGGAGACCTCCAGCCCCGTGCTACAACTCTGCCTTCAAGGCCCATTTGGACAGAAACTCTGTCCCATCAGCTTTAGGAGCACCCTAAGCCGAACTGAGTGGCAATTCCACCCTTAGGAACACAGCACGCCATGGTTCCACCCTTTCAAACCCCTGAGGTCATGGCCATACCTCTTGAGACTGAGGCAGCTCAGCTTCTCACGTTATTTGTCTCTTCAGCTTCAGCTTCTTATGGCCGCATGGCCCGGGCCTCAGGCCCACATCTGCCCTGTCGGGCAAGTGTTCCAAAGCTCTGTAGCTCCACTGGTTTAAGTGCCCAGAGGCACCCCACTCTTGCTGGAAAGCATCCTGCCCAAAGGCACTCAACTCTCTCACTCCGTGGGTCAGCAAGGCCAGCACCACCGATTCAAGTGCCCAGAGACACCCCGTTCCGCGAGGAAAACTGTGCAGGCACTGACGTCTCTCACTCCACGAGTCTGCTCCAGCGCTGCCTCTGGTTCTGCTGCTGCCGCTGCCGCTGCTGCCGGTCCTCTGTTGTTTCTCACCATCTGCGCCTTCTTCGTTCCTTCTGAATCTTCTATCCATTCACAGTTTCAAAGTGGCTTCCACATTTTAGCTATTTCCTAGAGCAGCACCCCACTCCCACGGTACCAATTCTGTTTTAGTCAGCTAGGCTGCTGTAACAGAAATACCACAGAGTGGATGGCTTTAACAAAGAAAGATTTATTCTTACACAGTCCGGTAGGTTGCAAGTCCATATTCAGGGTGTCCGCTCCAGGGAAAGACTTTCCCCCTGTCAGCTCTGGAAGAAAGTCTGGTATTGCATCAGTCTTTGTCCAGGGAGCATTCTCAGGCAAGAACCTCTGGTTGGAAGAACGTGCTCTGCTCCCGGTGCTGCTTGCTTGATGGTAGCGAGGTTCTCAAATTGTCCTTTGTTTCTTTTTCCTTTTATTCCTTGCAAGCTAAAAGCATTAAGGGTGGGGCAAGCCATACTCCAGGGAAACTCCCCCTACAGCAGGAATTTACAGCCCCACCCTAACCTTTAACATACAGGTTAGTAAAACCACACAATGGAGGACAGTCCCAAGATACTGGGAACCATATCCCAGCCACGTGGCTGCACACATATTTGGGGGAACACAATTCCAACCAGGACACTGGGCTAAAAAGCAAACCCTAGTGGCATAGTGGTTGAATGCTACAACTGCTCACCAAAAGGTTAGCAGTTTGAATGTACCAGGTGCTCTTTGGAAACTCAATAGGGGTAGTTCTACTCTGCCCATAGAGTTGCTATGAGTTAGAATCAACTGGACATCAGTTGGTTTGGATCGAAAAGACTTGCAGCCCTTTGTTGAAGGTCCCAGACAAGAAAAACAATAGTTTTGTCTTAAAGCAAAAGTAGTAGCTCCAGAACCAAAAAAGATAAAGAAATTATCTTTTGCCCTTCAAAATTCCTAGGTCAACTAAAACATAGGTGTCTTCCATGATTTAAGAAAATGAGGGCAGGGCAGAATTGGACTGTTCCCAGCTTCCAACATCATATAGCTCCAGGGAAGCTTTTGAAAGGCCATTTCCTACAAGGTGGAGACATTTTTAAAACAAAAGATAAGAAGAATTGCTACTTCACTATAACTAGAAGAAATTGGGTAAATCCCAATCTTAAAAGAACTATAATAAGTTTTCTGTACTTTAGGGGAACTTTGAGACACATCTGAAATAGCCTGCGGCAGAGGAGGTAAATATGCCAACCCTGGCCAGAAATTTAACACTATATCCATATTAATTAACTGGTCAGTTAAGAGAGATTTTGTAATTACCAAACCCAGTCTATAGAACTTTTGTGGGTCAAAATAGATTGGGAAGAATATGAGACATAGTAAAAGCTGGATAAAGACTTGAAATGTTCAGAAAAGCTTTATTTCAATTACAGGCTTACAATAATTTCCAAGAACTTTTAGGTAACTTACTGATATTATATTGAGTTAACAGCAATTTGTCATAATTTAAGTCAATATACTTTACTTTTGATACAAGAGAAAAAATATATCAATTATATATATTGGTTAACAAGTGAGTTCATTTTTGCTATTTAACGGGATACACTATAAGAATTTTATTGCAAAAATTTAATTTGACATGGTCAAAGTTTTCTTTGTTTTACTGAAATTTAATGGTTTGTTCATAAGATTTTTATGAGCTTTCATGTTAGATAGCATATAAAACAAAAATGGAGCTTTCACATGTTAAAATAACAAAATTATTTTTGATTTTTCAGTTAAATGGTTAGTATATTCCTTGTGTAATCTCTTTTTTTTTAATTTTATTTAACATAACTGAGTGAAAATGTACATTCATGTATAAACTTACATGCCCACCTATGTTCAGCTTCCCTGCTCTCCCTGTCCGGTGACTGCACACTATTCCTCTCTGCTCCATACATGTCTCATCCTCCCAACAGCCGCCTTTCCCCTCCTCTCCATCCACTCCCTTTCCTCCAGCCAGAGGTCAGCACGATGATATCCTATAGATGTATAGAACTATAAAGTGCTTCCAATATATGGTCACTCTGCATTGCCAAGTCCAATCGATTCCTGTCCAAAGAGTGGACCTTTGTTATAATTTATGGGAAAGGGCAGCATCAGGGCCAGGGGCCATGCTCTCAGAGGAACCCTAAAACCACCATACCATCAACTGAGGTCTTTTAGTGGAGATCTCACGGTGCACCCCTTTTTATTCTTGTGTTGCCAGTGAGACTCCTCTCTGTGAGCTCCATCGTTGCTATCACTGGTGGTGGCCGGGCACCATCCGGTTCTTCCGGTCCCAAGTCGATATAGGCACCCACTCTTGCGGGTCTCTCTGTCTTCTCGGTTGTCTTTACCACATGTCATTTTGGTCCTCGGTGAGCATCCGTTCCTGCTGAGTTGGGACCATTTGCTGTGTCCTCGGATGGCAGCTTGGCAGCTTTTAAGACCCCAGATGCCACTCACCAATGTGGGGTGCAGAGAGCTCTCTTAGCAAAACGCTAGTTGTGCCAATTGGCCTGGAATTCGCCTAAGAGCATGGTCCCCTGCCCCCTGCCCCAGCTACTCTATCCTTGCAGTATTGAGTTAAGATGGAAGGAGTACTCAAGTTATGCTGAAGTCCACTTAATGTTGTTCCTGTTTCTAATGTGTGCTATCACCACTTTTTCTCAACTAGATTTCTAGTAACTATCTAAACTAAACCCTCCCCCCCTCACTCTTCCTCCCTTGCAGCTGTCAAAGAGTCTTTTCTTCTATACACAAGTCTGTTTTTGAGATCTTATCGTAGAGGTCTCATACACTATTTGTCCCTTTGTCGCTGACTACTTTCACTCAACATAATGTCTTCCAGTTGAATCCCGGTTAGGAGATGTTTCCTGGAATCATCGTTATTCTTTATCATTGCGTAGTGCTCCATTGAGTATATGTACCATAGTTTACCTATCCATTCTTCTATTGTTGGGCATCTGAGTTGATTCCATATTTTTGCTATCGTGGACTGTGTTGCGGTAAACATTCTGGTGCATGTGTCCGTTGGTGTGAAAGGCCTTGACTGTAGGATATATTCCAAGTAGTGGAATGACTGACTGGGTCAAATGGTATATCGATATCCATTTTTTTAAGGAAGCGCCAGACTGCCTTCCAAAGAGGCTGGACCATTTTGCAACCCCACCAACAGTGTAGGAGGGTTCCACTTTCTCCACAGCCTCTCCAGCATTTGTTGTTTTGTGTTTTCTGGATCATGGCCAATCTTGTTGGGGTGAGATGCTATCTCATTGTCATCTTGATTTGAATTTCTTTAATAACTAAAGATTGTGAACATGTCCGCATGTGTTTTTTGGCTGCCTGGATCTCCTCTTTAGTCAAGTGTCTGTCCATCTCCTTTGCCCATCACTTAATTGGATGGTTTATCTTCTTCTTATTGATATTTTGTAGTATCTTATAGATTATGGAGATCAGGCGTCGGTCTGACATAGAGTTGCCTAATATTTTTTCCCATTCTGTAGGTGTTCTTTTAATTCTGTTAATAAAGTCTTTGGATGATCAAAAGTGTTTGATTCTTAATAGATCCCATTTATCTATTTTCTCTTCTGTTGATTGAGGTTTCTTTGACAGATTTTGGAGTCTGTCCTCATTGTTTGTTAAAACTTCCATTGTTGTTCCTACCTTTTCTTGGATGAGCTTTATTGTTTTAGGTTTGATATTTAGGGCTTTTATCCTGTTGGAGTTGGTTTTTGTATAAGGTATAAGATATGGATCTTGATTCAGTTTATTGCAGATGGATAACCAATTTTGCCAGCACCATTTGTTGAAGAGACTGTTTTTACCCCAGTTTAATGTCTTAGGGCCTTTGTCGAATATCAACTGTTCATAGGCAGATGGTGTCATCTCTGGGGTCTCAATTCTGTTCCATTGATCCCTCTGTCTGTTCTTATACCAGTACCAGGCTGTTTTGACCACTGTGGCAGTGTAGTATGTTCTAAGGTCAGGTAATGAGAGGCCTCCCAGTGTGTTCTTCTTCTTTAGTAGTACCTTACTTATCCAGGGCTTTTTCCCTATCCAAACAAAATTGGTGATTTGTTTCTCCATCTCATTAAAAAATGATGCTGGAACTTATATTGGGATTGCATTGTATAAATAAATTGCTTTGCGTAAAATAGACATTTTCACAATGTTAAGTCTCCCTATCCATGAGCCGGGTAGATTTTTCCATTTATCTAAGTCTCTCTTAGTTTCTTGTAGTAAGGGCTTGTAGTTCTCTTTGTAAAGGTCTGTTGTTTCTCTGGTTAGATTAATTCCTAGGTACTTTGTCTTCTTAGGAGCTATCATAAATGGTATTCATTTGATAATTTCCTCCGTAACAGTCTCGTTGTTGGTATAAAGGAATCCTACTGATTTACTTATGTTTATCTTGTATCCTGAGACTTTGCTGAATTCTTCTATCAGTTTGAGTAGCTTACTTATAGATTCCTTGGGGTTCTCTGCATATACAATCATATCATCTGCGAACAGGGAGATTTTATCTTCCTCTTTGCCGATACAGATGCCCTTTATTTCTTGGTCTTGTCTAATTGCTCTGGTTAGAACTTCTAGCACAATGTTGAATAGGAGAGGTCACAGTGGGCATCCTTGTCTAGTTCCTGATCTCAAGGGAAAGTCTTTCAGTCTCTCTCCATTCAGGATGATGTGGGCAATTTGCTTTGTACAAATGGCCCTTATTGTGTTGAGGAATTTGCCGTCTATGCCCATTTTGCTAAGAGTTTTTAGCATGAATGGGTGTTGGACTTTATCAAATGCCTTTTCTGCATCAGTGGACAAAATCAGGTGATCCTTGTCTTTTGTGTTATTTATGTGGTTAATCACATTAATTGTTTTCCTGATGTTGACCCAGCCTTGCATCCCTGGTATAAATCCCACTTGGTCATGATGGATTAGTTTCTTGATATGTTGTTGTATTCTGTTGGCAAGAATTTTATTGAAGATTTTTGCATCTAGGTTCATGAGTGATATCGGTCTGTAGTTCTCTGTCTTTATTGGGTCTTTCACTGGCTTAGGTATCAGGGTTATGCTGGCTTCAAAGAATGAGTTTGGGAGTACTCCATCCCTTTCTATACTGTGAAATAGTTTCAATAGTATTGGAGATAACTCTTCTCTAAATGCTTCATAGAATTCTGCCATGAAGCCATCTGGGCCTGGACTTTTTTTGGTTGGCAGTGTTTTGATAACCTTTTCAATCTCTTCCTTTGTGATGGGTTTATTAAGTTGTTCTGCTTCACGTTGTGATAATTTGGGTAGGTAGTATGAGTCAAGGAATTTGTCCATTTCCCCTAGGTTTTCAAATTGTTAGAGTACAGTCTTTCATAGTATTCTGTTATGATATTTTTGATTTCTGTTGCTTCTCTGGTGACAACTCCCCTCTCATTTCTATTTTGGTTTATTTGTTTCCTTTCCTGCTTTTCTTTAGTAAGTTTAGCCAGTGGTTTATCAATTTTGTTGATCTTTTCAAAAAACCAGCTTTTGGTCTTTTCAATTTTTTCAATTGTTTTTCTATTCTCTAATGCATTTAGCTCTGCTCTAATCTTTATGATCCCCTTTCTTCTGATGCCCGAGGCGTTCCTCTGTTGTTCTCTTTCTACTTGTTCATTAAGATATTTTTTAAAAATAACTTCAGTATTGTTTTCTGTTAACCTATAATAAACTCCTGACAACTCTGAAACTTCATGCAAAGCCACAAATGTCTTTTTATAAAGAAATAGTTCTAAAAACTTTCATGTAATAAATTACATCGAGTGGGTTACAATCAGGAGAAATGCCTCATTCTCTTGGGTTAAAATTTATGGGAGTTATTTCCTCTTATGTTTTTGCCTAATATTATACAACAAATGCACGATAATATGTTATACTTTTTATTATTGTTTCTTAATCACTAACTTGCTTGTAATTTTATTTCTGTTAATCTAGCATCATCAACTCTAATGCTTTTCCTGGGAAACTCAAATTACCTATGAATTTATTTTTATACTAGTCAGGTAGTTAGAGATTTGATAATCTTGGTATATATATAATCTTAGTATATACTGACTGTAAGGTATTGTGCCTCATGATTACTATGTATGATGTCTGACGTTCTTTAAAAATATCCCACTGCCATCGAGTCAGGTCTGACTCACAGCAACACTAGAATTTACAAATGTTGTTGTCTAAAGTTTTTGTTTTTCTTAACAGATTTTATTTATTTGGCCTTTATGTTTTGCTTTTAATTAAATTATATCAGGTCTTTTCCCAACTAGAAGTATTTTTATAAATAATTCATGAACATACTACATTTTGTCATCTACAGACAAGTTTTTACTTGGCTGATTTTCTGAAAATGTTTGATCAGAATATCTCAACAAAGAAGATAGACTACACTAGACTTGTGAAAGGGACTATGAGTCAAGACTTCCAAAACTCTAATGCTAAAACTGATAGTCTTACAGACTGTGGCTGAACTGATCACCTCGAACAGAAAATAACTACATAAGACTGAATAAACAAAAGGATACTATCAGTTTTGTATGGGACTATTGCTGATGTCTTAAGGTCCTTTCTTCTAAATTATTTACCTAATGAGTTTAGGTATTGTAACTCACAAATTAGAAATTCCTATCAGTAAAGTTAACCAAGTTATAAATATTGTAACCAGAGAAGTGTCTGAAGTTTGAGTTATGAATTTACAAAATAGAATTAGTTTTCCAATTCTATCAAAAATAGTTTATGTCTTAATAAATAAAAACCGCTGTATTTATATTAATACACAAACTGAGGTTTTGCAGAACGTAGTTGCTGCTGAGACCTGTAAAAAAGAAATTATTGATACTACTTATGAACAGACAAACTTTATGTGCTCCTTACGAATATATTTTTGTGTTGTAGATCCAATTATAATAATTTTGATGATCCCTTTTCAATGGACAGTAAATTTACATGGACAATCACTTGTTTAGATTCCTGGTGAATGCGTAAAGAATTCACTTTGTCAACTTTAAGATTACTTTTAGCTATTCATAGTAATAATCTTAGTAAATACTGGAAAGGTATTGTTAAATTGTTAAATCGTAAAACAAGAGTCATAGACAATCTCATTGGTCTAACACTCGATGGGTTAGTTACTTCTAAGAGCTTTATTTCCTACTTATGGTACAGTTAAATTGGCGAAGTCTTTAAGAAATTTATTAGTCACTCTGGGACAAATAACAGAGGAGGTTGCTAGTGGGAAAGAACCACAACAGTAATCGCTGACCTCATCAACCAAACTGACATAACACAATAACCTTTTCATTAGTCCATGAAGATAGTCTGTGCTGTAAAAACTGACAAGTTACTTGAATATACACCTAAAAAGCAAAAGAAGGCCTTGGGCTAAATTGTTCACGTACATTGAGTCTGTTCACTTAAGTAATGAGGTGACGAAAGCATTGCTCTTGCTTAATAACCTGGTGAAGAACCAGATGGTATCCTGTGGAAAACCAGAACTGTCACTTTAAAGAGGCTGCAATGGCCACCACCCATGAGCATGACTATGTCCAGATATTAATCATCTGCATATAATCTCCAATCTCCTTAAAGGAAGAAATGATGTAGAAAATAATGTTGGAGTCATTATTCCTTGTTCTTGATCATACAGAATGCAACCTGTGTGGAGCTGGACTCACAAGGACACATCAACTGGGCCATGAGGTATAAACACAATAGCTAAGATGATCTTGAAAACTATCTTTTAGGGAAGCTTTCATATAAGCCATTGAAACAGAACACAAAAGAGTCTCTACTCTTAACTTTTTCTATTAATAATTAATTAACAGAAAATTTGGACCAATGAAGATCCTCCTGACTGTCATTACCGAAACCTGTACCAATGGTTCAGAAAGAGGTTCCCAACAGCTAAGTAAGCCCCAGCTTTTATTCATTGTTATTTTCCATACACCACGATACATAACTGTTGTTGTCTTTGTGTGACTCTATTTACTATACTGGTTGTCAATTTTTAGGTTTGTGTGTTTTTCTGTGTCCTGCCTGCTGGCCTTCACCATATCCTCTGCTCCAAGAGCCAGAATATTTCTCTTCTCTCTTGCATAGCAAGGACAAACTCACCCAAACTGTAAAAACCGGATTTATGAGTCAGCCCAGAACTATGAGTACTTGTTTTCCCGACATCTTCTTACATGAGTAAGATCGCCCAAAGACTCTTAACCCTACTAATGACCTTGATGTTGGTATTCTGTTTCTCATACTTGAATGATCTACTTAAACAGCTTAGATGGCTCAGATAATCAGTTATTCTCTTAATTAACTTGGGCTTTCAACATAGCCATTTCTTACCATCCAACAATTTTCTACTAGTTCCTGTTCTGCATTGTCATAGGATATCTACTGGCCAAACAAGGAGAGGTTTGTGTAGTAGCTAACACCTCCTATTACACTTACATTAACTCTTCATGTGAGGTAGAAATCAATGCGCAAAAAATATACATAATAAAACTAAGTGGCTACACAAATTAAATCAAGAACCAGATCCAACTGCTATCTAAGACACTTTAAACAAATGCTGCTCTTTAGCCTGGTTGTTTGCTTTCTTAGGATCTTTAGTAACCCTTATACTCCTGATTTTTAGCCAATAGTTTCCCTATGCTCACCACCTCATCTATAAAGACATGGTAAATTTACACTCTGCCTTTCCTATGGCCCACCATCTTTGATAGTCTCTCTCAAAACAATGTCCCCATCCAGTAGGAAGTAGTCAGAATAACACAGTGTCCCATTTCCCAAGATTGAGAAACCCACAACAAAAGGGGGCATTGGAACAGGCAGAGTAAAGTAAGTGACTGCATCTTGAACATAACCTGCATCATTTTGTTTCTCAGCATGTATTCCCCAAAAGGAGTCCATTGTTTCCCTTAGTTTCTCTCAACTTAAGGACTAATCTAAGCTCTCTTTAGGACTGTAGAAAAGCACATGGTAATTGAAAACCACAAAAGAAAAACAAAGGAATCTGCCTGTGACCAGAGACTTATACGATGGCAAGACCACCTCCAGGCCCAAAATACCAATTTCGATATCAACACATCTGGGACATGACTACTGTGACCATCCAAAGAGGAACTAACATTCCACAGATTTCTAGGAGTCATAAAACCATATCTCATTTTTTCCTGTAAAACCGCCAGCTAGTCTCCAATTCAAAGAGACAGATTTTGGAAGACTCTCTCCTTTCTGTCTCCCTGTGTATCAGTAGATAATAAATCATCTTGCTTCTCCTCTCACCCGTCTCAAAGATTGGCTGTTTACAGTAGGTGGTACGAACTCCACTTACATCTGCAGTAACAATATCAATGATTATTAAAATGGTACAGGATCAGGAAACATTGTTTTGTTATACCTGGGGTCACCATGAGTCAGAGATGACCCAAGAGCAACTAATAACAACTGAAAAATCTAACCATAGCCTAAACCTCTAAACGCTTAGAACATTTAGTCCAAACAACCCCTCTCGAATCTCCGTTTTGACTAGTTCTTACTCTTCCCTGTATGTTCCAGCAACAAAAAATATATACTGGACTCCACACGCCCACAAACACACATACTCACACACATTTTTGATCACGTAAGTGTCTATGCCTGAAATATTTGTCCATCTTTTAGTGCATGACTCACATTCAAGATTTAGCTAAGGTTAGGAAAAATTCCTTGGGAAATACCATTAGCAAATACCATACATGATGAAACAGAACATCTGAAGAGCCTCATGTCTAAAAAGAAATTGAATTCTTAATTAAAATCTTCCCTCTATTGAAAGACCCAGGCCCAGATGTCTTTCCTGGTGAATTCTATCAAACATTTAAGGAATAAATATCAATACTATACAAGCTCTGGCTGCACCTGACAGACCATTCACAATACCTACAGACCCTCTGTATGTGGGCCCCAAATTAAGGTACTTGGCATGACTGAGATGGACAGCCCAGATCTAAACTAAACTCCATTTTTAATTAAACTGCAGGTTGGTTGAAAAGTCCCTGTTCTTGTCATCCTGAAAAGACAATTTAGTTTCTTGTAAAAGGTTAACTGCTTGTAACACAAAAAAGAGCAAGGGTCAATACTTTAGCTTGTACAAGGAATTGTTTATTATGCTTGGCAAGAATGTTTGCACAGCTTGATCCAGGAGGAAGTCATAGTCAACATGCTGTAGGAAATTAGAAAAAAGAATTGATAATATTAAGAAACTCTGTGACTTAAAAATCCCCTGTAACTTTTCTCCATGTACCTACTACGCACCTGAAAGCACATGTCCTTGGTTTACCTCCTAAGAAACTCACTGTCCTCTTGTCTTCCGGAACTGTAATGCACACTGCTTTAGGTGCTGTGATGTGTCCCAATTCACAAATCTCTCTCTTTTACAATAAATTTCTTCACCTTCATTTATAATATAGTGTAAAACTGCTGCTTAGATACAATACCCTTTTGTTCAAATTTAAGACAGGCAAGGGACTACCAGATTGCTACCTGAAAAGAGTCTGCAGACTACAGGGCATGAAGAGCACTCAGGAGTCGCTTGGTGGTTTCCCTGAGTTACATAGACAGAGATAGGGGATGCGCAAGAAAGTTAGACTTCACAAAGCAGGGTACCACAGAGAAGACAGCAGCATAGAGACAACTACCAAATTCTGGAGACTTGAGGTGAGTGCTGAAAATCCTGAGTGTGTAAAGAAACTGATGTCAGGGAAAAGTCATGAGAATGGATCAAGTGGAACAATTGTCAGCCTCACAGAGGGCCAGAAATAGTCCATGTCCCATAAGCCAGAGTAGAAAGACTCCAACACGTGGAGCATTGAGTAGAGTATTCAGAAGGATATGGCTTCAGGAGTGGGGTCAAATTAACCCTAGACTAAAAACAAACTACAAATAATTTTAAAGAAACTTATGCATTCTAAAATAAAGCCCCCAAATAATTACAGGAATATCCTCCTCCAAAAACGAATCCTGTAGCCAGTAACATGACATTCACCCAGAAAATATGAGTCATGATTAGGAGAAAACCAGTTAATAGAAAGAGACCCAGAAATGGCACCAATATTAAATTATTAAACAAGAATGCTGAAACAGCTCTTAGAAATGTACTTGGTCAGGGAAATATAACTAAAAACAATCTACTCTCAATCCTGAAAATCTCTGCACAAAAGTAGAAGAGAACATTTTATTATTGAATAAGCATTAAACCAGAATGTGATACATCATAAGCAATCTGCTAAAGAGACCGGAAAAGCAGAAAATAATCTGATCCTTTATATAGTTAAGTGGATACAACCCATTACATTCATGTTTTCAAGATAAAACTGCTAATTTTCAAGTATCAGAACCCTGGTGGCACAAGTGGTTAAGAATTCAGCTGCAGTTTGAATTCACCAGCTGGTGCTCATTGGAAACGCTATGGGGCAGGTCTACTGTGTCTTGTACGGTCACTATGAGTTGGAATGGACGAAACAGTTGAATTGTTCTTTTGATTTTTATGGTAGGACACTTGAAACTATGCTATTTTCCCTCCAGGAAACTGGAAGGTAGGTAAGTAAGCTTTCTTGATACTTAAATTTCAAAAGAAATGGCTTCCAGATTCTCCAGGAAACATTTTGATTTACATACTCTTCAAAGAGAAGGAAAGAGAGTTTACAATTACAAGCTATCTAAAGCGAATTCTCAAAGAAAGGGGAAGGGAGCTTCTTTCCTTATTTTGAATACAGAGAATTAAAACCTGTTGTTTTCAATTTGTATTTGTCTTTACCACTGCAAATGCTTAAGAAAGCGTATGTATAAAAAGAGATCTAAACAAACAAAAGAGATGTGAAACATGTAGAAAAGATACAAACAGAATTTCAATAAATGCAAAATAAAATGTCTGAGATTAAAAATACACTGGATGGTTCCCCTGGGAGCATGGCCCCTGGCCCTGATGCTGCCCTTGCTGGTAAATCATAACAAAGGTCCGCTCTTTGAACACAAATGGATTGAACTTGGCGATGCAGAGTGACCATATATTGCATGCACTTTACGGTTCTATGCATCTATAGGATATCATTCTGCTGACCTCTGGCTGGAGGAAGGGGAATGGGTAGAGAGGAGGGGAAAGGAGACTGTGGGGAGGATGAGACATGTATGGAGCAGAGAGGAATAGTGTGCTGTCACCGGGCAGGGAGAGCAGCGGAAGCTGCAGATAGGTGGGCATGTAAATTTATACAGGAATGTACATTTTCACTCAGTCATATTAAATAAAAAAATAAAAACAAATACACTGGATGGGATTAACAGCATCTGAGATATGGCAGAGGAAAAGATTAATAAAACAAACTGTCCAAAAATGAAACAGGAAAAAAGGCCAAAAAACAAAAATAGAAGAAGGAGTCCCTGGGTGGCACAAATAATTAAGCTCTCAACTACTAACTGAAAAGATAAACCCACTGTTGTCGAGTAGGGTCTGACTCATAGTGGCCCTAGAGGTCAGGGTAGAACTGCCCCACGAATTTTCCAAGGAGCGCCTGATGGATTCAAAGTGCTGACCTCTTGGTTAGCAGACGTAGCATTTAATCCCCTACACCACCAGTGTTGCCAAATGAGGTGCCTCAGAAGGAAGGCCTAATGATTTGACCTCTGGAAAACAAGAGACAACCCTCTGGAACACATTTCTACTCTGACACATATGTGGCTTCCATGAGCCAGAATCAATTCCACAGCAACTAACAACAACAATAATAATAGTCCTATTTTTATCACCACTAAAAACAGCCTGCCGCTGCCTCACTTTGAAATGCTTGCATATTCTAACAAAGATTTCTCTCGTGGGCCAACCAAGTCTCCCCAAGCAATTCTTTCTTGGGAGTCTGACAGAGACACTGGAGGGTCTTCGTTGACCCCTGGTAACAGATTGGCAACCATGAAGGAACTTCCACAATAGGCTGGGACCCTCAAGCCCTGACAGATAAAGATGGACAAGCCACCTCAACAACAGAGAAGGTAAGAGGCTGTTGCAGCATTTTGACTCCAAGCCTTCTACTGAGGTGAGTGGCTACTCCAGCATGTGGACAGGTAAGGGAAGGAGAAAATTTTTATTCTTTGCTTCTTCACCTTGCCTCTCCTTCCTCCACAGCACAACTACCCACCTTTTTTCCTTTATGTTTTTCTCTTTAAAAAGTTTCAAATGCAGACGCTGGATTTGGGGCATCTATTTTTATTTTATTTTTTTTTTTATTTTTGTACCATTATTTTGGTTTCTCACCATTTTTTTTTTGGCTTAATTGTAATTCAGTGAAAGTATACAATCCAAATCAATTTTGCATGCCTGCCTATCTGCAGCTGTTTCTGCTCTCCTTGCCCAGTAACAGCACACTCCTTCTTTTCATTATATATTTGTCATATCCTCTCAACAATCTCCCGTCCTGCCTCATAAGTACCTTCCATGAGTCACCCTCTTCTCTCACATCCAGAAGGAGACCAGTAGGACAACATGTGGGCATATATGGACTGTGTACTTTACGGTTCTATGCATTTATAGGGTTATCTATTTTTTGAATAGGAGGCCAGAGAAGGATCACCCTTGGTTGTGTGGGCCTGCTTCGTCTTTCAGTTTGTTGAACTTTGGGGGCCAGGCCCACACACCTATTCTGTAATAAGTCCTAGGAAAAAGTTCTATAACATCTAGGCATTTGGTAACAGACATTCTTTGAGACACCTTGTTTCACAGGTCAGAAAGATCTTTCATGCCTGAATCCTCCTAATCAGAGCAGGGAGAGTCTTGGCTGAGTTAACTGAGATTGATAAGGAAGCACTATTTCAAACAGATAGAGAAATACCATCAGTGGGCTGACAAGACTAACTTACAGCCCTCAGCTGAAGGTCCCAGACAAGAAAAAGGATAGTTTTGTCTTAAGGTAACAGTTCTAGAAGAGTAAAAGGGAAATTAACCATATGAGTGAGCATTGACTTGACAACAGTGGGTTTTTTTTTTTTTTTTTTTTTTTTGGTTTTTACCCTCCAAGATTCCTAAGTCAACTTAAACATATGTCTAAGTGTTACTGTAAAATACGAGTTTAGGCCACCTTCAAAAGCCAATGCTGAGACAGGAGTAAAGTAAATGCCAAGAGGTTTATTACATGCTGGCACGTAAAAGACAGCAGGAATTCAGGTCCTCAGTGCCTATCCAATTCCTTCAGTCAAATTCAAGGCTTTTAAAAAGAGCAGGTGGGGGTAAACAGTAGGTGAGGGAAGAAAAAATGTGGGCAATTGGGGGCTTACTGGTGAAGAGATACGCACCAGGAGTCAGTCTGGAGCAGATACGCATAGGGATCTGGGTGATCATCAACTAGATGGTGGTCAACCGGGTGGTGGTTGAGTGGCACCTCCATTTGTTTGATGATTCTAAGAAGGCTATAAAAGCTGCAAAAGATTTCATCCTAGTGGCTCTTATAAGTTAATGTGTGATTTTCATGGCAGGTGGAAGCCAAGAATTTTAAGACAAATGGGTAAAGAAATGGAATTAGTCCTGACTGCCTACTTCATAAGTACCTTCTAAGAGTCAAGAGAATGAGGGAAGGACAAGAGAAAGTATCCCTCTTCCTCAGCCTTCAAGGTCATATAACTACAGGGAAGCTCTTGAAAAACACTTTTCAACTTAAAACAGAAAGAAGATAAGAAAGAATTGCTACTTTAATTATCAGAAATTAGGCAAATCCAAATTGTAAAAGAAATTTAAACAAGTTTTCGCTATTGTAGGGGAATGCTGGGACACATCTAAAAAGGCCTGGGAAAATGTTTCAACCCTAAAGATCTATACCAAAGAACCAAAACCAAACCTATTCTATTGAAAAACAGTTGGTACTTTAATAGACAATGGTGTTGTATTTATATTAATATGGAACCTGAGGTTTTATAGAATGCAGTTGCTGCTAAGGCACATTAAAAACAGTTACTGATACTGTTTATGCATAACAATCACCTCATGAGATTTGTTTCACAGTTCAAAGTCCTTAGAGTCATAGTTTTGTTGTGTATTTCAAATAATTGGGCTAACATTGTTACTGTTTTTACTCTGCTTCCTAGTTTACTAAACACTGCTTGGATCTTAAAAACCTGACTGTTCAATTACCATTTATCGGGCATTTTTTGATCAAAGATTCTCTAGTAAGATCATAGGTCAAAAAGAGGGAACCATGAAAGATAAAATCTAAATTTCAGAGTCATCATGGAGACTGAGGTAACCCACACAAACTACTGCCTTTGGATATCCTTTTGAACTGTGTACTTGAGAAAGAAGTGGTCCCTTAAGCCACTTTGATTCAAGTAATTGTCCAGATAAACTAGTCTGTTTTTGTAAATGTAAGGGCAAATGGAGAAAAATACCCTGTGTACAGACTGTTATGGCCATCTATCAGGACTGAGACTAAAAGCCAAATGTCTTATTAAAATCAGAAGACAGTAAAGACTCCCTCTAAAACCCTCTTTTTAGCCATGGACCTGAAGAGAACCCAGCTGTCTTTCTCACTAAATCCTTTATAAAATATACTAGTACTAATTTTGAAAATAAAGAAGAGAAAAGCCATTACAGTCATGCATTTTGTATCCCAGTCCACACCAGACCTGAGACAAAAATAACAAAAGCTTGAGGCAGAACCTCAGACTCCACTCTCCTGATTGGTAGGGGAGAACTTTAAGGTGTTTAACAACAGAGATTTTGTGGCAGAGGAGAAAATACAACCAAAAAAGAAAAAAAAAAAGCCCAGTTGTTGACTGTAGCTCTCCAAGGTCCACCTTGAGGTAACCCAGTTAGTCCCCAAAGATCAGAACTCAGTTCACCTCACTAGTCAGTGAGTATTGACTCCAGTAAATGTAGGTGCTGTCGAAAATGAGGCCACTGGAGGGTAGAGTGTTGTGAGTACCCTAAAATGGGATGCCCAGTTGATTTCCTCAAAGGCCTAGAGAGACAGGCCTTTCTGGACTCTCTCAGAATAGGGGTCTGAAAACACCTACTACTAACAGGGCCCTGAGACCTGCCTAGCTCCTGGCCATACTATCAACATCTCCATGGGACAGGTAAACATTATATTTGATGTGGAAGGTAAGGAGAATGAATTTGTCTAAGACACAACAGCCACCTTCTCTACCTTAAATTATCCGCTGGGCCCACTCTCCAAGTAGGACTGCTTGATAACTGGCTTAGATTAAAAAACCCAAGGTGAGGAAGTTTACTTGTATGCCTGATAGGGTCTCAATTGGTAAGACATTCGTTTTTATATGTTCCTGAATGTCCTGTTGTGTTGCTGGGACAAAAATACATTGAAAAACTTGACTAAAGTTAAGAAATGAGGACTTCCTACAAAAGCTTTTTAAAGAGGTGGAAATTTGGACCAACTCAGAGTGACAATCATTAACAGAACCCAGGAGTTTCCCTCACTCAATTTGTTCCACACTCCTTGACACTGATAGTTGGGCCAGGAAAAATAATACTTTGTATTCTTCCCCTGAGGCTGGGGCTCATTTGTGCTTGGAACCAAGCCCACACCTTTCTTGTCTTAACTTGCTTCGATAGACAGTAGGTAAAGACTACCCACACTCTAGGTTATGTAACCCCCACTGAACAAGACACATTCATTTCCTCATCCTTGACCACCTCTACCCAAGACATCAGTGGATCCTTACATGGAGAAAAATGATTGCCAGTAGCACTCTTCGCCATGGGGATGGCCATCTTAGTGTCTGGAGCACACACTGGGAGAATGATATACAATGCAGTTACTGCCCCAAACATTTCCATCATCTTAGAAAGAATAGCAGAAAACTCAGAGCAAGGCCTTCTAGTTACAAGGACCTCCACACACTCCTCAGCCACCATGGTTACTGATAATCATCTGAGTCTTGACCACATTTTAGCTGAATAAGGAGGGTTACAAGGCCTGACAATTAAGTCTGTGAACTCATTCTAGAAAAAGTAATTGCTGAACATCACTATGGTCACTTTCAAATTACTCCTCTTGGGAAGCTATGGACTGATGCCAGAGCCTAGTCCACCCTTCACAGTAATTTTGGAACCCTTTTTCTCAAACAGCAATTAGAGTTATCATCATATTACCCTTGATGTTCTGAATGTCATCAAAATGTCTTCCTTTAATTAATGCTGGCACACAGTTTCCAACCTATCCTAAAAAAGACTTAGCTTTGAAAATGTAGAGAGAGATTTTTATTCAGCTAGGCAGCACAGAGGGCTGGTTCAGTGGAAAGTAGCTACAGAATGTGAGAACTTCATCACTCTCTTCATAAAACATTATGGGTAACATCTCTTGGAGGGAGCAGGGGGAGCTGAGGTACACAGAATAGTCTGCAAAGAAGCCTCCAGTGGAAATTCTACGGAAAATGCAGTACCTCTTTGAGTTAACAATTGAGAGTAAGACAGGGAGCCTAAGAGCCACTCTAAATAGTGTGATGGAAACTATCAACAAACAATAAGGGATAAAAATATCCACCAATTAACTACATCCTGGGACCCTGAGAGATAAGTCTCCAAACAACTGTGTAAACTTCCTCAAAGTTGTGTTTTAGAAGGAAGCAGATGGAACCAACTCTGGGGACTTGCACAGAAAGTCCCACTTCCACCTCCATGTGTCCTTCCAATGGTGGTACCAGACAGCTACAATCAGGACAAGAGAACTGAACCAAGGGAGCAAGAAACTGTTCATGTACAACACGTCATTATACATCTTTCTACCAATCCCAGAAGTCCCTGTGGCAGGAACTATCTTGAAGTCTGTAC
Organism: Heterohyrax brucei; assembly: GCA_028571685.1. Taxonomy (NCBI): domain Eukaryota; kingdom Metazoa; phylum Chordata; class Mammalia; order Hyracoidea; family Procaviidae; genus Heterohyrax; species Heterohyrax brucei. The sequence goes on from CM053150.1 coordinate 137,521,606, forward strand.
TCACGCAGTCAAGGAACAAGCAGCCACTTGCCAGAAAAGGAAATACTTCAGATCCCCATCACTGATTTGTCGTCCCCAGCTACACCCTGGGCATAGATGAGTTATAAAAATCCAATCTTGAACTCACCGAGTGGTGCAGCCTGCTGGAGTGCCATACACTGTGCTGTTACTCTTCTTCAAAGTGCATTCAATTTCCAATAAAAATGTCTCTGTGGACCAACCAAGTGTCCCTGAGCAATTCTTTCTTGCAGGTCTGACAAGGACCCTTGAGGGTCTTCAGGGACCCCTAACACTATAGGGTCACAGTGAGTCAGAACAGATTTGACAGAATGGGTTTAATGTTTGTGTAATTTGAGTCCCAGAAGTAGGGGACGGGGAGGCAAAAAATATTTGAAGAAATAATGGTGATGAAGTTTTCAAATTTGATGGCAACTATAAATGCACAGTTCCAAAAACTCAATAATCCAAGAAGAAACATGAAGAAACTTACACCAAGGCACATCATAATCAAAATACTAATCAGAATAAAAAGAAAATCTTCAAAGCAACCAGAAAACAAAGGACCCATTAGGAATAAAGTAACAAATGTAAGAATGATAACCAGGAGCAGCCTGTGACCTTGAGGGAAGCTGGCCCTCCAGGACTCTGGAAAGCTCATCTACCTTCTGCCAGGAAATCTCTTAACCCTTGTACTTCTCCATGACAGCGTCTATGAAGGACACAGGAAGGGATAACTGACCCACCTTTGATTACTGGCAAGCTAAGAAGGATGTATCCTTCCTTCCTGAACTCCGTGTGTATCTTTCCAAACCACATATATGCTTGGAAAGAGCCAGAGGGAGCCTAGAAGGAATGCAAGTTCATGTACATTTAAATGCAAGTACATGTCATTTAAATGTCTTAAAATCAAAACCACAAAATGTTTATGAGTCATAATCCAGTGGATGGCAACAGGTTTTGTTTTTTTGGTTTTAGCTGCCTTCTTAGAGCCAGGGAAAACTGCAGAATTTCCAGATTTCAGGATCAGTTAAAGAGTAACTTGAATCCTCAGAACACAGACTGGGAGACTCCTTGGCCTAGCACATCCCCTGTCTCCTCATTGTTTGACAATTATCACACTGGATATTTTAGAGCTGAGAGGATAACCCTACTAGAGGAAGCCCTGCAACATTTAGCTGGGATTACAGGGTTGTGTCTATGTTGGGTATTTTAAATCAGGAAGTTTTCAGACCCATTGTAGGCTTGATTAAGTAAATCAAGCCCATATTACTAATATTTCATATGAATATTAAATAAGACCACAGCATTAATGTTTTTGTGTTAAGGAATATCATACGTATACTCGCTATTTTAAGTATTTATAAAGTTTAAGAGAGTTTGGGCTCAGCAGTCTTGTGATTTTGTAACCAGACTGCTCTGGGTTGGTGCAGTACGGTTATAGAGACACCAGTGGTTAACGGTGAATGATGAAGTTTTATTAGGTTGGCCAAGCAAAGGCATACATGAGGACTTCGGTGGCCAAGATGACTCCCTGAGCAATGGCCCAAACCATATTTGTTTAGGTGAAAGGAGCAAGGCTGTTTATTGGTCTGGCCTACAGTAAAAGACATTCCTGAGGGAACTGCATCATCTGCAATTGCTCAGTCCAAAAGGAAGATCTCTCAAACCAGATCTTAGGCTTGGACCTTTCATTTCTGACAGTCTTCCCCAAATTTGGGCCAGTGAAGTCTGGTTCTGTCTGGTGGGAGAAAAGTCTGGGTCACTTAGAGGTCAAGATTGATGGTTCTGTTCATATCCTGTGGGCCAGATTTGGTCTTAGCTGGTTCTGCGGTCTGCAGATTCCAAACAAACAAAAAAACCACTGTTCTGGAGTGGATTTTGACTCATGGCCTCTAGCAGTTCTTATCTTGGGCAGGAAGTTGGCCCACTGCCTAAAAACATCTGGAGAAACCACTTAGAAGGGGAGGTGACTCATGCTACTCTTACATACAAGTTGAGGGTTGGTAACAGTTCTGGAGGCTGGGGTCTCACTTTCAGTTTAAAGTATGCCAATAAATAACTGATTATATTTGTGATTTTAAAAGGAAATTTCACTTGTCACAAACAGTGTTGGGCTAAAGTAATGTACAATTCACTAAATTGTTATTGCACCATTGAACAGAACTGCCTCGGGGTTTTCTAGGCTTGAAACACTAGTGGCTTAGTGGTTAAATGCCACAGCTGCTAACTAAAATGTCGACAGCAGTATGAAATCACCAGGCACTTGCTGGAAACTCTACAGGGCAGTTCTACTTTGTTTTATAGGGGCACTATGAGTTGGAACCAATTTGCTGGCAACAGGTTTGGTTTTTGCTTTACTTTGAATCTTTACTGAAAGAAGCACTGATGGCACAGTGGTTAAGCACTTGTCTGTTAAACAAATGGTTGGTGTTTCACATCCACCAGCTACTCTGCAGGAGAATAATGTGGTGGTCTACTTCCACAAAAATGTTAGAAATCTTGTATAGGCTCACTATGAGTTGGAATTGCCTAAATGGCAGTGAGTCTGTCTTGTTTTTAAACTTCATAGAAGCTGATCGTCAGGTCTTTCTCTCATGGGTCCCTGGGTGGGTATGAACAGCCAACATTTCAGTTAGCAGCTGAGTACCTAACAGATGCATCACCAGGGCTCCTTTAGATTAATTATTAATGTGAACTGGCTACTGGAATGATTACTTGATTCTTGGGAAAATTTTGTTTGCTAATCAAACAGCTGAAGTTCTTACAAGAAAAATCTAAATGTTCAAGGAAATTTAAATTGTAAATATCCTTTAATTTTATAAGATTTGCTAGATATATGAATGGAATAATAATTATAAATTTAACTTAGAGAAGAACTAAGGTTTTATTTTTTTAGTTACTTGTTTTAAATCAGTAGTGCTTTTAAAGCAAATATTTATTTTAAAAAACAAATTTTGGGGGGCAGGACTAAGTTGGCAAACTTGACACGTCTCCTCAATTCCTTCTGAGAACTAAGGCCTAGAACAGTAACTGGAAAGAGCAGTGCAGACATTCTGAGAGCTCCAAGATCAGGCATAGCATTGTGGGAATGGACAGGGCAATAGGATGGGGAAAAATACCTTGTCAGTGGTGAGACATTGGCACAGTGAGTACTGCTTCTGCTGGCGTGGCACCTGGAAAGACTGCAGGTAGGGATGCCTTCTCCATTGGTGAGGAGGTTGGGACTGGGTCTGCCAAGACTGATCCTGGTTCTGCCATCTGCTTTGCTCATCTGCAGTGCCTAAGTAAACAGTGTATCCGAAAAAGAGAGACTGAACTTGGGACAGCTGCATTTGGAGAACCTAGATGTGGCAAGTGACTGAGTGTGCTGGTGCTGCCCCCCCCTTCTATAAGCAACTCCACAGATTCTGCTGACACACAATAACAGGCAACTCAGGGAAAGATGCCGTCTTGGTCGCTGAGAGGCAGAATCAGCCTCACCTGAAGGCTCAGCTGAGACTAATTCTCATGCTGAGCAACAGTGTCTATCTGGACAAGTAGCTCACCACCTTTATTAGCTATGATGCTGGGCTTGCCACCCCTAAGGGCCCAGGTGGAGGCAGCCACCAAGCCAAGCAGCACTATGGGGCTTGGTAGATTCTATACTGCCAGAGAAGCTACACATAAATCAGCTGTACCTAAAGAACACAGCAGCTGTTAGCAACCAAATCAAGCAGTCCCCATATTAACTCCCTTTTTAAACCTATGCCACAACTCCCATTGGTGTAACACCAGAGAAACTGAACAGCTTCTGGGTGGCATGAAGACAACAATTAATATCTAACCATTTTAGGAGAAGACCACCATGGCTCCAGAAAATGCCTAAAATAAAGATTCAAACAACTTCCCAAATAAAGAAGCCTTTGAGAAATTATCAGAGGTAGAATACAAAAGAATTATCTACAGAGACATTCTAGAGATCAAACAAAATGCAGCAGAACAAAATGAAAAATTAGTAGAACATCAATGATCTGAAATCCAGCAGAATTAGACAATTCAATACAAATCAAAACAGCAGGATGGAGGAACTGGAAAATAGAATGAATGGACTTAAACATAACTGACACCAGTGTTTACGAGGAGAAATCAGTAAAATAAGAAAAATGAAGAAGCATTAAGAAGCATGTTGGACTCCATCAAGAGAAATAATTTACAAACAATTGGCATTCCAGAACAGGAAGGGACAGCAGAAAATACAGAGAGAATTGTTGAAGAGTTGCTGACAGAAAAATTCCTTGCCATCATGAGAGAAGAGAACATAGATATTCACGATGCTTATGGAACACCACAAAAACTACACCCCAAAAGAAAGACACCAAGACATAATATAATCAGGCTTAATAAAATGAAACATAAAGAGAGGCTTTTAAAGGCAGCAAGGCTTAATGCAAAACTAACATACAAAGTGCAGCCATGCAGGTTTTCATCTGACTTCTCAGCAGAAACCATGCTGGCAAGAAGACAGTAGGATGCCACATACAAAGTCCAGAAGGAGAAGAATTTCCAACCAAGAATTATATATCCTGGAAAATTGTCTCTCAAATATGACAGCAAAATTAAGACATTATCTGACAGACAGAAGCTTACAGACTGCAAAAACCAAACCAAAACTACAAGAAATACTGAAAGAACCTCTTTGTTTAGAAAAACAATAAAATCAGTTGTATAATTAAGGATGTAATGTAAGACAGAGCATCCAGAGTCCCATTGAGTTAAAGAAGTCATAAAGCTTAATCAAAGCAAAAATATTAAAAGTAGGGAACCAGAGATCTTTACATGAAACCTATGATATCATCACACCATAAAGAGGGAAATATTACAATAGTTACAGATGGAGAGAAAATTAAGGAGATATGCAGAAGTTAATGAATAGTTTAAATTTAGAATATTAAGGGGGGATCACAACAGTAGCTGCAAAGCAAACTAACAATGCAACATATCGAAACAAGAAACATGATACAGGAGTCTCAAGAAACACAAAACCAACACTAAAAAATACGAAAAGTAAATCCTTAAAGAAAAATGACCCAGAGCAGAATATTAAAAGCAAAGAAAACATCAACAACACAAAAATAAAAGCATCAAAACAATAGCACTAAACACACACCTATCAATAATTACAGTAAATGTAAATGGTCTGAATGCCCCAATAAAAAGTCAGAGAGTGACAGACTGGATCAAAAGACACAATCCATCTATATGTTGCTTACAAGAAACACACCTTAGATTCAAAGATAGGAACAAATTGAAAATCAAATGATGGGAAGATACATACTAAGCTAACAACACATAAAGAAGAGCAGGAGTGCAATACTAATCTCAGATAAGATAGATTTTATTGTAAGCTCTGCCATCGTGGACAAGAATGGTCACTATTTATTACTGAAAGCTTCAAGCCATAAGCAGGATATAACAATATTGAACATTTATGCACCCAATACCAGAGCATCTAAATACAATGAACAAATGCTGACGACGTTGAAAAATGAGACAGAGCATTCCACAATAACAGTTGGAGACTTCAACACTCCATTTTCAGTAATGGACAGATCATCCAGAAAAATCTCAGTAAAGATACAGAAGATCTTGTTACAACAATCAACCAACTAGACCTCACCAATATACACAGAACTTTCTACCCTTCAACAGATAAGTATATTGTCCTCTCCAATGCACATGGAATATTCTCCAGAATAGACTACATATTAGGACACAAAGCAAGTCTCGACAAAATCCAATTCATTGAATTACTGCAAAGCATCTTCTTGGACCATAAAGCCATAAAAGTTGAAGCCATTAGCAGAAACAACATAGGTAGAAATCTGAACTCATGGAAACTGAACAACACCTTGCTCAAAAATTCCTGGGTTACAGAAGAAATCAAGGATGAAATAAAGAGATTTATGGAATGAAATGAGAATGACAAGACAACCTACCAGAACCTATGGGATACAGCCAAAGCTGCGCTGAGAGGTTAAGTTTATAAATGCACACATCCAGAATGAGGGAAGGACCCAAATCAAAGAATTAACCCTACAACTTGAACAAGTAGAAAGGGAGCAACAAAGGAAACCCTCAGGTACCACAAGGAAACAGATCATAAAGATTAGAGCAGAATTAACTGAATTAGAGAATAGAAGAACAATTGAAACAGTTAACAAAACTGAAAGCTAGTTCTTTAAAAAGATCAACAAAATTGATAAACCACTGGCTAAACTTACAAAAGGAAAACAGGAGAGGAAACAAATAACCCAAATAAGAAATGAGATAGGAGATGCCACAACAGATCCAACCAAATTCAAAAATATCATAACAGAATTCTGTGAAAGACTGTACTCTAACAGAGTTGAAAACACAGAGGAAATGGACAAATTTCTAGAGTCACATCCCTACCAAAATTGTCACGAGGAGAAGCAGAACAACTTCATCAGTGCATCACAAAAGAAGAGATTGAAAAATTAATAAAAAACCTACCAACTAAAAAAAATCCTGGCCCAGATTGCTTCACCAGAGAGTTCTACCAAGCTTTTGGAGAGGATTTAATTCCAATACTACTGAGGATCTTTAAGAGCACAGACAAGAATAGAATATTCCCAAATTCATTCTGTGAAGCCCGTATAACCCTGATACCAAAGCCAGGGAAAGATTCCACAAAAAAGAAAATTACAGACCAATATCTCTCATGAACCTAGACTCAAAAATCTTCAACAAAATCCTAGCCAACACAATTCAATAACATAAAAAAATAATTTATCATGACCAAGCTGGATTCACACCGGAGATGCAGGGCTGGTTCATCATCAGAAAAACAATTAACGTGATCAACCACATAAACAACACAAAGGATAAGAATCACCTGATTTTGTCAATTGATGCAGAAAAGGCATGTGACAAAATCCAACACGCATTCATGTTAAAAACTCTCAGCAAAATTACAGGGGAAATTTCTCAATGCAGTAAAGGGCATCCATGCAAAGCCAACTGCCTACATCATCCTAAGTAGGGAGAGACTGAAAGAATTCCTTCTGAGAACAGGAACTAGATGAGGATGCTCATAGTCACCACTTCTATTCAACATTGTTCTAGAGGTTCTAGTTGGAGCAATTAGACAAGATAAAGAAATGTAAGGCATCCACACTGGCAAAGATGAAGTAAAAATCTCACTATTTGCAGATGACATGATTGTACATACAGGGAACCCTAAAGAATCTGTAAGTAAACTGCTGAAACTAATAGAAGAGTTTAGCAAAGTATCAGGATATAAGATAAATATAAGTAAATTGGTAGGATTCCTTTACACCAACAAAGAGAACATCAAAGGAGAAATCACCAAATCAAGATCATCTACTGTAGCCCCTAGGAAGATAAAATACCTAGGAATAAATCTAACCAGAGAAACGAGAGACCATACAGAAAAATTACAAAACCTTATTGCAAGAAACCAAAAGACACACAAATGGAGAAACCTATCCTGCTCATGGATAGGAAGACTTAACACTGTGAAAATGTCTATTTTATCCAAAGTGATCTACATATACAATGCAATCCCAATACAAATTCCAGTGTCTTCTTTTTTTTAATGAGATAAGAAACAAATCACCAACTTTGTCTGGAAAGGGAAGAAACCCCAGATAAGCAAAGCACTACTGAAGAAGAGGCCTCACACTACTGGACCTCAGAACCTATTACACTGCCATAGTAGTCAAATAAGATGGTACTGGAACAAAAATAGACATACAGACCAATGGAACAGAACTGAGACTCCATAAACATCACCATCCTCTTATGAATAGCTGATATTCAACAAAGGCCTGAAGGTTGTAAACTGGGGCAAAAACGGTCTCTAACAAATTATTGGCAGAATTGGATGTCCATTTGTAAAAAACTGAAACAGGACCATATCTAACAGCTTACACAAAAACTAACTCAAACTAGATCAAAGACCTAAATATCAAACCTAAACTGATAAAGATCATGCAAGAAAAAATAGGGACAATAATGGAAGTTCTAGCTTAGACAGACTTCAATCTGACAAACCAACCATGAACAACAGAAGAGAAAATATCTAAATGGGAACAACTAAGAATCTCAAACACTTTTGCTCATCCAAAGACTTTATCAAGATAGTTAAAAGATTATCCAGAGATTGAGAAAAAATATTTGGCAACTATTATGTTGGACTGATTTACATAAACTACAAGGTACTACAAAATATCAACAAGAAAAAGGTAAAAAACTCAACTAAACAATGGGCAAAGGAGATGGGCATACACTTCACAAAGAAGACATCCAGGCAGCCAAAAGACACATGAGGAAATGCTCAGTCATTAGCTATTAGAGAAATACAAAACAAAACTACAAGAAGACACCATGTTACTCTAACGAGGTTGGCCATAATCCAAAAAACACAATACAACAAATGCTGGAGAGGCTTCAGAGTGATTGGAACTCTCATATACTGCTGGTGGGTTTGCAAAATTGTACAACCTCTTTGGAAAGCAATTTGGCACTTCCTTACAATGCTAGAAATAGAAATACCATTTGATCCAGTAATCCCACTGCTCAGAATATATGCTACAGAAATAAAGGTGGTCACATGAACAGATACATGCACATGAATGTTTATCACAGCACAGTACACAATAGCAAAAAGATGGAATCAACCTAGATGTCCATTAACAGATGAATGCATAAATGAACTATGGTATATATACTCAATGGAACACTATGCAATGGTAAAGAAGTATGACGATTTTAGGAAGTATCTCATAATCTGGTTCCAACTGGAAGACATTATGCTGAGTGAAATCAGTCAGTGACAAAAGGACAAATATTTTATGAGATCCCTGCTATAAGGACTTAAAAATAGACTTATGTACAGAAGAAAAGACTTTTATGGTTACAAGGGTAGGGAGGGAGGGAGAGGGTTGGTCATAGATTAGTCAATAGACATTTGGTTAGTGAAAGCAATGACAGCACGAATGGTATCTGGGGTCTTAAAAGCTATCAAGTTGTCATCTGAGGTACACCAAATGGTCCCAACTCATCTGGAACAGATGATCACCAAGAATATCAAAGACATGAGGGAAAAAGAGCTGAAGAGACTGAAGGATTCATGTGAATGGGAGACTGCATCAACATGAGACCAGCAGAACCAGATGGTGCTCAGCCACCACCAAAGACAGCCATGATGGTGGACAGAATGTTGAGTCCCTGAGGCAACATGAGAAAAAGAGATGTGCACCCAAGAATTCTACTAAAAGACCTGAACTGATTGTCTGACAGCCTGGAGGATCCCCTGGGAACATGGTCCCTAGACCCACTGCTGTTCCCGACTGGAAACCAGTACTGAGGTCAACTGTTCAGACAAAATTGGACTGGACTCAGGAACACGGTGTGACCATATGGTGTGCATACTTCATGGTTCTATGCAGTTTTAGGAGGCTGTCCTACTGGTTTTTTTTCTAGATGAGAGAGAAGAAGGTGGAAAGGAGGTGACAGATGCTTGTTAAAAGATACTAGGAATACAGAATGTAAAGGAGGAGCATGCTGTCACCGGGAGGGGAGAGCAGAAAGAGATGCAGATAGGTGGGCACACAAAACAGATTTGGATTGTAATCACAACAAAAAAAGTAAAACAAACAAACACACTTTGCCCTAAAGAGTATTTTGAGTATATACAAAACAGTTACTCTCATGGTTACTCAAAAATGTGCTTTGGAAAGAACTTGTCCATCAAAACAAATACTTTGTAGGTCAACAGTACCCCTTCCTGAGCAGTACTGGTTGGGGGTGGGAAGTTGGTTTACACAATTCTGGTATTTTCTGTATCTTACAGAATTTATGTATCAATTTGGTAATATGAAAATTCCTTAGAAAAACAAAATCTGTAGTCTCTCCTTATTTCCCAAAGATGACTAATAACTCACAGTGCCACGCTACCCCTTAATGATAGTGGGAATGGAGATCCAGGACACGCTCTCCCTGCTGGTTGCTGGAGCCCAAGCCTTGAACAACGGCGACTAGAGAATGAGTTACCTTTTACCATACCTAGAAGACCTTAAGAAACTCTGGTGGTGTAGTGGTTAAGTGTTTCGTCTTTTAAAAGGCAAAATGTTGGCAGTTCAGATCTGCCAGGTGATCCTCTATGGAGCAGTTTACCCTGTTGTATAGGGTTGACTATGAGATGGAATCGCCTGGATGGCAGTGGGCTTGGTTTTGGTTTCAGAAGAGCTTAGAGAAGCCAGTTGACATTTGTCCTTGAGAACCAGAATGCATGTCTCCTGAATTTACCAACAAATTCTTCCTCTCAAGATGAAGCCTAGGTAGTAAAAAATCAACCACTTTAAAGTTTATAATCCTGAGACATTTAGTATATTCACAGTGTTGTGTAACCACCATCTTTATCTAAGTTCTCCCCTTCTATGAGGGAGACCCACAGTTCATGCACCGCATGCACTGCCACCATCTATCAGTATAGTAGATATTGCTATGATGCTGAATAGGTTTCATTGGAGTTTTCACTCTACGACAGCCTAGGAAGAAAAGCCTGGCAACCTACTTTTGAAAATCAGTTGGTGAAAACCCTGTAAATCACCATGGTATGATCTGTGACTGGTAATAGGAATTGCACAGGACTGGGTGGCATTTTGTTCTGTAGTCCATGGGCCTGTCATGAATAGAGGTTGACTTGACACAGTTAACAATGAAAGAAACACCTAGCCCACTGTTTTGGTCAGCTAGTGCTGACAGAAATACCACAAAGTGGATGGCTTTTAAAATAGAAATGTTTATTCTCACACAGTCCAGTAAGTTACAAGTCTGCATTCACAGGGTCCGCTCCAAGGGAAAGGCTTTCCCTCTTTGTCAGCTCTGGAGGAAAGTCCTTGCACTGCATTTGTCTTTGGTTGTGGAGTATCTTGGTGAAGGAACCTCAGCTCTCCGCCCGATGCTGTTTTTTGGTGGTATGAGGTTCTCAACTCTCTGCTTGCTTCCATTTCCTTCATTCCTTGTAGGATAAAAGGACAAAGGTGACACATGCCACATTCCAGGGAAACTCCTTTTACAGTGGAGCAGAGAGGTGACCTTAGGAAGGGATTTACAGTCCCACTCTCATCCTCTCTAACATAATCCACTCTGTTAACCACAGGCAGAGATTAGGATTTATCAGAAAATCACAAAATGGAGGGCAATCACAGAATACAGTGAATCCTGGCCCAGCAAAATTACTACACATATTTTTGGGGGGGCACAATTCAATCCATGACACCCATTAAACAGTGAATTCCTGGCTCCTGGCAGCCACCAAATTTCTCTTTTTGTGGATTTGCCTATTCCAGGTATTTCCAACAAATGGAATTATACACTGTGACCTTAGCATCTGGCTTCTTTTGCTTTGCATCATATCTGAGGTTCAACCATGTTGTTGCATGTTTCTTTCTTTCATGGCAGAATAATATTTCATTACATGGCTATGAGGACTGCCAATTAAGTTTTGAAAACTCATCCTAGAAAAAGTGCTACATTACTTCGTTGCTAAATGTCACAGCAGTCACCTTCAAAGTATTCCCCTTGGGAAGCTATCCACCAATGCCAGTACCCAGTTCACCATTCAGAGTAATTTGGAACTCTTTTTCTGGAATGGCCATTGGAGCTGTTGACATATTACCCTTGGTATCTTGAATGCCATCAAAATGTCTTCCTTTCAATATTTCCTTTATCTTCTAGTAAAGAAAAAAGTCACTGGGGGCCAGATCAGGTGAGAAGGGAGGGTATTCCAGTACACTTCTTTGTTTACTGGCCGAAAACTCCCTCACAACTATACAGTCAAGTTTGCGACCTTGCCACTGTGCCACCATGTGCAATGGCCATTCCAGAGACTTCCAACATTGCTTTGATGGGTAGAGTAGGTGCTGGCATCAGTGACTAGCTTCCCAAGGCAAGTACTTCAAAGGTGACTGTAGGGATATTTAGCAGTGAGGTAGGTAGTACTTTTCCTTGCATAAATTCAGGAACTTTATTTGCAGCCCTTGGAGAACAATTAAGTTTGCAGACTTAATTGTCAGACCTCATATGTCACAATTTATTTATCCATTCATCTGTTGATGGACATTCAGGTTGTTTCCATACTTTGGCTATTATAAATAGTGCTGCTATGAACATGTATGTACATGTATCTGTTTTGAGTCCTTGCTTTCAAATCTTTTGGGTATATCACTAGGATTAGAATTACTGAGTCATATGAAAATTCTGTTTAATTTTTTGAGGAACTACCAAACTGTGTTGTTTTAGTGAGCTAGGGCTGCTCTAACAGAAATACCATAAAGTGGATGGCTTTAATAGAGGAAAGTTTATTCTTACATAGCCTGGTAGGCTGCAAGTCCATATTCATGGTGTCTGCTCCAGGGGAAGGGGACAGGCTCTTCTCCCGGTGCTGCTTTCTGGATGGTGTGAGGTTCCCAATTCTCTGTTGCTTCTCTTTCCATTTATCTCTTGCAGGATGAAAGGATTAAGGTGGGGCAAGCCATACTCCAGGGAAACTCCCTTTACAGTGGTGCAGGGATTTACAGTCCTACCCTAATCCTTTAACATAACAGTTTAGGAAAACCATGAAATGGAGGACAGTCATAAGATACTGGGAATCATGGCCCAGCCACATGGCTACACATATTTTGGGGGGACACAATTCGATCCATGACATGTGTTATATACAGACATCTCAAATTCAGACTTCAGGCCTCCCAAACAGTGACACGAATTTCTGTTGTTTTAAGTTACTCAGTTTTTGGTACTTTACTGAGTCCAATGGAAGTAACATAACTGCATATTCACACTTACAGATTATAAAAAATAAAATTTCCAGAAAATTAAATTTGTGTACGTAACCCAAAGCGTCAAATTCATGAATTGGTAGTGATGGGCACGTGATCTGAAAGTCAGCCTAAAGTCTGAAGTTTTTCCCAAAGCAGGTCCTGGTTGGTGACGCTTCTCATCAGTTAACACCGAAGAGGTGAAGAAGCTGGAAGAGGGTTTATTGCAAGCACGCAGGCAAGAGGGAGGTACATACCTCAAATCAAACTCTACGAACAAAGGGAGAAGTATCTTTTACATTGTCTTTCACAAGGAAGTATGAGACAAGCTGCCTTTTTTAACTTGGCACCTGGGTTTGATGAGCTTAAGTCACACCCACTACTGTGAGGACAATGGACAGGATTGGGCAGAAATTGACTGAAGAGCATAACAAAAAATAAACAATTAGGCAATTGAACATCCTTTTGAAGAATTAGCAGTATCTTTATCTCTGGTATGACAGCAACAAGGTGGTGGTGGGGGGTAGGGGGATCCAATGTTCCCCATTTTCACCTGCAGGCTTCCTGTACTCCTTCAGGTTTGATAATTTGGCAGAATGACTCACACATCTCACTGCAAGTGCTATACTCATGATTACAGTTTTATCATAGTATGAAATGTATAAATGAAAAAATACACATGGCAAGGCATGGGAAAGTTTCCAATACGGAGACATGAAACCCTCCCCTGTGCATCTTTGTCTTCCACCAGCCAGGGAGCCCATAGAGCTTGGGTCCAGAGCATTTATTGGGAGTCTCCTGCCCCTCTCTTGAGGTCACATGATATCATGAAGTGGGTCTTTCTGGCCTGGCCAGTGCCCACTCAAAAGTAATTTTATTAGCACAATCTGTTAGATTAGGTATGATTTGGAGCCCTCATCAAAGACACTTAGGATTACTGGTGAAATCTACAAAGTTTTAGAGGTTACCTCTCAGGAACTAAGGATAGCGTTAATGTCTAGGAGCCCTTGTGGTACACTAGTTAAGCATTTGGCTGCTAAGGCAAAGATTTTCAGTTGGAACTCCATCAGTTGCTCCATGGGAGATATCTGTCAAGATTCACAGCCTTGGAAACCCTATGGCACAGTTCTTTTCCAATTTTCAGGGCATTTATGAGTAGGAATCTACTCAATGACTTTTTTTTTTTTTTTTAATGTTACGTAAATCCCACAAGCAGCTTTCTAGTGAGTTTTGAAACAAGGAAGTTGAGTCCTCCAGCTTTCTTCTTTTTCAAGATTGTTATTCTGGTCATTTGGTTTCCATTATGTATTTTAGAATTCATTTGTCAATTTCTGAAGTCTGGTGGAATTTTGTTAGGGATTCTGTTGAAGCTACATGTCAGTTTGGGGTATATCACCATCTAACACAAACATGCAATGTTTTTCCATTTATTTAGATATTCTTTAATTTCTTTTGACACTTTTTTAGTTTTATTTTTTAGAGCAGTTTTAGGCTTACAGAAAAACTGTGCAGCAAGTATACAAACCTGTTACTGTCAAATAAATGCTGATTCATAATGACCCTTTAGGACAGAGAACTGCAACAGTTTCCAAGGAGTGCCTTGTGGATTTGAACTGTTAACCTCTTTGTTAGCAACCATAGCACCTAATCACTAGACCACCACGGTTTTCTAGTGCCCAAACATCCTTTTCATGCTGTTTATCCTACTAATATTTTTAAAAACTGTTAATAGTTTATTTTCAAATCATTTTTCCTTGATTTTGAACTCAAAGTTCTTCTAAAAATTAACTTAGTAACTAAATTTCCTGAATTTGTTTGACTGTGTTTTAGATGAATATCTACAAAGCACATTAGTTTCTCATTAAACAATACAGTTTTGTGACATTGGTTCCCAGTCCTGCAATGTGTCAACAATCCCTTCTCTTCGACCTTGAATTCTCCATTTTTATTCATCCAGCTTTTCTGTCCCCTGCGGTCTTCTTGTCCTTGCCTGTGGGCTAGTGTGCCCATTTAGCCTGTGATATATAGTTGACCTATGTGTGTACCCAATGCTGCTATTCTGATTCATAGTGACCCTATAGGACTGAGTAGAACTGCCTCATAGAGTTTCCAAGATGTGCCTGGTGGATTTTGAACTTCCAGCCTTTTGATTAGAAGCAGTAACAGTTAGACACTACACAACCAGGGTTTCCTTGAGCTATGTGTATTATTGTGTGTGGTTCTATCTAATCTTTGGCTGAATAGTGAACCTCAGAAGTGACTTCAGTAGTAAAAGTGTATCTGCAGGTCATAGCCTTGGGGTTTCTCCACTCTGTCCGGACCAGTGACTCGATCTTTTTTTCTGAGTTTGAATTTTGCTCTGTATTTTTCTCCAGCTGTATCTGAGACTACCCAGTTGTGATCCCTGTCACAGCAGTCACTATGGAGCTAGCTGGACTCAGTTGGGTTGAAGCTGTAGTAGCTGTGGTCCATTAGTCTATTATCTTACATTTGGTCCCCTTGTCACAACTGATGAACCAACACTGATACGTTATTATTAACTGAAGTCCGTAGTTGACATTAAGGTTCACTCTCTGTATTGTGTAGTCCTGTGGGTTTGAACAAATATGATACCATGTATCTACAACTACAGTATCAGGCAGAATAATCTTATTGTCCTCAAGATTCCTCTGTTCCACCATCTCTTCTGTCTTCCAACCCCAGGCAACCACTATCTTTTCACTGTCTGTAAGTTTTCCCTTTTTCAGAATATCATATAGTTGGAATAACAGAGTATGTAACTTTTTTCTTACTGGCTTCTTTCACTTAGCAATACGCACGTACGATTCCTCTCTATCATTTTGCAGCTTGATAGTTCATTTCTTTATATTGCTGAGCAACACTCCATTATATAGGTGTACCAGCTAGTTAATTTATCTGTCTACTGAAGGACATCTTCATTGCTTCTCATTTGTGCAAATATGAATAAAGCCACTACAAACATTTGTGAGCAGGTTTTTATGTACTCACTTGGATAAATCCATAGAAGCATGATTGCTGGATCATATGTTAAGCCAAAGTTTAGCTGTGTAAGAAACTGCCTTGTTGTCTTCCAAAATGGTTGTACCATTTGCATTCCCATGAATTCGAGTTCCTGTTGGTTCATATCCTTGTCAGCATTTGTTGTTTTACAGATGTTAGAGTATAAACTTTGCATATCTTTTGTTAAACACATTTTTTAAGTATTTAATCTTTTCTATGCTATTATAAATGGAGTTATCTCCTTCATTTCATTTCCTTTACTCATTCCTACTGTGGAGAAATACAACTGATTTTTGTATATGGATCTTGTGTCCTACAACCTTGCTGAACTTATTAGCTGTAACAGCTTTTTAGAGGATACCCTTGGATTAAACAAAATTTTAAGAATCTGAAGAGCTCAACCTTTTTATAATGACAGAAAGACAAATGAAAACTGTTACAGCATATGGTTTTATTCACCTCCTAAATTGACAAAGATCTAAAATGAGCTCACTCTATAGATGTGGTATCTATTAAGACAAATACACATATCCATTTACTTGGCAATTCTACTGCTCTGAAATTACAGCAGTTGTCTTCAAATCCTGATACAGTATTTTCACGGTTTCAAAAACACTACTGATAGAATACGAGCCATGGAAGAATGACACTATTCGATTTCACTTACATAGGGTTGAATAACAGGCAAAACTTACCAGTATAATAGTTTCCTGGAGTTAGTGGCAGTGATCAGAAAAGAGCAGGGGAGTTTTTCAGAGGTGAAGGAAATGCTCTATAGCATGTTCAGGAGGGTGGTTTTGTAGTGTATATCAATCTGTACGGTTAAGATTTGTGTACTATATTGTCTGAAAATTATTCCATTTTGCTAAATACTAAGGGGATAATTTTCCAGATCCTCAACTTTCACATTTACTTGTCAACAAAACTGATCTCTTTAAGAATATACCTGCAATCTGCTGTCTTCTTCACACCCATCTTCCTACTACACAAAAGAAGGGCCCACCTCTCCCAGACCCTACCTGAATATTCCCTATGGTATCAGGTTACAAACCTCTGGAGTACCACGGACAATATTAAATACTGGGGCTGCTACTGAGCACATGGAGTCCCAGTGGCACAGTGGTTAAAAACCTGAACACTAACCCAAAGGATGGCAGTACGAATCTACCATCTGTTCCTTGGAAAGCCGATGAGGCAGTTTTATTCCGTGAGTTGCAATCAACTTGGAACCAACAGGTTTAGACTTTTTTGATTTGAGCAGTAAGTATCTCCATGAGTAATTCTTTTACAATTCAGGTGCTTTCCAAATCCTTTCTTTCAACAAAATTGAAGGATGGTCTAATAAAGTTTTCACTAGTGAGAAATTATGAAAAATAAATTTTTGTGCTAGATCACCGCGTGATTTGGCATGTGTGATCTGGAAATATCTGACACACTGAGGGCCTGGCTATAACACTCCTGCTGTTCTTACCTTGTTATATGATTAATCTGTCTCACATTTATATTCTTAAGGCATACAAAGAATAATACCAGACATTCTCTCATTCTAGCAATATTCAATCTCAAAGATATCGAATCCTGAGTTCTATTTGCAATAAAGTTTTACATTTTTATGTTCAATCATTTATCAGAATTTGTGATATAGTTGCTTCAACAAATTACATACCAATACAAAATTGCAGTTAAATATTTCATCTAGAATTTTTTTAAGTTTATCATGGAGAACCCATGTCACAAAAGATTAAAAATACTGCATTTCTGTTTATATCTTTTTTGCAGAGATAATGATAAGGTGATTAAGAAACAATGTGATGCATAAAAGTACATCATACAGGCCTAACATTCTTAAAAGTGAACAGAAATTCAGGTTCAAGAACAAGAAAAGAGAAAACGTTTTATTGCTGAAAAAGAGCTTAAGGATTATTTAGATGAATATTGCCATGAGTTGGACCTGACTCGACGGCACTTGGCTGGCATAGGGTGGGAATCAAATTGTTTTATCATATAGATTCCACTGGATACATATAAATTGGTCAAGCAAGTCACTAAAACAAGCCCAGATTCTAGGGCAGGGGATCTGAAACAATTCTCAGACATGGTATCATTTCATCACAATACTTTAGAATATGTCTCTAAATAAAGAGGACTCCAGCCTTCTCAACTTCACCGTAATGCAATACAAGTGACTCCTCGTTGCCAAATAATTGGTTTGCTTACCGTTTGAAAAATCACTATGGTCCTTATTGTATTACAAGCGGTTCATATCTTTTACTAGTTTACTACAGCCTTTTCAAAAGGTCACGTATATTTAAGCCCTTCCTTTCTAAATTCCTTCCTAAAGAGTATCAGACTGATCCAAGAAAATTCTCCCAAAGCCTTACTGTACATCTTCCCTTACATGTGTGTAATTTTGCAGTTTATACCATCTTTTTGTTGTCTAAATACCCTTTGAGAGTAACTAAGGAGAATGCAAATTCACCAGTCTAATGTAATGGTACTTAAGGCCCTTTACAAGCTCATATAAATCCTGACAATCCAACACTCCAAGAAACAGTCATACGTTAACTTACAACAGTTGTTGAACACGTACTGTGCTCAGTATACTGATAGCAAAGCCAGATAAAGCTCCAAGGATTTTACCACGAGATGGAAAAATCAAAAAACAAAACCTGTTGCCATCAAGTGAATTCCATCACACAGTGACCCTACAGGATAGGGTAGAACTGCCCCATAGGGTTTTCAAGGTTCACCTGGAATAAAGGAACAGACAATATATTAGAAAATAAATCAATACTGTATATAATTACAAAGGAGGCTGGATGTTATGAAAGAAAACCAAAAGATATGTAAGAAAGAGAACATAAGTGGGCAGTCTCTACTTGTTCAGGATGAGGAAAGGCTTCTGCAAGGAGGTGATATTTAAAAGCATGTATCTGTCTCCTGTGCAGAACATGACCTGGAGGGTAGACAGGAGTGAATTAGGAGAGAGTGGACAGAAACTAAGGCTTTTTCTCCCTTTGAGTCCTCTGTTCAGCCAACTTTCTGAGCACCATAGGATGCTTCCTCCACGAAGTGGCTAACACAGTGCCTTGTGATCCTTGGAATCCAGGTGACGTCAACTCAGTAAGTGGTGGGGGGAAGCGGAGAAGGAGGGGCAGGTTCTGCTGGTTCTCTTCTTCATGCAGCAGTGCTGCCACGACAATTTCAGTAACTTGAGAATAGCCTAGAAGGGAAATGGTATAGTGATTTGTGATTTTGCAGAGGTTCCAGGAGCAAGCAAGTCACTAAGCTGAAAAGAAAAAGGAAGCTGATTGGCCATGCCTTTCCTTCCAGAATTGAAGGAGTGGGGACTGGGATAGAAGAAGGGGTCAGAGGCCAGAGGGCTGGGCCTACAGATGGATGAGGTCCCTGGCAGAGCCCTTGTTATCATCTCAGTGTTTCTTTCTAACCAAATGTGTCTGGGTAAATCCCTCTATAGGCTCTCAGTGGTCTTCCACAGTCTTCAATAAATGCTTTCTCTGTAGGCGTTGGATATATGGCAAAGAACCAAAAACAAACTCGTTGTCTGCCTTCTGAGAGTTTCAAGGGCCCAACTGTCTGGCCTCTGCTGGAGATAAAAGGCACAAAGAATGCATTTTCATTCACCTCCACTTCCTGTAAACTGGGGTAGAGTAAATACCAAGAGAGGTTACAGGTCAAGTCAGGCACCATGGTTTGTTTCTAAACCAGCTCATTCCTGCGCTCTCCTGATCCCTTCCCTCTTTTTGGGTCCCACTGCTGAACATTCAGGTTAGCTCTGTTTACCTTAGCCATGGACATAACCCTAGACCCTGTGTTTCCATTCATATAGTGAATGGATTCACATGTGAATCCATTATGACTCCAAACAAGGTTTCGCCAGGGCACCTTATTAGGACCAACACTGAAGAGCAGCCTCTGGCCTAGTTCTGGCCACCATCTTAACAGGATTCACATATAAGGGTTGTCAAATCTACATTATTATCCAGGGTGGGAGTAGGAGAAACAGCCCCAGTCATACCTAGGGTCAACACGTTCAGTTCACCAGGTGCAAGAACCCCCCAAATTCCCAGCTCGATGACTTAACTTGTTCCCAATTCTCCTCTACCATTTGTGTGATAAACAAATTAAAGAAACAAAAGCTAACAATTTCTTAATACTAACTATGGTATAAGCACAGTGGTATAAAAGTGCATCGCTGTGCTTATACTTTAGTAATTGCTAGCTTTTATTTCCGTCATACGGTGTCACTATTAGTTGGAATCAACTTGATAGCGGTGGCTATTTTCTTTTCTTGGCATATATATGTGCGTGCATGTATGTATGCCAGCCAAGTGCCGTACGTGTACATATATATATACTATTGAAAACTGCCAATTAAGTTCATAAAATTATCCTAGAGAAAGTGCTACATATCTCACTATTGAATATCACCATGCTCACCTTCAAAATACACCCTTGGAAAGCTATATACTGATGCCAGTGCCTAGTCTTCCTTCAAGGCAATTTTGGAACTCTTTCTGGAATGGCCATCGGAGCTGTCATCATGTTATTCTTGATGTCCTGAATGTCATCAAAATATCTTCCTTTTCATATTTCCTTTATCTTCAGGTAACGAAAAAAAGTCACTGGGGCCAGATCAGGTGAGTAGGGAGAGTGTTCCAATACAGTTACTTGTTTACGGGCTAAAAACTCCCTCACAGACAGTCCTTCAACTACGCTGGTGAACTTGGCATCATGTACAATGGCCATTCCAGAAAGACCTCCAAAACTGCTTTGAAGGGTGGACAAGGCACTGGCGTCAGGGCATAGCTTCCCAAGAGGAGTACTTTGAAGGTGACTGTAGTGATATTCAGTGATGAGGTATGCAACACTTAGAACAATTAAGTTCGCAGATTTAATTGTCAGACTTTGTAAACATACATATATATGGAGCCCTGGTGCTGTGGTTAATTAAGTGCTTAACTGCCAACTGAAAGGTTAGTGGTTCAATCCACCAGCCACTTTCTGGAAGAAAGATACGGTAGTCTGCTTCAGTAAAGATTACACCCAAACTAAATTTGCTGCCATTAAGTCAATTCTGACTCATTTTGACCCTAAAGGATAGAGCAGAATAGCCCCATAGGGTTTTTCACCTCTTGGTTAGTAGTGGAGCTTTTTATCACTGTGCCATTAGGCCCTCTCTGTAAAGATTACAGCCTTGAAAATCTTATGGGACAGTTCTACTCTGTCCTACAGGGTTGCTATTAGTCAGAATCAAGTTGAAAGCAACAAGTTTATGTGTGTATGTATGTGTCTATCTATCTATATCTATTATCTATACATATACATGAGGTCTGACAATTAAGTTCAGGAACTTAATTGTTATAAGTCTTACATACTTCACTGCTGAATATTCCTATGGTCACCTTCCAAGTACTCCCTTTGGGAAGCTAGGCACCGGCGCCAGTGCCTAGTCCACCCTTCAAAGCAGTTCTGGAACCGCTTCTGTAATGGCCATTGCACACACTGGAAAGTTAGCAAGCTTAATTGTACAGCTGCTCGTGAGGGAGTTTTTAGTAATTGTACTGGAACTAACTAACTATATTGGAACACACCCTCCCTACTCACCTGATCTGGCCCGTAATGACTTTTTTCTAAGACAAAGGAAACACTGAAAGGAAGATATTTTGATGACATTCAGGACATCAAGGTTAATACAATGACAGCTCTGATGGCCATTCCAGAAAAAGAGTTCCACAATTGCTTTGAAGGGTGTACTAGGCATTGGAGTCAGTGCATAGCTTTCCAAGGGCAGTACTTTGAAGGTGACCATAGGGATATTCAGCAATGAGGTATGTAGCACTTAGAACAATTAAGTTCCTGGACTTAATTGTCAGACTTCGTGTATATGTATAGATAATAGATATAGATATAGACATAGATAGATAGACACATACATACACACATAAACTTGTTGCTTTCAACTTGATTCTGACTAATAGCAACCCTGTAGGACAGAGCAGAACTGTCCCATAAGATTTTAAGGCTGTAATCTTTACAGAGAGGGCCTAATGGCACAGTGATAAAAAGCTCCACTGCTAACCAAGAGGTGAAAAACCCTATGGGGCTGTTCTGCTCTATCCTTTAGGGTCAAAATGATATTCAGCAATGAGGTATGTAGCATGTGAGTTTAAACAACAGGAGTTTGTGAATTTAACTGCCAAACCTCATGTATGAATATATATATAAATGTATGTATTTATATACACATACACACATATGTACATACTCTCACCTGTGTGCCAGTTTGTGATACTGGGGAGGGTTGTATGTTGCTATGATACTGGAAGTTGTGTTACCAGTATTCAAATAGCAAGAGGGTCACCCATGGTGGAAAGGTTTCAGTTGAGCTTCTAAACTAAGACAAAGTAGAAAAGACTACTGCTGAGGAAAACTTACCCAGTGAAATAACCTTATAAACAGCTGTTGGACACTGTCTTATATAGTGCTATAAGATGAGCTCCTCATGATGGAAGGAATTTGAAAGATGACCAGGAAAGAGTCTACCTTAATGAAGTAGATGGAGTCGAGCTTTTGGGACCTTCATTTGCTGATGTGGCATGACTCAAAATAAGAAAAAACATGCAAAAATCCATTAATAGACTATAGAACGTACAAAGTATGAATTCAGGAAAATTGGAAATCATCAAAAGTGAAATGGAACAAATAAACATCAGAACTCTATGCATTTGTGAGTTGAAATGGACCGGTATTAGCCATTCTAAATCAGATGCTCATACGGTCTGCCATGTCAGCAATGACAAATTGAAGAACAATAGTGTTGCACATTGTCAAAAAGAACATTTTAAGATCTATCCTGAAGTAAGTACAACGCTGTCAGTGACAGGATACTACCCATATGCCTACAAGGGAGAACAACTAATTTAACAACTAAGGGGCCAAAGATGAAGAAAACTGAAGATTTTTACTAGCTTCTGCAGTCTGAAAATTGATCAAAAATATAATCAAAATGCATTGATAATTACTGGTGATCACAATGTAAAAACTGAAAAGCAGTATTGATAGTTGGAAAACACGGTTTTGGTGATACAGAAACAATGTCTGGGGTTCTATGACAGAATTTTGCAAGATAAACGACTTCTTCATTGCAAATACCATTTTTAAACCACGTAAGTGGTGAGTATCTAAGTGTAGCTTGCAAATGGAATACACAGGAATCAGATCAACTACATCTGCAGAAAGCGATGAGGGAAAAGCTCAGTATCGTCAGTTAGAACAAGGCAAGTGGCTGACAGTGGTATAAAACATCAATTTTTCTTATGTAAGTTAAAGTGAAGGCAAAGAAAGTCAGAATGAGTCCACAAGAGCCTAAGAACGACCTTGAGGACATCCCACCCGAATTTAGAGACCATCTAAAGAACAGATTTGATACACTAATGACCAAAGACCAGATGAGTTGTGGGAATGACATCAAGGACATCATACATGAAGAAAGCATGAAGTCATTAAGATACAGGAAACAAAGACCAAAATGGGTGTCTGAAGAGCCTATCAAGATTGCTTTTGAAGGTAAAGTAGCAAAGGTGAAGGAGGAAATGATGAAGCAAAGGAGCCATGTGGATGATTTCAAAGGGCAGCTCAAGAAGACAAAATGAAGATCTAGAGTTAGCAAATCAAAAAGGAAGAACATACTTGGCATTTCTCACGCTGAAAGAATGGGGAAAAAAAATTAAGCCCTGAGTTGCAACACTGAAGGAACTCTACAGAGAAACTACTAAGCAATGCAGGAAGCATCAAAAGGTGAAAGGAATAGAGTCATACCAAAAAAGCTGGCTGACATTCAACCGTTTCAGGAGGTAGTCATACGATTGACAACAGATGATACCGAAGACACTGGTGAGAAACAAGGTTCCAGGAATTGACAGAATACTGACTGAGATATTTCAGCAGATGGATGTACTGCTGGAAATTCTCATTTGTCTATGCCACTTGTCTGGAAGACCGTCACCTGGTCAATCAACAGGAAGCCAAGAAGAGCCAAGAAGAGATCCATTATTTTTATCCATTAAGAAAGTTGATCCAACAGACTGTGGACTCCATGGCTGTTGAGTGGATTCTGACTCATAGTGACCCTAGAGGGCAGAGTTGAACTGTCCCACAGAATTTCCAAAAGGCACCTGGTGGATTTGAACTGCTGAATTTTGGGTTAGCAGCCACTGCACTTAACCAGTACGCCACAAGACTGTGGATATTATAGAACAACATTAACACCACACCCAAGTAAAATTTTGCTGAAGATCATTCAAAAGTGGTTACAGCAGAATGGCCTGAAATACAGGCCAGATTCAGAAGAGGCCATGAAACAACAGTTATTACTGCTGAATCAGATAGATTCTGGCTGAAAGCAGAAAATATCAGAAAGATGTTTACCTCTGTTTTATGGACTACACAAAGACACTGACTCTGTGGACCATAAGAAATTACAGATAACATCAAGAATGAGTATTCCAGAGCACTTAATTGTGTTCATGAAGAAACTAAACTCAGAACAAGAGGCATCTGTTCAAACAGAACAACGAAATACTATGTGGTTTAGTCAGCCTCACTCCTTTGGCCAGCCTCACTCAATCTGCATGCCAAGCAAACAATTTGAGAGGATGGGCTATACGAAGAATGTGACCTCCAGACTGGAGTAAGACTTATTAAAAACCTGCATTATGCAGATGATACAACCTTGCCTTCTGAAAGCACAGAGGACTTCAAGCACCTACCGATGAAGATCAAAGACCACAGCTTTCAGTATGAATGAAACTTCAACATAAAAAAACAAAACAAAAACAAAACACCAAAATCCGCACAAGTGGATTAACAAACAACACTATAATAAATTGGGGAAGACTGAAGTTGTCAAGGATTTCATTTTACTTGTATCCATACTCAACACTCATAGAAGCAGCAGTCAAGAAACGAAACGCACACTGCTTTGGGCAAATCTCAGCAAAAGATCTGTAGTGTTAAAAAGCAATTTAAGGATTACAGTGCATTTGACTCAAGCCCTGGCATTTTTAATTGCCTCACATGCATGTGAAAACCAGACAATGAATAAGGAATACCGAAAAAGCACTGATGCCTTTGAATTATGTTGTTAGTCAAAAACTCTGAACTACAATGGACTGCCAGAAAAATGAACAAACTTGTCTTGGAAAAAGTACAGCTAGAACGCTCTTTGAAAGTGAAGATGGCTAGAGTTCCTCTCACATACTTATGACAAGTTATCAGGAAAGACCAGACCCTGGAGGACATTTTGCTTGGTAGAGAGTGAGGGAAAAAAGAGGAAGACCCTCAAGGAGATGGTTGCAATAACAGCCTCAACCATAACAACTGTGAGGATGCCTCAGGACCCAGTAGTGTTTCCTTCTGTTGTAAGCAGGGTTGCTGTGAGTTGGCACTAACTGACGGCACCGAACAATCACCTACATACGTATACTGGCCCTTTAGTTGGCCTGTAAACTTCCTTTCCCGCCACATGTGTTCTCTGAAATGAGTACTTCTGAGCTGGCAGATATCAGTTGTGCTAGGAAGAAAAGATGTCAGTGTGACTCCAAAGAGCACGCTAACTGAAAACTGTCCTGCAATTCAAAGTGCAGGAAGTGCTTTCCAATAATCCCTCAGTGATTCCATCTGACAACATTCTGGGAGATGGTTCATTACTGTTGAGCTGCTGTGGCTGCCCTGTCCTACTCTAGGAAACAGGGCAGCAAGGTGATAAACTGGAGAACACACAGGGCTAGTGATTGGGTAGGGGATTCGTGTGGGGGCGTAGATAGGGGTGCTAGTATTCAGGCTTAGATTCTGACTCCTAGTTCAGCAGTCAACTCCAAAGTAGTGAAAATTATTTTAGATCCTTCCTCTCTCCTTTCTCGTGCAAAGAACAAATTACCCATAGACTATCTCCATGTAAGGTGAAATCAAATTAACGTGCAATCGCGGGGATTTCTGCCTCCTAAACTGGTTGAGTAAAGGTGACTTAGTCCTTTTATTTGTGGAGGCGGGCTGAGAACACGTTTCTAGCATTGCAGAACTCACACTTTCCTACACTCAGGAAGGCCAGCTATTCTGTAGATGAGGATCTGGGGTTTAGGTTAACTTGAGATATCTAGAGATTGGTTTTTTGTGTGGTAGTAGCACTGCGAGGTGACCAAGGGTAAGGAGTGTGATCACGCGAATCACAGTGAACTTATTTCTATAGTTTTAAGTTCTGCAGCCTTGAACCTAAGTTACTGAAATATTGCTGGTGTGCGGTCTGTCGTTCAAAACTTACCTTTTTGCCCCGGATATTCTTGCCATTGTATCCAGTTCCATAAATCTTTGGAGAATGTGCAGGACGACTTGTTGGTTAAACCCAAGGACAAAGAGCATCTCATCTCTTAGAAAGTCTTCATAGGTAACAGAAATGACATTTCTCAAAGACAGCCTAACTTTCTGTAGAAACGGTGTCACTCCAAGGCTCCAGGAGCTTTGCACTCTTAATGCCAGCCCTGACCCACAGGCGATCTCGACCGGCAATCCCCAGCGCCCACCTGAAGGCTTGCGAGGCTTGCAGCCCACCGCCGCTCCAGCCCGCTGCTCAGGTGAGAGCAGCAGAGCTCCGCCCCTGCCCCCCCGCCCAGCCCTCCCCGGCGGCGCGTGCGCAGCTCAGCCGGGCTCGGTGTGGGCCGCCAGGGAGGAGAGGCCGTCGCAGTTCGAAGGGCCCAGTGCGCATGCGCCCTGGAGGCCGGGGGGCGGGGAGGTGCCGTCTGCCTCGGGTTTGGGCCCGGGAGGGGAGCTTGAGAAGAGGGACGGCGACAGCCGGTGTTGGGTTTGTGGACTGCAGCCCTCTGGCGGGTCGACAGGTGAGGCCTCCCTGCCGCGGGCGGGAGCATGGGCGCCCGAGTAGCGGCGTCCCTGTCGTGAGCAGGGCGCGGGCTTGCGGCGCGCGTTGGCGCCGCTCCTTGACCTCAGTCGAGGGCTGGCGGGCCACCGGGCTGCTCTGGCTGCGGTCGGCGTCCGGTCGCGCCC
The DNA here is from genome assembly GCA_028571685.1 of Heterohyrax brucei. Lineage (NCBI taxonomy): Eukaryota > Metazoa > Chordata > Mammalia > Hyracoidea > Procaviidae > Heterohyrax > Heterohyrax brucei. Next base: position 137,548,554 of record CM053150.1, read on the forward strand.
AGGTGAGAGCCGCCCGCCTGCCCGCCTCGCCGACGCCCGCCTGGCTGCCCCGCAGCGTATTGTCCGGCGTTCGGGCCGCGCCTGCACAGCGCCCCCTGTCGACCGGTACGCCCGCGGGGCGGGGGCCGCCCGGGCCTCCTGGCGCCGAGCGCGCGCTCCTTTGTTCACCGCCGCCTCTGCAGCCGCGCGCCGGCTCCCTCCCAGCAGCCCTGGACCGCCGACGCCCTTCGAGTCCCGGCGCTCGGCGCCCCGCCCCGCGAACATGGCGGCCGCCGCGGCGCGTCGGTTGCCCCCCGCGTTGCCAGCCCCTTAATGCCCGCTTTTGTTATTCGGAGCCAGTTGTTCCGCCTGCGCTGCGCGCCTGGCCGGACTCCGGTAAGGTTCTGAGGGCTTGGGCCGTGCCAGCTGTCGGCGTCGGCAAACGAACAGGACCAAGAGCCACGCGGCGCCTGGGGTGGGAGGGCTTTGCGCTGCGTATTTTTGAGGGTAGATGGGGGAGGGAGCGATGCACCAAAATCGTTGGCGGCGGCGAGATGTTCAGTGTTGCATAATACCCCGGCCTGTCCGCGCGCCCCGCGAGTCTGGTCACCGGAAGGAGGAAGAGAAATGGTACTACCTGGGTCCTGGGTGGCCGAGGCGGACCGCCGGATGCTCTCGGGCGAATCCCGTGTCCGGGCTGCTGTGGGGCTGTCTGGAGTGGTGTCAGCGGCGCCTGGGAGGCTGTCGCCCCTCACGCGGGGTCCGACTATTTTAGTGAATGAGTGAACTTGGAATTTGCGCTGTCACTTTGAGGGTGAGGGATATTCTGACACCAGGGCTGCTTTTCACGTGGAGAGCCTTTAGTCCGTGGAAGTTAACTGGGTTTACGGGGAATGCATGTTTTCTCTTCTTCCCAATGACGCCCACTAGCACATTTCCGATCCTATGCGGTCTTCTGGCATTCGCAGCACCCTCTCCTGGCTCTGTTAAGCATTTCGCAGCCTTCTGTTGTATCTGAAATTGATGGTGGAAATATACATTTCTTTGACACACTTTTTTTTTTTTTTAAATCCATAGAAGTGACCTTGAATGTATTCTGCAAGGAATCTGTTTAGATGAGTTTTAGGATACGGAAACTACGCAGTGCTTTTTGCTTTGGCTTTCTCTGTTAGGTTCTTGCATTGATCATCCTTTTTTTGATTTCATGAGATTTCATTTTTAGTAATGGCTTCAGTAGTAAATATCACATAGGCCCCTGCGTTTATTTACTCAGTTGTTTTTATAGTTATATGACTGAGCTGGGATTTTGAGTTTTGAAGAGGAGTTTACAAACGTATTGAAGTGTTTTCGCTCTGCTAAAATGAATGTTTAGCTGTTTTACTGCACACCTTAAAAAAGCAATACAGGATGCACGGAAGTGTTTTAAAGGATGTTTTTGGATAGTATATACCAAAAGATCCACACCAAAATGTGAATATCTATGTAACTTTTTCTCTGTTAGAGTTTTCTGGAAGGAGCTCTATACTGAAAGGATTTGTAGGGAGTACAATATCGCTGTTTTACATGGCCTTCGTTAGGAAGTGAAAAACGTGAACGCCAGGGTTTATGCCAGGACGTACTACATTAGTACACCTTCTTTAAGGGACTGTGAAATTTCGTGGATCATGCGAATCAAGGAGGCTTCCCCCTCATCCATCCCGCTTTTGTTAATGGGTGAAAACCAAAAAGACGAAAACAAAATAAATGTAATTTACAGAACGTGCATTATCCAATCTCGAAAGTTATATAAGTTGTATATTGTATTTTGGGGTAGAGGTATTAGTTTATTGTGAGAAATAAAGTGGAATTTCTTTATTTTTAGTTGTATAGTGCAGTAATTACAGTTACGAAGTGGGTAAGGTAAAAGGGCCAATACAAGTATCCACGCATCTCTCTTAAGTTTTTTTTTCTTTTTAAATACTTGCATTGTTCCTGGAATTCCAGTAGTTTCTGACAGTGCTTTTGATTACCCATTGAGAGCAAAATAACAATACAAGATATCAATAACAGTTTTGGAATATCTGAATTAGTGTTGGTGAATGTGGCATTTGTGACACTAATTCTAGGAGATTTTGAAAAAGACGTTCCTTGGTCAAAAAACTTTTAGGAAGCACTGCCAAGTCGTTTTCATCTTAGGCTCACTATTCACAGTTGTCACATTAAAAGTTTTGGTTAATACTGTAGTGTTTTTCGTATTTGACTCCACAACCTTTTTTTAAATTTTGGCATAATGTCTTTTAGCACCCCAAATTCAGGAAATGGTGATTGTACCCTGGAACATACATTGTGGAATGTTAGGCACTACAGTGAGCTTATGGTGAGCTGAGAGGTCATGGTGTTGATGTGGTTTTTGTGTTCCTGTGGATTTTATGGGTGATACTCTAAATTTGACTCTTAAAGTATTTGTGAGATTTGTTAATTCGAAGTCTTAAAACTAGAAAATATTAACTAGCTACAGTGTTCTCACTAACAACTTAAACACTGTTAAGAGTAATAACTTTAGTAATTGTTACGCTTTTTTTTTGGTGTGCTGGCAATTGAGAATAGTATTGTTTTGGAAGAATTAATCATTCAGATAATTCAGAGGTTAAAAAGAATGCTGTTGGGCATTTCTTTTGGTTAGCCGTTAGCGGAATCTTGTTGGAAAAGCAGCTAACATATATCCATGTAAATCCATGTATTTATTAGATGCTTAGTTGAATGTGTTTTTTTCTCCCTTTTCGTTGAATGAAAAGAATAGTTTTGCCCACATGTTTTACTTCATTTGGAAGACATAATTATTATTTTTAAAATACTGGCTGTGGAATTAGCATGGAGTTAGCATAGCCTTTCAAATCAGAAGAAGCTGTGTTGCAACTGAGCCCCACTACTGGTTCAGAGCCTCGTGCCTAATTCATCATGGATCCTTTTTTAACGTCTTGTTCCCCAGAATGTACACAAGAAATGAAACCTCATATGGCTATTGTGAAAATAAAAGGAAATAGATCTCTAGTTCCTAGTACAGTTCCTAGAATGCAGTAGCTAATGTGAATAAATGTTGATTTGCTTCCCTTCATAGTTTTGAGTTTTGCTATAAACACCAGATCTGATGGTGCAGTGGCTTCTAAGCAGAAAGGTTGGCAGTTTGAATTCACCAGCAGCTCCTTGGAAATCCTCTGGGAGGCAGTTTTTCTGTGTTTAGTGTCACCATGAGTCAAAATTGATTCCACTTCATGGCCATAGGTTTTTATAGTCATTAGCATGATTTTTTTTTCATGGTGGAGTAAACTTGTGCCTCAGTGTTCAGTACACTTTTAAATCTATTGAGTGCCTATTTTATGCCTTGAAACTACCGTAAATCCTTGCTAGAACTAGTCATGTGTGAGTGTAAGTACATAAATACGTAAACAAAGAGATATTTTTAAGTACCTTACAGACTAGTAGGTAAGATACAGTACATGTAATGAGTAAGTTCTCTGGTGAATGGTATCTGGGAGGAAAAGATGACAGTCTACAAGGGTCAAGAATATTAGAGTAGCAGAGGGAAGGAAGTGTTGATGGAGAGGGGCAGCAGGAACAGAGGCACAAAAGAGTGGTTAAGAGACAGTCCTGAATTTGAATTTGTCTCCTCCGATCTGACTCGATGGCACTTGGCAATTGGCTTGGCTCCTCTGTTACATTTCACTTCTGTAAAGTGATGGGAGGAAACCTAGCTCATCAGGTATAAGACTAAATGAGATAATTAAAATGATAAATAGGGCTTCTGGCAGAACACTGTAGTTCCATGTGACTGGTTTATCTAGGGTTGAGTTTTAAATGCTTACACATGCCACATTAGAGTGGTTGGTGGTTGTCCTATTGGCAGGGGCATTCATTGGAAAGAAAGATACTAAAACAGAATGAAAGATGGGTTGGAGGAATTTGAACAGTGTAGAATCAGCAGTCCACTAGTCTTCAGTTCAGCCTGTTAGAGAAGGCACACGAATTCTTTAGAGACAGAAGGAATCACTTTGGACTCACTAGAGTGTTAACTGTGTTGACTTCATTGGAAATGGGGAAGATAAAGTCAATATATTTTATTCAAGTGTTCAGAGAGAAATGAGACTATCAAGACACTTTATACTATTTGAGATGTTTTTACATTGTGATACTATCTTTAAAGAGCATTATCTTTTTAATGTAGATTGTATTTAACTAAGTCGTTTGGTTTGGTTTTAGTTAGATCTTTAAAAATTTGTTTTGCAAGTAAGTATTGATCATGTACCTCAGTTTAGTACCACTGGACTGAGTTTTGGGTTCTGATCCAAGTGATAAGGAGAAAGAAGGATATCTTGTGCAGGTGTGTTTTTTTTTTTTTTGCCTTTATGTTTGGAGAGTCACTGTGGATCCATGACTTTTTATGTATTAGATGTGTTTTAATCAAATAGTCACTGTTCTTTCCTCAGTTTGTCCCATGTTTGGTCTCTTGGAAGTCCTTCCAGCTTGTTTTCTTTGACTACAATAAAACCATTGCCCTCAGGTTGATTCTGACTCACAGCGTCCCTATACAACAGAGTATAAACCGCTACACAGGATTTCCGATAGTGTAATTATATTTATTTTTATATTGTTCTTTAAGTGAAAATCTAAAATCCAAGTCAAGTTTTCTTACAAAAACTTACACGTGGAACTGTAGCTGCTGTCTCCACCCTGTGACACACACTCATCCTTTGTACCCAGTATTTCCCGTGTCCATTCAACTAGCTCATGTCCCTCTCAGCCCTCTAGTGTTGCCAGACAAGAGCTGCCCAGTTAGTGTCTTCTGTCTGCTTAAGCCAAAATGCACACTTTTTTTGTCAGTATCGTTTTAAGTCTTATCAGTACAGTCTGATTTTTGTCTAAGAAGAGTTGACTTGGGAGATGATTTCATTTCTGAGTCCGGGGCCATGCCTTCCAGGCGACCCTCTAGTCTCTCGGACCCAAAGCAGTAATCTTCAAGGAAGTAGACTGTCACATCTCCCTTGGAGCCATTGATAGGTTCAAATTGCTGACCTTGTGCTTAGCGTTGGAATACTTAACCACTGTGCTGCTAGGGCTCCTCCCTGTGCTCTTCAGAACCCCTTTAATCTTTGAAACACTTGATGCTTTTCAATGCAAAATGTCAGAGGCTCACTTTTTACAGCCTCTGCCCCGATATCTAGTATCAACCATTTCTTTTACCTCCTTTTATTGGGAAGTAGAATTTAGATACCAAATATGGGTATGGTGTGCACTCATTGCTGTTGGGATGTCACAGCTTCTTTGGATAGATTTTGGAAGTATATAAATCTTGTATTGGCATTTCTCATTCAAATTTATATAGCATTGGTTTTTTTTAACAGAAAATTTACATTTTTTAGCAGCATTAATGTAATTGGTATATCTTATAGATGCTGTAGTTTGAAAATAGTAGTTATAAGAATGAAACCACTGCCATGGATTGAACTGTGTCCCCCCAAAAACATGCATAGTAATTTGGCTGGGTGAGGATTCCCTGTATTATGTGATTGTCCTGCATTTTCTGATTTTCTGATGCTGTAAATCCTAATCTCTTCCTGTGACAAATAAATAGGATGATTGTGTTAAAAGACGATTAGTGTGGAACTGCAACACCCATGCTAAGGGAGTTTCCCTGGAGTGTACCTTGCACCACCTTTTATCCTTTCATAGTATGAGACGTGAAAGGGAAGCAAGCAGAGAATTGGGAAACTCATACCTCCAAGAAGGCAGCACTGAGAGCAGAGCATGTTCTTTGCACCTGAGATTCCTGTGCCAAGATGCCGTCATTAAATTTGGGCTCAACCCACCAGACTGTGATGATTTCTCCTACTTGTAACCCATAAACAGATTTGCGGCTTACCAGAGTGCAACAGATGAAACCATCTACTCATGGTATTTTCTGTTGGAGCAGTACTAGCTGACTAGGACAGAATTTGGTACCAGGAGTGGGGTGCAGCTCTAACAAATACCCTAAATGTGGAAATACCCAAAATGTGGAAGCACCTTTGAAACTGGGAATGGATAGACGACTTGGATGGAACTGAGAACTGTTAACACTGAAGGAGGAGCAGTTGGTGAGAAACCAAAGCAGTCAAACCAGACCAGTGTGAGATAGCACTGGAGTTGACCAACACAGCGAGACAGCTGAGTGCCTGTGTGCAGAGGTTTCATGGTGGAGTGGGGTGCCTCCAAGCATTTGAATCAGTGGAGCTAGGCTTGTTGACCCATGGAGTGAGACCTGAGTGCCTGTGTGCAGGAGGCTTCCTAACAGGTGGAGTGCATCCTGGCACTTGAATCAGTTATGCTACAGAGCTTTGGAGCGTCTGCCCCAGCAGGGCAGATGTAGGCCTGAGGCCCAGGCCATGAGGGCATAGGTAGCAGAAGCTGAAGAGACAGAGAGCATGAGAAGCTGAGCTGCCTCAGTCTCAGAAGGTGTGGTCATAACCTTAGGGGTTTGAAAGGGTGGAGCCAGGGCTTTCTGTGTTTGTAAGGGTGGAATTGCCACTCAGTCCAGCTTCAGGTGCATCTAAAGCAGAGGGCAGAGTTGTAGCACAGGGTTGGGGCTTGCACCCAGAATCCAGAGAGCATGGCCAATACCCGGAGTCTGTAGGGCAGGGTTGTTGTGTAAAATGTCTCAGAAAATGAAAGATGATTTTCACAGATTTGAGGGCTAACATAATGTGTTCTGACTTGCGTGTTGCCCGTTAACGCCTTCTTTCCCTGCAGTTTCTCCCGTTTGTAATGGAGTGTCTAACTTGTGCCTGTTCTGCCATTGTACTTTTGGAAACAGATAACTTGTATTCTAGGTTTCACACATGTAAATGAATTCTACCATACTGGATGGACATGGTTTTGCTATGATGGTGTGAATGTGTTACATGTTTCAAAGATGTAATTTTGGGAGGGCCGAAGAATGGAATGTCGTGGGTTGAACTGTGTCCCCCCAAAAATATATGTAGTAATTCATCTGGGCCAGGATTCCCTTTGTTTTGCATTTGTCCTCCATTTTGTGATTTTTCTGGTGCTGTAAATCCTAATCTCTGCCTGTGGTTAACAGAGTGGATTATGTTAGAGAGGATTAGGGTGGGACTGTAAATCCCTTCATAAGATTACCTCCCTGCTCCATTATAGAGAGTTCACCTGCAGTGTGACCTGCCCCATCCTTTATCCTTTTATACTACAAGAGATGAAAGGGAAAAGGGAAGCAAGCGGAGTTGGGAATGTCACACCATCAGGAAAGCAGCATCAGGAGAAGAGTGTGTCCTTCAGACCTGAGGTTCCTGTGCCAAGATGCTCCTTACCAAAGACTGCTGCAACACAAGGACTCTCTTCCAGAGCTGACAGAGGAAAGCCTTGCCCTGGAATGGACACCCTGAATTTGGACTCGTAACGTACTGGACTGTGTAAGAATAAACTTTTCTTTACTAAAGCCATCCACTTTGTGGTATATTTGTTAGAGCAGCACTAGATGACTAAAAGAACTACTTTTGGTTTATATTTGGTTGTTCATTGTTTCTTCTTAAAAGGTATCCATGTAAGCATGCATGAATTGTATTTTCATTTGGAACTTTTATGTTTATCGTTAGCAGTTTTATAACTAGTTTGTTTTATTTGAATGAAATATTTTGCATTTAAGGATTACTTTCGTATTTTATTCAGTGTACTTTTTTCCAGTGTGTAAAATGTTTGTTCTTCAAGTGTCAGAATTGTATAGAAGGGTAAGGTATTCACAGTCTTGCTTACATTCTGTCCCCTCTGCCATTACCCTCCTGCCTTCCCATCCTCTGGATTATTCATCCAGTGTTTTGTTGTGTGCAAATGTAAGTATGTTTATTTCCTTTGGTTGCTTACACAAAATATCTTCTTTGTTTCTTCCTTTTTACTGCTTCTGGAGATCACTCCATATCTGCGTATAAGTTATTTATGTTCTTTTGAGGCTACAACTAGTCTTTTCTTGATGAATATTTGGATATTTTATATTCTGATACTATTTAAGTACATTGCTGCAGTGAATAACTTTTTGCATATATTGTTTTATATTTGTAGAAGTACAGCTTTAAGATAATGGATTGCTGTATAAAGATAACAGTAGTAATTTTTTTAGGGCCAAAATTTTTTTTCAAAGGCGTATCTGATTATTATCCTTTATTTAAAACCCTCAATGGTTTTATATTGCTTTAAGGAGAAAATTTCATAAAATAGCCTTAAAGATATTTATAACTCCTTTTAGACTTGTTTCTTGTCTTGTTTTCTTTGCTCCAGAAGGATTTGTCTGTCTTTAATTTCCAGTACACACCACCTAGCTTCAGCAACAATCAGTTTTTAATATTGGTTTTTCTTGACCTTCCTGAAGTCAGGTCTTCATATCAGAAATCCATCTTTTTCCTTATTGGTACTTATCAGAATTACAGTGTTACATGTATTCTGCATAGTTACAGTTTTCCCGTGAAAGCTGATCTTCATGAAAGCAGAAACTGCTGGCTTTGCTTGTAATTATTTTCTTAATACTTATCTCAGTGTCGCCATGAGTCGGATTCAACTCGACAGCCCTTGGCTTGGCTGTCTCAGTGTCTGGGTTGTGAGTGCTAAATTGTTGTATGAGTTAGGCAGAATTTGACATTGTGCTGTTAAGTAGCTTGTCCACTGCACCAGGTCTATCATAGACTTCCGCCATAAACTACCTGATGTAGGCTAAACTTCACAGGTTAAGGATGAGTGCTTCACAAAACTGGCCTTGTTTTAGGCACCAGCCACAGGCTTGTGGTTCCTCAGATCACCCTCACTTTTGATTGACAAATCTGGAAGTTCCCAGTATCCCCTCAGGTTTGATAATTTGCTAGAATGGCTTACAGAACTCAGGAAACCACTGTACTTAGGATTGCAGTTTTATTACAGCAAAAAAGACACACCATTCCCATGGCACATTGATTTGTGACAGTATGTGGAATGTGGTGAATCACTAAAACTTGTAAGAACCACGTGTGTAGCTTTTATTGAGGCTTCATTGTAGAAGCATGATTGGTTGGATTATTGGTCATGTGGTTGAATTCTGTCTCCGGCTTCCTGTCCCTCCCCAGAGGTCGCCTACTTCAGGGGTCCAGACCTGTAATCACCTGTTGGTCTTTTGGCTTAATTGGTCCCCATCCTGAGTTATTAGTATGAAGAATTGAGGTCCCATGTCCTTTCCCCTTACCTCTTTAGCATAAACTGTCAGGTGCGTTCCCAGAGACTCACCATGAATTACAGACATTCCAGTCACTTGGGGAATTCTGAGAGTTTAGAGGTTGCCTCACAGGAACAGACACAAAGACTAGACCTTCAATGAATAAACATTTGGAATTTTAATTACATTTTTTCAGGATTGCAAAGTGGATTGAGGGTTGACCAAAGAAGCAGAACCATTAGGATAGATGGGGTGAGGGAGTGTGTGTGCTTATTGAAGGGCTTTGTTACAAAATTTGAGTTAACACACTTGTGAGATCTCACTAAATAAACTTTGTGCCTGATGCTGGAGCTTGAGCTCCATAGGGCAATCATTTGGGAAGGGAAGATGCATGTTAAGTGGAGAAAAACAGGAATCTAGAAGCCACAAACAGGATGGACTTAACTCTGGGTTATTTCTTCTTGCCTCTTGTGATGTTGGTGTCCTACAAGAACTGAACTCTTGGTCTTGGAGTTAATCACCGTACTCAGACTAAGAAGATCCAGGGGAAGGTAAAGTAGTTGGAATAGTTGCATCAGCATTTGCAGGCTCAACTACTGCCTCACATCAGTGAGGTGAGTTACCAGATAATAACAGATACCTGGGATCTCTAAATTTGGGATGATGTGAATCCCTAAACTCATTGGGAATGATGGGGTGGCAGGAGCTGAATGGCAGCACTTAATCCCCAAAGACAAGGTGGACCCAGCCACTGTAGTGTAGCTGAAGCAGTAATTGAAATAGTCTGGTTCATAGAGATCTTTGCTGTTGGCTAAGTATATCATGGAGTCTTCTAGAACTGAAATAGATGGGTAGCCTAAAGTCTTACTTGGTCTGTATAAGCAGAATAACTATATTTAGTAAACAAATACCTAGAGCCCTTGTTACCAAGAAAGTGAAACTTGGTCTCCTAAAGAACTTTTTCCTAAATTACTGGCGAATGTTTGAGGGTAGGCTGAGTTGGGGAGACTGTAACCTTCTATTTACTATATGTTGTTAGGAGGGGGTCAGTCCCTGGAAAAGGAGAACATCATGCTTGATAAGAGTGGAAGGTCAGTGAAAAAGAGGAAGACCCTCAATGCAAGATGGATTGTCACAGTGGCTGCCACGATAGGCTTAAGCATAAAAATGATTGTGGACATGGCGCAAGACTGGACAGTGTTTTGTTCTGTTGTGCGTAGAGTCCCTGTGAGTCAGAACCAACTCCATGGCACCTAACAACAACAACAGCACGTTACTACGGGCTATTTCATCATTTGAGTACTGTCTGTCCCCATCTTTGCCCATATCTATACAAAAGCAAACCCACTGCCATCAAACTGATTCTGACTCATAGAGGCCCATTATCTGCAGGGGTCATTTATTTTTCCAGTTATGTTGGCACTGATAAAATATAGTAAAAATATATCAAAATTTCATTCTGTGGTTCTAGAAAACGTTGCAAAGTGGTATGTTGATACTGTTCTGTTGCTGAAGAGAAGTCAGAAGTGACTGCGGCAGTGTATCAACAGGGAACAGCTGGAAATTCAAGCTAGATTCAGAAGGAGGTACGGAACCAGGAATATCTGTGCTGATGTTAGATGAATCCTGGCTGAAAGCAGAGAATACTAGAAAGGTGTTTACCTGTGTTTTATTGACTACAAAGGCATTCAGCTGAATGGATCGTAACAAATTATGGCTGACGTTGCAAAGATTGGGAATCCCAGAACACTTACTTGTGTTCAAAAGGCACCTGTACATAGATCAAGAGGCAGTTGTTTGAAAAAAGTAAGAGTATACTCTGTGGTTTAAAGTAAGGGAAGGTGTGCGTCAGGGTTTTATCCTTTCTCCGTACCTATCTAGTTGTATCCTGAGCAAGTAATCTGGGAAGCTGGACTACATGGAGAACAGCGGGGTGTCAGGATTGCAGGAAGACTCATAAGAACCTGTGACATGCAGATGATACAACATTGTTTCCTGAAAGCAAACAGGACTTGAAGCACTTACTGCAGAAGATCAAAGACTGTACAGCCTTCTGTATGGATCACACCTCAATGTAAAATGAAAATTCTCACACTTGGTGTTAGTAAGTAACATCATGATAATGGAGAAAAGATTGAAATTGCCCAGCATTTCATTTTACTTGGATGGATCCACAGTTCACACCCATGGAAACAGTAGTCAAGCAATGAAAAGATGCATTGCATCAGGCAAATCCGCTATGGAAGATCTGTTTAAAATATTAGAAAGCAAAGAGGTCACCTTGAAGACTGAAGTGTACCTGACCCAAGCCGTGGTGTTTTCAGATGTCTCATGTGCATATGAAAGCTGAATGATGAATAAAGAAGACTGAAGAATAATTGATGCTTTTGAATTGTGATCCTGGTGAAAAATACTAAATATACCATGGACCATTAAAGAATAAACAAGTATGTCTTAGGAGAAATATGACCAAAGTGCTCCTTAGAAGCTGGGGTGGTGAGACAGTGTCTCACATACTTTGGACATGTTGTCAGGAGGAATCAATCCCCGGAGAAGAGCATTATGCTTGGTGAGTGAAAATGAGGAACTCTCTTAAGGAGATGGATTGACACAGTAGCAGCTACAGTGGACTTAAGCATAACAGTGATTGTGAGGATGGTGCTTGACTGACCAAAAACCAAACCCACTGCTGTTGAGTCGTTTCCAACTTACAGCAGCTCTATAGACAGAGTAGAACTGCCCTACGGTGTTTCCAGGGAACACCGGGCAGATTTGAACTGCTGACCTTTTGGTTAGCAGCTATAGCGTTTAGCCACTACACCATGAGGGTTTCTAGTGCAGGGAAGGGCAGTGTTTTATTCTTTTGTATATAGGAACGTTATAAGTCAGAACTAACTAGAGAGCATCTAACAGCAGCAGCATTAACATTCTGTATAATGATTTCTTCACTTTTCAATCTTTTTTTCTTTTGAAGAGTCAAAGAAAGATGTGTGCTATCAGAGAATTCACAGATCCCTCAAGACGATCTTTAGGAGCCTCTGTAATACCTAGTTTTGTGTATATCTTAGGTGATGATGATTTTTAAGTTTGACATTCTCAATTTTTACACAGTGAACACAGACATCTGTAGAATGAGGTAACACTAAGGCTGAGTGAAAAGGGCTTTGAGATGGCATTTGAGAAGCTTGACAAGAGAAGGAAAAGCTGGGAGAAGTAAGAAGTATGATCATAAACACAGAGGAAGTACCAGGAAATACTGCAAGAGTAAAATCCAGTGATGCTTGATGATTCATTGGATTTAATACTATGAAAGTCATTGTTTTAATGGCAGGTCACATTTCAGTGGGCAGCACAAGTGAATAATTCTTGCTTGTTTAAAGGATAATGGAAATTTTAACAAAGTTTTAGATCATGGAAAGAAATGGAAAGGAAAGAACTTAACCGAGTTCTGTAATGCTTGACCTAGTTGACAGCTCCGCATTTTATGGTTATTTATGAAAGAAATGACCACGTTCTGTAAAACGAGACAGTGATCTGAGAATCTTAACTGAGTAAGACTAATGATGTTCATTATGGGTAGAAAGAAAGAACTGCATGTACTCTACACAGCCGTAGAATGTAGGCCAGAAGCTGGGAGTCTTGCCTACCTTTTAAGACCCATTATAGAGGCCCTTTCTTCCCTGGTGTTTTTATGGTTTCACTCTGCTGAAAGTTTTGCTCTCCTTGTTTTCTCAGTATTTGTTGATCCAGTATTTTTATTCTGTCTGCTTTTTCTTCTGGAGGTTATTTTGAATAGTGTATTTTTTGAGAGTAATTGTAGATGAAGTTTAAAAGGTCATAATACATTATGAAGTATATTTTTTAATATTTATTGTGATTGAGTGAAAGTGTACAATCCAGTTTAAATTTGCATGTCTGCTTATGTGCAGCTCCTACTGCTCTCCTTGCCTGTTGACAGCACTCTCCTCCTTTCTGTTCTATACATGTCATATCCTCTTAAGAATCTCCTGTACCCTCTTCTCCATCCTCTCCACTCCCCTCTAGTAAAAGGCTAGTAGAACCGCATCCTGTAGATGCATAGAACCATAAAGTGCACACATGATATGGTCACTCTCTGTCACCAAGTCCAGTCTATTCCTGTCTGAGGAATTGACCTTGGTAATGATATGTGGACAGGAGCAGCATCAGGTGTAGGGGCCAGGCTTCCGGAGGAACCCTGAGGCCTTCGGACTGACAGTTGCAGTCTTATTAGTGGAGTTCTCAGGGTACACCCCTTTTTAGTCTTGTATTGTGGTTCAAGTTTGTGAGCCTCATCATGGCTGTCATTGGTGGTGGCCGGGCACCATCTGGTTCTTCTAGTCACATGTTGATGTACTCACCCATTTACGTGGGTATTACTGTCTTCTGGGTTCTCTTTTCCCCCATGTTGTTTTGGTCCTTGGTGATCATCCGTTCCTGCTGAGTCAGTTCCTGTATAGGAAGTCCTCTATTCCAAAGGACATCTATAATGGGTCATTCCTCCTAGGTCAGTTTGGTGTATCTGAGATGGTAGTTTGCTGGCTTTTAAGACTGCAAACTCTACTCACCAATATGGGGTGGAGAAGACTCTTAGCAATATGCTAGGTAGGCCAGTTGGCCTCGATGTCCCCTGAGAGCATGGTCTGCGGCCCCCTGCCCCTGCTACTTTGTCCTTGCAATATTGGGCTGAGATTGGAAGAATATGCATGTTACGTTGAAGTCCAGTTAAACTGATCTTGTTTCTACTGTTTGCTGTCACTGATTTCACCCAACTAAAGGTCTATCAGCTGCCTAATCTGTAGCCAGTCTTCTCCCTTCCTCCTCCTGCTCCCTGGCAGCTGTCAAAGAGACTTTTCTTCAGTACATGAGTCTGTTTTTAAGTCCTTATACTAGAGGTCTCCTACAATATTTTTCTTGTGCCGCTGACAGTTTCACTCAATGTAATGTTTTCCAGTTGAAACCAGGTTATGAGGTGCTTCCCAAAATCATCATTGTTCTTTATCATTGCATAGTGTTCCATTGAATATCTATACCATAGTTTATCTATTCATCTGTTGTTGGTCATCTGGGTTGATTCCATCTTTTTGCTGTTGTGGACTGTGCTGCAATAAACATTTGTTTGCATGTATCTGTTCATGTGACTGCCTTTGCTTCTGTAGGATATATCAAGCAGTGGGATTACTGGGTCAAATGGTATATCTATTTCCAGGTTTTTACGGAGGCATCAGATTGCTTTCCAAAGAGGTTGTACCATTTTGCAGTCCCACCAGCAGTGTAGGCGAGGTCCAGTTTCCCAAACCTCTCCAGCAATTGTAGTTCTATGTTTTTTGGATTATGGGCAAACTTGTTGAGGTGAGATGACATCTCATCATAGTTTTGATTTGAATTTCTTTTATAGCTAATGATTCTGAGCAGTTCTGCATATGTCTTTGGGCTACCTGGATATCCTCTTTAGAGCAGTGTGTGTCCATCTCCTTTGTCTGTGGCTTAATTAGATTATTTATCCTTTTCTGTTTTTCATATTTTGTAGTATCCTATAGATTATGGAGATCAGAAGTTGGTCTGACATAATAGTTGCGAGATATTTTTTCCCATTCTGTAGGTGGTCTTTTAATTCTTTTGATAAAGTCTTTGGATGAGCAAAAGTGTTTGATTCTTAGTAGTTCCGATTTATCTGTTTTCTCTCCTGTTGAATGTGCTTTCTTTGACAGATTTTGAAGTCTGTCTGTGTTGTGTATTAAAACTTCCATTGTTGATCCTAATTTTTCTGGGATGAGCTTTATCATTTTAGAATAGATATTTAGATCTTTTATCCAATTTGAGTGATTTTTGTCCAGGGTGTGAGATAGGGGTCTGTTTTCAATTTTTTGCAGATGAATATCAAGTTTTGCCGGCACCGTTAGTTAGAGACTGTTTTTACCGCAGTTTGCAATTTTAGGGCCTTTGTCGAATATCAGCCTTTAATAGGAGGATGGTGGCACTTCTGGGGTCTCAACTCTGTTCCACTGGTCTGTATGTCTCTTTTTGTACCAGCACCAGGCAGTTTTGACAACTGTGTCAGTGTAATAGGTTCTAAAGTCTGGTAGTGAGAGTCCTCCCAGTATGTTCTTGTTCTTCAGTAGTGCTTTACTTATCCGGTGTGTCTTCCCTTTCCACACAAAGTCGGTGATTTGTTTCTCCATCTCATTAAAGAATGCTGCTAGAATTTGTATTGAGCCAGCCAAGTGCCGTTGATTGCTCTGGATAAAATAGACATTTTCACAATGTTAAGTCTTCCTATCCATGAGCAGGGTAGGGTTTCTCCATTTATGTAAGTCTCGCTTAGTTTCTTGTATTAACGTTTTGTAGTTCTTTTTGTATGGGTCTCTTATTTCTCTAGTTAGATTTATCCCTAGATATTTTATTCTTCTGGGGGGCAATAATAAATGATAGTTATGTGGTGATTTCCTCTTTGATGATCTCTTTTTTTGGTGTAAAGGAATCCTATTGATTGACTTATGTTTGTTTTGTATCCTGATACTTTGCTGAACTCGTCCATCAGTTTGCATAGTTTACTTATGGATTCTTTAGGATTCTCTGCGTATGCAATCATATCATCTGCAGGTAGGGAAATTTTTGCTTGTTTGCCAGCACAGATGCCATTCATTTTGTTTTGTCTAATTGCCCTGACTAGAACTTCTGGTACAGTGTTGACTGGGAGAGGTGAGAGTGGGCATCCTTGGCTAGTTCCCATTCTCAAGCGAGATTGTTTGAGCCTCTCTCCATTCAGGTTAATGTGGATGGTTGGCTTTGTATGAGTGGATGCTGGAGTTTATGAAATGCCTTTTCTGCATCAGTTGACCAAATCAGGTGATTCTTGTCTTTTGTGTTATTTATGTGGTTGATCACATTAGTTGGTTTTCTGATGTTTAACCAACCTTGCATGCCTCTTATGAATCTGGGTCATGGTGGATTATTTTTTTGATATGTTGTTGAATTCTATTGGCAAGAATTTTGTTGAAGATTTCTGCATCTAGAATGATATCTAGAATGATATCGGTCTGTAGTACTCCTCCTTTGTTGGCTCTTTCCCTGGCTTTGGTATCAGGGTTATGCCGGCTTCATAGAATGAATTTGGGAGCATTCCATCCCTTTCTATGCTGTGAAATAGTCTCAGTGTAATTGGAGATAACTCTTCTCTGAAAGCATGGTAGAATTCTGCGGTGAAGCCATCTGGTCCATGGGTTTTTTTAGTTGGTAGTTTTTTAATGACTTTTTCAGTGTCTTCCTTTGTGATGGATTTATTAAGTTGTCCTGCTTCACCTTGTGATAAGTTTGGTGGGTGATATGAATCTAGGAATTTGTCATTTCCTTTAGGTTTTGAGATTTGTTGGAGTACAGTCTCCCATAGTGTCCTGTTAAGATATTTTTTATTTCTGTAGGATTTCTTGTAACATCTCCCATCTCATTTCTTATTTGGGTTATTTGTTTCCTGTTTTTGTTTAGTGAGTTTAGCCAGTGGCTTATCAATTTTGTTGATCTTCTCAAGAAACCAGCTTTTGGTCTTTTCAGTTTTTTCAGTTGTTCTTCTTTTCTCTAATTCATTTAGTTCTGTTCTAATACTCATAATCTGTTTTCTCCTGATACCTGTGGGGTTCCTCTGTTACTCTCCCTATACTTGTTCAAGCTGTAGGGCTAATTCTTTGGTTAGGGTTCTTTCTTCCTTGTGGATGTGTGCATTTATAGAGAAACTGACCTGAGCACTGCTTTGGCTGTATCCCGTAGGTTCTGGTAGGAAGTGTTTTCATTGTTATTGGAATCCGTGAATTTCTTTATTTCTTCCTTGATTTCTTCTATATATAACCCATGTGTTTTTGAGCAAGATGTGCAGTTTCTGTGAGTTCCAATTTCTGTTTTTTTTTCTGCTGTTGATTTCTACTTTTATGCTTTATGGTCTGAGAAGATGCTTTGCAGTAATTAGGTGGAATGGATTTTGTTGAGATTTGCTTTATGTCCTAATAGATGATCTATTCTGGAAAATGTTCTGTGTACACTGGAGAAGGTGTAGTTATCTGTTGATGAATAGAAAGTTCTGTATATGTCGACGAAGTCTAGTTGGTTACTTGTTGCATTAAGATCTTCTGTGTCTTTACTGAGGTTTTTCTTTTTTAGTGGACTGTTGAAGTCTCCCACTGTTACTATGGAGTGATCTGTGTTGTTTTTGAGTGTAGTCAGTGTTTCTTTGATGTATTTAGGTTCTATAATATTAGGTGGATAAATCTTTAATACTGTTAAGTCGTGCTTGTGTCGGATCCGACTCGACGGTACTTGGCTGGCTGTGAAACTTTCAGCAGTAGTGACTGTCATTGTGTGGGGTGGTGAGTCTTACATTAAAATGTGTTTCATCTGAGATTAGTATTGCCACACCTGCTCTTCTTTATATATTGTTAGCTTGGTATGTATTATTCCAGCCTTTAATTTTCAGCTGTTCCTATCTTTAAGTCTATAGGGTGAGTTTCTTGTAAGCAACATATAGACTGATTGTGTCTTTCGATCCAAGTTGTCACTTGTTGTCTCTTTACTGGAGCATTCAGTCCATTTATATTCAATGTAATTATTGATAGGTATGTGTTTAGTGCTGTCATTTTGATATATTTATTTTTGTGTTGATGTTTTCTCTCGCTCAGAATATTCTGTTCTTGGACATTCTTCTACATAGGTTGATGTGTCATCAATTTCAGTGTTTGCTTTGTTTGTTGAGACTCCTGTATTACTTTTCTTGATTTGATACGTTGCGTCTTGATTGTGCTTTGCAGCTACACGTGTGGTCTTAATGTATGTTTCAAACCGATTTTAACTTCTCCATGTCTTATTAACTTGCTCTCCATATGGAATGGCTATAACCACTGTAGTATATCCCTCTTTTTAGTGTGGTATCATAGTTTTCATGATACGATCAGTGGATCACTTCTTTTAATGTGATAGCTTTGACTGAGTTTTGTGCATTCCCTAACTGAATAGGTTTGTGGGTGATGTGTCTTGTATTTCTTCCTGAAATACAAAGTTAATGGTTTTATTCTTCTAAGCCAAGAGCTTCTTTCTCGGATCTGACTTGACGGCACTTGGCTTGGCTTTGGTTTGGTTTTTACAAAGTTTCTGAGCTTCTGTTTATCTACGAATGTCTTAATTTCATTTTTGTATTTGAAACAGTTTTGCAGGCTGTATAATTCTTGGTTGGAAATTTTAGTGCTTCAGGGCTTTGAATGTTTCATCCCACTGCCTCCATGCCAGCATCTTTTCTGTTGAGAAGTCAGATGAAAGTCTCCTGGGCTTCCCTCTGAATTGTTAGCTTTTCTTTGAGTCATGCTGCCTTTAAGAGTTTCAGCTTTTATTTTGTTTGGTGTCTTTCTTTTAGAGTCAGTTGTGTAGTATTTGATACACATTCTGTGTATCTGTGTTCTTGTCTTTCATAATTTCGGAGATAATTTCAGCAACTGAATGATAATACTGTGTGTTTTCAGGTATCCCTCCCTGTTCAGGAACTCCCGCTAATCTTAGATTGTTCCTCTTGATAGAGTCCCACATGTATTTTAATGCTTCTGAATTTTTCTTGTTTCTTTTCTCTGATTTCTCCTCATAAAGGCTGGGGTCAGTAGTTCCGTCTTCCAAGTCAGATAGTCTATTTTCCAGTTGTTCAGTTCTGTTTGAGTTGAATTGTCTTAACTGTTCAATTATTTTAATGATCTGTAAGATTTCAGAGTGCTGATGCTGCATTGGTTCAAACAGCTTGCTTAATTTTTTCATTTTGTTCTGTTGCATTTTGTATAATGTCTAGGAGGGCTCTATATAATCTGTTTGTACTTGACCTGTGATAGTTTCAGAGAGGCTTTTTTCATCTGGGAGGTTCTTTGGTTCTTTATTTTAGGAACTTTCTGGCACCGTGGGTACATTTTTCAGTAAGTGTCTGGCCAAAGTTTGCTGCTTCTTGGGTATCTAGAGGTTGTTTAGTTTTGCTAGTGTTGTCTTTAAAGGGACTGAGGGGCTGTTGGACAGAGAAGGTGATCACCAGTCACCTCTGTATACTCCACAGACTGGGGTGAGTGAGCTTTCTGGGGTAGCAGGCTCCACCTCCTGGTTAGTAAAGGCACGTCCCTCCTTATGGAGTCCCTGGAAGGCCATCCGCTGACCGTGGTATGTGGGTTAGTAAAGGCTGGAAGAGATGCCATCAGCATGCACTGTAGTTATTTCTCTAGGTAGTCTTATTTGGAAAAGTAAAAGCTATCTGACATCTTCCAAAATTAGTCCTGCTGTCAGGTGTGCATGCCCCTCTTTCCAGCTGGCAGTGGAGGCACCTCTGTATCTGTCCCCAAATGCTGTAATCTAGTTCAGTGTACGGACAGGCTACTGCCCTGCAGTCAGCCACTGCTGGACCCCACTTATAAGGGTTTACTGTGCAAAACATGGCTTTTCTTCTGGGAAAGCACTCCCTGGGCTGGCACTGCCTCCCAGCCTGGGAATTAGCCCTTGCTGAGGCCTCTGTTTTTAACTCCATCTCCCAGTCAAACAACGTGATGTCTCGCACAAGCTCTCTCATCTGCTGTGAAATAGGCAAATCAATGGCAGAGGTTCATAAAGAGGGTGGAGGGGCTGAGGTGCTCAGAGTCCAGATCTGGGCTCTCAAAATGTGGATATTCTGCCTGCTGATCACATCAGCTCTGCAGGTGAGCTTTTCTCCCAGTTAAGCCCAAGCCCTGCCTGTTGGCCCAAACAAAGAAAAGAAGGTTAAAAAAAAAAAGCCGCTTACCTTTTAGTCTGTGAGAGCCAGCCATTCAACAAGGATGGGGGTCAGTGAAAGAGAAGTTTCCCGTTCAGTGACATGTAGTCCAGACTGCAGCCCTGTGCTGTGTCCTGTGGCTCACTGAGTGTCCAGAAGGCTCTGTTTAATTATCAGTCCACACTTCAGTTTTCAGAGACAATTAAAGGGATGTATATTTAGTCTGCCATTTTGATTGTGCCTCAAATTATGAAATATGTTATTCACTTCTTTGTAAAAAACACATAGACCATGAACTCCAAATGAACCAAGATCATTGTGGCTTTGCACAGTATTTCTTGGCTCCGCACCCGTGTTTCAATTTGGATAGATATGTACTGAAGCTGAAAAACATAAAAAGAAGCCTGTTGCCAAGAGTTCATTCTGATTCACAGTGATCCTACAGTTTTAGTCATTTCTTGGTTGGTGAACTTCAGTGGGTTACTAATTTCTTAGATTCATTCTTAGGCTGAATTTTTTAAAATTCTTTTTTCCATTTTAGTAGATTAATATTTTTGAAAGTTAGTTTGCAGAACTGTTTTGGTTGTAGCAGTGATTCACAAATAAACGCAGCTAATCACTAAAAGCACACTAATTCAGTATTTGCAACATGATTTATTATCATTTTCCTAAAATCTTACATTTGTAAAAAGACTACTAAACATTCAGTGCATGAGCATACTTGAATTTTTTATTTTTGTTTTATGATTAAGTGAAATTATATAATACAAATCAGTTTCACATGCTTGCCTATCTGTAGCTCCATCTGCTCTCCTCACCCAGTGACAACACATTTTTCCTTCTCACACTGTACTTCTAGTATCCACTTAATGAGCACCTGTCCCCTCCTCTCCACTTTTTTCTCTCCCATCTAGAAAGAAACCATTAGGATAGCCTCCTGTAAATGTGTAAAAGCACAAAGTACACACACTGTATGTGCACACTGTGTTCCTAAGTTCAGTCCATTCTTGTCTGAAGAATTGACCTCATTACTGGTGTCAGGTCAGGGCCAGCAGCAAGTCTCGGCGCTATGTTCCCAGGGGTCCTTCCAGGCTGTCTGACCATCAGTTCAGGTCTTTTAGTAGAGCTCTTGAGCTGCCCAGCTGTTTTCCTCTTGTTTCCTCAGGAACTCTACATTATATCCTCTATCTCAGCTGCCGTTGGTGGTAGCCGGTCACCGTCTTGTTCTTTGCTCTCATGCTAATGCAGTCTGTCATTCATACGGGTCCTTCTGTGTCCTGGGCTCGTTTTTTCTCACATCTTTGATTTTCTCAGTCATCATTTGTTCCAGATAGTTTGGGACCGTTTGGTGTGTCTCACGGGGCAGGTTGCTGGCTTTTAAGACCCCAGAAGCCATTTACCAGTATGGAGTACAGAAGACTCTTCGTTGAAGACTAGTTAGGCCAGTTGACCTCGACATCCCCTGAAACCGTGTTCCCTAGACTCCTGTCCTTGCTACTTTGTCATTTGAAATACTAGATTTAGAAAACCCTTGAGTTTACAGTATAGTCCAGTTGTGCTGATCTGCTCTCTACTGTGTGCTGTCACTCTCTTCACCTAACCAAATTCCTAAGGACTATGAACATCCCTTTCCCTTCCTTGCCAGACTTGTAGCCATCAGTCTTTTCTTCTGTATGTAAATTTTTAAGTCTTTATAGCTGGAGTCTTATACAGTAAATTGTCCTTTTGCAGTTCACTGATTTCACTTAGCGTGTCTTGTGTTTGAAACCAGGTTATGAGATGCTTCCTAAAGTCATCATTGCACTTCATCGTTGCATAGTGTTTCATTGTGTATGACTGCCATTGTTAATCCATTTATTTGTTGGTGAACACCTAGGTTGATTGCATCTTCTTGCTGTTGTGGACAGTGCTGCAATAAACATTCCTGTGTATATTTGTGTTTGTGTGACTGCCTTTATTTCTGTAGGATATGTTCTGAGCAGTGAGATTTCTGGGTCATAGGGTATTTCTATTTCTAGCTTTTCAAGAAAGCGCCAGAATGCTTTCCAAAGAGGTTATACCATGTTACATTCCAACAAGCAGGGGAGTGCTATCGTAGATTATATAGTCCATAGTTAGTGCTGCCATAGATTAGATAGTCCATAGGAGTTTGGTTAGGTGAAGGGAGTGACAGCACACAGTAGAGGACAGATCAGCACAACTGGACTGTACTCTAAACTGAAAGGTTTTCTAAATCCAGTATTTCAGATGACAAAGTAGCAAGGGCAGGGCCTGGGGATCACGTTATCAGCACTCCCACCAGTAAGAGAGTGCTAATCTCTCCACAGCTTCTCCAGCATTTGTTGTTTT
Source organism: Heterohyrax brucei (assembly GCA_028571685.1). NCBI lineage: Eukaryota > Metazoa > Chordata > Mammalia > Hyracoidea > Procaviidae > Heterohyrax > Heterohyrax brucei. The sequence continues at coordinate 137,570,852 of CM053150.1, forward strand.
GTCCTTTGGGGATAATTGCCAACATTGCTGGAGTGAGATGGTATCTCAAGTGTAGTTTCGGTGCAGATTTCTCAGATAGCTAATAATCGTGAGCATTTCCTCATGTGTCTTTTGGATGCCTGGATGTCTTCTTTTGTGAAGTGTGTGTCCATCTCCCTTGCCTTTTGCTTAATTGGGTTATTTACCTTATTGATATTTCACAGTACCTTGTAGATTATGGAAGTCAGACATTGATCTGACATGAAGTTGCCAAATATTTTTTCCCATTCTGTAGGTAGTGTTTTATCTCTTTTGATAAAGTCTTTGGATGACCAAAGAGTTTGATTTTTAGCAGCTTCTATTTATCTTTTTTCTGTTGCTTGTGCCTCGTTGGTCAGATTTTGTAATCTGTTTAAGCTGTGCATTAGAACTTCCATTGTTGTCCCTACTTTTGTTATTTTTTTTTGCATGATCTTTATTGTTTTAGGTTTGGTATTTAGGTCTTTGACCCACTTTGCATTAGTTTCTGTGTAAGGTGTGAGATATGGTTCTTGCGTCATTATTTTTGCAGATGGATATCCAATTTTGCCAACACCATTTGTGAAAGAGACTGTTTTTGCCCCAGTTTACATCCTTTGTGCCTTTTTTGAATATCAACTGTTCATAAAAGAGTGATGATGTTTCTGGGGTCTCTGTTGTGTTTTGTTGATCTTTATGTCTTTTATACCATTACCAGGCTGTTTTGAATCCTGTGCCAGTGTAATAGGTTCTGAGATCTGGTAGTGTGAGGCTTCCGACTGTGTTCCTCTTTTTTGGTAGTGCTTTACTTATCCAGGGTTTCTTTCCTGTCCTAACAAAGTTGGTGATTTTTTTCCTCCATCTCATTAAAAAGTGACACTGGAATTTGTATTGGGATTGCAGTCTTTATTTGTGTATCACTTTGGGTAAAGTAGACGTTTTCACAATGTTAAATCTTCCTACACATGAGCAGGGTAGGTTTCTCTATTTATGTAAAGTCTCTCTTAGTTTTTGTAGTAAGTTGTTGTAGTTCTGTTTGTAAAGGTCTGTTATTTCTCTAGTTAGATTTATTCCTAGGTATTTTATCTTCTTGGGGACAACAATAAGTGGTATTTGATGATTTCCTCTTTCGTGACCTGTTTTTTGGTGTAAAGGAATACTACTGATTTACTTACATTTATCGTGTATCCTGACACTTCTCTGAATTCTTCTAGTAGTTCCAGTAGTTTATTTATGGATTTTCTTAAGAGTTTTCTTGAGTATACAATCTTATCATCCGCAAATAGGGATATTTTTACTTCTTCATCGATGGGTGCCCTTTGTTTTGTCTGATTGCTCTGGCCAGAATCTCTAGCACAATGTTGAATAGAAGTGGTGACAGTGAGCATCCTTGTGTGGTTCCCATTCTAAAGGGGAATTGTTTCAGTCTCTTTCCAATCAGGATGATGTAGGTGGTTGGTTGGCTTTGCGTAGATGTCCCCGATTGGGTTAAGGAATTTCTCTTCTATTCCTGTTTTGCTGAGGATTTGGAACATGAATGGTTGTTGTACTTGGTCAAATGCATTTTCTACATCAGTTAACACACTCAGATGATTCTTATCCTTTGTGTTATTTATGTGGGTGATCACATTAATTGTTTTTCTGATGTTCAAATGGCTCTGCATCCCTGGTATGAATCCAGCTTGGTCATGATGAATTAGTTTTTTGATATGTTGTTGAATTGGGTTGGCTAGGATCTTGTTGAAGATTTTTATATCTAGGTTCATGAGTGGTATTGATCTGTGATTTTCTTTTTTTGTGGAATCTTTCTCTTGTTTTGGTATCAGGGTTATGCTGGCTTCCTGGAATGAATTTGGAAATACTCCTTTTCTGTGCTGTGAAAAACCCTCAGTAGTACTGGGATTAACTCTCATAAAAGTTTGATAAAACTCTTCAGGAGTGCCATCAGTGATAGGACTTCCTTTTGGTTGGTAGTGTTTTGATTATTTTTTCAATCTCTTCTTTTGTGATGGGTTTATTAAGTTGTTCTACTTCTCTTTGTGATAATTGTGGTATGTGACATGTATCTAGAAATTTGTCCCATTTCATCTAGGTTTTCAACTTTCTTAGAGTACAATTTTCCTGGTATTCTGTTAATGATACTTTTGATTTCAGTTGGGTCTGTTGTGGTGTCTCCCATCTCGTTTATTCAGGTTATTTGTTTCCTCTCTTGTATTTCTTTTGTGAATTTAGCCAATGGTTTATCAATTTTGTTGATCTTAAAAAAAAAGCTGTTCATTTTGTTCATTCTTTCAGCTGCTTATCTGTTCTCTAATTTGTTAGTTTAGTTCTGCTCTAATTTTTATTATCTGTTTTCTTCTGATGATACCCGAGGGATTGTTTTGTTTTTGTCTTTATACTTGTTCAAGTTATCAGGTTAATTCTTTCGTTTGGGCCCTTTTTTCATTTTGGATGTGTGAATTCACGGAGATAAATTGACCTCTGAGGACTGCTTCTGGTGTATTCCAGAGGTTCTCGTAGGATGTGTTTGCATTCTCATTTGATTCCATGAATTTCTTTATTGTGTCTTTGGTTTCTTCTATAGTCCATGAATTTTTTGTTTTTTTAAGTGAAAGTATACAGCCTAAATTGGTTATACATGCCCACCTATCTGCAGCTGCCTGTGCTCTCCCTACCCAGGGGCAGCACACCCCTTATTTTAACTCTATAATCCAATCTCGCCTTCTCCAGCCTCTTCTATCCCATCTCCATAACCCATGAAGTTTTGCACAAGGTGTTGTTCAGTTTTCATGAGTTCCAGTTTGTATTGATTTTTTTCCTGTGATTTCAACTTTTATGCTTTTATGGTACAAAAAGATGCTTTGCAATAATTTAGTAGCTTGGATTTTGTTGAGACTTGCTGTATGACCTAAAATGTGATCTGTTCTAGGGAATGTTCCATGTTCATTGGAAAAGGAGTACTTATCTGTTGTTAGGTAAAAGTTTCTGTATAGGTTGATGAGGTCTAGTTAGTTGATTCTCAACAATAAGATGTTGTAGGGGCGGACTCAAGAAGGCAGACTAAGCACATGTCTCCTTATATCCCTCTGGAAACCAAGAACTGAATTGATAATCAAACGGAGCCTTCTGGTCACCTAATCAACACCAGGTCACAGCACAGGGCTGTTAATTTGGAATTGATACCACTGAGCGAAAAACCTCTTTTTCGCTGACTCCCGTGCCTGGCTAGCCCTGGTTCTCACGGACTGAAGGGAAACACACCATTTTGACTTTTTTTTTCCTGTGTCTTGGCCAGCGGGCAGAGCTGAGTCTTGCCTAGCGGCTAGAGTCAGACACGCTGCTGGTGGGATAGGCAGGCGAAATGCCCATATTTTGAGAGCCAGGATTAGGACTCTGTTAATCTAGCCACTTTGAGCGTGTCTTATATCTACCTGTTTTATATCTACCTCAGTGGCGTTTCTACAGAATTTTGCAGTCAGTGTGCGGGACGCCATGTTGGATACGGAGATTGTAGCGGGACCTCATTCTTAGCCTGGGAGCCAGCGCCTGGAAACAGAACAGTGCTTCTCCGACAGAAAAGCAGTAATTTACACAGTGCTACCTACATTGGGGGCCCTGCAACAGAAGCAGAGCAATCACTACCTCTTGGCACCATTAGCCATTTTGTCTGCTGCCTGTGTGGAGAGTGCCATCTTGGAGACGGTGGCTACAGCTGGACCTACTTCTTAGCTTCGGAGCCAGAGCTTGCCTACAGGAGGCACTTTTCTACCAGAAAAGCAGTACTCTACACACTGTTGCCTAAGGCTAGGCCCTGTTAGCAGAGACCAACAGGGCAGTAGCATTGCTGTATTCTGAACTAGTTTGTATCATCTGGGGTTAGATATAGTGGTGCTTTGCCAGTTGAGAAGAGGGACTTATACACCTGAAAACCTAACTGACTTGTGAAGTGGTCAGAGACCTTTTGCTTTACATTTTAAGACAACCTGGAGAAACATCTGCAGTCCATCCTCACAATACCTCTTCTAGCCTGTGCATACTCACACGGGACCCCAAAAGCAACAGTCACTTTCAGCATACAAGAAATCAGCCATGGCTTGAGAAGGCTCCCAAACAAAGCAACCAAGAAGTTTTCCAGATGAAGAAACTTTTATGAAAGCATCAGAAAGTAAATACAAAATGATTATATACAGAGCCCGTCTAGACCTTATACAAAATGCAGCAGAACAAAATGAAAAATTAAGGAAGATGTTTGATCTGATGGAACACCAGTACTCTGAAATCCAACAGATCAAGAACAAAATCAAAGACATAGAAACTTCCATGCAAAGCCAAGAAAACAGAATGGAACAAATGGAAAAAAGAATTTCTGACTTGGAAGACAGAGCTACTGATGCCAGTGTCTGTGAGCAGAAATCAGAAAAAAGAAACAAGAAAAATGAAGAAACATTAAGAAGCATGTGGGACTCCATTATAAAGAGGAACAACCTTCAATTAATTGGAGTCCCTGAACAGGGTGAGACGTCAGAGAATATCATTGCTGAGCTGCTGACAGAACACCTCCCAGAAATCATGAAGGAAGAGAGTATAGACATCTCAGATGCATATCATACACCACGCAATATACATCTCGAAAGAAAGACTCCAAGACATTATATTCAAGCTTAACAAAATGAAACATAAGCTGCAACTCTTAAAGGCAGCAAGACACAAAGCAAAGCTAACATTCAGAGGGAAACCCTGTAGGCTCTCTTGAGATTTCTCAGCAGAAACCATGGTGGCACGGAGACAGTGGCACGACACATTCGAAGTCTTGAATAAGAACTTCCAACCAAGAATTCTGTAGCCTGCAAAACTATCTTTCAAATACGAAAATGAAATTAATATATTCCCAGACAAACGGAAACTCAGAGACTTTGTAAAAATCAAACCAAACCTACAAGAAATACTGAAAAAAGTTCTTGGCTCTGGCTTAGAAGAACAGAACCACTAACTATATTTTAGAACAACACACTACTCAAAACTCTACTTAGTTAGGGAAGGCTCCAAAGCCAGTCACAGCTTTGATGTGAAAAGAAGCAATCCGTTGATTATCATGAAAACTATAGTGTCATTAAAAAGAGGGATGTGCTACAGTCGTTATAGTCCTTCCAGATGGAGAGGAAGATGACAAGACTGGTAGTTATTAAAATTGGGTTTATATATAGTTTATTAAGAGGGATCATAGAGGCAGGTGTAAACCACAACAAAGACTTATCATACCATTTCAAGAAATGTAACACAGGAGTCTCAACAACTACAAAACCAGCTCTGAAACAGGTGAAAAATCAACTCACAAAAAAGAATGTTCCAGGACAGACTAACAAGAACAACAGAGAAAACATCAACATAAAAATAAACAGGCAGCACTGAACGCATATCTATCAGTAACTACATTGAATGTGCATGGACTGAATGCTCCAGTAAAGAGACATCAAGTGACATCTTGGATCAAAACACATGACCCGTCCATATGTTGCCTACAAGAAACTCACTTGAGACCTGAAGATAGGAAGAAACTGAAATTTAAAGGATGGAAGAATATATATCAAGGTAACAATGAACAAAGAAGAGCAGGGGTGGCAATTCTAATTTCAATGTCAAATCCACCATCGTGGACAAAGATGGACACTATTTATTGCTGAAAGGTTCAGTACACAAGCACGACTTAACTATATTAAACATTTATGCACCTAATATCAGAGCACCTAAATACATCAAAGAAACACTCATAGCACTCAAAAGAGTTAGGTGACTCCACAGTAACAGTGGGAGACTTCAACACACCACTCTCAATAGTGGACAGATCATCTAGAAAAAAGCTCAGTAAAGAGAAGACCTCATTGCCACAATTAACCAACTAAACCTCATTGATATATATATAGAACTTTCCACCCATCAGCAGACAACTACACCTTCTTCTCCAGTGCACATGGAACATTCTCCAGAATTGACCATGTGATACGCCATAAGGCAATGCTCAACAAAATGGACACCATTGAATTACTGCAAAGCATCTTCTCAGATCATAAAGCCATCAAAGTTGAAATCAATAACAGAATAAACATAGAAAGTGGAACTCTTGGAAACTGAACAACATCTTGCACAAAAAAACATGGGCTATAGAGGAAATCAAGGATGAAATAATGAAATTCATGGATTCCAATGCGAACAAAAACACTTTCTACCAGAACCTATGGGATAGCGCCAAAGCAGTGCTCTGAGGTCTGTTTATCTCCATAAATGCACACATCTGAAAGGAAGAAAGAAACCAAATCAAGGAACTAACCCTACAGCTTGAACAAGTAGAAAGAGAGGAAGAGAGGAACCCTTCAGGCACCAGAAGAAACAAGATCGTAAAGATTAGAGCAGAGCTAAATGAATTAGAGAAGACACCAACAAGTGAAAAAATTGAAAAGACCACAAGCTGGCTTTTTGAAAAGATCAACGGAATTGACAAACCACTGGCTAAACTTACTAAAGAAAAGCAGGAAAGGAAACAACCCACGTTAGAAATGAGAAGGGAGTTGTCACCACAGGTACAACAGAAATCAAAAATATCGTAACAGAATACTATGGAAGACTGTACTCCAACAAATTTGAAAACCTAGAGGAAATGGACCAATTGCTTGACTCATACCACCTACGCAAACTATCACAATGTGAAGCAGAACAACTTAAATCCATCACGAAGGAAGAGATTCAAAAGGTCATCAAAACTGCCAGCCAAAAAAAGTCTGGGCCCAGGTGGCTTCACTGCAGAATACTACGAAGTATTTACAGAAGAGTTATCTCCAATACTACTGAGACTATTTTACAGTATAGAAAGGGATAGAGTACTCCCAAACTCATTCTATGAAGCCAGCATAAGCCTGATACCTAAGCCAGGGAAAGATGGAACAAAGAAAGAGAACTACAGACCGATATCACTCATGAATATAGATGCAAAAATCTTCAACAAAGTTCTTGCTAATAGAATACAACAACATATCAAGAAAATGATCCATCATGACCAGGTGGGATTCATAGTGGGAATGCAAGGCTGGTTCAACGTCAGAAAAACAATTAATGTGATTAACCACATAAATAACACAGAAGACAAGGATCACCTGATTTTGTCCATTGATGCCAAAAAGGCATTGGATAAAGTCCAACACCCATTCATGCTAAAAACTCTTAGCAAAATGGGCATAGACGGCAAATTCCTCAACATAATAAGGGCCATTTATACCAAGCCAGTTGCCCATATCCTCCTGCATGGGAGAGACTGAAAGACTTTCCCTTGAGATCAGGAAGTAGACAAGGATGCCCACTCTCACATTTTCTGTTCAACATTGTGCTAGAAGTTCTAGCCAGAGCAGTTAGACAAGACCATGAAGTAAAGGGCATCTGCATCGGCAAAGAGGAAGTTAAAGTCTCCCTGTTTGCAAATGATGATTGTATATGCAGAGAATCCCAGCAAATCTATAACTAAACTATTCAAACTGATAGAAGAGTTCAGCAAAGTTCCAGGATACAAGATAAACATAAGTAAATCAGTAGCATTCTTTTCTACCAACAACAAGACTGTTACAGAAGAAATTACCAAATGAATACCATTTACAATAGCCCCTAAGAAGATAAAGTACCTAGGAATCAATCTAACCAGACAAATAACAGACCTTTACAAAGAGAACTACAAGCCCTTTCTACAAGAAACTAAGAGACTTAGACGAATGGAAAAACCTACCCTGGTCATGGATAGGAAGAGTTAACATTGTGAAAATGTCTGTTTTACCCAAAGCGATCTACTTGTTTAAAGCAATCCCAATACAAGTTCCAGCGACATTTTTTAATGAGATGGAGAAACAAATCACCAATTTTGTTTGGAGAGGGAAGAAGCCCCGGTTAAGCAAGATACTACTAAAGAAGAAGAACACACTGGGAGGCCTCTCTTACCCAACCTTAGAACATACTACACTGCCACAGTGGTCAAAATAGCCTAATACTGGTGCAAGAACAGATTGATCAATGGATCAGAATTGAGACCCCAGAGATGACAGCATCTGCCTATGAACAGTTGATGTTCAACAAAGGCCCTAAGACGTTAAACTGGGGTAAAAACAGTATCGTCAACAAATGGGACTGCCAAAATTGGATATCCATCTGCAGTAAACTGAATCAAGATCCATATCTTACACCTTATACAAAAACCAACTCCAATTGGATAAAAGATTAAATATCAAATCTGAAATGATAAAGCTCTTCCAAGAAAAGGTAGGAACAACAATGGAAGTTTTAATACAGAATTAGGACAGACTCCACCATGTCTTGAAGAAACCACAATCATCAGAAGAGAAAATAGATAAATGGGAACTATTAAGAATCAAAAACTATTCCTCATCTAAAGGCTTTTTTTTTTTTAACTTTTGTTTAACATGAGTGAGTGAAAATGTAAATTCACGTATAAATTTACATACCCACCTATAAACAGCTTCCACTGCTCTCCTTGTCCGGTGACTGCACACTATTCCTCTCTGCTCCATACATGTCTCATCCTCCCAACAGCCTCCTTTCCCCTCATCTTCGTCCACTCCCCTTCCTACAACCAGAGGTCAGCAAGATGATATCCTATAGATGTATAGAACCATAAAATGCTTCCAGTATAGGGTCACTCTGCATTGCCAAGTCCAATCGATTCCTGTCCAAAGAGTGGACCTTTGTTATAATTTATGGGAAAGGGCAGCATCAGGGCTGGGGGCCATGCTCTAAGAGGAAACCCCAAACCGCTGGACCATCAATTGAGGTCTTTTAGTGGAGATCTCATGATGCACCCTGTTTTATTCTTGTGTTGCCAGTGAGACTCCTCTCTGTGAGCTCCATCGTGGCTATCACTCGTGGTGGCCGGGCACCATCCGGTTCTTCCGGTCCCAAGTCAATGTAGGCACCCACTCTTGTGAGTCTCTCTGTCTTCTTTGTTGTCTTTACCGCATCTCATTTTGCTCCTCGGTGAGCATCCGTTCCTGCTGAGTTGGAACCATTTGCTGTGTCATCAGATGGCAGCTTGGCAGCTTTTAAGACCCCAGAAACCACTCAACAATCTGGGGGGCAGAGAGCTCTCATAGCAAAACGCTAGGTGTGCCAACTGGCCTGGAATTCGTCTAAGGGCATCGTCCCCCGACCTCTGCCCCAGCTACTCTATCCTTGCAGTATTGAGTTAAGACGGAATGAGTACTCAAGTTATGCTGAAGTCCACTTAATGTTGTTCTCGTTTCTAATGTCTGCTATCACCACTTTCTCCCAACTAGATTTCTAGTAACTATCTAAACTAAACCCTCCCCCCTCACCCTTCCCCCCTCCCCTCCCTTGCAGCTGTCAAAGAGTCTTTTCCTCTATACACAAGGCTGTTTTTGAGATCTTATCGTAGAGGTCTGATACAGTATTTGTCCCTTTGTCGCTGACTACTTTCACTCAACATAATGTCTTCCAGTTGAAACCAGGTTAGGAGGTGTTTCCTGGAATCATCATTATTCTTTATCATTGCGTAGTGCTCCTTTGAGTATATGTACCATAGTTTACGTATCCATTCTTCTATTGTTGAGCATCTGGGTTGATTCCATCTTTTTGCTATTGTGGACTGTGCTGCGGTAAACATTCTGGTGCGTGTGTCCGTTGATGTGAAAGGCCTTGATCCTGTAGGATATATTGCAAGTAGTGGAATGACTGGGTCAAATGGTATATTGGTAGCCATTTTTTTAAGGAAGCGCCAGATTGCCTTCCAAAGAGGCTGGACCATTTTGTAACTCCACCAACAGTGTAGGAGGGTTCCACTTTCTCCACAGCCTCTCCAGCATTTGTTGTTTTGTGTTTTCTGGATCATGGCCAATCTTGTTGGGGTGAGATGGTATCTCATTGTTGTCTTGATTTGAATTTCTTAATAACTAAAGATCGTGAACATGTCCGCATGTGTTTTTTGGCTGCCTGGATCTCCTCTTTAGTGAAGTGTCTGTCCATCTCTTTTGCCCATCACTTAATTGGATGGTTTATCTTCTTCTTACTGATATTTTGTAGTGTCTTATAGATTATGGAGATCAGGCGTCGGTCTGACATAGAGTTGCCAAATATTTTTTCCCATTCTGTTGGTGTTCTTTTAATTCTATTAGTAAAGTCTTTGGATAAGCAAAAGTGTTTGATTCTTAATAGTTCCCATTTATCTATTTTCTCTTCTGTCGATTTAGGTTTCTGTGACAGATTTTTGAGTCTGTCCTCATTGTGTACTAAAACTTCCATTGCTGTTCCTACCTTTTCTTGGATGAGCTTTATCGTTTTAGGTTTGATACTTAGGTCTTCTATCCAGTTGGAGTTGGTTTTTGTATAAGGTGTAAGATATGAATCTTGATTCAGTTTATTTCAGATGGATAACCAATTTTGCCAGCACCAGTTGTTGAAGACACTGTTTTTACCCCAGTTTAATGTCTTAGGGCCTTTGTCGAATGTCATCTGTTCATAGACAGATGATGTCATCGGTGGGGTCTCAATTCTGTTCCATTGATTGATCGGTCTATTCTTGTACCAGTACCAGGCTGTTTTCACCACTGTGGCAGTGTAATATGTTCTAAGGTCGGGTAATGAGAGGCCTCCCAGTGTGTTCTTCTTCTTTAGTAGTACCTTACTTGTCCGGGGCTTTTCCCCTTTCCAAACAAAATTGGTTATTTGTTTCTCCATCTCATTAAAAATGATGCTGGAACTTGTATTGCGATTGCGTTATATAAATAAATTGCTTTGGGTAAAATAGACATTTTCACAATTCTAACTCTTCCTATCCATGAGCAGGGTAGGTTTTTCCATTTATGTAAGTCTCTTAGTTTCTTGTAGTAAGGGCTTGTAGTTCTCTTTGTAAAGGTCTGTTGTTTCTCTGGTTAGATTAATTCCTAGGTACTTTGTCTTCTTAGGGGCTATCGTAAATGGTATTGATTTGATAATTTCCTCCGTAACAGTCTCGTTGTTGGTATAAAGGAATCCTACTGATTTACGTATGTTTATCTTGTATCGTGAGAGTTTGCTGAAGTTTTCTATCAGTTTGAGTAGCTTACTTATAGATTCTTTGGGGTTCTCTGCATATAGAATCATATCATGTGCAGACAGGAGATTTTAACTTCCTCTTTGCCGATGCAGATGCCCTTTATTTCTTGGTCTTGTCTAATTGCTCTGGCTGGAACTTCTAGCACAATGTTGAATAGGAGAGGTCACAGTGGGCATCCTTGTTTAGTTCCTGATCTCAAGGGACAGTCTTTCAGTCTCTCTTCATCCAGGATGATGTGGGCAATTGGCTTTGTATAAATGGCCCTTATTGTGTTGAGGAATTTGCCATCTATGCCCATTTTGCTAAGAGTTTTTAACATGAATGGGTATTGGACTTTATCAACTGCCTTTTCTGCATCAATGGACAAAATCAGGTGATCCTTGTCTTTTGTGTTATTTATGTGGTTAATCACATTAATTGTTTTCCTGATGTTGAACCAGCCTTGCATCCCTGGTATGAATCCCACTTGGTCATGATGGATTATTTTCTTGCTATGTTGTGGTATTCTGTTGGCCAGAATTTCATTGAAGATTTTTGCATTTAGGTTCATGAGTGATATCGGTCTGTAGTTCTCTGTCTTTGTTGGATCTTTCCCTGGCTTAAGTATCAGGCCTATGCTGGCTTCATAGAAAGAGGTGGGGAGTACTCCGTCCCTTTCTATACTGTGAAATAGTCTCAGTAGTATTGGGGATAACTCTTCTCTAAATGCTTGGTACAATTCTGCTGTGAAGCCATCTGCACCCGGACTTTTCTTGGATGGCAGTGTTTTGGTCACCTTTTCAGTCTTTTCCTTTGTATTGGGTTTATTAAGTTGTTCTGCTTCACGTTGTGATAATTGGAATCCATGAATTTCTTTAATTCATCCTTGATTTCCTCTGTAGCCCATGTTTTTTTGAGCAAGATGTTGTTCAGTTTCCAAGAGTTCCACTTTCTATCTCTGTTTTTTCTGTTATTGATTTCAACTTTTATGGCTTTATGATCTGAGAAGATGCTTTGCAGTAATTCAATGGTATGGATTTTGTTGAGCATTGCATTATGGCCTATCACATGGTTAATTCTGGAGAATGTTCCATGTGCACTGGAGAAGAAGGTGTAGTTGTCTGCTGATGGGTGGAAAGTTCTGTATGATGAGGTTTAGTTGGTTAGTTGTGGCAATGAGGTGTTCTGTATCTTTACTGAGCTTTTTTCCAGGCGATCTGTCTAGTATTGAGAGTGGAGCGTTGAAGTCTCCCACTATCATTGTGGAGTGATCTAACTGCTTTTTGAGTGTAGTCAGTGTTTCTTTCATGTACTTAGATGCTCTGATATTAGGTTCATAAATATTTAATATAGTTAAGTCTTGCTTGTGTACTGAACCTTTCAGCAGTAAATAGTGTCCATCTTTGTGCACGATGGTGGATTTGACGTTAAAATTGATTGTGTGTGAGATTAGAATTTTCACCCCTGCTCTTCTTTGTTCATTGTTAACTTGGTATATATTCTTCCATGCTTCAGTTTTCAGTTTGTTCCTGTCTTTTGGTCTCAAGTGAGTTTCTTGTAGACAACATATGCATGGGTCGTGTCTTTTGATCCAAGATGACACTTCGTGTCTCTTTACTGGAGCATTCAGTCCATTCACAGTCTATGTAATTCTTAATAGGTATGTGTTCACTGCTGCCATTGTGATATGTTTATTTTTATGTTGATGTTTTCTCTGTTGTTCTTATTAGTCTGTTCTGGGTCACTCTTTTGTGAGTTGATTTTTCACGTTTTTCAGAGCTGGTTTTATAGTTGTTGAGACTCGTGTGTTAGATTTCTTGAAATGCAATGATATATCTATTTTGTGCTTTACAGCTGCCTCTATCAACCCCCTCAATAAGCTATTCATAAACCCAATTTTAATTCCTACCAGTCTTGTCATCTTCCTCTCCATCTTGAAGGATTATAACGACTGTAGTACATTCGTCTTTTTGTTATGATGACACCATAGTTTTCGTGATGATCACTGGATTGCTTCTTTCCGTATCAAAGCTGTGATTTACTTTGGAGCCTTCCCTAAATTAATATTGAGTAGTGTGTCGTTCTAAAATATAAAGTTAGTGGTTTCCTTCTTCTAAGCCAAAGGCAAGAATTTCTTTCAGTATTTCTTGTCATTTGGGTTTGGTTTTACAAAGTGTCTGAGTTTCTGTTTATCTGGGAATGTCTTAATTTCATTTTCATATTTGAAAGATAGTTTTGCAGGATACATAATTCTTGGTTGGAAGTTCTTCTTCTTCAAGACTTTGAATGTGTTATGCCACTGTCTCCGTGCCAGCATGGTTTCTCCTGAGAAATCTCAAGAGAGCCTACAGGGTTTCCCTCTGAATGTTAGCTTTGCCTTGAGTCTTGCTGCCTTTAAGAGTTGCTGCTTATGTTTCATTTTGTTAAGCTTGATTATAATGTGTCTTGGAGTCTTTCTTTTGAGATCTATATTGAGTGGCATATGATATGCATCTGAGATGTCTGTATTCTCTTCCTTCATGATTTCTGAGAAGTTTTCTGTCAGCAGCTCAGCAACAATAGTCTCTGTGTTCTCAGATGTCTCACCCTGTTCAGGGACTTCAATTAATTGAAGGTTGTTCCTCTTAATAGAGTTGCACATGCTTCTTAATGTTTCTTCATTTTTCTTGTTTCTTTTTTCTGATTTCTGCTCATAGACGCTAGCATCAGTAGCTCTGTCTTCCAAGTCAGAAATTCGTTTTTCCAATTGTTCCATTCTGTTTTCTTAGCTTTGCATGGAAGTTTCTCTGTCTTTGATATTCTTCTTGATCTGTTGGATTTCAGAGTACTGGTGTTCCATCAGATTGAACAACTTGCTTAATTTTTCATTTTGTTCTCCTGCATTTTGTATAAGGTCTGGAAGGGCTCACTATATAATCAATTTGTATTCACTTTCTGATATTTTCATAAAAGTTTCTTCATCTGGAAAACTCCTTGGTTGCTTCGTTTGAGAGCCTTCTGAAGCCATGAGTGATTGCTTGTATGCCACAATTGTCTGTTGCTTTTTGGGTCCCATGTGAGTATATAGAGGCTGGAAGAGGTACTGTAAGATGGATTGCAAATGTTTCTCTAGACTGTCTTCAAATGTAAAGCAAAAGGTGTCTGACTTGTTCAGAAGTCCGTTAGGTTTTAAGGTGTAGAGGTCCCTCTTCTCATCTGACAAAGTAAGTGCCACAATATCCAACCCCCGATGATAAGAAACTAGTTCAGAATGCTGCAGTGCTAGTGCCCTGGTGGTCTCTGCTGACAGGGCCTAGCCGTAGCGAACACTCCATCGAGTACTGGTTTTGTGATAGAAAAGCACTCTCCTGTGGGCAGGCTCTGTCTCCCAAGCTAAGAATTAGGGCCAGCTGCGGCCACCATATCCAACATGGCGTCCTCCACACAGGCAGCAGACAGAGGGGCTAAAGGTGCCGAGAGGTAGTGATTCCTCTGCTTCTGTTGCAGGGCCCCCAACGTAGGCAGCACTGTGCAAAATCACTGCTTTTCTGTCGGAGAAGCGCTGTCCCGTTTGCAGGCGCTGGCTCCGAGCCTATGAATGAGGTCCTGCTAAAATCTCGGTACCAACATGGCGTCCCGCACACTGACTGCGAATCTCTTCTCAATCCCCGCTGAGGCAGCTACAAAACGAAAGGCTCAAAGTGGCTAGATTTACAGAGACCTGAGCCTGGCTCTCAGAATATGGGAATTTCGCCTGCCTATCCCTCCCAGCACCGTGTCGGAGTGCACCCGCCAGGCAAGACCCAGCTCTGCCTGCCACCGAGACAGAGGAAAAAGAAGTCAAAATGGTGCGTTTACCTTCCATCCATGAGAGCCGGGGCTAGCCAGGAGTGGGAGTCAGCGAACGCGAGGAAGTTTTTCGCTGAGTGGTATGAAGTCCTAGTTAACAGCTCTGCACTGTGTCCTGAGTCTGATCAGGTGATCAGAAGGCTCTGTTTGACTGTCAGTTCAGGTCTTGGTTTCCAGAGGGATATAAAGAGACGTGTGCTTAGTCTGCCATCTTGACTCCGCCTCCAAAGACTATATTAATAGAATTAAAAGAGCATCCACAGAATGGGAAAAAGAAATTGGCAACTCTGTTTCAGACCAATGCCTCATTTCCATAATCTATAATGTACTACAAAATATCAATAAAAAGAAGATAAATCATCCAATTAAGCGATTGGCAAAGGAGAGGGACAGACATTTCACTAAAGAGGCGATCGAGGCAGCCACAAAACACATGCAGTCATGTTCACAATCTTTAGTTGTTAAAGAAATTCAAATCAAGCCGACAATGAGATATCATCTCACCCCAACAAGATTCGCCATGATTGAAAAAACACCAAAGAACGAACTCTCCAGAGTCTTTTGGGAAAGTGGAACCCTTCTACACTGTTGGTGGGGTTGCAAAATGGCCCAGCCTCTTTGGAAAACAATCTGGTGCTTCCTTAAAAAAATGAATGTTGATATACCATTTCACCCAGGCATTCCACTGTTTAGAATATATCCTACAGAATCAAGGACTTTCATATCAACGGACACATGCACCAGAATGTTAATCGCAGCACAGTCCAGGATAGCAGAAAGATGGAATCAACCCAGATGCCGAACAATGAAAGAATGGATAGGTAAACCATGGTACATATACTCAGTGGAGCACTATGCAATGATAAAGAATAGCGATGATTCCAGGAAGCATCTCCTAACCTGGTTTCAACTGAATGATATTATGTTCAGTGAAGGTAGTCAGTGACAGAAGGACAAGTATGAGACCTGTACGTTAAGATCTTGAAAACAGACTTGTGTATAGAAGAAAAGACTTTGTGACAGCTGCAACGGAGGCAGATGAGGGGAAGGGAAGAGGGTTTAGATTACATAGTTGCTTGAAATCTGGTTGGGAGAAATCGATGATAGCACACGTTAGAAACAAGAACAACCTAAGTGGACTTCAGCGTAACTTGAGTACTCCTTCCATCTTAACCCAATATTGCAAGGATCAAGTAGCTGCGGCAAGGGACAGGGGACCATGGTCTTAGGCGAAAATTGAGGCCAGTTGGCAGAACCAACATTTTGCTAAGAGAGCTCTCTGCACCCCACGTTGGTGAGTGGCGTCTGGGGTCTTAAAAGCTGCCAACGTGCCATCCGAGGACCCAGCACATGGTTGCAACTCAGCAGGAACAGATGCTCACCGAGGACCAAAACGACATGGGGTAAAGACAACCTTGAAGATAGACCCACATGTGTGAGTGCCTATATTGACTTGGGACTGGAAGAACCGGATGGCAACCCGCCACCACCCGTGATAGTTGCGATGGAGCACACTAGGTTGAGTCTCACTGGCAACACAAGAATAAAAGGGGGTGCATCCTGAGATCTGCACTAAAAGACCTCAGTTTGTGGTCCAGTGGTTGTAGGGTTCCCCCTAAAACATGGCGCCTGGCCCTGATGCTGCCCTTGCCCATAAATCATAATGAAGGTCCAGTCTTTGGATATGAATGGATTGTACTTGACAGTGCAGAGCAACCATGTGTTGGATGTACTTTATGGTTCTGTGTATCTGTAGGGTGTTATCCTGCTGACCTCTGGCTGGAGGAAGGAGAGCGGGTGGGGAGGAGAGTAAAGGAGGCTGTTGGGAGGATGAGACATGTATGGAGTAGAGAGGAGTAGCATGCTGTCACCGGACAGGGAGAGCAGTGGAAGCTGCAGATAGGTGGGCATGTAAATTTATATGGGAATGTACATTTTTACTCAGTTATATTAAATAGAAGGAAAAAAAGAAGATATTTTGTATCTTTATTGAGCTTTCTGTGTATGATCTGTACTTTACTGAAAGTGGAGTGTTGAAGTCTCCAGAATTATTATTTCAGTGTTGTCAACATTCGTTCAGTGTATTAGATGCTCTGATATTTGGTGTGAAAATATTTAATGTTGTTATGTTGTGCTTATATATTGAATCTTTAAGCAGTAGTGACCATGCTTGTCCACAATAGTGGATTTTATATTAAGGTCTGTATTGTAAGTATCATATAGACTGTTAGTACATTTTGATTCGGGCTCTTGCCCTCTGCCTATTTATTAGGGCATTCAGTCCATTTACATTCAGTGCAGTTATTGACAGGTATGTGTTTAGTGTGCTGTCATCTTGGTGCCTTTATTTTGTTGTTTCTGTTGTCTTTGTTCTTAATATTCTGTTCTGTGTCACTTTTCTTTATGGGTTTTCTTTTCATCCTTTTCAGTGTTTGTTTGTTGAGAACTCCTGTATTATGTTCTTGTTTTCATATGTAGCATTGTTAAGTTTACTTTGCTTAGCTTTGTCCCCCGTTAGGGTTCTAAGTTTAAACCAGACTTTAACTTCTGTATATCTTCTTAACTTTCTTTTCATTGTCAGGGGCTATAAACACTGTAGTGTATGACTTTTTATGCTGTGATGATGTCATATTTTACATGTTCAGATCTCTGGTTTCCTGCTTCTAATATTTTAGCTATGGTTGAACTTTGTGACTTAGCCCTGTGTAGGACTCTTTATTGTGTTCTGCATTTTATTCTTGAGTATATATGTGATGTTACTGCTTTTCTAAGCAAAGAGGTTTTTTCAGTATTTTTTAGTTTAGTTTTGCGTTTTACAAAGTCTGACCCTCTGTTTATCTGATAGTATCTTAATTTCACTGTCATTTTTGAGTGACAATTTTACAGGGTATAAAATTCTTGGTTGCAAGTTTTTCTCCTTCAAGGCTGTGTATGTGTCATCCTGCTGTCTTCTTGCCAACATGGTTTCTTTTCAGAAGTCCTTGGTATGTTGGTTTTGCCTTGACCTAGTTGCCTTTAAGAGCCTGTCTTTATGTTTCATTTTATTAAGCTTGATTGTAATATGTCTTGGTGTCTTTTTTGGGGGGTCTACCTTTTGTAGTGCCTGGTAAGCATCTGAACAATCTTATTGTGTCCTCTTTCATGATATCAGAGAAGTTTTCTGTCAGTAACTTTTGAACAATTCTCTGTTTTCTGCCATCCTTCCCTGTTTGTGAGTTCCGACTATTTTTAGATTATTACTCTTCCTCTTGATAGAATCCCACATGCTTCGTAAGGCTTCTTCATTTTTCTAATTTCTCTCATCTGATTTCTCCTTATAAATGCTGGTTTCAGTTGCTTATCTTTCATTTTGCCAATTCTGCATTACATTTCCTCAGTCCTGCTGTTCTGGCTTTGCATTGAATTGTCTAGCTCTGTAATTTTATTACTGATCTGCTTGATTTCAGATTGTCAGTGTTTTAGCAGTTCATGTAGGTTAAATGTTCATTTTGTTCTGTTGCACTTTGTATAATCTCTAGAAGGGCTGTATACGTAATTCTTTTGTATTCTATCTCTGATAGCTTCAGAAAGGTTTCTTCGTCTGGGACTTTTTTGATTCTTTATTTTTGGAATTTTCTGGAGCCGTGGCAGTGTGCTTCATTAAGTGATTAGATATCAGTTGTTGTCTTTGCGCCATCAAAAAGTTGTCCAGTTTTCTCCAGTGTTACACCTATGGGAGCTGTGGCATAGCTCTGAAAAGTGAATGAGTAAGGGCGGTGCTAGACTTGGCCATCAGCTTCTACTGTGATCTCTAGGTACAGCAGACTTATGTGCAGGTTCACTTGGTCATAGACTGTCATGCCCCGTGATGCTGGTGGGTTTGGTTGCTGCCTCCAGTTGGGTCCTCAGGGGTGGCAGACCCTGCTCTCGGCTGATATAGGTGACGACTTTCTTGTGTTGGCTGTGGTATCGTGCCACTAGAGACTATGGCGTAGCTCAGTGAAGGGAGGAAAGAAAGTTGCCTCCACACTTGGTTTCCAGGAACTGCTGCATTCTCTTGATGGTGCTTATTTTAAAAACTGCTTTTCTGCTGAAGGGTGCTGTCTAGTGACAGCTGAAAGCAGCTGGGCCCTTAGTGGTGGGAGGCCCCACCACCTGGTTGGCAAAATGGCACCATACTTAGGGAGTTTCATGGGGACCATCATCAGATGCCGTGGCTCAGTGAAAGGAGTTGGAAATGGTGCTGCCACACTCTTCTGACAGTTACTGCTGTGTTCTCTAACTGCTCTTAAGTACTGCTTTTCTGCTGAGAGAGGCATTGACCAGTGGCAACCAGCTGCCAGGCACTCGGGTGGCAGGTCCCCACCTCCTGGTGACAAATATGGCATGCTACTTACGGAGTCTCTCGCCATCAGCAGATGCTATGACATGGCCCAAAGAAGGGAGAGGTTAAGATATGGCCATACTTGGCCTCCAGCTGCCACTGGGTTTTCTGGATTCAGTTGCCTTAAAATAGCTTTTCTTTTGGGAGAAACATTGTCCAAACAGGCAGTGTGGCTCAGCATTGGAGCTACCCCCAGCTGAGCCCTCAGATGTGGCTCACTCCACTTCTCAAGTGACCAAGATGGTGTCTGCCCAAGCTGCCTCTTTTCCACTGAGTCAGTACTATCTATGGTGCATCTCAGAGAAGAGGGGGCGGGGAGCTGTCACCATCGGTCATCAGCCAGTTCTCTAGATGTGACTGCTCTGAGTGAGCACAGCTTTTCTGCTGCAGGGTACACTGTTTACTTAGACATTGCTCCTCAGCATAGTAGCTGGCCCTTGCCAGGCTGTCAGCATCAGTGGTCCCAGTCTCCCATTGACAAGGAAGGTACCTGCACCTCTGAGCATCCTGGCCACTGTGCCAGCAGAAGCAGGACTCATTGTGCCACTGTCTTGCGTCCGACAAAGGTAGTTTTCCCCTTCCGGTCACCCAGCCTCGTCTCACAGACCTACGTCTGATCTTGGGGCTCCCAGAATGTCCACAGTGCTCTTTTCCATTATTTTCCTAGGTCTTAGTTCTGAGAGGGAATCGAGGGAATGGTGAGAGTAGTCTGCTATCTCAAGCCCCACCCTTGTAAAAGAATATTTTTATTCAGTAGGTGTAAAATTCTGTTGAATGATTTTTTCATTTAGCATTAATATTTAGGTCAACATTAGTAATTTTTACTCTGGTAATACTGTTTGTGTGTGTTTAATCTAAAATTTTCTGCTTAATTCTGCATAAAAGTAATCTTATATACTTTCATTAAATGATTGTTCTTTACCACAATTTAGAAATAGTAACCTGCAGGGCTTCAGTAGACATTCTCTGAAGGAAGTATAAAAATGACCAAGAGTCACATGAAAAGATGGTCAACACTGGTCTCTTGGTTGCTGTCCAGTTGATTTAGACTCGTGGTAACTCCAGAGTGTAAGTACCCTGTAGGTTTTCAGAACTGTGGCCTTTTGCTCACCAGACTGGCATGCTGAAGCACCTGTGGATAGATTCAAACCTTTAGGGTAGTAGTTGAGCATTTAACTTTCTATGACACCTAAGGACTCATTAAACCAAAAACCAAACCACTGCCATCGAGTTGGTTCCAACTCACAGCAACAATAGACAGAGTAGAACTGCCCTATAGGTCTAGTTTCCAAGAAGCGCCTTGCTGATTTGAACTGCCAGCCTCCTGCTTAGGAGCTGTAGCACTTAACCACTACAACACCAGGGGTTGCAAAGACTCATTAGCCAAGCCAAGTGCCGTCGAGTCGGATCCGACTCATGGCGACCCTAGGGGAAATCAAATAAAAAGCATAGTGAAATACCACTTTACACCCACTAGGATCGTTGTGAGTCAGCACTGACTCAGTGGCACTAGGTTTGGGTTTGGTTTTGGTTTAGGTTGGCTGTTACAAAATGAAAAAGGAAATCAACAAGAATGTTGAGACACTCAAACACTCTTACATCGCTGGTGGATTTGTCAAATGGCACATTTGCTGCAGAAGATAGTTTGGCAGTGCCTCAGAAATTTAGACTAACCCATGTGACATAACGTTTCTATTCTTAGATATATATTCAGAAGAATGAAACCAGGGACTTAGATTCTTATATAGGCAGTTCCTGGATTACAAACAAGTTTCATTCCTAAGTCTTCCTTTAAAGGGGAATTGTCATATAAGTCAGAGTTGTTGGTTAAATGTTTTAGTATGTAGTGTTTTTTCTGTGCATAAAAATTGTTAAACACATCCACATGCACTAACACATCTTTATAGCAATTCAGTAATAATGTTCTTATGTGTGCTACAAACTAATGCCTGTTTGTTATTACAAACCACTGTATGTTCCTTGAATTTTGAATTTTTAACATAGAGGCATTAATACCTACAGGTCATATGTAGGTTGCAGGTAAGTTGGTTGTTCACGACCTGGGTACTGCCTGGATTCTACTGTTTATTGGAACATTATTCACAGTAGGAAAGATGGGAACAACCCAAATGTATGACAAATGAATAGATAAAATGTGATATAGGCATACAAGAGAATATTATTAAGTCTTAAAGAAAGTTTCAGTGTGTACTACAACATAGATGAACCTTGAAAACATATGTGAATAAAACTTATTGCTGTGCAATCAGTTCCTGTCACAGTGACCCTGTAAAGCATAGCAGAACTGCCTTGTAGGATTTTCATGGAGTGGCTGGTGGTTTTGAACTGCCAACTTTTGGTTAGAAATCTTAGCTCTTAATAACTGCACTGTTAATGAGCCAGGTACAAAAGGACAAATACCCAAGATCCCATCCATACAGGGTGTCTAGAGTAGGCAGACGTATAGAGACAAAGGTAGACTGGTCGTGGTCTGCAGCTGGGAGAGTAGTGAGTAACCACCTAATGGGTATGAAGTTTCTGTCTGAGGTGATGGAGAAGTTGAAAATAGATGGTTATGATGGAAGTAGATGTCATGTCACTGAATTGTACATTTAAAAATGGTTAAAATGGCAAATTTTGTGACATGTTTTACCACAGTGAAAGAATTCTGTAAAGCATGATTCATCTAAAATGCTTAGTCTTTATTTTTTTAATCTGTTGTGCTTTAAGTGGAAGTTTACAATTCAAGACAGTTTCTCATACAGTTATTTATACACACTTTGTTATATAACCCTAGTTGTTCTTCCTACAGTGTGACAGTGCAGTTTTCTCCACCCTGTATTTCCTTTAATAACCTTTGGTTAGCAATCATAGCTCTTAATAACTGCACTGTGAATGAGCCAGGTGTTTCTCCTGTCCTCTTCCTGCCTTCTCATCCCACTTATGGAGCTGCTTGTTTAGTTCTCATGTACCTATTGGAGCCAGTCTCTTCATCAGTGTCGTTTGTCTTTAATCTGGTTTAATCTTTGTCTGAAGTGTTGACTTCAGAAGGGAATGGTTTTAGTTCTGGTCTGGCAGGGAGCACAGGGACCATGTCCTGTGAGGTCCTCTCAGTCTGTCCGACCATCAAGTCTGGTCTGTTTAGTACAGTTTGAACACAGCTTCCTACTTTACTCCTTCTCGGGGACGGACTCGGTTGCGCTTTCTGTCAGTGTGGTCATGGGTAATAGTGGGTATGTTCGGGTTCTTCTGGTCTCAGGCTAATGGAGTCTTTGATTTATATGACCTTTTCTGCCTTTTGGGCATGTATTTTACTTGAGACTGTGGTATTCTCAACTTGGCTTTGGTTCCAAATAGATTGGGACCAATTGATACATTTTAGATGGCTGCTTGCTAGCTTTTTTAAGAACCAGAGGCCACTGAACCAAAGTGAAATTAGTGAACTTTGTTATGCCAGTTGACCTAGATGTTCTGTATCATAGTTCCCAGACATCCACCCCCTCAACCTGGAAGTGTTTGGTTATATTCAGGAAACTTGTTAGCTTTTGGTTTAGTTCAGCTATGCTGACTTCTCCGGTATTGTCCTTCCCTTCACCTAAAGGAATTCTTTTCTACTATATATAGGGTCACTGTGAGTTGGAATTGACTTGGCAGCAGTGGGTTTGGGTTTTCGTATAGTTTGTGAGAACCCTCTCCCTCCTACCCCATCTTTGTAACCATCAAAGAATGTTTTCTTCTGTGTTTAAACCTTTTCTTGAGTTCCTGTAATAGTAGTTTCCTATCAAGAGTTTTCCAATAAGGGTATCTAGTCTTTGAACTTGAATAAAACAAGTTGTGTGCGTAATCCAGTTTTAATTGGTTTATTATTTGGAAGTACATTTGATGACATGTGTGGTAAAGAACTTCAGATAAATCACCACCATGGCATGTTCCAGGTAAGGCCAAAAGTAGTCAGTTAATCCTAGCCTGATAGCTTTCACCATTGACAGTCACAGCCTCTTTTCATTCATCTTGGAAAAAATAAAGACCAGTGATTCCACCAGACCAAAATCCAAAGCAGTCAGTAACTGTTAGGGGATGAAATGGACATTCGTGAATCTTCATTGAATTCTCATCATTTCATATGCAACAGTTTTGTTTACTACCGAAACCATTCGTCCAGAAATTGGCGTCATCACTGAAGATAATTCTTTGACCAAAAAGCATGGTTAATTTCCAGTTACCCGAGAGACCAGTTAGCAAATATATTGTGCAGTCTGTGGGCATTGAACTTCAGTTCTTGAGTTAAAACAATTTTGTAAGCATAAAGCTTCAAGTCTACATGCAAAATCTGCCCATTTGTGGTTGATGAAAGGCCTAGTACTTGGGCTTGGCAAGAAATTATGGTGGATTCTTGTGTACTCTGATGAGTGTTTGCAGTACTTTTGTTGGAATGTGAGGTTCATCGGTGCACAGGCATTGTCTGGCAACAGATCTGGTTGTACTTTGAATTGTTCTGTCAGAGGAACAATTAAGCACATTATAATTTTCACGTAAGGCACAGAATGTTTGGCAAATGAACACTGATTTTGATAATAAACTTTAATAATTCTGTGTGTTTTGGAATCATGTAATCTTTCATGGCTGTCTGTCGAGACTAGTAAAAGAAGTGATAAATATGGCCTTTATAGGTTCACAAATGTGGCCATGGTGAGCTGTCAAAGATAGATCATCCTTATTGAAAGGCCCTTTAGTGTTTGTCCTTTTGTGACTAATTTCAGGCTGATGCCTTCCAGATTTCTCCATGTTATGAGTTATCTCGGATTTATTATTGATCTTGGTTTTTGTATAGTACTTCATTGTGTGATTATTCTGTGATTTGTTTATCCATTCATCTACTGATGGGCACCTAGGTTGTTTCCTCTTCTTGTTATTGTGAACAGAGCTGCAGGGAACATGAGTGTTCATATGTCTTTGTGTGAGGGCTCTTATATCTAGGATATACTCCAAGGAGTGGGGTTGCTGTATCCTTGGGTACTTCTGTTCCCAGCTTTTTATAGGAGCCCCAATTGATTTCCAATGCAGTTGTATCATTTTACATTCCCACCATCAGTGTATAATTATTTCAGTCTCTCCACAACCTCTCCAACATTTTTTTTGGTCTGTTTTTTTATGGATTAGTGCTAGCCTTTTTGGGGTGACCATATCATTGTAGTTTTGATTTCCATTTCTCTAAGGCTGATGATAATGACCGTGACCTCAGGTATCTGTTTGCCGCCAGAATGTCTCTGATCAAGTGTGTATTCATCCTTTGCACATTTTAGATTGGTTTATTTATCTTTATGTTGTTGATCTTCTGCAGTATCTTGCACAATTTAGAGGTTAGATGCTAATCAGATTTGAATACCTTGCCGTTAAAAATGTACCACTAGTGGGATTGTAATTTGGTAAATATTCTTGAAGGGTGCCTTTACTGTACTTAAATCAGAATTTAAAACAAAGTAGTTCCACTGTTAGGAAATTAAGGTATGGATGTACTTGGACAAGTATATATACACATGAGTGTGTAAGGTTGTTCATTATAGTTGTGACAGTGAAAAACTAAAAACAACTGTCCAATAATGGGATTAGTTGAATAAATGATGTGTATATACTATAGGGTGTTGATGAGATGGAATTGACTTGATGGCAGTGGGGTTAAATAGTGAAATATTTTGCCACTATTAAGAGACTGATAGGAAAATTTTTATTACTGTACTCCAGTGAAAAATGACATTCATTGGGAAGCAGGTTGTAGGACTGTTCCATTGTGTGTTAGGTGTGTATGTATCTATATTGTGTCTATCTGTTAGCACAGAAATATGTTACTAGATTCACAGCAGTATTTTTATTAGTGATTACCTGTAGCAAGACAGGAGGAGGGCTTTGAGTAGTATGTTACCAATGTATTGTTTGCTTTGTGCTAAATAACATCTTAAATTTTGAGTTAATAGAAGCAAACTCCCCTTTGGGTTGAGGACTGTTAACTTCTCAGAATTTACCCCTTCCACCTCTTTTAAACTTTTTATTATGAACTATATGGGAAATACAGACTTGCATACTAAACAAGTTCCAGATTCATGGTTTGTAACAGGCACTAACTGTGTAACCACCACTCATTTTATCACAGATTTAATTTGTGTAGTTATGTAGAGTGAGATTTGATTATTCGTGTATGATTCATTCATTCTCCTGTTGATGAGTATTAGGATTGTTTCCTATCTCAAACTGTTACGTTTGAGTCTTCCTGAGAGTAAGAAGGAAGAGGGGGAGCAATTGTGAAGGAGAATGGGGAGAGATCCATAAGGCCTGGGAAAGGAGGGAAGATTTGAGCAGAAAAAGCCTTTAGACTGTGGTGCAGTCCTGAGATCATTTTGGCAGGGTCAGTGAGGAGTTCTCCAGGTAGTCTTCAAGAAGTGCTTGTTACTTGTCCTACAGGATAGGCATGTTTTAAACACCCATTGGCTAAAAACCAGTTGTGGGAAGTGTAGCTTCTGGGGAAAGGCAGTAGTGAATTCTTAGTGCACAGCTGAGTTCTCCCCATGCTCTCCCCATATGCCGTCTTTGTGGCTGTTACAGGACTGATACCAAGTGGTGAACATTCCTGCCCATGTTTCTTGCATGCTTTCTGTTAGGTAGTTAGGAGTAGAGTTGCCCAGTAATACATTATGCCTGTTAGACTTATTTACATTAATAGGCAATGCCAAACTTCCAAAGTGGAAGTGCTGTTTTCATCCCTACTATAGTGAATGAATTCTTGTGGCTCCCAATCCTATCATTCTTGGGGATTAGTGGTCTTTTTAATTGTACCTTCCAGTGGATTTGTGATAGTATCTTATGGGTGCCTGCCTCCTGTGTTAGGCATGGCTGTGTCAAAAAGTGACTTATACATACTTGAAGAGTGATGGTGAGTGGTTCTAGCATTGTAGACCTTCACAGCACAGGAGAGGAGGAGCTGCTGAACCAGCTGGCCAATCTGAAGGGAGAGCTGGCCAGCTGCAAGTCACCTCCAGAATCTTGGGTTGTCCTCAGATTCATTGCCTGAGTTCTTACTGATACCAGCCTAAGAAGGAAAACTTCAGGAGGTTCTATGAGAGCAAGAAGTGCATGCACCTTAAGAAAATGTATTCCATGGGCCACAGACTAAACAAATACCAGGAGAACCAGAAGACCAAGAAACATCAGTGGAAGAAACTGTGCCCACTGTGGAAATAATGCAGTCTTAGCCTGAGTCTCTGTGGCCTATAAAAGGCAAACTGGGGAACAAAAAGAGTGGTGGTGCGAGTTACCACATCCCCTTTGTCCTACCAGAATAATATGTTTTCAGATGGAACTTCTACAGCAAGGGGTTCTACCTTGAACAGAGAGATCCCTTCTGGTGACCTATATTGGACTTTTAGAGGTGGAGGGAGGGTGGGAGATTCATAGTATGAGAGTTTTCTTTTTTTTTTTTTAATTAATTAAGGCAATTAAGATCTGGGGCTGTTTGTAATTAACTGACCCCGACAGATAAACCTTTTCACTTTCTTAATTCTGATTTTTGGTGAGAGGTTTGTAATTAACATTGCTTGGCTTTATTAGTTTGAACCATATGCAGTTGATATTTGATGCTGTTAACTTTCGGAAATGGTAATTACATACAGTTTAGCCTAACTTCAGGCTTTGCTTTTGTGATTAATGGTTGCTATGTTATGTTTGAGAAGCTTTCTCTTACAGCAGATGTCATAAAGACATAGTCTGTTTTCTGTAATCTTCAATTTGTTTTTTGCCTTTTGCATTTAAATCTTTGATTTTCTGTGTAATGTGAGATACAGGTTAGATTTTGTCCTTCCGTGTGATGCCAGCTGTCTCAGTGTCATTTCTTGAAATGCTTGTCCTTCCCCTGCCATGCAGTGTTTTGAACCTAGTGTCCATATATGTTTTTATTTCTGTTTTTCTGTTTATTCTTGTGTTTTAAAACTTGGTTACTGTAGCTTTATTGTATGTGTTGGTATCTGGTAAAATACATTCTTTATACCTTGTTCTTTTTTTGTACAAGTGTGTCTTGGGTATTGGTGGCTCATGGAATTTCCATATACATTTTGGAATCAGCTTGTCAGTTTCAAAAACGTACTGGGATTTTTTGTGAATTGCAGTAACTGTGTAGATCACTTTGGGGGGGAACAGTGACAACTTTACAATATTGAGTTTCAGTCTTTTATTTCAAGAACATATTTTTCTGAGATGAGAATTTGTGTATCTTTTGTTAGATTTACTCTTGGATTTTTAATTTTATTAAGGGACGGTGCCTATTCAGAATTTTTGTTTTCTAGTTGTTGCTGGTGAATAGAAATAAATTTGATTTTGCCTATTGACCTTGCATGCATCCATCCTTGCTAAATTTTAATATTTTATCTGTAGTTTTCAAATTTTTATTTTCTATCACTGCAAATAGTTTTAACAATTTTTAAAGCAAAATTAAGCAAATAATAGAAATCAGTTGAAGTTTATTTGATACACCCGTTGTCATCAAGTTGATTCTGACTCAGTGACCCTTTAGGATGAGTAAAACTGCCCTGTAGACTTTCCAAGGAATCCCTGCGGGATTTGAACTGCCAATCTCTTGATGAGCAGCTGCAGCACTTTACTGTGCCACCAGGGTTTCCTTATTTAATATATAATTTGCAAATTAGGGAAATAGTTCCAATAGAGTAAAAAATGTTCCAAAGAAGAAAAAAGCTTTCAAAGATTCTTAGATGTAAGGTATTGCTTGTGATTATGTATTACCAGGGAAATAGGGCCAGAATAATGTCATAACTTGTAGACATGCAACATTTTCTTGAAGGTAAATTCAGGTCATACTAACCTTATAAATGTAGCTTTTAGTCTGGCCTTTGGCACTGAAAGTGACTTCACAAAGGATAATTTTGTAAAAGGGCACAGTGCCCAAGACATTCTCTACTAATTCAGCTAGACTCTTGTTTGACTTAAAGGGGATTTTCAGAAGACTTGTTTTCAGTTTGAGATTTCAGATTCAAAGATTGTCTCAGGACAATAGTTCAGATTGGCCTTTTTTCAACTCTGTGATGCCAGAAACCCTGGTGGTTCAGTTATTAAGAGATAATGTCTGCTAACCAAAAGATTGGCAGTTTAAATCTTCCGGGTGCTCCTTGGAAATTCTGTGAGGCAGTTTTA
Organism: Heterohyrax brucei; assembly: GCA_028571685.1. Taxonomy (NCBI): domain Eukaryota; kingdom Metazoa; phylum Chordata; class Mammalia; order Hyracoidea; family Procaviidae; genus Heterohyrax; species Heterohyrax brucei. The sequence goes on from CM053150.1 coordinate 137,599,309, forward strand.
CTTTGACCTGTATGGTCAGTATGAGTCAGAATTGGCTCGACACTAGCAGGTTTGTCTCCAGAAAACCTGGAGTCCGGTAGAGGTAAAAACTGTTGGTAAAATGATTACATTTATTTTGCCAAGAGTAATAGTTTAAAAAAGATTTTGTATAGACTTATTATTTATTTTCCCTTTAATTTTTTAAGGTAGCTTTAATTGCTTTATTTTGGTTTCTCCCTTTATTTTGCTGAATTTGCAATTCTTTTTCTAACTTTTTAAGAAATGCTTAGTTCCTTTTATTTGTGAATGCTCATTTAAAGCCATAAATTTCCCTGTAAGTACAATTTTTAACTATGTAGCACAGATTTTTTATCCTACAAATTTTAATGTCAGTGTCATTTAGTTAAAATTTCTGAAAATTGTAATTTCTGCTTAATCCCTAGATTGTTTAGATGTGTATTTTAAAATTTTACCTAAAAAGCTTTTTCTAGATTTTTTGTTTTATTATTTTAAATGGATTTGTGTCTTAATTCCATTGTGGTCAGAAAATATAGTGGTCTATAAATAAAGGTTTTTAAAAAGAAATCGAGGCTTGCTTTTATGGCCCAACATATTCCAAAATCACTTGTCACCAAGTTAAGTTTATTGGTGACCACACATGTTGCAAAGTAGACTTGTGTACCTAGGGTTTTCATGGCTGAGACCTTTCAGAAACAGATCAGACCTTTTTCTAAAGTACCTGTGCATATATGTGAACCACGAGCCTTTCAATTTAGTAGGCAAGCACTGAACTTTTTGTGCCATGCAGGGACTCCTATAGTACGGGCTTTTTGTAAGTGTTCTCAGTGTGCTTGGAAAGAATGTTCCTTTTACATTTGTTGGGTGCAGTATTATATATTTGTCAGATTATATCCTTATTTTTTCCTTTTGGTCTCATTCTGTCAGTTACTGAGAAAGATGTATTAATATTCTTGATTTTGCACTTGTCAGCTTCACCTTAGTTCTGACAGTTTTGGGGGTGTGTTTTTAAGTGCATACGGATTCAGCATTCACTTTCCTTGTTGGAATTTTGTTTTACATGCCTTTCCTTATTTTCATTTGCCAAGTGCCATCAAGTCGGATCGGATGCCTCTTATTTTCCAATGTTAATGTGGAAGTTACTCTTACTGTTCTTTCAGTTGTGTTTACAGTTTGAAACATGCATCCTTGATTTAAAATTAAAATATGTATCCTTGACTTTGAAAATTTAATATTGTTTGGTGCTGTTCTTTTCTTTCTGGACACTTAAACTCCATGTAAATCGTTTTTACTTACGGGCCATTGCTTTGGTGGTTTAATTCTCCATGTATTTTAATCCCCCAGCCCCCCAAAAGAATCCAAACCAAATTGATTCCAACCAGAGCTACTCTGTAAGACAGAATAGAGCTGCACCTTAGGGTTTCCAGGGCTATAACAAGCGGAGTGCCACATCTTTTTCCTGTGGAATGGCTAGTGGGTTCAAACTCAACCTCTGGGTTTGCGCTGCACCGCAGGGGCAGTGAAAGTTTGCGATTCGGGTCAACCTCTTGTACGAAAGCATTGTTATGTGTCCCTTCTCCTTACAGTGTGACTGCACTCAGCTCTTGCCTGTTCTCTTTCTGTCTTCTCATCTTGCCTGCTGATTTAGTCTCATGTATCTGCTTGAGCCAGGAAGCACGCTCTTCATCAGGGTCATTTTGTGCTTTTATAGTCCAGTCTAATCTTTCTTAGAAGAGTTGGCTTTGGAAGTGGTTTTAGTTCTGGGCTAACACAATCTTTGGGAGTTGCTCCAGTCTCAGACCATCAGGTCTGGTCTTTGTACTAGATTTTGAGTTCTTCACCCCATTTTTCTCCAGCTCCATGGGGGACTCTCCGTTGGGTTCCCTTGTCAGGACAGTCACTGGTGGAACAGTGTCTTCATAACTCTTAGGTGGCTAGGATAGAGAGAGTGCCATGGGGGTGGCTGGTGCCAGAAATGATGTGAAGTAGGAGAGCATAGATATGATTAATCTCTTGCCTTCTCAAAACCAGCTTTATGCTGATTCTCAGCCAGGAAGCTGTTTTTGTAGCAGTCTGCTGGGACCTGTGAATACATTCTTGAAATGTTTCTAAACACAATAAATGAAAGACATGGGGTGAAAAACTAGTTATGTTGAAAGCTATTCAAATATTGTGAAAACAGTTTTTAATACAGCTTCATGGTCCTTTAGGTGGCAAGACAGTATAGTTAAAATGTAACTAAAACTGTAACATACCAAGATAAAGATTTTGATGCTTAATTAAAAAAAAATTAAGTTATGGGCTGGTCTATGGTTTATCTCTTTTTGAATATGGATCAAGACATAATTGTTGATCAGGTGTATTTGAGACATTGAGAGTTTTTAGGTCACCAGTGCTGTCTTTACAACTTGGTGGCTAACTAGGGCCAGAGTGACCTGATGGTTGAAATGTTCTGTGCATGCACATCCGTGGATAAAGAAACTGTAGTCATGTTTGTTTAATAACGATGGTATTTAGAAGTAGTTGAGAGGTTAAATGATATTTTGAGGTCTGCAATAAATACAGTGGAAAAAAAAAGTCTGTGATTTCTGTTGAGAAAATTAGAACTATGGCAGAAATGCTGTTGATGGATTTTAGGGAAGATGGATAGTAGGAAAACTAAAATGTAATTTTCTTCCTTAACCAAATTAATGGCCCCTGTGAATTTTGTGGGCAGTCAAGGGCTCTGGTATTAAAACTGAGAAACTGGAGGTTTAGTGGTTAAGGGCTACCGCTGCTAACCAGCAGGTCTGCGGTGAGCACCCGCCGCCTGGTCTTTGGGAACCTGGCAGGGCCGCTCCCCTGTCTCCTGACGGGTCGCCGTAAGTCACGCCTGACTTGACAGCAGTGTTTCCCTTCTGGTTTAGTGTGGTTGTGTTAAAACTTGGTGTGTCAACGGTTAGTAGTTTACATGGTTTAGTCATTTTGTTTATACTGATAAGAGAACCTAGGGGTTCTGTAGGCCTTTGGAATGTTCGCTTGGTATACGAATTGCAAAATGCCATGTAATTAAAATGCTTTATTACAGTTGGGTGCTTTGCCTTAATCTTTAAGGTCTTAGCATACAGTGTAGTGCATTAACTTAGTGGTGGCCTTTTTAGCCACAGTCTTTGTAATGTCCATCAAATGATTAGGTAGGACTGTGGAAGTGAAGTGCTTGCGGCCCACCAAGGGGCATGGATAGCTTGCTAATAATGTAAATTTAAGGTGCAGGGAAACTTTGTGGGAGGCGAGACCATGAAAATAAGGAGCTAGAACAAAGAAATCTGTCAGTTTTGCATCCTGTGTGGCTTGAAATCAGCCGTACCAGAGGCAGATCAAGAACTTCTGTACCACAAAGAAGAGATGGAAACAGAGGGTGTCCTTTGGACCTGGTGTCCCTGCCATGAGAACCTCCTAGATCCAGGAGCCAGAGAGAGAGAGAGAGCAAGACGGTGAGAAGTAGCAACAAATAAATGTGTATCAGAACTGGGAGACTGGTGTGAATCAGCACACTGGACTTGCAGGGCCATAGAACAAGGTGGTTAACAGTGAGTGTACTGACTAACTTATATGTGAAGAGAGACGTTTGGGTAGCTGTCTTTTCGGTGGTGTAGGTGGGCTTGCTGACTCAGAGTGAGACAGCTGAGTGCCTTTGGGCCAAGGCTTATTGATAGAGTGGTGGAATGCCCTTCGACAGGTATTAAGTGGTGCTAAAGAGCTTTGTAACAGTAACCCAAGTAGGACAGAGGCCAGTTGAAGGGGCCAGAGGAAAGAGGACTATCTGAGGGTACAACTAATAAGAGACTGTCGTTATTGAAAAACTAGATTCTGAGTTGTTTCTCATCTTTAGTTATGAACTCTTACTTCCTTAATAAACTCTATAACCATTAGCATGATCTGTGGGTTCAGTGTGGCCATTGCAGTGAATTACTGAACCTTGCAGAGAAGTAGAGGGTGCTGGGGAAGGATGACTGGTGTCAGGATTGGTGAAATGATAGGTGAATATGGGTATGCTTGACTTTTACCTCAAAGGCAATGAGCTTTCGGCTGATCAGGCTGATAATAATTTTGTTGCCTTACTTGTGAAGTTAGTCAATGAAGGAGGTCACTTGCCTCCTACGTGCCATTGGTTCATAGCCAGAGCTGCAGAGTATACCAGAGGCCTCTAGAACATTGTCCTTAGATTGTATTCATTGGAACATTTATAATGAGAATTTCTTCCTACTGTTTTTTTTTCCTTTTTAAGTATGTTATTGTACTTTAAGTAAAACTTTACAATCCAAGTGAATTTGTCCCTACAGAAACTTGGACGCAACACTACTATATAACTCGAGCTGCTCTCCCCACCCTATGACAGCACACTCCTCTTTGCTCGTGCCGATCTCCCATGTCCATTCAGCCAGCTCCTTTCCACTTCTGCCCTTACATCTCATTTCTAGACAGGGGCTGACCAGTTAGCCTTATATACTGAAGCCAGGAAGCACACTCTTTGCCAGTGTCATTTTATATCTTGTAGTTTAGTCCAGTCCTTGTCTGAAGACTTGGTTTTGGGAATGATTTCACCTCTGGGCTAACAGAGAACCCATGGGCCATATGTTCTGAGGACCATTCACTCTGTTGGGCTGTCAAGTGTAGTCTTATTTAATAGAGTTCTAGGTCTGTACACCCATTGTTCTGCCTGTGTGTCAGGGACTCTGTGTTGTATTCCTTGTCGGGACAGTCATTGATGGTGGCTAGTTTTTCTGGTCTTGTGCTGATGTAGTCTCTGGATTATGTAGCTCTGTGTCTTGGGCTCCCATTTTCCGTATTTCTCTGATGTCTTTCCTTCTGTGATCCAAGTGGGTTGAGACCAGTTGATGGTACTTAGATAGCTGCTTACTAGCTTTAAGACCTCAGATGCCACCGACCAAAATGGGATGCAGACCATATCTTTTAAAAAAAAGCTTTGTTACTCCAATTGAAATCCATGTACCCTGAAACTGTGGTCCCTGGGCCCCTGCCCCTGCTACTCTATGCTTGGAAGTTTGGGGTTATGTTTAGGAGACTTCGTAGCTTTTGGTTTAGTCCAGCTGTGCTGACCTCCCTTCCACTACATGCTGTCACTCCCTTCACCTAACCCAATTCCTGTTTGCTGTCAAATCACTGGAAACCCTGGTGGTGTAGTGGTTAAGTGCTACATCTGCTAGCCAAAAGGTTAGCCATTCTAATCTGTCAGATGCTCCTTGGAAATTATGGAATAGTTCTACTATGTCCTGTAGGGTCACTGTGAGTCAGAATTCAGTGGACAACAGTGGGTTTGGTTTGGTTTATTTAACTACTGAATACCCCTCTCCCTCCTCACCCTTGTAATTATCAAAGACTATTTTCTTCTGTGTTTAAAGCTTTTCTTAAGTCCTTAGAATAGTGGTCTAGTACAGTATTTGTCCTTTTGCAGCAGACTCATTTCACTCAGCATAATGTCTTCTGGATTGCTCCATGTTATGTTTTCCAAGTTTATCCTTATTCTTTGTCGTTGCATAGTATTCTGTTGTGTGAATATACCATAGTTTGTTTATCTGTTCTTCTGTTACAGGCATCTAGGTTGATTCCATCTGTTTGCTGTTGCAGACAGTACTGCAGTGAACATTGGTGTACATGTAGTTATTTGTGTGACAGCCCTTATTTCTCTAGGCTGTTGTCCAAGAAGTGGGGTTGCTGGATCCTGTGTAATTTCTAGCTTTTTAAAAAGTGCTAATTTATTTGCAGCATGGTTGTACCATTTTACATTTCCACCAATAGTGCATAAGTGTTCTAGTCTGTCCAGAGTCTCTCTAACATTAATAATTTAGTGTGTTTTTGATTAATGTCAGCCTTGTTGGGGTGAGATGTTAATCTCATTGTAGTTTTGATTTGGATTTCTCAAGTTGCTACTGATAGTGACCGGTTCCTCATGTATCTGTTAGCTGCCAGGATGTGTTCTTTGGCGAGGTACCTGTTCATATCCTTTGTTCATTTTATAATTGGGTTAGTTTTCTTTTTGTTGTTGAGGCTTTGTAGTGTTTTGTAGATTATGGAAATTAAATACTGATTGGATTTGTTCGATAGAGGCCAGTCTGCAGGTTGTCTTTTTACTTTTTTGGCGAAGTCATTTGGTGAGTGTAAGTGTTTGATTCTTAGGCGTTCCCAGTTACCTAGTTTCTTTTTTGGTATTTGTGCACTGTTGGTAGTGTTTGCTAGTTGGTTTATGTCGTGTGTTAGGCCTCCCAGGGTTGTCCCTCGTTTTCTTCTCTATGATCTCTATCGGTGTAGATTTGATGTGTCTTTGTTCCCTTTTGAGTTAATTTTTGTACCTAGTGTGAGATAAGAGTCATGTTTCATTTTTTTTTGCAGATAGATGTCCAGTTAGGCCAGTTTATTATGAGCTTTGCTTTACAAAGTTGGTCTGATTTGTTTCTCCGCTCCTTAAAAAATATCTCTGAAATTTGCATTGGAATTGCGTTGTACCTCTAGATTGCTTTGGATAGAGTAGACATTTTCATGATGTTGAGTCTTCCTATGGATGAGCATGGTAGGTTTCTCCACTCATGTAGGTCTCTTGGTTTCTTGTAGTAGTGTCTTGTAATTTTCTTTGTATAGATTTTTTCCATCTCTTGATAGACTTATTCTTAAGTATTTTATCTGTTGGGGGCTATTGTAAATGTATTGTTTCAGTGATTTCCTCTTTGATGTATTTGCTTAACTCATCTAATAGGTTTCTTTTGTGTGTGTGTGTGATTCTTCAGGGTTTTCTGTGCCCTTTATTTCCTTATCTTAGCTGATTGCTCTGGCTAGAACTTCTGGCACATTGTTGAATAAAAGTGGTGACAGAGCATTTTGATCTGGTTCTGAGGGGAATGTTTTCAGACTGTGCATTTAGGGTGATGTTGGCTTTATATAAATGCCCTACTTGGCTGGCTTACTGTGTTGTAGAATTTCCTTTATATTCTTATTTTGCTGAGATTGTTTTAACATGCATGGGTGTTGGACTTTGTCAGCTGTCTTTTCTGCATGAAATGATTGAATCCAGTGGTTTGTACTTTTTTTTATGTGGCTGATATACATTATTTGTTATTCCACAGTTGAACTGTCTTCTGCACCCATGGTATGAATTCTGCTTTGTCATGGTGAATTATTTTTTGGATGTGCTGTTGGGTTCTCCTGGCTAAAGCTCTGTTGAGGATTGTTGCATCTAAGTTCACAAAAGGCAAACCAAAAACCAGTGCCTTATAGTCAGTTCCAACTCATCACGACTGTACATAGTACAACTGCCACATAGTGTATCCAGGAAGCACCTGAAAGATTTGAACTGTGGGTCTTTTGACCAGCAGCCCTAGCTACACTACCGGGGTTTCCAGGAGATATTGGTCTGTAATTTTCTTTTTTGTGTGCTAGCTGCACCTGGTTTTGTATAAGGGTTATGCTGGCTTTATAGAATTTGGGAATCGTCATCCTTTCATATGCTCTGAAATACCTTTAGTAATAATGGTGTGAGGAGTCTTTTCTGGTAGAATTTTCCAGTGAAGGTGTCAGGTCCAGGGCTTTTTATAGTTGGGAGTTTTTGAGTTACCTTTTCAATCTCTTCCTTTGTGATGGGTGTGTTTAGTTGTTCTTACCTGTGTTTGTGTTAGTTTAGGTAGGTAGTGTATTTCTAGTATTGCTTTATGATTTTTTTAATTGCAATTGGGTCTGTGATGTTGCGCATCTTATTTCTTATTGGAATTGTTTACTTCCTCTCCAGTATCTCTTTTGTCAGTTGGGCCAGTAGTGGGTCACCAGTTTGGTTCATATTTTCAAAGAGCTAGCTTTTGGATCTTGTTAACTCTTTAAATTAATTTTCTATTCTCTAATTTATTTAGTTTTGCTGTAATTTTTATTGTTTGCTTTATTCTGGTGCCAGAGGGCTTGTTTTGCTGCTCTTTTTCTACTTATTTGGTTTTCTTTTTGGATGTATGCATTTACCGAGGTAAAGTGATCCCTGAGCACCGTTTTTGCTATGTCCTAAAGTTCTGGTAGGGTGGATTTTTATTCCTGTTTGATTCTGTGAATTTCTTTATTCTGACCTTGATTTCTTCTGTAACATAGTCATTTTTGAGCAAGGCATTGCTAGGCAGTGTCCATTTATTTATTTATTTATTTTCTTCCTTTTTCCTGTCACTGGTTTCTACCTGTGTGGCTTTAATGCTCTAAAAAGATGCTATGTGATACAAGCACTACCAATTAAGTTAGCAAACTCATCCTAGAAAACATGCTATATACTTCACTGCTGAATATCACCATGGTCACCTTCAAAGTGCTCCCTTTAGGAAGCTGGACACCAACACCAGTGCCTAGTCCACTGTTCCAAGCAGGTTTGGGTGGATATCTTCTCATCCTTCATGACATACGGGAAGTTTTCTGTCGACAAATCTTTGACAGTTCTCTGTTTTCTGTTATTCGCTCTTGTTCTTCTACTCCAGTCATTCATAGATTATTCTCCTTTATGGAGTCCCACATAATTCTCAATGTTTCTTGATTTTTTTTAAATTTCTTTTGTCTAATTTTTCGTCAAGTATGTTGTGGTCACATACAGTGTCTTCACCCTTACTCATTATGTGTTCCATTGCCCCAGTTGTACTTTTATGACTTCCTGTTGAGTTGGCTGATTATATAATTTTAATATTAGCTTTTGGAATTTTCAGCTTCTTTCTGTATGCTTTCTTGCACTTTGTTCATGTTGTCGTTGTGTCAAATGCTCTGCTGCATTTTTGCCATAGCACCTTCCTGATCTCTTGAAGAGTTACAGATATTAATATTTTGTGTTCTATGTCTGACAGTTCCAGAAAATTCTCTTCGTCTGGAAATTTTTTTACAATTTTAGGAGTTTCATGAAGCCTTCATGGGATGCCTCAAAGTGATTTAATATTGACTGTTGTCTCTGAGGAAACTTGAGTGGTGTAGTGGTTAAGTATGATAGCTGCTGATGAAAAGATTGGCAGTTGAATGCACCAGGCACTCCTTGGAAACTCTGTGGGTCAGTTCTACTCTGTCCTGTAGGGCTGCTATGAGTTGGAATCCACTCAGTGGCAGTGGGCTTGGTTTTTTGGTTTTGATTGTGTCTGAGCCATCACTAAGTTGTTTTATTTATTTTATGTTGGCCTACTGTGTGTTAGCATCTAGTTTTATTTTGTTTTTGAAGTGTCCAGATAGGCTCATTATGTGTGCTAATATTGTTATTGGTTACTTTGAAACTCTACTGTGCTGTCACCAGGCGACTGGTGTTGTTACTAGACATGCCAGCCCAAGAATCCTTACTTTCCTTACAGGGATTCAGCTTAGATGTCCAGGTAGTCAGTAATTAAGTGTATGGTGCAGGTCTCACCAGTAGCCTAATGGGCAAGGGTGATTGCAGGTATCTGGCTGCAGGTGCCGAGAAGGCAGGGGACTAACAGCCATCCCTGAGTCAGTGAGGCTCGCTTGTCTTCTTATTTGTGAATCTATGTGAATGAACTGTTTCTGTCCTGAATTTCCAGCTCAAGGGAGTCAACAGATTCTTTTTTTGCCGCCCCCCCTTGCCAGGTTTGTTAAATTCTTCCGTCTCTGAGTCTCCGGCAGCTTATGGAATCGTACTTCTGAGTTAGATCGTGGTATTAGACTGCAGTGCAGAGAAAGGAGGGGGAAACTCTGGTAGAAGGGTGAGAGAGATTTATCTCAGGCAGCAGCTTTTGATTAGTGTTGTTTTTCACTTGTTCTGGACGTGCCAGTGATAACTTTGGTCAGTTTTTCTGCTGAGGAGGAAGCCCTCCAAACTTTGCTGTTCCACTTAACCCTGCTGGCTATAGCTGATTGCTTCCAGGTCAAGTCTGGCTAGTCCTAAGTACTTCTGTACCTCTTCACCTATCTCCATTTCTCCGTCCAGTGTCTCAACCTTTGCCTTAGATATTTGGGGCTCCTAGGATGTCAGGTGTAATCACTTCATTTTTCTTTTGGGTCTTTGTTATTAAAGAGATCACAGGAAGCTTCTGACTACTCCCAGTCTTGGCTCCGCCCCTCTAACCAGAATTTCTAATAAATTCTTTGAAGTACTTTCTAATAAGTTCTTTGTGGTACTTAGATTCCAAGTTGTATTTCCACTACCTTTTCTCTCCAGCCTGCGCTATGTGAAACTGTTCATTCATCCATTCATTCTTCTTCTTTTTTTTTTTTTTGTGAAAAATTTCAAACATAGAAAAATTAAACTGGGCAGTTGAACACCTATATACCCACCTTCAGGTTTCAGAAATTGCTGTTATTTTGTCATCTTAATACATTTTGAAAAGCAGTGTCTTTGAAAATAAGTCATTCAAAGATATGGCTACTAACAAAAAGGTTGATAGTACAGATCCACATCTGTTCCTTGGAAGCCTGGTGAGGCAGTTCTGTTGTGTCCTGTATGAGCTTCAATGGCTGTGAGTTGGAATCCGACTCTGTGGCATAGGGTTTGGTTTTTAAAATTTTTTATGGCAAACTCTTTTGCTGCTGCCACAGCTTCTAACCTTAGCCACTCTCTTGGTTGTTTCCCACGAAAACAATTAAAGAAGTTTTCCTGCATACACAGATGGGAGAATTCTAAAAGTACAGCTGAGCGATGACCTGAATACCTTCTGTCCGGATTCAGTTGCTAACACTGAGCCCTAGTGTCATTTTTTAATTTTATTTTTTTATTTTGGTTACTGAACCTTTTGAAAGTAACTTGGAGATAAGGCACATCACAATATAAGGTTATTCCTCCTTGGGTTGTTACTGTGACCCTATGTGCAACAAAATGTGAAACACTGCTGACTCTTATAAATTGTTCCTTTTTTTTGAGCCTCTTGCTGTAGCCACTGTGTCATTCCATCTTGTTGAGGGTCCTCCACTGTTTTGCTTACTCTTCATTAACTGAGATGTCCTTCTCCACGGACTGGGCCCTTCTAATAATACCTCCAAAGTATGTGAGCTATGTGATCTTGCCATCCTTACTTCTTATATTACCTTGTTCTGTTCACATGAGTGCCTCTTGATCTATATGTAGTTTCCTCAAGAGCACAATTAAGCATTCTGGATTCTCATTCTTTGCAATGCCAGCCGTCATTTTTTGTGATTCATACAGCCAGATGCGTGTGCATACTCAGTAAAACACAGGTAAACAGCTTTCTAGTATTCTCTGTTTTCAGCCAGGGTCTAGGTGGTATCAGCACTGAAAGCTCTGGTTCTGCATCTCTTCTAAATCTGGCTTGAATTTCTAGCAGTTTCCTGTTGATATGCTGCAGCTGATTTTGAATGGTCTTCAGCAACATTTTCCTTACGTGTGATCTTTATGGTATTGTTTAATTTCCACATTGGGTTCGATCACCTTTCTTTGAAATTTTTATAAATAGGTGTCTCTTCAGTTGGTTGGCCCGGTAGCTGTCTTGCAAATTTCTTGGCAAAGGTGAGTGAGCACTTCTAGTACTGCATTTATTTGTTGAAATATCTCAGTTGGTATTCGGTAAATTCTTGGAGCCTTGTTTTTCACTAAGGCCTTCAGTGCAGCTTGGACTTCTTTCAGTAGCGTTGGTTCCTGATCATACACTTTTTCCTGAAATGATAGAACATTGACCAATTCTTTTTGGTATAGTGAGCTCTGGAGTCCCTTCATCTTCTTTGATGCTTTGTATGTCATTTAATATTTTCTCTATAGACTCCTTCAGTATTGCAACTCAAGGGTTGATTTTTTTCTTCAGTTCTTTCAGCTTGAGAAATGCAAGTATGTTCTTCCCTTTTGGTTTTTTATCTCGACGTCTTTGTACGTGTCATTATAATGCTTTGCTTTGTCTTCTGGTGCTGCCTTTGAAATCTTCTGTTCAGCTCTTTTTACTTCATCACTTCTTTTGTTTGTGATACTGTACATTCAAGAGTGACTTTTGCAGTTTCTTCTAATACCCGTTTTTTTTTTTTTTTTTTTTAATGCCCTCTTCCTTCCTTCTTTTCCTGTATGATGTCCTTGACATCATTCCCCAACTCATCTGGTCTTCAGTCATTAGTTTTCAGTGTGTCAGATCTGCTCTTGAATTGATCTCTAAATTCAGATGTGATACACTCAAGTTTGATCTTTTTTGTATGTGGACTTGTTCCAGTTTTCTTTAGTTTTGGTATGGACAGTTGGTGGTCTGTGCCACAGTTGGCCTCTGGCCTTGTTCTGATTGATGATTTTGAGCTTTTTCATTTTCTTCTTCCTACCAGTATAGTCAGTTTGATTACAGTGTCTTCCATCTGTGTATGTAGTCATTGTTGATGCTGATATAAAAAGTATTTTCAGAGAAGTTACTGGTCTTGGAAAAGTCTATCATGCAATCTGAGGCATTGTTTGTGTCACCAAGACTGGATTTTCCAGCTACTAATTCTTCTTTGTTTCCAACTTGTGTATTCCAGTCTTCAGTAATTATTAATACATCCTGAATGCATGTTTTATGGATTTCAGATTGCAGAAGTTAGTAAAAATCTTCAGTGTCTGCATCTGTGGCCTTAGTGGTTGTTGTATAAATTGTAATAACAATTATATTATCTTCCTCATCAGCGTACAGATGTTATCCTATTTCTGACAGCATTGTACTTCAGGTTATATCTTGACATGTTCTTTTTGACGAGAAATTCAGTGCTGGTCCTTTTCAAGTTGTCATTCCTTGCATAATAGAGCACCTGATGGATTCACAGTGGCTGGTACCGATCCATTTCAGCTCACCACTGTCAGCCAAACCCAAACTCACTGCTGCTGAGTTGATACTGACTCGTAGTGACCCTATAGGACAGAGTAGAAATTGCTCCATCGAGTTTCCAAGGAGCACCTGGCAGATTTGATCTGCTGATCTCATGGTTGCAGATGCAGGACTTAACCAGCTACGCCACCAGGGTTTCCCACCATTGTCTAAGATACTGATTTTCATCAATTTGGTTTCATTTTTGATGATTTCCAGTTTTCCTAGTTTTATAGTGTATAGATTTCAGTTTCTGAGTATTAATGGATGTTTGTAGCTGTGTCTTTCATTTCCAGCATGTTAGATGAAATCCACAGGAGTGAGATCAACTGTATGTGTGGAAAGAGACAGTGGAAAAGCTTCAGAGCATCAGTCAAAACAAAGTGTGGGGCTGACTAGTGAACAGACCATGGATTACCCATAAGCAAGTTTGAGTTGAAGCTTAAGAAAATTAAAACAAGTCCATGAGAGCGAAAGTACAACCTTGTGTATTCCACCTGAGTTTAGAGACCATCTCAAGAAGAGATTTGACTTTTGAACACTGAAGACTGGAGACTAGATGAGTTGTGGAATGATACCAAGAATATATATGATGAAATCAAAAGGTCTTTATAAAGACAGGAAAGAAATGAAAGATCCAAATGGATGTCAAGCTTGCTTTTGAACTTAACAAGAGCTAAAGCAGGTGAAAGACATGATCACTTAAATGCTGAACAGAATATTTTGAAGGGTGACTCGAGAAAACAAAGTAATGTGCTGTAATGAAATGTGTAAAGGCCTGTAGTTAGAAAACCAAAAGAGAAGATCATGTGCTGGCCATTTCTAAAGCTGAAAGAAGATTCAAGCCTCAAGCTGAAATTTTGAAAGATTCATGGACAAAAATTGAGCCACACAGGAAGCATCTAAAGAACATGGAAGGGGTACATAGAAGTCTGTCACTGAATCAAAAAGAATTGGTTGTTCATAGGTAGCATAATGAGGTCTGACAATTACGTCACTGAACTTAATTGTTCTGAGTGCTGCATGACTCATGGCTGAGTATCACTACAGTCACCTTCAAAGTACTCTCGTTGGAAAGCTATGCACCAGTGCAAGCACCTAATCCACCCTTCAGAGCAATCTTAGAACTCTTTCTGGGATGGCCATTGCACACAGTGGCACGGTGGCAAGTTCGTCAACTTAATTCTATGGTTCCGTGAGGAAGTGTCTAGCCAGTAGACAAATAACTGTATTGGAACACCCTCCCCACTACTCACCTGATCTGGCCCCCAGCAACTTTTGTCTTTACCAGAAGATAAAGGAAATACTGAAAGGAAGACATTTTGATAACATACAGTATATCAATAATAATATAACAACAACTCTGGTAGCCATTCCAGAAAAGAACTCCAAAATTGCTTTGAAGGGTGGACTAGGTGCTGGGGTCGGTGTATAGCTTCCCAAAGGGAGTACTTCGAAGGTAACCAACTGAAAGCAGAGGGTGGAAAACACGGTTCCAGGAGCTGACAGAATGCTACTTGATGTTTCAAAAAACAGATCCAAATCTGGAAGTGCTCACTTGTCTGTTCCAAGAATATTTGAAGACAGCTGCCTGGCCAACCAACTGAAAAAGATCTTGTGTGAAAGCAGAGAATGCCAGAAATATATTTACCTGTGTTTGATTGAGTATTGCTGTTAGATTAATTACTTCTCTATGTGGACAACTCTCACTAAAATGGGAGCTGTACAGATAATTGTGGCTCACTGAGGGAACTGGTCAGTTTTGCCTTAAGAGAGAGCCAGTTCCAGAGCAGAAAGGAGAGACCTGCAGGAGATTTGACAGTGGGGTTTTCAACCTATGGAGGGAGAGATCTGAGTGCGTATGGGCAGAGACTGAGGGCTAATGGGAAGTCTATGTCTGACTCATGAATTTGGGACTTGCCAGCTTCCAGAACTGCATGTGCCATTTCCTTTTTATGGTTTGTGAGTTCTGTAAGATGTTGCAGCAGTTTAGGGAAGCCAAAGACAGGAGAGTGATTACTGAGGCCCGGAGGGAGTAGTTGTTGATAGATGAAATGGTGCAGCAGCTTGTAACAGATAGCTGTTTGGGACATCTTTAGCCTTTACTTCATAAGAGCAGCTTTGTGCTGATCCATACTGAAGAAATTACTTGTTTAGCTGTGCAGAGAGATTTGGCTCTGGTGATCATAACAGATTGTGGATAACATCGCCAAGAAAGGCCAGAACACTTAGTTGTTGTTTTGATGTGGATCCTGTGTGTAGACCAAAAGGCAGTTGTTGGAACAAAGAAGGGAATGATGTGTGGTTTAAAATCCAGAAAGGTGTTCTATCTGGGTTGTATCCTTTTGGGGTAGTTACTCAGTCTGTATGCTGAGCAAGTAATCTGAGAAGCTGGAGTACACTAAGAAGAATGCAGCAGCAAGATTAGAGGGAAACTCATTAACAGTCTGCTGTGTGAGATCACACAGCCTTGCTACTGAAGTACTTACTGGGGAAGATCAAAGACCACAGTGTTCACTGCGGTTTACACCTCAACGTGAAACAAAAATCTTCACAACTGGACCAATACGCAACATCGTGTTAAGGGTTTCATTTTACTTGGGTCCACAGTCAACTCTCATGGAAGCACCTGTCAAGAAATCAGTTGTCGTACTGCGTTGGGCAAATCTGCTGCAAAAGCAAGGTTCATCTAACCCAAGCCATGGTATTTTTAAGCACCACATATGTATGTGACAGCCAGATATTGAATAAGGAAGACTGAAGTACAATTGTTGGAGACCAATATTGAATATGCCATGAGATGGCCAAAAGATGAACAAATCTGTCTTGATAAATGTATTAGTCACAGTGCTCTTTAGAAGCGACGATGGTGAGACTTCATCTTGTGTACTTCAGACTTGTTAATCTGGAGGAACCAGTCCCTGGAGAAGGGCATCAGGGTTGGTAAAGTAGAGGGTCAGCAAGAAAGAGGAAGACCCTCAACGAGGTGGATTAACACAGTGACTACATCAGTGCACTCAAACACAGGAACAGTTAGGAGGATAGCCCATGACTGGGCAGTATTTTTGTTCTCTCATACATAGGGCTGTTAAAAGAGTTTGGGACCAGCTTGATATCAGCTAAGTACAACAACAGTATTTCTTTGAGGGAGCAGTCTGTATGTATTTTTACATAGTTTAGTTACTTCAGCTTTTCTATACAGTGGATTTTTAATCTCTAAATTGGCAGTAGTAGTAGTTTGTAGCTTTTCTCATACAGTGTGAGGGGGCCATACGTTAATGTATGTAAAGCATTTACAGCGGTGTTTGAGTAAGTACTCAGTAATTGTGTTCGTGTGAAATAGTTTTAGAATTTTCTGACCCTCTTTGAGATTATGATAAATACAATTTTGAGTTTCAGAACTTAAGTTCATCATACAGTTTTAGATTATTTAGCAAAATTACAATACTGGTTACTTATACTTTAATGTTTTATACAATTAAGTTTAGTAAAAGGAAAATTCATAATCCCCCCCCCCCCAGCTTTTTGATAGGAAGAATTTCTAACTGGGTGAAACATTCAAAGAGTGACATCGGTGAGTGCTTCTGTGTCTTTCATCAGGGTTCAGAAATGAGCATTTTGCCATACTCATTTTTTTGGTATATATTGTTTTATTTTCCTTAATGATTTGAAATTAAGCTGTAGTCATCATGCAAGTTTCTGTCTAGAAATTTCACCATGCATTTGGTAAGCATATGCGTATTTGCCTACAGTACCACATTATTATTGTGGTTTTAAAGGTCAATAATTCCATAATGTCTTTTGATATCTAGGGTTATTTAAATTTCCCCAATTGTTTTACACATCCACCAGGCACTCCTTGAATACTCTGGGGGTCAGTTCTACCCTGGCCCCTAGGGTCGCCATGAGTCGGATCCGACTCGACGGCACTTGGCCTTGGCTAGGCATGTCCATCCAGGGCTAACTCACTGTGTGTCTTTATTGTGTCCTTTTCACCTTTTCATCTCCTAATCTAGAGCAGCATGCTTATCTCACTTGTTTTTTTATGGCATCGGTTTTTTGAAGAGTAAGACCTGTTTGTCTTGGGTAAGTTTCAGCTCTGAATTTGTTTTCTGTTTGTGTTGCTGAACTTTCTTCTAGAGCTCTTACAGTAATTAACCAGAAATTAGGTCTAGAGGCTTGAGTATGTCTAGGTAACGCATTTTTGGCAGTAATAGTTCTTAAGTTCAGAAGCATTTAAGTGGTGCTTAGTTTGATCCTTTGATTTGCTAGTGGTGGCCATAGTAAAGAAATACATTTTCCTTTATAATTAGCAAGTAATCTGTGGGTTAATCCTTTGGTAGTATGGAAATGTTATGTTCTGCAGCAGCCTTTTACTTGTTGATTTTAGCATTGGTTGATTCTTTGCATAGAGGACTTTTTTTTAATGGCCTGAAAATTAAGTTCTATTGACATGCATAATGCATGGAACATTTTTTATAACTCCTACCTACTATCTTAGAAATGAGATTTTGTATCTCAACATTTAAAACAATCTTCCCCCACCCAAGTTTGTCGTATTGATTGAATTATTGTAGAATAATTTGTGACTTAAAAACAAAATTGAACAAATTAAATTTACTACTTTCCTATGCTTTATTTTAAGAAGGCCTAATACCTGTGGATTTTCAAATAGAATTGCTTGGCAACAGAACTGATTTAACTTAATGTAATTTAGGATTATATTGATATTGGCTTTGATTAAAAGATTCTTCAGTCTTTGAAGGACTTCTGCTTATAAAGAAGAGCAAAGGAAGGGAAGTGGGGGAGTGTTGGGATCATGGGAGGTTCTTTTAAATTGGAAAATGCTACTTTTTATGTACAGCGTGCTGATGAAAATATTCTAGTCATACAAGAGATTGTTACAGAGGACAAGATGGGATTTACTATCCAGTGAAAGGGTTTAACTAAGTTTCAGGGATAGTTCATATGTTTTAAGGTGCAGATCAGTTTGTGAATTTGGTGCTGGGAAGATGAGTAGTTCTGTTTTCTTTGATTCTGTTTTCTCAGCGAATAGCCAGCTTATTGGCTGAGGATGGTGGGATAGTAGTGAAACCATAAATTTGAAATTACATTTTGTGTATTTTGCCATCCATATTTACTTGCTTAAGTTGAGATGCAGTCAGCAAAGAGTTGGTGAGAGTTTTGTCCTATAAATGTGATTAAAAAAGAAGGATAAGAAAATTGAGGTAAACAAGGGACTAGCTTTAGTGATTGATCATATTTGAAATCTGAGTTGAGTCATGAGGAAAGTTCTTTAAAGAGAAGAGTCATGGGATAATGAAAAAATGATAAAGCCACACAGATGAGGTGGTATTAGGGCTTTAAAAAATTGTTGGACCAGGCATGTGACAGTAAGAAAGCTGGGATGTAAGAGGTGGTTTTGGTTGTGGAATGTTTGAAATATTTTGGAGGTTTTGCAGTTATTGGTGGTATTAAGGTCTAGGTTGGTCCTGAGACATGGGGATGCTGCTATAACCGATAAATATGATGTGTAAGTGATTGTGGAATTGGGTAATGGGTACAGGCTGGAAGAGTTTTCAGGTACTTGATACTAAAAACCGAGATTGCCTGGAAGAAATTGTTGATAACAATTTTGGACAGCAAAGGCAGTTCTAATAAGGGCTCAGAAGGAAGTGACGAAAGCCACAGAGATGAAAGTCTTTGTCATCTTAGAGAATTCATACATTGCTAACAATGTGGGTGTTAAATGTGCTTCTGGTGCGACTGTAAAAGAAAATGGTGAACATGTGCCATGGGGGTGGGACCATCACCAAAAGCTGTAGGGGTAGGTATTGGTGGTGATGTTGAGTTGTCATGACCAAAGAGTGGAAGATCTGGCCTGTAAGGGCCAAGGTGATAGAGTTGCCACTGATGAACTGGGAGAATGGGGCGGCTACAACAGTGGGGTCAAACATAGCAGTGATTGTGCGGATGGTACAAGACCAGGGAGGGTGTCATTGTGTAAACCATAAGGTCGCAGTGAGTTGGTACTAACTCAGCACCCAGTAACAAGGCAGCAGATTACTGCCGTGAAAATAGGTGGCCGAGGAAAGTAGTTTGAAATAAGGATGCCAAAGAACATAGGCAACAGCATTATTGAATGGCTTGTATGTGGGGATGTTGGGGTTGCCAAGGATGTTAATGGGAATATTGGTGGAAAGGAGGTAAACCAGGAACCAAAATCTTCAGTAAATGCATGGAGGTGATGAGATTAATAGATAACTATAAGAAAAAGAGATAGCTATTATTTTTACAGTATGTGCTTCCAAGTTAGACATTTTTTTAGGTTGGTGAAATTGCATAAGTTTATGCAGTGAGGAATACAAGCTAACACCATTTGAGCGAGTTGTTACAGGGAAGAGTTAGGGTCCTGCGTTATTGTTCGTAGGTGCTTTCGAGTTGGTTCTGAGTCACAGAGACCCCGTAGGACAGAGTAGAATTTTCCCATAGGGTTTCCAGGGAGCAGCTGGTGAACTTGAACTGCCAGCCTTTTGGTTATCAGCCAAGCTCTTAATTAACTTAAAGGATTTTACTTAAAGAGGCAGACTTTGTCTTCCAGAAGGCATTGGAGAGGTTTGGGAAGGCAGTAAGGGAGAGAGAGCGTCACTTTAGAGGATGGGGAAAGCTTGCAGGCCCAGTAGTGAAGGACACAAAGAGAGGTGTCAGATTTGCTGTGTAGAGAAAGGTAATAGATGACTAGTTGTGACAGCCTTCACCTTGGGTTTGGGCACCTTAGCTCGTTCTGTGAGTGAGGCAGATGGGGGTGTAACTGTTGTTAAGAGTAGTTGGGGTATTGTAGACCTCTCTTAAACCCTGCACCGGTTGCACCGGTAAGTGTTATTGCCGGAAAAGGGCTACTCTCTTACTTTCCTCTGTATTATTTATTAACACTCGACATACTGTATGTTTTCCTAATTTGTGTAATTTCTTCTCCCTCCTACCTGAAATTTACTGCCTATTGAGTGAATATTTATGAACTGAAGATGTGACTAATAAAGCATTAAGAGTTTTAGATACGAATTTTGACCAGTTAAACTAATTTTTTCTTCCTCCTTATTAAACCTTTTAGTTACTTTTTTTTTTTACATTTTAGTCTCTAGAAAATTAGTTCATCATTACCTGAAATTCATAGTTGTAAGTTGAGGACTTGAAGACTAGTATTAATATACAAGAACAAAATGTAATTGTGTGGTTTAAGGAAATCTGTAGTACACATTCTCACGTTTTATAAGACTATAGATGAAAGTATGTTTTACTGTGAAGATTATAAGCTGTTAGAAACAAATTAGGTTTAAATGATAAACTAGGTCTATAAAATAAACATTTACGTAAATGAGGAGTTTTGTGAGGCGTATGCTCATTTCTGGAAGCTTGAGAGCAGAAGGGGAAAAACAAAATCTTGTTGGCTACAGTCCTTATTCCAAGGGAGATGAAGGCCATTCATTGGCTTGCTGACCCTCAGCCTGTCTGTTGACCTGTCTTTAGCTTGATGCCCTGTGCTATGGCTTCTTCTCCATTTAACCTGTACCTCCCACCACCTCTCCTCACTCTGTCATTCCTTGTATCCAGTCAAGGAGATGGGGCTCTAGCAGGCTAAATCTTCTCTGAAACCCTAGCATCCATGTTCTTCTGACTTCTAGCAGCAACATGAGTTGGAAGACAGTGGGTGAAGCTAAGCAACTGTAACACTTGATTGTTAGTTGCTGTGTAGCTGATTCCAACTTGGGCCTCTAACTTGGGCCATGTTGTGGATTATTGTGATCCCCCAAAAGGTGAATAGCAGTTTGGCTGGACTGTGATTCCTTGTATTGTGTGATTTTCCTACAGGTTGTAAGTCCTGCCTCTGTGATGTTACTGAGGGAGGGATGGGCAAAGAGTGTGTTAGTGTGGCAAGATTTAGT
This sequence comes from Heterohyrax brucei, assembly GCA_028571685.1. Classification (NCBI taxonomy): domain Eukaryota; kingdom Metazoa; phylum Chordata; class Mammalia; order Hyracoidea; family Procaviidae; genus Heterohyrax; species Heterohyrax brucei. The sequence continues at coordinate 137,620,019 of CM053150.1, forward strand.
CTAAAAAAATGTATTGTGGATCGACGGCACTTGGCTGGCTTGGCTTGTGCCTTGAGGCAGTTGCTTCAGATACAGAGGAAAGGGAACCATGCAGAGGCTAGGGGATCTCATACAACCAACAAAGTAGTGCCAGAAGCATATCAGTTGCTTGGACCCAGGGTCCCTGTGCCTCAGAAGCTCCCAGTTCAGGGGAAGAGTGATGACAAGGACCTTTCTCCAGAGCCAGTGGAGAAAGGCTTACCCTGAAGCTGATGCCTTGAATTTGGACTCTTATCCTATTTGACTGTGAAGAAATAAATTTGTCTTTGTTAAAGCCACCCACTGGTGGTATTTCTTTTAGACGAGTACCAGATGACTAAAACTGAATTTGGTACTGAGTGGGATGCTGCTCTAACAGATACCTGAATTGTGGAAGAACTTTTGAAACTGAACAGATACAAGACTCAGAAAGAACTGAGGAGAACCATTAACATCAAGGAAGGAGCAGATGGTCAGAAGCAGCAGTGAACTGGCAATGCAGAACCAGGAAACCAGCATGAGACAGCTCTGGAGCTGACTCACAGAGTGAGAGAGCTGAGTGCCTGTGTGCAGGAAGGCTTCCTGGTGGAGTGGGGTGCAGTTGTGGGCACTTACCGGTGGGGTTACAGAATATGGGTGTGAAGCTGTGGCCAAGAGGCCGCAGAAGCAGAAGGTGAAGCAACAAAGAATAGCACAAGGAGGTGAGCGGTTTGTCTCAAAAGGTACTGCTATGACCTAAGGAAGTTCTAAGGGTGGAGTCATGGCCTCTGATGTTTCTGAGGGTGGAATTGCAACTCAGATGAACTAGGAAAATGGTGCACCTAAAGCTAAGGGAGCAGAGTTGCTGTCCCAGTGGGTCTGGAAGGCAAAGCTGCAGCCCAGGTCCAAAGGGCTTCCACTCAGAACTGGAGTCTGGAGTGTAGGGTTGTTATGTAAAATGTTTCGGAGAATGGAGTATTATTTTTGGTGCCTTTCTGGCTAACATAATATGTTCTCCTAATTTGCTCGGTGACTGTTAACACCATCTTTGCCTACAATTTCTCTTATTTTAATGAAATGCCAATTTGTGCGTACCTGTTTTTGTCATTGTACCTTGGGAGGCAGATAACTTGAGTAGATTTCACAGATGAAAAGGCATTTCTGGATTTTGGACTTAGTCTCAAGACTTTTGCTGTGATGGGGTGATGTTTTGTGTGTTGCCAAGAGGTGCTTTTTTTGTGGTCCAAAGATTGGAATGTCACTGATTAAATTATACCCCCTCCAGAAATGTGTGTAGCGGTTTGGCTAAGCCATGCTTCTCTGTATTTCTGATGCTCCTGCATGCTGTAAGTCCTGCCTCCGTGATGTTAATGAGAATGAATGGGTTGCCCTTGTGTTGGTGAGGCAGGACCCAAAATGTGTAAGATTGTATTGTGCCTTGAGGCAACCTCTTGGGATACAAAGGAAAGGAAAGCAGCAGAGGGTGGGCCTCATACCAGGGAGCATAGAACATCCTTTGGGCCGGGGACACCCTGTGCTTCAGAAACTCCTAGTCCAGGGGAACATTGACAACAAGGACTTTCTTTCAAAGCCACCAGAGCTGTGGAGCTGACATCCTGAATTTGGACTTTTGCCGACTTTTCTGTGAGAAAATTTCAAAGTTTTGTTTTTAAAGCCATCCGCTTGTGGTATTTCTCTTACAGCAGCACTGACTGACTAAGACAGGCCAATGTATAGGGTCACCAAGAGTTGTACTGTATTCTTGTTGATCTCTGAGGAACTTAACTTTTGGGTCTTAGAGATGTCACAGGCCTTCCACTGATAGAGTCTAGCACCCTACTTCCTCCTTTCTGCTTTGTCCTGCTGTAGGAATCCACCTCTTAGGAAATAAAGTTAGAGGCTTCTGGACAAACTGCATTTTAGCTGATACTAATGTTTAAATTTATGTGATGAACTATAATGCCTCACTTATGCCGATTTTGATCGTTTGATCCTCTTAGTAATGAACTGTTATTTCACTGTTTTGCAGAGCACTGGTGTTATCAATATTTTTGCTGAATCAGTAAGAGACATTTGGATGGTGGATTAACAAGAACTTTGAAATTCCCTAAGAAGTTCCAAATTGGAGAACATTATAAATTTTCACCCTAGTCCAGCAGCTGTGCTGCTCACTTAAATACAGATGAATGAAGACCCCATTCGGAAAGACACCTGGCCAGCGGTCCAGAGCTGATGCAGGTAGGCAATGCGAGTACAAGCAGACTGTGAAGTGCTTGTATTTCTAAGCACATTTAAGCATAGTAAATTTAAAACAAGTGCAGGGTTGAGCACTTTCACATAATGTCTAGTGATTTGTTGTTTTTGATGAAGCCATGTAACTTAACAGTATTTCATGAGAAGCCAGAAATGTAGTAGTTAATTTACATACACAACACATAAAAAAAATCTCTCTTTGGGCAGGAATCATATTAATCTTTTTTTCTGTAGTGTCACCTTGTAGCAAGTTACAGATGCTCAGTAATTTTACTAAATGGATTGTAAATACCTGTTTAATATGATTATAGTGAAATGAAGGATTAATTTTGAAAGAAGAATTGACAATGAGTAGATAAATGTTAGATTTAATGAGAGTTAGGATGTTGATTGATAGAAGTTTTATGGAAAAAAGATAAACTTGGGATTTTTTATGTTTATTTGAAGGAAGTAATGTTGTTAGGTGCTGTTGAATTTGACTTATAGTGACCCCCTGTGACAGTAGAACTGCCTCGTAGTGTTTTCAAGACTATGATCTTTACAGGATCAGGTCATCAGATGTTTTTTCACCTGGGACACTGCCGGATGGTTTGGAATTGCCAACCTTTTGGTTAACAGCTGAACTCTTAACTATTTTGATACCAGTGTTCCTTATACTGGTGGGGAAATGAAATTAATATTTATCAGAAATTATGTTAATTCTTATTTTTTATTGTATTACTAAACCCTTGTTGTTGTCAAGTTGGTTTCAACTCCTGGTGACCCTATAGGACAGAGTAGAACTGCCCAGTGTTTTGGTTGGTGGCCAAGCTTTTTGTTCAAGCTTTTTCTGATTCTGGTTCTTCTTTTATAGGGTAAAGATAATGCTGACTGAATTGTTCACTATTTATCAGTAAGATTGAATTGGGATAGTGATTACTGAAGTGTAAGTCATCTGCGAGTGTATTACTTGGAATCCCAGCTCTGTCTTACTGGTTGTGTGGATTTGGGTACATTTGTTAGTCTTCCTGAGCCTTGGTTTGCCTCATCTAAAAAATGGGGCGTATGGCTTAATGAAGAATGAAGGAGATAATATGTGTTAGATATTGACTCAGTGCTTGACACATTATAACTGTTCTGCCATAGCATTTTTGTTGATCATACTGCTTGTAGTAAAATGTTTCTGTTTCATCTTACTAAGTGAAAAAAATAAGTGCTTTTGGGTTCTTGCAGACCAGTGAAACCTGATAGGTCTCTGTCATGTGAAATAGTTGTTTTCCAAAATTCTTTTATGCGCATAGTTCCAAATTCAGTACTCCTTTTATTGATTTTGAAGCCATCTTCTCATAAAGTGAGATGATTAATGTGAGTATGATGCAAGTAACTGAAAGGAAAAAACAATAGTTAACGAGTTCTTGTTGGGTTGACTCCAACTCATGGTGTTCTTTGTGTGTCAGAATAGAATTGTACTCTAGAGAATATTCAGTTACTGATTTTTCAGAAGTAAATTTTCAGGCCTTTCTTCTGAGGCACTTTTGTCTGGTAAACTCAAACTTCCAGTCTTTGGTTAGTAGCACACCACTCAAGGATTCCATAAGTAACCGAAAAACCAAAAACCCATTGCCACTGACTGATTTCCAACCTGTACCAACTCAGTAGGACAGAGTAGAACTGCCCAATAGAGTCTCCAAGGCTGTAAATCTTGATGGAAGCACATTGTCACATGTTTGTCCTGGGAGTGGCTGTTGAGTTTGAATGATTCCCGTTTCAGTTAGCAGCCAAGCATTTAACCATTGTGCCATTAGAGCTCCCTATAAGTAAATGAAGGAGCTAAAAGCCAGGCTGTGGTAATAATTAACCAGCCAAGTGCCATTGAGTAATACTTAAGGGAATGTTAATCCTATCCAGTACATTGATCGTATATTTTTTCATTCTCCAGTGTTTCTTAGAGCATGTGTTAGAGAGCTAAAGATGGAGGAGGTGCTCTGTAAATTCTAGTTGACCCATTGATGGCAATTTTTTTCTTTAATTATTGAATGAAAATGTACATTCCTATATAAATTTGCACGCTCACCTATGTGCGGTTCCCACTGCTCTCCCCGTCTGGTGACGGCACACTCTTCCTCTCTGCTCCATGTATGTTCTGACCTCCCAGTAGTCTTCTGTTCCCTCCCCTTCCTTCAGTAAGAGGTCAGCCCTGTTGATAGTATTGTAGTAGGTAATGTCATGGGATTTATTTTTTTTTCAGTGTTGTATGTTGTTACTCGTATGTGCTGTCAAGTCAGTTCCAACTCAGTGTCTGTATAGGACAGAGTGGAACTGCTCCTGTAGAACTTTCAAGGTTATTATGATCTTTACAGAAGCAGACTACATATCACATATTATACCCTGTTTCGGAAAGATTGCTGACTCCTTGTTCAGTCTTGTGTATATAAAATTATGTCTTGGACATTCTGTTTATCATAGATACATGCTGTATTGCTTTTTATCCCTTGAATCAGTTAAAGATGTGCCTGTTTGCAGATCACACTGTATAGGGGTTTGTTTGTTTCATGCAGCAAGTCCTAGTAGGCATTCCAGAGTTTATGGTGGCTCAGCTATGCTGCAAGTCTGGGACCATCTCATGGGATTCTTCATTCAAATGTCGGCTCCTTGTGAAGACTAAAGTTACTGGAGACTTTACTAACAGATCAAGCTCCTAGGGCATCTCTCTTCTTATGTGATCTTTTCACATCAGGCTTCTGGATTACCAAGATGTTTTAGTCAGGTAGGCCTGCTCTAACAGTAATACCACAGAGTAGATAGCCTTAACAAAGGAAGGTTTATTCTGACATAGTCTGATAGGCTGCAAGTCCATATTCAGGTGTCCACTCCAGGGGAAGGCTTTTCCCTTGTCGGCTCTGGAGGAAAGTCCAGTATTGCATCAGTCTTGGTCCAGGGAACATCTTGGTGCAGGAACCTCAGGTCTGAAGGATGCGCTCTTCTCCCGGTGCTGCTTGCTTGATGGTTCCAGGTTTCCCAGTTCTCTGCCTGCTTCTCTGTCCTTTTATCTCTCGTAGGGTGAAAGGATTAAGGGTGGGGCAAGCCATACTCCAGGGAAACTCCCTTTACAGTGGAGCAGGGAGGTAATCCTGTGAAGGGATTTGTAGCCCCACCCTAATCCTTTAACATGCAGTTTAGGGAAACAACACAATGGAAGATAGTCACTGGGAATCATAGCCCAGCCACATGGCTACACATATTTTTGGGGGGAACACAAGTCAATCCATGACCCAAGGATTTCTTAAACTAAGGCTGAACACTCCCAGAGTGAGAGAGTAAGTGTGCCAAGAGAGACTTACCGAAGCCACATAGCCTATTAACCTTGGAAATCAGATAGAGTCAATTCTGCAGCATTCTGCTGTATTCATTGAGGAAGTCATAAAGGCTGGCCCAGGGCCAGACGGAGGGAGCATAGTCTCTACCACTTGAGGATAAGTTTCAAATGTGTGACCTTGTTTTTAATACCACCGCAATGGTAAATGAATTGGGTAGGCAACTCCTAATCTTTGTCACAACTTCCTCTACCTGACCACTGTTTGACATAAAGGTAAGTGGTTAATAAAAATTAGAATCATTGCATTTTATTCAAATGTTTGTTTATATCTATTTAGAATTTCTACTTTGAAAAAAACAGGTTTATCTATATGATCATCGTATTTTGTGGAAAAGGACAATGGAAAAGCTTCCTATTAGCAGTCATAACAGACCAGGTGCTCACTGTAACACAGATCATCAATTGCTTACATGCAAATTCAAATTGGAACTGTAGAAAATTAGAACAAGTCTGCAAGAACCAAAGTAGGACCTTGAGTATATCCGACCTGAGTTTAAAGACCATCTCAAGGACATATTTGATGTGTTGACTACTAATGACCAAAGATCAGACGAATTGTCGAATGATATCAAAGACATCATCCATGAAGAGAGCAAGAGGTCATTAGAAAGACAGAAAAGACCAAATCGGATGTCAGAAGAGACTTAAACTTGCTCTCAAACACCGAGCAGCTAAAGCAGAAGGAAGGAATGGCATGATAAAAGACCTATCCAGGAGATTTCAAAGAGCAGCTCGAGAAGACAGAATCAGATATTATTATGACATGTGCAAAGAGCTGGAAATAGAAAATCAGAAGGGAAGAACACGTTCTGCATTTCTCAAGCTGAGAGAACTGAAGGAAAAATTCAAGGCTCGAGCTGCAATAGTGAAGGATTCTACAGGGAAACTATTAAACGACTCAAGGAGCATCAAAAGAAGATGGAAGGAATCCACAATGTCATTATACCAGAAAGAACTAGTCGGTGTTTAGCTATTTGAAGAGGTAGCATATGATCAGGAACTGATGGTACTGAAGAAGGAAGTTGAAGCTGTATTGAAGGCCCTGGCAAAAAACAAGACTACGGGAATTGATGAAATGTCAGTTGGGATATTACAAAGAACAGATGCAGTGCTGGAAGTGCTCACTTGTCTATTATGCCAAGCAATTTGGAGGACAGCTGCCTGAACGACTGACTGAAAGGGATCCATATTTATGCGCATTCCAATGAAAGATGATCCAACCAAATGTAGAAATACCGAAAAATATCGTTAATATCACATGCAAGGAAAATTTTGCTCAAAATCATTCAGAAGCAACTGCAACAGTATATTGACAAGGAACTGCTAGAAATTCAAGCTGGATTCAGAAGAGGATATGGAACCAGGGATATTATTGCTGATGTCAGATGCATCTTGGCTGAAAGCAGAGAATACCAGAAGGATATTTACCTGTGTTTCATTGATTATGCAGAGGCATTTGACTGTGTGGATCATAATAAATTATGGCTAACATTGCAGAGAATGGGAATTCTGCAACACTTAATTGTGCTCTTAAGGAATCTATGTGGATCAAAAGAGAGTCATACAGACAGAACAAGGGAACATTGCATGGTTTAAAGTCAGGAAAGGCATGTGTCAGGGTTGTATCTTTTTACCATACCTTTTCAATCTGTATGCTGAGCAAAGAATCCAAGAAGCTGGATTATAGGAACAAAAAGGAGGCATGAGGATATTGGAGGACAACTCATTAACAACCTGCATTATGTGCAGACAACACCACCTTTCTTTCTGGAAGTGAAAAGATTTGAAACACTGATGAAGATAAGGACCACAGCCTTCAGTATAGATTGCACCTCAACATCAAAGAAAAAAAAATCCTCACAACTGGACCAGTAAGCAACATCGTCATAAATGGAGAAAGGATTGAGGTGGCTGAGGATTTTGTTTTACTTGGGTCCACAAAATGAATGCTCATGGAAGCAGCAGTCAAGACATCAAAAGATGCATTGCACTGGGAAAATCGGCTGCAAAGGATCCTTTTTTTGAAAAATAAAGATGTCACCTTGAAGACTAGTGTGCCTGACCCAAGCCGTGGTATTTTCGGTTGTGTCGTATATATTTGAAAGCTGGAAAATGGACACAGATGACAGAAGAAGAATTGATGCCTTTGAATTGTGGTATTGGAAAAGAATGTTGAATGTCCCATGCACTGCCAAAAGAACAAACGGATCTGTTCTGGAAGCAGTACAGTTAAGAGTGCTCCTTGGAAGCACAGATGGCAAGACTGTATCTTAACGTACTTTGGACTTGTCAGAAAGGGTCAGTCCCTTGAGAAGGACAGAATGCTTGGTAGAGTGGAAGGTTAGTGAAAAAGAGGAAAACCTTTATGAGATGCATTGACACAGTGGCCACAACAGCGTGCTTAAGCATAGAAATGATTGTATAGACATGGTGCAAGACCAGGCACTGTTTTGTTCTGTTGTGCTAATACGGTTGCTGTGAATCAGAATCAGTTCGTCAGCATGTAACAACAAAGCATCCTGTTAATGCCGTGTATAGGGTAGCTCAAGAAGATAAATTGTTAAAATGACATGTGAGAAAACCTGGAGATAGAAAACCAGAAGGGAGAACACATTCAGCATTTCTCAGACTGAAAGAACTGAACAAAAAGTTCAAGCCTCAAGTCACAGTATTGAAGGATTCCACAGGGAAGAGTATTAAACAGTGTAGGAAGCACTGAAAGAAAATGGGAGGAATGCAGAGTCACTGTATCAGAAAGACTTGGTTGACGTTCGAGCGTTTTAGGAGGTGGCATGTTGTCTCAGGCTGCGTTTTCCAGGGAAGGGAAACCAGTAACATGTCTGTGCACAGGGAAAGGTTTTAAAGGAAGCAGCTCATCCATTTGTAGAAGCTGAACATCCCAAGTCTTGGCGCAAAGCCCCACTGGGCCGCGGGAACTGCTGAACCTAAGGCTGGCAGATCAGAGACCAGAGTTCTAGATCATCGGTTGTGTAGGTTGGTGGATCCCAAGCTGGCCACAAGACTGCGAGATCTCTGCAGACTCACAGAGGCTGGCAAACCAGCATTGACAGGTAAGTAAGGGAACAGGATGCCGAAGCGCCGGCTGTAAGGGTTGATGAATCCAGCAGCTGTTGTGTTCAGGTCAAGGAACCGGCCACCAAGAGAGAGCAGGAGCTGCCAGTAAAGTGAGCAGACAGGAAGTAGATGGGGGAAGGTGGAGAGATGAGAGCTGAGGGGAGGGAAGCCACCACAGGCCCTGCCCTGCCACTTGATACAACAGCCAAACGTGGAATTGCCAAGTTGACACAGTCCTGACCACCACGCACATGATCAGGAACCATCAGTACTGAAGGAAGAAGTACAAGCTACACTGAGGGCATTGGCAAAATCAAGGCTCTGGGGATTGACAGAGTACCGGCTGATGTTTTTGAACAAACGGATGCACCCCTGAGAGTGCTCACTGGGTTTGTGCCATGGAGTTTAGAAGACAGCTAGCTACCTGGCCATTTAGCAGGAACAAACCCACATGTATGTCTATTCCAAAGAAGGGCGATCCAGCCCAATGCAGAAGGCATCAGAGATTATCATTAATAGCACATACAAGTAAAATTTTGCTGAAGATCATTCAAAAGCAGCTGCATCAGTACATTGACAGAGAAATGCCAGAAATTCAAGCTGGATTCAGAAGAGGACATGGAACCAGGGGTGTCGTTGCTGCTGTCAGATCCTGGCTGGAAGCAGTAAATAACAGAATGTTTGTACCAGTGTTGCATTGACCAGGTAAAGGCATTTGACTGTGTGGATCATAAAAATTTATGGCTGACGTTGCGAAGAAGGAGGATTCTAGAATACTTCATTGTTTTTGTGATGAGCCTGTACATAGACCGAGAGGCAGACGTTCAGACAACACGGGGATACCACATGTTTTAAAGTGAGGAACGGTGTATGTTAGGGGTGTATCCTTTCATCATGCCTATTCAAGTCTGGGTGCTGAGCAAGTTATCTGAGAAGATGGTCTGTATGAAGAAGAATGGGACATCAGGATTGGAGGAGGACTCATTAACAACCTAGGTTACGGACGTGACACAACTTTACTTGCTGAAAATGAAGAGGACTTGAAGCATTTACTAATGAAGATCAAAGACCACATTTCAGTGTAGAGAAAATGAAAATCCTGACTGGGACCAGTAAGCAACATCATGATAAATGGAGATAAGATTGAAGTTGTCAAGGATTTTGTTTTTCTTGGATCCACAGTCGGTGCCCATGGAAGCAGCAGTCAAGAAATTAAAGATGCGTTGCATTTGGTGAGTCTGTAAAGAAGACTTCTTTCTTTACCATGTTGAAAAGCAAGGGTGTCACCTTGAAAACTAAGATGTCCCTGACCCAAGCCATGGTGTTTTCAATCATCTGACATGCATGTGCAAGCTGGACCATGAATAAGGAGAACTGAAGAATGAGTGCCTTTCACTTGGGGTTTTGATAAATATTCAGTGTACCACAGACTGCAAACAGAATTAAGGTGTCTGCTTTGGAAGAAGTACAGTCAGGGTGTTTCTTACAAGGAAGGATGGTGAGATTATATCTCACGTATTTTGGGCATAATTGGGAGTGATTGGTAGAGGCTTGTGTTTTGAAAAAGTGAGAGACCTTCAAGGGAAGAGATTTGACACAGTGACTGTAACAGTGGGCTTAAGCCTGACAGTGATCCTGAGGATAGCACACGACTGGGCACTATTTTGTTTTGGTGTACTTTGCTGTGGGTCGGAACTGATTTGATGTCGCTTACCAAGAACAGCACCATGCATAGGGCCTCTAGCATTGACCGTGCTTTTTTCTTCTGTGACCTTTTTGATTTTTGCATTTATTTTTTGGTCTTTGATCCATTGTGAATTAGTTTTTGTATCTGGTGTGAGTTATGAGTCCTGTTTCACATATTTGGAGATGGACATCCAGTTTTGCCAGCAGAATTTGATGGACTTGAGGCCTTTCTCAGAGATTTTGACAGTCAGGTGGATGAAGTGGATGGATTTATATCTGGGTGCTCTACAAACTCTTCCTTACACCTTTTTTTTTATTTCGTAGATGCAAGTGGCTTATATCTTTGAGAATATGAATTACATTTTTAAAAAGTGTTGCCTGAATTAGTTCTGCATAGTATGACTTTGTATTTCTTTGCTTTTAGCTTGTGTTCCATTTGGAAGCTTTTGTCAAATCTCTGGTGATCCTTGGCTAATCATCTGTGTAATAGAACAAGGTACTAGAAAGGTGATATAGAAGATACGTATTTTGAAGTGGACCTTGTTGCCTGGTGGACTTTATTTAGATGTTATTGGGGGTTTAAGGAGTTACTTATTATGGCTGTTTTCTCCAAAAGTAGATTGTCAGATTTCCTGCTTGGATAATGACTAGTTTTGATACTGGTCTTCTAAAGATAGGATGGAGAAAGTACCTGCGAGGAAGGGTGTGGTCTTTTAGTATACAGCGTATCACATAATCCCTGTAGTTCCAGTGCCAGGCCTCAACCCTGCACTTCTGTGGGCCTGTTGCCCACGAGTCTCAACACTCTTCTTAAATGTTTCCCATAACCGACCTGAGGTAGGTCCAAGAGGGTCAGTTGAGTGGCTTGAGGTGGCAGCAGATGGCCTGGGCGTTGTTTGCTGTTTATGCAGACTTTTAGAATTGCCCCTGTTTTCAGCACCTGCCGCTTCCCTTTGTTTCAAGAGTTGGGTGCTCCTGGTGTCTGAGCCTCTCTGGGTTCTGTAGGCAGCAGTCACCTTGCTTGTTTCTCATTGATACTGCCCTCTGCAAATGCTTAGATTTTACCTTCCAGTATACTGGGACATGTAACATTTCTCTTGGTTTTCATTATTGTCATGTATTATGATTCAGAGTTAAATCCAAGTTTGAGTGAAAATGCTCATTTTCAGTTGTTCTTTGTTATGTAGAAGTAATTTTTCAGAGTAGGAGTCGGAGGAAGCCTCTACTTTGTTGAAATTGGAAGTCCTTTCTTGAAAAAATAAAGCATTCTTTGAACAGAGCCTATTCCCTCTCTGTTCATTCCCAGAATTACCTGTGTTTTGTAGTTGGTGAATTGATCAGTTTTATACTTCTACTGCATATACAGTTTATTGCTAGTGTGGTTTTAGTTACAGAAATGGTATCATACTGAACATACTTGCAGCTTGTTTTTGTGATTTTTCTTTGTTGGTAGTGTATTTAAACTATTGTATCCGTTGTATGATCAGACTTGACTCATTTTCTTTCTGATGGGTGCTAAAGTTGTGGCTAGCATTTTGTTATTACAAATAATAATTCATTGAAATTTTTTCCCAGCTATCTCTAAGGTTATATATACACTGCACATCAATAAAGGATTTATGTTGTTTATTATATAAAGTTTCTTACACAAATCAAAAGAAAGACAAAATACCCAGTTCCACCATGCATAGAGGGAATGAAAAAGAAATTTTTAGAAGAAACCAAAGTGTCCAATAAACTTATAAAAAGGTGTTCAGGCAAATGCAAGTTAAATTGAATGATCATCCAGTTAATAAAGCCAAATCCTACATAAGACAAGAATTGCTTTTTGTGTAGTTTTCTCCCCTTCCTAACCGTCTTGCAGTGTATTGCGTGGGTGTGGTGCAGGAGATCATGGTAGGGTTGTTGCTGTTATTCCCAGTCTCCACATTTTAAGGTAGAGCCTGGCTGAAAATCCTGAGAACCGTTGTCTCTGTGAGCGTTTCTCTTGTGGGTGTCCTGGTTTAGTACCGTTTATCTGTTCTGTGAATCAGAATAGTTCAAACTGTAAATTAGGATTCTCTATCATTTCTTTCATGGGGAAACCCTGGTGGCGTATGAGATTAAGTCCTACTTTTGCTAACCAAAGGGTCAGCAGTTCAGATCCACCAGGCACTCCTTGAAAACCCTATGGGACAGTTCTTCCCTGACCTGTAGGGTTGCTATGAGTCGGACTGACGTGATGGCAGTGGTTTTATCATTTCTGTCACATTGCTGAAAAGAAGTGGATAGAGATCAGGGTAGTTTGGTGATGGCTGTTTTTGTGTGGTAACTTGGGGATCCTAAATTACTACCCAACAGATTTTTGCTTGTTTGTTTCTAAGCAGTGTGTGAAACAGATAACAACACTTGTTCCACATATAATTAGGATTTGTGTTTACTCTAGTTTTGACCCTAGAAAAGACCAAGAACTAGAATCTTTGAGACAATTTATGTGTCAGGAATAGGCTCACCTTTCCAGTCTGCTCAGTTCTCTCTTAAAATTGTTGTAGTTATGATAATTTACTTTCTTTGAGGATATGCTTCTAGAGACCACCAGAGAAACCTGCTTATTATTGAAACCTGGTTTTATTAAATTTGCAGAGCAGCAGGAATGTATTACCATGACAGAATCTCAGGGAAAGTTAGTCACAGGTGGAGAACTGTACTTAACATTGTGTGGTTTTAGGTGGGAGTCAGTGAAAGTGTGATCTAGACAGGGCTTGTTTTAATTTCTAATATAAAAGAGTTGCTGGAGTGGTCACTGATCTTTGTTTTTAGAATATCTGAGTCTACATGAAATTTAAGTTAAAAGGTTTTTCTTGGTCTACTTATTTTGTAATGTGTCTGAAGGGGCCTCTGTTTAAACAGTTTGAGTGTATAGTTTCTCTTGGATGTGATTCTTGATTACAGTTTTTATCTGTTCTGTGAATCAGAACAGTTCAAATTGTAAATTGGGATTCTCTTAGCATTTCTTCACTCAACAAATAAATGTAGATGTAGCTACTTAGTAAGGAATTTTACTCTCTTTTCACTGGAAAATCAGTGATTCTCAGAGGGTTGGGATCACCGCACTCTTGGTGACAAACTGATATTTTTGCCCATTGTGTGTATACATACCTACTTCTTTAGTACCTTTTTTCCACTTAAAAATAGATATTAGTAATCACTCCTGAACATAATTTAGAGGTCTCCCCCATTGCTGTTTACTGCTAACAGCTCCATTATATAATGAGCTGCTATCAAATTGAACTTGGATATGGTAGTGGGTGAGGATAGCACCCCCTTATGTGAGTGTACTCTGTTAGCTTACTCAGTAGTCCCTTATTACTGGGCATTTGTGTTGTTCCCCGTAACCATTCCATGGTTATGGTAATGGCTGCAGTGAATAGGTATGTCCATGGATCTTGCCAGTGAGTCATAGATTTCTAGAATAGAATTGAAACCAATACTAAATGCACATGTAATACTGTGAGATACTACCAGATTCCCCTCCATGTACTGTGTGAAATTTTGCATTCTTCCCCCACAATCTTGCTAGTGTAAATGTTGTCCGACATGGATTTTTGTCAGTCTGATAGGTAAGAAATGCGTCTAATGATGTACTGGTGTAGTTTTACATGTGAGTCTAGTATTTTGTCTCATGTATAAGCAGTAACATCTTTTTCTGTTTCTGTTGCACCTATTTTCTTCTCTGCTTTTAGAAGCTTTGTTGTTGTTGTTAGCATTATTAGCCCTGTCATGTAAGTTACTTGTGTTCTTACACTTTCTATTGTGTGGCCTCAGCTTCTTGGCATTCTTCTTGATTTCCTAGTTTCTCTCTTATCTCTGTATTGAGTCTTTCAGCCTACTTCACATGCTTTGAACATAACCACTGGCTTTCCAGTCTTCAGTGCTGATGATGGCAGAATGTGTCTGAGCTAATTTTTTTAAACTCTTTGTTTTGAAATAATTTTACGTTTGGTGAAGAGTTGTACTTTTATTTTTGAAGAGCTTGTTTTCACTTTTTGATAACTTTTTGTTCCTGTTCTGTAAACATAGTATCTTTAATTTCCTTGAGGTTACCGATTCTGAAACCATTTTTTTTTTAGTTCCCTGATCATTTTAAAAACTGTGGTGCTACTTGTTTTGGTTTTCCCCAATCATCCTACCAAGTTTTTTTTTTTTTTTTTTTTTTAAGATGACTACTGTTACGGGATTCATTGGTGTTAGTAGTTTGCGTTTCCTTGACTGATACCTAGGGGATTTGGTTTCTGCCATGCTGCCCTCCTACACTGGGAAACCGGCTTTGTAGGAACTTGCTGTGTGGGTGTGGAGGCTTGAAAAGCTGTGCTTTATGGCGCAGGGACAGTGAGGCACTGTTACACTGGGCACTGCGCAAATGCTAAACAGAGGTGACTTCTCCTAGAAACCAGTGCTGATTATCGTTGTGGGGTTACATGTACTTTGGATAACGGGGAGGATGATGTATTTCAAACACAACTTTTTTAAAACAGTATTTTTGTTGTTGAATATGAACAGCAAAAAATACAGCAATTCAGGTTTCTACATGTTCAGTTGAGTTACATTGATTATATTCTGAGTTACACAACCATTGGCACCCTCTGAGTTTTCCCTCTCCCATTAACAGAAACTCATTACCCCTTAAAATACCTATTAACCTTTTCAGTTGATGTTACTTTGATCCCATATAGATCTTAAGAGCATAATGCTTTACTGGTTTAGCTAATTATTGTTTGATCCAGTAGATACCTTTTATGAATCCTTTATCTTTAGCTTAGTTTTTCTTCTTTTTTTAGTGGCAAAAAATGTGTAATAAAGCATTGGCCAATTCAACAATTTTTACATTCAGTAACATTGATTACATTATCATGTTGTATGATCATTACTACTGTCCGTTTTCAATTTTTTCTGCTACCAAAACAGAAACTCGGTTCCCCTAAGCAGTAATTCCTCCTTTCCTCCTCAGTGCTACTGTTGGTAACCACTAATAAGCTTTGATCTCTGTATTATTTACCTGTTTCACATAACTGTTATCATACAGTATTTGCCTTTTTATGACTGACTTTTTACTCAGTATAATGTTTTTAGGATTCATTGATGTTGTAGCATGTATCAGGACATCATTTCTCTTTGTGGCAAGTAATACTGCATTGTACATATAAATCACTTTGTCTTTTGGTCCTATCTTGTAAGAAACATTGAGATGTTGCCTTGTGGCTTTGTAAGTAATGCTGCAGTGAGCACTGGTGTACACAATTCTGTTTGAGTCTGTGCGTTCAGTTCTTTCCAATGTATAGCTAGGAGTGGAATCGCTGTGTTATGTGGTAATTCTGGAGCCTTTGTGGTATAGTGGTTAAGAGCTTGGCCATTAACCAAAAGGTTGGCAATTGAAATCCACTAACTGCTCTTTGAAAATCCCATGGGCCAGTTGTACTCTCTTATACAGGGTCACTTCAAGTTGGAATGAACAGGTCTGGTGTTTGGTTTATGGTTATTCTGTGTTTAACTTTTTGAGGAACTGCAGTAATATTTCTCACAGGAGCTGTGCCGTTTTGTATGCCCATCACACACCTGTTCTTACACCTGTGCTATGTTATTTTGGTTAGTATAGTTTTGTAGTATATTTTGAAACCAGGAAATATGGGTTCTTTTTCAAGATTGTTTCGGCTGTTTGGGCCCTGTGTTAGTTATATAGTGCTGCTGGGTAGAAATACCACAAACAGATAGCTTTAACAATAGACATTTGATCTTTTACAGTCTTGGAGACTAGAAATCCAGATTCAGGGTGCCAGCTCCAGAGGAAAGCTTTCTGTCTGTGTCAGTTTCAGGGGAATGTTTTACTATCAGTTTTCTTCTGGGTCTGGAAGTTTCTCAGCATGGGGACCCTGGGTCCAGAGGACACAGTCTGTTCCCAGCTCTGCTTTCTTGGTGGCGGGAGGTCCTTTTCCCCTCTGCTGACTTTCTTATTTTATTTCTCAAAATAGATTGATTCATGATACAACTTAGATTGTGTTCTGCTTTACTAACATAACGTTAATCATACCTCATTAAGTTAGAATTTATAATGCATAGGGTAATTATATAAGATTACAAAATGGAGTACAACTACACAATAATTGGAATCATGTCCTAGCCAAGTTGACACACACAGTTTAGGAGGACATGGTTCAGTCCATAAAAGACTCATTTGCAATTCTGTGTGAATTTAAGGGTTGGCTTTTCTGTTTCTGCACAAATGGCTGTTGAAATTTTGATAAGGATTGTGTTGAATATGTAGATTGCTTTGATTAGTATTGAAGTAGTTTTGATATCTAAACAGTATTACATCTTCTAATCCATTAACACATCTTTCTGTTTTTTTCAGCAGTGTTTTATAGTTTTCGTTTTGCTATTCTTTCATCTCCCGTATTTAATTTATCCTAGGAATTCTTTTTGATGCTGTTATAAATGGAATTGTTTTCTTGATTTCAGTTTTTTTGTGTATGGATCTTGTGATTTTGCAGAATTCATTTATTAGATTCAGTAGCGTTTTTTTGCAGTTTCTTGTGGTTTTCTTCATAAAGGATAATGTCATTTTCTAGTAGAGGCAGCTTTACGCCTTCATTTGGCTTCAGCCACCTTTTATTTCTTTTTCTTGTGTAATTTCTCTGGCTAGAACTTCCAGTACAGTGGTGAGCAGCGTGAAAGTGGTTGTCCTGTGACTTGTTTCTGACCTCAGGGTCAAAGCTTTCAGACTTTTATCATTAAGTATGCTATTAGCTTTGGGTTTTTCTTTGTATTCCTAATTTGCTGGTTAACAGCTTGTTTTCATTTAATGCTTTGTATAATAGTCTTAGAAATTACTGTTTTCTGTAGTTCTGAAGTATTTTTTGTTCTGTTTTCGTTGACTGTATACGTACCTTTCTTATAGGACATGCTGGTGTGTCTGCAAACATGATGAAGAAAAGGACTTCCCACAAGTAAGCAGTTCTGAAATTTGCTTTTAGATAAAATGTTGTAACATTTTGTTACTGAGGACATATGATTCACTTACCTGAGGCCCTTAGTGTCTGTGAGTGAGAAGGGTTTTAGCTCACAGGAGATGGGGCTTCACATAGTCTCAGTGTACACTGAGGAGTGGTATATAATCATGTTCTTGTGTATTCCTTTCTTTTTGGTTAGACTTAGTGGGCCTAGGTCTTTTCTTCAGACTGTAAAAGCCTCTAAAGTCAGAATTTTTATTTTCCCTTCAGTTTAGCTTAATGGGAACTGGGTGCCACAGATGGATATATTAATCATAGAGACAGTGGGAGGCACACTCTCACCTTGCTCACTGTTTTCCTTGCACATGCATGCTGTGCAGCAGTCCCTTCCTTTCGTATGTTCCTGTGCCATGGTGACCTCCTGAGAGTGCAGACCGTAGCTTACTCTGAAAGAGCCTGCCTGGCACACTCTTTAACTGCTTTAAAATGTTCTTAAGTGAAGGAAAAGCATGTAAGTTAGAAATAGCATGTACAAAAAGAAACCAAGTCCATTGCTGCCAAGTCAGTCTGACTCATAACAACCCTGTACAACAGAGCAGAACTGCCCTACAGGGTCTCCAAGGAGTACTTGGTGGATTTGATCTGCATATACGTACTTATGAAGAGAGAACGAAATGAACATATATTTTAAGTGATAAATGTGTTAAAATCCTAAGTTGCATAGATGCTAGAGTACATGTTCTGCCTACAGTCTCTCATGTGTGTTTCATCCAAAAAGAAAATGTAGGCACTATGTTAAATTAATACCACCTTTTACTTTGTTGTATTTAAAACATTTTACAAGTGTCTGCATTGTGTATCATGACTGTGCTACTCTACCTTTAGGGATCTTGCTCTAATGATGAGTTTTGATTGTAAGAGTCTTTGTTATTGTAGATTATGGAAATATGAAAAGCTGTAGAAATATGGAAAAGATCCTTCTTGACCTTAGTGTTCCTCAAGCTTCATTGTGCCAGTTATTTTCAAATTACCCATTTTTTGAAAGGCTTGTTTCTGTTAGTCATCAAAGACAAGTGGTTAAAGAGTGTGAAAGGCTTCAAGAAGAGTCAGGGTGAATAAAAGTGCCTTTAAGTAATTGATGATCGAATCAGATGTCTGCTATTTAAAGGAAAAAACATGAATGTGTAATACAAATATTTTTTAATAGTTTAAGAATTACTGTGGAAAGTAGAAATGTGAGAGTAGAATATATTCTTGTATCCCTGAGATTTGATGAAGTTTTTTTCAAAATTCATCCATTTGCCCTTCACCGTGCATTTTACCATATTTAGTGAGCTACTGATTTATGTGATATATCTGTGCTCATAACTGTATCATTGCCAGAAGTGGTAATTCCTCTCTAGCGATCAATAGAAGGTAATGAAAGAAACAAATATAAATCGTAAATGTTGGATGACAGTGATAAAATGAAGTAGGCAAAAAAAGCAAGGTGAACACTAACATTCATTCAGAATAGATATTTTAAATAGCACAACATAAAAAGCTTTGATAAATGCTAATATAATATATGTTCTTTTTTAAAATCTATCCTCGTGTATTTCCAAGTGGCTGTGATTAATAAAAGTCCATGGATTAGAACACTGAGCCTATTGTTCACACAGTTTGTGCAGGAGGGATTTCATGTGTCTCTTAGGTGCTGTTGAGTTGGTTCTGACTCACAGGGATAGATACAGTACAACTCAAGATGATGTTCTGCTGCTGTTTGTAAGGTTTTCATTGGCCAGTGTTTTTACAAGTAGATTGCCAGGTCCTTTCTCCTAGTCTGTCTTAGTCTGGAAGCTCTACTAAAACCTATCTTCCCGTGGCTAACTCTGTTGGTATTTGAAATAGTGGTGGCATACCTTCCAGTATCAGTAACACACAAGCTGTTACAGTGTGACAAACATACTAAGCAATACACTATTCATTAATTAACTTGGGTTTGTTTGATGAACTAGAATACTTTCATTCTAGGACGCAAAAGATAAACATAATTATTAAAAAAAAATTTAAACTCCATATATATACAACTAAAAGAATCTTTAGTCCTGCATGTAGCTTGTTATCAAGATTCAGTTAATCGTTTTTGATGATTCACTCATTTAAATTATTTTAAATGATTGGATAGGCATCGGACTACTGCTTCTAGTAGAGAGGAATTGTGGATGGTTTTTGTTAAGTGGCTAAAAATAAAAATAGACTTGAGTGCTTTCTGTGGACCAGGCATCATGCCGTACTTTGGACACAGGCTGGTAGACCAGCCTCTCTGGGGTTTCCATGAAGTTATTTGGGAAATGCTTCTGCATTAAAAGTACCTGTTGAAGGACAAAATACAGTTGAAGGGTGGGGTCTAAGTTGAATTTACCTAAAGCTGCTCTTTGTTTTCAATTAAATGACCCCCACCCTCCAATTTTAATAATGGTTAGGTTTGCGTTTGAAAGGAAAGTGCTGTAAGAAGGGCTGAGAGTACTTCAGTATATTTCCTCTGCCTAATGCATAGACAGTGAATCAAAAACAAAACAAAAAAAAACCCAAACCAGTTGCTGTCAGGTCACTTCCAACTCTCATCAACCCTATAGGACAGAGTCCACGGAGCAGCTGCTGGGTTTCAAACTGCTGACATTTATTACTGTGCCATCAAGACTCTCCTAGAAAGTGGACCAAAATCCCATCCTGTTGCCTTCAAGTCAATTCTGACCTGTAGTAACACTATAGACAGAGTACAACTGCCCTCTTAGCGTTTCGAAGGAGCACCTGGTGGATTTAAACTGCCCTCCTTTTGGTTATTAGCTGTAGCACTCAACCACTGTGACACCGGGGTTTCTAAGAAAATGGACCAGGACCCTACTAAATGCCCGTAGATGTATTTCCGGGGATTTTTGCTTCTGTCTTATATGATACAAATAAAGGATCTTCCAGTAAGGGTGTCTTGCTTTCAACTGAAATAAAACAAGTTGTGTAAATGATACAGTTTTAATTATTTTCTAATTTTGAAGTACGTTTGATAGCATCATGTGTAGAAAAGAACTTTGGGTAAATAGCTACTGTGGCACCTTCCAGATGTGATCAGTTATCGTAGCCTAATGTCTTTCACTGTTGGCAGTCACAGTCTCTCCTCATTTATCTTGGGAAAAATAAGGAGCATTGTTTCTGCCAGACCGAAATCCTCACTAGAAAGTAATTTTGGGGGGATGAAGTCGACATTCTTGAATCTTTCACTGGGTTCTCATCACTCCAAATGTGACAGTTTTGTGTGTTAACAAAACCATTCATCCAAAAATGGATGAATGCTGAAGATGATTTTTTTGGCCAGAAGCAGGGTCAACTTCCAGTTACACCAGATCCCAGTCAGCAAAGGTACACTGCTATCTGTGGTCATTAGACTTCAATTCTTGAATTAAAACACTTTCTTAAGGATAAAGCTTCAAGTCCGGATACAGAATCCACCAAATTGTGGTCAATGAAAGACCTATTTCTTGTGCTCAGCAAGAAATTGTTTGGGGTGGATTCTTGTATACAGTCTGACAAAAGAGTGGTGATGTTTTCATTGGAATGTGGTGTTCATTGACGCGCCAGTGTTGTCTGATTGGCTGCAGACAGTTACCTCAAAATTTTTGATTAAACGTCAGGTGGTTCTTCCAGTGAGACAGTTATGCTCATTGTAAATTTCACACAGAATGTAACACACAGAATGTTTGGCTGGTGGAACACCCATTTTGATAATAGACTTAGTAATTTCTGTATGTTGTGGAATGGTGTAAACTTTTTCATGGCTAATCAGAAAAACGTGATAAATATGGCTGCTATAGTGTCACAAGTATTGCTGCTATAAACTGTGAAAAATAGGGGAAACCCTTTGTTGTTCACTAGCAGTGTCATGATGCCCATCACCACCATCATCACTGTTGTTTCCCTGGTATGATCACAGTTTTCTTGAAATCCGAGTAGGAGCTGGGAGCTGTTTTACAGATCAGGAAGCTAATACACAGAAAGATAACTTGTCCATGGTCATACCATCTAATAGGCAATTGAGGTAGGATTCAGAAACCAGGACAGTCTGATTCTGGAACCTGTGGTATTAGCTACCACAACATATTTACTGAAATCTGTGTTTTGGTAGCTCATACCTGAAAAATAAGATATTTTAGTCATGTACATGCAAATTGGAAAAGTACTAGAATGTGCATCTAAATGTAACCATGGTGATGATCCCTAAATATGTCAAAGCATATAAAACTTTTAACCAGTTTGCAGTAACTACTTTTCTCTTAAGTCAGTATGAGTAGTGCTTTGGAAATCTCAAGGTGCTTGAATATTTATCCTGGACATCTTTGGTATTTTCAGAGTGCACAATACCATAGATGGAGTGAGAAACTGTAGTAATCTTGGATTCACAGCTTGAGTTGTCTTCATCGTCTTTGTATGTTGTCACTTTAAGGTGGGAAATGACAATATCACTTATATGACTTATATTAAGCAACTTGTACTGGTTTGCACTGGGAAGAACAGTAGTAATTATTTTGATTTAATCTGTTTCTTCTGAAATTTGCTGAAACAGTAGTTAACTGTTTCTGTATATCAAAGTACCAAGCAGAAAAGGAAAGAGACTGTCAGTCAGTAATTCATTCATACAACAAAGTGCATTCATTATGCACATGAGAGGCATTTGCTAGTTCATAATGGGATTGTAGTGGTTGAAAATTTAACAAATATGGTTTCTTTATATATTGACTGTCAAAGAAAGACTTAAATACTAATGAGAAGTACAGCTGTTTTAAGCCGTTAAAGAGTCTAGATAATAGATCTTTAAGCAAAGAATTGATTTTTACTTGATGACAAAATTATTGGAATGGTAGTCTCCAGAACTTACTTAAATACATACATATCCCCATACAATCTCGGCATATCTTTTTAGGAACAGAGATACATGGAAATTATTGTGTGGTATAAGTATGTGTTGTAGTCATTTGGTGCTGCTTTAACAGAAATACTGAAAGTGTACACCTTTAAAAAGAGAGAAGTTTTATTCTGTCACAGTCCACTAGGCTACAAGTCCAAATTCAGGACATTACCTCCAGGGAAATACTTTCTCTGTTGTCTCTGGAGGAAAGTCCTTGTCACCAGTCTTGCTGGGAACTGGGAGCTCCTGAGGCTCAGGGAGCCCAGGTCCTTTCCAAAGGATGCCCTTTGTTCCTGGCACTGCTAATTTCCTAATGATATGAGGTCCCCAAATCTCTGCTAGCTTCCGTTTTGTTTGTATCATGACATTGCCTCATGACACAGTACACTCTTACACATTGAGTCTTGCCAGATCAACACAACTGCCATTCATCCTCCCTCATTAACATAATAGAGGCAGTGTTGACAGAATATAGGAGTATCACACAATACCAGTAGTCTGTGGACTAGCTGAGTTGCTACACACGGTTTTGGAGGGGCACAGTTCAGTCCAAGATAGTGTCCAATCCATGATCAGCAGTATCAGCTTGCTGGAAATTTTTTGGTCCTTCTCCAGATCTGCTGTGTCACAAGCCTTAGGATATTTCCTGAGTTTCTTTCAACAAGCTTCCCAGGTGATGGTGATGTGTGTCAAGTTAAAGAAGCTGCGCACCAAACCACTACTGGAAGTGGTACCTTAGGAACTGGATACAGAGCCACAGAGTGGATTCCGACTCATACAGACAGAGTAGAACTGCCCCATAGAGTTTCCAAGGAGCCACCTGGTAGATTCTAACTGCCAAACTTTTGGTTAGCAACTTTAGCATTTAACCGTTATACCACCAAGGTTTCTGAACTAAATCAAGCTGTGCGGAAATTAGTACAGAAAATTAAAGCAGTGAAAAGTAGTTGTAATCCTGTGGGCATCATTGATTTGCATTCAGACTACTTAAAAGCTGCTCTTTAATAATTGCAGTCATTTCATCATTGTTGATTCTAAATACACTTTAAACATTTTTTTTTCCCCTTGAATCATTACTTGGTTGGGTATAGTAGCTTGTGAAAGTGAGGAACAAGTACAGAGATTATAGATGCTTAATTCTGATTTCTCTGCTTAGATCATTTGAATTGTTTTCATCATGACATACCATAGCCTTTTATTTGCAGCTGACTATATAATTAAGAATTCCTAGATTGAAGTATATTGGTATTTATTTTACAATATTGCAATATGAAAAGGTGTTATTAACTGGTGTATCACAGTAGTTAAGAGCATTTTAGATATTTTCCCAAGAAAGTAGATTGAAGGGCTTTTAAAAATGTAGATATGCTGGGAATTATTTTAAATCAAAGTTACTTGGTTGAGGAACTGTCAATTTTCATTTAAAAAAAAAGTTTGTTGTTCACTTCTCTGTTTGTGATGTTCTTAGATTAAAATATGGTAGTGACCAAAAAGTGTTTTAATTTTATACTGTTTCTGGTAATTTGATATATTATTACTAATGTATTCTATATATTGTCTCATAATAAACCCATTGTTATAGTCTCAGTTCTGAATTGTAGCAATCCAGTTTTTGTTAGTGTATCTTGTTGATTTATTTTTTAAGTGTACCTAGCACTTAAAAGTTAAATGAAATTTAAGAACTTGCCTAATAAGTATTTTTTAAACTTCTTACGGGCAATTATTAAGGATACACAAAAATAGTTTGTAATAAATCTTACATCTCTAGCACTCAGCTTCAACAACTATTGATAGTTTGCAAAATGTTAGTCTCAAAAGAGAACATCAAGTAGATGCTAGTTAAAAGAGATTAAACTAATTTATTAACAACTTACGTTAATTCTAGACTGAGTACTTACTATGGCCTTTTTTTGTTTTTTAGACTCTTGTGTATTAACTTTGGTTACAGAGCAGTTGAGTGATTTAAAACCCAATAATTGAAAAGCTTGATTCCTGATTTTAAAGTCTTTTGGATTGGAGGAGATGCTTCTGTGTGAAATCCTACTTTGTTTTCATCTGCTTTTGCAGTCATCTTAAGGTCTTCCTTAAGTAAAAACCTGTTGCCATCAAATCATTTCCAACTCAAGGTGACTCCAATGTGTGTTAGAGTAGAACAGTGGTCCCTTAGGGTTTTCAGTGGCTGACATTTTAGAAGCAGGTTGCCAGACTTTTCTTCTGAGGCATCTATCGGAAGTCTTGAACCTTTCACTTAGCAGGCAAGCATGTTACCCAGAGACTCCCTTTATTAGTTGGTTAGAAATGATATCTAGATTATTGTTGTTACATGGTATCGAGTCTGTTCTGACTCATAGTGACTGTATAGGACAGAATAGAACTGCCCCGTAGGATTTGTGAGGAATGGCTGATAGATTCAAGCTCCTGCTCAGCAGCCTGGCTCTTAACCATGGTGCTACCAGGACTCTGGTATCTAGATTAGATACTTTCATTTTTCTTTTAGAACTAATGAAATGGCATTCTAAAACTATTTTTAACCTGAATAAGACAACAGAAATAAAATGTATGGATTTATATTATTAAACATGTAGCTCTCTTTAAAATATAGTTTGTTGTAGAATTTTCATATCCATTGTATTATTTTAGCAGTAATTAAGTTAAAACTTGCATTCTGTCTGACTGTAAAAATAAAATACTTACGTTTTTTAAAATTTGGAAACAGGTTAACACAAAGGAAGAAAACAA
Source organism: Heterohyrax brucei (assembly GCA_028571685.1). Taxonomy (NCBI): domain Eukaryota; kingdom Metazoa; phylum Chordata; class Mammalia; order Hyracoidea; family Procaviidae; genus Heterohyrax; species Heterohyrax brucei. The sequence continues at coordinate 137,645,046 of CM053150.1, forward strand.
TTATATCTAATCTAATCATTCAGAGATTGTAACTGTTAATGATTTAATGTGTATTTTTTTAACACACCTGTATGGATAATTGTGTATGTATAATTTTTTTCCCATAAGATCATGTTTCTAATTTTACGGGATTTTAAAATTTCTTTAAGTTCTTTTCCATGATTTTAATAGTAATTCCGTCATATAGGGATACTGTTATTTATTTAATCAGTGAGGATTATTGAACATATTTTCTGTGTAACCATGTTAAGAATGTTACTGTAGCTTTGTGCATATTCATTGTTTTCTTTTGATAAATTCCTAGACTAAGGAATCACTGGGGCAGTGGATATTCCATATGGCAAGGCTTTGGACACATATTGCCAAATTGTTCTCAGGAAAGAGTATGTCCTTTAAGCATATGGTACCTCACCATAGTTTACATTAAAATAACTCTTCACAGTTTGCAGTTTGGTTTTCTATTAAGATAGCATGGTAATGAGAAATTTCTGGAAATTCTGAAGTAGACAGAAGCAAAGAGTGTGAGCTGAAGAAGAGTGCCGAAAAAGGAATATTAACACAGATACCTAGGATACTGTTTACAGTATAGGTTGCAAGAGCTGGAACATGGAATGGCTGGGGCAAAATCAAAGTCATTTAAGCACATGAGTTGGACAGAGCTGATATTGAAATAGAAGATGCTGAGCTTAACCTTCCTTTGACTTAATGTCGCCTCTTCTGGGTGTAGTGTACAGCAGTCTTGAGTTATAGCTTCTGTAATCAAACCCCCCATTGATTATTGCTAAGAGATCAGGGACTCTCACTTTAGCTGAAAAAGTGTACTGCAGCTACAAATAGCACCTTCATCTTGATTTGCATTGCAAATATAAACACCAGGAATAACCAAACATCCAAGGAAAGCTAACAGCATGAAAATCACCAAATATAGTAAAGAACTAACCAGGAATCACTGAATAATGTGAAGAACACCAACACTGAGAGCAGCACCAGGTTCGACACAGAGTTAATAAAAAAGAATTGTGAGGAGGGGGGAGGGAGGATTGAAAAGATACAGTCATTTCTTAGGAATTAAAAAATAGCATTTAAGTATGAAAGTAGGGTTTTATTGAATTCAGGAAAAGTTCAGGGTTTGATCAAGATGAAAATGATGAGAAGGCAGTTGATCATAGAAGATAGACCTAGAAATTCTAGCTTTCGTTTACTAAGAGCTTCCAAAAAAGGGGGAAAATAGTGAAAGAACAAACACAGAAAATAAATTTGTACAACTATCTTTAGATTGAACCATTGTTAGTATGGGATAATTAAAAACATGTCACAACTTCAGTAACAAGGAGAATTCTAGACACATTTAGGAGATAATAACAAAGACGGTACCCTCAGGAACAGAGACCGGATTGACATCTGATACTGCAGCTCTGCATCACAGTAGAGGAGTAATTGAGAGGACAGTGATTTTGGACCTGAATTTGTACCTAGCCAGTTCAGGACTGAACCAAATAATATTTTAAGAATTCAGACAGTTTGCATTTGTAAGCCCTGTTACGGTGGCTCACACACAGCAATGATTGTGAGAATTGGTTTGGATTTAGGATTGTGAAGATAGTGTAGTACCAGGCAGTGTGCAGTCCTGTCCTGCTGTACAGCTCAGTGCCGTCTAATGGCAACATTTGAAAGAAACTTCAGAGGGTATATGGTAGTATAGATCCATGAGACACAAAGCCATCCTTGCTTATTTTTAAATAAGGCAATTGTTTTAAAAATAATTGTTCCTAAGAAAATAGGAAAGTGAAAAATAACAATTTTGAACAAAAGCTGAAATTGCAGCACCATGATGAAAGGGGCCAGGTAAGGTCACTAAATGTGCTGTGGTGGTTTTCTTTTTTCTTCACTCTTTTCTCTGTTTTTGCTAACAGCTGCTTGTTTTTAGTTTTGCTTGGAATTATAGTGACTACTTGTAGATTTTAGTTGAAAAATGAAAGTTTAAATATGTTGCTTTGAAAGTTAAAGGTGGTACTGGAAAACTATGAATAAAACATAGCTCCCATTAGAAGCATCATCTGGTGCAGAGAAACTTAGGCAGGTCAGTAAGATTGGGCACATCATTTATGACAACTAAAGGTTGATTAAAATTCTCTTAATTAAAAGAGAAAGTAAAATCACCCCCAAAGAAAGAACCATGTATCTTCTGAATTAGAGGACGTCGGAGCCAGTTTGAAAAGGACCCCTACTAGGCATATTTGAGTCCATTTAAAACTAAAAAAAGGAAACCCTGTCGATGTAGCAGTTAAGTGGTGTGGCTGTTACCTGGAGGGCTGGCAGTTCAGATCCCCGAGACACTCCTTGGAAATTCTATGGGGGCGTTCTAGTCTGTCCATAGGGTTGCAGTCAGTTAGAATTGACAGAGTGAGTTTTGTTTGTTTTTACTAATACTAAAAAATAAGAGTGATTTATTTACTACTGTTGGAGGTAACCATTATGGAAGCTCATTATTTTAAAATTTGGTGAAGAATAAAGGGAAAGAATCAGGACTGTATCTTACACCTCTTTAAAATGTTGAAAGTGATGGGTGATTGTGTCACAGAGTCACCAATTTGAGCCTGTCAGTTGCTGTTTTTTGCTGTCATTGGCTAAGTTTATGTTGGTGTTGTTGGAAAATGAAGGTGTTAGAAAAATACATGCCCCTAATGTACAAAGGAACATTTTCTAGGGAGCATACTGTATTTGCTTATAATTTTGGTAGTAATGATTAAAACCAAAAAAACCCATTGCTGCCAAGTCGATTTTGACTCATAATGACCCTATAGACAGAGTAGAACTGCCCCATAGAGTTTCCAAGGAGCGCCTGGCAGATTTGAATTGCCAGCGTTTTGCTTAGCAGCCATAGGTAGCACTTAACCACTGCACCACCAGTGTTTTCAGTAATAATTATGTGTAAATTACAAAATAGTATGTATGTAATGGAATACTTTGCTCAGTGAGGTTTAGGTGAAGGTGTGAAGAAACTGAATTACTGGGAATTTTGCTGAATGATCAAAATAAGGTACATATTTGATTGTGTAATTGAAGGAAAAAGTAATGCTTAAAAGAATTCCTACATTCTTTTCCAAAGGAGACACTTTACCAGTGATTTTCCCACAGAAGGTCAGTTGGACATAGTTTTTCATACTCCCACAGAATATGAAAAGGTCTTCAAGGTCACATTCTTTTGGTTCAGCGTTATTGTTAGTAGTTAACATTCCTTTGACAGACTTTATTGTGCTTTAGTAAACATTTTTCTCTCTATTAAGTTTCGCTTTGCATTTTTTTTATTTTTTTTTTGGATTATATATTTTGATTTCCTACCATGGTCAGTATTGAGTTTAGTTGTTTTTTTCCTTCTCTCTCTCTTTATTTTATCCAATGTAATATCTTTTTGCTCCAAGTTTTATACAAGAATGTGCTAATGCACTAAGCAGGGACAAGATGGTAAATCTTACCTTTGTTTCTAAGGATCAGCGTCAAGCCAATTCCTGCTGTAAGTGGATCTAGTCCTTGCCTTCCCGCTTATCTGTCCAGCAGGTCCAAGCTCATATGCCAGCTACCCTGGGCCAGCTCAAGGTTAACAGCTGCAAACAAAGGAATTCACAAAACTCCCTGCACTTCGGACCAGCTGTCCGCGTCCTCCTGGTTCCTGGCCACCTGTTACTCGCAGCAAATCGAGAAATCTACATTTCTTCCACCTCGTATCAACTCTCTTCTATCCTAGTTATCCTAAGCTAGGTTAGGACACACAAGTTAAAGGGACATAGTCCCTTGACCAAAGTCACCGGTTGTTGCTGAACCCTACCCCCCCACTCCTCCCATGGGTTTATTAATTTGTTGGAATACCTCATGGAATTCTCAGAGAGTAAATTTATAGTCCCTCATTTATTGTAACCAGAGGAGATACAAAAGAATGGACACATAGGGTGTAGTCTGGGAGGGGTCAGGGTGTGAGACTTCCACTGTCTCTAAGGGCCCACCACATGTGTAGCATACAACTCAAAACCAAACTGACTGCTGTCGAGTATCAATTTAGGAAGCCCTTAAACTTCTCTGTCCCTGGCTGTTGATTTGGCTTCATGTGTAGTCAGGATTGGAATGTCACTTTTGAGGAATATTGAATGAAGGATTGGATGTGCATTACTGATACATTATACCCCCTCCCTCTCTGAGGTCAGCTGACTGGTGGGGCCTGTGTGGTCCCCACTTACGTACACAGATACGAAGGTTGTCTGGCTATTTCAGAGGAAACCCTGGTGGTGTCATTGTTAAATGGTTACATCTGCTAACCAAAAGGTTGGCAATTCGAGTTGGCTAGGTGCTCCTTGGAAGCTGTGGAGCAGTCCTGCTCTTTCCTGTTGGATTGCTGATTTGGAATCGAGTGGATGGCAGTGGGTTTGGTTTCTGGATTTTGGCTGTTGTAGAAAACAAAGACACTTGAACTATTGGGGAATTCCCAGGACTGTCATTCAGGAACCAAAGACAAGGTCCAAATCATTGCTTTTTGTCATAAGACATCAGGAAGCTCATCTTGCTTTCCTTTCCTTTGCTCCCCTGTTAATCTAAATTGTCAGCACATGCAGTGTATAGGAGAACTGCCTCATAGGGTTTCCAAGGATGTAATCTTGAAGGAAACAGCCACATCGTTCTCCCTCTGGAGCAGTTGGTGAGTTTGAACTGGCAAACTGTCAGTCAGCAACTGAGTGCTTAACCACTCCGCCACCAGGGTGGCTTTCTGATAATGAAGAGTTGCAATCTACATTGTCAGCATAACAGTTTTGTATCACCACCATTAGTTTCACAGTTAATATGCTGAAACTTCTCCAGTTGTTCTCTGATTATCTGAAGCTCTTTGTGTTGTGTATTTTTCAGGAAGCATTTATAGAACAGTATCCCTTTGATCACGCACACGTGCTCCCGTCGTGTCTTTTTGCTGTTAGTTCTTGTAGCATAGCCTTCATTCCTAAGAAGTGTACATATTGCTAGTTTCTTTACCTTGTCTGTTTTTTTTTCACTTGTCTTCACTGTTCAGGATTTTTATTTCTGAGCGTTTCAGTTTCTGATGTGTGTTCCTCTTTCTTGACTTCTGTTGTTCTTTTAATATGAGGTAATAGTTCTCATCCTTCATAGATGCATTTTTCTAGTCTGCCTTTATCACCCTTCAGTACATCATTCAGACTGTCAGTCTCCTTCCTTTTCTGAGACTCATACAAATGAGATGGATTTTTCCTATCTTTTAAGGGGAGCTTCTGTTTTAGATGGCAAGAGTGTACCTTCAGAGCTTCAGGGTAGCTTCTTCTGTTTTCTTGTGACATATGTAAAAATATGGCCTCCGTGTATAAGTCATGTCTATCACACTTTTTGAGATCTTCCTGATTTGGGAGCCCCTACTCTGTGAGTGTCTAAATTTCCCTTTCGCTTACCTTTGCTTTCCAGCGTGCTTTTTAGGATTTTTGTTCCTAGGCCTTGTGTCCTCATTGCGGGCTTGCCCTTCCTGAAAGCAGGTCTTACCGGACGTTTCCAGGAGCCCTGGCCGCTCAGGCAGACCCAGCATCCTCGGTCTGGCAGTCTCTTACTCATTAACCTTTGTAACCCCTTTCCCATTGCCTGGTTGTTCTCGGATCTGCTTGCTGAATTTCCCACTCCACGTGAAGTTTTCCTTTGGGGGTGAGTACTTCTTCATGATTTGGTGCTCCCCCACTCTCACCAGTATAAGAGGCTCCATTTTCCTTCTCTCTTGCACTTGTGAATGGCCGCTGCCCACCACAGCTCTTGGTGCATTTGGCAGCTTGACTATACCAGTCTGTATTCTGTGGTGTCTGAGATCCCTGACGTCTAGTATTATTGAAGGTGCCACTCTTGAGGGAGGGGTTCTTATGTATTGTAGTCACTCTCTGTTCTGTGAGATTAGGGAGAAAACGAAACTGTTACCCTGTTACCGTCTTACTCTCGCCAGTAGGGCTAAGTGCTGTGCTCTCACAGCCTCCTTCAGGTATCCCTAACGATGTGCTAGAACCTGTTCTTTTGGTGGTCCATGGTACATGTCACATCTTCTCCAGCACTACAATTCAAAGGCATCAGTTCTTCTTCTGTCTTCTTTGTTCATTGTCCAGCTTTCTCATGCATGAGATGCAATTGAAAATACCATGGCTTGGGTCAGGCGTGTTTTGCAGTTGAATTAAATTTACCTAACCAATTAAGAATAAATTATTCTGTTTAGACTGTATGTAGTTACAATTTTAAATACATACCTACAATAAATTGCTTTTAAAAATTTGTGTTTAATAATATATCAGGTGATAATCGCTTTCATTCGTGGTGTTCCAAAACTGTGGGAAGGAAATTCTCTTTCCCTTTTTATTATTTATGTAAATTCTTGTCATTTATCAACATTTGTCATGTTGGCTTGGGGCTTCAGGTTGCATCTAAGTCAAGATTTGTTCTGTGTCGTTGGATTTCTAGATGAAGCAAAGGTTTGTTCTTATCAAGGGCCAGGTGTATTGTCTGTAAACATTGTATATAGAATTTAAAATTGCTGACATCTCCAGAAAGTATGTTGTTCATCTAACGTTATATGTTTGCTAGGGAAATAAGTGATGGTATGACAAATGGATACAAGCCACCTGGACTCCAGTTTATGAAATGGTTAAATGTCAGGTCTATTTCTGTTGTTAAGTTAGTGGGGGATATTAGAATGGGGAAAGTTGATTAGTTAGAAGTTTTCTTTTTGACTTGAAATGGATTGATACTGTAGCCATGGTGTTGTTAGCTGCCTTTCAGTTGGCTCCAATTCATGATGACCTTATGTGTAGCAGAAAGGGATAGTTCATGTGGTTGGCCTTTTTCTTTCTTTGATTAACTTGGGTAACAATGGCAAGTTGATTAAAGAAAATTCAGAAAGCCGGAAAACTGATGCTTAATATCAGTACTTCAGTTGGTATCAAATAGTAGCAGTTTCTACATTATTTTTCTATATGTACACAGTTGAGGTACACAGCAAGTAGCTGTTGTTAACAGGTAATGTTACACATATTGATGTGAAAAAGGCCCTTCACCTTTGAATACCAGCATTGGGGGGCTAAAAGGGGCTAGAACATTCAGATCTTGGTTGAGTCACCTGAAAGATGAAGATGACAAGCTTTAGTTTTAGCATATAATTCAAGATAGTCTTTAATGAGAGCATGCTAGCCAGTAGTATTGTGGCACTGAGAAATGCGTACTCTTGAGATTATCCATTGTATGTATGTATGTGTGAATACAGAAAACATCGGAGCAGTGTGGGAGCCAGCAAACCTGTTTCCCAGCCCCGGCGGAACATCGTGGGCTGCAGAATTCAGCATGGGTGGAAAGAAGGGAATGGACCTGTTACACAGTGGAAAGGAACAGTTCTGGATCAGGTTCCTGTAAATCCTTCATTGTATCTTATAAAATATGATGGATTTGACTGTGTTTATGGACTAGAACTGAATAAAGATGAAAGAGTTTCTGCACTTGAAGTCCTCCCTGATAGAGTTGGTAAGTTCTTTTCACTATTTGTGCAATATATGTTTTAAACATCATTGTCGAAATGGATGCTTTTTACCATTCCTTACTGGTTTTTTAATTGGTGTTTGAACACTCCATTTAAATTAGCCACCTAAAAAACACAAAAATTGCTAAGTGTTTAAGAACCACGTGTCAAAGAATTGTGAGGAACATAAAGATACATACACTTGTTCTCCCAAGAAATTTACAACAGATGTAATAATGTACAGATTTTCTTCACTATATGGACTCTTATGGGTAAGAATGTAATTAGTTTAGACATCTCGTGTGTTAATCTCATCAGATTATAATAAATAAGAAAACTTTTATTTTGGCATCTTTGATGTGACTATGGAGTATGTAAATGACAGAAGACCATGTATTGTCTGTACTTTCAGCTGAAACTTAAGCACCCTAAGCAGTTAGTTTTAGTATGTATTTCTTAGGGTTTATTTGCACGGTGCTTATGGAAATAAATAGCTTCTTTTTTATATCATATGGTATTAGTTTTGCCTTGCAGAATGTTCTTTATGGCTTAAGGTGGAACTTTAAAAATAGCAGCTGATCTTACTATTTTGTAGAACACAGCCAAATTAATGCTATGTTCTTCAGAGTATTTACTTTAAAATGTTTTCTTTTTATTAGTGATGTTACTAGTTAGTGGTTTCTGCTTTTGGAACTGTCTTTAGAAACGTATACCATTTATTTTAAAAAAAAAGCTTCAGCAGATCTATACTTGGAGGGGAAATTATCATAAAATCTTAATTTTTTTTTTCTTAAAGTTTTTTTAATCCGGTTGTCTTGGAAGAAACTAGTCCAGTCCTTCCCTCTTCTGTTTCTTCAGACTATGCTTTTGTGTTCTTAAGACGTGTGTGTTTGCTCAAAAAGCCAATTCTTTGCCGAAACATTAAATTATTTGTTAAATTTTCCTTTAGAAATATCAAGTACTAAATTTTTGTCACTTTATAAAACAACAGTTTGTTTTCACAGAAATCTTGATATTCTCAAATTGTAGAGTATAAATCTTGACTTTGCAACATTTTTATCTATTCTAAGAATGACTAGACACCTCATTCTTCCTTATGAAAAAAATTATTTGTCCTTTATGTATTGTATATTTTATGTAGAAAGAAAGCAGTTATTAATTTGCTTTAAATGGTACATGAGATTGCAGTTACAATTGTTTTCTTAAAGCTAAAGATGGGAAGGAGCGAGTAGTAAGTTAGTCACCCTAAAAGCGTGAGTAATAGAACCCAAATCGAAGTCTAGGATCTTTGGAGCTCCATGGAACCCATTCAGGGAGCTATGAAGTCAAAACTATTTTCATAATAATATTACATAATGAACCCTTTTCAGTCATTTGCAAGTATACAATGAGGTTTTCTACTACCCATTTGGAAGATCTGCGTAACACTGCCAACAGTATCTTCCGTTATGGATAATTCATCATATTACTGAACTATGCCCTGGTAAAAGATTCATTCAAGAATACAAGACAGAGTAGTGGATTTTTTAATGTAACAGAGTGGGACATACTTTTGATGATGTTTTTAGATTTCTGCATTGCAACTAAACATAACTATCACTTAGTGTCTTCTCATGTAGTACCGTAGAAGAATATCCAAAATTATCTGAAATGACTGTAAGATACTCCTGTTTTTTAATAGCATTATCTTTGTGAGACTGGATTTTATAACAGTTTAAAAACAGGAGCGGTGTGAGAATCTAGCTGTTTTTTAAACTAAACATTAAAGACATAAAAATGTAAAGCAGTGCCACTGTTTTTACTGAATTTGGGGGTGGCAGTAGGAAGTATGTTTTTCTTTTAAAAATACGTTTTTTACATTGGTAATTTTAAATTTCTCATTTTGTTTCTAAAATAGTACACACTGATATAGTACCTAATAAAAAAGGCCCAGTAAGTTTGTTTGAGTCCTCAGTTACGAGTGTAAAGGAGTCCTGAGGTCACAAAACTGATAACTTCTGGCATGAAGACACTAGTAGAATGTTTAAGTCATCATTCACAAAGAGTCACTATGTAATTTTGGATAATGCCTATTTGTACAAAGAAAGCACTGTATTGATTAAATATACTCATTGTTGGCTTAGGAATTCTTATCTTTTAGTTTTATTGTGTTAACAGCAGTAGAAGTCCTGACTAATAAAATAGGAGTTCTAGTTATTTTTTAAAGACAGTTGTTTTTGTGGCTACTAGTGGGTATTTTGAAATTCAGAAGTGAGTAATAGTTCCAGGGACCAGCAGTGTCAGCATCACTTTGGAGTATAAGGAATTCAAATTCTTGGTCTCACCTCAAGGGGTCCAGAAGCAGAATTTGGGAGTGTGGCCCAGCAGTTTTTAATAAGTCCTCTAGGTGATTCTGGCACATACCAAAACATTGCATGGACACATTTCAGGTTGTGTTCTTCAATAAGTTTAGTGTTCATAGTAAATATTCAGTGAAACATGTTGTCACCATTGGGATTTTTCCCCCCCTTGTATTGCCAGCAACATCTCGAATCAGTGATGCACACTTAGCAGACACAATGATTGGCAAAGCTGTGGAACATATGTTTGAGACGGAGGATGGTTCTAAAGATGAATGGAGGGGAATGGTCTTAGCACGTGCACCTATAATGAACACATGGTTTTATATTACCTATGAGAAAGATCCCGTCTTATACATGTACCAGCTCTTAGATGACTATAAAGAAGGCGACCTCCGCATCATGCCTGATTCTAGTAAGTACATATTGGCAACTTTGATTTTTGATTATTTAAAAGGAGTTTGGATTTTAGAACAAGATTACAAATATATTTTTGCATTTTAATTGTTAGGGGCATGCTATTGTTGGGTCTTAATCAAAGGCTTTGAAAATTTTCTTGTACTTGCCAAAAACTGCAGATAGAAAATGTTTGATAATGAGTTTCTGCTTGACTTCTGTAATAGAGATTAATTCTTTTTAAGTGTATGAGGATGTTGGAAAGTTTCTGTTCGCTTGATTTTTTCTTCATAATCGTAGCTAGCAATGCAAATGCATTTTGTATTGCAGTGCAAGTGCATTTTAATACCACATATTTATAGAGAGCACTTCTTACTAAGCAACATACTGGGTGTAGGATCCAGTGTCTCTGTCTGTGTTTTCAGTTTCTGGGGACCTTTATTCCAGTGTTTGGATTTCATTTTTGTATTTATTCTTTGACATTATTTTAATGTTAAGTGTTGTTGAATAGATTCTGGCTTATAGTGACCCTGTGTACAGCAGAATGAAACATTGCCTGGTTCTGCACGGTCCTCACAGTTGTCCTGTTTGAGCCCATTGTCACAACTGCTGGATCAGGCCACCTCGTTGAGGGTCTTTCTCTTTTCATTAACTCTCTACCCCGCATGGTGGCCTTCTGCAGGGAAGAGTCCCATCTGGTAACATAGCCAAAGTGTGTGAGACAAACTCTTGCCATCATCATTTCTGAGAAGCATTTTGGCAGTGCCTCTTTCAAGACAGATGGCTCATTTCTGTGGCAGTCCGTGCTACATGAGAATTGCCGTTTTTAAGTTTGTGACATTATCCTGCATACATCATTGCTGTGTATCACTACAGCCACCTTAGAAGTACTCCCCTTGGGAAGCAGATGCCAGTGCCTAGTCCACCCTTTAAGGCAGTTGTGGAACTCTTGTTCTGGAATGGCCATCAGAGCCATTGTTGTATTACCCTTGATGCCTTGAGTGTCATCAAAATGTCTTTCTTTCAATATTTCCGTTATCTTGAGGTAAAGAGAAAGTCACTGGGGGCAGATCAAGTGAGTAGGGAGGTGTGCCAATACAGATATTTGCTTACTGGCCAAAAACTCCTTTACAGACAACTGTACAATTAAATTCATGAACTTGCACCGTGTGCAATGGCCATTCCAGAAAGAGTTCCAGACTTGCTTTGAAAGGTGGACTGGGCACTGGCATTGATGCATAACTTCCCAAGCAGAATACTTCCAAGGTGACTGTAGTGATACTCAGCAGAGAGATAAGTAGTACGTAGAACAATTAAGTTCACATACTTGTCAGACCTTGTGTTTATTATTCTTTGTAAACACCATAATTCACATGCATCAGCTCTTGTTTGATCTTATTTGTAGTCCAGCTTTGACATTCATATGGGTCAACTGAAAATACTGTAGCTTGGGTCAAGTATATTTTAGTGATGTAATTTGCGTTGTGACACTTTAGAGCGATCTTTGCAGCAGAGTTACCCAACTCAGTATGTTGAGCTACCTGGTATTTATAAAGCATCAGAAGTTTTTTGTACTTTGAAACTGGTTTAAGAAGATAATGTTGAATACAGTGAAGTCTATAAATAATTTAGATAATTGAGGGTGAATTTAGATATTCGATATAGACACCTGAGTTGGTATGTGTCTATAAATTGACTTTACATTTCCTTTCCCTCCCTTAAATACAGATGATTCACCTCCAGCAGAAAGGGAACCAGGAGAAGTTGTGGACAGCCTGGTAGGCAAACAAGTGGAATATGCCAAAGAAGATGGCTCAAAAAGGACTGGCATGGTCATTCATCAAGTAGAAGCCAAACCATCTGTCTATTTCATCAAGTTTGATGATGATTTCCATATTTATGTCTACGATTTGGTGAAAACATCCTAGATGTCATCGCAAACTTTGCCAAATTTGTGGAACTATTAAATGTATAATTTGTAGACATACAGACTTGATTGCTTTCCAGTTTAATGAAAGCTTAAATGTCCCTGCGAACCCACAATCTCTGCCAGCAAAACTTTCGTTCTCAGTAGTACAGATTTATGTGAACACAGAGCATTTTGTGTAAGGAACTCCTTCCTCTTAAAAGACTGTTTCTTTGGAGAGGAGTTACAGGCAAATTTGGTAAAAGTTAAGCTGATGTCATAATCATTTAAAACTGTAATAAATCTTAACCATTTTCTCCTTCACCCTAACTCTTATTCTGCTGCCACAATGCAAGTGTAGTTTGGTGTTTTGGTTAACTGCCTTTTGAAACATATATAAATCTATCTACCTACTTGACTATATATATCTGTGTGTGCGTGTGTGTGTATATATATATACGTATATGTGTATGTAATACATATATATATATACACATAGATATATATATATAAACTTTCTCTATTGGCAGTCCTTTCTTTGTGGATTGGGTAAGGGGTTAAATCATTTTCTACAGTTCAACAGGAGTGCTTGCTTGACCCAAGTCAGTCATACATACTTTATTACTCTTTATTTAAATGTAAATTTGGACACAAAAAGCACATAGAGATGATCAGCTCTTTTTGTAAAGTGAAAGCTTAGTGTAACTTTTAGATCTGGAGACTTTAAACAATAAGTCAAAATTTGAATCATTTGTGAAGAGTTAATGACCCACATTAGACATTTTACAAATTAGTCATCTAAAGGCAGCTAAAAGGCAGTCTTTAATTCCAAGCATTGTAATTTTTTGTTGTTGTTACATTTTAAATGACAGAGTAAAGCCCAGGTACTTGGTCCACAAGGTATAATACAGATGTGTTTTGGATTGGATATTTGGCCCATTATTTGTACAAATTAGAAACCTGGATTTTAATATGAATTTAAAAGGTAACAGTACATCAGTGGTTTGTGTGTATGTGTTTTAAGTTCCTGGAAGAACACAATACTTTTATAATACAAATGTAAGTTTTAAGAACGGCACTGTTGCCTTCTTACTATTTCTTTGGGATTCTTGTATTTTTATTACTACTATTATTGATACATGGTTATTGTCAGAAGGCTTTTTTGGCTTTTCCCCACAAAGAATATCTTGACAGATAACAGCTTAAGTATATTGATGCCTTTTGTGCTGTATATCCTTGCTTACAGTGTGATATTAATGTGGATTCCATTCAGTGGACTAGGATTTTGCATGTCAGTGATATTTTATCACATAAAGTTCCATCATCTATGTTGGCTTCCATGTGTAAGTAATAGCAGCCCTTCACTACAGAATCCTTTATGGTTTATCCCTCCAAAGTAGTTTTAAATTGAAACAGAACTGCAAAATTGGTTGGTTTAGCACTAGAATTGCCAAGTATCATCACTTTGGATGTACCTTGGTGGTTTAAAAGCAGGGAGAAAAAGCAGTATGTGAAGCCAGCCTCTTGAATGGAGAGGTTCAGACCTGAGATTTGACCTTGTGTATTTTGTGTACAGAAGGCTATCAATATGAGCTGTCAGTCAGCACCAGAGGTTTTGGGTCAGAGGGTGGAGGGACCAATTGGGTATTGCTGTTCCTCATGTTAGAGATGCAGTAGTTTAAAAGTCTCTATGCATGTTTTGCGTGACTCATATTTTAGCCTTAAAGTGCGTGTCTTACTGTGCTTTTGGATGGTACCAACTACTGTTCGTGGCTTCTTGGGTCCCATTTTGCACCCTGAACAAAAAGGCAAGCTGCTTAATGCAGTATGAAAGCACTCAGTACCCAGGTCATAAATGTTTGATGTGTGTTTGAGTGAGTTTCATTCCGCAGGTGTGTTATATGTGCTTTTGTCTTTGTCTCCCATTTTCTTTTGAGTCCCCTGCATGTGTGTCTCAAGGCCGAGCCTGACTCTGAGCCCATGCTGATATTTGTGACACAAAATGTATCCAGCACACACTATTATGTGTGTAACATGGTACAGTGGAAAATAAAGTTCATTTTGAAGTATCTGGAGGGTTGGGTCAGCTGAAACGTTTTCAGCTTTACCTGATGACTTGCATTGTGGATTTTCTCGAAGCAACCTTAGCAGCTTTAATATACCTACCACATGATCTGCTAATCTGCAGATGAATGTAACATGTAATTATTATTTTTAATAATTGTTCCATTTATAGTGCTTTTAGGGTTGAGGGAAGAGGAAGGACATTTTGTTTTGGCCCCCTCCCCCTGTTCTTTTGGTGACTTAAACCACAGTTGTTGATGATGTGACTTATTCTGCTCCATGACCCTTGTGTCGTTGGCTTCATTTTAGACTCATGTCTCAGATGTGCATGCGCTGCTTGCGTTTTCCTGGTCTAAGTGTTGGTTCTTGTTCTCGGGATTCAGCATTAACATCCAAAATTATCATGGAGCTTGTAAACGACACCAAACATGAATCTGTATAGAATTTATTGGCCTTTCTCATTTACCTGCTATAGTATTACTGTATAGTATGTGTGTTTGTGTGTGCGTATGTGAGAGACAGGGAGAAAGATGTCAGGCTGCCATGTAAAGCTTCAAAGAAAAATCTTAAAAGCAAACCATCCTTTTTTGCATGCTCCAGTCTAAGTAGAATGTTCAGTGTATCTAACTAAAATTGCATGTTAAAGATATCTAGGTTTTTTGTTTTACATGTTTGTTTTAATTTCTTTTCGGTTTTCTGTATATTTGCTTACTGTGCTGTTTAGTGGTCGTAGGATAAAAATGCACTGATGAAGCAAATGTAGTGCCAACAGAAGGTAGTTTTTCACTTGTATATGTCATGCAGCATTTGAAGGGATTGTGTATTCTTAAAAAAATATCACAGTTACTTCTAAAAACAGATTTCATTTCTATTATGTTTTATGTGCCAAACCCTTAAGTGCATTGGACTTGAATTTTTGAAAGCTATAGACCCATTAGAAGACTGTTTTGATTGTCACAAATTGTAGTGCCTAAAATCATTCTTAAGCTGATTGTCTTAAAAAAAAATAAAAGTTCTCCAAAGACAAAACAGAACAATTATCATAAACATAATTATGGTTGAAATGTTTGTGGTTCCTTGGAAATGCTGCGCTTTTTGTATTTTACATCATTAGTGCAGTTTGAATGAAAGTGTATAGTTCAGAGGTCTTTGTGTTCACATTTTAAAATAGGTAAATGACCTCATCTTTAGAGCTTGAATTCATTTTTAATTTTCATTTTATTTTATATAATGTGTATACAGTTCCCTGTTCTCTGCATTTAGAAGTATAAACAATACAAATCTGTTAATTCTGTAAGTAATTTTTATAATTATGATGTAACTATCCTATCCTCAAAACATTTAAAATAAACCCTTTATGTGCAACTTTTGACTGTAAATTTTGTGCTCTTAGCAACTGTCATGTGTTAAACTTACTTTTGAGAAAAGTTTTTAAGACAGATAACATTTCTTTTTTTCTTTTTCACAACATGAATGTTAGATTAGGAAGACAAATAAATAGAATTTTAATTCGTATGATAGCATTCAATAAACCTAAAAGTGAACAAATGTGAGCAATAATCAGTATTTCAAATATATTAAATAGTAACTTTTTTGGTTTGACATTAATGAGAATTTTAAACTTACTATAAAATTTTAAGCTTAAGGTGGTTTTAAGTAAAATTAAGTATAATGAAACCTATGAAAGCTGGAACTCAGTGGGACTGTTTTGGTTTTCTAGGTTTGGCGAGTATTCCTTCAGCCTGTGACAAGGTGAAGTCTTAATGCTTTTCTGTCTCTTGTTTTAGAGAAAAATATTTGTGTTTTCCTTCTCTGATAGGTTTTGGCTTACATAGATTCTGGCTTTTCGACATTCTATTGTGTGATAATTTGTATTGTAAACTTTCATGTAGCTTTGAATATTGCTTATAATACTCTTATTCATAGTCAATACAGTCATTCGCGATTCTATAGTGAAAAATTTCTTTTTTCTCAATGGCAAGGAAAAATGAAGGTAACATTAAAACTTATGTGTTCTGTGTTTAATTTTACTTGGTGATTTTCATCAGCAGGATTGAAAATAGAGCTTATGATGTGCTTCTAATTAGATGTTCGTTTAACTCACGGTGAAAGCTAAAATAGGAAAGGTCCCTTTATTCTGCTTTTGTGAGAATGGGTGATACCTAATGGCATAAACTGAACTGGGGCCTAAGGGAAGCTAGCTTCCAAGCTCGTGGTGCATGGTAAAGTAGCTGTGATGGAGATAAGTGCTGAGTGTGAAATTGGTACATGGGACTGGTTTTGAGGGCCTTTCTGGTTCCCATAGAATACTATAGGGCAGAAAATGAACATCTGGAGTCTTGCTGTATGAAAGAAAGCACAGGGGCTTATGCTAATGTTCCTTCTTGACAGTAAATTAATCACTATCTGTCCATGGTATGGAAGGTACATCTTGCTAAATATTTTCTGAAGCAGTTGTAATCTACAATTGCACGTTGATGGCTGGCACTTGTAAACTTGTGAATGAGTTGGCTCGGTGTTTTAAGTACTCATCACTCTTACAAAACTGGAAAGATGACCCGTTGTCTGATACAGCTACTGCTTTGTGATACAAGCGTATAAGTGCTTGTAAGTACTGTACCAGCACTTTACATGCATGGTTTCATATAATTCTTAACAATCCCATGAGGACAGCACTGCTTTTCGATTGATGGAAAGTAGAGGAAGTGGCAGACCTAAAAGTCAGACACGGGCTGCCTGACCACACGTTGTGCCCAGGCTACTCTTCTGATGCTGGCGAGTAAAATTACTTAAGCAGGGTGATTGCAATAGTCTGTAGTAGAATACGTTCTTTTAATATTTTTGTAACCTTATTTTGTAAGTTGATGTTAGCAGATTTCAAAATTGATTAAATTGTTCCAAATTATTTCTAAATTGATGAATAAAAGGTTTTGCATTTGGTCATTCAGATGTAGAAACAGTGTTGGTTGCTCTCGAGTTCGTTCCAGCTTACGATAATCTCATGTACAGCTGAACAAAAATGCTGTTGGTCCTGCACCATCCTCACAATTTTTATACTTCAGCCTGTTATTACAGCTACTTTGTCAATTGATGTAGTCGACAGTTTTCCTCATTTTTGCTGACCCTCACCCTTACCAAGCATGACTACAGAAACTGGAGCTTCCTGATAACATGGCCAAAGAATGTGAAATGGAGTCTCATCATTGCTTCCAAAGAACACTTCTGCTGCGTTTCTCCTCAGACAGACTTGTTTGTTCTTTTGAACTGTGGTATATTCAGTATTTTTGACCAATCCTGTAATTAATTCAAAGATGTCAATTTTTTTATTCATTGTCCAGCTTTCACATGACTATGAGGTGATTAAAAATATCATGACTTGGTCTTCAAGGTGACATCTTTTTAACACTTGAAAGAGATCTTTTGCAGCAGATTTACCCAATGTATTGCATCTTGATTTCTTGACTGCTGCTTCCATGAGTGTTGATTATGGATCCAAATAAAATGAAATCTTTTAACAACTTCATGATATTCTCCTTTTATCATAATGTTGCTTACTGGTCCAGTTGTAAGAATTTTTCCTTTGTGTTCAGGGGTTATCTGTACCAAAGGCTGCAGTCTTTGATCTTCGTCGGTGTTTCAAGTCCTCTTTGCTGTCAGCTGGCAAGATTGCATGCATGTCTGTACTGCAGGTTATTAATGAGTCTTCCACCAGTCTTGATGCCACATTCTTCTTCATATAGTCTTATCTTCTCAGAGTGTTTGCTCTTTTGCAGACTAAGTGTAGTGAAAACATACAATCCTGATGCACCCTTTCTTGATTTTTCAAGCCATACAGTATCCCTTATTTTGATATTTATTTATTTATTACTGTGATAAAGTGAAAGTTTACAATCCAAGACAGTTTGCCATATAACACCCCAAGTACCTGCCTCTCTGCAACTCTGTCTGCTCTTCTCACCTTATGACAGCACAATCTTCTCTTCCACTCTTTCAGTATCCACTCAGTGAACACTTTGCCCCCCCCCTTCCACCCTCTCCTCCCTGCTCTAAAAAGAAACCAGTAGGACAGTCTCATGTATATTAAACTGTAAAGTACCCACACTACCTGTATCACTGTGTATCCCCAGGTCCACTCCATTCTTTGTCTCAAGTGTTGGATTCATTGCTGGTTTCAGGCGTCGGCTAGCAGCAAGACTAGGGGCCATGTTTTCAGGGTACCCTCCAGGGTGCTGGACCATCAAGTCTGGTCTTTGTTAATAGAGTTCCAGATCTGCACTGCACTTTCTCTCATGCTGTCAGGGACTCTATATTGTGTTCCCTGTCAGGGCTGTCCTTGGTGGTGGCTGGACACCATCTAGTTCTGTTCTCCAGATGATGCAGTCTTGCAGTCATAAGGGTCCTCCTGTCTCTGAGCTCATTTTCCTTTGTGTCTTTGATGTTCTTTGGGTGGGGTGAGACCAACTGATGTTCTTTTAGGACCTCAAACTGGCTTTTAAGACCCCAGACAACACCATTATGGGGCACAGAACATTCTTAGAACAAGACTAGTTAGGCCAGTAGATCTCTGTGTCCCCTGGAAACGTGGTTCCTAGACCCCTGTCCCTGCTACTCTGTACTTTGAAATGTTGGGTTGAATTTAGGAAACCTTTCAGCTTATGGTGTAGTCCAGTCATGCTGATGTCCCTTTTACTGCGTGTTGTCATTTCCTTCACCTAACTGAATCCTTGTGGACCGTCTGTGAAGAACCTTCTCTCTTCCTCCCCACCATGTAGCCATCAAAGAGTATTTTTTTCTGTGCATAAGTCTTAAGTGCTTAGAATAGGGGTCTCATGCAGTATTTATCCTTTTGCAGCTGACTGATTTTACTTCAGCAATAATGCCTTCCAGTTGATTCCAGGTGATGAGATGTTTCCTAAAATCGTCATTCTTTATCATTGCATAGTGTTCCATTGCACGTACCTACTATAGTGTTTATCCATGCATTTGTTAATGGGCATGTAGGTTGATTCCATCTTTTTGTTACTGTGGACAGTGCTACAATAAACATTCGTATGCATGTATTTGTTCGTGTGACAGTCCTTATTTCTGTAGGATATATTCCAAGCAATGGGATTGCTGGATCGTATGGTATTTCTGTTTCTTGTTTCTTAAGAAAGTGCAAGGTTCCTTCCAAAGAGGTGGTACCATTTTACATTCCCACTATCAGTGTAGAGGATTTGCAGTCTCTCCACAACTTCTCTCACTTTGGTTGTTTGGTCTTTTTTGATTAATGCCAACCTTGTCGGGGTGAGATGGTGTCTCACTGTGGTTTTCATTTGAATTTCTTAATGACTAATGATCGTGAACATTTCCCCATGTACCTTTGGGTTGGCTGTATGTCGTCTTTGGAGAAGTGTCTGTCTGTATCCTTTGCCCTTTGTTTAATTGGGTTATTGGTCCTTTTTCTTGTTGCTGTTTTCCAGTACCTTGTTGGACATCAATCAGTTATGTGGTTGCCAAACATTTTTTTTCCAGTCTGTAGGCATTTTTACTCTTTAGTAACATCTTTGGATGAGTTTAAGTGTTTTTAGTAGTTTCCACTTACCTATTTTTTTTCTGCTGTTTGTGCATTGTTAGTAAGATTTTATAGTCTGTTTAGGCTGTGTTTTAGAACTTCCATTCTTCCTATTTTTTTTTTTTTTTCATAATCATTATTGTTTTAGATTTGATACTTAGGTGTTTGGGTTGGTTTTTGTGTAAGGTGTGAGATACGGGTCTTGTTTCAGTTTTTTACAGATGGATATCCAATTTTTCCAGTACCATTTGTTATAGAGACTGGTTTTTCTCCAGTTGACGGCCTTTGAGCCTTTGTCAAGTATTAGCTGTTCTTAGGTGAGTGGTGTTACTTCTGGACTCCCTATTTCTGTTGCTCTGTGTATGTGTTTTTGTACCAGTGTCAGGGTGTTTGGACTACTGTGGCAATGCGATAGGATCAAAGATCAAGTAATGTGAGGCTTCCCATTGTTTTCTTTGTCTTCAGTAGTTCTCTCCTTATCCAGGGTTTCTTCCCTTTCCAAATGAAGTTGGTGATTTCTTGCTCCATCTAATTAAAAATGACATTGGAATTTGTATTGGGATTCCATTGTATGTATACATTGCATTGGGTAGAATAGACATTTTCCCACTGTTAAGTTTACCCATCTATGAGCGAGATAGGTTTCTACATTTCTGAAAGGCTATTTTGGTTTCTTGCAGTAGGTTCTTGTAATTTTCTTTGTACAGGTCTCCTACATCTCTGATTAGATTTATTTCTAGGTATTTTCTTGGGGGCTATAGTAAATGTATTGATTTGGTGATTTCCTCTTTGATGGTCTCTGTTAGTGTAAAGGAATCCTACTGATGTACTTATGTTTATCTTATATTCTCATACTTTGCTGTACTATTCTATGACTTCTAGTAGTTTATTTATGGGCTCTTTTTCCTCTCTCCCTCTTTTTTTTATTATGGTTGAATGAAAATGTTCATTCCCATATAAATTTACATGCTCATCTATATGCAACTCCCACTGCGTTCCCTGCCTGGTAACAGCACACTGTTCCTCCTGCTCCATACATGTCCTATCCTCCCAACAGTCTACTATCCCCTTCTCTCGACCCACTCCCCTTACTCCAGAGGTCAGCAGGATGACATGCTAAATATGCATAGAACCGTAAAGTTCCCACAAGGTAATGGTCACTCTGTGTCACCAAGTCCAATCCATTGCTGTCCGAAAAGTTGACCTTCATTATGATTTATGGACAGGGGCAACATCAGGCCAGGGGCCATGCTCCCAGGGGAACCCTGAAGCTCCTGGACCATCAATTGCACTCTTCTAGTGGAGGTCTCAGGGTGCACCCCTATATATTCTTGTGTTGCCAGTGAGACTTAGTTTTGTAAGCTCCATTGTGGCTATCACTGGTGGTGGCCGGGCACCATCTGGTTCTTCTGGTCACGAGTAATGTAAAGACTCACTCCCGTAGGTCTCTCTGTCTTCTAGGTTTTGTTTCTCCCATGTCATTTTGGTCGTTGGTGATCATCCATTCCTGTTTCATTGAGACCATGTGCTGTACCCTCAGATGGCAGCTTGGCAGCTTTTAAGACCCAAGACGCCACTCCCCAGTGTGGGATGCAGGGAGGGCCTCATTAGCAAAATGCTAGTTGTGCCAGTTGGACTTGATTTCACCTGAGAGCATGGTCCCTGGCCCCTCACCCCAGCTCTGTCCTTGCAATATTGGGTTAAGTTGGGAGGAGCACTCAAATTCTGTTGAAGTCCAGTTAATACTGATCTTTCTGCTGTGTGCTGTCACCGATTTCACCCAACCAAATTTCTTAACAATTATCTAAATCCTCCCCCCCTCACCCTCCCTACCTCACCACCCTTGCAGCCGTCAAAGAGTCTTTTGTTCTATGCATGAGTCTGTTTTTAAGTTCTTATTGTAGGGGTCTCATACAGTATTTGTCCTTTTGTCGCTGACTATTTTCACTCAACATAATGTCCTCCAGTTGAAAGCAGGTTATGAGATGTTGTTTCCTGCAATCATCATTGTTCTTTATCATTACATGGTCTTACATTGAGTATATATACCATAGTTTACCTATCCATTGCTCTGTTTGTGGGCATCTGGGTTGATTCCATCTTTTTGCTGTTATGCACTATGCTACAGTGAACATTCGTGTGCTTGTATCAGTTGGTGTAAATGGCCTTGATTTTGTAGGGTATATTCTGAGCAGTGGAATTACTAGGTCAAATGGTATATCCATATCCATTTTTTAAGGGAGTGCCAGATTGCTTTCCAAGGAGGTTGCACCATTTTGCAGTTCAACCAGCAGTGTAGGAGAGTTCCAATTTCTCCACAGCTTCTCCAGCATTTGTTGTTTTGTGTTTTTTGGATCATAGCCAACCTTGTTGGGGCAAGATGGTATCACATTGTCATTTCAATTTGAATTTCTTTTAATAGCTAATGATCGTGAGCATGTTTGCATGTGTCTTTTGAATGTCTGGGTCTCCTCTTTAGAGAAATGTCTGTCCATCTCCTTTGCCCATTGCTTAATTGGATGATTTATCTTTTCCTAATTGATATTTTGTAGTACCTTATAGATTATGGAGGTCAGGTGTTGGTCTGACATATAGTGGCCAAATATTCTTTCCTCCACGGTAGGCGGCCTTTTAATTCTGTTAATAAAGTCTTTCAGTGAGCAAAGGTGTTTGATTCTTAATAGTTCCCATTTATCTATTTTCTGTTGATTGTGATTTGTTTGACAGAATTTGAAGTCTGTCTGTGTTGTGTATTAAAACTTCCATTGTTGTTCCTACTTTTTCCTTGGATGAGCTTTATCATTTTAGACTTGATATTTAGGTCTTTTATCCAGTTTGAGTTAGTTTTTGTAAAAAGTATAAGATACGGGTCTTGTTTCAATTTATTGCAGATGGATACCCAATTTTCCCAGCACCATTTGTTGAAGAGATTGTTTTTTTCCTCAGTTTAATGTCTTAGTGCCTTTGTTGAATATCAGCTGTTTATAGGCAGATGGTGTCATCTCTGGGGTCTTGATTCTGTTCCATTGATCTATCTATTTTTGTACCAGTACCAGGCTGTTTTGACTACTGTGGCAGTGTAATAGGTTCTAAAGTCAGGTAATGAGAGGCCTCCCAGTGTGTTCTTCTTCTTTAGTAATGCTTTACTTATCCAGGGCTTCTTCCCTTTCCAGACAAATTTGTTAATTTGCTGCTCCAGCTCATTAAAAAATGCCAGTGGAAGTTGTATTGGGATTGCATTGTATAAGTAGATTGCTTTGGGTAAAATAGACATTTTCACAATGTTAATTCTTCCTATCCATGAGCAGGGTAGGTTTCTCCATTTATGTAAGTCTCTTAGTTTCTTGTAGTAAGGGCTTGTAGTTCTCTTTGTATAGTCTGTTATTTCTCTGGTTAGATTTATTCATAGGTGCTTTATCGTCTTAGAGGTTATAGTGAATTGTGATCACTTGGTGATTTCTTCCTTAATAATCTCATTGTTGGTATAAAGGAATCCTACTGATTTACTTATGTTTATGTTGTATCCTGAGACTTTACTGAACTCTTCTGTCAGTTTGAGTAGTCTCCTCATGGATTCTTTGGGATTCTCTACTTATGCAATCATATCATCTGCAAATAGATTTTTACTTCTTTGCCAATGTAGATGACCTTTATTCCTTGGTGTTGTCTAATTGCTCTGGCTAGAACTTGTAGTACAATCTTGAATAGGAGAGGTGAGAGTGGGCATACTTTCAACAGTAGTGTCCATGTGTGTCCACAATGGTGGATTTTACATTAAAATCTGAGATTAGAATTGCCACCCCTGCTTTTCTTTGTTCGTTGTTTGCTTTACATATTCTTCCATCCTTTAATTTTCAGTTTGTTCATGTCTTTAAGTCTAAGGTGAGTTTCTTGTAGGCAACATATAGATGGATTCTGTCTTTTGATCCAAGATGTCACTCAATGTCTCTTTACTGGCGCATTCAGTCCTTTCACATTTAGTGTAATTATTGATAGCTATGTGTTCAGTGCTGCCATTGTGATGTGTTTATTTTTGTGTTAATGTTTTTCTCTCTTTTGTTCTTACTAATCTGAGACATTCTTGTTTGTGAGTTGATTTTTCACCTTTTTCAGGGTTGGTTTTGTGGTTGTTGAGACTCTTGTATTATATTTCTTGATACGGTATGTTGCATCTTTATTGTGCTTTATGGCTGCCATGATTCCGCTTAATAAACTATATATAAACCCAATGTTAATTAATGCCAGTCTTGTCAACTTATTCTCCGTCTGGAAGGACTATAATGATTGTAGTACATCCATCTTTTTAATATGATGATATCATAGTTTACATGGTATGATCACTTGATAATTTCTTTCACTATTGTAACTTTGATTGTTTTTCGAGCTTTCCCTCAGTAGGATTCTGGATGATATGTCCTTCTAAAATACAGAGTTAGTGGTTTTGTTCTTCTAATCCAAAGTCAAGAGATTCTTTTAGTATTTGTTATAGGTTTGGTTTGGTTTTCACAAAGTGTCCAAGTTTCTATTTATCTGCGAATGTCTGAATTTCATTTTCATATTTGAAAGATAGTTTTGCAGAATATATAATTCTTGGCTGGAAGTTCTTCTGTAAGGCTTTGAATGTGTCATGCCAGTGTCCCCATGCCAGCGTCATTTCTGCTGAGAAATCCGACCAAAGCCTACAAGGTTTCCCTCTCAATGTTAGGTTTGCTTTGAGTCTCGCTGTCTTTAAGAGTTTCTGCTTATACTTCATTTTGTTTAACGTGATTATAATATGTCTTGGAGTCTTTCTTTTGAGATCTATATTGAGTGGTGTTTGATAGGTGTCTTGGTTATCTCTATTCTCTTCTTTCATAATTTCCTGGAAGTTTTTCTGTCAGCAGCTCAGCAACAATGCTCTCTGTGTTCTCAGGTGTCTTGCCCTGTTCAGGAACTCCAATTAATCGTCGATTGTTCCTGTTAATAGATTCCCACATGCTTCTTCATTTTTTTTCCCCTGATTTCTCCTCGTAGATGCTGGAGTCAGTACCTCTGTCTTCCAAATCAGAAAGTCTCTTTTCCATTTGTTCCTTTCTGTTTTCTTGGCTTTGAATTGAAGTTTCTTTGTCTTTGATTTTGTCCATCTGTTGGATTTCAGAGTACTGGTGTTCCGTCAGATTAAACAGTTTGCTTATTTTTTTATTTGCTCTGCTGCATTTTGTATAAGGTCTAGGAGGGCCCTGTATCTAATTCTTTGGTATTCACCTCCTGATAGTTTCAGAACAGCTTCTTTGAGAAGTTCTGAGGTGGTTTCTTTTGGGGTCCTTCTCATGCCATGAGTGATTTCCTGGTTACCATTTTCTCCAAAGTTTGTTGCTTTTTGGGCTTCTTGTGGGTCAACAGAGCCTGGGAGAGATGCTGTCAAATGGACCACAGTTGTTTCTCTAGGCCGTCTTAAAATGAAAAGTATTTGACAACTTCCAAAGTCAGTGAGGTTTTCAGGTATATATGTCTGTTGTCCCGGCTTGCAAAGTAAGCACCTCTATATCAAACCCCAGATGTTATAAACTAGCACAAAATATGGAAAGGCTACTGCCCTGCTGGCCTCTGCTGTCAGAATTCTGCTTTTCTGTCAGAAAAGCTTTTCCTTCTGAGTAGGCATTGCCTTCCAGCCCAGGAATTATGTCCAGCTGAGGCTTCCGTATGGCCAACTCGAACCCCCTAGGGAAAGAAGATCATGTTCTGCACAAGCTTGCCACCTGGCTGGGGCCAGACTCCCAGTGGAAAAAGAGGCCAAGTGTGCCAAGATGCCCAGAGTCCACACACTCCACTACTGGGCTCCAGCCTAAGGTGACACTGCAGAACACCGCCTCCCTGCTGGGAAAGCACTCTTGCACCCCGGCAGGCACCTCTTCCCAGCCTAGGAACCATATCTACCTGGGGCCGCCTCCTGGGCTTCTCCATTTCCCAGTGGATCAAGGTGGCATTCCGCACAGGCTCATCTGTACGGCTACCACATGGTGGAGGCAGAAAGATAAGCCAGAGGAGCCGACATGCACAGAGTCCAAAGCCGGGCTCTGAGAACATGGCACTTACATTTGCAGGTCCCACGAGCAGTGCGTCCAAGACCAGTGGTTAGTCAAGTCCCAGTTCCGTGTGGTGGCCAAGACCAAGGGAAAAGCAGAAAGTCAAAATGGTGAGTTGCCTTAGGTCTGTGCAAGCCCGAGCTCACCGAGATTGGGGTCAGTGAAAGAGAAAGGAGGTTTTGCGTTTGGTAATATGAAGTCTAAATTGAGAGAGTTATGCCCCATCTTAGGGCTCACTAGATGTCCAGAAGGCTCTGTTTAATTATCAGTTCAGGTCTTGGTTTCCAGAGGGATTTAGGGAGACGTGGTTTTAGTCTGCCATGTTGACTCCACCCCCTATTTATGAATTCTTTGGGATTTTCTATATATAAGGTAATATCATGTGCAAATAGAGATACTTCTTAACCTGTGTGGATGGCCTTTATTTATCTTGTCTGATTGCTCTAACCAGAACCTCCAGCATGGTGTTGAATAAAAGGGACAGTGGGCACCCCTGTCTGATTCCTGTTCTCAGAAGAAATTCTTTCAGTCTCTTCCATTCACGATGATGTTGTCTGTTGGCTTTTCATAACCCCAAACCCAGTGCTATTAAGTTGGCTTTGCATAGATGCCCCTTACTGTATTGTAGAATTTCCCTTCTGTTCCTATTTTGCTGAGTTTATAACATGAATGGGTATTGGACTTTGTCAGACGCCTTGTCTGCATCAGTTGACAAAATCAGGCGATTCTTATCCTTTGTGTTATTTATGTGGTTGATCGCATTAAATTGTTTTTCTGATACTAAACCAAATCTGCATCCCTGATATGTATCCTACTTGTTCATGGTGAATTATTGTTATTTTGATATGTTGTTGAATTCTATTGGCTAGGGTTTTGTTGAGAATTTTTATATCTAGGTTCCTGAAAGATACTGGTCTGTATTTTTTGTTTTCTGTGCCATCTTTACCCGACTTCAGTATCAGGATTATGCTTCCTTTATGTAATGAATTTGAGAGTGTTCCCAACCTTTTTTGTCCTGTGAAATGCTTCAGTAGTATTGCTATTACCTCCTCTCTACAAGTTCGGTAGAATTTTCCAGTAAAGCTTTCTGGGCCTGGACTTTTTTAGGTAGTGTTTTGAAGACCTTTTCATTCTCTTGTGATGGGTTTGTTAAGTTCTTCTGCTTTCTGATAGTTTTGGTAGGTAATGTGATTCTATAAATTTGTCCTTTTCCGGTAAGTTTTCAGATCTATTAGAGTACAGTCTTTCATAGTGTTCTGTTATGATTGTTTTCATCTCAGCGGAGTCTGTTGTGACATCTCCTGTCTCATTTCTTATTTGGGTAGTTTCGTCTCTTGTTTTTCTTTCGTGAGTTTAGCCAATGGTTTATTGATTTTTGTTGATCTTTTCTAAAACGCAGCTTTTAATTTTGTTAATTCTGTCCGTTGTTTTTCTGTTCTTTAAATCATTTAGTTTCTGTTGTCATTTTTATTATCTCTCTTCTTCTGTTGGCTTTGGCTCTTCTTCTGGTACCTGAGGGATTCTTGTGTTGTTCTCTGACTACTTGTTCAAGTTGTAGGGTTAATTGTTTGGTTTAATCCTTCATCTTGGATGTGCATATTTATTAAGAGAAATTGGCCTCTGAGCACTGTTTTTGCTGTATGCTATAAATTCTGGTAGAATGTATTTTCATTCTCATTTATTTCCATGAATTTCTTGATTTGCATTATTGATTTCTTTTATAAGTCATGAATGTCTGAGCAAGATGTTGTTCAGTTTCCATGAGTTTGAGTTTCCAACCATGTTTTTGTTGCTGCTGTTGTTACTGATTTCAACATTTATACTTTGTGGTCTGAGAAGATGCTTTGCACTTTTCAGTAATCTGGACACTTTTTTAAGCCATTATGGGCCAGTGTGTGGTATTTTCTGGTGAATGTTCCATATGTGTTGGAAAAGAAGGTGTACTTGTCATTTATTGGGTGGAGAGTTCAGTGTGTCTGTGTGGTTGAGTTGGTTGATTGTCACAATAAGGTCTTTCATATCTTAACTGAGCTTTTTTCTGGATGTTGTATCAATTACTGAAAGTGGAGTGTTGACGTTTCCTATTCATGGTGGAGTGATCTGACTTTTCAGTGTCATCACCATTTGCTCAATGTATTTAGACGTCCTGATATTGGCTTCACAAATATCTAATATTGTTATATCCTCCTTATGTATTGAGCCTTTAAGCAATAAATGGTGACCATCTTGGCTATGATGATTGATTTTACTTTTAAAGTTTATTGTATCTGAGATTAGTATTAACACTCCTGGGCTTCTTTGCAAGTTGTTAACTTGGTGTGTGCTTTTCCATTCTTTCATTTCAGTTCATATCTGTGAGTCTATGGTGTGTTTCTTGTAAGCAGCTTTTTGATCTGTCCTGTTACTCTCTGTCTCTTTATTGGTACAGTTTAATCCATTTTCAAGCATAGTAATTATTGTTAGGTATGAATGTAGTGTCATTTGAGTGCCTTTATTTTTGTATTTTTGACAGTTTCTTTGTTCCATGTAATGTGCTGTGCTGTATCATTTTTCTTCATAGGCTTTCTTGTCATCTTTTTCAATATAGCTTGTGTATCAGGTGAGACTTGTAGATGGTATTTCTTGTTTTGATGTGTGGCACTGTTAGATTGCTTTACACTTACCTCAGTATTCCCCCATAGTATTATAGTAAACACATCTTGAACTTCCTTGTGTCTTTAACTTCTTTGTGTCTCGTTGACTTTCCCTCCATCTGAAAGATCTATGAATACATTAATATGACCCTCTTTTTAATATAATGCGTTAGTTTACATACTGATACCTGTTTTTCTAATTTTAATGTTAGCTTTGATTGAGTTTTGTGAATTCTCTAACCAAGAAGGATTCTGAATGCTGTGTCCTGTATTGAATCTTCGAATACATGTCTGATGTTATATTGAGTTTCTAGTTAAAGAACTTCCTTTAGTATTTCTTTTTTTAATTTATTTCTTATTAATTACAATAAAAGAATAAAATTTCTAACATCCATCAATTAACTCATCTATGATAAACCCTCAGCCCCCACCCACCCACATAGCCAACACAGTCATTTTATTCTATGGATAATTCTCTTGGCAAGTCTTTGTAACAGGGGTCTCATACAAAATTTGTTCTTTTGAAACTGATTGATTTCACTCAATATGATCTCTTCCAAATGAGGCCGTGTTGCGTTTTCTAAAATTACTGTGTTTTATCGTAGCATAGTGTTCCATGGAGTATATGAACCAGTTTGCTTATCCCTTCATCTGTTGGTGGACATTGGGGTTGATTCCACCTTTTTGCTGTTGTGGACTGTGCTGCAACAAACATTCATGTACATAATGTCTATTTGTGTGACAACTCTTGTTTCTGAAGGATAAATTCTAAGCAGTGGAATTACAGGATCAAATGGTGTATCTATCTCCAGCTTTTTAAGGAAGTGCCCAACTGTTTTCCAAAAGAGGTTGTACTATTTTGCAATCCCACTAGCAGTGTAGGAGAGTTCAGTTTCTCCACAGCCTCTCCAGCATTTGTTGTTTTGTGTTTTTTGGATCATGGCCAACCTTATTAGGGTGAGATGATACCACATCATCATTTAGATTTGGACTTCTTTAATAGCTAATGATCGCGAGCAGTTCTGCATGTGTCCTTCGGCTGTGAGGATATCCTCTTTAGAGAAATGTCTGTCCATCTCCTTCGCCCATCTTTTAATTGGATTACTTATCCTTTTCTTGTTGCTATTTTGTGATACCGTATAGATTATGGAGATCAGACATCAGTCTGACATGGAGTTTCCAAATATTTTTTTCCATTCTGTAGGTGGTCTTTTAATTCTTTTGATGAAGTCTTTGAATGAGCAAAAGTGTTTGATTCTTAGTAATTCGCTTTTATCTATTTTCTCATCTGATGAATGTGCTTTGTTTGCCTGTATTGTGTATTAAAACTTCCATTGTTGACCCTATTTTATCTTGAATGAGTTTTAGATTTTATGTTTAGGTCTTTTATCCAATTTGAGTTGATTTCTGTATAAGGTGTGAGATATGGATCTTGTTTCTGTTTTTTGAAGATTTTGTCAGCACCATTTGTTAAAGAGACTATTTTTACCTCAGTTTAAAATCTTAAGGCCTTTGTCAAATACAGCTGTTCATAGGAGGATGGTGGCTTCTCTGGGGTCTCTACTCTGTTCCATTAGTCTTTCTGTGTCGTTTTGTACCAGTACCAGGCTGTTTTGACAACTGTGGCAGTATGATAGGTTCTAAAGTCAGGTAGCGAGAGGCCTCCCTGTATGTTCTTCTTCCGTAGTGCTTTACTTATCCGGGGCTTCTTCACTTTCCAAACAAAGCTGATGACTTGTTTCTCCATCTCATTAAAAAATGTCACACCAGAGTTTAGTCTCTAGTGTACAGCAGAGAAGGTAGGTGGAAAAGCTTGGGGATAGGGGGGAAAATCAACACTTAGGAGAAAAGTCAGCCCTGGGAAATCACAAGCACTGATTTTGAAATGAGCATTGGAATTTGCCTCGTGCTGTAGATTGTGGCTGAGGTGATTCAGGGGAGGTTTGCTCACATGTTTCCATTTGTTTTCTTCTCTGTGAATTGGAGAAAAGCTCAGGGCGTGCACCTGCAATACCATTTCTGTTTCAGGTGGTGCACCAGAATTTTGCCTCTGGTATAGCTCTTAGAAATGAGGAGGAAGGGCTCTGCTAAACTTGGCCACCAGCCACTGCTGCACTCCTTAGGTGAGGCTGTTGCAAGCTCAGCTGCAGTTGAAAGAGATGCTCTCCAGTCAGGTGCCTCTGCTCGGCATGGAAGCCGGTCCTAGCCATTCACCCAGGGGCAGCAGTCGCATTCCAAGCCTCTCATCCAAGAAAGATGGTGTCTGCTCCTGAGCTGCTAGGTCAGCAGAAGTGAGACCCTTTGTACTGCCAGTTCGCCTCTGATGAAGGTAGTTTCTCCACTGTCTTTCACGCAGTCTGATTTCACACATTTCTGCCTGATGTTGGGGGCTCTTAGTTATTTCTGTTCCTTTTAGTTGTTGTGCATGGCCTTAGTTACTAGAGGGACCAAAGGAGATGTGACTAGTTCATCATTTTGGTCCCACCCTTCTGCATTTTTCACAGTATTCCTTTCTGCTGTTGAGACAGCTACCTTTTGGTCTGTGTTCACGTTCCTCATGAGGCCAGTTAAGTGTCGTGGAATTTTCATTTTTCAGAGTGTGTTATCCATAATTTGTTATCCAGACAGTTGAATGCCTTTGTATAATCAGTTAAACACAGGTAAAGATTTTTCTGATCCTCTCTTCAGCCAGGACCCATCTGACATCAGCAATGATTTCCCCCACTTGCACACCCTCCTCTGAGTCTGGCTTCGATTTCTGGTCGTTCCCTGTTGATGTAATGCTACGACGACTTTTAAATGATTTTCATGGAAATTTTACTTGTGTTGCAGTAATGATACTGCTGCATAATTGGCACATTTTGTTGGATCACCTTTCTTCAGGATAAGCACAAATGTAGGTCACTTCCAGTCATTTGCCCAGGAACCTGTTATGCAGATTTCCTGATACAGATGAGTGTGTTTGTTGAACCATCTCACTTGATATTCCATCAATTTATGGAACCTTATTTTTTTCCATTCCCTTCACTGCAGGTTGGACTTTTTCATTCACAACCATCAGTTCTTAAATATAAACTGCCTCCTGAAATGGTTGAATATAAACTGATTCTTTTTAGTACCGAAGCCAAGTGCCGTCGAGTCGGTCATTCCATATATGCTTTCTATCTGCCTTTGATGCTTTCTTAAAGAGGACTGCCAATTTAACTTACCAGTTCATCCTAGACTATATCTCTATAGTCTCCTTCAAAGTACTCATCTTGGGGAACTGTACAGAGACCTCAGTGCCTAGTCTACCCTTCAAAATGGTGGAAATTTTTCTGGAATGGCCATCAGAGCTTTAATTGTATTACTCTTGATGTCCTCAATGTCATCAAAATGTTTTCCTTTCAATATTTCCTTTATCCTCAGGTAAAGAAAACTGTCACTGGGGGACAGATCAGGGGAGTAGGAAGGGTGTTCCAATACAGCTGTTTGTTTACTGGCTGAAAACTCCCTCACAGCTTTACAGTTAAGTTCACCAAGTTGCCACTGTGTGCAGTGACCGTCCTGGACAGTTCCAGAATTACTTTGAAAGGTGCTTTAGGTGCTGGCATCAATGAATGTATAACTTCCTGGGAGGAGTACTTTGAAGGTGACATTTTAGCAGTGAGGTATGTAGTCCTTAGAAGTACTAAGTTCATGGACTTAATCATCAGACCTCATGTGTCATTTAATGCTTTGCCCACAGAATCTTTTCAAGTTAGAACTTAAGGCTTGATTTTCTTCTTCAGTTGTTAAAGAACCTGAGGGTTGAAAAATGTGAAGCCTGTTCTTCCCTTTGGTTTTCTAATTCCATGTCTCCGTACATCTCTGTGTGTGTGTGTGTGTGTGATGATTGGTACTTAAATATTTTGTTGTGCTTCAAGTGAAAGTTGACCATCAAAGTGAATTTGTCGGAAAACCTTTGATGCTCACTGCTGTGTGAGTCTAGGTGCTGTCCCTACCCTTTGACAGAGTACTCCCTTTCTACCCTTTATTTCTTGTGTCCGTTCAACCAGCTTCTCTCCACCTCCACCCTGTCATCTTGCCTGTGAAGAGGAGCTGATCTGATAGCCTTATATATCCGCTTAAGCCATGAAGCCCACCCTTCACCAGTGTCATCATGTCTTACAGTCTAGTCCAGTCTTTTAAGAGTTAGCTTAGGGTTTGGTTTTAACTGTGGATCTGACAGGGAGTCTCGGCACCATGTCGTCTAAGGGGTCTTAAGTTTGTCAGACCGTTAAGTCTGATCTTAATAAAGTTCTAGTTCTGCACACCCATTTTTCTTGTGTTACATCAAGGAGTTTACCGTGTGTTCCCTGTCAGGGTGGTCATTGGTGGTGGCTGGGTACCAGCTAGTTCATCTGGTCTCATACTGATACAGTCTCTCAATCATATGGCTCCTTCTGTCTCCTGGGCTTTTATTTTCCTCATGTCTTTGATGTCCTTGGTTCTTCTCTGCTCTCGGTGAGCTAAGAACAGTTGATACTGTTTACATGGCCACTTGCTAGCTTTGAAGATTCAAACACCATTCACCAAAGTAGGAAACAGAACTTTATAAAATCTGTTAGCCAGTTGACGTAGGTATCTCATGAACCCATGGTCCCCAGACCCCTGGCCTTGCTTCTGTGTCCTTTGAAGTGTTAGATTATATTTAGAAAGTCTTAGCTTTTGGTTTAGTCCATATATATTGACATCCTTCTACTGCCTACTGTCCGTTCCTTCACCTAATCCAATTCCTATCTGCTGTCTAATCAGTGAATATCCCTCTCCTTCCCTCTGTATCTTTGTAACCTTGTTTTCTTCTGTGTTTAAACCTTTTCTTGAGTCCTTACTGTAGTGATCTCATAGAATATTTGTCCTTTTGCAAGTGACTCATTTCACTCAGCATAATATCTTCCATGGTATCTCATATTATGAGATGTTTCTCAAGATTATCGTTGTTCTTTATCATTGTATATAGCATTCTGTTGTATGGATATACCGTGGTTTGTTTTTATCATTTTGGATATTCATCTGTTGAGGGGTACCTTGGTTGAGTCTGTCTTTTTGTCATTGCAGACAGTGCTGCAACGAACATGTATCTATTTGTATGATAGTGCTTATTTTACTAGGATATATTGCAAGAAGTAGGATTGCTGTATCATGTGGTGTTTCTATTTCTAGCTTTTTAAGAAAGTGCCAAAGGGATTTCCAAAGTGGTTGTACCATTTTACATTCCCACCAGCAATGTGTTAGTGTTCCAGTCTCTCCACAGTGTCTCGACCATTTATTATTTGTACACTTCGTTTTTTGTACCTTCTTCATCTGTGTTAATCGGGAAGCTTCGCTGAAACATGTCCACCAGAGGTGGACCCTGCCGATATTTGAAATACCAGAGGTGAAGTGTCCAATATCACAGCAACATGCAAGCCACCACAGGATGGCACTCTTGACAGGTGGGTTGTGGGTTAGTCTGAATTCTGGGTATCTGTACCTTAATACTTGAAATGCAAAGTTAGTTTATCCTGGAAAAATAAATGCTGTCCCTTATTTTGAGAGAAATTATGCTGAAGAAATTTCAGTGATTTTCAGTCACCAGAATGTATTTTTATATTTCAGAGGTACTTTGAACATGTCATTAAACTTGTGAGTTTTATTTTAATGTGAATTTCATATATTTATAGTACACATTCTCATGTCTAATTTTTCTCTGAATGTCACTGATCACCTTCTAAGTATTCCCCTTGGTAACCTGTCCACCAATGCCAGTGCCTACTCCACCCTTCAAAGCAGTTTTGGAACTCCTGGAATGGCCTTTGCTTATGGTGGCAAGTTCATGAACTTAATTTTATATTTGTCTGTGAGGGATTTTTTTAGCCAGTAGACAAATACCTGTATTGGGAACACCCACGCTGTCCCTACTGTCCTGACCTGGCCTTAATGACTTGACTTGAAGATAAAGGAAATATTGAAAGGAAGACATTTTGATGATGTTTAGGACATCAAGGGTAATACAATGACAGCTCTGATGGCCATTACAGAAAAAGTTCCATAAATGCTTTGAAGGGCAGAGTATGCGCTGATGTTGGTGCATGGCTTCCCAAGGGAGTACGTCAGAGGTTACTGTAGCTCCGTATTTGATACGAAGCTCTATAAAACTCACTGCCCTCAAGTGGAGTCCCAACTCATAGCCACCCAGGAGGTCAGAGTAGCACTGCCCCATAGTGTTTACAAGGAGTGCTTGGTGGATTCGAACAGCCAACTTTTTGGTTAGCAGACTTAGCACTGAACCCACTGCGTCACCAGTGTTTCCGTGTAGCACTATATGACTTTAAAATTGGGGTTTTGTGCTGGAACTGCTCAAGCCTATTTTGATGCTAGTGGGCAAGGAGAGTAAAAGGCCTTTGGAAAATTGTGCTTCACATAAACGAATTATCAACAACTCATGACTGAATCTTTAAACATCTAAACTGTGAAATACAGCTTGCAAGGACAGCTTTAAGTCTTTCGCCTGAATTTGTAAAGAAATTTGGTAGCTGCTTGTCACCGTTTTCCTCCACACCTACATGTGTTGAAAAATGTCTTGCTATTGATGCTAGAAAACCAAAAAGAAGATGGTCATTGGTGACTTACAGAAATAGCATGAACTGAAGATATTTTCGCTCAAGACATTCTTTATTGTGCTTTGTGTGTGTATATTTCTGCAAGAGAATCTTGGTTCGAGTTATGGTGTAATAACTGTAGTAAAGTAGTTTGCTCCGCTGAATCCCCTTCTTAATGCCAGTCTGCATTGTCTCATGATTGTGGTTATTTTCAGAGCAGTTTTTCAAGTGGAAAGCTGTATATTAAAGACCACAAACATATCTATGGCAGTAGATTCCACACAGCATGGTACCGTGACCAGAACTGTATGCTATAAGTGGCCCTCAAGGGGAGACTTACATCACTGCACAGAAAACTAATACCTGTCTGTGGACCATAAGCATTTTTCAGGTGTCCATTTGCTTAGTTGACAGACAGTCCCAAGCAAAAAAATACAGAGAAGTATCTCAGTTATTATCCCTAGTGTTTTTTGTTTTTTGACTGGTAATTGTGTTTTTAAATGAGTGTGATGTGTCAGTGAAATACTTGTGGTAGACTGCTAGCAAATTGTTTTCTGTGATAATAGTCTGCATACCTTATTAAAGTGTAATTGGAGTATCCTATTGTTGATTCTTCAAGAGAAAAGAAATCACACTGTCATGGTATTGTTTCTGACAGAGACTAATTGTTTTTAATGATACAGTTGCTGTGATTGAGTTCTCATTCAACTGTTGGTGTGATCTTGATCAAATTGTTTAGTGTCTCTGAATTTGTTTCTTTATCTGCAAAATGGAGGAGAACCTACCCTTTCATTAGATATGCTCCACCTGAACATAATGTATACTTCAAGCCTGAAGCAGCAGAACAAGTCCCACCGTGTTTGGAAAATGAATTGGTATTTCATGCCACGTACTATAGTAGTTCCTCATAGATAAAACAGTGTTTCTTGTTGAAGGCTTTACCATGTATTGCTTGTGAATGTTGGAGATTACACTTTTAGTTCCACAGTTTTGCTGATTATATGATACCAGTTAAGAAGATATGAGCATTTACTTTTTAGAGCACTAACATTTGTAAAAATTGTTGTAATAAGCAGTGTATAAAAGGTTAATAGCATGCTAGTATGCTTCACATTTTCTACTTGATTGTGGCTGAGAAGTAAATGACAAATGTAACCTTTGTGTTCTACAATATTTTATTAATATGATTTAAGATTTCACATTGTCCTAGCATTCATGAATACTAAATTGCCCTTTTATTGGCCTTTTATGAAGCTTGGTACTTGAGTTTGTAATGTAAAGCCAATGGCTGGTTAATAGTAATTTAAATAAGAGATCTACTTTCAGAATACATTGCTGCTAAGAAGGGAAGCTACACCCTTTATAAAAGAACATTTCTGCCCACTGAAATAATTTGTCACATACATTAAGTAATTGTCATTGTCACTTTCACAGATCTTCAATGCATTGTGTATTTAACTACACCCTTTTTCTTCTTTCCAGTGTAATTTGGAGAAGTTTTACAAGTTGATTTTATTTCTAGGAAAATTTTGCACATGTTAAAATGCTCTCTAGTTTTTGGTGTCTCGTCTTTAATCATATTCTTGGTATTGGGATTTTGACATTGGTCTCACTGTTTCTAACTTAAAAGTTTTATTTAAATTGAAACAGTCTGCCAGCATTTTAATGTGTTCAAAAGATATTGTGAAGATTGTAATGGAACCATGAAAACATTATGGAACTTGAATGCTTTTTTGTAAAGTGTTGCAGGGACATCTTGTGAGAGTAGCATGCCTAGAAGAGAACTCAAAAGAAATTTTTTTTTTGCCTTCTCAAATGAAGATGCTCCCTAAAGTGAAAATAGTATACTAACTTCCTGTAGGGTTAACAATTTAAGGGACATTCTACACCTCTGGTTTCAAAAATGGAGATAAGGTTTTAATTGAATTTTTGAATGTAATTTTAAATTTTGATAATTTCCATTTTTTTAAATTAAATGTATAGCCATGTCAACCCTAATTTAGCTTTAATTCTGTTGCAGATAGTAGCAAAAGTATACTTTTTTCTCTAAGTCCCTCTTTGTTACAATGTTTATCTAAGGATACCTGTTTTTATGTTTTTACCATTTTGCTTTGATTTATTTTTGTGATTTTCCTATTTGGGTTGATATCCAATTAATGTGTTGTATGTTCTAGTCTTGGGTTGTTATCTGATGTTATTGATTTTCTAACCAAAGGACTCCCTTTAGTATTTCTTGTAATTGTGGTTTGATTTTGGCAAATTCCTTAAATTTCTGTTTATCTGGAAGTGTCCTAATTTCTCCATCATGTATTTGAGAGACAATTTTCTAGACATATAATTCCTGGCTGGCAACTTGTTTCCTTCAAGGCTTTTTTACATTGCATTCTTGCCTGCATGGTTGCTGCTGCATAGTTCGAGCTCAGTCTGTTGACTTTTCTTTGTAGTTTGTTTTTTGTTTCTCCCTAGACATTTTGAAAACTGTCTGATTATGTTTAGTGTTGGCAAGTTTGATAGTATTATGCCTTGGTGTGTTTCTTTTGGGATCTGCCTTGTGTGGAGTTCATTGAGTGTCTTGGATAGATACTTTCTCATCTTTTGTGTTACCAGGGAAGTTTTTGGTCAACAGATCTTCAGCAATTCTCTGTCTGTCATCTATTGGTACTCCAATCACTTGTAGATAATTTGTTTTGATAGAGTGCCACATAATTCTTGGCATTTCTTGATTTTTTGTGTTTTTTTTTCCTTAAATATGTTTGTGTCACTGGGCTGGGCATATGCTTAATTGTCAGTCTCACTAATTCAGCCTTTCATTACCTCAAAGTCTCCTTTGACTTTCTGTTGTCTGACTCTGTAAGTATATTATTAATTTTTTGAACTTCTACTGCCTATGTTGCTTTCTTGTACTGTCCAGTTTTTCATTGTGCTCTGCTGTATTTTGCCTCTCTCATTCCTAATCTCATGAAGAGTTCTAAATAGTAATGTTTTATATGCTGCCTCCAAGAATTGCAGGGAGTTCTCTTTATCTGGAAAATTTCTTGGTTCTTTTTTTCAGAAGTTTTCTGAAACCACTGAGGTCTGTCTCTTTGATTTGATATTGACTGTTGTCTCTGAGTTATCAGTAAGTTGCTGCAGTTATTTATTTTATGTTTGCTTATTGTCTTCCAGCTTCTTGTTTTGGAAATGTCCAGATAGGCTGGTCATGTGTGATAGTTTGGGTATTGGTGCCTTTGGAGCTGTAATGTCCTTTACTAGGTGGTTAGAGCTGTTACTAGACATACCAGCCCAAGAATTCATTTACTTCTGTGAATTCAGCTGAGGTGTCGAGGTAGTCAGTGTGTGGTGCAGGCTCTCACCAGTGCCCTGCCTAGATGGACAGGGATGATTGGGGTAGGCACAAGTACCTGGCTGTAGGAACTGAGAAAGGCAGGGGACTGACAACTGTCCCTTAGTGTCTGTGAGGATCACATTTACCCTTATTTGTGATTCTAGGTGAAGGAATTGATTGTTCCTGAATTTCTGGCTCAGGAAACTCACCAGATTTCTCTTCCCCTTTTTTTCCCTGGTTTGTTAATGTTCCCTCTTCTGAGTCTAGGAGAATGGCTTGGTGGGGGGTTGCTTGTTAAGGAGTCCTACTTCTGGACCAGGTAATGGGTGTCAGACTCTAGAGCTGATGCAGCCTTGAGAAGGTAGGAGGAAGTGCTGGGAAAAAGGAGAGCGTTTTATTCCGAAGGAGAGATTTAGATCTCTTAAAAATAGGTTAGATGGAAGCCACTTAGCTTTTGACAGTTGAATACCACTTTTCACTGGTTCTAGAGGTGTGAGTGTATTCTCCACTGCTTAGTCTCTTTGCTGAGATAGGTGCCCTCCAGACGTCACTGCTCCATTCACTACCCTAACTGCACCTGATTCCCAGCAGATTAGGTCTGGCCAGTCCTAGGTACTTCTGGACCTTCTGTCCCTTTCCTGTTGCTCAGTGTGATTTCTCAGCTTTCCCTTTAATGTTCAGGATTCCTACAGTGTCGTATGTGACGGTGATACTGGTAGTGCAGTTCTGACTCATGGCAACTGTATGCGCAACAGGATGAAACACTGCCCAGTCCTGTGCCGTGCCTACAATCTTTCTAATGCGTAAGTCACTGGGTCACTATATCCTGTTGAGGGTCTGTCTCCTTTTTGTTAACCCTCTACTAAGCATGATTTCCATCATGGATTGAAATGTGTACCCCCTAAAATGGGTGTAGCCATGTTACTGGGCCATGGTTCCCCATATTTTATGATTGTCCTCCATTTTGTGATTCTCTGATGCTATAAATCATAATCACTGCCAGTAGTTAATAGAGCCGATTATGTTAGAGAGGATTAGGGTGGGACTGTAACACTCTTCCTGAGATCCTCCCAGCTCCAGTGTATAGAGAATCTCTGAAGTGTGGCGCATACCACCTTTTATCCTTTCATCCTACAAGAGATCAAAGGAAAGGGAAGCAAGCAGAGAGTAGGGAACCTCGTACCATCAAGAGGACAGCACCAGGAGTAGTGCATGTCCTTTAGACCTGAAGTTTCTATGCCAAGATGCTACCTGACCAAAGTCTGCTGCAACACAAGGAATTTCTTCCAGAGCTGACAGTGGGAAAGTCTTCACTGGAGCAGACACCCTGGATTTGGACTTGTAGCCTACTGGACTGTATGAATAAATGTTTCTTTCCTAAAGCCATCACTTGTATTTCTGTTACAGAAGTACTAGATGACTAAGAAAAACATCCTTCTCCAGGGATTGATTTCCTCTGGGTAGCATGTGAAAAGTAAGTGAGATGCAATCACACCATCTTTGTTTCCAAGGAGCACTCTGGTTGTACTTCCAGAACAGATCTGTTTGTTCTTTTGACAGTCCATGGTACATTCAGTATTCTCCAACACCACAGTTCAGAGGCATCAGTTCTTCTGTCTACCTTATTCATTGTACAGCCTTAGCATGCACAGGACACAGTTGAAAGTGTCATGGCTTGGATAAGGCACAACTTAGTCTTCAAGCTGATACTGTACTTTTCAACACTTTGAAGAGGTCTTTGGCAGCAGATTTTCCCAATGCAATGCATCTTTGGATTTCTTGACTGCTACTTCCATGGGTGTTGATTGCAAAATCAAGCAAAATGAAGTCCTTGACAACCTCAGTCCTTTCTCCATTTACCATGTTGCTTACTGGTCTAGTTTTAAGGATTTTTGTTTTCTTAATACTGAGTTGCAACCTATACTGAAGTTGTGGTCTTAGATCTTCGTTAGTAAGTGTTTCAGATCCTCGTCACTTTCAGCAAGGAGTGTCATGTAATTTCATTGGTTGTTTTCGTTCTTTGTTATTAGTCATTGGAAGCATCTGACTTTCCCGCAATCTTGGTCCTGCCTCATCTTTTTCTCTAGTCTATATTTGTAGCTAATTATATGTGAATTTCATAAGTCAGCTAAGCTATTTTATGGAAAAAATTAGATAAAAATAGTTAACTTGTCTTCTTGGAAGTTCTCCACCATTCTTTGGCTAATTTTTAAACTGTTGTAAATTTTTAAGTAATGTGTAATAATGTGATGTACCTTCACCTAACCTCAGAGTTACTGTTAAGAGTAGCAGCTCTAGATTTTTTAGTCATTGCTAAATTACTAAAAGTCACTACTACATAATGACATGTCATTGTGATTTGGGGAATTTGGGAATGAGAGTTCTATGCTTAGGGAGCATTTGGACCTCTTGGGTAAATTAACAAGGTCTAACAAAATTATCAGTGGGCAGGAATGTCAGGTTGCTGTTCTCGTTTAAAACATCTGTGTGCCTCAGTTTCATTCCTTGCATTATTTTCTTTTTATCATCTCTGAATGTGATATTTTTAAAATCCAGAGTAACATTTATGATTTTATATTCTTTAAAACATGTTGGAAAAATTAACTTTTTCCAAAGAGTCTCAGAATAAGAGACAGTCCATTTGGCTTTTTGTTTATTAAACTAGAAAGGTAAGTTGGTAGCTAGCAACCTCTTTTTGCCTGTAAATCATTGGTGTCTGTTTCAAGCATTACTGTCACAGGCTTTATATTAATTAGTTCAGGAAAGTACTTTTACTACTGGTATTTTAGAAAGCATAAATTACATCTGGTGTTGAGACTGTGGACATCTAGCTAATACATGCATTTGCTATTTTCTGGTTCTTAGTGCTCCACACTCTGCCAAGGAGCTAAAACCTAAAGATGGCCACTTAGTTATTTTAATTCTTAGTGAAAATGTATATTGTAACTTTTAAAAAGAAAAAATGTCAGTAGTGTAATGTGAGTTTATAGCCTTAATGCTCCTAGTTGCCTTTTAACAAACCGGGTTTTAATACATTGGAATATACTGTGACTTCTTGCACAATTTCCTGAAAAGTGAGGTGGCCAGAAGCTCAGTCAACAACACAAGTGTACTTTTGCTGTTGAGAAAGGATCCATTTGGCTTTGTACACTTCATCATTATTTGGAAGGTGAAATTTTGGGTTATATCAGATTACTTTCAGAGAAACCAAAAGCTTTTGTCTTAGTTTCTGTTTCTTCACACAATTTCAAATTTGTTACATTTGTTGTCTATGAGTTTTTCTAATACTTAAAAAATTTTAGTTACAATCAAGCTAGAATAGGGCAATGTGTACTAAGTTGTGAGACACCTATTTTAAAGACAATGAGACGATTCACTGACTCGTAACTGTTCTTATGATTACCTGTCTTGAAAAAAAAATCAGGTTAGCCTTCTGATGGGTAAGTTAGGGGACTTAATGAATTTTTAAAAGTTTTAATCTTGGTGGAAGTACACACAGCAGAACGTAGAACCATTAATTTCTGCAAGTGCCATAACAACTGGCTATATTTTTCATGTTGTGTAACCATTTTTGCTTATCTACCCACATTGTTTCACCACAGTTGGTACAGACTCACTGCCCCCTAAACTTCCCATGTATGCTTTAGAGTTGATAATTTGATCTTATAGATAATTCTTTGAAAGAGGGAATGGTTGTGGGGAGTTTCTGTACTAATTTAGCTAAATAGTTATTTTTTTTAAAGATGGCTTCGTGTGATAAATTTCTGTTCTAGATATGAAGATTTTCTCAGAGTTGAAGGTTTCTTCAGTCTCAGT
This sequence comes from Heterohyrax brucei, assembly GCA_028571685.1. Taxonomy (NCBI): domain Eukaryota; kingdom Metazoa; phylum Chordata; class Mammalia; order Hyracoidea; family Procaviidae; genus Heterohyrax; species Heterohyrax brucei. Next base: position 137,687,277 of record CM053150.1, read on the forward strand.
ACATCCAGTAAGTGGATTCTGGAGGAATTTGAACTTCCGTTCTGTATTTTTCCCTCTTTGATCAGGATTCACATTAATTCTTTCATCGAAACGTTCAGTAGCAGAAAACGAGCATCATCCAGTTCTTGTCGTCTCATGGCTGAAGAAGCAGTGGTTCATTGATGGCATTTAAGACCTGCAGGCCGTGTTTTCTCTGACTTCTGGGTCTCCTTAGCTGTTTCAGACCATCGTGAATGGCTGCTTGTGTTCTTTCAAGACCACAGGCTCAACAGTGTTTTAAAATACTTTAAGGAAAGAAGCTACTACAATGAAACTTCTATGAACCAATATTTTTCAGTGGTTTCCCTTACTGTAGAGAGAAGCCTGGTTTTGACTTACCAGCTTTAATAGTGTTTCAGCAATGAACTGAAAGTGAATTAGAAATTTTTCAAAGTTGATTTGAGGAGCCTTTAAGTAATCTATATTAAAAGGCTAATTTTTCTAAGTAGCAGAATCTATGTAACAATAATACACCAAATGCCTGTACTTTTTGACAATCATAATGTCTATAAATTAAAACCTTTACAACCATTAAGGATCCTTAGGCAGCATACTTATATTAATGTAATTTTGTTTTTGAATTATTTGATGATCTTTACAGGCAAGATTTCAAAATACTGCCATTAGTTTTTTTAGAGTGTTCTAGTTCATTATTTGAGATGTGATCTAACGTAGGAACCTTTTGAAAGAAATCAGGACTTGAAGGTATTTAGATGGAAACTCCAGATAAGGAAAATATCTGGAAGTATATTATTTGGGGAAAAAAGTGAGTTAATTCATTGTGTCTAGAAGCACGTCAAGCAGAGTCATCCCAAGTTTAACAGTTGATTTTTCGACAGCTCTCCATGTCACACTGATCGTGTTAATGACAACCCAGGTACCTGTACATTGTCTGTAAATCTGAGGTATTCAGAGGTTGTGACCCATGTTGAAGTTGTGATTTTGTGTCATGCTCCTCAGCTTCCACTTTCCACCATCAAGATCCTCTGACTGATTGCAGAGTAGTTCATTAAACACAGCATTTCACAGAATGTGACGATTGGTATTCCAGGCCACAGGAATGCTGGCATCATCACCTGTCACATCCTCTATAAACTCCTAGAAGTAGTCTGAGTCTGATTGCCAGTGACAATTGTAGACAAAATGCAGCTTTTTACTGATGGAAGTCCTGGTAGTCACCTCACTCAGAGTGCCTTGGCATGCCTTTCAGATACTGCAGTATGCACAGTGGTCACAATCACTATTGTGTAACTCCCAAATAAGGGACAACAAAGGTGCCTAAATGGATGTAGTCTGGCTCAGTTAACATTAGTCTCACAGTAACCTCATTCACAGTAGAAGGAAACACTGGTCTTTTGCCATAGTCTTAATGGCAGATTAGACCTTTGTGATCCCGAGGGTTTTCTTTGATAACTGAAAGTACATCACCCGGCCTTTCTCACAAGTCTTGTAGTTTGGAAGCTTGCCTGGCAATCATGCAAGCCGCCGGTGCAACATGGAGACACAGTCTCCCTTTCTGGAATGTGAACACTGCTCTGAGATACAGCCACAAATCACAGCAAGGACATTTGGATAGGAATTGCTTTGAAGACAGTGAGTGGATCCCCGTGTTAATGTGACTGAGCTTTCTTCATATTGGCGAATGCAACTTATGATTCCACATACTTTTGTGAGAACTTGTTCTCCCCTTGTGTACTTGGTTTGCATTTGAAAATCTGTATTGTTGTAATGAAAATTGAATCTCCTAAAATAACCTATGCTGGGAGAGTGGGGCAAGATGACAAAGTGAAAAATCGTATTTATCCCACTGAACAATGAATAGAAACAGGCACAGACTGAGATCTCAGTGCCCTAGAAGGCAGTTGAAGTGTCTGAGACCTGAGGTGGAGTCACAAAATGGGAGAGGAGGAATGGGGTCATAGAGAAGGTGAGAGTTTCTGGCCATTGGAATCTGAAGAAGTTGGCTCACTGGGACCATTCTGAGATGGGGATGACAATACTCGGAACAAAGAATGCAGGATGGGAGCTAAACTGAGGAAAGTATAGTGCAGCTTGGTGTAGATTTGCTGTGGGCATTCACAAGCGATGCTGTTTATTTTTTTTCCTTGTTTTTTTATTAGGATTGAGTGAAAATGTACATTCCCATGTAAGTTTGCATGCTAAGCTATATGCAGCCCCCACTGCCCTCCCTGCCCTAGACAGCACACTCCTCCCCTTCGCTCCACACATCTCCCATCCCCTTCCACCCAGTCTCCTGCCCCCAGCAAGAGGTCAGCAGGATGACATCCTATAGATGCACAGAACCACAAAGTGTACACATGATATGGTCACTGCGTGACCAAGTCCAATCCACTCCCTCCCAAAGAGCTGACTCACCCATGACCCATGGACAGGGGCAGCATCTGGGCCAGGGGCCACACCCCCAGGGGTACCCTAAGGCCCCCAAACCATCAACTGCAGTCTTCAAGTTGAGATCTCAGGGTACACCCCCTTTCACTGTCCTGCCACCAGTGAGGCTCAACCTTGCAAGCTCCACCATAGCCACCACTGGCAGTGGCCGGGCACCAACCGGCTTCCCTGGCCACAAGTTGATGCAGTCACCCACCCAAGTGGGCCTCCCTGCCCTCCAGGCCATCTCCCCCCAGCGCCGCCCCGGTCCGTTGTGACCATCTACACCCCCACACGGCAGCCTGGCAGCCCTCAAGACCCCAGGCAACACCCACCAAGGTGGGTCGCAGAAGGCACCCCCAGCAAAAGACCAACTGTGCCAATAGGCCCAAAACCACCCCCAGCCCCAGAGCACGGTCCCTGACCCCTCACCCCGTCACCCCACTCAGCAACACTGGGTTAAGATGGGAGGAGCAACCATGGCATGTCGAAATTCAGCCAACATCAACCCACCCTCCAATGTGTGCTTCCACAGACCCCACCCAACCGAACTTCCACAAACTATCCAGTCTAAACACCCCCCCCACCCCACCTTCCCCCCACCCAGCAGCCATCAAAGAGTCACCTCCACGCGTGAGTCTGCCTTCAAGCCCCCACCATAGGGGCCTCACACGACATTGGTCCTTCTGTTACTGACCACCTCCACCCAGCACAATGTCCCCCAATTGAAACCAGGCTGCCAGACGCTCCCCAAAATTATCACTGTTCCTCATCACCAGAGACGAAAGTATAGTTGTCCACTAAAGGATAGAAAGTTCTGTATATGTTGATGAGGTCTAGTTGGTTAATTGCGGCAATGAGGTCTTCTGTGTCTTTACTGAGCTTATTTCTAGACAGTCTGTCCAATATTGAGAGTGAAGTGTTGAAGTCCGCTATAGTTGTGGAGAGATACATCTCATTTTCGAGTGTAGTGGTGTTTCTTCAATGTATTTAGCTGCTCTAGTATTAGGTGCATAAATATTTAGTATTGTTAATTCCTGCTTGTGTATTGAACCTTTCAGGAGTAAATAGTGTCCATCTTTGTCCACGATGGTAGATTTTTTCATTAAAATCTATTTTATCTGAGATTAGAATTGCCACACCTGCTCTTGTTTGTGACTGTTAGCTGAATATATATTCTTCCATCCTTTAGTTTTCAGTTTGTTCATATCTTTAAGTCTGAGATGTGTTTCTTGTAGACAACGTATGGATGGGTTGTGTCTTTTGATCCAAGATGTCACTCAATGTCTCTTTACTGGGGCATTCAGTCCATTCACATTCAATGTAATTATTGATAGGTATGTGTTCAGTGCTGCCATTGTGATATGTTTATTTTTGTGTTGATGTTTTCTCTGTTCTTATTAATCTGTTCTGGGACATTCTTCTTTGTGAATTGGTTTTTCACCTTTTTCAGGGTTGGTTTTGTGGTTGTTGAGACTCATATTATGTTTCTTGATTTGATATGTGGCATCTCTGTTGTCCTTTACGGCTGCCCCTATGATTCCCTTTAATAAACTATAAACCCGATTTTAATTAGTACCAGTCTCACTAACTTCCTCTCCATCTGGAAGGACTATAATGACTGTAATAAAACCCTCTTTTTAATATGATGACATCATAATTTTCATAATATGCTCACTGGATCATTTCTTTCACTATTATAGCTTTGATTGAGTTTGAAGCCTTCCCTCACTGAGTAGGTTTCTGGGTGGTGTGTCCTGTATTTGCTTCTAAAATATAAAGTTAGTGGTTTTGTTCTTCTAAGCCAAGAAATTCAGTATCTCTTATAGCTTTGGTTTGGTTTTTACAAAATCTCTGAATTTCTGTTTATCTGCGAATGTCTTAATTTCATTTTCCTATTTGAAAGATAGTTTTGCAGAATATATAATTCTTGGTTAGAAGTCTTCTCCATCAAGGCTTTGAATGTATCATGCCACTGTCTCTGTGCTAGCATTGTTTCTGCAGAAAAATCCGATGAAAACCTACAGGGTTTCCTTCTGAAAGCTGTGTTTTGAGTCTTGCTGCCTTTAAAAATTTCTGCTTATGTTTCATTTTGTTAAGCTTGATTATAATATGTCTTGGAGTCTTTCCATTGAGATCTATATTGAGTGGTGTTCGATATGTATCTTGGATGTCTATATTCTCTTCCATAATTTCTGGGAAGTTTCCTGTCAGCAGCTCAGCAACATACTTTCTGTGTTCTCAGGAGTCCCACCCTGTTCAGGAACTCCAATTAATTTTAGATTGTTCTTCTCTTAATAGAGTCCCACATGCTTCTTAATACTTCATTTTTCTCATTTCTTTTTTCTGATTTCTCCTCATAGATGCTGGAGTCAGTAGCTCTGTCTTCCAAGTCAGAAAGTCTATTTTCATTTGTTCTATTGTGTTTTCTTGGCTTTGAATTGAAGTTTCTATGTCTTTGATTTTGTTCTTGATCTGTTGGATTTCAGAGTATTGGTGTTCCATCAGATCAAAGAGCTTGCTTAGTTTCTCATTTTGCTCTGCTGCATTTTGTATAAGGTCTAGGAGGGCTCTCTATATAATCCTTTGGTATTCACCTTCCAATAGTTTCAGAAAGGTTTCTACATCTGAGAAATTCTTCATGTGCTTTGATTAGTATAATGCTCTGGTATTCCAAAAACTAGTATGAAGCTAGAAATCCACAACAGAAAGAAAAAGGGGGAAAAAATTACATAGAAAGTAATTACACTACTAAAAAATACTGGGTCATAGAAGAAATCAAAAGTGAGATTAAAGAAATACATAGAATCAAATGAAAACTTGCCAAACCTCTTCAATTTAGAAAAGTAGTGGTCAGAGAGAAATCCTGAACAGTAAATGCTTATATTAAAGAAGATTCTGAACCAATAACTTAAAGCAACAACTTGAACAAATAGTAAAGAAAGAACAAGCCCTAAGCTACCAAAAAAAAAAAAAAAAAAAAGGAAATACAAAGATAAAAATACGAATAAATAGGAAATGAAAGCAATAGAATCAACAAACTCAGAAGTGGTTCTTTGAAAGGATTAGTAAAATAGACACACCACTGGCTAGACTGACAAAAAGTACAATAAAGTAAATGAAATTCACGACATTGTTAGGTGCCATTGAGTCAGTTCTAACTCATAGAGGCCCCATGTATACCTAAAAAAAACATTGCCTGATTCTGCACCGGCCTCACAATCATGCTTGAGCCCATTGTTGCAGCCACTATGTCCATCCATGTCGCTAAGAGTCGTCCTCTTTTCTCTGACCCTCTGCCAAGCATGATGTCTTCCCCCATGGACTCATCCCTCCTAATGACATGACCAAAATATGTGGGACATGCTTGTAAAGAGCATTCTGGCTATACTTTCAAGACAGATTTGTTTGTTCTGGGGCCCTCCATGGTATAGTAAGTATTCTTTCCCAACACTGTAATTAAAACTCATCAACTCTTCAGCCTTCCTTATTCATTGTCCAGCTTTCACATGCAGATGAGGTGATTAAAAATACGGCTTGGGTCAGGCTCATCTTTGTTGCCAGGTGACATCGTTGCTTTTTAACACTTTAAAGAGGTCTCTTGTAGCATATTTGCCCAGTGATATGTGTCATTTGGTTTCTTGACTGCTGCTTCTGTGGCTGTTGATTGTTGATCTAAGTAAAATGCAATCCGTGACAACTTCAGTCTTTATTTATTATGATATTGGTACAGTTGTGAGGATCTTTATTTTATGTTCAGGTGTAATCTATATTGAAGGCTGTAATCTTTACTCTTCATCAGTAAGTGCTTTGAGCCCTCTTCAGCAAGCAAGGTTGTACTATCTGCATATTTCAGGTTGCTAACGTTTTCCTCCAAACCTAACACCATGTTCTTTCTGTAATCCAAATTATTGGGTTATTTTCACAACATACGGATTAAATACATGTGGTAAAAAAAATACAACACTGACCCACACCTTTCCTGATTTAAAATCACACAGTATTCCCTTGTTTTATTCAAGTACAGGTGTTTCATGAGCACAATGAACTGTTCTGAAATTTCCATTCTTGACAATGTTAGCCATAATTAATGATTCACACAGTTGAATGCCTCTGCACAGTCAATAAAACACAGGTAAACTTTTCTGTTACCCTCTACTGTCAGCCAGTATTCATCTGGCATCATCAGTGATACCTCTTTATTCCCTGCCCTCTTCTGAATCTGCTTTGAATTTCTGGCGGTTCCCCATCCAAATACTACTGCAACCACTTTTTCAATTATCTTCAGGAAAATGTAGCTTGTTCATGATGCTAGTGATATTGTTTGATAATTTCCATAATCTGTTGTGTCACTTTTCTACAGAATCTCTTCCTGTTGGTTGGCCAGTGGCTGTCATCCAAATTACTTCACACAGAACAGTGAGCACTTCCAGCACTGAATTCATTTGTTGAAACATCTCAGTTGCTATCCCTTCAGTTCCTGGGACTTGTTTTCTGCCAGTGCTTTCAGTGCAGCTTGGATCTTGTCTTTCATTGTCATTGGTTCTTGATCATATGCTGCCTCCTGAAATGCTTGAATGTTGACCAAATATTTTTGGTACAGGGACTCTGTATATCCCTTCCGTCTTCTTTTGATGATTCCTGTGTCATTTAGTATTATCCCTGTAGAATACTTCAGTACTGCAACTTAAAGCTTGAATTGTTTCACTTTCAGCTTGAGAATTGCCAGTGATGTTCTTTCCTTTTGTTTTTCTAACTCCAGGTATAGCCATATTTCATTGCAATACTTTATTTCATCTTCTCTAGCTTCCCTTTACAGTCTTTTATTCAGCTTTTTAAAAATGATTTCTTCCTTTTTAATTTAGCTATTCTGTATTCAAGAACAACTTTCATAGTCTCCTCTGACATCCACTTTGTTTTTTTTAATGACCTGTCTTTTTAATGACCTCTTGCCTTCTTCCTGTGTGGTGTCCTTGATGTCATTCCACAGCTCATCTGGCCTTTGGTCATTAGTGTTTCAGTGTGTCAAATGTATTCTTTAGATGGTCTCTAAATTCAGGTGGTATGCATTTGAAGTCATAGTTTGGCTCTGATGGACTTGTAATTTTCTTCAGCTTCAGTTTGACCTTGGTATGAGCAATTCATAGTACGTTTAGCGTTCAGCCCATGGCCTTGTTCTTACTGGTGATATTGAGCTCTTCCATCATCTCTTTCTCTACTAATGTAGTTGAGTCCTGTGTGTTAATTCTGGTGAGGGCTATGTGCATATTTGCTGTTGGTATTTAAAAAGATATTTGCAATGAAGTTGTTGGTTTTCCAAAATTCTACCATGTGATGTCTAGCTGTAAAGAACTGAATTGTGTCTGCCCCAAAATGTATATCAATCCTGCCTCTGTGATGTTAATGAGAGAGAGAGGGTGACAGTTATGATAGTGAATCAGGTCTCAGTCAGCCATCTTGGACTGTGCTGGAGGCAATCTCCTGAAAGATGAAAGGGAAGCACACTTGGGGACCACATGCCACCAAAGAAACAGTGATGGGAGATCTTTTGGACTTGGAGGTACTAGTGCAGAGAAGCTTCCAGTCTAGGGGAAAATGACTGACTGAGGCTTCCCTTGGAACTGATGCCCTGAATTTAGACTTGTATTCTACTGGACCATGAGAAAATAAATTTCTCTTTGCTAAAGCCATCCACTTGCCGTGTTTTTTGTTAGATCTACCCCAGATGGCTTGTGTTATTTCTATCACCAAGGCCATATTTTCCAGCTACCAATCCTTCATTTTCAACTTTTACATTCCAGTTTCCATTAATTATCAAAGTGTCTTGATTGCATGTTTAATCAACTTTTGACTGAAGAAGTCAGTAAAAAAGTTTTCAATGTCTTCATCTTTGGCCTTAGTGGTTGGTGCATAAATTTGCATAAATACTCATATTAACTGGTCTTCCTTGTAGGCTTATAAATATTACCTTATCTCTAACAATGTTATGCTTCAGGATAGTTCTTGAAATGTTCTTTTTCACAATGAACAATGAATACAATGGCATTCTTCATCAATGTGCGATTCCCAGCAGACTGTGTGATTGTCTTACTCAGAATGGCCAATACCAGTTCCATGTCAGCTCACTAACACTTAGGGTATCAACATTTATGCTTTCCATTTTGTATTTGATGATTTCCAATTTTGTTAGAGTCATACTTGTTACAGTCATGTTTGAATTATTAATGGGTGCTTGCCACTGTTTCTTTTCATTTTGGCTTGTACCGTATCAGCAAATGAAAGTCTTGAAAGCTTGATTCCATTTGTGTAATTATGGTCAACTCTGCTTTGAGGAGGCAACTCTTCTCTTTTTTTCTTTTTAATTTAACATGACTGAGTGAAAATGTACATTCACGTATAAATTTACATGCCCACCTATATGCAGCTTCCACTGCTCTCCCTAACTGGTGACTGCACACTATTCCTCTCTGCTCCATACATGTCTCATCCTCCCAACAGTCTCCTTTCCCCTCCTCCCCACCCACTCTCCTTCCTCCAGCCACAGGTCAGCAGGATGATATCCTATAGATGTATAGAACCATAAAGTGGAACCAATATATGGTCACTGTGCATCGCCAAATCCAATCCATTCCTGTCCAAAGAGTGGACATTTGTTATAATTTATGGGTAGGGGCAGCATCAGGGCTGGCGGCCATAATCTCAGGGGAACCCCAAAACTGCTGGACCATCAATTGAGGTCTTTTAGTGGAGATCTCAGGATGCACCCCTTTTTCTTCTTGTATTGCCAGGGAGACTCAACCTAGTGAGCTCCATAGTGGCTATCACTGGTGGTGGCCGGGCACCATCCAGTTCTTCCGGTCCAAGTCAATGAAGGCACGCACTCTTGTGGGTCTCTCTCTCTTCTAGGTTGTCTTTACCGCATGTCATTTTGGTCCTCAGTGAGTATCCGTTCCTGCTGAGTTGGGACCATTTGCTGTGTCCTCGGATGACAGCTTGGCAGCTTTTAAGACCCCAGACGCCACTCACCAATGTGGGGTGCAGAGAGCTCACTTAGCATAACGCTAGTTGTGCCAATTGGCCTCACTTTAGCCTAAGAGCATGGTCCCCTGCCCCATGCCCCAGCTACTCTATCCTTGCAATATTGGGTTACGATGGAAGGAGTACTCAAATTATGCTGAAGTCCACTTAACGTTGTTCTTGTTTCTAATGTGTGCTATCACCACTTTCTCTCAACCAGATTTCTAGCAACTATCTAATCTAAACCCTACCCCCGTCACCCTCCCTCCCTCCCCTCCCTTGCAGCTGTCAAAGAGTCTTTTCTTCTATATACAAGTCTGTTTTTGAGATCTTATCATAGGGTTCTCACACAGTATTTGTCCCTTTGTTGCTGACTACTTTCACTCAACATAATGTCTTCCAGTTGAAACCAGGTTAGGAGATATTTCCTGGAATCACCATTATTCTTTATCATTGCGTAGTGCTCTACTGAGTATGTGTACCATAGTTTACCTATCCATTCTTGTGTTGTTGGGCATCTGGGTTGATTCCATCTTTTTGCTATTGTGGACTGTGCTGTGATAAACATTCTCGTGAATGTGTCCATTGGTGTGAAAGGCCTTGATTCTGTAGGATATATTCCAAGTAGTGGAATGACTGGGTCAAATGGTATATCGATATCCATTTTTTTAAGGAAGCGCCAGATTGCTTTCTAAAGAGGCTGGACCATTTTGCAACCCGACCTACAGTGTAGGAGGGTTCCACTTTCTCCACAGCCCCTCCAGCATTTGTTGTTTTGTGTTTTCTGGGTCATGGCCAATCTTGTTGGGGTGAGATGGTATCTGATTGTTGTCTTGATTTGAATTTCTTTAATAACTAAAGATCGTGAGAATGTCCACATGTGTTTTTTGGCTGCCTGGATCTCCTCTTTAGTGAAATGTCTGTCCATCTCCTTTGCCCATTGCTTAATTGGATGGTTTATCTTCTTCTTATTGATATTTTGTAGTATCTTATAGATGACGGAGATCAGGCATCGCTCTGACATAGAGTTGCCAAGTACTTTTTCCCATTCTGTCAGTGTTCTTTTAATTCTATTAATAAAGTCTTTGGATGAGCCAAAAGTGTTGGATTCTTAATAGTTCCCATTTGTCTATTTTCTCTTCTGTTGATTGAGGTTTCTTTGACAGATTTTGGAGTCTGTCCTCATTGTGTATTAAAACTTCCGTTGTTGTTCCTACCTTTTCTTGGATGAGCTTTATCGTTTTAGGTTGATATTTAGGTCTTTTATCCAGTTGGAGTTGGTTTTTATATAAGGTGTAAGATATGAATCTTGATTCAGTTTATTGCAGGTGGATAACCAATTTTGCCAGCACCATTTGTTGAAGAGACTGTTTTTACCCCAGTTTAATGTCTTAGGGCCTTTGTCGAATATCAACTGTTCATAGGCAGATGGTGTCATCTCTGGGGTCTCAATTCTGTTCCATTCTGTTCCATTGATCGATCTGTCTGTTCTTGTACCAGTACCAGGCTGTTTTGACCACTGTGGCAGTGTAGTATGTTCTAAGGTCAGGTAATGAGAGGCCTCCCAGTGTGTTGTTCTTCTTTAGTAGTACCTTACTTATCCAGGGCTTCTTCCCTTTCCAAGCAAAATTGGTGATTTGTTTCTACATCTCATTAAAAAATGACACTGGAACTTATATTGGAATTGCATTATATAAATAAATTGCTTTGGGTAAAATAGATATTTTCAAAATGTTAAGCCTTCCTATCCATTAGCAGGGTAGGTTTTTCCATTTATCTAAGTCTCTCTTAGTTTCTTGTAGTAAGGGCTTATAGTTCTGTTTGTAAAGGTCTGTTGTTTCTCTGGTTAAATTAATGCCTAGGTACCTTATCTTCTTAGGGGCTATCGTAAATGGTATTGATTTGATAATTTCTTCCTTAACAGTCTCCTTGTTGGTATAAAGGAATCCTACTTATTTACTTATGTTTATCTTGTATCCTGAGACTTTGCTGAACTCTTCTATCAGTTTGAGTAGTTTACTTATAGATTCCTTGGGGTTCTCTGCGTATACAATCATATCATCTGCAAACAGGGAGATTTTAACTTCCTCTTTGCCAATGCAGATGCCTTTTATTTCTTGGTCTTGTGTAATTGCACTGGCTAGAACTTCTAGCACAACGTTGAATAGGAGAGGTGAGAGTGGGCATCCTTGTCTACCTCCTGATCTCAAGGGAAAGTCTTTCAGTCTCTCTCCATTCAGGATGATGTTGGCAATTGGCTTTGTATAAATGGCCCTTATTGTGTTGAGGAATTTGCCGTCTATGCCCATTTTGCTAAGAGTTTTTAGCATGAATGGGTGTTGGACTTTATCAAATGCCTTTTCGGCATCAATGGACAAAATCAGGTGATCCTTGTCTTTTGTGTTATTTATGTGGTTAATCACATTCATTGTTTTTCTGATGGTGAACCAGCCTTGCATACCCAGTATGAATCCCACTTGGTCATGATGGATTATTTTCTTGATATGTTGTTGTGTTCTTTTGGCAAGAATTTTGTTGAAGATTTTTGCATCTAGATTCATGAGAGATACCAGTCTGTAGTTCTCTTTCTTTGTTGGGTCTTTCCCTGGCTTAGGTGTCAGGGTTATGCTGGCTTCATAAAATGAGTTTGGGAGTGCTCCATCCCTTTCTGTACTGTGAAATAGTCTGAGTAGTATTGGAGATAACTCTTCTCTAAATGCATGGTAGAATTCTGCCGTGAAGCCATCTGGGCCCAGACTTTTTTTGGTTGGCAGTGTTTTGATGACCTTTTCAATCCTTCCTTTGTGATGGGTTTATTATAAGTTGTTCTGCTTCACGTTGTGATAATTTGGGTAGGTGATATGAGTCAAGGAATTTATCCATTTCCCCTAGGTTTTCAAATTTGTTACAGTACAGTTTTTTATAGTAGTCTGCTATGATATTTTTGATTTCTGTTGCATCTATGGTGACAACTCCCCTCTCATTTCTAATTTGGGTTATTTGTTTCCTTTCCTGCTTTTCTTTAGTAAGTTTAGCAAGTGGTTTGTCAATTCTGTTGATCTTTTCAAAAAACCAGCTTTTAGTCTTTTCAATTTTTTCAATTGTTTTTCTATTGTCTAATTCATTTAGCTCTGCTCTAATCTTGATGATCTCATTTCTTCTGGTGCCCGAGGGGTTCCTCTGTTGTTCTCTTTCTACTTCTGCAAGCTGTAGAGTTAGTTTCCTGATTTGTTCTCTTTCTTTCTTCCAGATGTGTGCATTTATGGAGATAAACAGACCTCTGAGCACTGCTTTGGCTGTATCCCATAGGTTCTGGTAGGAAGTGTTTTCGTTCTCATTGGAAGCCATGAATTTCTTTAATTCATCCTTGATTTCCTCTATAACCCGTGTTTTTTTGAGCAAGATGTTGTTCAGTTTCCAAGAGTTCCACTTTCTATCTATGTTTTTTCTGCTATTGATTTCAACTTTTATGGCTTTATGATCTGAGAAGATGCTTTGCAGTAATTCATTGGTGTGGATTTTGTTGAGCACTGCATTATGGCCTATCACATGGTCAATTATGGAGAATGTTCCATGTGCACTGGAGAAGAAGGTGTAGTTATCTGTTGATGGGTGGAAAGTTCTGTATATATCAATGAGGTTTAGTTGTTTCATTGTGTCAGTGAGGTCTTCTGTATCTTTACTGAGCTTTTTTCTAGATGATCTGTCCAGTATTGAGAGTGGAGTGTTGAAGTCGCCCACTGTTATTGTGGAGTCATCTAACTCTCTTTTGAGCGTAGTCAGTGTTTCTTCAACGTATTTAGGTGCTCTGATATTAGGTGCATAAATATTCAATATAGTTAAGTCTTGCTTGTGTACTGAACCTTTCAGCAATAAATAGTGTCCATCTTTGTCCACAATGGTGGATTTGACATTAAAATTGATTTTGTCTGAGATTAGAATTGCCACACCTGCTCTTCTTTGTTCATTGTTAGCTTGATATATATTCTTCCATCCTTTAATTTTCAGTTTGTTCTTATCTTTAGGTCTCAAGTGAGTTTCTTGTAGATAACATATGGTCGGGTCATGTCTTTTGATCCAAGATGACACTTGGTGTCTCTTTACTGGAGCATTCAGTCCATTCACATTCAATGTAATTATTGATAGGTATGTGTTCAGTGCTGCCATTGTGATACATTTATATTTATGTTGATGTTTTCTCTGTTCTTAATAGTCTGTTCTGGCACATTCTTTTTTGTGAGTTGATTATTCACCTATTTCAGAGCTGGTTTTGTAGATGTTGATACTCCTGTTTTACATTTCTTTAAATGGTATGATACCTCTTTGTTGTGCTTTACAGCTAACCCTATGATCCCCCTTAATAAACTATATATAAACCCAATTTTAATTACTACAAGTCTTGTCATTTTCCTCTCCATCTGGAAGAACTGTAACAAATGTAGTACATCCCTCTTTTTATTGTGATGACACCATAGTTTTCATGATGATCACTGGATTGCTTCTTTCTGTATCAAAGCTGTGATTGCCTTTGGAGCCTTCCCTAAAAGAGTATTGAGTAGTGTGTCGTTCTAAAATATAAAGTTGGTGGTCTTGTTCTTCTAAGCCAGAGCCAAGAACTTCTTTCAGTATTTCTTGGAGTTTGGGTTTGGTTTTTACAAAGTCTCTGAATTTCTGTTTATCTGGGAATGTCTTAATGTCATTTTCGTATTTGAAAGATAGTTTTGCAGGATATATAATTCTTGGTTGGAAGTTCTTCTCCTTCAAGACTTTGAATGTGTCATGCCACTGTCTCCGTGCCTCCATGGTTTCTGCTGAGAAATCTGACGAGAGCCTACAGGATTTCCCTCTGAATGTTAGCTTTGATTTGAGTCTTGCTGCCTTTAAGAGTTGCTGCTTACGTTTCATTTTGTTAAGCTTGATTATAATATGTCTTGGAGTCTTTCTTTTGAGATCTATGTTCGGTGGCGTACGATATGCATCTGAGCTGTCTATATTCTCTTCCTTCATGATTTCTGGGAAGTTTTCTTTCAGCAGCTCAGCAACAATACTCTCTGTGTTCTCAGATGTCTCACCCTTTTCAGGGACTCCAATTAATCGAAGGTTGTTCCTCTTAATGGAGTCCCACATGCTTCTTAATGTTTCTTCATTTTTCTTGTTTCTTTTTTCTGATTTCTGCTCATGGACACTGGTGTCAGTAGCTCTGTCTTCCAAGTCAGAAATTCTTTTTTCTGTTTTTCCATTCTGTTTTCTTGGCTTTGCATGGATGTTTCTATGTCTTTGATTTTGTTCTTGATCTGTTGGATTTCAGAGTACTGGTGTTCCATCAGATCAAACAGCTTGCTTAATTTTTCATTTTGTTCTGCTGCATTTTGTATAAGGTCTAGAAGGGCTCTGTATATTATCATTTTGTGTTCACTTCCTGATGCTTTCATAAAAGTTTCTTCATCTGGATAACTCCTTGGTTGCTTTGTTTGGGAGCCTTCTGAAGACATGATCGATTTCTTGTACGGCACAATCATCTTTTGCTTTTTGGGTCCCATGCGAGTACGTAGAGGCTGGAAGAGGTACTGTGAGGATGGATTGCAAATGTTTCTGAAGGCTGTCTTAAAATGTAAAGCAAAAGGTATCTGACTACTTCACAAGTCAGTTAGGTTTTCAGGTGTAGAGGTCCCTCTTCTCAACTGGCAAAGTAAGCGCCACTATATCCAACTCCAGATGATAACAAACTAGTTCAGAATACAGCAATGCTACTGCCCTGTTGGCTTCTGCTGACAGGGCCTAGCCTTAGGTGACACTGCGTCGAGTGCTGGTTTTGTGATAGAAAAGTGCTCTCCTGTGGACAAGCTCTGGCTCCCAATCTAAGAATTAGGTCCATCTGCGGCCACCGTATCCAAGATGGTGTCCTCCACACAGGCAGCAGACAGAGGAGCTAAAGGTGCCGAGAGGTAGTGATTCCTCTGCTTCTGTTGCAGGGCCTGCAACATAGGTGGCACTGGGAAAATTACTGCTTTTCTGTCAGAGAAGCGCTGTCCTATTTGCAGGCGCTGGCTCCCAGGCTAGGAATTAGGTGCCGCTAAAATCTGAGTATCAACATGGCGTCCTGCACACTGACTACGGAATTCCGTATAAACCCTGCTGTGGCAGATATAAAACGAAAGCCTCAAAGTGGCTAGATTAACAGAGTCTTAAGCCTGGTTCTCAGAATATGGGAATTTCGGCTGCCTGTTTCCCCAGCAGCTTGTCTGAGTCTAGCCGCTAGGCAAGACCCAGCTCCACTGGCTGGCCAAGACAGAGAAAAAAAAGTCAAAATGGTGCATTTACCTTCCATCCGTGAGACCCAGGGCTAGCCAGGAGCTGGAGCCAGCGAAAGAAAGGAGGTTTTTTGTTCAGTGGTATGAAGTCCCAATTAACAGTCCTGTGCCGTGTCCTGAGGCTGATTAGGTGATCAGAAGGCTCCGTTTGATTATCAATTCAGGTGTTGGTTTCCAGAGGGATATAAGGAGACGTGTGCTTAGTCCGCCAGCTTGACTCCACCCCCTTCTCTGTTTTTTGAATGCCTTCTGAGGAGCTCATCTTTAGGCACTGTATCAGATAGTGTTCCTTAGCTCTTCAAAAGGTTTTCTCTGGTTAGTTTTTTTCAGTAGTAAACTGCCAGGTGTTTCCTGCTGCGTTTTAGTTTGGAAGCTCAGGTATAACCTGTCCACCATGGGTGACCTTGCTGGTATTTGAATATTGGTGGCATATCATAGCAACATGTACCCGCAACAGTACAATAAGCTGATACATGCGTGGGAATATTACAACAGACCCAAATGAAATAGAAAACACCTAATACAATTTTATGAAATGCTGTATTTCATTTAATTTGAAAACCTAGATGAAGTGGACAAATTCATAGACACACAATACCTACCTAAACTAATGCAAATGGTGAGCGAAAATCTAAACTAAACTGTAAGAAAAATGATTGAAGATGTCATTTAAAAGAGAAAAAAGTGGTAACAGCAAAAAGCTGAGACCTAGATGGCTTATTGGGGAATTTTACCAAACATTCAGGGAAAAGTTGATATTAATTCTACTCAAAGTCTTCAAAAACTTTGAATTTCCAAGACAGTAATCTTTGCAGAAGCATACTGTCATATCTTTCTCTTGCAGAATGACTGGTGGGTTTGAACTGCTATCTTTTTGGTTAGCAATTGAGCGCTTAACCACTGTACCACCAGGGCTTCTTGGGCAGCACAGTCCCCACCCCCAAATCATTGTGTGTTGATTGTTGGTTTTGACTATTTCAGAGCTTAAAGTAGCAATTCTTGTTTTTTATGCACTTTGAAGCAACTGTTGAACGGTGGTTCTAGTAGGTGCACCTCTCTATGAAAATTTTATTGTACCTGATAGCTCAACTGTCTTGTTCCCACTAAAGCTGTTCTATCCTAGATGGTAGCCAGCAGCCACGTGGCCAATGAACACTTACTTTAAAGGTGGCCAATCTGAACTGAGATGTGCTGTAATTGTAAGAATTTAAAGATTTGGTGTTAAAAATGTATAACTGAATAATTAATATTAAATATGCATTTAAATGATAATATTTTGGATTTATAAGGTTTCATAAGATATGTTTGAAAAATCAATTTTACCTGTGTATTCCTTTTCTTGACTACTAGAAAACTGAAATGTCGTTCATCATAAAAGTTTTATAGCATCCATAACAGCCATTTTACCCAGTATAGAGGAATATGAAATTAAACTGATGAACATATGTAGTCATTCTAACAGGAACCAAAATTTTCAAATTCTTGTGCTGTATATGGTATTTTAAAACGATAAAGTGAACAGGAATTAAAATGACAGCTAAAATGATTGTTGCATTTCTCATCAAAGTCCCATTTTCCAGACCCAACAATTTAAGAAATTTAGTTTCATCTCTAGGTTGGAAACAGTGGGCTTCTGCCTCCAGATTGCTGCTGTCTGCCTCCTGCCTTGTTTTTTGAAAGCCTCTTATGTGTGTGGCTTCTCTTTCTTAGGGCCAGCTGTTTATGAGTTAGTAAAAACCTTTTAGTGGTGCAAAGGAGCAGGTTAGAAGACATCCTGTGTAAGCAACCAGCCAGATTCAGAATTTGAAAAATGCCACAATGGAACCAGCAATGATGCTTCAAGAAGTCTGTGGCATAAATAATTAGGAATTGGGCAGGTGGGCATGCTGTTCTAGTATGAGAAACAAACGAAAAACTGTATAAACACAGAAACCACACACAGTGGGTAGATCTCGTTTGAATCATGATTTGAAGAAACCAATTGTAAAAAAGTATTTTTTAAATAGTTAAGACAATTTCAACAGGGACTATGTGATAGTTAATGTTATATATCAATGCTATAAGGCTATGATTCTCAGTGATTTGGGAAACGCTGGAATAATGGATCTTCGATAATGTGATATAAGGTAATCACCTCCATGGTGCGACCTGATACAGTTAACCAGTCAGTTGAAAGAGGAGTTTCCTTTGGTGGGGGTGGAGATTCTACCTCCATTATATAAATAGATGTAAAGCTCACTCTTGACCCTACCCTCTTCCTGTAGTTTGATATCTAGTATTTGGAATGTGAGCCTGTAGAAGTTTTCAGCCTGCAGCTGACCTGTAGATATTGGGTTCATCAGCCCCTGAAACCATGTGAACCAGCCAAAGTCTTTAGCCCATCACCTGATCCATAGATTTGAGACTTGCCAGCCCCTATAGTTATGTGAACCATTTTCTTGAGATAAAACTGTATGTATTCATATATACACTTCAGTGGTTTTGTTCCTCTGGAGAGTCCAGACTAAGACAGACTGGGCATTAGAATAAAATGAGGAATTATTGGAACTTTGTAAGGTATGATAATGGCATTAGAGTTTCATAAGGAGTATTTATGGGTGCAATGACATGGTATCTTGCATTTGCTTTGAAATGTTTCAGCAAAATAAATATGTAAATAACACATTAATACACAGGAGAAAGCAGGATGGAGAAGGGATAGATTAATTGAAGCAATAGGGCAAAATGTGGTGGTGATTAGAGCTGAGTCATGAATAACTCATGTTCCTTGTAATCTCTACTTTTGTGGATACTAGGAAGACTTCAAAATAGCCCCCCAAAAAGAATTAGGAAACGAAAAAGGAAGAACATGCTCAGCATTTCTCAAGCTGAATGAACTGAAGAAAAATTTCAAACCTCAAGTTGCAATTTTGAAGAGTTCTGTGAGCACAATAATGAACAATGCAAGAAGCGTGAAAAGGGAACGGAAGAAATAGTCACTTACCAAAAACAATTGATCTGTGTTCAACCATTTCAGTAGGTAGTATATGATCAAAAACCAGTAATATTGAAGCAAGAAGTCCAACCTACACTGAAAACATTAGCAAAAACAAGCCTCCAGGATTTGCTGGGATACATATTGAGAAGTTTCAGCAAACAGATGCAGTCCTGGAAGTGCTCACTCATCTATGCCAAGAAATTTGGAAGATAGCTGCCTGGGAAACCAGCTAGAAGAAAGATATCCATATTTGTGCCCATTCCAAAGAAATGAGTGTGATGCAACAGAATGAGACATAGTTGAACAATATCATTAATATGTCATGTAAGTAAACTTTTGCTGAATATAATTCAAAAAATGATTATAGCAGTACACCTACAGGAAAATGCTAGAAATTTAGGCTGGATTTAGAAGAGGATGTAGAATGAAGGATATCACTGATGATGTTAGGTAGATTCAGGCTGAAAGAAGAGAATACCAGAAAGATGTTTACCTGTGTTTCATTTACTACACAAAGACATTCAACTGTGTGGATCGTGACAAATTATGAATAACATTGTCAAGAATAGGAGTTCCAGAACACTTAATAGTGTTCCTGCAGAAACTGTACATAGACCAAGAGTCATTTGAAGAGAACATGGGGACACTCCGTGATTTAAGATTAGGGAAGGTATACTTCAGAGCTGTATCCTTTCACTGTTTTTAATTTTAGGTGGCATACTTATCAAATAATGTGAGAAGCTGGACTGTATTGATAACTCACCATCAGAATTGGAGGGAGACTCATTAGTAACCTGTGTTATGCAGATGATATAGCCTTGCTTACTGAAAGTGTAGAGGATTTGAAGCAATTACTGATGAAAATCAAAGACTGCTATGTTCAATATGGATTACACCTCAACATACAGGAAGCAAAAATTCTCACAACCACATCAGTAAGCAACATCATGATAACAAGATAAAAAGTTGAAGTTGTCAAGGATTTCATTTTACTTGAATCCACAACTAATACCCATGGAAGCAGCAGTCAAGAAATCTGCTGCAAAAGACCTTTTTTAAGTATTGAAAGGCAAACATAGGACTCCGAGGACTAAAGGGGGCCTGATTCAAGCCATGATATTTTCACTTGCCTCAGATACATGGAAATACTGGAGGATGAATAAGGAAGACTGAAGAAGAGTTGATGAACTTGAGTTATGGTGTTAGTGAAGAATATTGGACCACCAGAAGAACAAATAAGTCTGTCTTAGAAAAAGTGCTTCTTGGAAGTGAGAACGGTGAGACTTTATCTTATGCTTTGGCCATGTTATCAGGTGGAACCATTCCCTGGAAAAAGACAAAGAGAAAAAGACCCTCTAGGAGATGGTTTGTCACAGTGGCTGCTTCAGTGGTCTCAAACGTAGCAGTGATTGTGATGATGGCAGAGGACTGGACAGTGTTTTGTTCTGTTGTACACAGGGTTGATGTGAGTCAGAACTGACTCTACTCAGCTACCAACAACAGAAAGAATATGTTGTCGTGCCCCATACCACTGAACTTGTGAGAATTTCAGTGAAATGGAAGGCTCTTGAATCTTTATTGTGTGTTCTTCCTACCCTCTGACCTGGAAATGCCTTACTAGGAAGTCTAGTGAAGTTGCTGCTTCTTGCTCATTAGATCCAGTCACCATAGTATCGACAGTGTAATGGATCTTTGTGATATCTTTTGGGAGGGAACAGCAGCCAAGGTCACTGGAGACTAAATTATTTTTAGGGCTGGAGAGTTGATATATCCTTGATGTAGGACAGTGATGATAATGTTGTTGGCCTTGTCAGCTGAAAAGAAACTGCTTCTGATGGTCTTTAGAAACAGGAAATGAGAAGACATTTGCCAGCTCAATAGCCCCATACAAAAGAACAAAAACAAAACACCCATTGCCATGGAGTTGATTTTGACTTATAGCGACCCTGTAGGACAGAGTAAAATTGCCCCATAGGCATTTCCAAGGAATGGCTGCATTCAAATTGCTGATCTTTTGGTTAGCAGCCAAGCTGTTAACCATTATGCCATCAGGGCTTCAGCTTCATACTAGGTACCAAGAAATGTATTAATTTACTCAAGCTATGAAACCAGATCTGGAACAGCAGCTGTAGCAAGAGTCACCCCTGTCTCAGTTTGTGATAATCTGCTGTCATTCTCCAAGATCTATCTCTTTTCTGTCAGGCTAGGTGAGGTGAGTTCAGTGGTGGTGTGGTGGGACTCACTATCCCTGTGTTCTTCAAATCCTTGCTAGTTGCTCTAATCTCTGTAAATTCCTCTAGGACTATGCAGTTACTTTTGGTTTACTATTTTCCTAGGTTGTAGTGGCTTCTGGAAACCCTGGCAATATGGTTAAGTGCTACATCTGCTAACCAAAAGGTAAGCAGTTCAAATCCACCAGGCGCTCTTTGGAAATTCTGTGGAGCAGTTCTGTTTTGTTCTACAGGGTTGCTATGGGTCAGAATCAATTCGATGACAGTAGGTTTGATAAAATGAGTTTATGAGGTATTTTGCCTTGGTTCTGTGAAAAAAAAGGAAGAAAAAAAGCAGTTTGATTTTCACCCATGGGCCCTGAGGAGTTGTTACAGTTGGCTTATTACAGTTACCCATGGAAGAAGGCAGTCCCTGCTGGTAGAAAATGTCAGTTATTATGCAAATAGATGGAGCCACTTATGAGGGGATTGGTCAGTTAAGATGCAAATAAGGTACATAAAATCTGTCCCATAGCATTGAGCCACTTGCCTATCCAAGAGCCAACCCCACAGAAATAGTTGAAAGGCAAGGAGAGAAGAGAGGAGCAGAGAGAGAGTGCTGACCACCTTTGGGCAGAAGGCTTCCCAGAGTAGCTAAAAGTACTGTAATAGACGTCAAGTGCTTTAGTACTAAAAAGATGGTGAGACACTGAGAAAGAAAGAGCTTAGAGATGTGCATGCAGTGAGGAGGCATATATGGCCGAGAGGAAGCCTGCCTGTCCTGAGGGGGCTTAGAGGGGGCTTTTCTTGAGTAGAACTGCCCCACAGGAGCAGCCTATTCTGAAGGAGCTGAAAGGAACCTGTCCTCAGGGGACTGAGTGGAGGAGGGAGAAAGAAAAAAGGAGAGGGAGAGAGGGAGAGAGCTGTACTATACTAATGAAGGGCAGGATGTCCTCTTCACTTTGGGACAAAGACTTCAGACCTTGCTTGTGTGCTTACTGACATTGATCCTGTTCTTATTACTTACAAGTTAATCCTGATCCCATGTCACATCCCTAATATAACTGTATGTATGTTTGTTAGTTCTGTGTGGCCTTTTCAATTAATTACTGAATCCAGCAGAGAAGTAGAGAATGCCATCAAGACTATGGCTGGTGTCAGAACTGTTAATGAGTTTGGAGATGGAGGAATCATCTTTGATCAGATAATGATGCTGTTTCTCAAGGGGCAACTCTATTGATAACCCATTACAAGTCCTCACTCCAACTCCCCATGTTGGGGATTTAATGGGGATTCTGCTAGTTGCTGAGTATGTCTGTTCCAGTTATGCATTCTGAAGTGGAGGAAATCACTACAGGATGGGTCCTGGCTCAGACTGCATTGGTAACCTGACTGCCATATTCTTCTGCTGTGCCTGGTAGAGCAATCATAGCATTCCAAAGGATGTTGGGGCTCCCTTCACAAATTAATTTCTCACTGACATTGTGAAAGTTTTATCTTCTGGGTACTTCCCAGATAGGTAGGTAGATCAGACATGATAAATCTATTCTAATATTTGAATTTCCCTAATACTTTGAAGACCTTCTTCTACATTATCCTGAGGTGTGGTGCTATGGCATTTCAATTTCTTTTAGTGTAGGCCAACTTTGGTCCATGTCTCAGCCAACTACCAAATAAACAGTTGGATCCTTTGCTAACCCCTCAAGCTGTAACACTGAATATAGATCTGCTTAGTGAGTCTATATCAATAAATTCAGACTGATCCAACTTACATTCCTTTACCATTATCTCACACAATTGTCATTCCCACACATTCCTTGGATTTCTGTCTGTATGATTTAGGAAAATCAAGTAGTTCTTTTGGTGTGTTGCATACTCCCTCATGAGTCATACTTCTTACCTCACCTTTTTAGGAGATGACTTGCATCTTGTTGTAGGTCTAGCAGCAAAAATGAGTGGTGGGTGTGGCTTATGGGGATATTAAAAAATGTCTTGGAAGACATCTGCCTCAGGAGATACTTTAGGCAAAGATTCTTCATAGATTAATTTCATCAGATAGGATCGGAAGAGTTGACTCTACTGGCAGAGGTGATTCAATGCAATTTAGAGGCTCAGTGTCACTAGATTCATTAGTATTTGCCATATGTGTTCCCATTACAATTTTCAGAATCCTATTTTTGCCCAGTCAAGGCCGTAACTTTAACTCAGACACTTTTTGAGATTGGGAATTCAGTTGACGTTGTAATTCAGCCACTCTTAACATAAAACTCTGAGTTTATTTTTCAGCAATCTCAGTTTTGTTGCTGTAGGAGATTATGGCACATCAAGTCACATATAGCAAATTTTAGGTCATTTATGCTACATTTGAGCTGGCACTTTCAAGCCCTAAGCTTATTGTTTTCTCCCCTTTGTCTATGAAGTAGGAACAGCCATCCAACGTTATTATATTCACCAGTTGGACAAAACATTTCTGAGATATAAAATATATGATCATCCACAAGCCTTGTCTCTTAGAAGTATTTGATTAGGAGTTTCCAGTGGTGTATCTCTACTGCCACATCAAGCTATGGACTAACAGTGCCATCTTTACTCCTGGAAATAGGTAATTCATGACTTTAAGTATAACCAGATTTGATAATCAATTCCAGAAACTCCAAAACCAATTCAGAAGACTCATTCTTAAGATTCTATTCCTCTAGAACCAGTCTTGGTCCAAAAATGTCTTAAGGTTTTCTGTCTCTCTCTACATAGACAGAAAGGTTTAATTCAAGGGATTGACTCATGTAACACAGGACTGTGAAGTCCAAAACACACAGGTCAGAAAGCAGGCTGGAAGGCCCCGCTGGCTCAGGGGAGCAGGCGAGTCCAAAATCTATAGATCAGATGGTAGACTGGAGATTTCTGCAGGTGCATCCTAAGATCCATGTGTCAAGCAGTGGGATGAGTGCAGAGTTCAGAGATCTCCCAAGATATCTATTTATAATTTGAAGGCAGACCATACCCTAAGGAAACTCGCTTTTTAACTGATTGCATTACTGAAAGTCATTACATTATACTGCATTACATTACATTATGCTACACTGCGTAATGTAAATAATGTAAATACAACTGCATTTACATTACATTACAGAATGCCACCTAGTCTAGTATTTGGCCATACCACTGGGAATCAATCATAGCTTAGCCAAGGTGGTATATAAAATTAACCATTACAGTCCTGATAAAGAAAAGAGACACTACCAGGCCCAGGTTACAGAGATTTCCTGGTTGGAGCTGGGTCATGCTGGGCCTGGAGTGGCTCTCATGTCCCCTCTTAAGATGACCTTGCTGTGTTCTCTTCAGGGCCTGGTGAAGTACTTGTCTGCCTGTGGTGCTGTTGTTTGCTTTTGCATCTCTTTTCCCCTCTAAGTGATAAACCCAAGGCCTTATTTCTCTCTGAATTTCGTCGTGTAGCCCATGGGTCCAACAACTGAATACCTAACCTAAACATTTAGACTTCATGGCAAAGGAAAGGTATGTTTGCACTCGTAAAGGTTCAATGTACACCCAACTGGGAAAATCTCAGAGCAGTGGTCTCTCATAGGAGACAAATGTTAGAAAACTAAAAGAACATATCAAGGTAAAATCAAGGCAGGCAAAAAAAGAAGGAAAAAAAAAAAGCCTATGAACAAAGAATCTGGCTACAGAATTACTAAATCTAAAGAATGACAATATGTGGCAAGAAATTTGGAAGAAGCATATGCCTTAGTCATCTGGTACAGCTCTAACAGAAATAACATAAGTTGTTGTTGTCGTTAGTTGCCGTCAAGTCAGTTCCAACTCACAGTGACCCTATGAACAACAGAACAAAGCACTCTCCGGTCTTGCACCATGTCTGCAATCATTTTTATGCTTAAGCCCGTTGTTGCGGCCACTGTTAATCCATCTCCTCGAGGATCTTCCTCTTTTTCACTGACCCTTCACTCTACCAAGCATGATGTCCTTCAGGGACTGATCCTTCCCGACAACATGTCCAAAGTATGTAAGATGCAGTCTTGCCATCTTTGCTTCCAGGGAGCACTCTGGTTGTACTTCTTCCAGAACAGATCTGTTTGTTCTTTTGGTTTTTCATAGTATGTTCAACATTCTTCCCCAACACCACATTTCAAAGGCATCAATTCTTCCTCTGTCTTCTTTGTTCACGGTCCAGCTTTTGCATGCATATGATATAAGTGAAAATACCATGGTTTGGGTCATGCGCATTTGAATACTTTGAAGATGTCCTTTACAGAAGATTTTTCTAATGCATTGTGTCTTTTGATTTCTTGACTGCTGCTTGCAAGTGTGTTAATTGTGGACTCAAGTAAGATGAACTCCTTGACAACCTCAATCCTTTCTCCATTTATGACAATTTTGCTTACCAGTCCAGTTGTGAGGATTTTTGATTTCCTGATCTTGAAGTGCAATCCATACTGAAGGCTGTGGTCCTTGATCTTCATCAGTAGGTGTCTCAAATCTTCCTTTTTTCCAGCAAGTACGGTGGTGTCATCTGCATAACACAGGTTGTTAATGAGTCATCCTCCAATCCTGATGCCTCGTTCTTCTTGGTATAATCCAGCTTCTTGGATTATTTGCTCAGCATACAGATTAAAAAGATACAGTGAAAGGATAAAACCCTGACGCATGCCTTTCGTGAGTTTAAACCATGCAGTGTCCCCTTGTTCTGTTTGTACAACTGCCTCTTGATCCATATACAGATTCCTTAAGAGCACAATTAGGTATTCTGGAATTCCCATTCTCTGCGACGTTAGCCATTATTTAGTGTGATCCACACAGTCAAATGCTTCTGCATGCTCAATGAAACACAGGTAAACATCTTTCTGGTATTCTTTGCTTTCAGCCAAGATCCCTCTGACATCAGCAATGATATCCCTGGTTCCGCATGCTCTTTTGAACCCAGCTTGAATTTCTGGCAGTTCCTTGTCAATATACTATTGTGGTCATTTTTGAATGATCTTGAGCAGAATTTTTTCTTGTGTGTGATGTCAACGATATTGTTCAGTCATTTCCACATTCTGTTGGGTCACCTTTCTTTGGAATGGGCATAAATATGGATCTCTTCCAGTCAGTTGACCAGGTAGCTGTCCTCCAAATTTCTTGGCATAGAGTGAGCACTTACAGTGCTGCATCTGTTGGTTGAAATATCTCAGTTGATACTCCATCAGTTCCTGGAGCCTTGTTTTTCACCAGTGCCTTCAATGCAGCTTCACCTTCTTCCTTCAGTACCATTGGTTCCTGATCATATGCTCCCTCTTCAAATGGCTGAAAATCAACCAGTTCTTTCTGGTATAATAACTCTGTGTATTCTTTCCATCTTGTTTTGATGCTCTCTGAGTCATTTAAAAAGAGAAATTTTATTTTGTCATAGTCCAGTAGGCCTGAAGTCCAAACTCAGGGTGTCAGCTCCAAGGGAAAGCTTACTCTGCTGGTTCTGGAAGAAGGTCTTTATCATCCATCTTTTCCTCAACTGGCAGCTTCTGATGCACAGAGACTGTGGGTCTTTTCCTAAGGACACAGTTCACAGCACTGCTTCTTGGTGGTATGAGGTTCCCTAAATCCCTTCACTGGCTTCTTTCCTTTATCTGTCAAGAGATTGCCTGAAGGCATGATGCAGTCCTACACATTGAGTCCTGCCCCACCAACACAACTGCCTCATAAATACTATAGAGGCAGGCTTTACAACATGGAGGAACTTCATACAGTACTAGGAATCATGGCCTAGCCAAACTGCTATACACACTGCTACACATATTTTGGGGGGAACACAATTCAACCCATGACATGATGTTAAATAGTGATACTTAAAAACTGAAGGTGTATGTTTTAAAAGAAAACAATAATGTGAAAACAGATACTACAGTTTCCATAAAATCCAAGAGTTTTGTGTGCACTTTTGGAAGAGTGTGTTAATGTAGGACAGTAAAAGTATCCTCTAGGTGAGGGTGTGAGTTCACAAGTGTTATTTTTTTAATGGAGGCAATATTATTTAATTTTGAGCCAGCCTCTTTTATTCAGGAATGTTCTACCAGGCCCAAGGCTTCTAATTAGACACTGTCAGCAAGAGTTGTGTGGCCTGTGGCGGACCATCCTTCCAGTAGTTTCCTCCCCTTTCCTGAGTCCTAGCCAAGTGTTGGAGCAGACCGGAAATCTGATCTGCCCCTCTCCCTTTTTTGCCCTCTTTTCTGAGTGGGTTTCTCAAGTGGACAGAGAGTAGGCTACCCACTCTGTAGCAAAAAGTTGTTCTCACAGAGCAAGAAGATAGATATTTCTTCAACCACAAGTCAAAAGATACAGACTTCAAAACGATCACTGGAGATGCATAGGAAAAGTGACATCATGCTTTGGTGGGACATCTACCTAGGTGGTGGCATTAACTGGTAATGGATCAAGATAGCAGTTTGGGCAGAGAGTGGAAAAGTAAAACTATTATATGCACTTTTGCAAAGGTGGTAAACACTGCTTTTCTTTCATTGTGGTCTTTGGTTTATGTTACTTCAAAAGTGGCCAATGGCTGGCATGATGGGTGAGAGAAAACAAGTAGATCCAGCTGCACTTTTATAGGGCCTATAGGGTTGCTTGACCCCCAGTTATTTAAGGACTGTCTTTAGAATGTGGAGTTCTTGACACTCCTTGTGTTAACAGAAGCTTTTTAGGCGGTTTGAGTCACCTGCTGCTATTATACCACAAGCCAGTGGCTTTAAAGAGAGAAATTTATTTTGTCACAGTCTAGTGGGCTACAAGTCCAAATTCAGAGCCTTGATTCCAGGGAAAGACTTTCTCTGTTGGCTCTGGAGGGAAGTCCATCTTCCTCTGGATTGGGAGCTTCTGAGGCACAGGGACATTTCCAAAGGACATGCTGCTTGGTGGTGGTATGAAGTCCCCTACGCTAGGCTTGCTCTCCTTTCCATTATATTCCAAGAGATTGCTTCAAGCAACAATGCAATCTTACACACTGAGTCTTGCCTCACCAACACAACCAACACACATTCTCTTCATTAACATCATAGAGGCAGGATTTACAAAATACAGAAAAATCACACAATACTGGAAATCATCATCTAGCCAAATTGTTACATACATTTTTGAGGGGGACACAGTTCAATCTGTAACATAGGGTAAAAGGAAAAATGGTTTTCCTATTCCTGTTGGTGATAATGAGTTTTATGTGTCAGCTTGGCTAAGACAGTTATTTAGTCAAACTCGAATCCTGGGGTTGCTGGCACTGTATTTTTAGATATGGCTAACATCTATAATTAGCTGACTTTAAGTAAAGGCCATCACCTGCAATAATGTGAGTGGGCCTCATGTAGTCAAAGGTCTTAAGGGCAAGACCTGACGTTTCTGAGAGAAGAAGAAATTCCGCCAGCCGATGCTACAATCACAAACTTGGTAGAGCAGTGGTAGTGGTTAAGTGCTACACTGGTCTGCAGTTCAGATCCACCAGGCACTCCATGGAAACTCTATGGGGCAGTTCTACCCTGTACTACAAGGCACTATGAGTTGGAATTGACCTGATAGCAATGGTCTTTTTTTTTTATTTTTTTTTTTTGGTTTTGGTTTTGGTACTCTACAATCAGGTGTGCCAATTCTCTCACTACATATACATGTATATACACATGCATGTATATACCCACAACCATACCCATATACATATATGGGGGGTGTATATGTCCTGGGGTGGCACAGTTAAGCACTTGACTACCATCCAAAAGATTGATGGTTCAAACCTATCTAAATACACTTTGGAAGAAAGGTCTGGTGATCTGCTGCTGAAAGCATGGAGATCATCATGAACTCATACTGATCAGCCATAGATTATAATCAGCTTGACAGCAATGGTTCTGTTATGTGTGTGTGTTTTGTTCTCCAGAGAACCCGAAGTAATACATTGCACTTTAAATGAAAGTGTACAATCCAAATCAATTTGCCATATAAAACCCTGCACACATACCACTATGCAATTCTCAGTTTCCCCTCTATCTCCATCACCCTGTGATAGCAGACTCCTCTCTTTGCACTATATTTCCTGCATCCATTCAACCAACTCTTGTCCACCTCTGCCCTCTCATCTTGCCTCTGCACAAAAGCTGCACAGACAGCCTCATATTTATATTTAAGCCAAGAAGCACATTCTTTGCCAGCATCACTCTACATGTATAGTCCAATCTTTTTGTGAAGAGTTGGCTTCAGTAGCTGTTTCAGCTCTAGGCTAACAGAGAGTGGAGGGGCCATGTCCTCAGAAATCCTTCCATTCTGACAGAGTATCAAGGGTCATCTTTCAATAGAATTCTAGTTCTGCACTCCCATTTTTTTCTTGCTACATCAGGGAATTTATGCTGTGTTCTCTGTCAAGGCAGTCGTTGGTGGTAGCTGGGCACCAACTAGTTCTTCTAGTCTCATGCTGATGTAGTCTCTGGATGGTATGACATACTCTGCCTGCTGGGCTCAGATTTTCCTCATGTCGTTGATGTCCTTCCTTCTTCTCTTCTCCAGATGGATTGGGACCAATTGATGCTACTTAGATGGCCTCTTGCTAGCTTTTATGATCCTGACTCACCAAACTGGTATGAAGAATATTTCCTTTTAAAAAACATAGTCATGCCATTTAGCCTAGAAATCCCCTGAAACTGTGGTCTCCAGACCCTTGTCCTTGCTACTCTGTCCTTCAAAATGTTGGGTTGTATTTAGGAAACTTTTAGCTTTTGGTGTAGTCCAGTTGTACTACACTCCCTTCTGCTGTGTGCTGTCATTCCCCTCCCCTAAGATAGGTCCCTGTGTATGATCTAATCTATGAATACCACTCTTCCTTCCTCCCCCAACCTTTCTCACCATCAAAGATTATTTTCTTCTGTGCTTCAGCCTTTTCTTAAGTCCTTATAATAGTGGTCTTATACAATACTTGTCTTTTTGCAACAGATTGATTTCACTCAGCATGTCTTCCAGATGACTTCACATTATGACATGTTTTCTAAGATCATCATTCCTGATCATTGCACAGTATTCCATTGTATGAATGTACCATAGCTTGTTTATCCACTCATCTGTTGATGGGCACATAGGTGGACTGCATGTTTTTGCTATTGTTGACAGTACTGCAATAAACATTGGTGTGCATGTGCCTGTTCATGTGACAGCTCTTATTTCTCTAGGCTGTATTCCAGGCAGTAGTATTGCTGGATCATACAGTATTTCTGTTGCAGGAAAAAGATAAGTTCGGCCCACAGAGCAGAAAATACCTCGAACACCACTCTATCTAAGAGGAAGGGGCTTTATTGCAAGCAGTGCTGCAGTGAGACTCAAGTCTGAAAAATAACCACACACCCTGTTGTGTTATCAAACATATCTATTTATATGTTTTCTCAAAGAAAAAGAGGAATTTTCATACATCCTCCCAATTGGCCACTACAGGTTTACAGATTTTCATATTGCAATTTCATTGGCACAGCATGCTTAAAGAGGCACTAGATAAGCAATTGACATTAGGTTACATGGGAAGAAGCCACCCTCTTCCCAGAAGCTAGGCCCATCTCAAGAAATCCTGTGAAGGGAGGGGGTAGCATCCTTGGGCTGACCCAGAGAGATGATAGGCTGACTCAGAGTGAAGCCTCTGGGCTTCTGTGAATCTTAAAGTGAAATCTTCTTAAAAGTTTTCTCCTCTCTCATTTCTATTACTAGCTTTTTAAGAAAGCACTAAGAAGAATTCCAAAATGGTTGTGCCGTTTTAAATTTACAGTCCCACCAGCACTGGAGCAGAGTTCTAGTCTCTCCACAACCTGTCCAACATTTATTATTTTGTTTTTTTAAATTAATGCCAACTTTGTTGGGTGTCTTGATAGTGTCTCATTGTAATTTCGATGTAGATTTCTCTCACGGCTGATGATTGTGAGTATTTTCTCATATATCTGTTGGCTGCCTGGCTGTCTTCTTTGGTGAAGTGCCAATGCTTGTTTATATCCTTTGACCATTTTTTAATTGGGTTATTTGTCTTTTTCTTGTTGAGGTTTTACAGTACTTTGTAGTTTATGAAGATTAGATGCTTATTGGATTCATGGTAGCCAACAATTCTTTCCCACTCTGTAGGGCATCTTTACTCTTTTGGTAAAATGTTGGAATTAGAGTGTTTGATTTTGGTGAGTTATCAGTTATCTATTTTATCTTCTAGTGTCTGTGGATTGTTAACAATATTTTGCAGCATGATGATGCCATATATTAGGGTTCCCAGCATTGTCTGTGTTTTTTTTTCCCCCACAATCTTTATTGTTTCAGATTTTATATTTAGGTCCTTGATTCATTTTGAATTAGTTTTTGTACATGGTGTGAAATACGGACCTTGTTTCATTTTTTTGCTGATGGATATCCAGTTTAGCCAACAGCACTTGTTAAAGCTTCTGTCTTTTCCACAATTTACAGACTTCGGACCTTTGTCAAATATCAGCTGCTCTTGCATGGAGCAGCTGATTCTGGATTCTGTTCCATTGATCTATGTATATGTTTTTGTATCCATACCCAGCTGTTTTGACAACCATGCCATTGTAATAGCTTCTAAAGTCAGGTAATGTGATGCTTCCCACTTTGTTCTTCTTTAGTAATGCTTTATTTATCCAGGACTTCTTCCCTTTCGTATGATGTTGGTGATTTGTTTCTCCATCTCATTAAAGAATGACATTGGAATTTGGATTGGGAATGCATTGTGTATCTATAGATTGCTTTGGGAAGAATAGACATTCTCACGGTTTCAAATCTTGCTATCCCCGAACAAGGTAGGTTTCACCACTTTGTAGATCTCTTTTGGTTTCTTCCAGTAGACTCTTGTAATTTTCTTTTATAGATCTTTTTCATCTCTGTTTGAATTTATTCCTAGGTATTTTATCTTCTGGGGGGCTATTGGAGATGGTATTGATTTGATGATTTCCTCTTTGATGGTCCCTTTGTTGGTGTAAAGTAATCCAGCTGGTTTATGTATGTTTATTTTGTATCCTGATACTTGGTGAACTATTAGTTCTGGTAGTTTTTTTTTTTTTTTTTGATTGCTTAGGGTTTTCTGCAAATAGAGATACTTTTTTCCTTCCTTACCAATTTGGATGCCCTGTATTTCTTTATCTTTCTTGAGTGCTCTGGCTAGAACCTCCAGGATGACAATGGGCATCCTTGTCTGTTCTCAAGGGCAATGCTGTCAGACTTTCTCCATTTAGGAGGATATTGGCTGTTTGCTTTGCAAGATTCCTCTTACTATGTTGAGGAATTTGCCTTGTGTTTTAGTCAGCTAGTGCTGCTGTAACAGAAACACCATGGAATGGATGGTTTTAACAAAGAAAAGTTTATTCTTACACAGTCCAGAAGGCTACAAGTCCAAATTCAGGATGTCTGCTCCAGGGGAAGGCTTTCCCCCTTGTTGACTATGGAGGAAAGTCCAGTATTGCATCAGTCTTTGTCCAGAGAAAGAAGGCATTAACAGGCAACAGGCAAGTCAGCAGAACTCATTATATTAGCCCTCAAAGCTTTGAAAATACTCCTCCATTTTCTGAGGCATTCTACACAGTGGCCCTGACCTCCAGACTCTAGGTATTGGCCACACTCTCTGGATTCAGAGTGGAGACCCCCAGCCCTGTACTACAACTCTGCCTCAAAGCCCACTTGGACACAGACTCTGTACCATCTGCTTTAGGTGCACCCTAAGCCCAACTGAGTGGCAATTCCACCCTTACAAACACAGGATGTCATGCTTTCACTTTTTCAGATGCCTGAGGTCATGGCCATACGTTTTGAGACTGAGGCAGCTCAGTTTCTCACACTGTTTGTCTCTTCAGTTTCTGCTTCCCATGGCTGCATGGCACAGACCTCAGGCCCACATTTCACCTGACAGGTCAAGTGTTCCAAAGCTCTGTAGCTGTGCTGATTCAAGTGCCTGGAGGCACCCCACTGTTGCTGGAAAGCGTCCTGCACAAAGGCACTCAGCTCTCTCACTCTGTGGGTCAGCAAGGCTAGCTCCACCGATTTAAGTGCCTGGAGGCACCCCATTCCCTGAGGACAACTCTGTGCACAGGAACTTAGCTCTCTTGCTCGATGGGTTGGCTCCAGCACTGCCTCTGGTTCTGTTGCTGCTGCTGTTGTCACCAGTCCTCTGTTGTTTTTCACCATCTGCGCCTTCGTCATTCCTTCTGAATCTTCTATCCATTCACAGTTTCAAAATGGCTCCCACATTTTAGGCATTTGCTAGAGCAGCACCCCACTCCTGGTACCAAATTCTGTTTCAGTCAGCTAGGGCTGCTCTAACAGAAATACCACAGAGCGGATGGCTTTAACAAGGGAAGGTTTATTCTTACACAGTCAGGATGGCTACAAGTCCAAATTCAGGATGTCCATTCCAGGGGAAGGCTTTCTCCCTTGTCGGCTCTAGAGAAAAGTCTGGTATTGCGTCAGTCTTTGTTCAGGGGGAATCTTAGTGCAGGAACCTCAGGTCTAAAGGATGTAATCTTCTCCCGGTCCTGCTTTCTTGATGGTGTGAGGTTCCCAATTCTCTGCTTGCTTCTCTTTCCTTTTATCTCTTGCAGGCTGAAAGGATTAAGGGTAGGGCAAGCCATACTCCAGGGAAATTCCCTTTACAGTGGAGCAGGGAGGTGATCTTCTGAAAGGATTTATAGTCCCACTGTTTTAGTCAGCTAGGGCTGCTCTAATAGAAATAGCACAGAGTGGATGGCTTTAACAAAGGAAGGTTTATTCTTACAGTCAGGTAGGCTACAAGTCCAAATTCAGGATGTCCGCTCCAGGGGAAAGCTTTCCACTCGTCAGCTCTGGAGGAAAGTCCGGTATTGCAATAGTGTTTGTCCAGGGAGCATCTTGGAGTGTCTTGGTGCAGGAACCTCAGGTCTGTAGGATGCGCACTTCTCCCGGTGCTGCTTGCTTGATGGTACAAAGTTCCCAATTCTCAGCCTGCTTCTCTTTCCTTTTGTCTCTTGCAGGATGAAAGGATTAAGGGTGGGGCAAGCCATGCTCCAGGGAAACTCCCTTTACAGTGGAGCAGAGAGGTGATCCTATGAAGGGATTTACAGGCCCACCCTAATCCTTTAACATAAAGCACAGGAAAACCACAAAATGGAGGACAATCACAAGATACTGGGAATCATAACCCAGCCACATGGCTACACATATTTTTGAGGGGACACAATTCAGTGCATGACACCCACCCTGATCCTTTAATATGCAGCATAGGAAAATCACAAAATGGAGAACAGTCACAAAATATTGGGAATCATGGGCCAGCCAATGGCTACACATATTTTTGGGGGGACACAATTTGGTTGATGACACCTTCTAGTCATATTTTGATGAGAGTTTTTAACAGAAATGGGTATTGAACTTTGTCAAATGCATTTTCTGCATCAAGTGGTCCTTTTCTTTTGTTTTATTTATGTGGTTGATTGCAATGATTGTTTTTCAAATGTTGAACTGTCCCTGCATCCCTAGTATAAATCCACGTGGTCATAGTGAATAATTTTTTCATATGAGATCCAGTAATTAAGTCTGCAAACTTAGTTGTTCTAAGTGCTACATACCTCATTGCTGAATATCACTGTGGTCACCTTTGAAGTACTCCACTTGAGAAGCTGTGCACCAATGCCAGAGCCTAGCCCACCCTTCAAGTAATTTTGGAACTCTTATTACTGGAATACCCATTGGACACAGTGGCACAGTTGCAACTTCATGAATTTAATTGTATAGTTGTCTGTGAGGATGTTTTAAGCCAGTAAACAACTGTACAGGAACACCCTCCCTACACTCCTGATCTGGTCCTCAGTGACTTTTTTCTTTACCCGAAGATAAAGGAAATATTGAATGGAGAACATTTTGATGACATTCAAGATATCAGTGCAACAGCAGCTCTGATGGCTATTCTAGAAAAAGAATCCCACAAATACTTTGAAGGATGGACTAGGCACTGGTGTTGGTTCATAGCTCCCCAAGGGGAGTACTTTGAAGGTGACACATAGTAATATTCAACATTGAGGTATGTAGCACTTTTTCTAGGACAAGTTTGTGAACTTAATTGTCAATCCTTTTATGTTGTTGAATTCTATTGGCTAGAGATTTGTTGAGGATTTTTGCATCTAAGTTAATGAGACATACTGGCCTGTGTTTTAGTCAGCTAGGACTGCTCTAACAGAAATACCACAGAGTGGATGGCTTAAATAAAGGAAAGTTTATTCTTACATAGTCTGGTAGGCTGGGAGTCCATATTCAGTTTGTCTGCTCCAGGGGAAGGCTTTCGCCTTGTCACCTCTGGAGGAAAGTCCGGTATTGCATCAGTCTTTGTCCAGGGAGCATCGTGGCGCAGGAACCTAAGGTCTGAAGGACATGCTCTTCTCCCAGTGCTGCTTTCTTGATGGTATGAAGTTCTCCATTCTCTGCCTGCTTCTCTTTCCTTTTATCTTTTGCAGGATGAAAGGATTAAAGGCGGAGCAAGCCATGCTCCAGGGAAACTCCCTTTACAGTGGAGCTGGCAGGTGATCTTATAAAGGGATTTACAGTCCCACCCTAATCCTTTAACATACGGCATAGGAAAACCACAAAATGGAGGACAGTCACAAGATAGTCAGAATCATGACCCAGTCACATGGCTACACATATTTTTGGGGGGACACAATTCAATCCATGACAGTCTGTAATTTTCTTTCTTCCTTTTTTTAATGCTCTGTTTACTTGGTTTTAGTATCAAGGTTATGCTAGCTTCATACAATAAACTTGGGAGTTTCCATCCATTTTTATGCTCTAGAATGCCTTTAATAATAGTGACTTTCACTCTTTTTTTAAAGTTTAGGAGAATTCTGTAGTGAAGCTATCAGGATCAGGGCTTTTTTTAGTTGGGTGTTTTTAATTTACCTTTTCAATCTCTTCTTTTGTGATGGGTATTTAGTTATTCCACTTCTGTTTGTGCTAGTTTTGGTAGGTGATGTGTTTGTGTAAATTTTTCCATTTCCTCTAGGTTTTTGAATTCATTATGGTACAATTTTTCATAATATTCTGTTATGATTCTTTTAATTTCATTTCGGTCTGTTGTGACCTTGCTCGCCTTATTTTTAATTCAAGTTATTTGCTTCCTCACTTGTTTTTCTTTTGTTGCTTTGGACAATAGTGTATCCATTTTGTTGATCTTTTGGAAAAAACAGCTTTTGGTCTTGTTAACCCATTCAATCATTTTCCTAATTATTTAGTTCAGCTCTAATTTTTATTATTTGCTTTCTTATGGTCTGTTTTAGTCATCTGGTACTGCTCTAACAGAAATAACATGAGTGGATGGCTTTAACAAAGGAAAGTTTGTTCTTACACAGTCCAGTAGGCTACAAGTCCAAATCCAGGATGTCTGCTCAGGTAAGGCTTTCCCTCCTTGTTGGCTCTGGAGGAAGGTCCTTGTATTGCATCAGTCTTTGGTTGGGGAGAATCTTGGCACAGGAATCTCAGGTCTGAAAGACAATCTCTTCTTCCAGTGCTGCTTTCTTGATGGTGTGACGTTCCCAATTCTCTGCTTGTTTCCTTTTCCTTTTATCTCTTGTAAGATGAAAGGATAAAGGGTGATATAAGCGATACTCCAGAGAATCTCCCTTTACAGTGGAGCAGGGAGGTGATCTAATGAAGGGATTTACAGCCCCACCCTAAACCTTTAACATATGGCATAGGAAAATCACAAAGTGGAGGACAATAATAAAATATTGTGAATCATGACCCAGCCACATGGCTACACACATTTTTGGGGGGCACATAGTTCAATCCATGACGTGGTCTCTGGGGGTTTCTTTTGCTGCTCTCTTTCCACTTGCTTGAGTTGTAGAGTTAATTCTTTGATTGGAACCCTTTCTTCTTTTTGGATGTGTGCATGTATTGAGGTAAATTGATCTCTGAGTGCTGCTTTTGCTGTGTCCCGTAGATTCTGAATTTCATTATTCCATCCTTGATTTCTTCTCTAACCCAGCCATTTTGAGCATGGTGTTGCTGTTCAGTTTCTGTGTCTTTGATTTTTTTGTCTTCTTTTTCCCTTCTTTTTTATGTTACTGACTTTTTATGACTTTATGGTCTGAAAAAGATGCTTTGTAATATTTCAATACTTTGAATTTTCTTAAGGATTGCTTTGTGGCCTAATATATGGTCAATTATGGAGAATGCCCCATTTGCATCAGAAAAGAAAGTATACTTGTCTGCTGTTGGGTGAAGTGTTCTGTATGTCTCTGAGGTCAACTTGGTTGATTGTGGTGTTTAGCTCTTCTATGTCTTTACTCAGCTTTTTTCTAGATGTTCTGTCCTTCACTGAGAGATATATTAAAGTCTCATACTATTATTGTGAAGCGATTTCTTTTTTTTTTATTTGACATGACTGAGTGAAAATGTACATTCACGTATAAATTTACATGCCCACCTATATGCAGCTTCCACTGCTCTCCCTGTCCGGTGACTGCACACTATTCCTCGCTGCTCCATACATGTGTCAGCCTCCCAACAGCCTCCTTTCCCCTCCTCTCCATCCACTCCCCTTCCTCCAGCCAGAGGTCAGCAAGATGATATCCTATAGATGTATAGGACCATAAAGTGCTTCCAATATATGGTCACTCTGCATTGCCAAGTCCAATCCATTCCTGTCCAAAGAGTGGACCTTTGTTATAATTTATGGGTAGGGGCAGCATCAGGGCCGGGGGCCATGCTCTCAGAGGAACCCCAAAACTGCTGGACCATCAATTGAGGTCTTTTAGTGGAGATCTCATGATGCACCTCTTTTTATTCTTGTGTTGCCAGTGAGACTCCTCTCTGTGAGCTCCATCGTGGCTATCACTGGTGGTGGCTGGGTACCATCCGGTACTTCCGGTCCCAAGTTGATGTAGGCACCCACTCTTGTGGGTCTCTCTGTCTTCTCGGTTGTCTTTACCACATGTCATTTTGGTCCTCGGTGAGCATCCGTTCCTGCTGAGTTGAGACCATTTGCTGTGTCCTCCGATGGCAGCTTGGCAGCTTTTAAGACCCCAGATGCCACTCACCAGTGTGGGGTGCAGAGAGCTCTCTTAGCAAAATGCTAGTTGTGCCAATTGGCCTGGAATTCGCCTAAGAGCATGGTCCCCCGCCCCCCGCCCCAGCTACTCAATCCTTGCAGTATTGAGTTAAGATGGAAGGAGTACTCAGTTTATGCTGAAGTCCACTTAATGTTGTTCTTGTTTCTATTGTGTGCTATCACCACTTTCTCCCAACTAGATTTCTAGTAACTATCTAAACTAAACCCTCCCCCCCCACCCTCCCTCCCTCCCTTGCAGCTGTCAGAGTCTTTTCTTCTATACACAAGTCTGTTTTTGAGATCTTATCGTAGAGGTCTCATACAGTATTTGTCCTTTTGTCGCTGACTACTTTCACTCAACATAATGTCTTCCAGTTGAAACCAGGTTAGGAGATGTTTCCTGGAATCATCGTTATTCTTTATCATTGCATAGTGCTCCATTGAATATATGTACCATAGTTTACCTATCCATTCTTCTATTGTTGGGCATCTGGGTTGATTCCATCTTTTTGCTATCGTGGACTGTGCTGAGGTAAGCATTCTGGTGCATGTGTCCGTTGGTGTGAAAGGCCTTGATTCTGTAGGATATATTCCAAGTAGTGGAATTACTGGGTCAAATGGTATATCGATATCCAATTTTTTAAGGAAGCGCCAGATTGCCTTCCAAAGAGGCTGGACCATTTGGCAACCCCACCAACAGTGTAGGAGGGTTTCGCTTTCTCCACAGCCTCTCCAGCATTTGTTGTTTTTTGTTTTCTGGATCATGGCCAATCTTGTTGGGGTGAGATGGTATCTCATTGTTGTCTTGATTTGAATTTCTTTAATAACTAAAGATCGTGAACATGTCCGCATGTGTTTTTTGGCTGCCTGGATCTCCTCTTCAGTGAAGTGTCTGTCCATCTCCTTTACTCGCCGTTTATCTTCTTCTTATTGATATTTTGTAGTATCTCATAGATGACGGATATCAGGTGTCGATCTGACATAGAGTTACCAAATATTTTTTCCCATTCTGTCGGTGTTCTTTTAATTCTATTAATAAAGTCTTTGGATGAGCAAAAGTGTTTCATTCTCAATAGTTCCCATTTGTCTAT
This sequence comes from Heterohyrax brucei, assembly GCA_028571685.1. Taxonomy (NCBI): domain Eukaryota; kingdom Metazoa; phylum Chordata; class Mammalia; order Hyracoidea; family Procaviidae; genus Heterohyrax; species Heterohyrax brucei. The sequence goes on from CM053150.1 coordinate 137,726,378, forward strand.
TTTCTCTTCTGTTGATTGAGGTTTCTTTGACAGATTTTGGAGTCTGTCCTCATTGTGTATTAAAACTTCCATTGTTGTTCCTACCTTTTCTTGGATGAGCTTTATCATTTTAGGTTTGATATGTAGGCCTTTTATCCGGTTGGAGTTGGTTTTTGTATAAGGTGTAAGATATGGATCTTGATTCAGTTTATTGCAGATGGATAACCAATTTTGCCAGTACCATTTGTTGAAGAGACTGTTTTGACCCCAGTTTAATGTCTTAGGGCCTTTGTCGAATATCAACTGTTCATAGGCAGATGGTGTCATCTCTGGGCTCTCAATTCTGTTCCATTGATCGATCTGTCTGTTCTTGTACCAGTACCAGGCTGTTTTGACCACTGTGGCAGTGTAGTATGTTCTAAGGTCGGGTAATGAGAGGCCTCCCAGTGTGTTCTTCTTCTTTAGTAGTACCTTACTTATCCGGGGCTTCTTCCCTTTCCAAACAAAATTGGTGATTTATTTCTCCATCTCATTTGAAGCTATCTATTTCTACTTTCAATGCGTGTAATGTTTGTTGTATGTATTTTGGAGCCCTGTCATTGGGTGTTTGGATATTTAATATGGTTGTTTCTCAACCCATTTTAATATGGGTTGATCATGATATATGCCGTCTTTACCCATTGCTACTCCTCTGTTTTTGAATGTTGTCAGCTTGCTATGTCTTTTTTTCCATCCTTTGAATTTTAGTTTGTTTGTGCCTTTGAGTCTTTAAGATGTGTTTCTTGTAGGCAGTATGTAGGTGGGTCGTATTTTTCTCCCCCAGTCTACCACTCTGTCTCTTTATTTGTTGTATTTACTCTATTTACATTTAGCTTGTTTATTGACTAGTATGAGCTTAGTACTGTCATTTTGATGTCCTTTTGTATGTGTTGTAGACAATCACTTGTTCCACTTAATTTTCTCTCTTGAGACTTTTTTGTTTGCACGTATATATATTTTTTCAACTTTTTCAAGGTTGGTGGTTTTGTATTTGCTGGGACTCATGTTTTTCGTGATTTTTATTTTGATGTATAGGATCGATAGTTTCCTTTGTGGTTACCTTAATATTTACCCCTGTTTTTCTAAATTTAACCTAGTCTTTAATTTCTTTATAGTGCCTTGACTTCTTATAAAAGATTGATGACTATGTTTTATTTTGGTTGCTCAGTTTTGTTACACTATTTACATAATGATGTCTCTATTTCCTGATTTTTATTGTTTTGCCTATGATTTATTTTTTTTGATTCCCTTATTTTGTTTGATATTCAGTTGCTGTGTTCCATGTTCTGCTCAGGATTATTACCTGGTGTTACTGGTTTTCTAACTGGAGGACTCCCTTTAATATTTCTTGTAATTTTCTGTTAATCTGGAAATGTCCTACTTTCACCATCATATTTGAGAGACAGCTTTGCTGGATATATAATTATTCACTGGCAATTATGTTCCTTCAAGGTTTTGTATATGTCATCCCATTGCCTCCCTGCTTGTGTCATTTCTACTGAGTAATCCAAGCTTAGCTTTATTGATTCTCCTTTGCATATTTTTTTTGTTTGATTATTCCCAGCTGCTTTTAAAGTTCACCTTATCTTTAGGTTTGTCAAGTTTGCTTATAATATGCCCTGGTGTCTTTCTTTTGGGATCTACCTTGTGTGGAGTTTGATGAGTATCTTTGATAGGTATCTTCTCATATTTCATGGTATCAGGGAACTTTTCTGTCAGCAAATCTTCAACAATTCTTTCTGTATTTTCTGGTATCTCCTTGTTCTTGTACTTCAACCACTTGTAGGTTATTCATCTTATCCCAGCCAGCCAAGTGCCATCAAGTCGGATCTGACTCATGGCAACCCTATAGTCCAACATAATTCTTAGTGTTTCTTGATATTTTTTAAATTGCTTTAAAAAGATGTGGTTTTGACTCAAGTATGCTGATATCATGTGCTTTATCGTCAGTCTTAACAGTTCAGCCTTCCATTGCCTGAGTTCTGCTCCTTTTACTTTCTACTGAGTTGTCTAATTTTGTAATTTTATTATTGACTTTCTGAATTTGTAATTGCCACTCAGTGCTTTGTTCTAGCTTGCTCAATCTGTCATTATGCCACATTTTGCATCATCTTCTTAGTCATATATTAAGCAGTCGTAGATGTTAATGTTTTATATTCTACCTCTGATAATTCTAGGAAGTTCTCTTCCTCTGGAAAATTTGATTCTTTGTCTTTAAAGCTTTCTGAAGAGATCATGGTTCACCCCTGTACGTGCTTTTATATGGAGTGCTATTTATAAGCCATCAGTAAATTGTGTTTATTTGTTTTATGTTTGCCTGTTGTGTTCTGGAAACCCCGATGGCATAGTGGTTGAGTGTTATGTGTGCTAACCAAAAGGTTGGCTGTTCAAATCCACCAGGTGCTCTTTGGAAACTCTATGGGGCAGTTCTACTCTGTCCTATAGGCTCACTGTGAGTCAGAATCAACTCAGTGGCAATGGGTTTGGTTTTAGTTTCATTTTCGTTGTGGTCTAGCATCTTGTTTTGAAATGCACAGTTTACTTTTCATATATGGATTCAGTTCAGGTTTCCAGGTTGTCAGTTACCTGGTGTGTGGTGTAAGCTCTTGCCTACTGTCCTAGATGGTCAGGGGTTATTGGTTTAGGCACTGGTTTATGACTATAGCTGCTGAGAAGTTCAGGGGACTGACAATTATCTCTGAGTGTACGTCAGGATGCTGTATACCCTTATGTCTGAATCTAGGTGAAGGAACAATTTCTGCCCTTATTTTCTGGCCTAGGAGAGTCAGTAGAATTTTTCCCCCTTCCTCAACTTTTTAAATTTGTTCCCTCTCTGAATCTTGGAGAATGGCTCAGGGCAGGCTTAAAGAGTCCTACTTCCAGTTCAGTTAATAGTGTCAGACTCCAGAGCCAGGTGCACTGCAGTGGAAGGAGGGGCAGAATGGCTCAGGGCAGGCTTGAGAATTCCTACTTCTGGCTCATTTAACGGCGTCAGAATCTATTACTGGGCACAGTGCAGAGTAAGGAGGCAGAGCACCAGGAGAAGGGAGACAGACCCACATCATAGAAAAAATTTAGATCTGCACAGCAGGTAACATGTGAAGACTTAGCTTTCAGTGATCTGGTGCTGTCTCTTACTGGTTCCAGAGATATGAGTGGATTATCCAGACAGCTTCTTCTGCTGAGGAGGGTGCCCACCGAGCTCCACATTTGGCCCACCACACAGTGACTGTGGCCATTTCCCGGCAGGTCAATTCTGTTGAAGCCTATGGACTTCTGGCACTATTGTCTCTTCCCTGTTACTCAGTCCAATTTCTCAACTTCCCTTTGATATTCAGGACTTATAGGATGTCATATGTACTGGATTCATTTGTTCTTTTGGGCCTTTTTTTTTCTTTTACATGGATCAGAGGAAGCATCCATCTACTCCTCATCTTGGCCCTGCCTCTTCCAACTAATATACTATTATATGTAGAGACCAGTCTGTCCGTGTGTGAGAGGCATGGTTAATGCTGGAAATGCAGAGAAACTTGATCAAGTCAGCATGAATCAGAAAATAGGAAAAGAGAAAACAATGTGGAATAATAAACAGCATACATTTCAGAAAATAAGTTGTGAAGGATGGAACCAAGAATATTACTTATAACAAATTTGAATTGCCCTCAAAGAGTTAGAAAACAAAATTGTGATAATATATGCTCTTCTCCAGAGTTTCAATAAACTTACAAAAAACAAACTGACAGAATGTCAGTATAATGAGGTGACAGTTGTTATGGCACAGGTGATCTCCGTCTTCTACAATAAGATACATACACACATACACAAACTGGATAAAATAGGACAATTAAAAAATATATACCCCATAAAAAAGTCCTCTTGGCTTAAATATATACTTAGGTTGTCTAAGCAGCTCTTGTCCGGAGGCCAGATGAGAAGGTGGAGGGAGACAGGGGCTGGTTGAGTGGTTACAGTAAGTACAGGTTGGACAATAGGAGTGTGTTGTCATAGGGCAGGGATTGCTGCTAGGGTTGCATAGCAGTGTGGGTCCAGGACTTTATGTGGTAATTATAAACTTTCACTTAAAGCACAATAAAATATAAAAAAATAATGTAAAAAAAAAAAACAAAGCATAGCTGAGTTTGTGTGGAAGAAAGAGAAACCTTTGAGGGCCAGAAACAAAGATACTCATAGCCATGGCAGTGATACCTTTAGATTGACCCTCAGGCTTCCTGGATAGAAAGATGGGGTAGAGGTCCTAGGGACTTGGGTTAGCATTCACAAGGACAGAGGCTATCGCCTTGGGACATTCAGAGAACTGCAAAATAGATTCCTTTGCAAAGCCAGGACGCTGGGTGGGTTGTTATTTTAACAAAAGGTAAATTAGAAAAATCCCACCCGCTAGCCCAGGCAGTTTGTCTTTGGCCAGGTTTCTGGGGGAGGAGGTGTATGTGAATGGGGAGCCCTTCCATAAGAGTTGATAGCCCCAGGCCTGTACCATCTATGATTGAGGATTTGGTGTTTATACTGGTGAAGTGATATGAGGAAATCATTAAAAACCTCTCTGTGGACATGGGAAAAATCTGGTATATGGAAATACCTTGACAAAGAGAAAAAGAAACCGTTCATAATACCTCTTCCTCAACACAAGGCCCACAAGATTCCCCAGAATTAACAATCTCACTCAAAAACACACCGAGACAAGATCTACCAGGAAGGAGTGTCAGAAGGTGTAACAAGGAGAATTTATCACCTAGTCGTTAGGAACAAAGATCTAAAGTGCTAAGAAGACACAGGTGTTAAATAAAAAAGGTAAGTAAAACCTTTTTCATTTGAAATCTCACTTAGAAGTTTCAGAATGAACTCAGGATTCATGTTCCTCTTTTTAAAACATGCATATTTCTTAGTTCTATCCATGATAACCTGAGAGAGAAAACCCTGAAAAGCTGCATTCTAATCTGAAATGCCAAAGGTCTCTCGCAGAAACTCAAGGACACTCCCCCACAGAATTTCCTGTGGTAACCCAATTCTTAGGAATGTATAAAAAAGGAAGAAAGAAAGAAAAGAGGAACTTCATTTCCTGCAACTTGAGACTAATGCTTGCTTTTGCTTCTGTAAACTTGCTAATGCCAATAAGAAAGCAGTATGGAAATTCCTTTGTCTGCTTTTTGTATACAACCTATAAAAAGACAGCGACAAAGCTGATTGAGGAGAATGGCCATTTTGGACATCAGTCCACCGCAGCTCCGCTGGCTGGAACAAAATCCCTTCCTCTTATAACCATAGATGTTCGAGTGATTCTTACTCTCCGGGCCTTGTTTTCCTTTGCTTGCAACAAAGCTAGTAGCAATGAGTGCTTCTAATGTCCAGTTTAGTTGCTAAATACCAAGGAGCCTGGCCCTGTAGGAGAATGATTGATTCTGGGCCTAGGGTAGGAAATACACAAGATGAATGTGAAATCTTTGTGTGCCAGCAAATACAGTTTCTTAAACTTAATTCTCCAGCAAGCCTGACTGTGTGTGCCTGATTTTCTACCTGAATTTCTCCCCGTGGCTGAGAGGTTGACTGGTTTCTTCCACCTTCCCCTGCCTGGCCAGTGACTATTCCTCATGCCCAGGAGGCCTTGTCTGTACTTGTGCACAGGACCAACCAGTAGTCCCCATTGATGAGCCAGGCCCCACCTGCTCCTATCACTGACAGCTGCTTCTTTCCGCGCACCTGTGTCCTACCCGGTGCCCGGGGTCAGAGCTCAAGAAAATGCCAGTCGATTAGTCATTTGAGTTAACAAAACTTCCCCTTGTCCGTTGCTATCAAATAGTCAGAAATTCATTTGTTTTTTTGCTTTTTATCCTGACAAGGAAACCCAGTGTCTTCTTAGAGACACTGACAACCTACTTCCTTTTCAAAGCAGAGAAATTCCATGTGTTTGTGTGTATGGTAGAGGGTGGGGAATCTCCCAAAGGGAAATAAGCTTCCTGCGAGAATTTCTGAAATGAAGAAATGGAAGAGATAACAACAGTTAGGACTTTTACTTTCAGAAAGAGCACTGCTCTGGGCTCTGGTTTTTTTGTTTTTGTTTTTCCTAGTATCTTCTTTCGGACTATTATTTAGGGTTGACCCTAAAGCTGTTCCCAAGAGACTGTATTAATTGTGTTTGGAGATGGCTTGGAAATCTGAAAGTTTGTAAATGTAAGTCAGCTGGAGAAATCTCTGCTGTGTCCCGAATCAGCCATTCTGTGGCAACATGGCTACTACAGCAGAGTCTGCTGCTGCTGTGTACGCTCTTAAGAAGATGTGTAGACCTGTAGCAATTGCAGGGTTTACAGTGTTGACTAAATGGAAGACTCACAAATGTGGGATTCTCTTTTTTAAAAAAATTAAACATAGCTGTGATTTGAGAATCAAAAAGTCAGATAGTATCCTGGCGTCAACACCACATGGACAGCTGTGTATCCCCTATCCAAAAACAACTACTAGTAGAGAATCTTCCAGAAAATCTTGCCTAGAGGCTTAGAAGAAATAAAAACAAGATGTCTCTTCACTTCAAGCCCTATAGAGTGAGCCAGTTGGAAGTTAGGATCACAGAATCAGGTCAGACCTGGAGATGATCTCTCGTGGTTTTTGGATTCTTCCCTTTTTCAAAGAGCTACACTTCCATGAGGCTAATAACTCTTTGTTCTTACACCTAGTTAATGGCAGAATGAGGCTGTAAATGATCTCCTTTGGTGTCCTGTTAACTGCCATCAGACAAAACACTGCGGTGTACTGTACCAACTCATAATCAGTTGTGGATCACACCTTCATGGTTCTTCAAATTTAAATTGGTTGACTTTCAGAGTAGATAGCCAGGCTTTCTTCTAGTTCATCTTAGACTTAAAGCTCTGCGGAAACCTGTGCAGTATCCATCACGTCAACATACAGCCATCCACTGACAGATTGGTGGTGGCTGAGCATGAGGTGCATTGGCTGGGATTCAAACTTGGGCTTCCTGCATGAAAAGCAAGAGTTTTACCACTGAATCACGAATGCCTCATGTTGGCTTTCTAGCCTTTGCTTTAAAAATACGTTTTTCCGAGTAGATTCCGAGGCCATCCTGCCATCTCCAAGAGGCCATCTTATTCTCTTTAATCATGTCAAACACTGGGAACTCCCTCCTGGGAATGTTTCTGGGACTCTTTGTCTGCATGGTTGAATTGAGACTGAAATCATATGTATATGGTAACAACCTACTGAATTCTCCTCAAGTCGGGGATAAAGACCCAGAAGATGAAGCCTCATCTTCAGGGGTGCAGACAAAGGTCTATTCATGGGAAAAGGGTGACACCACTCCAGGAAGGGAATGCCTGATCTAGCAGGTAGGACAGGAAGAGCTGCTCTCGGACTGTGTTAGTTCAGAATTGACCCCTCTCCCAACCTGCCAGCAATCCATAAGATGAGCATTTGGGTGTAAATCACTTATTTGGGGGCTATCTCAGAAGCAAGGAGAGAATGGGGAAATGTAAACAGGGAGGAAGAAAAATTTTCAACAAGTAGGCTGTAGTTCAAATCCACCAGGCACTCTTTGAATACTCTGAGGGTCAGTTCTACCCTGGCCCCTAGGGTCGCCATGAGTCAGATCTGACTCGATGGCACTTGGCTTGGCTGGCAGACTGTAAAAAGAAAGTGATAGAGGGGAATATATATATTTTAAAACATTGTCTAGGGATGTATCCTTGGATGACAAAAATCATAAAGAAATGCAAGGAAGTTATTACTGCGTATATCATACTCACCAGTTTAATGGGAGGGAGCATGGAGGCCAGAAAGGCCCTCATGTAAGTCTTCTGGGTGAAGGCAAAGGTCTAGTTCTTGACCTGGGTGAGAGTTCACCAAGGATGTTCATCTTAAGGTAACTCACTAAGCTGTATATTTGTTTTCTATAGTTTATGACTCTTTTATTTTACAGTTAAAAAAAAACAACTTGTTGTCACCATGTTGATTCCAACTCATAGTGACCCAATAGGACACACTAGAACTGCCTCATAGAGTTCGCAAAGAGTGCCAGGTGTATTCAAACTGCGAACCTCTCAGTTAGCAGCAGTAGCTCTTAACCACTACACCACCAGGATTTCCACATTTTACAATAAGAGGATAAAACACACACACATGCACAAATATACGCATACATGCATGTACACACATGTGCATGCCGTAAGAAGAAAATTATGATGAGGCCAGGAAAAATACAAGATACAAATATATGGTAAGGCTACTGGGATTTTAATGCCCTCTACATGTCCTTCCTGGAGAGAACATTTAAAGCTGAAATTAATTTGCATAAAAGTACTGGCTTTTGCCTTTGGTCTTATTAATAGATCTAAATAAAGATTTTCTTTGAGAGTCTGATGCCATCCAGTTTCCTGGTTTAATTGCTTTGTTCTCGTGTTGATAAAAAGATGAGTGAGCCTGATCACTTCATGGTTTTCTCTTTATCAAAATGCTATTTACTTGAAGTGTCAAAACTGGTGTAACATGAAGACTTCTTCAGTAGGTTGATGAGAGTGTTAGATGAGACGAAATATTGTGATAGTAGTTTACAGACTGTGTTAGTTATCTGGTGCTTCTGTAACAGAAGTACCAGAAGTAGATGGTTTCAACAAGCAGAAGTTTATTCTCTCACAGTCTAGTAGGCTAGAAATCTGAATTCAGGTCATTGGCTGCATGGGAAGATTTTGTCTCTCTGTTGACTCTGGAGGAAGGTCCTTGTCATCAATCTTATCCTGGTCAGGAGCTTCTCAGGTGTAGGGATCTTGGGTAAAAAGATTGTGCTCTTCTCCTGGCCCTTGTGGTGGTATGAGGTCCACATGTCTCTCTGCTTTCTTCTCTTATATCTCAAAAGAGGTTGGTTTAAATAGAATCTAATCTTGTAGATGGAGTCCTGCCTCATTAACATAAGTACCATTAATCCCACTTTGTCAATATCATAGAGGTAGGATGTATAACACACAGGAAAATCACATCAGATGACAAAATGGAGGATAATTGCACAATACTGGGAATAACAGACTAGCCAAGTTGGCACACATTTTCGGGGGATGCAGTTCAATGCGTGACATATGCTTTGTGTTGTCATGGTTAATGTAAATTCCTTCATAGCAATATTTCCTTGATCTGAAAGAGCTCTCTGTTCATTTTCAGAGAGAATGTACACAGTGATCTGTTTTCCAATAAACACAGTGTTCAGGAGAGGCTTGAGAAGTTAGGGGTAATGGGGATTCTTTTTGAATGTTAAAACTGGACTTTAGCAATTTGTATGCCTCTTCATCCCCTGCCGAAACTAGAAGTCTCTCTTTACTGGATCACCGGCAAGCATACCACTCCACCATTTCCTTCCCTCCATGTTCCGGAAAAGATTTGAAGTAGCTAATAGACAAATTAAAAATAAAATAAAATTCATAGTAAGCAAGGACACTTACTACTAGGGAAGATGAAGCAGGATACATGAGCTAACTATGTAGCTAAGGTTCCCATGATAATCATCCTCCTTGTAACCAGTCACCTTTGAAGCTGTGTGTCATGGATCGAATTGTGTCCCCCCAAAAATATGTGCATCCATGTGACTGGGCCATGATTCCTAGTATCTTGTAACTGTCCTCCATTTTGTGGTTTTCCTGTGCAGTATGTTAAAGGATTAGGATGGGGCTGTAAATCCCTTCATAGGATTATCTCCCTGCTCCACTGGAAAGGGAGTTTCCCTGGAGTATGGCTTGCCCCTCCCTTAATCCTTTCATCCCATGAGAGATAAAAGGACAGAGAAGCAGGCAGAGAATTGGGAACCTCTCACCATCAAGAACGCAGCACCAGGAGAAGAGCGCGTCCTTCAGACCTGAGGTTCCTGTGCCAAGATGCTCCCTGGACAAAGACTGATGCAATACTGGACTTTCCTCCAGAGCTGACCAGGTGGAAAGCCTTCCCCTGGGGCAGACACCCTGAATATGGACTCCCAGCCTACCAGACTATGTAAGAATAAACCTTCCTTTGTTAAAGCCACCTACTCTGTGGTATTTCTGTTAGAGCAGCCCTAGCTGACTAAAACACTGTGTGTATACTTTCAGTTTATTAGATTTTCCATTAGCACTATTTGGAGTGGCTCCTGAAGCAAAATGAAGTCAGCTTCTCAAAGAAGTGAATTTAGAAATGGACAGAGACCAGGGACCATGCTGTCAAGGGACATCAAGGCCAAGTGGTATAACTAGCCTATTACTAAGAGAGTCTTCTGCACCCTGTATTGGTGAGTGGCAATACATATGTGACACAAACATATGTATTAGAAATTAAAAATGATAAATTGAAAAAAATATGTTAATTCATTTAAAATAACACCAATAAAGCTTCTGCATGTTGTTACATATTAAATAAAACTTAATGGCCATTAGTGACAGTTTCAAGTTTTCCAAGAACAATAAATCAAAATGAAAAATTGTGCTAGGTGTAAACCTTCACAGAAATAGGAAGTTTTCAATATGTTCTAACCATAAGGACTTTCCCAGAAAAACAACATGGCATTTAAGGATGTTTCTGTTTCACCATGCAAGAGACCAATGCCCACCAGATAGTATACCTATGTAACAGATAAAGAAACCTGCCTGCTTTGTAAAATTCTCCTTCAAATTAGAGTCATTCATGAGACTCAATCATTTTAAATTCTTTATTAGGAATCTCCTTACTGCCTTAAAAACCCTGTACTTGTGAGCTTGAATAAGGTCCTTTTTACTGTGATCCCTGCTGATTAAGTTAAGTAGTTGATTGGTTTTTCCTTTCAACAATGTTAACTCATATATTTTTATAAAAATATTTGTCTTTTCAAAACCAAAAAGTTACTAATAGGAGTGCTAATTTTCTGAAATGGTGGGGTGCAGGGCCAAGATGGCAGACTAGACATATGTCTCCGTGATTCCCTCTGAGATCTAAAACCTAAAAAAATAATTCAGTGGAACAGTGTGGATATTCTTGGAGACCCAAGATCTGGTGTAGTGTTGTGAGATTGCACTGTGTGACAAGAATGGGGAAACTACCTCTGTCAGAGGTGAGACAGCAGCACACTGAGTCTTGCTTCTGCTGGTACATCATTTGAGAGGATTACAGGTACAGGTGCTGTCTTTGTTAACCGGGAGGCTGGAACTGGGACTACTGAGCCCATGAGCCTGGTACAAGCCAGCTGCGACATTGAACTGCAGTGCTTAAGTAAACAGCATAACCCACAGTAGAGAGACAGTCACATCTAGAGAACCCAGCTGTGGCTGGTGACTGAGGGCACAAATGCCCTTCCCCCCCTTCTCTGAGCTGGGCCATAGATACTGCTGTCTACTACAGGAGAGGCAGCTCAGGTGGGATGCCATGTTGGTCTGTTGAGAGACAGAGTTAGCCAAGCCTGAGGTCTCACCTGGGGTTAATTCCCACCCTGAACAACAGTGCCTGTCTGGGTACTGCTTCAGCATAAAAGTTGTTTTAAAGACAATTGTACCTAGAGGATGTAGTGGGGGCTGGTGGCTGAGTGCAACAGTGCCCTAACTCCTTCCTTCCTTGAGCTACATCATACAGTATGGGGACAGCCTATGAGGTAACATCTTTGTCAACCAGCAGGCAGGACCTGTCACCCCTGAGGGCCTGGCTCCTTTCAGCTGCAGCTGGTCGACACCTCTGTCAGCAGAAAAGCAGTTTTTAAGATAAGAGCAGCTGGACAATGCAGCAGTGAATGGCAGCTAAGTGTGGTAATGCCATGTCTACCATCCCTCACTGAGCCACACCACAGCACTGGCTGATGATGCCTCAAAGACTCCGTAAGTAAGACACCATCTTTACCAGCCAGGAGGTGGGGCATGCCACCCCTGAGGGCCTGGCTGCTTTCAGTGGCTGCTAGACAGCTCCCCTCCCAGCAGCTTTTAAGATAATCACATATAGAGAAGGTGGTGGTCCCTGGTAGCCAAGTGTGGTGGCATCCTTCTCTCCTCAAGAGTTATACCATAGTATTGACTGGCATGATGACAGAGAGTTGGCACAAGTAGCTTGCCACCTTTAGCAGCCAGGAGGTGGGACCTGCCACCCCTGGGGCCAGCCACTAAGCCAAGCAGCATTGTGGGGCTTGACAGAATCTATATTGCCAGACAAGCTACATATATAAGTCAGCTGCATCTAGAGAACGCAGCAACAGCTGGCAACCAAATCTAGAAGTGCTCTTATTCATTGTCTTGTTAGGACTACACAACAGCTCCTGTTGGGGTAACACTGGAGAAACTGAAGAGCATCTTGATGGCATGAAGGCAACAATCAATATCTAACCACTTAAAGAAGTGGATGGCCATGGCTCCCGAAAACTCCCAAAATAAAGAATCTAAAAGCTTCCCAGACAAAGAAGCCTTTCTGAAATTATCAGAGGTAGAATACAAGAGAATTATGTACAGAGCCCTAGAGATTAAACAAAATGCAGCAGAACAAAATGAAAAATTAAGTAAGCTATATGAACTGCTAGGCCATTGTTTTAGTCAGCTAGGCTGCTCTAACAGAAATACCACAGAGTGGATGGCTTTAACAAGGAAGGTTTATTCTTACACAGTCTGGTTGGTTGCAAGTCCATATTCAGGGTGACCGCTCCAGGGGAAGGCTTTCCCCTTGTCCGCTCTGGAGGAAAGTCTGGTATTGCATCAGTCTTTGTCCAGGGAGCATCTTGGCACAAGAACCTCTGGTCTGAAGGACGCGCTCTTCTCCCGGTGCTGCTTGCTTGATGGTAGCAGGGTTCTCAATTGTCCTTTGTTTCTCTTTCCCTTTTATCTCTTGCAAGCTGAAAGCATCAAGGGTGGGGCAAGCCATACTCCGGGGAAACTTCCCCTACAGCAGGGCAGGGAAGTAATTCTATGCGGGAATCTACATCCCCACCCTAATCCTTTAATATACAGTTTAGTGAAACCACACAATGGAGGAGAGTCCCAAGATACTGGGAATCATATCCAAGCCACGTGGCTACACATATTTTTGGGGGGACACAATTCAAACCATGACATTCCTAGAGATTAAACAAAATGCAGCAGAACAAAATGAAAAATTAAGTAAGCTATATGAACTGCTAGACCATCAACAATCTGAAATCTAGCAGATCAATACTAAAATTACAGAATTAGACAATTCGATGCAAAGCCAAAAGAGCAAGATTGAGGAAATGGAATGTAGAATTAGTGAGCCTGAAGATAAAGTAACTGACACCAGCATTTATGAGGAGAAATTAGATAAAAGAAATAAGAAAAGTTAAGAAGCATGTGGGCCTCCATCAGAAGGAATAATCTATGAATAATTGTGGTTCCTGAACAGGGAGGAAAGCAGAAAATTGTTGAAGAATTACTGATAGGAAACTTCCCTGAGATCATGAAAGAAGAGAGTATAAATATTAAAGATGCCTATAGAACACCACCAGGCCCCAAAAAGAAGACATGAAGACATATTACAATCAGTCTTAGTAAAATGAAACATAAAGAGAGGCTCTTAAAAGTAGCGAGGCTTAAAGCAAAACAAACATACAAAGAGAAGCCCTGTAGGCTTTCATCTGACTTGTCGGCAAAAACCATGTTGACAAGAAAACAGTAGGATGCCACATACAAAATCTTGAAGGATAAAAACTTCCAACCAAGAATTATATATCCTGCAAAACTGTCTCTCATATATGACTGTGAAATTAAGACATCTGCAGATAAACAGAACATTAGAGACTGAAAAAAATCAAACCAAAATTACAAGAAATACTGAAAGAAGGTCTTTGTTTAGAAAAACAACAACATCAAATGCATACTTAAAGATGCAATGCAGGACACAGCATCCAGAGTCCTACTCAGTTAAGGAAGTCACTAAGTTTAATCAAAGCTGAAATATTAAAAGTAGGGGACCAGCAATCTTAACACAGAAACTATGACATCATCACATTGTAAAGAGGGAAGTACTACAGTAGATATAACACCTTCAGATGGAGAGAAATTAAGAAGATATGTAGAAGTTAAAGATTAGTTTAAACTTTAGAACATTAATGGAGATCTAAGGGGTAGCCTTTGATCTAACGCTACTGTGTGACTAGCAATGTGACATATAAAAACAAGAAAGATAATATAGGAGTCTCGACAAACACAAAAGCAACTCTGAAAAAGATGAAATGTAACTCTATGAAGAAAAATGGCCCAGAACAGAATATAAAGAAGAACAAAGAAAACATCAACACCTCAAAACTAAAGGCACCAGAATGACAGCATTAAACACTTACCTATCAATAATTACACTGAATGTAAATGGATTGAATGCTCCATTAAAGAGGCAGAGAGTAACAACTTGGATCAGAAAACACAATCCATCTATATGTTGCTTACAAAAGACACATCTTAGACTCAAAGATATGAACAAACTTAAAATCAAAGAATGGAAGAATATATACCAAGCTACCAACATACAACGAAGAGCAAGAGTGACAATACTAATCTCAGATAAAATAGACTTTAATGTAAAATCCACCATCATGGACAAGGATGGTCATTATTTATTGATGAAAGATTCAATACATAAGCAGGATGTAACAATATTGAACATCTATGTACCCAATACCAGAGTATCTAAATACATCAAACAAATGCTGACAGCATTGAAAAATGAGATAGATCACTCCATAATAATAGTAGGAGACTTCAACACTTCACTTTTGGTAATGGATAGATCATCCAGAAAAAAGCTCAGTAAAGATACAGAAGATCTTACTGTGATAGTCAACCAACTAGACCTCACTGACATATACAGAACTTTTTACCCAATATATATGGAACATTCTCCAGAATAGACCACATATTAGGTCATAAAGCAAGTCTCAACAAAATCCAAACTACTGAATTATTGCAAAGCATCTTCTCTAACCACAAAGCCATAAAGTTGAAATCAGTAGTAGGAAAAACCACAGGTAGAAATTTGAAATCATGGAAACTGAACAACACCTTGCTCACAAATCTATGTTTTTTTTTTTTAATTTATTTAACATAACTGAGTGAAAAATGTACATTCACATGTAAGTTTACATGCCCCCCTATATGCAGCTTCCACTGCTCTCCCTGTCCGGTGACTGCACACCATTCCTCTCTGCTCCATACATGTCTCATCCTCCCAACAGTCTCTTTTCCCCTCCTGTCCGTCCACTCCCCTTCCTCCAGCCAGAGGTCAGCAAGATGATATCCTATAGATGTTAGAACCATAAAGTGCTTCCAATATATGGTTACTCTGCATTGCCAAGTCCAATCCATTCCTGTCCAAAGAGTGGAACTTTGTTATAATTCATGGGAAAGGGCGGCATCAGGGAAGGGGGCCATGCTCTCAGAGGAACCCCAAAACCGCTGGACCATCAGTTGAGGTCTTTTAGTGGAGATCTCATGATGCACCTCTTTTTATTCTTGTGTTGCCAGTGAGGCTCCTCTCTGTGAGCTCCATCGTGGCTATCACTGGTGGTGGCCGGGCACCATCCGGTTCTTCTGGTCCCAAGTCAATGTAGGCACCCACTCTTGTGGGTCTCTCTGTCTTCTCGGTTGTCTTTACCGCATGCCATTTTGGCCCTCGGTGAGCATCCGTTCCTGCTGAGTTGGGACCATTTGCTGTGTCCTCCGATGGCAGCTTGGCAGCTTTTAAGACCCCAGACGCCACTCACCAATGTGGGGTGCAGAGAGCTCTCTTAGCAAAATGCTAGTTGTGCCAATTGGCCTGGAATTCACCTAAGAGCATGGTCCCCCGCTCCCCACCCCAGCTACTCTATCCTTGCAGTATTGAGTTAAGATGGAAGGAGTACTCAAGTTATGCTGAAGTCCACTTAATGTTGTTCTTGTTCCTAATGTGTGCTGTCACCGCTTTCTCCCAACTAGATTTCTAGTAACTATCTAAACTAAATCCTCCCCCCCCACCCTCCCTCCCTCCTCTCCCTTGCAGCTGTCAAAGAGTCTTTTCTTCTATACACAAGGCTGTTTTTGAGATCTTATCGTAGAGGTCTCATACAGTATTTGTCCTTTTGTCGCTGACTACTTTCACTCAACGTAATGTCTTCCAGTTGAAACCAGGTTAGGAGATGTTTCCTGGAATCATCGTTATTCTTTATCATTGCATACAAATCTATGTTTTATAGAAGAATTCAAAGATACAATAAAGAAATTTATGGAATCAAATGAGAATGAAAACACATCCTACCAGAACTTATGGAATACAGCAAAAGCAGTGCTTAGAGGTCAGTTTATCTCTATAAATTGCATGCATCCAGAATGAAAAAAGGGGCCATACCTAAGAATTAACCCTACAACTTGAACACGTAGGGAGAGAGCAACAAAAGAACACCTCAGGCACCAGAAGAACACAGATAATAAAGATTATAGCAGAACTAAATGAATTAGGGAATAAAAAAACAACTGAAAGAATTAACAAAACCAAAAGTTGGTTTTTAGAAAACATCAACAAAATTGGTAAGCAATTGGCTAAGCTCACAAAAGAAAAACAGGAAACAACTCAAATAAGAAATGGGCAGGAGATATCGCAACTGAGAAACTGAAATCAAAACCATCATACCAGAAAACTACAAAAAACTGTACTCAAAGAGATTTGAAAGCCCAGAGGAAATGGACATCACCTACCCCAATCATAACAAGGAGAAATAGGAGCAACTTAATAAAGGCATCACAAAAGGAGAAATTGAAGAATGGCGGAAGGAGCCAAAGTGGTGGAGTAACAACGCATCCCTGCTAAACCCTTGAGCAACTAAGAACCTCAAAATTAATGAAATCCACCAAATACAGCAATCTAGAAGGACTAACCTGTGTTTAGAGAACTGTAATTACAAAGGGAGGCAAAGGAAGGTCTTAAGAGCCCCAAACCACCCCCGATAAAACAATGTGGCCTGGGTGGACATTCTCCTGAAGGCAACCTGGGCAGGGAGAAAAATCTGCCTCCAGCAAATCTTAGCAAACAAGTGGCACCAAGAAACAAGAGCTGGTACAATGTTGAATTTGACTAAAGAGATCTGTTCCAGCCTAAGCATCGCAGCTGCATCCTGCAGCCAGAGCTGAAGACCTCCACCGAAGAACACTCTGGCACAAGGCCAGCCATCAGTCAGTACCCCACCAGACCCACTGGCCAAGTGGCCAGGTGCTGACTCAGAGTGGCAAGGGGCCAGGAAGACTTGGCTGGAGAAGCAGGGAGACCGGGGTGGAGCACGAGGGCAGGAGGCCAGGACGCCCAGTGTTCCAGGCCAATAGGGCAGGAGAGGGCAGAGCTGGGGGGTAGTACACAAGTGCACTCCTCACACCAGGCCTTAGTCCTGTGTAAGACTAGGAGGCCCAGGCCCAGGCACCACATGGCTACAGAGTGGGACCTGGTGGGGCTGGGGGATGGAGTGAAAAGCCCTGCTGCTGGCAGGCCTGGGACTAGCCTTGAAGCCAGTGGCCAGGAAGCTCTGGGCTCCCATAGCCTGGGGGTTTTGTGGCTGAGAGAGCACACCCATGGCTGGGAGAGAATTGGAGCCATGTGGGCCAGTGAGACTTGCGCTCCAGCAACCAGACAGGTCCAGAGTGATCCCCCCAGCAGCTGTGCAGCCATTAGAGCCATGTGTGCCTGAGAGGTCTGACCTCATGTGACTGTGCAAAGAGGTTAGTGAACACCAGCAGCTAGTCAGACATTAGTGCTGCATTCACCAGGAAGGCTTTGGCTCAGTTGAACCAGGAGTAGTGCAGTGATCACCGCAACAGCTAGGCAGCCACTAGAGCTAAGTGCACCAGGGAAGTATGAGGTCAGGTGACCCAGGGGAGGTTATTACCCTAGCAGCTGGTCAAAGGCTAAATTCAACACAAGAACGTAACCATACTAAATACCTATGCACCCTATGACAAAGGTCCATAATACGTAAAACCAACACTATTTGCACTGAAAACAGAAATAGACGGATCCACAATAATAGTAGGAGACTTCAACACACCACTGTCAGTAAAGGACAGAACACCCTAAAAAATCTTTGTAAACGCACGGAGGGTCTAAATGCAACAATCAACCAAATTGACCGTACAGACATATTCAGAACACTTCATCCAACTGCAGCCAGTTATACTTTCTTTTCCAATACTCACGGAACATTCTCCAGAATTGACCATGTGGTCACAGAGTGATACTCAAGAAAATTCAAATATTGAAATAATACAAAGCTTCTTCTCAGACCACAAATCCATAAAACTAGAAACCGATGACAGAAAAAAGGTGCAAATTAAATAAAAAACATGGAGATTGAATAACATTTTGCTCAAGAACTCCTGGGTAAAAGAAGAAACCAAGAAAGCAATAAATAATTTCATAGAATCCAATGAGAGTGAAGACAAATCCTATCAAAATCTATGGGACATAGCAAAAGCAGTGCTCAGACATCAGTTCATCTCAATAAATGCACACAACCAAAAAGAAGGACACAAATCAAAGAATTAACTCATCAATTTGAACAGCTAGAAAGATCTTTGCAAAATAACTCATCAGTCTCCAGAAGAAAGCAAACTATTAAAATTAGAGCAGAAATAAATGAAATAGAAAAATGGTTGAAAGAGTAGACAAGTCCAAAATGTGTTTTTTTTAAAAGATCAGCAAAATTGATAAGCCATTGTCCAAACTGACAAAAACAGAAGCAACAAATAATCTGAATTAGAAATGAGATGGGTGATATCACAACAGCTGAAATTAAAAGAATCATACAAGAATACTATCAAAAATTATACTGTAATAAATTTGAAAACCTAGAGGAAATGGATAATTTTCTGGAAAAATACCACCAACCAAAACTAGTAAAATCAGAGATAGAAAAACTAAACAAACCCATTACAAAAGAAGAAATTGAAAATTAATTTAAAAACTTCTATCCAACATTCAGAGAGTTAACACCACTACTTGTAAAGATATTCTAGAGTATAGAAAAGGGTAGAATACTCCCAAAGTCACTTTACAAAGCTAGTGTAACCATGGTACTCAAACCAGGTAAAGATAGCACAAAAAAGGAAAATTACAGACCACTATTCCTCATGAACTTAAAAGCAAAAATCTTTAACAAAATCCTAGCTAACAGAATTCAACAACACATCAAAAAAATAGTTCATCATGACTAAGTAGGATTCATACCAGAGATGCAGGGATGGTTTAACATAAGAAAAACAATTAATATAATCAACTACATAAACAAAATAAAAGACAAGCACCACCTGATTCTATCAATCGATGAAGGAAAGACATTTGATAAAGTCCAACACCCCATTTATGTTATAAACTCTCAGCAAAATAGGGATAGAAGGGAAATTCCTCATCATAATAAAGGCTATCTACACTAAACCAACAGCTAACGTCATACTTAATGCAAAGAAGTTGAAAATATTCCCCTCAAGAACAGGTACTAGACAAGGATGCCATCATCACCACTTCTATTCAACATTGTTCTGGTGGTCATGGCCAGAGCAATTAGACATGATAAAGAAATAAGGGACCTCCAAATTGGGAAAGAAGAACTCCAGGTGTCGCTATTTGTGGATGATATGATCTTATACACAGAAAACCCTGAAGAAGCCACCAAAAAACTACTAGATCTAATAGAAGATTTCAGCAAAATATCAGTGTCATGGATTGAATTGTGTCCCCCCCCCCACCCAAATATGTGTAGTAATTTGCCTGGGCTGGGATTCTCTGTATTCTATGATTGCTCTCCATTTTGTAATTTTCCTGTGCTGTGTGTTAAAGGATTAGTGTGAGACTGTAAATCCCTTCATAAGATCATCTCCCCAATCCACTGTAAAAGGAGTTTCCCTGGAGTATGGCTTGCACCACTCTTAATCTTTTCATCTTGCAGGAGATGAAAGGGAAGCAAACAGAGAATTGGGAACCTCGTGCCATCAAGAAAGCAGCACCTAGGGTGGAGGGCCAGGGACTATGCTTTCAGGGGAAACTGAGGCCATTCGACACAACTAGTGTTTTGCTAAGATAGTCTTCTGCACCCCACATTGATGAGCAGTGTCTGGGGTCTTAAAAGCTGCCAAGCTGCCATCTGAGGTACACCAAATAGTCCCAGCTCAGCAGGAATAGATGATCACGAAGGATGAAAGCGACATGGGGGAAAGAGAACCCAGAAGACAGAGAGACCCATGTGAGTGAGTGACTACATCAACATGTAATCAGAACAGGATGGTGCCCAGCCACCACCAGCAATAGCTGTGATGGGGCTGGCAAAATTGAGTCTCACTGGCAACACAAAAATAAAAAAAGGCGCACCATGAGAACTCCACTAAAAGACTACAATTGATGGTCCAGGGGCCTCAAGTTTCCCCTAGGAGAGTGGCCTGATGCTGCCCTGTCCATAAATCATAGTGGAGGTCAATTGTTCAGAGTGACCATACCATGTGTGTACTTTATGGTTCCGTGCATCTACAAGATGTTGTCCTGCTGACCTCTTGCTGGAGGTGGGGGAGAGGGTGGAGAGGAAGTGATAGGAAATTGTTAGGAGGATATCTCATGTATAGAATGGAGAGGAAGAGTGTGCTGTCACCGGGCAGGGAGAGCAATGGGAGCCACATGTAGGTGGACATGCAAATTTATATGGGAATGTACACTTTCACTCAATCATAATGAAAAAGAAAAAAAAAAAGCAGCACCGGGAGAAGAGCACATCCGTCAGACCTGTGGTACCTGTGCCACGATGCTCCGTGGACAAAGACTGATGCAATACTGGACTTCCCTCCAGGGATGACAAGGGGGGAAGCCTTTGCCTGGAGCAGACATCCTGAATTTGGACTTGTAGCCTACCAGACTGTGTAAGAATAAACTTTCCTTTGTTAAAGCCATCCAATTTGTGGTATTTCTGTTAGAGCAGCCCTAGCTGACCAAAACAATCAGGATGTAAGATAAACATATGTACATCAGTAGGATTCCTATACACCAACAAAAAGACAACCAAAGAGGAAATTACTAGGTCATCACCACTTACTATAGCCCCCAAGATGATAAAATACCTAGGGATAAATCTCACCAGAGATGTAAAGGACCTATACAAAGAAAACGACAAAGAAACGAAAAATGACTTACACAAGTGGAGAAATCTACCTTGCTTGTGGATGGAAGACTTAACGTTGTGAAAATGCCTTTATCACCCAAAGCAATCTATACATACAGTGCAATCCCAATTCAACTTCCACTGACATTTTTTAATGAGACGGAGAATCAAATCACCAACTTCATATGGAAAGGAAGGAAACCACAGATAAGTAAATTATTATTAATGAAGAAGAACAAAGAGGGAGGCCTCATCCTTCCTGACCTTAAAACCTACTACGCTGCCACAGTAGTCAAGATAGCCTGGTACTGGCACAAAAATGGAAGCATAGACTAATGGCACAGAATCAAAAATCCAAATATAACTTCATCCACTTATGAATAGCTGATACTTGATAAAGACCCAAAGCCAGTGAATTGGGGTAAAGACGTCACTTCAACAAATGGTGTTATTAGTGTAATATCCAATTAGTGTAATTGGATATCAACTTGCAAAAAAAATAAAACAAGACCCTTATCTCACACCATGCACAATAACTAGTTCAAAATGCATCAAAGACCTAAATGTAAAAGCTAAAACAATAAAATTCTTGGAATGAAAAATTGGGAAAATAACGGAAGTGCTAATACATGGGATCAACAGTCTACCAAAAACCGCCACCAACCTTAGTCATCAGAAATGAAAATAGATAATTGGAAACTCTTAAAAATTAAACACTTAAGCTCATCTAAAGCCTTCATGGAAAGAGTGAAAAGACCACCTACAGAGTCAGAACAAATATTTGCCCACCATACTTCTGACCACCACCTAATCCCTCTAATCTTCAAGACACTACAAAATCTCAACAAGAAAAAGACAAACAACCCAATTAAAAAATGGGCAAATGACATTAACAGGCACTTCACCAAAGAAGACATACAGATTGCCAACAGATACATGAAGAAATGTTCACAATCATCAGCCATGAAAGAAATCCAAATCAAAACCACAATGAGATACCATCTCACCCCAACAAAGATGGCAATAATCCGAAACACGCAGAATAATAAGTTCTGCAGAGGACGTGGAGAGACTGGAACTCTCCTACACTGTTGGTGGGACTGTAAAATGGTTCAACCACTATGGAAATCAATTTGGTGCATTCTTTAAAAACTAGAAATAGAAATACCATATGATCCAGCAATCCTACTCCTTGGAATATACCCCAAAGAAATAAGGAATACCACTCAAACAGATAGTGCACACCAATGTTTATTGCAGCTCTTTCCACAAAGCAAAACATTCAGAACAACTTAGATGCCCATCAACAGATGGATGGTTAAATAAGCTGTGGTATATTCATACAATGAAATACTGCGCAAAGACAAGAAACAACAATGGCTTAGAGAAATACCTGTCATTGTGGGACCATCTAGAGGAAATTATGCTGAACGAAAATAGCCAGACACAAAAGGAAAAATTTTGTATGAGACCATTAGTATAAGGATATAACTAATCATTTAAGCACAATAGAAATCAACATCTGATAGTTATTGGGTGGGCAGGGAGGAAGAGGAATGCTTTACAAATTAGATAGTGGTTAGGACTAGGGATAGGTATAGGATGTGACAGCACACATTAGAAGTGGGGTACCTACCACTTCTCAACTTCACAACCAAATTTTCCCCTTAATGTGGACCACCTCTTTGGAAGAACAGATGAATGAAGTCTGGGATCAGGGCGCCATGCTCTCGGGGGACAACCAGACTAATGGGGATACTCAAGGTATTTCTCCCTATGTCAAGGTATCACTCCACATGCCACCTGGATGAGTGGTGACTGGGGTCTTAAAAGCTAGCAAGCTGCCATCTAAATAGCACCAAATGTTCCCAATCAACCAGGACCTGGGGCAAATGGAGGACATTGAGGGCAGGAGAAAACTATGAGCCCACCAGATGCAAGGGGCCATATGAGCTATAGCCTGCTTCAGCGTGGGACTGGAAGAACTAAATGGTGCCCAGCCATCACCAATGACATGTGGAACGGAGCTCCAGACACAGCAGGTGATGGACTAGATGGCAGAGCTAGAACTCTACCAAAGGACCACTCTTGATGATCCTTCTGAATGGAGGGCTGCATAGGAATGTGGCCCCCAGACTCTCTAACCTCCAACTGCATCCAGCACCAGGGCCAGCTCCCTAGATGAAGACTGACCTGAACCATACAAAACATAGAGTGATATTGGAGGCAAACATGTAAAAATGTACATGGAGTTGTCTGAGGGCCACTCTGCTGGAGCCAGTTTGATGATTAGGAAGGCCAGACCTTTACTAAAAGGTCACAGGAATTTCCGAAAAAAAAGAAGAAGCATGCTGTCACGTTGGTGGGGAGGGGAACAGCTAGAATAGAATAAAGGTGGAAGTTCTGGGTGTTATATGGCAACATAATATAGACTGTAAAATTTTTCTTCATTCACAATAAAAAGGAAAAAAGAAAGAAAGAAAAAAGGAGAGATTGAAAAAGTAATCAAAAAACTACCAGCCAAAAAAGTCCTGGCCCAGACGGCTTCACTGGAGATTTCTTCCAAACTTCTAAAGAGGAGTTAATTCCAATACTACTGAGGCTATTTAACAGCACAGAAGGATGGAATACTCCAAAATTCATTCTGTGAAGCCAGCATAACCCTGATACCAAAGCCAGGGAAAGATCTCACAGAAAAAGAAAATTACAGACCAATATTACTCATAAACCTAGATGCGAAAGTCTTCAACAAAATCCTGTCCAACAGAATTCAACAGCATATAAAAAAAATAATTCATCATGACCAAGTTGGATTCATATCAGGGATGTAAGGCTGTTTCAGCATCAGAAAAACAATTAATGTGATCAACCACGTAAATAACACAAAGGATAAGAATCACGTGAGTTCATCAACTGATGCAGAAAAGACATTTGACAAAGTCCAACACCCATTCATGCTAAAAACTCTCAGCAAAATAGTAATAGAAGGAAAATACCTCAATGCAATAAAGGATATGTATGCAAAGCCACCTGCCTGCATCATCCTGAATGGAGAGAGACTGAAAGAATTCAGTCACCACTGTCACCACTTCTATTCAACATTGTGCTAGAGGTTGTAGCCAGAGCAATTAGACAAGACAAAGAAATAAAGGGCATATGCAATGGCAAAGAAGAAGTAAAAATATTCCTATTTGTAGATGATATATAGAGAGAACCCAAAGAATCCATAGATAAACTACTGGAGCTACTAGAAGTGTTCAGAGAAGTATCAGGATATAAGATAAATATTAAGTAAATCAGTAGGATTCTGTTACACCAACAAAGAGTTCATCAAAGAGGAACTCATCAAATAAATTCCATTTACTATAGCCCTCAAGAAGATAAAACACCTAGGAATAAATCTAACAACAACAACAAAAAATAAGAGACCTATACAGAGAAAATTACAAGACCTTACTGCAAGAAACCAAAAGAGACTCACTTAAGTGGAGAAACTTACCTTGCTTATGATAGGAAGACTTAATGTGAAAATGTCTATTTTACCCAAATGTGAAATGTGAAAATGTCTATTTTACCCAAAGCAATCTGCTTATACCATGCAATCCCAATACAAATTCCAGTGTCATTTTTAATGAGATGGAGAAACAAATCACCAACTTTGGAAAGGGAAGAAACCTCGGATAAGTAAGGCACTACTGAAGAAGAGGAACACTGTGAGAGGCTTCACACTACCTGACCTTAGAACCTATTACACTGCCATGGTAGCTAAAAGACCCTGGTGCTGATTAAAGAAAGAAACATATAGACCAATGGAACCGAATAGAGACCCCAGAAATATCACCATCTTCTTCTGAACAGATGATATTCGACAAAGGTTCAGCAAAGGTCATAAACTGGGGTAAAAACAGTCTCTTTAACAAATGGTGTTGGCAAAATTGGATATCCATCTGCAAAAAAATTGGAACAAGACCCATATCTCACACCTTACACAGAAACTAACTGGAAATGGATCAAAGACCTCAATATCAAACTTAAAAGTATAAAGATCATGCAAGAAAAAAATGGATCAATAATGAAAGTTCTTATACATGGCTTAGACAGACTACAAAATCTGACCAAGAAGGCAGAAATGGAGAATAGATAAATAGGAACTGCTAGAAATCAAGCACTTTCACCCATCCAAAGACTTTATCAAGAGCGTTAGAAGACTACCTACACAATGGGAACAGATATTCAGCAAATACATGTCAGATTGATGTCTTATTTTCGTAATCTTCAAGGTACTGCAAAATGCCAGCAAGAAAAAGGTAAATAACCCAGTTAAGCAGTCAGCAAAGGAGATGGACAGACACTTCATTAAAGAAGACATCCAGGCAGCCAAAAGACACATGAGGAAATGTTCACAATCATTAACTATTAGAGAAGTCCAAATCAAAACTTCAATATGATGCAATCTGACTCCAACAAGGTTGGTGATAATCCAAAAAACACAAAACAACAAATGCTGGAGAGGCTGTGAAGAGATTGGAACTCTCCTACACAACTGGTAGGAATGCAAAATGGTACAACCTCTTTGGGAAGCAATTTGGTACTTCTTTGAAAAGCTAGAAATAGAAATACCATGTGATCCAGCAGTCCTACTGCTCGGAATATACTCTATAGAAATAAAGGTGGTCACACAAATAGATACGTGCACACTGATGTTTATTGCAGCACTGTCCACAACAGCAAAATGATGGAATCAATCTAGGTGCCCATCAACAGATAAATGGATTAACAATGATAGATATACACAATGGAACACTATGCAATGATAAAGAACCATGATGACTTTAGGAAGCCTCACATAACCTGGTTTCAACTAGAAGACATTATGCTGAGTGCAATCAGTCAGCGGCAAAAGGACAAGTGTTGTATGAGACCTCTGCTGTAAGAACTGAAAAGTAGACTTATATACAGAAGAAAAGACTGTTTGATGGCTACAAGGGTGGGGACGGAGGGAGGGAGGTATTTGCTCATAGATTAGATAATGGACAGGAATGTGGTTAGGTCAAAGCAGGACAGCATGCAGTAGATCAACATAAGTGGACTACACCATAAACTGAAACATTTTCTAAACTCAACCCAATTATCCAGAGGATAGAGTAGCAGTAACGGGAATCTGGGGACTATGTTTTCAGGGAACACTGAGGTCAATTGGCATAACTAGTCTTTTGCTAACAGTCTTCTCCACCCCATGTTGGTGAGTGGTGTCCGGGGTCTGAAAACCTAACGAGCTGCCATATGACGTACACCAAATGGTCCCAAGAACAACAAAGACGTGACGGAAAAAGAGCACAGGAGACAGGAGGACCCATATGAATGGGAGACTGTATCACCATGAAACCTGAAGAGCCAGATTGTGCCTGGCCTCTGCCAAAACCAGCTGTGATGGGGGGCACAATGTAGAGCCCCTGAGACAACAGGAGAAAAAGAGGTGTGCAGCTCAGCAGCTCTACTAAAAGAACAGAACCAATGGTTTGACAGCCTGAAGGGTCCTCTGAGAACATGGCCTCAGGATCTGCTGCTGGCTCTGACCTGAAACCAGTGCTGAGGTCAACTTTTGAGACAAAAAGGGAGTGGACTCGGGGACACAGTGTGGCCATACGGTGTGTGTACTTTATGGCTCTGTACAGTTATAGAGGCTGTCCTACTGGTTTCTTTCTAGACGGGGTAGAAGAGGGTGAAGAGGAGGGGACAGGTGATCATAAAGAGGATATTAGAGAGTGAAAAAGAGGAACATGCTGTCACTGGATAAGGAGAGCAGATGAAGTTGTAGATAGGCAGGCATGCAAAATTGATTTGGATTCTATTCTTTTACTTAATCACAGTAAAAAAAAGAAAAACAAGAAGATCTGTTTAATGTCTGGCTTGACAAAGGACAACTTGATCCTGATATCAACTTCTGCATTGAATTTGATGTGAGATTTTGCTTTGGTTATAGCATATGAAGAAAATCTGACCACACATACATACACAATTTGAAAAGATAGGAGAATTTTAATAGACTGTAATTGTGGATACAGTATTTTTATGCAAATAACACACATTTTAAATTTTTCCCAACATCAT
The DNA here is from genome assembly GCA_028571685.1 of Heterohyrax brucei. Classification (NCBI taxonomy): domain Eukaryota; kingdom Metazoa; phylum Chordata; class Mammalia; order Hyracoidea; family Procaviidae; genus Heterohyrax; species Heterohyrax brucei. The sequence continues at coordinate 137,753,595 of CM053150.1, forward strand.
TCTCCCCCTGCAAGGTATTTTCTTAAATGTTCTGTGCTAATTTTTGTTCAGCCTTGTCATGAATTGAATTGCGTCCCCTCCAAATGCCTGGGTCATGATTCTCAACATTTTATGACTGACCTCTATTTTGTGATTTTCCTACGCTGTATGTTAGAGGATTAGTGTGTGACTGTAAGTCCCTTCATAAGATCATCTCCCTGTTCCACTGTAAAGGGAGTTTCCCTGGAGTATGGCTTGCCTCACCTTTAATCCTTTCATCCTACAAGAGATAAAAGGAAAGAGAAGCAACCAGAGAATTGGGAACATCACACCATCAAGAAAGCAGCACCCAAAGAAGAGTGCATCATTCAGACCTGAGGTTCCTGCATCAGGATGGTCCCTGGACAAAGACTGGTGCAATACCCAACTTTCCTTCAGAACCAACAAGAGAGAAAGCCTTCTGTAGAGGACATCTGAATTCGGACTTGTAGCTTACCAGACTGTGTAAGAATAAACTGTCCTTTGTTAAAGCCATCCACTTTGTGATATTTCTGTTAGAGCAGCACTAGCTGACCAAAACAAGCATTTAAATGTAAAGCTGCATGTTATTTGCATAAAAATATGGTAGTCTTCCTTGATACTATACCAACTTGATAAACTGTACTTCTTAAAGGTTAGCTGCAGCTTGGAATCTGAAATCGTATTAATTAACTTTCTACATACTGTGACATTAAAATTCATTAGAGTATCTTACACTTGGAGTGGATGCTTATCTATGCTTTTTTTTTTTACTTTTTTTTATTTGATATGACTGAGTGACAGACAATGTACATTCCCGTATAAATTTACATGCCCACCTATATGCAGCTTCCACTGCTCTCCCTGTCCAGTGGCAGCACACTATTCCTCTCTGCTCCATATATGTCTCATCCTCCCAACAGTCTCCTTTCCCCTCCTCTCCAACCACTCTGCTTCCTCCAGTCAGAGGTCAGCAGGCTGATATCCTATAGATGTGTAGAACCATAGCATTTTTTTTAACATTATGTACTGATCATTCGAAAAATATTGGCCCACTTAGTCAAGCAGAACTTCCAAATGTTGACATAGCTTGTGAAAAAAATTGCATTTGTTAAATATCACCATCCATCTCACAAAAGAAGTTTCTAAGCTGTCTAGATAATGGTGCAAGCTTTTCAGAAGTATACTTTGGGGCTTGAAAGACTAAATTTTATCACTGTCGACAAATAATGTCAGTCGTTTTTCTTGAAATGATAGGCTCATTTTATTAATTTCTGAGAAAATATTGCCAAATATTCAAGTCTGGAAATTCATAGTTTATCTGTAAATTGTCATTTCAAGAAGCACTGTACAAAAAAGTGGCTAGTTAAGCTAGAAATTCAAAATAGTTGTGTAAGTACTTTCAGAAGAAAGCTGTCGTATTGAGGTATGCAGCAGAAGTGCTTCATGAAAACTTCTCATTTTGCCACACAGGAGATTGAAAGTGTTTTGTACTAACAGTTTGAGGTTTAATAAAACAATGTCTTACACAGCTTCAAGAACTTTTAAAAAATATATATTTTATTGTGCTTTTAAGTAAAAATTTATGATCTAAATCAATTTGTTATATAAAACCCAAACACATACCACTATGAAATGCTAACTGCGCTCCCTCCACCATCCCCCTGTGATAGCACATGGCTTGTTCCACCCTATACCTCCTGTATCCATTCAACCAACTCCTGCCCTCCGCCCTCTCATCTCCCCTCTGGAGAGGAGCTGCTGAGGTAGCCTCAAGTATGTAATATTTAAGCCAAGAAGCATAGTCTTCATCCGCATCACTCTGTCTTATAGTCCAGCCCAATCTTTGCCTGAAAAATTGGCTTCAGTACTGGTTTCAGCTCTGGGCTAACAAAGTCTGTGCACCATGTCCTCAGGGGACCCTCCAATGTGATGGACCATCAAGAGTGGTCTTTTAATAGAGTTCTAGTTTTGCACACCCATTTTTCTCCCAGTACACCAGGGATGTTACCTGGTGTTCCCTGTCAGGGTAGTAATTGGTGGTGGCTGGGCACCAACCAGTTCTCCTGGTCTTAGACTTTTATAGTCTCCCAATCATATGGCCCCATCTGTCTCCTGGGCTCATATTTTCCTCATGTCTTTGATGTCCTTCATTCACTTTTGCTCCAGGTGGATTGAAACCAGTTGCTCTAGCTTGGATGGTCACTTGCTAGCTTTGAAGACCCTGGAAGCCACTCACCAAAGTGGTATGCAGAACATTTTCTCAAAATAAATAAATTAAATTAAATAAGTTATGTCAATTAACCTAGATGTCCCTTAAAACTGTGGTCCTCAGACCCCTGTCCCTGCTACTCTGGCCTTCCAAATGTTGGACTGTATTTAGGAAACGCTTTAGTTTTTGATGCAGTCCAGTTGTACTAATCTCCCTTCTATGGTGTATTGTCATTCCCTTCAACTAACCCGATTCCCATCTATGAATACCCCTCTCTATCACTTCCCACCCACATAACTATCAAAGATTATTTTCTCCTGTGCTTAAAGCTTTTTCTTAGGTCCTTATGATAGTGATCTCGTACACTGTCCATTTGCCTCTGATTAATTTCACTCAGCATGTCTTGTAGGTAACTTGAAGTTATGTTTCCTAAAATCATCCTTGTTCTTTATCGTTGCATAGTATTCCATTGTGTGAATGTACTGCAGTTTATCCATCTATTGATGGGCACCTAGGTTGAATCCATCTTTTTGTTATTGTGGAGAGTGCTGTAACAAACATGGGTGTGCATGTATCTGTTTATGTGACAACCCTTATTTCTCTAGGCTACACTGCAAAAAGTGGGATTGTTGGTCATCAAGAACATTGCTAAGTGAAACTGGCTTGTATTCACTGGGAATACATGGCACTGAAAAACACAGCACTAGTTCGTTTGGATTCTTCGCGGCCCAGCAGTTTTGTACCATAAGGGTAACTGTCAATACAGTGAAAAAGGCAAATATCATCTTAGCAATATTATGAAAGTGATTTCGATTTTGACACCTCCCTGAAAGTTCCTGAGGTCTGATTTAAGAGATTGTGAAATGATAAATCAGGTATGACATGGGAACGAGCAGTCAGGGAGGTCATGGAAAGTGACTAGGTTTATTATACTTGAAGTTTCTAGCTGGGTACACAGTTTACCACCTACTCAGGAACACAGGAACACAACCAGATGAGGAACTGTGGACAGCTGACTTTATTGCTGTTTCAGGATGGACAATGCCGTTAGTTGACTGCGGTGGGCTAGTTATTATTTTGAAGCTAGCATGTAGGGGCAAGTAGCAGGAGTGTTTACTTCAGTGCCCCAAAGGGGCCATGAAACTAGGGCAAAGGGCCTAGGCCGACAGTACGAGGCTGAGTCCTGCAGGCTGGAACTCAGAATGTGAGAGCATCTGAAGTGATTTAAATTGTTAATGCGGGGTAGCCCAGGATTCTGCAAACCATATTATTAGAACCACTGAAACAGGGGTGTATTTTTCTTGTAAGCCGTGTTAAGATAGGTACTTACTGGTTTTTGTTTAGTGCCTTAATGACATCAGAATTTTAAGCAGATGTCTCCAAAATTCTCTTGGGCTTTTCCTCACAGCCTCAAGATGGCTACAATACTTTCAGGCATCATGTCTTTACCCAGCATTCGTGTCGGAAAGAGGAAGCAACACCAGGCCCCTCTCTTATCAGGGCGAGGAATCATCTGTCTGGGAAAACTTTGTATCCACCTGTCCAACTCTGAGGGAAGCTCAGAGATGGAGTGTTTGGATTGTTCTGCCTCTGTGGAGGGAAATATAGAAAGGGAAGAGAAGGTTGGCAATAGGACACCATACTATCTGAACAATCAAGTAGTTTTGGCTTCCAATTTCTCATTTTTAACAAAGCCAAAGTCCCTATCAGATTTTATATTTCTTTTTTCAAAGAAGGGAAATATATATATATATTTATATGTAGAAATATATAATTTTGTTTTAACAATACCTCATAAGGACTGTTTTCAGAATTAAGCTAACAGAAAATAGATAAAGTTTAAAATGGTGTTTGATGTATAAACTATCAATAAACAATGGCATTATGATTACATACTGGCAGTCAGAGTTGTCCATGAGCTGGCCATAGTCCATTTTTCTATCAGCTCTCTGTCTACTCTCCTAGCAGACCGTCCACTGCAACCGAATGGAGATGCTCACTAGCCCTTCTCACTAAGCCTGTACTTCAGCTCCCTTGGTGCCACAAACAGTCTATGCTCAGCTACTAACCAAAATGCTGGTGGTTCAAATTCCCTAAGCAGCGCTGTGAAAGAAAGGCCTGGCGATCTGCTTATGTAAAGATTACAGTAAAAGAAAACTTTGCAGAGCTCAGTTCTACTCTGTGCTTCAAATCATGACTGAAACTTAAAAGACGCCGAAACATAAGCTGTGTCCTCAGCAGTTACTCCACGTGCACACAGAGAGACCATTCTGATTCTAAAAAATGTAAGTAGTCTAAAGTAGGCTACCTGTTGTGAGGTGCTACTGAGTCAGTTTTGACTCACAGTGACCTTACGTACAACAGAACAAAATACTACCTGGGCCTGCACCATCCTTACAATTGTTGCCATGCTTGAGCCCATTGTTTCAGTCACTGGGTCAGCTCAGCTCCCTGAGGGCCTTCCTCTTATCTAATGACACTGTACTTCATAAAGCTCAACGTCCTTGTCTGGGAACTGATCCCTCTTGACAACACGTCCAAAGTATATAACATGTAGTCTCATCATCCTTGCTTTTAAGGAACATTCTGGTTGCACTTCTTCCAAGACACACCTGTAGGCAGTCCACGGTATATTCATTATTGTTTGCCAGCAGCACAATTCAAAGGCAAAAATTCTACCATGGTATTCCTTATTGTCCAGTTTCTGCATTCACAAGATGCATGCCTTGGGTGAGGTGCGTCTTAGTTTTCAGGGTGACATCTTTGCTTCTGTACAATTTAAAGAGGTCTTTTGCAACAGATTTGCTCAATGCAATGCATCTTTTGATTTTTCTTTTTTTACTGTTTTATTGTGCTTTAAGTGAAAGTTTACAATTCAAGTCAGTTTATCTTACAAAGACTTAAACATTGTTCTGTGACTCTAGTTGTTCTCCTCACACTGTGACAGCATACTCCTCCTTTCTACCCTGTATTTCCCATGCCCATTCAACAGGCTCCTGACTCCCTCTGCTCTCTCATCTTGCCTCCAGACGGAGCCATCCAGTTACTCTCATTTGTCTACTTAAGTCAAGAAGCACACTCTTTGCCAGCATCCCTTTATGCCTAATAGTCCATTCCAATCTTTGGCTTCAGGAATGGTTTCAGTGCTGGGTTAACAGAGATTCTGGGGGCCATGTCTTCTGGTGACCCTCCAGTCTTGAATCTTCAAGTCTGGTCTTTTTCAATGTAGTTTGAATTCTGTACCCCATTATATTATAGCTACATTAGGGAGTCTTTGTTGTGTTTCCTATCAAGGCAGTCATTGGTGGTGGCCAGGCACCATCTAATTCTTCCAGTCTCATGCTGATGTAGTCTCTGGATTATGTATATGGCCTTTTGTTTTTCTTGGGCTCATATTTTCCTTATGTCTTTGATGTTCTTCATTCTCCTTTGCTCCAGCTGGGTTGGGACCAGTTGATGCTTCTTAGATGACTGCTTGCAAACTTTTAAGACCTCAGATGCTACTCACCAAAGTGGCTGGGATGCAAGACATTTTCTTAATAAACTTTATTTGCCAACTGACCCATGTATCTTCCAAAACCATAGTTCCCCAGACTCCTGCCCCTTCTACTCTGTCCCTCAAAGTGTTTGGCTGTGTTTAGGAAACTTCTTAGCTTTTAGTTCACCCCAGTGTGTTGACCTTCCATGTGTGCTCTCCCTCCCTTCAACTAGAATAAGTCTGGCCTAATAGCTAATTACTGCATACCCCTCATCCTCTCTCCCGATCCTTGCAAACATCTAGGACTGTTTTAATCTGTGTTTAAATGTTTTCTTGAGACCTTATAAGAGTAGTCTCATACAAAATTTGACCTTTTACAACTGGCTAATTTTACTCATCATAGTGTCTTCCAGATTCCTCCATGGTATGTTTCCCAAATTCGTTGTTGCTCTTTATCGTTGCATAGTGCTCTGTTGTGTGAGTATACCATAGATTAATTCATTCATCTGTTAACGGACACCTAGGTTGACTCCATCTTTTTACTATTGTAGACAGTGTTGCAATGAACAGAGGTGTGCATATGTCTACGTGGCAGCTCTTATTTCTCTAGGATATATTCCAAGAAGTAAGGTAGCTAGATTCTATGATATTTCTATTTCTAGCTTTTTAAAAGAACACTCATCTATTTTCAAAGTTGTTGTACCATTTTATATGCCACTCTCTCCACAGCCTTGCCAACATTTATTATTTTGTGTTTTATGGGTTAATGTCAGCCTTGTTTGGGTGTAAGGTGGTATCTCATTGTCATTTTGATTTGTATTTCTCTAATGCCTAATGATCATGAGCATTTCCTCATGTACTTAAATGTCTTCTTCAGTGAAGTTCCTGTTTGTATCATTTGCCCATTTATTAATTGGGTTATTTGCCTTTTTGTGGCTAAAATTTTGCACTATCTTTTAGATTAAGAAGACCACATGCTGATTAGATTTGTTGTATCCTAAAACTCTTCCCCAGTTTGCCAATTGCCTTTTTACTCTTTCAGTGGAGTCTTTGGATAGACATGTTTGATTTTTAGGCATTCCCAGTTGTCTATTTTCTCTTCTGGTGTTTGTGTGGAAACCATGGTGATGTAGTGGTTAGGTGCTATGGCTACTAACTAAAAGGTCAGTAGTTCAGATCTATTAGGTCCTCCTTGGAAACTCTATGGGGCAGTTCTGCTCTGTCCTATAGGGTCACTATGAGTCAACATCAACTCAAGGCAATGGGCTTGGAGTTTTGGGTGTTTATGCAGTGTTATTAATGTTTTGTATTCTGTTAGTGCTCTGAATTAGGAAACCCAGCATTGTACCTATTTTTTCTGTCATGATATTTATTGCTTTAGATTTTATGTTTAGATTATTGATCCATTTGAGTTAGCTTTTGTACATGATGGAAGAATGTCTTGTCCACAATTTAGACTTTGGGCCTTTGTGGAATATCAGCTTCTCAGAGATGCGTAATTTTATGTCCAGATTCTCAATTCTTTTTTGTTGGTCTATGCATCTTTTGTTCTACCAGTACCAGGCTGTTTCCACTACTGTGGTGGTATAATGGATTCTAAAGTCAGGTAGCAGGAGGCCTCCCACTTTGCTTTGCTTCTTCAGTAATGCTTTACTTATCCAGGGCATCTTCCCTTTCCATGTGAAGTTGATGGTTTGCTTCTCCATCTCATTAAAAATGCTATTGGAATTTGGATCAAGATTGTATTGTATTTATAGATTGCTTTGGGTAGAATAGACATTTTCACAGTACTGAATCTTCCTGTTCATGAGCAAGATAGGTTTCGCCACTTATATAAGTCTCTTTTGGTTTCTTGCAGTTATGTCTTATAGTTTTTTTTCTATGGGTCTTTTACATCTCTGGTTAGATTTATTCCCAGGTATTCCTAAATTAGGTTTATTCCTTATCATCTTGGAAGCTATTGTAAATGCTTTCGATTCAGTGACTTCCTCTGTGATGTTCTCTTTGTTGGTGTAAAGGGATCCAGTTGTTTTTTGTGTGTTTGTCTTGTATCCCAACACTTTGCTGAATTCTGGTAGCTTTTTTTCCCCCCTTGAGGGTTCTTTAAGGATTTCTTTGTATGAGATCATAGTATCTACAAATAGAAGTACTTTTACTTCTTCCTTACCAATTTAGATGCCCTTTATTTCTTTTTATTGCCTGACTGTTCTGACTAGAACCTCCAGCACTATGTTGAATAGAAGTGCTAACAAACAGCATCCTTATCTTGCTTTCAGAGTGCCTCCATTTAGGATGATGTTGGCTTTTTATAAATACCTTTAGTTATGCTGATGAATTTCCCTTCTATTCCTATTTTGCTGATAGCTTTTAACATGAATAGGTGTTGGAATTTGTCAAGTGCCTTTTCTGAATTGGTTGATAAAATCAAATAGTTCTTGTCCCTTTGTTTTATTCCTGTGAGTGATTACATAGATTGTTTTTCTAATGTTGAACCATCCCTGTTTCCCTGGTATGACTCTCAGTTGGTCATGATGAATTATTTTTTTGATATGTTGTTGAATTCTATTGGCTAGAATCTTGTTGAAGATGTTGCGTCTGAGGTCATGGGACATAATGGTCTGTATTTTTCTTTTTTTGTAGTGTCTTTACCTAACTGTGTAATCCCTGGTGGTGTAGTGGTTGAGTGCTACATCTGCTAACCAAAGAGTTGGCAGTTCAGATTTGCCAGGTGCTCCTTGGAAACTTGACAGAGCGGTTCTGCTATGAGTCGGACTTGACAACACTGGGTTGGATTTGGCTTTGGTTTTACCTAGCTGTGGTATTAGGGTTATTTTGGTTTCACAGAATGAGTTTGGAAGTATTCCATACTTTTCTATGCTCTGAAATACCTTTAGTAATAGTTGTGTTAACTCTTCTTTGAACATTTGGTAGAATTCCCAGTGAAGCTGTCGTGGCCAGGGCTTTTTTGGTTGGTTTTAAATTACTTTTTCAATCTCTTCTTTTATGATGGGTTTCTTTAGTTGTTCTACCTTTGCTTGTATTAATTTAGATAGATTGCTTCTAGAAATGTTTCCATTTCCTTTAGGTTTTCAAATTTATTAGAGTACTTTTTGTATAGTATTATGTTATGAATTTTTAAATTTCAGATGGGTCTGTTATGATATTGTTCATCTCATTTCTTACTCATGTCATTTGCTTCCCCTCCTGTTTTTCTTTTGTCAGTTTGGCCAATGATTTATCAGTTTTATCGACCTTTTCAAAGACCCAGCTTTTGGCCTTGTTAACTCTTTTGATTGTTTTTCTATTCCTTACTTCATTTAGTTCTTCTCTAATTTTTACTATTTACCTCCTTCTGGTTTCTGAAGGCTTCTTTTGCTATTCTAGTTTTTCTTGAGTTGTAGGGTTAATGCTTTGGTTTGGGCCCTTTTTTCTTTTTTGATGTGTGCATGTATTGAAATACGCTGACGTCTATGCACTGCATTTACTGTGTCCCAAATGTTCTGGTAGAATGTGTTTTTGTTCTCATTTGATTCTGTGAATTTTTTTTTCTATTCTTGATTTCTTCTTTAGCACAATAGTTTTTGAGCAAGGTGTTCAGTCTCTGTGTTTTTTTTTTCCCCATACCTTGTCTATTATTAATTTCTGCTTTTATGGCTACATGGTCCAAAAACATGCTCTGTAATGTTTTGAAGGTTTGGATTTTGTTAAGGCTTCTTTCTGTGGGCTAATATGTGGTCTATTCTGGAGAATGTTTCATGTCATCTGGAAAGGAAAGTACACTTGGCTGCTATTGGATGGAGTGTTCTGTATATGTCTATGTTGGTTAATTGTGTCATTCAGATCTTTTGTAACTGTATCGAGCTTCTTCTGGATGTTTTGTCCTTCACTGAAAGTGATATAGAAAGTCTCCTTCTGTTATTTTGGAGCTGTTTTATTTCTCTTTCCAGTGCTCTTAGAGTGTTTGTTTTGTTTTTTTGGTTTGGTTTGGTTTGGTTTTGGTATGTATTTAGGAGCCCTGTCATTGGGTGTATAAAAACTTGTTATGGATGTGTCCTCCTGGTGTATTGACTCTTTAATACATTATATAGTGTACCTCCTTATACATTGTGGTGGATTTTTAAGTCTATTTTATCAGAAATTAATATAGCCACTTCTTTTATTGTATGTTGTTTGCTTGGTATATTTTTTTCCATCCTTTGAGATTAAGTTTGGTTTTGTCTTTAAGATGTATCTCCTGTTTGCAGCATATAGACAGATTGTATATTTTTATCTACTCTATCACTCTCTGTCTCTTTATCGGTACAGTCAATCCATTTACATTCAGAGTAATTATTGATAGATATGAGTTTAGTAATGTCATTTTGATGCCTTTTTTGTGCATTAACAATTTCTTTGTTCCACTTAATTCTCAGTTTAGAGTTGTTTTTATATGTTTTCTTTTGATGTTTTTCATTGTTGTTGGTTTTGTATTTGCTGAGACTTCATGTTTTTCTTATGTTTTACTCTGAGGTGTAGGACTGTTAATTTCCTTTGAGGCTAACTTAGTATTTACCCATATTTTTCTCAACTTAAATGAGCCTTTTAATTTGATTTTTGTATTGACTTGACTTGCTCTCCATATGAAAGATCTATTATTACAGTTATTTCAAATATTTATTTTCTGTTATAATGTTGTCATCTTTTACATAACGATGTCTCTGTTTCCCTGTTTTCAGTGTTTTGTCTTTTGTGATTTCTTTATCCTGGTTTATACCTTATTGTTCTGTCCTGCATCCTAGTCTTAGGTTTTTATCTGATGTTATTGATTGTCATGAATTGAATAGTGTCCCCTCGAAAATGAGTGTAGCAATTTGGCTGGGCCACAGTTCTCAGTATTTTATGAATGCCCTTCATTTTGTGATTTCCCTATGCTGTAAATCCCAGTCTCTGTCTGTAGTTAATAGATTGGATTGTGTTAAAGAGGATTAAGGTGAAACTATAATATGCTTAGTAAGGGAATTTTCCTCAAGTGTGGCTTGCACACCACCTTTTATCCTACAAGAGATAAAGTGGAAGCAAGCAAAGAGTTGGAGACCTCATACCATCAAGAAAGTAGTGCTGGGAGCAGAGTGCATGCTTCTGACCTGGGGTGTCAGGATGCTGTTAGACCAAATAAAGACTGATGTACAGAAGGACCTTCTTCCACAGCTGACAGAGAGAGAAAGTGTGTTTCCTGGAGCTGGCACCCTGAATTTAAGCTTCTAGCCTCCTGGGCTGTGTAAGAATAAACTTTTCTGTGCTAAAGACATTCACTTGTGATATTTCTGTTAGAGAAGTACCAATGACTAAGACATTGATTTTCTATCAAAGAACTCCCTTTATTATTTCTTATACTTTTGGTTTAGTTTTTGCAAATTCTCTAAATTTCTGTTTATCTGCAAATGTGTTAATTTCACCATCATATTTGAGAGACAGTTTTTCTGGATATATAATTCTTGGCTAACAAATTCTTTCCATTAAGACTTTGTATATGTCTTCCCATTGCCTTATTTCCTGCATAGTTTCTGCTGAGTAGTCCAAACTTAGTCTTATTGCCTTTGCTTTGTAGATTATTTTTCTGATATTGCTATCCACTTTTTTTCTCTGCTTATGTTTATTTTTGGCAAGTTTGATTATACTATGTCTTGGTGTCTTTCTTTTGGGATTTATGTTATGTGCAGTTTGATAAGCATCTTAGATAGATATTTTCTCATCTCTCATGATTATCAGGAAAGTTTTCTGTTAACAAATCTTCAACAGTTTTCTGTATTTTCTGTTATCCCCCTCCTTTGTTCTAGTTTTCCAATCAGTTGTAGGTTATTTCTCTTGATAGAGTCTGTCTTATTCATCTGGTATTGATCTAACAGAAACACCACAAGTGGATGGTTTTAACAAAGAAAAGTTTATTTTTACAGAATCTAGTAGGCTGGAAGTCTGAATTCAGGATGTGGTTCCAAGGGAATGCACTTTCTCTTTGTTGGCTCTGGAGGAAGTTTCTTCTGTTGCATCAATCTTTCTTCGGTCTAAGAGCATCTTGGCACAAGAACCTCAGGTCCAAAAGATACCTTCTGCTCTGTGCTGCTTTCTTGTCAGCATGAAGTCCCCAAGTCTCTGCATTCTTCCTTTTCCTTTCATCTCTTGTAAGATAAAAGGTGGTGTAAGCCACATTCCTGGGAAATTCCCTTAGTATGGGTGTTACAGTCCTACCCTTATCCTCTTTAACATAATCCAGTCTCTTAACCACAGGCAGAAATTAGGATTTACAGCATAAGAAAAACCACAAAATGAAAAACAACCATACTATACCAGGAATCATGGCCTCACTAAATTGCTACACACACTTTTTGGAGGATATAATTCAATCCATGACAGATTCCCGCGTAATTCATAATGTTTCTTTGTTTAAAAAAGTTATTTTATCTGATTTTTCCTCAAATGTGTTGGTATCAGGTGCTTTATCTTCAATCTCGCAAATACTGACTTCTGTTATCTCCATTCTCCTCCTTTGACTTCCTATTGAGTTGTGTAATTTTGTTATTTTATTATTAATCTTTTGAATTTTGACTTGCTTCCTCTCTATGCTTTCCTGCAACCTGTTCAATTTGTCATTATGCTCTGCTGCATTTTGCCTGATCTCCTTTAAGATTTCTCGAAGAGTTCTAAATATTAATCTTTTGAATTCTAATTCTGACAATTCCAGGAAGTTCTCCTTGTCTGGAAAATTTCTTGTTTCTTTGTTTTAGGAATTTTCTGAAGCCATTGTAGTCTGCCTCTTTAAGTGATTTGATGTTGGCTTTTTTCTCTGAGCCATCAGTAAGTTGTTGTATTTGTTTATTTTATGTTTGCTTACTGTGTTCTAGCTTCTTATTTTGTTCTAAATTGTCTAAATAAGCTACTCATCTGAGCTAGTGTGATTATTATCAGCTTTGGAGTTCTAATGTCCTATCATCAGGTGGTTAGAGCTGTTAGGCGTGTGATCCCAGGAGTCCATGTAGTTTTCTTGTATTTATTCAACTCAGGAGTCCAGGTAGTCAGTTACAAAGTATGTGGTGGAGGCTCTCTCCTGCTGTCTAAATGGGCAGGGTTTATTGGTTTAGGCACAGTTATCTGGCTGTATATTCTGACAGAGGCAGGAGGCAACCATCCATGAGTGTCTGTGAGGAAATTGTGTCTGCGTTTATTAAGAAGTATAGGTGGGTCGATTTTGCAGGTGGACTATGGGTAATGCATAGTGAGCACAGAGCTGTGAGACATTCAAAATCTGTGGATACCTTACGTCTATGCCTAGGCAAAGACATTGTTTCTGTCCTGAGTTCTTGGCTTAGGGGAGTTGGCCGATTTTTCCCCTCATTTGTTAAATTGTTCCTCTCCAATGCTGGGAGAATGGCTCAGGGCATATGTAAGGGATCCTACTTCCTACCTGAGAGATATGTCAGTCTCTTGAGCCAGCTTGGCATTGTGAAGAGAAAGAAGGGGAAAGCAATGGCAAAAGAGAAAGATGTTAATCCTGAAGAAAAGATTACATCTGTGCATGGTAGGTTAGATACAAGTTACTTAGCTCTTGATGATTGATGCCATTTTTTACTGATCCTTGAGGAGTGGCCTCTGCCACTCAGTCTCTCCTGCTGTGGAAGTTGCTTTCTGAGAACCACTGCTTCCCTCAGCACACTCACTGCAGCTGATGCACCTGCAGGGGGCTGATTCCCACTGGGTCAGGTCTAGCCAGTCATAGGTACTACCAGACTTATTTGCCTTCCCTATAGCTTGTTACAATTTCTCAACTTTCCTTTTGATATTTAGGTCTCCTAGAATGTCAAATATAATTGATTCATTTGTTCTCTTGGGTCTTTATTGTTAGAAGATCACAGGAATAGTCTAACTACTCCACCATCTTCGCCTCACACATCTTTTAGTTCATTGACTGCTGTTCCCATGGGTGTTGACTGTGATTTCTAGCAAAATGAAATTATTGACACCATCTTTTCTCCATTTATCATGGTGTTGCTTACTGGCCTGTTTGTGAGGATTTGGGTTTCCTTTATGTTGAGGTGCAGTCAATACTGAAGGCTACAATCTTTAATATTCATCAGTAAGTGCTTGAAATCCTCTTCACTTTCAGCAATCAAGGTTGTGTCACCTGTATATCACACATTTTTAAAGAGTCTCCCTCTGATCATGATGACCCATTCTTCCTCATGTGGTCCAGTTTCTTGGATTTTTTGCTCAGCATGCAGATTGAATAGGTATTGTGAAAGGACACAACCCTGACACACACCTTTCCTGAATATAATCTACACAGTTTCCCCTTGTTCTGTCCAAAAACTTCCACTTCATCTATGTACAGGTTTGTCAGGAGCACAATTAAATGTTTTGGAATTACCATTTGTCATGGATTAAATTGCATTTCCCAAAAAGATATGTGTAGCAATGTAGCTAGGCCATGATTTCTGCTACTGCGTCCTTTTCCTTCATTTTGTAAATCCTGCCTCTATGCTATTAATGTGGGTGGATGGGCAGCATTTGTATTGATGGGCAGGACTCAATGTGTAATATTGCTTTATGCCTTGATGCAGTCTCTTGAGATATAAAAAAAGGGGAGGCAAGCTGAAATTTGTGAGCCTCATACTACCAAGAAAGCAGTACTGAGAGCAAAGTGCATCTTTTGGACCTGAGGTTCTTCTGCCAGGATGCTCTATTATTGTATTTGGACTCTTAGCCTACTGGACTGTGATAATTTCTCATACTGAATTTGACTTTGTGGCTTATTGGACTGTGACAAAATAAATTTTTTCTTTTTAAAGCCATCCACTCATGGTATCTCTGTTAGAGCAGCACCAGATGACTAAAACAGAATTTGATATCAAAGGAGTGGGGTGTTGCTCTAACAAAAACCTAAAATGTGAAAGCAGTTTTGAAACTGTGAATGGATAGAAGACTCAGAAAGAACCAAGGAGAACTCTTAACACTAATGAATGCATGGATGGTGAAAAATGAGCAGCAGCAGACCAGCAGTAGCAGTAGCAACAGCAGCAAACAAGTAGCAGCACTGGAGCCCACCTGTGGAGCAAGAGAACTGAATGCCTGTGCACAGAGATTTCCTGACGGAGTGGAGTACCTCTGGGCTCTTGAGTCAGTGGGGCTACAGAGCTTTGGAACACTTGCCCAAGCAGGGCAGATGCAGGTCTGAGGCCCAGGCCATATGGCCATAGGAAGCAGAAGCTGAGAAGCTGAGCCACCTCATGTATAGCCATGACCTCGGGGGTTTGAAAGGGTAGAACCATGACTCATGTGTTTCTAAGGCTGAAATTGCTACTCAGTCAGTCTTAGGGTGTCCCTAAAGCCAAGGTGGCAGAGTTGCTGTCTCAGTGGGCCTGGAATTCAGAGCTACATGTAGCACAGGGCCACTGAGAATCTGGAGAGGGTGGCCAATACCTAGAGTAAAGAGGGCAAGGGTCATTGTGTAAAATGTCTCAGAGAATGGGAGATTATTTTCAAAGATTTGAGGACTGCTGTAATGTGTTTTGCTGGCTTATTTGTTGCTTGTTTTGCCTTCTTCCTCCCATTTGTAATGGAAATGTCTAACCGGTACCTGCCTTTCCTGCCACCAAATATTTGGAAATAGATAACTTATGTTCTAGATTTCACAGCTAAAGAGGAATTTCTGGATTTGGCACTTGGGCTATGATGGGGTGAATATGTTTTACATGTTGCATGGATGTGCTTTTCTAGGGAGCAAAGGTAGAATGTCATAGGTTAAATTGTGTTCCCCAAAATGTATGTGTAGCAATTGAGCTAGGACATGGTTTCTGCATCTATAATGTTAATGAGGATGGATGGGAGACCGTTGTGTTGGTGGAGAAGGACTCAGTGTTTAAAATTGTTTTGTGCCCTGAGGCAGTCTCTTGAGATACAAAAGAAATGGAGGCAAGCTGAGATTTGGGACTTTATACCACCAAGAAAACAGCACCAAGAGTGGACTGCATCCTTTGGACCTGAGGTTGCTTGACCAAGATGCTCTCATATTGAATTTAGAGTCTTAAACTACCAAACTGTGATAAATTTCTCATATTGAATTTGAATTTGTGGCTTACTGGACCGTGACAAAATAAAATTTCTCTTTTTAAAGTTATCTATTCGTCGTGTTTCTGTTAGTGAAGTACCAGCTGACTGAGACACCTTTCTTTGCAATGTTATCCATAATTTGTTATGATCTACACAGTTGAATGCCTTTGCATAGCGAGTAAAACCCACCGAAACATCTTTCTGATATTCCGTGCTTTCAGCCAACATCTGTCTGACATCAGCAATGTTATCAACTGGTTCTGAATCCAGCCTGTCTTTCTGGCAGTTCCCTGTCGATATACTGCTGCTGAATGATCTTTAGCAAAGTTTCTGTTGCATGTGATATTAATGATATTGTTTGGTAATTTCTGCATTCGATTGGATTACCTTTCTTAGAAATAGGCATAAATATGGATCTCTTCTAGCTGGTTGGCCAGGTAGCTTTCTTCCAGATTTCTTGGCATATACAAGTAAGCTCTTCCAGCACCGCATTTGTTTGTGGAAACATCTCAGTTGGTATTCCGTCAGTTACTGGAGACTTTTCATCAGTGCCTTCTGTGTAGCTTGGACTTCTACCTTCAGTACCATTGGTTGCTGATCATATCATATCTCTTAAAACAGCTGAATATCCACCAGTTCTTTCTGGTATAATAACTATGTGCATTCCTTCCATTTTATTTTGATTCTTCCTGCATCATTTAATGTTTTTCCCCCATAGAATCCATCAGTATTGCACCTTGAGGCTTGAACTTTTTCGTCATTTCTTTCTGCTTGAGAAATGTTGGACATGTTCTTCCCTTTTGGTTTTCTACCTCCAGCTCTTTGCATGTGTTTTTATAATACTTTGTCTTCTTGAGCTGCCCTTTGAAGTCATCCCTTCATTTCTTTCACTGCATCATTTCTTCCTTTTACTTTAGCTACCTGATGTTCAAGAACATGTTTTGGAAGCTCTTGTGACATCCATTTTGGTCTTTTCTTTCTTTCCTGTCTTTAAATGACATCTCGGTTTCTTCCTGTGTGATATCATTCCAAAACTGCTGTGGTCCTTGGTTGTTAGTTTTTAACACAGTAGCTCTATTCTTGAGATGGTCTCTAAAACTGAGGTAGGATATATTCAGTGTTGTATTCCACCTTTCCTTGATTTGTTCTAATTTTGTTAATTTCACCTTGAATTTGCATATGACAAATTGGTGGTCTTTTCTGCAGCTAGTCCCAAGCCTTTTTCTTAATGATGATATGGAGATTTTTCTATTATCTTTCCACGGCTGTAGTCAATTTGTTCCAGTGTACGCCATCTGGTGAGATCTATGTGTACAGTTGCCATTTATGTTGTTGAAAAAAGGTGTTTGCCATGAAGAAGTCATTGGTCTTGCAAACTTCTATCACATGATCACTGCATTATTTCTGCCACCAACGCCATATTTTCCAACTACCAATCCTTCTTGTTTCCAACTTTTGCATTCTAATCACCAGTAATTATCAATGCATCCTCATTACATGCTCGATCAATTTCAGATTGCAGAAATTGGTAAAAATTCTTCAATTTCTTCATCTTTGGCTTTAGTGGTTGGTGCATAAATATGAATAATAGTTGTACTTAACTGTTGTCCTTCCTGGTCATATGGATGTTATCCTATTACAGATAGCACTGTACCTCAGTATAGATCTTAAGCTTTTCTTTTTTGTGATAAATACATGCCATTCCTCTTTATGTTGTCATTCCCAGCATAGTAGACCATATGGTTGTCTGATTCAGAATGGCCAATACTGGTCCATTATATCACATCAGTGCCTAATATATCTATATTCATGCATCCCATTTTGTATTTGACAATTTCTAATTTATGCTTTGTACATTCAACATTCTGATTATTAACAGATGTTTGCAGCTGTTTCTTCTCATTTTGAGTCATACTACATCAGCAAATAGAAGTCCCAAAAGCTTGACTCCATCATTGTCATTAAGGTTGACTCTACTTTGAGGATGCAGCTGTCTTCTCAGTGTCTTCCAATCTGGGGGCTTCTCTTCTGACACTGTATCAGACAATGTTTTGCTGCTATTCATAAGGATTTCACTGGCTAATTATTTTCAGAAGTAGACTAGATGCTTCTTCCTAGTCTGTCTTAGTCTGGAAGCTCAGCTGAAACCTGTTAACCATGGGTGATCCTGCTGATATTTGATACAGATGCCATAGCTTCCAGCACCACGCAAGCCCCCACAATAAGACAAACTATTAGTTCATATTAATGTAGAGGCTATGCTAGTTACAAGGAAGCTAATAAAGAGAAGAGGAGGGAGAACAGATCAACCTTAGCTAGTCTTAACATGATTTCATGAACCCTGTTGTCATAGATTAAATTATGTCCCCCAGAAATATATGTCAGCTTGGCTAGGCCATGATTCCCAATATGATGTGGTTGTTCTCTGTTTTATAATCTGATGTAATTGTGGCATGTGTTGTAAATCATAGTCTCTGCCTACAGTTAATGAGGCAAGAGTAAGTTATGTTAGAGAGTGGAATGTAACACCTTTATGCAGGTCATCACTCTGATTCTATTAAAGGAGAACTTCCATGGGATACGGCTTGCATTGCCTTTCGTCTTATAAAAGGAGAGAGGAGTAAGCAGAAAAGAAGTGACCTCAACAGCATCAAAAAAGAAGAGCTAGAAGCAAAGTTATGTCCTTTGTACCCAGAGTCCATGTGCTAAGAACTTCCTAGAGCCAGGGGAAGATTTATGTGAAGAGACATGGAGATTTTGAAGGAAAGCCAGGCCCACAAATGCTGAAAGGAGACCAGGACCTTTCCTCAGACCTGACAGAGAAAGAAAGCTTTCCCCTAGAGCTGGTGCCCTGAATTCAGACTTCTAGTCTTCTGAGTTATGGGAGAATTTCTGTTTAGTGAAACCACCTACTTGTGATATTTGTTATAACAGCACTAGATGCCTAAGATGGCTGTCCTTCCTCTTTTACTGAAATCAACCAATATCAGATCATCAGGTGGTCTCTCTCCTGAGCTGCTAAATATCTTGGCTTCCACCTACCTGCAGCCATAAGACCTTTGGAAATGTAGTCTTTTTCATTAAATCAAGAGGTTTAATGATGTTGTTGATTATCCTTTTCTAGCAGGAAATGACAAATTTACATTGCTGCAAAGCAGCTTTTAGAGCCCTGGTGACACAGTGGTTAAGTGCTACAGCTGCTAACCAAACGGTCAGCAGTTCAAATCTACCACCTGCTCCTGGAAAATCCCATGGGGAAATTCTACTTGACTCTATGACAACAAGTTTAAAGCAGCTTCTACTGGAAGGAAAAAAGTCAGTGTTTTTTTCACTTTGGGTCAGGCTTTTTACAGTTAACATTTGGTTTCATGGTTAGGGAAAAACCTTTAAATCAAAGTAACATGTCTGTTACTAGCTTTTCTCTTTGTAACACATGGGATCGTCATGAATCAGAACTGACTCAGTGGTAAAGGCTCTGATGTTTTTGTTTTTACCTTCACAAACCTACCAACTGTAGGGCTCTGTGGTGGTGCTAACCAAAAGGTTGGTAGTTTGAAACCACCAGCCATGCTGCAGGAGAAAGATATCACAGCAGTTCACTTTTGTGAAGATTTACAGCCTTGGAAACCCTATGGACAGTTCTATTCTGTCCTATAGGGTCACTATAAGTCAGAATCAATTCAATGACACTAGGTTTGGATTTGAGCTCTCCTACTGCCATACCTTTTGAGGTGCAGTGCACCTGCAATGGTTTTTGTTTCCTGTCCCTTAAAGGCACCCGTCCTTACCCTATGTGTCCATCCATGTTTGGGCTGCACCTCTTAATGCCAGTGCTGGGAACAGGGCTGATTTTATGGGTTGGTGACTAGTGCAGTCACACAAAGTCCTGTGCTCAGATGGGCCCCATGCTTGGTGCTTAATGCTTTGTGCTAGCCATCTTGAAATTCTTAACAACTTTATCTTTGAATTTGTGTTTTTAAAACATAATCTTTTTCCAGGCAGCCAAAGACACATGAGGAAATGCTTACAATAATTATCCATTAGAGAAATCCACATCAAAACTACAAAGAGATACCTTTCCACCCCAACAAAGGTGACAATAATCCAAAAAATACAAAATAACAAATGTTAGGGAGGCTGTGGAGAGATTGGAACTCTTCTACACTGCTGGTGGGATTATAAAGTGGTACAACCTCTTTGGAAAGCAATTTGATGCTTTCTTAAAAAGCTAGAAATACCATATGATCCAGCAATCCCACTGCTTGTTATAGTCTACAGAAATAATGTCTGTCATATGAACAAACACATGCATGTTCATTGCAGCACTGTCCACAATAGCAAAAAGATGGGCTCAATCTAGGTGGCCATCAACAGGTGAAGGAATAAACAAACTATGGTATATATACATGATGGAACACTATGCAGTGATAATGAACAAGGATGATTTTATGGAACACGTAACCTGACATCAACTGGAAGACCTTCTGCTGAGTGAAATCAGTCAGCTGAAAAAGGACAAATATTATACGAGATCCCTATTATAACTCTTATGAAAAGACTTACACAAAGAAGAAAATACTCTTTGATGGCTACAAGGGTGGGGTGGGAAGGAGAGGGCTATTCATAGATTAGTTAATCTACAGGAATTTGCGTAGGTGAAGGGAATGACAGCACGCAGAAGAAGGCAGGTCAGCATAACTGGATTACACCATAAGCTAAAAGGATTTCTAAATTCAACCCAACATTTCAAAGGACAGAGTAGCAGGGCCAGGGTTCTGGGGACCATGTTTTCAGGGGACATAGAGGTCATTTTGCATAACTAGTCTTTTTCTAATGAGTCTTCTGTACCCCATATTGGTGAGTGGCATCTGGGGTCTTAAAGGCCAGCAAGCTGCCATCTGAGGAACGTCACTTTGTCCCAACCTACCTGGAACAGATGACAACTGAGAACATCAAAGACACGAGGTAAAATGAGCATAGGAGACAGAAGGACTTATATGATTGGGAGACTATATCAGCATGGGCCAGAAGAACTAGTTGGTGCCCAGCCACCACCAAAGACAGCGCTGATAGGGGACACAATGTAGGGTTTCTGATGTAGTACAAGAAAATGAGGTGTGTAGATCAAGAACTCTGTTAAGTTGGTCCGACAATCTGGAGGGTTCCCTGAGAACATGGCCTTTAGACTCTGTAGCTCAGAGCTGAAACAGTCATGAAGCCAACACTTCAGACAAAGAATTGATTGGACTTGGAAATGCAGAGTGATGTAGGTGGTATGTGTACTTTATGATTTAACATATGTGAGGCTGTACTGCTAGTTTCTTTTTAGAGGGGAGAGGAGAATGTGAAGAGGAAGGGACAGGTGTTGATTGAGTGGATAGTGGAAGTAAAGGGTGAAAAAGAAGAGTGTGCTGTCACAGGGTGAGGAGAGCAGATAGAGTTGTAGAGATGGGGGTACATGGGCTTTTATATGGAAAATTGACTTGGATTGTAAACTTTCACTGAATTACAATAAAAAAAATTTATTGTAGTTTCTGTGAAAGTTTACACAGCAAATTAGGTTCCCATGTAACAACTGTCATACAGACTGTCTAGTTACGTTGGCTACATTTTTTCACAGTGCCAGCATTCTCATTAATTCTCTTTTGGATGTCTCATGTTCTGTCATCTTGTTAACATTTTATCTTTGCTTTAAAGTAATTGTTGATCATTTCTGGTCTAATATAGATATTTTTAAAGGTGTGCAGTACTCTCTCGTAATAGTCATTATTTTATAAGCCAAATTGTTATTAAGCTAAAATGTGACCTTGGGTAGTTTGGGTTTATGGAATACCTCAAGGCAATAGTTTCAGAAAGTCTTGTAGTCTCAACCAGTCCGGTAAGTCTGGACATTTTAAGAATGTTAGTTTTGTTTCACATGAAATATATGAGACAGTGTGGTTCAGTGGTAGAACTCCCACTTTCTGTGCAGGATACTTAGGTTCAATTTCCAGCTGATGTACCTCATATGTAGCTGTCACCTGTCTGTCAGTGGAGGCTTGTGGGTTACTCTGTGATGCTAACCAGGTTTCAACAGCACTTTTAAGGTAAGTTGGATTAGGAAGAAAGGCTGGTGACCTACTTTTGAAAATCAGCCTTATGGATCATAATGGTCTGATTTTCCACTGATTGTGGGATGGCTCAGAACTGGGCACAATTTAGTTTCATTCGTAGAGGATTGCCATGAGTCAGGATTGACTCAGTGGCTACTAACAACAAGATGAAGGCTGATGAGACAATGGTGCATGTCTTAAACGCTTAGAACCCAGCTTGTGCAGGGTTCCCACTGCCTCCACAGTTCCTTGGCTGCTCCACTCTCCTATCTTTGGTGTCCTTGGCTCCATTTGGTCTCCCTACCCTCACCTAGTAACTGCTGTTGCCCCTCATTTTTCGCGGGGTCCTGTGTGTGGGGATGATGAGTATTGGTGCTGTGGCCTAGAGCTGGCAGAAGGGCGAGCCCAGCAACTGGTAGAGCTGTGCCAACATGTGCATGCCAAGTCACAGGGCAGGGACCTTCTGGGCCAGGGACCTTCTGGACCTGTGAAGGCCTGCACTTACCCTGTGCAGAAAGCATGATATTAAATCCTTTCCCCCTGCCAAAAAAGCAAAAAACCCACCATGATGGGCCAAGAGAGAGACCATGGAAGAGAGGAAGTAGTTTTTGTGTTTTAGTACCTTTGCTGGCATTTTTTTCTTGCTTTTGAGCCAGGAGCCCATATTTTCATTTTATACTGGGCTTTGCAAATTATATTGCTGGCCCTGGTTGGGAACTGGCTTGTGCTTCACCCCAACTGAGGAATGATTCACTGGACTCCTCCCCCAGCTACAAGATAAGACCCCTGCTGGTGGACGGACACATGGGCAAGCGGAGTCATCCAGAGACCACAGAAGCCCAATGAATTAAACAAGGTATCTGCAACAGGGTTGACAGGCAAGGGAGCACAGCACTGGATGAGCCACCATACTCCCTATAGGGGAAGGTACCTTCACCTCTGGGTTTCTCATCTCGCATGCAGGTGGTTCCTCAGGCTGTTCCCGAGGGAACATGGGGAAGATGTGCCACCCACAGACCCTCCGACCTACATTCCCAGCAATGCCACTCCTTTGCCTGGTGCTGATGCCAGGATCCCCACATTCAGAGGACAATTTGGATCCCCATGGGTGTCAATTGATGAGAAGAAAATGGTAAGATTTAAGAAGCAGAAAATAAAACAGTACTGTGTACAGCGTGTGGATGTGTCTCACTAATTTGATTCAAATTTTCTTTAGATACTGGCAAACAGAGGATATTGAATAAATTTCATCCCATCCTTCCTACTTTTCTTTCCACCTCTAATATTGTTATTCTATCTTAGGTTCTTAATGTTCCACCTCAGACTCCCATGGCTTAGCTTTCTTTTCCCCTCTCAAATCTTATTTCTTCTTATATGACTTCACAGAAGTACAGTGTTTCTCTCACCCTTGACTTCTTCTATCTGACAGTTAACTTCATGAACTTGCCACCATGCATTTCTGTTGGCAGCACTGTACAAACAACTCAGTAAGGTTTCATAACCTTAGTATATCAATGTCTCACACCTGTGTTCACACTGATGTGTGGCAGTGTCTTGCAGAGTGGCATTCATTATTGTTGTTGTGTATTTTTGTGTGCCATCACGAGAATGTTGGAACTTGAATTAGAGCAACAAACAAACATTAAGTTCTTCATTAAACTTGGTAACAGTGGAAGTGAAATCAGGGATATGTTAGTTCGAGTTTATGGGGAATAATGCCATGAAGAAAATGGCGGTGTACAAATGGATTAAATGTTTTTCTGGGGAGACAGAAAGCATCACTGATGGAGTGGTTGGGGCTGCCAGTAACAAGCAGAAATGACAAAAACATTGTAAAAATTAGTGAAATTGTGCATTAAAATCTGTGGCTAACTGTGAGAAATATAGTAGACCAAGTAAACACTGATAGAGAAACAGGAAAATCATAACTGAAAATCTTGGCATGAGAAAGGTGTGTGCAAAAATGGTCCTAGAGGAGCTCAAAGGAGAGTCTAAGGTTACCAAGACCTTTAGCAGAGGCAAGATGATGTTTGTGGCCATTTTACCACTGGTGATGAAACATGGGTCTACCAATATAACCCTGAAACAGAACTTCAAAGTGCACAATGGAAGTCTGCTAATTCTCCATGACCAAAATAGTTCCATCAGCCCAAATTAAGAGTCAAAGTGATATTGCTAAACTTTTTTGATATTGGAAGGATTTTCCATTATGAATTTGTACCAGTTGGATAAGCAGTTAACTAAGTTTACTATTTGAAACTGCTGAAAAGGTTGTGTGAAAAAGTTAGATGAAAACAACCTGAAATTTTCACTAACAATTCATAGCTCTTACATCACAACAGTGCAACAACTCACACGGCATTGTCTGTGAGGGAGTTTTTAGCCAGTAAACAAATAACTATGTTGGAACACACTTTCTACTCACCTGATCGGGCCCCCAGAGACATTTTCCTTTACTCAAAGATACAGGAAATACTGAAAGAAAGACATTTTGATGACATTCAGGACATCAAGGATAATGTGATGACAGCTCTGATGGCCAGTCCAGAAAAAGAGTTCCAAAATTGCTTTGAAGGGTGGACTAGGCACTGGCATCAGTTGATAGCTTCCTAAGGGGAATACTTTGAAGGTGACTGTAGTGATATTCAGCAATGAGATATGTAGCACTTTTCTATGATGGGTTCTTGAACTTAATTGTCAGACCTCGTGTATCATCTCTATGCATAAAACTGGAAACATAAATATACTCAAAAGGTAAATGCAAAAACTGTGGTATACAGTGGGATACTACACAAAAATAAAAGGAACAAACTACTGATACATTTATTGATGTGGATTCTGAAAGGCATTATGCTAAGTGAGAGGGCCAGAATAAAAAACTAACTATACAGTGGATGACATATTCATGAAGAGCTGTCAGGGATTCAGTCAGGAGAAGGTTTGATTAAAAAGGGGCAGCACCAAGGAGGTTTTTGGAGGGAAGAGAGGTACTGTTCTATGCTTTCATTGTGCACTTGATTGTCAGACTTAGGGCATTTGCCGACTCATGTAACTGGTAAGAAACAGTTTTAATTCTCCAGCAATCCAGATTTTGGGGCCCATGGATCTGGGTTGCCCCACCCAGGCAGTTTCCGTTTAGATGTCCGTTTGAAAGTCAGCTTTGAGTCAAACAATGGTCTAGATAAAACAGTAAAGAACACTTTTCCTTGTGCACTGTGGTCTTTTAAAGAATTCTGTCAGCATCCAGAAAACAGATTCCAAAGTTCAGACTAGGGTGTATGTTTGAGCGTAAATCAGTTATTATTTTGATTGCTCTTAAAGACAATGCTGTATCAAATTCTCCCTGGCTGCAGATTGTTTTTATCAGTTTTGTTCCAGCCCCTTTCTGTGGCAATGTGTTGATAAGATACTGTATAAGAATTTTTGGGAATTCTTCATCTCTGGACAATTTTTGACTCCCTCGTCAAAATGGTGGAGCCCTGGGGGTGCAGTGGTTACAAGCTTAGTCTGCTAACCAAGATGTTGGAAGCTACTCCTTGGAAACCCTGTGGGGCAGTTCTACTGTGACCTATATGGTTGCTATGAGCCAGAAGCAACTCAAAGGCAATGGGTTTTGTTTTGTATTTTTGGTTAGTTGAACTATTGCCCAAATTTGCAAACTATATACTAAATAAACTTCAGTCACTTTCTCTTACTGGCTTAATATGACTTTTGATTTAACACTGTATATGGCAAAAGTAAATTACAGTTTTCAAAATTTAAAAATGAAGTTAAAATGTTTACAAGCAATGAGTACTGGGTGTAAAAAATGGTACATTATGAAGAAGCAAAATGAGAAAGGAAGTGTCTCAAGTTCCCAAAGGGAGGAGAATTCTGTCAGTGTTCAGGGATTCACATAGATAAATATTTGGGGTGTAGACCCATGTGCTGCTGTGTCTGTTACCTAGATGTCTACTGTGGCTCTGCCATCTTTTCTCCATATCTGCACCTGATGTTCCAACCCTACTGGCATACAGCTCCCAGAATAATCTTAAAACATTACTAGGGATAAGCTCAAGGAATCAAGTAGCAATTCTTTAGCTTGCTGCCTCACTTCTAAATATGAGAGCCATCTTAGAGGAAATTAAGACCTGTGGGGTGGGTGTAAACTCCAGGCTTCTCAATTCAATGTCATTCGCTTCCAATAGACCAACACTGAAATGAGTCATGAAGACTTGGCTTAGTTTCCCAGCTGCCTTAACAAAGCACTACCTGAGGCAAATGACTTCAAAGAATAGAGCCTTGCTGTCTCACTTTTCTGAAGGCTTTGATTGTTGTTAGGTGGCCCCTGACTTATGGTGACTCCATGCACAATGGAATAAAACTCTACCTAGTCCTTTATCATTCCCATGATCAGTTGAGGATTGGACTATTGTGATCCACAGGGTTCATACTGACTTATTTTTGAAAATAGGTTGCCAGGCATTTCCTCTGGAAGCTCCACTGAAACCTGTTTAGTATCATAGTAACACAAACTTTTGCTGACAGGCAGGTGGTAGCTGCACATGCAATGCATTGGCTGAGTATCAAACCTGGGTCTCTTGCCTGGAAGTAAGAATTCCATCACTGAACCACCACTGCTCCCTCTGAAGGCTAGAAGTCTCAATTCAGGACCAACAGGCCTGTGTTTTCCCTGTCAGCTACAGGGGAAAGTCCTTCCTCTCATTAGCTTCTGGCAAGCACCCCAGGGTTTTTCCTGGTGTTCCCTGGTTCACATGTTATCTTTCCCTTGTGTGGGACTCCATTTCTATGTCTATCCTTGTCTTTTATAAAAGAAACCACTCAGAAGGAATTAGAACTAGGGAACTCCTTACACGAGTATGGCCTCATTAACATAGCAAATTGTATTTTGAAACAAGGTCACATTAATAGGTACAAAGATTAGGAATTTAGCGTATCTTTGAGGGGTATGCGACTCAATCCATAATTGACCTCAGGATACTAGTCTGTAAGAAAAAATACTTAAATAGAGGAGAATAACTCAAGTATGAGTATTTAAACCGGGAAATAGAGTATGTTATATTTGCAGTATTTGGGGTGTAGGTTCATGTACATTTGGGGTATAGGTTCAAGCCTCGAGTTTCAATAATAAGTAATTCTACAAAGAAAATATCTAATGACTCAGGAAGCATCAAAAGAAGAAGTAAGGAATAGACAGAGTCATTATACCAGAAAACAATTGACGTTCAACCATTTCAAGAGGCAATGAATGATCAGGAACTGATGGTATTGAGGGAAGAAGTTGAAGCTGCATTGAAGGCGCTGGCATTATTTGGGGTGTGGATTCATGTACATTTGGGGTGTAGGTTCAAGCCTTGAGATTCAGTAGTGCGGGACTCTACAGGGAGAATAGTAAATGACTCAGGAAGCATCAAAAAAGATGAAAGGAATACACAGAGTCATTATACCAGAAAACTGGTTGATGTTCAACCATTTCAAGAGACAGCGTATGACCGGGAACTGACACTATTGAAAGAAGAAGTCGAAGCTGCCTTGAAGGCACTGGGGAGAAACAAGCCTCCAGGAATTGATGGAGTATCAATTGAGAGTTCAACAAATAGAGGCAGCAGTGGAAGTGCTCACTTGTCTATGCCAAGAAATTTGGAGGACAGCTCTCTGGCCAACTGACTGGAAGAGATCCGTATTTATGCGTGTTCCCAAGAAAGGTGTTCCAGCTGAATACAGAAATTACCAAAAAATATCATTAATATCACACACAAGTGAAATTTTGTTAAAGAGTACTTCAAAGCAACTGCAACAGTATATTGATAGGGAACAGCCAGAAATTCAAGCTGGATTCAGAAGAGGATGTGGAACCAGGGATATCATTGTCAATGTCAGATGGATCTTAGCTGAAAGCAGAGAATGCCAGAAAGATGTTTACCTATGTTTTGTTAGCTGTGCAAAGACATTTGTCTGTGGGGATCATAACAAATTATGGATAACGTTATGGAGAATAAGAATTCCAGAATACTTAATTGTACTCTTAAGAAATCTGTACATACTCTAACAAATTTGAAAACCTAGAGGAAATGGAAAAATTCCTTGACTCATACCACCTGCCCAAATTATCACAACATGAAGCAGAACAACTTAATAAACCCGTCACAAAGGAAGAGATTGAAAAGGTCATCAAAACACTGCCAACCAAAAAAAAGCCCAGGTCCAGATGGCTTCACTGCAGAGTTCTACCAAGCTTTTAGAGAAGAGTTATCTCCAGTACTACTGAGACTACTTCACAGTATAGAAAGGGATGGAGTACTCCCGAACTCATTCTATGAAGCCAGCATAACCCTGATACCTAAGCCAGGGAAAGACCCAACAAAAAAGGAGAACCACAGACCAATATCACTCATGAATCTAGATGCAAAAATCTTCAACAAAATTCTTGCCAATAGAATACAACAACATATCAAGAAAATAATCCATCATGACCAAGTGGAATTCATACTGGGGATGCAAGGCTGGTTCAACATCAGAAAAACAATTAATGTGATTAACCACATAAATAACACAAAAGACAAGAATCACCTGATTTTGTCCATTCATGCAGAAAAGGCATTTGATAAAGTCCAACACCCATTTGTGCTAAAAACTCTTAGCAAAATAGGCATAGACGGCAAATTCCTCAATGCAATAAGGGCCATTTATACAAAGCCAATTGCCCACGTCATACTAAATGGAGAGAGAATGAAAGACTTCCCTTGAGAACAGGAACTAGACAAGGATGCCCACTCTCACCTCTCCTATTCAACATTGTACTAGAAGTTCTAGCTAGAGCAATTAGACAAGACCAAGAAATAAAGGACATCTGCATTGGCAAAGAAGAAGACAAAATCTCCCTGTTTGCAGATGATATGATTGTATGTGCAGAGAATCCCAAAGAATCTATTGGTAAACTACTCAAACTGATAGAAGAGTTCAGCAAAGTCTCAGGATACAAGATAAACATAAGTAAATCAGTAGGATTCCTTTATACCAACAAGGAGACTGTTAATGAAGAAATCATCAAATCAACTCCATTTACTATAGCCCCTAAGAAGATAAAGTACCTAGGAGTTAATCTAACCAGAGAAATAACAGACCTTTACAAAGAGAATTATAAGCCCTTACTACAAGAAACTAAGAGAGACTTAGATAAATGGAAAAACCTACCCTGCTCATGGATAGGAAGACTTAACATTTTGAAAATGTCTATTTTACCCAAAGCAATCTACTTATACAATGCAATCCCAATACAGGTTCCAGTGTCTTTTTTTAGTGAGATGGAGAAACAAATCACCAATTTTGTTTGGAAAGGGAAAAAACCCCGGATAAGTAAAGTACTACTAAAGAAGAAGAACACACTGGGAGGCCTCTCATTACCCGACCTTAGAACATATTACACTGCCACAGTGGTCAAAACAGGCTGGTACTGGTATAAGAACAGACAGATCGATCAATGGAACAGAATTGAGACCCCAGAGATGACCCCATCTACCTATAAACAGCTGATGTTCAACAAAGGCACTAAGACATTAAACTGGGGAAAAAAACAATCTCTTCAACAAATAGTGCTGGGAAAATTGGATATCTATCTGCAATA
Organism: Heterohyrax brucei; assembly: GCA_028571685.1. Classification (NCBI taxonomy): domain Eukaryota; kingdom Metazoa; phylum Chordata; class Mammalia; order Hyracoidea; family Procaviidae; genus Heterohyrax; species Heterohyrax brucei. Next base: position 137,783,078 of record CM053150.1, read on the forward strand.
AATTGAAACAAGACCCTTATCTTATACTTTATACGAAAACTAACTCAAACTGGATAAAAGACCTAAATATCAAGTCTAAAATGCTGAAGCTCATCCAAGAAAAAAGTAGAACAACAATGGAAGTTTTAATACACAACACAGACAGACTTCAAAATCTGTCAAACAAATCACAATCAACAGAAAATAGATCAATGGGAACTATTAAGAATCAAACACTTTTGCTCACTGAAAGACTTTATTAACAGATTTAAAAGGCCACCTACCGAAGAGGAAAAAATATTTGGCCACTATATGTCAGACCGACGCCTGATCTCCATAATGTATAAGATACTACGAAATATCAGTAAGAAGATAAAACATCCCATTAAGCAATGGGCAAAGGAGATGGACAGACATTTCTCTAAAGAGGAGATCCAGGCAGCCAAAAAACACATGCGGACATGTTCATGATCTTTAGTTATTAAAGAAATTCAAATCAAGACGACAATGAGATACCATCTCACCCCAACAAGGTTGGCCATGATCCAAAAAACACAAAACAACAAATGCTGGAGAGGCTGTGGAGAAAGTGGAACCCTCCTACACTGTTGGTGGGGTTGCAAAATGATCTAGCCTCTTTGGAAAGCAATCTGGCGCTTCCTTAAAATAATGGATGTTGATATACCATTTGACCCATTAATTCCACTACTTGGAATATATCCTACAGAATCAAGGTCTTTCACACCAACAGACACATGCACCAGAATGTTTATTGCAGCCCAGTCCACTATAGCAAAAAAATGGAATCAACCCAGATGCCCAACAACAGAAGAATGGATAGGTAAACTATGGTATATATATCAATGGAGCACTATGCAATGATAAAGAATAACAATGATTCCAGGAAACATCTCATGACCTGGTTTCAACTGGAAGACATTATGTTGAGTGAAAGTAGTCAGTGACAAAAGGACAAATATTATATGAGACCTCTACGATAAGATCTCAAAAACAGACTTTTGTATAGAAGAAAAGACTCTTTGACAGCTCCAAGGGAGGGGAGGGAGGGAGGGTGAGGGGGAGAGAGTTTAGGTTAGATAGTTGCTAGAAATCTGGTTAGGTGAAATCGGTGATAGCACACATTAGAAACAAGAACAATATTAATTGGACTTCGGCATAACTTGAATACTCCTTCCATCTTCACCCAATATTGCAAGGATAGAGTAGCTGGGGCAGGGGGCAGGGGACCATGCTCTTAGGCGAAATCGAGGCCAATTGGCACAACTAGCGTTTTGCTAAGAGGGCTCTCTGCACGCCACATTGGTGAATGGCATCTGGGGTCTTAAAAGCTGCCAAGCTGCCATCCGAGGGCACAGCAAATGGTTCCAACTCAGCAGGAACGGATGCTCACTGAGGACCAAAATGACATGGGGTAAAGACAACCCAGAAGATAGAGAGACCCACATGAGTGGGTGCCTACATCGACTTGCGACTGGAAGAACCGGATGGTGCCCAACCACCACCAGTGATAGCCATGATGGAGCTCACAGAGATGAGTCTCACTGGCAACACAAGAATAAAAAGGGGTGCATCCTGAGATCTCCACTAAAAGACATCAATTGATGGTCCAGCGGTTTCGAGGTTCCCCTGGAAGCATGGCCCCTGGCCCTGATGCTGCCCTTGCCCATAAATCATAATGAAGTTTCACTCTTTGGACAGGAATGTATTGGACCTGGCAATGCAGAGTGACCATATATTGGATGCACTTTATGGTTCTATACATCTATAGGATGTCATCCTGCTGACCTCTGGCTGGAGGAAGGAGAGTGGGTGGAGAGGAGGGAAAGGAGACTGTTGGGAGAATGAGACATGCATGGAGCAGAAAGGAACAGCGTGCTGTCACCGGATAGGGAGAGCAGTGGAAGCTGCATATAGTTGGGCATGTAAATTTATACAGGAATGTACATTTTCACTCAGTCATATTAAATAAATAAATAAATAAAAGAAATCTGTACATGGATCAAGAGGCATTCATGTGAACAGAACAAGGGGATACTGCATTGTTTAAAGTCAGGACAGGTGTGCATCAGGGTTGTATTCTTTCACCATACCTTTTCAATCTGTATGCAGAGCAAATAATCCAAGAAGCTGAGCAATATGATGAACGAGGCATCAGCTTTGGAGGAAGACTCATTAACAACCTGCATTATGCAGATGATACAACCCTGCTTGCTAGAAGTGAAGAGTATTTGAAATACTTGCTGATGAAGATCAAAGACCACAGCCTTCAGTATGGATTACACCTCAACATCAAGAAAACAAAAGCCTCACAACTGGACCAGTAAGCCATATCTTGACAAGTGGAGAAAGAATTGAGGTTGTCAAGGATTTCATTTTACTTGGTTCCACAAAATCTGCTGCAAAGGACCTCTTTAAAGTGTTAAACACTTTAAAGTCTAAGGTGCACCTAACATGATGTTTTCAATCACATCACATGCATACGAAACCTGGACAATGAATAAGGAAAACAGAAGAAGAACTGATGTCTTTTAATTTTCGTGTAGAAGAATATTGAGTGTACCAGGGACTGCCAAAAGAACTAAGAGATCTGTTCTGGAAGAAGTACCATTAGAGAACTCTGTGAAAACAAAGATCATGAAACTGTGTCTTACATACTTTGGGCATGTTGTCAGGAGGAATCAGTGCCTGTGTTGCAGGAAAAACAGCAGTTTACAAATAACCATTAAACAAAGCTCTGGGGAGCAAGGATCACTCCATACACCATTTGTTAGGGGGAGAGGCTTTATTAGCCAGCAGAATGCAGTTGACTGAGTCTCAAAACGGCTGCGTTCCCCATCCCGCTAAATTACAGAGTCTATATATGCTTTACAGAAAGTTCAAACAAAGAAATTTTCATACAGCATTCCTATTGGTATTAGTGGTTTTACAAATCATCATTCTACCTGCTAACTGGTGTTAACATGGTTACAAAGATAAAGATAAGCAAATCCTTAAGTTGTGAGGAGGGGCTCTCCTTTCTCTGGGAGTCGAACTGCTTACAGGAAACACTTGCATGGGGGGTTTTCTTGTACCGGGCTTCCAGGCACTCAGTGCTTTTAACAAGGCTGTAACTCTTCAGGTTTGAGGCCTTCGGGCTTCTGGTATTTCAGGAAAGGCTATAATTCTTCAGGCTTTCCTCTCTCATTCTTCCCCTTTGAGACCACATATGCATATATGGGGTCTCACCGTCTCCCTGTTCTTGTAAGGGTCGATGATGTCTTCCATAAAACACATGTGAAGCTGTTTTCTGATTAACAACTGTCTCAATCATAGAGGGTATAGCTCTTACCGCTAGTGGAAAGAAACAAGGAATAATTAGGCAGAGCCCCATAATAGCCAGTACTCCTCCCATTAGGGTTTTAAATCCTTCAAAGGCTGAAAACAATCCTGCCCACAGGCTTTGAGGGTTCTATCCACTCCAGATCTGCACTGGGACCTGGGCTAGTGCTTGGATTTTCTTTCACATTTGGGTTTGCTGCTGTGCTAAAAGTGTCAGAGCCCGGCTCATCTCATTGGTTATGATTTCAAGCACCGCCTGTAGTCTAATTATGCAGTTCAGCATGTAAGTGGGGAGTCAGTGTCTCCAAGACCCATTTTGTCCCCATGTGGCAGGTTCATAGTACTGAATTATTCTTTCTGGAGGCCACTCATCATCTTTTCAATCTCTTGTTTGAATCTCCCTTCTCTGGCGAGGCAGAGGGTCACAGATAGGATAGCCAAGTGATCCTTCGATTTTAAGAAGTAGCAAGAAGAAAGAAGGCTGTATGACACCTACTACACAGCTCCCACTCCAGTTGTCTGGGAGCCAAACATATGCTCTATTTTCACATACCCAGTATAGCCCAGTCGGGGCTGCCCAGTTCCTTGGCCTTTCTGGGTCCTCCTAGACTTCTTTCAGGTGAGTGAACCTATGAGGGGGTTCTGTTCAGTTTTATTTCCTCCCCACCACTCACTCTTCTTAGCTGAGGTATTATAGGTGTTTTGTCCCGGGCAGGATGACTCTCCAACAAATGAGGTGAATTTCTTACCCCATCTAGCCAGGCAATAGTGGCCTATTATGGGGGACCTCAGGACCCAGAGGCTTCATTCTTAGAGAGTATCTTTTGGTCTGTTAATAGCTTCATGGGGTAGTAGCTCTTTTGCTTCCCATGGCCACTGATCTCTCATAAGAGTACCTTCACACACATAGCATGATTTGGCATGCAGAGTTTGGCCATACCCTCTGCTAGCCCTCAAAACAGGCTTTTGGCATTTTGTGGAGGTTGAGGTGCAGGCCTGACAACCTTCTTACAGAAAGATGGGAATATCTGGTCAATTTTTTCAGGATAGCTTTGGGTTTGTCTTCCAATGAAAATAGGGGTTTTAGGATCAACTCCAGCTGTTATTACCCAAATGTCACCCTTGCCACTAGCTCCCACCAGGCGTACATCAGGTTAGTTATTACTAGTTCTAGTGGATTATGCTGATTAGCCTTGCAATTAGTCGGGGCTATTCCCTTCTTTAGATAGACCTTCTCCATATTGTTGCCCTTCCAAGTAGCCCACCACACACACGACCACCACCGGCATGTCTTATCACAAACCGCGGAGGTTCAGCATATGTACTTATGTTCTTCTATGTATTTCCTCTGCCAGTTAAGGGAACTACAGGTACCTGGACCTGTAGAATGGCTTATAGCATCACAGGCATCAAACTTTAGGGTTACCTGGCTGGGACTCCCTTTTACTTCAGTTTGGGCTATTACAGGTCCCTCTCTCCATCTTCTTCTATTTCAAATATCACAGTTGTGGGAGGCTCAGTGGGATTGTAACGTATGTATGGACCCTATCTTTTCCAGGATTGCATATGGAGTATTGCATCTGATTGTGAGTGCATGTTCCTTTGTGAGTTCCCTTACATTCATAAAAACTATAAAACAGCAACATGGTTGTTAATTTCTGCCCCACCTTAGTAGTGTGAATACACAGATCACCCTCCTTTTCCCCTGCTTCCAAGGTCCAAAGTCCAATCAGGATGAGTCCCATGATGGATGTCCTCAAGCTTCAGCTGTGCATAGATCAGCCAGCTTCCCGGTAGTAGCTGGGGTAAGGCATGCCGCTGGTCTTCTCAGTGTGACTTTGTCGGGTTGATTTCTGTTTTCCAGAGAGGTGGCAACACCTTTTTCAGTCTGATGTGATGGATCCAGGTGGGGATTTCTTTCACTTCTACAGCCATGGGTGTGGTCAGGATGACGGTGTATGGGCCTTTCCACTTGGGCTTGAGTGTCACCAGACTCCAGTTTTTAACCCAGACCTGGTCTCCTGGAGAGACAGGGGCAAAAAGACTAACAGGAACCCTATCAGCCACCCAGGTGGAAATCACTTTAGCTATCCTCCCCATGGCCTCTAACTGCCTATGTAACTCAGTCTCTCCCAGCTTCTTGGGGGTCCCTGGCAGATTTTGGAGATAGGTGGAGGCCTGTTATACATTATCTCATAAGGGGAGTACCCTGTCTTCTTAGAAGGAGAGCACCTGATTTTGAATAAAACTAATGGTAAAGCTTGTACCCAAGTGAGTTTTGCCTCCTGACAGAGTTTACTAATTTCTGTCTTTAGGGTTCTATTCATGCCCTATACCCTGCCTCAGCTCTGAGGCCTATATGCTGTACGTAGTTTCCAGGTGATGTTCAAGGCCTTGGCTGTCTTCTGTACGATTTCTGCTACAAAGGCTGGTTCATTATCAGGCCCAATTCAAAGTGGTAGCCCATATCAAGGGATAATTTCTCTGAGCAACACCCTCACTACTTCCCGAGCCTTTTCTGTCCTGGTGGGGAATGCTTCTACCCATTCCGAGTATGTGTAGACTAGAACCTGTAGGTACCGGTTCCCTCCACATCGAGGCAGTTCAGTATAGTTCACCTGTACATCTTCAAAAGGGGCTGTTCCATAGGATTGAATTCCTGGAGGCAGGGATGGCCCTGTTTAGCATTGTGTTGGCTGCAGGTCACACAACACTGGCTGACTTTCTTTGTTAAGGTAGCTGAGAGAGAAATATAAAAAAGTATCTCTCTAACAGTTGCTCAGTCTTTTCTCACCCCAAGTGGCTGGCCTCATGTGTGGCAAGAACAACTGATGGCCCTAGGAGATAGGGAATGTCATGGTTGGAATTGTGTCCCCCCAAAAATGTGTGCAGCCACGTGGCTGGGATATGGTTCCCAGTATCTTGGGACTGTCCTCCATTGTGTGGTTTTGCTAACCTGTATGTTAAAGGATTAGGGTGGAGCTTTAAATTCCTGCTGTAGGGGGAGTTTCCCTGGAGTATGGCTTGCCCCACCCTTAATGCTTTTAGCTTGCAAGGAATAAAAGGAAAAAGAAACAAACAATAATTGGAGAACCTCGCTACCATCAAGCAAGCAGCACCGGGAGCAGAGCGCGTCCTTCAGACCAGAGGTTCTTGCGTCAGGACGCTCCCTGGACAAAGACTGATGTAATGCTGGACTTTCCTCCAGAGCCGACAAGGGGAAAGCCTCTCCCTGGAGTGGACACCCTGAATATGGACTTGCAACCTACTGGACTATGTAAGAATAAGCCTTCCTTTGTTAAAGCCATCCACTCTGTGGTATTTCTGTTAGAGCAGCCCTAGCTGACTGAAACAGGGAACTATACTTCTCTTATCTGGCAGCTCTTTCCATTCTTCTTCAGCCTCCTCTGCCCTTTCTTTTTTCATTTATTCTTTTTCTCCCTTGGAATATGTAGGAATCAAATCTGGTGTCCATGGGATTAAAGGGGCAACAGTGGCTACCTTGTATGGGAGGGTTGCTGCCGTTTCTGCTTCAGCATCTGTTTTTGCATTTCCTTTTGTCTCTGGGGTGCCAGTTCTCTGATGCCCACAGCAATGGACAACTGCTACTCCTTTGGGTTTCCACACAGCTTTCAGTAGCTGTAGGATTTCACCTGGGTGTTTTAATCTTTTCCTCCTCCTGTCAAAAGCCCCCTTTATAGATAGCTCCATGTACATGAAGGGTGAGGAAGGCATACTTCAAGTCTGTATAAATGGTCACACTCTTCCCTTCGCTCAGTTCCAGGGCCTGAGTCAGTGCTATTAGTTCAACCCTCTGAGCAGATGTCCCCTGGGGCAAAGCCCTTGCCTCAGTCACATCAGTCAGAGTGACTACTGCATAACTGGCTCATCTCTCTCCCTGGGTCTACAAAGCTGCTTTCGTCTACAAAGAGCTCAAGATCTGAGTCTTTCAGAGGCTGGTGAAGCAGATCCAGCCTGCTTGAGTACACTGCCTCAATGACTTCTACACAATCATGTTTGGGTCCCCCTTCCCCAACTGGGAGCAGGGTGGCTGGGTTCAGAGTGGTCACCGTCTCTATAATCAAGCTTGGGTCCTCATAACAAACTGGTATTTTGTGAGGTGTGAATTAGTTAGCCAGTGGTGCCCTTTGGTATTTATATGAGTGACCACAGCATCACACACTTGAACTTTTAGGTGCTGTCCCAATGTCAATTTGTCAGCTTCGTGTACTAGTAAGGCAGTGGCAGCAGACACGGGGGCCATCCTTTGAAATGCTGTTGAGCTGCTTGGACAGGTATGCAACTGGCCTTGGCCAAGACCCAATATTTTGAGTAAGAACTCCCACCACTATTTTATTCTTCTCTGACACATACAGTATGAAAGATTTGGCTAAGTTTGGGAGTTCCAAAGTGGGAGCTGCTTGTAATTCTCTCTTCAGCTTCTCAAAAGCCCTCTGTTGGTCAGCCTCCCATTACATTGGCTTCTTTTCTTCCCCCTTTGTGGCTTCATACAGGGGTCTGGCTAATACTGTGAAGTTGGGAATCCATATATGACAGAATCCCACTGCTCCCAGGGATTTTCTAATTTGCTTCCATGTCTTTGGGGTTGGTATATTTTGAATAACTTGCTTTCTCTCCATTCCAAGTTTCCTCTCCCCCTGTCAGAGGAGGAAGCCCAAGTACTTTACTCATCCCTAACAGATCTGAGCCTTTCTTTTTAGTTTTTGTTTTGGCACTCAGTTTTTTTTAGTGTCTCCTTTGTCTTCTTTCATTATTCTTTTTCTTTTTTTACAGCCTGCTTGAGTACACTGCCTCAATGACTTCTACACAATCATGTTTGGGTCCCCCTTCCCCAACTGGGAGCAGGGTGGCTGGGTTCAGAGTGGTCACCGTCTCTATAATCAAGCTTGGGTCCTCATAACAAACTGGTATTTTGTGAGGTGTGAATTAGTTAGCCAATGGTGCCCTTTGGTATTTATATGAGTGACCACAGCATGACACACTTGAACTTTTTTTGAGTCTTGGCTCAAAAAAGGCTCACTTGTATTTTTTTTGTTTTGTTTTCTCTATTTTCCTCTAGCTACCTAGCCTCTGTCTTCTTCTTTTTTTTTCTTTTTATTTCTTCTTCACCTTTTCTTTCTACATTTGCTACATTTTAACTACAGTTTCTTCTGCAGTGGGCACTGGAACCTCGAAAAGTGGATAAAGCTCTTCCAGGGAGCCAGGCCAAATTGTAGCACACTCTTAGTGTGGAGTGGGGAGACTGTTATCTGTCACATCTCTTCTAGCTCCCTTTTCTGCTTACCCTGTCATTTTTATTTACCTGTACAAGAAAGGTTAAAATAAAATTTTATCTTTTTTTCATGTTATAAAGTCATAAAGTATGTCACATACACACAGCAATTTAACCTCAGAATTTTTGTCATTGGCACCATATAGACACAGACACCTAATTTAGAGCTCATTTGTTAGTAACAGAACAAACTTTAAAATGGTACCAAGATCTCTTGCTCAGGGAATCCCTTTCTAAAATAAGTCTATTGCTAGTGTACTCTTAGACAGACAGCATACCTTCCTGGGTATGCTGTTGAAATTGGGGATCCTCACCGGTTTCTCTCATTCAACCTCACGGGACTTGGTCACCCGTTTTTGGAAGAAGGTTATGAGAACCGATGTCCTCTACAGCTTTTACAGAGGACTTACCACCAGATGCCCAATTCCCTGCCATGGCCACCAGAAACATTCTCCCTGTGTCTAGAGTTCACTGCCATGGAGTCCTCCCCCATTGCTTCATCTCTTGGCTGTTGCTGGTTGAGAGGTCTCCACAATGCAGGGAGGGGTGCACCTTCTCTCTTCCTGGGTCCACCCAAAGGGCTCAGGCTTCAGGGAGATGGAACCAGGGCATAGAAATTTTAGCCCATCAGCCCCACGGTGGAAGCCTAAATTTGTGGTCAGATCTAGGTCTGTGCCCTGGAGCAGTTGAGCTGATATAACATACTCCAAGTTAGAAAGAGAAAAAAGGTTTATTAGGAGGTATAATACCACCAGAAACTCAACAGTAATGTAGACTGTTCTCCATGGAGTCTCAAAAGATAATTTTACATCAGAATTTATATATTATTGCTTTAGTCAGCTAGGCTGCTCTAACAGAAATACCATAGAGTGGATGGCTTTAACAAAGAAAGATTTATTCTTACACAGTCCGGTAGGTTGCAAGTCCATATTCAGGGTGTCCGCTCCAGGGAAAGACTTTCCCCTTGTCGGCTCTGGAGGAAAGTCTGGTATTGTATCAGTCTTTGTCCAGGGAGCGTCCTGACGCAAGAACCTCTGGTCTGAAGGACGCGCTCTGCTCCCGGTGCCGCTTGCTTGATGGTAGCGAGGTTCTCAAATTGTGCTTTGTCTCTTTTTCCTTTTATTCCTTGCAAGCTAAAAGCATTAAGGGTGGGGCAAGCCATACTCCAGGGAAACTCCCCCTACAGCAGGAATTCACGGCCCCACCCTAATCCTTTAACCTACAGGTTAGCAAAACCACACAATGGAGGACAGTCCCAAGATACTGGGAACCATATCCCAGCCACGTGGCTGCACACATTTTTGGGGGGACACAATTCCAACCATGACAATTATTTAAACAAGAAACATCTCATGTTTTTAAGTACATAGTCCACAGATAACTGTAATACATCTCAGAACAGAATAGTCACAAGAAACTCTAGCCAGTTTACTTTAGCATATGGAGGAAGGAAAAAAAGTTGTAGAAGTACAAAAGGCAGCCCTCCCACCGCTGTTTCTTAGGATACTGGAAGGCTGCAGGAGGGGGGGACCAAGATTCCAAGAGCCAAGGAGGCTCTGATAAATGTGAAATGTCAGCTTTCTGAGCTGTGGTTTTCTAGGCTGAAGGCCATTTTTCAGGATACCAAGGTTGCAGGAGCCAGTGCAGAGGCCAGAGCAGCTGCTGCAGTGAGAAGCACTTAACAGATTATGAAGTTTCATCATGTCATTAGTTATGTGAAGCTTTCAATTACACATTTTGAAGAAGGGAAAACATGTTGTAAAGTATTAGAATTACACATTTCCCCATGTTCTTCCCTCTGACAGAAGGCAGGCACGCCCTGTCTCAGCCTCTAAACAGTTTTACACACACACACACACACACACATTTACACAACTAATTAGAATTTATTTGTTAACAACAGATTAAGTTTCATGATGATGTCAAAATTTTTAGAATCATTAACAGGTCACACTTAATAGCACAAAATTTAAGGATGTCTTTTACTCAGCGGATTTCTCCTTTAGTCTTCCCCAGGCCAATAAGTTAAACTACAGTGGCATTGCGCTCAAGCAGAGGTCGATCCACGCAGCTCCGGGAACCTACGGCTGGCAGGTCCCCGTGGTGCACGCCTCTGCCCCCTTTTTCTCTTAGCTGATCCCCTGTTCTCTGGCCCTGGGTCGACTCCCCTTCCCCAGGCACACTCCAGAGCCCTGTCGGGGAGGGGAGGGACTTGCGGTGGGGAGGACCCCTGTTTTGTTTTGCGCGGAGACCGCCCCCTCCCCTCGCTGCCACCTAGGGGCCTCAGGAAGCCCCAGTCTTTCCTGCGCGGTCCCTGCCTCCCAGACTTCTTGCCTCTGGCTAGCACACACCTGTCCCGCTGTGCCCCTTGCTCCTGTCTTGTCTTCCTTTGTCTCTTTTCTCTGCTTCAGCCCCGTCACAGCCAAGGGGAGGAGGAAGGTGCCTTCGGTGCAGCGCCCCTCACGGGAGTGCTGGCTGGCCGCACTCGCCAGCGGCTCTAGGCAGAGCACTTCCCTGTGCTAGCCACTAGCACTCGAACACAACACAATTCCACCCTTACCACCCTTAGTTCTATCTTTGGCAATTTCAGTTTTTCACCAGTAAGGGTTAGTTTAGCGGCACTGGGAAATGCCAGGGGGGTAATCAGGCCCCCTTTTCCACCTGAACCGGGTGGGCTTTTGTCAACTTTCCTGCTCCCATATTCAAATTCTGCTTCCTACTCCTTTTCAGCCTCTGAATGGTACTGGAGAGATGCTAAGAGGTGATTAACCTCTCCTTCCACTATTTAAAGTGGGCCTGTCCTATTTCCTGCCCCAGACCGGTCCTTACCATGCTTCAGTGTCTCCGGAGTGCCAATTCCTCCCAGTGTTCCCTTCCTGAGAGTCCTTCACAGAGGGTCTTCCCCCTGCTCTCTGGAATGGCCACACAGGGACAGAAAAGTCATCCCAGGTGTGCTTAGCAGCCACTAAGTATGGAAGAGGGGTGGCCCCCTTCATGGGACTCCTGAAGGAGTGGTGTAATTTCACCCAGAAAAACTCGTTTCCCTGCCAAGGAACCAGAAATGTTGCAGGAAAAACAGGAGTTTACAAATTACCGTTAAACAAACCTCCGGGGTGCAAGGATCACTCTGAACACCGTTTATTGTTAGAGGAAGAGGCTTTATTAGCAGGCAGAATGCAGTAGACTGAGTCCAAAAACAGCTGTTTTCCCTGTCTCAATAAATTCTAGAGTTTATATATGCTTTACGGAAGTTCAAACAAAGAAATTTGCATAACAGCATTCCTATTGGTATCAGTAGTTTTACAAATTATCATTCCACCCTCTAAGTGGTGTTAACATGGTTATAAAGATAAAGATAAGGAAATCCTTAAGTTGTGAGGAGGGGCCTCTCCTTTCTCTGGGAGTCGAACTGCTCACAGGGAACACTTGTGTGGTTTTTTTTCTTGTGCCAAGCTTCCAGGCACCCAGTGCTTTTAACAAGGCTATAACTCTTCAGGTTTGAGGCCTTCAGGCTTCTGGTCTTTTAGGAAAGGCTATAATTCTTCAGGCTTTCCTCTCTCACCTGGAGAAGGACATCATGCTTGGTAGAGTGGAGGGTCAGTGAAAAAGAGGAAGACCCTCAACAAGATGGATTAACACAGTGGTAGTAACAATGGGCTTAAGCATAAAAACAATTGTGGGCATGCTGCAAGACTGGGCAGTGTTTTATTCTGTTGTGCATAGGGTTGCTATGAGTAGCAACTGACTCCACAGCACCTAAGAACAACAACACATTTGCATACTAACCAAACGCAAACCAAATTTAACCCATTGCTATTCAGTCAATTCTGACTCATAATCACCCCATAGGACAGAGAAGAAATGCCCCACAGAGTTTCCAAGGATTCAAAGTGAGTTCAAAGTTCCAACTTTGGTGAGCAGCTGTAGCTCGTAACCATTACATTACTAGGGTTTCCTATTTGCATACTGAAATGTCTAATTTGTTTAGTAGGCCGATCTGAGCAAAAAAAAACTCAACAATTGTATTTGTGTGTTTAAAATAAGTGGCACTAGAAATACACCCACTCTTACTGACACAGTTAGATTCCAAAGACCAGGTTGTTACATGAAAACGGAGGATACCTACATCAGACTACAAAATGGAGGATGGCTACATTGTTGCATAATTGCCAAATGACATCATTACATAGCTGCCAAACAACTGAGAATCATGGTCCAGCCAAGGTGATAAGTCATCTTAACTGTCAAAGCGAGCATTACTCTTTCCTCGCATACCTCATCGTTCCTTACTGCCATAGGTATGTCACTAATGTGCTAAATGGTCAGATAGTAAATTTGTTTATTGTTGTTGTAAACACACAATGCTTGACAATGAAAGAACTGTTAAGTGAGTAGTAGCTGTAAATGAATCATCATATGTGCATCTTGGTAGTGAAAAGAAGACCGTTTAATTTCAAGTAGTCAACTGTCACATTTTCTTTACATGCTCCTTTATAGCATGAAGAATGTGTCTCAACAGAGTAGAAGTAGTCAAAGAACCGGTCCAATACCCTTACTGAGGGAGTACTTTCTCTAACGAGAAATATCTTTATTCCAAAATGCTGGGTGCCTGCATAGTGAACCAGGAAAGGCAGAAATATGGCCATATTGCGGTATGTCTCCCTGGAGTCTTAGACGACCTCATCTGCCCGGCCAGTCATTGTTAGCCCTCCAGAAACACTATTTTTCAGTCTCTGTCTCGACTGTAAGCCAGCCAACATTCTTGCATCAAAGGAGGTGCAGAAAAGATTGTCCTTAAATTAGGGTGGGAAAATGATGATAGGGTAGAATATATCGGTAGCAAACTTTTGTGTGTGTGTGCTGTAAGTGAAAGGTTACAATTCAAGTCAGTTTGTCATACAAAAGTTTATGTACATATTGTTATATAACTCTTAATTGCTCTCCCCACACCGTGACAGCACCCTTCTCCTTTCCACTCTGTATTTCTCATGTCCATTCAAATGGTTCCTGTCCCCCTCTGCCTCTTCATCTTGCCTCCAGACCTGAGCCATCCAGTTTGTCTCATTATCTCCTTAAGCCAAGAAGCACACTCTTCGCTAGTATTACTTTATGTCTTATAGTCAAGTCCAATATTTGTCTGAACAGTTGGCTTTGGGGACTCATTTCAGCTCTGGGCTAACAGAGAGGCCAGGGGGGCATGTCTTCCAAGGACCCTCCAATCTGTCAGACTGTCAAGTCTGGCCATTTTAATAGAGTTCAAGTTTTGTACCCCACATTTCTCCTGCTCCATCAGGTACTTTTTGTTCTGTTCCCTCCTACAGCAGTCATCGGTGGTAGCTGGGAACCATGTAGTTCTTCTGGTCTCACACTGATGTAGTTTCTGGTTTAGGTGGCCCTTTCTGTCTCTTAAGCTCATAATTTCCTTATGACTTTAGTGTTCTTTATTCTTATTTGCTCCAGGAAAGAAGTGGTTGGGACCAATTGATGGCCTCTTGCTAGCTTCTAAAATCCCAGATGCCACTAACCAAAGTGGGATGAGAACATTTTCTTAATAAACTTTGTTATGCCAGTTGAACTAGATGTCTCCTGAAACCATGGTCCCCAGACACCTGCCCCTGCTTAGATAGCAAACTATTTTGAACATGGTAGCAGGATCAGGTGAGACAGGACTTAAGGAGGGAGGACAGGCTTGAGGGAACTGGCCTTGAGGTGTCACAGCAGCCTCCGGAGAAAGCACTACTATCCGCTTGGGTCATGAGTATTTGGTGTGTGTGAAGCTGAGGAGCCTGCTGTTCATCCCTTTTATGTGTCCTGGAAGGGGGTTTGATATGAACTGACTTTGCAAGCTAGGCAACTAGGGGACACTTCATCCTGTTCCTTGGACTCATTTGATGAGTTCCCCTGTGCTGCATGGAGGGACACACAGAGGAGAACTTCATTCTAACACAGGCAGGAGAGAGTGCTGGGCCTTGTTCTCCATCTCTTTTCAACTGTAGCTCAGGGAAAAGTGAGTAGGTGGTCTTTAGGGAGGTGGCCAGACGTGGGATGACATGGTGTTGCCCGAACTTTGTAAAACAGGAAGGGCTTTGAGAAAACTTCGTTCAAGGCTGATTCATCCAAAAGGATCAGCAATGAAGTGGAGCTGAAAGAATTGACTGGCCTGGTCCCCATGCAAAAGTCTGAGAATGTGAGATGCCTAGGAAAACAGTCACCTTCCTCATTTGCACAGACCTGGCAGCTCAAAGCTGTCATCCCTGGAGTAGGCAGAGCTGGCCATGTGACCTCAGCTCTGCTCACCCAGAATTTCAGCCCTGTTACCATGGGTGGATGCTCTCACCAAGCACCTCCACACACTCCTTCCATGAGCACACTGAATGCCACAGTAGTTTTAAAAATAATTTGGAATTTTCTGAGGTGGGTGGCACTCACTCAAAAACATGTTCTCTACTTTAGCTCAGTGTTTTGTGTGTGTGTGTGTGTGTGTGTGTGTGTGTGTGTGTGTGTGTGTGTTTTAAGCCATATAGATAAAAAGTACAGGCTTAATGTGTAGAGATTAGCTACAATTTATTCATCTCATTTGTGCACTTCAGCAAAAATCAGGGACCTCCATATGCAAGATGTATATTTCATACAGTTCCTTTCCATTTTTTCTCTGATTTGTCTATAAATTTCACCTCTCTCTTCCATAGGTACAATGAATCAAGGTTCTGCCCCCACATATGCTTCATTTAACAGCATTAATCTCACCAGGGGTTCTGCTGAGTTCCTGCTTCTTTGAATGAACTGAACATCTGGCAAGTGGAACAAGCAGGTAACAAGTCTGTCCTATTTCTGTTTCATTTGATGGTGAAACAGGGATAGTAGTACCTGCAGGAAGTTCCTTAAGAGGCTCAAATGTCACCATCCCATGATCCATACCTTCTCTGAAATTGTGCCCCTCCCCTCCCCAGCTTTTTCTTTTTTCTCCACAGCATTTACTACTTTCTCATGTACAAACATATGTTCCTTGCGAAGAATGTAATTTTAAGTTCTCCTGGAACCCAAAATTTCTGGAACCATTGAGGTGAAAATGACCCACCTGAGACCACTGCTGAGAGGTAATCTTCAAACCTTAATCCTTGAGTCAAAAACTGGTCTCCTGAAAGTAATCTTTAAATCAACCTATATTGATTTGTTGTTGTTGTGTGCTGCCTAGTCAATTCTGACTCACAATGATCCTATATGACAGAGTACAACTGTCTTACAGGTTTCCTCGGGTGTGATCTTTCCAGCTACCACTTATGTGTCAGTTTGTCACAAAAGACCACAATGGATGTAAGAAGAGACTGACACTTGCTCTTGAACATAAAGCAGTTAAACCAAATGGAAGAAACGATGATGTATAAGCTGAAGAGAGAATTTCAAGTAGAAGCTTGAGAAGACAACATCATTAGTATCACATACAAGTAAAATTTTGCAGAAGATAACTAAAAAATGGTTGCAGCAGTATATCTACCAGGAGGTGCCAAACTTCAAGCCAGATTTCAGATTCTGAAGTGGAATGAGGTATCATATTTAATGTCAGATGGATCCTGGCTGAAATCTGAGAATACCAAAAAAGACATTTACCTTTGTTCTACTGACTATGAAAAAGCATTCAATTGTGTGGATCTTAACAAATTATGGATAACACTGTGAAGAATGGGAATTCCAGAACACTTAGTTGTGTTCAGCTGGAACCTGGACATAGACCAAGAGGCAGTTGTTTGAACAGAACAAGATGATATTATGTGGTTTAAAGTTAGGAAAGGTGTTCATTAGGGTAGTATCCTTTCTCTAGACTTAATCTGTATGCCAAGCACATAATCAGAGAAGCTGGAATATTTGAAAAAGGATGGGGTACCAGACTTGGAGGAAGACTCGTTAACACCTGCAACATGCAGATGAAACAACTTTGATTCCTGAAAGTGAAGAGGACTTGAAGCACTTAATGATGAAGACCAAAGACTACAGCCTTCAGTATGGATTGTATCTCAACATAAGAAAAACAAAACTCCTCACAACAAGACTAATAAGCAACATTGTGATAAAAGGAGAAGAAGATTGAAGTTGTCAAGGATTTCATTTTACTTGGATCCACAATCAACACCAATGAGAGTGGAAATCAAGAAATCAAATGACACATTGCACTGGGCAAATCTACTCCAAATAGACCTCTTTAAAGTGTTGAAAAGCAGATTTCACTTTGAAGACTAAAGTGTGCCTGACTTAAGCCATGGTATTTTCAATAGCATCATGTGCATGCAACAGCTGGATTATGAATAAGGAAGACTGAAGAAGAATTGATGCATTTGAATTACAGTGTTGGTGAAGAATATTGACTGTACCATGGACTGCCAGAAAAATGAACACATCTGTCTTGAAAAAGGTACAGTCAGAATGTTTCCTTGGAAGTGAGGATGGTGAGACGTCCTCTTGTGTACTTTCGACATATTATCAGGAGGCACTAGTCCCTGGAGAAGGGTATCTTGCTTGGTAAAGTAGAGAGTCAATGAAAAAGATGACCTTTAGTAAGATAGATTGACAAAGTGGTTGCAATAGTGGGCTCCCACATAACAATGTGAGAATGTCAAGGTACTGGACAGTGTCTCATTCCATTGTACACAGGGTCCATATGAGCTGGAAATGACTTGATGGCACCTAGCAACTAGCAGTGACAATTTTTCCAGAAACAGTTCACTTTGCCTTTTCTTCAGGGAAGCAGGTGATGAGTTCAAGCAACTGACTTTACAAGCACTTAACCATTGCAACACTAGGGCTCAGTCAAACAATAGTCTAGGTTAACTGTAAACAATGTTTGCCTTGGGTATTGTGCTGTTTTGAAGAATTATCTACACGTAGTGAGTTTTGACAACAATTCCAAAGGTCAGAGTAGAAGGTATGTTTTCAAGTCAATCAGTAATTATTTTGTCTTTCAAAAAATGTTGTAAGGAATCCTGCATGTCCACACTGTATTTCCGTGGCAATATCTGATTACTAGCTATAGAGTATAAGAATCTGTGAAGAGTCTTTCTTCTTCACAAACTTTGCCCCAATTTGCCCCAATTTGCAGATCGTATATTAAATAAACTTCAATCAATTTCTATTACTGGCTTAGTACTGGTTTTAACTCTTGTTTATCTTATTTTTTGTTGTACCCACTGGGATGTCAGTTCCATTAGTCAGGGTAGAGCCCTGTCTAGGGTGAGCCCAGTGAGGTGCAGTGTTGGCAAAGGCATTGTGGGATCCAGCTTTTAAAAAATTGTTTATTTTGTTCACCATGAGATTTTTCTGCCTTAGTTTTTAACTTTTAAAGTACTGCATTACAATATTATTTATGTTGATTACTGAATTTTTGATGCTTCCTTCATATTTGCACCCCACGAAAATGCCTCACTTCTTTTACCCAAGACCTACCCCTCACACGAAATTTTAGCTGTTTTGTCTACTGCTGCCATTTCCAGAGCCTAAAACAGCGCTTGGCACCTTATTCCTCGTTCCCCAATAAGACAGTCTTTAATAACCTCCCTCTCTCCAAGATTCTATAAACCTTTCCAACGAGAAAGCAGACCGCCCAAAAGAGTACAGCCCAGTCTCCGAACGGTGGCGTCCCCTCCCTACGCCGAGGCTAGTGGCTCCATGCTCCCCCTCCCTCTCCCCCTCCCTCTCCTCAGCTTTGTGCAGTGACCAGATCTCCAGTGGGAGACCAGCAGCCAGCTGAGCCAGGGAGCGGGCGGCGGAATACCTGGGGTGGACAGCGCGGGGCGGCGGGGCGGGGCGGCGGGGCGGGGCGAGGGCGGGGCGAGGGCGGGGCGAGGGCGGGGCGGGGCGGGGCGAGCGCGGGGCGGGGCGAGGGCCGGGCGGGGCGAGCGCGGGGCGGGGCGGGGCGAGCGCGGGGCGGGGCGGGGCGAGGGCGGGGCGGGGCGGGGCGGGGCGAGGGCGGGGCGGGGCGGGGCGGGGCGAGCGCGGGGCGGGGCGGGGCGAGCGCGGGGCGGGGCGGGGCGAGCGCGGGGCCGCCGAGGCAGATGCTGCCGCGTCCGCGGTAGCTCGCGTAGGTGACGGGGCTGTTCCGCACCCAGTGCCGAAGCCCCCACCCCGCGGGACCTCGAGGCTGCGGCCTGGCCGGGGCGCCTCGGGGCCGGGGACCTGCCCGCACTCAGGTGGCCTCCCTCGCCCAGCGCCAGCCATGGTGGACGTGCTGGGTGGTCGGCGCCTGGTGACTCGCGACGGCGCGGCGGTGGAGGCCGAAGCGGCGTTGCTGAACAAGGTGGTGGCGTTGTATTTCGCGGCGGGCGGGTGCGCGCCGAGTCGCGACTTCACGCCGCTGCTCCGCGACTTCTACGCAGAGCTGGTGGATGAGGCGCAGCCGCCGGCGCCGTTCGAGGTGGTCTTCGTGTCGGCCGACCGCAGCGAGGAGGAGATGCTGGCCTTCCTGCGCGAGCTGCACGGCGCCTGGCTGGCGCTGCCCTTCCACGACCCGCTCCGCCTGTGAGTCCTCCCCTGGCGGCTGCGGCGCTGAGATGCCGGCTACCGGCCTCCCCACGGGTCCTGGCAGCTGGCAGTCACAGCCGTTGTTTCTACTTGTTTTCAAGATCGAGGAGGACCTACTGGTTTTAACACTGTAGGCAGCCTCAGCACCTCCTAGCAGGGCTTGTTTATCGCTGCCTGAGACTAGATTCTGACTCAGAAGGCTTGAAACTATGGAGAACTATTTCTAGAAAGCTTCAGGAGAGGAGATGCGGCGGGAGAACCGCTGTAGCAGGCACCCACAGGAGCCCGGGTGCACTCCTTGCTCCCTGCGGCAGCCCGGCTTCTACCACCTTTGTGTTGTCTCCTGGGCGGGGGTGCGAGTGGAGTAGGGGTGTGAGCTTTACATCGGAAAGACAGATGAGGCCTTAGTGGCAGGTGGTTGGTAAAGTAGAGTTGACCAACCCAGATGGGTGAGTAGGGTGTGATGTGGCCAGAGAAGTGATGGACACTGCAGAGCTAAAAGTATTCTGATGTTAGGCCGTATTGGTGCCTTCGTTTTTATTGGCAGTGTTGGAGACACCTAAAACTGTAAGGCACTCAGAATTTCCAGCAAGGGGTTACCTTGAGCTGTTCAGAGTAAAGCGGAGAAGTGGGGGCGAGGGGAAGAAACAGAAGCAGACCTGGTTATTCTCAGAAAAATGTAACAAAGTTTGTTAAGATTGTTCACCTAAAAAATGTTTGTGCACCGTTCTAAGGAAGTATGTGGTATGTAGTCAAGACTGACTGATACAGAAGAATTACTTACTGCTCTACAGACTATGTATAAAAAACTTCCTCTGCCTGGCTTCTGTGGAGCACTTTGTATTTTTTTTTTTCCCCTCAGTGCTGTCCAGTCGTAGCAGTTCTGTTCCTCAATAAAACTCTTTTGACTTTACTCCCGACACATTAAGATTCTTGTTTGTGGTATGGTAGCAGTAATTGGAATTTTAAAGCTATAAAGGCTTTTCTTCCTTTCTCTTACAAAGGAGCTTTGGTGGCTCAGTGGCTAAGAGCTACAACTGTTAATGAAAAGGTCAGCAGTTTGAATCAATCAGTCACTCCTTGGAAACCCTCTGGGGCAGTTCAGTTCTGTTCTGCAGAGTCACTGCGAGTCAGAATGCACTGCATGGCAACTGACTCAAGTATTTTTTGGGTTGCTTTTAAGAAATATAGAAAGAACCAGCCATCTGATCTCATACAGAGTTGATGTTAGAGCAGACAAAAACTTAGGTCTTTGAAGGATCTTGATCTGGCCTTTGTTTTTGAAAAGATAGTACTGTTGTGGGACCCACACCTTTTTGTTTAGTTCCAGAGTTTCTGAGGGAACTGTAAGTTCATCTTGGCACTGCCTCACCCACCTGTTATCTTGGGCTTCAGACAGGAGGCTAACAGGGTTGGGAGAGATTTCAGGGAAGGATTTGCAGCCTCAGTAGAGAGGGAGTATGGCGTGGGCACAGACTGTGAGGCACATTTGCTTCCTCTGTGAAATGTGATGTAAGACCTGCAATTTAGGCTTAAACGTCAGTTTCAAAGTGACTTCTTTGTGTTTGTCTCCTCCCATCTTTGTGTCACCAGGTGAAGGTCAGATACTATTATCCCAGGCATCCTATTAATAATTGTAGGACATAGATACTATTACTCAGCTCTGGTGTTACTCCCAAATTAAAAAGAAACGAACAGTTGCTACTGAGTTGACTCTATAACTTACGGATACTCCATGTGTGTCAGAGTAGAACTGTGCTCCAAAGGATTTTCATGGCTGATTCCTTGGAAATAGATTGCTGGGCCTTTTTCTGAGGTACCTTAGAGTGAACTCAGATTTCTAACCTTTTGGTGGTAGCATCTGATCAACCATGTTAGTTGTTTCTACCACCCAGGTATGCCCCATAATGAATTATTATAAAATGGCATTCCTTCTGGAAAACTAAAATGGAAGCTAACTTTGGAAAACAGACTGTTGATGGTTCAGTGGTTGAGTGCCTTCCATGTGGGAAACTAGAGTTCACTTTCCAGCCAGTCTGTCAGAGGAGGCTTCCATGCTGCTGTCGTGCTAAACAGGTTTCAGTGGAGCTTCCAGACTAAGACAGACTAGGAAGAATGGCCCGGTGATGTACTTCAGAAAGTTAGCATGAAAATCCTGTGCATTACAATGGGCCAGTCTGGAACTGATCATGGGGGTGGTGCAGGACTGGACAGCATTTCTTTCTATCATACATGGGATTGTCATGAATAGGGCCTGATTCGATGTCAGCAACAACAAACACTTTGGAAAATTCCACGAGTAGCTAACTGAAAAAAGTCAGTATTCTTCCAAATACATGCCTTTCAGTGACTGAATACAAGTCGATTCTAACTCAATAGGGACCCTATAGGGGCAGGGTGTAACTGCCCCATAGGGTTTCCAAACTTGTAATGGTTGCAGAAGCAGATTACCACGTCTTCCGTGGGATGGCTGGTGGAATTGAACTACTGAGCATCTGTTCACAGCCTAGCGTGTAATCACTGTACCACCAGGGCCTTTTTGCAGGGTGGCAGTGGGTTGTTCATAAACCAGGACTGTGAAAGTTTGTGTTTTTATAATAAATCTAAGTGAAGGGTTATCACTTTTCCAAAAGGTTCTTTATAGAATCACCTCAAGTTATAAACAACTTTTGAAGGAGCACATTTAGTTTTGAAAGTGAGACAGTGACAGTGTTAGTAATTGGGTGTGGAGCTGAGACCCTGGGACAAACCCCAACCTTGTAACTTACCTGTGGCATGACTGTGATGAGGCAAATTATTTTGTAACTGAAAACAGTGATAGCACCAAGGCTTGAACTGAACTGAAAGTTAGAGCATAGGCTGGTTTTGGACCTGTGCTCTGCATCTCTGACCCTGTTTTACAGGTGTGCCCAGGAGGCGCAGGGTCAAGTTCTTGGCCCCTCTCTCTGGAGCATTAGGTAACTGAAGTAAGGCTGGCATGTTTCTTTCAGGGCTCCCTGGTGCTTTTTCTCTTATCTGGTTGTAGCCTCTGAGCTCCCCCTGCTGACAGCTGGAGTCAGCTAAGCAGCTCAGGCACTCCATCTGCAGGTCTTCACCTAGGGCAGCAGGGGAGCAGCCCATAAACCAGTTTTTCTTGTCCTTGAATTTAGTTAGCTTTTGGTTTCGCTCCCCTTGTTCCAGGCTGAAGTTTGTAAATCTTGCTGCTTCCATTTGCAAAGTAGGAAATGGGCATTCTGTGGAAATTCTTGGAGCTTTACCATAAATTCTGTTTACCCCGGCCTGGGTTTATGGAATCAGATCACGAGTGACATGAAAATAGCTAACACCAGGAATAACTGAAAACTGTATGGTGCTTCCACGTGGTATTTTCTAAAGTTTTCAGTGTGCGCAAAACACAATACATCTTGGCTTGTTGTTGTCATTAGGTGCCATCAAGTCGGTTCCAACTCGTAGCAACCCTACGCACAACAGAATGAAACACTGCCCAGCCCTGCGCCATGCCCACAGTCATTTTTATGCATAAGCCCATTGTTGCAGCCACTGTGTAATCCGTCATGTTGAGGATCTTCCTCTTTTTCACTGACCTTCCACCCTACAAAGCATGATGTCCTTCTCCAGGGATTGATCCTTCGTGATAATCCCAGTCTCAGTATCTTTGTTTCCCAGGAGCACTCTCATTGTGTATCTTCTAGAACAGATCTGTTTGTTCTTTTGGCAGTCCATGGTATAGTTGGTATTCTTCTCCAGCACCACAATTCAAAGGCATCAATTCTTCTGTCTTATTCATTGTCCAGCTTTCGCATGCATGTCATACGATTGGAAATACCATGGCTTGATTCAAGCACACCTCAGGAGGACTGCCACTTAAGTTCCCGAACTCATCCTAAAAAAGTGCTGCACACCTAATTGCTGAATTTCACAATGGTCACCTTCAAAGTACTCCCCTTAGGAAGCTATGCACTAATGCCAGTACCTACCTAGTCCACTCTTCAAAGTAATGTTGGGACTATTTTTTTTCTGGCATGGCCATCAGAGCTGTCATTATATGTTATCAAAATACGTTTCTTTCAATATTATCCTTTATCTTCAGGTAAAGTCAAGTCATTGGGGGCCAGATCAGGTGAGTAGGTGGGGTGTTCCAATACAGTTATTTATTTACTGGCTAAAAACTCCCTCATAGACAACTAGACAATTAAGTTTGTGAACTTGCCACTGTGACACTGTGCACACTGGGCATTCCAGGAAGAGTTCCAAAATTGCTTTGAATGGTGGACTAGGTGCTGACATCAGTGCGTAGCTTCCAAAGGGGAGTACTTTCAAGGTGACGGTATTGATACTCAGCTATGGGGTATGTAGCACTTAGAACAATTAAGTTCGCGAACTCAATTGTTGGACTTCGTAGTCTTCAAGGTGACATCTTTACTTTTCAGTATTTTAAAGGGTCCTTTAAAGGCAGCAGATTTTCCCAATGCATTGCATGGGTATTGCGTGGGCACTGACAGTGCAACCAAGTAAAATGAACTTCTTGACAACCTCAATTCTTTCTCCATTTATCATGAAGTTGCTTACTGGTCCAGTCGTGAGGAGTTTTGTTTTCTTGATGCTGAAGTGCAACCCATACTGTAGGATGTGGTCTTTGATCTTCATCAGTTCAAAGCCTCTTTACTTCCAGCCAGTAGGCTTGTGTCATCTACATAATGCAGGCTGTTAATAAGTCCTCCTCCAATCTCGGTGCTTCATTCTTCTTAATATAGTCCAGTTTCTTAAATTATTTGCTTAGCATAGAGATTGAAAAAGTGTGGTGAAATGATACAACGCTGACGCACCCCTTTCCTGACCGTAAACCATGCAGTGTCCCCTTGTTCTGTTCGCACGACTTCCTCTTATCCAAACACAGATTCCTCGTGAGCACAATACAGTGTTCTCTATTTCCCGTTCTCCACAGTGTCATCCATAAATTGTTATGATCTGCACAGTTGAATGCCTTTGCATAGTCAATGAAACAGGTAAACATCCTTCTGGTATTCTCTGTTTTCAGCCAAGATCCGTCTGACATCAGCAGTGACATCCCTGGTTCCATGTCCTCTTCTGAATCTGGCTTGAATTTCTGGCAGTTCCCTGTCAGTATGCTGTTGTAGTTGCTTTTGAGTGATCCTTAGCAAAATTTTACTTGCATATTATACTAATGGCAGTGTTTGATACCATTGTGCTTAGTTATATGGAAAGATGGGGCCTAGGATAGTGAGGTCAGCTTCAGAGCTCTGCTTATGTTAAGCATAGTAGGGTAGACCCTCAGAAGCACAAACCTGCCATATCTGTCCACTGGGGAACCATCTGAATTTAGGGAGTAGGAGAATAGAAGAGGCCTCCTCTGAAATCACCACTCAGCTTCTGCGTCATTACCACATACACTAGCCGGGGGCAAGAATGCCTGGAACCGCTCACGTAGGTCTTCCAAGTCATGTGGATTTTAGTTTTCCAGAGTGCTCCACAGACAAAACTCAGTGACGATGCCATCATTCAGCCTAAAGAGGGAGGTGTTTACCGTGGTTCCTAAACAGGGTGTGAGCAGTGGGCTGGGACGTTGTCATGTTTCTGCCCTGGTGCCCTTGTGCCTTGGTCCTGCGTCTCAGCCTCGTGAAGCCGTGCCTTTGTGCACCTTTAGCGAGGCGGTGAGGACACCTTCTTGTGTTGGGCGTAGAGGCGTTCTCACGCCTGATTCTGTGACTCTTGCATCGCTCTTCACTTTGTTACTGGAGTTCAGGGTAAAAGCCATTTTCCCTCAAAGAATAGTAGCAGCTTCTAGATTTACCAGCATGACTTCATGCCATGTGCTGCCTTTCATACAAGATAAAAATAATTGTGATTTTATAAAGGAGTGATTGCCCCTTAACAATGCTTGTGTCCTCTCCACTGGAGTAAGGCCTGCCCCGGGGAGAACACGTGCGGGCCTCCCTTACCTCCCTTGCCTTACTCTTACACCTGCTCCCCAGGTCTGGCCAGGTGCTGGCACCCCGATGTCCAGGCTGACAAATTGGGATTTAGTGGGCTCAGTTAGAGCCACCAACTCTGCTGTATCGTTAGTGCTTGTATCAGAACTGTTGTTGTGGAGTCAGGTCTGTCTTTCCACCCAGCCTTTCTGGGGCCACACTCCGTATGTGTTTCCAGGAGCCTTCCGGTTCTCTTCCTCCCCTCGCCATCAAGCTGCTGATTGTGTTTCCCTTGGATTCTCCTCTGTCATTGCTGCTCCCCTGAACTTCAAGAGTATTCTAACCAGTCTCCTGGACCTCCTGTCTAACCTCTTCTCCCTTCCTTGATCTGGTTTATCTTCGACAAGCACAGATTGGGTCCTGTTACTCCTTCCTGAAGCTCTTCCATCATTTCCTGTTAATGACAGGCTGAGTTCTGCTCTGATCTAGTCCTTTAGCACTGGGCCCGCCCTCACTTCTTCTTCTGGTCTTCTAGTGTACCCCCGCCTTTTTCCACCCTGTTCAGACCAGATTGGACTACCTGATGTTTCAAAATATTTTCATACCTACACAGATTTAACACATTCTGTAACACTGCCCCTCCCTGCCAAAGACAGCCCTCAGTAGGCCTTCTGTACCTGGAAGACTCCCCTGCCCGTTAACACCTGTGTGAACACTAAAGGGCACTGGGAACGGATCTACCCCTGCCCTTCATGTTTCGTATCTAGCCTCTACTGCTTCTGGTTGGTAGCCCTCAAAGTGGCAAGCCAAACATTGCTCAGTGCTTGGCACTATAGCAAGTGAGGAAAATAGAGTGTTTTGGATAGATTTGCGTAGTAACTGTCAGCTGGATGTATGATGTGGGAAAAGCCTGGAATCAGAGGTTGCTGTGGCAACCAGAATCACAGTTATGCCACACATAGGGAGTAGGCTTTTGAGTAGGCTCTCTATGAAGGGAAGGATCTAGTTTTGCAACACTGCCAAGAACAAAATGAAACTGGGGTCCTGTGTTTTCCCAAAATGGTTAAAGTGCTCTTGAGTTATTGCAAGTTCATTCTATCTGACAACATTTGCCTTTTCAAAGGACTTTCTGTTCTCTCTGGACACAATTTATCTACCCAGAGGGCAATGATTGCACAGGCCCGTAGTAGTTAGTTGCCCTTCCCATGTGGTTCCAAGGTTACATTTCTCTCTAGGCCATGGGCACTAGGGTAGGGATTTGAGTCCTGGCACTGGTAACTCTAAAAATAAGCTGGAGAACGATTTTAAACCTTCTTTGCTGAAACTCCAGCTGGCTTCACACCCTCCTGGTTGGCCAGAACTTCATTTAACACTGCAATATTAAACAATAATAGCAACTCAAAAAAGCATAAATAATAAAGGTTTTGGCATGTTTAAAACATCCAGTGGTCAGAAGCTGGCCTTAAGGGAAGCTAGAGGCCATCAAGAATGCAGTTCTTAGGCTCTCTCTTCTGCCACACTTGTGTCACAGGCACACTGCACGCAGTGGCTCCCTGGTTCGTCCACAGTCTCTCCTCAGGGTGGTCGAATGCTTGCTGTGTCTTTGATGGCACATCCTCACCGCATCCTCTTTCCCAACACATGGGTCATTGTTCTGCAGAGTGTCACCAGCTCTGAGTCAGCTAGCTACCCATTCCACTACTAGTCACTGTAGCCAAGGAGCAAGGGATAGGCTGGAATTGGGGGTGGGTCCTCCTACCCAATAAGAACAGTTGGCATTTTTTGAGCATTTAACTATGTGCCATGCCTCATACATAGCTAAACTGTGCATGTATTAATCAATTAATATTAAAAATACCCCAGAAATAATCCTTTTATTCCTCATGGTGCCAATGGGGGATTCTGGGCACAGAGAGGTCAGCTAGCTTGTCAAGACAATATCAAACAACAGAGCAGGGTTGGTTTCTGGGAGAGGGAGGTGGGTGCTGAGTAGTGAGCCACAGGCCTCTACTGCCCACTTCACTGAGAGAGGAGAAGCTGCTAGGGGCTCTGTCTTCAGGTTCCCCTCACTACCTGCTTGTTCCCTCTTCAGTCTTTGGTGTCGCTGGAGGGGCTACAGGAAATCCAGGTGTACTCCGACAGGCTAGGCAAACTTGAATGCACATTGGTGCATTTGAGGGCTTGTTAAAATCCCATCACAGGACCCACTCCTAGAGTTTCTGATTCAGAATCAGGTATAGGAAGAATCTGCATTTCTGATGAGTTCCCAGGTGATGCCACTGGCCTGGAAATCACATACTGGGAACACTGATGTAGACGGGGCTGCCTGAAGGCTGGTCCATGGAACTCCTCAGGAATGAAGGTTCGGAGGCCCCACCCAGGCTTACTGAGGTGGATTCTGGTGTTAACCTCCAGGTGATGGTGATCTTGTCACATTAGCCAAAAGCTCTCCAGTGGTTCCTTGTGGCCTTCCTGGGATGACAAAGTCTTACTTGATCTGACCCTTGGACTCTCTGCCCCCTTTTCTGAAACCTGGTAGTTGCTTTCATCCCCTATCCTGCTGCCCAAAGTAAAATCACTCAAATAACCAAATGTGCTAAAACTGTCAGAAGAAGAGTTTATGTTAGGTTGTTGGCCATTTCACTGAAGACTTTTTGCGAGGAGCTGTTGCGCTGTCCCTCTTTTCTTCATATTTTTATCTTATGCCTTTGAAAGTTCAGGTTTCAGGCATTGTGTGAAATTTTATAAAAAAATCAAAGAAGAGCATCCCTTCCCTACCCCCTATTTTTAATCTGGTGTACCACCTCAGTTCCTAGATTTATGGCAGGCTTTGTCTGGTGAGGACATGTGTGCCTAAACTTCAGATGCTATCCATATCTAGGGTGGTCATGTTATGTTTCTGAAAGGATCAATTTTCTAATGACATGGAAAAACAAATTACCAACTTTGTCTGGAAAGGGAAGAAGCCCGGGATAAGTAAAGCACTAGTAAAGAAGAAGAACACACTGGGAGGCCTCTTATTACCCGTCCTATTACACTGCCACAGTAGTCAAAACAGCCTGGTACTGGTACAAAAAGAGACAGATCAATGGAACATAACCAAGATCCCAGAGATGACACCATCTGCCTATGCACAGCTGATATTTGACAAAGGCCGTAAGACATTAAACTGAGGTAAAAACAGTCTCTTCAACAAATGGTGCTAGCAAAATTGGATATCCATCTGCAATAAATTGAAAGAAGACCCATATCTTACACCTTATACAGAAACCAACTGAAACTGGATGAAAGACGTAAATATGCAATCTAAAACGATAAAGCTCATCCAAGAAAAATCAGAAACAACAATAGAAGTTTTAATATACAAGGTAGACAGACTTCAAAATCTGTCAAACAAACCACAATCAACAGAAGAGAAAATAGATAAATGGGAACTATTAAGAATCAAACACTTTTTGCTCATCCAAAGACTTTATTAATAGAATTAAAAGACCACCTACAGAAGGGGAAAAAACATTTGGCAACTATATGTCAGATGGATGCCTGCTCTCCATAGTATATAAGGCACTACAAAATATCAATAAGAAAAAGACAAATCATCCAATAAGTGATGGGCAAAGAAGATGGACAGATGCTTCTCTAAAGAGGAGATCCAGGAAGCTGGAAAACACATGCGGACATGCTCACGATCATTAGCTATTAAAGAAATTCAAATCAAAACTACAGTGAGATACCATCTCACCCCAACAAGGTTGACCGTGATCCAAAAATGCAAAACAACAAATGCTGGAGAGGCTGTGGAGAAATTGGAACTACACTGTTGGTGGGATTGCAAAATGGTGCAATCTCTTTGGAAAGCAATCTGGTGCTCCCTTAAAAAACTGGATATGGATATACGTTTGACCTAATAATTCCACTGTTTGGAATATATCCTACAGTATCAAGGGCATTCACACCAACTGGTGCATGCACATGAATGTTTGTCACAGCACAGTCCACAATAGCAAAAAAGATGGAATCAACCCAGATGCCCAACAACAGAGGAATGGATAGGTAAACTATGGTATACATACTCAGTGGCACACTACACAATGGTAAGGAACAATGATGATTTCAGGAAACATCTCAACCTGGTTTCAACTGGACAACATTATGTTGCGTGAAATCAGTCAGTGGCAAAAGAAAAAATACTGTATGAGACCCCTATGATAAGAACTTGAAATCAGACTCATGCATAGAAGAAAAGACTCTTTGACAGCTGCAAGGATGGGGAGGATGGGAGAGCAGGGAGGGGGAGGGTTTAGATTAGATAGTTGTTTGAAATTTGGTTGGGTGAAATCGGTGACAGCACACATTAGTAAGAAGATCAACATTAACTGGACTTCAACACGAGTACTCCTCCCATTTTAACCCCGTATTTCAAGGACAGGGTAGCTGGGGCGGGGGGCTGGGGACCATGCTCTCAAGCCAAATCGAGGCCAATTGGCACAACTGGTGTTTTGCTAATGAGGACTCTCTGCACCACACATTGGTGAGTGGCGTCTGGGGTCGTAAAAGCTGCTAGGCTGCCATCTGAGGGTACAGCAAATGGTCCCAACTCAGCAGGAGCGCATGATCACCAAGGTCCATAATGACGTGGGGAAAAGAGAACCAATTGACTCATGACTGGAAGAATCAGGGGGTGCCTGGCCACCACCAGTGATAGCCGTGATGGAGCTCACAAAGTTGAGTCTCATTGGTAACACAAGAATAAGTATGGGTGCACCCTGAGATCTCCACTAAAAGACTGCAGTTGATGGTCTAGGGGCTTCAGGGTTCCCCTGGGAGCATGGCCTCTGGCCCTCATGCTGCCCCTGTCCATAAATCATAATGAAGGTCAACTCTTCAGACAGCAGTGGATTGGACTTGGTGACGCAGAGTGACCATATTTTGTGGGCACTGTATGGTTCTATGCATCTGTAGTATATCATCCTGCTGACCTCTTACTGGAGGAAGGAGAGTGGGTGGAGAGGAGGGGATGGGAGAGTGTTGGGAGGATAGGGCATGTATGGAGCAGAGAGGAAAATGTGCTGTCACTGGGCAGGGAGGGCAGTGGGAGCTGCATATAGGTGAGCATGCAAATTTATATGGGAATGTTCATTTTCGTTCAGTCATTTAAAAAAAAAGGATCAGTGTGTCCATTAAACCTGGAATTTTACATGGATTTGCATCTACTCTGTTTCTGTGGTTTTGGTTTATCAGTTCCTCAAAGTTTCAGCAGAGTGTTGTCTGTTATGTCTCTGATTAGTCTCCCTTTTTTATGATAGATGGAAGTTTTGCTACCATGGTGTATATATATATATCTTTTTCTTCCACCTCTCCTTAGTCTTCCTTATGAAAGTAGTTGGACCTGGTGTGGAATGGCTTCCAGTGTAGCTGGCATGCGTGCTTTGTGTATCCCTCTTTGAGAACGGGCCTTTCTCTGTAGTCTGTCTAGGGGAAGGCAGCAGCCCTCATGTACCTGTGTCCCTTAGGGAAACAAACAAACCAAACTTATCACCACTGAGTAGATTCCAACTCATATCAACCTTACAGGACAGAAGAGAACTTCCTCATAGGATGTCCAAAGAACAGCTGGTGAATTTGATCAGCTGCCTTTTGGTTAGCATCCAATCTCTTAACTGTTTTACCGTCAGGACTCCTAAAATCAGATCTCTCAAGATAATTTTGACTCTTAGTGACCCTGTGAGACAGACTTTGGAGTCTCTGAGTGGCATCACTGGTTAAATGCTGAGTACTATCCAAAAGGTTAGCAGTTCAAACCCAACCAGAAGTGCCTTCAGAGAAAGGCCTGGTGATTTATTTTGGGAAAACCAGCCACTGAAAATGTTATGGAACACAGTTCCATTTCATGGCAACTGGAATTGGAATGTATATTGGCCAGATCAGCTTGACTCCTGCTATTTTGTGTTTGCGTTTTCTTTTTGATCAATGTTGTTAGACTTTTTAAAAAATAATACTTGGAGGTGAAATTTGACATAACATACAGCGAACTGTTTTAGACAGGACATCTCAGTGGCAGCAACACAATTATGATGTTGTGTGGCCACCACACTACCCAGCTTTTGTAGAGATTTGTTCCTTTCGGTTTTTCTTAAGAACCAGGTTTAGTTTTATTGCTTACCCTGTATTGCTTTTTGGTGGTTCATTTCCTATTTAAAACAATTTCTTTTCTCAGTTTTATTATGCCTTCTTTCTGCTGCCCTTGTATTTACTCCATAATTATTTTTCTGTCTTCTTAAATTAATTAATTCCCTCCTCTGTAGACAGTCCTTTTGGTTTTAGAAAAATGTGTTTAAGGCTATAACTTCCTAAGTGTGTGTGTTTGTCCTCAGTTTGGAATTTTTAGTGTGTGCCATATCGTTTCATTTTAAATGGTTTATAATCTGCATTTTTTTTTTTCATGTGGCGATGAATGAGTTTAGTTTTTAAACTTGTTCTCAGCAACATTTGTTTTGGTTTCTTAATTCGACTGCATTATGGTCTGGTTAAGTGTTCAGTGTAATACTGATCCTTTGAAATTTATTAAGGCTCTCTTTGTGACCAAGAACAGGGTCGATTTTTGAAACTGTACCGTAGATTTTAAAAATATGTATATTTTTGTTGTTGCGAACATATACAGCAGAACATACACCAATTCAAAAACTTTTGCATGTACAATTTAGTGACATTGGTTACATTCCTCAAGTTGTGCAACCGTTCTCACCGCCCCCCCGAATGTTTCCACTCTATTAACATAAATTCACTGCCCCCCAAGTGTCCTACCTAATGTTTCTAGTTGCCATTGTTGGTGGTTTCAGAGAGTTTTGAAAACAGTGACTGTTTCTGTCTTTGTTGAGCGTAGGGTACTGTGCATTATTTGAGTTAATGATTTGTCTGTGATCTGTGCACGAGAAAGCAGCAGAAGAACTTGATGGAGGTATCACTAGGAGATTTTGGTAATAGAAGCATCTCTAATGCCTTTTTTCTTCCCTCACATTCACAATCCCGAAAGCAGCAGATAAAGGAAATCAGATTACTGTTCATGTGAAGCCTTTGCAGCCTGGCTATCCTAAGTGGGAAAGAGATTTTTTCACTCAGCTGTCCTTTCTTGAGGGAAATAATCGCTATGAAGGTTACAGAGACTTGTGCAGTGTAACATTTGTACATTTGTAAAAAAAGAAAATGAAAAGTCATTCATGGAGTTACAAAGGAGAGCAAATTTAATTACAAATGTTTCATCCCTAATAATGTTAATCACAGCATCACTAATTTTATAGAATGGAAAGTTTAATAAGGCTTTAGGTTTATTTATAATTCATGTTATTCCAGCTTTTACCATGATATAAACTTGAGTTATTTTAACCTCTTTTTATTTATTTTAATTGTATTCAGATGAAAATATAGAACAGACTAGTTTCTTATTAAACAGCTAGTGCTTATATTTTATGACATTGGTTAACAACCCCACAACATGTCAGTACTCTATCAAACCTGGATTCCCTCTAAGCAGTTTTCCTGTCCCCCCCTCCTGCCCTTGCTTTCTAGTCCTTGCTCCTGCACTAGTGTGCCCCTTTAGTCTCATTTTTGTTTTATGGGCCTTTCTAATTTGGGGCTGGAGGGTGACCCTCAGCAGTGACCTCATTAATGAGCTGAAGAGAGGTGGGAGGGGATTTTTTTTTTTTTTTTAAAGTTAGAATTTTGTTTGACGTTTTTCTCCGCTCTGTCCAGGACCTTCTGTTGTGTTCCCTGTCAGAGCAGTCAGTTGGTAGTAGCCGGACGTCATCTAGTTGTATGGGACTCAGTCTGGTGGAGACAGTGGTAGATGTGGTCCGTTAGACCTTTAGACTGATCTTTTCTTTGTGTCTTTTGTTTTCTTCATTCTTCTAGCTGTGAAAGGGGTAAGACCCTGGGTGGCTGCTCTCAAGCGTTTAAGACCCCAGACAGTACTTACCAGAGTTGAACACAGAACATTTTCTTTATGAACTGTGCTGTGCGAGTTGAACTGGATGTTCTCTGAGACTGTGGTTCCCTCACCTTTCAGCCCAGTAATTCAGTCCCTCAGAGTTTGTATGTGTCTGTGGAGCTTCCATACCCTGCCTTGTACATGCTGTCCGGGCTTCCCCAGGACTGTCGTGCCCTTCATCAAAGCTGCCCCTTATCTGCTGTCTATTTAGGGGCTTTTTATCCCCATATCTAGCTCTCCCTTGTAACCGTTAAGAGTGTTTCTTTTTGTGTGTAAACCTTTTCATGAGTTTTACAGTAGTGCTCTCATGCAGTATTTGTCCTTTTATGATTGACTTATTTCACTCAGCAAAGTATCTTCAGATTCATCTACATTGTGAGATGCTTCACTGATTCATTGTTCTTTATTGTTGAGTAACACTCCATTGTGTGAATGTACTACAGTTTGTTTATTCATTAATCTGTTGATGGGCATCTAGGTTGTTTACATGTTTTTGCTGTTGTGAACAATGCTACAGTGAACATGAGTGTGACATCTCATATTTCTCTAGGATGTGTTCCTGGGAGTGGGGTGCTGGATCACATGGTATTTCTATTTCTGCCTTTTGAAGGAAGCTTCCTCCTGGCGTAGTGGTTAAGTGCTACAGCTCCTAACTGAAAAATCAGCAGTTCAAACACCCTGGGCACTCCTTGGACACTCTATGGGGCAGTTTTACTCTGTAGGGTCTCTGTGAGTTGGAATTGACTTTAGTGGCAGTGGGTTTGGCTTTGGTTTTTAAGGAGGCTACATATGGTTTCCCAAAATAGTTATATCATTTTGCATTCTCATTTTGCAGTGCATAAAAGTTCTGATATTCTGCAGCCTCTCCAACTTTGTTATTTCCTGTTTTTTTTTTTTTGATTCATGCCACTAATGCCAGGTGAGAAGGTATCTCATTGTGGCTTTGGCTAGTGATAACGAGCATTCCCTTATGTATCTATTGCCCTCTTGAGTGTCTTCTTTAGTGAAGTGTCTGTTCATTACCTTTGCCTAATTTTTAACTGAATTATTGAATTGTTGTAGAAGTGTTGGATTTTCTTATAGATTTTAGAGATTAGATTCTATATTAGTCATCTAGTGCTGTTCTAACAGAATACAGAGTGGACGGCTTTAACAAAGGAAAGTTTATTCTTACACAGTCCAGTTAGTCTGAATTCAGGATGTGTTTTTGGGTTCCAGGGGAAAGCTTTCCTTCTGTCAGCTCTGGAGGAAAGACCTTGTGTTGCATCAGTCTTTGATTAGGGACAGTCTTGGCCCAGGAACCTCAGATCTGAAGGACATGCTCTTCTCTTAGTGCTACTTTGTTGATGGTGTGAGGTTCACAATCTTCCGCTTGCTTCTGTTTCCTTTTATCTCTTGTAACATAAAAGGATACAGGGTGGTGGTGCAAGCCATGCCCCAGGGAAACTCCCTTTACAGTGGTGCAGGGAGGTGACCTTAGAAAGGGATTTACAGTCCCACTCTAAGCCTCTTTAACACATAGCATAGGAAAATCACAAAATGGGGGACAGTCATAAAATACTGGGGATCATGGCCCAGCCAAATGGCTACACACGTTTTTGGAGGAATGCAGTTCAGTCCGTGACAGATTATTGTCTGATCTGTGATAGCCATTTTTTTTTTTCCCCCAGTCTGCGGGTTCTCTTTTTAGTCTTTGGGGGAGTCTTTTAGAGACTGTAACTGTTAATTTTTTTTTCAAGGATCCCAGTTATCTAACTTATCTTCTGGAGTTTATATGTTACTGGTTATTGTTTGTATTCTGTTAATGCCCTGTGTACTGGTGTTTCTAGTGTTGATCCCGTTTGTTTCTTCCATGACATTTATAGCTTTTGGCTTTATATTTAAGTCTTTGATCCATTTTGACTTAGTCTTTGTGTACAGGGTGAGGTATGGATCCTCTTTCATTTTTTTTTTTCTTTGCGGGTGGTCATCAGTTTTACTGACACTGCTGAAAAGAGTTGTTTTTTCCTCATTTGATGGCCTTTGGCCCTTGTCAAAGATCAGGGGACCACACATGGATTCTCAACTTTGTTCCCTTGGTCAATATATCTGATCTTGTACCAGTATCAGTCTCATTTGACGACCACAGCTGTATAGTAGGTTCTAAGCTTGGGTAGTGCGGATCCTTCTGCTTTCTTCTTCCTCAGCAGTGCCTTACTTACTCAGGGCTTCTTCCCTTTCCATATAAAGTTAATAATAAGTTTTTCCATCTCCTTAAAGACTGTTGGTGTTTGGGTCAGTATTGCATTGTATTTGTAAATTGCTTTGGGTAGAATTGTTATTTTTGTAATGTTGAGTCTGCCTATCCATGAGCATGGTGTGTTTTTCTATTTATGTAGATCTCTTTTGGTTTCTGGTGTTTTAACCTCTTGAAGTATAAAAAGGATATTGTGTCTACTTGTGGGTTGAGAATTGCTGTGTCCTGTTTGGTAGTTACTAGCCACATGTGGCTACGTAATATTTACTAAAATTTAAAAATTCAGTTCCTCAGTCACACTTGGCTGGCAGTCACGCTAGTCTCAGTTCAAGTGCTAAGAGACTGTATGTGGTTGTGGCTACTATACTGACGAGCCCAGATACAGAACATTCGCATCAGTGCACAGTGCACTTGGACAGTGCTGGCTTAAGACACATCATGTCGCAACAAGAAGCATAGAGATACAAAAGGAATATGGTAGCAACTTAGGGGAGTATCTAGGTGATGCAAATGGTGAACAGCTCGATTGCTAACTGAAAGGTTGGTGGTTCAAGTGCATTCACAGGTATCTCTGAAGAAAGGCCTGGTGATCTACTGCTGAAAAATCAACCATTGAAAACCTTATGGAGCACATTTCTACTGTGACACACGTAGGGTTGCTGTGAGTTGGAGTCGACTTGATGGCAACTGGTGGTGGTGGTGGTGGCAGCAACATTAAGAGGGGGAGTTGGCAGCA
Organism: Heterohyrax brucei; assembly: GCA_028571685.1. Taxonomy (NCBI): domain Eukaryota; kingdom Metazoa; phylum Chordata; class Mammalia; order Hyracoidea; family Procaviidae; genus Heterohyrax; species Heterohyrax brucei. Next base: position 137,819,084 of record CM053150.1, read on the forward strand.
GGCTGTGTTCTAAAGGCTACGCAGTGATTTTGTTGTCAGTTGGTTGTGTCACCGGGACAAGTGAGAATCCCTTCAGCTGGTAGGTGTGTGTTGTTGCCCCACCCATGTCTGAAGTATTAACCCTTTGGTATGCTCTTTCTCTCTCCCCTAGTGAACTGAAGACGAGGTACAACATCACAGCCATCCCCAAGCTCGTGATTGTGAAGCAAAGTGGAGAGGTCATCACTGACAAAGGGCGGAAGCATATACGAGAGCGTGGGCTCTCTTGTTTCCAAAACTGGGTTGAGGTGGCTGACATCTTTCAGAATTTCTCTGGTTGAATTTGGCAGGATCTCAGAAGACCAGGGCTGGCACTTGTTACACAGTCTCCTACAGTCAGACACGTACAGGGAATGAGAAGAGTGTGCTCGGTTTCCTTTCCTGTTGGTGTATTTTATTGAAGTTTAGCTGTGGCAGGAAGTAAATGGTGCTCAGGAGCAACTCTGTTCCTAGTCTTTTTTTGCAGCTTGTTCTCAGCACAGCGTTTTCCACGGGTCTCAGGTGGAGTGACTGGAAATCTATGCAAAACATTTATCTGCACAAGTTTTTTCAGGTAAAATAATGTACGGGTACATTTTTCTGGTGATAAGTTTATTTTAGTGATATACCTTCACAATGATATTTATTAATAAAGTTTGTAGAGTCTATATGCTTTAATAAACAAACCTGCTTCTACCTTATGCGGCCCTGATTTCCTTCTTTCTCGGTCTAAACTGAGTGCCAGTATGAGGAAAATGAATCACTAGACAAATACCATAGTTAAACATTTTCATTTTTTCTTTCTCTCATTAGTGGTAGTTTTAATTATGGGTCTTCTTGGATTTTTCTTGTCTTCTCTTTGCTTTCCTTCCTCCTTATTTTTAATAACATCCTAAGATTCTGGAAAGAAATGAAATTTTCAAGGCTGTGTAGCCATGTCATCAAGATCAAATCTAAAATTTCCTGAAAGATGATAACTGGTTGTAATATACAAAAAGCCCATACATGGTCTTTGCTAATCGTAAAGGGTAGGGCTGTCAGGTTCCAGTTACCAAGTTTTCTGGGTATCCTCCCTTTTTATTTTTATTTTTGGAAGTGTAATGTTCATAGCAGCCTTATTCTTAATGGCTTAAAACTGGAGATAGCCCAAATGTCCATCAGAAGGGGACTACACAAACTGTGGCAGTCTAGATAATACTAGATAGTAGAATACTACGCGGCAGCAACAAAGAAAATAAGCAATTTTATACACAACAGGAATAATTCTTAAAAACGTCATGATAACTGAACGAAGAATGTATTACTATGTTATATGAAGTTCTAAAACACACGAAACTGACCTATGGTAAAAAGAGAACCCAGAACATCAGTTGCCTGTGGGGAGTCCCTGACAGTTCTTGTCTCCTGCCACATGGCCACCGTTCTCCTCATGGAGTCTTGACAGTATCGTTTAAGGTGGTGTTTGAAGGCTGCATTAGTGAAAACACTGGACACTGGACGTTACCATGTGAGGATACTGCAGCCTTGTTCTGAGTCTATCAGTTTGGTACTTGGAGAAAAACTGTAAGCACTAGGATGCAGGAGTTCCAGCTCTGCACATAAGACGTTTCTAGAACAGGGTGCTTCTCAGGAGTGATGGAGTCTGTTGGGTGGCTCTCAGTAAACTCTTGACACATGATGCTGAAGAGGTATATTGAGACGTATGTTGAGTATATTATATTGGCCTCATTAGAGAGTGAAGCACTGGGAAATCCCATTTTTCCAACGTCTTACTTGATCAGCTAACTTCTTCCACTGAAGACTAAGGCCTAGCAACTCTGGGGTGCTATTGGGTGAGTAAAGATTTATTTGGTTAGGCTAACCTGATCACTATTTGTGTGAGAAATAAATCATGTGGAACTGCAGTTTCCTCCCCAAGCAAGAGATAGCATATTACTTTATTATTATTTTAAAAATATTTATATTGTTTAATTTTAGTGAAAATGCACGCATCAGAACATACATCCATTCATTTGCATGTTCTTGGAGGGGTGGGGGATGTGGGCATCTCTTATATGGAGAATGCCCCCGAAACCACTTTGTGTGTGTGTCTGTGTGTGTGTGCGCACGTGCACACGCACATATGCATCCACATGTGTTGCCATAAGCATGATCTTTTTTAAAAGGTAAAGATGTCCTGGTTAACTACATGCCTGCAAGCTACCTGCCTGGAAACTGGTTGAAGCCATCTGCTGATGACAGCTGGGGGCTCCGTGACCCACTTGTGTGGCAAGCAGTTGAAAGGAGGAAAGTGTCTTGCCTGAGTTGCACCAGCTGTTGTTGGTCAGCTGTGGGAATGTTTAAAATATTATTACCTGGAGGTGTTATCTTTAGCATCAAAACATCACCAGCGATTTGCTTTTCTTGAATCTGGTCTTCTATCAAAGAGCTATATTGTTATATATACAAGTGCTACTATATTACAGAAGCAAAACGTGATCATTATGGTAAAATACAGATACATGAGGGATAAAAAAACTGTCATTTGGAGATAAGACCACTATCAGTGTACTGTATTTTTAATCAAATAATGCTCACCTTTTATGTTTGTTTGCCAGCCATGCTCTGCCTCTTTACTGTCTTCCCACCATGTGAACTATTTTTGTAAGTGCTCTGTGCGAATTTTTCTCATTTTTCAACAGTGTGTGTTAAGTTCCTCTTTCTGGTATGCTATGTTTTTTTTTTTCTTAGTTTATTCCCTCGTTTTGTTGGAATACATCCTCACAGTTTTCAGAGAAGGGATATATGAGAGGTAAAAACTTTTGAAATTTCGCACATAAAATACCTTTACTACATTATAATACAAAACAGGCCAGTTGCCATTTAATCTCTTCTCACAGTGGCCCTTTGCACTGCGGTATAAAACTGCTGTATAGGATCTTCAGTAGCTGTGATCTTTTTGAAATAGATTGCCAAGCCTTTCTTCTGAGGTACCTATGGTTGGAGATGAACCATTAACCTTTCTGTTAGTAACGGAATGTTTAAATCTTTGGCCACCCAAAGACTTCTTGTAAATAATAATGTGTTTTCAGTGAAATTTTACACAGCAAATTAGGTACCATTTAACAATTTCTATGCAAATTGTTCAGTGACATTGGTTAAATTTTTCAAAATGTGTCAACATTCTCCTTAGTTTCCTTCTGGTTGTTCCATTCTCAGTAATCTAGTTTCACTGCTATTTTACCTTATCATCTTTGTGTTAAAATAATTGTTGACCATTTGACCTCATGTAATTTTTTTTTTTTTTTAAGAGCGCAGTACTCTTTTTATGACCCAGTCAGATATTTAGCTCAAGGGCGACCTCAGGATACTTGCAGTTTAAAGTTTAAAGGGTTTTCAGGGCAATAGTCTCGGGAAGTCCTTTAGTTTCAACTGGTCCACTAAGTCTGAACTTTTTAAGGATTTTTTTGTTCTACATTTTTCTGTTACCAGGATGCATCTATAGTGCCCCTGATCAGTATGATCATTAGTGGTAGCCAGGTACCATCTCGATCTTCTGGTCTCAGGGTGGATGAGGCTGTGGTTTGTGTACACAGTCCTTGTCTTAGTTAACTACGCTGTCCCACAAATGCATGACTTTAGTATGCAAAAATTTGTTCTCTCACAGCTTAGTAGGATAGAAGTCTGAATTCAGGGTAGCAGCTCCAAAGGAAGGCTTTCTGTGTCAACTCTGGGGGAAGGTCCTTCTCATCAATTTTTACCCCGGTCTCAGAACTTCTCAGTATAAGAACCTAATTCCGAAGTATACATTCTTCTCATGGCTCTTCTTTGTGGTGGTAAAGAGGTCCCCTTTCCTCTCTGCTCAGTTGTCTTTTGTATCTCAAAAGACACTGACTCAAGATACAATCTAATCCTATAGGTTGAGTGTTGTCTCCTCAAGATAAATATTCTCCCTCATTAACATCATAGCGGTTAGGATTTATAACACATAGGCTAATCACATCAGATGTCAACATGGTGGACAACCACACAATGCTGGGAATCATGGTCTAAGAGAGTTAACACATTATTTTGGGGAGACACAATTCAATCTATAATAGCCCGTAGACTAGTTTCCTCCTAAAATTTTCTTTTTCTTTGGCTCCTGTTGAGTAGAGAACAATTGTTAGAACTTAGATGGTTGCTCAATTATTTTTTCTTTTCGTAAATAGCAGTTTCTCTCTCTCTCTCTTTTATTGTGATTAAGTGAAAGTATAGAATCCAAATGAATTTTTCATGCCCACCTGTCTGCAACCCCTTCTGCTGACCTTGCCTAGTAACAGCACACTCCTCCTTTTCATTCTGTATTTGTTGGATCCTCTTAACAAACACCTGTCTCCTTCTCTCCACCCTCTTCACTCCCATCTAGAAAGAGACCAGTAGGACAGCCTCCTATAAATGCATAGAACCAGAAAGTGCACCACATGGACACATGTGTCCCTGAGTCCAGTCCATTTTTGTCCGAAATTGGCCACAGTAGTGTTTTCTGGACAGAGGCAGCAGCAGGTCTATGGGCCACACTCCCAGGGGACCATGTAGGCCATCAGACCATCACTGTGGTCTTTTTTAGTAGGGTTCTTGAGCTGCACCCCTCTTTGTGTCATGTTGCCATAGGAATTCAACATTGTGTGCCCCGTCACAGCTGTATTTCGTGGTGGCCGGGCACCATCTGGTTCTTCTAGTCACATGTTGATACAGTCTCCCATTCACATGGGTCCTTCTGTCTTCTGGGCTCTTATGTCTTTGTTTTCAGTCATCACCTGTTCCGGATGAGCTGAGACCAGCTGGTATACCTCAGATGGCAGCTTGCTATCTTTTAAGACCCCAAATGCCACTCGCCAATATGGGATGCAGGAGACTCTCTTAGCATGAGGCTAGTTATGCCAATTGACCTTGATGTCCCCCAGGAGCATGGACTGCAGACCCCACCCCTGCTACTCTGTCCTTGCAGTGTTGGGTTAGAGAAGCTTTCAGTTTATGGTAAAATCCAACTAAGTTGATGTTTTCTCCTGTGTGCTGTCACTGCTTTCACCTAAACAAATTTCTATCAGCTATCTAATCTATGACCAACTCTCCCTCCCTATGCTTTTCTTTTGTACGTCAGTCTATTTTTAAGTCCTTATAGCAGGGGTCTCATACAGTATTTTTTCTGTTGCCACTGACCAATTTCACTCAACATAATGTCTTCCAACTGAAACCAGGGTACGAAATGCTTCCTAAAATCATCACTGTTCTTTATCATTGCATAGTGTTCTACTGAGTACATGCACCATAGTTTGTTTGTTTATTCTTCTGTTGATGGGCATCTAAGTTGATTGCATCTTTTTGCTATTGTGGACTCTGCTGCAATAAACAGTTGTGTGCATTTATCTATTCATGTTACCGCCTTAATTTCTGTAGGATATTATGCCAAGAAGTGGGATTACTGGATCAAATGGTATGTCTATTTCCAGATTTTTAAGGTAGTGCCAGATTGCTTTCCAAAGGGGTTGTACTATTTTGCATTCCCATCAGCACTGCAGAAGAGTACTGATCTCTCCACAGCCTCTCTGGCATTTGTCATTTGTGTGTTTTGGGTTATAACCAACTTTTTGGTGTGAGATGATATCTCATCATAGTTTTGATTTGGATTTGTGTAATAGCAAATGATTGTGAGCATTTCCTCATGTATCTTTTGGCTACTTGGATGTCCTCTTTGGTGAAGTATCTACATCTCTTTTGTCCATTGCTTCATTGGGTTATTTACCTTTTTTCTTATTGACATTTAGCAATACCTTGTAGATTATGGAGATCAGACATCAGTCTGACATGTAGCTGCCAAATATTTGTTGCCCTTCTGTAGGTGTTATTTTAACTCTTTTGATAAAGTCCTTGGAAGAGCAAATGTGTTTGATTCTTAATAATTCCGATTTATCTATTTTCTGTTGATCATACTTTGTCAGATTTTGAAGTCTGTCTAAGCTGTGTATTAGAACTTCCATTGTTGACCCTGTTTTTTCTTGCATTATCTTTATTGTTTTAGGCTTGATATTCTTTTTTTATTATGATTAAGTGAAAGTATACAATCCAAATCAATTCTGTATGCCTGTCTATCTGCAGCTCCATTTGCTCTCCTCATGCAGTGACAGCACATTCCTCCTTTTCTCTCTGTACTTCTAGTATCCTCTTAGTGAGCTCCTGTCCTCTCCTCTGCAGTCTCTTCTCTCCTGTCTAGAAAGAAACTAGTAGGACAGATTCTTATAAATTTATAAAACCATAAAGTACGCACACCATATGCTTACACTTTGTACCCAAGTCCAGTTCATTCTTGTCTGAAGAGTTGATTTCAGTACTGGTTTCAGGTCAGGACCAGCAGCAGGTCTAGGGACCATGTTCCAATGGGGTCATCCAGGCTGTCAGGCCATCAATTCTAGTCTTTTAGAGGAGTTCATGAGCCGCACACCTCTTTTTCTCATGTTGCCTTGGGGAATCTATATTGTGTCTCCCATCATGACTGCTTTTGGTGATGGCTGTGTACCGTTTGGTTCTTCTAGTCTCATGCTGATGCAGTCTCCTGTTGATATGGGTCCTTCTGCGTCCTGGACTCATTTTTCCTTGTGTGTTTGATGTTGTCTGTCATTATCTGTTCCAGATGAATTGGGACCATTTGGTGTACCTCAGATGATTTTAAGATGCCAGATGCCGCTCACCAATGTGGGGTGCAAAGGACTCTCTTAACTAAAGACTACCTATGCCAACTGACGTCAAAGTCCCCTGAAAACATGGGCCTCAGACCTCCATCCTTGCTAGTCTATCCTTTGAAATATTGCATTGAGTTTAGAAACGCTTTCAGTTTATGATGCAGTCCAGTTATGCTAATCTGCTCTCTGTTGTCTGCTGTCACTCCCTTCACGTAACGAAATTCCTAACGACTGTTTATGAACATCCCTACTCCTCTTCCCTATCCTTGCAGCCATCAAAGAGTCTTTTCTTTGTATTTAAGTCCATTTTTAAGCCCTTATAGCAGAGGTCTCATGCAATACTTGTCTTTTCCTGCTGACTGATTTCATTCAGCATACCTTCTAGTGTTGAAACCAGGTTATGAGATGATTCTTAAAATTATCATTGTTCTTTGTCATTGCGTAGTGTTCCATTGTGTATATGTACCATAATTTGTTCATCCATTCATCTGTTGATGGGAACCTAGGTTGATTGCATCATTTTGCTATTGTAGACAGTGCTGCAATAAGTATTTGTGTGCATGTCTCTGTTCATGTGACTGCCCTTATTTCTGTAGGATATACTCCAAGCAGTGAAATTGCTGGATCGTATGGTATTTCTATTTCTAGTTTTTTAATGAAGTGCCAAATTGCTTTCCAAAGAGATTGTAATGTTTTGCATTCCCACCAGCAGTGTAGGGTTCCAGCCTCTCCACAGCCTCTCCAGCATTTGTTGTTCTGTGTTTTGTGGATCATTGCCAGTGTCATTGGAGTGAGATGGTATCTTGTTGTAGTTTTGGTTGGAATTTCTATAATAGATAATGATCATGAGCATTTCTTCGTGTGTCTTTTGGCTACCTGGATGTCTTACTTGGTGAAATGTCGGTCCATCTACTTTGCCCATTGCTTAATTGGGTTATTTACCTTTTCTTGCTGGTATTTTGCAGTGCCTTGTAGATTATGGAAATCAGTGTTGATCTGACATTTAATTGCCAAATATTTTTTCCCATTCTGTAGGTAGTTTTTTTACTCTTTTGATAAAGTCTTGGATGAGCATAAGTGTTTGATTTTAGTAGTTCCCACTTATCTGTTTTCTCTTCTGTTGTTCTTGCCTTGTTGGTCAGATTTTGTAGTCTGTCTAAGCTGTGTATTAGAGCTTCCATTGTTTGTCCCTACTTTTTCTTGAATGATTTTTATCATTTTGGGGTTGATATTTAGGTCTTTGATCTATTTTGAGTTAGCTTTGATGTAAGATGTGAGCTATGGGCCTTGTTTCAGTTTTTGCAGATGTATATCCAATTTTGCCAACACCATTTGCTAAAGGGACTATTTTCACCCCATTAAAAATATCAGTCAAATAACAATTGTTCATAAGATGGTGATATTTCTGGACTCTCTATTCTGTTCCATTGGTGAATATGTCTCTTTTTGTACTAGTAGCAGGCTGTTTTGACGAGCATGGCAGTGTAGTAGGTTTTAAGGTGAGTAGTGTAAGGCCTTGCACTGTGTTCCTCTTCTTCAGTAATGCTTTACTTGTCCGAGGTTTCTTCCCCTTCCAAACAAAGTTGCTAATTTGTTTCTCCAGCTCGTTAAAGAATGACACTGGAATTTGTATTGGGATTGCATTGTATATGTAGATCACTTTGGGTACAATAGACATTTTCACAATGTTAAGTCTTCCTATCCATGAGCGAGGTAAGTTTCTCCACTTGTGTGAGTCTCTTTCAGTTTCTTGTAGTAGGATCTTATAATTTTCTCTGTGTATGTCTCTTACTTCTCTGGCTAGATTTATTCCAAGGTATTTTGTCCTCTTGGGAGCTATAGTAAATGACACTGATTTGATGATTTACTTTTTGACGGTCTCTTTGTTGGTATAAAGGAATCGTGCTGATTCATTTTACATCCTGATACTTTGCTGAACTCTTCTATTAGTTCCAGGACTTTATTTATGGATTCCTTAGGGTCCTCTGTATATACGATCATATCGTCTTCATAAAGGAATATTTTTACTTCTTCTTTACGAATGCAGATGCCCTTGTCTAATTGCTCTGGCTAGAACCTCTAGCACAATGTTGAATACAAGTAGTGACAGTGGGCATTCTTGTCTAGTTCTCGTTCTCAGGGGAAATTCTTTCAGTCTCTCTCCATTCAGGATGATGTAGGCAGTTGGCTTTGCATAAATACCCTTTATTGCACCAAAGAATTTCCCTTTTATTCCTATTTTGTTGAGAGTTTTTAACATGAATGCGTGTTGGACTTTGTCAAGTGCCTTTTCCGCACAGTTGACAAAATCAAGTGATTCTTATCATTTGTGTTATTTATGTGGTTGATGACATTACTTGTTTTTATGATGTTGAAACAGCCATGAAGCCCTAATATGACTCCAGCTTGGTCATGGTGAATTTTTTTTTTTTAATGTTGAAGTCTGTTGGCTAGGATTTTGTTGAAGATTTTTGCATCTAGGTTCATGAGTTATACTGGTCTGTTATTTTCTTTTTTTGTGAGATCTTTCCCTGGTTTTGGTATCCGGGTTATGCTGGCTTCAGAGAATGAATTTGGGAATGTTCCATCCTTTTCTATGCTGTGAAATAGCCTCAGTAGTATTGGAATTAACTCCTCTCTAAAAGTCTGATAGAATTCTCCGGTGGAGCCATCTGGACCAGGACTTTTTTGGTTGGTAGTTTTTTGATTACTTTTTCAATCTCTTCATTTGTGATGGATCATTTAAGTTGTTCTTCTGGTGATAATTTAGGTAAGTGATGTGAATCTAGAAATTTGTCCATTTCCTCTGGCTTTTCAAGTCTGTTGGAGTACAGTCTTTTGTGGTGTTCTGTTATGATACTTTTGATTTCAGTAGGGTCTGTTGTGGCATCTCTCATTTCTTATTTAGGCTTGTTTTTTGTTTACTTTTCGTAAAAACAGTTTTTGGTCTTGTTAACCCTTTCAATTGTTTTTCTATTCTCTCATTTGTTTAATTCTGCTCTAATTTTTGTTATCTGTTTTCTTCTGGTGCCTAAGAGGTTCTTTTGTTGTTTTCTTCCTACTTGTTCAAGTTGTAGGGTTAATTCTTTGGTTTGGTCTCCTTTTCATTTCAGATCTGTGCATTTATAGAGATAAATTCACCTCTGAGCACTACTTTTACTGTATTTCATAGATTCTGGTAGGATGTGTTTTCATTTTCATTTGATTCCATGAATTTCTTTATTGCATCTTTGATTTCTTCTATAACCCATGGATTTTTGAGCAAGGTGCCTATGTGTTTTCTGCTATTGATTTCAACTTTTATGGCTTTATGGTCCGAGAAGATGCGCTGCAGTAATTCAGTGGTTTGGATTTTGTTGAAACTTACTTTATGACCTAATATGTGGTCTGTTCTGGAGAATGTTCCATGTACATTGGAAAAGAAGGAGTAGTTATCTGTTGTTGGGTGAAAAGTTCTGTATATGTCAATGAGGTCTAGTTGGTTGCTAGTTGCAGTAAGATCTTCTGTATGTTTACTGAGCTTTCTTCTGGATCATCTGCCTTTACTCAGAGGGGAATGTTGAAGTCTCCTGCTATTGTTGTGGAGTGATCTATCTCATTTTTCAGTGTTGTCAGCATTTGGTCAGGGTATTTAGATGCTCTGCTGTTGGTGCATAGATATTTAATGTTGTTATATCCTGCTTATGTCCTGAACCTTTCAGCAATAAATAGTCACTATCTTTGTCCACAGTGGTGGATTTTACATTAAAGTCTATTTTGTCTAAGATTAGTACTGCCACTTCTGCTCTTCTTTGCGTGTTGTTAGTTGGTATATATTTTTCCATCTTTTGATTTTTAAGTTTGTTCATATCTTTGAATCTACGGTGTGTTTCTTGTAAGCAACATCCAGATGGATTGTGGTTTTGATCCAAGCTGTTAATCTCTGCCTCTTAATTGGAGCATTCAGTCCGTTTACATTCATTGTAATTCTTGACAGATATGTGTTTACTGCTATCATTTTGATGCCTTTATTTTTATGTTGTTGACCTTTGTTCCACTTAGTATTCTGTTTGGGTCATTTTTCTTTATGGATCTTCTTTTTATCTTTTCCAGTGTTGGTTTTGTGTCTGTTGAGACTCCTGTATTATGTTTCCTGTTTGGATATGTAGCATTGTTAGTTAGCTTTGTTTTGCTCCCCCTTAATGTTCTAAGTTTAAACCAGTCTTTAACTTCTGTATATCTCCTTAACATGCTCTCCATTGGAAAGGGCTACAACTAGTGTAATATAGCCCTCTTTATAGTGTGATGATATCATAGTTTACATGTTAAGATCTCTGGTTCCATACTTTTAGTATTTTAGCTTTGATTGGGCTTTGTGATTTTCCTAACTGAATAGGCCTCTGGATGCTGTGTCCTGCATTGCATCCTTTAGTATACATCTGATGTTATTGATTTTCTAAACAAAGAGCTTCTTTCAGTATTTTTTTTGTAGTTTTGGTTTGGTTTTTGCAAAGCTCTCAGCTTCTGCTTATCTGAGAATGTCTTAATTTCACCTTCATATCGGAGAGAAAATTGTGCAGGATACATAATTCGTAGTTGGAAGTTTTTGTACTTGAAGACTTTGTATGTGTCATCCCACTGCCTTCCTACCAACATGGTTTCTGCTGAGAAGTCAGAGGAAAACCTACAGGGCTTCCCTTTGTATGTTTTGTTTTAAGCCTAGCTGCCTTTAAGAGCCTCTTTTTATGTTTCATCTTGTTAAGCTTAATTATAATATGTCTTGGTGTCTTTCTTTTGGGGTGTTCGATAAGCATCTTGAATATCTATGTTCTCTTCTTTCATGATGTTAGCAACTCTTCAGCATTTCTCTCTGTATTTTCTGCTATCCCTCCCTGTTCAGGAATTCCAGTTAATCATAGATTATTCCTCTTGATAGAGTCCCACATGCTTCTTAATGCTTCCTCATTTGTCTTGGTTCTTTTATCTGATTTCTTCTTATAAATGCTAGTGTCAGTTGCTTTATTTTCAGCCTCACTAATTCTGCATTCCATTTGCTCAATCCTGCTCTTTTGGCTTTGCAGTGAATTGTCTAACTCTGTAATTTTATCGTTTATCACCTAAATTTCAGATCATTGATGTTCTAGCAATTTGTATGTCTTGGTTACTTTTTCATTTTGTTCTGCTGCACTTTGTTTAATCTCTAGAATGGTTCTATACATGATTCTTCTGTATACTACCTCTGAAAATTTCAGAAAAGCTTCTTCATCTGGAAAGTTTTTTGATTATTTTGGGAATTTTCCAGAGTCATGGTGATCTATTTTTTAAATGGCTAGATTTTCATTGTTGCCTTTGTGCCACAAAAAAGCTGTTCAGTTTCTCTGGTGTAACACCAATGGGAGCTGTAGTGAAGCTCTATAATCCTCTCAGCTGCTGTGCCAGCAGAAGCAGACTCACTGTGCTATTATCTTGCCTCCAACAAGGTAGTTTTCCCTTTCCTGTCATCCAGTCTGATCTCACAACCCTGTGCCTGATCTTGGGACTCTCAGAATGTCCACACTGCTCTCTTCAATTATTTTTCTAGGCCTTAGTTCTTAGAAGGAACTAGTCCACCATCTTGGTCCCAACTCCTCAAAAGTTTTTAAGGCTCTAGACACTACTCACCAAACTAGGATTTAAAACATAAACCTTATGAACTATATTGTACCTGTTGACCTAGTTGTCCCATGAGACTATGGCTGTAAACCTTTAGCCACAGAAAACCAATCTGAGGTATTTGGTTATGGCTACAAAGTATCTGTAAATGTGTCCCGTATGTGGTTTATTATGTATATAAATATATATGCCTATACACACATGCATGTATACAAGCATACATATGGATACATTTGTGCACACATTATGTACATATACATACCCATATATAACCCATATGTACATAACCATACACACATTTTTTGATTGTTATTGATGTTGTAAAATTGTATTTGTCATGTTTTTTACAAAAATATATTTTGTGTGCTTCTTAGTGACATCATTTACCTTGGTCCAGCTGTGCACCCTTTTCCCTCATTCAGTGTTCCGTTTCCCATCACCAAAAATAACAGGTGTCTACTATCTTGGAAGTGTTCCTCCCCCATAGTTGGTAGACACCAATGAATGTTGGACTCTGGTATATACACTGCCTAGGGACTTCTACATCACATTTTAATAGCTACTTGATGTTATGGATTAAATTGTGTCATCCAAAATGTGTGTCAGTTTGGCTAGGTCATGATTCTCAGTATTGTGTGGTTGTCTACCATTTTGTCATCTAGTGTGATTTTCCTATATGTTGTAAATTCTACCTCTATGATGTTGAGTCAGGACTCAATCTACAAAATTAGGTTGTATCTTGAATCTATGTCTTTTGAAATATAAATGGGAGACTCAAACAGAGAGACAGGGGAACTCCTACAGCCAAGAAAACAGTGCCAGAAACAGAGGGCATCTTTTGGACCTGGATTCCTTATACTCAGAAGCTCCTAGAACAGGATAAGATGGATGACAAGGACCTTCCCCCAGAGCCAACAGAGAGAAAGCCTTCCCCTGAAGTTGGCACCCTGAATTTGGAGACCTAGTTTCCTAAATTGTGAGAGAATAAATGCCTGTTTGTTAAAGCCATCCTCTTGTGTTATTTCTGTTACAGTAACACTAGACAATTAAGACTCTTGGCTAGGTTTAGAATTCTAGGTTGGAAGTATTGTTTCTTCAATAACATGAAAGTATTGCTCCATAGTTTTCCTCTTAGTTACAAATGAGACATCTGAATCCAATGTGTTCCAAGGATCCTTTATGTGGCCTGATTGTTCTCTCTCAAAAATTTTTGGACTGTGGTTCTGTACTTTCTTGATGATATGCCCTTATGGGCCTCTCTTTTCACCCCTTCTGTCTGCCCCTTATGACTCTTTTAATCTGGAAACATGACTTTCACTTCTGGGAAATGTTCAGAATTAGTTTGTTAGTTTTCTACTGCAATTTCTGGTATTTGTGTTAGATTTCCTAGACCGGATTGGTCCACCAATTTTATTTTTCTCTTCTATTTTCCATTTTGGTTTTTGATTTGGGAGAAATTGCCTCAAATTTATCTTCCAACCCTTTTATCTGCTATCGTGATTTTATTATATGGGGATTATTTGTTTTCTGAGCTTTTTCCCCCCTTTCTCCTTTCCTCACTGTCCTTTTTTCTCCCTCCTTGTGTCTTCCCTCTTAGCATTCTGTTATAGTTCCAGAAAAAACAGTATCTTCTTATGTTTTTTAAAAAACTGCTTTCTTCCTATTTCTCTTTCTCTGTCTTCTGGAGCTTCAGATTGCCACAGCTTTTGGGGTTCTTTGGCATAAATCAGTTGATTCTCAGTCATCCCCATTGCTGGCTGAGGATGACACTTTTGTGGGTTTGCAGAGTTAGTCATTGCTCAGTTTTTACTCTATAGTTACCAACACTTTTCTGTTGTTTCCTCTCTTGTCATCCCCATCATTAAAACAAAAAATCCCTTTATTGTCATTTGGCTGTATTAGGAAATGAAATTACATACATGTGTTCAAACTGCCTGTTTATCTGAGAGATGAGAAAAGCTCATTTTAAATTTGCAGTGTCACAAGGAAGATTCCTTTTAAAATTCCCTGTAATTTAGCGAACTGATAAAATGCCGTGTCAGTCTACTATTCTGCTTTAAACAATGTTTCCACAATTTCCAATAACATGTTCAGTGTTGTTTCTACAAAATCTTTCTGGCTTTATCATTGGATTATGAGAATGAGAATGAAAGTGTCTGATTGAACTGACCACTTCAAACCATCGGTGGGGAGTGGGGCAAAATTGCCCTTAATTTAGATCTATAATGATGATTTTAATGTGGGTACGGGTAGATATAAATCTTAAGTCGAAAATTGTGGGTGGTGTCTCCTCCATGTGAAACCAGTCAATAACTGAGTATCCCTTGGGACTCAGTTCCTACATATGGCTTTCTTCAAAGAACAAGAACTCAGTATCCAAAAGTAAATTACAAATGAATTCCAGTTAAGGTGCTCCATTTCATAACTCAGTGCCACACATCTAAGAATCCCATTGCTTCTCTTCAAACCTTCTAGAGTCTTTTTATCTGTCTCCTGAGGCACAACACAGATAGCTTTATTCCTCATTCTTCTCCTTTCTCTATTGCTTGTTACATAGTGTGTTTAAACACCTCTGGTTCAGTTCTGTTTGCTTTATTCTTTTGATGATGCCTGATAAGCATCTGGAGTTAGTTTGACCCTGGAGTTAGCCTGACCTGGAGAGTGGGTCTTGGTAGACTGAGGAGGTGGGGAACATTCCCAGTTAAAGAGACTTTAAAAAAAAAAAAAAAAAAAAATCTGACTGGAGTGAACAGGGATAAGGCTGGTGGAGGACATGGAGCTTAAGCAATCATGTTTCTATTATACTCCATGTAAAAACCCTGTTAATATTCTAGGTAAACATAAATACCTAGTATTAAGGCCTTTTGATTTTTTAAGTAAGCATTCAGAGTGCCTATGTTCTTTTGCTTTCTTTTTCTCTCCCAAATCAGGAAAGTCATGATCCTTATCCTCCTTTCCTTACATACGAGGAATGTGTTGTGATCATTTTATTTTATACAAATAATCAGCTTTGAGTTTTCCGAGTAATGTGTTAATACGAGGTTTTGGATGTTACTCCATCTCGTCACTGATTCAACAGGCATTTGGTGGTTGATTCTTTTGTGCTGGGCAGACATTAAAACCACCATTCAAATGGCATGTGATGAGCATGGAGGCCGCAGAGGTTAGAGAAAGAGCAAGGACAGCTTCTCAGTTCCCTTTGGGTTCTGGAGACCCAGGCAGAGGCATTTCCCAGTGCGGTCATTTCTCCATGTTGATGCTGTGAATTGGGCCAGGGAATGATCTCTTCATACTGACAGAAAGTCATTAAGTCTATTACCCTCTGTTGCACAGCCTACTGTAGCACACACTGAAGACAAACAGATTTACCCCAGAGAGATGCTCTTTGCTTTTCTCCATCAGCTAACAGGCTTAGCTTTGTGACCTTGCCTTCAAAGCCAGCTCAGCAAGCATGTTGCTTAAACCCAGTATTGTGCCTTACCTGAAGCTTTCTGTGTGCATTTCCTGGAATAGTGGACATATCCAGCTGGCTAGAAGAAAGCCTCACATTGACAGGACAAAAGGAGCAGAGATTTTCTTGGGTTCCTGGGGCAGAATTTATGGGTAAAAGGTTCATACAGGTCCTGGGTTACAAAAGAAGAGAGGTGACATGTTTAACTGTAACCGATTATCTTCAGTGGATGCTGCCTCATTTAAATATCACCGTGCCAGGGCCTCTTTCCCTCGCACTTTCAGGATGTGAGCTTTGGAAGGGACTGAGAAATTGTAGACATCAGTGGCCCTCATTCCAGGTTGGACATGAAAGCTACCTTGAGAGTTTTCACTGTAGAAGCTCCTGATGTCTCTGTAGACCTGCTGAGTCAGGAGTTTTGGAGATGTTACATTTTTTTAAAAGGTGAAATTAATGGAAAAAACGCATCAAAAGCCACCTTTGTGGTTGGAGTATAATCTAATGATGGACTTGGAATGTTCTTTGCTGTGTTCAGTCAGTGGAGGGGCTGCTGAGCCTCCCATCAGTGCAAGACAGATGGTGATGAGAGAGGAAGAAAAAGCTTTTAAGAAGGCCTGGGTGCAGGGCTTGTGAACCTGTGCATGCTTGATTGTAAACAGCTGAAAATGGCCACAATGCATGACATCAGACACTCGGAAATGATGAGTCTGGCCTGCTGAATGTGACCTCTGCACCCACACCCAGGCTTCTGTACTTTCCTCTTTGAGAGGTGATTTCACCTGAGGAAGTAACCTTTGTTATACTGTTTAGATAAGAAGGCCCCAGTTTACTTTATGAGGAACTTCCCAAGCTCTATTTGAATCAATGCCTGCTTCCTGCCTGATGCGTAATTAGGGTTGGGGCATCAGATACCGGCTTCCCTCCACCACCCCCATAGAGATCTTGAGATAAGCTCAGTTTCTAAGGGCAAAGTTAAAGTTCAGATGCCTCTCTCTGGCTCCAGCCCAGGATGTTCCCTCCTCCCCCCATAGAAATCCTTGGTAAGCCCAGTTTCTAAGGAGGGGTAGCTTCTTCACATGTAACTTAACGCTAACTGCTTAGCTAGTGCCTCTTTAGGTGTGCTGGACCAATAGAAATGCAGTATGAAAATCTGTATACCTGTAACTGCCAATTAAGAGAATATATGGAAATTCCTTTGTCTGATTTCTTGGGAAAACGTATAAATAGATGTGTCTGATAGTGGAACGGGTGCGTGGCTATTTTTCTGACTTGAGTCCCTCCGCCACACTGCTAGCTGATAAACAGCTTCTTCTTCCACAAACAGATGGTGGTCGAGGTGCTTTCTGCTCTGTGGGCTGAACTTGTCTTTTTCCTGCTGCAGTCAGAGCAGCCTAACTTCGGAGCACCCAGTGTTTGTCCTGATGGGCAACCCTGCTTTACAGACATTTCCACCCTCACACTACCCGAAGAAAGATAATGTCTAAAACTAGAAAACAAACACAAAACCTCAACAAAATCTCTCAGTCACTCAGAAGCTTTTCAAGCCTGGGAGAAGACCATAGTTGAGTATGCCTCCAGAAATCCTGACCCAGCAGGTCTATGACGATCCCAGGACCACCAGAGGTGTTGGTTTATCATTTCATTGTATAATAATATATGGATAGAAAGTCGTTCTCCCTCACGTTTCAAGACACTTGCACTATTTACAGTTCTGTTACCACAAGACACGGGCTTAAGCCACCTGCTGCAAAGTCAATTATCCCTGATGCTGGGGTAAATGACCAAGAGGTTTGCTTTTGCATGCTGATGTCAAGATCTTGTAACTGATTAGACCCTGAGTAAGCTGGTTGGGCTAGAGATTGGGTTAGCAAGTCTGGTCTCCCAAGGAACAGCTAACGGGGCTTCCTTTGCCCAAAGCATGCAACTTTCTTGGCAGCAAAGTTACTAAGGAGAGTTTTCTTAAGTAAAAGTACATTCTAAAGAGGGAATGGGTCAATCTCTGAAGTGGAGAAAAGATCCTGTACAGATTTTGGTGCCCTTTTTATTGGCAAAAATGGTGATGTAGATGGGAGTAGAGGTGAAGACTTGATTTTGGGTTCAAGGTTCTGGGCCATATATCGGCAACTGCATGACGGCTGTTCTGGAGAGTGTGACTATGATGTGGAGATAGGATAGAAATGAGGCCTAGATCACTTCTAGGTCATCTTTCTGTACACGTGGCCATGTCCCAATAGCCAGGAGAATTGTGTCTGTATTACAACTGTCAGGAAGGAACTATCTTATCTGTGATTACCCTTTCCAACCCTCAAGCAGTGACAACCAGGTTCCCTAGCTAACCTTGTCGCTGGCATGCAAGGGATGGGGGGTGGGGGAATTTTGGTCCTCAGAGCCTGTTCATCTTCAGTCAGGCTGGAGCTTTTATTGGGTAGCTGAGTAAACATTAGGTGTGATGGATGGAAGAATATTGGCAATTGGAGAGGGTCCATATGGAGGTAGGCATCAGGGGTCAAGGTATCTGGGATCCAGAGGAGTTATGCATCTGGAACTGGCCCGGGAGTCCATCCAGAGGCTCTCAGGGGTGGTCATCTGGGCAGGGGATTGGCAGGTTCCCTATTTCTTTTGATGATCCTAACAAAAAACTGTTGTAAAGGGTGTAAAGATTTTATCTTGGTGGCTCCTACAAGTTAATGTGTGATTTCTGGGGCCAAGGAGTACTAGGAAGCCAGGACTTTTAAGAAACGCAGGTTGTGAAATGGACTTAGTTAGTCCTGACTGCCTACTTCAGTTCCTATGGTGGTGTTTCTGTTAGTGGAGCACATTTGAGAACTCTTCATCAGGAAAGCAAGTGCTTCTTTCTCCTTGAACAGGTTCTCAGGACTTTGGTCCAAAGAAGGGAGGTAGCTGCACTGAGGACACAGTCCCCTTGGTTCTGTTGGCAGGTCGCTTTTTCTCACCAGTCTTCAGCTTCCCCCATTTTACTCTCTGCACCAAACGCTGCCTTCTTCCTGCACCCTGAGCTGAGCAAAAGACACATTTGCTTGCAACTAGTTCATTCTCATCGCCCAACGAACAGAAACAGAAGCAGCCTAGGACGGAGGAGGGGAGAGAGGGCCATGACAGGCTCTCATTGCATGCCTCTTTTCCTTCTGGATTCTACTGTCCCATCCCTATCCGAGGTAGCTGGACTGGGGGTGGGGGGTGGACAGGGAAGAGGGGGAGGCAGTTTTCAGCGACAAAGCCGTTATTGCCTCCGCCGAGAGAGTATTTGCTGCGGAGCTTGAGAAGCACCCGGTGCACAGCCGTCAAACATTGCCCTCTGCAGATAACACGGCGAAGCACGGTCTGCGCTGCCACTAATGAAGGCACCTCTCTAGAGACTGGAACTCGTTGCGCAGTTTACACAAGATGCTCAACTGTAAAGAGACTGCAAGTACGGGCTTGCAGCAGGAGAGCTTCCTTCGGAGACCCCGCAACTCTCACCCTTTACAGACACTGTCAGATCCACTGGGACTAGCCCACTCCGGAAGATCATCAACCACTGAAAACCCTACAGAGGATAATTCTCTGACATACATGGTGTCCTGGATTGAATTATATTGCCCCAGAAAAGTGTGTACTAATTTGCCTGGGCCATGATTCCCAGTGTCCTCTATTTTGTGATTTTCCTGCCATGTAAATCCAAATATCTGCTTGTGGTTAGTAGGACAAGATTGGATTATGTTACTGAGAATTACGGTGGGACTGTAACACCCATACTAAAGTCGCCTCCCTAACCCAATATGAACAGAGTTTCCCTGGCTTGTAGTTTGCACCGCTTTTTGTCCTACAGAAGATAAAAGGAAAGGGACACAAGCAGAATTTGAGGGACCTCATCTCACCAAGAAGACAGTGCTGGGAGCAGAGGGTATCCATTGGACTCAAGGTTCCTGCTCTCAGATGTCCCCAGACAGAAAAGATCAACACAAGGACTTTCCTTAGAGCTGATACACATACAGAGAAAGCCTTCCCTTATAGCCAGCATCTTGAATTTGGACTAGTAGCCTACTGGACTATGACAGAATAAACTTTCCTGTTAAAATCATCCACTTGTGATATTTCCATTATAGCAGCATTAGATGGGATTATCCCTGCAGGAAGGGGAATCTGGACAGAGAGGCATCACTCCTCCCTGTCTTTCTCTAAGGACTATCTAAAGCATTGGTTTATCAAGTAAATCTGACCTAAGAACTTAAACAACTAGTTTGATCAAGATGGAATATATACAAATACAGTATTTTAGACCCTGGGAAGTCTCTAAAGTCATTCAAATTAAACTAGCAAGTCTGCCTTAGGTTGCCACCTCTGCACCACCCCTGCTGGTCAGTTCTCCTAGCCTCTCCTCACACAGATTTCAGGGACAGTTCCCCACCAGAAACAGACTGGAGCTGGCAGAAACCATGTGAGGGAGATTCCAGCTGGGCTTGCAGAAAAGGAGTTCCTCATAGCTTTCTCTGGGAGTAATCATAGCTTTCTTTAATCATAGGAAATATGAACTCAGATCCTTCATGCAGTAGTCTGTACCCATTTCTGGCTAATTCTGTCCTCAGTGAAGATGTCAAAAAAAAAAAAATCTTGCTGTCTTTTACAATATAGCCCTGTGGAGCCATCTGGCACATCTGTTAACATGTTTGATTAATTTGTGCCTTTGCTGTCCCTTCACTCTCCTCAGCCCCTTTTCTTTTTGGAGAGAACCCTTCCCCAACACTCCTTCTACCTTCCAGCTGCCAAATCTCACCCTTATCAGGCCATGGCTCCTGCTAGTATATGAAGTCTAAATGACCGATGTGTTTAGTGAACAGGTCCAGAAGCACTCAGTGTGGTATTCTGAGTCACTGTGTCACTGAGAGGATGGAGAGCAGAGCTGTAGTGGTGGAATGTCCACAGCGGTATTAAAGAGCACAGGAGTTTCTTTCCTAAGTGAAAAAATTCCTGAGCTGTGTGAAAGAATTGCTTAAGGAAAACACTAAAATCACTGATTTAGATAAAATTTAAATCTTCCTGGGATAAAACTCTTCTGACACTTTTCAGAGTCTCTTCTGACACCCATTTTGGTTTTCCCCTGGCACCCCTTTTCTGTCGTTATTATGACCTATTCTTTTCTTCATGTATGATTCCCTTACTGTCATCATCCCACAGTTCATCTGACTTTCATTCATTAATAGTCAGTGTGTTAAAATTCTTCTTGAGATGGTTTCTAAATTCAGATGAGGCATACTCAAGGTCATACTTTGGCTCTTACAGACCTGTTTTAATTTTCTTCAGCTTTAACTTGCACTTCCTTAGTTGCCTCTTGACCTTGTTGCAATTGATGATATTGAGCTTCATCATCATCTTTTTCCACAGATACAGTCAATTTGATTTCTGTATAGTGTATGTGGTGAGGTCCATGTGTATAGTCATGTTATTGAAAATGGTATTTATAATGAGTAATTTGTCTTGCAAAATATGTCATGTGATCTCCTGTATCATTTCTATCCCCAAGGCCATATTTTCTAACTACTAGTCTTTTGTTTCTGACTTCTGCATTCTAATCACCAGTAATTACCTGCACATCTTGATTGCATGTTTGATTAATTTCAGACTGCAGAAGTTGGTAAAAAGTCTTGATTTTTGACATTAGTGGTTGATGCATAAATTTAAATAATAGTTGTATTAACTGATCATCCTTGTAGGTGTACACTTAATATTCTATCACTGACAGCACTGTACTTCAGGGTAGATCTTGAAACATTCTTTTGATGGTGAATGTGACATCATTCCTCTTCAATGTGACTTTTCTAGTCTAGTAGACTATATAATTGTTGGAGTCAAAATGGCCATTTCAGCTCACAAGTGCCTACGATATTGATCTTTATGTGTTCTATTTCATTTTTGACAACTTCTAATTTTCTTTAACTCATACTTCACACATTATACATCCTGATTATTAATGGATGTTTGCAGCTAGTTCTTCTTATTTTAAGTTGTGCAATATCAGCAAGTGAAGGTTCCATAGGCTTGGCTCCATTGACATCATTAAGGTTGACTCTACTTTCAGGAGGCAGCTCTTCCCCAGTTGTAGTTGGAGTGCCTTCCAACCTAAGGGGGTCATCTTCTGGCACTGTATCAGACAGTGTTCTACTGCCATTCACAGGTTTTCACTGGCCAGTATTTTCAGAAGTAGATTGTCAGGTGCTTCTTCCCAGTCTCTGTCTTTGTCTGGAAGCTAATGGACGAGTGAGTAAGACAGAAAACATTTGCAGTGGTCAAAACCAGTAAGCGGTTACTCTCCGGGCTATGCAGGGAACTCCCATAAAATGACAAAAAAGATGGGAACTTCAATAGAGAGGCTTGCAAAAGACATAAAAGGCCAATTAAGGGGAGATCCAGAAGTTTGAGAAGCCCAGGAAGAGAGAAACTTAACCTTACTAGTCATTAGAGGGAAACTCTGGTGGTGTAGTAAGTTAAGTGCTATGACTGACAACAAAAAGGCCAGCAGTTTGAATCCACCAGGAACTCCTCGGAAACTCGATGGGGTAATTCTACTCTAATCTATGAGGTCGTTAAGAGTTGGGATCAACGTGACTGCTGTGGCTTTGGTTTTTAGCTGTTAGAGAAATGAATTGCAAGAGGCTTCCTGGTGAGTTGGAAGAAGTCTAGGTGCCTGCCACTAGCAAAAGTGGAGAGGTGAAACATGGTGGTTGCGTATCATAGAGGACCAGTTACACAACTAATCTGATGTTCATGTTGTCCCCAAGTCCAGGGACAGCACCTAATCTGAAATAAAGAAACCATATGTTGAGGAAAGAAAATCAGAAACAAGTGCTCATAAGAAGTATCTTGACAAAACAGGTTTTGGAAAGCTGAGGAGCAAAGATAGGGTGCAGAAACCATAGAGAGAGAACCAGCACACACACACATAGATGTATACTCATGTACACACTCAAGCATATGTATGTGCACACACACATGTACACTTATACACTAATGTATAATCACTGGCACACATATGCCCACACACATGATACATGCATATGCACACACACACACACATACACACACACACACTCGTGCACATATGCACACATTATGCACATGCCCACACATGTACACATAGAAGCTTTCCATGTTTGCTATTTCGTGGTTTTATTTTTCACTTCATAATATTTGGTGATGATTACTTCATACCTGTATGTTTACATCTCCCATTTTCACAGTTACTCAGGTCAAAAATTCTCTGTTTCTGCTTTTGCCTCACCTCTTCCACCTGAACCCTTAGAAGGCCTGTAGGCTTCTGGTTTACTCTGTTACAAACCTACCCACGTCTCACCATAAGTACACCAACAGATAGATGCTGAGGATCCCAATTCCAGTTCCATTTAAGGAGCTCCATTTCACAATCCAAGGTCATACATCCAAAAATCCCACTGCTTCTGTTTCCCAAACCTCCCTTACCCTAAGGCTTCTCCAGAGTCTTTTGTCTACTCTCTTTACGGTGCAGCCCAAGTAGCTTTGTTCTCTCGTTCTTTTTCTCCTTCCCTTTCATTTTCTTGTTACGCAGCATGTATGTGCATCTCTGATTCGATTTGCCTTGCTTGACTTACTCTCCTAGTGTTGTGTGATAAACATCCAGAGCTGGTCTGGGCCAATGAGCTTGTCACATTGGATGAGGGAGGCAGAGAATCTTACAGGATAAACATTTTTCGGTCTGTGGAGTGACATGTATAAGTGTGGAGTGACATGACAGTTTAAGCAATCATGCTTGCATTATATTCCATATAAATGATCTCTTCTCCAGGTAAGTATAATCCCAAACCAAACACGCTGTTGATTCCAATTTATAGTGATGCTATAGGACACAGTAGAATGGCCTGTAGGGTTTCCAAGGATCAGCTGGTGGGCTCTAACTGTTGACCTTTCAAGTTACCAGCCAATCGCTAACCACTGTGATACTAGGGCTCCAGGTGAGTATAAATCACCAGTGGCAAGACCCTATCATATTAAGTCCCTCCTCTTAGCTGCCTTACCTCTGGATTGAACTGTCACAACTGTTTCCTAGCCCACCAGCAGGCACTGTCCTCCCAGCAACTGGAAGAGTTCTTTTAAAATTTAAATCTGATCATGGTCTTGCCCTACTCAGACCTTTCAGTAGTTTCTCAATGCCCTTAGACTGAAGTCTAAGTCTTTCTACTGTGACCTGGCCTTGAAGTCTTCTTCAGCCTGCTCTCCTGCTATTCTGCTCTTCACTTTTGTCTCTTCAGCTCACTACCTGCTCTCATTACTTTCTCAGGATCTCTCCCTTCCTTGGAGCATCTTCCCCTCCATCTGAGAAGTGCTTACTCTTTCAAATTATTCACACTGTGGAAGGTTCTCCCCTGACCATTACATTAAAAATGACAGCTCTTTATTGTTTTTCACTTTCATCAAAGTCCTTCTCTGACTTATATATCTGTCTGTTCATTTATTATATCCATCTATCTACATTAAAAAAAAAAATTCTCACAATTGGACCAATAAGCAACATTGCGATAAATGGAGAAAAGGCCGAAGTTGTCAAGGATTTTGTTTCACTTGAATCCATGTTCAGTCCCCATAGAAGTAGCAGTCAAGAATTCAAACGACATACTGCATTGGGCAACTGCAAAAGACCTCTTTAAAGTGTTGAAAAGCAAAAATATTACTTTCAAGACTAAACTTCTCATGACCCAAGACATGATATTGCCTCATATACATTGAAAGCTGGGCAGTGAATAAGGAAGACCAAAGAAGAATTGATACATTTTAATTATGATACTGGTGAGGAACACTGAATATACCAAAGGCAGCCCAAAAAAGGAACAAATCTGACTTGGAAGAAGTACAACTCAAGTGTTCATTGCAAACGAGATGGCAAGACTTCATCTCACATACTTTGGGCATGTTATCTGGAGGGACCAGTCCCTTCAGAAGGATATCATGCTTGTTAAGGTAGCACGTCAGCAAAAAAGACAAAGGCCCTCAACAAGACAGACTGATACAGTGACTCCAACATTGGGCTCAAACATAGGAACGATTGTGAGGATGGCTCAGGACCCAGCAGTGTTTCATTCTGTTGTGCATGGGGTTGACTATGAGTTAGAGAACAAACTTGACAGCACATAACAACAGCAGTAATACATATACACATATGTGTATGTATGTGTTGTATATCTGTATGTAAACAGGTTGGCAGATCAATAGCTGCTGCTAAGTTGATGCTGACTCATGGTGACTTTATGTACAATAGAACAAAATGTGACCTATTCCTGCCTGTTTGAGTCCAGTGTTGTGGCTGTTGTACTGGTTTACCTCACTGAGGGTCTCTCTTACCTGCCTTTGTAGGCCCTCTACTTTGTTAAACACACTGCTCTCATCTAGTGATTAATTCCTTCTGATAACCTGTCCAAAGCAAGTAAGTTGGACAATGTTCTAGTGTGGTCCATAGATATTCATTGGCTTTTCTTAGAAAGGCTTTGTTACTAGCTTGTGTTAGTCTGAAAGTTCTGCTAAAACCTGAGCACCAACAGTGACCCCACTGGTGGTATTTAAAATATCGGTAGCATCGTTTTCAGCACCATAGCAACATGTAAGCCACTGAAGTATGGCAAAGTGAGAGGTTAAGTAGTGACTAAATGCATATATTCAGGTCTATTTCTGGTCTCTCCGTGTTGTTGTTGTTGTTAGGTGCTGTCGAGTTGACTCCAACCTATAGTGACTCTCTGAACAGCAGAATGAAACACTGCCCAGGGTTTCTTGTGCCATGTCTACAATCGTTTTTGTGCTTAAGCCCCTTGTTGCAGCCACTGTGTCAATCCATCTTGTTGACGGTCTTTGTCTTTTTCGCTGACCCTCCGCTCTACCAAGCATGATGTCCTTGTCCAGAGACTGATTCTTCCTGACAACATGCTCAAAGTATGTAAGACACAGTCTTGCCATTTTTGCTTCCAAGGAGCACTCTGGTTGTACTTCTTCCAGAACAGATTTGTCTGTTCTTTTGATGGCCCGTGGTACCTTCAACATTCTTCTCCAACACCACAATTCAAAGGCATCAATTCTTCTGTCTTTTTTGTTCACTGTCCAGCTTTTACATGGCTATGATGTGCTTGAAAATACCATGGCTTGAGTCAGGCACACTTTAGTCTTCAAGATGATGTCTTTACTTTTCAATACTTTCAAGAGATCTTTTGCAGCAGATTTTCCTTGTGCAATGAGTCTTTTTTTTTTTTATTATGACTGAGTAAAAATGTACATTCCTGTATAAATTTTCATGCCCACCTATATACAGCTTCCATTGCTCTCTCTGTCCGGTGACAGCACACTATTCCTCTCTGCTCCATACATGTCTCATCCTCCCAACAGTCTCCTTTCCCCTCCTCTCCACCCACTCTCCTTCCTCCAGCCAGAGGTCAGCAGGATGATATCCTGTAGATGTATAGAACCATAAAGTGCATCCAATATATGGTCACTCTGCATCGCCAAGTCCAGTCCATTCGTGTCCAAAGAGTGGAACTTCATTATGATTTATGGGCAAGGGCAGCACAAAGGCCAGGGGCCATGCTCCCAGGGGAACCCAGAAGCCGCTGGACCATCAGCTGTGGTCTTTTAGTGGAGGTCTCAGGGTGCACCTTTTTCATTAGAAACAAGAACAATATTAAGTGGATTTCAGCATCTTTTCGTTTATTGACTGCTGCTTCCATGGGTATTCATTGTGGACCCAAGTAAAATGAGATTCTTGACAACCTTGATCTTTTTTGCATTTATGACAGTGTTGCTTACTGGCCCAGTTGTGAGGATCTTTGTTTTCCTGATGTTGCGGTGCAATCCATACTGAAGGCTGTGGTCCTTGATCCTCATGATCCCTCCATATAGTCCATTAATTGGTTTGTTATGTCATACTGTGTCTGGCAGAGTTAATTTTTCCTTATTTACTCATCTTTTTCATTATATTTTTGGCTTATTCACATAGGCTTCATTTTTTTCCATAAGAAGTTAAGAATCAGTATATAGCCCCAAAGAGAATCCTGTTGTTTTCTGTGAATACACATTTAATTTGCAGAGAGATTGAGAATGGGCATCTTTACATTACTAAGTATTTCTATCCAAGAGAAAAATCTGTTCTCTCATCAAGAAATTTAAAAATTTTCTCGACAACAGCCCTGCATATGTTGTGACCTTTTTTGCATGTGTTTGTTGCTGTTCCCGACAGAAATGGGATCTTCTTTTATTTCCCCTCCTGAAATGGCTTATATTCATATATAGAAAAAAATGTTACACTTTATATGTAAGTTTGTAGCCCACTGCCTTACCATTTTTTATGGGCCTTTAGTTTGATCTTGATATCTCAAGTAGATAATGATAATCTTGTCTTCTTTATAAATTGTCATCTCTCTTTTTTCTTTTGCTTTAGGATGTCATTTAACAGTAGTGGAGACATAATAAGAATGTGTCTGCTGTTTCAAAACCAAGTTTAATACATCTTGGTTTAAGATGTGCTTTATATCCTAATAAGAAAGTATCCATTTGTTCTTATTAAGTTTTTTAAAAAATGTTTAATTAGGTGTTAAGGTTGTTAAAATACTGTTTTAACTTATGGAAGTAATTATGTAGTTTTTCTTCTTTGACATGAGTCCTCATGAATCTCTTTTGGTCTTGATAAGTAAGCTGCAGAGTTGCTTCGCCCTTATCTCCTGGGAACAGATATTTTTCTGGAGCAAGCAATTAAGTTATTTTTTCAGGGTTTCAACATTGTTTTACAAGGGATAGTGAATTATGTTGACTGAGTTCTCACCTCTCCTGTGTATTTTGAAAGGTACAGCTGGATGAGGATGAACTTTCAGTCCCATGAGAGCCATAACCAAAGGGCCACAAACCAAATCCTATAGGGAGCTGAGACAAACAGTAGCTTCTCCTTCCCTAGCCTACTTATCAGCTTGCAACTATGTTCAGTTCTGTCCAGGACTGCAGGCTCTTTGGAGAGTGAGGCTAAGTAGCATGGTGATGGAATGTTCTGTAAACAAGCCCAATCCAAATGCCTCAGTATCTTACCGCATTTGCTTTCAAAACATCTAGCAGATTCTATTCTTAGAGAGGCCAAACATTGAGTTCTACATGTTTAGGAAGCTCAACAGACTCCAAGTAAGTTAAATGCAAAGAGGTCAGCAACCAGACACATCATAGTCAAAACGTTGATAGTTGAAGACAAAGAGAAAATTGTTAACTACATACGTGGGAATGCTCATGTATTAGTTTCCCAAGGCTGCTGCAACAATTTACAACAAACTTGGCAGCTTCAAACAATAGAAATTTGTTCTCCCGCAGTTCCAGAGGTCAGAAGTCTGAAATTAAGGTTTCAGCAAAACCACACTCCCTCCAAAGGCTCCAAAGGAGAATCTTGCCTTGCTTCTTCCGGCTTCTGGTAGCTCCTGGCATTGCTTGGCTGTGGCAACATAACCCCAACAGCTGCCTCTGTCTTTACGTGGCCTTCTTCCCTGTGTCTCTGTCAATCCAGTTTCCCTCTCTTTTTTAATATAAGGACACCAGCAGTTGGATTTAGGATTCACCCTAAATCCAGATTTTATCTTATCTCAAGATCCTTAATTATATATCTGTAAAGACTCTATTTCCAAATAAGGTCACATTTATACATACTGGAGGTTAGGACAGACATATCTTTTTCTAGAGACACAATTTAACCCATTACACCTCACACAGAGGTTATTTTTCATCAGAAACAGTGGAGGCCAGAAAGTGTGAGTGATACATAATTAAAGTGCTGAAAGAAAAATAATTTGCTTAATTATCTGACTGAGACTGGAGGAACCCCGGAAACCATGATGCCTGGAAGCTTTTTTCACCCGGAACTAAAACCATTCATGAAGCCCACTCTTCATGCAAAAATTAGACTGGACCATAAAACATCAACTAATAATTGTGAAGAATATGTTTCTTAGTTCAAGCAGATCTATGAGACCGAATCGATAGCTCTTGGCTGGAGGCAGAATGAGAAGGCAGAAAGCGACAGGAGCTGGTTGGATGGACACAAAAAAAACCAGGGTAGAAAGAGAGCATATGCTGTCACATTGTAGAAATTACAACCAGTGTTGCATAACAATATACGTGTATATTTTTATATACGAAATTAACTTGAGCTGTAAAAGTCACCAAAAGCACACATACACACCTGCTAACCAGTTGCCTGAGTCATCTAGTGCTGCTATAACAGAAACGTCACAAGTGGACGGCTGTTAACAAAGAATTTATTCTCTGACAGTCCAGTAGGCTAGAAGTCCAAGTTCAGGGAGACAATTCCAGGGGAAAGCTTTCTCTCTCTGTTGGCTCTGGAGGAAGATCCTTGTGATGTATCACTCTTCCCTTGGTTTGGGAGCATCTCAGCATGGGAACCTCAGATTCAAAGGATGCACTAGGTTCCTGGCACTTGTTTCTTGGTTGTATGAGGTCCCTAACTGTCTGCTTGCTTCACTTTCATTTTATCTCTTGTGAGATCAAAGATATTGCAGGCCACAGCTCAGGGAAACTCCATTTACGATGGATTAGGGATATAAGTTTCGTAAGGGCATTACAGTCCCACCCAAATCCTGTTTAACACAATCCAATCATGCTCTGTTAACCACAAGCAGAGATTAGTATGTACAACATATACAAAAATTACAATCACGCAATAGAGGGCAACCACACAATACTCGGAATCATGACCCAGACAAATTGCTAATGTATTTTTTGGGAGACATAATTCAACCCATGACAAATACCTTTTCCTGTTTTTGTGGTCAGTTTTGTTTTAAAGTCAATTTCATCTGAGATTAACATTGCAATTGATGCCCATTTTTGGTTAGTATTTACTTGATTTTATTTCCCATTGTTTGATTTTTAATGTATTTAATATTGTGTTTTTTTATCTGTTCTGTCCTTCTCTGTCTCTTTACCTGTGCATTTAAGCCATTTTCATTCAGTGTGATTATGAATAAGTATGAGTTTATTGCTGTTGTATTATTGTGCTTTTTATTTCCTGTAGTGCCAACATATTCTTCTTTCCTCTTTCCTGTGTTGAGTTCCCTTTGTTTGCACATTTTCTTTTCTTTTGTTATTCTGTTTTGTGTTTACTGAAGCTCTATGTTTTTCTTCTTTTTTCTTCTGATGAGTAGGTTTTTTAATTTCCTTTGTAGCTACTTGAAATTTACCCTTATCTCCCTGCATTGGAACCATTCTTTTAATTACTTGACATCACTTAAAATTCCTCTCCATTTGAAAGTTCCATATCTACAATTTTATTCCTCCTTTTATTGCTTTGATGGTTTCATCATTTTATCATCTCTGTTTCCTTGTTTTAAGTGTTTCGGCTTTTTAAAATTATTATCTTGGAAAGTTCTTTAACTAGGTTGATATCTGGCTGATGCTGACCTGTGTCCTAGACACCAGGTGTTGTCTGATGTTGTTGGTTTTGTAACTAAAAGATTCTGTTTAGTATTTCTTGTAAGTTATTTTGTTTTTTTTTAGAGAGTCCCTTAATTTCTGTTTATGTGGAAATGTCCTAATTTCACCATCATGTTTGAGAGAGAATTTTGCTGGATATATTATTCTTTGTTGGTGTTTTTTCTCTTAAGGTTTTATACATGTCACTATTGTTTTCTTGCCTGTGTGGTTTCTGCTGAGTTATCAGAGTTTAGTATTATTGTTTCCCTTTTGTAAGTGACTTTTTATTTTTTTATTTTATTTTATTTTTTTTGTGAGCTGCTCTCAGGATTCATTCTTTCTCTTTGGTTTTGGTATGTGTGATTATGATACATCTTGGTGAATTTCTTTTGGGGTCTATCCAATAATGAGTTTATTGAGATTCTTAAATGGTCAACTCCTGTCTTTCATCATGTTTGGAAAGTTTTCTATAAAAAGGAATTCAGCAAGACTCTCTCAGTTTTCTGTTTTCTCTCCTTGTTCAAGGACTGAACACAGGCAAATTTTTGCTCTTAGTTGTGTCTCTGATTCTTTTTTTTTCTCTTAAAGTGACATCTGTGGATTTGTCTTCAATCTCACTGATTCTGTCTTCATTGTTTCAAATTTGCTCTTGAAATCTTTTATTGAGTTGTTCATGTCTGAAAACTTTTTTTAATCGTTTGGATTTCTATTGCTGTATTCGTATGAGATCTAGTTGTTTATTTATTTGAACATTTTGCTCTTGTATTGTTTTTTGAACTCTTTATTGCTTTGTGTGTGTTCCTTGATTTTGGCTATGTTTTTGCCTCTGTTTTTCTCAACTTCCTAATCTTTTGAAGAACCCTAAATATTAGTCTTTTCAATCCAATATCCAGTAGTTCCACTGCCTTTTCTTCTACTGGAAAGTCACTTGGTGGGACCATCTTGTCCTGCACTTTTTTATATTTTTATATTGCCTGCTGTCTCCAAGATGTCAAAGTATTATTTTCTTTATTGATTGTATATTTGCTTGCTTCTTCCTGATTCTTTATTTTCTTTTGATATGTCAGGATGAACAATCCAGGCATGCTTTGCTGACTGCTCATTGTGGATGTGACAGCCCTCACCACATTGTCCGGATGGGCAGGGCAGGAGCAGGGAGGACAACTTTCTTTGCTCTACATTAGCTTGGTGAGGTGGCTGAATGCAGACTGAACAGGCACTGTCTGCCTCTTGTTTGTTGTTGGTCCAAGTGGTATGGGAGCATTTACAGTTCCTTGTCATACAGGTTGGGGCATCAGATGGGGAGTGGTTTTGGCTTGCTTCCCACTGTTCAGTAGCTGGCTGAGTGGCAGGAGGGAAGGGGCAGTACAGACAATTCCAACCTAAGCACTGGGAATGCTCTAGCTGTAGTGACATGGTGGGGGCTGGTGGGTAGGGGTCTAGTGTATGTACTAGATGAAGGAAGGAAGAAGAGAAAGAAAAGGAAAAAAAATGGTGGTATGGTGGGGGCCAAGAGGTAGGGACAAGGCAGACCTGTAGTAGTTGCAGGCTGGTGCTCCAGTGACACTCTATCTGCAGTTGTGTGATGGGTTCTGTTGGGAATAGGGAGGTGGTATACCGGGCTTGGTGGCAGGGAAAAAGAAAAGAAAGGAAAAAGAGGAAAAAAGGTAGTGTGGTGGGGGCTGAAGAAGGGAGGCAGAGTGGAGCTGAGGTTTGTGGGAAAGGAGAGGTGATGTACTGTGCTATGCTGGAGGGAAAATAAAAAGCAAGAGAAAAAGGAAAAGAAACAGCTGTGTGATGAGGACCACATATAGGAGTGTGGTGGACACAGAACAGTGGTGGGCCGGTGCACCGTTTTCTAGCCATAGCAGGATGGAGAGAAAGAGATTGTGGCTCAGGGAAGTGAAATGAATCTGAGTCAGTGCAGCAGAACCAGCTGCTGCCTGAGTGTGAAGAACAGAGCCTGTGGTGAGTGCTCTTTGTAACCAATGTAGATCAGCGTTTTCTGGAGAGTAACTTTGTGCTAGTATCCTAGGAACAAAGTCTTTTTCTTCATGTGGACAGTGTTGTACAATGTGTGCCAATTTTTGTCTGTGATTGTGACTGTGTGAGGGCATTGTACAGGGTCTCCTGCCCAGCTGGACAGTGGGAGTAGATAAGCTTCTTCACCTTTCCAATCTCAAAATTCCATGAGATCACTCTTGCATGACACATGTTGGCTAGGGCATCCTTGGGCAAGAGTACAAATGGCTCAGCATGCACTGGGGAAACGATATGAGCATCTCTTGGAAGAATGCTGAGGTCCAAGAGAACACTGAGTAACTGGAGGTGAACTACGCTTAAAAACCTCTAGTTACATTGCTGAGCACACGTTAGCAAGAGGGCCAAATCCACCCTAGCCATCCACTACCTGTTAAATTCTCACTACGTGCTGTGTTCAAGGATGTCTTCACAAAGTGAGGTGGGAGGGGGAGTAATTGGAAAGGCTTCATACAAAATCCTCAAGCATTTGAGAAATAACACTATGAACACAAGCTAAGTGGAGGAACTTGGTAAAGGGTGATGCATGAGGATAAAAAAGTAAATGCTTTTAATTTAGAAGAGGCAATGAGATTTGGATTCAACAAAAATCAGTGGACACAGGATAAAGCAATATCTTTTATAAGAGTGTGAATGCATAGGCTTCAGAATGAATCATGGCAAGGCAGTGGCATAGCAACTCTAGGTTTTTATAGATCACATTGGCCTGGGAAGTCAGCAGGGTACCTCTTGCTTGAAGCTAGAGGAGTGGTCTGAGTGTCTTTTCCAGGATCTTTGAAATTGGAATGATTCATGAATTTCAAAAATGTGATACAAATGAGAAATAATAAAAAGCATCTACTGATCTAGTCTCTTCCTCTAAAATTTTTAATTTAATTTAATTTAATTCTTGGTGAAAATACACACAGCAAAACCTGCTCCCATTCTAGAGTTCTTATACATAATGATCACTGATGTTGGTTTATGTCAACATTCTTCACATTATGTCAACATTCTCATTATTTATGTTTTAGTTGCTTCCCTTCCATTTACTGAATCTCCCTGACCCCAAATCTCCTAATCTTCCTTTAAAATAGTGGTTGACCCTTTGTTTCTATTTTTTCTTTTCTTTTTTTTAAATAAAATACTCAAGAGTGATAATCTTTACCTTTTAGGCTAAACTGTCCTTTAGCTGAAGAGTGGTTAAGGGGATAGTTTCAATACAAGGTATGAAGAGAAACTCAGGGCTATAAGGACCCCTTTAGACTCAATAGGCCCTAAAAATTTGTGTTCTTTAAAAATTTAGCTTCTCTTCCTCATTTCCTCCCTTTTTATCAGGATTTCTCTATTATGTTCTAGATCAGAACATTCAGTAGTGGTAGATGGGCACTATCTAGTGCCTCTGGTCTCAAGGTAGAGGAGGCAGTGGTTCATGTAGATGTTTAGTCATGTAGTTCCATTCCTTTTTTACTGCTTAGGTTTCCTTCCTTCTTTTTTGTTTCAGGTGGATAAAGACCAATAGTTGTATCTTTGATGGCTGCTTAAAAGCTTTGAAGACCCCAGATACCACACATCATACTGGAGGCAAAGTATAAATTTTGTTGTATGTTATGCCAAGTGAGGGAATTGCCCCATATGATCTTTTCCTTTTTTCCCTATCCTTTTATTTACAAAATTTGTGTATTTATAAAATACATTTACTGACTATAGAAAATTATAAACGCACTATATAAGTAACTATATTACTAACTACAGAAATTAGAAAATACAAAAAGAGGACAAGGAAAATAAGAACAATCTGCATTCCCACAGAGTTGGTTGTTGCTAAAACGTTGATATATTTCTCTTCTCTTTTTCTTTCTCTAGATTCTGGGGTCAGAACTCTGGAGGTCTGCTGGGGTGGCCTACCAACTGTTCCGCACTGCATCTTTGTGGTTTTCTTTGCTTGGTAGCCATGCTTGGCACATCCTGGCCCAGATGGCTTTACTGGAGAATTCTACCAAACTCTTAGAGAAGAGTTAACTCCAATACTACTGAGGCTATTTCACAGCACAGAAAGGGACTGAATGCTTCCAAGTTCATTCTGTGAAGCTAGCATAACCCAGATACCAAAACCAGGGAAAGATCCTACTAAAAAAGAAAATCACAGACCAGACCAGTATCACTCATGAACCTAGATGCAAAAATCTTCAACAAAATCCTAGTCAAATCTTCAACAAAATCCACACATCAAAAAAATAATTCACCGTGACCAGGTTGGATTCATACCAGAGATGTAAGGCAAGTTCAACATCAGAAAAACAATTAATGTGATCAACCACATGCATAGCTCAAAGGATAAGAATCACCTGATTTTATCAACTGATGCAGAAAAAGCATTAGTCAAAGTTCAACAGCCATTCATGCTAAAAAATGTCTACAAAATAGGAATAGAGGGGAAATTCCTCAATGTAATAAGGGGCATCTAGGCAAAGCCGACTGCCTACATCATCTTGAATGTAGAGAGAATGAAAGAATTCCCCTTGAGAATGGGAACCAGACAAGGATGTCCACTTCTATTCAACATCGTACTAGAGGTACTAGCCAGAGCAATTAGATAAGACAAAGAAATAAAGGGCAACTGCATCAGCAAAGAAGAAGTAAAAGTCTCCCTATTTGCAGATGATATGATGGTATATGCATAGAATCCTAAAGGATGCATAGCCAAACTACTGGAACTGATAGATGAGTTCAGCAAAGTATCAGGATGTATGATAAACATAAATAAGTCAGTGGGATTCCTTTATACCAACAAAGAGATCATCAAAGCAGAAATCACCAAGTCAATATCATTTATCATAGCCCCCAAGAAGATAAAATACCTAGGAATAAATCTAACCAAAGAAATAAGGGGCCTATATAGAGAGAATTACAAGACCTTACTGCAAGAAGCCAAAAGAGACTTACAGAAATGGAGAAACCTACCCTGCTTATGGAGAGGAAAACTTAACATTGTAAAAATGTCTATTTTACCAAAAGTGATCTACATATATAATGCAATCCCAGTACAAATTCCACTGTCATTTTTTAATGGATAGAGAAACAAATCACCAACTTTGGACAGGGAAGAAACCTCAGATAAGTAAAGCACTACTGAAGGAGAGAAACACAGCAAGAGGCTTCATGCTACCTGACCTTAGAACATATTACAGTGCCACAGTAGTTAAAACAGCCTGGTGCAGGTACTGGTACAAAAAGAGACACGCAGACCAATGGAACAAAGTTAAGACCCTAGAGGTCTTAAGACACCATACTGTTATGAACAGTTAGTATTCCACAAAGCCCCTAAGATTGTAAAGTGGAGTAAAAACAAACTTTCAGTTTAGGGATTGACCTCTCAGGAGAGATGGATTTCCTCTTAACAGCTGGATACTCTCTTCAGAGGGTGAGAAATGGTTATTTTGATGGAAATATATGTAAAGACTCTCTATTTATTTCAATGAACAATTATGGAGTGCCTCATTTCCAGACACATTGTTGTTTTAGAAAACCCTGGTGGTGCAGTGGCTAAGTGCTACATTTGCTAACCTAAAGGTCAGTGGTTCAAATCTGCCAGGCACTCCTTGGAAACACTGTGGGGCAGTTCTACTCTGTCCTGTAGGGTTGCTATGAGTTGGAACTGACTTGATGGCAGTTGGTTTGGTTGTTTATAAGGATCCCTGGTGGCACAGCTGGAAGGTGTGGTACTTAGGTGCTGTGGCTACTAAACAAAAGGTTGGCAGTTTGAATTCATCAGGTGTGAAATCCTATGGGGCAGTCTTACCTTGTCCTGTAGGGTCTCTATGGAAACCATGGTAGCATAGTTTTTACAGGGCTATGTCTGCTAATCAAAAGGTTGGCAGTTCAGATCTGCCAGGCACTCTTTGGAAACTATGGAGTAGTTCTACTCTTTCCTATAGGGTTGCTATGAGTCAGAGTCAACTCGATGGCGGTGGGTTTGTCTTTTTGGGAAGGGGGGATGGCACTGTGATTAAGAGCTTGGCTGCTAACCAAAAGGGTCAGCTTTTTGAATTTACCAGCTGCTCCTTGCAAACTCTATGGGCAGTTCTACTCTGTCCTACAGGGTTGTTATGAGTCAGACTCAACTTGAAAGCGATGAGTTTTGTTGTTGTTAGGTGATGTCCTCCAGTTAGTTCCAACTCCTAGTGACCCTATGTACAACAGAAAGAGAATTTGTCGTGCGCCATCCTAACAATTGTTGCTGTTTGAGCGCATTGTTGCAGCCATTGTGTCAACTTGTCTTGATGAGGGTCTTTCTCCTCTTCAGTTATCCTTTACTTTATCAAACAAGATGTACAGTGCTGCAAATGTAGGACGGGGTGTAGTCACCAAGGAAGCTAGTGATGTGTCCCAGGAGAAGGAACACATGTGAACTGCTGACAGTGTCCTAGGGGAAGGAACATGATGAACCCTTCAGAGGGAGGAGGTATAGGCCTAGGCAGCTTCTGGATGGTAGAGAGGATAGAACTTAAAAATGTATCCTTCATGTACTTATTTTTTTTCTGATGACAAGTATATATCTCATAACACGGAGCTGTGTTATCCAATCTTTCTCTGTCTGTGACAAGAGCTCTTTAGATATTCTGAAGAAAGCTGTGACTGCTCCTCAAACAAATTTGGAAGTCAGAGAGATGCTGTCCATTTGACCTGGAAGAAAGTAGGATGCTGAGGGAAAGGGATGGCATCTTATAGCTATAAGGAACCTCTGGCTGATAACAGGGAAATTAAGACCTGAATCATGACAAGACTGAAGATGGAAACAAAAATTTCCTCACAGCCTCTAGGCAAGAACTCAGACTAGCTGGCATCTTAATTTCAGCCTCCTAAGACCCTGACTTGCAGATATGTCAGCTACTAAGTGCACATTGTTTTAAGCTGCTATCTTTGGGTTAATTTATTACACAGGAAGAGAAAACTGCACATTTATATATCAGTATAATGTGTTTAAACAAACTTGATGAATTGCAGGTTTTCATAATGGACATGACGGGTGGAAGAGGATGGGAGAAGCATCCCTGAAAATTCAGGCCATGCAAAATAAATGGGCTTTTGTATCAGTAGAAAGGAGATTTGCTTACCAGCAAATCTGAGGCTCCATCAGTGAGATGTTGATGCCAGAGCTTTAGATCTTAAGTCTCCTCAGTCCTCGATAGCCAGCCCGAGGAGATCTGGCAGGGTGAACCGTGGCTCAGCCACTGTTTCTGAAGGGGTGGCCCCAGACTCAGCAGCCCGAGGGTACTCATCCTTCCAGTGGCTTTAGACACCACAATTTGGGCATGGCTTGGGTGGAGCTTGAGGGTTTGGGCAGAAGCCAGCTAGTGGCTTTCCTTCCCACATTTGAAGCAAGGGCTTGGAGGCTGCAAGGACCTATGTTGGGTTTTTTGTAAGTTGCCAGGTAATCCTCACTTTATCCTTGAAGTGCTAAGGCCAGCATTTGGTATTTTGTGTGCTTTTTCTGGACAGGCTCCTCCTCTCGGTTATTAAAGACCCTAAAGTCCAGCTTTGAAATATCCCTTTGGGGAGTCTGTGGACCATCCTCAAGCTTTTGGAGGTTTTATGGATATCTGAGTGAATTGGGAAATAAAGTGGGTTTTTAAATAGAGTTGTCCTGCCTCAAAGGTGGGATCTACATTAGTATATTTGATTAAAGTTTTTGTGAGACAATTCAGCAAGGCAGTGAGATTTTCATCTGTCTTCTGGGTAAATTCCACTTAGGATCCATGGAGGGCACTGTTGTCATGTCAGGGGATAGGGGTGGCAGTTATGTTTTGGTTATGAATTGAATCAGCAAAGACTGTGGCCACAGACCAAG
Source organism: Heterohyrax brucei (assembly GCA_028571685.1). Taxonomy (NCBI): domain Eukaryota; kingdom Metazoa; phylum Chordata; class Mammalia; order Hyracoidea; family Procaviidae; genus Heterohyrax; species Heterohyrax brucei. The sequence continues at coordinate 137,857,218 of CM053150.1, forward strand.
TGCAAGCTTTTTCCTCTAAGGTAGTCATAAAGAAGAATATAACACAAAGGTCCTGCCACGTGAGATTGTTAAGATTGGGTAAGATACTGACATTCTTTGTGAAAATGAGGGGTGTCAGATGAAAAGGACCTGAGCCTTTTTTCAGTTTGGGATAGGTTAGCCAGAATAAAGGGAGGTGTACTCAGATGATGTCTTCAGCTCCTGCTACCTCTCAGAGGGGTAAAATGGGTTTGGGGGGTTGTCTCCTAGACCTAGGGTGTGGAGGTGAAGGGGGATAGGCAGAAGGGTTGGGGAAGACCCTCAAGCTGGTGGTATGTCATGGAATGTGTGAAGGCGGAGGAAGTGTTGCTGCAGAAGGAGAAAGCAGAGTTTTAGAAGAGGAAGGGGAGTCTATCAGAGCTGAAGGGGAAGGGGAGGCTGACTGAGAAAGAGAAAGTAGAGTTTCAGAAGAGGAGGGAAATCTGCCAGAGTAGAGGGAGAAGGTGAAGTAATATAAGGAAGCAGAGACGGATGATCAGAAGGATTGATCAGGTCCAGCAAGTGGTGGCTTAGAAGGCTGAGGTTTTTCATTAAGGAGGAGGATTTGAAAAGTGGTACAGGTGTGTCAGAGAGAGGGACACTTATGAAGGAAAAACAAGGGACCTCGGACCACTTGCCATTGTGGTTTATGACTTTGTTTAATGCCGGGAGCCAGCCTCGGCAGGGTCTGGGATCACGGAGGGATGGGTGGCGTCAGAGAAGAAGAAGAAATGATGAGGCACAGACAACCATGGATCTGGGAATCAGCAGCCCGTCAAAGCCTGTCTTTCTTAATTTTTTATATGATCAGTGACATGATTTCACCCTGCCCCCTCAACCACACAAGCTGTTGGCTAACAAAGAAGTGATACCTTGTGGCCTTTTTTTCATGTTAATTATTGGGGCCTACTGGATAATGGCCTAAGACAAGTGGTCTCTTTACATGTTAATCATTAGGGCCTTCTAGGTAATGGCCCGAGACAAGTATATTGTGATTATAATCAACAGTGAAAACAAAAGTTATGTCTTGAGCTTAATCAGTTCTATCTATGCTTTAAGGTTAAAAGGTGCAGGAGGATAATCTGGCTGCCTCTATTTGTTCCTTCTTTGCTCTTTAATTCATCTCTTCCTGTGGGGACAGTTAAACACCTACCGTCCCCCACCCTATGCCTTTCTTAAGCTGTTCTAAGAAGGGTATTTCTTTAGTATTTACTCATTTACCATACCAAATATAATAGACTTGGGAGCCTATCCATCTTCCTGATGCAGGGAATGGGATGTCTATGTCTAAGAGCTGTGTGGGGGGTCATCCCTGGGGAGCTTCCCAGGACCTTCCTGCAATCTAATTTTTCACATGTGGAGGAGGATGTGCAGTTGGGGGAAGCCAGCGGGGCTGGGCCGGCCTTGGCATTCCTGGGCTGGGCGTTCGCGGGCTGGGCTTTCTTAGAAGGCATCTTCCTTAATCCTTATGTCGGGAGATGAGGGGGTATTTTTGAGGAAAGTTTAATTAGGATGCAAAATATTATCAGGGACAGTACAGCCAGAAATATGTCACGGGTGAGATGCCTCTGTCCGCCATCACATAGGCTTGTAGCTTTGCTTCACAGAGGCTTCTGTGGGTGACAGGCCTCGGCAGTTTAAATCACGGAGAACTTTGCAAAAGAAAATCGATTGTTTGGGTTGTATCTGGCCCCGGAGTCCTAGGGTGTCTAGATGTTTAGGAGGCACCCTAAAGGGTATCCTTAGGGGTCTTAGATCAGCTAGTCCCCATAGTGTAGAGGGTGAGTTGAAGAAAGAGAGAGGGGGAGGAGACTAGTCCAACCAGGGAGAGGTAGGCATCCCTGCATCTCACTGGAGACTGAGTTCTGATAGACCCAACTCCCTGTTCAGGTGTCCCCAGAGAGCAAAGATGGGAGGGGCAGGGAGCCAGTGTTCCAGTGCCTCAAGGGAAACCTCATCCCAGTGCTGGAGTTTGTGAGAAACAGAAATAAGAAAGAGATGTCAAAGCTTCCCTGTGAGGGAAATCTTCCCTCCATCTCACTGGTTTCAGTTTGTCAGTGTACTATTGATCATTCTGAGTGCTGTGGCTAGGGTCTGAGGGAAGGGAAGACCCTGGAGCTGGTGTCCTCATTCCTCTCTGTCCCAACTTTCAGCACCAAGGTGTTGGGGGAGATAATGGCACCAAACAGAGGCAGAGACACACCAGTCCAAGGGTCTGGTGAACTTTTTGCTAAGAGAAAGAGAGTGGGGTCTGAGCTGAGGGTGTCTCAGCCCACTTGAAGACACAGTGAGGTCTGAGCGGAGAGGTGGCTCAGCCTTCTCAAAGAGAGAGAAGGGGGGGGTCTGAGCCGAGTGGTGGCTCAGCCTGTCCCAGGCCAGTAGGGCATGTTTTTATAGTTTTAAAGTTCCACTGAGGTAGTGTGGGGTGAGGGTTTTGTGGTTTGATAAGGAAAAAAATGTTAAAAAGGGGAGGGGGGTAGAAAGAAATTCCAGTAAGGGGATATATGGTCTGATAAGGAAGAAATGTTGGTCAGAATCAGGAGGGGGTATGGTTTGTTTATATTCATGTTTGAAAAGGGAAGAGCTTTAGTTAGGAGAGTGCAGGCATAAAGTTTTGCTTGTGGTTCAAATTCCTGTGGGCTGTTTTTGGGTAATGGTTTGTACTAAAGCCTCTTTGAAATTCAGGAACATGGCAGGAGAAGATGGCTTATGTTAAATCTCTCTGAAATCCAGGGACAGAGTCCTCTCAGTTTGTCTTTGGTTGGGGAGCACCTTGGCACAGGAACCTCATGTCTGAAAGAAGCACTTTTCTCCTGGTGTTGCTTTCTTGATGGTATGATGTTCTAAACTCTCTGCTTGCTTTCATCTCTTTTTATCTCCCATAGGATGAAAGGATAAAGGGTGGTGTAAGCCACTTCAGGGAAACTCCCTTAGCAAGGGTGTTGCAGTCCCACCCTAATCTTCTTTTAACATAATCTTCCTATCTACTAGCCACAGGCAGAGATTAGGATGTATAGCACAGGAAAATCACAAAATATTGGTAATGATGGCCCAGCCAAATGGCTACTCACATTGTTGGGGGGACACGGTTCAATCTATGATAGTTACTCTGATCTCTAAATCATGTATTAAATATACTTGAATCAATTTCTATTATTTGCTTAAATTATTTTTATTTTAATACAATGTATTGCCATCATTATTTAATCTAATACTCCAGTTGTCCCAAATGTGGCCCTTTTGTTCTTCTGACATATCCACTGTTTTAATCATCATCTAGTACAGCTTTAGCAGAAATACCATAAGAAGATGGCTTTAAAAAGAGATTTTTTTTTTTTTTGTCACAGTCCAGTAAGCTAAATGTCGAAATTCAGGGTTTCAGCTCCAGGGAAGGGCTTTCTTTGCTGGATCTGCACGAAAGTCCCTGTCCTGAGTCTTCCCCTGGACTGGAAGCTTCTGAGGCACAGGGACCCTGCTCTTTTGCAAAGATGCACTCAGCTTCTGGCATAGCTTCTTGGTGGTATGAGGTCACCAATTCTCTCTGCTAGCTTCTTTTCTTTATATTTCAAGAGACTGCCTCAAGGCACAAAACAATCTTTTACACTGAGTCCTGCCCTACCATACAACTTCACCCATCCACCCTCATTAACATCATAGAGGCAGGATTTACAAAATGGAAGAACAGAATACAATACCAGAAATCATGGTCTAGCTAAACTGCTACACAGATTTTTGCGGGAACACAATTCAATCTATGACAGCCACGTTGTTCTTTGAACACTGTTCTATTCTGATAACAACAAGGCATTCCTGGACCATCTTCAGTTTTCAGCTCCAACACTGTGTCAGCCATTTCCCCAAGGAGATCTAGTATCTTCTAGTGGAGAATGATACTTAGATGACAGTGTCTGAGTGCCGGGTGAGCTCACTGCTATTGAGGTGAACTTAATTCTAGACTTTCTTACCATTCCAGGGTAGAAAACACACATATACACACAAGCTTCTGTGTCTAATTCCATGTATTTTCTCTCTGTCATCTATCATATGTATCTTTAGTCAGAATCAACTCGACAGCAATTTTTCTTTAAATCCATCCATTTGTCTGTCTATCTATCTGACAAGCCAAGAGTTTACGTGGATACTTCCAATGCCAGTTCACTACCACAAGATTTATTTTTATTTTTGCATCTCCCTTTCTGTATTTTAATTGGCATCAAAGACATTGAGAAAACTAACTTCCATTATCTACAATGTATTTATTTATATTTTAAATTCACTCTGTAGGTAATCTCCAGGAAACATAGGCTGTTCCCTCAGTACTGCTTGCACTAAATTTCCACTGTATTGACAGGCTCTCTAGTACTTGCTCAGCCTTGAGGGGGAGAAGCAACAGAGGGAAAGTACTTGATGCTATTTGTTCTTTTAGTGCTAATAATCAATGTTTTCATTTGAACTAAATGTCAAAGGCTCATTTTATTAGAGAACAAAACTGTAGCATGTAATGTATGCTGCACATTTCCTTGAATTCACCAACTTGAATCTTTGTTAATATTGAATGTGAAGAGTTAGACAGCTAAGTTTTACTCCATATATATTGCCACCCTGCAGTGTCTGAGTTCTTTCTATTGCAACATTGTTTTTTTAAAATTATGATTAAGTGAAAGTATACAATCCGAGTCAGTTTTGCATGCCTGCCTCTCTACAGCTCTGCTCTCCTTACCTGTGACGGCACTCTTCCTTTTCACTTTTTACTTCTGTTGTCCTCTTGATAAATACTTCTCCCCACCTGTCCACACTCTCCTCTGCCCTCTAGAAAGAAATCAGCAGGACAGCCTTCTATAAATGTATAAGACCATGAAGCATACACACCACATGTTCACTCTGTGTCCCTGAGTCCTGTCCATTCTTTGTCTGAAGTGTTGAGCTCAGTACTGGTTTCAGGTCTGGGCCAGTAGCAAGTCTAGAGGCCACGTTCCCAGGGCACCCTCCAGGTTGTCAGACCATCTGTTCTGGTCTTTTAGTAGAGTTCTTGACCTGCACATCTCTTTTGCTCATGCTACATCAGGTATGCTACATTGTATCCCCTAGCAAGGCTGCCTTTGGTGGTGGCTGGGCACCATGTGGTTCTTTCGGTCTCATGCTAATATAGTCTCCCAATCACGAGTCCTTCTGTCTCCTGAGCTCATTTTTGATTGTGTCTTTGATGTCCTCAGTCATCATCTGTTCCAGGTGGACTGGGACAAATTCATGTTCCTCAGATGGCAGCTTGCTGACTTTTAAGACCCCAGATGCCCCTCACCAACATAGTGTGCTGACGACTCTCTTACCAAAAAGCTAACTATGCCAATTGACCTAACATGGTCCCCAGACCTCTGTCCCTGCTACTCCATCCTTTGAAATGTTGGGTTGAATTTAGAAAATCTTTTAATTTACGGTGTAGTCCAGTTATGCTGACCTGCCTTCTACTGAGTGCTGTCACATCAGTCACCAAACCAAATTTGTATCAACAATCTAATCTATGACCAACCCTCACCCTCCCTCCCCACTCTTGTGGCCCTCAAAGAGTGTTATTTTCTGTGCATAACACCTTTTTAGGTCCTTATAGTAGTGTTCTCACACAATATTTGTCTTTTTTCAGCTGACTGATTTCACTCAGCATAATGTCTTCTAGTTGATACCAGCTTATGAGATGCTTCCTAAAATCATCATTGTTCTTTACCATTGCATAGTATTCCTTTGTGTATATGTACCATTGTTTGTTTATCCATTTACCTGTTGATGGGCACCTAGGTTGATTTCATCTTTTTGCTATGGTGGACAGTGGTGCAATAAACATTTGTGTGATGTATTTGTTCATGTGACAGCGCTTATTTCTGTAGGATATATTTTAAGCAGTAAGATTGCTGGATCATATGGTATTTCTACTTGTAGCTTTTTAAGAAGGTGCCAAATTGCTTTCCAAAGAGGTTGTACCATTTTGCATTCCCATCAGCAGTGTAGGAGAATTCCAGTCTCTCTACAGCCTCTCCAGTTTTTGTTGTTTTGTGTTTTTTTTATTATGGCCAACCTTGTTAGGGTGAGATGATATGTCATTGTAGTTCTGATTTGGATTTCCCTAATAGATAGTGATTGTGAGAATTTTCTCATGTGTCTTTGGGCTGCCTGGATGATTTTATTGGTGAAGTGTCTGTCCATCTCCTTTGCCCATTGTTTAATTTTTTTTTTTTTAATATTCTGCAGTAACTTGTAGATTATGGAAATTAGACATTGATCCAAAATATAGTTGCCAAGTATTTTTTTTTTTCTCCATTCTGTAGGCAGTCTTTTAACTTTCTTGATAAAGTTGCTGGATAAGCATAAGTGTTTGGCTTTCAGAAGTTCCCATTTATTTATTTTGTCTTCTATTGTTTGTACATTATTGGTATTTCGTAGTCTATGCTGTGTATTAGAACTCCCATTGTCGACCCGGTGTTTTCCTTCCATAATCTTTATTGTTTTAGGCTTGATCTTTAGGTCTTCATTCCATTTTGACTTAGTTTTTGTGTAAGGTGTGAGATATGGGTCTTGTTTCAGTTTTTTACAGATGGATATCCAATTTTGCCACACCATTTGTTAAAGAGACTGTTTTTAACCCAATTTACAATCTTATGGCCTTTGTTGAATATCAACTGTTTGTTGAGGAGGAGGATGATATTTCTGGATCCTCTGTTCCGTTCCATTGGTCTGTGTATCAGTTTTTGTACCAGTACCAGGCTGTTTTGACTACTGTGGCAGTGTAATAGGTTCTAAGTCGGGTAGTGTGAGGCCTCCCAGTGTGTTCCTCTTCTTCAGTAGTGTTTTGCTTGTCTGGAGTTTCTTGTCTTTTCAAACAAAATTGGTGATTTATTTCTCCATCTCATTAAAAAATGAGCTTAGAATTTGTATTGGGATTGCACTGCATATGTAGATTACTTTGGGTAGAACAGACATTTTCACAATGTGAAGTCTTCCTATCCATGAGCAAGGTAGGTTTCTCCACTTAATGTAAGTTACTTTTGGTTCTTGTGGTAGGGTCTTTTAATTTTCTCTGTATAGGTGTCATATCTCTGTTTAGATTTATTTGTAGGTACTTTATCTACTTGGGGGCTGTTGTAAATGGTATTGATTTGGTGATTTCCTTTTTGATGATCTCTTTGTTGGTGTAAAGGAATCCTACTAATTTACTTATGTTTATCTCGTATCCTGATACTTTGCTGAACTCTTCTGCTCCAGTAGTTTATTTATGGATTCTTTAGGGTTTTCTGTATATAAGATCATATCATCTGTAAATAGGGATACTTTTACTTCATCTTTACTGATGCAGATGCCCTTTATTTCTTTGCCTTGTCTGATTGCTCTGGACAGAACCTCTAGTACAATGCTGAATAGAAATGGTGACAGTGGGCATCCTTGTCTCCTTCCCATTCTCAGGGGGAGTTCTTTCAGTCTCTCCTCATTCAGGATGATGTTGGAGTTTGACTTTGCACAGTTGGCCCTTATTGCATTGAAGAATTTCCCTTGTATTTCTATTTTGCTGAGAGTTTTTAACATGAATGAGTGTTAGGCTTTGTCAGATGCCTTTTCTGTGTCAGTTCATTAAATCTAGTAATTCTTATCTTTTGTATCATATGTGTGATTGATAACATTAGTCCTTTTTCCAATGTTGAACCAAACCTGCATCCCTGATGTGAATCCTACTTAGTCATGATGAATTCTTTTTTTGATATGTTGTTGAATTCTATCAGCTAGAATTTTGTTAAAGATTTTTGCGTCTAGATTCAAGAGTGATCCTGGTCTGTAATTTTCTTTTTTTGTGTGGGATCTTTACCTGGCTTTGGTATCTGGGTTATGCTGGTTTCATAGAATGTATTAGAACTATTGTGCCCTTTTCTATGTTGTGAATAGCTTCAGTAGTGTTGGAATTAGCTCTTCTCTAAAAGTGTTTAGAATTTTCCCATGAAGCTGTCTACACCAGGACTTTTTTTTGGTTGATAGCTTTTTGATTACTTTTTCAATCTCTTCTTTTGTGCTGACTTTATTAAGTTGTTTTACTTCTCTTTGTGATAATTTTAATAGGTGATATGAGTTTATAAATGTATCCATTTTCTCTTGAATTTCAAATCTATTAGAGTACAATTTTTCATAGTATTCTGCTTTGATACTTTTGATTTCACTTGGATCTGTTGTGCCATCTCATATCACTTCTTATTCAGGTTATTTGTTTCCACTCCTGTTTTTCTTTTGTGAGTTTAGCCAATAATTTACCAGTTTTGTTGATCTTTTCAAAAAATCAGCTTTTGATTTTGTTCATTCTTTCAATAGTTTTTCTATTCTCTAACTCATTTAGTTCTGTTCTAATTTTTATTATCTGTTTTCTTCTGGTTCCCAAGAGGTTGTTTTGTTTCTTTCTTTGTACTTGAAGTTCAGGTTGTAGGGTTAATTCTTTGGTTTGGCCCCTTTCTTCATTCTGGATGTGTTCATCTGTAGAGATACATTAACCTCTGAGCACTACTTTTGCTGTATCCCATAGATTCTGGTGGGATGTGTTTTCATTATCATTTGATTCCATGAATTTCTTTATTGCATCCTTGATTTCTTCTATAGCCCATGAATTTTGAGCAAGGTGTTCAGTGTCCACAAGTTTGAATTTCTGCCCAAGTTTTTTCTGCTATCTATTTCAATGTTTATGAATTTATGGTCTGAGAAGATGCTCTGCAATAGTACAATGGTTTGGATTTTGTTAAGACTTGCTTTATGGGCTGATAGGTGGTCTGTTCTGAAGAATGTTCCATGTGCATCAGAAAAGAAGGTGTATTTCTCTGTTCGGGGTTAGAAAGTTCTGTATATGTGTATGAGGTTATGTTGGTTAATTGTCACAATAAGATCTTCTGTATCTTTATTGAACTTTTTTCTGGATGGTCTGTCCATTACTGAACGTGAAGTGTTGAAGTCTTCTTCCGTTATCGTGGAGTGATCTATCTCATTTTTCAGTGTTGTCAGCCTTTGTTCAATATATTTAGATGCTCTGATATTGGGTGCATGAATATTGAATGTTGTTATGTCTTCTTTATGTACTGAACATTTAAGCAATAAACAGTGACCATCGTTGTCCACTGTGGTGGCTTTTACTTTAAAATATGTTTTATCTGAGGTTAATATTGCCACTCCTGTTCTTTTTTGCAAGTTGTTAGCTTTGCATATATTTTTCTATCCTTTGATTTTCAGTCTGTGCACATCTGAGTCTTAGATGTGTTTCTTGTAAGCAGCATATAGACAGATCATATATTTTTTTAATTTAACCTGTTACTCTCTGCCTCTTTACTAGAACATTCAATCCATTTACATTCAGTGTAATTATTGATAGAATGTATTCAGTGCTGTCATTTTGTTACCTTTGTTTTTGTGTTGTTGACATTTCCTTTCTTCCACTTAATATTCTGTTCTGGGTCATTTTTCTCTATGGGTTTTCTTTTCTTTCTTTTCAGTGTTGGTTTTGTGTCTATTGAGACTTCTGTATTATGTTTCTTGTTTTGATATGTAGTATTGTGATTTTGCTTTGCGGGTACCCATTTGTTTTTCCCTAATGTTCTACATTTAAACCGGTCTAACTTCTTTATTTCTCTGTAACTTCCTCTCCATAAGAAAGGGCTACAAGTACTGTAATATATCCCTCTTTATAGCGTAATGTCATAGTTTACGTGTTGAGATCTCTGTTTCCCTATTTTTTTATTTTAGCTTTGATCGAGCATTGTGGCTTCCCTAATGTATTAGGACTCTGGATGCTGTGTCCTGCATTGCATCCTTTAGTATACATCTGGTGTTATTGATTTCCTAATTGAAGAACTTCCTTCGATGTTTCTTATAATTTTTGTTTGGTTTTTGCAAAGTCTCTAAGATTCTGTTTATCTGACAATATCCTGATTTCACTGTCATATTTGAAAGACAATTTTGCAGGATATATAATTTTTAGATTGTAGTTTTTTCCCTTCAAGGCTTTGTATGTGTCATCCTGTTGTCTTCTTGTGAACATGGTTTCAGCTGAAAAATTGGAGGTCATTCTAAAACTTTGTACATTAGTTTTGGTTTAAGCCTAGCTGCCTTTAAAAGTCACTCCTTATATTTCATTTTATTAAGCCTCATTATAATGTGCTTTAGTGTCTTTCTTTTGTGGAATTTGATGAGCATCTTGCATGGCTATCTTGTCTTCTTTCATGATATCAGGAAAGATTTCTGTTTGCACCTCTTCAGCAATTCTCTCTGTGTTTTCTGCTCTCACATCTCTGTTCTGGAACTCCAATTACTCATAATTATTTCTCTTGATAGAGTCCCACAGGATTCTTAATGATTCTTCATTTTTCTTAATTCTTTTATTTGATTTTTCTTCATAAATGCTGGTGTCATTTGCTTTATCTTCAGTCTTGCCACTTCTGCATCCCATTTCCTCAGTCCTGCTCTTATGGCTCTCAACTGAATTGTCTGACTCTGTAATTTTATTATTGATCTGCTGAATTTCAGATTGTTGTTTTAGCAATTCATACAGCTTGTTCAGTTTTTCATTTTGTTGTGCTACAGTTTGTCTAATCTCCATCCAAGGATCTAAAAGGGCTGTATACGCAATTCTTTTGTATTCTACCTCTGATAATTTCAGGAAGCCTTCTTCATGTGTGAGATTTTTAAATTATTTTTGGAGTTTTCCAGAGCCATGGTGGCCAGCTTCTTCAAATGTTTGGATACTGATTGCTGTCTTTCAGCCATTAGAAAACCATTCAGCTTCTCCAGTGTCACACCAGCGGAAGTGACATGGCTCAGTGAAGAGAGTGGGGAAGGCCATTGCTTTACTTGGCCTCCAGCTGCTGCTGCATTCTCTAGGTACAGCCGTTTGAAATACAGCTTATCTGCTGAGAGAGACAGTGTCCAGTTAGGTGATGTTGCTCAGCTTGGCAACCAGCCCCATCTGGGTCCTCAGGGGTAGCAGGCTCTACCTTCCGGATGATAAAGATGGTGACCTTGCACAGACTCTCCAGTGTCATGCCAGCAGACACTACAGCATGGTTCAGAGAAGGGAAGATGGAAGTGTGCTGCTGCACTTGTCTGATAGCTGCTGCTGCATTCTCTGGATGTGGCTGTCTTAAGAACAGCTTCTCTGCTGAGAGAGATGCTGTTCAGCACCAGCTGGTTCCAGCTGGTCCCTCAGGCTTGGCAGACTGTGCCTCCCAGCTGGCAAAGATGACAACCTACTTGTAAAGTCTCTCTGGAGCCATGTTAGCAGGTGTTATGGCATGGCTCAGAGAATGGAGGGGTAAGGGCTGCCACCACACTGAGCCACCAGCCACCTCTGTTTCTCTAGGTGTGGTTGTCTTAAAAACAGCTTTTGTGCTGAGAGAGGCGCAGTCCATACAGGTGCTGCTGCTCAGTGTGGCAACCAGCCCCAGCTGGGCCCTCAGTCATGGCTGAATCTATCTCTCAGCTGACTAAGGTGGCATCCTACCAGTGCCACCTCTCCTGTGCTGAGCCAGCAGAATCTACGGCATAGCTCAGAGAAGAGACAGGGGTAGGGCCCTTCTGGATTTGGCTACATCACTGCTGGCTTCTCTAGATCTGACCCTGTTAAGTACAACCTCTCTGCTGCAGGGACACTGTCTACTCAGGCACTGCTGCTCAGCCCAGCAGCCGGCCCCAGCCAGGCTCTCAGATGTAGCAGCCCCATTCCCAGTCTCCTGGTTGACAAAGGTGGCTTCCATATCTGTACACCTCTCAGCCACCCCACCAGCAGAAGTAGTACCTTTTGCACTATCATCTTGTCTCTGACAAAGGTATTTTTTCCCCTGCTGTCACCCAGTCCAGTCTTAGAACTTTCTGCCTGATTTTGGGGCTCCTAAAATGTCTACCCTGCTCCACTCAGTTGTTTTTCTAGACCTTAGTTCCCAGAGAGAATCAAGGAGACATGTGACTAGTCTGTCATCTTGGCCCTGCCACCTGATGCTGTTCTTAATGGGGTGAGAAATGGCTGTCTGCCAGTTAAGTGCACAAACTCGTCCTAGAAAAAGTGCTATATGTCTCATTGCTTAATGTCACTATGGTCACCTTTGAAGTATTCCCCTTGGGAAGCTATGCACCGACGCCAACGCCTTGTCCACTCTTCAAAGCAGTTTTGGGACTCTTTTTCTGGACTAGCCATCAGACTTGTTGTCACATTACTCTTGATGTCCTGAACAGCATCAAAATGTCTTCCTTTCAATATTTCCTTTATCTTCAGGTAAAGAAAAGTGTCATTGGGGGCCATATCAGGTGAGTAGGGAGAGTATTCCAACACAGATATTTGTTTCCTGGCTAAAACTCCCTCACAGTTCTGTGTGAGCTGGTGCATTATCATGATGAAAGATCTATGAGTGGTTGGTGAAAAGTTCAGGTCATTTTTGTCTAACTTTTTCACTCAGACTTTTCAGCACTTCCAAGTAGCAGACTTGGTTAACTGTTTGTCCAGTTGGTATAAATTCGTAATGAACAATCCATCTGACATAAAAAATGTGAACAAAACCATTTTGCCTCTTGATTTGGACTTACCGAATTTTTGGTCATGGAGAATTGGCTGACTTCCACTGTGCACCTTGACACTTTGTTTCAGGGTCGTATTGGTACACCATGTTTTATTACCAGTGATAACATGGCCCAAAACATCATTTTGCTGCAAGTTCTTGACAAACTTTGACTCTCCTTTGCTTTTGTCCATTGGTGAGCTTCTTTGGGACCATTTTTTTTGCATGTACCTTTCTCATGCCAAGATTTTCAGTTAAGATTTTTCTGTTTCTCTGTCAATGTTTACTTGGTCTGCTATGCGTCTTTTTATAGTGAGCTGACAATTTTGACATACAGTTTGATGAGTTTTTGTCACTTCTGCTTCTTACTGGCTGCCCTGACCTCACTTCATCGTGACACTTTCTCTGCCCTCCGAAAACTGTTTTATCCATTTGTACACTGCTGTTTTCTTCATGTCATTATCCACATAAACTTGGACTGACATGTTCCTGATCTCACTTTCACTCTTGCCAAGTTTAACAGGAAATTTAATGTTTGTTGCTCTAATTCAAGCTCAGATATTGTTGTGACAACACACAAAAACATGCTACAACAATGAACAATAGTCTGCAAGACAATATAAACACAACTGTGACACACTGATACATCAAAGTTGTGAAACCTTACTGAATTGTTTGTACAGTGTTGCAAATGTAAGCTCATAGTGGCAAATTCTTGAACTTGTATGTCTTGACATCTTAGGAGTATGGTCTAGGCATTATGAGGAGAGCATATTGCACATCCAATGAATTCTGTATTGTGTTTTCTCATGTGAGTTAATTACCGCTGGTGTGACTCAGACTATGACTTTTCCAAAATATAAATCACATGTCACAAAATAAAATCCAATATTGAAAATCAAAGTGAGATTTAAAATACAAGATAGAAAGACAGCAATACCGTATGAGATCCTTAAACTGTTTGGTAATGGAATAGTTTGCATATCATCATGTGTGTCTGTCATTCTGGAATAATCTTTTGTGGAATAAATACAGAGAGATTGGAAGCTTTTGGAAGAAAAGTCTGTGTATCTACACATGAACTGTGGTGCAATGAGTTGCTGTCATATGGCCATTCTAGCCATAATCTTATGACTCCCACAAAATGATTGACTGGGCACAATTTTTCAAGGGATTTGACAATTTACTACACAAATAGTGGTTTGAAAATCCACTCAATAGAACTGAGTCCTTTGTATTCCAGCTAGGGCATTGACAGCTTTGCTACACAAATATTGGCTTTAATATCTATCCAATTGGATTGATTCTCATGCAGTCTGGCTAGGGGATTAGTCAGTCTTGCTAAACTTCCAGGCTTGTGTAAGGAGCAATCCCATAATTCAGGGGAGCTCACTGTTATTAAGAAGAGTCTGGAGAGGAGTATGTCTTTTGGACCCAGGCTCCCTGCACTGAGAATATCCTAGACCCAAAAGAGAAAGAGAAGTAACACTGACAACGGAAACACACATGCACACACACACACAAACAACATACACACAAAGCATTATTGCAGTGCTTAATGTGTAGAATATTGGAGGGTAAAAAAGTAATGTTACACTTACCTGTCAGGTAGTCCCTACTTATACTTCCATACGTGTTTTAGTCACCACCTAGTACTGCTCTAATAAAAAGTACTACAGGTCGATGGTTTCATAAAGAGAAACGTTTATTGTCACAGTCTGGTAAGCCACAAATCTGTTTACAAGTCACAAGTCCATTCAGTATGAGAAATCGTCACAGTCTGATAATCCAAGAGTCCAAATTCAATGAGAGCATCTCAGCATAGGAACCTTGGGTCCAAAGGACGTGCTCTGCTCTGGGTGCTGCTCTCTTGGTGGTAGGAGGTTCCCAACTCTCTGTGTTCACGTCTCTCCCTTATATCCTACAGCTGGTAACTTGAGTCCTGCCTCACCAGCACAACGGCTGCCTGTTCTCCACCATCAATATCACAGAGGCAGGATTCACAACACATGGGAGGAATTGTAACATACTGGGGTTCAGAGGCAAGTCAAATCAATACATACATTTTTAGGTGGACACAATGCAATCCATGACAACGCCCAAATAAAACACTTCACTCTGAAAATTTCCTTTACAAGTTGTCTCAAAAGCCCACAGATCTGATGACACCATATTTGTGCCTTAATCACCACAATATGTTCCATACCTCATGTCTACCCTTGTTCAAATGCTCAGTATCTTTCTTCCCTGACTTCAAGGTTCTTGAGAAATGGACTACCCATTACCTAACTAGCCACTGCTGTCAAGTCAGTTCTGACTCATAGCAACCCTATGTGACAAGGTAGAACTGCCCTGTAGTTTTTTCCCAAGGAACAGCGGATGGATCTGAATTTCTGACCTTTTACCAGTCTGAGCCACCAGGCCTTGAAAGAAGGACTGTGTTATTCTTTTTCTATATCTGCAGTGCCTAAACCATTGTCATGTTATATATTAGGGGTACGAGAGATTTTATTTAATTAATAAATTATAAAAATCTATTTATTTTATCTCAGACAATATTAATTAAATCTTCTACTTGTTCTGAGACCAGCACTATATACCACTGCTTAGTCTGTATGCACAGAATGAGGAGAACTATGAAGAAAACATCTAAAGTTTGAAAAATTTTACTTATTGGGAAAACCTAACACATCATCTCTGTATGACAAATGGTGCTGAGGAGAAATTAAAATATGTCTTCAAGCAAAGCCTTGTCTTTTGGTAAAATATAAATGTTCTTCGGGTCCAGGAGAACAGTCTCCTACTCTGCCCCTAACTAGCTCGAGAATCTCAGTCTCCTCATGTAGCCTCTCTGGACTCAAGCTTCCTCCTGTATTAAATCATAAGACTGAGCTCTCAGCTCTTTTATAGCACTAAACTAAAATACTGAAGCCAACCCACTTCGACTGAATCAATTTAAATTTATACCGACCCCATAGGACTGAGAGAACTGCTCCATAGTGTTGGTTCCCAAGGAACAGTTGGTGCATTCCAACTGCTGACCTTTTGGTTAGCAGCTGAGCTTTTAACACTGTACCACCAGGGCTCCCTTATAGCACTAGTGGTTGGTTATTTTATAACTACGTATTACAAGCAGAAAAAAGCAAACTGTACAAAGTTGTCATAAAGGACTCTGTTAGACACAAGAGAATATTTCCTAAGAATAGAACTTGTTTAGGAATGGAGTAACAGAAGTGCTGGAGCTAGGGAGGGAGTTTTGACCAGGTTTCTCAGTCCTGAACCCCTATGATGTTTTGGTAAACATTACATATCTGAGAAGGTCTTGATTTTTAGAAAGATTGCAGCAACTCCTCTGGACATGTAGAGGGATATCAGTAAGATGAACCCCAAACCCACTGCTTTTGTGTTGATTCCAACTCATAGCGACCTGTAGGACAGAGTAGAGCTGCCCCACAGAGTTTCCAAGGAGTGCTTGGTGGATTTGAACTGCCAAACTGGTAGCAGATGTACCACTTAACCACTATGCCATCAGAGTTTCCTCAGTAAGGCAAGTCATCACTGATACCTTTTGTCACCAGAAGAACTGTGGATGATAAACCTATAAAGAAAGGTAATGTGTTATGGGATATGTGTACATGTACACTTTTGGTAAAAAAGTAACAGAATTTGTCCTAAAACTCTAGTCATGTGAATATAACTAGAAATCTATTTTCACAGCAGTTTGAGCTTCTCTCCAGGAATCATAAAGAGATAACTACTCTGCCTGATCTCAAGGAAGCTGCATACTAGGATGAGTTCACTACTTTCTGGAAAAGACACACACACACACACAAAAAAATTCCAAGTGGAAGCTCATAAATTCTATCAATGTTCTGTCATGATTACTGTCTAAGTCTATCTTTAGCATGATTTAATTGAGAGAGATCACATGTTCAGAGTAAACTCAGCCCAGAATGTCAGTTATGGTGTACTTCCAGAGGCAGTAGGAAATCTGCCTGTTGGATTTTTATTTGATTGCTGCTGGCCAAGCTCTAGCAACATTTATATTACGCTCTAGAACTATAAAGGTATAAAATCAGAGTGAACTAGAGATATCTATGTATCCGTGTATCCATCCATCCATATATAGACCTAGCTATATCTACAGGTAGATATAGAGACATACAGGTAGATAACTGCTCCACTGATTGTGTTTTGTACAATGTGATTAATCCACTTAAGAATATTATTATGTTCATTTGTTCAATGATCCAAACAATAGGGAAAAAGGCAGCTTTCCGTAATCACCTACCTCACTATGGACATTTAGAAATAAATTATAAATTACTTTCAGCTACTAAAAATGGCAGATTTGTCATTACAACAGAGCAATAACTCTTGAGTTTTTGGAACACAGCGCCCTGATCTTGTAGTAAGGACAGAGAAAGTCAACTTCCTTTTCATTTATGGTGATTGAATTTGAACTAGGGGCAAGGTGGGACAGTGTGGTCACATCTTGAAAGTGACAAGTTTAATGACTGAATTCCAATGGTAATCTGTTCTAGGCTAAGGATGTACAACTGACCTTCCAATGGCAACTCTGGGTCCTCTGCCTGGCTGAAGATGAGTAACCTTACCCATGAATCAGAGAGGGCTGGGTCAGAGAGAACATAGTAAGCCTGGACTGGATGAAGAGAAATAAAAATACATTTTATTGTATCTTTGGAGTTTAGGTTTTGTCCTCGTTAAGGGAACCAAATGCAAGAGGGGCTGCAGACCCCACTTTATCCTCTACCCTGTGTATTCCCACCATGAGCCAAGCTGTCTTGGAAACTTCAGTTAGCCCTTAACCAGGATTACTAACAGACTATAGTCCCAACTATGTAAAGCAACTACAGCACATAATAAATGATCCCTTCGCCATGCAAAATGGTAGCAGCTATGTAGCATTCAGTAAAATAGTCATCCAAATCACTTGTCTATAGGTTAATTCCCTTGTGCAGCCCTCACTGAGAAAGGCTGTAATTACAAAGCTTCAGGAGTAGGATCAGGCCTACTGAGACTTCTGAACCAGATCACTGGACTGCAGCCTATAACACATGTGGAGATTGGGGTTCTGTCTGGATCTTATCTGGCTTTAGAATAGAGACCATGCCCTTTTTCACGTAATGGGGCCTGGCAAGATATGATAGCAACTGGTGACTTTGATATCCTAATGCAGCTCTATTATGATATTACTCCTGCAGCATGGGATAATCATTCATATGAAGGAAGCATATTGTTGGTTCATCTTGGTTTTATCCTATATGTAAAAGTTCAGGATAGTTTCACTATGACACAAATAAACTGAAAATCTTGGGCACCATGAAAATATTTAGACAGAGAAGTGCTTGTATTGTTTTTACTTTTTTAAAAAATGTATCCTCACTAGCTTTGTGGTGTGTGAATTACATATATGGGCCCTTGAAACAGACCCAAGTCTGGTATTGCCATACAACCTATGTAGTTTTGGAAAAGTTACTTAGTCTGTCTATGTTGATATAAGGCCACAAAGGACAAGGAGAGAAAACAAGGAGAATTCTACAATTGTCCCAGCTTGCTGACCTAAGAGTTTCCAGGCTGTGGGAAGGTGAGCCCAGGCAGAACCCTCTGAATGTAGGAGGTAGGCCGGTGAGTCCAGTGAAATGAAGGCAGATGGAGCTTACAGGACAGATTACCAGAAGGGGGATAGATGTACAGAGAATTCCGGAGATCTGCAGAGGCACCCCTGAGTATTCAGCAAAGTAGTCACATGTGTATCAGGAAACTACTGAACGATAATTAGAAGTTTAGAGGAAACAGTACTCAGCAGCCAAACTGAAAGATGTCATTAATCATGGGTAAACAGGCAGAGTCAGGCAAGTTCCAACTCTTTGTTAACCTTCACTTACCACATGCACAGTTTCCAGGTAAGCCAGAGGTAACATCGCAGGGTCTTTCATGAGTACGTGCACAGTCCTGCACACGTGCCTAACTTTCTAGCCAAGCCAAGTGCCGTTGAGTTGGATCCGACTCAGATTCACAGGAATATGTGGGAACTTACAAAGTTCATATTCACCAAAATATTTCAGTCTACAGCCTTTCCTTCCAAACTTTTTTGTTGGTGTATTTTGTGCTGTTTTTGATTACATCGGACATCACTGACATAAACATTTGGCTGTGAAGATTTCTGGTAAATGTTTCCCAGCCTTGGGTCATCTCACAGTCAGGTGAGATAAATCCAAGCCTTTTTGAACAAGTCTTCCAGGAAACCTGAAAAACACACATAGATCAAGTAGAACAATTTGTTTTGAATGAGGTTTGCTCTATTTCCTCTGGTAATCGGTTAAGCGTACTGGGAATAAAGGCTGTGTGACTCTAATACTCCACATGATTTCTCCTTCTTAAAATGGGCAACTGAGAGCTTGACATAATTAATGCCATGAAGAACCTATAAGTTATTTTTTTCTTCTTTCTGTCTTCTCCTTTCTGTATACTTTTGTTAATGGCTTTGTTTTGTTATGTGCAGCCACTTGTGACTTACCTCTCCCATGAAGATTAGAGCCTTATAAGAAGGTGTCCCCCATGTATCTTTTTAGTCTGATAAAGAAAGACTACACCTGCTGTGCCTCTGTTGCTGAGTCTGCCCAAATCATGGATTAGTATTCCCGGCCTTGAGTACCTACATTATGACAGGCATTCATGATCTTTAATCTTAATGACAGCGTGACACTACTGACCATAACTCAGCCAGTGGCTCATCTCAGCTCTTTCCTTCAATGCTCATTTCCTTAATTGCTCTTATATTAGATATTTATGGGTAAATAGATTCTTTTCTTTTTTCTAATAAAAGGCTTTGAAGCATATTTTCCACAACATGAAGTTCACTAACTTTAAGTTTACAAGTCTATGATTTTTAGTAAACTTAAGAAGTTGTACAACTATCACTACAGTCCAAATTTAGAATATTTGCATTTCCCCTTTCTGAAAATCTGTGAAGCACTAATCTCTTTGTCTCTATAGTTTTAACTTTTCTGTATGTACAAGAATCGTACAAGTTAGGAATAATTAGGAGAATATATTTGTGTTATATTAAATAGCCTCAAACACATGTGAAGATATGTTTCAAAAATACCACAAGGCGTTTCATGAACATACTGACTGTGTAAGTCTTTTTTCTGTAAGTAGTCACTTGCTCCTGACTCACTTTTTTCCCCTCACCAGCTCACACTAGAAAATTAGTACCAAGTTCTAAATGTTAAGAAAAATTTAGTGGAGAAGCACTTAAAATTGAGATAATTCTATCCAATATTTGTATATGTGTATAACTTGGGGAAAACTAGCAGCAGTACACATTATTTAGGGTGGGGGAAGGAGGCATTGTTCAAAAGCAACTAACCTGAAAGTTAATGGGGAGGATTGTGTAATAAATTTTTCTTAAAAGAGAGAAAGCCTCTCTTCATCTTCTGATCTGGTCATTCTTCATTTTATTCCATGTCAACTTTATTCTAGACTCTTGTTTATTCTCTCTGTAATGGGAATAATAATACTTTCCCTGCTGAGATCACTTTTTTCCCTATGAAAATCAAATGAATGGGTGGACAAAGGCAAAATATAATTAATTGCTTTGCTTGAGGATTGTCTTTTCATTATTAATTCTCTCCTTGGGCTGTAAGACTGCGAGCTTCCTGTGGTAACCAGATTCCATGATGTTCTGTAAAGATCTCAAGTGCTGAGATTCATGTCTTTGTGTATTCCCCTCCCAGAACTGTACTAAGAATGTTGTATGATCAATAGACTATATCAAGAATGATTATGTATCACTTCTAAGGGTAGGTTACAAAAGATATTGCTGTTTCTGTTTTGACCTCTATTTTTCTCTGCTCTGGGGAAAGATAACTGCCATGTCACTAGCATTCCCACAGAGAAATTCACGTGAGGAAAGACTGAGGCCTCTTGCCAACAGCAATTTGAATGAGCTTGGAAGTGGATTTTGCTTGGAAGCACATCTTCCAGCCCTGATCAAACCTTCAAGTGGCTGTTGCCCTGGCCAACAGCTTGACTGCAATCTCAGGAGAGATCTTCAATCAGAAACACCCAGCCAAACCACTCCAAGATTTCTGACTCTAAGAAACATTGAATTATTAAATATCTGTTGGCTTTAGCTGTTAAATTTTGTGTCAATTTGTTACACAGAAGTAGACCTACTTGAAAGGGTTCAGTTTATTTTTGCCTTATCGAATATAATCTGTTTTTGGCTAGGTGTGGCAGTCTTGTAGTATGTCACTTATTTAGGTTGAGATGCTTTTTCAAGAATTCCCTTTTCTGCTCAGAATTTATTCCCAGCTGAGAGGTTGACTGTTTTACACAAATGTCCAGAATGATACCATAATAATATTTTTACCAGCTTTCACGGGCTGATAACAAATTTGCTTCTAATTGTGACAACCTGCCAAGCCAAGTGCCAAGTTGGATCCGACTCATGTGACAACCTGAGCTGTTAGAAATGAACTCTGCCTCCAGCCTTTCCTTACGACCTAGTGTGTGACCCTTTCATTACTGCAAACTTTCAGAGTGACAGGTAACTTTAGAACAGGAAAATGAGAAAAGACACAGAAATTTCACAGTGGGGAAGACGTGGTTATCATATAGGTCAATATAGCTATTGTCCATGACTTCCTATTTATGCACACAGTTTCTTTCCCTGCCTTTAATCAGATCGTATTTACTGCTCTAGCATATTATATGGAGATTACCTGTATGGATTTTGACAGGGATTTGACCTTATGCAATTGTAGGAGATGATTAAAGCTTTGTGTTTGGTACTAGATTTTGAAGACTTTGGAGAAAGCAGCTGGGAGGAGGAGATAGATATAAAGTGGGAGGTAGTCACAAATATAAACTGGGGCCCATGAGAACACTTGTGTCATCTCTTGTTGCTTCTGACATTGGTGGTCTGTGCAAGCCAAGGCCTTTCATCCTAGAGCTGAACACATACCTCTTAAACAGAAGTCAGAAACTTCCTTCAACCTGATTCAGGCATAAGGGGGTATGCCAAGGATTCTGTTTAGCCCCATGCCTTTCACAGTGGCAACAGCCAGACACCTGTGCCTATATAAATCACCTATGCCTTCTAGGACACTAGGCAAGAGCCTGCAACATATGCTTGGTGATGGATCACCAGGATACCTGAGCTGAATCTATGTAAGGAATGTAAATTGTACATTTTAAAACAAGAAGCTAAAACACAGTAGGCAAACAAAATAAGTAAGCACTGTTTACTAATGGTTCAGGAAAGGCAGTCCATATCAAAGCACTTAATGAGATAGGCCATGATCTCTTCAGAAATCTCACAAAACAGAGAATCAGATTTTTCAGAGGAGGATAACTTTCTGGAATTATCAGAGGCAGAATAAAAAATAATATTTAGATATGAGGAAGGAGATAAGGCAAAATTCAGCACAGCATGACAAACTGAACAAACTGCAAGGTGGTACTAAGCAGCAAGAATTAGAAATTCAGAAAATTCATAATAAAATTACGGAATAGACAACTCATTTGAAAGCCAAAGGAGAACTGAGGCATTGGAAGTTCAAATCAGTGAGACTGAAAATAAAGCACATGGTATTAACATATTTGAGGAAAAATCAGATAAGAGAATTAAAAAATCAGTAAACATTAAGAATGTTTATGTGCGATTCTATAAAGGGAATAACCTACAAGTGATTGGAGTACTAGAACAGGAGGAGACAACAGAAAACACAGGCAGTTGTCAAAGATGTGCTGACAGAAAACTTCTCTGATATCACAAAAGATGAGAAGATACCTATTGAAGACACTCAATGAACTCCACACAAGGTCGATTCCAAAAGAAAGACACCAAGGTGTATTATAATCAAACTTGCCAAACCAAATATAAGAAGACACTTTTAAAAGTGTCTAGGGATAAACAAAAAATAACCTACAAAGGAAAATCTTTAAACTTGTACTACCCAGCAGAAACTATGTAAGCAAGAAGGCAATGGGATGACATATCCAACACTTTGAAGGAAAATAACTGCTAGACAAGAATTATATATCAAGCAAAATTGTCTCTCAAATATGGTGGCAAAATTAGGATATTTCCCCATAAACAGAAATTTACAGAATTTATAAAAATCAAACCCAAACTACAAAAAATGCTACAAGAAGTCTTCTGGTTAGAAAACCAATAACACCAAGTAGCAACCCATGACCAGAACACAGAACAGAGCAACTGGATATCAACCCAAGTAGCCAGCCAAGCCAAGTGCCGTCGAGTCGAATCGAGGGGAATCATAAAAATAAATCATAATCAAAATGATGAAAATAGGGCCACAGAAATGTCATTATATAAACATTATAATATAAAAGAAGGATTCAAAAGAAAATGTAGTCATGTCTTTCATATGGAGAAGAAGTCAAGGCAAAATAATGAAACTAAAGGCTGGTTTACATTTAGGAAATAAGAGTAAATATTAAGGTAACAACGAAGGAAATTATCAGTCCTATGCATCAAAATGAAAAACAAAAAACCCATTAAGTCCCCACAAATACAAAACCACCAACACTGGAAAAGATGAAAATAAAATACATAAAGAAAAATGACTCAGCTCAGGCAATTAAATGGAACAAAGGAATTGTCTACAACACACACAAAATAGACATCAAAATGACAGCACTAAGCACGTACCTATTAATAGTCACACTGAATGTAAAGGGACTATATGCACTAATAAAGAGATGGAAAGGGACAGATGGGATAAACAATCACAATTCATCTGTGTGTTGCCTACAGGAGACATGCCTTAGACTCAAAGACATGAACAAATCACAGCTCAAACAATGTAAAAAAATATACCAGGCTAACAACATTCAAAAAAGAGCAGGAGGGAGTAGCAATATCAGTCTCTGATAATTCAGACTTCAAAGTAAAATCTACCACATTGGATAAGGAAGGACATTATATAATGATTAAAGGATCAATACTCCAGAAGGACATAACTGTATTAAGTATCTATGTACCCAATAACCAACCAAACAAAAAATCCACTCCCCTGGAGTTGATTCCAACTCATAGTGACCTTATAGAACAGTGTAGGACTTCCCTATTGAGTTTCCAAGGAGCACTTGGTGGATTTGAACTGCCAACCTTTTGGTTAGCAGACATAGCACTTAACAACTATGCCAACTGGGGTTTCACACCCAGTAATGTGGCTCCAATATACATAAAACAAACACTGAATGAAGTGAAAACAGAAATAGATACCTCCACAACAATAGCAGGAGACTGCAACACACCATTTTTAGTGGACAGAACACCTAGATAAAAGCTCAGTAAAGACATGGAAGATCTAAATGCCATAATCAATCAACTTGATTTCATATGTGTATACAGAACACTCCACCCAACAGCAGACAAGTATATTTTCTTTTTCAACACACATGAAACATTCTCCAGAACTGACGACACACTAGGCCACAAAACAATCCTTAAGAAAATTCAAATTATTGAAATAGTACAAAGCATTTTTTCAGACCATAAAGCCATACAAGTAGAAATCAATAATAGAAAAAAGAAGGAAAAAGAATCAAACACACAAAAACTGAATAAAGCACCTTGCTCAGAAATGGCTGGATTATAGAAGAAATCAAGGATGGAGTAAAGAAATTCGTAGAATCAAATGAAAATGAAAATACATACTGCCCGAATCTATAGTACACAGCAAAAGCAGTGTTCAGAGGTCAATTGATTTCAATAAATGCACATGTCCAAAAAGAAGGGACTCAAATAAAATAATTAACCCTCCAACTTGAACAGGTGGAAAGAGAGCTGCACAAGAACACCTCAGGCACAAGAAGAAAGCAAATAATAAAAACTACAGCAGAACTGAGTGACATAGAGAATGGAACACTGACTGAAAGAGTTAAGAAGACCAAAAGATGGCTTTCTGAAAACATTAACACAACTGATAAACCATTGGCTACACTGACAAAGGAAAAACAGAAGAGGATGCAAATAACTCCAATAAGAAAGGAGATGGGTGATGTAACAGAACCAACTGAAATTAAAAGAATCATGACAGAATACTATGAAAAATTGTATTCTAATAAATTAAAAAACTTAGAGGAGATGGACAAACTTCTAGAAACACATCACCTACCAAAACCAGCACAAGCAGATGTATAACAACTAAGTAAACTCATCACAAAAGAAGAAATCGAAAAGGTAATTTAAAAAACTCTCAAAAAAACCCTGGCCCTGAGAACTCCACTGGAGAATTCTACCAGACTTTTAGAGAAGAGTTAACACAGCTATATTACTAAAGGTATTTCACAGAATAGAAAAGGATGGAATGCTCCCAAATTTATTCTATGAAGCCACTAGAACATTGATACCCAAATCAGGTAAAGACAGTACCAAAAAAAAAAAAAAAAAAAAAGAAAGAAAGAAAAGAAAATTACACACCAATATCTCCCATGAACTTAGATGCAAAAATCCTCAACAGAATTCTAGCTAATAGAATTCAACAACATATCCAAAAAATAATGCACCATGACCAAGTGGGATTTATACAAGGGATGCAAGAATGGTTCAGTATTAGAGAACAATTAATGTAATCAACCAATAAATAAAACAAAGGACAAGAACCATTTGATTTTTCAACTGATGCAGAAAAGGCATTTGACAAAATCCAACATCCATTCATGTTAAAAACTCTCAGCAAAATAGAAATGAAAAAGAAATTTCTCAGTATAATAAGTAAGACACCTATGCAAAGTCAACAACCAACATCACTGTAAATGGAGAGTGTCTGAAAGCATTGCCCTTGAGTATAGGAACCAGACAAGAATGCCCTTTGTCACCACTCTTATTCAACATTGTGCTGGAAGTTCTAGCTAGAACAATAAGGCAAAATAAAGAAATAAAGTGCATCCAAACTATCAATGCTGAAATTGTCACTTGACTAGAAGAGAGGTGCTTAGCTAAGAACTAGGTCTTTGGAGTGAGAGTTTTCAGTACTAAGCACTGCACAGAAATTATTAGACAAATGTCAGAAGAGACATGGTAGAGTTCTTGCCAGGTACAAATTAATAAATAGGTTTCCTTTATAATTATTGTCAGAGCTCTGATGGTGCAGTGATTAAAAGCTCCATTGCTAATCAAAATGTCAGCAGTTTGAACCCACCAGCCACTCTTTAGAAATCCTATGGAACAGTTTTATCCTGCCCTATAAGGTCATTATGAGTTGGAAGTGACTTGATGACAGTGAATTTAGTTTGGCTTGGGTTATCATGACTGCATTTCTTACATGAGGCTGGCAAATACTCTTAACATTTTTGTTTTTATAATAGTGATTCTTTTGCTTTGCCTAGCCTCCTCAGTACAAATAAAGCAACTTTTTCTTTCCTACTTTACTTGTCAATGTGTGTTTAATTTCCTGGAGTCGGTTTTGTATGTAATAATGTCTTCTTCAGTGTGGAAAATAGTGTCTTTTAAAAATATTTATAGATTCAAACTGCTGACTTACTAGCTATAGTACTTAACTAGTATGCCTCCAAGGTTTTCTTATCCAGAATAGTCACTGAAAATTCATCTATGAAATTACATTTGGCTAACTTCTGTATACTTTTTGGAGCAAAGACAGTTTCTGAGGAAGCAGTGCGATTGGAAATCCACCATTGTCTTATAAGAGACAAGGGAAAGGAGAAAATACAGAAAATTATATGTTTCTCCTTTATGCATATAAACACGCAAACATATTTTTAAATTAATGCATAAATGGATTATATCATAATATTGCTTGTCAAAGAAATTCTTTTCCTTTTTCACTGGCCATCTTCCCTGGTCTTCCTTGTCTTTCTGCACAGTTAACTCATGACAAAAGTAAATAGCTTGTATTTTTCATTTGTTTATTTATTTTTTATTGAAGTTTAAAGGAAGATTTATAAAACAAACTAGTTTCTCCTTAAACAGTACACATACTATTTTATGACATTTGTTAACAACCCCACAACATGTCAACACTCTCCTTCTCAACTTTGAGTTCCCTCTTACCAGCTTGCTTCTTCCCTCCTGCTTTTTAGTCCTTGGTCCTGGGCTAGGTGCCCCTTTAGTCTCATTTTGTTTTGTAGTCCTGTTGTCTTTGGCTGAAAGGTGAACCTCAGCAGTGACTTCATTACAGAGCTGAAGGGGTATTTAGGGGTCACATTCTGAGGATTTCTCCAGTCTCTGTCAGGTCAGCTTTTTGAGTTAGAGTTTTGTTCTACTTTTTTCTCCAGCTATGTCCAGGCCCATCTGTTGAATTCCTATCAGGGCAGTCAGTGGTGGCAGCCTGACATCATTTAGCTGTACTGGACACAGTCTCATGGAGATAGTGGTATTTGTGGTCCATTAGTCCTTTGGACTAATATTTCTGTCGTGTCTTTAGTTTTCTTCATTCTTCCTTGCTCCCAGAAGGGGTGAGACAAGTGGAATGTATTAGATGGCTGCTCACAAGTTTTTAAGACCCCAGATGCTACTCACTACTGTAGAACACTTTTTAAGTAAAGTATTATGTCAATTGAGCTACATGTCCTTTGATATCATAGCCCCTTTAGAAACCCCAGCCCATTAATTTGGTCCCTGAGGAAATTTGGATGTGCCATTGGAGCTTCCATGACCTTGACTTGTACAAGTTGTGTTGACTTCTTCAGTACCAATTGCTTTTCTTTTGTTGGTCTTGCCAGTGGTTAGTCAGTTTTGTCTATCCTTTCAAATAACCCACTTCGGATTTTATTGATTCTATTATTTTATTATTTTTTGGAAACTCTGGTAGTGTAGTGGGTTAAGTTCTACATCTGCTAACCAAAAGGTCAGCAGTTCAATTCTGGAAACTCTGTGGAATAGTTCTACTCCGACCTCTGGGATCGCTGAGTCAGACCCCACTTGACGGCAGTGGGTTTAGTTTTTGGTTTGGTCTTTTATTTTTCTATTCTCTATTTCATTTATTTCTTCTTGGCCTTTAATATTTCCTTTCTTCTGGTGGCTGTGGTCTCCTTTTGGTGTTCTCTTTCTATTTGTATAGCTAGTGTTTTGATTTTGCCCTTTTCTTTTTTGATGTGTGCATATCTATTGCTATAAATTGACTTCTGAAGACTGCGTTTGCTGTATACCAGAGGTTTTGGTATGATGTGTTTTCATTCTTGCTAGATTCTAGGATTTTTTTTATGTCTTTGATTTCTATTACCAAGTGTTGTTTAAACAGAGTGTTATTCAGTTTCCATGTAATTCATTTTCTTTCCTTGCTCTTCCTGTCGTTAATTTCTACTTTGATGGCATTGTGGTCAGATAAGAAACTTTGTATTATTTCAATGTTTTGGATATTTTGAGTGTTACTCTGTAGCCTTATGTGTGGTCCATTATGCAAAAGTTCCATGTGTGTTGGAAAAGGATGTGTATTTTGTAACTGTTGGATAAAGTGTTCTATTATATGTCTTTGTTGGCTGATTGTGTCCTTTAGCTCTTCTGTATCTTTGTTAAGCTTCTTTGTAGATGTTCTGTCCTTAAACTGAGAGTAACGTGTCCCCTACTGTAATTATGGAACTGTAAGTTTCCTCTTTCAGTGTAGTTAGAATTAGTTTTATGTATTTTGGAGCCCTGTCATTGAGTATGTAGATGTTTGTTATGGTTAAGTGTTCATGATCCATCATCCTGTTAATTATATATATTGTCATTTTTCTATTATGACAGATTTTGTTTCAAAGTCTATTTTATCTGAGATTAGTATTACCACTTCTGTTCTCTGTGTCTGGTAGCTTTTTGCTTGATACGTTTTTATCCATCCTTTGATTTTTAAAAATTTACTTCTTTGTTTCTAAGGTGTGCTGCTTGTAGACAGTATACTGATGGATCCTATTTCTCTTTTTTTAATCTAGTCAGTCACTATCTCTCTTGTTTATGAGTGCATTTAGGCCATTTGTAATCCGTATAATTAGGTGTGAATTTATTGCTATTATTTTATATTGCTTTATTTTGTGGTGCTGACATTTTCTTTGTTCCCCTTACTCTCTTGTGATGAATTCCTTTTGGTTGTGGACTTCTTTTTCATTTCTTTTGCTTTTGTAGATTTTTTTGTAGATTTTGATGAGAAGATTTGTTAACTGTCTTTGTGGTTGCCTTGAAATTCACCTTTCTCTTCCTAGGTTTGAAGCAGTCTATTATTACTTGGTATTGTCTTGTTTTCCTCTTCATTAAAAAATCCTATATATGTATTACTCATTCTCTCTCTGGTTACCTGTTGTAATTCTTCTGTTTCGGGTAATGCTTGAGAATTCATTTCCCAGGCTGGTATCTAGCTGGTACAATCTTGCATCTTAAATGCAGGCTGTGGGCTGATGTTGTTTGTTCTCAGACTGAAGAACTCCCTTTAATAAGTCTTGTAAGTTTGGCTTTTACATATTCCCTCAATTTCTGTTTCTCTGGAAATGTCCCAATTGCACCATTATATTTGAATGGGATATATTACTCTTCTTTGGTAATGTTGTTTTTCATTCCATGTGTATTTATAGCATCCCATTGTCTTCTTTCCTGCATCATTTCTGCTGAATAATCAGAGCTTAGATTTACTGTTTATTGTCTGTCTGAGACTTTTTGCTTTTCTTGATCTTTTTTTTTTTTTGATTCTTTGGTTTTAGTGTGTGTGATTATGATATACCTTGGTAATTTTCTTTTGAGATCTATTGTATATGGGGTTCTTTGAGCTTCTTGGATGGTTAGATTTTAATCTCTCTTGATATTAGGGAAATTTTCTGTTAGCAATTCTTCAGTAATCCTCTCTGTATTTTCTGTTTTCTCTCCCTGTTCTGGAACTCTGATCACTCACAAATTTTTGCTTTTGGTTGTAGCCTGTATCATTCTCAGGGTTTATTTATTTTTCTTCTGAGTTGTATCCAAATTTCTTAAAATTAATTAATTAGAGTAAATGAATAAAATTTCTAACATCTATTAACTATCTCATCTATGATAAACTCTCACCCCCCACCCTTGTAGCCATCAAAAGTATTTTCTTCTGTAGATTCTATTTTTAAGTGCTTATAACAGGAATCTCATACAATATTTGTTCTTTTGACATTGACTAACTTCACGCAGCATAATATCTTCCAACTGAAACCATGTTAGGAGGTGTTTTCTAAAATCTACTTTTTTTTTTTTTTTAATCATAGCATAGTGGCATAGTGTTCCATTGAGTGTATATACCATAGTTTGTTCATCCATTCATTTGTTGATGGGCATCTGGGTTGATTCCATCTTTTAGCTACTGTCAACTGTGCTGCAATGAGAATTTGTGTACATGTGTCTGGTTGTGTGACAGCCTTGTTTCTGAAGGATAAATTTCAAGAAGTGGGATTACTGGATCAGATGGTATATCTATTTCCAGCTTTTTAAGGAAGCATTAAATTGTTTTCCAAAGAGGTTGTACCAACTTGCAATCCCACCAACAGTGTAAGAGAGTTCCAGTCTCTCCATAGCCTCTCTGGCATTTGTTGTTTTGTGTTTTTTGGATCATGGCCAACTTTGTTGTGGTGAGATAATATCTCATGGTAGTTTTGATTTGGATTTCTCTGATAGCTAGTGATTGTCAGCATATTCTCATATTTCTTTTGGATGCTGTATGTCCTCTCTAGTGCAGTGTCTGCCCATCTCCTTTGCCCATCACTTAACTAGGTTATTTACCTTTTTCTTGGTGATATTTTGCAGAACCGTGCAGATTATGGAGCTCAGATGACAGTCTGATATGTAGTTGCCAAATATATTTTCCCATTCCATAGGTGGTTTTTTAAAACTCTTGATAAAGTCTTTGGATGAGCAAAAGTGTTTGATTCTTAGTAGTTCCCATTTATCTATTTTCTTTTCTGTTAATTATGCTTTGTTTGTGAGATGTGAAGTCTGTCTAAGCTGTGTATTAGAACATCCATTGTTACTCCTATTTTTTCTTGCATGATTTTTATCATTTTAGGTTTGACATTTAGGTCTTTCTCATTTAGAGTTAGTTTTTGTATAAGGCATGAGATATGGGTCTTGTTTCATTTTTTTTGCAGATGGATATCCGACTTTGCCAGCACCATTTGTTAGAGACTGTTTTTACCCTAGTTTACAAACTTAGGGCCTTTGTCAAATATCAACTGTTCATAAGAGGATGGTGGCACCTCTGGGGTCTCTACTCTATTCCATTAAACTATATGTCTCTTTTTGTAGCAGTACTAGGCTGTTTTGACTACTGTGGCAGTGTAATAGGTTCTAAGGTAGGGTAGCGTGAGGCATCCCATTGTGTTCATCTTCTTCAATAGTGCTTTACTAAGCCAAGGTTTCTTCCATTTCTGAACAAAGTTAGTGTCATGGATTGAGTTGTGTCCCCCCCCCAAATATGTGTAGCCATGTGGCTGGGCTGTGATTCCCAATGTCTTGTGATTGTCCTCCATTTTGTGATTTTCCTGTGCTGAGTGTTAAAGGTTTAAGGTAGGACTGTAAATCCCATCATAGAATCACCTCCCTGCTCCACTGTAAAGGGAGTTTCCTTGAAGCATGGCTTGCACCACCCTTAATCTTTTCATCCTGCAAGAGATAAAAGGAAAGGGAAACAAGCAGAGAACGGGGAACCTCACACCATGAAATTAGCAGCACCAGGAGAAGAGCACATCCTTCAGACATGAGGTTTCTGCTTCAAGATGCTCCTTGGACAAAGACTGATGCAATACTGGACTTTCCTTCAGAGCTGACAAGGGGAAAGCCTTCCCCTGGAGCAGACATCCTGATTTGGACTTGTAACCTTTCCTTTGTTAAAGCCATCCACTCTGTGGTATTTCTGTTACAGCAGCACTACCTAAGACAGTTGGTAATATGTTTCTTCATGACATTAAAAAATAACACTGGAATTTGTATTGGGATTGCATTGTATAGATAGATTGCTTTAGGTAAAATAGCCATCTTTACGATGGTATGTCTTCCTATCCATGAGCAGGATACGTTTCTCCAATTTTGTAATTCTTTTTTGGTTTCTTGAAGTAAGGCCTTGTAGTTTTCTCTGTGTAGGTCTCTTATTTCTCTAGTTAGATTTACTCCTAGATATTTTATCTTCTTGGGGGCTATAGTCAGTGGTATTGATTTGGTGATTTCTTCTTTGATGATGTCTGTTAGTATAAAGGAATTATACTTATTTACTTATGTTTATCTTGTATCTCGATATTTTGCCGAACTCCTCAATTAGTTCCAGTGGTTTGCTTACAATTCCTTAGGATTTTCTGTATATACAATCATATCGTCTGTGAATAGG
Organism: Heterohyrax brucei; assembly: GCA_028571685.1. Taxonomy (NCBI): domain Eukaryota; kingdom Metazoa; phylum Chordata; class Mammalia; order Hyracoidea; family Procaviidae; genus Heterohyrax; species Heterohyrax brucei. The sequence goes on from CM053150.1 coordinate 137,889,118, forward strand.
GAAACTTTTACTTCTTCATTGCTGATATGGATGCCCTTTATTTCTTTGTCTTGTCTAATTGCTCTGGCTAGAACTTCTAGCACAATGTTGAATAGAAGTGGTGAGAGTGGGCATCCTTGTCTAGTTCCCATTCTCAGAGAGAATTCTTTCAGTCATTCACCATTCACAATGAAGAAGGCAGTTGGCTTTGTGTAGTTGCCACTAATTGCATTGAGGAATTTCCCTTCTCTTCCTATTTTTCTGAGTTTTTAGCGTGAATGGGTGTTGGACTTTGTCAAATGCCTCTTCTGCATCAATTGACAAAATCAAATGTTTCTTATCTTTTGTGTTATTTATGTGGTCAATCACATTAATTGTTTTCTGATGTTGAAACTAGCCTTGCATCTCTGGAATGAAACCAACTTGATCATGATGAGTTGCTTTTTTAATATGCTGTTGAACTCCATTGGCTAGAATTTATTGAAGATTTTTGCATCTAGGTTCATGAGTGATATTTGTCTGTGATTTTCTTTTTTCGTGGGATCTTTCCCTGGTTTGGGTATCAGGGTAATGCTGGCTTCATAGAATTAATTTGAGAGTATTCTATCCCCTTCTATAGTGTGAAATAGCTTCAAGTGGAGTTAACGCTTCTCTAAGAGTTTGGTAGAATTTTCTGGTGAAGCCATCTGGGCCAGGACTTTTTTTGGTTGATAACTTGTTTTTTTTTTTTTTTTTTTAAATGACTTTTTCAATCTCTTCCTTTGTGATAGATGTATTAAGTTGATCTACTTCTCCTTGTAATAATCTTGGTGAGTGATATGAATCTAGAAATTTGTCCATTTCCCCTAGGTTTTCGAACCTGTTAGAGTATAGCCTTTCATAGTATTCTGTTACGATATTTTTTATTTCAGCTGGATCTGTTGTAACAACTCCCATCTCATTTCTTAACTGGGTTGTTTGTATCTTCTGCTATTTTTCTTTTGTAAGTTTAGCCAATGGTTTATCAATTTTGTTGATCTTTTCAAAGAACCAGCTTTTGGTTTTGTTAATTTTTTCAATTGTTCTTCTATTCTCTAATAAATTCTGCTCTAATCTTTATTATCTGCTTTCTTCTGGTGCCTGAGGGTTCCTCTGTTGCTCTCTTTCTACTTGTTCTAGATGTAGGGTTAATTCTTTAATTGGGACTTTGCTTCTTTCCAGATGGGTCCAGTTACAGAGATAAATTGACCTTTGAGCACTGCTTTTGTGGTCCCATAGATTCTGGTAGGATGTGTTTTCATTGTCATTTAATTCCATAAATTTCTTTATTTTGTCCTTGATTTTTTCTATAACTCATGGCTTTTTGCGCAAAGTGTTGTTCAGTTTCTGTCAGTTTGAATTTCTGCCTATGCTTTTTCTGCTATTGATTTCAACTTTTATGGCTTTATGGTCTGAGAATATACTTTGCAGTAAATCAGTGGTTTGGATTTTGTAGAGAATTGCTTTATGACCTAACACATGGTCTGTTCTGGAGAATGTTCCATGTGCATTGGTGACGGTGTACTTATCCATTGATGGGTGAAAAGATCTGTACATGTCAATAAGGTCGTTTTTTGATTGTTGCAATAAGATATTCTATGTCTCTACTGAGCTTTTTTTCTGGATGATTTACCCATAAGTGAAAGGGGACTGTTGAAGTTTCCAATTATTATTGTGTAGCAATCTTTCTCATTTTTGGTGTTGTCAGTGTTTGTCCAATGTATTTAGGTGTTCTGATATTGGGTGCATAAATATTTAATATTGTTATGTCCTGCTTGAGTATTCAAACTGTCAGTAATAAATGGTGACCATCCTTGTCCACAATAGTGGATTTTACATTAACATCTATTTTATCTGTGATTAGTATTGCCACATCCACCATTCTTTGCATGTTGTTAGCTTGGCATATATTATTCCATCTTTTAATTCTCAGTTTGTTCATATCTTTGAGTCTAAGGTGTGTTTCTTGTAGGCAATGTATAGACTGGTCGTGCCTTTTCATTCAGGATGTCACTCGCTGTCTCTTTATTGGAGCTTTCAGAACATTTACATTCAGCATAATTATTGATGGGTATGTGTTTAGTGCCATCATTTTAATGTAATTATTTTTATGTTGATGTTTTCTATATTACTCTTAATATTCTGTTCTGGTTCACTTATCTTAATGGGTTAACTTTTCAGTGTTGGTTTTGTGTTTGTTGAGACTCTTGTCTTGCATTTCTTCATTTGATATGTTGCATTTTTTTATGCTTTGCAGCTACACCTATGATCCCCCTTAACATACTAAGATTAAACCCAATTTTAACTTTTGCATAACTTTTTAACTTCCTCTCCATCTGAAAGGAATATAACTACTGTAGTATATCCCTCTTTTTAGTGTGATGGTGTCATGGTTTTCATGATATGATCCCTCAATCCCTTCTTTTAGTATTGTAGCTTGATTGAGTTTTGTGACTTTCCTAACTCAATAGGATTCTGGATGTTGTGTCCTGCATTGCCACCTTAAATATACATTTAATGGTTTTGTTTTTCTAAGCAAAGAGCTACTTTCAGTATTTCATGTAGTTTTTGTTTAGTTTTTACAAAGTCTCTAAACTTCTCTTAATCTACAAATGTCTTAATTTCACCTTCATATTTGATAGACAATTTTGCAGGATATATGATTTCTGGTTGGAAATTTTTCTCCTTGAAGGCTTTGAATGTGTCATCCCACTGTTTTCTAGCCAACATAATTTCTGCAGAAAAGTCAGATGAAAGCCTAAAGGGTTTCCTCTGAATGTTAGCTTTGCTTTGAGCCTTGCTGCCTTTAAAACCATATGTTAATGTTTGTCTTTATTAAGCTTGATTATAATATGTCTTGGTGTCTTTCTTTTGCGGTGTTCAATATGTATTTTGGATACCTATGTTCTCTTTGTTCATAATCTCAGGAAAATTTTCTGTCAGTGTCTTTACAGCAATGCCATCTGTACTGTCATCTATCTCCTCTTGTTTAGCTCTCAGTAAGGACACCTCTAAATTATTTTTAGCATTTGATAGATATGATGGTTAAGACTGTGTGTCAGTTTGGCTGGACAAATGTTTTGGCAGCTGTCTAAGTAGCAGGGGTGGGGCCTGTGATGGCTCAACACCCACCCTCAGCCATCATCTCCATACCTCCTGTTACCTACTTCCTTTGTGCTCACATTGCCAGCAGCGCCCAGTTTCTTCTTTTTACATCTGGTTCTTAGAACTTGAGCTAGCAACTCTTGGGGTTCATTAACCCTCATGGACTGTGGGCGAGAGTATTGTTCCCTGACCTGCTGATCCTGGATTTGCCAGCCTCTGCAGCTCCGTGAATCAGCAGACACCTCACAGTCTCACCTGCCGTCTTGGAATTTGCTGACCTTTGCAGACCATAAGCTGGAAATTTATTCTCTGATTTGCTGACCTTGAGTTTACCAGCTTCTGTGGCTGCATGAGACTTATCCTTTGATCCAGGAGTTGGGACATTTTAGCTTCTACAATTGTGTAAGCTCTTTCCTGTATACAAATCTTTCTCTATACGTATTATATGTGTTTCTGGTTTTACTTCTCTAGAGAACTCAGCCTAAGACAATGGGAAAAGTAAAAATCAAGCTATGAAAGTTCTTTTTGGGTTAAAAAAATCATTATAATTTTTCTACCCAGCAATGATAAATTACTAATTTACAGAAAGTAAGACACCATTTACTACAGCCATCAAAACCAAGGAATTGGGCACTATCCTGATAAGAATGGAGAGGACCTTTTGATGTGGAAGTTCACAGATTAGGTAAGCTCTTCACAAGGAATCTGTTTTAGTCAGCTAGTGTTGTTCTAACTGAAATACCACAGAGTGGATGGCTTTAACAAAGGAAGGTTTATTCTTACACAGTCTGGTAGGCTACAAGTCCGTATTCAGGGTGTTCACTCCAGGGAAAGACTTTCCTCTTTGTTGGCTCTGGAGGAAAGTCCCGTATTGCATCAGTCTTTGTCCAGGGAGCATCTTAGAGCGGGACCTCAGGTCTGAAGGATACGCTCTTCTCCCGGTACTGCTTGCTTGCTTGATGGTGTGAGATTCCCAATTCTCAGCCTGCTTCCCTTTCCTTTTACCTCTTGCAGGATGAAAGGATTAAAGGTGGGGCAAGCCATACACTAGGGAAACTCCCTTTACAGTGGAGCAGGGAGGTGATATTATAAAGGGATTTGCAGTCCCACCCTAATCCTTTAACATACAGCATAGGAAAACCACAAAATGGAGGACAGTCAGAAGATACTGGGAATCATGGCCCAGCCACGTGGCTACACCTATTTTTGGAGGGACACAATTCAATCCATGACATCTCACCCTTTGGCACTCCAAAATCACACCATTGAAATATGTAACACATCGATCTTATCATCATAGCAAAATCATGTCTATCCCATATGATAGAAGTCATAAATCAGTTTCAAGCCCAAAGTACAAAACTCTTCTACGTCTATGAAACCTAGAATATGAGCTATCTGCTTCTAAAGCTATAATGGCAGAATAGGCACAAGTTAGAAATCCCATTACAAATGGGAGAAATTGCAGGGAAAGAAGGTATTAACAGGTAACAGGAAAGTCAGCAGAACACATTACATTAGCCCTCAAAGCTTTGAAAATATTCTTACATTTTCTGAGACATCCTACACAGTGGTCCTGCCCTCTAGACTAGGTATTGGCTACACTTTCTGGGTTTTGAGTGGAAACCTCCAGCCTTGGGCTACAACCCTGCATTCAAGGTACACCTGGACAGGAACTCTGCCCTAACGGCTTTAGGTGTACCCTAAATCCAAATCAGTGGCAATTCCACACTTATGACCATAGGACACCATGGCCATAATTTTTGTGTCTGAAGCAGCTCACCTTCTCATGCTCTTTGTCTCTTCATCTTCAGCTTCCTATGGCTGCATGGCCCAGGCTTCAGGCCCACATCTGCCCTACCAGGGCAGGTGTTCCAAAGCTCTATAGTTCCACTGATCCAAGTACCCGAAGTTACCGCACTGTTGCTGGAAAGTGTCCTGCCCAAAGACACTCAGCTCTCTCACTCTGTGGGTCAGCGAGGCTAGCTCCACCTATTCAAGTGCCCAGAGGCACCCCGTTCCACGAGGAAAAGTCTGTTCACATGTATTTAGCTCTCTTGCTCCATGGGTTGGCTCCAGCACTGCCTCTGGCTCTGCTGCTGCTGGTCCTCTGCTGCTCAATTCTCATCATTTGCACCTTCTTCCGTGTTAACCGTTCTCTTCAGTTCCTTCTGAATCTTCTATCCATTCACAGTTTCAAAATGGCTTCCAGATTTTAGGTGTTTGCTACAGCAGCACCCCACTCTCAGACCTCAATCAAATTGATTGATAAAATAAGAACAGTCGCATCTCCTTTGCAGCTAGTTAGATAGCTGTCATTAAGTTGAATTACAGTGACTTTACGTACAACATATGGACATGCTGTCAGGAAGGATCAGTGCCTGGAGAAGGACATCATGCTTGGTAAGGTGGAGGGCAGCGAAAAAGAGGAAGACCCTCGACGAGATAGATCTACGCAGTGACCGCAACAGTGGGCTTAAGGATAAAAACAATTGTAGACATGGTACAAGACTGAGCAGTGTTTCGTTCTGTTGTTCATAGAGTCACTACGAGTAGGAATCGACTTGATGGCAGCTAACAACAACATATACAACAGAACAAAACATTGCTCAGTCCTGTGTCATTTCCACAACTGGAAGCATTTTGACACCATTGTTGTGGCTATTGTGCCAGTCAGGCTCACTGAATTTCTCCCTTGACCTCATTAGCTCTCTAACTGGACAAACACTGTGATCTCCTTTATTGTTTCATTCTTTTTAATAATGTGTCCAAAGCAAGTGAATCAAACAATGTTTATTGTGATCCACAAGGTTTCACTAGTTGATTTTCTGAAGTAGATCATCAGACCTTTCCAGTGTGTCTTAGTCTGGAGCTCCTCTGAAATCTGTCCATAACAGGTGACCCTCCTGGTATTTGAAAGACTGTAGCATAGCTTCCATCATCATAGCAACATGTAAGCTACCGCAGTACGATAAACTGACAGATGAGTGGTGCACATCTCTTTTTTAGATATTTTGTATGAATAAGATATGGCAAAGTGTAAGGCACTCATATAGTAAAGCACTTAATAAATCACATAATAAAAAGCAGGTCAGTCATATCTAGGAAAGTATAATTCAGTACTAAAAATCTGAGAGAATAGATACTTATAACGATGATTACTTGGATTTTTCCTTGTATGATGACAGATATTACCTTTGTAGTTCAAATAAACTCCAAGTTCCATAAACGGTGATTAGCCTGTCACTGATCATACAATATGCCCTAGATCTGTGAAGATATTTCTTTTATTTTAATTTTTATTTAACATGACTGAGTGAAAATGTGCATTCATGTATAAATTTACATGCCCACCTATATGCAGCTTCCACTGCTCTCCCTGTCTGGTGACGGCACACTATTCCTCTCCGCTCCATACATGTCTCATCCTCCCAACAGCCTCCTTTCCCCTCCTTTCCGTCCACTCCCCTTCCTCCAGCCAGAGGTCAGCAAGATGATATCCTATAGATGTACAGAACCATAAAGTGCTTCCAATATATGGTCACTCTGCATTGCCAAGTCCAATCCATTCCTGTACAAAGAGTGGACATTTGTTATAATTTATGGGAAAGGGCAGCATCAGGGCTGGGGGCCATGCTCTCAGAGGAACCCCCAAACTGCTGGACCATCAATTGAGGTCTTTTAGTGGAGATCTCACGATACATCCCTTTTTATTCTTATGTTACCAGTGAGACTCCTCCCTGTGAGCTCCATCATGGCTATCACTGGTGGTGGCCGGGCACCATCTGGTTCTTCCGGTCCCAAGTCGATGTAGGCACCCACTCTTGTGGGTCTCTCTGTCTTCTCGGTTGTCTTTACCACATGTCATTTTGGTCCTTGGTGAGCATCCGTTCCTGCTGAGTTGAGACCATTTGCTGTGTCCTCGGATGGCAGCTTGGAAGCTTTTAAGACCCCAGATGCCACTCACCAATGTGGGGTGCAGAGAGCTCTCTTAGCAAAACGCTAGTTGTGCCAATTGGCCTGGAATTTGCCTAAGAACATGGTCCCCTGCCCCCCACCCCAGCTACTCTATCCTTGCAGTATTGAGTTAAGATGGAAGGAGTACTCAAGTTATGCTGAAGTCCACTTAATGTTGTTCTTGTTTCTAATGTGTGCTATCACCACTTTCTCCCAACTAGATTTCTAGTAACTATCTAAACTAAACCCTCCCCCCTTTACCCTCACTCCCTCTCCTCCCTTGCAGCTGTCAGAGTCATTTCTTCTATACACAAGTCTGTTTTTGAGATCTTATCGTAGAGGTCTCATACAGTATTTGTCCTTTTGTCGCTGACTACTTTCTCTCAACATAATGTCTTCCAGTTGAAACCAGGTTAGGAGATGTTTCCTGGAATCATCATTATTCTTTATCATTGCGTAGTGCTCCATTGAGTATATGTACTATAGTTTACCTATCCATTCTTCTATTGTTGGGCATATGGGTTGATTCCATTTTTTTGCTATCGTGGACTGTGCTGTGATAAACATTCTGGTGCATGTGTCTGTTGGTGTGAAAGGCCTTGATTCTGTAGGATAAGATATTTCTGAATCAACAGATTTTTCACTAAGTGCAGCAAAACCCAAATAACCATTAGCTTTATTCATGTCATTGGACTTCTGTGGCTCCTCAGGGATGTTATTTCAGAACTGAACAAATCACTTTTATGGACCTGCCATGGGTTGAATTGTGTCCCCCCAAAAATATGTGTAGCATGTGGCTGGGATATGATTCCCAGTATCTTGGGACTGTCCTCCATTTTGTGGTTTTGCTAAACTGTATGTTAAAGGATTAGGGTGGGGCTGTAAATTCCTGCATAGGATTACTTTCCTGCTCTGCTGTAGGGGCAGTTTCCCTAGAGTATGGCTTGCCCCACCCTTAATCCTTTCAGCCTACAAGAGATAAAAGGAAAGAGAAACAAGGAAAATTGGGAACCTCGCACCATCAAGAAATCTGCACCGGGAGAAGAGCGTGTCCTTGAGACCTGAGGTTCCTGCGCCAAGACGCTCCCTGGACAAAGACTGATGCAATACTGGACTTTCCTCCAGAGCCGACAAGGGGAAAGCCTTTCCCTGGAGTGGACACCCTAAATATGGACTTGCAACCTACTGAACTGTGTAAGAATAAACCTTCCTTTGTTAAAGCCATCCACTCTGTGGTATTTTTGTTAGAGCAGCACTAGCTGACTAAAACAGGACCCATAAAGAAAAAACTTATCTCCTTTTTACTTTAGTCCCTTTCTACTTAAATGGAAAATTTCACAAAAGGTGTAGACACTTGCTGTTGGAGCACCTTCCATCTTGAAGATGGAAAGTCAGTCATGGCAACCAGGGAGGCCACTGCCATTGGGACATTAGAGTGAAATGATTATAAATTTTTAAGTTTACAAATGTAAACTGCAACAGTCACCAGTCTAAGATCAACAAACAAGAACTCTCAACATTATTCTTTTATATCATTTAAAACAACTACAAAATGAAACTCAACCCATGAAAATAAAATGCTTAGGCATTTATCTAACACAAATGTATAAACACGCAAGGAGAAAAAGATTAACTATTAAGGGCATGAAAGAAGACTTGAATGACATATTTATGGATATGAAGTCTTCTTATTAAGAAGCTGATTGTTCAAATGTTAGTGAGACTAGCCCCAATAGAATATTTTGGGAAACAAAGAACTGATTCAACAATTTGTTTGGAGGAATAAAAATCCTCCATTCTGGAAAGAGAAAAGAGGTGTGGTAAGATGCTTGATTTACGCACAGTAAAGCCAAAATAGTGAAAACCAAAATGAACAATTTCCAAACCCATCACAGTACCAGGAAAAGGATATTCCAAAAAAAAAGCTCCGAAGTAGATTCAAATGTTCTATGTAACTTTTACATACAGAGTGGCATCATAAATTAGCAAGAAAAGTGTAGATTACCTAGTGAAGTTGGCTCACTAAACTGACAACCAAAACAAAGCTAGATCCTTACACATGCCATGTTTTAAATGTGAAGACATAAATGCAAAAAGTAGAAGTATAAAATAAAAGAAAACATCGACTATTTCAATGATCTTTGGATGTGGAAAGACTTTTTAGACAAGACTTCAAAAACATGAAGAGTAAGGCAAAAAGTTGATGGATTTGATGATATATAAATTAAGAAATATTTCTTCCGTGAAGAACATGGAGCCTATTTCATGAAGTGAACAGATTAAAGCAGACAAGGGGAAGATATTTGTAGTGCCTAAATCAGAAAAAAAGATTAACAGTTGGAATATATTTAAAAATTCGAGAAAACCTACAACAAAAAGATAAGATGCATAATAGAAAAACCAAAACAAGATATACAGTTTGCTAGTTCATAGAAGGCACAACCTAATAAGGCAAGCTGTCACTTTCACTAATACTGAGATAAATTCAGCTATTGTTGTTGTTAGGGGCTTTCGAGTCAGTTCCAACTCATAGCAACCCTATGAACAACAAAATGAAACACTGCTCAGTCTTTCACCATGTCCACAATTGTTTTTATGCTTGAGTCCATTGTTGTGATCACTGTGTCAATCCATCTTGTTGAGGGTCTTCCTCTTTTTCACTGACCCTCCACTTTACCAAGCATGATGTCCTTCTTCAGGGATTGATCCTTCCTGACAACGTGTCCAAAGTATGTAAGATGCAGTCTTGTCATCTTTGCTTCCCGGGAGCTCTCTGGTTGTACTTCTTCCAGAACAGATCTGTTTGTTCTTTTGATAGCCCCTGGTACCTTCAACATTCTTCTCCATCATTCTTCTCCACAATTCAAAGGCATCAATCCTTCTGTCTTCTTTGTTCATTGTCTAGCTTTCGCATGCCTATGATGAGATTGAAAATACCATGGCTTGGGTCAGGCCCACCTTAGTCTTCAAAGTGACATCTTTACTTTTCGATACTTTAAATGGATCTTTGCAGCACATTTTCCCAATGCAACACATCTTTTGATTTCTTGACTGCTGCCTCCATGGGTGTTGATTGTGGACCCAAGTAAAATGAAATCCTTGACAACTTCAATCTTTTCTCCATTTATGACAATGTTACTTACTGGTCCAGTTGTGAGGATTTTTGTTTTCCTGGTGTTGAGGTGCAATCCATACTGAAGGCTGTGGTCCTTGACCTTCATCAGTAAGTGTTTCAAGTTTTCTTCACTTTCAGCAAGTAAGGTGGTGTCCTCTGCATAACACAGGTTGTTAACAAGTCATCCTCCAATCCTGATGTGTCATTCTTCTTTGTATAATCCAGCTTCTAGGATTATTTGCTCAGTGTACAGATTAGAAAGGTATGGTAAAGGATACAACTCTGACACACACCTTTCCTAACTTTAAACCATGCAGTGTCCCCTTGTTCTGTTCTCATGACTGTCTCTTCTTTAAGAGCACAATTAGGTGTTCTGGAATTCCCATTCTCCACAATGTTAGCCATAATTTAGTATGATTCATACAGTCGAATGTGTTTGCAAAGTCAATGAAAGACAGGTAAACATCTTTCTGGCACTGTTTGCTTTCAGTCAAGATCCATCTGACATCAACGATGATATCCATGGTTTACATGTCCTCTTCTGAATCCAGCTTGAATTTCTGGCAGTTCCTTGTCAGTATACTGTTGCAGTCACTTCTGAGTGATCTTGAGAAAAATTTTACTTACGTGTGATATCAGTGATATTGTTCAGTAATTTCCACATTTGGTTGGATCGCCTTTCTTTGGAATCAGCATAAATATGGATCTCTTTCAGTCACTTGGCCAGGTAGCTGTCCTCCAAATTTCTTGGCATAATTAAATCAGGTTAAGAAAATGGTGTTACCAGTTTATTTTAATCAAATTAGTAAAAATTTAAAAGCTGAATATTAAAAAACTTTCACTGAAAATGCATTTGTCATCTCTCCTTTCCAATTTTCTTTTTTGTGAGATCTTTGGTACTAGGTTTATACTGGCTTCACAGAATGAATTCGAGAGTATTCCATCCCTTTCTATGATGTGAAATAGCCTCAGTAGTATCAGAGTTAACTCTTCTCTAAAAGCTTGGTAGATTTCACTGGTGAAGCCATCTGGGCCAGGACTTTTTTTGGTTGGTAGATTTTTGATGACTTTTCAATCTCTTCCTTTGTGATAGATTTATTAAGTTGATCTACTTCTTGTGATAACCTTGGTGGGTGATACGAATCTAGAAATTTGTCCATTTGCTCTATATATGAATGTACAAATACTGTAGTATATAATACAAATATTCATACAATATTGACTCACTGAAACTTACTTTTAATGTAAATCACATTAATATGACTCAAAAAAATGATTCAAAATTTTTTTTCCCATATCCTTTACAGTCCTTTCCAAAGTGTTTTTTTTTTCCCAAGCATATATATGTGATCTTGAAATAAATACATCTGTTTATTTTCTTCCATACATTTGGGTGCAATGATACAGCAATGAATTATTAAATTAAATAATTATTGAATTAAGAATTCAAAAACATACACTTTCAAAGAAGGGCAATATTAAAACATTCAAGACACTCTAGTTCAGTTGACACTGGAGTCTCTGGGAGGTACAAAGGGTTAAAATACTTAGTCACTAACCGAGAGATGGAAGGTTTGTGTCCATCGAGAAACACCTCAAAGATAGGCCTGGCAATCTACTTCCACGAAATTAGCCATCAAAAACCCTATGGAACACAGTTCTACTCTGACACACATAGGTTCACTATTAGTGGGAATTGACTCAATGGCAACTGGTTAACCCGTTAATTCTTTTGACCTCAAATGGTTTCTTAAGGACTTTTGTGAATTGTTCCTGATTAAGGAAAATTTTCCTATGGTTCACTATTTCCTTATTGAAAATTTAATCTATAAAAATTGAAACTACAAATTATCAATCATTTATCTTTGTCTAATATCTTTGCCAAGCACTTCACATGTATTGCCAAGCCAAGTGCCATCGAGTCTGCCTCTAGGGTCACCATGAGTCACATGTATTATAAGTGCTATAATTTTTTTTTTAGTATAAAATTATTATACCAAAGCAGTTGGCCTAAGACATTCTAAAAAATTATGCATCGTTTATCTGAAATTCAATTTTTTAATTTTATTTTTTATAAATTATAGTAAAAGAATAAAATTTCTAACATCTATCAATTATCTCACCTATGATAAATGCTCAGCCCCCCACTCAACCATGTAGCCAACACAGTCATTTTGTTCTGTGGATAATTCTCTTTTTAAGTCCTTATAACAGGGGTCTCATACAAAGTTTGTCCTTTTGACACACTGATTCCATTCAGCACGATCTCTTCCAAATGAGACCATGTTATGTTTTCTAAACTCTTCATTGTTTTTATCATAGTATAGTGTTCCATTGAGTATATGCACCACAGTTTGTTTATCCATTCATCTGTTGATGGGCATCAGGGTAGATTCCATCTTTTTGCTATTGTAGACTGTGCTGCAGTAAACATTCATGAGCATGTATCCATTCATGTGGTTACCCTTGTTTCTGTAGGATAAATTCCAAGCAAAGGGATAACCGAGTCAAATGGTATATCTATTTCCAGCTTTGTAAGGAAGTGCTGAATTGCTTTCCAAAAAGATTGTGCCGTTTTGCAATCCCATCAGCAGTGTAGGAGACTTCCAACTTCTCCACAGCCTCTCCAGCATTTGTTGTTCTCTGTTTTTGGATCATGGCCAACCTTGTTGGGGTGAGATGATACCTCGTTGTTGTTTTGACTTGAATTTCTTTAATAGCTAATGATCATGAGCATTTCCACATGTGTCTTTTGGCTGCCTGAATGTCCTCTGTAGAGAAGTCTCTGTCCATCACCTTCACCCATCCTTATTTGGATTATTTATCCTTTTCTTTTTTCTTTTTTTTTTATTTTTATTTAACATAACTGAGTGAAAATGTACATTCACGTATAAATTTACATGCCCACCTATATGCAGTTTCCACTGCTCTCCCTGTCCGGTGACTGCACACTATTCCTCTCTGCTCCATACATGTCTCATCCTCCCAACAACCTCCTTTCCCCTCCTCTCCCTCCACTCCCCTTCCTCCAGCCAGAGGTCAGCAAGATGATATCCTGTAGATGTTTAGAACCACAAAGTGCTTCCAATATGTGGTCACTCTGCATTGCCAAGTCCAAACCATTCCTGTCCAAGGAGTGGACATTTGTTATAATTTATGGGAAAGTGCAGCATCAGGGCCGGGGGCCATGCTCTCAGAGGAACCCCAAAACTGCTGGACCATCAATTGAGGTCTTTTAGTGGAGATCTCAGGATGTACCCCTTTTTATTCTTGTGTTGCCAGTGAGACTCTTCTCTGTGAGCTCCATTGTGGCTATCACTGGTGATGGCTGGGGACCATCCGGTTCTTCCGGTCCCAAGTCGATGTAGGCACCCACTCTTGTGGGTCTCTCTGTCTTCTCGGTTGTCTTTACCGCATGTCATTTTGGTCCTCGGTGAGCATCCGTTCCTGCTGAGTTGGGACCATTTGCTGTGTCCTTGGATGTGAGCTTGGCAGCTTTTGAGACCACAGATGCCCTCTTAACAAAACGCTAGTTGTGCCAATCAGCCTCGATTTCACCTAAAAGCGTGGTTCCCTGCCCCCTACCCCAGCTACTCTGTCCTTGCAATATTGGGTTAAGATGGAAGTCCACTTAATATTGTTCTTGTTTCTAATGTGTGCCATCACCGATTTCACCCAACCAGATTTCTAGCAACTATCTAATCTAAACCCTCTCCCCCTCGCCCTCCCTCCTACCCCTCCCTTGCAGCTGTCAAAGAGTCTTTTCTTCTATACATAAGTCTGTTTTTGAGATCTTATTGTAGAGGTGTCATACAATATTTGTCCTTTTGTTGCTGACTACTTTCTCTCAACATAATGTCCTCCAGTTGAAACCAGGTTATGAGGTATTTCCTGGAATCATCATTATTCTTTATCATTGTGTAATGCTCCATTGAATACATATACCATAGTTTACCTATCCATTCTTCTGTTGTTGGGCACCTGGGTTGATTCCATCTTTTTGCTATCATGGACTGTGCTGCAATAAATATTCTTGTGCCTGTGTCCATTGGTGTGAAAGGCCTTGGTTCTATAGGAAAGAAATTAAAGAAGACCTGCCAAGCCAAGTGCCTTCGAGTAGGTAAATGTAAATATGTTCTATGTTCACGCATTGGAAGACTTACTCTTTACATTTGGCAATCCTGGTCAAAATTCCAACAGCCTCCTTCAGAGAAATGGAAAAAATTATCTTCAACTTTTTACGGAATGGCAAGAAGCCACAGACTGCTGAAGAAGAGCAAAGTAGGAGGACACATACTTACTGATTTAGAAAACATTATATACACTGCAGAAATCAAAATAATCTGATACTGGCATAGCAACAGACACAGGTACCAAAGAAATAGAATTGAGAGTCCAGAATACACCCAGATGTCTATGGTCAAAATGATTTTTGGTGAGACCTTTAAGTTCATTCTATGGGCCAAAAGGGGTCTTTTCAGTAAATGGTGTTTGAAAACTTAAATTTTCACCTGCAAAATAATCCATTCCTCACACCATATATATAAACAAATTCAAAATGGATTAAGGAGCTAACATTAAAAGTAAAAACAAAAAATGCTTAAAATGATGTCAGGCCTAGATTTGACCACAGATTGTGTAAGATAATTAACCAAAGTGCAAACAGCAAAAGTAAAAATAGATAAATGGGACCTCAAAAAAAAAAAAATGAAAACTTCTGTTCATCAAAAGACTACCAAAAAAGTGAAAAGAAAATCTTCCAGCTGGAAGAATATCATCAGAAAACATGTGTCTAATAACCAAAATATATATACACCCTTAACAACAACAATTACACAAATAGTCCAGTCATAATATGGAACCATGAATTTTGTTAAAGTTTTAGTTCTCTTTCTCCTTTTGCCTTTAAGCCAGAGGAATGAGTTTTTCCTGATGGCAAGGAGAAGGAGAATCTCATGGCTTCAGTCACTGAGGCAAAAGGCGAATGAAAGCTTGAGATTCTTGGGTTCTGGGGATTCTAACAGTGATCTCACATTCTGCTTAGGCTCTCTGGGTTCTGTGCCCCCTCCTATTACATGGCAAAAATATCTTCCTATAGGTATGCAAGAGAATGAACAAGAATAAGTAGGAGGTATCTGATCCCTGAAAGAGGTACCTTGTTGTTGTTACCTGCCATCGATCAACTCCTGATGCATGGTGACTCCACACAGAATGAAATGAAATATTCTGGTGTGGTACCATTCCTATGACTGATTGAGAATAGGACTATTGTGTTCTAGAGGGTTTTGACTGCCTGATTTTTTGAAGTAGATTGCCAGGTCCTTCTTCCTAGTCTATTTTAGCTGGAAGCTCCATTGAAACATTCAGCATTATAGAAGCACATAAGCCTTTGCATAGACATTGGTGACGGCTGCACAAAAAGGAGCAATTGTCAGGAATCAAATCCAGGGGTCCTGCATGAACTGCCAAATGCCACTGCTGTTGAGTGGCTTCTGACTCACAGGGACCCTACAGGACAGAGTAGAATTGCTCCATAGAATATCCAAGGGGTGCCTGGAGTATTTGAACTGCTGAACTTTTGGTTAGCAGATGTAGGTAGCACTTTGTCCTGTATGGAAAGTGTTCATTCTACCATTCTACTGTAGTTAATAAAAAAAGTGACAAAATTTTAAATGAAACCAAACACGCATTATGACTCCTCCTTGACCAGAGGAGGGTAGGGAGAAGAGTAAGAGGAGGGTCTCAGGAGAAAGTGGAAGAGTTTGAAGGTGGAGACGAGTTTTTTGAGCAGGAAACAAAGCAACAAGCTGTGGCAGAGAGCCTACCTGTTGGCTAGATGCTCCCAGATTTTCCTTGGGCACACAGACTATGACTGTTCCCAGTCCTGTCCGCATCTGAGTAGGTGAGTAAGACTAAACTTTGGTGAAAATGGGAGAAAGTCGTGTGTGCCAGTTCAGGCCTGATTTTGCTAAGCTCTGTGTGGTCTTTCCCAGTCACTCCTTCCACTCACACGGCTGAAGCACACTAACTACTCTTGGATGGCAAAGACATAAGATGAAAGACATCTAGAGTCACTGCTTGGAGAAAAGCATTCAGCAAGGGCCACTGAGCCTAAAACATCTCATTTATAAGTAATTTCTATACATGCCAAACCACTAGGAATTTTGAGTTTATATACAACTCCCCAGCACTGGAGAGCTCCCCAAGACTAACACAGCAATCATAAATGAAATGAGTGCCAGACTGGGTTACACATAAGTTTAGGATTTGTGTATAGCACAAATACCTTTGTTAAACAAGTTAAAAGATGCGTACAGGTTAGTAGAAAATATTTACAACATATATAGAAGCTGAAGCTGGTAAACAAATCAATAAATCAATAGCAAAAAGTTAGACAAAGGATATGAAAAGAATATTCACAAAAAAAGAGTATAAATGAAAAACATATGAAAAGATGCTCAAACTCATTTCTAATCATAAAATGATGCAAATTAAAGCCAAAAATATCACTTATTTTCTCAATCCCTTGGGAATTAGACTTGGGAAAGACTTTTTTTAAAAGATTGTATTCAAGGGTTTGCAGTTATGTGGGAAAAGACATCCATACAAAGTCAGTTTGGTAACATGTTAAAGTTTAAAATGTGCTTGCACCTTTGGGCTCAACAATTTCACTTCTCAGAGTTTGTGGTACAGTAGAAGCCTAAATAAATCATGGCACCTCCCAAGCTGAAATACAATGCAGTGCTGTAAAAGATTCAACTACGTCTAGAAAGCAGAGCTCACCAGCTCATTCTCTAATGTGAAGTACTTTGTAGAATTAGTTATGTGAAATATTCCCCAAATGTTTTTTGTTCAATATATATGTATGTAAGGAAGCACAATGGTTGTGATGGAAGAGGAAGATTCAGTCAGCACTGACAGAGTTGGAAGTAAGCAGAGAGGGAGGGGGGAACAACAGTGAACTTGTACACCCCTGGATTGTTTAAATCTTGTATCAAGAATCCGTGTATCAATTGTAAAATCAGAAGAATAATTCCATAAACTCTGAAATATTTTTTTTTATTTAACATGACTGAGTGAAAATGTACATTCTTGTATAAATTTACATGCCCACCTATATGCAGCTTCCACTGCTCTCCCTATCCGGTGACAGCACACTATTCCTCTCTGCTCCATACATGTCTCATCCTCCCAACAGCCTCCATTCCCCTCCTCTCCACCTTCTCTCCTTCCTCCAGCCAGAAGTCAGCAGAATGATTGTTTTAGTCAGCTAGTGCTGCTCTAACAGAAATACCACAGAGTGGATGGCTTTAACAAAGGAAGGTTTATTCTTACACAGTCCGGCAGGTCGCAAGTCTATATCCAGGGTGTCTGCTCCAGGGAAAGGCTTTCCCCTTGTCGGCTCTGGAGAAAAGTCCAGTATTGCATCAGCCTTTGTCCAGGGAGCGTCTTGGCGCAGGAACCTCAGGTCTCAAGGACGCGCTCTTCTCCCGGTGCACACTTCTTGATGGTGCGAGGTTCCCAATTCTCCTTGTTTCTTTTTCCCTTTTTATCTCTTGCAGGCTGAAAGCATTAAGGGTGGGGCAAGCCATAATCCAGGGAAACTCCCCCTACAGCAAAGCAAGGACGTAATCCTATGCAGGAATTTACAGCCCCACCCCAATCCTTCAACATACAGTTTAGCAAAACCACACAATGGAGGACAGTCCCAAGATACTGGGAACCATATCCCAGCCACGTGGCTACACATATTTTTGGGGGGACACAATTCAACCCATGACAATGATATCCTATAGATGTATAGAACCATAAAGTGCATCCAATATATGGTCACTCTGCATTGCCAAGTCCAATCCATTCCTGTCCAAAGAGTGGACCTTTGTTATAATTTACGGGTAAGAGCAGCATCAGGGCCGGGGGCCATGCTCTCAGGGGAAACCCGAAATCGCTGGACCATCAATTGAGGTCTTTTAGTGGAGATCTCAGGATGTACCCCTTTTTATTCTTGTGTTGCCAGTGAGACTCTTCTCTGTGAGCTCCATCGTGGCTATCACTGGTGGTGGCTGGGCACCATCCAGTTCTTCTGGTCCAAAGTCGATGTAGGCACCCACTCTTGTGGGTTAAACACTGAAATATTAATGGGAATGAAAAATAGAAGAATTGGTATTCAAATGTTAATTAAGAAAAATGTGTAGTGACATGGAAGATACTTATGCCTTAATAGAGAAAAAATAAAAATTATAGACACCTTGTGATGATTAAAAGGAATATATAAGTTTTCCTGGGGGCAAAAAATAGAAGGAAGTACTACTGTTAAATAAAACTATTTCTTAAAACTTTTATTCAGGTCTTAGGATACACCCCCACACCCAGCCCACAGTCTGTTACTTGGAGGGGTTCAGAGGTGTGCGGTTAGATGGTTAACAGCCTTTTGAGGGAGGGGATGTAGGAGGTGTGATCTGCAGCATTTGCAAATTTTCAGGGTGCATCTACTCTCTGACTTTAAGTTACCACTTCAAAGTCAAACAGCTTGCAAAATTCCTGACAGTTTAAAAATGACTCTTGCTAACAGACAGCTGGCTCCAGGACACCAGTGAAGCTGAAATAGGGGTGGATGGGGTGTATCCTCTAGTGAAGTAGAAGCAAGAGATACTATTAGTGTAAAAGCATACATAGTACACAAAGTGGTCAACAGTAGAGTTTCTCAGACATTTCAAGTGTCTGAAGAATTGAAGTTTCCTTTCTAGGTGGGTGTGGAAGCTGAAGAATTATCCCTAAATTCTAAAAACTTCCTTAACCTGTAGGGGTGTGAGTACTGTAGATTTGCTTGGCTATGATTTAGGAGGTTAATAGGAACGGTGCAGAGAAAAAAGCCAGATTGGCTGTGGGGAAGAAAGACGAAGATGAGAGATTATTGGGCCTAGCCAGGACAGATTAGTAAATGAAAAGTAGTGGAGTATTTTCCAGCATTCTTTAGACAGAATGGAATCATAAGCCTCTAAAAGGGTGGGTCCAAAGAATGACATCTAGGCAGTTTTTCTAGACAGACGTTACTTCAGCACATTCTAGTATCCTTTTAATGGAAAAAGAAGTAGAAAAACAGCTTAGTGGTAACAAGTAATATCCTTTCCCTGTAGTGGCGGAAACCCTGGTAGCTACGTCTGCTTACCAAAAGGTCAGCAGTTTGAATCTGCCAGGTGTTTCTTGGAAGCTCTATGGGGTGATTCCACTCTGTCCTATAAGGATGCTATGAGTTGGAACTGACTCAGCCGCAGTGGACTTGGCACTGGGTGAAGGTGCAGGAAGGGACTGCGGGAAGACAGAGCACTTTTGAGTGGAACCAAGCTCCAGAACTTTTTTGGAGCCATCTAGAATCGTTGTTCTGGCAGTGGACAATGATGCAAGCACCACATTACCGAACGCAAAACAGTAAAATAGTCACGTCTTGGAATCCATATGCATCTGTAATTATACTCATCATAAGAAATCCAACAAATCAATATCTTTATGGATTATTGAACATGAAGCAAACAGACAAAGACAGATAGATACCCGTGATACACAAGCTTTGGGTTCAATATACTGCCTGGTGGGGTGTTGCAGTTTAGAGGGTTAGAAAAAAGAAAATGCCACCTTCTTGTTTCTTGGGTATGATTTCTCCTGGGTTTCCCATTTCAGAAGATGCCTCAGTGTCTTAGGTATCTAGTGCTGCTCTAACAGAAATATCACAAGTAGACAATTCTAACAAACAGAAATCTGTGCTCTCACAATTTAGGAAGCTAGATGTTCAAATTCAGGGAACCAGCATTAGAGGAACATTTTCTGTCTCTGTTGGCTCTGGAGGAAGGTCCTTGTTGTCAATCTTCCCCTGATCTAGAAGCTTCTCAGCCCAGGGACTGTGGGTACAAAGGACATATTCCATTCCTAGTGCTGTTTTCTTGATGGTATGAGATTCCCTTTTCTCTGCTTGATTCTTTCTCCTTGGAAACCCTGGTGCCATAATGTTTAAATGCTATGGCTGCTAATTGGAAAGTTGGCAATTCAAATCTCCTAGGCACTGTTTGGAAATTCTATGGGTCAGTTCTACTTTGTCCTGTAGGGTTGCTATGAGTTGAAATCAATTTGATGGCAATGAGTTTGGATTTTAAGATAAAAAGTGATGCAGTTCATACCCCAGGGAAACTCTCCTTACATTGGATCAGGGTTATTACTTGAGTAAGTGTGTTGCATTCAATCCTAATCTTCTTTGTATAACCTAATCTTGCCTGATTAACCACTCAGAGCTTAGGATTTACAACACATAGGAAAATTACTTCAAACCACAAAATTGTAGACAACCATGTTATAGTGAGAATCATGGTCTAGACAAGTTGGCATACATTTTAGGAGCATGCAACTCAATCTGTGACACTCAGTGACTCTCTGGAGCTTTTACTGGCTTATAGTAGGTAGTTGAAAGGATGTTGTGGATGCCAACTGCTGAAGGGCCTAGAGCACTCAGACAGAGACAATATGTATAGTTTAAACATTTTACTGTCATAAAATGCGTATAACAAAACCTTGTCATTTGAACCATTTTTGAGTGTGCCATTCCAAAACTTAATTACATTAATTATGTTCTGTTACCATCACCACTGCATACTTTTCTGCATGTTTTTTATCACCTCAGACAGAAACTCAGATTCCATTAAGCGATAATTCTTCTTTTCCTCTTGCCTTTCATGCTGGTAACCACTAACAGGCTTTAGCCACTATACATTTGCCTATTCTAAATCTTTCACTTAAGTGGGATTATAAAATACTAATCCTTTTGTTTCTGACTAATTTTCACCAGCATAATGTTTTCAAGACTTGCACTTGTCATGCAACATGGTGCCATTGACAGAAGCACCTTGCCATCCCTCTGCAGCAAATATGTGAAAAATTAAGTAAAACAGAGACAAACATCAATCCTGGAACCCTAAGTGCCAAATGAATGAATAAAGAACTCAATCAAGCACCAAATGGAGTAACAAACTGACAGAGAACAAAGAACCAGAAGAGCTGCACAGTGGAGGCCTCACACCAGAAAGAGAATTCTTTGGTTAGAAAACTAACAGCATCAGGCAATAACCTGAATCTAGCACATAAGACAGTATCAGCCAGGTACCAACCTAGATAATGAACTGTTAAGGATAAAACAAAACTAAAAATTTGCAACAGGGAACCAGAGACATCAATCTCTAAATGACTACACTGGAACAATAAAAGAAGGAATAAATGGTGTAGGTATAGAATTTTCAAATGGAGAAGAAGTCAAGGCATCATCAAGTAATAAAAGACTGGTTTAAAGTTAGGAAGATGGTATAAACCTCAAGGTAACCACTAAAAGTTAACAAGCCTATTTAACAAAGAGGAAAAAAAAACATGAAGTCTGAGTAAACACAAATTTCACAAAATGAAAGAAGTGAAAACACACACACGCAAAAGGAACTCAACACAGAAGAGTAAAAGACACCAAAGAAAACCTCAGCACCACAAAAAAACACTACAAAATAACAGCAATAAAGTCACAATATCAACAATTTCACTGAGTTAAAAGGCTTAAATGTACCCATAAAGAGACAGAGAGTGACAGAATTAATAAAGAGAATCCATCAATATGCTGTCTGTAAGAGACGAACCTTAGAAAAAAAATGTATTAAATATCAAAAAAATTATCAAGCAAACAGCCACCAAAAAGGAGCAGGAGTGGCAATACTAATCTCAGATAAAATAGACTTTAAAACTAAATCTACAATAAAGGACAAAGAAGGGCATTACATGATGATTAAAGGGACAATTCTCCATGAAGATATAACCATAATAAATACACGCCCAATAACAGGACTCCAAAGTATATGAAATGAATTCTAACTGCCCTGAAAAGAAAAACTGATAGTAACATAATAATAGTAGCAGATGTCAACACACTACTCTTAGGAAAGGAGAGAACATCTAGAAAGAATTCGGCAAAGATAACAGAAGCTATAAGGCCATAATCAACCAAGTTGATCTCATAGACATAAGTGGAACATCCTACCCAACAGTAGCAAAGTATATGTTCTTTTCTAGTGCTATTAGAACATTCTCTAGAACAGACCACATCTTAGGTCACAAAGCAACCCTCAACAAAATTCAAGACACTGAGATAACACAAAGTATTTTCTGTGATCACACCATCAAAATAGAAATTAGTAACAGGAAGAGCAAGGGGAAAAAGCCAAATACATAGAAACTAAATAACACTGTTTTAGTCAGCTAGTGCTCTAACAGAAATACCACAGAGTAGATAGCTTTAGCAAAGGAAGGTTTATTCTTACACAGACCAGTAGGCTACAAGTCCAAATTTGGGATGTCCACTCCAGGGGAAGGCTTTCCCCCTTGTCGGCTCTGGAGGAAAGTCAGATATTGTATCAGTCTTTGTCCAGGGAGTATCTTGGTGCAGAACCTCAGGTCTGAAGAATGTGCTCTTCTCCTGGTGCTGTTTTCTTGATGGTGTGAGATTTTCCGTTCTGTGCTTGCTTTCCTTTTATCTCTTGTATAATGAAAGGATTAAGGGTGTGACAAGCCATACTCCAGGGAAACTCCCTTTACCATGGAGCAGGGAGGTAATCCTATGAAGGGATTTACGGTCCCACCCTAATCCTTTAACATAAAGCACAGGAAAATCACAAAATGGAGGAAATCACAAAATATTGGGAATCAAAGCCCAGCTACAAGACCACACATATTTTTGGGGGGACACAATTCAATCCACGACAAACATCATGATTAAAAACCACTGGGTAATAGAAAAAAATCAAAGATGGAATAAAAAAATTCCTAGAATCAAACCAAAATGAAAACATATTGTGCCAAAACTTTCATAGCAAAGGCAGTACTCAGAGGTCAATTTATAGCAACAGATACACAAATCAAAAATAAAAGGACAAAATCAAAACATTAGGTACACAATTCAAACCAACAGAAAGAGAACAGCAAAGAAACCTGAAACTAAAAGAAGAAAAGAAATAATAAAGATCGGAGCAGAAATAAATGAAACACAGAATAGAAAAACAACAGCAAGAATCAACAAACCAGAAGTTGGTTCTTGAAAGGATCAACAAAATTGGCAATCCTTTGACCAGTCCAACAAAAGAAAAACAGGAGAGGATGCAAACAGTAACTGAAATAAGAAATGAAGTGGGAGAAATTACAGCAGATCCAGTCCTCTCACCCCTGCCCCCAAAACCTCACACCTATTAACGCTGAGTTGATTATGACTCATAGAAATGCTATGAGCACCTGGTGGATTTGAACTGCTGACCTTTTGGGTTAGCAGTCAGAGCTCTTAACCATATGCCACCAAGGTTTATAACAGACCTGAGTAAAATAAAAAGGATCATGACAGAGTACTATGACAAACTATTCTCCAACAAGTCTGAAAACCTAGAGAAAATGGATGAATATCTGGAAACACACTACGTATCCTAACTGAATCTGAAAATTTGAACAGACCATAACAAGAGAAGAGATAAAAGTAAATTAAAAACAAACATCCACCCATCCCTCGGAAAAGAAGCCCTACTTCAGAAAAACAGTCTGCAGAAGGTTCTTAGTTCCTTTAGAGGCTTAGTTCCTTTAGAGCAGATGGATGGTGAAGAGGCACCGGTTTCAGAGTCATAGATTAAGTTAAATCTTGGCTTTATGAAGTGTTAATGGCATGACCTTAGGCAAAGCACTTAACATGTGTGAGCCTCAGTTTTCTCATCAGAAAAACTGAAGTAATAGCTGTTCCTCCTTATTGAGTTTGTAAGTATGAGGTATTTAATAAATGTTAATTAATTTTCCTTGTGGAGTGGGGGACCCTGCTCCAGATGGCTTGACTGAAGAATTCAAACAAGCATTCAGAGAAGAGCTTAGATTAGTACTACTCAAACTACTTCAGAATACAGAAAATGAAGAGATGCTTCCAAGTTCACACTAGGAAGCCAGCGTAACTCTGATATCAAAACCAAAGACACCACAAAAAAAGAAAATTACAGACCAATATCCCTCATGAATATAGATGCAAAGATTTCCACAAAAGTCTAACCAAAAGAATTCAGTATCATATTAAAAAATTAATACACCACAACCAAGTAGATTACATTTGCTGACTATGCTCTGGAGCAATAGGAAGTTGACCCTGCTTTGGCTGAAAAATCATCTTCAGCAATGAGGCCCGTTTTTGAAAGAACAACCAAACGAAACTGTTGCATTTGGAGTGATGAGAAGCCAATGGAGATTCGAGAACATTCACATCATCCAAAAAAGTTACTGTTTCAGCTGAAGATAAGACAGACCCATAAAACAAAAGGAGACTATAAGGGCACACCAGCCCAGGGGAAAGGATAAGAAGCCGGGAGGAGGGAGGAAAGCTGGTAATGGGAAACTCAAAATAGAGAAGGGGAGCGTACTGACATATAGTGAGGTTGGCAACCAACGTCACAAAATGTGTATTAATTTTTTTTTAAAAAAAGACTCATTCTTGTTGTAGCATTATTAGAACTTCATTCCTTGCATGGCTCAGTGGTATTCTGTTGTATGTGTATACCACATTTTGTTTATCTGCTCATTTGCTGATTGACCCTTGGTTTGTCTTCAACTTTTGGTTATTGTGAATAATGCTACAGTGCACATTGGTGTATGTCTATCTTTAAAGTTTTTTTTATTGTTGCGGTTGACAGTTTACAATCCATGTCAATTTGTCATATAAAACCCCAAGTACCTCCCTCCCTGCAACTCTAGTGGCTCTCCTCATCATATGACACCACACTCATTTTTTTCACCCTTTACTTCCAGCATCCACTCAAACAACACTTGTCCCCTCCTCTCTACTCTCTTCTCTTCTCTAAAATGAAACTAGTATAATAGCCTCGTATGTCCATAGTTTTGAATCCCTGTTTTCAGTCTTTTGGGTGTACACCTGTAGAGGGATTGCAGGGTCATATGATAACTATGTTTAACTTTTCGAGAAACTTCCAAACTTATCCACAGCAACTACACTGTTTTACATTTTTTACCAACAATGAACAAGAGTAACAGGGATATTTTTAAAACGTATTTTCAGACCTACCTTGAAAATAGTTCTTTTCCTGATGCTTCACAGCCTCCAAAGCTATGGGTTTCAGTGTGTTGGAGAAAGGCAGAGACCAACTAGGATCAGCCATGGCTCAGCTGAGAATGTACATGTTGATGGTGCTAACAAGTATGACGGCAATGATTTTGAGTTCACACTAAAAGTCTCGGAGTTAGCCATTCTGCAGAAAGAATTTTTTTTTTTTTTGTGATTGAGTAAAAGTATACAATCCAAATTACTTTTGCATTCCTGCCTATCTGAAACTCCATCTGTTCTCCTCACCCAGTAACAGCATAATCCTCCTTTTTATTCTGTATTTCTAGTATCCTCTTAACAAGCACTTGTCCTCTTCTTTTCACTCTCTTCTCTCCAATATAGAAAAAAAACCAGTGGGACAGCTTCCTATGAAGGTATAGAAACATAAAGTATACACACCGTATGGTCACACTGTGTCCCAAAGTCTAGCCCATTCTTGTCTGAAGAGTTAACCTCAGTACTGGCTTCTGGTCAGAGGCAGCAGCAGGCCTCGGGGCCATGTTCCCAGGGGACCCTCCAGATAGTTGGGCCGTCAATTCTGGTCTTTTAGTACAGTACATGAGCTGCTCTCCTGTTTTTATTTTGTTACCTTAGGGACTCTACATTGTGTTATCCACTGTGGCTGCCTTGGTGATGGCTGGGCACCATCTGATTCTTCTGGTCTCGTGTTGATATAATCTCCCATTCATATGGGTCCTTCTGCCTTCTGGGCTCTTTTTCCTCACGTCTTTGTTCTTCTTGGTCATCATCTGTTCCAGATGAGTTGGGACCCTTTGGTGTACCTCAGATGGCAGCTTGCTAGCTTTTAAGACCCCAGACATCACTCACCAAAGTGAGGTGCAAAAGACACTCTTAGCAAAAGACTAGTTACACCAATTGGTCTTGATGTCCCTCAAAACATAGTTCTCAGAACCCTGTCCCTGTCACTCTATCCTTCGAAATATTGGGTTAAGAAAACCTTTCAGTTTATAGTGTAGTACAGTTATGTTGATCTGCTCTCTATTGTGTGCTTTGACCTAACCAAATTCCTATCTACTACCTAATGTATGCCCAACTCTCTCCCTCCCTCCCCACACTTGTAGCCACTGAAGAGTCATTTATTCTGTACATAAGTCTATTTTTAAGTCTTCACAGTAGAGTTCTCATACAGTATTTGACCTCTAGCCTCTGACTGATTTTATTCAACATAATATCTTCTAGTTGAAACCAGGTTATATGATTCTTCCTAAAAACGTCATTGTTCTTTATCATTGCATAGTGTTCCATTGAGTGTATGTACCACAGTTTGCTTATCCATTCATCTGTCAATGAGCATTTAGGTAGATTCCATCTTTTTGCTATAGTTGACAGAGCTGCAATAAACACTCGTGTGCAAGTTATCTATTCATGTGACCACCTTTATTTCTGTAGGATATATTCTGAGCAGTGGGATTGCTGGATCATATGGTATTTCTATTTCTAGATTTTTCATGAAGCAACAAATTGCTTTGTAAAGAGGTTATATTGTTTTGCTTTCTCACCAGCAGTGTAGGACAGTTCCAATCTCTCTGCGGCCCCTCCAGCATTTGTTGTTTTGTGATTTTTGGATTATCGCCAACATATTTGGAGTAAGACTGTATGTTGTAGTTTTGATTTGGATTTCTCTAATAACTAGTGATTATGAACATTTCCCCATGTGTCTTTTGGTTGCCTGGATGTTTTCTTTGATAAAGTGTCTGTCCATGTCCTTTGCCCATTGCTTAATTGTGTTATTTACCTTTTTCTTGTTTACATTTTGCAGTGCCTTGTAGATTGTAGCAGTCAGATGTCGATCTGACATATAGTTGCCAATTTTTTCCCCAATTCTGTAGATAGTCTTTTAATTCTCTTGAGAAGTCTTTGGATGAGCATAAATGTTTGATTCTTAGTAGTTCCCATTTATTTCTTTTCTCTTCTGTTGTTCATGCATTGTTTGTCAGCTTCTGTAGTCTGCCTAAGGCATGCGTTAGAACTTCCATCATCGACCTTATTTTTCTTGCACGATCTTTATCATTTTAGGGTTGTTATTAAGGTCTTTAATCCATCATGAGTTAGTTTTTGTGTAAGGTGTGAGATATGCATCCTGTTTCAGTTTTTTTGCAGATGGATGTCCAATTTTGTGAACACCATTTTTAGAAGACTGCTTTTGCCCCAGTGTATTTCCTTTAGGCCTTTGTCAAATATCAGTTATTCATAAGAGGATGGTGATATTTATGGAGTCTCAATTCTGTTCCATTGGCCTATACGTCCCTTTGTGTACCAGTGCCAGGCTATTTTGGCTACTGTGGCAGTATAATCGGTTCTCAGGTTGGATAGCGTGAGGCCTCTCACTATGTTTCTGTTCTTCAGTAGTGCTTTACTTATCCAGGGTTTCTTTGCTTTCCAAAGTTGTTGATATGTTTCTCCACCTCGTTAAAAAATGTCACTGGAATTTGTATTGGGATTGCATTGTATATGTAGATTGCTTTGGGTAAAACAGCCATTTTCACAATGTTAAGTCTTCCTATCCATGAACAAGGTAGGTTTCTCCACTCTATAAGTCTCTTCTGGTTTCCTGAAGTAAAATCATGCAATTTTCTCTGTATAGTTTTCCTATTTCTTTGGTTAGGTTTATTCCTAGATATTTTATCTTCTTGGGGGTTATAGTAAATAATATTGATTTCATGGTTTCCTCTTTGATGAACTCTTTGTTGTTATAAAGGTATCCTACTGATTTAAGTGTGTTTATCTTATATTCTGATACTTTGCTGAACACTTCTATTTGTTCCAGTAGTTTATGGATTATTTAGTGTTCTCTGTATATATGATCATGCTGTCTGCAAATAGGAATAGTGTTACTTCTTGTTTGCTAATGAGGATGCTCTTTATTTCTTTGTCTTGTCTAATTGCTCTGGCTGGAACCTCTAGAAAAATGTATAGAAGTGGTGACAGTGGTCATCCTTGTTTAATTCCTGTTCTCAGGGGGAATTCTTTCAGTCTCCCTCCATTCAGGTTGATATAGGCAGTAGGCTTTGGCTAGATGCCCCTTATTTCCTTGAGGAATTGCCTCTATTTCTATTTTTTCTGAGAGTTTTTAACATCAGCGGGTGTTGAACTTTGTCAAAAGCCTTTTCTGCATCAATTGACAAAATCAGTTGATTTTTATCCTTTAAGTTATTTATGTGGTGGATCACATCAATTGTTTTCCTGATGTTGAACTAGCCTTCATTCCTGGTGTGAATCCACCTTGGTCATGTTGAATTATGTTTTAGATATGTTGTTGAATTCTATTGGTTAGGATTTTGTTGAAGATTTTTGCATCTAGGTTCATGAGTGATGCCAAGCCAGCCAAGTGCCGTTGGGTCGGATCCAACACGAGTCATGAGTGATATTGGTCTGCAATTTTCTTTTTTTGTGGGATCTTTCCCTGGCGTTGGTATCATTGTTATGCTGGCTTCACAGAATGAATTTGGGAGTATCCCCTCTTCTTTAAAAGTTTGGTGTAATTCTCCCATGAAGCCCTTTGGGCCAGGACCTTTTTGCTTGGTAGTTTTTTTATTATGTTTTACAATCTCTTCTTTTGTGATGGGTTTATTAAGTTGTTCTAGCTCTTCTTGTGATAATTTTGGTAGGTGACATGAATCTAAAAATTTGTCCATTTCCTCTAGGTTTTCAAATCTGTTAGAGTACAATTTTCTGCAGTATTCTGTTATGATACTTTTGTTTTCAGGTAGGCATATTGTGACATCTTTTGTCTCATTTCTTATTTGGGTTATCTGTTTCCTCTCCTGTTTTTCTTTTGTAAGTTCAGCCAATGGTTTATCAATTTGGTTGATCTTTTCAAAGAACCAGCTTTTGGTTTTGTTAAGTTTTCAATTGTTCTTCTATTCTCAATTGTTTTAGTGCTGCTCTAATCTTTATTATCTGTTTTCTTTTGGTGCCCAAGGGGTTCTTTTGTTGCTCTCTGCTTGTTCAAGTTGTAAAATCTTCAGTTTAGGCCTTTTCTTCATTCTAGATGTGTGCATTTATAGAGATAAATCAACATCTGAGCACTGCTTTTGCTGTATCTCATATGTTGTGATAGGCTGTGTTTTTATTTTCATTTGATCCCATAAACTTCTTTATTTCATCTTTGATTTTTTTGTATAGCCCATGGATTTTTGAGTAAAATGTTTGGTTTCCATGAGTTGAAATTTCTACTTATTTTTTTCTGTTATCAATTTCAACTTTTATGGCTTAATGGTCTGAGAAGATGCTTTGCAGTAATTCAGTGGTTTGGACTTCATTGAGACTTGCTTTATGACCTAATATGTGGTCTATTCTGGAGAAGTTCCATGTGCATTGGAAAATAAGTGTACTTATCTGTTGATAGGCAAAAAGTTCTGTAAATGTCTATTAGGTCTAGTTGGTTAATTGTCACAATTATATCTTCTGTCGACGGCACTTGGCTTGGCCTACCTTTAATGAGCTTTTCTCTAGATGATCTGTCCATTTTTGAAAGTAGAGTATTGGTCTCCTACTATTATTGTGGAGTGATCTATCTCATTTTTCAATGTTGTTGGCATTTGGTGTATTTAGATGCTCTAGTATTGTTTGTATAAATATTTAATATTGTTATATCCTGCTTGTGTATTGAATCTTTCAGCAATAAACAGTGAACACCCTTTCCATGACTGTGGGTTTTACATTAAAATCTATTTTATCTGAGATTAATATTGCCACTGTTGCTCTTCTTTGTGTGTTGTTAGCTTGTACATATTCCTCCATGCTTCGATTTTCAGTTTGTTTATATCTTTGAGTCTAAGGTGTGTTTCTTGTAAGGAACATACAGACAGATCATATTTTTGATCCAAGTTGTTACTGAGTCTGCCTCTTTAATGTAGCGTTCAATCCATTTACATTCAGAGTAATTATTGATGCCAAGCCAAGTGCCGTCGAGCCATGAATTATTGATAGGTATGTGTTTAGTGCTGTCATTTTGGTTGCTTTATTTTTGTGTTGCTGATGTTCTCTTTGTTCCTCTTAATATTCTGTTCTGGGTTTACTATTCCTCTTTTTCAGTGCTGATATTTTATGTTTCTTGTTTTGATATGTCATATTGTTAGTTTGCTTTGTGGCTACCCTTTTAATCTTCCTTAATGTTCTAAGTTTAAAATCAATCTTTAACTTTTGTATGTTTCATCTCCATTTCAAAGTGTTATATCTACTGTAACATATCCCTCTTTATGCCAAGTAAGCCAAGTCGAGTCAGATCCATGTGATGATATCATAGTTTTTGTGTTAAGATCACTGGTTCCATACTTTTAATATTTTAACTTTGATTAAGCTTAATGACGTCCATAACTGAGGAGGACTCTGGATGTTGTGTTATACATTGCATCCTTAAGTATACATTTGATATTGTTCTTCTAAACATAGAGCTTCTCTCAGTATTTTTTGTAGTCTTGATTTGGTTTTTGCAAGGTCTGTAATCTTCTGTTTATCTGTTAATGTCTCAATTTCACCATCGTATTTGGGAGATAATTTTGCAGGATATGTAATTCTTAGTGGGAAGTTTTTTTCTTCAGGGCTTCGTATATGTCATCCCAGTGACTTCTTGCCAACATGGTTTCTGCCAAGAAGTCAGACAAAAGCCTACAGGGCTTCCCTTTGTATGTTAGTTTTGCTGTAAGCCTCGTTGCCTTTAAGAGCTTCTTTTTATGTTTCATTTCATTAAGTCTTGTTATAATATGTCTTAGTGTCTTTCTTTTGGGGTCTTGCTTTTATGGTGTTGGATAAGCATCTTGAATATCCATATTCTGTTTTACAGTTTCCAGAAAATTTTCTGTCCACAACTCTTCAAGAATTCTCTCTGTATTTTCAGCTATCATTGACTGTTCATGAACTCCAGTTACTCATAGATTATTTCTCTTGATAGAGTCTCACATACTTCTTAATGCCTCTTCATTTTTCTTGGTTCCTTTACTGGATTTCTTCACATAAGTGCTGGTGTCAGCTAATTTATCTTAAAGCTCCCAGCTTCTGTATTCCATGCCCTCCATCCTGCTCTTTTGGTTTTGCACTGAAATGTCTAATTCTGTAATTTTATTACTGATCTGCTGGATTTCAGATTGTTGATGTTCTAGTAGTTCGTATAGTTCACTTAATTGTTCATTTTGTCCTGCTGCATTTTTTTAAATCTCTAGAAGAGCTCTCTACATAATTCTTTTGTATTCTATCCCCGATAATTTCAGAAACATTTCTTCATAGTTGTTTTAGTCAGCAAGTGCTGCTCCAGCAGGAATACCACAGAGTGGGTGACTTTAACAAAGGGAGGTTTATTCTTACACAGTCCAGTAGACTACAAGTCCACATTCAGGACATCAGCTCCAGGGGAAGGCTTTACCTCTGTTGGCTCTGGAGGAAAGCCCTTAAGTTGCATTAGTCTTTGTCCAGGGAGTGTTTTGCCACAGGAACC
Organism: Heterohyrax brucei; assembly: GCA_028571685.1. Classification (NCBI taxonomy): domain Eukaryota; kingdom Metazoa; phylum Chordata; class Mammalia; order Hyracoidea; family Procaviidae; genus Heterohyrax; species Heterohyrax brucei. Next base: position 137,920,903 of record CM053150.1, read on the forward strand.
TCAAGTCTCGAGGATGTGCTCTTCTCCTGGTGCTGCTTTCTTAGTGGTATGAGGTTTCCAATTCTCTGCTTGCTTCCCTTTCCTTTTATCTCTTGTAGGATGAAAGAATTATGGGATGAAAGGATCCATGGAAACTCCCTTTAGAGTGGAGCAGGGAGATGATCCTATGAAGGGTTTTACAGTCCCACCCTAATATATAGCATAAGAAAATCGTAAAATAGAGGACAATCATAAAATATTGGAAATTGTGGCCCAGCCACATGGCTACACATATTTTTGGGGGGACACAATTCAATATATGACAATAGTTCTATGAAGGGAGTAAGGGCACTGCTAGATTTGGTTGCCAGCTGCTGCTGCATTCTCTAGGTACAGCTGACTTTTATATATCTTCTCTGGCTATAGAGACAGTGTCAAGTCCTGCAGTGCTGCTGGGCTTGATAGCTGGCCCCAGCTGGACCCTCAGGGGTGGCCGGCCCTGCATCCTGACTGCTAAACGTGGTGAGCTACTTGTGCTGATTCTGTTATCACACCAGTCAAGACTTTGGCATGGCTCAAGGAAGGGAGGAGAGAAGGATGGGATGCCCCACATTTGGCTACTGGGAACTGCTGAGCTCTCTAGATGCATTTGTCTTAAAAACTGCTTTTCTGCTGAGAGGGATGCAGCTGCCAAAAGCAGCCAGGCCCTGCTGGCTGGTAAAGATGATTCCCTACTTATGGAGTCTCTGGGGGGCTCTCAGCTGATGCTATGTTATGGTTCAGCAAAGGGTGGTGGAAATGGCACCACCACACTCAGGCACCAGTCACTGCTGTGCCCTCTAGCTGTTCTTATCATAAAAGCTGTTTTTCCACTGAGAGAGGCATTGGCCAGCAGCAAATGAAAGCAGCCAGGCCCTCAGGGGTGGCAGGCCCCATCTCCTGGCTGACAATAGTTCTATGAAAGGAGTAAGGGCTGACAGAGATGGCTCCCTGCAGGCTGTCCCCAGCCAGTAAGACGTGGCTCAAGGAAGGCCAGAGTTAGGTCACTGCAGCACTCAGCCACCAGCCCCTGCTATGATTGCTAGATAACATCATCTTAAAAACACATTTTCTGCTGGGAGAAGCACTATCCAGACAGGCACTGTTGCTCAGTGTGGGAGTTAGCACCAGATGAAACCTTGGAAGTGGCTAACTGTACTTCTCAGCTGAACCAAGATGATGTCTGGCCTGGGACACCTTTCCTGCATTGAGTCAGCAGTATCTATGGTGCAGCTCAGAAAGGAAAGAGAGGAGGGGCACTGGCACCTTCAGTCAACAGTCACAGCTGGGTCTCTGGATGTGGCTGTTCCAAGCATTGTCTTTCTGCTGCAGGATACTCTGTTACTTAAGCACTGCAGTTCAGCATAGTACCTGGCACATGCCAGGCTCACAGGCTCACAGGCTCACAGGCTCAGCAGTCCCAGTCCCAGCCTCCTTGTTGACAGAGAAGGCATCTATATGTGTAATGATCTCAAACATGAGCCAGCAGAAGCAGGACTCAGTATGCTGCTGCCTTGCCTCTGACAGAGGTAGTTTCACCCTTCCTGTTATCCACTGCAATCTGACAACCCTACTCCAGATCTTGGGTTTTCAAGAACGTCCACACTGCTCCATTCAATTATTTTTTTTAGGCCTTAGTTCTCAGAGGGAATCAAGGTGACATGTGTCTAGTCTGCCATCTTGGCCCCACCTTGGAGAAAGAATTTTTGAAGTTTGATTAACATATCATGAGTTAAGCTTGTGATCTGCTAAAGTACTACACAGAGATTCTAGCTAGAAAAAAGAAAGATGAGAAGTTTGCAAGTATTGTGGGGAAAAAGGAAGAGGGAGAACACCTCTCATTATGGTGCATTGCAGGAATAAAGAAAGCCACACAGGACTATGATGAAACATTTTTCAGAATACAAATAAGATATAAATCAAAAAAGATTTGAAGTAAACATGACAAAATCTGAATCGTGAATAAAAGTTGTTTATACATCAGTGTAATTTAAAAAATGGATCACATAAAAATAGCAACTCTATTCAAAGTCAACACATTAATAAGATACAGCCCAAGATTCCATTTCTAGTATTTATAATTTAGAGGATCTCATTGTAACAATATACTTTCAAAACAATCTTCTGCAATAAGACAACGACAAATTGATGAGCAGCTGTATAAAATGAAAACATGGCTGAAGGGTAGCTCAATTATTGCTTGCAAAACAATTCTGAACCTGAACTTTATAATGCCCAACATTGTTCAAATCACAGTTTGCATGGGAAGGAAGTGACAACAGGTTGAAAGGATGGTTTTAAGCGCAATTGCTAAGGTTAGATGCTCAGTCGTTCTCTTCAAAGAGAAAATCATACTTTGGAGGCACTAACATTTAACTAGTCACCATAGCCACAACCCACAGAGATAGTGCATACAAAGTAGGAAACATGTGTGTTGTGTGTGCATCTGCATGTGTGCACACATCTTGGGAAATCATTCTTTCATACTCCTCCATCTTCTTAAAACACTACCTAGTGGTTTTGACAAAAAGCCCCCATATTCCTTGCTGTTTAACTCTGCCTTTTGCAGGATTTATTAAGTCTGATTTGAGTGGCAATTAGAGAATGAGAAAGCATGGATATGACTGTAGTTCAATATGACTCATGAGAAGAATGGATTTTTTCTTTGTAGTTTTCACTTGAGGTTAAGTAAATGTGAATATTCAAATTTGATTTGACTTGATTTAGGGCTCATCAATTTAACTGAAATAAAAATCAAGGTTTACTTTTATGACAAGGAAAGAAGAAACTATGCTAATAATAGAGACTTAAACAGTCTCTGTTAACAGCATGACCACCATGAAGATGGGATATTAGGTGGGCACTTGGGGGATAAGATTCTTGATTCAAACCTTTGACCTTATTCTTTTTTCTCCTGAAGGAATCTCTAATGGGAAAAGAAAAATTGGAAAGGAAACACACACACACACACACACACACAAAAGAAACAGAAACCTCAGACAAAACAGAAAAGTTACAGGTTAAATAACTGAGGAGGAAAGAAGATGCTGTTTGTGTTGAGTCTGGGTCAGGTTAGGGGCACTTTAGTGGAAAGGAGAGAGTCTTTGGGGGAAACTCAGGTGTGAGAGAATTTCAAATGAGGGAGATGGTGAATTTTTAAGAAGTTATTTTTGTGCATTCTGACTGTCTCTTATCTGAATTCCCAACAGGTTGTACTAGAATTTTAGGCCTTGTCTTAATCATCTAGTGCTGCTGTAACAGAAATACAGCAAGGGGATGACTTTAACAGAGAGTAATTTATTCTATCACTGTCCAGTATGTTACAAGTCCAAATTTAGGGCATCAGCTCAAAGGGACATCTTTCTCTGTTGGCTCTGAAAGAAGATTCTTGTTGTCAATCTTCCCCAGGACTGGGAGCTTCTGAGGCACAGGGATCCCAGTTCCAAAAGACACATCTGCTCCTGGCACTCCTTCTTTCCTGATAGTATAAGGTACCTAAGTCTTTCCTTGCTTCCCTTTGCTGTATATTCTAATAGAATTCCTCAAGGCACAATACAATGTTATAGATTGAGTCCTGTGTCACTAACACAACCACAGCCCATCTTCCCTCATTAACATTGCAGAGGCAGGACTTACGATATACAGGAACTTCATACAATACTAAGTATCATGGTCTAGCCAAATTGCACACATTTTGGAGAGATACAATTCAATCCATGACAGGCCTCTTTTTAGTTATTTTGGGGATGAAATGACTTTTTAAATGTTAACATTCTGTTGACATGAGAGCATAAAATGGCTGGAATGCATTTCATTTTAATTTAGATTGTCAGTTCTTGAGTACTCTCTATACACAAGTGGAACTATTTGTAGAGAATCACAATACTTTTATTTCAATGTCTATATTGGCTAAAATCATCAATTAACAGTTATCCATGAATACTGTCTCTTTCTCTGTATCTTGGCAGGTCCCACTCCTGCTGATCTTCTTTGAAATGCCTTGCATCCCTGTATCCTCCCTTAATTTTCTCTGTGACTCTCCCAAAGCTGGCCACATTGCCTCTTCCCTGGGTTAGCCTCTATCTCCTCTCCCTGCCTGGTCACCATGGACACAGACTAAGGTACATGAAGCTCCATGAATTATCATTCTGTTACATTTATCTCTTCATCTTCCTGTAGTAACCCACTGTCTACAGAATAGCAAATACCAATGACAGTGATTATCACAGTAATAATGACAGCTAATGTGCACAGAACTTGACTTCATCCATTCGTTCATCCACCTGTCCATCCACTCTCCCATTTAATCAACCATTTACTAAGTACTTATGACGTCCTCAGTGTTGTGTTACAGAAGCAACAGGATTGGATCGTAACACTATACATATAAAATCTGCATTTTATAGTCTAAACTCTAGTGGAAGAAACAGGAAGATACAATCTAGATGTTCAATGTCTCTGATGGGGAAGTACAGGACACTTAGGGATTATGGTGGAAGAATCCTTGAACATGGGAGTCCAGGAAAACATTTTGGCAGAGGTGAGATCTAAAACGAGTTCCTAAGCATGAGAAGGATGTTATTAGATCAACAACGAGGTGGATGAAGTCTATTTCAGGTAGGAGAACATTTACAATGTCCAGGGGTGAGGGAAAATTGGCCCATGGAACTTAGGTCTCAGGTAATCCAACAGCCTTGTTGAGTTCTAGGGGAGCAGGCTGGAGGGCCCAGTTGGCGGTAAAGAAGTTAGCATCCCATGAAGTGACTGTTAGCTGATAGGAGCCGGTGGAAAAGTCCTTCCTCCTCCTCCTCTGAACTGTCTGGAGAGGCTGCTATTTCAAAGAAGACATCTGGGAGATGGAGCCATCACTTATGCAGGTTAAGAGGATAATGGGATAAGGCAAAGTAGAATCAGCAAGGGTAAGCACTTGCTTTTATTTGTTCTTGTTCATTCTGTGACTCACTTGTTACTTTGTTACTCCTGCCTCTTTAGAATTCTATTCTGGACCCAAACCTCAGGCACCTCTTTCAGGAAGCTTGGGCTAAGGCACTGCTGTTTTTCTTTGCACTGAAGGGTTTGTAAGCATGGGAAACCCCCAAGACCCTTCTCTAATTAGAACCTGAGATTCCCTACATTACAACTTAACAATGTTTCTGTCTTCTGGGAAGCAGATGAGGTCATCACATTGTGATTACCATCTAGAATTCTTTAAAAAGTACATCTAAAAGTCTTCTAAAAAGATGAGTTGCATATCTGTCTTAAACCAGAAGAACACTCACAGATTCCATGCTTATGGAATTTTTGTTAGGAATGTGACTTCTTTCTATGATGACACGTGCACTTCAATAAATAATTCTAAAGAAAATCATCACAGTACTTCCTAAATAAAGGGAGGGAAAGTTTCGCCTGGACGTTCTGAACAGCTCTAGGGAAGGTAACAAACATAGTTGTGGGCAGTCCCTCTTACTCCTTTCCACTGAGTCTAAGCACATAATTTGCTTTATCAGTTATTTGGTTGCTCTGACAAAGATAGAGGGATAGGTTGAAAGGAGAAGACCTTCATATCCCTCCCTAGTGACACAAAAACCACACGAGCTCGGTGGTCCAGGACTATTTTGTCAATAAACAGTGTTTATAATTAAACACTACTTAGCACTGCATTTAACAAAAAATAAAGGGAAAATGAAATGTTTGAACCTGTCCCTGTTTCGAAGGGAAGATGATCCCTAAAAGTTAAACATTTACAAACAGCAAGCAAAAAAAAAATCAGCAACATCTAAATAGAGGGGAAATTCCTCACTATAATAAAGGGCATTTATAAAAACCTACAGTAAATGGAAAAAGACTGAGAACTTCCTCACCAAATCAGAAAAAGACAGGAATGCCCACTCTCTCCATTGTCAGTCAACATCATTCTGGAAGTCCCATCCAAAGCAATTAGTCTTGGGAAAAAAAGGTATTCAGGTTGGGAAAGAAGAAATGACGCTGTTTTTGCACATGATGTGACCCTATACATGTTATTGTTGTTGATTGTCAAGTTGATTCCGACTCATAGCGACCCTATGCGCAACAGAATGAAACATTGTGCAGTCCTGTGCCATACCCACATAGTTGCTATGTGAGAGCCCGCTGTTACAGCCACATCTGTCAATCCATCTCCTATGTACAGAAAACACTGAAGAATTCACAGAATGATACTAGAACCTATAAATGAATTCAGCAAAGTAACAGGGTACATGGCTGATACACAAAAATTAGGTTTGTATACATTAGCAGTGAGCAACTGGAAGAGGAAATTCATGAAATATTACCATGTACAATAACAAAAATTCCAAAAATTAAAAAACAAGCAAATAAAAACCCAAACCAGTTGCTGTCATGTTGATTCTAAGTTACAGTGACCCTATAGGAAAAGGTAGAACAAAGAGCGATTGGTAGACTCAAACTTCTGGCTTTTTGGTTAACAGTCAAGCTCTTAACAACTGTACTGCCAGGTCCATGTACAATACCAATTAAAGGAATAAAGTACCTAGGAATAAATTTAACTAGGAAGATGAAAGACTTGTACACAAAAAACTATAAAACATAACTAAAAGGAAGTAAAAAGACCTAAATAAATGTAAGCAAAATCTGTGTCCCTAAACTGAAATGTTTAAAATAGTTAAGATCTCAACTCTACCAAAAGCAATGTATAAATTGAAAGCAATTCCTATCAAAATTCCAATATCATTCTTTGCATAAGCAGAAAAGCCAAACCTGAAATTTATGTGGAAGGGCAAAGAACTTCAAATAGCTAAAGTAATTTTGAAGAAGATGAATGAGATAAGAGGCCTCACATCTTCTATAAAGCTTCTATAAAGCCATGGTAATTAAGACAGCCTGATACTGTTATATTAATAGATGTATAGAGCAATGGGTATAATTGAGATTCCAGAAATAAATTCATATATTGATGGTCAACAAATGTTTGAAAAGGGCACAAAGTCCATTCAATGGTGACTAAATAAATGCTTCTGGGAAAACTGGATTTCCTCATGCAGAAGAATGAATCAGGATCCATGCCTCGCACCCTACACCTATATACCTGTTGCCATTGAATTGATTCTGACTCACAGGGACGCTAAAGGCTAGAGTAGAATTGCCCCATAGGGTTTCCAAGGAGTGACTGGAGCTCTGCCACCATATACAGAACCATTCTAAATGGATCAAAAGCTTACATGTGTAAGCTAAAACCATGAAATTCTTAGAAGAAAATTCAAGTATGCAGCTGTGAGTCCTAGTTTTTAATGATGGATTACCAAATATAACTGCAAAAACATAATCAGTACAATGAAGCAGATAAATAAGACCTCATAAAAATTAAATAATTTTCTTCATCAAGAGACTGATAAACTAAGAGAAGAGACAACCCACAGACTGGGAAAAATTGTTCAGGAACCACATATATGATAAAAGTCTAATTTGAAAGACAAACAACAGCAACAACAACAACAAAAGCTTCTGCAACGTAGCAACAAAAGGACAAGCAACCCAATCAAAAACTGGGCAAAGGAGCTCGATATTCACCAAAGAGGATGTTTACATCTCCAACAAGCCCATGAAAAGGTGCTGAACATTATTAGCCATTTGTTGTTGAGGGGCAATATAGATTTGATTATGATTCATAGCGACCTTACATGACAGAGTAGAACTATCCATTAAGTTTTCTTGACTGTAATTTTTATGGAAGCAGACTGCTAGCTATTTCTTCTCAGGAACCACTGGGTGAGTTTGAACAGCAACCTTTTGGTTAGTGGACAAGTACTTAATTGTTTTATCACCAGGTTTCCATCATTAGCCATAAAAGAGATGAAAATCAAAACCACAATGAGACCCTACCTCACCTCTGTTAGAAAAGCAATGATAGAAACAAAACAGAAGACATAGGCATTGGTGATGTTGCAGAGAAATTAGAACTCTCATGCATTGCTGATGGGAACGTAAATTGTATAGACACTATAGAAAACAGTTTGACAATTCCTTAAGAAGTTGGACATACAATTACAATACCTGTTAACACAAACAGAAAAAAAAACATTGCTGTTGGATCCATTTCAAATCATAGCAGCCCCATAGGACACAGTAGAACTGCTGCATAGGTTTTCCAAAGAGTGGCTGGTGCATTTGAACTGCTGACTTTTTGGTTAGCACCCTGAGCTCTTAACGGCAGCCCCACCAGGGCTCCTGCAATTCCAATCCTAGGTATATACTCAAAATCGAAAGCAGGAAGGCAAATAGAAACCTGTGCATTAATGTTCATTGCAGCACTTTTCACAATAACAAAATGTGAAACAACTGTACTGTATATCCACAAATGAACAAAATGTCGTCTATATACACACAATATAATACTCAGCCATGAAGAGCAATGAAGTCCTGATTACTGACACAGTGTGAATGAACCTCAAAAGCATCATGCTCAGGGAAATAAGTCAGTTTCAAAAGGATCAATATTACATGATCTCACTTATATGAAATAAGCAAATATCTAGAAACCAAAGATTATTAGTGTTTACCAAGGATGGAAGAGAGGGAGAAAGGGGAAAATTTGATTGAAAGCGTTCCTGCTTTCAATTCTGAATGTATACCTAGGATTGGAATTGCTGGAGCCCTGATGATGGAATGATCTGGAAAAGGATAGTGAGAACGATTGCACAATTAAAGGATGTAATCAACATCACTGAGTTTGACATGAAAAAATTGTTGAGATGGTGTATGTTTTGTTATGCGTACGTTCACCAAATAATAAGCAAGTAAGAGTTTTCTTTTTAGTACACTATGGTAGGTAGTTTTTTCAAGTGGTTCCCAATGGTCCTTGCCTATTAGTGTTCAGTCCCTGTGTGGCCTCTTTTCCTTGAATGTTAGCTGGACCTGGTAAATGGCTTCTAATGAATAAAACTGAAACCAAACTCATTGCCGTTGTGTCAGTTCCAACTAATAATGAGCCTATAGGACAGAGTAGAACTGTCTCACAGTTTCCAAGTCTCTAATCTTTGCAGAAGTAGGCTGCCACATTTTTCTCCTGTGGAGTAGTTAGGAAGTTCTAATTGCTAATCTTTTGGTTAGCAGTTGAACACTTAACCATTATACCACAGGGTTCTTTTCTCATAAATACAATAGCAAAAGTGAAGGGATGGCACATCTTAGATTAGGTTATGAAAGACTATCACATCCATTTTGTGGCTACTCTTTCTCAATTTCCTTCATATTTACCCTGATGGAGAGGTTTACTGTTAAGGATCCTAGTGCAAAGTGATTGAAAGAGTACTCTGGTCAGCCCCCAGAAGGAAGTAAGGGCTTAAGTCAAAGACCATCAAGGAACTGAATCCTGCCTACCACCACGTGACAGCTTGGGAGCAGATCCTTCCTAGCTGAGCCTTAAAGGAACTTGAATCTTCACAACACTTGACTGCAGCCTGTGGGAAACCCTGAAGTAGGAGATGCCACTAAGCCAAGCCCAGATTCCCGACTCACAGAAACTATGAGGTGATAAATGTGCATGTTGTAAGCTTTTGAATTTTGGAATGATTTGTTATGCAACAGTAGATAACTAAAGTATACATCAAAGAGCTCAAAGTTATTGATATACCTTTTACTGAAACATAAGCAGAAATAAAATAAATAAAAAACGAAACAAGTGGGCAAATAAAATATGAAAGAAATGAAGAATGATTGTTGTGATAGGTTTCAGAGCTAACTCGATGTCATGGACTGAATTCTGTCCCCCCCAAAATATGTGTAGCCGTGTGGCTGGGCCATGATTCTCAGTAGCTTGTGACTGTCCTTCATCTTGTGGTTTTCCTGTGCTGTATGTACTCGACAGCACTTGGCTTGGCGTGTTAAAGATTAGGGTTGGACTGTAAATCCCTTGATAGGATCACCTCTCTGCTCCACTGTAAAGGGAGTTTCCCTGGAGCATGGCTTGCCCCACCCTTAATCCTTTCATCCTGTGAGAGATAAAAGGACAGAGAAGCAGACAGAGAATTGGGAACCTGGTACCATCAAGAAAGCAGAACTGAGAGAAGAGCGCGTCCTTCAGACCTGAGGTTCCTGTTCCTGGACAAAGACTGATGCAATACCAGACTTTCCTCCTGAGCCGACAAGGGGAAAGCCTTCTCCTGGAGTGGACACCCTGAATATGGACTTGCAGCCTACCGGACTATGTAAGAATGAATCTTCCTTTGTTAAAGCCGTCCACTCTGTGGTATTTCAGTTAGAGCAGCCCTAGCTGACTAAAGTGCTCAATAACCACATAAAGTGATTTTTCCATTCACACATAGGGCCAATGGCACAAAGGAGCTCTAGTCCATAGTCAGATGGACTAATTCCACAGAGGTAAACCCTAGGTGCATAAGCTCACATGGAAAGTTTTGCCTCTTGGTTTGATCTACTATTTCCTTCCTTAGTAGTGCTTTGCTAAACCTGTTTTGTTTTTTCTAGCTGTAAATTAATCCCATCATGCCTTATATGAACTGAAGTATTTTATGGAATAAATTGAACTAAATTAAATGTTTATTCACACAGAAATCACTTTTGAGTACTGATTGGGGCCTGAATCTCTTCTCAGGTCTGGTAACGAATCAGAAACATGTGTCATTTTGGTTCTTTTCATATTTGTATAATCTTTTTTAAAAAGTAGAAAGCCAGCACAGAACTCTGAGAAAAGCTTGGTGTCTTCATTGCCCACATTTTCTTTCTCTCTTCTTTTGAATGACCTGATATCTTTTCTATAAAAAGTCCACAGTTGAAGATAAACACTTCCCAGGAATGAGCAGGGTATTTCCTGAGTATCTTTTTCCCAGCAAGGAGTGAAATAATCTATTCTCTCTACAGATTGAGAAATAACGGGCTTGACAGAGAACACAGGTTAAGTATTGGCATAATACGAGGTGTGATCCAAGCTTAGCATTATTGACATTTTAGACCAGATGATTATTTGTTGTGGGGCTCTTACTTTTCCGATTGAGAAATAACGGGCTTGGCAGAGAACACAGGTTAAGTATTGGCATAATACGAGGTGTGATCCAAGCTCAGCATTACTGACATTTTAGACCAGATGATTATTTGTTGTGGGGCTCTTACTTTTCCATTGTAAAATATTTAGCTGTATTCCTGGCCTCTACCCTCTGGATACCAGTATCATTCCCCAGTCATAACAATAAAAAATGTCTCCAGACGTTGCCAAGTATTTTTTGAGATGGGGACCCTTTCCCTGTTTGGCATAACACTTCATGAACAGTGTTCATCTAATTTATTTATAAGACAACCCAAAACAGCAATGCCAATAACATAATAATACATGCACAGGGGCTTGTTTATAGGTTTTTGGTAATTCATATTTCCTCTTTAGGGGACAAGGGTAGCATGTTTCTCTGTCACATCATGATCAATTGATGTTTCTATTTCAAACAAAACAACAATGAAGAAAAGTGTCAAACACCACCGTAGGGAGTAAGCAACATAAATCTGTCTGTTAAATTATCTTTTACACCTGCTTAAAAGTCACTTTGTCTTACTGTGGGGGCTTGTGTATTGTTGTGATGCTGGAAGCTATGCCACTGGTATTTAGATACTGGCAGCGTCACCCATGGCAGACAGCTTTTAGCTGAGCTTCCCGACTAAGAAGGCTAGGAAGAAGCATCCAGCAGTCTACTTCTGAAAAGATTTAACTGGTGAAAACCATATGAATAGCAGCAGAACATTGTCTGATACAGTGCTGAAGATGAAGATGAGCCCTCCAGAGTGGAAGGCACTCAAAAGTCAAAAGGTGACTTGGGAAGAGCTGCCTCCTCAATGTAGAGTCTACCTTAATGATGTGGGTGGAGTCAAGCTTTGGGGGCCTTCATTTGCTGATGTGACACAACTCAAAATGACAAGAAACAACTGAAAACATTCACTAATAATTAAAATACGAAATGTACAAAACAGGAATATAGGAAAGTTGGAAATTGTCAAAAATGAAGTGGACTGCATAAACATCGATATCCTAGGCAGTAGGCATTAGTGAGCTGAAGTGGACTGGTACTGGCCATTTTGAATCGGGCAGTCATAAGAGCTACTATGCCAGGAATGCCAAATGCAGGAGGAACGGCATTGCATTTGTCATCAAAAAGAACATTTCAAGATTTATCCTGAAGCCCCATGCTGTCAGTGCTAGGATAATATCCATATGCCTGCGATGAAACCAGTAATACAACTATTATTCAAATATATGCACCAAACTCTCAGCTCTAAGATGAAGACAGCTTCCACAGTCTGAAATTTATCAAACATGCCATCAGGAAGCATTGATAATTATTGGTAATAGGAATGTAAACATTGGAAACAAAGAAGGACTGGTAGTTGGAAAATGCGACCTTGATGAAATGATGTCAGAGATCACATGACAGAATTTTGCAAGACCAATGACTTGTTAACTGCAATATCCTTTTCACCTACATAAATGGTGACTATACACATGGACCTCATCAGATGGAATATGCAGGCATCAAATCAGACTACGTCTGTGGGAAGAGACTGTGGAAAAGATCCACATCATCAGTCAGAACAAGACCAGGGACTGATCGCAGAACAGACTGGTAATTGCTCATATGCAGGTTTAACTGAAACTAAAGAAAATTAGAACAAGTCCGTGGCAGCCAAAGTATAACCCTGAGTATATCGCAGCTGAGTTTAGAGATCATCTCAAGAATAGATTTGACACATTTAACACTAATGACCAAAGACTAGATGAGCTGTGGAATGACATTAAGGACATCATACATGAAGGAGGAAGTCATTAAAAAGACAAGAAAGAAAAGACCAAAATGGATGTCAGATAAGACTCTGAAACTTGCTCTTGAATGTTGAAAGGTAAAGGAAGAAATGATGAAGAACCGAACAGAAAGTTTCAAAGGGTAGCTCAAGAAGATAAAGTATTATAAAGATATACAAAGTCTATCAATTGTTCACATGCAATGCAAGCTCAACTTTGAATATATCCTGAACTTAGAGTCCATCTAGAGAGTGGATTTGACATACTGAACACTAGTAACCAAAGACTAGAAGAGTTGTGGGATGACATCAAAGATATATATATGAAGAAAGCAAAATGTTATTAAAAAGAGGGGAAAGAAAGAAAAGACCAAAATGGACCACAGAATTAACTTTGAAACTTGTTCTTAAGGGCCAAGTGGCTAAAGCAAATGCAAGAAATTAAGTAAATGAGCTGAACAGAAGATTCCAAGGGTTAGTCCCAGAAGACAAGGTAAAGTATAATATGAAACATGAAAAAACCTGGAGTCAAAGAAACAAAAGGGAAAAACACACTTGGTATTTCTGAAGCTGAAAGAACTGAGGAAAAAAGTCAAATATTGCCAAGCTGCACGACTGAAGGAGTCTGTGGACAAAAAAATTGGAATGATACAAAAAGCATCAGTAAAAGATGAAAGGAATACACAGAGTCACTGTACCAAAAAGAACTGATCAACACTTAGCCATTTCAGTAGGTAGCATCTGATCCAAAACCAATGATACTGACATAAGAAAAGTCCAAGCTGCACTGAAAACACTATTGAAAAAGAAGTCTCCAGGAATTGAGGTGTTTGAAAAATGAATGCAATGCTGTAAGTTCTACACACATATGGCAAGAACTTCGGAAGACACCTACCAGGCCAATAAACTGGGGGAGATCTATATTCCTGCCCATTCCAAAGAAAAGTGAACCAATGGAATGCAGAAATTATCCAACAACGTCATTAACACCACATGCAAGTAAAAGAGAGAAAGGGACGGAAAACTGGATGAATGGAAAAGGGGAACCCAGAGGAGAGAAGAGGAAAGTGTTGATATGTTTAGGGTTGACAACCAACATCAGAAAACAATTGTGTACTAATTATTTAAGAAACTGATTTTCCCTATAAACTTTCACCTAACACATACACATATACACACACACACACACACACAAATCTTAAAAAGTAAATATATCATTTTGATGATTAAGGTGCTCCTGATCCAAGCCATGGCATTTATAGTCATCTCATATGTACTCAAAAGCCATAAATGAATAAAGAAGACTGAAGAAGAATTGATGATGAATTACAGTGTTGGTGAAGAATATTGAACATAGCATGGACTGCTGGAAGACTGAACAAATTTGTCTGGGAGGAAGTACAGATAGAATACTTCTTAGATGTGAGGATGATGAGAATTTGTCACAACTACTCTGGATATGTTATTAGGAGGGATCAATCCCTGGAGAGGGCCTCATGCTTGGTTAAGTATGGGGTCAACGAAAAAAGGGAAAACTCATGATGAAACAGACTGACACAACGGCCGTACACAACGACTGAAACATACCTTTTCTGAGAATAGTGCAAGACTGAGCAGTGTTGCTTTCTGTTACAGGTGGAATCACTTTGACTTGGAAACGACTCAAAGACACGAAGCAACAATACATAAAGGGAAAGAAAAGTTATTTCCATAGCCAAGTTTTTGAATTATTTTTGCAAAATCATTAAGAATTCACAGTGGACAGAAATTGAGTCACCTGACTTGAGCATTGTGGCCAGGTTTTTCCAAGAATATGAGGCTATATTTAGAGGTCCCCATGTGGAGCTGAGGAGTCTAAATTTTATGGGTCCCTCCGGTGAGTTGGTTTTCAGCTAAGTAGAGAAGTTGGGCCTTGGTGGCAGATTCTATGACATTTTAGATTTAAAATGAAACCTACCACCACACAATACCAAAGTCATGAGTCTTAGACCACGAAATGCACTATGTAAAGTATGTCGTAAGTAATCCAATTCCAGAAGCGTTTGTGTATCAGTTTTATGAAGACACTGAATACTTTCCTAAAACATTTTTATCTGAAAGTCTTTTCTTAGCTTTGCTGCTTCAGAGCTGACTTATTTTTTTTTTTTCTCTTTCTTTTAGGGTAGAAGAGTGACAACAGGACCCGAAGAGTGACAGTTATTTATTAACTTAATAGGTACAAATTCAAATATTCCAAATAGAACATGATCAAGGAAAACAGATTTTTCTCTCTCATCAGAAGCTTGTAATGGCTGAAGCTGTACATTTATTCTTTCCAACGTGTTAGCATGGCAAATTTACTTGTCACGCAGTTGAAAAACAATATCCAGGCTTTTCTCATACACACAGTCAAAATGTTTATCTGCATATTCTCAGAAACTTCAGGAAGTCTTCTCAAGAGCATTCAAAATAAAAGGCCACTGAAGTCCTAAAGTAATTGCTGAGCTATGATATGACACAAAGCAAGGGTCAAAATACAAAACTAGAATTATACTGCTTATATTTATCAAAATTCCCCACATAACAGGTTTTAAAGATAATTTTTAAAAATCTACTTAAATTGATTTTCTAGTAAAAGAACTCTTGAAAGAAAATATAAATCTTTGAATCAAATTTGACTTTTAAATTGTAACTTCTGTAATGCTTCCAGGTGTGATGTAAAGAATTTTCATGTTTGGCAATAATCATTCCAATTCTCCTTAGAAACTGAAAACAGAGATTCCATGTACTCTCCAAGCCTAGAACAATTTCCTTTCATTTCTTTCTTCAGATACCTCTGGTTTCTGTTGGGCCTGAGTTTGCTTCTTTTTCTCTTGTCTAATTTTTCCCAACCAATAAACATTTTTTGAGCATCTTCTATATACCAGGCCCTCATGGTACTACGGATGAGGGAGGGACAAGCAAACAAGGCAAACAGTTCTGACCTTGCATAGCTTAGAATCAAACGAACAAAAGAGGAAATTGTTCAAACAATTTCAGACCATTTCAATGGTAAGTATTATGCTAACGAAGTACAGTCAACAATGAAAAGGCACAAAGGGATGTCTATCTTGGTAAATATAGGCTTGCAAAGAGAAATAATATGTAAACTGGTGTCTGGAAAAAGAGACAGAAGCCCTAGCCTGTTGAGCTGAGCTTCCACAACATTCATTATTCAGTTTGGTAGTGTCAAGCACACACACAGCAAAGGCAATGCTAAGGTCTCATGGATTCAACTGGTAAAAACACAGTGGACAACTCTTACATTCATACAGCTTATCACACAGAAAGTGAAAGAAAGAGTAGCTGAAGGTACTAGCTCACCACAATCCTTGGAAGACATTGAAACAAAATGCAACAGTTTACTGTAATGCAAGTGTAGGATACTCCACTGATGAGTAGCCCAGTTTAGACTGAAGGCATGTGGTTTTATATTCCTGAAGCTCTGTCCTGAGGATAGTTGAGTGTGAACAACCAGGCATGTTTCCATCAAATCAACTCTGACACACAACTGCCCCATGTGTTACAGAGTAAAACTGTTCGACAGGGTTTTCTAGGCTGCAATCTTTACAAAAGCACTTTTCCAGGCTTTTCTTCCAGAGAGCTGCTGGAAGGGTTTAGAACCGTCAACCTTTAAGTTGGCAACTGGCTGCAAACTGCTTGCGCTACCTAGTCCCTGTACTTCAATGAGCCTGGAGGCAGGGAGAAAGTGGCTGCATTACAGCATCCCATGGGTGATTGGGAGAGAAGTGGGAGATGGTTTCGTACAGGTTCTTACAGGCCTCCCATTCTCTCACATTCTAGAAGGATCACAAAGGTATTCTGAAGTTCAGATTAGCTCCTGTTCAAGCCTTTGCCTGACTGACCTATACGTACGATCTCCAGAGTTCAGGGGTAGGGTTGATACCCCACAGACACCATTCACATACTCTGAGGGGAACCCCTATCCATGCCAACTTCAGGAGCAGATCTTGATTGACCGAAACTGGTTGGAGTAATCACATGTCCTTGCTAAAGTTGTGGGTGATCAACGGCAGGTGATTAAGAGGTTTTGATCAGAGGGAAATACTGTCCTTTGTTTAATATTTGAGAAGAAAGACTGGAAACAAAGAGACACGTAGCCCTGGCTTGCAGGTACCCTGGGTTTGGTGGTAACCTTATCTCCATGAAGGGAGCCAGGCTTATGGTAAGTTGTATTCTGTAGAAGAAAAATGAGAGGTGGCATTGTAAGCTACTGGGTCAGCCCTCGTCCTTGTCCTAAGTCTACCCTAAATTTGAAATCTTCAGTTACATGAACTAATAAACATCCTGCTTTATTCATTCTACATTTTTTTCTGTAAATGTAATTAAAAGCATCCTAATTAACTCATTAGAAGATAGGTGAAATAGAAAGAATATTTGAAAATGGAGAGCAAATGGAAAAAGTCCCACAGTGGCAAGAGAATGTGAAGTATTCAGCACGGCTAGAGAACTGAGAAAAGAAGTAATATAAGATAAAGTTGGACACATTTTGAAGGACCTTGTCTGGCATTTATTCTCAGGACAGTGAGAAATTATTGAAAAGTTTTATTCAGAGTAGTGATATAATGATATTGCCTGATAGGAGAGTCACTTTGCTGCAAGGTGGATTAGAGGCGGGGTAAAAGCAGAAGAAAGAGGCTCATAAGAAGGTTGCTAAAAAAACCAAATTTCTCAATCTGGTGACAGAACACTTTTGTACTAAAAATTATAGAGGTTCTGAAATAACTGGTTTTTGTGAGTTGTAGTTACCGAGCTAGAAATTAAAACAAATGAAAAATATGTTTTTATTTACTAACACACTTAAAAATAACAAAAATGAATCTAATACACGTTAATGTAGCATCTTTATGGCACATAATTATATTTTCAAAACCAAAATGTTTTAGAGAAAGAAAGGTATTGTTTTAAATTTTCACAAATCTCTTTAATGTCTGTTCTAAAAGAAGATACATGGATTCTCATCTGCTTAGACATTCAGTTTGTCATTTTGTTTTGGTTGAAGTACATGAAAAAGATCTAGACTTCTACAGATACATAGCTTGACATTTTAACAGTCTTTTCAGATAACTGTGAGTAGGCTTGGCTCGCTTTGATAGTACACTAGAATTTGACAAGTGTTATTTTCCTGAAGACTCATTGTAAAGTGGAATCCAATATCCGTGTCCATAAACTTGTCATATACTGTTATGTAAAAAATCTGTTGGGTGTCTCACAATTTGAATGGTTTTTAGCCAGGCATAATTTGACTTTGCTGACCCATTGAAAGGTTCTTGGAGATGCCAAGGGGTTCCTGGGTCACTCCTTCAGAATTATTGCAGTATTCAAAGCAGCTATGACAGGAATTGAATGAAGAAAGCAGCAGAGGAGATATAAGGAAAAGCATAGATACTGAGAGATTGATACATACGTCATCATTAGGGATTGGTGGCTTATTTGATTTAGGAGACGAGGAAGAGGCTGTGGATACTGTACTAAGTCCTGACCTAGATGGATGTCTTAGTTACTTCAGTGCTGCCATTAACAGAAACATCACAAGTGAGCGGCTTTAAAGAGCAAAAATTTATTTTCTCACAGTTCTGGAGGCTAAAAGTGCAAATTGAGGTCTTAGTCCCTGTATATTTATGCTATGTTGGTAACCACTGCCCCTTCTACCGGGTATTCCTTGGTTCCTTGGTTTGCAGATTTTTCTCATTTTGCCATCACCATTTGTTGAAGAGATTGTTTTTATCCCAGTTTAATGTCTTAGGGTCTTTGTCGTATATCAACTGTTCATAGGCAGATGGTGTCATCTCTGGGTTCTCGATTCTGTTCCATTGGTCTATCTGTCTCTTTTTGTACCAGTACCAGGCTGTTTTGACTACTGTGGCAGTGTAATAGGTTCTATAGTCAGGTAATGAGAGGCCTCCCAGTGTGTTCTTCTTTAGTAGTGCTTTACTTATCTGGGGCTTTTCCGTTTCCATACAAAGTTGGTGATTTGTTTCTCCATCTCATTAAACAATGTCACCAGAACTTGTATTGAGATCGCATTATATAAGTAGATTGCTTTGGGAGAAATAGACGTGTTCACAAAGTTAAGTCTTCCTATCCATGACCAGGGTAGGTTTCTCCATTTATGTAACTCTCTCTTAGTTTCTTGTAGTAAGGGCTTGCAGTTCTCTTTGTAAAGGTCAGTAATTTCTCTGGTTAGATTTATTCCTAGGTACTTTATATTCTTAGGGGCTATAGTAAATGGTGTTGACTTGGTGATTTCTTCCTTAATAATCTCATTGTTGGAATAAAGGGATCCTACTGATTTACTTATGTTTATCTTGTATCCTGAGACTTTGCCGAACTCTTCTATCAGTTGGAGTAGTTTCCTAATGGATTCTTTGGGATTCTCTGTACATACAATCATATCATCTGCAGATAGGGTGATTTTGACTTCTTCTTTGCCGATGCAGATGCCCTTTATTTCTTGGTCTTGTCTAATTGCTCTGGCTAGAACTTCTAGTACAATGTTGAATAGGAGAGGTGAGAGTGGGCTTCCTTGTCCTGTTCTTGTTCGCAAGGGAAACCGTTTCAGTCTCTCTCCATTCAAGATGACATAGGCAGTTAGCTTTGTATAAATGGCCCTTATTGCATTGAGGAATTTGCCATCTGTTTCTATTTTGCTGAGCGTTTTTCGTATGAAAGGGTGTTGGACTTCATCAAATGCCTTTTCTGCATCAATAGAAAAGATCTGGTGATTCTTGTCTTTTGTGATATTTCTGTGGTTGATCACATTAATTGTTTTTCTGATGCTGAACCAGCTTTGTATCCCTGGTATGAATCCAACTTGGTTATGATGGATTATTTTATTGACATGTTGTTGTATTCTATTGGCAAGAATTTTGTTGAAGATTTTTGCATCTAGATTCATGAGTGATATCGGTCTGTAGTTCTCCTTTTTGGTTGGGTCTTTCCCTTGCTTTGGTATCAGGGTTATGCTAGCTTCATAGAATGAAATTGGGAGTATTCCATCCTTTTCTGTACTGTAAAATAGTCTCAGTATCATCAGAGATAACTCTTCTCTAAAAGCTTGGTAGAATTCTATGGTGAAGCTATCTGGATCCAGGCTTTTTTGGTTGGCAGTTTTTTGATGACTTTTTCAATCTCTGCCTTATGATGGGTTTATTTGTTTTGCTTCACCTTCTGATCATTTTGGTAGATGATATGAATCTAGGAATTTGTCCATTTCCTCTAGGTTTACAAATTGTTGTAAACCTAGTATTATGATATTTTTGAGTTCTGTTGGATCTGTTGTAAGAACTCCCTCTCATTTCTTATTTGGATTATTTGTTTCCTTTCCTGTTTTTCTTTAGTAAAGCTAGCCAATGGTTTGTCAATTTTGTTGATCTTTTAAAAAAAAAAACAGCTTTTGGTCTTTTAAGTTTTTTCCATTGTTCTATTCTCTAATTCATTTAGTTCTGTTCTAATCTTTATGATCTGTTTTCTTCTGGTGTCTGAGGGGTTCTTCTATTGTTCTCTCTCTACTTGTTCAAGCTGTAGGGTTAGTTCTTTGACTTGATTTCTTTCTTCCTTCCAGATGTGTGCATTTATGGAGATAAACTGACCTTTGAGCACTCCTTTGGCTGTATCCCATAGGTTCTAGTAGGAAGTGTTTTCTTTCTCATTGGAATCCACAAATCTCTTTATTTCATCCTTGATTTCTCCTATAACCCATGGCTTTTTGAGCAAGATGTTGTTGAGTTTCCATGAGCTCCACTTTCTATCTGTATTTTTTCTGCTATTGACTTCGACTTTTATGGCTTTGTGGTCTGAGAAGACGCCTTGCATTAATTCAGTGGTATGGATTTTGTTGAGAATTGTTTTATGTCCTACCATATGGTCTATTCTGGAGAATGTTCCATGTGCAGCTAAGAAGAAGGTGTAGTTGTCTGCTGATGGATAGAAAGTTCTGTATATGTTGATGAGGTCTAGTTCATTAATTGTGGCAATGAGGTCTTCTGTGTCTTTATATAGCTTTTTTCTACACAATCTGTCCAGTATTGACAGTGCAGTGTTGAAGTCTCCTACTATTATTGTGGAGTGATCTATCTCCTTTTTGAGTATAGTCAGTGTTTCTTTGATGTATTTACGTGCTCTAGTATTAGATGCATAAATATTTAGTATTGTTAAGTCCTGCTTGTGTATTGAAGCTTTCAGCAGTGAATAGTATCCATCTTATGTATGATGGTAGATTTTACATTGAAATCAATTTTATCTGAGATTAGAATTCTCACCTCTGCTCTTCTTTGTTCATTGTTAGGTTGATATATATTTTTCCATCCTTTAATTTTGAGTTTGTTCATATCTTTAAGTTTAAGGTGAGTTTCTTGTAGGCAACATATGGATGGGTCATGTCTTTTGATCCAAGATGTCACTTGATATCTCTTTACTAGTCCATTCAGTCCATTCACATACAATGTAATTATTGATATGTATGTATGTGTTCAGTGCTGCCATTGTGATGTGTTTATTTTTGTGTTGATGTTTTCTCTATTGTTCTTATTAATCTGTTCTGGAACATTCTTCTTTGTGAGTTGATTTTTTACCTTTTTCAGGGTTGGTTTTGTGGTTATTGAGCCTCTTGTATTACATTTCTTGATATGGTATGCTGTATCTTTATCATGCTTTACGGCTGGCCCTATGATCCTGCTTAATAAACTATGTGTGAACACCAGTAATCACTACCAGTCTTGTCAACTTCCTCTCCATCTGGAAGGGCTATAATGACTGTAGAAAATCCCTCTTTTTAATAGGATGAGATCATAGTTTTCATGATATGATCACTGGATTATTTCTTTCACTATTATAACTTTGATTGAGTTTGGAGCCTTCCCTGAGTAGGATTCTGAATGACGTGTCCTTCTACAATATAAGGTTAGTGTTTTTTTCCTTCCAAGCCAAGAGATTCTTTCAGTATTTCTTGTAGCTTTGGTTTGGTTTTTACAAAGTCTCTGAGTTTCTGTTTATCCGTTAATGTCTTAATTTCTTTTCATATTTGAAAGATAGTTTTGCAGGATATATGATTCTTTGTTGGAAGCTCTTCTCCTTCAAGGCTTTGAATATGTCACTCCACTGTCTCCATACCAGCCTTGTTTCTGTTCAGAAATCCAGTGAAAGCCTACAGGGTTTCCCTCTGAATGTTAACTTTGCTTTGAGTCTTGCTGCCTTTAAATGTTTCTGCTTACGTTTCATTTTGTTAAGCTTGAATATAACAAGTCTTGGAGTCTTTCTTTTGAGATTTATATTAAGTAATGTTCAATATTCATCTTGGATGTCTACATTCTCTTCCTTCAGTATTTCTGGGAAGCTCTCTGTCAACAGCTCGACAACAATACTCCCTGAATTCTCAGGTGTCTCACCCTATTCAGGGACTCCAATTAATTGTAGGTTGTTCCTCTTAATAGGATCCTACATGCTTCTTCATTTTTCTTGTTTCTTTTTTTTCTGATTTCTCCTCATAGATGCTGGAGTCAGTAGCTCTGTCTTCCAAGTCAGAAAGTCTCTTTTCCATTTGTTCCATTATGTTTTCTTGGCTTTGGATTGTCTCTATGTCTTTGATTTTGTTCTTGATCTGTTGGATTTCAGAGCACTGGTGTTCCGTTGGATGGAAGAGCTTGCTTAATTTTTCATTTTTCTCTGCTGCATTTTGTATAAAGTTTAGGAGAGCTCTATACATAATCCTTTTGTATTCACCTTCCAATAATTTCAGAAAAGTTTCTTCATCTGGAAAGCCCTTTGGTTGTTTCATTTGGGTGCCTTCTGAAGCCATGGATGATATTCTGGTTACCGCTTTCTCCGAAGTCTGTTCATTTTGGACTTCATGTGAGTCAATAAAACCTGGAGAGATGCTGTGAGGGTGGATCTTAGTTGTTTCTCTAAGTTGTCTTAAAATGAAAAGTGGAAGGTATCTGACCACTTCCCAGGTCAGTCAGGTTTTCAGGTGTACAGGGCCTTCTTCCCAACTGGCAAAGCAAGCATCTTTATATGCAACCCCAGATGTTAAGAAGTAGTTCAAAATGCAGCAAGGCTACTGCCCTGTTGGCTTCTGCTGACAGGCCCCAGCCATAGGCAACACTTTGTAAAACACTGCTAGCAAAGTGCTCTTCTACAGGCAAGCACTGTCTCCAAGCCTAGGAATTAGGTCTCACTGAGGCTTCTGTACTCAAAACGGCATCCTGCGCAAGCTTTCTGCCTGGCACCACTGTACAAACTACACCACAGCAGACGTGGAACGAGAGGCCAGAGGTGCTGAGATGCACAGAGTCCACAGTCTCTGTTGCTGGGCCCCATCTGTAGGTTATACTGTGTAAGCTACTGCTTTTCTGTCAGAGAACTACTCTCCTTTGGGCAGGTGCTGCTTCCCAGGGTAAGAGTTAGTTCCAACCTAGGCCTCCATTTCCAAGGTGGCATCCTGCACAAGCTTGCCACCCAGCGTCTCTGTACAAACTGCACCATTGAAGAGGCGGAAAGAGAGGCCAAAGATAGCGAGACACATAGGGTCCCAAGCTGAGCTCCTAAAATATGGCAATTTCACCTGCCTATCGCACCAGAAGTGTGTCTGAGCCTAGTCACTAGTCAAGACCCAGCTCCACTGGCTGGCCAAGACAGAGAAAAAGAAAATGTCAAAATGGTGAGCTACCTTCTGCCCATGAAAGCAAGGACTGTCTAGGAGCAGGAGTCAGCTAAAGAGAGTAGGTATTTCGTTCAGCATTACGAAGTCCAAATTAACAGCCCTATGCCATGTCTTAGGGCTCACTAGGTGACCAGAAGTCTCCATTTAATTATCATTTCAGGTCTTGGTTTTCAGAGGGATTTAGGGAGTTGTGTGCTTATTCCACCATCTTTACTCTGCTCCCCCTTTATTTCTTGGTCTTGTCTAATTGCTCTGGCTAGAACTTCTAGTACAATGTTGAACAGGAGATGTGAGAGTGGGCATCCTTGTCTAGTTCCCATTCCCAAGGTGAATTGTTTCAGTCTCTCTCCATTCAGGTTGATGTAGGTGGTTGGCTTTGTATAAATGGCCCTTATTGCATTGAGGAATTTGCCGTCTATTCCTATTTTGCTGAGCGTTTTTAGCATGAACGGGTGTTGGACTTCATTAAATGCCCTTTCTGCATCAATAGACAAGATCTGGTGATTCTTGTCTTTTGTGATGTTTCTGTGGTTGATCACATTCATTGTTTTTCTGATGTTGAACCAGCCTTGGATCCTTGGTATGAATCCAACTTGGTCATGATAAATTCTTTTTTTGATATGCTGTTGTATTCTGTTGGCAAGTATTTTGTTCAAGATTTTGCACCAGGATTCACGAGTGATAGTGGTCTGTAGGTGTCCTTTTTTGTTGGGTCTTTCCCTGTCTTTGGTATCAGGGTCATGCTAGCTTCATAAATGAATTTGGGAGTATTCCATCTCTTTGTATACTGTGAAATAGTCTCAGTAGTATTGAAGACAGCTCTTCTCTAAAAGCTTGGTAGAATTCTGCAGTGAAGCCATCTGGGTGAGGGCTTTCTTCAGTCAGTAGCTTTTTGATGTCTTTTTCCATCTCTTTCTTCGTGATGGGTTTATTAGGTTGTTCTGCGTCATCTTGTGATAATTTTGGTAGGTGATATGAATCCAGAATTTGTCCATTTCCTCTAGGTTTTCAAACTTATTGGAGTACAGTCTTTCATTGTATTCTGTTATGATATTTTTTATTTCTGTTGGATCTGTTGTGACAACTCCCCTCTTATTTCTTATTTGGGTTGTTTGTTTCCTTACCTGTTTTTCTTTAGTAAGTTTAGCCAAGAGTTTGTCAAGTTTGTTGATCTTTTGAAAAAAACAGCTTTTGGTCTTCAATTTTGTCAATTGTTCTTCTAATTGTTCTTCTCTAATTTGTTTAGTTTTGCTCTAATCTTATGATCTGTTTTCTTCTGGTGCCTGAGGTGTTCCTCTATTGCTCTCTTTCTACTAGTTCAAGCTGTAGGGTTGGTTTCTTCCTTCTGGATGTGTGCATTCACAGAGACAAACTGACCTCTGAGCACTGCTTTGTCTGTATCCCATAATTTCTGGTAGGAAGTTGTTTTAGTCAGCTAGGGCTTCTCTAACAGAATTAGCACAGAGTGGATGGCTTTAACAAAGGAAGGTTTACACAGTCCAGTAGGCTACAAGTTGACATTCAGGATGTCTGCTGCAGCGGAAGGTTTTCCCTCTTGTTGGCTCTGGAGGAAAGACTGGTATTGCATCAGTCTTTGTCCAGGGAGCATCTTGGCACAGGAACCTCAGGTCAGAATGATGTGCTCTTCTCCTGCTGCTGCTTGCTTGATAGTAGGAGGTTCTCAAATCTCTACTTGCTTCTCTTTCCATTTATCTCTTGCAGGATAAAAGGATTAAGGGTGGGGAAAGCTATACGCAGGGAAACTCCCTTTACAGTGGAGCAGGGAGGTGATCTTATAAATGGGTTTACAGCCCCACCCTAATCCTTTAACATACAGCATAGGAAAACCACACAATGAAGGACAGTCACAAGATACTGGGAGTCATGGCCCAGCCACATGGCTACACATATTTTGGGGGGGATGCAAGTCAATCCATGACAGAAGTGTTTTCATTCTCATTGGAATCCATAAATTTCTTTGTCTTGTCCTTGATTTCTTCTATAACCCATGTTTTTTTGACCAAGATGTTTAGTTTCCACGAGTTCCACTTTCTATCTATGTTTTTTCTGCTATTGATTTTGACTTTTATGGCTTTATGGTCTGAGAAGATGCCTTGGAATAATTCAATGGTATGGATTTTGTTGAGATTTGCTTTGTGCTCTAACACGTGGTGTAATCTGGTAAATGTTCCACGTGCACTGGAGAAGAAGGTGTAGTTGTCTGCTGATGGATACAAACTTCTGTATATGTCAATGAGGTTTAGTTGTTTAATTGTGGCAAGATCTTTTGTGTCTTTATTAAGCTTTTTCCAGACAATCTGTCCAATATCAGGAGGGGCTTGTTGAAGTCTCCTACTTTTATTGTGGAGTAATCTATCTTGTTTTTGAATTTCAGTGTTCTTTCTATGTACTTAGAAGCTCTAGTATTGTGTGCATATTTAATGTTAAGTCCTGCTTGTGTATTGAAATTTACCACAATAAATAGTGTCCCTCCCTGTCCACTATGATAGATTTTACATTAAAACCTGTTTTATCTGAGGTTAATATTGCCACACCTGCTCTTCTTTGTATATTGTTAGCTTGATACATATTCTTCCATCCTTTAATTTTCAGTTTGTTCATATCTTTAAGTGTAAGATGAGTTTCTTGTAAGCAACATACAGATGGGTCATGTCTTTGGATCCAAGATGTCGCTTACTGTCTTTTTACTAGAGATATTCAGTCCATTTACATTCAATGTAATTATTGATAGGCATGTGTTTAATGTCATTTTGATGTATTTATTTTTGTGTTGGTGTTTTCTCTGTTGCTCTTAATATTATGTTCTGGGACATTCTTGTTTATGGGTCGACTTTTCACCCTTTTCAGTGTTGGTTTTGTGTTTGTTGAGACTCCAGTATTTACATTTCTCGTTTTGATATGTTGCATCTTTATTGTGCTTTGTGGCTACCCCTATTATCCTCCTTAATAATCTGTGTTTAAACACAATTTTAACTTCTACATATATTCTTAACTTCCTCTCCATTTGGAAGGACTATAACTACCGTAGTATATCCCTCTTTTTAATGTGATGGTCTCATAGTTTTCGTAATATGATCATTGGATCACTTCTTTTAATATTATGGCTTTGATTGAGTTTTGTGCCTTGATGATGTGTCCTGTATTGCCTCCTAAAATATAGACTTAATGGTTTTGTTCTTCTAATCAAAAAGCTTCTTTCAGTATTTCTTGTAGCTTAGGTTTGGTTTTTATAAAGTCTCTGAGTTTCTGTTTATCTTGGAATGTCTTAATTTCATTTTCATATTTAAAAGACAATTTTATAGGATATATAATTCTTGGTTGAAAGTTTTTCTCCTTGAAGACTTAAACACGTCATCCCACTTCCTCCATGCCAGCATTGTTTCTTCTGAGAAGTCAGAGGAAAGCCTACAGAGCTTCACTTTAAATGTTAGCTTTGCTCTGAGTCTCACTGTCTTTAAGAGTTTCCGCTTGTATTTCATTTTGTTAAGCTTGGTTATAAAATGTCTTGGTGTCTTTATTTTGGGGTCTACATTGTGTAACTTTTGATATGCATCTTGGATATCTATGTTCTGTTTCATAATTTCAGGGAAGTTTTCCCTCAGTGACTCAATAACAATACTCTCTGTGTTTTCAGGTGTCCCTCCCTGTTCAGAAACTCCAATTAATTGTAGATTGATCCTCTTGATAGAGTCCCACATGTTTCTTAATGCTACATCATTTTTCTTGTTTCATTTCTCTGACTTCTCCTCATAAATACCAGTGTCAATAGCTCTGTCTTCCAAGTCAGAAAGTCTATTTTCCATTTGTTCAATCCTGTTTTCTTGGCTTTGAGTTGAATTTTCTAATTCTTTAATTTTGTTATTGATCTGTTGGATTTCAGAATGCGGGTGTTCCATCAGTTCAAACAGCTTGCTTCATTTTTCATTTTGCTCTGCTGCATTTTGTATAATGTCTAGGAGGGCTGTCTATATAATCCTTTTGTATTTGACCTCTAATAGTTTCAGAAAGACTTCTTTATCTGAGAAGGTTTTTGGTTCTTTCTTTTGGGAGCTTTCTGGATCCATGAGTGGATTTTTCTTTAAGGGTCTGGCCAGGGTTTGTTGCATTTTGGGTATCTAGAGGTTGTTCAGTTTCTCTGGTGTTGCCTTAATAGGAAGTGAGGCTCAGTCTGAGTAGGAAATTGATCACCAGTTACCTCTATCTACTCCAGTGACTGGACCAAGGGAATGTCTGGGGAAGCAGGCTCCACCTCCTGGTTGGCAAAGACATGGCCCTACTCACAGTTACTGGGGCACTGTCAGCTAATCCTATGATGTGGGTCAGTAAAGGCTGGAAGAGATCCCGCCAGGTAGTTTATTTAAAGGTAAAAGCTATCTGATGGCTTCCAAAATCAGGTTGTCAGGTCTGCAAGCCCTGCTTTCCAGCTGGCAGTGGAGGCACCTCTATATCCATCCCCAGATACTGTAATCTAGTTCCATGTATGGAAAGGCTACTGTGCTGCTGTCATCCATTGCCAGGCCCCACCTGTAAGGCTACACTGTACTAAACACAACTTTTCTTCTGGGAAAGTGTTTGCCGGGATGGCTCTGCCTCCCAGCCTGGGAATTAGCCCCTGCTGAGGTCTCCATTTGGTTAAATTCACCTCCCAGTTGAACAAGATGGCATCCTGCACAAGATCTCTTGCCTGCTGAGAAATAACTGAATCAATGGTGGAGGTTTGAAAAGAGAGGGTGGAGGGGCTGAGGTGCTCAGAGTCCAAAGCTGGCTCTCAAAATGTGATTATTCTGCCTGCTGATCACATCAGCAGTGTGGCTGAGCTTTGCTGCCAGTTAAGCGCAACTCCTGTGTGCCGGCTAAGACAAAGAAAAGAAGTTAAAAACACCAATTACCTTCAGTCTGCAAGAGCCAGCAATTCAACAAGTGCAGGGGTCAGTGGAAGAGAAGTTTCCTGTTCAGTGGCATGTAGTCCAAATTGACAGCCCTATGCTGTGTCCTAGGGCTCACTGGGTGTCTAGAAGTCTCCATTTAATTATCAATCCAGGCCTTAGTTTTCAGAGGCAATTAAGGAGACGTGTGTCTAGTCCACCATCTTGACTCTGCCTCACAAGTATCTTAATAAGAAAGAGGCAGATGGTGTTTTGAGATTCATACAGTGGAGTGAGGCGTGGCCAAAAGACAACGCATGCCAGTACCTACCAGCAGCTGGAAGAACCAAAGAACGATTATCTCCCAGAGGCTCCAGAGGAAGTGTGGCCCTGCAGACACCTTGATACCAGCCTTCAGGCTTCCAGAACAATGAGAGAATAAATTTCTGTGGTTGTAATCCATTAAGTCCATGATAGTTACTACAGCAACCCCAGAAAACTGACACATAGCCATGTACCATGTAATGCTGTTTTGGGCAAAACCAAATACACATCGGTTGTCCTATGAGATGTGCTTTTTCTTTTTAAAGGGAAAATAGTTCTCCTATTGTTTATTATTCCTCTCAACGGTTGGAAAGACTCAAAACCTCCATAGTGAATGAGCAGTGGGGCTCCAGAGAGCATCCACGTCACTGCACTGCTCTTCTGATTCCTCCTCCTTCCTTCCCTCCACCTGGCTTCATTCACACACCCAGCAGCTGTGCAGATATGCACTCTTGGAGCACCTGCCACAGCTCCTCCCTTCTTCCCCTGGGCACTGGCAGAGGCATCGGCTGGCCTGCCCTTATAGACTCCTGGCTCTGGGCCTTGACAGTGACACTTCTGGAACATACACATCCTTTCCCCACCTAGTCTTTATGGCCACTTCTCTGAAGTCTCCCCTCCCATGCCAGACACGCATCAAGTTGTGATCAGGCTGCCACTACAGCCTCTGCCCAGCCAGTAGCCATATAACCAGCAAAGCTGTCTGATACATCCAGTGGCTACAGCTCTTAGACCTTGTCCTGAGGGCTCCTACAAGGTTTTGATGTAACAGACTTTACTGGGGTTGATTTGCAACTACAGGTTGTATAGGGACTGCCTCATATTATATATTAATATGGTGTTTGAACAATGACCAAATCGCATAACATCCTATTTCACAGAATGTGTCATGAACATTAAGTGATGTGTGACTATATTCATCTTTTAATAACATGATTATAGTTTGGAGACCACGTCAGGTGATTTCAGTCAAAGAAATGACATGAGGCTGATTTTGAATCAACATCGGAACTGTCTCACAGCTAGCACAATGGTCAGCAAAGCAACTACCTTACAAGGTAAGAGCCTGTTGCCAGAGGTGCTAATGAAAAGAAGGGGCTAGGGACTCCCAGGAGAACATATTGCTGTGGAGTAGAAAATTGGATGAGTGCATATGTCCACTGTTTACCCCAGGTTTCTGTGACTCAATAGCCATGACTCCTTTCCCAGACCTGATTTTAAACCAATTACTGCTAAAATGACTTCACTGTAGTGTGGAAAGAAATACAAACCAATTATCTTTTTTTTTATATTAGCCTGTACATTTTTCAGAAAGAATGTTTAAAAATCTAGGTCTTTAATAACAGCAACTAGTGGGCCCAATTATTCCAGAAACCTGCTTTACCCTGCGTGATTAGGAACACAAGGGATTTTCCAGCTGTTTCAGCTGCATAGTCTCTCAGATTTGAAATAGGTTAGTCTTATACAAAATACTACTTTTTCACCTGTTCTTTCTGACACCCCCCCATTTCAAATATTTTAACATATACTTTATTAAAGATTAATTGATGCATAGGTTCAAATCGACCTGGTCAGAATCTGGATAATCAATGAGCTAGTTAAAAAACTCAGGCTTCCTGTCCTCTATTCTCAAGGAAGGAAAGTTTATTTTCAAGCTGAAGGTGTTTTTAAATGAGCACTTAGGAAGCTAATGGTATCAGGGAAGAGACATCATGATGGTGCCATGTGGAGCTGTCTAGTCTCAGAGCACTGCTTACAGTCTCTTTCCAGATGCCCTCAAAGCAGGCTTGGTTGATAGACTACCCCTTTTTCCTGCCTGTCTTAATCTCTTTCTTCTACCCCTACATTATTTCCTCATGTTGCTTTATATGGAGAACAATCTGCTGGAATTTCAAGACAAAAAAAATGTATTTTGGTATATGTATTACACTTGGAAAAATAAACCTTTATGTTGCATCCATTGGTGTGGTTCAGAGGCAGAATTCTTGACTTTCACATGGAGATCTGTGGTTGATTTCCAGCCAACGCACTTCATATGCAGCCCCCATCCTTTTTCAGTGTTGCTGTGATACTCAACAGGCTTCAGTGGAACTTCCATTATTAAGAAGGACTAGTAAGAAAGGCCTGGCAATCTGCTTCCTATTTGTGACTAATCATAAGGGTAGAACAGGACTGGACAGTGGTTCATTCTGTTGTGCACAGGGTTGACTGCATGACAGCTAGCCGAAACAACATATTGTGTGCATATCCAAAATTTCAGTCACATCATGATCTCATTTAATCTTGAGCAAGGTCCAGTGATGTTAAAGTCACTGCCCACCGTTTAGAAATAAGGAAACAGAGGCTCAAACTTATAAGACTTGTACAAGGATACATCTTTATTATATGGCAAAGCCTTCAGTTTGTTATGAGCTCATTTTCCTGAATGACAAATATTTTTCAGGATGCATAATATTTTCTTAATAAAACTTAGTCACACCAGTTGACCTAGATGTCTCCTGAAACTATGATTGCCAGACCCTGCCCCCTTACTCTGTCCTTCAAAATGTTGGGTTTTATTTAGAAAACCTCTTAGCTTTTGATATAGTACAGTTGTGCTGACCTCCCTTCTACTGCATGTTGTCAATCCCTTCACCTAATCCAATGCCTAACTAGTATCTAATCGGTGAATATTCCTCTCCCTTCCTCCCCACCCTTGTATATTTGTCCGTTCGCAATTGACTCATTTCACTCGGC
The DNA here is from genome assembly GCA_028571685.1 of Heterohyrax brucei. Taxonomy (NCBI): domain Eukaryota; kingdom Metazoa; phylum Chordata; class Mammalia; order Hyracoidea; family Procaviidae; genus Heterohyrax; species Heterohyrax brucei. The sequence goes on from CM053150.1 coordinate 137,952,358, forward strand.
ATAATGTCTGCAGATTACTTCATGTTTTCAAGTGTTTCCCAAGATCATCATTGTTCTTTATCATTGCATAGTCTTCCATTGTGTGACTATACTGTAGTTTGTTTACCCATTCATCTGTTGATGGACACCTAGGTTAATTCCATTCTTTGCTATGTGGACAACACCAATAAACATTGGTGTGTGTGCATCTGTTTTTTCAGCAGCCCTTGTTTCTCTAGGATATATTCTAAGAATTGGCATTGCTGGATCATATGGTGTATCTATTTCTAGCTTTTTAAGAAAATGCCAAGTCAACTTCCAAACTGGTTGTATTATTTTACATGCATACCAGCACTGTCAAAAGATCCTATCAACAATCTCTCCAACATTTTTATTTTGTGTTTTTTGGATTGATGCCAGTCTTGTTGGGGTGAGATGGCATTTTATTGTAGTTTTGATTTGGATTTCTCTAATGGCTAGTGAGCACGAGCATTTCTTATGTTTCTGTTAGCCAACCAAATGTCTTCCTTGGTGAAATGGCTGTTCATGTCTTTCACCAATTTTTAATTGGGTTATTCATCTTTTTCTTGTTACAGTTTTCAGGTACCTTGTAGATTATGGAAATTTGATGCTGATCAGATTTGTGGTAGCTAGTTTTTTCCTTAGTCTGTAGATTATCTTTTTGAGCTTTTGGTCAAGTCCTTGGGTGAGCCTAAGTGTTTGACTTTTAGGAGTTCTTAGTTAATCTATTTTCTCTTCTGGCATTTGTGCTTTGTTAGTAGTAATATTTTGTAGTCTTCTTATGCTGTGTATTAGGGCTCCCAGAGCTTCCTTACTTTTTCTTCCATGATCTTTGTAATTCTGGATTTGATATTTAGGTCTTTGATCCCTTTTGAATTAAGTTTTGTGCATGGTGTGAGGTATGGGTTCTTGTTTCTTTCTCTTTCATTGCAGATGAATATCCAGTTATGCCAGCACCGTTTGTTAAACAGACTATTTTTTCCCCACTTTATGGACTCTGGGCTTTTGTCAATATATAGGTAGATAGTGTTATGTTTGTATTCTCAGTTCTGATCTACTGGTCTATGTATCTACTTTTGTACCAGTACCAGGCTGTTTTGACTAATGTGACAGTGTAATAGGCTCTAAAGTCAGATAGAGTAAGGCTTGCCACTTTGTTCTTCTTCAGTAATGCCTCACTTACCTGGGGCTTCTTCCCTCTCCATACGAAGTTGATGATTTGTTTCTCCATCTCTTTAAATAATGTCATTGGAATTTGTACTGAAATTGTATTGTATCTGTAGTTCCTTTTGGGTAGAACAGATGTCTTCATGATGTTGAATCTTCCTATCCGTGAGCAAGGTAGGTTTCTCCACTTAATGTAGGTCTCTTGATTTCTTACTGAACAGTCTAATAATTTTCTTTGTATAGGTGTTTTACACTTGTGGTTAGATTTATTTCTAGATATTTTATCTTCTTGGGGCTATAGTAAATGGTACTGATTTGGTGATTTTTCACTTTGATGGTGTCTGTGTTGGCGTAAAGAAATCCAACTGGTTTTTGTACGTTAATCTTATATCTGGATACTCTGCTGAACTCTTCTATTAATTCCAGTAGTTTTTGTGTAGGTGTTTTAGGATTTTTTTGTAAGATCATATCATCTTCAATTAGGGAAATCTTTGCTTCTTTCTTACCAATTTGGATACCCTTTATTTCGTCGTCTTTCCTGATTTTTCTGCTTCTGCAGCACAGCACTGAAGAAAAATGTTGACAATGAGCACCCTTGTCTGATTCCCTTTCTCAGGGGAAATGCTTTCAGGTTCTCTCCATCTAGGATGATGCTGGCCATTACCGTTATATAAATGCCTTTTGTTACATTGAGGAATTTGCCTTCTATTCCTCTATTGCTGAGAGTTTTCAGCAGGAATGGGTGATGGATTCTGTCAAGTTCCTTTTCTGCATCAGCTGGTAAGATCAAGTGGTTCTTGTCTTTTATTTGTTTGGTTACATTGATTGTTTTTTCTAATGTTGAACCACCCCTGCATCCCTAGTAGGAATCCCACTTGGTCATTGTCATGGATTGAATTGTGTCCCTACAAAAATATGTGTAGCTATGTGCCTTGGCCATGATTCCCTGTATTCTATGATTGTCCTCCATTATGTTAAAGGATTAGGGTAGGACTGTAAATCCTTTCATAGGATCACTTCCCTGCTCCACTGTAAAGGGACTTTTCCTGGAGTATGGCTTGCACCATTCTTAATCCTTTCATCCTACAAGAAATAAAAGGAAAGAGAAGCAAGCAGAGAGTTGGAAACTTCACACCATCAAGAAAGCAGCACCTGGAGAAGAGTGCGTCCTTTAGACCTGAGGTTACTGTGCCAAGATGCTCCCTGGACAAAGACTGATGCAATGCCAGACTTCCCTCCAGAGCTGATAAGAGGGAAAGCCTTCCCCTGGAGCAGACATCCTGAATTTGGACTTGTAGCCTACAAGACTATGTAAGAATGAACTATCCATTCTGTGGTATTTCTGTTAAAGCAGCACTAACTGACTAAAACAGTCACGGTGAGTTATTTTTTTTTAGTATCTTGTTTCATGGTATTATTAGCTAGAATTTTGTTGAGGACTTTTGCACCTAAATTCATGAGAAATATTGGTCTGTAATTTTCCTTTCCTCATGGTGTCCTTGGAAACTCTATTGGACAGTTCTACTCTGACCTCTAGGGTTGCTATGAGTTGGACCCAACTTGACAGCAGTGGGTGGTGTGGTATGTTTACCTGGTTTTGGTATCAGGGGTTTACTGGCTTCATGGAATAAATTCAACAATAGTCCATCCTTCTTTATGCTCTGAAATACCTTCAGTAATGATACTATTAACTCTTCTCTAAATGTCAGTATAATTCTCAGTGAATCCATCAAGGCCAGGGCTTTTTTTGGTTGGGAGTTTTTTAATTACTTTTCAATCTCTTCTTTTGTGATGGGGTTATTTACTTTTCCTACTTCCGTTTGTGTTAGTTTAGGTAAGTAGTGTGTTTCTAGGAATTTGAGCATTTCCTCTAGGTTTTCAAATTTATTAGAGTACAATTTTTCATAATGTTTTGTTAGGACTATTTTAATTTCAGTTTGGTCTGTTGTGATACTGCCCATCTCATTCCTTATTTGAATTATTTGCTTCCTCTCCTGTTTTCCTTTTGCTAGTTTGGCCAGTGGTTTATTTATTTTGTTGATCTTTTAAAAAAACTATTTTTTGGTGTACTTAACTGTTTCAGTTGTTTCCCTGTTCTCTAATTCATTTAGTTCTGTTCTAATTTCCGTTATTTTCTTTCTTCTGGTGGCCAACATCTTCTTTTTTAACGTTTTTTTTTGTGATTAAGTTAAAAGTTTACAATCCAAATCAATTTGCCATATAAAACCCAGAGTACCTATCTTTCTGCACCTCTGTTTGCTCTCCTCACCCTGTGACAGCACACTCTTCTTTTTCGTTCTTTACTAGCAGTGTCCCCTCAGCCAACACTTGTCCCTTCCTCTTCACCCTCTCCTGTCTTTTCTAAAAAGAAGCAAGTATAGGACAACCTTATATATACATTAACCCATAAAGTACACACACCACATGAATCACACTGAGTCTACAAGCCCAGTTGACTCTTTGTCTGAACTTTTGGCTTCAGTACTTGTTTCGGCTCTGGGCTAGTGGTAAGTCTGGGGGCCATATTCTCAGGTTGCTGGGCCATCAGTTCTGGTCTTTTAGTAGAGTTCTTGATATGTACAACTCTTTTCCTCATGCTACGTCAGGGACTCTACATTGTGACCCCTATTAGGGCTGTCTTTGGTGGTGGTCAGGCACCATCTAGTTCTTCTGGTCTCATGCTAATGTAATCTCCCGGTCATATGGATCTTTCCATCCCTTGGACTCATTTGTTCTCATCTTTGATGTTCTTGGTTGTCATGTGTTGCAGGTCAGTTGGGACCAACTGATGTTCCTCGGCAGCTTGCTGGCTTTTAAGACCCCAGATGCCATTCACCAATAAGTGTGCCAAAGACTCTCTTAAAAAAAATACTAGTTGTGCCAGTTGACCTCAGCGTCCCTGATGGCTTCTTTTGCTGCTTTGTTTCTACATGTTTGCTTTGTAGGGTTATTTGATTGGAGCCCTTTGTTCTCTTTGGATGAGTGCATCCATTATGGTAATTGACCTGTGAGCACTGTTTTTGCTCTATGCTGTCGGTTTTTACTCTCCTTTGATTCTGTGAGTTTTTTAATTCCATCCTCAATTGCCTCTATCTCTCAGGTTTTTTTTTGAGTAAGGTTTTGTTCATTTTCCATGTGTTTGATTTTTTTCCCTTCCTTTTTCCGAACATTCATTGCACATTGGAAAAGAAAATATATTTGGCTGTTGTTGGGTGGAGTGTTGTGTATATGTCTACAAGGGTAAGTTAGTTGATTGTGGCATTTAGATCACCCAGGTCTTTATTGAGCCTTTTTTTCCCCCCCTGGATATTTTGTCCTTTCCTTCACTTAAAGTGGTGTGTTGAAGTCTCCTACTATTATTGTTGGGCTGTATATTGCTGTTTTCAATGTATTTTGAATGCGGTTGGGTTGATGTATATGTTTTTCCATCCTTTGAGTTTTAGTTTGTTCATGTTGTGAAGTCTAAAGTGTGTCTCCTATAGGCAACACATAGATGGGTCATGTTTTTATTTATTTATTTTTTAATTCCAATTGCCACTCTCCATCTTTTTACTGGTTTGTTTAATGTATTTACATCAGTGTAATTATTGATAGTTATGAGTTTAGTGCTGTTGTTTTGGTACCTTTTTAAAAGACAATTCCTTTGTTCTATTTAATTTTCTGCTATCTTTTTCATGTTTTCTTGTCATCTTTTTCAATGCTGGTGGTTTTGTATTGCTTAGACTTCATATTTTCCTTTTTTTTTTAATTTTGATGTGTAGAGTTGATAGTTTCCTTTGTGATTATCCTAGCATTTATCTCATTTTTTCTAAATTTAAACCAGTCTTTAATTTCTTTATATTGCATTCACTTCCTCTCCACATGGAAGACCTATGACTGTGTTCACAATGTTTATGTAATGACTTCTCTGTTTTCCACTTTTCAGTGTTTTGCCTTGGATTTACTTTTGTTATTCTTCCATTTGGATTGATCTCACTTGCTCTGTTCTGTGTTCAAGTCTTGGGTTGTTATCTGATGTTTTTGATTTTCTAACTGAAGGACTCCATTTAGTATTGCTTGTAATTTTGGTCTGATTTTTGCAAATTCCTTGAATTTCTGTTTTTCTGGAAGTATTCTAATTTTGCCATCGTATGTGAACAACAGCTTTGTTCATACATAATTCTTGGCTAACAATTATTTTCCTTTAAAGCTTTGTATATGTCATCCCATTGCCTTCTTGCCTACATGATTTCTGCTGAGTATCCCTAGCTTAGTCTTATTAATCCTGCTTTGTAGGATATTTTTTTTGTTTATCCCTAGCAAATTTTAAAAGCGTCTCCTTATCTTTAGTTTCCCCAAGTTTGATTATAATTTTCCTTCGTGCCTTTCTTTCATCATCTATGTTGTATGGATTTCAATGAATGTCTTAGAGATATCTTCCCATCTTTCATGATATCAGTGAACTTTTCTGCCAACTATTTGACTATTATTTGTGTATTTTCTGCTATTCTCTCCCTGTTCTGGCACTCTAGTCGTTCATAGATTATTTCTCTTGATAGATATTTCTTGCATTTCTTGACTTTTAAAAAAAATTTCTTTTATCTAAGTTTTGTCAAATATATTGATGTCACATGCTTTATCTTCAGCCTCACCAGTTTGGACTTCCATTGCCTCAATTCTTCTTCTTTAACTTTCTATTTTGTTGTGTCATTTTATTAGCAATTTTCTGAATTTCTAATTTTCTCTGTTTTATACTTTCTTGCAGCTTGTCCAATTTGTTACTATACTCTGCTGCATTTTGCTTCAGCTCCTTCCTGGTCTGTTAAAGAGTTCTAAATATTAATCTTTTGTATTCTAGTTCTGATAATTTTAGGAAGTTCTCTTACTCTGGAACTTTGATTCTATGTTTTGGTAGCTTTCTGAAGACATCATGGTCTACCTGTTTAAGTGATTTAAAATTGACTGCTGTCTCCGAGCCATCAGTAAATTGTATTTATTTATTTTATGTTTGCCTATTGAGTTCTAGCTTCATGTTTTACTTTGTTTTGAAATTTTGAAGTAGGTTTACCACATGTGATAGTTTGTTTATTGGTGCCTTGAAGCTCCAATGTCTGGTCACCATGTGATTAGAACTGTTACTAAACACTGAAGCCCGAGAGCCCATTACTTTTCTTATATGGATTCAGCTCTGATGTCCAGGTAGTCAGTCATGAATTGTGTGATGCAGGCTCTTGTGTACTGTCCTAGATGGTCAGGGGTGACTAGTGTAGGAACAGGCTGCAGGTACTGAAAAAAGCAGGGGTTTAACAACTTTTCCCAAGTATCTGTGAGGATAACGTATCTCCTTGTGTCTGAATCTAGGTGAAGGAACAGTTTCTGTGCTGAATTTCTGGCTCAGGGGAATTGTTAGATTGTTTTGGTTTCCCTCTTCCCCCTCTTGTTAAATCGTTTCCTCTCTGAGTCTCAGAGGATGGCTCAGGGTGAGTTTAAGGTGTCATATTTCTAGCTCAGCTATTTGCACCAAACTCCAGAGCCCAGTGCAGTGCAGAGAAGGGAAATACAAGTGCTGAGAGAAGAAAGATAGGCTTATCCTGAAGGAAAGATTTATATTTTGTGCGTGGTAGGTTACACCTCACCCTTTGTGTTCCTTCATTTCTGTTTATATTTTTCTCTGTGTTTAAAGTTATTACTAAACTTATGTTGTATCCATGAGTTGCCTGTAACCATTACAACAAATTATTGAACCCGACAGAGAAGGAGTGCTATGACAAAGTGGCTAGTGTCAGAAATGGCAGACAAGTTGGAGCACAGGAGCATATTTAACCTCTGCCTCATAGGAAACAGCTTTGTGCTGATTCTTTTATCTTTTTTATTGTGATGGAGTGAAAGTATATAATCCAAGTTAAATTTGCATGTCCACCTCTCTGCAGCTCCTTCTGCTCTCCTTGTCCAGTGAGAGCACACTCTTCCTTTCTATTCTATACACGTCATAGCCTCTTAACAATCTCCTGTCCCCTCTTCTTCAACCTCTCCTCTCCTTCCTACTAAGAGGTCAGTAGGACAACATCCTGTAGATGCATGGAACCATAAAGTTGACACACCATCTGGCCACTTTGTGTCCCCAAGTCCAGTTCATTCCTGTCCAAAGAGTTGACCTCAGAAAAGATTTATGATCAGGGCAGCAGCAGGTCTAGGGTCCATGCTTCCAGGTGAACTCCTGAGCCTTCAGACCATCAACTGTGGTCTTTTAGTAGAGTTCTTGAGGCACACTCTTCTTCTCTTGTTGCCACTGGGACTCGACATTGTGCACCCCAAAATGGCTGTCACTCGTGGTGGTCAGGCACCATCTGGTTCTTCTGGTCACATGCGTGTTCTTCTGTCTTCTGGGATCTTTTCCCCTCCTGTCTTTGTTGTCCTTGGTGGTCATCTGATGTGGCTGAGTTGGGACAATTTGGTGTACTCGAACAGCACCAATATGGAGTGCTGAAGACTTTCTTAGCAGTAGGCTAGTTATGCCAGTTGGCCTGTATGTCCCCTGAGAGTATGGTCCCCAGACCCCTGCTCCTGCTACTCTGTCCTTGCACTGTTGGGTTAAGATTAGAAGTTTTCAGTTTACGGTGAAGTCCAGGTAAGTTGATCTTCTTTCTAACGTGTGCTGTCACTGATTTCACCCAACCAAATTTCTATCAACTATCTAATGTATAACTAACCCTCTCCCTTCCTCCATCCCCTCCCTTGTAGCCATCAAGAAGTCTTTTCTTTTATACTTGAGTCTGTTTTTAAGTCCTTATAGTAGAAGTCTCATACAGTATTTGTCCTTGTGCCACGGACTGGTTTCACTCAGCATAATGCCTTCCAATAGAAACTAGGTTATCAGATGCTTCTTAAAATCGCGATTGTTCTTTATCATTGTGCAGTGTTTCATTGAGCATATGTACCATAGTTTGTTTATCCTTTCATCTGTTGTTGGGCATCTGGATTGATTCTATCTTTTTGCTATGGTGGACTGTGCTGCAATACACATTCGTGTGCCTGTCTCAGTGTGACTGCCCTTGAATCTGTAGAATACATTCCAAGCAATGGGATTACTGGGTCAAATGATATATCTATTTCCAGCTTTTTAAGAAAGCACCAGATTGCTTTCCAAAGAGGTTGCACCATTTTGCAATCCCACTAGCAGTGTAGGAGAGTTTCAACTTCTCCACAGCCTCTCCAGCATTTGTTGTTTTGTGTTTTTTGGATCATGAGCAGCCTTGTTGGGGTGAGATGGTATCTCACTGTAATTTTGATGCAGATTTCTCTGATAGCTTATGATTCTGAGCTCTTCTTCATGTGTCTTTTGGCAGCCTGGATGTTCTCTTTAGTGAAGTATCTGGCCATCTCTTTAGGCCAGTGGTTAATTGGGTTATTTACCTCTTTATTGTTGATATTTTGCAGTACATTGTAGATTATGGAGATCAGATGTCGGTCCAACATGCAGTTGCCAAATATTTTGTGGTGTGGGTGGTCTGCTAATTCTTTGGATAAAGTCTTTGGATGAGCAAAAGTGTTTGATTCTTAGTAGTTTCCATTTACCTGTTTCCTCTTCTGTTGATGCTGCTTTGTCATATTTTGCCAAAGTTGTGTATCAAAATTTCAGTGATTGACCCTATTTTTTCTTGCACAGTTTTTATTTTTTTAGGTTTGATATTTAGGTCTTTGATCCAATTTCAGTTGGTTTTTGTGTAAAGTGTTGGATATGGGTCTTGTTTCAATTTTTTTGCAGATGGAAATTGATTTTGGCCATCACCATTTGTTAAAGACACTGTTTTTACCCCAGTTTACAATCTTAGGACCTTTGTCAGATATCAACAGTTCATAGGAGGATAGTGGCATCTCTGGGGTCTCAACTCTATTCCATTGGTCTATATGTCTCTTTTTGTAACCATTACCAGGCTGTTTTGACTATTGTGGCAGTGTAATAGGTTCTATACTCAGGTAGTGAGAGGCCTCCTAGTGTGTTCTTCTTCAGTAGTGCTTTGGTTATCCAGGGTTTCTTCTTCTTCCAAACAATGTTGGTGATTTGTTTCTCCATCTCATTAAAAAATGACATTGCAATTTGTGTTGGGATTCCACTGTATAAGTAGATCACTTTAGGTAAAATAGACACCTTCACAATGTTAAGTCTTCCTATCCATGAGCAGGGTAGGTTTCTCCAATTTGGTAAGCCTCTTTCGTTTTTTTGCAGTAAGGTCTTGTAGTCCTCTCTGCATAGGTCTCTTATTTCTATAGTTAGACTTATACCTAGATGTTTTATTTTCTTAGGGGCTATAGTAAATGATGTTGATTCCGTGATTTCTACTTTGATTATTGATATAAGGGAATCCTATTGATTTACTTATGTTTATCTTATATACTGATACTTTGCTGAACTCCTCTATTAGTTCTAGTAGTTTATGGATTCCTTAGGATTCTCTGTATATACAATCATATCATCTGCAGATAGGGAGATTTTTACTTCTTCATTGCTGATACGGATGCCCTTTATTTCTTTGTCTTGTCTAATTGCTCTAGTTAGAACTTCTAATCTTTATGATCTGTTTTCTTCTGACTGAGGGGTTCCTCTGTTGCTCTCTTTCTACTTGTTCAAGCTGAAGGGTTAGTTTTTTTGGTTTGGGTCCTTTCTTCTTTTGGATATGTGCGTTTATAGAGATAAATTGAGCTCTGGGCACTGCTTTGGTTGTATCCTGTAGATTGTGGTAGAATGTGTTTTCATTCTCATTCAAATCCATTAATTTATTTATTTTATCTTTGAGTTCTTCTATAATCCATGGCTTTTTGAGCAAGGCGTGGTTCAGTTTCCATGAGTCCCAGTTTCTTTGTGTTTTTTTTCTGCTGCTGATTTTGACTTTTATGGCTTTATGGTCTCAGGAAATGGTTTGCGATAATTCAGTGGTTTGGATTTGTTGAGGTTTCCTTTTTATGCTAACACATGGTCTATTCTGGAAAATGTTCCGTGTGCATTGAAGAAGAAGGTGTAGTTGTCTGCTAATGGATAGTAGAAAGTTCTGCATATGTCATGAGGTCTAACTGGTTAACTGTTTCAATAAGATCTTCGATGTCTTTACTGAGCTTTTTTCTAGATGATCTGTCCATTACTGAATGTGGAGTGTTCAAGTCTCCAACTATTATTGTGGAGTGATCTCATTTTTCAATGTAGTCAGTGTATTTAGATGCTCTCATATTGGGTGCGTAAATATTAATATTATTAAGTCCTGCTTATGTATTGAAACTTTCAGCAATAGTGTCCATCCTTGTCCATGATGCTGGATTTTACATTAAAATTCATTTTATCTGAGATTAGTATTTTCACACCTGCTCTTCTATGCATATTGTTAGTTTGGTATGTATTATTTCCTCCTTTAGTTTTCAGTTTGTCCATATCTTTAAGTCTAAGGTGTCTTTCTTTTAAACAACATATAGATGAGTCATGTCTTTTGATCCTAGATGTCACAGTTGTCTTTTTACTGGAGTATGCAGACTGTCTACATTCAGTGTAATTATTTATAGGTGTGTGTTTAGTGCTGTCATTTTGATATATTTATTTTTGTGTTGATATTTTCTATGTTGCTCTTAATATCCTGTTCTGGGTTATTCTTCTTTATTGGTTTATTGGTTTATTTTCAGCTTTGTCAGTGTTGGTTTTTTGTTTGTTGAGACTCCTGTATTACATTTCTTATTTTGATGTGTTGCACTGTTGTTGTGCTTGTGGCTTCCCTATGATCCCCCTTAATATTCTGAGTTTAAACCCAGTTTTAATTTCTACATATCTTACTAACTTCATCTGAAAGGGCTATAACTACTGTAGTATATCTCCCTTTTTAGTGTGATGATGTAACAGTTTTCATGATATTATCACTGATTCTCTTCTTTTAATGTTGTAGCTATGATTGAATTTTTTGCCTTCCCTAACTGAGTAGATTGGTGTGCCTCATTGCCTCCTTAAATGTACACTTAGTGGTTTTGTTTTTCTAAGCCAAGAGCTTCTTTCAGTATTTCTTATAATTTTGGTTTGGTTTTTACAAAGTCTCTAAGCTTCTGTTTATCTGCAAATGTCTGAATTTCACCTTCACATCTGACAGTTTTGCAGGACATATAATTCTTGGTTGGAAGTTTTTCTGCTTCAAAGCTTTGAATATGTCATCCCACTGCCTCCATGCCAATGTTGTTTCTGTCGAGAAGTGAGATGAAAGCCTACAGGGCTTCCCTCTGAACATTAGTTTTGCTTTGAGTCTTGTTACCTTTAAGAATTTCTGCTTATTTCATTTTATTAAGCTTGATTATATGTCTTGGTGTCTTCCTTTAGGGGTCTAGTTTTTGTGGCGTTCAATACTTGTCTTGGATATCTATGGTCTCTTCTTTCACAATTTCAGGGAAGTTTTCTATAAGCAACTCAACAATGATACTCTGTGTTTTCAGCTGTGCTTCCCTGTTCAGGAACTTCAGTTAATTGTAGATTATTCCTCTTGATGGAGTATCACATGTTTCTTAATGCTTCTTCATTTCTCTTATTTCTTTTCTCTGATTTCTTCTCATAAATGCTGGTGTCAGTAGCTCTATCTTCAAGGTCACCTAGTCTAATATCCAATTGTCAAATTTGCTCTTTTGGCTTCAAATTGTAATGTCTGATTCTGTAATTTTGTTATTGATCTGTCGGATTTCAGAATGTTGATGTTCCATCAGTTCAAAAAGCTTGTTTAATTTTTTATTTTGTCCTGCTGCATTTTGTTTATTCTCTAGGATGGCTCTCTGTATAATTCTTTTGTACTTGACATCTGATAGTTTTAGAAAGCCTACTTCATCTGGGAAGTTTTTTGATTTTTTATTTTGGGAGTTTTCTGGAACCATGGTTGGGTGTTTCTATAAATACTTGGTGATGGTTTATTGCTCATGGGACATCTAGCAGCTGTTTAGTTTCTCTGGTGTTTCATAAACAGGAGCTGAGTGTAGTTCTCAGAAAGGTGTTGGTTGCTAGTATGTCTTTGTATTCTGGTGACTGGCCCAGTGGACTCTGGGGGTAGTAGGCTCCACCTCCCAGCTAGCAAAGACATCACCCTACTTATGGAGTCATGGGGGCAGTCCACTGACCCTATGATGTGTGTCAGTAAAGGCTGGAAGAGATGCAGTCAGGCTGCACAGCAGTTATTTCCCTAGGCAGTCTTATTTTGAAAAGCTAAAAGCTACCTGACCTCTTCCAGATTCAGTCAGGCCATTAGGTGTTGGAGGAGCCTCCTTCCAGATGAAAGCAGAGGAACCTCTTTGGCCATCCCCAGATGCTATAATGTATTTCAAAGCAGGGAGAGGCTACTTCTCTACTGTCATCGCCTGCTGGGGTCTACCCATAAAGCAACATTATGTTAAACATGCCCTTTCAGCTGAAAAAGCACGCCCCAGACTGGCCTGCCTCTAAACCTGGGAATTAGCCCCTGCTGAGGCCTGTTGTTGGGTAACTCCACCTCCCAGACAAACAAGATAGCATCCTGGTCAAGCTACCCTTTGTGCTGCAAAAAGGCTGAATCTACAGTAGAGCTCCTAAAAGGGAGGGTGGAAGGGCTGCGGTGCCCCCAGTCTACCGCTGGGCTCTCAAAATGTGGTTGTTCCACATACTGTCTCTCTGCTGCAGCACACACCGATCACTTCAGCACTGTGGCTCAGCAGAGCTGCATGCTCATGCCCATCCCCTGCCTACCAACCAATGAAAAGAAAATAGTTGGAAGCACCAGTACCTTTGGTCCACGTGAGATGACCATTTAGCATAAGCAGAGCTCAATGTGAGTGAGGATGTTTCCCATTTAGTGCCATGTAATCTAAACTGCCAGCCCTATGCCATGTCCTAAGGCTCACTGGGTGTCCAGAAAGCTCCATTCAGTTATCACTCCAGGACTTAGTTTTTAGAGGGAATTAAGGAGATGTGTGTCTAGTTTGCCATATTGGCTCCATCCCCTGTGCTCATTCTTGTCATTTTTTTATTGCAGTAAATCAGTGATCTTTTAAAAAGCCTTGTTTAGAGTTCTCTTATTGTAATTTCCCTGAAGAAGTTTTTACCAGTTATTTTAAGAATTATTCTCATTGTCCAAGTAAGGCAAGCTATGTGTTTGTTAATAAATCATTTAGTACTTCTCATGGATTGAATTGTAATGACCCCCAAATCTGTAGCAATTTGGCTGGACCAGGATTCCTAATGTTGTGTAATAGTACTCCTTGTTGGAATTCCTCCCTCTATGATGATAACGAGGGTGAATGAGCAGCAGTTGTGTTTGTGGGGCAAGACTTAACCTGTGAAACTACACTGTGGCTTGGGGCAACCTCTTGAGATATAAAGGAAGAGGGAGGTGAGCTGAGATCTGGGAACTTCATACCACCAAGAAAGCAGTACTGAGAGCAAAGCATGTTCTTTGGACCTGAGGTTCCTGCAACAGGATATTCTCATATTGGATATGGACTTTTAAGCCTACCAGACTGTTATAATTTCTCATATTGAACTTTACTTTGTAGTGTACTGGGCTATGCCAAAATAAAATTTCTCTTCTTGAAGCCATCCACTTAAAGCACTTAAAAGTGATTTAAAGCCACTTAAAGCCATACTGTTAAAGCAGCACTAGATAACTAAAACAGTACTCAAAAGCTTATGTGGAAAAATTAGTCTTCTTCCTCAATATTTCCTTAACCTGTCAAATCCCACTCCCTAAAGCCAGCTGTTTGCCTGTTTTCTCCACATTTTGAATGACACATATATGCCTTCTTTTTGAGTTGTTTCAGAAGTTACTTATTGACTATCCACCACAATGGATGAAAATTTGCTGCTTTGAACTACACACCAATCGCTTACTCCTTTCCCTATTCTTCCTTCCTAAATCTGGTAATTATGCATCTTTTTGTTACTTTAATGTGTATCTAAGTTTATATGATATATTTAAGCCTTAATTTCTAGAAATGCATTTGAGCACCTTCACTTAGTCAACCTGCTGCTGTCAAGTCAGGTCCTACCCGTAGCAACCCTAGAAGTCAGAGAAGAATTGCCCCATAGAGTTTCCAAGAATCACCTGGTGAATTTGAACTGCCGACTTTTTGGTTTCACTTAGTGCAAGATAGAAATATTATTGTCCCAATTTTTCCCATCCTTCTCTATCCACTGTGCATCTAACTTAAGTCAGTCACAGTTTAGTATTTAGTAAAATCTACATTTTTGTCTTTTCCAGATTGCTAGGCTCTGGCCATTGATTGACACTAACAGTATTTTAAAAAATCCAGCTTTGATACTTTGATACAGTATGTCAGTACTGTTGTTGTTGTTAGGTGTTGATGAGTCAGATATGACTCATGGTGACCATTAAGAACAACAGAATGAAACATTGCCTGGTTTTGTACCGTGTCCACAATCATTTTTATGCTTAAGTCCATTGTTGTGGCCACTGTGCCAACACGTCTCCTTGAGGGTCTCCCTCTTTTTCACTGACCCTCCACTCTACCAAGCGTGATGTCCTTCTCCAGGGACTGATCCTTCCTGACAACTTGTTCAAAGTATGTAAGACGTAGTCTTGCCTTCTTTACTTCCAAGGAGCACTCTGGTTGTACTTCTTCAGGAACAGATCTGTTCTTTCGGTAGTCCATTCTTTGAGAACATTGTTGCATGTCAGCATTGCTCACAACTTAGGCAAGTTGTTTGCCGTGACCATATAGCTTTCCCTACAGGATTCTGCATGCCACTAGAAGGAAAGAAAAAAATTCCTCCTTAAAAACCAAATGGGCATTCTCTTTTGCTATTCCCCAACCATTGCTTTTCTTTTGGGGCAAGACTAGATTAGAGCTTTGCTTTTTTCTGTGGAGTTTCTTTCACCTTTCTTTTTCCCCTTACAAAAAAATAATGTGTTTCATTCATTCACTTATTTATTTCTCAAATATTTATTTCACATACATTTTGCTAGATAGCTTTCTGGACTCAGAATAAAGACGTAAATAAGGCAGAGCAAAATTCCTGCTTGCTTGGGGCTTACATCCTGTTAGAGGAGAAGGTTGCCAACAAACAAACACATAGGTAAAATACACAGTGGGTAAGGTGATGGGAGCATTCTGGGAGCCAGAGAAACCACGTGTTGGAGGTGGGGAGTCTCCTGGGATGATTGCACTGACAGCTCTACTTAACTCTCATGGGGTGTGAGGAGCAGAGCTGAGTTAGTTCATGTGCTCAGTCACTGTCTTGCATTGGAAGCTGTTGGCCAAGCCAACAGTGGTCGAGTTCTTGCCTTCCACGTGGAAAACTGGTTTGATTTCTAGTCAACATTCCTCATGTGCAGTCATCACCTGTCTGTCAGTGGTGGCTTGTGTGTTGCCGTGATGCTGAACAGATTACAGTGGAGCTTCCAGACAGAGATAAACTAGGAAGAAAGGCCTAGTAACTTACTTAAGAAAATCAGTCAGTGAAAACTGTGTGGATCACAATGGTTAAGTCCACAGATAATTGGGAAGATGGGCAGGACCAGGTAGTGCCTAAACTAGCCTTGGGTTGGGGACTGGCTTGATAGCAGACAGCAGCAACAAACTCTCTTGCATAATTTCCCATAGTCCTCTGTCCAACTCTGGCTGCAAGGGAAAATATCCTTTTCCTCCCCAGTTTGCCTGTGCAGCCACTATCTTGCCCTGCTTCCCTGCAGCTCAGGGAGCCAAATCTGAAGAACTTCCTCCATGTTCTTTGCTTTGTGCATTGTGATAATGTTACTTTTTTCATTCTCAAAGACTATCATCAAGTCAGAGCTTGCTGGACTAGATGAGGACTCCCTTTACTGGCTTTGGTAATACAACTCATCCCAAACATTTTACCTGGCTTTGTGTAAAAATTGGATGATGGCGCTGTCTTACTCCCTCTAACTTCACAAGGCAGAAAGATAATTGAATCAGGCTCAATAGCCCAAAGCTGACTCCTATGATGTGGGGGTTCGGTGAGGCATGGTCAGACATGCCTACCTTCTTCTGCCATCTTCATCAATTCTGACACTAACCATCCGTCCCATTGAACTCTCTGCTTCTCTGCTGGGTTAAACCATTACAATAGCCACAGAGAGCATGCCAGCCAAGCCCAGTGCCGTCGAGAGCATGCAGACAATACTTAATGATTATGGGGCTTATTAGGGAAGTAACAGTTTAAAACTGAGGTTCAGGAACACCCAGTATATAGTTTTTTCATCATGACAACCTCTTTCCAGGTGTACTTGCAGACTCACCTTTCCTTGGCCTCAGTCTGCTGCCAAAAGGCACTCAGCTGTCTCTCTCCATGGACTGGAAAGCCCAGTATACCATTTCCTGCTACCAGCTCTCTCCATCTCTAACGGTGGTTCACACTTTCGTGTTTCTGGGGTTGCTCATTTAAAGCCCAACAAGATGGTAAAACCAACCAATTGCTTTGATAGCTGTAATTACCCTATCTCATAGTCCCACCCAGGTGGAACTGTGGCTATAAAGTGTGCTATAAAGAGGCTATAAAGCTTTGGCTATAAAGTGTGCACAAAAGTGATCTATCACATTACACTTTGGTGTTCACAGCTGCAGAGGAAATAGGCATTGAATAAATTTTCATGCTTGGTGTTGTTAGGTGCTGTCTTGACGCATAGCGACTCTATGCACATCAGAATGAAACACTGTTTGGTCTTGTACCACGTCCACAATTGTTTTTATGCTTAAACCTATTGTTGCAGCCACTGTGTCAATCCATCTCATAGAGGTTCTTCCACTTTCTTGTTGACCCTTCACTCTACCAAGCATGATGTCCTTCTCCAGGGACTGACCCTTCCTGACAACATACCCAAAGTATGTAAGACACAGTTTTGCCATTTTTGGTTCCAAGGAACACTCTTGTTGTACTTCTTCCAGAACAGATCTGTTTGTTCTTATATCAGCCCATGGTACGTTCAGCATTCTTCTCTAACACCACAATTCAAAGGCATCAACACTTCTGTCTTCCTTATTCATTTTCCAGCTTTCACATGTGCATGACATGATTGAAAATACTGTGGCTTGGGTCACATGCACCTTAGTCTTCAAAGTGACGTCTTTTCAATACTTGGGAGAGGTCCTTTGCAGCAGATTTTCCTGGCTCAATGCATCTTTCATTTCCTTGGTTGCTACTTTCACGGGCATTGATTGTGGATCTGAATAGAATGAAATCCTTTCTCCATTTAATGATGTTGCTTATTGGTCCAGTTGTGAGGATTTTTCTTTTCTTGATGTTGAGGTGGAATCTATACTGATGGCTGTGGTCTTTGGTCTTCATCAGTAAGTGCTTCAAATCCTCCTTACTTTCAGCAAGCAAGTTTGTGTCATCTGTATAATGTTCCTCAAATCTTGATACCTTGTTCTTCTTTACATGGTCCAGCTTCTCAGATTATTTGCTCAGCATACAGACTGAAAAGATATGATGAAAGAATACAATCCTGATACACACTTTTTATGGCTTTAAACCATGCAGCGCCCCCTTGTTCTAGACATGATTGCCTCTTGATCCACGTACAGATTCCTCACAAACACAATTAAATGTTCTGGAATTTCCATTCTCCTCAATGTTACCCATAATTTGTTATGATCCACACAGTTGCATGTCTTTGCATAGTCAATGAAATAGGTAAATAACTTTGTGGTATTCTTTGCTTTCAGCCAAGATCTATCTGACATTAGCAATGATGTCCCCCCTAGTTCCATGTCCTCTTCTAAACTCGGCTTGAATTTCTGGCAGTTCCTTATCAGTATACTGTTGTAATTGCTTTTGAATGATCTTTAGCAAAATTTTACTTGAATGTGGTCGTAATGATATTGTTTAGTAATTTCTGCATTTGGTTGGATCACCTTTCCTGGTAATAGGCATAAATATGGATGTCTTCCAGTCACCTGGCTAGGTAGCTGTGCTCCAAATTTCTTGGCATAAATGAGTGAGCACTTCCAGCACTGTTTCCATTTGTTGAAATTTCTCAATTGATATTCCACCAATTCCTGGAGCCTTGGTTTTTGCCAGTGCCTTCAATGCAACTTTGACTTCTTCCTTCAGTACCATTGGTTCCTGATCGTATGCTACCTCTTCAAATGGCTGGACACTGACCAGTTCTTTCTGGTATACTGACTCTGTGGATTTCTTCTATCTTCTTTTTCTACTCTCTGAGTTGTTCAATATTTTCACTGCAGAATCCTTCACTATCGCAACTTCAGCTTTAGAAATGCAGGATGTATTCTTCCCTTCTGGTTTTCCATTTCCAGCTCTATGCACATGTCATTATACTTTGTCTTCTGAAGCTGCCCTATGAAATTTTCTGTACAATTCTTTTACTTTGTCATTCCTTCTTTCTGTTGTAGCTGCTCAATGTTTGACAGCAAGTTTCAGAATCTCTTCTGACATCCAGTTTGGTCTTTTCTTTCCTTCCGGCTTTTTAATAACTTTCTGCTTTCTTCATGGATGATATCTTTAATGCTCTTACACAATTCATCTGGTCTTTGGTCATTAGTGTTCAAAACATCAAAGTACAGTTGACCTTAATGATACGGATAGAGCAAATGCTTTGGGACCTTCATTTCCTGGTAGTGTGACTTAATACGAGAATAAACAGCTGCAAACATCCATTAATAATTTGAATATGGACTGTACAAAATGAGAATCTTGAAAAAAATGGAATTGTCAAAAATGAAATGGAATGCATAAACATCGATATCCTAGGCATTACTGGCTGAAATGGACCATTATTGGCCATTTTGAATCAATCATGTGGTCTACTGTGACAGGAATGAAAACTTGAAGAGGAATGGTGTTGCATTCATCCTCAAAAAGAACATTTCAAGATCTGTACTGAAGTACAATGCTGTCAGTGACAAGATAATACCCATAAACCTACAAGGACTGTAATATGACTATTATGGAAATCTATGTAGCAACCACTAAGGCCAGTGATGAAGAAACTGAAGAATTTTATTGCTGTCTGGAATCTGAAACTAAACATCCAGTCAGGATGCATTGATAATTACTGGGGACAGGAATGAAAAAGTTGGAAATAAAGAAGGATCAGTAATTGGAAAATACGGACATGGTGATAGAAATGATGCTGGGGATCACATGGTAGAATTTTACAAGACCAACTTTTGCAAGACTACTTCATTGCAAACACCTGTTTTCACCAACAGAAATGGCAACTATACACATGGACCTCACCAGGTGGAATACACAGAAACCAAATCAACTACTGCATCTGTGGAAAGATGGTGGAAAAACTTTGTATCAGCACAGACCATCAATTGCTTGTATGAAAGTTCAAACTGAAGTAAATTAGAACAAGTCCACTAGAGCCAAAGTATGACTTCGGATTCACGCTTGGTATTGAGATTAAATTAAATTTTTGCTACAATAGTTTCAGCCACAGCCAGCTTGATAGCTGTCTGAGACAGTAAGTGGAGAGTAGCAATTCTGGTATGCTATCAGATTCAGATGAAATTCTGTTTTTTTCTCTTTCAAGATTAGTGATACACATTTGAGGTGTCAAACTTGTTGATATTGCATATTGTATGGATTATACTTTTTCAGAGTGCTTCAGAGTTCTCTTTCAGATTCTAATTTCTTTTAGAAAAAGTTACAGAATAGGATTATTGTGAGTAATTTTTACTCTTTTATGTGGTACTTTATATATTTACTTTTTTTCATAAACATGGTAAATTTTGATAAACAGAAAAACTTAGTTTAAACAAAAACACATTACATTGGGATAAACAAGAGCTATATGTGTGCAATCTTTTGTTACTTCAAGATTTCATCTAGTGGAATTTTGATTTTTGTTTAATTCAGTAAAGTAGCACACATTTCCTTTTATATACTTTTTCATGAAGTCACATTGAAAATAAAGCAAAAAAAGTCTTTCTTAATTGTCAAGAAACATGTAAGTTTTGTTTAGCCAAAGTGACCTTCTGCCTGTCTGAGTTTACAAATTAAAAAACGTTATGAATTGAATCGTGCCTCCTCAAAGTGTGTATCAACTTGGTTAGGCCAAGATTACCAGTGTTGTGTGGTTGTAAACCATTTTGTCATTTGGTGTGATCATCCTATGCGTTGTGAATCCTAAACTCTATGATGTTAAAGAGACTACGATGGAGACAATTACAGTAATGACGAGACTCAGTATGTAATACTAGGTTGTGTCTGGAGCCTATCTTTTGAGATTTCAGAGAAGAATTAAGCAGTGAGAAGACAGACCTCAATACCACCAACCAAGGAGAACCAACAGCAGAGCTTTCCTTTGGACCTGACGTCCCTGTACTGAGAAGCATCTAGACCAGGGGCCATGGATGGCACAGACCTTTACGCAGAGTTGACAGAGAGTCTTCCCCTAGAGCTGGTTCCCTGAATTTAGACTTTAGCGTCCTAAACTGTGAGACAATACATCAACTTGTGGTATTTGCGTTATAGCACCACAAGACAATTGAGACAGAGTTCAACAATAAAATGCTTACAAAACAAAAGAACAAAAAAAGGATAAGTAATGGGAGACCCTAAAGATTGCTTCTTCACAAGTCAGGCATACCAGCAACCCCATCAATTAGGGCATCACTGGCTTAAACAAAACTCCCAACTTACACATGTTCCTAGGATTGCTGTCTTCTTTCCTTGGGATGTTTCCTTATTTTCTGAAAGTGTCACAAAGAGATGGGAAGGTCCCACTCTTCTTGGTTTTCCAAATTAACATATATCTTCAAAAGGAGGGAGAACTGCATGGACTGGAGCCCCACTATTGGTATTTAATGCTAAAGATACAGTCTGCCTGGGAAGTGACATAAAATTATGCAGCCTTCACTCATTCTTCCTGGGTATGGACTCTGGGTAAGCCTGCAGAGAGTGCCCACTGAAAGTTTTATTGCATCTGATCTGGGAAACCTGTCACAGCTCTAAAGGACACACTCTGTGAAGACCTGTGTGTGCCTTTGGCAGGATAAGAGGAATCAGAGGCTGGGCGTGTGCTGCTTCTACTGGAGTATACAGGCTGTATGTTTAGCTAAGTGCACCTCAAACATATTAGGGCTCTACTCTGCAGGTCCTTTCAAGCCATTGAAATTATTCTCAGTAAGTGATTTGTTGCAGCCCAATATAAATGCTCCAGCGAGTACTCTAAGAGATTAGCATCCTGACCACCAGAGAGCAGAGAGCAATGATTTGCCAGAAGGTATACAGTTTGTGACGGGAACCTGTGGTATCTCTCTGAGACTACCAGCTTGCCTTCTTGGTCTTGTGTGTCTTCAACTGCACAAGAAGCTGGGTGGCAGTGAGATGAGAATGGCTGCCAAAATAGGAGGCTCCTCAGTGTGAGTTTTCCAGACTGATTAGAAATTTTGCAATTTAATTTTTCATGAAAGACAATTTGCAGAAATGTAACGCTTTTTACACATTTTACTGAATAGTTGAAAATTTTCCTGGGTAAATGGTCACTCCCAGGCATTGGACTGGTTGTTTCTGGGATTGAGGCTTTCCTAAAATAGAAGCAAACTACCCCACTCTCCATTACACTAAATGGGTTTGCTGATTACATTTCCTCATGGCAAGTTCATTGTTACTGTTCAGAAGCAGCACTGGGTGGGCTTAACTTTTTTCTCTTTTAAATTTTATTGTGGTAAAATACATGTAACAAAAAAATGTTATTTAACGATTTTTAGGTGTGTACTTCAGTGACATTAATTATATTCACCATCATGTACTACCCTGATTATTATCTATTTTCAAACATTTTCCCATCACCCTATATGGAAATTCAGCATACCTTCAGCAATAACTCCTCATCTCCTTCCCCCAGCTGCTAGTAACCACTGATAACTTTGTTGTCTATGTACTGGTCTATCCTACCTATTTAATATCAGTGGAATCCTACAATATTTGCCCTTCTGTGACTGAGATGCTTCAGCCACTATAATGTTTTCAGAGTTCATTCATGTTGTAACACGTATCAGATTTCATTTCTGTTTATGGCAGAATAATATTCTATAGCATGCATATACCTGGGAAGAAAGACAGTGGACTCAGGCATACCAATGATCATGACCAGGCTGTGTTTTGTTCTGTTGTACATGGAGTAGCTGAATAGCTCTGAGTTGAGTCTGACTTGACCATGGTTAATAACAACACAACAACCAGGTACATACTGCATTTTGTTTATCCATTCATTCTTAATGGACGCTTGGCTTGTTCCCACTGTTTGACTAATGTGAATAATGCTACAATGAACACTGGTGTACATGCATCTGTTTGAGTCCCTTTTTTCAACTCTCTTGGGTATATCTTTAAGGCATGGAATTGCTGTTGTGCTCTGTTTTTTAAAGGAACAAACAGAAATCTCCCCCACACTCATAAATGTTTCATCCTGAACTTGCACCTTTGTTTTATGGCCCTGCTTGTTGAAACTGGCCCAAATAAGGCACACCAGGATAGGAAAGCTTCTTCCTTCTTTTACAAGAATATCCAGTCATTCCCCCACAGCAGCTGTCTCCATGGGGCAGCTGTGGTTGGGACAAGATGACAGGGCTGGCTTGCAAGTCCTTGGTCTCTTTGCCCTGGAAAAGTAGTAATTACATACCAGTTGTCATGTCCTCTCCCTTTGGCTGTGCCTGGACCTTCAAGAAAGGAAATCTTTAATTTTGTGCTAGTGTATAATTTCTGTGTGGGGTCAGAATTTTATTCTATCCTCAAACAGCTTCCTGTACCCTGGTCATTCATATCCCACTTCATTGGATATCAGTTATGAAGCCACATGTGCAGCTGTGGACTGGTTGGTTCTTCTCTGTAATGTGTTTCGTGAAACAGAATAGAGGTCCTCTGTCTTCTGAAAACTCTTAATATAATGTACCAGACTATCAAGTGATGATCTGCACGGGGAGAGGAAGAAAAGCTAGTTCTTTCAGGTGGACCCTAGAGTGTTTCAGAGTATTAGTCAGTCTCTCAGCATAGAGGCAGACATGAGGGGTAAGGGATCTTCCTCTCCACACGTAAGCTCAGTCGATGGGAATCTGGACTTTGGCCACAGTGACACGCACTCAGGGCCTTGCTCATTCAGGGCAGCCTGTGTCCCTAATATTTTTCGTTGTTGTTTCTTTAAAACATTTCTGAAAAAACGGATTTTCTATCCAGAGCATCATGATGAAATCATTGCTCTGCATGAATTTGTTACAGCACAAGGAGCAGCTTTGAAAACAGGTGTACCAGATAGTGATGTATGGCCTTGTGCATATTCACAAGTCCCGCACAAACTACAGAAAACAACTGTTCTCAAGAAGTGGAGCTGAAGGCAAAGTGGAGCTGAAGGCAATTTTGATGTCCAGTCCCCTTAATTTAAGGGAAGGGAGTTGAAGGCCATGTGGTCAGTGTGGCTCAGGCCTCATCTCACCGCACCCAGCATACCCTTTCCTGGGGCAGACATGATGATGACAGAGTTGTGACTATCATCAAGCACTCTTGCTTATCTGAGTTTACATGGCCTAAACTAGTGCTCATAATTTGGAATCTGGGAGCTGCAAAGTCCGTCTTAGTTTTCAAGTCGGGATTGCTTACATAAAGGTGGCCCTTGGGGCCCTGCTTAGAGAATTTGCTCTTGTTTTGCAGAGAATGACTAGGGTAGGGAAGAAACATCCTATGTAATTGTTAGGATTCATGCTTCTCTTATACTTGATCCCTGAATCACCTTGTTGAAGCAAGTCCCATGAAAAACAGGGAGGCTTAGCAGATACTGCAGACTACAGCATATAGGAAATTTTTGAAACATCATTTAAAGAACTTCAAAGTTCTGTTTTCTTTTAAATGAAAACAGCAGTTTTAGGGAAAAAAATATCTTCTTCCCTTTGCTTTTGTCTTTCTCTTTCTCTGTTTGATGAAATTCTATGCATTCTTTAACTCTTCTAAAATTTACAAGGATAGGTTTTAAAAGTAGTTCTATCTGATTGAACTAAGAAGCACACTCCTTATGAGTATTTTGTTTTAGAGTCCAGTTTAATTTGTCTTGTCACATTGTGGGGATTGCAACTAATGTCACATAACAATACATGTAGAAATTTTTGCATGAGAAATTAACTTTCACCTAAAGCCAAATTTAAAAAAATTGTAGTTGCAGTATTTCCTTCAGCAACTTAAGCCTCAACTTTGTGAGTAAATAAACTTTCCATTATTTTTCCAAATGACAAAGGAAGAAAGAGTCGTACTAGGAAAGGAAACTATTTTTGAACCTAGAGACTGATTGTCTATCTTTACCTTTTTTTTAAGATATCATTTTGGTTTTCCTCCTACATTTAGTAGTCTTTTCACATCATTTTGAGTAAAACTGACTCGTCAGTCAATGTTCTTTTTAGTGAGCCTTTATTCTCCATTCTATCACCTAGTTGTCAGTTTGTTGTGCTACAGTGGCTTGGGTGTTGCTGTGATATTGGAAGCTACACCATCAGTATTTCAGACACCAGCAGGGTCACCAATGGTGGACAGATTTCAGTGAAAGTTCCAGCGAAGACAGATTAAGAAGAAAGGTCTGACAATCTATTTTCAAAAATTGACCCGTGAAAATCTTGGGGATCACAACAGTATATTGTCCTATGTAGTGCTGAAGAAGAGCCTCACAGATTTGTAAGTAACTCAAAATAAATGGCAGCCACAATAGTGGACTTAAGCATATCAACAATTTTGAAAATGGTGAAGGACTGGGCAGTGTTTCATTTTGTTGTACATGATATTGCCATGAATCAGGGTTGACTCTATGGCATTTAATAACAGTTTCTCCTCTGGCTGAGTTGACAAATCTGTGGGAATTTCTGAGACAGGGGAGCTTAGATCTCAGCATAAGATTGTCTTCACCAGAAAGTGTAGCTTCTGATTAAATTGAGACCACACTCATCAAGCTGCCTTTGTATTCAAGATTTGACAATTAATCTGCCAACTTAATTGTTCTAAATCTTACATACCTCATTGCTGAATATCACTATAGTCACCTTTGAAGTACTACCTTTGGGAAGCTATGCACCCAAACCAGTACCTAGACCATCCTTCAAAGCAATTTTGGAACTGTTTCTTGAATGGCCATTGCACACAGTGGCAATGTGACAAGTCTGTGAACTTAATTGTACAGTTGTCTGGAAGGGAGTTTTTAGCCAGTAAGCAAATAACTGTATTGGAAAACCAACCCTCCTCACCTAATCTGGCCCACAGTGACTTTTTTCTTTACCCAAAGGGAAAGGAAATATTGAAAGGAACAGATTTTGATGACAATCAAGACATCAAGAGTAATACGATGAAAACTCTGAGGGCCATTCCAGAAAACGAGTTCCCAAATTGCTCTGAAGTGTGGATTAGGTGCTAGCATTTGTGCATAGCTTCCCAAGGGAAGTATTTAGAAGGTTACTACAGTAATATTCATCAAGGAGATATGTAGCACTTTTTGTACGATGTGTTCATGAACTTAATTGGCAGTCCTCAAATGTTCAGACTATGCTGCAGAGTGAGGAGAAGGAAAAAGATTATCCAGCCCAGAGACTTAGCCAAGAGAATCATGATAGTGCCAAGTCATTGTAGTGCATGTTCCATATGGCATTCAAAGAAGTGTTTAAACTGTAAAGTTTTAATTACAACAAATTTCCTATATTCATAGATCTTGACTTTTTAATTTCATGCATCAGAAATATTTTAAAATGAAATAAAAACAAAAAAACACTGCCCATTATCATCCCTGAAATAAGAGAAAAGGCAGTTTAATACACACACACAAACACAAATAATAGACTATGAATACTGGACAGTTCTTTAAATAGAATAAATTTGAATTTATAGAAAACTTAGTAAATTATTCATTTTTTTTTTTTTAGTTTTATTATGGACTCGTAGAAACCTCATTACTGAGAGCAAATAGTCTTGCATTGAGCAGTATAGACATAAAACAATAATGTCAGATGTGTCTTAATTTCAGGGCCAATTCCTATCAGTGATCACTATATTGAGAAGGATTCTGAAGGAGTCCAGGTTTAATTATTACTAATTAGCAATATATGACATGGGCATTATGGTGATTTTAAATTATGCTCACAAGTTCTTTGGCATTCCTTTCATGAAACAGTAGAGTCTAATTGTACTTGATTCTAACAAATAGAATGAACATGACTTTTTGAGTTAGGTCTAGTTCTTTCTCACATCATTCACACTTGGAACCCAGCCACTATGATGTAAAGATGCTCAGTGTACACGAAGAGGTCACGTGTAGGTATACTGACCACCAGTTCCAGCTGCAGTCCCAGCTAGCTATCTAGCTAGATATAACTCAAACCAAAAACCAAACCCAATGCCAGCAAGTTGATGCTGACTCATAGCAACCCAATAGGACAGCAGAGAACTGCCCTGTAGAGTTTCCAAAGAGCACTTGATGGATTTGAACTATAGACCTTTTGGTTAGCAGCTGTAGCACTTAACCGCTGCACCACCAGGGTTTTACCAACTAGGTATGTGAACGAGCAAGTCTTAAGATAATTCCAGCAGCTACCTTAGAATGACCTTTGCTGAAAACATGTGAAACAGGTTAACTGCTATTGTCAAGCTCTGGACTGTACTGTGAATTTTTAATGGGGGAAAATAGTTGTTTTAAATGACTGGTTTTGGTGATGGTTTGCTGTCATGCAGCAATAGATGACCAATGCAGACACAGACTGAAAAGGGGGCAAGAAATATTTGCCATCCGTGTCCTAGAGTATCTGAAAAAAAAAACCATTCTAAATTGTTACTCTTTTATTAATCTAAAAACTAAATGCATTTTACCTAATTCAATGAAAAAAGATCAAAGTTATGATTTCAATAGGTTTCATTCAGATTTAATAATTTCCTATGTTAAATTTATCTTCTGCTAACCCCTTTGAAATAACTATAAACAGTGGACTCAAACATACAACAATCATGAAGATGACACAGGACTGGGAAATGTTTTGTTCTGTTATATGTAAGGTCATTATGAATCAAAGTTGACTTCCTAGCAACTAACAACAGCCCCTTTGAAAGCTGATATGGAATTAATACGGTAGCTTGAACATGAACTCAGTGGGAAAGATGCAGAGTGTGAAACAAGGAATGCAGAGCTGCTTGTACTGGGCATGTGTTTTCTAGTGTGTTTTGTTTTCTTCTGGGCCAAACTATTTGCAGCTGGTCTTTTCCTGGTAAGAAGACTTCAAGCAACAAGGTATCTTTCCTCCTATGGAAATGAAACATTCCCTGGGAATAATAGGAAGATTAAATAAATTTTCACCATATAACTTTAAAAAAATTCACGACTACTCTAGGCCATTTTAAGTGCCTTCCAACCTGAAGAGTTCATTTTTCGGCACTATGCATTAGACTGTATTCCACTACTGTTTGTAAGGTTTTCTCTGGACATTTTTTTTTTTTTTTTAAAGTAGATTGCCAGGTCCTTCTACTTAGCCTATTTTACTCTCGAAGCTCCTCTGGAACCTGTCCATCAGGGGTGACCCTGCTGGTATTTGAAGTATTGGTAGCAAAGTTTCCAGTCTTGCGGTAACAAGCAATCCACCACAGCATGACAGACTGACGGACAAGTGGTGACGGACTCAAAACTGGAAAAGCTGCCTCCTCAAAATAGTGTCAACCTTAATGACATGAATGGCATCAAGTTTTGAGGACTTTTATCTACTGATGTGGCATTACTCAAGATGAAAAGAAATGGCTGCAAACATCCATTAATAAGTGGACCATAAAATGTACAAAGGATGAATCCAGGAAAATTGTCAGAAATGAAATAGACACATAAACATCTATGTCCTAGGCATTAGTGAGCTGAAATGGCCTGGTACTGACCATTTTTTAATTAGAAAAGGACACATAACTAGGGACGTCATTGCTAATGTTAAATGGATCTTAGTTGAAGGCAGAGAATACCAGAAAGATGTTATCTGTGTCTTATTGCCTATGGAAAGGCATTTGAGTGTGAGATCATAACAAATTTTGGATCACATTGAGAAAAAAATGGGAATTCCAGAACATTTAATTGTGCTCATGAGGAACTTGTACATAGACCAAGAGGCAGTTGTTCCAAAAGAAGTAGGTGATACTGTATGGTTTAAAGTCAGGAAAGATATGTGTCAGGTTGTATATTTCACCATACTTAATCAGTCTATATGCTGAACAAATAATCAGAGACACTGGACTATAGGAGAAGAATGCAACATGCAGTTCAGAGCAAGTTTCATCTGTACAACCTATGATATGCAGATAACACAGCTTTGCTGAAAATGGACTTGAAGCACTTACTGATGAAGATCAAAGACCATAGCCTTCAGTGTGTGGATTACACTGAAACACAAAGCAAACAAAAACTCTCACAACTGGACAGTAAACAACATCAGGATAAATGGAGAAAAGGTTGGCATTGTCAAGGGTTTTATTTTACTTGAATCTACAAACAAGACCCCTGGAAGCAGCAGTCAAGAAATCAAAGGATGTGTTAGGCTGGGCAAATTTACTGCAAAAGCCCTCATTAGAGTGCTAGAACAGCAAAGATATCACTTCTAGGACTAAGGTGCTACTCATCCAACAGATGGTATTTTCAATTGCCTCACGCTTGTAAAAGCTGGACAATGAATAAGCAAGACTGAATAACAGAAAACTTTGACTTGTGGTGTTGGTAAAGAATATTGGGTATACCGTGAACCACCGGAAGAGCAAACAAATGAGTCTTGGAAGAAGTACAGCCAGAATCTCCTTGGAAGCAAGTACAGTGAGATTTCATCTCACATACTTTGGACAAGTCATCAGGAGGAACCAGTACCTGGAGAACATCAGGCTTGGTAAAGCAGAGGGTCAGCAAAAAAGGGAAAACCCTCAATGAGAAGGATTGACACAGTGGCTGCAAAAACAGGCTCAAGGATAACAATGATTGTGAGGATGGTGTAGGACCAGGCAGTGTTTCATTCTGTTGTACATAGGGTCTCTAAGAGTAGAAACTGACTCGACAGCACCTAACAATGCTCTGCAAAGAACAAACATCATCATGGATTTGAGGTTGCTCTCTGTACCTGCTACAGGCACAGGGCCTACTTACCATACTTAAGATGGGTTAATCAGGAATCCTTACTAACTCACCTGTTTTTCAAAAGCTTGTTGATGACAACTGCATTGTTTTCTAAAATTATTGCATCATGGAAATTCAAGCTTGAGATTAAATCACAGATTGAGAATTTCAGAACTCATGTGTATAGTCCCATGTCCAAACACAGAAGAAGGTACTATTCCAAAGGAACTGTTCCCAGGCTGAAATTTGACCCATTTAATGATACTTTTTAGTGGTAGAGTCATTTGTTAGAGAATCCCTCTCTTTCTTGACTCACTGATACATTTGAAATGTGGCCTATCTCCCTTGAGTGCTATCATAAGTTTCCCTGCATTTGTAAATCACAGACATGTGATAATCACTCTCTCATTCAGTTTATTTAAACTAGTGTCTGCAGTAGGTGCTAAAAATATAATGATACTTCTAAGACAGTGTTTGCACCTCTGAAGATGCAAACAGAGTAGAAACAGACACAAAACCACCTAAATTTAGTTCAATGTAGTGACAATAGGTGGGTGTTTGAGGACAGTTTTCTGGAGAGCATGGTTGCTTTCATGCATAGCACATTGTATTTACCACAATTTAAATTGTAGTATTAAAACTAAGTTTCGCATTCCTTTGTTCGCTGTTGAATTTTTGTCTCTAAGAAAAATGTGGTACACACAGTAAGAGCCAAGTCACTGTATATGTACTTGTGATTCTTCTGTGGAGTTGTTTCTTCAATGCTTGTTCCAGCAACACATTGTGGAAAGGTATCAGTATATCCCCAAGGCGTGTACAACATGTAGGCCCAGTTGGTGCTGAACAAATAATTCTCTAAGAGACTGAATGTAAGATGTTCCATGTACTATGGCTGTGTTACAGATAACAGCAAAACATAATGGCTTAAAACAATGACAGCATCATTTTGCTTATAAATCTGAAATCTTTGCAGGGCTTAAAGTGGAAGGTCATCTCTGCCCCACTTGCCATCCTAGGAGGCTGGAACTGAAATCATCTGCAGGCTGACTTATATGTCTGGTGGATGATTCTGGCTGCCCGCTGAGACTGCTGCTGCACTGTTGGTCAGAACGCCGATAAATGGACTCTCTCCATTCCCTGGAATTCCTGTCATGATGACAGGATTCCCAGCAGGAATGGAGAGACACAGAGAGAAAGAGAGAGAAGTAAGCATCTTTTTAAAAATAGAGGTAAAATTCACATAACATAAAATTAACCATTTTAAAGCCTACAATTTAGTGACATTTACTATATTCACAATGTTGTACAGCTACCAACTCTATCTAGTTTTAAAACACTTTTATTACCCCACAGGCAACCTTCACACATTTTAAGTTGTCATTCCCCGTTATCTTCCCCCGTTCCTCAGTCCCTAGCAATCAAAGTCTGTTCCTATGGATTTGCCTATTCTGGCCATTTCACATAAATGGAATTATACATGCGGCCTTTAGTGTCTGCCTTGCTTTACTTAGCATGATATTTTCAACATTCATTCACGTGTTAGAACTTTTTTTCTGTTTGTGCCTAAATATTTCATTTCATGGATACAATATATTTTGTTTATTCATTCTTTGATCAACATTTATGCTGTTTCCACCTGTTGGTTGTTGTGAATAATACTGTACTGAACATGAGTGTACAAGTATCTATCTGTTTAAGTTCTTGCTTTCAAATTTGGGGCATTTATGCCTAAGAGTAGAATTTGGGGTCATTTTTTTTTTAACTTTCTAAGTAATATCCAAACTGTTTCCAAAGTTACTATACAAATTTACATTTTCATCAGCACATCTTCGTCAACAGTTTTTACTATCTGTTTCTTTATTATAGCCATTGCAATGGATGTGAAGTCTATATCATTATAGTTTTTATTTGTGTTGCTCTTTATGACCTAGTTATAGAAATCACACAGCATCACTTCTGCCACAGTCTGTTCATTGAAGCAGTCATACAGGTCCCTCAGGTTTAAAAGCAGAGGAAGTAAACTCTACCTCTTCATGGGGAGTGGCAAATTCCAGAGGCATATGTGGTACTGGAGATATCACTGTGACTATTTTTGAAAAAAGCACTCAAGATTTCAAAAAGTGACGGGCGGGGTTAAGATGGCAGACTAAATGCACATCTCCCTAAATTCCTCTGGAAACCAAGACTTGACATGATAATTAAACGGAGCCTTCTGGACACCTAGTGAGCCCTGGGATGCGGCACAGGGCTGTTAGTTTGGACTTCGCACTGCCAGCCAAGTGCTGTCGAGTCAGATCCAAACTTTCACTCTTTCACTGACTCCACTCTCAGCAAGGACAGGCTTGAACACACCAAAGGTAACTCACCATTCTGATTTTCATTTTCCTCTGTCTTGGCTGGCAGGCAGAGCTGGGACTTGACTAACCGCTGGTCTCAGATGCACTGCTGGTGGGGCTGGCAAATGTAACTGCCATGTTCTGAAAGCCCACCTTTGGACTTTATGTGTCCCAGCTCTTCTGGCCTATCTTTCTGCCTCAGTCATGTGGTAGCCGTACAGATGTGCTTGTGTGGGATGCCTTCTTGATCCACTGGGAAATGGAGAAGCTCAGGCAGAAGCCCCAGCCCGACTTCACTCCTAGGCTGGGAGGTGGCCTCTGCCGAGGTGAGAGTGCTTTTCTAGCAGAGAGGTAGTGTTTTGCACATTGTCAACTGGGGTTGGGGCCCAGCAGCAGAGGCTGTGGACTCTGGGTATTTTGACACTCTTGGCCTTTCTTTCTGCCAGGAGCTTGGTCCTGGCCAGGGGGTGAGCTTGTGCGGGACACCATCTTGTTTTGCTGGGAGGTGGAGTCATACATACGGATGCCTCAGCTGAACCTAATTCCTGGGCTAAGAGGCCATGCCTACCCAGAAGAGACTGCTTTTCTGACATAGAAGCAGAATTGTACACAGTATCGCCTACAGCTGGGGCCCGACAGCAGAGGCCAGCAGGCCAGTAGACTTTCTGTATTTTGAGCTAGTTTATAACATCTGGGGTTCAATATAGAGGTGCTTACTTTGCCAGCTGGGAAGAGGGACATATACACCTGAAAACCTGGTTGACTTTCGAAGTTGTCAAATACTTTTTACTTCTCAGTTTAAGACGGCCTAGAGAAACAACTATGGTCCATCTTCACAGCATCTCTCCCAGCCTCTGTTGATCCACATGAAACCCCAAAAGCAACAAACTTTGAAGAAAATGGTAACCTGGAAATCACATATGGCATCAGAAGACCCCCAAAAGAAACTATCTCAGAACTTCCCAGAAGAAGAAGCTTTCCTGAAACTATCAGAAGGTGAACACAGAAGGATTATACAGAGAGTCCTCCTAGACCTTATAGAAAATACAGCAGAGCAAAATGAAAAATTAAGCAAGCTGTTTGATCTGATGGAACATCAGTACTTGGAAATACAACAGATCAAGAACAAAATCAAAGACATAGAAACTTCAATTCAAAGCCAAGATAACAGAATGCAACAAATGAAAAAGAGACTTTCTGATTTGGAAGACAGAGCTACTGACTCCAGCATCCATGAGGAGAAATCAGAAAAAAGAAACAAGAAAAATGAAGAAGCATTAAGAAGCATGTGGGACTCTATTAAGAAGAACAATCTATGATTAATTGGACTTCCTCAGCAGGGAGAGACACCTGATCTGCTGACAGAAAACTTCCCTGAAGTTATGAAAGAAGAGAATATAGGTATCCAAGATACATATCAAACATCACTCAGTGTAGATCTCAAACAAAAGACTTCAAGAGATATCACAATCAAGCTTAACAAAATGAAACATGAGCAGAAACTCTTAAAGGCAGCAAGACTCAAAGCAAAGCTAACGTTCAGAAGGAAACCTTGTAGGCTTTCATCAGATTTCCCTGAAGAAATGATGCTGGCATGGAGACAGTGGCATGACACCTTCAAAGCCTTGAGGGAGAAGAACTTCCAAACAAGAATTATATATCCTGCAAAACTATCTTTCAAATATGAAAATGAAATCAAGGCATTTGTAGATAAACAGAAACTCAGAGACTTTGTAAAAACCAAAGCAAAGCTACAAGAAATACTGAAAGAATCTTTTGGCTTGGAAGAACAAAACCACTAACTTTATATTTTAGAAGGACACATTATCCAGAACCCTACTCAGTTATGGAAGGCTCCAAAGACAATCAAAGCTATAATAGTGAAAGAAATGTTCTAGTGATCATATTATGTAAACTATGATACCATCATATTAAAAAGAGGGATGTACCACAGTCATTATATTCCTTCCAGATGGAGAGGAAGTTGACAAGACTGGTAGCAATCAAAATTGGGTTTATATATAGCTTATTAAGTGGCATCATCAGGTAGCCGTAAAGCACAATAAAGAAGCAACATATCATATCAAGAAATGTAGTACAATAGTTTCAAAAACCACAAAACCAACCCTGAAAAAGGTGAAAAATAAACTCACAAAGAAGAAGGCCACAGAGCAGATTAATAAGAGCAGAGAAAACATCGACACAAAGAAAAAAGCAAATCACAATGACAGCACTGAATACATACCTATCACTAATTACATTGAATGTGAATGGACTGAATGCTCCAGTAAAGTGACATCGAGTCACATCTTGGATCAGAAGACACGACCCATCCATATGATCTGAGAAGATGCTTTGCATCCTTTGATTTTCAGTTTGTTCCTATCTTTAAGTCTAAGGTGAGTTTCTTGTAGGCAACATACAGATGGGTCATGTCTTCTGAAAGACTATAACAAATTTGAAAACCTAGAGGAAACGGACAAATTCCTTGATTCATATCATCTACCGAAATTATCACAAGGTTAAGGAAAACAACTTAGTAAACCTGTCACAAAGGAAGAGATGGAGAAAGTCATCAAAAACTGTCAAGCACAAAAAGCCTGGGCCTAGATGGCTTTGCCACAGAATTCGACCAAGCTTTTAGAGCAGAGTTGTGTCCAATACGACTGAGACTATTTCATAGCATAGAAAGGGATGGAATATTCGAAAATTCATTCTACAAAGCCAGCATAAATCTGATACCAAATCCAGGAAAGGACCCAACACAAAAGGAGAACCACAGACTGATAACACTTGGGAATCTTGATGCAAAAACCTTCAACAAAATTCTTGCCAATAGAGTACAACAACATATCAAAAAAATAATCCATCACGACCGAGTCAGATTCATACGAGGGATGCAAGACTCGTTCAACATCAGAAAAACAATTAATGTGATCAACTACAGAAATAACACAAAAGACAAGAATCACCTGATATTGTCTATTGATGCAGAAAAGGCATTTGATGAAGTCCAAAACCCGTTCATGCTAAAAATGCTCAGCAAAATAGGAATAGACAGCCAATTTCTCAATGAAATAAAGACCATTTATACAAAGCCAACTGCCTACATCATCCTGAACGGAGAGAGACTGAAACAGTCTACCTGGAGAACAGGAACTAGACAAGGATGCCCACTCTTACCTCTCTTATTCAACACTGTACTAGAAGTTCTAGCCAGAGCAATTAGACAAGACCAAGAAATAAAGGATATCTGCACTGATAAAGAAGTACTAAAAAATCTCCCTATTTGCAGATGATAATGATTGTATATGCAGAGAATCCCAAAGAATCCATAAGGAAACTACTCAAACTGATAGAAGAGTTCAGCAAAGTCTCAGGATACAAGATAAACATAAGTAAATCAGTAGGATTCCTTTATACCAACAGTGAGACTGTTAATGAAGAAATCTTCAAATCAATACCATTTACTATAGCCCCTAAGAATATAAAGTACCTAGGAATAAATCTAACCAGAGAAATAACAGACCTTTACAAAGAGAACTACAAAACCTTACTACAAGAAACTAAGGGAGAGTTACATAAATGGAGAAACCTACCCTGCTCAAGAATAGGAAGACTTAACATTGTGAAAATGTCTATTTTACCCAAAGCAATCTACTTATATAATGCAATCCCAATACAATCCCAATACAATGACTTTTTTTTTTATTGACTGAGTGAAAATGTACAATCCCATATAAATTTGCATGTCCACCTATATGCAGCTTCTACTGCTCTCCCTGCCCAGTGACAGCACACTATTCCTCTCTGATCCATACATGTCTCATCATCCCAACAGTCTCCTTTCCCCTCCTCTCCACTCACTCCCCTTCCTCCAGTCAGAGATCAGCAAGATGATATCTTATAGATGCATAGAACCATAAAGTGCACCTAATATATAGTTACTCTGTGTCGCTAAGTTCAATCCCTTGCCATCCAAAGAGTGGATCTTCATTATGATCCACGGGCAAGGACAGCATCAGGGCCACGGGCCACGCTCCTAGGGGAACCCCAAAGCCCCTGGACCATCAATTGTGGTCTCTTAGTGGAGACCTCAGGGTGCACCCCTTTTTATTCTTGTGTTGCCAGTGAGACTCAACTTTGTGAGCTCCATCGTGGCTATCACTGGTAGTGGCCAGGCACCATCCAGTTCTTCCAGTCCCAAGTCTATGTAGGCACCCATTCATGTGGGTCTCTCTGTCTTCTGGGTTGTCATTTTGGTCCTCAGTGAGCATCTGCTCCTGCTGAGTTGGGACCATTGGCTGTGTCCTCGGATGGCAGCTTGGCAGTTTTTAAGACGCCAGATGCCACTCACCAATGGGGGGTGCAGAGAGCCCTCTTAGCAAAATGCTAGTTGTGTCAATTGGCCTCAATTTCACCTAAGAGCATGGTCCCCTGGCCCCCGCCTCAGCTACTCTGTCCTTGCATTATCGGGCTAAGATGCGAGGGCTACTCAAGTTATTTTGAAGTCTACTTAATATTGTTCTTGTTTCTAATGTCTGCTCCAGTGACATTTTCTAATGAGATGGAGAAACAAATTATCAACATTTCTGGAGAGTGAAGAAGCCCTGAATAAGTAATGCATTACTAAAGAAGAAGAACACACTGAGGGGCCTCTCATTACCTGACCTTAGAACCTATTACAATAACACAGTAGTCAAAACAGCCTGGTACTGGTACAAAAAGAGACAGATAGATCAGTGGAACAGACTTGAGACTCCAGAGATGACACCATCTGCTGATGAACAGTTGATATTCGACAAAGGCCCTAAGACATTAAACTGGGGTAAAAGCAATCTCTTCAACAAATGGTATTGCCAAAACTGGATATCCATCTGCACTAAATTAAAACAAGACCCATATCTTACACCTTATAAAAAAAAAAACAACGTAAACTGCATAAAAGACCTAAATATCAAATCTAAAATGATAAGCTCATCCAAGAAAAGGTAGGAACAATGGAAGTTTTAATACACAGTGTAGAGAGACTTCAAAATCTGTCAAACAAAACACATTCATCAGAAGAGAAAATAGATAAACGGGAACTACTGAGAATCAAACACTTTTGTTCATCCAAAGGCTTTATTCACAGAATTAAAAGGACACCTACAGGATGGGAAAAAAATATTTGGCAACTATATGTCAGACTGACATCTGATCTCCATAATCTATAAGGTACTACAAAATATCAGTAAGAAAAAGATAAATCATCCAATTAAGTGATGGGCAAAGGAGATGAACAGACATGACTCAAAAGAGGAGATCCAGGCAGCCAAAAACCAAGTGCAATCATGCTCACGATCATTAGCTATTAAAGAAATTGAAATCAAAACGACTATGAGATACCATCTCATCCCGACAAGGTTGGCCATGATCCAAAAAATGCAAAACACCAAATGCTGGAGAGGCTGTGGGGAGACTGGAACTCTCCTATACTGTTGGTGGGATTGCAAAACGATGCAACCTCTTTGGAAAGCAATGTGGCACTCCTTTAAAAAAATGGACATGGATATACCATTTGACCCAGTAATTCCACTGCTTGGAATATATCCTACAGTATCAAGGCCTTTCACACCAACTGGTACATGCACAAGAATGTTCATCACAGCACAGTCCACAACAGGTAAAAGATGGAATGAACCTGGATGCCCAACAACAGAGGAATGAATAGGTTAACTATGGTATATGTACTCAATGGAACACTACTCAATGATAAAGAACAACGATGGTTGCAGGAAACATCTCTTAACCTGGTTTCAACTGGAGGACGTTATGCTGAGTGAAAGTAGTCAGCGACAAAA
The DNA here is from genome assembly GCA_028571685.1 of Heterohyrax brucei. NCBI lineage: Eukaryota > Metazoa > Chordata > Mammalia > Hyracoidea > Procaviidae > Heterohyrax > Heterohyrax brucei. The sequence continues at coordinate 137,989,762 of CM053150.1, forward strand.
GCACAAATATTGTATGAAACCCCTGCTATAAGAACTTGAAAACAGGCTCATGCATAGAAGAAAAGACTCTTTGATGGCTGCAAAGGTGGAGGGGGGGGGAGAATTTAGATTAGATACTTAATAGAAATTTGGTTGGGTGAAATCGGTGACAGGACACATTAGAAAGAAGATCAACGTTATCTGGACTTCAACACAATTTAAGTACTCCTCCCATCTTAACCCAATATTGCAAGGATAGAATAGCTGGGGTGAGGGGAACCTGGACCATGTTCTCAGGCAAAATCGAGGCCAGTCAGCACAGCTAGAGTTTGCTAGTGAGGACTCTCTGTACCCCAAAGTGGTGAGTGGCTTCTGGGGTCTTAAAAGTTGTCAAGCTGCGATCTGGTCCCAACAATGCAGGTCGGTCCCTACTCAACAGAACTGGATGATCACCGAGGACAAGAACGACTTGGGGGAAATAGAACCCAGAAGACAGACAGACTCATGTAAGTGGGTCTCTGCATCTACTTGTGACCAGAAGAACCGGATGGTGCCTGGCCACCACCAGTGATAGCCATGATGGAGCTCACAAAATTGAGTCTCACTGGCAACACAAGAATAAATAGGGGTGTACCCTGAGATCTCCACTGAAAGACTGAAATTGATGGTCCAGGGTCTTCTGGGTTCCCCTGGGAGCATGGCCCCTGGCCCTGATGCTGTCCTGGTCCATAAATCATAATGAAGATCAACTTTTCGGACAGGGATGGATTGGACTTGGTGACACAAGAGTGACCATACTTTGTGGGAAACTTATGGTTCTGTGCATCTACAGAATGTCATTCTGCTGACCTCTTATTGGAGGAAGGGGAGTGGGTGGAGAGGAGTGAATAGGAGACTGCATGGAGGATACGACATACATGGAGCAGAGAGGAAGAGTGCGCTGTCACTGGGCAGGGAGAGCAGTGGGAACTGCACATAGGTGAGAGTGTGAATTTATATGGGAATGTGCATTTTCATTCAATCATCATAAAGAAAAAAGAAAAAAGAAAGAAAAAGATTTCAAAAAGGATTTGAATTTCATGCAGCTTTCACCAAACACAACTAAGTAATGCAGTTGAATTTTCACCCTGAATCTCGTTGTTCTTGTCCTATTCAGTGAAGAAATCATATCCATGGCTTCCTCTTTCTCGCTACCTAAAGTTCTTAAGCCAGGCTTTTCATATCCCTCATCTTCAGTGTTTTCATCTTTAAAAAGAGAAGGTATTTTTGTATTTCCACCTTATCCAAAACTGTAACAAATTCTTTAAATATTTTTTTAGCGCTTATTTGCCTTACCCTTGAGCATGAAGTACCTCTCACAGTAAGAACCATTTTCAGGTTTGACTTTTCTTATGACGCTTAGAGCAAAGATTCACCTGATCCATTAACAATAGGCCCCTGAGAAGCCTGGGTCATACTGGCTCTGAACTTTGCAGAATTAGTCCCATTATCTGGGTTCAGAGAGGCAACAGTCCTTAATGGTAGGTTTGTTGTATCTGGTGTGTCACCATCTCCTTCAGAACCAGAGCTATCAGCAAGAAACTGAGATAACTGAGAGAAGATCCTTAAGGCAAAAAAGTATAAATGCCCACATAATTAACAGATCATTATCTTTTTAGAAGCTCCTGTTTGGGAAATATGTACGTTATTTCTAGTTAACCATTTCATGTGCCAAAATTCATATGAAAACATAATCATTCAGAAATAAAAAACAAGCACACTTTAAAGAAATTGTTATTGTCATATGCCATCGAGTAGGCTTTCAATAATAGCGACCCTATGTTAAACATAGCAAAACCCTGCTTGATCCTGTGCTGACCTCACAATCACTGCCATGTTTCAGCCATTGTTGCAGTCACTGTATCATTCCATCTCATCACCGGTCTTCCTCATTTTCCCTGACCCTCTGCTATACCAAGCACAACGTCTTTCTCCAGGAACTGGTCCCTGTTGATAACACATCCAAAGTACATGAGACATGTTCTTATCCTTGCTTCTAGGGAACATTCTGGCTATACTTCTTCCGAGACAGATTTGTTGTTTCTTCTGGCATCCCATAGGATATTCAATATTCTTTGCCAACACTACAAGTCAAAGTCATTAGTTCTTCAGTCTTTCATATTAGGTGATTAAAAATATCATGGCTTACGTCAGGCATAACTTACTCTTCAAAGTGACATATTTATTTTTAACTCTGTAAAGAGGTCTTTCGCTGCAAGTTTGCCAAATGCAGCACATCATTTAAATTTTTTTTTTAATTTGAAATTTATTAATTAAAAACATTTTGTTGTTTAGGACATGCACAACAAAACATGCACTGGTTCAACAGTTTCTACATGTACAATTTGGTTCTTTTGGAGTTGTACAGTCATTCTTGCCCTCTTTTTCTTGACTGGTATTTCCACAGGTGTTGATTGTGGGTCTAAATAAATGAAATCCTTGATAACTTCATTTCTTTTCCTCTATTTTATTTATTTATTTTTATATACTTTTTATTCTGTAATTTATATTTTTTTTATTAAATAAAAAATGAAAGTGTACATACTCTGTGCTTACAATATTGGGTTAAGATAGGAGTACACAAATTGTGTCTAAGTCCCATTAATATTGATTGATCTTCTTACTAATGTGTATTGTCACCAATTTCACCCAACCAAATTTCTAACAACTATCTAATCTAAACCCTCAACCCTCGCCCTCCCATCCTCCCACCCTCCCTGGCCTTGTAGCCATTACAGAGTCTTTTCTGTTATGTATGGGTATGCTTTTAAGTTTTTATTGTAGGGGTCTCATATAATGATTGTCCTTCTGTCGCTGACTAGATTCACTCAAAATAATGTCCTCTAGTTGCGACCAAATTGAGAGATGTTTCCTGCTATCATTGTTGTTCTTTATCAGTGTATACTACTTCATTGAGTACACATACCAAAGTTTACCCATCTATTCTTCCGTTGTTGGGCATCTGGGTTGATTCCAACTTTTTGCTATCATGGATTGTGCTGCAATGAACATTCGTGTGCATGTATCAGTTGGTGTGAATGGCCTTGATTCTGTAGGATATATTCCAAGCAGAGGAATTACTGGGTCAAATGGTACATCCATACCCATTATTTTAAGGTAATGCCAAATTGCTTTCCAAAGAGGTTGCACCATTCTGCAATCCCACTGACAGTGTAGGAGAGTTCCAATTTCCTCACAGCCTCTCCAACATTTAGTGTTTTGAGTTTTTTGGATCATGGCCAATCTTGTTGGGGCAAGATAGTATCTCATTGTCATTTTGATTTGAATTTCTTTAATAATTAATGATCGTGAGCATGTCCGCATGTGGTTTTTGGCTGCCTGGATTTCCTCTTTAGAGAAAGGTCTGTTCATCTCCTTTGCCCATCGCTTAATTGGATGATCTGTCCTTTTCTTACTGATATTTTGTAGAACCTTATAGATTATGGAGATCAGGCGTCAGTCTGACACAGTGTTGCCAAATATTTTTTCCCATTCTTTAGATGGTCTTTTAATTCCTTTGATAAAGTCTTTGGATGAGCAGAAGTGTTTAATTCTTATTAATTCCCATCTACCTATTTTCTCTTCTGATGAATGTGCTTTGTTTGTCAGATTTTGAAGTCTGCCTATATTGTGTATTAAAATGTCCATTGTTGATCTTATTTTATCTTGGCTGAGCTTTTATAATTTTAGCTTTTATATTTAGATCTTTTATCCAGTTTGAGTTGATTTTTCTATAAGGTGTGAGAGATGGGTCTTTTTTGCAGATGGATATCCAATTATGCCAGCACCATTTTTTAAAGATACTGTTCTTATCCCAGTTCAATATCTTAGGACCTTTGTCAAATATCAGCTGTTCACAGGAGGATGGTGGCATCTCTGGGGTCTCTACTTTGTTCCATTGATCTATATGTCTCTTTTTGTACCAGTACCAGGCTGTTTTGACTACTGTGGCAGTGTAATAGGTTTTAAAGTTGGATAGTGAGAGGCCTCCCAATATGTTCTTTTTTTTCAGTGGTGCTTTACTTATTTGGGGCTTCTTTCCTTTCCAAATAATGCTGATAATTTGTTTCTCCATCTCATTAAAAAATGTCACTGGAATTTGTATTGGGATTGCATTATATAAGTAGATTGTTTTGGGCAAAATAGACATTTTCACAATATTGAGTCTTCCTACCCATGAGCAGGGAAGATTACTCCACTTATGTAAGTCTCTCCTAGTTTCTTGTAGTAAGGTTTTATAGTCTTCTCTGTAAAGATCTCATATTTCTTAGTTAGATTTATTCCTAGGTATTTTATCTTCTTGGGAGCTATAGTAAATGGAACTGATTTGGTGATTTCTTCTTTAATAATTTCACTGCTGGTATAAAGGAATCCTATTAATTTAGTTATGTTTATCTTGTATCCTGATACTTTGCTGAATTCTTCTATTGGCTCTAATACTTTACTTATGGATTTCTTTGGATTCTCTTTATAAACAATTATATCATCTGCAAAGAGGGAAATCTTTACTTCTTCATTGCCAATACAGATGCCTTTTATTTCTTTGAGTTGTCTAATTGCTCTGGCTAGAACTTCTACACAATGTTGAATAGAAGTAGTGGGAGCAGGCATCCTTGTCTAGTTTCCGTTCTCAAAGGAAATTCTTTCCGTCTTTCACCATTCAGGATGATGAAAACAGTTGGCGTTGCATAGATGCTACTGATTATATTGAGGAATTTCCCATCTATTCCTATTTTTCTGAGAGTTTTAAGCATGAATGAATGTTGAACTTTGTCCAGTGCCTTTTCTGCATCAATTGACAGAATCAAGTGGTTCTTATCCTTTGAGTTATTTATACTGTTGATCACATTAGTTGTTTTCCTGATGTTGAACTAGCCTTGCATCATTGGAATGAAACTAACTTGATCATGATGAATTATTTTTTTTATATGCTGTTGAATTCTATTGGCTAGAATTTTGTTGAAGATTTTTGCATCTAGATTCATGAGTGATATTGGTCTGTAGTTTTCTTTTTTTGTGGGATCTTTCCTTGGTTTTGGTATCAAGGTTATGCTGGCTTCATAGAATGAATTTGGTGTGAAATATTCTCATTAGTATTGGAGTTAATTCTTCTCTAAAAGTTTGGTAGAATTCTCCAGTGAAGCCGTCTGGGCCAGGACCTTTCTTGGTTGGTAGATTTTTGATAACTTCCTCAATCTCTTCCTTTGTGATAGATTTAAGTTGATTTATTTCTCCTTGTGTTAGTATTGGTGAGTCATATGAATCTAGAAATTTGTCCATTTTCCCTAGGTTTTCAAACCTGTTAGAGTATAGCTTTTCATAGTATTCTGTCATGATATATTTTATTTCAGTTGGGTCTGTTGTAACATCTCCCATCTCATTTCTTAATAGGGTTATTTGTATCTTCTGTTGTTTTTCTTTTGTAAGTTTAGCCAATGGTTTATCAATTTTGTTGATCTTTTCGAAGAACCAGTTTTTGGTTTTATTAATGTTTTCAATTGTTTTTCTATTCTCTAATTTATTTAGTTCTGCTCTAATCTTTATGATCTGTTTTCTTCTGGTGCCTGAGGGGTTTCTTTGTTGCTCTCTTTCTACTTGTTCAAGTTGTGAGGTTAATTCTTTAATCTAGACCCTTTGTTCTTTCTGGATGTGTGCAGTTATAGAGATAAACTGACCTCTGAGCACTGCTTTTGCTGTATCCCATAAATTCTGGTAGGATGTGTTTTCATTCTCATTTGAATCCATAAATTTCTTTAATGTGTCTTTAATTTCTTTTATAACCCAAGGCTTTATGAGCAAAATGTTCAGTTTCCAAAAGTTTGAATTTTTATCTATGAATTTTCTGTTACTGATTTCAACTTTTATAGCTCTGTCGTCCAAGAAAGTACTTTGCAATAAATCAGTGGTTTGAATTTTATGGAGAATTGTTTTATGACCTAACATATGGTCTATTCTGGAGAGTGTTCCATGTGCTTTGGAGAAGAAGGTGTATTTATCTGCTGATGGATGAAATGATCTGTATATGTCGATAAGGTCAAGTTGGTTGATTGCTGTAATAAGATCTTCTGTATCTTTACTGAGCTATTTTCTGGATGATCTATCCTTAACTGAAAGGGGAGTGTTAAAGTCCCCAACTATTATTGTGGACTGATCAATCTCTTTTTTCAATGTTGTCACTATTTGTTCAGTGTATTTAGGTGCTTTGGTATTGAGTGCATAAATATTTAATAGTATTAAGTCTTGCTTGAGTATTGAACCTTTCACCAATAAATAGTGGCCATACTTGTCCACAATAGTGGATTTCACATTAAAATGTATTTTATCTGAGATTAATATCGCCACACCTGCTGTTTTTCATGTATTATTAGCTTGATATATATTGTTCCAAACTTTAATTCTAAACCTGTTTGTATCTTTAAGTCTAAGATGTGTTTCTTGTAAGCAACATATAGATGGGTCATGTCTTTTGATCCAGGATATCACTCACTGTCTCTTTACTGGAGCATTCAACGTGATTATTGATAGGTGTACGTTTAGTGGTGTCGTTGTGATATGTTTATTTTCATGCTGATGATTTCTCTGTTGTTCTTATTGATCTGTTCTGGGACATTCTTCTTTATGGATGGTATCAGTTTTGATTTTATATTTGTTGAGACTGTTGTGTTGTGATTTTTAATTTCAAGTGATATATTGTTAATCTGTTTTATGGCTACATACGTAATTCCCCTTAACATATAATTATTGAAATCAATTGTAACTATTTTATAAGTCTGAAATTTTCGCCGCATCAAAAACAACTGTAACTATTGTAGAGTATCCCTCTTTTATATTCTTTTTATCCTCTATTTTAAATGGATTAAAAAAAATTATCCAGGCTTTAAAATCTTTAAAAACTTTGTATGTGAAGAGGTGAGATGTGTTGAAAAGATCTATCATTTCTAAATCAAATTATATTTTCATGCTGAAATAAACCTATAGATACAACTTTCCACATAAAAATAAAAATGAAAAGACTCATAAATAGCTTTCAAAATTAAATCACATTAAAAATTGCAGGCTGAGGTTTTGGAAATATGTTTGAACAGAATTCATAGCTCCAAAGACCACTGTGCAACTGATTTACTTTGAAAGAAAATTTATTTTCCTTAAAAGTTTATTAGTTTTTATACTCAACTGGAGTCCCCACTGTCCAACATCAGGTTCTACATTTAGCTTTCTAAGGAGAGAACTCATTGACTCTGTGAATTAAAGCTGTGCTGCTGGCCTAAGCCAGAAGGAAACAGATGTATTATAGAATTTAATAGTCCTGCTTTGTGGGAAACTCTTGCACTGTGAATTCTGTGTGAGGAAGATGGATGAGTGTGCCTTTTGCAAAAGATAAATGGTTTCCAGATTAAGGAAGGCATTGTGAATGCCTCATCCAGTAACCAAAGCTTTCTTCCAAGGCACTGCTGGGTGGACCAAAGAGATCCAGCTGCACTACCATTAATGGCCCACATCTGTTTTAGGTGTGGGTAGAGTCCATAGATGACAGCGCAGTACAAACTGTCATTTGAATGAACATCATTTAGAGGACCTAAATTTTGCAACATTCTGAGGGAAATATTTTCCTATAAGAAAACCATTAAGCATCATTACATCTAATTACATCTAAATGATAAATTACAGTTAAAAGGCATAAAACTACCCACTAGTCATTAAACACATCACTGGCTTAAAATGGCGCTGTGTGAGCCCAAAAGTGCTGGGGTCATGTAATCAATTAACGTACAGCCAAGATAACTGAAAGATTGAAAGTTTGAGTTCACCCAGAGGTGCCTTAGAAGAAAGGTCGGGTGAACAACTCCAGAAAAATCAATCATTGAAAATCCTCTGAATTACATTTTACTATAATATGAAAGAGGTTACAATGAGTCAGACTCAACTCAGTAACAACTGGTTTTTATGTGAACCCATCTGATCTTTGTAGTAAAAGAGAGAGTTTACTCAAGTTCCCAGACCCATGCGTTTGGGCTTGAGCAGATTAAGTTCATCGTTGAAAGTCTCCTGGATCCTGAAATATAAACACTGTATAATAAGAAAGTTTTTTTTCTCTCCTAAGAAAGATGGTTTCCTTCATTTTTTCAGCTGTCTGAGTTAATGGGCTGCCTCTCTGAAAACTCGAGGGCTGAGCCGTAACAGGAGAAACAGATGGCACAGTACTGACCCCAGGGGACTGCTCACTGGACTCTCTGCACAGCTGTTTCCTGATTTATGTTGTTCCTTTAGTAAACACTTCAGTGAGCTGCTGGTTTAGAAGCAGAACTAGGCTATCAGAGACCCTTTGATGTTCAGGGAGAGCTAAGCTTGATGTAGATTTCCATGAACACAAATCTAGGCCAAGAAACTTCTCCAACCTCCCAGACCACAAGCACTTATTAGCTGCTTATGGAAGGAAGACTCCTTCTATTGAGATCAAGAGCTTGGAACTTTGGCTGAGAAGGCCAGAAATGCTATACCCACCCACTTTATCCTTTAAAAATAACGTTTGTTTAAAAGAGTACGTGGTTAATCTAGGGCCACTGTTAATAGAAGCATGTCCATTCTTGGTTTCCATAATTACAGGTCACAATTTTCTACACATACTCTCTGTTGAAATATTCCCACACAGGAATTGAAATCTAAACATAAGAATGGAACCTCTGAAGTGCCTGGGAATCAGGGACTTATAATATACATGGAATGGATGTGCCTGTGTCCAGATCTTCCTCAATGGGGAACATGAGTTGGGATATGGGAAGTGGAATTATGGTGAAAAAGTCACAGGCTCAGGGCAAGCCCTGAATGTTGGAACATGAAATCCTCATCTAGATTGAACAATAATATGGTTAGTAGTAGCATCAGCACCTGCTTTCAAAGTGGTGTGCGAGTAGAAGTGAGACTTGTACTGGGCCTATAGCCAGATGGATCCCCAACTGGTTGAGCTGGTTGTGTTTTGTCTCTTAGCACCAGGTGGTGGAATGATGCTTCCCCAGTAGGGGGCTGGGAAGACCGTGCACATATGTGAACTACAGTTACTGGATACAATGAAAACCCTAGAAACATGGATTCCTTTCCATGTCATTTATCTGCCTCTGGGAATGTCAGTTATGTTGGCATAAGCCTGCAGAAAACAATTTCCCACTTTATATTCTACCTTCTTCCCGTATAATATACTTGGAAACATTTTCTAAATTCCTGAATATGCTTACGAAAGATTAATGAATCCACTTTCTCATATCCAGGGAACTCAGCTCCTTGTCCAGCTCAGGGGATGAGAGGTTTTATTCTCCACTCCATGAAAAAAGGTCCAAAGAGCTCTTTTAATGAGACAGCCTGTAGCCTTGGCCTTGCCCTACAGAGAGCCAATAACCCTCTTTTAATACCAGCTCTGATAGGCCACAGAGCACATCATATACACAGCTGAGGACTTTTCAGTTTGGAAGAGACCTTAGATATGGTTCCATTGCTTTCATTTCACTGATGGAAGACAACAAGGTCCAAAAACCTGTGGTTTGCCCATGTGAAGAAAGCAGTCCCTAGTTCTCCTCCACAACATGCTTACCTTCTTCTTTACCCCAGCCCCGCTCACCATAAACTAGTGTTTGGAATTTTGCTGTGGAAGACCACCAGTGCTGTGTCCACCCCACCTTGCCCTTTGTTTTGGTAAGTATATCCCTATAATCAGGAAAATGCCCCAGTTATCAGAGGTAGTAGTAACAACAATAAACAACTCTACTCAAAGTAACAATGAAGAGTTGTTTCAGCTTACAACCTGAACTCACTGATTCTCCATGCTTCTCTGTGATGACCATGAAGGTAGTGAGGGCATTGCCAACCTCAGCCTTCTCTGCAATGCTGGCACCTACCAGTGAGTGACTGGGGATGTGGGCATTTTGCCTTCACGGACTGGTCAGTGGGAAGAAGGGAGTAGGAGACTCTGAGGACAACCTTATCATCTGTAGAAATGTTTGGGAAGCCAGTACCAATGCAGACTTGACAGCTATTGAAATAGTAATTCTGGCAAAATAATTATAAACCTTTCCTTGAAGATAATTTTAAGCTCAATAAGTCTCTGAAGTGAAGGATCATAGGTTTTCAATGGATGCATTGTACGCTGGAACTCAGTCTTGGCACAGTCCTGGCATGTGGCCCTGGATAAATAATTAATGGATGAAAAAAACAGGGGCCACTGCTCTTTAACCTACAAGACTCTAATAAGTTGTGAACCACTAAAATGAAGCCTAATTTGATCATTTTTAAAACATAAAAGTTCATTTCAGTGAAATTCATGGTACATAAGAATTTTATTTTTTAATTTCTGTTTTGAAATAATTATGGATTCACAGGAAGTTGCAGAAATAGCATAGTGAGGTTTTATATACTCTTCATCCATTTTTCTCCAAAGGTCTCATTTTACCTAGCTATAGTATAATATGAAAACCAGGAAAGTGGCATTGGTACAATGTGTGTGTACAGTTCTGAGCAGTTTGATCACAAATACAGATTCCTGTAACCACAACCACAAGTAAGATACAAAACTGTTTCATCACCACAGAAATCTCTCCATTGCTAACTTTATAGTGACATCTACTCCTTGCCTAAACTCTCCCTCATCATTTCTAACATCTGAAAACCACTAATCTGTTCCCCAACTTTGTAGTTTTGTCATTTTAAAAATGTTTTATAAATGAAGTGATACAGTATGTCATCTTTGGAGATTGGCTTTTTTTTTTCTTTATTAGTTTGCATAATTCCATTGAGATTCATCTATGTGGATCAGTGTATCAATAGTTAATTCTCTTATTGTTGACTAATATTCTGTGGTATAGATTGTTAAAACTTAATCACAACAGAACGAAATCAAATTATAGGGTTTATTCTGAGCCATTATTGCATATACTTAGTCCTTTTTTACTGAGATCAGCTTATCAGCTTACTAGGTAGCCTTCCCCCAGGCCAAAAAAATCAAACCCGTTGCTATCCAGTGAATAGCAATTCATAGACAACTATAGGACAGAGTAAAACTGCCTCCATGGAGTTTCCAAGGACCATGTGATGAACTCAAACTGTCAACTTTTTGGTTAGCAGCGTAGCATTTAACTACTAGACCATCAGGGTTTCCAGGTGGTCCCCAGCCACAAAGAATTTGACCATCCACCCATCTGCAACCATGAAGCTTTTTGAGATTTAAATTAGGAGAACCAGGAGTCTCCCTCTCCCCACCCAAGGAGTACAATAGAAAAGTTGTTATGCACTTGACTGCAAGGTCAGTAATTCAAATGCACCAGAGGGAGGATGATGCACCAGTCTGCTTCTGTAAGGTTTATAGCCTTGGAAATCCTACAGGGCGCTTCTACTCTGTCATGCAGGATTGCTATGAGTCAGACGTGACTTAACAGTAGTGGGTTAGAGTCTATGCTATTAAACTAGGAAGGAATACTTTTGGCGAGACTATCCTTTTCTAGCCAGAAAAGACAAATTTGCAGTTTGATTCAGGCTTTATAGGTTTATATTTGGTTTTGTGGATAAGAAAAACCTTAAAATGAAAATGAGATGTCTGTTATAAGTTTTCCTCTTCAACATTTCCCCACTTCCGATCATGATTCTATTATAATCTTTCATCACTAAGTGTTGGCAGAGCACCAATCTAGGTCTCTTTGGGCCTGTCATTGTTATTGTTAGGTGCCGTTGAATCAGTTCCTACTCATAGGGTCCTTCTGCACAATAGAACAGAACACTGCCTGGTCCTGCGTCATCCTCAAAATATTGTTATACTCGAGCCCATTGTTGCAGCCAGTGTGTCAGTTCACGTTGTTGCCGACCCTCTACCCTACCAAGTATGATGTCCTTTTCCAGGGACTAGCTACTCCTAATAACATGTCCAAAGTATGTGAGACAGTCTCACCATCCTCCCTTCTAATGAGTATTCTTGCTGTACTTCTTCCAAGACAGATTTGCTTTTAGTTCTGGAAATTCATGGTATTTTTAATATTCTGTACCAACACCATTATTCAAATACATAAATTCTTCTTCAGTTTTCCTTATTCATTGTCCAGTCTTCACATGCATATGAGACCATAAAAAACACCATGGCTTGGGCATAGGCGTAACTTTATGGAGTGTCTTTTTGTGAAACTGTTGTATACATATACATTATATATGTACATATATATTATACATATTATGTACATATATACATTATGTACACATGTACATGTATATCATGTATCATGTATCATGTACATATGCACAAATATATACATTATGTACATATGTACATGCATGTTATATACATTGTGTACATGTGTACATCTATATTATATACATTATATATATGTAATGCCTATGTTAAAACAATTTTAGTAACTAAGGGTATCTGACTAATTTAAAAGTCAGTTGATGTTTACTTTGTCAATGGACCCTGGTTTGGTAGCAGTTTAGACAAGTTTCATTGATTAAAAATTATATTTATTTTGCTGTTGTTGAGAATATACACAGCAAAAGATAAACCAATTCAACAGTTTCTACATGTATGGTGGAATTGATTATATTCTTCAAGTTGTACAACCATTCTCACTCTCCTTTTCTGAGTTGTTCCTTCTCTATTAACATAAGTTCGTGGCCTCTTAACATTCCTATCTAATATTTCAAGTTGCTATAGTCAGTTTGATCACATATAGATAGTCCTTAAATGAGCATAATGCTCAAGGGGTACCTTTTTTAATAGAAAGCAAAACCATTGTTTGGTTTTAAGAAGACTTCAGGTGATATTTTTGGTTTAAGGTTTAAAAGATTATCTCAAGGAAATGGTTTCAGTGATTCACCCAGCCTCCATAGCTCCTAAAAGTATGGTGTCCATGAGAATTTAAAGTCCTACTCTCTACTATTCCCCTTTGGATCAAGATTCTTCTATAGACTCTTTAATCAAAATGTGCAGTTATGGCAGCTGGACACCACTCAGTTCTTCTGGTCTTGTGACAAAGGAGACATTTGTTCATGAAGGCAATTAACACACATAGCATATGCTCCTTCTCTTCCTGCTGCTCCTTCTTTCTGTTATTCCAGGACAGTAGAGACCAATTGTTGTGACTTGGCTATACACTTGCAAGCTTTTAAGACCTCAGGCTTTACACAACCAGCTACAAGGTGAAATAGAAGCACTAAACATGCTGTTGGGCCAATTAATTGGTATGTTCCATGGAACTATGACCCTAAACGTCCACACCAGGAAACTAAATCCCATGAGGCTTTTGGTTGTACATAAGCAGTCTCAGCAGTTACTCTTTTTTTTTGGTCTTTTTTGGTAGATATATCTATTACACAACCTTTGCCAGTTCAGCTTTAGTTACCTTAAGTGTACACTTATTGATAGTAATTGCACTAATCAGCCATGCAGCCCTACCCTTAATCAGCATCAGGTTGCCGTCACTGCTAATCCCCTTTTCCTCTTCCCTCCTGCTCCTGGTAACTGCTATTAAACTTTGTTCTTCATACATTTTCCTATTTTTTATATAAGCAAGGTCATATAATATTTGTTCTTTTGAGATTAATTTATTTCACTCAGTATATTGTCTTCCAAGTCCTGTATCCAGACTTCATTTCTCCTACTGGTTAAGCAGTGTGTCACTGCATGTATGTACTTATTTATCTGTTCATCTGTTGGTGGGATTTTAGGTTTTGTCCACATTTTGTGTATAGTGCTGCAATGAACATTGGTGTACAAGTCTCTGTTTGCATCTCTCTTTCAAGTATTTTGGATATATATCTAATAGTGAAATTGTTGGGTCATGTGGTAGTTCTATTTTTAGTTTTTTAGGAACTAACACAATGTTTCCGCAATGGCTGTGACATTTCACATTCCCACTGCCAATGGATTTCCCCACTTTCCAGTTATCATCTGCTATTTTGAGTTTTTTTTTTCAATCTTAGTCATTCTAGTGGGGGTGAAATATTTGCATCTCTGTGATGGCGACTGACACTGAGCATCATATCACATGTTTGGTGGCCATTTGGATATCTTTGAGGAAATGTTTATTCAAGTCCTTTGCTCATTTTATGATTGGGTTATTTGTCTTTTTGTTGTTAAATTGTCAAAGTTTTATAATTATGTATATATATAATTAAATTCTTTTTGGATACATGTTTTCCAAAGATGTTCTTTCAGTTGGTAGCTTGTTTTTTCACTTTTTTGGTAAAGTCTTTTGATGAACAAGTTTTTAATTTTGATGAGGTACCACTTATTTATTTTATATTTCACTATTTTTGCTTTTGTTAGTATGGCAGATAATCCATGGTTATATACTAGACCTGACAGCATTGCCCCTGATTTTTCTTCTTAGAATTTTATGGTTTTAGTTTTCATATTTAGGTCCTTAAACTATTTTTAATTTCTTTTTGTGTATGGTCTGAGGCATTGATCTGTTTCATTTTTCTACATGTGGAAATCCATTTTTTCCAACACCAATTTATTGAAGACTCTTTTCTTCCCATAAAATAGATTTAACATCATTGTAAAAAAATCAGTTGACCGTGGATATGTAGGTTTATTTCTGGACTCAGTTCTATTCCATTAGTCTTGTATGTCTGTTGTTACATTAGTATCAGGCTGTTTTATTGCTACAGCTGTATAATGTATTTTAAAATCAGGCAGTGTGAATCCTCCTACTTTATTCTTCTCTTTCAATATTTCTTTATCTATCTGAGGCCTCTTGCTATTCCATATGAAAGTAAGGTTTGATCTTTCTGTTTCTGTAAAGATGGTTGCTAGAATTTTGACTGTGATCACATTGAATTTATAGATTGATTTGGGTAGTATCAACATCTTAACTATATTAAGTCTTCTAATCCATAAACATGAAACATTTTTTCATTTATTTAATTCTTTGTTAACCTCTTTCACAGCAATGTTTTGTAGTTATCATTGCATAAATTCTAAGTTCTTCACATCCTTGGGTAGACTTATTTCTAGGTATTTTATTTTTCTACATGCTACTGTAAATGTAATTATTTCCCTAATTTCTCTTTCAGATTTCTCACCGCTGGTTTGTAGAAACCCAATTGATTTCTGTTAGTTGACCATTTACAAGCTTTCAGTCTTAATCTTTCTCATGTTTCCAAATTTCCTTTTTGAGTAACTGATTGTATGTAGCTACACAGAGAACAACATAAAATTATGCAATATAGCAAATCCAACTTGTGAATGGAAAACAAATTTATTAGTTTTCTCAAAGACAATGAAAAAACAGAATTTGATAGTCCTCAAGGGCTTGCTATTATTTCTTATTGAAACAGAAAGTTTTGCTTCATAGTCACCTTCCTCTCAATCAAAAGAAATTCTCTAATCGATGTTTTTCTTGATCTAAAATATTGTCCATTATTATTTAAAATAGGTTTAGCAAGAATGGTAATATATCACACAGCCTTTTAAAATTGCTTTGCCACAAGTTTTCATAAGGAACTTCATATTAAACTTATAAAAGCCTGCTGAGCCCAGGAAGGTAAGCCAAGAACTTGCCACCAGGCAAGGTTTGGATGATTTCCTCTTCTTTCAAGGTCCCAAAATACGGTAAGGTTTCCAGGCTTACCAAGAAGTGACTTTTCTTACTCTTTTGTATGTATAGGAAACTTGTAAGTCATGTATCATGTTAGATTTCCTGAAAAACTCCAAAAGCACTGACCTTGTAAATTAAGTCTTAGTTCCTAAAAACCGTCTGGTCATACTTGCTCTCTAAGCAGCATTCTGAAACATGATATTTCTGTCAAAGTCTAGTTACATAACTGAGATTCCCATATTATGTCCTTTTTAAAAAGGGAACAGATTCTTCTTGAACTTATACTAATAATTATATTGTCTTTAAAACAGAGCACTCATTAAGAATTTTCCAATTCTGGAGGAATCAGACTTGGGGAAAAATGGTATTTTACTTTTTTTTTGCATAAACATAGTTTATTAAATTAGAAAGTTTAGGCTAAAAGAGAAAGGAGTTTCTTATATTCAGAAAACAGAACATCAAAACATAGGCAGCATTTCCTACAGAACCAAGAAGAGTCCTTTAGTTCACTCAGTCTTGTAATTAATTTCTGTTCCATTTATCCTGGATCAGCTATCATGAACCTATCAACTTTTTCACAAGAGTTCTAGAAATTTTGATTCAGCTCAGTGGTATAAGCAGTGCCATGTCCAAATATTTGGCATAGTCCTTTTCATTGGTCCCTACTAGTGACAAACCTTTGGCCTGTGGTTTATTACAAGCATAGTCAGGACACCATCAAAGTAAGAAGTATTGCTAATAATATGATTTTAAAATAGTCATAGTTGTTTATTGTTATTAATAACAACTTGCAAAACTGAGGTCAGATGAGAATTCATTACAAAAGTAAAATAAAGTCAATCAAAAAGGTTAGATGACGTATCTCTAAACAAGTGATTAACCTTATTTTCTAATTTTTGAAAACAGATGACCAAAATCTTTGGCGCAAAAAATAGATATAACGTATGTCCTGAAACATAACAAAAGACAAATATAAAACATATAGTTAGAATATGCCCAAATTACCAAGATTCTGAACATCTGAACAAAATAAAATTGTGGTGGTATATGGAATAAATCCTCAGCTGAAACCCTTTGACATTGATGCTGCTGTATTTAATTTAAAGAACATAGTTACAACCAAATTAGTCACTAAAAACAATAACTAAAACTATGACTACTAATTTGTGTACTTGTTGGCTAATATTAGGCAAAATGTAAGAGGACACATTGACACATACATTTTTTAAACCAAAGAAAACTAAGCACTTCTTTTGATTTGATCACACATTTCACACAACTCCTAATGCATTAAATAAGGTTTGTTTTTTTTTTCCCTAGGACCTTTCTGTTTACAAAGCAGGAACAAACCTGAGGCTTTCCATGTAGTAACAAAGTTGTCAGGTCACCAAGACGAATATCTGTTTAACCAAAGTGACAAAGATTTTAAAAATATTTTTTTTAGCTTTTGAAAAAGCCACATGGCTTGCTTTTCTTGCTGTTTTTAGGTGCTGTCAAGTCAGTTCTGATTCGCGTCAATCCCACGTACAACAGAGTAAAACATTGCCTTGTCCTGCACTATACCCATAATCATTTTTAAGTTTGAGCCCATTGTTGCACCAGTTTGTCAGTCTATCTCATTGAAGGTCTTCCTCTTTTTTTGCTGACCCTCTACTTTTCCAATCATAATGTCCTTCTCCAGGGACTGATTTCTTCTGACAGTGTGTCTGAAGTATGTAAGGCATAGCTCAGCATCCTTGCTTTTAAGGAACACTCGGGCTGTATTTCATTCAAGACATCTGTTTGCCCTTTTAGCAGACTGTGGTACGTTCAATAATCTTCTCCAACACCACCACTCAAAAGTGTTCATTTCTCTTCTGTCTAACTTACTTATTGCCCAGCTTTCTCATGCATGAGATGTGATTGAAAATACCAGGGTTTGGGTCAGATGTACCCTAAGTCTTCAGGATAACATTATTTATTTTGAACACTTTAATGATGTCTTTTGCAGCAGATTTTCCCAATGCATTCGACTTCTTGATTCCTGTTTCTATCAGTGATGACTATGCATCCAAGTAAAATGAAATCCTCAACAAACTCAATCTTCTCTCTGTTTATCATGCTGTTGCTTATTGATCAGTTGTGAGAATTTTTGTTTTCTTTGTACTGAGGTGTACTCCATATTGAAAGTGGTGGTCTTTGATTTCCATCAGTTTCAAGCCCACTTTTAGCAAGCAAGGTTGTGTCATCTGTACAATACAGGTCATTAATTAGTCTACTCTGATTCTGATGCCCTGTTCTTTACATAGTCCAGCATCTTGAATTATTTGCTCAACGTACAGACTGAATAAGTATGTCGAAAGACACAACCCTGATGCACATCTTTCCTGACTTTAAACCATGCAGTGTCCCTTCCTTCTGTTTGTAAGACTGCCTCTTGATGCATATACAGCTTCCTTATGAGCACAATTTAGTGTACTGGAATTCCCGTTCTTTGCAATGTTACCCATAATTTATTATGATTCACACAGCTTCTGAGGCATAGGAACCTCGTTCTAGAGGAAGTTGCGTGATAAGGACCTTCTTCCAGAGGCAACAGAGAAAACCTACCCCTGGAGCTGATGTCCTGAATTTGGACTGTTAGCCTAATTTACTGTGAAGAAATAAATTCCCCTTTGTTAAAGCCATCCACTTGTGGTATTTCTGTTATAGCAGCACTAGACGACTAAAACAGAATTTGGTACTGGGACACTAAGCTGCTGCTCCAAGAGACAGCTAAAATGTGGAAGCAGTTTTGAAACTGAAAATGGATGGAAGACTCAGAAGGAACCAAGGAGATCTATTATCACTGAAAGGCTCAGAAACAGAAGCCAAGGAATAGCAGCAGCAGTGAACCTACAATGCAGAACTGAGAGACCAGTGCCAGATAGTCCTGTAGCTGACCAACAGAACAAGACAACTGAATTCACCTGCACAGAAGGCTTCCTGGTGGAGTGGGTTGCCTCCAGGACCTATTTGTGGAGCCAGGTTTGCTTACCCAGGAGAGAGAGAGCTAACTATCTGTGTGCAGAAGGCATCCTGGCAGAATACAGTGCCTCTGGGCAATTATCAGTGGAGCTACTGAGCAGTGGAACACTTGCCCCACTAGGACAGACGCAGGCATGAAGTCTGAGCTGAGAGGCCATACAAAGCAGAAGCTGAAGAGACAAGGAGCACGAGAAACCAAGCTTCCTCAGTCTAATGACCTCGAAGGTTTCAAAAGGTGGAGCCCTGGCCTGTATGTAGGGCTTCAAAGAATAGGGCCACACCCTCCGAGGTTTAAAGAGTCAGATCTTCAGTTATTCAGTTCTGGAGTGTGGGACTGCCATTTGTGTGCCAGTTGGATGGGGTCAAATTTATTACCCAAACCTGAGGGAATGAAGCTGCCATGCCTAAGGGGCAGAAGGATGGGCTTTCTGGGTGTAGGCAGTAAGATCTCCATTTAGTTGGATTAGGTAAATGGTGTACCTAAAGCTGAGGGGGCACAGTTGCTGTCCTAGTGGTTCTGGAAGGTGAAGCTGAAGCCTGGGCCATGAGACCTCCACTCAGAATGTGGAAAGTGTGGCCAATACCTAGAATCTGGAAGGCAGGGCCATTGTGTAAAATGTGCCTGAAAACAAAGGATTGTTTTCAAAGCCTTGAGGGCTAATGCAAGGTATTCTGCTGACTTGCTTGGTGCCTATCTGCTTTCTTTCCCTACCATTTCTCCCATTTGTAACAGAAATGTCTAACCTGAGGCTGTTTTGCCATTATACCTCTGGGAGCAGATAACTTGTATTCTGTATTTCTCAGATGAAGAGGATTCTTTGTATTCCAAACTTTAAATTAAGACTTTTGTTATCAAATAGATTCATCTTGCATGTTGCAAGGATTTGATTTGGGGGGGGCAAATGGTGAAAAGTTCTCTATTGAATTGTGTTCCCCCCAAAACGTATGCGGCATTTTGGCTAAGCCGTGACTCCTGATACTGTGTAATGTTACTGTGTGTTGTAAATCTTGCCTATATAATGTTAATGATAAAGGATGGGAAGTAGTTGTATTAGTGAGGCGGGACTGAAACTGTAAGTTTGTATTGTGCCTTGAGACTATTTCTTGGGATATAATGGAAAGGGACACAAGTAGAGAGTTGAGGACTTCATACCACCCAGAAAGCAGTGCCAGGAGCAGAGCACATCCTTTTGGACTGTGGCTTCTGTGCCTCAGAAACTTCCAGTCCAGGAGAAGTTTGATGACAAGGACCTTCCTCTAGAACCAACAGAAAAACCCTTCCCTTGGAGATAATGCCCTGAATTAGGACTCTTTACCTATTTTGATGTAAGAAAATACATTTCTCTTTGCTAAAGACACCCATTTGTGGTATTTTTGTCATAGCACTAGATGACTAAGACAAGTACCGTTCATTGGTTCCCTGATCATATGCTACCTTTTGAAATGCTTGAATGTCAACAAATTCTTTTTGCTATAATGCCTCTTTATATTCCTTCCATCTTCTTTTAATGCTTCTTGTGCTGTTTAATATTTTCCCCATAGAATTCTTTACTAATGTAACTCAAGGCTCAAATTTTAATTCAGTTCTTTCAGCTTGAGGAATGCAGAGAGTGCTCTTCTCTTTTGATTTTTTATCTCTAGCTCTTTGTATTTGTCATTGTAATACTTTGTCTTCTTGAGCTGCCATTTGAAATTTTCTGTGTAGTTCTTTTACTTCATCATGTCTTCCTTTTGCTTTAACTACTTGTCCTAGTCAGCTAGCACAGCTCGAACAGAAGTACCATGAGTGGATGGCTTTGAAAGAGAAAAGTTTATTTTTACATAGTCCAGTAGGCTACAAGTCCAAACTCAGAGTGTCTGCTCTGGAGGAAAACTTTCTCTCTGTTGGCTCCAGAGGAAAGTCCTTGTGTTGAATCTGTCTTTGCTTAGGGAGCATCTTGGTGCAGGAACTTCAGGTCTGAAGGATATGCTTAACTCCTGGTGCTGCTTTCTTTATGGTATGAAGTTCCCAGCTCTCAGCTTGCTTCCCTTTCCTTTTATCGCTTGTAGGATAAAACGTAGTGAAAGCCACACTCCAGGGAAACTCCATTTACAATGGAACAGGGAGGTGACCTTAGGAAAGGATTTACAGTCCCATCCTAATCCTCTCTAACATGCAGCATAGGAAAATCACAAAATGGAGGGCAATTATAAAATATTGAGAATCATGGCTCAGCCAGATGGCCACACACAATTTGGGAGGGACACAGTTCAATCCATGATACTCCTTGACTTTTAAGAACAAGTTTCAGAGTCCCTTCTGACATCCATTTTGGTCTTTTCTTTCTTACCTGTCTTTTTAAATGTCCTCTTGCTTTCTTCATGTGTGATGTCTGATGTCATTTCACAACTCATCTGCTCTTTGGTCATTAGTGTTTTACATGTTTAATCCATGCTTGAAACGATCTCTAAAATTAGGTGGGATATATTCAAGGTCATATTTTGGCTCTTGTGAACTTGTTCTAATTTTCTTCGGTTTCTACTAAAACTCACGTATAAACAATTGATGGTCTGTTCCATAGTCATCCCCTAACTTTATTATGGCTGAAATATTGAGCTTTTCTGTTGGATTTTTTCTACAGAAATAGTCAATTTGATTCCTGTGTACGCCATCTGGCAAGGTCCATGTATGTATTCACATTTTATGTTGGTGAAAAAAGGTATTTGCAATGAAGAATTCATTGGTCTTGGAAAATTGTATCATGTAATCTGGCATCATTTCTCTATCAAAACTACTGATCCTTCTTCTTTGTTGCCAACTTTTATGGTACAATTGCTACTAATTATTAATGCATACTGACTGTATGTTTGATGAATTTCAAACTACAGAAGCTGGTAAAGGTCAATTTCTTCATTGTCCTCAGTGGTTGGTGCATAAATTTGAACAATATCCATATTAGCTTGTTTTCTTCATAGGCTTATAGATATTATCCTATCACTGACAGCACTGTACTTCAGGATAGATCTTTAAATGTTCTTTTTGATGATGAATGTAATGCCATTCCTCTTCAAGCTGTCTTTCACAGCAGACTAGACCATATAATTATGTGATTCAAAAGGGCCAACACGAGTCCATTTCATCTCAGTAATGCCTAGGATATCGATGTTTGTGCTTTCCATTTCATTTTTGATGATATCTAATTTTTCTAGGTTCATGCTTTCTACATTCTACATTCTGATTATTAATGAATGTTTGTGGTTGCTTCTTCTCATTTTTTTTAAATGATGATTGAATGAAAATGTAGATTCCCGTATAAATTTGCATGCTCACCTATATGCAGCTTCCACTACTCTCCTTGCACGGTGACAGCGTACACTTCCTCTCTGCACCATACATGTCTTATCCTTCCAATAGTCTCCTATCTTCTCCTCTCCACCCATTCCCCTTTCTCCAGCATGAGGTCAACAGGATGACATCTTATAGATGCCTAGAACCACATAGTGCCCACAAAATATGGTCACTCTGTGTCAACAAGTCCAATCCATTGCTGTCCTAAAAGTTGACCATTATGATTTGTGGACAGGGCAGCATCAGGGCCAGGGGCCATGCTCCAAGGGGAACCCTGAAGCCTGTGGACCATCAATTGAGGTCTTTTACTGGAGATCTCAGGGGGGATCCCTATTTATTCTTGTGTTGCCAGTGAGACTCCACTTTGTGAACTCCATCATGGTTATCACTGGTGGTGGCTGGGAGTCATCTGGTTCTTCCTGTCACAAGTCAATGTAGACACCCTCTCACGTGGGTCTCTCTGTCTTCTGGATTCTCTTTCCCCATGTCATTATGGACCTTGGTGATCATCCGTTCCTGTTAAGTTAGGACTATTTGCTGTACCCTCAGATGGCAGCTTGGCAGCTTTTAAGACCCCAGGCATCACTCACCAATTTGGGGTGTGGAGAATCCTCATTATCAAAATGCTAGTTGTGCCAATAGCCCTCGATTTCCCCTCAGAGCACGGTCCTCGGCCCCCTGTCCCAGCTACTCTGTTCTTGTAATATTGGGTTAAGATGGGAGGAGTACACAAATTGTGCTGAAGTCCAGTTAGTACTGATCTTCTTGCTAATGTGTGCTGTCACCAGTTTCACTCAACCAACTTTCTATCAACTATCTAAACTAAACCCTCCCCCCTTGCCCGTCAGCCCTCCCCATCCTTGCAGCCATCAAAGAGTCTTTTCTTCTATGCATGAGTCTGCTTTTAAGTTCTTATCATACGGGTCTCATGCAATATTTGCCCTTCTGTTGCCAACTACTTTCACTCAACATAATGTCCTCCAGTTAAAACCAGGTAAGAGATGTTTCCCAATATCATCGTTGTTCTTTATGATTACATAATGTTCCATTGAGTATATATATCAGTTTACCTATCCATTCTCCTGTTGTTGGGCATCTGGGTTGATTCCATCTTTTAGCTATTGTGGACTGTGCTGCGATGAACATTCTTGTGCATCTGTCAGTTGGTGCGAATGGCCTTGAGTCTGTAGGATATCGTCCAAGCAGTGAAATTACTGGGTCCAATGGTCTATCTATATCAACTATTTTAAGGCAGCACCAGATTGCTTTCCAAAGAGATTGCACTGTTTTGCAATCCCACCAACAGTGTAGGAGAGTTCCAATCTCTCCACAACCTCTCCAGCATTTGTTGTTTTGGGTTTTTTCGATCATGGCCAAACTTGTTGGGGTGAAATGGTATCTCATTGTAGTTTTGATTTGAATTTCTTTAATAGCTAATGATCATGAGCATGTCCATATGTGTTTTCTGGCTGCTTGGATGTCCTCTTTAGAGAAGTGTCTGTCTATCTCCTTTGCCCATCGCTTAATCGGATGATTTATCCTTTCCTTATTGATATTTTGTAGTACCTTATAGATTATGGAGATCAAGCATCAATCTCACATATAGTTGCCAAATATTTTTTCCCATGCTGTAGGTGGTCTTTTAATTCTATTAATGAAGTCTTCAGATGAGCAAAAGTGATTAATTCTTAGTAGTTTCCGTTTATCTATTTTCTCTTCCATTGTTTGTGGTTTGTTTGACAGATTTTGAAGTCTGTCTCCATTGTGTATTAAAACTTCCATTGTTGTTCCTACTTTTTCTTGGACGAGCTGTATCATTTTGGATTTGATATTTAGGTCTTTTATCCAGTTTGAGTTGATTTTTGTATAAGGTGTAAGATATAGGTCTTGTTTTAATTTAGTGCAGATAAATATCCAATTTTGCCAGCACCATTTGTTGAACAGATTGCTTTTACTTCAGTTTAATGTCTTAGGGCCTTTGTCGAGTATCAGCTGTTGATCGGCAGATGATGTCATCTCTGCGGTCTCAATTCTGTTCCACTGATCTAGCTGTCTCTTTTTGTACCAGTATCACGCTGTTTTGACTACTGTGGCAGTGTAATAGCTTTTAAGGTCGGGTAATGAGAGGTCTCTCAGTGTGTTCTTCTTCTTTAGTAGTGCTTTACTTATCCAGGGCTTCTTCCCTTTCCAGAAAAATTTGGTAATTTGCTCGTACATCTCATTAAAAAATCTCGCTGGAGGTTGTATTGGAATTGCATTATATAAGTAGATTGCTTTGGGTAAAATAGACATTTTCACAATGTTAAGTCTTCCTATCCATGAGCAGGGTAGGTTTCTCCATTTATGTAACTCTCTCTTAGTTTCTTGTAGTAAGGGTTTGTAGTTCTCTTTATATAGGTCTGTTGTTTCTCTGGTTAGATTTATTCCTAGGTACTTTATCTTCTTAGGGTCTATAGCAAATGGTGTTGACTTGGTGATTTCTTCCCTAATAATCTTGCTGTTGGTATAAAGGAATCCTGCTGATTTACTTATTTTTATCTTGTATCCTGAGACTTTGCTGAACTGTTCTATCAGTTTGAGTAGTTTCCTTATGGTTCTTTCAGATTCTCTGCATGTACAATGATATCATCTGCAGATAGGGAGATTTTTAGTTCTTCTTTGCCAATGCAGATGCCCTTTATTTCTTGGTCTTGTCTAATTGCTCTGGCTAGAACTTCTAGTACAAAGTTGAATAGGAGAGGTGAGAGTGGGTATCCTTGTGTATTTCCTGATCTCAGAGGAAACTGTTTCAGTCTCTCTCCATTCAGGATGATGTAGGCAGTTAGCTTTGTATAAATGGCCCTTATGGCATTGAGGAATTTGACATCTATTTCTATTTTGCTGAGAGTTTTTAGCATGAATGGGTGTTGGACTTCATCAAATGCTTTTTCCACATCAATAGACAACTTCAGGTGATTCTTGTCTTTTGTCGTATTTCTGTGGTTGATCACATTGATTGTTTTTCTGATGTTGAACCAGCCTTGCATCCCTGGTATGAATTCAACTTGGTCATGATGGATAATTTTTTTGATATATTGTATTCCATTGGTAAGAATTTTGTTGAAGATTTTTGCATCTAGATTCATGAGTGATATCGGTCTCTAGTTCTCCTTTTTGGTCAGATCTTTTCCTGGCTTTGGTATCAGGGTTATGCTGGCTTCATAGAATCAATTTGAGAGTATTCCATGCCTTTCTGTACCGTGAAATAATCTCAGTAGTATTGGAGATATCTCTTCTGTAAAAGCTTGGTAGAATTCTACAGTGAAGCCATTTGGGCCTGGGCTTTTTTTGGTTGGCAGTTTTTTAATGACTTTTTCAATCTCTTCCTTTGCAATGGTTTTATTAAGTTCTGTGTTACCTTGTGATAGTTTTGGTAGGTGATATAAATCAAGGAATTTGTCCATTTCCTCTAGGCTTTCAAATTGGTTAGAATACAGTCTTTCATAGTATTCAGCTATGATATTTTTGATTTCTTTTGGATCTGTTGTGACAACTCCCCTCTCACTTCTTATTTTGGTTATTTGCTTCCTTCCCTGTTTTTCTTTAGTAAGCTTAGCCAGTGGTTTGTTAATTTTGTTGATCTTTTAAAAAAATCAGCTTTTGGTCTTTATAATTTTTTCAATTGTTCTTCCATTCTGTAATTCATTTAGTTCTCCTCTAATCTTTATGATCTGTTTTCTTCTGGTGTGTGAGACATTCCTTTGTTGCTGTCTTTCTACTTGTTCAAGCTGTAGGATTAATTCTTTGGTTTGGGTCCTTACTTCCAGGTATGTGCATTTATAGACATAAATTGATCTCTGTGTACTTATTTGGCTATATTCCACAGGTTCTGTTAGGATGTGTTTTCATTCTCATTAGAATACATAGATTTCTTTATTTTGTCCTTGATTTCTCCTATGACCCATGGCTTTTTGAGCAAGGTGTTGTTCAGTTTTCATGAATTTGAATTTCTATCTATGTTTTCCTGCTGTTGATTTAAAATTTTATGGCTGTGTGGTCCAAGAAGATGCTTTGCGATAATTCAGTGGTCTGGATTTTGTTGAGATTTTATGTCTTAACACAGGGTCTATTCTGGAAAATGTTCCATGTGCACTGGAGAAGAAGGTGTACTTATCTGTTGATGGCTAAAAAGTTCTGTGTATGTTAATGAGGTCTAATTGGTTAATTGTCTCAACAAGATCTGTCTTTATTGAGCTTTTTCCTAGATGATCTGTCCATTAGTGAAAGTGGAGTGTTGAAGTCTCCAATTATTACTGTGCAGTCATCTATTTCATTTTTCAGTGTAGTCAGTGTTTGCTCAATGTATTTAGATGTTATAGTATGGGTGCATAAATATTTAATATTGTTAAGTACTGCTTGTGTATCGAACCTCTCAGCAATAGTGTCCCTCTTTGTTCACAACAGTGAATTTTACCTTAAAATTGATTGTATCTCAGATTAGTATTGCAACACCTGCTCTTCTGTGTATACTGTTAAGTTGGTACATATTATTCCATCCTTTAATTTTCAGTTTGTTCATATCTTTGAGTCTGAGGTGTGTTTCTTGTAAGCA
This sequence comes from Heterohyrax brucei, assembly GCA_028571685.1. NCBI lineage: Eukaryota > Metazoa > Chordata > Mammalia > Hyracoidea > Procaviidae > Heterohyrax > Heterohyrax brucei. The sequence goes on from CM053150.1 coordinate 138,016,277, forward strand.
ACATATAGACGAGTTACATCTTTTGATCCAAAATGTCACTGGTCTCTTTACTGGAGCATTCAGTCCATTTACATTCAGTGAAATTATTGATAGGTATGTGTTTAGTGCTGTCATTTTGATGTATTTCGTTTTGTGTTTTCTGTGTTGCTCTTAATATTCTGTTCTGGGTTATTCTTCTTTATGGGTTGACTTTTCATCTTCTTCAGTGTTTGTTTTGTGTTTGTCGAGATTCCTGTATTATGTTTCTTGTTTTGATATGTTGCATTGTTATTGTGCTTTGTGGCTACCCCTATGATCCTCCTTAATATTCTTAGTTTAAACCCAATTTTAACTTCTACTTACCTTTTTAACTTCCTCTCCATCTGAAAGGATTATAACTACTGTAGTATAGCTCTCCTTTTAGTGTGATGCTGTCACAGTTTTCATGATATGATCATTGGTTCCTTTCTTTTAATACTGTAGCTTCGATTGAGTTTTGTGCTTTTCCTAACTGAGTAGGTTTCTAGATGTTTTGTCCTTCATTGCCTCCTTAAGTATACATTTAATGGTTTTGTTTTTTAAGCAAAGAGCTTCTTTCCGTATTTCTTGTAACTTTGATTTGGTTTTTACAAAGTCTGTAAGCTTCTGTTTATCTGCAAATGTCTTAATTTCATCTTCATAACTGAGAGACAGTTTTGCTGGATATATAATTCTTGGTTGGAAGCTTTTCTCCTTCAAGGCTTTGGATGTGTCATTCTATTGCCTCCTTGCTGACATTGTTTCTGCTGAGAAGTCAGATGAAAGCCTACAGGACTTCCCTCTGACTGTTAGCTTTGTTTGGAGTTTCACTGCCTTTAAGAGTTTTTGCTGGTTTCATTTTATCGAGCTTGATTATAATATGGCTTTGGGTCTTTCCTTTGGGGTCTAGTTTTTGTGGCATTTGATACATGTCTTGGATATCTGTGTCCTCTTCTTCCATAATTTCAGGGAAGTTTGCTGTCAGCAACTCAACAACAATATTCTTTGTGTTTTCAGCTATACTTCCCTCTTCAGAAACTCCAGTTAATTGTAGATTAGTCCTCTTAATAGGGACCTACACTATTCTTAATGCTTCTTCTCTTTTCTTATTTCTTTTCTCTGATTTCTCCTTATAAATGTTGGTGTTAGTTGCTCTGTCTTCAAGGTCAGTAAATCTGACTTTCCTTTCCTTGATTCTGATCCTTTTGCTTTGGATTGAATTGTCTAATTCTGTAATATTGTTACTGATCTGCTGGATTTCAGAATACTGATGTTCCATCAATCCAAATAGCTTGCTTAATTTTTCATTTTGCTCTGTTGCATTTTGTTTAATTTCTAGGAGCGCTAGCTACATATTTCTTTTGTACTTAACCTCCAACAGTTTTAGACAGGCTTCTTCATCTGGGAAGTTTTTTGATTCTTTATTTTGGGAGTTTTCTGGAGTCCTTGTGTGCTGTTTCCTTAAATGGTTTTTTATGGTCTGTTGCCTTGGGCCATCCAGAGGCTGTTTAGTTTCTCTGCTGTTGCCTCAACAGGAACTGAGGCATAATTCTGAGAAGAGAGGTGGTTACTAGCTGCCTCTTTGTAGTCTAGTGACTGGCCCCATTGGACTCTCCAGGGTGGCAGGCTCTGACTTATGGCTGGCAAAGGCATCACCCTACTTATGGAGTCACTGGTAGGCCACCAGTTGACCCTATCTATGGCTTGGGTGAGTAAAGGCTGGAAGAGATGTGGTCAGGCTGCTGAGCAGTTATTTCTCCAGGCAGTCTTATTTTGAAAAGCCAAAAGCTGTCTGACAGCTTCCAAAATCAGTCAGGCCATCAGGTGTGGCAGGGCCCACTGTCTGGCTGACAATGGAGGCACCTCTTTAGCCATCCCTAGATGCTATGATGTAGTTCAAAGTAGGGAGGGGCTACAGTCCTGCTGCTATCTTAGTACGCATAAGGCAACACTGTGCTAAATACAGTGTTTCTGTTGGAAAAGAGCCCCCCAGACTGGCACTGCCTCCTAGGCTGGGAATTAGCCCCTACTGAGGCCTCCAGTTGGGTTGATCCATCTCCCAGCCAACCAAGATGGTAATCCTAGCCAAACTGCTCCTCCCACTGTGAAACCTCAGAATCTACAGTAGAGCTCAGAAAAGAGAGAGTGGAGGGATATGGTGCCCTCCATTTGCCACTGAGCTCTCAAAACATGGCTGTCTTACACACTGTCTCTCTGCATCAGCACATGCTGTTCACTTCAGTATGGCAACTCAGCGTATCTGCCAGCTCACGCCCATTGCCTGCCTACCGGCCAACAAAAAGAAAAAAAATAAAAGTGCCAGTACCTTCAGTCCACCCAAGTTGTGGATCAGCAAGAGCGCAGCTCAGCAAGAGAGAGGAAGTTTCCTATTTAGTGGCATGTAGCCCAATCTGACAGCCCTATGCCATGTCCTAGGGCTCACTGGGTGTCTAGAAAGTGCCATTCAATTATCAATCCAGGCCCCAGGGAATTAGGGAGACGTGAGTCTAGTTTGCCATCTTAGCTCCACCCTCCCATTGGCTAATCTTAACATGATCAATTGAACCTCACTTTCTCCTTTTTACTGAGATCAGCTTATCAGGTTACTATGTTGTCTGGCCTGGCTTCTGCTAAAAAAATTGACCTTCTACTTACTTGCAGCTATGAGTCTTTTTGAGATTTAACTTACGAGAGCCAAGAGTTTTGCTATTTTTCTAAGGAGCCCTGGTTAAGTTGTTAAGCTCTTGGTGGCTGTTAACTGAAATGTCAGTAGTTTGTACACACCAGCCATTCATGAGAGAAACATGTGGCAGTCTGCGTCTTTAAAGATGTATGTCCTTGGAAATCCTCTGGGGAAGTTGTACTCTTGTCCTATAGGCTGACTATGGAGTCAGAATTGAGTCAACAGCAAAAAGTTTGGTTTTTTGGCTTTTTAATTGATAGATAATGATATCTCATCATGGCCTTAATTTTCATTCCTTGATAACTAATGACATTGAACATGTTTTCATATGTTTTTTTTACCAGAAATAATTGGGTCTTCCAATAAAGATGTCCTATTTTTGACAGCTCATAGTAGCTGTATTTGTGAAGCTGTAGCAGTTATATTTATCATGTTTTCTGATTAGTATTGATAGTCATTAAAAAGTTACATGATTCCACAATGCATAGAATTTATCAGCTTATTAACAAAATGGGTGTTCCGTTTGCCAAACATTCCATGCCCTACATGAAATTTAGGTTGTACATAGTGAATGGTCCCAGCTAGAAAATAGTTTGATATTTAATAAAAAAATTTGAGACAACTGGGAATGTTGCCAATCAGACAATACCTGTGCATCAATGAAGCACATGTTCCAATGAAAACATCACTGTTTTTCAGAGTGTATGTGAGAATCCATCCCAATCAAGTTTTCCCCAAGCACAAAATTGAGCATTTCACTGACTACAATTTGGTGGATTTTGCATATGGATTTGAAGCTTTACCCTTACAAAATTGTTTTAACTCAGCAACTGAAGTCCACCAACCATAGATTGTGCTGTACATTTGCTGACTGGGCTCTGGAGCAATTGGAAGTTGGCCCTGCATCTGACCAAAAAATCATACTTAGCAATGAGGCCCATTTTTGGATGAATAGTTTTGTTAACGAACAAAACTGAACCATTTGGAGTGAGGAGAATCCAACAGAGATTCAAGAATGTCCACTTCACCCCCCAAAAGTTACCATTTGCTGTGGATTTTGGTTCAGTGGAATCATTGGTCCTTATTTTTTCCTAGATAAATGAGGAGAGGCTATAGCTGTCAATGGTGAAAGATATCAGGCTATGAAAACTGATTATTTTTGGAAGGTATAGACCTCATAAATGTGTAGTTTCAACAAGATGGCACTATGTGCCATGTTAAGTGGCTGCCGAGATCATGTGATTTAATGCCTTTACATTACTTTTATGGTTCTGTGTTAAATCTTCAGTTTACGTCAATCACCTGCATACAATTGACGATCTAAAGAACAATATCGTGTGTGTCATTCTTGAAATTTAGCCTGCTTTATGTGAGACTGTCATCGAAAATTGGACATCTCAGGTGAGTGCCACCAAAGGAAGCCATGGTGGCTATTTACCCAAAGTTTTTTCCACCAATAATGCCATCAAATATGCTTCAAAATAAGAAAACAATTAAAAATGTATCATTTACATAGCTTGTTTTATTCAAATTCAAATATAGGACACCCTTTTTGGAAGAGCTTTTCTCTTCCTCAGTGAAATATCTGTTCATGTATCCTGTCCATTTTGTAGTTGGTTTGTTTCTTTTCTGTTGAGTTTTCAGACAGTTCTTTAATATTCTATATTTACATATGTGGTTAACAATTATTTATCACAACCTTACTACTTTGTCTTTGCATTCTCTTTACATGGGTTTTATCAAAACAAAATTTTTACTGTTGATGGAATCCAACTTGCTGATTTTTTTATTTTGTGAATTGTGCTTTATGTGTGATGTCTAAGAACTCTTCACTAAGCTTTCAACATTTTTGTCTATGTTGTCTTCTAAAAGTTTTATAGATTTACATTTAAATCTATGATCTATTTTTAGTTAATTTTTGTGTGAAATGTGAGGTTTAGATCAACATTCACTTGCTTGCCTGTGGATGTACAATTGTTTCAGCACCGCTTGTTTAAAAGACTGGTTAACTCATTGCTGTTGAGTTGATTCTGAATCATAGTGACCTATAGGACAGTAGAATGTCCCCACAGAGTTTCAAAGAATTCCTGGTAGATTTGAAGTGCTAATCTTTTGTCAGCAGTTGTAACTCTCAACTACTGTACAACCAGGGTTTCTGGAAGAGTAGTATATGATGTTTTTAAAAGTTGTTATAATGCCATTTATTAATATGTTAATAAACTTATGTAGGAAATTTATATAAAATCACATATATAAACAAAATTTATATAATACATTTCTCTAGGATGGGTTGGTCAGTGAAAGGTCCTTTTAGGAAGGCTGTGGATCTTCAAAGGGAGACACAGATGCTTCACGCCTTTGCCTCCAGGGCCACTCTTGGCAGTGATAGGGGTCTTACTCTGGGGTATGGTTTGGTAGGTGGGTGGGTTTTATATTGTAGTCACATGCTAGTGGGTTGACTCACTGCTGGGTGATGCTAAAAGGAAGCTCTTCCTGTGCTCAGTGCCAAACTTTGTAACTAACATAGGGGCCCGAACTTCTCAAAAGTGTGCAGTGAGTGCTAAAGGGACACTTCTGAAGCTTCCCAACTGCTGATCACAGCAGTCTCCTGCAAAGTCAAAATAACAATAAAGACGTGAATGCAGAATGAGTAAAGTAACAGAACATTGTCAATAAGGATCTTTTTCTGGCATGTGGCTTATGTTTATTAGGCAGCATCTTCTACTGCAATCTTAATAAGGTTACTTCAACTCAATTTTTCCTTCTCATCATCAAAATGAGCACAATTTTCTATTTGTATTTGGAGAACTGGCACATGGACACTTTTTTTGGACTGTTAGGCTCTTTAGGAACCTCATCCATGAAGTTGAAATCTGTGTACTCTTCAGTCACACTAGCGGGGTGTGTCTGGATCTGATTACTCCATCCAGTTATCTTCTTTTCACATTTCTGCTGTATAGGGAGTGAGTCTGCTTTGAGCACTGAGGTGGATGAGCTCTAGGGCAGGGCCAACAATGGCAGTCGGAGGACAATCCCTGTAGCTGTTTGGCTTTACCTGTATCTTGACCTCACTTGACCTCCACGTTAGGTCTTAGGAACTTGTGGGCTGAAAGACTAGCTGTGTTTTCTCTGCCCCAGAAAAAGGGATGAGGGTCTAGAATGAGACAGAATCTTTTGGTGGATGTTGACCCTGACTGTTGTTTAGTAGATCACTCAGTAAATATGCAGAGCATGACTGCACTATCCACGGCTCTGTGATAAGAGTACTAGGGTTGATTTGTGTCTCTAAAAAATTTGTGTCCAGGTCTTAACCCCCAGTCTCTGAGAATGTGATCTACTTGGAAATTACGTCTTTGCAGATGTAATTAGTTAACATAAGGGAATACTAGAGTAGGGTGAACCATAATCTAATACGACTAAAATCCTTATAAAGAAGAAAAGAGAAAGACAGACATACAAGGAAGACGGCCACAGAGGAAAAGATTGGAGTGATGCTGCCACAGGCTTAGGAACACCTGAGACTACCAGAACATGAAAGAGGCAAGGATGGATCTTTCGTAGAGGCTTCAGAGGGAGCACGATCCAGTCAACATCTGGATTTCAAACTTCTAGTCTCCAGAACTGTGAGAGAATAAAGTTCTGCTGTTTTAAGCCACCCCCATACCACTATCCACTGCCCTCAAGTAGATTCTTACTCATAGCAACCCCATAAGGTTTCCAAGACTGTAATCTCTGTGGAAGCAGACTGCCACATTTTTCTTCTATTGGAGCCTCTGGTGGTTTAAAACCACCAGCCTTTCAGGTAGCAATCAATTGCCTTAATCACAGTACCCACCAGAGCTCCTAAAGCCACCCATCTAGTGATAATTGTTATGACAGCTCTAAGAAATTAATGGAGGGAATGTTAAAAGAACAGTGTGAAACTCATCCCTTTCTAACCCACAACGTACTAACTTGCTAAATAAGCTGAGTTTCATTGTTATCTGCCTGTACTGTAACCCACACAAGGATGCAATCAAGCCAGCTCCCACAACCTTAACACCTAACAGAGCTGTAGGAACCCACACGACTTTCAGTAAACGAGTCTTAATTTTTTTTTAATGTTATAGCAAATCAGGTAAATGAATATTGCAAAACCTCAGAGAAGGGAGAGGTGGTTATGGTGTGATCTGGATAGAAAGCCTTCTCAGGTCAGGGACACTTAAACTGGGTTCTGAAGGGTGCACACATTTTAAATGGTAATCTTCATTTTCTTTGGCCCCCCTTACAAGCCTCTAGGGACTCTTTGTAGCATTGGCCCTGGTGTCAGTCAGCCAGCCCTCAAGAGTTACGTAACAGAGAGGTTGATTGCATAAAAAGAATTTCATATTTAGGAAGAAATTTGAGTAGATGCAACTCAGGCTTCAGTCTCTGGGAAAATAAAGAAAAAAGTGACTCAGCTGGGGGTGCTGAAGAAAGTAGCAGCTTGTAGAGAGAGAGAGAGAGAAAAGGAGGCTGAGACAGAGGAAGCCCTTACTATGAATTTTCAAGTTTCTGGTTCCAGACACATGGCAGGCCGTGTAAAATGACATTCAGTTACATTCAATATTTCTGAGCTAGATTATAAACTGCACTAATCAGTGCAAAGTGGTCTTAGCACTTCCTTCAAACTCTACTGCAGTGAGGAAGGAGGATACTCAACATTCGACTGCAAAGAGCTGCAGTTGACTTTGCTGTTTGGAGTAGTTAAAATTGAAAAGCAGGAGTTGAAAGAGAAGATAAAAATCATGGCTCAGCTGTATACCATTTGTAAGAAATTCACTTCAAATCCTACAATACAGGTAGGTCAAAAGTAAAAAGGAACAGGAAAATATATTTTATGTTAGCTAATTGATTTCCTTTTATAAGAATCATCACAAAGCTGGTTCCTATGAAGTAGATGTTAAGGATGTCTCAAATGCCCAGTTTCTTCAAACTGTTGTACCGCAGTATCATCTCAAACACCAGTTACTCCCCATCTTCCTCCCATCTCTGGCTGCAGTTAATTCAATGTGACATCTCACAGAACTTATGAACAGTACTTCAAATTATGAGGTTTATTAGGCAAGTAACAGGTTATAGTGCAGGATCAGCATGAACTTGGAAGTAACAAGAAAAACAGGATATAATTCTTCAAATAAGACACCTTTTTCTTGGCCTACTTATCCTGGTAAGGCACTATTATGCTTGTTCTCTAAAACAAAAAAAGTACTCTCACACCATAGATGATCAGTTCTCTAGATTTTTTTATGTTTGAAAATTTTTGATTGAAATGGGAGTTTGGTCTGATTGGTAGGATTGTCTAACTTACGCTAGAGATCTTGATACCAAAAGTTATCTCTTGTTAATGTAAGATCTAAGTAACTAGAAATCCTGAACTTCTTATTAAAATTAATTAAATTAAACTATTATTAATAATTAATAATTATATAACATATATAATATTATTATTAATTAAGTTAAATTAATAATCTGCCTAAGAGTCATTGTAGGTCTACAATGGAGCACATGTCTAGCTATTATGTTGGTGACATACACTGTGTCATTGCTGGGAGAGTTTCCGAGATTCAACTCCTCACTTTCCATTGTTCATGCTAAGTGTAGGGCCTAGCAAAGGATATGGGAAGCCATGTCTTTATGAAGGTTGTTCTCTCTCCGTTTTTATACATTATAATAACAAAATTGATCACATACAAATATATGTGTATCAAAAGAATAGTGATCAAGGCTTTAATTAATTAATTTAGTGCATACTTTTGAATTAATTCATTTAGCAGTGCTATGCCTAATACTGTTCTAGGTGCTAAAGGCAGAGCAGTGAACAAATCAGAGCCCCTGTCTTTGTTGAAACTGGATCTAGCACAATGAAGGTAATGGTTGGCCTTAACAAAAATAGTTTGGTGAACAGACGGGTACAAAGGCTGGGTGCAGTGCGTTTAAGAGATACCTGGAGGAGAGAAACATAGAGACAACAAATGTAAACAACATTCAACCAAAAAATAAGAAACATTTTCCAACCTTACCAGATATGCTACAAATAATATGATCTCTACTTCTTCCTTTTTAACATTTATTCACTTAATTGTTTTTGTTGAGAATATACACAGCAAAAACACACACCAGTTCAACCATTTCTACATGCATAATTCAGTGACACTGATTATACTCTTTCAAGTTGTACAACCATTCTTACCCTTCTGTTCTAAGTTGTTCTTCCATCATTAGCACAAACTCACTGTCGCCTAAGGTTTCTATCTAGTCTTTTTAGTTGTTGTCAGTTTGATCCATAGAGATAGTTCTTAAAAAGCATAATGCTTAAGGCAGAATTTTTTTTACTAGTCAACTTACACTACTGTTCTATTTTAAGATGAATTTAGAGGATATTTTTTATTTAAAATTTTAAGATTATCTCAGAGCAGTAGTTGCAGGGGTTCATCTACCCTCCATGGCTTCAGAAACTCTGGCATCCATGAAATTTTGAAATTCTGTTCTACATTTCACCACCTTTGATCAAGAGTCTTCTATGGAACTTTTGATCAGAGGGTTAATTAGTGGTAGCTGGGTACCATCCAGTTTTTCTGGCCTCAGGGCAAAGGAGGCAGCTGTTCATGGAGGCAATTATCCACACTATCACATTCTCCTCCTGTTCCTGACTTTTCTTCTTCTTTTGTAGTTCAAGATGAATAGGAGCCAACTGTTGTGACCTGAACGGCCACTTTCAAGCTTTTAAGACCCCAGGCACTATTCAGTGAACTAGGAGGTAGAACAGAAGCACTAAATACATTATTAGGCCAATTAACTGGGATGTCCTGTGAAATCATGACCCTAAACCTCTAAACCAAGAAACCATGATATCTATTTCTTAACCAACTTTAGCAACAGCAGGCACATTTTTGAATCATTGAAAGCTAAAGTTTTCTCCCTAGATATGATTATTGTTGTTGCACACTGTTCTGTTGAATGAAACACTGCTGGATCCCATGTCATCCTGGTGGTTGGTTGCAGATTGAACTGTTGAGCTCCATACAGTTTTCACTGTATTTTCAGGAGCTCACCAGGCCTTTCTTTCTAGTTCACTTAGTGTGGAAGCTCCACTGAAGCCTGTTTAGCATCACAGCAGCACACAGGCAACCAGTGACGAATGGGTGGCGGCTGTGCATGAGGAGCATTGGCAGGAATCAAACTTGGGTCTGATACAAATTGGGAATTCTACTACTGAGCCACCACTGCCTCTCGGATAAAATATAAGGTTAATATACCATAAATCAGAGGGTTGGTTGATTCTACTACAGCTCAGCACCTGGGATATAGTAAGTTGGCAGCCTCCCAAAGAGAGATGCTTTATTATTATATGCCTGAATGAAAAGTACAAAATTTGAAAGGGTTATCAGAAGATAACCCTTTCAAGAAAAAAGCATTTCTTGAAATTTCTATATTGATTGATCACATATAAATTCCCTTTTGATTTTGAAAACAATTGCTCAGTAAGTCTAGGCAAGTCTGTGCATTGCTGACAGTAATGACCACAGGAGTGGCCCTGAGCCCATCCTTTGTTTACTCCATCATTTGCCTTTGAAACCTGTGTTCATGAGACTTGAGTGAAGCACCTCTCAGTTTAGACATGAAAGTGAGAATTAAGCTGAAAATTCGTTGCTTCTCAAAGCATTGTGTCCTCTCCTATCAGTCATAACTGGAACCTAACTGACATCCATCTGAGGAGAAAACTTCCACTTTTCTAAAATAATATTAACTAATATCACTGGGATTTGAAACTGAGCAACAGTAAGGAGTTGGCTTTCCCAGACTTCCCCAAAATGAGTTGACCTCGCCAGAAAGAGCTCAGACCAAAGGGAGAGAAGGAAGAAGGAGAGCAAAAACACCTGCTCAAACACACGCAGCTGGGTTTAGGACCAAAGATTCTTAATTGTAATCCAGATGTGCAAATTATTATTTACATGTGAGTCCAGAAATTAGCTTGGGGGAAGATAAATGATCTGGCTACTGCTGTGCTGTTGGAAAGTGTTAGGCTGAAACCCAAACCCCCCTACCCCAGCTGGCCCGAGCCAGCTATTCCCAGAAATGCCCCGACTGCCCCTGGAGACTGCCGCTTCCTCCCCATAGGCTCTACTAGCTTCTCCTCAACTCACCCCACTGAAACGACACTCCTTATGCTAATCGAACGGTCCTAATCGTCCACAACCCCATTGGTTACTTACCAACAAGTAACTGTCCTCAACAAGGTCTGCGTCCACCCTTTGTAAATCCCCGACTCCCAGCCAACTCGCGGTTCTGCAGACCTCCTCCTGAGAACTCTGTAAAGCCACCCGGGACGCAGATAAACCTTTTCTCACTCTTTCTCTCTTTCCCCGGTCTCCTTTTACGACATAATTTAAACTAAATAAAACCTTTTACATTTAAAGTCTCTAATAGAAAGGAAGTATGATGTTTGGCAACAGACTGGAGTACCTCCTAGAAGCCCAGTCTGTCAGTGTTAGAAGGCACTCTTGTCATTTTTGTGAGGACTTGAGTGCACGGGAGGGCATCTTTCCTATGACAGCATAAAATTTTGTTAAAGCAGGCAGCTGTGTCAAAGTATCCAGGAACTAAGGATGAAGTTACAACAGAATTTAAGAATATTTAGGTGGTCATATGGTCTACTTTCTCAGCTAGTCCCAACCTTTCCTGGTGTCCTAGAAGAAGCAGCATAATGTCCACTTTTCTCTCAAGCCTGTCTGTCCTAAATGCCTGGAGTTCAGCAGCACGAAAGAGAGCACATGCCCACCTGGATGTACTCTCCAGTGGCTTGGAGTCTGCGCCTTCAGGGTGAGCTGAGCATTCTGCGATCACTTCCCTGTGCTGTGTAGGCATAACTGGAATGCCCCTTTGAATCACTCTATGCAAAAGGGATCATTTTCTTCATTTCAATTGTTGCTTTTTTCTTTCTTAAGATCAGGAGCAAAGGATACACTATTCATTGTACTTTTCACGTTATTTACCTGCTTGATTTGTAATCTTTGTTTCATAGTCTTCATCCAGTATGCTGCTCCCTCCGGATATTTAGCTCACTAACACAAAGATGATGCTTTAAACTTTTCTTCTGGAGCTAGCAGAACTTGGAGTATAAAGCCACTCAGATGGGTGGGAAGGCTACCTAGGATACAGATTTTCCAGAATTCTTTAAAGTAATCGTTTTCATGTAACACATCCAGGTACTATCTCCTCATTCCAACTTTCCAATACTTCTAGGCACCTATAAGATACACCTAGCTGTCATTCTACAAAGCTATGTTCCAAAGTTTAACAGAAACCACCACATAGTATTACATACAGTGTTCAAAGAACAGCTGCATATCACCACTGGGAACTACCACTGGCCAAGCTTGAACAGCGAACTCTTTGTTGCACTCACAGGCATGACATGGAGGCATCTGATAGTGTGTGAATCAGGCTATCTTATCCATTTATGGTTCCCTGAATGGTGCAAACACTTAACAAAAACTGCTGCTAACCAAACCAGTTAAAGTCCACGAGTCATTCATGTCTACCCAGAGGTGCCTTGGAAGAAAGACCTGATGATCAACTTCCAGAAACTCTGTGGAGTATAGTTTTACTTTGACACACACACAGTCTTCATGAGTCAGAATCGATTCAATGGCAACTTTAAAAAAAAAAAAAAGTAATTAAACTTTGTTCACTTTGACATTGGCATGCTACCTACCACTTTCTAAATTGCCAGCCACCAGTCTTCAAGGGCTCTGTGGCACTGCGATGTTTGAGTCCATTGTTGAGGCTAGTGTGCCAATTCACCTCACTGGAGGATCTTCCTTGCCCTTGTTGGTCCTCTGCTTCGCCAGACATGATGTCTTCCTCCTGATTTAATCACTTTTGATGCTATGTTCAAAGTAAGTATGTTGGACAACGTTGTATTGTGATCCATAAGGTTTTCAGTGACTACTTTTCACGAGCACATCATCAGGCCTTTCTTCCATAATCTTCAGAGGCGTGCATAAAACACAAACACATAGCTTACTCTTACTCTCCGTTTCTGGTCAGCCGTGGTCCACCAGCATCTCCTGCAACCCCTGGGGACATCTCTTCAGTTTCCAGTCTCACAGGCAGCTTCTCAAAAGCATTCATCTAACCACACAAGGAATCACATGGGCAGGATGAGGGTGAAGGCCTGCTGCTGTCACACATCAGGGTTTGCTGCATTGCACACAGATGGGCAAGCCCACTTGACTTCCAACTGCAGTGCTGCCTTACAGATTCCAGTGCTGCCCTCTCGCAGACATAATAGGCCAAAAACGCTTTTAGATAACTGAACTGTCTTGTTCTTCTTTTACATTTTTCTCAGTCACGGTTGCTTTTGGCCCTCAGCAATTTCTGGTCTGTTAGATTCACATAGTTTCATCTGTCCTCATTCTTTCTCCTTCTTTGGACATATTCCAGATGAGGTCCCATTGTGACTTGTCTAGCAGTTTATTCTTGGACCAACTCAGCTTCAGCCCAGAGGTTATATAGTGACTATATATAGACTGCTAAAGAAACCCTGGTGGCTAGTGATTAACTGCTATGTCTGCTATTCCAAAAAAAGTCAGAAGTTCAAATCCACCAGGTGCACCTTGGAAATTCTATGGGGCATTTCTACTCTGACCTATAGGGGCAATATGAGTCAGATCAACTTAATGGCAGCAGGTTTTGTTTGGTTTAAAGGGAGCTCATAAGATTTTATTACAAAGTATCTGCAGAGATACTGGAATAACTAATCATTTAAGTGAAACAGAGTGCCAAAATAAAATTAATCCCCTGCTCATTTGATTTCAAAACCCAGCTAAAGCCTTATGTTACCTGACTGTTAACTGTCAGGACAAGTGTCTGATTAGTAAGGGTACTGTTCTTTTGTTGCCAGTCCACTAGGAGAAAAACTGAGCTAAAGGAACCATGATGTGAAGAACTGGGAACCCAGCCCAATGCAGATTATGGTTGACCAAAGGCCATTCCTTTTAGCCCTTAAGTTCCACATCAAAAATCATGGTAAGTCACAACCATTGCCCTCTGTGAGCTCCCCAGCAGTGTGGAAAAATAATTTTTTTTTTATTCTCAAATGTGCATCAGTCACCTAGAGCACTATTCTTTTGAGGAGTTGATTCTCAGCAGCTGCCATGTTGCTTTTGTTAGCTGCTATGAAATTGGCCCTGACTTGTAATGGCCCATGCATAAAGGGACATGACCATTGTGATCTATAGTGTTTTCATTGGCTGATTTTTTGGAAGTAGATTGTGAGGCTTTTATTTGGTCCATTTTAGTCTGGAAACTGCACTTAAGCCTCTACTGAGACGTGGGTAGTGGTTGCCCATGAGGTGTATTCCTAGTAATCAGACCTGGTCTCTCCTATGGAAGGAGAGAAGCCTACCACTAAACCACAGTTTCCCCCATCAAAAGCTGCTAATACCAAAAAGGAGACAGACAATATGCGCTTCCTGCTATAAGGATACAACCCCCTGAAGACACATGTATTCTTGCCCAATTTGAACCTGAAGGAGATCAAAACTTTAAATCATTAAATCTGCCAGTTTAAGGAAATGCATAGGTGCAATGCATATATTTCTTTTATATATGGCCTTTCTGGCCCATGGTTTGTAATTCTGCCAAAATGATTGGTTGGGCTGCAGCCTTCCCTGAGATTGGTCAATTTCATATACCTTGCAGGGATTGGTCTATTTGTTATTCAAATAGTGGTTCAAAAATCTACTCAATAGGATTGACTGATTTGTGGTCCACTGACCGAGACTGGTCAGTTTGTGAATACTCTGGGAGGACCATGGCTTAAAATTGAAGAGAAGTTTGCTTAAATAAGATACCAACACTTTAGAGATTTTTACAGAGTCAAGGAGAGAGAGAAAATAGGGGAACCCCCTGATAGGGCTATGTCATGGGCTCACTTGTGTCCCCCCAAAAATATGTGTAGCCATGTGCCTGGGCCATGATTCCCAATATTTTGTGATTGTGCTCCATTTTGTGATTCTCCTTTGCATACGTTAAAGGGTTATAGAGAGACTGTAAATCCCTTCATAGGATCACCTCCTTGCTCCACTGTAAAGGTAGTTTCCCTGGAGTATGGCTTCACCACCCTTAATGCTTTCATCCTACATGAGATAAAAGGAAAGACAAGCAAGCAGAGAATTGGAACCTCACACTATCCAGAAAGCAGAACCAGGAGAAAAACGTGTCTGTCAGACCTGAGGTTCCTGCACCCAAATGCTCCCTGGGCAAAGACTGATGCAATACTGGAAAAGCCTTCCCCTGGAGTGGACATCCTGAACTTGGACTTATAGCCTATTGGACTGTGTAAGAATAACCCTTCCTTTGTTAAAGCCATCCACTCTGTGGTATTTCTGTTAGAGCAGCACTAGCTGACTAAAACAGGCTGTAATACAGGTCAAGAGCGATAACACTGAAGATGATGTCAAACAGCGTGATAGGCTTGTTGGCCTATGGAGAGAGAAAGAGCATGTGAGCTTGTCAGTGAAGGAGACTGGCCAGTGGTGTAGCAGGAAAAAGGTAAGTTCAGCCCACAGAGCAGAGAACACCTCGAACATCACCTTGTTTGTAGAGGAAGAGGTTGTTTATTATCTAGTGGTACGGTGGATGGACTCAAGCCTGAAAAATAGATGTGCACCCCATTCCGTTATCAGACATAATCTATTTATATGTTTGTCCAAGAAAGCAGACAAAGGAATTTCCATATATTCTCTTAATTGGCAGTTACAAGTACACAGATTTTCATATTACATTCCTATTGGCCCAGCATACTTAAAGAGGCGGTAGATAAGCGATTAGCATTAAGTTACACGAGAAGAAGCTATCCTCTCTTTAGAAACTGGGCTTACCAAGGATTTCTGTGGGGGGTGGAGAGGGAGCATCCTGGGCTGGTGCTGGAGAGAGGCATCTGGACTTTAACCTTGTCCTTAGAAACTGAGTTTATCTCAAGATCTCTATGGGGGGTGGGAGGGAAGCTGGTATCTGATGCCCCAACCCTAATTTAGGCATCAGGCAGAAAGCAGGCACTGATTTGAATAGAGTTTGGGAAGTTCCTCACAAAGCAAACCGGTGCCTTCCTATCTAAACAGGATAACAAAGCCTGCTTCCTCAGGTGAATTCCTCTCAAGGTGGACAGCATGTGGGCTTGGGTGTGGTTCACATTCAGTGGGCCAGACCCATCGTGTCACAGGATCTGATGTCATACATTCCAGTGGTTTTCGGCTGTTTACAATCACTCATTCGTTAGCTCAGAAGCCCTGCACCCAGGCCTTCTGGAATTTAATTGTTATCTTCTTAAAAGCTTTTTCTTCCTCTCTCAGTGGAACTAAAGAACATAATACCTGATGATACAGGAGAGAGGCCTGAGTGTGTCCTTCCCTCACAGCCAGCTTGGTGGGAGCCAGTGACAGAGGCCTAAAAGGGCCCAGCAGCTGAGGCTCAGGACACACTGTGTAAGTGTCTTCCTGCCAATGAGGCAAGACCCAGAAGCAGAGAAGAAGCCCTGGCATTCACACAAGCCCCTACCCCTAGGTGACACTGTGGTAGCAAAAGCCACAAAGGTGTCTGCAATTTAGTCTGAGGCTTAAGTAGTGTCCTTCATAAACCACTTAACTGTGGAAACAATTTGCAATGAATTACCAAAATTAACAGGGGAAGAGGGATGGTGAGGGGAAAGGGAGTGGTTCATGTCAGAGATGATGGAATGGTGCCATAGCTTGGAGAAGCTGGAAATCAGGGATACATTTAACCAGCTTTGTGCTGATTCTTATCAATGAAGTTCTAACTTACGGCACCGGGCAGCTTACAGTGAGACAGAAGAACATGAAAAATGGCAACACTGGGATGCAAAACCTAAAATGGTAGAAAACTCAATAGGATAAAGAAATTGGTTATCAGCAAATGACATATACATTGGCAATGTAAGAACCTCACTTGGATTTGGATTTAATACACAGTCTGTAAAACTGGTTGCAGATCTGACTTGATGGCAATTGGCTTTGGCTGGTGGTATCAACCTTGACTTATAGCAATCTCATGTGCTTAAAAGTAGAACTGTGTTTCACAGAGTTTTCAGTGCTGCCTTTTCTTTTTTCTTTTAGGCCACATATTTTTATTAGTAATTTAAAGCAATCTCACATCCTAAGTCAGAAATTGATTGAGTTATTTTTTTTCTTCTAACTTAAAAATTTTTTTATTAATTACAATAAAAGAATAACATCTTTTCTAACATCTATCTATTAACTCATTTATGGTAAACCCCCAGCTCCCACCCACCTATGTAGCCAACACAGTCTTCTTCTATGGATAATTCTCTTGTTAAGTCCTTATAACAGGGGTCTCATACAAAATTTATCCTTTTGACACTGATTTCACTCAGCATGATCTCTTCCAAATGAGACCATGTTATGAGATGTTTTCTAAAATTGTCATTGTTTTTTAATCATAGCATAGTGTTCCATTGAGTATATGTACCACAGTTTGCTCATCCATTCATCTGTTTATGAACATTGGGACTGATTCTGACTTTTTGCTATTGTGGACTGTGCTGCAATAAACATTTGTGTACATGTGACTGTTCGTGTGACAACCTTTGTTTCTGAAGCAGTGGAATTACAGGATCAAATGGTATATCTATCTCTGGCTTTTTAAGGAAGCACCACACTGTTTTCCAAAGAGGCTGGACTATTTTGCAATCCCACCAGCAGTGTAGGAGAGTTCCAGTTTCTCCACAGCCTCTCCAGCATTTGTTGTTTTGGGTTTTTTGGATCATGGCCAACCTAGCTTGGGTGAGATGATAGCTCATTGTAGTTTAGATTTGAATTTCTTTAATAGCTAATGATGGTGAGCAATTCTGCAAGTGAAGTTTGGCTCCCTAGGTTTCCTCTTTAGAGAAATGTCTGTCCATTTCCTTCACCCATCATTTAATTGGATTATTTATCTTTTTCTTGTTGCTATTTTGTAATACCTTATAAATTATGGAAATCAGATGTTGGTCTGACATAGAGTTGCCAAATATTTTTCCCGTTGTGCAGGTGGTCTTTTAATTCTTTTGATGAAGTCTTTGGATGAGCAGAAGTGTTTGATTCTTAGTAATTCCCATTTATTTATTTTCTCTTCTGATGAATGTGCTGTATCAGATTTTGAAGTCTGTCTGTATTGTGTATTAACTCTTCCATTGTTGATCCTATTTTATCTTGAATGTGCTTTATTGTTTTAGATTTTATACTTAAGTCTTTTATCCAGTTTGAGTTGGTTTTGTATAAGGTGTGAGATATGGGTATTACTTCAATTTTTTGCAGATGGGTATCCAATTTTGCCAGCACCATTTGTTAAAGAGACTGCTCTTGCCTCAATTTAAAATCTTAAGGCCTTTGTCAAACATCAACTGTTTATAGGAGGATGGTGACATCTCTGGGGTCTCTACTCTATTCCATTGGTCTATATGTCTCCTTTTGTACCAGTACCAGACTGTTTTCACAACTGTGGCAGCGTAATAGGTTCTAAAGTCAGGTAGTGAGAGACCTCTCAGTGTGTTCTTCTTCTTCAGTAGTGCTTTACTTGTCCAGGGCTTCTTCCATTTCCAAACAAAGTTGATTTGTTTCTCTGTCTCATTAAAAAATGTCACTGGAATATGTATTGGGATTGCATTATATAAGTAGATTGCTTTGAGTAAAATAGACATTTTCACAGTGTTAAGTCTTCCTATCCATGAACAGGATAGGTTTCTCCATTTATGTAACTCTCTTAGTTTCTTATAATAAGATCTTGTAGTTCTCTTTGTAAAGATCTCTTATTTCTCTAGTTAGATTTATTCCTAGGTGTTTTATCTTCTTTAATAATCTCACTGTTGGTATAAAGGAATCCTACTGATTTACTTCTGTTTATCTTTTATCCTGATACTTTGCTGAACTCCTCTATTAGTTCCAATAGCTTACTTACAGATTCCTTTGGATTCTCTGTATAAACCATCATATCAACTGCATAGAGGGAGATTTTTACTTCTTCATTGCCAGTACAGATGCGCTTTATTTCTTTGTCTTGTCTATTGCTCTGGCTCGAACTTATACACAATGTTGAATAGAAGTGGTGATAGTGGGCATCCTTGTCTAGTTCCCATTCTCAGAGGGAATTCCTTCAGACTTTCACCATTCAGGATGATGAAGGCAGTTGGCTTTGCATAGATGCTACTGATTACATTGAGAAATTTCCCCTCTATTTGTATTTTTTTTTGAGAGTTTTTAGCATGAATGGATGTTGAACTTTGTCAAATGCCTTTTCTGCATCAATTGACAAAATCAGGTGATTCTTATCCTTTGAGTTATTTATACTGTTGATCACATTAGTTGTTTTTCTGATGTTGAACTAGCCTTGCATCCTTGGAATGAAACTAACTTGATCATGATGAATGATTTTTTTTTCATATGCTGTTGAATTCTATTGGCCATAATTTTGTTGGAGATTTTTGCTTCTAGGTCTATGAGTGATATTGGTCTGTAATTTTCTTTGTTTTTTTGTGGGATCTTTCCCTGGTTTTGGTATCAGGGTTATGCTGGCTTCATAGAATGAATTTGGGAGTATTCCATCCCTTTCTATGGTGTGAAATAGCCTCAATGGTATTGGAGTTAACTGTTTTCTAAAAGTTGGTAGAGTTCCCTGGTGAAGCAATCTGGACAAGGACTTTTCTGGTTGGTAGATTTTTGATGACTTTTCAATCTCTTCCTTTGTGATGGATTTATTAAGTTGATCTACTTCTTGTGATAATCTTGGTGAGTCATATGAATCTAGAAATTTGTCCATTTCCCCTAAGTTTTCAAACCTGTTAGAGTACAGCTTTTCATAGTATTCTGTTATGATATTTTTTATTTCAGGTGGGTCTGTTGTAACATCTCCCATCTCATTTCTTAATCGGGTTATCTGTATCTTCTGCTATTTTTCTTTTGTAAGTTTATCCAATGGTTTATCAATTTTGTTGATCTTTTCAAAGAACCAGCTTCTAGTTTTGTTAATTTTTGCATTTGTTCTTCTATTCTTTAATTCATTTAGTTCTACCTAGTCCTTATAATCTGTTTTCTTCCGGTGCCTGAGGGGTTCTTTGTTGCTCTCTTTCTACTTGTTCAAGCTGTAAGATTAACTCTTTAATTTGGACCCTTTCTTCTTTCTGAATGTGTGCAGTTATAGAGATAAACTGACCTCTGAGCACTGCTTTTGCTGTATCCCGTAAATTCTGGTAGGATGTGTTTTCATTCTCATTTGAATCCATAAATTTGTTTATTTTGTCCTTAGTTTCTTCTATAACCCAAAGCATTCTGAGCAAAGTGTTGTTCAGTTTCCACAAGTTTGAATTTCTACCTATGAATTTTCTATTATTGATTCCAACATTTATAGCTCTATGGCCTGAGAAGATATTTTGCAGTAAATCAGTGGTTTGGATTTTATAGAGAATTGCTTTAAGACCTAACACATGTTCTATTCTGGAGAATGTTCCACGTGCATTGGAGAAGAAGGTGCACTTATCTGCTGATGGATGAAAAGATCTGTATATGTTGATAATGTCAAGTTGGTTGATGGTTGCAATAAGATCTTCTGTATCTTTACCAAGCTTTTTTCTGGATGATCTATCCATAACTGAAAGAGGAGTGTTGAAGTCTCCAACTATTATTGTGGAATTATCTTTCTCATTTTTCAGTATTGTATTTGTTCAATGTATTTAGGTGCTCTGGTATTGGGTGCATAAATATTTAGTACTGTTAAGTCCTGCTTGAGTATTGAGCCTTGTCCACAATAGTGGATTTAACGTTAAAATCTGTTTTATCTGAGATTAATATTGCCACACCTGCTCTTCTATGCATGTTGTTAGCTTGATATGTATTATTCCAACCTTTAATTCTCAGTTTGTTCATCTCTTTGAGTCTAGGGTGTGTTTCTTGTAAGCAACACATAGATGGGTCATGTCTTTTGATCCAGGATGTCACTCTCTGTCTCTTTACTGGAACGTTCAGTCCATTTACATTCAATGTAATTACTGATAGTTACATGCAATTACTTTTGTGTTGATGTTTTCTATATTGCTCTTAATATTCTGTTCTGGGGCATTCTTCTTTGCGGTTGTTGTTTCAGTGCTTGTTTTGTGTTCATTGAGACTCTTGTATCGCATTTCTTATTTTGATACAATGCATTGTTAATCTGCTTTATGGCTACATGTATTATCCCCTTTGACATACTAAGATTAAACCCAATTTTAGCTACTGCATAACTCTTAAACTTCCTCTGCATCTAAAACAACTATAACTATGGTAGTGTATGCCTCTTTTAATGTGATGGTATTATAGTTGTTGTGATATGATCACACATTCCCTTATTATAATACAGTAGCTTCGATGAAGTTTTATGACTTCCTTAACTGATTAGAATTTTGGATGATGTGTCCTGAGTTGTCACCTAAAATGTACATTTAGGGAAGAATTTCTTTCAATATTTCATGTAATTTTGGTTTAGTTTTTATGAAGTCTCTAAATTTCTCTGTATCTTCAAAAGTTTTAATTTCACCATTATGTTTGATAGATAATTTTGCAGAATAAATAACTCTGGGATGGAAGTTTTTCTTCTTCAGGGATTTGAATGTGTCTGCTCACTGTTTTCCAGCCAGCATTGTTTCAGCAGAGAAGTCGGATGAAACCCTACAGGGTTTCCCTCGGAGTGTTAGTTTTGCTTTGAGCCTTGCTGCCTTCAGAAGCATCTGTGTATGTTTTAGCTTATTAAACTTGATTATAATATGCCTTGCAATCTTTCTTTTTGGGTCTAGCTTTTGCGGTGTTTCATAAGCATCTTGGATACCTTTGTTCTCTTTGCCCATAATCTCAGGAAAGTTCGCTGTCAGCATCTTTATAGCAATATTCTCTACATTGTCATTAACACCCCCTTGTTCAGGAACTCCAGTTAAATGTAAATTATTCCTCTTCATGGAGGTTAATGCTTCTTCATTTTTCTTATTTCTTTTCTCCAATTTCATCTTGTAAATGCTGGTGTCAGTTACTCTGTCATCTAGGTCACTGAGTCTAACTTCCATCTGTTCAATCCTACTCTTTCAGCTTTGGATAGAATTATGTAATTCTGTAATTTTGTTATTGATCTGATGTATTTCAGATCTTTGATGTTCCATCAGCTCAAATAGCTTACCAAAGTTTTCATTTTGTTCTACCACATTTTGTTTAATCTCTATGAGGGTTCTATGTATAAATCTTTTGTATTCTACCTCTTATAGATTCAGAAAGGCTTCTTCATCTGGGAAATTTTTTGAATTTTTTGAATCTTTGCTTAGGGAATTTTCTGGAGCATTTGAAGACTGCTTCTTTAAATGATTAATTATGGTCTGCTGCCTGTGTGCCTTCTAGATACTGTCTGATTTCTCTAGTATCAGATCTAAGAGAATTGTTGGTCACCAGCTGTCTCTAATACTCTAGTGATTTGCCCTGAGTGGACTCTGGAGGGTGGAAGACTCCTGTTTACTGGGTGGCAAAGAGGCTGCTCTACTTATGGAGAAAATGGGGGCTGTCAGCCAACCCTACAGTGTGAGTCAGAGAAGAGATGGAGGAAGAGAAGCCAGGCCTCTCAACAGACAGATCACTAGGCAAATACATAGGTTGCTCACCCTTAAACATAAACTGCACTTCTATAAAAGGAGCTGACCAGGTGCTGAACTGGGAACTGGGAGCTGTCCAACGGGCTGTCCTGAACAGGCAGTCAGGAGCAGCAGACCCCACCTGACAGCTGATAATGAAATTACATTACTGGGCATTTGCAGAAGCTGCAGTTCTCTGATACAATGAAACAGCAGAAGTGGAGGTCAGAGGACTGCTGGATTGTTTTTGAGAGAGGAAGATTAGTCTGATACTGGTGCCTAGTGAAATATACTAGGCCCTAAGGCTCCCCAGATGTTCAGTGTTCCAAACAAATATCACCCAGGCCTTAGTTCTCGGAGGGAAATGTTTACTCTGCCATCTTTTGATGGAATCTGAGCTCTTTTTTTTTGTAACATAGATCACTAGGCTTTTCTTCCAGAACTCCTTTGTGTGAATTCAAACCTTCAGCCTTTCAGCCATCTGAGAATTCGTATTTTAATGAGACACTTGGAGAAATTTGAACACTGCCTTGATTTTGATGATAAAAGAAACAAACAAAAAACTCATTGCAGTCAAGTCAATTTCAGCTTAATGCCACCCTTAAAGACAGGCTAGAGCTACCCCACAGAGTTTTAAGGAGTGGCTGGTGAATTAGAACTGCTGACCCTTTGGTTAACAGCCTACCTCTTAACCACTGTGTCACCAGGGATCCATTCAGGAATTATTGTTAAATTTCCAGGTGTGATAATAGTACAATGGTTATGTTTTTATAAAATAGTCTTTATCTTTTAAACATTGTCATGGATTAAATTGTTTCCCCCTAAAATATGTGTAGTAATTTGGCTGGGGGAGGTTCCCCAGTATTCTATGTTTGCCCTCCATTTTGTGATTTTCTGATGCTGTAAATCCTTATCTTTGCCTGTGGCTAATAGATAGGATGATATGTCAAAGAAAGATTAGGGTGGAAATGCCACACCCTTGCTAAGCGTTTTTCCCTTGAGTGTGGCTTGCACCACCCTTTATTCTTTCATCCTGTGGGAGATAAAGAGGGAGAGAAGCAAGCAGAGAATGGGGAAACTCAGGCCATCAAGAAAGCAGCACTGGAAGAAGAGTATGTCCTTCAGTCCTGAGGTTCCTGTGCAAAGATGCTCCCTGATCAAAGACTGATGCAACACAAGTACTTTCCTCCAGAGTTGACAGAGTGAGAGCCTTCCCCTGGAGCAGACATCCTGAATTTGAATTTGTAGTCTACTGGACTGTGTGAGAATAAAACTTCCTTTGTTAAAGCCATCCACAGTGTTGCATTTCTGCTAGATGACTAAAACAGATACATAGTGAAACATGGCCAGATCAATTGCTAAGAGGTCTGGAATTGCTAAGAGCTCTGAAATCCACCTAGACAGGGCAGGAATTGAAGATGGTTAAAGAAGAATGACTAAGAATTGAAAACTTCTCAATTTGAATGATAGTAAATATTGCACTGCCAGATAAAAGTATTTTAGTATAAATGTGCCCCATGTAATGTTACATTTAAAAAAAAGACTAGGTTTTTTTTGTTGTTGTTACTTGAAATTCAAATTTAATTGGGTATCCTTAATTTCTGTTTACAAAATCTGACAATTCCAGTTGCAAAGCAGGTCATCGCATTGTTCTCTAATTAGTTATATATTTGAACTAAAACCAAAGAGAGGAGAGTTAGACAAACTTCTGTTTTCTGCTGATCATTGTGAGAAATCTTGAATTACTGTAGTGGTTGCTACAGTAGTTGGGGCAGACAGAATTAGATTTAGGAATACAGGACCACAGATAATTCCAATACAGACAGGTTTAGGCCCTGTTAGAGAAACACTTGGTGAGTGAGATGAACCAAATCAAACCCCTTGCTGCTGAGTCAATCCTAATAATGACCCTATAGGACAGGATAGAACTGCCCATGGGGTTTCCAAGGCATGGCTGGTAGATTGGAACTGTTGACTGTTTGCTGAGCAGCTGATATCTTAACTACAGTTTGACAGGGGCTCCAGTACGATAAACACAGGCCTGTAATTCTGAGCTTGAAAGCTGGCCTTCATGGCTCTTGGACAAGCTACTTAATAACTGTTGGGTTCCTCCATGGGGAGTAATAGCAATAATAAGGACTATCTCATGACTTTCTTATGTATAGTAAGTCTAATTATATTTTATAAACTGCAAAACACTATCCCGTTTCATTTGAGTTGTTTTTGACACATAATGACGCTATAGGACAGACTAGAACTGCCCCATTGAGTTTCCAAGGCTGTAACTGTTGACAGAAGCAGACTGCCACATCTTTCTCTCCTAGAGTGCTTAGTGGGTTTGAATTGCTGATCTTTGGGTTAGCTTTTACCACTGTGCCATTGGGGCCCCAGTTGAAAATTAGTGAATACATAAAGATAAAATTTACCATTGCTATTTCCTAAAGCATAGTTTGGTACATAATATTTGCCTTCTGAAATTAAGTATAGACAAGAAAAATAAAATACAATATCAAAAAGAAAGATAGGCAAGATACTTCAAACCAAGAAATGAAGTCAATTCTTACTAATTCAGAAGGGTAAAAAGGACAGCTTGAAGTTTTAAAGCAAAGATCTTTGTTATCTGATATAACTGTCTTCATTACTAGTAGGCATCATTTTAATAAGTACATTGAATTTATACAGCAGTTCCTGTGAGTCTTACTATAAGTTAAACATGACCCTTGGGATTTTGTTTACTGACTTGACAGATCTGATTTTCAAAATATAAATACTCCACATCAGTCCACTGGCCAAGAATTCTAAATGAGGAAGATCAGTAATCTTAAAGTTAGGAAACTTGGGCTCTAGAATTGTCTGGTAACTTCCTAAAGTCAAAGACTTGTAAAAATTGGAGATAAAACAGTGGTTTCCTTTCAGAGGCAGAATGATTATTCCACTAATTGGTGTAGGCAATGTTCAAAGGAGCCCACATGGTCTGCTGTTGCTCTCCATGTGTCAATTAAGAGTAGGCTATGGAGCTGGAAATGTGGCAGCCCCCTCTTTCTCCTCAGTTGGAGAATTTGATAGTACACAAGGCCAGGAGAAAGTTGTTTTGTTGTTTCTAAATAAAAATTAAAAGCCTGATGAACAACACACTAAGTTATATCCAGATACTAATAGGCACAGATTTGGGACTGCCCACCCTCCATATCCTTCAAGAATATTCTTGGGGGGAAGGGTCAGGATGGCAGACTGGGTACACATCTCCCTGGGTCCCTCTGGAAACCAGGACCAGAACTGATAATTAAACAGAGGCTTCTGGTCACTTAGTGAGCTCTAGGACATGGCATAGGTCTGTTAATTTGGACTTCATACCACTGAACGGAAAACCCCCTCTCTTTAGCTGACTCCTGCTCCTGGTCAATCCTTCCTTTCATGGACCAAAGATAACTCACCAGTTTGACCTTTTTTTTCTCTGTCTTGGCTGACTGGTGGAGCTGGGTCTTGACTAGCGACCAGTATTGGAAGTGCTGCTGGTGGGATCAGTGGGTGAAATTCCCATAATTTGGGGGCCTGGCTTGGGACTCTGTGCATCTCACCACCTTGGCCTCTCTTTCCACCTCTGTCATGGTGTAGTTTGTAAGGAGACGTCAGGCGGTGAGCTTGTGCAGGACACCACCTTGGATACGGAGGCCTAGGCTGGACCTAATTCTTACCCTGGGAGGCAGTGCCTACCTGCAGGAGAGTGCTTTTCAGCAGAAAAGCAGTAGTTTACACAGTGTAACCTATGGCTGAGGCCTGGCAACACAGACTGTGGACTCTGTGCATCTCGGCACCTCTGGCCTCCCTTTCCACCTCTGTGTGGTGTAGTTTGTACAGAGGTGTTAGGTGGAAAGCTTGTGAAGGATGCCATCTTGTGTATGGAAGCTTCATTGAGACCTAATTCCTAGGCTCAGAACCAGTGCTTGCCCTCAGGAGAGTGCTTTACCGGCAGAAAAGCAGTATTTTACAAAGTGTCACCTATGGCTGGGGCTTGTCAGCAGAAGCCAATAGGGCAGTAGCCTTGCTGCATTTTGAACTAGTTCATAACATCTGGGGTTGCATTAAAAGTGCTTACTTTACCAGTTGGGAAGAAGGCACTGTACACTGATCTGGGAAGTGGTCAGATACCTTTCCTTTTTCATTTTAAGGTGACTTAGAGAAACAACTACAGTCCATCTTCACAGCATCTCTCCCAGCCTTTATTGACTCACATAAAGCCCCAAAAGCAACAGACTTTGGAGAAAGCAGTAAACAGGAAATCATCCATGGCTTCAGAAGGCCCCCAAATGAAAAAATCAAAGAGCTTTCCAGATGAAGAAACTTTTCTGAAATTATTGAAAGGTGAATAACAAAAGGATTATGTATAGAGCCCTCCTAAACATTATACAAAATGCAGCAGAGAAAAATGAAAAATTAAGCAAGCTCTTTGATCTGACAGAACACCAGTACTCTGAAATCCAACAGATCAAGAACAAAATCAAAGACATAGAAATTTCAATCCAAAGCCAAGAAAACAGAATGGAACAAATGGAAAAGAGACTTTCTGACTTGGAACTTGGAAGACAGAGCTACTGACTCCAGCATCTGTGAGGATAAATAAGATAAAAGAAACAAGAAAAATGAAGAAGCATTAAGAAGCATGTGGGACTTTATTAAGAGGAACAACCTACAATTAATTGGCTTCCCTGAGCAGGATGAGACAGCTGAGAACACAGAGAGCATTGTTGCTGAGCTCCTGACAGAGAACTTCCCAGAAATCATGAAGGAACAGACATAGATATTCAAGATGTATATTTGAACACCACTCAATATAGATCTCAAAAAAAGACCCCAAGACATATTACAATCAAGCTTAACAAAATGAAACATAAACAGAAACTTTTAAAGGCAGCAAGACTCCAAGCACAGCTTTCAGAGGGAAACCCTGTAGGCTTTCATCAGATTTCTGAGCAGAAACAAGGCTGGTAGAGAGACAGTGGCATGACATATTCAAAGCTTTGGAGGAGAAGAACTTCCAACCAAGAATCCCTGCAAAACTATCTTTCAAATATGAAAATGAAATTAAGACATTAGCAGATAAAGAGAAACTCAGAGACTTTGTAAAAACCAAACCAAACCTACAAGAAATACTGAAAGAATTTCTTGGCTTTGGTGTAGAAGAACAAAACCACTAACTGTATGTTATAGAAGGACACATCATAAAGAATCTTACTCAGTTAGGGAGGGCTCCAAACTCAATCAAAGCTATAATAGTGAAAGAAATAATCCAACGATCATATCATGAAAACTATGATGTCATCCTATTAAAAAGAGGGATTTAACACAGTCGTTATAGTCCTTCCAGATAGAGACGAAGTTGACAAGACTGGTAGAAATGAAAATGGGGTTTATACATAGTTTATTAAGCGGGATCATAAGGGCAGCTGTAAAGCACAATAAAGATGCAACATACCCTATCAAAAAATGTAATACAGGAGTCTCAACGACCACAAAACCAACCCTGAAAAAGGTGAAAAATAAACTCACAAATAAGAATGTCTCAGAACAGATTAATAAGAACAACAGAGAAAACATCAACACACACACAAAAAACACATCACAATGACAGCAGTGAACACAAACATATTAATAATTACACTGTATGCGAATGCATTGAATGCTCCAATAAAGCGACATCGAGTGACATCTTGGATCAAAAGACATGACCGATCCATATGTTGCCTACAAGAAACGCACCTTAGACTTAAAGATATGAACAAACTAAAAATTAAAGGATGGAAGAATGTATATGAGGCTAATAATGAACAAAGAAGAGCAGATGTGTTGATTCTAGTCTGAGGTAAAATCGATTTTAATGTAAAATACACCATCGTGGACAAGGATGGAAACTATCTTTTACTGAAAGCTTCAATACACAAGCAGGACTTAACAATACTAAATATTCATGCACCTAATATTAGAGCACCTAAATACATCAAAGAAACACTACATTCAAAAAGGAGATAGATCACCCCACAATAATAGTGGGAGACTTCAACACTCCACTCTCAATATTGGATAGAATGTCTAGAAGAAAGCTCAGTAAAGACACAGAAGACCTTATTGCCACAATTAGCCAACCAGGCCTCATCAACATATACAGAACTTTCTATCCATCAGCAGACAACTATACCTTCTTCTCCAGTACACATGGAACATTCTCCAGAATAGACCATGTGTTAGGACATGAAGCAATTCTCAACAAAATCCATACCATTGAATTATTGCAAACCATCTTCTCAGACCATAAAGACATAAAAGTGGAAATTGATAGCAGAAAAAAAACATAGAAAGTGGAACTCATGGAAACTGAACAACATCTTACTCGAAAAACCATGGGTTATAGACGAAATCAAGGATGAAACAAAGAAATTTATGGATTCCAATGAGGAGGAAAACACTTCCTACCAGAACCTATGGGATACCGTGAAAGCATTGCTCAGAGGTCAGTTTATCTCCATAAAAGCACACATCTGGAAGGGAGAAAGAAGCCAAATCAAAGAACTGACACTACAGCTTGAATAAGTAAAGAGAAAAAGACAGAGGAACCCCTCAGTTACCAGAAGAAAACATGTTGTAAAGATTAGAGCATGACTGAATGAATTGAAGAATAGAAGAACCATGGAAAAAATTGAAAAGACCAAAATCTGGTTTTTTCAAAAGATCAACAAAATTGACAAACCATTGGTTAACCTTAGTAAAGAAAAACAGGAAACAAATAACCCAAATAAGAAATGAGAGGGGAGTTGTCACAACAGATCCAACAGAAATAAAAAATATCATAACAGAATACTATGAAAGACTGTACTCTAACAAATTTGAAAACCTAGAGGAAATGGACAAATTCCTTGACTCATACCACCTACCCAAATTATCATAAGGTGAAGCAGAACAATTTAATAAACCCATCACAAAGGAAGAGATTGAAAAACTTATCAAAAAACTGCCAACCAAAAAAAGCTTGGGTGGCTTCACCACAGAATTCTACTAAGCTTTTAGAGAAGAGTTATCTCCACTATGACTGAGACTATTTCACAGTATAGAAAGGGGTGGAATGCTCCCAAATTCGACCTACGAAGCCAGCATAACACTGACACCAAAGCCAGGGAAAGATCCAACCAAAAAAGAGAACTACAGACTGATATCACTCGTGAATCTAGATGCAAAAATCTTCGACAAAATTCTTGCCAATAGAATACAACAACATATCAAAAAAATTATCCATCATGACCAAGCTGAATTCATACCAGGCATGCAAGGCTGGTTCAACATCAGAAAAACAATTGATGTGATTAACCACAGAAATACCACAAAAGACAGGAATCACCTGATTTTGTCTACTGATGCAGAAAAGGCATTGGATAAAGTCCAACACCCGTTCATGCTAAAAACTCTCAGTGAAATAGAAATAGATGGCAAATTCCTCAATGCAATAAGGTCCATTGGCATACAAAGCCAACTGCCTATGTCGTCCTGAATGGAGAGAGACTGAAACAGTTTCCTCTGAGATCAGGAAATACACAAGGATGCCTACTCTCGCCTCTCCTGTTCAACATTGTACTAGAAGTTCTAGCTAGAGCAATTAGACAAGACTAAGAAATAAAGGGCATCTACATCGGTAAAGAAGAACTAAAAATCTCTGTATTTGCAGATGATATGATTGTATTTGCAATCATATCATTTACAGAGGATCTGTAAGGAAACTACTCAAACTGATAGAAGAGTTAAGCAAAGTCTCAGGATACAAGATATACATACGTAAATCAGTATGATTCCTTTTATATCAATGAAGAGATTATTAAGGAAGAAATCACCAAGTCAACACCATTTACTACAGCCGCTAAGAAGATAAAGTACCTAGGAATAAATCTAGCCAGAAAAATAACAGACCTTTACAAAAATATCTACAAGCCCTTACTACAAGAAACTAAGAGAGACTTACATAAATGGAGAAACCTACCCTGTTCATGGATAGGAAGACATAACATTGTGAAAATGTCTATTTTATCCAAAGTAATTTACTTACATAATGCAATGCCAATACAACCTCCAGTGACATTTTTTAATAAGATGTAGAAACAAATTGCCAACTTGGTCTAGAAAGAGAAGCAGCCCCGGATAAGTAAAGCACTACTAAAGAAGAAGAACACACTCGGAGGCCTCTCATTACCTGACTTTAGAAGCTATTACATTGCCACAGTAGTCAAAACAGCCTGGTACTGGTACAAAAAGAGACAGACAGATCAGTGGAACAGAACCAAGATCCCAGAGATGACACCATCTGCCTATGAACATTTGATATTCGACAAAGGCCCTAAGATTATAAACTTGGATAAAAACAGTCTCTTTAACAAACGGTGCTGGCAAAATTGGATATCCATCTGCAGTAAATCGAAACAAGACTTGTATCTTACACCTTATACAAAAACCAACTCAAACTGGAAAAAAGACCTAAATATCAAATCTAAAGCAATAAAGCTCATCCAAGAAAAGGTAGGAACAACAATGGAAGTTTCATGGAAGTTTTAATACACAACATAGACAGACTTCAAAATCTGTCAAACAAACCACAATCAGTAGAAGAGAAAATAGATAAATGGGAACTATTAAGACTCAAACACTTTTGCTCATCCAAAGACTTCATTAATAGAATTAAAAGGCCACCTACAGAATGGGAAAAAATATTTGGCAAGTATATGTCAGACTGATGCCTGATCTCTGTAATCTATAAGGTACTACAAAATATCAAAATGAAAAGATAAATCATCCAATTAAATGATGGGCAAAGGAGATAGACACTTCTCTAAAGAGGAGGTCCAGGCAGCCAGAAAACACTTGAGGACATACAATCATTAGCTATTAAAGAAATTCAACTCAAAATGACAATGAGATACCTTCTCAACCCGAAGGTTGGCCATGATCCAAAAAACCCAAAACAACAAATGCTGGAGAGGCCGTGAGGAGATTGGAACTCTCCTACACTGTTGGTGGGATTGCAAAACGGTGTAACCTTTTTGGAAAGCAATCTGGTGCTACCTTACAATGATGGATATAGATAGACCATTGGACCCAGTAATTCCAGTGCTTGGAATATATCCTTCAGAGTCATTCCCACCAACTGATACACGCACAAGAATGTTTATTGCAGCACAGTCCCCAATAGCAAAAAGACAGAATCAACCCAGATGCCCAACAACAGAGGAATGGATAGGTAAACTATGGTATATATACTCAATGGAACACTATGCAATGATAAAGAACAACGATGATTTCAGGAAACATCTCATAACCTGGTTTCAGCTGGAAGACATCATGTTGAGTGAAAGTAGTCAGTGACAGAAGGACAAATATTGTAAGAGACCCCAACGATAAGAACTTAAAATCAGACTCATGAATAGAAGAAAAGACTCTGACAGCTGCAAGAGTGGGGAGGGGAGGAAGGTGGGGGGAGACTGCTTAGATTAGATAGCTGTTAGAAATTTGGTTCGGTGAAATTGGTGATAGCACACCTTAGGAAGAAGATCAATATTAACTGGACTTTCACACAACTTGAGTACTCTTCCCATCTTAACCCAATGGTGCAAGGAAAGAGTAGCTGGGGCAGGGGGCCGGAGACCATGCTCTCAGGAGAAATCAAGGCCAGTGGCACAGCTAGTGTTCTGCTAATGAGGACTCTCCACACTCCACATCAGTGAGTGGCATCAGGGGTCTTAAAAGCTGCCAAGCTGCCATCTGAGGACACAGTAATTGGTCCCATCTCAGCACGAAAGGATGATCAACGAGGTCCATAATGACATGGGGGAAAGAGAACCCAGAAGACAGAGAGACTCACTTGAGTAGGTCTCTACATCAACTTGTGACCGGAGGAATCAGATGACGCCCTGTTACCACCAGTGATAGTCATGATGGAGCTCACAAAGTTGAGTCTCACTGGCAACATGAGAATAAACAGGGGTCCACCCTGAGATCTCCACTAAAAGACCACAACTGATGGTCCAGGGGCTTCCCTTGGGAGCACAGCCCCTGGCTCTGATGCTGTCCCTATCCATAAATCATAATGAAGGTCAACTTTTTGGACAACATTGGATTGGGCTTGGTGACGCAGAGTGACCATATTTTGTGTGCCCTTTAAGGTTCTATGCATCTATATGATGTCGTCCTGCTGACCTCATACTGGAGGAAGGCAAGTGGGTGGAGAGGAGGAGATAGCAGACTCTTGGAAGGATAGGACGTGTATGGGGCAGAGAGGAAGGGTGTGCTGTCACTGTGCAGGGAGAGGAGTGGAAGCCGCATATAGGTGAGCATGCAAATTTATAGGGGAATCTACATTTTCATTCAATCATAATTAAAAAAAGAATATTCTTGAAGTTTTTTTTTAATTATGATTGAATGAAAACGTACATTCCCACATAAATTGTATACCTACCTATATGCAGCTCCCACTGCTCTCCCTGCCGGGTGACAGCATGCTCTTCCTGTATACTCCATACATATCTTATCCTCCCCAAAATCTCCTATCCTCTTCCCACTACCCACTCCCCTTCCTCCAGTAAGAGAACAGCAGGGCAACATCCTGTAGATGCACAGAACCATAAAGTGCACACATGATATGGTCACTCCGTGCCACCAGGTCCAATCCATTCCCGTCAGAGTTGACCTCCAATATGATTTACGGGCAAGGGCAGCATCAGGGCCAGGGGCCATGCTCCCAGGGAAGCCCAGGGAAGCAGTCTTTTAATGGAGCTCTCAGAGTGCACCCCATTTTACTCTTGTGTTGCCAGTAAGACTTAAATTTTGTGATCTGCATCACAGCTATCACTGGTGGTGGCTGGGCACTATCCAATTCTTCCGGTCACAAGTCCATGTAGTCACCCACTCACGTGGGTCTCTCTGTCTTCTGGGTTCTTGAAGCTTATTTTAATGAATTTCACTTTTATGAAAATACGTATGTTGAGAAATGGGGCACATTGTACAATGACCGTGTTATGGTTATTATTGTGTGTCGATTTGCCTGGGCCATGATTCTCAGTGGTTTGGCAGTTATAATGTAGTTTGGTAGCTATGTAAATATGTAATCACCTCCATAATGAGATCTAATATAATGTAATCACTTCTGTGGTAAGAGCTGCTGTGAGGGAGTTTCAGTTGAAAGGGAGTTTCCTTGGGGTGTGGACTGCATCCAATGTATACGGATTTTCTGGTAAAACTCACTGACTTTTGCTCACCCTGAAGCATGCATCTGACCTCTGGTTTTTGGGACTAACGCTAGTAATTTACCTGTCGCTGGGATTCCTCAATCTCTGCAGCCTGTGAGTTAGAGAGGCCTTCTCTCTGACCTGCCAACCTTGGGTTTGCTAGTCCTTGAAGCTATGTAATTCAGGAGAAGCCTCCAGCCTGACCTACGGACTTGATATTTTCTAGGTTCTACAACTTCATGAGCTATTTCCTTATTTTGCTTCTTTGTCTGTCTCTCAGTCTCCATTCACACACATTTCCTTGCTTTGCTGATTTTGCTTCTCTACAGTACTCACATAATAGCCCCTGACACTGCCCTGGGGACCCAGCAGAACCATCACTATATTATTTTGGCTAAATCATTTGAATATTTTCAGACCTGGTTTCAATTCAGATGTTGCTGTTAATAACTGGATAGTCTCAGTCAAATGTCCTCTCTATGATCCAGGTTAGTCACTATTAAACATGGATAATTTATTCTTGCAGGTCAGGCAGGATTTTTAGCATAACTACAATGACCTATATTAACGACAACTGCTACTACACAAAGTACTCCCGACTGCTAGGTTTTTCTGAGCGCCTTACATATGTTAACTCATGAGAGTTACCTAGCGTGTTCTTGGAGCTCCCCACACTAGCATCCCACTCCTCCCTTTTCTTTTCTCTTCCTCAAGAAGAGTTGGAACAAGAGGCTGGAGGGATATGTGAATCAGCTGAAAATCATTTCTCGAGTGATCACTTCCTAGTGTTCGGAACTTTACCTGATTGTCTCCCTCTCTCTGTCAAATGCAAACTCTCTCATGCATATACTTTCTCCCATACACACTCACGCTCTTACACTCACACACTCAAAAATATACACATACATTCCCTCACACACAAAATGTATAACACTCTCACACTCTCAGAAGTATACAAAATTATCACACATACACTCACAAATATACACACACATCCTCACACTCATAATACATAAACACATATGCACTCAAACACACATACACACAATCTCACATTCACAATAAATTCACATGCACACACACACGTTAGCACACACGTACACTTTTGTACATGGGTGTACTCAGTGTTACAGTCATACACTCATACATACACACGTACAGAAACATACACTCACCTTGACAATACATATATGCTCATATGCACATATACACACTTAAACACACTCATACACAACACATACTCATACACAGGATACATTCACACACACATACACAATCAATCTTTCAAGTACACACATATACTCATGCACATACACTGCCTGCCATCATTCCAGAGCTCCTGTCTAACAAAGGCTTCTTCTCCCTGTGTGTGAGGTCAGCACTCTGCCGGAGCTAGCCTATTCACTCCTGATGTGAAGGCCAGAGAGAGTCTCCCAAGGATCTGACTGGTGACCCACATAGCCAGGCGTGGCGCCCAGATTCTTTACCCTGGACCAGCACCTCTTCTCCAGTTTCCCACCAAACGGCCATCTTAAAGAAAGGAAATGTTAAGAGTAGAACATGACCATTCGTCTGGTTGACTTTGCCTGCTGTCCTTTTTGTCTCCTCCTAATCCTGTCTTCTGGTTTAAGACTTAGTCCCAGGATTTGTTTCTCCTTGCACAATGTTTTCTGCACGTGACCTGAACTTACATAAGACTCAGAGGCTCTGGCCTCAAACCCTGGAGCAGAGTCCAAGTGAAGCCACATCCTAAGGCCTGGAATTTGCTGTCTAGGGTAATTAAAAGACAATCCTCTAAACCCTGAGACTCAAAGGGAGAACAGAACAGGAGCTCCCCACTGTTTTTGAATCACCCCTTTCTCTCAGATAATGGGAAATAGCAGTTGTTAGGGGAAGAGAGGAGGAAGAAAAATTCAGCTAGAAGGAAAACAAGAAAACGGGGAATCCACGGCTAAGGAAGTATACATTGTTAGTCTTTTCCCAGACTCTTCAGTAAGAAGAAAAGTATGGGGAAAGCTCTTAAAAATAGGTAGTTTTCTTTCTGTACAGTTACACTAAAAATAATCTATTGAATCAAAAATCTCCAAGGATTTTCATGATGCTTTCTCACTGTGTCTCCCCTCCCCACTCCCCCAAAGCAGAGGATGCTGTTACTAACTGGGTTATCTTGGTCAAATACCATCTCTGTCTAAGATCCATCTTCCTCATCTATTAAATATAATTTATTCCAGCAGGTAAGACAAGATTGCTAGCAGAGCTACAATGAGAGGGGGCTATACAAAAGGGGGCCAGTCCTTTCTGACAATGCTCAGAAAGTATCAGTGCTGTGTCTGAGACGGTCATCAAGCTGAAGTTCTGTGGACCCAGCCCTCTTCACACAGATACCTTTCTTGCCCCAAGGGAAGCATTCTGTCTTTCATTGCTGCCTTCTCTGCCCTAGGACTCATCTTCATTCTGTGTTTCTTTTCAGCATGAAGCCAGAGACCCTCCCAAAGTGGCTTTATTGTTTGGTACCATAGAGTCAGTTTCAACTCCCAGTGATCCCAAGTGACAGAATACAGTAATGTGGCTGTGATCTTTATAGAAGCGGATTGCAAGGTATTTTTCCATTGCCCTGTTGCTGTGTTCAGTTGGATGAGCATTTAACCATTGCTGGAATGGTTAATCTGGAGTCCTTTTGGCCTAGAAGACTAGAATTACCCACAATGTGTATATATTCATACATACACATTCACATGCACATGTACACACTTACATACATTCATACACACACATAAACTTTCAAGTACATGCATATACTCATGCACACACACTGCCTCTCAGCAACTCAGAGCTACTTCACTTCTAGTTACTACCCCCTCTTTTTTTCTGCTCAGAATGCCCCTTCCTGAGTGTTCAATGAATCTTCCTTCTTATCCTTCACGTTCCACTTGGAAGGCTCTTTCCTTGAACATCATACAGTGAATTGTTAAGCTCCTTTTTGCACATCCACCACCTCTACTTGACTTTCACATCTGAAAAAGAAGAGGAAAGGAAAGAGATCAGAGAAGGGAAGGAAGGAGGTGATGTTCAATGGGAGGCAAGGATGAAGAAGAATGGAAAAAAGAAGGCAGGAAGTTTTGTTATGAACATTAACTGAGTTAATTGGGTTAATACACAATAAGCACAAAGGAAGTACTATATATGTTAGTAGTTACTATTATCTTGTTACAAACATATCTTAGGTGATGTTTTCTGTGCCTGAGGAATCAAAAGCGTATTCATATTCTCTCTCATGCACCAGGAATGTCCTCCTACTTGTCTGTCAAAAACTTGCCATCAATTACAAGTACCACCTCTTCCCTCAAATACCTACTTATTATCGTTCTCAACTACTAATCTGAAGGTTGGAGATTGTTTTAACATACACAGTGGCACCACGGCAGACAAACCTGGTGATTTGCTTCCATGAAGATTACAGTCAAAATAACCCTATGTGCAGCTCTGCTCTGAAACACCGGCAGTCATCACCACGATTCAAAATCAACTTGATGGCAATTTTTCATTTTCTTCCTAGAAAAGTCTTCTCTTGAAATCCAGTAGAACTTTGTTTTTTCTGTAGTGTGCATTGCGTTTACTTACCATTTTTTATCTCTTTTCTTATTCTTTGTTCTACTATCCAAGAGTCAGGAGATCTCACCCAGAACAGTGCCCAGAATGATGTCTGTTGAAATGGCTGGAAGGGTCTCCAGCTCTGCCTCAGACTCCTGCTTTCCACAGAACATCCTGGAGAAGGATGCTCTCTCCAGGGTGTTTCTAGTCATCTTTCTCCTCGCTCTGTCCTCAGGCCTCTTTGGTTTTGTGGTGGGAATTTAATAGTCATCAGTGGTTACAGCCTTTTAAAGAATGAAGTCTCCTTGCCAAGAATGCTCATCAAATAAAGAATCCATCCAAACTGGAAAGAATAAATGTGGTAATGTTGATATTTCAATGCCACATTTACGTTTCAACTGTGGCCAAACTCATGGTTCACTCATTTTCCTACTCATAAAATATATTATGATAGGATTCTCTGCACAGAGATAAGTAAGATTTTATAATTATCTCAACAGTAATAATTTCCATGAAACCAACCAGTTTTACTCTGTCGGGGGCAAAATTACTTACCAAATCTTTCACTGATCTCTGAAAGCAAATTTGTTTTTAATTTCTGGGGACTAAGTTTCTTTTGATCCATGCCATAGTATTTTCAGTTGCCTCATGTGCATAGAAAAGCTGGGCAACGAATAAGGAACACTGAAGAGGAACTGATGTCTTTAGATTACGATGCTAGTGAAGAATATTGAATATACCATGGACTTCCAGGAGAATGAACAAATCTGTTTCAGAAGAAGTACACTAGAATGCTCCTTAGAAAGGAAGACAGTGAAACTTCATCTCATGTACTTTGGACATATTACCAGGAGGGACCAGTCTCTGCAGAGGGACATCATCCTTAGTAATGGAGAAGGTCAGTGAAAGAGAGGAAGACAGTGAGTGTCTGTTGTGATGGGCTCAACTAAAGCTGTGATTGTGAGGATGGCATAGGGTTGGGCAGTATTTCATTCTGTTGTACATGGTATCATTATGAATTAGAATCAACTGGAAGGCACTGTGACATCAACAACAACAATTGGTAACTATCACCCTTAGTTACCTAGTGCTGTCATGACAAAAATAGCACAAGTGGGTGGCTTTAAAGAGTAGGAATTTGTTGTCTCACAGTTTTGGACGCTGAGAGTCCAAATTCAGGCTATTGACAGGGCTACGCTTTTTGTCTCTCTGCTGACACTAGAATGAA
Organism: Heterohyrax brucei; assembly: GCA_028571685.1. Lineage (NCBI taxonomy): Eukaryota > Metazoa > Chordata > Mammalia > Hyracoidea > Procaviidae > Heterohyrax > Heterohyrax brucei. The sequence goes on from CM053150.1 coordinate 138,054,709, forward strand.
ATTCTTGGTTTTTTTCAGCTTCTGTAGACCCTGGTGTTTCTTTGCTTGTAGATGTATCATCACATTAATGTCTGCTTTACCTGTGTTCTCAGTGTCCATTCTCCTTTTTATCAGACACCACTCAGAAGGGATTAGGTTTAGGACCTACCCAATTTAGGTATGACCTCATTAATATAACAACAACAACAACAACAAAAATCTTTGTTCCAAAATAGGATGGTAAGATACAGGAGTTAGGACTTTAATACATGCTTTGTGGGAATACAATTCAGCCCATACCAAAAACTCCAAGCATATTACCACTGAGTCAATTCTGACTCATAGACTCTATAAAACAGTAGAACTGCCCCTTAGGGTTTGCAAGGCTTCAGTCTTTACAGTAACAGACTATCACGTTTTTCTCCAATGGAATGGCTGGTGGGTTTGAACTGCCACACTTAGGATCAGCAACTGAGAGCTTTGACCACTGCTTCACCAGGGCTCCTCTCAGTTTACAACTCCCAAGTTGCCTTCCAACAGAATGATCATTCCATCTCTGTTGACAGTGTGAAGCCAGTATGGTGAAAACCATGAGATAATGCCACTTTTCTAAGTAAGTTACCAATGATTTGAATTTCAAGGGAGTAAAAATTTGTATCTACTAGTATTAGACATGGAGTCAGTGGGATGTCTGCATCAGCACATGACTGAGGTATAGCCCCTTTGAGGAGAAGCTCACTGGAAAATAAGCCCATAATGAGCTTACTTTCATAAGAAGAAGAATAGCATGCTGCATTTCCATGCAAGTAACAACATACCTCTTCCATTTGTTTGCCAGACACACTTTTCCCTTACAGCTATGCTTAATGGAAAGATAAGTCTATACCAAACTGTCTAAACTGTAGTTTCATGATTTTATTTTAAGTAGTGATTCTGTAATAATTTTGTTTATCATGGACTCATTCAAATATATTCCCTTATAGTGCTTTGTACTACGAATCAAGATTTTTGTTTATCAATTAAAAAAAGTCTCATTTCATACATTTTACAGTTCCATAGATTGAAGGATATTCTACTAGCCATGTTTAAATTTATGATTTTCAATGTATTCAACAAAGAATAAGCTAAGAAAATATGTTTGCGATATGTGGGTTGTTTCCATGCCGTGAAGTAAAAAGGATTGAGAAAATACTCTCCTCCAAGAAAGATAATACCAAGCAACACTGAGGTTCTCTGGTGAACATTTCTGACATTCTTCAGGAAAAAAAAATGTTGGCAGTCTCTAGATGTTTTTCCTGAGGTAAAAAAATGGGTGTCTTTCTTGGCCATCTAGAGCTTCAAAGACTACACTAATACCAAAGTCCTTTCATACTTGGATCCTTAAATTGTCATTAAACTGCTTTTTTTCTTGAGCCTCTTTGTCCAACACATTGCATCTGACTGGATGATGAGGAAACTGGGTACTCCGCTCCCATCCATCATGGCCTCTTGTCCAGGATGACCCACATTTCCCAAGAGCCCCAGATAAGACATTCCCCAGCTTTAGAAACAGGATGCTAATTCAAAGTGCCAATAGCTGACTTAGCCATCTTTTGGATATTTCTTTTTCATAAAAACAATTCCCAATCTTAAAGTAGATAGACAAGGCAGTGCATGAATTTTTTTCCTCTGTCTTTTTTTATTCCTTATTGCCTCTAGCTTTAAGCTTTTAAATGTAAAATTTACTCTCTTTTTTCCCCCCATTTCTGCAACCTCATTTATTGATTTTTATTCATTGTTATCCTGGCTAATGTAACTTATGCCATCAGCCATCTGTCATTAGAGGCTTGCATGTTACTGTAATGCTGAACAGGTATCAGTAGAGCTTCCAGGCTGAGAGACAGACTAGGAAGAAAGGCCTAGCGAGTTACTTCTGAAAGTCAGGTAATGAAAACCATATGGATTGCAGTGATCTCATCTGTAACCACTCGTGAAGATGGTGCAGGACTGGACTGCCTTTCCTTTTCTTATACATGGATCACCATGAGTCAAAGGCCAATTCAACGGCAACTAACAGAAAAATAACATATGGTTCTGGGAACCAAAGTAATAGTACAAAAAGGAATTCAAACAAATGATTTTGATTGATAAAGGCTGTAGTGGGCCAGTCAGTACACATGGCACCTTTGCTAACATATCTTTGCTCTTAAGCCTCCTCACAATTTGTGACTTTAATACAAGTATTGACCATGCAGATAATTATAGAACAGAGCTTCAGCTCGCAAAGATAGTTTTAGTAAGAGTGAAATTCAGTCTTAAGTGGAAAATAGATATTTATCTAGGCTATAATCTTTATGGAGCATATCTCCAGGTTTTCTCTCCCATGGAACCACTGAGTGAGTTCAGATTGCTTAGTAATCCAAGGCTTAACTCTTTTGCCACTGGGGCTCCTGTTCATTGAGTTAAAACTTTTAAATAATAAAAAGATACTCTAAGAATTCTAATGGACAGGTCAGTGGTTTAGAAATGACCAGTGATGTTACAACTGATAGTGGGTTATTGAAAACAATATCAATATTTCCTACAAAACAATAAGATAAATAAAGAGATTCCACTTTGGTAAAAAGGTTGACTGTTCACATAGTCCTTTCCCTATTCACCTTACGATGGTCATGTAACTGAATGTGGCCAATAATGTTCGAGCAAAGAGATTTTTGCCATTTGTAGACTTAAAATGTCCCAGGTCATTTTCCATGGAATTCTGTCTTCCACATTTTCAGAGGTAGAAGATGGAAACACACATATGGAATGTACCTGGATTCCTGGAAGCATTTTGAGAAAAGTCATCATGTAGGCTGTGATCCATATCAAAGTAGGATATGAGCAGGAAATAAACTCTTACTGTGTTAAGACACCAATATTTGAGTGGTTTGATAGCGCACTTAGAGTTAACTATCTCTATCCATTCAGAAATTAGTGTCAGGGGTGGGGTGCTTACATATCCAAAAAGCTGATATGCAAAACTAAGCATCATCTTAGTTTTGAGTGGCAGGTGGCAAGAAAACGAAAACTTGAGCCTAGGAACATGGAAAACCATGTTTGATCTGTTAAATATTTGGCAAAACTGTAGTGTGTAATATTTGGGAGGTACGTTCTATGGCAGCTAACCTTGAAGTTCTAGAGGTAGTTAGAAAGAATCAAAGTCTAAATGAGCTACATCTGTAGAGGTGTTCCCAAACTGAGCAGTTTGTAAAGAGAAATAACATGGCACAGAAAAAGTCTGGTTTTGGCCAACAGCAGGCAGTATAGTAAAACTCCTGTGAATGAAATAAGAAAGAGCAGACTGAGGATGTGACTGTGCCTCAGAAGCTCAGGACCCTCAAGAAAGTCTCCAAAAAGTTGAAAGGAAGAAACATGACAATGATAAAACAGAGTAATTAGGAAGACTTGAATTTACATTTGGGGGAAAAAGATTGGTGTAATTATTGGCATTTGTACCTGGGTTAGAAACCTATTACATTTTTAAGGAAAACATATTGCCAAAGAAATCATTAACCAGAACAGCAACCAAAAAGCAGACTGCTGGAGACTCAAATACCATGCCTGTGGCAAACTATGTTTTCCAAAACAGCTACAACACTATGTTCTATCCTAATTGCTCTTTTACAGTGTGACTATCACTGCTTTGAAGGATTGTGAGGTTTATGTCATCTTCTCTGGAATCTGTACATAATTTGTGAGTATGGTAGAAGTGATACTATGTAATTTCCATGTCAAGGTCATAAAAGGTCACATAGTTTCTACCTGATTCTTTGGGATTTTACTCTTGGATTTCACTCACCATTCTGTGAGGAAGCCCAACAGCCTTGATGATGCACATGGAAAGAACCAGTTCTTTTGGCCCTCAGTTCTGATGAACTCCCAATTAAAAGTCAGCATCAACTTTTCTGCCACATCAGAGACCCATTTTGGAAGTGGGGCTTCCATCCTCCAGTTGAGGCACCCCAACTGACACTACTGAGTCCTACTCAAATAACAGATCTAAATCTAAATAAATCTTGTTTTTTAAGCCATTGACTTTTAAAATTATTTTATTGTATTTTTAGGGAAAGTTTACACAGCAAATTAGGTTCCTACTTAATCAATTTCTATATGTATTTTTCAGTGACATTGGTTACATTTTTCACAGTATGTCGGCATTATCATTATTGCTGCTCTGGTCATTCTGTTTCCAGCTCTTCTTCCCAATCACCCCCCTTAGTTTCTCATCTTTGCTTTAGGGTAAATGTTGACTTTGGTTTCATATAGATAATTGTTTAAAGGACTACAGTACTCATGGGTGCTGTTGTTTACGAAACATTTGGCTGAAAGCTGACCTGCAAGAGTGACTTCAGCTCTAAGTTTGAAGGTATCTGTCTTAGTCTTCTAAAGCTACTACAACAGAAATACCACAAGTGGATGGCTTTAATAAAGAGAAAATTATTTCCTCACAATAAAGTAGCCTAAAAAGCCAAATTCAGGGTATCAACTCCAGGAGAAGGCTTTCTTTGTTAACTCTGGAGAAAGGTCCTTGTCAATTTTCTGCTAGACTTAGAGATTCTCAGGTGTAGGGACCCTGAATCCAAAGGGCATGCTCTGCTCCCAGTGCTTCTTCCTTGGTGGTGTGAGGTCTCCAGCTCCCTGCTTCCCGAGAGATTGCCTGAAGACATAATCCAAGCTTATAGATTGAGTTCTGTCTCACTAACACAACAGCAACCCATCCTTCCTCATTAATATCATTGGGACAAGTTTTACAACATATGGGGGAAAAAAATCACATAATACTGAGAATTATGGCCCAGCCAAATTGACATGCATTTTAGGGGGGACTCAATTCAATCCATGACAGCATTTCGTATGATAGTTCTGTGGGATCCTCTAGTCTCTACAGATCCAGTAAGTCTGTCCTTTTATTAGAATTTGAGGTTTGTTGTACATTTGTTCTCCCATTTTGTCTGAGACCATCTATTGTGTTGTCAGTCAGAAAATTGTTTAGGTAGCTAAGCACCATCTAGTTGTGGTCTTAGGGTAGATGCAGCTGTGGTTTGTGTGGGCTATTAGTCCTGTAGACTAGTTTCTTTTTTGAGTCTTTCGCTTTCTTCTTTGTTGCTCCAGACAAGTACAGACTAGATAGAGGTATAATTCAGGTGACTGTTTACAAACATTTAAGACTCCAGATACTAGTAACCAAACTAGCATGCGTGACAGTATCTTTATGAATTATGTTAAGCCGATTAACAGGTTGTTCCCCAACACCATTGTCCTAAGCCTTTAATCCCAATAAACCAATTCCACTAGATATTTGATTATGTCTAAAAGTATCCACAACTGTGCCCCCTGTCTATTATATAATGACACCTGACAGTTAAGTCTGTGAACTTACTCTAAGTGCTCTATACTTCATTACTGAACATCACTATGGTCATCTTCGAAGTACTCCCATTAGAAAGCTATGCACCAAAGCCAGAGCCTAGTCCACCCTTCAACGCAATTTTGGAACTCTTTCTGGAATGATCATTGTACACAGTGACATGTGGTGACAAGTTCACAAACTAAAATACATAATTACTTGTCTGTGAGGGGGATTTTAGCTAGTAAACAAATAACTATATTGGAATACCCTATCGACTCATCTGATCTGGCACCAAATGACTTTTTTGTTTACCTGAAAATAAATGAAGTATTGAAAGGAAGACATTTTGATGACATTCAGCACATCAAGGGTAATATGACAGCAACTCTGATGGTCATTCCAGAAAGAAGTCCAAAATTGCTTTGAAGGGTGGACTAGGCGCTGGTGTCAATGGACAGCTTCCCAAGGGGAATATTTCAAAGGCAACTGTAGTGATATTCAGCAATGAGATATGTAGCACTTTTTCTAGGATGAGTTTGCAAATTTAATTGTCAGACCTTATATGAATATATATGCAGCATACATATGCCTGCAGACACAGATAGCAAGACTGCATTTCACATACTTTGGATATGTTGTCAGGAGGAATAAATCCCTGGAGAATGACATTATGCTTGGTAAAGCGGAGGTCTGCAGAAAGCAAGAAGAATTTCAACAAAATGGGTTGACACAGTGGCTGCAATGATGGGATTAAGCATAAAAATGATTGTGGGTGTGGCACAGGACTGGACAGTGTTTTATTCCGTTATGCATAAGGTCTTTATGAGTCAGAACGGACTCAAGGATTCCTAACAACAACACATACATCTACATATGCATGCTCATATATTCACATGTGACTTCCTGTACACATATATGCATAATATGTACCTATGTAACCACACACGTATTTTTTTTAGTTGTCATTATTGTTGCAAAATTGTATATGTTATAGCATTTACCAAAGTTGTCCTTTGTTCTTGTGCAAAGCCTGTAATTTTGGTTTTGGTTATACAGCAACAGACAATCACAGCAACCCCAAGAGCAAGATGTGGTCCTGCTTACCAACACAATTCACACAAAAGGCCTGATAATTAAGTTCACGCATTTGATTGTTCTAAGTGCTACATACTGCGTTGCTGGATATCACTACAGTCACCTTCGAAGCACTCCCCTTAGGAAGCTATGTACCAACTCCAGTGCCTAGTCCACATTGCAAAGCAATTTTGGAACTTTTTCTGGAACAGCCATTGTGTAAATTGGCACGATGGCAAGTTCACATACATAATCGTATAGCTGTCTGTCAGGGAGTTTTTAGCCAGTAAACAAATAACTGTATTGGAACATCCTCCCTTTTCACCCGATCTAGCCCTCAATGACTTTTTTCTTCACCCTAAGATAAAGAAAATATTGAAAGGAAGACATTTTGATGACATTCAGTACATCAAGATTCCAGGAAGAGTTCCAAAATTGCCTTGAAGGGGATGCTGGCATTGGCTCATAGTCTTCTAATGGGAGTACTTCCAAAGTGGCTGTAGTAATATTCAGCAACAAGGTATGTAGCACGTTTCCTGGGATGAGTTTGCAACTTAATTAGCAGTCTTCATATAGCCAATAAAATGGTGAATTCTGGGGGTTGGATTCTTGGGTCACAAAAACAATAGAATAGAGAGTTTAGTTGAAGGGTGCCTAAAAAACAAAAAGAAAGAAAAAGAAAAAAAAAGATGTGCCTAATCAAGGAATTTCCACTCATAGAGTAGGGCACCTCTTTTTTGTTTTTAGGGGCTGTTCACTGGGGACCCCTTATAGCTTTGAAGTGATGACTGCCATGTGTTTTCCATTCTTCCCTCTTTTGAACAAGGTTTTATGGCAGGCATGCAGCCCCTCGGAAACTACAGGGAGAAGAATTGGATAACTTTGTTTTCAAGTCCATAAAGAGATTTCCTACTTTGTCCCAGTGGAAAGGAACATGCGTCATCCAGAGATCCTGGATTTTAAGTTGCTTACAGGGGCTTAATGACATTTTATATGGTTTCCTTGGAGGAAAATTGATCTACTTAGAACTATGTTCTATGTAGGAGCAGAGGCAAGGGACTTGATATGTTTGATCAGGACAGAATTCACAGCAACAGTTAGCATTCACCTGGGTCCACATGCATCTTTACATATACCAGACTTTTGAAGGTAGATTGAACATGTGACTGAATTCTGACCAGTTGAATGTGGATGGTCTCTTCTAGATCTGACTCTTAAAATGTGCCATAGCATCACCCACACTTTTTAATTCTCTGTCTCTCTTTTAATTCCATATCTGAGAGCAAAAGACTCAAATACTGTTGAGTCACCAATAGAAGAAGCCCAGATCTCTGGAGAGCCCCCATAAGAGCTGATTCACATCAGATTTTCTGTGAGCAAAATTATCCTTCTCTGAGGCGAAGCCACTGAGATTTTGTGGTATTACACAAGTGAATTACCCTGTTCAATAGAATAGGTAAAGAATATAGACACATGTAACAAAAAGGAGGAAACTAAAATGGTCTAGAAAAATTAAAAAATGCTCAGAATCATGCAGACTAAAGCAACACTTAAGTACCATTTTCCTACTTTCCAGACTGGCAAAAATTAGTCTAATAATACTAAGGAAAATAGATACTCTTCTACATTGCTTGTGGGAGTGGGGAGAGATCAGATTGTAGGGTAGGAAACAGAAATCAATCTGAGTTAAGCTGAAAGAGATTTCCTGTAGATTGTGATGTGCTAACAAAAATCACAGAAGTCCTGGGGAATGAGCTCCATGTTGTGTCTTTGGAAATGACTCCCAGGGCCTGCAGAATTGGAGAGGCGCTAGCCCTGCCACTACTGAGACAACAATTCAATTCCAGGGTAAACCCTTTTACCATGTGTGAGGGAGGTTGTCACAGGTGCTACTGAAGAGAAACCCCACATTGTCATTACACAGCAGCTGAAAGCATCAGGAAGATGGTCTTTCTCTAATGCAACAACCATTTTGTAAAGCCTGTTACTAATATTGATTACATATTGGTAGTATGGCTGAGAACTAGTAGTATGGCTGAGCAGTACACAGGATGACATGTGTAAGAGAATTTTTTAGCTTTGTAACCACAAAATTCTTGAAAAAAAAAAAATGAACTACCTCACAGAATGAAACCCCCAAACAAACCAACTGTTGTCAAGTTGATTCTGACACATAGCAACACTGTATAGGACAGAGTAGAACGGCCCCAAAGGGTTTCCAAGGAGTGCCTGGTGGATTCAAACTCTGCTGACCTTTTGGTTAGCAGCCATGGCTCTTAACCAATTTACCACTGGGGTTTCCACTCTCAGAATAGGCATGGATAAATGTTTTATTCATACAATTGAATATTACATAGCAGTTAAAATAAACCAACTGGATCTACATTAGGACTACAAATTAAGTTTGTGAACTCATCACAGAAAAAGTGCTACATACCTCAATCACCCTCTAAGTACTCCCTTTGGGAAGCTATGCACTGACACCAATGACTAGTCCATCTTTCAAAGCAATTTCAGAATTCTTTTTCTAGAATGGCCATCAGAGCTGTCGTCGTATTACACTTGATGTCCTGAATGTCATCAAAAATGTCTTCCTTTCAAGTCTTTAGGGGCCAGATCAGGTGAGTAGGTAGGGTGTTCTAATATACTCATTTGTTTACTGGCTAAAAACTCCCTCAAGACAACTATACAGTTAAGTTTGCAAACTTGCCACCATGTACAACAGCCATTCCAGAAAGAGTTCCACAATTGCTTCTGAGTGTAGACTAGGTGTTGGTGCTGGTGCATGGCTTCCCAAGGGGAGTATTTTGAAGGTGACCATAATGATACTGATCAGTGAGGTATGCAGCACTTATAACAATGAAGTTGCAGACTTAATTGTTGTACCTTATATATCAGCAAGGGTAAATAGCAAAAACATAATACTCAGTGAGGACACATGACCAAAGATAAATGGATCAATGATGCATATTTTTAAAAGCACACAAAACAACAGTCTTTTTTAAGATACCCATGTCCCTTGTGACTGTTTTCAGCACTTGCGGTGGTGATATGGGCCAAGTTCAATTAGAGGCTACCTCAGCAACAAGAGGGAGGATTTGAAGATGAGGAAGAAATTTTAACTTTATCTCTAATATTTTCTTTCTTTTTTCCCTTAGGATCTGAAGTAATACTAATAAAGTGTTCACACATTGAATGTAATGGGTTGTACTAGATGATCTGTAAGAAACAAATCATGTTTAATCTTGCTCCTTATTCTTTGATGACTGTTATTTACAACTTGTTACTTGAATGTTTTAAAAAGTAGATTAGATGTACTGGCCTTTGCTTAGAGGTCTATTTCTGAATAACTCTATGTCTATCTGCCAGACAGATACGCATGTGTCTGGCATATATTACTTGACTTGGCTGGGTTTGAAATAATTCTTAATTAAAAAAGGAAACTAAAAAGCATGTTTATGATAAGCATATAAACACAAAGAAAACTGAAAGCAATTGAGAGTGTTTGTCCCAGGGAAAAAAAGATGAAATATTATAACTTTTTCATCCAATTTTGTTTTTCTATATGTACATACAGATACAGATTTTATAATCTATGTTAATATCTATTAGGACACACCTGTAGTGGGCAAAGTTATATTTCTTATTTGCTGCAGCAAAGGAGACTGCATACCATGTGGAACCATGGTCATGTGGAGGCTGAAGTTGGTCACAGGATGCTCTCCGTAGGGGTTGGTCAGATTCTATAAAAAGGAGGAGTTGCTGGAAGAGTCAGTGACCTTATTTTGAGAACATTTGTTTCCATATGAAGTTAAATTGGTTTATCTGCTGTCTTATGTTGGAACACAGAGTTAAAAGCACTAAGGGTCACTGATGGCTTGACAGTTGATTACAATGAATTCAGCTCCAGTTCTGCAAGTAAGAGCTACAAGCATGTGTTTGATTTCTTCAGTGTATAAAATGGTTTGTACTAGATGGTCTCTAAGAAATAAATCATGTTTAATCTTGCTCCTTATACCTTGATGACTGTTACTTACAGCTTGTCACTTGAGTGTTTTAAAAATAGGATTAGATGTACTGCTTTTTGTTTAGAGTTCTATTTTTGAATTTTCTTTCCTTTTTTAACGAGAAGGACTCATAGAAACCCTATGTACAACAGAATGAAACACTATCTTGTCCTGTAACATTCTCATAGTCATAGTTATTCTTGGGCTCTTTGTTGGAGCCACTGTGTCACTTCATCACATTGAAGGGCTCCCTCTTTTTGACTGACCCTCTACTTCACCCAACATGATTGTCATGGTTGGAATTGTGTCCCCCCAAAAATGTGTGCAGCCACGTGGCTGGGATATGGTTCCCAGTATCTTGGGACTGTCCTCCACTGTGTGGTTTTGCTAACCTGTATGTTAAAGGATTAGGGTGGGGCTGTGAATTCCTGCTGTGGGGGCAGTTTCCCTGGAGTATGGCTTGCCCCACCCTTAATGCTTTTAGCTTGCAAGGAATAAAAGGAAAAAGAAACAAAGGACAATTTGAGAACCTCGCTACCATCAAGCAAGCAGCACCGGGAGCAGAGCACATCCTTCAGACCAGAGGTTCTTGCGTGAGGATGCTCCCTGGACAAAGACTGATGCAATACTGGACTTTCCTCCAGAGCCGACAAGGGGAAAGTCTTTCCCTGGAGCGGACACCCTGAATATGGACTTGTAACCTACCGGACTGTGTAAGAATAAATCTTTCTTTGTTAAAGTCATCCACTCTGCGGTATTTCTGTTAGAGCAGCCTAGCTGACTAATGCAGAATTGGTACCGTGGGAGTGGGGTGCTGCTCTAGCAAATACCTAAAATGTGGAAGCCACTTTGAAACTGCGAATGGATAGAAGATTCAGAAGGAAAGAAGAAGGCGCAGATGGTGAGAAACAACAGAGGACCGGCAGCAGTGGCAGCAGCAGCAGCAGAACCAGAGGCAGCGCTGGAGCTGACCCGTGGAGCGAGAGAGGTCAGTGCCTGGGCAGAGTTTTCCTCGTGGAACGGAGTGCCTCTGGGCACTTGAATCGGTGGAGCTGGCCTTGCTGACCCACGGAATGAGAGAGTTGAGTGCCTTTGGGCAGGACGCTTTCCAGCAAGAGTGGGGTGCCTCCGGGCACTTAAACCAGTGGAGCTACAGAGCTTTGGAACACTTGCCAGGCAGGGCAGATGTGGGCCTGAGGCCCGGGCCATGGGGCCATAGGAAGCTGAAGCTGAAGAGACAAATAGCGTGAGAAGCTGAGCTGCCTCAGTCTCAAGAGGTATGGCCATGACCTCAGGGGTTTGAAAGGGTGGAACCATGGCGTGCTGTGTTCCTAAGGGTGGAATTGCCACTCAGTTGGGCTTAGGGTGCTCCTAAAGCCAATGGGACAGAGTTTCTGTCCAAGTGGGCCTTGAAGGCAGAGTTGTAGCACGGGGCTGGAGGTCTCCACTCAGAAACCAGAGAGTGTGGCCGATACCTAGAGTCTGGAGAGCACTGCTGTTGTGTAGAATGTCTCAGAAAATGTAAGAGTATTTCCAAAGCTTTGAGGGCTAATGTAATGTGTTCTGTTGACTTGCCTGTTGCCTGTTAATGCCTTCTAAGTTTCACAGATGTAGAAGAGTTTTTGTATTTTGGACTTGGAACTGATTTAAGACTTCTGTTATATGGATGGACATAATTTTGCTATGGTGAGACGAATGTGTTAAATGTTTTGTGATGTGACTTTTGGGTTGTCAAAGGGTGGGATGTCATGGTTGGAATTGTGTCCCCCCAAAAATGTGTGCAGCCACGTGGCTGGGATATGGTTCCCAGTATCTTGGGACTGTCCTCCATTGTGTGGTTTTGCTAACCTGTATGTTAAAGGATTAGGGTGGGGCTGTGAATTCCTGCTGTGGGGGGAGTTTCCCTGGAGTATGGCTTGCCCCACCCTTAATGCTTTTAGCTTGCAAGGAATAAAAGGAAAAAGAAACAAAGGACAATTTGAGAACCTCGCTACCATCAAGCAAGCAGCACCGGGAGCAGAGCACATCCTTCAGACCAGAGGTTCTTGCGTGAGGATGCTCCCTGGACAAAGACTGATGCAATACCAGACTTTCCTCCAGAGCCGACAAGGGGAAAGTCTTTCCCTGGAGCGGACACCCTGAATATGGACTTGTAACCTACCGGACTGTGTAAGAATAAATCTTTCTTTGTTAAAGCTATCCACTCTGCGGTATTTCTGTTAGAGCAGCCTAGCTGACTAAAACAATGATGTCCTTATTCAGGGACTGGTCCACCCTGATAACGTGTCCAAACCATCTGAGACAAAATCTCACCATCTTTGCTTCTAAGGCATATTCTGGCTGCACTTCTTCCAAGACAAGATTTGTTTTTTAATTCTGGAAGTCTATGACATATTCAGTTTTCTTCACTGATACGGTTATTCACTGATGTGTTATTCAAATGCATCAATTTTTCTGTCTTCCCTCTTCATTGTCTAGCTTTTGCACACAGGGGAGTGGATTGAAAAGAGTTGGGTCATGGGTACCTTAGTCCTCAAAGTGGCATCTTTGCTTTTTGATACTTTAAAGAAGCCTTTTGCAGCATATTTACCCGGTACAGTATGTTGTTTGATTTCTTGACTGCTCTCTTCTCATGAGTGCTGACTGTAGATCCAAGTAAAATGAAACTGTTGACAACTTCAATCTTTTTTCCTTTTATCATGATGTTGCTTACTGGGCCAGTTATGAGGATTTTGGTTTTCTTTTTGTTGAGGTATAATCCAGACTGAAGACTTTAGTCTTTGATCTTCATCAGTAACTGCTTTAAGTCCTCTTCACTTTCAGCAAGCAGATGTGTATCATCTATACTTGAAAGTCGTTAATGAGTCTTCCTCTAATGGTGATTCTGAGTTCTTCTTCATATAGTCCAGCTTCTTGCATTATTTGCTCAGCATACGGAGTGAATAAGCCTGGTGAAAAGATCCTAGCTGAAAGAAGAGAATACCAGAAATATGTTTATCTATGTTTTATTGACCACACAAGGCATTTAACTGTGTGACCATGACAAATTATGGATAACATTGAGAAGGATGGGAATTCCCAAATGCTTAACTGTGCTCACAGGGAAACTGTACATAGACCAAGAGGCAGTGGTTCAAATAGCACAAGAGAATATTTTGTGGTTTACAGTCAGGGAAGATGTGCATTGGGTTGCATTTTTTCATCATATGAATTCAGTCTGTATGCTGGCTATGGTGAGCAACTAAAGTGGAAATTAGAGGCTTGAATTTTTTTCTTCAGTTTTTTTTAGACTGAGAAATGTCCAGCATGTTCTTCCCTTTTGTTTTCTAACTCCAAGTCTTTGCATGTGTCATTATAAACTTTGTCTTCTCTAGTTGCCCTTTGAAATCAGCTCTTTTACTTCATCATTTCTTCCATTTGCTTTATCTGCTCGATGTTCAAGAACAAATTTCACAGCCTCTTCTGACATCCATTTTGGCCTTCTCTTTTTTTTTCTTCTGTCTTTTTAATGATCTCTTGCTTTCTTTGTGTAAAATGTCCTTTACGTCATTCCACAACTGCTCTGATCTGTATTCATCAGTGTTATTAATGGGTCAAATCTATTTTTGAAATAATCTCTAAATTCAAGAGGGATACATTTAAGTTCATACTTCCATTCATATGGACTTGCTCTAATTTTATTTAGCTTAAACTTGAACTTGCATGTGAGAAATTGATGGTCTTTTTTGCCATTGGCCTCTGGCTTTATTTTGACTGATGACATTGGTCCCTGGCCTTATTACTGATGATGATGGGCTTTTCTATACTTTATTTCCATAGATATAGTTGGTTTGATTCCTAGTATTCCATCTGCTGAGGTCCACGTGTATAGTCACTGCTAATGTTGGAAAAAAGTATTTGCAATGAAGAAGCTGCTGGTCTTGAAAAATTCTGTGTAATTTGTTTCTGTCATCAAGCCCATGTTTTCCATCTTCTCATTGTTCTTCATTTCCAGCTTTCGCATTCCAATAACCAGTAATCTTGATTGCATATTTGATCAATTTCAGACTACAGAAGTTGGTAAAAGTCTTCAGTATCTTCATCTTTGGCCTTAGTGGTTAGTGTGTCAATTTGAATAAAAAGCTGAGTGGAAAAGAATGCTAGATTTCTTCTCACTTTCTCTTGCTTGTGAAAAACCACAGTTGTCCACATAATGGTCATATGTCTTCTGTGACAGATGCTATATTTAGGGTACAATAAATAGCTCTATTATATCTGCCTGAAAATACAGACTTATAAAGTAGAAGCAATATAAGATAAGCAAAGTTCTCATATGGTGCAGCAACTGGATTTCTGGAACCAATCCTTTGACCTAAAAAATGTATAATTATAGTCCTTTCTCTTTGTCATTTTAAGCCTGATAAGGATACCAACCTCTGGGTTTGTTTTATTTTATGGGAGGAGAATATGGCTTTGAAAATGTTGTCTCTCATTCAATCCTATTAGAGGTCTTTTCTAGCATGTTTGAAAATTTTCCTTGTTACACTTGTTTTGGAAGTAAGAGTGAGAGGTGGGGTCTACCCTGATTGCACATCATGTCAGGGAAAGAGGAGAGCTCCAGCACACCAAGAAAATGTGTTTTCTGTGAGCATTATAGGCATCAGCAAAGGGCATGAGAATCCAGTCTTACATGTGAAGGGAATGCGGAGTGATTGAAAGACGAACTGCATGCAGACGAGAGAGAGCAGGTGCACACTTACCTTGTATCCTGGGTTCCAGAGTCACTTAACACATTTGTTCAGGCTCTGTTCAGACGGCCTTTACAGCATCTTTTAATTCTCTTGGATGAATTCCTTCAGTGTCACAGATCCCTGGAGATTGAATATCAAGATTGAGGAACGGCTCCTGATCCAGTAAGGAGTAAGGAAGATTACAGTATCCCAAGTTCAAGAGCAGGAGTACTTCAGTGAGCTTCTCCACCTTCCTCCTTCTCACAGTAACTTGCTTTCCTGGGAATGCCCTGTGGGAGTGATAGACTCTACCACCTCATGCCAAGAACGGGCTGTGACTGACTGAAGCCTCCGGAGATATAAAACCACCACAATTGTTTCAGGTGTAATCACGTGGCCCAAGCCACTCTAACCAGGTTCAACATAACTGAAATCCAAGAAATTCTATTATTAGGGAAGTGGATCAGAATTTGGAAGCACAGTGGAAGCTACTGACACTTATTTTGAAATAATGAAGGAAAAACCAATACTGAAGACAGAAAATTATAAAATGGAGGGAGAATGTCAGATCCTAGTGATATCATATGAGCCTCTGGATTCATTACCTTAAGCCAGCCCTGCCTTTGGTCACACAAGCCAATGCAGTCCCTTTATTTTTTTAACAGCACCTTAAGTTTTGTGTTTTCTTTTACTTAAGATATGAGTACAGCCATACCAGTCCTGTGTCTTAGATATACTGCCTTAAATAATAGCAGATCCATCACCATTAGAGATTACACAAAGGACAGCTCTTGACTTGGTATCCGAAAATCTAAGTTCTGATATTATTTAGACAAAAGTCATCATTTTTCTCTGAGGCCCCATTTCCTCACATGTAATGAAAATCATCATTCCTGGTCTATTTAACACAAAGAATTCTTGTGAAGTCAAGTGAGGTAACAAAGGGGAGAGCATATTAAACAGCCATAAATATTTCAAGTGTCATTAATCACCTTGTAGAGATCCGTTCCTGAGACTGGGCTGGGGACTCTCCAGGGCTATCGCCTCTCAAGGTCAGTTTGCTGTGAATCATGCAAGTATAAATCCACAGGTGACTGTACCTAGGAAGGCCAGCTGGACACAGAAAATAAGCCATGGAAATGCCCAGTCTCATGAATATCTGTGGACAGGAGATGGCCTAGCCCCATTATATGCTCACTCTATGCTCCTGACTTCTGTATTTCTGCTTAATGTGAAAAAGGAGACTGAAGAGTATGGGGTAAAGACTCATTTGACCTTGCCCCTCTGAGTCTTTGGAGAGGACAAGCAAATGTGAGAGCCATAAGCAAGGATTCAGGGATGTGATTCTATAGGGAACTTATGAATGCTCAGGGTGCTACTTCTTCCACCTGGAATATCTCTCAAAATTTTAATCCATAGAAAGTCGTTTTTCTCATTTGAGTAGAAGTCAAAAGGCCACAGATGGTAGGCAACTGATGACAGGTACATCACTTATCAGAAACACTCAAGAGAGCTTGTCACCCTCCTTGCCAGGGTGGATGTTGCCTGGTACTGGCCTTCTTGTCCTTGCTAGAGACTCAACATGCTCCTGGAGTCACCTACCAGCAAGACAACTTTGTAGAAATCCCTGGAGTCTGTTGCATCTCAACATTTAGGGCACAGGTATGTTTCTAATAGATACTTGGATATTTATCCCTTTGTGAGCCCATTCACCCCTTTGTGAGCCCATTCACATGCCTCTATTCCAATAAACCCAGTTCCACAGAGCCCTTCCTGCCTCATCAGTTGAGGCTGGCTTCTGTGACAACAGTTGTCATACAGATTTCAAGTTTCAGCCGTACTTACCAGGAAAGGTTCACAGTTACATGTCTTGTGGTGCACAAATGTCAGCTCATTGTTTTAACCTTCATGTGGAGAATTTCCCAACACAGTGGAAGGTCATTGTTGTTCGTCCCATGTACTTTCCATAACCTAAGAAATAAATATCATCTGAAAGTTTGGGTAATTGTTTATTATTTTTAGAAAAATTAGAAAGGCTAGATTTGCAATAGCGTCCTTGTCCCTATAGAGTTATCGTCATGGCTCTAACTATCCTGAGGCTGCTGTCTTGTGAACCATGATGGCATCCCCCACTATGGTGTAGACTGACTTCTTTTGAAATGGAAGCAGACAGCTGTGTGACGAGACAGGGAGACTTGTCAGGTTGGATGTTCTTGTCCTTATGGGCACAGATCGCTAGTCCTAAGCACTTTGAAACTAACTGCAGCTGACTTTTTCAGACATAGAGCTGTTGCTTAACTTGCCCAGTTTGAAAAGACAATTAAGATTTAAAAAGAGCAAGTACAAGGACAACCCAGGCAGTCCTGTTATCTTCATCAATATTCATTGTTTAAGTCGACAACAATCTTGAACTTGGATGAACTGCCAGAATAGAACCTAAATGCAATTTCCCCATCTAGTACACGAATTTTTTGGTTGTTGTTGGCTTCTATTCTGTTTCCAGATTAAAACAAGATTTAAACATAGCCAGCTTCCCCAGTAAGTATTAGAAGCTATTTAATTGGGAGCAAAGTGAAAAGACAATGAATCAAATGAAGATAAACTGGCCCTGATTTGTGGCTTGCTGCTATGCTGTGGTCCAAGGAAGAAAGGGCAGATTTTGTAGATCTTAAGAAATAGTTTCATGACATTTTAACTAATTAGAGCATGCTGCTTAAAAATATAAGTACAAAATGTGAAATTTTCCACTCCTGGAATCCTGGAAACACTGTAAGGACAGCCAAGTGCCAGCTCGAGAGTTCAGTGGTCCCCACAACCCTTCTACACAGTCCTTCTGTGTAGAACCAGTCATGATGCTCTAAGGAACTGCAGCTAATACAGTAACACTGTGGCCCATCCTTTTTACAACACAAGAAAATAAATCTAATCATAGAAGACATCTGAAGGCAACTTACAAGCCTTGCAGGCGATACCTCTCTACTGCCACAGGTTATGCATACATATCCCAGTGTGGATCTCCCAGCAAAAACAAGGAGAAGGAAATTTGCCCTCATGAGTTCTCCTGTAATTCCTCTCTGGAGTCATTCTCCTCAGCTTTATTTCAGGTTTCCCATCTGCCTCCTCTGAATAAATGGCTGAATAACCACACAACAAACTTTCTTCCTTAACAGAAGCCTGATTTTATTCTGGGTGTTAGTATTCCAAGCCACAGAATCAGGAAAACCTGCGTTGTTGCTGTTGCTGTTACTGTTAAGTGCTGTTGAGTCATTTTTGACTCATAGTGACCCTATGCGCTACAGAACAAAACACTGCCTGGTCTTGCTGCATGCCCACAATTGTTTTTATGGCTAAGCCCATTGTTGCAGCTACTGTGTCAGTTCATCTTGTTGAGAGTCTTCCTTTTTTTCACTGACCCTTCACTCTATAAGCATGATGTCCTTCTCCAGGGACTGGTCCCTCCTGACAACATGTCCAAAGTATGTAAGGTGCAGTCTCTCTATCTTTGCTTCCAGGGAGCACTCTGGTTGTACTTCTTCCAGAACAGATCTGTTTGTTCTTTTGGCAGTCCATGGTATCTTCAATACCTGAGGGTGGAGGTATTTAAAACTTGAGGGTGGAGGTTGTATATTAAGGATGTGGAAAACTTTAGAGGTCATACTCTATGAATGGCAGAAGCCAAAGCTGTAATACAATGTGACATTGAGATCTAATGCAAGTACCATGCTAGACCTGGACTGCGTTCCTAAAACTTCATATCATGAAGTAGAAAAAGCAACCCCTAAAGGCTTTAAGTCATCATATAATAATAAGCCAGTGCCCTCACTATGATCCCCTACATACACACATACATACTGGAACACTTGTTCCTAGATAGAACTCTGTGCTTCAGACCTTAGTTCACTCTACTTTCTCTTCCTTTAACTAGAAGTGACTCATTTCCTTGGGTGGGAACTTGTAATACTAGTCTCTATTCTTAAGTGAGAAAATATATTCAATAGAGAACTACTTTTTGATGCTTCTTCAACAAGTTCTGGTCTTATGCACATCCACTGCTCTCCACAATATTCTCGGTGGAGACAGAAACCATGTACGTTTTTCAAGACTCAGTGCAGATTACCTCCTCTGCGAGCTGCCATGATCTGCCTGATTGAGGGCTCCTTCCCTGCTCTTTGCAATGGTCTCCTTGTCTCCAACAAAGGAAAGCATTAGGGTAACTAGCTGCTATTGGGCTGGACCCTTCCTCAGAGCTAGGAATGTCAATGTTTCACTACCTCACCTCTGCCCCATTACTTGTTATCCCACAAATGTTTATTGAAGGAATGCTAGATAGTGAATAATGGAGGTTACATTGTCGCATTACAGAATATTTGATTAGATACTCTAAGAACGCCTAAACCCTGCCTTGGACTAGTGCCCTCTCCTCTCTGTGACGGAATAGAACAGTGGAAAGCGGAAACAACATTTCTTCACTCTTGATGAATGCATGAGCGGCACCAAGCATCAGAAAACCTGCCATCAACCCACACAACTACAAAAACAACCCAGTACTGTTGTTTTAAGCCATTGTTATTTTGTAGTAGTTTGTCATGTGGTAACAGAGGACTAATACAAAATTCTTTATCCCCTAATTCCTTTCTCCTATGAACTCAGGCAAGCTGAGCATGTGCCTTGCACCCTTAAAGAACATACAAAAGATAACAAGACAGAAACATTTTCCTCCTAACAGTTATCTGTAGCTGGGATTTTAGAGTGTAGGTTTGCTCCTTCTTGGAGATGGGCACAGGGAACAGGGCCTCTTACCAAAGGAACGGTGTTAGCGCTGCCTCCAGCATAACTTCTCTTTGTTGATTTTGTAACATGAAGATCCTGGATTAGTTCAGGAACGTCATGTGCTTTGAAAGGTTTCCACCAAGGTGCTGTGGGGTTTTCAGGAGCACTGGGAGACCCTCTTGTGTTTGAGACACTTCTCTTGAGTGGGCTTTTTACACTGGGGTGCCATATAAAATTTTATTTGAAGGAAGAATTCAGTGGCTTCTTTTTTAAATTAATTTTTTATTTAATATAATTGAGTAAAAATGTACATTCCCGTATAAATTTACATGCCCACCTATGTGCAGCTTCCACTGCTCTCCCTGCCCAGTGACAGCACACTATTCCTCTCTGCTCCATACATGTCTCATTCTCCCAACAGTCTCTTTTCCCTCCTCTAAACCCACTCTCCTTCCTCCAGCCAGAGGTCAGCAGGATGACATCCTATAGATGTATAGAACCATAAAGTGCTTCCAATACATGGAATCACTCTGCATTGCCAAGTCTAATCCATTCCTGTCCGAAGAGTGGAACTTCGTTATGATTTATGCTCAAGGGCAGCATCAGGGCGAGGGGTCATGCTCCCAGGGGAACCCCGAAACCGCTGGACCATCAATTGAGGTCTTTTAGTGGGGATCTCAGGGTGCACCGCTTTTTATTCGTGTGTTGCCAGTGAGACTCAACTTAGTGAGCTCCATCGCCACTGTCACTAGTGGTGGCCGGGCACCATCTGGTTCTTCCGGTCCCAAGTCGATGTAGGCACCCACTGATATGAGTCTCTTTATCTTCTGGGTTGTCTTTCCCCCATGTCATTTTGGTCCTCGGTGAGCATCCGTTCCTGCTGAGTTGGGACCATTTGCTGTGCCCTCGGATGGCAGCTTGGCAGCTTTTAAGACCCCAGACGCCACTCACCAACGTGGGGTGCAGAGACCCCTCTTAGCAAAATGCTAGTTGTGTCAATTGGCCTCGCTTTCGCCTAAGAGCATGGTCCCCCACCCCCTGCCCCAGCTACTCTGTCCTTGCAATATTGGGTTAAGATGGAAGGAGTACTCATGTTATGCTTAAGTCCACTTAATATTGCTCTTGTTTCTAATGTGTGCTATCACCGATTTCATCCAATCGGATTCCTAGCAACTATCTAATCTAAACCCTCCTCTCTCTCCCTCCCTCCCTCCCCTCCCTTGCAATTGTCAAAGAGTCTTTTCTTCTATACACAAGTCTGTTTTTGAGATCTTATCATAGAGGTCTCGTACAATATTTGTCCTTTTGTCGCTGACTGCTTTCACTCAACATAATGTCTTCCAGTTGAAACCAGATCATGAGATATTTCCTGGAGTCATCGTTGTTCTTTATCATTGTGTAGTGCTCCATTGAGTATATATACCATAGTTTACCTATCCATTCTTCTGTTGTTGGGCATCTGGGTTGATTTCATCTTTTTGCTATCGTGGACTGGGCTGCAATAAACATTTTGGTGCATGTGTCCATTGGTGTGAAAGGCCTTGATTCTGTAGGATAAATTACAAGTAGTGGAATTACTGGGTCAAATGGTATAACAATATCCACTTTTTTAAGGAAGCACCAGATTGCTTTCCAAAGAGGCTGGACCATTTTGCAACCCCACCAACAGTGTAGAAGGGTTCCACTTTCTCCACAGCCTCTCCAGCATTTGTTGTTTTGTGTTTTTTGGATCATGGCCAACCTTGTTGGTGTGAGATGGTATCTCATTGTTGTCTTGATTTGAATTTCTTTAATAACTAAAGATTGTGAACATGTCTGCATGTGTTTTTTGGCTGCCTGGATCTCTTTTTTAGTGAAATGTCTGCCCATCTCCTTTGCCCATCGCTTAATTGGATGGTTTATTTTCTTCTTGTTGATATTTTGTAGTATATTATAGATTATGGAGACCAGGCATCGGTCTGACATGGAGTTGCCAAATAATTTTTACCATTCTGTAGGTGTTTTTTTTAATTCTATTAATAAAGTCTTTGGATGAGCAAAAGTGTTTGATTCTTAATAGTTCCCATTTATCTATTTTTTCTTCTGATGATTGTGGTTCATTTGACAGATTTTGGAGTCTGTCCACATTGTGTATTAAAACTTCCATTGTTGTTCCTACCTTTTCTTGGATGAGCTTTATTGTTTTAGGTTTGATATTTAGGTCTTTTATCCAGTTGGAGTTGGTTTTTGTATAACGTGTAAGATATGGATCTTGATTCAGTTTCTTGCAGATGGATATCCAATTTTGCCAGCACCATTTGTTGAAGATACTGTTTTTACCCCAGTTGAATGTCTTAGGGTCTTTGTTGAATATCAATTGTTCATAGGCAGATGGTGTCATCTCTGAGGTCTCAGTTCTGTTCCACTGATCGATCTGTCTGTTCTTATACCAGTACCAGGCTGTTTTGACCACTGTGGCAGTGTAATATGTTCTAAAGTTGGGTAATGAGAGGCCTCCCAGTGTGTTCTTCTTCTTTAGTAGTACCTCGCTTAACCGGGGCTTCTTCCCTTTCCAAACAAAATTGGTGATTTGTTTCTCCATCTCATTAAAAAATATCACTGGAACTTGTATTGGGATTGCATTATATAAATAGATTGCTTTGGGTAAAATAGACATTTTCACAATGTTAAGTCTTCCTATCCGTGAGCAGGGTAGGTTTTTTCCATTTATCTAAGTCTCTCTTAGTTTCTTGTAGTAAGGTCTTGTAGTTCTCTTTGTAAAGGTCTGTTATGTCTCTGGTTAGATTAATTCTTAGGTACTTTATCTTCTTAGAGGATATTGTAAATGGTATTGATTTGAGACTTTCTTCCTTAACAGTCTTGTTGTTGGTATAAAGGAATCCTACTGATTTACTTATGTTTATCTTGTATCCTGAGACTTTGCTGAACTCTTCTATCAGTTTGAGTAGTTTACTTATAGATTCCTTGGGATTCTCTGCATATACAATCATATCATCTGCAAACAGGGAGATTTTAACTTCCTGTTTGTCGATGCAGATGCCCTTTATTTCTTGGTCTTGTCTAATTGCTCTGGCTAGAACTTTCTAATACAATGTTGAATAGAAGAGGTGAGAGTGGACATCCTTGTCTAGTTCCTGATCTCAAGGGAAAGTCTTTCAGTCTCTCTCCATTCAGGATGATGTGGGCAATTGGCTTTGTATAAATGGCCCT
The DNA here is from genome assembly GCA_028571685.1 of Heterohyrax brucei. Taxonomy (NCBI): domain Eukaryota; kingdom Metazoa; phylum Chordata; class Mammalia; order Hyracoidea; family Procaviidae; genus Heterohyrax; species Heterohyrax brucei. The sequence continues at coordinate 138,077,829 of CM053150.1, forward strand.
TAATGTGTTGAGGAATTTGCCATCTATGCCCATTTTGCTAAGAGTTTTTAGCATGAATGGGTGTTGGACTTTATCAAATGCCTTTTCTGCATCAATGGACAAAATCAGGTGATCCTTGTCTTTTGTGCTATTTATGTGGTTGATCACACAATTGTAATTGTTATTCTGATGTTGAACCAGCCTTGCATCCCTGGTATGAATCCCACTTGGTCATGATGGATTATTTTCTTGCTATGTTGTTGTATTCTATTGGCAAGAATTTTGTTCAAGATTTTTGCATCTAGATTCATGAGTGATATCGGTCTGTAGTTCTCTTTGTTTGTTGGGTCTTTCCCTGGCTTAGGTATCAGGGTTATGCTGGCTTCATAGAATGAGTTTGGGAGTACTCCATCCCTTTCTATACAATTCAGTGGCTTTTAACTTTTGAAAATCACTGGACTATTTTTTGAACTCTTCAGAGGCATAATTTTGAATAAACCAGAATCCGTGGCTTCAGCTGGACCCTGCCCTCAGTGGTATCTTATTGTAAACATTTAGAGGAGGCTTGTGTCCAAGGACTCTGTGGTTTTAAGTCTCTCTACATATGCTCTCCTACCATTATCCTTCTCCCTTGGTACCTTGGACATAGATAGAGAAGAAAGGCTATTTTGATTGCCCGACCATTTATCACTCTTCACATTTCCTCTCCTTGGCTGAATCAGACTAGGCATGGTGTAGGACAGCAGAGGTATAAGAACCCAGTGACTGACCTTGGATCAGTAAACAGTGGATGATCTATATGTAGGCATTTCATTTACCTCAAACCACGGTCTTTGAGATGTAGACTCATTATCTCACACCATCCAGAGATTCCAGTTATCTTCAGGTTCCAAATGTGAAAAGTGCACCAAAGAAAACTTGAGTTGAAATGACCTCAACCACATGGATACAGTATGATCAGTACAACTCAGTAAGTACAGCCCAGTGAGTGGGTACACCTAGGCCCTTGAGGTGAGTGTTCATTCACTGATGAGTTCCTTTAAACATCATATTGTCTGTGACTCTCCTTGGAAATATTAGAAACTTGGCATCAACAGAAAGTAAAAGGCAGTGTAAAATGATACTGCTATGATCCATCAACTGCATAGTTTATAAAATAGAAAATTAAATAGTAGAGAAGCAATTATAAGCCTGCTTTCTTCATCTTCTGTAAAAAAGATGTCTCTGATGAAAAGAGTAAGGATTTGCAGAAGATTACCAGCAGTGTTAACACATAGCTCACTCTGCAAAGTCAAAATGGGCTCTGGTGGCCATACTTTCCACTTAATGTCTGAGAACTGCAGAAGGGTCTCTGCTGAACCCGTTCCTCTTTCTCTAACATATGTCTTCCATTGAGATACAAATACAGTTTGAAAAGCCAACATGGCCAGTGGCTTCTCAGTATGACCATGCAAACAGACTCAAACACAAAGCTAACAAGAGTGTGAATTTACTCTACTTCAGACAGTCCAGGAGGGTAGAAATGACGGTAGATACCAATATCAGTTGTCTCTCTAAGCCTGGAAGTGTAAGTCAGGTCCTAAAGGGAAAGCCCCACTCTATGCATCTCACTTTAGTGGAATCTGCTTTTTAACTGAATGAATCACTTTAAAACTATTTTTCTTTCTTTATTTTCTTCTTTTTTGTTTTCAGGGCCATTGCTTTTATGACCTTACAGTCACTGAGTTCCTAGGTGGAATCAGGCTCTTAAAACTGCTTTGGAGCCACCATTTGTGGCTGACTAAAAGAATCCATGTTATATGCACATCCGGATCCCCGTGATTCAGGATATTTCCTGAAACAGACTGTGACTTAAGTTCAGTATGCAAGAGACATTGCTTTATCATGGAAAATTACTCCAAAAATAATTGTGTCATCCAAATGAAGAAGATGATGTTTCAAGTAGAGGAATAAAGAGAGGGAGAAAAGAAAACAGACAAAACAACCATGAGATGTGAATGTGTAACTATTAGAATAGCTAAAATCCAGAAAACTGACAGCATCAAATGCTGATTAAGATGTGGAACAACAAGAGCTCACTGTTGGTAGGAATGCAAAATACAGCGAATTTTAAAGACACTCTGGCACTTTCTTATGATGCTAAACATAGGCTTACCATTTTATCCAGCAATCATGCTCCAGCTATATACCAGATATGTTTAAAACTCATTTCCACACAATATCCTCTAGGTGAATGCTTATGGCAGCTTTATTCATACTTGTCAAAATGTGGAAGCAACAGAGATGTCTTTCAGTAGGCGAATGAACAAAAAACTGTAGTACACCCGTACAATGGAGGGTTATCCAGCTATTTTTTTAAAAAAGAGAGACATTAATCATTGAAAGGATACAGAAGAACCTTAAAATGCATATTGCTAAGTGAAAGAAGCCAGTCTGTATACTGTGATTGCAACTACATGTTTAAGAAAGACAACTTTCTGATGACAGTAAAAAAGATCGTTGGTTTCCAGGGGTTAAAAGGCAGAGGGCAGAGACGAATAAGTGGAGCACGGAACATTTTGAGGGAAGAGAAACTATTCTGCATGGTACTGTCATTGGGCACACCTGACATTAAGTGTTTTACAAAACCCATTGAAGTGTACAGCATAAATATGAACACTAATATAAACCATGGCTTTAGTGAGTATAAAGTATCATTTGTTCATTAGTTGTAGCCAACGTACCACAGAAATATAAGATGTTAGTAGGAGGAAAAATAATATGTAGGGGTGAAGGGGTAAATAGGAACTCTGTATTTCCTATACAATTTTTCTATAAAGCTAAAACTGCTCTTAAAAATAAAGTGTTAAGAAAAATGTCATCAACCCAAAGAAAGGAAAAAAACAAAACAAAAAGCAAAACAAAGAAATGGACAGGACTTCTGGCCAACACAGCACTGTAGACAGAAGCACCACTACATCCTTCCATAGTAAAGAGGGTAAAGACTAAGTAAAATGGAGACAAACATCAATCCTGGAACCCAAAGTGTCAAATGAAGTGATAAAGACCTCAATCAAACACTGAATAAGATAAGAAACTGATAGAAAGCAGAGAGCAAGAAGAGATATGACAGGAAGTCCCCTATCAGCTAACCCAGAATGGATTTTTCATCTTTGATTCCTGTTGGAGACCAGCAGACAAGGAGAATAGGAAAGCAGATTCATGGAAATATCATCCTAAGACAAAACACCTGGTAACCAGCCATACATACTTTCACAGCCCTCATCTTCTTCCTGCTACCTCTGATGCCTCCTGGCCAGCTATAATGGTTCAAGTGGCTGGGAAGAGCAGCATCCACGTCACTTGGATTCAGCTCACCAACATCAGAGATTGACAAATAAGGAGTACATGAAATCACCTTTAGGAGCTCCCAACAGGACACAGATCACCTGGTGACAAGGGATGTATGCTTTCCTAACTTCCCCTTCTCTCCCCTTGGTTTTCTCTGCTTCCTGCCAGCTGCAGTCTCTTGGTTAGGAGGAAAATCCTTCTGTCCAAGCTGCTTTGATTTGCTTCCTTCATCTAATTGGCTGACTGAGGCCATTTGCTTCCTTTATCTGTCTGGATCCCTGGTGTTGCTTTTTCCATTTATTTTGGTCTCTTCTGTGCTTCTTAAAACCTCTGTCTCCTTTATCTCAAACACATGGCTCAATGTGCGATCTTTGCCTCTTCTTGAAAGGCTGTGAAGCACTGATCAACTGGGGAATCACTCCCCAATCTGTGATGCTATGCTGGTGGAATCCTAAGGGTTTTTTTTTTTTTTTTTTTTGCTTTGGTGTATTCTGTTTTGCCTGCTTGTTTTATTTTTCTTTCCATGGTTTAGGAATCCCTCCAAACTACGCTGTACTGCACAGCTTAGGACCCACATTCCCAGCATGGGGATGTGCATCAGTGGGATCCCTGGAGGCATTTCTTTTGTCTTTTAACTTTTGTCTCCTTTTTGCTTCCTGTCTTTTTGCATTTCCCAATTCTCATCTGTCTATACTCATCTTCTGTCATGAATTGAATTGTGTTTCCCCCAAATCTGTAGCAATTTACTTAGGCCATGATTTCTAGTATTGTGTGATAACCTGCATGTTCTAAATCTTGCTTCTATAATGTTAATGAGGGTGAATGGGTGGCAGTTCTGACTCAATGTGTAAGATTGTTTTGTGCCTTGAGGCAACCTCTTGAGACAGAAAGTAGAGAAGCTATCAGAGAGACCAGGAAACTTCATACCATCAAGAAGCAGTGCCAGAAGTTGAGCCCACCCTTAGGAAGGACTAGAGCCCATGTGCCTCAGAAGTTTCCAGCCCATGGGAAGATTGACAACAAAGATCTTCCTCCAGTACCAGCAGAGAAAGTCTTCCCCTGGAGCTAACACCCAACCTACTGGGCTGTGTCAAAATTACATTTCTCTTTTTAAAGCCATCCACTTGTGGCAACTCTGTTAAAGCTGTGCTAGCTGACTAAAACACCTTCTTCTGTCTCCTGAATACCTGACACCAGGTGACATCTATACCGTTTCTAACCAGGCTGTACCACACAGTATAGGAAATACTCCCCTGGTCTGTGCAGTAGCACCACTGGGACTCGTGGGGACCTTTCTTTTTTTTCTCTTGTTTTTTTAATTTTCCAAATTTTTAACTAGTTATTTGTTTTCTTTTTCTTTTCTTTTTTTAAGAAAAATCTTTTTGTTTTTTCTTCATTTCTCAGTTTTTCATCTCTCCACTCCCTTGGCAAATTCCTTTAGCATTCTCTTCTTCTTCTTATTTTTTTTGATTCCTGTTTCTCTTTACAACCCTCTCTGCTTTCTCATACTCATCTTTATTCCAACTATCACAGTCTCTCTGCTCCTACCTGCACCCTGTGGTGAACCTCAGACCTCCAGTAGCACAGGATGGCCTACTGGAACCTGCGCAGCACTGATTCCTGGTCCAGCTTGTCGATTGTAGCTTATGCTACAAACAACCAGGGCCAACCCCTTCTCTTCAGCTGGACCTTCCCTGCTGCACCATAAATGAGCAACTGGCCCTTCCCACTGGTCAAGGAGGTGAAAATTATCATGACTACAGATGAGTAAACAATAGACAATGCACAGCCTGTCTGCTTTGACATAACTAAATAAAAACAGGATGAAACAAAAGATCCACAATCAAAAACAAAGGAACTAACTACTGAATGGCCTGAAGACAGCAGACAATGTCAAAACATAAAAAATTGGGACTGGATGGTTCCAGCAGATAACCAAAATAAAACACCAATAGAGGAAAAGGCACTAGGATTACCTGACAGGGAATTCAAATCTCTACTGCTCGGAGTTACCCAAGAGTTGAAGCAAACATAGACAAAAATGAGGAAAAGATAGACAAATTCATGGAAGAATTCAGGAAAATAATACAAGAACAAAATGCCAAAATAAATTCACAATGAGCAATCATACAAAAACAATGATTAGAAACTCAAACGATAAACAAAAAGATTTCAGAAATGGACAGTGTCATAGAAAGACTGAAGAGCAGTACAGAAAAAATGAAAGACAGGATCAACTGAAGACAAAAACTTGAGTACAACTGTGTTTGAGGAAAAATCAGAAAAAAGGATGAAGAAAAAGAGAAGAAATCTTGTGAATTATGTGAGATTCAATCAAAAGCAAAAATCTGCAAATGATTGGAGCCCCAGAACAGGCAGAGAAAACAGAAAACACAGAGAGAATCACTGAAGGAGTGCTGACAGAACCTTCCCTGATATCATGAAAGATGAAAAGCTGATCATCCAAGAAGTCAACAAACCCCTTGTAGGATGGTGTGTAAAAGAAAATAACCAAGGCATATCATAATTACACTTGCTAAGACCAAGACAAAGGAAAACTTCTGAGAGTAGCTTGAGAAAAACAAATGTCATATACAGAGGAGAAACGTAAGACTAAATTCTGATTATTTGGCAGAAACCATGCAGACAAGAAGACAATGGCGTGACATACATAAAACCTTGAAATAAAAAAAAAGCCAAACAATATATTCTACAAAACTCTCATTCAAATATGATGGTGAGTTCTTCTTGGGGACAGAGCTAAGATGGTAGAGTAGTCACATGAATCCTGTGATCCTTCAAACAACAAAGAACCAGAAAAATAACTAAATGGATTGTATGGGATATTCTAGGCACAGACTGGGTGACAGAGAGGGGAGAGTAGGTCCAGAAGCAACTAAGTTAGCCAAGATTAAATTCACATCCTGCAGAAGGACCTACTGCCAGGTGACGAGAATGCTGGCATGGTAGCAATGGCAGTGGCAGCAGCAGTAGTGCAGTGAATGGAGCAGCAGTGTGGTGAGTGGAGAGAGTCTGCCTTAGCAGGGAAGCTGAGCTTTGGGTGGTCACACCTACTGAATTGCTGAGAACTTTCATTTGAACATCGCAATCTAAGTTCTTGCAAATGTGTGTGAATTTAAATCTTTCCTTTGTGCTAATCTCTCTCCCTTTCCCCAGCACTTCTCCTTCCCTTTTCTGCTCTGAACCAATCACCAAACTCTGCTGTTTTACCTAGGAGGTAAGTGGAACCACTTAGGTGTATGCTGAGCTATTCTCCCAGACTTGGAGAGGGAAAAAAATGGGTGGAGGAGGTCTGCCAATTCACTTGAGTGATGAAACCCCACTCCCATTTCCAGCATGTGTGCAAACAGCAACCTGACACTGATCACCATTACTAGCTGGGCTGCCAAGCTGAATACAGCACTAACTACTCACTGACAGAATTTTGCAATTTCTAAGATTCCAATAATCAAATTAGCTCACATAACCAGCCTATTTAAACACTTATAAACTAAATTTGAAATATATATATGTGTGCATATATATGTATATGCATGTGTGTGTGTATATTAGAACACACTAAAGAAACCTAAATAAATTACAACTTTCTGATAACTTGGAGACAACAATAAACCTCAAATCATTTAAGGAATCAGACCACAATGACTTCAGAAAACTTCCAGAACTGAGAATCAAAAAGTTTTCCAAAAAAAGAAGACTTCCTGCAATTATCAGAGGTAGAATACAAAAGATAAATGTAGTCGGATCTGACTTGACGGCACTTGGCTTTTTAGAGCTCTTCAAGACATCATGAAGGAGATCAGGCTAGCAGAGCATAACGAAAAATTAAACTGGCTGCAAGAAATACTTGAATATTTCTGAATTTCAGCAGATTACCAATAAAATTATAGAATTAGATAATTCAATAGAAGTCAGAGGAGCAGAACTGAGGCAACGGAATGCAGAACTAGTGAGATTGAAGATGAAGCACATGACATCACATACTTACTGAAAAAAGTCAGTTAAAAGATTTAAAAAAGTGAAGAAACACTAAAAGCTTTATCAAGACTCTATGAAGAGGAATAATTTACAGGCAATTGGTGTACCATAACAGAGAGGGATAACAGAAAGTACAGAAATAAGATAGGTAGACAGAAAACTTCCCTGCTTTCATGAAAGATCAGAAGATATCTATCCAAGATGCTCGCTGAACTTCATACGAGGTAGATCTCCAAAGAAAGGTGCCAAGTATATAATAAAACTTATATATAGATGCTTTTAAAGGCAGCTATGGTTAAACTTTCTAAGTAATTATCAGTGCATCCTGACTGCATGTTTGATCAATTTCTGACTGCATAAGCTGGGAAAAATGTTCAACTTCTTCATCTTTGGCCTTAGTGGAAACCCTGGTGGCATAGTGGATTTCTTGTTACATCTGCTAACCGAAAGGTCAGCAACTCATGTTCACCAGACCCTCCTTGGAGATTGGCCTATGGGGTTGCTGATTTGGACCTCACTCAATGACAGTGTGTTTGGTTTGGTTTGGGTTTTGGCCTTAGCGGTTGGTGCATAAATTTGAATGATAGTTGTATTAACAAGTCTTCCTTATAGACACATGGATATTGTCCTATCACTGACAACATTGTATTTCAGAATCAATCGTGAAATGTTCTTGTTGACAATGAATACAACACCATTCTTTTTCAAGTTTTCATTCTCAGCATAGTAGACCATATGGTTGTCTATAAATGGCCAAGACCAGTCCATTTCAGCTCACAAATGCCTAGGATATCAATGTTTATGCATTCCAATTCATTTTTGATGATTCCTCATTTTCCTAGAGTCATAGTTTATACATTCCACATTCCAATTATTCATGGATGTATGCAGTTGTTTCTTCTTATTTTGAGTTGTGCGGTATTACCAACGAATGACTCAGAGGGTTATATCCTTTCACTATATCTTTTCAATTTGTATGCCAAGCAAATAACTTGAAAGTCTGTATTATATAAAGGAGAAGGAGGCATCAGGATTGGAAGAAGACTTATTCATTAATAATCTGTGTTATGCAGATGATATAACCTTGCTTGCTGGATGTGAAGAGGATTTGAAATACTTACTGATGAAGATCAAGGACCACAGATTTCAGTATGAATTGCACCTCAATAGCAAGAAAACAAATATCCTCATAACTAGACCGGTAAGCAACATCATCATAAAAAGAGAAAAGATTGAGGTTCTCAAGGATTTTATTTTACCTGGTTTTACAATCAGCACCCATGGAAACAGCAGTCAAGAAATCAAAAGATTCATTTCCTTGAGAAAATCTGCTGCAAAGATCCTCTTTTAAGAATTAAAAAGATACCACCTTGAAGACTAAAGTGATCCTGACCAAAGCCATGGTATTTTCAATCACACCATATGCATACAAATGCTGGACAATGAATAAGGAGGACAAAAGAAGAATTGATGCCTTCAAATTCTGGTTTTGGAGAAGAATATTGCATGTACAATAGACTGCCAAAATAACAAAGAGTTCTGTTCTGGAAGAAGTATGACCAGAGTGCTTCTTGGAAGCAAAGATAATGAGACTACTTCTCACATAGTTTGGACATATTGTCAGGAGGGATCATTCTCTGGAGAAGGACATCATGCTTGGTAAAGTGGAGGGTTAGTGAAAATGAGGAAGACCCTCAACAAGATGGATTGACACTGTGGCTGAAATGATAAGCTTAAGCATAAAAACAATTGCACAACTGGGCATTGTTTCACTCTCTTGTGCATAGGGTCACTGTGAGTCAGAACTGTCTTGACAGTACCTAACAACAACAACAACAAAAGAGTTAAACTAAAAATCTACAAAGGAGAGTCAATAAGGCTTAGCTTGACTACTCAGCAGAAACTGCAGGCAAGACGGCAATGGGATGACACGTGCAAAGACTTACAGGAAAAAACTGTGAGCTAAGAACCATATATCCTGCAAAATTGCCTGCCAAATATGATGGCAAAATAAGGGGATTATCAGAAAAACAGAAGCTTAGAGAATTTGTAAAAACCAAACTGAAATTACAAGAAACCCTGAAGGAAGTTCTTTGAGTAAAAAATCAATAACAATACAAAGAAACTTAAGGCTACAGGGAAGGACAAGATATCCACATATCAACATGGATAAAGAATCCACAAAAATAAACCAAAGCTAAAACTCAGTGTGTAAATGATGAAGCCATCATATAAAAAAGAGGGACTAAATAACATATTCACAGACCTTTCATATGGAAAAGAAGTCAAGGTGATTCAAAGAAATTAGAGTGTTTTAAAATTAGATCATTAGGGATAAATACTAAGACAACCACAAAGGAAACTAACAATCCTACACATCAAAACAAGAAACAAAATCAAGAAGTCTCAGTAAATATAAAACTAACAACAATGAAAAAGAGGAAAAGAAAACCCATAAAGAAAAAAATGACTTGGCATAGAAAATTAATTCAAATAAAGAAAACTTCAACACATAAAAAAGACAATAACATGACAAGACTAAATTTGTACCTATCAATAACTACATTGAATATAAGTAGGTTAAATGCACCAACAAAGAGACAAATAGTAGAAGAAAGGATTAAAAAAACATGACTCATTTATGTAGTTAGGGCCTACAAGAGACAAATCTTAGACTTAAAGATACAAACTCAAACTCAAAGGATGGAAAATACATACAGAGCAAACAACATTCAAAACAGCAGGAATGGCAATATTAATTTCAGGTAAAATAAACTTTAAAATAAAATCCACCACAGTGGGCAAAGAAAGTAATTCTATACCATTTAAGGGATCAATACATCAGGAAGACATAACCGTGTTAAATATTTAAATACCCTATAACAGGGCTTCTAAGTACATCAAAAAAACTCTAACAGCATTGAAAAATGAGATTGACAGCTCCACAGCAGTAGAAGACTCAAACACATCACTGTCAGTGATGGATAGAACATGTAAATAGAAGCTCAGTAAAGACATGGAAAATCTAAATGCCCCAATCACCCAACTCGACCTCACAGACATACAGAACATTCCACTGAACAACAGACAAGCATCCCTTCTTTTCCAGTGCATGTGGAACATTATCCAGAATAGACCACATATTAGGACATAAAGCAAGTCTTAACAATATCCAAGGATTTGAAATATTGCAAAACATCTTCTCAGAGCATAATATCTTAAAAGTATAAGTTAATTCAAGAAAAAGCAAGGGTGAAAAACTAAAGTCGTGCTCAAGAATATCTGGGTTATAGAAGAAACGAAGAAACCAAAGACAGAATAAAGAAACTCATAGAATCAGATGAGAATAAAAACACATTGTACCACAGCTTATGGGACACAGCAAAAACAGTGCTCAGGGGTCAATTTATCTTAACAAATGCACACATCCCCCCAAAAGGACCCAAATGAAAGAGTTAATTCTACAGCCTGAACCAGCAGAAAGAGAGCAATGAAAGAACCCCTCAAGCACAAGAAGAAAGCAAATAATAAAAATTAGAGCAGAACTAAATGAACTAGAAAATACAAAGATGATTTAAAGAGCTACCAAGAAAAAAAAACTGGTTCTTTGAAAGGTAAAAAAAAAAATCTATAAACCACTGACCAAAGTAACAACAAAAAAACAGTAGAGGAAGAAAATAACTTGAATAAGACATGAAATGGGTGACATCACAACACTGCTTACTGAAATTAAAAGAAGCATAACAGAATACTATGAAAAATTGTACTCAAATCAATTTGAAAATCTGGAGGAACTGGGCAAATTTCTAGAAACACACTACCTACCAGAACTAGTACAAACAGAAGCAGGACAACTTAATAAACCCATCACAAAAGAAGAGACTGAAAATGTAATAAAAAAACTCCCAGCTAAAAATGTCCTACCCTGGAGGTATTCGCTTCAAAATTCTATGAAATTTTAGAGGCGTTAATGTTACTATTACTAAAGGTATTTGTCATGGATTGAGTTATGTCCCTCCCAAAATAGGTGTAGCCATGTGATCATAATTCCCTGTATTCTATGATTTTCCTCCGTTTTGTGATTTTGCCGTACTGTGTGTTAAAGGATTAGGATGGGACTGTAAAACCTTTTATAAGATCACCTCCCTGTTCCACTGTAAAGGGAGTTTCCCTAGTGTGTGTCTTGCCCCACCTTTAATCCTTTCATCCTGCAAGAGATAAAAGGAAAGGGAAGCAGACAGAGAATTGGGAACCTTGCACCACCAAGAAAGCTACACCGAAAAGCCCATCCTTCAGACCTGAGGTTCCTGTGCCAATGTGCTCCCTGGACAAAGACTGATGCAATACTGGAATTTCCTCCGGAGCTGACAGTTGGGAAAGCCTATCCCTGGAACACACATCCTGAATTTGGACTTGTAGTCTACCGGACTGTGTAAAGATAAACCTTCCTTTGTTAAAGCCATCCACTCTGTGATATTTCTGTTAGAGCAGCCCTAGCTGACTAAAACAGTATTTCATAGCATAGAAAATGATAGAATATCCTGAAATTCATTCTACAAAGCCAACATAACCCTGATACCAAACCCAGTAAACATAGCACAAAAAACAAATTGCAGACCAGATTTTTTCATGAACTTAGATGCAAAAATTCTCAATAAAATTCTAGTTAATAGAATTTAACAACATATCAAAAAATGATTCACCATGATCAAGTGAGATTCATACCAGTGATGCAGTGATGGTTAAACATTTGAAAAACAATTAGCTTAGTTAACCACATAAACAGAATTAGAGTAATAAACTCTTAATTTTATCAAGTGATGCAGAAAAGGCATTTAACAAAATTCAACACCCATTCATGTTAAAAATTCTCAGCAAAGTAGGAATAGAAGGAAAATTTCTCAACACAGTAAAGGGAATCTATGCAAAACCAACAATCAACATCATCCTAAATGGAGAGAGAATGAAAGCTTTCCCATGGAAAACAGAAACCAGACAAGGACGTCCATTGTCACCAAGTTTATTCAATAGTGTGCTGGAGGTTCTAGCCAGAGCATTAGGCAAGATAAATAAAGGACATTCAAATTGATAAGGAAGAAGTAAAAAGTACCTCTATTTAAGCATAGTATAATCTTATACACAAAAAACCCTGAAGAATCCACAAAAAAACTATTGGAATTAACAGAAGAGTTCAGTAAAGTACCAGGATAATGATAAACATACATAAATTAGTTACTTGAATTCCTTTCTACCAACAAAGATACCATCAAAGAGGAAATCACCAAATCAATACCTTTTACAACAGACCCCAAGAAGGTAAAATATTGAAGCATAAATCTTGCCAGAGAAGTAAGAGAACTTTTCAAAGAAAATTACAAGACTTTCCTACAAGAAACCAAACAAAAGAACTACGTAAGTGGAGAAATATACCTTGCTCATGAGAAAATGTCTATTCCACCCAAAGCTATCTATAGATACAATATGCAATCCCAATATAAATTCCAGCGACATTTTTTAATGAGATGGAGGAACAAATCACCAACTTCATTTCGATAGGAAAGTAAGGCACTACTGAAGAAGAACAGAGTGGGAGGTCTCATACTACCTGATTCTAGAAGCTGATACACTGCCATGGTAGTCAAAACAGCCTGGTACTAGTACAGAAACAGACACATAGATCAGTGGAACCGAATCAAGAATCTAGATATATAACATCATCCACCTAGGAGCAGCTGATATTTGACAAAGTCTGTGAACTGGGGAAAAAAACAGTCTATTCAACAAATGATATTGGCATAACTGGATCACGATCTGCAAAAAAATGCAACAAGATCTATATTTCACATCATGCACAAAAACTAACTCAAAATGGATAAAAGACCTAAATACAAAATCTAGAACAGTAAAGATTATGGAGGAAAAAAATGGGGACAATAATGGGAGCCCCACTATGTGGCATAAACAGTCTACTAAATATTTGTAAGAATATACAACCACCAGAAGAGAAATTAGATATATGGGAACTTTTAAAAATCAAAACACTTGTGCTCATCCAAAGATGTCACCAAAAGAGTGAAAAGACAACATACAGAATGGGAAAGGATTTTTGGCAACCACAGACCTGATGGGCATCTGATCTCCATCATCTATAAGGTAATATAAAACCTCAACAAGAAAAAGACAAATCCCCCAATTGAAAAATGGACAAAGGATATGAACAGGTACTTCACCAAAGAATACACCCAGGATGATAACAGTCACGTGAGGAAATGCTCACGATCATTAGCCATTAGAGAAATCCAAATTGAAACTACAGTGAGATATCATTTCACCCCATCGTGGCTGTTATTAATCTGAAAAACACAAACTAGTAAACGTCGGAGAGATTGCAGAGAGACTGGAACTCTTCTACACCGTTGCTGGGAATATAAAATTTTACAACCACTTTGGAAATCTATTTGGCACTTTCTTAAAAAGGTAGAATCAGAAATATTCATATGATCTGGTAATTGTATGACTTGGAATATGTGCTATATGTGCTATATGTGCTATATGTCATACAAATAGATACATGCACAGCAATGTTTATTGCAGCACTGTCCACAATAGCAAAAAGATAGAATCATCCTAAGTGCCCACTAACAGAAGAATGGATAAACAAACTGTGGCATAGTCACACAGCAAAATACTACGCAGTGATAAAGAACAATGATGATCTTGGGCAACACCTGTTAACACGGAGTAATCTGGAAGACATGCTGAGTGAAACTAGCCAGTAGCAAAAGGACAAACATTGTATGAGACCACTATTACAAGGACTCAAAAGAAGGTTTAATCACTGAAGGAAATAATCTTTGATGGCTACAAGAGAGGGGTAGGAGGGAGATAGATATTCATGGATTGATGGTACATAAGAGTCAGGTTAAGTGATGGAGGTGGCAACACAGTAAAGGAGAGGTTAACACTGCTGAACTACACCAAAAACTCACAGGTTTCCTAGATACAGTCTAACATTACGAAGGACAGAGTAGCAGGAGCAAGGACCTCAGCCCACAGTTTCAGGGGACATCTAGGTCAATCAGCACAATCGAATTTTTTTAAAGAAAATAATCTACATCTCACTTTGGTGAGTGGCATCTGAGATCTCAAAAGGTAGCAAGCAGCCATGTAACTAGCATCAAGTGGTCTTAATCCTCCCAGAGCAGAGGAGAACAAAGGATATCACAGATGTGAGGAAAATGTGAACCCAGGAGACAGAAGGGACCATATGACTTGGAGACTACCTCAGACGAGAAGAAGTAGATGATACCCAGCCACCACCAATGACTGGCCTGACAGGGAGCACAATATAGAGTCCTTGACATAGCAGGAGAAAAATGGGGTACAGAACTAGAATTCTATTTAAAGACCAAACTTGATGGTCTGACAGCCTGGAGGGTCTCCTGAAAATATGGCCCCTAGGCTCTCTGCTAACCCAGAGTTGACTCAGTATCTTAGCCACCAACTCTTCAAAGATTGGTCTGAACTCTAAGAAACAAAATGATACTGGCAAAGAGTATGCTTCTTGACTTACACACACATATACACACACACACACACACACACACACACATATATATATATATATATGAGGTGGTCAGAGCAGCTTCTGTAAAGAGGTAAGATGAGAGGGTGGAACAGGGTGGGAAACAACAGTTGGAATACGGGAAGTACAGTGTGGAAAGATGAAGTCTGTTGTCATAGTGTAGGGAGAACAGTTAGACTTGCATAGTGACGTGTATATGCCTTTTTGTATGGCAAATTGACTTGCATAGTGCTGCATAGTGACATGTGTATGTGGTTTTATATGGCAAATTGACTTAAGTAAGCTTTCAGTTAAAGCACAATAATATATATATGAAAATATAGTGAAAGCAGGACATTTGCAGACAAATAGAAATTAAGAGAATATGTAAAAAACCAAACCAAATTTACAAAAATTAGTTAAGGGAGTCTTTTGGTCTTAGAACAAACAACATCAGACTACAGCCTGAATCTAGGATGCAAGATTGTGTCAGCTAAGATAAACCTAGGTAATGAAGTCTCAAGGACTACCCCAAAACAAAATAATTACAACAGGGATCCAGAAAGCTTAATCTATAAATGGCACAACATCAGAATAATAAAAGAGGGAATAAATAGAAAGTATAAAACTTTCTAATTGAGTGGAAGGCAAGATACTACCAAGTAGTAACAGAGTAGTTCAAATTTACGAAGATAAGGGTAAATTTCAAGATAACTACAAAGAATGTTAACAAACCTACTATTCAAAATGAAAAAAGAAAACAACGAATCTCAGTAAAAACAAAATCCACAGAAACAAACAAAAAAACAATCCTCAAACCAAAGAAATTCAACACAGGAGATTAAGAGGAACAAAGAAGACGTCAGGAACGCAAAAGAGCAGTACAAATGATAGAAATAAAATCATACCTATCAGTGACTACACTGAATGTAAATGGCCTAGACATACCCCAAAAGAGAGAATGACAGAATGAATTTTTTAAAAGTTGGATCTGTTAATAGCTGTTTACAAGAGACATACCTTAGAAAAAATGATGCCTAGTACTGGAACAATGACAAATACATTGACCATTAGAATAGAATTGAGGACCCAGATGTAAATCCACCCACCTGCAGTTACATGATCTTCAATAAGGGCCAAAAGTCCATCAAATGGGGAAAAGACAGTCTTTTAGGCAAATAGTGCTGCAAAATTAGGTGTCATGGACCAAACTGGAGGGTATTATGCTGATAAAATAAATCAATCACAAAAGAACAAATACTGCATGAGACCACTACTATAAAAAGTCATGAAAAGATTTACACACAAAAAGAAGCAATCTTTGATGGTTACCAGGTAGGGGTGGGCTAAGAGTGGAAAAATACTAAATAGACAACAGATAAATGGTAACTTTAATGAAGGTTAAATGCATACACTACTGGAAGCTAGCACATCTTGCATAAGGCAAGATCGTGGAAGCTCCATAGATATAGCCCAATTCCTTGAGGGCCTGAATTTCTTAGCTGAGGGCTGTTGGGATCATGATCTCAGGTAACATCTAGTTCAGTCATCATCACATATTTTATAAAGAAAACATTCTACATTCTACCTTGGTGAGTAATCTTAAAATCCTCTGAGTGGCCATGGAGAATACTCCACTGGTCTTATCCCTTTAGGAGCAAGAAAGAATGAAGAAAACGAAAGAAATAAGGAGAGGATTAGTCCAAAGGACTAGTGGACCACACCTATGATGCCCTCAGCAGACTGAATTCAGTACAACAAGATGGTGCCCGACTATCAGCACTGACTTCTCTGAAAAGGATCACAACAGAGGGTCCTGGTCAGAGCTGGAGAAAAATATGGAAAAAAATTTTAATTTAAAAAGAATGAGTGACGTGCTGGCCTGACAGAGGCTTGAGAAACTATGGTCCCTAGACAATACTCTTTCAGCTCAGTAATGAGGTCACTTTTGAGGTTCACCCCTTAGGAAGACTATACAGGTCCACAGAACAAAAAGAGACTAAAGGGGAATACCAGCCCAAGAAGAAAGGTTAGAAGGCGGGAAGGAACAGGAAAGCTGATAACAGAGAATGCAAGGTAGAGCAGAGAGTGCGTTGACATGTTGTGGAGTTGTTAACCAATGTTGTAAAACAATATGTGTACTAACTGTTTAGTGAGAAACTGGTTTGTTCTGTAAACCTTCACCAGAAGTAGGGTAACTTTTTTTTAAAGAAAGAAACAGCAAAGAAAAGTCTACTCTGACTCCTGCCTGGGCTGTGTTCTCTGGGCCCTATTCTTCTTTATGGTTCTTTAATGAATGGATGGCCCACTCTCTGGACCTCTACCATTTTCTAGGGTCCATTAATATCCATTCATTTATTAATTTTTCCCCCCTTGATTTCAATTGTTGGATTTTTTAAGTTTGCATTTTTTATGGAAGCATTTCCATAATTCCTCTTATACTTTTATGTTCAATACCAGGCTGTTGCTAACAAGAAATAAAATCTGTTACAAGACGGCGGAGTAAACTGACATCTCCTCATTTCCCTCTGAGAACTAAGGCCTGGATGATATTTTTATGGAGCACTGAATATCTGGGAAGCCTTAGGACCTAACATATTTGACTGGGCAACAGTATCGGACAAATCTTCCCCTCTTAAAAACGATTCAGCGGCTGTCTGACCTCTGCTTCTGCTGCCTCATTGTAACAGAGAACTGCAGCTTCCGCATACGGCTGGTGACTGTAACATACTTTCATTGTAAGCTGGCAGGTCAAGTCTGCTGTTCCTGACTGCCTGTTCAGGCCAGCCTATTGGACAGCTCCTAGCCCCCAGTTCAGCACCTGGACAGCTCCCTGCATAGAAGTGCAGTTTACTTTTAAGGCTGAGAGGCTTGTGTAACTGCCTGGACATCTAGTTGCTGAGAAGCTTTATCTTTTCCTACTTCTTTTCTCTCACTCACATTGTAGGATTGGCTGATAGTCCTCAGTTTCTCCATAAACAGAGCAGCTTCTTTGTTACCCAATAAGCACAGTCTTCTGCCCTTGAGTGTCCACCTGGGGCAAACCACTACAGCAATAGAGACAGCTGGTGACCAACAATTCTCTTAGATCCATTATCAGAGAAATCAAACAGCATCTAGATGGCACACAGGCAGCAGACCATAATTAATCATTTAAAGAAACAGCCTTCAAATGCTCCAGAAAATTCACTAAATAAAGATTTAAAAAATTAAAAAAAAAATTCACAGATAAAGAAGCCTTTCTGAGTCTAACAGAGGTTGAATACAAGAGTTATATATAAAATCCTCCTATAGATTAAACAAAATGCAATAGAACAAAATGAAAAATTTGTTAAACTATTTGAAATGCTAGGACATCAATGATCTGAAATACATCAGATTAATAACAAAATTATAGAATTGGATAATTCTATCCAAAGTCAAAAGAGTAGGATTGAACAGATAGAAGTTAGAATCAGTGACCTAGAAGACAAAGTAACTAACACCAGCATTTATGAAGTGAAGCCAGAGAAAAGAAATAAGAAAAATGAAAAAGCATTAAGAAACATGTGGGACTCCATGAAGAGGAGTAATTTACATTTAATTGGAATTCCTGAACAAGGGAGGATTAATGACAACATAGAGAGTATTGCTGTAGAGATGCTGAGAGAAAACTTTCCAGAGATTATGAGCAAAGAGAACATAGGTATCCAAGATGTTTATCGAACACTGCAAAAGTTAGATCCAAAAATAAGGATGCCAAGGCATATTATAATTAAGCTTAATAAGCTAAAACACAAACAGATGCTTCTGAAGACAGCAAGGCTCAAATCAAAACTAACAGTTTGAGGGAAACCCTGTAGACGTTCATCTGACTTATCTGCCAAAACAATGCTGGCTAGAAAACAGTGGGCAGACACATTCAAAGCCCTGAATGAGAAAAACTTCTATCCTAGAATTATTTATCCTGCAAAATTGTCTATCAAATATAATGGTAAAATTAAGATTTTTGAAAATAAAGAGAAATTTAAAGACTTCATAAAAACTAAACCAGAATTACATAAAATATTGAAAGAAGCTCTTCCCTAAATGTATGTTTTAGGTGATAATTCAAGGCATTTCATCCAAATTTATAATAAGCTAAGGAAGGTACAAAACTTCACCAAACCAAGACAAAAAAGCTACAGTATTATAATAAGGGAATCCATGATCGTATCTTGACAATTATAATACCATCACATTAAAAGAGGGATGCACTACAATAATTACAGTTGTTTTTGATGCAGAGAAAGTTTCAGACTTATAAAATAGTTAAAATTGATTTCAATAATTATATGTTAAGGGTGATAATACATGTAGCCATAAAACAGATTAACAACACATTATTTGAAATTAGAAATGCAGTGCAGGAGTTTCAATGAATATAAAATCAACACTCATACAATCCATAAAGAAGAATGTCCCAAAACAGATTAATAAAGAACAACAGAGAAATCATCAACATGAAAATAAACATATCACAATGACTCCACTAAACATACACCTATCAATAATCACATTGAATGTAAATGGACTGAACACTCCAGTAAAGAGACAGTGAGTGATATCCTGGATCAAAAGAAATGATCCATCTATATGTTGCTTACAAAAAACACACCTTAGACTTAAAGATAAGAACAGGTTGAGAATTAAAGATTGCAATAATATATATCAAGCTAACAATACACGAAAAAGAGCAGGTGTGGCAATATTAATCTCAGATAAAATAGATTTTAATGTGAAATCCACTATTGTGGACAAGGATGGTCACTATTGCTGAAAGGTTCAATACTCAAGCAAGACTTAATAATGTTAACTATTTACTCACCCAATACCAAAGTACCTAAATACATTGAACAAATACCAACAACATTGAAAAATGAGACTGATCACTCCACAACAATAGTTGGGGACTTTAACACTCCCCTTTCAGTTAAGGTTAGATCATGCAGAACAAAGCTCAGTAAAGATACAGAAGCTCGTATTGCAACAATCAACCAACTTGAACTTACCGACATATACAGATCTTTTCATCCGTCAGCAGATAATACACCTTCTCCAAAGCACATGGAACATTCTCCAGAATAGACCATATGTTAGGTCATAAAACAATTCTCTATGAAATCCAAACCACTGATTTATTGCAAAGTATCTTCTCAGACCACAGAGATATAAAAGTTGAAATCAGTAACAGAAAATTCATAGGTAAAAATTCAAACTTTTGGAAACTGAACAACATTTTGCTCATAAAGCCTTGGGTTATAAAAGAAGTTAAGGACACATTAAAGAAATTTATGGATTCAAATGAGAATGAAAACACATCCTACCAGAATTTATGGAATACAGCAAAAGCAGTGCTCAGAGGTCAGTTTATCTCTATAAAGGCACACCTCCGGAAAGAAGAAAGGGTCCAGATTAAAGAATTAACCTCACAGCTTGAACAAGTAGAAAGAGAGCAACAAAGGAACCCCCCAGGCACCAGAAGACAACAGATTATAAGGATCAGAGCAGAATTAAATGAATTAGAGAATAGAAAAACAACTAAAAAAATTGACAAAACCAAAAGCTGGTTCTTTGAAAAGATCAACAAAATTTATAAACATTGGCTAAACTTACAAAAGAAAAACAGCAGGAGATACAAATAACCCGATTAAGAAATGAGTTGGGAGATGTTACAACAGAACCAACTGAAATAAAATATGTCGTAACAGAATACTACGAAAAGCTATACTCTAACAGATTTGAAAACCTAGGGGAAATGGACAAATTTCTAAATTCGTATGACTCATCAATACTGTCACAAGGAGAAATAAATCAACTTAAATCTATCACAAAGGAAGAGATTGAGGAAGTCATCAAAAACCTACCAACCAAAAACAGTCCTGGCCAAGACGGCTTCACTGGAGAATTCTACCAAACTTTTAGAGAAGAATTAACTCCAATACTGATGAGGATATCTCACACCATAGAAAGAGACGGAATACTACCAAATTCATTCTATGAAGCCAGCATAACCCTGATACCAAAGCCAGGGAAAGATCCCACAAAAAAAGAAAATTACAGACCAATATCACTCATGAAGCTAGATGCAAAAATCTTCAACAAAGTTCTAGCCAATAGAATTCAACAGCATATAAAAAAAATAATTCATGATGATCAAGTTGGTTTCATTCCAGACATGCAAGTCTGGTTCAACATCAGAAAAACAATTAATGTAATCAACCATATTAATAACACAAAAGATAAGAATCACCTGATTTTGTCAATTGATGCAGAAAAGGTGTTTGACAAAGTTCAACATCCATTCATGCTTAAAACTCTCAGAAAAATAGGAATAAAGGGGAAATTCCTCAATATAATCAGTAGCATCTATGCAAAGCCAACTGATTTCATCATCCTGAATGGTGAAAGACGGAAACAATTCTCTTTAAGAACGGGAACTAGACGAGGATACCCACTTTCACCACTCCTATTCAACATTGTGCTAGAAGTTCTAGCCAGAGTAATTAGACAACTCAAAGAAATAAAAGGCATCCATATTGGCAATGAAAAAGTAAAGATTTACCTCTTTGCAGATGATACGATTGTTTGAGAATCCAAAGAAATTCATAAGTAAATTGTTGGAGCTAATAGAAGAATTCAGCAAAGTATCGGGATACAAGATAAACTAACTAAATCAATAGGATTCCTTTACACCAACAGTGAAATTGTTAAAGAAGAAATCACCAAATCAATTTCATTTACTATAGCCCCCAAGAAGACAAAATACCTAGGAATAAATCTAATTAGAGAAATAAGAGATCTTTATAGAGAAAACTACAAGACCTTACTACAAGAAACTGGGAGAGACTTACATAAGTGGAGTAATCTTCCCTGCTCATGGATAGGAAGACTCAATATTGTGAAAATGTCTATTTTGCCCAAAACAATCTACTTATATAAAGCAATACCAATACAAATTCCACTGACATTTTTTAATGAAATGGGGAAACAAATTATGAGCTTTATTTGGAAAGGGAAGAAGCCCCAGATAAGTAAAGCACTACTGAAAAAGAAGAACACACTGGGAGGCCTCTCACTATCTGACTTTAATACCTATTACACTGTCACGGTAGTCAAAACAGGCCTGGTACTGGTACAAAAAGAGACACATAGACCAATGGACCAAAGTAGAGACCCCAAAGATGCCACCATCCTCCTATGAACAGCTAATATTTGACAAAGGTCCTTAGATTTTGAACTGGGGTAAGAACAGTCTCTTTAACAAATGGTGCTGGCATAATTGGATATCCATCTGCAAAAAACTGAAACAAGACCCATCTCTCACACATACAAAAATCAACTCAAACTGGATAAAAGACCTGAATATAAAAGCTAAAATGACAAAGCTCATCCAATATAAAACAGAGTTAACAATGGAAGTTTTAATACACAATATACACAAACTTCAAAACACATTCATCAGAAGAGAAAATAGATAAATGGGAATTAATAAGAATCAAACACTTCTGCTCATCCAAAGACCTCATCAAAAGAATTAAAAGACCACCTACATAATGGGAAATAAATCTGGCAACTCTATGTCAGACCGACGCCTGATCTCCATAATCTATAACGTACTACAAAATATCAATAAGAAAAAGACACATCATCTAATTAAGCGATGAGAAAAGGAAATGGACAGACACTTCTCTAAAGAGGAGATCCAGGCAGCCATAAAACATGCCTACATGCTCATGTTCATTAATTATTAAAGAAATTCAAATCAAAACGACAATGAGATACCATCTCACCATAACAAGATTGGCCATAATCCAAAAAATGCAAAACATTAAATGTTAGAGAGGCTGTGGAGAGATTGGAACTCTCCTACACTGTTGGTGGGATTGCAGAATGGTGCAACCTCTTTGGAAAGCAATCTGGCACTACCTTAAAATAATGGATATAGATATACCATTTGACCTAGTAATTCCTCTGCTTGGAATATATCCTATAGAATCAAGGCCATTCACACCTACTGATACATGCAGACGAATGTTCATTGCAGCACAGTCCACGATTGCAAAAAGATGAAATCAACCCAGATGCCCAACAACAGAAGAATAGATGGGTAGACTTTGATATATTGGCTCAATGGAGTACTATGCAATGATAAAAAATAACGATGATGGCAGAAAACATCTCTCAATTTGGTCTCAACTGGAGGACATTATGTTGAGTGAAACTAGCCAGTGACAGAAGGACAATTATTATATGAGACCCCCTACGATAAAAACTTAAAAGCAGACTCGTACATAACAGAAAAGACTCTTTAACAGCTACAAGGGTGGGGAGGGTGGGAGAACGGGAGAGTGAGGGGCGAGGGTTTAGATTAGATAGTTGTTAGAAATTTGGTTGGGTGAAATTGATGACAATACACATCAATAAGAAGATCAATATTAATGGGACTTCAACACAACTTGTGTACTCCTCCCATCTTAACCCAATATTGTAAGCACAGAGTATGTACACTTCCATTTTTTATTTAATAAAAAAAAGAGAAATAAAATCTATGTAAGTGTCCATTATATAGGCAGTACTCACACAACACAATTAGAAAATGTTCTCTTATCTCTTTAGTATGCATTCAGTGGAAGAATTTCTTCCCTTGCCTCTGGATGAAAACTCCAGCAGATTGTATCCTTCTTTTGCTAATTTTTAAAATTCTTAATGGAAATATTCTGGTTATTCTTAAGATACCAAAAGTTCTAAGATCACTTTAAGTCTCAAAACATAGTTGAATAAATCCAGTGTCCCCATCCAGTCCATAGTTATAACTCTGAAGACTTCATCCTTCCTGCCTGAGAAAAAGCCCATCATTAAGTGGTCTGGCCAGTATGCAGCTCATCTCTGATGCCTTCTCTCTTTCTCTCCAGCTTCATCTTCTACTCACTGGTGAGGGTTTAATGCCCCTCCAGGCTGAGAGCTGGGCTTTATAATGTGTGCTAAGAAGAAAAGATAATGGGAGTAAGAAAACTGCTCAAGATGCAACTTCAATTTTAGTATCTTATTACACTTATTCCCCTTTTTCCATCTCTGAAAATGAATTATTTCAATGAAAAGTATTAGATATACCAATAAATGGGATTTAGAATTATCTTTAACAGGCAAGACAACAGGAAGGTTTAAGCCTCTAGGAACAATTATGTACAGGTTCTTCACTTATCCAAGCCCAACATAATCCAAGTGGAACTCCCAAATTATAGTGATCAAGGTCAGATCTTCCAAAAGTTTTTGTGAGTGTCTTAGTTGTTCTACTTAATCAGTCTTCACCAGGGGACTTCCTGGTGACCTAGTGACCTTATTCATTTAAAGAAGTAGTTAACATTTTAGATTAGTTGAAAACATTAAAAAACTAACAAGGAGGTGGATTCAAGATGGTGAACTAAACACATGTCTTCCTAAATCTCTCTGCAAACTAAGGCCTGAATCGATAATTACACAGAGACTTCTGGACACCTAGTGAGCCCTAAGGCACGGCATAGGGCTGTCCATTTGGTCTATATACCACTGAATGGGAAACTTCTTCTCTTTCACTGACTCCTGCACCTGTTGGGTCCTGGCTCTCACGGACTGAAGGTAAATTGCCATTTTGACTTTTTTCTTCTCTGTCTTGGCTGGTGGGAGGGGCTGAGGTGACTGGCAGCAAGGCTCAGATGCACTGCTGATGAGACTGGCAAGCCAAGTCACCACATTTTGAGAGCCTGGCCTTGGAAGCTGTGAAATTCGGCACTTCTAACCTCTCTATCTTTAAGAATCTCTGGATCTCCACTGTTGAATACTCTTTTCTGAGGCTGGTGGGGGAGCTTCTGAGGGATACTATCTTGATGCACTGGAAGGTAGAGTTTCCTATACAGAGGCCTTAGTTGGACTTAATTCCCATAGGAGGCGGTGCCTGCCCAGAGAGTGCTTTTCTGGCAGTAAAGCAGTCTTTTATACAGAAGTTCTTACTTTGCTAGCTGGGAAGAGGTACCTGCACATCTGAAAGCCTGACTAATTCTGGAAGCTGTCAAATAACTTTTACTTTTCAACAGAGAAATTATTGTGGTGCATCCGGATGGCTTCTCTTCCAGCCTTTACTGTCTCATATTATAGGGTCAACTGATGGCTCCCCAGTGACTCTATAAGTAGGACTGTTTCTCAGTTAATCAGGAGGTGGCGCCTGCTACCCCAGAGATTCCACTGAGCCAAGTCAATGGAGTACATAGAGGTGTCTGGTGATCAAGGTCCTTTTCAGACTGAGCTTGAACCCCCTTAAAGTAACTCCAGAGAAACAAAACAACCCCCAGATGCCCAAAAAGAAACAAACTTTGGACCAGAAGATTAGTAAGAATTCACCTATGGCTTCAGAAGGCCTACAGATGAAAGATCCAAAGAACTCCCAAGACAAAGAAGCCTTTCTGACTCTATTGAGGGCAAGTATAAAACGATTATTTATAGATCTCTCCTAGACCTTATACAAAATTCAGCAGAGCAAAATGAAAAATTAAGCAAGCTCTTAGATCTGATAGAACAGCAGTACTCTGAAATCCAACAGATCGAGAGCAAAATCAAAGACATAGAAACTTCAATCCAAAGCCAAGAAACAGAATGGAACAAATGGAACAGAGACTTTCTGACTTGGAAGACAGAGCTACTAACTCCAGTGTCTATGAGGAAAAATCAGAAAAAAGAAACAAGAAAAATGAAGAAGCATTAAGAAGCATGTGGGACTCTATTAAGAGGAACAATCTATGATTAATTGGAGTTCCTGAACAGGGTGGGTCACCTGAGAACACAGAAAATATTGTGGCTGAGCTGTTGACAGAAAACTTCCCAGACATTATAAAAGAAGATAATATAGATATCCATGAGTCGGCTCCGACTTGATGGCACTTGGCTTGGCTTGGCATAGATATCCAAGATGCATATCGAACACCACCCAACATAGATCTCAAAAGAAAGACTCCAAGACATATTATAATCAAGCTTAACAAAATGAAACATAAGCAGAAACTCTGAAAGGCAGCAAGACTCAAAGCAAAGCAAACATTCAGAAGGAAACCCTGTAGGCTTTCATCGGATTTCTCAGCAGAAACAATGCTGTCATGGAGACAGTGGGATGACACATTCAAAACCTTGAAGGAGAACTTCCAACCAGGAATTATATATCCTGCAAAGCTATCTTTGAACTATGAAAATGAAATCAAGACATTCGAAGATAAACAGAAACTCAGAGACTTTGTAAAAACCAAACCAAAGCTACAAGAAATACTGAAAGAAACTCTTGGCTTAGGAGAACAAAACCGTTAATTTTACATTTTAGGAGGAAATACAGGACACATCACCCAGAAACCTATTCAGTTAAGGAAGGCTCCAAACTCAGTCAAAGCTGTAATATCAAAAGAAGTGATGGAGTGGTCATATCATAAAAACTGTGATGTCATCATATTAAAAAGAGGGATGCACTACAGCCATTATAGTCCTTCCCAAGGGAGAAGAAGTTAATAAGACTTGTAGTAGTTAAAATTGGGTTTAAATATAGACTTCTAAGGGGGACCACAGGGTCAGCTGCAAAGCACAATAAAGATGCAACACATCAAATCAAGAAATGTAATACAGGAGTCTCAATAACCACAAAACCAACACTGAAAAAGGTGAAAAATCAACAAATAAAGAAGAATGTTCCAAAACAGAATAATAAGAACAACAGAGAAAACATCAGCGCAAAAGTAAACGTATCACAATGACAGCACTAAACACAATAACTCAATAATTACATTGAATTTGAATGGACTGAACACTCCAGTAAAGAGAAAATGAGTGGCGTCTTGGATCAAAAGATGTGACCTGTCCATATGTTGCTTACAAGAAACTCACCTTAAAGACAGGAACAAACTGAACACTAAAGGATTGAAGAATATATATCAAGCTAACAATACACAAAGAAGAGCAGGTGTGGCAATACTAACCTCAGATAAAGTAGATTTCAATGCAAAATCCACCATCATGAACAAGCATAGACACTATTGCTGAAAGGTTAAATACACAAGTAGGACTAAACAATATTGAATACTTATGCACCCAATACTAGAGCATCTAAATACATCTAAGAAACACTGACTACACTCAAAAAGGAGATAGATCACTCCACAATAATAGTGGGAGACTTCAACATTCCACTATCAACACTGGACAGATCGTCTAGAAAAACCTCAGTAAAGACCCAGAAGACCTTATTGTCACAATTAACCAACTAGACCTCATCAACATATACAGAACTTTCTATCCATCAGCAGATAACTACATCTTCTTCTCCAGTGCACATGGAACATTTTCCAGAATAGACCTTATGGTAGGACATAAAGCAAATCTCAACAAAATCCATACCACTGAATTATTGCAAAACATCTTCTCAGACAACAAAGCCATAAAAGTCGAAGTCAATAGCAGAAAAAACATAGATAGAAAGTGGCACTCGTGGAAACTGAACAATAACTTGCTCAAAAGGCTACAGATTATAGAAGAAATCAAGGATGAAATAAAGAAATTTATGGATTCCAATGAGAAAGAAAACACTTCCTACCAGAACCTATGGGATACAGCCAAAGCAGCGCTCAGAGGTCTGTTTTTCTCCTTAAATGCACACATCTGGAAGGAAGGAAGAAATCAAGTCAAAGAACTAACCCTACAGCTTAAACAAGTAGAGAGAGAGCAACAGAGGAACTCCTCAGGCACAAGAATAAAACAGATCATAAAGATTAGAGGAGAACAAAATGAATTAGAGAATAGAAGAACAATTGAAAAAACTGAAAAGACCAAAAGCTGGGTTTTTGAAAAGATCAATAAAATTGACAAACCACTGGCTAAACATATTAAAGCAAAGCAGGAAAAGAAACAAATAACCCAAATAAGAAACTAGAGGGGAGTTGTCACAACAGATCCATCAGAAATTCAAAATATTGTAGCAGAATACTATGAAAGACTGTACTCTAACAAATTAGAAAACCTAGAGGAAATGGACAAATTCTTAGATTCATATCACCTACCAAAAATATCACAAGGTGAAGCAGAACAACTTAATAAACCCATCGCAAAAGAAGAGATTGAAAAAGTCATCAAAAAACTACCAACCAAAAAGCCCTGGGCCAGATGACTTCACCTCAGAATTCTACTAAGCTTTTAGAGAAGAGTTATCTCCAATACTGCTATTTCACAGTTTAGAAAGGGATGGAATACTCCCAAATTCATTCTATGAAGCCAGCATAATGCTGATACCACAGCCAGGGAAAGACCCAACAGGAAAGGAGAACTAGAGACCAGTATCATTCATGAATCTAGTTGCAAAAATCTTCAACAAAATTCTTGCCAATAGAATACAACCACATATCAAAACAATCATTCATCATGAATGTCATGGATTGGATTGTGTACCCCCAAACATATGTGTAGCCATGTGGCTGGGCCATGATCCCCAGTATCTTGTGACTGTCCTCCACTTTCTGGTTTTCCTATGCTGTATGTTAAAGCATTAGGGTGGAGCTATAAATCACTTCATAGGATTATCTCCCTGCTCCACTGTAAAGGTAGTTTCCCTGGAGTATGGATTGCTCCACCCTTAATCCGTTCATCCTACGAGAGATAAAAGGACAGAGAAGCAGGCAGAGAATTGGGAACCTCATATCATCAAGCAACCAACACTGGGAAAAGAGTGTGTCCTTCAGACATGAGATTCCTGTGCCAAGACACTCCCAGGACAAAGACTGATACAATACCGGACTTTCTTCCAGAGCCGACAAGGGGAAAGCCTTCCCCTGGAGCAGACACCCTGAATATGGACTTGTAGCCAATTGGACTGTGTAAGAATAAACTGTCCTTTGTTAAAGACATTCACTTTGTGATATTTCTGTTACAGCAGCCCTAGCTGACTAAATCAATGACCAAGTTGTATTCATACCATCGATGCAAGGCTGGTTTAACATTAGAAAAACAATTAACTTGATCAACCACATAAATAATGCAAAAGACAATAATCGCCTGATTTTGTCTATTTATACAGAAAAGGCATGTGATGAAGTCCAACATTTGTTTACGCTAAAAACTCTTAGCAAAATAGGAATAGATGGCAAATTCCTTAAGGCAATTAAGGGCCATTTAGACAAAGCCAATTGCCTACATCATCCTAAATGGAGAGAGACTAAAACAGTCCCCCTTGAGAACAGGAACTAGACAAGGATGCCCACTCTCACTTCTCCTATTCGACATTGTACTAAAAGTTGTAGCTAGAGCAATTAGGCAAGATCAAGATACAAAAGACATCTGCATCAGCCAAGAGGAAGTAAAAATCCCCCGGTTTGCAGATGATATGATTGTATATGCAGAGAATCCCAAAGAATTCATAAGGAAACGACTCAAGCTGATAGAAGAGTTCAGCAAAGTCTCAGGATACAAGATAAACAGAAGTAAATCAGCAGAATTCCTTTGTACCAACAATGAGATTATAAAGGAAGAAATCACCAAATCAATATCATTTACTATACCCCCAAGAAGATGAAATACCTTGGAATGAATCTAACCATAGAAAAAACAGACCTTTACAAAAAGAACCACAACACCTCACTACAAGAAACTAAGAGAGACTTACATAAATGGAGAAACCTACCCTGCTCATGGATAGGAAGACTTAGCATTGTGAAAATGTCTATTTTACCCAAAGCAATTTACTTATATAATACAGTCCCAATACAAATTCCTGTGACATTTTCTAATGAGATTGAGAAACAAATCACCAACTTTGTTTGGAAAGGGAAGAAGCCCCAGATAAGCAAAGCACTTCTGAAGAAGAACACACTATGAGGGCTCTTGCTATCTGACTTTAGAATCTATTACACTGCCACAGTAGTCAAAACAGCTTGGTACTAGTACAAAAAGAGACAGATAGATCAAAGGAACAGAATTGAGACCTCAGAAGTGACACCATCCTCCTATGAACAGTTGATATTTGACAAAGGCCCTATGACATTAAACTTGGGTGAAAGCAACCTCTTCAACAGATGGTGCTGGCAAAATTGGATATCCATCTTCAATAAACTGAAACAAGACCCCTTTCTCACACCTTATACAAAATCCAACTCAAACTGGATAAAAGACCTAAATATCAAATCTAAAACAATAAAGCTGATTCAAGAAAAATTAGGATCAACAATTGAAATTTTAATACACAATGTAGAATGCAGACAGACTTCAATATCTAACCACAATCAACAGAAGAAAAAAATAGATACACAGGAATCAAACACTTTTGCTCATCCAAAGACTTTATCAATAGAATTAAAAGACCACCTACAGAATGGGAACAAATATTTCACAACTCTGTGTCAGACAGACTCATGATCTCCATAATGTATAAGGGACTATAAGATATCAATAAGAAAAAGATAAATCATCAAATTAAGTGATGGGCAAAGGAGATGGACAGGCACTTCTCTAAAGAGGAGATCCAGGCAGCCAAAAAAAACAGGCAGACATGCTCATGATCACTAGCTATTAAAGAAATTCAAATCAAAACTATAATGAGATACTATCATACCCCAATGAGGTTGGCCATGATCCCCAGAAACCCAAAACAACAAATGCTGGAGAGGCTGTGGAGAAATTGGAACTCTCCTACACCATCAGTGGGATTGCAAAATGGTGCAATCTTTTTGGAAAGCAATCTGGCACTGCCTTAAAAAGCTGGAAATAGATAGACCATTTGACCCAGTAATTCCATTGCTTGAAATATATCCTACAGAATCAAGGCCATTCACACCAACTGATAAATGCACATGAATGTTTA
This sequence comes from Heterohyrax brucei, assembly GCA_028571685.1. Taxonomy (NCBI): domain Eukaryota; kingdom Metazoa; phylum Chordata; class Mammalia; order Hyracoidea; family Procaviidae; genus Heterohyrax; species Heterohyrax brucei. The sequence continues at coordinate 138,108,575 of CM053150.1, forward strand.
TTGCAGCACAATCCACAATAATAAAAAGATGGAACCAATGCAGATGCCCAACAACAGAGGAATGGATAGGTAAACTATGGTATATATACTCAGTGGAACACTATGCAATGATAAAGAACAAAGATGATTTAAGGAAACATCACATAACCTGGTTTCAATTAGAGGACACTGCGTTGAGTGAAAGTAGTCAGTGACAAAAGGACAAATGTTGTTTGAGACCCCTATGATAAGAGCTTAAAAACAGACTCATGCATAGAAGAAAAGACTCTGTGATGATTGCAAGCGTGGGGAGGGAGGAAAGGAAAGGGTGGGATATAGATTAGTTGATAGAAATTTGGTTGGCTGAAATCAGTGGCCGCACACATTAGAAAGAAGATCAATCTTAACTGGACTTTAACATAACGTGATTACTCCTCCCATCTTAACCCTATATGGCACGGATGGAGTAGCTTGTCCTGGTGGGCAGGGGACCATCCTCTCAGGGGAAATTGAGGACAATTGTCACAACTAGCATTTTGCTAAGAGAATCTTGTGCACCCCAAATTGGTGGGTGACATCTGGAGTCTTAAAAGCAGACAAGCTGCCATCTGAGGTACACCAAATGGTCCCAATTCAGCAGGAATGGATGATCTCTAAGGACCAAAACATCATGGGGCAAAGAGAACCCAGAAGACAGAGAGACCCACGTGAGCAGGTGACTACATGGACATGTGAACGGAAGAACCAGATGGTGCCTGGCCACCACCAGTGATAGCTGTAATGGGACTCAAAAGGTTGAGTCTCACAGGCAACACAAAAATAAAAAGGGGTACACCCTGAGATCTCCACTGAAAGACAGCAATTAATGTTCCAGGGGCCTCAGGGTTCACCTAGGAACATGGCCCCTGGCCCTGATGCTTCCCCTGTCAATAAATTGGACAGAAATGGATTGGATTTGGTGACACAGTGCGACCATATCATGTGTGCACTTTATGGTTCTACGTATCTATAGGACGTCATCCAGCTGACCTCTTACTGGTTGCAGGGGAGAGGGTAGAGAGGAGGGGATAGGAGATTGTTAGGAGGATATGACATGTACAGAACGGAGAAGCAGAGTGTGCTGTTACTGGGCAGGGAGAGGAGTGGGAGCTGCTCACTGGCAGGTATGCTAATTTATATGAGATTGTATATTCTCAATCATAATAAAAATATATTAAAAAACAACTAACTGAATGATAGGAGAATTTACATGTACACATCTATAGCCAATTGAGTTTTGAGAAAGGCATCAAGATTATTCAATGGAGAAAAAATGATTTTTCAACATATGCTGGGCAACTTGGTGGGCTCAAACTGTCAACATTTAGGTTAATAGTCAAACATAGACTGTACCCAGGAATTACTATATGACCCTACAATTCCACTGTTACATACTCAAGAGACCTGAAAGCAAGGACTCAAATAAATGCATATATACCTTTGTTCATTATAGCACTATTCAGAATAGCCAAAAGTGAAAACAGTTCAAATGTATGTAAATTAATCAACAGATTAATGGATAAATAAAATTTGGAATACACATACTCATGAAATGAAATTTAGCCACAAAAACAGAAGAAGTTATGTACATGTTATAACAGAGACGAATCTTGAGAAAAATTATGCTAGGTGAAATAAGTCAGATGTTGTATGATTTCACTTATTTGAAATACCTCTAATAGGTAAATTCACAGCGATCAAAGTTTATTAGTGGTCACTGAGACTGGGAGGACAGACTGGGGAGTTATTGCTCAAAGGGTACTGAGTTTTTGTCTGAGGTGACATAAAATTTGGAAATAGATAGTGGTGATGACAGCACAGCATGATGAATGTAGTTAGTGTCACTGAATTTTACCCTTAAAATGATTACAATGGCAAACTTTTTCTCAGGTATATTTTAACACACACACACAAAGGCAGAAAACTCTCATGTAGTGCTTTGCCCCTCCCACTATGGACTGGAAGAAATTCATATTTATGCTTACTCCCAAGAAAGTTGATCCAACAGAAAGCAGAACTTATGGAACAATTATCATTAATATCACACACAAGTAAAATTTTGCTGAAGATCATTCAACAATGGCTGCAGGCTGAATTCAGAAGAGAATGTGGAACCAGGGACATCATTCCCAATTTCAGATGGATCCTGGCTGAAGACAGATAACACTGCCAGAAAGATGTTTACCTGTTTTACTGAGTATTCAAAGACATGCCACTGTGTAGATTTATAATAAGTTATGGATAACATTGCAAAAAATAGGAATTCCAGAGCACTTAATTGTACTCATAAAGAACCTGTCCACAGATCAAGAGGTAGGTGTTCAGACAGAACCAGGAGATACTGTGTGGTTTAAAGTCAAGAAAGGTGTGTGTTAGGATTGTATCCTTACACCACACCTAGTCAGTCTGTGTGCTGAGCAAATAATCTAAGGAGCTGGACTGTATGAAAAAGAATGGGGCATCAGAATTGAAGGAAGGCTCATTAACAACCTCTGTTATGCAGATAACACAACTTTGACTGCTGGAACTGAGGAGGACTTGAAGACCACAGCCTTCAGTATAGATTACACCTCAACATAAAAGAAAACAAAAATCTTCACAACTGGACAAATAAGAAACATCACGATAAGCAGAGAAAAAATGAAGTTGTCAAGGATTTCATTTTACTTGGATCCACAGTTAATACCTATGGAAGCAGCAGTCAGAAAATCAAACCAGGCATTGCACTGGGCAGATCTCCAGCAAAATATCTGTTTAAAGTGTTAAAAAAGCACAGATGTCACCTTGAGGTGTGCTTGACCTAAACTGCATTGCTTTCAATCACCCCATATGCGTGTCAAAGCTGGACAACGAATAAAGAAGACTGAGGAAGAACTGACACCTTTGAATTGAGGTATAGACAAAGAAAACTGAATATACCAAAGACTGCCAAAAGAATGAACAGATCAGTCTTGGACGAAGTACAGCCAGAGTGCTCCTTAGAAGCAGGGATGGCAAGACTGTGTCTTACATATTTTGGATGTGTTGTCATGAGGCATCGGTTCCTAGAGAAGGCCGTTGTGTTTGGTAAAGTAGAGGAAAAGTAGAGGAAAGTAGAGGAAAAGAGGAAGATCCTCAACAAGATAGACTGACAAAGTGGATGCAGGAATAGGCTCAAGCATAACTGGTTGTGAACGTTGCACAGTATGAAGGAGTGTTTTGTTATTTGGTACAGAGGGTCACTTTGAGATGCAACCACTTCCACAGCACCCAACAACAAGAATCACCACTATCTGAATGGAGCAGACCACACTGAAGCCAGCTCTGTGACACACCAGCAGCTTACAAAGCCTTGGTAGCAAATATCTGCAGAAGGCTTGATGTACTTGAGGATAGACACCACTTCATCTCACAGAGGGCAGAATGGGGCAAGTTCTCTGCTCTCTGGAGTCAGTATGGAAGTTATGGGTCTGGGGACAATCCACATCTCAGCAATCAAAGGATCTCATCAAGGGAAAGTGCCTGAAGGTTCTCATTGCATGAACTCTGTCTGGGCGACACTTTAAGTGGCAAACTCTTCCAACAAGTAATTCTTCTAGAAGACAGTACTCCAAGAGGCTGAGTCTCTACAAATCATTATATAGACAATACTGCTAGATCATTACAGAAATATACCACAAAGTTGTTCCACTGTATGTTCCTACATCTGTGACTTGTCTAAGGTGTGGATAATTCCACTTTCTAACTTGCTTTCTTTAGGTGAATCACAGGTAGATAGAAATATAGTGTCTGCTTTGTTTTCTTACCTTTGAAACACTAATTCCATTATTCTTCCTTCTCACAGTGCAAAATTTTTTTATAGAAAAATAATTTTAATAGTCAATACAAATAGCAAAAAGAAAAAAAAGTTAAAACTATCTGTAATCCGCCATTCACTAACAATCACTTTAAATACTTTATAGTGCAAATTATTTAATATTCTTGGTTTTACATCAATTTGTAAATACATTAGCTATCAAATTATATCCTTAAAAATGGGATTTTTAAGCCTGGTAATCCAAATATACTGATATTTTTAACATATTTTCTGTGTCATTAAATGCTCTCCTATCTTTTTTAATGACCTTTGAGGTCACTAAATGTATATAACTGTTGCTATGAAGTGTACCTAACTTTTTTTCTGTCAGTCTCTTGTTTTTCGGAGTTTTAAAGTATTCCTCTCTTATTTATCTATTCTACCACTGATAGTACTACTACTAAGTCATAGCTTACTGTTTTAATTTGAGTTTTCATTTGTGAATGGTACTTTCTCGTCTACTGTCCAATTCCATTAGTGTCTTGATGTCTTGCTTTCTGATTTATACAAGAACTGCCAGTTAAGATTACAAACTCATCCTAGAAAAAATGCTACATACCTCACTGCTGACCATCACTACGGTCGCCTTGAGAAGCTATGCACTGATGCCAGTGCCTAGTTTACCCTTCAAAGCAGTTTTGGAACTCTTTTTCTTGAATGACTGTGCGAGCTGTCGTCGTAATACCCTTGATGTCCTAAATGTCATCAAAATGTCTTCCTCTCAATATTTCCTCTATCTTCCAGTCAAGAAAAAAGTCACTGGGGGTCACATCAGGTGAAAAGGGAGACCGTTTCGATACAGTTGTTTGTTTACTGGCTAAAAACTCTTGCACAGACAATTATACAGGTTTGCAAACTTGCCACCTTGAGACATTGCATAATGGGCATTCCAGAAAGAGTTTGAAAATTGCTTTGAAGGGTAGACTAGGCACTAGTGTTGGTGTACTGACATTGGTGCATAGCTTCCAAAGGGGAGTACTTTGAAGGTGGCTGTCATGATACTCTTCAACAATGAGGCATGTAGCACATAGAACAATTAAGTTCACAGACTTAGCTGTCAGACCTCATACAGGTTTATGGTGTAAATCCTTTGTCATGCATGTCATTTGCCTTTCCAGTTTAGTTTTGGTAAACTACACACTGGTTTTGCTCATTTGTTGTCTGGGTAGAGAGATTCTTATTTCTTAATTCAGAGATTTAGATTCAGATTCTTAATTCTTCACTGCTTCTGCCTATGAGGTCCTGTTTTAAAGGCCTTTTTCACACTGAGATATATTTATCTACAGGGTACTTAAGTCTTTTATCCACCTGCAATTCATCTATAGGGTATACCTTTAATATTGTTTTTCAAATGCTTAGACAGTTCCCTGAATCATCTTTTTTTTAACTCAAAACTATTTTTTTCTGCTATATTAAATTCTTATATATATTTGATGTGTTTCTGGAATTCTGTTTTGCTTTATTTACCTATCTATTCCTGAGCCAGTACAACATTTAAAAATTATTGTAGATTCCAAATATGATTCCATTTCTAGTACAAGTGGTCCCTTCTTTCATTGTCTTAGTAAAATTTATTAGCTACTCTATGGCTTTTTTTACCCCAGATATAAATATGATAAAAATTTAAAATACGGTGGACACTGTTTTCTAGCCAACTTCTACTGAGCTATAGCTTTCCTCAGACATCATGTTCATCCTTGGGGAGAGAGCCACAGGGGACTCCTCATACCTGGCAAAGTTGTCCCTATGACAATCGTGAGAACAAACAGTAGGGCTCAATTTGTCCTCTGGTTATGTGCTCCTATCCTTCATCTTGAAGAATAGAAGGAAAGTGAAAAAAGGCAGAAGAACTGCACTTAAAGTGACCTAGCCAACCAGAGGTCTGAAGGCCTGGTCTCTTAGTTTTCTCTTGTTGCTGTAATTAAAAATGCCACAAACAGGTGGCTCAAAAGAAAAGAAATTTATTTCCTCACATCTCTGGAAGTCAAAAGCACAAATCAGAATCTCAGCCGTGTCAGTGTCTTCTGTGGGACCCTCTCCTAGTTTGGGGGATCTGCTGGCAATCTTTGGTACCTTAACTTGTATACAGATCCTTACATGTCATTTATCTGTGTGGGTGTCGTTGTATCTTTTCTGCTCTTTTTATAAGACACCATTTGAAAATGATTAGGTTTAAACTCACTTTATTCTGGTGAGAAACACTGGTAGCACAGCGGTTAACTGATACGGCTGCTAAGCAAAGGCCGGCAGTTCAAGTCCCCTAGGTACTTCCTGGAAACTCTGTGGAGTAGTTCTACTCTGTCGTATAGGGTCACTGTGGGTTGGAGTTGACTCACCAGCAATGGGTTTGGTTTGGTTCAGTTCTACTCTGCCACCTCATTAACATAACAAAAGAAAATTTGTATTTCCAACAGGATTCATACAATTCTGACAAGTCTGTGAACTTAACAGAACTTAAGTGGTATTTACTTCATCCCTGAATATTATTACAGTCACCTTAAAAGTACTCCCCTTGGGAAACTATACAGCAATGCCAGTCCTAGTTGACCCTTCAATGCAGTTTTGGAAAAAGACAATAAAAAAGCTCTGTATCAGCAGTCAGAACAAGACTAGGTGCTGACTGTGTCACAGATGATCAATTGCTCATATTGAAATTCAAATTGAAACTGAAGAAAATTACAAGTCCACAAAAGCCAAAGTATGACCTTCAGTATATCCCTCCTGAGTTTAAAGACCACCTCAAGAGTAGATTTGATGTGTTGACCATAAATGGCTAATGACGACAGACCACATGAATTGTGAAATGACATCAAAAGAACTGAAGAAAAAATGGGAGACTCAAGTTACAATAGCAAAGGATTTTACAAGGAAAGTATTAAATGACTCAGGGATCATCAAAAGAAGATGGAAGGCGCTTGTGCACTTTATGGTTCTGTGCATTTGCAGAATGTCGTCCTACTGGCCTCTTACTGGAGAGGAGTGCAGAAGGTGGACAGTAGGCAACAGGACATTGTTAAGAGGATATGACATGTGTGGAATGCACAGAAAGAGTATGCTGTCACTGGGCAAGGAGAGCAGAGGGAGCCACAGATAGGTGGGCATACAAATTTGAATTGTATTGTAAACTTTCCCTCAATTACAAAAAGAAGAAAAGAAGATGGAAGGAATACACAGAGTCATTATACCAGCAAGAAGTGGTCGATGTTCAGCCATTTGAAGAGGTAGCATATGATAAGGAACTGACAGCACTGAAGAAAGAAGTCAAAGCTGCATTGGAGGCACTGGCGAAAAACAAGGCTCCAGGAATTGATGGAACATCAATTGAGATATTTCAACAAACAGCTGCAGCACAGGAAGTTCTCACTTAGCTACGCCAAGAAATTTGGGGCACAGCTACTTAGCCAAATGACTGGAGCCAGCCAAGACTGGAAGAGATCCATATTTACGCCCATTCCAGAGAAAGGTGATCCAACCAAATGCAGAAATTACCAAGCAATATCATTGATGTCACACACAAGTAAAATTTTGCTCAAGATTGTTCGAAAGTGGCTGCAGCAGTGTATTGACAAGAAACTGCCAGAAATTCAACCTAGATTCAGAAGAGGATGTGGAACCAGGGATATCATTACTGATGTCAGATGGATGTTGGCTGAAACAGAGAACACCAGAACGAGTTTATCTGTGTGTCATTGACTATGAAAAGGCATTCAGCTGTGTGGATCATAATAAACTATGGCTAAATTGTGTAAAATGGGAATTCCAGAACACTTAATTGTGCTCTTACAGAATCTGTATATAGATCAAGTGGCAGTTGTGTGAAGAGAACAAGGGAAACTGCGTGGTTTAAAGTCAGGAAAGGTGTGCATCAGAGTTGTACCCTTTCACCAAAACTCTTCAACTGGTATGCCGAGCAAATAATCTGAGAAGCTGGATTATACAAAGAAGAAAGAGACATCGGATTGGAGGACAACTCATTAACAGCCTGTTTTATGCAGAAAACACCGCCTTATTTTCTGAAAGTGAAGAAGATTCAAAACACTTACTGATAAAGATCAAGGACTACAGGTTTCAGTATGGATTGCACCTCAACGTCAAGAAAACAAAAATCCTTACAACTGGACCAATAAGCAACACCATTGTAAATGCAGAAATGATTGAGGTTGTCAAGGATTTCATTTTCCCTTGGTTCACAATCAATGCCCATGGAAGCAGCAGTCAAGAAATCAAAAGATGTATTGCATTGGGAAAATCTGCTGCGAAGGAGCTCTTTGAAATGTTGGCAAGTAAAGATGTCACCTTGAAGACTATAGAGTGCCTGACCCAAGCCATAGTATTCTCAGTCACATCATATGCATTCAGAAGCTGGACAATGAACAAAGAAGACAGAAGAAGAACTGATGCCTTTTAATTGTGGTGTTGGAGAAGAATGCTGAATGTACTATGGGCCACCAAAACAACAAACGTATCTGTTGTGGAAGTACAACCAGAGTGTTGTTGGAAGCAAAGGTAGCAAGACCGTGTCTTATATACTTTGGACATGTTGTCAGGAGGCATAAGTTTCTGGAGAAGGACATCATGCTTGGTAGAGTGAAGAATCAGTGAAAAAAAGGAGGACCTTTGATAAGATGGATTGACACAGTGGCTGCAACAATGGGCTTAAGCATAAAAACAATTGTTGACATGGTGCAAGACTGGGCAGTGTTTCATTCTGTTGTACATGAGGTCACTATGAGTCAGAACCAACTTGATGGCACCTAACAATAATAACAATTTTTTTAACAAATGCATGTTAAGTAATTTATTTCTTCATTGATAGCTGGAGAAACAGTAGTACCACAGTTGTTAGGTGCTACAGCTTCATGTGATTGGCAGTCTGACTCTACCCAGCACTCGTCGGAGACTCTCTAGGGCAGTTTTATTCCATGAGGTTGTTATAAATCAAAATCAATACCATAGCAATGGGTTTGATTTGGTTTTAATTGCTAACAACTATATTATTTAATCTGATATCATAAAAGCCAATGCTTTGACTGTAGAATTCAAATTATCTCCTTGTAAGTTTATTTTTATTCTACATAAGCATTTAGAGGCTTAAAAATCTTGGCATATCCTGACTATGTGGTACTATGCTTCAAGATTCTTATGTGTGGTGTCCGAAGTTTCTGAAAAATACAGGTAATGATTGTATTTAGAAATATTGTTGTCTAAGGTTTTCCAGCAGATTGTGTTTTTGACCTTTACACTCTGCTTATAATTGACCCCTGTCACTACTTTTTTTTATTGATCATTGTCGTATTAAGTTTTTGTCATCTACAATTTTTGCTAATTTTCTGAAGGCAATTAACCAGAGTATCTCAACAAAAACTTTAGATTTTGAAAAGTATTGTGACTCAAGATATCCAAAACTGTTTTGCAGAACTGATGGCCTCATTGAAGATTCTGCCTTTTGATATCCGTTTAAACTGTGAATTTTAGAAAAACTGGTTCCTAAGCCACTTGAGGCAAATGATGGTCTGGATAGACTATGTTTGGCTGTTTTACTGTGGGGGTTGTGTTTTGTAAACATAAGGGAAAATAGAAAAATCTCCTATAGGCAGACTTTTATGGCCCTGTATCAGAAACTCAGACCCCCATATCCTGATTGCTAGAGGAGAACTTTAAGGTGTTTAATAACAAGAGATTGGTGACTGAGAGAAAGGTCCAATTATCAGCTATAGACTTCTGATGCCTACCTCAAGGCAACTCAGTTGACCCCCAGAGATCAAGACTTAGATGACATTGCTGGCTGGTGAGTACTCACCTTGATCAATGCAGGTACTGTCAAAAATGAGGCCACTGGAAGGTGGGGTGCCCTGAGAGCCCTACGACAGGACACTTAGTTGATTTCCCCATAGGCCTAGATGGATAGGTCTTCCTAGAAGGATAATGACTCTCTCAGAAGAGAGGTCTGAAGAGACAGACCATCGACAGAGCTCCAAAACCTGCCTGGCTCCTGACCTCACCACTGACATCTCCATGGGGGTACCAAGGGTTACACTTGACGTGGAAGATATGGAGATTGAATTTGTCTTAGACTTGAAAAGCCATCTTCTCACCTTAAATGGGCCCACTCTCCAAGCAGGACTGTGTAAACTAGTTTGGACTGAAAATCCAAGGTGAAAAGTTTGCTTTTGTGTCTAATGGGGCTGCAATTGTTAAGACATATGCCAAACATTCTCAGTTAGGTTCCATCAGAAGTCTGAGACATCGCTATGTGAAAGAAAAATGGAGGGGAGATGGAAAAAGGAGAGAGAAGAAATAGAGAAGGGAAAAGACAAGGGAAAAGAAAAGAAAGAAAAAAGAGGAAAAAAGAATAAGAAAGTGAGGGGAAGTTAAAGAGGAAGAAGAAAAATGAGAGAGCAAGATGGAAAACTAGATAGTCCCAGCCTGGGTTTCCAGAAAGATTTATATCCTTCAGGTTGTAACATTTCCAAATGAAATAATGTTCCATGGCTCCTGATACCCAGTAATTGCCATCCTGGCCATTATAGATGATTAACACTGTCAATGAGAGATTTATGCTCAGATAGGCAGGCCTACACCCCCAACCAACATGAAGCAGATACAGAAAGAGAGGCCTCCATCCATGTCCCCGTAAAAATTATGAGCATGAAATCTCTCAGGGAGAGTTGAACTAGACAGAATAGTTTATAAAAGAAACATGCTAAAGACCAGGACAGTTACTTTCACAGTAAACTAATCTCATAGTTATGTTATTATAATACTGACAGTGGGGAATGAAGCCGAGCCAAGCCAGGTGCTGTTGAGTCAGATCCAAAAGGGTTAATAATTATAAAATATTGATTAAAAATCCATGTCTGATCTCTGAGACTGATTTAAAAAATTACAATAACTAACCCTGGAGACAGTTGTTTTTTTTTTTTTTCCTGCCCAGGCGCCTGAGCCAGATAACATCACAGTTCCTCTTGCAAACTCCTCCTCCCACCCATGAGTCTGGCTCACCATATGACCTAATCTAATGACCCTTGAACTCTCTGACTTGAGGTGGTATCATCACCTACCCTGTGATCCAGAGCACCCAGGGACAGACCACTATCCAGATAACATTACAGCTCCTCTAACAACCTCCTATGACTCTGGGTCATCTTGTGAATCCAGGCCTTGCCCAGAGATCTGAGACCACTGCCCAGATAACATCACAGTTCCTGGGTAACCTACCTGGTGTCTAGTACCTCCACCCTGGGCACCTCAATAACACTCTCATTTTTTCTCTGACTCTTGTCCTTTTTCCTATAAAAATCTCCAGCTTGAGATGAGATGTTAAGATGTTTTTTAGGGTGCTAACCCACCAACTTCTTAGATCACCAGCCACATGAATAAAGCACAATCTCTCCCTGTTACTATGTCTGGCTTTGTAGTGATGGGCTGCAAGAAGCTGCAACTGGGTTTTCCGGTTACATACTCATTTGTATGTGTGTATCTATGTCTACTCTACTTTATTATGCGTTGTTAGGTGTCACTGAGTTGGTTCTGATTCACAGGGACGTTGCGTACCATAGAACAAAACACTGCCCTGTCCTGCACCATTTTCACAATCACTGTTATGCTTGAAACCATTGTTCAAGCCACTGCATCAATCCATCTTGTTGAGGGTCTCTATTCTTTTCAATGATTTTCTACTTTACCAAGCATATCTTTCTTTAGGGGCTGATCCTTCCAGTTAACATGCCCAAGGTATATGGAAAAAAGTCTCATCATGCTTGCTTCTAGGATGCACTCTGTCTGTACTTCTTCCAAGACTTGTTCATTCTTTTGGCAATCCATTCAACATTCCTCACAAGCACCATAATTCGAAGGCATCAATTCTTCTCCTGCCTTCCTTATTAATTGCTTCTGTTAGCATGCATATGAGGTGATTGAAAATATTATGACTTGTGTCAGGCCACTTTAGTCCTCAAGGTGACATCTTTTTTTTTTTTTTTTTTTTTAACTCTTCAAAGAAGTCCTTTGCAACAGAGTTGCCAAATGAAATGCACTGTTGATTTCTCGACTGCTGCTTCCCTTGGCATTAATTGTAGGTCCAAGTAAAGTAAAAGCCCTAACAACTTCAAGGTTTTCTCCATTTATCACGATGTTGCTTATTGGCACTGTTGTGAGCACTTTTGTTTTCTTTATGTTGAGGTGTCATCCGTAGTGAAAGCTGTACTCTTTGATCTTCATTAGTAAATGCTTCGTCTTCGCTTTGAGCAAGCAAGATGTGTCAACTACACATTGCAGGTTGTTAACGAATCTTCCTCTGATCCTGATCCTGATCCTGCATTGTTCATAGAGTCCAGTTTCTTGAATTGTTTGCTCAGCATACAGATTGAATAAGTATGGTGAAAGTATTGTAGCTGAAAGCAGAGAATGCAGAAATATGTTTACCTGTGCTTTATTGGCTATGCAAAGGCATTCAACTGTGTTGATGGTAACAAATTGTGAATATTTTAAAGAATGGGAATGTCAGAACATGTAATTGTGATTGTTGAAATGACGCATAAGTGACTCCACTTGGAGGAAGGGCGCAGTAAAAATTCAAGGTATTAAAGAAAGCCCCAGGAAAGAACTTAATAGCAGAAAATACCATAGAGTAATCTCACCTTTGTCTTACAAAACATCTGTCACAAGACAAAGCCTGGGGACAACCTTGCAAGTGACCCCTGGACCTTGACCACATTTTACAACTAGCAGGAATTCCAGGGACCTTAACCAATCAGTGTAAAGGTCAGTTTCCCCCCTACTGCTTTGTGATCTCATGACTTAAGTACTGGGTGTTGAGGAAGCTCGTGGTTGCCCCCTGCTCTGCGTAGTTTGGGGTGCGTGCCTGGTCCACCAGTCTTTTTCCTATTGGGCATATTTTTTAATAAAATTTAACCTTTAAAGAAATTCTGGGTCACGTCTTGAAATCTGAACCCCAACAGTGATCACAAGGAACCTGTACATAGATCAAAAGGCAGTCATTTGAACAGAATGAACAGAATAATGTCAGGAAATGTGTGCATCAGAGTTATATCCTTTCGCTATACTTTATCAAGAGTAGGATTATATTATCTCTTACCAGAGCATTTGAACACACTGCTTCTGTCTCCACAAGAATCCTTTTATAACCATATCCACCTTTCTCCCTATTGAGATTCATCTAAGTTGTTGCATGTATCAATGCTTTATCCCTTTTTTAATTCAGGAGATGTTAATGTTTTCTTTGGTATTTATGTAGACTGTAATGTCATCTGCAATTAGAAACAGTTTTATTTATTCTTTTCCAATTTTTATTCCTTCCTGTACCTTTTTTTTTGGTCTGTTGAAGTAACTACAACTTCTAGTACTATGCTGAATAAGAACAAGAAGGGAATATCCTTGTCCTATTAAAGGAGAAGCACCTATTCTGTTTTTCACCATTATGCGTGATGTTAACTACGAGTTTCCTGAAGATGACTTTTATCCATTCATGTAGTTCCTCTCTACTCTTCATACACTAAGATTTTTTTTAAAACATAAATAGATGTTGTATTTGTCAAATGCTTTTTATGTGTCAACTGATACGATTATATGATTTTTCTTCTTTATCCTGTTATCATAGACTGAATTGTGTTCCCAAAAATCTTTAGCAATTTGGCTGGGCAATTCCTGGTATTGTGTGATGTTCCTCCATGTTGGAATTCCTGCCTCTATGATGTTAATGAGGATAAATGGGTGCTGCTGTGTTGGTATTGCTGTGTTAATGAGGATAAATGTGTGCTGCTGTATTAAAGGACAGTAGATCCCAAAAGGGAATGGGTCAGTCTCCATAAGTAGAGAAAAGACCCAGTATAGATTTAGGGGGCTCTTTTTTATTGGCAAAAGCAGGGTATGATGTCATAGATGAGAGGGGGAGGTAGTAACTTGGTTTCTGATTGAGTTTGAGGCTATTGTGGCCACTTCACTACTGCCAGGAGGAATTCTTAGATTTGTGCTACAAACTACCAGGAAGAACTGTTGGCATGTGGCAGATCAGGTTCCTCTGGTAACTGTATCACACTCATGGTATTTTTGTTAAAGCAGCGCTAGATAACAAAAACACCTGTTTACATGATGAATTATATTGACTGAGTTTCAAATACTGAACCAGCTTGTATACCTGAAACAAATTTCATTTGGTAGTTATTTATGATTCTTTTTATACATTGCAGATTAAGTTTGCTGAAAATTTTTGCTTCCAAATCTATAAAATTTTAGTCTGGAAGCTTCATTTTTTATATTGTCTGTTTCTAGTTAGTATTAGGATGACACTAGCCTTATAAATCGAGGAAGGAATTTTTCTCTCCTCTTTGATTTTCCAGGAGACAGTGTATAAAATTAGCGTTCATTCTTCTTTGAATGTTGGCAAAATTCTCCAGTGAAATAATCTGATCCCAGAGTTTTTTTGTTTGTTTGTTTTTTTGGAAGCTTTTAAATTATGAATTCAATTTGATACTTTCAGTATATATTTCATCTTTGAGTTTTTGTAGTTTGTGGTTTTGAGCTATTGGTCCATTTATTGTGAGTTGCCAACTTTATGCTTATTGTGTGGTTTGTAATACTCTTTTTTTATCCTTTTGGTGTCTACAGATGTTTCTGATATCTTCTGTTTCATTTCTGATGTTAATGATGTGTGTCTGCTCTTTATTTTGTTATGCTAGAGGTTTCTCAATGTTCCCAATTTTTTGAAGAATGATGCTTTTGTTTCATTGATTTCATCTATTGTTTCTGATTTTCTTTGATCCTCCTCTTTATTAATTCTTTCCTTCTGCTTACTGTGGGTTTATTTTACTCCTCTTTTACAATTCTTTGGTATAAAGGCTTAGATAATTTTCTCAAAACCTTCCATCTCTGGTAATGCAAGCATTGCTTTAGTTGTTTCCCAGGTATTTTGGAATGTTGTGTTTTTGTTTGCATTTGCTTCTATACAGCATTTTGTTTCCTTTGAGACTTGGACTCATGCACTATTTAGATAGGTATTAATTTTCAAGTGTTTACCTATTTTTCTAAATATTTTATTGTGCTTTAAGTGAAAACTTTAGAATTCAATTTGTCATGTGAAACCCTGCACATACAACTCTATGAAACTCTAGCTGCTCTCCTCACTTTGTGACAGAGTATTCTGTCTTTCAGCCCGATATTTCTACTCATTAAACAAACTCTTGCCCCTCCTCTCTATCCTTCCATCTTGGTTTTATACAGGAACTGCTCTGACAACCTCATGTATCAATTTTAAGCCAAGAAGCACACAATTCACCAGCATTACTCTGTGTCTTACAGTCCAGTTCTATCTTTGTCTGGAGAATTTGCTTCACTATTGGTTTCAGCTCTGGATTAGCAGTGAGTCCAGGGGCCATATCCTCGTGGGACCCTCCAGGATGTTGGACCCTTAAGTCTATTTTTTTTTAACAGAGTTCTAGTTTTGCACTCCCATTTTTGTCCCACTACATCAGATACTGTATGTTGTGCTCTCTGTCAGAGGCACTATCTAGCTCTTCTGGTCTCATGCTGATGCAGTCTCCTGACCATATGGCCCTGACCATCTCCTGGGCTCATATTTTCCTCATGTCTTTGATGTACTTTGTTGTCCACTGCTGCAGGTGGATTGCAACTAATTAGTTCTCCTTAGATGGTAACTTGCTACTTTTTAGGACCCCAGCTACCACTCACCAAAATGGAATGCAGAACATTTTCTTAAAAAAAAAAGTTAGTTATACCGATTAGCCTAAATGTCCCCAGAAAACATGGTCCCTAGGCTCCTGGCCCTGCTACTACGAAATGTTGTGTTGCAGTTAGGAAACTTCTTAGCTTCTGGTATAGTCCAGTAGTGTTAATCTCCTTTCTGCTGAGTGCGGTCACTTCCTGCACTTAACCAAATTCCTACCTACTGTCTAATCTATGAATTCTCAACTCCCTTCTCTCCCTTGTGACCATTGAAGATTATTTTATTCTGTGCTTCAACCTTTTCTTGAGTTTTTTTTTGAAAGTGGTTTCATACAATTTGTCTTTTTGTGACTGACTAGTTTCACTCAGCATAATGTGTTTCAGATGACTCCATGTTATCAGATGTTTCCTGAGATCATCATTGTTTTTTATCATTGCATAGAATTCTATTCTGCAAGTATGCAATAGTCTATCAATTCATTGGTTGATGAGCACCTAGGCTGATTCCATCATTTTGCTATTCCAGACAGTGCTGTAATAAACATTGGTATGCATTATCCAGCAGTGTGGAAGAGTTCCAGTCTGTCCACAACCTCTCCAACGTTTATTGTTCTGTGTTTTTTGGATTAATGCTAGCCTTGTTGGTGAGATGGTATCTCATTGTGACTTTGATTTGGATTTCTTTAATGGCTAATGATTGTGAGCATTTCCTCATGTATCTGTTAGCTGCCTGGTGAAGTGTTGTTTCATATCCTTTGCCCATTTTTTAATTGGGTTATTTGTCCTTTTCTTGTTGTGGCTTTCCAGTACTTTGCAAATTCTGGAGATTGTGTGCCAATCAGATTCATGGTTGCCGTAAAGTTTTGTGCAGTTTGTAGGCAGTCTTTTTACTCTTTTGGTGAAATGTTTGGATGAGCACTAAGTGTAGATTTTTAGCAGTTTCCATTTTTCTATTTTCTCTTCTGGTGTCTGTGCATTGTTAGTAGTACTTTGTAGTCTGTTTATGTCATGTATTAGGGCTTCCAGCATGGTCCATATTTTTCTTCCATGATCTTTATTGTCCTAGATTTGATATGTAGGTCTCTGATCCATTTTGAGTTAGATTTTGTACCTGGTATGAGATATGGATCTTGTTTCTTCTTTTTCTTTTTTCTACAGACGGTGAACCAGTTTCGCCAAGACCATTTTTTGAAGAGAATGTTTTTCCCCAGTTGACAAACTTTGGGCCTATGTCAAATATTAGCTGCTCAAAGGTGGGTGGTATTATATCTGGATTCCCTAGTCTGTTCCATTGCTCTACGTACCTGCTTTGTACCAGTACCAGGCTGTTTTGACTACTGTAGCATTATAATAGGTTCTCAAGACTGGTAAGGTGGGGCCTTTTTACTTATCCAGGGCTTCTTCCCTTTCCATATGAAGCTGGGGATTTGTTTCCCTATCTCATTAGAAAATGACATTGTAATTTGTATTGGGATTACGTTGTATCTATAGATGGCTTTGAGTGTGATACACATTTCCACTATGTTAAATCTTGCTACCCACGCCCAAAGTAAGTTTCTCCACTTATGTAGGTCTCTTGGTTTCTCACAGGGAAGTCTTGTAATCTTCTTTGTATGAGTCTTTTGCATCTCTAGTTAGATTTATTTCTAAGTATTTTATCTTCTTGGGGGCTATTATAAATGGTAATGATTGATGATTTCCTCTTTGATGGTCTCTTTTTTGTTGTAAAGGAATCCAAATCCAAGTGATTTATGAATTTTTATCATTGTATCCTGATAGTTTGCTGAACGCTTCTATTAGTTCCAACAGTTTCTTTGTGGGTTATTTAGGGTTTTCTCTGTATAAGGTCATATTATCTGCAAACAGAGATACTTTTACTTTGTCCTTATCAGCTCAGATGCCCTTTATTATTATTATTATTTACCTTGTCTGATAGCGCTAGCTAGAACTTCCAGCACAATATTGAATAAAAGTGGAGACAACGAGCATCCGTGTTTCCATTCTTGAGGGGAATGCTTTCAGTCTCTCTCCATTTAGGAAGATGTTGGCTGTTGGCTTTGCATAGACACCCATTATCATGTTGCAGAATTTCCCTTCTATTCCTATTTTGCTGAGAGTTTTTAATAAGAATATGAGAGTTTTTAATATATGAGTTTTTTAATATGAGAGTTTTTAATATATGAATATATATATACATTATATAGGATGTATATATTATATATAGGATATAAACATGTATATATAGGAACTAAATATGTATATATTATATATGTATATATACACACACACACACACATGAATATTTAGTTTTTGAGTGTCCCAGTAGTGTGGTCATTTGAACTATTTTGATTATTGGAGTCTGAAAAGTTCCAATGTCCTGTCATCAGATGGTTAGAGTTGTGAGTGCACTGAGAAAGGTAGGGGGAGTTGTTGGCTCAGGGGAACTGGCCGAAGTTTTTTTCTTCCTCTCCTGTTATTTCTATCTCCAGGTCTGGGAAAAGAGCTCACAGTGTGTAAATAAGGTGTCTCACTTTTGGCCAGTTAGTGCTTCAGAGTTTAGCACCTGTTGCAGAGTAGAGAAGGGAGGAAAAAGTGCTGTGGAAAGGGACAGAGATTAGTGTGTAGGAAAGATTTTGAGTCTGCAAGCATTCACAAACACTTAGCTGGTGACCCTCAGGTGAAAGTCATCTGTGTGGCCTTCCCAAGTGCAGCTTCCCAGTGGAAATGATGTCCTCCATTAGTGGCACTGGTCACTGCAGTACCACGGCTCTGCTTGACTGGCTGAAGATGGTCCCTCTATGGGTTACAGGTTTAATTCTGGCAAAAGTAGTTTCTTCTGCACCTACTCTCCCCTCCCTACCACCAGTCTAATCTCTTAGCTTTCTACCTGATATTCAGGGATCCTAGAATGTCCTATATAATGCATTCAGTTGTTTTCCTGGTTCCTTGCTGTTAGAGTCATTATTGATCGCATGTGGTTACTCTGCCATCTTAGCTTCCTTTTTCTTTTTTCCTCTTTTGAGTATTGATTTCTACTTAGAAATGATTATGATTACAGAACATTCTATATGGTTTCCATTCTTTTAAATGTGTTGATGTTTATTTTATGAATCAGGATATGGTCAATCTTGGTGACTGTTCCGCAGGCAGTTGAAAATATGTGTTCTATTGTGTGGAGTGTTGATTAGAGCCTATTGATTCATTGTTATTCCAGATGGTTGTTCAGATTTTTATACTAGCTAATTTTCCGTCTAGTAGCTTCATCATTTAGTTACAGGGAGATGTTGAAGTTTTCAAGCATAGCTGTAGATTTCTCTATGCTCCTCTGAGATTTATTAGCTTTTGTCTCATGTATTTTGAAGTTCTATTGGTGTGTATGTCTGTACATGCACATGTAGGATCATATGTCTTCTTGATAGATTGATCTTTTTATTGTTATTTAATGACCTTCTTTGCCTTTGGTGATTTTCTTTGCTCTGAAGTCTACATTATTGGGTATTAATATAATCCTCCTATTTTTCTCACTTACGTTTCATGGTATATATGTTTTTTCAATCTTTTACCTTTAATCAATATGTTAAAGCATGTAGTTGAATTGTGTCTTTTAAATCAATATTATAATCTTTGCCTTGTATCATAGACCATTTGCATTTAAGGTAATTATTAATATGATAGGGGTTATGTCTAACATTCTATTGTTTTCTTTTTATTTCATCTGTTCTTATTCCTTTTTATTTCCTTAACCTGCTTTCATATTGGCTACTTGAATACTTTTTATTCATGATTTATTTATACTGGTTTTGATTGCATTCTTTCTATAGTGTTTTTTAGTGGTTGTTCTGAGTACTACAATATACATAGATGACTTATCACACACAGCCTACCGGCATCATTCTACCACATTGAGTAAATTGTGCAAGCTTATTTCCATTTAGTTCCCTTGTCACTGCACACTTTTAAGTATTTGCCATAGGTATCAGATGGTTTTCTCATATGTGATCACATATGACTTGGAAAACTTATGAGGAGAAAGGTAGTGTGTTATATTTAGCCATATTGTTCCTTTCTCATTTTTCTTTCTTTGATGTTTCAAAATTTCTTTTTTTGCCACTGCCCTTTTGCCTTTAAAGATAAATTTTCTAGAGAAAAATTCTTTTAATTGCCTTTCTTCTGAGAATGTCTGTCATGGATTATATTTTGTCCACCCCACCAATTTGGGTAGACTGTGATTCCCAGTACTGTGTGATGTGCTTCTATGTTGTAAATCTTGCCTCTATGATGCTCATGAGGGAAGATGGGCAGTGGTCGTGTTAGGCAGAACTCAATCTTTAAGATCATATTGTGTCTAGGGACAATCTCTTGGAATATAATGGAAAGGAAAACAGAGAGTTGAGTACCTCCTAGCACTAAGAAAGCTGTGCCCAGAGCAGAGCATGTCCTTTGGACATTGTGTCCCTGCACCTCAGAAGCTCCCATCTCAGGTCAAGGTTGATAACAAGGACCTTCCTCCAAGGCCATCAGAGAAAGACTTCTCCTGGAGTTGATGCCCTGAACTTAGACTTTTAGCTTACTTTGCTGTGAGAAAATAAGTTTCACTTTGTTAAAGGCATCCACTTGTGGTATTTTTTTTTAGAGCAATACTAGATGACTAAGGCAAAATTTGGTACTGAGAGAGTGTGGTGCTGTTCTAACAAATACCTAAAGATTGAAAGTAGTTTTGAAACTGTAAATGGATAGAGGATTCATAAGGAACTGAGGAGAACTGTTAATGCTCAGGAAGACTCAGATAGGGAGAAACAGCAGCAGCGAACCAGCAATGGAGAACCAGGAGATCAGTGACAGACAGGGCTGGAGAAAACCCACAGAGCAAGAAAGCTGAATGCCTGTGTGAAGGAGGCTTCTTGGTAGAGTAGAGTGACTTCAGGCACTAATCAGTGGAGATACAGAGCTCTGGAACACTTGCCCCAGCAGGGCAGATGTGGCCATGAGACCCTGGCTTAAAGGCCACAGGAAGCAGAAGCTGAAGAGACAAAGAACACAAGAGACCAAGCTGCCTCAGTTTCAGGAGGTATGGGCATAAACTCAGGGGTTTCAGTGGGTAGAGCCATAGCCTCTACAGCTTCAAGGAGTTGGGCCATGGCCTCTTAGCTTTTGAAGAATCAGATTTTCCAACAATTTGGTTCTGGAGTATGGGGCTGCTATTTATGAATGCCAACAGGATGAAGCCAAACTTATTGCCCAAAGCTGAGGGACCAGGGCTGCCATGCCTAAGGGACAGAGAAAGGGGCCTGCTAAGGCCAGGTGGTAAGAGCTCCACTCAGTTTGACTAGGAGAATGGTCTACCTAAGGCCAAGGAGAGGAGTTGCTGCCTCAGTGGGAGTGGAAGGTGGAGCTATAGCCCAGGGCCAACGAGTCTTCACCAAGAATCAGGAGAGTGTGGCCAACACCCGTAGTCTGGATTACAGGGATGTTGGGTAAAATGTCTGAGAGAATAAAAGGTAGTTTTCAGCCTTGGGGGCTAAGGTAGTGTGCTCTAAGGCAGCTGACTTGCTTGTTGCCTATTATGCCATCTTTCCCCTCACTTTCTCAATTTTTTTTTTACTATTATGATTGAGTGAAAATGTACATTCCCATATAAATTTACGTGCCCGCCTATATGGCGCTTCCACTGCTCTCCCTGCCCGGTGACAGCACATTATTCCTCTCTGCTCCATACATGTCTCATCTGTCCAACAGTTTCCTTTCCTCTCCTCCCTACCCACACCCCTTACTCCAGCCAGAGGTCCACAGGATGATATCCCATAGATGCATAGAACCATAAAATGCATGCAATATGCTGGCTTCATAGAATGAGTTTGGGAGTACTCCATCCCTTTCTGTACTGTGAAATAGTCTCAGTGGTATTGCAGGTAACTCTTCTCTAAAAGTTTGGTAGAATTCTGCGATGAAGCCATCTTGGCCCGAGCTTTTTTTGGTTGCAGTTTTTTGATGACTTTTTCAATCTCTTCCTCTGTGATGGGTTTATTAAGTTGTTCTGCTTTACATTGTGATAATTTGGGTAGGTGATATGAGTCAAGGAATTTGTCCATTTCCTCTAGGTTTTCAAATTTGTTAGAGTACAGTTTGTCATAGTGTTTTGGCTTGGCTTGGCTCTGTTATGATATTTTTAAATTTCTGTTGAATCTGTTGTGACCACTCCCCTCTCATTTCTAATTTGGGTTATTTGTTTCCTTTCCCATTTTTCTTTATTAAGTTCAGCCAGTGGTTTGTCAATTTTATTGGTCTTTTAAAAAAATCAGCTTTTGGTCTTTTCAAGTTTTTCAATTGTTTTTCTATTCTCTAATTCATTTAGCTCTGCTCTAATCTTTCTGATCTGTTTTCTGTTGCCTGAGGGGTTCCTCTGTTGTTCTCTCTCTACTTGTTCAAGCTGTAGGGTTAGTTCCTTGATTTGGTTTCTTTCTTCCTTCCAGATGTGTGTATTTATGGAGATAAACAGACCTCTGAGTACTGCTTTGGCTGTATCCCATAGTTTCTGCTAGGAAGTGTTTTCATTCTCATTGGAATCCATGAATTTCCTTATTTCATCCTTGATTTCTTCTATAACCCATGGTTTTTTGAGCAAGATGTTGCTCAGTTTCCACTTTCTGTCTATGTTTCATCTGCTATTGATTTCGACTTTTATGGCCTTATGATCTGAGAAGATACTTTGCATTAATTCAATGGTACTGATTTTGTTGAAAATTGCATTATGTCCTAACACATGGTCAATTCTGGAGAATGTTCCATGTGCACTGGAGAAGAAGGTGTAGTTGTCTGCCGATGAGTAGAAAGTTCTGTATATATCGATGAGGTTTAGTTGGTTAATTGTGGCAGTGAGGCCTTCTGCATCTTTACTGAGCTTTTTTCTTGAAGATCTGTTCAGTATTCAGAGTGGAGTGTTGAAGTCTCCCACTATTATTGTGGAATGATTTAACTCTTTTTTGAGGGCAGTCAGTGTTTCTTCGACGTATTTAGGTGCTCTGATATTAGATATTTCATATAGTTAAGTCTTCATTGTGTACTGAGCCTTTCAGCAATATGCCCATGATGGTGTATTTTACATTAAAATTGATTTTGTCTGAGATTAGAATTGCCACACCTGCTCTTCTTTGTTCATTGTTAGCTTGATATATATTCTTCCATCCTTTAAGTTTCAGTTTGTTCCTGTCTTTAGGTCTCAAGTGAGTTTCTTGTAGGCAACATATGGATGGGTCATTTCTTTTGATCCAAGATGTTGCTCAAAGTCTCTTTATTGGAGCATTCAGTCCTTTCACATTCAATGTAAGTATTGATAGGTATGTGTTCACTGCTACCATTGCGATGTATTTATTTTTGTGTTGATGTTGTCTCTGTTGTTCTCATTAGTCTGTTCTGGGACATTCTTTTTTGTGAGTAGATTTTTCACCTTTTTTAGAGCTGGTTTTGCAGTTGTTGAGACTCCTGTGTTACATTTCTTGAACTGGTATGATACATCTTTGTTGTGCTCTACAGCTGCTCCTATGATCCCCCTTAATAAACTACATGTAAACCCAATTTTAATTATTACCAGTCTTGTCATCTCTATCTCCATCTGGAAGGATAACGACTGTAGTACATCCCTCTTTTTAATATGATAGCACCATAGTTCTCATGATACTCACTGGATAGTTTCTTTCAGTATTAAAGCTGTGATTGAGTTTGGAGCCTTCCCTAACTGAGTAGAATTCTGGATGATGTGTCGTTCTAAAATATAAAGTTAGTGGTTTTGTTCTTCTAAGCCAAAGCCAAGAAATTCTTTCAGTATTCCTTGTAGTTTTGGTTTAGTTTTCACAAAGTCTCTGAGTTTCTGTTTATCTGGGAATGTCTTAATTTCATTTTCATATTTGAAAGATAGTTTTTCAGGATATATAATTCTTGGTTGGAAGTTCTTCTCCTTCAAGGCCTTGAATGTGTCATGCCACTGTCTCCATGCCAGCATGGTTTCTGCTGAGAAATCTGACGAAATCCTCCAGAATTTTCCTCTGATTGTTAGCTTTGCTTTGAGTCTTGCTGCCTTCAAGAGTTGCTGCTTATGTTTCATTTTGTTAAGCTTGA
The DNA here is from genome assembly GCA_028571685.1 of Heterohyrax brucei. Classification (NCBI taxonomy): domain Eukaryota; kingdom Metazoa; phylum Chordata; class Mammalia; order Hyracoidea; family Procaviidae; genus Heterohyrax; species Heterohyrax brucei. The sequence goes on from CM053150.1 coordinate 138,132,240, forward strand.
TTATAACATGTCTTGGAGTCTTTCTTTTGAGATCTATATTGGGTGGCGTATGGCATGATACACATCTGAGATGTCTATATTCTCTTCCTTTGTGATTTCTGGGAAGTTTTCTGTCAGCAGCTCAGCAATGATATTCTCTGTGTTCTCAGGTGTCTCCCCTGTTCAGGGACTCCAATTAATCGAAGGTTGTTCCTCTTAATAGAGTCCCACATGCTTCTTAATGCTTCATTTTTCTTGTTTCTTTTTTTTGATTTCTGCTCATAGATGCTGGCATCAGTCTTCCAAGTCATAAATTCTTTTTTCCATTTGTTCCATTCTGTTTTCTTGTCTTTGAATGGAAGTTTCTACATTTTTGATTTTGTTCTTCATTTGCTGGATTTCAGAGTACTGGTGTTCCATCAGATCGAACAGCTTGTTTAATTTTTCATTTTGTTGTGCTGCGTTGTCTATAAGGTCTAGAATGGCTCTGTATATAATCTTTTTACAGTCATCTTCTGATGATTTCAGAAAAGGTTCTTCATCTGGAAAACTCCTTGGTTGTTTTGTTTGGGAGCTTTCTGAAGCCATGTGTGATTTCTTGTATGCCACAAGTGTCTGTTGCTTTTTGGGTCCCGTGTGAGTATGTGGAGGCTGGGAAAGATACTATGAGGATGGACCGCTGATGTTTCTCTAGGCTGTCTTAAAATGTAAAACAAAAGATATCTGACCAATTCCCAAGTTTGTCAGGTTTTCAGGTGTAGAGTTCCTCTTCGCAACTGGCAAAGTAAGCACCTCTGTGTCTAACCACAGATGACACGAACTAGTTCAAAATACAGCAATACTGTTGCCCTGTTGGCCTTTGCTGACAGGCCCAGTCTTAGGTCACACTGTGTCAACTACTGCTTTTTTGGTAGAAAAGCAGGTCTCCTGTGGGCAGGCTCTGGCTCCCAAGCTAAGAATTAGGTGAGCTGCGGCCACCGTATCTAAGAAGGCACTCTCCACAAGGTCAACAGATAGAAGGCCTGAAGTTGCTGAGAGCTAGTGAGTCCTCCGCCTCTGTTGCTGGGGCCCTACCACAGGGGACACTGCATAAAATACTGCTTTTCTGTCAAAGAAGCACTGTCCTGTTTGCAGGCTCTGGCTCCCAGGCTAAGAATTATGCCCCACTAAAATCTCCATATCCAACATGGTGTCCCGCACACAAGCACTGTGGTTCTGTACCAACTGTGCTGTGGCAGAGATAAAAAGACAGGCCTAAAGTGGCTAGATGAACAGAGTCCAAAGCCTGGTTCTCAAAATATGGGAATTTCACCTGCCTATTCCACCAGCAGTGCGTCTGAGTCTAGCTGCTAGGTAAGACCCAGCTCTGCCCACTGGCCAAGACAGAGGGAAAAAAAAAAGTCAAACTGGTGGGTTTACCTTCAGTCTGTGAGAGTCTGGTCTAGCCAGGAGTGGGAGCCAGAGACACAGAGGAGGTTTTTCGTTCGGTGGTATGGAATCCAAGTTAACAGCCCTGTGCCGTGTCCTGGGGGCTCACTAGGTGACCAGAAGGCTCCATTTGATTATCAATTCAGGTCTTGGTTTCCAGAGGGATATAAGGAGATGTGTGCATAGTCCACTATCTTGACTCTGCCTCAGTTTCTCCATTTGTAATGTATATGTATAAATTGTGCCTGTTTTCCCATTCTCACTTTTGAAGCAGATAGCTAGTATTATAGATTTAACAAATGAAGAGGAATCTTTGTATTTTTGACTTGGAGTTAAGACTTTTGCTATGATATAAATATGTTTTCAATGTTACAAGGATGTGATTTTTTTTTTAGGAGGCCAAAGGGTGCAATGCTATGGGTTGAATTGTGCCCGCCTTACTCCCCCTCAATTGTACAGCAATTTGGCTAGGCCATGACTCCTGGTATTTCATGATGTACCTATATGTTGCAAATATTGGCTATATAATGTTAGTGAGGGAGGATGTATAAGTTTTGTATGTTCCTGGTTGGATTTAAATATAAGTATTTTACTTATGGGAGCGAGAGACTGTGACAAATGGTATCATTTTCTTGACTTCTGTTTTGAACTTTTCTTTGATGTTATAGAGCAATCTAACTAATTTCTTCATGTTGACTTTGTATCCTGCTACTTTGAAGAATCTTTCTAATAGTTTCAGTCACATTCTTGAGGAGTATTTGGACTGTTCTATGTATGAAGCATATCATTTGCAAATACTGGTAATTTTACTTTCTTCTTGCCAATTTGAATTTTCATTATTACCCTTTCTTGCCTAATTTCTCTAGCTAGGATTTTATTACAAATATTGAATAGGAGTAGCGATAAAGTATATCTTTGCCTAGTTCCCACTTTCAAGGTGATTTTTTCAGTCTCTCTCCACTGAGAAAAATATTGGCTGTTGGTTTTGTGCAAGTGAACTTTATTATATTGGGGGATTATCCTTTTATTTCCATTGGCTGGGAGTTTTTACTAGCAATGGGTATTCAGACTTTATCAAATGCCTCTTCTGCATTGATTGAGATGATCGTATTGTTCTTTTGTCTTATTTATATGATAGATTACATTGATTGGTTTTCTAATGTTGAACCATCATTGCACACCTGATAGGAATCCCACTTGGTCATTGTTATTATTTTCTTGATACGTTGTTGAATTTAGTTGGCTGGAATTTTGAAAATTTTGCATTATATTCATGAGAGATGGAGGTCTATAATTTTCATCTTTAATGGTGCCTTTGGTATTAGGGGAAACCCTGATGGAGTAGTGGTTAAATGCTACAGCTGCTCACCAAAAGTCAGCAGTTCAAATCCAACAGGTGCTCTTTGAAAACTCTATGTGGCAGTTCTACTCTGTCCTATAGGGTCACTATGGGTCAGAATTGATAGCAGCATGGTTTGGTTTTGGTGCTGGCTTCAAAGAATGAGTTTGGAGGAATTACTTCCTTTTCTATGCTCAGAAATAGTTTGAGTAGTATTGGTGTGAGCTCTTTTCTGAATGTTTGGTAAAATTCTCCAAAGAAGCCATCCAGCCCAGAGATTTTCTTTTTCCAGTTAGGAAGTTTTTGCCTGTTTGTTTAAAATTACTCCATCATTTTCGTCTGTTATGAGTCTATTTAGTGTTTGCACTTCACTTTATGTTAGCTGAGTGTGTGAATATATGTGGCTGTGTGTATGATCGTGGGTATATGAATGTGAGTTTCTGTGACATGTGAGTGTATGTGTAATACTGTGTGTAAATGATTGTATGTGCAAAGGAAAGTGTATGACTGTAGTATGACTGAAAGTGAGTATGTATACATAGAGATGTGAGGCTGTATGCAAGTATGTGTGTGATTGTATATTTTGGTATGTATGAGAGTGAGTGTGTAGGAGTATCTTGTGTTATATGTACATGTTATATAGTTATGTGTATAAATGTATTTATCTGCATAATGAAAACAAGTTAATAAAGTTAGTAAATTGGATTACTTTGAAAGACTATTTCAAATATAGAAAATGAACTTTATCAGATAGAAAACTCAGGAATCAAATTGACTACATTGGTGGAAAGAGATGATGTAAAAAGTCAATGTCATGAGTCAGAGCAAGGCTAGGAGCAGACTGCAAGAAATGACATCAGCTGTTGTAGCAAGTTTAAGTAGAAGCTGAAGAAAGTTAAAAATAAATCCATAGGGGCCAAACCATGACCTTGAGTATATCCCACCTGAATTTGGAGACGGGATCAAGAATAGACTTGAAGCACTGAACACTAATGACCAAACGCCAGATGAATTGTGGGATGACATCAGTGGCATCATGCATGAGGAAATCATCATACCTGAAGAACAACAGGAAAGAAAGAAGAGACCAAAATGGAAGTCAGAAAAGACTCTTCAACTTGCTTTTGAACATAGAGCAGCTACAGTGAAAGGAAGAAATGACTAAGTAAGACATTTGAACTGAAGCTTTCAAAGGGAGTTTTGAGAAGATAAAGTATTAAAGTGACAGGTGCAAAGACCTGGAATATGAAACCTAATGGGAAGAACACGCTCAGAATTTCTGAAGCTGAAACAACTGAAGGAAAAAATTCAAGCCTCAAGTTGAAATTTTGAAGGATTCTGTGGGCCAAATATTGAATGACCCAAGAAACATCAAAAGAAGATGGAAGGAATACATAGTCACCATATCAAAAAGAATTGGTTGAACTTCAGCCATTTTGGGAGGTAGCTTGTGATCAAGAACTAATAACACTGAAGGAAGAAGTCCAAGCTGTACTGAAGGCACTGCTGAAAAACAGGGTTCCAGGAATTGACAAATATCAATTGAGCTATTTCAACAAATGGATGCAGCACTGGAGGTACTCACTCATCAAATGCGGAAGACACCTATCTGGCTAATCGACTGAAAGAGATCCATATTTTTGTCCATTCTGAAGAAAGATGAACCAACAGCATGTGGACGTTTTTGAATAATATGTTGATATCACACACCGAAGTTTTGCTGAAGATCAGGAGTACATCAGCAGAGAACTGCCAGAAATTTCAGCAGATTCAGAAAAAGACATTAGATGAGAATATAATCTCTGATGTCAGATAGATCTCGGCTGACAGCAGAAAATGCTAGAAAGATGTTTACTTGTGTTTTAGTAGCTATGCTGAGGCATTTGACTGTGTGGCTCGTAACAAATTATGGATAACATTGTATGTAATGGGAATTCCAGAACACTTAATTGTGCTTACGAGGAACCTGTCTATGGACCACGAGGTAGTCATTAGAACAGAACAATGGAATACGTCTCGTGTTAAAATCAGGAAAGGTATGCATCAGGGCATACTTATCCAATCTGTATGCTTCAAATCTACCAGGAGCTTCTTGAATACTCTGGGGGTCAGTTCTACTCTGGCCCCTAGGGTCACCATGAATCAGATCCTACTCAGTGGCACTTGGCTTTGCATGCTGAGCAAATAATCAGAGAATATGGACTATATGAAAAACATAAAGCATTAGGAAATTTGGAAGATTTACAAACATGATATGCAGATGACACAATCTTGTTTCCAGTGAGAGAAGAGTACTTGAAGCACTTATTGAAGACCAGACCACAGCCTTCAATATGGAATACATAGATACTATGGATACATAATGTAGATTAAGTGTTATAGTATGGATTGATCCTTAACATAAAGAAAAACATCCTCACAGCTAGACCAACAAGGAATACCATGATAAACAGAAAATACTGAAATTCTCAAGGATTTCATTTTACTTGGATCCACAATCAATACCCAAGGAAGTAGCAGTCAAGATATCAAAGGACATATGATATTAGACAAATACTGTGAAAGATCTCCTTAAGGTGTTAAAAAACATAGGTGTCATTTTGAGGACTGAGGTGTTTGTCTCAGTTATCTAGTGCTGTGTAACAGAAATACCACAAGTGGATGGCTTTAACAAAGAAAAATTTATTTTCTCACAAAAAAGTAGGCTAAAAGTCCAAATTCAGGGTGTCAGCTCCAGGAGAAGTCTTTCTCTGTTGGCTTTGGAAGAACAGTCTTGTTGTTAATCTTCCCTTTGACTAGAAGCTTCGGAGGTTCAGGTACTCATGTCCTTTTGAAAGGATGCACTGTACTCGGGGCACTGGTGGTATGAAATCTCTCAACTCTGTGCTTCTCTTTCCTTTATTTACCAAGAGATTACCTCAAGGCACAATATAATCTTACACATTGAATCCTGCCTCACTAACACAACTGCCACCCATCCTCTCTCATTAACATCATAGAGACAGGATTTATATCATATACGAACATCACACAATACTGGGTATCACAGCCTGGCCAAATTACTAGACACATTTTTGGAGGATGAATTTAATCCACGTGAATGGGCCTGACCCAAGCTATGATATTTTCGTTTACCTTATATGCGTGTAAAAGCTGAACAACAAATAAGGAAAACTGAGGAAGAACTGATTACTTTCGAGGATGATGTTGACAGAAAATACTGAATATGGAATGCCTCAAGAATGAACAAATCTGCCTTGGAGGAAGTACAGCCTGAGTGTTCTTTGGATGTTTTGGACGTGTTCTCAAGAGAGTCCAGTCCTAGGGGAAGGATACTATGCTTGGTTTAGTAGAGGGTCATCGAAAAAGTGGTAGAACCATTGACATGATGGATTGATACAGTGGCTGCAACAATGCACTTAAGCATAGCAATGATTGTGAGGTTGTACACTACTGAGTAGTATTTTACCCTGTTGTATGCAGGATCAGTATCGGTTAGAACTCAACGGACAGTACCTAACAATGATAACAAAACAGCAGTGTAAAAATATTTTGATTCACTCACTGAAAACATTATTTTCAATCTTTTTCTGGTTGCCTGTACAGCTTTAATGCTGTACAGAAACACAAAGGCAATCAGCAACAGAGAATGCCCAATGGGAACTAAAGTCTGTGCTGTTTTCCAGTTCAAACAGCAGCTTATCCAGTCTCATCTCACTTTGTTTCATCTCTAATTTTTTATATTTCCCTTAAGGACTTTAAACCATGAAAGAGCTTTTTAAAAATCCAACCAGGCAATCTGGGACATATGCATAATCAATTAACTCTAATGCCAGTGTGAGTGAGCACTGGGGAGCATTGGGGACTTCTGAAACTGCTGGTCAGCTGCCCATGTACAAGCTGGGCTTCATTGCACACAGCCTGCACAGAGCTATTCCATCTCTCAGAGGAAAAGAGCTCTCAAGGGTCCTGTGGTGTGGATAGGTCCCTACGTCCCTGAAGAGCTTTGAGGGAGACAGGCTGAGTAAAGGATCTCTGGAGGCAGTCTTCATGTGAAGAACAGCCCTCAGTGAGGGGCTCTGGGAATGTATGTCTGAACTGAAACCATGACAAGCCACGGTGCACTCCAGGGTCATTGAGGGCCATGTTGGAGCCAGGTCTCTGGATCCCAGCTAGTAGATAGAAGAGGGATAGGCACAGCTGTAGCCCTTACTTATGAGTCCACCTATCCCTAGTGGTCTCCAGAGTGTGGAGATCGAGCAGTGTAGGCCATAGGAATAGGCATGAGGGATTCCTTCCTGTGGCATCCTGTCTCTGTGGAGATTTTGAGAACAAAAGAGGTAGGAGAGGGGTGAAATTCCAGATGTGAGACATTTGACCCTACATGCTATTCCTGGGTGGGGTCTCTAGGTGGTGGAAATGGTTAACATACTTGACTTCAACCAAGAGGCTGGAGGTTCAAGTTTATACAGAGATGCCTTGGAAGAAAGGCTTGGCAATCTCCTTCTTAAAGATCGATCACTGAAAACCCTAAGGAACATAATCATGGGGGTCACCATGAGTCAGAGTAGACTCCATGATAACCAGTTTTGGCTGGCCACATTATATATTAGAAAGGCCCTAGAAGAAGATTTTCTAGCCTGACAATGTGTGGAGACTCCTGAGGATGATCACATTCTTTAAAAGACGTCTTGTGTAATGAAAAAGTTCACAATGTGTATAAAATTTAAATAATATGGTAAAAAAATTAAAGCGAGGCTTATATAAAACAACAAAAAAAAATTACTGTCAACTTACAGTGACCTAATAGGACAGAGTAGAACTACCCTATAGGGTTTCCAAGGAGCACTTGATGGATTCAAACTGCCAAGGTTGGTGAGCAGACATGACTTTTAACCACTATGTCACCAAAGTTTCTAGGCTTATATAGGATAACTTAGTTTCCTAGTGCCGCTGTAACAATACTTTGCAAAGTAAGTAGCTTTAAAAAAACAGAAACTTATTTTCTCATAGTATTGGAACATAGATGCCTGAATTTAGGGTGTTTGGCATGGCTGTGCACACTTCTGCATCAGCTCTAAGGAGGCATCCTTCGTTGTCTCTTCCAACTTTGGTGGCCCTGGGTGTTTTCTCGACTTTCCTTGTCTTGTGGACAGAACCTCACTTGCTGTCTTTTGAGTGTGACTTAGCTTCCTTGTCTCTTTTCCTTTTATAAGGCACCATTCACACAGCATTAAGACTCACCGGTATGACATCCTTAATTTAATAGACAGCATCCACAAAGAAAAAAGAAAACAAAAAAACACAAACCCTATTTCCCCAGACAAGGTCACATTCACAGGTACAGGGACTAGAGCTTCAACATGTCTTCATGAGAGACACAATTCAATTCATAACACAGGCATATAATGAAGTTCAGTCCAGAGGAAGCTATGAGTTCTGAGGCCTCAGGATTCCCCAGGCTCAAGCCAGGCCCAGCTACCGAGAAATGGACAGTGAGGTTTAATCTCAGCAAAGAGTGGCAATCAGTGCCTCATATGTCTCATATTCTTTTTCTGTATTTCCTGTTAGACCAAGAAGAGCAAGAAGACTTGTATATATGTTGTGGCCACTTTTGTTTGTTTTGCTGGGAAATCGATGCTGGTAAAGTAAGAACTTATGAAGCTGCAATTTAAACAGGAAACAATTGGTTCGACCAACATTCCTAGTTTGTTGGAGGGTGGTGAAGGAAGAATGAGGGTGGAGAAGATGAGGCCTGAGGGGATCATCTGGTTGCCCTTTGCCCTTGAGCTATTCAAAGTCGTAAAATATATTTATAAGTCCTTATAAGTCTGAGAACAATTTTAGAACTCTCCTTATCTCTTTAGAGAAAGAAGCTTCTAAAAATGATAGGCATACTATCTGATAAAGGAGTAAAAATCTTTAAGGATGAGGACTAGAAAGACAAATGCATACAAAGAAAAGACAAAACTTGTTGCTAACAAGTTCATTTTGAGACAAAACAACCCTATAAAGCAGAGTAGACCTGCCACCAGGGTTTCCAAGGAACAGCTGATAGATTCAAACTGCCAGCCTTTTGATTAGTAGCCAGGCTTATAACCATTGCGTACCAGCCTCCTTATGTGAATAGCTGATGAAAAAAAAAATACTCTTCTTTCATACAGTTACTCAAGAAATGCTTGTTGAGCTCTTCCCATCCTCTAGGCAAAGTAAGTGGCTTTGACTGGTGCCAAGTGTTGAGTCCATAGAGGGCATGACCAGCATGGGGCTTTATTCTGAGCCCACTACCCCTTGGAGGACACAGTGAATTTAGGGATTTCAAAGCAGCCTATTGTACTACGACTGGGTTGCCATGGTAACTCAGCAAGGCAGAAGCTCTGTAAACATCCTTAAGGCAAGGGAGAGGGCTAGAGGAAGCCTCCAGGGATTTCCTTGGGTCAGTAAAACCTCCTTCAGTGAACCTATAGAAGGACTTTAGGTGGCACGTGTGGACTACACAGGGATCCAGAATGGCAAAACAGGGTCTGTGCAGAATGTGAACGTGGGGTGTATACCCTGTTGGGTTGAGGGCACATTGGCCAGAGTACCTGGAGGCTTGTGTACTGTGCAGTATAAGCTCCATCTTCAGAAGCATGAAGCACCCCTTAGGGACTTTAGGCATGTGGGTGACATCTGTGATACTTCACAAAGATCCTACTGGAACCTGTAGGTAGATCCCACCAGGGAAACATTCTGAGCTAGGGACACCATTATATAGCTGAAAACCTTGGTGAGAGATACTGGGGTAACAGACTAGAAAAGGAGGGAGAGGATCTGAATCATGCTAACCTGGAGTCCAAGCAACAGTGGGCCTGGATAGGAACTGGTATTGTGTGAATAAAGGAGAAGTTGGGCTTGCAGCTATGCATCTGTCAGAGGGTGAGCTACAGAGGCTACCACTATGAGTGTGAATGGTCATCACCAGTGAGGGTGATGGCAGAGAAGCAAGCAAGCAAGGATAGGGTCTGTTAGCACAGATAGCATGGACAGCAGGAGAGATCCTCATTACCCTTGGTGCAAGAGCACCAGGAGGATGGTAAGAAGGAGGGCAGGTCCAGAAAAGCACACTGAGAAGGCAGGGGCCATTGCTACAAAGTGTTATAGACAGAGTTAAGCATATTTACATATTGTGGGTAGAGGGCCAGTGGAAAAGTTCTAATGGGTGTATCTAGAGAAGCAGGAGGAAAGAGTCAGAGGGCCATGGACTTTGATTAGCTGGGTTAGGAGAAAGGGAACCTCCTTTTACAAGGCAAAAGAGACCTGAAAACTGCAGCTCTGAGTGTCTTGATGAGAGAGGAGGCAAGTGGGAGGTCAAGTACCCTGTGCAGGATGGAAAGTACACAAAGACACCTCGTGTGAAAAAGGCATGCTTCACATAGAAGGTAGTTTGTTTATATACATGTTATGACCCTGCCAACAGATGGAAGTTCCCTCATCTGCACCTGAATGTCACTGGGATGAGGTAGTCTGTGGGGTGAGCCTGGAAACAGCCAAGAGGGGCTTTGAAAGGAAAGGTAAAACTTAGGAATCAATGTGAAAGTTAGAAATGACTGTGATAAGCAGTAAGCATTTTTTCCCTTTCACTTTACCAAGTGATTTCTGGGACTGCTCTTAATGGTTCTCATTCTAGAATATTTTCTAAAAGATGACAATCAAAGACAGTCCCTACCAGTGACATAGAGTAAAAAACTGTCTTAGTTTCTTATTGCTGCTATGACAGAAATATCACACTTGGGTGGCTTTGATGAACATTCATTTATTTTCTCACAGTCTAGAAGGCTAGAAGTGTGAAATTAGGTAACAGGCTCTAAAAGAAGGCTCTTACAGTGTGCTCTGGGGAAAATTCCCATCTCAGTTTCTTTAGTTTCCTTCTTGGAAATCCTTGGAGAGCTTCACCTGGCATCTAACTTTGTCCCCATTTGTCCTTGCTTTTGTGCCGCATCTATTTCTTTTATATCTCAAAAGTGATTGGTTTAAGGGAAGTGGGACTAAGATGACAATATAAGGACAGATATTTTCTGATCACTCTAACAATAAAAATCAGAAAAACAACTGATTAGATTATAGAAGACATTTTTAGGTGCCCTGAATATCAGATGGAAAGCTGAGGCATCTGACTGGGTGACAGGGAGGAGACAGCAGGTCCAGAACCAGCTACTTTGGCCATCTTGAATCTGCATTTCACAGGGGGACCCACTTCAGCCAGTCAAGTGGAGCTGTGGCAGTGGCAGACAGTGCCTGAATGGAGTGGCAGTGCTGTGAGAAGAGTGTGTCTTTGTCAGCACAGACACTGAGACTCACACAGCCACACTGACAGAACCTCAGAGGACTTTAACCTGAGTGTCATATGCTAAGTATTCGTGAATACTTGCAGGTGCAAAATCTTTCCTATGTGCTGATTTCTCTTCCCTTTCCCAGCACTTCTTCCCTTCTGTGCTCTTATAGGGCACTAAACTCTGATGCACTACCTGGATTGGAAGTGGGACATCTTAACCACATGCCGTGAGTAATTTTCCTGAACTTGGCAAGAGAAACAAAATAAGGGGAAGAAAAAGTTTTGCTGGATTCTCTACCTTTCTCAGTGCACTCATAGATCTAACCATCTGGTGACTAAACATTGAAATTTTTAAGGCTACAGTAATCAGTCTAGTTCAAGCAACAAAAATATTTGGACTCTGAAAAAGTAAATAAATATATAAAAATATATGTGTGTGTGTGTATATATATATGTATATAAGAACACAGTAAGTTACAACCTTCTGATGGCTTGGAGACAACAATTTCTAATTATTTAAAGCAGCAGACCACACTGGTTTCAGAAAACTTCCAAAACAAACAAAAATTTTTCCAGATGACAAATGATTCCTACAACTATCAGAATAGAAAATAGTGATGTTCAGATCACTTGAAGACACCAGCAAGGAGATTAGGCAAAGTGTAGCAGAGTATAATAAAAAATATAAAAGACTATGAGAAATATTTGAGCAACAATAACCTGAAATTCTTCAGATTAACAATAAAATTACAGAATTAGACAATTCAATAGCAAGTCAAAGAAGCAGACTGAGGAAATGAAGAATTAGTAAAACCAAGGGTAAAGCAACTGACATCAGCATATATGAGGTAAAATCAGATAAGATGCTGAAAAAAAGTAAAAAGTCTCTAAGAGTCATGTGGGCCTCTATCAAGAGAAATAATTTACAAATGATTGTAATATCAAAACAGAGAGGGCGAGGTAACAGAAAATACAAAGAATTGTTGAAGATAAAGTGAGAGAAAAGTTCCCTGATATCATGAAAGGTGAGATGAACTCTACAGAAGATATATTCCAAAAGAAAGATACCAAGACATATTATAATCAAACTTAACAAAACTAAATGTAGGGAGAGGTTTTTAAAAGCAGCTAAGCTTAAACAAAAAATAACATGCAAAGGATAGTCATCATAACTGAGCTCAAATTACTCAGTGGAAACCATGCTGGCAAGAAGGCAATGGGGTGACTTATACAAAATCTTGAAGGGAAAAAAAAAACTTTGAACCAAGAATTATATACCTGTAAAACTGTCTCTCCAATATGACAGTGCAATTACAACATTCCCAGGTAAACAGAAGTTTCAAGAATTTGCAAAAACCAAACCAAAATTACAAGAAATACTGAAGGAAATTCTTCAGTTAGAAAAACAATAACATCAGATATATATTCGAGGATGCAATGCAGGACAGAGCATCCAGATATCAACACAGATAGGAAATCTGCAAAAAAAAAGCTGTTATTGGTAGGTGCGATTGAGTCATTTCCTACTCATAGAGACACTCTGCACAACAGAATGAAACACTGACCAGTCCTGCACCATGATCACATCATTTTTATGCTTAAGCCTATTGTTACAGCCACTGTGTCAATCCATCTTGCTGACAGTCTTCCTCTTTTTCGGTTGAACCTCTATTTACCAACATGATATTCTTTTCAAGAGATTGAGCCTTCCTGACAACAAGTCCAAATTATGTTAGATGCAGTCTCACCATCTTTGCTTTCAAGGAGCATTCTGGTTGTACTTCTTCCCGAACACATCTGTTTATTCTTTTGACAGTCCATGGTGATTCAGTATTCTTCTCCAACACCACAATCCCAAGTTATCAATTCTTCTTTTGTCTTCCTTATTCAGTATCCAGCTTCTCATGCATATGATGTGATTGAAAATACCATGGCTTGGGTTAGGTACACCTTAATCTTCAAGATGACGTCTTTATTTTTTAACACATTAAAGAGGTCCTTGGCAGCAGATTTTCTCAGTGCAATGTATCTTTTCTTTTGATTCTTTCTGTAGCCTCTCTTTGTTTACTGTTACCCTTCCTTACCTATTCTGGTACTCCAAAATCAAAGTGAAAACAATAAAAATAGGGAAACAGAGATCTCAGTGTGTAAATTATGGCAACATTACATCAAAAGTGGGCCAAATTAATATATTCATACATCTTGCAGATGGAGAAGGATGTCAAGGAGATACAAAGAAATTAAAGACTTGTTTAAACTAGAACATTAGAGGTAAGTATCAAGGTAACCACAAAGGAAATTAACAATCCTACAGATCAAAACAGAAAAAAATCAAGAAGTCTCAGCAGATATAAAATCAGCAACAATTAAAAAAAAGCCCATAAAGAAAAATGACTCACTATAGAAAATTAAGTGGAACTAAGAAACTGTCAACAACACACAAAAAAGTCACCAAAATAACAGCAGTAAATTTATACCTATCAATAATGACATTAAATGCAAATTAGTTAAATGTACCAATAAAGAGACAGAGAAGCAGAATAGATAAAATAAAGAAAACTGACTGTCTATGTGCTACTTTTACAAGAAACACATCTTAGACTTAAAGACACAAACCAAAACTGAAAGGATGGAAATATATATACCAAGCTGGCAACATTCAAAAAAGGGTAGGAGTGGCAATACAGTTTTAGATAAAATAGATTCTAAAGTAAAATCTGCTACGGTGGATGAAGAAGTTCACTACATATCATTTAAAGGGTCAAGACATCAGGAGGCCATAACCGTAGTAAATATTTACACACCCAATGAGATAGCTTCTAAATATATCAAAGAAACTCTAACAGCATTGAAAAATGCGACAGGCAGCTCCACAATAGTATTAGGAAACTTCAACATACTACTTCTGGCAATGGACAGAACACCAGAAAGTACCTCAACAAAGACACTGAAGATCTAAATGCTATCATCACTCAACTCGACCTCACAGACACATACAGAACACTCCACCCAACAACAGACAAGCATACCTTCTTTTCCAATGCACATGGAACATTCTCTAGAATAGAGTATATACTAGGCCATAAGGCAAGATTTAACAAAATCCAAATCTTTAAAATATTGCAAAGTGTCTTCCCAGATCATAAAGCCATAAAAGTAGAAATTAATTGCAGAAAAAGCAAAGGTAAAAAAGCCAATTCATGGAAAGTGCACAACACTTTGCTAAAGAACATCTGGTTTATAGAAGAAATCAGGAACAGAATAAATAAATTCATGGAACTGAATGAGAATGAAAACACATCCTACCAGAACCTATGGAACACAGCAAAAGCAGTGCTCAGACGTCAATTTATTCCAAGAAAAGTACACGTGCAAAAAGAAGGCCCTAATGAGAGAATTAACCCTTCCACTCAAAGAAACAGAAAGAGAAAAAGAACCCCTCAAGCACCAAAAGAAAACAGATAATAAAAATTAAAGCAGAACTAAATGAGACAGATGATAGAAAAACAATTGAAAGAGTTAACATGACAAAGAGCTTAGTTTTTGAAAAGATCAACCAAATCAACAAACTATTGGCTGAACAGATAAAAGAAAAACAAATATTCAAGCAAATGGCTTGAATGAGAAATTAGACAAGTGATATCAAAACGGACTCAATTGAAATTAAAAGACTCATAGAGGAATATTACAAAAAATTGTACTCTAATAAATTTGAAAATCTGGAGAAATTGACAAATTTCTAGAAGCACACTACCTAACAAAACTAACACAAGCAGAAGTAGAAAAATTTAATAAACCCATCACAAAAGAAGAGATTGAAATAGCAGTTTAAAAACACCTGTAGAAAATTCCAGGCTTCACTGGAGAATTCTACTGAACTTTTAGAGATGATTTAACACCACTATTAGTAAATGTATTCACAGAATCGAAAAAGATGGAATACCCCTAAACTCATTCTATGAAGCCAGGATAACTCTGATACTAAAACTGGGTAAAAAGGGTGCAAAAAAGAAAATTACAGGCCAATATCTCTCATGAATTTAGATGCAGATCATAAAACCATATGCAGTAGAATTCAACAACGTATCAAAAAAATAATTCTCTGTGACCAAGTGGGATTCATACCAAGTATGCTTCACCATTAGGAAAACAAATAATGTAGCCAGTCACATAGATAACACAAAAAATAAGACTCACTTTATTTTATCAACAGATGCAGAAAAGATATTTGACAGTCTGACACACACTCATGTTAAAAACTTTCAGCAGAGGAAGAACAGAAGAGAAATTCCTCAACATAATAAGCATCTATGCAAAATGAAGAGAGACTGAAAGCATTCCCCTGAGAACAGGAACCAGACAAGAATGGCCATTGTCACCACTTATATTGTCCTGGAGGTTCTAACTAGAGCAATAAGGCAAGATAAAGAAATAAGGGCATCCAGATTGGTAAGGAAAAAGTTAAAGTAACTTTATTTGCAGATGATATGGTCTTATACACAGGAAATACTAAAGAATACACACACACACAAGAAAACACACTATTAAACTAATAGATGAGTCAGCAAACTATCACGATATAAGATAAGCACAAATAAATCAATAGAATTCCTTTACACCAACAAAGAGATCATCAAAGATCAATCAAATCAATACCATTTACAATAGCTCCCAAGAAGATAAAATACTCAGCAATAAATTTAACCAGAAATGTAAAAAGACCTATACAAAAAAATTACAAGACTATAGTGCAAGAAACCAAAACAGACTTATTTAAGTGGAGACACTTACCTTGCTCTTGGATAAGAAGATGTTGTGAAAATACATATTCTTTCCAAAGTAAACTATACATACAATGCAATCTACTCATCTCTCCATTTCTATGACATACCTAAAGAAGTTGTAAAAATCTACAAAGACTGATATCTCAGTAGTTCCTCTCAGTTAATGGGTGACCTCCTCATCCCTGGGCTGAGGGTGAGGAACATCAGGAATCTTTAAGACAGGAGAAAAGACAAGTAAAAAAGTTTAATACTAGCTATTTTGATTTTTCTTTTTAAAACTGGGGTGTCTAAAGCCTCTCCCCTGTTTCAACTGAGTCATCATGAAAAATAGCTTTCAAACAGATTCATTCCAGCTGTGTAGACAGAGTTACAGCAGTTTATCAGCTTGCCCAGATATTCTGATGAAGCTGTTGAGGCTAAAGGCTGGTTGGGCTTGCCCACACACTGTCCGTGAAGGCTCACCATTTGAGGTATGCAAAAAAAACACAGAGGTATGTTTCACATGTTGACACCTTGAAAAATCACTTAGAAGTCTGATATTGATTATTAAGGGGTGTATAACTTTCCCTTAGGCTAGGAAAATAAGAAATAAGAAGAGTAAATACAAACACAATTGTAGGAAAATGGGCAGCTGCAAACAGCCTGGAGGCAAAGCAACCATGTGGGCTTCTATCCCCTTTAAGGGGCCAGTGAGCAGGTGGGGACAGCTCAGTATCTGTTGGAGGCAGTGTGGATATGCCATCACATACTGACAAGCAGTTACATACTTCTGAAAATTTTTTCCTGGATGATGCACCTCCTTTTCCTGACTCCTCTGAGAAACTATGGGCTAGTATCATTCAGGATACCTTCTGAAGCTGAGAGTGGAGTGTACCACATGATTTTGAATGTGAGAGACCATGAGTATTGGATTTTACAAAGAATATTTATGTGCACCATCTTATTTACAAGAGCATTAAATCTAAGGAGCCTTGGGTCCCTTCTACAAGGACACAGGCCAGCACACGGTCAGGGAGCTCCAAGTCAAGCCTCTGGTTCCAAGTCCAGCATTTTCCAGCTCCCCAGAGTGGGATTCCACTGCTGGGCTCTTGAGAAAATGGCCCCAGGAACTTATCTTCCATCCCTTCCTGACATGCACCCCAACAGCCTGCCTTCATATCATGTTCTCCAGCTGAAATACCACTTTCAGATTTCTATCTATGTGGTTTTTAATTTTTATTCCAACTTTAAGCCAAATGTTTATAAAAATCAATAATATCTTTGTCAGTAGAATTCTTTACCCATATAGATAAATAACCCCAAGTTGCCTTTGACAAAACACATTTTAGAAACATTTTCAATGGAATTCAACTCAGATAGGTGAACGACGTGTTTTATGTAAGCAGGTTCTTCACTGGAGTATCTTTAAAGGATGTTAAGAGATGGGAGCTCTAATCCTTTTTCCATCTGTAACCAGATTCTGAGAGCTTTATTCTTCTGTGGGAAAGAGTTAAGCTGTGATAGCTCTTTTTATGTGTTGAATTGGTTAGGCTTTGGTTCCCAGTAGTTAAGTCAAATACTAGTCTAGTTACTGTTCACTAAAGTAATGTAATGTAATTAATTTCTGTAACATAAAATAATGTATGTGATTGATCAGTGAAAAGAGAATTTCTTTAAGATGTGTTCTACCTCCAAACTATAGATATTTGTGGGGAGGTGATCGGTCTATTTTTCTCTTCGCTCTGTATTTTTTCAGTCACCTGACATGGATCACAGGAATGACAGCCTGTAAGAGGAGTCTCCAATCTCTTGTCATATATACATATATATATACATATATACAAAACCCACTGCCATCAAGTCAGGTCTGACTCATAGTTACACTAGCGGTCAGAGTAGAACTGCCCCACAGAGTTTTTAAGGAGCAGCTGGTGGCTTTGAACTGCCATCCTTTTGGTTAGCAGATGTAGCACATAACCCACTATACCGCCAGGGTTAACATATGTATATATGTGTACAATCACAAATTCTGACAGTTAATATTGTGAACTCATCTTAGAAAAAGTGCTGCATACCTCGTTGTGAATATCACTACAGTCACCTTTGAGGTAGTCCCCTTGGGAACCTATGCACTGCTGTCAGCACCTAGTCCAACTTTCAAAGAAATTTTGGAACTCTTTTCCTGGAATGGCCATCAGAGCCATTATCATATTAACCCTGATGTCCTGAATTTCATCAAAATATCTTCCTTTCAACATTTCCTTTATCTTCAAGTAAGGAAAAAGGTCAATATGGGCCAGATCAAGTGAGTAGTGAGGATGTTCCAATACAGTTATTTGTTTTCTGCCTAAAAACTCCCTCATAGACAACTAAACAAGTTTGCCACCATGCCACTGTGCGCAATGGCCATTCCAAAAAGAATTCCAAAACTGCTCTGAAGAGTGAACTAGGTGCTGGCGTCAGTGCATAGCTTCTGAAGGGGAGTACTTTGAAGGTGATCATAGTGATATTTGGCAATGAGGTATGTAGCACTTAGAACAATTAAATTTGTGTATGTGCATATACACAAGGATTGACAATTAAGTTCACGAAATTGCCGCTGTGCACGTACATTGGCAGCACTGTACAAACAACTTGGTAAGGTTTCATAACCTTAGTATATCAGTGTCTCACAGCTGTGTTTGTATTGGTGTGTGGCAGCATCTAGCTGAGTGGTGTTTATTATTGTCATGTGTCTTTGTGTCCCATCACAAGAATATCACAGCTTGAGTTAGAGCAATGAACAAACATTAATTTTCTTGTTAAACTTGGCAAGAGTGGAAGTGAAATCAGGGACATTTCAGTCCAAATTTATGAGGACAATGCCATGAAGAATTGGCAGTATATAAATGGATCAAACATTTTTCTGAGGGGAGGGAAAGTGTCACTAATGAAGAAAGGTTAGGGCAGCTAGTAATGAGCAGAACTGACAACAATGCTGCAAAAATTTGTTGAATTGTGCATCAAAATTATCAGCTGACTGGGAGAAGCATAGCAGACCAAGTAAACATTGGTAGAGAAACAGGAAAATCTTAACTGAAAACCTTGTCATGAAAAAGGTGTGTGGTAAAATGGTCCCCAAGGAGGTTACCAATGAACAAAAGGAAAGGAAAGCCAAAGTTTGCCAAGACCTTTTAGACAGGCAAGATGACATTTTAGGCTGTGTTATCACTAGTAATAAAACATGTGTGTACCAACAGAATCCTGAAACAAAGCATCAAAGTGCTCAGTGAAGTCAGCGAATTCTCCATGACTGGAAATCTTTCATTAGTTCAAATCAAGAGTAAAAAGGATGTTGTTAACTTTTTTTATATCAAAGAGATTGTTCACTATGAATCTGTACCAACTGAACAAACAGCTAACCAATTTTACTATCTGGAAGTGGGAAAAAGGCTGCACGAAAAAGTTAGATGAAAATGAGCCAAATTTTTCTCCAACAACTCATGGCTTTTACTTTACGGCAATGCACCAGCTCACACAGCTACTGTCTGTGAGGGAGTTTTTACCCAGTAGACAAATAACTGTATTCGGACACCCTCACTACTCACCTGATCTCATCCCTAGGAACTTTTTTCTTTACCCAAAGATAAAGGAAATACTGAAAGGAAGACATTTTGATGACCTTCAGGACACGAAGGGTAATATGACAACTGCTCTGATAGCCATTCCAGAAAAAAAGAGTTCTAAAATTGCTTTGAAGGGTGGACTAGGCACTGGCATCAGTACATAGCTTACCAAAGGGAGTACTTCAAAGGTGACCACAGTGATATTCACAATGAGGTATGTAGCACTTTTTCTAGGATGAGTTTGTGAATGTAATTGTCAGACCTTGTATGGGACTATATGACAGATTCTGTTTTTCTATAGAACCCTAAGACATAGTCAACTAATTGTTGAATATTCATCTCCTATTTTTCAGTTAATACAAGATTGTTATTTGTCAAATTCCCAGCCTTCTAGGCTTGTCTAGGCATGTGGACTACTTCCACTGTGTCTTCATTTCTCCTATGCCCCAGCACATCAGCTCTTTTCTTAGCTGGAGGCAGGTGACTGGCATTGGTGGCCTGCGGGATTAACACCTTCTGTAGAAACACATTTGCAGCTGAAACCACCTACTGCCTAGATGTCCCTTTAACCCTCACTAGGCCACCTGTGTTCAAAGGTGATGGCCTCCAAGGAAGAGTATTTTTCCTGAAAATATCTAAAGTCCATTCCAAGTTCTTCCCTATACACTCTCTTTTGCTGAGAAGGAAACAACCCTGCTGTGGACAGAGTGTATATGTGGGCCAGATGATTCTAGGCATGAAAGAAATCACAGAGAGTCAACTGTCTTCACTGGCCCAAGGGTCTGCTTCCTATCAAGTAGGCAGTGGTGGGCAGGAGTTTCAGAAGGATATTCCCTTTGCTCTTATCCCCCCAAATGCTGATCTGGTATGCAGGAGGTCAATATGAAATATCTGTGGATCTCTAAAATTGCGAATTTCGTAAGCAAATCCTCAAAAAGAAATATCAGCGGTGGGGCCAAGATGCAGACTAGACACATGTATCCTCAATTCTCTCTGAGAACTAAAGCCTGACATTTATAACTGAATGGAACAGTTGACATCCAGGGAGCCCTAACTCAAAATGGATCAAAGTGCTGAATATCAAACCTAAAACAATAAAAATCACACAGGAAAGAATAGGGTCAACAATGGAAGTTCTAATATACAGCTTAGACAGACTTCAAAATCTGACAAAGTACAATCAACAAAAGAGAAAATAGATAAATGGGAACTACTAAGAATCGAATAGTTCTGCTTACCTAAAACTTTATCAAAAGTTAAGAGGGGCAGCATCAAGATGACAGACTAGGCACACGTCTCCCTATATCCCTCTGGAAACTGAGATCTGAATTGATAATCAAACGGAGCCTTCAGATCACCTAATTACCTGTGCCCCAGAACATGGCACAGTGCTGTTAATTTGGACTTCATACCACTGAGCGAAAAACCTCCTCTCTTTCGCTGACTCTCGCTCCTGGCTTGCCCTGGCTCTCACAGACTGAAGGTAAATGCACCAGTTTGACTTTTTTTCTCTGTCTTGGCTGGTGGGTGGAGCTAGGTCTTGCCTAACGGCTAGACTCAGACTCACTGCAGGGGGATAGGCAGGTGAAATTCTCATATTTTGAGAGCCAGGCTTAGGACTCTGTTAATCTAGCTACTTAGGGCCTGTCTTTTTATCACTGCCACAGCGGGGTTTGTATGGAATTGCACTGCCAGTGTGAGGAACATGATGTTCGATACACAGATTTTAGGGGGACTTAATTCTTAGCCTGGGGGCCAGCACCTGCAAACAGGACAGTGCTTCTCCAACAGAAAAGCAGTAATTTACACAGTGTTGCCTACGGTGGGGGCCCTGGAACAGAAGCAGAGGAATCACTACCTCTTGGCACATTTAGCCCCTCTGTCTGCTGCCTGTGTGGAGGGTGCCATCTTGGATACAGTGACCACAGCTGGACCTAATTCTTAGGTTGGAAGTGAGAGCCTGCCCACAAGATCTTTTCTACCAGAAAAGCAGTACTTTACACAATGTCACCTAGAGCTGGGCCCTGTCAGGGGAGGCCAACAGGGCAGTAACATTGCTGTATTCTGAACGAGTTTGTATCATCTGGGGTTGGATATAGAGGTCCTTGCTTTGCCAGTTGGGAAGAGGGACCTCTACACTTGAAAACCTGACGGAATTGGAAAGTGGTCAGGTACCTTTTGCTTTACATTTTAGGACAGCCTAGAGAAACATCTGCAGTTCATCCTCACAGTATCTCTTCAGCCTCTACTTACTCACATGAGACCCAAAAAGCAACAGATACTTGGGGCATACAAGAAATCACCCATGGCTTCAGAAGACTCCCAAACAAAACAACCAAG
This sequence comes from Heterohyrax brucei, assembly GCA_028571685.1. Taxonomy (NCBI): domain Eukaryota; kingdom Metazoa; phylum Chordata; class Mammalia; order Hyracoidea; family Procaviidae; genus Heterohyrax; species Heterohyrax brucei. The sequence continues at coordinate 138,154,008 of CM053150.1, forward strand.
TAGTTTTTCGGATGAAGAAACTTTTCTGAAATCATCAGAAGATGAATACAAAATGATTATATACAGAGCCCTTCTAGATCTTATACAAAATGAAGCAGAACAAAAGGAAAAATTAAACAAGCTGTTTGATCTGATGGAACAGCAGTACTCTGAAATCCAGCAGATCAAGAACAAAATCAAAGATGTAGATACTTCCATTCAACGCCGAGAAAACAGAATGGAACAAATGGAAAAAACAATTTCTGACTTGGAAGACAGAGCTACTGACACCAGTGTCTATGAGTAGAAATCAGAACAAAGAAAGAAGAAAAATGAAGAAGCATTAAGAAGCATGTGGGACTCTATTAAGAGGAACAACCTTCGATTAATTGGAGTCCCTGAACAGGGGAGACACCTGAGAACACAGAGAATATCATTGCTGAGCTGCTGACAGAAAACTTCCCAGAAATCACAAAGGAAGAGAATATAGACATCTCAGATGCATATCGTATGCCACCCAATATAGATCTCAAAAGAAAGACTCCAAGACATGTTATAATCAAGCTTAACAAAATGAAACATAAGCAGCAACTCTTGAAGGCAGCAAGACTCAAAGCAAAGCTAACAATCAGAGGAAAATTCTGGAGGATTTCGTCAGATTTCTCAGCAGAAACCATGCTGGCATTGAGACAGTGGCATGACACATTCAATCCCATGAAGAAAAAGAACTTCCAACCAAGAATTATATATCCTGAAAAACTATCTTTCAAGCATGAAAATGAAATTAAGACATTCCCAGATAAACAGAAACTCAGAGACTTTGTAAAAACTAAACCAAAACTACAAGGAATACTGAAAGAATTTCTTGGCTTTGGCTTAGAAGAACAAAACCACTAACTTTATATTTTAGAACGATACATCATCCAGAATTCTACTTAGTTAAGGAAAGCTCCAAACTCAATCACTGCTTTAATACTGAAAGAAACAATTCAGTGATCATCATGAAAACTATGGCACCAACATATTAAAAAGATAGATGTACTACAGTCATGATAGTCCTTTCAGACGGAGAGAGAGATGACAAGACTGGTAGTAATTAAAATTGGGTTTATATATGGTTTATTAAGGGGTATCATAGGAGCAGCTGTAGAGCACAACAAAGACATGTCATACCAGTTCAAGAAATGTAACACAGGAGTCTCAACAACTGCAAAACCAGCTCTGAAAGAGGTGAAAAATCTACTCACAAAAAAGAATGTCCCAGAACAGACTAATGAGAACAACAGAGAAAATATCAACACAAAAATAAATATATCACAATGGCAGCACTGAACACATACCTATCAATACTTACATTGAATGTGAAAGGACTGAATGCTCCAGTAAAGAGACTTCAAGTGACATCTTGGATCAAAAGAAATGACCCATCCATATGTTGCCTACAAGAAACTCACTTGAGACCTAAAGATAGGAACAAACTGAAACTTAAAGGATGGAAGAATGTATATCAAGCTAACAATGAACAAAGAAGAGCAGGTGTGGCAATTCTAATCTCAGACAAAATCAATTTTAATGTAAAATACACCATCGTGGACAAAGATGGACACTATTTATTGCTGAAAGTTTCAGTACACAGGCAAGATTTAACTATATTAAATATTTATGCACCTAATATCAGAGCACCTAAGTACATTGAAGAAACACTGACTATACTCAAAAAAGAGTTAGATCACTCCACAGTAATAGTGGGAGACTTCAACACTCCACTCTCAATATTAGACAGATCATCTAGAAAAAAAGCTCAGTAAAGATACAGAAGACTTCACTGCCACAATTAACCAACTAAAGCTCATCAATATATACAGAACTTTCTACCCATCAGCAGACAACTACACCTTCTTCTCCAGTGCACATGGAACATTCTCCAGAGTTGACCATGTGTTAGGATGTAATGCTATTATCAACAAAATCCATACCATTGAATTAATGCAAAGCATCTATCTTCTCAAATCACAAAGCCATAAAAGTCAAAATTAGTAGCAGAAAAAACATAGACAGAAAGTGGAACTCTTGGACACTGAACAGCATCATGCTCAAAAAACCATGGGTTACAGAAGAAATCAATGATGAAATAAAGAAATTCATGGATTCCAATGAGAATGAAAACACTTCATACCCAAACCTATGGGATACAGCCAAAGCAGTGCTCAGAGGTCTGTTTATCTCCATAAATGCACACATCTGGAAGGAAGAAAGAAACCAAATCAAGGAACAAACCTTACAGCTTGAACAAGTAGAGAGAGAACAACAGAGGAACCTCGCAGGCAACAGAAGGAAACAGATCATAAAGATTAGAGCAGAGCTAAATGAATTAGAGAATAGAAAAACAATTGAAGAAATTCAAAAGACCAAAATCAAGTTTTTTGAAAAGATCAACAAAATTGACAAACCACCAGCTAAACTCAGTAACAAAAAACAGGAAACAAATAACTCAGATTAGAAAGGAGAGGGGAGTTGTCACAACAGATCCAACAGAAATAAAAATATCATAACAGAATACTATGAAAATTTGTGCTTAACAAATTTGAAAATCTAGAGGAAATGGACAAATTCCTTGACTCATACCACCTACCCAAATTATTCCAAGGTGAAGCAGAACAACTCAATAAGCCCATCACAAAGGAAGAGACCGAAAATGTCATCAAAACACTGCCAACCAAAAAAGCCTGGGCCTAGATGGCTTCACTGCAGAATTCTACCAAGGTTTAGAGAAGAGTTATCTCCAATACTACTGAGACTATTTCACAGTATAGAAAGGGATGGAGTACTCCCAAACTCATTCTATGAAGCCAGCATAACCCTGATACCAAAGCTAGGGAAAGACCTCACAAAGAAGGAGAACTACAGACCGATGTCACTCATGAATCTAGGTGCAAAAATCTTCAACAAATTTCTTGCCAGTAGAATACAACAACATATCAAAATAATAATCCATCCCGACCAAGTGGGATTCATACCAGGGATGCAAGGCTGGTTCAGTGTCAGAAAAACAATTAATGTGATCAACCACAGAAATACCACAAAAGACAAGAATCACCTGATCTTGTCTATTGATGTGGAAAAGGCGTTTGATGAAGTCCAACACCCATTCATGCTAAAAACTCTTAGCAAAGTAGGCATAGATGGAAATTCCTCACGCAGTAAGGGCCGTTTATGCAAAGCCAATTGCCTACGTCATCCTGAATGGAGACTGAAAGACTTTTCTTTGAGAACAGGAACTAGACAAAGATGCCAACTCTTATCTCTCCTATTCAACATTGTAGTAGAAGTTCTAGCCAGAGTAATTAGACAAGACCAGGAAATAAAGGGCATCTGAATTGGCAAAGAAGAAGTCAAAATCTGCCTGTTTGAAGATGATATAATCGTGTATGCAGAGAATCCCAAAGAATCTATAAGTAAACTACTCAAACTGATAGAGGAGTTCAGCAAAGTCTCAGGATACAAGATAAACATAAGTAAATCAGTAGGATTCCTTTATACCAACAACAAGACTGTTAATGAAGACATTATCAAATCAATATCATTTACTATAGGCGCTAAGAAGATAAAGTACCTAGGAATTAATCTAACCAGAGAAATAACAAACCTTTACAAAGAGAACCACAAGCCCTTACTACAAGAAACTAAGAGACTTAGATAAATGGAAAAACCTACCCTGCTCATGGATAGGAAGACTTAACATTGTGAAAATGTCTATTTTACCCAAAGCAATGTGCTATATAATGCAACCCCAATACAAGTTCCAGCGTCATTTTTTAATGAGATGGAGAAACAAATCACCAATTTTGTCTGGAAATGGAAGAAGCCCCAGATAAGTAAGGTAGTACTAAAGAAGAAGAACACACAGGCAGGCCTCTCATTACCTGACCTTAGAACATACTGCACTGCCACAGTGGTCAGAACAGCCTGGTACTGGCACAAGAACAGACAGGTCGATCAATGGAACAGAATTGAGACCCCAGAGATGATACCATCTGCCTATGAACAGTTGATATTTGACAAAGGCCGTGAAACATTAACTGGGGTAAAAACTGTATCTTAAACAAATTGTGCTGGCAAAATTGGATGTCCATCTGCAATAAACTGAAACAGGATCCGTATCTTACACCTTATGCAAAAACCAACTCCAACTTGATAAAAGAGCTAAATATCAAATCTAAAACGATGAAGCTCATCCAAGAAAAGGTACGAACAACAATGGAAGTTTTAATACACAATGTGGACAGACTCCAAAATCTGTCAAACAAACTGCAATCAACAGAAGAGAAAATAGATAAATGGGAACTATTAAGAATCAAACACTTTTGCTCATCCAATGACTTTATTAATAGAATTAAAAGGACACCTACTGAATGGGAAAACACATTTGGTAACTCTGTGTGAGACTGACGCCTGATCTCCATAACCTATAAAATACTACAAAATATCAATAAGAAGAATATAAATCATCCAATTAAACGATGGGCAAAGGAGATGTACAGACATCCAGGCAGCCAAGAAACACATGAGGACATGTTCACGATCTTTAGTTATTAAAGAAATTCAAATCAAGACGACAATGAGATACCATCTCACCCCAACAAGGTTGGCCATGATCCAAAAAACACAAAACAACAAATGCTGGAGAGGCTGTGGAGAAAGTGGAACCCTCCTACACTGTTGGTGGGGTTGCAAAATGGTCCAGCCTCTTTGGAAAGCAATCTGGCGCTTCCTTAAAAAAATGTATATAGATATACCATTTGACCCAGTAATTCCACTACTTAGAATATATCCTACAGAGTCAAGGCCATTCACACCAACGAACACATGCACAAGAATATTTATATCAGCACAGTCCATGATAGCAAAAAGATGGAATCAACCCAGATGCCCAACAACAGAAGAATAGATAGGTAAGCTATGGTATATATACTCAATGGAGCACTACTCCATGATAAAGAATAATGATGATTCCAGGAAACATCTCGTAACCTGGTTTCAACTGGAAAACATTAGGTTGAGTGAAAGTGGTCAGCGACAAAAGGACAAATATTGTATGAGACCTCTACGATAAGATCTCAAAAACAGACTTATGTATAGAAGAAAACACTCTTGGACAGCTGCAGGGGAGAAGAGGGAGGGGGGACAGAGGGGAGGGTTTAGATTAGATAGTTGCTAGGTATCTGGTTGGGTGAAATCGGTGACAGCAGACACTAGAAACGAGAACAATATTAAGTGGACTTCAGCATAACTGGAATACTCCTATCTTAACCCAGTATTGCAAGGACAGAGTAGCTGGGGTAGGAGGCATGGACCATGCTCTTAGGTGAAATCAAGGCCCGTTGGCACAACTAGCGTTTTGCTAAGAGGGCTCTCTGCACCCCACGTTGGTGGGTGGCATCTGGGGTCTTAAAAGCTGCCATCGGAGGACACAGCAAATGGGCCCAACTCTGCAGGAACGTATGTTCACCGAGGACCAAAATGGCATGCAGTAAAGACAACCTAGAAGACAGAGAGACTCGCAAGAGTGGGTACTTTCATCGACTTGGGACCAGAAGAAATGGATGGTGCCCGGCCACCACCAGTGATAGCTGCGATGGAGCTCACTAAGTTGAGTCTCACTGGCAACACAAGAATAAAAAGGGGTGCATCCTGAGATCTCCACTAAAAGACCTCAATTGATGGTACAGCAGTTTTGGGGTTCCCCTGGGAGCATGGCCCCTGGCCTTGATCCTGCCCCTGCCCATAAATCATAACGAAGGTCCACTCTCTGGACATGAATGGATTGGACTTGGTGATGCAGTGTGATCATATATTGGATACACTTTATGGTTCTATGCATCTATAGTATATCATCCTGCTGACCTCTGGCTGGAGGAAGGAGAGTGGATGGAGAGGAGGGGAAAGGAGGTTGTTGGGAGGATGAGACATGTATCAAGCAGAAAGGAATAGTATGCTGTCACCGGGCAGGGAGAACAGTGGAAGTTGCATATAGGTGGGCGTGTAAATTTATACGGGAATGTACATTTTCACTCAGTTATATTAAATTTAAAAACAATAGTTAAGAGACCACCTACACGCAACTACATGTCAGACTGACGTCTGATCTCCATAGTACTACAAAATATAAACAAGAAAAAGGTAAATAACTAGAATAAGCAGTGGGCAAAGGAGACGGCAGACATTTCACTAGAGAAGACATTCAGGTAGCCAAAAACCAATAAAAAATGCTCATGATCATTAGCTATCAGAGAAATACAGATCAAAACTACAATGAGATGCCATCTCACACCAACAAAGTTGCCCATGATCCAAAAAACACAAAACAAGAAATGCTGAAGAGGCTGTGGAGAGATCAGAACTTTCCTACAATGCTGGTGGGATTTCAAACTAGTACAGTCTCTTTGGAAAGCAATCTGGGGCTTCCTTAAAAAGCTGGGAATAGGTATACCATTTGATACAGTAACCCCACTGCTCAGAATTTATACTATAGAAACAAAGGCTGTCATACAAACAGACAGATGCAAGCAAATGTTTATTGCAGCACAGTACACAATAGCAAAAAGATGGAATCAACCCAGATGCCCATCAACAGATTAATGGATAAACAAACTTTGGTACATATACTCAATGGGACACTATGCAATGATAAAAAACAATGATGATTTTAGGAAGCATCTCATAACGTGGTTTCAATTGGAAGACATTGTGCTGACTGAAATCAGTCAGTGGCAAAAGATAAATGTTGTATGAGACTTCTGCTATAAGGACTTAAAAATAGACTTAAGTACAGAAAAAAAGACTCTGATGGCTACAAGGGCAGGTAGGGGGCATGAGGGTTGATTGTAGATTAGATACTTGATAGAAATTTGTTTGGGTGTGACAGCACACAGTAGAAAGTAGTTCAACTTAACTGGACTTCACCATGAACTGAAAGCCCTTCTAAACTCAACCCAATACTGTAAGGATAGAGTACCAGGATTGAGGTCTGGGAACCATGCCTTCAAGGAACACTGATGTCAACTGGCATGATTAGCCTATTGCTAGGAGAGTCTTCTGTACCCCATATTGGAGAGTGGTGTCTCGGGTCTTAAAATCCAGCAAGCTGCCATCTGAAGTACACCAGTGGTCTCAGCTCAGCCAGAGCAAATGATCACTGAGAACACCAAAGACACAAGGAGAAAAGAGCCCAGGAGACAGAAGGACCCATGTGAATGGGTGACTGTATCAACATGTGACCAGAAGAACTAGAACACGCCCGGCTACCACCAGAGACAGCTGTGACAGGGTACACAATATTGAGTCCCTGTGACAACATGAGAAAAAAGGGGGTGCAGCTCAAGAACACTACTAAAAGACCAGAACTAATGGTCCAATGGCCCAGGGATCCCCTGGGAGCATGGTTCCTAGACCTGCTGCTTCCCCTGTCTGGAACACACTGCTGAAGTCAACTTTTTTGCAAAAAAATGGACTAGACTCGGGGACACAATGTGACCATGTGATGGTGTACTTAATGGCTCTATGCATTTATAGAATGCTGTCCTACTGCTCTCCTTCTAAATGGGACAAAAGAGGGCAGAGAGGAGGGGGCAGGAGCTTGTTAAGAGGATATGACAAGTATAAAATGAAAAGGAGGAGTGTGCTGTCATGGGGCAAGGAGAGTAGAAGAACTGTAGCCAGGCAGGTATAGGGTAATACAACCATAGTTGTAATGGCTGTCCCAGAAAGAGTTCCAAAATTGCTTTGAGGAGTGGACTAGGTGCTGGCATCAGTGTGTTAGCTTCTAAAGGGAAGTACTTGGGAGGTGACAGTGGTGATATTCAGCAATGTGGTATGTAACACTTTTTCTAGGATGAGTTCTTAAATGTGATTGTCAGAACTTGTATATACAGTGGAACACTATGTAATGATAAAGAACAATGATGACTTTATGAGACATCTCATAACCTGGAATCAACTGGAAGATATTATACTGAGTGAAATAAGTCATCTGCAAAAGGGCATATATTATACAAGACCATCATTATAAAAACTTAAGAAAAGACTTATACACAGGAGAAAATACTCCTTGATGGCTACGCGGATGGGGTGGGAAGGACAGGGTCATTTATAGTTTAGACAGTCAATAGGAATTCATTTGGGTAAAGGAAGTAAAAGTATGCAGTAGAGGGTAGGTCAACATAACTGGACTATACCATAAGCTAAGCTGTTTTCTAAATTCGACTCAACATTCCGAAGGACAGAGTAGCAGGGACAGTGTCTGGGGACCATGTTTTCAGGGGGCATCAATGTCAATTGGCATAATTAGTCTTTTTCTAAGAGTGTTCTGCACCCTGTATTGGTGAGTGGTACCTGGGGTCTTAAAAGCCAGCAAGCTGCCATCTTAGGCACATCTATTTTTCCTAGCCCACCTGGAACAGATGAAAACTGAGAACATCAAAGACGTGAGGAAAACTCAGCCCAGGAAACAGAAGGACCCATATGATTGGGAGACTATATCAGCAGGAGAACAGAAGAACTAGATGGTGCCCAGCCACCACCAAAGACAGCCCTGACAGGGAACACAATGTAGAGCCCAAGAGAAAAGGGTGTGCAGAGGTAGAACTCTATTCAAAACACCAAGCTTGATAGTCCAACAACTTGGAATGTCCCCTGATGACTGCTGTCTATTTATTTAGTCTTTCTTTCAACAATATTTTAGAGTTTTTCAGAATAAAAGTTTTGTAATTTTTTTGTTAAATTTATTCTTAAGTCTGTTATTCTTTTTGATAAGGTAAATCAAATTGTTTCCTTTAAGTTTTTTCCAATTGCCCATTGCTAATGTGTAAAAATATAATAGACATTTGTATAGTTATATCCTGAGACCTTGCTGAATTCATCTGTTAAGTTCTAATTGTAAATTTTTTTATTGGTTTCCTTAGGATTTTGAGTGTACAAGATCGTGTCATCAGTCAGTAATGTTAAATCTTCAGTCTGGAGGCTTTTTATTTCATTTTTTTCCTAATTATCCTGAGTAGATCTTCCAGAACAAGTTTGAATGTAAGTGGCGGGAGTAGACATCCTTGTTTAGTTCAGATTTTTTAAGGGGAAAGAGTTCACTGTTTCACCCTTAAGTATGATATTAGCAGACCTACCGTTCTAAAGTGATTAGCAGGTAAAATAGTCACTTTTTGAGAGCCCGGCTCCAGACTCAGAGCACCACAGACCGTCCACCCTCTCTTCTTGGACCTCAGCTGTAGATTCTACTGTTTTGTGGGGAATGGACAGCTTGATGGGGATGCCATCTTGTTTGACTGTGTTTTAGTCAGATAGTGCTTCTCTAAGAGAAATACCAGCATGGCTGGCTTTAACAAAGGAAAGTTTATTCTTAAACAGCCCAGTAGGCTATGAGTCCAAATTCAGGATGTCCATGCCAGGGAAAGTCTTTTCCCCTTGTTGGCTGTGGAGGAAAGTCCAGTATTGTATCAGTCTTTGTCCAGGTAACATCTTGGCACAGGAACCTCAGGTCTAAAGGACACACTCTGCTTGCTTGAAGTGTAAGGTTCCGAATTATCTGCTTGCTTCTCTTTCATTTTATCTCTTACAGGATGAAAGAATTAAGGGTGGTGTAAGCCATACTTCAGAGAAACTCCCTTTACAGTGGAGCAAAGAGGTGATCCTATGAAGGGATTTACAGCCCCACCCTAATCCTTTAACATACAGTATATGAAAATCACAAAATACTGAGAATCATGGACCAGCCACACGGCTACACTTATTTTGGGGGAGACACAATTCAATCCATGATGGACTGGGAGGCAGAAATAACACAACCAGAGGCCTCAGCAGGGGTTAGTTCCCAGGCTGAGAGGCAGCCCCAGCCTGGAGAGCGCTTTTCCAGCAGAAAAGCTGTGTTTAGCACAGTATGGCCTTATGAGTGGTGTCTGGAAGGGGATGACAGCAGTCCAGTAGCCTGTCCTACTTTGAACCATATCACAGCATCTGGGGACAGCTGAAGAGATGCCTCCATTTACAGCTGGAAGGAAGGAAGAGCTTACCACAGCTCATAGTCTGACTGATTTTGGAAGTGGTTAAATAGGGTTTACCTTTTAAAATAAGACTGCTTAGAGAAATAACTGAGGTGCAGCCCGATGGCATCTCTTCCAGCCTTTACTGACCCTCATTATAGGGTTGGCTGACGGCCCCACAGTGACTCCATAAATAGGGCTGTGTCTTTGCCAACCAAGAGACAAAGCTTGCTACCCCAGAGATTCCACTGGGCCCAGTCCTGGATTACATAGAGGTGGCTGGTGATCAACTTTTTTCTCAGAACTACACCTCAGCTCCTGTTAAGGCAACATCAGAGAAACTAAACAGCCTCTAGATATCCCATAAGCAGCAGACCTTGGCGAAACACTTGAAAAATAATCTGCCCATGGCTCTGGAAAACGCCCAAAATGAAGAACCAAAGAACTTCCCAGATGAAGAAGCCTATCTGAAACTATTAGAGGTTGAGTACAAAAGAACTACATAGGGAGCCCTTCTAGACATTGTACAAAATGCAGCAGAGCAAAATGAAAAATTAAGCAAATTCTTCAAACTGATGGAACACTAGCAATTTGAAATCTGACAGATCAATAACAAAATTTGCCAGGGGCCAGCCCCGCCACTTCACAGGGTAATGCACGGAGGGAGGGAGAGGCGCAGCGGAAGAAGAATCAAGAGAGACAGGAAAGAATTTTCTGGTTCATGGCAGCCTGACCCAGAGAGCAAGAGAGCAGGCTGTCTGTCTTTATTGTTTTTATAGTAAAAGTGACGTGAATTTTACCCTGCCCACTGACCACACAATCTATTGGCTAATTTGAAACCAAAACCTCGTGATTGGCTAATTTGAAACCAAAACCTCGTGATTGGCTAATTTGAAACCAAAACCTTGTGATTGGCTAATTTGAAACCAAAACCTCGTGGTCTTGAGGTGATGTAATTTTTACCCTGCCCCCTGACCACATGAGCTATTAACTAACCGAAACCTTGTGATCCTTTTAATTGTCAAGGCTTTCTAGATAATGGCCCAAGGCAGGTGTGTAATTGACAGTGAAAACAAAGTTATGCCTCGAGCTCAATCAGCCCTACTTATACCTCAAGGTTAAAAGGTTCATGAGGAAGAGTCTAAAGTTTATGATCTCTATTTGTTCCTACTTTGCTCTTTATTTTATCTCCTCCTGCGGAGACAGTAAACATCTACTGTCCCCCACCCTATGCCTTTCTTAAGCTGTTCTAAAAGGATAATTCCTTTCACATGGGTGGGGATGTGCAGTTGGGGGAAGTCAGCAGGGGTTGGGCTGGCCTCGCTGCTCTCAAGCTGGCTGTGTTAGAAATCATTCTTCTGAGCTCTTTTCCCCAGAAATTCCTGTACAGGTTTTCCCGATATCATTTCATAAACCAAGGGGGTAGTAAAGGGCCCCTCTCAGAAGGCATCTCCCCTGATCCTTGTGCCAGGAGAAGAGGGGGTATCTTTTTGAAGAAAATTTGATTAGGAAGCCAAATAATATCAAGGGCAGTAGGCTAAAAAACATGCCACAGGTGAGATGCTTCAGCCCGTCATTTACAGGGGTTCATGACTTTGTCTACAAAGCTGATGGCGGACCTCTGCAAAAATTACAGAATTAGACAATTCAGTTCAAAGCCAAAAGATAAGAACTGAACAATTGGAAAGAAAGAGGGATATACTATAGTAGTAGTCCTTCCAGATGGAGAGGAAGTTAATAAGATATCCAAAAGTTAAAATTGAGTTTAAACTTAGATCATTAAGGGGGATCATAATGGTAGCTGCAAAGAACAATAAAGATGCAGCATATCAAAACAAGAAATGTAATACAGCAGTCTCAACAAACACAAAACCATCACTGAAAAGGATGAAGAGTCAACCCATGAAAAAGAATGACCCAGAACAGAATACTAAGAGCAACAGAGAAAACACCACCAACAACAACAAAAATACATCAAAATGACAGCACTAAACACATACCTATCAATAATTACAGTGAATGTAAATGAACCCAACGCTCTAGTAAAGAGACAATGAGCAACATTTTGGATCAAAAGATACAACCTGTCTATATGTTGCTTATAAGAAACTCACCTTAGACTCAAGATATGAAAAAACTGAAAATTAAAGGATTGAATAATATATACCAAGCTAACAATACACAAAGAAAAGCAGCTGTGGCAATACTAATGTCAGATAAAATAGATTTTAATGTAAAATCCACCATCGTGGACAAGGATGGTCACTATCTACTGCTGAAAGGTTCACTATACCAGCAGGACTTAACAATATTAAATATTTAGGCACCCAATACTAGAGCATGTAAATACATCGAACAAACACTGAGTACACTGAAAAACTAAATAGATTACTCCACCATATTACTGGGAGAATTCAGCACTCCGTTTTCAGTATTGGGAAAATCTTCTAGAAAAAAGCTCAGTAAAGACATGGAAGACTTTATGTCAACAATGAACCAACTAGATATCATCGACATATACAGAACTTTTTATCCATCAACAGATAAGTACATCTTCTTCTCCAGTGCACATGGAACATTTTACAGAATAGGCTATGTGTTAGGACACAAAGAAAATCTCAACAAAATCCATACCATTGAATTATTGCAAAGCATCTTCTCAGACCACAAAGCCATAAGTCAAAATCAACAGTAAAAAAAAACATAGATAGAAATTGGAACTCATGGAAACTAACCACACCTTGCTCAAAAAGCCATGTGTTATAGAACAAATCAAGGATGAAATAAATTTATGAATGCAAACAAGAATAAAAATGCTTCCTACCAAAACATGTGGGATACAGCCAAAGCAGTGGGCAGAGGTCAGCTTATCTCTATAAATGCATATATCCAGAAGGAAGGAGGGACCCAAACCAAAGAATTAACCCTACAGCTTGAACAAGCAGAAAGAGAGCAACAGAGGAACCCCTCAGGCACCAGAAGAAAACAGATTATAAAACCCAGAGCAAAACTAAATGAACTAGAGAACAGAACAATCAAAAAAATTGTTATGACTGAAAGCTGGTTTTTTGAAAAGAACAACAAAACTGACAAACCATTGGCTAAACTTACTGTAAAAGAAAAACAGGAAAGGAAACATATAACCTGAATAAGAAACGAGATGGGAGATATCACAACAGACTAAATCAAAATAAAAAATATAATAACAGAATACTATGAAAGACTATATGCTAACAAACCTAATGGAAATGGGCAAATTCCTAGGTTAATCTGACCTACCAAAATTATCTCAAGTAGAACAACGTAATAAATGCATCACAGAGGAAGAGACTGAAAAGTCATCAAAAATCTACCAACCAAAATAACCCCTGGCCCAGATGACTCCACCACAGAATTCCACCAAACTTTTACAGAAGAGTTAACTCCAATATTATTGAGACAATTTCACAGCATAGGAATGGACGGAATACTCCTAATTTCATTCTGTGAAGCCAGCATAACCTTGATACCAAAGACAGGGAAATATCAAACAATATCACTCATGAATCTAGATGCAAAAATCTTCAACAAAATCCTTGTCAATACAATTCAACAACATATCAAAAAAATAATTCTCCACGACCAAGTTGGATTCATACCTAGAATACAAGGCTGAGAAATAAGAGACCTATACAAAAAGAACTACAAGACCTTACTACAAGAAACTAAGAGAGACTTACATAAATGGAGAAACCTACCCTGCTCATGGATGGGAAGACTTAACATTGTGAAATATTGACTTTATCCAGAGCGATTTACATATACAACACAATTGCAATACAAGTTCCAGTGTCATTTTTTAATGGGATGGAGAAACAAATCACCAACTTTGTTTTGAAAGGGAAGAAACCCCAGATAAGCAAAGCACTACTGAAGAATAAGAACATGCTAGGAGGCCTCTCTCTACCAGACTTTAGAACCTATTACACTGCCACAGTAGTCAAAACAGAGACAGATAGACCAATGGAACAGAGTTGAGACCTCAGAGATGCCACCATCCTCCTGTGAACAGTTGATATTTGGCAAAGGCCCTAAGATTGTAAATTGAGGTAAAAACCATCTCTTTAACAAACTGTGCTGGCAAAATTGGTTATCCATCTGCAAAAATATGAAACAAGACCCATCTCTCACACCTTACACAAAAAACAACTCAAATTGGATCAGAGACCTAAACATCAAACTGAAAACAATAAAGATGATGCAAGAAAAAGTAGGATCAACAATGGAAGTTTTAATACACAACTTAGACTTCAAAATCTGACAAAGCATGATAAACAGAAGAGAAAATAGATAAATGAGAACTAGTAAGAATCATACACTTTTGCTCATCCAAAGACTTTACCAAAAGAATTAAGAGACCACCTAAAGAATGGGAAAAAATAGTTAGCAACTATGTATGAGACCAATGTCTGATTTCTATAATCTACAAGGTATTGCAAAATATCAACAAGAAAAGATAAATAGCCCAATTAAGCATTGGGTAAAGGAGATGGACAGACACTTCTCTAAAGAGGATATCCAGGCAGCCGAAAGACATATACCTGTCTGCTGAGAGGGCTGGCATCTTTCCTTCCCACCCTTCTCTGACCCACATTGTAGGGTTAGCTGACAGCCCCCAGCTCATTAGGTGTTAAAGAAATCTAAATCAAAACTACTGTGAGATGCCGGGAGCCAGCCCCAGCAGGGTTTCGGGAACACAAAGGGGTTGGGTGGCGTCGATGGAGGAGGAAAATGACAATACTGAGACAGGAAAGAGTTTTGGACAATGGCAGCCCCACAAAGGTCTGTCTTCCTTTATTTTTTATAGTCAATGAGGTAACTGCACTTTGACCACGTAAGTGATTGGCTAGAAAGGAGTGGGTACCTCGTGGTCTCTCTTCATGTCAATCGTTAGGGTCTTCTAAATAATGGCCCGAGACAGTGGTCTATTTTCATGTTAATTACTAGGGTCCTCTCTGTTGGCTAGTAAAGAATCAATACCTTGTAGCTCTTTGTCATGTTAATCATTAGGGCCTTTTAGGTAATGGCCCACGACAAATATCCTCGAGGTCAAAGGTGCAGGGAGAGAGAATAAGCTCATCTTAAAAAATTAATCTGACTGTCTCTAATTGTTCCCTCTCTGCTTTTTTATCTCTTCCTGTGGGGACAATGAGTGTCCACCATCCCTCACCCTAAGCTTCTCTTAAACTGTTCTAAGAAGGGTATTTCTTTAGCATTTGTCTATTTGCCATACCAACACAATAAACTTGGAAGCTTATCTGTCTTCCTGATGTAGGGAGTGGAATATCTATATTCTAAGGGCTGTGCGAGGGGGTTGTTCTTGGGGAACTTCCCAGAGCCTTTCTGCAATCTTGTTTTATCTGGGAAGGGGGATGTGCAGCTGGGGGAAGCCAGCGGGGTTGGGCCAGCCCCGAAGCTTTCAGGCATGCTGCATTGGAATTCATTAAGCCGAGGGGGTTGTAAAACCCTTCTTTGGTCCTTGTGCTGGGAAGTAAGGAGGTGTTTTTGAGGAAGGTTTGATTAGGTTACAAAATATCATCAAGAAGAGTATGGCCAGAAAATATGTCACGGGTGGCATGCCTCCACCTGTCATCACAGAAGCTTGTGACTCTGTTCACAGGGGCTTTCGTGGGTGACAGACCGTGGCAGTGAGATACCATCCATTCCCAGTAAGCTTGGCCATGATCTAAAAACACAAAACAACAAATGCTGGAGGGGCTGTGGAGAAATTGGAACTATCCTACACTGCTGGTGGGATTGTAAAATGGTACAACCTCTTTGGAAAGCATTCTGTCACTTCCTTAAAAAGCTGGATCTAGATACACCATTTGACCCAGTAATCCCACTGCTTGGAATATATACTATAGAATCAAGGGCAGTCACACAAGCAGATACATGCACACAAATATTTACTGTATCACAGTCCACCACAGCAAAAGAAAGAATCATTATATTTGATAGACAATTTTACAGGATAAATAATTCTTGAATGGAAGTTTTTCTCGTTCAGGGCTTTGAATGTGTCTGCCCATTGTTTTCTAGCCAGTATTGTTTCTGCAGAGAAGCTGGACGAGAGCCTACAGGGTTTCCCTTGGAGCGTTAGCTTTGATTTGAGCCTTGCTGCCTTCAGAAGCATCTGTTTATATTTTAACTTACTAAGCTTGATTATAATATGCCTTAACGTCTTTCTTTTCGGGTCTAGCTTTTGCAGTGTTTGATAAATATCTTGGATACCAATGTTTTCTGTCAGCGTTTCTGCAGCAATATTCTCTATATTGTCATTAATTCCTCCATTGTTCAGGAAATCCAATTAAACGTAAATTATTCCTCTTAATAGAGTCCCACATGTTTCTTAATGCTTCTTCATTTTTCTTATTTCTTTTCTCTGATTTCACCTTGTAAATGTTGGCATCAGTTACTCTGTCCTCAAAGTCACTGAGTCTAACTTTCATCTGTTCAATCCTACTCTTTTGGCTTTGGATTGAATTATCTAATTCTGTAATTTTGTTATTAATCTGATATATTTCAGATTGTTTATGTTCCATCAGTTCATATAGAATCCTTAATTTTTCATTTTGTTTTACTGCATTTTGTTTAATCTCTATGAGTGTTCTATATATAAATCTTTTGTATTCAACCTTCAGTAGATTCAGAAAGGCTTCTTCATCTGGGAAATTTTTTGAATCTTTATTCTGGGAATTTTCTGGAGCATTTGAAGGCTGCTTCTTTAAATGATTAATTATTGTCTGCTGCATACGTGCCATCTAGACACTGATTTCTCTGATATTAGATCTAAGAGAATTGTTGGTCACCAAGCTGTCTCTACTACTCTAGTGATGCATCCCAGGTGGACTTTCGAGGATGGAAGACTCTGTCCATTGGATGGCAAAAAGGTTGCCCTACTTATGGAGAAACTGGGGGCTGTTAGCTAACCCTGCAATGTGGGTCAGAGGAGGGTGGGAGGAAAAGACGCCAGCCCTCTTAACAGACAGATCTCCAGGCAAATACACAGTTCTCTCAGCCTTAAATGTAAACTTGAATCATCCAATTAAGCGATGGGCAAAGGAAATGGACAGACATTTCACTAAAGAAGAGATCCAGGCAGCCAAAAAACACATACAGACATGTTCACGATCTTTAATTATTAAAGAAATTCAAATCAAGACAACAATGAGATACCATTTCACCCCAACAACGTTGGCCATGATCCAAAAAACACAAAACAACAAATGCTGGAGAGGCTGTGGAGAAAGTGGAACCCTCCTACACTGTTGGTGGGGTTGCAAAATGGTCCAGCCTCTTTGGAAAGCAATCTGGCACTTCCTTAAAAAAATGGATATTTATACACCATTTGATCCAGTAATTCCACTACTTGGAATATATCCTACAGAATCAAGGCCTTTCACACCAATGGACACATGCACCAGAATGTTTATCGCAGCCCAGTCCATGATAGCAAAAAGATGGAATCAACCCAGATGCCCAACAACAGAGGAATGGATAGGTAAACTATGGTATATATACTCAATGGAGCACTACGCAATGATAAAGAACAACAATGACTTCAGGAAATATCTCACGACCTGGTTTCAACTGGAAGACATTATGTTGAGTGAAAGTAGTCAGCAACAAAAGCACAAATATTGTATGAGACCTCTAAGATAAGGTCTCAAAAAGAGTTGTGTATAGAAGAAAAGACTCTTTGACAGCTGCAAGGGAGGGGAGGGAGGGAGGGAGGGGGGAGGGCTTAGATTAGATAGTTGCTAGGTATCTGGTTGGGTGAAATTGGTGATAGCACACATTAGAAACAAGATCAATATTAAGTAGACTTAAATATAACATGAGTACTCCTTCCATCTTAACCCAATATTGCAAAGATAGAGTAGCTGGGGCAGGGGGTGGGGGACCATGCTCTTAGGCAAAAGTGAGGCCAATTGGCACAACTAGCGTTTTGCTAAGAGGGCTCTCTGCATCCCACATTGGTGAGTGGCATCTGGTGTCTTAAAAGCTGCCAAGCTGCCATCTGAGGGCACAGCAAATGGTCCCAACTCAGCAGGAACAGATGCTCACCAAGGACTAAAATGACATGGGGGAAAGACAACCCAGAAGACAAAGAGACCCACATGAGTGGGTGCCTACATCGACTTGGGACCGGAAGAACTGGATGGTGCCCAGCCACCCCCAGTGATAGCCGCGATGGAGCTCACTAAGTTGAGTCTCACTGGCAACACAGAATAAAAAGGGGTGCACCCTGAGATCCCCACTAAAAGACCTCAATTGATGGTCCAGCGGTTTCGGGGTTCCCCTGGGATCATGGTCCCTCGCCCTGATGCTGCCCTTGACCATAAGTCATAACAAAGGTCCACTCTTTGGACAGGAATGGATTGGACTTGGCAATGCAGAGTGACCATATATTGGAAGTACTTTATGGTTCTATACATCTATAGGATGTCATCCTGCTGATCTCTGGCTGGAGGAAGGAGAGTGGATGGAGAGGAGGGGAAAAAGAGACTGTTGGGAGAATGAGACATGTATGGAGCAGAGAGGAATAGTGTGCTGTCACCGGACATGGAGAGCAGTGGAAGCTGCATATAGGTGGGCATGTAAATTTATACGGGAATGTACATTTCACTCAGTTATATTAAATAAAAAATTTAAAAATAAAAAAAAAAGTAAACTTGACTTCTATGCAGGGATCTGTCCAGGTGTTGGCTGCAAAGGAGGAGAGGGAAGGAAGAAAAGGATTGGTTGTACATTAGACAGCTGATAGAAATTTTGGTAGGTGAAAGCAGAGACAGCACACATTAGAAAGAAGATGCATTTAAATGGGCTTCAACATAACCTGAAAACTCTTCTAGTCTTAACCCAATATTGCAAGGATAGAATAGCAGAGTTGGGGGTCTGGGGATCATGCTCTCAGGGGACATTGAAGCCAATTGGCATAACTAGCCCATTGCTAAGAGAGTTTTCTGCACCACATATTGGTGAGTGGCATCTGGGGTCTTTTTGTTGTTAGGTGCCATCAAGTCGGTTCCAACTTACAGTGGACCTATGAACAGCACAGTGAAACATTGTCCAGTCTTGTGCCACGTCCACAAGTGTTTTTATGCTTAAGCCAATTGTTGTGGCACTGCGTTAATCCATTTCATTGAGGGTCTTCCTCTTTTTTGCTGGCCCTCCACTCTACCAAGCATGGTGTCCTTCTCCAGGGACTGATCTTTCCTGACAACATGTCCAAAGTCTGTAAGACATAGTTTTGCCATCTTTGCTTCCAAGGAGCACTGTGGTTGTATTTCTTCCAGAACAGAATTGTTGTTTCGGTGGTCCATCACACATTCAACATTCTTCTTCAACACCACAATTCAAAGGCATCAATTCTTCTGTCTTCTGTGTTCATAGTCCAGCTTTCACATGTATATGATGAAACTGAAAATACTGTGGCTTCAATCAGGTGCATTTTAGTCTTCCAGGTGACATCACTACTTTTGAATATTTAGAAGAGATCCTTTGCAGCATATTTTCCCAGTGCAATGCATCTTTTGATTTCTTGACTACTGCTTTCATAGGCATTGATTGCAGACCCAAGTAAAATGAAATCTTTGACAACCTCAATCCTTTTTCCATTTATGACAATGTTGCTTACTGTTCCAGTTGTGAGGGTTTTTGTTTTCCTGGTATTGAGGTGCAATCTATATTGAAGGCTGTGGTCCTTGATCTTCATCTGTAAATGTCTCAAATCTTCTTCGCTTCCAGCAAGTAAGGTGGTATCATCTGCATAACTCAGGTTGTTAATGAGTTGTCCTCCTATCTTGATGCCTCGTTCTTCTTTATATAATCCATCTTCTTGGATTATTTGCTCAGCATACAGATTAAAAAGGTATGGTGGAAGGATACAACCCTGATGCATGCCTTTCCTGACTTTAAACCACGCAGTGTCCCTTTGTTTCAGCCCCTACTTGTCTGTCAGTGGAGGCTTGCTTGTTGCTGTGATGCAGGAAGTTATGTGACTGGTATTTAGGTACCAGAAGGGTCAACCATGACAGATAAATTTCAGTTTAGCTTTCAGACTAAGACAGACTAGGAAGAAGGACCTGGAAGTCTACGTCTGAAAGGAATTAACCAGGGAAGACCTTATGAATTGCAGCCAAACATTGTCAGATATGGTGCTGGAAAGTGAGCCCCCCAGGTTGGAAGGCACTTGGCAGACGATTGGGGAAGAGCTGCCTCCTCAAAGTAGAGTGGATCTCAATGATGTGGGTAGAGTAAGGCCTCCAGAATCTTCATTCGCTGATGGGGCATGACTCAAAATGAGAAGAAACAGCTGTAAACATCCACTAACAATCTGGGTCTTAAAAGCTAGTAAGTTGCCACCTGAGGTACACCAAATTGTACCAACTCAGCTGGAACAGATGATCACCAAGGACAACAATGACATAAGGGAAAAAGAGCCCAGAAGACCAGAAAACCCACGTGAATGGGTGACTATATTAACATGTGACCAGAAGAACCAGATGGTGCCCGGCCACGACCAATAACAGCCATGATGAGGCTCACAATGTTGAGTCCCAGTGGCAACGTGAGTAAAAAAAGGGTCCATCCTAAGAACTCCACTAAAAGACTGAAACTGATGGTCCAAAAGCTTGGAAGTTCCCCTGGGAACATAGTCCCTAGACCTGATACTGCCCCATAGATCATTAGTGAGTTCAACTCTTCAGATAGGAGTAGGTTGGACTCAGGGACACAGAGTGGCTATGTCATATGTACACTTTATGGTTCTATGCATCTATAGGATGTCGTCCTATTGACCCCTCACTAGAAAGGAACAGAAAGGGTGGAGAGGAGGGGACAGGAGACTGTTAAGAGTATATGACATGTATAGAACGGAAAGGAAGAGTGTGCTTTCACCAGGCAAAGAGGTCAAGGGAGCTTCAGATAGGTGGGCATGCAAATTTGAATTGTAAACTTTCACTCAATCACAATAAAAGAAAAATTTCTTAGCAATTGTTGACAGACACAATATACATCTCAATGTGTCACAATGCATTTCACATTGTTACTAACTCAGTTTCAATAAGATACATAATCTCCTATTTGTGTTATAGTGGTTGTACATACTACATCTACATGTATTACAAACCCATTAGCACATTGTTTTAATTATTACTTTATATAAATTTATATTTTACTAAAAAGCTGACAGAAAAAAGGACAACAAATATATATTCCTAGAGTTTGCTGGATTAACTTTATTGTTCACCTACTATTACTGATTTGTTTTATTTCCTTTTGGGATCCAAGTTACCCTTAAGCATCGTTTTCTTTAATAAAGTTATATAGCCATCTGCTTTTTTGTGCTGTTATTTTCAAATGCATTGAATCTTTATGTGTAATTGTTGTTAGCCACCTGATTTTTATGGCAACCTGATATAAAACAAAATATACCATTGCTGGTCTTGTACTATCTTCATGATCACTAGTGTGTTTGAGTTCATTGTTGTGGCTATTGTTTCAATTAATCTCAAAGAAGTTTTCCCCCCTTGTTTTGTGACATTCTACTTTACCAAGAATGAAGTCCTTTCATACTGCATAGTCTTCTCTGATGACTTGTTCAAATCAAACCAGCTGAAGCCTCACCATTCTCACTTGCAGAGAGTTTCTGTTTTTTGTAGAGTGATTTGTTTGCTCTTCTGCCAAGTCATAGTATATTCAATATTCTTCACCAGCATCACAGCCTGAATAGATCTATTCTTCTTTCTTTTTTCACTGTCCATCTGTTTTAGCCAGCTGGTGCTGCTCTAACAGAAATGCCACGGAGTGGATGGCTTTAACAAAGGAAAGTTTATTTTTACAGAGTCTGGTAGACTATAAATCCATATTTAGGATGTCTGCTCCAGGGGAAGGCTTTCCCCTTTGTCAGCTCTGGAGGAAAGCCAGGTATTGTATCAGTCTTTTTCCAGGGAGCATCTTGGTGCAGGAACCTCAGATCAGAAGGACAGGATCTTCTCCTGGTTCTGCTTTCTTGATAGTGTGAGGTTCCCAGTTCTCTGCTCGCTCTAGGATGAAAGGATTAAGGGTGGGGCAAGCCATACTCCAGGGGAACTCTTTTTACAGTGGATCATAGAGGTAATCCTGTAAAGGGATTTACAGTCCCACCCTAATCCTTTAACATACAGCACAGCAAAATCACAAGATGGAGGACAATTACATAATACAGGAAATTATGGCCCAGGCAAATGGCTTCACATATTTTTTGGGGGACGCAATTCAATCCATGACACTGTCTTTCACGTGCATGTGAGGGGATTGGAAAGACCACAACCTGTGTCAGTTATACCTTAGCCATTGTAATATATTGCATAATATGTGTTAGAATCCCAACTTGTATACCTGTGGATGTAATCCCAATTAGGAAGAGGGTTTTCTTTGTTATGTTAATAATTCCGTATTAGTGCTGAGTATGTACTAAAACTAACCTCTTCTAAATAATAAGGAGAAATAGAAACAAAGAGATAAGCAAGTACATACAGGAGAAGACAGATGCTCTCTGAAGACAATGGAGGCAAGCGAATCTACAAGTCCAGGAATTCCAAGAATTTCTGGCTATCAGAAGCTGAACTATGAGTCAGAGTTGACTCAGCAGCAATGGGTTTGATTTGGTT
This sequence comes from Heterohyrax brucei, assembly GCA_028571685.1. NCBI lineage: Eukaryota > Metazoa > Chordata > Mammalia > Hyracoidea > Procaviidae > Heterohyrax > Heterohyrax brucei. The sequence continues at coordinate 138,176,731 of CM053150.1, forward strand.
TAGAAACTGAACTAGACGAAGACATAGATTTGCCTCTGAATTCAGACTTCTAGCCTTCTAAACTATAAGAAAATAAATTTATTGTTTTTAAAGCCACTCACTTGCAGTATTTCTTTTACAGCAGCACTAAGAAACTAAGGTAGAATTTGGTTCCAAGGAGAAGGTGCTGCTCTAACAAATACTTAAAATGTATAAAGGGCTTTGGAATTGAGTAGTGGGTACAAACTGGAAGAATTGTGGTGTTTTGACACTAAGAGCCTAGGTTATCTTAAAGAGACTGTTAATAGAACCATGCATATTAAGAGTAAGTCTGGTGAGGGTTAAGGAAGAATTCATTGAGAGCTATGAGGAAAAAATCTTCTGCCATTAACAAAATGTTGCTAGGAACAGATATTAAAAGTGCTTCTGCTGAGGTTTTAAAAGGAAATGAGGAAAATGTTATTGGACAATGGAAGAAGAGTAATCTTTTTAATGCAGTGACAAAGAACTTGTCTGAATTATATTCCAATGTTTGGTAGAAAGTAACACTTGTAAGCAATAAACTTGGATATTTGGCTGAGGAGATTTCTAGGCAAGATCTTAAAGGGACAGTCTGGTTTCTCCTTATCACTCACAGGAAAATGTGGAAGGAAGGAGATAAGCGATAGCTTAAATATTTGAAAAATTCTGTTGTAAAAACTAAAGAAAAATATCTTCCTCTTAGAATTCTGCATGCAGAAAATAGGTCAATAGAGTCGCTTGGTTGCAGATATCTGCTGTTTTCCAAGAAAAGGAAAGAACTATCCTAGGAGCAGTTCCATGATGAAAAGAACTATTGAAAAGAGCATGGGAATTTCAAAAGGTGAAGAAACTTTCTGGGTTTCAAAAAGCCAGGTCTCTAATATCTTGGTTCTACAGGGATACCTTTCTGTCTAAGTGGGTCAAGAGAGTAGGGCCACCACTCCAGGTTGATACGGTGGGGCTGCAATGCCCTATTGGGCTTGGAGAATGAGGCTACCATTGGAAGCTGAGAAGGTAAGACTGACATGTCATTGGGCCTGGAGAACAGAGTCACTTAGGGCTGCTTAGGGTCAAGGGCCTGGGCCTGGGGCCACTTATGTGAACTTGAAGAATGGGACCACCCAAAGCTGAGAGAGCAGAGTTATTGTCTCACCTGGCATGGGAAGCAAGAGTAATGTCCAGGGCTGAGGAACCTCTACCCAGAATCCAGACAGCAGGAATAATTTGAGAGCCTGAAGGGCAGAGCCATTGCCCAGATGTCCCAGGGAGCAGAGGATTATTCTCAACACTTGAGAGCTAATGAAATTTGTGTTGTTGGGTTTTGAACTTGCTTAACACTTGGGATACCCACTTTCCATCCAATTTCTTCTATTTAGAATGGGAATGCCTACTGGATACCAGTTCTATCACTGTAAAGGGTTTTCTGATAAAGATGTCCTATTTTTGACAGCTCACAGCAGCCATATTTGTGAAGCTATAGCAGTTGTACTTATATTTTTCTTATTAGTTTTGGCAAATAGTCATTAAAAGTTACATGATTCCACAATGCACAGAAATTATTAAAGTTTATTATCAAAATGGGTGTTCCCTTCACCAAACATTCCACACTTTACATGAAATTTATAATGTGCATAATTGTCTGAGAGAACAATTTAACATTTAATCAAAAATTTGAGACAACCCAGTCTGTTACCAATCAGACAATGCCTGTGCATCAGTGAATTACACATTCCAATGAAAGCATCACCACCATTTGTCAGAGCATTCATGGTAATCCATCCCAGCTAATTTCTCCCAAACACAAGAAATGTGTCTTTTGCCCACCACAGTTTGGCAGAGTTTGCACCTGGACTTGCAGCTTTACTGCTACAAAATTATTTAAACTTAAGAACTGAAGTCCAGTGACCACAGATAATGCCATCCATTTGTTACTGGGCTCTAGAGCAATTAGAAGTTGACCTTGCTTTTGGCTGAAAAGTCATCTTGAGTGATGAGGTACATTTTTGGATGAATGGTTTTGTTAACAAACAAAACTGTCAGATTTGGAACAATGAGAATCAAATGAAGATTCAAGAACATCCACCTCATCCCCCAAAAGTTACTATTTGGTGTAGATGTTGGTTCAGTGGACTTATTAGCTCTTATTTTTTACAAGATGAGCAAGGAGAGGCTGTGATTGTCAACAGAGAAAGACATCAGGCTACTATAACTGACTATTTTTGGCCCCATTTAGAAGGTGCCATGGTGGTCATTTACCCGAAGTTCTTTTCCACACATAACATCATCAAATGTACTTCAAAATAAGAAAACAAAACTGTATCACTTACAAGACTTGTTTTATTCAAGCTCAAAGACAGAACACCCTTATTGGAAGACCCTTTACTTTAGAAACAGATAATCTGTACTTTAGGTGTTAGAGATCCACTGATAGAAAACAATTTTGTCCCAGTGGGGGACATATCCAGAGTCTAACTTGATTCAGATGATTCAGAAGATCAAGTTTTGGATTTATGGTTGATGCTGGCATAGAGTAAGACTGTTAGGATGATGTGAAAGTGTGAATGTGTTTTGCAAATGTGAGGGATATAAATTTTTGTGGGGGGATGACAAAGTGAGGAATGTTATGGATTGAATTGTATCTCCCAAAAATATGTGTTGTCAATCCTAATGCTGATTCCTGTGGACGTAATATCAACTAGAAGTAGGGTCTTTTTTGTTATGTTAATGAGGCGGTATCAGTGTAGGATATTTACTAAACTTAAGTCACCTCTGAGTTATAAGGAGTAGCACAGACACAGAAATAAGAAAGCACAATAGATAGTATCTGAAAATGATAGAAGATGAAGCTACAAGCCCAGGAACTCCAAGGATTGTCAGGCACAAGAAATTGAAAAAGACAAAGAAATGATCTCCGCCTAGAGACACAAGCTGAATTTAGACTTCAAGCCTTCTAAACTGTGAGAAAATAAGTTTATTTTCTTTAAAGACACCCACTTATTATATTCCTGTTATAGCAGCACTAAGAACCTAAGATAGTCATACAGTAATGTCTTTGTTTTTTTAAAACTCTAAAGATATCTTTTGCAGCAGATTTTCTCAATGCATTATTTGGTTGAATCACGACTACTAATTCCATGGATGTCAATTGTTGATTCAAATAGAATGAAATCTTTGACAACTTCAATTTTCTTCAGTTATCATGATGTGGTTTATAAGTTCAGTTGTGAGAATTTTTGTTTTCTTTATGTTCAGGTGTGATCCATACTGAAGGACATAGCTTTTAACTTTCCCCAGTAAGTTATTCAACTCATTTGCATTTTCAGTAAGCAAGGCTGTTTTATCTATAAATTGCAGGCTGTTAATGAGTCTTTCTTCAGTCCTGACAGCTTATTATTTTTTTCCATACAGTCCAGCTTCTTGGATTGTTTGTTCAGCATAAAGATTGAATAATAAGGTAAGGTAATACAACCCTGCTGCCAAATTTTCCAATTCTGTGTCATCTAGGTCTGTTTGAATGACTGCCTCTTGATCTACAGACAGATTTCATATGAACATGATTCAGTGTACTGAAATTCTGATTATTCCTAATATTATCCATAATTTGATATGACCCACACGGTTCAATGCCTCCACACACTCAACAAAACACAGGTAAATATCTTTCTATTTTAGTCAGCTAGTGCTGTTCTAACAGAAATACCACATAGTGGATGGCTTTAACAAAGGAAAATTTATTCTTACACAGTCCAGTAGGTTACAAATCTAAATTCAGGATGTCTGCTCCAGGAGAAGGCTTACCCCTTCTCGACTCCGGAGGAATTGCATCAGTCTTTGTCCAGGGAGTGTCTTGACACCGGAACCTCAGGTTTGAAGGACATGCTTTTCTCCCAGTGCTGCTTTCTTAATGGTGTGGGGTTCCCAATTCTCTGTTTGCTTCCCTTTCCTTTTATCTCTTGTAGGATGAAAGAATTAAGGGTGGGACAAGACATACTCCAGGGAAATTCCCTTTACAGTAGAGCACAGGGTAATCCTATGAAGGGATTTACATTCCCACCCTAATACCTTAAACATACAGCACTGGAAAATCACAAAACGGAGCACAATCACAAGATATTGGGAATCATGGCCCAAGCAAATGGCTACACGTATTTTGGGGGGGACACAATTCAATCCATGACAAACACCATGCTTAGAAGCTATATGGTAACAGAAAAAAATCAAAAATGGAATAAAAAAAAAATCTAGAATCAAAAAAGAATGAAAACATATCATGCCAAAATTTCCATAGCAAAGGCAGTGCTAGGAGGTCAATTTATAGCATTTCATGGCCTAGGCACAAGCCCGCATATATTTTTGAGGGATGTGGTGGTCAGGATTATGTCAACTTGTCTATTACATATTTGGCTGCTGTATTAAGTGGCAGGGCGGGGTTTGTGGTGGCTCCCTGCCCCTCGGCTCTCATCTCGCGACCTTTTACTATGGCTGCTGGTCGCTCACGTGGCCAGGAGCTCCTGCTCTCTGGTTCCAGAGTCTGGTTCCGGGACTTAACTAGCAGCTGTTGGACTCATCAGTCCTTACAGTCAGCAGTTGAGAGTCCTGCTCCTTGATCTGCTGATTCTGGGTTCACCAGCCTCTGCCTGCTCCTGCTCCCTGACCTGCTGATCCTGGTTTTGGCAGCCTCTGTTGCTTCGTCTAGCCACCAGCTTGGGATACACTGATCTACACAACCGGTGATCTAGAACTCTGGTCTCTGACTTGCTGACTTTGGGTTCCTCAGCTTCTGTGGCCACGTGAGGCTTGTGTCAGAGCTTGAGACATTCAGCTTCTGTTATTATGTGAGCTGTTTCCTATATTTGTATCTATCTATCTATATATTATAAATCTTTCCTTGTACCTATACGTGTTACTGGTTTTGCTTCCCTAGAAAACCCAGCCTAAGACAAGGGGACACAATTCCATCCATGACACTTTCTAATATGCTTTTCTTTCTTTCAAGATCCTTCTATGGGAACTGTAAACAATATGTTAAGTAATGCAGTAATGGTAGCTGGCTGCCATCCATGTCTTCTGGTCTCATGGCAAACAAAGTAGTTGTTCATGGAGGCAATTAGTTAATGCCATTGGATTAAATTGCACACACCTAAAATATATGTCAACTTGGCTAAGCCATGATTACTTAGAGGTGACAAAGGAAGGAATGTTGTATATTGAATTGTATCTCCTAAAAATATGTGTTGTAAATCTTAACCCCTATTTCTGTGGATGTAATATCAGCTAGAAATAGTTTTTTTGTTATGTTAATGAGTCCATATCAGTTTCTAAGCATGGTGTTTGTCATGGATTGAATTGTATCCCCCCCAAAATATGTGTAGCCATTTGCTTGGGCCATGATTTCCAATATTTTGTGATTGTCCTCCATTTTGTGATTTTCCAGTGCTGTATATTTAAGGATTAGGGTGGGACTGTAAATCCCTTCATAGGATTACTTCTGTGCTCTACTGTAAAGGGAATTTCCCTGGAGTATGTCTTGTCCCACCCTTAACCCTTTCATCCTACAAGAGTTAAACCCATATTAGTGTAGGGTATGTACTAAACTTAATCACCTCTGAGTTGTAAGGAGTAGCACAGACACAGAAATAAGAAAACAACAGATGGCATCTGAAAATGATTAAAGAAGATGAAGCTAGTATTGCATGATTATCTTCCATTTTGTGGTCTGATTATCTTCCATCATCTAATGTGTTGTAAATCCTAGCTTCAATGCCTGTGGTTATGGTCCCATTGAGAAGTGAGCTGTTTGTTATGATAATGAGGATTAGGGTAGGATGCAACACCATTACTCGGGGTCAGTTCTGGTCTGATATAAGTGGAGTTATCCTGGAATGTGGCCTTCCTCATCTTTTATCTTACAAGAGATAAAAGGTAAGAGAAATGAACAAAGACGGAGGGAAGTGCCACTATCATTTAAACATGGGTTCCATGCTTAGAAACTCCTAGACCTAGGGGAAGATTGATGACAATTATCTTCCCCCAGAGCTGCCAAAGAAAGAAGCCTTCTTATGGAGGTGGTGCCCTGAACTCAAACTTCTAGCCTCCTAATCTGTGAGAGAATAAATTTCTGTTTGTTAAAACCATCCATTTGTTGTATTTCTGTTATAGCAGCACTATATAACTAAGGCTGTCACAGGTTCCATTACTTCTACCTATTCCTGACTTTCTTCCTCTGTTGCTCTAGGAAAACGGAGATCAATTGTTCTATCTTAGGTGACCAGTTGCAAACTTCTAAGACACCAGGCCCTACACAATTAACTAGGAGGCAGAACAGAAGCACTAAATATATTGTTCGACCAATTAACTGGAATGTCCCTTGTAACCATGACCTGAAACCTCCAAACCAAGAAACCAAATCTCATTGTGTTTTGGCTTGTGCATAATCATCTACAGCTGCTACATTGTTTAAAATCATTGTTATAAACTTATCTATCACACTTCTGCCAATTCAAATTCTCTCATTGGGATGACTAAAATTGAAAAAAAAAATAGAGGGTATGGCCAAGATGGCAGACTAGACACATGTCTCCTTAAGTCCCTCTGAGATCTAACACCTAGAACAGTAACTGAAAGGAGCAGTGTGGACATTCTGGGAGCTCCAAGATCAGACACAGGGTTGTAAGATAGGACTCTACAACAGGAAGGGAGAAAATACCTTGTTGGTGGCAATACAGCAGCACAGGGAGTACTGCTTCTGCTGGTGCAGCAACTGGGAGGACTGCAAGTATGCATGTCTTCTTTGTCAGCTGGAGGCTGGGACTGGGTTTGCTGAGCTTGTAAGTTTGGCACAGGTGGCTTCTTTGCTGATTTATGGTGCCTGAGTGAATAGTGTATCCCATAGCAGAAAGATGGTGCTTGGGACACCCACATATAGAGATCCCAGCAGTGGTGAGCAACTCAGGGTGTCAGTGCCACCCCACTTCTCTGAGATGAGCCATGGAATCTGCTGACTCACACCATAACAAAGGCAGCTCAGGCAGGACACAATATTGATTAGCTGAGAGGTGGCAGCAGCCTTGCCTGAGGGCTCAGCTGAGGCTACTTTTCATGCTAAGCAATACTGCTTGTTTGGTTAACTCTGCTTCCAGCAGAAAAACTGATCTTAACACAATTGTACCTAGAAAAAGTAGTATCTGCTGGTGGTGGACTACAGTGGCGCCCTAAACCTGCCCTCCTTTAAGCCACACCATAGTCTGCTGACTGCAGACTTTGTTAGTCAAGAAGAAGGCCCTGCTACCCCTGAGGGCCTCATTGCTATCAGTTGCAGCTGGTGAATCTCTCTCTCTGCAGAACATCAGCTTTAAGACGTATGCCACAGCTCCTTTTGATGTAACACTGGAGAAACTGAACAACTTCTGTATGGTGCAAAAACAACAATCAATATCTAACCATTTAAAGAAGACCACAATGGCTCTGGAAAACTCCAAAAATAAAGATTCAACAACTTCTCAGATGAAGAAGCTTTTTTTAAATTATCAGAGGTGGAATACAAAAGAACTAGGTGTAGAGCCCTTCTGGAGATTAAGCAAAATACAGCAGAAAATAAGGAAAAATTAAGTAAGGTTTATGAACTGCTAGAACATCAGTGATCTGAAACCCAGCAGTTCAACAATAAAATTATATAATTAGACAACTCAATGCAAAGCCAAAAGAGCAGGTTGGAGGAATTAGAATACTGAATTAGTAGAAATCTAACACACGAGTCTCAACAACTATAAAACCAGCTCTGAAAAAGGTGAAAAATCAACTCACAAAAAAGAGTGTCCCAGAACAGACTAATAAGAACAACAGAGAAAACATCAACATAAAAATAAACGTATCACAATTGCGGCAGTGAACACATACCTATCAATAATTACATTGAATGTGAATGGACTGAATGCTCCAGTAAAGAGACACCAAGTGTCATCTTGGATCAAAAGACACGACCCATCCATATGTTGTCTACAAGAAACTCACTTGAGACCTAAAGACAAGAACAAACTGAAAATTAAAGGATGGAAGAACATATATCAAGCTAACAATGAACAAAGAAGAGCAGGGGTGGCAATTCTAATCTCAGACAAAATCAATTTTAATGTAAAATCCATCATCGTGGACAAAGATGGACACTATTTATTGCTGAAAGGTTCAGTACACAAGCAAGACTTAACTATATTAAATATTTATGCACCTAATGTCAGAGCACCTAAATATGTCGAAGAAACACTGACTACACTCAAAAGAGAGTTAGATGACTCCACAATAATAGTGGGAGACATTAACACTCCACTCTCATTACTAGACAGATCATCTAGAAAAAAGCTCAGTAAGGATACAGAAGACCTCATTGACACAATTAACCAACTAAACCTCATTGATATATACAGAACTTTCCACCCATCAGCAGACAACTACACCTTCTTCTCCAGTGCACATGGAACATTCTCCAGAATTGACCACGTGATAGGCCATAATGCAATGCTCAACAAAATCCATACCACGGAATTACTGCAAAGCATCTTCTCAGATCGTAAAGCCATAAAAGTTGAAATCAATAGCAGAAAAAGCATAGATAGAAAGTGGAACTCTTGGAAACTGAACAACATCTTGCTCAAAAAAACATGGGTTATAGAGGAAATCAAGAATGAATTAAAGAAATTCATGGATTCCAATGAGAACAAAAACACTTCCTACCAGAACCTATGGGATACAGCCAAAGCAGTGCTCAGAGGTCTGTTTATCTCCATAAATGCACACATCTGGAAGGAAGAAAGAAACCAAATCAAGGAACTAACTCTACAGCTTGAACCAGTAGAAAGAGAACAACAGAGGAACCCCTTGGGCACCAGAAGAAAGGAGATCATAAAGATTAGAGCAGAGCTAAATGAATTAGAGAATAGAAAAACAATTGAAAAAATTGAAAAGACCAAAAGCTGATTTTTTGAAAAGATCAACAAAATTGATAAACCACTGGCTAAACTTACTAAAGAAAAGCAGGAAAGGAAACGAATAACCCAAATTAGAAATGAGAGGGGAGTTGTCACCACAGATGCAACAGAAATCAAAAACATCATAACAGAATACTATGAAAGACTGTACTCTAAGAAATTTGAAAACCTAGGGGAAATGGACCAATTCCTTGACTCATACCACCTACCCAAATGATCACAAAGTGAAGCAGAACAACTTAATAAACCCATCACAAAGGAAGAGATTGAAAAGGTCATCAAAACACTGCCAACCCAAAAAAGTCCGGGCCCAGATGGCTTCACAGCAGAATTCTACCAAGCATTTAGAGAAGAGTTATCCCCAATACTATTGAGACTATTTCACAGTATAGAAAGGGATGGAGTACTCCCAAACTCATTCTACGAAGCTAGCATAACCCTGATACCTAAGCCAGGGAAAGATCCAACAAAGACAGAGAACTACAGACCGATATCACTCATGAACCTAGATGCAAAAATCTTCAACAAAATTCTTGCCAACAGAATACCACAACATAGCAATAAAATAATCCATCATGACCAAGTGGGATTCATACCAGGGATGCAAAGCTGGTTCAACATCAGGAAAACAATTAATGTGATTAACCACATAAATAACACAAAAGACAAAGATCACCTGATTTTGTCCATTCATGCAGAAAAGGCATTTGATAAAGTCCAACACCCATTGATGCTAAAAACTGTTAGCAAAATGGGCATAGATGGCAAATTCCTCAACACAATAAGGGCCATTTATACAAAGCCAATTGCCCACATCATCCTGAATGGAGAGAGACTGAAAGACTTTCCACTGAGATCAGGAACTAGACAAGGATGCCCACTGTCACCTCTCCTATTCAACATTGTGCTAGAAGTTCTAGCCAGAGCAATTAGACAAGACCAAGAAATAAAGGGCATCTGCATCGGCAAAGAGGAAGTTAAAATCTCCCTGTTTGCAGATGATATGATTGTATATGCAGAGAACCCCAAGGAATCTATAAGTAAGCTACTCAAACTGATAGAAGAGTTCAGCAAAGTCTCAGGATACAAGATAAACATAAGTAAATCAGTAGGTTTCCTTTACACCATCAACGAGACTGTTAAGGAGGAAATTATAATTTACAAAGAGCACTACAAGCCCCTACTACAAGAAACTAAGAGAGACTTAGATAAATGGAAAAACCTACCCTGCTCATGGATAGGAACACTTAACATTGTGAAAATGTTTGTTTTACCCAAGACAATTTATTTATATAATACAATCTCAATACAAGTTCCAGCATAATTTTTTAATGAGATGGAGAAACAAATCACCAATTTTGTTTGGAAAGGGAAGAAGCCCCGGATAAGTAAGGTACTACTAAAGAAGAAGAACACACCGGGAGGCCTCTCATTACCCAACCTTAGAACATACTACACTGCCACAGTGGTCAAAACAGCCTGGTACTGGTACAAGAACAGACAGATCGATCAATGGAACAGAATTGAGACCCCAGAGATGGCACCATCTGCCTATGAACAGTTGATATTCAACAAAGGCCCTAAGACATTAAACTGGGGTAAAAACAGTATCTCCAACAAATGGTGCTGGCAGAATTGGTTATCCATCTGCAATAAATTGAATCAAGATCTGTATCTTACACTTTATACAAAACCCAACTCCAACTGGATAAAGGACCTAAATGTCAAACCTAAAATGATAAAGCTCATCTAAGAAAGGGTAGGAACAACAATGGAAGTTTTAATACACAATGAGGACAGACTCCAAAATCTGTCAAAGAAACCTCAATCAACAGAAGAGAAAATAGATAAATGGGAACTGTTAGGAAGCAAACACTTTTGCTCATCCAAAGACTTTATTAATAGAATTAAAAGAACACCTACAGAATGGGAAAAAATATTTGGCAACTCTATGTCAGACTGACGCCTGATCTCCATAGTCTATAAGACACTACAAAATATCAAGAAGAAGATAAACCATCCAATTAAGCGATGGGCAAAGGAGATGGACAGACATTTCACTAAAGAGGAGATCCAGGCAGCCAAAAAACACATGTGGACATGTTCACGATCTTTAGTTATTAAAGAAATTCAAATCAAGACAACAGTGAGATACCATCGCACCCCAACAAGATTGGCCATGATCCAGAAAACACAAAACAACAAATGCTGGAGAGGCTGTTGAGAAAGTGGAACCCTCCTACACTGTTGGTGGGGTTGCAAAATGGTCCAGCCTCTTTGGAAGGCAATCTAGAACTTCCTTAAAAAAATGGATATTGATATACCATTTGACCCAGTAATTCCACTACTTGGAATATATCCTACAGAATCAAGGCCTTTCACACCAACGGACACATGCACCAGAATGTTTATCGCAGCACAGTCCACGATAGCAAAACAATGGAATGAACCCAGATGCCCAACAATAGAAGAATGGATAGGTAAACTGTGGTACATATACTCAATGGAGCACTACACAATGATAAAGAATAACGGTGATTCCAGGAAACATCTCCTAACCTGGTTTCAACTGGAAGACATTATGTTGAGTGAAAGTAGTCAGCGACAAAAGGACAAATATTGTATGAGACCTCTACGATAAGATCTCAAAAACAGACTTGTGTATAGAAGAAAAGACTCTTTGACAGCTGCAAGGGAGGGGAGGGTGGGAGGAGGAGGGGGGGAGGGTTTAGTTTAGATAGTTACTAGAGATCTAGCTGGGAGAAAGCGGTGGCAGCACACATTAGGAACAAGAACAACATTAAGTGGACTTCAGCATAACTTGAGTACTCCTTCCATCTTAACTCAGTACTGCAAGGATAGAGTAGCTGGGGCGGGGGGCGGGGGACCATGCTCTTAGGTGAATTCTAAGCCAATTGGCACAACTAGCATTTTGCTAAGAGAGCTCTCTGCACCCCACATTGGTGAGTAGCGTCTGGGGTCTTAAAAGCTGCCAAGCTGCCATCTGAGGACACAGCAAATGGTCCCAACTCAACAGGAACGGACGCTCACCAACGACCAAAATGACACGCAGTAAAGACAACCGAAAAGATGGAGAGACCCATAAGAGTGGGTACCTACATCGACTTGGGACCGGAAGAACCAGATGGTGCCCGGCCACCACCAGTGATAGCCGCGATGGAGCTCACAGAGAGGAGTCTCACTGGCAACACAAGAATAAAGAGGTGCATCCTGAGATCTCCACTAAAAGACCTCAATTGATGGTCCAGTGGTTTGGGGGTTCCTCTGAGAGCATTGCCCCCTGCCCTGATGCTGCCCTTTCCCATAAATTATAACAAAGGTCCACTCTTTGGACAGGAATGGATTGGACTTGGCAAGGCAGAGTGACCATATATTGGAAGCACTTTATGGTTCTATACATCTATAGGATATCATCTTGCTGACTTCTGGCTGGAGGAAGGGGAGTGGACGGACAGGAGGTGAAAGGAGACTGTTGGGAGGATGAGACATGTATGGAGCAGAGAGGAATAGTATGCTGTCACTGGACAGGGAGAGCACTGGAAGCTGCATATAGGGGAGCATGTAAATTTATATGCGAATGTACATTTTCACTCAGTTATGTTAAATAAAAATTAAAAAAAAAAGAATACTGAATTAGTGAACTTGAAGATATGGCAGTTGACACCAACATTTATGAGGAGAAATGAGATAAAAGAAACAAGAAAAGTGAAGAGGCATTAAGAGGCATGTGGGACTCTATCAAGAGGAATAATTTATGAATAATCGGAGTTCCTGAAAAAGGAGAGACAGCAGAAAATACAGAGAGAATTGTTGAAGAACTGCTGACAGAACACTTCCCTGACATCATGAAAGAAGAGAACGTAGATAGTCAAGATGCTTATCAAACACCACGAAAACTAGACCCCATCAGAAAGTCACCAAGACATATCATGCCAGCCCCGTGCCGTCGAGTCGGATCCGACTCACCAATCAGGCTTAATAAGATGAAATGTAAAGAGAGGCCCTTAAAGACAGACAGGCTTAAAGCAAAACTAATGTACAAAGGAATGCCTCATAGACTTTCATCTGACTTCTTGCCAGAAACCATGTTGGAAAGAAGACAGTGGGATGACACATAAAAAGTTGTGAAGAAGAAAAATTTCAAAGCAAGAATTGTATATCCTGCAAAATTGCCTCTCAGATATGCTGGTGAAATTAAGACATTCTCTGATGAATAGAAGCTCAGAGACTTTTCTAAAACCAAACCAAAACTATAAGAAATAATGAAAGAAGCTCTTGGTTTAGAAAAACAATAAACTCAGCTGTGTATTTAAGAAGGCAATGCAGAACAGAGCATTCAAAGTCCTACTCAATTAGGGAAGTCACAAAACTCAAAGTTAGAGTATTAAAAGTATGGAAACAGAAACCATAACATGAAAATTATGATGTCATCACAGTATAAAGAGTGATCTATTACAGTAGTTACAATCCATTTAGATGGAGAGGAAATTAAGGATATATACAGAAGTTATACATTGGTTTAAATTTAGAATATCATGGAGGAAAAAAGGGGTAAGCACAAAGCAAACTAACAAACACAAAACCAGCATTGGGAAAATGAAAAGTAAACCCATAAAGAAAAATGACCCAGATTGGAATATGAAGAGTAGCAAAGAAAACATCAACAACACAAAAACAAATGCATCAAAATGACAGAACAAAACACCTACCTATCAATAATTACACTAAAGGTGAATGGTCTGTATGCTCCAATAAAGAGACAGAGAGTGACAGCTGGATCAAAAGAGACAATCTATCTATATGTTGCTTACAAGAAACACACCTTAGACTCAAAGATATGAACAAACTGAAAATCAAAGGATGCAAAAATACATACTAGACTAAGAACAAAGAAGAGCAGGAGTGGTAAAACTAATCTCAGATAAAATAGATTTTAATGTAAAATCCACCACTGTGGACAAGGATGGTCACTGAAAATTTTAATGCATAGCAGGATATAAAGACATTAAATACTTATGCATGCAATACCAGAGCACCTAAATACACTGAATAAACACTGAAAACATTGAAAAATGAGATAGATCATTCCACAATAACAGTAGGAGACTTCAACACTCTACTTTCAGTAATGTACAGGTCATCTGGAAAAAAGCTCAGTAAAGGCACAGAAGATCTTGTTGTGACAATCAACCCAGTAGATATCATTGATATATACAGAACTTTTATGCAACAACAAGAATGCACCTGATATTCTAATGCACATGGAACATCCTCAAAAACATACCACGTATTAGGAGGTAAAGCAAATTGCAACAAATCCAGTCCTTTGAATTATTGCAGAGCACCTTCTTGGACTGTAAAACCATAAGAGCTGAAATCAGTAGCAAGAAAAAACTCATGGAAACTGAACAACACCTTGTTCAAAAATCCTTGGTTTATAAAAGAAATCACAGACATGGTAAAGAAATTTATGGAATCAAATGAGACTGAAAACACAACCTCCCAGAACCTTGGGATACAGCAGAAGCAGTGTTCAGAGGTTAGTTTATCTCTATAAATGCACACATCCAGAATGAAGATGGGCCCAAACCAAAGAATTAACCCTACAACTTGAACAAGTAGAACAGAGCAACAAAGGAGCCCCTCAGGCACCAGAAGAAAACAGATCAGAAAGATTAGAGCAGAATTCAATGAATAAGAGAAGAGCAATTGAAAAAATTAAAAAAGCAAAAGCTGTTTCTTCAAAAAGATCAATGAAATTGATAAAGCATTGACTAAATTTACAAAAGAAAAACAGGAGAAGAAATAAATAATCTCAATAAGAAATGAGGTGGGAGATGTCACAACAGATCCAGCCAAAATCAGAAGTATCAATAAAAAAGGCTATAAAAGACTGTCCTCTAACAAACTTGAAAAATAGGAGGAAATGGACAAATTTCTAGATTCATATCACCTGCCAAAATTATCACAAGGAGAAGTAGACAACTTAATAAACCCATCATAAAAAAAAAAAAGGCCTGAAAAAGCCATCAGAAAACTATCAACCAGAAAAAGTCCTGGCTCAGATGGCTTCACCAGAGAATTCTACTAAGCTTTTAGAGAGGAGTTAATTCCAATACTTCTGAGGCTATTTTCACAGTGTAGAAAAGGATGGGATACTCCCAAATTTATTCTAGGAAGCCAACATATCCCTGATACAAAAGTCAGAGAAAGATCCCACAAAAAAAGAAAATTACAGGCCAGTATCACTCATAAATGTAGATGCAAAAACCTTCAACAAAATCCTAGACAATAGACTTCAACAATATATCGAAAACATAATTCATCATGACCAAGTTGGATTCATACCAACTTGGTATGGTTTAACATTCAAAAGCGGGTTCAGCAACAGAAAAACAATTAATGTGATCAACCACATAAACAGCACAAAGAAAAGAACCACCCGACTTTGTCAATTGATGCAGAAAAGGCATTTGCCAAAGTCCAACACTCTTTCATGTTAAAACTCTCAGCAAAATAGGAATAGAAGGGAAATTCCTCAATGCAGTAAGGGAATCTACTCAAAGATGGCCATCTACATCATCCTGAATGGAGAGATACTGAAAGAATTATCCCTGAGAATGGGAACTACACAAGGATGCCCACTCTTACCACTTCTATTCAACATTGTTCTAGAAGTTCTAGCCAGAGTAATTAGACAAGACAAAGAAATAAAAGGCATCCGCATTGGCAAAAATGAAGTAAAAATCTCCCTATTTGCAGATGAAATGATTGTATATACAGAGAACCCTAAAAAATCTGTAAGTACACTACTGAAACTAACAGAAGAGTTCAGCAAAATATCACCATATAAGATGCCAAGTGTAAGTAAATCAGCAGGATTCCTTTACACCAACAAAAAGACTATCAAACAGCAAATTACCAAATCAATACCATTCACTGTAGCACCCAAATGGTAAGATACCTAGGAATAAATCTAATCAGAGAAAAAAGGGCCCCATACAGAGAGAATTACAACATCTTACCACAGGAAATGAAAGGAGATTTACATAAGTGGAAAAACCTACCTTGCTTATGGATAGAAAGACTTAACACTCTGAAAATGTCTATTTGACCCAAAGCAATCTACATATACAATGCAATTCCAATACAAATTCCAGTGTCATTTTCCCTGCACGGGAAGAAATTTTAATTTTAATTTATTTGTTTTTTTGTGGTTAAGTGAAAGTATACAATCCAAATTAAATTTGCATGCCTACCTATCTGCAGCTCCTTCTGCTCTCCTTGCCCGGTGAGAGTACACTCCTCCTTTTCATTGTATATATGTTATATCCTCTTAACAATCTCCTACACGTCCTCTCCACCCTCTCCTCTCCCTACTAGTAAGAGGCCAGTACGACAGCATCCTATAGATGCACAGAACCATAAAGTACACACACCATATGGTCATATTGTGTCCCGAAGTCCAGTCCATTCCTGTCCAAAAAGTTGACCTCAGTAGTGTTCTCTGGTCAGGGGTAGCTGCAGATCTAGTGGCCATGCTCCCAGGGGAACCCCCAGGCCATGTGGGAGTTCTTGAGGTTCACTCCTCTTTTTCTCATGTTACCACTTGAACTCAACATTGTGTGCTCCATCATAGCTCTCTTTGTTGGTGACGGGGCACCTGAGCTCTTTTTTCCCTCATGCCTTTGCTGTTCTTGGTGATCATCTATTTCAGATGAGTTGAGAACATTTGGTGTATCTCAGATGGCAGCTTGCTAGCTTTTAAGATCCCAGTACAGTGTCATTTTTTAATGAGATGGAGGAACAAATCACCAGCTTTGTTTGGAAAGTGATGAAACTCTAGATAAATAAAACATTACTGAAGAAGAGGAACACAGTGGGAGGCTTCACACTGCTCAGACTTAGAATGTAATACACTTCTACAGTAGTCAAAACAGCCTGGTACTGGGACAGAAAGATACATATAGACCAATAGAACAGAGTTGGGACCCCAGAAACATCGCCAGCCACTTATGAAGAGTTGATATTAGACAAAGGCCATAAGTTTTTAAACTGGTATAAAACAGACTCTTCAACAAACGGTGTTGGCAAAATTGGATATCCATCCACAAAAATCTTAAACAAGACCCATGTTTCACACCTTACACAAAAATTAACCCAAAATGAATCAAAGACCTAAATATCAAACCTCAAACAATAAAGATCATGCAAGAAAATATGAGGTCAGCAATGGATGTTCCAGTACAAGACTTAGACAGCATTCAAAATCTTAGAAACAAAGCACAAATCAACAGAAGAATAAATAAATATATGGGAACTACTAAGAATCAAACATTTCTGCTTCTCTGAAGACTTTATCAAAAAGTTAAAAGACAGCTACAGAATGGGAAAAAACACTTGGCAACTACTTGTCAGACCAACATCTGATCTCCATAATCTACAAGGTGCTGTAAAATATCAACAAGAGAAAGGTAAATAATTCAGTTAAATGATGAGCAAAGGAGATGGACAGACTTCACCAAAGAAAGACACCTATGCAGCCAAAAGACACATGAGGAAATGCTCATGATCATTAGTTTCCAGAGAAATCCAAATCAAAACTACGAAGAGACATCATCTCACCTCAATAAGACTTGCCATAATCCAATAAACACAAAACAACAAATACTGGAGAGAGCTGTGGAGAGATTGGAATTCTCCTACACTGCTGGTGGGATTGCAAAATAGTACAACCTCTTTGGAAAGCAATCTGGCACTTCCTTAAAAAGCTGGAAATAGATATATCATTTGATCCAGTAATCCCACTGCTTGGAACATATCCTACAGAAACAAAGGCTATCACAGGAGCAGACACATGCACATGAATGTTTATTGCAGCACAGTCCACAATAGTAAAAAGATGGAATAAAAAATATGGGCATCTGCCCATCAACAGATGAATGTATAAACACCCTCTGGCACATATACTCAATGGAACACTATGCAATGGTAAAGAACAATAATGATTTTAGGAAGCATCTCATAACCTGGTTTCAGCTGGAAGACATTATGCTCAGTGAAATCAATCAGTGGCAGAAAGACAAATATTGTATGAGACCCTTGCTATAAGGACTTAAAAATAGACTTATGTACAGAAGAAAAGACTCTGATGGCTACAAGAGTGGGGATGGAAGGAGAGAGTTGATCATAGATTAGATTATTGATTAAAATTTGGTTAGGTGAAACCAGTGACAGCACACAGTAGAAAGTAGATCAACTTAACTAAAGAGCTGAAAGCTCTTCTCATCTCAACTAAATATTGCAAGAATAGAGTAGCAGGATGGAGGGTCTGGGGACCATGATCTCATGGGACATTGAGGCCAGTTGGCATAACTTGCATATCGCTAAGAGAATCTTCTGCACCCCATATTGGTGAGTGGTGTCTGAGGTCTTCAAAGCTTGCAAGCTGCCATCTGAGGTACACCAAATGGTCCCTACTCATCTGGAACAGACTGATAGTCTGTTCCATGAGGTGCCTGGTCACCACCAAAGACGTCTGTGATGGGGCACACAATGTAGAGTCCCTGTGGCAACATGAGAAAAAGAGGGGTGCAGCTCAGGAACTCTACTAAAAGACCAGGATTGATGATTTGATGGCCTGGAGGATCCCCTGGGAGTGTGGTCCCAGACCTGCTGCTGCCCCTGACCAGAAAACACTACTGAAGTCAACTCTTCCATCAAAAATGAACTGGACTCAGGGACACAATGTGACCATATGGTGTGTGTACTTCATAGTTCTATGTATTTAGAGGATGCTGTTCTACTGGTCTTTTTCTGAATGGGAGAGAAAAAGGTAGAGAGGAGGGGACGGGAGCTTGTTAAGTGGATACTACGATATAGAATGAAAACGAGGAGCATGCTGTCACCAGGCAAGGAGAGCAAAAGGAGCTGCAGTTAGGCAGGCAGGCAAACTGATTTGGATTGTATACTTTCACTTAATCACAATAAAAGAAAAAGAAAAAGGTAAATAACCAAATTAAGCAAAGAAGATGTGCAGACACTTTACCAAAGAAGACAACCAGGAAGCCAAAAGACACACGAGGAAATGCTCACAATCATTATCTATTAGAGAAATCCAAATCAAAACTCACCCCAACAAGGTTGACCATTTTCCAAAAAATACAGAACAACAAATGCTGGAGAGGCTGCAGAGAAATTGGAACTCTCCTACACTGCTAGTGAGACTGCAAAATGCTACAACTTCTTTGGAAAGCAATTTGGTGCTTCTTTAAAAAGCTAGAAATATAAATAACCAGTTGATCCAGTAATTCCATTGCTCAGAGTATATCCTGAAGAAATAAAGGCAATCACACACACAGATACATGCACATAAATATTTATTGTAGCACTGTCCATGATAACAAAAAGATGGAAACAACCTTGATGACCATCTACAGATGAATGGGTAAATAAAGTATGGTACATGTACTCATGGGAACACTATACAATGATAAAGAACAACAATGATTTTAGGAAGCATGACCTGTTTTCAACTGGAAGAGATTATGCTGAGTGAAATCAGTCAGTGGCAGACGGACAAGTATTTTATCAGATCTTTTCTATAAGGACTTAAAAATAGACTTATACACAGAAGAAAAGACTCTTTAAAGTCTCCGAATGTGGGGAGTGGGAGTGTGTGCATCACAGATTAGCTAATAGAAACTTGTTTAAGTGAAAGCAGTGACAGCACACAGTAGAGAGTAAAACAATTTAACAGGATCACCATAAACTGAAAGGTTTTCTAAACTCAACCCAATAATTCAAATGATATAGTGGCAGTGACCAGAGTATGGGAACCATGTATTCAGGGGACATTGAGGCCAATTGGCATAATTAACACATAGCTAGGAGAGTCTTTTGCTCCGCATTTTGGTGTGTGGTGTCCGGGGTCTTAAAATCTAGCAAGCTGCCATCTGATGTAAACCAAATGATCCCAACCCATCTGGAAAAGATGACAGCTGAGAACATCAAAGACATGGGAAAAAGGAGCCCAGGAGACAGAAGAACCCATATGAGTGGGAGACTGTATCAACACGAGACCAGAAGAACCAGATGGTGCCTGGCCACCACCAAAGACATCTGTGACGGGGGACCCAATGTACAGTCCCCGAGCCCACATGAGAAAAAGAGGGGTCCAGCCAAAGAACACTTTTAATTTCTGAAAGACCTGAATTCATGGTCTAACAGCCTGGACTCTTCCCCTGGGAACGTGGTCCCTAGACCTGCTGCTGTCTTTGATCAGAAACCAGTACTGAGGTCAACTCTTCAGACAAGAATGCGCTAGACTCAGGGACCCAGTGTGACCATATGGTGTGTGTACTTTATGGTTCTATGCATTTATAAGGGCCAGTCCCATTGATCTCTTTCTAGATGGGAGAGAAGAGGGAGGGGAGAAGAGACAGATGGTTGCTGAGGAGACATTACAAGTATGGAATGGAAAGGAGGAGCATGCTGTCATTGTGTGGGGAGAGCAGAAGGAGATGCAGATAGGTGGGCATGCAAAACTGATTTGTATTGTATACTTCCATTCAATCACAATAAAAACAATAATAATAATAAATAAACAGAAAATAAGAAATACTTATAAGGATGTAGGAAAAATGGAACCCTAAGTATTGTTGGCAGGAATGCAAAATGGTACATCCATTGTGGATTACAGTGTGACACTTCTTTAAAAAACTAAAAATAAAACTACCATATGACCCGACAATTCTCCTAGGTATATAACCAAAAGACTTGGAGGCAGAAACTGAAACAGAGACATGAACACTGGTGCACGCTGTAGCACAATTCATAATAGCCAAAGGGTGTAAACTTCCAAAATGCCCATCAACAGATGAGTGGATAAACAACATGTGGTACATACATACAATGGAATCCATACTTAGTACAGCCTACGTGGAACTAGAAGACATTATGCTTGGTGAAATAAATAAACCACAAAAAGCCAAATGATGTGCTACTTCAGTTATATAAAAAAAGGCAAGTACGTGAGAACAAAGTTTATTGGTGGTTGCCAGGTACAGAAGAAAAAGTAAAAGGAGGAGGTTAATGGTGATAGAAATACCAAACTGATTAAGGATAAGTTTACATAATTGATTATTGTAATTTCTGTCAATAAGTCATATACCCATAAAATTTGAATAAGTGTAATTCAACACAATTATGTAAATGTTTTATATAATTTATTTGAAAATTAAAGAAGAAATATAAACATTTTCTGTCTTTTATAATTACTTGCTAAATTACATCTACTTGCTCTCTTTGTTTCTCCATATTGATTTCAAATACTGTGTGTTGTCACTTGCTTCCAACCATAATAACTTTCTTTAGTATTTCTTGTAAGGCATGTCTGCAAGCAATGTATTTCTCTCTATTTTTGTTTATCTATAAATGCATTGATTTCTTTTTCACTTTTAAAGTACAATTTTTGCTGAATATAAAATTCTTAAATGGAAGGGTTATTTTTATAAATTGTACTTTATGGAAGTTAGGAAACCCTGGTGGTGTAGTGGGCAAATGCTACATCTGCTAACTGAAAGGCTGGTAGTTCAAATCCACGAAGCACTCCTTGGAAACTCTATAGAGCAGTTCTACTCTGTTCTATAGGGTCTCTATGCATCAGAATTGACTCAATGGCAGTAGGTTTGGTATTTTTTTGGTTTAATGAAAATTAATACATAAACTGATTTCTCATTAAACAGTACACATATTGTTTTATGTCACTAGTTAGCAACACCACAACATGTCAATACTCTCCCTTCTTGACTTCGGGTTCCCTATTACCAGCTTTCCACAGTAGCTCTGGTCCGTTAGTCCTTTCACAAATATTTTCCTTCTGTTTTTAGTTTTCTTCATTCTTCTTCACTCCCAAAAGGGTAGGAACACTGGAATACCTTAGATAGCCACTCATAGGCTTTTAAGACCCCAGGAACTACCCACCAAAGTGCAAGATAGAATGTTTTCTTTATACACTATGCTATGCCAATTGAACTAGATGTTCCCCAGGAATGTGGTTGGCATAGCCCTCAACCCAGCAGTGTAGTCCATCATGGAGATTTTGGATGTGTTAATGAAGCTTTCATGATCTTGCCTTGTACAAGTTATGCTGTCTTGCCCAGTGTTGTGTAATGTCTTACCCCTCACCAAAGTTGCCGTTTACCTATTGTTTACTTAGTGTTTTTTCCCTCCGCACTCCTCTTCTCCCTCATAATTATCAGAGACTGTTTCTCTTTGTGTATAAACCTTTTCAAGAGCTTTTACAATAGCAGTCTCACAGAAAATGTGTCCTTTTGTGACTGACTTATTTCACTCAGCATAATGCCCTCCAGATTTATCCACGTTATGGGATACTTCACAGATTCGCCATGTTTTTTAATCACTATATAACATATCGTAGTTTATTTATTCATCTGTTAATGGTTCTCTAGGTTGTTTCCATCTTTTTGTTATTGTGAACAATGTTACAGTGAACATGGATATGCACATGTATATTCATTTATGGCTCTTCTCTGGGACATATTCCTAGGAGTTGGAATTGCTGGATCATGTAGTATTTACATTTCTAGCTTTCCTAGAAAGTGCCACATAGTATCATTTCACATTTCCATCAGTAGTACATAAGAGTTTCCGTCTCCCAGCAGGGTCTCCAGTACTTTTTAATCCCTGTTTTTTGTTGTTGTTCTTTTTATTAGGACCAGTAATGCCAGGGTGATATAGTATCTCATTGTGGTTTTGATTTGCATTTCTCTAAAGGAAAAGACTGAAAGCATTTCTTCATGTATCTGTGACTGCTTAAATTTCTTCTTTGGTGAAATGTTTGTTTCTTTCCTTTGCCCGTGTTTTGATTAGATCATTTGCCTTTTTGTTGTATAGGCATTGAACTTTCTTGTAGGTTTTAGAGATTAGATTTTGTCTGACTTGTAGTAGTCAACTTTTCCCCCAGTCAGTAGGTACTCCTTTTACTCTTTTAGTGAATTCTTTTGATAAGTGTGTTTAATTTTTTTTAAGATCTATATTATCTAGCTTATCTTCCAAAGTTTATATGTTGTTAGTTATGATTTGTGCCCTTTTAATGCTGTGTATGGGAACAGGGTAGTGTAGTGATTAAGTGGTATGTCTGCAAACCTAAAGGTTGGCAGTTCAAATCTTCCAGGTAGTCCTTGAAAACTCTATGGGGGCAGTTCTACTTTGAGGGATAGGGCTGCTATGAATGACAAGGGGCTTGACAGCAGTGGGTTTAGGTTTAATGTTGTATATTAGAGTCTCTAACATTGATCTTATTTCTCTTATTCTATGAACCTTAGAGTTTTGGATTTTATGTTTAGATCTTTGGTCCATTTTGCAAACAATACCTAACAAGATATTATTTGATCTGCATGGTAGGATGAACACAGACAGTTATCTATCCCTAATTGAGTGCTGCTTTTCCCTTTCCACTTTTTTGCAAATGTGCCTGCTCTATTTGTTAAAAAGATTGTTTTTTCCTCATTTGATGGACTTTGGCACTTGTCAAAGATCAGGTGACCATAGGTGGATATATTTATATCTGAGTTCTCAATCTACTCCATTGGTCAAGGTATCTGTCATTGCACTCGCCTGTTTTGACTACCATAGCTATATAGCAGATTCTGAGGTCAGGTAAATGCAAGTCCTCCTAATTTGTTTTTCTTCTTCAATAGTGTTGTGCTTACTCGGGGCTTTTTCCCTTTCCATATAAAGTTAATGATGAGTTTTACCACCTTTTAAAAGAATAGTGTTGGGGTTCAAGGTTAAGACGGTAAAGTAGTCAGAAACTTCTTGTGGTCTCTTTCACAACAAAGACACCCCAAAACAAAAAAATCAACTATATATGACAATCTTAGGAGTCCTGATATCAAAAGCAGAGTTGAAGAGTTGGACAGAGTTGGCAGGGGAGGAAAAGGCTGTTCAGAAGTCGCAAGTAGATCTAACTCTGCAGAAACCAGTACCCTGCAGGCTTGAACTGGCTCAAGCAGTGAGACAAGAAGCACCATTTGGGACACACTTTCTGTATCAGTAGAGGCTGTAAGAGTCCACTCTTGCCTCCAGAATAAGGGAAAAGTGGCGCTCAGTCAGGGATAGATAAATGCCTGTGTTCATCCTGCCACGAAGATCAAATAATATCTTGTTAGGAAAAACCTGTCTCTCACTTCAGAGATCAACGCATCCACAGGACCAGAAGGATGACTAGCCATAGGCTCTGGGCCATTTTTCTGGCCTTAGAGAGGGAACAAATTAACAAATAGGAATAAATGATCTGCCAGCTTGCATAAACCCAGAACTCATAGCACTCATAGTTCCTTTATTTAGGCAAGAGATAACGCAAAACATAGAACAAACCAAGAAAGATTCAGAGAAAGTAATAGAGTAACTGAAGTTCAGAACTGAGTGTAATGACAAATTTATCAAGTTTCAAGAATCCACAGATACACAGGAAACAGAAATTCAAAAGACGAATAATAAAATATCAGAACTAGACAACTTCATAGAAATTCATAGGGCAGATAATAGTCAACATCATCCTAGGTAAAGAGAGTCTGAAAGCAGTCCCTTTGAATACAGGAACAAGACAAGGATGCCTACCCACTGTTATAACTTTTATTCAGCATTCTTCTGGAGATTCTAGCCAGAACAATCAGGCAAGATAAAGATACAAAGAGCATCCAAACTGGTAAAGAAGAAGTAAAAGTATCTCTATTTGTAGGCGATATAATATTATACAGAGAAAACCCTAAAGAATCAAAAACAAACAAACAAAAAAGCAAAAAGCCACTGGAACTTATAAAAGAATTCAACAAAGTATCAAGATATAACATAAACTACTTAAATAAGTTGGATGCCTTTACATCAACAAATAGACCATCAAAGAGGGAGTCACCAAATCATCACCATTTACAATAGCCCCCGGAAGATAACATACTTAGGAATAAATCTAACTGGTGATGTAAAAGACCTGTATACAGAAAATTGTAAGGCACTAATGCAAGGAACCAAGAGAGACTCAAATAAGTGGACAAACCTACCTTGTTTCTGATATAAGAAGGCTTAATGTTGTGAAAATGCCTATTCTACCTAAAGTGATCTACAGATACAATTCAATCCCAATGTAAATTCCAATGTCATTTTTTAATTGGATGAAGAAACAAATCACCAACTTCATATGGAAAGGGAATAAGCCCTGGATAAATAACTATTGAACAAGAGGAACAAAGTGGGAGGCCTCATGGTACTTGACTGTAGAATACATTATACTGCCACAGTAGTCAAAACAGCCTGGTACAGGTATAACAACAGATGCATAGTCAAGTGGAACAGAAGTGAGAATCCAGATATAACACCATTGACCTAAGAGCAGCAGATATTTGACAAAAGCCCAAAGTCCATGTGTTGGGGAAAGACAGCATCTTCAGCTAATGATGTTGGCAAAACTGGATATCCATCTGAAAAAAAAGAAACAAGACCCATACCTCACACCATGCACAAAAACTAACTCAAAATGCACCAAAGATATAAATATAAAATCTGGAACAACAAAGATTATGGAAGAAAAAAAGAATAGTGACAATACCAACAGCCCTAATACAAGGCACAGAGTACAAAATATCACTATCAATGCACAAACACCAGAAGGCAAAATAGACAACTGTGAACTCCTTAAACTCAAACAATTATGCTCATCCTAAACTTCACCAAAAGAGTAAAAAGACAACCTACAGACTGGGAAAATTTTTTTGGCAACCAGGAATCTTAGTGGTGTCTAATCTCCATAATCTAGAAAGCACAGCAAAACCTCAGCAAGAAAAAGACAACCCAGTTAAAAAATTGCCAAAGTATATGAACGAGCACTTTACCAAATACAACATCCAAGTAGCTAAAACATACAAGAGAAAATGTTCATGATCATTAATCATTAGAGAAATCCAAGTCAAAACTACAATGAGATCCCACCGTACACCAACAAAGCTGGCATTAATCTAAAAAACACAAAATAATAAGTGTTGGACAGGTTGCAGAGAGACAGGATCTCCTCCACACTGCTCGTAGGAATCCAAAAACAGTAAAATCACTTTGAAAACTTATTTGGTGCTTTCTTACAAAGCTACAAATAAAAATAACATATGATCCAGCAATCCCACCGCTTGGAATATATCTTGGAGAAATAAGGGCTGTCACACAAATAGACACATACACACCAGTGTTTGTTGCAGCACTATCCAAAATATCAAAAAGATTAAAATAACCTTGGTGCCGATAAACAGGTAATGGATAGACAAACTATAGCATATTCACACAATGGAATACTGTGCAATGATAAAAACAGTGATGATGTGTGGAAGCATCTGGTATCATGGAGTCATCTGGAAGACATTCTGAGTGAAATTAGTCAGTTTCAAAAGGACGTGTATTGTATAAGAGCACTATTATAAGAAGTTGAGAAAAGGTTTATGCACAGAAGAAAGTAACCTTTTTTTTTTATTAAATAAAAAATGAAAGTGTACGTACTGTGTGCTTACAATGTTGGGTTAAGATGGGAGGAGTACACAGATTGTGTTGAAGTCCCGTTAATATTGATCTTCTTACTAATGTGTATTGTCACCAATTTCACCCAACCAAATTTCTAAATGCTGGGAGCCAGTCCCAACATTTTTCAGGGTCCCGCACGGAGGGAGGGAAGGCGCGGCGGGAAATGAATAAAGAGAGACAGGAAAGACTTTTCTGGTTTAAGGCAGCCCGACCCAGAGAGCAAGAGAGAGAGGCTGTCTGCCTTTATTGTTTTTATAGAAGAGGTGATGTAGTGTTCACCCTATTTTCATTCATCATATAGACTATTGGTTAGCAAGAAACTGACCCATCATTATTGGCTAACAAGAAAGTGACCTCTCGCGGTCTTCTACTTCTAATTAATTGTTAAGGCTTTTTGGATAATGGTTTGAA
The DNA here is from genome assembly GCA_028571685.1 of Heterohyrax brucei. NCBI lineage: Eukaryota > Metazoa > Chordata > Mammalia > Hyracoidea > Procaviidae > Heterohyrax > Heterohyrax brucei. Next base: position 138,203,730 of record CM053150.1, read on the forward strand.
CCAGGTGTTTGTGGTGATAAATGTCAGGGAACACAATTAATGGTTCTATTCGTACCTCAAAGTGGAAGGTACAGAAGGGTAAACTTCTCAAGGCTTCACCATTTGGCTGTCTCCATTTGTTTCTCTAAGTTTTTATTTATATCTTCCTGTGTAGATAGTAAGTGTCTGCTATCCCCTAATCGAGCCAGCTTCTTTAAGAAAGATGTTTCTTCAGCATTTATCAGTTTGTCATACCAGCTATAAAGAACCTAGAAGTTTATTTGTTCTTTCTGCAGCAGGGAGTGAGATGCCTGTGTAGTTTCAATGGCTGTGTGGAGAATTGTCCTTGGAAAGCCTTTCAAGGGTTAGCTTGTAAACCTGTGTATGTGGAGAAAAGGGAGGGGGGAATGCAATTAGGGGGAAGCCAGTGAGGCTGGGTAGGCCTCAGTGCTATTAGGCATGCTGTATTGAAATCCGTTCCTCTGATCTCTTTTCCCCAGAAGTTTCTGGTCAGATTGTCCCAATATAATCTCATAAACCAAGGGGTTGTGAAGCCCCTCTTAGAAGGCACCTCCCTGATCCTCATGTTAGGAGGGGGTATCTTTTTAGGAAAATTTAATTAGGGAGCAAAATATTATCAGGGGTGTCATGGTTGGAATTGTGTCCCCCCAAAAATGTGTGAGGCCACGTGGCTGGGATATGGTTCCCAGTATCTTGGGACTGTCCTCCATTGTGTGGTTTTGCTAACCTGTATGTTAAAGGATTAGGGTGGGGCTGTGAATTCCTGCTGTGGGGGAAGTTTCCCTGGAGTATGGCTTGCCCCACCCTTAATGCTTTTAGCTTGCAAGGAATAAAAGGAAAAAGAAACAAAGGACAATTTGAGAACCTCGCTACCATCAAGCAAGCAGCACCGGGAGCAGAGCACGTCCTTCAGACCAGAAGTTCTTGCGTGAGGACACTCCCTGGACAAAGACTGATGCAATACCGGACTATGTTCCAGAGCCGGCAAGGGGGAAGTCTTTCCCTGGAGCGGACACCCTGAATTTGGACTTGCAACCTACCGGACTGTGTAAGAATAAATCTTTCTTTGTTAAAGCCACCCACTCTGTGATATTTCTGTTAGAGCAGCCCTAGCTGACTAAAACAAGGGGTAATAGGCTAAAAAACATGTCATGGGTGAATGCTTCGGCCTGTCATTTACAGAAGTTTGTGACTTTGTCTACATGGGCCTTTCCGGGTGGTGAGCCGTCACATCTAACTATGTAATTTAAACCCTTGCCCCTGGCCCTCCGGCTCTCACACCCTCTCCACCTTTGTAGCCGTCAAAGAGTCTTTTCTGTTATGTATGAGTATGCTTTTAAGTTTGTATCATATGAGTCTCATATAATAATTGTCCTTCTGTCACTGACTAGTTTCACTCAACATATGTATACAGAAAGCACCAAGTGGAAAACACGATTTTGCTGTCACAGGGTGGGCAGAGCAGCTACAGTTGCATAGTTGTATGCATGTGGAGATTTGCATGGCAAATTGACTTAGGTTATAAGCTTTCACTTAAAGCACAATAAAATATTTTAAAAAACAGTCACGGGGCAGAATTGAGGCAGTGAAAGTCAGAATTTGAGAGACTGAAAATAAAGCACTGGACACCAACTTCCTTGAGGAAAAACTAGATAAAAGGATTTAAAAAAATGAAGCAACACTGTTATGTGAACTCCATAAACAGGAAATACCCTACATGTAATTGGAGTACTAGAAGAGGAGGCGGTGACAGAAAAGACAGAGAGAATTGGTGAAAATTTGTTGGCAAAAAGCTTCCCAGATATCATTAAAGATGAGAAGAAATGTGTCCAAGACGCTCATCAAACTCCACAGAAGGGAGATCCCAAAAGAAAGTCACCAAGACTTGTAATCAAACTTGCCAAACCAAAGATAAAGAATTTTTTTATTGTGATTCAGTGACAGTACACAAACCAAAGCAATTTTGCATGCCCACTTCTCTGCAACTCCTTCTGCTCTCCCTGCCCAGTGACAGCACACTCTACCTTTTTGCTCTATACTTGCGGTGTCCTCTTGACAAATTATTGCCCCTCCTCTCTACCCTCTTCTCTCCCATTCAGAAACAGACCAGTAGGACAGCCTCCCATAAATGAGTAGAAACAAAGTACACACACCATATGGTCACACTGTGTCTCCAAGTCTAGTCCATTTTTGTCTGAAGAGTTGATGTCAGAAGTGTTTTCTGGTCAGGGGCAGCAGCAGGTCTAGGGGCCACACTCCCAGGGTACCCTCCAGGCTGTCAGGCCACCAATTGTGATCTTTTAGTGGAGTTCTTAAGTTGCACTCCTCTTTTTATCATGTTGCCACAGGGACTCTATATTTTATGCCCCATCCATCATGGGTGTCTTTGTTGGTGGCCAGGCATCATCTGGTTCCTCTGGTCACACATTGACACAGTCTCCCATTCACATAGGTCCTTCAGTCTTCTGAACTCTTTTGTCCTCGTGTCTATTGTCCTCGATCTTCTATTCCAGATGAGTTGGGACCATTTGGTGGACCTCAACTGGCAGCTTGCTAGCTTTTAAGACCTCAGATGCCACTCACCAATATGGGGGTACAGAAGACTTTCCTAGCAGTAGGCTAGTTATGCCATCTGGCCTTGATATCCCCCAGAAGCATGGTCCCCAGACCCCTGCCCCTGCTACTCTATCCTTGTAATGTTGGGCTGAGATTAGAAGAGCTTTCAGTTTATGGTGAAGTCCAGTTAAATTGATCTATCTTCTGTGTGCTGTCAGTGCTTTCTTATAACTAAATTTCTATCAACTAATCTGTGACCAACCTTCTCCCACCCTCCCGACTCCTGTAGCCATTAGTCTTTTCTTCTATACACAAGTCTAGTTTTAAGTCCTTATATAGCAGGAATCTTACATAATATTTGTCCTTTTGCTGCTGACTGATTTCAGTCAGCATAATGCCTTCCAATTGAAACCAGGTTATGAGATGCTTCCTAAAATCATTATTGTTCTTTATCATTGCATTGTGTTGCATTGAGTATAGTACCATAGTTTGTTAATCCGTTCATCAGTTGATGGGCATCTAAATTGATTCCATCTTTTTGCTATTGTAGACTGTGCAGCGATAAACATTTGTGTGCATGTGTCTGTTTCTGTGACAGCCTTTGTTTCTGTAGGATATATTCCAAGCACTGGGATTACTGGATCAAATGGTACATGTATTTCTAGCTTTTTAGGGAAGTGCCAGATTGCTTTCCAAAGAGGTTCTATCATTTTACAATCCCACCAGCAGTATAGGAGAGTTCCAATCTCTCCACAGCCTCTCCAGCATTTGTTGTCTTGTGTTTTTCAGACTATGGCCAATTGTTGCTGGGGCAAGACTGTATCTCATTGTAGTTTTGATTTGGATTTCTCTGATAGCCAGTGATAGTGAGCATTTGTTCATGTGTCTTTTGGCTGCCTGGATATCCTCTTTGGTGAAGTCTCCACCAATTTCCTTTGCCCAAAGCTTAATTGAGTTATTTACCTTTTTCTCATTGATATTTTGCAGTACCTTGTAGATCATAGAGATCAGACATTATTCAATATGTAGTTGCCAGATATTTTTAACTCTTTTGATAAAGTCTTTGGAAGATCAAAAGTGTTTGATTCTTAGTAGTTCCCATTTATCTGTTTTCTCTTCTGTTGAGCTTTCTTTGTCCATCAGATTTTGAAGTCTAAGCCATGTATTAGAACTTACATTGTTGACCCTATTTTTCTTTGCATGATCTTTATGATTTTAGATTTGATATTTAGGTCTTTGATCCATTTTGAGTGAGTTTTTGCATAAGGTATAAGATATGTATCTTGTTTCATTTTTTTCGGATGGATAGTCAATGTGCCAACACCATCTGTTAAAGACACTGTTTTTACCCTAGTTTACAACCTGAGGGTCTTTGTTGAATATCAGCTGTTCATAGAGGGATGGTGGCATCTCTGAGGTCTCAACTCTGTTCCACTGGTGTACATGTCTCTTTTTGTACCACTGCCAGGCTGCCCTGACTGCTGTGGCAGTGTAATAGGTTTTAAGGTCAGGTAGTGTGAGGCCTCTCACTGTGTTCCTCTTCTTTAGTCATGCTTTACTTACCCAGGGTTTCTTCCCTTTCCAAACAAAGTTGATGACTTCTTTCTCCATTTCATTAAAATATGGCACTGGAATTTGTATTAGGATTGCATTGTGTATGTAGATTGCTTTGGGTCAAATAGACATTTTCACAGTGTTCAGTCTTCTTATCCATGAATAGGGTAGGTTTCTACATTTATGTAAATCTTTTTTGATTTCTTGCAGTAAGGTCTTGTCTTTCTTTCTGTGTAGGTCTCTTATTTCTCTGGTTAGATTTATTCCCAGATATTTCATCTTCTTAGGGGCTGTAGTAAATGATATTGATTTGGTGATTTCCTGTTTGGTGATCTCTAGTAGTAGAATCCTACTGATTTACTTACATTTATCTTAGCATACTGATACTTTGCTGAACTCCCCTATTAGTGCCAGTGGTTCACTTGTGTATTCCTTAGGGTTCTAAGCATATAAAATCATATCATATGCAAATAGGGAGGTTTTTGCTTCTTTTTAGCTGATGTAATGCCATTTAGTCCTTTGTCTTGTCTAATTTCTTTGACTAGAACCTCTACTACAATGTTGAATAGAAGTGGTGAGAATGGGCATCTTTGTCTAGCTCCTGTTCCCTAGGGGAATTCTTTCAGTCTCTCCCCATTCAGGATGATGTAGGTTGTTGGCTTTGCATAGATGCCCCTTACTGTGTTGAGAAATTTCACCTCTATTCCTCTTTTGCTAAGAGTTTTTAGCATGAATAGGTGTTGAACTTTGTTAAACACCTTTTCTATATCTATTGACAAAATCAGGTGATTCTTATCCTTTGTTTTATTTGTGTGTTTGATCACATTAATTATTTTTCTGATGTTGAACTAGCCCTGCATCCCTGGTATGAATCCACCTTGGTCATGATGAATTATTATTTGATATGCTGTTGAATTGTATTGGCAAGGATTTTCCTGAGGATTTTTGCATCTAGGTTCATCAGTAATATCGGTCTGTAATTTTCTTTTTTGGTGTGATTTTTCCCTGGCTTTGGTATCAGGGTTATGCTGACCTAATAGAATGAATTTGGTAGCCTTCCATCCCTTTTGGTGCTATGAAATAGCCTCACTAGTTTTGGAGTCTACTCTCCTCTAATAAGTTTGGTAGAATTCTCTGGTGAAGGCATTTGGGCCAGCACTTTTTTTGGTTGGTAGTTTTTTGATGACTTTTTAAATCTCTTCCTTTGTGGTGGGTTTATTAAGTTGTTCTACTTCTCCTTGTGATAATTTTGCTAGGTGATATGAATCTAGGAATTTGCCCATTTCCTCTACATTTTCAGATCTGTTAGATTTACAGTCTTCCATAAATATTTTGTTTTGATACTGTGATATCTCCAATCTCATTTCTTTTTTATTTAACATGACTGAGTGAAAATGTACATTTTCGTATAAATTTACATGCCCACCTATATGCAGCTTCCACTGCTCTCCCTGTCTGGTGACAGCACACTATTCCTCTCTGCTCCATACATGTCTCATCCTCCCAACAGCCTCTTTTCTTCTCCTCTCCACCCACTCTCCTTCCTCCAGCGAGAGGTCAGCAGGATGATATCCTATAGATGTATAGAACCATAAAGTGCAACCAATATATGGTCACTCTGCATTGCCAAGTCCAATCCATTCCTGTCCAAAGAGTGGACCTTTGTTATAATTTATGGGTAAGGGCAGCATCAGGGCCGGGGGCCATGCTCTCAGGGTAACCCCGAAACCACTGGACCATCAATTGAGGTCTTTTAGTGAAGATCTCAGGATGCACCCTTTTTTAGTCTTGTGTTGCCAGTGAGACTCAACCTAGTGAGCTCCATTGCGGCTATCACTGGTGGTGCCCGGGCACCATCCGATTCTTCCGGTCCCAAGTCGATGAAGGTACCCACTCTTGCGGGTCTCTCTGTCTTCTAGGTTGTCTTTCCCCCATGTCATTTTGGTCCTCGGTGAGCATCTGTTCCTGCTGAGTTGGGCCCATTTGCTGTGTCCTCGGATGGCAGCTTGGCAGCTTTTAAGACCCCAGATGCCACTCAGCAACGTGGGGTGCAGAGAGCTCTCTTAAGCAAAATGCTAGTTGTGCCAATTGGCCTCGATTTCACCTAAGAGCATGGTCTCCTGCCCCAGCCCCTGCTACTCTATCCTTGCGATATTGGGTTAAGATGGAAGGAGTACTCAGTTATGCTGAAATCCTCTTAATGTTGTTCCTGTTTCTAATGTGTGCTATCATTGCTTTCTCCCTATCAGATTTCTAGCAACTATCTAAACTAAACTCTCCCCCTTTTACTCTCCCTCCCTCCCCTGCCTTGCAGCTGTCAAAGAGTCTTTTATTCTATACACAAGTCTGTTTTTGAGATCTTATCATAGAGGTCTCATACAGTATTTGTCCTTTTGTCGCTGACTACTTTCACTCAACATAATGTCTTCCCATTGAAACCAGGTTAGGAGATGTTTCCTGGAATCATTGTTATTCTTTATCATTGCGTAGTGCTCCATTGAATATATGTACCGTAGTTTACCTATCCATTCTTCTGTTGTTGGGCATCTGGGTTGATTCCATCTTTTTGCTATCGTGGACTGTGCTGCAATAAACATTCTGGCGCATGTGTCCGTTGGTGTGAAAGGCCTTGATTCTGTAGGATATACTCCAAGTAGTGGAATTACTGGGTCAAATGGTATATCGATGTCCATTTTTTAAAGGAAGCGCCAGATTGCTTTCCAAAGAGGCTGGACCATTTTGCAACCCCACCAACAGTGTAGCAGGGTTTCGCTTTCTCCACAGCCTCTCCCATCTTATTTCTTATTTAGGTTATCTGCTTCCTCTCCTGTTTTTCTTTTGTAAAGTTAGCCAATGGTTTATCAATTTTGTTCATCTTTTCAAAGAATCACGTTTGTTAACTTTTTCAGTTTTTCTTCTATTCTCTAATTCATTTGGTTCTGCTGTAATCTTTATTATCTGTTTTCTTCTGCTGTCTGAGGGATTCCTTTGTTGCTCTCTTTCTACTTTTTCAAGTTATAGGGTTAATTCTTTGGTTTGGGTCCTTTCTTCCACCCAGATGTAGGCATTTACAGAGATAAATTGACCTCTAAGCACTTTTCTTTCTGTATCCCATAAGTTCTGGCAGGATGTGTTTTCATTCTCATTAGATTCCATAAATTTCTTTGTTTCATCCTTGATTTCTTTTATATCCCAAGGCTTTTTCAGGAAGATCTTGTTCCGTTTCCATGAGTTAAATTTCTACCTATGTCTTTTTTTCTATTGATTTCAGCTTTTATGGATTTATGTTCCAAGAAGACGCTTTGAAATAATTCAGTGGCTTGGATTTTGCTGAGATCTGCTTTGTGTCCTAACACATGGTCTATTCTGGAAGATGTTCCTGTGCATTGCAGAAGAGGGTATACTTATTTGGTGATGAATACCTATCTGATGATGAATAATCAGTTTTGTATATGTCAATGAGGGCTAGTTGGTTGATTGTTGCAGTAAGATCTTTGGTATTTTTACTGAGCTTTTTTCTGTATGATCTGTCTGTTACTGAATGTGCAGTGTTGAAGCCTCCCACTACTGTTGTGGAGTGATCTATCTCATTTTTAAATGTTGTCAGTGTTTGTTTGAAGTATTTAAATGCTCTGGTACTGTGTTCATAAGTATTTATTATTGCTATGTCTTGCTTATGTATTGACTCTTTCAGCAATAAATAGTGACCATTCTTGTCCATGATGGCGGATTTTACATCAAAGTCTACTTTATCTGAGATTAGTATTGCCACTCTTGATCTTTTTTGTATTTTGTTAACTTTATATATAATTTTTCATCCTTTGATTTTCAGTTTGTTCATATCTTTGATTCTAAGGTGTGTTTCTTGTGAGCAACATATAGACAGATCATGTCTTTTGATCCACTCACTGAGACTTTATTGGAGTGTTCAGTCCATCTACATTCAGTGTAATTACTGATAAATATGTGTTTAGTGTTGCCATTTTGATGCCTTTATTTTTGTGTTGTTGATGTTTTCTGTACTTTTTCTTAACATTCTTTTCTAGATCATTCTTCCTTACGGTTGACTGTTCATCTTTTTCAGTGTTGGTTTTGTTATGTTTCTTGTGTTGATATGTCACACTGTTAGTTTGCTTTGTAGCTACCACTGTGATCCCCCTTACTATTCTAAGTTTAATCCAGGCTTTAACTTCTGTGTATCTTTTTAATTTTTTCTCCATCTGAAAGAGTTATAACTACTTGAGTAAATCCTTCTGTTTAGTATGATGATGTCATAGTTTTCCTCTTAAAATTACTAGTTCCCTTCTTTTAATATTGTAGCTTTGAGTAGGATTCTGGATACCATGTCCTATATTACCTCCTTAATACACAGTTGATGTTGATGTTTTTCTAAACAAAGAACTTCTTTCAGTATTTTTTTGTAGTTTTGGTTTGATTTTTACAAAGACTCTAAGCTTTTGCTTATCTGTGGATCTCTTAATTTCACCTTCATTTTTGAGAGACAATTTTGCAGGATACATAATTCTTGGTTGGATTTTATTCTCCTTCAAGGTGGTGTCATCCCATTGCCTTCTTGACAACACTGTTTTTGCTAAGAAGTCAAGTGAAAGCCTATAGGGCTTCCCTTTGTATGCTAGCTTTGCTTTAAGCCTCGCTGCTTAGGAGCCTCTCTTTATGTTCCATTTTATTAAGCTTGATTGTAACATGTCTTAATGTCTTTCTTTTTGGATGTGGTTTTGGTGGCATTTGATAAGCATCTTTGATATTTTTGTTCTATTCTTTCATATGGGAAGTTTTCTGTCAGCAACTCGACAACATTTGTATTTTCAGCTATCCTTCCCTGTTCAGGAACTCCAGTTATTCATAGATTATTCCTCTTAATAAAACCTTGCTTTCTTTTTAATGCTTCTTCATTCTTCTTAATTTTTTTCTCTGATTTCTCCTCAGAAATGCTGTCAGTTGCTCTGTCCTCAAACTAACTAACTCTGGTTTCTGTCTCCTCAATTCTGCCCTTTTGGCTCTGGATTGAATTGTCTATTTCTGTAACTGTGTTATTGATTTGCTGGATTTCAGACTGTTGATGTTCCATCAGTTTGACTAGCTTATTTAATTTTTAATTTTGTTCTGCTGCATTTTGTTTAATCTCGAGAAGGCTTTGTATATAATTTGTTTGTACTCAACCTCCAATAATTTCAGAAAGTGTTCTTCATCTGGGAAGTTTTTTGATTCTTTATTTTGGGAGTTTTTTTGTAGCCGTGGTGGATGGCTTCTTTAAATGGTTAGTCTTGATTGTTGTCTTTGCACCATCAAGAAGGTGTTCTGTTTTTCTGGTGTTACCTCAACAGGAGCTGAGGGGAGCAAGGGCACTGCTAGATTTGCTCATCAGCTGCCTCTGTGTACTCTAGTGACTGGCTTCAGGTATACTCTCTGGGGTGGCAAGCCACACTACCTGGCTGCTAGAGGTGGGACTTACTTGTAGTGACTCTTTGTCACTGCACCAGTCAAGCCTATGGTGTAGCTCAGGGAATGGAGGAGAGAAGGAAACCACCCCACCCAGCTGCCCAGGACCTCTGCACTCTGCAGATGTGTTTAGCTTAAAAACTGATTATTTGCTCATGACGACACTGTGCAGTGTCCACCAAAAGCAGCTGGGCTGTCAGAGGTTCCAGGCTCCACCTCCTGGCTGGCAAAGACAAGCTCTTACTTATGGAGTCACCAGGGGGCCATCAGCAGATGCTATGAAATGGATCAGTGATGGGTAGTGGAGACGTTGTGACTCCACATTCAGGTGTTCTTATTTTAAAAAGGTGCTTTACTGCTGAGCAAGGAGCTGTCCATAAGCTACTGAAATCCATCAGGCCCTCGGTCCACCTTCCATCTGACAACAAAAGCACCTCAAAGATCATCCCCAGATGCTGTGATGTGGTTCAGAGAAGGATGGGGTTAGGGCTTTGTTGCCCACGTCTGTCAGGCCCCACCCTTAATGACTGTGAGGATTAGCCCTAGCTGAGACCTCAGGTGGCTGACTCCACCTCCCGTCTGACCAAGATGTCCTCCCACCAGAGCTGCTCTTCCTGCCATGAGACAGCAGAATCTATGGTGCAGCTCAGAAAAGAGAGGGTGGAGGGGGAGGCAGTGGTACCCTCAGCCAGCCACCGAGCTTTCAAAATGTGGCTATTCCAAGCACATTCCACTGATTCACTATGCACTGTTTACTTAAATACTGAAGTTCAGCATGTTATCTGGCTCCTGCCTAGTTCCTGCTTCCCAGATAACAAAAGAGTCAGCACCTGCGGTCTTTCCAAATGGTGTTTCATCAGAAATAGGGCTCAGTGTGCCATTGTCTTGTCTTTGAGAGAGGTATTTCCTCCCTTATGGGCACCAAGTCCAATCCAACAACTGTACACCAGTCCCAGGGCTCCCAGGAACATCGACACTGCTCCATTTGACTATAATCCCAGCCCTTTGTTCTCAGAGGAAATTGAGAAGATGTATGTCTAGTCTGCTATCTTGGCCCCTCTCCTGAAAAGAGACTTTTAAGAGCAGCTAGGGATAAACAAAAAAGACATCTACAAAACAGAGTCAGTAAGACTAAACATGGGCTACTCAGCAGAAACCACACAGGCAACTAGAAAATGAGGTGACATGTATAAAGCCTTGAATGAAAAATGTTGCCAGCCAAGAATTTTATACCCAGCAAAACTGTCTCTCAAATGCAATGGCAAAATTAAGACAATTACAAATAAAGAGGAACTTAGGGAATGTGAAAAAAATCAAACCAAAATGACTACAAATACTAAAGAGAGTCATCCAGTTAGAAAATCAGTAACATCAGATAACAACCCAAGATAAGAACATAAGGCAAAGCAAAGAGTTGTCAACCCAGATATGGAAGTTACAATAGCAAGTCAAAGCTAAAACACTACAAATAAGGAAACAGAGATGTCATTATGTAAAAGATGACAACATTTTAACAAAGAAGTACTAAAAAATGTAGTCATAGATCTTTCATATGGAGTGAGAGTCAAGGCAATATACAGAAATGAAAGATTGATTTAAACTTAGAAAAATAGGAATAAAAATTAAGCTACTTACAAATGAAACTAACAATTCTACAGATCAATAAAACCAAGAAAAGCAAAGACACCCAGCCAGCCAAGTGCCATCAGCAAATGCAAAATCAATAACAGTGAAAAAGATGAAAAAATACACAAAGAAAAATGACTCAGCACAAAAAATTAAGTGGAACAAAGAAACTGTGAACAACAGAAATAAAATGACATCAAAATGATAGCACTAAACTCATACCTATCAATAATTACACTAATATAAATGGAGTAAATGCACCAATAAAAAGAGAATGGCAGAATGGATAAAAAATCATTATCTGTCTATATGTTGCCTGCAAGAGACATACATTAGACTTAGAGACAAACAAACTAAAACACAAAAGATGGAAAAAGTATAAAAGGAAATAACAATAAAAAAAAGAGCAGGAGTGGCAGCATTAATTTCTCACAAAACATGTTAAAATCCACCACAAAGGAGAAGGAAGTACACTATATGATCATTAAAGGGTAAATACAAGAGGAACATAACCATATAAAATACCTGTGCACCTGATGACAGGGCTCCAAAACTCATTTAAGAAAAAAAACCTCCAACAGTATTGAAAAGAAAGATAGATCCACAATAATACTAGGAAACTTCAGCATACAGCTATTGATGAAGCACAGAACACCTAGAAAGAAGTTCAACAAAGACAGAAAAGATCTAAATGTCACAATCAACTATCTTGATCTCATAGACATGTACAGAGCACCCTACACAACAGCATCCAGGAACACTTTATTCTAATACACATTGAACAGTGTCCAGAATAGACTACATATTAGGCCACAAAGCAAGCCTTAACAGAACCCAAATCAATAACAGAAAAGGCAAGGGGAAAAAAAGTGAAATACGTGGAAACTGAACAACACCTTGCTCTAAAATGACTATGTTATAGAAGAAATTAAGAACAGAATAAAGAAATTCATAGAATCAAATGAGAATGAAACATCCTACCAGAATTTTTGGCACACAGCAAAAGCAGTGCTCAGAGGTCAATTTATAGCAATAAATGCATACATCCAAAAAGAAGAAAGGGCTAAAATCAAAACATTAACCATACAACCTGAGTAAATAGAAAGACAGTAGCAAAGGAAGAAAGCAATAATAAAAATCTACAGATACAATGGCATCCCATTCTAAATTACAGTGGCATTTTTTAAGAAGATGGAGAAATAATTTGCCAACTTTATATGGAAAGGGAAGAAGCCCTAGAGAAGTAAAACATTGTGGAAAAATAAGTACAAACTGGAAGGTCTCACACTACCTGATTTTAGAGCCTATCATACTGCCACTGAAGTCAAAACAGACTGGTACTGATTAAAAAAAAGAAAGAAAGAAAGAAAGAAAGAAAGAAAGAAAAGAGAGAAAAGAAAAGTGGAACAGAATTGAGAATCCAGACAAAAAATCATCCACGTATAAGCAGCTAATGTTTGACAAAGGCCCAAAGCCCATGGGTCCATGAAAGAGATAGTCTCTTAACTGGATATCCACCTGAAAAAAAAAAAAAAAAGAAAAGAAAGAAAGAAAACTCGTAACTCACAGTCATGGACTGAACTATGTTCTCCCAAAAATTTGTGTAGCAATTTGGCTAGGCTGTGGCTCCTGATATTGTATGATGTTTCGCCATGTTGGAATTCCTGCCTCTGTAATATTAATGAGTGTGGATGGACTGCAATTGAGTTGGTAGGGTAGGATTGAAAGTGTGAAATTGTACTGTGACTTGGGGAAGCCTCTTGTGATATGTAAAGGAAATGGAGGCAGGCTGAGATTTGGGAACCTCAAAGCACCAAGAAACCAACACTAAGAGCAGACTCCATCCTTTGGACTTGAGGTTCCTGTGACAGGATGTATTCAGCCTACCAGACTGAAAATTTCTCGTGCTGAGTTTGGACTTTTAGTTTACTGGACTGTGACAAAATAAAATTTCTCTTTTAAAGCCATTCACTTGTGGTATTTCTGTTAAAGCAGCAGTAGATAACTAAAACAGAATTTGGTGCTGAGGGAGTGGGGTGCTGCTCTAACAAATACCTAAAATGTGGAGCAGTTTTAAAACTGTGAATAGATAGAAGACTCAAAAGGAATTGAGGGGAACTGTTTACACTGAAAAAGGCACAGATGATGAGAAACAGCAGCAGCGAACCAGCAGCAGCAACAATAGCAAAACCAGACCAGTGTGAGACAGCCCTGGAGCAGACCCACAGAGTGACAGCTGAGTTCTTACACATAGAGGTTTCCTGGTAGAGTGCAGTGCCTCCAGGCACTTGAATCAGTGAGCTAAGCTTGCTGACCCACAGAGCAAAGACAGTTGAGTGCCTCTGTGCAGGAGCCTTCCTGGCAGAGTGGGTTGTCTCTTGGCACTAAAATTGGTGGAGTTACAGAGCTTTAGAACATTTGTCCCAGCAGAGCAGATGCAGGCCTGAGGCCCAGGCCATGAGGTCATAAGAAACAGAAGCTGAGGAGACAAAGAGCCTGAGAAGCTGCATTGTCTCAGTCTCAAAATGTATGGCCATGTTTCAGGGGTTTGAAATTGTGGAGCCACAGACCTTGATACTTCTAATTGTGAAGTTGCCATTCATGTGTACTTGGAAAATTATGCTCCTGAAGCTGAGGGAATGAGAGTTGTTGTCACAGTGGGGCTGGAAGGCAGATCTGTAGCACAGGGTTGGGATGATTCCACTGAGAATCTGGAGAATGTGACTGATACCTACAGTCTGAATGGCAAAGGCCATTGTGTAAAATGTTTCAGAGAATGGAATATTATTTTCAAAGCTTTGAGGGCTACTATAATGTGTTTTGCTGACTTATTGCCTATTTTGCCTCCTTTCTCCCATTTGTACCTCCTTTGTTCTGCGAGTGTAATTTGGAAGCAGATGACTTGTATTCTAGATTTTACAGCTGAAGAGAAATTTCTGGATTTTGTACTTGGACTTTAAGGCTTTTGTTATGATGGGATGAATATATTTTACATATTGCAAATTTGTGATTATTTTTAGAGACCAAAGGGACGTCACAGATTGAATGTATTCCTCCAAAAATCTGTGTAACAATTTGTCTAGGCTATGGCTTCTTGTAATGTGTGACATTCTTCCATGTTATAATTCTTGCCTCCCAGATGTTAATGAGCTTGGATGGGCTACCGTTGAGTTGGTGGGGCAGGATTTAATGTGTGGCATTGTATTGTGGCTGAGGGTGGTCTTTGGGATATGTAAATGAAAGGAAGGCAGGCTGAGATTTGGGAACTTCATACCACCAAGAAAGCAGCCATGAGAGCAGAGCACATTCTTTGGACCCGAGGTTCCTGCACCGGGATGCTGTTACACTGAATTTGGATTCTTAGTCTACTGGACTGTAATGATTTCTCATATTAAATATGAATTTGTAGCTTACTGGACTGTGACAAAATAAAATTTCTCTTTTTAAAGCCATTTACTTGTGGTATTTCTATTAAAGCAGCACTACACAACTAAAGGGAGACTTCATGCCATCAAGCAAGAAGCAGTAAGGAAGGTAAAGACAGTGAGTAGCCCCCACTTGTCTGTCAGTGGAGGTTTGCTTGTTGCTGTGATGCAGGAAGCTATGCCACTGGTATTTGGGTACCAGCAGGCCAATCTTGGTGGACAAGTTTCAACTGAGCTTCCAGACTAAGATAGACTAGGAAGAAAGACCTAGCAGTCTACTGCTGAAAAGAATTATCCAGGGAAAACCTTATGAACAACATCCAAACATGGTCAGATATGGTGCTGGAAAGTGAGCCCCCCAGGTTGGAAGGCACTTGGAAGATGACTGGGGAAGAGATGCCTCCTCAAAGTAGAGTTGGCCTTAACGACGTGGATGGAGTAAGACCTCTGGGATCTTCATTTGCTAATGCGACATGACTCAAAATGAGAAGAAACAGCTGCAAACATCTATTAATAATCAGGACATGGAATGTACAAAGTATGAATCTAGGAAAATTAGAAATTGCCAAAAATGAAATGGAATGCATAAACATTGACATCCTAGGTATTACTGAGCTGAAATGGACTGGTTTTGGCCATTTTGAATCCAACAATCACGTAGTCTACTATGCTGGGAAGGAAAACTTAACGAGGAATGGTGTTGCATTCATCATCAAAAAGAACACTTCAATATCTGTCCTGAAGTACAACTCTGTTAGTGATAGGATAATATCAATATGCCTACAAGGAAGGCTAGTTAATACAACTATTAAGCACTAAGGCCAAAGATGAAGAGTAGAAGATTTTCACCAGCTTCTTCAGTCTGAAATTGATCAAACATGCAATTAGAGTGCATTGGTAATTACTGGTGACTGGAATGCAAATGTTGGAAACAAAGAAGAAAGACTGATAGTTGGAAAACACGGTGTTGGTGATAGAAATAATGTCAGAGATCACAGGATAGAATTTTGCAAGACTAATGATTTTTAATTGCAAATACCTTTTTTAACAAACAAAAATGGCAACTGTACCAACATGGACCTCATGAGATGGAATACACAGGAACCAAATTGACTACACCTGTGGAAAAAGACTATGGAAAACCTCCACATCAGCAGTCAGAATAAGATCAGGTGCTGACTGTAGCACAGATCATCAATTACTCGTATGCAAAAATTAGAACTAGCCAACAAGAGCCAACGTATGACCTTGAGTATATCCCTCCTGAGTTTAAAGATTATCTCAAGAACAGATTTGATGTCTTGATCACTAATGACCAAAGACCAGATGAATGGTGGAATGACATTAAAGACATCATCCATGAAGAGAGCAAGAGATAACTGAAAAGACAGGAAAGAAAGAAAAGACCAAATTCCACGTCAGAAGAGACTCTAAAACTTGCTCTTGAATGCTGAGCAGCTAAAGCAAAAGGAAGGAATGGTGAAGTAAAGGACCTAAACAGCAGATTTCAAAGAGCAGCTCAAGAAGACAAAAGAAAGTATTATAATGACATGTGCAAAGAACTGGAAATGGAAAACCAGAAGGGAAGAACACGTTCTGCGTTTCTCAAGCTGAAAGAAATGAAGAAAAAAGTCAAGCCTTGTGTTGCAATAGTGAAGGATTCTACAAGAAAACTATTAAACGACTTAGGGAGCATCAAACAAGATGAAAGAACTATACAGAGTCATTGTACCAGAAAGAACTAGTCGATGTTCAGCATTTGAAGAGGAAACGCATGATCAGAAACCAATGGTACTGAAGGAAGAAGTCGAAGCTGCACTGGAGGCATTGGCAAAAAACAAGGCTCTAGGAATTGATAGCATATCAACTGAGATATTTCAACAAACAGATGCAGCACTGCAAGTGCTCACTCATCTATGCCAGGATATTTGGAAGACAACTATCTGGCCAACTGACTGGAAGAGATCCACATTTATGCCCATTCCAAAGAAAGGTGATCCAACCAAATGTGGAAATTAACGAACAATATTTTTGATGTCATACACAAGTAAAATTTTGCTCAAGGTCATTCAAAAGTGACTGGAACAGTATATTGAGAAGGAACTGCCAGAAAATGCAACCTGGATTCAGACGAGGGCATGGAACCAGGGATGTTATTGCTGATGTCAGATGGCTCTTGACTGAAAGCAAAGAATACCAGCAAGATGTTTACCTGTGTTTCCTTCACTATACAAAAGCATTTGACTGTGTGGATCATACTAAATTATGGCTAACCTTGCAGAGAATGGGAATTCCAGGACACTTAATTGTGCCCTTATGGATCAAGAGGCAGTTGTGCGAACAGAACAAGGGGACACTGAATGGTTTAAAGTCAGGAAAGGTGTGCATCAGGGCTGTATCCTTTCACCATAACATTTTAATCTGTATGTTGAACAAATAATCTGAGAAGCTGGATTATATGAAGAAGAACTAGGCATCAGGATTGGAGGACAACTCATTGACAACCTGCATTATGCAGACTCCACTACCTTGCTGGAGATGAAGATTTGAAACACTTACTGATGAAGATCAAGGACCACAGCCTTGAGTATGGATTGCACCTCAACATGAGGAAAACAAAAATCCTTACAACTGGACCAGTAAGCAACATTATCATAAATGGAGTAAAGATTGAGGTTGTCAATGAGTTCATTTTACTTGAGTCCACAATCAACACCCATGGAAGCAACAGTCAAGAAATCAAAAGACGCATTGTACTGGGAAAATGTGCTGCAAAGGATCTCTTCTAAGTATTCAAAAGTAAGGATGTCACCTTGAAGACTAAAATGCACCTGACCCAAGCTGTGGTATTTTCAGTCACATCATATGCATGTGAAAGCTGGACTATGAACCAAGAAGACAGAAAAAGAACTGTTGCCTTTGAGTTGTGTGTTGGAGAAGAATGTTGAATATATGATGGACCACCAAACAGATTTGTTCTGGAAGAAGTACAACCAGAGTGCTCCTTGGAAGCAAAGATGGCAAGACTGCATCTTACATACTTTGGACGTGCTGTCAGGAGAGATTTGTCCCTGGAGAAGGACATCATGCTTGGTAGTTTGGAGGGTCAGTGAAAAAGAGGAAGGAAGACCCTTGATGAGATGTACTGACACAGTGGCTGCAACAATGGGCTTAAGTATAAAAATGATTGTGGACATGGCACAAGACCCAGCAGTATTTCGTTCTGTTGTTGATAGGTCGTTACGAGTTGGAACTGACTGGACAGCACCTAACAACAACAACATATAGCTAAAACACACACCGTGCACCAAAACTAATTCAAAATCAAAGAACTAAACATAAAATCTAAAACAATAAAGATCATCAAAGAAAACATTCAGACAACAATAGAAGCCCCAAATACATGCCATAAAGAGAGCACAAAACATTACTAAAAATACACAGAAGAGAAGATATGTCTAGATATCTGGGAGTTCCTAAAAAGTCAAATACATATGTTCACCCAATGACTTTACCAAAAGAATAAAAAGACAACCTACTGGATGGAGAAAAAAAAATCGGCAAAGACAAATCTGATCAGCTTCTAATGTCTAAAATCTATAAGACATGACAAAACCTCAACAAAAAGACCAAGAACACAATTAAAAAATGGGTAAAGGGTATGAATAGGTGCTTCACCAAAGAAGACATTCAAGTAGCTAACAGACATCTGAGGAAATGCTCTCAATCCTTAACCATTAGAAAAATCCAAATCAAAACTGTAATGAAATACCATTTCACTCCAATAAGGCTGACATTAAACCAAAAACCACAACATAGTAAATGCTGGAGAGTCTTTGGAGAGACTGAAACACTTATACACTACTGGTGGGAATGTGAAATGGTACAAACTGGTTTGGAAATCAATTTGGTGCTTTCTAAAAAGCTACAAATAAAAATATCATATGATTTAGCATTCTCACTTCTTGGAATATTTCACAGAGAAATAAACACTGTCACATATGAATACATATGTTTACACCAATGCTTACTGCAGCATTGACCACAGTGGTAGAAAGATAGTATTAACCTAGGAGCCCACCAACAGATGAATGGATCAACAAACTGTGGTATACTTACACAATGGAATATTGTGCAGTGGTAAAGAATAATGATGAATTTGGGAAACATAATATGGGGGATATGCACTTCTCTTTTTGTCATACTGTGAGGGCTTGCGTGTTGCTGTGATGCCGGGAGCTATGCCACTGGTATTAAAATATCAGCAGGGTCACCCATGGTATATAGGTTTTAGCTGAGGTTCCAGACCAAGACAGACTAGGATGAAAAACCTGGCAGTGTACTTCTGAAAAGAATTAGTCAATAGAAACCTTGTTAATAGCAGCAGTACATAGTCAGAAATAGCCCAGAAATGAGCCCCTCAGGTTATAAGACAGTCAAAAGATGACCCTCAAAGTGTAGTCAACCTTGATGATGCAAATGGAGTGAAGCTTTTGGGATCTTCCTTTGCTGATGTGGCACCACTCAAAAAGAGAAGAAACAGCTGCAAACATCCATTAATATTTGGAACTGGAATGTAGGAAGTGTGAATATTGGAAAAATTGGAACTAATCATAAATAGAATGCATAAACATTGATATACATCCTAAGCATTAGTGAGCTGAAATGCACTTCGATAGGCCATTTTTAACTGGACAATCATATGATCTACTATGAAAACTTGAAGAGGAATAATATTACATTTATCATCAAAAAGAACACTTCAAGGTCTGTCCTGAAGTAGTTAGGATAAGATAGGATAGGATAGGATAATATCCATAGGCCTACAAGGAAGGTCAGTTAATACAACTATTATTCCGATTTACACACCAACCATTAAGGACAAAGATGAAGAAACATAAGATTTTTACCAGCTTCTGCAGTCTGAAATTGATGAAACGCACATACAGGATGCATGGATAATTATCTGTGATTGGAATGCAAAAGTTGGAAACAAAGAAGAAGAATCAGTAGCTGGAAACTATAGCCTTGGTAACAGAAATGATACCAGGGATCACATGACAGAATTTTGCAACACTGACTTCTTCATTGTAAACGCCTTTTCTTACCAACATAGATGGTGACAATACACATAGATTTCACTAAATGGAATACACAATAACCAAATCATTATCACCAGTCAGAACAAGACCAGGTGCTGACTTAAGCAGAAACTATCAACTGCTCATATGCAAATCCAAGCTGAAGCTGAAGAAAGCCAGAAAAAGTACACGAGAGCCAAATCATGGCCTTGAGTACTGTCATGGGTTGAATTGTGTCCCTCCAAAAATATGTGCTGTCATGTGGCTGGGACATGATTCCCAGAATCTTGTGACTGTCCTCCATTTTGTGGTTTTGCTAAACTGCATGTTAAAGGATTAGGGTGGGGATGTAAATTCCTGCATAGGATTACTTCCCTGCTCTGCTGTAGGGGGAGTTTCCCTGGAGTGTGGCTTGCCCCACCCTTAATCCTTTCAGCTTGCAAGAGATAAAAGGAAAGAGAAACGAGGAGAGTTGGGAACCTCGTTACCATTAAGCAAGCAGCACCAGGAGAAGAGCGCGTCCTTCAGACCTGAGGTTCCTGTGCCAAGATGCTCCCTGGACAAAGACTGATGCAATGCTGGACTTTCCTCCAGAGCCAACAAGGGGAAAGCCTTTCCCTGGAGCAGACACCCTGAATATGGACTTGCAACCTACCGGACTGTGTAAGAATAAACCTTCCTTTTTTAAAGCCATCCACTCTGTGGTATTTCTGTTAGAGCAGCACTAGCTGACTAAAACAGAATTGGTACTGTGGGAGTAGGGTGCTGCTCTAGCCAATACCTAAAATACCTTTGAAACTGCAAATGGATAGAAGATTCAGAAGGAAAGAAGAAGGCGCAGATGGTGAGAAACAACAGAGGACCAGCAGCAGAGGTGGCAGCAGCAGCAGAACCAGAGGCAACGCTGGAGCTGACCCATGGAGCGAGAGAGGTCAGTGCCTGCACAGAGTTTTCCTCGCAGAACGGGGTGCCTCTGGGCACTTAAATCGGTGGAGCTGGCCTTGCTGACCCACAGAGCGAGAGAGCTGAGTGCCTTTGGGCAGGACTCTTTCCAGCAAGAGTAGGGTGCCTCCAGGCACTTAAATCAGTGGAGCTACAGAGCTTTGGAACACTTGCCTGGAAGGGCAGATGTGGGCCTGAGGCCTGGGCCATGTGGGCATAGGAAGCTGAAGCTGAAGAGACAAACAGCTTGAGAAGCTGAGCTTCCTCAGTCTCAAAAGGAATGGCCATGATCTAGGGGGTTTGAAAGAGTGGAACCATGGCATCCTGTGTTCGTAAGGGTGAGATTGCCACTCAGTTGGGCTTAGGGTGCTCCTAAAGCCTATGGGGCCGAGTTTCTGTCCAAGCGGGCCTTGAAGGCAGAGTTGTAGCACAGGGATCCAGAGTGTGGCCAATACCTGAGTCTGGAGGGCAGGGTCATTGTGTAGAATGTCTCAGAAAATGTAAGAGTATTTCCAAAGCTTCGACGTCTAATGTAATGTGTTCTGTTGACTTGCCTGTTGCCTGTTAATGCCTTCTTTCCCTGCAATTTCTCCCATTTGTAATGGAATGTCTAACTTGTGCTTGTTCTGCCATTGTGCCTTTAGAAGCAGATAGCTTACCTTCTAGGTTTCACAGATGTAAAAGAGTTTTTGTATTTTGGACTTGGAACTGATTTAAGGCTTCTGTTGTATGGGATGGACATGATTTTGCTATGGTGAGATGAATGTGTTAAATGTTTCTGTGATGTGATTTTTGGGTTGTCAAAGGGTGGGATGTCATGGGTTGAATTGTGTCCCCCCAAAAATGTGAAGCCATGTGGCTGGGACATGATTCCCAGTATCTTGTGACTGTCCTCCATTTTGTGTTTTGCTAAACTGCATGTTAAAGGATTAGGGTGGGGATGTAAATTCCTGCATAGGATTACTTCCCTGCTCTGCTGTAGGGGGAGTTTCCCTGGAGTGTGGCTTGTCCCACCCTTAATCCTTTCAGCTGGCAAGAGATAAAAGGAAAGAGAAACAAGGAGAGTTGGGAACCTCGTTACCATTAAGCAAGCAGCACCAGGAGAAGAGCGCGTCCTTCAGACCTGAGGTTCCTGCGCCAAGACGCTCCCTGGACAAAGACTGATGCAATACTGGACTTTCCCCCAGAGCCGACAAGGGGAACACCTTTCCCTGGAGCAGACACCCTGAATATGGACTTGCAACCTACCAGACTGTGTAAGAATAAACCTTCCTTTTTTAAAGCCATCCACTCTGTGGTATTTCTGTTAGAGCGGCACTAGCTGACTAAAACAAGTACATCCTCCCTAAGTTTAGAGACCATCTGAAGAACAGATCTGATGCACTGAACACTAATAACAGAAGAGCAGATGAGGAATGGAATGATATCAAAGACATTACCCATGAAGAAAGCAAGAGGTCATTAAAAAGACAGAAACAAAGACTAAATTAGATGTTAGAAGAGACTCTGAAACTTGCTTTTAAATATTGTGTAGCTAAAGCAAAAGGAAGAAATGATGAAGTAAAAGAACCGAACAGAAGATTTCAAAGGGTGGCTAGAGAAGACAAAGTAAAGTACTATAATGACTTGAGCAAAGAGCTGGAAATAGAAATCCAAAAGGGAAGAACACACTCTGCATTTCTCAAGCTGAGGGAACTGAAGGAAAATTTCAAGCTTCAAGTTGCAGTAGTGAGGGATTCTACAGGGAAAATATTAAATGACTCAAGAAGCATCAAAAGAAGACAGAAGGAATACAGAATCATTACACCAGAAAGAACTCGTCGATGTTCAACCATCTGAAGTGACAGCTTATGATCAGGAGCCCATGGTAGGGAAGGAAAAAGTCAAAGCTGCACTGAAGTCACTGACAAAAAAAGAGGCTCCAGGAACTAGTGGAATATTAACTGAGGTACTTTAACAACTAGATACAGTGCCAGACATGCTCATTTGAAAGACAGCTACCTCGTCAACCACCTGGAAGAGATCCATATATATGCCTATTACCAAGAACGGTGATCCAACCAAATGCAGAAATCACTAAAGAATATCATTACTATCACACGCAACTGCAACAGTACATTGGCAAGGAACTACCAGAATTTCAAGCCAGATTCAGAAAATTACATGGAACCAAGGATATCATTGCTGATATTAGACGGATCTTGGCTGAAAGCAGAAAATATCAGAAAGATGTTTACCTGTGTTTCAGTGACTATGCAAAGGCACTTGTGTGGGTCATTACAAATTATGGCTAACATTGCAGAGAATGCGAATTCCAGAACACTTAATTATATTCATGAGGAATCTGTACATGGATCAAGAGGCAGTTGTGTAAACAGAACAAGGGATCACTGCATGGTTTAAAGTCAGGAAAGGTGTGCGTCAGGGCTATACCCTTTTACCACATCTTTCCAATGTGTATGCCAAGCAAAAAAATGCAAGAAGCTGAAGAAGAATGAGATATCAGGATTGGAGAAAGACTCATTAACAACCCTTGCTGTACAAAAGACAAACCTGGCTTGCTGGAAGTGAAGAAAATTTGAAACACTTATTGATGAAGATCAAAGACCACAGCCTTCAGTATATATAGCATCTCAACACCAACAAAACAAAAATACTCACAAGTGGACCAGTAAGCAACATCTTGATAAATGGAGAAAGTATTGAGGTTGTCAAGGATTTCATTTTACTTGTTTCCACAATCAGTGACCATGGAAGCAGCAGTCAAGCAACCAAAAGCAGCATTGCAACCAAAATCTGCAGTGAAAGACCTGTTTAAAGTGTTGGAAATTAAAGATGACACCTTAAGAACTAAGGTGCACCTGACCCAAGCCATGATATTGTCAACTGTGTTGTATGTATGCAAAGCTAAACAGTGAACAAGAAAGACAGAAGAATTGATGCCTTTGAATGGTGGTGTTGGAGAAGAACATTGAACATACCATGGACTGCCAAAAGAACAAATAGATCTGTTTGGGAAGAAGTACAACCAGAGTACTTCTTGGAAGCAAGGATGCAGTGAATGCATCCTACATACTTTGGACATGTTATCAGGAAAGATCAGTTCCTGGACAAGAACATCATGCTTGAAAAAGTAGAGCGTCAGTGAAAAAGAAAAAGATTCTCAACAAGATGGACTGACACAATGGCTGCAACCATGGGCTTAAGTATCAAAATGTTTGTGGGTATGGAGCAGGACTGGGCAGTGTTTTGTTCTGTTCTTCATAGGTCACTATTAGTCAGAAATGACTTGACAGTACTTATCAACAAGAACAACACAGAGGAATCTGAAAGATATTATTCTGAGTGAAATTACTCAGCTGCAAAAGGACAAGTATTGTATGAACCCACTTACAAAACCTCAAGAAAAGATTTAAACACAGAGGAAAACATTCTTTAGTGGTTATGAGAGTGTGGAAGAAAGTACTATTTATTAATTAGATAGTAGACAAGAATTATTTCAGGTGAAGGGAAGAGCAACACACATATACAAGGTAAGTCAGCACAACTGGACAAAACAAAAAGGTAAGAAGTTTCCTGAATATAATAAAAAATTTTGAAGGATAGAGTAGCAGTGGCAGGGGTATGCATATCACGCTTTCAAGGTACACCTAGGTCAGTTTTTATGAAAATATTCTGTCTCACTTTGGCGAGTGGTGGCTGGGATCCTAAAAACTAGCAAGCCACCATCTAAGAAGCAGCTATGGGTCTCAATCCACTTAGAGTAAAGGGAAATGAAGAACACCAAAGACATAAGGAAATTTTCAGCCCAAGAGACAAAAAAGCCTACATAAGCCAGAGTATCCATTAACTTGAGACCAGAAGAACTAGATGGTGCCAGGCCACCACCAGTGACTGTCCTGATAGAGAATACAACAGAGATTCCCTAATGGAGCTAGAGAAAAGTGAGAGGCAGAGCTCAAATTCTAGCAAAAAGATGGGACTTCATAGTATGACTGAAGGGGGTCTCTGGAAGACATGGCCCCTGGATTCTCTCTTGGTCCAGAACTGAAACCAGTCCTGAAGCCAGTTCTTCAAAGATTGCACTGACCTATAAGACATAAAAGATACTGGTGAAGAATGTGCTTCTTGGCTGAAGTAGGTACTTAAGCTAAATAGGTAGCTCCTGTATGGAGGTGATAAGCCAAGCTGAGTGCCGTCGAGTAGGAGATGGCAAAATGAGACAGGAGTTAGTTGAATTATACAGGAAATACAGGGTACAGAGGAGTCAGCTGTTACATTTCAGGGAGAGCAACTAGGGTTACATAATAATGTGTGCTTAAGTTTTTGTGTGAGAAACTAACTTGAAATGTAAACTTCTGATTAACACAAGAAAAAAGAAAAAAAAAATCCATCATGACCAAGTTGGATTCATACCAGGGATGCAAGGCTGGTTCAACATCAGAAAAACAATTAATGTGATCAACCACATAAATAACACAAAAGACAAGAATCACCTGATTTTGTCTATTGATGCAGAAAAGGCATTTGATAAAGTCTAACACCCATTTATGCTAAAAACTCTTAGCAAAATAGGAATAGATGGCCAATTCCTCAGTGTGATAAGGGCCATTTATACAAAGCCAACTGCCTACATCATCCTGAATGGAGAGAGACTGAAACAATTTCCCTTGAGAACAGGAACTAGATAAGCATGCCCACTCTTACCTCTCCTATTCAAAATCACACTAGAAGTTCTAGCCAGAGCAACTAGATAAGACCATGAAATAAAGGGTATCTGCATCAGCAAAGAAGTAACAATCTCCCTATTTGCAGATAATATGATTGTATATGCAGAGAATCCTAAAGAATCCATAAGTCAACTACCCAAACTGTTAGAAGAGTTCAGTAAAGTCTCAGGGTACAAGATAAACATAAGTATAAAGGATTCCTTTATACTAACAATGGTATTATTAATGAAGAAATCAACAAATCAATATCATTTGCTGTAGCCCCTAAGAAGATAAAATCCCTAGGAATAAATCTAACCAGAGAAATAACAGACCTTCACAAAGAGAACTACATGTCCTTACTACAAGAAACTAAGAGAGACTTACATAAATGGAGAAACCTACCCTGCTCATGGATAGGAAGACTTAACATAGTGAAAATATCTATTTTGCCTAAAGCAATCTACTTCTATAATACAATCCCAATACAAATTCCAGTGACATTTTTTAACAAGATGGAGAAACAAATTAACACTTTGTTTGGAAAGGGAAGAAGCCCCAGATAAGTAAAACACTACCGAAGGAGAACACACTGGAAGGCCTCCTACTACCCGACTTTAGAACCTATTATACTGCCACAGTAGTCAAAACAGCCTGGTACTAGTACAAAAAGAGACAGATAGATTAATGGAAAATAGTTGAAACCCAGGGGTGACACCATCTTCGTATGAACAGCTGATATTCAACAAATGCCCTAAGACATTAAACTGAGGAAAAAACAATCTCTTCAACAAATGGTGCTGGCAAAACTGTATATCCATCTGAAAAAAATTGAAACAAGACCCATATCTTACACTTTATACAAAAACCAAACTGGATGCCAGCCAGCCAAGTGCCGTTGAGTCGGAGCCGACTCATGGCAGATAAAAGATCTCAATATCAAATCTAAAACAATAAAGCTCATACAAGAAGAAGTAGGAACAATAATGGAAGTTTTAATTCACAACTTAGACTTCAAAACTTGTCAAACAAACCACAAACAACACAAGAGAAAATAGATAAATGCGAACCATTAAGACTTGAACACTTTTACTCATCCAAAGACTTTATTAATAAAATTAAAAGGCCACCTACAGAATGGGAAAAAATATTTGACAACTCTATGCCAGACTGATGCATGATCTCCATATTATATAAGGTACTACAAAATATCAACAAGAAAAAGATAAATTATCCAATTAAGCAATGGGCAAAGGAAATGGACAGACACATCTCTAAAGAGGCGATCCAGGCAGCCAAAAAACACATGCAAACATGCTCACAATCATTAGCTATTAAAGAAATTCAAATCAAAACTACAATGAGACACCATCTCACCCTAACAAGGTTGTCCATGATCCCAAAATCCCAAAACAACAAATGCTGGAGAGGATGTGGAGAAATTGAAACTCCATTACACTGTTGGTGGGATTGCAAGATGGTGCAACCTCTTTGAAAAAGCAATCTGGCGCTTCCTTTAAAAGCTGGATCTAGACATACAATTTGACTCAGTAATTCCACTGCTCGAAATATATCCTACAGAATCAAGGCCATTCACACCAAATGATACATGCACACAAATGTTTATCGAAGCACAGTACACAATAGCAAAAAGATGGAATCAACCCAGATGCCTAACAATAGAAGAGTGGATAGGTAAACTATGGTACATATACTCAATGGAACACTATGCAATGATAACAATGATGATTTTAGGAAACATCTCATAACCTAGTTTTTTTTTTTTAATTTTTAATTTTTATTTAACATAACTGAGTGAAAATGTACATTCACATGTCCCCCTATATGCAGCTTCCACTGCTCTCCCTGTCCGGTTACTGCACACTATTCCTCTCTGCTCCATACATGTCTCATCCTCCCAACAGTCTCCTTTCCCCTCCTCTCCGTCCACTCCCCTTCCTCCAGCCAGAGGTCAGCAAGATGATATCCTATAGATGCATAGAACCATAAAGTGCTTCCAATATATGGTTACTCTGCATTGCCAAGTCCAATCCATTCCTGTCCAAAGAGTGGACCTTTGTTATAATTTATGGGAACGGGCAGCATCAAGGCCAGGGGCCATGCTCTCAGAGGAACCGCAAAACCGCTGGACCATCAACTGAGGTCTTTTAGTGGAGATCTCATGATGCACCTCTTTTTACTCTTGTGTTGCCAGTGAGGCTCCTCTCTGTGAGCTCCGTCATGGCTATCACTGGTGGTGGCCGGGCACCATCCGGTTCTTCCGGTCCCAGGTCGATGTAGGCACCCACTCTTGTGGGTCTCTCTGTCTTCTCGGTTGTCTTTACCACATGCCATTTTGACCCTCGGTGAGCATCCGTTCCTGCTGTGTTGGGACCATTTGCTGTGTCCTCGGATGGCAGCTTGGCAGCTTTTAGGACCCCAGACGCCACTCACCAATGTGGGGTGCAGAGAGCTCTCTTAGCAAAACGCTAGTTGTGCCAATTGGTCTGGAATTCGTCTAAGAGCATGGTCCCCCGTCACCCGTCCCAGCTACTCTATCCTTGCAGTATTGAGTTAAGATGGAAGGAGTACTCAAGTTATGCTGAAGTCCACTTAATGTTGTTCTTGTTCCTAATGTGTGCTGTCACTGCTTTCTCCCAGCTAGATTTCTAGTAACTACTGAACTAAACCCTCCCCCCCTCACCCTCCCTCCCTCCCTCCCCTCCTTTGCAGCTGTCAAAGAGTCTTTTCTTCTATACACAAGTCTGTTTTTGAGATCTTATCGTAGAGGTCTCATACAGTATTTGTCCTTTTGTCGCTGACTACTCTCACTCAACGTAATATCTTCCAGCTGAAACCAGGTTAGGAGATGTTTCCTGGAATCATCGTTATTCTTTATCATTGCGTAGTGCTCCATTGAGTATATGTACCACAGTTTACCTATCAATTCTTCTATTGTTGGGCATCTGGGTTGATTCCACCTTTTTGCTATTATGGACTGTGCTGCGATAAACATTCTGGTGCATGTGTCCGCTGGTGTGAAAGGCCTTGAATCTGTAGGATATATTCCAAGTAGTGGAATTACTGGGTCAAATGGTATATCAATATCCATTTTCTTAAGGAAGCGCCAGATTGCTTTCCAAAGAGGCTGGACCATTTTGAAACCCCACCAACAGTGTAGGAGGGTTCCACTTTCTCCACAGCCTCTCCAGCATTTGTTGTTTTGTGTTTTCTGGATCATGGCCAATCTTGTTGGGGTGAGATGGTATCTCATTGTTGTCTTGATTTGAATTTCTTTAATAACTAAAGATCGTCAACATGTCTGCATGTGTTTTTTGGCTGCCTGGATCTCCTCTTTAGTGAAGTATCTGTCCATCTCCTTTGCCCATCGCTTAATTGGATGGTTTATCTTCTTCTTATTGATATTTTGTCGTATCTTATAGATTATGGAGATCAGGCGTCGATCTGACATAGAGTTGCCGAATATTTTTTCCCACTCTGTGGGTGTTCTTTTAATTCTATTAATAGTCTTTGGATGAGCAAAAGTGTTTGATTCTTAATAGTTCCCATTTATCTACTTTCTCTTCTGTTGATTGAGGTTTCTTTGACAGATTTTGGAGTCTGTCCTCATTGTGTATTAAAACTTACATTGTTGTTCTCTCATAACCTAGTTTTAATTGGAGGACATTATGTTGAGTGAAAGTAGTCAGTGACAAAAGGACAAATATTGTATAAGACCCCTGTGATAAGAACTTAAAAACAGACTTATGCATAGAAGACTCTTAGACAGCTAAAATGATGGGGAGGGATGGAGAGCGAGGGGGGGAGGGTTTAGACTAGATAGTTGGTAGAAACTTGGTTGGGTGAAATATGGAATCAATATTAACCTGACTTCAACATAACATGATTACTTCATTAATCCAATGTTATCAGGACAGAGTAGCTGGGGTGAGGGACTAGGGGCTATGCTCTCAGGGAAAACTGAGGACAGTTGGCACAACTGGCTTTTGGCTGGCATTTTGCTAAGAGAGCCCTCTGCACCCCACATTGGTGAGTGGTGTCTGGGGTCTTAAAAGCTGCCAAGCTGTCATTTGAAAGTGCAGCAAATGGTGCCAACTTAAAAGGAACAGATGATCACTAAGGACCTAAACGACATGGGGGAAAGAGAACTCAGAAGTCAGAGAGACCCACGTGAGTGGGTGACTATATTGACTTGTGACCGGAAGAACCGGACCACCACCAGTGTCAGCCGTGATAAAGCTTACAAAGTTGAGTCTTACTGGCAACACAAGAATAAAAAGGGGTGCATTTTGAGAGCTCCATTAAAAGACCACAACTGATGGTTCATGGGCCTCAGGGTTTCCCTGGGAGCATGGCCCCTGGCCCTGATGCTGCCCCTGTCCGTAAATCATAATGGAGGTGAACTCTCAGACAGGAACAGATTGGAATTGGGGACACAGAGTGACCATACTATGTGTGCACTTCATGGTTCTATGCATCTATAGGCTGTTGTCCGTGAACTCTTACTGGAGGAAGGGGAGTGGGTTGAGAGGAGGGGATAGAAGATTGTTGGGAGGATAAGACACATATGGAGCAGAGAGGAAGAGTGTGCTGTCACTGGGCAGGGAGAGCAGTGGGAGCTGCCTATAGCTGTGCATGCGATTTATAGGGGGTTGCACATTTTCATTCAGTCATAATAAAAGAAAAAGGAAAAGAGTGTTGCTGGTATTTGGATCAGGATGGTATTTATAAATCACTTTGGACAGAACTGTAACTTTCACAGTGTCTACCATGAGTATAGGGTGTTTTTCCATCTTTGGAGATCTCTTTTCATTTATTGCAGTAGTGTTTTATATTTATCTTTGTATAAGCCTTTACATGATGATTGGATTTATTTCTAGATATTTTATTTCTTTAAGGACTGCTGTAAATCTTACTGTTTTATTGATTTCTTTTTCATCATTCCCTTTAAGGTACCTAGGAATTGAACTGATTTTTGTATGTTTATCTTGTATGCTGTTACTCTGCTGAACTTGTTCTAGTAGTTGTCTCTTGGAATCTTTTGGGTTTTCTGTGTATAGTTTCATATCATCTACAAAGAGGAAGACTTTAATATCTTTTGTTAACAATTTGAAGGCCCTTTATTTCTTTTTCTTGCCTTATAGCTCTAGCTGGGAATTCTAGCACAAGTATTAAATGTTGTTGTTAGGTGCTGTTGAATCAGTTCTGACAATGTACAACATAACTAAACACCGCCTATAATTGCAGGTATGCTTTAGCCCATTGTTACTGCCACTGTGTCAGTCCATCTTGCTGTGAGTCTTCCTCTTTTTAAATGACACTCTAGTCTACCAAGAATGATGCCCTTCTCCAGGGATTGATCCCCTCTGACATTTACAAAGTATGTAAGATTTAGTTTTGTCATTCCTGCTTCTAAGAAGCACTTTGTACTTCTTCCAAGACATTTTTTTGCCAGTTCATGGTATTCTTCTCCAACACCTCAATTCAAAGGCACCAATTCTTCTATCTTCTTTATCCACTGTCTAGGTTTCACATGCGTATGATGTGATTGAAAACACCATGGCTTGACTAAGGGGCACCTTAGTCTTCACACTGGCATCTTCACCTTTCAACACTGAAAGTGGTCTTTCATGGCAGATTTTCCAAATGCCCTGCATCTTTTGATTTCTTGACTACTGCTTTTATGGGTGTTGATTGTGGGTCAAAGAAAAATGAAATCCTGGAGAACTTCAATCTTTTCTCTATTTATCATAGTGGTGCTTACTGGTCCACGTGTGGGGATTTTTGTTTTCTCTATGTTGATGTGTAAACCATATCAAATGTTGTCTTTGATCTTCATCAATAAATATTTCAAGTCCTCTTCACTTTCAGCAAGCAAGGTTTTGTCACCTGCATGATGTAGGTTGTCATTGAGTCTTCCTTCAATCCTGATGCTCCTTTCTTCTTCATATAGTCCAACTTCTTGGATTATTAGTTAGGCATACAAACTGAATAGGTATGGTGAAAGATATAACATTGATGCACATCTTTTATGACTTTAAACTATACAGTGTTCCTTTGTTCTGTTTGACTGCTTCTTGATCCCTCTACAGATTTCTGATAAGCACAACTAAGTGTTCTGGAATTCCCACTCTCTGCAATGTTATCATCCATAATTTGTTATAATCCACACAGATGAATGCCTTTGTGTAGTCAATAAAATGCAAGTAAACATATTTCTGATATTCTCTGCTTTCAGACAAGATCCAGCCACAGTTAACTTGTGGTTGCAAGACTCTTCTGAATCCAGCCTGAATTTCCAGCCATTCCTTGTCAATATATTTCTGTAGCAACTTTTGAATCATCTTCAGCAAAGTTTTACTTGGATGTGATGTTAATAATATTATTTGATAATTTCTGCATTAGTTGGATCACCTTTCTTGGGAATAGGTATAAATATCAATTTCTTTTAGTCAGTTTGCTAGGTAGCTGTCTTTTAAGTTTGTTGGCATAGGTGAGTGAGCTTTCCAGCACTGCATCCATTTGTTGAAGCATATCAAATGATAGTATATCAATTCCTGGAGTTTTATTGTTCTCCAGTACCTTCAATGTAGCTTCAACTTTTTCCTTTAGTACCATCGGTTCCTAATCACATGCTGCCTCTTCAAATGGTCGAGTGTTGGTCAATTCTGTTTGGTATAATGGCTGTGTATTCCTTCCATCTTATTTGAGGCTTCCTAGGTCATTTAATATTTTCCTTGTAGAGTCCCTCACTATTGTAACTCAAAGCTTGATTTTTTTCTTTAGCGTTTTCAGTTTGAGAAATGCAGTGTGGTCTTCCCATTTGGTTTCCATATCCAGCTCTTTGCACACATCATTATAATGCTTCAGTTTGTCTTCTTGAGTTACCATTTCAAATCTTCTGTTAGTTCTTCTATTTTATCATTCCTTCCTTTTGCTTTAGCTATTCGACAACTAAGAGCAAGTTTCAGAGTCTTTTGACATCCATTTTGGTCTTTTATTTCTTTCTTCTCCTTTTAGTGACCTCTTGCTTTCCTCGTGTAATAATGTCCTTGATGTCATTCTACAACTTGTCTAGTCTTTAGTCATTAGTGTTCAACTCATGAAATCTCTTCTTGAGATGGTCTCTAAACTCAAGTAGCCACATACTCCAAGTTGTATTTTGGATCACATGGACTTTTTCTAATTTTCTGCAGTTTCAGTTTGAACTTGCATAAGGGCAATTAATGTTCTGTGCTGCACTTGGCGTTAGCCTTGATCTAACTGATGATACTGAGCTTTTCTATTGTGTCTTTCTGCAAATGGAGTTGATTTGGTTCCTGTGTATTCCATTTGGTGAAGTACATGTGTATAGTTGCTGTTCATATTGGTGAGAACAGTTATTTGCAATGAAGAATTTACTGGTACTGAAAAACTTTATCATATGGTTTTCAGCATTGTTTCTGTCACCAAGGCCATATTTTCCAACTACCAATCCTTCTTGTTTCCAACTTTCACATTCCAGTAACCAGTAATTGTCAGTGCATCTTGATTGCAGGTTCATTCCATTTCAGAGTGAAGAAGCTTGTAAAAATCTTCAATTTATTCATGGTTGGCATTTGTGGTTGGTACATAAATTTGAATATGAATCATATTAACTGATCTCCTGTGAAGTACATAGTATCCCATCACTGACAACATTGTACTTCAGGATAGAACTTGAAATGTTCTTTTTAAGGAAAGCAATGCCATTCCTCTTTAAGTTGGGTTGTAGATCATATGGTCCTCTGGTTCAAAATGGCCAGTACCAGTCCATTTTAGCTCACTAATGCCCAGGATATGAGTGTTTCTGCATTCCATTTCACTTTTGATGACTTCTAATTTTCCTGGATTCATACTTCATTGCCAGGAGCCAGTTCCAACACTTTTCAGGGTCCTGCACGGATGGAGGGAAGGCGCCGGTGGGAAATGAATAAAGGAGACAGGAAAGACTTTTCTGATTTAAGGCAGCCCGATTGTTTAAGGCAGCAAAAGATTGTCTGTGTGTCGAGAGCTGTCCGTCTTTATTCTTTATAGGTGAGGTGACGTAGTATTCACCCTATTTTCTTCATCATATAAACTATTGGTTAACAAGAAACTGACCCATCATCATTGGCTAACAAGAAACTGACCCCTCGTGGTCTTCTTCTTCTACTTAATTGCCAAGGCTTTTTGGATAATAGTTTGAACCAGGTGTTAAATGTTAGTGAACACAATTAATGGTTTTATTCTTATCTCAAAGTGGAAGGTACGGAGGGGTAAACTTCTCAAGGCTTCACCATTTGGCTGTCTCCATTTCTCTAAGTTTTTATTTATATCTTCCTGTGCAGATAGTAAGAGCCTGCCATTCCCTAATTAAGCCAGCTTCCTAGGTCACCATGAGTCAGATCCGACTCGACAGCACTTGGCTTTGGCTGGCACTAAGAAAGGTGTTTCTTCAGTGTTTATCAGTTTGCCATACCAACTATAAAGAATCTAGAAGCTTATTTGTTCTTTCTTGCTGTACCGAGTGAGATGCTTGTGTAGTTTTAATGGCTATGTGGAGAGTTGTCCTTGAGAGCTTTTCAAGGGTTAGCTTGTAAACCTGTGTATGTGGAGAAAAGGGAGGGGGGAATGCAATTAAGGTGAAGCCAGTGAAGCTGGGCAGGCCTCAGTGCTATTAGGCATGCTGCATTGAAATCCATTCCTCTGATCTCTATACCCCAGAAGTTCCTGGTCAGATTTTCCCAGTATAATTCCATAAACCGAGGGGGTTGTGAAGCCCCTCTTAGGAGGCACCTCCTTGATCCTCATGTTGGGAGGGGGGACCCACTCCCGACACTTCATACTTTCCATGTTCAGATTTTAATGAATACTTGCAGCTGGTTCTTCTCATTTTTTAATGATAATTTTTATTGTGATTACATCAGAGCTAACAATCCAAGTCAGTTTTCCATGTAAAACCTAGAGCATACACCTCTCTGCAACTGTATCTGCTCTCCACACCCTGTGAGAGTACACTGTTTTTTTCCACTCTTTACCTCAGTTTTCCACTCAACTAACACTTGTCCCCTCATCTCTACCCTCTCCTCTCCCCTCTAAAATGAAACTAATAGAACAGTCTCGTATGTATTTTAAAGTATAAAGTACATGAATCACCTGCATGACTTTGTATCTCCAAGTCCAGTCCATTCTTTGCCTGAAGTGTTGGCTTCACTACTGGTTTCAGCTCTGGCCTAGCAGCAAGTCTAGGGCCTATGTTCTCAGGGGACCCTCCAGGTCATTGGACTACCAAGTCTGGTCTTTTAATAAAGTTCTTGATCTGCATACACCTTTTTCTCGTGCTGCATCAGGGATTTTACATTGTGTTCCCTGTCAGGGCTGCCTTTGGTGGTGGCTGGGCAATATCTGGTTATTCTGTTCTCCTGCTGATGTAGTCTCCCAGTCATATGGGTCCTTATGTCTCCTGGTCTCGTTTGTCCTTCTGCCTTTGATGTCTTCTGTTGTCATCTGTTCCAGGTGGGTGGGAAAAATCAACGTACCTCAAATGGCAGCTTCCTGGCATTTAAGGTCCCAGGCACCACTCATTAATGTGGTGTGCAGAATACTCTCTTAGAAAAAAGTCTAGTTATGCCAATTGACCTTGATATCCCCCACAAAATGTGGTCCCCAAACCCTTGTCCCTGTTCCTCTATCTTTCAAAATGTTGAGCTGAATTTAGAAAACCTTTTAGCTTATGGTGTTCCCAGGTTCAGTTATGCTGACATGCCTTCTACAGTGTGCTGTCACTCCCTTCATCTAACCAAATTCCTGTTGACTATCTAAACTATGAATAACCCTTTTCCTCCCCTTCCACCCTTGTAGCCATCAAAGAGTATTTTCTTCTGTGCATATGCCTTTTCTTAAGTCCTTATAATAGTGGTCTCACACAATATTAGTCTTTATGTGGCTGACTGATTTCACTCAGCATATCTTTCAGTTGATTCCAGGTGGTGAGATGTTTCCTAAAATCATCATTGTTCCTCATCACTGCATAATGTTGCATTGTGTATATGTATCATAGTCTACCCATTCCTTTGTTGATGGGCACCTAGGTTGGTTCCATCTTTTTGCTATTGTGGACAATGCTGAAATGAACATTGGTATGCAGGTATCTGTTTGTGTGACAGGCCTTATTTCTGTAGGATGTATTCCAAGCAGTGGGGTTGCTGGATCATATGGTATTTCTAGTTCTAACTTTTTAAGAATGTGTCAAATTGCATTCCCACCAGCAGTGAAGAAGAGTTCCATTCTCTCCACAGCCCCACAGTTGGATTAGTGCCAACCTTGTTGGAGTGAAATGGTGTCTCATTGTAGTTTTGATTTGGATTTCTCCAATGGCTAATTATCATAAGCATTTTCTCATGTAACTTTTGGCTACTTGGATGTCTTCTTTGGAGAAGTGTCTGTCCACACACTTTGCCCATTGTTTCATTGTGTTGCTTGTTTTTTTATTGTTGATATTTTCAGTACCTTCTATGTTATGGAAATTAGGTGTCCATCAGATAGGCAATTGCAAAATCTTTTTTCCAATCTGCAGGCAGTCTTTTTACTCTCTTGATAAAGTCTTTGGATGAGCGTGTTTGATTTTTAGTAGTTCCCATTTATCTATTTTCTCTTCTGTTGTTTGTGATCAGTAATAAATTTTTTTTGTTTTTTTCTAAATATTTGTTTATTTCATGTAAAGTATTTCAAATATTTATCCTCTGTGACTGACATATTGCTCAGAGTGATATCGTCAAGGTTCATTCATATTGTGGAATACATCAGAACTTCATTTCTCTTTCAGCTGTATAATTCTACTGTGTATATATACTACAGTCCCTTTTTTTATTTAATATGACTGAGTGAAAATGTACATTCATTTATAAATGTACGTGCCCACCTATATGCAGCTTCCACTGCTCTCCCTGTCTGGTGACAGCACACTATTTTATAGACTGTTTAAGCCATGTGTTAGAATTTCCAGTGTTGTCCCTATTTTTTCTTCCATAACCTTTATTGTTTGAGGTTTAATATTTAGGTCTTTGAACAGTTTTGAGTTAGTTTTTGTGTAAGATGAGATATAGGTCTTGTTTCAGATTTTTGCACTTGGCTTTTGGCTTCAGATTTTTGCAGATGGATATCCAATTTTGTTAACACTATTTGTTAAAGAGATGGTTTTTTAGGCAGATGGTATTATTTCTAGATTCTTTATTCTGCTCCATTGGTCTATATACCTGTTTTTGTACCTGTACTAGGCTATTTTGATTACTTTGGCAGTGTAATAGGTTCTAAAGTCAGGTGGTATGAGGGCTTTCACTGTGTTCCTCTTTTTCGGTGATACTTTATTTATCCACGGTTACTTCCTTTTCCAAACAAAGTCATTGATTTGTTTCTCCACTTCATTAAAAACTGACGCTGGAATTTGTATTGAGATTTCATTGCATATATAGATCACTTTGGGTAGAATATAGAGACTTTCACAATGTTAAGCCTATCTATCCATGAGCAATGTAGATTTCTCCACCTATGTAAGTCTCTTTTGTTTTCTTGCAGTATGATCCTGTAATTTTCTTTGCCTGCGTCTCTTACATCTCTGGTTAGATTTACTCCTAGGTATTTTATCTTCTTGAGGCTATTGTAAATGGTGTTGATTTGGTGATTTCCTCTGTGATGTTCTCTTGGTGAAAAGGAGTCCTACTGATTTATTTATGTTTATCTTGTATCCTCATACCTTACTGAACTCTTCTATTAGTTATAGTAGTTTATGGATTCTTAACAGTTGTCTACATATAAGATCATATCACCTGCAAACAGAGATATTTTTACTTCTTCTTTACCATTGTAGATGCCCTTTATTTCTTTATTTTGTCTGACTGCTCAGGCTGGAACCTGTTGAATAAAAGTAGTGACAATGGGCATCCTTGTTTGGTTACTGTTCTCAGGAGGAATTCTTTCAGTCTGTCTCCATTCAGGTTGATGTTGGTGGTTGGCTTTGTGTAGATGCCTACTCTATTCCTGTTTTTGCTGAGAGTTTCTAACATGAATGGATGCTGGACTTTGTCAAATACCTTTTCTGCTCCAATTGATAAAATCAAGTGATTCTTATCTGTTGTTTTATTTATGTGGTTGACTACTTTGTTTTTCATGATGTTGAACCAACCCTGCATCCCTGGTACGAATCCTGCTTGGTCACGGTGAATTACCATTATTTTTTTTGATATGTTGCTTAATTCCGTTGGCTAAGATTTTGTTGAAGATTTTTGCATCTAGGTTCATGAGAGATATTAGTCTGCAATTTTCTTTTTTGTGGGCTGTATTTACCCAGCTTTGACATCAAAGTTACACTGGCTTCATACAGTGAATTTGGGAGTGTTTCTTCCTTTTCTATGCTGTGATATAGCTTCAGTAGTATTGTTATTAACTCCTTTATAATGTTTGATAGAATTCTCTAGTGAAGGGTTCTGGGCCAAAACTTTTTTTGACTGGTAGCTTTTTTATTACTTTTTTCAATCTCTTTTTTTGTTACGGGTTTATTAATTTGTTCTATTTGTCTTTGTGGTCATTTTGGTAAGTAATGTCATTCTAGAAATTTGCCATTTTCCTCTATGCTTTCAAATCTATTAGAGTACAGTTTTTCTTTTTTTTATTATGACTGAGTGAAAATGTACATTCCCATATAAATTTACATGCCCACCTACATACAGCTTCCACTGCTCTCCATGCCATTTTTCTTAGTATTGTGTTATTATTCTTCTAATTTCAGTTGGGTCTGCTGTGACATCTCCCATCTCATTTCCTATTTGGGTTATTTGTTTCCTATCACATTTTTCTTTCATGAGTTTAGCCAATGGTTTATCAATTTTGTTGATCTTTTCAAAAGCTCAGCTTTTGGTTTTATTAATTCTTTTAGTTGTTTTCTGTTCTCTAATTCACATAGTTCTGCTCTAATTTTTATTATCTGTTTTCTTCTGGTGACTGAGGTGTTTCCTTTGTTGCTATCTTTATACTTGTTCAAGTTGTAGGGTTAATTGTTTGATTTGGGCTCTGTCTTCATTTTGAATGTGTGCATTTATAGAGATAAATTGATCTCCAAGCCCTGCTTTTGCTGTATCCCATAGGTTCTGGTAGGATGTGATCCCATAGGTTCTGGTAGGATGTGTTTTCATTTTAATTTGAATCCATAAATTTATTTAGTCCTTGATTTCTTCTACAACCCACGAATTTTTGAGCAAGCTGTTATTA
Organism: Heterohyrax brucei; assembly: GCA_028571685.1. Classification (NCBI taxonomy): domain Eukaryota; kingdom Metazoa; phylum Chordata; class Mammalia; order Hyracoidea; family Procaviidae; genus Heterohyrax; species Heterohyrax brucei. Next base: position 138,242,367 of record CM053150.1, read on the forward strand.
ATTTCTGTAAGTTCCAATTTCTACACATGTTTTCTTCTGTCACTGATTTCAACTTATATGGTACTGAAAGTGCAGTATTGCAGCTTCCTACTATTATTGCGGAACTATCTATCTCACTTTTCAATGTTGTCATCATTTGTTGGGTGTATTTAGAAGCACTGATATGATTCACAAAACAAACTAGCTCATTGTCAAGTGGTATTATTGTTGCACCAATTATGTACATATCTCCAAATACAAACTCACAAAGAAATAAAACACTCATTTTATAAATTTTGCATATTAAAACAACTATATTTTGCTTTTCATTTCCTACTGACTGGGTGTAACCTCTCATTCAGTTCTCTTGTCTCCCTCGTCCACATAAGAACCATCCTTTATAATGACATTATAATTACATTATTCATGAAGCATCTGATTCTGTCCCATGCAAAGCAAGCCAAAACTCATCTTCAGATTGAGCATGCCCTTGAATTTGTATCATATTCTTTGCAAGTATTCATTTACCTACTGGATATCAGAAGTAGTTCAATGAACTGTGAAGATGCAAATCAAAGGGCAAAAAGTGAGTGTTCGGGTTTTAAGCATTTTTACAAGATGAAAAACACTTGTGAAGATCTGCTAAGGACCGACCAACAAACACCACATGCCAAAAAAATGAAATCATTTTGCACTGCCTTGTAAGTACTGTTTCTTTTGACTATGCCATACACAAAGAACAAAACTACGTAGAGGAGGGGAAAGGAGACTGTTGGGAGGATGAAACATGTATGGAACAGAGAAGAATAGTGTGCTGTCACTGGACAGGGAGAGCAGTGGAAGCTGCATATAGGTGGGCATGTAATTTTATGCGGGAATGTACATTTTCACTCAGTCACCTTAAATAAATAAATAAATAAATAATTTTTAACTTACTAATTTTCAAACATAAATTTTTGTGCTAATGTCCAAATTCAAATGTAAATTTTTATAAATTTTACTTGTCTTAGAAGTTTTATTTATTTATAACGACTCAAATTTATACACTATGGCAAAACCAAATTTAAAAAGTGACAATTTGTTCATCTTTTATTTTAGAGCATTTTATTTCTTTGTGAGATTGTATTTGGAGATATGCACACAGTTGTTGCAACAATATCACATGTAGACGAACAAGCTCGTTTTGTGAATCATAACAACATCAATTTCTTAAAAGAAAGTTTGAAGGGAAATGAATAATAAAATATGTTTACATAATTTTTGTTGTGTAAATGTTTTTACTTCCTCAAGGAATTGTTCAATTTCTTCACACAGATGTATGTAAATATCCAGACAGAAAATAAATGTGATGTTCTGATAAATGCCCTTTGGTGGTTTCTTGGAAGAGGAATGTAGAAGTGGCCTTAGGATGGTGTCTGGTTTCTTCTAATTTCATGAGGGAGGGAAGAAGAATCATTATCTCTATCAATAACTGTAGACTGATTGGTAGAAGGCAAGTTCAGGCATTTCTTGAGGGTTATGCATAGATAGTTGATAGAAATTTGGTTAGTTGAAAGCAGTGACAGCATACAGTAGCATATAGGTGGGCATGTAAATTTATACAGGAATGTACATTTTCACTCAGTCATATTAAATGAAAAAAATAATAAAATAATAATAAAAAAAAGAAAGAAAATAGGTCAACTTAACCGGATGTCACCATGAACTGAAAGCTCTTCTAATCTCAACTTGATATTGCAAGGATAGAGTAGCAGGGTTGGGGGTCTTAGGACTGTGCTCTGGGGGAACATCGAGGCCAACTGGAATAAACTAACCTGTGCTGAGAGTCTTCTGCACCCCATATTGGTGTCTGGGATCTTAAAAGCTAGCAAGCTGCCATCTGAAGTACACCAAATGGTCCTAACTCACCTGGAACAGGTGATGACTGAGAAAAACAAAGACACGAGGGAAAAAATAGCTCAGGAGACTGAAGGACCTATGTGAGTGGAAGACTGTTCCAACATGTGACCAGAACAACTAGATGGTCTCTGGCTGCCACCAAAGACAGCTGTGATGGGGCACACAATGTTGAGTCCTTGTGGCAACATGAAAGAAAGAAGGGTGCAGCTCAAGAACTCTATTGGAAGACTACAATTGATGGCCTAATGGCCTGGGGGATCCCCTGGAAGCATGGGCCATAGACCTGCTGCTGGCCTTGTCTGGATAATGCTACTGAGGTCAACTCCTCAGAGAAAAATGGACTGGACTTGAGCACACATTGTGAACATATGGTGTGTGTATTTTATGGTTATATGCATTTATAGGATGCTGTCCTACTTGTTGCTTTCTAGATGGGAGAGAAGAGGGTAGAAAGAAGGGGATGGGAACTTGTTAAGAGGATCCAACAAGTATAGCATGAAAAGGCGGAATGTGCTGTCACTGGGTAAGGGAGCAGAAGAAGCTGCAGATACAAGGGAATGCAAAATTGATTTAGGTTGTATACTCAGTCACAATAAAAATAAATAAATAAAGCAAAAGTGACAGTTTCATATCTAGGTAAAATAGCCAACAGCTAAGCACAGCAAAAAAAGAAAGGAAAAAAACCTTGAAAGCTTGCAGAAGATAAAAAGAAAAGAATTTTTGGATCCTTAAAGAGTGACCATATATTGGATGCACTTTATGGTTCTATGCATCTATAGAATATCATCCTGCTGAACTCTGGCTGTAGGAAGGAGAGTGGGTGGAGAGGAGGGAAAAGAAGACTGTTGGAAGGATGGCACATATATGGAGCAGAGAGGAATAGTGCGCTATCACCGGGCAGGGAGAACAGTGGGAGCTGCATATAGGTGGGCATGTAAATTTATATGGGAACGTACATTTTCACTCAGTCATAATAAAAAAAAGATTAACTGTCTTTTTAAAATATGATTAATCAGAAGAGACTTCTACTGAATGCTCGAGTTTAATGAGTTCAGATTGTCACACTAGTACTACTAGTGCTGAAATTACAAATGACAATACAAATACAACATAATTTGTTCCAAAGTATGCATCCATTCACTGTAATGGTGCAGAAAGTGAAACTATTTTAAAATCTGAAATTATCACATCTGAAGACCCTGATAACAAAAATAGAGAAGCTGTTTTGTGAAATAATTTTTCTAATAATGTTATAAATTATTGGATTGAAGGAGAAGCAAACAACTGTCAACATCACAGGGAATCATTTGAAAATTTTTGTACAAAGTTTCTTATTGGTAAGCAAACAAGGTTCTGTGGCCAGAATACATTTCTAGGGTACAAAGCTAATAGTGAAAATTGTGAGAGGGTTTGGATAATAAATTGTCTAGCTGTATACTGTTTGTTTGCAAATTATTTTGTTCTAAATTGTTTAATTACAAATCTGCTATGGATGGATTTAGTAACTGTCAGAATTCAAATATGATTGATCAACACGAAAACAGTTCAATCCATAGAGATTTTATGTCGTTATATTTACACTGAAGACATGGTTGTAGCCTAATGCATAAGCTAGAAACAAATTAATGAAGGACATCAGTATTCAAAAGCCATTATGCAACACATTGTTACTGTTAAAAACAAAAAAATCACTGAATATGAACTCTCTTAGGCAGGCATAGAGTATTTGGGTCCCTACAAAATAGAAATGTGGAGAGTTTACTTGACATTGTTCCTCAGTTTGATCCATTTTTAGTAGGCCACATTTCAAAATATGGTACCACAGCAAAGATTAACCTACACTATATGTCTGAAAGAGTGTGTGAATAATTAATAAACTTAATAAATGATATAGTTTGATCAACTGTGTTCAGTGATATAAGTATAGCTCAATATTTCAGTTTGTCTATAATTTCCTCTTATGACCTTTCCCAAACATATCAGCTAAGTGTTCCAAGATATAAATCTCCAACATATAGAAGACCTGCCATGGAATTTATCACATTTGTACTAGCTTAAAAAGTCATACCACTCCACAGTAGTCAAAACAGCTTGGTACTGGTACAAAAACAGACAGACAGATCAGTGGAACAGAACTGAGACCCCAGAGATGACATCATCTGCCTATGAACAGACAATATTTGACAAAGGCCCTAAGACATTAAACTGGGGTAAAAACAAATTTCTTCAACAAATGGTGCTGGCAAAATTGGATATCCATCTGAACTAAATTAAAGCCAAGCCAGCCAAGTATAAATTAAAACAAGACCTATATCTTACACCTTATACAAAAATTAACTCAAACTGAATAAAAGACCTAAATATCCAATCTAAAATGATAAAGCTCATCCAAGAAAAAGTAGAAACAACAATGTGGTTTAATACACAACATAGACAGACTTCAAAATCTGTCAAACAAACCACGATCAACAGAAGAGAAAACAGATAAATCGGAACTACAAAAATCAATCACTTTTGCTCATTCAAAGACTTTATTAATAGAATTAAAAGGCCACCTACAGAATGGGAAAAAATATTTGGGAACTCTATGTCAGACTGACACCTGATCTCCATAATCTATAAGGTATTACAAAATAGCAATGAGAAAAAGATAAATCATCTTTGCAATGGGCAAAGGAGATGGATAGACACTTCTCTAAAGAGGACATCCAGGCAGCAAAAAAATACATGCAGACGTGCTCACAATTATTAGCTATTAAAGAAATTCAAATCAAAACAACAATGAGATATCATCTCAACCCAATGAGGTTGGCCATGATCCAAAAAACCCAAAGCAACAAATGCTGGAGAGGCTGTGGAGAGACTGGAACTCTCCTACACTATTGCTGGGATTGTAAAATGGTGCAACCTCTTTGGAAAGCAATCTTATGGTACCTTACAATAATGCATATAGATAGACCATTTGACCCAGTAATTCCACTGCTTGGAATATATCCTTCAGAATCAAGGCCATTCACACCAAATGATACATGCACAGGAATGTTCATTGCAGCGCAGTCGATAATAGCAAAAAGATGGAAACAATCCAAATGCCCCAAATCAGAAGAATGGATAGGTAAACTATGAAATATATACTCAGTGGAACACTATGCAATGATAAAGAACAATGATGATAGCAGGAAACATCTCTCAACCCAGTTTCAACTGGAGAACATTATCTTGAGTGAAAGTAGTCAGCGACAGAAGGACAAATATTGTGTGAGACCCCTACAATAAAAACTTAAAAGCAGACTCATGCATAACATAAAAGACTCTTTGATGGCTGCAAGGCTGGGGAGGGCTGGAGGGTGAGGGGGAAGGGTTTAGATTAGACAGTTGTCAGAAATTTGGTTGAGTGAAACTGGTGACAGCACACATTAGTAAGAAGATCAATACTAACTGGACTTCAACACAATTTGAGTACTCCCCCATCTTAAACCAATATGCAAGGACAGAGTAGCTGGGGCGGGGTGCCGGGGACCATGCTTTCAGGGGAAAATGAAGCCAATTGACACAACTAGCGTTTTGCTAATGAGATCTCTCTGCACCCTACATTGGTGAGTGGCGTCTGGGGTCTTAAAAGCTGCTAAGCTGCCTTCTGAGGGTACAGCAAATGGTCCCAACTCAGCAAGAATGGATGATCACCAAGGTCAATAACGACATGGGGTAAAGAGAATCCAGAAGACAGAGAGATTCACATGAGTAGATGTCTGCTTCGACTTGTGACAGGAAGAACCAGATGGTGCCTGGACATCACCAGGACAGCCACGATGGAGCTCACAAAGTTGAGTCTCCCTGGCAACATAAGCATAAATAGGAGTGCACTCTTAGATCTCCACTAAAAGACTGCAACTGATGGTCCAGGGGCCTCTGATTTCTTCCGGGAGCAGGGCCTCTGGCCCTAATGTGGCCCCTGTTCATAAATCATAATGAAGCTCAACTTTTCAGAGAGCAATGGATTGGACTTGGTGATGCAGAGTGACCATATTGTGTGGGCACTTTATGGTTCTAGGAATCTATAGGAGGTCGTTCTGTTGACCTCATACTGGAAGAAGGGGAAAGGGTGGAGAGAAGATAGGAAACTGTTAGAAAGATAAGTCATGTATGGAGCACAGAGGAAGAGTGTGCTGTCACCGTGTAGGGAGAACAGTGGAAGCTGCATGTAGGTGAGCATGGAATTTATATGGGAATATATATTTTCATTCAATCATAATAAAAAAAAAGTCATGCCACTGATGAAATTTATGAGAAGTTTGCAGAGTTGATTTTTCTAAATGCAGAGGCTAGATCTGTGACAATGCTGCCAATATGTCAAGGCATTATAAAGGCATGCAACAAAAAATTTTAGAAGCAATGAATATGCCGTTTTAATGCCATGTACTGTACAGTCACTTGATCTTGCAGGTCATAGCACAGTAGATTGTGTCCAGAAGCAGTAAAATTTTTTTACCTACTCTTTAGTTACTGTACACATTTTTTGCCAGCTCTATTCACCAATATGTTCTTAAAACATATTTAGACAATAATCGAGTTTTAAAATGTCTTTCTAATGCATGTTGGTTTTATAGATGTCTTGGAAAATATTGCTGAAGACAACATACAAAAGGAGATGCCAAAAGAGAAGCTGAAAATTTCATCAACAAAATACAAACACCAGTGTGTGCAGGTCATGTGGAAGAAGAATAGCCAGAATGCTCCTTAAAAGTAAGGGTGGCAAGACTTCATCTCATGCACTCTGGGCATGTTGTTAGAAGGTACCAGTTTCTGGAGAAGGATATCTCTGGTAAAACAGAGGATGAGTTGTGTCGGCACAGCATCTACAATAATTTCACAAAACAGCGTCTGTATTTTTGTTATTTGTGGGGTCTTCAGGTGTGACAATTTCAGATTTTAAAATAGTTTCACTTTCTGAACCATTATTTTTATTTTTATTTTTTACCACAGCAATGAATGGATGCATACTTTGAAACAAATTAGATTGTATTTATATTGTTATATGTAATTTCAGCTCAAACATAACAAAAATTGTGAAGAGGGTGCAGGACCAGGCAGTGTTTCCATATATAGGGTTGCTGTGAATCAGAACCAACTCCGTGGTGCCTGACAACAATGACAATCTGGAATAACATGTGGCACATTGCACATCCATTTTCATTGGATAAGTCAAGGTCTCCAAAACTGAGAGGTAAATTTGAAGACATGCATAGATTTATAGAGAGTATAGATTGACAGAGTATTTACATAATTTAAGAGAAGATTTTTGAAAACACAATGAAACAAATATTTCCAAACACTGAGTATCAAGCAGTTCACCATTGTAGAAGCATTAAAAAGGAAAAGGTAAATGATAGATGTGCTCCAGAAGTACTGTCAGAAATCAATTTCTCAAAGCACATATTATAGTATCACTGACACACTTGACTTGCATGAAGAGAAGGATGAAAGTGTATAAAGTGGGAACACACTGAACAACAAAATAATAATGATAGCATTGGGTTGTAACCCAGAAAATAAGTATTGGTGAGTGCCCTAGGAAATAAATAAATGATTGAAAAATAAATGGGGAGATGCAAAAAATCTTTCTTAAAGAACCCAAATAATAAATACAGAAGGGAAGAAGGAAATAAAAAACACCACTAGAATATTGGAGTAGTAATTACTGCTACAATGTACACTAATGAATGCTAAAATTAGAAGATTAAACTTTAAGGAGAAACAGATATTAATGCAGCCTCAAAGCATTAACAAACAACAAACAAGTCCCCCAAATATTTATTAGTTACTGTTGTGGCTTTAATATATGTTCACAAATTCTTCAGTCGGCCTCCGAGAGGTGAATCTTATTTACCCCTTCTTGAGTTTCAGCTAAACTTAGTGACTCACTTTTAACCAGTGGAATATGGAAAAAGAAAAATGACAGCTTTATAGAGGATAATGCAGCAGATGTCACTTCTTAGTTTTGACAAATGTACTGTGGTTACATAAGTTTTCAATATTAGATGAAGCTGGGTGAAGATGAGAACTTGCTTATAATCTTTATAACCATTCTGTAAATCTAAAATGATTTTGAAAAAAAAGTTACATTAGAAAAATACAAGGTGATCCTCAAAGACTGGAGGATGAGAGACTTTAAAGGCAAAAGTCATTTGACCTGATTTTTTAGCGCTCCTATGACAGAAATAACACAAGTGGGCAGTTTTAACTAGCAGAAACTTATTTCCTTACAGTTCAGGAGGTTAAAAGTTGGAATTGTGAGCATTGTCTCTTAGGGAAGACTTTCTTTCTCTGTTGGCTCTGGGGGAAGGTCTTTGCTTTTAGCTTCTGTTCCTCATTTTCTCAGCAATCTTTATGTGGCATCAATCTCCCTTCTGTTACTGTGCTAAATTTGCTTTTTTATATGTCAAAACTGTTGAGCTCCAGACACATCCAAGACTGATATGGGCTTATTAATATAACAAGTAACACTCTATCCCCAAATAGGATTACATCCACAGGTATTGGGGAAAGCATTATAACACATATCTTATGGGGACACAATTTCACCAACACCACCATATAAAGGATCTAGTATATATTAGATACTCAAAAAATGTTGGTTCTGTTCCTTTCTGCTCCTGTGTCCTTTGTCTTACAAAGGAAACAGAATTCATATTCTGATTCAATCCAAAGTGGTAGCCATTGGATTTATTTTTTTCTTAAGTATCTTTTAGTCATTTTGAACAGGAGAAATTGCTAGAGATGAAATTTCAGACATCAGAAACAGCTAGGTGAGGGAGTGGGTGAAAAGTCAGTACTAGGAGTAGTTGCTAACATATGATACCCACCACATGGCTTAACCAATTTGCTCTTAGGAATTTTTTTGAAGGAAAGAAATAACATATACAAGCAAAGACTTAGCTATAAAGATGCTCACTATTGTGTTGTTTATCATAGTAAAAAAAGAAAAAAGAATAGATCATCTAGGAATAAAGGGTTGGAATAAATCACGCTATGTCTGTAAAAGAAATGTCATGCAGCCATTATATAGGAGGTTGGCACATGGAAATTTGAAAAGAACATATGGTCACATGAAAAAAGCAGGTTGTGAAAGAGTACCTAAGATATATGATTTTTGTAAAACATGCACACATAGTCAAACACTGCAAGATAAAATAAAGACGCCAAAAATGTTCACAGCTCTGGGTGGCGGGAACAAAAGTGGCTTTTAACAGTTTTTAAGTCATCAATTTTTTCTAAATTTCATGGCAGTGTGGCTTTCTTGAACCACAAAAATCACATAAAAAAATACTGTTCCTGAGAGTAACATTGTAAGCGATCTTGAACCCAGAGTCCAGCTTACATGAGCCTGTGGAGTGGTGAGCTATGTTTGTTGTTCCAGTCTCATCCTTCTACTTTGGTTGCTCGTTTTCACATTTCTTGTTGGAATTCTTTTAGCCCTTGGTTTTTCTTTACTGCCTTTGGAAGCTTATTCCTTCAATGCTTCTCACAGAGTCAATGCTAAAAAAGCAAAGTGGTTTTTAATGATAGATTAAATTATTCAACAAATTAGACTAGCAAATTCTCCCCATATGCAATTAAAGCAGTGCCTGCCAATCAAAAGGATGGCAGTTTGAATCAGCCAGCAGCTTCTTGGATCCACATGGGGTAGTTCTAGTCGGTCCTATGGGGATAGGTTTGGTTGGGTTTTGGTTATAATCATTGAAAGTCAAGGTAGGGAAATTAACAATGCAAATCACAAGAAAAGCATAATGGAAGAACTAATGGAAAATATCAGAAACCATCATGACTGAGTTTGATTTGTATCCCCCCAAAATGCATATAGGAATGCTTGTCTATGTACCTATAGATGTAATCCCATTTGGAAATAGAGTTTTTGTTATGTTAATGAGGCCCTATCTGTGTAGGATGTATCTTAAACCTAATCTCTTCTGAGTTATAAAAAGGACAGCTTAGCAGCACAAATAGGGAAAGACATATGTCACATGTAGATGGCCAAGAAACTAAAGAATACTAGGACTACGGAAGCTGAGAAAAAAAACCCTCTCCCAAGCTGACAGAAGAAGAGGTGTCTCCTAGAAACTATGTCTTGAATTCACATTTCTAGCCTCCTACTGTGAAAAAATAAAGTTCAGTTCTTTAAAGTTTCCCACTTTCGGTAATTCTATTGCTAGCTGCACTAACTAATGTTTTGTTACGGCAGCTGAGATAAACTAACCAACATTTCCTCTTAACTGATGTATTATATTTTGTTGGTCAATAAAAGTCAGTGTTTCACTATAAGTTACTGTGTCATGAGATGGCTGAGGAGCAGATACACTTCCTGTGCCTCTTACCCAATCCCAAAATTTTGTCCTCTGTGCATTGCTGTGCATAAGCCCAGGGGGAGGCTGAAGTATGATTTCCCACAAGACAGAGTCAGGACGGATAGGGCTGAAGAATTTATATGGCACAGCTATGAGCACTGTGACAAAAATCTGTCATTAAGCTGATCCTTTATTTTTATATCTTGATACGTATTTCCTTTAAAAAAAAAGAACACTGAATTAAAACAAAATTATGTTTGAAGACATTATGAATGTAATAGAAGCCCACAAGACTGAACAAAACAGCTGAGAAACAATAAAAAGTTTCCCACAGAAGAACTCTTCTTGTACTCTTTAAATTATTTAGAAGAGAATAAAGCAGGTCAGAAGCCATAGAAGACTTTACCATGGTAATCTTCAGGGAAAGGAGCTCTGGTGGTGCAGTGTTTAAGCCACTGGCTGTCAACCAAAACATCAATGGCTGGAACCAATACAGCGATTCTGAGGGAGAAAAGACCTAGAGATCTGTTGCCATACAGGTTAGGAAGGAAATCCCCTTGAAGGTTCTGCTCTGTCATACTCATTTGTATGCCAAGCCAAGCCAAGTGCCGTCGATAGGGTTGCGATTAGTCAGAATCCAGTTGATTGCACACAACAGCAACCTCTCCAGCAAGACTCGGCCTTTTGACAAAAACTCGTGGAGTGCAGTTACAGGAAACGGAAAAGTCCTCTTATTCAATTAAGAATCTAATTGTGCTCTAGAGTCAAACGTGGTTTTCTTGAGAAAATCTTAGGTAAACAGCACTGATTTTAGCAAATACTTCTTGTTACTTTAATTGTAAAAACTGCTGATTCATTTGACTGTCCAGCAGTTGTCCCTAGTGTTGCTTGAAGTGATGAATACCATGAGGAGGTCCTATTGTGTAGCCACACTACGAATTAGTGACCTTGATCTCTTCTAGGTCCTCCTACATGTGGGAGAGAGTCCAAGGAGAGCAGGGAGCTCTTTCCAGCTTAGAAATTCTGCCTCTTTTTTTTATAGTGCTGGGAATTTTGGCACTGCAGAGTCCAGATGTGAAAAGACGGTAAGAACTGAAGGAAATAAATTAATGGACAAACTAATACCAACAAGATTCATCACCTGGACAGAAAGAGAAATATAAGTAGAGAGCATCATTGCAGCACTAGCTATAACCATGCTGTTATTCCAGTAGTATATAGAGTATATAGTTAGTATTTTTGTAAGTTAGTGGTTAAGTCTTTTTCTTTTTCTTTTTGTGCACATCCTTGGGTGGTACAAATGATTAAACACTCAACTACTAGCCAAAAGACTGGAGGTCTGAATCCATCCAGAGTTGCCTCAGAAGAAAGGCCTAGAAATCTGCTTCTGAAAAGTCTGTCTTGAAAAGTCTGCAGAGCAGTTCTGCTCTGCACATGCAATGTCACCAGAAATCAAGGTTGACTCAATGGTGACTAACAACAACACTTTTTTTTTGTTTTGGTTGGTGAGTAATTTTTACAAGGATATGAATATTTTGTTGATTTAATATTTATGATTTCTGTAAAAAAATTAATACTCAAAGCACAGTCTGGCTCCTTTGACTTATTTATTTATTTTTGTTGGTATTTCTGTTTCTAGCTTTTTTCCCCTAAAATGAATATATAACTATACTACATATACATCTTTATAAAAATATAAACAGGTGTATCTTACGTAACAAGATTAGTAGGGACTACAACTATAAAGAATTATTTCATTTCCAAAGACTCATTTTAAAAAAATAAGAGAAATTTGTACAGTGCAAATACAGGATTAGGACTCTTTTATGAGGACTACATCCTCATGAGAATATAGTAAATGAACAAAATGTCTAATCTCTATCAACTATCTAATCTGTGATAAACCCTCACACCCCTCCCTGTCCTTGTAGCTGTCAAGGAATCTTTTCTTCTGTACGTAAGTCTATTTTTAAGTCCTTATAGCATGGGTCTAATAAAACATTTGTCCTTTAGCCACTGACAGATTTCACTCAACATAATGTCTTCCAATTGAAACCGGATTATGAGACCCACTGTGTTGAATCAGATCCAACTCATAGCAACCCTAGACGTCAGAGCAGAACTGACCCATAGACTTTCCAAGGAGCACCTGGCGAATTTGAACTATTGAACTGTTGTTTAGCAGAGGTAGCACTTAATGCACTACACCACCAGGGTTTTCAGTATTTCCTGAAATCCTCGTTGTTTTTCATCATTGCATAGTGTTCCACTGAGTGTACATACCATTGTTTGTTTAACCCTTCGTGTGTTGATGGGTATCTAGGATGATTCCATCTTTTCGCTACTGTGGACTGTGCTGCAATATACATTCTTGTGCATGTGTCTGTTAGTGTGACAGCCTTTGTTTCTGAAGGATAAATTTAAAGCAGTGGAATTACTGGATCAAATGGTACACCAATTTCCAGCTTTTAAAGGAAACGCCAGATTGATTTCCAAAGAGGTTGTAACATTTTGCAATCCCACCAGCAGTATAGGAGAGTTCGGATCTCCTCACAGCCTCTCCAGCATTTGCTATGTTGTGTTTTTTAGGATTATGATCAATCTTGTTGGAGTGAGATGGTATCTCATTGTAGTTTTGATTTGGATTTCTCTGATAGCTAATTACTGTGAGCATTTCCCATTTGACTTTTGGCTGCCTGGATGTCTGCTTCAGTGAAGTGTCTCTTAAGCAGTGTCTTTTGTGCATTGCTTAATTGGGTTATTTACCTTTTTCTTATTCATATTTTGCAGAACCTTGTAGATTATGGAGATCAGATAATGGTCCAACATGTAGTTGCCAGCATTTTTTCCCTTTCTCTGATGGTCTTTTAACTTTTTAAAAAATTTTTTTATTTAATATAACTGAGTGAAAATGTACATTCCTATATAAATTTACATGCCTACCTATATGCAGCTTCCACTGCTCTCCCTGCCCAGTGACAGCACACTATTCCTCTCTGTTCCATACATGTCTGTTCTCCCAACAGCCTCTTTTTTCCCTCCTCTCCACCCACTCTCCTTCCTCCAGCCAGAGGTCAGCAGGATGACATCCTACAGCTGTATAAAACCATAAAGTGCATCCCATATATGGTCACTGCATCGCCAAGTCCAATCCATTCCTGTCTGAAGCGTGGACCTTTGTTATGATTTATGGTCAAGGGCAGCATCAGGGCGAGGGGCCATGCTCCCAGGGGAACCCTGAAACCACTGGACCATCAATTGAGGTCTTTTAGTGGGGATCTCAGGGTGCACCCCTTTTTATTCTTGTGTTGCCAGTGAGACTCAACTTAGTGAGCTCCATTGCGGCTATCACTGGTGGTGGCCAGGCACCATCTGGTTCTTCCAGTCCCAAGTCGATGTAGGCACCCACTGCTGTGAGTCTCTTTGTCTTCTGGGTTGTCTTTCCCCCATGTCATTTTGGTCCTCGGTGAGCATCTGTTCCTGCTGAGTTGAGACCATTTGCTGTGCCCTCGGATGGCAGCTGGGCAGCTTTTAAGACCCCAGACGCCACTCACCAATGTGGGATGCAGAGAGCCCTCTTAGCAAAACGCTAGTTGTGCCAATTGGCCTCGCTTTCGCCTAAAAGCATGGTCCCCTGCCCCTGCCCCAGCTACTCTATCCTTGCAATATTGGGTTAAGATGGAAGGAGTACTCATGTTATGTTTAAGTCCACTTAATATTGTTCTTGTTTCTAATGTATGCTATCACCGATTTCACCCAACCAGATACCTAGCAACTATCTAATCTAAGCCCTCTCCCCTCCCTCCCTCACTCCCCTCCCTTGCAGTTGTCAAAGAGTCTTTTCTTCTATACACAAGTCTGTTTTTGAGATCTTATCTTAGAGGTCTTGTACAATATTTGTCCTTTTGTTCTTGTAACTTTTTTGATAAAGTGTTTGGATGAACAACAGTTTATGATTCTTACTACATCCCATTTACCTATTTTCTCTTCTGTTCATCATGCTTTGTCAGATTTTGAAGTCTGCCTAAGCTGTGTATTAGGACATCCATCATTTTTCCTATTTTTCCTCCATGATCCTTATCGTTTTAGGTTTGCTATTTAGGTCTTTGATCCATTTTGAGTCAACTATGGATAAGTTATGAGCTATGGATCTTGTTTCAATATTTTGCAGATGAATATCCAATTTTGCCAATACCATTTGTTAAAGAAACTGTTTTTACCCCAGTTTACAATCTTAGGGTCTTTGTCAAATATCAACTGTTCGTAAGAGGATGGTGGCATCTCTGGAGTCTCAACTCTGTTCCATTGGTCTTTATGACTCTTTTTGTACCAGTACCAGTCTGTTTTGACTACCGTGGCAGTGTAACAGGCTGTAAGGTTGGGCAAGGTGAGGCTTCTCACGGTGTTCCTCTTTTTCAGTAGTGCTTTGCTTATCCGGAGTTTCTTCTCTTTTCAAACAAAGTTGGTAATCTGCTCCTCCATCTCATTAAAAAAATGTCACTGGAATTTGTCTTGGGATTGCACGTGTAAGTAGATCACTTTAGGCCAAATAGACATTTTCACAATGCTAATTCTTCCACTCCATGAGCAGGGTAGGTTTCTGCAGTTATGGAAGTCTCTTTTGGTTTCTTACAGCAAGGTATAAGATCTCTTATTTCTCTAGTTAGATTTATTCCTAGATATTTTATCTTCTTGGGGGCTACAGTAAATGGTATTGATTTGGTGATTTCTTCTTTGATGAACTCTTTGTTGGTATAAAGGAATCCTACTGACTTGCTTATGTTTATCTTATATCCTGATACTTCACTGAACTCTTCAATTAGTTCCACTAGTTTTCTTACAGATTCCTTAGAATTCTCTGTACATAGAATCATATCATCTGTGAAAAGGGATATTTTTACTTCTTCCTTGCTGTTGCAGATTCAATTTATTTCTTTGTCTTGTCTAATTCCTCTGGCTAGAACCTCTAGCAAAATGTTGAATAGAAGTGATGAAAGTGGGCATCCTTGTCTAGGTCCTGTTCTCTAGATCCTGAATTCTTTCAGTCTTTCATCACTCAGGATAATGTAGACAGTTGGCTTTGCATAGATGCCCCTTACTGTGTTGACAAATTTCCCTCTGTTCCTATTTTGTTGAGAGTTTCTAGAATGAATGGATGTTGGACTTGGTCAAATACCTTGTCCACATCACTTGAAAAATGAGGTGATTCTTTTGTGCTATTTAAGTGACTGATCACACTGTTTTTCTGATGTTGAACCAGACTTGCATGCCTAGAATGAAACCAGCTTGGTCATGGTGATTTTTTTTTTTTTTTTAAATACGTTGTTGAACTCTATTGATCAGGTTTTTCTTAAAAATTTTTGCATCTAGGTTCATGAGTGATATTGGTCTGTAGTTCTCCTTTTTTGTGGGATCTTTCCCTGTCTTTGATATCAGGGTTATGCTGGATTCATAGAATGAATTTGAGAGTACTCCATCCCTTTCTATGGTGTGAAATAGCCTCCTCAGAAGTATCTGAGTTAACTCTTCACTGAAAGTTTGGTAGAATTCTATGGTGAAGCCATCTGGGCCAGAACATTTTTTGGTTGGCAATTTTTTGATGACTTTTTCAATCTCTTCCTTTGTGATGGTTTTATTAGGTTGTTTTACTTTCGTAATAAGTTTGGTAGGTGACATGAATCTAGAAATTTGTACATTTCCTATAGGTCTTCAAATCTGTTAGAGTATGACTTTCATAGTATTTCGTTATGATATGTTTGATTTCAGCTGGGTCTGTTATAACATCCCCCATCTCTTTTCTTATTCTGGATATTTGTATCCTCTCCTGTTTCTCTTTTGTAAGTTTAGCCAATGGCTTACCAGTTTGGTTGATCTTTTCAAAGAACCAGCTTTTGGTTTTGCTAATTTTTTCAATTGTTCTTCTATTCTGTTATTCATTTAGTTCTGCTCTAACCTTTATTATCTGTTTTCTTCTGGTGACTGAGGCGTTCCTCTGTTGCTCTCTTTCTACTTGTTCAAGCTGTAGGGTTAACTCTTTAGTTCAAGCCCTTTCTTCATATTAGAGGTGTGCATGTATAGAGATAGATTGACCTCTGAGCACCACTTTTGCTGCATCACATAGATTCTGCAGGTTTATTTCATTCTTGTGTGATTCCGTAAATTTCTTTAGTCCTTGATTTCTTCTATAACCCATGGATTTTTAAGGTGTCATGAGTTCGAATTTCTACCTATTGTTTTTCTGCTTTAATTTAATTATTTTTGTGAATGCTATCTAATATTTATACTTCTACATAAAATGTGGTCAATTCCAACTCAGTGACCCTATAAGACAGAATAGAACTGCCTACATGGTTTCCAAAAAGTGACTGGTAGATGAGAAGTGTTATCCTTTTGGTTAGCAGCCAAGCTCTTAGCCACTGCACAAGCAAGGTTGCATATAAAATATAATTATATTATACAGTTGTTATTAACTATTCCAGAAATACAAAAAGACGAATAACAGATAATAAAATAGAAATTCAAGTGCACTTTATCCCAATTTAAAATAATAGACCTGAGTACCCTCCCAGTGGCATCCTTCTCTTTGTTTCACAAAGATGGTTGCTATATGCTCCATGAGGCCACCATCCCCACCCACTGTATTATACCATACTGTACATGGACTCGTATTTAGAGTTTTCATGGTTATCTTTGCATGTCTTTTAAACAGTATATACACTGTATCATGATACATGTATGTCTCCGCAATTTGCTTTTTCTTTAAGCATTTTGCTTTGGGAATTTATCTAAATGATTAGAAATAAATCTGTCATTCATTTTTATTGCTTGGTGGCTAAACAACTATATGACTTACAGTCATGGACTTAACCAATCTTCTGGTAATGGGCATGTGGCTTATTTCCAGTTTTCTACACTTAAAAATTATTTCCATAAGTATCCTGTGGAACTATTTCATCATAAGAGTTTGTCTAGAGGATATGGCTGATAGAGGACTTGCTAAATCATGTTTTGGACGTTGGATACTGCTTTTTCAAGTTTGTTGTAATAAATGTTCCCTGAGTTTATCACGGACAAAGGTACAGAAATGCTTCAATATAATGAGTTTCCCTTAAACATGACCTTTCTGATCCTGAGTTTGTAATTCTAGCCAATAAAAATAATTGGCTAGGCCACAATCTTTCAAGGGTGTGGGTGATTACTATGCAAGCACTCTGGTCTTGCATAGTAATGACATATGGTCTACCAAGGGAATTGTTTAGGTCTTGGTCTGGCTAGAAGAGTCATATGTTCAAATTGAATATAAGGGCCAATCTCACAGAGGTTGGTGGGGACCTCATTACCATCAAGAAAAGTCTAGAGTAGAGCATGTCCTTTAGGCTTGGAGCTCCTGCACAAAGACCTCCTAGACTCAGAAGGGAGAGCTTTAACACTGAAGACAGTATAAGATGGTGCAACATGGAGCAAGACAGCAACAGAAATACCAGTGGTAGGGACCACAGTACCAAATGGCTGCAGTTTTCATGGTGCTTACTGACCTATAAAGAGAGAGAGAGAGACACTTGAATTCAGGGCAATTTTCAGGTACAGCCAAAAGAGTTGTAATACTTACCAGAGAAAGGTAGAGGATCAGGAGGCCCAGAAACAGAGGCAAAGCCCAGTGAGGCCCAGAGGCCCGAAAGAAATTGAGATCTGCTTTGATTGGAAGCTGTCCTGATTAACAATTTTTATCGTCTTTCCTGAATTGTTTCCAATTACTCCCTCCCAAGGTGATCGTGATCTGAAGTTGTAGCTGATTACTTCCCTAACAAACCTTGGTCTGTGAGTTCTGTGTGGCCATTGTAATGAATTATTGAATGTGATAAGTAGAGAGTGGGGGCTGGGGTCGGGAGGTAGGTGTCAGAAATGGTGAAAAAGTTGGAGAGTATAGGTATGTCCAACCTCTGTCTCATAGGAATCAGCTTTATGCTGATTCTGATTTTATTCCTCCTCTTGAAGTTAGATACATTCTGGCTCTACATTACAGATGCTTCTACAGCTCTCAGACTCACCTGTGGCCTGAATTTCCTCTGTTAGAGCTTTCACACAGGCTCTCAGGAGTGAGTTTGATAAACTTAATCATTCTGAGTTATAATGACTAATTTCTGTTATGCTCAGAGTTTGGGGCTAAAACTCACTTGCTTTCATAGGAAATGAGTATCTTATTTTAGGTATTGGTCAGCAGATGGAAGTTAAGGGGGTGCAAAGTAGGGAATGAGTGGGTTCTCTGTGTCCCTGAAGTAATGTGCATGGCAACCACCAATTCCATTGGGAATGTGGGGTCTGGGTGTCATTGCTGAATGCCGGGAAAGGAAGTCAACTGTAGAAACAGCAAAGATATTAAGCATACCCATGTTAGTGATATGAGATGTCTGCATATATGTGTGAGGGTGTTTGTGTGAGTATGAACCTGTATGAAAGTATGTGTGATCGTGTGTATGTGAGTGCAAGTGTGTGAATGTGTGTGTGAATGTATGTGAATGTGTGGTAGAGGACAGCTAAAATGTTTTCTGTACTTCTATTGGTTTAGTGCAATAGAATCTTCTATCTACCACTACCAAAAATCGTGTTACCTCTTTTCATTTTTGTAGCTGGATGTTGATTTTCTCAGACACAGTCTAGTATGTGCAGGTATTAACTCATTAAATGTAATTTTAAAGAAGGTTACAATCCTCTTAATGCTTTTGCATTTTTTCCATCTCTTAGGAAATGGGGGTTTGACTACAGGCAGAGAGTGGTTCTTTTTACCAAAACAGCTCTCACGTGTGGACACCCAAAAGTAAAAACAGAATTAGCCAAGTGCTGATCAGTTCTACCCTGGCCCCTAGGGTTGCCATGAGTCAAAAAATAGAATTAGATTATATATATATACACATATAAGCATATCCATAAGAGAAAAATCTGCCAGAAAAGTGCCCTTGAGTTTTTGTTTTTAAAATACACACAGCAAAATGTTTGCCAGTTCAACAACATTTTTAGCATGTATTTTATTTTTTTTTTATTGTGTTGTACATGCAGGTTTACTTACTAATTAATTTCTCTTTAAACAATTAATACACATATCTTTTTGTGACACTGGTTGCCAACCCTCTGACAGGTCAGTACTCCCCCTTTCTGTCTTGGGTTCCCCATTACCAGTTTCCCGTCCCCTCCTTTTCTTCTCGTCCTTGCTCCTAGGCTTGTGGTTCTTTTAGTCTCAGGTTTTCTTTCATGGGCCTGTTTAACCTTTTCCTCAGGTGTTATTTCAGTGTGTAGTTAAAAGGTTGTCTGAGGACCATACTGATAGGGTATTTGCTGTCTCTGTCAGACATATTCCACAATTTCTACATGTATAATTCAGTGACATAGATTATATGCTTCATGATATGTAACTATTGTTATTCTTTTCCAAATCATTCCGCCACCACTAACATAAACTAAACACCCCTTATTCAAAAATTTCCCCCTTTTCCTTTCTCCCAGCACTGGAAGCCACTAGTAATCTTTGGTCTCTGCGTATTTGCTTATTTATGTGTATAAGATCATATAATATTTATTCTTTTGTGATTGACATTTCTCTCTCAGCGTGTTTTCAAGAGAATTTTAGTTTATAGAAATGGAACTAGGTTACAAAAAAAAGATGCCATGTGACACTGATGATATGTTCATCTGTGATGAGACATTCTTCATGTAACTAGTCACAGAAAGCTGAATTGTCAGATAGCCAAGAAACATCATTTGCACCCAGAACTACTTCCTTTAGAGTACACCCAGTCTGCCCCTCATGTATTAGTAGTTATTGTTAGGTAGACAGAATCTAACTCTATTGTATCCTAGAAACTCCAACACAGTGTATTTTCAAGACTTGGTTAACCAATAATGTCTGCGCGTCCCTGATAGGGGAAGTACAAATGTTGAATAGAGTGTTCCCACAACAGAAACTTTCACTGCTGAAACTCTCAGAGCCACCTGCAAGCTGAGTTGTGTCAGAGACATCATGGGTCCCCTTCATCTCTACCTACATGTAACATATTGGTGCTCATCTACCTTCCTGATTTTCCAAAGATGACAAGCATCTGTGAAACCACTCCTGCACAGATGATAGATGGAGCAAGAGCTGAAGGTCACAGCTAATAACAGCATACACAAGGTTGTAAAATTTCACCTCAATTTTTAAAATAATTTTATTTATTTATGACAGTAAATGAATAAAATTTCTAACATCTATCAACTATCTCATCTATGATAAACCCTCACACCCCCTCACAAACCCACCACTGTAGCCATCAAACAAGTTTCTTTTCTTCCGTAGATAATTCTATTTTTAAGACCTTATAACAGGGATCTCATACAATATTTGTCATTTTGCTGCTGACTGATTTCACTCAGCATAGTATCTTCCAATTGAAACTATGTTATGAGATGTTTTCTAAAATCTACATTATTTTTTATCATAGCATAGTGTTCCATTGAGTGTATGTATCATAGTTTGTTTATCCCTTCATCTGTTGATGGGTATCTGGATGGATTTCATCTATTAGCTTTTGTGGACTGTGCTGCAATAAACATTCATGTGTATGCGTCTGTTCATGTGACAGCATTTGTTACTGAAGCATAAATTCCAAGCAGTGGAATTACTGGATCAAATGCTATATTTATTTCCAGCTTTTTAAAGAAGCACAAGATTGCTTTTCAAAGAGGTTGTAACAATTTGCAATCCCATCTGCACTGTAGGATAGTTACAATGTCTCCACAATCTCTCCAGAATTTGCTGTTTTGTATTTTTTGGATCATGGCCAACCTTGTTGGGGTGAGATGGAATCTCATTGTGGTTTTGATTTGTATTTCTCTGATAGCTAATGATCGTGAACATTTTCTCACGTGTCTTTTGGCTGCCTAGATGTCCTCTCTAGTGAAGTGTCTGATCCTCTCTTTGCCTATCACGTAAGTGGGTTATTTACCTTTTTCTTGTTGATATTTTGCAGAATCTTGTAGATTATGGAGATCAGATGACAATCACAGTTGCTGAATATTTTTTTCCCATTCTGTAGGTGGTCTTCTAACTCTTTTGAATAATCTTTGGATGAGCTAAAGTGTTTGATTTTTAGTAGTTTGCATTTATCTATTTTCTCTTCTGTTGATTGTGTTTTGTTTTTCAGATTTTGAAGTCTGTCTAAGCTGTGTATTAGAACATCGGTCATTTTTCCTATATTTTCTTGCATGATTTTTCTCATTTAAGTTTGGTATTTAGGTCTTCGATGTATTTTGCATAAGGTATGAGATACAGGTCTTGTTTCAGTTTTTTTTTTTTTATTTTTAGATGGATATCCAATTTTGCCAACACCGTTTGTTGAAGAGTCTTCTTTTTTACCCTAGTTTATAGTCTTAGGGCCTTTGTCAAATATCAACTGTTCATAAGAGGGTGGTGGTATCTCTGGGGTCTCCACTCTATTCCATTAGCCTATATGTCTCCTTTGTACAAATACCAGGCTGTTTTGACTACTGTGGCAGTGTAATAGGTTCTAAGGTCAGGTAGTGTGAGGCCTCCCATTGTGTTCTTCTTCTTCAGTAGCGCTTTAGTAAGCTAAGGTTTCTTCTCTTTCCAAACAAAGTTGATGATATGTTTCTCCATCTCATTAAAAAATGACACTGGGATTTGTATTGGGATTTTATTGTATAAGTAGATCGCTTTAGGTAAAATACACATTTTCACAATGTTAAGTCTTCCTAAACATGAGCAGGGTAGGTTTCTCCAATTTTGCCTTTTTTGGTTTCTTGCAGTAAGGCTTTGTACTTCTCTCTGTATAGATCTCTTATTTCTCAAGTAAGATTTATTCCTAGGTATTTTATCTCCTTGAAGGCTATAATAAATGGTGTTAATTTGATGATTTCTTCTTTGATGAACTCTTTGTTGGGGTAAAGGAATCTTATTTGCTTCTGTTTATCTTGTATCCTGATACTTTGCTGAGCTCTTCTATTAGTGCCAATAGTTTACTTATGGATTCCCTAGGATTTTCTGTATATACAATCATATCATCTGCAAATAGGGAGATTTTTATTTCTTTTTTGCCAATGCAGATGCCTTTTATTTCTTTGTCTTGCATAATGGCTCTGGCTAGAAATTCTAGCACAGTGTTGAATAGAAGTGGTGAGAGATGGTATCCTTGTCTAGTTCCCATTCTCAAGGGGGATTCTTTCAGTCGTTCACCATTCAGGAAGATGAAGGCTGTTGGCTTTGCCTAGACACCACTAATTTTGTGAAGGAATTTCTCCTCTACTCCTATTTTGCTGAGAGTTTTTAGCATGAGTGAGTTCTGGACTTGGCCAAATGCCTTTTCCGCATTAATTGACAAAATCAGGTTACTCTTATCTTTTGTACTATTTCAGTGTTTGATCACATTAATTGTTTTTCTGATGTTGAACCAGCCTTGCATGCCTAGAATGAAACCAACTTGGTCATGGTGAATTCTTTTTTTGATATTCTGTTGAATTCTATTGGCTAGGATTTTGTTGAAGAGTTTTGCATCTAGGTTTATGAGTGATATTGGTGCGTAATTTTCTTTTTTTGCGGGATTTTCCCCTGACTTTGGTATCAGGGTTATTCTGGATTTATAGAATGAATTTGGGGGCATTCAACCCCTTTCTATGGTGTAAAATAGCCTCAGAAGTATCTGAGTTAACTCTTCTCTGAAAGTTTGGTAGAATTCCCTGGTGAAACCATTTGGGCCAGGACTTCTTTCGGTTGGTAATTTTTTGATGACTTTTTCAATCTCTTCCTTTGTGGTAGGTTTATTAAGTTGATCTACCTCTCCTTGTGATAATACTGTGGGTAATACTAATCTAGAAATTTGTCCATTTCCTCTAGGTTTTCAAATCTGTTAGTGTACACACTTTCACGGTATTTTGTTATGATACTTTTGATTTCAGCTGGGTCTGTTGTAACATCTCCCATCTCATTTCTTAATTGGGTTATTTGTATTTCTGCTGTTTTTCTTTTGTAAGTTTAGTCGGTGGTTTATCAATTTTGTTGATCTTTTCAAAGAACTAACTTTCAGTTTTGTTAGTTTTTTCAATGTTCCTCTGTTCTCTAATTTATTTAGTTCTGCTCTAGTCTTTATGATCTGTTTTCTTCTGGTGCCTGAGGTGTTCCTCTGTTGCTTTCTTTCTACTTGTTCAAGCTGTAGGGTTAATTCTTTCATTTGGACCATTTCTTGTTTCTGTATGTGTGCAGTTGTAGAGATAAATTGACCCCTGAGCACCATTTTTGCTCTATCCCATTGATTGTGGTAGGATGTGTTTTCATACTCATTTGATTCCATAGATTTTTTTTTGTCCTTGATTTGTTCTATAACCCATCACTTTTTGAGCAAGGTGTTGTTCAGTTTCCATGAGTTTGAATTTCTACCTATGATTTTTCTGCTATTGATTTCAACTTGTATAGCTTTATGGTTCAAGAAGATGCTTTGCAATAAAACAGTAGTTTGGATTTTGTAGAGAATTACTTTTTGACCTAACACATAGTCTGTTCTGCAGAATGCCCCATGTGCATTGGAGAAGAAGGACTTACCTGTTGATGGGTGAAAAGACCTGTGTATGTCAATAAGGTCAAGTTGGTTGATTGTTGCAATAAGATCTGCATCTTTACTGTGCTTTTTTCTGGATGATCTACCCATTACTGAAAGAGCTGCATTGAAGTCTCCCAACTATTATTGTGGAATGATCTATTTCATTTTTCAGTGTTGTCAGTGTTTGTTCAATGTATTTAGATGCTCTGGTATTGGCTGCATAAATATTTAATATTGTTAAGTCTTGCTTGAGTATTGAAACTTTCAACAATGAACAGTGGCCATCCTTGTCCATGATAGTAGATTTTACATTAAAGTCTATTTTTTCTGAGATTAGTATTGCCACACCTGCTCTTCTTGGTATGTTGTTAGTTTGGTATATACTATTGCATCCTTTCTCCGTTCATATCTTTGAGTCTAAGGTGTATTTCTTATAAGCAACATATGGATGGGTCATGTCTTTTGATCCAGGATGTCACTCACTGTCTCTTTATTGGAGCATTCGGTCCATTTACATTCAGTGTAATTATTGATAAGTATGTGTTCAGAGCTATTATGTTGATGTATTTAATTTTGTGTTGATGTTTTCTATATTGCGCTTAATATTCGGTTGTGGGTCATCCTTTATGGGTTGACTTTTCAGTGCTGGTTTTGTATTCATTGAGACTCCTGTACTGTGTTTCTTGTTTCAATATGTTGCATTGTTGTTTTGCTTTGCAGCAACAACTATGATCCCCCTTAACACTCTAAGTTTAAACCCAATTTTAACTTCTGCATATCTTTTTTAACTTCCTCTCCATCTGAAAGAACTATAACTACTATAGTGTATCCCTCTTTTTAGTGTGATGGTATCACAGTTTTCATGATATGATCACTGATTCTTTTCTTTTAATATGTGACTTTGATTGAGCTTTGTGACTTCCCTAACTGAGTGGGATTCTGGATGTTGTGCCCTTCATTGCTACCTTAAATATACATTTAATGGTTTTGTTTTTCTAAGCAAAGAGCTTTTTTCAGTATTTCTTGTAGTTTTGGTTTGGTTTTTAAAAAGTCTCTAAGCTTCTCTTTATCTGCAAATGTCTTAATTTCACTGTTACGTTTGATAGACAATTTGCAGGATATATCATTCTTTGTTGGAAGTTTTTCTCCTTCTGGGCTTTGAGTGTGTCAGCTTGTTGCTTTCTAGCAAACATCGTTTCTGAAGAGAAATCAGACGAAAGTCTACAGGATTTCACTGTGGATGATAACTTTATTTTGAGCCTTGCTGCCTTTAAAAGCATCTGTTTATGTTTCATTTAATTAAGCTTGATTATATTATGGCTTGATGCATTTCTTTTGGGATCTAGTTTTTGTGGCATTTGATACACATCTTGGATAGTTATGTTTTCTTCATTCATAATCTCAGGAAAGTTTTCTGTCAGCATCTCTACACCAATGCTGTCTGTACTGTCATCTCTATCCCCTTGTTCAGCTAACCAAGTGCCTTCAGGAACTGCAATTAATCATAGACAGCAGGCCACAGTTAATCATTTAAAGAAGCAGCCCACCTTGATTCCAGAAAACTCCCCAGATAAAGAATCAAAAAACTTCCCAGATGAAAAGGCCTTTCTGAAACTATCAGAAGTCTAGTACAAAAGAATTATATATAGAACCCTCCTAGAGATCATGAGTCGGATCCGATCCAACGGCACTTGGTTGGCTGGCCTAGAGATCAAATGAAATGAAAAATAAAATAAGCTATTTGAACTGATGGAACATCAAAGATCTCAAATACAGCAGATCAATAACAATATTACAGAATTAGACAGTTCAATCCAAATCCATAAGGGTAGAATTGAGGAGATAGAAGTCAGACTTAGAGACCTTGAGGATAGAGCAAGTGACACCAGCATTTTTAAGGAGAAATCAAAGAAAAGAAATAAGAAAAATGAAGAAGCATTAAGAAACATGTGGGACTCTACTAAGAGGCACCTGAAGTTTGTTAAATGTATATGTGAATTTCCCCCAAAAATTCAAGTTCAAACTCTCATATTGCAAATTCATGCGCTCAGCGTTTTGGCACCTTCAGCATGTGAATGTGTTATTATTGTTGTTGTTCTTGTTGGCTGCTGTCAAGTTGGTCCCTGATTCATGGTGGCCCCATGAACAATGGAATGAAACACTGCCTAGTCCTATACCACCTGTATGATTGGTTGCAGATTAAACTTCTGTGATCCATGGATTTTTCTTTTATTGACTGGCTGTTAGAAGCAGATCACAAAGCCATTCTTCCTATCCCGTCATAGCATGGAAGCTCCACTGAAATCTTTTAAACATCATAGTGACACACAAGCTTCCACTAACAGACAGATGATGACTGCATATCAGGTGCATTGGGTGGGAATATGACCGAAATTTCTTGTATGGAAGGTGAGAATTTCACTGAGACAGAGCCTCCACAGTGCTGTATTATTCATCTGGCTTCCTCCTTTACAGAGTTGTACTGAGAAATTGTTTCTTTTGCTGGCTCCCTGTTCACAAGCACCTAAGTGGAGTTCATGTTGTTTGAGGCAAACAGCCAGTCCTTGAGACTGAAGTGAGATGAGAAGCAAGAGGTTTTATTATGTACCATTGTATAAGTAGGCAGAAGGGTAGATTACTGTCTCCCTGAAGTGCAAACTAACCGAAAGTTTTATAGAAAAAGGGAATAAAGTTTTATGAATCCTAAGAATTTGTTGAATGTTAGTTCTTCTTTAGGTGGTCACAGTGATCACAACCCAGAAGTTTTGATCTCTCAATTGGTATTTTTGGGCCTAGACATGGTCTGACTCTCATGTAAGTTCCCAGTCACAAGGCAAATTCCTTTTATTTATTTTTTTAATAGTTTTTAGATTGCTATCATTTGTTTTTCAAGTTCTAAAGAAAGCATAGATTAATCCCTAACTTGAGAGAAACTAAGGGAAACAACGAACTCATGCTTGGGAATATGTACTTAGAGACAGAATTAAGAAACAAAGAGGTGCATGTTATGTTCAAGATGCATCCACTTATTTTACTCTGCCTGTTCCAACACCACCTGCCAGACTTGCTTTTGAATTCTGCTTTTGCTTGGATGTTATATGTAAACCTCACTGAGCATGTGAAATATGATTAAGAATGTTAGTGATATACCTTGTATGGATACCCTACTTGTAAACAAATCACTTTAAAATTAACCTACCTGCTTGTCCTTGGTGGGCAGTCTTGGCAGCAGTAGCTCTGACTGACTCCACTTCCTTGTACAATGAAATAAATGTGCCTTTCCTGTTCTCCCACCTCGGTCTCCCATTTATTAGACAATATTAGTCATGCCAAGGAAAATTCTGGGGTTTTCACCCAGAAACATTACCATTGAACCATTGATATCACCTGTAAGTTATTATCCCCTCCCTTCATATATATATATATATATATATACACTCAAAAAAAAGTTACTGTGCATTATAATAATCTTTAAAACCTAAGCCACCAGCTGAAAGAGCTCACATTTCTTCTAGTCTTTATCCAGTCTTTATAGTATTTGGAAGAAGAAGTAGAGACTTGATTTTTTAGGTGGGCAAACTTGAGTGTGAAATGACTTGTCATGTTAGTGCCTGCTCAGTGGGCAAAGAAAACTAGTGCATATGCTAGCATCCATTCATTCAGTGGCTTGTTCCTCTAGCTCCCAGCCTGAGGTCTTGGCAAGAAGGCTTGAAACATCCACTATGTTATCATTGTTTCCTGGGAAGCTGTCCACACCCAGTGCTTGACCTCCAAGCCTTATAATCTTACTGTCATCATCATTTCATCAACACTACTCTCAGTAAAGCAGTGGCTATTAACTTTGCTGAGAAACAGATACCTTTGAAACTTTGGTGAAAGTCTGGAGAACAAAAGCAGGTGAACCTAGAAACATTTTGCATATCTTTCCTCAATTGTCAGTGATACTTCAACAGCTCCTATTTCTCTTTTTCAGACAACAGACCCTCTTTGACCTCTGACACTGCTCCATGACACATGGCCACGTTCTCTTGTTCCAATTAGTTTTCTCTGGTCTCCTCTGGGTCTCACACACTTAGGCCATCCTTCCTGGACATCAGCTGCCTCCCCATTCACTACTAAATTTATGCACAGATGGAATTTACCAGACTGTGGGAGTTCCTTTATACTGTTGCATTATTTGTATCTTTTGTAAGGATAAAACTGTGAAACATCCTTGTTCAAACATAGCCCAGACCAAGCCAAAAAAAGATAAAAATGTATATCTTTTTAATTTACTTAAATGTACTGTCCTTGTCACTTTAAAATTATCAAAAGCTTCACACATTCAAAGCCCAGGAAAATGAACCCTCCCCTATTAATTGCCTGAAAGAAAGCATACACCAGTGAGAAGATCCAATGTGAGGCCTGATCTTTTTAACGATGTAGCTGTTTGATCATTTTGTTTTTATCACTGTTGTTTTCAAGTAAGGAGAAAGATGAATTCTGATAAAAAGAAAAGATCACAGCAAAAAGAAAACCGTATTTCACTGGAGGTTAAAATACTGAATTGATACTCTTCACAACAGCCATAGGCTACCTTTTCAATCTGTATGCTGAGCAAATAATCTGAGAAGCTGGAGTCTATGAAGAGGAGGGAAGCATCAGGATTGGAGGATGACTCATCAACAACTAGCATTATGCAGACGACACTACCTTACTTACTGGAAGTGGAAGATTTGAAACACTTACTGATAACGATCAAGGATTACAACCTTCAGAACAGATTGCAGTTCAACACTGAGAAAACAAAAATCCTCACTACTGGATCATTGTAAGCAACATCGTCATAAGTGGAGGAAGGATTGAGGTTGTCAAGGATTTCATTTTACTTGGGTCCACAATCGATGACCACAGAAGCAGCAGTTGAGAAATCAAAAGAAGCACTGCACTAGGCAAATCTACAGGAAAGGATCTCTTTAAAGTATTGAAAAGTAAAGATGTCACCCTGAAGACTAAAGTGTGCCTGGCCCAATCCATGATATTTTTATCTGCATCGTACACGTGTGAAAGCTGGACAGTGAACAAAGAAGACAGAAGAAGAATTGATGCCTTTGAATTGTGCTGTTGGAGAACGTTGAATGTACCATGGACCACCAAAAGAACGAATAGATCTGTTCCAGAAGAGTGCTCC
Source organism: Heterohyrax brucei (assembly GCA_028571685.1). NCBI lineage: Eukaryota > Metazoa > Chordata > Mammalia > Hyracoidea > Procaviidae > Heterohyrax > Heterohyrax brucei. The sequence continues at coordinate 138,271,337 of CM053150.1, forward strand.
TTGGAAGCAAAGACAGCAAGACTGAGTCTTGCATACTTTGGACATGTTGTCAGGAAGGATGAATCCGTGGAGAAGGACATCATGCTTTATAGAATAGAGGGTCAGCAAAAAAAAGGAAGACCCTCAACAAGATGGATTGACACAGTGGCTGCAGCGATGTGCTTAATCACAAAAATGATCATGGACATGGCACAAGACCGGGCAGCGTTTCGTTTTGCTGTGCATAGGGTCGCTATGAGTTGGAACAGGCTCAACAACACCAAAACACACCAAAAACAACCCTCAGTTTGCATTATAAAGAGGCTTAAAGTTGTAAATTGCTTAAAATATTTTCCAGGATAACCTACAGCCATGCTGTCATCACACTCACCCTTAGAATCTTTGGGATTTGCCAAATAAGGGAGCACATACACTGTAAGCAGTTTAGTTACCACAGCATATTGTTTCAGGATGTAAAGGAAAAGGATGAAGTCATAGGGTTAATGAGGAAAATGTGGTCTCTAACGTTATGGTCGCCACCCACCTGTCAGTTTGCCAAACTGTCATGGCTGGCTTGCACATTGCTGTGAGATGAAGCTATGCCACTAGTAGTCCCAATAGCAGCAGGGTCGTCCACGGTAGACAGGCTAAAGCAGATCTTCCAAGCTAAAACAGACTAGGAAGAAGGTCTGGTAATCTACTTCTGAAAACAAATATATCAAAACCCTTTGGATCATAACATGACATTAGACTGCATAGTCTAAGTAGATGAGTCCCCTAGGTTGGAAAACATTCAAAATACAGTGACCACTAGTGCATGCCAGTTATTGTGAAGATGGCACAGGACAAGACAACATTTCACTCTGGTGTAGACAGGGTAAACATGAGTCAGCACTGACTTCACAACAAATTGGCTGTGGACTCTCAAATGGAGTCTGTTTCTGCAAGTCTAACCTGTGTACATGGAAGTGGTGTCCACAAAAGGCCACAATATAAATTTGCCTATGTTGACTTTAAATAGCTGGATCACGATTCCTGGTATTGTGTGACTGTCCATCATTTTGTCATTTGATGGGATTTTCCTAAGTATTGAAAATTTTGTCATTATGATTTAATGGGATGGATTTGTGTGAGTTGTATTGATAAGGTCCACAAGATTGATAGTGTCTTGAACCAATTTCCTTTGACATACAGAGAATGAGGTAAACAGAGAGACATGGGACCTCATATCACAAAGAAAGTAGAGTGCATCCTTTGGACCTGTGGTTTCTGTACTGAAATGCTCCTAGACCAAGGAAAGACTGATGCATCGCAAGGACCTTCCTCCAGAGCCAACAGAGACAGAAGATCTCCCCCTGGAGCCAGCACCCAGAATTCAGAGCAACAGACTACTGGACTGTGATACAATAAACTCTTTGTTGAAGCCATCTACTTGTGGTATTTCTGTTATATTGGGACTAGATGACTAAGACAATCAGATACTTTTTTACAGTGTGTCAGCATTCTCTTTAATTGTATTTTGGTTGCTTCATTTACAGTTCTTAATTTTCCCCAGCCCTTTATCTTCCCATTTTTTTAATTTCAGTAAACATTGACCTTTTGGTCTTGAATAAATTTTTTTGTTAAAGTCAAGTCCATATTTAAGAGTTAATAGCCTTTATTTTTGTGTTTCATTCTGTTATTTTGTTAAAAGGTCATCTCAGGGGATAGTTTTAGCCCAAGATTTAAAGAGTATCTGAGGGTGATAGTCTTGGGAATCCCCTGGTACCAACAGGTTCAGTAAGTCTGGACTTTTTAATAATTTAAGTTTTGTTTCTTGTTTTTCTCTTCTGTCAAGTTCTGTCTCTTATGCCTTGATCAGTACAGTTGGTAGTGGTAGGTGGGTGATGTCTAGTTCTTCTATAGAAATAAAGTCTTGATACATGCTATAATGTGAATGGAGTTCAAAGACATTATGGTAAGTGATATAAGTCAATAAGAAAAGGACAAATATTATATGACCTCATTTATATAAAAAGACCAAAAAAAGGCAAATGTATTATAGGTGATTACCAGAGACAGAAGAAAGGGAAAAGGGGAGCTTAACAGTGATAGAAAAATTGCACTGACTATGGGTAGGGTGGAAACCCTGGTGGTGTAGTGAGTTAAGTGCTACATCTGCTAACCCAATGTTCAGCAGTTCAAATCCCCCAGACGCTCCTTGGAAACTCTATAGGGCTGTTCTACTCTGACCTCTAGGGTCACTATGAGTTGGATCCAGCTCAACTGCAGTAGGTTTTTTTTTTTTTTTGGTTTTTATGGGTAGAGTTGCATAGTTGATTACTACAATTGCTGTCAACTAGATATACACCTGTAAAAAGCTGACTTGAAATAAGTTGTGTGATAGATATACTTATAACAGTAACAGAAAAAAATAGTAGCTACTGAGGCTTGTTTTGTACACCCAGACACCTCATGGGATTTGGGTCTTTGGTTTGGAGGTTTAGGGTCATGGTTTTATAGGATATTCCAGTTAATTGGCCTAATACCATGTTTATTGCTTCTGTTCAACCTCCTAGCTTGTTGTATAGCACCTGAGTCTTAAAAGTTTACAAGCAGCCAACCAGACACAACAGTTTGGTCTCTATCCACCTGGAGCAACAGAAGGAGAATTAGGGGTAGGAGGAGAAAATGGAATATACCTCCATGAACAACTGCCTCCTTTGCTATGAGACCAGAAGAAGTGGACGGTGCCTGGCTACCATTACTGAATATTTTGATCCAAGAGTCTATAGAAGGATCATCCTGATCAAAAGGGGAAGATGCAGAGTAGAATTTCAAACTTTCATAAAGTCTATTCTTTCTGTAGCCATAAAGGTTGAATGAATTCTTGAAACTATTGCCCTGAGATAATCTTCAAACTTTCAACCAAAAGTACCCCTGGAAGTGTTTCTTAAAACCAAACAATAACCTAGCTTAATAGTAAAAAAAAGTCTACCTTAAGCATTGTGCACTTTCAAGATCTGTCCATATAAGGTGAAACTGACAATAGTAACTTGAAAGATTAGATAGGAATTAGGGGACAGTGAGTTTGTGTTAATGAGGAAGGAACAGCTTAAAAAAGGAAGGTGAGGATGGTTATACAACTCAAACAATGTAATCAATATCACTGAATTATACAAGTAGAAAGCTTAAATAGGTGTAATGATGCTGTGTGTGTGCTCAGTAACAACAACAGAATAAATAAAATTTAAAAATAGATTTTATTGAAGGAAGAAGTGTTCATCACAGAGAACCATCTCAAGGGATAAATTCAGACCATCTCAAGGGACAACTCCAGACCTCCAGTGCTACCCAGTGTGAACTGGGATGACTTGGGTCAGTGGCCGCAGCTCTCCTGATATACTGATGGTCATATGTCACACAGTAGGTATGCAGCCACACACTCTTCTCATCTCCAGCCACTGTTATTTTTATTTGGTTTCCTTATTCTCATAATCACTTTACTTTCTGCTTTTTCTTTGTACTTTTTCCTCTTTTCTCTTTGACTCAAACCCAAACTTAAGCATAGTTTCACAGTTGTGTCCCTCCCCATCAAAATAAATTTATATTGAAATTTTGACCCCTGGTATCTATGAACATGCCCTCGTATGGATACAGGGTCTTTGATGTTGGTAGCAGTTAACATGAGGTTTTCCTGGAGTAGGGTGAATTCTAGTCCAATTTGAGTGGTGGCCTATAGACTAAAAAGACACAGAGAGACCTAAAGAGGGAAGATGGCCACATAATAACAGAGTTATGTCGCAGCTGCAAGCCAAGAAATGCCTGTAGCTGGCAAAAGCTGAGGCAGCAAGAAGTCACCTTTCCCTACAGCCTAGTAGACAGCATTCAGTTATCTAGACTCTACAACTGTAAGAAAACAAAATTCTGTTCTTACAGGCCATCCAGTTTACAGTCTTTTGTTAAACAGAAGTCCTGGGAAGATGAAGGGAATACTGGTGAGCAGTGGTTAAGAGCTACTGCTGCTAACCAGAAAGTCAGCAATTTGAATCCACCAGGCACTCCTTGGAAACTCCATGGGAAAGTTTTAGTGTGCTCTACAGGGTTGCTATGAGTTGGAATCAACTCTTCAGCAACAGCTTTGGTTTTGATTTGGTTTGAGAAGCTAACACATTGAGATTCTGAAATAGAAGGAAGAAATTGGAAAGAACTTTGTAAATAACGAGTGATCTGTTAGAGCTTTGACAAAAGTATTTTGCTGGAATGTATTAGGTTCAAATTTTTACTCCAGATTATAACTATAGAGATAATTTGCAGAAAATTTTAGGCATTGTTGAGAGGGGTCCTCCAGTGGGTTGCATTGAATGGAATTAACTTCTTGAAAGTCAACATATGGAAACAGTCCTCTATTAACTGCAGTAAATATCCTATCTTCTGCCCAACTCTCTCTATGGCTCTTGAATAATATATACAGCTTCTGCAGAGTGGCTTGTGACAGTGTTTTCTTCTGTCTGAATAGAGTGGCCACATGAGACAGCAGACCTTCATGTCCCCCTTGGCTATCTGGTCCCAGATGGCATATTTGCACACCAGGTAACTTTATGTTCTTAGCAGCGAAAATCTCAAAATCCTGAAATGTCATAGTCCTTCCTTTCTTCTCACTTCCATGTCCCTATTCTTGATCTCTGAGCTTGAGTCTTTATTATCAGTCACTGTGATGTTTTGTTAAGGATATTAACTTGATGCACATCCTTCATAATCTGCCTTCTTTAAAGGGATTTTGGAGAAAATACTACACAAATGTTCTTCAGCAAAAAATACATCTGCATTTCTCGGCAACAGAGTAAAAGAGGAGGAGAACCCCACTGACAAACTCACACAGTTAAGTATCAGCTTGGTGGTTAATAAACCCTATGTGAAGTATCCTACCATCCTTCTGTGAGTTTATCATAATGTAGTGGTGTGTTTCTGTGATAGCGGAAGCTATGCCACCAGTATTTCACATATCATCAAGGTCATCCATGGTGGACAACTTTCAGTGGAGTTTCTAGATTAAGATAGAGTAAGAAGAAAGTCCTGATGATCTACTTTCAAAAATTAGTCAACGAAAACTTAGTTACAAAATAATGTTATCTGATATATTGCTGGAAGATGTTCTCTTTAGTTTAGAAGGTGCTCAGCAATGAACTCTAATACATCAGTAATGCCCATAACCAGGCAATGTTTCATGGTGTTGTCCTGAGTTGGAAACTACTTGATAGCCAGCCAAGCCAAGTGCCATCGAGTCAGAGCAACTAATGAAAATAACGGCATGCCAAGGATTGTAAATGTCTTTGCCTTGAGAATCATTCTTGAAAAGCCCTCAGCTTGGAAATACCCTGTTTTTTGTTTTTTTTTAATGTAATTTATTCTCATGCTACTCATTTCTTCTGATTGCATTGTCTTTATCCATCATTCCCAAATGTCTTAAAGTTAAAAAAAGACCTATATTCATAGTCTTTGTTATAGTTTTCAGTATTAATATAGCATTTTTCTATAAGGATTCCTCTTGTATTAAAAACTGTGGCCAGCAGAGTAATCAATTTCTAGATTTTCATTATGAATACAAAGGGTTTTCCTAGGCTACTACCACCATCTAGAAATTCCTATAGCTCCTTTCTGCTGGTCTACATGTGGTTGCCTTCATTTTTGTCAAGAAACTCTCTTACTTGAGTTGTCTTGGAAGTTCCTACAGGGTCTATGAAACCACCAGCTGTGACTTGGCAACAGTCACAAGACAAAAGAGCCTTGGGCCACAGTTGGGGCTGACCAGGTGCTGCAAAGGGCAGACTTGTGGTTTTCACCAGTGCCTGTCAGCCCACACCAAGATCCACTTTCCTGTTAAGGTCTTGGCTCTGAATCTAGTGTAAGCATGACTTAGGCTTGTCTACTACATCACGCTTGAATGCTAATGTGGTCTTTTCATAGAGTAAGCCCCTCCGCAGGAGTGAGACTGTCTATCCTGGTTGCTACAAATGATCACATTCTGCTCTGGCCAAGGTTAGTCTGGAGGACTTTCATCTCAGTCCCTGATAATCAGTCAGCCTGAGAAGGAAAGCAGGTGTCCTTTCCCTACCCCAAGGTAAAGTGTTGATTGGAGTTGCATCTCCTTTATTTCAGGTGACCATCTAGGGTATTGTCATTATATGCCACACACATAGCTGACCTCTGGAGGATTTCTTCATCCCTGGGTTTTCCCAAAGCACGCCTTCATCTTGGATTTTATGGTTTATTTTTCTTTTCTTTTTTCTGTTTATGTACACGTGGTTGTGCATAGTTATCAACACCATCCATTTCCAAATATTGTTCATCACGTCACACTCAAGATCCTTAAGTAATATGTTACTCTTTCCTAGCCCCTGGCAACCACTAATTTACTTTCTGTCTGAATGGATTTGCCTATCCTAGATGCTTCATATAAGTAAGATCATACAGCGTTTGTCCTTTCGCGACTGCTTTCACTTGGCGTGACATTTTCAAGGCTCATCCAGGATGCACAATGTGCCAGAACTTCGTTTTTTGTAGCTGAGTAATATTTTATGGTTAATTTTGTCTTCCCAACACTTGCAGCACAGTGACTCTCAAAGTCTATTTTTTAACTTAAAGCCAAAGCCCATTGCTGTTGAGTTGATTCTAACTCATAGTGACCACGTAATACAGAGTAAAACTACCCCAAACTGTTTCCAAGGAGCAGCTGGTGGATTAGAACTGCTGACCTTTTAGTTCGCTGTTGAACTCGTTACCACTGCATCTCCAGGGCTCTATCTTTTAACATATTGCTTAAATTTAACTTATTTTCTAAAATAAGAGCCAGTTTTTTAACATGTTTGTTGTTTGCCTTTAGCTCCTCCTGTTACCTTCCTGTGTCTGCATGGTGACACAGGCAACTAAGAATGGCAAGTGGACATTTAAGTACTCAAAGAAGCTCGACTTAAAAGAACTCCTAATAGAGTCCTTTTATTTTTTAAATCATACCGATCTTGCAAAGAATCATGGACACAAAAAGAAGTACTATTATTTTAATAAATTAGGCAAAACAATTCCCACAATGTTTATTCACTAAACAGAATTTGGGGGATTAGAATGAATACATAACTGTGTATGTGTTTCTATATATAAAGTTTGTGTACCAATGTAAACTGACATACATGTTGGTTTGAGATGAACACATGTGGAATTTGCTTACCTGTTATTTATTATGTGTGGGACAGTTGTTAAAAACTATGGATGCCAACCAAAACATTGGCAGTTTAAATTCATCAGCCACTCCTTGGAAGCATTATGGGGCAGTTCTGTTCTATAGCATTGCTATGTCTCATAATCAACTTGATGACAACAGATTTGGTGGTGTGTGTGTGTGTGTGTTTTAAATGTGTGTGCATATATTATCATGTGCTTGGTTTGCAACCTCTGTTAGATATATGGAGTCTGGAGTTTAAGGACAGATGGGACTAGAGATCTCCATATAGTTCACATGGTTTTCACCTGCATACAGATAGGGTTTAAAGCTTTAGGAACAAAGAAGATCACCTAGATAGGGAGTGGAGGATTATTATGGATTTAATTATACCCCCAAAGCATATGTTGAAACCTCATCCTTGTATTCATGCATGTGACTCTGTTTGGAAATAAGGCTTTTCCATCTGTAATGTTAATGTGGTCATACCAGAGTAAGGTGGGTCCTAAAAGTCTCTTCCGAGTTGTGTCTTATAAAAGAGGAAAACAAACACTTAGATACACAGAGTGAAGAGACCTACAGTCAAGGAATGCCAAAGAACACCCAGGGCCACCAAAAGGAGGGCCCCTTCCTTCAAGCCAATCCCTTGATTTGGACTTCTTGACTCCCAAACTGTGAGACAATAAAATTCTTTTCTTTAAAATCACACATTTGTATTCTTGTCCTCTGCTCTGAGAGTTTTCTTCACTCTAGTGCTTGCACTCAGTGTTTCCCACACTGTTGTGCTGTACATCTAGCAGTATGTATACCAGTCTCAAACAGTACTCTAGACAAACTGAATAAAACCTGTTAAGTATGAGACCAGAGTGCTTTTTTATTTAAGAAAAAAAAAATTCCTCTTGCCACTCATTGCAAGTATCTCTAGGTAAGTACAGCTGTTACAGTAGCTATAGGTAAGTAAGGCACAGAGGGAAGAGAGAAGTCCAAATGTGAGTTTAGGTTTGAGTTTGAGTAGGTCAGAAGAATACGGAGAGAGAAAAGCAGCACCGTGAGGCAGAAGGATAACCATGAGAGTGTTGGCTCCAAAGCAGGTGAAGGCAGTGTTTCCAGAACGGCTTGACTGTCTGCATTAGCCACCTCTGGCTGTTCAGGAAGGTGAGCCATAAGAGGGATCAGAATGACTTTAATAGGATAGTAGGAAAAAAGAGCCCTACTGACACAGTGATTAAGTGTTCATCTGCTAACCAAAATGTTGGCACTTCAACTTTATCTGCTGTTCCTTGGAAACCCTATGGGACAGTTTTGTTCTGTGAGTCAAAACTGACACAGTAGTTTTCTTTAAATGGATTAGAACGCCTGGCTAAAATAGATTCTATAAGGAATGTGCAGAGAAAGGATGAAGCCTCAAGTGGAGACCACACTTAACAAAAGTCTGGCTGCTAGAAGGAGCAAAGAAACAGAGCAGTAGTGTCTGCAGGCCTTTTAAGAGTAGGAGATCTTATGTCATGTTAGGCACTGATGCAGCAAAGAGGGAGAGTCAATTGCAGGAGCTGAACCTTTGCCCAGGAAAAGTAAGCAGCCTCAGGAGCCACTGGGGAGGCTGGCCTGGATGACTTTCAGAAAGCTAATCCACTTAAACAGGAAGAAGGAAGGGGAGACTGGTCTAGCTGGCTGGTAGCAACGATGTGGGAACAGGTAAAACGTTGCTTCTACATTCTTAGTGGAAAAAGAAGCCAGGTCATCAGCTCTAAATGATGAGATGGATAAGAACACTAGAGTTTAAAGGAGGAGGTTAGAAATCATTATGTTTTCAAGTGAGTAGACTACGGACAAAGTAGCACTTTAGGATAGCACTAAGGGCCCTGTGGGGCCAAGGCCACAGACGTAAGGTAAGATCCTTCTCAAGCTACATTCACTACATTGGAGCAAGAATGAATCAGATGCATGATTTAGCCAAGTTCAAGGTCTTGCTAGGTGCTCAGTATGTGACAGACGAAGAAGGCAAAGGCGTAAAAGTTGTTCAGGGTACAAACAAGAGGCTATTTTGATAAATCAGAAAAAGAGGGAAGTGAGGAAATGTGAAGAGATGGAGAGCAACGAGTGGCAAAATGAATGTACTTTAAAAAAAAATAAAAAAGCACTCTGGCCTCATACGCACGGATTTTCTTTAGCTGGTACAGAGCGGTGTTTGGGAATAGCATACATTTTGCCAGATGTATAGAATAACACCTTGGCCAGAGCAGAATGTGATCATTTGTAGCAACCAGGATAGACAGTCTCACTCCTGCGGAGGGGCTTACTCTATGCAAAGACCACATTAGCATTCAAGCGTGATGTAGTAGACAAGGCTAAGTCATCCCTGCACTAGATTCAGAGCCAAAGCCTTAACAGGAAAGTGGATCTTGGTGTGGGTTGACAGGCACTGGTGAAAACCATAAGTCTGCCCTCTGCAGCACCTGGCCAGCCCCAACTGTGGCCCAAGGCTCTTTTGTCTTGTGACTATTGCCAAGTCACAGCTGGTTGTTCACAAACCCTTTAGGAACTTCCAGGACAACTCAAGTAGGAGAGTTTCCTGACACTGTGGAACCACTAAGTGCAAGCACTCGAGGTAAGGGGACCCTCAGAGCAGAGGACAAGACCACAGAGAATATGGATCTCTGGAAGGCATGATGGAAGGTTTGAGATCCAGATGGGATGGGAGACTGAGACCAGGTCAGGAACTCGATAAGCAGCTACATGATGGAGATTGAGAGAAAAAAAGTGGGGCTAGCAACAAGCAAAACCCAACAGGTGAGGCTGGAATAGCTTTTTAGCCCTGGCTTCAGAGTTCATATTAGATTCCAGCATATGTGCCGCCCTCACCCAGAGTTGCTGAGTCAGCAGATCTGGGTTGTGGCCCGCACTTGGGAACTTTCAAAGGTTTCCCAGGTGATGGCAATGTTCAGCCCCGACTGATAACAGCTGCTCTAGTTTTTACTAGCTGATTTTCAGAAGTAGATTCCCAGCCCTTTCTTCTTAGTGTATTTTAGTCTGCAAGATCTGCCATGGTACTTGAAATATCAGTGCCATAATGTTTTAGTCATTAGAAACTGCTCCAACATTAGATACTACTCCAAACCATCCAAGTGGGTGGTTTTAACAAATAGAAGTTTATTCTCACACAGTCCAAAAAGTTGGAACTCCAAATATAGGGTATAAGCCCTAAGGGAAGGCTTTCTCTGCTAGCTGTCTTGGAAGGTCCTTGTCATCAATCTTCCCCTGGACTGGAAGCTTCTGAGGTGCAGTGACCCCAAGGTACAGGAACCTTGGTACCTTTCAAAGGATATTTTCAGCTCCTGGAACAGCGTTCTTTTTGGTAATTATGATTAAGTGAAAATATTCAATCCAAGTCAATTTTGCATGCCCACCTCTCTGCAAAACTATCTGCTCTCCTCACCCTGTGAGACCATGTTCCTCCTTTTCAATCTTTACTGTAGTATCCTCTTAATGAACAACTGTCCCCTCCTCCGCACTCCTTTCTCTTCCCTCTAGAAAGAAACTGGTAGGACAGTGTTGGTGTGATTCCCAAAGGACACCATTTGTTGGTATGATTTAGGTGAGGCACTGAGGTTGAAGAAATTCCACTGACAACAAACTTTAGTTTGCTGTGGGGCAGAAAAGGGATAGTCCCCTGTGAGTAGGGAGTGACAACAGTTTGTTTAACCCACCAGCTTCTAGTGAGCAAAGTAAAAAATTTTTCTGCTGGGAAAGCAAGAAAAGGCATCTTATCAATGTTCCTTACTTCAAAAGAAGCAGCGGCATTCCCATGAAGGGGGATGAGAAAGTCCTTGAACTATTCTCAGTGAATGCTGTTTTTAGTGCACTGAAAGAACCTCCTCTTGAGGGCTGTTGCTAGGCTTTTGCCATTCTCAAGACAAGTCCCTATCTTGACCAGGTTAGGGTAGACAGGATTCTACACTCTTTCCAAACATGCCCATCCCCATGGGACAGCATTCTTTTCATGCATAAAACCATAAAGTACATATACTACATGCTTACTCTGTGTCCCCAAGTCCAGTCCATTCTTTGTCCAAAATGTTGACCTCACTACTGGTTTCAGGTCTGGGCTAGCAGCAAGTCTAGGGGCTGTGTTTCTAGGGGAACTTCCAGGTTGTCAGACCATCAATTCTGGTCTTTTAGTAGAGTTCTTGATCTCCACACCTCTTTTTCTCATGCTATGTCAGCTATTCTAAATTGTGTCATCTATCAGGGATGCCTTTGGTGCTGGCCAGGCACCATCTAGTTCTTCTGATCTCATGGTGATGTAGTCTCCCAGTCACACGGATCCTTCTGTCTCCTGAGATCATTTATCTTAGTGTTTTTGATGTTCTCAGTTGTCATCTGTTCCAGGTATACTGGGACCAAATGATGTTCCTCAGATGGCAGCTTGCTGGCTTTTAAGACCCCACACACCACTCACCAACAGAGGAAGCAGAAGATTCTTGAAAGAAAGTCTTGATGGCGGGGATTGGAATGGAGAGAGATAACTTGTCTATATTTGCAAATGATGATTTAGAATGTGTTCTTTAGGAATTGCTGCATATCACACTTTCCAAGGTTATGGGAAACACATAGACTACTCATGTACAACCCTACCAAAGGAAAATTCAGAGTCAGAGAAAAACTAAATGAAAACTGAAGAAAAGTCTCTGTCCCATGAATGAATCTTGTCTTTACAGTGTTTAAAACTAGTTGTTTATCATAAGAATGAGAAATCTCAAAGACAATGAAGTTATCTTTACAACGACCCTTTCACAGGAGCATCCTAGAAAAAGCAAAAGCAAATTGGAGGCAAGTTTCACGTAGTATAATGTGTTAGATATTTAATTCACTTCAGTGAGATCTACTTACCTTCATAGCAAATGGCTGGTTATGCCAATTGACCTTGATGTCTGCTGAAAACATGGTACCCAGACCCCTGTACCTGTGAAATGTTGGGTTGAATTTAGGAAACCTTTTAGTTTATGGTGTAGTCCAGTTATGCTGACCTGCCTTCTACTGAGTACCACCACATGCTTCACCTAACCAAAATTCTACCGACTAGCTAATCTATGAACAACCCTCTCCTTCCCTCTCCACTCTTGTAGCCATCAAAGAGTCTTTTAATCTGTGCATAAGTCCTTTTTTTAACCCTTGTAATAGTGGTCTCATACAATACTTATCCTTTTGCAGATGACTGATTTTACTCAGCATGGTGTCCTCCTCCTAAAATCATTGTTTTTTTTTTTTTATCATTTCATAGTGTTCCACTGTGTATACATAACATAGTTTGTTTACCTATTCATCTCTTGATGAGCATCTAAATTGAGTCAATCTTTTTGCTATTGTGGAGAGTGCTGCCATAAACATTAGTGTGCATCTATCTGTTCATGTGACAGCCCTTATATCTGTAGGATATACTCCAGGCAGTGGGATTACTGGATCAAATGATATTTCTACTTCTATCTTTTTAAGGAAGTGTCAAATTGCTTTCCAAAGAGATCGTACCATTTTTCATTCCCACCAGCAGTGTAGGAATGTTCCAACCTCTCCACAGCCTCTACAGTATTTGTTCTTTTCTGTGTTTTGGAACACAGCCAACCTTATTGGGATGAGATGGTATCTCACTGTAGTTTTGATTTGGATTTCTCTGGTAGCTAATGACTGTGAGCATTTCCTTATGTGTCTTCTGGCTGCATGGATGCCTTCTTTGGTAAAGCATCTGTCCATATCTTTGACCATTGTTTAATTGGGTTATTTGTCTTTTTTTGTTGATATTTTGCGGTACCTTGTAGATTATGGACACCAGATGTCAGTCTGATATGTAATTGCCAAATATTTTTTTCCCATTCTGTATGCAGTCTTTATAAAGTCTTTGGATGAACATAAGTGTTTGATTTTTATTAGTTCCCATATGTGTATTTTCTCTTCTGTTGTTTGTGCATTGTTGGTCAGATTTTGTAGTCTGTCTAAGCTGTGTATTAGAATTTCTATCATTGTTCCTATATTTTCTTGCATGATCTTTATCATTTTAGGTTCGACATTTATGTCTTTGATCTATTTTGACCTAGTTTTTGCGTACAGTGTGAGGTATGGGTCTTGTCTCAGTTTTTTGTGGATAGATAGTGCCAACACTATCTGCAGAGGCTGTTTTTACTCCAGTTTGCAATTTTGGGGCCTTTTAAAAAGATCAACTGTTCATAAGAGGATGGTGATATTTCTGGATTCTCTATTCTGTTCCACTGGATTATATATCTGTTTTTCTAGCAATAGTACCAGTCTGTTTTGACTACCGTAGCAGTGTAGTAGTTTCTATGGTCAGGTAGTGTGAGGCCTCCCACTACGTTCTTCTTCTTCAATAGTGCTTTACTTATCTGGGGTTTCTGCCCTTTTCAAACAAAGCTGGTGATGTGTTTCGCCATCTCATCAAAAAATGACACTGGAATTTGTACTGGGATTGCATTATATGTATAGATCACTTTGGGTAGAATAGACATTTTCACAATGTTAAGTCTTTCTATCCACAAGCAGGGTAGGTTTACCCACTTATATAAGTCTCTTTTGGTTTCTTAAAGTAGGGTCTTGTGATTTTCTCTGTATAGGCCTTATAACCCTAATAACTTGCAACGTGTTTTCTCCTTTTCAAAACGGGTAACCGAGAACTTAAAATAATGCCATAATGATACTCTAAATAATCTGTAAGTGTTTTTTACTGCACCACTACTCTGGCCTCTGCACTGGCCTCTTTCCAATGGGGTGCAGAGTCCCCTCAGATTTTGCAACCTTGGTCTTTCTCCTCTTGTTTGCTCTCCTAAAAAATGGCCCTCAGCCTGGAAAACAGCAGCTAGGAAGTCTGTGTGGCATTTTGTGAATCGACAACTTTCTTTCTTGCTCCTTATCTCAGAGTGAACTTAGCAGGCTAGTTTCACTAGCTAAGGAATTTTTGTGTAAGTTTTCTGTTTGTCTATTATAAACATGCAGATTAATCCATACATATCGACGGCACTTGGCTTGGCTATCTGTAATTTAATAGTTTCTCATGAGCTACGTGCTTAAAAACATGAGCTATTCCTTGCTAAAATGATATATAAACTCTGATGTAAAAATTGTCTTATGAGACTCCACGGAGAACAGCCTGCATTGCCGTTGAGTCTCCTGTGGTATTATACCCCTAATAAGCCTTCTTCTTTCCGACTTGGAGTATGTTTCATTGGCTCGACTGCTCCAGTGCACAGACTCAAATTGGGTAACAGCCTCTTACATGTCTGGTTAGATTTAATCCTAGGTATTTTATCTTCCTGGGAGGAATTGTAAATGGTATTGATTTCGTGATTTCCTCTTTGATGACCTCTTTGTTGGTGTAAAGGAATCCTACTGATTTATTTATGTTTATTTTATAGTTCCAGTAGTTTTTGTTTTGTTTTTTTAATGGATTCTGTAGGGTTTTCTGTGTATATGATCACATCATCTGCAAATAAGGATACTTTTACTTCTTCTTTACCAATGTGGATGCCTTTTGTTTCTTGGTCTTGCTGAATGCTCTGGCTACAGTCTCGAGAACAATGTTGAACAGAAGTGGTAACAGTGGGCATTCTTGTCTAGTTTCTGTTTTCAGAGGAAATTCTTTCAGTCTCTCTCCATTCAGAACGATGTTGGCGATTAGCTTACTGAGTTGAGGAATTTGCCTTCTATTCTTATTTTGCTGAGAGTTTTTAACATGAATGGTGTTGGACTTCATCAAATGCCTTTTCTGCATCCAGTGATAAAATCAAATAATCTTACCCTTTGTATTATTTGTGTTGTTGATCACATTGTTTTTCTGATGTTGAACAAGCCTTGCATCCCTTGTATGAATCCAATTTTGTCATGATGAATTATGGTTTTGATGTATTGTTTAATTCCACTAAGGTTTTTGCATCTGGGCTCCTGAGTGATATTGGTCTATAATTTTCTTTTTTTCTGGGATCTTTATCCACCTTTGGTATCAGGGTCATGCTAGCTTCATAGAATGAATTTGGAAATGTTCCATCCTTTTCTAAATTATGGAATAGGTTCAGTAGTATTGGAATTAACACCTCTCTAAAAGTTTGGTAGAATTGTTTGGTGAAGATGTCTGGGGCAGGAATTTTTTTGGCTGGTAGTTTTATGATTACTTTCTGAATCTCTTCTTTTGTGATGGGTTTATTAAGTTGTTCTCTTTGTGATAATTTTTGTAGGTGATATGAATCTAGAAAATTGTCTATTTCCTCTAGGTCTTCAAATCCATTAAAATACAATTTTTCATTGTATTCTGTTATGATACTTCCAGGTTGTGTCTGTTGTGCCATCTCTCATCTCATTTCTTATTCAGGTTATTTCCTCTCCTGTTTTTCTTTTGTGAGTTTAGTCAATGGTTTACCAATTTTGTTAATCTTTTAAAAAACCCAGCTTTTGATTTTATTAATTCTTTCAATTGTTTTTCTATTCTCCAATTCATTTAGTTCTGCTCTAATTTTTATTATCTGTTTTCTTCCAGTGCCCAAAGAGTTCTTTTGTTGATCTCTTTTTACTTGTTCAAGTTGTAAAGTTAATTTTTGGTTTGGGCCCTTTCTTCAATCCAGATGTGTGCATTTATGAAGGTAAATTGACCTTTGAGTATTGTTTCTGCTGAATCCCATAGATTCTGGTAAGATGTGTTTTCAACCTCATTTCCTTCCATAAATTTCTTTATAGAGTCTTTGATTTCTTCTATAAGCCATGAATTTTCTAGCAAGGTGTTATTCAGTTTCCTTTATTTCAAATTTCTTTCTGTGTTTTTCTACTACTGATTTCAATTTTTCTGGCTTTCTGGCCTGAGAAGATGCTTTACAATAGTTTAGTGGTTTGGAGTTTGTTGAGACTTGCTTTACAGGCTAATAGGTGGTCTATTCTGGAGAATGTTCCACGTGCATTGGAAAAGAAGGTACAGTTATCTGTTGTTGGGTAAAAAGTTCTGTATATGTCTGTGAGGTTGAGTTGGTTGATTGTTGCAGCAAAGTGTTCTGTATCTTTGCTGAGCTTTATTCTGTCCATTATTTGAAGTGGAGTATTGAAGTCTCCTACTATTATTGTGGAGTGATTTACCTCATTTGTCAGTGTCATCAGTGTTTGACATATTTAGATGCTCTGATATTGGGTGCATAAATATTTAATATTGTTATATCCTCTTTATGTATTGAATCTTTAAGCAACACATAGTGACCATCCTTGTCCAGGATGGTGGATTTTACTTTAAAATCTGTTTTATCTCAGATTAATATTGTTACTCCTGCTCTTCTTTGCAGGAGTAACTTGGTATATATTTTTCTATCCTTTGATTTTCAGTAAGTTCATATCTTTGAGTCTAAAGTGTGTTTCTTCTAAGCAGCATATAGATGAATCATGGTTTTTTATCCAACCAATTACTCTCTGTCTCTTTATTGGAGCATTCAATCCATTTGCTTTTATTTATTTGTTTGTTTGTTTGTTTGTTTGTTTTATTATGATTGAATGAAAATATACATTCCCATATAAATTTGCATGTCTTCCTATATGCAGTTCGCACTGCTCTCCCTGCCCGGTGACAGCACACTCTTTCTCTCTGCTCCATACATGTCTTATCCTCCAAACAATCTCTTCTCCACCCACTCCCCAGTAAGAGTTCAGCAGGACGACATCCTATAGATGCATAAAACCACAAAGTGCACACATAATATAGTCACTGTGTCACCAAGTCCAATCAATTCCTATCTGAAGAGTTGACCTCCATTATGATTTATGGACAAAGGCAGCATCAGGGCCAGGGGCCATGCTCCTACGGGAACTCCAAGGCACATGGACCACCAATTGTAGTCTTTTAGTGGAGATCTCAGGGTGCACTCTATTTTTTTCTTGTGTTGCCAGTGAGACTCTACTTTGTGATCTCCATCACGGCTATCACTGGTGGTGGCTGGGCATCACCCAGTTCTTCTGTTCACAAGTCGATGTACTCACCCACTCACATGGGTCTCTCTGTCTTCTGGGTTCTCTTTCCCCCACATCATTATGGACCTCAATGATCATCCATGCCTGCTGAGTTGAGACCATTTGCTGCACCCTAAATGGCAGCTTGGCAGCTTTTAAGACCCCAGAAACTACTCACCAATGTGGGGTGTGGAAGGCTCTCTTAGCAAAATGCTAGTTGTGCCAACTCGCCTCGATTTCCCCAGAGAGCATGGTCCCTAGCCCCCTGCTCCAGCTACTCTGTCCCTGTAATATTGGGTTAAGATGGGAGAAGTAATCATGTTATGTTGAAGTCCAGTTACTATTGGTCTTCTTTCTAATGTGTGCCATCCCTTATTTCACTCAACCAAATTTTTATCAACTGTCTAATAATCTAAACCCTCTCCCTGCCCTCCCTCCCTCCCCACTCCTGCAGCCATCAAAGAGTGTTTTCTTCTACGTATGACTCTGTTTTCAAGTTCCTATTGTAGGGGTCTCATACAGTATTTGTCCTTTTGTTGCTGACTACTTTCAATCAACATAACGTCCTCCAATTGAAACCAGGTTATGAGATGTTTCTTAAAATCATCGTTGTTCTTCATCATTGCATAGCATTCCATTGAGTATATGTATATATACCGCAGTTTGCCTCTCCATTTCTGTGTTGTTGGGCACCTGGGTAGATTTGATCTTTTTGCTATTGTGGACTGTGCTGCAATAAACATTTGTGTGCATGTATCAGTTGGTGTGAATGGCCTTAATGCTGTTGGATATATTCTGAGCAGTGGAATTACTGGGTCAAATGGTCTATCTATTTCCAGATTTCTAAGGAAGTGCCAGATTGCCTTCCAAAGAGGTTGTACCACTTTGCAATCCCACTAACAGTGTAGGAGAGTTCCAATTTCTCCACAGCTTCTCCAGCATTTGTATTGCATTTTTTGGATCATGGCCAACCTTGTTGGGGTGAGATGGTATCTCATTGTAGTTTTGATTTGGATTTCTTTAATAGCTAATGATTGTGAACAATTTTGCATGTATCTTTCAGCTGCCTGGATATCCTCTTTAGAGAAACGTCTGTTCATCTCCTTTGCCCATCACTTAATTGGATTATTTATCCTTTTCTTGTTGATATTTTGTAATACCTAATAGATTATGGAGATCAGATGTTGGTCTGACATAGAGTTGTGACATATTTTTTCCCATTCTGTAGGTGGTCTTTTAATTCTTTTGATGAAGTCTTTGGGTGAGCAAAAGTGTTTGATTCTTAGTAGTTTCCATTTATCTATTTTCTCTTCTGTTGAACACGCTTCGTTTGTTAGATTTTGAAGTGTGTCTACATTGTGTATTAAAACTTCCATTGTTGATCCTATTTTATCTGGGATAAGCTTTATCATTTTAGATTTTATATTTAGGTCTTTTATACAATTTGAGTTGATTTTTTTATAAGGTGTGAGAGATGGGTCTTGTGTCAATTTTTTTGCAGATAGATACCCAAGTTTGCCAGCACCATTTGTTAAAGAGACTGTTCTTACCCCAGTTCAAAATCTTGGGCCTTTGTCAAATATCAACTGTTTGTAGTAGGTTGTTGGCATCTCTTGGGTCTCAGCTCTGCTCATTGGTCTATATGTCTCTTTTTGTACCAGTACCAGGCTGTTTTTACTACTGTGGCAGTGTAATAGTTTCTAAAGTCACGGAGTGAGAGGCCTCCCAGTATGTTCTTCTTCTTCAGTAGTGCTTTACTTATCTGAGGTTTCTTCCCTTTCCAAACAAAGTTGGTGATTTGTTTCTCCATCTCACTAAAAAATGTCCCTGCAATCTGTATTTGGATTACATTATATACGTAGATCGCTTTGGGTAAAATAGGCATTTTCACAATGTTGAGTCTTCTTATCTATGAGCAGGGGAGATTGCTCCATTTATGTAAGCATCTCTTAGTTTTTTGTAGTAAGGTCTTTTAGTTCTCTTGTAAACATCTCTTCTTTCTCTAGTTAGATTTATTCCTAGGTATTTTATCATCTTGGCAGCTACAGTAAATGGAATTGATTTGGTGATTTCTTCTTTAAAACTCTCAGTGTTGATATAAAGGAATATCTACTGATTTACTTATGTTTATCTGTATCCCAACACTTTGCTAAACTCCTCTATTAGTTCCAATAGTTTATTTGTGGGTTCCTTAGGATTCTCTGTACATAGAATCATATCATCTGTGAAAAGGGAGATTTTTACTTCTTTATTGCGATATGGATGCCCTTATATTTCTTTGTCTTGTCTAATTGCGCTGGCTAGAACTTCTAGCTCAATGTTGAACAGAAGTGGTGAGAGTGGGCATCCTTGTCCAGTTCCCATTCTCCAAGGGAATTCTTTCAGTTTTTCACCATTCGGGATGATGAAGGCAGTTGGCTTTCCATATATGCTACTGATTGCATTGAGAAATTTCCTCTCTATTCCTATTTTGCTGAGAGTTTTTAGCATGAATGGGTGTTGACGTTTGCCAAATGCCTTTTCTGCATCAATTGACAAAATCAGATGATTCTTATCTTTTGTATTATTTGTGTGGTTGATTACATTAATTGTTTTTCTGATGTTGAACCAGCCTTGCATCCCTGGAATGAAACCAACTTGATCCCGACGATTTTTTTTTTTTATGATGTTGAATTTTATTGGCTAGAATTTTGTTGAAGATTTCTGCATCTAGGTTCATGAGTGGTAGTGGTCTGTAATTTTCTTTCTTTTTTTTTTTTGTGGGATCTTTCCCTCACTTTGCTATCAGTGTTATGCTGGCTTCATAGAATGAATACGGGAGTATGCCATCCCTTTCTATGCTGTGAAATAGCCTCAATAGTATCAGAGTTAACTCTTCTCTAAAAGTTTGGTAGACTGGGCCAGCACTTTTTTTGGTTGGCAGATTTTTGATGACTTTTTCAATCTCTTCCTTTGTGATAGATTTATTAAGTTGATCTACTTCTCCTTGTGATAATTTTGGTGAGTGATATGAATCTAGAAATTTGTCTACTTCATCTAGGTTTTCAAACCTGTTAGAGTATAGCCTTTCATAGTATTCTGTTATGATATTTTTTATTTCAGCTGGGTCTGTTGTAACAACTCACATCTTAACTGGGTTATTTGTATCTTCTGCTGTTTTTCTCTTGTAAGTTTAGCCAATGGTTTATCAATTTTGTTGGTCTTTTCAAAGAACCAGCTTTTGGTTTTGTTAACTTTTTCAATTGTTTTTCTATTCTCTAATTCATTCAGTTCTCCTCTAATCCTTATAATTTGTTTTCTTCTGGTGCCTGAGGGGTTCTTCTGTTCCTCACTTTCTGCTTGTTCAAGCTGTAAGGTTAATTCTTTAATTTGAGCCCTTTCTTCTTTCCAGACATGTGCAGTTATAGAAATAAACTTCTTTTGTTGTATATAATAGATTCCAGTAGAATGTGTTTTTTCAATCTCATTTGATTCCATAAATTTCTTTATTTTGTCCTTGATTTCTTCTATAAACCAAGGCTTTTTGATCAAAGTGCTGTTCAGTTTTAATTCATTAATTATAATTATTGCAGTTATTATATTATAAACATATTTATGATTATAATTATAGTATAACCATTATTATAATTACTATAATTATTAGTATTAATTACAATTGTTATTATTGATTATTAAGATTTTATTGATAGCCAAAGCCAGCCAAGTGCCATCGAGTCAGACATATCAATATTAAATATATGTGTATTTTTAGAGTTTTATTGGTTGTAATCTTTTTTTTTATTATGACTGAGTGAAAATGTACATTCCCATATAAATTTACATGCCCACTTATATGCAGCTTCCACTGCTCTCCCTGCCTGGTGAGAACACATCATTCCTCTCTGCTCTATACATGTCTCATCTTCCCAAGAGTCTCCTTTCCCCTCCTCTCCACCCACTCCCCTTCCTCCAGCCAGAGATCTGCAGGATGATATCCTATAGATGCATAGAACCATAAGCCAATATGGTCACTCTGCATCACCAAGTCCAATCCATTCGTGTCCGAAGAGTAGAACTTCATTATGATTTATGGGCCAGGGCAGCATCAGGGCCAGGGTCCATGCTCCCAGGGGAACCCTGAAGCTGCTGGACCATCAGTTGCAGTCTTTTAGTGGAGATCTCAGGGTGCACCCCTTTTTATTCTTGTGTTGCCAGTGAGACTCAACTTAGTAAGCGCCGTCACGGCTATCACTGGTGGTGGCCAGGTGCCATCTGGTTCTTCCAGTCCGAAGTCTATGTAGGCACCCACTCATGTGGGTCTCTCTATCTTTTGGGTTGTCTTTACCCCATGTCATTTTGGTCCTCGGTGAGCATCCATTCATGCTGAGTTGCGACCATTTGCTGTACCCTCGGATAGCAGCTTGGCAGCTTTTAAGACTCCAGAAGCCACTCACCAATGTGGGGTGCAGAGAGCCCTCTAGCAAAATGCCAGTTGTGTCAATTGGCCTCTATTTCACCTAAGACCATAGTCCCCTGCCCCCTGCCCCAGCTACTCTGTTCTTGCAATATTGGGTTAAGATGGAAGTATTCAAGTTATGTTGAAATCCACTTAATATTGTTCTTGTTTCTAATGTGTGCTATCATCGATTTCACACAACCAAATTCCTACCAACTATCTAATCTAAACCCTCCCTCTTTGGCCTCCCTCCCTTCCCTCCCTTGCAGCCATCAAAGAGTCTTTTCTTTTATACATAAGTCTGTTTTTGAGTTCTTATCGTAGGAGTCTCATACAATATTTGTCCTTTTGTTGCTGACCACTTTCACTCAACATAATGTCTTCCAGTTGAAACCAGGTTAGGAGATGTTTCCTGGAATCATCATTATTCTTTATCATTAAGTAGTGCTCCATGGAATATATATACCATAGCTCGCCTATCCATTCTTCTGTTGTTGGGCATCTGGGTTGATTCCATCTTTTTGCTATCGTGCACTGTGCTGTGATAAACATTCTTGTGCATCTGTCCACTGGTGTGAATGGCTTTGATTCTGTAAGATATATTTCAAGTAGTGGAATTACTGGGTCAAATGGTCGATATTAAATATATTAAAAGTGAAAGGATAGAAAAATATGTCAAGAAAACCAAACCCACTACAGTTGAGTCAATCCCACTCATAGTGATCCTATAAGATAGAGAATAACTGCCCCATAGGGTTTCCAAGAAGAGCCTGCTGCATTTAAACTGCAAATAGCAACCAATAAAAAGTAGAAGTAGCAATATTAACCTCACATAAAACAGGCTTTAAGACAAAATACACCATTAAAAAAAGATTATATAATGATTAAAAGGACAATTCACCATGAGGACATAATAATAATAAATGTCTATGAACCCAATGGCAGAGTTCTAAAATACATAAAATTAACCCTAAAAGCACTGAAAAGAGAAATGGAAAGTCCCAGGATACTAATAGGAGATTTCAACAAACCACTTTTAGTAAAGGGCATAGCATCTAGAAAGAAACTCAATAAAATACAAAAGATTTAAACACCAACTCGACATTGTAGGAATATATACAGCACTCCACCCAATGTTATTAGCAAAATATGTATTTTTTCCAAAGCACATGGAACTTTCTCCAGACTAGACCACATTTTAGGCCAACAAGCAATCCTCAGCAAAATTCAAAACATTTGAGGTAACACAAAGCATCTTCTCTGATCACACCATCTTGAAGGTAGAAATTAATAACAAGAGAGCACGGGGAAAAATCAAATATGTGGACATGTAATAACATCTTGCTTAAAAACCACTGAGCAATGGAAGAAATCAAAGATGGAATAAAAAATTTCCCCAAATCAAATGATGATGAAGACATATCATACCAGAACCTTTAGGACACAGCAAAGGCAGTCCTCAGAGGTCAGTTTATAGCAACAGATGAACACATGAAAAATGAAGAAAGGTACAAAATCAAAACACTGACTATACAACTCAAATAGACAGAAAATAGCAAAAGAAGTCCATAGCCTAGAAAAATGAAATAATAAAAATTACAGCATAAATGATGAAATAAAGAATATAAAAGCAACTGAAAGAATCAACAAACCAAAGTTGGCTTTTTAAAAAGAACAACAAAAGCAACAAGTTATTGGCCAAACTGACAAAAGATAAACAAGAGAAGAAGCAAATAATCCACATAAGAAATGAAATGTGGACATTACAATAGAACCAACTGAAATGAAAAATATCAAAAGAAAGTATTACAAATAACTGTACTCCAACAAATTTGAAAACCTAGAAGAAACAAATTTATACAAAAACACACTACCTACTTAAACTAACAAAAACTGAGAAAGAAAATCTGAATAGATCCTTAACAAGAAAAGGAATTTAAAGAGTAATTGAAAAAACAGTTCTCACCCAGATGGTTTCACCAGAGTTCTCCTATACATTCAGAGAAGAGCTTGCGCTATTTCAAAACATAGAAAAGAATACAATATTTCAAAATGCCCTCCATGAAGCCAGTATATCCTGATACCAAAACTAAGCAAAGACATGGCAAGAAAATGACAATTACATACCAATGTCTCTCATGAATACAGATACAAAAATTCTCAACAAAATTCTAGCCAGTAGAATCCAGCATCATATGAAATTATATAATATACCACAACAAAGTGGGTTTCATACAGAGTATGTAAGGACGGTTCAATATCAGAAAGTCAATCAACATAATCCATCAGATCACAAGATCATACCAATCAGTGCAGACAACGTACTTGATAAAGTCCAACAACCATTCCTGATTTAAAAAAAAAAAACAACTCTCAATAAAATAAGAACAGATGAGAAACTCCTCAACATAATAGAAGTTATCTGTCTTAGGCTGGATTCTCTAGAGACGCAAAACCAGTAAAGTGTATATAGATAGATACAGAGAAAAAGACAGAGAGAAATTTATATTGAGGAAACAAATTACATAGTTTTTAGAGGTTGTATCATCTCAAATCCAGGAGCAGCAAAGACACTTCTGATCCATCTAGTCCCAGGAGCTGGAAACCCCCAAATTGCAAGGCTATAGATAGCATGGCTGTTGCAGTCTGTCAAGACTGACAAATCTCAAGATTGGTAGGCAAGACCACAGGTAAGCTGCTAGTTCATATCCCAAGAACCAGAGGTTAGATGAACAGGAACCAGCTGCAAGACCTGGTGGGTAGGGGGAACTGCCGGCAAGGACACAGCAGAGGACAGAGAGATAAAGGCTGAGGGGACAAAGAGCCACTATAGACCCTGCCCACATAGGTACCACTCACAACAGATCTCACCAAGGGAGTGGTCACATATCATATCTCATCAGGGGAAGAGTCATGTTATATGACACCCAAAGCAATAAAAATCATGACCCAGGCAAGCTGACACACAATCTTTACCACATCTGTACAAAACCAACAGCCAACATTATTCTTAATGGAGACAGACAGAAAACATTCCCACTGAAAACAGGAAAAAGACAAGGATGCCTCCTATTTAACATTGTGCTGGAGGTCCTAACTACAGCAATAAAGTAAGAAAAAGAAATATAGGACACCCAAATTGGTAAGGAAGAAGTAAATCTTTCCCTTTGTGTAGATATGATACTATACATAGGGAACACAAGAAAACTACTCGAACCAAAGATTCAGCAGAGTTGCAAGATGCGTGATAAACATACAAAAATCAGTTGGATTTCCATACACCAATAAACAGAACTGCAAAAAGGAAATCAAGAAAACATTACCATTTATAATAGCCATTGCCCCCCCCCAAAAGTAGCAATAAATCTGATAGGGAAGTAAAAGACCTATACAAAGAAAACTACAAGACACTGCTGCAAGAAACCAAAAGAGACTGATACAAATGGAAAAACGTATCATTTTCATGAATAGGTAGATTTAACATCGTGAAAAATGTTGATTCTAACCCAAAGTAATCTTCAAATACAATGCAATCCTGATCTAAGCATTCTTTAACCAGACGGAAAAGCTAATCATAAACTTTATATGGAAAGGAAAGTGGCCCCAGGTAAGTAAGGCATTACTGAAGAAGAATGAAGTAGGAGCCTTCCCACTACCTGACTTCAGAACCTGTTATACAAACATGTAATCAAAACAGCCTGATACTGGTACAACAACAGGTGCATTGGCCAAAGGAACAGAATTTATGATCCATGGAACAGAATTTGGACCCAGATGTAATTTCACCCACCTATATTCACCTGATCTGTGACAAAGGCTCAAAGTTAACAAACAGTGCTGGCAAAACTAGATATCCACTGGTAAAAAAAAGTGAAACAAGACTTATACTTCATACCATACACAAAAACTAATTCTAATGAATGAAAATCTAAATATAAAACCAAAACTATAAAGGTCATGAAAGAAGAAATTGAGTCAACGTTACAGGGCCTAATATGTGTCGTAAATAGTATGTAAATGATGGCTAACAATACACAGACACCAGAAGAGAAGTTCAATAACTGGAATATTTTAAAAATTAATCACCTATGCTCATCAAAATATTTCACCAAAAGAATAAAGACAGAACCTACAAAGTGAGAAAAAAATTGGCTGTGATATATCCAACAAAGTTCCAATCTATAGTACCTATAGGCAAAATCCAACTTCTCTACAACAAAAAGACAAATAATCCAAGTAAAAGCTAGGCAATGGATATGAACAGAAACTTCACCAAAGAAGACATTCAAGCAACTAACAGACACATGAGAAAATGCTCACAATCACTAACCATTAGGGAAATGCAAAGCAAAACCACAATGAGATACTATTTCACTCCAGCATTATTGGCACAAATTAAGAAAAAATACAAAAAGCAACAAATGTCAGAAAGGTGTGCAGAGACTGGATCTTGTATGTACTGTAGGTAGGAATGCAAAATGGTACAACCATTTTGGAAAACATATGGCACTTCCTTAAAAAGCTAGAAATAGAAATACTATATGATTCAACAGGAACTCTGGTTGTACAGTGGGTGAAGTACTATGTCTGCTAACCAAAAGGTCAGCAATTCAAATCTTCCAGGTGCTCCTTGGAAAATCTATGGGGCAGTTCTACTCTGACCTATGTGACTGCTATGAGTTGGACCCAAATCAGTGGCAGTAGGTTCAGTTTTTTGGTTTATGTGATTCAGCAATCCACTCCTAAGAACATATCCTGAAGAAGTAAGAGCCATCACAAGACTACATACTACATACTACATACCCATGTACACTGAAGCATTATTCATAACAACAAAAAGATCAAAACAACCTAAGTGTCCATCAACAGGTGAATGACACACACACACAAGGCAATGCTATGCAATGGTAAAGAACAATGATGAATCTGCAAAACATCTCATGATCTGGATTATTCTGGAGGACATTCTGCTAAGTGAAATAAGTCAAACACAAAAGGACAAATACTGTATGAGACTGCTATTATAAAAACTCGTGAAAAGATTTATACACAGAAAGAAAAATCTTTGATGACTACAAGGGAGTATAAGTTGTGGAAAGAATAACTAGACAATAGATAAATGGTAACTCTAGTGAAGGATAAGAAAGTATATAACACTGAAGAATCTAGCACAACTTGACCAAGAGAAAGTCATGGGTGTGTTATAGACAAATCAAGTGTCCCATAGAGATCAAGTTACTGGGCTAAGGTCTGGGGGCAAGGGTCTCAGGGAACAGCTAGCTCAATTGGCATAATATACTTTATAAGGAATGTTTTATATCCTACTTTGGTGAGTAGCACCTGGGGTTCTAAAAGCTTGTGAACAGCCATCTAAGAGAAGTCTACTGGTCCCATTCCATCTGGAGCAAAGGAGAATGACAAAAAAAAAAAGAAGAAGAAAAAAAGAAACATGGGAAAGAGTAATGCAACGTAACTACCACAGTCTCCACCAGCCTGAGCCCAGCACAGTTAGATGGTGCCCAGCTACCACCACTGACTGCTCTGATAGGGATCATATTCTGGAGAAAAATGTGAAACAAAATTTAAATCCACAAAAAAGACCAGACTTACTGATCTGAGGGAGGCTGGAGAAACTTGGAGTGTATGGCTGCCAGAAATCCAGTACTAAAGTCACTCCTGAGGTTCACTTTTTAGTCAAAGATTAGACAGGTCCATAATGCATGTAGCTCAACCACATGTATAATATTAAATGTCCACACCAGCCCAAGGCAAAGACAAAAAGTCAGGTGGGGACAGGAAAGCTGGCTGAATGGAAATGAGGAATCCAAGTTCAAAAAGAGGAGACTGTGGACACATCAGAAATTCGCCAAGCAATGTCACAAAACAATATGCATGTCAATTGCTTAATGAGAAACTAATTTGCTCTGTAAATCATCACGTAAACACAATCAAAAACAAAATAAAAGACGGGGAAGAAAAACCCACAACGAGTGTCTGAAGAGACTGAAATTTGCTCTTGAACACAGTGTAGCTAAAAGAAGAGGAAGAATTAATCAAGCAAAGGAGCTGAACAGAAGATTTAAAAAAGTAGTTTTAGAAGAGAAAGCATTATGATGAAATGTGCGAAGATCTGGAGATTGAAAACCAAAAGGGAAGAACATGCTTGGTAATTCTCAAGCTGAAAGAACTGAAAAAAACTTCAAGCCTTGAGCTGCAAATTTGAAGGATTCTGTGGGTAAGATATTGAACAATGCGTGAAGCATCTAAAGAAGATACAAAGAACACACAGAGTCACCATGCCAATTAAGAACTGGTTGATGGTCAGTCATTTTAAGAAGTAGTATATGATCAAGAATCAATGATACTGAAGGAAGGAAGTCCAAGCTGCACTGAAAGCACAGGTGTAAAAGAAGCCTCCATGGTTTTAGCAAGTGAATGCAGTGCTGGAAGCACTCACTCATCTACGCCAAAAAATTTGAAAGAACTGGCCAAATCACTGGATGAGATCCATATCTGTGCCCATTCCAAAGAAAGGATATCCAACAGAATGTGGAGATTATTAAACAATATCATTAATGTTGCACGCAATTAAAACTGTGCTGACGATCATTCAAAATGGCTGCAGCACTGCACTTAGAGGAACTGCCAGAAATTGAGTCTGATTCGGAAGAGGACATGGAACCAAGAATATCATTGCTAAAGACAAGTGGATCTTGGCTAAAAGCAGAGAATGTAAGAAAAGATATTTACTTGTTGCTTATTGACTATGCAAATACAGTGAGTTGTGTGGCTCCTGATGAATTATATATGACATTGAAAGAACAAGAATTCCAGAATGCTAAAATGTGCTCATGCAGAACTTACACACAGATCTAAAGGCAGTCAGTCATATAGAACAAGGTGATACTGAATGTTTAAAATCAGAGGTATATTAGTGTTACTGTAGAACTAAACAGATTTCGTGCCACCTGCTGCAAACAGTCTTTGAAACACGGATGAAATGAGAAGCATGATGTTTTACCATGTACCAGTACACAAGGAGACAGAGGGGACAGATTCCTCCAAAATCTGTCTTCTAGAAATGGAGACTAGCTGGAGGTTTTATAGAAAAGGGGATAAGGTTTTTATGACTCCTAGGAATTCGTAGAAAATTAATTCTTCTTTGGAAGGTCACAAGGGTCACATCTAGATGTGCTGATATCCTGATTGGTATTTTGGGCCAGGAAGTGGTCTGTCTATCATATAAGTTCCTAGTCACATGACAGATTTCTTTTTCTTTTATGTTTTTTAAATTATTATTACTTGTTTTTCCATAGTCCTAAAGAGAGCATAGATTAGTCCTTGAGAGAAACTAAGGGAAGCAATGGACTTATGTTTTGAGAGAGAATTAAGAAACAAAATGGTTATACTCAAAATGTGGCCCCTTATTTGACTTGCCTGTTCCATCAGGGTTTATCACCATACTAATGCAATCTGTATGCCAAGCAGATAAATCCAGAAGCTGGACTGTATGAAGAACTCAGCATCAGGACAGGGGGAAGACTCCTTAGCAATCTACAACATGCAGATAACACAATGTTACTTGATGAGAGCTGAGAGGATTTGAAGTACTCACTGGTACAGATCAAAGACTTTAGCCTACAGTAGGGATTATACTCCAATATAAAGAAAACAAAAATCCTTAAAATTTGACCAACAAGAGTGAAAGTAGTCAGCGACAAAAGGACAAATACTGTATGAGACCTCTACGGTAAGATCTCAAAAATAGACTTGTGTATAGAAGAAAAGACTCTTTGACAGCTGCAAGGGAGGGGAGGCAGGGAGGGTGAGGGGGTTTAGTTTAGATAGTTACTAGAAATCTAGTTGAGAGAAAGTGGTGATAGCACACATTAGAAAGAAGAACAACGTTAAGTGGACTTCAGCATAACTTGAGTACTCCTTCCATCTTAACTCAATACTGCAAGGATAGAGTAGCTGGGGCGGGGGGCAGGGGACCATGCTCTTAGGCAAATTCCAGGCCAGTTGGCACAACTAGCGTTTTGCTAAGAGAGCTCTCTGCTCCCCACATTGGTGAGTGACGTTTGGGATCTTAAAAGCTGCCAAGCTGCCATCCGAGGACACAGCAAATGGTCCCAACTCAGCAGGAACGGATGCTCACCGAGGACCAAAATGACATGTGGTAAAGACAACCGAGAAGACAGAGAGATCCACAAGAGTGGTGCCTACATCGACTTGGGACTGGAAGAACTGGATGGTGCCCGGCCACCACCAGGGATAGCCACGATGGAGCTCACAGAGAGGAGTCTCACTGGCAACACAAGAATAAAAAGGGGTGCATCCTGAGATCTCCACTAAAAGACCTCAATTGATGGCCCAGCGGTTTTGGGGTTCCTCTGAGAGCATAGCCCCCCAGCCCTGATGCTGCCCTTTCCCGTAAATTATAACAAAGGTCCACTCTTTGGACAGGGAGGGATTGGACTTGGCAATGCAGAGTGAACCATATATTGGAAGCACTTTACGGTTCTATACATCTATAGGATATCAGCTTGCTGACCTCTGGCTGGAGGAAGGGGAGTGGATGGAGAGGAGGGGAAAGGAGGCTGTTGGGAGGATGAGACATGTATGGAGCAGAGAGGAATAGTGTGCAGTCATCTGACATAGAGAGCAGTGGAAGCTGCATATAGGTGGGCATGTAAATTTATACATGAATGTACATTTTCACTCCGTCATGTTAAATAAAAATTAAAAAAAAAATTGACCAACAAGCAATATCATGATAAACTGAGGAAATATTAAATTTGTCAAGGATATCATTTTACCTAGATTCGCAACCAGCAGCCATGGCAGCAACAGTCAAGCAATCAAAGACATACTGCCTTGCGCAAATTACTGTGAAAGACCTCTTTAACGTGTTAAAAATTAAAGATGTCACTTTGAGGACTTAAGCTCACCTGACCAAACCACAATATTTTGGACAGCTAATATGGAAGACTGAAGAATAATCGATGCCTTTGAATTACAGTCCTGGCTAAGATTATTGTATATATCGTGGACTGCTAGAAGAACAAATGAATCTATCTAGTAACGGCCAGAATGCTTCTCAGAAGGGAAGATGGTGAAACATTGTCTCATGTACTTTGGACATGTGGACACGTTATCAGGAAAGACCAGTCTCTAGAGAAGGAGCAGCATGTTCAGTAAGGTTGAGGGTCATTGAAACAGAGGAAAACCTTCAGTGAGATGGATTGACACAAACACAGCAATGATTGTGAGGACTGTAAAGTGTTTAGTTCTATCGTACCATGTGTACTATTAGTCAGAATCTACCAACAACCACAGCAACATAGTATAAAGAAATTACTTCATTACACTTATTGATAAACAACCGGTCATTATAGTAACATGGACACAGTGGCCAACGTGCCTGGCTATGGTAAAGAGCCAAAGAAGTGTGCCACCTCCTCTCCTTCTCTTGACTTGGTGCTGTAGGAATGAAACAGAGGCACATTCTATCCCACTTGTAACCTGAGAAAGAAATGGCTGCTCAGAGCTTTTGCACAAGACACTATGCATGTCTGGTAGCTGCATGGTTGGAAGGCTTAAGACATAAAACAGTTTGGATTAAGGGAAACACTGGGTGGCTCTCTGTCCCACTGCTCACTGGAGCTGACAGCAACAGCACCAGCCCCTAAGGGCAGAATGAGCTTGGCAGCCTCCTGAGCAGAGAACTCTCAGGGTTTACGGTCTTGGGTGTCTCTTCCGGGAACATCAGAGAAGACCAACAAAGCGCAGAAACTTTCAGTGTGCCACTGTTACATGACAGATGCCTAGCCCCTTCAATTCACACCCAAACGTAACCTTTGCTGCCTGTTCTAAACGAGGATGTGCTGGTCTCAATCTCTGGGGGTAAAACAGGTAAGTGAAGACCTCCCTACCCCACCGCAGAGTCTTCAAGCCCAGCGGCTGACTCCCTCCACTAGCTCCTGCCAGCCTAGATTCTGTCCAGCCAGGAATGCACGGGCTTGCTGCGGATAAACCTGCTCTTCCTTTTGTCTTCTCCTTCTGCTTCTCCTTCTTCTCTCTTCTCTCCTTTTCGTCTTTTTTTCCTCCTTCTCCCAGCCTCAGAAAGCTTTAGGACTTCTTCATTCACTCAAACAGTGGTTTGTATTCTGTTGCCGATTGGAAAAAAGAGAGAACAGTCTGTTTTTTCTTCTTCTTTCAAGCGGTTTTCCTCAGTGTCTTCACAAAAGAGACAAATCCTTGTGCAGGGCGAGGGTCCGGCGAAGGTGGTTTGCGGAAGGTCTGCCCCCAAAACGTGAGGTGCAGGGAAGGATTAGAATTCACAGAGCGCTTCTCATCTGGAGTCTGGGTTGGTGAGTGACAGAGGGTACTCGGGCAAAGAAGGGAGGAAGCGCGTGCGATGGAGAGAAAAAGGCTGCTGAGAGAGGAACCCAAGTAAAAACTCTCCCGGGGACCAAAGGCATCGTCACAGGTTTCTGCCCTTAGCTGGTCAGTTTCCAACAGAAATAATAACAACCAGCGCAAACGCTCTCTGAGCTGCTTGGTTTCTCCCCAAGGTCAGCGAAGCAAGCGCGGGGCCCTAGCCTGACTCGGAATGTCTTTTCCAACCCGGTTCGGAACTCGCCCCCGCTGGGTCCTCGGGCGCCCTGGGCCGGCAGCCTGGAGGCTCTTCACACAGTTGACGGGTTGGAAGCTGGCCTAGGAAGGGCAGGGGAGGCTCCCAAGGCCCCGGAGGGCGGGAGCTCGGGGAGCTGGGAGCGGGGAGTAAAGGGCAAACAGGTGACTGCCGAAGGGGTGGGGACAATGCAGGGGGAAACCTCACAGCCAAGTCAGGAGTTTGGTTCAGTAGAGACTTTGGCATAGGGAAGCTTGCAGCCCCCGGCGCACCCCACTGGGGAAGGGAGCGGAAACCCGAAACCGGTGAGATGTGCGGCTAGACTCGAAGAAGAGTAGGGGGTCGGCGGGACCTTCAGGACTTGGGAGCAGAGGGAGCACACGGAGACGGGGGCGGAGGAAGGGATGAGGCCGGCGCGGGAGACTCCGCACGGGCGGGCTGCTGGAAAACTTGGCGCTTGAGATAGCTGGCAGTGGTTGAAAGATCTTGTCCGGAGACACATCACCAGGACCTCGCCCGAGCGCGGTGACTGGACCGCGCGGTTGGCGAACCCGAGCAAGAACCCTAGTGCCTTGTGTCCTTCTCCCCGTTGGCACCTGAGCGGAGAAAGGTCGCTCGCGCACCACAGTGCGTTATCCTCCAGCTGATGGCCAGGAGCGCGCTTCCACGACCGAGGTGAGCCCTCAGGGTTCGCCTGGAGGTGGGGTGCAGACCAGTCGTGCCCGTTTTTCTGACAAAATTCCAGCAAATCTTGGCCTCAGCGGTGACGGTCGGTGGAGCGGAGGGAGCCGTAGGTGACATGCCCATCCACATCAACACCCACTCTCCTCTCCTGCCATCCCACTCCTGAGACCGAGCCCGACACAGGAGTGATTAATTGCAATTGAAAAGGAGCTCATTCTAATAGCCTAATTGATGTAGACTTATCACTTTCATGAAGAAGTCCATCCAGATCTTTTCCATGGGCAAAAGAGACGCTCTCCCAGGGAGAAGACGGAAGACGCTGCGGGACATCGTGGTCATTTACCCGAGAAAAGCCTTCCTTTTCATTATGTGGCCATAAACATTCCATTTTTCCTTTTGTTTCTCAAATGAGACGATTAGGATGCCAGAATACGAGGCTGGAAGATCAAGACCCTGCAATTCACTGATGAGGTACCTGTGGAAAAGTTTAAAGTCATGCCTAAGACAAAGCTTGGAGCAGAGAAGGAGAGCCCTTCTTGGGCCTGAGGCAGTTTTGTCACTTTTAATGCCTAGTCTCTGTAGGTTGTGTCTGTCTACGTATCTGTCTCATGGTCTCTGTCTCCATGCAGTCTCCGATCTGTCTGCATTTGTCTGTCTGTCTCTCATTGGACATTGCCAATGGCTTATTTCTTTGTGGTGTTTTACAGTTAGATAGGAGAGAGACATGATGTTGGCTGTTTAAAGGATGTTTACACTTTGCTTTGAAGATTAAGAAGTAAAGATGATAGCATGGGCAAAACTTTTTTTTTATATGATTATTTTAAGGATAGAAGCATTTACCTGTAAACTGGAACTCTGCTTTAGATTTATATGTCTTTTGAAATTCACACAGTGGGAGTGGCAAATGGTATATATCATCACGTGTTCTTAAAGCATCTTTTCAATATTCTTCGTAAATGAAATGTTGCACTCATGGCTAAGAAAAAATTAATTATTGGAAAGTATGAGGTCAGGATGAGGTTCTGAGTGTATGTTACCAAGGGCAGCCTTCCCCATGACTAGTGGTGGTGGTAACTGTGGTAATGTGTGTCAGTGAGTCTGTGTGCTATACTTGCAAATAGTGCAAGTGTTTATATCTGTGCAGTTCCTTACTTAACTAATGCAGAGTTCAGTGCTTAGGTAAGTGGTTTTGTTGGCATGGAAGAACCACATGCTGGGGTTTTGTCAGTTTGCAAATGTCCTATGGCCGACTGATTTCTCTTGTTACCTGACAATGGAGATCTAAAATGCCAAGCAAGGCCTCACTTTAAGATATATCATTAGTTCCTGTGGAGTCCACTCTGACTCCTGATTACTCCGTGGGTGTCAGAATGAAACTATTCTCCGAAAGGTCTTCAGTGGCTGGTTTTTAGAAAGTAGAGCACCAGGGTGATCTGGATAGATGCAAACCTCCGCTGTTTTTATTAGCAGTTGAGCACATTAACCATTTACACCACACAGCGATTTCAGATTTCTCTTTGAAATGACATTTGTTTTTCCTGACATTTGGGAATTATATGCATGACCTAGTCTTCCATACAGGAGCTATAGCTCCCGTTCTCTGGAGAAGGAAACTTATTCCTCAGACCTCAGGCAATTATTTTCTTCTTTCTGGAAATTAAGACACTAACTTGATTCCATGGTGTCTCTTTCACCTTCCTAGAAATGCTTCAATATCTATAATGTAGGCATATGTTTTCTACTATAAAAAAATTGAGAATTTGAGCATGCTGTAATCTTGAATTGCCCTATTGCAAAATCCTTTGTAGTCTGGACTTTAGACAGTGGCCCAGGTACTGACATAGCAGGCTACCTGCCCTTAGCCAATTTGTCTGTCTTAGCAAGACATACATACAAGGGGAAACTTTTTATTGCTCTACATTTGCTTTCATAATTTTCTTCTCACCAATTCTGGATTCATTTAAAATGATCCATTTGCCCTACCTTTTTTGTCTAATTAATTAATTTGTAGGGATTTTCCATAATCTTTTGGAAATGATTGATGCTTAGGAAAACAGATGTATTGAGTGGAATCATATCTGTTGTTGTTAGTTGCCTGCAAGTCAGCTGCAACTCATGGTGACCTTGTGTGTCACAGTGTAAAACTGTTCTATAATGTTCTTTTTGCTGTAATCATTACATAAGCATTTTGCCAGGCCCTTTGTGGAGCTACTGGGTGGGTTCAAACTGCCAGCTTTTAGGTTAACAGCTAGTTACATACTGCTTGTGCCACTCAGATTACTAGAATCACATGTATTTGTAGTTTATAACACGTTAGCTATTCGACGGAACTTGGCTTTGGCATTAGCTATTCCTCTCACAGCTTCTGGGCAGAAAGTCACTATCTTTATCTGCATTCTATTTTTTTATTATTTCATTTTTGTTATAAATACACAAAGAGTGGAGAAGCTAGGTAGTATACATAAGTGAAAAAGTTTAATTCCTTATCCCATACAAAAATCATAGCTAAATATCATGAACATTTTAGGTGTTTTTTAAATATTTTGTGCCTAAAAATGCATACCAATATAGTTCATATTTCATAAAATAGTAGTATTATACACAAAGTTTTTTTCCTTTTAAATACATCAAGTCTACTTAAGTGACTCAGTGAGTGTAAAAGCGTGTTAGATGATTCAACATTTGACTAGAAAAATAAACTTATTTCCCTTTGGTTCTTTTTTGTTTTTTAGATTTTTTCTTTCAACATCTCATGTCTTCCTTCCCTCATTTTCTAATAACCACTAATCTTTTATCTTGATGGATTTATCTATTTTAGTTAGGTCTTATAAGTGGAATCATACAATATTTGTCCTTCTGTATTTGTCTTACCTTATTTAACAATGTTTTCAAGGCTCATCCATCTGTAGCCTGTGTCAGGACATCGTTTGTTTTTGTAACTGAGTAATATTCCATTCTACCACCTTTCAGTTTGTCATACTGGCTTTCATGTTACTGTGATGCTGGGAGTTATATGTCATGGATTGAATTGTGTTCCCCCCATATCTGTAGTAATTTGGCCAGGCCATGCTTTCTAGTATTGTGTTCTGTTCCTCCGTTTTGTAAATCCTGCCTCTATGATGTTAATGAGAGTGAATGGGCAGCTCTGTGTGGTAGGGCAGAATCAAATGTGTAAGATTATTTTGTGCCCTGAGGCAGTATCTTGAGACATAAAGAAACTAACAGAGAGATTTGGGAACCTCACACAATCCAGAAAGTAGCACCAGGAATAGAGCAAGTCCTTCAGACCTGAGATTCCTGTGCCAAGATGACCAAAGACTGATGCAACACAAGGACTTTCCTCCAGAGCTGACAAAGAAGGAAAGCTTTCCCCTGGAACAGACACCATATATTTGGACTTATAGCCTACTAGACTTGTAAGACTAAATTTTTCTTTCTTTCCATTTTCAGCCATCCACTTGTCACATTTCTGTTAGAGCAGTACCAGATGGCTAAAATATTATACTACTGATATTTCAAGTACTAGTAGGATCACATACAGTGGATAGGCTTCATCGGATCTTCCAGACTAAGGCAGACTAGGAAGAATTGCCTAGTGAGCTACCCCTGAAAATTAACCGGTGAAAACATTATGGATCACAACAGAACACTAATAAAGAGCTGGAAGATAAGCTAACTAGATTGGAAGATGCTAAAAATATACTGTGACTGAAGTAGTGTATTTGACTATACACAATGATTGTGAAGATGGCACAAGCCCAGGCAACATTTAGTTCTGTTGTACCTGAGGTCACCGCCATAAGTCGGAGCCAACTCAAAGGCAACTAAAAACATTAGTGTTCCCCTATATGTGTATGCCACCTTTTGTTTATCTGTTTATCTGTTGATGAACACTTGGGTTGCTACATTCTATTTTTGAGGAATTGAAGCAGTATCTGTAAAAGACAAGGCGTTGGTCAGTTAAGTCAAATCAGTGAAAACTTGTTAAATTGGAGAGTGTTACTCAAAGGGTGCACTTTCCAATTTTGCAATCAGTGTGTGGTATTAGGCCTGCAAAGTCAGAGCCTGGCATGATTTCCTGTGTCAGTTTGTCCTTGAGGGCGCCACTCCATTTCTCTGATTTCAAAATATTTTGGTGAGATCCTTAAGATTTATACTTCAGCTGTGTGCAAGTAGAGCAGCTAGGAGCAATTTGGCTTTAAAAGCATGCTGGTGAAGTTTTTGTCTCCATCTAGATAAAGGACGAAGATTGCAGCCCCCACCCAAAAAGCTTATCTCTGACATGGTGTACTAGTGTCAGGCTAACATGGTCACTCTGCCCAGCATGCCTATTTCAAGTTGTGGGGCTCTTCGGCCTCAATTTCTCCCTGTGAAATACAGAAGGCAGATGTGCTGTGAGGCCTAGAGATGACACATGTAAGGTATAAGGTGTGCCCATGTGTGGTGCACTGAATTAGCATGCTGTTGTTAAGAAGGGATGGCAAGGACTTCAGAATCAGAGGGAGAATCTTCCAGATGCACCATTTAGCTCCTTTCCAAACACCTTTGTTTGTCCTGGAAACCCTGGTGGTATAATAGTTAAGTGCTACACCTGCTAACCAAAATGTCAGCAGTTCACAATTGCGAGGTGCTCCTTGGAAACTCTGTGGTGGGGCAGAATCTACTTGACAGCAGTAGCTTTGGCTTTTTGGCATCATTTGTCCTGTTGAAATCTTAATAGGAATTCAACCCTGTGCCTTGCTAAGAACAAGCAGAGTATAATTAGGAAACCGTGGTGGCACAGTAGTGAAGTGTTATGTCTGCTAACCAAAAGGTGGGCAGTTCAAATACACCAAGCATTCCTTGGGACCTTGTTGGGCAGTTCTATTCTGACCTATGGGGTCACTGTAAGTGGAAATTGACTCAGCAGCAGAGGGGTTTGTTTTTCTTTTTTTGGTCTCTAATTGATGAAGTCTGGGAGATCTGTCCCTGAGACAGACACTGGGGATCTGTATGAGATTTCCCGTGACATAGAACTAGAGTTTTCGGGCTTTTCTTGGACTGTACCCATTTCAGCATTAGTGTGTTGTTTGCTGAAGAGAATGACTTGTGAAAGAGCATCTTGGAAGCACGAAGCCTGGCCACAAAGGCTAATTAATTCTTGTGCTCTAAAGAAAAAAAAAGAGTGAAAAATGTCAAACCCTTACCTGGTTTCTCTATCTTGGCTGTTATTTCACTGAGCAACTGACCCTAGAACTGAGTTCCAAATGTGTGGCTCTTGTGTGGTGAAGTATGGATCTTGTGACGAATTCACCCTGAAAGCATAAATTAAAAGATTTTGCTATGGCTACAGAACTGCCAATTCACTGTTTTCTTTCTAAAGTCTTTTAGATGGAGGAAAAATGCTTCTTGCTTTCCGAGAAATCTGCTTGTTGTCAAATGTTTGGTGTTTTAATTCAGTTTGATTACACTGGAAAAGCATACATCATGCATGTGACCGGGAGAATGCTCTCACTGTCTTTGGGGGCCTTACTTTTTTATGCTATTAAAGAGATGGAGAGGGAGAGGAAAGACCAGACTTTGTAGTTACACTTTTGCCTTTCCTTCTTTCTATAGTTTGTTTATTTTTCAAATTGTTGTGTAGAGAAAGTAGAGTAAAAAGCATGTCTGGAATCCACATGACCTCCCTTCACAGGCCTCCCCCTACCAGAGGATGCTTCCCAGTGGAACAGGGGAAAAGCGATCCTCACTTACATTCGTGTGGGTCTAACCTAGGGTCATACAAGTGGGTCTAGAAGGTGTCTTATTTCTGCTCAACAAAAAGAAAAAACATTGCTTTTAAAATGCTTTGAGGTTATATTTGATGACCCTGACTTAATGAGAGTGAAATGAAAACTCTTAGATAGTGGAGGTCTTTACTGAGTAGAACTAACAGAAGTTCAATGGAGAAAGGATTGAGGTTGTCAAAGATTTCATTTTACTTGGTTCCACAGTCAACACCCATGGAAGCAGCAGTTACAAAATCAGAAGACATATTGCATTGGGAAAATCTGCTACAAATGTTCTCTTTAGTATTCAAAAGTAAAGATGTCACCTTGAAGACTAAAGTGTGCCAGACCCAAGCCATGGCATTTTCAGTTGCATCGTGTGAATGTGAAAGCTGGACAATGAACAAAGAAGACAGAATAAGAATTGATGCTTTTTAATGGTGGTGTTAGAGAAGAATGTTGAATGTACCATGCACTGCCAAAAGAACAAACAGATCTGTTATGAAAGAAGTACAGCCAGAGTGCTCCTTGGAAGCAAAGGTGGCAAGACTGCATCTTACATACTTTGAACATGTCAGGGAGGATCAGTCCCTGGAGAAGGACATCATGCCTAGTAGAGTGGAGGGCCAGTGAAAAAGAGAAGGACCCTCGACAAGATGGATTGACACAGTGGCTGCAACAGTGGGTGTAAGCATAAAAACGATTGTGGGTGTGGCACAAGACAGGGCAGTGTTCTGCTGTTCACAGGGTCAGTATGAATCGGGACTGACTTGGCAGCACCTAACGACAACAAGAGAAGTTCAAATAGGCGGTGTACCTCATTAAACACAAAAAGACTGAAGGTGCAAGTGGAGTGCTAAAGGGTCTTGCAGAGTTGGGTGAGAGGGACAGGTCTTCCTGGTTTTCAGTGCAGAGTTGTTTGTTAAAACATTAACCGGTAAGTGCTTTGTACTAATTGCAAGAATTTGTTAAAAAGTGACAGCTCACCGTAGGAATCTGTGATTGTTGTAAGACTGCTAGTGATAAAAAAAAAATCCTAGCACTTTTTCTAATGCCTGTACCTTCTGAAGTATGTTTTAGCTTTCTGAGTTTGTACAAAACTAGCCAGCACACAGCCACATTTGTCAGCCTTTGTATTTATTCTTAAGCGTTCAGATGGAAATGAAGCAATGGCCACAGTTTAAGAATGCCAGCTGTAGGAAATTGCATGTTAAAAGACAGCACAATGTAAGAACTTATGTTTAAATCCTGCCCTCTGTTGATTGACTCCATTCCTCACACATAACGTATTTTGCAGGATGGGATGGCCTAGCACATGTAGCCATTGCAGGGACCCTTCCTGTTAATTGCTCATTCCTAAGGCAGCATGGCTCAGCACTTCCACAAAGATAAACCTTGCAACTGTAAGCCAACACAACACTCAGAATAAAGGGTCCCCCACAGAAATGCAGGCATGTATTTACCAATAACATGGCCTCAACTAGTCCTAGCCAGTGCTTGGAAATTAGCCCATGTCCAGTGGTGGAGTATTCATGCAGTGAAAGCAATGAGTGTAAATTATCAACCTCTGCATGCAACGACATGCATGTTTATCATGAGCATAATGTTGACAGGATGTTAGATGTTGTATACTGTAGGGTTCCACTGACAAAAAGGTCAGAAGCACGCCATACTGATCTAGAGGACTGAAAATTTGCATTCTGATTATACTTAGGGACAAGGGGTAATTAGGAAGGGCACAAGGAGGCTTGCTGGTACCCGGTACACCTTTCTTGGTGTGACTTCTAGTTGTGGACTTTCACTGAGCTATGGAATAAGCTAGCTTTCCAGGTAGCTTCCTTTTGTTGACAGTTCTGATTGGGCTCCTCTCAGAGTCAGAGAAGAGTTCTGCAGTTCCAAGGCAGAAGGCAGGCAGACACAGGAGTCCATGTGGTTTCAAGTACAACCGACACACCCAAGTCCCACAACACAGGAGAATGTCTCTGCAGAGACACTCTGGGGCCACCTCTTCTAGAAGTCAGGAAATTCAAGACCCCAAAACCGATTAAGGGAGAGAAGACTTTGTCTAGGTCAGTGTGGCTTCCCAGCATCGACCTGCGACTTGTCGGAAGTCTTCTTTACTTCTCACATCCATACACCAAACCCACCACAGTGCTCCTGGGTCCTACAAAGACTTAAGCCCTCTGTTAAGACTTCACTGGGTCCCAGACCTGGAGTGAACTCTGAGTGGAGGAGGCCTTCAGATTCCATCATGTGCCAGATCTCAAGGCCCTATCATTAGAAAACACCTACTTGTCTGTCACTTTGTCATACTGTGGGGGCTTGTGTGTTACTGTGATGCTGGAAGTGATGTCACTGGTATTTAGATACCAGCAGGGTCACCCATGGTGGACAGGTTTAAGCTGAGCTTCCAGACTAGGACAGACTTAAGAAGAAGAACCTGGCAGTCTATTTCTTAAAACAATTAGCCAGGAATAACCTTATGAATAGCAGCAGAACATTGTCAGATATAATGCCAGAAAATAAGCTCCCCAGGTTGGAAGGGACTTAGAAGATGATTGGGGAAGAGCTGCCTCCTCAAAGCAGAACCAACCTTCGTGATGTGAATGGAGTAAAGCCTTCTGGATCTTCATTTGCTGATGTGGCACAACTAAAAAATGAGAAGAAACAACTGCAAAAATCCATTAATAATCAAAACATGGAATGTACGAAGTATGAATTTAGAAAAATTGGGCCATGTCAAGCCAAGTGCCGTCGAGTGGGATATGACTCGTGGCGACCCTAGGGAATCATCAAAAA
This sequence comes from Heterohyrax brucei, assembly GCA_028571685.1. NCBI lineage: Eukaryota > Metazoa > Chordata > Mammalia > Hyracoidea > Procaviidae > Heterohyrax > Heterohyrax brucei. The sequence goes on from CM053150.1 coordinate 138,312,790, forward strand.
TGAAATGGAACACATAAACATCGATATCCTAGGTATCAGTGAGGTGAAATGGCCTGGTGCTGGCCATTCTGAATCAGACAATCATATGATCTACTATGCCAGGAGAAAAAAACTTGAAGAGTAACGGTGTTCTGTTCATCATCAAAAAGAACATTTCAAGATCTGTTCTGAAGTACAATGCTGTCAGTGGCAGAATAATATCAGTTAATATGACTCTTACTCAAAGTTACACACCAACCATTAAGGCCAAAGATGAAGAAATTGAAGATTTTTACCAGCTTCTGCAGTCTGAAATTGATAAAACATGCAATCAGAATGCTTTAATAATTACTGGTGACTGGAATGTGCAAGTTGGAAAGAAAGAAGAAGGATCAGTAGTTGGAAAATATGGCCTTGGTAATAGAAATGATGCTGGAGATTGCATGATAGAATTTGCAAGACTAACGACTTCTCTATTGCAGATACTTTTTTTAGCCAACAGAAATGGCATCTGTACACATGGACTTCAGCAGATGGAATACACAGGAATCAAATCAAATTGACTATTTCTATGGAAAAAGAGGATGGAAAAGCCCCATGTCGACAATCAGAGTAAGAGCAGGTGCTGACGGCAGCATAGACCATCAACTGCTTATATGGAAGTTACAACTGAAACTGAAGAAAATTAAAACAAGGAAGTCCACAAGAGCCAAAGTATGACCTTTAGTATATCCCACCTGAATTTAGAGACCATCTCAAGAACAGATTTGATGTGCTGAAAGCTAATGATGGAAGATCAGATAAACTGTGGAATGACATCAAAGGCATCATCCATGAAGAAAGCAAGAGGTCATTAAAATACAGGAAAGAAAGAAAAGACCAAATTGGGTGTCAGAAGAGACTCTGAAACTTATTCTTGAACCCTGAGGAGCTAAAGCAAAAAGAAGGAATGATGAAGTGAAAGAACTGAACAGAATGTTTCAAAGGGCAGCTCGAGAAGACAAAAGAAAATATTTTAATGACACATGCAAAGAGCTGGAAATAGAAAACCAGAAGGGAAGAACATATTCTGCATTTCTTGAGCTGAAAAAACTGAAGAAACAATTCAAGCCTCAGAGTTGCAATAGTGAAGGATTCTATAGGGAAAATACTAAATGACTCGGGGAGCATCAAAAGAAGATGGGAGGAATACATAGAGCCATTATACCAGAAAGAACTAGTTGATGGTCAGCAATTTGAAGAGGTGACATATGATCAGGAGCTGATGGTACTGAAGGAAGAAGTTGAAGCTGCATTGAAGGCACTGGTGAAAAAGAAATTGATGGAATATCAACTGAGATGTTGCAACAAATAGATGAAGCACTGTAAGTGTTCAGTCATCCATGCCAAGAAATTTGGAGGACAGCTACCTAGTCAACTGACTGGAAGAGTTCCACATTTATGCTTATTCCAAAGAAAGATAATCCAACAGAATGTGGAAATTACTGAACAATAAATATCATTAATATCACTTGCAAGTAAAATTTTGCTCTAGTTCATTTAACAGCAACTGCAATGGCATATTGACAAGGAACTACCAGAAATCCAAGCCAGCTTCAGAAGAGGACATGGAACCAGGTACATCATTGTCAGATGGATCTTGGCTAAAAGCAGAGAATACTAGAAATATGTGTTTCATTGACTATGCAAAAGCTTTCTGCTGTGTGGATCATAACATTGTGAAGAATGAGAATTCTAGAACACATAATTGTGCTCATGAAGAATCTGTGTATTGATCAAGAGGCAGTTGTGTGAACAGAAAAGGGGGATGCTGTTTTAAACTCAGGAAAGGTATGTGTCAGATTTGTATCCTTTCACCATGCCTTTTCAGTCCGTATGCTGAGCAAATAATCCAAGAAGCTGGAATACATGAAGAAGAACGAGGCATCAGGATTGCAGGATGACTCATTAACAACCTACCTTCCTGACACAGATGAAACAGCCTTGCTTGCTGGAAGTGAAGAAGATTTAAAGCAGTCACTGATAAAGATCAAGGACCACAGCCTTCAGTGTGGATTGCACCTCAACTCAACATCAAGTAAACCAAAATCCTGACAACTGGGCCAGTAAACAACATTGTGATAAATGGAGAAAGGACTGAGGTTGTCAAGGATTTTATTTTACTTGGTTCCACAATCAATGCCCATGGAAGCAGCAGTCAAGAAATCGAAAGATGCATTGCATTGAGAAAATCTGCTGCAAAGAACCTCTTTAAAGTGTTGAAAAGAAAGATGTTACATTGAAGACGATAGTGTGTCTGACCTAAGCCATGGTATTTTCAATCATATCATTTGCATGTAAAGGCTGGACAATGAACAAGGAAGACAGAAGAAAAATTGATGACTTTGAATTGTGGTGTTGCAGAAGACTGCTGAATTATACCAAGGACTGCCAAAAGAACCAACAGATCTGTTCTGGAAGAAGTAAAACGAGGGTGCTCCTTGGAAGCAAAGATGGTGAGACTGCATCTGACATACTATGGACAAGTTGTCAGGAGGGGTCAGTCCCTGGAGAAGGATATCATGCTTGGTAGAATGGAGGGTCAGCAAACCAGAAGAAGACTCTCAACAAGATGGACTGACACAGTGGCCACAACAATGGGCTTAAGCATAAAAACAATTGTGGACGTGGCACAAGACTGGGGAGTGTTTTGTTCTCTTTTGCATAGAGTTGCTATGAGTTGGAACCGACTTGAGGGTAGCTAACAACAACAGCATCATTAGAAAACAGCCCATTTGGCTCTGAACCAAATTTAGGGTTATTGTTTAAACGTTATAAAAGTAAAGAAACAAAAAAAATACCATGTTCATTTCATACACACAAGTGTTCTTTTTTTAAATTAATATCATTTTGGCCTTTATTAAATACTTGAATACACAAATTAATTCATAATAACCAGTCCACTGAAGACTTTTACCTCAGTACCTGGGTCTACTTCATAATCACCATCACAGAAATCAAATCAGTTTAGCCCAGTGGATGGGGTGTGGGAGAGGTTGATTATCCAGGGTCAGCCAGAGAAAAGATTAACATTCTATACCCAAAGAGTGTCTGGCTCTTTGGTTCATCACTTTGACCGTCTCACTAGTGCTTTCAACATTATTGTTTCTTTCCGTTCAAATGCATTGATTTTGGTTTGGAGGCATAGTGTTTATATATCAAATCCAGGGCCCTGAATGTTTTTAAGCCAACTTTGAAATCTGTGTGTTTTTATTTCCTTTCCCTTCCTTCCCTTAGTTTTAGCAGGAGTTGATTCCATTTGGATAGGTTTGCATTCCTTTCCTCCCGTGTTCCAGATGCAGCTGTGCTTTCCTAAGTGCCCATGGGTTGTGAGTGGTGTTATGATGCTTCTTTCTTTAGTAGGTGCACAGCGGAGTCTCAGGGCTACAGCCCACCCAGATCCAGTTTGTGCCTCTGGCCCTGGCAGAGGGGAGACAGTCTAGAAATTGTGGTTGCTTTCCTGCCACATCACTCTGAAGCTCATCCATCAGGAGATCCAGGGAATCAGGCAGATATCCTCCCAATCCCATCCTAGTTTTCACCCTGAGGAATCCTTTCGTTTTTCCCTGTTGGGAAACAATGGTTTTACCAGCTCCCATGGGGACAGAATGTGGACAAACTGGTTATCATTTCTAAGTGCTTTGAGATTTCAGAGGAAAAACTTGATTCGGGTTTTTGTGTCATCATTTCATGAATAAATAAATGACCTTGGCACTCACACCTGACTTTTCCCACCAGCTACTCCAGACCAGATTAGTTCTCATGATCACTCTCAATCACTCGCAAACTTGGCACATGTTTTTAAAAGCACTCTGCATCCTTTACATGACCATCCCTAAAAATGCTTTAGTATTCTCAGACCTCTCTCCAGCTTTGCTGTTGTCATTGTTGTTTTGGTGGTGTTTAATTTGTCAGTGGCACCCTGTACATTCTTTCTTTTCTACAGGAATATATTTTCAGCATCACTGCTGGAGCTTGAGTTGTAATCCGGCAGAAGCCTGAGCTACAGTCGTTGTTTCTCCTTGAGAAGAGTACTTTGAAAGATATTTCCAGAGCACCCTCTTGTGGATTTCAGCAGTATACATCTTTGAATTGCAAGGAATGGCAGCTGTTCTCAGTCCCCAAGCAAAGCCCTCCTCAGGAAACACAACACTGCTGCATATACACTACAACTACGTGGGTAAGCTGGAGGACAGGCTAAAGGAGACCACACAGGGCAACACGCTCACTGTGATTATGTTCCTGATCATCTGTAGTTTCATTGTCTTGGAGAATCTGATAGTTTTGATTGCCATCTGGAAAAACAACAAATTGCACAACCGCATGTATTTTTTCATTGGCAACTTGGCCCTCTGTGACTTGCTGGCCGGCGTAGCATACAAGGTCAATATTTTGATGTCAGGCAAGAAAACTTTGAGCCTGTCTCCAATGGTCTGGTTTATAAGGGAAGGCAGTATGTTTGTGGCTCTTGGTGCCTCCACCTGCAGTTTGTTGGCCATTGCTATTGAGAGACACTTGACAATGACCAAAATGAGGCCTTACGATGCCAGCAAGAAACACCGTGTCTTTCTCCTGATTGGAATGTGTTGGCTCATTGCCTTCTCCCTGGGTGCCTTACCCATTCTGGGCTGGAACTGCATCCACAATCTCTCTGACTGCTCCACCATCCTGCCTCTCTATTCTAAGAAGTATATCGCATTTTGCATCAGCATCTTTATAACCATTTTGGTGACAATCGTGATTCTCTATGCACGCATCTATTTCCTAGTGAAGTCCAGCAGTCACAAGGTGACTAAGGCCAACAACTCAGAACGATCCATGGCCCTGCTGCAGACAGTGGTAATTGTGGTGAGCGTATTCATCGCCTGCTGGTCCCCTCTCTTCATCCTCTTCCTCACTGATGTGGCCTGCACGGTGAAGGAGTGTGCTGTCCTGTTAAAGGCCCAGTGGTTCATCATGCTGGCTGTGCTCAACTCTGCCATGAACCCTATCATCTACACACTAGCCAGCAAGGAGTTACGGCGGGCCTTCTTCCGTCTGATGTGCCACTGCTTTGCCAGGGGCCAGGGTACCCTCTCATTGCCCATCCAGCCCCCTCTGAATCTAAGCCACAGCAAATCAAGTAACAGCAACAGTAGCCACTGCCCAAAGATCAAGGAAGACCTACCCCAGGCACCCACCTTGTCTCGTGTCATTGACAACAATAAACTACTAAACAGTGGTATCCTCTGCAAATGAGGATGTTGTATTTCAGTAGCAAAGGGAAAGTCCATGTATCATCCACAATTAAATTACAGGGAGAGGTAATTCCTGCTCTGTGACCATGATTTTATCTGTTGTGTGCATCACATTCATGAGGTACTTCAAGAGCTATGACTCAGCAAGTGTATGTGGCCTGACAGTCTGCCCACTGTGGAAGTCATTTAGGGAGCAGAACTCAAGGAATTTTCAGTGCATTTCAATGTAGAGAATGTGTGTGCTCAGTCTGCATCAGGCTCTAGAGCCCTCCAACTGTGTTAAGCTGTTGACATCATCAGTTGTTTAAACTGATTCTCCATTGTGTTCCATGTGCCTCTGGATGATGTTTTGATAATTTTATACTCTGTTTTGCAGAGAATGCATAAGTTTGTATTTATACATTTCTGCGTCATGTCATCTCTGTGTCTCACGTTTGCAGAATGGGCCCCACATGATATTGTGGTAGACTGTGCGGTTGTATAGTAGGTTGTGTACCTGTGTTATAATTGAGCAAATAGCTAACAGGATATAATTTTGAAATAGGTAGACATGCTATTCTAGTCTCTTCACACTGATATGAAGTCTAAGGTTAAATAAGATTTTAAGATCCAAGTGTCCAAAGCCCAGCTTTGTGGATCTTACTTGACCTGTGTTATAGGACCGAGGTGAAGACGAACTGGGTCTGTGGACATAGGTCCACCCCCAGCTTGGCCAGCACTTCCTTCACTTCAGTATCCCTGACATAGTTTTAAGGCAGATCAAAAACCCAACTTGCATGATTATTTAGGGGGGTTCTCCAAATCACAGAAAAGCCAAATGAGATTCCCAGGAACCCTGTGCCACCAGGCCACCCACGGAGAGAACCACAAGGATAACCAAAAACAGAACCCTGAGATTAACTGAGGAAAGAATCAGTAGGGTAAAGCAATGAGAGACCATGGACCTGTTCAGCACTTTCAAGTCTCCAGGTAGTAGTTTATGTAATGTAATGAAAAAAAAATGAATTCTGTATTACAGAAACACCAAGCCAATAGTATCTACCATGTCATCTCAGCTAAGTAGCTGGGACCTTAAGCAAAGTTTCACAGCTTCCTGAAAGCTGACACCGCAAATGACTGGTGCTAATAGTAGTTTGACTGTCAGATTGACCAGGCGCTCTTTGCGTTCTTCAGGATGATGTGTTTCAGTAATAGGTACATGATACTGTAATTTTGCTTTTCAACATAGGTTGAACCTACATCACTCTGTTTACCTTATGAAGGCATTAGTTAAGCATTTGTGTACATATTATTCCCCAAGGGTTCTACATGTAATACAAATATGTGGAAAGAAAAATACCCATATCTGTAGAACCATCATAAGCATATGTTGATGTTTTCAGTTCTGAAAAGGCCTTTAGAGTCTTACTTGGGTAAACCACTCTTCAGAGCCATTGATGTTTAGGTTTAGTTGGAGTGTTGTCTGAGTAAAGACTCAAAAAACAGTCTTTGTACATTCATAACTTATGCAAAGAGAAATTGACACCAGTTGTCAGGCTCAGGTAGCTCTTACCAAGAAACACTTCACATAGGTGTTAGATAGTACCCACCTACTGACCAAAGACCCTCCTAATTTTTGTTACGGATAAGTCCTATTTATAAGGAGGTTCTCATCGGTGGCCTTTTTTGCTTTATTTTTATATAACTAAGAAGTAGTTTTTTCTTTGATCAAATAGTAAGAGAACATTGGTAAGATTTTTAGAAAAGCAAAGCACTAAGGTACTGAGTTAAGAAAACCAATAAACAAATGCACTGAAGAGACAAATTGGTAATGCATTTTCACTTAATGAATGAAATGAATTTACAGCTTTGTTTATACCACAATTTTGACTTGCTTTGGGGTGCTGGATCTCTTCTGAACTAACATTACTAACATGTTGTATCACAACCTTATCTTTCCCGAGAGATAAGCATTATAGCTTTCATTGAATGATATTTCCGAAACCTGTATCTACTATTCCCATTAGGAGGTACCTGCTTTCATATTATTAGGTGGACAACTTTGAGATGACTCAAAACTTTTAGACAATGTGAAATAAAATTTGGCAAAAAAAGTAATCATGTTCTTATGATATATGCATAAAAAGAAAGAAAAAATCAACTTTAATCTCAGTATGCACATTCATCACTGGCTAGCTTGAGATGACTGAGAAGTTGAGTGTGTCAAAGCTGTAACCCTCAAATTTGGCAATAGGTGATCTTATTGCCAGAGACAACCTGTGCATTAAATCACACTTCAATTAGTAACCTTACTATGTCCACTGTATGTTTATTTTTTTTTTTTAAAGAAAAAGATAAAGCAAAAAATCTTCATACAAATCCATTCCTGGGACTCCAAGTTGAGATAGTGTTAGCTACGGGGACACCACTGGGATTGTGGAATTGTAATCTAACACCACTGGAGTTCTTGTCCTATTAGCCAACTGAAATAAGTTGGACACCAGGGAAACAGAAAGTGGCAAGTTTATTGTCTGCAGAGTCAAGAGCAATACAGGTTTAGGGAGTATAACACCACATGCTCCCTGTCTGGAGGACTGGGAAACTTTTTGTTGCCAGTGGCATCCAGGGGTTGAGTTTGGTATTAGAACTCTCTGCCCTCAGACCTCCCATGTGTATATTTTGAGGTCCAGTTCTTGCATCCTCTTCCACTAGATGTTGATGTGGCGGGACCCTCAGTTTCTCAGTGGTTCAAGTGAGACCATTGGCTGGGGAATACCTTCCTTTCTGGTGACAGTTGGATCCCAGGTGGGATGAAGGACTGATTGGAGGAAGGACATGCCCCCCTCAATCTGTACATGCTACTAGGTCTAGATGGGCAGGTTTCCTGGATAGGGCCACTGCCCACTGTGATTTCCTGAAAGAGATTGCTCCAGACAGTCTTGTGGTTAGCAAGACAAAGAAAAGAGAGCAAGGAGTGTTAACCGGGAGTTTCAGAATGTGGCAGCCTTGATTCTCCTAGTGCCAGTGCTTCTTAGTGTTACTGAAACTGAACTACTTAGAGAACCCCAAATACCCTTTTTCTCCCTATATTTCTCCACAACCATAGGTGCTGTATTTAGTGAAGTGTCAGTATGTTGGGGACCTTATATTCCGAGGAAGGTCAATGGGTGGCCCTTGAATAGGGAGAAAAGCCTAAGTTATTTCAATAATAATGCAGATGAAAGAGAAAGGATGCTTAGCTTTGCTGTGCTTGCTGTGATTTGCTTATATGCCAGGTGCCACAGGAGAGAGCAGGTCAGAACCTGCCTTTCCCCCTGTTGTTAGCTGCCACAAAGTCAGCCTCTGACTCAAGATGACCCCATGAGAACAAAAGGCTACTAAGTCCTGGCCCATCTCCGTTATTGGTGTGTGATCCATCAGGTTTTCTTTGGCCGATTTTTGAAAGTAAATCACTAAGCCTTTCTTCCGGGTGTGTGTTAGTCTAGAAGCTCCACTGAAACCTGTTCAGAATCACAGCAATACTCAAATCTCCCCTAAATCTATACAGCTGCACAGCAGGTTCCCAGATTGGGAATCAAACCAGTGTCTTCTGCATAGAAGGCAAAAATTCTGCCACTAAACCATCTCTGTATCATAACCTCTAATCTGCCTTTCTTCTATACAAATGGTAGGTTCTAGGCTCTTTTTCCTGTGTTGTACACAGAGAGGGGACCAGTGCTCAGGTGGACTATCCTATGGTGACACTTGTTATGAAGAAATTCTTCCAGTGCAACTGGGGCTTCAGCTTTCTTGCCTGTCTATCCACCTTTGGTTATATCCTACACCAGACTGGTGACACAGTGGTTAAGAGACCAGCTGCTAACCAACACGTCAGCAGTTCAAACACACCAGGCCCTCCTTGGAAACCCTATGGGGCAGTTTTACTCTGTTTTGTAGTGTTGCTGTGGGTTGCAATCAACTGGATGGCAATGACGTGTGGCTTTTTCCTGTTTTTTTTTAGGAGCTAAATCACGTAATTTAACCTCAATTTTCTTTGAAAATGTTCCTTTCCAGCCACCTTTTTCACTCCATACCCTCTAGAGATGGAGTAAGGTTTTGCTGTGACCCTTTTTGAAGGAGTTTCCTGGGGAAAAAGAATATTGGGTTTGTATGGAAAGATTTCAAATTCCCCTCCAACTATGGCCTCTCTTTTATGAGACAATGCAGGACCCACTACCCTGAAGGAAGAGACTTTACACAGCATTCTTTATTTCCAACAGACTTAGAGTTATAGTCAGGTACATGAAAGAATTCTTTAGGTAACAATAGTTTTTCTCCATCCTTGGACTTTGTTTAGTATCTACTGGTCAGGGGCCTCTGACGTTAGTTTTGTAGAAACAAATTATCAGTTCCATGCTTTTGAACTATATCTGTAAGTGCAAAATCTAACACCTAAAAGTTTTTAGCATCTAAGTCAAGCATTCAGAGGGTTTGCTACTTAATCAGAAATGTACACACACTATTCTGATAATAAAGGCACATTTTTCAATAACCAGTTGTGAAGAGAAATGAAGCATTACCTAAAAGCATGTCATCATCCACTCCTGGGTTACAGCAATGATACTTGGAATGTAGTGCAGGCACCCCCAGTTAGCTGCCTCTGATGAATCCAGGGACAGAGGCTAGAAGCCTTATTTTCTAAAGAGAAATGCATTCATTCACTGTAAGTAGGGAATTAAAGACAACTCTTCTCATCCACTGTGTTGACAGTCTCCTAAATGTTGGCCAAATACCACAGGTTGTATCATTTTTAATGCAACACAGAAAACTTCAAATCAGTTTTATATTTCCACTCCTCAAGGATGCTCAAAAGGCCAATACTATTCCAATGTCTAAACAGAAAGTGGCAAATTATCAATAAGCAGAGACTTACAGGCCTTTACAATAATTCTTTTCACAAAAGTGAATGGAAAACAAACCACAGTATTTTCAAGTAATATTCATTTATCAATATGTATAATTTACCATCTAAGCACTTTTGAGAAGTAATAAATAACACATGTAAATTTACATGGAGTTAGAAAATTCCATGTTTCTATTTAAACACCAAGCACTTAGTTCTTGTTCCATTCTGAATACAAAAAAAATTATTTACTTTTACAATATTCTGAAACAAGTTATATTTAAAAGTAATGCATAGAGAACATCCAACTTACAACCAAAAAAGTCATTACAGAAAATGTAATTTGATGCTCAAAGATGGATTTGCCATTACTTTCGGCTTTGTTAACAGTCACTATATTTTGATGGTCAGACACTTTGGTTGTGCTAAAAATTATATAGATTGATTATGAGTTAATTTCCTCAAAACTAAGTACCATATTCCTCATGTTCATATTTCTCTACCTATAGCATTTTGAAGTGAAACAAAAAAACAGAAGTTTAAAATTGTATGTAATTTTGTTTCTGGTGCTTTCTTTAGTCACAATGTTTATCTAGCCTTCGGGAAGGAACTACATGTGTTTGGGACCTAAGAGGTTTGATTTGCTCAAAGCATTGCTAAAAGCAGGAAAGGAAAGAAGGGATGCTGGAAGCAGCTTCTTCTCTCCCTCTAATATCAGTTCGATTCATGTATTCCTGATGGTGTCCTTCTCCTCTCCTGGGGCCTCCCAGCCTCTGCCTGCTTCCTTTAAACTCAACATCTGTCATCTACTTTGCAAAGCCTTCACTGACTCCTTGACCAGCCTAACAGCTTTGTCTTCTGTAACCCTACTGACCTTGGGCCTGCCACCATTGTAATGGTTGGCATGCTAATGCCCTTGTGTGTTCATGCACATTGTAAGGGATTATAAACAAGGCAGGCACCCACCACAAATGCCTGTCACAAATTAGTTAGTTGGGCAGTAAATACTTGCTGAGTCAATGAAATAATGGACAAGTGAGGTCAAGAAAAGCCTTGGCTAGAAACACTCAGACGCTGTAGTCAACCGTCAAGTGGCTGTACAAGGGGAGACAGCACTCATACCCTCGAAACATCGAGACTTCCCAACAAACAAGGGTGCTCCTCTTTTGGTAAACCCCAAAGTGTCACTGCTAGATAAACAAGAGATAGAACTTGGAACTTCTGTCTTTGCCCTCTCATCTTCTCTTTCATCCTACCTGTGTCTCCACTGGCTTCCTGTTTCTCCTCTATCATGATCCTCCCCGCTGCTCTTAGTATCTTATTTCCGTCTATATCTTTGGCACCCAAGATGTTCTCCCTTATGTCCGTAATTGCCAAACCTGGTCTCTTCCCGATACTTGAGGTCTATGTTCTGCTTTCTAGTGATCCTTGTTAGTTAAAAATCAAAACTCCCCGAGGAGTCTCAAGATATACACACAGCCAATCTACATGTGTACCTGTAAATAGGTAGATGCATATTTGTTTGAATACATTTGGGTATATGTGTGTATACATACATACATATGCAATTCACATTCACAAGTCTTGGTATAAAAGTTCAGTTTTTCTGGCTATTATAAAATGTGCCAGTTTTAAAACTGCATTTGTTGCTTGCAAACTTATAAATATGTATAAACTGTATTATAAATAAATTGTGACTAGCAGATGGCATTTTATCTGCCAGCAAGAATCAAATGGAGTTATAAATTCTTATTAATCTTCGATTTTTAAATTCATATCATGACTCCTGGGATCTATGACATGAAGTATAATAAAAACATAATTATAAATTAGGAAGTGAAGCCATCAGTGGAGACAGGTAAGTGCTGGTGACCCACACGTGTCAGTGGTCCTCTAAGTATAGACCCCTGACTAACAACATACAATCTATTTGAAATGGAAACTCACAGGTCCCAATCCAAATACACTGAGTCAGAAACATTGGAAGTGGGGTCCTGCAGTCTGTGTTTGAACAAGCCCTCTACACAGTCTGATGACTGCCTTCTAAGTTGCATCTCCAGTACCTCTTAGAAACTCATTGCAAACGCCTTTGTCTCTCTGCCTTCTCTGCTCAGGTTTATCAGAGACAAGCCAGAGTTTCTGGAGTGTGATTGCGCCCGAAGCAACCTTCAGCCAGTTCTGGGCTTGGTGTATAATATTCTGTTTTTGTCAGCTCGTGCTGCCCTAACAGAAATACCACAAAGTGGATGCCTTTAACAAACAACAGTTTATTCTTACACAGCCCAGTAGGCTACAAATCCAAATTCAGGATGTCTGCTCCAGGGGAAAACTTTCCCCCATACGGGCTCTGGAGAAAAGTCCTTGTGTTGCATCAGTCTTTGTTCAGGGAGAATCTGGGGGCAGGAACCTCAGGTCTCAAGGAGGTGCTCTACTCCTGGTGCTGCTTTCTTGATGGCATGAGGTTCCCAATTCTCTGCTTGCTTGCCTCTCTTTTTATCTCCCATAGGATGAAAGGATGAAATGTGGCACAAGCCACACTCCAGGGACACTCCCTTCATAAGGGTGTGGCAGTCCCACCCTAACCCTCTTTTACTGTAAGCATCCTATCTACTAGCCACAGGCAGAGATTAGGATTTACAGCATCGGAAAATCACAAACTGGAGGGCAATCACAGAATATAGAGAATTCTGGCCCAGCCAAATTACTACACATATTTTTGGGGGGACACATTTCACCAACTATCTGCCCCTCCATTGGGTCATCCTTGAGGTGCCTTCAAAACTATCTCCCAGAGTTCCCCAGTGGGATCAGTTGCATTTGCCCACATCACAGTAAGTTGTTCCTGGAATCTGCCCCCAAATAAACCACACACAGGCAAATCCTGTCTCAGGATTTAAAGAAATCAAACTAAGAGAGGAAATAGAGACATTTCCTCTAGCATCTGAGTAACTCCCAACTTTATGCATTTCATGATGGAGCTTAAATCTAAACCAAGGAGCAAAGAGCTCTTTGACATTTTCCATATGGGTGAGCTTTATGTACAAGCCTCCTAGGGCCTTAATAAACCTTGAGCTCTCCTCTTGATTTGGCCACAGGCCTTCACAACCCTCTAGAAAGTCACCTGGCTTCAGTTTCTTCTGAGATATGGGGCCCTCCAGCTCAGTTAGTTTATGAACTAACTGGTTCCTTTCTGGTTAGTTACCCCATACAAAGCAGGGACAGTTCTAAGTTGCAGTACATTCCACTTCATCTTTCCTACAACCCACTTTATAAGTGCCATAACAGAGCTAGATTTTCACTGTGAAACCTGCAATGACATGTTTGCAAATTTGCCACAATTTTCTTTACATTTCCAGTAAGGTTGTCACATATGCACAGAGTTATTTGGGCTAGAATATAAGACAGCCAAGCCTGGGCCGCTGAAGAGAGAATGGGTGTACAACCTTTGTGAATGATGAATCACAGCAGACAGTTGTTCCTCCTTGCATTTATACACTTGATCCACCCATCACTCTCATAATCTTCAGCCCTTCTGTGCGGGTGGCCAACCAAGGTTTGGAAAAATCCAGTCATATGCTGGAGATCATGAGTTCTGCAGCACTTATCTCCTGCCTGCTCCCTTCAACAGAAAGTAAACGTGCAGCTGGTCTCCACATGCAGTGACAGATTCAGAAGCAGATAAGGACTAGGATGAGAGTTTTAAAGCATTATTTTTATTTAAAAACAAAAAAACCCACCTAAGCTTCCAATGCTGTCTGGAAGAAGCACTGTATCATTGTTCAGGAGCCAGGGTCACCTTCAGGACCACAGGAAGGGTAAGAGTCAGAAGACTTTGTCTATTGAGGCCTGAGCACTTGGGCCCTTTTAGGAGTCTTGGCAAAGTGTCAACTTCTCCTCTCAGCTTGTTTTTTCTAAGCTGGCCCTTTACCTCCTCACAATGGTATGCTCCTTCTAACTTTATTCTAAGTTATTGATGACCTCACCTTCTTCACTGAGGGGTCCTCAGAAACACCATATGTACCTAATTGGCCTTTGTCCAGTTCCAGCCCCCAACATACAAGAATATCTTGAGTAAAATAGTTGCTCAAATGACCCAGTGTTGGAAGTTGAGCAGACATCTAGTCATCTGGTCCCTCTAATATAAATGGCCAAAAAAAGTGCTAAATTAAGCTTAGTATTCTGAATTGGGACTTGTCTGAATACCTCGTTTATCAGATGGCCTACCCGATTTCACAGTTAGCAGTGCTTGACAGCAGGCTTGATATCGAGTAGGCTTGATAGTCAAAAGTCAAGGCTAGTTTAAGCCACCAACAGTCAGCCACATAGGAGGCCCAGCAAGCTCAGCAGTACTAATAAGCAGTTTTAATCACAACCTCAATTCACACAAGGAAGTGAGCATGGGAAGTCCCTGGATGGCATGAATGATTTGCATTCAACTACTAATGAAAAGATTGGTGATTCAAATCCACCCAACAGTGCAGCACGCACAAAAAAAGCTCTGACAATCTACTTCCACAAAATTTAAAAAAAGAAAAAAAGGCAGAAATAAAAGTTTTGCCATTGAAGTAATAGTAACCCATGGCAACCCACATGCTATTGAATAAAGCTTCTCTATAGGATTTTCTTGGTTATAGTCTCAAGAGAAGGAGCCCTAATGGCAGGGGTTAAGAGCTTGGCTGCTAATCTGAAAGTCAGCACAGTTTGGACCCACTAGCTGTTCTGCAGGAGAAAGATGCAGCAGTTGGCTTCTGTAAACATTTACAGCTTTAGAAAGCCAACGGGACGGTTCCACTCTGTCCTATGGGGTTTCTACAAGCCAGAATTGACTCAACAGTAATGGTTTTTTTCATCTTAACAGAAGCAGATCACCAGGCCTTTCTTCTACAGTACTGCTGGGTGGGTTCAAAACACCAACATTTAGGTTTGTAGTCAAGCACAAATTGTTTGTGCACCCTAGAGACCTTCCATAAAATTATAGTCTTTGAAAGCCTTACAGAGTGCAGTTCTATTCTGACACATACATGGGGTTACCAAAAGTCAGTATTGATTTGACAGAAATAGGTTCTGTGGGTGTGGGAAGGGGTGTGGGAGGGGCCACCAGGGCAACTCAGTAAGGGGAGAGAGGGTCCACTTTAGGAAGGCTGGGCATGGCTCCTAATGCTCCCAGCAGACATAGAGGCCAGTACTGCATGGTGAGATGGCCCCACAAGAGGGGCAGCTGGGCCCCAGGTAGACTGTGAGAGTCTAGTATGACCTGGCATGGGGCTGCACAGCAATGCCCAGCAGATCCTTGGGAGTCAGAGCTCTGGAGTTCAATGGTAGGTGCCACTGTCCTTGGTTGTTCAGAAGCCCTTATCTGCCCAAGTAGACATATAGTTCATAAATCAGAGAAGAGGGGCTCAGATTGGGTGGAGGGCAAGCTTCATCTCTTTGTCTCTGCATTTTGAGCTCCAAACACAGAGCTGGGCCAGCAAGAGCTCAGAAGGTGCTGAGTGAGTATAGAGCTGAGCCATTGCTGCAGAGAGCTGACCCTGTGCCCTGGGATACATTGTACTGCCCACTGAGCTTCGGTTTTCCCCTCTATGAGGTAAGGAATATAGTACTACTCCATCACCTGGGTACTTGAAGTAAGAGACAATTTGAAAATGGCTGCCATCTGCTATATTTGAAATCTGCTTCACTGGCTAAAAAGAAGTACCAGTTTTCTCACTGGCACCATTTCATCATAAGTAATCTTATAATCTGAGATTAGAAATACACATTTTGAATTACTATAGAAAAGAAAAAAATTGACCCACAAAACACTTTTAATTTTCTAAATTGATTCTCATGTAAAAGAACAGTATGTGTGTACACACATACACACACACACATGCATGTGCACACAGATTACCACTGAGATAGTGATTCCAGAGGAAGGAGTTACCACAGCTATGGATTTCCACTTCTTAAGTACCCCAAGAGGATAAAGAAAGCAGGCCAAATCTCAAGGCATTCACATTTCTTCAAAGCTTCCCATTCTGCTCTTGCCTTTTAACATTTGCATTTTGATCTTATACAAGTGGAGAGCTCAAAGATGTCTAAAAAAGTAATTTTATATACTTCTATTTGGGGTCCACTCTCACGCAGGAGAATCACCACTCTGAGAAGTCAGTCTGTTATATACATCTGCAGACCACGGCCTCCCGGTTCCTGACACACAGCAGTTCTGACAGCAGTCTAGATGGTCATGACTCAAGAACTTGTTTCCACAACTACCCAGAATTCCCAGGTGGCTGTCACTTCTCTTGGATGACTTGGAGCCCAGAATCAGCTCTGGGCCTGAAACCAGAGCCATCCCAGGAAGCAGCAGAATGTTCTCAACTAGGGTCAGGACTCTCCATAGAGTTCCAATCCACTGAAGAATATTCTAGTTGATTGAGTTCACTGCCGTCTTGGACTCACTGGGCTATTTAAGGGAACAAACTTCTAAGAAGCCTATGTAGAAAGACTTACACTTGCCCAACGCATCCTCCTCAGTATCTCTGTCCCATCCTTTCACTTTGACCACCTTATCTGCTGGCCCACATAAACAATGGCATCAGAACTTTGCAATTACTACTCACTCGGTTCTTTTAAATCTCACCCTAAGGCCTCACTCTTGAAGCATCAGATGTATTGCCATTCAACTCTAAGCCTGTTCAGAACATCTTTCTTTCCCACTGGTCAAGGTAGAGAGGTGTGCATGCTATGGGATTTCACAAGAACAACATTGAATGCCAGGCCAGTGGTCAGAGTATGTCTAGGAAGGTATAAATGCACGTATCTTTTAAAAGGCAATGTTTTTCAAGTCAGGTGGTGATCTCTACCTAGATATAAAATATGGTCAATTTTCTAATAAAAACCAAGTGACCTCCCAGGAAATTACAGTGTTTGATCTGAAAGGGGGTCAAGACAAAGCACATGCCCTTGTCATTGAAGGACTGGTAAACTTAGTTGTAGAGACAATAAGACATTTCCCCCATTCTGTAAACAGAACCCCAAATTTATTCCCAAAAGTCCTGAACCTTGTTCCACATTGCAGGCAAATATAAACCCAGAGGTTTATAATATAAACAGCCAATGCACATGATCCCAAGGGTGGAAAGCTGAGGAGACATGCTTGTATCTGGCTTTAAGCACTGCTCTTACAAGTGCTTTTTCCCCCCTCTTCTAAAAGGAGTCAAGTTAGGGGAGTGGGAGCAGTTTTATCAGCAGCTACCACAGAGTCTCTGGGTGCTGGAAATGGTTAATATACTTGCCTGCTAACCAAAAGCTTGAAGAAGATTCAAGTTCACTCTGAGATGCTTTGGAAGAAAGCCTTGGTGACTGACTTCTAATACCAGCTACTGAAAGCCTTATGGAGTACCGTAGTACTCACACACATGGGGGTGCCATGAGTCAGAGTTGATATGACAGCAACTAGTGACTGCAAGTAGCCTGTTATCAACCATTTGGCCAGAGGATATATAATGCAGGCATTTGCCCACACTATCCCTCTGTGGAAACTCATTTTGTCATTATGCAGATAAGAACAAAGAAGAGTTTGTTAATCAAGATTTGATTAATGAAGCTTCCTTATTTTGTATCAGCTTGTTGCTGAAACAAATCTCCCCAAGAAACCATAGGCAACAAAGTGTGACATATGGTAAAGGATGACTGTGTTCCAGTTCTCAGCCCAACTGCAAGCAGCTAGATAAAGTGATGCCTGCTGTTTCCTAAAGCTGCAAATACAGAAAACCCAGGGTTTGCAGTGGGAGAACTATCTTCAAGGCCCCTGGCATCATTAAGAAGGAGCCTGAGCTCCCAGACAGGCAGCAAAATGGTATTTCACAGAGATTTAAATGCAGAGCTGGACTTTTTTGGGCAACATCTTGACTTGCTGTGTTTCAATTAAATTTTTATAAACTAACTCCTGCAGGATCACTATGAATCAGATTGACTCAAGGGCAATGGGTTTGTTTTTGTAACCACTGATTGCCTTCTATTTGCCAGGTATTGTGCTTACAAGCCACAGGTAACATTGTCCTAGGGGAATATGTCAGGGGAATCCTAGTGGCGTATGTCAGCTGAATTAAATTTTTGATGGGATAATGACAATCAAATTTGTTATTTTTTTCATTAAAAACATACAGCACAGAACATTAATTTTATCTCTTAGTCTAATATAGATATAGAGAAATAATTTGTACATGTTGTATAAGTATGTACCTTTAATATGCATACTAGAATTTGTAAAAGATTCATTAAATTGGACCTGTAAGGAAGCCTTCCCTTTTGAGGGGTTTTGTTCAAACTCCAAGCCTTCAGGCACTGTTGTTTCCACAGCCTTCATAGCAAAGCATGAGAATTGTCACTGTTTCTTTTCCACGGGCTGCTGGAGGCAGAGCTCACTCCCAGCAGAGACGATGGGCATGCTGTTCTCCAGGTGGTGGTTGATGAGGTGGCTGATGCTGTCAAAGACCCTGTCCTTGGTGCGGATCTGCAAAGGAAGCCAAGGTGGGTTGAGAGTCCCACAGGTTGAATAAAGAGATCATGCCTTACCCTTTCTGACATATGGAAGCAGCCAGACTATCTGCACTGGCCCTGAAGGCACAGGGTCAAGGTAGGGGCATCTCTCTGGGCCCTGTAACTCCCTACATTTTTAGAGATGGCAGCTGCCAAGAACTCCGGCAGCCGAGTATGGATGGTCTGTTGGGTCCGTTTATCTGTCCATCACTCTGAGACAGAAGCCCTGAAACATCACAGGGCCCTGCTCTGGATGCTGTCTAAATCCCTCCTGACAAACCAGGAGCAGAACCTGGAGACTTGCTTCCACCTTCAGGCATTCTATGGGACTCAGGAACTTCTTTCCACTCACCTGTTAGCTTTTCCATTTCCATCCTTCCTGCCCTGCTACTGGTGTTGTTGGCTGGTATGGAGTTAGTCAACCAATGACTTCACATACAACAGAACTAAACACTGCCCAGTCCTGCGCCATCCTCATGAGGTGTGGATCAGATAGCTGTGATCCATGTGGCCATGGAGTTTTCATCAACTGACTTTCAGATCGGCTGGCTTTTCTTCCTCTCTGCCCAGCTACCATCCCAGAAACCTCTGTTCAGCCTCCTGCACTGCTGGGAGCTGCAGGCATTCTGCTTTCTCTCTGCTAGGCCCTTGCACAGTGCTCTCTCTGCTCAGAATGGACTTCCTCCACCTGGGATTCTGCTTACTACCCTTGACTTCAACCTTAGCCACTGCTCTCGGACAAATGCTATGCTCCCATCAGGAGTACCCCATAGTTCTGTAGGGGTACTCCATTCTGCCAATCTTTTCCATGTAGGGGAAGTCTGGCCAGGACAGAATGGGGTTCTGGCTCCCTCTATCTGGATTCCTGGAGGCAGCACCTGCCCTGAAGAACCTTCCCCGCAAGAATGCCTGACCAAGATGAGTCTCCTTCTCTACTCTGCTCGGGGATCTTGTGCCATGGGCCTGGAGACAGCCAGCCCACTATCCTGAGTTAGTGCATCTATATGGGTGTTGATCACACTGAAGAGAGTACAAGGTCCCACAGGAAGCCAGTCTCTCAGGGCATTTTAAATTCCTCTTTGAGAGTCAGAGATTCGTGGTAGGATTTATGGTGGGGGTAAGAATGAGGACCACATGATAAGAAGCAGACTCCTGGCCATGCCTCGTGAGGCCATTCCTCAGCCCTCAGAGGGTCCTTCGGGATGTGCCACAGAGATCTGGGTACCTCTGTGTGCTCTTGACTCAAGAAATCCACTCTCCATCAGTACTCACATTATAGGCTATTCATTTCTTCTGTGGGGGAGCCAGTGCTCCCCTCCATTCTTCCTGCAGGCTTACATAGAACACTTACATTCTGCTCCTATGATTGCTCCAGTATCCTCTTTTCCTTAGTTCTTCACTGAATTCCCACTTCTCCTGATGTGGCCCTTTCTCATCTCCTCCATCACCCAACTAATGGGACATAGACTGCAGATTTCATCCCAAAGCCTATCTCCATCCCCAAACGACATTCCCAGTGGGTAGATCCAAACACCCCAAGACACTTTGCTGAGCCTCAGGAGGCAGCAGCAGAAGCTGTGAAATGGCAGCATTTTTCTATCTTAGGGTCTGACTCTGAGGCAGATCTCTGTAAGCACCAAACCTCTGCAGCCACAGGGGCCTCCTGACTCTGGGCAATGAAACTTCATTAAGGATGTAATCTTCTGATAAAATTCAAAAAGAAATGGTTTTGGAAAGATCTTCCAACATCTTCTAGCTGAGATCTGTTCTCTCAGAGCTCTTTAGAATTTGACCCAGAAAGAATCAGGGCAACTTGGACAGGACATAGCATTGGAAGCCAGGACACCTAGGAACTTAGCTTACAACTAACGTTGTTGGGTGCCACCTCAACATTGATTACTAAGAAATATTAGCAGTGAGTGAGTACTTGTTTAAGTTCTAGGGTCACTAGGAAGGATAGATGACAATCTGTGATGAGGGAGTGACTGAGCTAACCTCAGAATCACTCTAGGGGCTCCCAGGCCAACCATACCAACAGGCTTTAGGTTTCTTAGGTGACCCCAGCTCCACAAGTGCCCTATATAAATTGGGGGACCACTGTTTAGTTTTAGAGTAGAGTTTGGCCCAAACTAATGTGTTGATTGGCATAAATCCATATGCACATGAATAAAGATGTGCAGAAGAGATACACGTGTACTGGTCGAAGAAAGAGAAATGCTCAGTTTTCCATCCCAGTAAATACCATTCCAGTAAATATCCCCTGAAGTTGCAATTGACCCATTGCTGGCTAGATGTTGAACAGCATGCATTTAGCGTGTCTGGCTCCCACTCTAGCTTTTCAGTTACAGTCATCTGCGTGGCTCTACCAAATCTGCAACCACAAATGCTCAAAGACCAATTAATACCACCCAACAGTTCAGGTACTAGGAGAAGCCTTTCTTACATCTGGATATCTAAATGAGTTCTGCTACTGTGATGGCACAAGGAATTTTAACCCTAGAGAACTGTCTGAGGCTCTTTGTGGCAAAAAGGAAGTAAAAATGTCCATGAAGGTGCTTTTGTCATAAGAAACTCAAACTCTTGAACCTACCATGTACTCCTCAGAAACTCTATGGGACAGTTCTACTGTGTCCTATAGGGTTGCTATGGGTCAGAATTGACTCAACAAGAATTTTTTTTTCTAGTTAGGCATCCCTTTGCTCCACCTTAATGTAAATCCTTCCAAACAGCAAGCTGGGGGGCAGGGCCATGATGGTGGAGTAGTCACACATCTCCTCGATTCCCTCTGAGAACCAGATCCTAGAAAAACAATTGAACAGAGCAGAATGGACATTCTGGGAGACCCAAGATCAAGTTGTAAGGTTGTGAGATAGGACTGGGATACAAGAAGGAGAAAACTACCTTTGTTGGAAGCCAGACAGCAGTGCAGAGAGTCCTGCTTCTGCTGGGTCAGCAGCTGAGAGGTTTACAGGTACAGGCTCCATCTTCGTTAACCAGGAGACTGGGACTTCTGACCCTGAGAGCCTGGCAGGGGCCAGTTGCCTCTGAGCTGCAGTGTCTAATACACAGCATCTTTTGCAGCAGGGAAGCTGTGCTTCACACAGTCACATCTACAGAATCCAGCAGCAGCTGGTGGCTGAGGATAACAGTGCCCTTCCCCTCTCTCTTCTCTGAGGTATCCCATAGATTCTGCTGGCCTAGCCCAGGAGAGGAAGCTCAGGCAGGATGTCATCTTAGTCAGCTGAGAAGCAAAGTCAGCCACACCTGAGGGCCCAGCTGGGGCTGGCTGCCACACTGAGCAACAGTGCCTAAGTAGAGATGTCTTTCTCAGACGAACAGTTGTTTATAAGACTAAGATGGCTGGTGGCACAGTGTGGTGGCAACTTTCCCCCTTCTTTGAGCCATGTCATAGTGTCTGTGGACGCAGCTTCTAAGAGCCTCCACAAGGTTGCCATTTTTGTTAGGGAGGAGACAGGGCCTGTCACCCCTGAGGGCCCACCTGGAAACTGTCTATTGCTGGACAGTCTCTATCTCAGCAGAAAAGCAGTTCTCAAGAAAATCACATCTAGAAAATGCAGCAGTGGCTGGTGACCAAATGTGGTGAAGCCAATTCTCCCTCCCTTCACTGTTATCCCTCCCTGTTCAGGAACTCCAATTATTCATAAATTATTCCTCTTCATAGAGTCCCATGTGCTTCTTAATGCCTCTTTGTTTTTGTTTCTTTTATCTGATTTCTTCTCATAAATGCTGGTGTCAGTTGCCTTATCTTCAAGTTCACTAATTCTAATTCCTCCACCCTGCTCTTCTGGCTTTGCATGTTGTCTAGTTCTGTAATTTTATTATTGATCTGATCGATTTCAGATCATTGAAGTTCTAGCAGTTCATAAACTTTAATCTTTCTTTTTTTCTACTGCATTTTGTTTAATCTCTAGAAAGTCTATATACATAATTCTTTTGTATTCTACCTCTGATAATTTAAAAAAGGCTTCTCCATCTGGGAAGTCATGTGAATCTTTTGGGAGTTTTCTGGAGCCATGGTGATCTGCTTCTTTAAATAGTTAGATATTGATTGTTATCTTCATGCCATCTAGAAGCTGTTCAGTTTCTCCAATATTACACCAATGGGAACTGTGGTGTAGGTCTTAAAAGCTGAATTTTCTGTAGAGATTGGCATTGACCAGTTGTAGCTGATAGCACTGGAGCCTGCAGGGGTGTCAGGCCCTGCCTCATGTCTGACAAAGATAGTGCCTCATTGCCAGTCAGCAGATGCTATGGTGTGGCTTAAAGAAAGGAGGTGTTAAAGCTCCACCTCATTCGACCCCTAGTTGCCACTACTTTCTCTAGGTACAACTGTTAATAGCAGCTTTTCTGCTGGGAACAGTGCTAACCAGACAGGCGGTGTTGCTTAGCATGAAAATTAGCCTCAGCTGAGCCCTCAGGTGAGGCTGATTCCACCTCTCATCTGACCAATATGGTGCCTTTCATGAGCCGTCTTTGTTACAGTGTGAGTCAGCAGATTCTATGGCTCAGCTCAGAGAAGGGAATGGCACTGGCACCCTCAGTTGCTTGGCACTGCTGGGATATCTAAACATGGGTGTCCCAAACACTGTCTCTCTGCTGTGGGATACACTGTTCATTTAGGCACTGTAGATCAGCAAAGAAGCCAGGCCATGCCAGACTCACAAGCTTGGCCAACCCAAGCCTCAGCCTCCGGTCTGACAAAGAAGGCATCCATACCTACAACTCTCCCAGGTGCATTTGCCAGCAGAAGGAGTCCTCACGGTGCCGCTGACTGTCTCGCCACTGACAAGATATTTTCCCCCTTTCTCTTGTGCAGTTCAATCTCATGACCCTACATCTGATCTTGGAGTTCCCATAATGTCCACATCACTCCTTTCAATTACTGTTTTAGGCCTTAGTTCTCAGAGGGAATTGAGGAGACGTGTATCTAGTCGGCAATCTTGGTCCTACCTCTCCAATCCTATCTTTTAAAAAACAAACTTTTAGGAGTCCTTGGGTTAACACACTCAGCTGCTAACCCGAGGTTGGAGGTTCCAGTCCACACAGAGCCAGCTCTGAAGAAAAGCCCGCTGATCTATTTCTGAAAAGTCAGCCATTGAAAGCCCTGTGGAGAGCAGTTCTACTCTGACACATGAGGTTGCCATGAACCAGTTGATTCAGTGGCAACTGGTTGGTTTACTTGTTTTTTGGTACAAATAGTTAACATACGTGGCTTCTAACAGAAAGGTTGGTGATTTGAGCCCACCCACAGGTGCCTTGGAAGAAAGGTCTGTGATCTACTTCTGAAACGTCACAGCCATTGAAAACTCAATGGTGCACAGTACCACTGTAACACATGAATTGAAATCCACTCCATCACAACTGTTTTTATGCAGTTCAACAGGATAGCAGTCTCTTCAAATGTAACTCTCTTATTCTAGGAAAACAACTCAAGGGCCTGCTAGATCTCAAAGCCCAGGGTTTCTGAGTCAGGCTTCTGCTTTACCTGCCCTGTGAGGCCCAGACTACACGGGAAGGATTCCTCCTCTTTGTCTAGCCTCTAAGATGTCATTGGATGCATCACCGTCAAAAAAACTATGGAGAAGTCCTAACTCAGCTGCTAAATGGAATAGGCTGGGACCACCAAACTCATTGAGTCCCCAAAAGAGCCTACCCCAGCAGAGGCCATCAGTTACCAAAGGCAATGCCCAGCCCACTTAATAGAGGAGAGGGCCTGGCCTCAGGACACTGACCGGGAGCACAGAGCAAACCTCTTACCTAATACCATCCTAAGACCCACTAAAAAAGCAAATCTGATGAACAAAAGAAGGCAAAAGAGGGAAGTGAGCTGTCGACAGCACTCCATCTTCAGCAAAACAGTATTTCTCCAGGTGGAGAGGGCAGGCAGGATGCTCACAGCTACCTGGAGCTCCCAGCCGCTGTAGGGGAAACAGTGTTCTCTCGTCGCCATCTGGTGGCCAACAGAAGAAAAGCAGCAGCCGTATCCAGAGGGGTTTATTCAGAGACTAGCATTGGAAATGCGAGAGCAGGAAGGTTCCTTCAACACTATTGAGTATTGCATGCTTAAAACTTTTTTTTCCTAGTCATGGAATAAATCCTTCAAACAAAAACCTAGGTTGTTGTTAGGTGCCTTTAGTCAGTTCTGACTCAGTGTCCCTATGTACAACAGAACAAAACATTGTCCAGTCTAGCGCTATGCCCACAATCATTGTTATGCTTGGGATCACTGTTGCAGCCATTGTGTGGATCCATCTTGTTGAGGGTCTTCTTCTTTTTCACTGACCCTCCACATTACCAAGAGTGATGCCATTCTCTAGAGACTGATCCCTCCTGACAACATGTCTGGAGTATGTAAGATCTAGCCATCATTGCTTCCAAGGAGTACTCTGATTGTACTTCTTCCAACACAAATCTGTTCATTCTTTTCACAGTTCATGGTATATTCAATTTGCTTCTCCAGCACCACAATTCAAAGGCATCAATTCTTCTCCTGTCTTCCTTATTCACTGTTCAGCTTTCACATGCATGCGATGTGATTGAAAATACCAAGACTTGGGTCAGGCACATCCTAGTCTTCAAGGAGGCGTCTCTTTTCAACACTTGAAAGAGATCCTCAGCAGCAGATTTTCCCAGTGCAATACATCTTTTAATTTCTTGACTGCTGCTTCCAAGGATGTTGATTGTAGATCCAAGCAAAATGAAATTCTTGACAACCTCAAGAATTTTCTCTATTTATCATAATACTGCTTATTGGTCCAGTTGTGAGGATTTTTGGTTTTTGATGTTGAGGTGTAACCCATACTGTGGTCTTCGATTTTCATCAGTAAGTGTTTCAGATGCTCTTTATTTCCAACAAGCAGGGTTATAACATCTGACTAACGTAGGTTGTTACTAAGTCTTCCTCCAATCCTGACGCCCCATTCATCTTCATATAGTCCAGCCTCTCAGACTATTTGCTTACATACAGATTGGATAGGTATGGTGAAGGGACACAACTCTGATGCACACCTTTTCTGACCTTAAACCATGCTGTGTCCCTTGTTCTGTTTGAATGACTGCATCTTGATCCATGTACAGATTTCTTATGAGCACAGTCAGGTGTTCTGGAATTTCCGTTCTCTGAAATGTTAGCCATAATTTGCTATGATCTACACAGTTGAATGCCTGTACGCAGTCAATAAAATACAAGTAAACATCTTTCTGGTATTTTGTGTTTTCAGCTAAGAGCCACCTGACATCAGCAATGATATCCCTGGTTCCACGTCCTTTTCTGAATTCATGACAATTCCCTGCTGCAGCCACTTTTAAATAATCTTTTTGCAAAATTTTACTTACGTGTGATAGTAGTGGTATTGTTTGATAATTTCTGCATTCATGTGGATCACTTTTCTTGGGAATAGGTATAAACACAGATCTCTTCCAGTCAGTTGGCCAGGTAGCTGTCTTTCAAATTTCTTGACATAGACAAGTAAGCACTTCCAGGTCTGCAACCATTTGTTGAAATACCTCAATTGATATTCCATCAGTTTGTGGAGCCTCGTTCAATGAAGCTTTCAATGCAGCTTTGACTTCTTCCTTCAGTACTATCGATTCCTGATTATATGCTACCTTTTGCAGTGGTTGAATATCAACCAATTATTTTTGGTATAATGATTCTGTTTTCCTTCCATCTTCTTTCACTGCTTCTTGCATCACTTAGTATTTTCCCTTCACTATTGCGACTTGAGGCTTGAATTTTTTTCTTCAGTTCTTTCAGCTTGAGAAATGCAGAGTGTGATCTTTTTTAGTTTTCTATCTCCAGGTCTTTGCACATGTCATTATAATACTTTGTTTTCTTGAACTGCCCTTAGAATCGACCAGATGGCACTGGGTTTTTAGAAATCTTCAGTTCTTTCACTTCATCTTTTCTTCCTTTAGCTTTAGCCACTCAACAGCTACTCAACATTCAAGAGCAAGTTTCACAGTCTCTTCTGGACATCCATTTTGGTGTTTTCTTTCTTTCCTGTCTTTTTAAAGACCTTCTGCTTTCTTCATGGAGGATATCCTTGAAGTCATTCCACAATTCATCTGGTCTTCAGTCAGTGTTCAACATATCAAATCTATTATTCAGGTGGTCTCTAAACTCAGGTGGGATATACTTAAGGTCATAATTTGGCTCTTCTGAACTTGATCTAATTTACTTCACTTGCGGTTCATACTTGCATATGAGTAATTGATAGTCTGTGCTGCAGTCAGCACACGGTCTTGTTTGGACTGCTGATTTGAGCTTTTATGTCATCTCTTTCCACAGATGAAGGTGATTTAATCTCTGTGTATTCCAGCTGGTGAGGTCCATGTATATAAGTTGACATTTATGCTGGTGAAAAAAGGTTTTGCAATGAAGAAGTTGCTCCTCCTACAAAATTCTATCATGTGATCTCCAGCATCATTTCTATCACCAAGGCCATATTTTCTAACTACTGATCCTTTTTCTTTGTTTCCAACTTTTGCATTCTAATTACTAGTAATTATCAATGAATCCTGACTGCATGTTCAATCAATTTCACACTGCAGAAGCTGGTAAAACTTTTCAATTTTTTCGTCTTTGGCCTTAGTAGTTGGTATGTAAATTTGAATAAGAATCATATTAACTGACCTTCCTTGTAGGTATGTGGATGCTATCCTATCACTGATGGTGTTGTACGTCACGATAGATCATGAAATGTTCTTTTTGACAATGAACACAATTCATTTCTCTTCACATTGTTATTGCAGACATAGTAGACCATATAATTACCTTATTCAAAATGGCTAATACCAGTCCATTTCAGCTCAGTAATTCCTAGAATATCGATGTTTGTGTGTTCCGTTTCATTTTTGATGATTTCCAATGTTCTCAGACTCATACTTCATACACTCCATGTTCTGATTATTAATGGACATTTGTAGCTGTTTATTCTCATTTTGAGAATAAACATTATATCAAATGAAAGTTCAAGGGCTTGCTTGACTCCATCCATGTCATTAAGATTGATAGTACTTTGAGGATGCATCTTTTCCCCAGTTGTCTTTTGAGTAACTTCTGAGCTGGGTGGCTTATCTTCGTGCACTGTGTCAGACAGTGTTTTGCTACTATTCATAAAGTTTTTGCTGGAGAATTCTTTGCAGAAGTAGACTACCAGGTCTCTTTTCCTTGTCTGTCTTAGTCTAGAAGCTCTGCTGAAACCTGTCCACCAGAGGTAACCCTGGTGGTATTTGAATACCAGTGGCATAGCCTCCAGCATCACAGCGACATGCAAAGCCTCACAGAAAGACAAGCTGACAGACAAGTGGGGAAAAACCTGTGTAGATTCCTCAAATGGACAACAGAGGAACTAGGAGCTGCTGGGGTGGAAGGAATCAGGCCTGGAGTACCCCTGAGGATCCCTGCCTTTCCTTGTGTGATCCTAATACTCCCCAGCATGTTTTCTCCTTTTCAAAGTGAGCAGCTGAGAGCTCGATGTAAGTAATGCTGTAATGAACCTATGTGTTTTTTTTTTAGCTCTCTTTGCCTTTCTGGCTTCTTCTCCTTTCTGTAACCCTGTGTTAATGACCTTATTTTGCTCTGTGTGGCCACCTGTGACTTACAGCCACCACCGTCACAACCACCACTCAGGAAGATTAGAACCCAGATTTCTGGCACGTATACATAGCCTGACAAGGAGATGTTCAGTAGACTTCTCTTCAGTCTGACACAGTGTCTTATAATCATCTTGTAATGAATAACTCATCCAGCCTTGCCAACTTCAGGCTACAAAGACACTTCTAACCTTTGTGAAAATCATATGTAAACTTTAATGTAAAGTATCTTTTGGGACTGCATAGAGATAACGTGTGTTGCTGAGAGACCCCTCATTGGCAGACACCTGCTAAATAAACTTTCTCACTTTTCTGACTTGAGGTATGTTTCACTGGCTTGACTGCAGGGACTTGAATTAGGCGACACCTGAGGGGGTTTTTAAAAGTCTGGCTGGGAGACCCTCTTTTCTACCTAATACCGAAGTTGTTAGGTAAGATGGTGGTGCCAATATGACTTGCTCAAGGCCATTCGACACTGCAATTTCTATATATGCTTTGTATGGAGTGAAGGTTCAGTGCCAATATGGAAACCAGCAGATCATCAGAATTCCCATTTGCAGTCTTCATGTATTTTTCTCATCAGGGAACTCCTCCATATCCCTGCCTTGCAAGGATTGACATAATATTGCTAGAACGGCTTCCTTAGCTAGGGTCAAGCACAGGAGCCTGCCTCACCTGGACTGAGCACCTTAACCTTCCTTTTAGAAGTCCCAGAATAGAGCCAAGAACCTGTGTTTATCACAAGTTCCAAATGATGCTCATACTGATGGCTTGGGGACCCCCCTGAGAACCTCTAGGCTAGAACAGCCTAGCTGAAAGCTCTGTGGGTCTATATTTCTCTAAATATAACATTACATTTTCAGTTCATCTTGTGAACTGATTTGTATTATTTTCCTGAACAAAACGCTATCTACCCAGTTTGTCCAGCACCCCACTATCCAAAAAGAAACAAAGTTACCACCACCCTAGTGGTCTGCCAGTAGATAAAAGTGCTGGTGCACTCAAGCCTGTCACCCTGGTGACCCTTCACCACCTCAGTACAATAGGCCATGTTGGGCAGGAAGCAGGCATTTTAAGTGAGCCTTGGTCCATATCATCATGTTCTGCCCAGGATCCCAAGTAGAAGCAGCTCAGAGATTGGAACAAGTTTCTTGACCTCTATGAATTTCCACTTCCCACCTGTAAAATGGTTAACTCCGTCATCCGACTATACAAAATTGTGAAAATCAGAATGCTAGCACATGTGAAGCATTTAGTACAAGGTATGTTGCTGCTGTCAGCTGCTGCCAAGTGTGCCCCATACACACACTGATGGTGACCCTACGTACAACAGAACAAAATACTGCCCAACTCCAAACCATCTTCATGATCAGTTACAATCAGAACATTGAAACCTATATGGTTTTCACTGGCTGACTTTCAGAAGTAGACTGTCAGATCCTCCTAGCCTGGCTTAGTTTGGAAGCCCCTCTGAAACTTGTTCAGCATCACAGCAATATGAAACTTCTACTGACAGATGTAAGCTTCCACTGGTATCTTTACATAAAATGCACTGGCCAAGAACTGGACCTAGATCTTCCATGCAAAAGGCAAGAATTTGACCACTAAGCCACCATGCAGCCAAACAAGAATTGCTTCTAGTAAATGCTAGCTGTTAAAGTTATTTTTACCATACTAAGGAGTTAAACTAACTGTATGGTCAATGAGTGTCATTGAAAAATCTTGAGCAGAGGAGTGCCATTAGAAGAACTTCTGCTGGCAGTGTGGATATGTGGGGAAAGGCTATTAATCAGGGTTTTAGAGAAAAGCAGAAGAGCTAAAGAGCTTGAAGCTCCCCAGGACAGGCTTATTAACTCTGGCCATTTGTGTTGTTACAGAGAAAATGAGGGAAGATTCCTTATGAAAGAATCAGTAGGAAGATGTTAGAATTTACCTATGTGTTTTTTTTTTCTTTAATTTGCTGAATTTTTAGATCTTTGATGGAAAACAATCAGAAATGGGTGAACAGCTGATGTTTACATCAGGAAGCTGTTTCATTTTAGCGGAAAAAGCATAAGCATCAGTAAAATAATTCTGATTTAAGATGTTAGATGAGGATAGGCATTGTGCTATCCCACCTTCTTCCATACCAAGAAAATGACAATAAAGGGATAAATTTGTAAGACAAAAGACGAGGGAATCATCAGAGAACATGTGCTCCCAACATACTGTTAGCTAACAGAAAAGATGGAAGCCTGTTGAAAGATAAGCGAGAAGAGTGATGTGGGATAGCCCAGAATGCTTGGAAAGAAGGTGAAGTTGAGGTGTTTACCCACTCAACAGTACAGGGACAGGGGATGAAAAGCAATTAGGCTGCTTGAAAAACTTTATCTGAGTGTTTGAGCCCCTGGCTCCCAATCAAAGACTTTCTTCCTCTTTGCCTCATAATTAGCATTTTACTTTCAGTGAAAAAGTCAGAATTTTTACGCAAACAAATTAAACAAGTTGTACAGGGAGAATTGCTAAACCACATTCCTGCTCATGGAATAGGGGCAGGCTATATTGGAGCTCTTGATTGGAACTGTTTGGTTTCCACTGCGTGACTAGGACTATTTCTTTAATCATTGTGTTGTGTTAACTTCAGGAAATTCTGCAGATAAGGATCACAAGAAAATCCCAGGGGAACCAGAGCTAGACCACTAGTCGTGAGCAGATAGATCAGAAAACTTATGCCAGGGAACCAAAATACCTATGTCAAGGAATGAAAACTCATTTGACTTATGTCAAGCCCATTTCAGAAGCAAAGGGTCCATCAGTCACTTCCTGCTGATTCCTAGCACTGCCACACAATAAATAATCAACGAGGAATTGAGAATATGTATAACGTCCTGATTCTGCTAACTGTAACGGTTCTGTAAAAGCTGATCCCAGCCAGTTTCAGGGAGCTGCCTAGGTGACTTGAGTTCTGGTAAACTCTTTTACTTGGCCAAGTAAATCACTTTGGCTAGAGAGTCATGTCCACTTCTCCATTTAGAGCTGAAGGGCCTGGATTTGGATCTGGTTCTATTTCAGTTTGGGTAATTATAGGAGAGGATGGTAACCCCAAGTAAAGTATTCTTGGGGGACTGGCATTCTGAAAGTCCAGACCTCTTACCACTGAAATTCTAACCCGTGAGATAACACCCACTGATATTCCCACCTACTCCACACTCACATGTAATCTCAATCAGCCTTTCCTTCTGATGCAAGGGCCAGACAAGATGAAGAAGATCTCCCAATCACACAGAGGAGGCCACCCCACAGTAAATTAACCCAGTTCCTGTGCTAAAATACCATAAGCAGTGAAGGGTGCCAGGCCTCCTGAGGACATCAGCACTGCGACAGAAGAAGACCATGATAAGCAAACAAAGCATTTTATACCAGAAATAGACAATATAAGGAGCTAGATGCATGAAAACTAAAGAATCAGAGCATAAGAAAGACCTTTAGAATCAAATATGTTGTTAGATTAGGATCTATCAAGTCAGTTCCAGTTCAAAGCAATCCTATAAACAACAGAAGGAAGCACTGCTGATCCTAAGACATCCTCACAATAGCTGTTTTGCTTAAGCTAGTTGTTGCAGTCACTGTGTCAATCTATTTTGTTGAGGGTCTTCCTATTTTTGATGATTCTATTTTCCCAAGCATGACGTCTTTCTCCAGAGACTAGTCCTTCCTAGTAACATGTTCAAAGTATACAGAATGAATTCTCACTATCCTAGCTTCCATGGAACATTCTGTCTGTATTCTTCCAAGACATATTTGCTTTCTTCTGGGAGACAGTGATATGTCCAATATTCTTTACCAATATCATAACTCAAAAGCATCAGTTCTTCATCATACATATGAGGCAATTGAAAACATTGTGGCTTGGGTCAGGCACACCTTAGTCCTTAAAATGACAATTTCACTTTTTAACACTTTATCCTGGTCTTTTGCAGCAGACTTGCCCAATACAGAAAATTTTTGATTTCTTAAAGGCTGCTTCTGTAGGAACTTATTATGGGTCCAAGTAAAATGAGATCCTTGAGAATTTCAATATTTTCTGTACTTATCATGATGTTGTTTATTGACCTAGTCATGAAGATTTTTGTTGTCTTTATTTTGAGATGTAATCCATACTGAGGGCTGTAGTCTTTGATCTTCAACAGCAAGTGTTTTAAGTCATCTTTGCTTTCTGCAAGCAGGGTTGTATCATGTGCATAAAGGAAGGTTGTTAACCCTTACTCTAATGCTGATGCCACATTCTTCTTCATATAGTTCAGCTTCTCAGTTTATTTGCTCAGCAAACAGATTGAGTAAGTATGATGAAAGGATACAACCCTGACACAGAGCTTTCTTGATTTGAAACCACTCAGTCTCCTTTTGTTCTGTTCAACTGCATCTTAGTCTAAGTACAGAGTCCTCAAGAGCGTGGCTAAGTGTTCTGGAATTCCCATTTTTCACAATGTTATTCATAATTTGTTATGATTCACAGATTCTAATGCCCTCATGTAGTCAGCAAACACAGGTAGACGTCTTTCTGATATTCTCTGCTTTCAGCTAAGATCCATGATATCAGCAGTGATATCCATGTTTCCACTTCCTTGTCTGAATCCTGTTTGAATTCGTAGCAGTTCTGTGTCACTGTACTGCAGCAACTGTTTTTTGAATTATCTCCGGGAAAACTTTATTTGCAAGTGATAGTAATGATATATATATATATGTATATATATATATGTATATATATATATATTTGTTATTATGATTGAATGAAAGTGTACATTCCCATATAAATTTACATGCTCACCTATATGCAGCTTCCACTGCTCTCCTTGCCTGGCGACAGCACACTCTTCCTCTCTGCTCCATATATCTTATCTTCCCAACAGTCTCCTATCTTCTTCTCCCCACCCATTCCCCTTCCTCCAGTATGAGATCAACAGGATGACAGCCTATAGATGCCTAGAACTATACAGTGCCCACAAAATCTGGTCACTCTGCATCACCAAGTCCAGTCCATTGCTGTCTGAAAAGTTGACCTTCATTATGATCACGGACAGGGGCAGCATCAGGGCCAGGGGCCATGCTCCCAGAGAAACCCCGAAGCCCCGCACCATCAATTGTGGTTTTTTAGTGGAGATCTCAGGGTGCATCCCTATTCATTCTTGTGTTGCCAGTGAGGCTCAACTTTGTGAGCTTCATCACGGCTATCACTGGTAGTGGACGGGCACTATCTGGTTCTTCCAGTCACAAGTAGATGCAGAGACCCACTTCTCTCTGTCTCCTGAATTCTCTTTCCCCCATGTTGTTATGGACCTCGGTAATCATCTGTTCCTGCTAAGTTGGGACCATTTGCTGTACCCTCAAATGGCAGCTTGGCAGCTTTTAAGACCCCAGATGCCACTCACCAATGTGGGGTGTGGAGAGTCCTCATTAGCAAAATGCTAGTTGTGCCAATTGGCCTCTATTACCCCTGAGAGCATGGTCGCTGGCCCCCTGCCCCAGTTACTTGTCCTTGCAATGTTGGGTTAAGATGAGAGAAGTACACAAATTGTGTTGAAGTCCAGTTAATATTGATATTCTTACTAATGTGTTCTGTCACCAATTTCACCCAGCCAAATTTCTAACAACTATCTAGTCTAAACCCTCCCCCCTCACTCTCCCTTGCAGCCATCAGAGTCTTTTGTGTTATGCATGAATCTGCTTTTAAGTTCTTATCATAGGAGTCTCATACGACATTTGTTTTTCTGTCGCTGACTACTTTCACTCAACATAATGTCCTCCAGTTCAAACCAGGTTAGGAGATGTTTCCTGCTGTCATCGTTGTTCTTTATCATTGCATAGTGTGCCATTGAATATATATACCATAGTTCACCTATCCATTCTTCTGTTGTTGGGCATCTGGGTTGATTCCATCTTTTTGCTCTTGTGGACTATGCTGCGATGAACATTCCTGTGCACGTATCAGTTAGTGGGAATGGCCTTGTTTCTGAAGGATATATTCCAAGCAGTGGAATTACTGGGTCAAACGGTCTATCTATACCCATTATTTTAAGGCAGCGTCAGATTGCTTTCCAAAGAGGTTGCACCATTTGCCATCCCAGAAACAGTGTAGGAGAGTTCCAATCTCTCCACAACCTCTCCAGCATTTAGTGTTTTGTGTTTTTTGGATCATGGCCAACCTTGTTGGGATGAGATGGAATCTCATTGTCATTTTGATTTGAGTTTTTTTAATACCTAATGATCGTGAGCATTTCTGCCTGGATGTCCTCTTTAGAGAAGTGTCTGTCTATCTCCTTTGCCCATCGCCTCATTGGATGATTTCTCTTTTTCTTTCTGATGTTTTGTAGCACCTTATAGATTATGGAGATCAGACATCAGTCTGACATAGAGTTGCCAAATATTTTTTCCCATTCTGTTAATAAAGTCTTTGGATGAGCAAAAGTGATTGATTCTTAGTAGTTCACATTTATCTTCTGTTGTTTGTGGTTTGTTTGAAAGATTTTGAAGTCTGTCTATGTTGTGTATTAAACCTTCCATTGTTGTGTATTAAACCTTCCATTGTTGTTCCTATTTTTTCTTGGATGAGCTTTATCATTTTAGATTTGATATTTAGGTCTTTTTTCCAGTTTGAGTTGGTTTTTGTATAATGTGTAAGACATGGGTCTTGTTTTAATTTAGTGAAGATGGATATCCAATTTTGCCAGTACCATTTGTTGAAGAGATTGTTTTTACCTCAGTTTAATGTCTCAGGGCCTTTGTTGAATATCCGCTGTTCATAGGCAGATGATGTCATCTCTGGGGTCTCGATTCTGTTCCGTTGATCTATCTGTCTCTTTTTGTACCAGTACCAGAATGTTTTGACTACTGTGGCAGTGTAATAGGTTCTAAGGTTGGGTAATGAGAGGCCTCCCAGTGTGTTCTTCTTCTTTAGCAATGCTTTACTTATCCAGGGTTTCTTCCCTTTCCAGACAAAGTTGGTAATCTGCTCCTCCATCTCATTAAAAAATGTCACTGGAACTTTTATTGGGATTGCATTATATAAGTAGATTGCTTTGGATAAAATAGACATTTTCATAATGTTAAGTATTCCTATCCATGAGCAGGATGGGTTTCTCCATTTACATAACTCTCAGTTTCTTGTGGTAAGGGCTTGTAGTTCTCTTTGTAAAGGTCTGTTATTTCTCTGGTTAGATTAATTCCTAGGTACTTTCTCTTCTTAGGGGCTATAGTAAATGTTATTGACTTGGTGATTTCTTCCTTAATAATCTTGTTGGTATAAGGATCCTACTGATTTACTTATGTGTATCTTGCATCCTGAGACTTTGTCGAACTCTTCTATCAGTTTCGGCAGTTTCCTTATGGATTCTTTGGGATTCTCTGCATATACAATCATATCATCTGCAGATAGGGAGATTTTTAGTTCTCCCTTGCTGGTGCAGATGCCCTTTATTCCTTGGTCTTGTCTAATTGCTCTGGCTAGAACTTCTAGTACAATGTTGAATAGGAGAGGTGAGAGTGGACATCCTTGTCTGTTTTCTGATCTCAGAGGAA
Organism: Heterohyrax brucei; assembly: GCA_028571685.1. Taxonomy (NCBI): domain Eukaryota; kingdom Metazoa; phylum Chordata; class Mammalia; order Hyracoidea; family Procaviidae; genus Heterohyrax; species Heterohyrax brucei. Next base: position 138,348,604 of record CM053150.1, read on the forward strand.
ACTGCCTCAGTCTCTCTCCATTTAGGATGACATAGGCAGTTGGCTTTGTATAAATGGCCCTTATTGCATTGAGGAATTGGCCATCTATTCCTATTTTGCAGAGCGTTTTTAGCATGAATGGGTGTTGGACTTCATCAAATGCCTTTTCTGCATCAATAGACAAGATCAGGTGATTCTTGTCTTTTGTGATATTTTTGTGGTTGATCACATTAATTGTTTTTCTGATGTTGAACCAGCCTTGGATCCCTGGTATGAATCCAACTTGGTCATGATGGATTATTTTTTTTTATATGTTGTTGTATTCTATTGGCAAGAATTTTGTTGAAGATTTTTGTGTCTAGATTCATAAGTGATATCGGTTTGTAGTTCTCCTTCTTTGGGGGCCTTTCCCTGGCTTTGGTATCAGGGTTATGCTGGCTTCATAGAATGAATTTGGGAGTATTCCATCCCTTTCTATACTGTGACATAGTCTCAGTAGTATTGGAGATAACTGTTCTCTAAAAGCTTGGTAGAACTCTGCAGTGAAGCCATCTGAGCCAGGGCTTTTTTGGTTGGCAAGTTTTTGATGACTTTTTCAATCTCTTCCTTTGTGATGGATTTATTAAGTTGTTCTAGTCACCTTGTGATAATTTAGGTAGGTGTTGTGAATCAAGGAATTTGTCCACTTCCTCTAGGTTTTCAAATTTGTCAGAATACAATCTTTTATAGTATTCAGCTATGACATTTTTGATTTCTGTTGGATTTGTTGTGACAACTCCCCTCTCATTTCTTATTTGGGCTATTTGTTTCCTTCCCTGCTTTTCTTTAGTAAGTTTAGCCAGTGGTTTGTCAGTTTTGTTGATCTTTTCAAAAACCAATTTTTGTTGGTCTTTTCAATTTTTTCAATTGTTCTTCTATTCTCTAATTCATTTAGTTCTGCTCTGATCTTTATGATCTGTTTTCTTCTGGTGCCTGAGGGGTTCCTCTGTTGTTCTCTCTACTTGTTCAAACTGTAGAGTCAGTTCTTTGATTTGATTTCTTTCTTCCTTCCAGATTTGTGCATTTATGGAGATAAACTGACCTCTGAACACTGCTTTGGCTGTATCCCATAGGTTCTGGTTGGAAGTGTTTTTGTTCTCATTGGAATTCATCAATTTCTTTATTTCATCTTTGATTTCTTCTATAACCCATGGTTTTTTGAGCAAGGTGTTGTTCAGTTTCCATGAGTTTCACTTTCTATTGATGTTTTTTCTGCTATTGATTTTGACTTTTATGGCTTTATGATCTGAGAAGACGCTTTGCATTAGTTCAGTGGTATGGATTTTGTTGAGAATTGCTTTATGTCCTAACACATGGTCTATTCTGGAGAATGTTTCATGTGCACTGGAGAAGAAGGCATAGTTGTCCACTGATGAATAGAAAGTTCTGTATATGTTGATGAGGTCTAGTTGGTTAATTGTGGCAATAAGGTCTTCTGTGCCTTTATTGAACTTTTTTCTAGATGATCTGTCCAATACTGAGAGTGGAGTGTTGAAGACTCCTACTACTATCATGGAGTGATCTATCTCCTTTTTGACCGTAGTCAGTCTTCCTTTGACGTATTTAGGTGCTCTAATATTAGGTACACAAATATTTAATATTGTTAAGTCCTGCTTGTGTATTGAACATTTCGGCAACAAATAGTGTCCATCCTTGTCCATGATGGTAGATTTTACATTAAAATCACTTTTATCTGAGAGTAGAATTGCCCCACCTGCTCTTCTTTGTTCATTGTTAGCTTGATATATATTCTTCCATCCTTTGATTTTCAGTTTGTTCGTATCTTTAAGTCTAAGGTGAATTTCTTGTAGGCAACATATAGATGGGTCATGTCTTCTGATCCAACATATCACTCAATGTCTCTTTACTGGAGCATTCAGTCCATTCACATTCAGTGTGAATAATTACATTCAATGTAAGTATTGATAGGTATGTGTTCAGTGCTGTCATTGTGATATGTTTATTTTTGTGTTGATATTTTCTGTGTTGTTCTTATTAACCTGATCTGTGTTCTTCTTCTTTGTGAGTTGATTTTTCACCTTTTTCGGGGTTGGTTTTGTAGTTATTGAGGCTCCTGTATTACATTTCTTGTTATGGTATCTTGCTTCCTTATTGTGCTTTGTGGCTGCCCCTATGATCCCCATTAATAAACTATATGTAAACCCAGTTTTGATTGCTACCAGTCTTGTCAACTTCCTCTCAATCTGGAAGGACTATAACGACTGTAGTACATCCCTCTTTTTAATATGATGATATTATAGTTTGCATGATATGATCACTAGATCGTTTCTTTCACTATTATAGCTTTGATTGTCTCTCAAGCCTTCCCTAACTGAGTAGGATTCTGGATAATGTGTCCTTCTAAAATATAAAATAAGTGGTTTTGTTCTTCCAAGCCAAGAAATTCTTTCAGTATTTCTTGTAGCTTTGGTTTGGTTTTCACAAAGTCTCTGAGTTTCTGTTTATCTGCGAATGTCTTCATTGCATTTTCCTATTTGAAAGATATTTTTACAGGATATATAATTCTTGGTTGGAAGTTCTTCTCCTTCAAGGCTTTGAATGTATCATGCCACTGTCTATGTGCCAGCATCGTTTCTGCTGAGAAATCTGATGAAAGCCTACAGGGTTTCCCTCTGAATGTTATCTTTGCTTCAAGTCTTGCTGCCTTTAAGAGTTTCTGCTTATATTTCATCTTGTTGAGCTTGATTATAATGTCTTGGAGTCTTTCTATTGATACCTATATTAAGTGGTGTTCAATACTTGTCATGGATATCTATATTCTCTTCTTGCATTATTTCTGGGAAGTTTTCTGTCAGCAGCTCAGCAACAATACTCTTTGTGTTCTCCGGTTTCCTGCCCTGTTCAGAAACTCCAGTTAATTGTAGATTATTCCTTTTAATAGAGTCCCACATGCTTCTTAATGCTTCTTCATTTTTCTTGTTTCTTTTTTCTGATTTCTGCTCATAGATGCTGGAGTCAGTAGTTCTGTCTTCCAAATCAGAAATTCTCTTTTCCATTTGTTTCATTCTGTTTTCTTGGCTTTGAATTGAAGTTTCTATGTCTTTGATTTTGTTCTTGATCTGTTGGATTTCTGAGCACTGATGTTCCATCAGATCAAACAGCTTGCCTAAGTTTTCATTTTGTTCTGTTGCATTTTGTATAAGGCCTAGGAGGGTTCTCTATATAATCCTTTGGTATTCACCTTCTGATACTTTCAGAAAAGCTTCTTTGGGAAGTTCTGAGGTGGTTTCTTTTGGGGGCCTTCTGACCCTATGGGTGATTTCTGGGTCACCATCTTCTTCAAATTTTGTTGCTTTTTGAGCTTCATTGGGTCAGTAGAGGCTGGGAAAGATGCTGTGAAGATGGACCATAGTTTTTTCTCCAGACGCTCTTAAAATGAGAAGTAAAAAGTATTTGACAACTTCCAAAGTCAGTCAGGTTTTCAGGTGTATGTGTCTCTCTTCCCAGCTGGCGAAGTAAGCACTTCTATATTGAACCTCAGATATTATAAACTAGCTCAAAATACAGAAAGGTTACTGGCCTGCTGGCCTCTGCTGTAGGTGATACTGTGTAGAATTCTGCTTTTCTGTTGGAAAAGCAGTCTCTTCTAGGGAGGCACTGCCTTCCAGCCCAGGCACTGCCTTCCAGCCCAGGAACCAGGTCCAGCTGAGGCTTCCATATGGATAACGCTGCCTCCCAGCAAAACAAGATGGCGTCCCACACAGGCTTGCCAGCTGGCCCAAACCAGGCTCCTGTAGGAAAGAGAGGCCGAGAGTGCCAAAATGCCCAGAGTCTACAGCCTCTGCTGCTGGGCCCCAGACCCAGACAACACTGTGTAAAACACTGCCTCCCTGCTAGAAAAGTACTCTCCACCCAGCAGGTGCCGCCTCCCAGCATAAGAACCACATCCAGCCGGGGCCTCTGCCTAGGCTTCTCCACTTCCCAGTGAATCAAGATGGTGTCCTGCATAAGCTCATCCATATGGCTACCACATGGTGGAGGCAGAAAGCTAGGCCAGAGGAGCTGAGGTACATAGAGTCCAAAGCCAGGCTTTCAAAACCTGGCAATTATTTTTGCCGGTCCTACCAGCAGTGAGTCCGAGGCCTGCATCTAGTCAAGTCCCAGTTCTGGGCACTGACCAAGGCAGTGGAAAAAAAATTGAAATGGTGAGTTACCTTTGGTCTGTGCAAACCTGTACTCGCTGAGAGTGGGGTCAGTAAAAGAGATGAGGTTTTGTGTTCAGTGGTATGAAGTCCAAGTTAACAGCCCTATGCTGCATCCCAGGGCTCACAAGGTGTCCAGAAGGCTCCATTTAATTATCATTATAGGCTTTGGTTTCCAGAGGGATTTAGGGAGATGTGCATTTATTCAGCCATGTTGACTCTGCCCCTTCAGTGATGATATTTTTGATAATGTCTGCCTTTGTAGGATCACCTTTCTTTCAAATTGGCACAGATATGGATCTTTTCCAGTTGGTTGGCCAGGTAACTGTCCTCCAAATTTCTTGGCATAAACAGAGTGAGCACTTTCAAACCTACGTCTGTTTACTGAAAAATCTCTTCTGGTATTTCAGTCAATTCCTGGAGCCTTGTTTGTCCCAGTGTCTTCAGTGCAGCTTGTATTTCTTTCTTCAGTGCCATCAGTTCTTGTTCATATACTACCTCCTGAAATGTTTGAAAGTTGGCTATTTTTAGTATGGTGATTCTATGTTTTCCTTCTGCTTTATTTTGATGCTTTTTGGTTCACTCAATATTTTGCACAGTATTGCAACTCTAGACTTGAATTTCTTCTTTATTTCTTTCAGCTTGAGAAATGCCAAGGGTGCCCTTCCTTTTTGACTTCCTAACTCCAGGTCTTTGCACATTTCATTATAATACTTTACTTTGTCTTCACAAACTGCCATTTAAAATCTCTGTTCAGCATTTTTCTTTATCATTTCTCCCATTCACTTTAGCAAGTTTCAGTCTTTCTGACACCCACTTTGGTGTTTTCTTTCTTTCCTGTCTTTCTAAAGACTTTCGCTTTCTTCATGTATTATGTCCTTGATGTCATCCCACAGCTCATCTGGTCTTCAGTTATTGGTGTTCAGTGCAGCAAATCTGTTCTCGAGATGAGCTCTAAATTTAGGTGGGATATATACAAGGTTGTACACTGGCACTTGTGCAAATACTATATGTGCTTCATCTCATTTCTCAGTCTCTTTTGCACTTCCTTTGGGACTACTGATCCTTGACAGAGAGGTGATTGAGACCAGTTGCATCCACTACACCTCTCTTCTCCTTTGAAGTTACCTCATAGCCTCTGTGTTGATGTCCCATTACCTCTGAGTATGTGGATATATATATTTCCTAACAAGATGGAAATGTCTGGATAACTGAGTTAGCCACACACCAGAGACACCAGAGGAGTCACCTGATATACATGGGACTTGGCAGGTGTGAGAAGTGAAGCTTTTGTTGGTTGAACTACTGATAATTTGCATTCCATTTGTTATGTAGCACATCCTATAATGACTAATGTAAAAGGAAACATAAAAACTAACTGGGCTTTATTATGTGGTGGGACTATGGAGAGTTTGTTTCCTTAATTATTATATAAACAACATAAAAAGCTAGTAAATGTGTAACTGTTAAGAGGTTATTGTTGTTTTTCCTTTTCTGAATGCAAAAAAAACAAGAGCATGCCCTCAAATGTGCTATAACCCAAGACTATGCTAACCTGATCCATGTGAACTGGGCTCTTTGGCCAAAAAGCCAGAGCCCCAGGTCAGTCCCTCAAGTGGTTGCAGCTTATTTAAGTTCAGGGTCTACCCAACTTTGCTGGTCTTTCAAAGCCAAATGGTTGAATCCATGACAAAAGATCAGAGGATATTTTTAGACACAAGAAGGTTGAATAAATGAATCTAAAGATGTTGTAAAGGAAAAATAAAAATGTGTATTTGAGACTCCATTCCTGTAGACCCAGCCACTGACCTATTTCAGACTGTTGTGTTAGGGTCAGTGTTTCTGTCACTCAGCAACAAGACTGGGAAGCCTGTCAGCCATCCTGTTATCACAGGCTCACTCATCTTGAGCGCTCAGTGGAAAGGCACACATGTTGGCATACTCTCAAGTAAATTTAGATGTAGAACTGTTTCACATCCTTCTTTCTCTGAGTAATCTGTTCTGCTGGTGCTCCCTTTTATATGTCAGAGACCAATCAATTACCACAAGTCAGATGCATGAATATGGAAGAGAATGTGTTAATAGTTTATTTTGGTGCATTCACAGTAAGGAAGCAACATTTGACTAAGTCTTTTCATTTCTAGTGTGTTTTTCAGCTAAAGTCATCCTCAGTAGAATCAATTAAACAGATAATCAGATCCAACAAAAAGCCCCCTAAAATGGTTATTAACATGCGTGACTTAAAAATTTCCTCAACGGTACTACATATTTTCTTCCTAAAATTTAAATTGTATGGGTAGTACAGCTTTGGCTTCAGGCTGCTTGCATATGCATACTCAACAGTGTTTAACCGGTTGCACTGGGTCAAGTCCAACACCTTTGATCAGAGTAAAACTGTACTTGACAGTCTTTTCAGTGTCTAGCTTTCAGAAGCAGATCATCAGGCCTTTCCTCTGAGGTACCTCTGTGTGGACTTGAACCAACAACCTTTTTGTGTTAGTCAAACACATTAACACTTTAATCACATTGCCACAAATTAATTTCCTCTTGATTATATTATCTTGATATTTCTTTTTGAATGTATAATACATATTATTATCAGTGTTTATGTATTTCCTTATCTTTAGTCTAAGGACTAAACAAAAATATCAAGATGTCATATTTAGCTAGATTTTAACTTGTCATTTCTTTAATTACCTAAAAATTTCAAGAAACATTCTCAGAGAACTGCTTAGATACTTTTTCTCATGTATCTATAGCCATATATATGCGTTTTTTTAAAGATAGTAACACATGAAGTATTAGGCAGCAGACTCCAGAAGAAAGAACTTCAAACTGACTCCGTTTAGAAAACTTTGTGGTTCCACATCTGACAATAGCATGCGACCTCTAACAATCCACTACACCTTCTTGGGTTCTTGTTTCCTAACTTGTAAAAGTCTGGAGTTGAGCTATGAATTCATTCATTTGGTGTTTGACGGACATCTACTACTTGCCAGGCACTATTCTAAGGGCTGAGGATATAACAATAAACAAAATTGCTACCCTCATGTAGTCTAGTAAAGCCAAAAAGTCACTGCCATCTAATCAATTCCAACTCCTAGTGACCCTATAGGTCAGAGTAGAACTGCCCCATTGAATTTCCAAGGAGCACCTGGCAGTTTGAACCGCTGACCTTTTGGTTAGGAAATGTAGCACTTAACCAATATTCCACCAGGGTTTCCATAGCCTAGTGGAAGGAACTAAATCATAAACAATATATGTAGGAATTCATATTTGTGATAAGTGCTATAAAATAAAAATGAACTAGAGTAAAGAAATAACAGTGTCTGGGGGTTCTATTTGAGATAAAATGGTTAGGCAAGGCTTATATGACAATGTAACATTCAGAGTCAACCTAGCTCATGTGAAAAAAAGAGAAAAGAAAATCCACTGCCATTGAGTCAGTTCCAACTCATAGTAACCCTATAGGACAAGTAGAGTTCCATAGAGTTTGCAAGGAGTGTCTAGCAGATTTAAACCTACCAACCAACCAACCTTTTCGGTAGGTAAATAACCTAACAACCTACCAATCTTTTTGGTAGGTAAACAACTTACCAACCTTTTGGTTAGCAGTCATAGCATTTAACCACCACTCTACCAGTTTTTCCATGTCTGTGAGTGTTCAAGCTCATTTTAGAAAGGGAATATAACTGTATAATCTTTATATCCATGAAGGCAGTGCAAGCAGAGGCAGCAAAAACAGCTGGTTTCACTATGAACTGACACTCAAAAAACTTCTTCCTAAAGAAAACGAGGAAACCCTGGAAGCATTGTGGAAACGGTGGTGGCCTGGTGGTTAAGTGCTATGGCTGCTAACCAAAAAGTTAGCAGTTAGAACCTAACGAGCACTCCTTGGGAGTATTCCTTGTCCTATATGGTCTCTGTGAGCAGGAATTGGCTCAATGGCAATACTTTTTTTTTTTTTTTGGTAAAGAAAATATTAGATACTGTCATGAATTGAATTGTGTCCTCAAAAAAATACGTGCAGCAGTTTGGCTAGGCCTTGATTCCCAGTATTATGTGATGTTGCTACATATTATTACGAATCCTGCCCCAATAATGTTAATGAGGGTAGATGGGCAACAGTTGTGTTGGTGATGCAGGACTCGATGTGTAAGAGTGCCTTGTGACCTGAGGCAATCTCTTGGGATATACACGAAAGGGAAGCAAGTAGAGAGTTGGGGACCTCACTTGACAAAGAAGCAGTGCCAAGAGTAGAGTGTGTCCTTTGGAAAGGACATGGGGTCCCTATGCCTCAGAAGCTCCCAGTCCAGAAAAATTTAATTAGGGCCTTCCTCCAGAGCCTAGAGAGAAAGACTTCCCCTAGAACTGATGTTCTGAATTTGGACTTTTATACTGCTTTCCTGTATGAAAATTAATTTCTCTTTGTTAAGGTCATTCGCTTGTGGTATTTCTGTTAGAAGAGTACCAGATGACTAAAACAGGTACCCAAATCCAACAATGTATTAAACAAAAAGTATGCCAAGATCAAGCAGAGCTTCTACCAAGAAGACAAGATCAGAAAACTAACTCACGTAATTTCTCATCTTAATGGATTTAAGGGGAAAACTATAAAAAAAAAAAAAAAAGGACTGGGAAAAAAGCATCTAATAGCCAAGCTAAGTGCCGGCTCTAAAGTTCAGCATACTTATGTGATCAAAATAATTAGGTAATTAGTATGTGTCTTTCATGAGATCAAAGGTCTTTTCCTAAACTGGTTCACTGATGTATCCCAGATATCAAAATAAAAATTCTTGCTCTTGCTTGACATCTGCTGCATGTTTGCTGAACGAAGGAATGGGATCCTTAAGACTATAAACAACCTACAAACAGCCTACCATAAACATCATTCTTAATTGAAAAAAACCTCAATAATAATCTTCTTTAGGTTGGAAACAAGACAAGGGAACCCTCTCCTGCTCAGTACATGAAGGTAGTTCTACTCAGCATGGTGTTGAGTGTCAGTAAGGATTTAATGGTAGAATTTTCACCTTGCATACTGGAGACATAGTTTTGACTCCCAGCCAGTGGACATAATGCACATTCACCACCTGTTAGTCAGCAGACTTCAGTAGAGCTCCCAGAATAAGATGGACTAAGAAGAAAGGCTTAATAATCAATTTTTAAAAATCAGTCAAGGAAGATGGATCACAACAGTCTAACCCTTTTATGATTGGGATCTCCATGAGTTGTGGCCAACTTGACAGCAGCTAACAAGTCAACACAGTGGGGGCAAGAACAGTGGTTATAAGACAATGCTGTCTCTATTTGCAATGGAATGATCCCTTGTTTCAGTGGAAGTACTGAAATCCACTGTTCAGAATATTTCTTGGTAACAAAGTTTCTGGGTATAAAAGGCACACTGTGTTCATTTCTTCACAGTGATACTTGTTGAGAGCAATATATAAAAGAGACCAAAGCTAAATACTGCAGGAAATTACCTAATAAAGGAAATGAAAGACATTTCTAGAGAAAAAAATTAAACTTCATCAAAAGAGATCTTAAAAACTAAAAGAAGAGAGACTCATGCTATATTCATGGATGTAACAATTTAATGTTTTAAAATGTCAGTTCCTCCCAAATTAATATAAAAATTCAGTATAAGTCCAATCAAAATCCGCATTTTTGTAATCTACAAACTCATTCCAAAATCTGTGGGAGAATAAAGGCCTGAGAATAGCTTTATAAAAGTTTAGAAATTAAGTTTGATCAACTTAAAAATTAATTTGTTTAATTTAATTAACTTCTAAATTAATCCAGAGAAGGAGAATGAAAAGGAAAGATATCACATATTAAAACAGTTTCGAGGACATGATGATTAAAATACTGTGTTACTTGTGTGAGGAACACAGCAAAAGAGCAGGGTAGATGAAGAGCCCACAACCATGATGCAAGAAAACTTAGTATGTAATATAAAGAACATTACTGTGTGGCAGAGAAAAGATTAACTATTTGGTAAATAGTGACAGAGGAATTGGCTTATTAAATGAAAATTTAAAATTTATTTAGTTTCTAGTTCAAAATTCCAAAAAATAAAAAATTCCACTTCTGAGTACTCAGTAGGTTTCTCAGGTATAAAGAAAATATACTGAAGGAGAGTTTATAGTGGCTTTAGTGTCCTTCAGTAGACAGTCCAGTGAATGACATATGACCTGTGTACAAGACGGAATCCTAGTAGACAGTCCATTGAAGTCCATCAAAATGATGGTCCTCATCAAGGTGATGGTTCAGTACACAGAAGACAACTTAATGGATCTCAAAAACATGTAATGAATGAAAAACAAAAAAATTCAAATGAAATTTATAGAACAATATAGTGTTTGCAAACACAAAATATGTATTACTGTTTTTGTGCATTGTTGTTGCTGTTAGGTGCCATCAAGTCGGTTCCAACTATAGCAACCCTGTAAGTCAGAGTAAAACTGCACCATAGAGTTAACAAGGAGCCTTGATGGATACTAACTGCTGACCTCTTGATTTGCAGCTGTAGTACTTCACCACCCCACCACCAGGGTTCTCTCTTTGTACAGCCAAGCCAGCCGAGTGCCAAAAAAATTAAAGAAAGTGGATTGGAAGGTCATGAACTGCATTCATAGGAAAGTGGTTGCCCAAAGCGGAGAGGGCAGTAAACTTGTGCAGCGATGGATGTTTAGAGATTTCCAAGATCTGAGGCATGTAGGCAACACAGTTTAGGCACCTAAGGTAACATTATTTTAGGTGAACATTCTCTTCTCTGCTCTATTTCCTCAACACACAAAGAGAGATACACAGACATACACACCTTACACAGAGTTATAGTGTGTTAAAGTCCAGCTGGACAATGGCTTCATTCCTCCCTATCAATAAGAAAATACATTGTTTTCAATGACCATTCAAGTAACTATTTTCTGCTCTATTTTCACTGATAAAAGTTTTAAATACCAAACCTGGAATTTGATCAATAGTTAGGTTAATCTAATTACATTTATTAAATATTGCAGATTTTGGGTTGTGCCAGTGTGAAGCAAAACATACTTCTTGACATGAAGATGGAAAATACAGTGAAACCCATAGAATTATTTGGGCACAACTATACACATGCACTTTACAAGATAGAATGCACAGGAATCAAATCCGTGTAAAGAAGATGATGGAAAAGCTCGATATCACCAGTCAGAACAAAGCAACAGGCTGATTGTGGAACAGACTGCCAACTACTCAAACGAAACTTCAAATTGAAGCTTAAAAAAATTAGAATAAGTTGATAAGAGCAAAAGTACTATCTTGAGTATATCCCAGCAGAGGACAGAGACCATCTCAAGAATAGATTGGATGTGTTGAACACTGAAGACCAGATGCATTGAACACTAATGACAAAAGATTAGACAAGTTGTGGAATGACATTAAAGACGTCATACATGAAGAAAGCAAAAGGTCTTTTCAAAGACGGAAAGAGAGGCCCTAACACAGCAGTAACCAGAGCTTTCCTCTGACCTCTGTAACAACAAAGAACCAGAGAAACAACTTAATGGATTAAATAGGACATCCTGGGAGCCTTGAACATGAGGAGAAAGCTAGAAGGATGAGCTAACCGACAGAGAGGTAGGAGTGGGTTCAGACAGATAGGACGAGCCAATGGGAGTCTGCACCCCACAGGAGGACCGTCTGCATGAGCACAGTGAACAAAGCTACATTCAGAGAACATCTTTCTCAGTGGAGAAGCTGAGCTTCAGACAGATATGCCTACAGAAATGCAATATTCTTCTATTTGGACGTTAAAAGATAAGTTATTGTGGATATATGTGGATCAAAACTTTTCCTTTGGGGCACAAACTCTGGTGCTCCATTCTTTCTTCTCTGTGTCGTGTTAGGTGTCAGATTCTGATACCGTATCTGGGCTGGAAGCGTCAGGCCATCACATACACCCTGAGTTATTCCCCTGTACTTGGGAAGGGAGCAGTTTAACCAAAGGAAAAAAATAAAAAGGGAAGTCTGCTAGAACAATTAAGCCAGAAACTCCGGGAAAAAACAGTCTACTTTCCTAGGCACAGGGCTGCCAGCTCTTTACCTTTCTCAGTGAGGGCCCCCTCTCTTTCTCAGTACAGGACCCTTGCCTTTCTAAGCAGGTGCAGCCAACAACCTGAGTCTACACTAATCAACATTCCCAAGCAGGCTCTGCACAGTAGGAGGGCCAAGTGACTGGGTACTCAGGCTGAATGCACACAAGAAAAATAAACTGATACCGGGGCCCTGTGTCTAAAAACACCTCTAGACACCCAGTGACAGGACTTTGGAATTTTTATGGCTCCAATAAACAAAACAGCTCACACAACCAATCTACTTAGACACTTAAAACATACACACATACACACGCACACAGATCAGAACACAGGAACCTAAATTAAATAAATTACAACAACTTTCTGATGCTTCAGGGATAACAGTCTATTTCCAGTCATTCAAAGAAGCAGACTACAATGGCTTCAGAAAATTTCCCAAACAAAAAAATAAAAAAAATTTTCAGATAAAGAAGATTTCCTACAATTACCAGAGTTAGAATACATGAGAGCAATATTTAGAAATCTGCTAGACTTCAGGAAGGAGATAAGGCCAAGTACAGCAGAGCTTACTGAAAACTAAACAGGCTATAAGAAATACTTCAGCAAGAACAAACTGAAACTCAGCAGATTAACAACAAAATTACAGAATTAGGCAATTCAATAGGGTGTCAAATGAGAAGAATTGAGGCAATGGGATGCAGAATTAGTGAGACTGAAGATAAAGCAACTGACACTATGATATTTGAGAAAAACCCAGATAACAGATTTAAAATAATGAAGCACTGAGAGTTATGTGGGACTCTATCAGGAGGAATAATTTTTGAGCGACTGGATTACCAGAGCAGGGGGAATAACGGAAAATACAGAGAAAACTATTAAAGGCATGTTGACAGTAAACTTCACTGTTATCATGAAAGATGAGAAGATACTTACCCAAGATTCTCATTGAATTCCACACAAGTTAGATCTCAAAAGAAAGACACCAAGACATATTACCGTCAAATTTATCAAAACTAAACATGAGGAGAGTTTTTTAAAGGCAGCTAGGCTAAAACACAAAGTAATGTACAAAGGAAAGCCATTGAGATTGAGCTCTAGCTACTCAGCTGAAACTATGTTGGTAAGAAGTCAATGGGATAACATACACAAAGATTTGATGGAAAAAGACTGCTAACCAAGAATTACATGTTTTGCAAAATTGTCCCTCAAATCCGACTCGACGGCACTTGACTTGGCTCTCAAATATGATGGTGAAATTAGTACACTCCCAGATGAAGTTTAGAGAACTTGTAAAAACCAAACCCAAATTATTAAGAAACACTGAAAGAAGTTCTTTGATTAGAAAATCAATAACATCAGATATATACTCAAGGGTACAATGCAGGACAGAGCAGACAGATATCAGTGTGAATAGAGAATCCACAAAAAGAAAGCCAAGCTAAAACACTAAAAGTAGAAACAGATCTCAGTATATAAATAATGATATTATACCAAAAGGGGGACAAATTAATGTATCATAGACCTTTCAGAGGAGAAGTCAAGGCAATAAACAAAGAAATTAAAGACTGGCTTAAACATAGAATATTAGGGATAAATATCAAGATACAAGGAAATGAACATTTCTGTACATCAAAACGAAAAACAAAATCTAGAAATCTCAGCAGATATAAAACCGACAACAGTGAAAAGGATGAAAACCGTAAAGGAAAATGACTCACTATAGAACAGTGGAACAGTTAACAATTGAACAAAAAAATCACCAAAATGACAGTGATAAATTCATACCTCTCAATAAATACCAAAAAAAAAAAAAAACCCGAAACAAATCCACTGACATCAAGTCAATTCAAATTCTTAGTGCCCCAACGGGACAGAGTAGAACAGCGCCATAGAGTTTCTAGGGAACACCTGGTGGATTTGAACTATCAACCTTTTGTTTGGCAGCCATAGCACTTAACCACTAATGTCACCAGTATTTCTATCAATATTTATATTGAATGTAAATCGATTAAATATATCAATAAACAGAAAAAAGTAGCAGAATGGATTAAAAAAAAGCATGGTCAGTCTATATGCTGCTTACAAGAGACATATTAAACTTAAAGATACAAAGAAACTGAAACTCAAAGGATGGAAAAATATATACCAACCTACTAACATTAAAAAAAGATCAGGAGTTGTGATATCTATTTCAGATAAAATGGACATTAAAGCAAAATCCACCACAGTAGACAAGGTAATACATCAGTAGGACACAACCATATTAAATATTTACACAAACACACAGATTCTGAACACATAAAACAAACTAACAGCCTTGAAAAGTGAGATAGACGATTCAATATTAATAGTAGGAGACTTAAACACACCACTTTTGGTGATGGACAGAACATCCATAAAGAAGCTCAATAAAGACCAGAAGACCTAAAGACCACAATCAACCAACTTGCCTTCATAGACATATGACCTGTGATGATTAAGTTAGAGAACTCATCCTAGTAAAAGTGCTACATACTTAATTGTTGAATATCACTATGGTCATTTTTGAAGTATTCTCTTTGGGAAGCTATACAGCAATGTCAGTGCCTAGCTCACCCTTCAAAGCAATTTTAAAACTGTTTTTCTGGAATGGCTATCAGAGCTGTCATCGTATTACTTTTGATGTCCTAAATGTCATCAAAATGTCTCTCAATAGTTTCTTTTTCTTTGGGTAAAGAAAAAAAAAAATCATTGCAGGCCAGATCAGGTGAGTAGATAGAGTGTTCCAAGACAGTTATTTGTTCACTGGCTAAAATGTCCCTTACAGACCGTTGTCTGAGCTGATGCATTGCTATGATATAAGAGCCATGAGTTGTTGGCAAAAAGTTCAGATCATTTTCGTCTAACTTTTTCATGCAGCCTTTTCAGCCCTTCCAAAGAGTAAACTTGGTTAACCACCAAGTTGGTACAAATTCATAATGAACAATCCCTCTGATATCAAGAAAGTTTAGCCACATCATTCTGACTATTGATTTGGACTGATGGAGCTTTTTTGGTTGTGGAGAATTGCCTGACTTCCACTGTGCACTTTGACACTTTGTTTCAGGGTCATATTGGTACACCCATGTTTCATCACCAGTGATAACACAGCCCAAAACATCATCTTTCCTCTCCAAAGGTCTTGGCAAGCTTCAACTCTCCTTTACTTTTGTTCATCGGTGAGCTCCTTCAGGACCCTTTTAGCACATACCGTTCTTATGCCAAAGATGTTCACTTAAGATTTTCCTGTTTCTCCTGGTGTTTACTTGGTCTGCTATGCTTCTCATAGAAAGCTGATGATTTTGCTGCGCAACGTGATGAATTTTTGAAATTATTTAATCAGTTTTGCTTGTTACTGGCAGCCCTGACCTCCCTTTATCAGTGATGCTTTCTCTCCCCCAGAAAAATGTTTACTCTGTTCGTACACTGCCATTTTCTTTATGGCATTATCCCCATGAACTTGGACTAACAATTCTCTGATTTTGCTTCCATTCTTGTCAAGTTTAACAAGAAATTTAATGTTTATTTGTTGCTCTAATTCAAGCTCGGACATTCTTGTGATGGCACACAAAAACACTCAACAACAATAATGAATGCTACACAGAGAGACATTCCTCATGTAGACAAACACAGCTGTGAGACACTGATATACCAAGGTTATTACACCTTATCAAGTTATTTGTATAGTGCTGCCAACATAAGCACATGGTGGCAAGTTTGTGAACTTAATTGTCAGACCTCATATACAGAACATTCCATCCAACAATAAGCCAAGTGCCGTCGAGTAGGATCCAACAATAGACAGATAATATTTTCTTTTCCAGTGCACTTGGAACATTCTCTAGAACAGACTATATATTAGGCCATAAAGCAAATCTGAGCAAAATCCAAAGCACCGAAATACTGCAACGCACCTTCTCAGATCATAAAGTCATAAAAGCTGAAATCAATGGCAGAAAAAGCAAACGTAAAAAAAAAAAAAAAAATCAAGCACATGGAAACTGAACAACATGTTGCTTAAAACCTTCTGGGTTACAGAAGAAACAAGGCCAGAATAAAGTAATTCATAGAATCAAGTAAGAATGAACACACATCCTATCAGAACCTAGGGGACTCAGCAAAAGCAGTGCTCAAAGGTCAATTTATCTCAAAAATGCACACTTCCCAAAAGAAGAAAGGGCCCAAATAGCAGAATTAACCCTATAATTCAAACAAGTAGGGAGCAAAAAAGAACCCCTAAAGTACTAGAAGAACACAGATAATAAAAATTAGAGAACTAAATGCACTAGAGAACAGAAAATAAATTGAATGCATTAATAAGACTAAAAGCAGGCTTTTGAAAAGAACAACAAAATTTATAAACCATTGGCCAAATGGATAAAAGAAGAAGAGGAGAGGAAGAAAATAACTACAATAAGCAATGAGATGAGTGACTTCACAATAAACCCAACTGAAAGAAGATTAAAGCAGAATACTATACAAAACTGTACTCTAATAAATTTGAAAACCTAGAAAAAATGAACAAATTCCTAGAAATACACTACCTACCAAAACTAACACAGAAAGAAGTAGAAAAACTTAATAAACCCATCACAAAAGAAGGCACTGAAAGAGTAATTAAAAAACTCACCACTCTCCAAAAATTTCCTGTCCCAAATGGCTTCAATGGACAACTCTAACCAAATTTTTAGAGAAGAGTTATTACCACTATTACTACAGTTATTTCACAGTGTAGAAAATGATTAAATACTCCCAAATTCATTCAATGACACTGGCATAACCTTGATACCAAAACTGAGTGAAGATAACACCAAAAAAGAAAATTACAGACCAATGTCTCTCATGAACTTAGATACAAAAATCCTCAGCAAAATTCTAGCCAATACAATTTAACAGTATATCAAAAAATAACTTGTAGCACTCATACCAGGAATGCAGGGCTGGTTCAACACTTAATGTAGTCAATAATTAATGTAGTCAACCACACAAATAAAACAAAAATGAGAATTACCTGATTTCATCAACTGATGACGAAAATATATTTGACACAATCCAGTACCTGTTCATGTTAAAAACTCTCAGCAAAAAAGGAATAAAAGGGAAATTCCTCAACATAATAAAGGGCATCTGTGAAAAGTCAATAGCCGACAACATTCTAGATGGTGTGAGAAAAAAATAAATAAATAAAACACTCCCCTTGATAATGGGAACCAAAGATGTCATTGTTCTGAAAGTTCTAGCCAGAGCAATCAGACAAGGTAAATAAATAAAAGCCATCTACATTGGTAAAGAAGAAGTAAAAGTATCTATTTGTAGACGATATGATCTTATACATAGAAAAATCTGAAGATTTCACAAAAATATTGGAGTAATAGAAGGGTTTAGCAAAACATCAGGATATAAGACGAACATAAATGAATCAGAGAGATTCCTATACACCATCAAACAGGAAATAATCAAAGCAATGCCATTTACAATAGCTCCCAAGAAGATAAAATACTCAAGAATAAATCTAATGGGAGATGTAAAAGACCTATACTAAAAGAAAAAAAAATTACATGATTCCAGAGCAAGAAACCAAAAGAAACCTATGTAAGTGGAGATAACTACCTTGCTTGTGGATAGGAAGACTCAACATCATGAAAACATCTATTCTACTCAAAGTGACCTATAGGTACAATATGATTCCAATGAAATTCCAACATATTTTTTAAGTGAAGAGCAAATCACAAATTTCATATGGAAAGGAAGGAAGCCCCAGACAAGTAAAGTATTACTGAAAAAGAAGGACAAAGTGGGAGACCTCGTATTACCGGACTTTAGAATCTATTATACGGCCACGGTAGTCAATATAACCTGCTGCTGGTAGATAAAAAGATACATAGATCAATGGAATAAAATAGAGAATCCACACATAACACCACCCTATGAGCGGGTGATAACTGACACAGGCCTAAAGTTCATGAACTGGAGAAAAAAATAGTCTCTTCAACAGACGGTGTTGGCAAAATTGGATATCCATCTGCAAAAAAACCCAAAACAAAACCCATATCTTACACCATGCACAAAAACTAACTGAATGGATCAAACACCTAAATCTAAAATCTAAAATGGTACAGATCATGGAAGAAAAAATAGAGAACTCTGGGAGCCCTAATATACCCCATGAACAAACTATAAAATATTATAAATAATGAACAAACACTAGAAAACAGATAAATGGGAAGTTCTAAAAATCAAATTCTTATGCGTTTCCAAAGCCAAGTGATTAAAAAGGCTACTTACAGACTGGGAAAAAAGTTCTGGCAATCATAAATCTGATCAGTGTCTAATCTCCATAATATACAAAGTACTGCAAAACCTCAACAAGAAAAAGACAAATAACCCAGTTAAAAAATGGGCAAATGACAAGAACAGACACATCACCTAAGAAGTCATCAGACCAGCTAACAGATACACAAGGAAATGTTCAAGATCATTAGCCATTAGAGAAATCTAAATCAAAACTAAAATGAGATATCATCTTACCCGAACAAGATTCACACTAATTAGAAAAACAAAAAATACAAACTGTTGGAGAAGTTGTAGAAAGACTTGAATTCTTCTACACTGCTGGTGGGAATGCAAAATAGTATACCACTTTGGAAACTGATTTATCACTTTCTTAAAAAGCTAGAAATAGAAATAACATATCATCCAGCAATCCCACTGCTTGGAATATATCCTAGAGAAATAAGGACTGTCACACAAGTAGATACTTGCACATGAATGTTTACTGTAGCACTGTCCATTACAGCAAAAACGTGGAAGTAATCTTCGTGTCCATTAACAGATGAATGGATAAACAAACTATACTATATTCACACAACGGAATACTATGCAGTGATAAAGAACAATACTGATCTTGGTAAACATCTGTTAACATTGGGTCCTTATGCTGAGTGAAATTAGTCACTTGCAAAAGGACAAATATTGTATGAAACCACTATTCTGAGGACTCAAGACAAGGTTTAAGCACAAAAGAAAATAATCTTTGATAATTATGAGGTAGAGGAAGGAGAAATATGGGTATTCATAGATTAGACAGTAAATAGACGTTGGCTTAAGTGCAGCAAGTGACAACATGCAGTTGAAGGGAGATTAACACCATTGGACTACAACAAAGCTATGAGGTTTTCTAAATACAACCCAACAATCTGAAGGTAACAGTAACAAGGGAAGGGTCTTGAGATCACGGTTTCAGGAAAAATTTAGATCAATCAGTGTAATTAAGTTTTGTTCACTTTTCATTATGCAATTTTATTGAGTCATAGTTTATCATGCCATTTCTTATACTTTATTTCTTTTTATTTGTTATTATGATTAAGTGAAACTATGCAATCAATTTTGCATGCTTGACTCTTGGCAACTCTATCTCCTCTCTTCATCCTGTGACATCACACTCCCCCCTTTCACTCTTTACTTCTAGTATCCTCTTAACAAGCACCAGTCCCCTGTTCTCCACTCTCTCCTCTTCCCTCTAGAAAGAAACCAGTAGGACAGCCTCCTATAAACATATAAAGCCATAAAGTAAACACACCACATGCTCACTCTGCTCTGTCTCTGAGTCCAGTCCATTCTTTGTCTGAAGTGTTGATCTCAGCACTGGTTTCAGGTCTAGGCCAGCAGCAAGTCTAGGGGTCGTGTGCCCAGGGGACCCTCCATGTTATCAGACCATCAATTTTCATCTTTTACTAGGGTTCTTGATCTACACACCTCTTTTTCTCATGCTACTCCAGGGACTCTACATTGTGTCCTCTATCAAGGCTATCTTTGGTGTTGCAGGCACCATCTGGTACTTCTGTCTCAAGCTGATGTAATCTTCTAACCATATCGGCCCTTCTATTACCAGGGCTCATTTTTCCTCAAGTCTGTGATATTCTTCGTCATCATCTGTTCCAAGTGGGTTGGGACCAGTTGACATTTTTCAGATGACAGCTTGCTGGCTTTTAAGACACCAGACACCACTCACCAATATGGGGTATAGAAGACTCAGCAAAAGACTAATTATGCCTCTTGACCTCTATGTCCCCTGGAAATATGGTTCCCCAACTCCTCTTCCTGCTACTCTATCCTTTGAAATGTTGGGTTGAATTTAGAAAACCTTTTAGTGTATGGTGTAGTCCAGTTATGCTGATCTGCCTTATACAGCATGCTGTCACCCCCTTCACCTGAATGAATTCCTATCAATAATTTCTGAAAAAGCCTCTCCCACCCTCGTCACCCTTGTAGCCATGAAAGCATCTTTTCTTCTGTGTGTAAGTCCTTTTTTAAGTCCTTATAATAGTGATCTCATACAATACTTGTCCTTTTGCAGCTGACTGATTTCACTCAGCATAATTTCTTCCAGTTGAAATCAGTTCTTTGCCATCGTTCTTTGTTATTGCATGCTGTTCCATTGTGTATATATACCATAATTTGTTTATACACTCATCTGTTGATGGACACTTAAATGTAGATTCCATCTTTTTGCTATTGTGGACTATGCTGCAATAAACATTTGTGCACACCTATCTGTTCATGTGACAGCACTTATTTCTGTAGGATACATTCCAAACAGTGGGATTGCTGGATCATATGGTATTTCAATTCCTAGCTTTTTAAGAAAGCACCAAATTGCTTTCCAAGGAGGTTACATCATTTTGCATTCCTACCAGCAGTGTAGGAGAGTTCTGATCTCTCCACAATCTCTCCAGCTTTTGTTCGTCTGTGTTTTTTTTGGATTATTGCCAGTCTTGTTGGGATGAGATGGTATCTCAGTGCATTTTGATTTGGATTTCTCTAATAGCTAATGATTGTATTTCCTCATGTGTCTTTTGCCTGTTTGTATGTCTTCTTTGGTGAAATTTCTGTCCCTCTCCTTTGCTCCTTGTTTAATTGGCTTACTTGTTGTCTTCTTGTTGCTATTTTGCAGTACCTTGTAGATTATGGACATTAGACATTGATCAGATACATAGTTGCCAAATATTTTTTCCCAGACTGTCGCAGTCTTTTAACTCTCTTGATAAAATCTTTGGATGAGCGTAGGTGCTCGACTTTTAGTAGTTCTCTTTTATCTATTTTCTCTTCTTTTTTTGGGTGTGTGTGTATGTTTGTGTGTGTGTGTGTGTGTGTGTGTGTGTATGGGTATGGGTGTGTGCATGTGCGCATTGTTGGTAAGACTTCCTAGTCTGTCTAAGCCACGTAATAGAACTTCCTTTGTTGACCCTATTGTTTCTTCCATAATGTTTATTGTTTTAGGTTTGATACTCAGGTCTTTGATTCATTTTGAGTCAGTTTATGTGTAAGCTATGAGATATAGGTCTTGTTTCAGCTTTTGCAGATGGACATCCAATTTTGACAACATCATTTTTTAAAAAGACTGTTTTTATGCCAGTTTAAAACCTAGAGCTTTTGTCGAATATCAACTGTTTATAAGAGCAAGGTGACATCTCTGGGGTCTTAACTCTGTTGCAATGGTCTATGTGCCTTTTTTTTTTTTTTTTTTTTTTGTACCAGTACCAGGCAGTTTTGACTACTGTAGTGGTATAATAGGTTCTAAGATTGGGTGGTGTGAACCATCCCACCGTGTTCCTCTTCTTCAGTAGTGCTTTACTTATCAGGGATTGCTTCCCTTACCAAACAAAGTTGGAGATTTGTTTCTCCATCTCATTAAAAAAGACACCAGAACTTGCATTGAAATTACATTGTATATGTAGATAGCTTTGGGTAAAACAGACATTTTCACAACGTTAAATCTTCTTATCCATGAGCAGGGTAGGTTTCTCCACTTCATGTCTCTTTTGGTTTCTTGCAGTCAGGCCTTGTAATTGTTTCAGTGTAGGTCTCTTATTTCTTCTGTTATATTAATTCCTAAATACTTTACTTTCTTAGAGGCTGTAGTAAATGGTAATGATTTGGAGATTTCTTCTTTGATGATCCCTTTGTTGCTGTATAGGAATCCTATTGATTTACTTACATTTATCTTACATCCTGATACTTTTCTGAACACGTCTATTAGTTTCAGGAGTTTACTTATGGATTCTTTAGGATTCTCTGCATATACAATCATGTCATCTGAAAATAGGGAGATTTTTACATCTTCTTTGCTAATGTGGATGCCCTTTATTTCTTTGTTTTGTATAATTGCTCTGGCTAGAATCTCTAGCACAATGTTGAACAGAAGTAGTGAGAGTGAGCATCCTTGTCTGGTTCCAGTTCTCAGAGGGAATTCTTTTAGTCTCTCTCCATTCAGGATGATGTAGGCAGTCAGCTTTGGGTAGATGCCCATTATTACACTGAAGAATTTCCCCTCTATTCCTATTTTGCTGAGAGTTTTTAGCATGAATGGATGCTGGACTTCATCAAATGCCTTACTCACACCAGTTGACAGAATCAGGTGATTTTTGTCCTTTGTCTTATTTATATGGATGATCACTTTGCTTTTCTGATGTTAAACCAGGCTCCCATCCCCAGTATGAATCCACCTTGGTCACAATGGGTTATTTTTTTGGATACGTTGTTGAATTCTATCGGCTAGGATTTTGTTGAAGATTTTTGCGTCTACGTTCATGAATGATACTGGTCTGTAATTTTCTTTTGTGGGATCTTTCCTAGGCTTAGGTATCAGTGTTATGCTGGCTTCGTAGAATTGAATTTGGGGGTATTCCATCCTTTTATATCCTGTGAAATAGCTACAGCAGTATTGGAGTTAACTCTCTCTAAAAGTTTGGTAGGATTCTGTAGGGAAGCCATCTGTGCTAGGGCTTTTTTAATCGGTAATTTTTTTTTAATTACTTTTTCAATCTCTTCTTTTGTGATAGGTTTATTAAACTGTTCTACCTCTCTTTATGATAATTTTGGTAGGTGATGAGAATCTAGAGATTTGTCTATTTCCTCTAGGTTTTCAAATCTGTTAGAGTACAGACTTTCATGGTATTCTGCTATGATACTTTTCATTTCAGTGGGATCTGTTGTGACATCTCCTATCTTGTTTCTTATTTGCATCATTTATTTCCTCTCCTGGTTTTCTTTTGTAAGTTTATCGATTTTGTTGATACTTTCAAAGAACCAGCTTTTAGTTTTGTTAATTTTTTCCAATTGTTCTTTTATTTTGTAATTCAATTCTTCTCTAATCTCTATTGTCTGTTTTATTCAGGTGCCTAAGGGGTTCCTTTGTCGCTCTCTTTCTACATGTTCAGTTTGCAGGGTTAATTCTTCGGTTTGTGTCCTTTCTTCATTTCAGATGTGTGCATTTATAGAGATGGGGTGACCTCCAAGCACTGCTTTTGCGATATCCCATAGGTTCTGATAGGATGTGTTGTCATTCTCATTTGACTCCATGAATTTCATTATACATCCTTGATTTCTTCTATAACCCATTGCTTTGTTTTGTTTTGCTTTTGGTAATTGAGTTAAAACATACAATCCAAACCAATTTTGCATGCCTACCTATCAGCAGCTCCTTCTGCTCACCTTGCCTGGTGACAGCACACTCCTCCTTTTCTTTCCATACTTCTAGCATTCTCCTAACAAGCTCCTGTCCTCTCCTCTATACCCTCTTCTCTCCCATCTACTCTTACAAGTGCATTGAACCATTAAGTACACATACCATATGGTCACACTATGTCCAGTCCATTCTTGTCTGAAGAGTTGTCCTCAGTAGTGTTTTCTGGTCAAGGACAGCAGCAGGTCTAGGGTCCATGCTCCCAGTGGATACACCAGGTCATAGGACCATCTGGTCTTTTAGTAGGTTTCTTGAGCTGCATTCCTCTTTTTCTTGCATTGTCTCAGGGACTCTACACTGCATGCCTCATCACAGCTGTCTTTGGTGGTGGCTGGGCACCATCTGATTCTTTTGGCCACATGTTGATACAGTCTCCCATTCACATGGGTCGCTCTGTCTCCTTGGCTCTTTTTTCCTCATGTGTTTGTTGTTTTTGGTCATCATCTGTTCCGGATGAGTTGAAACTGTTTGGTGTACCCCATAACGGCTTCTTGCTAGCTTCTAAGATCCCAGACGCCACTCACCAATATGGGGTGCAGAAGACTCTCTTAGCAATATGCTAGTAATGCTAATTGGCCTTAATGTCCCCCAAGAGCATGGTCCCCAGACTTCTGTCCACGCTACTCTATCTTTGAAATATTGGGTTGAGATTAGAAGAACTTTTACTTTATGAGCAAGTCCAGTTAGGTTGATCTATTTTCTACTGTGTGCTGTCACTTCTCTCACCTAAACAAATTTCTGTCAGCTATCTAATCTATACCCAGCCATCTCTCTCCCTCTCCACCCTTGTAGACATCAAAGAGTCTTTTCTTCTGTACATTAGTCTATTTTTAAGTCTTTATAGCAGGGTCTTATACAGTATTAGTCCTTTTGCTGCTGACTGATTTCACTCAGCATAATGTCTTCGAACTGAAACCAGGTTATGAGGTGCTTCTTAAAATCATTCTTTTTTTTTATCATTGCATAGTGTTCCACTGAGCATATGTACCATAGTTTGTTTAGCCATTCCTCTGGTGATGGGCATCTAGATTGATTCCATCTTTTTGCTATTGTGGACTGTGCTGCAATAAACACGTGCATGTATCTGTTCATGTGACAATCTTTGTTTCTGTACGATATATTCTGAACAGTGTGATTACTGGATCAAACTGTCCATGATCCTCTAGCTTTTTAAGGAAATGCCAAATTTTTTTTCCAAAGTGATTGTACCACCAGCAGTGTAGGAGAGTTCCAGTCTTATCACATCCTTTCCAGCATTTTGTGTTTTTTGGATCATGGCCAACCATGTTGGGAGGTGAAATGATGTCTTATCGTAGTTTTGATTTGAATTTCTCTAACAGCTAATGATCATGTATCTTTTGGTTGCCTGGATGTCCTCTTTGGTGAAGTGTCTATTCATCTCCTTTGTCCATTGCTTAATTGGGAATAACTCATGACTGTCTGCACAAGGTGTTCAGTTTCCATTAGTTTGAGTTTCTGCTGATGGTTTTTCTGCTATTGATTTCAACTTTTATGGGTTTATGATCTGAGAAGATGCCGTGCAATAATTCAGTACTTTGGATTTTGTTGAGACTTGCTTCATGGGCTAATAGGTGATCTATTCTGGAGAATGTTCTATGTGCTTTGGAAAAGAAGGTGTACTTGTCTGTTGTTGGGTAAAAAGTTCTGTATATGTTTATGAGACTGAGCTGGTTGATTGTCACAGTAAGATTTTCTGTATGTTTACTGATCTTTTTTTCCAGATGATCTGTTCCTTACTGAAAGTGGAGTGTTGAAGTTTTTTCTACAATCATAGAGTAATCTATCTCATTTTTCAATGTTGTCAGCATTTGTTCAATGTGTTTATATGCTCTGATACTGGGTGCATAAATATTTAATGTTGTTATATCCTCCTTATATTTTGAAACTTTAAGCAATAGTGACAATCCTTGTCATGATGGTGGATTTTACTTTAAAATCTATTTTTACCTGAGATTAATATTGCCACTGTTGCTCTTCTTTGCATGTTGTTAGCCTGGTTTGTATTTTTCCACCATTTGATTTTCAGTTTGTTCGTATCTTTGAGTCTGAGTTGTGTTTCTTGTAACCAGCATATATATGGGTCTTGTTTTTTGATCCAATCTGTTACTCTTTCTTTATTGAAACATTCAATTCACTTACATTCAGTGCAATTATTGATAGATATGAATTTAGTGATGTCCTTTCATGGTCTATAATTTTGTGTTGTCGACATTTTCTTTCTTCACTTAATATTCTGTACTGGCTTGTTTTTCTTTATGGGTTTTCATGTTAGTTTTGTGTCTGTTGAGACTTCTGTATTGTGTTTCTTGTTTTGATATGTGGTGTTGTTAGTTTGCTTTGTGGTTACACCTTTGTTCTCCCCTAATTTTCTAAGTTTAAACAAGTCTTTAATTTTTTTACATCTCCTTAACTTTCTCTCGATCTAAAAGGGCTATGAATACTATAATATATCCCTCTGTATAGAGCAATGTTATCTTAGTTTACATGTTGAGGTCTTTGTTTCTCTAATTTTAATATTTTAGCAGATGATTGAGCTTTGTGACTTTCCTAACTACTAAGGACTCTGGATGCTGTATCCTGTATTGCTTCCTTGAGTATACACCTGTTGTTATTGGTTTTCTAACTGAAGAATTTACTTCAGCATTTCTTGTATCTTTGGTTTGCTTTTTTCGAGGTCTCTAAGCTTCTGTTTATCTGTGAATGTCCTAATTTCACCATCATATTTGAGACACAAATTTTCAGGATGTATAATTCTTGGTTGGAAGTATTTTCTTTGAAGGATTTATGTCATACCTTCTTCTTAATATGGTTTCAGCTAAAAAGTTGGAGATCAGTCTAAAAGACTTCCCTTTGTACATTAGTTTTGGTTTAAGCCTAGTTGCCTTTAAGTGCCTCTTTATGTTTAATTTTATTAAGCTTGATTATAATATGTCTTAGTGTCTGTTTGGGGGGAGGTCTAATTTTGTGGAGTTTGATGAATATCTTGAATGAGACTATCTTGTCTTCCTTCATGTCAGGGAAGTTTTCTGTCAGCAACTCTTCAACAATTCTCTCTGTATTTTATGCTATCCTTCCCCGTTCTGGGACTCCGATTACCCTTAAATTGTTCCTCTTAATAGAGTCCCACATGATTCTTAATTTTTCTTGATTCTTCTCCTCATACATGCTGGTGTCAGTTGCTTTATCTTCAGCCTTGCTAATTCTGTAGTCCAGTTCCTCAATTTTTCAACTGAATTGTCTGACTGTGTAACTTTATTACTGATCTGCTGAATTTTAGATCACTGTTGTTCTAGCAGTTCATATAGCTTATTTAATTTTTCATGATTTTATGCTGCACTTTGTCTAATCTCTACCCTAAGGTCTAGAGGGGCTGTATACATAATTCCTTTGTATTCTACTTCCAATAATTTCAGGAAGGCTTCTTCATCTGGCAAGTTTTTTGATTATTTTGTGAGTTTTCTGAAGCCATAGTGGTCTGCTTCTTTAAATGGTTAGATATTGATTGCTGTCTTAGAGCAATCAGAATGCTGTTCAGCTACTCCAGTGTTGCAGTGGCAGAAGATATGACATAGCTCAGAGAAGGGAGTGGGTAAGGGCACTGCTGCACTTTGCCACCAGCCACCACTGTGTTCTTTAGGTGTGACAGTCTTAAGTGCGGCTTCTCTGCTTAGAGAGACACTATCCAGTCAGGCGGTGCTTCTCAACATGGCAGCCAGCCCCAGCTGGGCCTTCAGGGGTAGCAGACCCTGCCTCCTGACTGACAAAGATGGTGACCTAGTGGTGTAATTTCTCTGGAGCTGTGCTAGCAAATGCTATAGCATGGTTCAGAGAAAGGGGCAGGGATGAGTACCACCACACTGGGCTGCTCTGTGTTCTCTGTGTGCTGTTGTCTTTAAAACAAAACTTATTTACTGAGAGAGATGCTGTCTAGTCAGGCACAACTGCTCAGCATGGCAGCCAGACCCAGCAAGGCCCTCAGGTGTGGTTGCCTCTATCACTCAGCTGATTAAGACGGTGTCCGACCTGTGCCACCTCTCCTGTACTGTGTGAGCAGAATCTATGGCACAGCTCCGAGAAGAGAAGGGGGGAAGGGCATTGCTGCATTTAGTCACCAGTTTCTGCTGGGTTCTCTAGATATGACTGTCTTAAGTACAGTCTCTCAGCTGAGAGAGATGCTGTCCACTCAGGCACTGCTGCTCAGTGTAGCAGCTGACCCCTGCCAGGCTCGCAAGCACAGCAGTCCCAGTCCCAGTATCTCCATTGACAAAGATGACACCCTTACCTATAAGCCTCTCCACCAGCACACCTGCAGAAGTGGTATACTTTGAGCTGCTACTGCACCTCTGACAAAGGTAGTTTTACCCTTCCTGTCACCCAGCCCAGCCTCAGAACTTTATGCCTGATCTTGTGACTCCTAAAATGTCCACTCTGTTCCACTCAGTTATTTTTCTAGTCTTTAGCTCTCAGAGGGAATTGAGGAGATGTGTGACGAGTCTGCCATCTTGGCCCTGCCTCCCTAAGTTTTTTCTTAAAAAAAGTATTTCACATCCCATTTTAGTGAGTGGCATCTGGGGTCTTAAAAGCTAGCTAGCTGCCATATAAAGAGCATCACTTTGTCCCAATCACCTGGAGCAGAGGAAAACAAAGGATGTTGGAGACCTGAGGAACATTGAGTCCAGGAGAAGAAAGGCCTATGTGATTAGGATACTACATCAGCATGAAACCAGAATAGCTAGATGGTGCTCAGCCACCACTGATGACTGGTCTGACAGGGAACACAACATAGAGTATTTGACACAGTAGAGACAAACGAGGGTGCAGATTTAGAACTCGATTTAAAGACCAGACTTGATGGTCCAACATCACGGAAGGTCCCCTGAGAACATGGCCCCTGGACTCACTACTAGTCCAGAGGTGAAACAGGTATTAAAGACAACTCTTCATACAAAAATCTGACTGGACTATAAGACACAGAGTGATGCTGGTGTTTTGTGTGATTACTCACTTAAAAATACACATGAAGTTGTTGAGGCAGCTCCTCTCTAGAGGTGACATGGAGGGTGAAGAGAAGGGACAGGATTTGATTGAATGAATATGGGAAGTACAGTGGAAAGGAGGGATGTGCTGTCACAGGGCTAGGAGAAACAGAGTTGCATAGAGGTGTGTGTGCAGGTTTTTATACAGGAAATTGACTTGGATTGTAATATTTTACTTGATGAAAATAAAATGTTTTAAAAAAAGACAGGAAAGAAAAGAAAAGACCGAAATGGATGTCACCAGAGACTGTGACTCTTACTCTTCAATGTCAAGGAAGAAGTCCTGTGATAAAAGAGTTAAACAGGAAATTTCAGGGGGCAGCTTAAAAAGACAAACTAAAGTACTATAATGACATGTGCATAGATCTGAAGATAGAAAACCAGTAGAGAAAAACACATTGGCCATTTCTCAAGCTGAAAGAACTGGTGAAAAAATTTAAGCCTTGAGTTGCAATAGTGAAGGGTTTGATAGGGAAAATATTAAACAATGCAGGAAGTATCAAAATAAAATGGAAGGAATACACAGAGTTATTATACCAAAAAGAACTGGTGGATGTTCAACCATTTCAAAAGGTAGCATGTTATCAGGAATTGATGGTACTGGAGGAAGTTGAAGCTACACTGAAGGCACTGGCAAAACAACAAGGCTTCAGGAATTGACAGAATATCAACTGAGATGTTTTAACCAAAAGAGGTAGGGAACATGTTTTCATTCATCTATGGCAAGAAATTTAAGAGACAGTTACCTGGCCAACAGACTGGAAGAAATCCGTATTTCTATTTCCAAGAAAGGTGATCCAACTGAATGCAGAATTATCAAACAGTTTCATTCATGTGACACTCATGTAAAATTTTACTAAAGATCATTCAAAAGTATCTTCAACAGTATATTGACAGAACTGTCAGAAATTCAGGCTAGACTCAGAAGAGGATGTGGAACCAGGGATATATCGTGGCCAATATAACATGGATCCTAGCTCAAAGCACAGAATATCAGAAAGATGTTAACCTGTGTTTTATTGACTATACAAAGGCATTTGACTGTGTGGGTCATAACAAATTATAGATAACATTGTGGAGAATGGGAATTCCAGTACACTTAATTGAGCTCATGTGGAACCTATACATAGAACAAAAGACAGTCATTGGAACAGAACAAGTGTAACTGTATAGTTCAAAGTCAAGAAAGGTGTGTGTCAGGTTTATATCCTTTTACCATTCCTATTCAATCTGTATGCTGAGCAAACAATCTTAGAAACTAGACTATGTGAAGAAGAATTGGGTATCAGGATTGGAGGAAGACTCATTAACAACCTGCATTCTGCAGATGACACAACTTTGCTTGCTGAAAGTGAAGAGGATTTGAAGCACTTAATAGTGAAGGTCAAAGACCACAGCCTTCAGTATGGATTATATCTTAACATAAAACAAAAATCCTCACAACTGAACCAGTAAGCAACATCATGAGAAAAGACTGAGATTGTCAAGGACTTCATTTTACTTGGATCCACAATCAACACCTATGGAAGCAGTAGTCAAGAAACCAAAAGATGCATTGGGAAAATCTGCTGCAAAAGACCTTGCTAAAGTGTTGAAAAGTGGAAGTATCACCTTGAAGACTAAGGTGTGCCTGACCCAAGCCATGGTATTTTCAACTGCATCCCATGCATGCTAAAGCTGGAAAATAAATAAGGAAGGCTGAAGAACGGATAACTGAATTGTGTTGGAGAATACCATGGACTGCCAAAAGAATGAACAGATCTCTCTGAGGAGAAGTACAACCAGAGCACTTCTAAGAAGTGAGGATGGTTTACATACTTTGGACATATTGTCAGGAGGGATCAGGAGAAGGACATCATGCTTGGTAAAGTAGAAGGTTAGTGAAAAACAGGAAAACCCTCTGGGAGATGTATTGACGCAGTGGCTGCAACAAGGGGTTAAGCATAACAATGATTGTGAGCATGGCTCAGGACTGGCTGTGTCTCATTCTGTTACACATAGAGTTAATAAGTTGAAATTGACTTGACAGCATCTAACAACAACATACTGCCATAAATGGAGTCTTGGTGGCATAGCAATAGGAACTCAGCTGCTAACCAAGAGGTCAGTTTTTCAAATCTACAAGCTGTCCTGTGGAAGAATTAGAGGGCGATTATACTTAGTCCTATACCAAAAACACTAAATCCACTGCTGTGGAGTTGATTATGACTCACAGTGACCTTATAGGTCAGAGTAGAACTGTGCCATAGTGTTTCTAAGGAGTGCCTGGTAGATTTGAACAGCTGACCTTTTGGTTATCAGCTGTAACACTTAACCACTACATCATCAGAGTTTCCCTCTGTCCTATAGGTACACCATAAGCTGGAATTGACTCAATGGCAACAACAACAACATTCTGTCATAAACAGCCAACCTCAGTGTCACTAGACACTTTCCCACTTCTCTGAAGGGGAAAACAGGAGGTTAGTTGGCAGGGATTTTTTTTTTTTTTCCCTGCTGCACCATATTTTACTATCTGAAAATGAAAACTTCATTAATTCAACTTCTAGAGATACATATGAAAAGCCCAGGAGCCTGTACCTCCTTTTCCATTGTCAATGCATTTAGAAGAAAAACATTCTCCAGTTATTTATTTATTTAATTTAAAGTCCATAGACATCAAGCTTGCAGTCAGGGCCATGATCATTTTCAAAGTTTAACAATGAACACAGGGATCTTTTCCTTATTCCCCTCTGCCCACCGTGCTCACCGTGCCTTCAGGGTCCACCAGCAGCAGGTGCTTGGCCTGGCCTTTGTGCATGCCCGTAAGGACGAAGGAACCAGAGTTTGTAGTGCTTTTTCTGACCAGAAAGTCTCCATCCTTCTTCAACAGCTGCTCTGCTTCCTTCCTGCTCATCTCTCCTTGATACCATGGCTCTTCCTTTAGTTCTTCCATCATCTTGTCATCTGGGACTGTAGGGGGAATGGGGCTGATGCAGTCCACCGAGGCTGCCTGGTTCAACATGGATCCCATGTTCTGGTTCTTGAGAGCATCTTCAAAAGGTTCTGTCAACAACATTTACCAACAAAAAAAAAAATCAATTCCAAGAAGAGTAAATGGTAAAAACTACAATGTCAGAGATGGAAATACAAAGGCAACTTCTACAGAAAAAAAAACTTGAGAAAAATAACTGGCTGTTAGTGTAACAAGACTTATCTTGGCAAGTGTTTGAAAGCATAATCAAACTTTTAGGGTGACTTCAATGAGTCTGCTGTTCCAACATATCTGGGATTTGTTCACTGTGCTGAGGATTCAAGCATACTGCTTGTTTAACTAGTTAGAATTACTTCATTTTTGCACTTGGCCTAATCCAAGAGGTCATACATATTATTTGCCATCTACCTTCTCTGGAGCATAAGACCACCTCTTAAAATATCTTTTCTATTTCACAACAAAAACTTGCAAATACTCAGAGGAAATATATAAAGGAAAAGCTATGCTGAAAAGTTTTGATTTAATTCAAAATCTAAGTTCCAACCACCAAATGTTTATTTCAATATCTTTGCATCAGACAAATTGTGAAAAGAGAAGAAAACTGGCATTTGCTGAATGGTTTTATGTGACCTGCCCCAGGCTAGGAGCTCTACCTTCTCTTGAGCTCTGCTTGCGTCCCTGTGGGAAAAGATTCCTGTACAAGTGTTTAAGATCAAATCTGGCTTCATCCCATTCAGAACACTCTTCTCCTTGGATCTTATCAGTAAATGTGAGATGGCCTACTCTCACCGCAACAAATATCAGGCCCAAGAAGGAGCCATACCTGTTTAGTTAAATCTAATTGTTAGCTTTTCTAATAAGGTAATATGTATAAAAGTACTCTGAAAAAGGATATACAGTGCTATGGAAGTGTATTATGACCAGATTGGTCAACCAGCACAATATAAGCCACACAAGAGCAGAAAGAATTATCCTGGCCACTAGTGTATCCCCAGAGGCCAACATTGTTCCTGAAATATAATTTATATTCTATAAATACCTAATACACGCTGTAAAATAAGACCAGAATATTAAATGGTAATGAGAGGTTGGGCACAAGTAAGATGAATAAATGAAACTAAAAGTAAGTTATGTTTGACACTTATTAAACCATTTATAGATTTGGGGAGAAGAGAAAGTTAAAACTATGGGCTAAAATTATGTTTGAGCATTTTTTTTTGTCTATTTTATTCCCAGATTACCCTGAGTAGCTGAAAATTGGTATTATACTATTTCTGCACCATCACCACCATCAACATCAGCATGATAAGTGCTAGCATTATACTAACATCAGTTTCCTAAGAACCACTATTACCACCATCAGCACTGCTATTGCCTCCATCATCCCCATGTTCACCTTTACCAACACTATCATGGTCATCATCATTGCACAGCCATCACCATCAGCACCATCAGCACCTCCATCACTTCAGCACCACTAGCATGATAAGCACCATCTCATCATCATGACTAACACTATTTAGTTCTAGAGGTTCAAGATATATAGAGGGAGTGCTGGGTTTACTTCTGTTTCCAACACTTCAATACCTACCAGCTTCTCCTAGGCCCTTTCTACTTTCTGTTTCCTTTTGGAAGCAGAAGTAATAATAATCAACTGACAGAAAAAGAGGTTGGGTCCCTGCTTTTCCTAAACTAAAGCCCCAGCCTGATCTAACTTTCCTCAAGCTCTGGGACCAGGAGTCACTGGTAAATTGACTAAGTTAAACAATAGCCCTGTCCTCAAACACATAAAACACCATGAATATCAAGTGCTGAACCAGCAAGTGTGGACTTGTCCATCCAGCTCTGCATTTCACAAGGGGTAAATAAAGTTGCTTAGCATCTAAGATTTGCTGCTTCCTTCTCTGTAAAATAAAGGTAATAATATTATCCACCTGTGGGTCTGTTGTGACAATTACATAAAATCACTAATGTTGGTCTTTCCCTCCCTCTTCAGCTTGTAAAAGTCAAGAGATTTGAAAAAGTAATTTTAGAATGTAAAAGTATGACTTTCTGATCATTTGAGAAGCTCTTTCAAAATTCCTTCAGGACAATTTTCACTTTCATTAATCAGTTCATAAATGATATAATTTTTCCAATCTTTATTCCAAGAGGAAGGTCCACAGAAATCATCACCCTATGTTGCCATGAAAAACAGCTTGCAGTTGCTTTCCTTATCCTGCCTGATGTTTCATCCCGGCACTTAACAGTACCGGGTAGTATACATGTAGTTGTTTCTTTAAGCAACCTGAAGTAGAGACTTCGTCTGTTTTGTTTTCCTGTGTATCCCTTGTAAGTAGAATCTTATCTGGCACATGGTAGGTAATCAATAAATATTTAGAGAGTTCAGGAGAGGAGGAAAGAAAATAAATGAAAGAATGAGAAAGATATTATGTGAGTGCATGCAACAGAAAGCATATTGCAATTTCTTGCTCATATTTAGGTCTTGCATAACTGATTGTGAGTCTTCAAGACAGGAACTGTGCCACTTTGTCTTTGTGTCCTTAGTTACTAAAATGGTATGTGGCACATGGTGAAACAAAACTAGTTGTTGAATCGACTCAAACCCATGTGATTCTATGTACATCAGAGAGCTGTGCTACATGAGAATTTTGATAACTGATGTTTTTTGGAAGTTGATCAGCAGGATTTTCTTCTAAGTCACCTCTGCGTGGACTTCAACCTTTTGATTAGCCACCTAGTGAGCTGATCATTTTTACCACCCAGTGACTCCAGGCACCTAATAGTCAATTAATATTTAAACAACAAATACATGAATAAATTTAATGATACATATTATTGTCTTAATACATTTGCATATCTTCAAGAGGAAAATTAGTTGCAAAAAGTGATGGAAAACTGCTATATCTCCTGACTGCAGAGATTGGCATGTAATCCCAAAGGAGAGATAGGATAAGTTCAAAACTCTGAACATCCATTATTATAACATAGAAAAGCACAGTTAATCATCTCCACTAATCCAAACCCTGCTAGAGAAAATTCAGTACTTACACAGATCTCAAACAAAAGGCAATGTATAAAACAACCTCAAAAGAGAAGGAAACCTGAGGTAAATGGAAACCCACTCATGTCAAACAAGTCTTTCAGAGGGCTGTTCTCTCTACCGCTGGCAGCAGCTTCCATATCCATGTTCAGTGCAACCTCTGCCAGGGCCAGCCCAGCCTGCTTTGGGATGTGTTGGGTATTGACGTAGGTGGGTGCTTCTGGAGGGGTCTCGAGTAACTTTCCTTCTGGCATGCTGTAGATATCCAAAGACCCTGCAACAAGAAAATGATCCCTCTTTTTTCTTATGATGTTAACAATATTTATATCTGTAGTTAAGCCACCAAATATTTAGTGGGAAAGTTCCTTAAGCTATTAATACAAAAAAGTTCTTCTATGTAGATATTGGTTGGTTAAGTTCTTCTCTTCCGATTCTGTCACAACACAGTGATGTATTCTAGACATTAAAAGTACTCTGTGTCAAAATGGGATCTGTGAGCTAGTATCAACTTATATCAGAGCAGATACCCACAATAGCTAGGAGCCTTGAAAAAGATTCTAGGCCTATGTAACAGGAAACTGGAGCGAGTGCAGCAGGCAACACAAGTGGTAGAAAGACTCCTTGGAAGAAGGGCCTGATAATCTACTTTCTGGTGATCATACCCATCATAAATGCTCTGATATCAAATAGCTGGACAGAAGGACAACAAACTTTAATTGCTGTATTTTATTTTTATTTTTGGAAGTGCAAATAAATGCTTTATGAAGTAGCTCCATTCTACCAATATAAAATAGGTGCTCTGATCCCCATTTAGAAAGGTACTTCCTAGTGACTTAAGAAGTGTTCTGACTCAGTGAATTAAGAAGCATTGCTGACTCAGGCTCCACATGGGTACCCTGAGTGAGCATGTGATGGAGGATCACCACCTCTTCTAAGGCTGTGACATTCCTGCAGAGGGGCTTCCCAGCTGGCAAAAACATGATCTGAGATAAAGACATAGAGGTTGAGGTAAAAGCAGATAAAAGTGCAGGTTTAGGCATAGGTGCTGGCATGGGTGTATGCACAGAAGAAAATAATATTTATATATATAAAAAATGTATAGGGATAGATATAGGTGCAGGAATTAGTACAGATATATATGCACATAGAAGTGTACAACATATGGAGAGAATAGATAAACATGTATATGTCTGTGTGTGTGTGTATTTACAGAATAGTGACATGTCAGAAGTTAGCTTTCAGTCAGCTTTCAGACATATATGTCTAAACTATTTTAAGTGTGAGATCCGCCAAGTGCCATCGAGTTGGCACTGACTCATGGCGACCCAATGGGATGTAGGTACATTTTAATACTTTTGATTAGATGTAGGTGTATCCTGTAATAATAGCAGAGCCTATGAGAAATATTGCTTCATGTCCATCTCTGTCACATGCTGCTATATCAGCATCTACCCACATACGTAACTGTCTATCCTCACTGGCACTGAGGAAAGCGGGAATAAGATGCACTTTTCCCCCTTAAGAGTGGTGTCATCCCTACAGCTTTGGGACTATGTCGAGGAAGATTGTCTCAGGTACTACATCAATCCCTGGAGTGGGTGCTTTGATATTCCTCCTGAAGCCAACCCAGGGGACAGAAAAGTGAGGGAATGTGACAAGGAAGATTGCTATCAAAACAAGGTATCATGGATTGAATGATCTCCCCCCCAAAATGTGTGTAGCATTTTGGCTAGACCATGGTTTCTGGTACTGTATGGTGTTCCTATATGTTCCTATAGGAACACCAAATGGCGTTCCATATGCCTCTATGATGTTAATAAGGAAGGATGGCCAGCAATTGTACTGCTAAGGCAGGACTCAATGTGTAAAACTGTTGTGTCTTGGGGGGCGGAGTCAAGATGGTGGTCTAAGCGCACGTCTCTCTATATCCCTCTGGAAACCAAGACCTGAACTGGTAATCAAACAGAGCCTTCTGATCACCTAATCAGCCCCAGGACATGGCGCAGGGCTGTTAATTTGGACTTCATACAACTGAACGAAAAACCTCCTCTCTTTCACTGATTTTCACTCCTGCTTAGCCCTGGCTCTCACCGACTGAAGGTAAATGTACCATTTTGACTTTTTTTTTTCCCTCTGTCTTGGCTGGCAGATGGAGCTGGGTCTTGCCTAGCGGCTAGACTCACACACGCTGCTGGGGGTAAAGGCAGGTGAAATTCCCATAGTTTGAGAGCCAGGCTTAGGACTCTGTTCATCTAGCCACTTTGGGCCTGTCATTTTATATCTGCCTCAGTGGCGTTTGTACGGAATTTCACAGTCACTGTGCGGGATGCCATGTTGGCTATGGAGATTCATTCTTACCCTGGTGGGACCTCATTCTTAACCTGGGAGCCAGCGCCTGCAAACGGGACAGTGCTTCTCTGACAGAAAAGCAGTAATTTACGCAGTGCCACCTATGTTGAGGGCCCTGCAACAGAATCAGAGGAATCACTACCTCTCGGCACTTTTAGCCCTTCTGTCTGCTGCCTGTGTGGAGGGCACCATCTTGGATACGTTGGTCACAGCTGGACCTAATTTATAGCTTAGGAGCCAGAGCCTGCCCACAAGAGAGAGCTTTTCTACCGGAAAAGCTCCGGTAGAAAAGCTATACGCTACGCAGTGTCACCTAAGGCTAGGCCCTGTCAGCAGAGGCCAACAGGGAGATAACATTGCTGAATTCTGAACTAGTTTTTATCATCTGGGGTTGGATATATTGGCACTTACTTTGCCAGCTGAGAAGAGGGAACTCTACACCTGAAAACCTAACTGACTTGTGAAGTAATCAGATAACTTTTGTTTTACATTTTAAGACAGCGTAGAGAAACATCTGCAGTCCATCTTCACAGCACCTCTTCCAGCTTCTACATACTCACAGGGGACCCATTTTTTGTGGCATACAAGAAATCACCCATGGCTTCAGAAGGCTCCCAAACAAAGCAAACAAGGAGTTTTCCAGATGAAGAAATTTTATGAAAGCATCAGGAAGTGAATACAAAATGATTATATACAGACACCTTATATACAGAGACCAAAATGCAGCAGAACAAAATGAAAACTTAAGCAAGATGTTTGATCTGACAGAACACCAGTACTCTGAAATCCAACAGATCAAGAACAAAATCAAAGACATAGAAACTTCCATGCAAAGCCAAGAAAACAGAATGGAACAAATAGAGAAAAGAATTTCTGACTTGGAAGACAGAGCTACTGATGCCAGCATCTA
Source organism: Heterohyrax brucei (assembly GCA_028571685.1). Classification (NCBI taxonomy): domain Eukaryota; kingdom Metazoa; phylum Chordata; class Mammalia; order Hyracoidea; family Procaviidae; genus Heterohyrax; species Heterohyrax brucei. Next base: position 138,386,741 of record CM053150.1, read on the forward strand.
TTAGCAGAAATCAGAAAAAAGAAACAAGAAAAATGAAGAAACATTAAGAAGCATGTGCGACTCTATTAAGAGGAACAACCTTCAATTAACTGGAGTCTCTGAACAGGGTGAGACATCTGAGAACAGAGAGTATCGTTGCTGAGCTGCTGACAGAAAACTTCCCAGAAATCATGAAGGAAGAGAATATAGACATCTCAGATGCATATCATATGCCAAGCAATATAGATCTCAAAAGAAAGACTCCAAGACATGTTACAATCAAGCTTAACAAAATTAAACATAAGCAGCAACTCTTAAAGGCAGCAAGACTCAAAGCAAAGCTAACATTCAGAGGGAAACCACTAACTTTATATTTTAGAACGACGCACTACTCAAAACTCTACTCAGTTAGGGAAGGCTCCAAAGCCAATCACAGCTTTAATACGGAAAGAAGCAATCCAGTGATCATCATGAAAACTATGGTGTCATCATATTAAAAAGAGGGATGTACTACAGTTGTTATAGTCCTTCCAGATGGAGAGGAAGATGACAAGACTGGTAGTAATTAAAACCGGGTTTATATATAGTTTATTAAGGGGGATCATAGGGGCAGCTGTAAAGCACAACATATCATATCACTTCAAGAAATGTAACACAGGAGTCTCAACCACTACAAAACAAGCTCTGAAAAAGGTGAAAAATCAACTCACAAAAAAGAATGTCCCAGAACAGACTAATAAGAACAACAGAGAAAACATCAACATAAAAATAAGCATATCACAGTGGCAGCAGTGTACACATACCTATCAATAATTACATTGAATGTGAATGGACTGAATGTGCCAGTAAAGAGACATGGAGTGACATCTTGGATCAAAAGACATGACCCATTCATATGTTGTCTACAAGAAACTCACTTGAGACCTAAAGACAGGAACAAACTGAAAATTAAAGGATGGAAGAATATATATCAAGCTAACAATGAACAAAGAAGAGCAGGCGTGGCAATTCTAATCTCAGACAAAATCAATTTTAATGTCAAATCCACCATCATGGACAAAGATGGACACTATTTATTGCTGAAAGATTCAGTACACAAGCAAGATTTAACTATATTAAATATTTATGAAACTAATATCAGAGCACCTAAATACGTCTAAGAAACACTGACTACACTCAAAAGAGAGTTAGATGACTCCACAATAATAGTGGGAGACTTCAACACTCTCAATACTAGACAGATCATCTAGAAAAAAGCTCAGTAAAGTTACAGAAGACCTCATTGCCACAATTAACAAACTAAACCTCATTCATATATACAGAACTTTCCACCCATCAACAGACAACTACACCTTCTTCGCCAGTGCACATGGAACATTCTCCAGAATTGACCATGTGATAGCCCATAATGCAATGCTCAGCAAAATCCATACCACTGAATTACTGCAAAGCATCTTCTCAGATCATAAAGCCATAAATGTTGAAATCAATAGCAGAAAAAACATAGATAGAAAGTGGAACTCTTGGAAACTGAACAACATCTTGCTTAAAGAAACATGGGTTACAGAGGAAATCAAGGATGAAATAAAGAAATTCATGGACTCTAATGAGAACGAAAACACTTCCTACCAGAACCTACCAGCATACAGCCAAAGCAGTGCTCAGAGGTCTGTTTATCTCCATAAACGCACACATTTGGAAGGAAGAAAGAAACCATATCAAGGAACTAACCCTACAGCTTGAACAAGTAGAAAGAGAACAACAGAGGAACCCCTCAGGCACCAGAAGAAATGAGATCATAAAGATTAGAGCAGAGCTAAATGAATTAGAGAATAGAAAAACAATTGAAAATATTGAAAAGACCAAAAGCTGGTTTTATGAAAAGATCAACAAAATTGACAAACCACTGGCTAAACTTACTAAAGAACAGCAGGAAAGGAAACAAATAACCCAAATTAAGAAATGAGAGGAGCGTTGTCACCACAGATGCAACAGAAATCAAAATAATCATAACAGAATACTATGAAAGACTGTACTCTAAGAAATTTGAAAACCTAGGGGAAATGGACCAATTCCTCAACGCTACCACCTACCCAAATTATCACATCGTGAAGTGGAACAACTTAATAAACCCATCACAAAGGAAGAGATTGAAAATGTCATCAAAACACTGCCAACCAAAAAGCGCCCGGGCCCAGATGGCTTCACTGCAGAATTCTACCAAGCTTTTATAGAGAGTTATGTCCAATACTACTGAGACTATTTCACAGTATAGAAAGGGATGCAGTACTCCCAAACTCATTTATGAAGCCAGCATAAGCCTGATACCTAAGCCAGGGAAAGACTCAACCAAAAAGGAGAACTACAGACTGATATCACTCATGAATCTAGATGCAAAAATCTTCAACAAAATTCTTGCCAATAGAATACAACAACATATCAAGAAAATAATCCATCATGACCAAGTGGGATTCATATCAGGGATGCAAGGCTGGTTCAACATCAGGAAAACAATTAATATGATTAACCACATAAATAGCACAAAAGACAAGGATCACCTGATTTTGTCCATTGATGCAGAAAAGGCATTTGATAAAGTCCAACACCCATTCATGCTAAAAACTCTTAGCAAAATGGGCGTAGAAGGCAAATTCCTCAAAACAATAAGGGCCATTTATACAAAGCCAGTTGCCCAAGTCATCCTGAATGGAGAGAGACTGAAAGACTTTCCCTTGAGATCAGGAACTAGACAAGGATGCCCACTCTCACCTCTTCTGTTCAACACTGTGCTAGAAGTTTTAGCCAGAGCAATTAGACAAGACCAAGAAATAAAGGGCATCTGCATCGGCAAAGAGGAAGTTAAAATCTCCCTGTTTGCAGATGATATGACTGTATATGCAGAGAATCCCAAGGAATCTATAAGTAAACTACTCAAACTGATAGAAGAGTTCAGCAAAGTCTCAGGATACAAGATAAACATAAGTAAATCAGTAGGATTCCTTTCTACCAACAACGAGACTGTTAAGGAAGAAATTATCAAATCAATACCATTTACGATAGCCCCTAAGAAGATAAAGTACATAGGAATTAATCTAACCAGAGAAATAACAGACCTTTACAAAGAGAACTACAAGCCCTTACTACAAGAAACTAAGAGAGACTTAGATAAATGGAAAAACCTACCCTGCTCATGGATAGGAAGACTTAACATTGTGAAAATGTCTATTTTACCCAAAGCAAACTACTTAAATAACGCAATCCCAATACAAGTTCCCGCGTTATTTTTTAAGGAGATGGAGAAACAAATCATCAATTTTGTTTGGAATGGGAAGAAGCCCTGGATAAATAAGGTACTACTAAAGAGGAACACACTGGGAGGCCTCTCATTACCCAACCTTAGAACATACGACACTGCCACAGTAGTCAAAACAGCCTAATACTGGTACAAGAACAGACAGATGGATCAATGGAACAGAATTGAGACCCCAAAGATGACACCATCTGCCAATGAACAGTTGATATTTTACAAAAGCCCTAAGACATTAAACTGGTTTAAAACAGTATCTTCAACAAATGGTGCTGGCAAAATTGGATATCCATCTGCAATAAACTGAATCCAGATCCATATCTTACACCTTATACAAAAACCAACTCCAACTGGATAAAAGACCTAAATATCAAACCTAAAACAATAAAACTCATCCAAGAAAAGGTAGGAACAACAATAGAAGTTTTAATACACAATGAGGACAGACTCCAAAATCTGTCGAAGAAACCACAATCAACAGAATAGGAAATAGATAAATGGGAACTACTAAGAATTAAACACTTTTGCTCATCCAAAGACTTTATTAATAGAATTAAAAGAACATCCACAGAATGGGAAAAAATATTTGGCAACTCTATGTCGGACCAATGCCTGATCTCCATAATCTATAAGATACTACAAAATATCAATAAGAAGAAGATAAATCATCCAATTAAGCCATGGGCCAAGGACATGGACAGACATTTCACTAAAGAGGAGATCCAGGCAGCTGAAAAACACATGCAGACATGTTCACGATCTTTAGTTATTAAAGAAATTCAAATTAAGACGACAATGAGATACCATCTGATCCCAGCAAGATTGGCCATGATCCAAAAAACAAAAAACAACAAACGCTGGAGAGGCTGTAGAGAAAGTGGAACCCTCCTACACTGTTGGTGGGGTTGTAAAATGGTCCAGCCTCTTTGGAAAGCAAGCTGGTGCTTCCTCAAAAAAAATGGATATTGATATACCATTTGACCCAGTAATTTCACTACTTGGAATATATCCTACAGAATCAAGGCCTTTCACACCAACAGACACATGCACAAGAATGTTTATTGCAGCACAGTCCACGGTAGCAAAAAGATGAAATGAACCCAGATGACCAACAACAGAAGAATGGATAGGTAAACTATGGTACATATACTCAATGGAGCACTACACAATGATAAAGAATAACAATGATTCCAGGAAACATTTCATAACCTGGTTTCAACTGGAAGACATTATGTTGAGTGAAAGTAGTCAGTGACAAAAAGACAAACATTGTATGAGATGTCTACGATAAGATCTCAAAAACAGACTTATGTATAGAAGAAAAGACTTTTTGACAGCTGTAAGGGAGGGGAGGGGTGTAGGGGAGACGGTTTAGATTAGATTGTTGCTAGAAATCTGTTTGGGAGAAATTGGCGATAGCACACATTAGAAACAAAACAACATTAAGTGGACTTCAGCATAACTTGAGTACTCCTTCCATCTTAACCCAATATTGTATGAGACGTCTACAATAAGATCTCAAAAACAGACTTATGTATAGGAGAAAAGACTCTTTGACAGCTGCAAGGGAGGGGGCTAGGGGAGAGGGTTTAGATTAGATAGTTGCTAGAAATCTAGCAACTAAGATAGAGTAGCTGGGGCAGGGGGCAGGGCACCATGCTCTTAGGCAAAATCGAGGCCGATTGGCACAACTAGCATTTTGATAAGAGGGCTCTCTGCACCCGACATTGGTGAGTGGCATCTGGGATCTTAAAAGCTGCCAAGCTGCCATCTGAGGACACAGCAAATGGTCCCAACTCAGCATGAACGGATGCTCACCGAGGACCAAAACGACATGGGGTAAAGACAACCCAGAAGATAGAGACCCACATGAGTGGGTGTCTACATCAACTTGGGACTGGAGGAACTGGATGGTGCCCAGCCACCACCAGTGATAGCCGCAATGGAGCTCACTAGGTTGAGTCTCACTGGCAACACAAGAATAAAAAGGGATGCATCCTGAGATCTCCACTAAAAGACCTCAATTGATGGTCCAGTAGTTTCAGGGTTTCCCTGAGAGCACGGTCTCTGGCCCTGATGCTGCCCTTGCCCATAAATCATAACGAAGATTCACTCTTTGGACACGATTGGATTGGACTTGGCAATGCAGAGTGACCATATATTGGAAGCACTTTATGGTTCTATATCTCTATAGGATATCATCCTGCTGACCTCTGGCTGGAGGAAGAAGAGTGGGTGGAGAGGAGGGGAAAAAGGCTGTTGAGAGGATGAGACATGTATGGAGCAGAGAGGAATAATGTGCTGTCACCGGACAGGGAGAGCAGTGGAAGCTGCATATAGGTGGGCATGTAAATTTATATGGGAGTGTACGCTTTTACTCAGTTATATTAAATAAAAAAAAAAGACTGTTTGTCTTGAGACAATCTCTTGGTATATAAAGAAGAGGGAAACAAATAGTGTTGAGGAACTCATACCACCAAGAAGCAGTGCCAGGAGCACTTTGGAAAGGTCCCAGAGTCCATGTGTCCCAGAAGCTCCCAGTTCATGGGAAATTGATAACAAGGGCCTTCTTTCAGAGTCAAGAGAGAAGGATTTCTCCTAGAGCTGATGCCCTGAATTTGGACTTTTAACCAGCTTTTCTGTGAGAAAATAAATTTCTGTACCTTAGAGCCATGCAATTATGGTATTTCTGTTATGGTAGCACTAGATGACTAAGATACAGGGCATATAAGTAAGGAAGTTACTGCTATGAATTCCTGGAACTCAAACTTGCAGGGGAGCTTATAGATAATATTAACATACTTTAGAGTTACCTTTCTATTCCCATTTGAAATTTGTTGAGGATGCTCCTTGGAATGTCAGTTTCTCAGCACCTCTAGACACGTAATCCCGCATGCCAGAGGAGAATGTCTCCAGGGTGCTGTGGGCCAGAAATGGGTCCTGGATTCTACAGTAGACATCATGTAACTTGAGCTAGTGGACACCCAAGACAGCTGCTATTTGTATGATCTAGTTTGGAATCTGCAGCACCAATGACAGTAAATATTTACAGTAGGTTTCTCTACCGCTTTATGAGAAATAAACTACCTACTGACAAGCACATTTTAAAAATATTCTTGCTTCTACGTGTTTTGCATACCATTTTGCCGAGTGGTATCTGCATGTTAAAAGCTAGCAAGTGGCCACCTATGAAGCATCGATTGGTCCCAACCCACATGGAGCAGAGGAGGAAGGATATCAAAGACATAAGGAAATAATGAGTCCAAAGACAGAAAGGGCCACACAATCCAGAGTCTATATCAGCATGAGACCAGAAGAATTAGATGGTTCTTAGCCACCACCAATAATTGCTCTGATAGGGAACAACACAAACAGTCCCTGATTTAATGGGAGAAAAGTGTGGCACAGAATTTGATCTCTATTAAATAAAGACCAGACTTAATAGTCTGACAGACTAGAGTGTCCATAGAAGACATGGCCCCCGGACTCTTCATTAGCCCTGAACTGAAATCATCCCTGAAGCCAACCCTTCAGACAGATTGGCCATACTATAAAACTTAAAGTGATACTAGCAAAGAGTATACTTCTTCATTTAAATAGATATGTGGGATTAATTAGGTAGCTCCTGTCCAAAGGCAAGTTGAGAAGGCAGAGTGGCACAGGAGCTGATGAATGGACACAGAAAATACAGAGTGGAATGGAGGAGTGTGCTGTCATAGGGTAGGGAGAGTAGCTAGAGGTACACAGCAATTTATGTTTAAGTTTTTGTATGACAGATTAACCTCAATTGTAAACTCCCACTTAAAGCACAATAAAATATTTAAAAATATAAATATACTCTTGCTTCTCACCCATCTTACCTTGCCTCTCACCTTGTCCAATACGTGGTTGCTGCCAGTCTTCGCTGAATTTGTCTCCTAAGTGTCTTCCTTGGTAATAAGTTTCCTCTTTTCCTGCAAACTACAGACAGATGTAAATATGCACACAAAAAGAAAAAAAAGTTCTCCTCTCATTTTAACATCTTTGAAAGTCATAATACAGTAGCAAGGACTTTAATAGTAGGCCAATTACATGTTATATTTACTCCTAATTTTCCCTTTATTTTTCACAGCTGGCATTAAGATTTAGGAAATAGATTTCTGTGAATATGAGGAAGGGTCTGCATTTCCATAAAAACTACACATATTCTCCCCTTGTTTTTACTACCCCAAGTTCCCTCCCAAAGTGTGATCATAAATTGAACTCATCCATATGCACCTACATCACCCAACATATCTTGAAATAAATTTAAATTAGGAAGTGTCTACATGTCAAAATATACTTTCCATCTAACACATATGTCCATAATCTAGCCCACAAGCCCACTCAACATAATCTAGTCTATTCCTCCTCATTGTTACATCCCTGATTTCAATTTTATTTTGATACTTTTACTGGTACTATCATTCACATAAGACAAATGATGTTGTAAAAAGTTCTCTAAAATAGAATAGATATAACTATAAAAGGTGATTGTTTTACTAGAATATTGAGTTAGAGAGAAAATTAAGGAAATGAAAATCTCATAAAATTATCACTACTTCATGGGCCTATATCCACTCTTGTTTCAAGGGTCTCAAAGTACCCCAGGCCTTTTAAAATCTTGAAATATCTTTTCATTAAGACCACAGTATAATGGAATTTGTTCTACAATGGGGAGAAGAACTCAGACTCCTAACTCAAGAATCACAATATAGTTCCAAAACACTTGAGTAATGCTTCATTTTGTTAAAACAAAAGCCTCTCCTGTCTGTGAAATCTAATAGGAGAGGGTTCATGAATCCTCTGTCAAGACAACATAGAACATCAGCCTGAAATAAAAATTGAAGGAAATAAAGTTTACCTGGCTACAGTCAAAAAAAGAAAAAAAAAAAGAAGTTCAAGATTTACCTGGGTTGGGTCGGGCGCTTTCTGTTGAGCATCATGAAACCCTCCTGGAGGAGGCACCCTGTTTGGCATGCTATTGTAGTACAGATGGTCAGAATCATGTCTCTCTTCTTCAGTCCATGGCTCATCAAGACTCTGCATTCTGTAAAAAAATGTTTTCAAAATCTTTAAGCTGACAATCAAGGCCAACAAGTCTACAGCACTGATTGCCCAAAAAAAGAGAGTTTAGTTACTGCCCACTTCCCACCCACCTAGGTATAAGACATAAGAGAAAAAAGATGAATAGTTTGGCTAAATATCCCTGCCTTATTCAAACTTCTACCCACTGAAAAATTTTAGCAACATTTAAAACAGGAAATAACTTCTTTTGCAAGTATATTTTAATTTGGAAAGAAAGAATTTATGCATAAGGATAACTAAATCTTCATGGCACAGACACACATTTGTCAATTGTAAAATTTACCCAAAACAAAGTCAACTCAGAAGTAGATCTTTACCTATGTCAGCAAAAATGGCAGAGTAAGAGTCTCTAAAGATTCTCTCCAGCACAAAAGCAGTGAGAGAAAACTGGCAAAAACTGCCAGAATCAACTTTTTACAGTATTTTAGAAATGAACCAGAGGCTTGCAGCATACCACAGAGTGTTTATTCAAGAAATATGGAGCAGAGAGGAATAGTGTGCTGTCACTGGGCAGGCAGAGCAGTGGAAGCTGCATATAGGTGGGCAGGTAAGTTTATATGGGAATGTACATTTTCACTCAGTCATAATAAAAAAAAAGAAACACAGCTGAATTGCAGTAATGATAGTGGGTTTGTGGCATTTTGACTTGCCCTAGTCTCATCTCCAGGATGCTTAATTGTGCTCATGATGAACACATACATATATCAAGAGGCAGTTGTTCCAGCAGAACAAGAGGATGCTACGTAGCTTAAAGTCAGGGGACAAGTTTGCCTCAAGGTTATATCATTTGACCATACTTATTTAATTTGTATAGCAAGGAATTAATCTGAGAAGCTGGGCAATGTGAAGAACAATGGAGTATCAACATGGGAGGAGAACTCATTAACAATCTGATTATGCAAAGGACACAACCTCACTTGCTGCAAGTGAAGAGGATTTGAAGCACTCACTGATGGAGGTCAAACACCACAGACTTCAGTATGCATTGCATCTCAACACAAAGAAAAGAAAAATCCTCTTCAATGGACATAAGTAACATCATGATTAACTGTGAAGAGACTGAAGTTCTCAGGGATTTCACTTTACATTTATCCACAATCAATACCTATGGAGCAGTAGACAAGAAACTAAAAGACTCATTGCATTGAAGATACTTGCTTCAAAAGATCTCTTCAAAATGTTGAAAAGCAGAGATGTCACCTTGAAGACTAGGGTGCACCTAGCCATGATTTTTTCAACCCTCTTATATGCATATGAGAGCTGGTAGATGAATAAAGAAGACTTGAAAAGAATTGATGCCATCAAATTATAGTGTAGACAAAAGTTATTGAATATACCTCCTACTGCCAAAAGAAAGAACAAACCTTTCTTGAAGAAATATAACCAGAGTGCTCCTTGGAAGCAAGTACGGCTAGACTATATCTTTCATACTCTGGACATGTTGTCAGGAGGGATTAATCAATCCCTGAAGAAGGACGTGATGTTTGGTAAAGTAGAGGGTCAGTGAAAAGGAGGAAGACCCTCAACAAAATGGATTGACACCACGGTTGCAACAATGACTTCAAGGATAACAACAATTGTGGGCATGGCACAGGACTGTGCAGTGTTTCGTTCTGTTATATGTAGTGTTGCTATGAGTCAGAACTGACTCCATGGCACCTAACAACAACAGGATCAGGAACACCTTAGTTCTCAAAGTGGCATCTTTACATTTTGATACTTTAAAGATTTGCCTGACGCAATATACCTTTGACTTTCTGACTGCTGCTTTCAAGGGTGTTGACAGAGGATTCAGTAACATAAATCTTTGACAACTTCCATATTTTTTCCATTTATAGTGATGTTGCTTATTGGTCCAGTTGGGAGGATTTCACCTTCTTCATGTTGAGGTATAATCTGCACTGAAGGTTATGGCCTTTGATTTTCATCAGTAAGTGTTTCAAATCTTTTTCACTATTAGCAAGCAAGGTTTTGTCATCTGTGTATCACAAGTTGTTCAGAAGTCTTCAACCAATCCTGATACCACATTCTTATTTACATAGTTCAGCTTCTCAGATTATTTGTTCAACATAAAGATCAAATAAGTATGGTGAAAGGATGCAACCCTGATGCACACCTGTACTGATTTTAAATCATGCAATATCCCCTCATTCTGTTGGAAAGATTCCCTCTTGGTCTACATACTTATGAGTACAATTAAGTGTTCTGGAGTTTCCATTCACCACAATGTTATGATCTACACAGTTGAATGCCTTTCCACAATCAATATAACATAGGTAAACAACTTTCTGGTATTTTTGCTTTCAGCCAAGATCTGTCTGACATCAGCACTGATACCCCTGGTTCCTGGTCCTCTTTTGAATCTGGCTTGGAATTCTGGCAGTTCCCTGTCAATGTACTGCTGCAACAGTTTGTTCAATCTTCAGCAAAATTTTACTTGTGTGTGATATTAATGATATCATTCAGTAATTTCTGCATTCCACTCTTTGGAATGGGCACAAATATAAATCTCTTCCAATCAGTTGATCAGGTAGCTGTCTTCCAAATTTCTTGGCATAGAAGAGTGAGCATTTCTAATGCTGCATCCCTTTGGTGGTATTCCGTCAGTTTTTGGAGCATTGTTTTTGCCAATGCCTTCAGTACAGTTTCAACTTCTTCCTTTGTTACCATCAGATCTTGATTGTATGCTACCTCCTGAAGTGGCTGAATGTTTACTAATTCTTTTTTGTTCAGTGACTCTCTGTAGTCCTTCCTTCTGTTTTTGATGTTCCTGCATTTCACAGTATTTTGCCATATAGTCCTTCAAAATTCAGCTCAAAGTTTGAATTTTTCTTAAGTTCTCTCTGTTTGATAAATGCTGAGCATGTTCTTCTCTTGGTTGTCTTACTCCAGGTCTTTGCACTCGTCATCAAACTATTTTACTTTATTTTCCCCAGCCACCTCATGAAATTTCCTGTTCAGCTCTTTTACTTCATTATTTATTCCACTTACTTTAGCTACTATGCATTCAAGAGCAAGTTTCAGAACCTCTTCTGACTTTTGTTCTGGTCTTTTCTTCCTTTCAAATGATCTTTTCATTTCTTCATGTTTGATGTCCTTGATGTCATCCCACTACTCATTTGGTTTTTGGTCATTATTGTTCATTGTGTCAAATCTACTCTGGTCTCCAAATTCAGGTGGAATATACCAGAGGTGGTATTTTGGATCATATGGGCTTGCTTTAATTATCTTCAGCTTCAAACTGAACTTGCATGAGAGCAGCTGATGATCTGCTTTGTAGTCTCACCATGGTCTTATTCTGACTGATAATATTGCACTTTTCCATGATTTTTATTTCACAGATATAACTGATTTGATTCCTGTGGTTTCCATCTGGTGAGGTCCACATGTATAGTCACTATTTATGTTTTTGAAAAAAGACATTTGCAATGAATAATTCGTTGGTCTTTCAAAATTCTATTATGTGATCTCTAGTGTTTATAACCAATGCTGTGTTTTCCAACTACAGATCCTGTCTTTGATTCCAACATTTTCTCATTTCAACCACTGGTAATTATTAACACATCTTGGTTGCATGTTTGACCTTTAGGCCACAGAAGGTTGCAAAAATGTTAACTTTTCTCATCTTGGGCATTAGTAGTTGGTATGTAAGTTTAAATAATAATCATATTAACTGGTCTTCCTTGCAGGTGTCTTAATATTAGCCTATCACTGACAGTACCGTGTTTCTGAATAGGTGTTGAAATGTTCATTCAACGATTAATATGAAGCCATTCCTTTTCAATCTGTCATTCTAGTATAGTACACCACATGATTGTCGTACTCAGAATGGCCACAACTAGTCCATTTTGCCTTAGTAATACCCAGGATATCAACCTTTATGTGTTCCCTTTCATTTTTAAAGACTTGTAGTGTGCCTAGATTCATACTTCATACATTCTGTATTCTGATCATTGATGGATATTTGGAGCTGTTTCTTCTCATTTCGAGTCATGCACATGAGGAAATGAAGGTCCCCAAAACTTAACCCCATCCATGTCATTAGGATCAACTCTGCTTTGGGGAGATAGCTCTTTCCTTGTCTTCTTCTCAGTACTTTCCAATCTGAGAGACTAATCCTCTGGCACACTATCAGACAGTGTTTCCCTGTCCATTTTTTTCAGAAGTACACCATCAGGGCGTTCTTCCTACTCTGTTTCAACGTGGAAGCTCTACCACATTACCATGAATGACCCTAATGGTATTTGAAATACCAGGGACATCATAGCAACACACAGGCCACCAAACAGACAGATACGTGATGGATGTGTCTAATAAGAATCTAATAACCAAAGCTTTGACAACTTAACAACAAAATACAAATAACATAATCACAAAATCAGTGAAGGACTTGGGTAGACATTTTATCAAAAAGGACATTCCAATGACCACCAAACACAAGAAAAGAGTTTCAACATCATTAGCCATTAGAGAGATAAAAATCAAAACCTCACCCTAAGGAGATACTTGTCATTCCAGCTAGGAGAGCTAATAGGAGCCTTCGTGGTACAGTGGTTGAAATCCTTGTCTAATTAACAAAAGGTTGGGAGTTCACATCTAACAGCCATGGTATGGGAAAAAGATGTGGCAGTCAGCTTTTATAAAGATTTAAATCCTAGGAAACCATTTGTGGCAGTTCTAATATGTCAGGGTTCCTATGAGCAGCAATAGACTTGACAGCAGCAGGTGTGGGGCTGGAGAATGGCTAAGATAGAAAAAAATGAAAAGAAGCAGAAAATAAGAAATGCTGGTAAGGATGTGGGGAAATTCAGAGTCTCATCCATTGCTGATAAGAGTGCAATATGGTGCAGCCACTGTGGAAAACAGTGTGGTGGTTCCTAAAAAAAATTACAAAATAGAACTACCGTATGACCCAGAGATTTTGCTCCTAGGTGTATACATAAAAGACTTGGAAGCACAGACCCAGACAGAGACTTGCACACTGTTCATTGTAGCACTACCCACAATAGCCAAAAGATGGAAGCAACTTAAATGCCAATCAACAAATGAATGAATAAACCAAGTAATGTAAACACACATACACAATGGAATACTACTCAGCCAGCAGGTAAAATGAAGTCTTGATATGTGCTACAGCATGGATGGAGCTGGAAAACATTTTTCTGCATAAAATAAGTTAAAAGCACAAATATCATATGACCTCACTTATATAAAAAGAAAAGGAAAAGCAAATGTACACAGCACAAAATTTATTAGCAATTACCACAGGCAGAAGGGAGGGGTAAAGAGAGGATTAATATGATGGGAATACTGAATACACCAAATTATTGTAATTGCTGTCAATAATTTGTACACTTGTTAAAAGTTGAATTGGGAAAAGTGTGATAAATATAACAATGACAAGAACTAAAAACCAAAAAGTGGCTGCTGAGATTGCTTGTGTATAACCAAAAATTGCATGGGATTTGGTTCCTTGGTTTGAAGTTTTAAAATCATGATTTTTTGATACATTCTAGTTAACTGGCCTGATAACATGTTTAGTGCTTCTGTTTTACGTCCTAGCTTTTGTGTAGTTCATGTTGTCTTGAAAACATAAGCACTGTTATGTATAGACTTGTGTTCCTAAAATACATGTTGCAACTTGGTTGCCCATAATTCTTAGTATTGTGTAGTTGGCCTCTATTTTGTGACACAATATAATTGTCCTATGTGTTTTAAATTCTAACCTCTGCCTGTGGTTAAAGAGGCATGATTAGGTTATGCTAAAAAGGATAAGGGTGGAATACAATACCCTTACTCAGGTCACAGTTTGATCTAAGGAGACTTTCCCTGTAAGTGAACTACATCATCTTTTACCTTACAAGACAAAAAAGGAGAGAGAAATGAGCAGAGAGAGAGAGACTTCCTACCATAAAGGAAAAACAAAACAAAACAAAACAAAAAACAGCTAGAAGCCAAGTGTGCCCATTAGTTTCAGGGTCCCTGCACTGAGAAACTCCCACATCCAGGAAGAGATTTATGACAGACATTTGCCCAGAACCAACAGAGAGAAAGCTGAGCTCTGAAGTCAATGCCCGGAATACAGACTTCTAGCCTTCTACACGGCGAGAGACTAAACTTCTGTTTGTTAACGCCATCTACTTGTGGTATTATAGCAGCATGAAATCACATGACTCAAACTGACTGCATCTTCAGAAAGATTCAATGGAGAAACTCAGTATCATCAGTTATAACATGGTATGGGACTGACCATGAAGAGCACCAAAAGCAACTTCAAGTTGAAGCTGAAGAAAATTAAAGCAGGTCCATGAGAGTCAAAACATGACTGCAAGCACATTCAACATGAATTTAGAGACCATCTCAAGAATACATATGAAGCGCTGAACACTAGTGCCTGTAAACCGGACAACTTGTACGATAACATCAGGGAAATAATACATGAATAAAGCAAAAGATAATTTAAAAGAAAGAAAAGATCAAAGAAGCTCTGTAACTTGCTCTTGAATGATGAGCACATAAAGCAAGAACAATATAATGAGGCAAAAGAGCTGAACAGAAGATTTCAAAGAGCAGTTTGAGAAGACAAAATACCATAATTAAATGTGCAAAGACCTGGAGACAGACAACCAAAAAGGAAGAACACACTACACATTTCATTTCTGAAAGAACTGAATAAAAATTCAAGTCCCAAGTTATATACTGAAAGTTTCTATGTGCAAAATTGTCACTAACTGAGGAAGCATCAAAAGAAGATGGAAGGAATACAGAGTCACTGTGCTAAAAATAATTAGTCAATGTTCAATCATTTCAGTATGTAGCATACGATCAAAATCAGGGGTATTGGAGGAAGAAATAAAAGCGGCACTGAAGTCACTGGCAAAAAATAAAGCTGCAGAAATTGATTCAATACCAAGTGACATGTTTCATCAAACAGATGCAATGCTGAAAGTACTCACTAGTTTACGCCAAGAAATTTGGAAGACAGCTACCTGGACAATTGACTGTAGGAGATTCATATTTGTGCAAATTCAGAAGAAAGGGTGATCCAACAGAATATAGAAATTATCAAACAGTATTATTAATTTACACATAAGTAAAATTTTGCTGAAAATCATTTGAAAGTAGTCTCATCAGTAAATCCACAAGGAACTGTCAAAAATCCAAGCCATATTCAGAAGAGGACATGGACTGAGAGATACCATTGCTGATGTCAGATGGATCCTAGCTAAAATTAGAGAACACCAGAAAGATGTTCGCCTGTGTTTCATTGATGTAGAAAATGCATTCAATTGTGTGGATCATAACAAATTTTGGATAACATTGCAGAGAATGGGAACTCCAGAACATTTAATTATGCTCATTAGAAATCTGTATAAAGACCAAGAGGCAGTTGTTTAAACAGAACAAGTGGATACTGTGTGGATTAAAATCAGGCAAGTTGTGTGTCAGGGCTGTATCCTTTCACTGTATTTATTCAATATGTACGAGGTCTAACAACTAAGATCACAGACTTGCCACTGTGCACTTACATTGGTAGCATACAAACAATTCAGTAAGGCTTCATAACCTTTGTGTATCAGTATCTCACAGCTGTGTTTGTGTCAATGTGTGGCAGTGTCTTGCTGGATGCTGTTCATTATTGTTGTTGCATGTTTTTATGTGCCACAGCAAGAATGTCAGAACTTGAGTTGGATCAACACAGAAACATTAAAGTTATTGTTAAAGTTGGCAAGAGTGGAAGTGAAATCAGGGACATGTTAATTCAAGTTTATGGGGATAATGTCATGAAGAAACCAGCAGAGTACAAATTGATTAAACATTTCTCTGAGGGGAGGGAAAGTGTGGCTGATAAAGAGAGATCAGAGTAGCCAGTAATAAGCACAGATGACTAAAATGTTGCAAAAAATTGTCAAATCATAAGTCAACATTGTCAGCCAACTGTGAGAAGCATCACAGATCAAATGAACACCTATATTGAAACAGGAAAATGTTTGCCAAGACCTTTTGGAAAGACAAGATAATGTTTTAGGCCATGTTATCACTGGTGATACAAAATGGGTGTACCAATATGACCCCAAAACAAAGCATCAAAGGGCATAATGGGAGTCAGCAAATTCTCCATGACCAAAAAATTTCCATCAGTCCAAATGAGGAGTCAAAATGATGTTACTAACCTTATTGGTACCAGAGGGATTGTTCATTATGAACTTGTACCAACTGAACAGTTAACCAAGTTTATTATTTGAAAATGCTAAAACAGCTAAATGAAAAAGTTAGACAAAAACGACCTGATGTTTTTGCCAACAACTCATGTCCCTTGCATCACAACAATGCACCACCTCACACAGCACTGTCTCTGAGGGAGTGTTTAGTCAGTAAACAAATAATTGTATTTGAATACCTTCCCTACTTGCCTAATCTGGCCCCCACTGACTTTTTTCTTTACCTAAAGATAAAGGAAAAAGAAGACATTTGGATGACTCCCAAGACATCAAGGCTAATACAATGACAGCTCTGGTGACCATTCCAGAAAAAGAATTCCAAAATTGCTTTGAAGGGTGGACTAGGCACTGGCAAAAGTGCATAGCTTTCTAAGGGGAATACTTAAAGGGTGACCGCGGCAACAAAGTATGTAGCACCTTTTCTAGCATGAGATCACAAACTTAATTGTCAGACCTCATATCCTGACAAAATAATCCAAGAAGCTGGACTACATGAAGAAGAATAGAGCATCAAGATTGGAGGATAACTCATTTGAAAAAACCTGTCGTATGCAGATGGCACCACCTTGCTTGCTGAAAGTGAAAAGGACTTGAAGTACTCACAAGTGAAGATCAAAGATTACACCTTAATAATAAAAAGAAATAAAGTAAAATCTTCACTCTTGGACCAATATACGGTATCATCATAAATGTAGAAAATATTAAAGTTTTCAAGGATTTCATTTTACTTGGATCTACAGTCAACATCCACAGAAGCAGTAGGATGCATTTGCCTTGGGTAAATCTCTTACAAATGACCTCTTTAAAGTATTATAGGGCAAAGATTTACTTTGAGGACTAAGGTACATGTGATCCAAACCGCAGTGATTTTCAATTACTTCATATGCCTGTGAAAGATGTGCAATGAATAAGGAAGACAGAAGAAGAACTGATACCTTTGAATTATGGTGTTGGTGAAGAATATTGAGTATATTATGGGACTCCCAAAAGTATGAACAAATCTGTCTTGGAAGAAGTACAACCAGAGTACTCATTAGAAACAAGGATGGTGGGATTTCATCTCATATACTTTGGACATGTTGTCAGGAGGAATCAATCCCTGGAAAAGTACATCATGTTTGGTAAAGTAGAGGATCAGCAATAAAGAGGATGACCCTCAACAAGATGGATTGGCACAGGGGCTGCAAAAATGGGTTCAAGCATAACAATGATTACAGGAAGGGAGCAGAACTGAGTAGTATTTCATTCTGTTGTACATAGGGCTGCTAGGAGTCAGAACCAATTTAATGGTACCTAACAACAAGAACAACATCAGGAAAGACTAGTAGAGGGTCACTGAAAAAGAAAAAGACACTTGATGGATTAACACAGTGACTGTAACAGTGAGCTCAAACATAGCAATTATTCTAAGGAGGATGCAGGAGCAGGCAGTGTTTCATCCTGCTGTACAAGAGTCATTATGGCTCAATAACAAACTTAACAGCATCCAGAAACAACAACATTTCCAACAAATTCCAACAAAATATGGAATAAAAATAACAATGGCACTTCAAAAGATTAAATAGGAACTTTAGGGGACAGTGCGTTGATATTAACGAATGAGGAAAAACTAAGAAAATGTGAGTGAAAATGATTGCACGACTGAAAGAATGAATCAATGTCACTGAATTGTGCATGTAGAAACAGTTGAATTGGCATCTATTTTGCTATGCATATTGTCAACAAAAAAATAAATTTTAATAAATTTATTCAAGGAAGCTCAAGACTCACATCCTGAAAAATAGAAAACATAAGTGAAAGAAATTAAAGTAACCTAAGTAAATGGAAAGACATTCTGTGTTAACGGATTGGAAGATTTGATATTGCAAAGAAGGCAACATGCCCAAAAGCGATCTGCAGATTCAGTACAATCTCTACCCACATCTCAATTACATCTTTTATAGAAATGGAAAAGCTGACCCTAAAGCTTATTTTGAATTTCAAGGGACTCTGGATAGCCAAAACAATCTGCATAAAGAAAAATAAAAGTTGGAAAAGTTCCCAATTTTGAAGGTAAAGTAATCAAAATGGTATGCTCTGGAATTAGGATAAACATAAAGACTAATGGAATAAAATTGAGAATGCATATAAAGAGCCATTTATCTATGGTCAGTTCATTTTCCTTAAGGCTGTCACAACCACACAACTGAAGAAAGAAAAAACCTTTTTAAACAAATGGTGCTAGACAACAGAATATCTGCCAAGCCAAGTGCTGTCGAGTTGGATCTGACTCATGGCATGCAGAAGAATGAATTGGGACTCCTATTTTATATTATATACAAGATTTAACTCAAAATAGATCAAAGAACTAAAATGAACCCCCGAAACAGTTAGCCTGAAATACTCTTTACAATATGAACTGCAACCACTCCTGGAGGCACTTTCCAGCTAAGTAACAAATTGGCACATAAAACCATGATGTTACCCATGAGCAAAATACTCCTTCAAAAAATATTTATATGAGACCTATTGCACAACATTCACCTTAAACCAAAGAAGGTAAAAAGGATGAGGAAACTAGACTAATAAAAATAGAATAACTAGAACAGGAATAATGAGAATGTTGACCCATTATGAAAAATGCAGCCAAAGTCATTGAACAAGTTGTATAGAAAGAAACTGTTAGGATTCCTGCTAAAAGATGGTGGACTATACAATGGCTTCTCATTCCCCACTGAGAACTAAGACCTGGAATGACATCTGTATGGAGCACTGGACATTTGGGGAGTCCTAGGATCTAGCATATTTGACTAGGCACCAGTATTAGACTAAATTTCTCCTCTCAAACACAAGCTGGCGGCCACTGACCGCCTCTTCTGCTGTTTCAGTGTATTGAACAACTGAGAATGGCCAGTAACATACTTTCATTATCAGCTGGAAGGTGGGGGCTGCTGCTCCTGAGGCCCTGATTGATTTTGGCAAAATTTGGACAACTCCTAGCTTGAGAATTCTCTGCTTTTCAGCACTTGGACAGTTACCCATGTAGAAATGACATTTACTTTTAGAGTTGAGAGCCCCTATGTTTACGTCTGGAGATTTGTCTGTTGAGAGGTCTGGCAGCTTTTCCCCCCACCCTTCTCTGACCCATATTGTACAGTCGGCTGACAGCCATCAGTGTCTTCATAAGTAGGGCAGTGTCTTTTCCATCCAATAGGCAGAGACTTCCACCACAGAGAGTCCACCCTGGGCTAATCACTAGAGCATATAGAGATGGCAGGTGACTGACTCCTCTCTTCAAACTACGCCTCAGCTCCTGTTAACACCAGCAAAGTCAAACAGCACCTAGATGGCACACAGACCACAGACCACAGTTAATCATTTAAAGAAGCAGCCTACCTTGGTTCCAGAAAACTCCTAAAATAGATTCAAGAAACTTTCCAGATGAAGAAGATTTTCTGAAACTGTTGGAGGTTGAGTACAAAAGAATTATATATAGAACCCTACTATAGATGAAACAAAATGCG
This sequence comes from Heterohyrax brucei, assembly GCA_028571685.1. Taxonomy (NCBI): domain Eukaryota; kingdom Metazoa; phylum Chordata; class Mammalia; order Hyracoidea; family Procaviidae; genus Heterohyrax; species Heterohyrax brucei. The sequence continues at coordinate 138,406,858 of CM053150.1, forward strand.
GCAGAACAAAATGAAAACTTAAGTAAATTATTTGAACTGATGGAATATCAATGCTCTGAAATACAGCAGATCAATAACAAAATTACACAATTAGACAATTCAATCCAAAGCCAAAAGAGTAGAACTGAGGATATAGAAGTTAGACTTAGTGACCTTGAGGACAGAGAAACTAACACCAGCGTTTATGAGGAGAAATCAGAGAAAAGAAATAAGAAAAATGAAGAAACACTAAGAAAAATGTGGAACTCTATTAAGAGGAATAATTTATGATTAACTGGGGTTCCTGAACAAGAGGGGATAGATGACAATACAGAGAGCGTCACTGTAGAAAGCCAAGCCAAGTGCCATCTAGTCAGATCAGATCAATGTAGAGAGGCTGACAGAAAACTTACCCGCGATATGAACAGAGAACATAGATATCCAAGATGTGTATTGCACACTGCAAAAACCAGACCCCAAAAGAAAGACACCAAGACATAACCAAGCTTAATAAAATGAAACATAAACAGATGCTTTCAAAGACACCAGAGCTCAAAGTAAAGCTAACATTCAGAGGGAAATCCTGTAGGCTTTTGTCTGACTTCTCTGCAGAAACAATGTTGGCTGGGAAACAGTGGGATGACACATTCAAAGCCCTGAAGGAGAAAAACTTTCAACCAGGAATTATGTATCCTGCATCACTGTCTATCAAACCTGACAGATATTTGCAGATAAAGAGAAGCTTAGAGACTTCATAAAAACTAAAACAAAACTACACGAAATTTTGAAACTCTTTGCTTAGAAAAACAAAACCGTTAAGTGTATATCTAATGAGGCAATGCAGGACACAGCATTCAGAATTCTACCAAGGAAGTCACAAAACTCAATCAAACCTATAATATTAAAAGAAAGGAATCAGTGATCATATCATGAAAACCGTGACACCATCACACTAAAAAGAGGGATATACTACAGTAGTTATAGTCCTTTCAGATGGAGAAGTGGAAATGTTATTCAGAGGTTAAAATTGGGTTTAAACTTAGAATGTTAAACGGGATTGTAAGTGAAGCTGCAAAGCAAAATAACAATGCAACACATCAAACCAAGAAATATAATACAGGAGTCTCAAGAAACACAAAACCAACACCAAAAAGTTGACTCATAAAAAGAACTGACCCAGAACAGAATATTAAGAGCAATATAAAGAACATCAACACAAAAATAATTACATCAAAATGACAGAACTGAACACACACATATCAATAATTATGCTGAATGTAAATGGACTGAACACTCCAGTAGAGACAGTGAGTGACATTTTGGATCAAAAGACATGACCCATCCATATGTTGCTTACAAAAAACACAACCTAGACACAAAGATATGAACAAACTGAAAATTAAAGGATGGAATAATATATACCAAGCTACAGATTAAGAAATGAGATGGGAGATGTTACATCAAACCCAGCTGAAATAAAAATATCATAATAGAATACTAACAAAGGCTGTACTCTAACAGGTTTCGAAACCTAGAGGAAATGGACAAATTCCTAGATTCATGTCATCCACCAAGATTATCATAAGGAGAAATAGATCAGCTTAATAAATCTATCACAAAGGAAGAGATTGAAAAAGTCATGTCAAAACTGCCAACTAAAAACTGTCCTGGCCCAGATCGCTTCACCAGAGAATTCTATCAAACTTTTAGAGAAGAGTTAACTACAATACTATTGAGGATATTTCACAGCAGAGAAAGGGATGAAATACTCCCAAATTAATTTTATGAAGCCATAACCTTGATACCAAAGTTAAGGAAAGATCCCACACACGAAAAACTTACAAGCCAATATCACTCATGAACCTAGATGCAAAAATCTTTGGCAACATCCTAGCTAATAGAATTCAACAGCATATCAAAAAATAATTCACCTTGAATTATTTTCATTCCAGGCATGCAAGGATGGTTCAACTTCAGCAAAACAATTAATGTCATCAACCACTTAAATAGCACAAAAGAATCACATGATTTTGTCAATTGTTGCAGAAAAAGGCATTTGACAAAGTCTAACACCCATTCATGATAAAAACTCTCAGAAAAATAGGAATAGAGGGTAAATTCCACAGCACAATTAGTTGCATCTACACAAAGCCAACTGTCATCTTCATCCTGAATGGTGAAAGACTGAAAGAATTCCCTTTGAGAATGAGAACTAAACAAGGATGCCCACTCTCACCACTTCTATTCAACATTGTGGTAGACATTCTAGCCAGAGCAATTAGACAAGACAAAGAAATAAAGGACATCCATATCAGAAGTGAAGAAGTAAAAATCTCCCTATTCGCAGATGATATGAGTGTATATACAGAGAATCCTAAGGAATGCATAAGTAAACTACTGGAACTAATAGAGGAGTTCAGCAAAGTATCAGGATGCAAGATAAACATAAACAAATCAGTAGGATTCCTTTATACCAACAAAGAGTTCATCAAAGAAGAAATCATCAAATCAGTACCATTTACTATAGCCTCCAAGAAGATAAAATATCTAGGAATAAATCTAGTTAGAGAAATAAGAGACCTATACAGAGAGAACCACAAGGCCTTAGTGCAAGAAACCAAAAAAGAATTACAAAATTGGAGAAATTTATCCTGCTCACGGTTAGGAAGACTTAACATTGTGAAAATGTCTAATTTTACCTGAAGCAATCTACATATACAATGCAATCCCAATACAAATTCTAGTATCATTTTTTAATGAGATGAAGAAACATATCTCCAACTTTGTTCAGAAAGGGGAGAAACCCCAGCTTAGTAAAGCACTACTGAAGAGGAACACAATGGGAGGCCTCATACTACCCGACCTTAGAAACTATTACACTGCCACAGTTGTTAAAACAGCCTGGTACTGGTACGAAAAGAGACCAATGGACCAATAGAACAGAGTTGAGACCCCAGAGATGCCACCATCCTCTTATGAATGGTTGATATTCGACAAAAGCCCTAAGATTGTATAAGGGGGTAAAAAAAAGTCTCTTCAACAAATGGTGTTGGCAAAATTGGATATCCATCTGCAAAAAACTGAAACAAGACCCATATCTCACACTTGTCACAAAAACTGACTCTAAGTTGATCAATGACCTAAATACCAAACCTAAAATGATAAAAATCACGGAAAAAAAGCATCAACAATGAATGTTCTAATACACAACTTAGAAGGATTTCAAAATCTCACAAAGCATGATTAACAGAAGAGAAAATACATAAATGGAAACTACTAAGAATCAAACACTTTTGCTCATCCAAAGACTTTACCAAGAGAGTTAAAAGACCACCCATAGAATGGGAAAAAATATCTGGCAACTGTGTGTCTTACTATTATCTGATTCCCCATAATCTACAAGGTTCTGCAAAATATCAACAAGAAAAAGGTAAATAACCCTGAGCAATGGGCAAAGGAGATGGGCAGACACTTCACTAGAGAGGACATCCAGGTAAGTCAAAAGACACATGAGGAAATGCTCATGATCATTAGCTATCAGAGAAATCCAAATCAAAACTACAATGAGATACCATTTTACCCCATGATTCAAAAAACACAAAACAACATATCCTGGAGAGGTTGTGGAGAGATTGGAACTCTCCTACACTGCTGGTTGGATTCAAAATTGGTACAACCTCTTTGGAAAGGTATCTGGCACTTCCTTAAAAAGCTGGAAGTAGATATACAATTTGATCCAATATTTCCACTGATGGGAATTTATTCTTCAGAAAATAATGCTGCCACACAAACAGACACATGTACATGAATGTTTATTGCCGCACAGTCCACAAAAGCTAAAACACAAAATCAACCCAGATGCCCATCAACAAATAAATGAATGGATAAACAAACTATGGTACACATACTCAGTGGAACACTATGTTGTGATAAAAAAATGTAGATTTTAGAAAACATCTCCTAACAGGGTTTCAATTGGAAGACATTATGCTGAGTGAAATCAGTCAGTGTGAAAAGGACAAATATTTTATGAGACACGTGTTATAAGGACTTAAGAAATAGAATTATCTAAGAAATAGAATTATCTACAGAATAATAAAGCTTTGATGGCTACGGGGGTGGGGGTGTGAAGGTTTATCATAGATGAGATAGTTGATAGATGTTAGAAATTTTATTCATTTACTGTAATAAATACATAAGTAAAATTAAAAATAAATTGTTAAATGGGAACCCAATTTGCCAGAAATTCAAGCCAGATTCAGAAGAGGACATGGAACCAGGGATATCATTGCTGGTATCAGGCTGATCCTGGCTAACACCAGAAAATACCAGAAAGATATTTACTTGTGTTTATTGACTATGCAAGGGCCTTTGACTGCATGGATCATGACAAATTATGGACAACATTGCAGAGAATGGGAATTCCAGGTCTATTAATTACACTTACCTGGAACCTGTACGTAGATCAAGAGGCAGTCATTCAAACATAACAAGGGGATACCACACAATTTAAAGTCAGGGAGGGTGTACATCAGGATCGTATTGTGTTACTACACCTAATCTGAGCAAATAATCCTAGAAGCTGGACTGTAGGAAAAATAAAGAGTCATCGACTCCTTGAAGTCCCTCAATATGCAGATGACACAACCTGGTTTGCTGAGAGTGAGGAAGACTTGAAGCATTTACTGATGAAGCTCAAAGACCATAGCCTTCAGTACGGATTACACCTCTGTCATGGGTTGAATTGTGTCCCCCCGAAAATATGTGTAGCCATGTATCTGGGCCATGATTCCCAATATTTTATGATTGTCCTCCATTTTGTGATTTTCCTATGCTGTATGTTAAAGGCTCAGGATGGGACTGTAAGTCCCTTCATAGGATCACCTCTCTGCCCAACTGTAAATGGAATGTCCCTGCTGTATGGCTTGTATCACCCCTAACCCTCTCATCCTACATGAGATAAAAGGAAATGGAATTGAGCAGAGAACTGGGAACCTCACATCATCAAGAAAGCAACACTGGGAGAAGAAAGTGTCCTTCAGACTTGAGGTTCCTGCACCAAGATGCTCCCTGAACAAGGACTGATGCAACACAAGGACTTTCCTCCAGAGCCAACAGGGGCTGAATCCTGAATTTGGACTTGTAGCCTACAGGCCTACGTAAGTATAAAACTTCCTTTGTTAAAACCATCCACTCTGTGGTATTTCTGTTAGAGCAACAGTAGCTGACTAAAACAACCTCAGCATCAAGAAAATAAAAGTTCTCAAAATTGAACCAATAAACAATATCATGATAAAAAGAGAAAAAAATGAAGTTGTTATGAATTTCATTATACTTGGATCCACAATCAATATCTATAGAAGCAGCAGTCAAGAAATCAAAAGACATATTGTACTGGGTAAATCTCCTGCACAAGACTTCTTTTAAAGCATTGAAAGCAAAGATATCACCTGAGGAGTAAGGTATGCCTGACCCAAGCCATGGTATGTTCAGTAATATCTTATGCACACAAAGCTGGATAATGAATAAGCCAAAGCCAAGGAAGACAGAAAAATAATCGAATAAGGAAGATGAGAAAAAAAATGATGTCTCTGAATTGGAGATGAGTATTTCATGGACTGCCAAACAAGTGAACAAATCTGTTTTGGTAGAAGCACAACCAGCATGCTTCTTAAAAGCAAAGATTGTGAGACTACATTTAGCATACTTTGGACGTGTTATCAGGCAGTATCAGCTCTTGGAGAAGGACATTATGCTTGGTAAGGTACACAGTCATCGAGAACAAGGAAGACTCTTAACAAGATGGACTGACACAGTGGCTGCAACAACGAGTGCAAGCTTAACAATAGTTGTGAAGATGGTGCAGAACTAGGCAGTGTTTTGTTCTGTTATACACAGGGTCACTATAAGATGAAACTGACTAGACAATATTTAACAATTTCCTGCATAAGTTTTCACTGAAAACCCAATGAAATATTGAAACACGCCTACAACAAAACAAACAAAAAAGTAAAATGATAAACTCTTAGAAGGAAACATAGAAGTAAATTTCTGTGACTTTGGATTAGGTGATAGTTACTTTAATACAACACTAAAAGTAAAAGTAAAAGCAAAACAAAAGAATGAATAGACAAATCAAACTTCCTGAAAACTAGAAGCTTTCTGGTTCAAAAGACACAATAAAGAAATGAGAAAAAGTGGGTGTGGTCAAGATGGCAGACTAGTCACATGTCTCCTTGATTCCTTCTGAGAACTAAGGCCTAGAAAAGTAATCAAATGGAGCTGTATGGAAATTCTGTGAGCCCCATGATCAGATATTGTTGAAGGCAAGACAGCAATATAATCAGTCCTGTTTCTGCTGGCTCAGCAGCTGAGAGACTTACAGCTATGGACACTGTCTTTGTTAAATGAGAATCTGGGACCAGGATTGCTAAGATTGAGAGCCTGATAGTGGCCAACTACTATGCTGAGCTGCAGTGCCTAAGTCTTTTGCAGCAAAGAGACTGTGCTTAGGACAGTGACATCTAGAGAACCCAGTAGTGGTTGGTGACCAAGGGTGCCAGTGCCATGCACCTCTTTCTTCTCAGAGAGGTGCCATACATACTGTTGGCTCAGTACAGGAGAGATGGCTCAGGCAGGATGCCATCTTAGGCAGCTGAGAGGAGGAGTCAACTATGTCTGAGGGCCCAGCTGGGGCTACCCGCCACACAGTGCCTGACTAGACAAGGCATCTCCCAGCAGAGAAGCTGTTTTTTAAGGCAATCATACCTAGAGAACATAGTGGTAGCTGGTGTCCAAGTGTGGCAGTGTCCTTACCCCTCCCTTTTTTGAGCCATGTCATAATGTCTGCTGATGGGCCCCTGAGAGACTCCATAAGTAGGGTGCCATCTTTGTCAACCAGGAGACAGGGCCTGCCACCCCTCAGGGCCTGCCTACTATCACTGGCCACTGGACAGCACTTCTCACAGCAGAAAAAGCAGTTTTTAAGATAAGCTAATCTAGAGAATGCAGTGATGGCTGGTGGCCAAGTGTGGTGGCACCATTTCCATCTTTCTTCACTGAGCCATGCCACAGAATCTGTTGACATGCCCCTGAGAGACTCCATAAGTTGGGCAGCATCTTTGTCAGCCAAGAGGCAGGACCTGCCACCAATAAGGGCTCAGCTGCTATCAGCTGCTGCTGGTAGTGCCTCTCTCAGCAGAAAATCAGTTTTTTAGATAGGCGCACCTAGGGAATAGAGCAGTGCCTTGTTGCCAAGTGTGGTGGCATCCTTCTCTCCTCTCTTCTCTGAGCTACACTATAGAGTCAACTGGTTTGAGTCTGAAGAATCAGCACAAGTAGGTCACCATCTTTATCATCTAAAAGGTGGGATCTGCTACACCCGAAGGCCCAGATGGGGCCAACCACCAAGCCAAAGAGCACCATGGGGCTAGACAGTGTCTCTATCACCAGAGAAGCTGTACATAAGTCAGCTGCACCTAAAGAACACAGTGGCAGCTGGTGGACAAGTTTAGCAGTACCATTATTCCCTTCTTACAGCTGTGCCACAGCTCCTGTTGATGCAACACCCTAGAAAGTGATGGTGCAAAAACAATCAATATCCAACCTTAAGGAAGCAAACCACCATGGCTCCAGAAAAAAAATCCCCCCAAAGGAATCAAAAGGCTTCCCAGATGAAGAAGCCTTCCTGAAATTATTGGAGGTAGAATACAATATTGTATAGAATACAATTATGTATAAAGCCCTTCTGGAGATTAAAGAAAATGCAACAGAACAAAATGCAAAATTAAGGAGGCTATATAAACTGCTAGAACACCAACAATCTGAAATCCAGCAGATCAATAATAGTTAGAGAGTTAGACAATTCCATGTAAAGCCAAAAGAGCAGTATTGAGGAAATGGAATGCAAAATTGGTGAGACTGAAGATAAAGCAACTGACACCAGAATTTATGAGGAGATATCAGAAAAAAAGAATCAGGAAAAATAAAGACACATTAAGAAGAATGTGGGACTCTATAAAGAGGAATAATCTGCAAATAATTGGAATTCTTGACCAGAGAGGAATAACAGAAAATACAGACTTGTTGAAGAGCTGCTGACAGAAATTTCCTGACGTCATGAAAGAAGATAACACAGATATTCAAGATGACTATTGAACTCCAGAAAAGGTAGACCCCAAAAGAAAGACCACCAAGACATATGATAAACAAACTTGATACAGTGAAACATACAGAGAGGCTCTTAAAGCCATTTAGCCTTAAATCAAAGCCAGTGTACAAAGGGAAGCCTTGTAACTGTTCTCTGACCTTTGGGCAGAAACTACATTAGCAAGAAGGCAGTAGGATGACACAAAGCATTCAAGGAGAAAAATTTTCAACCAAGAATTATGTATCCTACAAAATTGTCTCTGAAATATGACAGTGAAATTAAGACATTCTCAGATAAATGAAGCCTAGAGACTTTGCCAAAACTAAGCCAAAATTACAAGAAATACTGAAAGAAGCTCTTCATTTAGAAAATCAGTAACATCAGGTGTACACTCAAGGATGCAATGCAAGACGCAGCATCCAGAGTCCTACTTGGTTAGGAAAGTCACAAAGCTCAATCAAAGCTAAAATATTAACATTAGGGAAACAGACCTTAACATGTAAACTATGACATCATCATACTATAAAGAGGGATATATTACAATATTTATAGCCCTTTTAAATGGAGAGGAAGCAAAGGAGATATACAGAAGCTAAAGGTCAGTTTAAACTTAGAATGCCAAGGAAGAACAAAAGGGTAACCAGAAAACAAACTAACAATACTGCACATCAAAACAAGAAACATAATACAGGACTCTCAACAGACACAAAACCAACACCAAAAAGAAAGAAAATGAAAAACAACCTAGGACAGAATATTAAATGGAACAAAGAAAATGTCAACAACACAAAAATAAAGGCATCAAAACGACAGCACTAAACATATATTTACCAAGAATTATACTGAATGTAAATGGTTTGAATGTTCCAACAAAGATGCAGAGTAACAAGTTGCATGAAAAAACATGATTCAGCTACATGCTGCTTTCAAGAAACACACCTTAGACTCAAAGATATGAACATACTGAATGTCAAAGGGTGGAAAATGTATACCAACATAAAAACATGCAAAGAAGAGCAGGAGTGCCAATATTAATCTAGCTAAAGTAGATTTTAACATAAAATCCACCGTTGTGGACAATGATGGTCACTAGTTATTGCTTAAAGGTTCAGTACATAAGGAGGACATAACAATATTAAATATTTATGCACCCAACACCACAGCAGCTAAATATGTTGAACAACTGATGACAACATTGAAAAATGAGATAGATCACTTAACGATAATAGTAGGAAACTGCAACACTCCACTTTCAATAATGGACAGATCATCCATAAAAAAGCTCAGTAAAGATACAGAAGATCTCATTGTGACAATCAGCCTACTAGACTTCACAGCCATATACAGAACATTTTACGCAACAACAGCTAAGCATATCTTCTTTTCTAATGCACATGGAACATTCTGCAGAATAGACCACATATTAGGCCATAAAGGAACTCTCAACAAAATTCAAACCACTGAATTATTGCAAGGAGTCTTCTCAGACCATAAAGCCATAAAAGTTGACATCAACAGCAGAGAAAACATCAGTAGAAATTCAAATTCATGGAAACTGAACACTTTGCTCAAAAATCCATGGGTTATAGAGAAAATCAAAGATGCAAATGAGAATGAAAACACATCCTACCAGCACTTATGAGATAAGCAAAAGCAGTTCTCAGAGGATAATTTGTCTATATAAATGCACATATCAGGAAAGAAAAAAGAACACAAACCAAAGAATTAACCCTACAACATGAACAAATAGAAAAAGAACAACAAAAGAACCACTTGGGCACCAGAAAATACAAATTAGAACAGAACTAAACAAATTAAAGAATAGAAAACCAATCAAAAGAATTATCAAAACCAAAAGCTCTTTCTTGGAAAAGATTAATGAAACTGATAAACCATAGGCTAAACTTACAAAAGAAAAACAGGAGAGGAAACAAATAACCCGAGTAAGAAATGAGAGGGGTGATGTCACAACAGACTCAACCAAAATTAAAAGTATCATAAGAGAATACTATGAAAAATTGTACTCTAACAGATTTGAAAACCTAGATAAAATGGACAAATTTCTAGATTCGTATCACCTACCAAAATTATCACAAGGAGAAATAGAACAATTTAATAAACCTATCACAAAAGAAGAGATTGAAAAAGTAATTAAAATGTTACCAACCAAAAACAGTCCTGGCCCAGGTGGCTTTACTGGAGAATTTCACCAAACCATTAGAGAGAAGTGAATTCCAATAATATTGAAATTCTTTTACAACATACAAAAGGACAGAATACTTCCAAATTAGTTCTATGAAGCCAGCATAACCCTGATACTAAAGACAGGGAAAGACCTCACAAAAAAGAAAATTACAGACCAATATCACTCCTGAACCTAGATGCAGAAATCTTCAACAAAATCCTTGCCAACAGAATTCAACAACATATCAAAAAAAATAATTCATCATGACCAAGTTGGATTCATACCAGGGATGTAAGGCTGGTTCATTATCCGAAAAACAAGTAATGTGATCAACCGCATAAATAACACAGAGGATAAGAATCACCTGCTTTTATCAATTGTTGCAGAAAAGGCATTTGACAAAGTCCAACACCCACTTATTTAAAAAACTCTCAGCAAAATAGCAATAGAATGGAGATTCCTCAATGCTATTAGAGGCTTCTACACAAAGACAACTGCCACTATCATTCTGAATGGAGAGAGACTTAAAGAATTCCCTCTAAGAATGGGAACTAGCCAAGGATGTCCACTGTCACCACTTCTATTCATTGTGCTAGAGGTTCTGGCCAGAGCAATCAGACAAGACCAAGAAATGAAGGGCATCCACATTGGTACGAAGAATTAAAATATCCCCATTTACAGATGATATGATTCTATACCCAGAAAACCCTAAAGAATCCATAAAGAAATTACTGGATCTAATATAACAGTTCAGCAAAGTATCTGGATACAAAACAAACATAAATAAATCAGTAGGATTCCTTCATACTAACAAAGAGGTCATCAAAGGGGAAATCTCCAATACCATTTACTATACCCCCCAAGGAGATAAAATACCTAGGAATAAATTTAACCAGAGAAGTAAAAGATCTATACAGATAAAATTACAAGACACCACTGCAAGAAACCAAAAGAGTTTTACATGAGTGGAGAAATCTACCTTGCTCATGGTTAGGAATTCTTAGTATAGTGAAAATGTCTATTTTACCCAAAGCAATCTACATCTACATTACAATCCCAACACCGATTCCAGTATCATTATTTAATGAGATGGAGAAACAAATCACCAACTTTGCCCGTAAAGGGAAGAAACCTCTAATAAGTAAAGCATTACAGAAAAAGAGGAATGCAGGGGGAGGTCTCACACTACCTGTAGTCAAAACAGCATGGTACTGGTACAAAAACAGACATACAGGCCAATGGAATAGAATAGAGACTCCAGAAATATCACCATCCTCCTACGAATGGCTGATATTCGAGAAAGTCCCAAAGGTTTTAAACTGGGGTAAAAACAGTCTCTTCAATAAATGATGTTGGCAAAATTGGATATCCATCTGCAAAACTTGAAACAAGACCCATGTCTGACATCTTACACAAAAACTAACTCAAAAAAGACCAAAGACCTAAATATCAAAACTAAAATGATAAGGATAACACAAGAAAAAATAGAGACAGCAATGGAAGTTGTAATTCACAACTTAGACAGACTATAAAATGTGACCAACAATGCACAAACAACAGAAGAGAAAATAGATAAATGGGGTCTATGGAAAATTAAACACTTATTCTCATCCAAAGACTTTATCAAGAGAGTTAAAAGATTACTCACAGAATGAGAAAAAATATTTGGCAACTACATGTCAGATTGATATCTGATCTCCATAATCTACAATTTACTGCAAAATATCAACAAGAAAAGGTAAATAACCCAATTACACAATGGGCAAAGGAGATGGGCAAACACTTCACCAAAGAAGACATCCAGGCAGCTGAAAGAAACATGGAGAAATGCTAACAATCATTAGCTATTAGAGAAATCCAAATTGAAACTAAAATGAGACACCATCTCACCTCAGTAAAGTTGGTAATAATCCAAAAAACACAAAACAGCAAATGGTGGACAGGTTATGGAGAGACTGGAACTCTCTTACATTGCTGGTTAGTATAGAAAATGGTACAACTTCTTTGGAAAGCAATTTAGTGGTTTTTAAAAAGCTAGAAATAGAAATACCTTATGATATAGCAATCTCACTGCTTGAAATGTATCCTACAGAAATAAAGGTGGTTGCATGAACAGATACACACACACGAATGTTTATTGCAGTACTGTCCACAATTGCAAAAAGAGGGAATCAACCTAGGTGCCCATCAACTGATGAATGAATAAGCAAACTATGGTGCAGGTACACAGTGGAACACTATGCAACAATGAAGAACAATGATGATTTTCGCAAGCATCTCATAACCTGGTTTCAACTAAAATACATGCTAAGTGAAACCAGTAGACTGCAAAAGAACAAGTAGTATATGAGACCTCTGCTATAAGGATATAAAAATGGACTATTGTACGGAAGAAAAGACTATTCAATGGCTACAAGGGTAGGAGGGAGGGAGAGGGATGCTCATAGATTAGATGGTCAACACAAACTTGGTAACAGGAAGGGAATAATGGTATGCAGTAAAGGACAGGTCAGCATAACTGGACTACATCATAAACTGTAAGGTTTTCTAAACTCAACCCAATATTTGAAGGATAGAGTAGCAGGGACAGGGGTCTGAGAACCATGCTTTCAGGGGACATTGAGATAAAACTGGTGTAACTAGTCTTTGGTTCAGACAGTCTTCTGCACCCTGTACTGGTGATCTTAAAAGCTAGTAAACTGTCATCTTAGCAACATCAAATTGTCCCAACCCATCTGGAACAGATGTTGACTGAGAACATCACAGACACGAGAAAAAAAGAGCCCAGGAGACAGAAGACACCATATGAATGGAGATTACATCAGCTTGAGACCAGAGAACCAGATGGTGCCTGGCCGTCACCAAAGGCAGCCATGGTGGGGCACACAATGTAGAGTCCCTGTCCCATTAGGACAAAATGGCAAGTGTTGCCAAGAATGTGGAAAAATTGATTGCTGGTAGAAAAGTAAAATGATGAAGCCAATATGGAAAAGTTTGGTGGTTCTTTAAAAAGCTAGAAAAACAGAGTTAGCATGTGAACAAAGAATTCCAGTCTTAGATATATACTCAAAATAACTGAAAACATATGTTCAAAGAAAAAGTTGCAGACACATGTTCACAGCAGTGCTATTCACTATAGTCAAAAGACATCATCGATGGATGAACAGATAATCAAAATGTGATATGCCCATACAGTGGACCATTAATCAGTCAAAAAATAGAATGAAACCCTGGATACACAATATAACAAAGGTGAACCTTGAAAACATAATATTACATGAAGAGGCCATATATAAATACTAGATTATATATAACCCCATTTACAGAAGGTCCAGAACAGGCAAGTCTATAGAAACAGAAAACGACTGAGTGGTTGCTGGAGGCTGAAGACAGGGGAATGAAGGATGACTGCTTAACAGATGTAGGTTTCCTTTATGGAATGATGAAAATGTTCTGGAATTGGACAGCTGTAAAGACTACACAGTATGAATATTTTAAAAGTCACTGAATTGGGTACTTTAAATGGTTAAGATGTTGGATTTTATGTTATATAAATTTTTTATTAATAAAAGAAAAAACATTAAATATAAAAATCAGTTATATTTTTATACTTTAACAACAAAAAATCCAAAAGTGAAATAACAAAAAAGAAATGCAATAGGAGGAAACAGTATAAAATATTTAGGAAAACATTTAACAACCAAGTGCAAGACATATACAGCTGAAACTACAAAACAGTGTGAAAAAAAGTTAAAGAAAATATAAATACAGAGACATCCCATGTTCATGGATAAGAAGGCTTAACATAGTGTTAAAATGATACGCTTTCCAAATTAATCTACAGATTTAAAATAATCCCTATCAAAATCACAGCTAACTTTTTTGCAGTAATGCAAAGCTGTTCCTAAAAACTGATAAGGAAATACAAATGATCCAGAACAGCCAAAACAGTCTTGAAACAGAACAAAGTTTTAAGAATTCAACTCGCCAATTTCAAACTTATTACAAAGCTGCAGTGATCAAAACTACGATACTGATATAAGAACAGATATGTAAACCAACGGAGCACAGTTCAGAGCCTGTAATGCCATACACTTATATGGTCAGTTGGTGTTTGACAAGGATGCCAAGACAACTGAATGGAGAAGAACGATCTCTTCAACAACTGGTGCTGAGACAACTGGATAGCCATATACAAAAGAATGGAATTGAACATCCTCCTCATAGCATATACAAAAATCAACTCACAATGGATCAAAGATCTAACTGTAAGAGCTAAAACTATAAAGCTCCTTCAAATTTTATTATATAGAAACATAGCCATGGATTCCTTGCCAGAAAAGCAAGGAAGTTCAATTGAACTCTTCCCACATTTCTGTGCATATTATCTTAATAGTATTTGTTTTATTTCATGCAACATTTCAAAAATTTATGCATCCATGACTGAGACTAAACCCCCCAAACCAAACCCAGTATCATCGACGCTGACTTACAGAGACTTTATAGGACAGAGGAGAACTGCCCCGTAGAGTTTCCAAAGAAAGCCTGGTGAATTTGAACTGCCATCCTTCTGGTTGGTAGCCATAGTACTTACCCACTACACCATCAAGGTTTCCTGACTGAGAATAAACACGTGTTAAATTTTGCTATATTTTTCCCCCTCTTTTTTTTAAGAAATAAAATTTTTCACACTTACTTTGGATGGGTAAATAGATATGTGATAATAAGAGTAATTAATTGTAGAATGTAGATGGTGTGTATACAGGTATTCACTGTAAAATTCTTCCTTGGATGTTTTCTTATTAAAATATAATAAAAATTATTTTAAAATTTCTTATTAAAATGTGCCTGAAAAACACACTTGAGCCATGCCATCCTTCACCTGTCTTTGGATATCCTGAAGTCTGCATGTTTGTATATATATTTTACACATATATTTAAACATAAGCTATATGTAAAATTGTCTTCATAAAATTTGGACAAACAGCTCATGTTATTTTGCAACCAGGTCCTTTTTACTGCATTTAAGATTTGGGGGATTTATCTTGGTAATGCATGTACACTCTTGAATTCTTTTTAACTGCTGTTATTCCATCACATAAAAATAAAGTTTGTCTTTCATGTTCTCTTAACAAGGGGTGTTTAGGTTGCTGCTACTTTCTAACCCATATACTGCTGCAATGAGTACTCATGTGCTCATCTCCCTGGTCACTTTTGCTGAAGCCTCGCTGCAGGTGTAATCCCAAGCTGTACGGACAGTGCAGGCCTTCAGTATTCCTGCATGCTGCTCACTGACCTACAAAGTGGCTGGACCAATTCATCTGCCCACACCAAGGTGGCACATGAGTGTCTGTCTCCTTAGAATCTGAGATCAGTCTCACTATTTTTTTCTATCTTTCTATGCGTTTCTTGCCAATTCAACTTTTTATAGCTGTGTAACTTATTGGTGTCAGTTACAATAATCAACTGTTTAACTCTACCCTTAATAAATGAGACTTTTCCATCATCTTTAATCCCCAATTTTTTTCCCTTCCATTCCTATTCCTGGTAGCTGCTAAGACTCTTTGGTTTCTGTACATACGTCTTTTCTTGTGTTTTTATATAACTGAGATCACACAATATTTGTCCTTTTGTGACTGACTTCTTTCACTCAGCATAACACTTTCAAGCTCTATATCTGTTGTTGTCAAGTTAATTCTAACTCATAGAGACTCTATAGAACAGAGTAGAACTGCCACGTAAGATCTCTAAGGAGCAGCTGCTGGGTTCAAACTTCCAAACTTTTAGCAAATATATGATTAACCACTGTGCCACCCAGATTCCATATCCACACTATAGCATGTATTAACATTTCATTTCTCTTCATGGCTAAGTTGCATTCTATTGTATGTACATATCATATTTTGTTTATCCCTTCATCTGTTGATGGACATTTAGGTTGTTTCTATCTTTTGGCTATTATGAATAGTGCTTGTCATGAACTGATTTATGTCTCCCAAAATATGTGTGAAGCAATATGACTGGGCCATGACTCCCAGTGTTGTGTGATTGTCCACCGTTTTGTTACTTGATGAGATTTTGCTATGTACTAATAAGATGGATTAACAGCAGTTACATTGATGAGGTCAGCAAGATTGGATAATGTCTAAGTCAATTTCTTTTGAGATATAAAATAGAGAAGTGACTAGAGAAAAACAGGGAACCTCATGCCACCAAGAAAGCAGCTCTCAGAATGGAGTGCATCCATTCCGAGGTTCTCCCAAAGCAAGCAAAGACTAATGCATCACATAGACCTTCTTCCAGAGCCAAGAGAAAGCCTTCCCCTGGAGCATATGTCTTCAATTCAGACTTCTAGCCTACAGGACTGTAAGAGGATAAATTTCTCTTTGTTGAAGCCATCCATTTGTGGTATTTCTCTTACAACAGTACTAGATGACTAAGACACTGGTGAAATTAACAATGATGTACAAGTGTCTGAATATCTAGTTTCAGCTCTTTTGGGTGTATACATAGGAGTGGAATTGCTAGATGACACAGGAGTTCTATTTTTAGTTCTATGAGGCACTGCCATGATGTTTTTCACAATAACTTTACCATGTTGCATTCTCACCTGCAACGGATGAGATATCCAGTTTTCTAGCACCACCAAATATTCATTAATTTCTGGGTTTTTGTTGTTGTTGTTTTTTAATCTTAACTATTCTAGTGGGAGTGAAATGGTATCTCGCTGTGGTTTTGCTTTGCATCTGTCTAATGGCTAATGATGCTAAGTACATTTTCGTGTGTTTGGTGGTCATTTGTCCCCTTTGGTAAAATGTCTGTTTAAGTCTTTTACATGTTTTAAGATTATGTTATTTGTCTTTTTATCAATCTGATTGATAAGGTTTCATTTGGCTCTCAAAATGTAGACCCTGAAAATTTATCAGTAATGCACACTCTTGGTCCCCCACCTCATATTTACTAAGTCAGAAACTCAGGCTAAAGCCCTGCAGTATGTGTTTTTACAAGCTTTTCCAGAAAACTGAGCCATAGTCACCCAAGTGTGAGATCCACTGGTCTAGACACTATGTGTTGGAATCAACTCAAAGGTAACCAATGACAATGGATACTGGTACAGGTAAACATTTTTTCCTGTTGATGAAGCCATTCAGCTTTCTTTCACTGCAAATTAGCTATATATCTTTGCCCACGGTTGATTTATGCACTCTTTTTTGTTGTTTGGTTTTGTTTGTTTGTTTTTGTTCTCGACGAGTCTCTTTTGTTTGGCATTTTAAAGAACCAGATTTTGCTAGTTCTTTTTCCTTCTTCTTAGCTTACTCTGTTCTTTTTCATATTATTCTTTTAGTTAGGTACTTCTTCTTTTGTAATAAGTACATTTATAAGTAGCAGTTTGTATGTTCTACTTTAGCTGCTCCTCCCATTTCATTATATTTCAGTTCTACACAACGGCCTAATTCCACTATGGTTTCTTCTTTGAATGTTAAATATTTAGAAATGTGATTTTAAATTGTCAAGTACATGGATACTTGAGTTTTCTTGTTCTTGTTGTAGACTTCCACGTGTGTTTTGTTGTGGTCTATGGGACTCAGAATCTCTAGCCCTTCCTGAGATATCTGCTGTGCTTATAAATGGT
This sequence comes from Heterohyrax brucei, assembly GCA_028571685.1. NCBI lineage: Eukaryota > Metazoa > Chordata > Mammalia > Hyracoidea > Procaviidae > Heterohyrax > Heterohyrax brucei. The sequence goes on from CM053150.1 coordinate 138,424,804, forward strand.
CATTTTTAATACATACTTTGAACTTCCAAGGTGCAACATCCTACAATTTTCCATTAAACTAAGCACATAGATCCCTAAGAAGCAGTTTGATTTTTCTGTTAGTTTTTCCTTTTACATACTTCTATGTGTCAAAGTCCTCTCCTTAGATAATAACTTCTGTTCTCCTTAAAATGTTTTCAATTTGTACTTCTTGCTTTTGTAATACAGACCTCACAAATTCTCAGTTATGTATTTCTAGTGAATTGTTCCTTTTCTCATTTTTATTGTTATTGCCCACCAGCCCACCACAACATTCCAATATATGACACGCTGTGAGAGCAAGGAACACAAGGCCCATTAGAGATCCACATTGATAGCACCTGGCCCTCTTACGTAAAGACTCCCCTGAAGTGGACACAGGGACTGAAAGGAGAATGTATCCTTTACGATAGGTACTAAATCTCTAGATTTAAGTTCATGCCTGGGGGTGTCCTATAGTTAATCAAGTTTCACTGTAGGGATTTGTTTCTCAATAGGCTGTTTTCTCTAGAATTAAATAGCTTCTATTTTAAAATAAAATGCAAAAGTTTTAAGTTCAGCACAATTGCTCTTCAATTTCTTTAGTGCTGATAAAATAAAATACCCATTCTTAATATATAGTTGCATCATTTCTCCATGGTGACTGTATGTGTTGAACAGCTCCTTAGGCTTTTCTTGTCTGTCATATTTACAGAAGCAAATCATCATGTCTTTGATTTATGGCATCTCTTATTGTGTTTGAACTACCAACCTTTAGGTTAGCAGTTGAGGGTAAACATAGAGTCTAGAGTCTTGTGTCAGAATTGACTCAAAGGCAATGGGTTTGTAATATTTTTTTAAATCATCTCTCTTGATGATACATTTTTCTGGTATGTTTTACTTGTTCTTTTGTTTGGTTGTATTTTTTGTACATATTTTATAAAGAGTATGTATGTGTGGATAGAGACAGTGAGAGACACAGAGGTATCTTAACCTGTGTACTTTGTTTTGTGTTAGCTCCCTTTCCTCTCTCTCTCTTCTCCCTGTTAATGGCTAATCTTTGAAGGCCAATCTAAGCCAGCAATGATGCTGGTCCTTCTGGTGCTAACATCAAGATCACCGCCTCCTGGATCAGGATTTTGGTTAATCGTGGCAACAAAGACAATGGAACATACAGAACCTACGGTGATACAGACCCAATTAGGTGACATACGGTAACGTCAGACGGTTGCAGAAGAAACAGAGCAACAACGTAAAGATTACAATAAAATAGCTTTCTTATAACCTTGGCTACGGTCACCAAAGTTTCAACGAAAACAAGTTTGTTTCCCAAGATTCAAACCATCATCTATATGTTGGCTTTCATCTGCTGGTTTCCTGAGCTGCATCTGAATCCTGACCAACCAGGTATCTGCAAGTCCAGGAAGCCTGTGTTAATACACAGTGTGAAGACGGATTGTATCTCTGCAGGCACGTCTGGTAGATTGTTATGTACTTCTAGGTATTTTTAAGAGGAAAGGTTTTACATCTAGAAAGTAAATTTTACTAACTGCATCTCAGCATTACTCACCGATCATGAAAAGCAGGTATCTTGGAAGGACACTGTAAATACTGCTTAAATCGAAGCTCAAAGGCTTGTCCAATGGAGCTGATAACATCCTGGGCCAGCCCACCACAACATTCCAATATATGACACGCTGTGAGAGCAAGGAACACAAGGCCCATTAGAGATCCACATTGATAGCACCTGGCCCTCTTACGTAAAGACTCCCCTGAAGTGGACACAGGGACTGAAAGGAGAATGTATCCTTTACGATAGGTACTAAATCTCTAGATTTAAGTTCATGCCTGGGGGTATCCTATAGTTAATCAAGTTTCACTGTAGGGATTTGTTTCTCAATAGGCTGTTTTCTCTAGAATTAAATAGCTTCTATTTTAAAATAAAATACAAAAGTTTTAAGTTCAGCACAATTGCTCTTCAATTTCTTTAGTGCTGATAAAATACCCATTCTAAATTCAGTAGGAAAAGAGTTTTTAGCAAGAAACTTCAGCAAGACAAAAACAAAACTGATTTTAGCACTAAATCCTTCTAAGGCACTGTTTACCTTAAAAAAAGGATGTAAACTGCCTTTTTTTAGAATGAATTTTAGTCTATTCAATGGACATAGTGCAAACTGTGAACTAACATCTTAGTCACAATAAAATATTAATCACCATGTGCGACAATTTCAAAAAATAAGAAGAGCAACTTTTTTTTTTTTTACCAAACAAAAGTTATTCTCTTATTGTCTAAGAAGTCCCAAGTCCAAATTCAGGGTACCAGCTCCAGGGGAAGGCTTTCTATCTCTGTTGGTTCTGGTGAAGATCCTAGTCCCCAATCTTCCTTTACTCTTAGACTTTCTCAACACAAGAGCTGGGTCCACAGGACACACTCTGCTCCCAGCTCTGCTTTCTTTTTACTGTTTATTTATTTTTTATTATTTTTTAAGTGAAAATTTATGATTTGAGTTAGTTTCGCCTAGAAAAACTTACACATACTTCCTTGTATGAGCCTAACTGTTCTCCCCTAACTGTTCTCCCCACACTGTGACAGCATGCTCTTCATCTCCATCCTGTATTTCCTGCATCCATGCAGTCAGCTCTTACACCTTCTGTTTTCTCGGCAACCTTTTAAAATGTTTTTTTTTTTTTTTTATCAGTTTTTACCAACCCAGCAATATGCCACTTGGACTTCAATGAATTTCGAACTATGTACTTATACAAGTTCTCAGAGAAGGATCTTGTGATAAAAATTAGATATAAATTACAAGTGTTGGCAGGTCAGGACAAATGTCCTCCACAGACTGTGGAGAGGGTTACCTAACTGCCTTATAACAGGTTGACAGCTAGTCTGACAAGGACAATGACACTGTCCTGGAGGAAAGGCTTTGATCAAGATATAAAACAAGGCCATCAAGGAAAGGAAGCTCAGTGGAAAAGGAATTCAAGAAGCCTCTCATCCATTGAAAATACACCCATGGCTTCCCAGCAGACGTATTTCTTCCCCCAATTCTCTTGCCCCTCCTAGATAGCCCACAAGCCACATCCCTGTGAGCACCTGGCAGATGGCTTTATTACTAATAGAGTCAAGGGGTTCTGCCCAGGAAAAACAATGAACACGTATGCTACATTCCACCTTCCTCCTCTCAGTAACAACAAACCAAACCCATTGCTGTCAAGTTGGTTCTGACTCATAGTGACCTTACAGGTTAGGGTAGAACTGGCCCCACAGAGTTTCCAAGGAATACCCGGTGGATTTCAACTGCTGAACTTTTGGTTAGCAGAATAGCATATAAATAGCAGGCAGTCATGCCTTAATGTGTTATATGCCTGGTAGTATATGCCACCAGGTAGTCACACCTTAGTTCTGTTCAACAGGGTTTTCCTCCTGGAGCCTGTTCCATTCCAGACTTGGGAAGAATCTGCATCAGGAGCTGGTCCACCCAGAAGGCAGCCTCTAAGCCCCAGGTCCTCAGAGTCCTTCCCTTCAAGCCTCAGAGGTAAATGTACTTATGGTACACACTGGTTAAATACTTGATGGGGATGTCCAGTATAAGTGTATTGTGGCCTTCAGATAACAATATAACTTTTTGGACACACTAGTTCTATTTTCAGGTGTGCTCAAAGGGATTGGGCTGCCAGGATACAGGTGTAGTCACCAGTAGTAGTATTACAGTAACCATCATCTGGCTTCCTGACAAAGCATGCCCATGTTAAACACTTGTTACAGTTGCAGGTTGCTAATGATTTGCATGGATGTATCTTTCAAGCAAATAGGAAGCAAGAGTTGAGGCTGGAGTGAGGGAAAATCAGAAATAATCACTGTCCCCTAATTTGCTACGGTTTCCAACTACACTGCTCTAGCCCTCCCCAGTCTGCTGTTCTGTGTCCCCTGTCCCCCTAGCACTAGTGAAGGAATGGGCTGCTTAGGAGTTCAGAGAGCCAGAATCAAAACTGGGGAACAGTCAACAGGTATGTAGCTTATGTTTATTTTAAGGAAAAAACCAGCAACCTAACATTTTAAAGCAGTTCCTTGGATGGTACAAACAATTAGCACATTTGATAGCTAATTGAAAGGTTGGAGGTTTGAGTCCACCCAGAGGCACTTGGAAAGAATTCCTAGTGATCTACTTCTGAAAAAAACAGCCTTTGAAAAACCTATGGTGCATAATTCTACTCTGAAGCATATAGAGTTGCCATGAGCTGGAGTCAACTCAGTGGCAACTGGTTTTCAACATTTAAGATGGCTACCAAAGAATGAGATTTCTTCAGAGGGGCTGTGTGATATCATTCCTGAGACTGATTTATCTTCTACATCCCAGAGAACACTAAATCATGAAGAGTTCTGTTAGTAAGTTCCCAGGACCTTCTGAAAAGTACAGGAATCTGAGGAAAAGCATGGTTACTTTTTGAGGCTTGAGCCATCCCAGTGTAGTTTACAAGGGGAGTGACTAGTGGAGAGCAGGTGGAGACAGGTTGAACTTTTGGCTCTGGTCTCTGCATGGTCCTCAATGAATTGAAAAGACATTATCTACTAGTTCTGTCTTATAATTCCTTTTATAAAATAGTCTTTAAGAGGATTCTAGGAGGATGGCAGCATAAATTAACCATCATTTTGACCCTCCACCACAGATGTAGCAAGAAAAACAAGTATCTAATCTAAACCCTCCCCCCGTAGCCCTCCCTCCCTCCCTTCCCTTACAGCCATCAAACAGTCTTTTCTTCTATGCATAAGTCCGTTTTTGAGTTTTTATCGTAGGGGTCTCGTACAATATTTGTCTTTTTGTCTCTGACTACTTTCACTCAACATAATGTCTCCCAGTTGAAACCAGGTGCTGTCACCGGGCAGGGAGAGCAGTGGAAGCCGCATATAGGTGGGCATGTAAATTTATATGGGAAAGTACATTTTCACTCTGTCATAATAAAAAAAAAGTAAAACAAAAGAAAAACAAGGAAATGGTACTTAGCTTTGAGAGACTCTCAACTGAGCTGCAGAGAAATGCAACAGGAAATTGCAAAAATCAACAAATTATGTAAAGTAAGAAAATTGCTTCTCTCACTGTTCATGACCCTATCCTGAGTCATGTGGGCTACAGATTCCTGTGAATAGAGGAAGTAGCCCCAGAAAAGGAGCCAGCTTCCCAAACTACCACAGTCCCTGCCTGTACAGATAAGATCACAACTTTATGCACTAAAATCACTTAGGGAGACCTTGGGGGTTCCATTTGGAGAGTCCAGACACTTCCTCTACCTAGACAGCAACAAGTCTAGTGTGAATCGCTGTAGAAAGCCCATTCAGTGTGGTCTGTTCTCATAGTAAACACTCTGTCTCCTTGTGCCACCCATAGTGCAGGCCTCTGAAACCAGAAGGACAGACTTCCCAGGGACTCAGCTCAGGTCTGTCTGCTTCCCCAGTTTGTTGGTACTGAAGACTGCTGACTAAGGTTTCTGGGTGCCAGAAAGCAGGTGCCTTAACGGAGGATATACCAACAGCCAACATAATATGGGTGGAGAGGGTCTGATAGAACAGGGCAGATCTCCTTAGGGATGCGTTTGGAATGTGACAACCACCCCTCCACCCAAATGGTGTCACCCGCAAGCTGTCTGTGAACTGCTACAGAAAATTACTGTAGTGGTGCCTGTTACCATAGTCAGTGCTCTGTCTGCATCCCTGTGTACCCCATGGCTCTGGTCTCTGGAACTGAAGGACCAAATCTCCCTGGGGTCAATTAGGGTTAGCCTGCTCCCATCTATGGTTAAAATGGAGGACTGCTAAATGAGACTGGTGTGTGCTAGGAAGCAGAAGTCTTCAGTGGATGCTATACTCACAAGCAATAATCTACTGGGGGGAATCTGGCAACAACAGGGAAAACATCCCTGGGAGTCTTTTTGGAGTATAACCACCCCTCCTCCAACCAGTAAATGTTGTCTGCTGGACTGATATTAAACTCTCACAGACCATTTCCTACAGTGGAGTTAAGAGACAGTCACCTAAGTGGAAACTCTTCCTCCACTCACCCCAGGGCCACTGGTGCTATGAAACCAACAGGAGAAATCTCTCAAAAGTCCTTATGGGCTCCTCGTTAAACAGAAGAAAGTCTGACAGCACTTTCCCTGAATGTCAACTCAAATACAGGCAGTTGCACATAAGAGAGCCTCTGGCAAAAACAGAAGTCAAAAGGGAGCCTGGAAGAGACTTGCTGGCTGTGGGTCTTCTGACTAAAAATGTGGCTGAATAAAACAGAAAAAAGAAGGAAATAATAACCAGAGAGGGAAGGCTGCACCCCTCAGTGGAAACTGATCGTATACGACATCTGTCCTGAAGGGCAGTGCCTGCTGGTAGGCAGAGTGAATACAGTATATTCTCTAGTATATTCAGAAAAGTTTAAAAGTAGAGATCAAGAAATCTCAGTTTAAAACTGAGATCAAGAAATTTCAAATTATAATTAAACCAGGGAGGGAAAAGGAGCTGTCACAGAGAGGGAGAGGAAATAGTAAACAAAGGCCAAAGGCTTTGTCCATCCAAGAGTTTCTTATAGAAGGTAGTATAAGCAAAAACACCAAATATGGGAAAAGTAGGAAAGTGAATACCTTCAAAAATTTCAAAATCCCGCATAGAAATCAAAAGACACACAAACAACAGGGAAATAATGACTCAAAGAAATAATGACAGAAAGTTTGCCTAATCTAATGGAAGACACAACCCTGCACTTTCAAGAATCTCAGAGAACCCAATTAAGATAAACTCAAAAAGACCTATAGCAAGACACATTATAGTTAGGTTCTCAAAAAGTAAAGATGAAAAGAGAATGCTGAAAGCAGTGAGAGAGCAACAAGCAATTACATACAAAAGATCCCCGAAAAGATTAAGTGTTGATTTCCTCTCAGAAATATTGGAGGCCAGAAGGCAATGGAATTCAGTGCTGAGAGGAAAAGAATAAAAAACCTGTCAATCAAGAATTCTATACTCAGCAAAATGATCCTTCAAGAATCAAAGTGAAATTAAAGCATTACCAGACAACAGAAGATGAGAGAGTATATAGTCACTAGATTGGTGTTATAAAAAATACTAACAGAAATTTTATAGATGGAAGAAAAAGACACTGGAAAGTAATTCAGAGGTATGTAGAGAAAGAAAAATCCACAATAAAGGGAAAAGCATGGGCAAGTGTAAGGTCTAGTGGTGAAATACTAACTAGTAGTAATTTTAAACATTCTGTCCTTCATGATTTTTAATAATAAATACATAAAAAACAAGGATAAAATTTTGTTACAGGTCACATGAAATATAAAGACATAATTAGTGACCCCCCCAAAAAAGGCAAGAGAAAGAGGAATGGTCTAAGTATAGAATTTACTGTGCATTACTGAACTTCCAGACTAAGACAGACAAGGAAGAAAGACCTGGTGGTCTACTTCTGTAAAGAGTTAGCCAGTGAAAGTCTTATGAATACCAGCAGAACATTACTTGATATAGTGATAAGCCTCCAGGTTGGAAGGTACTCAAAAGATGACTGGGTAAGAGCTGCCTCTTCAAACTAGTCATCTTTAATGACATGGATAGAGACAAGTTTGGGGGACTTTCATCTGCTAATGTGGTACAATTCAAAATGAGAAGAAATAGATGCAATCATTCATTAATAATTGGAACCTGGAATATACGAAGTATGAACTTAAGAAAATTGGAAGTTACCAGAAATGAAATGAAGTATACAAATATCAGTATCCTAGGCATTGTTGCTGTTGTTGTTAGGTGCTGTCAACTCAGAAATCAGTAATAGGAAAAAAAAAGAAAATAAGCAAACATGTTTGAAAAAAGTTACAGGTCAATATCCAATTAAATGTAAACAGTGCACTACTAAACTACCAATGGGTCAAGGAAGAAATAAAAAAAGACATAAAAAGCTTACTAGAGTCAAATTAAAATTAAAGTACAACCTACCAAAAGTTACGAAATGCAGCAAAGACAGTATTCAAAGGGAGAATTATTGCAATAAATGCCTACATGAAGAAAGAAGAAAGATCTCAAAAAAACAGCCTAATTCAACAACTCCAGGAACTAGACAGAAAAAAGCAAACCAAGCTTAAAGCTACCAGAAGAAAGGAAATAACAAAGATCAAAGCAGAAATAAATAAAATAGAAAAAGAAAACAAAATGAGAGAAACAATAAAACCAGAGTTAGCTCTTTGAAAAGACACATAAAATTGACAAAACATTAACTAGACATACAAGAAAAGATAGAAATAAAGAGAGTTATGATAGAATATTATGAACAACTGTATGAAATAGATGAAAGGGACATATTTTTAGAAGTACACAGTGTGTTCAAACCCACTCAAAAGGAGAAAGAGTGTCTCAACAGACCAGATACAGAAAAGGAACCAACATGACGCTTTAGACAGAAGGACCATGCTGTCCCACCACAGCACAGACCCCCAAAACTAAGTAAAACAGAGATAAACATAGATCCTGGGACCATTACTGTCAAGAGATAAAGAACTCAGCCAAACACCAAGTAGAATAAGCAATTGAAAGAGAATATAGAATGAAAAGAGATAAAGTATATTCTCTGAGTACAATGCCATTAAAATAGAAATTAACAACAGGAAAAGCAAGGGGAAAAAGTCATTTACATGGAAACCGAATAATGTCCTACTAAAAAATCACTGGGTAATAGAAGGAATCAGAGATGGAATAAAAAAATTTCTAGACTCAAACAACAATGAAAACACATCATACCAAAACCTTTGAGACACAGCAAAACAGTCTTCAGAGGTCAATTTATAGCAATAGATGCACACATCAAAAAAAAGGAACAAAATTAAAACATTTGCTACACAACTTGAACAGAGAACAGTGGAAGAAACCCACAGTCACCAGAAGAAAGGAAATAATAAAGATTAGAGCAGAAACAAATAAAACAGAAAGAAGCAACAAAACCAAAAGGTGGTTCTTTGAAAGCCAAGCCAAGTGCCGTAGAAATGAACAAAATTGACAAACCATCAGCCAAACCGACAAAAGACAAACAGGAGAGTATGCAAATAGCCTAAATAAGAAATGAGATGGGGAATATTAAAATAGACCCAACTGAAATAAAAAAGATTATAGTTGCGTATTATATGAAAAACTAAACTCCAACAAATTTGAAAACGTACAGGACATGGACAAATTTCTAGAAGCATACTGTCTACCCAAACTAATATAAAACAATGTTCATCAGATTTACTAGCCCAACAGAGACTGGAAAAACACTGAGAGTATGTTGCCCAGACATTCTTTTAGCTCAGTAGTGAAGTCACTCCTGAGGCTCACCCTTCAGCCAAAAATTAGACAGGCCCATAAAACAAAATGAGAATAAGTGGCAACCCAGCCAAGGGGCAAGGAATAGACAGCAGAAGGGGACATGAAAGCTGGTAACAGAGAATCCAAGGATAAGAAGGAAGAGTGTTGACATGTCATGGGGTTGTTAACCAATGTAATTAAAAAAAAAAGAGTACACTAATTGCTTAATAAAAAGCTAGTTTGTTCTGTAAACCTTCATCAAATTTGTTGGAGTTTAGTTTTTCATATAATACTCAGTTATAATCCTTTTGATTTCAGTTGGGTCTATTTTAATATTCCCCATCTCATGTCTTATGAGTTTTTAAAAATGTCCAAATAAACTCATAAGTGAAGAGATCAAAGTAGTGATCAAAAACCTCACAAAGAAAGTCTTGAATCAGATGGCTTCATTGGGAAATTCTACTAAACGTGTAGAAAAGTAATGATGCCCATACTGTTGAAACTCTTCCAAAAGACAGAGAAGAGAGGGATGCATCCTAATTCACTCTAAGAAACAAATCTAACCCTGATACCAAAACTGTATGACACTGCAAGAAAGTTTTATACCAGTATCTCTCATGAGCATAGATGTAAAACTCCACAACAGCGTATTAACAGTCATACAACATGACCATGTGGGATTTATTGCAGGAATGTAAGGATGGTTCAACAACAGAAAATCAATCAACTTAATACTTAACAGGAAAAACAAAACATGCTCATCTCTATAGATATAGAAAAAGCATTTGATAAAAGCCAACAAACCTTCTTGATAAAAACCCTAAAGAAGATTGGAATAGAAGGGAAACTCGTCAATATGACTCAGGGCATATAGTCAAGCCAAGCCAAGCCAAGCAATATGCTTAAAGAAGAAAGACAGAGCATTCCCTTTGAATCAGGAACAAGACGTAGGTGCTACCTCTCACCAATTCTATTCAATATTGTATTACAAGACCTAGCAAAAGCAATAAGACAAGAAAAAGAAATAAAAGGTATCCAGATTAGAAACTCTGGAGACATAGTGGTTTAGAGTCATGGCTACTAACCAAAAAGATCAGCAGTTCAAGTCTATCAGGTACTCCTTGGAAACTCTATGGGGCAGTACTACTCTACCCAATAGGGTTGCTAAGAGTCAAAATCTACTCAACAGCAATGAGTTAGACTGGAAAAGAAGAGGTCGAATTATTTCCATTCATGGGTGATATGACCCTAAATATAGAAAATTCCAAAGATCTACAAGAAAATTTCTAGATCTACACACAGGAATTTAACAAAGCTTTATGGTACAAGGTCAACAAACAAAAATCACTGAGTTTATATATACCAGGAATGAGAAATCTGAAAGAGAGAGTAGGGAAACAATTCCATTTAAAATAACCTTTTTAAGAGAACAGAATTTCTAGGAATTAACATAACCAGGGAAGTGAAAGATCTATACAATAAAGTACAGTAAAAGCTATAAGAAGCTGCTGAAATTTATTAAGAAAACAAATAAATGAAAAGATGTTCCATGTTTGTGGACTGGAAGATTTAATATTGTTAAAATGTCAATACTATTCAAATAGATCAATAAATTCAACACACTCCTGATTGAAATTCTAATAGCCTTCATTACAGAAAGAGAAAACCCAATCCTCAACTTGATATGGAATGACAAGAGGTCCTGAATTGGTAAAGCAATTTCAAAAGAGAAGAACAAAGTAGGAAGACTCCCACTTCCTCACTTTAAAACATACTACACAGCTATAGTAATTAAAATAGCCTGTTACTGATGTAAACATAGATAAATAGACCAATGGCATAAAATTGAGAAATAAACTCACACATTTAGGATCTATTGAATGCTATGAGTTGGAATCAGCTTGATGGAAAAGAGTTTGGTTTCATTTTTGGTGTCTATGGTCAACTGATTTTTTACAAGGTGCCAGATCTATTCAATGGACAAAGAAGAGTCTCTTCAAGAAATGGATGTTGGGGAAATTGGATTTCCAGTACAAAATAGGAAACTAGATCCATGCCTTGCACCACTCACAAAAACAAGTTCAAAGGGATTAAAGACATAAATGTGCAAAGTAAAACCATAAAATTCTTAAAAAGAAAAACAGGACAATGCTGTTAGGCCTAGTTTTTGACAATGGATTGTCTAGTATAACAATAAAAACTCAGATATCAAAAGGCAAAATAAATAAATGGGACCACATAAAAATCGAAACCATTTTTTCATCAAAAGCCATTACTAAAAATGTTGAAAGACAAACCACTTAGTGAGAGAACAGCCTCAGAAACTATATATCCAGTAAGAACCTAATAACTAAAATACATATAAAATTCTGAGGGGGAGGAGACATGGGGATGGAAAAACACTAAATAGACAATAGATAAATAGTAAACTAGGGAAGGGTAAGACAGTACACAGTACTAGGGAAGCCAACAAACTTTGTCCAAGGCAAGGTCTCGGAAGCTTCATAATGCTCCCCAAAACCCCAAACCCACTGCCGTCAATTCCAGTTCATAGAGACCCTATACACAGACTAGAACTGCCCCATAGAGTTTCCAAGGAATGCCTGGTGGATTTAAACTGCCAACCTTCTGGTTAGCAACTGTAGGACTTAACAACTACACCAGAAGCTCCATAGACACAACTCCCTGAGAGGCCAAATTACTGGGCTGAGGTCTGGGGGACCACAGTCTCAGGGAACATTTAGCTCGATTGGCATAACATAATTTATTAAGAGAATATTCTGTATTCTACTTCTATCAAATACTATCTGTAGTCTTAAAATCTTATAAGCAGCCACAGGTCTCACCTCGTCTGGAGCATGGGAGAATTTCAAAAACTAAAGACACAAGGGAAAGAGTAGTCTGAAGGACTGATGGACCACAACTACTACAGCATCTGCCAGATTGAATCCAGTGAAACTAGGTGGTGTCCATCTACCACTGCTGACTACTGGGACAGGGATCACAACAGAGAGTCCCAGACAGAGCAGGAGAAAAATGTAGAAAAACATTCTGACTCACAATAAAAAGATCAGATTTGCTGACAGAGACTGGAAAAACACCCTTTTGGCTTAGTGATGAAGTCACTCTTGAGGTTCACCATTCAGTCAAAGATTAGACAGACTTGACTGCACACAACACCAAGAAAAATGGCTAAGATTGAAAAAAAACATATTGGCATGGAAATAGGAACCCTTACTGTCTAGTATGTAGGCAAAATGAAACAGCTGTTGTGGAAAACAGTACAGCAGTTCCTAAAAAACTAAAAACAGAATTGCCATATGACTCAGCAATTCTAGTCCTAAATACCAGGTCTGACAATTAAGACTGTGAACTTAATTATTCTACATGCTGCATACCTCATTGCTGAATATCTCTAGGGTCACCTTTGAAGTACTCCCTTCAAAGCAATTTGGTAACAAGTCTCTGAAATGGACCTTGTACATGGTGGCAAGGGGGCAAGTTTGTGAAATTAATTGTATAGTTGTCTGTGAGGGAGTTTTCAGCCAGTAAACAAATAAGTATATTAGAACACCCTACCTACTCACCTGATCTGCCCCCCAAGGACTTTTTTCTTTACCCAAAGATAAAGGAAATATTGAAAGGAAGCCATTTTGATGATTTTCAGGACATCAAGAGTAATATGATGACAGCTCTGATGATCATTCCAGAAAAAGAATTTCAAAATTGCTTCGACGGGTGGACCAGGCACTGGTGTCAGTTCATAGCTTCCCGAGGGGAGTACTTTGAAGGTAACCACAGTGATATTCAGCAATGAGGTATGTAGTACTTATTCTAGGATGAGTTTGTGAACTTAATTGCCAGACGTTGCATACACTCAAAAGATTTGAAAGCAGAGAGTTGCACACCAACATTCTTTGCAGCACTATTCACTATTGCAAACAGGTAGAAACAACTTAAATGCCTATAAACAAATGAATCTGAAAACAAAATGCAGAATATACATACAATGGAATACCACTCAGCCAGTAGGAGAAATGAAGTCTTGATTAGTGTTACAAGGTAGGTGAAGATGAAATACATTATATTAGGTGAAATAAGTCTATCAGAAAAGGACAAATACTGTATAACCTCACTTATGTAAAAAGATAACAAAAAGCAAACACATGAGACAAAGGTAAATTAGTGGTTACTAGGGGCATGAGGGAGTAGGAAAGGGGGATTTACAGTGATTCAAAAATTACATTGATTAAGTGTAGAGTTGCACAGGTTATTATTGTAGTTCCTGTCAATAAATTGTCCAGCTCTTAGAAGTTGGATTAGTAAAAGTGTGATTGTTATGGTCACAAAAAAAAAAAAAAAAAAAAAAGTAGCTGCTGGGGCTGAAGCTGCTTACACACAACCAAAAACCTCAAGAGATTTTTACTTGTTTGGTGGCTTAGGGTCTTAATCACATCTCAGTTAGTTGGCCTATTAACACATTTAGTGGTTTTATACATGGCAAATTATGAAGCCTGACCCAAATTGTCATCATTGGTTTTTCTTGACTCTTTAATAACCTCTCCATGTAAGAAACGACAGAGCCAAAAACATTACAATTGAGAGAAATGTACGGAATATGAACACACAAAATCTAGACTGAAAGTAAAATCTAAGCATTGGCCCCAAACTAAAAAATGGGAGACGAAATGGGATTTCCTCCAGCTTGCTAATACCAATAACCTGTGATACTGCAGTGGTCTAAATGGGAGTTCACTGATTGACTTTGTGTTTCTCTTGCATCCCAGCTGTCTTTGAGTTGATTTTGACTCCTAGAGACTCCTTGTGTGTCAGGGTATAACTGTACTCCATAGGGTTTTTGACAGCTGAGTTATCAGAAGTAGGTTCCCAGGTCTTTCTTTCGAGCTACCTGTGGTAGACTTGAATCTCCAACCTTTCAGTTAGTAGTCAAGAGAGCTAATGTCCTTCCCCCAGTGATGCTCTCTGTCTTGCTTAGCTCTGCCCTGTAGACAAATCCTACCCTTCCAGGAGAGCTAGCCGAAGGCTGCCCCAGAATGGCTAGCTCAGCCCTGGCCTAAATGAGGAGTATTTCACCTGTCCATACTACTGTGATGGGCAGCTTCAGAGCAAAACCTAACTTACGAATGAGAGGTGGCACTTATATTCACTGCAGACAACTGGAGACACCACAGACTTTGTGGGATAAACTTAGAGTCTTCCAGTCCCTGAAGAATGGTAAATGCCTGTGGACCAGAAGGCAGTGCCCAGCTGCACTCTGGTCATTCAAAAGGCCAACTCACCATTTCTTCATCTCTCCTAATATGTCCACCTCTCTATTAGCCCTCAAGGCTGCCTGCGGCCATCTGCCAGCTAAATGTACTCGTGGCAGCTAGAGCCCCTCAAATCAAACTGCTGAAAAGACTTGGCCATCTGGTCATGTTCTCTCATCTGTGATATCTACTCTGTTATTCAGGATAGGCAGGTTAAGCTGCAGTAAAAAACACCCGCAAGATCTCTGAGGCCAAAGAAACAGATCCACTGCTGCTTGTTCCTTTCTGTACAGCTTTCTAAGGCAATTATCCGGTGTGGTGATTCAGTGGTACAGGCTGCTTTCATCTTTTGGCCCTTAATCTCAAGTCAAGGCCTCCTTTTCAATTGCAGGGCAGAGTGAGAAAGCAGGACCTTTCTTCAGAACCAATACTTCAGTTCTGTTCCAGGCCCAATGCAGAGTTGTCAGTTGGCCCCTCCCACAGACAGGGCACTGGGAAGTACAGTCTTTGCCAGCTTGAAGGGACAGGAGAACAGGATATCAGGGGGCATAGCATTGTCCAGCACACCAAGTAATGCCCCAGAATTCTTCACTCTTCTAATTAAAAATCTCCAAATTTTCTGCTTATCTCTATCGACAAGGACACTAAAAGTATACGTCCCAAATATGTGTCTACTTAATTATAAGTTATAAACATGTACTACTGCTTTAACCTCTTATATCCAATATAAAACATGTTTACAGAATACATTCAGAAGTTTAGAACAAAGAGAAACAAAAGTGTAAAGATGTCTTGTTAGCCCTGCAAGCCTCACACTTAATGTCTCCAGGCGCAGCATGTGCTTTGGGAAATGTTCATCATTAGTAACAATGAGTCATAGCCATTTTAAAAATATTTTTCCTACTTTTTTCTTTGAAATATGACTTAAGAAATGTTTAAAGTGGAAGTAAATGTGGGAATCAACCTTTCCCTTGCCTTGCACTTTGTTTCAGTTGTAATTATTAGTGAAATTCCTAGCTTTCCATTTCTTTCTGAGATTAGTTTAATTGAAACTAATCAATATAACGTGGAAATTTGTATCAGCAAACCACTTCAATTCTTTATCATAAGAAGATGATAGAGCCCCCAGAGCCTGAAAGCAGCCTCCCTCCATTTTACCCCATACCTCATAGCTACACTACATGGCAGGTGACCAGCTGACACACAGGAAGGATGTTACTGACTCATTGTGAATTTCATGTAATAATAAGTACCAACAGTTGCCAAGGAGTCAACCCTGACTCCTGGCAACTCCATATGCATCAAAGTAGAACTGTATTCCATAGGTTTCCAATGGCTGCTTTTTCTAAAGGCATCACTAGATACACTGGAACTTCCAACTTTTCAGTTAGCTTCAGAACACATTAAATATTCATACCACCCCAAAACCCATTGCCCTCATGTCGATTCAGCCTCATAGTGACCTTATAGGACAGAGCGGAATTGCCCCATAGGGTTTCTAGCAGCAGTTGGTAGATTTGAACAGCTAACATTTTAGTCAGCAGCCAAGCTCTTAACCTATGCCACCAGAATTCCCTACACCACCCACAGTCTCCAATATTATATACTAGTTGTAAAAATGGTGTAGGGGCAGGGTCTAACTCCATCTGACATTATAAGGGGAAAGGGGAATCAAGACCAAAGCCCAAGTCCTTCCCATGAGGCAGAGATCAGACATGCCTTCTCTGTTCACATTTTTACCAGTTCTGAAACTAGTCATCCCTTCCACAGCACTCTCTACTTCTCTGCTGGGTTCAATAATTCACTACAATGGTCATTCAGAACTCATAGAACATACTTACAATTATGGGGTTTATTAGGAAAGTAGCAGGTTAGAATTCAGGCTCAAGAACACTCAAGAATACAGTTCTTTCATCAGGACAACCTCTTCCCAGTCAAGCTCCCAAGTTTGTCTGTCCCTGGCCCTGACCCTGACCCTAGGCCTATGCCCAAAGGCACTTAGCATTCTTCTCTTATTGGGGCAGGAAGCCTAATGTGTCGTATTCTGTTCTCAGTTGTCTGTTGGCAGGTCTCTTCTGCCACTGCTTCTAGGCATCTTCAGGGTTACACCTTGTCATGGATTGAATTGGGTCCTCCCAAAAATGTATGTGTTGCTTTGACTTTGTTAGGAGTTCCAATGTGGTACCCTTCCTCCTGTGTGTTGTGAATCCTGCCTCTGTGATATTGATGATGGAGAATGGTTTGCAGCTGTGTTAGTGAGGCAGGACCCAAGCTACAAGCTTGTGGAATATAAGCGAGAGAAGTGAGCTGAGGAAGTTGGGAACCTCATACCATCGAGAGAGAAGCACCAAGAGCAGAGCACGTCCTTCGGACCCGAGGTTCCTGTGCTGAGATGCTCTCTCTGGATTTGGACTCAGCCTACTGGACTGTGATGACTTTTCATATTGAATGGACTTGTAGCTTATGAATGGATTTGTAGCTTACCAGACAATAAAAGTTTCTCCTCATGAAACCTTCCACTTGTGGTCTATTCTATTAGAGCAGTACCAGGTGACTAAGACACACCTCATTCTCTCAGTTTCCTGTTTCTCAGGGCTCCAGGGTCCAAAGGACACGCTTGGTCCTGGTTGTTCTTCCTTGGTGGCAGCAGGGTCTTCTCCTGCCTCTAGGGTGGCTCCTTTCAAGGCCAGCAGAATAGCCAAATAGACTAATTCCCTCGATGGGCCACAATTACCCTACCACAGAGTCACACCCAATATCTTGGGTGAAAGTTACAAGACTGTGACTACAATAACCACACAAAAGTGGTCTATGACACCACACTACTATAGCTTAATGCCTTTCTTCATTTCATATAGAAAATAATCACAAGCAGGACTTTGAACATTCATTCTCCACCACAAGAGGCTATCCTCTGTGTCCTCGAGGACAAGCCATCCGCCCCAATGACTGCTGTTTAAGGTGGTGCAGTGATGTCAGTGAGGAAGGAAAGAACCTTTTCAGGATCTGGGCTTTCCCCTTGCAACAAGCTATGCCTCTCCCCACCTCATACAGCACACCCTTCACAGAGATGCAGCAGAGAAGCAGGTCAGAGATGGTTTGTTTTTGATCTCTCCAAGAGAAGTCTAGCTCTTTAGTCCCACCTTGAACTCTTCCTCAGTCACAGTATTTAAATACAACAGCCACTGCAAGAGTTCAAGTTCACAGCCACTTTCTATAGCCAAGTAGCCAAGTGCCGTCGAATCGGATCCGACTCATGGGATAGAGAACTTTAAACCCACCCAGAACCATTACCCAAATCAGAAAAAAAAAAAAAAAAAAAAAAAAACCTTGCAGGAAATGAATGCTGTCTTTTCATCTTCCTTAGCATGGTGATAATCTTCACCCCTTAATACCAATGCTGAAAACAATGCTGCATTTTTACCAGAGAAACAGAGCGCCTAAACTCAGGATGCGATTATCAGTTAATCCTAGCCTATTAGTTTATCCACACATTCTCCAGGTTTTTAATCAGAGACAGATAAGAACTCTAAAAATCAACTACTATGCTATATAAAGAGCTGTTTAAAATGTATCAGTCCCAGATGTGCAAATGAAAACTGTATTGAAATAGCATTTCACACCTACCAGATTAACAGAAATTTAAAAGTCTGAAAAGTATGGAAGGAAATAAGAACAGAAGGGGTTTTCCTGTACCACTCATGGGATTATAAAGTGAAATAATCATTTTAAAAAAGTTGAATATGCACAAAGATGCAATGATTCAGCCTCAAGGTATACATGCTAGGAACTTCTTGCCCATGAACACAGACAATATGTGCAAAAAATTTTACTAATATCTAATTCAACAGACACTGAGCAGCTGCCCCTGGGATTTGGAGATAGAGCAAGAAACAAAACAGTCTCTGCTCACACAGAAAATAAAGGAATAAAAATGTACTGTGAAGACAATAAAATAGAAAAGGTGAAGAGAAGAGAAGGAGGATGGTATAGTGTGACAGTTTGTACAGATCACTAGGGAAAGCCACCCTGAGAAGATGACATTGGAAGAAGTCAGGGAATGAATCACAGGAACGTCTCTGGCATAGGATATAGCAAGTGCAAAGGTTCTGAGACAGGAGCTTGCTAGGTGTGTTCAAGAAAGAGCCAGGAGGTCAGTGTAGCTGCAGTGGAGGGAAAAGAAGGTAATAGGAAATGATATAGGGGATGTAGCAAGAGTGAAATCACACAGGTCTTGTGGCCATGATATGGTTTCAACTTACTCAAATCTTACTCTGAGTGAACAGAGGAGGGACATAATCACACCAACATTATAAAAGGATCTTCGGGCTACCAAGAGCAAAAAAGACTTTAGAGGGCAAGGGTGGATCCAGAGAGAACCATTTTGTGACTGTATTACGATAACCTGGGCTATGAGAGAAGCAGGGGGTGTCCAGGCCTGTGGAAGACAAAGGGCTTTGCTGACAGGTTGCAGGTGGAGGAGATAAGAAGTCAGGAAACAGGTGCTGTGAGCTGAACCTAACAAACCCTTCCAAGGGAACATGCATGGGTTCAGCACGTGGATATCCAGTGAAGCACTATACTGCAGGAAATGTGTCACCTAGAGCTGTATCAGTCTGCAGGGATTTTTCTCACAAATACAGCACTGAGTTGGGAAAAGCAACCAAAAAAAAAAAGACACATACATTTGGAAAGCAGTTTACGTAGATTTTTAAACAAGAAAAAATAATGTTTTATATTATTCAGAGATTATATGCCCAGGAATAGAAGAATGGAGACACACACAGAAGTGATAAACACCAAATCTGGGTTGTGATTTTCTCTCAGAGCAGAGGAAAAGGGAAGCAATAGGGAAGGAATACACACAGGATTAAAACAGTCTTCATAATACCTTTATTCTTAACTTGGAAACTGGGTACATAGTATTCTTACATCATTCTCTAGTCTGTAGCCTTTGTATGTCTGAAATATTTTGTACTAAAGATAGGAAAATTTCAAATCAGATGACCACTTGTATTAACTAGATATCAATCATTTATTTGTTAGTATTTAATCAATGAGCTGCAAACACTGCACTAGATACTGAAGCTGCAACTACAAACAACAACAAGAAAATGGCAATTTTAAACAACAACTTCTTACTTAAAAGAACAATATGTATTTTATCATCTTAATCCAGCTATGTATAAATTAATCTTTTGCCACAATGTTATTAGATGGAGTTTAAGCTCCCGGTTTAAAAGTGAAATAAATAAAGCATTGTTACTACTCATTATACTGAGTTCTGGTAGCACAGTGATTAAGAGCTCTGCAGCTGACCACAAGGTCAGTAGTTCAAATCCACAAGTCACTTCTGCAGGAGAAAGATGTGGCAGTCTGCTTCTGTAAAGATTTGCAGCCTTGGAAATGGGGCAGTTTTACTCTGCCATAGGGTCACAGTGAGTCAGAATCAACTAGATGGCAATGGGTTTCCATCCATTACACAGATAAGGTTTCACTTATAGGAGAAATAAATGTTACAGGTAGTACTACTTTCCACCTCTCTCATAAACTCACATCTTGTAGCCTACAGCTATCTGTTGAGGCCAAAGGAAACATAAATTCCTCTTGTTTAAATGACCATCTTCTATCAAGAAGCCTAGCATAGACAAATGTCTATTGGAAGCAGCAGTTCCTGTGTGTAGGCTCCCACCCAAGTCCATGCACCAGGTTGCCCATTGCTCAGAAACCCTGATCATGGACAAGGGGCAGCAGGATGACTTGGAGGGCTTTCAGGCTGAGTGTACTTCTCTCATATGGGGTAACCATCTCCCAAGTAAAGGACACCCTTCCCACAGCTCAGCCCAGAGAGTGCCTGATGCTCCTGAACATGGTGCTACTAAGGTTTCAAATCATATAAATTACATATACCATAAATCACATTATTTATGAATATGCATATTTTAACAATTCTAAAATATCTCCTGTAGGGAGCCATATGTCTCACTTGAGCATCATTTTTTAGCTTCTTTTGTGACCCAAACCATCCATTCTGTCTAACAATAGACAAATAGGTTATAGATAGATAGATAGATAGACAAACAGATAAATAGATGATAGATGCATAGTTGGGAGCATGTGAATCATTGTTAGTAATGAAATTTCCAGTGTAAAGAAAAAATGGTGTATTAGGATCGAGGCAACGTCTGGGCTGTTGAAAGCTTCATCTCTACATATATAGTCTCCTTCTAGGAACTCTAGTGGTATAGTTGTTAAGAGCTTGCCTGCTAATCAAGGGGCCAGCAGTTCAAGTCTACTAGCCACTCCCTGACAACCCTATGGGTCAGTGTTACTCTGCCCTATAAGGTCACTATGAGTTGGAATTGACTTTACAGCAATAGATACAGCTTTTCGTAGGCTTCTTACAGGATCCCTAGAGGAACAATGATTAAGAACAAGCTGCCAGAGGTAGAGCCAAGATGTCATACTACACACACATTTCCTCAATTCCATCTGAGCACTAAGGCCTGTAATGATAACTGAATGGAGCACTGGACATCCAGAAAGCACTAGGATCTGGCAAAATGTTGCCAGATTTGACTAGACACCAGGAACAGACTAAAATACTCCTCTCAAAGATGAGCCAGTGGTTGCTAGCCCCTGTTCCTGCTGACTCACAGTTTCAGAGGACTGCAGGTACTGATGCCTTCTTTGTTATCTGGGAAGTGGGGGCTGGACATGAGCCGGCAAATATGCCAAACTGTGTTGCTTAAGTAAACAGTGTATAGCACAGCTCAGAGATACAGCGTGAGATAGTCAAGTATTGAGAGCCCGGCTGCTGAGAGAAGGAACCACTGCTTCTCCACCCTCTCTTTTCTGAGCTGCACCATAGACTCTGCTGTTTTACAGCAGGAAGGACAGCTTGGCCAGGACGCCATTGTGGTCAGCTGGGTGCCTTAGCCTCCCAGCTGACTGCAATGGCATCCTGGCCAAGCTGTCCTTCCTACTGTGAAACAGCAGGGCCTTAGCTGTGGCTGATTCTCAAGTGGAGCAGCAGTCCATCTGGCAAGTGCATCTCCACAAAACACAAAACACAAAAGCAGTGTTTGAGACAATTTGTGTTTAGATTTATGGGTGGGGCCTGGCAGAGGACGGCAGGAAAGGCCCTAACCTTTCCCTCCTTTGAATCATGTCATATCACTTGGGGACAGCCTATGAGGTACTTTTGTTGTCAGCTGAAAGGTGGGGCTTGCCACACTTGAAGGCCTGATTGTTCTTGGCAGCTGTTGCACAGCTTCCTGCTCAAAAGTAAAGTACCCTTTTAAATAAGACCACCTGGAGAATTGGCTGCTGAGAGGCCAGGCAGCATCTCCTCCATCCTTCATTGATCCACATCAGAGGGTCAACTGGTGGCCCTCCAGTTACTCTACAAATAGAGCACCATCTTTACAAGCCAGGAAGCAGAGTCTGCCACCCTAGAAAGTCACCTGGGGCAAGTCACTAGAGTACTTAGTGACAGCTAGTGACAAACTCTCCTCTTAGAACTATACTTCAGTTCCTGTTGAGGTAGCACAAGAGAAATCAAACAGGTTCTAGATGGCACACAGACAACAATCCACAACTAAACATTTAAAGAAGCAGTCCACCATGGCTCTGGAAAACTCCCCAAATAAAGAATCAAAAAACTTCCTAGATGAAAAAGTCCTTCTGAGACAATCAGAGGCCAAGTACAAAAGAACTATATAGACAGCCCTCCTAGAGATTAAATAAAATGAAGGAGAACAAAGTGAAAAGTTAAGTAAGCTATTTGAACTGATGGAACATCAATGATTTGAAATTCAGCAGATCGATAACAAAATTACAGAATTAGACAACTCAATCCAAAGCCAAGAGAGCAGAATTGAGGAGATAGAAGTCAGACTTAGTAACCTTGAAAACAGAGCAACTAACACCAGCCTATATAAGGACAGATCAGAAAAAAGAAATAAGAAAAATGAGGAAACACTAAGAAACATGTTGGACTCTACTTAGAGGAATAATCTATGCCTAACTGGAGTTCCTGAAAAGGGAGACATAGATGAAAATACAGAAAGCATTGTTGTAGAGTTGCTGACAGAAAACTTCCTGAAATTATGAAAGAAGAAAACACGGATATCCTAGACATGCATTGAATGCCACAAAAACTAGGCCCCAAAAGAAAGACACGAGACACACTATAACTAAGCTTAATAAAATGAATCATAAAGAGAAGCTCTTAAAGACAGTGAGGCTCAAAGAAAATGTAACATTTAAAGGGAAACCCTGTGGGCATATATATGGCTTCTCCACAGAAACTATATTGGCAAGAAAGCAGGGGGATGACACATTCAAAGCACTGAAGGAGAAAAACTTCCAACCAAGAATTATATATCCTGCAAAACTGTCTCTGAAACATAAAGATGAAATTAAGACATTCACAGATAAACAGAAGCTTAAAAACTTTGTAGAAACCAAATCCAAAGTACAAGAAACACTGAAAGAAGTTCTTTGCTTAGTGAAACAAAAACATTAAGTGGACACTTAACGAGGCAGTGCAGGACACAGTATCCAGAATCCTGCTTACTTAGGGAAGTCAGTAAGTTCAATCAAAACTACATTATTAAAAGAAGGGAACCAGTAATCATAACATGAAAACTACGACATTGCCACAGTAAAAAGAGGGATATATTACAATAGTCATAACCCTTTCAGGTGGAGAGGAAATTAAAAAGATAAACAGAAGTTAAAGTCTGGTTTAAATGAGTAATAGTAAGGAGGATGATAAGGATAGCTGCACAGCAAAAGAACAGTGCGATATACCAAAACAAGAAGCCCAATGCAGGAGTCTGAGCAAACACAAAACCAACACTGAAAAAGATGAAAAGTCAACCTATAAAGAAGAATGACCCAGAAAAGAATATTAAGAAAAACAGAAAATATCAACAACACAAAAATAAATGCACCAAATTGACAGCACTAAACAAATACCTATCAATAATCACACTGAATGTAAATGGACAGAGTGCTCCAATAAAAAAGACAATGAGTGATTTCGTAGATCAAAAGACACAACTTGCCTACATGTTGCTTATAAGAAACACACCTAAGACTCAAAGATATGAACAAACTGAAAATCAAATGGTGGAAAATATATACATACAACATACAAAGAAGAGCAAGAGTGGCAATACTAATCTCAGATAAAATAGATTTTAATGTAAGATCCACCACTAAGGACAAGGATGGTTTCCATTTATTGCTGCAAGGTTCAATATATAAGCAAGACATAGCAATATTAAATATTTATGCACCAAATACCAGAGCATCTAAATACTTCAAGCAAACAACACTGACAACATTGAAAAATGAGACAGATCATTCCACAATAATAGTTGGAGATTTCAACACTCCACTCTCAGTAATGAACAGATCTTCAGAAAAAAAGCTGATCTTGTTGCTACAATTAACCAATTATACCTCCTCGACATATACAGAACTTTTACCCATCAACAGATAAGTACACCCTCCTCTCCAATGCACATGGAACATTTTCCAGAATAGACCACATATTAGGACATAAAGCAAGTCTCAACAAAATCCAAATCATTGAATTATTGCAAAGCATCTTATTGGGCCACAAAGCCATAAAACTTGAAATCAGTAGCAGAAAAGTCATAGGCATAAATTTGAACTCACGGTGATTGAACAATACCTTGCTCAAAAATCCATGGTTTACAGAAAAAAATCAAGAACGAAATAAAGAAATTTATAGAATCCAATAAGAAGGAAAACACATCCTACCAGAATCTATGGGATACAGCAAATGCAGTGCTTAGATTTATCTCTATAGTCACATGCATCCAGAAAGAAGAAAAGACACAAACCAAAAAATTAACCTTGTAGCTTGAACAAGAAGAAAGACAGCAACAGAGGATTAGAGTAGAACTAAATGAATTAGAAGAACAATTGCAAAAAATTAACAAAATCACAAGTTGTTTCTTGGAAAAGATCAACAAAATTGACAAGCCATTAGCTAAACTTACAAAGGAAAAACGGGAGAAGAAACATATAACCCCAAAACAAAATGAGATGGGAGATGTCACAGCAGACACAACTGAAATCAAAAGTATCATAACAAAATATTATGAAGACTGTACTGTAACAATGCACATCACCTACCAAATTATTACAAGGAGAAGTAGAACAATTTAATAAACACATCACAAAAGAAGTTATTGAAAGAGTCATGAGACACTCCCAACCAAAAAAGTCCTGGCCCAGACGGCTTCACTGCAGAATGCTACCAAATTTTTAAGGAAGAGTTAACTCCGATACTAGTAAGGCTATTTCACAGTGTAGAAAGGGATGGAATACTCTCAAACACATTTCATGAGCCAGTATAGCCACGACACCCAAGTCAGGGAAAGATCCCAGTAAAAAAGAAAATTACAGAGCAATATCATTCATGAGCCTACATGCAAAAATCTTCAACAAAATCCTAGCCAATAGAATTTAACAACATTCAAAAAATAGTTCATTGTGACCAAGATGGATTCATACCAGCCATGCAAGGCTGGTTCATCAGAAAAACAAGATCAGCCACATAAATAGCACAAAGAACAAGAATCACCTGATTTTGTCAATTGATGTGGAAGACATATTTGACAAAGTCCAACATGCATTCATGCTGAAAACTCTCAACAAAATGGGAATGGAGGGGAGATTCCTCAATGCAATAAGGGGCATCTATGCAAAGTCAACCACCTATGTTATCCTGAATGCAGAAAGACTGAAATAATTCCCCTTGAGAACAGGAACTAGACAAAGATGTTCAGCCCCATCACTTCTATTCAACATTGATCTAGGCAGAGCAATTAGACAAGACAAAGAAAGAAAGGGTATCCACATCAGCAAAGAAGAATCTCTATTTGCAGATGATATGATTGCATGTGCAGAGAATCATAAAGAATCCATCAGTAAACTACTCAAACTAATAGAAGAGTTCAGCAAAGTATCAGAATATAAGATAAACAGAAGTAAATCAATAGGATTCCTTTATACCAACAAGAGGTCACCAAAGAAGAAATCACCAAATCAATACCATTTACTATAGGCTACAAAAAGGTAAAATACCTAGGAGTAAAGCTAACTAGAGAAATAAGAGACCAGTAGAGAGAGAACAAGAAGACTTTACTGCAAGAAGCCCAAAGAGAATTACATAAATGGAGAAACCTACCCTGCTCATGGATAGGAAGACTTAACATTGTGAAAATGTCTATTTTACCCAAAGCAATCTACTTACATAATGCAATCCCAATACAAATTCCAGTGACTGCCTTTTTTTTTTATGATTGAATGAAAATATACATTCCTATATAAATTTGCATGACCATCTATTTGCAGCTTCCACTGCTCTTCCTGCCCAGTGATAGCACACTCTTCTTCTCTGTTCCATACATGTCCCATACTCCCACCAGTCTCCTTTCTCCTCCTCTCCACCAACTCCCCTTCTTCCAGGAAGAGGTCGGAGGATGATATCCTATAGATGCATAGAACCATTAAGTGCACCCAAGATATGATCACTCTGCATTGCCATGTCCAATCCATCCCTGTCCAGTGGCTTTTTTTAATGAGACAGAGAAACAAATCACTAACTTTGTTTGGAAAGG
The DNA here is from genome assembly GCA_028571685.1 of Heterohyrax brucei. Lineage (NCBI taxonomy): Eukaryota > Metazoa > Chordata > Mammalia > Hyracoidea > Procaviidae > Heterohyrax > Heterohyrax brucei. The sequence continues at coordinate 138,451,059 of CM053150.1, forward strand.
GAAGAAACCTCAGATAAGTAAAGCACTACTGAAAAAGAGGAACACAGTGGAAGAACTCATACTACCTAACCTTAGAATCTATTACACTGCCATAGTTGTCAAAACAGCCTGGTACTGTTACAAAAAGAGACATACAGACCAATGAAACAGAGTAGAGACCACAGAGATGCCACCATCCTCTAATGAACAGTGGATATTTGATAAAGGCCCTAAGATTGTACACTAGGGTAAAAACAGTCTTTGAAAAATGGTGCTGGCAAAATTGGATACCCTTCTGCAAAAAAACTGAAACAAGACCCATATCTCACACCTTACAACGAACCCAAAATGGATCAAAGAGCTAAATATTGAACTTAAAGAGATGAAGATCATGCAAGAAAAAATAAGGTAAACAATGGAAACTATAATACATGGCTTAGACAAACTTTGAAATCTGAGAAACAAAACATGATTAACAGAAGAGAAAATAGATAAATGGAAACTACTAAGAATCAAACACTTTTGCTCATCCAAAGACTTTATCAAAAGTGTTAAAAGACCACCTGCAGAATTGGAAAAAATATTTGACAACTATATGTGAGACCAACATCTAATCTCCATAATCGACAAGGTGCTGCAAAATGCCAACAAGAAAAAGGTAAATAACCCAATTAAGCAATGAGGAAAGCAGATGAACAGATACTTCACCAAAGAGGACATCCAGGCAGCCAAAAGACACATGAGGAAATGCTCACAATCATTAGCTATTAGAGAAATCCAAATCAAAACTACAATGAGATTCCTTCTCACCCTAACAAGGTTGGTCATGATCCAAAAAACACAAAACAACAAATGCTAGAGAGGCTGTGGCAAGACTGGAACTACACTGCCAGTGGGATTGCAAAATCATACAACCTCTTTGGAAAGCAATCTCGCACTTCCTTAAAAAGCTGGGAATAGATGTACCATTTGATCCAGCAATCCCACTACTTGAATATATCCTAGAGAAATAAGGGTTGTCACAGAAATAAATACATGCACAGCAATGTTCATTGCAGCACTGTCTACAATAGCAAAAAGACAGTATCAACCTAGGTACCCATCAACAGAATAATGGATAAGCAAATTATGAAATATTCACACAATGTAATATTATGCAATGATAAAGAACAATGATGATCTTTGGAAACTTCTGATAATGTGGAGTCATCTTGGAAGACATTATGCTGAGTGAAATCAGTCATGAAAGAACAAATACTGTATGAAAGAATTAATATGAGGCTTCAAAAAAATGGACTAAGCACAGAAGAAAATAATCTTTTTTTGGCCACTGTGTTGGAGAGGGAAATGGGTATTCATAGATTAGACATTAGGAACCTGGTTAAGTGAAGGAAATGACAGCACACAGTGGAAGGGAGATTAACACTGCTCGACTATAAGAAAAACTAAAACTGTTTCCTGAATACTTTAAAGTTCAAAGCAGCAGGTATGAGGGTCTGGGAACCATGCTTTCAGGAACCTCAAGGTCAACTGGTATAACTAAGCTTTTTTTTTTTTTAAGAAAATGGTCTGCATCTTAATTTGGTAAGTGGTGTCTGGTGTCTTAAATGCTAGCAAGCTGCTGTCTAAGGAGCTTCAATCGGTCCCAAGAGAGGAGAACAAAAGACATCAAAGACAGGAGAAAAATGTGAGCCCAGGAGACAGAAAGGGCCAAATGATCCAGAGACTACATCAACATGAGACCAGAAGAACTCAATCCTGCCCTGTCACCTCCAAGGTCTGCCTTGATAGGTAGTACACAGTAGACTCCCTGATGTAGTGGGAGAAAAATGAGGGCACCGATATAGAATTCTGTTAAGAGATCAGGCTCGATGGTCCAACTTGATAGGCACCTGAGAGCTTCCCCTTGGTCTCCTAGCCAAGAGCTGAAATTAGCAACAAAGACAACTCTTCAGACAACAATCGGACTGGATTGTAAGACACGAGGCTGTTGGAGCAGCTTCCCTATAGTAATGAGATGAGAGAGTGGCAAGGAGGAGACAGAAGTTAGCTGAATGAATATGGGAAGTACAGAGTGGAAATGAGGAATGTGTGTCACAGGGTTGGGAAAGCAGAGAGAGTTGCATAGGGGTGCCTATGTGGGGTTTTATACGGCTATAAACTTTTATATGACTGTAAACTTTCACCTAATTACAATAAAATATTATAATGAAAAAAACTACAAATGGAACTATGATATGAACCAGCAATTCCTGTCTTACATATATACCCAAAAGTTTTGAAAGCAGAAACTCAGAGATTTGCATGCCAGTGTTCACTGCAGCAATATTTACAACAGCAAATGGGTGGAAACAACCTAAACACTCAGTAACACATAATTGGATTAAAAAAATGTGGTCTATACATGCTGTGAAATACTACTCAGCCTGCAAAGAAATGAAGTTTTGACATACATTGGTGGAGCTTGAAGGCATTATGCTAAGTTATATATGTCAGTCACAAAAGGACAAATAATGTGTAACCTTGTTTGTATAGAAACACAAGAAAGGTAAACTCATAGAAACGAAAGGTTATTAGTACTTATCAGATGTGGGAGGGACAGGGAAAGGAAATTTAACAGTGATGGAAAATTTCACAGATAATTAAGAAAAAAGACGGTAATTTTACCCCAAAATAAAATAGCTGGCTATTCCAGCATGAGAAGGAGTAAAGTGAGGACAAAATGTGAGTGGGCATGAAAAGAAGTAAAGGTTTGTGGAAAAGGAATTTGGTCCTAGCTAAGATTTGGTAGAAACACTGATCATATAATGGTTAGGTACTATGGCTGCTAACCAAAAGGTCACCAGTTCAGATCTACCAGGTACTCCTTGGACACTCTATGAGACAGTTCTACTCTATCCTATACAGTCTCTATGAGTCGGAATCAACTTGACAGCAGGGGGGTTGGTTTTGTTGGTTTTTGAGATTTGGTAGGTTTACTTATATGATTTTTAAAGACACTTAAAACTGAGTAACATGTTGAAATAAAACTAGAATTTGGTTTTCCCTCAGTTAAAATGACAAACTTCTTAAGTTACTTAGTCTTAGTAAAATAGACAGAAAAACTTAGTTCATGTAGGTTTGATTCTGACTCATAGCAACTCTCCATGTTTCAGAGTAGAGCTATCAGAAGCAGATGGCCAACTGTCAACCTTTTGGTTAGAAGCCCACCACTTAATTGCTACTTTACCCAGGGATTCCTTCACACTCAAGCAGATGCTATAAAAGGTTATCTTTACTTTTTCAGCAGTCTGTCTAGAAGGCAAAGATGCTGTGTTTTATAAAAATTATTTCCTGAGCTTAAATTGACTTTACCGTGTCTTTGGTTGTTTAAGAGAATCAAGTCGTCTCACTTTTGAAAGAGGTAAGGTTTTTAAAATTATGTTACTGCCTACACTTCGTTTAAAATGTTTCATTGTCACTTTGGTTAATAGGTATTCAAACATTGTTTCCTCAGTGAAGCAAGATCTTATTCAGCCAAATGTTAAGACTTCCTAATGTGTGTATGCATTTTAGGTGCTTCTGACTTATAGCAACCCTATGTACAATAGAATGAAAAACCACCTGGTCTTGGATCATCCTCACAATTGCTGTTATGCTTGAACCCATTATTGCAGCCACTGTGTCAATCCATACCACTGAGGGTCTTCTTATTTCTCACTGACCCTCTTCTTTACCAAGCATGATCTCTTTGGCCTCCTGGAAACACGTCCAAAGTATGTGTTTTAGTTACCTGGTGCTGTTTTAACAGAAATGCCACAAGTAGATGGCTTTAAAAAGAGAAATTTTATTTTAGCACTGTCAAGTAAGCTACAAATCCAAATTCAGTATAAGAAATTATCACACTCTTGTAGGCTGAGCCCAAATTCAACATGATAGCATCCTGGCACAGGAACCTCAGGTGTGAACGACATGCTCTGCTCTTGGTGTTGCTTGCTTAGTGGCATGAGGTTCCCAAATTTCAGCTTGCTTCCCTTTCTTTTATATTCCAAGAGGCCACCCACACATTAAATTCTGCCCCACCAACTCAGCTACAGCCCATCCACCCTCATTAATATCATAGAGGTAGAAATTCCAACATGGAGAAACATCACACAATTCCAGGAACCATGGCCTAGTCAAACTGCTACACAGATTTTTGGGAGAACATAATTTAACCCATGACAGTATGTAAGATAAAGTTTCCCCGTCCCTGCTTCCAATTAGCATTCTGGCTGTACTTCTTCCAAGACAGATTGTTTCATTCTTTTGGCAGTCCATGGTTTCTCAATATTCTTTCCTTGTATCATAATTCAAAGGAATCAATTCTTCCTTGGTCTTCCTTACTCACTGTTCAGCTTTCACATGCATATGAGGCAACTGAAAACACCATGGCTTGCCTCAGGACCACTTTAGTAGTTAGAGTGATATCTTTGCTTTTCAATACTTTACAGAGGTTTTTTGAAGTAGATTTGCCTAAAGCATTTGATTTCTTGACTACTGCTTCCATTGGCATTGATTGTGGATGTAAGTAAAATGAAATCCTTAACAAATTCAGTGTTTTCTCTATTTATCATGATGCTGCTTATTGGCCTAGTTGGTTTTTACTGTATGTTGAGGTGTAATCCATACTGAAGGCTATGGTCTTTGATCCTCATCACTAAGAATTTCAAGTTCTCTTTATTGTCAGCAAACAAGGCTGTGTTATCTGCATACTGAAAGTTATTAATAAGTCTTCCTCCAATTGTGATGCCACATTCTTCTTCATATAATCCAGCTGATCAGATTTTTTGTTCAGCATATCATTAGAAAAAGCATGGTGAAAGTATACCCCATGCACAACTTTTTTGACCTTAAATCACTCAGTGTCCTCTTGTTCTGTTTGAACAACTGCCTCTTCATCTATGCACAGGTTCTTCATGAGCACAATTAAGTGTTCTAGAATTCTCATTCTTTCCAACGTTATCCATAATCTGTTATGATCTACACAGTCAAATAACTTTGCACAGTGAATAAATCACTGATAAATATCTTTTTGGTATTCCTTGCCTTCGGCCAATATCCATCCAATATCAACAAAGATATCTTTTGTTCCACATCTTCTTCAGAAACTGACTTGAATTTCTGGCAGTTACCTATCAATATACTGCTGCAAAAACCTCCTGATAACTTTTGATATGTTGCCTTCCTCAAATCTAATCATATACTTTATTTTCTATTTCTAAAAATTGTCTCTTGAGATTGCCTAGAAAGTCAGAAAGGATGTGTTCTTTCCCTTTATTGAAAAGAAGAATACTAGAGGGTGGAGACAAGATAGCAGCATAGTCAGATGCTTCCTCTGACCCTTCTTATAGCAAAGACCAAAACAAAACAAATGAACCAATTATACAACATATGTATGACATGCCAGAAGCCTTGAAAATCAAAGAGAAAGTTGAGAAACTGGACTGAGCTACAGGGAAGGGAGAGTAGGTCCAGAAGTACCAAGGACTAGCCAGATCTGACCCATCAAGAATCAGCACCCCACAGGTGGATCAGCTGCAGAAGGTGTTGTGAAGGGAACAGGGCCATTCAGAAAACACCTTCCAAAGTGGCAGAGACCAAGAAGCAGAGAGCTCAGTCACATCTCCAGAATCAGTGAAAAATGGCAGTCAATCACTAAAAGTTAAGCAGCTTGCATCTAACCTACTGTACACAAATCTAAAACTTTCCTTCAGGAAAATCCTTTTACCTGCCCTTCCCCCTTGCCACTTCACTTAAACCAGCTCCAGAGACTGAAGCAACCCCTCAGTAGAAAGTAGGAACATTTACATCTCTCAAAACATTCTCCTAGTTTTGGAGAGGGAAAAAACAAGAGAAAAAAAATCATCTGCCAATCTACTAAGCTGAGAACTTAGGGCAGAAACAGGCTTAAGGGATCCACAGGCTTTGCATGAATTTCACCCATGCATATATCACTGGGCACCCATAGTCTGGCTGCAAAACTTATCCATACACACGTCTTAAGGAACAGGAACCTGCTTTCCTCACAGACACAGGTGAGGCTGTCAGCCACTTGACTCTTTCTATATGTGCAGCACTGTTCACAGGCTCCACATGTGCAGCCTGTGCCTACACCAATCACCTTGCCCATCTATGACAGTAGGAGAGAGCCAGCCCCACAAACTTGGTGACTACTACCTAGGCACCTGAGCTGAATACATATAAGTAAACAGACTTCTGGGCTTACACATCTAGTAACAGCTGTAACCACCTGGTAGCTGGACTTTAGTGCATCAAGGGCACCAATAATCAAACTAGCTCACACGGCCAGTGAACTTGAGCATTTCCAAACAAAACAAAAATGAAGCTAAACACAGTAAGTAAACATAAAATAACAAAACACCACTTACTTATAGCTCAAAGACAACAGACAAAATCAAATCACATAAAGAGGCAGACTATGATGGCTTCAGAAATCTCCCAAAAAAACAAATTAAAAGATTTTCTAGATGAACAGAACTTCTTATAATTATTTGAGGTAGAATACAAAAGATTAATAAACAGAACTCTTCAAGACAGGAAAGAGGTCAGGCAAAATGCAACAGTGTACAGACAAATGGAACACACTTCAAGAGACCACAGAAAGACCACAATCAGAAATTCAGAATATTAACAATAAAATTTCAGAAGCAGAAGACTAAGTAGAAAGTCAAAGGAACAGAATTGAGGCAATGGAAGTCAAGTTTAGTGGGGCTGAAGATAAAGCATTTTATATTAACATATTTGAGGAAAAATCAGACTAAAGAATTTTAGAAATGAAGAAACACGAAGAATTTGGTGGGAAACTATCACATGAATAATCTACAAGTGACTGGAGTGAAAGAACAGGGAAGGATAACAGAAAACATTGAGAGAACTGTTGAAGATTTGTTAATGGAAAACTTTTGTGATATCATGAAATACAGAAAGATAACTGTCCAAGATGCTCATTGAACCCCACAAAAGATAGATATCAAAAGAAAGATTTTGGTGATTAAAAACCAAAACCAAACCACAGCCATCAAGTTGATTTCAACACCAACTTGTGTTATAATCAAACTCTCTACTAGGCCAGAGCTGAAACCAGTACTGAAGTCAACTCTCCAGGCAAAGATTGGACTGGGCTATTAGGCACAGAGTGATGCTGGTGAAGTGTGTGCTTCTTGGCTTAAATACAAACATGAAGATATCAGAGCAGCTCTGGTCCAGAAGCACGATAAGAGGGTAAACAGGGGTGAATAGGAGTTGGTTGAATGAATATGGGAGTACAGTGTGGAAAAGAGGAGTGTGTTGTCACAGGGTGGAGAGAGCAGCTAAAGTTACATAATGGTATGTGAAAGGGAGCTTATACAGCGAGTAAATTGAATTGGATTATAAACTTTCACTTAAAGCAAAATACATATTTTAATTTTAAAAAATCATGATGAGTCTATATGATGACTGCAAGAGACACAATGAAAGACTTAAAGACAAAAGTAAACTGAAACTCAAAGGGTGGGAAAAGATATATCAAACAAACAACATTCAAATTTCTGATTAAATAGATATTAAAGTGAAATCCAACACAATGGATAAGAAAGGATCCTATATAATGATTAAAGTGTCAATATACCAGGAGGACATGACTACATTAAATATGACATATCCAGTGACAAGGCCCCTAAAAAAATAAAACAAAGTTTAACAGCATTGAAAATAGAGACAGACAGCAAAACAATAACAGTACAAGTTTTCAACACACCTCATTTGGTGAAAGACAGAATGTCCAGAAAGAAGTTCAATAAAGACATGGAAGATCTAAATGCCAAAAGAAAACGACCTCACAGGCATGTACAGAACACTTTGCACAACAGTAACCAAGTATATATCTTTTCCAAAACACACAGAACATTCTCCAGAGTAGATTTTTTTTTTAATTTTAAAAAATCATGATCAGTCTATATGCTGCCTGCATATTAGGCCATAAGGTAAGTCTTAACAAAATTCAAAGCATCAAAATATTGCAAAGCATCTTTTCATATCATAAAGCCATAAAGGTAGAAATCAATAACAGAAAACTCCAGCAGACAAAAATTGAACACATGGAAAGCAAACAACCCTTTGCTCAAAATCTACTGGGTTATTGAATAAATTAAAGATGGAGTAAAGACATTCACAGAATCAAACGAAAATGAAAACACATTCTATCAGAACCTTTCAGATATGGCAGAAACAGTGCTCAGAGGTCAATCTATGGCAATGAATGCACCTATCCAAAAAGAAGAAAGAACCCAAATCAAAACATAAACCCTACAACTTGAAGAAATAGAAAACACAGAAGCAAAAGAAGCCCTTGGGCACCAGAAGAAAGAAAATAATAAATTTTAGAGCAGAACCAAATAAATTAGAGAACTGTAAAACTGTTGAAAGATTTAACAAGATTGTTTTTTGAAAATGTCTGTAAAATTGATAAATGACTGACCAAACTGACAAAGGAAAAACAGAAGAAAAAGCAATTAATTGGAATAAGAAATGTATTGGGCAACACTATAACAAACCCAACTGAAATTTAAAAAATCCTAACAGAATATTGTGAAACATTATACTCTAACAAACTTAAGAACCTTGAAGAAATGGACAAATTTCCAGAAACATATAACCTACATAACTTAACACACAGTTAGAACTAAATAAACCCATAACAAAAGAAGAGATTGAAAAGGTGATTTAAAAGGTCCCAACAACAACAAAAAGTCCTGGCCCCAACAACTTCAGTGAAGAATTCTAAGAAACTCTCAGGGAAGAGTTGAACTACTGTTACTAAAGGTACTTCAAGGCATAGAAAATGATGAAATGCTTCCAAACTAAATTTAGTAACTTGCTAACCCTGATATCAAAAGCAGATAGAGACACCACAAAACAGAAAATTGCAGATCAGTATCTCTCAAGAACATAGATGCAAAAATCCTCAACAAAATTCCAGCCAATAGAATTCCACAATGTAAAAGAAAAAAAAAATCACCGTCACCAACTGGGATTCATACTGGAGATGCAGGGGTGATTAACATTAGAAAAACAATCAATGTAATCAACCACGTGAAAAAAACTAAAGACAAGAATCATTTGATTTTATCAATTGATGCAGCAAAGACATTTGACAAATTCCAATAACCATTCATATAAAATCTCTCAGCAAAAAAGCAACAGCAGGAGAAAGGATTCAAACCAAAGAATTAACCCTACAGCCTGAACAACTAGAAGAGAGCAAGAGAGGAACCCTCAAAACAGATCATAAAGATTAGAGCAGAACTAAATGAATTAGAGAAGAACAATTGAAAAAATTGACAAAACTCAAAGCTGATTTTTTTCTGAAAAAATTGACAGACCACTGGTTAAACTTGCAAAAGATAAACAGTAGAGGAAAAAAATAATCTGAATAAGAAATGAGAAGGGAGATTGTCACAACAGACCCATCTGAAATCAAAAGTATCACAACAGGATACTATGAAAGACTGTACTCAAACAGATTTGAAAACTTAGAAAAAATGAACAAATTCCTAGATTCATATCACCTACCAAAATTATCACAAGGAGAAGTAGAACAACTCAATAAATGCATCACGAAGGAAGAGACTGAAAAAGTCATGACAAAACTACCAACCAAAAAAAAAAAACCCTGGTCCAGATGGCTTCACCGCAGAATTCTACCAAGCTTTAGAGAACAGTTAACTCCAATACTATTGAGACTATTTCACAGCACAGAAAGGAATGGAATACTTCCAAATTCATTCTATGAAGCCAGCATAACTCTGATACCAAAGCCAGGAAAAGATCCTACACAAAAATGAGAATTATAGACCAATATCACTCATGAACCTAGATGCAAAAATCTTCAAGAACATCCTTGCCAATAGAATTCAACAACATATCAAAAATAAATAGTTCATCATGAGCAAGTTGGATTTCTACCTGGGATGTAAGGCTGGTTCAACATCAGGAAAATAATTAATGTGATCAACCACATAAATAACACAAAAGACAGGAATCAACTGATTTTGTCAATTGGTGCAGAAAAGGCATTTGACAAAGTCCTACACCAATTCATCCTAAAAACTCAGCAAAATAGGAATAGAGGCCAAATTCCTCAATGCAATAAGGGCAATCTATGCAAAGCCAACAGCCTACATCATCCTGAATGGAGAGAGACTAAAACAATTCCCCTTGAGAATGGGAGCTAGACAAGGATGCCCACTCTCACCTCTCCTATTCAACATTGTCCTAGAAGTTCTGGCAAGAGCAGTTAGACATGACAAAGAAATAAAGAGCATCTGCGTGAGCAAAGAAGAAATAAAAATCTCCCTGTTTGCAGATGATATGATAGTATATGCAGAGAATCTTAAAAAATCCATAAGTAAACTACTCAAACTAATAGAAGAGTTCAGCAAAGTAAGTAAATCAGTAGGATTCCTTTATACCAACGAGATCATTAAAGAAGAAATCACAAAATCAATACCATTTACTATAGCTCCAAGTAGATAAAATACCCAGGAATAAATCTAACTAGAGAGATAAGAGACCTACACAAAGAGAACTACAAGAACCTACTGCAAGAAACTAAGAGAGACTTACGTAAATGGAGAATCCTACCCTGCTCATGGATAGGAAGACTTAACATTGTGAAAGTCTGTTTTACCCAGCGATCTACATATACAATGCAATCTGAATACAAATTGCAGCGACATTTTTTAATGAGACGGAGAAACTAATCACCAAATTTATTTGGAAGAAGAAACACTGAATAAGCAAAGTGCTACTGTAGAATAAGGACACACTAAGAGGCCTCGCACTACTGACCTCAGAATTTATTATGCTGCCACAGTAGACAAAACAGCCTGGTACTGGTACAAAATAGACACAGAGACATATAAACATACAGATCAATGGAACAGATCCCTCAGAGAGAGGGGTCTGTCTTATGAACATCCTCTTATGAACAGTTGATATGTGACAAAGGCCCTAAGATTGTAAACTGTGGTAAAAACAGTCTCTTTAACAAACAGTACTGGCAAATTGGATATCCATCTGCAAAAAACTGAAACAACACCCATATCTTACATAAAACTAACTCAAATTTGATCAAAGACCTAAACATCAAACCTAAAATGATAAAGACCATGCAAGAAAAAATAGGGTCAACACTGGAAGTTTTAATACATAGCTGAGACAGACTTCAAAATCTGACAAAGCATGATCAACATAAAAGAATATAAATAAATGGGAACTACTAAGAATCAAACACTTTTGCTCATCTGAAGACTACCAAAAGATTTAAAAGACCACCTACAGAATGGGAAAAAAAATATTTGGCAACTATGTGTTGGACTGATGTCTGACCTCCATAATCTAAAAGATACTGCAAAATATCAACAGGAAAAACACAAATATCCCAGTTAAGTGATGGGCAAAGGAGATGGACAAACAGTTCACTAAAGAGGACATCCAGGCAGCTAAAATACACGTGAAGAAATGCTCACTATCATTAGCTATTAGAGAAATCCAAATCAAAACTACAGTGAGATTCCATCTCACCCTAACAAGGATGGCTGTAATCCAAAAAACAAAACAACAAATGCTGAAGAGGCTGTGGAGACATTGCAACTCTCCTACACTGCTAGCGGGATTGCAAAATGGTACAACCTCTTTGGAAAGCAATCTGGCACTACCTTGAAAAGCTGGAAATAGATATATCATTTGATCTTGTAAACTCACTGCTCAGAATATATTCTACAGAATCAAGGGCAGTCACACAAATAGATACATGCCCACAAGTGTTTATTGCAGCACTGTCCACAATGCCAAAAAGATGGAATCAACCCTGATGCCCAACAACAGATGAATGGATAAACAAACTACGGTATATATACTCGATGGAACACTATGCAATGATAAAGAACAATGACGATTTTAGGAAGCATCTCATAACCTGGTTTCAATTGGAAGACAATTACATTGAGTTAAATCATTCAATGGTACAAGGACAAATATTGTATGAGACCCTTACTATAAGGACTTAAGAGCTGACTCCAGTACAGAAGGAAAGACTCTTTGATGGCTGCAAGGGAAGGGAGGGACAGAGGGAGAGGGTTCGTTATAGACTAGATGCTAAGCCAGTCAAGTGCCATCGAGTAGGATCATAGCTGATAGAAATTTGGTTGGGTAAAACCGGTGACAGCACACAGTAGAAAGATGATCAATTTAACTGGACTTCACCACAAACTGAAAGCTCTTCCAATCTTAACCCAATATTGCAAGGATAGAGTAGCAGGGGTGGGGGTCCAGGGACCATGTTCTCAGGCGACATAGAGGCCAATTGGCATAACTAGCATATTGCTTAGAGAGTCTTCTGCACACTGTATTGGTGAGTGGCATCTGGGGGTCTTAAAAACTAGCAAGCTGCCATCTGAGGTACACCAAATGGTCCCAACACAGCCAGAATAGATGATCACCAAAAACAACAAAGGCATGAGGGAATAAAAGCCCAGAAGACAGAAGGACCCAGGTGAATGCGGGACTGTATCAACATGTGACTAGGAACCAGATGGAGCCTGGCCACCATCGATGACAGCCATGATGGGGCACACAGTGTCAAGTCCCAGTGGAACCAGAATAAAGAGAGGTACATCTCAGGAACTCCACTAAAAGATCACAACTGATGGTCAGAAGGCCTAGGGTTTCTCTTTGGACCATGGCTGCTAGACCTGCTGCTGCCTGACCAGGGGCAACAGGTCAAGTCTTCAGACAGAAATGGATTGGACTTGGGGACACAGTGTGATCATATGGTGTGTGCACTTTACAGTTCTCTGCAGCTATAGGATGCTGTCCTACTAGCCTCTTACTAGAAGAGAGAGTGGAGGGTAGAGACGAGGGGACAGAATATTGTTAAGAGGATATGACACGTATAGAATGGAAAAGAGGAGTGTGGTACCACCAGGTAAGGAGAGCAGGAACTGCAGATTGGTGGGTATGCAAATTTAATCTAGATTGTGTACTTTCACCCAATCACAATAGAAAAAAAGGGCCTTAGCTAAACATAGTATAATTGCACGTGCTAGTCACAAAGAACAAAAAAAGCAATAGAAGGGAAATTCCTCAACATAATAATGGCATTTATACAAGGCCAATAGCCAACATCATTGTAAATGGGAGAATCTGACAGCATTCCCCTTGAGGCTGGGAACCAGATGAGAATACCCTTTGTCACCACTTTTCTTCAGCATTGTGCTGGAGGTTCTTGCAAAAGCAATGAAACAAAAAATAAAGGGCATCCAAATTGGTAAAGAAGAAGTAAAAGTATCTCTATTATTTCTGTTTGCAGATGATGTGATCTTATACCTTAAATAATCCATACACACAGAGAGAGAGAGAGAGAGAGAGAGAGAGAGAGAGAGAGAGAGAGAGAGAGAGAGAGAGAGAGAGAGAGAAGCCTATGGAACTATTAGAACAATTCAGCAAAGTATCACAATATAAGATAAACATACCAAAATCAGTTGGCTTCCTCTACACTAACAAGGAGGAAATCACCAAATCATTATCATTTACAATAGCCCCCAAGAAAATAAAATACTTAGGAATAAATCTAAGCAGAGATGTAAAAGACTTATACAAAGAAAGCTACAACACACTACTGCAAGAAACCAAGAGACTTCCAGAAGTGGAGACACCTACCTTTCTCATGAATAGGAAGACTCAACACTGTGAAAATATCCATTCTGCCCAAAGCAATCTATAAGTACAATGTAATCCCAACCCAGATTCTAATGGTATTTTTTAATGAAATGGAGAAACAAATCACCAACTTCATACAAAAAGAACCAGAGAAGTTGATCATTACTGAAGAAGAGCCTCTTCTTCTGTAGAAAACAGCCATGCTGGTACAACAACAGATACACAGAGCAATGGCACAGAATTGAGAATGCAAATGTAAAATCATCCACCTAGGAGCAGCTAGAAACCCTGGTTAATCAAAACCCTGGTTAATTCAACAGGTGCTCACTGGAAGTTGTATGGGGCAGTTCTGCTTTTTCCCACAGGGTTGTAATGATTCAGAATCGACGGACAGCAGTGCTTGTTTTTTTGCTTGTTTTATGAACAATTGATATTTGACAAAGCTTAAAGTCCATAAATTGGGGAAAAAAGAGTCTCCTTAATAAACGATGTTGACATAACTGGACATTCATCAGTAAAAAAATGAAATGAGACCCAAATCTCACCCCATGTACAAAATCTAACTCAAAATGGATCAAAGACCTAAACATAAAATATGAAACAATAAAGCTCATGGAAGAAAAAATAGGGACAATACTGGGAGTCCTAATATATGGCATAAACAGAATACAGTACATTAAGAAAAATGCCCGAAGTCCAGAAGAGGAGATGTTTAACTGAGAGCCCCTAAAACATCAAACACTTACGCTCATCCAAAGACTTCATCAAAAGAGTAAAAGGACAAACTACAGACCAGGAAAAAGAGAACCGGCTATAACAAATCCAGCTGATGTCTGATCTCTAAAATCTATAAGATATTCAAAAACCTCAACAACAACAACAAAAAGCCCAATTTAAAACATGGGCAAAAAGACACTCAGGCACCTAACAGACACATGATGAAATGCTCACAGTTGTTAGCTATTAGAGAAATGTAGATCAAAACTACAATGAAATACCATTTCACTGCAATGAAGTTGTCATTAATCCAAAAAACACAAGATAATAAATGCTGGAGAGTCTGTGGAGAGCCTGGAACACTTATACACTACAGGTAGGAATGTAAAATAGTACAATCAGTTTGGAAATCAGTTAGGCACTTTCTTAAAAAGCTAGAAATCAAAGTAAGATCCCCCAATCCCATTTCTTAGAATATATCCTAGGGAAATAAAAGCTGCCACAAAAATAGTTACAGGCACACCAATATTGATTGCAGCAATGTCCGCAATAGCAAAAAGATAAAATCAATCTAGTCACTCATCAGTGGAAAAGTGGATAAATTAATTTTGGTATATTCACACAATGGAATACTATGCAATGATAAACAACAATGAATTTGGAAAACATAATGTGGCAGAATCTCACAGGCATCATACTAACTGAAAGTAGTGGCGGAAGGACAAATATTGTATGAGACCACTGTTACAAGGAGTCAGGAAATATTTAAACTCAGAAGACAACAGTCTTTGATGGTTATGTTTGTGGAGGAAGGAAGAGTGGTATTCACTGATACTAGAAAAGAATTATCTTAGGTGAGGGGAGGGAAAACACACAAGTCAGTAAAGTCAGCACAAGTGGACTAAACCAAAGGCTAAGAAGTTTCCTGAATATGACCAAATACTTTGAGGAACAGAGTAGCAGGGGCAGGGGCCTGGGGGCTATAGTTTCAGGGGACATCTAGGTCAATTGACATAAGAAAATGTATTAAGAATATGTTCTACATTCTATTTTGTGAGTGGTGTCTAGTATCTTGAAAGCGAGCAAGAGGCCATCTAAGAAGCATCAGTTGGTCCCAAATCACTTGGAGCAAAAGACAGTGAAGAATACCAAAGTCACAAGGAAAATATGAACCCAAGAGACAGAAAAGGCTACATAAACTAGAGACTGCACATCAGCATAAGACTGGAAGAACTAGATGGTGTGTGGCTACCACCAATGACTGTGGTTATGGGGAACTAAACAAAGAATCACTGATGGAGTGGGAGAAAATGTAGGGTGCAGAATTCAAACTCTTGTAAAAAAATACCAGACTTAATGGTCTAACAGACTGGAGGATCCCCAGAAGACACACCCCTCAAACTCTCTGTTAGGCCAAAACTGAATCCTTTCTGGAAGCCTACTCCTTAGACAAAGATGCAACGGGTCTGTAAGACATAAAATGATATTGGTGTAATGTGAGTTTCTTGGCTTAAGTAGACACAGAAGACTAACTGACCAGCTACTGTCTGGAGGTGAGATGAGAAGGCAAACGGGGACAGAATATAGTTGAATGGACCTGGGAAATGCAGGGTGGAGGAATGTACTCTCACAGTGTGAGAGAGAAACTAAGGTCACATAACAAACTGTGTAAGTTTTTGTATGAGAAATTCACTTGAATTGTAAACTTTCACTTAAAATGTAATTTAAAAATGTAATTTATACATAATTTAAAAATTACATAAATTCCAAGATGTTTATTATCATTCTCAATATCTGTAATATTTCTGGTACTACTTTGCCTGACAACAGCCTGTTACCATCAAGTCCATTCTATAGTGACTCTATGGGAAAAAGTAGAAAGGATCCAAATGATTTCCAAGGAATCGCTTATGGCTTCAAACCATGAACTTTTTGGTTAGCAGTCAAACACTTAACCACTGCAACACCAGGACACCAGATAACAACAAAGTTATTAGTTATAACATCAGGTTTTTTAATGTGTTACATGCTACACGTACAACCAAATTCCCTTCTTAATTGCATTACTTTTATAATAAACTTTTATTTTTCAAATTATCAATAATATATTAATAACAAATATTTTGTCTTTTTCCACCTACAGATAATTGTTATTTTATTCTGGTATCTCCCCAAAAGCACTTAAATCAGCTACAGTGCTTCATCTTCAACAGCCAAAAAATTTCCAGAGACTCATAGAAAGAATATACTCCGGGAAAAGGCTTCTGATAACATTGAATAACTGATACCATTTCACTGACTACATAAAGATTTACAGAATTCTAGGTGAGAAGTTAATGGGTTCATAAGACTGTTGACCCCAAATCAAGTGAAACAGGAATTATACTTGACTGAGAAAACTGATGGAGGATGATTATGGATTTTGTTTGGAATATTGCTGATGCCTTAACCTTCTGTTTTCTGGATACAACAAACTCCTTTCATTTGTCTCTTAAGCTATCTGTAAGTCATAAATATTTAGTAGCTTATGTCTTTGTAAAAAGACATGAAACACTTTTCTTGACCTCTTGAAAATTCATAAATTTGTCTTGAATATTCTTATTTTTGTGGCAATACAATTATTTACATGGAACGGATAACAAATCTGTCCTCCTCACAGAACATCCCAGTTAACTGACATCACAACATAATTAGTGCTTCTACTCCACTTTCTTGAAACCCTGGTGGAGTAGTATTTAGGTGCTATGGCTGCTAATCATAAGGATGGTAGTTCCCCAGGAGACAGAAGGGTCTGTCTGATTGGGAGACTGTATCAGTATGAGACCAGAAGAGCTAGATGGTGCCTGACCAGAACCAAAGAGAGCCCTGTTAGGGACCACAATGTGTAGTTCCTGACGTGGCATGAGAAAAAGGGGTGTGCAGATCAAGAACTCTATTAAAAAAACAGAGTTGATGGTTGACAGCTTGGAGGGTCCCCTGAGAACATGGCCCATGGACTTGCTGCTAGCCTAGAGCTGAAACCAGTACTGAGCCTAACACTGTAGACAAAGGTTGGACTGGAGTGAGGGACACAGAATGGTGCAGGTGGTTTGTGTATATATGGGTTAATATATATATAAGGCTGTCCAACTGGTCTCTTTTTAAAGGGGGGATAAGTGGCTAGAGAGGAGGGGACAGGTGTTGGTTGAGTGGATACTGGAAGTAAAGAGCAGAGGGGATGAACACACTATCATAGGGTGAGGAGAAAAGATAGACTTGCACAGAGGCAGGTGCTTGGGGCTTTGTATGGCAAACTGATTTAGATGTAAAATTTTACTTAATCACAATAAAAAAAAATTAAAAATAACTAGGTTAAAAAAAAAGGTTAGCAGTTTGAACCCACCAGGTGCTCCTTGGAAACTCTATGTGGCAATTCTACTCTATCCTACCAGGTGGCTATATGAGTCAGAATCAACTGGACAGCAGTGGGTTTTTTTTTTTTTTAACTCTACTTACTAGTTTGTTATGTAATGCCGGCTGTTTAGTCTGTGTTTACCTGGAACACAGGAAGTAGGAGAGTTAGGAATAAGAGGAGGAAATAATATGTGAGGCTAATTGTCTCCATGAACAACTGCCTCCTGTGCTATGAGATGAGAAGTGGATGGTGACCTGTTACCATTATTGAACATTTTGATCAAAGATTGTATAGAAGAATTGTAATCAAAAGAAGGAAAATTCAGAACAGCTTTTCACATTCTCACAAACTTCAGCCTTTCTGGAACCATGGAAGCTGGGTAAATACTTGAAGTTTTACAGCCCTGAGATAATCTTTGAACTTTAAAGCTTAAAGACCAAAAATAGCCCCTGAATTCACTTTAAAACTACACTAGCTTGATTAGTAAAGAATATCTATCTTGATCATTGAAACTGACAACAGAAACTTGAAAAATTATACAGAAATGGACAAGAAAAAAGATGGTGAAAATGGCTGCACAATTCAGAAAACATGATCAATGTTACTGATATGTAGGAACTGTTGGCTTAGTGTATGATTTGCTGTGCTTATTCTCAGCAACAGCAAAAATAAAATTGCTAAAAAAAAAAGAATTTGTTTCTTTGTTATCAGGACATAATTGGAATCCTTTGTTATATAACCAAGCTTTAACTGAACTGTTGTACTTGAAAGTGGTATTTATAGAATCAGTTATCAGCAGACTTTTTTCTTTTTACATTTCAGAATAAAATAAATGTTAATTTTATTTGTATAGAATTAGATGACAGAAATATGAAAATAAATCAGTTCAGGAAATTTTACACAGTTGGATATTCCTCAATTCCTATCAATAGCACCTTCTGCCAAAGCCTTCCAAGTTAGTAAATAAAGTGAAGGTATGGAGAAACAATCTACCTTTACACCTATAAGAGTAATACCTATACCAACTGCAGTCGAGTCAATTCTAACTCATAGTGACCCTATAAGACACAGTAGAACTGCCCCATAAAGTTTCCAAGGAGCACTTGGCAAGTTTGAACTGTGATCCCTTTTGTTTGCAGACATAGCAGTTAACCACTACACCATCGTAGTTTCCAAGGAATACCTAAAGTAAGGAATATGTTATTTCACCTAGGAAACAATTTCCAGTTTCACTTCAGGTATGTTTTTTACCCTTCTTTTCTTTCTTTCTGCATTCTTTCATCTGTTACTTCTTTGTTACTTCGTGTCTTTCTTCTGTAGTTTTCTTTTTGCTTTTCTCCTGGTCTAATATACCCTCAAGAAATACACGCGTTGCGATCATTAAGAAAGATTACTGAGGACCTATTGCTTTTAATAATTCAAGTATTTCAGAAATTTTAGTTTACATATTATCAAAATCAATAGCACTGCACTTTTTTCAAAATAATCACACCCTCTGAGAGTCCCTGATTCCCAAAAGAATTAATAGATATAAGTCATAATTTCCAAGATATTCTCATCAAAAAATGAAGTAGGCATCAGTATCAGTAGAGGCACCAACTCCAGCATAATAGTTTAAAAAGTCTTCTTTTGAAACATTTAGAGCTTCCCAGCAGTTCTCATCATGACAATGAACTATATATCAGTGTCAGTTGAAGTGGCTGCATAGCAGTTCATAAACTCTTCAGGGGTCACCAAGCCATCTTAGTTACAGGGTGAGTCAAAGTTATCCAGAAATTTCCAGAATACTGATTCCTCTGACCATTCTCCATTTTGGTACTTTGGATGGTATTTTTCATGAAGGTCTTCAGTTGTTATAACCGCATCCCAGTTTTGTCTAACTTAATAAAAGCTTGTATAATTACCTCTTTTAGGGCTCTGGACATTGCAGGTCTTCATGTGAGAAGAAATTCATTAAAGTCTATTGTTCCATTTCCACCTTTATGAAATCTCCTGAAAACCTCTTCAGCGTCTTCCTTGTCCACGACCACAGCACAATCATTTAGCCAAGCGAAGTGCCACCGAGTTGGATCCGACTCATAATCATTTAAGTCTTTTATAAATTCTTTGAATTCAAGTGTTCATTTATTATTATTATCCATAATCTGAAACACTTTGCCCAGTCCTTTGATACCTGTGGAGCCCCTGACCAGGCACTGCAGGCTGAGTCTCTCAATAGGGTCAGTGGCCTGCTGAACTGCTTCTTGGCCTGGATTGCCATCTCTCTGTCATGGCACCCTGTCCCTACCATCTTAAATGTTATCCTGTCTCCACCAGTTGCTTTAGATTGAAGCTACAGATGCCCTGGAGCAGACAGTTTTAAGGAACTATGGTTTACTTTGCAGAGCTAATGCTCACAAAGCCCTCCCAGGAAAATTGTCCTGGCACCTGTCTTACAGGGTCCCTAGGCTTATCAAGGAGTAGTGAAGGTCAGTTCCTGGTAGGCTTAAGAATATTACGACAACTCAATAAGAGAAAAACTACCAAAACTCATTGATACTGCGTGTGAAGGAAGGTGGCAGGTTCTTTGTCTGGCTTCCCTGCCTTGAAAGGATTTTTAAAAAGTTGAATCTGAGGTAACCAGTCCTGGAAAACATTACTGAATGCATCTACAACTGAGGTTCAAAAAACTCTGTGAGCACTACTGAGTAGAGAGTTTTTCATGCACTGACTTTTTAGACTTTAATAAAACTTTTATATTAATATTTCTGTCTTTAATTTTAGTTATCCTTCTTTTAAGTTGCATGACACTGACAGGATTAGCTAGGAAGCTTGGGAAGGGTAATTACAGTTTGGTTAGCTCCTTCCTGACAACTGGATATGACAAAATTAGCTTGGGAAAGGTAACCATAGATAGGATGGTTCCTTCCTGACAGTTGCAATAAGGACACAGCAGTTCTCAGGGCTATGTGACCACATGAACACATGCACCAGGAGCAGTGTCACAAAAATCTGTACAGGGTCTTTTTCCACTCATATAGAATGACCTGTTCCCTCTTTGGAATGTACTTATTAAAAATGTTCCTTAATATAATTTTGCTGCCAAGAAGGTTGCGTGCCTTGGGGTAAGGGGGACACCAGTTTGCCACCCTTGAGGAGACTGGACTTTCTAACCCAATTTTCAGAACCCAACCCAGGTCAGTCGGTGTCTAATCAGTTTCAGTACTTCGACAACACTGAAACAATGTTTGCCACCACCCTAATAGATGGGTCAACCGATTTGGAAGACACAGTGCTAATGAAAGTCCTCTAGAAGCTGTTTCTTAAACCCTGCTTCACTCCAATCAAAAGATCAACAATCTTTCTAGGTTGTTCAAGGACCAGTAAACATTATTCAACATGAGAAAAAAAAGGAGGACTGACGAAGTTCATTTTACCTGAGCCTTTTGCTGGATAGAATTTTCCCCTTTCCTCCTAGGGAATGGCTTATAAAGAACTGACCAAAACTTAAGATTTACCCCAAATCTTTTATGCCCCTTCCTTATATCCCCTTCTTCTTCCTCCCATGATCTAGATGACCTGAACATAAAACAGAAAACATTTTTTTATCAAAACAGACTTAATTACAACTTCAGTATGTAACTCGTCCAGCCCTTTTAACTTTCTTTTAAAAGCTTACAGTCCTGTGTCTCCACGAACTTCATCTTCCTCCCCTATTACAGTCTTCCTTCCTCCCCTTTCTTCATTCCTCTCTATCCCTTGCAATGTCCTTGTTTGAATGAAAGTCATACTTGCCATGTTAGAACATTGCCCAGTGCAACTTTTTCTTTGACAGTGTCTTGTACAGATCTGGAAGACAAAGGGTCTGCCCCTAGTCATCACAAAGGACAAATGAGCAAATATTATACATGGTTTGCTAGATGCTGTCAGAAACCATGGTGGTATAGTGGTTAAGTGCTATGTCTGCTAAACAAAAGGTCAGCAGTTCAAATCCACCAAGAACTCCTTGGAAACTCTATGTAGCAGTTCTACTCTGTTTTACAGGGTCACTATGAGTTGGAATCAACTTAACAGCACTGGGTTTTGGGTTATCAGAAATCATGGTAGTGCAGTGGTTAAAAGTTATGTCTGCTAACCAAAAGTCAGCAGTTTGAATCTACCAGGCTCTCCTTGGATACTCTGTGTAGCAGTTCTACTCTGACCTGTAGGGTTAATATAAGTCGGAATCATCTTGACAGCAGTGGAGTTTTTTTGGTTTTACAGTAAAGGTGGGGGAACCAGCACACTGCACCACTAGACTTGAAAAGGCACCAAAATTGCAGGAAGGAAGAGCAAAACACCATTCTAGGAACTCTTGTGTATAAGTATTAAATGAACCGGTAACCAGTTACTGTTGAGTCAGTTCTGACCCATAGGAACCACATATACGTCAATGTAGAACTGTGCTTGATAGGTTTTTAAGAGTTGGAAGTAGATCACCAGGACTTTCCTCCAAGACACCTCTGGATGGACATGTACCTCTAATCTTTCAGTTACCAATCAATTTTGTTAACCGCACCACCCACAGACTCCAAAAGTTTAGTGTTAAGATCTGTTTTTTAGCAAATAATTGTTTCTTTTTTCCTCATCTTTCCAAGAGAACTCAAGACTCAATGGTTTCTACAGCTCAGACACCTTGTGGCATGTTCGTTTGAGGTGTGTGTCTCATGATTTTTTCCTCTGAGAGTGTGGGTCCTATAAATAACGGTTTCAGAAAAGCCGTCTGCCTCTTGGGAGGCATTCACTCAGATTGGATCTCAGGCTTTGGGGAAAGGTCTGAGCAGTCCAACTGTTGTTTTTGTTCCCCCATTAGCGCTTCTGCATCCTGATGTCAGTAATATTTTTATCCATGTGAGTTAATCTTTTTATAGCCTTTATTATTTTGGAATATTAAATGATACAAGTTTTGCCATAAATATAATGTTTAACTTCATCCCAAAACACATATATTCTCCTGCTTCATTTTCCAACTAACACAAATTTAGTAAGAAATTACCTTTATTCATGACTAATGGCTCTTGGAAATACATTCTTGCAAATGGAAATTGCTGATTATTCTAATAGTCTTACTGCTACATAAACAGACACTTTACCAAACAAGATATTCAAATGGCCAACAAATACATGAAAAGATACTCATCTTCACTTGCCTCAAGAGAAATGCAAATCAAAACCAAAACGAGATACAGTTTCATTCTCACTAAGATGGATAAGGAAACCCTGGTGATGTGATTAAATGCTAATCAAAAGACCAGCAGTTTGAATCTGCCAGGAACTCCTTGGAAAGTCTGTGGAACAGTTATATTCTGTCCTATAGGGTTGCTATGAGCTGTAATTGACTCAACAGCAGTGGGTTTGATTATAGTTTAAGATGGATAACATTAAAACAAAAGGAAAATAAGTGTTGGAGGAAATGTAAGAAAAGAGAATCCACATCCGTTTCTAGTATGAATGCAAAGTGGTACAGCCATTGTGGAAAATAGTCTGGCAATTTCTAAAAAAACTACAGGTTGTTGCTGTTGCTGTTAGGTGTTGTTCAGTCATTTCCAACTGACAGCAAATCTATGCACAACAGAATGGAAAACTGTCTGGTCCTATGCTATTCTCACAATCAGTCTTATGTCTGAACCCATTCTTGAAGCCACTGGATCAATCCAATTCATTGAGGGTCTTCCTCTTTTTTGCCGATCCTCTACCCTACCAAGCATGATATCCTTCTCCAATGGCTCATTCATTCTGGTAACGTGTACTAAGTACGCGAGATGTTTCACCATCCTTGATTCCAAGGAGCACTCTGGCTGTATTTCTTTCAAAACAGACTTGTGTGTTCTCCTGACTGATGATGGTATGTTCAATATTCTTCACCAACACAATTCATAGGTATCAATTCTTCTTCAATCTTCCATTCACTGCACAACTTTTAACTGCATATGAAAAACTGAAATCCATTGTCATCAAATTGATTCTAACTCATAGTGACCCTATCTATATACATGAGTCAGAATTGACTTGACAGCAATGGTTCTCTCTGTTGAGTTGTAATCTGTATCAAGATGAAGTCTTGGATCTTTAACAGTAAGTGTGTCAATTTCTCTTCATTTTCAGCAAGCAAGGTTGTGGCATCTGTATACTGCAGATTGTTCATTGGTCTTCCACCAATCCTGATGCCATGTTCTTCTTCATATAGTTCAGCTCCTCAGATTATTTGCTCAATATACAGACTGAATATGTGTGATGAAAGGTTATGACTCTAATGTATAACTTTCCTGATTTTAAACCACAGAGTATCCCCCTCATCTGTTACCATCTTACAGGTTCCACATTAAGTGCTCCAAAATTCTCATTCTTTGTCATGTTATCCTCAATTTCTTATGACCCATGTAGTCAGATGCATTTGCATAATCAATAAAACATATAAACATCTTTCTAGTATTCTCTGCTTTCAGCCAAGAGATTTCTGAAACCAGCAATGATATTCTTTGTTATACATAAAGAAAATGAATGCTTCATCCATTTCTGGTGAGAATGAAAATGATATAGTTGTTGCGGAGAACAATCTGGAAGTTCCTCAAAACACCAGAGGTAGGCCTGACATATGTCTCAATAATCCCACTCCTAGCTATATGCCCTAGGGATTTAGTAGAATTGACCCTAACAAACATATGCACAACTATGTTCATTGCAGCACTATTCACAACAATAAAAAAGTGGAAGCAACCTAAGTGCCTATGAATGTATGAATGAGTAAACAAAATGCATACAATGAAATACTACTCAGAAATAAAGAAATAAATAAAAATAAAGAAAAATGAGTTCCTGAAACATCTCATAATGTGGATGCACTTAGAGGACATTATGTTGAGCAAAATAAGTTTATCACAGAAAGACAAATGTTATATGCTCTCACTCTTATGAAATTATATGAAAAGGTAAATAAATAGAAATCCATGTTCACTAGTGATTACCAGGTGTGTTGGTGGGGGAAATTAGGGAGACATACTCCCTAGGTAGTAATCACTTTTTTATATCAAAAAGGGGCACTGAAAGTGTCTGAAGTGTACACAGCATGACTGATACAGTTGATGAAAATAAACTATACATAGGGAAAAGGGGATGAATGGGCAAAGGCTAGGTTATGTATAGTTTTACAACAGCAACAACCAAAAAATGGGGGAGGTCTATAGATGTTAATACTAAATAGACATAACCAATCACCCCATGAGATTAGTTCTCTTGATTTAGGTGCATAGGGTTATGGTAGCATAGGGTTATGTCAACCAGTGTAATATATTTCTTAAAGTTTGTGTTCTACCTCTCAGTATGATAAGTAGTCTTTGAAGTCTTAGAAGCTTACAAGCAGCCATCTAAGACACAACTATTGTCCTTTATTTATTTGGAGAAGAAAATCTGAAAACCAGGGAAGGAACTATACCACAGGACTAATTATCTACATGAAATACTGCCTCCTACAACTTGAGATCAGAAGAACTAGATGGTGCCAGGTACCTGGCTACTTCTGAGCATTCTGATCAGGTGCACAATAGATAAACACTGTTAAAAAAGAAAAATATGGAACAGAGCTTAAAATTCTTAAATAATCAAGACCTATTAGACCTATCAAGGCTGAAAGAGTCCTGAGACTATGGCCTTGAGTCACTTTTCAAGACTATAATTGAAACTATGCCCTGAAATCATCTTTAAACTAAACAACAGTTTAGACAAAGAGCAAAGATTGTCCCCTGGAAAACTGTGACAGTTGTGTAACAGATATATTTTAAAAAACAAACACAAACAGAAAAAGAATAGCTGCACAGGCTTCTTATGTACAAATAAAATCCTCATGGATTTGATTCCTTAGTCTGGAGATTTGGGGTCATGATTTCAGGCAACGTACCAGCTAATTGTCTTAACAATGTTTAGTGCTTCTGTTCTACCTTCCTAGTAGGTTGCATAGTGCCTGGGGCCTTAAAAGCTTGCAAGCTGTCATCCAAGGCACAAGTGGTCTCTATTTGCCTGGAGAAACGGAACAAAAAAGAGAATCAGGAATAGGAAGAGAAAATGGAACTTCTGGATAATTGCCTCCATGAAAAACTGTCTACTTGAGACCAGAAGAACTACGTAGCACCCAGCTACCATTACTGAACATTTTGATCAAAGATTTTGTAGAAGAATACTGATCAAAAGGGCAAAATACAGTAGGGAATTCCATATTCTCAAAGATTTCAGACTTTCTGGAGCCATAATGATTTAATAAATTCCTAAACCTATTTTCCCAAGATAATCTTTAAACTTGAAGTGACAATACCAACTCAAAAGATTAGTTAGGAACATTAGGGGCTAGTGAATTCATGTTATTGGGGAGGAATAATTCAGAAAGCTAGGGTGAGAATGGTTACACAACTTGAAGAATGTGGTCAATGCCACTAAATTGTAAATGTAGAAATGGTTGAACTGGTATATGTTTTTCTGCACATACTGTCAACAACAACAATAGTTTTAAAAAGGGAGGTTGGGCAAGATGGTATAGAATACAGTTACTCCCATTTGTTCTCCCTGCAACTAACTCACTGTACCAAAAAAAAAAAAAATGAAGATAGTCACACGCTGAGATCTTAGAACTCTGGAGAGCTGTTGAAGTATTGAAGAGCTGAGGTGAATATCAAAACAGGGGAGAAGAGGAGCAGGGTAGGCTGAGAAGCCGGTAGTTTTGGGCTGCTGGTATCCAGAGGACTTGGTTTACTACAGCCATTTTCAGACAGAGATGGCAACACCCTGAACAAAGAACACAGGACAGTAGCTAACTTGGCAAAAGTTTGAGGTGGCATGGATTGGATAGGGGTACAGAGAAGCCAATAGGCTGTGAGTGCTACTGAATGTCACTGAGACCCAAGGTGGATGGAAACTAGTACTTGGGACAACTGAAGAGCCACAGAATCCATCCATCAGCTAGAGTGAGAAAATACGTTTAAAGAAAGCAAAGAACGCACAGAAAATAAACTAACGGAAATCAGGAAGCAAAATTAATTATAAAATGAGAAACTTAATAAGGAGATGGAAACATTTGAAAAAACTAAAGAGAAAAAACAGAACTGAAGATTAAAGTAATTGAATTAGAATTGCAAGAGAAATGCTCAACAATAGATAAAAGCAAACAGAAGATAAAATAAATGAACTACATTTCATTTCCAGAAACAATCTTAAATGTCTAAACTTCTCATGCAAAATGCAGAATACCAGGATAGAAAAACATGATACATCCTTAGCTGATGACAGTAAACATACTGTAGACATAAGAACATTCAAAACCATAGAAGACTGAATACACACCCCCAACTCAGTCTGTGAAGTGAGAGTCACCGTGATACCAAAACCAGGCAAAGACATCACACAAAATAGAACTACAGACCAATATTCCTCAAGAATATAGGTGTAAAATTTTAGCAAACAAAATTCAACAACGTATTTTTTTTAAAAAGTTCCTACACCATGATCAAGTGAGAATCATATCAGGGACACAAGAAAGGTTGAACATTAGAAAATCAATCAGTGTGATTCACCACATAAATAAAACAAAGGAAAAGAATCATATGATCCTATCAATTGATGCAGAATGGGCATTTGATAAAACCCAACACCATTTCCTGATAAGAACTCTCAGCAAAATAGGAGTAGAGGGGAAATTTCTCAACCTGTTTAAAGGCATATATGCAAAAAACAAACAAGCAACAACAACAACAAAAACTCGTTATCCTCAGTGAAGAAAGACTGAAAAGCTTTCCCCTGAGGTTCAGAATGAGGAAAGGCTTCCACTCTTACTCAATATTATGTCAGTCTTGGATCAATAAGACGAAAAAGGGAAATAAAAGGTACCCAAATCAAAAGAGAAGTAAAACTATCCCTACTTACAGATGACACGATCCTACACATAGAAAAACCTTAAGATTTCACAAGAAAACTGCTGAATCTAATAGAAGAACTCAGCAACATTGTGGGGTACAAGATCGACTCACAAAGATAAGTTGGGTTCCTTTCCACTAACAAGTAGTATTATGAAAAGGAAATCAAGGAAACAATACCATTTCCAATAGCCACAAAAACAATACAGTATCCAATCAAGGACATAGAAGACTTATGCAGTAAAAATTATAAAACATCACTAGAGGAGACTAAAAGAGACCTACATAGCTGAAAGAACATTCTGTGCTTATGGTTTGGAACAGTTAATAGAGTAAAAATGTCAATACAGCCTAAGGTGGTCCACAGAAACAATGCGCTCCAGGTACAAATGTCAATAGCATTCTTTTTTTTTTTTTTTTATTGTGATAGAGTGAAAGTATACAATCCCAGTTAAATTTGCATACCCACCTATCTGCAGCTCCTTCTGCTCTCCTTGCCCAGGGACAGCACACTCCTCCTTTCCGTTCTAAATATTTCATGTCCTCTCTACAATCTCCCTCCTCTCCACCTGCTCCTCTCCCTTTTAGTAAGAGGCCAGTAGGACAGAATCCTATAGATGCGTAGAACCATAAAGTGCACACACCATATGGTCATGTTGTGTCTCTGAGTCCAATCCATTCAGACAGTCCAATCCTATCTGAATGGATTGGACTCAGTAATGATTTATGATCAGGGCAGCTTCAGGTCTTCGGCCATGCTCCCAGGGGAAATCACAGGGCTTTGGACCATCAATCATGGTCTTTTAACGGAGTTCTTGAGGTACACCCCTCATTTTCCCATGTTGCCACTGAGACTCAACAATGTGCGCCCCATCACGGCTGTGCCCCATCACTGTGTGCCCATCACCGTGGGCCCCATCATGGCTGCAGTGGTTGGGCACCATCTGGTTCTTCTAGTCACATGTTGGTACAGTTAAGTGGGGCCTTCTGTCTTCTGGGTTTTTTCTCCCTCATGTCTTTGTTGTCCTTGTTGATCATCTGTTCTGGCTGAGTTGGGACCATTTGGTGTACCTCAGATGGCTGCTTGCTAGCTTCTAAGACCCCAGATGCCACTCACCAATATAGAGTGCAGAAAACTCTCTTAGCAGTAGGCTAGCTATGCCAATTGGCTTTGATGTCCCCTGAGAGCATGGTCCCCAGACCCTAGCCCCTGCTAGTCTATCCTTGCAATATTGAGTTAAGATACATTTTCAGCTTATGTTGAAATCCAGTTAAGTTGATCATCTTTCTAAGGTGTGCTCACTACTTTCACCCAAAGTTTTATCAGCTATCTAATCTGTAACCAGCCCTCTTCCTGACTTCCTCCTGTCCCTTGCAGCTCTCAAAAAGTCCTTCCTTCTGTACATGAGTCTGTTTTTAAGTTCTTATACTAGAGATCTCATACAATATTTGTCCTTGCTGATGTCACTCAACAAAGTATCTTCCAATTGAAACCAGATTGTGAGATGCTTTCTAAAATCATCATTATTGTTTTTCATTGCCTAGTGTTCCATTGAGTATATATACCATGGTTTATCCATTCCTCTGTTGTTGGGGCATCTAAGCTGATCCCATCTTTTAGCTATAGTGGACTGTGCTGCAGTAAACATTCATGTACATGTACCTCCCCATGTGACTGCCCTTGATTCTGTAGGATATATTCCAATCTGTGGGATTACTGGATCAAATGGTGTATCTATTTCCATATATTTAAGGAAGTACCAGATTGCTTTTCAAAGAGGTTATACCATTTTGCAATCCCACCAGCAGGGTAGGAGAGTTGAAATTTCTCCACAGCTTCTCCAGCATTTGTTGTTTTGTGTTTTTTGGATCATGGCCAAGCTTGTTGGGGTGAGATGGTATCTTACTGTAGTTCTGATTTGGATTTCTTTAATAACTAATGATTGTGAGCATTTCCTCATGTATATTTTGGCTGCCTGGATGTCCTCTTTAATGAAGTGTCTGTTCATTTCCTTTGCCCAGTGCTTAACTGGGTTATTTACCTTTTTCTTGTTAATATTTTGCAGTACCTTGTAGATTATGGAGTTTAGATGTCAATCTGACATATAGTTGCCAAATACTTTTTCCCATTCTGTAGGTGGTCTTTTAATTCTTTTGATAAAGTTTTTGGATGAGCAAAAGTGCTTGATTCTTAGTAGTTCCCATTTATTTTCTCTTCTGTTCATCATGCTTTGTTTGTCAGATTTTGAAGTCTGCCTAAGCTGTGCACTAAAACTTCAATTGCTCACCCTATTTTTTTGCATGATTTTTATCGTTTTAGGTTGGACATTTAGGTCTTTGATCGAATTTGAGTCGGTTTTTGTGTAGGGTGCAAGAGATGGGTCTTGTTTCAGTTTTTTGCAGATGGATATCCAATTTCGCCAGCACCATTTTTCAGAGATTGTTTTTACCCCAGTTTATAATCTTAGGGCCTTTGTCAAATATCAACTGTTCATAGGAGGATGGTGGCATCTCTGGGGTCTCAACTCTATTCTGTTGGTCTATATGTCTTTTTGTACCAGTACCAGGCTGTTTTGAGTATTGTGGCAATGTAATAGGTTCTAAGATTGGGTAGTGAGAGGCCTCCCACTGTTTTCTTCTACTTCAGTAGTGCTTTGCTTATCTGGGCTTTGTTCCCTTTCCAAACAAAGTTCATGATTTGTTTCTCCATCTCATTAAAAAATGTCACTGGAATTTCTACTGGGATTACATTTTATCTGTAGGTGGCTTTGGGTAAAACAGACTT
This sequence comes from Heterohyrax brucei, assembly GCA_028571685.1. Taxonomy (NCBI): domain Eukaryota; kingdom Metazoa; phylum Chordata; class Mammalia; order Hyracoidea; family Procaviidae; genus Heterohyrax; species Heterohyrax brucei. The sequence goes on from CM053150.1 coordinate 138,481,591, forward strand.
TCACAACGTTAAGTCTTCCTATTTATGAGCAGGGTAGGCTTCTCCATTTATGTAAGTCCTTCTTAGTTTCTTGCAGTAAGTTCTTGTAGTTCTCTTTGGCTAAGTCTCTTATTTCTCTGGTTGGATTTATTCCTAGATATTTTATCTTCTTGAGGGCTATAGTAAATGGTATTGATCTGGTGATTTCTACTTGGATGATATCTTTGCTGGTATAAAAGAATTGTACTGATTTACTTGTGTTTATCTTTTTTTAACTTTTTATTTTTTATTAATTACAATAAAAGAATAAAATTTCTAATATCTATCAGTTATCTCATCTGTGATAAATCCTCAGCCCCCACTCACCCAAGTAGCCAACACAGTCATTTTCTTCTATGGATAATTCTTTTGTTAAGTCCTTATAACAGGGGGTCTCATACAAAATTTGTCTTTTTTACACTGACTGACTTCACTCAGCATGATCTCTTCCAAATGAAACCATGTTATGAGATGTTTTCTAAAATTGCCATTGTTTTTTATCATAGCATACTATTCCATTGAGTATATGTACCATAGTGTGCTCATCCATTCATCTGCTGATGGACATCAGGGTTGATTCCGACTTTTTGCTATTGTGGACTGTGCTGTAACAAACATTCATGTACATGTGTCTGTTCGTGTGATGGCCTTTGTTTCTGAAGGACACATTCTGAGCAGCAGAATTACAGGGTCAAATGGTGTATCTATCTCCAGCTTTTAAGGAAGTGCCAGACTGTTTTCCAAAGAGGTTGGACTATTTTGCAATCCCACCAGCACTGTAGGAGGGTTCCAATTTCTCCACAGCCTCTCCAGCATTTATTGTTTTGGGTTTTTTGGATCATAGCCAGTCTTGTTGGGGTGAGATGATATCTCATTGTAGTTTTGATTTGAATTTCTTTAATAGCTAATGATTGTAAGCAATTTTGCACGTGTCGTTCGGCTACCCAGATAGCTTCTTTAGAGAAATGTCTGTCCATCTCCTTTGCCCATTGCTTAATTGGATTATTTATCCTTTTCTTGTTGAGATTTTGTAATACGTTATACATTATGGAGATCAGATGTGAGTCTGACATAGAGTTGCCAAATATTTTTTCCATTCTGTAGGTGGTCTTTTAATTCTTTCGATGAAGTCTTTGGATGAGCAAAAGTGTTTGATTATTAGTAATTCCCATTTATCTATTTTCTCTTCTCTTGCAAGTGCTTTGTTTGTCAAATTTTGAAGTCTGTATCCATGGTGTATTCAAACTTCCATTGATGATCCTATTTTATCTTGGATGAGCTTTATCATTTTAGATTTTATATTTAGGTCTTTTATCCAATTTGAATTGGTTTTTGTATAAGGTGTGAGATACGGGTTTCAATTTTTTGCAGATGGGCATCCAATTTTGCCAGCACCATTTGTTAAAGAGACTGCTCTTAACCGAGTTAAAAATCTTAGGGCTTTTGTCAAATAGCAGGTGTTCATAGGAGGATAGTGGCATCTGTGGAGTCTCTACTCTGTTCAGTTGGTCTATATGTCTCTTTTTGTACCTGTACCAGGCTGTTTTGACTACTGTAGCAGTGTAATAGGTTCTAAAGTCAGGTAGTGAGAGGCCTCCTAGTGTGTTCTTCTTCTTCAGCAGTGCTTTATTTATCCGAGGTTTCTTCCCTTTCCAAACAAAGATGATGATTTGTTTCTCCATCTCATTAAAAAATGTCGCTGGAATTTGTATTGGGATTGCGTTATATAAGTAGACTGCTTTGGGCAAAATAGACATTTTCACAATGTTGAGTCTTCCTATCCATGAGCAGGTTAGATTACTCCATTTATATAAGTCTCTCTTAGTTTCTTATAGTAAGGTCTTGTAGTTCTCTTTGTAAAGATCTCTTATTTCTTTAGCTACAGTAAATGGAGTTGATTTGGTGATTTCTTCTTTAATAATCTCATTGTTGATATAAAGGAATCTTACTGATATACTTGTGTTTATCTTGTATCCCAATACTTTGCTGAACTCCTCTATTAGTTCCAATAGCTTACTTACAGTTTTCTTTGGATTCTCTGTATAAACAATCATGTTATCTGGAAAGAGGGAGATTTTTACTTCTTCACTGCCAACATGGATGCCCTTTATTTCTTTCTCTTGTCTAATTTCACTGTCTAGAACCTCTAGCAAAGTGTTGAACAGAAGTGGTGAGAGTGGGCATCCTTGTCTAGTTCCTGTTCTCAAAGGGAATTCCTTCAGTCTTTCATCATTCAGGATGGTGAAGGCAGTTGGCTTTGCATATGTGCGACTGACTGATTTGAGGAATTTCTCCTCTATTCCTATTTTACTGGGAGTTTTAAGCATGAATGGACATTGAACTTTGTCAAATGCCTTTCCTGCATCAATTGATGACATTAGTTGATTCTTATCTTTTGTATTATTAACGTGGTTGATTACATTAATTGTTTTTCTGATGTTGAACCAGCCTTGCATCCCTCGAATGAAACCAACTTGATCATGATGAATGATTTTTTTTAATATGCTGTTGAATTCTATTGGCTAGAATTTTGTTGAAGATTTTTGCATTTAGGTTCATAACTCATAGTGGTGTGTAATTTTCTTTTTTTGTAGGATCTTTTCCTGGTTTTGGTATCAAGGTTATGCTGGCTTCATAAAATGAATTTGGGAGAATTCCATCCCTTTCTGTAGTGTGAAATAGCCTCAATAGTATTGCAGTTAACTCTTCTCTAAAAGTTTGGTACAATTCACCAGTGAAGCTATCTGGGACAGGATTTTTTTTCTTGGTCAATTTTTGATGACTTTTTCAATCTCTTCTTTTGCGACAGATTTAATAAGATGATCTGCTTCTCCTTGTAATAATCTTGGTGAGTCATATGAATCTAGAAATTTGTCCATTTTCCCTAGGTTTTCAAACCTGTTAGAATACAGCCTTTCATTGTATTCTGTTATGACATTTTTTATTTCAGCTTGGTCTGTTGTAACATTGACCTATCTCATTTCTTAATTGGGTTATTTGTATCTTCTGCTATTTTTCTTTTGTAAGTTTAGCCAACTGTGTATCAATTTTGTTGATCTTTTCAAAGAACCAGCTTTTGGTTTTGTTAATTTTTTCAATTGTTTTTCTATTCTCTAATTCATTTAGTTCTGCCTAATCCTTATAATTTGTTTTCTCCTAGTGCCTGAGGGGTTCTTCTGTTCCTTGCTTTCTACTTGTTCAAGCTATAAGGTAAACTGTTTAATTTGGGCCCTTTCTTCTTTTTGGATGTGTGCAGTTATAGAGATAAACTGACTTCTGAGCACTGCTTTTGCTGTACGGCATAAATTCTGGCAGGGTGTGTTTTCATTCTCATTTGAAACCATAAATTTCTTTATTTTGTCCTTAATTTATTCTATAACCCAAGGCTTTTTGAGCATGGTGTTGTTCATTTGCCATAAGTTTGAATTTCTACCTGTGAATTTTCTGTTATCAATTTCAATTTTTATAGCTTTGTGGTCCAAGAAGATACTTTGCAGTAAATCAATGGTTTGGATTTTATAGAGAATTGCTTTATGTCCTAACACATATTCTGGAGAATGTTCGATGTGCATTGGATAATAAGGTGTACTTATCTGCTGATGGATGAAAAGATCTGTATGTGTCGATAAGGTCAAGTTAGTTGATTGTTACAACAGGATCTTCTGTATATTTACTGAGCTTTTTTCTGGATGATCTATCCATAACTGAAAGGGGGGTGTTGAAGTCTCCAACTATTATTATGGAGTGATCTATCACATGTTTCAATGTTGTCAGTATTTGTTCAATGTATTTAGGTGCTCTGGTATTAGGTTCATAAATATTTAATACTGTAAAGTTCTGCTTGAATATTGAACCTTTCAGCAATAAATAGTGACCATCCTTGTCCACAATAGTGGATTTTACATTAAAATCTATTTTATCTGAGATTAGTATTGCCACACCTACTCTTTTTTGTGTATTGTTAGCTTGATATGTATTATTCCATCCTTTAATTTTCAGTTTGTTCATATCTTTAAGTCTAAGGTGCGTTTCTTGTAAGCAACATATAGATGAGTCTTGTCTTTTGATGCAGGATGTCACTCTCTGTCTCTTTACAGGAGAGTTCAGTCCATCTGCATTGAATGTGATTATTTATAGATATGTGCTTAGTGCCATCATTTTGATGTAATTACTTTTATGTTGATGTTTTCTATATTGTTTTTAATGTCCTGTTCTGGGGCATTCTTCTTTATGTGTTGTTGTTTCAGTGTTGGTTTTGTGTTCATTGAGATTCCTATATTGCATTTCTTATTTCGATACAACGTATTGTTAATCTGCTTTATGGCTACATGTATTATCCCCCTTAACATACTAAGATTAAACTCAGTTTTAACTACTTCATAACTCTCAAACTTCCTCTGCATCTAAAACAACTATAAGTACTGTAGTGTATCCCTCTTTTAATGTGATGGTATGATAGTTGTCATGATATAATCACAGGTTCCCTTATTATAATATAGTAGCTTTGATGAAGTTTTGTGATTTCCTTAACTGATTAGAATTTTGGATGAAGTGTCCTGAATTGTCACTAAAATATACATTTAGGAAAGAGCTTCTTTCAATATTTCATGTAATTTTGGTTTAGTTTTTATGAAGTCTCTAAATTTCTCTGTATTTTCAAAAGTCTTAATTTCACCATTATATTTGATAGACAATTTTGAAGGATAAATAATTCTAGGATGGAATTTTTTCTCATTCAGGGCTTTGAATGTGTCTGCCCACTGTTTTCTAGCCAGCATTGTTGTGGCTGAGATGTTGGACGAAAGCCTACAGGGTTTCCCTTGGAGTGTTAGTTTTGCTTTGAGCCTTGCTGCCCTTAGAAGCATCCATTTATGTTTTAGCTTATTAAGCTTAATTATAATATGCCTTGGTGTCTTTCTTTTTGGGTCTAGCTCTTGTGGTGTTCGATAAACATCTTGGATACCTAAGTTCTCTGGATTCTGTTAAAAGATGGCGGAGTAAACAGACGTCTCCTCATTTCTCTCTGAGACCTAAGGCCTGGATGATACTTGTATGGAGCACTGAACATCTGGGGAGCCCTAGGACCTAGCATATTTGACTAGGCACCAGTATCAGACTAATCTTCCCCTCTCAAAAAAGATCCAGCAGCCTTCTGATCTCCACTTCTACTGTTTCACTGTATCGGAGAACTCCAGCTTCCACAAATGGCCAGTAACATAATTTCATTATCAGCTGTCAGGTGGAGTCTGACACTCCTCACTGCCTGTTCATGCCAGTGTGCTGGACAGCTCCCAGCTTCCAAGACCCAGTTCAGTACCTGGACAGCTCCCCGCATAAAAGTGCAGTTTATGTTTAAGGCTGAGAGGCCTATGTATTTACCTGGAGATCTGTCTGTTGAGAGGCACTGAAGCTTTTCCTCTCACTCTTCTATTACTGACATTGCAGGGTTGGCTGACAGTGCCTATTTTCTCCATAAACAGAGCAGCCTCTTTGCCACCCAATAAGCGGAGTCTTCCACCCTCGAGAGTCCACCTGGGGCAAAACACTAGAGTATTAGAGACAGCTGGTGACCAACAATTCTCTTAGATCCAATACCAGAGAAATTAAACAGTATCTAGGTGGCATACAGGCAGCAGGCAATAATTAATCATTTAAAGAAGCAGTCTTCAAATGCTCCAGAAAATTCCCTCAATAAAGATTCAAAAAAATTCCTAGATGAAGAAGCCTTTCTGAGTTTATTAGAGGTTGAGTACAAAAGAATTATACATAGAACCCTCCTAGAGATTAAAGAAAATGCAGTAAAACAAAATTAAAAAAAAAAATTATAAGCTATTTGAACTGACGGAACATCAACGATCTGAAATACATCAGATCAATAACAAAATTACAAAATTACACAATTCTATCCAAAGCAAAAAGAGTAGGAATGAACAGATGGAAGTTAGACTCAGTGTGACCTAGAAGCCAGAGTAATGATATCAGCATTTATGAGGTGAAATTGGAGAAAAGAAGAAAAATGAAGAAGCATTAAGACACATGTGGGACTCCGTGAAGAGGAATAATTTACTTGGATTTCCTGAACAAGGGGTGATTAATGACCATATAGACAGTATTGCTGTAGAGATGTTGACAGAAAACTTTCCTGAGTTATTAGCAAAGAGAACTTATGTTTATCTTACATCCTGATAGTTTGCTGAATACTTTTATTAGTTTGAGTGGTCTATTTATGGTTTCTTCAGGATTCTCTGCATACACAATCATATCATCTGCAAATAGGGAGATTTTTACTTCTTTGCTAGTGAGGATACTGTTTATTTCCGTCTTGTCTAATTGCTCTGACCAGAACTAGTAAAATGTTGAACAGAAGTGGTGAGAGTGATCATCCTTGCCTAGTTCACATTCTCAGGGGGAATACTTTCAGTCTCTGTCCATTCAAGATGACGTAGGCAGTTGGCTTTGCACAGGTGACCCTTACTGCATTCAGGAATTTGCCCTCTATTTGCATTTTGCTGAGAGTTTTTAGCACAAACAGGTTTTGGGCTTTGTCAAATGCCTTTTCTGTACCAATTGACAAAATCAGGTGATTCTTCTCTTTTGTGTTATTTATGTGGTTGATCACATTAATTGTTTTTCTGTTGAACCAGCCTTGCATCCCTGGTGTGTATCCAACTGGGTCATGATGAATTATTTTTTTGATGTGTTGTTGAATTCTATTGGCAAGGATGTATTTGAAGATTTTTGTGTCTATGTTCATGAGTGATATTGGTCGTAACTTTCATTTTTGTGTAGAATCTTTCCCTCGCTTTGATATCCGGTTTATGCTGGCTTCATAGAATGAATTTGGGAGTATTCCATTCCTTTCTATGCTGTGAAATAGTCTCAATAGTATTGGAGTTAACTGTTCTCTAAAGCTTGGTAGAATTCTGCAGTGAAGCCATTTGGACCAGTGCTTTTCTTGGTTGGTAGTTTTTTTATGAGTTTTTCAATCTCTTCCTTTGTGATGGGGTTATTAAATTGTTCTACCACTCATGATAATTTTGGAAGGTGATATGAATCTAGCAATTTGTCCACTTCCTCTAGGTTTTCAAATTTGTTAGACTGCAGTCTTTTGTAGTATTCTATAATGATACTTTTGATTTCTGTTAGATCTGTTGTGACATCTGCCATCTCATTTCTTATTTGGGTTATTTGTTTTCTCTCCTGTTTTTTTTTATGAAGTTTAACCAATGGGTTGTTTCAAAATATATTGTTTCACACAACAGATTGTTTCAAAAAAACAGCTTTTTGGTTTTATCAACTTTTTCAATTGTTCTTCTGTTCTCTAATTAATTTAGTTCTGCTCTACTCTTTATTATCTGTTTTATTCTGGTACCTGAGGGATTCTTCAGAGGATAAGACTTTCTGTTAGCTCTGGGGAAGCTCCTTGTCATCCAACAGAAGGATTCCTCTATTGCTCTCTTTCTACTTGTTCAAGTAGAAAGGATAAGTTCTTTGGTCTGGGTCAACTTCTTCCTTCCTAATGTGTGCATTTATAGAGATAAATTGACCTCTGAGCTTTGTTTTTGCTGTATCCCATAGGTTCTGGTAAGATGTGTTTTCCTTCTTATTTAATTCCATAAATTTATTTTTTCCTTAATTTATTCTATAACCCATGGCTTTTTGAGCAAGGTGTTCCATTTCCACGAGTTCAAATTTCTATCTACTTTTTCTCTGCTATTCATTTTGACTTTTATGGTTTCATGCTCTGAGAAGATGCTTTGCAATAATTCAATGGTCTGGATTTTGTTGAGATTTGCTTTATTTCCTAACACATGGTCTATTCTTGAAAATGTTCCATGCATTGGATAAGAAGGTCTACTTATCTGTTGATTGATAAAATATTCTGTATATATTGATGATGTCTGATTGGCTAATTGTGTCAATAAGATCTTCTGTGTCTTTACTAAGCTTTTTTCTAGATGATCTATCCATTACTGTAAGTGAAGTGTTGAAGTCTCCTACTATTATTGTGGAGTGATCTATCTCATTTCTCAACGCAGTCAGTGTTTGTTCAATGTATTTAGATGCTCTGCTATTGGGTGCATAAATATTTAATATTGTTAAGTGCTGCTTGTGTATTAAACCTTTCAGCAATAAATAGTGGCTGTCCTTTTCCACAATGGTGGATTTGACATTAAAATTTGTTGTATCTCAGATTAGTACTGCCACACCTGCTCTTCTTTCTATATTGTTAGTTTGGTATATAGTATTTCATCCTTTAATTTTCAGTTTGTTCTTATCTTTAAGTCTAAGTTGTGTTTCTTGTAAGCAACGGACAGACAGGTCATGTCTTTTGACCCAACATGTCACTCATTGTCTCTTTAGTGGAGCATTCAGTCCTTTTAAATTCCGTGTAATTATTAATAGGTATATGTCCTAGTCACCTGTTACTGCTCCAACAGAGAATACTGAGTGGAAGCCTTTATAAAGAAAAACTTTGTCACAGTCTGGTAAGCCATGAATTGATTTACAAGTTATAAGTCCATTCAATAGGGGAAATTGTCATTGTCCAGTAGGCTGAGTCCAAGTCCAATAAGAGCATCTCAGCACAGGAACCTCAGGTCCAAAGAACGTGCTCTGCTCTCTGTCTTGGTGGTTTGAGGTTTCCAATTTTCTATGCTTACTTCTCTTCCTTATATCTCACAGCTGGTAACTTGAGTTGTGCTTCACCAGCACAGCTGCTGCCCAGTCTCTATCATCAATACCACAGAGGCAGAATTTACAACACATGAGAGGAATTGCACCAGACTGGGACTCATAGCCAAGTCAAATCAATACATAAATTTGGGGGGGCACACAATACAATACACGACCTCCCACTTCTTGACCTCCCCAAAACTGTATCATTAAAACATGAAAAATATGTTCATTTATAGTATAGCAAAGGTCTTAAGGCAAATTCCAGAACCCATGAATTTATCTTCACCTGTGAAATCCAGAACAGGTGTTATCTTCCCAAAATACAATGGTATAACAGTCGGGCACAAATTACACATTTTCATTATAAATGGAGAAATTACAGGAAATGGGGCATTCACAGGCAATAGGCAAGTCAGGAGAACACATTACAATAGCTCTCAAAGCTTTGAAAATAATCTTCAGTTCTCTGAGACATTTTACACAATAACTTTGTGCTCCAGACTCTAGGTATTAGTCACACTCTCTGGATTCAGAGTGGAGATCTCTGGCCCTGTGCCACAACATTGTCTTCTAGGCCCACTTGGGCAACAACTCTGCCCCCTCAGCTTTAGGTACATCCTACACCAAAATGAGTGGCAACTCCACCCTTACAAACACAGGAAGTCATTGCTCCACCATTTCAAATCCCTGAGATCATAGCTATACTTTCTGAGACTGAAATAGCTCAGCTTTTTCTCAATGTTGTTTCTTCAGATTTCATAGCCTCATGGCCTGGGCCTCAAGCCCACATCTTCCCTGCAGGAGCAAGTGTTCCAAAGCTCTGAAGTTTCACTGATTCAAGTGCCTGGAGGCATGCCACTCTGTCAGGAAAATTCTGTGCACAGACACTCAGCCAGGCACTCAGCTCTTTTGTTCCACGGGTCAGTGAGCCTACCTCCACAAATTCAAGTGCTCAGAGGCACCCTACTCTGCCAGGAAAACTCTGTGCAAAAGCACTCAACTCTCTCACTCTATGGGTCAGCTCCTGGTCTGCTGTTGCCCGTTTGCTGCTGCTGCTGTTGCTGCTGCTGCTGCTTCTTTTCACCATCTGCTGCCTTTTCAGATGTTAGCAGTTCTTTGGGATTTCTTCTTGAATCCATTTCACAGTTTCAAAAAAAAAACCTTCCACGTTTTAGGTATTTGTTAGAGCAGTACCACTCTCTCTGTACCAGTATGTATTCAGTGCTGTCATTTTGATCTATTTATTTTTATATTGGTGTTTTCTGTTTTGCTCTTGATATTCTTTTGTGGGTCATTCTACTTTGTGGGTTGAGTTTTCATCTTTTTCAGTGTTGGTTTTGTGTTTGTTGAGCTTCTGTATTATGTTTCTTGTTTTGATATGTTGCACTGTTATTGTGCTTTGTAGCTAACCCTATGATCCCCCTTAATATTCTAAGTTTAAACCCAATTTTAGCTTCTACATATATTATTAACTTCCTTTCCATCTGAAAAGACTATAACTACTGTAGCATATCCCTCTTTTTAATGTGATGGCAGCTTAGTTTTCATGGTATGATTGCTAGTTCCCTTCTTTTACTATTATAGCTTTGACTGAGTTTTGTGTCTTCTCTAACAGAGTAGATTTCTGAATGTCGTGTCCTGCATTGCTTCCTTAAATATACACTTAATAGTTTTGTTTTTCTAAGCAAGGGGCTTCTTTCAATATCTCTTGCAGTTTTGGTTTGGTTTGTGCAAAGTCTCTAAGCTTCCGTTTATCTGTGAATGTAATCTTCATATGAATGAATCCTCATACTTGAAAGACAGATTTTCAGGATACACAATTCTTGGTTGAAAATTTTTCTCCTTCAGGGCTTTGAACGTGTCACCCCACTACCTCCTTGCCAACATCATTTCTGATGAGAAGTCAGATGAAAGCCTGCAGGGCTTCCCTCAGAATGTTAACTTTACTTTGAGTCCAGCTGCCTCTAAGAGTTTCTGCTGATGTTTCATTTTATTAAGCTTGCTTGTAATATGTCTTGCTGTCTTTCTTTTGGGTTCTATTTTTTGTGGCGTTTGATATATGTCTTGGATATCTATATTCTCTTCTTTCATAATTTCAGGGAAGTTTTCTGTCAGGAACTCAACAACAATACTCTCTGTGTTTTTAGCTATCCCTCCCTATTCAGGAACTCCGATTAATTATAGATTATTTCTCTTAATAGAGTCCCATATGTTTCTTAATGCTTATTCATTTTTTTATTTCTTTTCTCTGATTTCTCTTTATACACGCTGCTGTCAGTTGCTCTGTCTTTGAGGTCGCTAAGTCTGACTTCCAATACCTCAATTCTGCTGTTTTGGCTTTGAACTGCATTGTCTAATTCTGTCATTTTGCTATTGATCTACTGGATTTCAGATTGTTGATGTTCCATCAGTTCCAATAGCTTGCTTAATTTTTCATTTTGCTCTGCTGCATTTTGTTTAATCTCTAGGAGAGCTCTATACATAATTCTTCTGTACTCAACCTCTGATAGTTTTAGAAAGCCTTCTTCATCTGGGAAGTTTTTTTTTTTTAATATTTTGGGAGTTTTCTGGAACCATGGTGGGCTGTTTCTTTAAAGGCTAGGTGGTGGTTTATTGATTTTGGGACATCTAGAGGCTGTTTAGTTTCTCTGATGTTGCCTAAACAGGAGCTGAGGCATAGTTCTGAGAAGGGAGTTGATCACCAGCTACCTCTGGTACTCTAATGACTGGCCCCAGTGGACTCTCTGGGGTGGCAGGCTCTGTCAGTAAAAGCTGGAAGAGATGCCATGAGGCTGCACAGAAGTTATTTCTCTAGGTAGTCTTATTTTCAAAAGCTAAAAGCTTCCAAAATCATTCAGGTCACCAGGTGTGGCAGACCCCTCCTTCCTTCTGACAACAGATGCATCTCTTCTGCTGTACCCAGATGCTATTATGTAGTTCAAAGTATGGAGGGGCTATTGTCCTACTGCCATCACCCACTGTGCCCAACCCCTAAGGCAACACTGCTAAACACAGCCTTTCTGTTGGAAAAGCACTCCCCAAAGTGGCATTGCCTCCTGGCCTTGGAATTAACCCTTGCTGAGGTCTCTGGTTGGGTATCTCCACTTTCCAGCAGACCAAGATGGCGTCCCAGTTAAGCTACCCCTCCCACTGCAAAACAACCATATCTATGGTGGAGTTCAGAAAAGAGAGCATGGAGGGGCTGTGGTGCATTCAGTCTGACACTGGGATCTCAAAACATGGCTATTCCACACACCGCCTCTTTGCTGTGGCACACACTGTTCACTTCAGAACTGCGGCTCACCATAGCTGCTGGCTCATACCCATCCCTTGCCTACCAGCCAACAAAAAGAGAAAAAGTTAAAAGCAACAGTACCTTCAGTTCTCACATTCAGCCATTCAGTGGGAGTGGAGCTCAGCAAGAGAGAAGAAGTTTCCCATGTAGTGGTGTATAGTCCAAACTGACAACTCTATGCTGTGTCCTAGGGCTCACTGGGTGTCCAGAAAGCTCTGGTCAGTTATCAATCCATGCCTTAGTTTTCAGAGGGAATTGAGGAGACATGTATGTAGTATGTCATCTTGACTCCGGCCCCCAATAGCATTCTTTACAGGAATGGAAAAATTAATGACCAACTTTATATGGACACACATACAAAAAAAAACCAAAAAACCCATAAAACAAACTTACTGCCACTGAGTCAACTCTGACTCACAGCAACCCTATAATCCAGTGTAGAACTACCTCACAGAGTTTCCAAGAAGTGCCTTGTAGATTTGAAATGCCCCTCTCTTGGTAAGCAGCCATGATTCCTAACCACTACACCACTAGGGTTTCTATAGAAAGAAAAGAGGTTCCAAACAGCCAAAGCACTAGCAAGGAACCAAAACAAAAGAGAATGTTTCACAATTCCCAATATCAAAACACAGTTTTGGATTACAGTCTGATATTCATTCAATTACAGACAAATAAATGAGTGGAATAGAACTGAAAATACAGAAGTATGTACATCTGCTTATGGACAACTGATTTTTTACAAGGAGACAAAATCCATTCAATGGGGAAAAAACATTCTCTTTAAAAACTGGTGCTGGCAAAACTAGATACCCATTTGCAGAAAAATTAAACAGGATCCATATTTCACATCATGTACAAAAATTAACTCAAAATGGATCAAAGACATATATGTTACAACTGAAAATATGAAGTTACCGGGAAAAAATAATGAGACCTAATTTTTTGTAAACTAGGATAAGGATAACTACAAATTCATGAATAGCAGAGAACAAATTAAATAATTGAGACCTCATAAAAACTGGACACTAATGCTCCTCAAAAGACTTTATCAAAAGAGTAAAAAGTTAGAAGATAGCAGAGTTGTTAGATGCTTCAAGTGGTCCCAGTTACAACAAGGGCCCCCCAGAACAAGAAAATTGATTATATGAGGTCTGACAATTAAGTCTGTGCACTTAATTGTGCTAAGTGCTACTACATACCTCATTGCTGAATATCAATACGGTCTTCTTCGAAGTACTCGTCTCTTAGGAAGTTATGCATTGATGCCAGTACCTATTTCACTCTTCAAAGCAATTTCGGAACTATTTATGGAATGGCCATTGCACACAGCAGCAAAGCAGCAAGTTTGTAAACTTAACTGTATAGCTGTGAGGGAGTTTTGGGGCAGTAAACAAATAACTGTATTGGAACACCCTCCCTATTCACCTGATACACCCCCCAACAATGTTTTACTTTACCTGAAGACACAGGAAATGTTGAAGGTAAGACATTTTAATGACATTCAGGACATCAAGGGTAATATGATAGCAGGTCTGATGGCCATTCAGAAAAAGAGTTCAAAAATTGCCTTGAAGTGTTGACTATTTGCTAGCATCTGTGCATAGCTTCCCAAGGGGAGTACTTGAAAGGTGACCATAGTGACATTCAGCAATGAAGTCTGTAGCACTTTTTCTAGGATGAGTTCATGAACTTAATTGTCAGTCCTGATATAGAACTATCTAGGGACACTGAATATCAAAGACAGAGTTGATGATTAAACTGAATGGCAGGTGAGGGAGACATGCTTCAGAAGCAGCAGTGCGTTGCCAGACCTAACCTGGTGGAAACTGACACTCCATAGGTGGATCTGCTGGGGCAGACATGGTTCACAAGCAGCGATGTTCAGGATGCATTTTCCACATTGCAAGAGACCAAGTAGCAGTGTCTTACTCAGGTACTCCCGCTTTAACAGAAATACTACTAGTGGATGGCTTTAATAAAGAGAGGTTTGTTCTTACATAGTCCAAATTCAGAGTGTCAGCTCCAGGAGAAGGCTTTCTCTCTTTTTCAGCTCTGAAGGACGATCTTTGTGTTGCATCACTCTTTGTTTCATCTGAGAGCATTTCAGCACCAGAACTTCTGGTTCACAGGATGCTCTCTGCCCTTTGCACTGCTTCTTGGTAGTATGAGGTCCTCAAATCTCTCTGCTACGTACTTTCTTTTATATCTTAAGAGACTGCCTCAAGAAACAAAACAATCCTACACATTGGACCCACCCTCAACTGCCACCCATCCTTTCTTATTAACATCATGGAGGCAGAGTTTACACAATACACAGTGCAAGGAATCATGGCCCAGCCACATTTCCACACACATTCAGGGGGGAACACAATTCAATCCATGACATTCCACCCTTAAATATCATATCCTTGCAACATGCAAAAACAAATTCACCCTATCATAGCAACTGCTTTTGACCAAGTCCAAAATCCAGAAATACCTTTAGAGATGTAAAATTCAGAACACAAGTTATCTGCTTCCAAAATACAATGGCAGAATAGGTAGGCACAAGTTAGACATTTCTGATCCAAATGGAAGATATAAGGTAAAACAGGCAACAAGTAAGTCAGCAAAACCCATTGCATTAGGCCTCACAGCTTTGAAAATAATCTGTTCTCCAAGACATAATGGCCCACACAACAGCCCTGCCCTCCAGACTCTTGCTACCGGCCACATTCTCCAAATTCTGAGTGGAAACCCCTCGGTTCTGTGCTACACCTCCACCTTCCAGGCCCACTAGGACAACAATTCTTGCTACCTTACTTTCAGGTACACAATTTTTGAAGTCCATGTGAGTGGAAACTCCATACTTAGAAACACCAGGGGCTGTGGCTCCACCCTTAAAAACACCAGAGGTCATGGCCATGCCTTTTGAGACTGAGGTGGCTGAGTCTCTCATGCTCCTTCTCTTCAGCTGCTGCTTCCTGTGGCCTCATGGCCCAGGCCTTATGCTCACATCTGCTCTATGGGAGCAAATGTTCCAAAGCTCTGTAACTCCATCAATTTAAATGCCCACCAGGAAACCTCCTGCTCACTGGCACTCAGCTTTCTTACTCCATAGGTTTCCTCCAGCACTGTGCTGATCTGGAATTACTGCTTTCTGTCCTCTGCTGCTTGCTTCTCACCATCTGTATCTTCTTCAGTGTTAACAGTTCTCGTTGGTTCTTCCTGCGTCTTCTATCCATTCAGATTCAAAATTGCTTCCACATTTTAGGTATCTGTTAGAGTGGCACCACACTCTCCCAGTACCAAATTTGTCTTAGTCATCTGGTACTGCCATAACAGAAATACTAACACTGAGTCCTCAACATGGCACTATTTCTTAAGGTCATCAACTAGCAACTTGGAGGCAAGTTGATTATATTGGGCCACTTCTATCATGGAAAGTGCAGTGTTTTGTCCTTACTAGAATAGATACTTACTCTAGATATGGATTTACCTTAGATGCATGCCATTCCTCTGCCAAAACTACGATCCATGGACTTACCTTTGACTCCTGTGTAGACCTGTTTGAGCACATTTCAAAAATGCAGGCTCTCATTACTACAACAGAATATATAACCAAAGTTAAACTTTGACAGTTTTAGCTATTTGTTGGAGAGGTGGTTTTGTGACATTTGTGACATTTGGCACCACAGTGCCTATCAAGCAGAGTCTTCACCTACTCACATAGGGGCCTGAAAACTTGTGGCTTTATCCACACCACTTAGCCACCCATGACAAGGGCTCAAGAATAAGTGGTGACTCTCAATCCTTACAGCCAACAGCACTTGGTGCTCACAGTCCAGCTGAAAAACCAACCTATCAACATGGTCTAGGAAACAAGTACATGCTTTCCTCACAGACACTTGGGGTGGCTGCCAAACACTTGCCTTGCTCAGCTTATGAACCCCTCCAGCAGCTGGATGCCTATGACTACACCAAACACCCCTGCATATATACAACTCTAGGTGAAGCCCGCATTACACACTTTGTAACTGACAACCTGGACATATCTGAGCTGAAGCTATACAAGAAAAGTAAATGAACTCTTGGGTCAACATACTGAGTAACAGCTTTAATTAGTTGGTGACAGAAGGTTAGAGCTTCAGAGGTCCCAATAATCAAGATAGCTCACGTAAGCAGCTTATAACAACACAATAAGTGAGGACACAGTAAAAAAAAAAAACACAAAACAAATAAATATAGTAACTTATTGATGGCTCGGAGAAAGATTCAATATCAAATTACATAAAGACACAGGCCATGATGGCTTCAGCAAGCTCCCATAACAATGAATCAAGAATTCTTCCAGATGAAGAAAACTTCCTGGAATTAATGAATGTAGACTACAAAAGATTAATGTATAGAACTCTTCAAGAAATCAGGAAGGAGATCACACAAAATGCAAAATAAGCCAAAAAAGACATAAGTTTAGAGTGGAGCATAATGACAAATTGAATGGGTTACAAGAATCCACAGAGAGACAACAAACAGAAATTCAGAAGATTAATAACAAAATTTCAGAGTTAGACAACTCAATAGAAAGTCAAAGGAGAAGAATTAAGGCAATGGAAATCAGAATCAGAGAGACTGAAGATAAAGCACTTGACATCAACACATTTGAGGGAAAATGAGCTAAAAGAATTTTTGAAAATAATGAAGAAACTCTAAGAATTTTGTAGGGTTCTATCAAAAGTAATAACCTAAGAGTGGGGTTGTGCAGAAAATACAGACAGAATTGTTGAAGATTTGTTGGCAGAAATCTTCCCTGATATGAAGATGAGGAGATATTTAGCCCAGATTCTCATCAAATTCCACAAAAGATAGATACAAAAAGAAAGTTACAAAGATATACTCAAACTTGCCAAAACCAAAGACCAACAGATAATTTACAGAGCAGCTGGTTATACACACAAAGAAAATCTACAAAGGAAAGTCAATGAGACTAGGCTTAGACTACTCAGCAGACACCACACAGACACAAAGGCAATGAGATCACATATATGAAGTCTTAAAGGAAGAAAAAAAAGCCAGCCAAGAATTAGACAATCAGCAAAACTGTCTCTCAAATATGATGGCAAAATTAGGACATTTCATATAAACAGAAATTTAGAGAACTTGTAAAAACAAAACTAAAATTACAAGAATCACTAAAGGGAGTCCTTCAGAGAAAAAATCAATAACATCAAATAGCAACCCAAGACTAGAACACAGGACATAGCAATCAGATATAAACCCAAAAAGGGAAGTCAGAAAAATAAATTAAAACACTGAAAATAGGGAAACAGAGATGTCATTACATAAAAGATGACAACATTATAACAAAACAAAGAGGGACAAAAATGTAGACATAGATCTTTCATATGAAGGGGAAGTCAAAGTGACATAAAGAATTAAAAGACTCGTTCAAACTTAGAAAAATGGGGGTGTCAATGTTAAGGCAACCACAAATAAAACTAAGAATTTGACACATCAAAATAAAAAACAAGAAAAGAATAAAGATTCAGCAAATGCAAAACCAATAGCAATGAAAAAGATGAAAAGAATATAAAGAAAAACATCCCACCACAGAAAATAAATTGGAAAAAAGAAACTACTAGTAACAAACAAAAACATCAAAATGACAGCATTAAACTCATATCTATCAATAGTTACACTGAATGTAAATGGATAAAATGCACCAAGAAAGAGACAGAGAGAGGTAGAATGGAATAAAAACACATGATCTGTCAGTATGTTGCCTACATACCTTAGACTTAAAGACACACAAAAAAACACAAATGATTAAAAAAACAATAATAACAAGCAAACAACATTCTAAAAAGAGCAGGAGGGGCAATATTAATTTCTGATAAAATAGACATTAAAGTAAAACCCACCACAATGAATAAGAAAGAGCACCATTAAAAGCAGTCAGTATACCAGGATAACATGAGTACATTAAATGTGTTTTTATGCAACTACAGGGCTCCTAAATACATAATGCAAACTCTAACAACATTGAAAGTAGAGCTAGACAGTTCCACAACAATAGTAGGAGGCTTCAATATACCACTTTAAGTGAAAGACAGAACATCCAGGAAGAAGTTTAATAAAGATATGCAAGATCTAAATTGGTATGGAAGAAATAAAGTATCTATATTTGTAGATGATATGATTTATACACCAAAAACCCTAAAGCATCCACACACACACATACATGCACACAAACTATTGGAACTAATAAAAGAGTTCAGCAAATGTCAGGATGAAAGATAAACATACAAAAACAAGCTGGATTCTTCTACATCAGTAAAGAGAACATCAAAGAGAAAATCAGCAAACTATCATCATTTACAACAGCTCCTAAGAAGATGAAATACTTAGGAATAAATCTAATCAGAAACATAAAAGACCAATACTAAGAAAATTATAAGACACTACTGCAAGAAACCAAAAGAGATCTATATAAGCAGAGAAAAAAAATAGCTTGTTTGTGGATAGGAAGACTCAGTGTTGTGAAAATGGCTATTCTACCTAAGCAATCTATAGATAAAATGCAATCCTGACGCAAATTCCAACTTCAGTTTTTAATGAGATGTAGAAACAAATCACCAAAACCCTATGGAAAGGTAAAAGGTCCTGGATAAGTAAAACACAAAGTGGGAAGCCTTACTCTACCTGATGTCTGAACCTATCACACCACTATGCTAGTCAAAACAGTTTAATCCCAGTACAGCAGACACATAGACCAATGGAACAGAACCGAGTATCCAGACATAAAACTATCTACTTATGAGCAGCTCATATTTGACCAATGCCCAAAGTCCCTTAACTGGGAAAAAGTCTCTTTAACAAATGGTGTTGGTATAACTGGACATCCATCTGCCAAAAAAAAAAAAAAGATACAAGACTCGTATCTCAGACCATCCACAAAAACTAACTCAATATGAATTAAGACCTAAATATAAAATCTAAAACTATAAAGATCATGGAAGAAAAAGTAGAACAATACTAGGAGTGCTAACTCATGATATAAACAGAATAGAAAACATTACTAACAGTGCACACAGGCCAGATGAGGAAATAGACAATTAGGAGCTCCTAAAAATCAAACATGTATTCTTACCCAAAGATTTCACCAAAATAGTAGACAGATGACCCACAGACTGAGAAACAAAATTTAGCTACTACAAGTCTGTTCAGCATCTGATCTCTAAAATCTACAAGGTACTGAGAAATCTCAACAACAAAATGACTAATAACCCACTTAAAAATGGGCAAAGGATATTATTAAAAGGCACTTCACCAAGGAAGACATTCAGGCAGCTAAATAGACACATGAAGAAATACAATCATTTAGCTGTTAGAGAAATGCAAACCAAAACTACAATGAAATGCCATCACACCCCATTAAAGCTGCCTTATTCCAAGAAAGACAAAATAATAAATGTTGGAAAGGCTGTGGTGACACAGAAACACTTATACAGTGCTGGTGAGAAAGTAAAGTGTTACAAGCACTTTGGAAATTAATCTGGCACTTCCTAAAAAAAAGATAAAACTAGAAATATAAATACCATACAATCCTGCAATCCCACTCCTAGTGATACATCCTAGAGAAATGAGAGCTGTCACAGCAATAATTGTGTGTATACCTATGTTCACAGCAGTACTGTTTACAATAGCAAAAAGATGGAATCAAACTAGGTATCCACCAGTCGATGAATGGATAGTCGGATTATGGCATACTGACACAATGGAATACTAAGCAACAATACAGAACAATGATGAATCTCTGAAACATTTTACAACATTCTAGAATCTGGAGGGCATTATGCTGAGTGAAATTAGTCACTAAATGACAAGTATTGTATGAGATCACTATTAGACAAACTCAAGAAAAGTTTTAAATACAGAAAAAAACATTCAGGGTGGAGTCAAGATGGTGGACTAAACGTATGTCTCCCAAAATCACTCTGGAAACCAAGACCTGAAATGATAATTAAATGGAGCCTCCTGGACACCTAGTGAGCCCTGGGATGTGGCACAGGTCTGTTAATTTGGACTTGATACCACTGAATACAAAACCTCCTCTCTTTAACTGACCCCACTCTTGACAAGCACAGGCTTGCACACACCGAAGGTAACTCAACATTTTGATTTTTTTTCCCTCTGTTTTGGCCAGTGGGCAGAGCTGGGACTTGGCCAGCTGCTGTTCTTGGACGCCCTGATAGTGGGACGGGAAAGTGTGATTGCCAGCTTCTGAGAGCCTGGCTTTGGACTCTATACACCTCGGCTCCTCTGGCCTAGCTTTCTGCCTCCACAATATAGTAGCTGTAGAGATGTGCTTGTGCACGACGCCATCTTGCTCCACTGGGAAATGGAGAAGCCCAAGCAGAGGCCCTGGCCGGACTTTGTTCCTAGGCTGGGAGGAAACGCCTGCTGGG
This sequence comes from Heterohyrax brucei, assembly GCA_028571685.1. NCBI lineage: Eukaryota > Metazoa > Chordata > Mammalia > Hyracoidea > Procaviidae > Heterohyrax > Heterohyrax brucei. The sequence goes on from CM053150.1 coordinate 138,502,030, forward strand.
GAAAGTGCTTTTCCAGCAGGGAGGCAGTATTTTGCACAGTGTCACCTGGGGCTGCCGCCCAGCAGTGGAGGCTGTGGACTCTGGTTATTTCAGCACTCTTGGCCTCTCTTTCCACTGGGATCCTGGTCCCAGCCAGCTGGTGACCTTGGGCAGGACACCATCTTGCTTTGCTGGGAGGCAGAATCATCCATATGGAAACTTCAGCTGGACCTAATTCCTGGGCTGGGAGGCAATGCCTACCCAGAAGAGACTGCTTTTCCAACAGAAAAGCAGAATTCTACACAGTATCACCTACAGCTGGACCCAACAGCAGAAGCCAGCAGGCCAGCAGCATTTCTGTATTTTGAGCTAGTTTATAATATCTGGGATTCAATATAGAGGAGCTTGCTTTGCCAGCTAGGAAGAGGGACATATACACCTGAAAACCTGACTGACTTTGGAAGTTGTCAAATACTTTTTACTTCTCATTTTAAGACAGCCTAGAGAAATAACTGTGGTTCACCTTCACAGCATCTCTCCCAGCCTCTGTTGACCCACATGCAGCCCAAAAAGCAATAGACTTTGGAGAAGATGATAACCCGGAAACCACACATTGCATCAGGAGGCCCCCCAAAAGAAACCACCTCAGAACTTCCCAGACAAAGAAGCTTTTCTGAAACTATCAGAAGGTGAATATAAAAGGATTATATAGAGAGCCCTCCCAGACCTTATAGAGAATGCAGCAGAGAAAAATGAACAACTAAGAAAGCTGTTTGATCTGATGGAATAACAGTACTCGGAAATTTAACAGGTCAAGAACAAAATCAAAAATACAGAAAGTTCAATTCAAAGCCAAGAAAACAGAAATGGAACAAATGGAAAAGAGACTTTCCAATTTGGAAGACACAGCTACTGACTTCAGCATCTATGAGGAGAAATCAGAAAAAAAGAAACAAGAAAAATGAAGAAGCATTAAGGAGCATGTGGGACTCTATTAAAAAGAATAATCTACGATTGACTGGAGTTCCTGAACAGGGCAGGACACCAGAGAACACAGAGAGTATTCTGGCTGAGCTACTGACACAAAACTTCCCAGAAATTATGAAGGAAGAGAATATACATATCCAAGATACGTATCGAACACCACTCAGTACAGATCTCAATAGAAAGACTCCAAGACATGTTGTAACCAAGCGTAACAAAACGAAACATAAACAGAAACCCTTAAAGGCAGCAAGACTCAGACCAAAGCTAAAATTCAGAGGGAAATCCTGTAGACTTTCACTGGATTTCTGAGCAGAAATGATGCTGGCACAGAGACAGTGCCATGACACATTCAAAGCCTTGAAGAAGAACTTCCAACCAAGAATTATATATCCTACAAAACTATCTTTCAAATATGAAAATGAAATTAAGACATTCCCAGATAAACAGAAACTCAGAGACTTTGTAAAAACCAAACCAAAGCTACAAGAAATACTGAAAGAATCTCTTGGCTTGGAAGAACAAAACCACTAACGTTATATTTTAGAAGGACACTTTATCCAGAATCCTACTCAGTTAGGGAAGGCTCCAAAGACAATCAAAGCTATAATAGTGATCATATCATGTAAACTATATCATCATATTAAAAAGAAGGATGTACTACAGTCATTATAGTCCTTCTAGATGGAGAATAAGTTGACAAGACTGTTAACAATCAAAATTGGGTTTATATATAGTTTAGTAATGGGAACCATAGGAGCAGCCATAAAGCACAATAAAGAAGCAACATATCACATCAAGAAATATAATACAGGAGTCTCAACAACCACAAAACCAACCCTGAAAAAGGTGACAAATCAACTGACAAAGAAGGTCACAGAACAGATTAATAAGAACAACAGAGAAAACATCAACACAAAAATAAACATATCACAGTGGCAGCAGTGTACACATACCTATCAATAATTACATTGAATGTGAGTGGACTGAATGCTCCAGGAAAGAGACATCGAGTGACATCTTGGATCAAAAGACATGATTCATCCATATGTTGTCTACAAGAAATTCACTTGAAACCTAAAGATAGGAACAAACTGAAAATTAAAGGATGGAAGAATACATATCAAGCTAACAATGAACAAAGAAGAGCAGATGTGGCAATTCTAATCTCAGCCAAAATCAATTTTAATGTAAAATCCACCATTGCAGACAAAGATGGACACTATTTATTGTTGAAAGGCTCAGTACACAAGCAAGACTTAATTATATTAAATATTTATGCAGCTAATATCAGAGCACCTAAATACATCACAGAAACACTGACTACACTCAAAAAAGAGTTAGATTACTCCACAATAATAGTGGGAGACTTCAACACTCCAGTCTCAATACTGGACAGAATAGCTAGAAAAAGGCTCAGTAAAGATACAGAAGACCTTATTGCCACAATTAATCAATTAAACCTCATCAACATATATAGAACTTTCTACCCATCCATGGACAATTACACCTTCTCCAGCGTGCATAGAACATTCTCCAGAATCGACCATGTGTTAGGACATCATGCAATTCTCAACGAAATCAATACCACTGAATTAATGCAAAGCATCTTCTCAGATCATAAAGCCATAAAAATCGAATTCAATAGCAGAAAAAACATAGGTAGAAAGTGGAACTCTTGGAAACTGAACAACATCTTGTTCAAAAAGGTATGGGTTATAGAAGAAATCAAGGATGAAATAAAGACATTCATGAATTTCAATGAGAATGAAAACACGTCCTACCAGAACCTATGGGATACAGGCAAAGCAGTGCTCTGAGGTCTGTTTATCTCCAGAAATACACACATCTGGAAGGAAGAAAGAAACCAAATCAAGGAACTAACCCTACAGCGTGAACAAGTAGAGAGAGAACAATAGAGGAACCCCTCAGGCACCAGAAAACAGATCATAAAGATTAGAGCAGAGCTAAATGAATTAGAGAATAGAAAACAATTGAAAAAAATTGAAAAGACCAAAAACTGGTTTTTTGAAAAGATCAAAGAAATTGACAAACCACTGGCTAAACTTGCTAAAGAAAAACAGGAAAGCAAACAAATAACCCAAATTAGAAATGAGGGGGGAGTGGTCACAACAGATTCAACAGAAATAAAAAATATTGTAACAGAATACTGTGAAGGACTGTACTCTAACAAATTTGAAAACTTAGAGGAAATAGACAAATTCCTTGATTCATACCACCTACCGAAATTCTCACAACATGAAGCAGAACAATTTAATAAACCCATCACAAAGGAAGAGATTGAAAATGTCATCAAAACACTGTCAATCAAAAAAAGCCCGGGTCCAGATGGCTTCACTGCAGATTTCTATCAAGCTTTTAGAGAAGAGTTATCTCCAATATTATTGAGACTATTTCACAGTATAGAAAGCGATGGAGTACTCCCAAACTCATTCTATGAAGCCAGCATAGCACTGATACCAAAGCCAGGAAAATTTCCAACAAAAAAGGAGAACTACAGACCAATATCACTCATGAATCTAGATGCAAAAATCTTCAACAAAATGCTTGCCAATAGACTACAACAACATATCAAAAAAAATAATCCATCATGACCAAGTTGGATCCATACCAGGGATCCAAGGCTGGTTCAACATCAGAAAAACGATTAATGTGATTAACTGCATAAATAGCACAAAAGACAAGAATCACCTGATGTTGTCCATTGATGTAGAAAAGGCATTTGATAAGGTGCAACACCCATTCTTGCTTAAAACTCTCAGCAAAATAGGCATAGACGGAAAATTCCTCAATGCAATAAGGGCCATTTATACAAAGCCAACTGCCTACATCACCCTGAATGGAGGGAGACTGAAAGACTTTCCCTTGAGAACAGGAACTAGACAAGGATGCCACTGTGACCTCTCCTATTCAACAGTGCTAGAAGTTCTAGCCAGAGAAACTAGACAAGACCAAGAAATAAAGGGCATCTGCATCGGCAAAGAAGTCAAAATCTCCCTGTTTGCAGATGATGTGATTGTATATGCAGACAACCCCAAACAATCTATAAGTAAACTACTCAAACTGATAGAAGAGTTCAGCAAAGTCTCAGGATATAAGATAAACATAAGTAAATCAGTAGGATTCCTTTATGCCAACAACGAGACTGTTAAGGAAGAAATCGTCAAATCAATACCATTTACTATAGCCCCTAAGAAGATAAAGTACCTAGAATCTAACCAGAGAAATAACAGACCTTTACAAAGAGAACTACAAGCCCTTACTACAAGAAACTAAGAGAGACTTAGACAAATGGAAAAACCTACCCTGCTGATGGATATGAAGGCTTAACATTGTGAAAATGTCTATTTTATCCAAAGCAATCAACTTATATAATGCAATACCAATACAAGTTCCATTGACATTTTTTAATGAGATGGAGGAACAAATCACCAACTTTGTCTGGAAAGGTAAGAAGCCCCGGATAAGTAAAGCATTACTAAAGAAGAAGAACACACTGGGAGGCCTCTCATTATCCAACCTTAGAACCTATTACACTGCCACAGTAGTCAAAACATTCTGGTACTGGTACAAAAAGAGACAGATAGATCAGTGGAACAGACTTGAGACAGAGATGACATTATCTGACTATGAACAGCTAATATTTGACAAAGCCCCTAAGACATTAAACTGGGGTAAAAACAATCTCTTCTACAAATGATGTTGGCAAAATTGGATATTTATCTGCACTAAATTAAAACAAGACCCATATCTTACATCTTATACAAAAACCAACTCAAAGTGGATAAAGACCTAAATATCAAATCTAAAATGATAAAGCTCATCCAAGAAGAAGTAGGAAAAACAATGGAAGTTTTAATACACAACGTAGACAGACTTCAAAATCTGTCAAACAAACCACAATCAACAGAAAATAGATAAATGGAAACTACTAAGAATCAATCACTTTTGCTCATCCAAAGACTTTATTAATAGAATTAAAAGGCCACCTACAGAATGTGAAAAAATATTTGTTAACTATGTGTTAGACCAATGCCTGATCTCCATAATCCGTAAGGTACTAAAAAATATCAATAAGAAAAAGATAAACCATCCAATTAAGAGAGTTAGAGATAAAAGGAGATACAGAGACTCTTCTCTAAAGAGGAGATCCAGGCACCCAAAAAGTACATGCAGACATGCTCATGACCATTAGCTATTAAAAAAACTCAAATCAAAACAACAGTGAGATACCATCTTACCGCAACAAGGTTGGCCATGATCCAAAAAACGCAAAACAACAAACGCTGGAGAGGTTGTGGGGAGATTGGAATTCTCCTACACTGCCAGTGGGATTGCAAAATGGTGCAACCTCTTTGGAAAGCAATCTGTCACTCTCTTAAAAAAAATGGATCTAGATAGACTATTTGACACAGTAATTCCACTTCTTGGAATATATCCTACAGAATCAAGGCCATTCACACCAACTGATACATGGACACAAGTGTTCATAGCAGCACAGACCACAATAGCAAAAAGATGGAATCAACCCAGATGCCCAACAACAGAGGAATGGATAGGTAAACTATGGTATATATACTCAATGGAACAGTATACAATGATAAAGAACAATGATGATTTCAGGAAACATCTCATAACCTGCTTTCAGCTGGAAGACATTATGTTGTGTGAAAGTAGTCAGTGACAAAAGGACAAATACTGTATGAGACCCCTACAATAGGAACGTAAAAACAAAGTCATGCATAGAAGAAAACACCCTTTGATGGCTGCAGGGGTGGGGAGGGAAGGAGGGTGAGGGGGAGGGTTTAGATTATTAGATAGTTGATAGAAATTTGGTTGCATGAAATATGGGACAGAACACATTAGAAAGAAGACCAATATTAATTGGACTTCAACACAATTTGTGTACTCCTCACATCTTAATCCAATATTTCAAGGACAGAGTAGCTGGGGTGGGGGGCTGGGCATCGTGCTCTTGGGGGAAATCGAGGCAAATTGGCACAATTAGCATTTGGCTAATGAGGACTCTCTGTACCCCATATTGGTCAGTGGTGTCTGGGGTCTTAAAAGCTGCCAAGCTGCCATCTGAGGGTACAGCAAATGGTCCTAACTTAGCAGGAAGGGATGATCACCAAGGTCTATAACAACATGGGGAAAGAGACTCAGAAGACAGAGAGACCCACATGAGTGGGTGTCTACATCGACCTGTGACTTTAAGAACCAGACTGTGCCTGGCCACCATGAGTGACAGCCATGATGGAGCTCACAAAGTTGAGTGTCAGTGGCAACACGAGAATAAATAGGAGTGTACCCTGAGATCTCCACTAAGAGACCACAATTGATGGTCCAGGGGCTTCAGGGTTCCCCTGGGAGCATGGCCTCTGGCCCTGATGCTGCCCCTGTCAGTAAATCATAATGAAGGTCAACTTTTTGGACAACGATGGATTGGACTTGGTGACGCAGAGTGACCATATTTTGTGGGCACTTCATGGTTCTGGGAATCTCTAAGATGTCGCCCTGCTGACCTCATACTGGAGGAAGGGGAGTAGGTGGAGAGGAGAAGACAGGAGACTGTTGGGAGGATAGGACATGTATGGAGCAGAGAGGAAGAGTGTGCTGTCACCATATAGGGAGACCAGTGGAAGCTCCATATAGGTGAGCATGGAAATTTATATGGGAATGTACATTTTCATTCAATCATAACAAAAAAAAATCTTTGAAAAAAACATTCTTTGATGGTTATGAGAATTGGGAGGGAAGGAGTAGGATATTCATTAACTAGATACTAGACAAGTTATTATTTTAGATGAAGGGAAATACAGCACAAAATACAGGAAAAAACAGAAAACTGGACTAAACCAAAAGCTGGTAAGTTTCCTGAATATAATAAAACACTTCCAGGGGCAGAGTAGCGGGAGCAGGGATCTGGGGACCATAGTTTCAGGGAATATCTTGGTTGACTGACATAATAAAGTTTGTTAAGAAAATGTTTTGCATTCCACCTTGGTGAGTAGCCAGTGTTGCCTTAAAAGCTAGCAGTCAGTCATTAAGAAGCATCAATTGGTCCCAACCCACCTAGAGCAAAGGAGGATGAAGAACACCAAAGGCACAATTAAAATATAAGTCCAAGAAACTAAAGGCCACCGACATAACCCAGCATGAGACCAGAAGAAATAGGTGGTGCCCAGCTACCACCAGTGATTGTCCTGACGGGGAAAACAACAGAATTCCTTAAGGAGCAGGAGAAAATGAGGCACAAAACTCAAACTCTAGTAAAAGACCAGACTTGATGCTCTGACAGACTAGTGGGTCCCTGGAAGTTGGAGCTGACTCAGTGGCAGTGGGTTTTTTCGGGGGGGGGCGGGGTTATAGAACATACTGTTTATTATTGAATACTTTTAAATTTATTGAGAGTTGTTTTGTGGTCTGTTAATCATCCACTGCTGCTATAACTGAAACACTACAAGTGTATAACTGCTGCTATAACTGAAATACCACAATTATAACACTGATACTACAACTGAAACACCACAAGTATTTCTGTTGCCCTAGAACAAAAAAACCATTCCCAAAGTGAAATATTCAGACAAAGATTAGACTGGTGAAGTGCGCTTCTTGATTCAACTAGGTACAGAAGACAAAATGGCCAGCTCCTGTGTGGAGGTGAGATGAAAAGATAGAAGGGAACAGCAGTTGGTTGAATGGCCATGGGATGGAGAAGAGGAGTGTGCTGTTATAGTGTTTGGAGAGCAACAAGGGTCACATAAGGTGCATGCAAGTTTTTGTATGAGAAACTTTCTTAAATTATTTTTCATAAAGCACAATAAAAAAAAAGAGTAGAAGAGTTATCCTGCAGATTGGGATAAAATCTTTGGAAACAATACATGAGGTATAATCTAAAATATATAGAAAACTTCAACAACTCAACAACAAAAAGACAACTCAATCTAAACAGTAAGCAAAGGACATAAACAGACACTTCACCCAAGAGGAAATTCAAGTAGTCAACAAATGCAGGAAAAGATGCTCAAGTTCATTAGCCACTGTTGTTGTTCTTAGGTGCTATCCAGCCAGTTCTGACTCAGTGACCCTATGACAACAGAACAAAAATACTGCCTTGGTCCTGTGCCATACCCACAATTGTTGGTATTCTTGAGCCCATTGTTGCAGCCACTGGGTAAATCCATCTTTCTGAGGGTCTTCTTTTTCAGTGATGCTCTACTTTACTAAGCATGATATCTTCCTCCAGTGATTGAATCCTTCTGACAACACATCCAGAGTATGTAAGATTGTAGTCTCCCCATCTTTGCTTTTAAGGAGCACTCTGATTATACTTCTTCCAAGACAGATCTCTTCATTCTTTTGGTATTACGTGGTGTACTAAAGTTTTTTTTCCAGCATCACTGTTCAAAGGCATCAATTCTTCTTCAGTAGTTCTTATTCATTGCCCAGCTTTTACATGCATATGATGTGGTCAAAAATACAACGACTTGGGTCAGGTGCACCTTCTTCAAGGTGACGTCTTTGCTTTTCAACATTTCAAAGAGGTCTTTCACAGCAGATGTTTTCAGTGCAATGTGTCTTTTGATTTGCTGACTACTGTTTCCATGGGTGGGGTGGTGGTTAAGTGCTATGTCTGCTAACCAAAAAGTCAGCAGTTTAAATCTTCCAGGTTCTCCTTGGAAACTCTATGAGGCAGTTCTACTCTGTCCTATAGGGTCACTACAAGTTGGCTCAACTTTACAGCAGTGAGGTTAGTTTCCACAGTGAGGATCCAATTATAAAGAAATTCTTGACAACTTCAGTCTTTTCTCTATTTATCATGATGTTGCTTATTAGTCCACTTGGGAAGATTTCTATTTTTGCTATGTAGAGGTGTAATCCATATCAAATGCTGCAATCTTTGATCTTCATCAGTAAGTGTTTCAAGTATTCTTCACTTTCAGTAAGACTGCATCATCTGCATAATGCAGGTTGCTACTGAGTCTTCTTCCAAGCCTGAAACCCCTTTCTTCTTTCACATAGTACAGCTTCACAGATTATTTGGCATGCAGATTGAATATGTTAGGTGAAAGGATACAACACTGATGTATGCTTTTTTTGAATTAAATCATGCAGTATCCCCTTGTTCTGTTCTTAATGACTGCCTCTTGATCTATGTATATATTCCTCATTAGCACTATTAAGTATTCCAGAATTCTCATTCTCTTCAATGTTATTCATAATTTGCTATGATCAATACAATTGAATGCCTTTGCATAGCCAGTACAAAAAAAGTAAACTTTCTGGTGTTCTCTGCTTTCAGGTAAGATCCGTCTAACATCAGCACCACCTCTACTGAATATAGCCTGAATTTCTGGCAGTTTCCTGCCAATATACTGTGGCAGTCACTTTGGAATGATATTTAGTAAAATTTTGCTTGCACGTGATAGTAACAATACTGTTTGATAATTTCCATATTTGGTTGGATCATTTTTCTTGGGAATAGGCATAAATATGGATCTCTTCCAGTCAGTTGGCCATGTAGCTGTCCTCCAGATTTGTTGGTATAGACAAGTGAGCACTTCTAGCACTGCATTGAAAGATCTCGGTTGATAATTCTATCAGTTCTTGGAGCCTTGTTTTCCTCCAATGCCTTCAATGCAGCTTTGACTTCTTCCTTCAGTACCATCCATTCCTGATCTTATGCTACCCCTTGAAATGGTTGAACATTGGTCAGTACTTCTTGGTACAATTACTCTGTGCATTTCTTCCATCTTCTTTTGACGCTTTCTAACTCATTTAGTAGTTTCCCTGTAGAATTTTTCCCTACTGCAACTCAAGGCTTAGATTCGTATTCTTCAGTTTTTCAGTTTGAGAAATGCAGAGCACAGTTTTACTTTTTGGTTTTGTATCTCTAGCTCTTTGCACACATCATTATAATACTTTACTTGTCCTCTTAAGCCATTCTTTGAAAGCTTTTGTTCAGGTCTTTTCCTTCATTATTTCTTTTCTTCTAGTTACTCAATGTTCAAGAGCAAGTTTCTCTCATTAGCCATCAGAGAGGTGCAAATGAAAGCTACAAGGAGATAATATCTCATCACAGCAAAAATAGTGCTGACTAAAAAAAAAGACTCCAATAAATGTGGGCAGGGATGTGGGGAAAGTGGGAGCATTATCCATTGCAGGAGGAACTATTTTGAGGTGCAATCATTATTGAAAAATGGTAAGACACTTCCTTGAAAATTCTAGAACAAGTACTCCTTTGTCATTTAGCAATCGCACTTCTAGATATATACCCTAAGAGAAGTCACATGAAGAGATGTATCAAAACTATGTTCATTGTAGTATTACTCACAATAGAAAAAATAATGCGAGGGGTGGGCAGGGGGAAAAAATGGCCTAAATGTTTTCAGTAGATAAGCCAGATATGGTACATGCATACAATGGATTACTACATAACCACAAAGAACAATGACAAATCACTGAAACACATTATAATATAGCTAGATCAGAAGGACATAATCCTAGGTAAAAATAAGTCAATCACATAAGGACAAATATTGCATGATCTCACTTTTTTTAAGAAGACAAGAATAAACACATATATATACACAGAGATTGACGTCTATTGTGACTATCAAGGACGGATCCATGCTGTCAATGGTAGATAACTGTTATTTTGGTGATAAGAAAGTCGCATAGAATATGAATGTAATTAGCCCAGCTTGATCAATGTAAATGGTGCCACTATGAAGTACATGAGAGAAATGGCATCTGTGCTAAAGAATATAATATATATAATTTGGGAACAAAACCAACAGTAGCCAAAAAAACAAGTATATGGTTGTATATGTAAATATACATACGTCTTCGAAGACCAAAGTATCTGAATGTATATGTATGTAAAAATATGTGTGCACTGGGAGGGCAGTGCTAAGATGACAGAGTAGCCATAGGCATCCTCTGATCCCTCTAACAACAACAACAAAAAAAAACAGAAAAACAACTGAATGGGTTTTATAGAATATTCAAGAACCCCTGAATATCAGGCAGAAACCTGAGATATCAGACTGGGTAACAGGGAGGGGAGAGCTGGTGCAGAGGCACCTAGTTCAGCCTAGTTCAGCCAGAACTAAACCCACACCCCACAGAGGGATCCACTAGAGTCAGGTAATCGAAACCACAGTGCAGCAACAGTGGCAGTAACAGCAGCAGTGGCAATATGGTGAACAGAGTAGTGAGGCAGTGAGTGTAACACATCTTTCAATGTGAGGAAACTGAGCCACTGATGGTTTTGCTGACAGAATTGCTGAGGAATTCTGTCTGTGTGTTACAACCTAAGTGCTTGAAAACTCCTGTGGACTTAAATCTCTGCTATGGGCTGATCTCACTGCTTTACTCCATGGCTTTTCTCACTCTTCTCTGCTTTCAAACAGGCACCAAATTCTGACATCTAACCTGTTTCGAAAGTGGAACCTTTACTCATGAGCTGAGCTATTTTCCTGGATATAGAGAGGGAACAAAATGGACAATAAAAGTCTGTGGATTCCCCTGAGTGGGGAACTGTCCTTATCTTTCATAGCGTGTGCTGCAACCAGCAACCTGACACTAATCACCCATATAGCCTGGACTGACAAGTTGAATACAACATTAACCACCCTGTGATAGGGCTTTGTAAATTCTAAGGCTGGTTCACATGACCAGCCTATTTCAATGTTTAAAAATAAATATATAATGATATATCTTTATCTACATATATACAAATTGGAATACCATGCTCAAACATAAATAAATTACAGCAACTTTCTGATGACTCCAATACAACAGTTAATTTCAAATCGCTTAAAGAAACAGACCACAATGACTTAGGAAAACTCTCAAAGCAAGTAATAAAATATTACAAATGAAGACTTCCTTCAGTTATCAGAGTAGAATACAAAAGAGTAACACTTAGAGCTCTTTAAGACATTAGGAAAGAGATTTGCAAAGTGTAGCACAGCATAACGAAAAACTAAACAGGCTGCAAAAAATACTTTAGCAATAATTATCTGAAAATCAGTACAATAACAATAAAATTACAAAATTAAACAAGTCAGTAGAAAGTCAGGATTTTAGCAATGGAGTGCAGAATTAGTGAGATTGAAAAGAAAATAATTGAAGCCAGCATTATGAGGAAAACTCAGATAAAAGAATTCAAAAAGGTGAAGAATTGCTAAGAGTTATGTGGAACTCTATCAAGAGGAATAATCTGTGAGTGAGTAGAGTACTAGAACAAGAGGATAACAGAAAATACAAAGAGAATTGTTGACAATGTGCTGACAGAAAACTTCTATGATGTCATGAAAGATGAGAAGGTGTCTATACAAGATGCTCATCAGAGTCTACACAAGGTAGATCCCAAAAGAAAGACATCAAGACAGATTATGATCAAACTTACCAAAGCTAAAGATAGGAGAGGCTTTCAAAGGCAGCTAGGGTTAAATGAAAAATAACCTACAAAGAAAAGTCAACAAGGCTAAGCTTGGACCACCCAGGAAAAATATATACAGGCCAGAGAGCAATTGGTTGATGTATACAAAGCCTTCAAGGAAAAACATACCAAGAATTTTACATCTGCAAAATTATTTCTTAAATATGATGGTGAAATAGAGCATTTCCAGATAAGCAAAATCTTGGCAAATTTGTAAAAACCAAACTGAAATTACAAGAAACACTGAAAGAAGTTATTCAATTACAAAATCAATAACAGCAGATACTAACTTAAGGCTACAATGCAGGACCAAGCATCCACATATCAATACACACAAGGAAACACAAAAATAAATCAAACCTAAAACACAACATGTACATAACAACAATATTGTATCACAAAGAAGGGCTAAATAACATTCATAGATCTTTTATATGGGAAGATTTCAAGGCAATTCAAAGAAATTAAAGACTTCTAAATTGAGATCATTTGGGGTAAATATTAAGGTAACCACAAAGGAAATTAACAATCATACACAAAATCAAAAAGTCTCACCAAATATGAAACCAACAGTGAAAAACATGACAAGAAAATCCACAAGGAAAAATAACTCAGCACAGAAAATTAAGTAAAGAAACTGTCAACACACACACACACACACACACTCCAAAATGAGAAGAATAAATTCATACTTATCAATAATTGCATTGAATGTATATGGACTACATGCACCAATAAAGAGATAAAGAGTAGCAGAATGGATAAAAAAAAACTTAAAAAATCTTTATATGTTTCCCGTAAGAAACACACTTTGTACTTAAAGATACAAAGAAACTGAAAATCAACGGATGGAAAAAATGTATACCAAGATAACAACAATCACATAAGAGCAGGAGAGGCCATACTAATTTCACATAAAATAAACTTTAAGGTAAAATACACCACAGTGGACAATGAAGGTCACTATACGCTGCTTAAAGTCTCAAAACATCAGGAGGACATAACCATATTAAATATTTATGCATCCAACAACAGGATTTCTAAGTACATCAGATGAACTCTAACGACACTGAAAAGTGAGATAAACAGGTCCACAATAATAGCAGGAGACTTAAACACACCACTTTTGGTGATGGACAAGACATCCAGAAAGAAGCTCAATAAAGACAAAGGAAGATGTAAAAGCCACTTGACCTTATAAATATGTATAGAACGCTCCACTCAACAACAGACAAGTATATATTCTTTTCCAATGTACACAGAACATTATCCAGAGTAGACAACATGTTAGGCTATAAACCAAAGCATTGCAATATTGCAAACCAACTTTTTAGACCACAGAGCCACAAAATTGAAATCAATAGCAGAAAAAACAAGGGTAAAAAATGAAACACGTGGAAACTGAACAACAAATAGCTCAAGAAGTCGAAGACAGAATAAAGAAACATGTACTATTAAATGAGAATGAAAACACATCCTACCAGAACCAATGGCCACAGCAAAAGCAGCACTCGGAGGTCACTTTATCCCAATAATGCACACATTGGACCCAAATCAAATAATTAACCTACTACTTGAACAAGTGGAAAAAGAGCAACAAAAAAAATCCTCAAGCACTTGAAGAAAGACAATAACAAAAAATTAGAGCAAAACCAAATGTACTAGACAACAGAAAAGAGTGAAAGACCAAAACTCATTTTTTGAAAAAGATCAACAAAATTGATAAATCATGAACTAAACTGAAAAAAGAAAAATAGGAAAGGAAGCAAATAACTTGAATAAGAACTAAAATGGGCAATATCTGCGTACACCCAATTAAATTAAAAAAATCATAACAGAGTTGTATTCTAGTAAATTCAAAAATCTAGATAAAACGGACAACCTTTTAGAAAGACATTACCTAACAAATCTATCACAAATAGAACTAGAATACCTTAATAAATGCATCACAAAAGAGATTGAAAATATAACTAAAAAATCCCCCTCCCACCCCCTAAAATCAGTCCTGGCCTAAAGGGCTCCACTGGAAAATTCTACCAAACTTTTAGAGAAGAGTTAACACTACTGTTAGTAAAAGTATTCCAGAACTTAGAAAACAATAGAATACTCCCAAATTCATTCTATGAAGCCAGCATAACTCTGATACCAAATACTAGGAAAAGATAGCCCAAAATGGAAAATTACAGACCAACATCTCTCCTGAACTTAGACACAAAGATCCTTACCAAAATTCTAGCTAAAAGTGGGGTTCATACCAGGGATGCAGGGATGTTCAACCATTAGAAAAACAATTAACATAGTCAAACATATAAATAAAAGAAAAAAATCACGTGATTTTATCAATTGGTGCCGAAAAGGCATTTGACAAATTCCAACACCCATTCATGTTAAAAACTCTCAGAAAAATAAGAACAGAAGAGAAATTCCTCAACATAATAAGGGGCATCTATGCAAAGCCAACTGATAACATCATTCCAAAGAGAGTCTGAAAGCATTCCTTGAGAATGGGAATCAGAGGAGCATGTCTATTGTCACCACTTCTATTCAACATTGTGCTGGAGGTTCTAGCCAGAGCAATTAGGCAAGATAAAGAAATAAAGGACATCCAAATTGGTAAGGAAGAAGCAGGAGTATCTCTGCAGATAATATGATCTTATACACAGAAAACTCTAAAGAATACAAAAAAAATCCTACTGGAATTAAGAAGAGTGAAGCAAAGTATCAGGATATATGATAAACATACATAAATCATTTGGCTTCCTTTACACCAACAAAGAGACTATTGAAGAGACAATCACCAGATCAATACCATGTACACTAACCTTCAAGAAGATAACATAATAAGGAATAAATCTAGCTAGAGATGTAAAAGACCGACAGAAAGAAAATTACAGGACTCCACTGCAAGAAATCCTGCTCATGGGTAGGAAGTCTTAGCATTGTAAAAATGTCTATTCTACCCAAAGCAGTCTGTAAATAGAATGCAATCCATCACATCTTTTAATGACATGGACAAACAAATCACCAACTTCATAAGGAAAAGGAAGAAGCCCGAGATAAGTACAGCATTACCAAAGAAGAAGAACAAAGTGAGAGGCCTCACACTACCTGACTTTAGAATGCATTATCATCCATGGTAGTGAAAACAGCCTGCTACTGGTACAAAAACCATATACATAGACCAACGGAATAGAATAGACAATCCAGACAGAATTTCTTCCACCTAAGAGCAGCTGATGGTTGACAAAGGCCCAAAGTCTGTGAATGGGGGAAAAAACAGTCTCTTCAATAAATGGTGTTGGCCAAAACTGGACATCCATCTGCAAAAAAAAATGAAACAAGACCAATACCTCACACCATGCACAAAAACTAACTCAAATGGATGAAAGACCTAAAAGCAAAATCTAGAACAATAAAGATCACGGAAGAAAAAATAGGGACAGTGCTGGGAGCCCTGACATAGGCATAAACAGATCACAAAGTACTACTAACCATGCACCAACACCAGAAGAGCAAATACATAAATGGGAACTCCTAAAAATCAAACACTTATGCCCCCTTACTCACTTAGACATTACCAAAAGAGTAAAAAGACTACCTACAGATAGTGAAAAAAATTGTGGCAACCATGAATCTCATCAGTTTCTAATCTACATAATGGATGAGGTATTATGAAGCTTCAACAAGAAAAAGATAAATAACTTAATTAAAACATGGGCACAGGATATGAACAGGCACTTTGCCAAAGAAGACACCCAGGCAGCTGACAGATACATGTAGAAATACTTATGATCATTTGCCATTTGAGCAATCAAAACTACAATGAAATGCCATCTTACTCCAACAAGGCATTAATCCAAAAAACACAAAACAATGAATGCTGGGAGTGATCCTGGTGAGGCTGGAACTCTTCTACACAGCTGGTGGGAATGTAAAATAGTAATACAACTGTGGAAATTGATTTGGCACTTTCTTAAAAAGCCAGAAATAGAAATATCACATGATTCAGCAATCCTACTGCTTGGAATATATCCTACAAAAGTAAGGGCTGCCAAACAAATAGATACATGCCTACCAATTTTTATTGCAGCACTGTCCACAAGAGTAAAAAGTTGGAATCAACCTAGCTGCCCATCAACAGATAAATGAATAAACAAGCTATGGTATATTTACACAATGGAACATTATGCAATGATAAAGAACAATGATGATCTTGGGAAACATCTGATAACGTGGAGTCATCTGGAAGATATTATGCTGAGTGAAATTTGTCATAAAATGACAAACGCTGCATGAAACCATTATTATAAAGATTTAATAAAAGGATTTTGCACATAAGAAAATTTTTGATGGTTATAAGGGTGAAATGGGAAAGAGAAGGATGTTTAGAGACTGATAGTAGATATAAATTGGGTTAAGTGAAAGGAGTGACAGCAAGCAGCAGTAGAGACATTGACATTGCTGGACTACACCAAAAGTAAGTGGTTTTCTAAATACAACCCAATACTTTGAAGGACAAAGTAGCAGGGATAGGGGTCTGGGGACCATATATGTATGGAACATCTAGAGCAATTGGCATATCTTTCTATTTTTAAGAAAATGTTCTGCATCCCACTTTTGTGAGTGGTATCTGGGATCATAAAAGCTAGAAAGCTGCCATATAAGCAGTATCAATTGGTCTCAGTTCATGTGGAGCAGAGGAGAATGAAGGACGTCATAGAGACAAGGAAAATATGAGTCCAGGAGACAGAAGGGACCATATGATTTGGAGACTACATGAGCATGAGGACAGAAGCACCAGATGGTGCCTGGCCAGTGCCAATGACTGCCATGACAGGGAACACAATGTAGAGTCCCTGACCTAGTAGGGAAAAAATGGGGACATAGAAGTAGAATTATATTAGAAGACCAGACTTGATGGTTAGACATCTTGTAGGGTTCCCTGAAGACATGGCCTCTGGACAATCTGCTAGCCTAGAACTGAAACCAGTACCAAAGCCAACTGAGACAAAGATTGGTCTGGACTAGAAGACACAAGCTGCTTCCTCAAAGTGGAGTTGACCTTAATGATGTGGGTGGAATAAATCCTTCAGGACCCTCATTTGCTGATGTGGTATGACTCAAAATGAGAAGAAACAGCTGCAGATACCCATTAATATATAGAACACAGAATGTACAAAGTATGAATCTAGGAAACTTGGAAATTATCAAAAATTAAATGGAACATATAAGCATCAATATCCTAGGCATTAGTGAGCTGAAATGGGTGGGTATTGGCCATTTTGAATCTGACAGTCATATGGTTTACTATGCTGGGAATGAAAACTTGAAGAGGAGTGGTGTTGCAATCATCACCAAAAAGAACATTTCAAAATCTGTCCTGAAATACAATGCTGTCAGTGACCCATATTTTCCTCATGTCTATGATAGCCTTCATTCTGTGTTCCAGGTGAATTGAGATCAGTTGATGCTACTTAGATGGCAGCTTTCTAGCTTTTAAGACTTCAGACACCACTCACTAAAGTGGGATGCAAAGCATTTTTTTAATTTTTTTTTCTTAGTTATGTCAATAATATCCATATGCCTACATGGAAGGCCAGTTAACAACTATTATTCAAATTTCCACACCAACCACTAAGGACAAAGATGAAGAAACTGAAGACTTTACAAGTTTCTGCAATCTGAAATTGATCATCATGCAATCAGGATGTACTGATAATTACTGATGATTGAAATACAACAGTTGGAAACCAAGAAGAAGAATTGGTAGTTGGAAAATACAATTTTGGTGACAAAAAAGATGCCAGAGACTGCATGATGGAATTTTGTAAGACCAATGACTTCTTCATCACAAATATTTTTTTTCAACAACATAAACAGAGACTATTCACTTGGACCTCAACAGACAGAATACACAGGAATCAAACTGACTATGTGTGTGGAAAGAGACAATGGAAAAACTCAATATCAATAATCAGAAAAAGACCAGATGCTGACTGTGGCACAAACCATCAATTGCTCATATGCAAGTCCACAAGAGCCAAAGTGTGACCTTGAGTATATCCCACCTGAGAATAGAGACCATCTCAAGAACAGATTTGATACAATGGAGTACTAATGATTGAAGACCAGATGAACTGTGGAACAACATCAAAGACATTATCCATGAAGAAAGCAAGAGATCATTAGAAAGACAGGAAAGAAAGTAAGACCAAATTGGATGTCACAAGAGACATCAAAATTTCTCTTGAATGTTGAGTAGCTGCAGAAAAAGGAAAAAACAATGAAGTAAAAGAACTAAAGATTTCAAAGGGTGGCCCGACAAGACAAAGTACTACAATGACATGTGCAAAGACATGGAAAGAGAAAACCAAAAGGGAAAAACGCATTGTGCATTTCTCATACTGAAAGAACTGAAGAAAAAATTCAAGCATCTGGATGTGACAGTGAAGAGTTCTACAGGGAAAATATGAAATGACTCAGGAAGTACTCAAAAGAAGATGGAGGGATTTCACAGAGTCATTATACCAGTAAGAACAGGTTGATGTTCAACCACTTGAAGAGGTAGCATATGATCAGGAACCAATAGTACTGAAGGAAGAAGTCAAAGTTGCATTGAAGGCACTGGCAAAAAAAACAAGGCTCCAGGAATTGATGGAATATCAATTGAGATGTTTCAACAAACAGATGCAGCACTGGAAGTGCTCACTCATCTATGACAAAAAATTTGGAGGACAGCTACATGGTCAACCAACTGGAAGAGATCCATATTTAAGTCTATTCCCAAGAAAAGTAATCCAGACAAATGCAGAGAGTATTAGACAATACCACTAATGTCATATGCAAGTCAATTTTTGCTCAAGATCATTCACAAGTGCCTGTAAGGCACATTGACAGGGAACTGCCAGAAACTGAAGTTGGATTCAGAAGAGGATGTGGAACCAGGGATATCACTGCTGATGTCAGATGGATCTTGGCTGAAAGCAGAGAATACCAGAAAGATGTTTACTTGTGTTTTATTGACTATGCAAAACCATTCAACTATGTGGATCTTAACAAATTATGGATAACATTGTGGAGAATGGGAATCCCAGAACAGTTAACTGTGCTCATGAGGAAACTGTATGTGGATCAAGAGACAGTTGTGTGAACAGAACGTGGTTTAAAGTCAGGAAAGGTGTGAGTCAGGGTTGTATCCTTTCACTATACCTTTTCAATCTCCATACTGAGCAAATAATCCAAGAAGCTGGACTATACAAAAAAGAATGACACATCAGGATTGGAGGATGACTCATTAACAACTTGCATTATGCAGATGACATAACCCAGCTTGCTGGAAGAGGATTTGAAACACTGATGAAGACCATAAACCACAGCCATCTGTATGGACTACACCTCAACATCAAGAACACAAAAATCCTCACAACTGGACCAATAAGCAACATAATACATGGAGACAGGATTGAAATTGTCAAGAATTCATTTTATCTGGTTCCACAATCAAAGCCCATGAAAGCAGAAGTCAAGAAATCAACATATGCATTGCAATGGGGAAATCTGCCGCAAAAGACCTCCTTGAAGTGTTGAAATGTAAAGATTTCACCTTGATGACTTAGGTATGCCTGACCCAAGCCAAGGCATTTTCAACTGGATCACATGCATGTGAAAGTTGGCCAATGAATAAGAAAGGCAGAAGAAGAATTGATGCCTCTAAATTGTGGTGCTGGAGAAGATTACTGAATGTACCATGAACTGCCAAAAAAAGTAAAACTCCTAATGGAAGAAGTACAACCAGGGTGCTCCTTGGAAGCAAAGATAGTGAGGCTGTGTCTCACACACTTTGGATGTATTGTTAGAAGGGATCTATCCTTGGAAAAGGACATCATAGCTAAAAGAGGAAGACCCTCAACAAGGTGGATAGACACAATGGCTGCAACAATTAGCTTAAGCATAAAAATGATTGTGGGCATGACACGGGACCAGGCAGTGTTTTGTTCTGCTGTGCTTAGGGCAGCTATGAGTCAGAACCTACTCAAAGGCACCTAACAACAACATAAGACAAAGAGTAATGATGGCAAAGAATGTACTTCTTGAATTAAATATATACAGGAGGCTGTTGGAGCAGCTCTTATCCAGAAGTGAGATGAGAGGGTAGAGAGGTGGGGAAAGGAGTTGGTAGAATGAATACTGAAAGTACAGTGTGGAAATGAGGAGTGTGTTGTCACAGGAAGGGAAGAGCAGCTAGTGATGCATAGCAGTGTGTGTTCAAGTTTTATATGGCAAAATAACTTGGATTGTAAGCTTTCACTTAAAGCACAATTAAAAAAAATGTGTCTACCTGAATATGTATTCACAGAAGACATAGTTACAGATACTTCTCATAGACAGCCAAATACCTTGGAAGAACATTTTTCTGGGTTTTAAGGCTTACATCCTTAGTCTCATGGGCTGAGTCATTCAACTGGCTCCCCACAGTTTATGTTTTACACCCTAGTAGGGTGAGTGGCACCTGGGATCTTAAAAGACTGAGTGCAACCGTCTAAGATAAATGTATTGGTCTCTACTCATTAGGACCAAAAGAGAAAGAAGGAAATTAAAATCCCAGAGAAGAAAGTAGTCTACAGAATTAATAGCTTAGACAAGCCACATCCTCATCTACCCTGATACCAGAAGAATTATATGATGCCTGACTACCACTACCAACCATTCTGATCAGGGCCACAGTAGAGGGATCCAGATAAGAGAAAAACGTGAAACAGAACTCAGATTCTTCAAAAAGTACAGACTTACTTGGCCAGTTGAGACTGGGGAACTCCCTGAGGCTGTTGCTCTGATACAGTCTTTGAACTATGAACCAAAACTATCCCTGAGGTCATATTTTAGTAAAACAAGACTGACACACAAAATAAAGTATGTTACCCATGAGTATGGTTCTTCCTCAAAAACACGTCTATATGAGGCCAAAAGTCAACAATTACTCTAAAGCAAAAAATGAGAAGATAACTGTGGGTAGGAAACTAGATTTCTGGAAGCAACATTAGAATGTAGTTAATGACAATGCTGACACTTTGTGAAAAATGTAACTAAGGTCATTGAATAACTGGTGTAGAAATTGTCAAATGGGAATACAATTTGATGTGTAAACTTTCACCAAAAATACAATAAAATATTTTTTAAATACATACGTATTGTCACAGATGGAACTGTGTTCCCCCTTCCCCAAATGTGTATAGCAATTTAACTAGGCCATGATTCCCACTATTGCATGATTGTTCTCCATTTTGTGATTCTCTAATGTTGTAAATCCTAATCTCTGCCTGTAGTCAATAGGGCAAGCTTGGGTTATGTTAAAGAGGATTAAGGTAGTCTGTAAAACCCTTACTAAGGTC
The DNA here is from genome assembly GCA_028571685.1 of Heterohyrax brucei. Taxonomy (NCBI): domain Eukaryota; kingdom Metazoa; phylum Chordata; class Mammalia; order Hyracoidea; family Procaviidae; genus Heterohyrax; species Heterohyrax brucei. The sequence goes on from CM053150.1 coordinate 138,523,855, forward strand.
AATCTTCCCAATCCAATATAAATGGAATTTTTGTGGGGTGTGGTTTGCACCATCTTTCATCCTACAAGATATAAAAGAAAAGGAAAGCAAGCAGAATGTTGGGGACCTCATACCACCAAGAAAGCCACGCTAGGAGCTGAGCATGAGGTTCCTGCACTGAGATGTTCCCTGACCTAGGAAACACTGATGCATCACAAGGACTTTCCTCCAGAGATGACAGGGAGAAAAAGGCTTGACCTTGAGCTGACACCCTGAATTTGGACTTGCAGGCTATTGTGCTGTGAAGAAATAAATTTATCTCTGTTAAAACCATCCACTTGGAGTATTTCTACTATTTCTAGCATCACAAGATAACTAAGTCAACAGCAATTTTAAAGCACAGATAGGAAGCCTGGGATGCGGAGAATTTAAGTACTAAAAGTGAAACAACCAGATCAGAAATAACAAGAATGTTGACGCGCTGTGAAGAATGTAACCAATGCCACTGATCATAATATCTATAATCTATGGAATGGAAGTAGGTTTTGCTGCATTTATTTTCACCAAAATAAAATTAAACAACAAAAAGTATTATCACTAAGCTGCGTATGTTTTAAAATTATAATGCTATATATAATGTAGATAGAATAATAAAATAGGAATAATTAACTTTACATGTAATTATTAGTTATTAATATAGACATTGTCTTAGAAATGTAGTTTGATCATTTTCGTTTGGGTTGACATATAGTTGAGTGCCTGCTGGTGCGGAAGACAAAAAGGAAAGAAATCAGAGTTAAGAAAAAAAATGTCCTAAACAGCCTTGGTCATCAGAGTATGTGTCTTTGCTCTGCCAATAATGGACCCAGGAAATAAATCTGGACAACAGCTGTCCTAGAAAAAGACAGTATCTATAGTATATCACTTGTTGGGTCCTTTTGCCCTTTCTCCAGATTAACTACATGAACCGTGGGTTCTTGATACCTTCGAGAAAAATGTAGATTCTCATAACAAATACTTATAGAGTAACCAAAAATGTATTTAAAAATATATAAACAATTTGGAAAAGGATAGCAATGGCAAAAATAGCAGAAATACTTGCGGAGGTCCGCCATCAGCCTTGTAGACAAAGTCACGAGCCCCTGAAAACGACGGGCTGAAGCATCTCACCTGTGACATGTTTTCTAGCCTACTGCCCTTGATAGTAATTGGCTTCCTAATTAAATTTTCTTCAAAAAGATGCCCCCTCCTGTCCTGGCACAAGGATCAGGGGAGATGCCTTCTGAGAGGGGCCCTTTACTACCCCCTTGGTTTATAAAATAATATTGGGAAAACCTGCACAGGAATTTCTGGGGAAAAGAGCTCAGAGTAACGATTTCTAACACAGCCAGCTTGAGAGCAGCGAGGCCGGCCCAACCCCTGCTGACTTCTCCCAGCTGCTCACCCCTCCCTTCACATGAGATAAGCAAGCTTGCAAGAAGGTTCTGAAGGGCTTTCCAGAGACAACTCCCCTTCCTCTCTTTCTCAGCTCTTAGATAGCAAACATCTTACTTCAGGAAAATAACTAGATTCCCAAGTTTATTACATTTGGTATCAGCAAACAGACAAATACTAAAGAAATGCCTTTCTTAGAGTAGTTTAAGAGAAACTTAGAATAAGGGACGGTGGACACCCATTGTCCTTACAGGAAGAGATAAGGAAGGGCAGAAAAGGAACAAATAGAGACTGTATAACCTTTGAGATGGGTTTGTCTTCTCTTCCTGCTTAGGTAAAGTTAATAGAAGTCTAAGATTAGTTTTGCTCCAGCTGTTAATTATAAGTCACAAATATGCCTGTCTCAGACCATTCTTTAGAGGACCCTAATGGTTAACATAAAAAGGAATAACAAAGTGTTTGCTTTTTACTAACTAACAGAGAAGACCCTAATAGTCAACAAAAGAAGACCATTGTCTCTAACCATTGTTTAAAAGATCTTAATAGCTAACATGAAAAGAGACACTAGTCTCGAGCCATTATTTAGCAAACTCCAGTGACTGACACGAAGAGACTACGAGGTACCTGCTTCTTGCCTAGCCAATCACCGACGTGGTCAAAGTACTACTGCCTTACCAACTATAAAAAGATAACAATAAACTAAGACAACCCTTCTCCCTTGCTCTCTGGGTCGGGCTGCCTTAAACCAGAAAAGTCTTTCCTGTCTCCTTTACTCATTTCCTGCAGCGCCTCTCCCTCCTTCCGTGCGGGACCCCGAAAAGTGTTGGGACTGGCTCCCGGCAAATACTCCCAGTGGATGGCCTTAACAAAGATAAATTTATTTCTTCACAGTACAGTAGCCTGCAAGTCCAAATTTAGGGTGTCAGCTCAAGAGGAAGCCTTTCTCTCCCCGTCATGTCTGGAGGAAAGTCTTGGTGATGTATCAGTGTTTCCTTGGTTGGGGAGCATCTCAGTGCAGGAACCTCATGCTCTGCTCCTAGCATGTCTTTTTTGGTGGTATGAGGTCTACAACTTTCTGCTTGATTTCCTTTCCTTTTATCTCTTACAGGATAAAAGGTTGTGAAAACCACTTTCCTTGTGTATGCATACATATGTATACGTGTGTGTGTGTGTGTGTGTGTGTGTGTGTATATATATATCAGGAATCAACATAGAATAAGATGAATTGTAACAATAACTGGGAACTTTGGCTCACCTTTGTAGGATTTTGACAGAATACTTTCTGGGACTCAAGAGATACATGCTGCCTGCTTGCCTTGCTCAAGGAACTACATACAGTGCCACAAGGCTTGCTTTAGCACACAAATCTTGTGGGCTCCTTTGTGAGGATTCTGATATTTAAAAGTCCAAATAAGAACATTCAGCCCCAGAATTTCTTGCTAGTCTGTCTCCCAAATGGCAGAACTCATTCATATTAAACTAAAATCTCCACCTGCACCAAGGTGTGGGGAGAAGGAAAACAGTGGCATCTAGAAGAAATCCATTCCATTAACTTCTCACTGGAAGGAGTAATATTGGGTGGACACATCTGGGATGAACAGAGGCAACACATGCTCCAAGAAATGTTCCCGGCTGAGATATTACAGAAAACTAAACTACCCTGTCTCCCCAAACTGTCTTCCAGGAACCTGGATCTAGTGTGTGGAGAGCTGACATGTAATAAAAAAGACAGCTACAAGTTCACTGACCTTCCTCCCTTTGAAGGGTGGTGTCCGGTCCCCCTGCTCTTGAATCTGAGCTGAACTGTGATTGCTTTAATCAATAAACTATGGCAGAAGTAAAGTCATTCCTAGCCTTTATAAGAATCACCAGTTTCCATACTGGTTTTGATAAGCCCAGAGCTGCCATGTAACAAGTCTTTACAGTGAGACCACTTGGAGAGGTTCTGAAACTTCATAGGGAGGGAATGGACTCTGACAATATTAGCTTTTCAACTGTCCCTGACAAGATATGATACATGCAAATGAAACCAAGTTGGCTATCCCAGGCACCAGCTAAAGACCACCCAGTGACTTCCATTGATGCCGTGTGGAGCAGAAGACATAACCAACTTAAGCCTGCGTGGAATCCTGAACCACATTATGTCATAATATAAAATAAAATAGTTGACATTAAACAACTAAGCTTTGAGTAGTTTGTTACAGGGGATAGTTGGAACACCTCTCACTAAGTATCTCAAACAAAGTATCTCAAACATAGTGCCCCCATGTACCAAAAGTACAGCCAAGGTCTGACACGGCCTTCACTGTAGTAATACATAAAGATTGCATAGGGAACATAGACAGCACCAAAGGGTATGGGGTCCCCACTAATTACCATACCTCCAAAAAAGTGCTATGGACAAATGCTGTCCTGGTTTACCTCTGCAGAACCCAGTGGCCACCTGCGTATCATACAACCCTAAATCAAGTCATAGCTCTTTAAACTAACTCAGGATCCAGAGCTGAGCCTTATTTCTCAACCTTGACTGTGCATTGTAATCACCTGGAGAGCTTTTTAAAGATTCCCTCAGAAATTGTGAGGCTTGACCATAGGGATTTTTAAGAGCTTTCCAGGTGATGTCAAAGTGAGTCTCATTTTGAGAATCATGGACCTAGGAGACATAAAAAGTGTCCAAGAAAACAGAGTTATGCAGGTAGTGTGCATACTTTATGGTTTAATGTATATATGAGGCTGTCCAACTAGTCTTTTTTTAGAGGGGAGTGGAGAAGTTGGAGAGTAGGGGACAGGTGCTGGTTGAGGGGTTACTGGAAGTAAAAAGTGGAGCACCTGAGTCTGCTGTCACAGGGTGAGGAGAACAGACAGGGTTGCATAGGGGTGGGTGTTCGGGGCTTTGTATGGCAAATTGACTTAGTAAATTTTCACTTAATCACAATAATTTTTTTTTAAGTGTCCGAGAGAAAAAAGATCTAGCAGTGTTCGAAGTTGATTTGGGACAAAAAAAAATAGAGAAAGAGGTGGGTGGAGCCAAGATGGCAGACTAGACACACATCTCCTTAATTTCCCCTGAAAACTGAGGCCTGGATTGATGATTGAATGAAACACTCTGGACATCCAGGGAGTCCTAGGACACGGCATAGGGCTGTAAAATTGGACTATACACCACTAAATGGGAAATTTCCTCTCTCTGGCACAGGTGGGTGCATGCTGAGCCCGACTCCTGCAGACTCATCACATGGGAGAACTACAGGTACTGATGCTGTTTTTGTTATTGTTGTTATCCAGGAGACAGGGGATGGAATGAGCTGGCAAATAAGCTGAACTGCGGGGCTAACATAAGCAGTGTATAGTGCAGCAGAGAGACAGTGCATGCAGTGGCCACACTTTGAGAGCCTGGCTGCTGACTGAGGGCACCACTGACCCTCCACTGTCGCTTTTCTAAGCTCTGCAATAGATTCCACTGTTTCATGGCAGGAAGGGCAGCTCAAATGGGACACTACCTTGGTCATCTGGGAGGCAGAGTCACCAACCTGAGAAGCAGTGCCACTCTGAAAAGCTCATTTCCAGCAGAAAGGCTATGCTTAGCACAGTATTTCCTTATGGGTGAGGATGGCAGTGAGACTAACCATTCCCTACTGTGAACTATGTCACAGCATCTGGAAATGGCCAAAGAAGTGCTTCTATTGTCAACTGGAAGGCAGGGCCAGCCACACCTGATGGCCTGACTGATTTTTGGCAGCCATTGGATAGCTGCTAAATTTTTAAAGTAACACTGCCTGGAGAAATGACTGCTGAATGGTGTGGTACATCTCTTCCAGCCTTTACTGACCAATATCATCAGGTTGTTGACGGCCCACCAGTGAGTCCATAAGTAGGGCCTGGTCTTTGCCAGATAGGAGGCAGAGCTTGCCACCCCAGAGAGTTCACTGGGCCAGTCACTAGAGGACACAGAGGTGGCTGGTGATCAACTCCCTTCTCAAAACTATGCTTCAGCTCCTGTTGAGGTAACATCAAAGAAACTAAACAGCACCTAGATGGTCCAAAGACAACAAACCATTTCTAACCATTTAAAGAAATAGCCCACCACAGCTGTGGAAAACTGGAAAAATAAGGAATCAAAAAACTTCACAGATGAAGAATGGTTTCTGAAACTATTGGAGGTTGAGTACAAAATAATTACATATTATAAATTTACTAGAGATTAACCAAATGCAGAAGAGCAAAATGAAAAATTAAGTAAGCTATTAGAACTGATGGAACATCAACTATCTGAAATACAACAGATCAACAACAAAATCACAGAATTACACAATTCAATCCAAAGGCAAAAGAGCAGAATCGAGAAGATGAAAGTCAGATTTAGTAACCTTGAAGATAGGGCAACTGACACCAGCATATATGAGGAGAAATCAGAGAAAAGACATAAGAAAAATAACAAAGCATTAAGAAACATGTGGGACTCTATCAAGAGGAATAATCTACAATTAATTGGAATTCCTGAACAGGGAGAGAGGGCTGAAAACACAGAGTATTGTTGTTGAGTTCCTTACAGAAAACTTCCCTGAAATTATGAAAGAAGAGAATATAGTTATCCAAGATCTCCATTAAATGTCACAAAAACTAGACCACAAAAGAAAGACAGCAGACATATCACAAGCAAACTTAATAAAATGAAACATAAACAGATGCTGTTAAATACAGTAAGGCTCAAAGCAAAGCTAACATTCAGGGAAAGCCTTGCAGGCTTTTGTCTGACTTCTCAGCAGAAGCAGTGTTGGCAAGGAGGCAGTGGGATGACACATTCAAAGCCCTGAAGAAGCAAAACTTCCAACCGAGAATTATATAACCTGCAAAACTGTCTTTCAAGTATGAAGGTTCATTCATACAAAGATTACAGACACAGATAAACAGAAGCTTAGAGACTTTGTAAAAACCAAACCAAAACTATAAGAAATACTGAAAGAAGTTCTTTACTTAGAAAAACAAAACCATTAAGGGTATATTTAAGGAGACAATACAGGACACAGCATCCAGAAAACTACTCAGTTAGGGAGGTCACAAAACTCAATCAAAGCTACAGTACTGAAAGAAAGAACCCAGTGACAATATCACAAAAACTATGACACCATCACACTAAAAAGAGGGATATGATACAGTGGTTATAGTCTTTTCAGATGGAGAGGAAGTTAAAAAGATATGCAGAAGTTAAAATTAGGTTTAAACTTAGAATATTAAGGGGGATCATAAGAGTAGCCACAAAGTACAATAACAATGCAACATGTCAAAACAAGAAATGTAATACAAGAGTCTCAACAATGACAAAATTAACATTGAAAAAGATGAAGAGTCAACCATAAAGAATGACCCAGAACAGAATATTAAGAGCAACATAGGAAAAACCAATACAAAAATAAAACCATCAAAATGACAGTACTAAACACATAGCTAACAATAATTACACTGAATGTAAATGGACTGAAAGCTCCAATAAATAGACAAGTGATATCATGGACTGAAAGACACAACCCACCTATAGGTTGCTTACAGCAAACACACCTGAGACTCAAAGATATGAAATAACTGAAAATTAAAGGATGGAATAACACATACCAAGCTAACAATATACAAAGAAGAACAAGTGTGGCAATACTAATCTCAGATAACACAGATTTGAATGTAAAATCCACCATCATGGACAGTGATGGTCACTATTGCTGAAACATTCAATACACAAGCAGGACTTAACAACATTAAATATTTATGCACCCAATATCAGAGCATTTAAATACATTGAACAAACACTGACTACACTGAAAAATGAGATAGATCACTCCACAATAATAGTGGGAAACTTCAACACTCCACCTTCGGTACTTATCTAGAAAAAAGCTCAGTAAAGACACAGAAGAACTTATTGCCACAATTAACCAACTAGACCTCATTGACATATACAGAACTTTTTATCCATCAACAGATAAGTACACCTTCTTCTCCAATGCACATGGAGTATTTTCCAGACTAGATCTTGTGTTAAGACATGAGGGAAATCTCAACAAAATGCAAACCCCTGAATTATTGCAAAGCATTTTCTCAAACCATAAAGTCATAGAAGTCGAAATCAATAGCAGAGAAAAAATAGAAATTTAAACTCATGGAAACTGAACAACACCTTGCTCAAAAAGCCATGAACTATAGAATAAATTAAGGAAAAAACAAAGAAATTCATGGAATCAAATAAGAATGAAAACATATCTTACCAGAACCTATGGGAGACAGCAAAAACAGGGCTCAGAAGTCAATTTATCTCTATAAACGCACAAATTCAGAAGGAAGAAAGGACCCAAATCAAAGACTATTTGAACAAATAGAAAGAGACCAACAGAGGGATTCCTCTGTTGGAATCAAGGAGCTTCCCCAGAACCAACAGAAAGTCTTATCCTCTGAGGAATCCCTCAGGCACCAGAATAAAACAGCTAATAAAGATTAGAGCAGAACTAAATGAATTAGAGAATGGAAGAACCACTGAAAAAATTAACAAAGCCAAAATCTGCTTTTTTGAAAAGATCAACAAATTTGACTGTGATGGATTGAATTGTGTCCCCCCAAAAACGTATGTGTTGATTTGGCTCATCTAAGAGTCCCCAAATGGTGCCATTCCTCTCATGTGTTGTGAATCCTGTCTCTGTGATATTGATGATGGAGAATGGTCTGCAGTTGTGTTAGTAAGGCAGGACTCAAGCCAACAAGCTTGTAGGATAAAAGGGAGAGGAATGAGCAGAAGAAGTTGGGGACATCACACCACCAAGAAAGCAGCACGAAGAGCAAAGCAATCCTTTGGACCTGAGGTTCCTGTGCTGAGATGCTCTCCTGGAATTTGGACTCTTGGCTTACTGGACTGTGATGATTTCTCATACTGAATGGATTTGTAACTTATGAATGGATTTGTGGCTTACCGGACTGTGACAATAAAAATTTCTCTTCATAAAGACTTCCACTAGTGGTATTTTCTGTTGGAGCAGTACCAGGTGACTGAGACATTGATAAAGCACTGGCTAAACTTACAAAAGACAAAAAACAGGAGAGGAAACAAATAACCGAAAATAATAAAAGAGATGGGAGATATCAAAATAGACTCAATTGAAATCCAAAGTATCACAACAGAATACAATGAAAGACTGTACTCTAACAGATTTGAAAACCTACAGGAAATGGACAAATTTCTAGATTCATATCACCTATCAAAAGTATCACAAAGAGAAGTAGAACAACTTTATAAACCCATCACAAAAGAAGAGATTGAAAAAGTCATCAAAAAACTACACACCAAGAAAAGTCCTGGCCCAGATGGCTTCACTGGAAAAGTCCATCAAACTTTTAGAGAGGAGTCAACTCCAATACTACTGAGGCTATTTCACAGTATAGAAAGGAATAGAATACTCCCAGATGCATTCTATGAAGACACAAAAACGAAAATTGCAGACCAATATCAACCATGAACCTGGACACTATAACCTTCAACACAATCCTTACCAATAGAATTCAACAACATATCAAAAAAATAATTCATTATGACCAAGTTGAATTCCTACCTGGGATGCAAGTCTGGTTGAACATAAGAAAAACAATTATGTGATCAACCACATAAATAACACAAAAGAGAAGAATCACCTGATTTTGTCAATTGATGCAAAAAAGACATTTGACAAAGTCCAACCATTTATGCTAAGAACTCTCAGCAAAACAAGAATAAAAGGAAAATTCCTCAATGCAATAAGGGGCATCTATGCAAAGCCAACTGCCTACAGCATCCTGAATGGAGAGAGATGGAAGGAGTTCCCATTCAGAATGGGAACTAGACAAGGATGCCCACTCTCATGTTTCTGTTCAACATTGTACTAGAAGTTCTGGCCAGAGCAATTGGATAAGACAGAAATTAATGGCATCCTCACTGGCAAAAAAGGAGTAAAAATCTCCCTGTTTCCAGATGATATGATTGTATATGCAGAGAATCCTAAAGAATACATAAGTAAACTACTCAAACTAGTAGAAGAGTTCAGTAAAGTATCAGGATGTAAGATAAACATAAGTAAATCATTTTCACTCAGTCATAATTAAAAAAAAAGTTAGTGGTTTTGTTCTTCTAAGCCAAAGCCGAGAGAGTCTTTCAGTATTTCTTGTAGCTTTGGTCTGGTTTTTAAGAAGTCTCTGAGTTTCTGTTTATCTGTGAATGTCTTAATTTCATTTTCATATTTGAAAGATAGTTTTGCAGGATATATAATTCTTGGTTGGAAGTTCTGCTCCTACAAGGCTTTGAATATCTCACATCACTGTCTCTGTGCCAGCATGGTTTCTGCTGAGAAATCCGACGAAAGCCTACAGCGTTTCCCTCTGAATGTTAGCTTTGCTTTGAGTCTTGCTGCCTTTAAGAGTTGCTGCTTATGTTTCATTTTGTTAAGCTTGATTATAACATGTCTTGGAGCCTTTCTTCTGAGATCTATATTGAGTGGTGTTTGATATGCATCTTGGATATCTATACTGTTTTCCTTCATGATTTCTGGGAAGTTCTCTGGCAGCATCTCAGCGACAATACACTCTGTGTTCTCAGGTGTCTCGCCCTGTTCAGGGATTCCAATTAATTGTCGGTTGTTCCTCTTAATAGAGTCTCACATGCTTCTTAATGCTTCTTCATTTTTCTTGTTTCTTTTTTCTGATTTTTCCTCATAGATGCTGGAGTCAGTAGCTGTGTCTTCCAAGTCAGAAATTGTCTTTTCCATTTATTCCATTCTATTTTCTTGGCTTTGAGTTGAAGTTTCTATGTCTTTGATTTTGTTCTTGATCTGCTGGATTTCAGAGTACTGGTGTTCTATCAGACCAAACAGCTTGTTTAATTTTGCATTTTCTCTGCTGCATTCTGTATAAGGTCTAGAAGGGCTCTCTATATAATCCTTTTGTATTCACCTTCCAACAATTTCAGAAAAAGTTTCTTTGTCTGGAAAGCTCTTTGGTTGTTTCATTTGTGGTCCTCCTGAAGCCATGGGTGATTTTCTGATAATGGTTTTCTCCAGAGCCTGTTGCTTTTTGGGCTTCATGTGAGTCGATAAAGGCTGGGAGAGATGCTTTGAGGATGGACCACAGTTGTTTCTCTAAGTCATCTTGAAATGAAAGGTGAAAGGTATCTGACCACTTCCCAAGTCAGTCAGGTTTTCAGGTGTACAGGGCCCTCTTCCCAACTGGTAAAGTAAGCACTTCTATATCCAATCTCAGATTTATGAACTAGTTAAAAATGTAGCCAGGCTACTGCCCTGTTGGCCTCTGCTGACAGGCCCCAGCCATAGGTGACACTGTGTAAAATACTGCTTATCTGCCTGCAAAGCACTCTCCTGCAGGCAAGCGCTGCTTCCAAGCCTAAGAATTAGGTCTTGCTGAAGTCTCCGTATCCAAGATGGCATCCTGCACAAGCTCACCGCCCAGCACCTCCATACAACTACACTATGGCAAAGGTGGAAAGAAAGGCCAAGGTACCAAGGTGCACAGAGTCCACAGTCTCTGTTGCCAGGCCCCAGCCATAGGCGATATTGCACAAACTACTGCTTTTCTGCCAGAGAAGCACTCTCCTGTGGGCAGGCGCTGCCTACCAGGCTAAGAATTAGGTCCAGCTGAGGCCTATGTATCCAAGATGGCATACAGCACAAGCTCGCCACCTGGCGCCTCCGTGCAAACTACACTATGGCAGAGGCGGAAAGAGAGGCCAAAGGTGGCAAGATACAAAATATGGCAATTTCACCTGCCAATCCCACCAGCAGTGCATCTGAGACTAGCTGCTAGTCAAGACCTGGCTCCACCGGCTGGCCAAGACAGAGGAAAAAAAAGTCAAAATGGTGACTTACCTTCAGTTTATGAAAGCCAGGACTGGCCAGGAGCAGGAGTCAGCTAAAGAGAGGAGGTTTTCTGTTCAGTGGTATGAAGTGCAAGTTATCAGCCCTGTGCTGTGTCCTAGGGCTCACTAGGTGACAAGAAGGCTCTGTTTAATTATCAATTCAGGTCTTGGTTTCCAGAGGGATTTATTCTGCCATCTTGACTCTGCCTCAGAGTCAATCTCTTTTGAGATATGAAAAGGACAAGTGTAAAGAGAGGAGAGGGACCTCCCACCACCAAGAAGGAAGAACCAGATATACAGCACGTGCCAAGAAACTCCTAGATAAGGGGAAGATGGATGACAAGGAGCTTCCCCAGAATGAACAGAAAGTCTGATCCTGGAGTTAGCACACTGAGTTTGGACTTCTAAACTGTGAAAGAATAAATGCCTGTTTGTTAAAGCATCCACTTATGGTATTTCTGTTATAGTAGCAATACATAACTGAGACAAATACTAGTTATCTGCCGTTATTGTATAAAAGCTGCTTCAAACTCAAGAAGTGATGGGCTAGAATATTTGGGGGAACAATCCTCACTTCATCAAGACTACCAGTGCCCCCTTCCTTTCTAACCTCAGAGTTTTGTAATTAGCCTACCTCTGTGACAATGTGACCATCACAAAACAGGAAGGTATTTGTATTAGAAAGTCTCATCTACAGAATCCTCCCCATCTCAAACACCCCAGAAGATATGGTGAAGCTCCAGAACACTATCTTCCATGGCAAGAAATTGCTGAAACAGAAAGTTCCACCAACATCAGCTGTCCAATGTTGTTGCTTTGTAAATGTCTCGTTAGGTGAAACCCCTCAGCTTCCTGGGTATGAATAGTACAATGAGCATATTGTTCTACAGACAGCCAGAGATGGCTATGGAGGACTCTTGGTAGAGCCACCTCATGGATCACTTGACCCATTCTTCATGAACTGTTTTGAAAATACATTCACATACAGTCTCAGTGCAAGGGTACCAGAGCAAAATTTTAATATCTCAGCTGTAATTAATTTTAAAAAGGGGAAGAGAATCTATTTATGTGTAGGAGTGGATACAAATACTATAAGGCACACTAGAAACTCTTAACAGTTTGTACTTGGAGTGTGGCGTTGGAAGAGCAGAGGATTTAGCAGTAGAAGGAAGCCGTTTGCACTGTTATAAATTTCATTTAGAGTTTTCTTTAAATGAGTTTTGAATTGAAGTTGTGTAATGGTAGATCAGAGGTTGTCTGTTATTCTGGGTTTAAAAAAACAGTGGCTATCAAGTTGATTCTAACTCATGATAACACCATGTGTATCAGAGTAGAGCTGCACTCCATGAGGTTTCAATGGTGATTTTGTTTTGTTTTCAGGAGCAGATTGCCAAGCCTTTCTTTCACAGCTTCTCTGGATGGATTTGAATTTCGATTGTTTGAACAAGCAGTCAAGCACATCACCCAAGGACTCCCATTCAAAAATGTGTTATTAGTCAGCTGCCATCAAATTGCCCTCAACTCACGGTGACCCCAGGTACAACAGAACAAAATGGTGTCTAGTCTATGTCATCCTGTTGATTGGTTGCAGACTAAAACATTGTGATCTGCAGGGTTTTCATTGGCTGATTTTTGGAAATAGATCATCAGGCCTTTCTTCCTAAGACTTCTTAGCCGGAAGCTCTACTGAAATCTGTTCAGCACATAGCAACTTTCAAACCTCCACTGAGAAATAGTGGCTGCACCTTCAGTGCACTGTCTGGCAATGCATCCCAGGTCTCCTATAGAGAAGAAGGATATTCTACCACTGAACACCACTACTGCCTCAATAAATGGCTAATGTGCTGTTAGTCCCTACAATTCCCAGGTTGTTGCCTCCATTCCCAAGAATGGGATTTTGTTTCATAAATTAGTATGGGAAATGGGGCAGTAGGCATTAAGGTGGACTAGAGGAAAATGGTCCCATGAGAATGGAAAGTACTTGAAAATCTCAGATACCTGCTGTCACGGATTGAATTTGTCTCTTCCCCACCCCTAAATGTGTGTATTAATTTGACTGGGCCTTGATTCCTGGTGTTGTGTGATACTCCTCTATGATGTAAAGCCTGCTTCTAGGATGTCAGTGAGGGAGGACAGGCAGCAGCTGGGATGGTGAGGCAGCACTCAGTGTGTAAGATTGTCTTGTGCCTTGAGGCACAAGAGGTACAAAGAAAAGGGAAGCAAGCAAAGTGTTGGGGACTTCATTCTATCAAGAAGCAGTACTGGGAGAAGAGCACATTCTTTGGAAGGGATCTAGGGTCCCTGAGCCTCAGAAGCTTCCAGCCCAGGGGAAGTTTGACAATGAAGACCTTCCTCCAAAGCCAGCAAAGAAGACTTCCCCTGTAGCTGATATCCTGAATTTGGATTTGTAGCCTACTGGGCTGTAACAGAATAAAATTTCACTTTTTAAAGCCATCCACTTGTGGTATTTCTGTTATAGCAGCAGTAGATGACAAAAACACCTGCTCATTCTAGCCTTAAGTTCTTAGAAGCTTTTAGGTGTTGGGACACAGCACCCTAAGCTTGGACTCTGGTCTCCTAGGCTAAGCAGGACAGGGAAGGCTTCTGGGGTGTCATGGTTGGCAGTGGGCACAGACAAGGAGCTGGAGCTGAGAAGATGACGTGTAGTTTCCGTTTGTAGTGTCTGCCCCATGAAAGCAAGAACACTTCCAGAGCCTGGGTGAAGCTGCTAGTGTAGTCAGGTGTATCAACTGTAGCCAAAGATGCAGGTATGTGTTTGAAGCTCAGTCTCCAGCATTGCTTAACTGAGACAGGTGAGCTGGTGCACTTGATTGCCTGCCAACCTTAAGTACCATTAGTAAGACCATGTGATGCATGCTCATTTTGTTGAACGAGTCTGAGAGAATGAGGAACCTCTGGTACATATAAGACTGGCTACTTGGGAATGAGAGATTAGAAAGATCAAGTATTACTTACCTCTGTGATTAACAGGGTCTTTAGCTACATAGGCAACATAGTCTGTTGTGTCCTGTTAAAGAAAAATGAAACATTCACAGTACTACTCACAAGTGAGAGAGACCTAGTTCACAAACTTAAAGGGACACAAACTTCACACAGATAAGTAACTAAATCCTATCTAAATTAACAGTTCATGTGATACAGCATTTCTCAGACTATGAAGTAGGCAGGAATCACTGGGGGTCTTGATGAAACAGATTCAGTCAGGAGCAGAGCACGAGTCTGCTTTTCTAGCTAGCTCCATGCAGTGCTGACTTTGCTGATCCTTGGACCACACTTTGAGTAGCAAGGATGATACGCACCAGTTCTCTCATTGGTTCTGTGTTGGAATCTCTCAAATCCTAGCTCCCATATAATCTGACATAAGTTATCTTGGGCATCAGGATTTTCTAGGTCTCCAGATTACTCTGAGATGAACTAAGGCTGACAACAACTACTGCAAGGTCTGTGTTAGACAAACAGAGGAAGAAAACAAAGTCCTTGGCAACTGCATGTGTTGCAGAGGAGAAATAAATGAGCTCCATAGGGTTTTCATGGCTGTGACCTTTTGAAAGTAGATCACCAGGTCTTTCTTCTGAGGCACTTCTGGATAGGCTCAAACTGCCAGTATTTCAATTAGCAGCTAAGCACTTAACTGTTTCTACCACCAAGACCCTTGTCTGCCTAGATCTAAAAGCAAAAATCAAATCCCTTGCCATGGAGTCAGTTCTGACTCATGATAACCCCAGGTGTTACAGAGAACTGCTCTGTAGAGTCCTTTTTGACTGTAATCTTAGATGGAAGCAGACTGAAAGGCCTTTCTTTCCTACCACTGCTGAGTGGGTTAAAACTACAAACCTGAAGGTAAGTACTTGAACATAAATGCTTGTTGTGTCATCTAGGGCCTTGTGTCTAAAACAGTTGTCCTCAAAGTCAGTTTGGTGCCATAATATATAGTAAAAAACCCATTGCCATTGACTTGATTCTGACTCATAGCAACCCTAACAATAGAGTAGAATTGTCCCATAGAGTTTCTGAGGGGAACCTGGTAGATTTGAACTGCTAATTTTTTCATTAGCAGCCATAGATTTTAACCACTATGTCACCAGGGTTTCCATAATCCCCTGTAGGGCTTGTTAAAGCAGAATGCTGGGCCCGCCTACAGTTTGCTCCATGAGTCTGAGATAAGGTTTAAAATTTGTGTTTTTCACAGGTCACCAGGTGATGCTGATGCTGCCCATCTGGGAATTCCATTTTGAGAAACACTGGTCTAGAGGAATATCGGAAGTATATTTGCAGAGTTTGGTTGTAAACACTGCTTCACAGGTGGATGAGACGTAAGGGTTCTTCTCAGATGGACAGTTATTTAATACTTTACAATGTTACAGAAATAAGAGTTCTATCTAGAAGTCTTGCAAGTCCATGTTAAACATGAGTCCTCTAGCCTGCCTTTTCATCTAATATTAAGTTCAATAGAGGAAAATACCACCTCAGAAGTATGCTGAGGCAACCATGTGAATTTAGTCTCGAAACAAATAATTAGAGGAACCAATAATTCTCTAATCCTTTAAAGCAGAAAGACACTTCCTTGAAAACTTGATATTTTCAACATGCAAGAGTCTTAGGGGGTCCACGGGTAAAGGTCAACTTTATTTTTGCAGCCAAAAAGCCAAAGTGCCAGATATTTCCCAAATGTTATTGCTACCATGGGCTTCAGGATGACTGACCACCTGTCAGTGTCTTCAGCACCTGAAATGATTCTCTGTAGCAAGTTCCTAACATTAGTCTCTGGGCGAGGAATGATCCCCTTTTCTCTCTACAGGGGCTTTAGGGAAAAAAAAATTGAGAAACGAAGAAAGGAAGCAAGTGAGCATGAGGAGCTGTTCACTACAACATATAATAGTTATTTAACACCTACTGCAGGCAGTTACACAGTACGAAGTACTTTTCTGTAAATCATTTCACCTGGAATTCACAACTAACCAACAAAACTAAATAGGAAGACCACCCCAGGTCATTCTCCCAAATGAGACTTATCTAGTTCTTTCCTTTTCCTGCTCAGACCACTGTTATTGGTGTAGTCAAAGAGTAGGAAAGAGAGTGAAAGATCTCACTTCTGGTCATGTCTGTCAAGGAAGGTCTGATCAGAAGGTGAAGCTGCTGGCAAAAACAAGTGCTAAAGCTTGAAACCATAAAGACTCTTCCTGGATTCATAAGTTGTTAATGTCAGAAGGAATCCCAGAGTGGTATGAACGGTTAACATATGCTGCTGCTAACCAAAAGTCTGGAAGTTTGAGTCTACTTAGAGGTGCCTTGGAAGAAATACCTGGTGATCTACTTCTGAAAAGTCAGTTACTGAAAATTCTATAGAGCACATTTCTACTCTGACACCCACAAGGTATCTATGAGTCAGAGTTGAGTCAACAGCAACTGGTTTGATTTTCAGACTTCAGCATCAGAAGGGTCCTCAGAGAGCATTTAAAAATGAAAAAACTGAACCCATTTCTGCTGAGTCAATTTCAACTCATAGAAACCCTACAGGACACAGTAGAATTGCCCCTTAGAGTTTCCAAGGAGCACCTGCTGGATTTGAACAGTCAACATTTTGATTAGCTTTATCAAAAGCACTTAACTGCTATGCCACCGGGGTTTCCAGAGAGCATCTAGTCCAGTTTTCCTAACTGAAATCCATGAAAGCCTAGGACTGAGCAGCTGTGTTCCCCAGTGTTTGAGATGTTACCAGAGGTTTCTATTTTGTTTTGTTTTGTGTTTTCATTTCCAGGATATTCTTAAAAATTAACACAAAAATATCCAGGATTATCTGGATGATCGCTGTGTCACCAAGTTCTGTAGGCAATTTGAATGCCAGAATTTGCATTTAGATTTCCAGAATTATTGTGTGTCAGACTTTTAACAACTGAGAGAGAAGAGAGCAGGCAGATTAGATGTCTTTGCTCCACATGAAGCAAATTGATGTCACACTCGTACATGAGTATGACTAAAGTTTCTGCTTGGGGAGGAGAAATGACTGGAAGCATTGAGTCATCTGAGCACACATGGTAGTAGTGAGGTGCTTAACTAGGAAAGACTTTAAACAATGGTGATTACCTTCAGAATCATACTGAGAACAGAGATTTAGTTTCAGCAAAACATTAACCATCACAGTAAATTAATGTTACTTTGAATATTATTGCTTTACAGTGTTATCTTTTAACTACTGCCCTGATGGCTCAGTAGCTTAAGATCTAGCTGCTAACCAAAAGGTCTGTGAGTCAAACCCACAAGAGGTACTCTGAGTTGGGATTTACTGAATGGCAACAGCTTTGGAGAGTTTTTTTAGGGTTTCACAAAAAGTATGAATATAAAAGGAGTCATGCAGTTGAGTTTTCTACATAATCGAGTAGCATAATTAACTCTAATCAATGGTAGAGGTGTATGCAAGGAGATTCTTTTTAGATTTTCATTCTTCTCAGAGAAATTCTTCTCTGACTTCAAACCCCCACGTTGCGACTGAACAGTGATGTACAGAAACAGAAGTGAGTGTCTCCCTCTCACTCAGACGGCCAGCAACCCTGCCAGAACTGAAAATATGTAGCTTTTCTGATGCCCATACTGATTTCTTTTCTGGCGGAGTAGGGGAGTATATGTATTGCTGTTCAAACTTGACATCACTCAGTCATACAAGGAGTTCAATAGGTTTCAAAGACTGAGGCTACAACATTCCTGTTCTGTACCTGACCTATCCCTGCTGTCTTTCTCTAGACCCAGTGAGCCCTGATCATTGTCCTGGCATTCTTTTGCTAATTTTTTAACATTGCTGATAGTCCAATCACATAGATCTAATAATAGATTATAATTATTATGTGCTTTTTGAGGTGAGAACTTAATGACAGCATTCTCTAGACTGTCTTATTTGACATTTCAAAATACCACTTCCCATCAGCTAAACTGAGGCACTAACAAAAAATGACATACATACTTAGCAGCAGAAGGACTAAAACTAAGAATTGTTGCTTTTATTAAAACATCTACCAACTGCAGTGTGTCAGTTTTGTGGTTACAAAGGAATTTGGAATGGGAACTCTTGTACAATATAATATACATTTGAACAGGTTAAAATAAAAAAAATAACCATGCTTCCTGTCTCCTGGTACCATGAAATTTTCTGTGGCAACAGAAAATATATTGAGTTGTGAATTCCTTTAAAGGTCACTGAATACTTCCAACGATTACTTTTTTAATTATGAGGGGATGAGGAAATTTGAAAGAAGGTCATAGACCTGCAGGCATCTTAGAGAAGAAAATAATTCTGAAACAAGACCATGTATGCCACTTTACATTTCCTAATTCTTTGTATCTTCTCTATGGGCAAGACAAATTCATTTGGAAAAGCACAGGCTCTGTAGCCTGAAGCTGAAAATGGTGTCTTGGTTTGGCTTTCAGTGTGCCAACAGCAGTTCTACAGTGAGGCTATTCAGGTAGAAGTAGATAAACACAAGTGCATGGAAAATTTCCTTTGTGTATCAAGTTCCTAGTTTTGCACTAAGGAGTAATATAAAGCACTGATTACTGAGGCTACCTTGAACCACTCAACTTCTAAGTAAAATTAAAAGGTTGCTCACTGATAATTTGCCACACAAGGCAAAACAAAACAGCCATCTGTAAACCATCACTACTTTATATGAAAAAACTGCTTAACTCCAAAAAGTAAAAAGAACATCTTCATAGATATAGAACAATTTTTCAACTGAATAAATTTAGTTGCATGAAAAACTCATTCTATTGTCTTAATTTTTAAATATTTTCCTGGACTAGTAAAAACTTTACTCAGAGCCCTGTAAAATGAATACAGTAAAATTTCTTCCCTTGTCTAGACTTTCTTTTCTTCCCTGTTCCCTCTGTACCACATCCCCTTCTAAATGATTTCCTACAAGAGTTTCTTTTAAAGACGTGGACTGTCAAGTGTTAATAGGCAGTTAGTATGTGGACATGACCTTGCCTTTCATGACTCTATAGCTTAAAGATAGAGTGACTCTCATTGAATGTTTCTGACATCAGAGTCAAAAGGCTGCACTGTCAAATTGGGAGAGAGAAAAATGCCAATTTTAAAATGCGAATGAATAAACCAAACAAAAGAAATTCACAGCCTTCAAGGAAACTTAGAATATAAAAACGGAGGATCCTAGTGGGCTTCTGGTAGGAAAAAAAGAAAGTGAGGAAAGTATAGGGTCAAGATATGAGAATACTCTGGGAACTCTGAAAAATGGGGATGCTATTTCATGACCTCTTAAGAAGGCAATGCCTCAAGAACTTCCAACAGCATTTGGCTAATGAATAAAAATATTAGTAGTAGGTCCTGATCATGGGTTACCCCTCAGGGGAAAAATAGTCAAGAAGAACTTATGAAATCGGGGTTGGGGAGATGGGGGTAATGATCATCACAGCTAACTTTCTTTGTTGCATCCTATAAGGCACACTTTTGAAGCAGGGGTCTTTTCTCAATTCCTTGCAGGAGTTTAAAAAAAAAAATAGCTATGGAGCACTTACTGGATCTCCACCGGAGGCAAAGGAGATGGACTGCATGTGATGGTTCGCAATGATCTACCAAATCAAGAAAAGAAACAGAGGCACTGTTAGTACTCTTCCCGTTTCCTGGAAAACCTACTGTTAGCAGAAATATGCATCAACCAGGTTTCCTAAAATTGATGCCTGCATTAAAGTAATAACAGCAGAGTAGTATAATCAACTTTCACCATGTGACAGGTGCCTGTTGAGCTGATATGCCAGAATTATCTCATTTATGCTTCACAACAACCCTGTAATACAGGAATATTATAATCCCCATTCTACAAATGAGGAGCCTGAGATCTAGAGGGATCATGTGGCTTATCCAAAGTGCTACAGCTAGTGACTGGCACAGTTGCAATCAAACATGGAGAGTCCAACCAAAAGACATGGTCTAAACAACTCAGCCTTTTCAAGAAGGTAAATGTCTCAGCCACATACCGAAACATTTAACTGTATAGTTGTTAGGGTTTTCAATACAGACTTGTAGCTAGAATGGGAGAAGTGTGTACTGCCCCCTTTTCATTCCATTTATACCATTGTGCATATAAACGAGAAAGCCTGCATCTGAGATTTAAAACCAGTGCCATTTACAGCACTCTTGTAATGTATCACTCAGTCATAATAATAAAAAAAAAAAACAGTGCTATCTACAGCACTCTTGTAATTTATCAATTTTAAAACCAGAGAGGGCCTTCCAAGTTAATTTTTAAAAGGGTAACTTCCATTAGCATTATAAACTGCAGCATACAATAGAATCTAGTAGAGATACCAAGTGAATTAGAAGCTGCCCTAAATTTAAAAAGCTATATAAGTCTTCCATACTATTTTTATCTTTTTGGAGACAATACAATGACATTAAAGTAGGTTTCAGGGGGTAGGAAGAGAGCACCTGTCACCATTCCAACATAGGCAGCATTATTTCTGCAGAAGATGCTCCCTAGGCCCTTGTGGCAAGGCAGTCTGAATCTACACAGCTACAATTCTACCATCCCTATGAGTTTTTCAATCATGATCCTATAAAAGTCTAAGTAAAACTGTAATTGAATTATGCAACAACACAAATATTTTCAAATTCCTACTTCAGTTGTTGGCATTTGCAAAACCTAAGAGTCTAGAAAAACACAAGTGTAGGAATCTAAAATAACATGGCTGACCCTCTAACCTGTGCCCAAGCTGAGTAGAATTACATTAATGGCTGCCCTTCACAGTACACTCTGAGCCTGCCTGCACTCCGAGAGTTGAGGGTTCCTAAGACAATGATGAAATGGTGACTTCCAAGTCGTGATAATCTAGGGCTTCCAAAGAGTGTTTAATTTTTTCTTATAAGCTAGCTCAAAGTATGAACTAGGCTTTGGGGGGAAAGTCAAAATCATACTTGGCCAGCAAGATGTGTACCTTATTGTGTGACTATATCTTTTCCCTCCAGCTAAGACAGACATTGAAAAGGGGGATAACAAAGTTAAAGCTACATAACCTACAGCACATTTTTTTGCTGTGAGGGTCTTTTGCTCACTCTAGAATTCAATGAAGAACAGAATTGGACCAAGAAGGGTGGCACAGCCTCAGCCCAACTGAGTAAGCCTGACAAGAGAGCCAGAGATGCATGCTGTGTAGGGGCACTTCACTCAATAGGAAAAGTAAGCACAATACTTGCCTTGCTTACCAGAACTTCTGTAGTGAATAATTTCACTTAAAAAAAAAAATACTGTGCTTTAAGTGAAAGTTTACAATCCAGATCAATTTGCCATGTGAAACCCCACGCCTATACCACTACGCACCTCTAACTGGCTCTCCACCCCCACCCCACCCCACCCCCACCCCCGGACAATACACTTCATCTTTCCACCCTGTGCTTCCCACGTGCATTCAACCAGCTCCTGTCCCCCTCCACCCTCTCATCTCACCTTTAGACAAGAGCTGCTCTGACATCCTCACATATGTATTTAAACCAGGAGCATATTCTTCACAAGCATCATACTATGTCTTACAGTGCAGTCCAACCTTTGTCTCAAAAGTTGGCTTCAGTACTGGTTTCAGCTCTGGGTTAGCAGAGTCTGGGGCCATATCCTCAGGGGATGCTCCTGTCTGATAGACCATCAAGTGTGGTCTTTAATAGAGTCCTACTTCTGCACACTCACTTCTCTCCCATTACATCAGGGATTTTCCATTGTGTTCCTCCACCAGGGCCTTCACTGGTGGGGGTCAGGCACCATGTAGTTCTTCTGGTCTCATGCTCATGTAGTCTCTGGATCATATTTTCATCATATCTTTGATGTCATTGGTGGTGAGACCAGATGGAAAACTTGATTATTTGTCTTGGGAGCTTTCTGAAAAGATTATGGTCCACACCTTTAAGTGCTTTTATACGGACTACTGTTTCTGAGCCATCAATAAATTGTAGTTATTTATTTTATTTTTGTCTACCATGTTATAGCTTCTTGTTTTAAAATGTAGTATATTTTATTATGCAGATTCAGGCATCTAGGTGGTCAGTCACCAAGTGTGTGGTTCAGGCTTCACCTGTTGTCTTAGGTGGCCAGGGGTGATTGGTATAGGCACAGGTGTCTGCCTGTAGCCACTGAGAAAGGCAGGGGGCTAACAGCCATCCCTGAATGTCTTTGAGGTTGGTGTGTCCCCATATGTCTGACTCTAGGTGAAGGAACAGTTTCTGCTCTGATTTTCTGGCTTAGAGGAGTCAACAGAAAAAAAATTTTTTTTTTCTTTTTCTTTTCCCCTCCTATTCCAAGTGTGCTAAACTGTTCCACCTCACAGTCTTAGAGAATGGCTCAGGGCAGGCTCAAGAAGCCCTACTTCCAGCTCAGTTCATGGTGTCAGACTCCAGAGACAGGCACAGTACAGAGAAGGGAGGGGGAAAATAGCTCAGGGCAGGCTTAAAGAGTACTGCTCCTGACTCAGTTAATAGCATCAGACTCTGCACCAGGTGCAGTTCAGAGACTGGAGGGAGAAATGCTGGGAGAAGGAAGATAGACCTATATCTATGAAAGATTCAGATCTGTGCACAGTAGGTTACATGCAACAACTTAGCTTTTGGTGAACTGGTGCTGTCCATCACTGGCTCTGGAAGTACAAATGGATTCTCAAGACAATCACCTCCAATGAGGGGAACACCCCTCCATGTTGGCCCATCATACAGCTGCCTTGGTTGCTTCCAGGCAGGTCAGTTCCATGGAATCCTATGTGTTTCTGGTGCTATTCTCCCTTCCCCTTTTCTTAGTTCAATTTATCAACTTTCCCTTTGATGTTTTAGGACTCCTGGGATGTCATATGTACTGGATTCATTTGTTCTTCTGGGTCTTCAATATTAGAGAGGTCACAGGAAGCATCCATCTACTCCACAATCTTGGCTCTGCCTCTGTAACATTTTCTCACCACAGCAAACATTCTGCTTTTACTTATGGCTAATATCTGCCTCCCTTCCAACCCCATATTACCTTCCTACAAAATCAAATCCTCTTTTCAAATTTAAGGTAGCCAGCATGAGTGGATGACCCAGTGAGCAAGGCAAGCATGGGTTTACTTGTGCTTACTAATTTGTAGTGAACAATTTCACATGGGTTTCGCCACATCAAAGATGTGAAATTGTTCACTACAGATAATCTAGTAAACACAGCAAACACTGTGCCTATTGGATAATCTGCCCTTGATGTTGTGGCTTCTCCCAGAACCTGCCACAGACTTGCTCATGGCAACATTCAGGGACATGCAGCTAAAACTCACTTCTACCCACATAAACCAAGGGGAGGAAGTGTGAATTGGATCTGCCCAGTGTTCCCCTTACAGCTCTCCATGCCCCAGAATGGGGTAGGGTCAACTACCAAGGCTTCTTCATCAACAGATGTTTCTGTTTGTCATCTGATTTTTTTTTTTTTTTTGAGGTGGAGAATATGGTAAAATGAGAAATTGGAAGAGAAGGTTCCAAAGAATCAAGGGCTCTGTTCTGAGGTGTCCCAGACATCAAAGATCCAACAACCATACAGAAAAGAATAGATATGGGTGTAAATTGGAATTCAGATATGTGATTAATCCATAAGTCACTAAACACCAACATGTAGCAGTCACTGATGTTCAACCTTGAGACAGTGCCAGAAAAAGGTAACACCTGCTAATCATCCTTAAATCACAACATAAACATTGGGTTAGCAGGGCCATTAAAGTGCTCGGTGTGAAAAGACAAGGTATGATGGATTGGTAAGGACAAACGAATGCAGTGAGGAGTGGTATTCTGTGTTGTTCAAAGTCTTAAGCTTGTCTCATGTGTACTCTGGATTTACAATTTATTTCAATAGTTTTGGGTTGATTAGAGGTAAATGAATCTGGGAGTGCTGCTTGCATATTTGAGGAATTTGAAATTAATAATAATATATAAATAACAGAGATAGATATAATAGACAGGTATAATAAAGATAGGTATAATAGACATGGGCTGTTGGTGCAGTAGTTAACAGCTAGAAGAGATTGGTTGAATAGTGATACATATAATATAGATTCATGTATAATGATACTGGTATAAAGATAACTATGGGCATTCCTGGTAAAACACATTGCCTTAAGAACCAGGAAGTATGTCATACACAGGTCTGTAGATTGTTTATCTATCCTCTGTGCACACATATCTATTTCTAGTTCACACTGCCAGCAACAAGGCTGAGACTGAGCAGAACAGTGAAGGATGCACATTCACCTCTCTCTTGTTATGTTTAACAAGCTTTCTCAGTGCCATTGTCTCATTTGACCTTCAACATTGCCCTATTTGTAGCTCAGACAGCTACTTACATACACATTTTTCAGCTGAAGAAGCAAGTAATAACAGAAACCTGAAAGATATGCACTGCACCGGAATTCCTTCAGCATAAATGTGGCTATGCCCCCTTGATCTGCTCAGAATTTATTCCATAATGGGCATGCAGTAGGTAAGCCATGTTTCATCATGTCTATAATACTATCAATAATGGACACCACATTGTTATGAACTATTAGGAAAGGAAAAAACACTGTCAATCAAACTATGACATATCATCCATTTCAAGGATGACAAAATGTGAAAATAAAATGTGGGCTCATGGAGTCAGTGGAATGTGGTTTAAAGGAAAAAAAAACAGAAACAAGGACATTACAAGCAGAGTTCTACTTTTTACATTGCACATAAACCAGTGATTTCATGCATTATCCTAAAAACAATAATAACAGTAATTTATAGCAGAATTGTGGAATTAAAGTGAACCAATTTTATCTATCACTCTGTTGGTGATGTTCCCAAGTGTACCAGTCAAAAATTTATAGAATAATAAAGAACTCACATACATGTGTTACATGTGGACTCAATTAAAATGGAACTGGAGTCCCTGAGCACCCATCCTTACAAGAGGCCTCAGCTGGGACTAGGAGGGCTAGCACCTACAGACCTGCTTGGAGTCAGGTGTCCGCAGATTCAGGCTGGTGGTGGAAATGGTGAGAGAGATACTCATTCCTGCAAACTGGAGGTTGCTCTTTCCCAAGATGCTGGACAGCATTTTGCTTGGAGGCTGTGAAATTAAGTAGCACAATTTTAGATTTTTTTTTTCCTTCTACTGGAGGCCATATAGTCTAGGGGAGACTATGCTCTTCACATCTAAAAGAGTAGTGATGTTAGTATTTGCCCACCAAGTCTCTGCATTCCCAAACTTTGACCCTTTCCCCCTCATTTAGTTCTCAAAAGTAAAAGTGCCAATGAGTTAACTGTGATGTTCGGATTCAATACCAATTTGCAAATTAGGAAATATGTAATATGCAAATAGATACAACTAACATGCAAATGATGAATGAAGACTGCTAACCCAGGCTGCCTCTAGCCAGGTGGCAGTATGTCTCAGACAGCCCTCTTCTCGCTGGAGAGCATCCCACAAACCTTGAGATTTACACTCAGAAACGCGGTTTTCAACACACCAAGAGCCAAAGCATTTCTCAGGGTCAAACTCAGATGAACTAGCTTATGAGGCTGTGAGCCATATTAGAAAGTAATGAGAATGTATACTGCTGAAGGGACTCAATACCAAATCTTTGGCCAGAACAAACTCCTAAGACTAGAGCTCTCATGGACTGTCTAATTAGAATCAGTGGGCCTGGAACCATCGCAAGGACAAACAGACATGGTCTGATGATCATCCTGTCAGGACAAGCACCTCCTCCAGGGTGCTGAGTTGAGCTTTGCCAACACTTTTCTCTGTACATTGCCAATCCATCCTTTCTTTTCAGATAAGAACATTTTCTCTTTTCACGCACAAATTACCACTATTTCTTAACCAGACCTGCATTGGTTTTGAATCACATGCTGAGCCATTTTAAAAACAGATGACTGTGTTCAACTCCTGAGATTTTGATGAGATATGTCTGTGGTATCATCCAGAAATTTGCATTGTTCTGTTCCCTTCAAGTGAGTGTACCCCAGGATGCACTGATTGGGGTTGATGATAGTCCCTGTCGCTGCTCTCAGATGTCTTCCCACGTCTTCTATTCAAAATTTTGGAGCCCTGCTGACAAACCCATTGCTATCAATTCAGTTTCAACTCATAGCAATCCGTGATATCTTTTGGGGGGTTGACCAGATGATAAGCCAGGCTAGCTGAGCCTTCACCCAAAGTTCTGTCTTTGCCTGATGCCCAGTTGCTCTGATTGATTAATGTCTCCCAGCTATGAAAGCAGAACCAACCTGGACCACTGGGAATAGCTGAGGTAAGCACACAACCTGCTCACATGACCTGACATTAAGAATGCTGTTCCTGAGCACCGATTTACAGATATTCTGAATCTCTGAGAGTTCCTCCATACTCTGTCTAAGCAAAGAAGAATCTTGTTCGGGATATTTAGTTATGTACTCACTGGACAATTAACTAAAGAGTTTTTCTGGGCTTTCTTTTAATTAGGATATATATTTTTTGTCCTAACCCAACCTTCTTTGGAATAAGAAGATCCAGTACAATGGTTGAACACACAAATTTTGGCATCAGACAAGATGAGCTTGTGAATTCTCATCATTGTATCTCAGCTTTTACCGTCTGTAAAATGAGGATATCCGGTGGTGGTCAAGAGCAACTTGTACCAGCTCAGAAAACCAACTATTAAATTTTTAGGAAATCTGTGCACCAGCTGTTAAAAATTAATTGGTATAAACTTATAATTAAATAAATTACATAGCCAAATTACATAAGAGGGCAATAAATAAAAGACCTATGTAAAGAAAATTATAAGAAACTAGTGCAAGAAACCAAAAGATACCTACATAAGTAGAATAATATACCTTGCTCATGGATAGGAACACTCAACATTGTGAAAATGTTAACCCACTTATATGTGAAGTGATCAATGGATACAACGCAATCCCCATCCAAATTCCAATGGCATTTTTTTAATGAGATACAGAAACAAATCATCAACTTCACACAGAAAGGTAGGAGGCACAACATAGGTAAAGCATTACTGAAGATGAAGAACAAAACAGGTGGCCTCATGCAACCTGTTTTCAGAACCTGTTATTCTACTACAGTGGTCAAAACAGCCTGGTACTGGTACAACAGGTTCATAGACCAATGGAACAGAATTGAGAGTCCAGGCATAAAATCGTCCACCTCTGAGCAGGTAATAATTGACAAAGGTCTAAAATCTAGTAACTGGGAAAACAACAGTCTCTTTAACAAATTGTGTTGGCATAACTAGATATCCATCTGCACAAAAATGAAACAAGGCATGCACCTCCTACCATGCACAAAACTAACTCAAAATGGACGAAAGACCTAAAGATAATATTGTAAATGATAAAAATCATGGAAGAAAAGTAGGAACAATACTAGGAGCTTTAACACGTGTACAAACTGTAACTAATAAGGTACAAATACCAGAAGAGAAACTAGATAACTAGGGGCTCCTAAAAATTAAACACTGCTCATTCAAAGACTTCACCAAAAGACAATTTACATGCTGGGGAGAAAAACTGACCGCAACAAATCTGATTAGTGTCTAATCTCTAAAATCTACAAGATACTTTAAAACCTCAACAATAGAAAGACAAATAACCCAGATTAAAAGAAAAATGGACAAAAGATACGGACAAGCTCTTCACCAAAAAAGACATTCCATCTGCTAACAGAAACATGAGGAAATGCTCATGATCATTAGCCATTAGGGGAACTCAAATCAAAACTACAGTGAGCTCTCACCCCAACAAGATTAGCATTAATCCAAAAAACACAAAATAATAAATGTTGGTGAGATCGTAGAGAGACTGTAATACTTATCTGTTGCTGGTGGGAATGTAAAATTGTACAATCACTTTGGAAATCACTTTCTTAAAAGTGACACTTTCTTAAAAAGCTAGAAATAGAAGTACCATATAATCCAGCAATCCCATAGTTTACGGTATATCCTAGAGAAGTAAGATCCTTCACACAAATAGATACGTGCATGCCACATTCATTGCAGAAGAACCTGATGATGCCTGGCTACCACCAATGACCTCCCTAACAGGAAACACAATAAAGTCCCCAGTGGAGCTGGAGAAAAGAGGGGTATAGAACACAAATTTTAGTAAAAAAGAAAAAAATAGATCTTACGGTCTGACTGAAACTGGAGGGACTACAGAAGACATGGCCCCTGAATTCTATTAGCTCAGAACTGAAACAGTTCCTGAGGCCAACTCTTGAAAATTTAAACTGGACTATAAGACATAAAATGAGACAGGTGAAGAGCGTGCTTCTTGGCTCAAGTAGATGGATGAGATTAAATTGGGCAACTGCTGTCTAAAGGTGAGATGAGAAAGCGGGGCAGGAGAAGCTGGTTGACTGTATATGGAAAATACAGGTTGGAGAGGAAGAGTGTGCCGTCATATTGCAGGGAGAGCAACTAAGATCACATAACAATGTGTGAATGGGTACAACAATTAACTCCACGAATGTAATTGTTCTAAGTGCTACATACCCCACTTCTGAATATCACAACTGTAACCTTTGAAGCTTCCCCTTGGGAAGCTATACACTGATGTCAGCACCTAATTCACCCTTCAAAGCAATGTTGGAACTGTTTCTGGAATGGCCATTGTGCACAGTGGCAAGACAGCAATTTTGTGAACTTAATTGTATAGTTGTCTGTGAGGGAGTATTTTTGCCAGTAAACAAAAACCTGTATTGGAACACTCTCACTACTCACTTGATCTGGCCCCCAATGAATTTTTTATCCGAAGATAAAGGAAATACTGAAAGGAAGACATTTTGATGACACTCAGGACATCAAGGGTAGTATGATGACAGCTCTGATGGCCATTCCAGAAAAAGTTCCAAAATTGCTTTGAAGGGTGGACTAGGCACTGGTGTCCATGCATAGCTTCCCAAGGGGTGTATTTCAAAGGTGACCATAGTGATGTTTAGCAACAAGGTATGCAATACTTTTTCTAGGATGAGTTTGCAAACTTGTCAGTCCTCACACAAGTTTTTGCATGAGAAACTGACTTGAATTGTAAACTTTCACTTAATGAACTTAATGAACAACTTTTAAAAAACTTAAAAAAGGGAGTAATAAATACTCCAAACTTATCTCTTCCTATTTTGCTACACTGCGCTGTGCTTTGCAATTTATCCCTATTGGTGCAAATATGATGTAATGTTGTACTACTGTGCATCTCTGCCCAGCTGTTTTCAGTGACATCATAGTTTTATTCCAATTGTGCTAAAAACACCTACACCACAGAAACTGGCAAATGCTACAAATCAATGCTATTCATCACCACCCTCTCAATCCACCCTTTTGTTAGTGAGTAACAAAAGTTTGCAAAAAGTTTGAAAGAGAAGGACCACACTGTCTCTACTGTCAAAAGAGTTAGTGGTTAAAAGTTTACCACAGAGGGTATCTATCATGAAGTGTTGTTAAAATTGAGTGAATCAGTGTACAGAAAGTGCTTAAAAGAGTGCTTGCCATGCTTCAATTGTGCATTGTTGTCACTGTCTTCAGAGTTGAAACCCCCAGATAGAAGCCAGAGATATGATGGGAAAGAGAAGGACCACACTGTCCCTACTGTCAAAAGTGACAAGTACCACACCATACAAAGGGGAAGATGAATGATTTGTGGAGATTACAGACACTGGGATGTGAGACAAGGAAGAAGCTGAACGAATGTAAAGGATGAGGCACAGTCAGACATAGAGCAGAGAGAGCGGTACCTTCCTTTTCTTGAAGGCTCCTTTGGCACTAGGTGCAGCTTCACAAACACGGCTGATGGCTTCCCTTAAAAATAAAACAAGTAGATC
Source organism: Heterohyrax brucei (assembly GCA_028571685.1). Lineage (NCBI taxonomy): Eukaryota > Metazoa > Chordata > Mammalia > Hyracoidea > Procaviidae > Heterohyrax > Heterohyrax brucei. Next base: position 138,553,999 of record CM053150.1, read on the forward strand.
CATTTTATTACATGCCCATCAGCAGTATGCAACACAGAAACGCTACACTTGTACCTTCCCCAAGAAGATCATTACCTGTTTATTTCAGCACAGAAAATAGTCCTGCCAATTCAGTAGCTATTCAGTTTTCTTCTAAAAACTCAAATTAAATAGAACACAAACAAGTCCTCTTATAAACTGTGATGGAAGTATTCCAGGCTTTTTTGTTTTGTTTTCTGTTTGTTTGTTTTAGGCTGTCTCCTAATGGTGGAATTGGTATGATTCCACTTTTTTCAAAAGAACTTACTCTTCCTGATTCTCTCTTCATTGCTGTATCACTATATGAAGGCCCAATTGAACCACTCATGGCTATTCATCAAGGTACATCCAAAAGCGAGTTAGAATGCAACTGAAAGAAATTTGATCCTCTGGTTTTATTCTACTTCTGCAGTAGTAGATATAACAAAATCAAAAGGGTCTTGAAGAAAGACTCCAGTGGTATACAAATGAGATATAAATGAGGTAGTATGCTGGGCAGCTCCAAGTAATAGGCATGTGTTGAGCATTTATTGTGTGCCAAGCACTTTCTCCAGTGTGTGAGGATGTAACACCCTTAGTACAGAGGGAGACAGACTGGGTGTAGCCAGTCTCAGGTATAGGTTTACACAAGGTGTTGGAGAGTACAGTTCAGGAAAGAGTCGAGAGGGTGAAAAACCAAGAAACGGTTCCACATTGTGAGTGGGCATGGGTGAGAGATGAGCATGAGATGTTCAAAGATGATTCCAGTATCAGGAGCCCAGAAACAAGTTCAGTGGACTCCTCAACTCTCAAACTAAGGAGAAAATACAAAGAGAACAGAAAACACAATAAAGAAAATGAGATTTAACGGCATGCTGAATGACACAGAAAATAATGTCATTATCCTCTCAGAAACATTCTACAAACTTTCCAAGCTGAATCTTTCTTGAAATTATTTTCTATGATCTGCAGGAAAAATAATTACCACCACACACAATGGTTTTGAGACATGTATGTCCTTGTAAAATCAAGTAAGAAACTATTAACTTCATATTTGGTTCTTTGCAGAGACTAAGAAGTATTTTTTTTTTTAAAAAAAAAAGATGCCATGAAAACTGTAAATTATAATTAACAAGACTTTGAAGAAGCAAAATGAAAGATAAATTTTTCTAATGATCAGGTATACTTCTATTTATAATAATCACTATTGTTGGTGAATATAAGAATCTAACAAAAGTCATTTAGGTTATTAAATGACATTCCATCCTCTGCCCCGGTTATCACCCCTAGACTGGATTAGCAGGTCTGAATTATTCTGTCTCCAGGTAAGTAAACTGATTAAGACCTCAGAGGGATAATGAAATTTCAGGTCATTCACACTGTTTGATAGAATCTTATGGAATCTTACGATGTAATGGAATCTTGTGACTCCAGGACATTTTTCTGTGGCAGTCTTCAGAGGCGATCCCTTTGAAATCTGGCTATTAAAACCGCTGGAAACATAACCCAAATGGGACAGGTTTGGAGAAGCTATTCTCCCTGTCTCACAAATTTGCCGGCTTATCTGTTAATAAAGAATTCCTTGAACTCTTTGCTGTCTCTGAATTTTCATCTATAGTAACAGGCAGAATGAACTTGCTTTAGTTCAGCAGCACTATGGTTATGTCAAAATGGTTAATTATCTAAAGTACTTTCTAAAAATAAATTCCTTATTGATGAAAGTCAAGTTTTCTCTTTAGAGAGATATATAAACTCCAGTATTTGTATTTTATCTGTTTAATTAAAAAAATTATTTTATGCCTCTCAGCATTGTGCTTGTTATACTAAGTAATTTACTGAACTAAGTAAAGCACTGAAATATCTAATGGTTCCAGCAGGCGAGAAAGATACTGTACAGTGGAAAATCTCCAGTAAGTCATTCTTTAAATATCTCTAATCAAGGTCAATTTATTTGGTCAAGAACCAACACAGAGAATAAAAGGGAAAAAAACATCAGTCTCTGACAGTGGTTACCAAAAAAAGACCTACACTGTCAAATGTCTAACCTCTTCAGGTTTTTACTACAGGCTTCCACGATACTCTTGTACAGACCAAGTCTTTGCCTAGAGAGGAAGCCAAGGGCACATTCAGATACTCGGTCTCTTGTCCTTAAAATTCTTAAGTGTAAGACATTCTGGACATTTCTCTGAGCCCATTTACTCAAGGAAAAAAAAAAGACATCAAACTCACTGCTGTCCGTTTGATTCCATGATTCATAGAACTACTCCACAGAAGTTTTCAAGGAGCGCCTGGCAGATTCAAACTGCCTATCTTTTGGTTAGTGGACACAGCACTTAACCACTACATCACCAGGATTTCCTTCTTAAGAAAAGTCTTCAGGAATACCCGTAGAGGTTTTCAAATCAAACTGCTTTTCAGAAAAATGCGCTCCTTTGTAAGTGAAGGCCCTGGATGAAACAAAGTATTTGAGTTGGCAGTTCAATCCACCTAGCAGGACCACAGAAGAAAGGCCTAGAAACTTGCATTCATAAAAATTACAGCCAAGAAAATCCTATGGAACAGTTCTATTCTGTACTGCATGAGATCACCATGAGTAGGAATCAATGACATCAAGTTTGGTTTTAGTTTTCATAATTGGCATAAATTTGTTTCTACTGATCATATGGTAACCTGTGTGTAAATTTTTATTTCAACCAGGGTGATGGTATCTGTTTCTGTTTGAAATAGAAGTATGACATAACCATCAATAGTTTCAATATTTAGATGACTGAAATTAGTAACTTGAACTCCAAAATCTACTGTTAAATATAATTATGCTCATTTTTCACCCTTAATGTTTAAGCACAGTGCAATTTGCTGAGCAGTACTGTTGCAATTTGTTCACTTAGCAGTAATTATTTAGTTTTATGTATTTCTATTTATTTCCAATTTTGACACCTGTACCACTTTTCCCCTGTTTTTAACAATAGTAATTGCTTCTTAACATTCTATTCAGCATGATACCATCTAAGTAAGCAAAATCATGATCTGGCAGCTCAACTAAAAAGAAAATGGAACATTTGGTAGTTTATTTGATCATCTGAAAGTAACCAAAACAAGCCCTTCCTAAAATGCTATGCCCCAGTTTCTCCATGATTTTACCATCTTATCCTACTTAGACTGTAATCATCATTGGACCTAGTACTTTTCACATACCACAAGTCAAAAAACAAACCCAGTGCCATCGAATCAATACATAGTAGGCATTTAATCATTGTTTCATTGAATGTAGTATTTTCGAACCTTTGAAACTGTATAGTTTCTATCTTTCTAATTACTCATCTCTTGACACCACATCTGATCTCCTCAAAACACACATAGATACACACACACATTTTATAGACTAAGACAAGAAAATATAGAGGAGTTGGTTGATTTCTGCCCTTTGGCAGCTACATTCTAATAGGAAAGGGGGAGGGACAACAAACAAATACATATAATGGAAAGTTGTGATCAATTTCATGAAGAAACTGAAGGAATGACATATACAATAAATGTGAATTTTTCTTGTTGTTGGGTGCCATTGAGTAGGTTCTGACTCACACCAACCCTATGTACAACAGAATCATTGTTTGCTTGACCTGACCCCTTTGTTGTAGACACTGTGTCAATCAATCTAAATAATCTTCCTCTTTTTCGCTGACTTCTAATTTACCAAGCATGACGTCCTTCTCCAAGGACTGATCCCTCCAGATAATACATCTAAAGTATATGAGATGAAGTTTCCTTATCCTTGCTTCTATGGAGAAGAGAGATTTGTTCTTTCTTTTTGGCAGTCCTTGCCATATTAGATGATATATCACCAACACTGTAGTTTAAAGCCATCAGTTCTTCATTTTTTCTGATTTCTTGTATAGCTTTCACATGCATATGAAGCAATTGAAAACACATTGAGTCTTGGGTCAGGCACATCTTAGTCCTCAAAGTGATGTATTTTCTTTCTAACATTTTAAAGACATCTTTTGCAGCAGATTTGCCCAAAGCAATGTGTCATTTTACTTCTTGACTGTTGCTTCTATGGGTGTTGATTGTGGATTCAGGTAAAGTAAAATCCTTTACAACTTCAGCATTTTTTCTATTTATGCTGATGTTGCTATTTGGCCCAGTTGTGAGGATTTCTGTTTTCTTTATATTGACACATAATCCATAGTGAAGGCTGTGGTCTTTGATCTTCATCAGTAAGTAATTCATATTCTTTCCACTTTCAGCAAGCAAGGTTGTGTTATCTGTATATTGTGGGATATTAATGAGTCTTTCTCCCATCCTGATGCCCTATTCTTCTTCACTAGTTCAGTCCAGCTTCTTAGATTATTTACTCAGCATACAGAATAAGTAAGTATGGTAAATTATACAACCCTGGCACAAACCCTTCCTGACTTTAAACCACACAGTATCTTCTTGTATTGTTTGAATGACTGCCTCTTAGTCTAAGTACAGGTTCCTCATGATCACAGTTAAATGTTCTGGAATCCCCATTCTTTGAAATGTTATCCATAATTTGTTATGATCTACACAGGTGAATGCCTTTGCATAGTCAATAAAACACAGGTATAAGTCTTTCTGATAGTCTCTGCTTTCAGCCATAATCCATCTAATACCAGAAATGATATCCCTTGTTTCATGCCTTCTGAATCCAGCTTGAATTTTTGGTAGTTCTCTATCAATGTATTGCTGTAACTGAATTTGAATAATTTTCAGCAAAATGTGATTTGTTTGTGATATTAATGATACTGTTTGATAATTTTCACATTCTGCTGGATTATCTTTCTTTAGAATGAGTACAAACATGGATCTCATCAAGCCTGTTGGCCAGGTAACTGTCTTCCAAATTTCTTGACAAAGGTGACTGACCATTTCTAGCACTGCATCCATTTGCTAAAATATTCCATGTGGTATTCCATCAATACCTAGAACCTTGTTTTTCACCTGTGCCTCCAAGGCAGCTTGGACCTCTTTCTTCAGTACCATATGTTACTTCCTGAAATGATGACCGACTCTTTTAATGATTTCAGTGTCAGTTAGTATTTTTCCACTAGCATCCTTTAGTGTTGCAAGTCAATGCTTCAATTTTTTTCTTTCAATTATTTCAGCTCAAGAAAAGCCAAGTGCACTCTCCATTTTGGCTTTCTATCTCCAGGTCTTCACTTTACTTTGTCTTTTCTAGTAGCCTTTTGAAATGTTCTGTTCTGCTCTTTTACATCAAGACCAAGTTTCAGAGTCTCTTCTGCCATCCATTTTGTTCTTTTCTTTCTTTCCTGTCTTTTTAACGACCTCCTGCTTTCTTCAAATATGATGCCCTTAATATCATTACACAACTTGCCTGGCCTTCGGTCATTAGTGTTTAACAAGTCAAATCTATTCTTGAGATGTGATCTAAATTCAGATGGGATGTACTCAAAGTCATACTTTGGCTCTCATGAAATTGTTCTAATTTTGTTAAACTTGAACTTGTATATGAGTAATTAATGGCCTATATACCAATTAGCCTCTGGTCTTATTCTAACTGATGATATTGAGCTTTTCTATCATTTCTTCCCACAGATGAGTTGATTTGATTCCTATGTGTTCCATTTGGTGAGGTACACCTGTATAGTTGCTGTTTGTATTGCTGAAAAAACATATTTTCAATGAAGAAGTTGTTGGTCTTACAAAATTTTAATATGCAATCTCCAGCATTGTTTCTGTCATCAAAGTCCTGTTTTCCAACTACCTGTCCTTCATTTCCAGCATTTACATTGCAATCACCAGTAGTTATAAATGTGTCTTGATTCCATGTTTGATCAGACTGTACAAGTTGGTAAAACTATTCAATTTCTTCATCTTTATCCTTATTGGTTAGCACATAAGTTGAATAATAGTCATATTAGTGTATTTTCCTTGTAGATATATGTACATTATCCTGATACTGACAATGTCATATTTCAGGATAGATCTTGAAATGATCTTTTTGACTATGAACATGATGCCATTCATCCTCAGTTTGTCATTCTTGGTATAGTATACAATATGGTTCTGATTCAAAATGGCCAATATTAGTCCATTTTAGGTCACAGATGCCAAGGATACTGATGCTCATGCATTCTGTTTTGTTTCTGATGATTTCCAATTTTCCTAAATTCATTCTTCATACATTTCATGTTCCTGTTATTTTTACTTTCCACTGTTTCTTTTCAGTTTGCATCACATCATGTCAGCAAATGAAGATACCCAAAGCTTGACTCCATCCATGACCTTACAGTCAACTCTTCTTTGAGGAAGCAGCTCTTTCCTAGTCATCTTTTGAGTGTCTTCCACCCTGAGGGGCTCATCTTCTAGCATTATTTCAGCCAATGTTCTGCTGCTATTTCTCGGGATTTCACTGGCTAACTTTTTTTCAGAAGTAGATGGGCAGGTCCTTCTTCCTAGTCTGTTTATGTCTGAAATCTTTGCTGTAACTTGTCCACTTTGGGTGACCCTGCTAATATTTGAATAGATGTAGTATGGATTCAAGCATCACAGCAACACACAAGCCCCCACAGTACAACAACAAAAAAAAAACTGACAGATGTATGAGGGACATAGCGAATAAATATGGTAAAAGGATACAACCCTGAAGCACATTTTTTTCTTTTATTTTAAACCATGTTTGAGCAACTGGTCTGTGGTCTCTGTATAGTTTTTGCAGGAGCACAATTAAGTGTTCTGAAATTATCATTCTTCACAGTGTTTTTCACGATTTGTTTTGATCCACACAGTTGGAAGCATTTGCACAGTCAACAAAACACAGATAAGCATCTTTCTGGTATCCTCTCCTTCCAGCCTGATACAGCTAAGCAACAGCAATAATATAACTTCATCTCACATCCTCTTCTGAATTCATCTTGAATTTCTGGCTGTTCCATGCGGGTGTACTACTGTAACTGTTTTAGAATGATCTTCAGCAAAATTTTACTTGTGTGTGACATTTATGATATTGCTGGATCATTTTCACATTCTGTTGGATTTCCTTCTCTTGGAATGGGCACAAATATGAATCTCTCCCAATTGGTTGACCAGGTAGCTCTCTTTCAATTTTTTTGGCATAAGTGAATGAGAACTTTAAGCATCACACCCGTTTTTTGAAACATCTCAATTGCTATTCTGTCAGTTTCTGGAGCCTTGTTTTATGCAATGCCTTCAGTGCAGTGCTGACTCTTCCCTTCAGTACCATTGGTTCTTAATCATATGCTGCCTCCTGAAATGGTTAAACATCAACTAATTCTTTTTGGTACAATCACTGTGCTTTTCTTCAATTTTCTTTTGATGATTCCTGTGTAGTTCTATATTTTGCTCATAGAATCCTTTAAGATTGCAACTCAAGGCTTGAAATTTTTCTTCAGCTCTTTCTCCTTGAAAAAGTCAAGCATGTGCTTCCATTTGATTGTCTCCAGGTCTTTGCACACGTCATCATAATACTTCACTTTGTCTCTTTGAGTTGCACTTTGAAATCTCCTGTTCAGTTTTTTTATTTCATTATTTCTTCCAATTACTTTATCTACTTCACAGGGATGAGCAAATTTCAGATCTTTTCTGACATCCATTTTGCTCTTTTCTTTCTTTTCTATCACTTTTAATGACTTTTTGTGTTTTTCATGTATGATATCCTTTATGTCATTACACAACTCACCTAATATTCAGCCACTAGTGTTCAACACATCAAATTTATTCTTTAGAAGATCTCTAAGTTCAGACAAGATATACTCAAAGTCTTACTGTGGCTTTCATTAACTTGTTTCAGTTTTCTTCAGCTTCAACCTGAGCTTGCATAGGATGGTCTGTCCAGCAGTTGGCTATTGGCCTTGTTCTGGCTGATATCAAGTTTCTCCACCTTTTTCTTTCCACAGGTATAGTTGATCTGATTCCTATATGTTGTATCTGGTGAGGTCCACTTGAACTGTCATCATTTATGTTGCCATAAATGAATATTTCAGGTAAATAAATAACTGGTCTTGCAAAATTCCATCATGCTATCTCTGGTGTGGTTTCTATCACCAAGATCTTGTTTTCCAACTACCAATTCATCTTCTTTGTTTCCAACTGTCATGTTCCAATCACTAGTAATTATTAATGTGTCTTCATTGTATGTTTGATCAATTTCTGGCTATGAAGAGTGTTTGGTAATTATTAAACATATCTTTAAAAAAAGTTTATTATGCACATTAAAACTCCAGTTGAAAACTAGAAAATGAAGCAAAATGAAAGATAAACTATTAAGATTATTAAGAATTTATTGATCGAAATCTACAGCTCAACGAGAACAACACTGAGATTAACATACCTTTCCTTGTTTCAGTTACTACTTACAGCCATCACTGAAGGTACAAGTAGTTCCATAGATGTCTTCATTTGATAGATCAGGAAACTTGCTTTAGGATATGAATATTTTCACTGATTTTTTTTATTGAATTGAATTTGATTGAACAAAAATGTACATTCCCCTATAAATTGCATGCACACCTATAGGCAGCTCCCAATGCTCTCCCTGCCCAGTGACAGCACACTCTTCCTCTCTACTCCACACATGTCTTATCTTCCCAACAATCTCCTATCCCCTCCTCTCCATCCACTCCCCTTCCTCCAGTAAGGTCAGCAGGACAACATCCTACAGATGCATAGAACCATAAAGTACACACATGATATGTTCACTCTGTGTCGCCAAGTCCAATGCAGTCGTGTCTGAGAATTGACCTCCATTATGATTTATGGACAAGGGCAGCATCAGCGCCAGGAGCCATGTTCCCAGGGGAACTCCAAGGCCCGTGGACCATCAACTGTGGTCTTTTAATGGAGCTCTCGAAGTGTACCGCTTGTTATTCTTGTTGCCAGTGAGACTCAACTTTGTGAGCCCCATCACGGCTATCACTGGTGGTGGCCGGGCACCATCTGATTCTTCCGGTTACAAGTAGATGTAGTCACCAACTCACGTGGGTCTCTGTCTTCTGGGTTTTCATTCCCTCATGTCATTTTGGTCCTTGGTGATCATGCATTCCTGCTGAGTTGGGACCATTTGCCATACACTCAGATGGTAGCTTGACAGTTTTTAAGACCCCACATGCCACTCATCAGTGTGGGGTGCAGAAAGATCTCTTAGCAAGATGTTAGTTGTGCCAATTGGCCTCCATTTCCCCTGAAAGCATGACCCCCAACCCCCTGCCCCAGCTACCCTGTCTTTGTGATATTGAGTTAAGATGGGAGGAGTAACCATGTTATGTTGAAGTCCAGTTAATATTGATCTTCTTTCTAATGTGTGCTGTCACAGATTTCATACAACCAAACTTCTATAAACTACTTGATCTAAACCCTACACCCCTCGCCCTCCCTCTGTCCACACCCTTTCAGCCATGAAAGAGTCTTTTCTTCTATATATCCATCTGTTTTTAAGTTATAATCGCAGGGGTCTCATACAATATTTGTCCGTTTCTCACTGACTACTTTCCCTCAACATAATGTCCTCCAATTGAAACTAGGTTATGAGATGTTTCCTGAAATCATCATTGTTATCATTGCATGGTGTTCCATTGAATATACATACCATAGTTTACCTTTCCATTCCTCTGTTGAGCATCTGGGTTGATTCCATCTTTCTGCTGTTGTGGACTGTGCTGCAATAAACATTTGTGTGCATGTATCATTTGGTGTGAATGGCCTTGATTCTGTAGGATATACTCCGAGCAGTGGAATTACTGGGTCAAATGGTATGTCTAGTTTCAGCTTTTTAAGGAAGCACCAGATTGCTTTCCAAACAGATTGCACCATTTTGCAGTCCCACCAACAGTGTAGGAGAGTTTCAATTTCTCCACATCCTCTCCAGCATTTGTTTTTTTCCATTTTTTGGATCATGGCCAACTTCGTTCTGGTGAAATGGTATCTCATTGTAGTTCTCATCTGAATTTCTTTAATAGCTAATGATTATGAGCATGTCTGCATGTATGTTTTTTGGCTGCCTGGATCTCCACGTTAGTGAAATGTCTGTCCACCTCCTTTTCCAATCACTTAATTGGATGGTTTATCTTTTTTTGTTGATATTTTGTAGTATCTTATAGATTATGGAGATCAGGCGTTGATCTGACATGTAGTTGCCAAATATTGTTTTCTCATTCTATAAATGGTCTTTTAATTCTATTAACAAAGTCTTTGGATGAGCAAAAGTGTTTGATTGCCACCACTGTTCATTGAAGAAATACTTTTTTCCTGAGTTGAACGTCTTAGGGCCTTTGTCAAATATTAGCTGTTCATAGGAAGATGGTGTCAGCTTTGGGGTCTCAGTTCTGTTCCATTGATCTATCTGTCTCTTTTTGAACCAGTACCAGGCTGTTTCGACTACTGTGGCAGTGTAATAGTTTCTAAAGTTGGGTAGTGAGAAGACTGCCAGTGTGTTCTTCCTCTTCAGGAGTGCTTTACTTATCCGGGGCTTCTTCCCTTTCCAAACAAAGTTGGTGATTTGTTTCTCCCTCTCGTTAAAAAGTATCACTGGAATTTGTATTGGGATTGCATTATGTAAGTAGATTACTTTAGGCAAAATAGACATTTTCACTATGTTAAGTCTTCCTATCCATAAGCAGGGTAGGTTTCTCCATTTGTGTAAGTCTCTCTTAGTTTCTTGTAGTAAGAACTTGTAGTTCTCTTTGCAAAGGCTGTTATTTCTCTGGTTAGATTTATTTCTAGGTACGTTATCTTTCTTAGGGGCTACAGTAAATGGTATTGATTTGGTGATTTCTTCCTTAATAATCTTGTTGGTATAAAGGAATCCTACTGATTTACTTATGTTTATCTTGTATCCTGACACTGCTGAACTCTTCTATCAGTTTGAGTAGTTTACTTATGGATTCTTTAGGATTCTCTGCATATACAATCACATCATCTGCAAATAGGGAGATTTTTATTTCTTTGCTGATGTAGATGCCCTTTATTTCCTGGTCTTGTCTGATTGGCTAGAACTTCTAGTACAATGTTGAATAGGAGAGGTAAGAGGGGGCATCCTTGTTTAGTTCCTGTTCTCATGGGAAACTGTTTCAGTCTCTCTCCATTCAGGATGATGTGGGCAGTTGACTTTGTATAAATGGCCCTTATTGCATTGAGGAATTTGCCATCTATTCCTATTTTGCTGAGAGTTTTTAGCATGAATGGGTGTTGGACTTTCTCAAACGCCTTTTCTGCATCAATGGACAAAACAAGGTGATTCTTTTGTGTTACTTATGTAGCTGATCACATTAATTGTTTTTCTGATGTTACACCAGCCTTACATCCCTGGTATGAATCCAACTTGGTCATGATGGATTATTTTTTTGATATGTTGTTGTATTCTATTGGAAAGAATTTTGTTGAAGATTTTTGCGTCTAGACTGATGAGTGATATTGGTCTCTAGTTCTCCTTTTGGGTTGGGTCTTTCCCTGGCTTTGGTACCAGCGTTAAGCTGGATTCATAGAATGAATTTGGGAGTACTCAATCGCTTTCTAAACTGTGAAATAGTCTTAGTAGTATTGGAGATAATTCTTGTTTAAAAGCTTGGTGGAAACTTGCAGTGAAGCCATCTGGGCCTGGCTTTATTTCATTGGTAGTTTTTTGAGGACTTTTTCCATCTCTTTCTTTATGATGGGTTAATTAATTTGTTTTGCTTCATCTTGTGGTAATTTTGGCAGGTGGTACGAATCAAAGAATTTGTCCAATTCCTCTAGGTTTTCAAATTTGTTAGAGTACAGTCTTTCATAGTACTCTGTTATGATATTTTTGATTTCTGTTGCATCTGTTGGGACAACTCCCCTCTCATTTCTTATATGGGCTATTTGTTTCCTGTCTTTCTTTAGTAAGTTTAGCTAATGATTTGTCAATTTTGTTGATATTTTCAAGAAAACAGCTTTTGGTCTTTTCAGTTTTTTCAATTGTTCGTCTAGTCTCTAATTTGTTTAGTTGTGCTCCAATCTTTATAATCTGTTTTCTTCAGGTATCTCAGGGGTTCCTCTGTTGTTCTCTCTCTACTTATTCAAGCTGTAGGGTCAGTTCTTTGACTTGGTTTCTTTCTTCTTTCCAGATGTGTGCATTCATGGAGATAAACAGACCTCTGAGCACTGCTTTGGCTATGTCCCATAGGTTCTGGTAGGAAGTGTTTTCATTCTTGTTGGAATCCATAAATTTCTTTATTTCATCCTTGATTTCTTCTATAACCCATGTTTTTTTGAGCAAGGTGTTGTTCAGTTTCCATGAGTTCCACTTTCTATTGATGTTTTCTCTACTGCTGATTTCTACTTTTGTGGTTTTATGATCTGAGAAGATGTTTTGCATTAATTCAATAGTATGGATTTTGTTGAGAATTGCTTTATGTCCTAACACATGGTCAATATCTGGAGAATGTTCCATGTGCACTGAAGAAGAAGGTGTAGTTGTCCACTTATGGATACAAAGTTCTGTATATATCGATGAGGTCTTGTTGGTTAATGTGGTGGTCAGGATTATGTCAACTTGGCTACTACCTATTTGGCTGCTGTATTAAGTGGCAGGGCGGAGTTTCTGGTGGCTCCCTGCCCCTCGGCTCTCATCTCGTGACTCTGGACTACAGCTGCTGATCGCTCACGTGGCCAGGAGCTCCTGCTCTCTTGTTCCAGCGTCTGGTTCCGGGACTTGAGCTAGCGGCTGTTGGGCTCATCAGTCCTTACAGTCGGCACGTGAGAGTCCTGCTCCCTGACCTGCCGATCCTGGGTTCTCCAGCCTCTGTCACTTCGCCTCGCCACCAGCTTGGGATCCACCGACCTCCAGCCTCTGTTGCATCGTCTCGCCGCCAGCTTGGGATCCACTGACACACACAACCGGTGATCTGCAACTCTGGTCTCTGACTTGCTGACCTTGGGTTCCTCAGCTTCCGTGGACACGTGAGGCTTGTGCCAGAGTTTGGGACATTCAGCTTCTGTGATTACGTGAGCTGTTTCCTATATTTGTATCTATCTATCTGTCTACATATATATATTATAAATCTTTCCTTATACCTACACGTGTTACTGGTTTTGCTTCCCTAGAAAACCCAGCCTAAGACAATTTGGTACCGGGAGTGGGGTCTAGGGAAACAAAATTGTAAAAATGAATCCTTTCAAGTGGTTCTTGAGTCTGGCTAGTAGTAACACTGTTGCTAACTCTGCTCCTGTCGGTAAAAATCCGTGGGCTAAGGTGGCGGTACACATCCGCAAAATAGCCCCACCGATAGATCAGATATTGGCGAAAGGTGACCCTCAGGGTGAAAACATGTGTGATGACTTTTCGAAATTATGTGTGGATGAGCAGTACAAGGAAGTTGGGTGGCTGGTCCTACTTGCATTAGATAAGCTGGTGAAGGAAAAAGATGAGCTAAGGGCCTTGGAATCAAAGCTCTCGTGTCGTGCAAGAGACCTCAAAGCTGCTGCTTGTGCTTTAAAAGAAAACCTCATTACTTGTAATAGCAGAGCCGAAACTGCTGAAAGCCAAACCCAGATGCTTATCGTTAGAGTGGCGGAATTGAAACGCCAGCTCAACTGCCAATCTCGAGAAGCATCTGAAATTAAAGTGAGGGCATTGATTGGGCAGAAATGGGACCCTGCAACTTGGAATGGAGACATATGGGAGGATGATATGGAAGCTGGGGACGCTGAGCCCCTCACTTCCAGTAAAGCTCTCCTGTCAGCTGAACCACACCCATGTGAAGGGATTACTTCGCCTTTGTCTGCGAAACCGCCCCACCCAGTAAAGCCATTATCCCCTGGGTTCCAACCTAATGAGATTAGCTGCAGCCCCCCTGCCGCTGAAGAGCACCTGCCAGAGCCATTGCCTGGGGCGCGGCCTAAGGCAGAGGTTTTACGAGAGCCTGCTGAAGATTCTAAGAACTCTTCGGCAGTGCCGATTTTGGCTTCTAGGCCTGTAACTAGACTTAAATCCAAGCAAGCTCCAAAAGGTGAAGTACAAAGTGTGATCCAGGAGGAGATACGCTATACTCCAAAGGAACTACTTGACTTTTCTAACACATACAAACAGAAACCTGGGGAATACGCTTGGGAATGGCTGTTAAGGGTGTGGGATAATGGTGCAAGGAACATAAAGCTGGATCAGTCTGAATTTCTTGACCTGGGTCCACTGAGCACAGACCCTTCATTCACTGTTTCAGCTCGAGAAGTTAGGAGAGGACCTAACAGTTTGTTTGACTGGATTGCTGAAGCATGGCTGATGCGGTGGCCTACATTAAATCAAGTTGAATTGCCAGACTTGTCTTGGGGTACTGTAGAAGAGGGTATCCAAAGACTTAGGGAAATTGGCATGCTAGAGTGGATTTATTCAGTTAGGCCTTCAAATCCACACATAGCATGTCCAGAGGACACAACTTTCACCACAACCGTGAGAAACAAATTTGTGAAGGGAGCTCCGGGATCCTTGAAGACTGCTGTGATTGCCATTTTATGTAAATCAGACATGACAGTGGGAGCTGCCCTAGCTGAATTAAGACACCTAACTACAATGGGGCTAACTGGATCCCGTGGTGGTAAGAGTCAAGTGGCTGCACTCAGTCGACAAAGACGAGGTGGGCGTGTTTACAGTAATGGACAGCAGAGGCAAAATAGTAATCGTGATAATCTGACTCGTGCGGACATGTGGAACTGGCTCCTTAGTCATGGTGTCCCTAGCAGTGCAATAGATGATCAGCCTACTAAGTATTTACGTGATATGTATGAAAGGATGAACTCTCGGTCAGGTGAACAGCAGTCTAACTCAAATCGACAGAAGAGAGAGTCTCGGTCCCTCAATCAATTCCCAGACTTGAGGGAGTTTAAGGACCCACAGCCCCTTGAATGAAGGGGAGGCCAGGTCCCTTTGAGGAAGAATTCTGATACCCTGCCAAAACTTTACACTGTTAATCTTTCTCCTGCCCTTCCCCAAAGGGATCTACGGCCTTTTACGAGAGTGACTGTTCACTGGGGAAAAGGAAATAATCAGACTTTTCGGGGACTACTGGATACTGGCTCTGAACTGACACTAATTCCAGGAGACCCAAAACGTCACTGTGGCCCACCAGTAAGAGTGGGGGCATATGGAGGTCAGGTTATTGATGGAGTCTTGGCTCATGTTCGTCTCACAGTGGGTCCAGTGGGTCCCCGAACCCATCCTGTAGTAATTTCCCCAGTTCCAGAATGCATAATTGGAATAGATATACTCAGCAATTGGCAGAACTCTCATGTTGGATCCCTGACAAGTGGAGTGAGAGCTATTATGGTGGGAAGAGCCAAATGGAAGCCACTAGAACTGCCACTGCCTAGGAAAATAGTGAACCAAAAGCAATATCGTATTCCTGGAGGAATTGCTGAAATTACTGCCACCATTAAGGACTTGAAGGACTCAGGGGTGGTGATTCCCACCACATCCCCATTCAATTCGCCTATTTGGCCTGTGCGAAAAACAGATGGATCTTGGAGAATGACAGTAGATTATCGCAAACTTAACGAGGTGGTAACCCCCATTGCAGCTGCTGTTCCAGATGTAGTTTCACTGCTTGAGCAAATTAATACATCTCCTGGTACTTGGTATGCAGCTATTGATCTGGCTAATGCTTTCTTCTCCATACCTGTTTCCAAGGACCACCAGAAGCAGTTTGCATTCACCTGGCAAGGCCAACAATACACTTTCACTTGCCTGCCTCAGAGCTACATTAACTCTCCAGCCCTATGTCATAATCTAGTCCGCAGGGACCTTGATTGCTTCTCTCTTCCACAAGATGTGACACTGGTCCATTATATAGATGACATTATGCTGATTGGACCTAGTAAGGAAGAAATATCAGTGACTCTGGACTTACTAGTTCAACATTTGCGTGCTAGAGGGTGGGAAATTAATCCCACAAAAATTCAGGCACCTTCCAACTCAGTGAAATTCCTAGGGGTCCAGTGGTGTGGGGCATGTCGCGATATCCCTTCTAAAGTGAAGGATAAATTATTGCACCTGGCTGCTCTGACAACTAAAAAAGAGGCACAGCGCCTAGTGGGTCTCTTTGGATTTTGGAGGCAACATATTCCTCATTTGGGTGTGCTACTTCGGCCTATTTATCAAGTGACTAGAAAGGCTGCTACTTTTGAGTGGGGCCCAGAACAGGAGAAGGCTCTGCAACAGGTTCAGGCTGCTGTGCAGGCTGCCCTGCCACTTGGGCCATACGATCCAGCTGATCCAATGGTGCTCGAGGTGTCAGTGGCAGATAGAGATGTTGTTTGGAGTCTTTGGCAGGCCCCTATTGGCGAATCACAGCACAGACCTTTAGGATTTTGGAGCAAAGCTCTGCCATCCTCTGCAGATAACTACTCTCCTTTTGAAAAACAACTTTTGGCTTGTTACTGGGCCTTAGTAGAGACTGAGCACTTAACCATGGGACACCAGGTCACCATGCGTCCTGAGCTGCCTATCATGAACTGGGTATTGTCTGACCCACAGAGTCATAAAGTTGGACGAGCACAGCAGCACTCCATCATTAAATGGAAGTGGTATATACGAGATCGGGCCCGTGCAGGACCTGAAGGCACAAGTAAATTGCATGAGGAAGTGGCCCAAATGCCCATGGTCTCCACTCCTGTAACATTACCTCCTGTCTCCCAGTTTGCACCTATGGCCTCATGGGGGATTCCTTATGACCAGCTGACCGAGGCAGAGAAAACTCGTGCTTGGTTTACAGATGGTTCTGTGCGGTATGCCGGCACCACTCGAAAGTGGACAGCAGCAGCACTACAGCCCCTTTCTGGGACCTCCCTCAAGGACAGTGGTGAAAGCAAATCCTCCCAGTGGGCAGAACTTCGAGCAGTGCATATGGTTGTTCACTTTGCTTGGAAGGAGAGGTGGCCAGATGTACGGCTGTATACCGATTCATGGGCTGTGGCCAATGGCTTGGCCAGTTGGTCAGGGACTTGGAAGGAACATGACTGGAAGATTGGAGACAAGGATTTATGGGGGAGAGGTATGTGGATAGACCTCTCTGAATGGGCCAAAGAAGTGAAGATATTTGTGTCTCATGTGAATGCTCATCAAAGAGTAACCTCAGCAGAGGATGAGTTTAACAATCAAGTGGATAGGATGACCCGTTCTGTGGGAACCAATCATCCTCTTTCTCCGGCTACCTCTGTCATTGCTCAGTGGGCCCATGAACAAAGTGGTCATGGTGGCAGGGACAGTGCTTATGCATGGGCTCAGCAACATGGGCTCCCGCTCACCAAGGCTGACTTGGCTACAGCCACTGCTGAGTGCCCAATTTGCCAGCAGCAGAGACCAACACTGAGTCCTCGATATGGCACTGTTCCTCGAGGTGATCAGCCGGCAACCTGGTGGCAAGTTGATTACATTGGACCGCTTCCATCATGGAAAGGAAAGCGTTTTGTCCTTACTGGGATAGATACTTACTCTGGATATGGATTTGCCTACCCAGCACGACATGCTTCTGCCAAAACTACCATCCGTGGACTTACAGAATGCCTCATCCACCGTCATGGAATCCCACACAGCATTGCCTCTGATCAAGGGACTCACTTCACAGCAAATGAAGTGCGGCAGTGGGCCCATGCTCACGGAATTCACTGGTCTTACCATGTTCCCCATCATCCTGAAGCAGCTGGCTTGATAGAACGATGGAATGGTCTCCTGAAGACACAATTACGCTGCCAGCTAGGTGGCAGTACCTTTCAGGGTTGGGGAAATGTTCTCTAGGAGGCTGTGTATGCTCTAAACCAGCGTCCAATATACAGTGCTGTTTCTCCTATTGCCAGGATTCATGGGTCCAGGAATCAAGGGGTGGAAACGGGAGTAGCACCACTCACTGTTACCCCTAGTGACCCACTTGCAAGATTTTTGCTTCCTGTCCCCATGACTTTATGTTCTGCAGGACTAGATGTCTTAGTTCCGAAGGGAGGAATGCTGCCGCCTGGAGACACATCAACGATTCCACTGAACTGGAAGCTAAAATTGCCACCAGGCCATTTTGGGCTCCTTGTACCTCTGGATCAACAGACAAAGAAGGGAGTTACAATACTGGCCAGTGTGATTGATCCTGACTATGAAGATGAAATTGGATTGACATTACATAACGGAAGTAAAGAAGAGTATGTTTGGAATGCAGGAGATCCCTTAGGACGCCTCCTAGTACTACCATGTCCTGTGATTAAGGTCAATGGAAAACTACAGCAACCCAACTCCAAAATGAGTGATAATAGCCCAGACCCTTCAGGAATGAAGGTTTGGGTCACCTCACCAGGCAAGGAACCACAACCAGCTGAGGTACTTGCTGAGGGCAAAGGGAATACAGAATGGGTTGTAGAAGAAGGTAGTTCTAAATATCAGTTACGGCCACGCGACCAGTTGCAGAAACGAGGACTGTAATTGCTATGAGTATTCCTGCTTTGTATGTGTGTATTGGATATTTTGTTTACTTATGAAACATAAGATGTAAATGGGTTAATGCATTTTCAGTTGTACATGTGTTAGTTATATCATGTTGACATAAGTATGACTTTGTAACTGTACCCCTTCAGAGACTGTGCATGGTAAGGTGAGATGTGTGCAGATGCCAAGTTGACAAGGGGTGGACTGTGGTGGTCAGGATTATGTCAACTTGGCTACTACCTATTTGGCTGCTGTATTAAGTGGCAGGGCAGGGTTTCTGGTGGCTCCCTGCCCCTCGGCTCTCATCTCGTGACTCTGGACTACAGCTGCTGATCGCTCACGTGGCCAGGAGCTCCTGCTCTCTTGTTCCAGCATCTGGTTCCGGGACTTGAGCTAGCGGCTGTTGGGCTCATCAGTCCTTACAGTCGGCATGTGAGAGTCCTGCTCCCTGACCTGCCAATCCTGCGCTCGCCAGCCTCTGCTCAGTCCTGCTCCCTGACTTGCCGATCCTGGGTTCTCCAGCCTCTGTCACTTCGCCTCGCCACCAGCTTGGGATCCACCGACCTCCAGCCTCTGTTGCATCGTCTCGCCGCCAGCTTGGGATCCACTGACACACACAACCAGTGATCTGCAACTCTGGTCTCTGACTTGCTGACCTTGGGTTCCTCAGCTTCTGTGGACACGTGAGGCTTGTGCCAGAGTTTGGGACATTCAGCTTCTGTGATTACGTGAGCTGTTTCCTATATTTGTATCTATCTATCTGTCTACATATATATATTATAAATCTTTCCTTATACCTACACGTGTTACTGGTTTTGCTTCCCTAGAAAACCCAGCCTAAGACAGTTAATTATGGCAATAAAGTCTTCTGTGTGTTTATTAAGCTTTTTTCTAGACGATCTGTCCAATATTGAGAGTGGAGTGTTGAAGTCTCCCAGTATTGTTGTGGAATGATCTGTCTCTTTTCTGAGTGTAGTCAGTGTTTCTTTGATGTATTTAGGTGCTCTAATATTGGGTGCTCGACAGCACTTGGCTTTGGCAATATTGGGTGTATAAATATTTAATATTGTTAAGTTCTGCTTGTGTATTGATCCTTCCAGCAATAAATAGTGTCCATCCTTGTCCCCAATGCTGGATTTTACATTAAAATCTATTTTATCTGAGGTGAGAATTCCCACACCTGCTCTTCCTTGTTCATTGTTAGCTTGATATATATTCTTCCATCCTTTAATTTTCAGTTTGCTCCTATCTTTAAGTGTAAGGTGAGTTTCTTTTAGGCAACATATAGATGAATCATGTCTTCTGATCCAAGATGTCATTCAATGTCTCTTTACTGGAGCATTCAGTTCATTCACATTCAATGTAATTATTGATAGGTACGTGGTCAGTCCTGCCATTGTGATTTGTTTATTTTTGTGTTGATGTTTACTCTGTTGTTCTTATTAATCTAATCTGTTACCTTCTTCTTGGTGAGTTGATTTTTCACTTTTTTCAGGGTTGGTTCTGTGGCTGTTGAGACTCCTGCTCCTGTGATTCCACTTAATAAACTATATATAAAACAGATTTTAATTACTACCAGCCTTGTCAACTTCTTCTCCATCTGGAAGGACTGTAATGACTGTAGTACATCCCGCTTTTTAATATAATGAGATCATAGTTTTCATGATATGATCACTGGATAATTTCATTCACTATTGTAGCTTTGATTGAGTTTGGAGCCTTCCCTAACTGAAGTAGGATTGTGGATGATGTGTCCATCTAAAATATGAAGTTAGTGATTTTGTTCTTCTAAGCCAAGAAATTCTTTATTTCTTATAGCTTTTGTTTAGTTTTTACAAAGTCTCTGAGTTTCTGTTTATCTGCAAATATCTTAATTTCATTTTCATATTGGAAAGATAGTTTTACAGGATATATAATTCTTGGTTGGAAGTTCTTCTCCTTCAAGGCTTTCAATGTGTCATGCCACTGTCTCCATGGCAGCATTGTTTCGGCTGAGAAATCTGATGAAAGCCTACAGGCTTTCCCTCTGAATGTTAGCTTTCTTTAAGTCTTGCTGCCTTTAAGAGTTGCTGCTTATGTTTCATTTTGTTAAGCTTGATTATAATATGTCTTGGAGTCTTTCTTTTGAAATCTACTTTGAGTGGTGTTCAATACATATCTTGGATATCTGTAGTCTCCTCTTTCATAATTTCTGGGAACTTTTCTGTAAGCAGCTCAGCAACAATACTCTCTGTTTTCTCGCTGGTCTCCTATTCAGGAACTCGAATTAATCATAGATTGTTCCTCTTAATAGAGTCCCACATGCTTCTTTATACTTCTTCATTTTTCTTGTTTCTTTTTCTTGATTTCTCCTCATAGATGCTGGAGTCAGTAGCTCTGTCTTCCTAGTCTGAAAGCCTATTTTCTATTTGTTCCATTCCATTTTCTTGGCTTTGAATTGAAGTATCTACCTCTTTGATCTTGTTCTTGATCTGTTGGATTTCACACTATTGATGTTTCATCAGATCGAACAGGTTGCTTAATTTTTTATTTTGCTCTGCTGCATTTTGTGTAAGTTCTGGGAGGACTCTCTCTATAATCCTCTTGTATTCACCTTCCAGTAGTTTCAGAAAAGCTTCTTCATCTAGGAAGTTCTGAGGTGGTTTTTTTCCCGGGCCTTCTGATGCCATGGGTGATTTCTTAGTCACAGCCTTCTCCAGAGTTTGTTGTGTTTGGGGCTTCATGTGGGTCAATAGAGGCTGGGAGAGATGCTGTGAGGATGGACTGCAGTTGTTTCTCTAAGCCATCTTAAAATGAGAAGTAAAAAGTATCTGACTTTCAAAGTCAGTTGAGTTTTAAGGTGTATAGTTCCCTCTTCCAAGCTGGCAAAGTAAGCACTCTGTATCAAACACCTAACGTTATAAACTAGCTCAAAATACAGAAAGGCTACTGCCCTGCTGGCCTCTGTTGCTGGGCCCCAGCTGTAGTGATACTGTATAGAATGCTGTTTTTCTGCAGGAAAAGCACTCTCTTCTGGGCAGACACTGTCTCCCAGCCCAGGAATTAGGTCCAGCTGAGGTTTCCATATGGACATTCCCACCCCCCAGTGGAACAAGATGACATCCTGCAGAGGCTCTCCACCCAGCTGGGACCAGGCTACTGGTGTAAAGAGAGGCCAAAAGTGCCGAGATACCGAGTCCACAGCCGCCGTTGCCAGGCCCCAGCCTCAGGCAACAGTGTGTAAAACACTGCCTCTCTACTGGAAAAGCACTCTCCCACCAACAGGTGCTGCCTCCCGGCCTAGGAAGCAAGTCCAGCTGGGGCCTCTGCCTGGGCATCTCTGTCTCCCAATGGACCAAGATAGAGTCTTGCACAAACTTATCACTGCATTCATATGGCTACCACATGGAGGAAGGTAGAAAGATAGGCCAAAGGAGCCAAGATGCACAGAGTACAATCCCAGGCTCTCAGAACATGGCAATTGCACTTGCTGGGCCCACCAGCTGTGTGTCCAAGACCAGCAGCTAGTCAAGCCCCAGCTCTGCCCACCAGACAATACAGAGGGAAAAAAAAGTCAAAATGGTGAGTTACCTACAGTCTGTGCAAACCTGAGCTCACTGAGAGTGGGGTCAGTGAAAGAGAGGAAGTTTTGCGTTCAGTGGTATGTAGTTCAAATTAACAGCCCTATGCCACATCCTAGGGATCACTAGGTGTCCAAAAGTTTCCATTTAATTATCAATTCAGGTCTTGGTTTCCAGAGGGATTTAGGGAGGCGTGTGTTTAGTCTGCCTTCTTGACTCTGCCCCCCACAATGCAGTGCCTCATTGATTTTTTTTTGTCCTTCAGAATTCTAATATTAAGGTTGGAAAAATTCTACTGTTACAACTAAACAACTTCCTGATGCCAGTAAGCCAATCAAGGAGAAAAATACACATTCCTTAATTATTCCTTTGGGCAGACACAATTTTAGAAATAAGCCAAGTCCTTGGGCAATTGGGATGCAATAATCACCGTGTAAAACCCCACACAACCTTCAGCAGGGACACCTGAGACTGCAGTGTTTACCTGAACATAGAATCATCTCCAGACCCACCAAACTCTGTACATACATGTCTACATGACTAATTTGTTTAAAAATTACTTATCTTTGAAGAGAGTTTTATTTTTTAAACATCACAGTTTTGAATTGATAATAAATTTCAGGAGGCGGAGTCAAGATGACGGACTAAGCACACGTCTCCTTATATCCCTCTGGAAACCAAGACCTGAATTGAAAATCAAACACAGCCTTCTGATCACCTAATCAGCCTCGGGACACGGCACAGAGCTGTTAACTGGGACTTCATACCACTCAGCGAACAACCTCCTCTCTTTCACTGACTCCCACTCCTGGCTAGCCCCAGCTCCCATGAATGGAAGGTAAACACACCATTTTGACTTTTTTTTTCCTCTGTCTCGGCTGGCAGGTGGAGCTGGGTCTTGCCTGGCGGCGGGACTCAGACGTGCTGCTGGGGGGATATGCAGGTGAAATTCCCATATTCTGAGAGCCAGGCTCGGGATTCTGTTAATCTAGCCACTTTGAGCCTTTCGTTTTGTAGCTGCCTCAGCGGGGTGTGCAGAGCTTCGCAGTCAGTGTGCGGACACCATGTTGGTACCGAGATTTTAGCGGGACCTCGTTCTTAGCCTGGGAGCAAGCGCCTGCAAACGGGAGAGTGCTTCTCTGACAGAAAAGTAGTGATTTTGCACAGTGCTGCCTACATTGGGGGCCCTGCAACAGAAGCAGACGAATCACTACCTCTCAGCACCTTTAGCCCCTCTGTCTGCTGCCTGTATGGAGGACGCCATCTTTGATATGGTGGCTGCAGCTGGACCTGATTCTTAGCTTCGGAGCCAGAGCCTGCCCACAGGAGAGCACTTTTCTATCACAAAACCAGTACTCAACACAGTGTTGGCTAAGGCTAGGCCCTGTCAGCAGAGGCCAACAGGGCAGTAGCATTGCTGTATTCTCAACTAGTTTGTTATCATCAGGGGTTGGATATAGTGGCGCTTACTTTGTCAGATGAGAAGAGGGACCTCTACACCTGAAAACCTAACTGACTTGTGAACTGGTCAGATACCTTTTGCTTTACATTTGAAGACAGCCTAGAGAAACATTTGCAATCCATCCTCATAGTACCTCTTCCAGCCTCTATATACTCACATGGGACCCAAAAGGCAACAGACAATTGTGGCACACAAGCAATCACTCATGGCTTCAGAAGGCTCCCAAACAAAGCAACCAAGGCGTTTTCCAGATGAAGAAACTTTTATGAAAGCATCAGAAGGTGAATAAAAAATGATTATATACAGAGCCCTTCTAGACCTTATACAAAATGCAGCAGAACAAAATGAAAAATTAAGCAAGTTGTTCGATCTGATGGAACACCAGTACTCTGAAATCCAACAGATCAAGAAGAAAATCAGAGACATAGAAACTTCCATGCAAACCCAAGAAAACAGAATGGAACAAATGGAAAAAAGAATTTCTGACTTGGAAGACAGAGCTACTGATGCCAGCGTCTAGGAACAGAAACCAGAAAAAAGAAGCAATAAAAATGAAGAAACATTAAGAAGCATGTGGGACTCTATTAAGAGGAACAACCTTCAATTAATTGAAGTCCCTGAAAGGGTGAGACATCTGAGGACACAGAGAGTATTGTTGCTGAGCTGCTGAAAGAAAACTTTCCAGAAATCATGAAGGAAGAGAATATAGACATCTCAGATGCATATCGTACGCCACCAAATATAGATCTCAAAAGAAAGACTCCAAGATGTGTTATAATCAAGCTTAACAAAATGAAACACGGGCAGCAACTCCTAAAGGCAGCAAGACTCAAGGCAAAGCTAACATTCAGAGGGAAACCCTGTAGGCTCTCGTCAGATTTCTCAGCAGAAACCATGATGGCACGGAGACAGTGGCATGACACATTCAAAGTCTTGAAGGAGAAGAACTTCCAACCAAGAATTATATATCCTGCAAAACTATCTTTCAAATATGAAAATGAAATTAAGACATTCCCAGATAAACAGAAACTCAGAGACTTTGTAAAAACCAAACCCAAACTACAAGAAATACTGAAAGAAGTTCTTGGCTCTGGCTTAGAAGAACAAAACCACTAACTTTATATTTTAGAACGACACACCACTCAATACTCTACCCATTTAGGGAAGGTTCCAAAGTAAATCACAGCTTTGATATGGAAAGAAGCAATCCAGTGATCATCATGAAAACTATGGTGCCATCATAATGAAAAGAGGGATGTACTACAGTCGTTATAGTCCTTCCAGATGGAGAGGAAGATGACAAGACTGGTAGTAATTAAAATTGGGTTTATATATAGTTTATTAAGGGGGTTCATAGGGGCAGCTGTAAAGCACAACAAAGATGTTTCATACCATTTCAAGAAATCTAACACACGAGTCTCAACAACTATAAAACCAGCTCTGAAAAAGGTGAAAAATCAACTCACAAAAAATAGTGTCCCAGATCAGACTAATAAGAACAACAGAGAAAACATCAACATAAAAATAAACATACCACAATGGCAGCAGTGAACACATACCTATCAATAATTACATTGAATGTGAATGGACTGAATGCTCCAGTAAAGAGACACTGAGTGTCATCTTGGATCAAAAGACACGACCCATCCATATGTTGTCTACAAGAAACTCACTTGAGACCTAAAGACAGGAACAAACTGAAAATTAAAGGATGGAAGAATATATATCAAGCTAACAGTGAACAAATAAGAGCAGGCGTGGCAATTCTAATCTCAGACAAAATCAATTTTAATGTCAAATCCACCATCGTGGACAAAGATGGACACTATTTATTGCTGAAAGGTTCAGTACACAAGCAAGACTTAAGTCTATGAAATATTTATGCACCTGATGTCAGAGCACCTAAATACGTCAAAGAAACACTGACTATGCTCAAAAGAGAGTTAAATGACTCCACAATAACAGTGGGAGACTTTAACACTCCACTCTCATAACTAGACAGATCATCTAGAAAAAAGCTCAATAAAGATACAGAAGACCTCATTGACACAATTAACCAACTAAATCTCATTGATATATACAGAACTTTCCACCCATCACCAGACAACTACACCTTCTTCTCCAGTGCACACGGAACATTCTCCAGAATTGACCACGTGATAGGCCATAATGCAATGTTCAACAAAATCCATACCATTGAATTACTGCAAAGCATTTTCTCAGATCATAAAGTCATAAAAGTTGAAATCAATAGCAGAAAAAACATAGATAGAAAGTGGAACTCTTGGAAACTAAACAATATCTTGCTCAAAAAAACATGGGTTATAGAGGAAATCAAGGATGAATTAAAGAAATTCATGGATTCCAATGAGAACGAAAACACTTCCTACCAGAACCTACCAGCATACAGCCAAAGCAGTGCTCAGAGGTCTGTTTATCTCCATAAATGCACACGTCTGGAAGTAAGAAAGAAACCAAATCAAGAAACTAACCCTACAGCTTCAACCAGTAGAAAGAGAACAACAGAGGAACCCCTTGGGCACCAGAAGAAATGAGATCATAAAGATTGGGGCAGAGCTAAATGAATTAGAGAGTAGAAAAACAATTGAAAAAATTGAAAAGACCAAAAGCTGATTTTTTGAAAAGATCAACAAAATTGATAAACCACTGGCTAAACTTACTAAAGAAAAGCAGGAAAGGAAACAAATAACCCAAATTAGAAATGAGAGGGGGGTTGTCACCAAAGATGCAACAGAAATCAAAAACATCATAACAGAATACTATGAAAGACGGTACTCTAACAAATTTGAAAACCTAGGGGAAATGGACAAATTCCTTGACTCATACCACCTACCCAAATTATCACAATGTGAAGCAGAACAACTTAATAAACCCATCACAAAGGAAGAGATTGAAAAGGTCATCAAAACACTACCAACCAAAAAAAGTCCGGGCCCAGATGGCTTCACGGCAGAATTCTACCAAGCATTTAGAGAAGAGTTATCCCCAATACTACTGAGAATATTTCACAGTATAGAAAGGGATGGAGTACTTCCAAACTCATTCTATGAAGCCAGCATAACCCTGATACCTAAGCCAGGGAAAGATCCAACAAAGACAGAGAACTACAGACTGATATCACTCATGAACTTAGATGTAAAAATCTCCAACAAAATTCTTGCCAACAGAATACAACATATCAAGAAAATAATCCATCATGACCAAGTGGGATTCATACCAGGGATGCAAGGCTGGTTCAACATCAGGAAAACAATTAATGTGATTAACCACATAAATAACACAAAAGACAAGGATCACCTGATTTTGTCCATTGATGCCAAAAAGACATTTGATAAAGTCCACCACTCATTCATGCTAAAAACCCTTAGCAAAATGGGCATAAACAGCAAATTCCTCAATACAATAAGGGCCATTTATACAAAGCCAATTGCCCACATCATCCTGAATGGAGAGAGACTGAAAGACTTTCACTTGAGATCAGGAACTAGACAAGGATGCCCACTGTCACCTCTCCTATTCAACATTGTGGTAGAAGTTCTATCCACAGCAATTTGACAAGACGAAGAAATAAAGGGCATCTGCATCGGCAAAGAGGAAGTTAAAATCTCCCTGTTCACAGATGATATGATTGTATATGCAGAGAACCCCAAGGAAACTATAATTAAGCTACTCAAACTGATAGAAGAGTTCAGCAAAGTCTCAGGATACAAGATAAACATAAGTAAATCAGTAGGATTCCTCTATACCAAAAACGAGACTGTTAAGGAGGAGATTATCAAATCAATACCATTTACTATAGCCCCTAAGAAGATAAAGTACCTAGGAATTAATCGAACCAGAGAAACAACAGACCTTTACAAAGAGAACTACAAGCCCTTACTACAAGAAACTAAGAGAGACTTAGATAAATGGAAAAACCTACCCTGCTCATGGATAGTAAGACTTAACATTGTGAAAATGTTGATTTTACCCAAAGCAATTCATTTATATAATGAAATCCCAACACAAGTTCCAGCATCATTTTTAATGAGATGGAGAAACAAATCACCAATTTTATTTGGAATGGGAAGAAGCCCCAGATAAGTAAGGTACTACTAAAGAAGAAGAACACATTGGGAGGCCTCTCATTACCCGACCTTAGAACATACTACACTGCCACAGTGGTCAAAACAGCCTGGTACTGGTACAAGAACAGATAGATCAATCAATGGAACAGAATTGAGACCTCAGAGATGACACCATCTGCCTATGAACAGTCGATATTCGACAAAGGCCCGAAGACATTAAACTGGGGTAAAAACAGTATCTTCAACAAATGATGCTGGCAAAATTGGTTATCCATCTGCAATAAACTGAATCAAGATCCATATCTTACACCTTATACAAAAACCAACTCCAACTGGATAAAAGACCTAAATATCAAACCTAAAACAATAAAGCTCATCCAAGAAAAGGTAGGAACAACAATGGAAGTTTTAATACACAATGAGGACAGACTCCAAAATCTGTCAAAGAAACCTCAATCAACAGAAGAGAAAATAGATAGATGGATCTATGAAGAATTAAACACTTTTGCTCATCCAAAGACTTTATTAATAGAATTAAAAGAACACCCACAGAATGGGAAAAAATATTTGGCAACTCTATGTCAGACCGACACCTGATCGCCATAGTCTATACGATACTACAAAATATCAATAAGAAGAAGATAAACCATCCAATTAAGCGATGGTCAAAGGAGATGGACAGACACTTCACTAAAGAGGAGATCCAGGCAGCCAAAAAACACATCCGGACATGTTCATGATCTTTAGTTATTAAAGAAATTCAAATCCAGACAACAATGAGATACCATCTCACCCCAACAAGATTGGCCATGATCCAGAAAACACAAAACAACAAATGCTGGAGAGGCTGTTGAGGAGGTGGAACCCTCCTACACTGTTGGTGGGGTTGCAAAATGGTCCAGCCTCTTTGGAAGGCAATCTGGCGCTTCCTTAAAAAAATGGATATCAATATACCATTTGACCCACTAATTCCACTACTTGCAATATATCCTACAGAATCAAGACCTTTCACACCAACGGACACATACACCAGAATGTTTACCGCAGCACAGTCCACAATAACAAAAAGATTGAATCAACCCAGATGCCCAACAATAGAAGAATGGATAGGTAAACTGTGGTACATATACTCAATGGAGCACCATGCAATGATAAAGAATAATGATGATTCCAGGAAACATCTCCTAACCTGGTTTCAACTGGAAGACATTATGTTGAGTGAAACTAGTCAGTGACAAAGGGACAAATACTGTCTGAGACCTCTACGATAAGATCTGAAAAACAGACTTGTGTATAGAAGCAAAGACTCTTTGACAGCTGCAAGGGAGGGGAGGGAGGGAGGGTGAGGGGGAGGGCTTAGTTTAGATAGTTACTAGAAATCTAGTTGGGAGAAAGTGGTGACAGCACACATTAGGAACAAGAACAACACTAAGTGGACTTCAGCATAACTTAAGTACTCCTTCCATCTTAGCTCAATACTGCAAGGATAGAGTAGCTGGGGCGGGGGGCGGGGAACCATGCTCTTAGGTGAATTAGAGGCCAATTGGCACAACCAGCGTTTTCCTAAGAG
The DNA here is from genome assembly GCA_028571685.1 of Heterohyrax brucei. Lineage (NCBI taxonomy): Eukaryota > Metazoa > Chordata > Mammalia > Hyracoidea > Procaviidae > Heterohyrax > Heterohyrax brucei. The sequence continues at coordinate 138,583,094 of CM053150.1, forward strand.
AGCTCTCTGCACCTCGCGTTGGTGAGTGGCGTCTGGGGTCTTAAAAGCTGCCAAGCTGCCATCCGAGGACACAGCAAATGGTCCCAACTCAGCAGGAACGGATGCTCACCGAGGACCAAAATGACATGGGGAAAGACAACCCAGAAGACAAAGAGACTCACAGCAGTGGGTGCCTACATCGACTTGGGACCGGAAGAACTGGGTGGTGCCCGGCCACCACCAGTGATAGCCACAATGGAGCTCACTAAGTTGAGTCTCACTGGCAATACAAGAATAAAAAGGGGTGCACCCTGAGATCTCCACTAAAAGACCTCAATTGATAGTCCAGCGGTTTCGGGGTTACCCTGGGATCATGGCCCCCAGCCTTGCTGCTGCCCTTTCGCATAAATTATAACAAAGTTCCACTCTTTGGACAGGAATGGATTGGACTTGGCAATGCAGAGTGACCATATATTGGAAGCACGTTATGATTCTATACATCTATAGGATATCATCTTGCTGACCTCTGGCTGGAGGAAGGGGAGTGGACGGAGAAGAGGGGAAAGGAGGCTGTTGGGAGGATGAGACATGTATGGAGCAGAGAGGAATAGTGTGCAGTCACCGGACATGGAGAGCAGTGGAAGCTGCATATAGGTGGGCATGTAAATTTATACGCGAATGTACATTTTCACTCAGTCATGTTAAATAAAAAATAATAAAAAAATAAATTTCATAAGTACTAAAGACTGTGATTTTACTGAAACCCACCCAGTTAGTAGCAAAACACTAAAAGCACAAGAAACAAGTGAGCCTAGCTCAATATTCTTTGACTTTCTGAGTACTGGTCCCAAAACAACAGTGGACAGCTGTGTGGCCTGAAATTTTGCCAATCACTGTCGTAAGTGATTCTGAGGTTTTGTTTCATTTAATTTTCACGCACCCTGAGGGGTACAAACAATTTGTGCCCGTTTTATTGTTGAGGAAATCAAGGCACAGAGAAGTTAAGCAACATGTCTGTCATGAATTAAATTTTGTCACCCAAAAATATAGGTCTGTGTGCCTAGATGATGATTGTGTGGTTGCCACAATCTCATGATCTGATGTGCTTATCTTGTGTGTTGTAAGTCCGAACTTCTGGTGGCACAGTGGTTAAACAGCTTGGTTACTAACAAAAGTTCAGCAGCTTGAATTTAACAACAGCTCCCTGGAAATTCTATGGTGCAGTTTTACTCTGTCCTATAAGATTCCTATGAATTGAAATCACCTCAACAGCAATGAGTTTTGTTTGAAACGGGATAATGCTAATGAGGAAGAATTAGCGGCAGTTATGTAAATGAGGCAGCAATCTACAGAATTCATACTCGAGACTTCTAGACCATGAGAGAATATATTTCCCTGTCAAAACCATTCATTTGTGGTATATTATAGCAATACTAAGTAACTAGGACAGTATCCAAGATAATTCAACCAATAAATGCTTTAGTCTGGATTTGAACACATGTATAAGCCCTAGTGGTGCAGTGGTTAAGCACTTACTTGACAGTTAACTGAAACATAGGTAGTTCAAACTTACTAGAAGCTCTGCAGAAGAAAAGACCTAGAAATTTACCTCTGTAAAGAATATAATAGAACTCTATGGGGAAGTTCTATTCTGTCCTACGGGGTTACTATGAGTTGAAACAGGTTCAGTGGTACACCACAATGGCGTGACACCACAGCATAAACCCATGTGCAAAGAAGTCCAGGCCAAGTATAATGTCCACACAGAAGAGAGTTCTTGGTACCAGCTGCTAGACATCATTCAAGGATGCTATCTGCATGTTCCCCAAAAAGACCATCCACAAGACCCTGGATTGGTACTTACTTAGAACCACAAAATAATATAAGACCTTAGAAATCCCAGACATCATTTCTACTCCACCAGGAAGTTGAAGGACATACAGGATAAGTGATAGCTGAAGTTAGAAATCAAGTATCATAATGTCTAAATGATGCCCTTGAATGGATAAACATACCATGGTACACCACGACAATAAAAATGGTCAAACTATTAATGCTTACAACAATATGAAGGAACAGTAAAATTGTAATATTGAGTGAAAGAAAACATACAAAACAGAGTATATCCTGAATGATTCCACTTACAAAATACCATAAGAAATGCAAACTCTTCTGTAGTGACAAAGCATATCGGTGGGTTCCTGAGGTAGGGGGAGATAGGAAGTAAAAAGCAAGGATGACAAAAGGACATAAAGATACTTTTGGGGTTGATGAACATCTTTCAGTGTTTTGATTACAGTAACAGTTTTGTGGTTATATATATATATGCCAAAATTCATCAAATTGTATACCTCAAAAATGTGAAGTTTTGGGAATGTCATTTATACCTCAATAAAGCCATTTTTAAAAACCTACCTTGCCTTTGTGCTGTGATGTTATGCCATAAGGTACTACCTGCCTTTCATGTATTTTCTTCAGAAAATTCACGCAGACCACCCTACAGGAACCAACATGGTGCTGTAGACAGAAGCACCACACTACCCCTCCACAGCAAAGATCTGAAAAACTAAGTAAAACAGACAAAAGACAATCCTGAAACCTTAAGAATCAAATGAAGAGATAAAAAACTCAACCAAATACCAAATGGAATAAGAAACCAACACAGAATAGAGAGTAAGGAGAGATATGAATAGAGGTTCTCTATCAGCTAACATGGCATGGGTTTGCCATAATGGACTCTTGCTAGAGATTGGCAAACAAGGATTACGGGAAAGTAGAGTTGGAGACCTCCCAGTAAAAGACAGAGAATGTGGTAACTTGTGATACATGCTTTCCCACCCTGCACTTCCTTCCCCTGCTCAGCCTCTTCTGCTTTGCAGTGACCCATGATGGGTAGGTAAATTCAACGTTGTGAAGTGCAAATTACATCTAAAGCAGTCTGCAAATACAATGTGATCCTGATCCAAACACAAACAACATTTCTTAAAGAGATGAAAAAAAACTGATCATTAGCTTTTTATGGAAAGGCAAGAAGCCCCAGATAACTAAAGCACTACTGAAGAAAAATAAAGTAGGACTCATACTACATGACTAAGAACTTACTAGTAGTCAAAACAGCCTGTACTGGTGTAATGACAGATACATTGGACCAATGTAATAGAATTGAGAATTCAGATGTAAATCCATTCATTTTTGGTCACCTGATCTTCCATAAGGGCCCAAAGTCTTTTAAACAGATGGTGCTATGAAAACTGGATGTCCTTATGCAAAAAAACAAAGAAAAAAGAAACAGGACTTATACCTCACATCATACACAAAAAATAACTCAAAAAGGATCAAAGATCTAAATATGAAACCCAAAACTATAAAGATCATAGAAGAAAACTGATCAATGCTAAAGGCCCTAATACATGTCATTAACAGTATACAAATCATAATCTACAACATAAAAACTCCAGAAGGTAAGATAGATAGCTGAGATCTTCTAAAAATTAAACAATTAGCCATCAGGAGACTTCATGAAAAGAGTAAAAAGGGAATCTACACACTAGGAAAAAATCTTTGCCTATTGTAAATCAGGAAAAGCTCTAATCTCAGAAATCTACAGAAAAATCCAATACCTCTACATTAAAAAGACAAAAAATTGCTGTCAAGTCAATTCTGACTCATAGCAACCTTATAGGACAGAGTAGCACTGCCCCATAGAGTTCTAAAGGACCCCTGGTAGATTCAAACTGCTGAATTTTGGCTAGCAGCCTTAGCTCATAACCGCTGCACCGCTACAGTTTCAAAATAATAGTAACAATAATCCAATTTAAAAAAATGCACAGAGTCCCAGTGGCAACATGAGACAAAAAATGGTGAACCCTAAGACCTCCACTAAAAGACTGCAACTGATGGTCTGAAGGCCTGGGAGCATGGCCCCTAGACTTGATGCTGCCTCTGATTGTAGATCATTACTGAGGTCAGCTCTTCAGACTGAAATGGATCGGACTCAGGGACACAGAGTGACCATATTGTGTCTGCACTTTATGGTTCCATGCATCTATAGGATGTCATCCTACTGGCTTCTTACTAGAGGGGAATGGACAAGGTGGAGAGGACGGGACAGGAGATTGTTAAGAGGATATGACATGTGTGGAACAGAAAGGAGGAGTGTGCTGTCACCAGGCAAGGAGAGCAGAGTGAGCTGCAGATAGGTGGGCATGCAAATTTGAACAGTACTATAAACTTTCACTCAATCACAATAAAAAAAAAAGCACAGAGGAAATGAACAGACACTTCACCAAAGAAGACATTCAAGCAGACAACAGACACATGAGGAAATGCTTGTAATCACTAAGCTATCAGAGAAATGCAAATCAACACCACAATGATACACCATCTCACTCGTGAATTACTGTCAGGAATCAAAAAAACAGAAAATAACAAATGTTGAACAGACCGTGGGGAGATTAGAACTGTTAGGCACTGCTAGGTGCTGGTGAACCAAAAGCAAGTTCATTCTGCCTGTCACTGCAGCCAAATTCAGGGATGCGGAAAAAGGTTCAAAATGTCCTATACTAACAAACGAGCACAAAAGCCAGGGTAACAGTGAGAATATCTTCTCCAAGACTGTCTAGTTCGGGTTACAATTCCAGAGGCTTTTATAGCCAGATTACAAAAAGAATTTGCATGAGAAAGAAGAGGGAGTCACAAGATTCCATTACACCTTATGGAAGAATGTAAATTATTCAAAAATATTAGCACACTGAACTTTTTTTTTCTTTTTTAAATTGAGGTTAAGTGAAAGTACATAATCCAAACCAACTTTTTGCATGCCCACCTATCTGAAGCTTGTTCTGCTCTCCTTGCCTGGTGACAGCACACTCCTCGTTTTCATTCTATACTTCTAGTATCCTCTTAACAAGCTCCTGTCCTCTACTCTCCTCTCCACCCTCTTCTCTCCCATCTACAGAGACCAGTAAGATAGCATCCCATAAACACATAGAACCATAAAGTATACACATAACACAGTCACATTGTGCCTAAGCCCAGTACATTCCCCTGCAAAGGCTTGACCTCAGTAGTGTTTTCTGGTCAGGGGCAGCCGCAGGTCTAGATGCCATGTTCCCAGGGGATCCTCCAGGCTGTTGGACCATCAGTTACAGTCTTTTAGTAGAGTTCTTGAGCAGAAATCCCTGTGTTTCACGTGTTGCCATAGGGGCTATACACTGTGTGCCCCATCACAGCTCTCTTTGGTGGTGGCCAAGCAACATCTGGTTCTTTTGGTCACATGTTGATACAATCTCCCATTCATCTGGTTCCTTCTGTCTCCTAGGCTCATTTTTCCTTGTATCTATTGTTCTTGGTCATCATCTATTCTGGATGAGTTGGGATGATTAGGTGTACCTCAGATAGCGGTATGCTAGCTTTTAAGATCTCAGATGTCACTCACCAACATGGGGTGCAGAAGACTCTCTCATCAATAAGCTAGTTATGCCAATTAGCCTCCATGACCCGGAAAGCATAGTCCCCAGATCCTGGCCCCTGCTACACTATCCTTAAAATATTGGGTTAAGATTAGAGGAGCTTTCAGTTTATGATGAAGTCCAGTTAAGTTGATCTACTTTCTACTATATGCTGTCACTGCTTTACCTAACCAAATTTCTATCAACTACCCAATCTATGCCCAAGTCTCTCCCTCCCTCCCTGTAGCCATCAAAGAGTCTTTTTTCCATACATAAGACTGTTTTTAAGTCTTTATAGCAGGGGTCTCATACAATATTTGTCCTTGTGCTGCTGACTCATTTCACTCCGCATAATATCTTCCAGTTGAAACCAGGTTATGAGAATCTTCCTAAAATCGTTATTGTTCTTTATCATTGCATAGTGTTTCATTGAGTATAGGTACCACAGTTTGCTTATCCATTCATCTGTTGATGGGTACCCAGGTCGATACCATCTGTTAGCTATTGTGGACTCTGCTGTAATAAATACTCGTGTACATACATTCATCTGACAGCCTTTGTTTCTGTAGCATATGTTCCAAGCAGTGGGATTACTGGGTCAAATGGTATTTCTATTTCTAGCTTTTTAAGGAAGTGGCAGATTGCTTTCCAAAGTGGTTGTGCCATTTTGCAACCCCACTAGCAGTGTAGGAGAGTTCTGATATCTCCAGAGCCTCTCCAGCATTTGTTGTTCTGTGTTTTTTGGATCATAGCCAACCTTGTTGGGGTGAGATGGTATCTCGTTGCAGTTTTGATTGGAATTTCTCTAATACCTAATGATTTTGAGCATTTCCTCTTGTGTCTTTCAGCTGCCTGGCTGTCCTCTTAGAAGTGTCTGTCCATCTCCTTTGCCCATTGCTTAATTGAGGTATTTACCTTGTTTTGTTGATATTTTGCAGTACCTGCAGATTATGGAGATCAGACATTGGTCGAACATGTAGTTGCCGACTTTTTTTCCCATTCTCCAGGTGGTCTTCTAATTCTTTTGATAAAGTCTTTGGATGAGCAAAAGTGTTTAATTCTCAGTAGTTCCCATTTTCTTTTCTGTTGACTGTGCTTTGTCAGATTTCAAAGTCTGTCTAAGCTGTGTATTAAAACTTCCACTGTTGACCCAATTTTTTCTTGCATGATCTTTATTGTTTTAGGTTTGGTATTTAGGTCTTTGATCCATCTTGAGTAAGTTTTTGTGTAAGGCATGAAATATGGGTCTTGTGTCAATTTTTTGCAGATGAATATCAAATTTAGCCAACATCATTTTTTAAAGAGACTGTTTTTACCCCAGTTTAAAATCTTAGGGCTTTGTCAAATATCAGTTGTTCATGAAAGGATGGTGGCATCCCTCGCATCCCAGCTCTGTTTGCTTGGTCTATGTGTCTCTTTTTGTACCAGTACCAGGCTGTTTTGACTACTTTAGCAGTGTAATAGTTTCTAAGGTCAGGTAGTGTGAGGCCTCCCACTTTGTTCCTCTTCTTCAGCAGTGCTTTACTTATCCAGAGTTTATTCCCTTTCCAAACAAAAGTGGTGATTTGTTTCTCTATCTTATTAAAAAATGACATTGGAATTTGCACTGAGAGTGTATTGTATATGTAGATAGCTTTTAACATAAACATTTTGACAACGCTAAGTCTTTCTATCTATGAGCATGGTAGGTTTCTCCACTTATGTAAGTCTCTTTTGGTTTCTTATAGGAAGTTCTTGTAGTTCTCTCTGTGTAGGTCTCTTATTTCTCTGATCAGATTTATTCCTAGCTATTTTACCTTCTTAGGGTCTAAAGTAAACGACATTGATTTAGTGATTTCTTCTTTGACTATCTCTTCTTTGGTGTAATAATATTCAATATTTATGCACCCAATACCAGAGCATTTAAATACATCAAACAAGCAGTGACAACATTGAAAAATGAGATAGATCACTCCACAATAATAGTTAGAGACTTCAATATTCCACTTTCAGTAATGTATATAATCAAGAAAAAAGCTCAGTAAAGATACAGTAGATCTTATTGCAACAGTTAATCAACTAGACGTCATTGACATGCACAGAATTCTGTACCCATCAATAGATAAGTATACCTTCTTATTCAGTGCACATGGAACATTTTCCAGAATGTGCCATGTATTAGGTCATAAAACAAGTCTCAACAAAATCCAAACCATTAAATTACTGCAAAGCATCTTCTTGGACCATAAAACCATAAAAATTGAAATCAATAGCAGAAAAAAATACTGGTAGAAATTTGAACTCATGGAAACTGAATAACACCTTGCTCAGAAAGCCATGAGCTATAGAAGAAATCAAGGACAAAGTAAATTTATGGAATCAAGTGAGAAGGAAAACACACCCTAACAGAACTTACGTGATACAGCAAAAGCCATGCTCAGAGGTCAATTTATCTCTATAGATACACACATCCGGAAGGAAAAAGGGACCCAAACCAAAGAACTGAACCTACAGCTTGAACAAGCAGAAAGTGTGCAACTATGGAATCCCTCAGGCCTCTAAAGGAAACAGATAATAACAGAAGGAAGGGCACCATGTAAATTTGACATGGTTTTCACTAGGGGTAACAGTCCCAAGCAGGATCAAGAATATCTCTCTGTCCTTTTACGTGACTGGTTGCCAGTTACAGCTATCCCCATAAGTGATGTCCTTTTGAACACGTCTGAACAAGGTAAAATTTCAGATCAACTCCAGAGGGGTACATACACCAATCAAAAATTTGTTTCACATAAGTACTTCCCACTGGACAGAAATCAGAAACACGTATTTGGTGTAAAATAAGTCCATACATTTTCATTTCATTGGAAAGGGACAATGTTTTGTGAAAATACTAGAACTAAGTTGAGTCTAATGAAGATAGAGAGGATTCTGCCCTGGTTTCTGTCTCAGGAGTAACAGTCCAACACTCATGGTAGGGATCTGTTGTGTTCATGTCTAACAAGAAGCATGACTTCATCCAGGTATAATGTGTCCAGGACTTCAGTCAAGCCAATTTCACAGCAGTGGGGTGTTCAGGAGGATTTTTCACAGACCAGTCTACTGGTCTTGTAACTGTTCTTCAGGCCTATCTTTCCAAGTTTTTATCTGAGGGAAGAGAGAAGACCTGGGGAAAGAAAACTAGTGAATTCTGAAATTTAAGGTCATTTTCTGCCTATGGTGAGAGCTGTACTGAGGCAGCCGGGAAGGTCTCCCATACACAATTTTATAGTGTCTTAATCTGAACCTGTGTCTAGGTGCTCCCCAGATTCTAAACAAGCCAATGGGTAAGACCTGAACCCAATGTAAATGACATAGCTTAGAGATCTCTCTCTTTAAAGTATGATTCATCTTCTCAATCTTTCCTAATGACTGTGGTCTCCAGACTATATGTAGTCTCCAACTGATGCTCAAGAATTTGCTAACTTTCTGATCATTGATTTCTGTCAGCCAGTCACACTCTATCTCTGGATGCTGAATCAGAAGCTTCTGGGAGTTTTGATGATGTACTTCCATCTGGAGGCTCCCTGTTGGATGTCTTTGTGTCTCTTACTATACACTGTCTCTAAGAACATGGTGGCAATTTGAGTCTTCCCTGTTATTAAAATACTCTGGGGGCAGAGTCAAGATGGCAGACTAAACACACGTCTCCCTAAACCCCTCTGGAAATCACACCTGAATCAATAATTAAATGGATCCTTCTGGACACCTAGTGAGCCCTAGGACATGGCATAGGGCTGTCAATTTGGACTTCATACCACTGAACAGATTTCCCCTCTTTCACCAATACCTGCTCTGGTTGAGTGCTGGCTTTCATGGACCAAAGGTAACTCACCATTGTCACTTTTTTTTCTCTGTCTTAGCCCAAGGGTGGAGCTGGGACTTGATTAGCAGCTAATCTCAGGCACACTGCTAGTGGGACTGACAGACGAAATTCCCACATTTTGAGAGCCCGGCACTGGACTCTGTACATCTCAGCACCTTTAGCCTCTCTTTCCACCTCCACTACTGAGTAGCCCATACCAAGGCAGGCAGGCAGCTTGTATGGAATGCCATCTTGTTCCACTGGGAGACAGAAATACCCATACAGATGCCTCAGTTGGACCTAATTCCTAGGCTGTGAGGCAGTGCCTGCCTGGAGGAGAGCACTTCTTTTGCAGAAAAGCAGTATTTTACACAGTATTACCTACAGCTGGGGGCTGGCATCAGAGGCCAACAGGGCAGTAGACCTTCTGTATTTTGAACCAGTTTATAACATCTGGGGTTGGATATAGAGGTGTTTACTTTGCCAGTTGGAAAGAAGGACCTGTATACCTGAAAACCCGACTGACATTGGAAGTGGTCAGATACCTTTTATCTTTCATTTTAAGACAGCCTAGAGAAACAACTGCGGTCCATCCTCACAGCATCTCTCCTAGCCTCTATTGATCCACATGAAGCTCAAAAAGCAACAAACTCTGGATAAAGGAGTAACAAAGGAATTACCCATGGCTTCAGAGGGCCCCTAAAAGAAAGAAACAAAAAATTTTCTAGATCAAGAAACTTTTCTGAAACTATTGGAAGGTGAATACCAACAGATTATATATACAGCCCTCCAAGACCTTCTACAAAATGCAGCAGCGCAAAATGAAAAATTAAGCAACCTGTTTGATCTGATGGAGCACCAGCACTCTGAAATCCAGCAGATCAAGAACAAAATCAAAGAGACAGAAACTTCAATTCAAAGCCAAGAAAACAGAATGGGACAAATGGAAAATAGGCTTTCAGACTTGAAAGACAGAGCTACTGACTCCAGCATCCATGAGAAGAAATCAGGAAAAAGAAACAAGAAAAATGAAAAAGTATTAAGAAGCATGTGGGATTCTATTAAAAGGAGCAATCTATGATTAATTCGAGTTCCTGAACAGGGCGAGACCTTTGAGAACACAGAGAGTATTGTTGCTGAACTGCTGACAGAAAACCTCCCAGAAATTATGAAAGAATATAGATATCCAAGATGCATATCAAGTACCACTCAATATAGATCTCCAAAGAAAGACCCCAAGACACATTATAATCAAGCTTAACAAAATGAAATGTAAGCAGAAACTCTTAAACGCAGCAAGACTCACAGCAAAGCTGACATTTAGAGGCTAACCCTCTAGGCCCTGGTTGGATTTCTCAGTTGAAACAATGCTGCCATGGAGACAGTGGCATGACACATTCAAAACTTTGAAGGAGAAGAACTTCCAACCAAGAAACGATCTTTCCAATATGAAAATGAACTTAAGACATTCGCAGATAAACAGAAACTCAGAGACTTTATAGAAACCAAATGAAAGCTATAAGAAATAAAGAATTTCTTGGCTTAGAAGAACAAAACTACTAACATTATATTTTAGAATGACACATCATCCTACTCAGTTACGGAAGGCTCCAAACTCAATCAAAGCTATAATACTGAAAGAAATGATCCAGTGATCATATCATGAAAACTATGATGTCATCATATTAAAAAGAGGGATGTACAACAGTCCTTCCAGATGGAGACGAAGTTAATAAGACTGGCAGTAACTAAAATTGGGTTTATACATAGTTTATTAAGGGGGATCATGGGACAGCCTTAAAGCACAATAAAGAAGCAACATATAAATCAAAAAATGTAATACAGAAGTCTTAACAATGACAAAACCAACCCTGAAAAAGATGAAAAATAAACTCACAAAGAATGTCCCAGAACATATTAATAAGAACAACAGAGAAAATATCAACACAAAAATAAATATATCACAATGACAGCACTAAACACATACCTATCAACAATTACATTGAATGTGAATGGACTGAACGGTCCAGTAAAGAGACATTGAGAGACGTCTTGGATAAAAAGACACGACCCATCCATATGTTGCCTACAAGAAACTCACTGTAGACTTAAAGATAGGAACAAACTGAAAATTAAAGGATGGAAGAATATATATCAAGCTAACAATGAACAAAGAAGAGCAGGTGTGGGAATTCTAACCTCAGATAAAATAGATTTTAATGTAAAATCCACCATCATGGACAAGGATGGACACTATTTATTGCTGAAAGGATCAATACACAAGCAGGACTTAACAATATTAAGTATATATGCACCTAATATTAGAGCACCTAAATACATTGAAGTAACAATGACTACACTCAAAAATAAGATAGATCATTCCACAACAATAGTGGGAGACTTCAACACTCCACTCTCAATACTGGACAGATAGTCTAGAAAAAAGCTCAATAAAGACACAGAAGACCTTATTGCCACAATTAACCAACTAGACCTCATCAACATATACAGAACTTTCTGTCTATTAGCAGACAACTATGCCTTCTTCTCCAGTGCATATGAAACATTCTCCATAATAGACCACACATTAGGACATAAAGCAATTCTCAACAAAATCCATACCATTGAATTAATGCAAAGCATTGTCTCAGATCATAAAGCCATAAAGGTAGAATTCAATAGCAGAAAAAACATAGATAGAAAGTGGAACTCATGAAAACTGAACAACAGCTTGCTTAAAAAGCCATGGGTTATAGAAGAAATCAAGGATGAAATAATGAAATTTATAGATTCCAACGAGAATGAAAACACTTCCTACCAGAATCTACGGGACACAGTCAAAGCAGTGCTCAGAGGTCAGTTTATATCCGTAAGTGCACATGTCTGGAAGGAAGAAAGAAACCAAATCAAAGATCTGACCCTACAGCTTGAACAAGTAGAGAGAGAACAACAGAGGAATCCCTCAGTTACCAGAAGAGAACAGATCATAATGATTAGAGCAGAACTACATGAACTAAAGAATAGACGAACAACTGAAAAAACTGAAAAGACCAAAAGCTGTTTTTTTGAAAAGATCAACAAAATTGACAAACCATTGGCTAAACTTACTATAGAAAGACAGGAAAGGAAACAAATAACCCAAATAAGAAATGAGAGCGGAGTTGTCATAACAGATCCAACAGAAATAAAATCTATCATAACAGAATACTATGAAAGACTGTAGTCTAACAAATTTGAAAACCTAGAGGAAATGGGCAAATTCCTAGATTCGTATCACCTACCAAAATGATCACAAGGTAAAGCAGAACAACTTAATAAACCCATCACAAAGGAAGAGATTGAAAAAGTCATCCAAAGCCTACTGTTTTAGTTAGCTAGATATTTCTCACAGAAATACCACAGAGTGGATGGCTTTAGCAAAGGAAGGTTTATTCTTACACAATCCGGTAGGCTACAGGTCCTAATTCAGGATGTCCACTCCGAGGGAAAGCTTTCCCACTTGTCAGCTCTGGAGGAAAGTCTGGTATTCCATCAGTCTTTGTGCAGGGAGCATCTCGGCACAGGAACCACAGGTCTGAAGGACACGCTGTTTTTCTGGGGCTGCTGCAGGGAAACTCCCTTTACAGTGGAGCAGTGAGGTAATCTTCTGAAGGGATTTATAGTCCTACCCTAATCCTTTAACATACAGCATAGGAAAACCACAAAATGGAGGATAGTCACAAGATACTGGGAATCAGGGCCCCGCCACATGGCTACATATAATTTGGGGGGGGGGTCACAGTTCAATTCACGACACCTACCAATGAAGAAAGCCCTGGCCCAGATGGCTTCACAACAGAATTCTACCAAGCTTTTAGAGAAGAGTTGTCTCCAACGCTACTGGATATTTCATCCCATATAGAAAGGGATGAAATATTCCCAAATTCATTCTATGAAGCCAGACTGGTACCAAAGCTAGGGAAAGACCCAACCAAAAAGGAGAACTACAGACCGATACCACTCATGAATCTAGATGCAAAAATGTTCAACAAAATCCTTGCCAGTAGAATACAACAACATATCAAAGAAATAATCGTTCAGGACCAAGTTGAATTCATACCCAGGATCCAAGGCTGGTTCAACATCAGAAAAACAATTGTGATCAACCACATAAATAACACAAAAGACAAGAATCACCTGATTTTGTCAACTGATGTAGAAAAGGCATTTGACAAAGCCCAGTTCATACTAAAAACTCTCAGCAAAATAGGAATAGACAGCAAATTCCTCAATGCAATAAGCACCATTTATACATCATCATGAATAGAGAGAGACTACATCACCCTGAATTGAGAGAGACTGAAACAATTTGCCTTGAGAACAGCAACTAGACAAGCATGCCCATTCTCACCTCTCCTATTCAACATTGTACTAGAAGTTCTAGCCAGAGCAATTAGACAAGACCAAGAAACAAAGGGCATTTACATCATCAAAGAAGGACTAAAACTCTCCCTATTTGCAGATGATATGATTGTACACACAGAATCCTAAAGAATCCATAAAGAAACTACTGAAACTGATAGAAGAGTTCACCAAAGTTTTAGGATACAAGATAAACATAAGTAAATCAGTAGGATTCTTTTATACCAACAAGATTATTAAGGAAGAAATCACCACATCAATACCTTTTACTACAGCCCCTAAGAAGATAAAGTATCTAGGAATAAATAAATCTAACCAGAGAAATAACAGACCTTTACAGAGAGAACTACAAGCTCTTACTGCAAGAAACTAAGAGAGACTTACATAAATGGAGAAGCCTACCCTGCTCATGGATAGGAAGACTTAACATTGTGAAATGTCTATTTTACCCAAAGCAATCTACTTATATAATGCAATCCTAAAACAAATTCCAGTGACATGTTTTAATGAGACGAAGAAACAAATCACCAACTTTGTTTGGAAAGGGAAGAAGCCTCAGGTAAGTACAAGACTACTGAAGAAGAAAAACACACTGAGAAGCCTCTCACTACCTGATTTTAGAACCTATTACACTGCCACAGTAGTCAAAACAGCACGCTACTGGTACCAAAACAGACAGATAAATCAGTGGAACAGAATTGAAACCCCAGAGATGACACCATCTTCCTACGAGCAATTGATATTCAACAGAGACCCTAAGATATTAAACTGGAGTAAAAACAACCTCTTCAACAAATGGTGCTGGCAAAATTGGATATCCATCTGCACTAAACTGAAATAAGACCCATATCTTACACCTAATACAAAAACCAACTCAAACTGGATAAAAGACCTAAATATCAAATTTAAAACGATAAAGATCATCCAAGAAAAAGTAGGAACAACAATGCAAGGTTTCATACACAACATAGACAAACTTCAAAATCTGTCAAACAAACCACAAACAACAGAAGAGAAAATAGACAAATGGAATCTACTAAGAATCTATCACTTTTGCTCATCCAAAGACTTTATTAATAGAATTAAAAGGCCACCTACAGAATGGGAAAAAAATAATTGGCAACTACATGTCAGATTGATGCCTGATCTCCATAATCTATAAGGTGCTACACAATATCAGTAAGAAAAAGATAAATCATCCAATCAAGTGATGGGCAAAGGAGATGAACAGACACTTCTCTAAAGAGGAGATCCAGGCAGCCAAAAAACACATGCGGACACGCTGATCATTAGCTGTTAAAGAAATTCAAATCAAAATTATGATGAGATACCGTCTCACTCCAACAGGATTGGCCATGATCAAAAAAATGTACAACAGCAAATGCTGGAGAGGCTATGGAGAAATTGGAAGTCTCCTGCACTGTTGGTGGGATTGCAAAATGGTGCAACCTCTTTGGAAAGCAATCTGGCGCTTCCTTAAAAAGCTGGATATAGATGTACCATTTGACCAAGTAATTCCACTGCTCTGAATATATTCTACAGAACCAAGGCCATTCACATCAACTGATACATTCACAAGAATGTTTATTGCAGCATAGTCCACAACAGCAAAAAGATGGAATCAACCCAGATGCTCAGAGGAATGGAGAGGTAAAGTATGGTATATGTACTCAGTGGAACACTACGCAATGATAAAGAACAACGGTGATTTCAGGAAACATCTCATAACCTAGTTTAAATTGGAGGACATTACATTGAGGGAAAGTAGTCAGCGAGAAAAGGACAAATATTGTATGAGACTCCTGTGACTAGAACTTAAAAAGACTCATTTATAGAAGAAAAGACTCTCTGATGGTTGTAAGGGTGTGGAGGGAGGGATAGCTGGGGGGGGTAGGGTTTAGATTATATAGTTTATAGAAATTTGGTTGGGTGAAATCTGTGACAGCACACTTTAGAGAGAAGATCAATATTAACTGGACTTCAACATAACATGGTTACTCCTCCCATCTTAACCCAATAACACAGAGACAGAGTAGCTGGGGAGGGGGGGTTGGGGGCATGCTGTCAAGGGAAATTGAGGCCAGTTGGCACAACTAGCATCATGGTAGGAGATCCTTCTGCACCCCACATTGGTGAGCAGTGTGTGGGGCCTTAAAAGCTGCCAAGCTGTCATCTGAGGGTACAGCAAGTAGTCCCAACTCAGCAAGAACGCATGATCACCAAGGACCAAAATGAAATGGGGGAATGAAAACCCAGAAGACAGAGAGATCCATGTGAGTGGGTGACTACTTCTACTTGTGACCAGAAGAATCAGATAGTGCCCGACAACCACCATTGATAGCCATGATGGAGCTCACACAGTTGAGTCTCACTGGCAACACAAGAATAACAAGGGGTGCACCCTGAGATCTCCACTAAAAGACCACAGTTGATAGTCCAGGTGCCTCAGAGTTCTCCTGGGAGCATGGCCTCTGGCCCTCATGCTGCCCCTGTCCATTAATCATAATGGACGTCAACTCTTCTGACATGACTGGATTGGACTTGGCAACACAGAGTGATCACATTATGTGTGCACTTTATGGTCCTATGCATCTATAGGATGTCATCCTGCTGACCCCTTACTGGAGGAAGGGAAGTGGATGGAGAGGAGGGTATAGGAGATTGTTCAGATGATAAGACATGTATGGAGTAGACAGGAAGAATGCGCTGTCACCAGGCAGGGAGAGTAGCAGGAACTGCATATATGTGGGCATGCAAATTTGTATGAGAATGTACATTTTCACTCAATCATAACCCTCCCCCAAAAAAATCTGAATGTAATTTCCACCACCTGGGAAGTATTCATTTCCAAAGTTCTGTCCAACATTTGTAGCTTTTTTCTGGATGTCTGATGCACTTTGGGAGGTAAATGTCATGTTTATATTTCCATATCAGTGTACTTATGGTAGGCATTTTAGATTCTCTCCAGGAACTCAGATTGATCCTCAGTGGTCTTTTGCTGTACTTTTGACACCATGTTCAAACTTTTCTGCTTGGGGACCCCACTTTGGAGACCTACTAAAATACACTTTCTACAATAGTTTAGGAGACAAAAGCCCTCATCGTTGCATTCTGTATTAGGCTTGGTTTGTGGGATGGCCACTGTAAGGTCAGCACTGTCATTTGTACTTTCAGAGTGAAGTGTCTCAGCTTCTTCATTTGCTTTACCCAGAACCAGGTGCCTTTCATCTCTAGTGAGAAGTGCATTTAACAAAGCCTGAAAATTGGCCAAACTGAGTGGCAAAGATGGTGACCATTAATTTTTACCTTCTTAGGGTCAGCTCTGTATGAGGGATCCAGATTCTTCCAATTTAATAAATCAAAGGAGGTAAATGGCTCAGTAATATCTAGCTGATTGCCCTTGTTAATTTATTCCATTTGGGAGTTGTCAAAGAGGGTACTGCCCTTCCTTGTTATCCTGGATCCCCTGGCTATATAGAGTTCCCTGCCAAGTGTGTGATGGTGAGACTGCATCTAAGCTGCCTTCAGCAGGATAAGGGGAAGACATTCCTCAGGAGAGGTGGGGACAGTTAGTGTTGAAATTTTAGTAGTATTCATAATAATCTGACTATCTAACATCCCCAGTTTTTAAAAAAAATTCCATTATGAATGGGAGAAGCCACAGTGGAAAGGACGTGCTTCACAGGGCACAAAGCACTTTTAAAGAAGATATCACATTTTACACAATGACCTGTCTTCTAGACTCTAGGTATCAGTCCCCTTCTCCAGATTCTTAGTAGAAGCACCCCCAGCGCTGTCCTATAGTTCTGCCTTCTAGGCTCACTGGGACAGCACCTCCTGTTCCGTGGACTTCAGGCACATACTTTGTCAAGCTTGTAGGATTCCTGACTCCACAGTTAGAAACATCAGGGGCTTGGCTACATTTTTCAAATCCTTCAGGTACACCTTTGAAGCAGAAGTGGTTCAGCTTTCAAGCTCGGCTTTTGTTTAACTAAATTAACAACTTAAAACTAAACCAACAACTTAAAACTGAATCAAATCCACTGTTGTGGAGCCTATTTTAATTGACAGAGATGCCATAGGGCAGAACTGCCCTGTCTAGAGGCTGGCGGATTTGAACTACATACTTTCAGATCAGTAGAACATAGCATTCATCACTACATAACCAGGGTTTTCTCCAGTCAGCAATAATAAAATCATGCCTTAATATCATACATTTGTTAGATAATATAAAGAATATATGTATATATACTAACCCAATAAGAACAAGGCATCCTTTGATTCCAATCTGTGCCAAAACCTTCTTCCAACCCTTGTGACTTAGTTTTGACTCCAGAATCTTATTCTAATGAGAGATAAAATCTTTACCTTCAAGGGATAAATTTACCACTCCACTCAGAAGTCAGATTTTGTTATTTAGCATCAAAAAAAATTTTTTTTCTAAAGTCAATGTTCTTAGAAATTTCATGAATCAAACCATTAAATTACTAGACAAACAAAAACTTTTAAACAGACCAAATAAACATTTCTGAAAAAACTTTTATAATATATTCCTTAAACAGCAAAAATAAACTCTCTCATTAGGCTTGTATAGCATATATTCTTGTTGCTTGAAAAGCATACAGTATATAAATTCACATTACACCAGATATCTAGTAACTCAATTACCATAAAGTCCAGTGCTGAAATAAAGCTTTAGCAGGTGACTTTTAGAAATTAAAAAGTCTCTATTTAACTAACCAATTACTGATATACACAAAACTTTAAATCTCATTAGAGTTAAAACGCCTCTCCAGGCTATTTCAGATGTCTCAGAGTTGCCTTGCAGTAGAGAAAACTTGTTTGAATTCTTGGATCTACCTAATTTCTGATAATTAAAGTAAAATAGCAATTCTTATCTGCTTTTTGTCTTAAAAAGTCTTCACCCAAAAGAGTTTTTTCCAAAAGATTCTCTGGCACTACTACTGGAGGCTTCTTTCTGGAGGGCAAAAGATTATTGCTTTCCCTTTTTTTGTCCTGGAATTGTTGCTTGCTCTTAAGACAAAACTATCCCTTTCACAAAAACCTTTAACTAAGGTCTGTAAAGTTAGTTTTTTAGCTCAGTAATAGTGTGTCTGGCTTTCTTATTCCTCTTATCTCAAGTAAGACTCTCCCCTACCCCTGATAAGGAGGATCTGAGCATAAGACTTTTTCTATCCTGCCAACCAAGTCTGTCTGAAAGAATTAAAACAAGAAATGTCTTAAAATTAGATACACTGGTAAAGACAAGACATAGACACTTAATGGGCTAAGGTTGTTTTACAAAAACGGAGACATTGAATAAGACAACACTGGGAAAACAAAACAATCCTGAGGTTAACTGGCCAAAATGTGTGGGCCGAAGCCAAACTTGTAAAATCTTGTTCAGACATTATACAGGGATCAGATAGTTTTCACAGAAAATTACAAATTCGGTGTCCCCACAAATAGCTTGTATAAGTACAACAATGAAAAAGACATCTCCAAAACCTCACAAAGGCAAATACGAAACCATACTATAAATGCATTTGTCTTATCAAACGCACAGGAGGCCTCACTTCCACATATACACAGTTGCACTTTACCAGGTACATCTTAACTAAAGTGAACTTAGTGAGCACTTCCCTAATTTTTAAAAAAGGGTTCTAATTGTAGGATGGCAAAATAAATCTATGGATCTGCTCAATCACTTTATCTGGAGTCTAGCTGGTACATTGGCCAGGCCATATTACAGTAAAACTTCATTTGACTTTTAGTCACAGGGTTAGGGTTACAGACAGTGTCTGCTCTGTTGGGCTTTTCTTAGGAACAAAGGGCTTATTTTCCCACATTAAAGAATATAAAGATACAGATAAAGACTTAGTTGGGACAGACATTCCTTTCTTATCAGACAGAGACAGAAGTTCAAACCCTGATAAGAACCTGAGTTTTTCACACACAACTCGAATAAACCACTTGAACATTTTTAGATTCATGATACGATGGTAGGCATGAACAAGTAGCCTTCAAAGGCTCCCAAGAAAAATGTTCTTGGCCGTGCTACTTAGAGAGTTTGGAAGCTGCACCTCCAGTCCTATCTGTCCAGGCAGACTTTGGGGAATTCCCCAAGCAAGTCCCCTCTGCCCCAGGCCAAGAAGAAAGGAAGAAAGTAGAGGATGCCAAGGAATCCACCTTACATTGTAACAGGGAAGCAGAGGTCACAGGGGATGGGGGTGTTTTGCTTGGAACAATATGTTCTTCAAATTGCAAGGAATTTGTCTTGCGAAGAGCAGACACTTTCCTCATCCTCTCCGTGTACTCCCCCATCCTGTCATGGGAGCTTTCTACTGGCACTTAAATGTCTGACCCCTGCCCACAAATACTTTTATAGATCTTATCCTTGGCCTTTGAATGGAACAGATGGATACCCTCACCCATCCGGGCCAGAGTTACTGGGGCATCATAAGCAGCCTGGCCTTTGGACCTCATTAGAGAGTGGCCCTGGTCAGGGACCTCAATTGTTCTATAACTCATCTGCCTATTCACTGAGGGTTTCTTAGAAGTGCAGGAGAGAAAAGTCAGCTCTATCCTAGGCAAAAAATTACCAGAGAGGTCCCTGAAGCCCCTCCATGGTCTCCAGAAATATTGTCAAACCAAAAGCAGGTTGTTCTGCCTGTCATTCCAGCCAAATTCAGAGACACAAAAAAGGATTGAAAATATGCTTTGTTAACAGACAAGCGTGCAAGCCTGGGGAAGAGTGAAAATAGCTTCTTCAAGACTGTCATGCTTGGGTTACAATTCCAGCAGCATTTATAGCCAGATCATGAAAGGGATTTGCATGAGAAAGAACAGGGAGTCACAAGATTCCACTACATCTTAACAAAGAAAGCAAATTACCCAAAATCATTACCACCCTAAAGTGTTGGAATAACCAATTCACAACTCTAGAGACTGGGAAAAGAATGCAAGTCTGCTGATCTGGTTCAGCAATCTAGTTGACCTTTATGCACTAACGCTGGAATACAAAGTGGTATAACCACTTTGGAAAACTCTATGACAGTTTCTTTAAAATCTACAAAGAAAATTACCAGGTGATCCAGCAATACCACTCCTAGGAATATGTCCTAACAAAATAAAAGTCGTTACACCAATAGACATATACATACTCATGTTCATTGCAGCATTGTTCACAAAAGCAAAAAATGGAAACAACCTAGAGGACCATCAACAGATGATTGGATAAACAAACTACATATAAAGACACAATGAAGTAATACTCAATGATGAATCTTCAAAGCATCTCACATGAATGAATGTGATGACATTATGCTGAGTGAAATAAGTCAATCCACAAAAGGTGAATATTACAAGAGACCACTGCTATAAAACTTATGAAAAAGTTCATACACAAGGGAGAGGTTGGCATGGAAAAACACTAAACAGACACCAAAGTAAGTGGTAACTTTGCTGAAGGGTAAGACATCACTCAGTACTAGGAAACCAGCACAGCTTGTACAAGGTATGTTCATGTAAGCTTCATAGACATATTGAATCTCGCTGAGGGACCAAGTTATTGGGCTGGGGAGCAATGAGGACCGTGGCCTTAGGGAACATTCAGCTTAATTGGCATAACACAGTTTACAAAGAAAATGTCCCACATTCTACTTTGGTGAGTAGTCTCTAGGGTCATAAAAGCCTATGAGTAACCATCTAAGATACTCCACTGGCCTCAGCCCTTTGCTAAAGACACAAAAGATAGATTAGTCCAAAGGATTAATGGGCCACAACTACCATAGCTTCCACCAGTCTGAGTCTGGTACCACTAAATGGTGCCCAACTACCAGCACTTTTGTCCTGACATGGATCACAACAGAGGGTTCTGGGCAGAGCTAAAGTGAACTACAGAACAAAATTCAAAATCACAAAAAAAAAAGCCAGACGTGCTGGCCTGACAGAGACTGTAGAAACTCATAGAGAATAGCTCTCAGACAACTTTTGAGCTCAGTAATGCAGTCACGCATGAGGTCCACTCTTCAGGTAAAGTTTACACAGACCCATGAAACAAGACAAAACTAATGTGACACACCAACCTAGATGCAGGACTAAAGGGCAGGAAAAACAGAAAAGTTGGTAATAGGGAGTCCAAGGTTGAGAAGGGAAAGTGTTGACATGTGCTGGTATTGTTAACCAATGTTATAAAAACAATATGTTCACTGTTCAGTGAGAAGCTAGTTTGTTCTGTGAACCTTCATCTAAAGCACAATTAAAAAATAATAATTGAATTGCAAGAAAATAATAATTGAATTGCAAGAAAAAAAAAATTCACACAGTCCAACAACACTCTTGTGGGATTCTCATAATCTCATAGTTGGACAAGATGTTAAGAATTGGAATATAGCAAGGGGTCGGCATGGTGAAGAGTGAGGTTCTGGGCAAAGTCCACTCTGACCCTTAGTAGCTGCATATCCTGGGGCAAATTACTTAACTTCCCTAAACCTAAATATTTCCATGTTACAAATGGAAATAATATAAGATCACTTTGCAGGTTAAATGAGGTGACTGAGTGAATGATGTGCTAAGCCCAGATTTCAGTGCAGAACACATGCCCCCTCCACAGCCTCAGCATGCTACCACTGGCTTGGGAGCTTTTCCTGATATCGAGCAAAATATGATTTCCTTTCATATTTAGTCAAGTATTCTGCTAGTTTTAGCAATACACACTCATCTCATCCCTATTTCATGCTCTGCCTTCAAAGATCTGAAAGACACTCAACCCTTCCTTACCCAGTTATTTCTTTTTCTACAAGAAGTCTCAAGATCCAACAGCTAAGGGTCATGAAATATGCTTCTCTGACAACCCAGCTTCCTAGTTGCTCTTTCCTGCATGCACAGAAATATTTCAATGGCGTTCTAAAGTTGGCCAAATTTCAAATTTTGTGTGATGTATTTACAACAACAATAAAAACACAGCTGTTGAAGCTACTTCTATATACAAACACCTCATGGGATTTGGTTTCTTTATAGGCTTAGGGTCGTGGTTTCATGGAACGTCCTGAAGAATTGCCCTAATGTTTTGTTTAGTGCTCTATTCTGCCTTCTAGTTTGTTGCATAGTTCCTGGGATTGTAAACATTTGCAAACATTTTTCAAGGTACAATAAATGGCTCTATTAGTCTGGAACAACACAGAAAGAAGGAAGAGTCAGATTAAGAGGAAGGAAATGGATTGTGTGGCTAATCACCTCCATAAGCAACTACTGTCCTTGCCATGAGACTAGAACTAGATGGTGCACCGCTACCATTACTGAATCTTTTTATCTGATCAAAAACAAGAAAAAGTACAGAATTTCAAATTCTGAAGAAATCCAGATTTTCTAAATCTATTGAGGCTGGATGAATCCCTAAACTATCAAAAGAAGCTAATCTTTAACCCATAAATAAAAAAATATCCCCTGAAGTCTTTTTTAACCCAAACAATAGTTCAGTTTAACTAGTAAACAATGTCTGCCTTGAGCACAGTGCTCTTATAAAGAGCTATCTATATTGGAGCAGGTCATAATAACAACTAGAAAGTTTAGATAGGAAACTAATGGAAGCAACAGTTCAGCAAAACAGAGTGAGAATGGTTGCACATCTCAAAGAACAAAATCAGTGTCACTTAACTGAACATATATAAATCGTTGAACTGGTGTGTGCTCTGTTATATTCTCAACAACAATAAAATAAATAAACTGCCAAACATTACTCAGTACTTCTATGGTCATCTTCTGTAAGTATAGCCACTAAGGTTGGTGATTTGTTCCAGTTTATGCTGCCTTGGACATTCACAGAGAATTTAAAAACTACTGCCTCTTTATATTCTCCAGATATAAACTAGTATGACATTACCTGTCGGTCACCTTGCCATACTGTGGCAGCTTGTGTATTACTATTATTCTGGAAGTTATGACACCAGGTTTTCAATACCAGCAAGGTCACCCATAGGGGCAGGAGTCAGCTGAGCTTCCCAATTAAGATAGGCTAAGAAGAAGGGCCCGACAATCTATTTCCAAAAACTAACCAACAAAAACACTATGGATAGCCCAATATAGTGCTAGAAGATGAGTCCCCTAGGCTGAAATGTACTCCAAATATACAGGGGCCAAAACTATGAACTCAAGAATGTCACTGATTCTTGAGACAGCATAGGACAAGGCAATACTACATTCTTTTGTACATGGGATTGCCACAAGTTGGAGCCAACTCCACAGCAACTAATAATAACCTCCCCAGAGAATTTTATTACCCAGAGGATACAGACCAGTCAATATCTCCCATCCTGCACTTGTGAAGGGGTAGTTGTAGACTTAAAGACTGGACTTGACACTTCTATGCACTGCTTCATCATGCTAGAGTTCTCTGACTATTTCAGCCTACGGTGTTCTATTGATAGTCAACGTCTTATAGATTGCCCCAGCTTCTAGTCAGTTGCAAATTTTATCAGTGTTTTCCAACCTCCAGTAAAAACTATAGATGACAATAAGCATGAGTATCAATCTCAGTTGTACAACAGGAAGGAATCACTAGGTGATTAGGTTTTATGGTGGAGGAGATTCCACAAGAAAAACAGTTGTGAAAAGAGGCTAATGTAAGAGTGGCTGGCTTCAGATGTCACAGTTTCAGTGCATAGAAAAGAGAACAAGCAATAAAGACACTCTAAAGAAGTCACTAGTGACCAAAGAGATCGATGTCCCCATTGGTTAGGACTGGAAACGAAAGCCAGCAGGTACAGATTACATTGTGTTGTCCCCAAATATGTGGTGGAATCTGTCATGGATTGAATTGTGTTGTCCCAAAAATATATGTGGCTGTTTGGATGGTCCTTGATTCATGGTATTGTGTATGCAGTAAGCCCTGTCTCTGTGATGTTAAAGAGGGATGATGGACAGCAGTTGAGTTGGTGGGTGTTTTAGTCAGCTAGGGCTGCTCTAACAGAAATAGCACAGATTGGATAGCTTTAACAAAGAAAGGTTTATTCTTACACAGTCTGGTAAGTTACAAGTCCAAATTCAAGAAGTCTGTTCTAGGGGAAGGCTTTCCCCCTTGTCTGCTCTGCAGGAAAGCTCAGCATTACATCAATCTTTGTCCAGGGAGCATCTTGACCCAGGATATACACTTCTCCTGATGCTGCTTTCTTGATGGTGTGAGGTTTCCAATTCTCTGCTTGCTTCTCTTTCCTTTTATCTCTTGTAGGATGAAAGGATTAAGGGTGGGGCAAGCTATACTCCAGGGAAACTCCCCTTACCATGGAGCAGGAAAGTAATTCTATGAAAGGTTTACAGTCCCACCCTAATCCTTTAACATACAACACAGGAAAATTACAAAATGGAGGACAATCACAAAATATTGGGAATCATGGCCCAGTCACGTGACTACACATATTTTTAGGGGGACACAATTCAACCCATTACAGTGGGGCATGACATAATGTGTAGGATTTTACTATGGCTTGGGGCAGACTCTTGAGATATTAAAGAAATGGAGGCAAGCTGAGATTTGGGGGCCTCATATCATCAAAGAAGAAAGCAAGACTGGGAGCTGAGTCTATCCTTTGGAAAGAACTGGGGACCCTGTGCCTCAGAAGCTTCCAGTCCAGAAGATTGACAAGAACCCTCCCGCAGTGCCAGCAAGGAAAGCCTTCCTCTTCAGCTGATACCCTGAATTTGGACTTTTAGACTACTGAATTGTGACAAATAAAAATTCTCTTTTAAGGCCATCTACTTACAGTGTTTCTGTTAAAGCAGCACTAGATAACTAAAACAGAATACTAGTCCCTATACCTGTGGATATAATCATGCTTGGAAATAGAATTCATTGTCATGTTAATTAGATCGCAGCACAGTAGGGTGCATTCTAAGCATAATCACTTCTAAGTTACTAGAAAAAAGAGGACTCTGAGAGGTGTGGCCAAGATGGCAGACCAGACACACACCTCCTCAATTACTCCTGAGAGCTAAGGCCTAGAATAATTGAATGGAGCAATGTGGACATTCTGGGAGACCTAAGATCTGACCTAGGTTGTAAGATTGCACCAGGCAATAGGAAGGGGGAAACTACCTCTGTTGGTACACTAAGCCCTATTTCTCCTGGTGCACTGTTTCAGAAGATTACAACTATGGATGCCTTCTTTGTTAACCAGAAGGCTGGGGCTAGGACTGCTGAGCCTGAAAGCCTGGCACAAGCCAGCTACCACAGTGAATTGCGGTACTTAAGTAAATAGTGTATCCTGCAGCAGAGAGACTGTGCTTGGGACAGCCACATCTAGAGAACCCAGCTGCAGCTGCTGACTGAGGGTACCAGTGCAACTCCCCATTCTCTTCTCTGAGCTATGCCATAAGTACTGCTAATTCAGTGCAGGAAAGGCAGCTCAGGTGGGATGCCATCTGGTCAGCTGAGAGGTGGAGTTAGCCACACCTGAGGTCTCTCCTGGGGCTAATTCCCACCCCAAGCAACAGTGCCTGTCCAGATAGTGCTTCTCCCAGCAGAAAAGCTATTTTAAAGACAATCATATCTAGGGATGATAGTGGGGGCTGATAGCTGAGTGCAGCAGTTCCCTAACTCCTCCCCTCCTTGAGCCATGTCATACCATCTGGGGATGGCCTATGAGGTGCTGTCATGGTTTGAATTGTGTCACCCCAAAAATGTGTGCAGCCATGTGGCTGGGATATGGTTCCCAGTATCTTGGGACTGTCCTCCATTGTGTGGTTTTGCTAACCTGTATGTTAAAGGATTAGGGTGGGGCTGTGAATTCCTGCTGTGGGGGAAGTTTCCCTGGAGTATGGCTTGCCCCACCCTTAATGCTTTTAGCTTGCAAGGAATAAAAGGAAAAAGAAACAAAGGACAATTTGAGAATCTCACTACCATCAAGCAAGCAGCACCGGGAGCAGAGCGCATCCTTGACACCAGAGGTTCTTGTGTGAGGACGCTCCCTGGACAAAGACTGATGCAATACCGGACTTTCCTCCAGAGCCGACAAGGGGAAAGTCTTTCCCTGGAGCAGACACCCTGAATATGGACTTGCAACTTACCGGACTGTGTAAGAATAAATCTTTCTTTGTGAAAGCCATCCACTCTGTGGTATTTCTGTTAGAGCAGCCTAGCTGACTAAAACAGGTGCTGTCTCGAACAACCAGGAGGGAGGGCCTGCCAACCCTGAGGGCCTGCCTGCTTTCAGCCACTGCTGGTCAACAGCTCTATCAGGGGTAAAGCAACTTTTATGTCAAGATTGAGAACACAGATAGAGAACCTGAGTGTGGTGGTGTCATTTCCACCACCCTTCACTGAGCCACATCATCACATCAGCTGACGTCCTTCCCCAAGACTCCATAAGGAGGACACCATCTTTGCCAACCAGGAGGTGGGGCCTGCCACCTCTGAGGGCCTGGCTGCTTTTAGCAGCTGCTGGACAGCACCCCTTTCAGCTGAAAAGTAGTTTCTAAGACAAATACATCTAAAGAATGCAGCATTCCCTGACAGCCAAGTGTGGTGGCATCCTTCTCTCCTCCCTTCCTTGAACTGCACCACAGTCTCAACTGGAGTGACAACAGAGAGTCGGCACAAGTAGCTTGCCACCTTTAGCAACCAGGACGTGGGGCCTGCCACCCCTCAGGGCCCAGCTGGGGCCAATCACTAAGCTGAGCAGCATCATGGGGCTTGAAAGTATCTATATTGCCAGTAAAGCTATACACAAGTTAGCTGCACCTAGAGAATGCATAGTGGCTGACAAACATATCTGGCAGTGCCCTTACTCACTCCTTTCTTAGAACTATTCCACAGTTCCCATTGGTGTAACACCAGAGAAACTGAATAGCTTCTGGATGGCATGAAGACAACAATCACAATCTAACCATTTAAAGAAGTAGTCTAATGTGGCTCTGAAAAACTCCCAAAATAAAGAATCAAAAGACTTCCTAAATGAAGGCTTTGTGAAGTTATTGGAGGTACAATACAAAAGAATTATGTATAGAGCCCTTGTAAAGATTAAACAACATGCAGAATAAAAAGAAAAATTAAGTAAGCTATATAAACTGCTAGAGCATCAATGATCTGAAATCCAGCAGATCAACAATAAAATTATAGAATTACACAATTCAATACAAAGCCAAAACAGCAGGATGGAGGAAATGAATACAGAATTAATGAACCTGAAGTTAAGCAACTGACACCAGTATTTATGAGAAGAAATCAGAAAACAGAAACAAGAAAAATAAAGAAGCATTATGAGGCATGTGGGACTCTATCAAGAGGAATAACCTACGAATAATTGGAGTTCTTGAAAAGAAAGGGAGAGTAAAAAATACAGAGAGGATTACTGAAGAGTTGCTCACAGAAAAGTTCCCTGAAATCATGAAAGAAGAGAACATGGGTATTCAAGATGCTTATCAAATATGACAAAAACCAGACCCCAGAAGAAAGACACAAAGACATATCATAATCAGGCTTAATAAAACAAAACATGAAGAGAGGCCCTTAAAGGCAGCTAGCCTTAAGCAAAACTAGCATACACAGGGAAGGCCTGTAGGCTTTTTATCAGACTAATCAGCAGAAATCATGTTGGCAAGAAGATTGAGGATGACGCACACAAAGCCTTGAAGGAGAAACACTTCCAATCAAGAATTATAAATCCTGCAAAATTTTCTGTCAAACATGATGGTGAAATTAAGATATGCACAGGTAAACAGAAGCTTAGAGAATTTGCAAAAACCATATCAAAACTACAAGAAATACTGAAAGAAGCTCTATGTTTAGAAAAACAATAATATCAAATGCATATCTAAGGATGCAATGCAGGACAGAGCATACAGAGGCCAACTCAGAAGTCAGTAAGTTTAATCAAAGCTAAAATATTAAAAGTAGAAAACCAATGATCTTAACATGAAAACTATGACATCGTCACACTATAAAGAAGAATATACCACAGTAGATATAATGCTTTCAGACAGAGACGAAATTAAAAAGATATAGAAGCTAAAGATTGGTTTAAACTTAGAACATTAAAGAAGTTCAAAAGGGCATCTGCATAGCAAACTAACAATTCAACACATCAAAACAAGAACCATCATACAGTAGTCTCAACAAACACAAAACCCACATTGGAAAGATGAAAAGTTAACCCATGAAATGAAAAATGGCCCAGAACAGAATACTGAAAGGAACAAAGAAAACATCAACAACACAAAGATAAAGACATCAAAATGACAGTACTAAATCCATAAGTATGAATAGTTACACAGAAAGTAAATGAATGGAATGCTCCATTAAAGAAGCAGAGAGTAACAATCTGGATCAAAAAACACAATCCGTCAGTATGTTGCTTACAAGAGACACACCTTAGAATCAAGGATAGGAACAAACTGAAAATCAAAGGATGGATAAATATATACCAAGCCAATAACATACTAAGAAGAGCAGAAATGGCAATACTAAGCTCAGATAAAATAGATTTTAATGTAAAATCCACCATTGTGGACAAGGATGGTCAGTATTTATTGCCAAAAGGTTAAATACATAAGCAGGATATAACAATATTAAATATTTATGTACCCAATACAAGAGCATCTAAATACATTGAGTAAACACCGACAACATTGAAAAATGGGACAGATCATTCCACAATAACAGTAGGAAACTTTAACACTCCATTTTCAATAATGGACAAATCATCCAGAAAAAAGTTCAGTCAAGATACAGAAGATCTTATTGTGACAATCAACCAACTAGATCTCATCGATATTTACAGAACTTTTTACCCAACAGCAGGTTGGAACATTCTCCCGAACAGACCACGTGTTAGGTCATAAAGCAAGTCTCAACAGAATCCAGACCACTGAATTATTGCAAAGCATCTTCTAGCATCATAAAGCCATAAGAGTTGAAACCAATAGCAGAAAAAATACAGGTAGAAAGTTGAACTCATGGAAATTGAAAAACAATGTGCCAAAAAGCAATGAGTTATAGAAGAAATCAGAGACACAATAAAGAAATTTATGGAATCAAATGAGAATGAAAACACACCATAATAGAACATATGGGATACAGCAAAAGCAGTGTTCAGAGGTCAAATTTACCTCTATAAATGCACCCTCCTGGAGTAAAAAAAGAGACCAAACCAAAGAATTAAGCCTGCAACTTGAACAACCAGAAAGAAAACAACAAAAGAATACCTCAGGCATGAGAAGAAAACAAGTAACAAAGATTACAGCACAACTAAATAAGAGAATAGAAGAACAATTGAAAAAATTAACAAAACAAAAAGCTGATTTGGTGAAATGATCAACAAAATTGAGAAATCATTGACTGAACTTACAAAAGAAAAACAGAAGAAACATATAACCCCAATAAGAAATGAGATGGGAGAGGTCACAACACACTCAATCAAAAGTATCCTAACAGAATACTATGAAAAGCTATACTCTAACAAATTTGAAATCCTAGACAAAATGGACATATTTCTAGATTCACATCACCTACCAAAATTATCACAAGGAGAAGTAGAACAATTTAATTAACCCATCACAAAAGAAGATATTGAAAAATTAATCAAAAAATTACCAGCTAGAAGAAGTCCTGGCCCAGATGGCTTCACTGGAGAATTTTACCAACCTTTTAGAGAGGAGTTAATCCCAATACTGCTGGGGCTATTTCATGGCATAGAAAAGGATAGAATACTCCCAAATTCATTCTGTGAAGCCAGCATAACCCTGATACTAAAACCAGGGAAAGATCCCGCTAAAAAGGAAAATTACAGACCAATATCATTTATGAACCTTGATGAAAAAATCTTCAACAAAATCCTAGCCAATAGTATTCAAAAAACATGAAAAAATAATTCATCATGGCCAACTTGGATTCATACCAGGGAGGCAAGTCTGGTTCAACATCAGTAAAACAACTAATGGGATCAGCCACATAAATAATACAAAGAATAAAAATCACCTGATTTCGTCAATTGGTGCAGAAAAAGGCATTTGACAATTCCAACACCCATTCATGTTAAAAACTCTCAGTAAACTAGAAACAGAAGGGAAATTCCTTAATGCATTAAGGGGCATCTGTGCAAAGCCAGATGATTACATCATTCTGAATGGAGAGAGAATGAAAGAATTTCCCCTGAGAATGGGAGCTAGACAAGGATGCCCACTCTCATCACTTCTGTTCAACAATGTTCTAGAGGTTCTAGCCAGAGCAATTAGATAAGACAAAGAAATAAATGGCATCCATATTGGCATAGAAGAAGTAAAAATCTCTCTATTTGTAGATGATATGATTATATACTCAGAGAATCCTAAAGACTCCATAAATAAACTGCTAGAACTACTAGAAGAGTTCAGCAAAGTATCAGGATAGAAGATTAAGTAAATCAGTAGAATTACTCTACACCAACAAAGGATCATCAAAGAAGAAATCATCAAATCAATAACATTTACTATAGCCTCCAAGAAGATAAAATACCTAGGAATAAATCTAACTAGAGAAATAAGAGGCCTATACAAAGAGAACTACAGGACTGTACTGCAAGAAACCGAGAGACTTACATAAATGGAGAAACCTACCCTGCTCATGGATGGGAAGACTTAACATTGTGAAAATGTCTATTTTGCCCAAGTGATCTATGTATACAATGCAATTCCAACACAAATTCCAGAGACATTTTTTAATGAGATGGAGAAACAAATCAGCAACTTTGCTCGGAAAGGAAAGAAACCTCAGATAAATAAAGCACTATAGAAAAAGAGGAAGAGGGTGGGAGGCTTCACACTACCCAACCTTAGAACCTACTACACCACCACGGTAGTCCAAACAGCCTGGTACTGGTACAAAAGGAGACAGATAGACCAATGGAACAGTATTGAGACCCCACAAATGTCACCTTCCTCCTATGAACAGCTGATATTTGACAAAGGCCCTAAGATTGCAA
The DNA here is from genome assembly GCA_028571685.1 of Heterohyrax brucei. Taxonomy (NCBI): domain Eukaryota; kingdom Metazoa; phylum Chordata; class Mammalia; order Hyracoidea; family Procaviidae; genus Heterohyrax; species Heterohyrax brucei. Next base: position 138,614,695 of record CM053150.1, read on the forward strand.
ACTGGGGTAAAAACAGTCTCTTTAACAAATGGTGTTGTCAAAATTGGATATCCATCTGCAAAAACTGAAACACGACCTCTGTCTCTCACCTTACACGAAAAGTAACTCAAAATGGATCAAAGACCTAAATATCAAACCTAAAATAATAAAGATCATGAAAGAGAAATTAGGTCTACAGTGGAAGTGCTAACACAGGGCTTAGACAGATTTCAAAGTCTAACCAATAAAACTATGAACAACAAAAGAGAAAATAGATAAATGGGAGCTACTACAATCAAACACTTACGCTCATCCAGAGGCTTTACCAAGAGAGTTAAAAGACAACCTACGAAAGGGAAAGAATATTTGGCAACTACATGTAGCACTGACATCTGATTCCTATAGTCTACAAGGTACTGTAAGACGTAAACAAGAAAAAGATAAATAACCCAGTTAAGCAATGGGCAAAGTAGATGGACAGACACTTCATCAAAGAAGACATCCAGCAGACAAAAGACACATGGAGAAATGCTCATGATCATTAGCTATTAGAGAAATCCACATCAACAATACAGTGAGATACCACTTGACCCCACCAAGATTAGCCATAATCCAAAAAACACAAAACAATAAATGCCGGAGAGGCTGTGGAGTGATCAATGCTGTTAGGGATGTAAAATGGTACAACCTCTTTGGAAAGCAATTTGGCTCTTCTTAAAAAGCTAGAAATAGAAATACAACATGATCCAGCAATCCCATTGTTTGGTATATGTCCTATAGAAATAAAAGCAGTCACATGAACATATACTTCCACATGCATGTTTATTGCAGTACTGTCAACAACAGCAAAAAGATGGAATCAACCTAGGTGCCCATCAGCAAATGAATGGATGAACAAGCTGTGGTACATACTCAGTGGAACACTATGCAATGATAAAGAGCAGTGATGGTTTTAGGAAGCATCTCAACTAGAAAACATTATGCTGAGTGAAATCAGCCAGTGGCAAAAGCACAATTATGAGACCTCTGCTATATGGACTTAAAAATAGACTTATGTACATAAGAAAAGACTCTTTGATGACTGCAAGAGTAGGGATGGAGGGAGAAGGTTGGTCACTGATTAAATAGTCAATAGGAATTTGGTTAGGTGAAAGTTGCAGCACATAGTAGAGAGCAGATCAACATAAATGGACTAAACCATAAACTAAAAGATTTTCTAAGCTCAACCCAGTATTTCAAAACATAGAGTAGCAAGGATGGGGGTCTGGGAACCATGTTTTCAGAGGACATTTAGGCCGACTGGCACAACTAGTCTTTCGCTAAGAGAGTCTTCTGCAGTCCATATTGGTGAGTGGTGCCTGGGATCTTAAAAGCTAGCAAGCTGCTATCTTGGTGCTCCAAATGGTCCCAACTCTTCTGGAATAGATGATGACCAAGAACAAGAAAGACACAAGTCAAAAAGAGCCTAGGAGACAGAAAGACCCATGTGAATGGCAGACTGTATCAATAAGTGACCAGAAGAACCAGATGATGCCCGGCCACCACCAAAGGCAGCTGCAGTGGGAGACACAATGTGGAATCCCTCAGGCAAAATCAGGAAAAGAGGGGTGCAGCCCAAGAACTCTACAAAAAGACCATGATTAGTGATCCGATGTCCTGGAGGTTTCCCTGGGAATGTGGCTCCTGGACCTACTGCTGGCCCTGATTGGAAACCAGTACTGAGGTCAACTCTTCAGACAAGAATGGTCTGGAGTTGCAGACACAGTGTGAGCATATGGTGTGTGTACTTTATGGTTCTGTACATTTATAGGAAGCTATCCTACTGGTTTCTTTCTGGATGGGAGAGAAGAGGGTGGAGAGGAGGGGACAGGTGCTTGTTAAGAGGAATACTAGAAATACAGAGTGAAAAGAAGTATTACGCTATCACTGGGTGAGGAGAGCACATGGAGCTGCAGATAGACAGGCATGTAAAATTGATTTGCATTGTATACTTTCACTTAGTCAATAAAAATAAGAAAACAGGATTCTAATCCTTGGAGATATGCACACAGTGGGGGGGAGACAGATCCTCTACCAGCCGAGGAACCAAGAAACACCCAGAACTACCTACAAGAAATGAATCAACACAGCTGAAGTACTGATTTGGATATTTAACCTTTAGGACAGTGAGAACATAAATTTCTGTTGTTTTTGAGGTCGATCATCTGTGATAATTTTATTTGTGTTACAGCAGTGCTCAGAAACTAAGGCAGCAACACAATGAAGAATTCCAAAACAGGTACCTGGGTGACAATCAGATCTCTGAAGAGGGGGAAAAACTGCGATGCATTTGAGTAAAGGCTAAGAGTTATTGAACCAAAAGGATATCACAGGAGGGGGTATGTACAGAGCTCTACAACAGTGGTACATGACTGTCTCACCAGAGGAGGATAAGGATTCAAAGGTAGTCCTGACACTGACAAAACTGACACTGAGATGCTTCAGTAATTGGGGGATGAGGAACGTGTTACAGTAAAACACAGCTTTAGGCCCCGTTCTCCAAAAAGGCAATACTGAGATAGAGGTAAAGTAAATGTCCAAGAGGTTTATTACATGTCAGCATGTAAGGGATAAGGAATTTGGGTCCTCAGAACCCATCCAAATTCATCAGGCAAGCTCAAGGTTTTTATAGTGACTAAGGGAAGGTGTGAGGGAAGAAACAATTTGGGCAGTTCAGGCAGGCATCCTTTCAGGGATAGGCCTCAGGGGTCCAGGCCCCAGGGGTCCACGAGAAATACGCATCAGAAACTTGAGTCCAGAGGCTCTCAGTTGTCACCTGATCAGGGGTTGTCAGACTGGAGCCTCCACTTGTTTGATGATCTTAAGAAGAAAGCTGTAAAGATTTTATCTCAGCGGCTCCTGTAAGTTAATGTGTGATTTCCTAGGCCTAGTAGTGTTAGGAAGCCAAGAATTGGAATAAAAAAAAGGTAAGGAAATGGAATTAGTCCTGACTGCCTACCTCAAAAAGAGCTTTCCTCCTGAGAGTTCTGTCTCCTGGGTAGGGTAGAAGATAATAATGGAAACTTCAAACTTAAACCTAATTGTGAACCAATTCTGAAGCCAAACAAGATACGATTGTGGTATAAGGAAGAGTCCAATTGGACAAATTGCAGAGTTTCTGTAGGAAAATGGAGCAGGGGAGTGGTAGTAGGGTCACAGGCAGACAGCAGGAAGTCTAAACCGCAAGGTTGAGGAGTCCAGACTTGGCCCCTTGTGATAGGAAGTGGTCTTCAGGAGCCTGAAGCTCATAAGAAGCACCAGCCAGAATGGAAGAGCCACAGTAGCTGAGGAGAGTCTTGCAGTAGCAAATTGGCTGAGGAAACTTGACCCAATTGCTCTCAGGAGCACCTGCCTCTCATTTTCACAAGTCTTAACAGAATCAGGCACACCTAGTTGAAACACGTGGTCTCTTCTCTCAGCCTTCTGTTTATTTTCTCTGTAAAACAGCTGCTACCTTATTTTGGTTGCCTCCATTAGCCAGGTAAGTCAGGAACCTGGGCATCCTCTTTAAAGCTCGAGAGACTGAAACGGTTTCCGAAATGAAGCCTTCCCCTTTAAGGTACTGCAGGTGGCTAGATACAGGTCTCAGAGGCAGCTAAAAATAGGTTCATCCAGCAGGAGGACTTGAAATATAGCTGGTTTAACAGCCCTATGCCACACACAATCACTTTATCTGTATTTTTTCAGTGTCCTGATATGTTCTCATCAAGTTTTAGGGAGAAAAAGAAAGGTACCAGTTTTCTGTGATTAACTGTGTTTGGGAACATTCTTGAAATATTTTAATTACAGTTTTTAAAGAAAAAAAAATGTTAAGTTTGTGGACTTATCTGCCGTGACTTTAGGTTTCTTTTATTTTTTAGGAGGCAAGGGCCAAATTGGAAGGAGAAATAGAGCTCTGCTGTTAATAAGCTGAGAGTAGTTGGTGGCAGGGAGCCCTGTTCAAGGATCAGATAGTGGTTTCCTTTTAGTAGAAGCAATGTTGCATTCTGAGAGAGGAATGTGAAATGATGTTTCCCACAGTAATTTTAAGCACTCTTAGGTTTCACTGTGGGCAATGCTTCTTCATCTTTGTTTTGTTCTACACAGTTGGTAGGTGGCCTTCCATTTCCTGATCTGGAAATACAGCACCTAAGGCCTGGCAGGAAACCCTGGTTGCATAGCAGTTGAGGGCTATGGCTGCCAATCAGAAGGTAGGTGGTTCAAATCTGCCAGGCAATCCTTCGAAACTCTATGGGTTAGTTCTACTCTGTCTACAGCATCACTATGTTGGAATTGACTTGATGGCAGTGGGTTTGTTATTTGGGGTTTTTGAAGCCTGACAGAGGGGCACAGAGTGAGGAGGAGCATTTGGTAGGCTTCTTCCTCTCCCACTCAAATTATTCCTCTGAAGACGTTTAAAGAAACAACAGCAAAAAACAAAAAAAACAATGATTTGTGGGCACAACAGAACCATAGACAAATTGTGCATTTCGACAATAAAAAGGTGAGTTTTTCCTTCCTTTCCCCCCACCTCATATATATTAAAGTCCTGTATAAACCAGTTGCAATTGTGTGGACATGACCCCACTCATTGTCATCTCATATGTGTCAAGGTAGATCTGTATTCTGTAGGATTTTCTGTGGCTATGACCTCACAGAAGCAGACTGCCAGGTCTTTCTTCTGAGCTATCTCCAAGTGGACTGAAACCTTGAACCATTTAGTTAGCAGTCCAATGCCTTAACTGCTTCACCACATAGAGACTCCTGTGTATTCACACAAACCTCAAATTTAGGCCATCATCTACCATTTGGTGAGATTTTTATATCAACTGTGTAAAACATTGAGCTTCCACTCAGGTATGTAGCCTAGGTTTAGGACTGAGAGTAAAAGAAATTATTCTTTATCCTAAAGTGAAGATTTTTTTGCCTTCTGTACCAAAACTTCCTGTTCTTTGAGTTTTGAGAGAAGATTTGATTGAACATGGTGTGAAATGTCATTCAGTAGCAAACTGCCCAGGAACCCAAGTTCACAGTGGTGCCAAGTGGGACAGAAAGATGAGAGGAATGACAAGTGAGCAGGTGGCACAAAGTTTTTTTTTAATTAGCTTCATACATGCTTTCTCAGGCAGACTGCTTATAGAGGTAACAGAACCCACTTACCACAGACATCGGACTTTCCAAAACAAGGATACAGGCTGCGTCAACCCTCAAGGTATTAGAGAGATGCTTCTCGAGTTTGTCCTCCCTCATCACTGACAAGAAAACATACCAGAGTTCCTTCTCCATGAAGACCCTCTAGTATAATACAGTTAGTGATTAGACCTGCCTCTTGGGTTTTCTTTAGGATTAAAACAGGTAATCTATGAATTCATGAAACCTCTCAACTTCTTGTCTGGGAAGGATCAAGCACTAAGCAACAATGTTATTATCATCACTATTCAAATAAAAGCTATGTGTCTTTCTTCGGAAGTAAAGAGGAGCTTTAACTGATGGAGGCATACGAATTCATCCTAATATATATATGTGTGTGTTCGTGTGTTAGAGGGAGAGAGAGAGCATTGTAAAATCCTAGCGGCTAATTCTCCATCCAGGCATGATATGATTCATTTACAGACACATGTTCCTAAAAGTGATAGAATTTTACTAGAAAATTACAGGAAAAGAAGTAGAGCCATTTGTAAGCATAACAAAAAAAACTCAAACCCACTGCCACTGAGTTTATTCTAGCTCATAGCAACCCTATAGGGCAGAGAACTGATCCATAGAGTTTCCAAGGAACACCTGGTGGATTTGAACTGCCAACCTTTTGGTTAGCAAACATAGCACTTATCCTTTATGCCACCAGGGTTTCCTGCCAGTCAATTCTGGGATAGGTACTAACAGCTTTATTATTATTATGACATGCCAGAGACATTTTAAAGGTCTGTCACAGTGATCTTATTTCTTCTCACTATGCCCCATGGGGGCAGGTCCCACTGTCTGTACATGTGTGACCATCAAGTTCTTCCAAACATTTGTGACTGTATTGCACAAATCCTCAGGAAGTCAATGGTAAAACTGGAATTAAAACCAATTTTTCTAATTTTCAATCAAGGATCCTTTGGCAAAGTCAGACACCTAATATTAAAAATGATTTTCAGTGAGCAAAGAAAATACCAGAGTCTTTCACCCCAAAACCAGAAAACTCAGTGCTGTCAAGTTGAGCTGACTCATAGCGACCCTACAGGACAGAGTAGAAATGTTCCGTAGAGTTTGCTCCTCCATTGAGGAGCACCTGGCAATTTGAAGTGCCAGCATTTTGGTTAGCAGCCATAGAACTTAACCACTACACCACCAGGGTTTCACTTTCACCCAAAGGAACCTAAATTTTATTTGCTTGATTCCTAAAGTGCAAGACAACCTCATCACAGCACAATTTTCTCCAGCGTTACCGCATACGTGTTAAGTCTAACTGATTTGGAAATATTCTGCAGGATTGACAAGAATAAATCCTCTCCAGCATTAAACTGCATTTAGAGGGAAAATTAAAGTGGGTGACACCCAACAACTTGGGTAATCACTGTCACAAGGTTTTCTTCCTTGCTCTTGGGGAAGTTATTCGGGAGCAGTGAGGAGAAGAGCCCTGAGGAGACAGAAGAAAAAGGAAAGCCAAGTAGCTTCCCTATGCTTGCTTCCCTGGTGGGCCTCTTGGCTCATCTAAGTCCCAAAACATCTCTCATTGTCTGCAATTTTATTAATAATACAATAATATAGATTTTTACTATTAACTAAACCTAGAAGACCAGTGATATGAAATAAAAGAACACAAAACACAAAATCCTAGACATAAATACTTCACAGACACAAATCTAGGTTTTTCAGAAAAACATTTAATATTTGGGAAGTGCTACCAAACAATCTGTAAAGGAGTATGAGACAGGCTTTAGAGAAAAGAGAAGGAAGACAGACTGAGATATGGGAAAAGGTGGTAATAGTACCACAGGAAAAGTGAAAGCAAAGGGCAGGTGGAATGAAGAGACAGGAAGGAAGGATGCAGAAAGACCATCAGAGCGGATGTGTGCTGGCAGTGCATGTGTAGAGAATTCAGAGCGAGGACAGGTGAGGATGATAGGAGGCTGTGAGGAAAGCCTTCAGCATTATCAGAGTAGTTCTCCAGCGTCCGTGTGGAAAGTGTCTTTCTGTGTGAGGGCTCATCTGTAAGACAAGAGGAAAATGCTGCTTTTATTTTTCATTACTTACACATGATGATAATGGTATTCAAATCTTTATGTGGGAGGAATATTGTCTTGCAGTATTTATTCAGACAATAATATAAATTACATGACACTGTTCTGCAGCAGAATCTGTCTCCAAAATGTATTTCCCTCTTCTGACAGTGGACAAAGCCTGTCCATAATGGGACTGTTGTACTTGGAGAAAGCATCATCTGTCAGTTTGTCATACTCTGATGGCTTGCATGTAGGTATGATCTTGGAAGGTATGCCAGCCACATTCGTATTTCAAATATCAGCAGGATCAATGATAGTGAAAAGGTTTCACTGGAGCTTCCAGTCTAAGACAGACTAGGAAGAAATTCACAGCAATCTGAAAAGTAGGCGATGAAAACCTGATGGATCCCCAAAGTACTTTGACTTGATGTATCATTTGAAGACATCAATTGCTGGAGGAGTATATCACGTTTGGAGAATTAGAGACCCAGCAAGGACAAGGAAGACCTTGGTAAGATTGACAGGCATAGGAGCTGTAACAATGGATTTGAATATGTCCGTAATCATGAGGATGACATAGGACCAGGCAATGTTTCACTCTGTTGCACACATGAGGGTCACCAGGAGTCAGAGTCAACTCCAAGATAGCTGCCTACCTATTTATCTGTTTGGAGGGAGAGTTACAAAAGCTGACTGTCCCTTTCTAAGTCCTTGTCTCTAATATTTCTCTGTACATGTAAAAAGAAAGTCCCATTGATTTGATTTGGAGAAAAGAAAAGGCAAAATAGTTAGAAGGGCATGAGTGAAACCTCAGAAAATACTTGTATAATTTCAAAGGAATACATTTAGGAGGTTGCTTGACTTAGGAGGCAGAGCCTAGGGTCTAAGAGGGTAGAGACAGTACATTAAGGGGGCAAGGTGGAGTGCGAGACATAGACTCCTGAGAACAAACATTCCTGAATCTGCCTTCCTCCTAGACGGAAAAGAACCCACAGTACTTGATGGTTGTGTGTTGTGGCAGGGGATAAAGAAACAGGACTTGAAGAGCTCTTGATGACAGCCACATACCCAACGGCTTCTTAGCCATAGAAGTCATTGTTTTTACTTTGGAAGAATAAAGTAAAAGGAATCCAACTCGGAGAAGGTGTTTAAACTTTCTTATAATTACATAACTGAAATGGAGTTAAAATCCAGATTTAGATTTTTCAGGCCCAGAGCCTAGGCTTTCCCACACCTGCATACAGATGCTCCTGGATGTGGCTAATAGCTAGGCTACACCAGAGCCCCTTGCTTGAGCACATTTAGTATGTGAAGGAATGCCATGAGGGAGGCACTGTTAGCAGCCTTCTGAGAGTCAGGAAGCAGGCACAGAGCACTGTGTGACACTTGGGAAAATACAGCCCTGAGACTGAGGAACATTGAACTCCATGGCCCATCCCTAAGGCACTGCAAAGCAACAGATTTGGTCCTGGCAGCCCAGCAGCTTAGCCTGTAAAGTAATAATGGGCAAGGACCTCAAATCTCTCTGCCTTCATTTCTGCCAGTGAAAATGCCATACACGCCTGTTCTACCTTTACACAGCTCATGCACAGGTACACACAAATGTACACCTGGCCTGTTAGCACCCAGAAAGGATGTGGAGCACAGAAAACAGCCACTTGATCACAGCACCACATTTAATTACTAGCTCAACAGAAGAAATGATAGTTTCCTTATTTACTTATGTGAGAAGGCAAGCCTCTGACTCAGGGCATTCAGAACTGACCTGAGAACATAAGACTCTACATGTAGAGTGATGAGAAGAAATGAGTGGCAATACTCAGGCAAATATTGTTTGATGTGGCAAATGGATCAGACAAAGGCAAGATCATGGAGCTTCAGGTGAGATCAGAGTTGGGAAATAGTTTTCGACCTGAGCAGGAACTGATACCCTGGTGGTGTTTTTGCCTGGATACTTACTCTGTTAGAAAGGATGCTGAGGGTAGTATGTTCATAATCTCACCTGCCACCTTTATGTCTTCCCTGGGGAGGCAAGAGGACTTCTCGAGAGGTAAGAAGGTAAGGCTTGGCCTAGGCCTTGGAGGCTGAAGAAAGTTGGCAAGCAAAGCACAGGGAAATAGCAAGCAGAGAAGAGGTTGACACAGAGGATCAGGAAGCACACTGGATGCAGCTGCTGAGAACGGGAGGTAGGAGTGGGGGCTCTGGGAGCAGGATCCTAACAGAACCAAAATAAAACAGGCAAGGAAACCACATAGGTGATCTTATAAACACAAGACATCGTTATCTTTTTGAAGAGATTTAAGAAAAATGACTAGGAACTAATGCGAGAATTAGGTAATATACATAGAAATAAGCATCTTCCCATAGCAATACCAGCTGTCTGACAATACCAGTTGATTATGACTCATAGTGACCCTCACCTATGTCAGAGTTGAATTGTGCCTGATAGGGTTTTCAGTGGCTGATTTTTCAGAAGTAGATTGCCAGGACTTTGTCTGAAGTGCTTCTCAGTAGACTCAAACTGTTAACCGTCTGCACCACCCAGGGACTCTTTCAAAGCAATAAACACATAGAAATGGAAAAGGCAGGCAAAGGGCAGGAGTACCAGTCACACAAAGACCAAAAAGTGTACAAGACATAGGGCTGATCTTTGCAATTCAGACACAGCCTGCTGAAGAGTAAAATTTTACTACAAGACGTAAAGCAAGATCTGAATAAATGGAAACTCATGCCGTGTCCCCAGATATACAAATTGAAGATTATTAAAATGTAAAGTCTCCTCAAATGGTTTGTATTATAATTATAATCCTAACAAGATGTTTTTGAGATGACAAAAGTGCTATTAGACAACTACAGAGCCATCAGTAATAAATTCACAAGTCCACAAGAAAACTTCTAGAGATAATAGGAGAACCTAGCAAAGTTGCAAAAAACAAAAATCTGTTTTGAGAAATGTGGAATGAGAAATGTGCAATGAGAAATGTGGAATGGAAATTAGAGAAACAATTCATTTGCTATAGTATGTAAGGGAATAAAATACCTAGGAATAAGTCTAAAGAGAGATATGAATGACTTATACAATGAAAACTATGAAAAACTGCTGAAAGAGACTAAAGAAGGCTTAAATAAATGGAAGGACTTTCCACAGACTTGGCTTAGAAGACTTAATATTGGTAAGACATCAATACTACCCAATGGGATCTACAGATACAACACAATCCCAATCAAAATTCCAACAGCCTTCTTTATAGAAATAGAAAAACCAACCTTCAACTGTCAAGAGACTAAAACAATGAGGAAAGGGAAGAATAAAGTAGAAGGACTAAGACTTCCTCATTTTAAAACATAGTATTTAGTTAGAGTAATCAAAACAGCCTGGTACTGGTATAATAGGAGACATACAGACCAACGGAATAGAATCGAGATTCCAAAAATGGAGTCCACACATTCATGGTCAACTAATTTTTGACAAGGTTGCTAAATCCATTTGATGGGGTAAAAGGGTTTCTTCAGCAAATGGTGCTGGGAAAACTGGATTTCCACATGCAGAAAATTAAAATAGGATCCATGCCTCACACTATACTCACAAATTCAAAATGGATAAAACTATGAAATTCTTAAGAAGAATAAGCAGGGACAACACTGTCACACCTAGCTTTCAACAATGGACTCACCAGCATAATAACAAAAAGCACAAATAGCAAAAGATTAAATAAATGGGATCTCATAAAAATTAAAAACTTCTGTTCATCATGAAAGTAGTGAAGAGTAAGCTACCAATGGGAGAATAACTCAGAAACTATATATCTGACAATAATCCAATAACCAAAATAAATATAAAACTTTGACAACTTAACAGCAACATGACAACCCAATCATAAAATGGGCAAAAGACTTGAATAGACATTTTGCCAAAGAGGATATTCAGATGACCACCAAATACATGAAAAGATGATCAATGTCACTGGTCATCAGAGAAATGTAAATCAAAACCACAGTGAGATACTGTTTCATTCCCACTAAGATGGTTAAGACAAAAAAAAAAGAAAATAGCAAGTATCAGTAAGGATGTGTGGAAATTAGAATACTTATCTGCTGCTGGTGGGAATGCAAAACTGTACAGCTGTTGTGGAAAATAGTGTGACAGGTACTCAAAAATCTAAAACTAGAACTACTGTATGACCCAGCAATTCATCTTCTAGGAAAATACCCAAAAGACTTGAAAGTAGAGACTCAGAGACTTGTACATCAAATTCAATGCTGTGCTACTCGCATTACCCAGACAGCGGAAACAACCTAAATGCTCATCAATAAATGAATGGATAAACAAAATGTGGTGCATATATACAATGGAGAGCCAATAGGAGAAATGAAGTCTTAATATATGCTACAGAATGGATCAAGCTTGAAGACACTATGCTGACTGAAATCACAAAAGGACAAGTACTGTAATGGCCTCACTTACATCAAAAGACGAGGAAAGGTACATGTACACAGACCAAAGATTATTAGTAGTTACCAGAAGTGAAATAGCAGGGGGAAGCTGGAGTTAATGGTGATGGAAATATTACATTAAGGTAGGGTTGTATACAGTATTTATTGCTATTGCTGTCAGCAAGTTGTACACTTACAAAAATTGAAGTGGGAAAAGTTGTGTGATAAATATATTTGCAACAATGACAGTATCTGTTGAATCTGCTTATGTACAATCACAAAACTCAAGGGATTTGGTTTTGTCAAAGAGGACATTTGGAGGTTTAGGGTCATAAGTTTCACAGCACATTCTGGTTAACTGGCTTAATAATGTGTTTAGTACTTCTGCCTCCTACTGTGATGTGAGTGCCTGGGGTCTTAAAAGCTTTTATGTGGCCATCCCAGAAACAACTGGTATCTATTCACCTAGCACAACAGAGGAAGAAAGTCAGGAAAGGAGGAGGATATGGAATGTGTAGCTAATTGCTTCTATGAATAACTGCTTCCTTTGCCATGAGACCAGAAGCACAGCATGGTGCCAGGCTTCAATGACCAAACATTTTGACAAAAGATTCCAGAGGAGAATCCTGATCTTAGGGAATAAATGCAGATAGAATCTAGAATTTCTAGATCCGTGGACAATGGATGAACACCTGAAACTGTTGGCCTGAAACAATCTTTAAACCTTAAACCAAAGATAATCCCTGAAGTCACTTTTAAAATTAAACAATTGTTTAGGTTAACTAGTTAAAAAAAATAAAAATTAAAACGTTGGTCTTCAACATTATGCTGTTTTAAGATCTACATAGGATCATATTAACAAAAGGAGGTTTATGTTAATGAGGGAGGAACAACTCAGAAAAAGAGGATGAGAATGGTTGCACAATTCAAAGAATGTAATTAATGTTACTGAATAATATAGGTAGAAATCTGTAAAATTTAAAACCTAAAGTAAAAAATAGTATTGGAAGATTATTAGTATAACCTCACAGTGAAGAGATATTCAGGATAGGAAAGCTACAATCCATAAAGAAGTGATTGACAGATTCCCATAAAGATGCAAAAACAAAAAAGGAAAAAAGATGGCAGAGTAGACATGTCTCCTCATTTCCCTCTGAAAACTAAGCCCTGGATGATATTTGTACTGAGCACTGAACATTTGGGGAGCCCTTAGGCTTGGCAAGACCTAGCATATTTGACCAGCCACCAGTATGAGATTAATCTTCCCCTCTCAGAAACAGGCCAGCAGCTGTCTACACCAAGGCAACCACCTACATCATCCTGAATGGAGAGACATTGAAAGAATTCCCCCTGAGAACGGGAACTAGACAAGGATGCCCACTCTCACCACTTCTGTTCAACATTATGATAGAGGTTCTAGCCAGAGCAATTACACAAGACAAAGAAATAAAAGGCGTCTTCATTGGCAACGATGAAGTAAAAATCTCCCTACTTGTAGATGATATGATTCTGTACATGGAGCACCCTAAAAAATCTGTAAGTAAACTACTGAAACTAATAGAAGAGTTCAGCAAAGTCTCAGGATATAAGATCAACATAAGTAAATCAGTAGGATTCCTTTACACCAACAAAGAGACCATCAAAGAGGAAATTACCAAATCAATATCATTTACTGTAGCTTCCAAGAAGATAAAATAGCTTGGAATAAATCTAACCAGAGAAACAAGAGACCTATACAGAAAGAATTACAAGACCTTAGTGCAAGAAACCAAGAGACTTACATAGGTGGAGAAACCTATCTTGCTCTACGTATATAATGCAACCCCAATACAAATTCCAGTGTCATTTTTAAATAAGATGGAAAAACAAATCACCGACTTTGGAGAGGGAAGAAACTCCGAATAAGTGAAACACTATTGAAGAAGAGGAATACAGTGGGAGGCCTCAGATTACCCAACTTTAGAACCTCCTGCACTGTCATGGTACTCAAAACAGCCTGGTACTGGTACATAAAGAGACAGACAGACCAATAGAACAGAATTGAGATCACAGAAATATCATCATCCTCTTATGAACAGTTGATATTCAACAATCTCAAAGGTTGTAAACTGGAATTAAAAACCGTCTCTTTAACAAATGATGGTGGCAAAATTGAATACTCATCTGCAAGAAAACTAAAACAAGACCTATGTCTCACGCCTTACATAAAAACTAACTCAAAATGGACCAAAGGCCTAAATATCAAACCTAAAATGATAAAGATCATGGAATTAAACATAGGGCCAACAATGGAAGTTCTAAATACATGGCTTAGACAGATTTCAAAGTTTGACAAACAAAGCATGAACAACAGAAGGAAAAATAGATAAATAGGAACTACTAAAAATCTAATACTTATGCTCATCCAAAGACTTTATCAGGAGAGTTAAAAGACCGCCTACAGAATGGAAAGAAAATATTTGTCAGTATCAGACTGACATTTGATCTCCATAAGTTACAAGGTGCTGCAAAGTATCAATGAGAAAAAGGTAAATAACATAATTAAGCATTGGGGAAAGGAGATGGGTAGACACTTCACCAAAGAAGACATCCAGGCAGCCAAAAGACAAGTGAGGAAATGTCAACAATCATTAGCTATTAGAGAAATCCAAATCCAAATTATCATGAGATACCATCTAACCCCAACAAGATTGGTCATAATCCAAAAAACACAAAACAACAAATGCTAGAGAGGCTGCAGAGAGATTGAAACTCTCCTACACTGCTGGTGGGAATGCAAAATGGAACCACCTCTTTGGAAAGCAATTTGGTGTTTCCCTAAAAAGCTAAAAATCTCAATACCATTTGATCCAGTAATTCCACTGCTCCGAATATATCCTATAGAAATACAGGGAGTCACACGAACAGATACATGCCCATGAATGTTTACTGTAGAACTGTCCACACCACCAAAAAATGGAATCAACCTAGATGACCAACAACAGATGACCTGATAAATAAACTATAGTACATATATTCAGTGAAACCCTATGCAATGATAAACAACAATGATGATTTCAGGAAGCATCTCATAACCTGGTTTCAACTGGAAGATGTTATGCTGAGTGAAATGAGTCAGCAACAACAAGGATGAATATTGTATGAGACCTTTGCTATAACGACTTATAAATAGACACATAAGAAAAGATTCTGGTGGTTACAAGTGTGGGGAGGGAAGAAGAGGGTGGGTTATAGACTAGATAGTTGGTAGAAGAAATTTGGTTAGATGATAGCAGTGACAGCACACAGTTGAGAGTAGAACAACTTAATACTCGGACTTCATCATAAACTGAATGGTTCTAAACTCAACCCAATATTTCAAAGGATAGAGTAGCAGGGACATGGGTCTGGGAACCATGTATTCAGGGGACATCAAAGTCAATTGGCATAACTAGCCTATTACTAAGAGAATTTTCTGCACCTCACATTGGTGAGTGGTGTCTGGGGTCTTAAAAGCTAGCAAGGTACACCAAATGGTCCCAACTCATCTGGAACAGATGATCACTGAGATCAAATACAGGAGGAAAAAAGAGTCCAAGAGACAGAAGGACCCGTATAAATGGTAGACTGTATCATCATGAAACCAGAAGAACTACATGGTTCCCGTACACAACCAGGGGGACACAATATAGAGTCCCTGAGCCAACATGAGACGAAGAGGGGTGCAGCCCAAGAAGTCTTCTAAAAGACCTAAACTGATGGTCTCACAGCCTGGACCTTCCCCAGGGAATACAGCTCCTAGACCTGCTTCTTTCCCTGACCAGAAACCAGTAATGAGGTCGACTCTTTAGACAAGAAGAGACTGGACTCAGGGACACAGCGTGACCATATAGTGTGTGTACTTTATGGTTCTATGCATTTATAAGAGGCGATACTACTGGCCTCTTTCTAGATGGGAGAGAAGAGCATGGAGAGGAGGGGACAGATGCTTGTTGAGGGGACACTAGAAGTATGGAATAGAAAGGAGGAGAATGCTGTTACCGCGTGGGGAGAGCAGGAGCTGCAGATTTAGGTGGGTATGCAGAACCAATTCAGATGGTATACTTTCACTTAATCACAATAGAAAAAAAAAAAAAAAGAATTCCAAAAGAGAAAAAAAAAATGCCAATATTCTCAGAACTACACATTTAAATACTTAGAGCTAAAGAGGCATGACACCATCAACTTATTTTTAAATGGTTTAGAAAAAAATTTAGAGAAAAAAAGAATCAAATGTGGCAAAATTAGTGAATACAGGTAAACACAGGAATCTTTCATTCTATACTTAGAATTTTTTCCATTAATTTAAAATCATACAAAATGAAAAGTAAAAAATTCAAAGAAAAAATTAAGGAAATGTCACATTTAATCAAATTGAAGATGCCACTGATTTTAAAATGAATCTTGTAACATTTAGTTCACAACTAAGAAAAACTACAGCTAATTAAGCTATGACACAGTATTTTCTTTCACTTAATTTTTTTACTTTTATACTTTTGGGAGAACTTTTAGATTTATTAATGAATAGAATTTTATCATATATCTCTACATACACCAAAAGAAGCAGGTAAGTGAAACAAACAGCTTGAAGTATTCCTTAGAATTTTTCACCTTCTGAGTCCCACGATTTCTGAATCTCTTAGTTTCAGAGTTTTTTGTGCCTATACTCTTCTATGTAATATCATCCTCTGAACAATCAAGAATACAGGTAATGTAGCAATTTTTTAAAGAAATATTCTATGGTTATCTCTGGAATTTTCTTCAAGGTCACTACTTTCCATTCTACTAGTATTCATGCTTGGCCTTCCTAGAAGAAATCAGTGGAAGAATTTTGGTGCTTGGACACTAAACATTGAGGATCAAGGTTGTCTAATTGTAATAACGTGAACAACAATTAAGTGTGCACATACCCAGCAAGGAAAGCAACCACACAATGGCCACCAGACTGACAGAATAAGACATTAAATGCCATTGATTATCAGATGCATCCATGTTTCAGAGATATCGAAATATGAAAAACATGCATCTTAGCTTTGAAAGATGGTATTTTAAAATAGTAACATCATTGAGGTTGTGGGTAGGAAGTTACAATGCTTCTGTACATGTTTAAATGCACTCTAATGTTCTGTCAATAAGTACATGTTAATTTGTTAATGTTACGTTTATAATCAGGAAAAAGAATGCATTTTGATTCTTAAAATACTGTTATTCTATTTAAATTTCATGTATGATTTTTTTTTCCTGGATATTCCTATGGTTTCCAAGGCTCAAAATTTGCCACCATTATTTAGGTCTCAAAAGCTTCTCTACTGCAAAATGTATTGATTAACCTAATAAATGTTAATCAAGGGCCCATGATGGATAAGGATAAACCAGACTCACACGATACAAAGAAGAGTCTTAGAGCCTGTTAGAAAAGAGAAGTTTCTGCAGAGTTGGAAATTGTAAAATGTAGATTTTCATTTTTTCACATTTTAATATTTTGGCATCACTGTGAGTCAGGCAGTAGTCATGATATAAATGTGCACCATTCATCGGACAATTTGTGATACACATTTGTTTGTGTACTGCTATGATGCGCAAGTGTATTAAATCTTGCAGAATGGATATCATTAGCATAAATGAAAACTCCAGAGACTTTTCAAAGTCAAGTTTGTTGAGGTTTAATCAACACAGGGTAAAATTCATTCTTTTTAGATGTTTACTTCCATGTAAAATGCACATATAGTCATGTAACCACCGGAAAACAAGGTATACAGTATTTCCATTACCTCTCGAGTTTCCCCTTTTATAGAAAATCCCTTTCCCTACCTCCAGCCCCCAGCAACCAATAATCAGATTTCTGTCTCTATAGTTTTGCCTTTTCGTAAATGTTATATAAATCGAATTATTACGTAGTCTGTAGCATTTTGTGTCCTTTTTTTTTTTTTTTTTTTTTTTTTACTTACCATAATGTTTTTGAGATTCTCTCATGCTGTTGCATGTATCAGGATTTTGTTCTTCTTTACTGCTAAATCCGACTCGACGGCTCTTGGCTATTGGCATTGCTAAATCATTATTCCATTGTATTAATGTACTACAATGGGTTTATCTAATCTCCAACTGAAACCAAACCCACTGCCACTAAATCAGCTCCAACTCATAGTGATCTTACAGGACAGAGTAGAAGTGCCCTGCAGGATTACCAAGGAGCAGTTGGTGGATTTGAACTGCTGCCTTCTGGGTTAGCAGCCAAGCTCTTACTTGTGTGCCACTAGCTTGAATCATTTATGAATGAAGTGGCTACAGGCATTCACATACAGGATTTTGTGTTGAGTGAATACGTTTTCTTCTTTCTTAGGAAAAATAGCTAGAAGTAGGATTGCTGAGTTATATGGTTAACGACTATTTATTAACGAAATTGCCAAATTGTTTTTCAAAGTGACTGTGCTACTGCGCATTTCCAAGAGCAACGTCTGATGATTTCCAATGAAGCACACCATTGCCAGTTGTGGATAGTGCCAGGGTGTTTTGTTCTGTTGTTCTTTGTTTGCCATTCTGGTGGGTATGTGGTATAGTGGTATCTCCATATGGTTTAAATTTGTATTTTCCTAATGCAAACTGATGTTGAGCATCTTGTCATATTCTTGTTTGCTATCCATAGCTCTTCTTTGGTGAAATGTCCTTCAAATCAATTTCCTATTTTTTAAATTGGTTTATTTCTCTTCATATTATTGATCTATAAAACTTATTTCTATATTCTGGATATAAGTCCTTTATCAAATATGTGTTTGTAAATACTTTCATCCAGTCAGTGTTTGTCTTTTCATTCCTTTAGCGTCTTTTGAAGAGAAAATGTTTAATTCTGGTGAGGCCAACTTGTCAACTGTTTCTTTGGGAGAATGGGACAGCATGTGGTTCAGTTTGGATGGTACAAAGAAAGCATAATAGGAGTTGTGAGAAATACCGTAGGCAAAGTATGCTGGGGCCAGGCAAGTGGAACACTGAGTGCTAAATTAAGAAATATAATTTTTTTTCTGCAAATAAAGGATAAGCAGTGAAGTTTAATAAGTAGTGATATGACAAAAACTGTATTTCAGACACATTAACCTTTTAGCAGTTATGAAGGAAATTGAAGGAGAGACTAGGAGAAAGGAACAAATTACCATGGAAGTTCTTATGGGAGAATCAACTAGTATTTGTGACTGAATAAAGGAGAAAGGTAACTTAAAACTGAACTCAAGGCTTCTAGTTTGAGTAAGTAGACAGATTAGGATTATGACAAAAATTCAGAGAAAATGTGAGTTGGCCCCAGCTACGACAATGAAGGTGAGAAATGAAACAGAGTGGCACTGCAGACATATGACTCAGAAGCCTTGACAGCTGATTGCCCATCTCCAACATATGTTCTGTTGTTGTTTTTGCTGCTGCCAGTTCCTGCGGAGTTAGCCCCGTGGATGCCCTACATACAGCAAAGCCTGGTCTGGTTTTCTGCTGTCCCTGTTATCAGACTGTCGTGATACGTGATGTTTTTATTAGTTGATTTTTTTGTTAGTAGAGGACCAGACCTTTCTTCCTAGTCCATCCTAGTCTGGAAACTCTGCTGAAACCTGTTTAGGATCATACAACATGCAAGCTTCCACTGACAGTTTGGTAGCGGTTGTGCATGAGGTGCATTGGCAAGGAATTGGACACGAGTCTCCTATTTATAAGGTGAGAATTCTACCACTGGACCAACAGTGCATCTCTGTGTGTCCAGAAGGCAGCTATTAACTCAGTATTTGACTTCAAGAGAAAATTCAGAGGCAAAGACAGGGATCTGTGACTCATACACATGGAAGCATTATTTGAAGCAATGAGATTATTCATAAAAAATAGTAATATTAGCTAGCATGTCTTGAGTCCTTCAGTGTACAGATACCATATTAAGTATTCCTCAGATATTAACTCATTAAATTTTCAGCTCTGTGAAGAAGATTCCATTAGTAATTTTGTTTTAAAGATGAGGAAACTGAGACACAGAGAACTTGAATTATTCACACAAGATCACACAGCTAGAAAGTTATACTCCTTGGACACAAACATGTATAACTTAACTCCAAAACCTGCCACACTATGCTGCCTCTCTGCCAAAGGCAAACAAAAACTTCTGGAAAGACATATTTTAGGAATAAGTGAATTCAGAGAAAAAGGCAGAAAAGGAGCAGTCAGGAAGGTACAATAGAACATAAACAGGTTCCTGACATGAGGATTATAAATACACACTGTACCAGATGACCCTTAAGAAAAGCATGGGGACAAACACCATATATATATATATATATATATTTTTTTTGTTTTTTACTAATTCTATTTAAACCATTTTAAACCAGCAAGTTTTCTATACTCTCAAATTTTAAAATTTCTGGTTAAGTGGAATAATTGAAAATAATAGACTAGTTTTAAAAGTTGCAGTTTCATAAGTGACTACTTCTCTGTCAGTTTACTGTATTGTGGAGGTTTTGTGTTGTTATGATTCTAGAAGCTATGCTTGACATAGCTTCATAACGGGTAATTTCAAATGGTATGGAAGGAAGAAAAAAACTGAGTAATGATTCTCAAAGAGTGTAACAACAGCATCAGTGTCTTTTTTAAATTGTGCTTTAAGTTAATGTTTACACTTAAAGTTAGCTTCTCATACAAAAAGTTAGACACACATTGTTTATGACTCTAGTTGCTCTCCCTACCATGTAACAGCACACTCATTTCCACCATGGATTTCACGTCCATTCAACCAGCTCCCGTTGTGTTTTGCTTTCTCATCGCACCTCTGGACAGCAGCCGCTTATTTAATCTCATGTATCTACTTATGCTAAGAAGTTTCATAAGTATCATTTTAGGTGTCATAGTCCAATTTACTCTTTGTTTGAAGAATTAGCTCTGGGTATGCTTTCAGTTCTGGGCTGACAGACAAAATGAGAGCTATGTATTTCAGGATCCCTCCAGTCTCAGTCAAACCATGAAAAGTGATCTTTTTACTAAAATTTGAGTTCTGCACCTCATTTTTTTCCTGCTCCATCAGGGACTGTCTATTGTGTTCCCTGTCAGGGCAGTCATTGGTGGTAGCTGAGCACACCCTAGTACTTCTTTTTTTTATTTTTTAATTACACACCCTAGTAATACTTGTCTCAGTCTGATGGAGTCTTTGGTTTATACAGCCCTTTCTGTCTGTTGGGCTAATACTTTCCTTGCACCCTTGGTGTTCTTTATTCTTCTTTGCTCCAGGTGGATTGAGACAAATTGATGTATCTTAGATGACTGCTGGCTAGCTTTTAAGACCCAGATACCACTCACTGAAATGGATGCAGAACATAAACACTTCCTTAATACAACTTTTATGCTAGTTGATCTAGATGTCCCCTGAAACTATGGTTCCAAGACTTCTGCCCCTGCTACTCTGTACCTGGAAATGTTTGGTTATATTCAGGAAACTTTACAGCTTTCACTTTAGTACAGTTGTGCTGACTTCTCCTGGATTGTGTGGTGTACTTTCCTTCACCTAAGATAATACTTATCTTCTATCTAGTTAGAGAATACCCCTCTCACTCATGCCCCAGCCTTGTAATCATCAAAGAATGTTTCTTCTGTGTTTAAACATTTTCTTGAGTTCTTATAACAGTAGTCTCATACAATATTTGTCTTTCTATGACTGACCAATTTCACTCAGTATAACACTTTCCACATTCATCCATGTTGTGAGATGTTTCCCAGATTCATATCTGTTCTTTAACATATCACAGTATTCCACTGTGACAATACACCATAACATCTTTACCCACTTGTGCATTGATGGGTACTTAGGTTGTTTCCATCATATTGCTGTTGTGAACAGTGCTGTTGTGAACAGTGCTGCAGTGAATGTCGGTACACATATATCTGTTCATGTGATGGCTCTTATTTTTAAGGATAAATTCCAAGGAGTAGGATTGCTGGATTATGTGGTAATTTGGTTTCTTGTTTTGGAAGTTAAGTGCCAGTTAGATTTCCACAGTGGTTGTAACATTTTACATTCTCACCAATAGTATATAAATGCTCCAGACCCTGCACAACCTCTTTGTCATGGATTGAATTGTGTTTCCCCCAAGCTGTGTGTAGCAATCTAGCTGGGCCATGATTCCTGGCACTGTGTGATTTTCTTCCATGTTGTAAACCCTGCCTCTATGATGTTGCTGATGGTGGACAGGTGGCAGTTGTATTGGTCAGGTAGGACTCAGTATGTACTGATCCTTAATGAAATCTGTTGAGTTATAAAGGAAATAAGCTACCTGAGAGAGTTGAGGACCCCATAGCACCAATACCAGGAACAGTACATCCATTGGAAAGGACCTGGGGTCCCTGTGCCTCAAAAGCTCCCAATTCAGGGGATTATTTACAACAAGGATCTTCCTCCAGAGCCCAAAGAGAAAACCTTCCCCTGGAGCTGACATCCTGAATTTGGACTTTTAGCCTGCTGAACTGTGACGGAATAAAATTTCTCTTTATGAAGCCACCCAGATGACTAAGATACATTCCAATATTTATTATTTTGTGTATGGGGGATTAATGCCAGCCTTGTTGGGGTCAAAAGGTATCTCATAGTAGTTTCAGTTTGCATTGCTCTAACAGCTAATGATAGTGAGCATTTCCTCATGTATCTGTTAGCCACCTGAATGCCTTTGGTGAAGTGACTGTTCACATCCTTTGCCCATTTTTTGTTACTGAGGTTTTGCAGTATCATAGATTTTAGAGATTGTCTGTTGATCAGATTTGGCAGAAACTTTTTCCCAGTCTATATGTTGTCTTTTGACTCTTTTGCTGAAGTCTTTGTATGAGCATAAATGCTTCATTGTTAGGAGCTCCAAGTTACCTAGTTTGTCTTCTGATGTTTGTACATTGATAGTAATGCTCTGTATTCTGTTCATGCCAGATATTATGGCTCCTAGCATTGACCTTATATTTTTTGCCATAATCTTTATTGCTTTAGATCTCATATTTAGGTCTTTAATCCATTACAAGTTGGGTTTTGTGCATGGTGTGAGATATTTGTTTTGTTTCCTTTTTTTCGCACATGGATATCCAGGTAATGCCAGTTATGCTAAGATCACTTTTTAAAGAGACTGCCTTTTCCACATTTGGAACTTTGTTAAGTATCAGCTACTCATAGACTGTCTTTTCCACATTTGGAACTTTGTGAAGTATCAGCTACTCATAGATGGACAAATTTACATCTGTGTTCTCAATTATGTTCCATTAGTCTTTGTATCTGTTTCTGTACCAGCATCAGGTTATTCTGATTACTGTGGTGGTATAAAATGTTCTGAAATTAGGCTGTATGAGGACTCCAACTTTGTTCTTAATCTTCAGTATTGTTTTACCTATGTGGGGTCTCTATCCTTTCCATATGAAGTTGGTTGTTTGCTTCTCTATCTCATTAAAAAAAAATGCCATTGGAGTTTGCAAGAGGATTGCCTGTATCTGTAGATCACTTTGAGAAGAATACACTTTTGGACATTGTTTAATCTTCATTTCCATGAGCAAGTTACATTTCTCCAATTGTGTAGTCTCTTTTATTTTTTTGCGGTAGTGTTTTGTATTTTCTTTGTATAGGTCTTTTGCATCTCAGTTGGATTTATTTCTAAGTATTTTACTACTTCATTTTCTTGCGGACTATTGTAAATGGTGTTAGTCATAGATTGAACTGTGTTCCCCTCAAGATGTGTGTGGCCATTTGACTAGGTCATGATTCCCAATATTTTATGATTTTCCTATGCTGTATGCTAAAGAGGATTAGGATGGGACCTAAAATCACCTCCCTGCTCCATTGTAAAGGAAATTTTCCTGGAGTGTGGCTTGTACTACCCTTCATCCTTTTATCCTACAAGGGATAAAAGGAAAAGGAAGTAAGTAGAGAGTTGGGAACCTCACACCATCAATAAGACAGTAAAAGGAGTAGAGTGTGTCCTTTAGACCTGAGGTTCCTACGCCAAGATGCTTCCTAACCAAAGAATAATGCCACCCAAGGCCTTTCCTCCAGACCTGACAGAGGGAAAACCCTTCCCCTGGAGCAAGCAACCTTAATTCAGACTTGTAACCTACTGGACTGTGTAAGAATAAGCATATTTCTTAAAGCCATCAACTTTGTGATATTTCTGTTAGAGCAACACTAGCTGACTGTCATGAGCTGAATGTGTCCCCCCAAAAACACGTGTAGCCATGCAGCTGGTCCATGATTTCCTGTATTCTATGACTATCCTCCATTTTGTGATTTTGCTGTGCTGTATGAAAAAGGATTAGGGTGAGACTGTAAATACCTTCAGAAGATCACCTCCATGCTCCACTGTAAGGGGAGTTTTCCTGGAGTATGGCTTGTCCCCCCCTTAATCCTTTCATTCTACAAGGGATAAAAGAAAAAGGAATCAAGCGGAGAATTGGGAACCTCACACCATCAAGAAAGCAGCACACAGAGAAGAGTGTGTCCTTCAGACCTAAGGTTTCTACGCCAAGACACTCCCTGGACAAAGACTGTTCCAATACCAGACTTTCCTCCAGAGCTGACAAGGGGGAAAGCCTTCACCTGGAGCAGACATCCCGGAGTTTGGACTTGTAGCCTACCAGACTGTGTAAGAATAAACCTTCCTTTGTTAAAGCTGTCCACTTCTTGGTATTTCCATTTAGCGCAGCACTAGCTGACTAAAATACTGACTAAGTATTGATTTGGTGATTTCCTCTTCAATGTTCTCTTCCTTGGAGTACAGGAATCAATCTGAATTTTGTATGTGTTTTATCCTGATTCTTCACTGAAATCTATTATTTCTGATAGTTTTCTTGCAGCTTGTTTGGGGTATAAGATCACTTCATATACAAAGAGAGATACTTTTACTTCTTCCTTAGCAATTTAGATGCCCTTTATTGCTTTTTCTAGCCTAACTGCTTTTGCTAGGACTTTCAGCACGATGTTGAATAGCACAAGGTGATAAAGAGAGTTCTTGTCTGGTTCCCATTCTCAAGAGCAACGTGTTCACACTTTCTCCATTTAGGATGATGTTGGCTGTTAACTTTGTATAAATGCCCTTTATTATGGTGAGGAATTTCTCTTTTGTTCCTATTACACTGATTTTTTATCATGGATGGGTATTGGACTTTGTCAAAATACCTTTCCTTCATCATTTGACTAGGATCATGTGGTTATTTTCTTTTATTTATGTGAAGGATTACAATGATTGTTTCTGTAATGCTGGACTGTCCCTGAATACCTGGTATGAATCTCACTTGGCCGTTGTCTTAGGCTTGTTTCTCTAGAGAGCAAAATCAGCAAAGCATGTACATATAGAGAGAGACAGATTTATATAAATGAAACTGCTCTCATGGTTTTAGAGGCTGGAATGTCTCAAGTCCATGGATCAGCATGGAGGACTCTCTAGATTCATGCAGCTGCAGAAGCTGGTGAGCCCAAGATAGGCAAGTCAGAAAGCAGGGCTCCTGCTCTCAGGCTGTGAAGATCAATAAATTGCAAGATTCTCAGATAAGCTGATAGCTCAAGTCCAAAGGCCAGAGGTCATGTGAGTCTAAGGCAGCACAGGATCCAAATCCCAAGATTTAATAGCTCAGTTCCCAAGAACCAGAGGTCAGACAAACAGGAAGCAGCCACAAGGATCTAGAGCAAGCAAAAAGCCAGATCATCTGCTTAATACACGGATGCAGGCCACATCTCCAAGGAAATCCCTTTAGGCTGATTGGTTAACCACAGCAAATGTTACCATGGAAGTGGTCACATATAAACCCTGAGAGCATGGCTCGGGCAAGTTGACACACAATCCCAACCCTCACAGTCTACACTTTGTCTACCTGGCATATCTACACATCTCCTTAAACCACACGTAAGCTCTGAATAAAGAAAATTATAAAGTAATACTTTATAATTTGTGCCTAACATGACACAACTAACACATGGACAACTGAAAATGCAATAGCCCCATTTATACTGTATATTCTATGAGTGAAAAAAACAAATATTTGATGCACACATACAAAGAACGCACACAGAACTAATCATAACAGTTAAAACTCAGTTTCTGCCACTTGTCATGTGGCCATAACTGATATTTAGAACTACCTTCCTCCACCACCCAATACATATTCCCTCTGCTGTCATCAAGCACATCAGCTGGTCCTGGTTCTTTTCCCAGTGGTGTGACCCAAACCTTCATTCCTGAAGGGTCTGGATCATTACTAGCCATGTTGGAATTGGGTTGTGGTAGTTTTCCATTGACTTTAATCACACGGCACAGTAGTATTAAAAGACATCCTAAGGGATTTCCTGAACTCCGGACACACTCTATAAGGGATTCTCTGAATTCCAGATGTACTCCACTTCCTTTATACAATATCAATCTGATTTCCTTTTGGTAATCAGGATGAGTTACAACAGCCAGTATGGTAATTCCCATACCAAAGTAGCTGGGTGGCATTTGTAGGTTACATTTCAGTGGAATAAGTGGTATGTCTCCAGGTGCAAGCAGTCCTTCCTTTGGAACTAATACAGCTAGACCTGCAGAGCACAAGGTCTTGGGAACAGGAAGCAAGAGCCTTGCAAGTGGGTCACTAGAGGTAATAGTGAGTGGTAACATTCCCATTTCTACCCATTAATTCCTGGACCTTCAAATCCTGGCTTTGGGAGAAAAAAACACCACAAATTGAAAGTCAGTTTAGAGCACATACAGCCTCTTGGAGAACATTGCCCAAATCCTACAAGGTATTGACACCTAGCTGGCACTGTAATTGTATCTTTAGAAGGCAATTCTATCATTCTATCAAGACAGCTGCTTCAAGATGACTAACAACACAGTAAAATCAGTGAATTCCCTGAGCATGGACTCATTGCTGCACTTCATTTAGAGTGAAGTGAATCCTTAACCAGAGGCAATGCTATGTGGGATACCATAATGGTGGATTATTATTGTATAAGACCACAGACGGTAGTTTTGGCAGAAGAATGGTGTGCAGAGAAGGCAAATCCATATCTCAAGTCAGTGTTTGTTCTAGTAAAGACAAAACACTGGTGTGTCCACCATGGAAGTGGTCTAACATAATCAACTTCTTACTAGGTTGCTTGCTGGAGAGATACTACCATAAGAAGGGCTCAGTGTTGTTCTCCACTGCTGGCAGATCAAGCATTCAGCAGTGCCTATAACTGAGTCAGCCTTGATGAGTGGAAGTTCATGTTGCTGACCCCATGAATAACCTCCATTTGCCACCATGGCCACTTTGTTCATGAGCCAACTAGGCAATGATGGCAGTAGATGGGGAAAGAAATGACTAGTTTTCCACAGAATGCACCATACTATCCACTCAGTTGTTACAGTCATCCTCTGCTGGGTCACTCTTTGGTGAGGATTCACATGAGACACAAACATCTTCACTTCTTTGGCCCTTTCAGAGAGGTCTACCCACATACCTCTTCCCCATAAATCCTTGGCTTCAAATTTTCCAATCAAGTTCCTTCCAAGTCCCTAACAATCCAGACAAACCATTGACCACAATGCACATTTGGCCATTTCACCTTCTAAGAAAAGTGAACAACCAGGTTGACTATTTGAACTTCTGCACACTGCAAGGATTTACCTTCTCCACTGTCTTTCAGGGAGGTTCCAGAAGGAGACTGTAGCACCACCACTGTCTACTTTCAAGTAGTGCCTGCATATCATGCACAACCATCTGTAAAACAGGCACAAGTTTTCTCTTCTTCAGTTAACTGATCATAAGGAACTCCCCATGAGGCCACTGGTGGAGACTGGGAGACAGAAGGTAATGTCAGAAGAGTGGAGACCATGGGGATTTGGGCCACATCCTCCTGCAACTTACTTGTGCCTTTAGGTCCCGCTAGGCCCAGTCTTATATATATCACTTTCATTTAATGACACAGGGCTTCTGTGTACATCCAGTGTTATAACTCTGTGGGTCAGACAATACTCAGTTCACGACGGACAGCTCAGGCTGCGTAATAACTTGGTGTCCCACGGTTAATCATTCAAGTCTCTACTGAGGCCCAGCAAGAAGCCAAAAGTTCTTTCTCAAAAGGAGAGTAGTTATCTGCAGAGGATAGTAGTGATATGCTCCAAAATCCTAAGGGTCTGTGTTGTGATTAGACAAAGAGGTCTGCCAAAGACTATAAACAGCACCTCTATCTTCCGCTGACACTTCAAGAACCATTAGATCAGCTGGATTATGTGGCCCAAATGGCATAGCAGCATGCATAGCAGCCTGAACCTGTCATAGAGACTTCTCTTACCCTGAGCCTCCCCACTCAAAATCAGCAGCTTTTTGAGTCACTTGAAAAAAAGGCTGGAGTAGCAAATGCAGATGAGGAATATGTTACCTCCAAAAAAAACCAAAGAGGCCCACCAGGTGTTGGGCCTACTTTTTAATTGTGGGAGCAGCCAAATGCAATAAATTATCCCTCATTTTAAAGGGCACATCTTGACATTCCCAATACCACAGAGCCCCTAAAAATTCCACTGAAATAGAGTGTGCCTGAATTTCTGTGGAATTAATAGCCGACCCTCTATCTTGTAAACATTTTACCATTGAGTCCAGAGTCACTAACACCTCCTCCTTACTAGGTTCAATCAACGTAATGTCATCAGTGTAACGGATCAGTGCAACGTCTCATGGAAGGGAAATGAGATCAAGATCTCTTCAGACTAAATTATGATATACGGCTGGAAATTTGATGTAGCTCTGAGGTAGGCAAGTGAAGGTATACTGCTGACCTTTGAAACAGATATGTAGAACCACGAGGTGGAGCCAAGGTGGTGGACTAGACACACATTTCCTTTTAATTCCCTCCAAAAACTAAGGCCTGGATTGATAACTGAATGGAGCATTCTGGATACCCAGTGAGCCCTAGAACACAGTGTAGGTATCTCAGATTGGACTACATGCCACTAAACAGGCAACTTCCTCACTCTCCTGCTGACTCTCCACTTACATGGACTGGAAGTACTGGCACTTTTTACTTTTCTTTTTGTTGGCCAGTAGGTGTGAGATGGGAATGAACCAGCAGATATGCCAAGCTGCAGTGCTGAAGTGAACAGAGTGTGGTGCAGCAGAGAGACAGTGTGTGGAATAGCCATGCTTTGAGACCCCGTTGGTGGACTGAGGGCACTGTGGCATCTCCATCCTCTCTTTTCTGAGCTCTGCCATAGATTCTGCTGTTTCTCAGTGGGAGGGGAAGCTTGACCAGGATACCATCTTGGTCAGCTGAGAGGTGGAGCCACCCACTAGAGGCCTCAGTAAGGACTAATTCTCAGACTAGGAGGCAGTGCCAGTCTGGGGAGCACTTTTCCAGTAGAAAGGCTGTATTTAACACAGTATTGCCTTATGGGTAGGACCCAGCTGAGGATGGCAGCAGGGCCGTAGCCCCTCCCTAATTTGAACAATGTCATAGCATCTGGGGATGGCTGAAGACGTCCTTCTGTTATCACCCA
This sequence comes from Heterohyrax brucei, assembly GCA_028571685.1. NCBI lineage: Eukaryota > Metazoa > Chordata > Mammalia > Hyracoidea > Procaviidae > Heterohyrax > Heterohyrax brucei. The sequence goes on from CM053150.1 coordinate 138,643,835, forward strand.
GAAGACAGGGTTTGCCACACCTGACAGCCTGATTTTGGAAGCTTTTTAAAAATAATACTACCTGGAGAAATATCTGCTGAGCAGCCCAACAGCATCTCTTCCATCCTTTACTGACCCACATCTTAGGGTCAGTTGATGGCTCTGCAGTGACTCCATAAGTAGGGTAGTGTCTTTGCCAGCAAGGAGGTGGAGCCTGCCACCTCAGAGAGTCCACCGGGGCCAGTCTCTAGAGTACACAGAGGAGCTTGGTAACTAACTCCCTTTTCAGAACTATACCTCAGCTCCTGTTGAGGTAACACCAGAGAAACTAAACAGCCTCTAGGTGGCCCGAAGGCAACAGACCATCAATAATCATTTAAAGAAGCAGTCCACCATGGTTCCAGAAAACTCACAAAGTAAAGAATCAAAAAGCTGCTCAGATGAAGAAGCCTTTCTGAAACTATCAGAGGTCAAATACAAAAGAATTATATAGAGATCCTTCCGAGAGATTAAACAAAATACGGCAGAACAAGATGAAAATTTAAGCAAGAAAAGGGCATTAACCAGATCAACAGTTGACTACCAGGTACTGGGAGATGTATTAATTTACTGAAGCACTGAAACAACATCTGGAAAAGCAGCTGCAATCAGAGTTACCACTTGGTTAAGTTTTCAATAATCTAGTGTTATTCTTCAAGGTGCCTCTGTGTTTTGCACAGGTCAAATATGTGAATTCAGTGGGGATGTGGTAGGAATCTTCAAGTTCTTGGTGGTGGCAGTAATCTCTGCAATTCCTCCAGGAATACAGTGTTGCTTTTGGTTTGCTGTTTCTAGGTAGAGGCAGTTCTAAGGGCTTCTGCTTGGTTTTTCCTATAATGATAGCACTTACTCTATTTGTTAGGGGTCCAGTGTGGGAGTTTTGCCAATTGCTGGGTATATCTATCCCAATTATGCATTCTGGAACTGGGTAAATCACTACAGGATGTTTTTGGGGACCCACTGGACTTACTGTGAGATAGACATGAACCAAGACTCCATTAATAACTTGACTGCCATGTGCCCTCACTCTGGCAGGCCACACTGCTGTTTTGGGTTCCCTAGAATTAATGTCAGTTCAGAGCCAGTACCCAGTAATCCCCCAAAAGTCTAATTATTTCCCTTCCTCTAGTGAACAGTCTCTCTTGTAAAAGTCTGTAGATTACTCTGAGGACGACTGGGAGAAATATTATCAGTAAAAATTTTTGTCAGTGTATTTGAGTGCCTCCTCAAGTGGACCAGGCCTTCCCTTCATTCAAGGGGTTATGGATCTTTCAACTCACTCAGAGCTGGGAACTGCTTGAAGAATTGTGACTCTTTATTCTGGTGATTTGAGTTAGACTACTGTTTGCCTGAACTAAAATTCATCGATTCGTACAGATCAAGTAAATATTCAGTAGGTTTCCTATCAGTTTCACTCATATGGATCCCATGAAGTAGCCAACACTGTAAGTCCTTGGGAGTCAGACTATTTCAATTACTGCTTTAACTCCACTGTTCATTAATGTAACCACAACCATTTGGTCTTTATCAGTGGAGTGCAACCACTTGGCTGCTACTACCACAGGGTCCAATCAGTCCCATTGTAGTTCTATGTCTTAATTCAGTTAGGGCAGTTCCCACTGTCAAATATGATTCACATAAAGTAGCAGCCACAGTAGTCTTCAAGGATGCTGAAGCTCCCTTCACAAATTTGTTTCTCACACTTGTGGTGAAAGGATGTCCTGTAGGCACTGCATGTGTAGTTCTGTGGGTCTAACCAAATAAATCCACTCTAGCATACCAGTTTTCATAAACTTTTCAATACTTTCTTCTACAGTATACCACGGGAGGTCTGATACATTAACTTGATTTAGTGTAGGTTACTTAGTAACACAATCAATGCCCACGGAAGCAACAGCCAAGAAATCAAAAGACACGTTGTACTGAGAAACTCTGCTGCAAGGACATCTTTAAAGTGTTGAAAAGGAAAGATGTCACCTTGAAGACTAAGGTGTGCCTGACTCAAGCCAGGGTATTTTCAATCACATCATATGCATGTGAAAGCTGGACAATAAACAAGGAAGACAGAAGAATTGATGCCTTTGAATTGATGCCTTTGAATTACGGTGTTTGAGAAGAATATTGAATATACCATGGACTGCCAAAAGAACAAACAGGTCTGTTCTGAAAGCAGTACAACCAGAGTGCTCCTTGGAAGCAAAGATGGCAAAACTGCATCTTACATACTTTGAATATATTGTCAGGAGGGATCCATCCCTGGAGAAGGACATCATGCTTGGTAAAGCAGAAGGTCAGTGAAAAAGAGGAAGACCCTTGACAAGATGGATTGACACAGTGTCTGCATCAAAAGACTTCCACAAAAAAAAAAAAAAAGATTGTAGGCATGCAGAAGAACTGTACAGTGTTTCATTCTGCAGTGCATAGGGTCATTTATGAGTCAGAATTGACTTGCTGGCACCTAACAACAACATCAACCTAGTAATCCATGATTCAGCAATCCAAGCAAAGAAACTATTAGATCCTTCCCTCAATTCTTGAGCTCAAACATTGAATGAAGAATCTGTGCTAAGTGGACCAATGTTAATAACGATGCATCTTTATGTTCCTTGCACCATTACCACATACTTTTAATAGCCATTCCCACATATACTCCCTAGGTTTCTGTTTGTACATATTAGAAAGTTTAAGCAATTCTTTTGGAGTGAACATACTTCTTCTGGGCCACACTTGGTATTTCACCTTTTATGGCTCACTGGGGCTTAAGTCTATTTATTGGTCTAGAAGCTAGAATCAGTAGTGTGGAATTATTTCAACAACACAAATCACTGTCTTGTGAATGATCTGCTTCAGTTGATACCCAAGGCAATGACTTAGGCAAGGGCTCTTTAGAGTCATCTGGGCTAGGACTAATCTCATTAGATGGGAGTGGAGGATCTCATCGTTTTTCTGTGTAGGGTGGTTAGCAGACAAACATGAAGTAATCTCTTTAGATGAACATGGTTCTGCTGCCAGGAGTGATTTATTGGATTTTAGGGGCTCAGTGTCTCCATCTTCCTGACTATACGCCCGTATATCCCCATTCCATGTCTCAGGATCCCATTTCTTTCCAATCAATGCACTTACTTTTTTTTACTTCAGACACCTCTCAAGGTTGGCAGTTGAGCTGGTGTTGTAGTTGACCCACACTTACAATAAGACTCTGGGTCTGGTTTTGGGCAGTAAATAGGGCTTTCCTTCAAGGCACAAATGAAAGCCTTGAAATCTTTTACATGGCACTTGAGCTTTGACACTGAAGCCCTGAGTACACCTCTTTCTTTCACCAGTTTGTCTATTGAGAGTAGAACCAACCAACCAGCTTCCTTATACTTCTCATTTTAAGAAAAGTATAGAGATACCACACACGTATTCAACTGTTTAGCCTCATCTTTCACCAATAATGGATCTATTGATGGTGATATTAGGGTGATATTAGGCATACCTCCCACCATGAATTAGCAGTGCCCTCTTTACTGGAACATCTTTAAGACTAGCCAGATCTTCAGACTGATTTAGAAAACTCGTCCCTATGGTTTTATTACTCTAGAACCACCCTCAATAACAAATGTCTTAGGCTGGATTCTCTGCAGAGCAAAACCAGGGAAGCATATAAACATATATATACAGCAATTTATATCAAGGAAGTTCTCTTGTGATGGTAGAGGCTGGAAATGTCCAAAGTTCAAGGCTTCTCCACATTCACGTATAAGCTGGTGAATTCAAGATAGGCAGGCTATGAAAACTGATGAATTCCAAGATCTGGCCTCCTGCTTTATCTCTTGAACAGTTCAGAATATTAATCTTTAGTATTCTGCCTCCTATAATTCCACGAAGTTCTCTTCCTCTGAAAGATTTCTTGATTCTTTGTTTTAGGAGCTGGCTGAAGCCATCATGGTCTGCCTCTTCATATGATTTAACACTGACTGTTGTCTCTGAGTCAGATCCGATTCGATGGCACTTGGCTTGGCTTGGCTGTTGTCTCTGAGTGTGTCATTAAGTCATTATATGTATTTGTTTTATGTTTGCTTACTGTGTTCTAACTTCTTGTTTTGTTTCGATATTCCCACATAGGCTGGTCATGGGAACTAGTTTGATGATTTTCACCTTTGAAGTTCTGATGCCTTGTCCCCAGGTGTTTACATTTGTCACTAGCTATATTGGTCCAGGAGTCTGTTTGTTTGGTACCAAGAGAGTACAGTGCTGTTTTATAACAAATCTTCCAGGTGATATTCATACATGTTCAAGTCTGAGAACCACTGCTCTAGAAATAACCTACATATATGTATGAAATCTTTGGGGACCCTCTCCTGTATCAAAGAGCCAATAGAACACTAGTCAGCCCTCTGGCATTCTGTGGCCAGCCTGATAGATCTCTTTAAGAAATTCATGCTACAGTGCAGTACAAGTTAGGGTGAGAAGGCCTCAAAGATAAGGATCTTCTGTTGCTTATTGTTATTTTGTCATTATCCAGAGATACATAGCAGACTCACCTTGAGAACTAAAAATCCACAGCAAACCAGCATTATACTCAAGCCTGATCCTACTTAAGCTGAATCCTCATGGAAGGGCATCACAGTAATTAACACATTTCCTGCCTTGAATGAGTGACATCCTTTGCCAACCAGAAAGTTTCACCAAGAGAAAACCATCTTAGAAGGCTGCCAAATAAGTGAATGAATGAATGAAGAGAAAAGTAAATCCTGAGCCTTTTCATGTGAATCTGCAAAGTTTTTGACCTGTTCTGATAAAACTTGTTGGTTTGGTGAACTAGAGCTCACTTTTTGCTTACCTCTGCCCATCTTAACAACCTTTCTCTGTATTTTGACAGCATCTGAGTGTTTTCTGGCAGCTTGCCCTTCCTACTACACAACCTGCTAGATAACAATTCACATGTGCAGCCAACCATCTGTTTTAACCTGACATTCCTGGCAGGGACTGTCTACTGGGAAGACCTTCTATCCAGGTGCTTAGGGATGCTTCTGAAGCTCAGAAGGTAATAAGGGCCGCTATGATAGAAACATCTCCATAGCTTGTACTCAAACTCCATGACCATTTTGTGACAAAATTATGGTGATAAGTTCATCCTAATAGAGACTAAAATAAATGGAGAAAATAACGAAGGGAGGTAATGTGTGTGTTTCTCAGTTATAAACAAACAACAACCAAAAAATGAGAACCAGAGTAGCTGGTTTCCTTAAGAGGAAAGGACCTTTTAGGGAGAAAGATGGCATCTTCTCATTTCTACCCAACTTCACCCATCCGCCTTCTCATCTCATCCCATTCCTCTCATGCCTCACTCTGCCTCACCCCACCCATGCTCCCCATTACATCTCTTATCTGTACTTGCCATCTACAAGTCTCACCCCTTGATAATCCATTGCATCCCATCTCCCCATTCTACTATATCCTGTTCAACTCTAAGCTATTTGAAGTAGTGAGAGAGTCATCCTTTCTATACATCATTTATAGTAATTTGATTTTAAAAAGAGGACTTTATTATATTTCCTTCTACTATTCTGCGAAACTCAACTGAGCTGCTAAAGCACTACATGGAGGTTTCCCTGAGGAGAGCTGCCACTCTCAAGGTGAATGAAGCCAGGTGAGTGGGAGTTCCACACTATACTGTGTGGAGGCCGCACTGTCCCCAGAACTGACCCTTCTCCTTAAGTGTGTTCACCTGCTCATCTGTCATGACCACAGGCACCTGCTTACAGGGGCCACATTGTGTTCATTCTCTGCACCTGCTAAAGAGCATCGTACCACTAAGTGCCCAGGAAATACTTTCTTTGGCTTTGTAATTGTTAGGTAACCTCTGTCTTCCAAAGGTGCTGATTTGCCAGAGTTTTTCCTAGGGTAGTCAACACAACTTTCTGAAGGACACACCCCTGACTAAAGGAGCAGTGTGAAGAGTAGACTGAAGATTCACTCAATTTTCAAATGGGCTGCTTTCTGGCTGTGTGATTGTAGACAATTTGTGTAAAGTTCTGATTCTCAGTGTCCTCACCTAGAAGCTTCATGGACTTACTTCCTGAGGAAAGATGACATATGCTCACATCCCTATCTGAAATCATTCTACTGAACTATAAAAACTTGCTGACATTTGGTCATTTTCATCCACAAAAAAAATGACAAGTTCATAACATTGTACTTATGTTTGTGTACTTATTTTCTCTCACTCATCACAGCAGCAGGTAAATCCTCATTTGGTGTTTTAATCTCTTCATGACATTTGATGATGAGAGTTCAGTAAACATCTATTAAATGAATGGATCACATGCTTAAACAGTGTCTGGAACATAGAAAATATTGGATTCAGTACTAACGCTATTACTCTTATTGTGGTTTGATCAGCAACTAGCAAAGCAGGAGTACAGAAAGAAAATACTAGAAATAATGGCTTCAATGAAAAGTAAGCTGCATTTGCCAAATGTTTGTATAATCCTTTTTTATTATGATTAAGAGAAAGCATACATTCTAAATCAATTTTGCATGCCCACCTATCTGCAACTCCATCTGCTCTCCTCACCCTGTGACAGCACATACTTCCTTTTTACTATATACTGCTAGTATCTACTTAATGAGCCCCTATCTCCTGCCTCTACCCTCCTCTCTCCTATTTAGAAAGAAACCAGTAGGACAACCTCCTATAAATGTACAAAACTGTAAAGTACACACACCACAAGCTCACACTTTGTCCCTGAGTCCAGTCCGTTCTTGTCTAGTCCATTGACTTCAGTACCAGTTTCAGGTCAAGGCCAGCAGCAAAGCTAGGGACTGTGTCCCTAAAGGATTGTCATGGATTGAATTGTGTCCCCCCAAAACTACATGTAGCAATTTGGCTGGGCCAGGAATCCCCATATTCTGTGATTGTCCTCCATTTTGTGATTTTCTGGTTCTGTCAATCCTAATCTCTGCCTGTGGTTGATAGATAGGTTGATTACGTTAAAAGAGGATTAGCGTAGGACTGCCACAACCTTGCTAAGGGACTTTTCCTGGACTGTGCCTTGCACCACCCTTTATCGTTTCATCCTATGGGAGCTAAAAAGAGAGGGAAGCAAGCAGCACCGGGAGAAAAGCACTCCCTTCAACCTGAGACTCCTGGGCCAAGATGCTCCCTGAACAAAGACTGATACAACCCAAGGACTGTCCTTCAGAGCTGACAGAGAGACAGCCACGCCACCGGAGCAAACACCCTGAATGAGGACTTACAACTTGCTGGACTACATTAGAATAAATTTTTCTCTGCTAAAGCCCTCCACTTTGTGCCATTTCTGTTACAGCAGCACTAGCTGACTAAAATAGGGACCCTGTAGGCTTTTGGACCATACTTTCTGATATTTTAGTAGTTCTTGAACTGCACACCTCTTTTTCTTGTGTTGCCTAAGGGACTCGACATTGTGTCCCCTATCACAGCTGCCTTTGATGGTGGTCAGGCACCGTGTGGTTCTTCTGGTCTCATGCTGTTGCAGTCTCCCATTCCACTGGGTCCTTCCATTTCCTGGGCTCATTTTTCCTTCTGTCTTTGATATTCTTGGTCATTATCTGTTCCAGATGGGTAAGGACCATTTGGTGTTCCTCCGACACTCACTAATATGAGGTATAGAAGACTCTTTTAGCTAAAGACTGCTTAAGGCAATTTACCTCACAGTCCCCTGAAAACATGGTCCCCAGAACCCTGTCCCTCCTACTCTGTCCTTGAAATACTGGATTGAGTTTAGAGGACCATTGAGTTTATGGTGTAGTCCAGTTATGCTGATCTGCTGTCTACTGCCTGCTGCCATTCCCTTCACCTAACCAAATTCCTATTGACTATACAGTCCGTGAACATCCCTCTCTCTCCCTACACTTGCAGCCTCAGAGTCTTTTCTTCTTTACATAAGACCATTTTTAAGTCCTTATAGAAGAGGTCTTGTACAATACTTATACTTTCGCAGATTTCGCTCAGCATAATGTCTTCTAGTTGAAGCCAGGTTGTTAGATCCTTCTTAAAATCATCATTGTTTATTGTTCTTTAATTGCATAGTGTTCCATTGCCATTGTGTATGTGTACCACAGTTTGTTTATCCATTCATTTGTTGATGGTCATCTAGCTTGCTTCCATCTTTTTGCTATTGTGGACAGTGCTGAAATAAACATTCATGTGCATGTATGTGTTTGTGAGACAGCACTTATTTCTGTAGGATATACTCCAAACAGTAGGATTTCTGGTTCCTGAAGTATTTCTAGCTTTTTAAGGAAGCACCAGATTACTTTCCAAATAGGTTGTACCATTTTGAATTCCCACCAGCAGTACAGAAGAGTTCCAATCTCTCCACAGCCTCTAGAGCATTTGTTGTTTTGTGTTTTGGGGGTTATTTTCAACCTCGTTGGGCCAAAATGTTATCCCATTGTAGTTTTGATTTGGATTTCTCTGACAGCTAATGATTGTGAGCATTTCCTCACGTGTCTTTTGGCTGCCTAGATGTCTTCCTTGGTGAAGTGTCTGTCCATCTCCTTTGCCTGTTGAATAATTGGGTTATTTACCTTTTTCTTGTTGATATTTTTCAGTACCTTGTAGATTATGGAAACCAAACATCAACCCTACATGTAGTTCCCAAATATTTTTTCCGACTCTGTAGGTAGTCTTTTAACACTCTTGATAAAGTCTTCGGATGAGCATAAGTGTTAGATTTTTAATAGTTTCTGTTTATTTTCTCGTCTGTTGTTTGTGCTTTGTTGGTCAGACTTTGTAGTCTGTCTAAGACATGTAGTAGAGCTTGCACTGTTGACCATCTTTCTTGCACGATCTTTATCATTTTAGGTTTGATATTTAGGTCTTTGATCCACTCTGAGTTAATTTTTGTGGCAGGTCTGAGATATCGGTCTTGTTTCAGCTTTTTTGCAGGTGGAGACCTAGTTTTGCCAACACCATTTGTTAATGAGACTGTTTTTACCCCAGTTTACAACCTTTGGGCCTTTGTCAAATATCAGCTGTTCGTAAGAGGGTGCTAATATTTCTGTAGTTTCTATTCTGTTGCATTGGTCTATCTGTCTCTTTTTGTACTAGTACCAGGCTGTTTTGACTACTGCAGCAGTATAGCAGTTTCTAAAGTCAGGTAGTATGAGGCCTTCCACTGTGTTCCTCTTCTTCAGTGGTGCTTTACTTATCTGGAGTTTCTTCCTTTTATATACAAAGTGGGTGATTTGTTTCTTCATTTCATTTAAAAAATAGCACTGGAATTTGTATTGGAATTACATTGTATACATAGATCACTTTGGGTGAAACAGATAGTTTCATAATATTTAGTCTTCCTATCTTTAAGCAAGGTAGATTCCTCCACTTCTCTAAGTCTCTTTTAGTTTATTCCAGTAGGGTCTGATACTTTTCTCTGTAAAGGTCTCTTACTTCTCTGGTTAGATTTATTCCTACACACCTTATCTCCTTGGGGGCTATAATAAATGGCATTAATTTGGTGATTTCCTTTTTGATGATCTTTTTGTTAGTGTAAAGGAAGCCCACTGATTTATTTGTATTTGTCTTACACTGTCATACTTTGCTGAACTCATCTGTTAGTTCTAGTAGTTTATTTATGGATTCTTTAGGGGTCTCTGTGTATACAATCATATCATCTGCAAATAGGGAAATGTCTACTTCTCCTTTGCTGATGTGGATGTCTTTTATTTCTTTTTCTCATCTGATTGCTCTGGCTAGAACCTCTAGCACAATGTTGAATAGAAGTGGTAAGAGTGGGCATCCTTGACTTGTTCTCATTCTCAGGGGGAGTTCCTTCAGTCTCTCTCCATTAAGGATGATGTAGGTGGTTGGCTTGGCATAGATGCCCCTCATTGCCTTAAGGAATTTCCCTTCTATTCCTACTTTGCTGAGAGTTTTTAACACAAATAGGTGTTGGACTTTGTCGAATGCCTTTTCTGCACCAATTGACAAAACAAGGAGATTCCTATCCTTTGTGTTATTTATGAGAAAAACATTAATTGTTTTTCTGATGGTGAACCTTCCTGTATCTCTGGTATGAATCCAACTTGGTCATGATGAATTATTTTGTTGATATGGTGTTGAATTCTATTGGCTAGGATTTTGTTGAAGGTTTTTGCATCTAGATTCAAGGGTGATATTGGTCTGTAATTTTCTTTTCTGTGAGATCTTTCCCTGGCTTTTGTATCACAGTTATGCTGGCTTTGTAGATGAATTTAGGAATATTCCATCCTTTTCTACGTTGTGAAACAGCCTCAGTAGTATTGGAACTAACTCCTTTCTAAAAGTTTGGTAGAATTCTCCAGTGAAGCCATCTGGGCCAGGACTTATTTTGGTTGGTAGTTTTTTTTATGACTTTTTCAATCTCTTCTTCTGTGATGGGTTTATTAAATTGTTCTACTTCTCCGGATGATAATTTTGGTAGGTGATATGAATCTAGAAATTTGTCCATTTTCTCTAGGTTTGCAAATATGTTAGAGTACAACTTTTCATAGTATTCTGTTACAATACTTTTAATTTTGATTGGGTCTGCTCCTCTGTGTTTATTTTGTAAGTTTAGCCAATGGTTTATAAATTTTGTTGATCTTTTCAAAACAACAGCTTTTACTTTTGTTAGCTTTTTCAATTATTTTTCTATTCTCTAATTGATTTAGTGCTACTCTAATTTTCATTATCTGTTTTCTTCTGGTGTTTGAGGGGTTCTTTTTTTGTTCTCATTGTAACTTGTTCAAGTTGTTAGCATTACTACTTCTCTGGTTTGGGCCCTTTCTTCATTCTAGATGTGTGCATTGATAGAGATAAACTGACCTCTGAACACTGTTTTTGCTGTATCTCATAGGTTCTGCTAGGTTGTGTTTTCATTCTCATTTGAGTCCATGAATATCTTTGCTGCATCTTTGATTTCTTCTTAAACCTATGAATTTTTGAGCAATGTGTTGTTCAGTTTCTATGCATTTGAATTTCTACCCAAGTTTTTTCTGCTATTGATTTCAACTTTATGGTTTTACGGTCTGAGAAGATTCATTGCAATAATTCAATGGTTTGGATTTTATTGAGACTTGCTTTATTACCTAACATGTGGTCTATTTTGGAGAATGTTTCATCTGCATTGGAAAAGGTATACTTATCTGTTATTAGGTAAAATGTCCTATATATGACAATGACGTCTAGTTGGTTGATTGTTACAATAAGTTTGTCTGTATTTTTGTTGAACTTTTTTCTGGATGATCTGTCCATTACTGAAAGTGGAGTGTTGAAGTCTCCTAGTATTATTGTGGAGTGATCTGTCTCAATTTTCAACGTTGTCAGCATTTGTTCGATGTATTCAGATGCTCTGGTATTGGGTGTATAAATGTTTAATATTGTTATATCCTGCTTATGTATTGAACCTTTCAACAACAGTGGCCATCCTTGTCTGCAGTGGTAGGTTTTACTTTAAAATCTATTTTATCTGAGATTAGTTGCCACTCCTGCTCTTTTTGGCATGTTGTTAGTTTGGTATATATTTTTCCATCCTTTGATTTTCATTTTATTCATATCTTTGAGTCTAAGGTGTGCTTTGTGTAAGCAGCATATAGATAGATCATGTTTTTTGATCCAACCTGTTACTCTGTGCCTCCTTACTGGAGCATTGAATCATTTACATTCAGTGTAATTATTGATAAATATGTGTCTAGTGCTGTCATTTTGGTGCCTTTTTTTATTGACATTTTCTTTGTTCCACCTAATATTCTGTTCTGGGTCATTTTTGTTTATGGGTTTTCTTTTCATCCTTTTCAGTGTTGGTTTTGTGTCTGTTGACACTTCTGTACTGTGTTTCTTTTTTTGATATGTAGTATTGTTAGTTTGCTTTGCAGCTACCCCTTTGTTTTCCTTAATGTTGTAAGTTTAAATCAGTCTTAAACTTCTGTATGTCTCCTTAACTGGATCTCCATCTAGAAAGGCTATAAACACTGTAATATACCCCTTTTTATAGGGTGATTATGTCATAGTTTACATGATCTCTGGTTTCCTACTTTTAATATTTTAGCCTTAATTGAGCTTTGTGACTGCCCTAACTAAGTAGGACTCTAGATGCTGTGTCCTGTATTGCATCCTTGAGCATACATCTGATGTTATTTATTTTCTAAGTGAAGAGCTTCTTTCATTGTTTCTTTTTTATTATTATTATGATTGAATGAAAATGTATATCCCCATATAAATTTGCATGCTCACCTATATGCAGATCCCACTGCTCTCCGCTCCATAAATGTCCTATCCTCCCAGCAGTCTCCTAGCCCTTCCTCTCCACCCACTCTGCTTCCTCCAGCAAGAGGTCAGCAGGATGACATCCTATAGATGCACAGAACCATAAACTTCCCACAAGATATGGTCATTCTGTGTCACCAAGACCAATCCATTGCTGTCCAAAAAGTTAACTTTCATTATGATTTATGGACAGGGGCAGCATCAGGGCCAGGGGTCGTGCTCCCAGGGGAACTCAGAAGGCCCTGGACCATCAATTGTGGTTTTTTACTGGAAATCTCAGGGTACACCCCTATTTATTTTCTTGTTGCCAGTGAGAATCAACTTTGTGAGCTCCATCGTGGCTATGACTGGTGGTAGTCGGGCACCATCCAGTTCTTCTGGTCACCAGTTGATGCTCACGGGGGTCTCTCTGTCTTCTGGATTCTCTTTTCTCCGTGTCGCTCTTGTCCCTATGATCATCTGTTCCTGTTGAGTTGGGACCATTTGCTGTACCCTCACATGGCCATTTGGCAAATTTTAAGACCTCAGATGCCACTCACTGATGTGGGGTGCAGAGAGTCCTCATTAGAAAACACTAGCTGAGCCAATTGGCCTCTATTTCCCCTGAGAGCATGATACCTGGCCCATGGGTCCCTGGCCCCAGCTACTCTGTTCTTGCAATATTGGGTTTGGATGGGAGCAGTACTCAAATTGTGTTGAAGTCCAGTTATTATTGATCTTCTTTCTAAAGTGTGCTGTCACTGATTTTCACACAACCAAATTTCTATTAACTGTCTAATCTAAACCCTCCCCCCACCCTCTCTCCCTCTCCACCCTTGCAGCTGTCAAAGAATCCTTTCTTCTATGCATGAATCTGTTTTTAAGTTCTTATCATAGGGGTCTCATACAATACTTGTCCTTTTGCTGCTGACTACTTTCACTCAACATAACGTGCTCCATTTGAAACCAGGGTAAGAGATGTTTTGTTGAGTCTTTGTTGTTCTGTATCATTGCATAGTGTTCCATTAAATCTATATACCATAGTTCACCTATCAATTCCTCTGTTGTTGGGCACCTGAGTTGATTCCATCTTTTGCTATTGTGGACTGTGCAGCAAAGAACATTTGTGTGCATGCGTCAGTTGGTGTGAATGGCCTTGATTCTGCAGGATATATTCCAAGCAGTGGAATTACTGGGTCAAATGGCATATCTATATACAGCTTTCTAAGTAAGGGCCAGATTGCTTTCCAAAGATGTTGCACTATTTTGGAATCCCACCAACAGTGTAGGAGAGTTCCAGTTTCCCCACAGCCTCTCCAGCATTTATTGTTTTGCGTTTTTTTGGATCATGGCAAAATTTGTTGGGGTGAGTTAGTATCTCATTGTAGTTTTGATTTGAATTTCTTTAATAGCTAATGATCATAAGCATGTTCGCATGTGTTTTTTTGGCTGCCTGGATCCCCTCTTTAGAGAACTGTCTGTCCATCTCCTTTGCCTATTGCTTAATTGGATGATTTATCTTTTCCTTATTGATATTTTGTAGTACCTTAGAGATTACGGAGATCAGGCACCGGTCTAACATACAGTTGCCAAATATTTTTTCCCATTCTGTAGGTGGCCTTTTAACTCTTTTGATGAAGTCTTTGGATGAGCAAAAGTGATAGATTCTTAGTAGTTCCCATTTATCTATTTTCTCTTTTGATGATTGTGGTTTGTTTGACAGATTTTGAAGTCTGTGTATGTTGTGTATTAAAGCTTCCATTGTAGTTCCTGCTTTTTCTGGATGAACTTTATCATTTTAGATTTGATATTTAGATCTTTTATCCAGTTTGAGTTGGTTTTTGTATAAGGTATAAGATATGGGTTTCATTTCAGTTTAGTGCAGATGGTCATCCAACTTTGCCAGCACCATTTGTTGAAGAGAGTGTTTTCACCCCAGTTTAATGTCTTAGGACCTTTGTCGAATATCAGCTGTTCATAGGCAGATGACGTCACCTCTGCGGTGTCAATTCTGTTCCATTAATCTATCTGTCTGTTCTTGTACCAGTACCAGGCTGTTTGACTACTGTGGCAGTACAATAGGTTCTAAAGTCAGGTAATGAAGGGTCTCCCAGTGTGTTCTTCTTTAGTAATGCTTTACTTACCTGGGGCTTCTTCACTTTCCAGACAAAGTTGGTAATTTGTTCCACCATCTGGTTAAAAAATGTCACTGGAACTTGTACTGGGATTGTATGATAAGTAGATTGCTCTGGGTAAATAGACATTTTCACAATGTTAAGTCTTTCTATCCATGAGCAGGGTAGGTTTCTCCATTTAGGTAAGTCTCTCTTAGTTTCTTGTAGTAAGGGTTTGTAGTTCTCTTTGTAAAGGTCTGTTATTTCTCTGCTTACATTTATTCCTAGGTATTTATCTTCTTAGGAGTTATGGTAAATGGTATTGACTTGGTGATTTCTTCCTTGAAAATCTCGTTGTTGGTATAAAGAAATCCTATTGATTTATTTATGTTTATCTTATATCCTGAGACTTTGCTGAATTCTTCTACCAGTTTGAGTAGTTTCCTTATGGATTCTTTGTGATTCTCTACATACACAATCACATCATCTGAACACAGGGAGATTTTTAGTTCTTCTTTGCCACTGCAGATGCCCTTTATTTCTTGGTCTTGTCTAATTGCTCTGGCTAGAACTTCTTATACAATGTTGAATAGGAGAGGTGAGAGTGGGCATCCTTGTCTATCGCCTGTTCTCAAGGGAAACTGTTTCAGTCTCTCTCCATTCAGGATGATGTAGGGTGTTAGCTTTGAATAAGCGGCCCTTATTGCATTGAGGAATTTGCCATCTATTCCTATTTTGCTGAGAGTTTTTAGCATGAATGGATGTTGGACTTTATCAAATGGCTTTTCTGCATGAATAGACAAGATCAGGTGACTCCTGCCATTTGTGTTATTTATGTGGTAGATCATATTAATTGTTTTTTCTAATGTTGAGCCAGCCTTGCATCATGATGGATTATTTTTTGATATATTGCTATGTGCTGTGTTATATTGGCCAGAATTTTGTTGAAGATTTTTGCATCTAGATTCATGAGTGATATTGGTCTGTAGTTCTCCTTTTTGGTTGGGTCTTTCCTTGGCTGTTGTATCAGAGTTATGCTGGCTTCATAGAATGAATTTGGGGGTATTCCATCCCTTTGTATGCTGTGAAATAGTCTCAGTAGTATTGGAGATAACTCTTCTCTAAAAGCTTGGTAGAATTCTGTGGTGAAGCCATCTGGGCCAGGGCTTTTTTTAGTTGGCAGTTTTTTGATGACTTTTTCAATCTCTTCCTATGTGATGTGTTTATTAAGTTGTTCTTCTTGACCTTGTGATCATTTTGGTAGGTAATATAAATGAAGGAATTTGTCCATTTCGTCTAGGTTTTCAAATAGGTTAGAATGCAGTCTTTCATAGTATACAGCTATGATATATTTTATTTCTGTTGGATCTGTTGTGACAACCCCCCTCTCATTTCTAATTTGGATTATTTGTTTCCTTTCCTGTTTTTCTTTAGTAAGTTTAGCCAATGGTTTGTCAATTTTGTTGATCTTTTCAAAAAAACAGCTTTTGATCTTTCAGCTTTTTCAGTTGTTCTTCTATTCTCTAATTCATTTAGTTCTGCTCTAATCTTTATGATCTGTTTTCTTCTGGTGCCTGAGGGGTACCTCTGTTGTTCTCTCTACTTGTTCAAGCTGTAGGGTCAGTTTTTTGATTTGGTTTCTTTCTTCCTTCCAGATGTGTGCATTTATGGAAATAAACTGATCTCTGAGCACTGCTTTCTCTGTGTCCCATAGGTTCTGGTAGGAAGTGTTTTCATTCTTGTTGGAATCCATAAATTTCTTTATTTTGTCCTTGATTTCTTCTATAACTCACGGCTTCTTGAGCAAGGTGTTGTTTAGTTTCTGTGAGTTCCGCTTTCTATCTATATTTTTTTCTACTATTGAATTTGACTTTTATGGCTTTATGATCTGAGAAGATGCTTTGCATTAATTCAATGGTATGGATTTTGTTGAGAATTGCTTTGTCTTAACACATGGTCTATTCTAGAGAATGTTCCATGTGCACTGGAGAAGAAGGTGTAATTATCCACTGATGGATAGAAAGTTCTGTATATGTCGATGAGTTCTAGTTGGTTAATTGTGGCAATAAGGTCTTCTGTATCTTTATTGAGCGTTTTTCTAGACAACCTTTCCAATATTGAGAGTGTAGTGTTGAAGTCAGCTACTATTACTGTGGAGTTATCTATCTCCTTTTTGAACATAGTCAGTGTTTCTTTGATGTATTTAGATGCTCTAACGTTAGGTGCATAAATATTTAATATTGTTAAGTCCTGCTTGTGTATTGATCCTTTCAGCAATAAATAGTGCCCCTCTTTGTCCATGATGGTGGATTTTACTTTAAAATTGATTTTCTCTGAGATAAGAATTGCCACCCCTGCTCTTCTTTGTTCATTGTTAGATTGATATATATTCTTCCATCCTTTAATTTTCAGTTTGTTTCTATCTTTAAGTCTAAGGTGAGTTTCTTGTAGGCAACATATAGATGAGTCATATCTTTTGATCCAAGATGTCACTCGATGTCTCTTTACTGGAGCATTCAGTCCATTCACATTCAATGTAATAATTGATAGGTATATGTTCAGTGCTGCCATTGTGATATGTTTATTTTTGTGTTGATATTTTCTCTGTTGTTCTTATTAATATGTGATTTTCTTTGTGAGTTGATTTTTCATCTTTTTCAGGGTTGGTTTTGTGGTTGTTGAGACTCCTGTATTACATTTCTTGATATGGTATGTTGCTTCTTTATTGTGCTTTACAGCTGCTCCTTTGATCCCCACTAATAAACTATATATAAACCCAAGTTTGCTTGCTACCAGTCTTGTCAACTTCTCCATCTGGAAGGACTATAATGACTGTAGTACATCCCTCTTTTTATTATGATGATATCATAGCTTAAATGATGTGACCACTAGATCATTTGTTTCACTATTACAGCTTTGATTGTGTTTGCAGCCTTCTCCAACTGAGTAGGATTCTGGATAATGTGTTCTAAAATATAAAGTTAATGGTTCTGTTCTTCCAAGTCAAGAGATTCTTTCAATATTTCTTGTAGCTTTGGTTAGGTTTTTACAAAGTCTCTGAGTTTCTGTTTATCTGTGAATGTCTCAATTTCATTTTCATATTTGAAAGATAGTTTTGCAGGATATATAATTCTTGGTTGGAAGTTCTCCTTCAAGGCTTTGAATGTGTCATGCCACTGTCTCAATGCCAGCATCGTTTCTGCTGAGAAATTTGATGAAAGCCTACAGGGTTTCCCTTTGGATGTTAGCTTTTCTTTGAATCTTGCTGCCTTTAAGTGTTTCTGCTTATGTTTCGTTTTGTTGAGCTTGATTATAATATGTCTTGGAGTCTTTCTATCGAGATCTATATTGAGTGGTGTTCAATATGTATCTTGGATAGCCATATTCTCTTCTTTCATAATTTCTGGGAAGTTTTCTGTCAGCAGCTCAGCAACAATACTCTGTGTTCTCAGGTGTCTCACCCTGTTCAATTATTTGTATTTGTTCCAATTATTTGTAGACTATTCTTCTTCATAGACTTCCACATGCTTCTGTTGGAAAGAGAGGCCAAGAGTGCCAAATGCCCAGAGTTCCACAGCTTCCGCTCCTGGGCCCCAGACCCAGGTGACACTGTGCAAAACACTGCCTCCCTGCTGGAAAAGCACTCTCTCCTGGCACGTGCCACCTCTCAGCCTAGGCTGGGGCCCCTGCTTGGACCTCTCCACTTCCCAGTGGATCAAGATGGTGTTCCACACAAGCCCATCTGTGTGGCTACCACATGTCAGAGGCAGAAAGACAGGCCACGGGAGCTGAGATGTATAGAGTCCAAAGCTCTGCTCTCAGAATATGGCAATTACCCTTGCTTGTCCCAACAGCAATGCATCTGACACCAGCAGCTAGTCAAGTCCCAGCTCTGCCCACCAGCCAAGACAGAAGAAGATAAATCAAAATGGTGAGTGGCAGCTTGTGTGTGTAAGCCTGTGCTCACTGAGTGTGGGGTCAATGAAAGAGGGGAGGTTTTGTGTTCAGTGGTATGAAGTCCAAATTAACAGCCCTGTGCTACATCCCAGGGCTCACCAGGTGTTCAAAAGGCTCTATTTAGTTATCATTTCAGGTCTTGGTTTCTAGAGGGCTTTAGGGAGACATGCATTTAGTCCGCCATCTTGACCGTGACCCCTTTCATTGTTTCTTGTAATTTGGGTTTGGTTTTAACAAAATCTCTAAGCTTCTGTTTATCTAAGAATGTCTTAATTTCACCATCCTCTTTGAGAGACAATTTTGCAGGATGTATAATTCTTGGGTGCAAGTTTGTCTTCTTCAAGGCTTTGTGTTGTCATCCCACTGCCTTCTTGTGAACACAGTTTTTGCCAAAAAGTCAGATGAAAGCCGACAGGGCTTCCCTTTGTACACTGGTTTTACTTTAAAAGTAACTGTCTTTAAGTTCCTCTCCTTATGTTTTATTTTATTAAGCTTGATTATAGTATCACTTGGTGTCTTTCTTTTGGGAACTAACTTTTGTAGAGTTCAACAAGCAAATATGCATGTTCTCTTCTTTCATGATATCAGGGAAGTTTTCTGTCTGTAACTCTTCAACAATTCTGTCTGTATTTCTGGCTATCCCTCTCTGGGAAGGAATTCCAATTTTTCATAGATTATTCCCCTTGATAGAGTTCTACATGTTTCTTAATGCTTCTTCATTTTTCTTGATTCTTTTTTTTCATTTCTCCTCATAAATGCTAGTGTCAGTTGCTTTATTTTCAGTCTCACTAGTTCTGCATTCCTTTTCCCAATCCTGCTCTTTTGCCTCAGCATTGATGTCTAACTCTGTTAGCCAATAATTTTACTATTGATCTGCTAGATTTCAAATCATTGATGTTATAGTAGTTCATATGGCTTGCTTGATTTTTTGTTTTGTTCTTCTGCACTTTGTTTAATCTCTAGAAGGACTCTGCACATAATTCTTTTGTATTCTATCTCTCATAATTTCAGAAAGGCTTCTTCATCTGGGAAGTTTTACGATTCTTTATTTTGTGAGTTTTTCAGAGCCATGGTAGTCTGCTTCTTCAAATGGTTACATATTGATTGTTGTCTTCACACCATCACAAAACTGTTTAGCTTCTCCAGTGCTACAGAAATGGGAGCTTTGTCATAGCTCTAAGAAGAAAGTGAGTAAAGGCAGCGCTAGACTTGGCTGCCAGCTGCTGTTGCTTTCCCTACATGCAGCTGACTTATGTATAGCTTCTCTGGTAATAGAAAAATGCTGTCAAGCCCTGTGATGCTGCTCAGATTGGCAGTTGACCACACCTGGGTTCTCAGGAGTGGCAGGCCCTGCCTCCTGGCTGATAAAAGATGGTGCCCTGCTTGTGGACTCCCTTGTGGACCCATCAGCAGATGCCGTGGTGTGGCTTATTAAAGGGAAATGGAAATGGTGCCACCACACTCAGCTGCCAGTCACTGCTGCATTCTCTAGATACAGTTATTGTAAAAACTGTTTTTCTGCTGAGAAAGGCACTGTCCAGCAGCAACTGATAGCAGCCAGACCTCAGGGGCAGCAGGCCATGCCTGCTGGCTGACAGAGGTGGCACGCTACTTATGGAGTCTCTCAGGGGTTGTCAGCAGATGTTATGATGTGGCTTAAAGAAGGGAGGGGTTGAGGCTCTGCCTCACTCTGCCTCCAGCTCCCACTACATTCTCTAGGTACACTTGTCTTAAAAACAGCTTTTCTGCTGGAGAAACACTGTCCAGACAGGCACAGTTGCTCAGTGTGGGAGCTAGCTCCAGTCAAACCCTCAGGCATGGCTGACTCTGCCTCTCAGCTGACCATGATGGTCTCCTGCCTGAGCCACCTCTCCTATGCTGAGTCAGTAGTATCTACAGAACAGCTCAAAGAGAAGAGGGAGGAGGGATACTAGCACCCTCTGTTACCAGGTACTGCTGGGTTCTGTAGATGTGATTGTTCCAAGCACAGCTTCCCTGCTGTAGAAGACACTGTTTGCTTAGACACTGAAGCTCAGCATAGTAGTTAACCCCTGCCAGGCTGTCAGGTCAACAGGCCCAGTCCATCTCCTGGTTAACAAAGATGGCATCTATACCTGTAAGCCTCTCAGCCACTGCACCAGCAAAGGTGGGACTCAGTGCACTGCTACCTCACCTCTAACAAAGATAATTTTCCCCTTTCTGTTGCTCAGCCCAATCTCACAATCCTATGTTTGATCTCGGGGCTCCCAGAATATCCACACTGCTCCATTCAGTTATTTTTCCACGCCTTAGTTCTCACAGGGTATCAAGGAGATGTGACTAGTCTGCCATCTTGGCCCCACCTTCTATAATATTACATAATTTCGGTTTGTTGCATCAATCCAGTCTTTCTTTCCAGCTATTAAAAAATAGCCTGGATTGAACTGGTTGGTAGCGATAATTAATGAAGTCAAATAATAACCGACATTTTTTATACAGAAATTTGTAATGATCCAGCAGCAAAATTATATTCATGATAGTAACCTTATCCAAACTTATGGAACACTTGTTATGTGCCAAATGTAGTCCTCAGCACTTTGCAAGTGTCTCTAAGCCTCTCAACAAGCCTGCACGTCTAACGTACATGGGCTTACCATGAGTCAGAATCAACTCAACAGAAACTAGTTTTATCATGATTGGAGCAGGAGTGGCTCAGTGGTAGAAGTCTTGGCTTCCATGCAGAAGATCCAGATCTGATTCCTAGCAATTGTCCTTCATGCACAGCCACCACCTGTCTGGCAGCAGAGGCATACATGTCGCTATGGTGTGAAGCAGCTTTCTGCAGAGCTTCCAGACTAACACAGACTAGGAAAAAGACCTGGCAATCTATTTACAAATATTACCCAACGAAAACCCTATGGCTCACAACACAGTACTGTCTGAGATAGTGCTGGCAGCTGTGTCTGCTAAGTTAGAAGACCACAACAAAGGACTCAAGCACACCAACAATTACAAAGATGATTGATAATCAGGTAACATTTTTTGCATTGTCTGTGGGGTCACCATGAGTCAACATCAATTTAACAACAGCTAACAACTTGCTGGCATCCTCCTCTCAGTAGGGAATGCAAATTAAGTCTTGTGTATGTGCAAGTCTGATCAAGATTATATGGTACCTGTCATAGACCAGGGCCCATACTATGTGTTTCCACAAATAAAATTTCATTTAATCCTCACAGAAGTAAGCAAACCTGTTAAACAGTTGCAGAGACTGTTTTAGTGAGCTAGTGCTGCTCTAACAGAAATACCACAGAGTGGATGGCTTTAACAAATGAAGATTTATTCTTACGTAGTCTGGTAAGCTACAAGTCCAAATTCAGGATGTCTGTTCCAGGGGAAAGTTTTCCCTTTTGTCGGCTCTGGAGGAAAGTCCGGTATTGTGTCAGTCTTGGTCCAGGGAGAGTCTTGGTGCAGGAACCTC
This sequence comes from Heterohyrax brucei, assembly GCA_028571685.1. Taxonomy (NCBI): domain Eukaryota; kingdom Metazoa; phylum Chordata; class Mammalia; order Hyracoidea; family Procaviidae; genus Heterohyrax; species Heterohyrax brucei. The sequence goes on from CM053150.1 coordinate 138,665,619, forward strand.
AGGTCTGTCTTGGTGCAGGAACCTCAGGTCTGAAGCACGCGCTCTTCTCCCAGTGCTGCTTGCTTGATGGTGTGAGTTTCCCAATTCTCTGCCTGCTTCCCTTTCCTTTTATCTCTTGCAGTATGAAAGGATTAAGGGTGGGTCAAGCCATACTCCAGGGAAACTCCCTTTACAGTAGAGCAGGGAGTGATCTTCTGAAGGGATTTACAGTCCTACCCTAATCTTTTAACATACAGCATAGCAAAATCACAAAATGGAAGACAATCATAGAATACAGGGAATCATGGTCACATGGCTACACCTATTTTTGGGGGGACACAGTTCAATCCATGACAGAAAATAAACATTAAAATAGAGCAGACTGAAAATAGAAACATAAGTCCCCATTAGGGGTTGTTGGGTTACCCCTAGGCAGCCCAGCTCCACACCCAGCATCAGCTGAACTCACACTACCTTTGTGCCTCTTCAGTATGTCTAGTTGAGTCCCTCAGTCATTGGTGTTTGTTATAACTGCTATACCAAGTTTCAGAGGCAAGCCTCCAGTGTGAGACAAGTTAAAGAACATTCAAAAGTAACTCTGGCCACATTCCACTGACCTTCATAGTCTGGCTTTAGAACTCACCCCAAATAGATACAATTGCCTCAGTCTTATGCTTCCTTTGAGTAGATCACATACCAACCCAGAACTAGTTACTGTCATGTCAATTGTGACTCCTGGTAGTCCTATGTGTGTCAGAGTAGAACTGTGCCCCATAGGGTCTTTGATGGCTGATATTTTAGAAGATCACTAGACCTTTATTCTGACACACTTCTGGGTGGACTTGAACCTATAATCTCCAACTTTCCAGTTAGTTACATGTATGTTAACCATTTGTACTACCAAGGAGAAAGGTGGCTTCAATTTTCCCTAAATTGGGTAGTCTTACCCAGCTTACCCATGCCTGCACAGACCCTCTTCCTGCATTTCTCCTGGGGTACTCACAATTCTGCAATCCACTGTGTGTCCCCTTGCCTCAAGGTTCTGGGCCTCTCTCCTGGGCTGTGGCCCCCTGGGACTTATAACATACCCGCCCTGTGTGTAGGATCATGGGCACACAGATGAAGAGGATATGAGCACAGGGCACAGACTGATTCTTCCTGGCATAAAAACTTGAGTAACAATAAGGAAATGAGGCTGACAGATTCTGCCTGTTTTTTTCCCAGAGCCAGGATCCTATGCAGGCTGGTAAGCTGGTGTTTTCAAAAATTCTAAACCAAGAAAACACTGTGGACATCACCACCAGACCTCACCCCACCAGAGGCACAGCCTTACAAAATACCTATAGAACAAATACATTTAGAAAGAGCCAGGGCAGCTAAAGCAAAAAGCTATCCATTCTTTCCAAATGTGGCTCTGTGATACCCAGATACGCTGAGGTGGGTGGGGAGGAGAAGAGTTGTTCACACTCTGTGCACTCTTTTCTGAGATTCAACTAGCATTGGAGATGCTCTTACAGACTTGTTCCTTTTCCTGGCACACTGATCTGAAACCAACATCGGAGATGCTTGTTTTGTAGTGAAAAATGCATTCTAAAATACATAATCAAGTAGTCTAATTGTAAAAACCAATTCTGTGGAGCACCAAGAACATCCATGAACAAAAAATCAGCTGTTTTTTATATAATTGTATAAGTACACATATTAACATTCACTTAGGCAATAGAGTTCTCGAGCTTCTGGGTGGCACAAAGATTAACACACTCAGTTGCTAACTGAAAGGTTGAAGGTGAAAGCCCACACAGAAGTAGCTAAGAAAGGCCTGGAGATTTTCTGAAAAAAATCAACCATTGAAAATGCTATGGAGCACAGCTCTACTTTGACACACATGGGGTTGCCAGGTGTCAGAGTCAATTTGATGGCTACTGGTTTTTGTTTTGTCTTTTCCTTTCAGAATTACGTCCTCTGTTTTTTGCAAAGGTAGAAATGGACAGAATCACCTTATTCCCTTCATTCATACAAAGCAGCCAAAGCACACTTCTTTCATCTAGGATGGCATAAAGAGTTCATTTCACCTATTCTCAAAGAGGAAATAATCTGAAAGCTGAGCAAAAGACACTTAGACAACAGTGATTTCTGGGTATTTTAGTTGTTGATGGCAGGGTGATGTAACTGGACCTTCAAACCCATTCCCTGGATCTCCCAAGGGTTCCCTGAGAGGTAGAGAGCACACACCTTACCTGGCTTTCTTTCACTATACTTATCTTCCTCTCCATGTACCTTCACATAGCCTAAGCCATCCCCTGAGGACAGAGGAGCTTCTAGAAATAACACAAAAATTTTGTTAGTAATTGTGGGCTTTCTTAAAATGGCACAATATAAATTATTTCCATTGCCAAATTAACTTATTGTTAAGTGAACATGCGACACAGAGATGTTCAAAGAAAGATGGTCAAGGGGTCACATTGGGCATGGAGTGAGTGGAGACGGTCCCCCAATTAAGAGGTCATGCACACAGTAATTGATGCAGTCAGAATCATCATAGAATGCACACAGGTGTGAGTATTTAGGGGCTCAATGAAGCTGAAGGAACATGTGGTAAAAACTTTTACCTTGGACTTTTGTTTTTTGCAGAGCATTCCTAGAATGTCAGAAGCTAGAAGTGACCTGAGAAATGAGCTTTGCCAACCCTGGCAGGTCACACTTCAAGAAGAAAGAGTTGACAGAACTGTCAAGCTGCATAGAGGTCCTGTTTGGCCTGCTCTACTTCAGGATGAAGATGAACCATTCCATACACAGGGTCAGTGAGGGAATACCCTCAGCTAATCAGGGTGAAATCTCCATTGATACCATGAATACAAATTTAAGATTCAGAAACCCGTGTGTCTTTATGTAGTTTGGGCATGCTAACTATTCTGTTCAAATGCAGTCTGTCACTCCCCACTGCTGAGTACTTTCAGACCCATACCATGTGGTCCTGCATGTACCTCCTAATGTAATTCCCTCACATAAACCACCAAACAGAAAAGATTTATCAAACTACCAGGCTGGTTGATTTTCTGTATGCTCATTTGTACCTTATTGCTCTAATGATCTGAGAAGACTCTTAATGGTTTACGGTACCCTAAACTTCAACACACATTCACTAATATAAAATAATTAAAGGCTTCAAAGAGCCAATCCAATTCACTGAACAAGAACAAAAAGGAAATACATCCCTATCGATATTGATTTAAGTTTTTTAACTAAAGGGATTCTGTGAATAGCCTTGAAAAAGGTTCTAAAAACCCCAATTCAGGAGGAGAATCATAACACGGATGTGTGCAAAGTGACTTGCAAGAGAGCTGAGCCCCTTCTTCAGGAATGGCAGTAGGTCAATGTATAAGTCTGGGCTAAATAAGCTTCTAGATAAGCTTCATGACAGACTCTTCAAGCCTCATTGAAACTACAACTATTAAAATAAGAAAAACAAAAAGCTTAAAACAGATTCAGTGTTTTCATGGCCTAAAGTTTGAAAGAATAGGCTCATGTCAGGCCCTGAGCAATATATTATAAATCTATCTGGTAGTCACTCTAGAACTGCAGCAAAAGCACGCAGTCTAAATCCATGATGCCATGAGTGGAAGGGAAGCTTGATGGTTAACTGATTAATTCCAGCAGTGCAGGAAGTCAGCCAGGATTATTTAGAACCAAAAATATATGCCTTATATTTGCATTAATTGTTGGAGAAAGATTACCTTGTTGAATGCCATGGGCTTAAACGTGTATATATTTATGGCCTTCCATTTTATGATTTTGGAAATCCTTGCGGCATGGTGGTTAAGTGCTACATCTCCTGACCAAAAAATTCAGCTGCTCAAATCCATGAGGTGCTCCTTGGAAACTCTATGGGACAGTTCTACTCTGTTCTATAGGTTTGCTATGAGCTGGCATTGACCCGACAGCACTGGGTGTTTTATGACTTGGCAACCTTTGTGGTGAATCATAGCCACTGAAGTGCTGAGATATTTATCAAACTAGCTAGCTGATTGCTTTTCTGTGTGTTCATTTATACCTCAACTCATTGCTCTAAGAGCTCTGGTTGCTAACCAAAAGGTCGGCAGAGACTTGGAAACCATATGGGGCAGTTCTACGCCTTGGAATTGACTCAGCAGCAACAAGTTTGTTTTGTTTTAGTTACATTATGGTTTAAAGTATCTTCCAAAGAGAAATAAAATACAATAGAAAACGACAAAAATACGAAGGTAAGAAAGTCAAAGGGAAAGAGGGTAAGGCCAGATTGGGTCAAATGGCCTGTTGGAAATATCCAATTGTTCACTAGGACATGGCCCAACTGAGTGCGTGGAGCAGGAGGATTCACAGCTCCCACAGCTCCCACTGGGCACACACAGGTCAGGGAATCGTAGCCGCTGAAGAGTCGAGAGATTTATCAAACTAGCTAGCTGATTGCTTTTCTGTGTGTTCATTTATACCTCAACTCACTGCTCTAATGATCTGAAAAGACTGTTAAAGGAAAACGTTTTCTCTGGAATCCTCACTGTGCAATGTAGGAAGGCCGACTCCTAGAGGAAGTATGGCAACTGGTCTGCACCATCCCTCATTGTGAGATGAGTGTAGTAACAGAGAGTTCTCTAACAGGCACACAGAATATCCAGATACATCATTCTCTGAAGGCTAGCCACATGCTCAGGACAGACCGGTCACAGGAATTGTGACCAGCAAGTGTTTTGAGCCATGATAACCTGTATGGGAGTCCCTGAGTGGCACAAATGGTTAACACACTGGGGTGCTAACCAAAGATTGGAGGTTCACATCTACCCAGAGGTTCCTGAAAAAAATGCCTATTTATCAACTTCTAAAAAATCAGCTATTGTAAACCTGTGGAAATGGGAAAAGAAGAGTTTTTACAATGAATTGTGCTGGCAAAACTGGATTGCCACATGTAGAGAAATGAAACAAGATCCCTATTTTATGCCATACACAAAAGCTAATTCCAAATGGATGAAGGACCTAAATGTTTAATCTAAAACCATAAAGTTCTTAGAGAAAAACATAGAAGCAAAATTTTAAGAATTAATTTTTTTTTTTTAATGATAGTTGAGCAAACAACAGTGAATACACAAATTACAGAAAACAAAACAGACAACTGGGACCTCATAGAGGTTAATACTGAAGCTCATCAAAAACACATCAAAACAGTAAAGCAACAATCTACAAACAGAGGAAAAAAAAAACTGGAAACAATATGATCAGTTAAGGGTCTAATACCTAAAATGTATAGAAAACTTATACAACTTAACAACCAAAAGAAAAATGACCCAATCCAACACAGGACAAAGAACACGAACAAACTCTACCAAAGAAGATATTCAAAAGGCCAACAAACACATGAAAAGATGCTCAATGTCATTAGCCGTCAGAGCAATGTAACTCAAAACCACAGTGACATACTGCTTCGTTCTCACTAGGAAGACTAAGACTTCAGATATAAAGGAAAATAACAAGTGTTAAAGAAATGTAGAGAAACTGCAACCCTCATCTATTGCTTGTAGGAATGAAAAATTGTACAGCCATTGTGGAAAGCAGTCTGGTAATTCCTCAAAACTCTAGAGGTACAGCTGCCATCTGACCCATGAATTTCAGTCCTAATACAACAGCTTTGATACAACTGGCACAAACAAACATACATATAGTGTTATGGATAGACTCATGTCCCCCGCAAAACTGTGAGTCAACTGGCTAGTCTGTGATTTCCAGTATTGTGTGATTGTCTATCATTTTGTCTTCTGATGTGATTTTCCTATGTTTTAAATTCTACCTCTGTGATGTGAATGAAGTAGGATTAACAGCAGTTATGTTAATGAAACAGGACTTCATCTACAAGAATAAGTTGTGTCTTAAATCAATTTCTTTTGAGACACAAAAGAGAGAATAGAGCAGAGACCTGATAACATCAAAAAACAAGAGCCAGGAGAATAAATCATCCTTTGAATCCAAGGTCCTTGTGCTGGGAAGCTCCTCATGACAAGGACCTTCCCTCCAGAGCTGACAGGAGAGAAAGCTTTTCCCTCAAGTGCACCCTGAATTCAGATTTCTAGCCTTCTAGAATGTGAAAGAATAAATCTCTTTCTTAAAGACATCTACTTGTGGTATTTCTGTTATCTATAGTCATTACAGCACTATTTACAATAACAAAAAAAGCCAAGTGCAAAAAGATGGAAATAATCAAAGTGTGTATCGATATATGAATGGAAAAACAAACCGTGGTCCATATGTACAATGGCCTACTACCTCAATAATAAAGAAAAGTGAGTTCCTGAAACATCTCACAATGAAGATGAACCTAGAAGTTACTATGTCTGTTGAAATAAATCAATCACAAAAATGCAAACACTGTATGACCTCACTTTCATGAAATTACATGAGTAGGTAAATATTCAGAAACTAATGTTCATTAAGGGCCAGAGAGGAAGAGAGAGAAGGACTCTTTAGGCAGTGGCCACTTTTTGTTTACAATAATGAGAAAAGTGGCTCCAAACACGGGTGAAGTTTGCACAGCATAACTGATATAACTGATGTCAATAAGCCATACACAAAGGGTTGAATGGGCAAGTCCTAGGTTATACATGGTTTTGCATCAATGGGGGGGTGGGGAGCAGGCTACAGATGCTGATACTAAATAGACATAACCTCATGGGATTATTTCTTAGTTTAGGAGCTTAAGCTCATGATCTTATGCAATAACCGAGTCAACTGGTATAATTTATTTCTTTAAGTTTATGCCTGCTAGTATGGTAAGTAGTGTCTGGGATCTTAAAAGCTAATAAGAACCCATCTAAGATGGAACTACTGGTCCTCATCTGGAACAAAAAACAAAGGAGGAAACCCAAGAATCAGAGAAGGAACTGAACTATAGGAGTACTTATCTACATCAACCACTGTCTCCTCCACCCTGAGGCCAGAAGAACTATATAGGGTCCTGCTACCATTAGTGAACCTTTTAGTCAGGAATATAACAGATGAATCCGGATAAAAAAGGGAGAGTAATATGAAACAGAAATTCAAATTCGTAAAGAATCCACATTTACCAGACCTACTGAAGCTGAAGGAGTCTCTGAGACTTTGGCCGTGACTTGCTCTTTAAACTTTGAATTGAGTCTATCACCTGCAATCACCTTTAAACTAAGCAATGGCTTAACCCAAAAAGTAAAGATTGTCATCCTTAGGGAAAGTCTGCTTTAATAATACTTTGTTTTGTTTTTAGTGAAAGTTCAGACAGCAGATAAGGTTCCCATTTAACAATTTCTGCACAAATTGTTCAGTGACATTGGTGGTTACGTTCTTCACCATGCGTGAACATTCCCATTATTCCCATTCTGGTTGTTCCATTTCCAGTAATCTAGTTTCCTTGTTCCCTTACCTTCTCATCTTTGTTTTAAAGTACTTGTTGACCATTTAGTCTCATACAGATGATTCTTTAAAGGAGCATAGTACTCACAGTGATAGTCTTCATTTTGTGAGCCAATCTGTTATATACGAGGTCTGGAACTAAGTCTGGAATTAAAACTACATCAACACATAGTCCACCCTTCAAAACAATTTTGGAACTCTTTCTGGAATGGCCATTGTACACAATGGTGTGGTTGTCACTTCACAAACTTCACTGTATAATTGTCTATAAGGGGGGTTTTAGCCAGTAAATAAATGACTATATTGCAATACCCTCCCTACTCACCTGATCTGGCTCCCAATGACTTTTTTCTTTACTTAAAGATAAAGGAAATATCTAAAGAAAAACATTTTGATGGCACTGAGGTCATCACAGATAATAGGAACAGAGCTGTGATGGCCATTCCAGAAAAAGAGTTCCACAATTGCTTGGAAGGATGAACTAGGCACTAGCATCAGTATATAGCTTCCCAAGGGGAGTACTTTGAAGGTGACTGTAGTGATATTCAGTAATGATGTATATAGCACTTTTGCTAGGATAAGTTCATGAACTTAATTGTCAGGCCTCTTTGCTAAAAGGTGACCTCAGGGAACAGTTTTGGTTTAAGATTTAAAGAATATTTCAGGGAAATCATCTCAGGAGTCCTCCAGTCTCAACTAGTCTGGTAGGAATAAATATTTTAAGAATTCATGTTGTACTCCCCATTTTTCTCCCATTCTATCGGTATTTGTCTATTGTGGTCCTGATTAGAAAGATTAGTAGTATTAGACAGGCATTAGCCAGTTTTTCTGGTCTTAGGATACACAAAGTCACAGTTCATGTAGACAGTCCTGTAGACTAGTTTCTTCTCTGAGATTTGCATTTCTTTCTTCCCCTTCTTCTCTAGGCTAGTAAAGGTTAATAGTTGTATCTTAGGTGGTCACTTGCAAGTTTTAAGACCCTAGACAATATTCAACAGACTAGGATGTAGAACATAACATTCATGAACTATATTATGCCAGCTGACCAATTTGTCCCACAAGACTATGTCCTAAGCCTTGCCTTACAGAAAAGCAATCCCAGGAGGTAGTTGGTTGTGCCAAAGAAATATCCATAACTGTTGCCCCTATGTTCTTTATTATAAAGTGAGTATATACACATGCACTGACATACATGCATATACATATACATAATCTATATATACACACATATATACTCACATATAGTTGAGTGTTGCATTTAAAAAATTTTATATAAAACCAAAGCCCACCACACATCTGTCAGTTTGTTGTATTGTGGTAGCTTTCATGTTGCTGTGATACTGAAAGAGTTACCACCATCAATTCAAACACCAGTACCAGTATGGTCACCCATGGTGGACAGGTTTAAGCTGAGCTTCCAGAATAAGACAGTCTAGAAGAAGGACCTGTTAGTCTACTTCTAAAAAAAAAAAAAAAAAATTAGCCAGTGAAAACCTTACAAACAGAAAAGGAACATTGTCTAATATATTTCCCCTCAGGTTGGAAGGCACTCAAAATATGACTGGGGAAGATTTACCTCCTCAAAGTAGAGTCGACCTTAATAGTGTGGATGGAGTCAAGCCTCAGGGACCTTCATTTGCTGATGTGGTGTGACTTAAAATGAGAAGAAACAGCTGCAAACGTTCATTAATAATCAGAACATGGAAGGTATGGAGTATGAATCTAAGACAACTGAAAATTGTCAAAAATGATATGGCAAGGCATAAATACCAATATACTAGGCATAGTGAGCTGAAATGGACTGGCATTTTCCATTCTGAATAGGACAATCACATGGTCTTCTCTGTCACAAATGACAGATTGAAGAGGAGTGGCACTGCACTCATCATCAAAAAGAACATTTCTAGATCTACCTTGAAGTACAATGCTGTCAGTAATAGGATAATATCCATATGCCTATAAGGAAAAACAGTTAATATGGATATTATTCAAATTTATACATCAACAACTAAGTCCAGAGATGAAGTAATTGAAGATTTTTACCAACTTCTGCAGTCTGGAACAAAATGAACATGCAATCAGGATGCACTGACAATTACTGGTGATTGCAGTGCAAGAGTGGGAAGCAAAGAAGGATCGGGAGTTCGAAAATACAGCCTTGGTGAAAGAAAAGACACTGGAGATTGCATGATAAAATTTTGCAAAACCAGTGACTTCTTCATTGGAAACACCTTTTTTAATCAATGTAATTAGCTACTATACACATGGACCTCACCAGATGGAAGTCACAAGAATCAAACTGACTATACCTGTAGAAAGGGACAATGAAAAAGCTCAATATCATCAGTCCGAACAAGGCCAGAAGCCAACTGTGAAACAGACCAATATCCAAGTTCAAGCTGAAGCTGAACTTTGAAAATGAGGATAAATCCACAAGAACCAAAGTACAACCTTGAGAATATCCCACCTGAATTTAGAAATCACCTCAAGAATAGATTTGATGCATTAAATATTAATGACCAAAGACAAGATGAGTTGTGGAATGACATCAAGGATATACATGAAGAAAGCAAGACGTCATTAAGAAAACAAGAAAGACAGAAAAAAAAGCAAAATGGATGTCAAGAAGAGACTCGGAAACTTGCTCATAAATGTCCAGTAGCTAAAGGAAAAAGAAAGAAAAGATGAAGTAAATGAGCCAAACAGAAGATTTCAAAGGGCAGCTCAAGAAGAAAATGTAAAGTATTATACAGAAATTTGCAAAGAACTGGAGATAGGAAACCTAGAGGGAAGAATATTTCTCAGGCTGAGACAACAGAAGAAAACAAATGCATGTCTTAAGTTGCAATATTGAACAATTCTATGGGAAAAATATTAAGCAACACAGAAAGCATTTTGGTAGAGAGTCATGGTACCAAAAAGAATTGGCCAACATTCAGCTATTTCAGGAGGTAGCATATGATCAAGAACTGAAAAAATAAGTCTAAAATGCACTGAAGGCATTGGTGAAGAACAAGTCTCCAGGAAATGAATACCAAGTGAGATGTTTCCACAACTGGATGTAGCACTGAAAGCACTCACTCTTCCATGACAATAAATCTGGAACACAGCAGCCTCGTCAACTGTCTGGAAGACAAACATATCTGTACCTATTCCAAACAAAGGAGATCCAACAGGATGCAGAAATTATCCAACAGTATCATTAATATCAAACACAAAGACATTCTGCTGAAGATTATTAAAATGCAGTTACAACAGTACATCAACAGGGAACTGACAGAAATTCAAGTAAGAATCAGCAAAGGAAATAAGAGTTATCATTGCCAGTCCAGATGGATAGTGGTTGAAAACAGAGAATACTAGAAAGATAATTACCTATGTTTTATTCACTATGCAACTGCACTCAACTCTATGAATCATAACAAAGTATAGATAACATGCAAAGACTGGGAATTCCACAACACTTAATTGTGCTCATGAGGAACTTCTACATAGACCAAGACGCAATCATTCAAACAGAACAAGGGAATACTGCATGGTTTTAAATCAGGAAAGATGTACTTAGAGTTGTATCCTCTCACCATATTTATTCAATCTGTATGTTGAGCAAATAATCTGAGAAGCCGGACCATACAAAGAAGAATGGGGCATCATGATTGCAGGAAGACTCATTAACAACCTGCATTATGCAGATGATACAATCTTGCTTGCTAAAGTGAAAATGATTTGAAGTACTTACTGCTGAAGATCAAAGAGCACAGCTGTAAGTATGGAGTACACCTTGACATAAACAAAAATCCTCACAACTAGACCAATAATATACATCATGATAAATGGAGAAAGGATTGAATTTGTCAGGGATTTCATTTTGCTCAGATCCACAATCAGTGGCCACGAAAGCAGCATTCAAGAAATCAGATGACTCATTGCACTGGGCAAATATGCTGCAATAGATCTCTTTAAAGTATCAAGAAGTAAAGAAATCATTTTAAGGAGTAAAGTATACCTGACCCAAGCCATAGTGTTTTCAATCACTTTGTATGCATGTGAAAACAGGACATTGAGGAAGACTGATGCCTTTGAATTATGCTGTTGGCGTAGAATATTGAAGGTACCGTAGACTGCCAAAAAAATAAGCAAATATATCTTGGAAGAAGTACAGCCAAGACATTCATTAGAAGCAAGGATATAAGAAGTATACAAGGATATAAGAAGTATACAAAACTTCTTTTCATGTACTTTGGACATGTTACTAGGAGGAATCAGTCTCTGTCAAAAGTTATCATGCTTGGTAGAGTGTCAGTGAAGAAGAGGAAGACCCTCAATAAAATGGGATGACACAATGGCTGCAAAAACAGGCTCAAACATAGCTGCAATTGTGAGGATGGTGCAAGACTGGACAGTGTTTCGTTCTATCGTACAGAGGGTCACTATGATTCAGAATTGACTCAATGACACCTAATATATACAACATAAGTTCATAGGGTCAACAGCTATGATGATAAGAGAGGGAGACAGAGAGATTAAGAAAATGGAAGTGAAACAATTAAAACAGAAATAATAAGATGTTGACACAGTATGAAGAATTTAGCCACTGTCACTGATCATTACGTCTAGAAACTGTGGAATGGGAATGGGTTTCATTGTATGTTTTCATCAAACATAAAATTAAATTTAAAAAAATAGAAAGGAATCCCTACAGAAGACACCTCTACTCTGCAGCACTGGCCACTATGAGTTAGAGTCAACTCGGGGAAACTACTTTTTTTTTTTTAACCTTTACTAGTACCCTAGTGATCTAACTCAGATAAAAGCAGTTGGTGACTGAGCCAGGGCTGGGAGTTGGCCCTTCCTACTTGGTATCCCTACCTCTCCTAGGAAAACTTCAACTTATGTCCTCTCCCTCAAGCCTTCAGGAGTACACAGCTCAGTACGAAGCCCAGGTGTCTAGAACAGTGATTTCCTACGTGTTTTTCCTGGGTTACTAATGGTGTCTGTATCGCTTATCTAGGGTTGCTGTATACGACAAGTGGATGGCTTTAACATAAATTTATTCTCTCAAGTCTAGGAGGTTAGAATTTCTTATTCAGAGTGCCAGTCCATGGGAAGGCTTTCTTTCTCTTCTGAGGGAAGTTCTTGGCATCAATTTTGCCCTGTGTCTAAGAGTTTCTTAGGACATGCTCTGCTCCCAGTTCTTTCTTGGTAGTAGAAGGTCCATCTCCCTTTACTAATTTCTTTGTCCTTTTATCTCTCCTAAGATAAAGGGAGATGCAGGCCAGTACCCCAAGGAAACTCCCCTTATATTGAATCCAGGCCGTGACTTGCATAAGGGTATGGTATCTGACCCCAATCCTCTTAAATGTACCCTAATCCTGCCTCATTAACCACAACATGAGATTAGTATTTACAATACAGAGGACAATTACATCAGGTGACGAAAAGGAGGACAACCACACAATGCTGGGAATCATGGCCTACCCAAGTGGACACATATTTTGGACAGACATAACTCAATCCATGCCAATGTCTGTAATGCAAAACGGGGAGTAAGTATTTCCCAGTCTGGTAAGTTTGGGCAACACTAAAAGTAACTGATAGTTGCAATTTTCAACAATGGATTTCTGGATAGAATTTAATATGTCTATGTGCAGTGCAAGAGTATTATGTGCACATTCTAAAATCAACTGGGGGACCCTTTTAGGGAGTAAGAGTTAGGGGATCAGTCTCCTCTGCAGAAGACTGGAGAACTGACACACATATCCATCATTCAGATGGTTTTTATACACTAGGTCTCCTGGCTGAGAGCCTGATGGGCACAGAACAGAAGTGAGTCTGAGGTAAAGCCCTGACAAGAGCCTGGGGCAGCTCCTGCCTAACTCCTCTGGGCAACCATGTCAGCAGTAGGCTTCAAGGCCTCATGTTTATGGGTACTCCATTTCTAAACAGTGGAGTCCTAGGCCCACTGTACTGACTCCAAGCTTATGCAAGGAAACTGAACAAATGCTAAAATAGCTGCCCCGTCCTCCTTACCAGGCCCTGTCCTGTGGGCTTCCCACAGAGACGTCATTTTATTCCTTACAAAAACCATCTGAATAGATGTGTGACAGTCTTATTAGGCGTGCAAATCAAGGCCAGGATTTGCACAGGTAGACGTCTGGCTCTGTAGCAGGCAGTCTAGCTGCCAGGGTCCACGTTCATCACCATGGCAGCCATTGATGAGCTTAAACACATCCCCAGTGTCCCTGTCCCAGTAATTAGTAGTGGAAAGCTTTGATCAGCCACTTCAGCAACCATGGATATAATCGATTAGCAACTTCATTGTATATTTTTATGAATTATGAATTATCTTTTAATAAAAGATCAGTAACCCGTACTCAACAGCGCTGTTTGTTTTTTTTTTTTGTTGTTGTTGTTGATTTAACCCATATTCAGTGCTTTTTAAAGCACTATACTAGGTCTAAACTCAGATGCCAGGAACAGATTACACTGACAGTGACAAAAAAGCACAGGATACAGCTGTCAGAGCATTCAAAAAAATGTGTATACTAAATTTAAGACTAAGGAATAGATAAGTAGATATTGATTATTTGCTTATAAAAATATCTTTTATAAAAGGTATGACAATCCCTTTGAGTTTTCAGATGCTCCTGGGAAACTCAGTGAGGCAGTTCTACTTTGTCCTATAGGGTTATTATGAGTTTGTATTGACTCTACTACAGTGGGTTTGATTTTTGGTTTAGGAATCACTTTGGAAACAAATTTTCTAGTGTCTGTATAACATATCTTAATTACATTAGATTTCCTTAGAGCCTTTCAAGAAAGCCTTTAACATATAGAATAACATATGGTGGTAGAGTTTAAACACAGACATGTTTAATGCTCAGTTACCAATTAGGAATCAAAAGCTCTACAGTGTATTCTGGGTAAACTATGTATTCTGTGGTTGCAAAGGATTTGCTTCTGGCATTGATCTGTCAAATCATTTCCTACAAGTAGTCCACAACTATTAATTAAAGCAAGAAACATGCCATATGATAAAAATGAGGCAAGAGACAGAAAGCATTGTAAAGATAAGGAAAGTCACTTCCAAAAAGTTTATTAAAAGCCCAAGGTAGTTACAGTACTGCCAGTATTTGCCTCAAGTTTCATGAATCTAAGACTGATACTCCCCTGACCCTGTCATTTTGCTTTGTCTTCACTAAAATCTAAATGTCATTTAGGATTAAAAAATGCATCTGAACCTGCTCACCTACCCACTCTGATCCACCACTCTCATCCATAATTTTATTATTAACTCTGTCTGTTTGGGTTCACTCCACAGAGTCCCAAGAGTCGTATTCTCATTAAAGGGAAACTTAAATGCACTTTTCTGGGAGAAGAGTTGGCCTTACAATCATTGCGTGTATGTCTTTCTCCCGAACCCTGGAGGCCTGACAAAGCTGCCATACTATGCAGGCAGTAATAGGTACTTGAGAAACACATCAGGAGAATTAAATTAACATGGAATTATATCAGAACTCAGTACCTATAAAGGAATTTCAATAGAAATGGTCAATAATTTCCAGTCAACTGTTACTCCTTTAACAAGAACAAAACAAACACTAAGAGAATAATGCCTTTCGTATGGCTCCCGGTTCATACAGACTACTGTCCATGGAACCTGTATTGCAGGTACATTTTCATGGGTAGGATGAATGAATAACTGAATAGAAAAACATCATACTTTTCTTTTAAATACTCTCATTTCATGATACCATTCCTTTGCATTTCAATTTCCATGAACCATTTCCTACAAATATGTGGAAGTGGATGCTCTTTTATTGTTGTTGAGAATATATACAGCAAAGTGTACACCAATTCAACAGTTTCTACATGTACAGTTTGGTGACACTGATTACATTCTTCAAGTTGTACAATCATTTTTCACCCTCATTTTCTGAGTTATTCCTCCCCAGTTAACATAAACTCACTACTTTCTAAGGTTCCTACATAAATTTTCCAGTTGCTGTTGCCATTTTTATCCCAAGTACCTAGTTCTTAAAATAGCATGATGCTCATGGTAGATATTTTTTATTAGTTGAGCTAAATTGTTGTTTGTTTTTAAGAAGAATTCAGGGGATATTTTTCATTAAAATTTTAAATATTATTTCAAGGCAATAGTTTCAGTGGTTCATCTAGTATCCTTTGCTCCAGAAAATCTGCAGTCTATGGGAATTTTAAATTATGTTCTATATTTTCTCCCTTTTGATCAGAAATTTTCTATACAGTCTTTGATGAAAATGCTCAGTAATGGTAGCTGGGCACCATTCTGTTCTTCTGGTCTCGTGGTTAAAAAGGGAGTTGTTCATGGAGGCAATTAGCCACACATTTCATATCCTCCTTCTGTTCCTGACTCTCCTTCTGTTGCTTCACACCAACAGAGACCATTTTGTTGTACCTTGGATGGCTGTTTGCCAAGTTTTCAAGACCCCAGGCACTATGCATCAAACTAGGAGGTAGATAAAAAGCACTGAGTATATTATTAAGCAAATTAGCTGGAATGTCCCATGAAACCATTACTTTAAACTCCCAAACCAAGGAACCAAATTCCATAAGGTATTTGGCTATACATAGGCTGTTTCAGCAGCTACACTTCTTATTCTTCTTCTTTTTTTGTCATGTTATAAATATACCTATCATAACTTTCGCCAGTTCAACTTTTTAAAGGTGTACAATTTACTGACAGTAGTTACCATATTTGGTTGGACAATCCTATCCTTAATTAGTAGACCGCTAATTGTTCCCATCATATGTGTTGAGTCAGTTTAGAGAGAAGAAAAGTACAGATTCTTCTGATCAAAAACAATGTCTACAGTGAAAACAGTGATGACTTATTATGTTCCTTAAAATGTAGAGTTGTGGTGTGTATATAAACATAGCAATCAATTACTAAAAATAATTGCTTTCTAAACCTCAGTTTTCAAATGTTGGCTTGCTAACTGAAGGACACACAATTCAACAATTTGAATAAGAAAAATGTGAAGATTTTCTGAGGCTATCGCTTAAATTAAGCAGTTCCACAACTGCTAAGACCACATAAACTCACTGCCCCCCCAAATGTAGCTATTTCACACAACACGTCCTGGATTTCCACTTTTTCTTTTCAAGGTTCTTGAAACTGACATTTTTCTAAAGATAAGAGCTTTACTAGGAACTATATTAGGCTATGAAATTTTGTAAAAACAATGCTTAAATGTAGAATTGGCCCTCAGGAAGTTTAGATCCTAGTTGCTAACCGGCGGACAAATATGCAAACTTGTTAAAAATCACTGACAATGTAAAGAATGAATCAGTGAATCACCATTAATATTTTACTCCCAATTTGATGAACTTTTTTCTCTGCATATACAGTTGGAAATTATCTCCTAATATTCTAGATTTTCTTTTTTAAATAGAAATAACACAGTTAATACATTTTCAAGTATTAATCCTGTATTACTGATTTATGTGTTAAAAAATACAATCTCATGTATCACCATCTGGATATAGTTTAATATAAAAAGATCTTTCCATGCAGAGGGCCCTTCAAGGACACTTCAAGAGACACATGTAATAAATATAGATGAATCAGGTCTTGACATATAATCAGGTCCTAATCTACTCCACGGGCCAGTCTCCAATTCTAAAAGTTTATAGGCTACTAACCTCTGATATCATTTCTTTTGAAAGTAAAATTACAGAGTGCTTACCTGGTGATTTGTGTTCTTGTACTGAAATCAAGAGACCTCATGGAGCGCAGAACTTCAATGCACCCCAAGTACTGCATGGAAAAAAAAACAAAAATAATGAGCCAAAAATAGACACAAAAAGATAATTTATAGCTAAAACAAGGACATTTATAGAAGTCTCTCACATTTCCTCCAGAGCCAAAAAAAGAAAGCCTTCCCCTGCAGCTGATATCATGAATTTGTAGCCTACTGGACTGTGATTCAATAAAATTTCTCTCTTTTTTTCTTTTTTTTTTAAATCAACCACTTGTGATGTCTCTGTTATAGCAACACTAGATCTCTAAGAATAATGTGTCCTAGACAACTCTTCTTACAATATGACAGTGAAATCAGCATATTTCCAGATACACAGAATTTAAGAAAATACGTGAAAACCATACCAAACTTATGACAACTATTAAAGCAAATACATCAGTTTCAGAAAAATAAAAATCATCAGACCATAGCCTGAATCTAGGACACAAGATTGCACCAGCCAGATACCAACCTAGGAAGTGAACTCTCAAAAG
This sequence comes from Heterohyrax brucei, assembly GCA_028571685.1. Taxonomy (NCBI): domain Eukaryota; kingdom Metazoa; phylum Chordata; class Mammalia; order Hyracoidea; family Procaviidae; genus Heterohyrax; species Heterohyrax brucei. The sequence goes on from CM053150.1 coordinate 138,683,281, forward strand.
ACTACCCAAACAAAACAAAACAAATTACAGCAAGGAACAGGAGGTTAATCTTTAAATGGCAACAACATCAGAAAAACAAAAAAGATAACAAACAACATAGTTATAGAACTTGTTAACAAAGAAAAAGGCAAGGCAATACCAAGCAATAATAGACTGTTTCAAACCTAAAGAGATGAAATAATTTCAAGGTAACCAAAAGAAAGTGAACAAGTGTACTCATCAAACTAAAGAAGAGAAACATACACTCTCAGTAAAAACAAAAGAAATAAAAACATATATTCAAACAAAAAGAATTCAGCATAAGACAGTAAGAGAAACAAAATGTCAACAGTACAAAAAACCCTGCAAAATAACAGCAATAAAATCACAGCTATCAATAATCACATTGAATATAAATGATTTAAATGCACCCATAAAGATAGACTGACAGAGATGGGTAAAAAAATAAGACTCATCAATATACTGTCAACAAGATACATATTTTATAAACTAAGATGTAAATTTCTTAAGAATGAAAGGATGGGGAGAAAAATGTATCAGATAAACAGCTACCAAAACAGAGCAGGAGCGGCAATACTAATCTCATGTAAAATAGATTTAAAAACAAAATATACCGTAAAAGTCAAAGAATGGTGCTATATAATAATTAAAGAAACAATTCATCATGAAGACCTAACCATAATAAACATCTACACAACCAGGCTCCAAAATACATAAAACAAACTCTAACAGTATCAAAAAGAAAAATTGACAGTTCCACAATAATAGCAGGAGACTTCAATGTACCACTCTAAGTAAAGAACAGAACATCCAAAAAGAAACTTAACAAAGACACAGAAGAGCTAAGGGGCACAATCAGCCAACCTGACCTCATAGACATCCTTATAACACTCTACCCAACAGTTACAAATACACATTCTTTTCCAAAACAAATGGAGCACTCTCCGGAGCAGACTACAAATTAAGTTAAAGAATGTCATGGATTGAATCAGTGTCCCCCAAAAATGTGTGTAGCAATTTAGCTAGGGCATGGTTCCCATTGTTGTATAATATTGCTCCATGTTGTGAACATTACCTCTCCGATGTTAATGAGGGAAGTTGTGTTGGTTGGACAGGACTCAATACATAAGACTGTATTGTACCTTGAGGCAATCTTTTGGGATATAACAGAAAGGGAAGCAAGCAGAGAACTGAGGACCTTATGCCACCAAGAAAACAGTAGCAGGAAGAAAGCATGTCCTTTGGACTCAGGTTGCCTGCACCTTAGAAGCTCCAAACACAGGGGAAAAGACAACAAGGATCAGAAACTGAGACAATAAAACAGGAAAGATTTCCCTTGGAGGTGAAGCCCTGAATTTGGACTTGAAGCCTGTTGGACTATGACAAAATAAATTTCTCTTTGTTAAAGCCATTCATTTGTGGTATTTCTGTTATAGCAGCACTAGATGACTAAGACAAAGTGCAATCCTCAACAAAATCCAAAATATTGAGATAATGCAAAGTATCTGCTCTGACCACAGTCACATAAAGGTAGAAATTAACATCAAGAAGAACAAAAGAAAAAAATCAATTACATGGAAACTGAATAATACACTTGTTAAAAACCACTCAGTGACAGAAGAAATCAGAGACAGAGTTTTGAAAAGTCCTTGAATCAAATGAGATAGAGTAAAGGCAGTCCTCAGAGGTGAATTTATAGCAATACATGCACATATCTAAAAAGAAGAAAGGGAAAAAATCAAAACATTAGATACTCAACTAGAACAAACAGAAAGAGAACAACAAAAGAAGCTCATAGCCACCAGTGGAAAGGATAAAGATCAGAGCTGAAATAAATGAAATAGAAAATAGAAACAATCAACAAAACCAGAAGTTGGTTCTTTGAAAGGATCAACAAAATTGACAAACCACTGGACGAACTGACAAAAGAAAAACAGGAGATGATGCAAAAGACCCAAATGAGAAATGAATTGCAACAGACCAAAATGAAATAAAAAGCACCATGAAAACCCAGAAGAAATGAACAAATATTTAGAAAAACACTACCTACCAAAACTACCACAAAATGATGTTAGACATTTGAACAGACACATAACAGCAGAAGAGATAGAAAAGGTAATAAAAAAAGCTTCCAACAACAATAAAAGCCCTGGCCCAGATGGCTTCACTGGAGAATTCTGCCAAATAGAGAAGAGCTTACACCACTATTACTCAAACTTTTTCAGAATACAGAAAAGGAAATAATACTTCAGAATTCATTCTATGAAGCCAGCATAGCCCTAGCCAGACAAAGACACCACAAAATGGTAAATTACAGACTGATATCATAAATATAGATACAAAAATTCTAGCCAATAGAGCTAGTATTATATCAAAAAATAATAATAATACAGCAGCTCTAAGTAGGATTCATACCAGATATACAAAGATGATTTAACATTGCCAAGCCAAAGCCAGATTTAACATTAGAAAATCAATAAATGTAGTCTACCTTATAATAAATCAAAGTAAAGAATCACATTGATACAGTTAATAGCTGTAAAAAAAATTCTTAACTAGCTTCTTTCTTAATACTTAAACCACTTATCTCCCCTTGGAATGCTGACACATAAAGAAAATTGTAACCTCTCTCCCTTCTGACTGGTAATCACAAAGATTTTGGGGTTTGTTTTCCAGGCTGTTTTGGGTAATGCCAATTTGCAGCCCACTGTCTCTGAGAAAATGAACCAGCCGACAGAGGTCAAGGACAACTCAACTTGAGACAAAGTTTTGTCTTCTCCAACCTTGCCTATTCTGAACACTTGCATGCCTGCACCATCACCTATCACTCTTGTCTTCCCTACACCCTTCTGTAAAACTTGTCAGCCTAGACAGAGATGTTAAGATGATTTTTAGGATACTAACCCGTCATCTTCTTAGGTTGCTGGCAATCTGAATAAAACACTTTTAAAGATTCAGTCCCTGTCTCTATATAATTTGGCTTAGTAGTGACACACAGTATAAGTCTACATCAAGAATTTTTCTGGTAACAATATGATGTCACAGATTGAATTGTGTCCTCCAAACAATGTGTGTAGCAATTTGTCTGAGCCATGATTCTCAGTATTGTGGGGTTGTCCTCCATTTTGTGACTTTCCTATGTTGTGAATCACTCTGCTTGTGTTAACACGGTAAGATTGGATTGTGTTAAAGACAATTAGGGTGGGATTGCAACACTCTTACTAAGGTCACCTCCCTGATTTAGTGTAAAGAGAGTTTCCCCGGGGGGCAACCTGTACCAGTTTTTATCCTTTATACTACAAGGGACAAAAGGAGAGGGAAGTAAGCAGAGACTTGGGACCTCATACCACCAAGCACGCAGCATCAGGAGCTAACCATGTCCTTTGGGATGGGAAAAGTAATCATTAACTTTATACAGAAATGGAAGAAGCTACTGATAAGTAAAGTACTATTGAAAAAGAAGAGTGAAGTTGGAGGATTCACACTACCTGACTTTAGAACCTATGTTACAGCTACACTAGTCAAAGCAGGCTAGTACTGGTACAACAATATTGACAATGGACAGAATTGAGAATCCAGATGTAAATCCATCCACCTACAGTCACGTGATCTTTGACAAAGGACCAAAGTCTACCAAATGAGGAAAAGACAATCTTTTTAACAAATGATGCTGGCAAAATTGGATGTCCATGTACAAAAAATTAAACAGGACACATTGCTCACACTACATATAAAAACGAATTCAAAATGGATCACAGACCTAAACACAAAGTTCATAGAAGAAAATATAGGATCAACGCTAGAGGCTGTAATACACAGCATTAACAGGGTAAAAATCAAACTCTAGAATATAAGCTAGATAAATGAGATCTTCTAAAAATTAAACATTATGCTAACCAAAAGACTTCACCAAAAGAGAAAAAGGAAGACATACAAGTGGAGGGTGGGGGAGAGATGGCTATTACAAATCAGACAAAGTTCTAATCTCTAAAATCTACAGGAAAGTCTAACACCTCTACAACAAAAAGACCAACAATCCAATTGAAAAATGTGCAAAGGAAATGAACAGATACTTCAACAAAGAAGACATTCAAGTAGACAACAAACACATGAGGAAACACGTGTGATCACTAGCCATGAGAGAAATGCAAATCAAAATCACAACCAAGTATCATCTCACCCCAGTATTAAACACACACACACACAAAAAAAAAAAAAAAAAAAAAAACAGGAAACAGCAAATGTTAGAGGGCTAAAAGGAGATTGGAATGCTTACACAACGCTTGGTGGGCATGTAAACTGACACAACCATTTTGGAAAATGATAGAAATAGAATACCATATGATCTAGCAATCTCACTTGTAGGAATACATTCTAGAAAAATAAGAACCACCCCACAAGTACACATAAGCACATCTATGTTCATTATAGCATTGTTCACGATAGCAAAAAATGGAAAAGACTTAGATGTCCATCGACAGATGAGTGGATAAACAAATTAAAGAACATACATACAGTGGAGTATTATACAATGATAAAGAGTAATGACGAATCTGGGAAACATTTTACAACATACATGAATCTGGCAGACATTATGCTGAGTGAAATAAGTCAATCACAAATGGACAAATATATAAGATCACTATCCTAAAAACTCATGAAAAGGTTTACACACACACATACACCCCACAAAAAAAAATCTTGATGGTTACAAGGGAGGGGAGGGGTAAGGATGAAAAAACACTAAATAGGCTATAGACATGTGGTAACTTTGGTGAAAGATAAGACAGTACACATTACTGGGGCAGTCAGCACATATTGTATAAACAAGGCAAAATCACGGAAGTTCCTCAGACACTTTAAAAGTCTTGAGGGACTGAATCACGGGGCTGAAGACTGTGTGACCCATGGTCTAGGGGAACATCTAGCTCAAACGGTATAACACAGTTTATAAAGAAAATGTTCTACATTTTACTTTTGTGAATAGCACCTGGGATGCTAAATGCCTGTGAGCAGCCATCTAAGATATCTACTTATCTCATCCCTTCAGGATAAATGGAAAATGAAGAAAACTAAGGACAAGGGAAAGATTGTCCCAAGAACTAATGGAACACATCTACCAGGCCTCCACCAGACTGAGTCCAGTACAACTACATATTGCCCACCAACATCACTGACTGCTCTGACAGGGATCACAGTAGAGGGCCCAGGATGGAGCTAGAGAAAAATGTAGAACAAAATTTTAACTCAACAAAAAAGGATCAGACTTACTGTCCTAACGCCAAGCCAGCCAAGTGCCGTCGAGGACTGGAAATATCCCCAAGGGTATGACTCCTGAAGCCCATTTATCTCAGTAATGAAGTCCTGCCTGAGGTTTACCTTTTAGTGATAGATTAGACAGACCCACAAAACAAAACAAGACTAAAAGGGCACAACAGCCCAGGGGCAAGGTCTAGAAGGCAGGCAGGTACCAAAAAGCTGTTAATAGGAAACTGGAGGTCAAGAAGGGAAAGTGTCATGGGGTTGTTGACCAGTCCTGAAACAATATGTATACTATTTAATGAGCAACTAGTTTGTTGTGCCAACTTTATCTAAAGTACAATAATTAAAATACACAAACATATTAATCAGGGAACCCTGGTAGTACAGTGGTTAAGTGCTACAGCTGCTAACCAAAATGTAGGCAGTTCAAATCCACCAGATGCTCCCTGGAAAGTCCTATACAGTTGCTGTGAGTTATAATCAACTTAACAGCACTAGTTTTGGTTCTGGTTTTCTATACATATTAATCTTAAAGTGCTCCAGACCTTCAAAACAAACTGTATATTTGTATGTAATGTATGGCTATAACTAAGTTGTAGAAAAAAAATTACAATAATGGATATATAATATTTGCATTCCAAAACCCTGGAGGAGTTCAAAGGTACCAATGGTTTACACCAATGCCTTTATATTTAGAGTTAACAAGAAGAAACCTCATGGTGTAGTAGAGACAAAAGTGCATTAGAATTGTTCAGAAAAATTGGATTTTTACCTGACTCTGTCACACTTCATCACGTACCTTAATCAAAACATTAAACTTGTCTGAGTCCAAGTTTCTACACCCATAAAATGTGAATACTACTATATCTTCTTCAGTGCTATATGCATGCCAAAGCCATCATCACTTTATGTGGCTATCACCACTACCAACAACATAATTAATGTGAATACAATCATCAGTAACATAAATGAACAATGTGAATAATAAAACTACCAACATTTCAGAGTTACAGGAGAATCATCTACAATAACATCACAAAGGGATACGGTTTACGACTACTAAGATCACAGAGCTATGCTAGTACTGTGACCAAGACAGCAGTTACAGAATATCATGGCTCCCAAAGTTGTAAAATTACAAACAGCACCATAGGAGAGTTATATGAATACCATGATAATTTTCATAGAATTATATGAGGCCTACCACCATACCCTCAAAGTATGTGAATGCCACCACCACCATTGTAGAAGAATTAAGCTGATAACACAACCAGGGTTACATAAACATGTGAACACCACAACGTCTCAGAATGAGATGAATACAATAATTACTATTGCAGTCATGTAATTAAAGTCACATTAATACAAGCACCAACAACAGATCAGATGACTACAGAGAGTCAAAGATTTATGTGTATACAACTAGAACTAGCATAGGAGAATTATATGAATACTGCTGCTCAAAGGTATATACATACCATCACCATCGTTGCAAAGTTCCCAACTTCAGGGAGTTTTGTGAATATCATGACTGAAACCACAGAGATATGTAAATACGGCCAACACTGTTGTGAGAGCACCATGTGAATACTGCGAAACAAAGGAGGCAGCTAGGTAATTACATATCCAACACTGCAGTTATGGGAATTTGACCACGATCACCACTGCAAAGTTATACAAATACCCCAACAAGCTTTCAGAGTTACGCCAATATGACCAAGATTAATCACACACATTTATATGAATAGAACCAGAATGTTATCAGAGGATTACATTAGTACCACAGCCTCTGCCAGACGGGTGTGCAAATATCATTACTACCAATGTTGTAGAGTTTATGTGGCTCTTGCCATCAATAATAATACAGAATATGTAAATATCACCATTTCCAACACTGCAGAATATAGGATACCACCTCTACAATTATAGTTACATGACTATCACCAACATTGCAGAGTTACTGAAATACAACCAGCACTGTAGAAGTTGTATGAATATTACAGCTAATGTGGCAGAGTTACTTGAATGCCATCACAACCGTTGTGTCCAGTTTGTGCAATACCACTACCTTCATCATATATTCATTTTAACACTTCCACCACCATTGCTATTGTATATCTCCAACAATATCACATCACCATACAAATACTCTATATGAATACTACAGCCACCTTTGCATGGTCATGTGAGCATGGCCATGACTAAATTTTCAGAATTACTTGAATATCATCCATACCTTCTCAAAGTTATGTGGATAGTACCACCAACAATTACACAAAGACCATGTTAATTTCAGTTAGATAATTGCCAAGAGCACCACCATCACAGTAAATGGAATACCTCCCCTTCTGTCACAGAGTTATATGAATAACACCACTACTGTTGGACAGTTTTATGAAGATGAAAAAAGTACAAATCATTGATTTGTGGACATCACCACCAACATCGCAGTTTGGGGAATACCACCAACACTCAATGTTGTAGGGTTGTGGTTAATGTGACCATAATGATCATCACAAAGTTATGTGAATATCACTACAATATATTGATTGGAGAATTGTGTGAATACTATGAGCCCGACAGGCCAGCAGCTTATGTGATATCAGTACCACCACCATGGTAGAGTTGTGTGAAGATCTTCACTTTCCTAAAAGAGCAACTTTAAGGGTAACTGCCAAAAGCAGTCACCTTGTAAGTCAGTCTTAAGATAATGAGTGGGAAAAATGGAGTAGGGATAGGATACAGAACTGTTTAAAGAGAAATAGTGAAAAAAAAACAAAAAACTGGAGAAAGAAACTGGAAAGCTGAAAAAGGTATGTCTTGGATTGAATTGTGTTCCCCCCCAAATCTGTGTAGCAATTTAGCTAGGCCATGATTTCTGGTATTGTGTTTTTTGTTAATCCTACCTCTGTGATGCTAATAAGAGTAGATGAACAGCAGGTATGTTGGTGGGGCAGGACTCAAGTGCATAGGATTGTTTTGTGCCCACAGGCAGTCTTTTGAGATACAGAGGAAAGAAGCTGGCAGAGAGGCTTGGGGACCTTATACCACTAAGAAGCTGTGCTAGAAGCTGACTGTGTCCTTTGGAAAGGACTGAGGACCCAGCATCTTAAGCTTCCAGTCTAGGGGAAGGCTGACAAAAAGTAAGTTCCTTCAGAGCCAGCAGTGAATAGCCCTCCCCTGGAATTGACACCATGAATTCGGAACTGTGACAAATAAAATTTCTCTTTTTAAAGCCATCCACTTGTGGTATTTCTATTAGAGCAGCACTAGTTGACTAAAGCAAGGTATCTGCAAAGGCCTTAAATTATCAGAGAAATCTAGATCTATGACACTTAGGTCACTTGTTTGAGGTAGTTCAGTGGCAGAATTCTCGCCTTGCACACAGGAGACAGGGGTTTGATTCCTAGCTAGAATACCTCATACACAGCTACCACCTGTCTGTAAATGGAAGTGTACGTGTGGCTAGATGCTGAATAGGTTTCAGAGGAGCTTTCAGACTATGATGAGCTAGGAAGAAAAGCATGGTGATCTACTTCTGAAAAATCAGTCAGTAAAAATCTACATAATCACAATGGTATGATCTGCAACTAGTAAGGGGGATGGTGCAGTGCCCAGCAGTGTTTTGTTCTGTTGTGAAGTTGGTCACTATGAGTCCCAGGCCAGCACAACAGCAGCTAACAACAAAAGCAGATCAGTTATGTAATAGCGATAATTCATAAACTGTTCCTTTGCCTTCTCGTAAAGATTTAAGTAAAAATGAAAACTGTGTTTCCAACCTAAGTACTTCACGGAAAAAAAAGGTACGGTTGAGATCTGAAGAAATGTGGTAGTGCTGTTACAAAAATAATCTGCAGTGCTTTAGTCGTCTGGTACTGCTCTAACAGAAATGTCACAAAGTTGGTGGGTTTAAAAGAGAAATGTTTATTCTTGAACAGTCCAGTAGGCTACAAGTCCAAATTCAGGATGTCCACACCAGGGGAAGTCTTTCCCTCTGTCAGCCATGGAGGAAAGCCCTTATGATGCATCAGTCTTTGTTCAGGGAGCATCTTGGTGCAGGAATCTCAGGTCTGAAGGATGAGCTCTATTCCTGGTGCTGCTTTCTTAATGGTGTGAAGTTCTCAACTCTCTGCTTTCTTCCCTTTCCTTTTATCCCATATAGGATAAAAGGTAGTACAAGCCACACTCCATAGAAACTCCATAGAGCAGGCAGGTGGCCTCAGGAAGGGATTTACAGTCCCACCCTAATCCTCTCTAACATGATCCACTTTGTTAACTACAGGCAGAGATTAGGATTTATAGCCTGAGAAAAATCACAGAATGGAGGGCAATCACAGAATACAGGGAATCCCGGCCCAGACAAATCACTACATCTATTTTTGGGGGGATATAATTCAATCCATGACATTCCACCCGTATTACAATTCTGTTTTCATCAGCTAGTGTTGCTCTAACAGGAAGCAAGTATAAAAACCTCATGGGAGACAAAAGTCTGTATAAAGGAAGAGAACATGGAATCCTGATTTAGAAGAAGAAGCTCTATGGCTAGAATTGGGACTTGGACAGATCATTCAGTCTCTCCATATGAAACAACACCACCTGACTCCCTTCCAGATTTAAGTTTGCTGTGGCTTTTGACCCGTCTAGAGCATGGGGACAGCCTCCTTTTCTGGAAAACTAGTTTCTTTGGTTTATGTTTGGGAAGACTAGATATTCATGAAGTCATGTTTTTATTTTCATTGTTCTCTAAAAAGTGCTAACTTTTTACTAAAATTTTGATCCTGCCAGAACAGTGAAACAATACAAAAACATACAAAGAAATCATTCACCATCTCCTTACCTTATCTAAAGTTAAACCTATTGCCATGAAGTCAACTCTGTCTCTAGGTGACTCCATGTGTATCACAGGAGAACTGTGATCCATAGGGTTTTCAGTGGCTGATACTTTGGAAGTAGAACATCAGGCCTTTCCTATGAATATGTCTGTCCCGAGCTTTTCAGTTAGCCATAAGAGTTTAACAACTTATGCCACCCAGTAACTTCTTTCTCTTTTCACATGTCCCTACAATTCTACAACGAGAGTAGTCAACACCCTTGCAGCAGTTACCAGGTTATGACTGAGTTCTATTCATAAATCTGTCTCTAAGTCCAATTTGTTCATTAAGTCAGAACAGTTGGGTACAGTTCACATTTCATGTCAGGTAGTCAAATGTTTGTCTTGTAGTTAGGTGCTGTTGAGTTGGTTGTGACTCAGAGGGACACCGGGTACTACAGGACAAAACACTGCCAGGTCCTGCACTAGCTTCACAATCACTGCTGTTTGAACCCACTGTTGCGGCCACCATGTCAGCCCATATCATTGAAGCTCTTCCTCTCTTTTGCTGATCATTTACTTTACCAAGCATGATGTCCTTTTCCAGGCAATGGTCTATTATGATAACATGTCCAAAGTACGTGTGACAAAGTCTCACCATCCTCACTTCCAAGAAGTGTTCTGACTGTACTTCTTCCAAGACAGATTTCTTTGTTCTTCTCACAGCCCATAGTACAGTAAATATTCTTCGCAAACATTACAATTCAAAGATGTCAATTTTTCTTTCTTACTCATTGCTAAGTGTTCATGTGCCTACAAGGAGACTGAAAATACCATGGCTTGAGTCAGACACATCTTTAGTCCCCAAGGTGCTATCTTTGCTTTTTAGCATTTGAGAAAGGTCTTTTGCAGCAAATTTGCCCAGTGCAATGTTTTTTGACTTCTTGATGGCATCTTCCATGGATATTGATCATGCATTCAAGAGAAATGAAATCCTTAACAACTTCAAACTTTTCTCTGTTTATTATGATGTTGCTTATTCATCTACTTCTGAGTTCTGTTTTCTTTGTATTGAGGTGTAATCCATACTGAAGGCTGTAATTGTTTATTTTGATCAGCAAATCCTTCAAGTCCTCTCAGCTTTCACTAAGTAAGGTTATATCATCTGTGTATCACAAGTGGTTAATGAGTCTTTCTCCACTCCTCATGCTCTGTTCTTCACTTAGTCCAGCTGCTCTGACTATTTGCTCAGCATACAGACTGAATAACTGTGGTGAAATAAGACAACATAGACACACATCTTTAAACAATGAAGTATCCCTTTGGTCTGCTTAAATGACTACCTGTTGGTTTATGTGCAGTTTTCACATGAGCACTGGCATGGATTGAATTGTTTCTCCTCAAGAAAAAAATCTGTATAGCAATTTGCCTGGGCCAGAATTCATGATATTATGTGATGTTCCTATGTGCTATGAATCCTGCCCCTATGAAGTTAATGAAAGACAACAGACAGCAGCTATGTTAGTGAAGCAGGACTCATTGCATAAGATTGTATTGTGCCTTGAGGCAATCTCTTAGGATATAAAGGAAAGAAAAGCAAGCATAGAATCAGGGACCTCATAACACCAAGAAGCCATGCCAGCAGCACAACATGTCCTTTGGAAAGGATCTGGTGTCCCTGCACCTCAGAAAATTCCACTCCAGGGCAATACTGACAATGAGAAACTTCCTCCAGAGTCAACCAAGAAAGCCTTTCCCTGGAGCTGATGCACTGCATTTGGACTTGTAACCTACTAGACTGTGACAGAATAAAATTTCTTTTTTAAACCATCTGCTTGTAGTATTTCTGTTACAGCAACAGTAGATGACTAACACAAGCACATATGTGTCCTGGAATTTCTATTCTTCACAATGTTATCCATAAACTGTTATGATTCACACAGTCAAATGTCTTTGCATAGTCAATGTCTTAGTCATCTAGTGCTGCTATAACATTAATACCACGACGGATGGCTTCATCAAAGCCAGCCAAGCCAAGTGCCGTCGATCAAAGAGAAATTTATTCTCTCACACTCCAGCAGGCCACAATTCTGCATTCAAGGCTCTGGATCCTAGTGAAGGCACTCTTTTTCTCTTGGCTCTGAAAGAAGGTCATGTGTTGCATTGATCTTCCCTTGGTTATGGGAGCATGCCAAGGCAGGAACTTCAGGTCAAAAAGACAGTGTTTTTTCCCACCACTGCTTTGTTTATAGCAAGAGGTTTCCCAACTCTGCTTACTTACCTTTCCTTTAATCTCTTATAGGAAAAAAATAAAGGTTGGTGCAAATTACACCCCAAGGAAACTCACTTTGTATTGGATCAGGGAAGTGACCTCAGCAAGGGTATTATAATCCAACACTAATCTTCATTAACATAATCTGATCTCGCATATTAACCACAGGCAGAGATTAGGACTTATGACATTGCAATATCACTAAATGGAGGACAGCCACACATCACCAGGAATCATGGCCTAGCCAAATAGCTATACAGTGTTAGTTGTTAGGTGCTCTCAAATCTGTTCTGACTCACGGTGACCCTAAGAACCAGACAACAAAACACTGCCCAGACTTGTGCCAAGTCCACAATCGTTTTTTATGCTTAAACCTATTGTTGCTGCCACTGTGTCAAACCATCTTGTCAAAGGTCTTCCTCTTTTTCACTGACCCCCTATTCTACCAAGCATGATGCCACTCTCCAGGGACTGATCCCTCCTGACAACATGTCCAAATACTTAAGACACAGTCACCACTTTTGCCTCCAAGGAGCACTCTGGTTGTATTTCCGCTAGAAAAGATCTGTTTGTTGTTTTGGCAATCCATGGAGCATTCAACATTCTTCTCCAGCACCACAATTCAAAAGTATCAATTCTCCTTCTGTCTCCTTTGTTCATTGGCCAGATTTCACACGCGTGTGATGTGACTGAAACTACCATATTTTGGGTTGGGTGCACTTTTCAATACTTTAGAAAGGTCCTTTGTAGCAGATTTTCCCAGTGAGATGTATCTTTTGATTTCTTGACTGCTCCTTCCATGGGTGTTGATGGCAGACCCAAGTAAAATGAACTCCTTCACAACCTCAATCCTTTCTGCACTTATGATGATGCTGCTTACTGGTATAGTTGTGAGGATTTTTGTGTTCTTCATGTTAAGGTGCAATCCATACTGAAAGCTGTGGTCCTTCTTCTTCGTCACTAAGTGCTTCAAATCTTCTTCACTTCCAGCAAGTAAGGTAGTGTCATCTGTGTAACACAGGTCGTTAATGAGTCATCCTCCAATCCTGATGCCTTGTTTTTCTTCCTACAGCCCAGCTTCTTGATTATTTGCTCGGCATATGGATTGAAAAGGTACGGTGAAATGATATAGCCCTGATGCACACCTTTCCTGACATTAAACCACACAGTGTCTCCTTGTTCTCTTTGCACAACTGCCTCTTGATCCATACAGAGATTCCTTGCCAAGCCAATACAATTAAGTGTTTTGGAATTCCTATTTTACGCAATGTTAGCTATAATTTGTTTCAATCCGTACAGTCAAATGCCTTTGCACAGTCAATGAAACACAGGTAAACATCTTTCTGGTATTCTTTGCTTTCAGCCAAGATCCATCTGACATCAGCAATGATATCCCTGGTTCCATGGCCTTTTCTGAATTCAGCTTGAATTTCTGATAGTTCCCTGTCAGTATACTGTTGAAGTCACTTTTGAAAGATCTTGAGAAAATTTTACTTGTGTGTGATATTAGTGATATTGTTCGGTAATTTCCACATTTGGTTGGATCATCTTTCTTTGGAATGGGCATAAATATGGATCTCTTCCAATCAGTTGCCCAGGTAGCTGTCCTCCAAATTTCTTGTCATAGACAAGTGAGCACTTCCAGTGCTGCTGCTTGTTGAAAAATCTCAATTAATATTCTATCAACTCTTGGAGGCTTGTTCTTTGCCAAGGCCTTCAATGCAGCTTAGACTTCTTCCTTCACTACCATCAGTTCCTGGTCATACGCTACCTCTTCAAAAGGCTGAACACTGACCAGTTCTTTCTGGTATAATGTCTCTGTGTGTTCCTTCCATCTTCTTTTGATTCTCCCTGAGTCATTTAATATTTTCCCTGTAGACTTCTTCAGTATTACAACTGGAGGGTAGAATTGTTTCTTCAATTCTTTCAGCTTGAGAAATGCAAAACGTGTTCTTTCCTTCTGGTTTTTCATTTCCAGCTCTTTGCACATGTCATTATAATACTTTATTTTGTCTTCTCAAGCTTCCCTTTGAAATCATCTGTTCGGGTCTTTTACTTCACCTTTCCTGCCTTTTGCTTTAGCTGCTTGACATTCAAGAGCAACTTTCAGAGTCTCTTCTAACATCTGATTTGATCTTTTCCTTCTTTCCTGTCTTTTTATTGACCTCTTGCTCTCTTCATGGATATCTTTGATGTCATTACACAGTTTGTCTGGTCTTCAGTCATTAGTGGTCAACACATCAAATCTCTTCTTGAGAAGGTCTTTAAACTCAGGAGTGATATACTGAAGGTCATACTTTGGCTCTTGTGAACTTGTTCTAATTTTCTTCAGTTTCTGTTTAAATCTGCATACGAGCAACTGATGATCTGTGCTGCAGTCAGCACCTGGTCTATTTCTGAACGCTGATATGGAACTTTTCCATCTTCTTTTTCCACAGATATAGTCGATTTGGTCGATTTGGTTCCTGTGTATTCCATCTGGTGAGGTCCATGTGTATCGTCACCAGTTGTGTTGGTTGGAAAGGTATTTGCAATGAAGAAGTCATTAATCTTGTAAAATTCTATCATGCAATCTCCAGCATTATTTTTATCACCAAGGCCATATTTTCAAACTACAGATCCTTCTTCTTTGTTTCTTTTGCATTCCAGTCATCAGTAATTATCAATGCATCCTGATTGCATGTTCAATCAACTTCAGACTGCAGAAGCTGGTAGACATCTTTGATCTCTTCATCTTTGGCTTAGGGAGTTGTATGTGAATTTGAATAATAGTTATATTAACTGGCCTTCCTTGTAGGCATATGGATATTATCCTATCACTGACAGCATTGCACTTCAGGACAAATCTTGAAATGTTCTTTTTGGTGATGAATACAACACTGCTCCTCTTCAAGTTTTCATTCCCAACATAGTAGATCACATGATTGTCGGATTCAAAATGGCCGATACCAGTCTATTTCAGCTCACTAATGCCTAGGACACCGATGTTTATGCATTCTATTTCATTTTTGACAACTTCCAATTTTCCTACATTCATGCTTTGTACATTCCATGTTCTGAGTACTAACAGATGGCTGCAGCTGTTTCTTCTCTTTTTGAGTCATGCCACATCAGCACATGAAGATCCTGAAGGCTTTACTCCACCCATAACTTAAAAGTTAACTCTACTTTGAGAAGGCAGCTCTTTCCCAGTTGTCTTCTGACCTTCCAACCTGGGGAACTCAATTTTCTGACACTATATCTGACAATGTTCTACTGTTGTTCATAAGGTTTCCCCTCGCTAATTGTTTTGAAAAATAGACTGCCAGGTCCTTCATCCTAGTCTGCCTTAGTCTGGAAAACCTATCTATCATGGGTGACCCTCCTGGCACCTAAATACCAGTGGCATAATTTCCAGCATCACAGCAACAATCAAGCCTCCACTTGCAGACAAATGGGGGCTGTTCACCACACAATTATGGGATTGACACAATTCAATACATTATAATCAATAAAACACAGGTAAACATTCTTCTGGTACTGCCTGCTTTCACCCAAGATCCATTTGATGTCAGCATTGATATCCCTTGTTCTAAGTCCTCTCCTCAATTCAGTTTGAATTTCTAACAGTTCCCTGTCAGTGTATTGCTGCAACTGACTTTGTATTATATACAGCAAAATTTCACTTTCAGTGTGATAATAAGGATATTAGGGAAACCCTGATGGTGTAGTCCTTAAGTGCTGTCTGCTAACCAACAGGTCAGCAGTTTGAATCTGCCAGGTGCTGCTTGGAAAGTCTATACAGCAGTTCTCTGTTTTATAGGGTCACTATGAGTCAGTCTTGACTCAACAGCACTGTTTTTTTTTTTTAATAAGAATATTGCTTGTCTTAGTATATAGCATACAGTCTACCTTTGTATGCATAAAAAACATAGAAAAGTACACTAGGTTTCCTAGCACTGTCTTCCTCCTTCCACCTCAATGGCAGCACTCCAAGGCAAGATCCAGCCATCCTTGGCCCACATTAAGAGTGATGAGGACCAGATCATTTCACAGTCAAGCAGTGGATGGGTAGTACCAGCAGGATATAAACCTTCATTGTTTGAAACCACTGAGACTTTAACGTTGCTGATTAACAAAGTATAACATGGTCTGTCATAACTGGTAAAAAGTTCACAGAGTAAGCAGAGTTCTATCTGGTACAAATTTCCCTCCCCATATCTTTTTCCACACTTATACAATCATTGCTTAAAATATGTACATTTATATGTCACTTCATCTTTTTTAAATAAAAATAATTTAAATTTATGCATTACTTGCAGTTTTTTTTCTTTACAAAACAGTATGTCAGCACTGCTCCATATTTCCCCTCATCTCTACACCAAAACCAAACCCACTTCCATTAAGCCAATTCTAACTCATAGCAACCCTATAGGACAGGGTAGAACTGCTCCATAGAGTTTCCAAGGAGTGCTTGGCAGATTTGAACTGTCAACATTTTGGTTAGTAGATGTAGCACTTAGCCACTATGCCACCAACACTTAACCATTGTGCCACCACTACACCACTTCATCTCTATAGAGACTACATATATACATACATATGTGTTCACATGTGCATGTATATATATGTAAGATATTCCATGTATATCATTCGTCCACCATTTCCACACTAATATATATTCTGGCTCTACCACATCATTTTTGTCCCCATAAACAGTTAAGTAGTAAAACCTCTTTCACACTTACTCTAATTATTGGGAGAATTATTTTATCATTGTAAAAGTATGCAAAGGCAACATTTGCCAATTCAGTATTTTTCAAGTATACAATTTAGTGATGTTAATTGCATTAATCATGTTGTGCATTCATCACCTATAACTATTGCAAATTTATTATCACCATAAATGAATACTCAATATTTTTTAAAAAAATACCCCCTCTTTCGTCCTCCTCCCCTCCCCTGGTAACTACTAATAGACTTTGGTCTCTATACATTTGCCTATTCTTATTATCTCATATAAAGAATATGACAAAATATTTGTCCTTTGTGATTGACTGATCTCACTGAGCATAAGTTTTCCCAGGCTCATCCGTGTTGCAGCATGGATCAGGACTGAAGGAATTAATTTCTGCTAGATTGCTGGATTACTCTTCCAAGGCCCTGTAATAATTTGTACTCCCACTACCATTGTAGAGCAAGTCAATTACTCTTTAGCTCCCATATCACTGTATACCATCAAACTAAAAAAATTACTACTGTTTTTGCAATCATGTGTCTATCATTTTGGTATCACTTCTGAGTGCCTTGTCTTGCCTGATGTCTTAGTTATCCAGTGCTGCTGTAACAGAAATATCACAAATGGATGGCTTTTAATAAAGAAATTTGTTTTGGCACAATCAAGTAGGCTACAAGTCTAAATGCAGGGCATCAGCACCAAAGGAAGTTTTCCTATATTGGCTTGGAGGAAGGTCCTTGTAGCCAATCTTCTGTACGGGGGGCTTCAGAGGCACAGCGATCCCAGGTCCTTTTCATAATGTGCTCTGCTTCCAACACTGCTTCTTGGTGTTATGAGGTTCCCAACTCTCTGCTTGCTTCCCTTTTCTTTGTATCCCAAGACATTGTTTCAAGGCACAATACAATTTTACAGAGTGAGTCCTGCCCCATCAACACAACTGCTGCCCATCCTTCCTCATTAATATCATAGAGGCAGGATTTGCAACATACCGCAAAATCACACAACACCAGGAATCATGGCCTAGCCAAAATGCTATAAACATTTTTTGGGGAGACACAATTCAATCCATGACACCTGAGAAGGTTTTCCTGCCTCCAAGTTCTTGTAAATACTCTCCTAGATATTTTAACAATACCTATCTATTATCTATTTTAATACTTTATTTAATTTTTTTGTTTAGCTTTTCAATCTATTTGGAATTGACCTCTACATGGCCTGGTATACATTATAATATTTAGCCTCCACATAGACTGTTATTTACATCAGCATTACTTATTAAATGATTCATCTATTTTTTCCTGAAAGGACACATCAACTTTGAGGTATATTAAATTTTTATTTTTATATGGATCTTTCTTGAACTCTGTTCTGTTATACTTCACTTGTCAATTCCTGTATGTCTTGTATTTTTCCTTAATAACTTTGAAATTGTTTGTCAAGTTTCACCACTCTTCAAAAACTGTTTGGACTCAGGTTAAAATGTCATACTGCATCTTCAAGAAGAGCTGTGAATGGTGTGACTGTCAAGGTTAGCTAGGGAACCTGATGTCTGCCGCCACATACTAACATTTTACTCTAGGACCTAACATTTTCCAGGGATAACAAAGGTCATGGCTTGCATTATAGAACACATAATATTGATAAGGTTACCAAGGGAACCTTACCTGCCACGTATCAACAGTTCTTCCTGGGAGTTTGTTATGCAAATATGTTGTGATGCAAACACAACAATTCCTCCCTGCAGTTGTAAAGTGGCTACAGTAGCCTCCAACACAATAAAAAACCAAGTTACTACCTCCACCTCCTATCTGTGACATCCCCCCCTGCTTTTGTGAATAAAAAGCACCTCCAAAATCTTTGCTGGGCCTTTTTCCTCTCATGGAGACTGACCAGTTCCCTGTTTGGAACATAGTTTTCCTTAATAAACTTTTCTGTCATTTGCTATTCAAGAGGTTGCAGCCTCCTGTGTTTTGGGGGAGGAGGAGCTCAGTTTGCCACCCTTCAGGAGACTGAACTTGCTAGCTTGAGCTCAAGAACCTGAATCAGGTCTCTCAGGGCTTAATCAGTTACAGGACCTCAACGTGACAGCAGTCTGGCTTCCTCTGACTTCACAAAGGGGAAGTAGAATCAACTGATTCCCCTGAGGCAGAGGTCAGACATGCCTCCCCTCTCTGCTGTCTTTACCAATTCTGACATCAGCTGTTCTTCCCACAGTGAAACCGGAGGCTGAGAAGACCTCTATGTGAGTGGTGCTCAAAACTAAGGGGACCAAAGAGACATTGTTTCAGATCACCTCTAACGTGCAGGGAAAGACATGACCTACACATTCCACAAGCCCCAGGTGATGAGTCTAGGCTAGGACTCTTGTCAGGGTGGGGCCCTCATGGCCTCCACTGTAGGTTCAGTAAACTATAGGCAATGAATGCTCCTTTTATCTTGATCAAGTCAATAAGAGAATCAAGTAAAAGGCTAGAGAGGATGGAGAAGTAACTTGTGTTTGAGCATTACTCTGCTAGGTTACTGGCCAGATGACGTCTAACACCACTTTGTTTCCTTGGTAGCCAGTGATGGCAGTGATGGCAGACCTCCACCCAGTTGACCTCTTCCACCCAGTCAACCCCCTCTACCCAGTCAACTTCCACTCAGTCAACACCCACATGCCTCCAACTGCCCACATCGTTCCCTACATCTACATGTGATCTTTCCCTTCAAATACTCAGACTTGCCTGACCAATTCGGGCAGGCTTTTGAGGGGAAGTATACCTCCCTGTCCCTTTGCAATACTAGCTTACAAATAAAACCTATGATTTCACCCCAAAAGCTCCTGTCTTAGTGAATTGGCTCTTTGCAGCAGGTAGCCGAACTCCCAGACATCGTTGGCTTCTAACCACTCTATTTAGGGGTGAGTATCAAATGTTTTCTGGGAAAAGGTGGGTTTCTGGATTTGTTTCTGCACATTTCCCCTTCCCATGGCACCGAGGACTAGGCCTGGTTTTTTTACACCAAATTGGGTGCTTCTACTGGCAGACTGGTCCCCTGAGATGATTTTCCCCTCTCTCGATGTCTCTGATGAGTAGGGTAAATCCTGGTCTTTTTTCCCCATGGGAGTTCTTTCCATTTCTCTTCTTTGCTCCATGAAAGGAACACGCTGGTTTTTGACACATGTCCTCTGGGGTTTATTTTTTTTCTGTTTCTGGTAGGGCATGCCCCCTGGCTTTCCTTTCTGGGTGTATGAGTTGGTGGAGCCAGCTCACTGCATGTATATGTATAATGGTGGGACTGACAGATTGGGTGAGTACCAGGACTTTGACAAAGAAGCTCAGAAAAGTGTTCACTAAGCTCACTTTAATTAAGAAAGGTACAGACTGGAATGTATCTGGTGAAGCTGGGTGTGTGTGATTAAAGTCTAGCCTCCTGTGTTTCATATAGCGTAATTTGTATTTGCCTTTGTGTGGTTTTGAAAATGTCTTTTTCATTGTTCTGTGTGTATAAGCTGTTTGTGGGGACCCTAAATTTGTAATTTTCTGTGAAAAGTGTCTGCTCCCCATGGACTCAGTGTTTAATGTCTTTGCAAGACTTTACAAGTTTGGCCTTGAGCCACACAGTGTTGTCTTATTGAACATTTCTGTTTTTATAACATAATCTTTACCTGTTAAGTATCTTATGTGTCTGAATTTTGTATGTCTTAGACTTCCTTGTTATTGTCAATGTACCCCCCACCACCAACCTGGTCTAATTTTAAGATCTTTCTTGTTTTAATTCTTTTAGACTAACTTATTTGGAAGGTTGGGAAAAGGTCTTCCATGCTCAGATTCTCCAGATCAGGGGTAAAGAGAGTCTAGATTTAGCTAAAATAGATAAGAAAGTCCAGTTTCCAGTGGATCCAGACATACTGTGACTGCGTTGAAAGAAAAAACTAACTTGACAGGGTAAGATCAGCCTAAAGTCATAGCCCCAAGAAAGCTTTTCAAAAACTCTTCATAACTGGGTGAAGACCCTTTTTTCAAAGACAGATAACAGATAAATATTGCTGTTTTACTTTAATTATCAAAACTTGGATAAATTCAAACCCTAACAAGATTTGAAGTTCTGTGTGTACCAGTAATTAGTTCAACAGAGACTGCAATTTCTAAATGCCAACTGATGAAACTTTAAGAAAGACCTGGAATGTTAAATAAGCTTTATTTCAGCTCTAGACTGTAGGATAATTGGGTATAATGTAAATTGATATACTGTTCCCCTTTCAGGCAGCTAGAACATACATACATACTAGATAAGCCTAATGAGTGTGTTCATCTTTACTGTTTAAGGACTGTATTACAAAAGTTTATTGAAAAATATTTGGTATGGTGGAAAGTTTTGTTTGTCTAACAAAAGTTTAATAGTTTAATTTACAAGATTTTAAAGAACGTTACTGTTTTTAAAAAATGGCTTTTTTCACTACTAAAATAACAATTTTCTCTGATTTCTGAGTAAACAGTTAATTTATTCCTCGTATAATCTCTCTTGAAGACAAGGATCTGATCTCTCATTCGGATGAGATTCCTGAGTCAAAAACTGAGATGCAAAGAGGGAAAAGCTAAAAGGTTTTGACACAGATAAAAATCAAAGGCTGCCTAGTTGTTATTGGGTTAAAATACATGTATCTTATTTCTTCTTAATATTACCCAACAAATGCACGATATTAAGTCACGATTTTATTGTTTTTTTGATTGCTAACTGGAGAAACTAATGACATAATGGTTGGGTGTTGCAGCTGCTAACCAGATGGCCTACAGTTCAAGTCTGCCAGATACTCCTTGAAGACTCTGTGGGACAGTTTTACTATGTTTATGAGGTCACTATAGATCAAAATCAACACCACTAGTGGGTTTGATTTGGTTTTAAATTGGTAATTTAAACTGGTGAAATTTAATTTGGTGAAAAAAACACCAGGACAAATGCAGGCTTGAGGCCCGTGTCATGAGGCTGTAAGAACCAGAAACTAGAGAGACAGAGAAAGTGAGAAGCAGAGCCACCTCAGTCTTGAAGGTGTGATCATGCCTTGGGGTTTAAAAGGGTAGTGACACAGCCCTCTAATTGTGGAGTTGTCACTTGGACAATTGTACACCTGCGACAGAGAGAACAAAAGGTGCTGGAAGGCAGACCTGTAGTACAGGGCCAGGGGTGTGGGGGTGGCTTCCGGTCAAAATCTGGAGAGGGTAGCAAATACCTTGAGTCTAGAGAACAGGGCCGTTATGTAACACGATTCAGGGACAGAAAAATTCTTTTGAATGCTTTTGAGAGTTGCTGTCTTGTTGCCTATTGTGCCTTTTTTCTTTTTCTCCCATTTACAGTGGAAACAGATAATGTGTGCCTGCCTGTTCTGTATTTTGAAAGCAGATAACTTGTATTCTAGACTTTATAGGTAAAGAGGAATTTCTGGACCTTGGACTTGGACTTTAAGACTTTTGCTGTGGGGTGGTAAATACTTTTCATGTTACGAGGTACTGATGTTTTAGAGAACAAAGGGTGGGATACTATGGATATATTATTTTATTAAATCTGACATCATCAAAGCCAATGCTTTGACTGGGACACTCAAATTATTTGTCTGTAAATTTATTTTTACACTATATAAATGTTTAGAGACTTAATCTTGGTATGTCCAAACTATGTGAGATTGTACCTCAAGATTATTATGCATAGTGTTTAGTGTTCCTTAAGAATATGTGTAATAGTTGTGTTTAAGAAAACTGCCTAAGTTTCTTTCCAGTGGATTGGGATTTATTTGACCTTTTATATCCTGCTTTGAAACAGACGCCCGCCATTATTAAGATGTTTTTTGTCATCTACAGTTTTTGCTGATTAACCAGAATATCTCAACAGAGATTTTAGCCTGATAAAAGACGACTGTGACTCAAGATACACAAACTCTTGTACAAAACTGATAACTTCAAATGACACTGGCCCAGAATTAGGTAAAGCAGAAAAACAATTGGAAAATCATTTTCCTTTTCCTAAAATTGTCTAAAAATTGTTTGGGTTGTTGTAATTCTCCAGTTGAAAATTCCTGTGGGTAAAGTTACAAATCTCATAATCAGGAAAACGTCTGATATTTTGGCTGTGATTTTACAAATTAAAATCACATTAGTTTCCTAGTCTATAAAAAAACCAGTTTCAGTCTTGACAGATAAATGTTACAGTTTGTATAGTGACTTAAAATCTGAAGTTTTACAGAATACACTTCCTGTTGAGGCACATGAAAGATTACTAATGCCATACATAAACACCTCATGAGGTTTGTCTCCCCTCAGAGACCTAGTCATAATTTTCATTGGTTATTTCAGATAATTGGCTTAATATTGTTAATGTGTTCTGTTTTCTAGTTCACACTGTATAATACTTAAGATCTTAAAAATATGATGGAGTTCAATCACCATTTATTGAACACTTTGATCAAAGATTTTATGGTGGGATATGTACTTTTTATAGGGTCTGGATTTCTGACTTCTGTAGAAACTAAGGTAGCCCATGTAGTCTACTGCTTTTGGAAAAGACTGGTTTTCTAGCCACCTTAAGTCAAATAATGATCCAGATAAACTAGTCTACTCTTTTACTCTGGACACCCTTAGAAAAGCCATTAGGGACACACATTTTATGTCTTGGTCCACATCAGACATACGACAAACTGCAAAAGCTTGAAGCAGAGCCTCAGGTCACAGTCCCAATTGGTAGAGACTCTTAAGGTATTTTAAATAATAGAGATTTTGGCAGAGGAGAGGAAAGGATAAAAAGAAAGCCCAATTGTGGCTATAGCCCTTCAGGTACACCTCAAGGTAACCCAGTCAGCCCCAGAGATGAGGACTTAAGAGTATCTCACTGGCTGGCTAGTAAATGTGGACCCCTATAAATACAGGTATTGTCAAAAGTGAGGCCACCAAAAGGCAGTATGTCCTGGGCTCCCTAAAACAGCACATTTAGTCAACTTCCTCAACACAAGGCTGAGATGAGCAGGCCCTCTTGAACTCTCGCAGAAGACAAGTCTAGAAAACTGACCACTAAGAGGGGGTCAACTCCCATATGCCTCTTGGCTACACATCAACATCTCTATGGAAAAGCTAAGGGTTATGCTCTGATGAGGACTTAAAAAGCAAAGTTAGACTTGTCTTATACAAGAGGGCTACCTTGTCTGTCTTGGTTTACCAGTGGGCCCTCACTCTCCAAATGGGACTGTATAAAGCTTAAGTTTTACTCTTCTGATAAAATTTCACTCACATGATAGAAGTTTGCTCTTATGTCTGATAGTGCCTAATATGACCACAATTAAAAACACACTACCAAGTGCCCCTAAATGCCCTGTTGAGTTTCTGGAACAAAGATTACTTATTAAAATACAGACAAGACTTAAAATTGGCTATATTGTTGGTTGAGACATATACATCAGAAAAATAGTCTGGTTACATGAGAGTTTTAGGACATTGCCAGGCCAAATATCTGGATTGTGCTGTTTAAACCAAGATGTGTTTCATACATGTACAATTCTGCTGAATCAGGTTTTACAATTCTGTGAACAAATAACTCCACACCACACTCCGGAGGTGCCTGAGTGGGACACTTTTACCAATCAGCTTGGTAGAGCCAGCCGTCTATACATGGTTTGAGCCTGTAAAATTTCTGGGCCATTCTCCTCTTGTTTATTATTACAACCATCCTAATTTACATCTTTGGGAACTGTATCCTGAAAATAGTTACCGAGGAAATGTCCCAGACCCCACCAGCTGTGGGAAATGCTTATTCTTGACAGTCTCCACTTGGAGTCAACATACTCTTGAGTCCAATAGGACATGGTGGCTTTTCACATCTCTGGTAAAATCTCTCCTGTACTGACAAACTTCACCACCTTGAGTACTCCTAGTCAGCAGGAAATAGTCAGAATGGTCTGGGCTCCCCTTCCCAAGATTGTTAAGGTTTAAAACAAAAGGGGGGATTGAAATAGGAGGCTGAAGAGGTCTCCAATTCAGGGCTCCTCAAAACTAAGGGGACCTGAGAGACACTGTTTCAGATCACCTCTACTACACAAGGAAAGACATGACCTCCACGTTCCACAAGCCCTAGGTGGTAAGGCTAAGGTGGGGCCCTTGTCGGGGTGGTCCCCTCACAGGCTCCACTGTAGAGTTAGTAAATTATAGGCAATGAATAATTGCTTTTGTCTTGATCAAACTGGTGATAAGAGAATCAAGTAAAAGGCTGGGGAGGGTAGAGAAGTAACTTGTGTTTAAGCATTATTCTTCTAGGTTACCAGCCAGAGAACATCTAAAACCACTTTGCTTTCTTTGGTGGCCAGTGATAGCTTGCAAGACTGTGAAGGAGACCTCCACGCAGTTGACCTCCTCCACTCAGTCAACCGCCTCTGTCCACTCAGCCTCTACCCAGTCAACTTCTTCTCAGTTATCCCCCACATGCCCAGAACTGCCCACATTGTTCCCTACATCTATGTGTGACCTTTCCCTTTAAATATTCAGGCTTTGCCTGACCAATTCAGGTAGACTTTTGAGGAGGAGAATGCCTCCCTGTCCCTTTGCAGTGCCAGCTTGCAAATAAAACGTTTGATCTCACCCCAAAAGGTCCTCTCTCAGTTAATTGGCTTTTCGTGGCAGGTAGCCAAACTCCAGGGCTTTTCCAGTAACAACAGCACTTTCTACTTCTCTGCAAGATTCAGCAATTCATTACAGTGGCCACACAGAACTCACAGACAATATTCATAATTACAGCATATTTTAGGGAAGTAACAGGTTACAATTCAGGTTCAGGAATGGTCAGGATATAGTCCTTCCATCAGGACAGTTCTCAGCCATGGAAACAGGCATGCATTTCTTCATCTCCTCAGCCTCTTCCCTGTACAAAACTCTTTATACTCTGCTAATAAATGCCCCAAGGGAACCCACTTCTCCAGTAAGTCTCATCTAAAGGCTCTCAGCTTTCTCACTCTGTGGGCTGCGAAGCCTACTGCACTGTCTTATATATGCTTTTCCTGCTGGTTTCTCTAGCCACCATTTCTCTGCCACCACTTTTTGCCATCTTCAGTGTTACAGCTTTCCCTCTTTTTTTTTTAATTAAATAAAAAACATGAAAGTGTACATTCTCTGTGCTTACCATACTGGGTTAAGAGAGGAGGAGTACACAAGTTGTGCCGAAGTCCCGTTAATATTGATCTTCTTACTAATGTGTATTGTCACCAATTTCACCCAAGCAAATTTCTAACAACAATCTAATCTAAACCCTCGCCCCTTGCCTTCCTGCCCTCCCATCCTCCCCACTCTTGTAGCAGTCAAAGAGTCTTTTCTATTATGTATGAGTATGCTTTTAAGTTTTTATCATAGAGGTCTCATATAATAATTGTCCTTCTGTCACTGACTAGTTTCACACAACATAATGTCCTCCAATTGAGACCAAATTGAGAAATGTTTCCTGCTATCATCACTGTTCTTTATCAGTGTACAGTACTCCATGGAGTATATATACCAAAGTTTACCTATCCATTCTTCTGTTGCTGGGCATCTGGGTTGATTCCAACTTTTTGCTATCGTGGACTGTGCTGTAGTGAACATTTGTGTGCATGTAGTAGTTGCTGTGAATGGCCTTGATTTTGTAGGATATATTCCGAGCAGAGGAATTACTGGGTCAAATGGGATATCTATATCCATTATTTTAAGTTAGCGCTAGATTGCTTTCCAAAGAGGTTGCACCATTCTGCAATCCCACCAACAGTGAAGGAGAGTTCCAATCTCTCCACAGCCTCTCCAGCATATATTGTTTTTGTGTTTTTGGATCATGGCCAATCTTGTTGGGGTGAGGTGGTATCTCATTGTCATTTTGATTTGGATTTCTTTAATAACTAATGATCGTGAACATGTCTCCATGTGTTTTTTCACTGCCTGGACCTCCTCTTTAGAGAAGTGTCTGTCCATCTCCTTTGCCCATCGCTTAATTGGATGATTTGTCTTTTTCTTATTGAAATTTTGTAGAACCTTATAGATTATGGAGATCAGGCATCGGTCTGACATAGAATTGCCAAATATTTTTCCCATTCTGTAGGTGGTCTTTCAATTCTTTTGATGAAGTCTTTGGATGAGCAGAAGTGTTTGATTCTTATTAATTCCCATTTATCTATTTTCTCTTCTGATGAATGTGTTTTGTTTGTCAGATTTGAAGTCCGTCTATATTGCATATTAAAATGTCCATTGTTGACTTTATCTTATCTTGGATGAGCTTTATCATTTTAGCTTTTATATTCAGGTCTTTTATCCAATCTGAGTTGATTTTTGTATAAGGTGTGAGATATGGGTCTTGTTTCAGTTTTTTGCAGATGGATATCCAATTATGCCAGCACCATTAGTTAAAGAGACTATTCTTACCCCAGTTCAAATCTTAGGACCTTTGTCAAATATCAGCTGTTCATAAGAGGATGGTGGCATCTCTGGGGTCTCTACTTTGTTCCATTGGTCTATATGTCTCTTTTTGTACCAGTACCAGGCTGTTTTGACTACTGTGGCAGTGTAATAGGTTTTAAAGTCAGGTAGTGAGAGGCCTCCCAACATGTTCTTCTTTTTCAATAGTGCTTTGCTTATTCGGGGCTTCTTCCCTTTCCAAATAAAGCTGATAATTTGTTTCTCCATCTCATTAAAAAATGTTGCTGGAATTGGTATCAGGATTGCATTCTATAGGTAGAGTGCTTTGGGCAAAAAAGACATTTTCACAATATTGAGTCTTCCTGTCCATTAGCAGGGCAGATTACTCCACTTATGTAAGTCCTTCCTAGTTCCTTGTAGCAATGTCTTATAGTTTTCTCTGTAAAGATTTCTTATTTCTCTAGTTAGATTTATTACTAGGTATTTTATCTTCTTGGGGGCTATAGTAAATGGAATTGATTTGGTGATTTCTTCATTAATAATTTAATTGTTGGTATAAAGGAATCATACTGATTTTGTTTTGTTTATCTTGTATTCCAATACTTTGCCAAATTCTTCTATTAGCTTATGGATTTCTTTGGATTCTCTGTATAGACAATCATATCATCTGCAAAGAGGGAAATCTTTACTTCTTCAGTGTCAATACGGATGCCTTTTATTTCTTTGTTTTGTCTAATTGCTCTGGCTAGAACTTCTAGCACAATGTTGAATAGAAGTGGTGAGAGCGGGCATCCTTGTCTAGTTCCCGTTCTCAAAGGGAATTCTTTCAGTCTTTCACCATTCAGGATGATGAAAGCAGTTGGCTTTGTATAGATGCTATAGAATATATTGAGGAATTTCCCTTTTATTTCTATTTTTCTGAGAGTTTTAAGCATGAATGGATGTTGAACTTTGTCAAACGCCTTTTCTGCATCAATTGAGAAAATGAGGTGATTTTTATCTTTTGTGTTATCAATATGGTTGATTACATTAATTGTTTTTCTGATGTT
Source organism: Heterohyrax brucei (assembly GCA_028571685.1). Taxonomy (NCBI): domain Eukaryota; kingdom Metazoa; phylum Chordata; class Mammalia; order Hyracoidea; family Procaviidae; genus Heterohyrax; species Heterohyrax brucei. The sequence goes on from CM053150.1 coordinate 138,711,785, forward strand.
GAACCAGCCTTGCATCTCTGGAATAAAACCAACTTGATCATGATGAATGATTGTTTTTATATGCTGTTGAATTCTATTGGCTAGGATTTTGTTGAAGATTTTTGCATCTAGATTCATAAGTGATATTGGTCTGTAATTTTCTTTTTTTGTGGGATCTTTCCCTGGTTTTGGTATCATAGAATGAATTTGGAAGTATTTCATTTCTTACTATGGTATGAAATAGCCTCATTAGTATTGGAGTTAATTCTTCTCTAAAAGTTTGGTAGAATTCTCCGGTGAAGCCATCTGGGCCAGGACTTTTTTTGGTTGGTACCTTTTTGATGACTTCCTCAATCTCTTCCTTTGTGATAGATTTATTAGGTTGATCTATTTCTCCTTGTGATGGTCTTGGTGAGTCATATGAATCTAGAAATTTGTCCATTTCCCCCAGGTTTTCAAACCTGTCAGAGTATAGCTTTTCATAGTATTCTGTTATGATATATTTTATTTCAGATGAGTCTGTCATAACATCTCCCAACTCATTTCTTAATCAGGTTATTTGTATCTGTTGTTTTTCTTTTGTAAGTTTAGCTTTCCCTCTTTCAGTCACATGGTTCCAGAAGCTTCAGTACAGGGATGTTGGGTCCGAAGGACACATTCTGCTCTTGGCTCCTCTTCCTTGGTGGTGGTGGTATCTTCTCTATTCTGTCTCTGGGATGGCTCATTTTAAGCCCAGTAAGATGGTAAAATAGACCAATCCCCTTAGTCGACCACAGTTAACTTATTTGCATTGTCCTACCCAATTACTTGTGTGAGATTGATTAGACCATGACAACAAAGGCCATACAAAAGCAATCCATCACACCACAGTTGATATTTATTCAGTTTTTGTATCTATAAACATGTGAATTGTCTCTGTTTACCAAATTCTGTGTGCGTGTGTGTGTGTGTGTGCCTTTAATAAGACTGTGTGATTTCCTTTATATATATCATTTACTTTTCTTCTTCAATGCAGTCCAATTCATTTTTTCCTTTAATTGTACTCACCATTGGGAATGAGCTGGATCTGTCCATTCCATGTCTATGTGGTTCTTGATAGCAGAGGGAAAATCTGCTGATTTGAGATACACACACAACACACAATAGGCTCAAGAGAGGAATGTAAGCAGCTGACAAATTGTTATGAGAGCAGGGCAATGGAGTCCAGAAAACCTTCCATAGCCAAGTTAAGAGTGCTGAAGAAAATGAAGTACAAAAGAAAGTGCAAAATCTTTAAACCAATCTAGAAGTTCCTACATCTGCCTCATAGAAGTTCCAGAAAAGGACCAGAAAAACAAAACAGATGAAAGAATGTTCAGGAACAAATAGAATAACGAGTTTGGTGTTGAAGAAATGTAAGAGTGTTTATGTCTTCTGGGCTCTGAGGAGAAATGAGAAAAAAGATCTGTACATTGGCACATGATGGCTAAATTTCAGGAGAAAAGAATCGAGACAGAGACATCCTAATGCATCCAGTGAGGAAAAAAAAAATCATACTTAAAAAGGAACGAAACTTAGAGTAGCATTAGCATTCTATTTTAGCACCAAATAAACCAATTGCCATCAAACTCATCCCTAGTCACAATGACTCCATGTGAGTCAGAGTAAAACCAGGCTCCACAGGGTTTTCAGTGTCTGGTTTTTCATAAATAGATAATGAAGCCTTTTTTCCAAGGCACCTCCAGTTCAATTCAAACCTCCAACCTTTCAGTTAGCAGCTGAGCATATTACCAATTTATAGCAGCCGGAGACTTCCAGCACCAAATAAATGAAATAACATTTTCAAAAGTCTGAAGAAGAGACGTATTGAGTCAAGATTTTCATATCCATTCAAACTAGCATTCAAACTAAATATATACAGCAGTGATTTGAACAGTAAATCATAAAATTGAATATCAGTGGGTGAACATCTGGGAATAACAACAGCAAATAAGATGCCTCAATACTGTGTATAGAACATGTTATTAATGATATGATGTACCTGAAACAAAAAATGGTCATAAGTGTGGTTCTTATAGTTTAAATACATTGTAAGTAAGTGACTACTTGTATATGGGAAGAGTTGATATTAAAAAGCATTCCAAGTCCCCCTCAAATTAACACACAATATTACTATGATGCCAGTTAAAGTTCCAACAGAATTCTTCTTCTGAGAATGTGGCAAATTAATTCTAAAATTTATACCATAAAAGAAAATTCTTTAGAACAAAAACAAATTGATGGACATAAAAATGACAATAACAACAACAAAAGAAACCAGTTGTTATTATGCAGATTCCAAGTCATGGCAATTCTTTTTTTTTTTGAGAAACTAGCTTTAACGTTTTCTTTTTTTTTCTTTACATATTTTTTATTATGATTGAGTGAGAATATACAATTCCATATAAATTTGCATACCTACCAGTGAGTGGCTCCAACTGCTCTCCCTGCCCGGTGACAACACACCCCTCTTCTCTGTTCTGTACATGTCATATCCTCCTAACAATCTCCTATCTCCCCTCTCCACCCACTCCCCTGCGCCCAATAAGAGGTCAGCTGGATGATATCCTATAGATGCATAGAACAATAAAGTGCACACATGATATGATTGCTCTGAGTCACCAAGTCCAATCCACGTCTGTCTGAAGAGTTGACCTCCATTATGATTTACAGACAAGGGCAGCACCAGGGTGAGGGGCCATGCTCCCAGGGTAATCCCGAGGCCCCTGGACCATAAACTGTAGTCTTCTAGTAGACATCTCACAGTGCACCCCTTTTTATTTTTGTGTTGTCTATGAGACTCAACTTTGTGAGCCGCATCACAGCTATCACTGGTGGTGGCCAGGCACCATCCAGTTCTTCCTGTCACATGTTAATGTCATCATCAACTCATGTGGGTCTCTCTGTCTTCTGGGTTCTCTTTGTCCAATGTCATTTTGGTACTTGGTGATCATGCGTTCCTGCCAAGTTGGGACCATTTGGTGTATCTCAGATGGGAGCTTGGCAGCTTTTAAGACCCCGGACAGAACTCAAGGCGATTCTATACATAACAGAAAAGAACTGTGCTTCCAGAGTTTTCAATCACTGACTTTTCAGAAGTAATCACCAGATCTTTCTTCCAAAGCACCGCTGGGTGGACTCAAACCTTTGAGTTAGCAGCTGAGTATATTAAACATGTGCATCACCTAGGAACTCCAAAAATAGCAAGGAACTAGTTAAACTTACATGATGTCAGTCTGGGAGTAGACAAATCAGGCAAGAGATTAGGAATACAGACCAGACAAATAAGGCAACTGTGAGAATCACTGAAGAAAACAGGAGACCATCAAGAAATGTGATTATGCAGTTAGCTACACGTTGGGGAGGGGGGTGCGGGGAACACATTTATCGAGCCATGCCTTTCCAGGGTGATTGGGAATGAATGAAACACATTTTCCAGTATGTTGTGCTCTATGTGCAGATGGCAAGACTACATCTCACATACTTTGCATGTGTTATTGAGAGAAATCAGTCCCTAGAGAAGGACATTATGCAAAGCAGAGGGTCAGGAAAAAAATATGAGGACACTTAATGAGATGGACTGACACAGTGACTCTAACAATGGGCTCTAACATAGTAATAGCAAGGATGGTGCAGGACCACAGAGTATTTCATTCTATCTTACAGAGTTGCTACGAGTCTAAACTGACTATGACACCTAACAAAAATGAAAATGTATAAAAATTTGAAAATCACCCTAAAATATGTTTATAATATGGAAATAGTTAAACAATTATAACAATCCCAACTATGACTCCAAGTGCAGCCATTTTGCAAATGATGCATATTTACAGTCATCAAAAAAAAAAAACCTGTCACTTGTACCTCATTCTATAGATTAAAACAAGTCACAGGGCATCCTAGATACAAAGGAAGGCCGTATTCAAGGTTATGAACAGAAAAAGGCTTGGCTCATTACGAGGCATCTTTCAGGACAAGCTGCCAGAGTCCATCAGGAAATAGACTGGACACTAAGATGGGGCAGATGCTGTACCTGGTCCTGTGGGGAGCAGAGTGAATATAAAAGGATGACTTTTATCTCCTGTTTAAATATTTTATAACAAGAATATGTTCATGTATTACTTGTACAATTACAAAGTAATAAAACATACTTAACAACTTGAACAGATGTAAAGAGAGCAGCAAAAGAACCTCTGAGGCACCAGAAGAAAGAAAATAATAAAAATTAGAGGAGAAGTAAATGAAATAAAAAAACAGAAAAACAATTGAAAGACTTCGTAAGACCTAAAGCTTATTGTCATGCATTGAATTGTGTCCCCCCAAAATGCATGTAGCAATTAGGGTAGGCTATGATTCCTGGTACTGTGTGATATCACTATATGTTGTAAATTCTGTTTCTGTGTTATTAATGAAAGAAGATGAGTGGCAGTTGTGCTGGAGGTGAAGGACTTAATTGTAAGATTGTATTGTACATCGAGGCAATCTCTTCAGATATAAAGGAATGGGAAGGAAGCAGAGAGTTGGGAACCTCATGTCACTAGGAAAAATTCAGTGCTGGAAACAGAGTGCATCCTTTGGACCCAGCATCCCTGTGCCTTAGAAGCTCCCAGTCCAGGGGACAATTGACAAAAACTTTCCTCCAGAGCCAACAGAGAAAGCTTTCCCCTGGATCTGACACTGAATTTGAACTCTTAGCCTACTTTACTGCAAGGAAACAAATTTTTCTCTGTCAAAAGACATCCACTTGTGCTATTTCACCAGTAGCAGTACAACATAACTAAGATGTGGTTTCTTTGAAAAGATCAACAAAAACAATTAATCACTGGTCAAAGTGACAGAAGAAAAACAGAGGCAGAAGCAAATAACCTGAATAAGAAACAGGATGGGTATTATCACAGCAGACCTAATTGAAATTAAAATAATTATGATAGAATACTATGAAAAATTGTACTTTAATAAACTTAAAACGGAGAGGAAATGGACAAATTTACAGGAACACACTAACTACTACACTAACACAAACAGAGGTAGAACAACTGAATAAACCTAGAACAAAAGAAGAGATTGTGAAAGTAATTTAAAACACCACCAACAACCTAAAAGCTCTGGCCCTGGACAGCCTCACTGGAGAATCCTGCAAAACTGTCAAAAAAGAGTTAATCCTACTACTACTAAAGGTACTTCTGAGCATGAAAAGAATGGAATACTCCCAAATTCATTCTATGAAGCCAGTATAACCCTGATACTCAAACCAGGTAAAAACACCACAAAGAAAGAAAATTGTAAACAAATATCTCTCATTGTTTCAGTCAGCTAGTGCTGTTCTAACAGAAATACCACAAAGTGCATGGCTTTAACAAAAGGAAAGTTTATTCTTACATAGCCCAGTAGGCTACAAGTCCAAATTCAGGGTGTCTGCGCTAGGTGAAAGTTCCCTCTTGTCAGCTCTGGAGGAAAGTTCTTGTGTTACATCAGTCTTTGTTCGGGGAACATCTTGGCACAGGAACCCCAGGTCTGAGGGCACTCTCTTCTCGCAGTGCTGCTTTCTTGCTGATGTTAAGCTCCCAAATCTCTACTTGCTTCCCTTTCCTTTTATCTCTTACAGGATGAAAGAATAACAGAGTGGTGCAAGCCATACTCCAGGGAAACTCCCTTTAGATTGGAGCAGAGAGGTGATCCTATAAAGGGGATTTACAGTCCCACCTTAATCCATAGCATTGGAAAATCACAAAATGGAGGACAATCATAAAATATTGGGAATCATGGCCCAGTCACATGGCTACACATATTTTTGGGAGGACACAATTCAATCCATGACCCTCGTGAATGTAGACACAAAAATCTTAAACAAAATTCTAGCCAAAGGAATTCCACAACATAGCAAAAAATAAAAATAAATCACCATGACCAAGTGTGATTCATACCAGGGATGCAGGGCTGGTTCAACATTAGGAAAACAATCGATATAATCAGTCTTATAAATACAACAAAAGACAAGAAACACAAGATCATATCAACTTATGCCGAAAATAAATTTGACAAAGTGCAAGATCCATTTATGATAAAAACTCTCAGCAAAACAAGAACAGAAGGGAAATTCATCAGCATAATAAAGCCAGCCAAAGCCAAGTGCCATCGAGTGAGAACCGACTCATGGCATAATAAAGGTCATGTACAAAAAGTCAATAGTGAATGCAGTCTGAAAGCATTCCCCCTGAAACAAGACTACTGAGACAGGGATACTCTTTATCACCACACTTACTCTGATTGTGCTAGAGGTCCTAGCAAGAGCAATTAGGCTAGCAAAAGAAATAAAGGGAATCCAAACTAGTAAGCCAAAGCCAAGTAAGGAAGAAGTAAAAGTACCACTATAGCCAGGTAATATGATATTATACACAGGAAACCCTCAAGAATCTACCAAAGAACTACTGGAAACAAATAGTTCAGCATGTATCAGGATACATGATAAAAATTCAAAAATCAGTTGGATTCAACTACACCAACAAAGAGAACATTTAAGAGGAAATCACCAAATCAATAGCATTTACAATAGCCCCCAAGAAGATAAAATACTTAGGAATAAATCTAACCAGAAATGCAAACGACCTATACAAAGAAAAGTACAAGACACTAAAGCAAGAAACTAAAAGAAACCTACATAAATGGAAAAACATACCTAGCACTTGGATACTTTGCTCAACATTACAAAATATCTATTCTGCCCAAAGCAATCTATAGATACAATGCCATCTTGATTCAAATTCCAATGACACTTTTTTAATGAGATGGCAAAACAAACCACCAGCTTCATATGGAAACAAACCCTGTATAAGAAAGCATTAGTGAAGAAGACCAAAGTGAGAGGCCTCACACTATCTGACTTTAGAACCTGTTATACCACCAAGCTAGTCAAAACAGCCTGGTAACAGTAAGACAATGGATGTATAGACCAGTGAAGGAGAATTGAGAATCCACACATAAAATATTCACCTATGAATAGCTGATACTTGACAAAGGTCTTAAGTCTATTAATTGGCAAAAAAAGACAGACTCTTTAACAAAAAGTTCCAGCATTAATGGATATCCATCTGCAAAAAAATTGAAACAATAGTGCTTCACACTATGCATAAAAACTAACTGAAAATCAATCAAAACCTACATATAAAATCTAAAACAGCAAAAATCATGGAAGAAAAATAAGGACAAGGCTAAGAGCCCTAATACATGGCATAAACAGAATATAAAACATTACTAATAATGTACAAATTCATGAAGAGAAACTAGATAACTGGGAGTTCCTAAAAATCAAAATAATTAAAAACTAAAATACTTCCCACCAGAAAACAAGACTATGTTTAATAAAACTAGACCTCATGTTGTTATGCAGAATTCCTCACAAAGTGACAAAAAGAAAAAAAAAAATCTAATTACTCCAGGTACCCTTCCAGGTGTAACATGAATCAAAGAAAATTGGTTGAAGGAATCTGTAAGTTCCCTTCTCAGTGATCCAGTTGATGTCAACTCATTCTGACAATGTCATTGGGAAGTAAAGTGGAGTCATTAAGATTGGTCATGCCTACCCTCTTTGACCCAGTTCCTTGTGTAAGCTACTTCTTTAATAGTCATTAGAGATGCCCCAGCATTAACTTCCATCCTTGGCCATAGCAGGAATGTTTGGGATGGGTGTAGGATCCCAGCCAAGCCACGAAGTCACAATCTCACGGTTTTTACTGAAGCTGCCTGGACCACTTACTGTTTAGGCAAGGCAAGGTCAAACAGCTCCTAAGACTTATACAACTAATGGTAACTGACTTTCCATCTTCTAGTTCCTTTAGTTATAAACTGTCCTAGGCTGGCTCCTGTGTAATTATCAATGAGGATTCCAATTCTCAATGCCTGTTGGAGGTCTCTGCTAAAGTTAAGTTTGAGTTATGGTGTGCCGAGGCCTGTTATTTGTCAGCATCTTCTATACATGAGGATATAACACCCACTATAAAATTTAGTTGTTGTTTTCATTAGGTGCTACCAAGACAGTTCTGACTCATAGCGACCCTATGCACAAGAGATTGAAACACTGCCCAGTCTTGCACTATGTCCACAATTGATTTTATGCTTAAACCCATTGTTGCAGCCACTGTGTCAATCCTCCTTACCAAGGGTCTTCCTGTTTTACACTGACCCTCCACTCCACCAAGCACGATGTCCTTCTCTGGGGACCAACCCCACTCCACTCCACCAACATGATGTCCGTCTCTAGGGAGTGACTCCTTCTCACAACATCCAAAGTACGTAAGTTAATCATCTTTGCTTCCAAAGAGCACTCTGGTTGTACTTCTTCCAGAACAGATGTGTTTGTTCTTTTGGAGGTCCGTGGTACATTCAACATTCTTCTCCAACTCCACAATTCAAAGGCATCAATTCTTGTCTTCCTTGTTCACTGTCCAGCTTGCACATGCATGTGATGTGATTGATAATACCATAGCTTGGGTCAGGCACACCTTAGTCTTCAAGGTGACATCTTTAATTTTCAGTAACTTAAAGTGGCCCTTTGCAGCAGATTTTCCCAAAGCAATGTGTCTTTTGATTTATTGATTGCTGCTTTCATTGAAATTGATTGTGGAAGCAAGTAAAATGAAATTCTTGACAACCTCAATCCTTTCTCCATTTATCACAATGTTGCTTACTGGTCCAGCTGCGAAAACCAAAACACACCCATTGCCATTGAGTCGATTCCATCTCATAGTGACCCTACGGCCAGAGTAGAAAAGCTCAATAGAGTTTCCAAGGTGCGCCTGGTGGCTCTGAACAGCCAGCTTTTTGGTAAGCAGCCATAGAACTTAACCACTTTTGTTTTCTTGATGTTGAGCTGCAATCTGTGCTGAAGGCTGTGGTCTTTGACCTTCATCAGTGTTTCAAATCCTTTTCACCTCCAGCAAGTAAGATGGTGTCCTCTGCTTACTGCAGGTTGTTAATGAGTCTTCCTCTAATCCTTGTTTTTGTTCATACAGCCCAGCTTCTCAGATTACTTGCCTGGCATAAAGATCAAAACAGTGTGGTAAAAGATACAACCTTGCCTCACTAGAACCATGCAGTGTCTCCTTGTTCTGTTCACACAACTGCCTCTTGATCCATGTACAGATTCTTTAAGATCACAATTAAGTGTTCTGGAATCCCCATTCTCTGCAATGTTAGCCATAATTTGTTATGACCCACACAGATGAATGCCTTTGCATAGTCAATAAAACACAGGTAAACATCTTTCTGGTATTCTCTGCTTTCAGCCAAGATCCATCTGGCCTCAGCAGTGATATCCCTGGTTGCTCATCTGCTTCTGAATTCAGCTTGAATTTCTGGCAGTTCCTTGTCAATATACTGTTGTAGTTATTTTTTAATGATCTTGAGCAAAATTTAACTTGCATGTGATATTAATGATACTGTTTGGTAGTTTCCACATTCAGCTGAATCACCTTTGTTTGGAAAGGGCATAAATATGGATCTCTTCCAGTCAGTTGCCCAGGTGTCCTCCAAATTTCTTGTCATAGACAAGAGAACAGTTCCAGTGCTGCATCTGTTTGTTGAAATATCTCAATTGATATTCCATCAATTCCCAGAGCCTTTGCCTTTGCCATTTTTGCCATTGCCTTCAATGCAGCTTCAACTTCTTCCTTAAGTACCATTAGTTTCTGATTATATGCTACCCCATTTAAAAAGCTGAACAGCGACAAGTTCTTTCTTGTATAATAACTCTGTGTATTCCTTCCATTTTCTTTTGATGCTTCCAGAGTTGTTTAGTATTTTCACTGTAGCATCCTTTACTGTTGCAACTTGGGGCTTGAATTTTTCTTCAGTTCTTTCAGCTTGAGAAACTCAGAACATGTTCTTCCCTTTGGTTTTCTATGTCCACGTCTTTGCACATGTCATTATAATACTTTATTTTGTCTTCACGAGCTGCCCTTTGAAATTTCCTGTTCAGGTCTTTTACTTTGTCGTTCCTCACTTTTGCTTTAGTTGCTCAACATTCAAGAACAAGTTTCAGAGTCTCTTCTGACATCTAATTTGATCTTTTCTTTCTTTTATGTTTTTAATGACCTCTTGCTCTCTTCATGGATGATGTCATTCCACAGTTTGGCCTTTGGTTATTAGCGGTCAACACATCAAGTCTGTTTTTGAGATGGCCTCCACACTCAGAAGGGATATACTCAAGGTCATACTTTGGTTCTTGTAGATTTGTTCTAATTTTCTTCAGTTTCAATTTGAATTTGCAAATGAGCAATTGATGGTCTTTACCACAGTCAGCATCTGGTCTTGTTCTGACTGCTAATATGGAGCTTTTTCATTGTCTTTTTCCACAGATTTAGTTGATTTGGTTCCTGTGTATTCCATCTGGTGAGTGTCATGTGTACAGCCACCATCTGTGTTAGTTAAAAAAGGAATTTGTAATGAAAAAGTCATTAGTCTCGCAAAATTCTATCATTGCAATCTCCAGCATCATTTATATAACCAAGGCTGTATTTTCCAGCTGCCAATCTTTCTTCTTTGTTTCAACTTTTGCATTCCAATCACCAGTAATTATCAATGTATCCTGATTGCATGCTTGATCAATTTCAGACTGCAGAAGCTGCTAAAAATCTTCAATTTCTTCATCTTTGGCCTTAATGGTTGGTGTGTACATTTGAATAATAGCCATACTAACTGGCCTTCCATGCAGGCACGTGGATATTATCTCATCACTGACAGCACTGTACTTCAGGACAGATCTTGAAACGTTCTTTTTGATGATAAACACAACACCATTCCTCTTCAATTTTTTGTTTCTGGCATAGTAGATTATATTGCTGTCTGATTCAAAATGGCCAACAATGGGCCATTTCAGCTCACTAATGCCTAGGATATCAATGTTTATGTGTTCCATTTCATTTCTGATGATTTCCAATTTTTCTAAATTCATACTTCATACATCCCATGTTCCATTATTGATGGATAATTGCAGCTGTTTCTTCCCATTTTGAGTCATAGGAAGATAGCATATGAAGATCTCAGAGGCTGTCCTCCATCCACATCATTAAAGATTGACTCTGCTTCCTCGGTCATCTTCTGAGTGCCCTCCAACCCAGGGGACTCATTTTCAAGCACTATATCTGACAATATTTTGCTGCTGTCACCAAGGCCATATTTTTAACCCCCGGAAAAGGACATCATGGCTGGTAAAGTGGAGGGTCAGTAAAATTGAAGGAAGCCCTAATGCAATGGACTAACTGCAACAGTCACAAAAATGGGCTTAAACACACAATCATGTGGATGATACAGAATTCAACAACATTTACTTCTCTAGTACTTAAGGCTACCGTGAGTCACAATAACTCTACAACAGCTAGCAATATAATCTTCAAAGACCCTCTTGTTATCTATTCAATTCTACAAAAAGCTGTAGCATGGAACAGAAAGGGTACTATGACAAAGTGAAAAAGATACTTCTGAGAAATCACAGAAAGGACGATGAAGCACCATAAGTAGGAGCACTGAGTCAGAAACAGTGCTTTTCAGGGTATGTTCCTTAGGACAGCAGATTCAACATAACCTTAAAAATTTAGAGCAAGGCAAATTTTGAGCTCTACCCTTAAACTCCTGCAAGTCCTTCAGGACATTCTGATGTCACTCAAGTTCTAGATCTGTCTGTTTAGAGACGGATCTATGTTATCAAGCTTCTCTGTCTCATCAATGTTTTATCCACCCTACATAAGTTCATATCTTGGTTATTCTGTTGAATAGATTTGCCATTACTTTTTAAGTTAGTTTTATTCTTCTTCTTGTATTATTAAATTTACTTCAACCTGGGTTTCCTTAAATGAGAACAGGGTCCTGGGACACATGAATGACCGAGTGACCAGGTGGATCAATCTCTCCATCTAGAGTCTGAGAAGGATGAATGGGCTAGCCTGGCAAAAAATCCTGTAAAGTAGCTACGCAACTCTTGGCACACTGTGTGGCTTGAGGTACTAGGGATATCATTATCTGCCTGGATTTCCTTCTCCCTTTTCCTTTAGGTTGAGTTCCTGTGTGATACATATAGTTAATGCACTTGTCTGCTAGTCAAATGGTTAGAGGTCGAGTCCATCCAGAGGCACTGAGAAAAAAAACACTGGTGATCTACTTCCAAAAACAAAAAGAAAATCAACCACTGAAAACTCTGTAAGTACACAGTTCTTATCTGACTCACACAGAGTCACTACGAGATGGGGTCCACTTTGCAGCAATTTTCTTTCTTTCTCTCTCTTTTTTTTTAGCCACCAAGCTTTCCTGGCCAAAAAAAGTTATAAGAATGTATGGTAGTGGCTCCTGTATGATTGTCACCAGTTCTTGTAGACATCTTGATAAACATGGCTGAGGGCTCAGATTCAGTTCACGTTTCACTAAAAATAGTGACCCTTTCTATATCTCATTTTTTCAAGTTCTAGATTGTTTTGAGGAGACCATGGCTACTTGGGTCTTCCTATTTCCCCCAATAAGCCAAATTGTCCATAGTGACATATCACGACTAACCTCTCCCTACTCTGGTAGCTTCTGCCCTTTCTTTCCACATGTAGACTGCTCAAACTTACAGATGCAGAGGAAACCTCTTTGTCCAAAGTCTCTCTTACAAAATAATAGCATTTGTCTTAATGTTGTTGGTTGTTATCATTCTTTGGTTATGCATTGAAGGAACAGCCTTCTTTATTTACGTTCCTCTTTTCATTTATATTCCTCTTTTCTGACAAATTTGAGTTTTCTTTAGGGGTCTTTGTAGGAGGCAAATTTTTCTCTGATACTTGACATTTCCTGCTTATACATACTGCCCCCTCCCCTCTTTACTTTGACTTCTGCAGTGAGTTAACTCAGTGTATTCTATCAGTGACATTTTCACAGCTGTTATACTACCACTATTTCCACCCCTTGATGTTTCCACTTCTGACATTTCTCATTCAGAAAGCTAATTTTATTGTGCTCTTGAGTTGTTATTTTTTAATAACAGTGCTGCTGCTTGTACTCTTGGCTTCCCAAAGAAAGCCTTCAGAAATGTGTTTGGCATTATTTTGTTTGAATGTAATAAACTCAGATTTTCACAAGTCCATTCCTATAATTTAGAGTATTTTGACTGTGGATCACAGCAAGCTGCAAATGGAATGAGAAGAGTAGAATGCCAACAGAATTGGGAGAGATTAGTCACTGGTAAGTCATTCTTTATGGAAAAATCTTTTAAGTTCTGGGCTGCCAACAAAAAGGTTGGTGGTTCAAGTCTACCCAGAGGCACCTCAGAATAAAGGTCTAGTAATCTGCTTCTTTGGCTTGGCTTTTTCGCAATCTGCTTCTAAAACATCATAGCCATAAAAACCCCTATAGGATACAGTTCTACTTTGAAACACAGGAGGGCCACCATGAGTTGGAGTTGATTCGATAGCAACTGGTTTGATTTTGGCCAGATACCGGTGGCTCTTACTTCTCCCTGAGAGACACCAGGCCATGGCCATGAGTGGCCTGGTAATGTTGGCAGATTTGTCCTTCTAACTAGAACCTGGGGAGGATGAAGGGCCTGCTCCATTGCTGGATCCAGGACCATAGGAGGTCTCCTTGTGATCTGAGGATTACAGACAGAGGGACCAGAGTTCAAGAACACAGAAAAATATTAGTGTTCATGACCTGCAGGGGAGCCGTGAGGCCAGAGATAATTTTCAGCATCTGCTTGACTCTGGGCTCTGAAATTGAAATCTTAGGCCCAGAAATTAACCTTGCTCTTACCTGCTGCTTAGAATTCCAGAGCCCAGAAGGGAAAGCCTTCTGCAAGGTTAATGTATCAAAAAGTGCTTAAAAATTGTAAAGCAGTACTCAAAATTATGTACCTCACTCTTCATACCAGACTCTTACTATACCCTGAGGCCACAAAGAAGCCTCTACACAAATTGATACCTGCACTTACTCTTTCTCTGGGGTCTCAGAGTGGCAGCAGAGCTCAATTCCTGAGGCTTAGTGATTGTTCTTTGACAAGGTCTCATTCAGCTTTTTCACAATCAGGATTTGTCAATAAATGTCCTTATTTAAAGAAAAACGAAGGATAGCTTGAAATTTCATGAATCTGAGAAATACCAAGATAAATTATCATAAAATACATGTACATGTGCATGAAAATAGAAGGATAAAGAATAAATAATGTTGGATTATTTAAAATAATAATAATCCAGATAAATTATGTTTTATTGGCATACTCAAATTGTATCCATGCTTCTTTAGGTGCACATATGTGAAAAATAAAGTGAGTATGTAAGAGAGCACATGTGAAAGTGTGAGGGAGTGTGAGTATTTGTTAGAGTATGAGACTGTGAACATGTATGTTAATGTATATAAGTCAGTTTCTGAGTACGACCAAGTTTATGTCTGTATGTCTGTATGTCCATATGTGGAAAAGAGTGTATGACTGTTTTGGTTGGGTTATGTAAGAGAAAAACCAAAACAACCAAACCCACTGCCGTCGAGTCAATTCTGACTCATAGTGACCCTATAGACAGAGTAGAACTGCTCCATACAGTTTCCAAGGAGCACCTAGAGGATTTCAACTGACCATCTCTGGTTAGCAATTGTAGCACTTAACCACTATGCCACCAGGCTTTCCTCTATAAAGAAAGGATGTGGAAGAAAAAAAAATACCTTAGTGTCTTAGTCATCTGCTACTGCACTAACAGAAAATACCACAAATGGATGGCTTTAACAAAGAGAAATTTATTTTCACCAACCGGTAGGCTACAGGAAATCTTAGGGGTTAGTGTTTAAGCACTATGGCTGCCAAACAAAAGGTCAATAATTCAAATCTACCAAGGGTTTGTAGGAAACTCTATGGGGTGGTTCCACCTTGCCCTAAAGGGTCACTATGAATTGGAATTGACTTGATGGCAGTGAGTTTGGTTTGGGGTTTAGTATGCTACAAGTCCAAATTCTGGACACCAACTCCAGGAGAAGCCTTTCTCTGTTGGCTCTAGAAGAAGGCTCTTGTCATCTGTCTTCCTATGGACTGGGAGCTTCTGAGGTGCAGGGACCTTATGTCATTTGCAAACGATGTGCTCTGCCCCCAGCCCAGATCTCTACTTGCTTCATTTTCCTTTATATTCCAAGACACTACCTCAAGACACACTACAGTCTTACACATTGAGTCCTGCCCCACCAACACAACCACTTCCCATCCTCCATCATTAGTATTACAGAAGCAGGATTTACAACACATAGGAACATCACATAATACCAGGAATCATGGCCTATGCAAATGGCTACACACATTTTGGGGGGATACAATTCAATCCATAACACTGAGGTACCCTAGAGAGCGTGATGAGAAGTGGACTTGTATATTTATTTCACACATTTCTAAACTGTTGGGTTACTTTTAGCAATAAGTCACATTATGCTTATAACAAAAATTTTCAAAAAATATTTATATAATGATTATGGAAAATCATTTTGCCATAGGTATAAGGAGGCTCAAAACAGTTCTTTTACTCTAGAAGCTGCATGTTTGAAATTAGAATATAAGAAGTTGTAATTAACCTTCATCTCCAACTAAAAATAAAATCTTCATGCACAAAAATGTCATGTCAAGTGTTACTAAACAAAAAAATCTAGAAACAAGTCAAAATGCCCTATGTAATCATCACCTAGTAATGAACATTGCACAGTTACCAGGGAAAAGGCTGTGATACTATTCAATGGAAAAATAGAAACACAAACATATACATAGTACAATTGTTGAGTGCTCCACTGTGCAATAATCATTCTTACCACCTCCCTAGCTACTAATGGAGACAAGATGAAGCATGTTCCATAAGGGATATGACTGGCCTTTAAAGAGAAATAAAGAACTTTGTTAAAGTACCCTAGTGGGATAAAGGAGGAAGAACTCCTCCTGACACCATTAAAATTTAGACTAGCCATCAAAAGATGGTCACTTTCCCTAAAGAGGGACAATAAACAATGTTCATTGCCTGCCTGAGGCTTTCCATTTTTATCAGCCCTATTTTGTCATGTATTACCCCCATTTACTCAGCCAGTAAGATAAATGGAGTCTTGATACACACTACAATAAGGATGGAGCTTGAAGACATTATGTTGAGTGAAGTCACAAAAGGACAAATATTGGTGACCTCATTTACATAAAAAGACATGAAACGGCAGCAGTATAGGGAACAAAGCTTATTAGTGGTTACCAGAGGCAAGAGGCAGGAAGCAGGGTGGTTAATGGTCATGGAAATAATGATTAATTAAAGGTTCGGTTGCAGAGTATAGCTGATGTCAATAAGCTGTACACTAGTAAATAGTCAACCCAAAAGTTGTGCAATAAATATATTTACAGCAATGATTTTTTAAAAAAGAAAGAAAGATAAGTAGCTGCTTAGGCTGCTTATATACAAGGTATTGAGTTCCTTTGTTTGGATGTTTAGGTCATAGTTTCATTGGACATCAAAGATAATTCATCTAATAATATTTTTAGTGCTTCTGTTTGGTCTTACTGTTCATTGTGTGATACCCAAGGTTTTAAAATCTTGGATGCAGCCATGCAAGTCACAACAATTGGACTTTTTCACCTGGAGTGATACAGGAAGAAGAGTCAGTGCCTCATGAACAACTGCCTCCTTTACAATGATTCCAGAAGAATGGAATGGTGCCCAGCTGCAATTACTGAAATTTTAATTAAAGATTCCAATCAAGATTCCTGATCAAAACAAGGAAAAGGCCAGACAGTATTTTAAAATTTCATGAACTATAGAATTACTAGAGCTATGGAGGTTGGTAGAACTCCTGAAAGAACTGCCCAGAGGGAATCCAACTTTTCCCCATCCATCTGTAGTTTATGATATTGTGGGGGCTTGTGTGTTGCTATGATGCCAGAAGTATTCAAACACCTATGATGGACAGGTTTTGGATAGGTTCCAAACTAAGACAGACCAGGAAGAAGGACCTGGTGTCCTACTTCTTAAAGTAATTAGCCAGTGAAAGCCTTATAAATAGTAGAGAGCATTGTCTGATACAGTGTTAGAAGATGAGCCCCTCAGACTGGAAGGCATTCAAAGATGACCAGAAAACAGCTCCATCCTCAGAGTAGACCTTAACAATGTGGATGGAATCAAGCTTTCAGAACATTCATTTACTGATGCAGCAGGACTCAAAATGTAAAGAAACATCTGCAAACATTATAATTGGACACTTCCATTAATAACTGGAATATGGACAGTATGACGTAGAACTCTAGACAAATTAGAAATCATGGAAAATTAAATGGAAGGCACAAACACTGGTATGCTAAACATTACTGAGCTGAAATGAGCTGGTTTTAGCCATTTTGAATTGTGTGCTGGAAATGACACCTTAAAGAGAAATGACATTGTGTTCATCATCAAAAAGAACATCTGAAGATCTCCTCTACAGTATAATGCTATGAGTAATATGATAATACCCATATACCAAAAGAAAGACCAGTTAATATGACTATTACTCAAAGTTATGCACCAACCACAAAGGCCAAAGGAGAATAAGTTGAAGATTTTTACCAGCTTCTGCATTCCAAATTTAGTCAAACATACAATCAGGATACATTGATAATTACTGGTGACTGGAATGCAAAAACTGGAAACAAAGAAGAAGGACTGGTAGCTGGAAAATATGGCCTTGATGATATAAATGATGCTGAAGATCACAAGATAGAATTTTGCAAAACCAATGTCTTAGTCATCTAATGCTGCTTGCTATAACAGAAATAAGGACACCAGGTCTAAAGGACACACTGTACTCCCAACACCACTTCTTTCCTAATGGCAAGGGGTTCTTAATTCTCTTCTTGCTTCCCTTTCCTTCATATTCCAAGAGATTGTCTCAAGGCAAAACACAATCTTATACAGTGAGTCCTGATCCACCAACACAATTGCTACCCAGGCAGGATTTACAACATATAGGAACATCACACAATACCAGGAGTCATAGCCTAGCCAAATTGCTACACACATTGGGGCGGTGGGAGGGGGAGTTTGATGCAAGAACACCTGAAAGAATTGAACTTACCAGACAGAATATACAGGAATCAACTAAACTACATCTGTGGAAATTGACCATGGAAAAGCTCAATATTATCACTCAGAACAAGGCCAGGGACTATCTAAAGATCAGAGCATCAATTGTTCATATGCAAGTTCAAGGTGAAACTAAATTATAGCACATTCATGAAAGCCAAATACATCCAATCTGAATCTAGAGACCATCTCAAGAATAGATCTGACTGGTTGATCACTAATGACAAAAGACCAAATGTGTTGTGAAACTATCAAGAACTTCATAAATGAAGAAAGTATTAGATTATTAAAGTCAGCAGAGAAAGAAAAGAAAAGACCAAAGTGGGTGTTAGAAGAGACTCTGAAACTTGTTCTTGAACATCCAGTAGCTAAAGCAAAAGGAATAAACTGAAGTAAAAGAAAACAAAAGATTTCAAAGGACAGTTCAGGAAGACAAAGTATTACAATGACATGTGCAAAGGCCTGGAAATAGGAAACCAAAAGGAAAGAACACATTCAGCATTTCTCAAACTGAACTGAACAATAATAATAATACATGCTTTGAATTTCAGTGTTAAAGGATTCTATAGGGAAAATATCAAATGGCACAGGAAGCATCACACACACACACAAAAAAAGGTATACAGAGTCACTATACCAAAAAGAGTTGGTCAGTGCTCAACCATTTCAGGAGGTAGTATATGATCAAGAACCAGAGGTTGTGAAAGAAGTCCAAGCTGCACTGAAGGCATTGGCAAAAAAAAAAAAAAAAAAGCTCCAGAAATTGACAGAATGCCAACTGAAATGTTTTAACAAATGGATGCTGCAATGAAGGACTTACTTGTCTATGCCAAGAAATTTGGAAAACTGCTACCTGGTCAACCAGACTATGTGGATTATAACAAATCATGGATAACATTTCAATGTCTGGGAATTCAGGAACAATTGTGCTGATGAGTAATCTGTACATGGGTCAAGACACAGTCATTCAAACAGAACAAGAGAATATTGCATGGTTTCAAGTCAAGAAAGGTGTGCATCAGAGTTGTATCCTTTCATCATTACTATCAGTCTGTATGCTGAACAAATAATCTGAGACGATGGACTATAAAAAGAAGAATACAGCATCAGAATTGGAGGTAGACTCACCAACCTGCACTATGCAGAAGGCACAACCATGCTGGCTGAAACAGGACCTGAAGCAGTTACTGAGGAAGATCAAAATTCAGTACGGATTACAACTCAAAATAAAGAAAACAAAAACACTCGCAATTGTACCAATAAACAACATCTTGATAAACCAAAAAACAAAAAAAGACTGAAGTTGTAAAAAGTGCAAATCTGCTGCAAAAGACCTCTTTAAAGTGATAAAAAGTAAAAATGTCATTTTCAGGAATAAAGTGCATCTGATCCAAGCCATGCAGTTTTCAACGACCTCATACATTTGTGAAATCTAGATGATGAATAAAGGAGACCAAAGAACTGATGTCTTTGAATTGTGGTGTTGGTGAAGAATATTAAATACACCACAGGTTGCCAAAAGAACAAACAAATCTGTCATGGAAGAAATACAACCAGATGTTCCTTAGAAGCAAGGAAGTCTCACACAGTTGGGATATGTAGTCAGGAGAGAACAGTCCCTGGAGAAGGGTACCACACCTGGTAAAGTAGAAGATCAGTGAAAAAGAGGAAGAGCCTCAGTGAGATGTGTTGACCCAGTGTTTACACAATGGCCTCAAGCGAAGCAATGATTTTAAGGATGGAGCAGCTGTGGGCAGTATTTATTCTGTTGTACATAGCTTCACTATGAGTCAGAACTGACCACAAAGCACCTAACAACAATGATGTTTAAATATTAAAACAAGATATTGCCTGAAATCTCTTTAACTAGTAAAAGGTCTGCCTTGAGCATTATACTTCTTTATTTTTTATTGTGTTTTTGTTGATACTTTATATAGCAAATTAAGTACTCATTTAATAATTTTTATATGACTTGTTCCATGACATTGGTTACATTTTTCACAATGTGTCAACATTCTCATTTCCATTCTTTCTGTTCTGTTTCTGTTAATCTAGCTTCCCTGCCTCTGCTTAGTTTCTCTTCCTTGTTTAAAGGTGAATGTTGACCATTTGGCCTAATATAGTTGATTATTCAGGGGAATTTGATATTCACTGGTGATACTATTTCTTTTATAAGCCAATCTATTGTTTGAATGAAAAGTGAGAAGTTTCAGTTCCAAGTTCAAAGAATATCTTAAGGATACTTGAAGGCAATTGTCTCAGAGGTTCTAATCTACCAGTTCACTGAGTCTGGCCCTTGTTAGGTATTTGGATTTTGTTCTACATTTTTCTCCCTGTCTGTCTGGGACCTTCTGTTGAGTCCCTGGTGAGAGTGGTAGCTAATGGTAGCCAGACAGCATCTAGTTCCTCTGGTCTCCAGCTAGATGAGGTGGTTGTTCATGTGGGGTTATTAGTCCTGATGAGGTCTTTCTTCTTTCAGTCTTCATCTCTTTTGTTCTAGACTAGTAGAGACGAATGATTATATTTTAGATGGTTGCTCATAAGCTTTTAAGATCCCACATGCTGCTCAAAAAGCTAGGATGTAGAACATTATGAACTATGTGACACCAGTTACTGAGTTGTCCTCCGAAACTATGGTCCCAAACCTCCAAACCCAATAACTGAATCCCGTGAAGTATTTGATTATGTCTCAAAAGTATTCATGACTATATCCCATATCTGGTTTATTAACTATATGAATATACATGCAACACATGTAAATGTGTGTATAGATATGCCTACACACATACCTGTACACATATGTACTTACACGTGCCTTCCTATACCCATATACACAAACATGTTACCTGTGTAACCACACATACATTTCTTTGGTTATTGTTACTGTTACTGCAAAATTTGTTACAGCATTGTCTTGGTCATCTAGTGCTGCTACAATAGAAATACCAGAAGTAAATGGTTTCAACAAAGAGAAATTTATTCCCTCACAGTTCAGTAGGCCTCAAGTCCAAATTCAGGATGCTAGCTTCAGGAGAAGGTTTTCTCTCTGTCGTCTCTGGAGGAAGGCATTTGTGATGGATCATGTCCGGCTGCTCACTTCTGTTTTGCATTTCTAAAGATATTGGCTTAAGACACTATCCAATCTTGTAGACCTCATTAGAATAACTGCCTCTAATCCATGCTATTAAATCACAGTGATAGAATTCATAACACATAGCAAAATCTCATCAAATGCAAAACAGTGGACATACAGTACTAGGAATAAAGGCCCAGCCATACTGATAGACATTTGGGGGGAACATAATTTAACCCATGATAAGCATTTATCAAAATTGGTCTTTATTCTTGTATACTTGTTGTTAGGCACCACTGGGTTCTGACTCACAGTGACTCTGTGTACAAGGGAACAAAACACTGCCCAGTTCTGCACTACCCTCACACTGTTGCTGTACTTGAGGCCAACATTGCTACAACTGTGTCAGTTTATCTTATTGAAGGTCTTCCTCTCTTTTGCTGACCCTCTACCAAGCATAATGTCCTTTTCTGAGGACTGGTACCTCATGATAACATGTTTGGAGTACGTGAACACTCAACATCCCAACTTCTAAGGAACGTTATGGCCATGCTTCTTAGGAGACAGATTTGTTCATTCTTCTGGCACTCCACGGCATATTCAATATTTTTTGCCAACATCATAGTTCAAAGCCATCAACTCTTCCATTTTCCGTATACATTGTCCAGCTTTCTTATGTGTATGAGGCAACTGAGAATACCATGGCTTGGAACCGGCACATTTTAGCCTTCAAGGAGACCTTTATACTTGACCAATTTAAAGAGGTCTTTAGCAGCAGATTTGCACAATGCACTAGGTTGTTTAATTATCTGACTGCTGCTTTCATGGATGTTGATTATGTATCAAAGTAAAATGAAATCCTTTGACAACTTCAATCTTTTCATCATTTACCATGATGTTGCGTATTGATCCAGCTGTGAGGGATTTTGTTTTCATTATATTGAGGTGTAATCCACACTGAAGGCTATGGTCTTTGATATTCATCAGTAAGTGCTTTAAGTTCTCCTAACTTTTAACAAAGTTGTGTCATCTGAATAATGCAGGTTATTAATGAGTCTTCCTCTAATCCTGATGCCCTGTTTTCTTTATATAGTCCATTTTTGGGATTATTTCCTCAGCATACAGATTAAATAAGTATGATGAAAAGATACAACCCTGAAACACAACTTTCCTGGTTTTAATACATCCAGTATCTTCTTGTTCTGTTGAAAGGACAGATTCTTAGTTTGTGTACAGTTTCCTCATGAGCACAGTTCAGTGTTCTGGAATTTCTACTCTTCACAATGTTGTCATAAATTGTTATGATCAGCACCACTGAGTGCCTTTGCATAGTCAATAAAGCATAGGTAAACATCTTCCTGCTATTGTCTACTCTCAGCCAAGATCTATCTGATGTCAATAATGATATCCCTTGTCCCACACATTCTTCTGAATTTGACTTGGCTTTCTTGATACGCCCTGTCAAACTACTACTGCAACTGCTTTTCAACGGTCTTTAGCAAAATTTTGCTTGTGTATGGTGTTAATGACATTATTCAGTCATGTCTACATTCTGTTTGATCATCTTTCTTTGGAATGGTCACCACCAGAATTCCCTTACAATCTGTTGGCCAGGTCTTCCAAATTTGTCGACATAGACAAGCAAGCACTTTCAGCACTGTATCCATTTGTTGAAACACATCGGCTGGATTTCACTAATTCCTGGAGCCTTGATTTTCACCAATATCTTCAGTGCAGGCTGGACTTTTTCCTTCAGTATCATTGACTCTCAATTATAGTATTAACCAATGAAACATCAAGCAATTCATTTTGGTATGGCAACTGTGTGTATTCCTGCCACCTACTTTTGATGCTTCCTTCATCATTCAATATTTTGTCTGGAGTTCTTCAGTACTGCAATTCAAGGCTTGAATTTTTTCAACTCTTTCTGCTTGAGAAATGCTAAGCTTGTTCTTCCCTTTTGGCTTTCCATTTCCAAGTGTTGCACATTTCATTTTAACACATTTGTTTGTCTTCTTGAGCTACACTTTGAAATCTTCTGTGCGTCTCTTTTACTGCATCATTTCTTCTTTTCACTTGAGTTAATCTACACTCAATAACAAGTCTCAGAGTTTCTTCTGACATTCATTTTGGCCTTTCTTGCCTGCCTTTTCAATAACCTTTTTCTTTTATTCACGTCGTTGATGACATCCCATGACTCATCTGGTCTTCATTCACTAAAGTTCAATTTATCAAATCTGTTGTTGAGACGGACTCTAAATTCAGGTGGTGCCATAGATTGAGTTTCTGTCAACTTAGCTAGCCTATGATTTCCAGTGTTGTATAACTGTCCATTATTTTGTGATCTGATGTGATTTTCCTATGTGTTATAAATCCCACCCCTGTGCTGTTAATGGGGCAGGATTAGAGGCATTTATGTTAAGTAGGCAAGATTTAAACTGTAAGACTAGATTGTATCTTAAGTCAATCTCTTTTGAGATATAAAAAGAGAAAAGAAATCAGAGAGATAGGGGGACTTCATACAACCAAGAAAGAAGCAGTTGGAGCATGATGGCGCCCTTTGAATCCAGGGTCCCTGCACCAAGAAGCTCCTTGACTAGGGGAAGATGAGTGACCAGGACCCTCCCTTGGAGTGGACAGAGGAAGAAACTTTTCCCCTGAATCTGAAAACTGAATTCAGACTTCTAGCTTCGTTGATTGTGACAGGATAAATTTGTCTTTGGTAAAGCCACCTACTTGTGGTATTTTTGTTATAACAGCACCAGATGACTAAAACAGGTAGGACCTAATATTGGCTGCTGTGGATTTGCTTTAATTTTCTTCATCTTCAACTTGAAGCTACATATGACTGTACTTCTCAGTGCTTTCATTTACCTAGGACAAGTTGTACAGACTTCACCCTATTTGGGGAATTTCCTTCCTCATCACTAAAAGTAACAAGGGTCTGCTATCCAGAAAGTGATTTTCACCCATACTTGGCCTATCCCTGGTAACCAAGAAAGAACTTTGCTTTCTGTGTGTAATGCCAATTCTTGACTTTTTATAAAAGTGAAACCACACAATATTTTCTCTTTTGTGATTGCCTTATTTCACTTAGTATAATGTCCTCCAGATTCATACATGTTATTAACATGTTTTACAGATATTTCATGATTTTTTTATAGGGGCATAGTATTCCGCTGTGTATATGTACTACGATTTTTTCATCCATTCATCTGTTCATGGGCTTCAGGTTGCTTCCATCTTTTTGCTATTGTGAACTGTGCAGCAATGAACATAGGTGTGCATATGTCTATTCATGTCACTGCTCTTATATCTCTAGCACATATAGTTAGGAGTAGGATTGCTCAGTCGTATGGTATTTCTATTGCTAGCTATTTGAGAAAGCTCTGTACTCTTTTCCATACTAGTTGTACCATTTTACAATCTCATCAGCAATGTAAAAAAGTTACATTACTTCCACAACCTTGCCAGCATTTTTTGTGTCCTGGGTTTATTTATTTATTTATTTAAATCATTTTTAAAATCATTTACACTTTCACAGGTGTAAGGTGATAACTCATTCCAGTTTTGATTTGCATCTCTCTAATGGCTAATGATCATGCGCATCATTTCATATATTTGTTGGGCACCTGAATGTTCTCTTTGGTGAACTGGCTGTTAATGTCCTTTGCTCATTTTTTGATTGGATTTTTTGTTTTTTGTTGTTGAGTGTTTAAATTTCTTATTTATTTTCAAGATTAGACCCTTGTCAGATATATCACGGAAATATTTTTTTCCTGTCTCTAGCCTCTCTTTTTACCCTCTTGGTAAAGTATTTAATTTTTATCTAATTTATCTTCAGTTGTTCATCCATTTTGTTTTTTTTGTGTGTGTTTTTTTTTTTTTTAAGTAGACTATATTAAAAATTAGGTCCTATAATTTTGACCCTTTTGTCCTTTGCGGGGGCTATTATAAATGGTACTGACTATTTGATTTCTTTTTCAGAGTCCTCCTCATTAGTGTAGAGGAATTTAATAGACTTTGTGTAACTTTCTCATGGAGCCTCTGGGATTTTTTTTTACATATAGCATCATGTTGTCTGTGAATAGAGATAGTTTTACTTCTTCCTTTCCGATTTGGATTGATATTTTCTCCTTTCTTGTCTTATTGTGATAGCTAGAATTTCCAGTACAATTGTGACTAAATGTCATCCTTGTCTTCTCACTGTTCCCAAAGAGAAAACTCTCAGTCTGTTCCCATTGAGAAGAATCTCAGCTGTTTATCTTTCATATATTCCCTTAAATATGTTGAGAAATTTCCTTCCTGTTCCTATTTTGTTCAGATTTTTTCTCAAGGAAAAAAATAAACAAATAAACCCACTGCCATTGAGTCATAGTGACCCTGAAGTACTAGAACTGCCTCATAAGGCTTCCAAGAAATACCCAGTGGAATTGAACTGCTGACGTTTTGGTTAGCAGCCATACCTCTTAACCACTATGCCACCAGTATTTGTCAGTAAATGATGTTGGAATTTATCAAGTGTCTCGTTTGCATTAATGAAGATGATCATGTGATTCTTTGTTTTACTTATGTGGTGGGTTACATTGATTAATTTTCTAAAGTTAAATTGTCCTTGAACTCCATTTGATCATGATGCATTGTTTTTTTGATATGTTGCTGAATTCTGTTGGCTGCCGTTTTGTTGAGAATTTTTATGGCTACATTCATGGGAGATACTAGTCTGTAATATTCCTTTTTTTAGTGGTTATCTTTGCTGGCTTTGTTATTAAGGTTATCTTAGTGTCACAGAATGAATTAGGGAGTACTTCTTAATTTTCTAATGCTTGGGAATGTTGTTGTTGTTGTTAAGTGCTGCCAATTCACTTCCAACTCAGAGCAACCCTATGCACAACAGAATGAAACACTAGTCCTGCGCCATGCTCACAACTGTTTTTCTACTTAAGCCCATTGTTGCAGTTATTGTGTCAATCCATCTTGTCGGTGATCATTGTCCTTTTCACTGACCCTCTACTTTACCAAGCATGATGTCCTTCTCTAGTGACTGATCCTTCCCAACAACATGTCCAAAATATGTAACATGCAGTGTCACCATCTTTGCTTCCAAGAAATACTCTGGCTGTACTTCTTCCAGAACTGATTGGTTTCTTCTTTGACAATCCATGGAATTCAAAGGTATCAATCCTTATTCTCTGTCTTCCTTATTCATTATCCAGCTTTCATGTGCATATGATGCAATTGAAAACACTCACTCAGTTAGGTGCACCTTATTTTTCAAGGTGACATCTTTACTTTCTAGCACTTTAAAGAGGTCTTTTGCAGCACATTTTCGCAATACAATGGGTCTTTTGATTTCTTGACTGCTGTTTTCATGGGCATTGACTGTGTAACAAAGTTAAAATGAAATCCTTGACAACCTCATTTCTTTCTCCATTTATCATGATATTACTTACTGGTATAGTTGTAAGGATTTTTGTTTTCTTGATGTTGAGGTGCAATCCATACTGAAGGCTGTGGTCTTTGATCTTCACTTCCAGCAAACAAAGTTGTGTCATCTACATAATGCAGGTTTTTGATGAGACTTCCTCCAATCCTAATGCCTCATTCTTCTTCACATAGTCAAGCTTCTCACATTATTTTTTCAGAATAGAGATTCAAGAGATACGCGGAAAGGATACAGCTTTGACTCATACCTATCCTGACTTTAAACAATGCAGTATCCCCTTGTTCTGTTTGCACAAGTGCCTCTTGATTCCTGTATGGGGATTCTTCATGAGCACAATTAAGTGTTCTCAAATTCCCGTTCTCTGCAACGTTATCCATAATTTGTTATGATCAATACAGTCAAATGCCTTTGTATAGTCAATAAAGCATAGGCAGACATCTTTCTGGTATTCTCTGCTTTAAGCTAAGATCCATCTGATATCAGCAATAATATCTCTGGTTCCACATCATCTTCTGCATCTAGCTTAAATTTCTGGCATTTCTCTGTCAATATATTGCTACAGTCACTTTTGAATGATCTTTAGCAAAATTTACTTGTGTGTGATATTAACGATATTGTTCAGTAATTTGCACATTTGGTTGGATCATCTTTCTTGGGAATAGGCATAAATATGAATCTCCTCCTGTTATTTGGCCAGGGAGCTGTCTTCCAAGTTTCTTGGCACAGTTCAGTGAGCACTTCAAGCACTAGATCTGTTTGTTGAAATGTTTCAGTTGATAATCCATCAGTTCCTGGAGCCTTCAATGCAACTTCGACTGCTTCCTTCAGTACCATCAGTTCCTGATCATGTGTTACCTCTTGAAATGGTTGAATGTTGACCAATTCTTTCTGGTATGATGGTTCTTTGTATTCCTTCCATCTTCTTTTGATGCTTCCTGAATCCGTCAATATTTTCCCTGTAGAATCCTTCACTACTGCAATTCAAGGCTTGAATTGTTTCTTCAATTTTCAGCATGAGAAATCCACAGGATGTTCTCCCATTTGGTTCTCTGTCTGCAGCTCTTTCCACATGTCATTGTGGCAATTGACGTTGTCTTCTCTAACTATTCTTTGAAATCTTCTGTTCAATTCTTTCATCATTTCTTCCTTTTAGCTACTCAGTGTTCTAGAGCAAATTACAGGGTCTCTATCTCACATCTAATTTGGTCTACTCTTTCTTTCCTGTGTTTTTAATAGCATTTTGCTTTCTTTGTGTATCATGTCTTTGATGTCATTCCACAATTCACCTGGTCTTTGGTTATTAGTATTCAATATATCAAATCTAGTCTTAAGATGGTCACTAAACTCCATTGGAGTAACTCAAGGGTTACTTTGGCTCTTGCGGACGTGTTTTAATTTTCTTCAGTTTCAATTCGAACTTGCATATGAGCAGTTGATAGTCTGTGCCACAGTTAGCACCTGGTCTTGTTCTCACTGATGATGAGCTTTCTCATCATCCGTTTTCTTTCTACAGATGTTGTCAATTTGATTCCTGTGTATTCCATTTGGTAAGGTCCATGTGTATAGTTTTCATTTATGATGGTGGAAAAAAGTGTTTGCAATGAAGTCTTCAGTCTTACAAAATTCTATCATGTGATCTCTGGCATCATTTCTATCATCAAAGCCACATTTTCCAACTACCAATCCTTATTTGTTTCCAACTTTTGCATTCCAGTCACCAGTAATTACCAATGCACCCTGATTGCATGCTTGATCAATTTCAAACTGCAGAAGCTGGTAAAGATCTTAAATTTCTTTATCTTTGGTCTTAGTGGCTGGTGTGTAAATTTGAATAACAGCCATATTAACTGGCCTTCCTTGTAGATGTATGGATATTATCTTGTCTCTGATAGCACTGTACTTCAAGACAGATCTTGAAATGTCTTTTTTGATGAATGCAACACTATTCCTCTTCAAATTTTCATTCTTGGCATAGTAACTCATTTGATTGTTCAATTCAAAATGGTCAATACCAGTCCATTTCAGCTCACTAATGCCTAGAATACCAATGTTTATATTCTCTGTTTCATTTTTTATGATTTCCAATTTTCCCAGATTCACACTTTGTACATTCTATGTTCCAATTATTTACAGATGTTTCTTCTCATTTGGGGGCATACCACATCACAAAAGCTTTACTCTATCCGTGTCATTAAGATAAATTCTACTTACCCAGTCATATTCTGAGTGCCTTTCAAACTGGGAGGCTCATTTTTGACAATATCTCACAATGTTCTGCTGCTGTTCACAAGGTTTTCACTGGCTAATTCTTTTCAAATGCAGACTTCCAGTTCCTTCTTCATAGTTTCTCTTAGTCTGGAAACTCAGCTGAAATCTGTCACTGAGAGTGACCCTGCTGGCATCTGAACACCAGTGGCATAGCTTCCAGCATCACAGTAACATACAAGCCCCTGCAGTACAACAAACCAACAAACAACTGGGAGATGTTTTGGAATAATTTTAGTAAAATCAGCATTAACTCTTCACTGAAGAGCTGTCTGAGCAGGTGCTTTTTTGGGTTGGGAGCTTTTAATTCATTGTATCATCATTTCTTTTTTTTATGGGTTCTGTTCAAATTTTCTGCCTCTATTTGTGTTTGTTTAGGTAGGTAAAGTGTTTCCAGAAATTTGTACATTCTTCTAGATTTTCAAATTTGTTGAGTAGAAGTTTTCACTCTGTTCTCTTATGATCCTTTTTGTCTCAGTGTGTTCTGTTGTAACATCACCTCATTTGTTATTTTGGTTATTTGCATCTTATCATCTTTTCATTTGTCAGTTTGGCCAATGGTCTGTCAATTTTACCGATTCTCTCAAATAACCAACTTCTAACATTGTTGATTCTTTCTGTTGTTTTTCTGTTTCCTATTGCATTTATTTCTGCTCTTATCTTTATTATTTCCTTTTATCTTGTAACTGTGGGCTTCTTTTACTGCCTCTTTTCTGTTTGTTTCAGTAATAGGGAGAAGCTACTGATTTTATCCCTTGTTTTGTGTGTGTACATTTACTGCTATAAATTCTTCTCTGGACAATGCTGATTTAATCCTAAGAATTTTTTTTTATTTCATTTTTGATTTCTTCTATTACCCAATACCTTTGCAGTAAGGTATTATTCAGTTTCCTTATCTTTAACTTTTTCTTTGTTCTTTATGTTACTGATTTCTAGTTTTATAGTGTTGTGACCAAAGAAGATATGTTGTATTATTTTTAGGCCTTTAAATTATTAAGGCTGGCTTTGTAGTATAATATATGGTCCATTCTGGAGAATGGTTCATGTGTGCTGGAGAAGAACATGTACTATTTGGGTATTGGATAGGGTATAAGTCTACAAGGTCAAGCTGGTTGCGTGTATCATTTAGATCTCTCGTGTCTTTGTTGAGTTTCTTTCTAGTCATTGTGTCCTTCTTTTAAACTGGTGTGTTATAGTCTCTTATTACTATTGTAGAGAGGTCTACTCTGTTTTCAATTCTGTTAGAGTCTGATTTAAGTATTTTGAAGCTCAGTCATCAGGTGTATGAATATTCATTATAGTTAGATCCTCTTGGTGGAGTGATCCTTTAATCATTATGTGATGTCCCTCCTTGTTTTCTTATAATGGAGTTTGACTTAACGTCTATTTTATCAGAGATTATTATTGCCATTTTTTGGTCTTTGTTTGTGTACTTTTTTTCTATTATTTGATTTTTAACCAATCAAGTTTTGTGTCTAAGGTGTGTCTCTTATATGCAACATATCATTGGGTCATATTTTTCTATGTGTCTGCAGATCTCTCTCTCGCCTGATACAGTTAAACCATTTATTTTCAGAGTGATTATTGATAGGTATGAATTTACTGCTGACATTTTGTTATGCTCGTTATTGTGGAGTTGATAGTTTCATTTCACTTTATTTTCTGTTGTGTTCTTTTTCGTTTAACATTTTTCTTTGTGTTTCCTTCTTTGTTGTTGTTTATGTTCACTGAGTGTTTTCTATATTCTTTATTTGGTAAGTAGATTTACTAATTTTCTTTGTCGTTATTCTGAAATTTGCCTTTTTCTTCCTGAATTTCAAAATCTATTATGTTTTGATATCTCCTTAACTTCCTCTCCATACTGAAATTCTATAACTACACTGTTTATTCCCCTTTTTGTTCTGAAGCTGTCATTATTTACAGACTGACATCACTGGTTCCCCATTTTCAGTTTTGCAGCTTTATTTGGTTTTCATGAATTCTTTACCTGGACTGCTATCTGGATGACACTTGCATGTGTCATCATTTTAGGTTGTTTTCTGATATTGTTGGTTCTGTTCATGAAGGACTCCTTTTAGTATCTCTTGTAAGGCTGTCCTGGGTTTTAAAAATTTCCTTAATTTCTGTTTATCTGGGTATGTCCTAGTTGTATTACTGTATTTGAAAGACAGTTTCTCTGGATATAGGAATCTTGGTTGTCAGTTCTTGCCTATCAAGATTTTATATATGTCATCCCATTACCTCCTTGTCTGCAAGGTTTCTGCCAAGAAATCAAAGTTTGGTCTTATTGATGCCCCTTTGCAAGTCATGTTTTGTTTTCTATAAGCTGATCTCAGAATTATGCATTTGTCTTTCAATTTGAAAAGACTGATTGTAGTATGTCTTGGTGACTTTTGGGGTGTATATCCTGTATTATATTGGGTTCATTGAACTTCTTGGAATGAAACCTTTTCATTTTTCATAACATTAGAGAAGTTTCCTACCAATAAATTTTCAGCAGTTCTCTATGCACTTTTTTTTTTTTTTTTTTGTCTTTCTTCTGTTCTGGAATACCAGTTATATTTGAATTCTTCCTATTGACAGTGTCCCACATAACTCCTAGGCTTTCATCATTTTTCTTCATCCTTTTTTCTGATTGTTCCTGAAACAAATTAGTATAATTTTTATTTTGTCCTCTGTTTTGCTGATTCTTTCTGCCACTGATTCAATTCTACTTCCTTGTCCTTCTATTGAGTTATTTAATTCTGGTATTTTATTATCAATCTTCTCAATTTCTAGTTGTTTCTGTTTGTTTATTTGGTCATTTTTTCTTCCATTGTTTTCCTGAATTCTTTTAGAGTTTTGTCTGTGTTTCCTTTGATCTCTTTGAGGCTTCTATCTACAAAGACTAACAATTAAATTAGTGTACTCATCCTAGAAAAACTGCTACATACTTCCTTGCTGGATATCCTTATGGGACATGTGCTATTGCAGCCAGTAGATGTCAGATGAGGATGCTAGGACCTCTTGCTTGCCATTTATCAGAGATTTAGCTGGTACATCTCAGGATGTAAGTAGTGTTGCTGGTGAGGTGATGTGTCTCTCTGGCCAGTCACCTGGGTGTGGGTACAGGGAACATTCTTGCTGGTTGCTGGGTTCAGTGTTGTGTGTATACACCACTTGTTGCCAGGTGTTCGCAGGAATGTACATTGGTTACTGGTTGCCAGGTGAGTAGCACAGGAACTTGTACCAGTAGTTTCCAGGTAGACAAGATGGCACAAAAATGGTCAGAGTCAGGAAGCACAAGCCTCCAGTTGTAGACCTAACAGCACGTGAGTACATAGTGTGAATCACTGACAGGAATGGCTGTGCAGGGTGGGCTGAAGCCTCCAGAGGCAGGTCTGAAGGCATGAGTGCACATGCAACATGAATCACCATGGAGGAGGACAGGGGCCTCACTGCTAGTCACTGGGGGAGAATGGAGTATGTTTCCCCAGTCTCTGACATGGGTGCTGAGACACATCCTAGGAGTGCAGCTGACAATCAGGACCCAGCCATAACCAAATACAAGGAGACAGGGACTGTCCAGAGTCTAGTCAAGTAGGGGATCTCTATCTACCACTTCAAGGATTCTTAACTCTGCCACTGTCACCTACCCAAATGACTAGGACCTGACTCTGGTGAATAATTCTGACAGTTTCCTAGCTCCTTCTCTGCTCTGTGGTCACCCGGATACCTGAAACTCTCCCCCACCTTCCTTCACTTTCCCTTCTTAGATCTAGTTCATGTTCTACTCACCTTGCTTCATTCTAGGTATGTTTACATAGTATCTCTGTCTTCTACTGGGGCTTCAGTGAAGTTGCCTTACTGTGCTGCTCACCCAGCAATGCTGCTCACTTTGTCTCAAAATGGTCACATGCTGTACCAGTTGGCTGGTAAGTCACCTGCAGTCTATAATTCTCCTCACTCACAGTTTTCATCTAGTTTCTTCTACCCTTCAGTGTTCAATCTAATTATCCATCCTTCTCTTTGCTGTTCTGACTACTTAGATTGTCATCGGCATCTGTTTATTTTTTTCTCAGTTCTTTGTTCTAAGTGGATAGAAACACGTGTGTGACTAAACTGACATCTTGAACTGTCTGAAACATTAAACTGTTTTAAGAACTATCCTTATGGGATCAGTGAGAGTAGCAGCTCAAGAGATTAGACAGGAACTTTAGGAGGGAGTGAATATATGTTAATTGTG
Organism: Heterohyrax brucei; assembly: GCA_028571685.1. Lineage (NCBI taxonomy): Eukaryota > Metazoa > Chordata > Mammalia > Hyracoidea > Procaviidae > Heterohyrax > Heterohyrax brucei. The sequence goes on from CM053150.1 coordinate 138,744,871, forward strand.
AAGGAATATCTCAGAAAGGGAGGATAAGAATAGTTACAGAACTTCAAGAATGTAATTAGTAACACTAAATGGCACATGTAGAAGCTGTTGAATTGATGTTTTTCTATTAATATTCTCAACTGCAGAATAAATAAAATTATGTATAAAAGAAGAAGGAAATCACAATTCCCATGTATACAACAGAAGACTGACACAGAAGCACCCAGAAAACAGAGCACTAAGGCAGCCCCAAGAGAATGCCTTAATCTGTCAATTAAGGATAGGCTTAATCCTGATTCCTGAGGTAATCATTTACAGGACGAATGTGATTATAATGTTTAGTTTATCAGTAGTATGGGAATCAATTCCTGAAACATATTGCAGCAACAGATGTGAAAGGAATACATGTACGCTGGAGAATTAACCACATTCCTCCAAAAGCAGAAAAAGACTAAGAGATTCAGACTGAATGAGTAAAAGAACATTTAAATGACATGGAAGACAAACTAGATGTTTCATCATCTGTCAAATACAAGAACTAGAAAAATTCACATCCTCATTTCAAAGTTCCAGCATGTACTAAGCAAAATTAAAAGAACACACAACCAAAAATTTCCCATGTCTTGGTGTAACACAAAAACAACAAGGGAACAATGGAACGGAGTCAAGAATGCAGATGTAAATCCACCTACTCATGGTCAGTTGATCTTTACCAAAGGACCCAAGTCTATTAAGTGGAGAAAAGGCAGTCTTTTTAACAAATAGTTCTGTCAAAACTGTGTGTCCATCCATAAAACAATTAAATCGTAGTCACACATGGCACCATACACAAAAGCTAGATGAACATGCATGGGAGACCTAAATATAAAACTTAAACAATAAAGATCATGGGAAAAAAGGTAGAAACAACATGAAACACTAACAGAGTAGAACTGCTTCATTGGGTTTCCAAGAAGTGGATGTGGATTCAAACTACTAACCTTTTGATTAGTAGATTGGAGGCACTTCCTCCAAGCTTCTTGCTCTGTGCATACAATAAAGTTTCTTTCTCTTTTTCAAAGACCAGTGACCATAATCGGCAAATCTGAGCATGCCAGTCAAGGACCCCCTTTTCCAGGTTTGACAACACTGATACATTGCAGGGATTGCAACTACTGTCACACACAAAAAAATTAGGTATAAAATTTTTGAATTGAAAACTACTTTGAGCTATAAACTTTCACCTTACAGCACAAGTAAAAAAGTTGTTATACAGAATTAGGTGAAGATGAGTGGGGCCAAGTTGGTGGACTAGACAGATGTATCCCCAATTCCCTCTGAGAATTAAGGCCTGAATTAATAATTGAATGGAGTACTCTGCAGAACCAGGAAGCCTTAGGATACAGCATAGGGCTGCCAGATTGGACTATGCACCTCTAAACAGGAAACCACCTATCTCTGATGAGGCAGTGCATGCTGAGACTCACTCCTACTGACTCACTGCTTGGGTGGACTGCAGGTACTGAAATTGCCTTTGTTATACGGGAAGTGGGGTACAGGTATGAGCTGGCAAATATGCTGAACTGCAATTTTAAAGTAAACAGAATATAGCACAGCAGAAAGACAGAATGTGAGACAGCCACATTTTGACAGCCTGGCTGCCAACTGAGGGCACCATTGCCCTCCATCCTCTTTTCTGATCTGCACCACAGATTCTGTGGTTTTGCAGCAGATAGGGCAGGTAGGCCAGGATACCATCTTGTTTGGCTGGAAGGCAGAGTCATCCAACTAGAGGCCTCAGAAGGGGTTAATTCCCAAAATGAGAAGCAGTGACAGTCTGGAAAGGACTTTTCCAGCAGAAAGGCTACTACCCCAGTGTTATGCTATGGGAGTGGCCTGGCTGAGGAAGGCAGCAAGGCCATAACCCATCCATAATTGAACTACATCATACCTTCTGGGGATGGCCAAAGAGGTGCTTCCATTGTTAGCCAGAAGGGAGGGACTGCCACACATGATGGACTGATTGATTTCAGCAGCTGTCAGTTATCTGCCAGCCTCTTCAAACAAAACTTCCTGGAGAAATACCTGCTGAGAAGCCCAACAGCATCTCTTCCAGCCTTTAGTGACCCACATCACAAGGTCAGTTAATGGCCCACCAGTGAATTCATAAATAGGGAGCTGTCTTTGCCAGCCAGGAGGCAGAGCCTGCCACTTCAGAGACTCCACTGGGGCCAGTCACTAGAATACAGAGAGATGGCTGGTGACCAACTCCCTTCTCAGAACTATGCCTCAGCTCCTGTTGAGGTAAAAACAGAACTTCTAGAGGGCCCAAAAGCAACAAACTATTTCTAACCATTTAAAGAAACAGTCCACCATGGCTCCAGAAAATTCCTAAAATAAAGAAACAAAAAATTTCCCTGATGAGGAACCCTTTCAGAAACTATCAGAGGTTGTGTGCAAACGAATTATATATAGAACCCTCTTAGAGGTTAAAAAAATGAAGTAGAGCGAAGTGAAAAATTAAGCAGGCTATTTGAACTAATGGAACAACAATGATCTGAAATCCAGTAGATCAATAACAAAATTACAGAATTAGACAGTACAATCCAAAGCCGAAGAGAAGAATTGAGGAGGTACAAGTCAGACTTAGCGACCTTCAGGACAGAGCAACGGACACCAGCATTTATAAGGAGAAATCAGAGAGAAGAAATAAGAAAAATAAAGAACCATTAAGAAAAAATGTTGGACTCTATTAAGAGGAATAATCTGTGATTAACTTCCAAGCCAAGTGCTGTCGAGTTGGATCTTAAACAAGGAGGGATAGCTGAAAACACTGAGAGTATTGTTGATTTGCTGACAGAAAACTTCCCTGCAATGATGAAAGAAGAGAACACAGATGTTCAAGACATGCATTGAAAGCCACAAAAACTAGATGCCAAAAGAAAGACACCAAGAGATACTATATTCACGCTTAATAAAATAAAACATAAACAGGTGCTCTTAACGACAGCAAGGCTCAAAGCAAAGTTAACATTCAGAGGGAAGCCCTGCAGGCTTTCATTTCACTTCTAGGCAGAAGCGATGTTGGCAAGGAGGCAGTAGGATGACACATTCAAAGCCCTGAAGGAGAAAAACTTCCAACCAAGAATTATACATCCTGCAAAACTGTCTTTCAAATATGAAGATGAAATTAAGACATTTGCAGATAAACAGGAGCTTAGAAACTTTGTAAAAACAAAACTAAAACTATAAGCAATCCTGAATGAAACTCTTTGCTTAGAAAAACAAAATCTTTAAGTTTATATTTAAGGAGGCAATGCAGGACACAGCATCCAGAATCCTACTCACTTAAGGAAGTCACGAAACTCAGTCAAAGCTACAATATCAAAAGAAGGGAATAAGTGATTATATCATGAAAACTATGACACCATTACACTAAAAAGAGGGATATACTACAGTAGTTATACTCCATTGAGATGGAGTAAAAGTTAAAAAGATACGCAGAAGTTAAAATTGGGTTTAAACTTAGAATATTAACAGTGAGCATAAGGATAGCCACAAAGCACAACAACAAGGTAATACATCAAAATAAGAAACATAATACAGTGGTCTCAACAAACACAAAGCCTACAACGGAAAAACTGAAAAGTCAACCCATAAAGAAGATTAACCTGGAAAAGAATATCAAGAGCAACATAGAAAATACCAGCACAAAAATAAATACATCAAAATGACAGCACTAAACACATACCTATCAATAACTAGACTCAATGTAAATAGATTGAATGCTTCAATAAAGAGACAGTGAATGACATCCTGTATCAAAAGACATAATCCATCTATATGTTGCTTATAAGACACACTTTAGACTCAATGATATAAACTTACTGAAAATTAAAGGATGGAATAATATATACCAAGTTAACAACATACAAAGAAGAGTAGATGTGGCAATACTAATCTGAGATACAATAGATTTTAATGTAAAATCCATCATCATGGACAAGGGTTGTCACTATTTATTGATGAAATGTTCAACACACAAACAAGACTTCACAATATTAAATATTTATGCATCCAGTACCAGAGTATTTAAATACTTAAAAAAAAAAAACACTGACTACAATGAAAAATGAGATAAGTCATTCCACAGTAAGAGTTGGAGACTTCAACAGTGCACTTTCAAGTAACAGACAGATCATCCAGAAATAAGCTCAGTAAAGACACAGAAGATCTTACTGAGAAAATTAACCAACTAGACGTCATTGACATATACAGAACTTTTTACCCATCAACAGACAAGTACACATTCTTCTCCAAAGCACATGGAACATTTTCCAGAATAGACAATGTGTTAGGACATAGGGCAAGTTTCAATGAAATTCAAACCATTAAATTATCACAAAGCATCTTCATAGACCACAAAGCTATAAAAGTCTAAATAAATAGTAAAAAATAAAATAAAAAATAGAAATGTAACTCATGGAAACTGAACAACACCCTGCTCAAAAAGTCATGGGTTATAGCAGAAATCAAGAATAAAATAAAGAAATGTATGGAATCCAGTGAGGAATAAAACACATCCTACCAGAAACTATGGGATACAGCAAAAGCTGTGCTCAGAGGTGAATTTACAGATGCACACACGCAGAAGAAGAAAGGACTCAAGCCAAAAAATTAACCCTACAGCCTGAACAAGTAGAAAGAGAGCAACAGAGGAGACTCTCAGGCACCAGAAGAAAACAGATCATAAAGATTAGAGCAGAACTAAATGAATTAGAGAACAAAGAACAATTGAAAAAATTAACAAAACCAAAAATTAGTTTTTTTTAAAGATCAACAAAATTGATAAACCACTGGCTGATCTTATGAAAGACAAATAGGAGAGGAAGCAAATAACCCAAATAAGAAACGAGATGGGAGATGTCAGAACAGACCCAGCTAAAATAAAAAATACCACAATGGACTATTACAAAAGAGTGTACTCTAACAGATTTAAAAACCTACAGGAAATAGACAAATTTCTAGATTCATATCACCTACCAAATTATCACAAGGAGAAGTAGAACAACTTAGTAAACCCATCACAAAGGAAGAAATTGAAAAAGTCATCAAAAAAGCAACCAACCAAAAGAAGTCCTGCCACAGATGGCTTCACTAGAGAATTCTACCAAATTTTCAGAGAAGATTTAACTCCAATACTACTGAGACTATTTCACAGCATAGAAAGGGATAAAATACTCCCATTCTATGAAGCCAGCATAACCCTGATGCCAAAGCCAGGGAAAGATCCCACAAAAAAGGAAAACTACAGATCAATATCACTCATGAACCTAGACACAAAAATCATCAAGAAAATCTTTGCCAATAGAATTCAACAACACATCAAAAAAACAATGCATCATGACCAAGTTGGATTCATACCAGGGATGCAAGGCTGGTTCAACACTAGAAAATTATTAATGTGATCAACAACATAAATAACACAAAAGAATCACCTGCTTCTGTCAATGGATGCAGAAAAGGCATTTGACAAAGTCCAACACCCATTCATGCTAAAAACTCTCAGCAAAATAGGAATAGAAGGGAAATTCCTCAATGCTATAAGGGACATCTATGCAAAGTGAACCACCTATATCTTTCTGAATTGAGTGAGACTGAAAGAATTTCCCCTGAGAATGGGAATTAGACAAAGATGCCCACTCTCACCATTCATATTCAACATTATACTAGAAGGTCTAGCCAGAGCAATCAGACAAGACAAAGAAATAAAGGGCATCCACATTGGCAAAGAAGACAAATCTCCCTATTTGCAGATGCTTTGATTGTACATGCAGAGAATCCCAAAGACTTTATAAGTAAACTACTCAAACTAATGTAAGAATTGAGTACAGTATCAGTAGGATTACTTTATACCAATAAAGACATCATCAAAAAAGAAATCACCAAATCAGTACCATTTACTGTAGCCCCCAAGAAGATAAAATATTTAGGAATAAATCTAACTAGAGAAATAAGAGACCTGCACAAAGAGAACTACAAGACCTTACTGCAAGAAACCAGTAAAGACCTACATAAATGGAGAAATCTAGCCTGCTCATGGATTGGAAGACTTAACATTGTGATAATGTCTGTTTGACCCAAAGCAATCTACACATACAATGCAACCCCAATACAAATTCCAGTGACATTTTTTTAATAAGATGGAGAAACCAATCACCGACTTTGTTCGGAAAGAGAAGAAACCCTGGACAAGCAAAGCACTACTGAAAAAGAGGAACACAGTGGGAAACCTCACACTATCTGACCTTATAACCTATTACACGGCCACAGCAGTCAAAACAGCCTGTCGTTGGTACAAAAAGAGACATATAGACCAATGGAACAGAACTGAGACTCCAGAGATTTCACCATCCTCTTATGAACAGTTGATATTCAACAAAGGCTTTAAGATTGTAAACAGGGGTAAAAACAGGCTCTTTAACAAACAGTGCTGGCAAAATTGGATATCCATCTGCAAAAAACTGAAACAAGACCATGTCTTACACCTTCCACAAAAACCAGCTCAAATTAGATGAAAGACCTAAATATCAAACCTAAAGCAATAAACATCACGCAAGAAAAAATAGGGTCAACAATGGAAGTTTTAACACACAGCTTACACAGACTTCAAAATCTGGCAAAACACAACAAACCAAAGAGAAAATAGATAAAGAATCAAACACTTATGCTCATCTAAAGACTTTATCAAAAAAATTAAAAGACCACCCACAGAATGGGAAAAAATATCTGGCAACTACATGTTGGACCAACATCTGATCTCCATAATCTACAAGATACTATAAAATATCAACAAGAAAAAGTTAAACAACTCAATTAAGCAATGGGCAAAGGAGATGGACAGACATTTCACTAAAGAGAACACCCATGCAGCTAAAAGACACATGAGGAAATACTCATGATGATTAGCTATTAAAGAAATCCAAATCAAAACTACAATGAGATACCATCTCACCCCAGTAAGGTTGGCCATGATCCAAAAAACACAAAACAACAAATACTGGAGAAGCTGTGGAGAGATTGGAACTCTCCTACACTACTGGTGGGACTGTAAAATGCTACAACCTCTATGGAAACCATTTGGTGCTTCCTTAATAAGCTGGAAATAGATACACCATTTGATCCAATAATCCCACTATATATCCTACAGAATCAAGGGTAGTCACACCGACAGATACATGCACAAAAATGCTTATTGCAGCACAGTGCACAATATCAAAGAGACAGAATCAACACAGATGCCAAACAACCAATGAATGGATAAACAAAATATGACCTACGGCACGTATACTCGGTGAAACACTATGCAATGATAAAGAACAATCATGGTTTTAGGAAGCATCTCATAACCTGATTTCAATGGGAAGGCAAATATTGCATGAGACTGCTACTATAAGAGTTAAAAATAGACTTATATACAGAAGAAAAGACTCTTTGCAAGCTGCAAGGGTGGGAGGGAGAGAGAGGGATGGTCATAGATTAGATAGTTGATATAAATTTGGGTAAAAGCAGTGACAGCACACAATAGAAAGAAGATCAGCTTAACTGAACTTCAATATAAACTGAAAACTTTTCTAATCTTAACCCAATATTGCAAAGGTAGAGTAGCAGGAGCAGGGGTCTAGGGACCATGCTCTGAAGGGTCATCAAGGCCAACTGGCATAACTAGCCTATTGCTAAGAGAGTTTTCTGCACCCATATTGGTGAGTGGCATCTGGGGTCTTAAAAGCTAGCAAGCTGCCATCTGAGATACACCAAATGGTCCAAACTCATCCAGGTCAGATGATTACCAAGAACAACACAGACATGAGGAAAAAGAGCCCAGAAGACAGAAGGGCCCATGTGAATGGGTGAATGGGTGACTGTATCAACATGTGACCATGAGAATCAGATGGTGCCCAGCCACCACCAAAGACAGCCATGATGGGGCACACAATGTTGAGTCCCAGTGGCAACATGGGAAAAATAGGGGTACACCTCAAGAACTCCACTGAAAGACCACAACTGATGGTCTGACAGCCTGAGGGTTCCCTGGGAACATGACCTCTAGACCTGCTGCTGTCCCTGACCAGAAAACAAGACAGGAATGGACTAGACGTGGGGGCAAAACATGACCGTAATGTGCGTACAGTTTACGGTTCTATGCATCTATAGGATGCTGTCCTACTGTGCTCTTACTAGAAGGAAGATGAGAGGGTGGAGGAAGGGACAGGAGATTGTTAAAAGGATACAGCATATATATTGGGAAGGAGAGAAGAAGGAGGTGCAGATAGGCAAGCATGCAAATTTAATTTGGATTGTATACTTTCACTCAATAACAATAAAATATTAAAAATAAATAAAAGAATTAGTTGAGGTTGTACTGAAGCAAAAATTAAAATAAATCCAATATAACAGAAAGGGAAGCAATAAATGATGTTGAATAATTGACAAAATCAATTAAATATAAATAAGTCTTGCAGTTATATTTTAATATGGCAATTTGATCTGGAGTTGAAATTCTGTGCCAATATGCAAAGGAAAATGAGAATGGGAGAAGAATAGCAATGAAAAGAAATGAAAGAGTGCAGAGGCTCTCCCCTTCTTTGAGGTAAAGTAGATACTGCTTAACTCCAGATATTTTAACTAGTTTTAAGTAAATCCTAGTTTAAATTTGTTCATTAAATTTTAATTAATTTCAAATAGCAAAGCATATACAAAAAGCTGATTGACTTCATTAGTCCTTAAGTAAGTACACATTAAAACTCCAATACATAAACTACATACCCAGGAAAATGATGAAACGGAAAATGCAGTATCAAGTGTTGGTAAGAATGTGGAGCAACAGAAACTCACATTCACTACTGCTAGGAGTATAGGCTGGAGCAAACACTTTGCAAAACTTTGGCATTTTCTTCTGAAATTGAATTTATTCATACCCTATGACCCAGTAATTATACTCTGAAAGGAATAATCCATATATGTTATATGTCAGCTTGGCTGGTTTGTGATTCTTAGTGGTTTGGCAAACATTGTATAATCACCTTACATTTTGAAAAATGATGTGAGCAGTTGAAAGGGGAGTTTCCTTGAGGATGCTGCTTCCATCCAATATGTAAATGGAAGGTCTGGCAAAGTTAGCTCTCTTTTTCAGCACTTTACTGTTTTTGTCACCTGGTCCACTTCCTGGGATGAAAACCTGCAGAAGTCTCTGGTCTGCCACCTGGTGTGCAGGTTCTGGGTTTGGATGCCCCTGAAACTATCCGAGCCAGGAGACATCTTCAGCCTGTTCCCTGACTCACTGATTTGGGACTTGGCAGGCCCAATAATTACTTCAGCCATTTCCTTGAGGTAAACTTCTCTATGTATAGGTTTAGATACACATTACTGATTTTGCTCTTCTCACGTATGGGGTCATTGTTAATTAGAATTGACTTGACAGCAATGACTTTGGTTTTTTGGTTTTTAATGTACCCAGACTAAGACCTTCACCAAAAGAAATGAACAAAGATAAGTGTAGTAGCACTATTCATAACAGACACAAACTGGAAAAATACCAGTATCCACCAACAGTATAATGAACAAATAAATTATGACAGGTTCACATAATGAGAATGGAAGAATCTCAGCTATAGGCAATAGCTTATCGCTGAAAGACTGTCAAAGAAGGCTATTCAGCCACTTACCATTCATTCAAGAAATCATGACTGAGGCCCTACTATATGCCAGACACTAGTCTAGGTGCTGGATAGAACACCAGAGAATGACATAAGGTCCCTGCACGCACTGAGGATTCATTTTGGCTTGGAAGGTAGGTACCAAAAGTTAATGAACAATCAATTTTTTCACCTTCCTGGTGGGCTTCCTATGCCAACTCTCTTTCCATAACCTGGACAAACCACATAATTCACTCCCATCTTCTCTGTCCAGCACCTTTACACATTTCTTTGTGCATATTCAATTCCTCCTTCCTAGAATCCCTTCTTTCTGAACCCTTTTCTTTTTTTCTACTCTCAGACTCCTTCTAATCCTTAATGATGTAGATGAATATTTCCAAGAAAGTTCTCCTCTATCCATCAAGTAATAAGCTTTCTTATCGCTTAAGAACATTGTGTTGTCATCCTTCATCTCTGCATGCTTGCATTGTGCTATTTTTATTTTTATCATGAGTCATAATGCTAACTACATGAAACGTAAGAAATGTATGCTGTTGAAATCCCAAATAGAGAAAATGTAAATCTTTAAGGCTCTCTGGCATTGTTGTCTCGTCCCTTCCCATTGATTCCCTAAAACATCACATTTCGTTTCCTGTGCCATCATCCCAATATGCCCAGAATAGGCTCTAGAACCCCATTTAAACAATCTCTCCCTAAAAGTAGTCTGCAAAACAGTGTCTCAGTTCCTCATTGTACTCCTAATGCCTAGTCCAATGCCTTCCATGTAATGGGTACAAAAGAAATCCTTGCTGACTGTATTCAAGAAGGACTAAAACAATAAAATACGCTTTTCACAACCATTCTGTGGTTAGAACCAGAAAACATGTGCAATGACTCATTTTTTTCATTAACGTACCATTTCACTTATTAGCACCAATCTGTATTGGTTTGTGATTTGTAATGTACTTGAACATTCTGTGCATTTCCCCACAAATTATTCTGGAATTTTGATATATCACTGTTGAATTCCCCTTAGCTATATTGATCCAAGTAAATGTATGAGAGTGTGTGTGTTGGCAGTGAAAGAGCTATTAGAAGAAAAGTATCTAATGTTTCTTATCAAAGGCAGGGGGAAGAGTAAAAAGTGAATTATATTTGCAACTTCTGGTGAGTCTATAATTATATTGAAATTAAAAGTTTAAAAAAATCTCTGCATAAAGAAATCAGACCTAAAAAGGCTATATATTACTTGATTCTAACTATATGACATTCTGGAAATGGAAAAACTATAGAGGCCAGGAGTTGCCAAAGGCTCAGGGGAAAGGGGCTAGGTGAATAGGTGGTGTGCAGATATTTTTACGACAGTGAAACTATTTCATATGATACTGTAATGGTAAATACACAAAATCATGTTTTTGTCAAAACCCGTAGAAGAATAAACTATGAACTTTCATTAATAATAATATATTAATATTGGTTTATCAATTCTAACAAATATATACTAATGCCAGAATAGGGAAAAACATAGGGGGTATATGAGAATTCTCTTACTTTCTACACATTTTTTCTGTCACCCTAAAATTGCTCTCAAAAATGAAATTGTATGATGAGGCTCTTTGAAGTACCACCAAACATCTCCTGGGTTTGGTTCTTTGGGCTAGAGATTTAGAGTCATGGTTTCACAGGGCATCCCAGCTAATTGGCTAGTAATGTGTTCAATGATTCTGTTCTACCTCACAGTTCCCTGCATAGTTCTTGGGGTCTGAAAATCTTTCAAGTAGCCATCCAAAGCACAACAGCATGTCCCTATTCACCTGGAACAAGAGAGGAAGAAAAAGTCAGGAATAGGATAAGGTAATAGAATGTTTGGCTGACTGTCTGGAGGTAACAGAATGTGTGGTTAATTGCAACTGCCTCCTTTGCCATGAAGCTGGAAGAATTGGATGGTGCTCAACCACAATTATGAAACATTTTGATCAAAGATTCTATAGAAAAATCCTGATCAAAATGGAGAAAAAACAGAACAGAATTTCAAATTTTCACAAAATCTTTCTGGAGCCATGGAGGCTAAATGAACTGCTGAAATTATTGCCCTAAGACAGTCTTTAAACCTAGAACTTTAAATAAAAAATATCCCCTGAGGTCTTCTTAAAACTAAATAATAGTTTAACTTAATTGAAAAGTCTTCCAGTAAAGATGTCCTATTTTTGACAGCTCATGACAACCATATTTGTGAAGCTATAGCAGTGACATTTATCGCTTTTTTTTATTAGTCTTGACAAATAGCCACAACGCATAAAGTTATTAAAGCTTATTATCAAAACAGGTATTCCATTCGCCAAATATTCTGCGTTACGTGAAATTTACTATGTGAATAATTATCCCACCCAGAAAACAAGTCAGTGTTTAATCAAAAAATTTGAGACAACTGGGTCTGTTGCCAGTCGGGTCTGTTCACAATTGGGTCTACTGACAATCAGAAAACAACTGTGTGTCAATGCAAACACTACCACCATTCATCAGACTTGTATGCGAGAATCCATCCCAAACAATTTCTCACCAAGCACAAGAACTGTGCCTTTTGCTGACCACAATGTGGCATATTTTGCATCTGGACTTGAAGCTTTATCCTTACAAACTTGTTTTAATTCAAGAATTGAAGTCCAACAACCTTAGTCTACACCTGTACGCATGCTGACTGGGCTCTGGAGTAACTGGAAGTTGACCCCGCTTTGGGCTGAAAGATCATGTTCACCAATGAGGCCCACTTTTGAGTGAATGATTCTGTTAATAGAAGTGTCGCATCTGGAGCAATGAGAATTCAATAGAGATATAAGAACTTCTACTTCATCCCCCACGAGTTACTGTTTGGTGTGGATTTTGGTTTGGCAGAATCATTGGCCCTTATTTTTTCCAAAATGAATGAGGAAAGACTGACTATCAATGACAAGAGACATTAGGCTATGACAACTGGTTATTTTGAGTCCCATCCTGAAGGTGCCACAGTGGCCACTCACTCAAAGTTCTTTTCCACACGTAATACCATCAAATGTACATCAGAATAAGAAAAGCATTAAAACTGCATCATCTACACAACTTGTTTTATTCAAGTTCAAAGATAGGACACACTTATTGGAAGGCCCTTTAGTGAAGAATGCCCTCCTTGAGCATTGTGCTCTTTTAATATCTGTCTACATAGAATCAAACTGAAAACAGCACCTGGAAAGATGGTATAATATCAACCCTTTTTAAATGTGTAATTCAGTGGTTTTATGTTTGTTCACAATATTATAAAACCACTACCACTACTTAATTCCAGAACATTTTCATCACCTCAAAGAGAAATTCCACAGGCATAGCAGTCACTCACCACCATCTCTTTACTCCCAGCAAACACTATTCTATTTTCTGTCTCAACAGATCTGCCAATTCTGAAAATTTCATATAAATGTAATTACACACTATGTGCCCTTTATGTCTGGTTTCTTACACTTGATGTAATGTAGTCTAAGTTCTTCTAAGCTGTCTCATGTATCGTCACTTCATTCCTATTTATAGCCAACTATTAGTTCATTTGTACAGATCTATCACATTCTATTAATCCATTTTTCCAGTTGATGGACGTTTGAGTTGTTTTCACTTTTTGGCTCTTGTGAATAATGCTTCTATAAATTTTACACGCAAGTTGTGTGTGTGTGTGTGTGTGTGTGTGTGTGTACACACGTTTTTAGTTCTCTTGGGTATGTAACTAGAAAAGGAATTGAAGGATCACATTAAAAAGAAATGAAAGATCACCTGGTAACTCTGTTTAACTTTTTGAGGCACTATAAAACTATTTTGTACTGTGGCTGTGTACCAGTTTACATTTTATATACCAGCAGTGTATGAGATTATGTATTTACAAAGTTGCCTATAAATAATTGCCTCTAAATTATTTAAAAGTTACCATTCACACTAGAGGAATGGGTCATACTTATAAATTTGATCAACACTATCCACAGATTTTCACTTAAAATTTAACCAACATAAACCAACCAATGAAAGCAGAAGTCACAATAGTGGACATCTTTGATAGGGTACTGACCAGTTGGGGCACAAAGGGGCCCATGAATGCTGGGAATATGCATTAGATCTTGGTCTGTATGGTAATCGTATGGGTACAATGTGTGTTCATTGAGCTGAACACTTAAGGTTTAACAGTCTACTGTATGTACATCCTAGTGAATGAAAAAGAAAAGATCCTTCAAAAGAGTTCTTGAATCCTTATCCATTACTAACTGAAACGCAAAATGGTATAAGCATCATGGAAAACAGACTCCTCAACAAGTTGAACATGGAACTACTACATGACTCAGTGATCCCAATCCTGCGTATACACCCAAGAGGCTTTAAAGCAAGGACACAGATAGGAAACATGTACATCAGTGTTCATTACAGCACTATGCACAGTAGCCAAAATGTGGAAATAACTTACATGTTCACCTACAGATGAATCAATAAAAAAAATGTAGGACACATCTATAATGAGATATTACCCAGTTACATAGAGAAATGAAGTCCTGATACATTTTACCGCATGGGTGGACATTAAAAACATCATTTGAGTGAAATAAATCAAATACTAAAAGGCAAATATTGTGTGCTGCCACTTATATGAAATGTCTAACCAAAAGAACCAAACCCACTGCTGTCGAGTTGGGTTTGACTCACAGTGACCCTAGAGTTCAGAGTAGAACTGCCCTGTAGAGTTTCCAAGGAGTGCCTGGAGGATTTGACCTGCCAACTTTCTCGTTAGCAGATGTAACACTTAACCCACTGTGCCACCAGGGTTTCCATACAAAATACCTAGAATAACCAAAACACAAAGACCAAAATTTATTAGTAGTTATCAGAGGGAGGAGGAAAAAAGAAAAAGAGAGCCATTGTATAGGGACACTAAATTTCTACTAATGGTAGTGGAATAATTTGGAAATGGATAATGATAGTACAACATAATTATCATAATCAATGCTGCCATAATCAACCAAATTGTTGAATCAGTAAGTGTTTTGTTTTACATACTTTTACCACAATAAAATCATTTTTTTTAAAAGGCAGTCCTTGAAGTTATTTTATTTCTTATGCTAATCTTTTTGTAGTGAATAATACATGCTCATTGTACAAAATATAGACAGCTGTCAGAAAAATTAAATCATTTATAATCAGTCTACTCAAAGATGAATTGGTATCATGATCAGTGCTATCTGAATTCCTGTAACAGTTCTACTCCTGTTCATTGGCTTATAGAGCAGCAGATTCTTGGAAGCTCTTTGTTGACAACCATCAACTTCAACATAACGCTGGAAGCTGCAGCCACAAAGACAGCCACTCATGAATCTCTTCCAGTATCACATTCAGTGATCTCTGTTCCCCATATCCCATACTTCCCCCCAAATGCCTTCAAGTCCACTTCATGATTATCATCTTTCACTTGTGATCCATGGGAGCTCATGAAGTTACTGCAGTAGTACCAGAAATTATTTGCAGAAGTTGGGAATCCACAGTAGAAGCCAGGAAGAGCACTGCACACTGCCATCTTCCATCCCATCATGTCTCATCCTCATGTCTACATGGGGGCATCGAGAATGGCACTGCAGTACCACATCATGTAGATGAATTCACATGAACTAAGAGGTTCACTTGACATACAGAAAGAGTCACTATCTTGTAATATAACATTATTTGTCCCTGAATAAATCAAATACGAATAATTGGTCTCTTGGAAACCTTGGTTGTGTAGTGGGTTAATTGCTACATCTGCTAACCAAAAGGTCAGCAGTTTAACAGTTCAAATCCAGGAGGTGCTCCTTGGAAACTCTATGGGGCAGTTCTACTCTGACCTATGAGTCAGACCCAACTTGCTAGCAGTAGGTTTGGTTTTCGTTTTCGTTTTGGTTTTGACTAAAGACAAGAGTAGGTCCTGAGCCATCAAACTTTGGAGAGATGAGGTCTGAGTGTAATAACAGGACTACAGGTGTCTTAAAGAGCTAATACCCACTAAGCATTTGCCATGTGCCAGGCACTGTGACGGTGTCTTGCAAACACTTTTTCACTGCATTCCTCCTGACTACTGTGTAGAGATGGTGCTGTCATTTTTGTAGATAACATACAGAAACATGGTTTCAGTATATCTAGACACAAAGGATAGTTGAAGAAAGTAATGCCTGTAATGGTCTTGTGGAAATGAGGTCATGAGTACTAAGAGAGCTGATGACACACTGCAGCCTTCCTGCCTCCTTTGCCGGAATAAAGGTTGATGCAAGAAATTAGCCTTTTGGTTTATATCCTGATTCTATGTCTTAGTATCTTTAGTAATGCAACAATTCTCTTTTACTCCTTCATCTCCCAGAGAAAATTATGTTAATACAGATGTCATACAGGTTTTCATCAAAGGATCTAGAGTGACTTTATACTAGCTGGTGGCATGTGTCATCCAGCTCATTTACAGTGAGGAAGCTGAGTCAGAGAGAGGAAGTATGACTGTGGTTTGGTTAAAAGTAAACCACTATGCTTCACTTCATCTGAAAATCACAGTACTGCAATCAACTATATCTGCTATTCAAAATCAAAGGAAAAATACTCCAAAAATACATGAAAATATCACAGCCACCATCTATCTGGCTCCAGCTCAACGGCACTTGGCTGACATCTATCTGGCTAGCGTGTGAAGAAGACAAAGCTAACCAGTCATTTGCATTCTAATGTGGCTCCACTAGAAACCATGGTGTCATAGCAGTTAAAAAGTCAGCAGTCAAATCCACCAGATACTCCTTGGCTCCGTAGGGTCAGTTCTACTTTGTCCTACAGGGTTGCTATGATTGAAAATGAACTCAGTGGCAATAGGCTTCAGTGGCTCCATTTACCACTCCAGGTCTCACTCTGACATTAAGCTAGCAGTTTGGCCTCAGAACATGGATTCTTTCTCCTTGGGCACTGGCTTCTTCATCTGAAAAAAACAAAATGATTATAGGACAATCTGGCCCTGAAATGGACTATCTAGCTTCTCTCTCTGTAGTCAAAGCCTCCCAATCACCCTGGCAGTCTGTTGTAGGTTGGCCTGGATGCCCTAAAAAGATCTACTGATATTCTAACTCATGTACCTGACAAGGTTACTTTGTTTGGGGAAATAGGGTTTGTACTGTGTTATGCTAGTGAGGTTATACCAGAGCAGAGTGAATCCTAAACAAATGCCTCTGAGTGATTGTCTTATAAAAGGAGAATCATTGTCTTATTAAAGGAGACTCATATCTATGAATCTTACACAGAAAGAAAGATACCAGCTCCAACTCATAGAAGCCTTGTGTATAATAATAGCATAAGATGATGCCCAATTCTGCACCATCCTCACGATCACTGGGATGTTTGTGTCCTTTGTTGTGGCTATTGTATAGTGCCTTCCAATCTAGGGCTTAACTTTCAGCACTACATCAGTCAGTATTCCATTGTGATCCATAGGATTTTCCCTGGCTAATTTTTGTAAGTAGATCACTAGTCCTTTCTTGCTCATCTTAGCCCGGAAGCTCCAGTGAAACCTGTTCTTCATGGGTGACCCTACTAGTATTTGATATACAAGTGGCAAAGTTTCCAGAATCATAGCAACAAAAAAGCCACCACTTCCTGTACAATGCAAGGAATGTCAAAACACACCCAAGACTCCAAAAGATGAAAGAAGCAAGAAAGAAACTTCCTGTAGAGTCAAAGCCCTGATTTGGACTTGTGGTTTTCAGACTTAGGAGAAAATAAATTTCTGTTCTTTATGTGGCATATTTCTCATGATTGTACATCATAACTAAGACACAGGGCTATTCAAAGTTATCGGTTCTGTTTCTAGTCAGATATAACCACTGTTCATCTTTCCTGTAGACACTGCCCTGGGCCACAGCTTTGATACTGGGCCTTTATACTATTGGATTTGGACTACATCTGAATTTCCTTCCTTTGGATTCTGCCTGGAGTCTGCTTTACTCTGCCTGCTTGCAGGGAACCACTGACTGTCTCTGAAACCTGAGTATCTGGTCTTGGGGGTTCCAGCTTCCCTAGTCTGGTCCACTCCATCCACCTTCACCAATAGCTAAATGAGTCCTAGTTTACAAGATTGATGTGTGTCACCCAGACCTAACAGAGCCACATCAGGCTGTCTCCTATGGAAACATCAATAAAGTCCTTCCATCACTAGCCAATATATTGATAAGTTCAACGTACCATTGAACCCATCAATGCTACCCTCAACAGCCACACTGAAGAAGAAACAAGAACTACTGACTCTGAACTTAGCTCAGCCCTGTCACCACACTTGGCTTCCAAATCATCATCCACCTGTTTCTCAACCTGGTCACACCTTTGCATGCACTTCTCTGTACTGGATTTTTCTCTCCTAAAGCCCTCCTGACTGTCAACTTCAGCTCCGATTAACTTGACTTGGCATCTGGGGATCAGCTGTCTCTGATATTGTTGTTAGTTGCCATTGAGTCAATTCTGACTCATGACTATACTATGCGTGCAGACTAGAACTGCTGTATAGGGTTTTCAAGGTGGTAACCTTTCAGAAGAAGATATTCAGACATCTCCCAAGGATGCTTATGGGTGGGTTTGAACTGTCAACTTTTTGGCTAACAGTTGCTGTTTGCATCACCTGCCCCTCATATAACGAATTCTTGCCCAGGCCAGTCAGCCAACCCCATCCACCTCTCCTTAGAAGAAATATTTTTCTGTTTTCTATGTCTTTTTTGAGAAGTTTTATAATTAACATTTTACATTTAAGTCTATGATACATTTAGAGTCAATTTTGTATAAGGTGTGAGGTTTAGGTCAAGGGTTTTTTTGTTTTGTTTTCATTAGCTTATAGATGTTCACAGAATTAAGGTGCACTTGATCCAAGCCTGATATTTTCAATTGCCTCATCTACATGTGAAAGCTAGACAGTGAATAAGGAAGAGCAAACAAAAATTGATGCCTTTGTCTTGTGTTCTTTGAAAATGTTATCAGGAGAGACCAGCCATAGAGAAGGACATTGTGTTTGGTAAGAGAGAAGGTAATCAAAAAAGAGGAAGCTTCTCAGTGAGATGGATTGACAAGGTGGCTACAACAACTGAGGTCAAACATAGCAACAACTGTGAAGATGGTTCAGAACCAGGCAGTGTTTCATTCTCTTGCACATAGGGTCCCTATGAGTTGTAACCAACCTGAAGGCACCTAACAACAGCAACAACAATGACCATTCAGTTGCTCCTCTGTCATTTGTCAAAGAGGCTATTTTTCCTCCATTGAATTGCTTTCACATCTTTGTCAAAATGCTGTCAAGTCGGATACAACTCATACTGTCTTAATTACTTTAGCTGTATGTATATATATATATATAACTGCCATTGACTCAAATCCTAATTTATAATGACCCTATAAGACAGAATAGATCTGCCCCACAGGGTTTCCAAGAAGTGGTTGGTGGATTTGAATTACCGACCTTTTGCTTAGCAGCCTAAACTCTTAACCACTATGCCACTGGGACTCCTTTAGCTATATAAAGCCCAGTGCTGTTGAGTTGATGCTAACTCATAACAAACCTAGTTAGTTATATAATAGGCCTTATTATCAGGTAGAGTGATTCTTCCTACTTTATTCTTTAAAGATTTTGTTGACTATTTGAGACCCTGTGCCTTCCATATAAATTTTAGAATAAGCTCTTCTATGTCTTCAAAACACTTTGAGGGATTTTGGTAGGAACTGTGTTAGTCATACAGATCACTTAGGGGAGAATGGACATCTTTACTGTGTTGTCTTAAAATACATAAACCTGGTATATCTCTTTTGATTTAGTTTTCTTATTTTTTGCATCACCGCTTTATAATTTTCACATGTATATCCTATACATGTTTTATTTTATGTCTAAGTACCTCATTTTCTTTGTAGTGAGTATAACATTATAAATTTTATTGTGTGGCTAATTTCAGTTCCCATGTTCAACACTAATGTATAAAAATGAGGTAGGTTTTGTGTAGAAATCCTGAAACCTACAGCCTTTGTAAATTTACTAGCTAGTTCTAAGAGCTTTTGTTTTATTTCTGTGTTTTTGTAGTACCTTGGGATTTTCAATGTAGGCAATCATATCATCTGCAAATGGGAACAGTTTTACTTTTTTCTTTTCTAATCTGTGTCTCTCTTATTTCTTTTTCTATTATAGTGACAAAAACTTCCAGTACTAATGATGAGTAAGAGTGGTGACAGCAACCGTCCTTTCCTTGTTCCTAATTTTAGAACACTCATTCTTTCACTTTAAGTATATTAGCTCAGTGGCCTCACTAGTGTGGTGACACTGTCAGAGAAATTGACACCTAAATGAACTCAGGGTCAGCTACCAGAGTCAGGGCCACAAAGACAGTGGCACCACTACAGTTGGTGTACCTGTCATCCAGTGTGTTAACTCATCACTACTCCAGTCACCTGCCAGCCTCTGGGACTGGTGTTACCCAGTGTGTTAAGTCATTACCAGCGCCTTGCCCTGTCACCTACCAGTCAAGCTATAGCAGCCAGGCTATGGCACCCAGGTCATAGCACCTGTCATTTGGTGGAGAGGAGGGTCTCCGCCTTGGCCAATGACAGAGGGGAAGAGCTATGGTGAGCCATGGGGAATGGGGCTGGGCAGGGTGGGACAACACAGCATTGTACTCAGTCCTGGGCAGGGGTAGGGCAGTGCCAAACCCCTCCACCCACAAAGTTCGTGGAATTCATCATGAGTTACCTCACTGGGTAACACCAAATCTACTGACTACATTGTGTTAACTGTAGAGTTTTTTTTATAAATGCTATTTATTAAGTTAAGTGACTTCCTTCTGTTACTTATTTGTTGATAGCCTTTGTCATTAATAAGAGTTGGATTTTATCTAATTATTTTTCTGTTTAGCTGGTTGATTACATTGACTGATTTTCGAATATCAATCCAGCCTTGAATCTAGAAAATCTCACTTGGTCGTGATGTAGAATTCTTTCCAGGTATTGCTGGATTAGATTTGCTAACATGTTGTTGATAACTTTTGTGTTTAAGTTCATAGGTTCACATGAGACATGAGTCTGTCTTTTTTTTAGTACTGTCCAAAATCAGGTAAGGAGGGTAATGGAATCAGGCAAGCAGGATAACAGCATCATGTAAGGCAGATAACAGAATCAGATAAGGAAGGTAACAGCATTAGGTATGCAGGGTAACACCATCAGGTAAGGAGGGTGTCATGGATTAAATTGTGTCCCTTCAAAAATATGTGTAGTAAGTTCCTGGGCCTTGATTCCCAATATTTTATGATTGTCCTCCATTTTGTGATTTTCCTATGCTGTCTCTTAAAGGTTTAGGGTGGGACTGTAAATCCCTTTATAAGATCATTTCCCTGATCCACTGTAAAGGGAGTTTCCCTGGAGTATGGCTTTCTCCACTCTTAATCCTTCCATTTTACAAGAGATAAAAGGAAAGGGAAGCAAGCAGAGAACTGGGAGCCTTGCACCATCAAGAAAGCAGTACTGGGAAAAGACTGCATCATTCTGACCTGAAGTTTCTGTGCCAAGACGCTCCCTGGACAAACAATGATACAATACCAGACTTTCCTCCAGAGCTGACAAGGGGAAAAGCATCCCTCTGGAGTGAACTTCCTGAATTTGGACTTGTAGCCCACTGGACTGTGTAACAATAAACTTTCCTTTGTTAAAGCCATCAACACTGTGTGGTATTTCTGTTAGAGCAGCACTAGCTGACTAAAACAGAGGGTAACACCATCAGGTAAGCAGAGCAACAACATCAGGCAAGGAGAGTAAAGATAGAGTGAGCAGCCCCCACTTGTCTGTAAGCGGAGGCTTGCTTATTGCTGTGATACAGGAAGCTATGCCACTGGTATTCAGGTACCAGCAAAATCAACCACAGTAGACAAGTTTCAGCTGAACTTCTGGACTAAGACTAGGAAGAAGGACCTATAAGTCTACTTCTGAAAGGAATTAAACAAGGAAAACATTATGAATAGCAGCCAAACATTGTCAGATATTGTGCCGGAAAATGAGCCCCCAAGTTGGAAGTCACTCAGAGACGACTAGGGAAGAGCTGTCTCCTCAAAGTAGAGTCGACCTTAATGACCGGGATGGAGTAAGGCCTCCAGGATCTTTGTTCGCTGATGTGGTATGACTCAAAATGAGAAGAGACACTGTGAACATCCATTAGTAACTGGGACATGGAATGTACAAAGTATGAATCTAGGAAAATTGGAAACTGTCAAAAATGAAAGGGAACGCATAAACATTGACATCCTATGCATCAATGAGCTGAAACGGTCTGGTTTTGGCCATTTTGAATCCAACAACATATAGTCTACTCTGCTGGGAAGGAAAACTTGAAGAGAAAGGATGTTGTGTTCATCACAAAAAGAAAATATTCAAGATCTGTCTTGAAGTACAATGCTGTCAGTGATAGGATAATAACCATATGCCTACAAGGAAGGCTAGTTAATACAACTATTATCCAAATTTACACACCAACCATTAAGGCCAAAGACAAAGAAATTGAAGATTTTTACCAGCTTCTGCAATCCGAAATTGATCAAGCATGTAATAGGATGCACTGATAATTACTGGTGACTGGAATACAAAAGTTAGAAGCAAAGAAGAATGATCAGTAATTCAAAAATATGGCATTGGTGACAGAAATAATGCCAGAGATTGCATGATAAAATTTAGCAAGACTAATAACGTTTTCATTGCAAATACCTTTTTTAACCAATACAAATGTTGACTGTACACATGGATCTCACCAGATGGAACAAAATCAACTACATCTGTGGAAAAAGCTCCATATCAGTAGTCAGAACAAGACCAAGTGCTGACTGTGGCACAGATCATCAACTGCTCATATGCAAATTCAAATTGAAACTGGAGAAAATTAGAACAAGTCCATAAGAGCCAAAATATGACCTTGAGGATATCCCTCCTGAGTTGAGACCATCTGAAGAACAGACTCGATCAAAGACCAGACAATTGTGGAATGACATCAAAGACATCATCCATGAAGAGAGAGAGAGGTCATTAAAAAGACAGGAAAGAAAGAAAAGATCAAATTGGATGTCAGAAGACCTTGAAACTTGCTCTGGAATGTCAAGCAGCTAAAGCAAAATGAAGGAATAGCGAAGTAAAAGACCTAAACAGAAGATTTCAAAAAGCAGCTAGAGAAGACAAAAGAAAGTGTTATAATGACATGTGCAAAGAGACGGAAATGGAAAAGCAGACATGAAGAACATGCTCTGCATTGCTAAAGCTGAAAGAACTGAAGGAAAATTCTAGCCTTGAGTTGTAATGCTGAAGGATTCTACAGTGAAACTATTAAGTGACTCAGGGAGCATCAGAAGAAGATGAAAGGAATATGCAGAGTCATTATACCAGAAGGAACTAGTCTATGTCCAGCCATATGATCAGTTAGCATATGATCAGGACCCAATGATACTGAAGAAAGAGGTAGAAGATACACTGAAGTCACCGGCAAAAAACAAGACTCCAGGAATTGATGGAATATCAATTGAGATATTTCAACAAACAGATGCAGCACTGGAAATGCTCACTTTTCTTTGCCAAGAAATTCAGAAGACAGCTACCTGTCTAACTGACTGAAAGAGATCCATATTTATGCCCATTACAAAGAAGGTGATCCAAATGAATATGGAAATTACCAAACAATATCATTGATATCACACACAAGTAAAATTTTGCTCAAGATCATTCAAAAATGATTACAGCAACATCTTCCTCAAAAAGCCATGAGTTATAGAAGAAATCAATGATGAAATAAAAAAAATTATGGCTGGCAAAATTGGATATCCATCTGCAAGAAACTGAAACAAGATCCATATCTTACACCTTATACAAAAACCAACTCCAACTGGATAAAAGACCAAAATATCAAACCTAAAATGATAAAGCTCACCCAAGAAAAGGTAGGGACAACAAAGGAAGTTTTAGTACACAATATGGACAGACTCCAAAATCTGTCAAACAAACCACAATCATCAGAAGAGAAAATAGATAAATGGGATCTATTAAGAATTGAACAGTTTTGCTCGTCTAAAAACTTTATTAATAGAATTAAAAGAACACCTACAGAGTGGGAAAAAATATTTGGAAACTCTATGTCAGACCAACGCCTGATTTCCGTAATATATAAGATACTACAAAATATCAACAAGAAGAAGATAAATAATCCAATTAAGTGATGGGCAAAGGAGATGGACAGACACTTCTCTAAAGAAGAGATCCAGGCAGCCAAAAAACACATGCAGACATGTTCATGATCATTAGCTATTAAGGAAATTCAAATCAGAACTACAATGAGACACCGTCTCACCCCAACAAGGTTGGCTGGAGAGGCTGTGGAGAAAGTGGAACTCTCCTACACTGATGGTGGGATTGCAAAATGGTGCAACCTCTTTGGAAAGCAATCTGGCACTTTCTTAAAAAGCTGGAAATAGATATACCATCTGACCCAGTAATTCTACTGCTTGGAATATACCCTACCGAATCAAGGGCATTCACATCAACTGATACATGCACAAGAATGTTTATTGCAATACAGTCCACAACAGCAAGAAGATGGAATCAACCCAGATACCCAACAACAGAGGAATTAATAGGTAAACTATGGTATATATGCTCAGTGGAAAATGCTATGCAATGATAAAGAACAATGATGAGTTTAGGAAGCATCTCATAACCTGGTTTCAATTGGAGGACATTATGTTGAGTCAAAGTAGTTAGCGGTAAAAGGACAAATACTATATGAGACCCCTACTATAAGAACTTAAAAACAGACTCATGCATAGAAGAAAAGACTCTTCGATAGGTGGGGAGGGAGTGAGGGAGAGGGTAAGGTACTGATTAGATAGCTGACAGAAATTTGGTTGGTGAAATCTGTGACAGCACACATTAGAAAGAAGATCAAGTTTAATTCAACTTCAACATAACATGATTACTCCTCCCATCTTAACTCAAAATTGCAGGGACAAAGTAGCTGGGGTGGGGGTCTGTGGCCCATGCTGTCAGGGGATATCGAGGCCAATTTGTACAGCTAGCATTTTGCTAAGAGAGTCTTCTGCACACCAAATTGGTGAGTGCTACCAAGCTGCCATCTGAGGTACACCAAATTGTCCCAACTCAGCAGGAATGGATGATCTCCAAGGACCAACACTACGTGGGACAAAGAGAACCCAGAGACAGATAGATCCTTGTGAGTGGAGGACTACATTGACTTGCAACCAGAAGAACTGGATGGTGCCTGGCCACCACCAGTGATAGCTGTGATGGGGCACACAAAGTTGAGTCTCACAGGCAACATGAAAATAAAAAAGGTTCACCCTGAGATCTCCAAAAGACTGCAATTAACGGTCCAGGGGCATCGGGGTTCCGCTGGGAGCATGAATCTTGGCCCTGATGCTGCCCCTGTCCATAAGTCATAATGGAGGTCAACTCTTCGGAGAGAAATGGATTGGACTTGGTGACACAGACCAACCATATCATATGTGCACTTTATGATTCTGTGCATCTATAGGATGTCATCCAGCTGACCTCTTTCTGGACATGGGGGAGAAGGTGGAGAGGAGTGGATAGGAGATTGTTAAGAGAATATGACATGTACAGAATGGAGAGGCGTGTACGCAGGGAGAGCAGTGAGAGTTGCTTATTGGTGGGTATGCAAATTTATATGGGATTGTATATTCTCACTCAATTATAATAAAAAAATTTTTAAATTTTAAAAGATGTCCACAATAGTATATTGACAAGGAACTGCCGGATTCAGAAGAGAACGTGGAAACAAGGATATCATTGCTGATGTCAGATGGATCTTGGCTGAAAGCAAAGAATACCAGAAAGATGTTTACTTGTGTTTCATTGACTATGAAAAAGCATTTGACTGTGTGGATCACACTGAACTACGGCTAATGTTGTGGAGAATGGGAATTCCAGAACACCTAATTGTGTTCTTAAGGAATCTGCATACGGATCAAGAGGCAGTTGTGCAAACAAAACAAGGGGACAGACACTTCATGGTTTGAAGTCAAGAAAGGTGTGCATCAGGGTTGTATTATCTCATCATACCTTTTCAATATGTGTGCTGAGCAAATAATCTGAGAAGCTGGAAGAATGAGGCATCAGGATCGGAGGACAACTCATTAACAACCTGCATTACAAAAATGACACCACTTTACTTGTTGGAAATGAAGAAGATTTGAGACATTTACTGGTGAAGATCAAGGACCACAGCCTTCAGTATCCACTGCACCTCAACATTAGGAAAACAAAAGCCCTCACAACTGGACCAGTAAGCAACGTTGTCATAAACGGAGAAAAGATTGAGGTTATCAAGTAGTGCATTTTATTTGGGTCCACAGTCAATGCCCATGGAAGTAGCAGTCAAGAAATTAAAAGACACATTGCATTGGGAAAATTTGCTTCAAAAGTCTTCTTTAAAGTATTCCAAAGTAAAGATATCACCTTGAAGACTAAAGTGCACCTAACACAAGCCATGGTATTTTCAATTGCATGGTATGCATGGGAAAGCTAGACAATGAACAAAGAATACAGAAGAAAAATTGATGCCTTTCAATTGTAGTGTTGGAGAAGAATGTTGAATGTACCACAGATGGCCAAAAGAACAAAAAGATCTGTTCTGGAAGAAGCCCAATCAGAGTGCACCTTGGAAGCAAAGATGGTAAAACTGCATCTTACATACTTTGGACATGTTGTCATGAAGGATCAGTCCCTGGAGAAGGACATCATGCTTGGTAGTTGGAGGGTCAGCGAAAAAGAGGAAGACCCTCAATGAGACAGATTGACACAGTGGCCACAACAATGGCCTTAAGCATAAAAACGACTGCGGACACGGCGCAAGATTGGACAGTGTTTCATTTTGTTGTTCATAGGGTCGCTATGAGTCAGAACTGACTTGATAACTCCTAACAACAAGAACCCAGGTTTTAGCACCATTTTAATACTACTCTTATAAAAATGAGCTGAAAAGTGTTCCTTTCTCTTCTATTTTCTGAAAGCAGTTGTGTAACAGTGGTGTTCATTCTTTGAATGCTTTAATAATTCTCCAGTGAAAATATTTGGGACTGGAGATTTCTTTCATGAGAGCTTTTTAATTACAAATTTAGTTTTTTCAATGGTTATAGGACTTCTCAGATTGTCTGTTTCATCTTGGTTGAATTTAATAGTTTGTGGTTTTCAAGGTACTGATCATTTCTTCCACGGTGTCAAATTCATGAACATAGGGTTGTTCATAGTATTCCCTCATTATCCTTTTAATGGCTTACACAGTCTGTTGAGATATCCCTTATTTCATTTCTCTTATTTTCCTGTTTCTTGAAGTAGTCAGTAAGATTACTGATTTAAGAAGTTTTTTCTTGGCCCTATAGGACGGAGTAGAGCTGCCTGAGTTTCCAAGGAGCACTTGCTGGATTTGCAATGCTGACCTTCGGGTTAATAGCTGCACCTCTTAACCACTATGCCACTAGGGTTTCCAGCACTACTGTGCTTGCATGTCATATATTTTGATATGTTGTGGTTTCATTTTCTTTCAATTATATATATGTTTTTTAAAAATTTCCTTCTTTGCTTCATGAATTATTTACAAGTGTGTTATTTAATTTCCACGTGTTTGAGGATTTCCTTATTGTCTGCTATCGATATCAAATTTAGGTTCATTTTTTTGGTTAGAGAATAGACTTGGTATGACTTCAGTTCTTTTAAATTTGCTCATATTTGTTTCATGATCCAAAAATATGTTATATCTTGGTGACTGTTTTATGGCATTTGAAAAGAATGTTTATTTTGCTGTGCTTGGTGGTCTACGTATGTCTATTACATCCTATTGGTTGATTGTGCTGTTCAGCTTTTTGTGTATCATTGCTGATTTTCTGTCTAGTAGCCCTGTCAATTGCCAAGAGTGGACAGTTGAAGTCCTCAACTATAATTTTGAACATGTACATGCATTTTTTCAATTTGTTCTGTTACAAGAATAGGTTCATATTTCACACACTTCATTGCATCATGTTATTTTCACTCAGTAATCCCTTGTGAAAATCTTTCTAAGTTAACTGTAGTAGGACAGTTTTAAATGGCTGCAAAGTAGACTATGATGTGAATGCAGTAGAATTTATACAACCACTCTGTCACAGAACACTCACTTTGATGCATGATACCATTCTTGGCGGCAATTCCACTGGCCTTCTCAATTTCAGTTCTGAGTTTTGGTGATAGAGGCTGACTATTGGAAACTGCTAATGGCTGAGTGGCCCATTATAGGTGGCAGAGGTGAGTGATGGGCCATGGATGTGTGTCTACATTGAGCCTTTTGATAAAAGAAAGTGTGACTTTGGAAATCAGATTGTAATGAACAAGCAATAAAGAAAGCCCTATTATATTTTCTTTAAAACAAGTAGCTCTATCTTTGACAAAGGTAAAATGATCTTTACTTATGTAAGTGTACGTCTTAGTCTGCTATAACTATAACTGATGGCTCTAACAAAAAGAAATTTATTTTCTCTGAGTCTAGTAGGCTCTAAGTTCAAATTGAGGGCATCAGCTTCAGGGGAAGGCTTTTCTGTCAGCTCTGGAGAAAGGTTAGTTTCATCAATCTTCGCTTGATTTGGGAGCATCTAGCACAAGAACCTCGGGTCCAAAGGATGCACTCTGCTCCCAGAGCTGCTTTCATCATGGTATGAAATTTCCCTTTATCTCCACTCACCTCTCTTCTACTACATCCTATACCAAGATACTAATCTCACAGATACACTTTATTATATCACAGTGACGGTATTTATAACACATATAGAAATCTCATCAAATGAAAACATGGTGGACATTCACACAACACTAGAACTCACGGCCCAACCAAGCTGATGGATGTTTTAGAGGGACACAATTCAACCTGTGACAGCATCTGGACTAAAAGCCTGAATTAATATTAGAATAGACCAAAATTATATAACAACTCTGGTCAAAATAGTAAAATTGCAAGTCCACCAAATTCAATTCCTGTGAACAGGATCTCTTATCCCTTTTGTTACCACATTTTTTCTCTTTTAAGTTTTTTGTTTGTTCATTTTGTTTTGGTTTTGATGGCATATTTTCAGTATTGGAATGTATGATTACTCATTAAGTTTGGGGATGGTAATATGGATTTTCAGAAACATGATCTAGTAAATGGCACTTTGGCACTACTATGCAGCATGACAGTATGCCACTGAGAACTAGGTAGACAATTTATTGCTGTTGTCTTTCCATTAGGTTACACAGAGAACCTCTGATTTCCTGAATATGACGCAGAAAAAAACAAGCCCCTCAGGAACTCCTAACGATCACACAGGAAAGTCATAACACTTGCAAGTCATATTTCACAGAAATAATGGGGAAAAGGGCAAAAGTTTACAAAACTAACATTGCAGGAAGTGTTCCCTAGGAAGCAGAGTGCTCAACCTCACAACAGTGGGTCTCCAATTCCAGACTGCTGAGTTTCATGCATTTCAAAAAGGACCTACCTTGACACTAAATACATTACAACAGATAAACACCTTACATCTAGGTACAGAGGCATAAGAAGTTGCTTGCATGCCATTTAGGCCAATGGTAACATGAAGGATTTTAAATTTAATTCACAAACCGGATGTAAAGAGAGTAGCACATCTAGAATGCAGTGAGATATAAGAAAGGTTGAATTTGGAAAAGAGCAGGCTAAGAAAAGTTATTTTTCTAGCTACCTGAAAGACTATTATCCAGTAAAGAAGGAGATCAGCTCTGCAGGACTTCAGAAGGTAAAAGTTGAGGGCAAAAGCTGGCCAAACTTACGGAGATTATGGAAAATAGACTTAGTACAATTCAACAATGGCCAACATGGGTTTGTTACTTCATTAAATAGGGAGTTCTCTGCCATTGAAGGAAACCCTGGTGGCATACTCCATGAAGTGCTAAGTCTACTAACCAAAAACGGTTAGCAGTTCAAATCCACCAGGTGCTCCTTGAAAACTCTATGCAGCAGTTGTACTCTGACCACAAGGGTCACTATGAGTCCCATCCGCCTAGATGGCAATGTTTGCTTGCTTGTTTGTTTGTTTGTTTCCTACCATTGAAATGCTGTAAGGTATTAGATTAGGTGGATTCCAACTCTGAGGGATTGTGGTTCACGTTGGAGCAAATGATACTAACATCAGTGTGAGACTTTGTTCTAATGGCAATCATCCTGTGGTCAGATGGCTTGCCCATGGTCATCTGCACGACCTCTGAAACCTCCAAAGCATTTCTTGTGCTGATTCTCCAGCCATAAACATCTTCCTGCCTCCCCATTTACTGCATGTGACTAAACTTTCAAGACCCAAGAGTGGCTGGGGGAAAATCCCATCTCCACTGTGAGGCCCTTCCTGGTAACAGCAACCCACCACTGACCTCCTACTATATACATAACACCTCACTGAATATGGGTTTTTCTTTTAAACTGAAATAGCATTTCTAATCAACTGGTTTGCAAATTCCTTTTAGAAATCGCCCTGTGCTTCTTTTAAAATCTACAAATACTGTACACAGAACAAGACATGTAATTGAGCCCTCAAAAAAAAAAAATACTTGTACAATCATTTCACCTGTTCTTTTCCATAAATTCTGTGCTTTAATTAGAAGTGGAAGTACATAGAAATTCTGAGGAGTTTAGCTTTCTGTTGGGAAATATATTGGTGAAATTTGCCTATACAGTATGTTAACTTAATAACAATCACTTGCAACTCTCATTGAAGTTGGACCTCCTACTAAAACCCTCCTGTAATGAGCAGAAAGAAAAAAACAAACAGAGATGGTGGTTCTGCTGGTAATGCTTTCCATGTGCGGAAAAGCCCATAGAGTATCCAGGTGGCTTGTACCTTACATGCCAGTTCACATCAAAAATAGCAATTATCAAGGAATTTACAAATAGAACACAGTTCAAAATGCACCTTTTTAGAGTTCAATTCTTAATCACCAACCAAATATCAAAAGGCCCCTACATCAACGTCTTGACCAGTCTCTCTTCACCTGCCACCTTTCTCAGTGCCTTTCAGCCATGTTTATTGCTGTTTTCACATTTTAAGTTTTTATACCCCTTTATACCCAAGGAAGTCTTAGGAAGAGCTGGCCACCACCTTTCCCACAATTCGTGATGTTCTTTCACATATGAAAATCCTCCTGTAGATTATGATTTCCTTAAGAGCAGGGGCCATGTAACTCATCATGGATTCTCAGGGGCCTCAAAACCAGAAACTGGTAGATTCTCACTTAATAACAGTTGCCATGGAGTCAACCTGACTCATGGAGACCCACGGGTCAGACTAGAACTGTGCTCCATAGTTTTGAATGGCTGATTTTTTGAAGTAGATCACTACTTTCTATTATGAGGCACTTCTAGCAAAAAATAAAATAAAAAACCCACTACCATTGTGAAACAGGAAGGAAGCTTCTAGACATCCTGATTTTATAAGCCAAGCCACCAAGTGCCATTGAGTTGGATCCAAAGGAAATTAAAATAGAAAGCAAAGATTTAATTCTCATTGTAGAACTGATTTGTCGTTTCTCCTGTCTTAAAAATTCCGGGTCCTAACAGGAAGTCACTGACTGGGCTTACGGAAATAACATCTTTATAGTTTTTCATAGCTTTTTAGAAACAAAAACAGATAAAGGAGCCAGTGGAAGACCTAGATGCCAGTCAGGACCTCCAATCAAAGGCAGTCCAGATTCCTACACTTAAAGGACTCATGAGCCCCACAAATACCCCTAATCAATCACATTGTTTCCCTGGAGCCAGCACCAACATCTGTATTTACATTTGCATGCAACACCTGCCCCCTTTAAATACTTCAGCTTTGCCTGATAAAATTTGAACCCGACCTTGATGGAGAAATAGTTCTGTGATCCCAGTGTCCAATAGGATTTAATAAATAAAACTTCTTTTGGTCACTAAACTTGAAACCTGTTTCAGAGACTGGCTATTTGGGGCATGTATCAAGAACCTCGAGTTTTATCCAGTAACAGTTGACTCAATTCTGACTCATAGCAACCCTAGAGGCACTTCTAGGAAAACTCAAATCTTTCACTTAGCAGCCAAGTTAGTTATCTACTTGGATTACCTAGGACCTCCTCTCACTTAACATGTACTGAATTTGTGAATATAAAGACGACTATACAGCACTGTGGAGACCTGATGGCTGAGCCATTAACTCCGCCTACATAGGAGAAACAACAGACAACAGGGGCTTCTTATCTTGGCTGAGTCCTGGGCTAAAGAGTACTATTCTTGGCTAAGAGGGGACAGAAAGAAGAGGTCCCAGAGAGAAATAATCCAAGCCAAGGCCAAAATGTGACTTGTTGGTGGAAAAACAAGTTGTTCCCTGTAGAGTACCGGAGAGTAGGGGACAAGAGATAAGGCTCAAGAGTGAAAATGAGGCCAAACTGTGAAAAGTTTTGTTAGGGGTTGAACTGTGTCTTTCCAAAAAAAGATATATTGAAGTCTTAATTCCTATATGCTTGTGAATGTGACCTTGTGATTATATATTTGGAGATATTATTACTTAAGTTATACCTGAGTATGGTTGGTCCTAGTCTTAATCCCTTCTAAAGGGTGGCTTATGAAAGAGGAGAATAGACACAAGGGAGGACTATACCCTGGAAGGATCTGTCCACAAGCTTAGGAATGCCAGAAAATTTCAAGGGCTACCAGAAACTGGACGAAACAAGGAAGGACCTTACCCTAGAGCAAACAGAGAGTACTGTACTGTCATCACTCTGAATTCTGACTTCTTGCATCCAAAAATAAAAAATGTCTGATCCTGAAGCCACCTACTTTGTGGTATTTTATTACAGCAGCCTAGGAAACTAATACAGGTCTTATGTCCACAATCAAAGTTTGGATTTAATTCTGTAAGCAAAGAATGCCAAGCCAAGTGCCGTCGAACTGGATCCTACTCATGGCGATCCTAGTGACCTTTAATTGAAGGGATAAGATAATAGATATGTATTTTAGAAAGATAAATGATTCATTGCATTAAGGGAAAAAGGTGAAAAATATTTATCTTACTAGATACTGATAAACCTCTTGGTAAAGCTCAACAATCACTTCAGAGTTTAAAAAATTTGGAAAACTAGGATTGTAGGAAATTTTTCTTAACTTATAAAAGTATGTATAATAATACATAGCATCCTTAATACTTGAATACAGACTCAGTTTAAAATCAAGAGCCAGAAAGTAATTTTCCTTAATATAATTAATCATTGTGCTCAAAATCACAGCCAATGCAAGACAAGAAAAAGATTAATATCAGCTAAAAGATAATCTATAAATAGGCAAAAACATTTGCCCAAGAGGAAAGATACATGTAGAAGAATGTTCGTCACTTTATTATTTGTGAAAAATAGGAAACCACCTAAATGTTTAACAATTAAAAAAAATAAACCCACACTGACTGCTGTCAAGTCAATTCTGACTCATAGTAATCCTATAGGACAGGGTAGAACTGCCCCATAGGGTTTCCAAGGGGCACCTGATAGATTGAAACTGCTTAACTCTTGCGGAGACTCTGTCCCCGGATTTCAAAGAGGCTTTAGCATAAGCCATTACCCAAAAATAGCCCACAGGAATTTGAACCACAAACAAAACTTTACGCCTGCACCCTCCTGAGTAAAGCTCTGCCCTTACCAAACTGTGACTATAAACAAACTATACTTCCTCCTCATTCAGATCAACAGGTATTCCCTTGTCAGGTCATAAAACCCCTTACCAGAATTTCTTGCAACTCTGTCTCCCCTCTTAACTTACATTCTCACTTTTCAAACCATAAAGCCCCTCACCCCACACTACCTAATCAAACCTTTAAAAATCTGGGTCTACTGGCCACCGGCTGGGCTGAACCAACCCTCAGCTCAGACCTCACTCTTTTTGTCTTTGAATAAACTTCACTGGACTCTCAGACTGGTATGTCTTTGCCTCTGTTCCATGCCACTCACTCACCAACAACTTCTGGTTAGAAGCTGTAGCTCTTAACCCCTGTGCTGAGAGAGGAAAGCCTGAAAAGATACAATTTAAAATGAGACGCGAGAGGCTCCTCAGAGAGCTCGAGGATGACCTTCCCCCAGAGCAGCCCCCATGGTGACCCAACCCATAGGAATTTATAAAAGAAGAACTTCTGTTCCTGTAACTTGAGACAAATACTTATCTTTCTATTGGTGGTACCAATAGAAAAGCAATATGAAAATCTGTAAACCTACTAATGTCAAGAAGGAGACTGTATGGAAATTCCTTTGTACTCTGCGCAAAAGTTATAATAAGAAAGGAACAAAAAAACTCGGGGGCCTTGGCCATTTTCGGACTAGAATCCACTGAGGCACTGCTGGCATGAGAATAAAATGCCTTTCCTCTAATAATTATCATTTCTGCTCTCCGGGGCCTTACTTGTCTTTCCTGCAACAATGCCATTGGGGTTTCCAAATGTCTAACAATAGAGAATTAAAATTTATTTCATCCACATATTTGAATAATACGAGAATGCCAAAAAAAAAGCAGAACTACATGTGTTCCTGTTGAAAGATCTCCACTGCCCATTAAGCAAAAACAGAAGTCATAGAATGATACGTGTAGTATGTTCTCATTCATCTAACAGAAAGGAAGATGAAAGTAAGAAGGAAGACAGAAAAAGATGTGTTTATGGGGACATGCAAGTGCATGCCCACAAAAATAAATAGTAAATGGTTGACAGTAATCATCTCTAAGACAAGACATATGGAGAAAGGAGTTGAGAAAAAATCTGTACTTTTTACTTCATGTATCTGTGTATTGTTTAAAACATCTTAGTGAAATTATATCATATATTTTTCTCTAATTTAAAAAGGCAAGTTTTTCCAGAAAAATACACCTGCAAGGCCAACTTGTTTATTGCAATGATCCAAACAAGAAATAGTGAGGTCATGAATCAGCAAGACAGTGCAAGGAAAAGAAGAAATATTCAAAACCCTTATGAGGGAGAAATGACAGAATTTAGCAACTGAGAAGATGTAATAGGTTTAGGAAAAGGCAGTATTCAAGAATGTCTCCTAGGCCTCTAATTCGGGCAAGTGAGTGAACAGTGACGCCACTAACTATGGAATATAGTGCAGGAAGGCAAGGTCATAAATTTGATTGCATTCTGCCACTATCAAGAGTCCATGGAAGAGACGATGGACAGATAGCATGAATAAAAAGGATACAGAGTGAGGGCAAATGTACATCACTGGTCCTAGTGGCATCATCATTTTTAACTGTCTGATTGTCTCGACTTGCATTCCTGCCTTTTGAATCTGTTCTCCAGAGAGGACAGAACAATCTTTTGGACAATCTCCAGTGACTGCACAATGGACTTGCCAAGGTCAGGAAATCTGTGCAGGCCTGGCCCATCTCCTGCTGTCCCTTGCCCTGACCATGCTCTTCCCAGTCCAGTGCACTCTAGTCAACTGGCTACTGTCTGCTCCATCACCCCCTCTCTGGGAATTAGTAACACATATAAACACTGATGCTCTAAACATATACATTCACAAAAATCCCCACCCATGTTCCCAAATAGCTTTCACTCATCACTTAGGTCTTTGTTCAGTATCATCTGACTATAGAAGCCATTTCTGAAAGTTGTAGGACACTCATCTGATTATAGAAGTCATCTCTGAGAGCTGTAGGACCACTACCGATGTGATTCACCTTATTTTCTCTCCAGTCTCTCTCCTCCAGTGGCACAAAATGATCAGGAAGCACATCTGTTTAATTTACTGTTTTATCACCGCTTCTATCTCGAGCCATGTCTATCTCAAAATAAATTAGAAACTATCTGCTGTCAGGTCAGTTGTGACTCATAGTGATCCCATGTATGTCAGAGCAGAACAACATTCCATATGGTTTTCAATGGCTTATTTTTCAGAAACAGATTACCAGGCCTTTCTTCTGCAGTGCCCTGAGTGGACTCAAACCTTTAACCTTTAGATTAGCTGCTGAGCATGTTAACTACGTGCACTACCCATGAACTCCTGCCCTTGAGTAGGAACTCATAAAAATATCAATTGAGTTAAATAATTGATTAATATATTGATGGAGGAATAAATTAATGAATATAGAAATGGAGAGATTAAGAATATTCAACAACAATTCAGAAACAAAAATTAGAAGAAAGAGGGCTACAGAGAAATCAAAGAAGAAACATCAAGGCAGATGATAAAAGTCCTTGAGAGAAAGGCTATGGTCAACAGTAGGAGGAGCTGCAAAAAGGGAGGCCAAACTGGAGAATAATGGAAAGGAGGCTTTTGATTTTATAATTAGGGATCCCTGATGAACCTTTTCCAGAGCACTATCTATACAGATCAAGAGATCCCAGTTGTTGCAGGTTGACATGAATAAGAAGAGAGAAAATAGAGTGTGGAAGGAAAAGCACTGAAGAGAAGAAAGAGTACTTAAACAGATGGCAGGAACAGGGAAAGGTGTTGTAGTGTGGAGTAGACCTAAAGATGTCTGTAGGTCAAAAACCGAACTGTCTACCCTCAAGTCAATTCCAATTCATAGTAATCCTATAGGAAAGAACTCCCTCCCAGGGTTTTCAAGGAGCAGCTGGTGGATTCGAATTGACAATCTTTTGGTTACCAAACTAGCTCTTAACCACAGCACCACCAGGGATTCAAAGATGTCTATAAAATAATGTACATTATAATATATATATTAGACAATGTATGTAATATAGTAAATACTGTACTATATACATTAATTTATAGTACATGGCTCCGACTCAAAGGCACTTGGCTTGGCTTTTATGGTATTTTATGTTATAATATATCAATTACATATAATATTTATTTAGCATGTATACATGCATATATATAAAAAAAGGAAATAGTCAAAACCGATCACTTCCTAATTATTGTATTACATTTTATTATTGTCTACTTGTTGTTGTTAGGTTCCATGGAATTGGTTCCAATTCATAGTGACCCTAGTGGAACTGGCCCATAAGGTTCCAAGGAGTTGCTGGTGGATTTAAACTGCTTACATTTTGGTATTTAAGTCTGTTGTATCTGTGTGGTTGAGCGCTCTTCAAACCTCTGCTACCATGTGTCTCTTCCCACCTCCCAGTGGTAACAGGACTGAAAAAAAACAAACTCACTGCCATCGAGTTGATTCCAACGCATAGTGACCTTCTAGGACAGAGTAGAACTGCTCCATAGTTTCCAAGGAGCACCTGGCAGATTCAAACTGATGACCCTTTGATTGGCAGATATAGCATTTAACTACTGTATCACCAGGTTTTCTAGTAGGAGGATAGTAGCTTGAAAGCAGCTGTTGTGGGAGTATTTACACCTGGGAAACTGGCAAACATTACAAATTATGACTCTCAAATGTAAAGCCAAGTATGAAACATTTTCTAGCACACCCTTGTCCACAGGTCTTCATCAAGTCAGTCAACAGACACAGGAGGGGTGAACGAGCAGGGCCAAAAAAAGAGTTGGAGTCTGTTGTCAACACTGAAACAATGAAATTTTCTCTGCTGGCCTTTGTTTGATGAGCTTTTATTTTCTTCTCACATCCAATTTAATAAGCTGCTCTGCAAGTGAAGTTATTATCTGTTATAGGAGTTGCTGCTTTCCGTGAAAATCCACAGCTCAGTTCTTTAGATAGTACAGTCATCACGTTCTCACACATATG
The DNA here is from genome assembly GCA_028571685.1 of Heterohyrax brucei. Classification (NCBI taxonomy): domain Eukaryota; kingdom Metazoa; phylum Chordata; class Mammalia; order Hyracoidea; family Procaviidae; genus Heterohyrax; species Heterohyrax brucei. The sequence continues at coordinate 138,782,296 of CM053150.1, forward strand.
GATACTTAAAAAAATTAGTGTCTCCAAAACCCCAAGAGTATGGCCCCAGGACACCCTTTCAGCTCCGTACTGAAGTCACTCGTGAGGTTAGGTTGGCCTATAAAATAAGATTAAATGGGTACATCAGCCCAGGAACAACAATGAGAAGGCAGGAAAGGACAGGAAACCTAGTAGTGGAGAACCCAAAGAAGAGAAGGAATGGGTGTCAAAACATTGTGGTGCTGGCAACCAATGTCAGAAAATAATATGTATTAATTGTTCAATGAGAAATTAATTTGCTCATTAAACAACTGGACTAATAAGAAACATCACAATGCATGGAGAAAAGACAGAAATTTTCCAGGATTTCATTTTACTTGGATCCACAATCAACACCTGTGGAAGCAGTAGTCAAGAATTCAAATGATGCATTATGTTGGGCAAATCTGCTGCAAAAGACCTCTTTAAAAAAAATACTGAAAAGCAAAGATAACACCTTTAACAGTCTCTTCTTTTGCTATGGGCCTGTTCAGATTTTTAATATCATTTTGTGTTTGTTTAGTGTAGGCAGTGTGTTTCTATAAATTTATCCATTTCCTCTAGATTTTCAAACTTGTTGGAGTACAGTTTTTCACAGTATTCTGTCATGATCCTTTTTATTTCATTTGGGTCTGTTATAACATCCTCCAGAAACCCTGGTGGTATAGTGGTTAACTGCTACAGCTGCTAACCGAAAGATTGGCAGTTCAAATTCACCAGACACTCCTTGGAAACTCTTTGGGGCAGTTCTACTTTGTCCATAGGGTCACCATGAGTCAGTGATTTTTGGTTCAGTCACATTCTCTGTTTCATTTCTTATTTGGGTTATTTGCTTCCTCTCCTGTTTTTCTTTTACCAGTTAGGCCAATGGTTTGTCACTTTGGTTGATCATTTCAAAGAATCAACTTGTAGTTTTGTTGATTCTTTTTATATTCTATATTTCATTTGTTTCTTCTCTAAGCTTTATTATTCCTTTGTCTATTGTCTGTGGTCCTCCTTTGCTGTATTCTGCTTGTTCAAGTCATAAACATTTTTTATCCCTTTCTTTTTTTATGATGGTTAAATCTATTTCTGTAAATTGACCTCTGAGTACTGCCTTTACTGTGTTCCAGGGTTTGGGAACAATACGTTTTCAATCTCTTTTGATTCTAGTAAATTTTTATTCAACATTTAACTTCTTCTGTTACCCAGTTCTTTTTAAGCAAGGTGTTACTCAGTTTCCACTTTTGGTCTGTACTTTTTTCTTCTTTTTTTTTTTTGTCCGTGCCTTTCTTGTTACCAATTTCTATCTTTATGGCATTGTGATCAGAGAAGATATTTTGTATTATTTAAATGTTTCAGATGTTTTTGAGTGTTTCTTTGTGACCTGAGATGTGGTCTTTTCTAGAGAATATTCCACAGTGCATTTTGTGCCTTGGGAAAAAAAAAAATGTATTCTTTACTACCGTTGGGTGTTGTTTGCTGCTGGCAGGTTGGTTCCAATTCACAGCAACCCTAAGTAAAACAGAACCAAACACTGCCCAGTCCTGCACCATCCTCACAATCATTCTCATGCTTGAGTCCATTCTTGTACACTTCAGTGGATTGTGGCAACCCATCTCACTGACAGTCTTCAACATTTTGCTGACCCTCTTTTTCACTAAGCATGATACCCTTTTCCAGGGACTGATCCCTCCTGACAGCATGTCCAAATTATGTGTGATGTAGTCTCACTGTTCATGCTTCTAAAGAGCATTCTGGTAGTACTTCTATCAAGACCGACTTCTTTGTTCTTTTGGCAGTCAGTAGTATATTCAATATCCTTCCCAAATACCACAATTCTAAGATGTCAATTCTTCTTTTGTCTTGTGAATATCATAGCTTTGGTCAGGTGCACCTTAGTCTTCAAGCTGACATCTTTCCAACACTTTTAATAGGTCTTTTGCAGCAGATTCTGTCAATGCAATGCATCTTTTCATTTCCTGACTGCTGCTTCCACGATGTTGTCTTTGGAACCAAGTAAAAGTAAAACTATGACAACTTCAGTATTTTCTTATTTTGTGAGGACTGCCAGTTGAGTTCACAAACTCATCCCGGAAAAACTGCTACATACCTCATTGCTAAGTATCTCTATTGTCACCTTCAAAGTATTCCCCTTGGGAGGCTAAGGACCTATAACAGTGCTTAGTCCACCCTTCTGGGCAATTTTGGAACTCTTTTTCTGGAACGGCCGTCAGAGCTGTTATCATATCACCCTTGAAGTCCTCAATGTCATCAACATGTCTTCCTTTCAATATTTCCTTTATCTTCAGGTGAAAAAAAAAAGTCATTGGGGGCCAAATCATGGGAGCGAGGTGGGTGTTCCAATACAATTATTTGTTGTTGTTGTTGTTGCTGCTGTTGTTAGGTGCCATCGAGTCGGTTCCAACTCCCAGCAACGCTACGAACAACAAAACAAAACACTGGCTGTTCTTGGGCCATGTCCACAGTTGTTTTCATGCTTAAGCCCATCATTGTAGCCATTGTATCAATCCATCTTGTTGAGGATCTTCCTCTTTTTCACTGACCTTCCACTCTACCAAGCATGATGTCCTTCTCCAGGGACTGATCCCTTCTAACAACATGTCCAAAGTATGTTAAGACACAGTCTTGCTGTCTATGCTTCCAAGGAGCACTCTGGTTGTACTTCTTCTAGAACAGATCTGTTTGTTCTTTTGGTGGTCCATGGTACATTCAACAATTTTCTCCAACACCACAATTCAAAGTCATCAATTCTTCTTCTGTCTGCTTTATTCATAGTCCAGCTTTCACATGCATATGATGCAACTAAGAATACCATGGCTTGGGTCAGGTACATTTTAGTCTTCAAGGTGACATCTTTGCTTTTTAGTACTTTAAAGACGTCCTTTGCAGCAGATTTTCCCAATGCAGTGCATCTTTTCATTTCTCGACTGCTGCTTCCATGGGCATTGATTGTAGATCAAAGTAAAATGAAATCCTTGACAACTTAATTTTTTTCCATTTATGACTATGTTCCTTACTGATCCAGTTGTGAGGATTTTTATCTTCTTGATGTTGAGGTGCAATCCATACTGAAGGCTGTGGTCCTTGATCTTCATCAGTAAATGTTTCAAATCTTCTTCACTTCCAGCAAGTAAGGTGGTGTCATCTGCATATCACAGGTTTTCATTAAGCCATTCTCCCAATCGTTATACCTCATTCTTCTTCATATAATACAGCTTTTCAGATTATTTGCTCAGCATACATATTGAAAAGGTATGGTAAAAGGATACAACCCTGATGCACATCTTTTCTGGCTTTAAACCATGCAGTGTTCACTTGTTCTGTTCGTACGACAGTCTCTTGATCCACGTATAGATTCCTTATGAGCACAATTAAGTGTTCTGAAATTTCCATTCTCTGCAATGTTATCCATGATTTGTTATGATCTACGTAGTCAAATGACTTTCCATAGTCAATAAAACACAAGTAAACATCTTTCTGGTATTCTTTGCTTTCAGCCAAGATCCATCTGACCTCAGTAATGATACCCCTGGTTGCAGATCCTCTTCTGAATCCAGCTTAAATTTCTGGCAGTTCCCTGTCAATATACTGTTGCAGTTGCTTTTTAATGATTTTGAGCAAAATTCTACTTGGATATGATATTAGTGATATCAAAAGGTAAAAATAAACATCAGCCATATTGAGGGCATAAACAGAAGTTATCAATAAGGTCTGTCTCACAGAAATGTGACGTATGCTAGAAGCTTTGTACTGTAGTTTTGCTCAGGAACTTTTTCCATTTTTAAATTTTATAGTCTTCATTATAACTATTACAAACTGCTGTTCAAATAGTTTGATGTTTACTGTATGATGAAAATTCACAAGATATCTGTATTTAAAGGATTTCACATTATTATAGTATTTAGAAAAATATTCTAAAGCATTTTAATATAATTTTTGTGTGAAACATCTTAATAATCTGTAAATAGGTATTTCTGTGAGAAGGAAGTCTATAATTAAACAGCATATACATTTTCTGGGAAACTGAAAAAATTCAGGCCTTTTCCTGAATTTAAGGACAAAAATTAAATTGAATAACATTATAAATTCTTTTCCAAATGCTAAATAAACCCTTAGATTTTTCAAACACTATCCAGTAAATTGATCTTAAAGATTGTTCATTTTTATCTACCAGAAATCTTCTAATGTGAAGTAAAACTATTAACAAATCAGTAAATAATGCCAAAATAATATTTCTTTGAGTTCTACATTTTTCTAAGAAAATAAGTTCATGGTTTTGAAAGCAACATGCGCAATGCAGAAATTTGCACATGTGCACCAACAGAGGTCTATGTGATCATGTGAATCAAATACATATACAAGGAAGGGTCCCTTAGTTTCTGATGTTGCTTTGCTGTCTGACTGAAAACTTCTTTAGGGAAGTCAGAGAGCAATGCTGTTTAAGCTGTTAGTGAAGTAGTGTTGTGTTAGTGATCAGTGCATGGAGCACCAATGAATCATGGTAGGGGCCACAAGTCACTGCCAGGCTTTACTATGAGGCACAACACAGTAATCCAAAGACCCAGAAAAAGCTCTGCACAGATCCAGCCCTTGGACAATTTTGCACACAGCTACTGGGTAGGAAATTCACAAACCTGAGAAAGATATCTAAGCATGTCAGAATTGCTTTAGCATGTTTATCGCTATTTTGGCACATTTCACCTTTAGAACTGGACATCTGCCTTAGTTCTTCAAAAACAAAGCAAAGTCCCAGGCAAAGAGAATGTTTGGGGGTTTTGTAAAGACAACTTTAAATGCACAAGTTTTAACATTCTGCCTCAATTTGAAAACTATCCTCTATGTCCAGGATAACAAGTATAAAACCTTTGCCAAGATTTTTTTTTTTTTTCATTTTAAATGTAGGATTTTTTTTTCTTCGTTCTTCCTTTCTTTTTTTAACCTAGCAATTATACTAACACTCTAGAAGTAATATATTCTAGTGTCACTTTTTAACCTCAAAGTCTTCAGATTTTTTTGTTTGCTGTTTTGTTTTTTTGCTTTTGGCTCCAGATTATATAACTTACATAAACAATACAAGTAGAATATTGATACATATCCAAATATACAAGTTTTATGCTGTTTTACATCTCTTTTGGTAGACATCACAACCCACATTCAGAAGCTAAGATTAAATTCAACAGCCTAGTCCAAAGGTGAAGAGGCCCTGTTTTGACAATGATCATCACATTAATTTTTAAGTGTATTTTATATAGGTAGAGGTAATACACAAAATTAACTGTTTCTCTAACTGTTTACAAAAATGACTACGAGGCTACATTTCATGTGAGGACTTGTTATGCTGAATTTTTAAACTTGATGTGCAGCCAGTATTTATAGACTAGACACCCTTACCTGATACTACTACCCATCTAGCAACAGCAACAGATGCTGGGCAGGCTTCTCCACGTTATTAACTATGCAGTGGGAACAGTCTGAGTCTCATTTCTTTTTAAATAAAAAAATAATGCTGAGAATCACAGGACTAGATAGCTTTAGCCACTGTACATCTGGGGCAGTACATGTTTAGCAGAGACTGAAAGTGATACAGTAGGTTGAAGCTGCCTCACATGCGAGGAGAAAATAAGCATTTGGCCAGACTAACTGAACCGTGCTGAGTTTTTGTCTCCTTAAATATCATAAAATGTTTCCATGAGAAGAGTTGTGTTGAACACACACTGCATGATTTTACATTCCTTATATTAGAAGAAAAAAAGTCCTCTCCAGCCTAAAGCTCGGCAGTTCAAATCTACCAGGCACAACTTCGAAACTCTATGGGGCAGTTTTACTCTGACCTCTAGGGTCACTATGAGTCGGACACCACTTGAAGCCGATGGATATGGTATGATACAGTAGCCTGTGGCCCAGCAATAGCCTAAAGTATTAATGAAGGATAAACACCAAAGAAACTATTGCTGGGTCAGGATGTATAATTAAATAAAAGCAAGAGTCTTTGGCCTTCGTGCAAGAGCCGATAATTCTTACTGTGGTGAAAGGAAAACACCATCCCCGATTGTCCTGGAAAAGAGAACTGAAGCAGTAACAGTACTTGTATTTTTGAACCCAAAGAGGCTGCCCTGGTTCCTCAAAGTGTATTTAATGGATGACAGGTGAGGCCAGCCCCACCATTTACAGGGATAGGGGCTGAGGCTGAAGGGCCAGGCACCATGCTGGACAAATTGTAAACAGGTGGCAAACGAGAGCCAAAACGAGGATCCAAGAGGAAACCAGGGCATAATGAGTTTAAACTGATTTTTTTTTCCCCCTCCATTGGATATAGGGAAGGCACATTTGGAGTTTCCTCCTCACTGCTGCCAAGCGAGCTGATGGCTAAGGAATGCGCATTTCCTTTCCTAGTGTGACAATTGCATAGCTCCTTATGGCCAGGCTTCAGCCTCATACCCTATTCCTCCGCTATAGCCACCATCATCCATCCAGGGCCCTTGGCACCCACCTTGACAACGTACGTCACTCCGGGCCCCAGGACCTGGTCGTTGGCGTGTAGCCAACCCCGGGGGGACCTGGGCAACAGCGCCTCACTGGACCGGACCTTCCTGGCGGTGCTCATCTCTCTCTTAGTCGGTGGCGCGCTGCCGGGGTCCGGGGCGCAGGCACATGTGTGGTCCCGGGCGCCGGCGGCCAGGCTGGGAGCGCTGCAGCTAGCAGTGAGCTTGGCTCCCGCCCGCTCTCTCGCGGCGGACGACAGGCTGCGGAGGCCCGAACTGGAGAGTTTCAGGTGGGACACCTTGTGGAGCAGGTGGCCCAGGCTACTGGGCCCGTCATCCGGCGCTTTGCGTAGCGCCTTACTGGAGACCAGGTAGGGAGACGCCGCGGAGGTCACTGGCTCTGCTGAGACCTTGCCACCGCCGCTGCCGTCGCCGCTGCTCATGGACAGGTTATAAGTAAGTTCATCAACTGATGTCACCGAGTCATTCCTGAAGCGATTATACTTGGTCCGTTGAAGCATGCCCATCTATCTCTTCGTCTGCATTTGCTCGGGCGGTGAAGGTGCCAGCCCCGGCGCAGAGTGCCTAGCATAGCAGGCGAGCCACACTCTACGGAATAAGGACAAAAAGTGAGGTGCAGGTGCCCACGGCACAGTTTTTTGGAAGAAAGGAAGAGGGGCAAGAAGATTGTGCCCTCCCACCATGAAAAACAACGACACAGCCCCCACCCAGAAGGAGAAGGCTCATGGTTCCGCGTTTGATTTGGAAAAGTAATAGTTTCTTCTGATAGCGATCCCAGCTGCTCAGAGCTGCCAAGCGTCACAGCAGAAGCATGACTCAATGAGGAGACCCTTCTCAACAAAGGCTTGGGGAACACTGCAAATCACTTCCTGTAGCAAAATCAGAGGGGGGAAGAAAAAAAAAACTACCTCCACCCACTGACAGCACACTAGAACCAATCAACTCTCAAATTTCCTTTTCCTACTTTCTCAGATATTTCCTCCTTACCTTTGAATTTTACCTCCCCGCCTTCCTACCTCGCATTTGTACCGAAGGTAAACCCAGTGCTTTCATATAATCAAATCAAGTTTCTGAAACCCATGGCCTCTGCATTACGTTTTCATCTGTCCTGCTCAGCCCATCTGTGTGAACCCTCGTGTCTGACAGCCATATAAAATATGACGAAGGCTCTTTAAGAATAAGATCTTCATCAGATACTGGTGAATTTTGATTTGGAAAGCAGCAGTAATTTTTCAAATGGCAAAAAAGGAATGTTCACTCACAGGTAAACAAAATACCAGTACCTCGGGTTTTTCTTCTTTTTCTTTTCAAATCAACAGAGCAGTCATGCCAAGTTTCTTTGTGGCAATGCAATGTCTCAAATTCTTAATCTGCATACTAATTTGTGTCCAGTGTCAATCCAAGTATCCCCCAGTTAGTTCTCAGCAGTCTTTCTCAGCCCAGGTGAAGTGAAATGCCTACTTCAGAAGAACAACAGGAGGGCTTCTTTGATGGATGCCAACAGTCATCCAGCAATCCGTTCTAGAGAAATAGCTGTGTCTGAAGCTTCATCCCAACTGAATGCTTTTGTTTCGTGGTTAAGAAATGCTAGAAATACATTTCAGTGTCTTGTCAGTTGCTGCTTGCAATTCTGCAATAAGGAAGGAAAAATGCAGTTGCTGTTGTTATACGTAAAATCCACAGGAAAAAGACCTTCTTTTCAGCATTCAGACTCTTTGAGGGGAAACACATGGGCCTTCTTCCTCAGAGAAACACAAACTACAAAAGTTTCCCAGCCAACTCCTGGCCAAACCAATGAATTTACCTCTAACACATTCTTAGGTCATCCTGAATGCCCTCATACCCTATCACACCCCCACACCTAAACGTCTGTAGCATCTAAAGAACCTGGTCTCGACATAGTTTTATGGAACAATGAGTGCTGCTCTGGGCGCACGGAACTCAGCTAGCCCTTAGGACTGGGAGCTTTGAGGTGTCCAGTCTCTCTGCGCCCAGGAAAGCGAGCTCCAGATGCGCGCCCACCCGCAGCTATGCTCGCTGCCGCGGCATTTGCGGAACAGCCACGCAGCTTTCATTTTTTGTCTTACCCTGGCTTGCATAGCAACAGCAAACACACACCCCATAGATGATTACGATTATTCTCAAAGCCCCCTCCCAAATTTAAAACAGAAAGGCTCTCTCAACCCCAAACCGTGGTCTTCATTTGAAGCAGATAAAAAACAGCAACATGTGAATGAAATTCTGTTTGTGTGAATGAAGGGGCCAGCTAGGAAGCCAGCGTTTCTGTGAATGAAGAGGGGCCTTACAGCCGCAGCCAGGCAATCCCTTGGGTAGGAACGGCCTCAGCCAATGAGCAAGCACCCCGATGACTCATTCAACAGACTTGCTCAATAGTGGAAGATTCCATTTCAATCAAAGGCGGAATCTTTCATCCCACAGCAGGAGTGGGGGTGGGAGGGACAGCTGATTACAAAGATCTATAGATGAAGAGGACTGCCGTGATGGCGAGAGGAAAAACCAGTTTTATTAGGAAATTCGGAAAGCATTTGTTAGCGTGTGAACAGAATCCTTGGAGGTGAGCTGTCCTCAGGCCTCTGATTCAGCTGGTTCATTTACATCAAGGAGCAGAGATGAATGCACCCGTTCGATTTGTTAATGAATGTACACAGGATGCACATTCACAACGTTGGCATCTGGCCCTCCATGCTTTTTTATGAAACCAGCGCGCTGGTTCTGGTTCTGAATTTCCAAGAGGAGGAGGGGTAATACAAAGCTACAGAGTTAACCCTTTAGCGGACAGGTGATTCACTTATTTATTATGATGAGTGAAGTGAGGGGAAATCTGTCCTTTTTAAAATATAAAAACAGTTTGTATCCTAGACTGCTACAAGTAAAAAGATGTAATAATCAAAGACGGTGATTAGCACTTCAAGATTAGCATTACAGTAAAACCTCACTCATCCGAAGGATGACATGAATGTTTTGAAAAGCAGAAGGAAACACCTCCAAAAGCCTCTCAACAGCAAAACAGAAGCAGATTCCATGCACGGAAGCTGAGTCTTGATCCACCAGAAAACCTTCCGGCTCTTGCTTGAGGCTGGGAAAGCTTATTTTTAGATACCACTCTGAAAACTCTTGTTTTATCTAGTTTCTCAGCCCACAGCCACAGAGAGAAGGATGAGGGAGGAGATTGCTAGGTTAGGTAATGATTAATTTAATTTTCCTAGCCTGGCAACACAAAAGAAAGCCAGAAAAAAAGAAGGAAAGAAAGAAAGAAAAGTGTTTGTAAAGACAGCCTGAGGTTCAAAATGCATGGCCATCTGGGGTCATTTGTGGTAAGCTTTTCCAGAATATTGTGTTTTTTCTTTTTAAATTTATATTTAAAGAGTGTTTTTACTTTGTATTTTTGCCATAACAAATTAGCACAAAATTAGTGATGGAAACAACACAGATTTGTTGTCTTGTATTTCCAGGGGTCAGAAAAACATATGAATTATACAGGGAATAAAACCAACAGGCTGGCAAGGCTGGTTTTTTTTTATTTTTAACTTTATTATTTATTTTGTTGTCGGTGGTGTGTATATACACAGCAAAACATACACTATTTCAACAGTTACTACATGTACATGTACCATTTAGTGACACTGATTACTCTCTTTGAATTGCACAGTCATACCCTCCTTTTCTGAGTGTTCCCTCCCCTTTAATGTAAACTCACTGCCCATTAAAAGCTAAAAAACCAAACCCAGTGCCATCAAGTAGATTCTGACTCGTAGTGACATTATAGAACAGAGAATAACTGCTACATAGATTTTTTCCAAGGAGCACCTGGTGGATTCAAACACCCAGCCTTATGGTTAGCAGATGTATCACTTAACCACTACATAACCAGCATATCCAACTGCTCACTAAGATTCCTGTATAATCTTTCAAGTTGCAGTTTTTAGTTTGAGCCTGTATAGATCTTAAAGAGCATAATGCTCAAGGCAGATATTTTTTACCGGTTAACCTAAATTATTGTTTGGTTTTAAAAAGACTTCAAGGGAATATTTTTGGATTAAGCTTTAAACATTATCTCAGGGTAATAGATTTGGAAGTACATTCAACCTTCATGGTTCCAGAAAGTGTGGAATCCATGAGAGTTTTAGATACTGTTCTACATTTTTCCCCTTTTGATCAGGATTCCTCTACAGAATCTTCAGTCAAAATGTTCAATAATAGTAGCCAGATACCATCCAGGAGGCAGTGGGAGGACTAGCCACACATTCCATTTCTTCCTTCTGTTTTTGACTTTCCTTCTAACTATGCTAAAAAGAAAAAAAAAAATTACTGTCCAGTCGGTTCTCACACAGACCTGTTGTACCTTGGGTGGCTGCTTGCAAGCTTTTAAGACCTCAGGCACCAAGAAGTATGAGGTAGAATGGAAGCACTAAAAATATTTTTAAGCCAATTAACTGAGAAGTCCCATGAAACATGGACCATAAGTCTTCAAACCAAGGAACCAAAAATCACACAAAATGTTCTGTTGCACATAGCACCACCTACTCTTTTTAGTTTGTTTTGTCTCTGTTATTCATACACATAACTGTTATATAACTCTTGCCAAAATCTTCAACAAAATTCTACCCAATTGAATTCAACAGCATATAAAAAAATAATTCATCGTGATCAAGTTAGTTTCATTCCAGGGATGCAAGGCCGGTTCAACATCAGAAAAACAATTAATGTGATCAACCACATTAATAACCCAAAAGATAAGAATCACCTGGTTTTGTCAGTTGATGTAGAAAATGCATTTGACAAAGTTCAACACCCATTTGTGCTTAAAACTCTCAGAAAAACAGGTATAGAGGGGAAATTCTTCAATGCAATCAGTAGCATCTATGCAAAGCCAACTACCTTCATCATCCTGAATGGTGAAAGACTGAAAGAATTCCCTTTGAGAACAGAAACTAGACAAGGATGCCCACTCTCACCACTTCTATTCAGCATTGTGCTAGAAGTTCTAGCCAGAGCAGTCAGACAAGATAAAGAAATAAAGGGCATCTGTGTCAGCAGTGAAGAAGTAAAAATCTTCCCATTTGCAGATGATATGATTGTTTATACAGAGAATCCAAAGAAATCCATAAGTAAACTACTGCAACTAATAGAATTTAGCAAAGCAACAGTATACAAGATAAACATATGTAAATCAGTAGGATTCCTTTATATCAACAGTGAGATTATTACAGAAGAAATCACCAAATCAATTCCATTTACTATAGCCCCCAAGAAGATAAAATACCTAGGAATAAATCTAACTAGAGAAATAAGAGATCTTTACAAAGAGAACTACAAAGAGACCTTACTACAAGAAACTGAGAGAGACTTACATAAATGGAGTAATCTACCCTGCTCATGGATAGGAAGACACAACATTGTGAAAATGTCTGTTTTGCCCAAAGCAATCTACTTACATAACACAATCCCAAAACAAATTCCAGCGACATTTTTTAACGAGATGGAGAAACCAATCATCACCTTTTTTGGAAAGGGAAGAAACCTTAGATAAGTAAAGCACTAGTGAAGAAGAAGGACACACTGGGAGGCCTCTCATTATCCAACCTTAGAACCTATTACACTGCCACAGTAGTCAAAACAGCCTGGTACTGGTACAAAAAGAGACAGATAGACCAATTGAACAGAGTTGAGACTCGAGAGATGTCACCATCCTCCTATGAACAGTTGATATTTGACAAAGGCCCCAAGATTTTAAATTGGGTTAAGCACAGTCTTTAACAAATGGTGCTGGCAAAATTGGATATCCATCCTCAAAAAATTGAAACAAGACCTGTATCTCACACGTTATACAAAAACCAACTCAAATTGGATAAAAGACCTAAATATAAAATCTAAAATGATAAAGCTCATCCGAGATAAAATAGGATCAACAATGAAAGTTTTAATACACCATGTCGACATACTTCAAAATCTTACAAGCCAAGCCAAGATAAGCCAAGTGCCATTGAGTTGGATCCGACTCATAAACAAAACACATTCAATAGAAGAGAAAATAGACAAATGGGAACTACTAACAATCAAACACTTTCACTTATCCAGACCTCATCAAAAAAATTAAAAGAGGAGGGATGGAGTCAACATGGCAGACTAAACACATGTCTCCTAAATCCCTCTGGAAACCAAGACATGAGGTGATAATTAAACAGAGCCTTCTGGACACCTGGTGAGCCCTAGGACACGGCATAGGGCTGTTAATTTGGACTTCATATCACTGAATGGAAAACCTCCTCTCTTTCGCTGGCCCTGTTCTTTACAAGAGCTGGCTTTCACAGACCAATGGTAACTTACCATTTTAATTTTTGTTTTCTCTGTCTTAGCTGGTGGGCGGAGCTGGGACTTGACTAGCAGCTAACCTCAGATGCACTGCTAGTGGGATCAAGAGGAGAAATTGCCATATTTTGAGAGCCTGGCTTTGGACTCTGTGAATCTCAGCACCTTTGGCCTTTCTTTCTATTTAGCTTGTATGGAGGCAGGCGCCGAGCTTCTGCAGGGTGCCATCTTGTTCCATCAGAACGTGGAGACACCCGTATGGAGATCCCAGCTAGACCTAGTTTCTAGGCTGGGAGACAGCATCCGCCCAGAGGAGAAAGCTTTTCAGGCAGAAAAGCCTTATTATACACAGGGTGTCCTACAGTTGGGGCCCAGCAACAGAGGCTGTGGACCCGGTGCATCTCAGCACCTTTGGCCTCTCTTTCCAGCTCTGACATAAAGTAGCCTGGACCCAGCCAGGTGGCGAGCTTGTGTGGGACACCCATCTTGTTCCAATGAGAGGTGTACTACCCTTATGGAGGCCTCAGCTGGACCTAATTCCTGGGCTGAGAAGCAGTGCCTGCCCGGAGCAGAGCACTTTTCCAGCAGAAAAGCAGGATTCTACACAGTATCACCCATGACTGGGACCCGACAGCAGAGGCCAGCTGGGCAGTAGCCTTTCTGTATTTTGAGCTAGTTTATAACATCTGGGGTTCAATATAGAGGTGTGTACTTTCTCAGCTATACACCTGAAAATCTGAGTGACTTTGGAGGTTGCCAGATACTTTTTACCTTTCATTTTAAGATGGCCTAGAGAATCAACTTGACAGCACTTGGCTTGGCAGAGAAACAACTGCAGTCCATCCTCACAGCATCTCTCAGCCTCTATTGACTCACATGATACCCCAAAAGCAACAAACTCTGAAGAAAACCATAACCAAAAAATCATCCATGGCTTCAGAAAGCCTCCAAACGAAAACACCACAAAACTTCCCCGACAAAGAAAGCTGTCTGAAACTATCAGAAGGTGAATACAAAAGGATTGTGTATAGAGCCCTCCTAGATGTTATACAAAATGTAGCAGAGCAAAATGAAAAATTAAGCAAGCTGTTCAATCTGATGAAACACCTGTAATCTGAAATCCAACAGATCAAGAACAAAAAGAAAGGCATAGAAGCTTCAATTCAAAGCCAAGAAAGTAGAATAGAACAAATGGAAAAGAGACTTTCTCATTTGGAAGACAGAGCTACTGACTCCAGTACCTATGAGGAAAAATCAGAAAAAAGAAACAAGAAAAATGAAGCATTATGAAGCATGTGGGATTCTATTAAAAGGAACAATATGATTAACTGGAGTTCCTAAACAGGGAGGGACACCTGAAAACACAGAGTATTGTTGTTGAGTGGCTGAGGGAAAACTTCCCTGAAATTATGAAACAGAACATAGATATCCAAGACACATACCAAATGTCACACAGTACATACCCGAAAAGAAAGACTCCAAGACATAATTGGCACTTGGCTTGGCTAACAAAATGAAACATAAGCAGAAACTCTTAAGGGCAGTAAGACTCAAAACAAAGCTAACATTCAGGGGGAAACCCTGTAGGGTTTTGTCAAATTTCTCAGCAGAAACCATGCTGGCACAGAGACAGTGGCATGACACATTTCAAAGCCTTGACATACAACCAAGAATTACATATCCTGCAAAACGATCTTTCAAATATGAAAATGAAGTTAAGACATTTGCAGATAAACAGAAACTCAGAGACTTTGTAAAAATCAAACCAAAGCTACAAGAAATACTGAAAGAATCTCAGTTAGGGAAGGCTCCAAACTCAATCAAAGCTATAACAGAGAAAGAAGTGATCCAGTGGTCATATCATGAAAACTATGTCATCATATTAAAAAGAGGGATTTACTAGAGTCATTATGGTCCTCCCAGGTAGAGAGGAAGTTGATAAGAATGGTAGTAATTAAAACTGGGTTTATACATAGTTTATTAAGGGATATCATTGGGGCAGCCTTAAAGTACAATAAAGATGCAACATATCAAATCAAGAAACATAATACAGGAGTCTCAACAATGACAAAACCAACCCTGAAAAAGGTGAAAAATCAACTCACAAAGAGGAATGTCCTAGAACAGATTAATAAGAACAGAGAAAAGGTCAACACAAAAATAAACATCACAATGGCTGCACTGAACACACACCTATCAACAACTACATTGAATGTGAAAAGAATTCAAAGACCACCTACAGAATGGGAAAAAATATTTGGCCCCTCTATGTCAGACTGACATCTGATCTCCATAATCTACATAAGGCATTATAATATATCAACAAGAAAATGATAAATAATCCAATTAAGTGATAGGCAAAGGAAATAGACAGACATTTCTCTAAAGAGGATATCCAGGGAGCTAAATGACATGTGCAGAATTGCTCACGATCATTAGCTATTAAAGAAATGCAAATCAAAACTACAATAAGATGCCATCTCACCCCAACAAGGTTGGCCATGATCCAAAAAACACAAAACAATAAATGCCGGAGAGGCTGTGGAGAAATTGTAGCTCTCCTACACTACTGGTGGGATTGCAAAATGGGACAACCTCTTTGGAAAACAGTCTGGCACTTCCTTAAAAAGCTGGAGATAGATATACCATTTGATCCTGTAATTGCACTGCTCAGAATTTATCCTTCAGAAACAAAGGTTGTCACACAAACCGACACATGTACATGAATGTTTGTTGCAGCACCGTCCACAATGCAAAAAGCTAGAATTAACCCCGATGCCCACCAACAGATGAAGGGATAAGCAAACCATGGTACATATACTCAAGGGAACACTGTGCTATGATAAAAAACAAGGACAATTTTAGAATACATTTCATAACATGGTCTCATTTGGAAGAGATCATGCTGAGTGAAACAAATCAGTATCAAAAGGATAAATTTTGTATGAGATCCCTGTTATAAGAACTTAACAAGAGAATTATCCACAGAAGAAAATGACTGTGTTGGCCACATGGGTGCATGAGGCACTGACGGTTTATCATAGATGAGATGATTGATAGATGTTCGGAATTTCATTCTTTTACTGTAGTTAATAAAAAATAAGAAAGTAAAAAGAAACCTAATATTAATCCACTTGCAGCTTTTCTTTCACCAGGAGTTACAAATCCTTTCTTTCATGCTGGCATCCAAAACAAACCCATGCCACTGAGTCAATTCTGACTCATAGTGACCCTAAGGACATGGTGGAGTTTTCAAAGGGTACCTGGTGGATATGAAATACCAACTTTTCGGTTAATAGCTATAGCAAAATGACTACAAGGTTTCCTCTTGGAAACCAGGCTTACTAAATTTAAATATCAAAAGACATGGCTGGGTAAAAGGGCAGAGACAATTTGTTACCTGATAGCCATTGATCTGTGTAAAAGGTGAAGGGCGGGGTTGAATCAGTTCATATTAGCCTACAGTTGGTCTTCTGTACTTCTTTCTCTTTTCATTATAAACCCCATTGTATCAGCTTGTTCAAACCATTTGCTTTTGCTAGAATCAAAATGGCCTTCCTATATGTATACAGAAGCCCTGGTGGTGCAGTGTTTAAGAGCTATGGCTGCTAACCAAAAGGCTAGCAGTTTGCATCCACCAGCCACTCCTTAAAAACCCTGTGGGACAGTTCTACTGTTTCCTATAGGGTCACTATGAGTCAGAATCTACTGGGAAATAACAGGTTATTGTATGCATATAGAATAACTTCTCAAAATATGACTTACGTTCAACTTTTGGTGAGTTTTCGTTATTTTTAACAGGTTCTATAGATTAGTACTAGACTTCTTTGGTAATCATTGTTCTGCTTACCAAATAGAGGTAATCTTTAGTTACTTAGAAGCTCCAAATGTATAAGAATGTATTAGTGAAAATGATTCATCAAGTGAAAACAGAAGTCAATCATTCTAAATGATAAGGAATTTGATATCTTAAAAGTTAAGTGGTTTTCACTTTGTGACCAAATTGAGTCAGTGGCCCAACAATGACATCAAGAATTTTTATTAGATACAATCTTTTCACTTTGC
The DNA here is from genome assembly GCA_028571685.1 of Heterohyrax brucei. Classification (NCBI taxonomy): domain Eukaryota; kingdom Metazoa; phylum Chordata; class Mammalia; order Hyracoidea; family Procaviidae; genus Heterohyrax; species Heterohyrax brucei. The sequence continues at coordinate 138,799,215 of CM053150.1, forward strand.
CATCCATAATTTCTCTGTGAAATACAATAAGTTTTGCTTTATGAAGAGTTCCCTTACCCATGAAACTAAAGATCATCATATAAAATGTTAGAAACTTATGTACTATATAGTCATAAATGTATATAATAAATACATATATAATCTTAAAGCTTATGTCTTGAACTATAGTTAACCTCATCTTGTGATAACTATATTTAGGTGATCAGGTTCACTGAAACACTTTAAGCTTTCTCTTAAAGAAAAACTAAATCAGACTCATGTATAGAAGAAAAAAATTTAATGGCTGCAAGGGAGGGAAGGAAGGGAGGAATAGGGCTGGTTATAGATTAGAGAGTAGATAGAAATTTGGTTGGCTAAAATCAGTGACCGCACGTATTAGAAGGAAGATCAGTTAACTGGACTTCAACGTAATATGAATACTCTTCCAATTTTAACCCAGTATTGCAAGGACAAAGTAGCTGGGTTTGGAGTCTGGTGACTATGCTCTCAGGGGACGTCAAGGCCAATTGCCATAACTAGCCTATTGCTAAGAAGTCATCTCCGTTGCATATTAGTGAGTGGCTTCTGGGGTCTTAAAAGCTAGCTTGACTGCTAGCTGCCATTTGAGGTACATCAAACAGTCCCAACTCAGGAGGAACAGATGATTACCAAGGACCAAAACAACATGGGGTAACAAGAATCCAGAAGACAGACAAACCTATAAGAATGAGTGACTACACCAACATGTGATCGGAAGAACCAGATGGCACCCAGCCACCACCAGTGACAGCTGTGACGGGGCTCACAAAGTTGAGTCTCAGTGGCAACACAAGAATAAAAAGGGGTGCACCCTGACAACTCCACTAAAAGACGGCAATTGATTTTCTGAAGGCCTTGTGGTTTCCCTGGGAGCATGGGCCCTAGATCTGATGCTGCCCCATCCAGAAATCATTACTGAAGTCAGCTCCTCAGATGGGAATAGATTGGACTCGGCAACACAGAGTGACCATATAGTGTGTGCACTTCATGGTTCTATGCATCTATAGGATGTCATCCTACTGTACTCTTACTAGAGGGGAGTGGAGAAGGTGGAGAAGAGGGGACAGGAGATTGTTAAGAGGAGATGATACACATAGAACAGAAAGTAGGAGTGTGCTGTCACTGGGCAAGGAGAGCAGTAGGAGTGGTACATGGGCGGGCATGCAAATTTAAACTCAATCATACACTTCCACTCAATCACAATAAATAATAATAATAAATCAATATACAAAAAGACCCTAAAGAATCCATAAACTACTGTAATAGAAGAGTTCAGCAAAGTATCATGATATAAAATAAACGTTCCTTTGCACCAACAAAGAGATCATCAAAGAGGAAATGGCTAAATCAGTACCATTGACAATAGCCCCCAAAGAGATAAAATACCTATTAATAAATCTAAACAGAGAAGTAAGAGACCTATACAGAGAAAATTACAAGACTCTGCTGCAAGAAACCAGAAGAGATTTACATAAGTAGAGATATCTACCCTGCTCATGGATAGAAGGCTTAACATTGTGAAAATGTCTCTACTACCCAAAGCAATCTACATCTACAACGCAATCCCAATACAAATTCCAATGTCAATTTTTAATGAGATGGAGACACAAATCATCAACTTTGTTGGGAAAGGGAATAAACCCTGGATAAGTAAAATGCTACTGCAGTAGAGTAACACAGTGGGAGGCCTCATACTACCCAACCTTAGACCCTATTACACTGCCATGGTAGTCAAAACAGCCCAGTTCTGGTATAAAAACACAATGGAACAGAACAGAGAATCCAGAAATATCACCATCCTCCTATGAACAGTCGATATTTGATGAAGGCCCCAAGATTGTAAACTGGGATAAACAGTCTCTTTAACACATGGTGTTGGCAAAATTGGATATCTATCTACAAAAAATTTGAAACAAGACCCATATCTCACACCTTACAGGAAAACTAACTCAAAATGGGTCAAAGACCTAAATATCAAACCTAAAACAATAAAGATCATGCAAGAAAAAATAGGGACAACGATGAAAATTCTGATACATGGCTTAGACAAAGACAGACTAAAAATCTTACCAACAACACACAAATAACAGAAAGTAGATAAATAGAAACTAATAAAAATCAAACACTTATACTCATCCAAAGACTTTATCAAGAGATTGACATCTAATTTCCATAATCTACAAGGTACTGTGAAATATCAACAAGAAAAAACAATAACCCAATTAAACAATGGGCAAAGGAGATGGACAGACACTTCACCAAAGAAGACATCCAGGTAGCCAAAAGACACATGAGGAAATGCTCACTATTGTTAGTTATTAGAGAATCTAAATCAAAACTACAATGCAATACCATCTCACACCGCTGAGGCTGGCAATAATACAAAACACAGGAAACAACAAATGCTGGAGAGGCTGTGGAGAGATTGGAACGCTCCTACACTGCTGGTGGGAATGCAAAATGGTATAACCTCTTTGGAAAGCACTTTGGCATTTTCTTAAAAAGCTAGAAATAGAAATACCATATAATCCAGTAATCCCACTGCTTGCAATATATCCTACAGAAATAAGGGCTGTCTCACAGATACACACACACAAATGTTTACTGCAGCACTGTCCACAATATTAAAACGATGGAATCAGCCTAGGTGCCCAACAACAGAAGAATGCATAAACAAACTACATCATATATATACAATGGAACACTATGAAATGATAATAATGATTTTAGGAAACATCTCATAACCTGGTATCAACTAGATGACATTAGGCTGAGTGAAGTCAGTCAGCTGCAAAAGAACAAGTGTTGTATGAGACTACTATTATAAGGACTTAAAAAAAAGGGCTTATGCACAGAAGAAATGACTCTTTGATGGCTACAAGGGTATCGAGAGAGAGAGGGTTGTTCAGAGATGGGTTGTTCATAGACAACTGATAGCAATTCACTTAGGTAAAGGGAGTGACAGCACACAGTATAAGGCATGCCAGCATAACTGGGCTATGCCATGAACTAAAAGGTTTTCTAAATTCAACCCAACATTTCAAAGCTTAGAACAACAGGATCCAAGGTCTTAGGACCATGTTTTCAGGGGACATCAAGGTCAATTGGCATAACTAATCTTTTGCTAAGATCCATATGATTTGGAGACTACTTCAGCATGAGACCGAAAGAACTAGACAGTGCCTGACCATCACCAAAGACAGCCTTGACAGGGGACACAAAGTAGAGTACCTGATATAGCACGAGAAAAAGAGGTGTACAGCTCAAAAATTCTACTAAAAGACCAGAAGTGGTGGTTCAACAGCCTGGAAGGTTTCCTGGGAACATGGCTCCTAGACTTGCTGCTGGCCCTGACATGAAACCAGCACTGAGGTCAACACTTCAGACAAAGAATAGACTGGACTCAGGGACACAGAGTGAGTATGTGGTATGCATACTTTATGGTTTTACACATTTACAGGAGTCTGTCCTACTCATTTCTTTCCAGACGGGAGAGGAGAGGGTGGAGAGGAGACAGGCATTTGTGAGGAAGATACTAGAAGTAGAGTGAAAAGGAAGGAGGGTGATGTCAGAGCAGTAGAGTTGCAGAGAGGCAGGGATGCAAAATTGACTTGGATTGTACACTTTCACTTAAGCATAATTGAAAAAAACAGAGAGTATCAAAAAAATCAAAGATTAATGAACATATCTTTTTCCAAGTCTCTAGAGATCTTACAATCTTGTGATTAATAATTTTCCTGCTTAAGCTTTAATAGGAACCTTATTCTCTTGGTAAAGAAAATCTAATGATCATGAGCAACAAAGATTTACCCTTGGGAGTGCAAGTAGGTTGCACAAGCTAGAAAGAATTTCAGCTGGTCAGTATTCCACAAAAAAGAAAGATAAACCACAGGTCTGTGCAGGCAACCAGCAAGACCTGCCATATTGAAAGATCTACTGTCTCCTACCCAAAATCTTGGCCACAGCAGCCACAATAGTGGGTCCATAGCTTCTGACATTGACACAAAAGCACACAAAAAGACAATCTCACTTTACCAGACTATAAATTAGACTTTCCGCACATTCTGGTTTCTATCCATCCCTGATGATAACCATGGATGGGGTTTCACATGATCCCGTCTCAGACCATCCTTTTGTCTCTCAAAAATTCTTCTTGGTGGTGGAGTCAAGATGGCGGACTAAGCACACGTCTCCTTATATCCCTCTGGAAACCAAGACCTGAATTGATAATCAAATGGAGCCTTCTGATCACTTAATCAGCCCTAGGCCACGGCACAGGGCTGTTACTTTGGACTTCATACCACTGAGTGAAAAACCTCCTCTCTTTCACTGACTCCTGCTCCTGGCTAGCCCTGGCTCTCATGGACTGAAGGTAAACACACCATTTTGACTTTTTCTTTTCCTGTGTCTTGGCCAGTGGGTGGAGCTGGGTCCTGCCTAGTGGCTAGATTCAGACAAGCTGCTGCGGTGATAGGCAGGCAAAATTCCCATATTTTGAGAGCCAGGCTTAGGACTCTGTTCATCTAGCCACTTTCAGCCTGTTGTTTTATATCTGCCTCAGCGGCTTTTGTACGGAATTTCGCAGTCAGTGTGCAGGATGCCATGTTGGATACGAAGATTGTAGCGGGACCTAATTCTTAGCCTGGGAGCCAGCACTTGAAAACAGGACAGCACTCTCTGACATAAAAGCAGTAATTTACCCAGTGCCACCTACTTTGGGGGCCCTGTAACAGAATCAGAGGAATCGCTACCTCTCGGCACCTTTAGCCCTTCTGTCTGCTGCCTGTGTGGAGGGCGCCATCTTGGATACAGTGGCCGCAGCTGGACCTAATTCTTGGCTTGGGAGCCAGAGCCTGCCACAGGAGAGCACATTTCTACCAGAAAAGCAGTACTCTATGCAGTGTCACGTAAGGCTAGGTCCTGTCCGCAGCGGCCAACAGGGCAGTAGCATTGCTGTATTCTGAACTAGTTTGTATCATCTGGGGTTGGATATAGCGGTGCTTACTTTGCCAGTTGAGAAGAGGGACCTCTACACCTGAAAACGTAACTGACTTGTGAAGTGGTCAGATACCTTTTGCTTTACATTTTAAGGCAGCCTAGAGAAACAACTCCACTCCATCCTCACAGTACCTATTCCAGCCTCTACATACTCACATGGGACCCAAAAAGCAAGACACTCCTGGCATACAAGGAATCACCCAGGGATTCAGAAGGCTCCCAAACAAAGCAACCAAGGAGTTTTCCAGATGAAGAAACTTTTATGAAAGCATCAGGAAGTGAATATGAAATGATTATATACAGAGCCCTTCTAGACCTAAGCTGTTCGATCTGAAGGAACACCAGTACTCTGAAATCCAACAGATCAAGAACAAAATCAAAGACATAGAAACTTCAATGCAAAACCAAGAAAACAGAATGGAACAAATGGAAAAAAGCATTTCTGACTTGGAAGACAAAGCTACTGATGCCAGCATCTATGAGCATAAATCAGAAAAAAGAAACAAGAAAAATGAAGAAACATTAAGAAGCATGTGGGGCTCTATTAAGAGGAACAACCTTCGATTAATTGGAGTCCCTGAACAGGGTGAGACATCTGAGAACACAGAGTATCATTGCTGAGCTGCTGACAGAAAACTTCCCAGAAATCATGAAGGAAGAGAGTATAGACATCTCAGATGCATATCATATGCCACCCAATATAGATCTCAAAAGAAAGACTCCAAGACATATTAGAATCAAGCTTAACAAAAAGAAACATGAGCAGCAACTCTTAAAGGCAGCAAGACTCAAAGGAAAGCTAACAATCAGAGGAAAACCCTGGAGACTTTCATTAGATTTCTCAGCACAAACCACGCTGGCACGGAGACAGTGGCATGACACATTCAAAGCCTTGAAGGAGAAGAACTTCCAACCAAGAATTATATATCCTGAAAAACTATCTTTCAAATACAAAAATGAAATTAAGACATTCCCAGATAAACAGAAACTCAGAGACTTTGTAAAAACCAAACCAAAACTACAAGAAATACTGAAAGAAGTTCTTGGTTCTGGCTTAGAATAACAAAACCACTAACTTTATATTTTAGAATGACACACTACTGAAAACTCTACTCAGTTAGGGAAGGCTCCAAAGTCAGTCACAGCTTTGATACGGAAAGAAGAAACCCAGTGATCGTCATGAAAACTATGGTGTCATCATACTAAAAAGAGGGATGTACTACAGTTGTTATAGTCCTTCCAAATGGAGGAGAAGATGACAAGACTGGTAGTAATTAAAATTGGGTTTATATATAGTTTATTAAGGGGGATCATAGGGGCAGCTATAAAGCACAACAAAGATGTATCATACCTTTTCAAGAAATGTAACACAGGAGTCTCAACAACTACAAAACCAGCTCTGAAAAAGGTGAAAAATCAACCCACCAAAAAGAATGTCCCAGAACAGATTAACAAGAACAACACAGAAAACATCAACATAAAAATAAACGTATCACAATGGCAGCAGTGAACACACACCTATCAATAATTACATTGAATGTGAATGGACTAAATGCTCCAGTAAAGAGACATCGAGTGACATCTTGGATCAAAAGACATGACTCATCCATGTGTTATCTACAAGAAACTCACTTGAGACCTAAAGAAAGGAACAAACTGAAAATTAAAGGATGGAAGAATATATATCAAGCTAACAATGAACAAAGAAGAGCAGGGGTGGCAATTCTAATCTCAGACAAAATCAATTTTAATGTCAAATCCACCATTGTGGACAAAGACGGACACTATTTATTGCTGAAAGTTTCAGTACACAAGCAAGACTTAACTATATTAAATATTTATGCAACTAATATCAGAGCACCTAAATACGTCAGAGAAACACTGACTACACTCAAAAGTGAGTTAGATGACTCCACAATAATAGTGGGAGACCTCGACACACCACTCTCAATACTAGACAGATCATCTAGAAAAAAGCTCAGTAAAGATACAGAATACATCACTGACAAAATTAACCAACTAAATCTCAATGATATATACAGAACTTTGCACCCATCAGCAGAAAACTACACCTTCTTCTCCAGTGCACATGGAACATTCTCCAGAATTTACCATGTGATAGGCCATAATGCAATGCTCAATAAAATCCATACCATTGAATTACTACAAAGCATCTTTTCAGATCATAAAGCCATCAAAGTTGAAATCAATAGCAGAAAAAACATAGATAGAAAATGGAACTCCTGGAAACTGAACATCTTGCTCAAAAAAACATGGGTTATAGAGGAAATCAAGGATGAATTAAAGAAATTCATGGCTTCCAATGAGAACGAAAACTTCCTACCGGAACCTGAGGGATATAGCCAAAGCAGTGCTTAGAGGCCTGTTTATCTCCATAGATGTACACATCTGGAAGGAAGAAAGAAACCAAATCAAGTAACTAACCCTACAGCTTGAACAAGTAGAAAGAGAATAACAGAGGAACCCCTCAGACACCAGAAGAAATGAGATCACAGAGATTAGAGCAGAGCTAAATGAATTAGAGAATAGAAAAACAATTGAAAAAATTGAAAAGACCAAAAGCTGGTTTTTTGAAAAGATCAACAAAATTGACAAACCACTGGCTAAACTTACTAAAGAAAAGCAGGAAAGGAAACAAATAACCCAAAGTCCAAATGAGAGGGGAGTTGTCACCACAGATGCAACAAAAATCAAAGATATCATAACAGAATACTATGAAAGACTGTACTCTAACAAATTTGAAAACCTAGGGGAAATGGACAAATTCCTTGACTCATACCACCTACCCAAATGATCACAACGTGAAGCAGAACAACTTAACAAATCCATCACACAGGAAGAGATTGAAAAGGTCATCAAAACACTACCAACCAAAAAAAAGTCCGGGCCCAGATGGCTTCACTGCAGAATTCTACCAAGCATTTAGAGAAGAGTCATCTCCAATACTACTGAGACTATTTTACAGTATAGAAAGGGATGGAGTACTCCCAAACTCATTCTGTGAAGCCAGCATAACCCTGATACCTAAGCCAGGGAAAGACCCAACAAAGAAAGAGAACTACAAACCGATATCGCTCATGAATCTAGATGCAAAAATCTTCAACAAAATTCTTGTCAACAGAATACAACAACATATCAAGAAAATAATCCATCATGACCAAGTGGGATTCATACCAGGAATGCAAGGCTGGTTCAACATCAGAAAAACAAGCAATGTGATTAACCACATAAATAATACAAAAGACAAGGATCACATGATTTTGTCCATTGATACTGAAAAGGCATTTGATAAAGTCTAGCACCCATTCATGCTAAAAACTCTTAGCAAAATGGGCATAGATGGCAAATTCCTCAACACAATAAGGGCCATTTATACAAAGCCAATTGCCCACATCATCCTGAATGGAGAGACTGAAGGACTTTCCCTTGAGATCAGGAACTAGACAAGGATGCCCACTCTCACCTCTTCTGTTCAACATTGTGCTAGAAGTTCTAGCCAGAGCAATTAGACAAGACCAAGAAATAAAGGGCATCTGCATTGGCAAAGAGGAAGTTAAAATCTCCCTGTTTGCAGATAATATGATTGTATATGCAGAGAAACTACTCAAACTGATAGAAGAGTTCAGCAAAGTCTCAGGATACAAGATAAACATAAATAAATCAGTAGGATTCCTTTATACCAACAATGAGACTGTTGAGGAAGAAGTTATCAAATCAATACCATTCACAATAGCCCCTAAGAAGATAAAGTACCTAGGAATTAATCTAACCAGAGAAATAACAGACCATTACAAAGAGAACTCCAAGCCCTTACTACAAGAAACTAAGAAAGACTTAGATAAATGGAAAAAGCTACCCTGCTCATGGATAGGAAGACTTAACATTGTGAAAATGTCGATTTTACCCAAAGCAATCTATTTATATAATGCAATCCCAAAACAAGTTCCAGTGACATTTTTTAATGAGATGGAGAAACAAACCACCAATTTTCTTTGCAAAGGGAAGAAGCCCTGGATAAGTAAGGTACTACTAAAGAAGAAGAACACATTGGGAGGCCTCTCATTACCCGACCTTAGAACATACTACACTGCCACAGTGATCAAAACAGCCTGGTACTGGTACAAGAACAGACAGATCGATCAATGGAACAGAACTGAGACCCCAGAGATGATACCATCTGCCTATGAACAGTTGATATTCAACAAAGGCCCTAAGACGTTAAACTGGGGTAAAAACAGAACCTTCAACAAATGGTGCTGGCCAAATTGGATATCCATCTGCAATAAACTGAATTAAGATCTATATCGTATACCTTATACAAAAGCCAACTCCAACTGGATAAAAGACCTAAATATCAAACTTGAAATGATAAAGCTCACCAAGAAAAGGCAGAAACAACAACGGAAGTTTTAATACACGATGAGGACAGACTCCAAAATCTGTCAAAGAAACCACAATCAACAGAAGAGAAAATAGATAAATGGGAACTATCAAGAATCAAACACTTTCTGCTCATCCAAAGACTTTATTAATAGAATTAAAAGAACACCCACAGAATGGGAAAAAATATTTGGCAACTCTATGCCTGATCTCCATAATCTATAAGATACTGCAAAATATCGATAAAAAGAAGATAAATCATCCAATTAAGCGGTGGGCAAAGGAGATGGGCAGACATTTCTGTAGAAGAGATCCAGGCAGCCAAAAAACACGTGTGGACATGTTCACAATCTTTAGTTATTAAAGAAATTCAAATCAAGATGACAATAAGATACCATCTCACCCCAACAAGATTGGCCATGATCCAAAAAACATAAAACAACAAATGTTGGATAGGCTGTGGAGAAAGTGAAACCCTCCTACACTGTTGGTGGGGTTGCAAAATGGTCCAGCCCCTTTGGAAAGCAATCTGGCGCTTCCTTAAAAGAATGTATATTGGTATACCATTTAACCCAGTAATTCCACTACTTGGAATATATCCTACAGAATCAAGCCCTTTCACACCAATGGACACATGCACCAGAATGTTAATCGCAGTACAGTCCACGATAGCAAAAAGATGGAATCAACCCAGATGCGCAACAACAGAAGAATGGATAGGTAAACTATGGTATATATACTCAACGGAGCACTACGCAACGATAAAGAACAACGATGATTCCAGGAAACATCTCCTAACCTGGTTTCAACTGGAAGACATTATGTTGAGTGAAAGCAGTCAGTGACAAAAGGACAAATATTGTATGAGACCTCTACAATAAGATCTCAAAAACAGACTTGTGTATAGAAGAAAAGACTCTTTGACATCTGCAAGGGAGGGGAGGGAGGGAGGCTGAAGGGGGAAGGTTTAGATTAGATAGTTGCTAGAAATCTGCTTGGGAGAAGTCGGTGATGGCACACATTAGAAACAAGAACAACATTAACTGGACTTCAGCATAATTTGAGTACTCCTTCCATCTTAACCTAATATTGCAAGGATAGAGTAGCTGGGGTAGGGGGCAGGGGACCGTGCTCTCAGGCGAAATCGAGGCCAATTGGCACAACTAACATTTTGCTAAGAGGGCTGTCTGAACCCCACATTGGTGAGTGGCGTCTGGGGTCTTAAAAGCCTCCGAGCTGCCATCCGAGGGCACAGCAAATGGTCCCAACTCAGCAGAAACGGACACTTACCGAGGACCAAAACGACATGGGGTAAAGACAACCTAGAAGATAGAGAGACCCATATGATTGGGTGCCTACATCGACTTAGGACTGGAAGAACCAGATGGTGCCCAGCCATCACCAGTGATAGCCGCAATGGGGCTCACTAAGTTGAGTCTCACTAGCAACACAAGAATAAAAAGGGGTGCATCCTGAGATCTCCACTAAGAGACCTCAGTTGATGGTCCAGCGGTTTCAGGTTTCCCCTGGGAGCATGGCCCCTGGCCCTGATGCTGCCCTTGCCCATAAATCACTATGAAGCTTCACTCTTTGGACAGGAATGGATTGGACTTGGCAATGCAGAGTGACTATATATTGGACACACTTTATGGTTCTATACATCTATAGGATATCATCCTGCTGACTTCTGGCTGGAGCAAGGACAGTGGGTGGAGAGGAGGGGAAAGAAGGCTGTTGGGAGGATGAGACATGTATGGAACAGAGAGGAATAATGTGCTGTCACTGGACAGGGAGAGCAGTGGAAGCTGCATATAGTTGGGCACGTAAATTTATACAGGAATGTACATTTTCACTCAGTTATATTAAATAAAAAAAATTCTTGACGCTTTCTGTCTTTCTCACTAACCAGGTATCATTGTTCATAGTGGGAATAATTCCTGTTGATGAACAGCATCTGGCAGCCACATTTCCTCATCCTCTCTTAGAGGGCTCACCAGGTGGAAAGGATAAAGGAAGGAAGGCAGGGTTAGCAAATTACAGCTCGCAGCAATTTAGAAGATGTTGAGGGATGCTGAAAGCTCACACCTACTTTTTTTTTAAGTTTTTTATTTTATTTAAGTGAAAGTTTACTATCCAAGTCAATGTGCCATATAAAACCCCAAACACCTGTCTCTTTGCAATCCCATCTGCTTTCCTCACCCTGAGACAATACACTTTTACAATACACTTTTCCTTTCCACTCTTTGTTTCCAGTATCCACAAACACTTTTCCACTCCTACCAACCCTTTTTTCTCCCCTTTCCCCTTCAACAGCCTCGTATATATATTAAACCATAAAGTACACACACCACTTGCATCACTCTGTGTCCCATACTCTAGACCAATCTTTGTCTGAAATGTTGGCTTCAAAACTGTTTTTAGCTCTGGGCTAGAAGCAAGTCCAGGAGCCATGTTCTCAGAGGACATTCAGGTTGTTGGACCATCATGTGTGGTCTTTTAACAGAGTTCTAGATCTGCACACCTCATTTTCTCATGCAACATAGGGCCTCTATATTGTGTTCCCTGTCAGGGCTGTCTTTGGTGGTGGCCAGGGACCATCTAGTACTTCTAGTCTCATGCTGATATAATCTTCCTATCATATGGACCCTTCTGTCTCCTGGGTTCATATTTTCTTTGTGTCACTGACGTTCTTGGTTTTCGTCTACTCCAGGTGGGTTGGGACCAACTGATGATCCTTGGATGGCAGCTTGCTGGCTTTTAACAACCAAGGCACCACTCACCAATATGGGGGGCAGAACAATCTCTTAACAAAAGACTAGTAATGCCAATTGACCTCAATGTCGTCTGAAACACTGGTCTGCATACCCCTGCCCATACTACTCTGTCCATTAAAATGTTAGGTTGTATTCAGAAAACCTTTCAGTTTATGGTGCAGTCCAGCCGTCACACCTATTTCATCCTATTCTATTGGTCATACTCCTTTGACATATTCAGAAAAAAACACTTGTCTGCAGCTCCCAAATCTCAGAAAGCAGAATAAGCAGAGTTCTCCACACAAAACTTTATATCTGTAGAGAGGTGCACTTTAAAATTATTCTGGGTGCAAGGATACTGTACATTTTGCATGCCGCTTGCTTTCTCTGAGTAAGGCTAGTTGGCAGATTGGACTAGGCACCAGTAACTGAGTAAACTACCTCTCTCAAAGACAAGGCAACAGCTGCTGAATCCTGTTCCTGCTGACTCACTGTTTCAGAGGACTGCAAATACTGATGCCTTCTTTGTTATCCAGGAGGTAGAGACTGGGCATGAGCCAGCAAATATGAGGATGTCTTGTGGCCTAGGCCTTGGCAAGACAGCATTATCCTCAAAAAGATCTTGTCATAGCAGAAGAGGCAGAAAATCTGAAATTAATATTCTAATCTAGGATGCTAGCTAAACTTTAATATGTGTTAGATACAACAAACTTTCAGAGGGGAGCATTGTGAACTTGGCCTCAGGTTGTTCATCACACTGGGGAGTTTTGAAGAGGTGCTAGCATCTTCCATAGAAACTAATGAAGAAAGAGATGTCAGACATGAGGCAGCGTGTTGGGAGAAGTTCTGAGGCAGCAGGTTGTACACTGTTTTTTTGAATCATACGTAGGTTGGCGCAGCTATCAAACCAAGTCAAGTGGGGGCAAGTCAGGAAACTGAGCAACTAAGAAAGATACACTGCAGGACCTGGTAATAAACTTTGACTTCCTTCTAGATGAAATGAGGAAGCATGGAACTATTTGAAAACGTGTACCACAGTTGGATTTGTATTTTATATTGATCACCCTGGTGGTGGTGATGTGGTGGCTCTGAGGAACTGAGAAGGAATGAAGATAGCATTCCACTTTTGAAAGAATAATGAGAGGAGAAGACAGAGCCAAGAAGGCAGACTAGACACACATCTCTTCAATTCTCTTGGAGAACTAAGGCCTGGAATGACAACTGAATGCAGCAGCATGGGCATCTTGGGAGCCCTAGGATCTGGCATAGGGTTGTCAGATTGGGCTAGGCACCAGTAACTGAGTAAACTACCTCTCTCAAAGACAAAGCAACAGCTGCTGAATCCTGTTCTTGCTGACTCACTGTTTTGGAGGACTGCAAATACTGATGCCTTCTTTGTTATTCAGGAGGTGGAGACTGGGCATGAGCCAGCAAATGTGCTGAACTGCAGTGCTTAATTAAGTAAACAGTGTATAGCACAGCAGAGAGACTGTGCTTGGGATAGCCACATATTGAGAGCCTGGCTGGTGACTGAGGGCACCACTACCCTCCAACCTTTCTTTTCTGAGCCGCAGCATAGATTCTGCTGTTTATTGGCAAAAAGTGTAGCTCGACAAAGACACCATCTTGGTCAGCTAGGAAGCAGAGTCACCCAGCTGAGGGCCTTAGCTGCAGCTGATTCTAAAAAGGAGCAGCAGCCCATCTGGCAAGTCCTTCTCCAGCAAAAGAGCTGTGTTTGAGATAATTCATGTCTATATTTACAGGTGGAGCCTGGCAGAGGATGGCAGGAAGGCCCTAACCCTCCCATTTGCACTCTGAACCACATCATAGCACCTGGGGATGGCTTATGAGGTGCTTTCATTGTCAGCCAGAGGCGAGGCCTGTCACAGCTGAAGGCCTGACTGTTCCTGGCAACTGTTGGACAGCTTCTCACTCACCAGTAAAGTACCTTTTTAAAATAAGACCACCTGGAGAACTGACCTTGGAGAGACCTGGCAGTATCTCCTCCACCCTTCACTGATCCACATCCATATGTAAGGTACCATCTTTGTTAGACAGGGGGCATAGCCTACCACCCCAGAGAGTCAACCTGGGCCTAGTCACTAGAGCACACAGAGACAGTTGGTGACCAACCACCCTCTTAGAACTACACCTCAGTTCCTGTTAAGGTAACACTATAGAAATCAAACAGCTTTCAGATGGTGCACAAACAACAGTCAGTTGCTAACCATTTAATGAAGCAGTCCACCGTGGCTCTGGAAAACTCCCTAAACAAAGAATCAAAAAACTTCCTAGATGAAGAAGCTTTTTGAAACTATAAGAGGTCAAGTACAAAAGAATCATATAGAGAATCTTCCTAGAGATTAAACAAAATTCAGCAGAACAAAATGAAAAATTAAGTAAGCTATTTGAGCTGATGAAACATCAACGACCTGAAATCCAGCAGATCAATAACAAAAGGACAGAATTAGACAATTCAATATAAAGCCAAAAGAGCAGAATTGAGGAGATGGACACCAGACTTACTGAGGTTGAGGATAGAGCAAGTGACACCAACATTTATGAGGAGAAATCAGAGAAAAGAAGTAAGAAAAATGAAGAAGCATTAAGAAAAATGTGGGACTCTATTAAGAGGAATCATCTATGAAAAACCGGAGTTCCTGAACAGGGAGGAATAGATGAAAATACAGACAGTATTGTTGTAGAATCATAGATGACAGAAAACATCCCCAAAATTATGAAAGAAGAAAACAGAGATATCTAAGATGTGTATTGAATGCCACAAAAACAAGACACCAAAAGAAAGACACCAAGACATATTATAATCAAGCTTAATAAAATGAAACATAAAGAGAGGCTCTTAAAAGCAGTGAGGCTTAAAGCAAAGCTAACATTCAGAGGAAAACTATCATGGATTGCGTTGTGTCCCCCAAAAAATATGTGTAGCCATGTGCCTGGGCCATGATCCCCAGTATTTTGTGATTGTCCTCTATTTTGTGATTTTCTATGTTGTCTGTTAAAGAATCAGGGTGGGGTTGTAAATATCTTCATAAGATCACTTCCCTGTTCCACTGTGAAGAGAATTTCCCTGGGGTATGGCTTGCCCGACCCTTAATCCTGTCATGCTACAAGAGATAAAAGGAAAGGGAAGCAAGCAGAGAATTGGGAACCTTGCACTATCAAGAAAGCAGCACCAGGAGAAAAGCACACCCTTCAGACCAGTGGTTTCCATGCCAAGATGCTCCCTGGACAAAGACTGATGCAATACTGGACTTTCCTGTAGAGTTGACAAGTGGAAAAGCCTTCCCCTGGAGAGGACATCCTGACTGTGGACTTGTAGCCTACTGGATTGTGTAAGAATAAACTTTTCTTTGTGAAAGCCATCTGTTTGGTGGTATTTCTGTTAGAGCAGCACTAGCTGACTAAAAAAGAATTCCTGTAGGCTTTTGTCTGACTTCTCCATAGAAATGATGTCAGAAAGAAAGCAGTGGGATGACACGTTCAAAGCCCTGAAGGAGAAAAAAACTTCCAACCAAGAATTACATATCCTGCAAAATTGTCTGTCAAATGTGGCAGTAAAATTAAGACATTCGCAGATAAATAGAAGCTTAGAGACTTTGTAAAAACCAAAACTATAAGAAATACTGAAAGAAGCTCTTTGCTTAGAAAACCAAAACATTAAGTGTATACTTAAAGAGGCAATGCAGGACACAGCATCCAGAATCCTACTCACTTAGGGAAGTCGCAAAGCTCAATCAAAACTACAATATTAGAAGAAGGGAACCAGTATTCATAACACAAAAACTATGATATCATCACACTAAAAAGAGGGATCTATTACAGTAGTTATAACCCTTTCAGATGGAGAGGAAATTAAAAAGATATGCAGAAGTTTAAGTTTTGTTTAAACTTAGAATAGTAAGGAGGACCATAGCGGTAGCAGCAAAGCAAAATAACAATGCAACATATCAAAACAAGAAGCATAATACAGTAGTCTCAACAAATACAAAACCAACACTGGAAAAGATGGAAAGCTAACCCACAAAGAATGACCCAGAACAGAATACTAAGAAAAACATAGAAAATACCAACAACACAAAAATAAATGCATCAAAATGACAGCTCTAAACACATACCTATCAATATTTACCCTGAATGTAAATGGACTGAATGCTTCAATAAAGAGACAGCAATAATACTAATCTTAGATAAAATAGACTTTAATGTAAGATCCACCACCGTGATCAAGGATGGTTACTATTGCTGAAAGGTTCAATACATAAGCACAACTTAACAATATTAAATATTTATGCACCCAATACCAGAGCATCTAAATACATTGAACCAACACTGACAACATTAAAAAATGAGATCACTCCACTATAATAGTTGGATACTTTAACACGCCACTTTCAGTAATGGACAGATCATCCAAATAAAAAGCTCAGTAAAGATACAGAAGACCTTATTGTGAGAATTAACTGACTAGACCTTATCGACATGTACAGAACCCTTTACTCATCAACAGATAGGTACACCTTCTTCTCCAAAGCACTTGGGACATTTTCCAGAATAGACCATGTATTAGGGACATTGGGAAGATTTCCTACATCACT
Source organism: Heterohyrax brucei (assembly GCA_028571685.1). NCBI lineage: Eukaryota > Metazoa > Chordata > Mammalia > Hyracoidea > Procaviidae > Heterohyrax > Heterohyrax brucei. The sequence continues at coordinate 138,816,001 of CM053150.1, forward strand.
GTCCCTTAGGAAGTTCCCAGAAAGGATTTGTAGTGTTGCTGTTACCTACTTTTGAGTGGTGTCTGCATATAACATCACACAGGACCTTCTGTAAACCAGGCACCAGTTTTCTTTCCTGAGTCAACTAATCATAATGAATTTCCTATGAGGCTGTAGGTGCAGACTGGGAGAGAAATGATATGGGAGAGGGGCGGTAATATGACAGAGGTTTAAACCATGAATATTTAGGCCACTTCCTTATGTAACTTACTTGTGCCTTCAGATCTTGATTGGATTTGACCTCATATATACCATTCCTATTTAATGATGGAGTGCTACTTGTACATGTTCAAATTTATGACCCTGTGGATCAGACAATACCTGGTTAATGATGAGAAGCAGAGGTCACATGGTGACTTTGTGCCCCATGATTAAATGTTCAGTCTCTACTAAGGCCTAATAACAAGCCAAAAGCTCTTTCTCTAAAGGACAGTGGTAAACTGCAGAACTTGACAGGCTTTGCTCCAAAATCCTAAGAATCTACACTGTAATTCACCAATGCGAGCCTGCCAAGGACTCCAAACAGCATCTTTTTGTTTGACAATGACAATTCAATCATCATTGGATCCATTGGATCAACAGGCCCAAGTGACAGAGCGGCTTATACAGCAGCCCAAACCTGTTGCAAAGACTTCTCCTGGTCTGGGCCCTCACTCAAAACAAGCAGCATTCAAATTGCAGGGTAAATAGAAGGAAGTAGCACATCCAAACAGGCATGTTGCCAAAAGTTTATGTTGCCTCCCAGATCCAAAGAGGCCCATTAAGTATTACGCCTCCTCTTTAGCTATAGGAGGCGCCAGATGCAACAATTTATTTTTCAGTGTATGAAGAATATCTTGATGTGTACCACACCACCAGAAGCTTAGAAATTTCATTGACATGTGAAGTATTTGATTTTTGTCTGATTAATTTCCCACCCAACTCTGACCTCTAGGGTTGCCATAAGTTGGACTCAACTCAACAGCAATGGGTTTTTTGGGGTTTATAGCACACAAACATCATTCCACTAAATGTAGAGGCACTGGTGCTTATTCCGTACTAGGTCCAATCAGCATGTCATCAATGTAACTGACCAGTGTGATATTTTGTGGAAAAGTGACCAATATTCTCGTGGACTTAATTATGACATAGGGCTGGAAAGCTAATATACCTCTAAGGTAGGATAGTGAGGATGCGTTGCTGGTCTTGTCAGCTGAATTAACTGCTTCTGGTGCTCTTTGAAACAGATCTAGAGAAAAATGCATTAGTCATATCAATTACTGCATACCAGGTACTAGATATATTAATCTACCCAAGTAATGAAACTACTTCTGGTACAGCAGCTTCAGTTGGAATCACCATTTGTTTAAGTTTTCAATAATCCATCATTCTTTAAAATTCATCTGTTTTTACACAGGCCAAACAGGTGACATGAATAAGGATGTGGTAGGAATCATCATTCTGCATCTTTCGGGTCCTTAATGGTGACATTAATCTCAGCAATTTCTCCAGGAATCTGGTTTGTTCTGGGTTCACTGATTTCCTAGGTAGGGGCAGTTCTAATGACTTCCATTTGGCTTTTCCTATCAAAATATTCTTTAATGCACTTGTCAGGGATCCAGTGTGGGAGTCTTTCCACTTCCTGTGTTTGTATATTCCCATTATGCACCCCAGAGCTGGGAAAATCACATGGATATTTGGGGACCCAGTGTGAGATGAACTTGAGCTAAGCCTCCATTAATAACCTGCCCTTCATATGCCCTCACTGTAACTGGTGGGCCACAGTGACATTTTGAGTCTCCTGGAATTAGTGTCAGTGTAGAACCCAAACTAAAACCTGACTGCCGTAGAGTCAAGGCCAACTCACAGCTGCCCTATAGGACAGAGTGGAACTGCCTTACAGAGATTCATAGGAGTACCTGGTGAACTCGAACTGCCAGACTTTTAGTTAGCAGCCATAGCACATAACCACAACACCGTCAGAGCTTCCAGCCAGTCTCCATTAATTCTCAAAAGGTCTGATTATTTCCTTTATCCCAGTGAAGAGTTACTCTTGCAAAATGAAGTAGATCCCTTCAGAGAATGATGGGAGAAAGATTAGCAAGTTAAATTTTTGGAAGTAGAGATGGGTTCCTTCTCAAGGGAGTCCAGCCTCCCCTTAATTCAGGAGGTTGTGAGTCTTTAATCTTGCTCAAGTCTAGGAATTGACTGAGGGATCATAACCCTCTAGCAACTCAAGTTACACTGTCTTTCACTTGATCGAGATTCCTTCCACTGGTAAAGATCAAGTAAACACGTAGGAGATTTCTGATCTATTTTATTCCTAGGGATCGTTTACTTAGTAACCAGTTCAGTAAGTTCAGGTTAATTAGGCTATTCTGATTACTGCTTTGACTCTGCTGTCCATTATTATGGTAACGAGACTACCTTGTCTTTGTTGATTGAGTGTAGCCACTTGACCCTTACTACCATGTGCTCCAATCAGCCCCATTGTAAATAGGCATCTTAATCCATTTAGGGCTGTTCCCACCCTCAAATCTGACTTACATAAAATATCACAGCAGTCCTCAAGAATGGTTGTGTTCATGTCACAAATTTGGGCCTTACCGTTGTGGTAAAAGGTGTATTCTCTCAAACACTTCACATGTGGGTCTCGTGGGTCTAAACTGATAAATTGACCCTAACATGACAATTTTCTTAAGCCTTTGGATACTTTTTACAACTTACCAAGGCAGGTGAGGTACTTGTCACGGATTCAACTGTATCCTCCCCCCAAAATGTGTGTAGCTATTTAACTGGGCCATCATTCCCAGTATTTTGTGATTTTCTCATACTGCCAATCTTAATCTCCACCTGTGGCTAATACATAGGATGATTATGTTAAAAGAGGATTAGGGTAGGACTGTAACACTCTTGCTAAGGGAGTTTCCCTGGAGTGTGGCTTTCATCCTACAAGAGATAAAAGGAAAGTGAAGCAAGCAAAGAGTTGGGAACCTCGTAGCAACAAGAAAGCAGCACCACTAGAGCATGTCCTTCAGACCCAAGGTTCCTGCACCAAGATGCCCCCTGACCAAAGATTGATGCAACACAAGGACTTTCCTCCAGAGCCAACAGAGGGAAAGCCTTCCCCTGGAACAGATGCCCTGAATTTGGACTTGTAGCACACTGGACAGCGTAAGAATTAACTTTTCTTTGTTAAAGTCATCCGCTCGTGGTATTTCTATTAGAACAGCACTAGATGACTGAAATGGTACTTTAGCTTCATTTAGTGCAGGCCACCATATAGTCCATGCTTCAGAGAACAAAGCAAGTTAACTATTAGATCCTTCCTAACCTCTAGATCTGAAATATTGAATGAAGAATCTGTGTTCAGTTGGCCCATATCAATCAACTCGGGCTGATCCATCTTTATGTGCCTTGTCCATTATCCCATACCCTTAATAGCCGTATTTCCCATTTTTCCATTTGTGTGTATTAGAAAAGTCAGTTATTTTGGAGTGCATGATATCTCCTCCTAGGTTATACCTTCTATTTCACCTTTTGGGTCTTGATGGAACTTAGGCCTCATTATAGGTCTAGAAGCAAAGCTAGGTGGTGTGTTCTGAGAACATTCAGCAATATCTTGTAAGCTATTTGCCTCAGGCAATGACACACATGCCTCTATCAGGGGATAACTCAGACAAAGGCTGTCAAGACTCAGCAGGGTGGATCTCACCTGATGTGGCCCAAGGGACCACATGTGATCTTATTGGGGATAGTGGTTTAGCAGAGAAAGATGGAGTAATCTCTTCAGACTATGGTGAAAGGGCTCACTCTGTTGGCAGGAGTAACAGAATTTAGGGGCCTGGTGTCCCTAGTTTCTGATCATCTCTCCATATGTTCCCATCCCAAGTTTTAGAATCCCATTTCTTCTCACTTTTAACTGCAGACACCGTTCAAGGTTAGGAATTCAACTGGTGCTGTTAATTCAGCCACTTTTACAATAAGACTCTGGGTTTGGTGTTGAGGAACATAAGCGCTGTTACTACAGTAAATAAGACTTTCTTTCAGAGCATGAGCAGCAACTGGAAGTCATTCATGCAGTGCCTGAGCTATGACTTTGAAGCTCTGAGCTCACTTCTTTCTTTCAACACTTTGTCTTTGAAAGTTGTACTGAGAAACTAACCAGGTTTCTTTATATGTCTGATTCTGTGATCACCCAGAGCCTCACCTCTCATCAATGCTTGATCTATTGCTTGTGATATTTTGCATATTTCTACTGTCACGTCATCCTGTGGTTTTGCAGTGCCCTCTTAACTACTGGAAGGAGAATCATCAACATCTTTAAGACAAATAGACTTGAGAATCAATTTAGAAAAATCCTCCGTACAATTACGCTTCTCTGGAACCACTCTCAGTACCAAATATCTTAGGTTGGACTCTCTAGAGAGGCAAAATCAATTAAGTGTGTATATATAAATAGATAAATAACTGGAGAGAGAGAGAGTAAAGTTTATCTCAAGAAAATGTCTCACTTGGTGTAAGAGCTGGCAAGTTCCAAATCCACAGATCAAGCATCAAGTTGGAGATTTCTCCTGACTCATGTAGCTACACAGGCTGATTAACTTAAGATTGTCAGATCACATGGTAGACTGCTGGCTCATAGGCTGCAGATACTGACAAATCCCAAGGTCAGAAGGTAAGCTGCTAGCTGAAATTCCAAGAACCAGAGGTCAAACGATAATGAGACTGATGCAGGATCCAGAGAATCACTGAAACATTTATTTATATACTTGACATAGGCCACATCCACAAGGAAACTTACCTTCAGCTATTGATTTTTCACAGCAGATCTCATCATAACTGCCAAATCCCTGAGACCTATGGCTTAGCCAAGGTGACACACATTAACCATCACAATAATTATTGACATATTATTTATGAATTATGATATACAATTACATGTACTTACATAACACATTTATATAATATTTACACATATTAAAAATAATTTTTTCTCATATATACAGTAACAGTAATCAAAGGACATCAATATGAAGATAGTTTGTACCAAGTGGGATTCTTATCAGGGATGCAGAAATGATTCAACATCAGAAAGACGATTAACATAATCAACCACATAAATAAAACAGAAGACAAGAGCATCTTGATTTTATCAGTTGAAGCAGAAAAGGCATTTGACAAAATCCAGTGCCAATTCAGGTTAAAAAGACTCAGCAAAAACAGGAAATTCCTCAACATAATAAAGGACATTTATACAAAACCAACAGGCAACACCATCTTATATAAAGTCTTCTCAAGAATGGGAACCAGACCGTGATGCCTTTTGTCATCATTTTTATTCAAAATTGTGCTGGACTTTCTAGCCAGAGCAATGAGGCAATAAAAAAAAATAAAGGGCATCCAAATTTGTAAAGAAGAAGTAAAACATCGCTATTTGCAGATAATATGATTTTGTATACATGGAACTGTAAAGAATCCACAAAAAAATACTTGAGCCAATAGAACACTTCAGCAAAGTAACAGAATACAAGAGAAGCACACAAAAATAAGTTGGATTCCTTCATAATAACAAAGAGAACATCAAAGAGGAAAACCACCAAATCAATACCATTTACAATAGCCCCCAAGAAGACAAGATACTTAGAAATAAATCTAACCAGAGACCAAAAAGACCTATACAAAGACAATTACAGGACACTACTGTAAGAAATCCAAAGGGACTCACATTAGTGGAGAAACCTACCTTGCTCATGGATAGGAAAACTCATCATGAAGAAAACGTCTATTTTACTCAAAGCCATCATGCATACTGTGCAATCTTGATCTGAATTCCAATAGCATTCTTTACTGAGATGGAGAAACAAACCACCAACTTCATATGGCAAGGGAAGAAACCTCAGATAAGTGAAGCATTACTAAAGATGAAAAACAAAGTGGAAAGTGGGAGGCTTCATGTTACCTGACTTTAGAACCTATTACACAGCTGTGGTAGTCAAAACAGCCTGGTACTGGCACAAAAATAGATAATAAACTAATGGAACAGAACTGAGGATCCAGGTGTACTATCATCCACCTATAAGCAGCTGATATTTGACAAAGGCCCCAAGTCATTTAATTGGGGAAAAGACAGTTTCTTTAACAAATGGTGCTGGCATAAATGGACATCCATCTGCAAAAAGAGTAAAATAAGACTCATATCTCACATCGTGCACAAAAACTAACTGAAAATTGATCAAAGGCCTAAATATAAAATCTAAAACTATAGAGATCATGGAAGAAAACATAAGAATAACACTGGGGGCCCTAATACATGACACAAACAGATTGGAAAACATTACTAACAATGTACAAACTTCAGAAGAGAAAATAGATAAATGGGAACTCCTAAAAATCAAACACTTGTACTCTTCTAAAGCCTTTACCAAAGTATTAAAAAGACAATGTGCAGACTGGGAAAAAAAAAAATTTGTATATGACAAATACAAACAATGTCTAATCTCCAAAGCCTACAAGATAGTGCAAAAGCTCAATAATGAAAAGATAAATTACCCAAGTTAAAAAAGGGCAAAGAATATTAACAGGCACTTCACCAAAGAAGACATACAGGCTGCTAACAGACAGATGAGGAAATGTTCTTGATCATTAGCCACTGCAGAAACCCAAATCAAAACTGTAATAATATAACATCATACCCCAACAAGGCTGTCATTAATCCAAATAACACAAAATAATAAGTGTTAGAGAGGCAGGAACACTTATACACTGCTGTTAGGAATGCAAAATGTAACAACCACTTTGGAAATCATTTTAGTGCTTTCTTAAAAAGCTAGAAATTGAAATACCATATTATCCAGAAATTCCACTTCTTGTAACATGTCCTAGAAAAATTAGGGCTGTCACATGAATAGATACATGCGCATGATTGTTTATTGCAGCATTGTGCACAGTACCAAAAAGATGGAATCAACCTAAGTGCCTATCAGTGGATAAATAATAAGCAAATTATGATGTATTTGCACTGTGAAACACCATGCAGTGGAAAAGAACAATGATGAATCTAGGAAACATAATATAGAGGAATCTGGAAGGCTTTATGCTTAATAAAATTAGTTGCAAAGGGAAAATATTGTATAAGACCACTAATCATCAGGGCTCCAGAAATAGTTTAAACACAGAAGATAACAATCTCTGATTGTTATAACACTGGGAAGGGAAGAAGAGGGGTATTTATTAATTAGACAGTAGAAAAGAATTTAGTTAGGTGAAGGGAAGGACAACACGCAGTAGAGGAATAGTCAGCAAAACTGGATTACATCAAAAGCTAGGAAGGTTCCTAAATATAACCCAACACTTCAAAGGACATAGTAGCAGGGCCAGAGGACTGGGAACTGCGGTTTCAGAAAACATATACATTAATTGACATAACAAAGTTTTCTAAGAAAATGTTCTACATGCCAATTTGCTGAGTGCTGTCTGAGTCTTAAAAGTTAGCAAGTCGCCATCGAAGAAACGTTACTGTTCCCAAACCACCTGGAGTAGAGCAGAATGAAAGACATCAAATATATAAAGAAAATATGAGTCCAAGAGACAGAAAGTGTCACGTAATCCAGAAACTACATCAATGTGAGATCAGGTGAACTAGATGATGCCCGACCAACCACCAGCAGTGACTGCCCTGACAGAGAACACAGCAAAGAGTCCCCAGCAATGCAGGGGAAGATGGAATGCAGAACTGAAGATCTATTAGACCAGACCCGATGGTCTGATAGATGAGGGTCTCTGGTAGACATGGCTCTTAGACTCTGCATTAGCTCAAAATTGAAACCATTCCCAAAGCCAACTTTTCAGACAAAGATTAGACTGAGCTATAAGACATAAAATGATACTGGTGAAGAGTATGCTTTCTGGCTTAAGCACATATATGAGACTACCTGGGAAACTGCTGTCCAAAGGTGAAATGAGAGGGCAGAGAGAGACAGGAGCTAGGTGAATGAACATGGGAAATACAGGGTGGAAAGGAGGAGTATGCTGTCATAGTGTGGGGAGAGCAGCTAGAGTTACATAGTAATGTGTGTGTAAGTGTTGGTACAACAAACTGACTTGGATTGTAAATGTTCACTTAAAGCAAAATAAAATACTGAAAAAAAAAGAATGCACATGGGTAATTCAGGGAAGGATAATGTTCCTCTTTGTTATTGTTTACTGTTTTCTTTCTACAAGTAATAATAAGATGACTTTCACTTTGTCAGCATTCTCTTGCATCCAGTTCAATCACAGACATAGGTAGAACCCATGGAACAATTAATGTCTGTTGGTGTACATGCCTAATTTCCTAGTCTTATGACTACCTACAAGTTTAGACACAGCCTGTCTGCACGTGCAGTGTAAATAGGCAGACTGGCAGACATTTAGTAAAGTCAGGACATGGTGTTTTCAGTAACACTTGGGAGAACCTGCCCAGGACTTTATCAAGGTGAAGTCAGCCTGTCTGCCAGAGAGATTTTTCACCCTCCTAAGGTAACAGATTAGATGAGTAGGCCAGAAAGTCCACAGTCAAGTAATAGGAGTTGCAAGGGAAAAAAAGAAAGAGCATATGGAGGGAAGGCAATAATCAGCTATACCTTATTGCAGGATGTCCTAGAACTGAAGCATATAAATACACAGACTGAAAGTGCTCACTAGGTGCTCAACACAAGGAATGAAAGACAACTGGCAGTTTAGAGACAAAGAGAACATTCTACAAGACTCAGCAATAGAGACAGACAGAGACAGAAAGAGATAATGAGAAGCAAGACTCAGAAACAGTAGAAGCTAGAATACCACAGACCAATGCTCTCAGAATTGTGAGAAGGAATTATTTCAAGCCTAGACTTTAATATCCAACCAAACAATCTATTAAAAGTGAATGCAAAATAGTTTTAGATTTTCAAAGTCTCAAAAATATATTCATCTTTTCTCAGAAGTCCACTACTTTTGTATGTGCTCCCCCGCAACTTAAAATAGTATATACCTAGAAGAGAAAGTTATAGATCACAGGAAACAGGATCTAATTCAAAAGAAAGGGAAAAGACAAAATGATGATGGAAACAAACAAACTGGAACCCCCAAATCCACTCCTGCTGGGTAGACTGTGACTCAGCAAGCGACCACATAGTTCTGATTAGGACTGTTGCATAGGGTTTCCAAGGCTGTAAATCTTTACAGAAGAAGACTGCCACATCTTCCCCTCATGGAGTGGCCAGTAGTTTTGAAACCATTAGCAGGTGAGTTCTTAAAGACTTTTGATTAGTAACCAAATGCTTCACCACTATGTCACCAGGCCCTATTTCGATGATGAAAGAGGATCCCAATGCGACAACTGCAAGAGCAAGCAGTAGGCACACCAGTAGAATGTTCAAGAATATGAAAGGGGATTGAGACTTCTGCAAGAGGCCTGTAACGATAATTATAAAGAATAGCAGTCAAGTGAAAATAGCCATCTTTAAACACCAAGAAATAAGAAGAGTTGGGGAGAAACAAGCAAAAAATAATCACAGTATGCTATATGGCTTAGTTCTGAGTGGTATTTATACAATCCAAATGATGTAACCACTAGATTTTAATCTAACCAAAATGTACCGTGACTATGAGGTCTAACAATTAAGTCTGCAACGTAATTGTAAGTGCTACATATCTAATTGCTGAATATCACTGCAGTCACCTTCAAAGTACTCCCCTTGGGAAGCTATGTGCCAATGTTAACACTTAGTCCACCCTTTAAAGCATTTTTAGAACTCTTTCCAGAATGGCTATTGCACATGATAGCAAGATGGCAAGTTTGCAAACTTAAGTGTGTAGTTGTCTGTGAGGGAGTTTTTAGGCAGTAAACAAATAACTATATTGAAGCACTGTTTCAGTCAGCTAGGGCTGCTCTAACAGAAATACCACAAAGTGGATGTCTTTAACAAGGAAAGGTTTATTCTTACACAGTCTGGTTGGCTACAAGTCCGTATTCAGGGTGTCCACTCCAGGGGAATGCTTTCCCCTTGTTGGCTCTGAAGGAAAGTCTGGTATTGCATCAGTCTTTGTCCAGGGAGCATCTTGGTACAGGAACCTCAGGTCTGAAGGACACGCTGTCCTCCAGGTTCCCAATTCTCTGCCTGCTTCTCTGTCCTTTTTATCCCTGTAGAATGAAAGGATTAAGGGTGGGGCAAGCCATACTCCAGGGAAACTCCCCTTACAGTGGAGCAGGAAGGTAATCCTATGAAGGGATTTACAGCCCCACCCTAATCCTTTAACATACAGTTTAGGAAAACCATAAAACGGAGGACAGTCACAAGATACTGGGAATCATGGCCCAGCCACATGGCTACACATATTTTGGGGGGACACAATTCAATCCATGACATTCCACCCTTTGGCAACGCAAAAATCACGTCACAGAAACATGTAACACATTCATCTCACCATAGCAAAATCATGTCCATCCCTTATGACAGAAGTCTTAAATCAGTTCCAAGTCCAAAATACAAAAACTCTTCTACATCTATGAAACCTAGAAGGTAAGCTATCTGCTTCTGACTCACTTCACAGCAAATGAAGTACAGCAGTGGGCCCATCCTCATGGAATTCACTGGTCTTACCATGTTCCCCATCATCCTGAAGCAGCTGGCTTGATAGAACCATGGAATGGCCTCCTGAAGACACAATTATGCTGCCAGCTAGGTGGCAATCCCTTGCAGGTTGGGGAAGTATTCTCCAGGAGGCTGTGTATGCTCTAAACCAGCGTCCAATATACGGTGCTGTTTCTCCTATCGCCAGGATTCATAGGTCCAGGAATTAAGGGATGGAAATGGGAGTGGCACCACTCACTGTTACCCCTAGTGACCCACTTGCAAGATTTTTGCTTCCTTTCCCCATGACCTTGTGCTCTACAGGGTTAAATGTCTTAGTTCCGAAGGGAGGAATGCTGCCACCTGGAGACACATCAACGATTGTACTGAACTGGAAGCTAAAATTGCTACCAGGCCATTTTGGGCTCCTTGTACCTCTGGATCAACAGACAAAGAAGGGAGTTACAATACTGACTGGTGTGATTGATCCCAACTATGAAGATAAAATTGGATTGACATGACATAACGGAGGTAAAGAAGAGTATATTTGGAATGCAGGAGATCCCTTAGGATGCCTCCTAGTACTACCATGTCCTGTGATTAAGGTCAATGGAAAACTACAGCAACCCAACTCCAAAATGGGTGATAATAGCCCAGACCCTTCAGGAATGCAGGTTTGGGTCACCTCACCGGGCAAGGAACCACGACCAGCTGAGGTGCTTACTGAGGGCAGAAGGAATACAGAATGGGTTATAGAAGAAGGTAGTTCTACCTATCAGTTACAGCCACACGACCAGTTGCAGAAACAAAGACTGTAATTGTTATGAGTATTCCTGCTTTGTATGTGTGTATTGGATATTTTGTTTACTTATGAAACATAAGATGTAAATGGGCTAATGCATTTTCAGTTGTACATGTGTTATATCATGTTAGACGTAAGTATGACTTTGTAACCGTACTCCTTCAGAGACTGTGGATGGTAAGGTGAGATGTGTGCAGATGCCAAGTTGACAAGAGGTGGACTGTGGTGGTCAGGATTCTGTCAACTTGGCTACTCCATATTTGGCTGCTGTAATAAGTGGCAGGGTGGGGTTTGTGGTGGCTTCCTGCCCCTCAGCTCTCTCATCTCTCGACCTTCCACTACTACTGCTGGTCTGCTCACTTAGCCAGGAGCTTCTGTTCTCTTCTTCCGGCATCTGGTTCCTGGACTTGAACTAGCAGCTGTTGCATTTATCAATCCTTACAGTCAGCACTTGAGAGTCCTGCTCCCTGACCTGCCGATCCTGGGTTCGCCAGCCTCTGCTGCTTCGTCTCACCGCCAGCTTGGGATCCACTAACCTACACAACCGGTAATCTAGAACTCTGGTCTCTGACCTTCCGACTTTAGGTTCCTCAGCTTCCGTGGCCACGTGTGCCAGAACTGTGATTGCATGAGCTGTTTCCTATATCTATCTATCTATCTATATATTATAAATCTTTCCTTGTACCTACACGTGTTTCTGGTTTTGCTTCCCTAGAAAACCCAGCCTAAGACAAGCACCCTACCTAGTCACCTGATCTGTCCCCCAGTGACTTATTTCTTTATCCACAGATAAAGGAAATATTGAAAGCAAGATTTTTTTATGACATTCCATACATCAAGGGTAATATGACAACAGTTCTGATGGCAGTTCCAGAAAAAGAGTTCCAAAATTGCTTTGAAGGGTGGACTAAGTGCTGGGGTCAGTGCACAGCTTCTGAAGGGAAGTACTTTGAAGGTAGTGATATTCAGCAATGAGGTATGTAGCACTTTTTTCTAGCATAAGTTCTCTGACTTAAACTGTCAGACCTCATATATTGGGAGGATTGGGGGATGGAAATTTTATGTGCAGTGGGAAGTAAAATAAATTCCAAAGAGTCAGTTAAATGACTGTAACTCGCAGGCTCTGGGGCATGAGAATAGCAAGAACAGGAGCCAGGAGATGCTGATTCTCATTTACCTTGTAGAGTGATGGACTTCTGAAAATCTCTGTGCATATCTATGCATTCTATCTTTAGTGAATGGATAGGCAATACAGGTAACATATTTCAATTCGGGACTCCACCATGAAAAAAACAGCTTTTATTCCCCCTTAAGACTCTGGTTTGGACAGTTTGTGTCTTTGTGGTCGTGTTAGGAAGAACTCATTGCAAAAAATACTTTCAGACATCAAAATCCACTCACTTGTTAGATGAAATTTCTTATTTATGGTCTGTCTGTAGAGTGCAGGGAGTCCACCAGAACTGATGCCTGCCTTCATAGCAGTTGATACTGACTGGTTCTATGCATTGATAACCTGACCTTGGGTTTGGCTGCTCTTTAGGCCACTCCTGCCAGCAGCATTGAAGCCCCAGCAGCATCCTCAGGGCAAGGGAGGACATCAGTTCCTCCATTTGCTAAGGCACAAGAGTACACAACTCACTCATGTGAAAACTTCATTCAAAGGGAACACAAAATGGTGTAGCAACTTTGAAAAACAGTTTGGCAATTTCTTAAGTGGTTAAACATAGACTTACTAGTCCAACCAGGAGTCCCTAGCTGGTTCCAAATGGTTCAGTGCTCAACTGCTATCTGAAAGATTGGCAGTTAGAACCCACCCAAGAGCACCTCAGAAGACAGGCCTGCCAATTTGTCTCCTAAAGGTCACAAATGTCATTTAAACATGTAACACGGGGTGCAGAAGACTCTCTTAACAATAGGCTAGTTATGCCAATTGGCCTCGATGTCCCTTGAGAGCATGGTCCGCAGACACCGCCCCTGCTACTCTGTTGTTGTTGCTGTTAGGTGCCATTGAGTCAGTTCTTACAGTGACCCTATGAACAATAGAACAAAACACAGCCTAGTCTTGCACCATGTCCACACCTGTTTTTATGCTTAAGCCCATTGTTGCAGCCACTGTGTTGATCCATCTCGTCAAGGGTCTTCCTCTTTTTCACTGACCCTCTACTCTACCAAGCATGATATTCTTATCCAGGGACTGATCTTTCCTGGCAACATGTCCAAAGTATGTAAGACACAGTCTTCCTATCTTTGCTTAGAAGGAGCACTCTGGTTGCCCTTCTAGATCAGATCTGTTTGTTCTTTTGGCAATCCGTTGTACATTCAGCATTCTTCTCCAACACCACAATTCAAAGGCATCAATTCTTTTGTCTTCTTCGTTCATAGTCCAGCTTTCCCATGCACGTGATTGAAAATACGCAGTTGAAAATACCATGGCTCAGGTCAGGCACATTTTAGTCTTCAATGTGGCATCCTTACTTTTGAATACTTTGAAGGGGTCCTTTGCAGCAGATTTTCTTAGTGCAATGCGTCTTTTGATTTCTTGACTGCTGCTTTCAAGGGTATTGATTGTGGACCCAAGTGAAATGAAATCTTTGACAACTTCAATCCTTTCTCCATTTATGACAATGTTGCTTACTAGTCCAGTTGTGAAGACTTTTGTTTTCCTGATATTGAGGTGCAATCCATACTGAAGGCTGTGGTCGTTGATCATCATCAGTAAATATCTCAGATCTTCTTGATTTCCAGCAAGTAAGGTGGTGTCATCTGCATAACACAAGTTGTTAATGAATCATCCTCCAATTCTGATTCCTCATTCTTCTTCATATAATCCAGCTCCTCAGATTATTTGCTTACCATACAGATTACAAAGATATGGTGAAAGGATACAATCCTGATGCACACCTTTCCCAACTTTAAACCATCCGCAGTGTCCCCTTGTTCTCTTCACACGACTGCCTCTTGATCCATATACAGATTCCTTAAGAGCACAATTAAGTGTTCTGGAGTTCCCATTCTCCTCAACGTTAACCATAGTTCAGTATGATCCATACAGTGGAATACTTTCACGTAGTCAATGAAACACAAATAAACATTTTTCTAGTACTCTTGGTTTTCAGCCAAGATCCATCTGACACCAGCAATGATAACCCTGGTTCCACAGCCTCTTCTGAACCCAGCTTGAATATATTGAATATATTGTTGTGGTCAATTTTGAGTGATCTTGAGCAGAATTTTACTTGCATGTGATATCAGTGAGATTGTTCAGTAATTTCCACATTCAGTTGGATCACCTTTCTTTGGAATGAGCATAAATATGAATCTCTCTCAGTCAGTTGGCCAGGTAACTGTCCTTTGAATTTCTTGGCATAGATGAGTGAGTACTTCCAGTGTTTCATCTGTTTGTTGAAATATCTCAACTGATATTCCATCAACTCCAGGAGCCTTGTTTTTTGCCAATACCTTCAATGTAGCTTTGGCTTCTTCCTTAAGTACCATTGGTTTCTGATCATATGCTACCTCTTCAAATGGCTGAACATCAATTAGTTCTTTCTGGTATACTGACTCTGTGTATTCCTTCCATCTTCCTGCTACTCTGTCCTTGCAATATTGGTTTAAGACTAGAAGAGCCTTCAGTTTACAGTAAAGTACAGTTAAGTTGATCTACTTTCTACTGTGTGCTGTCACTGCTTTCATCTAACCAAATTTCTATCATCTAATCTATGATCCACCCTTGCCCTCCATGCCCACTCTTGTAGCCATCAGAATCTTTTCTTCTGTGTATATATAAGTCTATTTTTAAGTCTCTGTAACAGAAATCTCATACAATATTTGTCCTTTTGCAGCTGACTGATTTCACTCAGCATGTCTTCCAGTGGAGACCAGGTTGTGAGATGCTTCTTAAAGTCATCATTGTTCTTTATCATTGCATAGTGTTCCACTGAGTATATGTACTGCAGTTTGTTTATCCATTCATCTGTTGATGGGTATCTAGGTTGATTCCATCTTTTTGCTATTGTGCACTGTGCTGCAATAAACATTTTGTGCATATATCTGTTCATGTGACTTCCTGCAGCATTGAAGCTCTCAAGGGACATCGAGGCCAATTGGCATAACTAGCCTATTGTTAAGAGAGTCTTCTGCACCCTGTGTTACATGTTTAAATGACATTTGTGACCTTTAGGAGACAAATTGCCAGGCCTGTCTTCTGAGGTGCTCTTGGGTGGGTTCTAACTGCCAATCTTTCAGATAGCAGTTGAGCACTGAACCATTTGGAACCAGCTAGGGACTCCTGGTTGGACTAGTAAGTCTATGTTTAACCACTTAAGAAATTGCCAAACTGTTTTTCAAAGTTGCTACACCATTTTGTGTTCCCTTTGAATGAAGTTTTCACATGAGTGAGTTGTGTACTCTTGTGCCTTAGCAAATGGAGGAACTGATGTCCTCCCTTGCCCTGAGGATGCTGCTGGGGCTACAATGCTGCTGGAAGTCACATGAACAGCAGGATTACTGGATCAAATGGTATATCTATTTCCAGCTTTTTAAGGAAGTGCCAGATTGCTTCCCAAAGAGGTTTGTACCACTTTGCAATCCCACCAACACTGTAGGAGAGTTCCAATTTCTCCACAGCCTCTCTAGAATTTGCTGTTTTGTGTTTTTCTGGACTATTGTCAGCCTTGTTGGGGTGAAATGTCATCTCATTGTAGTTTTGACTTGGATTTCTCTAATATCTAATGATTGTGAGCATTTCCTCATGTGTCTTTTGGCTGCCTAGATGTCCTCTTTGGTGAAGTGCCCGTCTATCTCCTTTGCCCATTGCTTAATTGGGTTATTTACTGTTTTCTTGTTGATATTTCAGGGTCCCCTGTAGAATATGGAGATCAGACATCGGTCCAAACTGTACTTGCACCATATTTTTTTTCATTCTGTAGGTGGTCTTTTAATTCTTTTGATAAAGGCTTTGGATGCATAAAAGTGTTTGATTCTTAGTAGTTCCCATTTATCTATTTTCTCTTCTGTTGATTTGCTTTGTTAGATTTTGACATCTGTCTAAGATATGTATTAGAACTTTCATTGTTGACCTTATTTTTTCTTGCATGATCTTTATCGTTTTAGATTTGATATTTAGGTCTTTGGTCCATTTTGAGTTAGTTTTTGTGTAAGGTGTGAGATAGGGATGTTTGTCGCTGCCTAACTGTCCGCCCACGGAAAGAAGACAGGACACACAGATACGAGCCACCTTGCAAGTTGCTTGCTTTATTCTTCCTCCTATTCTACTTCCTATTCTACTTCTTCCTTGCTCTCCTGCTGCACCACGTCCCTGAACGCCATGGCGTTCAGGGGCGCTGCGGCAGCTGCAGCTCCCAAGGCTGTGTCTGCTTCCTATTCTACTTTCTTTGTTCCTCTTCTTCAGTGTCCCTCACCCATTATATAGTCCAATCTCACCAATCATAAGGCACAGCTGATTCATGTGCAGTGCACGAGCAAAACATAGCATTGCAAAGTGAAACTGAGTGGCTACGGGCTCTAGAGGCCAGCAATCAGAAAGCTGATCACGAGCCATTCATGCGCCAGCAAGGAACTGCGTCAGCAGGCTAATCATCAGACCGAGAGTGTCTCTGGGAGGAGCTCCTGATAACAGGCGCCATCTTTATGGCGCAGTTTCTTTTTGCCCCTGACAGATGTTATTTCAAATTTTTGAAGATGTATACCCAATTTTGCGAATACTATTTGTTAAAGAGACTGTTTTTACCCCATTTTACAATTTTAGGGCCTTTGTCAAATATCAACTGTTTGTAAGAGGTATCTCTGAGGTCTCAACTCTGTCCCATTGGTCTATATGTCTCTTTTTGTACCTGGGTGGTTTCTTAAGTACAAGAATGCTGTGTCTTCTCAGGGCATCTTCTTCAGAGGCATGTCATTACCATTACTATCAGTAATGGTAAGTCTGAGCACTCAGTTAAGACATGTATGCCAAGATTTTCCATTGTAAAGGTACTTTTCTCCAACATGCTCCATAAAAAAATAATAATTATACTATTTAATTATATTTAATTATACTATGACTTTGATTTCAAGAAGCATTTTTTCCTGGTATCATATATACAACTTGCTTAATGATGACTAGACTTGCAATACAATAACATCCTCACGTGTTGCCTGTTCAAAAAGTGGAAAGCCTAAATTTCTATACTATCCACTGTGATATTAAGAGATTTTATTCTTTTTAATAAGACTTCCAAGTGCTCCTGTCAGTGCCAATAGGATACTAATGGGCTACAGGATGATAATGAAAAATGTTCTTTCCCTGCAGTCTAAGTAGGAGAAAAATTCATCTACTCAGCTGACTTTACACAATGATAAGACCCAAGACATGACGAAGCACAAAAAGGTGAATAACTACTCTGCCTAAGAGAATAGAGTGGGCATGGTGGTTTGGAGCTTTTTAGAACTTGAGCAAGGATAGCAGATGAGAGAGCAATATAAAACATATTTCCTCCCTTAGTTGAATGCTAGTAGTCTAGTTAAGATGAAACAATTTGATACCAGAAAATACTAGCAACATATCCCATGTAGTCAGTGTCTTGAGGAATGGCTAACAGCAAACTCTTGTGCTGTATGGATAGTTTTCTAGTCCATACAAGTTCTACAGCCCAATGGTAGGGCCAGAAAGTGATATGCTTGAGGAAATGACTCTCAAAGTTGGAGACTGGGCCATAGAAATACATCAGGTTCTCTTTATAATCCATTACAGATCTGCCGTCTATAACTGAACCTGAAAGTTTTAAGTCCAAGCATCTACATTTTGAGCTTATATTGCCCTAGGGTCAAACTGAACTGAATGTGCTACTCATGGTATTCAGTGATACATGCTGTAATTTTCAGATGTCTCATCTCTTAAGCTTTAGGGAAGCTCTCCTGGTCTAGGGTTGACAGCATGTGTCATGTGTTCCATACCACTCATGGAAAGTGCCTATCGCTATCTTTGTCATTTTAAATTGAACAGCCAAGCCCTTGTTAAATGTCAGCCTCCACTGTTCCCTCTCCTGGTTATTTTAACTGTGCTCCTTTTGACACTATGTACTTTTAATTTCTTATTCTTAAGTGCAGCCATAATAAGTCCACTAAATATTTCAGGTGCAGGTACTGAGAATGGCAGTGTGGCTACAAGAGAAGCTGCTGTTAGAGGGGGATGTTGGACAAGCGGAAAGAAAACAGCAGAACCTTCAGAAAATGTGTTATCTGAACTCACCATCTTAGAAAGTTAAAAAAAAAAAAAAAGCCTGTAACTCCTTGAAAAACAATCCATCAAGTAGACTCTGACTCAAAGCTACCCTGCAGGACAGTGTAGAACTGCCCCATGTGGTTTCCAAGGCTGTAATATTTGCTGAAGAAGACTGCCTCTCTCTATTCCAGTGAGTGGCTGGTGGGTTTGAATTGCCAACCTTTTGGCTAACAGCTGAGATCTTAACCACTGTGGCAATAGGTCTCCTTATTCAGAGGTATAAGAATACCAAACCAAACCCACTGCCACGGAGTCAGTTGCAACTCATAATGATCCAGTGGGACAGAGTAGAACTGCCCTACAGGTTTTCCAAGGAAAAGTTGATGGATTCAAACTCTTAACCACTCAGTTAGCAGCCTGAAATCTTAATCACTACATGACCAAGGTTGCAGAAGTACAGGGCTTTTTTAATCACAAATTAAAAATATATTCAGTGTATACACCCAATTCAGTTTAGTAGTACATTCCCACATTAAAACAAAAAAAAAGGAAAAGATTTGAAGGGTTTGGGTATTATTTTTTTAGGTCTGAATAAGACCCAGAAATACTAATGCTGTGAGCGCAAGTGCGACATCTGTAGTATTCAGTTGTGTGATACTGCTTTGCACAACTGTAAGAGCTTGTTCAACAAATGACAGTATAATCAATCACTTAAGAGAAACAGGGAGGCATGAGTCACGATTTGGGAGCCAAAGGAATTATTCAGGCATATAGACTCCCTGACTCAAGTTTAGGCTATACTTATGAAATTAGATAGTGAGTGTTCAACATATATAATGAGGAAAATGTACATAATGTTGGAAACTCTGGTGGTGTAATGGTTAAGTGCTACAACTGCTAACCAAAAAGTTGGCAGTTTGAATCTATGAGCAGCTCCTTGGAAACTCTATGGGGCAGTTCTTCTCAGTGCTGTAGGGTTGCTGTGAGTCAGAATCAGCTTGACAGCGTCGGATTTGGTTTTGGCTTATACCAAACCAACAGCAAACACCTTTATCAACAAAAAGAAGCTGAAAGCATTCCCCCTGAAAACAGGAACAGAACAAAGATAACCTTTTCATAAAACTTCGACAGCTTAACAACAACAACAAAAAGACAATTACCCAATCATAAAATGAACAAAGGACTTAAACAGACATTTCACCCCAGAGGACATTGAAATGGCCACAAAACACATGAAAAGATGTTCACCAGAGTCATGCAACTTGAAATCACAATGCAATACCTGAAATAACTAGAATGGCTGTTTTTTTTTTTTTTTTTAAATAAAAGAAAAGCAGAAAATAACAAATGCTTGTGAGGAAGTAGTGAATTTGGATTACTTATCCATTGCTGGTGGGAATGCAAAATGATACAGCCATTGTGGAAAACAGGGTGGCAGTTCTTAAAAAAAATCTTAAAATGGAGCTACATATGACCAAGAGACTCCATTCCTAGATACATTTCCAAAAGTCTTGAAAACAAAGACTCAAAAAGAAACATGTAACCCAATGTTCATTGTAGTACTATTCACAATAGCCAAAAGGTAAAACAATCTAAATGTCCTTCAAGAGATGAATAGGTGAACAAAATTGGTACATATGTACAGTGGAATGCTACTACTTAGTCGGTAAAAGAAATGGATTCTTGACACATGCAATGGTATAGATGGAGCTTGAAGATATTTTGCTGAGGAAAATAAGCTAATCATAAAGGACTAATATTGTATGACCTTACGTATAAAAAAGAAAGATAAGAAAAGGCAAATATACAGAAACCAAAGTTTATTAGTGCTCAAGAGGAGTGGGAGGGAAAAGGGAAGGAGAGTGGTTAATGTTAACGGAAAAAACATATTCATTAAGGTTAGAGTTGCGCCGCCCATTATTGTAATGGCTGTCAAGAAGTTGTCCACCTGTAAAAAAGCTGAACTGGCAAAACTTGTATGATAGATATATTTGTAATGATGACAAAAGAAGACAGAAAAAGTAGCTGCTGATGCCGCTTAAATACAACCAAACACCTCATGAGATTTGGTTCCTTAGTTTGCAGATTTGGAGCCACCATTTCATGGGACATCCTAGTTAACTGATCTGAAATTTGTTTAGTGCTGCTGTTACACCTCCTACATCATTTTGTAGCACGTAGAGTCTTAAAAGCTTACAGGAGGGGTAAGGCCAAAGATAGCAGATTAGTCAGATGCTTCCTGAAGTCACTCTTACAACAAAGACTCCCCAAAACAAGTGAATCCATTATATATGATAACCCAGGAGCCCTGAACATCAAAGGCAAAGTTGAGGAATCAGGCTGAGCAGCCAGAGAGGGAACAATGGTTCAGAAACAGCAAGGAGTTGTTACAGCTGATCCCATGGAAACTGGCACTCTGCAGGTGAGATGTGCTGACACCAGCAGTTAGACAAGCAGTGGCATTCAGGGTGTGTTTTCCACACTGGAGAGACTAAAAGCCAGAGAGTCTATTCATGCCTCTAAAATCAGTGGAAAAGAGTGCTCAGTTAGCAAATTAACCTACCACACGAATCATAAAACACCCCTTTGGGGGCAAAACTCTCTCTTCCATGTACCTGACCCCTACCCACTCTGCAATGAGTCTGAGAAAGCTTCAGAGATCGATGCATTCCCTTGGCCAGAAACAAGACCTGTCATACACACTGAGCCATTCCCCCAGCCCTGGAGAGGGAACAAATTAACAAACATGGAAACATAATCTGCCAACTCTCCTAAGCCAAAACTCAGGACAGAAAGAGCTTCTTTACCTAGGTACAAGTATAAGGTGTCCATGGACTATGAATGTCTCACCCCTACCTAGACCTGTGTGAGCCCATTTCAAAAGCACTGGCCCTCATTAACATAGTACAACAGGGTATATACCTAAAGTCTAATTTCAACTGTATCAGCTATATAGTAGAGACACAGGTTTGTAATATTGGACAGTGCTTTGCCTATTAAGAAGGATCATCACCTACCCACATAAAGGTGCTGAGGACTGCTGTATCCACCCATACCACACAACCACTTGTGACAGGGGTCTAAAACTTAGAGATGCTGTCCTCTTATTTCTGTCAACAGTATTGGGTGCCCACAGTCTGGCTACACAACCCACCCACTCACATGCTTTAGGGAATAGAGAATCTCTGCTCACAGACATGAAACAGCAGCGATCAGCTCCCTGTCTTGCTCACAACATGACCCACTACTGCAGCCAGATACCTGTGCCTACGCTAATCACCCCTGTCCAACTAGCACTGTAGGGAAGAGCATGCAACACACACTCGGTGACTGATTGTATGGACAACTGAGTTGAATCCATACAAGAGCAGTAAATGGACTCCTGATATTCATACATAGTAACAGCTCTAACCACCTAGTGATAGGACCTTAGAGCTTGAAGCTGCCTATTTGAGCATATCAAAACAAAACAAAATGAGAAGCTAGGACACAATAATAAAACATAAAGTAAATAAATATAATAACTTATTGATGGCTCAGAGACAGTAGTCAATATCAAATCACATAAAGAGGCTGACTATATGATGGCTTCAGCATGTTCCCAGAACAAGGAATCTGGAAACCTTTCAGATGAATAGCACTTCCTGGAATATTAACAATAAAATTTCAGAATTAGACAACTCAGTAGAAAGTCATAGGAGGAGAATTGAGGCAATGAAAATCAGAATTACTGACATTGAAATAAAGCTCTCGATACCAACATATTTGAGGCAAAATCAGGAAAAAGAATTAAAAAAATGAATAAACCTAAGCATTCTGTGGGATGGTATAAGAGGAATAACCCATCAGTGACTGCAGCATGAGAATTAGGAGGGAAAGCACAGAAAATTGTTGAAGATTTGAAGGCAAAAAGTTCTCTGATACTGTAAAAGTTGATATGATATCTATCCAAAACATCCATTAAACCCCACGCAGGGGAAATAACAAAAGAAAGTCACCAAGATGTATTCAATAATCAATCTTGCCAAAACAAAAATAGGGAATTTTGAAAGTGGCTAGAGATAAATGAAACATGATCTACTAAGAAGAGTCAATAAGACTACCCTTGGACTACTTAGTAGACAGTACACAGAAAAAAAGGCAATCAGATGAAATATGTAAAGCCATGAAGGAAAAAATTGCCAGCCAAGAGTTACATATCCATCAAAACTGTCTCTCAAATATGATGGTGAATGTAGGGCATTTCAAGACTAATACCCAAAAACCTCACCAAAAGAGTAAAAAGACAACCTAGAGACTGGGAAAGAGTTTTGGCAACCACAACTCCAATCAACATCTAATCTCTACAATCTACAAGGCACTATAAAACCTCAACAAGAAAAAGACAAATAACCCAATTACAAAATGGGCAAAGCACATAAACAGACACTTCACCAAAGAAGATCTCCATGTAGGTAATAGGTACATGAGGAAATGCTCACTGTCATTAACCATTAGGGAAATCCAAATCAAAACTACAGTATGATACCACCTTACCCCAACAAAGCTGGTATTAATCCAAAAATCACAAAATCATAAATATTGGAGAGATTGTGAAGAGACTAGAACACTTCTATACTGCTGGTGGGAATATAAAATACTACAACCACTTTGGACATTGATTTAGTGCTTTCTTAGAAAGCTAGAAATAAAAATATCATGTGATGCAGCAATTCCACTTCTTGGAACACATATTAGAGAAGTAAGGGCTGTCACACAAGCAGATACATGCACAACTACATTTATTGCAGCACTGTCTACAATAGTGAAAAGAAGGAATGAATCTAGGCGCTTATCAGCAGATGAGTGAAGTAATACAGTATGGTATATTCACACAATGGAATACTATGCAATGATAAAGAACAATGATAATCTTGGGAAACATCTCATAACATCGAGTAATCTGGAAGACATATGCTGAGTGAAATAAGACAGTTGCAAAAGGGCAAATATTGTACAAGATTACTATTATAAGGATTCAAGAAACAGTTTAAACACAGAAAGAAAACAGTCTTTGATGGTTACAAGGGAGGAGAGAAAGGGAGAGGATAGTCACCGATTAAATAGTAGACAGAAAGTGGGTTATAAGTGACAGCATGCAGTAGAAGGGAGGTCAGCACAGATGGACTAAACCAAAGGATAAATGGTTTCCTAAATACAAGTGAACATTTTAAAAGACAGAGTAGCAGGGGAGGCATATGAGGAGCATGGGTTCAGGGTACATGCAGGTCAACTGGCATAACAAAGTTTTTTTAAGTAAATGTTCTGCATTCCACTTTGGTAAGTAGTCTTTGAGGTCTTAAAAACTAGCAAGCAGCCATCTCAGTAGCATCAATTAGTCCCAACCCACCTGGAGTAGAGAAGAATGAAAGACATCAGGGACCTAAGGAAAATACGAGCCCAAAAGATAGAAAGGGCCATATAATCCATAGATTTCATCAACATGAGACCATCGGAGACAGATGCCCAACCACCACCAATGACTGCCTTGACAGGGAATACAGGATAGAGTCCCTGACATCGTGGGAGAAAAATGGGTATGCAGAACTAGAACTCTAGTAAAAGGCCAAACTTAATGGTCCAACAGACTGGAGGGTCCTCAGAACAGATCCACCTCCCCCCCCCATTTTATTTGGTATCTAGTACTGCTGCAACAGAAATACCATAAATGGATAGCTTTAATAAAGTGTACTCTCACACAGTCCAGTAGCTAAAAGTTCAAATCCAAGGTGTCGTCTCCAGGGGAATACACTTTCTCTCTGTCAGCTTTTGCAGGAGGTCTTTGTGTTCCTTCAATCTTTGGTCCGAGAGTGTGTCAGTGTAGCAACCTCAGGTCAGAGGACACACTTTGCTCTGAGGTAAAGCTTTCTTTATGGCACGAGGTTCCCAACTCTGCTTGCTTCCCTTTCCTTTTATCTCTCATAAGATAAAAGGTGGTGCAAACATACTCAAAGGAAATTCCCTTTACATTGGAGCAGGGAGCGGGGCTTGGAAAAGGTGTTACAGTCCCACCCTTATCCTCTTTAACATAATTCATCTGTTAATGGGCACCTAAGCTGTATGTTAAAGGATTATGGTGGGACTGTAAATCTTGTCATAAGATCTGCTCCCTGCTCCACTGTAAAGGGAGTTTCCCTGGGGTATGGCTTGCACCACTCTTAATCCTTTCATCCTACAAGAGATAAAAGGAAAGGGAAGCAAGCAGAGATTTGGGAAACTCACACCATCAAGAAAGTAGCACCAGGAGTAGAGTGTGTCCTTCAGACCAAGATGCTCCGTGAACAGAGACTGATGCAACACAAAGACTTTCCTCCAGAGCCGACAAGGTGGAAAGTCTTCCCCTGGAGTAGGCATCCTGAATTTGGACTTGTAACCTACTGGACTGTGTAAGAATAAACATTTTTCTTTTAAAGCCATCCACCTTGTGGTATTTCTGTTAGAACAGCAGTAGCTAACTAAAACACTTGCATTGTAAACTTTCACTTAAAGCACAATTTAAACAAAAAACCTCACAATTGGCCACTCATCACACAACTGGACTCTATTCATTTGTATTAAAAAAGAAGGAGTGTCAGGAGGAGGAGGAGGATATGAAATGTGTGGTTAATTGTTTC
Organism: Heterohyrax brucei; assembly: GCA_028571685.1. Classification (NCBI taxonomy): domain Eukaryota; kingdom Metazoa; phylum Chordata; class Mammalia; order Hyracoidea; family Procaviidae; genus Heterohyrax; species Heterohyrax brucei. The sequence continues at coordinate 138,841,291 of CM053150.1, forward strand.
CACAAACAACTACTTCCTTTGACATCAGACCAAAAGGACTAAGTGGTGCCTGGCTACAAGTACTGAATATTTTGATTAAAGTTTCCATAGATGAATCCTTAACAAAAAAGAGAGAATGCAGAAGTTCAAACTGTCATGGACTCTGGACTTTCTGGAGCCATGGAAGGTGGGTAAGCACATGAAACTATTGTCATGAGATAATCTTTACACCATAAACCAAAAATATCCCTGAAGTCGTCTTAAAACCAAACAATAGTTTAGCCTTAACTAGTAAGAAAAAAAGGTTTACGTTGAGCACTACGCTCCTTTAAGAACTATGGCCAATGAAACTAGTGGCACCAGGGAACTACAAATGGGTCGTTACAGGAATAAATGCTTTCTATTCACTGGGCTTTGTGTATTCAGTGACAGATGCACATGCCAAAAACATCATTAAGAAATTAGAACAAAAGATACTGCACCGATCTGGGCTATGAAGTTGTATTTTATCAGACCAGGGAAAATGCTTTACAGCCCACAGGATACCAGGAAACATCATGTTAAGTGGACATACCACATTGCATACCATCTCTTGAGTAACAGTTTGATACAGAATAGGATATGCACTAGAAACATTTATTCTCTAAAATGGAAGGAGATAAAGGCATGAAGGCTGGCTTATATACCTTCATGATTGTGCATTCACACTCAAAGTGAGGACCAAAAAGAGAAGGTCACCACTGGATAGATTCCTGTGCTTCTCTGGGGGATCTGAGGATCTTTTTTTTGCCCCTGCTGAATGCTATGGTCCCAGGACCAGGGAACCAGCCATACATACTAGTAGCACAGATGATCCCTAAGCAAGTAATTGTAACTATACCTGCATGCTAGAATTCCCAAAGTCTTGATGAAGTTGAATGTACCTTTCCCTAATCTGACAAAACTGGGGTTGACAGTGAATGCTCTCATCTTGTCTAGTGGTTGAAAGAGTCCACTAAGGTTGCACCTAAGTAATGCTATCCAACATGAATATGAGTGGACTGAGGGGTGAGCGCTTGCTAGACTGGTCTTGCTACCAGTAGTCTGGACTGGCGTGACAACTGAATTGAATGTCCCTTCTTAAGGTAGATAAATTTAGTAAAAATAAATGACAAATGCAAGAAAGTAGAAATAATAACTGAAGATAATGTAATGAATATAAATGGGGGACAATATAACATTACAGTAATACCTTGAGAGAGATTCATAGCAAGGAAATAATATTATCTTTTAAATTTTATCAGACATCAGAAAGTGTGAAGAAATGACAACTTTTGAAACCAGGTCAAATCAGATGGATACCTGCGTGAGGCTTGAGGGATGGTACCTGAGTAATATCACCCTGAGGAGTTTTTGCTCCACTCATGGATTTGGAGAGGTAGAATGTAAAGGGAGGCATAAGTATAAATATAAATATTTAGTATGTATGGGAACTCATACCCCAAAGAAGCCAAAGAGTAGTGTGCAGGGCAATAGATTTCTCACATGTATGACTTTTGTGGCCTTGGGTATATAATTCTGCCAAAAACAATTGATTGGCCTACATCTTGCCCCGTGATTACTCTATTTTAGGCGTCTTACAGGGATTGGTCAGTCTGCTATGTAAATAGTACACATAAAATCACCCATAGGATTGAGTGACTAGTTTACATGAGCAACCAGACCTGAAAGGGGTTTTTAGAGTGACACATGGAGGGAGATAGAGCTGTGTCTTAGGCTGCTGGGTTTCTCTACCATAGCATAATCAGTAAAGCACATAAATATATATCAACAGAGATTTATACCAAGGAAATGGCTTGCAAATTTGTATAGGGTGGAACGTCTCAAGTCCGTGGGTCAGGTTAGAGGCTTCTCCTGATTCACATAGCTGCAAAGGCAGGTGAGCCCAAGATAGACAGGCTGGAGTTCAAGGCTTCTGCTCATAGGCTACAAAGATCACAAATCCCAAGACTGGTCGGCAACACTGCAGGTAATCTGCTAGTTCAGCTTCCAAGAACTGGAGGTAAAATGAACAGCAGCCAGCTTAGCCAGGATCTGAATGAGCAAAAGTCTTTCCAAAATGTGCACTTATATTAAATGCAGGCTATACAGTCAGAGAAACTACCTTTCATCTGATTGGCTACTCACAGCAGATTTCATCTGGAGGTGATCATAACATCATGTGACTTCTATGATAGCGAAATTGACACACATCTTTAACCATCACAAATGGTATCACCGAAGATGGCAAAAAATGGCATGAGATGGCAAGAAGCAGCCAAGAGGTGATATGCCTAGTGACAATAGGGCATGGCAGCAATAGGGCCAAGCAGGGCCCAGAAGCAGTAAGGGCTGCTGAGAATGAAGAGTCTGCCTTCAGACTCAGCTTTGAAAGAGCTAAGAATTGTCTTGGTTGGAAGCTGTTCTGAATGAAGAACTGTTATCTTGTCTTTTGAGTTGTATTCAGTTATTTCCAAGTTGATTCTGATTTCAAACTGCAACCTGTTCTCCACACTTAACAGTAAGTACAGCTTGTGAGTATTGTGAGACACTGCCCTGAATTACTGAACCTGAATACTGGAGGGGAGTACCAAGGGGGATGAGTAGTTGGAGTTCAAGATGATACAGTGATATATCAGCTTGTAGAAGTTGGAAATCTGAAACATCTTTAACTTCTGCCTCATAGGAACCAGCTTGGTGCTTATTGTTTTTACAGGAATTATTCATTCATATGTGTTAATGTGCAATAAAATCACAAAGCAATAAACGTACTTTTAAAATAATGTGGAATGACTTCAACTGTATAAAATTCATTAAATATATCCAATCTCTTTCAATGTTTACTGCCCTGCCTTCATATAACTATCATTGTCTCTGTGACAAAGTACACATGATGAATGTTTTAGTCAGCTAGTGCTGCTCTAACAGAAACACCACAGAGTAGATGTCTTTAGTAAAGAAAAGTTTATTTTTATACAGTTCAGTAGGTTACAAGTTCAAATTCAGGATGTCTGTTCCAGGGGAAGGCTTTCCTCTGTCAGCTCTTGAGGAAAGTCCTTGTTTTGTGTCAGTCTTTGGTCAGAGAGCATCTTGGCACAGGAACCTCAGGTCTGAAGGATACCTTCTTCTCCCTGTGCTTCTTTCTTGATGGTGAGGTTCCCAAATCTTTGCTTGCTTTCCTTTCCATTTCTGTCATACTCCAGGAAAACTCCCTTTACAGTGGAACAGGGAGATGATCTTATGAAAGCATTTACAGCCCCACTCTAATCCTCTAACATACAGTACAGGAAAATCACTACATGGAAGACAATCATAAAATATTGGGAATCATGGTCCAGCCACATGGCTACAAGCATTTTTGGAGGGACACAGTTCAATCCATGACAGTGACTAAGGCGACATGGGTCTGTCTCACAGAATTGCCTGCAACCTCATAGAATTTACACTGAAGTTAGGGGAAACCGACACTATAACAAATTAGAGATGAAAAGATAAGCTCCAAATGTAATCAGTGTCACTGAAACTTTTGTATAGAAATTGTTGAATGGGAGGGTTTAGATTAGATAGTTGATAGAAATTTGGTTGGATAAAATCTGTGATAACATACGTTAGAAAGAAGATCAATATTAACTGAACTTCAACATAACGTGATTATTCTTCCCATCTTAACCCAATATTGCGAAGACAGAGTAGCTGGGGCAGGGGGCAGGAGACCATGCTCTCAGGCAAAATCAAGGCCAATTGGCACAACTAGTATTTTGCTAGGAGAGCCCTCTGTACCCCACATTGCTGAGTGGCATCAGGGGTCTTAAAAGCTGCTAAGCTGCCATCTGAGGGTAAAACAAATTGTTCCAACTCAGCAGGAATGCATGATCACCAAGGACCACAATGACATGAGGGAAGGAGAACCCAGAAGACAGACAGACCCACATGAGTGGGTGACTACATCAACTTGTGACTGGAAGAACTGGATGGTGCCCGGCCACCACCAGTGATAGCTGCGATGGAGCTCACAAAGTTGAGATCACTGGCAACACAAGAATAAAAGGGGTGCACCCTGAGATCTCCATTAAAAGACTGCAACTGATGGTCCAGGGGCCTCGGGGTTCCCCTGGGAGCATGGCCCCTGGCCCTGATGCTGCCCCTGTCCGTAAATCATAATGGAGGTCAACTCTTGAACAGGAATGGATTGGACTTGGTGACACAGAGTGATTGTATCATGTGTGCCCTTTATGGTTCTGTGCCTCTATAGGATGTCATTCTGCTGACCTCTTACTGGAAAAAGAGGAGTGGGTGGAGAGGAGGGCATAGGAGATTGTTGGGGAGATAAGAGATGCATGGAGCAGAGAGGGAGAGTGTGCTGTCACCAGGTAGCTAGAGCAGTGGGAGCTGCATATAGGTGGGAATGCAAAATTTATATGTGAATGTACATTTTCATTCAATCATAATAAAAAAAAGAAAAGAAAAGAATGACAGCACCAAATGCAGGTGAGGATGTGGAAAAACTGGATTTTTTATACGTTTCTATTGGGAACATAAAATGGTACAATCACTCTGGAACATCATTTGGCAATATCTTAGAATACTAGAATGTGGCTTCCTTTTGACCAAACAATTGTATTTCTGGGCATTTATTCCTGAAATTAGTCATTCTCTTGGACACCAACTGGAAGGACAACCCTGACTACAACTCTGAGGATAAGGATCAGCACAAAGCTGGTTCCTATGAGGCTGAAGTCAAATATGCGCCCATTCTCCGACGTTTTCACCATTTTCTGATATCAGTTGCTCCCCTGACAATACTTATTCTCTGTTGGGTTTGATAATTTACAGACAGCATACAGAAATACTGTAACTTCACTAACAACTTTAATAAAAGGATATAAACAAAGACTAGAAAGAAAACAAATTTGCATACTATGAGGTTTGGGTGGAGTCCCAGTTTAAAGTCTCGATGTCTAAAAGCAGACTTGTTTATAGCTAAAAAAGAGGACCTTCTTACCCTTCCTGAATACCAGTGTTTATTCTCATAACCAGGAAACTTTTCAACCAGAAACTGCTACATAATGTTACTTGGTGGTCTCCACTATTGACTCCTTTCAGCTGGCTCCTATTTCTCTTGGCCAGGTCTGCCCTTTACACTCTGCTGTCACCATTGCGAATCGGTGGTCAAGTGCCATGACTGCTAAACACAAGGTTGGCAGATCAAATTTACCAAGTGCTCCTTGGAACTCTGTGAAGCAGTTCTACTCTGTCCTTTAGGGTCACTATGAGTAGGAATTGACACAGTGGCAATAGGTTTTGTTTGTTTTGTTTTGTTTTTTGGTACTACCATTCAGGTTTGCTCATTGTCTCTTTCTCTTCTGATACTGTTACAACTTTACTTCCTCTGGGAGGTTCTCAGTGCAGGCCCCTTGTGTTCAAAGGACTCACTTTTTTCCTCGCTTTTGTTGATGGAGTGACCTCTTCTGAGTGTCCATGTTTCAGAGGCTACAGACAAGCCCCCAAGCCAATCCAGATAGAGTTCAACCCAGGCAGGACTTCAGAACCAGTACCAAAAGGCTAAATTGTTTCTTGATAAGTGATTCCACACTGAAATTCCAAAGGAATACAAATATATGTTCACGAAAAAACATGCACACAGATCTTTGCAGCAGCATAATTTTTAACTGCTAAACACTAGTAACAACCCAGATATCCCTCAATGGATATCCTTTGGTGTTTAAAAAGTGGCACATCCATACAATGGAATAATACTATCAGTGCTAGATGCCATGAAGTCAGTGTCAACCCATAGAAAACCTACATATACAACAGAATGAAACACTGCCTGGTCCTGTGTCATTGTCACAATTACTGCTGTTTGAAAGCACTGTTGCAGCCACTGTGTCAATCCATTTCATTTGAAAGTCACCCTTTTTTTCACTAACCCTCTACTTTGCAAACCACCGTCTCCTTCCCCATGGACTGGTCTCTCCCGACAGTGTCTCTAAAGTACTTAGACAAATTTTGTAATCCTCACTTCTGAAGAGCATTTTGTTTGTACTTCTTCCAAGACATTCTTGTTTGTTCTTCTGGCAGTCCATGGTATATTCAATATTCTCTGCCAACACCGTAATTCAAAGACATAAATTCTTCTTCAGTCTCTGCACTGAAAAGCAATGAAAAATGGATATACACAACAATCTGACAATCTCTAGAGAATTATGCTAAGCGAAGTCATTCCAAAAACATCACATGCCGTATGATTCCACTTATCTAACATTCTTAAAATGACAAAATTACAGAAAAGAAATCTAATTACTGCTTGCCAGGCAACACAATCAGGTAAGGGGGGTAACACCATCAAGTAAGGAGGGTGACACCATCAAGTAAGGAGGGTGACACCATCAGGTAAGGAGGGTGACACCATCAGGTAAGGAGGGTAACAGCATCAGGCAAAGAGGATAACAGCATAAGGCAAGGCAAGTAATAGCATCAGGTAAAGAGGTTAACAGCATCAAGTAAGGAGGGCAACAGCATCACGTAAGGAGGGCAACAGCATCACGTAAGGAGGGCAACAGCATCAGGCGAGCAGGGTAACAGCATCAGGTAAAGAGGTTAACAGCATCAGGTAAGGAGGGCAACAGCATCAGGTGAGCAGGGTAACAGCATCAGATAAAGAGGTTAACAGCATCAGGTAAGCAGGGTAACAGCATCAGGTAAGAATGATCAAGACAGAGTGAGCAGCCCTCACTTGTCTGTCAGTAGAGGCTTGCTTATTGCTGTGATGTGGGAAACCATGCCCGTAGTATTTAGGTACCAGCAGGATCAACCATGGTAGGTAAGTTTCAGCTGAACATCCATCCAGACTAAGACAAACTAGGAAGAAGGACCCAGAAGTCTACTTCTGAAAGGAATTAGCCAGGGAAAACTTTATGAATAGCAGCTGAACATGGTCAGATATGGTGCCAGAAAGTGAGTCCCCCAGGTTGGAAGGCACTCGGAAGATGGCTGGGGAAGAGCTGCCTCCTCAAAGTAAAGTCAACCTTAATGACGTGGATGGTGTAAGGCCTTCAGGATCTTTGTTCCCTGATGTGGCATGAATCAAAATGAGAAGAAACAGATACAAATGTCCACTAATAATCAGGACATGGAATGTACAAAGTATGAATCTAGGAAAACTGGAAATTGTCAGAAATGAAATAGAATGCATAAAAATTGACATCCTAGGCATTAGTGAGCTAAAGTGGCCTGGCTCTGGCCATTTTGAATACAATAATCATGCAGTCTACTACGTTGGGAGCAAAAACTTGAAGAGGAACGGTGTTCTGTTCATCATCAAAAAGAACACCTCAAGATCTGTCCTAAAGTACAATGCCGTCAGTGACAGGATAATGTTCATACACCTACAAGGAAGGCCAGTTAATACAACTATTATTCAAATTTATACACCAACCACTAAGGCCGAAGATGAAGAGGTGGAAAATTTTTACCAGCTTCTGCAGTCCAAAAGTGATCAAATATGCAATCAGGATGCATTGATAATTACTGGTGACTGGAATTCAAAAGTTGGAAACAAAGAAGAAGGATCAGTAGTTAGAAAACACAACCTTGATGATAGAAACAATGCCATAGATCACATGCTAGAACTTTGCAAGACTAACGACTTTTTCATTTCAAATACCTTTTTTAACCAACACAGATGGCGACTGGACACCTGGACCTCACTAGATGGAATATACAGGAACCAAATTGACTATATCTCTGGAAAAAGACAATGGAAAAGCTCCATATCAGCAGTCAGAACAGGTGCTGACTATGGCACAGATCGTCAATTGTTTGCATATAAATTCAAATTGAAACTGAAGATAATTAGAACGAGTTCATAAGAGCCAAAGTATGACCTTGAGGATATCCCTGCTGAGTTTAGAGACCATCTCAAGAACAGATTTGATGTGTTGATCACTAATGACCGAAGACCACACAACTTGTAGAATGACATCAAATACATCATCCATGAAGAGAGCAAGAGGTCATTAAAAAGACAGGAAAGAAAGAAAGGACCAAATTGAATGTCAGAAGAAACTCTGAAATTTGCTCTTCAGCGTCGAGCAGCTAAAGCAAAGGGAAGGAATGGTGAAGTAAATGACCTAAAAGAAGATTTCAAAGAGCAGCTCAAGAAGACAAAAGAAAGTATTACAATGACATGTGCAAAGAGCTGGAAATGAAAAACCAGAAAGGAAGAACATGTTCTGCATTGCTAAAGCTGAAAGCACTGAAGAAAAACTTCAAGCCTTGAGTTGTAATAGTGAAGGATTCTACAGGGAAACTCTTAAATGACTCAGAGAGCACGAAAATAAGATGGAAGGAATACACAGAGACATCATACGAGAAAGTACTGGTCAATGTTCAGTCATTTGAAGAGGTAGCACATGATCAAGAACCAATGGTACTGAAGGAAGTCAAAGCTGCATTGAAGGCACTGGCGAAAAACAAGGCTCCAGGAATTGACGGAATATCAATTGAGATATTTCAACAAAGAGATGCAGCACTGGAGGTGCTCACTCATCTGTGCTAAGAAATTTGGATGACAGCTACCTGCCAACTGACTAGAATAGGTCCATACTTATGCCCATTCCAAACAAAAGTGATCCAACCGAATGTGGAAATTACTAAATAATATGGTTGATATCACACACAACTAAAATTTTGTTCAAGATCATTCAAAAGCTACTACAACAATATATCAGCTAGGAACTGCCAAAATTTAGGCTGGATTCAGAAGAGTGCATGGAACTAGGGATATCATCGCTAATGTCAGATGGATCTTGGCTGAAAGCAAATACCAGAAAAATGTTTGTGTTTCATTGATTACCTAAAAGCATTTGACTGTGTGGATCATATTAAACTATGGCTAATGTTGTGGAGAGTGAGAATTTCAGAAAACCTAATTGTGCTCTTTAGGAATCTGTATATGGATCAAGAGGCAGTTGTGTGAACAGAACAAGAGGACACTGCACGGTTTAAAGTCAGGAAAGATGTGCATCAGGGTTGCGTCCTTTCACCATACCGTTGTAATCTGTATGCCGAAGCTGGATTATACGAAGAAGAACAAGGCATCAGGATTAGAGTACGATTGATTAACAACCTGCGTTTTGAAGATGACATCACCTTACTTGCTGGAAATGAAGAAGATTTGAGATATTTACTGATGAAGATCAAGGACCACAGCCTTCAGTATGGATTGCACCTCAACATTAGGAAAACAACAGTCGTCACAACTGGACCAGTAAGCAACACTGTTATAAATGCAGAAAAGATTGAGATTGTCAAGGATTTCATTTTACTTGGGTCCATAATCAATGCACATGGAAGCAGCACTCAAGAAATCAAAAGACACACTGCGTTGGGAAAATCTGCTGCAAAGTACCTCTTGAAAGTATTCAAAAGTACGGATGTCACTTTGAAGACTTAAATGCACCTGACCCAAGCCATGGTATTTTCAGTCACATCATATGCATGCGAAATTTGGACAAAGAATGCAGAAGACAGAAGAACTGATGCCTTTGAATTGCTCTGGAAGAAGTACAACCAGAATGCTCCTTGGAAGCAAAGATGGCAAGACTACATCTTACATACTTCGGACATGTTGTCAGGAAAGATCTGTCCCTGGATCATGCTTGGTAGAATGGAGCATGAGCGAAAAAGAGGAAGACCCTTGATGAGATGGATTGACAAAGTGTCCATAACAATGGATTTAAGCATAAAAAACGATTGTGGACATGGTGCAAGACCAGGCAGTGTTTCATTCTGTGGTTCATAGGGTCACTATGAGTTGGAACCAACTCGATGGCACCTAACAACAACAGGCATTAAGGAGGGGATGGGGTTGTGAGAGGAGTGATCTTGGCTTATTAAAGCATAACATGAGCAATCTTTGTGGTATGGAAACATTCTGTACCTTGATATTGGTTGCAGTATTTGGCTACAGATTTATAAAATGTTACCACTGGGCAAAATTGAGTAAAGGTACACAGAATTTCTCAGTATTATTTCTTACAATTGCATGTGACTCTACAGTTATCTCAAAAGTAAATGTTAAATAAAAAATTTAGTGCAGACAAAGGACCACTATCCAATGATAAATTTTAGGAAGCAACTCCTAGCCTGGTTTCAACCAGAAGACATTATGCTGAGTAAAATCAGTCACCTGCAAGACAAGTATTGTATGAGAGCTCTGCTATCAGGGCTTAAAAATGTACTTAAGTACAGAAGAAAAGCCTATTTGACGGCTACAAGGGTGGGGAAGGAGTGAGAGGGGTGTTCATAGATTAGACAGTCAATAGGAATTTGGTTAGGTGAAGGGAGTGACAGCACAAAGTAGAAAGCAGATCAGCATAACCAGGCTACACCATAAACTGAAAGGTTTTCTAAACTCAACCCAGTATTTCAAAGGATAGAGTAGCAGGGACAGGGATCTGGGGACCATGTTTTCAGGGAACATCGAGGTCAACTGGCATAGCTACTCTTTAGCTAAGAGTCTTCTGCACCCTACATTGGTGAATGGCATCTGGGGTCTTAAAAGCCAGCAAGCTGCCATCTGAGGTACACCAAACGCTCCTAACCCATCTGGAATAGTTGATAACTGAGAACATCAAAGATATAAGGAAAAATGAGCCCAGGAGGCTGAGGACCCATATGAATGGGAAACTACATAATCATGAGACCAGAAGAACCAGATGGTGTCTGGCCACTGCCAAAGACAGCTGTGATGGGGGACACAAAATAGAGTCTTTGAGGTAACACGAGAAAAAGAGATGAGCAGTCAAGAGTTCTTCTAAAAGACAAGAACTGATGGTCCAACAGCGTGGAGGGTCCCCTGGGAACATGGCCCCCAGACTTGCTGCTGGCCCTGAACTGAAACCAGTACTGAGTCCAACTCTTGAGACAAGAATGGCCTAGACTCCAGGACACAGTGTGAGCATGTGGTGTGTGTACCTTATGGGTTTATACATTTATAGGAGGCTGTCCTACTGGTTTCTTTCTAGATGTGGGAGTAGGAGGCAGAGAGGAGGGGACAGATGCTCTTTGAGAGGATACTTGGAAGTATAGAGTGAAAAAGAGTGTGCTGTCACAGGGTGAGGAGAGCAGATGGAGCAGATAGGTGGGCATGCAGAATTGATTTGCATAGTATACTTTCACTTAATCATAATAAAAACAATTTAGTACAGAAAAACTACAAATTAATTCTTCAAAAAGGCAGGACACGATATATTTAAGCATGGAACATTTTGCATAATAAAGGGGAGAAAATACGAATTTAGAAATTATGTATGTAATTAGAAACTATGGTATCAACTCTAAAGAGAAATAAAAGGTTAAGGAGGGTCCAAGAGGGAAGAACAGCGATGCTGAATTTAAATCGCATGGAAATATGGAGTGTTCAGAAGGTCTTACTGATGAAATGTTTCTTAAATTGAGGCCATAAGTGAATGGCCACATAAACACAGGGCTGGAGCCATTTTCTTAAAATTGTTGGCCTCTCAGAACAGCCCTTCACTCAGCCTATTTCCTGAAGTTGTTTCCCTCCTAGAACTTCCTTGAAAATAAACAGCCACTGTTTAACCAAAATTGTCTCAAATGGGTCCAGCCCTCCATCTTGGCACTCTAGATAACATTTAGTTCAATAACTGCCTTATGCGTGCTAAATTCTCTGCCCCTGGGTGGAGAATTAATATGCAAATGAACAAGACTGGCTAACTTTCTCCTGTATGGGAATTGAATGAGGTCTTACCAAAAATCAAACCAAGTGCCATCACGTAGATTCTGACTCATAGGCCAGAGTGGAACTGCTCCACAGAGTTTACAAGGAGCACCTGGCAGGTTTGAACTGATGACCTTTGGATTAGCAGATGAAGGTCTTAGAAAATGTTAAGCACACTCAGGATCTGTGTGCACCATTTTGTATTCTGAAACTGATCCTGCCTGTATAAACCAGTCTGAGCAGGCTGCCCGAAAGCAGTCTTGGAAGGCACTTAGCCCTCACTGTCTCCTTGTTTGTTGTCTTTCATTTTCCCCAACTTCTCCGTCTTTTTGGCCCCAGAGTGAGCCACATCAAGCAGGCCCCAGAGTTCCCAACAACAATTAGCAACCCTAGAGAGTTTGCAGGAAGGCTCTTTTCTACAAAAAGAGACATAATATTTAACAGAGTTCAAAAACAAATGCTGACTAATTTCCTTAAGGTTATCCCAGTAAATCATTTGCCAGGCCCCTGGCCAGTTGTCTGTCAATATTTCATTTTTAATGTAAATATTTAAAGGAAAGGACACCTCTGAGGACATCAGCTAAAGCTATTTATTGTCAAGTTTAAACTGTCCAAAGGAAATTGTCACTAGAAATTCTGAGATGGAATTTGTTACAACCACTTAGCCCCTTTCAGGATCTTCTGGGCTGTAAACACACCATTTTATTTAATTTTTGCAGGTCTCATCTAGAGGTTCATGCTGTCCCTGACTGAGAAGGGAAAACCTTGATTGAAAATGCTTTCATGATATTAGAAGAAATATTATTTAAAAACCAGTTGCTATGAAGTAACTGTCAACCTATAGTGACCCCTGTGAAAGTAGAAATGTGCTCCAAAGGATGATTTTTTTGGAAATACAATGTTGGGCCTTTCTTCTGAAGTGCCTCTGGGGACGCTCTAACCTTCCAGTTAGCAACCAAGCATTTAACCATTTGCTCCACCCAGGGACATCATTATATAATTTATACTTTTTAAAATGGCTGGAAGAAACAAAGCAGCTTCCAAAATGTCAGTACTGGTGTCAGTCATATTTTCTGCTCTATTTTTGTGTAGTGTTTCAGGTTTGGGGTTAAGAATTCACTTTCCTCTTTGTTACAGAGCTCTAAAGTAGGCACACTACTCTTCTGTGAGAATTCTTTTTTTTTTTTTTTTTTTTTTGTGATGATTGAGTGAAAATACACAATTCAAGTTAAATTTGCTTGCCTGCCTATCTGCAGCTTCTTCTATTCTCCTTGCCTGGTGAAAGCCTGCTCTTCCTTTCCGTTCTATATATGTCATATCCTTTTAACCTGTCCTCTCCTCTCCCTTCTAATGAGAGGGTAGTAGGGCAGCATCCTGTTGATGCATAGAACCATAAACTGGATACACCATATGGTCACTTTGTCTCCCCTTGTCCAATCCATTCCTCTCTGAAGAGTTGACCTCGGTAATCATTTACGATGAGGGGCAGCAGCAGGTCTAGGTTCCATGCTCCCAGGGGAACTCCTGGGCCTTCAGACCATCAGTTGCAGTCTTTTAGTGGAGTTCTTGAGGTGCACCACACTTTCTCTCATCTTGCCATTGGGACACGATATTGTGTGCCCCATCACAGCTGTCACTGTTAGTGGCCGAGCACCATCTGGTTCTTCTGCTCACACGTTTCTACAGCCACCCATGCATGTGGGTCCTTCCATCTTCTGGGCTTCCCTCATGTCTTTGTTTTCCCTGGTGGTCATCTGACCCAGCAGAATTGGGACTATTTGGTATACTCAAGTGGCAGCTTGCTGGCTTTTAAGACTCTGGACACCACTCACCAACATGGAGTGCAATAGGCTAGTTATGCCAGTTGGCGTCAATGTCCCAAGAGCATGGAACTCTGCTATTCATTATTGTGATATTGCAATATTGGGTTAAGATTAGAAGAGTTTTCAGTTTATCTTGCAGTCCAGTTAAGCTGATCTTTCTACTGTGTGCTGTCACTGATTTCACCCAACCAAATTTCTATCAACTACCTAATCTATAACCAACTCTCTCCCTCCCTTGTAGCCATCAAAGCATCTTTTTGTCTGCACATGAGTCTCTTTTTAAGTCCTTAGAGTAGGGTCTTATACAATATTTGTCCTTGTGCTACTGACTGATTTCACTCAACATAATGTCTTCCAGTTGAAACCAGGTTATGAGATACTTGTAAAAATCATCATTACTCTTTATCACTACATAGTGTTCCACTGAGTGTATCATAGTTTGTTTATGCAGTCTTCTGTTATTGGCCATCTGGGTTGATTCTATCTTTTTGCTATTGAGGACTGTGCTGCAATAATCATTCATGTAAATGTATCTGTTCAGGTGACTGCACTTGATTCTGTAGGATATATTCTGAGCAGTGGGATTACTGTGTTAAATGATATATCTATTTCCAGCTTTTAAAAGAAGCACCAGATTGCTTTTCAAAGAGGTGGTACCATTTTGCAATCCCACCAGCAGTGTAGGAGAATTCCAATTTCTCCACAGCCTCCCCAGCATTAGTTGTTTTTTGTTCTTTGGATCATGGTCAAACTTGTTGGGACGAGATGGTATCTCATTGTGCTTTTCATTTGGATTTCTTTAATAGCTAATGATCGTGAGCATTTCCTCAAGTATGCCTGCCTGGATGTCCTCTTTAGTGAAGTGTCTGGCCATCTCCTTTGCCCAGAGCTTAATTGGGTTATTTATGCTTTTCTTGTTGGTATTTTGCAGTACCTTGTAGGTTATGGAGATTAGACATAGGTCTGACACATAATTGTCAAATATTTTTTCCCATTCTGTAGGTGGTCTTTTAATTCCTTTGGTAAATCCTCTGGATGAGCAAAAGTGTTTGATTCTTAGTTTCCATTTCTCTATTTTCTGTTGATTGAGCTTTGTCAGTTTTTGAAGTCTAAGTTGTGTATTAAAACTTCCATTGTTGACCCTATTTTTTCTTGCATGATCTTTATCATTTTAGGTTTGATATTTAGTTCTTTTAACCAATTTGAGTTGGTTTTTGTACAAGGTGTGAGATATGGGTCTTGTTGCAATTTTTTGCAGATGGATATCAAGTTTTGCCAACATCATTTGTTAAAAAGAATGTTTTTACCCCAGTTTAGAGTCTTAGGGTCTTTGCCAAATATCAGCTGTTCATAGGAGAATAGTGGCATCTCTGGGGTGGCAATTCTGTTCCATTGGTCTGTATGTCTCTTTTCGTACCAGGACCAGGCTGTTTTGACATAGCAGTGTAATAGGTTCTAAAGTCCAGTACTGATAGGCCTCCCAGTGTGTTCTTCTTTTTCAGCAGTGCTTTGCTTATCCAGTGTTTCTTCCATTTCCAAACAAAGTTGGTGATTTGTGTCTCCATCTCATTAAAAACTGTCGCTGCAATTGGTATTGGGATTGCATTGTATACGTAGATCATTTTGGGTCAAATAGACATTTTCGCAATGTTAAGTTTTCCTATCCATGAGTAGGGTAGGTTTCTCCATTTATGTAAGTCTCTCTTAGTTTCTAGCACTAAGGTCCTGTAACTGTCTTTGTATAGGTCTCTTATTTCTCTAGTTAGATTTATTCCTAGGTATTTTATCTTCTTGGGGGCTATAGAAAATGCTATTCATTTGGTGATTTCTTCTTATAATGATCTCTTTATTAGTGTAAAGGAATCCTAAATGCCTTACTTATGTTTATTTTATATCCTGATACTTCTCTGAACTCTTCTATTAGTTCAAGTAGTTTACTTACGTATTCTTTAAGATTCTCTGCATATACAGTCATATCATCTGCAAATAGGGAGATTTTTACTTCTTCTTTGCCAGTGCAGATGCCCTTTAGTTCTTTGTCTTGTCTGATTGCTCTGCCAGAACTTCTAGTACAATGTTGAATAGAAGTGGTGAGAGTGAGCATCCTTGCCTGGTTCCTATTCTCAAGGGGAATTCGTCCAACCTCTCTCAATTCATGATGATGTCAGCGGTTCACTTTGCAAAGATGGTCTTTACTGCATTGAGGAATTTGCCTTCTATTCCTATTTTGCTGACATTTTTTAGCGTGAATGGATGTTGGACTTTGTCAAATGCCTTTTCTGCATCAATTGACAAAATCAGGTGAGTCTTATCTTTGGTGTTATTTATTCAGCTGATCATATTAATTGTTTTTCTGATGTTGAACCAGCCTTCTATCCCAGGTGTGAATCCAACTTGGTCATGATGAATTATTTCTTTGATACGTTGTTGAATTTTATTGGCAAGGGTTTTATTGAAGATTTTTGCATCTAGGTTCATGAGTGATACTGGACTGTAATTTTGCTTTTTTGTGGGCTTTTTCCATGGCTTTGGTATCAGGGTTACGCTGGCTTCATAAAATGAATTTTGGAGTATTCCATCCCTTTCTATGCTGTGAAATAGTCTCAGTATTGGAGTTAACTCTTCTCTAAAGGCTTGGTAGAATTTTGCGGTGAAGCTCTCTGGGCTAGGGCTTTTTGGTTGGTAGTTTTTTTATGTCTTTTTCAATCTCTTCCTTTATGAGGGGTTTATTAAGTTGTTCTGCTTCACCGTGTGATAATTTTGGTAGCTGATATGAATAGAAATTTGTCTGTTTCCTCTAGGGTTTCAAATCTGTTAGAGTACACTCTTTTGAAATATTTTGTTACGACACTTTTGATTTAAGTTGGGTCTGTTGTGATGTCTCCCATCTCAATTCTTACTGGAGTTGTTTCCTGTCCTGTTTTGCTTTAGTAAGTTTAGCCAATAGTTTGTCAAATCCTTTGATATTTTCAAAAAAAAAACAGCTTTGGGTTTTATCAATTTTTCAATTGCTTTTCTATTCTCTAATTTATTTAGTTCTGCTCTAATCTTTATGACTTGTTTTCTTCTGGTGTCTGAGGGACTTATCTGTTGCTCTCTCTCTACTTGTTCAAGCTGTAGGATTAATTCTTTGGTTTGGGTCTTTCTTCCTTCCAGATATGTGCATTTATAGAGATAAATTGACCTCTGAGTACTACTTTGGCTTTATCCCATAGGTTCTCATAGGATGTGTTTTCATTCTCATTTGAATTCATAAATTTCCTTATTTCATCCTCGATTTCTCCTATAACCCACGGCTGTTCAATTTCCATGAGTTCCAGTTTCTATCATGTTTTTTCTGCTATTGATTTTTACTTTCATGGCTTTATGGTCTGAGAAGATGCTTTACAATAAGTTAATGGTTTGGATTTTGTTGAGATTTACTTTATGTCCTAACATGTGGTCTATCCTGGAAAATGTTACATTTGCATTAGAGAAGAAGTTGATGGATAAAATTTTCTGTGTATGTTGATGAGATCTAACGAGTTAATTGTGGCAGTAAGATCTTCTGTCTCTTTAGCAAGCTTTTTTCTAGAGGATCTGTCCAACACTGAAAGTAGAGTGTTTAAATCTTCAGCTGTTATTGGAGAGTGATCTATCTCATTTTTCAATGTAGTCAGTGTTTGTTCAATGTATTTAGATATTCTGATATTGAGCGCATAAATAGCTAATATCGTTAAGTCCTACTTGTGTATTGAAACTTTCATCAGCAAATAGTGACTGTCCTTGCCCATGATGGTGGATTTTACATTAAAATCTATTTTATCTGAGATTAGTATTGCCATACCTGTTCTTCTTTGAATATTGTTAGCTTGGTATATATTATTCTATGCTTTATTTTCACTTTGTTCATATCTTTAAGTCTAGGGTGTGCTTCTTATAAGCAACATATAGATGGATCATATCTTTTGATCCAAGATGTCACTCGTTGTCTCTTTACTGGAGTGTTCAGATTGTTTACATTCAGTGTAATTATTGATAAGTATGTGTTTAGAGCTGTCATTTTGGTGTATTTATTTTTGTGTTGGTGTTTTCTCTGTTGTTCTTAATATTCTGTTGTGGGTCATTTTATGGGTTTTTTGTTTTTTTCTGTGTTGGTTTTGTAATTGTTGAGACTCCTGTATTATGTATTACATTTCTTATTTTGATGTGTTGCATTGTTACTGTGCTTTGTGGCTATCCCTGTGATCCTCCTTAATATTCTGGTTTAAATTCAGTTTTAACTTCTATACATCTTATTAACTTCATGTCCACTTGAAAGGAATACAACTGCTGTAGTATATGTCTCTTTTTAATGTGTTGGTATCTTACTTTTCATGATACGCTAGTTCTCTTCTTTTAATGTTGTAGCTATGATTGAATTTTGTGCCTTCTCTGAGCAAGTTTCTGTATGTTGTGCCCTGCATTGCCTCCTTAAATATACATGTAATGGTTTTGTTTTTCTAAGCAAAAAGCTTCTTTCAGTGTTTCTTGCAGTTTGAGTTTGGTTTTTACAGTCTCTAAGTGTCATGGATTGAACTGTGTCTCCCTCAAAATATGTGTAGCTGTGTGGCTGGGCTATGCTTCTCAATATTCTATGACTGCCCTCTGTTTTGTGATTTTCCTATGCTGTATATTAAAGGATTAAGGTGGGACCATAAATCCCTTCAAAAGATCACTTCCCTGCTCCACTGCAAAGGGAATTTCTGTGGAGTATGGCTTGCTCCACCCTTAATCCTTCCCTCCTACAAGAGATGAAATGAAAGGGAAGTAAGCAGAGAATTGGGAACCTCACACCACTGACAAAGCAGCACTAGGAGAAGAGTGTGTCTTTCAGATCTAGGTTACTGCACCAAGATGCTCCATAGACAAAGACTGATGCAACACAAGGAGTTTCCTCCAGAGCTGACAAGGGGTAAAGCCTTCCCCTGCAGTGGACATCCTGAATTTGGACTTGTAACCTGCTGTACTGTGTAAGAATAAACTCTATGGTATTTCTGTTAGAGCAGCATTAGCTGACTAAAACACTAAGCATCTGTTTGTCTGCAAATGTCTTAATTTCATCTTCATTTTTGAAAGACAGTTTTGCAGGATATGTATTTCTTGGTTGAAATCTTTTCACCTCAAGGGCTTTGAATGTGTCATTTCACTGCCTGTGTGCCAACATCATTTCTGCTGAGAAGTCAGACAAAACCCTACAGGGCTTCCCGCTGAAGGTTAGCTTGGTTGGAGTCTCACTACCTTTAAGAGTTTCTGCTTATGTTTCATTTTATTAAGCTGGATTATAATATGCCCTGGTGTCCTTCTTCTGGGATTTTCCTTTTGTGGCATTCGGTACACATCTTAGATATCTATGTTCTCTTCTTTCATTATTTCACAGAAGTTTTCTGTCAGCAACTAAACAACAATACTCTGTGTTTTCCGGTATCTCTATCTGTTCAATTAATCATAGATCATTCCTCTTGACAGAGTCCTACATGTTTCTTAATGCTTCTTCATTTTTCTTATTTCTTTCCTCTGTTTTCTCCTTATAAATGCTGGTGTCTGTAGCTCTATCTTCAAGGTCACTTGGTCTAATTTTCAATTTGTCAATTCTGCTCTTTTGGCTTTGAATTGCATTGTCTAATTATTTAATTTTGTTATTGATCTGTTGGATTTCAGAATGTTAATTTTCCATCAAATTGAATATTTTGCTTAATTTCTCATTTTGTTCTACTTGGTTTTGATTAATCTCTGCTAGGGCTCTCTATATAATTCTTTTGTACTCAGCTTCTGATAGTTTCAGAAAGGCTTCTTTATCTAGGAAGTTTTTTGATTCCTTATTTTGGGAGTTTTCTGGAACCATGGTCAGATGTTGCTTTAAATGCTTGGGGATGGTTTGTTGCTTCCAAGATGTCTCGAAGCTGTTTAGTTTCTTTGATGTTGCCTTAAAAGAAGCTGAGGCATAGGTCTGAGAAAGGAGTTGGTCACAAGCTACCTCTTTGTACTCTAGTAACTGGCCCCACTGGACTCTCTGGGGTGGCAGTTTCTACCTTATGAGTGACGAAGGCATCACCTTACTCACGGAGTCCATGGGGATCCATCAACCGACCCTATGATGTGGGTCAGTAAACGCTGGGAGAGATGCAGTTGGGCCACACCGTAGTTTTATTTTAAAAAGCTAAAAGCTACCTGAGTGCTTCTGGAATCAGTCAGGCCATTAGGTGTGACAGACCCCTCCTTCTGGCTGACAGTGGAGACACCTCTTTGGACATCCCCAGAAGCTATGGTATATTTCAAAGTAGGAAGAGACTGCTGTACTGGTGTTGTTACCCACCAAGATCAGCCTATGAGGCAACATTGTGTTAAACACAGTCTTTCTGCTGGAAAAGTGCTCCCCAGATTGCAACTACCTCTGAGTCTAGGAGTTAGCTCCTGCTGAGGCCTCTGATTGGATAACTCCACCTCCTAGCTGAACAAGATAGCATCCCAGTCAAGCTACCTCTTATGCTGCAAAAGAGCAAAATCTATGACATGGCTCCAAAAAAGGGAGTTGGAGGGGCTATGGTGCCCCAGTCCACTGCCAGGCTCTCAAAATGTGGTTATTCTACACAGTATCTCTCCACTGCAGCCCATGATGCTCACGTCAGAGCTTTGGCTCAGTGTAGCTGCTGCTCATGCCCAACCTCTGCCTACCAGCCAATTAAGAGGAAAAAAAAGTTGAAAACACCAGTACCTTTGGGCCACACTAGCTGGCCATTCAAGATAAGTGGAGCTCAGTATTAGAGGAGAAGTTCCCCCACTTAGTGGCATGTAGTCCAAACTGACAGCCCTATGTCATGTCCTAAGGCTCACTGGGTATCCAGAAAGCTCCATTTAATTACCAATCAAAGCCTTAGCTTTCACAGGGAATTAAGGAGACACATATCTGTCCACTATCTTCCTAAAGGAATTCTTTAAATCGCATATTTGTATGGTCAGTTCCATCTTGACTTGTTGCTGAACTGATACAAATTTCTATAGAAAAAGATCATAGACCAAGAATACCATACCTGAGGCAGACTCAAGATGGCAGACTAAACACATATCTCCCTAAGTCCCTCTGAAAACTAAGGCCTGAGTTGGTAATCAAATGGAAACTTTTGGACACCCAGTGAGTCCTAGGACACGGCATAGAGCTGTCAGTTTGGACTGCGTGCCACTGAATGGGAAACTTCTTCTCTTTTGCTGCCTCCCTCCCTTGTTGACTGGCTGGCTCTTGCAGACTAAAGGTAACTGGCATTTTCAACTTTTTTTTCTTTTTATTAGCAGGTGGCATGGTTGGGCTTAACTGGCAGCAAAGCTGAGCTGCATTGCAGATGTGATCAATGGGTGGAATAACCACACTTTTAGAGCTGGCTCTGGACTTAGAGCACCACGCCCCCTCCACCTTCTCTTTCCAGACCTCCACCATTGATTCAGCTATTTCACATAGGGTGGGACAGTTTGTGCAGGATGCCATCTTGTTCAACTGGGAGGCAAAGTTACCCAAACGGAGGCCTCGCAAGGTCTAACTCCAAGACTAGGAGTCAGTGCCAGCCCAGGGAGCACTTTCCTAGCAGAAAAGCCGTATTTAGCACAGTGTAGCATTATGGGCCCAGCAGCGGATGACAGCAGGACAGTACCCTGTGCACACTTTGAACTAGATCACAGCATCTGGGGTCCTATATAGAGGTGCCCCCATTGCCAGCTGGAAAGGGGTGCTTACACATCTGACAGCCTCACTGATTTTGGAAGCTGTCAGGTAGCTTTTACCTTTCAAAATAAGACCACCTAGAGAAATAACTGCAGTGCAGCCTGATGGCATCTCTTCCAACCTTTACTGACCCACAACATAGGGTCAGCTGACAGCACCCAGTGACTCCATAAGTAGGTTGTGTCTTTGCCAGCTAGGAGGTAGAGCCTGCTACCCCCAAAATTTCACTAGGCCCAGTCACTGGAGTACATAGAGGTGACTGGTGATCAACTTTATTCTCAGACTGCACCTCAGGTCCTCTTAAGACAACACCAGAGAAAATAAACAACCCGTAGACACCCCAAAATCAACAAACCCTGGCCAGAAACTTAAAGAAAAATTCACCCATGGCTCCAGAAAACTCCCAAAAGAAAGAAACAAATAACTTCCCAGATGAAGAAGCCTTTCTGAAACATTAAGAGGTTGAGTACAAAAGTATTATATATAGAGCCCTCTTAAACATTATACAAAATGCAGCAGAACAAAATGAAAAATTAAGCAAGCTGGTCTAACTGATGGAACACTAGCATTCTGAAATCTGACAGATCAATAATGAAATTAAAGAATTATAAAACACAATTCAAAGCCAAGAGAACGTAACTGACAACTGGAAAATAGACTTTCCGGCTTGGAAGACAGCTACTGACACCAGCATTTATGAGGAGAAACCACAGAAAAGAAACAAAAAAAAAATGAAGAAACATGTGGGACTCTGTCAAGAGGAACAATCTATGATTAATTAGAGTTCCTGACAGACCCAACTCAATGGCACTTGGCTTGGCTGAACAAGGGGGGACACCTGAAAACACAGAGAATATAGTTGTTGAGTTGCTAACAGAAAAATTCCCTGAAATTATGAAAGAAGAGACCATAGATATCCAAGATGCATATCAAATGCCACACAATTTAGACCCCAAAAGAAAGACACCAAGACATATTATAATGAAGCTTAACAAAATGAAACATAAGCAGAAACTCTTACAGGCAGCGAAACTCAAAGCAAAGCTAACCTTCAGCAGGAAGCCCTGCAGGCTTTTGTCTGACTTCTCAGCAGAAATGCTGTTGACACAGAGGCAGTGGGATGGAACATTCAAAGCCTTGAAAAAACTTCCAACCAAGAATTATATATCTTGCAAAACTGTCTTTCAAATATGAAAATGAAATTAAGACTTTTCAGATAAACAGAAACTCAGAGACTTTGTAAAAACCAAACTGAAGTTACAAGATATACTGAGAGAAGCTCTTGGCTTAGAAGAACAAAACCATTAACTCTATATTTTAGGAGGAAATATAGGACACATCATATAGAAACCTATTCAGGAAAGGCTCCAAACTCAAGCAAAGCTATAATATTAAAAGAAGTGATCAAGTGATGATATCATGAAAACTATGATGTCATCATATTAAAAAGAAGGATGTACTATATTTGTTATAGTCCTTCTAGATGGAGATGAAATTAATAAGACCGATTATTAAAAGGGACGGTACTTAGCTTGGCTTGGTAGCCCCAAAGCACAATAAACATGCAACATATTAAATCAAGAAACATAATACAGGAGTCTCAACAAACACAAAACCAACACTGAAAAGGGTGGAAAATCAGCCCATAAAGAAGAATATCCCAGAACAGAGTATCAACAGCAGCAGAGAAAACATCAACACAAAAATAAAGACATCAAAATGACAGCACTGAACACATACCTATCAATAATTACATTGAACGCAAATGGACTGAATGCTCCAGTAATGAGACAATGAGTGACATCTTGGATCAAAAGACATGACCCGTCTATATGTTGCTTACAAGAAACTCACCTTAGACTTAAAGATATGAACAAACTGAAAATTAAAGGATGGAAGAATATATACAAAGCTAACAATATACAAAGAAGAGCAGTTGTGGCAATAGTCATATCATACAAAATAGATGTTAATGTAAAATCCACCGTGGTGGACAAGGATGGGCACTATTTATCACTGACAGGTTCAATGCACAAGCAGGACTTAACAATATTAAATGTTTGTACACTCAATACCAGAGCATCTAAATAAGGCAAAGACACATTGTCTACATTAAAAAATGAGATAGATCACTCCACAATAATAGTGGGAGACTTCAACACTCTACTTTCAGTATTGGACAGATCTTCTATGAAAAAGCTCAATAAAAACCAAGAAGATCTTATTGAGACAATTAACCAACTAGACCTCATCAACATATACAGAACTTTCTATCCATCAGCAGATGACTACACCTTCTTCCCCAGTGCACACAGAACATTTTAGAGAATAGGTCATGTGTTGGGACATAAAGGAAATCTCAAGAAAATCCAAACCATTAACTTATTGCAAAGCATCTTCTCAGGCCATAAAGGCATAAAAGTCAAAATAAATAGAAAAAATAGTGATAGAAATTGGAACTCGTGGAAATTGAACAACATCTTTCTCAAAAAGCCACGGGCTATAGGAGAAATCAGGGACGAAATAAAGAAATTTATGGATTCAAATTAGAATGAAAACGCTTCCTACCAGAACCTATGAGATAAAGCCAAAGCAATACTTAGAGGTCAGTTTATCTCTATAAATGCAGATACCCAGGAGGAAGAAAGGACCTAAGCCAAAGAATTAACCGTATAGCTTGAACAAGTGGAAAGAAGCAACAGAGGAACACTTTAGGCACTGGAGAAAACAGATCATAAAGATCAGAGCAGAAATAAATGAATTAGAGAATAGAAAACAACTGAAAACATTGATAAGGCCAAAAGCTGGTTTTTGGAAAAGATTAACAAAATTGAGAAACCACTGGCTAAACTGACTAAAGAAAAGCAGGAAAGGAAACAAATAACCTGAATAACAAATGAAATGCGAGATGTCCCAACAGATCCAACAGAAATAAAAGATATCATAACAGAATGATATGAATGACTGTACTCAAACAGATTCAAAAACTTAGAGGAAATGGACAAATTCTTAGATTCATGTCACTTACCAAAATTATCACAAGGTGAAGCAGAACAACTTAAACCCTGCACAAAGGAAGAGATTGAAAAATTCATCAAAAACTTACCAGCGAAAGAAAGGCCTGGCCCAGATGGCTTCACTGCAGAGTTCTACCAAGCTTTTAGAGAAGAGTTAACTCCAATACTACTGAGACTATTTCACAGCATAGAAAGGGATAGAGTAGTCCCAAACTCATTCTATGAAGCCGTCATAACCATGATACCAAGCCAGGGAAAGACCCAACAAATAAGAACTACAGACCAATATCATTCATGAACCTAGATGCAAAAATCTTCAGCAAAATACTTGCCAACAGAATTGAACAACATATCAAAAAAATAATTCATCATGACCAAGGTGGATTCATACCAGGGGTGTAAGGGTGATTCAACATCAGAAAAACAATTAATGTGATAAACCACATAAATAGCACAATAAGAGTAACCTGATTCTGTCAATTGATGCAGAAAAGGTATTTGACAAAGTCCAATAGCCATTCATGCCAACAACACAGCAAAATAGGAAAAGAAAAGAAATTCCTCAATGCAACAAGGGACATCTACACAAAGCCAACCACCTTCATGATCCTGAATGGAGAGAGACTGAAATAATTCTCCTTGAGAATGGAAACTAGATAAGGATCCCCACTGTCACTACTTCTATTCAACATTGTACTAGAAGTTCTATCCAGAGCAATTAGTCAATAGAAAGAAATAAAGGGCATCCACATCAACAAAAAAGAAGCACAAATTTCCCCATTTGCAGATGATACAATTGTATGTGTATGGAATCCTAAAGAATCCATTAGTAAACTACTGGAACTAATAAAAGTCTTCAGCAAAGTGTCAGGATATAAAATAAACATAAGTAATTCAGTAAGATTCCTCTACACCAACAAGGAAATCATTGAAGAAGAAATCATCAAATAGATATCATTTACTCTAGCCCCCAAGAAAATAAAATACCTAGGAACAAATCTAACTAGAGAAATAAGAGACCTATACAAAGAG
Source organism: Heterohyrax brucei (assembly GCA_028571685.1). Lineage (NCBI taxonomy): Eukaryota > Metazoa > Chordata > Mammalia > Hyracoidea > Procaviidae > Heterohyrax > Heterohyrax brucei. The sequence continues at coordinate 138,866,638 of CM053150.1, forward strand.
AACTACAAGACTTCACTGCAAATAAGCAAGAGAGACTTACATAAATGGAGAAATCTACCTTGCTCATGGATCGGAAGACAAAACATGGTGAAAATGTTTGTTTTACCCAAGCGATCACACATACAATGCAATCCCGATACAAATTCCAATGACATTTTTCATGAGATAGGGAAACAAATCAGCAACTTTGTTTGGAAAGGGAAGAAACCCCAGAAAAGTAAAATGCACTATTGAAAAAGAAGAATACAGTGTGAGGCTTCCCACTACCCAACCTTAGAACCTATTACACTGTCACAGTAGTCAAAACAGCCTGGTATTCATACAAAAATAGGCAAAAAGAGCAATGGAACTGAATTGAGACCCCAGAGATGCCACCATCCTCTTACAAACAGTTGATATTCAACGAAGGCCCTAAGATTGTAAAGTGTGGTAAAAACAGTCTCTTTAGGAAATGATGTTGGCAACATTGAATATCCATCTGCAAAAAAGTGAAACAAGACCATATCTCACAGCTTACACAAAAACTAACGCAAAGTGGATAAAAGACTTAAATATCAAAGTTAAAATGATAAAGATCATGCAAGAAAAAACAAGGTCAACATTGGAGGTTTTAATTACAGTTTAGACAGACTTCAAAATCTGACAAAGCATGATCAGCAGAAAATAGATAAATGGGAACCACTAAGAATCAGACACTTGTGCTCATCCAAAGACATTATTAAAATAATTAAAAGACCACCTTTAGAATGGGAAAAAACAATTGGCAACTACATGTTGAACTGACTTCTGATCTCCATAATCTACAAGGCACTGCAAAATATCAACAAGAAAAAGGTAAATAATCCAATTAAGTGATGGACAAAGGAGATGGACAGACACAAACAAGACATCCAGGCAGCCAAAAGACACATGAAAAAACACTCATTATCATTAGCTATTAGAGAAACCCAAATCAAAATTACAGTGAAACACTATCTCACCCCAACAAGATTGGCCATGATCCAAAACACACTGCTCGTGGGATTGCGAAGTACATCCTCTATGGGAAGCAATTCAGCACTGCCTTAAAAAGCTGGAAATAAATATACCATTTGATCCAATAGTGCTGCTGCTCAGAACATATCCTGCAGAATCAAGGGCAGTCACACGAACAGATACATGCACACAAATGTTTACTGCAGCACCGTCCACAATACCAAAAAGATGGAATCAACCCAGATGCCCATTAACAGACGAATGTATAGGCAAACTATGGTATATATACTTAACGGAACATTAGGCAATGAGCAAGAATAATGATGATTTTAGGAAACATCTCATAATCTGGTTTCAACTGGAAGACATTATGCTGAATGACATCAGTCAGTGGCAAAAGGACAACTATTGTATGAAACCCCTACCATAAGACTTGAAAACAGACTTATGTACAGAAGATTCTTTGATGGCTGCAAGAGTGAGGAGGAAGGGAGAGGGCTGGTCATAGATTAGATAGTTGATTTTCTTTGAGTGAAAGCAGTGACAGCACACAGTAGAAAGAACATCAACTTAGCTGGACTTCAACATAAACTGAAAACTCTTCAAATCTTAACCCAATATGCAAGGAGAGAGTAGCAGGGGCAGGGGTCTGAAAATTATGTTCTCAGAAGACATGGAGGCCAATTAGCATAACTAGCCTATAGCTAAGATAGTCTTCTGCACCCCATATTGCTGAGTGGCATCTAGGATCTTAAAAGCTAGCAAGCTGCCATCTGAGGTACACCAAACTGTCCTAATTCATCCGGAAGAGATGATCACCAAGAACAACAAAAACACAGATTAAAAAGAGCCCAGGAGACAGAAGGAGCCATGTGAATGGGTGACTGTATCAACATGTGACCAGATGAACCAGATGGTGACCACCCATCACCAAAGACAGACGTGATGGGGCACACAATGTTGAGTCCCAGTGGCAACATGAGGAAAAGAGGCATGCACCTCAAGAACTCTGCTAAAAGACCACAAGTGATGGTCCAGCAGCCTTGGGGTTCCCTTGGTAGTATGATTCCTAGACCTGTTGCTGCTTCTGACCAGAGAGCATTACTGAGGTCAACTCCTCAGACAGGAATGGACGGGACTTGGGGACACAATGTGACCATACTGTGTGTGTACTTTATGGTTCTATGTATCTGTAGGAGGCTGTCCTACTAGCCTCTTACTAGAAGAGAGAGGAGAGAGGGAGAGGAGGGGACAGGAGATTCTTAAGAGGATACAGCATATATAGAACAAAAAGGAAGAATGTGCTGTCACCAAGCAATGAGAACAGAAGGAGCTGCACATAGGTAGACATACAAATTTAGTTTGGATTGTATGCGTTCACTTAATCACAGTAAAAAAGAAGGAAGGAAGGAAGGGAGAAGAAAGGAAGGCAAAAGAAGGGAGGGAGGGAGGAAGAAAGGGATATATAGACAACACAGAATATGAAAGGATATAGAGGGAAACAAATGAGACAAAAACCATCTTGTGTAACTTTGACTTGATAACATTACTCAGGGAAAGTTACAAATAAAATTAAGACTTTATGGATGAGGAAAGGGTGGAAAATGTTGGTTTACGTGTCAAAAAGAGTAAAAAAAAAGGTAGAGAATATAGAACAATTACCAATGGCAAAACACAGTCAGCTAAAGGAAGAAAAAGAGAAAAAAAACTTCTGATGAGCCTAAGAAGACCACAGCTACCTAGAGAAGAGGAAAAAATTTTGAAATGTTGGAAAAGCATTGTAAACTTGTGAAGTAAAGAATAATAAAATAAAAAATAGGAAAAGAGAGTAATTTCAGTGATATTGCTACTCAGTTTTAAAAGTGAAGTAAAGGACTATGAATTCAAGTCTTCTTTATAAACATAAAAGAGAGATCAAAGAGAAATAACCAGACCAGGGATACACTCTTTCCTGCAAGACAAACTAGAAAAAAAAAAATTTTTTTATATGTTCAATCATGCTGTCTTGTGATTGAAATGTTCTCTGGTGGGACATGCAATATGCAGCAGGAGGGTCAAGCTCATGAAAAGGTTCTTCAGCAGTTCTTAGACACTCTGTTCCTATGTAGTATCCACAGTGACTATAATATGCTTTAATATCTCTATTTATAAATATGTTTAATTCTAGAGACTGTGGAGCAGAGATTACATGCTTCATGCTTTTTATAGCATTTCTGTTTAATCATTTGTACAAAGTCATCAAACTGGTGAGGTTTGTGCCTGTGATGGCTCACCATCATCTGCCCACCTCTGCTACCTATTTCCTTCCTGTTCACCTTACCATGGGTTCTGATTGTTATGATTGTTATGATTCCAGCAGCCATCTCACTCATGTCTTCCTTTTTTTTAAAAAAAAAGGAAATTAACTTCAAACATAATGATATATGTTGGTTACAAATGAAAACAAGAAAAAGATGTCCCATTCACGCATTAATATAAAAAGGAGGAGTGGCTATATTGATATCAGATAAAGGAGAGTTCAGAGCAAAGAAAACTACTATGGAGCAAGAGGAGCATTACATAATGATGAAAGGGTCAGAGCAACAAGAAAACATAGCAATCCTAAATGTGTATACAGCAAACAACACACTTCAAAATTCATGAAGGAAGAGCTGATAGAGACAAAAGGAGACATAAGCAAATTCACAGTTATACCTGAGGACTTCACCACCTCACTCTCAGCAACTAGAACTGTTAGGTAGAAAATGAACAAGGACTTAAAAAAAAAATCATGCAACAAAATGTAACAGAAAATTTACAGAATACTCCACTAAACAACTGCAGAATACACTTGCTTTTTAAGCATCCATGAAATAGAGCATATCTTAGATCATAAAATAAACCTTAAAATTTGAAAGAATTAGAATCACAGAGTTATATTCTCTGATCGTAATAGAATCAAACTAAGAACTGATAACAGAAATAAAACATGGAAAAGGCTAAACACTTGGAAACAAACATACTTCTAAATAATTCATAGGACCAACAGTAAATCTTGTAGCAAATCTTTTAAATACACAGAACTGAATGAAAACAAAAACACAACTTATCAAAATTTGTGGGATGCATCCAACAATAATGAGGTGGAAAGTTATACCGCTAAATGATTACACTAGAAAAAACAAAGTTTCAAAACAAAAGTTCTTACCTCAAGAAATTGGAAAAACAAGAACAGAACGAATCCAAGGAAAGAAGAAAGAAAGGAATAATAAAGAGAATAGGGGTATCAATGTAATTCAAAATAGGAGAAAAATCAATGAAACAGATGGTTCTTCAGAAAAAAAAAAAAAGAAATTAATACCCATCTAGGAAATCACAAAGGTAAAAAAGAAAAAAATAGAAATCATCAACATCAAGCATGAGCTAGGAGATATCACTTCAGATTCTTTAACCACTAAAAGGAAAGTAAGGAAACTGTGATGGTGAAAATTGTGTGTAAACTTTGTTGGGCCATGATTCTCAGTGTTTAGGCAATTATGTCATGTTGTGATCACCCCCATTATGGCATCTGCTCAGTGGTACTGGTGTGGTTTGTGCCTGTGGTGGCTCACTGCCTCCTCAATCTTCATCCACCCACCTACTTCCTACTTCCTTCCTGCTCACCTACTACCTATTTCCACTGCCTACCTACTTCCTTCCTGTTCACCTTGACAAAGTTTCTGATTGTTGCAGATCCAGCAGCCAACTCTCTCATGTCTTCTGACCTACCATTCTTGGGACTCCAGCTATCAGCTTATGTGTCCATCTTGGGATCTGTCAATCTTTACAGCCTGCTAGTAAGAGTCCTATCCCATGGCCTGCCAATTTGGGGTTGGCCAACTCCTGCAGAAGAATCAGGAGAAAGCTTGTGGTCTTGCCTATCATCTTGGGATACATCAACCTTCACAGCCTGTGAACAGGAACTCTGCACCTTCTGACCTTGGGTTTGATAACTTCTGCAGCTGCATGAACTGGGAAAGCCCTCTATCCTGATCCAGCACTTGGAATGTTTTGGCCTCTACAACTACATGAGCTACTTCCTTGAGTAAATCTCTCTCTAAATGTATTTATGGAAATCCTGGTGGCATAGTGGTTAAGTGCTACAGCAAACCAAAATGTCGGCAGTTCAGATCCACCAGGTTCTCCTTGGAAACTCTATAGGGCAGTTCTGCTCTGTTCTATGGGGTCGCTATGAGTTGGAATCAACATTATCACAAAGGTTTTTTTAATATGTTTATGTGTTTTATTGATTTTGCTTCTCTAGAGAATCCAGCCTAAGAAAGAAATACTACAAACAACTTTAAGTTTAGATAGCCAATAATTTAGGTGAAATGGGCCAGTTCTTCAAAACTCACAAACTACCAAACCTTGGTCAGGACAGAGTTGGATTTGTAATGAAAAGACCCCCTCCCCCCAAATAAAAGAAGTCTCCAGGTTAGATGTTTTCACTAGAGAATCCCACCAAACATTTAAAGATGAGTTAACACAAATTTTGCATAATGTCTTTCAGAATGTTGAAGAGAAACACATTTTCCCAACTAAACTTTTATTTTATTGTGATAAACTATGCATAAGAAAACATTTGCAGTTTTAGCCTCTATCAGTTATACAAATAACATTAAGTACATTCACTGTGTTGTGCAATCATCACCACTATCTACTTCCAAGTGTTTTTCATCACCCGAAACAGAAACTGAATGCCACTTAAAAAATAATTGTCCACTTCCCCCTCCCCCCAGACCCTGGTAAGCACTAATAAACTTTTTCTTTGTGCATTTGGCTATTCTATATATTTCATATGAGTGAAATCATACAGTGTTTTTTCCTTTTTTGTTTGTGACTTATTTTACTTAGCATGATATCTTCAAGGTTAATCCATGTCACATAATGTATCAGAACTTCATTTATCTTTCTGGATAAATAATATTCCTTTATATGGATGTACCGTATTTTGTTTATCCATTCATCTATTGATGGACTCTTGAATTGTTTCCCGTTTTGTCTATTTGAATAATGTTTCAATGAATATTGATGTATAAGTATCTGTATGCGTCCTTGTTTTCAGTTCTTTCGGATATATACCTAGAAACAGAATTGCTGGGTCATATAATTCTATGTTTAACTTTATGAGGAACTGCCAAGCTGTTTTCCACAGCTGCTACAACATGCTATACTTTCAGCAGCAATACACCAGAGTTCCAAATTCTCCATAACTTCACCAACACTAGGTCTTTTCCATATTTCTGATAATAGCCATACTAGTGGGTACCACTTTTATTTTCAATGTCTGAATAACCTTGAACATCTCATATGCTTACTGGCCATATCTAGAGCTTTCTTGGAGAAATGTCTCCTCAAATCCTTTGCCAGTTTTTGAATGGGCTGTTTGCCTTTTTACTGTTGGGTTGTATGAGTTCTCTATACAGTCATATTTATCAGATATATGTTTTACAACTAGTTTCTTAGGAAGAATCTTCTCTTGTTAAAATACTCAGACTCAAGAAAGGGTTCAACTAGAAAAACTTTTTAACATCCTTGTTTATTCAGCTAATGCTGCTGTAACAGAAATATCAAAAAGTGGACGGCTTGAACAAGGAAAAGTTAATTCTTATACAATCCAGTAGGCTGCAAGTCCAAATTTAGGATGTCTACTCCAGTCAAAGGCTTTCCCACTGTGCAGGAAAGTCCTTGTGTTGCATCTGTCTTTGTTTATGGAGCATCTTGGCACAAGAACCTCAGGTCTGTAGGATGCACTCTTCTTCCAGTACTGCTTTCTTAATGGTATGAGGTTCCCAATTCTCTGCTTGCTTTCCTTTCCTTTATCTCTTGTAGGATGAAAGGATAAACGGTGGTACAAGCCACACTCTGGAGAAACTCCCTTTATAGTGAAGCAGGGAAATGATCTTATGAAGGGATTTACACTACCACCCTAATCCTCTCTAACATACTGCATAGGAAAATCACAAAATGGAGGTCAATCACAAAATATTGGGAATCATGACCCAGCCAAGTGGCCACACACGTTTTTGGGGAGACACAGTTAAATCCATAACAGTCCCTTAGATGAAGCTTTACAGCATAAATTAGTTTCTCATTAAAAAATTTATACACAAATTGTGTTGTGACATTGTTTGAAATCCATGCAATGTGTCAGGACTCTCTCCCTTTCCTTTATAGTCCTGGTCCCCTGTGCCCATTTGTCTAGTTTTCCTGTCCCTTCCTGCCTTTTAGTCTTTACTTTTGGGCAGGTGCTGCTCATTTGGTTTCATATACTTGATTGAACTAAGAAGCACATTCCTCACATGTAATACTGTTTGTTTCATAAGCCTGGCTACTATTTGGCTGAAAGGTGGATTTCAGGAGTGGCTTCAGTACTGAATTAGTAGAGTGTCCAGAGGGGCATGACATCAAGTTTCCTCCAGGACTAGACCAGTAATTCTAGTATTTTTTGTGAATTTGAATTTTGTTCTGCAATTTGTCATACTCTGTCTGCGACTCTCTATTGTGATCCCTGTCAGAGAAGTCAATGGTGGTAGCCAGGCAACCTCTAGCTCTTCTGGGCTCAGCCTGATGGAGGCTGTGATTCATGAATTCCGTTAGTCCTTTGGACTAGTATGTTCTTGTATCTTTGCTTTTCTTCATTGTTGTGTTCTTGGTACACAGTAGGACTACTGGATGCACCTCAGATGGACACTCAAAAACTTCTAAGATCCCAGACACACTACTCATCAAAGCGTGATGTAAAACATTTTTATGAATAATAGGCATATCTCAGAGACATTGTGAGTTCAACTCCAGACCATCACAACAACAAATCAAGTAAGCAAGTATCACAATGAAAGGAGTTACATGAAATTTTTGATTTACCAGTGCATATAGGATCTGACTCGACAGCACTTGGCTTGGAGTGCATATAAATCTTTACACTATATTGAGCCTGTTACGTGTGCAGTGGAATTATGTCTAAAATAAACAATGTACATACTCTAATTAAAAGTATTTTATTGCTAAAGTTCTGCATCCCACTTTGGTTAGTGGTGTCTGAGGTCTTAAAATCTTGTGAGGAGCCATCTAAGATATGTCATTGGTCTCAACCAAGTTAGAGCAAAGGAGAATGATGAATACCAAAAACAAAAAGAAAATATTAGCCCAAGAGAAAAAAAGATCTATATGGAGAGACTCCACCAGCCAGAGACCAGATAAACTAGATGGTGCCTGGATACCACCAATGACTCCCCTGACAGGAAACACACAGAGAATCCTGGAAGAAGCAGGAGAAAATGTGGAGCAGAACTCAAATTCTAGTAAAAAGATGAGACTCAATGGTCTGACAGAGACTGGAAAAACCCCTAAAACTATGGTCACAGATACTCTGTTAACATAGAAATGAAAGTATTCCCAAGGTCCACTCTTTAGACAAAGATTGGACTTGACAGTGAAACAAGAAATGACTCTCCTGAAGAATGTTATTCTTGATTCAGTTCAGCACACAAGATCATATGGTCAGCTCCTGCCCAGAGCCAGAATGAGAGGTTAAGAGGGTACAGGAGCTGGTTGAATGGACACAGGAAACCTGGGGTAGAAGGAGATTGCAGCTAGTGTTGCAGGACAGTGTGTGTATAAATTTTGGTATAAGAAATTAACTTGAGCTGTAAACAGTCACCTAAAAAAATTTCAGTTAGTATTGGCAGTATTATAATAATAGCAATGCTATGTTTACTATTACTATTGTTATTATTATTGAGGTTTGAAAATAATACATAAATCTATAAAAATAAAAGCAAAGCTTTATTGGTAAAAAAAATGATAATCATCATCTGAGCCTTCAGCAAGTTGTAGTTGCGTTCCTGGTGGAAGGTCTTACCTTAACGTTGATGACTGTTGACTGATCATGTTGGTGGTTGCTGAGGGTTGATGTGGTTGTGACAATAATTAAAGTACAACAATGAATAATTGATTGATTATTCTTTTCCTAAAAAAATTGTTTGTAGTGTCAGATGCTGTTTGATAGCATTTTACCTAAAGTAGAAGAACTTGTTTCAAAACTGGAGTCTATTTTCTCAAACTCTGCCACTGCTTTATCAACTAACACCCCCAATGACCCTATAAAACAGAGTAGAACTGCCTCTTAGAGTTTCCAAGAAGTGGCTGGTGGATTCAAATTGCCAATCTTTTGATTAATAACCGACCTCTTAACCAGCGCACCACTAGGGCTCCTTATCAACTAAATATATGTAATAATCTGAATACTTTGTTATCATTTCAACAGTGTTCACAGCGTCTTCACCAGGAACAGATTCCATCTGAAGACACCACTTTTGTGCCCATATGTAAGAAGAAACTCTTCACCCATTAAAGTTTCATCACAAGATTACAGTAATTCTGTTATACCTTCAAGGTGCACTTCTAGATTTTTGCTATTTCTACTACATCTGCAGTTACTTTCTCCACTGAAGTCCTGAACTTCTCAGGGTCAACCATGAGGACTCGAATATAACTTCTTCCAAACACCTGTTTGTACTGACATTGTAACCTCCTCCAGTGAATTGCAGATGTTTGTAACAGTGTACAGGATGGTGAACCCTTTTCAGAAGTTTTTCAGTTTGTTTTGTTCGGATCCATCAGAGGAATTATCATTTACGACAGCTAAAGCCTCATGAAATCCATTACTTAAATAGATTTGGAAGTTAAAATCACTCTTATCCATGAGCTTCAGAATGGTTATTGTCTTGGCAGACATGAAAACAATATTAATCTTCTTGTACATCTCCACTAGAGATTTTTGATGACCAGGTGCATTTGTCAATGAATAATAATATTTTGAAAAGAATCTTTTTTTCTGAGCAGTAGTTCTCAAGAGTGGGCTTAAAATATTCAATAGACCATTTTGTAAACAGATGTGTTGTCATTCAGTCTTTCCTTTCCACTCTGTACTTCCTATATCTAAACAACCTGCTCTTGTCACTGCCCCCCCTTACCTCATTACTATAGGGAAAAATCTCATGTCATGTAATCCAATTTTTTTATGAAGAGTTGTCTTCAGTGTTGGTTTCAGCTCTGGGCTAAGAGAGAGACCAGCAGCCATGTCCTCCAGAAACCCTCCAAGATGGTCTTTTAACAGCATTCTAGGTCTGTACTCCCATTTTTCTCCTGCTACATCAGGGAGTCTAGGTTATAGTCCTATCAATGCAGACATTGGAGGTAGCCAGGTACCATTTAGTCTTCTGGTCTCATGCCAGTATAGTCTCTAGATCATTTGGCCCCTTCTGTCCCCTGGGCTCACATTTTCTTCCTGTCTTTGATGTCCTTCATTCTCCTATTTTCCACTTGAATTGGGACCAATTGATGCTCCTCAGATGGCAGCTTGCTAACTTGTAAGACCCCAAATGCCACTCACCAAAATGCAATGCAGAAAATTTTCTGTAAAAAAGAAGCTTAGGGGGACAGGGCCAAGATGGCAGACTAGTCACATGTCTTCTCAATTCCCCCTGAGAAATAAGGTGTAGAAAAACAATTGAATGGAGCAGAGTGGACATTTTGGGAGTGCTAATATAAGGCAGAGAGTTGTAAGATCAAACTGGGCTACAGGAAGGAGAAAACAACCTCCATCAGTATTGAGATGGCAGCACAAAGGGTGCCAATTCTGCTGGGAAAGTGGAAGAAAGTTTGCAATTATGGATACCATCTTTGTCAGCCAGGAGACTAGGACTGAGGCTGCTGAGTCTGAGAGCCTGGCTGAGGCTGGTTGCCATGTTGACCTGCAGCACTTAAGTAGACAGCATCTCTTGCAGCAGAGAAGTTCTGCTTCAGACACTGGTGGCTGCCAGTGGCTGGTGGCTGAGGGTACCATGGACCTAGCCCCCTGTCTTCTCTGAGCTGTGCCATAGATTCTGATGGTGCAGCACAGGAGAGGCAGCACGGGTAGGGAACCTTCTTAGTCAGCTGAGAGACAGAGTCAGCCAGGTCTGATAGCTGAGCTGGGGCTGGCTGCATGGTGAGCAATAACGCCCGACTGGCAGGACCTCACTCAGCAGAAAGTTTGTTTTAAGATGGTCACACCTAGAGAATGCAGTGGTAGCTGGTGGCCAAGTGTGGCAGTGCCCCTCCCCCTTGATTCTCTGAGCCATGCCGTAACATCTACTGACATGGACTCAGAGAGATTCCACAAGTAGGTCACCATCTTTGTTAGCCAGGAGGCAGAGCCTGATACCCCTGAGGGTCCAGCTGGGGCAGGCCATGAAGCTGAGCAGCACCACCAGGTGAGACAGCATCTCTCTCACCAAAGAAGCTGTACTTAAAGACAGAGAAAGCAGCAGTAGCTGACAGCCAAGACTAGCAGTGCCCTTCCCCACTCCCTTCTTAGAGCTACACCATAGATTCAGCTGGTATGACATGAGAGAAGCTGAAAAGCTTTCTGATGATGTGAAGACAACAATCTATATGCAATCATTTAAAAAAGCAGATCACCATGGCTACAGAAAACTCTCAAAATACAGAATCAAAAAAACTTCCCAGATGAAGACAACTTACTGAAATTATCAGAGGCAGAATACAAAAGAATTACATATAGAGACTTTCTAGCTCTTAGGACGGAGATTAAACAAAGTGAAGCAGAGCAAACTGAAAAATTATACAAGTCGTATGAATTGCTAGAACACCAACAAAATGAAATTCAACAGATCAATGACAAGATGACAGAGTTAGAGAATTCAGTGCAAAGCCAAAAGAGCAGGATTCTTAAAGGCAACTAGGCTTAAACCAAAACTAACTTACAGAGAGAAGCCTTGTAGACTGTCCTCTGACTTGCCAGCTGAAACCATGTGGACAAGAAGGCAAAGGAATGACACATACAAAGCCTTGAAGGAAAAAACTTCCAACCAAGGACTATACATCCTTCAAAACTCTCTTTCAGATATGATGGTGAAATTAAGACATTCTCAGGTAAACAGAAGCTTAGAGATTTTGCAAAAACCAAACCAAAATTACAAGAAATACTGAAGAAAGTTCTTCAATTAGAAAATCAGTAACACTAGATGTATACTCAAGGATGCAATGCAAGACATAGCCTCCAGAGTCCCAATTAGTTTGTGAAGTCATAAAGCTCAATCAAAGCAAAAGTATTAAAATTAGGGAAACAGAGAGTTTGACATGTAAACTATGACAACATTACACTATAAAGAAGGATATATTACAGTATTCATAGCCCTTTCAAATGGAGAGGAAGTTAAGGAGATATAAAGAAAATTAAACCTAGAATATCAGGGGAAACAAAAGGGTCGCTGCAAAGAAAACCAATACTACATGTCAAAACAAAAAACACAATACAAACATCTCAACAGACACAAAACCAACATTTAAAATGAGGAAAAGAAGACCCATACAGAAAAGTAACTCAGTATAGAATATTAAGTGGAACAAAGAAAATGTCAACAACGCAAAAATAAAGGCACCAAAATGACAGCACTAAATACATATGCATCAACCATTACATTGAATGTAAATGGATTGAATACTCCAGTAAAGAGACAGAGAATAACAGGCTGGATCAAAAAACACTATCCATCTAATGCTACTTACAAGAAACACACATTAGACTCAAATACATGAACAAACTAAAAATCAAAAGATGGAAAAACATATACCAAGATAACAACGTTCAAAGAAGAGCAAGATTGGCGATATTAATCACAGATAAAATAGATTTTAAGGTAAAATCCACCGTAGTTGACACGGATGGTCACTATTTATTGCTAAAGTTTCAAAATACAAAGAGAATGTAACAACATTAAATATTTTACACATCCAGTATTGAAAAATCTAAATACATCAAACGAATGCTGACAACATTGGAAAATGAGTTAGATCACTCCACAATAATAGTAGGAGACATTTAACACTCCACTTTCAGTTATGGACAGATCATTCAGAGAAAAGCTTGATAAAGATACAGAAGATCTTATTGCAACAATCAACCAATTCAACCTCATAGACACATACAGAACTTTTACCCAACAATAGACCAGTCTACCTTTTTTTCCAACACACATGGAACATTCTCCAGAATAGACCATGTATTAGGCCATAAGGCAAGTCTCCATGAAATCCAAACCACTGAATTATTGCGAATCATCTTCTCGGACCATAAAGCCTTAAAATTGAAATCAATAGCAGAAAAAGCATGGGTAGAAATTCAAAGGCATGGAAACTGAACAACACCTTGCCCCAAAATTCGTGCATCACAGAAGAAATCAAGGAGGCAATAAAGCAATTCATGGAAGCAAATGAGAATGAAAACACATCCTACCAGAACCTATGAAATACAGCAAAAGTAATGCTGAGAGGTCAGTCTGTATAAATGCACACATCCAGAATGAAGATAGGGCCCAAGCCAAAGAATTAACCCTATACCTTGAATTACCAGAAAGAGAACAACAAAAGAACACCTCGGGTAACAAAAGAACACCTCAGGTGTCAAAAGAAAACAGATAATAAAAATTAGAGCAGAAATAAACCTATTAGAGAATAGAAAAACAATTGAAAGAATTAACAAACCTAAAAGCTGTTTTCAAAAAGGTAAACAAAACTGATGAACCATTAGCTAAACTCACAAAAGAAAAACAGGGGAGAAAAAAACTAACCTGAATAAGAAATGAGACGGGAAATGTCACAATAGACTCAACCAAAATTCAAGGTGTCATAACAGAATGCTACAAAAAATTGTACTCATCAGATTGGAAAACTTAGACGAAATGGACAAATTTATAGATCTGTATCACCTACCAAAGTTATCGCAAAGTGAAGCTGAACAACTTAATAAACCCATCACAAAGGAAGAGATTGAAAATGTAATTTTTTTTAAAAAAAAACTACCAACCAAAAAAAGCCCTGGCCCAGATGGCTTCACCAGAGAATTCTGCCGAACTTTCAGAGAGGAATTAATTCCAATAGTGCTGGAGCTATTTTAAAACATAGAAGAAGAATGAGCATTTCCAAATTCGTTCTATAAAGCCAGCGTAACCCTGATAAAGCCAGGTAAAGATCCCACAGAAAAAGAAAAATACAGACCAATATCACCCATGAACCTATATGCAAAAATCTTCAACAAAATCCCAGCCAATAGAATTCAACAACATATCAGAAAAATAATTCATCATAACCAAGAAGGATTCATACCAGGGATGTAGGACTGATTCAACATCAGAAAAACAAGAAGAATCACTTGATTTATCAATTGACGCAGAAAAGGCATTTGAGAAAGTTCAACACCAATTCAAGTTAAAAACTCTCAGCAAAACAGGAATAGAAAGGAAATTTCTCAGTGCAATAAGCAGTATCTATGCTAAGCCAACTGCCACATTATCCTGAACGAGGAAAGACTGAAAGATTCCTCGTGAGAATAGGAACTAAACAAGGATGCCTACTGTCACTGCTTGTATTTAACATCGTGCTAGAGGTTCTGGCCAGAACAAAGAAATAAAGGGCATCCTCACTGTTAAAAAGAAGTGAAACTATCCCTATTTATGGATGATATGATCATATATACAGAAAACCCTAAAGAACCCACAAGTAAACTACTGTAACTAGCAGAAGAGTTCAGCAAAGTATGAGGATATAAGATAAACATAAATAAATCAGTAGGATGTCTTTACACCAACAGAGAGATCATCAAAGAGGAAACCACAAAATCAATACTGTTTACGATAGTCTGCAAGGAGATAAAATACCCAGGAATAATTCTAATCAGAAATGTAAGAGACCTATATAGATAAAACTACAAGATTCTACTGAAAGAAATCAAGAGACTTACACAAGGGAGAAATACACCTCACTCATGGATATAAAGACCTAACATTGTGAAAATGTCTATTCTACCCAAAGAGATCTACATATACAATGAAATTGGAATACAAATTCCAATGTCATTTTTTGATGAGATATACAAACAAATCACCAGCTTCATTGGGAAAGGGAAGAAACCTTGGATAAGTAAAACACTACTGAAGAGAAACACAGTGAGAAGCCTCACCCCATCCAACCTTAGAACCTATTAGGCTGCCACAGTAGTCCAAACAGCCTGGTACTGGTACAAAAACAGAAATACAGTCCAATGGAACAGAATAGAGAATCCAAAAATATCACCATCCTCCTATGAACAGTTGATCTTCTACAAAGGCCCAAAGTTTGTAAACTGGGTTAAAAATAGTCTCTTTAATAAATAGTGTTGGCAAAATTGGATACCTATCTGCAAAAAAACAAAGCTTAGTTATACCAGTTGAGCTAGATGTCACCTGAAAGCATGGTCCTCAGACTCCTGCTGCTCTGACCTTTGAAGTGGTGAGTTGTACTTAGGAAATCCTTTAGGTCTTGGTATAGTCCACCAGTGTTCTTCTCCATTCTACTGTGTACTGTTACTTCCTTCACTTAACCCAGTTCCTATCTAATCTGTGAATACTGATCTCCCTCCCCACACTCCCTGGTAACCAACAAAGGTTATTTTCTTCTGTGCTTCATCCATTTCTTGAGCCAGCCAAGTGCTGTCGAGTCGGAGCCGACTCATGGCCTCATAATAATGTTCTCATACAGTATTTTGCAGATGTGGGCCTGAGGCCTGGGCCATGTGGCAGTAGGAAGCAAAAGCTGAAGAGACAAACAGCGTGAGAAGCTGAACTGCCTCAGTCTCCAAACATATGGCCATGACCTCAGGGGTTTGAAAGGGTGGAACCATGGCATATTGTGTTTGTATGGGTGGAATTGCCATTCAGTAGGGCTTAGGGTGTACTTAAAGGTGATGGGGCAGAATTGCTGTCCAAGTCATCCTAGGTGGCAGAGTTGTAGTACAGGGTTGAGCTCTCCACTAAGAATCCAGAGAGTATGGCAAAAACCTAGAGTATGGAGGGCAAAGCCGTTGTGTAAAATGTGTCAGAAAACTAGATTATTTTCACAGCTTTGAGAGCTAATGTCATGTGTTCTGCTGACTTGCTTGTTGCTTGTTAATGCCTCATTTCCCCATGATTTCTCTCATTTGTAATGGAAATATCTTTAACTTGTGCCTGGTGTTGTATTTTAGAAGCAGATAACTTCTGTTCTAGATTTCGCAGTGAAAGAGGAATTTCTGGATTTTGGACTTGGTATTTAAGACTTTTGCTGTGATAGGGTGAACACGTTATACGTGTTGCAAAGATGTGATTTTCTTAGAGATCAAAGGGTGGGATGTTATGGATTTAATGTATTCCCTAGAGAATCTATAACAATTTGGCTGTGCCATAATTCCTGGTATTAAGTGATGTTCCTGTATGTTGGAATTCCTGCTTCTATAATGTTAATGAGGGTGGATGAACACCAGTTGTGTTGGTAGAGCAAAATTGGATGTGTAAGTTTGCTTTGTGTCTTGAGGCAGTCTACTGAGCTACAAAGAAAGAATCCGGCAGAGAGAATTGGGAACTCGATATCATCAAGAAAGCAGCACTTGGAGAAGAGTACATCCTTTGAACCTGAGTTTCTAGCACCAAGATGCTCCCTGATGAAAGCCTGATGCAACACAAGGACTTTCCTTCAGAGCCAACAAGGGGGAAAGCCTTCCTCCGGAGCAGGCATCCTGAATTTCGACTTGTAGCATGCCAGACTGTATAAGAATACATTTTCCTTTGTTAAAACCATTCACTGGTTGTATCTTTGTTAGAGCAGCACTAGCCTGTTTTAAAACAGACTCTATGCCTATTCTTTTGTATTCTACCTCCAATAATTTCAGAAAGGGTTCTTCATCTGGAAAGTTGCTTGAATGTTTATTTTGGGGGTTTTCCAGATACATGGTGGTCTGCTTCGTTATATGGTCAGATATTGAGTGTTGTCTTTGTGCCATCCAGAAGCTGTTGAGTTTCTTTGGTGTTACACTAACGGGAACAGTGGTGTAGGTCTAAGAAGAGAGTGAATAAGGGGTCTGCTTGATTTGGTCACTAGCTTTCATGCATTCTCTAGGTGCAGCTGACTTATGTATAGCTTCTCCGGCAATATAGACTGTCAGGTGCTGCAGTGCTGCTCAGCTTCTAAAGAGATATTACTGAGAGAGGAAAGCCTGAAGAACTGTAGCCTTTCCTAAAATACTAGAAGCCTGAGGGCTTCAAACCTGAAGAGTTATAGCCTTGTTAAAAGCACCAGGAGCCTGGAAGCCTGGCACAAGAGAAACCCCCACAAAAGGGCTTCCTGAGAGCAACTCGGCCCCAGAGAAAGGATAGCCCCTCCTCTCAACTTAACAATTTGCTTATCTTTATCTTTGTAACCATATTAACACC
The DNA here is from genome assembly GCA_028571685.1 of Heterohyrax brucei. NCBI lineage: Eukaryota > Metazoa > Chordata > Mammalia > Hyracoidea > Procaviidae > Heterohyrax > Heterohyrax brucei. The sequence continues at coordinate 138,883,920 of CM053150.1, forward strand.
AGTTAGAAGGTAAAATGATAATTTTTGAAACTACTATGCCAATGAAACTGCAATATGAAAATCTGTAAACCTGTAGTTGCCAACTGGAAGAATATATGAAAATTCCTTCGTTTGCTTCTTTGAGAAAACATATAAATAGGAATGTTTAGTAACAGAATGGGGTGCAAGGCTATTTTTCAGACTTGAGTCTGACCACGGCACCACCGGTAATAAATCTTCTTCCTCTTAAAAGACAAAATGGTGTTTGAGGTATTTACTGCTCTGTGGGCCAAGCTTGTCTTTTTCCTGCAACATTACATACCTACTTAGAACACAAGGTTTGTCAAGGGATGACATGTAACACACCTGGTACATGCATGTAGTAAACCATGTCTACTATAGTCTACACCCTCAGCATATGGCGGAACTTTCTGTTTTTCTCATCTTCTCCATATTGCCTTGAATGGTGGTGCCGCTGACCACTTCTAAAAATTACTTTTTTAAAAAATTGATAATGCACGTGCACACACACACATCAGTGCCAGCACTCAGTTTCAGAGGTTCTCATTTAATTGGTCAGGGGTGAGACTTGGGTACTGTTACTTTTTTAAACCTAACCTGAAAACAACAAGGAAGCCCCATAGGTTAATTAACACAAACTTTGACAGAAACTACATCAAACCCAGTATAAGAAGTAACATTTTACATTGTTTACGAGTGTTCGTAAGAATTGGATCTACAGTGAAGAATTTTATTGGCTGCAAAACTATAAATGTCAGATGGCAACTCTTATAAAGGTGTTGCTGTCCAATGGATTCCGATTCATAGAGACCCTATGGGCCAGAATGGAAATGCTCCATAAGGTTTCCAAGAAGCAGCCAATGGCTTTAAACTCATAGTCTTTTGGTTAACAGCTGTAGCCTGCTGTTACTCTTAACCACTGTGCCACCAGAGCTCCCTAGCAACCTTACAGCTTAAAGAAATTTGCCTTTGATGGTAGCAGTCTCCAAAGCAGTCTCCATTAATTGTTAGTGTGTTGTAAATTTTGATGAGTGGAATTCATGATGTTAGCATTTCTTGCAGTTTAGCACATGCCTGAGGCTGGGATTAAGATTTACTTACCCAGATGTTTTCCTCACCCTTTTCCACTCTCTTCCCTGGGCAGGCCAGGTTGAACCACACAGTTACATTAGAAAGTTCCCTGCACTCTGAATTCTAGTAGTCTTCCCAAAGGGAGGGTCAGAGGCGGGACAGGTGGATCCAGGTGGCCTCAGGTTGGATGGATCCCTCTGCTGGTGGTCACTGCTCTTGTCCAGGATCCTTTCCACTAGATTCTTTCCTTTTGAGTACTGACAGCCATTTCCTCCCCTCAAACAGTAGGAACACTTCCACAGTTACCAGTCCTTGGTTTTATACTAGCCCTTGTAGTCTTCCCCTGCCACGCTTTTGAAAAATCTGTTTATTAAACCCTTTTCATATTATCCTACTGGGTAGATTAAGAAGTTAATCATTTTCTGCTGATATTGGATAGATACAATCCACTGAAACTGTGAGTGCAGATTCCTTAGACTCTGTGATCCTCTGCTTGATGTGTATGCCAGAGAAATTGCCACTGCAGGCTGACCAGAGGTTCTATGCATCAATGTTTGTGGTGGCATGGGTGTGGCAGGGAGGTGGAAGCAGCTTTGATCCTGGAGAGAACAGATAATTGGCATGAGATAGGTGTATGTTCTGAAATACATGGTGTCTTAGGCTGGGTTCTGTAAAGAAGAAAACCAGTGACACACAGTATTGAGAAAGAGAGAGAGAGAGAGAGAGAGGAAATGCTCATGATCACTAGCTATTAGAGAAATCCAGATCAAAACTAAAATGAGATACCATCTCACCCCAACAAGGTTGGCAGTAATCCAAAAAACACAAAACAACCAATCCTGGAGAGGCTATGGAGAGATTTGAAGTCTCCTATACTACTGATGGGAATGCAAAATGGTACAACCTCATTGGAAAGCAATTTGGTGCTTTCTCAAAAAGCTAGCAACAGAAATACCATATTACCACTGCTTGTAATACATCCTACAGAAGTAAAGGGAGTCATATGAACAGATACATAGATGTGAATATGATTGCAACACTGTCCACAATAGTAAAAAGACGGAATTGACCTAGGTGCCCATCAACAGAGGAATGGATAAGCAAACTGTAGTATACTTACACAGTGGAACACTATGCAATGATAAAGAACAGTGATTTTATGAAGCATCTCATTACTTGGTTTCAACTAGAAGACATTATACTGAGTGAAGTCAATCAGCTACAAAAGGAAAAGTATTATATGAGACCTCCACAATTAAGGACTTAAAAATGGAGTTATGTATGTAAGAAAAGACTCTTTGATGACTACAAGGGTAGGGAGAGAGGGAAAGGGTTGTTCATAGTTCAGATAGTCAATAAGAATTTGGTTAGGTAAAGGAAGTGACTGCATGCAGCAGAGAGAAGATCAGCATAATTGGACTACCTCATAAACCAAAAGGTTTTCCAAACTCAACTCAACATCTCAAAGGATAAAGTAGCAAGGAAAAGTCTGTATACCATGTTTTCAGGGGACATCGAGGTCAACTGGCATAACTAGTCTTTTGCTAAGAGAGTCTTCTGTAGCCTAAATCAGTGAGTAGTGTTTGGGGTCTTAAAAGTCAGCAAGCTGTCACCTGAGGAACACCAACTGGTCCCCACCCATCTGGAACAGATGAAGACCGAGAATATCAAAGACATGTGGAAAAATGAGCCCATGAGACAGAAGGACCCATGTGAATGGGAGACTGCATCAGCACAAGACCAGGAGAACCAGATCGTGCTCGCCCACACCAAAGGCAGCCATGATGTGGGACACAATGTAGAGTCCCTGAGGCCACATGAGAAAAAGAGGTGTGCAGTTCAAGTACTCTACTAAAATACCAGAACAGCCTGGAGGGTTCTCTGGGAACATGGCCCATAGACATACTGCCAGCCCCAACCTGAAACCAGTACTGAGGTCAACTCTTCAAACAAGAATGAACTGGACTTGGGGACACAGTATGAGCATGGACTTCATGGTTTTCCACATTTATAGGATGCTGCCGTATGTCCTACTGGTTTTTTTTCTAGATGAGAAGAGGAGAGGGTGTAGAGGAGGTGACAGGTGTTCATCAAGATGATACTAGAAGTAAAGAGTGAAAAGAAAAAGTGTGCTGTCACAGAGTGAGGACAGTAGACAGAGTTGCAGATAGGCGGACTTGCAAAATTGATTTGGATCATAGATTTTCACTTCATTATCATCATCATAATGAAACAGTCCTTGAAATCTCTATGGAGTACAGTTCCATCCAGACACACGTGTTCACTCTGAGTGAGAGTGGACTCAATGAAGTCTGTTTTTAAGACCTAACTATAAGAGGACAAAATATTTTTCACTAGTCATACTGTGAATTACTTAGTCAGTTCTAAAGAGCTAGCAAATGGTTTTCCATATTGCTCTGTGTGTTAAATATTAAAACTCCTTTTAAAATGCATGGGTTGCATATGTTTATAAAATAAACCACTCTTCTGTCAGCCTGTGAGAATGTGGTGGCTTGTGTTGCCATAATGTTAGAAGCTATGCCATCAGTATTTCAAATACCAGCAAGATCATTCACGGTGGAACGGTGTCAATGGAGATTTCAGTCTAAGACTAGGAGAAAGGACTTAGTAGTGATCTGCTTTAAAAACTGGTCAGTGAAAAACTTTAGTAACAAAACAGTGTCAGATATAGTGTCGGAAGATGAGTCCCTCTGATTAGTAAGGACTCAAAAGATGATTGAGGAAAAGTTACCTATTCAAAATAGAGTTAACCTTAATTATATGGGTGGAGCAAATATTTCAGGGCCTGCATTTGCTGATGTGGCATGACCCAAAATGAGAGGAAAGAGCAGCAAACATTTATCAATAATCAGAGTATGGAATGCATGAAGTATGGATCTAGGAAAACTGGAAGCAATTAAAACTGAAGTAGAACTCATAAAGATTGATATCTTAGGCACCAGTGAACAAGAAAGGCCTTGAATTGGCTTTTTAAAAAAATTATGAATAAATGAAAGTATACAATCCAAGTCAACTTTGCATGACAACCTCTCCAAATCTATCTGTTCTCCTCACACTGTGACAGCACACTCCTCCTTTTCACTCTTCTAGTATCCACTTAATGAAGACCTGTCCCCTCTTTTCCACCCTCTTCTCTCCACTCCAGAAAGAAACCAATCGGACAGCCTCTGACATATGCATAAAACCATAAAGTACACACACCACATGCTCATTCTGTGTCCCCAAGTTCAGTCCATTCTTTTGAAGTATTGACCTCAGTGCTGGTTTCAGGTCTGGGGCTAGCAGCAAGTCTAGAGACCATGTTCCCAGGGGACCCTCCAGGCTATCAGACCATTAAATCAGGACTTAGAATCGAATTCTTGAGCTGAACGCTTCTTTTTCTCATGCTTTGTCAGGTGCTCTACATTACGTAGCCTGTCAGGGCTGTTTTTGGTGGAGGCTGGGCACCATCTGGTTCTTCTAGTTTCATATGGGTCCTTCTGTCTCCTGAACTCATTTTTCCTCATGTGTTTGATGTTCTCAGTGGGTTGAAACTAAATGGTATTCCTCAGATGGCAGCTTGCTGGCTTTTAAGACCCAGATGCCACTCACCAATACAGGGTGCAGAAGACTCTTAGCAAAAGAGTAATTGTATCAGTTAACCTCTATGCCCCCTGAGAACGTGGTCCCCTGTCCCTGCTACTCTGTCTTTTGAAATGTTGCATTGAATTTAGAAAACCTTTTGCCTTATGTAGTAGTACACATATGGTGACCTGGCTTCCGCTGTGTGTTGTCACTCCCTTTATCTAATTGAATTCTTACCAACTATCTAATCCGTGAACAACCCTCTTCCTCCCTCCTGAACCCTTGTAGCCATCAAAAAGTCTTTCTTTCTGTGCATAAGTCCTTTTTCAAGTCCTTATAATACAAGTCTTATACAATATTTTTCTTCTGAAGTTGACTGATTTCATGCATGATAATGTCTTCCAGTTGAAACCAGACTATGAGATACTTCTTAAAATCATCATTGTTCTTTATCATTGCATAGTGTTCCATTGTGTATATATACCACAGTTTGCTTATCCATTCATCTGTTGATGGACACCTAGGGTGATTCTATCTTTTTGCTATTGTGGATAGTGCTGCAATGAACATTCATGTGCATGTGTCTCTGTGTCGCAGCCCTTATCTCTGTAGGATACATTCCAAACAGTGGGATTGCTGGATCACGTGGTATTTCTATTTCTAGCTTTTTGAGAAAGCACCAAATCGCTTTCCAAAGAAATTGTACCATTTTGCATTCCCACCAGCAATATAGGAGAGTTCCAATCTCTCCACAGACTCTCCAGCATTTGTTGTTTTGTGTTTTTTTGCATTATGGCCAATCTTGTTGGAGTGATATGATATCTCATTGTAGTTTCAATTTTGATTTCTCTAACAGCTCACAATTGTGTTTCCTCATATCTTTTGGCTGCCTAGATGTCTTGTTCGATAAATTGTCTGCCCATCTCCTTTGCCCATTGCTTAATTGGGTTATTTACCTTTTTATTGTTGATATTTTGCAGTGCCTTGCAGGTTATGGAAGTCAGACACGATCTGACATGTAGTTGCCAAATATTTTTTCTCATCCTGTAGGTAGTCTTTTAACTTTCTTGATAAAGTTTTTGGATGAGCCTAAGTGTTTGATTCTTGGTTGTTCCCATTTACTTATTTTCTCTTCTGTTGTTCATGCATTTTTGGTCAGATTTAGTGGTCTGTCTGAACTGTGTATTAGAACTTCCATTGTTGACCCTATTTTTTCTTTGCATGATCTTTACCATTTTAGGTTTGATATTTATGTCTTTAATCCATTTTGAGTTAGTTTTTGCATGAGGTGTGAGATATTGGTCTTGTTTCAGGTTTCTGTAGATGGATATCCAATTTTACCAACACTATTTGTTAAAGAGACTGTTTTTAACCCAGTTTACAACCTTTGGGCCTTTGCCGAATACCAATTATTCATAAGAGAATGGTGATATTTCTAGGGTCTCAGTTCTGTTCCATTGGCTTGTATGTCTTTTTGTTTTTGACCTCTGTGGCAGTGTAATACGTCCTAAGGTCAGGTAGTGTGAGGCCTCCTATTGAGCCCCTCTTTTTTGGTAGTGTCTTACTTATTCAGTTTCTTCCCTTTCCAAACAAAGTTGGTGATTTGTTTCTATATCTCATTAAAAAAAGATTAATGTTTGTATTGGGATTTCACTGTCTGTGTAGATCACTTTAGATAGAATTGACATTTTCACAATGTTAAGTCTTCCTATACATGAGCAATGTTGGTTTCTCCACGTGTGTAAGTCACTTTTGGTTTCTTGAAGTAAGGTCTTGTAGTTCTCTCTTGAAGTAAGGTCTTGAAGTATAGGTCTTGTGATGGATTGAATTGTGTCCTCCCCAAAACAGATGTGGGCATGTGGTTGGGCCATGATTCCTTGTATTCTGTGATTGTCTTCCATTTTGTGATTTTGCTGGACTGTATGTTAAAGGATTAGGGTGGGACTGCAAATCCCTTCAGAAGATCACCCTCTGCTCCACTGTAAAGGGAGTTTCCCTGGAGTGTGGCTTGTACCACCCTTAATGCTTTCATCCTGCAAGACATAAAAGGAAAGGTAAGCAGGCAGAAAATCGGAAACCTCACACCATCACGAAAGTAGCACCAGGAGAAGAGTGCGTCTTTCAGATCCAAGGTTCCTATGCCAAGATTCTCCCTGGACAAAGACTGATGCAATACCAGACTTTCCTCCAGAGTCAACAAGGGAAAAAACCTTCTCCTGGAGTGGACATCCTGAATTTGGACTTGTAGCCTACCAGACTTTGTAAGAATAAACCTTCCTTTGTTAAAGCCATCCACTTTGTGACATTTCTGTTAGAGCAGCACTAGCTGACTAAAACAGATCTCTTATTTCTTCAGTTAGAGTTAGTATTTCATCTTCCTGGGGGCTATAGCAAATGGCATTGATTTGGGGATCTCTTCTTTGGTGTTCTCTTTGTTGGTGTAAAGGAATCCTACTGACTTACTTATGTTTGTCTTACACCCTGATACTTTGCTCAACTCTTCTATTAGTTCCAGTAGTTTCTTTATGGGTTCTCTAGAGTTTTCTGTGTATACGATCATATCATCTGCAAATAGGGATACTTTTACTTTTTCTTTGCCAGTGTGGATGCCTTTTATTTCTTTGTCTTCTCTGACTGCTCTGGACAGAACCTCTAGCAAAATATTGAATAAAAGGGGTGACAGTGTGCATCATTGCCTGATACCCATGCTCAGGGAGATTTCTTTCATTTTCTCTACGTTTAGGATGATGTTAGTGGTTGGCTCTGCATAGATACCCTTTAGTGCATTGAGGAATTTCCTTTCTATTCCTGTTTTCCTTAGAGTTTTTAACATGAGACATTTTAACAAATGCCTTTTCTCCATCCATTGATAAAATCAAGTGATTCTTATCCTTTGTGTTATTTATGTGGTTGAACACATTAATTGTTTTTCTGATGTTGAACCAACCCTGCATCCCTGGTATGAATCTAACTTGGTTGTGATGAATTATTTTTTTTGAGGTTGTTGAATTCTATTGGTGAGAACTTTGTTGAAGAAAAATCAGCAAAAAGAATTTTTTTTTTTAAATGAGGAAACCCTAAGAATGTTCCCTGGGCAAAACTAATGCAATACTGGACTTTCCTCCAGAGCCGACAATGGGAAAAGACTTCCCCTGGAGAAATATCCTAAATTTGGACTTCTAGTCTACTGCACTATGTAAGAATAAACCTTCCTTTGTTAAGGCCATCCACTTCATGGCATTTCTGTTAGAGCAGCACTAGCTGACTAAAATAGATCTCTTATTTCTTCAGTTAGACTTAGTCCTGGATATTTCAACTTCCTGGGGGTTATAACAAATGTTATTGATTTGGTGATTTCCTCTTTGATGTTCTCTTTGTTGGTGTAAGGGAATCCAACTTATTTATTTATTAGGAATTATGTGGAACTCTATCAAGAGGAATAACCTATAAATGATCACAGTGATGGTAAGGAATGAACAGGAAGGAATAAGAGAAAATACAAAGAAAATTGTTGAAAACTTGTCGGCAAAAAAACGTTTCTTGCTTTCGTGACAGATAAGAGGATGTTTATCCAAGATGTTCATCAAACCCCACACAAGGTTGATCTCAAGACCAAGTCACCAAGACATATTATAATCAAAGTTGCCAAAACCAAAGATAAAGAGAATATTAAGAGCAGCCAGAGACAATTAAAAAGTCATCTACAAAGGACAGTCAGTGGGACTAAGCTTGGACTACTCAGCAGAAGCCATGCAGGCAAGAAGGCAATGGGATGACACATAGAAAGCCATGAAGGAAAAAAATGCCAGCCAAGAATTATGTAGGACTGCCAGTTAAGTTTGTGAACTCCTCCTAGAAAAAGTGCTACATATCTCATTGCTGAATATAACTATGGTCACTATGGTCACCTTCAAAGTTCTCCCCTTGGGAAGCTATGCAGTGACACCAGCACCCAGGCCACCCTTCAAAGCAATATTGAAGCTGTTTTCCTAGAATGGCAATCACACCTGTCATTGTAATACCCTTGATGTCCTGAATGTCATCAAAATGTCTTTTTTTCAATATTTATTTTATCTTCAGGTAAAGAAAAAAGTCATTGGGGGCCAGATCAGGTGAGTACGGAGGGTACTGCATTACAGTTATTTGTTTACTGGACAAAACTTCTCTCACAGACAACTATATAGTTAAGTTCATTAACTTGCCACCTTGCCACCATGTACAATGGTCATTCCAGGAAGAGTTCCAAAACTGCTTTGAACAGTAGACTAAGCATTGGCATTTGTGCATAGCTTCCCAAGGTGAGTATTTCAGAGGTGACCATAATGACATTCAGCAATAAGGTATGTAGCATTCAGAACAATTAAGTTCATGGACTTAATTGTTACATCTCTTGTATCCAGGAAAACTGTCTCTCAAGCATAATGGAAAATTAAAGCATTTCCAGATAAAGAGAAGTTTAGGGAATCTGTAATAACTAAACCAAAATTACAAAAAAAATATTAAAGGGAGTCCTTCGGTTAGAAAACCAATATTATAGAAGAATAACTTAATAAACTCATCACAAAGGAAGAGATTGAAAATGTCATCAAAACACTGCCAACCAGAAAAAGCCTGGACCCAGATGGCTTCACTGCAGAATTCTACCAAGCTTGTAGAAAAGAGTTATCTGCAATACTACTGAGAATATTTCACAGCATAGAAAGGGATGGAGTACTCTCAGACTCATTCTATGAAGCCAGCATAACCCTGATACGTAAGCCAGGGAAAGACCCAAACCAAAAGGAGAACTACAGACCATTATCACTCAAGAATCTAGATGCAAAAATCTTCAACAAAATTCTTGCCAATAGAATACAACAACATATCAAAAAATAATCCATCATGACCAAGTCGGATTCACACCAGGGATGCAAGGCTGGCTCAACAACAGAAAAACGATTAATGTGATTAAGCACATAAATTTCACAAAAGACAAGAATCACGTGACTTTGTCCATTGATGCAGAAAAGGCATTTGATAAAGTCCAACACCCATTAATGCTAAAAACTCTTAGCAAAATAGGCATAGACAGAAAATTCCTCAATGCAATAAAGACCATTTATACAAAGCCAATTGCCTATGTCATCCTGAATGGAGAGAGACTGAAAGACTTTCCCTTGAGAACTAGAACCAGACAAGGATGCCCACCCTCACCTCTCCAATTCAACATTGTACTAGAAGTTCTAGCCAGAGCAATTAGACAAGACCAAGGAATAAAGGGCATCTGCATTGGCAAAGAAGAAGTCAAAATCTCCCTGTCTGCTAGTGATATGATTGTATATGCAGAGAATCCCAAAGAATCTATAAGTAAACTACTCAAACTGATAGAAGAGTTCAGCAAAGTCTCAGGATACAAGATAAATATAAGTAAATCAGTAGGATTCCTTTATACCAACAACAAGACTGTTAATGAAGAAGTCATTAAAACAATACCATTTACTACAGTCCCGAAGAAGATAAAGTACCTAGGAATTAATCTAACCAGAGAAATAACAGACCTTTACAAAGAGAACTACAAGCCCTTACTACAAGAAACTAAGAGAGACTTAGATAAATGGAAAGATCTACCCTGCTCATGGATAAGAAGATTTAACATTGTGAAAATGTCTATTTTACCCAAAGCAATCTACTTACATAATGTAATCTCAATACAAGTTCCAGAGTCATTTTTTTAATGAGATGGAGAAACAAATCACCAATTTTGTTTGGAAAGGGAAGAAGCCCCAGATAAGTAAGGTATATATAAGAAGAACACACTGCAAGGCCTCTCATTACCCCACCAATGTGGGGTGCAGAGAGCTCTCCTAGCAAAACGCTAGTTGTGCCAATTGGCCTGGAATTCGCCTAAGAGCATGGTCCCCCGCCCCCCCCCGCCCCAGCTACTCTATCCTTGCAGTATTGAGTTAAGATGGAAGGAGTACTCAAGTTATGCTGAAGTCCACTTAATGTTGTTCTTGTTCCTAATGTGTGCTGTCACCACTTTCTCCCAACTAGATTTCTAGTAACTATCTAAACTAAACCCTCCCTTCCTCCCCCTCCCTCCCTCCCCTCCCTTGCAGCTGTCAAAGAGTCTTTTCTTCTACACACAAGTCTGTTTTTGAGATCTTATCGTAGAGGTTTCATACAGTATTTGTCCTTTTGTCGCTGACTACTTTCACTCAACATAATGTCTTCCAGTTGAAACCAGGTTAGGAGATGTTTCTTGGAATCATCGTTATTCTTTATCATTGAGTAGTGCTCCATTGAGTATATGTACCACAGTTTACCTATCCATTCTTCTATTGTTGGGCATCTGGGTTGATTCCATCTTTTTGCTATCATGGACTGTGCTGCGATAAACATTCTGGTGCATGTGTCTGTTGGTGTTAAAGGCCTTGAATCTGTAGGATATATTCCAAGTAGTGGAATTACTGGGTCAAATGGTATATCGATATCCATTTTTTTAAGGAAGCGCCAGATTGTCTTCCAAAGAGGCTGGACCATTTTGCAACCCCACCAACAGTGTAGGAGGGTTCCACTTTCTCCACAGCCTCTCCAGCATTTGTTGTTTTCTGTTTACTGGATCATGGCCAATCTTCTTGGGGTGAGATGGTATCTCATTGTTGTCTTGATTTGAATTTCTTTAATAACTAAAGATCGTGAACATGTCCGCATGTGTTTTTTGGCTGCCTGGATCTCCTCTTTAGTGAAGTGTCTGTTCATCTCCTTTGCCCATCGCTTAATTGGATGGTTTATCTTCTTCTTCTTGATATTTTGTAGTATCTTATAGATTATGGAGATCAGGCATCGGTCTGACATAGAGTTGCCAAATATTTTTTCCCATTCTGTGGGTGTTCTTTTAACTCTATTAATAAAGTCTTTGGATGAGCAAAAGTGTTTGATTCTTAATAGTTCCCATTTATCTACTTTCTCTTCTGTTGATTGAGGTTTCTTTGACAGATTTTGGAGTCTGTCCTCATTGTGTATTAAAACTTCCATTGTTGTTCCTACCTTTTCTTGGATGAGCTTTATCATTTTAGGTTTGATATTTTGGTCTTTTATCCAGTTGGAGTTGGTTTATGTATAAGGTGTAAGATACAGATCTTGATTCAGTTTATTGCAGATGGATAACCAATTTTGCCAGCACCGTTTGTTGAAGATACTGTTTTTACCCCAGTTTAATGTCTTAGCGCCTTTGTTGAATATTAACTGTTCATAGGCAGATGGTGTCATCTCCGGGGTCTCAATTCTGCTCCATTGATCGATCTGTCTGTTCTTGTACCAGTACCAGGCTGTTTTGATCACTGTGGCAGTGTAGTATGTTCTAAGGTCGGGTAATGAGAGGCCTCCCAGTGTGTTCTTCTTCTTTAGTAGTACCTTACTTATCTGGGGCTTCTTCCATTTCCAGACAAAATTGGTGATTTGTTTCTCCATCTCATTAAAAAATGATGCTGGAACTTGTATTGGGATTGCATTATATAAATAAATTGCTTTGGGTAAAATAGACATTTTCACAATGTTAAGTCTTCCTATCCATGAGCAGGGTAGGTTTTTCCATTTATCTAAGTCTTTCTTAGTTTCTTGTAGTAAGGGCTTGTAGTTCCCTTTGTAAAGGTCTGTTGTTTCTCTGGTTAGATTAATTCCTAGGTACTTTATCTTCTTAGGGGTAAATGGTATTGATTTAATAATTTCCTCCTTAACAGTCTCGTTGATGGTATAAAGGAAACCCACTGATTTACTTATGTTTCTCTTGTATCCTGAGACTTTGCTGAACTCTTCTATCAGTTTGAGTAGCTTACTTATAGATTCCTTGGGGTTCTCTGCATATACAATCATATCATCTGCGAACAGGGAGATTTTAACTTCCTCTTTGCCGATGCAGATGCCCTTTATTTCTTGGTCTTGTCTAATTGCTCTGGCTAGAACTTCTAGCACAATGTTGAATAGGAGAGGTGAGAGTGGGCATCCTTGTCTAGTTCCTGATCTCAGGGGAAAGTCTTTCAGTCTCTCTCCATTCAGGATGATGTGGGCAATTGGCTTTGTATAAATGGCCCTTATTGTGTTGAGGAATTTGCCGCCTATGCCCATTTTGCTAAGAGTTTTTAGCACGAATAGGTGTTGGACTTTATCAATTGCCTTTTCGGCATCCATGGACAAAATCAGGTGATCTTTGTCTTTTGTGTTATTTATGTGGTTAATCACATTAATTGTTTTCCTGATGTTGAACTAGCCTTGCATCCCTGGTATGAATCCCACTTGGTCATGATGGATTATTTTCTTGATATGTTGTTGTATTCTGTTGGCAAGAATTTTGTTGAAGATTTTTGCATCTAGATTCATGACTGATATCGGTCTGTAGTTCTCTGTCTTTGTTGGATCTTTCCCTGGCTTACGTATCAGGGTTATGCTAGCTTCATAGAATGCGTTTGGGAGTACTCCATCGCTTTCTATATTGTGAAATAGTCTCAATAGTATTGGGCATAACTCTTCTCTAAATGCTTGGTAGAATTCTGCCATGAAGCCATCTGGGCCCGGACTTTTTTTGGTTGGCAGTGTTTTGATGACCTTTTCAATCTCTTCCTTTGTGATGGGTTTATTAAGCTGTTCTGCTTCACGTTGTGATCATTTGGGTAGGTGGTATGAGTCAAGGAATTTGTCCATTTCCCCTAGGTTTTCAAATTTGTTAGAGTACAGTCTTTCATAGTATTCTGTTATGATATTTTTGATTTCTATTGCATCTGTGGTGACAACTCCCCTCTCATTTCTAATTTGGGTTATTTGTTTCCTTTCCTGCTTTTCTTTAGTAAGTTTAGCCAGTGGTTTATCAATTTTGTTGATCTTTTCAAAAAACCAGCTTTTGGTCTTTTCAATTTTTTTCAATTGTTTTTCTATTCTCTAATTTATTTAGCTCTGCTCTAATCTTTATGATCTCATTTTTTCTGGTGCCCGAGGGGTTCCTCTGTTGTTCTCTTTCTACTTGTTCAAGCTGTAGAGTTAGTTCCTTGATTTGGTTTCTTTCTTCCTTCCAGATGTGTGCATTTATGGAGATAAACAGACCTCTCAGCACTGCTTTGGCTATATCCTATAGGTTCTGGTAGGAAGTGTTTTCGTTCTCATTGGAGTCCATGAATTTCTTTAATTCATCCTTCATTTCCTCTATAACCCATGTTTTTTTGAGCAAGATGTTGTTCAGTTTCCAAGAGTTCCACTTTCTGTCTATGTTTTTTCTGCTATTGATTTCAACTTTTATGGCTTTATGATCTGAGAAGATGCTTTGCACTAATTCAATGGTATGGATTTTGTTGAGCATTGCATTATGGCCCATCACATGGTCAATTCTGGAGAATGTTCCATGTGCACTGGAGAAGAAGGTGTAGTTGTCTGCTGATGGGTGGAAAGTTCTGTATATATCAATGAGGTTTAGTTGGTTAATTGTGTCAATGAGGTCTTCTGTATCCTTACTGAGCTTTTTTCTAGATGATCTGTCTAGTAATAAGAGTGGAGTGTTAAAGTCTCCCACTATTATTGTGGAGTCATCTAACTCTCTTTTGAGTGTAGTCAGTGTTTCTTTGACATATTTAGGTGCTCTGACATTAGGTGCATAAATATTTAATATAGTTAAGTCTTGCTTGTGTACTGAAACTTTCAGCAATAAATAGTGTCCATCTTTGTCCACGATGGTGGATTTGACATGAAAATTGATTTTGTCTGAGATTAGAATTGCCACCCCTGCTCTTCTTTGTTCATTGTTAGCTTGATATATATTCTTCCATCCTTTAATTTTCAGTTTGTTCCTGTCTTTAGGTCTCAAGTGAGTTTCTTGTAGACAACATATGGATGGGTCGTGTCTTTTGATCCAAGATGACACTCGGTGTCTCTTTACTGGAGCATTCAGTCTATTCACATTCAATGTAATTATTGATAGGTATGTCTTCACTGCTGCCATTGTGATATGTTTATGTTTATGTTGATGTTTTCTCTGTTGTTCTTATTAGTCTGTTCTGGGACACTCTTTTTTGTGAGTTGATTTTTCACCTTTTTCAGAGCTGGTTTTATAGTTGTTGAGACTCGTGTGTTAGATTTCTTGAAATGGTATGATACATCTTTGTTGTGCTTTACAGCTGCCCCTATGAACCCCCTTAATAAACTATTTATAAACCCAATTTTAATTACTACCAGTCTTGTCATCTTCCTCTCCATCTGGAAGGACTATAACGACTGTAGTACATCCCTCTTTTTATTATGATGACACCATAGTTTTCATGATGATCACTAGATTGCTTCTTTCCAAATCAAAGCTGTGATTTACTTTGGAGCCTTCCCTAAATGAGTATTGAGTAGTGTGTCGTTCTAAAATATAAAGTTAGTGGTTTCCTTCTTCTAAGCCAGAGCCAAGAACTTCTTTCAGTATTTCTTGTAGTTTGGGTTTGGTTTTTACAAAGTCTCTGAGTTTCTGTTTATCTAAGAATGTCTTAATTTCATTTTTGTATTTGAAAGATAGTTTTGCAGGATATATAATTCTTGGTTGGAAGTTCTTCTCCTTCAAGACTTTGAATGTGTCATGCCACTGTCTCTGTGCCAGCATGGTTTCTGCTGAGAAATCTGAAGACAGCCTACAGGGTTTCCCTCTGAATGTTAGCTTTGCCTTGAGTCTTGCTGCCTTTAAGAGTTGCTGCTTATGTTTCATTTTGTTAAGCTTGATTATAACATGTCTTGGAGTCTTTCTTTTGAGATCTATATTGGGTGGTGTACAATATGCATCTGAGATGTCTATATTCTCTTCCTTCATGATTTCTGTGAAGTTTTCTTTCAGCAGCTCAGCAACAATACTCTCTGTGTTCTCAGATGTCTCACCCTGTTCAGGTACTCCAATTAATCGAAGGTTGTTCCTCTTAATAGAGTCCCACATGCTTCTTAATGTTTCTTCATTTTTCTTGTTTCTTTTTTCTGATTTCTGCTCATAGACGCTGGCATCAGTAGCTCTGTCTTCCAAGGCAGAAATTCTTTTTTCCATTTGTTCCATTCTGTTTTCTAGGCTTTGCATGGAAGTTTCTATGTCTTTGATTTTCTTCTTGATCTGTTGGATTTCAGAGTACTGGTGTTCCATCAGGTCGAACAACTTGCTTAATTTTTCATTTTGTTCTGCTGCATTATGTATAAGGTCTAGAAGGGCTCTGTATATAATCAATTTGTATACACTTCCTGATGCTTTCATAAAAGTTTCTTCATCTGGAAAACTCTTTGGTTGCTTTGTTTGGGAGCCTTCTGAAGCCATGAGTGATTGCTTGTATGCCACAACTGTCTGTTGCTTTTTGGGTCCCATGTGAGTATATAGAGGCTGGAAGAGGTACTGTGAGGATGGATTGCAAATGTTTCTCTAGGCTGTCTTCAAATGTAAAGCTAAAGGTATCTGACCAGTTCACAAGTCAGTTAGGTTTTCAGGTGTAGAGGTCCTTCTTCTCATCTGACAAAGTAAGCACCACTATATCCAACCGCAGATGATAACAAACTAGTTGAGAATACAGCAATGCTACTGCCCTGTTGGCGTCTGCTGACAGGGCCTAGCCTTAGCCAACACTGCGTCGAGTACTGGTTTTGTGATAGAAAAGTGCTCTCCTGTGGGCAGGGTCTGGCTCCCAAGCTAAGAATTTGGTCCAGCTGCGGCCACCGTACCCAAGATGGCATCCTCCACACAGGCAGCAGACAGAGGGGCCTAAGGTGCCGAGAGGTAGTGATTCCTCTGCTTCTGTTGCAGGGCCCCCAACGTAGGCAACACTGTGCAAAACCACTACTTTTCTGATGGAGAAGCACTGTCCCGTTTGCAGGCGCTGGCTCCCAGGCTAAGAACGAGGTCCCACTAAAATCTCAGTACCAACATGGCGTCCCGCACCCTGACTGTGGAGCTCCGCACAAACCCCACTGAGGCAGCTACAATACAAAAGGCTCAAAGTGTCTAGATTAACAGAGTCCCAAGCCTGGCTCTCAGAATATGGGAATTTCACCGGCCTATCCCCCCAGCAGCGCTACCTAGTCCAGCCATGAGGCAAGACCCAGCTCCGCCCGCCAGCCGAGACAGAGGAAAAAAAAAAGTCAAACTGGTGCGTTTACCTTCCATCTGTCAGAGCCGGGGCTAGCCAGGAGCAGGAGTCAGCGAAAGAGAGGAGGTTTTTCGCTGAGTGGTATGAAGTCCCAATTATCAGCTCTGTGCCGTGTCCTGAGGCTGACCAGGTGATCAGAAGGCTCTGTTGGATTGTCAGTTCAGGTCTTGGTTTCCAGAGGGATATAAGGAGACGTGTGTCTAGTCCGCCATCTTGACTCTGCCCCCCCCACTCTCTTCTTAAGTGGAAACCCTGGATGCATAGTCATTAAGTGCTGTGGCTGCTAACCAAAAGGTCAGCAATTCAAATCCATCAGATGCTCCTTCCTCGGAAACTACATAAGGCAGTTCTACTATGTGCTATAGGGTCTCTGTGAGTCAGTATCAACTCAATGGGAGCAGGTTTGGTTTAAGTCTTTCCCTTAAAGTGCGCTAAGTCATAGCTTATTTGGATTGTAATTAAAGTGAATTTCATTTTAACGTAATGCATAAAGTTCTAATTTCTCTAGTTTAGAAATTATACATGGCTTCAGAGCCCATGAATCCACTACTAAAACAACTATGTTCTAGAGTGCTTGTTTCTTTATGTCCAAGCAAGAAGTGCTCAGTATGCATTAGCTCAAATGTTAACACTGAATCCAAATTCCTTTCATGAGACTCAAGGCCATTTTTAAGTTGTCATATCTTTTCAATCCAGTGAAAAATAGTATATTTTTCTTCTGAAGCAAAACCTTCAACCAAAGTGTCCTTTTCACAATGTTGTCACTGTTGTTGGGTACTGTTGAGTAAATTCTATCTCATAGCCACCCGATGTGACAGAGCAGAACTCCCCCATAGAGTTTTCTTGGCTGGTGTTTTTATGGAAACCCTGGGGGCATAGTGGTTAAGCCCTATGCCTGCTAACTAAAAGATCAGCAGTTTGAATCTGCCAGGCATTCCTTGGGAACTCTATGGAGCAGTTCTACTCTGACTTGTAGCGTCGCTATGAGTCAGCATCCACTAGATGGTGGTGGGTTTTCTTTTTTTGAATTTTTATGGGAGCAGATCATCAGGACTTTCTCCCATGGAGCAACTTGTTAGGTTCAAACCACCAACTTTTCAGTTAGCAGAACCATGAAATTTAATTTGAACTTTCTATTAATTAGCAGACCAAAAAAATCCTAAACCTATTGCCATTGAGTTGATTCTGACTCAGAGTGACCCTGTAGAACTGCCCCATGGAGTTTCCAGGATAGCCTGGCAGATTCAAACTGCTAACCTCATGGTTAGGAGATGTGGCACTTAACCATTACATCACTAATTAAAAGAGAATAAGCCAAACATCCAGTAGGTATACCGAAAATATGTGGCTTGGTTTGTGCTAGTCATTAAGTAAGTCAGTTAACACAGTATACGAGGAATCCACTGATAGCACGGATGTTAAGAGTCAGAAAGAGCTAATCTTCATTTTGGTCTTCAGGGTTCAGATGCACTCCAATTTTGTACCAGGGATACTATTAGCAGTCAGTATTAAATAACTGAAATATTTCTAACAAAGCCAACAGCATAGTGAATACTGTAGGGGAGTTGAACCAGTTCAGCTGTGGCTGACAAAGTGAAATCAGAATGCACCTAAATTGTAATGAGTCAGATATTTCAGCATAAATAGCCAAGTAGCTAGGTGCCATCGAGTCTTACATGTTGGAATCCTGGACTAGGAAACTCAGAAAATAGGTAGTGAGCTCTTTCAGGAGCCTGATGTGTGAGGCTGGATTATTGACATGACTAAGGAGAAACAAAGAGATGTAGTTGGCTGCCATCTCACAGCGTAGCTTATTGTTTCCAACTCTAGTTCAAAATCTCACCAGCAAGAGATTTGGTCACTAAGCAATGAGCACACAATCTTTGTTTTCTAAGAGTCAGATTAAGTATCCAGTAGGCCTTCCGTCTATGATTTTTCCCATTCTAGTTACTGTTCTGGCTCACCTAAATTTAAAAAAAAATTGTGCCAGTTCCATTTTTGTTTCTTTAGCTATGTCTGAACCAGGAAGAACCACTTTAAAGCCTTAGAACATTGGAATCATGCATCGATGGGGAAGTTAATGAACATGCAAAACAATACACTGTTTTAGCACCAAAGCCAAAAAAGCCTCTGCTGTGGATTCCAACTTATGCTGTGATTCCAACTTATGGTGACTCTATAGAGCAGAGTAGAACTGCCCCATAGGGTTTCCAAGAAAAGCTTGGGAGATTTGAACCACCAATTTTTCATTTAGCAGACATAGACGACACTTAACCATTATGCTGTAAGAGTTTCCATTCCGTCCTTGTTAGAAAACTAAATTCATAAAAATAGGTAAGGAGAAATTTGAGAACGTGTTTTAAAATACTTTATTGTGTTTTTGGAGAAAATGTACATAGCCAGTTAGGTTTGCATTTAATAATTTTTATATATGTGATTCAGTGATGTTGTTTATACTTTTCACAATGAGTCAGCATTCTCATTATTTCCATTCTGGTTGTTCTGTGTCCATTCATCTGTCTTCCTTGTCCCCTTTTGCCTCCTTCTCTTCAGTCTAGGGTACATGTTGACCATTAGGTCTCACTTAGATGATTGTTTAGAGAAGCACAGTACTCATGGTAATACTCATTTTATGAGCCACTCTATCTTTTGGATGGTTATAGTCTTGGGGTTGGGAGGAGGTTTGAAAATATTTTCAAATTCTAAAAGGAGAAATCCTTGTTTAGAGAATCTTGAGCTTTTGTTTGTTTTCTCTAACCATCTTGAAACTCTGCATGAAACATCAAGGAAACATTCTCAAGAGAAAATAGAAAATATCTGATATTTGAACTAAATTAGTCCAGAATCCATGACTTCCTTTACTATTTTGAAAGTGCAGTACATGTCCATACAGAGTTCATGCCCCAAAATATCCAAGAAATGAGACCATCACAGAAAAAAAAATGTGATAGGAAGTTTCGTGGAGTAAATGACCAGTGTAGATTGGCTGGAAACTTTCAACTCCTTCTGCAGATGCATGGGTTCCTTCCACAGCTTCACCTTCTGGTCCCACCTTCCCCATCAGGCCTCCAGATGGCACAGTGACATCAAGAACATGGACTTTCTCATACAACCATGAAGTGGGTAAATAAACCTAACCTCTGAGTGATTACAGACAGGTGCATGTATAAAGCCACTCCAGTGTTCATTTTTACTATTCTGACCTCCTGATTCAGGCCCTCATCACCACACTTTTAAAAGGCCTTCATATCAACTAAACTCTTCTTGAGCATTAGCCCAGCGTTTTTCCAGAATTATAATGAATGTAAATCACCATTAATTTCTCTAATAAATATTAGCTTCCTGATGCTCTTCTAAGAAATACTTGTACTATCATAAACGACTCTCAAACTCTATTGTTTTGATGTTGGTATTTTCAATTCTAAGACCCTAAAAACTGAACTCTAGCTACATAATTTTAGGTTTCATGATGTGCCTGGAAACAAATTTGAGGAGAGGCCTCATTAAAGACAAACAAACAAAAAAATGTTACCATCAAGTCAATTCTGACTCACAGTTACCCTGTAGGATAGAGTAGAACCACTGGTAGATTCAGATTGCCAACATTCTGGTTAGCAGCCAAGGTGTTTACGACTGCATTCCAAGTCTCCAGGGATAGGCCAAACCAAATCCACTACCACTGAGTCAATTCTGACTCATAGCAGCCCCAAAGACAGAGTAGCACTGCCCCATGGAGTTTCCAAGGAACACCTGGCCCATTTGAACTGATGACATTTTTGGTGAGCAGTCGTAGCACTTAACCACTAGGTCACTAGGGCTTTCAGGGACAGAACAACTATACATAAATCAGATCGTATAAATCATTTCCTGCTTGTAACAAGTGTCCACCCCCACCACCACTAAACTCCACAGGAGCAAATATTTTGTTAAATACAAAACCACACACTTGTATATCATGGCACTCTCAAATTCTGCATGTATTTCTGCCTCAAAGAGAAACAAACTATTCAAGGATGAGGCACCCAGACCCAAACCATGTTGGGTTAACATCATTTGAAATTCTTTTAACTGTATTAGCTTTGAGGACTTTCTGAGAGAATTAGTAGTGTCTGACCTTTTGTTTATTTTTAATTGTATTAATTGTCTGCAGAAAGTAAGTGTAGTGTCCATGCTACTTGGACATGCAATTCTATAATAAATAAATAAAGTGAAGTACGTGAGTGGGCTGGGAAGAAACTCCTTTTAAAAAGTCTTAGATTTTGGTTCTAATCAGAAGTGACTGTCTCCTGACAGTTTCTAGGGAGCTGACTCAATAGCTTGCCAGTCCAGGAGACTTTCTTGACTGGATACGGCAATAGCTTCCACTGTGCAAATAATCAATAGCCATTTTCTAAGAAGTAAATAGGACGGAGATAAGAAAGATGTATGCTGTTCAATTCAAATGGTATTAAAATAAAAAAGATTTTTAACTAGTAAAAATAGCTAACATTCTTTGAGTGCTACATAGTCTTTACAGGTTCCTTTTCCACATTTTCTCTCACCCATAAAACAGTACTGTAATTATTCTTCTTATTCAACAGTTATAGAAACAAAGTTGTTTTCTTTTTTAAGTCAATTGAGAATTTCAAATTTGGACACCAGTCCTGACTTTAAAGCCTGTTGTTTTGTGATAAGCAGTCTAGATAATAAATGATAAAGATTGTTTTCTTCCTAACACATATGAGGTCCAGCAATTAGGTCCATGAGTTTAATTGCTCTAAGTGCTACACACCTCATTGCTGAATATCACTACAGCCACCTTTGAAATACTCCCCTTGGGAAGCTATCCACCCATGCCAGCACCTAGTCCACCCTTCAAAGCAGTTTTACAATTCTTTCTGGAATGGCCATTGAGCATAGTTGTCTGTAAGGGAGTTTTTAACCAGTAAATAAATAACTGTATTGGAACACCCTGCCTACTCACCTGATCTGGCCCCCAATGACTTTTTTCTTTACCTGAAGATAAAGCAAATACTGAAAGGAAGACATATGGATGACATTCAGGACATCATGGTTAATACAACTGCTCTGATAACCGTTCCAGAAAAAGAGTTCCAAAACTGCTTTGAAGGGTGGACTAGGGACTGGTATGGGTGCATAGCTTCCCAAGGGGAGTACTTTGAAGGTGACTGTAGTGACACTCAGCTGTAAGAGATGTAGCACTTCTAGGATGAGTTGGCTAACTTAACTGGCAGTGAGAAGCATGCTTCATAGTCCAACCGTGTGTCCAAGACTAATGGGCAACCCAGCCTAAAAGCAAAGACAAGAAGCCAGGAGGGGACAGAAAACTGGACCAATGGAAACACAGAAGCTGGAGTGAAGAAGGGAAGAGTGTAGATGCACCAAGGGTTTGGCAACCAATGTCAGAAAACAATTCATGTGGTAACTATTGAATGAAAAATGTTAAGTTGCTCTGTAAACTTTCATCTCAATTAAAATTTTAAAACAAGAAATAAAAAGAATTTATAATAAGAAACTATCAGAATAACAAAACTTTCATAACAGATCAATGGCTATTTGGATTGTGTAAAGATGGGTAGAAGGGAATGATTACAAAGGGACATGAGAAGACTGTGGATTGATGGGTATATTCACTCTTGATTTTGGTGACCATTTATGAGTATGTAATCTTATAAAAAATCAAAAAGATGGAGCAAGACTTAGCAAGATTTTAATCTCTTATACAGAAGATCTTTGTGGCTCAAAGCCAGCTTAATGGTAACTAACAACAACATGTTAAAACATATCATCTTATAAACATTTAATATGTACAGTTCATTATGTGTCAATTATATGCCAATAAAGTGATTAAAAAGAAAGATAAAAGAAAGGAAGAAAAAGGAAAGAGGGAGGAGGGAGTGAAGTAGGGAGGAAGGAATCATAATTTTCTAAAAGACAGTAACTCTGAATTAGATTAGGAAGCAAGGAAAAGGATAAAACATCAAATTGGATACTCACTGTACCTTAAAAATTAGAAATAATAACTTACATAGTACAGAAATAACTTAGGTTGCTAGTAGAAGCTTTTTATGTTCTTACTTTTAGTAAAGTGGAACAGATATCCACATTAATGAGTCCTACGTTCTTTAATGAATTAGAGTGAAACTGATGATTTTTTCTAGACACACTCACCAAGTCGTTTAACTTAACATAATACACAGTGTAAATAACCTTAACTACCATCAACACAATTCAAATGTCAATGTTCAGCATATCCACCTCACCATCAATTTTTAAGTATTTAAAACATGCCTTGTGGTCTCATTCAGCTTTTTGGAAAATAATGCAAAATAATCTATGTTACAGGACATTCCTTGTGGCCTGTTATTACTGGAAAGTGATCGTCCATACTGATTATACATTATAGGGAAAAACAGGCAGCCAACTCTGGGGGTTCTGTAGGCTTTGTTGTAACCAAAATTTTTTCCTCACTGAAACCTTAGTTTCTTCCACATAATTTTATCCATCCCTTCAGCTAAATAGGACACCAGCAGGCAGGGAGACAGAAGGCAAATGAAAAGAAAATTGAATTTCAAGTAAAAGAAAATATGAACATTGTCCAAAGAGCAAAAATTAAAACGTTACAAAGTGCCTTTATTATATTTAATTCATAACAGGCCACCACATCTGTTAAAATAATAAGCTTTACTTTTATTAACTCATTCCTAGATCTTTGGCATCTCCATCCAGCCGTGAGAAGAGGTACCTGGTAAACTGAACTGTAATCCAAAATTTGCTTGGCCAACTCAAGTCTTCCGGCTATATCATGTCTTCTTTTCTCCATTCTGTTTTTTCTACCTGTCAGAATCATTTATTTTATCCTGCTTTAGGGAAACTATTTAAGTTTAACTAAAACAGGAATGATATGATGTGAATCTAAACCATTGGTAAATTGTCTGGTAAAAATTTAATCCAAAGACCACTTATTGAGTTACCAACAATTTGGCCATTGCTTTGCCAGCTGGGATGCTAAAACGACAAAGAATCAGGTTCTGCACCCACATACACTTATTGGTTAGTGAAACATTAGATACTTCCATACTGGTGGGTAGTGAGTGCTGCCTTTGTTCCATGAGTATTTCCAGGTCATCCTAGTAGGCAGATCTCCTCCTCTGGGATTTCTCAGGATCCAGCAACTAAAGGGTAAATGGCCAGTAGAGTGCTGTGGCCCGAGGCTGGTGCTCTTCTTCTGCCAACTCTAAGACCAAAAACCAAGCCACCACCATGGAGTCAATTCTGACTCATAGCAATCCCACAGGACAAAACAGAGCTCTACCAGTAGCTCAGTATTTTGATATCATTCTTGATCATGATATATATTAGTGAAGTAGGGGAGGTAAGTAAGTTCTGGGAGCTCTAAAAATCCTGGTGGCACAGTGGTTAAGTGCTACAGTTGATAACAAAAGGCTGGCAGTTCAAATCTGACAGACACTCCTTGGAAGCTCTATGGGGCGGTTCTACTCTACCCTATAGGGTTACTATGAGACAGAATCTACTCTAGGGGGCAGCAGGTTTGGTTTTGGTTTTCTGAGAGGTCTGAGGATAGAGTAATTCCTATACCAGAGACTTGAGAAACTTATAGAAAGCTGAAATGTGAGTTGGCACAATACAGAACAAAAGGAAACTTTTCCTCTAGACAGTCCTCTCTCCTTGGTTCTCTCTCAAGGTTTCTAATTGCTTCAAGAATTGCACACTAAGAGAAAAGAACTTCTGAGCAAAAGCCTGAGATCCTCTTCTGGAAACTCTGTGGCTTTGCCCTTGAAGTCTTTGACTAGCAACTTAAGTTGTGTGGAGGTCATTTTGTTTATTCCCCAGCCTCAGGTTAATTCCTAAGTTGAGACTTAAGAGCCAGGAACTCCCCTGTAAGTAAAGGGATACTAATGCATTTCAAAAATACTGGCAAGTAATTACTGGAGTTAATTACAAGATACAAGCCCTCTAAACTCAAACAATGTTAGATATCTAACATTTTATTTACAGTTACTATACTTAACTACTCTTATGCCAAAGCCAAGTGCCATGAGCATTAGTAAAAAGACAAAATTGCATTTAGTGTTTTTATTAGGCCCACATTTTGACTAAAGAGGTTTTGTTGTTGCTTCTGCCTTTTATACATGCTCTGAAACATGGAAACAATAAAGTAATAACTTCAGAGGAAAATCAAGGGTGGCAAAAACCTCATGCTGCGTGCTTAGAAAGGTCTGTTGGGTAGTAAAGTCCAGTATATTAAAAACAAACAAACAATAAGGCAAATTTTTACATAAGATTAAAAGGAGAAATCTTCAATGGTAGTAGCTTAAAACATCTGTAATTATATGGGACTCAGAAGGGTCACCCCCTACCATTTTCCATTCAAATGAATGGAACACACATGGGTAAATTACCACCAGATAGAGGACAATGTAAGCAGCTGTCACTGAAGCTCTGTAATTATGCAAGTATCTGTCCACTGTTATACAATTAGCAGAACACATCTTTCTTTCTTCCACTAGGTAATGTTTTTGTTGGTGTCAAGAGCACTGAACTATGTCTACTTGTCTCAATTGAATCTAATGGTGCCTTGCTAGGGACTCATATTTTCAGACTCACTTATGGGCCTTCTGATAAACTTCTATCACCATAACAAATCTTGTGATAAATAATTAGAAGAAAACTGTATTTCAACTGCTTCCCAATGATCAGCTGTGTTGGATTCTATCAAAGTAGGAGGAGGGGAATATGAAAACATTTAGGAAAACTTTTTCAGGATGATTAGAGGACAGAAGGAAAAGCCAAAGCACAGTTGTTACTTGTTTTTCTGTGTTACTGCTGCAGTTGAAAAATCGACTCTAAAAATCCAGAGATTAATACGCCTATAAAAATGGAAAAATCCTGATGCCATAGTGGTTAAGAGCTACAGCTGCTAACCAAGAGGTGAGCAGTTCAATTCCACAAGGTACTCCTTGGAAATTCTATGGGGTAATTGTACTCTGTCATATAGGGTCACTATGAGTCAGTAAACCCACTCAGTAGCAGTGGGTTTTCATTTTAAAAATGGAAATATTTTAAGATCATTGAGGAACAGAAATTCAACTGAAACTTAGAAAAATCGAAAATAGATTATGTCTTACTAAAAAGAAAAACGTAACACTTTGTGAAAAGTTACAGCTATCATGAAACACATGACTAAAAAGACAAGCGTTTTCACTTGACTCAAAGTTAGAGGCAGAGTCAAGATGGCAGACGAAACACACGTCTCTCTAAATCCCTCTGGAAACCAAGACCTGAATTGATAATTAAACAGCGCCTTCTGGACACCTAGTGAGCCCTAGCATGCAGCATAGGGCTGTTAATTAGGACTTGATACCACCGAACAGGAAACCTCCTCTCTTTCTCTGATCCCACCCTTGGCGAGCGTGGGCTTCAACAGACCAAAGGAAACTCACCATTTTAATTTTTCTTCTCTGTCTTAACCAGCGGACAGAGCTGGGACTTGACTCACCGCTAATATCAGACACAATGCTGGTGGGACAGGCAAGCAAAATTGTCATAATTTGAGAGCTGGCTTTGGACTCTGTGCATCTTGGCACCTTTGGCCTCTCTTCCTGCCTCCACCATAGAGTAGCCTTGACCTAGCCAAGCAGTGAGCTTGTGCCATCTTGATCCATTGGGAGGTGAATATACCCATACGGAGGCCCCAGCTGGACTTAGTTCCTAGACTGGGAGGAAGCACCTACCCAGGGGGAAACACTTTTCTGGCAGAAAAGCAGTGTTTTACACAATGTCACCTATGGCTGGGATCTGGCAACAGAGGCTGTGGACTCTGTGCATCTCAGCACCTTTGGTCTCTCTTCCCACCTTTGCCACAGAGTAGCCTGGACCTAGCCAGGTGGCAACCTTGTGCAGGACAGCATCTTGTTTCATTGGGAGGTGGATGTACTCATACAGAAGCCTCAGTTGGACCTAATTCCTGGCCTGGGAGGCAGAGCCTGCCTACAGGAGAGCACTTTTCCAGCAGAAAAGCAGTATCCTATACAGTGTCACCTATAGCTGGGGCCCAACAGCAGAGGCTAGCAGGGCAGTAGCCTTTCTGTATTTTGAGCTAGTTTATAACACCTGGGGTTCAGTATAGAGGTGCTTATCTTGCCAGCTGGGAAGAGGGACCTATACACCTGAAAAGTTGACTGACTTTGGAACTTGTCAGATACTTTTTACCTCTCATTTTAGGACAGCCTAGAGAAACAACTGCAGTCCATCCTCACAGTAGCTCTCGCAGCCTCTATTGATGCACATGATGCCCCAAAAGCCATAAACTCTGGAGAAAACCGTAACCAAGAAATCATCCACGGCCTCAGAAGGCCCCCCCAAAAAAGCACCTCACAACTTCCCAGATGAAGAAGCTTTTCTGAAACTATCAGAAGGTGAATACAAAAGGATAATACACAGAACCCTCCTAGACCTTACACAAAAGGCAGCAGAGCAAAATGAAAAATTAAGCAAGCTCTTCAATCTGATGGAACACCAGTACTCTGAAATCCAACAGATCAAGAACAAAATCAAAGACATAGTAACTTCAATTCAAAGCCAAGAAAACAGAACGGAACAAATGGAAAACAGAGTTTCCGATTTGGAAGACAGATCTAAATACCCCAGCATCTATGAGGAGAAATCAGAAACAAGAAACAAGAAAAATGAAGAAGCTTTCAGAAGCACATGGGACTCTGTTAAGAGGAACAATCTATGATTCATTGGAGTTCCTGAACAGGGCAAGACACCTCAGAACACAGAGAGTATTGTGGCTGAGCTGTTGACAGAAAACTTCCCAGAAATTATGAAAGAAGAGAATATAGATACCCAAGATACATATCAAACACCATTCAACATAGGTCTCAAAAGAAAGACTCCAAGACATACCATAATCAAGTTAAACAAAATGAAACATAAGCAGAAACTCTTAAAGGCAGCAAGACTCAAACCAAAGCTAACGCTCAGATGGAAACCCTTTCGGCTTTTGTCAGATTTCTCAGCAGAAACCATGCTGGCACAGAAACAGTGGCACAACACACTCAAAGCCTTGAAGGACAAACAAGAACTTCCAACCATAAATTATATATCCTGCAAAACTATCTTTCAAATATGAAAACGAAATTAAGACATTCCCAGATAAACAGAAACTCAAGGACTTTGTACAAACCAGAACAAAGATACAAGAAGTACTGAAAGAATCTCTTGGCTTAGAAAAACAAGACCACTAGCTTTATACTTTAGGACACATCACCCAGAATTCTACTCAGTTAGGGAAGGCTCCAAACTCAATCAATAGTGAAAGAAATAATCCAGTAATCATATCATGAAAATTATGATGTCATCATATTAAAAGGAGGGATGTACTACAGTCATTATAGTACTTACAGATGGAGAAAAAGTTGATAAGAATGGTAGTAATTGAAATTGGGTTTATACATAGTTTATTAAGGGGGATCATAGGGGCAGCCACAAAGCACAATAAAGATGCAACATATCAAATCAAGAAACGTAATTCAGGAGTTTCAACAACCACAAAACCAACCTTGAGAAAGATGAAAAATCAACTCACAAAGAAGAATGTCCCATAACAGATTAATAAGAACAACAGAGAGGAGCTCACAAAGTTGAGTCT
The DNA here is from genome assembly GCA_028571685.1 of Heterohyrax brucei. Taxonomy (NCBI): domain Eukaryota; kingdom Metazoa; phylum Chordata; class Mammalia; order Hyracoidea; family Procaviidae; genus Heterohyrax; species Heterohyrax brucei. The sequence goes on from CM053150.1 coordinate 138,912,369, forward strand.
CACTGGCAGTAAGAGAATAAATAGGGGTACCCCTGAGATCTCCAATAAAAGACCACAATTGACGATTCGGGAGCTTCAGGGTTCCCCTGGAAGCATGGCCCCTGGCCCTGATGCTGCCCATGTCCATAAATCACAATGAAGGTCAATTTCTTGGACAGCAATAGATTAGACTTGGTGACACAGAGTAATTGTATCTTGCGGGAATTTTATGGTTCTATGCACCTGTAGGATGTCATCCTGCTGACCTCTTGTTGGAGGAAGGGAAGTGGGTGGAGAGAAGGGGATAGGAGACTGTTGGGAGGATAGGGCATGTATGGAGCAGAGAGGAGGGGTGTGCTGTCACCAGACAGGGAGAGCAGTGGGAGCTGCATATAGGTGAACATGTGAATTTATATGGGAATGTACATTTTCATTCAATCATAATAAAAAGAACAGATGAAACATCAACATAAAAATAAACATATCACAATGGCAGCACTGAACACATACCTATCAATAATCACATTGAATGTGAATGGACTCAACATTCCAGTAAGGAGACATCAAGTGACATCTTGTATCAAAAGACATGACCCATTCACATGTTGCCCACAAAAAAACTCACCTTAGACTTAAAGATATGAACAAATTGAAACTTAAAGGATGGAAAAATATATATCAAGCTAACAAGACACAAAGAAGAGCAGGTGTGGCAATTCTAATCTCAGATAAAATAGATTTTAATGTAAAATCCACCACCATGGACAAGGAAGGACACTATTGCTGAAAGATTCAATATACAAACAAGACTTAATAATATTAAATATTTATGCACCTAATATTAGATCACCTAAATACATCAAAGAAACACCTACTACACTCAAAAAGGAAATAGATCACTCCACAATAATAGTGGAAGACTTCAACACTCCACTCTCATTATTGGACAGATCATCTAGAAAAAAGCTCAATGAAGACACAGAAGATGTTATTGACACTATTAACTGACTAGACCTCATTGACATGTAAAGAACTTTCTGTCCATCAGCAGATAACTACACCTTCTTCTCCAGTGCACAGGGGATATTCTCCAGAATAGACCATGTGTTAGGACAGAAAGCAATTCTCAACAAAACCCATACCACTGAATTAATGCAAAGCATCTTCTCAAATCATAAAGCTATAAAAGTTGAAATCAATAGCAGAAAAAACACAGATAGAAAGTGAAACTCATGGAAACCGAACAACATCTTGCTCAAAAAACCATGGGTTATAGAAGAAATCAAGGATGAAATAAAGAAATTTATGGATTCCAATGAGAATGAAATCACTTCCCACCAGAACCTACGGGATACAGGCAAAGCAGTGTTCAGAGGACAGTTTATTTCCATAAATGCACACATCTGGAAGCAAGAAAGAAACCAAACCAAAGAACTAACTCTATGGCTTGAACAAATAGAGAGAGAACAACAGAGGAACCCCTCAGGCACCAGAAGACAACAGATCATAAAGATTAGAGCAGAACTAAATGAATTAGAGAATAGAAGAACAATTAAAAAAATTGAAAAGACCAAAAGCTGTTTTTTTGAAAAGATCAACAAAATGGACAAACCATTGCCTAAACTTACTAAAGAAAAACAGGAAAGGAAACAAATAACCCAAATAAGAAATGAGAGGGGAGTTGTCACCACAGATCCAACAGAAGTTAAAAATAACATTAACAGAATACTATGAAAGATTCTGCTCTCACAAATTTGAGAACCTAGAGGAAATGGACAAATTACTTGATTCATATCCCCTACCAAAATCATCACAAGGTGAAGGAGAACAACTTAATAAACCCATCACAAAGGAAGAGATTGAAAAAGTCATAAAAAAACTACCAATGAAAAGAAGCCCGGGCCTAGATGGCTTCATCGCAGAATTCTAGCAAGGTTTTAGAGAAGAGTTATCTCCAACATTTGACTCTAAGTCATTCACTGGTGGTTTCATATAGTGACTGAACCGTGAAATTATGGGTCACTTCCGTAAGAAGGGGAAAGAAACCCTGGTGTCATAGTAGTTAAGCGCTACATCTACTAATGAAAAGGTTGGCAGTTCAAGTCCACCAGGCGTTCCTTGGAAACTCTATGGGGTAGTTCTACTCTGATCTCTAGGGTCACTATGAGTCAGACTCGACCAGATGGCAGTGGATAGTTTTTTAGTTTTTCCATAAGAAGAGGAGCACTGATGACACAGTGGATAAAATACTTGACTGCTAACTGAAAGGTCGGGGCTTGGAAACCTGTAGCTACATGGGAGAAAGATGTGCCAGTCTGCTTCCTTAAAGATTACAGCTTTGGAAGCCCTATGGAGCAGTTCTACTCTGTCCTAACAAGTCTCTATGAGTCGAAATTGACTCAAAATGGTGGGTTTCCACAAGGAGAACAGAGTTGTGTTGTTATATTTGCATGTATATTGTTATCAATATATTTTTTGTTTAAGGTCAAAATATATATTGTGCTTCCTAAGCCTACTAATTATACAACAGTCTTTGTTCTTCAGGGTTAAGTAAAGGCTAAGTGCCACAGTCAAATAAAGAAGAGCCAAGCCAAGTGCCATCGAGTGTCACGTTTAAATGCTGACAACCAGGTTATTGTCAACTAAAATGCAACATGTCATTAAAAAAGACTAAATTTCAAAACAAGGTCAACATCACATGCTAATAAAACTATTTATTCTTTATCAGAATCAGTTAATCATCATATAACATCCAGTCACCACCATTTATACCTGCCCAATTTCTTGATAAGCACAGGATCTTTAACAACTATGGAATTTTTTTAAATAAATTGTTCTAAGAGGCTTATTCACTTGTATTTACATTTTTCATTCAATTGCACTAACTTCTACATAAACAAATGAAGGATAACTTTAAAAACACGATTTCAAGCTGTTTTGAATTGCTAGTTTGGAAAAACAAAACAAAATTAATCTCCACCAAAATGCTGGCTTAAATGATACTGTTTGAATTACTACCAGATATTTGTGTAATGTGTATCAGAGGAGAAGGTCACACACTTAGGACTTTTAACATCTTTTCAGAATTTAATATTCAGTCTACCTAAAAAATTATTAAGAACAGTACAAGTTCATTAAACCATAATTAAAAACTGGTTGTTAATATCATAATAATAAATAAATCTTTATTATATGCTGAACACAGTGCCAGAGGCACTGGAAAATGCTTTGTTTACAGAATCTGATTGAATCCTCATAACAAACAAGACACACATTTTGTCTCCCAGTGTTTTCTGATGACGACTATGAATTCAGAGATCCCAAGTAACTCCCATGTAAGCAAACACTCCCTTAACTAATGAGTGGTTGAACTGGAAATGCGATCCTTGTCTGCCTGGCTTCCCATATAATCTTATTTCCTTTGTAGCACACTGTCTGCTTAAAATTCCACCAACCTGCTTCCAGCTTAGTCAGAGTTATTTATTTTTTATTCCTGATTTCACCCCCGTCTCTACTCCTTGTATTCTTTGAGTCAAAACAGGGCTGTGCTCACTGCCATTGTCTTCATTTTTAAATTCTCCAGTCCTGTGGCTACCACCTCAAACAGCTCCTGATTTATGAATCCCACACCACCTATACTCGCAAGTACTTTTTCCTTTAAGTACCAGATATTCCAATTCAAACAGGTTTGAACAAAAAGAGTCTCTGCTGTCTGAGAAAACTGGAAAGTCCAGAGGGTGAATCTGGCTGTCGTAGTGCACTCCTCTCTCTTTCTTGCTTCTGTATTCCAGGATACCATACCATTGCCAGTGAGTCAATTCCGACTCACAGTGACCCTATAAAACAGAGCAGATCTGCCCTATAGAGTTTCCAAGAGTGGCTGGTGAATTTGAACTGCCAACCTTTTGGGTGGCAACCAAGCTCTTAATCACTGCACCAACAGGGCTAGTCTGCATTCAGGTGGTGGCTCCAGGTTCAGCCTGCATGCCTGTTCATATTGGTAACACGTCATATGTCTACCTCCAGCTCTATGTTCCAGCCTCCATCTTGAAGTCCATTGCTAAACACAGCTGTGCCCCATCTGTGCCTCTTCCCTAGTTGAAACCAGGTCATGAGATGTCCCCCCAAAACATGAATTACAGTGTTCTCAGTGGCCAGGTCTGAGTCACATCCCACCTCTACAGGTGGAGAGAGAGAGAGAAGTGCTTTAAAACTGCACATGTTCAGAATGAAGAAGTAAGTCTGTCTAGGACAGGCTAATAGAAAATACAATGGGAAAAACTAAAAGGAATGTTTAATATAAAATATACCTGTAATTTTAAATTTTCTAGAAGCATATTAAAAATCAAACAGAAATAGTTATTGGATGCACTTTATGGTTCTATGCATCTATAGGATCAGCCTGCTGACCTCTGGTGGGAGGAAGGAGAGTGGGTAGAGAGGAGGGGAAAGGAGACTGTTGGGAGAATGGGACATGTATGGAGCAGAGAGGAATAGTGTGCTGTCACCAGACAGGGAGAGCAGTGGAAGCTGCATATAGGTAGGCATGTAAATTTATATGGGGATATACATTTTCACTCAGTCATAAAAAAAAAAGAAATAGTTGAAATGATTTTTGTGACACAATTTATTGAACCCAATATATCCACAATGTATCCTTTTAATATTTTATCAATATAAAACATTATTAAGGAGCTATTTTGCATTTTGGTGAGTAAGTTTTAAAATCCCATGCATAATTTTACTTACCCTTTTAGCACATTTCCATTTAATGACCAATTCTGTTCTTCAATCTCATCAGCCAGGTGTCAAGTGACAAAAATACATTTAATTTGTTGCATTACCTAGCCTTTGCTTATACACCATAAATCCCACTAAAATTCTCACTTTTTTTTTCCTTTTGTCCATCTATTTCTTATGCATCTCCACAGCCCCTGCTCAGGTTTCGCATTATCAGCACAGCAGTGTCCCACTGTCTACCCTCACAATGATCTTTCTTTTTCTAGATTTGTATAGCATATGTCTGTATAACACCCTATTTCACATTCAACTTATGCTGGTGTTGTCAGGTGTTGTCAAGCTGTTTCTGACTTGTAGCAATCCTATGAACAGCAGAAAGAAACACTGCCTGGTCTTGTGCCATGTCCACAATCGTTTTTGTGCTTAAGACCATTGTTGCAGCCTCTGTGTCAGTGCATCTCATCAAGGATATTTCTCTTTCTCGCTGACCCTCCACTTTACCAAGGACAATGTCCTTCTTCAGGGAATGATCCTTCCTGACAACATGTCCAAAGTATGTAAGACGGAATCTTGCCATCTTTGCTTCCAAGGAGCATGCTGGTTGTCCTTCTAGAACAGATTTGTTTGTTCTTTTGGTGGTCCATGGGACATTCAACTCAACTTCTGTTGTTGGTCACTATCCTCTAGCTCTTTCCTATTTTGTAAATCATTGCCCCTCCATCCCCCACTCCACGCACCCAAAGCTCCTAACTTCCTCCCTGAGAAAATGAACCATATGTTCTATCTCTCTTGCTGGGTATTTGACAGGAAACTTAAATGACTACTAATCTATTGAATGAATTATATTCTAAAATTAAAAAGTTGATATAAAATTGTCTGCTGAATATTGCTACTAATACATGGAATAAGATATATCATAGTCACCTTTACCGGAATAATCTAAAATTCAATATATAAAAAAACAAAACTAAACCCTCTGCTGTGAGTCCATTTCTGCTCAGAGCAACCCTATAGGACAGAGTAGAACTGCCCCCTCAGTTTCCAAGGAGGGCCTGGTGGATTCAAACTGCCCACCCTTTGGTTAGCAGCTGTAACACTGAAAACACCATAGCACCAGGGTGTCCTCAATATATGCAACAGGTTTATAATAAGGTTTATCCTTGTCTGACAGAAAGGGATTAACACTGTGGAAAACGCATTAACAGTCGACTGTAGAGTATTTCTGTTTTCTATTTTTATAAAAGAGAATGTAGTAAAGCAATGCTTGTGTATGTGCGGAGGGGGAGAAATGTGGCAGCTGACTTGAGTAAAGTTTTACGGACTTGTAAACTTTATGGAGCAAATTCTACCCTGTCCCGCAGGGTCTCTGTGAGTCAGAATTGACTGGGAAGCAACAAATTTTATGCATAGTCAGATAGATACATAGAAGATTGATAGATGACATCAAGTCCACACTGACTTGTATCCAACAGGATAAGATATCGCAGAGTCTTGCATCATTGTCATGATCGATGGCATGTTCAAGTCCTTTGCTATAGCTGTTGTGTCATTCTATCCCAACTAAGGTCCCCTCACCTAATTTGGCCCTCTAAGTCACCAAATTTGATGACTTCCTAAAGCAAATGATTTCCAAAGCAAGTGAGTTTGATGGTGTTCTGTTGTGACTGATAATATTTCCATTGGCTAATTTCCAAAAGTAGACCAATAACATTTTTACTGGCTAATTTTCAGAAAGAGATCACCAACCCTTTCTTCCTAGTGTGTTTTAGTCTGTAGTTCCAAAGAAACCTGTCCATCGTGGGTGACGCTGCTGGCATTGGAAATACTGGTAGATAGCTTCCAGCATCACAACTACACACACGCCACATAGCACAACCAGCTGACAGATGGTGGATAAACACACACGGACACACACACACACACACACACACACACATGCATACAATTACAGCAAAACTTAAAAGAAGGCATTTACAACTAATATACTGTTTTTGTATGTGGTAAGAAATAAAAGATGTTAAACCAGAGCTATACTCAATTTCCTTAAATCCACTTGAAGGAACATGGAACATGTTTTTTGTTACATATCAAACATTCCATCTGGAGCTTAAACGTTTAGTCTACTATTTCCTGTTCTGTACTATATTCTATCTGAAATGTAAATCACATATAAACTTTGAATAGAAAAAGAATTCAAATACCATACATTGAAAAAAACTTCATAATTAACTTTCAGAAATCAAAACACTTTGAAAATATTGTTTTCACAATTTAATAACTTTGATGGCAAAGTGGTTAAGTGCTATGTCTGCTAACCAAAAGGTCCTCAGTTTGAATCCACCAGGTGCTCCTTGGAAACTCTATGAGGCAATTCTGTTCTAACCTATAGGGTCTCTATGAGTCTGAATTGACTCGATGTCATTGGTTTTGTTCATACTCCAAATGTTTATAAAAGCTAAGCAAATAGTTTCATGATTTTTAACTTTAAATAAAGTATAACTTCAGAATGTTTGTGTTCATGGTAGGCCATGACGAACAAGACTGATTTCAAAACATAGCCTTCCTACAGTATCCAAAGGGAACTGATTCCAGGAGTCCCAGGATAGGAAAAGCCACCGATGTCGGGTCCCTCATATAAAACGACATGGTATATATATATGTAACCTGTGCACATTCTCCTGTATACTTTAAATCACCTTTAGATAACTCATAAGCCAAATACAATGGAAATGTTATTGAAGCAGTTGTTATACTGTATTATTAAGGAAATGGGGAAAAGAGGTGCGGGGGTTGATTTTCCAACAAGGAGCACTGGAGAGAGACTACGGATCTGCCAGACAGAGAGGCTACAGCAGGTCAGGGGTGCCCCCAAAGCCCATCACTCCTGTGGTTTCAGCACAGCACTCTGTGTGCAGCAGATTCAAGTCTTGCTTTTGGGAACTTTCTTCTTTTCAAAATATTTTCAGTGCACGGTTTGCTGAATCTGCACTTGGGAAACCTGTGAAAAAGGAGGGTGACTGCACTTGAATATGGCAAACTTTTAGAGTTTAATTAGGAAGCACATCAAGTTATGTTTTAGAAGTATTACCTCTCAATTTAGCGTAAGCTGACTTGGATTTTCCATATCAATTTAGAAATGCATGAATATAACCAGACAGCAGTAAACTGGTATTTTTCTAAAGAAATTAGACCTGCCAAGGATATGTGAGACTGATATTTATTACAATACTGTCAAAAATAACAAAATTCACTTTTGAATTTGAAGAACTATCATGAGAAACCAGGATTTTTACCATGAAATAAAATACTTTCCTTCACGTAGAAATCCCCAAACATGACATCATAATGCCACCTATTGTTTAACATGAGGTATGCTCTAGAAATACTTTCCCTCATTTTATATAAATAAATGCACATTTGGAAACTTGTGGTGACTTTCAGAGTTACAAAAAACAGACAAACAAAAATCACCTGAACTCTTCTGCACATTACAATGTCTACTTAGTAATGTGCTCATGAAATGGAAAATTCTAAGAGCTCAGAAAGATAGATTACAATGCAGCTGTTCAGCAATCTCAGAAAATTTATTTTAATGTTTCTTTTAAAATAAGATGTTTACACATTGATAATGTCATTAAAATAATGACCTATACCTACTCTGGGGGAACCCTGGTGGCATGGTGGGTTACGTGCTACCTCTTCTAACCAAAATGTTGACAGTTCAAGTCTGCTAGATGCTCCTTGGAAACTCTATGGATCTGTTCTACCCTGACTTCTAGGGTCCCTATGACTCAGACCTGACTCGACAGCAGTGGGTTTACCTACCCCAGAATACTGAACCTCCATGGAAAAAATAGCCCCAAATACAGATTTTCGCAAAGGAAACCAGTGTGTTTGAAGAATTGGCCACTTGATGGCAACATTTCACCATATAAATGCAAGTAAACCAGCCACTGAGGAAGAAAGCCTTTCAACTTAAATGTATTAGAACATGAAGTAAATAAAGGTCTCCTTTTCTCTACAGAATAGTACTGTTACACAAAGTTCTACAGGTTCTCTCCTACAAGTTCATATATATAATAAGAACAAATATACTCACCTTTATTTTGTAGCCAATTCTCAAATCTGGAAACCCTGGTGGTGTTGTGGATAAGTGCTTTGTTTGCTAACCAAAATGTTAGCAGTTCAAATCCACCAGGCACTCCTTCCAAACTGTATGGGACAGTTCTGCTCTATCCTATAGGATCACTGCAACTCCGTGGTAGGGTTTGGGTTTTTTTTTAAATGTCAATTCCATCGAATAATCTAGTTTACATGCAATGCATACTTCATTTTAGACTTTGAAAAGATTCTATTAAATTTAGAATCTGGGTATGTGTAGAGGTTGTTGGTACTAAGCCCCACCTTAGCCCCAATAGTCACCTATTACTGAACACCCTGAGGCAGGGTGGTGTTATCTCTTTATCTACTCCAAATCTGCCCCCCTTCAACTCCTCACTGAAATTCTTTCCCAGTGGGAGCATCCTACAGAAAGCCTTCTGGATCCCACAGCTGTTTCCAGCATCCAAATTGCAAATAGCCTCAGGCTAGAGGAAATCTGATTATGCTATAGTGGGAACATCTAGAGTGGGGAATAAGGCACTCTTCCTTTCCTGACAGCTGGGCCCAAAGTGGTTTTCCAAGAAAATCTTCAGTCTCCAGTGATCTTATTAACAGCAAAGCAATCAGGATAACATTTAAAAGGACTAAGAGGTAATATTTCAATGAAGCAAGCACCAAAATAAAGGTGAAATAAAGTGACATGTTGCTGCTAAAAAGATACTTTCAAGTCTCATCTTTAACTTTACATTCAGTGAAAGTCAAGCAACTCATTTTCTGAGGTCTCCTGGTTTGCTGATTAGTGGTTCCTTGCCTTTGTTTACAAAGTGGTAAATGAGTGATAACTCCTCTCTTCATTAGTGAGCTGAGCTCTTTATTAGCATATAGTTCAAATAAGGATGCAGTCACCTTAGAGATTAACTGACATCTTTATATGGATTATATGATCAGAGAGAAGGGTCCCAAGCTTCCACAAGTGGGTCTTTAGAAAGAGCTGGGTTAGAAGAGTAACAGTGTCTTCCTGCAAAGCCTTCACTGCTGCTAGAAGAGCAATTCAAACGTCACATTCCAAACTCTGACCAAGAGCAGCCCATTGGCTTAAAAACCATGTTGTTCCATCATTCAACCATGAGATGGGGAAGACTGAGAGTGAAAGAGCATGTAAGTATGACTAAATGACTATTTTGGTGAGTGAAAAATTAATCACGATTCAAATGGTTGGATCAATATGCACTCCAAGGAAATCAAATATACGTGAAATAGTTATAACTAGCTGAGTAATAAGCAACCTAGGTTACTGTGAGCACCAGTCAGATGTATGTTAGAAATTCCATCAAAGACGAATGAAGACATATTGAATTATACAATTAAAAACCTCATACATGATCTTACTTGTATTCAAGATTCCAAAACCTGTTAGTTCTAACATATAGGGTCATGGTTTCATGGTTTCTGTTAATTGGCCCCAACACTGGTTTTAGGTTTACTGCCCTTCTTTCTAGTTTGGTTAGTAGTGCCTAGGGTCTTAAAAGCTTCCTTCAAGACACAACGACTGGTCTCTACCCATCTGGAATATCAGAGGAAGAAGGAGATCCAGGAATCACTGAAGGAACTGAACCACAGATCTGTCTCTGTGAAGTACTGCCTCCTCTGCCATGGGACCAGAAGAACTTGATGGTGCCTGTCACAGTTATTCAACAGTTCATCAAGGAATCAACACATGAATCCTGATCAAAAGGGGGAAAATGTGCAGCAGAATTTCAAATTCTTACAGATACCAGACTCACTGGATCTACGGAGAAGAAGGAAGCCTTAAATCTATTATTTCTCTGAGAAAACTTTTAAACTACGAACCAAAATTATCCTCTGAAATTGTCTTGGAACAACTATTTAGCTAAATTAGTAAATACTGTTCCAGGTGAACATTGCACTTTTTTAAAGGATAATTTATATGAGATCAGAGTAACTGTAAAGATAGAAGAGAAGTTTGGGGTCATTAAGGGTAAGTCAATGGTAATGAACAGAACAGGTAGAGAAAGCAAGAACAGTGACACAACATGAAGAAAGGGAGCAATGGTACTGAATTGCACATCTAAAAACTGATGAGTAGGTGTATGTTCTACTGTGTATATTTTCACCAGGATACGTTTTTTCTTTTTTTTAAAGAACACCTGTAGTTGTTGCTAGGCACCACAAAGTTGGCTGTGATTCATAATGAGCCTGTGTGCAACAGAACAGAACACTGCCAGGTCCGGTGCCATGCCCGTAATTGTTGCTATGCTTGAGTCTATGGGTGTAGCCACTGTGTTAATCCATCTCTTTGAGAGTCTTCCTCTTTCTCACCAACCCTCTACTTCACCAAGCAGGATATTTTTCTCCTGGGATTGATTTTTCCTGACACGTTCCAAGTATGTAAGACATCTCAAAGTATGAAAGCTTACCAAATTATTAAGTAAATAAATACATTCACAAATAAACAAACTTAGGTCTCTGTGGGGGGAAAATAATTCCAAACCCTGCATTTCCCGAAAAAGCTGATGGAGTAAAGATATTACAAAATTCAAACATAGCAGAAAGGCAATATACATATTTGTGGGGTTAGGGACTCTGAGACACTGACACACTTGGGCACTGACAGTAGGAAAGGAAAATGATATAACCCTTTGGGAAGCCCATTTGGCACTTCCTTGAAAAGCTGACAACAGAAATATCATGTGAGGCAGCAGTCTTGGCATCTGGACAGATATCAGGGAGCCCTAAGAGCCGCCGCACCAAGAGATACGAGGACTTCCAGATGCATCAGACAACTCATCCTCGGAGAAAGGGTGACCTCCCTCTTGGCTGAATATCGCTATAGTGATCTTCCAAAGACTCCCCTTGCGAAACTAAGCACCGATGCCTGCACCTAGTCCACTCTTTAGAGCAAGCTTGGGACTCTTTCTCCGGAATGACCTCTTTAGCCGCCGTCCGACTGCCCTTGATGTCCTCAATAGAATAAAATTGCTTTCTTTTCCACCTTTCATGTAGCTTTCAGGAATGGGGAAAGACAAAGCTCACTGCAGGCCAGATCAGGTGGGTGGGGCAAGTGTTCCACTATGGTTGTCTGCTTCCTGGCTGAAACCTCCCTCAGAGACAGCCCTGCCATGAAATTTTGGAGGTGGTCGTCAAGCCACAGCGCACAGCAGCCGTTCTGCACAGAGTTCCAAACTGGCTCGCCAGTGTAGACCAGGTGCTGGTGGCGGTGATGCAGAGCTTCCCCAGGGGCGTACTTCGAAGGGGACCGGAGTGGTGACATTCAGCAACGAGGCAGGTGGCACTGTTTCTGAGAGGAGTTGGGCAACTTCATTGTCAGACCTGGGACACAGATCAGCTGGATTCCCTTACACCAACAAAGGCAGTGAGTGTCCAGGAGGAAATCCTCCAGTCAGAGCTCTTTGCCATCACCCCCAAGAAGATAAAAAGGCGCAGAAGATATCTCACCGTAGACACAAAGAGCGTGCACAGAGGCAGTTCCAAGTGCCTGCTGCAGGAAACTGCAACAGACCAGCCAGAGTGGAGAGACTCCCTTTGCTCGTGGGGATGGAGGCTCCATGCCATGAAAATGTCTGTTCCTCACACAGCAATCGAGAGATATACAGCAACCCCATTGCAGATCCCAGTGGCCCCTTGGACCCAGAGGGAGAAAGAAATCACTGACTTCTGATGGAAGGGGCAGGAGCCCCAGGTTAGTCAAGGAATACAGAAGAAGACCGGAGTGAAGGACGCATGCCACCTGACTGGAGAGCCAGTAACACTGCTGCAGTAATCAGAACAGTCTGCTTCTGCTTCTATTACCGCCACAACACACATAGACCAGTGGAGCAGTGCAGAGAATCTGGACATACAATCAGCCACCTCAGCAGGCGATATTCGACCACGGCCCAAACTGGCAACCCCTGACAAAAGTCCCTTTAGCAAACGGTCTTGGCATAACGGGATGTCCACCTGCCCCCCACCATACCCGCTGTCCAACCACACCCATATCTAATGCCACACCCGCAAGCCCCTTCCAAATGGATCTGAGAGCTGAATGTAAAATCTCAAATGCTAAAGATCCTGGATGCAATCATAGCGATAGCGCTGAGAGACCCCATACAAAGGGAGAAAGGCATTCAAACATACATCAACAGTGGAAGAGAAAGGAGATCACTGAGACCTCCAAAAACATCACAGCTTTGTGTTTATCCTAAGACTTCAGCCAAAGAGTGCACTGACTATTTGGAGATTGGACAGAACGAATTGGGCGGCCAAAGATCCAATCAGCATCTCATGTCGAGAATCTAGAAGATATTGCCAAACCTCAGCGACAAACAGGTAAATAAGCCCCTTGAAAACTGGGCAAAGGACAGGAAGAGACACTTCCCCAAGGAAGACCTGCAGGCAGCTAACAGACCGGTGCACAAAAGCACTCCATCACCAGCCGTGGGAGGAACACAGACGAAAACGGCCCCAAGAGACTCCCTCGGCCTTCTGAAAGCAAAAGGAATGCCGTCGAGTCGATTCCAACTCATGGTGACCTCTGTTCACCAGAACTGGAAATCGGCTCAACGGTATTACGTTTGCTTTGGCTTTCAAAGGGTCGAGGCGGCCTCTCGCTGCCGTTTTATTCGGCCTTGCTCCCACGGCTGGGAACGGAGCGCTTTTCCGCACCTATCTCTTAGCTGTCTGAAGGTCTTCTCGGATAAACTGTCTCTTCCTCTCCTTTGCCCCATTTTCAGGGGGCTTATTCACTGGCGGTAGAGATTGGGCAGTATCTTCCGGCTTCTCTAGAGGAGACGCTGATTGGATTGGTGGGAGCCCAATTCGTTCTGTCGAGTCCCCAGGGAATCCCTGCAATCTCTGGGTGAGGTCTCGAGAGAGGCAGAAAGTGTGGATGTTTCCAGAGGTGTCAGTGGTCTCCCTTCTCTTCTGCTATTTGTTGTGGTTCAAGTTTCTGCATGCCTTGGTCTGGGGGCTCTGAGCAGTCGTCCCTCCAACTGCGTCTGTGATCTTTCCTATTTGACACTGGACCTTCATCGCTCTGATGCGTTTGAAAGGGGTCTTTTGGTGCATGCTGGGAGACACAGGCCTGGTCTGCTTTCTCTTTTTGGCAGGGGGCTAGCCAGGGCCACCCAGACTATTGATTTGTTCAAGAGACGGTCTGCTCTCCGCTTTCGGGTCCCCAGGAGTGGGAATCAGCTCGACGGCAATGGGTTTCCTCTGGCTTCCAGGGGGCCGAGGTGGTCTCTGGCGGCTGTTTTCCGCGGCGCGGTTCCCACGGCGAGGAAGAGCTTTTCCGCACCTGTCTCTGAGCTGCCGGAAGGTCTTTCCAGTGAACTGCGTCTTGCTGTCCTCAGTCCCGTGTTCAGAGGGCTTATTCACATGTTGGCGATAGAGGTGGGGCAGTAGCTGCTGGCTACTCGAGAGGAGACGCTGATTGGATTGGGGGCAGCCCAGTTCATTCTGTCCAGTCTCCAGGCAGTCCCTGCCTGCACTCTCTGGGCGAGGTCTTGGGAGAAGCAGAAAGCTTGATGTCTCCCGAGGTTTCAGTGACCCCCCTTCTCTTCTCTTCTGCCGTTTGTCACTTTTCAAGTCTCCGCATGCGTTGGTCTGGGGGCTCTCAGCAGTTGCCCTTCGACTGCTTCCGTGATATCTCCCTTTTGAGACTGGACCTTTTTCGCCTCTCTGACCCCTTGGGAAGGGGTCTTCTGGTGAGTGTTGGGAGACATGAGTCTGGTCTGCTCTCTGTTTTCGGCAGGGGGCTACCCAGGGCCGCCCAGACCATAGATTTGTTCAAGAGACCATCTGCTCTCCTCTTTTGGCCGTCTGGGCCTTTGCCAAAGGTCAGCGGCTGGCGGCTCTCCTGGCTTCAGGCTGTCTTCCAGGAAGCCAAGATTGCTGCATTACGCCCTACTTCACTTTCCGGCTCTGGAAGGAAGTGCCAAATGGCCTTCCCCAAGGCTGCTAGCCTTTTCCTTCCTCCCCGGTGGCTCTGAAGGGTTCCAGTGTCTCAGCCTCGGCTGCCATTTTCTTCCCCAGAGGGATTTTTCTTGGATGAATGGCAGCCTTGTCGGGGTGACAAGCCGGTACCATGGAGTTGATTCCCACTCCTGGAATGAGAATCGGCTCAATGGCATTGGGTTTGCTTTGGCTTTGTGGGGCCGAGGTGGTCTCTCCCAGCTAGCTAGGGAACCCGTTCTCTGCCGCCACATGCTAACATTTTATTCCAGAATCTAACATTTTCTAGGGATAACAAAGATTGTGTTTTGCAGTATAAGGCACACACGGTATTGCTAAGGTTGCCAGGGGAACCTGATCGGCCACATATTAGCAGCTCTCCCTTGCAGTTTGTGATGCAGATATGGGTTCTTCCTGGCAGTTGTGATGCAAATAGAACATTTCCTTCTGGTAGTTGTAAGGTTACTACGACCTTTCCAGAAGCCAAGTTACTCCTTCTCCCTCCCATCTCTGACATCACTCCGTGCTTTTGTCTATGAAAACCACCCCCAGACTCTATGTGGGGTCTTTTTCCACTGATGAAGACTGACTAGTTCCATCTTTGGAACGTACTTTCTTTTATTAAACTTTTCTGTCATTTGCTGCTAAAAAGGATGCACCCTCGTGTGCTTTGGGGAGGGGGAATCCTAGTTTGCCACCCCTCAGGAGGACTAACTTGCTAGTTTGATCTCTGGAACCCGAATCAGGTCACTCAGGGCCTTAATCAGCTGCACGACCTCGACATTTTGGTGCTGACACCTGGGAGCTGGTTTGTCTCTGGCCTGACTTTCTTCTTTCTACTGGTGAGTGATGGGGAACCCTGGGGAGGAGTCATCCTTGCTGCACGTGGGGAACATTCTCCAGGCCACCCTCTCTTTGGCCCCTGTCCAGGCCCTGAAAGGTTCCCGAGGGGGGGGACCCCTCTTCGAGTCACAGGCAACGATGTAAACCCCAATCAGTCACGAAGTCCGCAGCTTGATGCAAACAGCAAGAGGCTTTATTGAAAGAACCAGCGCACTGGGGCCCAGCTTCCGACTCATGCAGGAGTTGGGAGGCTGGCACACCCAGTAGAGGAAGGGGTTTGGTATTTAAGGGCTAAATTTGTAGGCGGGATTTTTGTTCAGTAGCCTGTAATATCTTTGAGAACTCACGAAGTTGGGGGGAAGGGTTGTTCTCTGTGGCGGGAAAAGGTTGCTCTCTGAAACAAAGGACAGTTTGGCGGGAAAAGGTTGCTCACTGAAACAAAGAGACAGTTTAAAATTTTCCATTACATTCCCCCCTTTTTCTTTTTGGGAATGTGTTGGGGTCCAATCTTGGAACCCTTAAGGTATGGCCGTTTCTCTAGTTTCTATCTGCTGGTATTGTTGTCTGAGGACCATAATCTGTACAGTACTTATTCTTTTCCTTATAAAGGCAACTAAATTGTAAGTGTAAGGCTGTACGAATTTCATCATGATTAAACCTGGGGATGGGTTAGTAGTCTATTTTCATTCCCATCATTTGTTGTTACACAGGTCTAACTTTTATAATATAAAACTTCTATTCCCCCGCATTCATTTTCTCTTATTTTGGGGTCTAAACCCGGGATATGCATAGAATCTATTTCTATTTATAGAGACTTTCCGTTGTTTTTGTCTCTGTATTTCCTGGATCCCCTTGAGATCTGCCACTTCCTCCAGGTTGAAATAGAGGTCCCCAGAGTGATGTCGCCTCACGTAGACGGTGTCTCCGACCTGGAACTGGTGTGGAGTCTTGATATCACCTGGCTGATAGACAGCTGTGAGGGGTTTCCACACTTCCTGTTGGATTAATTTAAGGGCTTGGAGTCTAGAGAGTAGAGAGGTATTAGTTACATTTTGGGGGGAAGCCTGTGATCTTAGAGTGGCTAAGGGCAGAGTTGTTCTATATAGGATTTCAAAAGGAGTCAGTTCCATCCAATTAGGGGTATTTCGAGCCCTGAATAGGGCCATAGGAAGGAGGGCTATTCAGTCTGTTAAGCCAGTCTCTATGGATAATTTAGTCATGGTCTCTTTTAGAGTTCTGTTCATTCTTTCTACCTGACCTGAACTTTGGGGCCTGTAAGTACACTGTAATTTCCACGGTACCCCAAGGATCTTGGCCAGACCCTGACTTACCTGGGCAATAAAGGCAGGACCACTGTCTGACCCCAACATCTTGGGGACTCTATACCTGGGTAAAATTTCTTCTAGGATCTTTTTGGTAACCACCAACGCCGTTTCAGTCTTTGTAGGGTATGTCTCAACCCATCCTGAAAAGGTATCTACAAATACTAGTAAATATTTGTTTCCATATTTTGTAGGTTTTACTCCTGTGAAGTCAACTTCCCAATAGACTCCAGGGCGGTCTCCTCGGAATCTATTGTCTTGGGTTTTAGAGGAGGCATGAGCATTTACTAGTTGACAAGGCACACAGTTCTTTACTACCTGTTTTACATTTTCTCTCAGTTTCTTTAATTTATGAGGACATTGGTAGTGGGGAGATTTTTGAGTTAATGCTTGGAGGCGCCGTACTCCCAGATGAGTCATTTTGTGAAGGTGCTCAATATATGTGAGATCTTCATCGGGCTTCAAGTTCTCATCTATAGGGGTCTGAGAAAGCAGCCCCAGAGACATAGTACTTGTAGTGGGAGTGTCCTGAATCGGGGGGTATCTGGCAACCAGGATAGTGTCGTCATTAGCAGCCAATTTGGTTTCAGATGTACTTAGGGTGTCTGCTCCAGGGAAAGACTTTCCCCGTGTTGGCTCTGGAGGAAAGTCCGGTATTGTATCAGTCTTTGTCCAGGGAGCGTCCTAACGCAAGAACCTCTGGTCTGAACGACGCGCTCTGCTCCCAGTGCTGCTTGCTTGATGGTAGTGTGGTTCTCAAATTGTCCTTGTTTCTTTTTTCCTTTTATTCCTTGTAAGCTTTTTTAAAAGTATTAAGGGTGGGGCAAGTCATACTCCAGGGAAACTCCCCCACAGCAGAGCAAGGAAGTAATCCTATGCAGGAATTTACAGCTCCTTTAGCATACGGTTTAGTGAACCACAGAATGGAGGACAGTCCCAAGGTACTGGGAATCATGTCCCAGCCACACAGCTGCACATATTTTTGGGGGGACACAATTCAACTCATGACATCCCACCCTTTGACAACCCAAAAATCACATCACAGAAATATTTAACACATTCATCTCACCATAGCAAAATTATGTCCATCCATATAACAGAAGTCTTAAATCAGTTCCAAGTCCAAAATACAAAAACTCTTCTACATCTGTGAAACTTAGAAGGCATTAATAGGTAACAGGCAAGTTAACAGAACACATTACATTAGCCCTCAAAGCTTTGGAAATACTCTTATATTTTCTGAGACATTTTACACAACAGCAATGCTCTCCAGACTCTAGGTATCGGCCACACTCTCTGGTTTCTGAGTGGAGACCTCCAGCCCCGTGTTACAACTCTGCCTTCAAGGCCCACTTGGATAGAAACTCTGTCCCATTGGCTTTAGGAGCACCCTAAGTTCAACTGAGTGTCAATTCCACCCTTACGAACACAGCACGCCATGGTTCTACCCTTTCAAACCCCTGAGGTCATGGCCATACCTCTTGAGACTGAGGCAGCTCAGCTTCTCACGCTATTTGTCTCTTCAGCTTCAGCTTCCTATGGCCGCATGGCCTGGGCCTCAGGCCCACATCTGCCCTGCCGGGCAAGTGTTCCAAAGTTCTGTAGCTCCACTGGTTTAAGTGCCCGGAGGCACCCCACTCTTGCTGGAAAGCTTCCTGTCCAAAGGCACTCAACTCTCTCACTCCGTGGGTCAGCAAGGCCAGCTCCACCGATTCAAGTGCCCAGAGGCACCCCGTTCCGCGAGGAAAACTCTGCGCAGGCACTGACCTCTCTCGCTCCTGTTGGTGTACCAGGTAATCTCGGTGTCGGGAAGGGGCTGGTCGCTGAGGTCTCGTCGAACTCCTGTTTCCTCTGCTAGAATCTCCTGGCAGGTGTGGAGCACCTCAGTTCCTTCTTTGATTTCAGGCATCAGGGTGGCAGGGTTCAGGGTGGCTGGGGAAGCGAACTGGATCCGTTCTTTATTTAGGAGGAGACTTTGATAATGAGTCATTCTGGCATTAGACAGCCACCTCTCGGGCGGCTGGCGCATAATGTTTTCTAGGGCATGTGGTGCCACTATACCCAGAGTTAATTTGTCAGCATCTTTGACCAGGGTTCCTACCGAAGCAACTGATTTTAGGCAGGCTGGCCGTCCGCTGGCAACCGGGTCCAGATTTTTAGATAGGTATGCTACTGGTCTTTTTCAGGGCCCCAGGGTTTGGGTTAGGACTCCTCTGGCTATTCCCTTTCTCTCATCCAGGAAGAGGGTGAAGGGCTTGGTCACATCAGGGAGGGCCAAAGCTGGGGCTGACAGTAAGGCTTGTTTGATGTCATCGAAGGCCTGCTGTTGGTCCTTACCCCAGACAAAGGGAACTGAGTTCTTGGTTAACGGGTAGAGAGGAGCAGCTTTAGTAGTAAACCCAGGTATCCATAATCTACAAAATCCCGCTGTACCTAGAAATTCTCTTACTTGTCTTGGAGAGGAAGGTATTGGGATTTGGGTAACCGTCTGTTTTCTGGCTTCTTTTAGTTACCTCTGTAACATACTCAGTAATGTATAAGGACTTGGGACGGTGGGATGGATATCCAATACTCTTTTATTAACCTTGCGCAAATCCTGTACTGGGGAGAAATCTTGAGTACCCGGTTTACGTATTGGGAGAAGAGGAGTATTCCATGGAGACTTACAAGGGATCAGTACCCCTTGTTTCAGCAGGCTCTCGATATGTGGATTTATTCCTTCCCTGGCTTCCTGGCTCATGGGATATTGGCGGACTGCAATAGGGTCAGTTGAGGCTTTCAGTTCTATGACCACGGGAGGTCGCTGTTTATCTAGTCCCATTCTAGCCGTTTCAGCCCAGGCCTCAGGAAAGTTTTTCACCCAATCTGTTATCTCTACAGTCTCGGGGCCCGCTTGAAAAGTCGGTGTTCATCTTCTAACTGCATGGTAAGGGCTGTAATTACTTGGCCTTCTTTAGTGTCTTTGAGCCCTTCAGGGGTAAAGGTAATTTGAGCCCCCAGCTTGGTTAATAGGTCTCGCCCCTGAGCCCCCGTATCTGCCAGGAACTCAACTGGCTTCTCCTCTACTTTAAGAGTTACCCTAGGCTTGGGGGGGGGGGTCTGAGCCCTGACTTCCCTAATCATCCTCCGTTAGGCTCAGGATTTTTTCTGGGCCTTTTTCTCGGGACAATCTTGGGCCCAATGTCCTTTTTCCTTACAGAAGGCACATTGATCCTTTTGAAGCCTCCGTCTTCTGGTCCCCTGATTGCCCAGGTTGCCCTTTCTCCCTGACTGGCTCGCTCCCTCCCTATCAATAACTGCGGCCAAGATCCGTGTGAGATCTTTATTTTGTCTGCGATCTCTTTGTCTTTCTATTTCCTCCTGTTCCTTTTTTATGCATGGTTTTTTCCTCCTCTCCCGTTTCCCTACGATGGTATATCTTTTCTGCCTCTCTAACAAGATCCTGTAGTGATTGATCCTGCAGCCCCTCTAACCTCTGTAGCTTCTTTCTAATGTCTGGGGCGGCTTGTCCTATAAAAGCCATGGCTACTGAGCCCCTTTGTCCCTCAGAGGTTGGAGCGAAGGGAGTATACCTTTTAAAAGCTTCCATTGTTGTTTCTAAAAAGACAGATGGAGCCTCTTTTGGCCCCTGTTGAATCTCCCTTACCTTAGCCAAATTGGTCGGGTGCCGTGCAGCCCCTCGGAGACCTGCCGCAAGAACCTGGTGATAGACGGTTAGCCGCTCCCTACCTTCAGGAGTGTTGAAGTTCCAAAGGGGTCTTGTCAGGGGAAACCCTCGGTCTATCTTGTTAGGGAGCTGCGTGGGTCGTCCATCGGTCCTTGGCACGTCTTTCCTTTTGTGGGGCACCTCGCCCTGCTTGGCCAGCCTCTCCTTTTGGGGGTGGGCGGGCCACCATGATATATATCTGTTCCCTGGAAAATAACTGATAAAGAAAGATTGAAAGAGCCTTCGGGGGGGCCATCCCACATTGAAAGTGGGCCATTCTGAGGTGCAAAAAGTCCTCCAAGACTTTTCCCGGACCTCAACGGACAGATTACGAGCTCTTCTCTTCACCTCAGTCCAATGGTTAAGTGTCAAAGCAAGGGGGGGTAGTCACCGTCCGACCCATCGTCAGTCACACACTCAAAACAAAGACAAAACAAGACAGACAGAACAAGACTATGGCCGCATTGAGTTTCTGCCACCGACGTTTCTTTACCTGTGAGCCAGAGTCAGCAGCCAGGCTTAGTTTTTCACAAAAGGAAGAGGGAGTCAGACGGGCGGTAATCGGGAATTCCACATCCAAAAAACAAACCGTATCCTCGTCCTTCTCATAGGAGGCAACCGGGCATCCCTGGTCCCTCTCTCTCTCTCCCTGGGGCATCCCCCAGGGTGTAGTTTGAGACCCTTCAGGCACATCTACCGGCCTCCGTTTGCTCACCCTCACGGTGAATTTAAACCAAACCCCAAGTCTTGTTCACCCTCACGGTGAACTTAAACAACTGCAAAACCAAAACCGAAACCAAAAGTCTAAGCCGCGCTGGTTTGCTCACCCTCACGGTGAATTCAAACAACTGCAAACCGAAAACCGAAACCAGAAGTCTAAGTGGCCGTACTGAAACAAAAACACAGACACAACGAACTGGACAAACAGACAAGGCTAGCCTGTTATTTTACCTCCAAGAGCGGCTTCGAAACTGAGGGGGTGGTCGCCCTGCTTCCCGGCCAACGCACCAAATGAAAGGTTCCCGATGGGGGGAGACCCCTCTTCGAGTCACAGGCGACGATGTAAACCCCAATCAGTCACGAAGTCCGCAGCTTGATGCAAACAGCAAGAGGCTTTATTGAAAGAACCAGCGCACTGGGGCCCAGCTTCCGACTCATGCAGGAGTTGGGAGGCTGGCACACCCAGTAGAGGAAGGGGTTTGGTATTTAAGGGCTAAATTTGTAGGCGGGATTTTTGTTCAGTAGCCTGTAACACCGGTGGGACTTTTGCTCAGTAGCCTGTAATATCTTTGAGAACTCACGAAGTTGGGGGGAAGGGTTGTTCTCTGTGGCGGGAAAAGGTTGCTCTCTGAAACAAAGAGACAGTTTAAAATTTTCTATTACAGCCCCAAATGAGGTTTGACATTGCCTCTTTTGTAGGGCCCCTCCAATAGCACCTATTTGTTTCTCGTCTGGTAATCAGACCAGTCCCAGATGTGGTCCCTGACTGAGCTTTCTCATCAGACAGCTCCTCGCATGCTCTTTGGGACCATTCTTCCGTTTTAACTGTGCCCTGCAAAATATTAATTTCCTGGGGGACATTCTCCAACAGGCTAAAGGGCCTTCTTGAGTGGTGTAACTCCCCTTGGAGTTCTGACTCTATCACTCCTTCTTTGGAAAACCTTTCAGGCAGTCAGATGGATGCTCTTAAGAAACTGGTGTATTAGGACACCAAAAACAGAGTTACAGGCAAAATATGCCCTGGTTTCAGATGTGACCTACAAGGGACGGATGCCCTAACTGGTCCAGTCTCGTGGACAGTTTCTAGGGCACGGGTCTCAGGCCAGGAAGGAAGGCAGCTAGACTCCTCCCTGGGGAAGCCTTGGAGAAGGATGGAGGGATGCCTACTCTTAGTCCTCTTAATTTCTGCTTAGTGATGCCTGGGACACTGGATCACACAAGCCCAACTCCCCTAGTCAGATCCACCCTATGGAATGGGACCCACTAGGTACAAATACATCCCATTAAGTCTCTTAAAAAATGGAGCAATTCTAACCCAATCCCAGGCCCAGCAGCCAACCATGTCTTCCTGAGCAGTTCTTTCTTGCATTTCTGACAAGGAAACTTGAAGGTCTTCAGAGACCCCCCAGTAGCAGTTTGGTGATCAGGAGGGGGCCCCCAAAACCGTCTGAGATCTCCAAACCCTGACAGACAGACGGACAAGCCACCTCTCTAATAGGACAAGGCAAGTGGACATTGGAGCAATTTTGACTCCAACTCTTCTCCTGAGGTGAGTGGCTAATTCCGGCATCCAGATGGGTAAGGGGATGAAAAAATGTTTCATCTTTGCTTCTTCAACTTGCCTCTCCTTCCTCCACAGGACAACTACCTACCTATTTTATCTTGTGGTTTGGCTTCCCTTTAGAAAGCCCAGGGCACAGGTCTTGGATTGGGGGGCCTCTTTTTTTTTTTTTTTTTTAAGTAGAGGGCCAAGGACTGATCACCCTTGGTTTTATCAGCCTGCTTTGTCTTTTGCTTTGTTGAAATTCTGTTTGCTTTCTGGAGGCCAGGCCCAGGCATCCATTTTGTAATAAGTACTAGGGAAAAGTCCTGTAACACCTAGACATTTATCTGGTAATAAGAAGAGATGTCCACGAGGGCTTTTATTGAGGTCGGATCCTGTCCCCTCACTCTGTCCTTCACAACCATAACCTCAGTATGGAGAATGGAATCTGCTGCTGCTGTGCCTTCTTGGACCATTCTTATTTCTCCAAATTTCTTCTGGCACCAGTACCACTCTTAAAGGGGACTGCAGCCCCATTTCTGTCTCTGACGTTACTTTGACACTGACCTACTATAACAACCTGTGTTTCAACCCGTCATTACTTTTGTGAAGTCTGTGTTCAGTTGCAGGGATCGCTGGTTTGTAACTTTCTCTGAAAAACAGGTGAGAATTTGTGTTATTCCTGTAGGCTGACTGTAGTGTGTGTGAATCTTTGCTATGACAAAATGTGTTCTGACCCTAGCAAGGGATTTGATCAGCTGAGCAGAGAATTTGTAATTTACAAAGTGGGTTAATAGAAATTAGAGTTAAAATTAGGTGGGAAAAATGAGACATCATAAAAATTGAGCAAAAACCTAAAATATTTAAACAAATTTTACTTCAATTACAGGCTTAAAAAGAATTTCCAGGATCTTTGAGGCAACTTACTGATAACTGAGTATTAATAAATAATGTGTCACAGTTTAAATGTATGTATGTTTGCTTTCCAAACAGCAAGAGAAATATATATGAGTCTTAATGAGTGAGTTCATTTTTGCTCTTTAAAGGGATATACTGTAGAGGTTGGTTGAAAAATACTTATTTGGTATGGTCACTAGGCCCCCAAACAACCCTCTTTCTCTGGGACCCACTAAACAAGAGAGGGAGGCCTTGACTGTTCCAGTTACGTAGACAGGATCAGGGCACAGGTCCTAATAGCATCCGGCCCCAGGGATGATGGTGTGACTCCCTCCTGGGAAAGCTCCGGAGGAGGAGTAACAGATGAGCTTCTCTCCTCTTACCCAGCCTAACATGGACTGGGATGCTGGCCCTTCTGAGCCCCAACTCCCTTGTCAGACCCTCTCTAAAATAAGAAAGTTTTTTCTAATTTTTTTAAGTAACCAGTTAATTTATTCCTTGTGTTATAGCCTTCCAAGGCAAAGATTTGACCTCATTAGAATTAGATTCTTGAGTCAGAAAATCAAACCACAGGACCTGGTAAAAGAGAAAAACTAAGATTTTCTTATTCTAAGATCTTTAGTTAAATAACTTTAATATTGTTTCTTGTTAACCTGTAACAAGCTCCTGACAACTCTAAAACTTCGTGGAAGGCTGTGAATGATAACCTTTTCTCAAGGGGGAAACAGTCTTATTTAGTAAATTATATGGCAGGTGTTAAAATCAAGGGCCCAATTCTCACCGGGTGAAAATTTACACTGGTTATTTCCTCTTATGTTTTTGCCTGTTAAGTCATAACCATTATTTCATAATTGCTATCTAGAGGAACCCTGGTGACATAGCGATTAAGAGCTGTGCCTCCTACCCAAAATGTCAGCTGGAGTCCACCAGGCACTTCTTGGGAACTCTGGAGTCATTCTACTCTGTCCTATAGAGTTGCTATGATTCAAAATCAACTCCACAACACTTGATTTGGTTTGGTTTAAATTACTCACTTGAGCTGTATTATTATTATTGTAACTCTAATACCTTGAAATGTGTTTTCTCCAATTCAAAATGGTTCAGAGCTTACCATAACTAATGGCATAATGATACTATAAATAATCTGTAAAAGTTTTGGACTGCACCAGCTAATCTGGCCTCTGTTCTGGCCTCTTTCTAAAGGGGCACAGAGTTCCCTGATCTCTTGTGGCCTTGATCTCCCTCCTCTTCTTTGCTTTCCTGAGAAATGGCCTTCACCCTAGAAAACAACAGCTAGGAAGTCTCCAGGCAATTTTTTTTTTTTTTTTTTGGTATCCACAACTTTCTTTCTTGCTGCTTACCTCAATGTGGATTCAGAAGGATAGTTTCACTAGCTGAGAAATTTTGTATAAGTTTTGTCTTTGCCTGTTACACACATGCAGATTAGAATTCAGCTGTCTGACAGACATATCTGTAGTTTGTTTCTTGTGGCTATTTGGTGATGCATAGTTATGTGTGGGCTACATGCTTAAAAACATGAAGATTTCCTTGCTCAAATGATATATAAAATCTGATGGAAAAAGTGTCCTTTGAGACTCCCTAGATCCAGTGGTATCATACTTCCTAATGAATCTTCTTCCTCTTTCTAACTTGGAGTGTTTCATTGCCTTCACTTCTTGAGGGCACGGACCCAAATCGGCTAATGTTATTTTAATCTAATACCATCAAAGAGAATGCTTTGGAGAATTCAAATTAGTTACATGTAAATTTATTTTTATGGTCTACAGGTATTTAAAGATTTCATAATGTTGGTATATCCTGACTGTGGGGTATTCATGCCTCAAATTTATGTATGATATCTGAAGTTATTTAAAAACATGAATCATGATTATGTCTAGAAGTATTATTGTCTAAAGTTATCTAACTGATTGGATTTCACTTCGCCTTTACATTTTGCTTACACTTTTAGTAATTACATCATACTACGTTTTTCTCATCTACAATTTTCGCTGATTTTCTAACACCATCTGACCAGAATATCTCAACAAAGATACTAGACGTGTGAAAAGGACTATCACATCACATATTGAAAACAATCATGGAGAAATTAATGGTCTAACAGACTACAAAACCAAGTGGAAAAAAAAATACATAACGCTGAACATATAAAAACACAGTATGGGATTTATGTGGAAATCTTGTGGATGTTTCAGGCTCCACTTCATAAATAACAGCAAACATTTTCTTTTCTTCAAAAGGATTTAGCTAACGGGTTGCAACCTGAGGTATCACAGAACATATTTGCTCGGGAGACACACTGTGGAATGAGGAGTATCTCAATGGTAACAGTGAACCTGCAATCCAGGCCTGTGGACTCTCCAAACAAGCTAAATACCACAAGAAACAAAGGAGTAGAGCCCTGAGACCACTGGACACCTGAGAAATCAATCAGGGTTTCCCTCGAAAGGACTCCAGATAGCATTCCACTGACACCATGAGGAGTATGAACACTGCGACCCCACTCGACTCTCCACCGAATGCGCGTACCCTGCCGCAGGGCCTCAACTGCCTTTCGCGACGACGGGAGCAAGGCCGAGGGCCCGGGGCCTTGTGGGAGTTCACCGGGGCGTCCCTCCCGGACCGGAGAACCGACCTAGCCCGGGCGCCGGCCCCCTGGCTCGTTGGCTGACAGACCCCACCCTTCAGAGCTAAATGGACGCAGCGGGAGGGACGACGGCACAGAGATCTCATCACCGGGCCGAGGACCCCACAGCGCCGCACAGCACGAGAGAGGGCCCAAGGTGGTCCCCCGGACCCGTGTCTACCTCCCAGACCGCTGCTTCCCCCGGGACCTTCCCCGGAGAAGGTGGGGAGCGTAGGCGGACTCGCCAGAGCACGCGGGGCTGCCTCCGATCCAATCAGCATCTGGCCTGGGACCCCGGGCCGGGGCGCCCCAGCCGCGCGGCCATCAGGTGCTAAATCCACCTGGGGACGGGGCCCGGGACCCGCCGAGGCCCTTCCCCCGACCAGACCCTCAGGCGATCGAGTGACGGCGGCGGAAGAGTGCCCGGGGCCCGGCCCCCCGCCGCGCCCAGGAAAACGGCTGCCACAGAGGCCCCCGGCCCCCCGAAAGCCAGAACAAACGCTATACCGTCGAGACGATTCCCCGCGACGGCGCTGTCGTGCAGCCAGGTCGCGGCCCCCCGCGTGAGAAAATGACTGCCGAGACATCGTCCGGCAGCCTTCCGCGCCGACGGGAGCCAGGCCGAGGGCCCGGGGACTCGCGGGGGGCCCTCCAGGGCCTCCGTCCCGGACCGGAGAACCGACCGAGACGCACGGCGACCCCGGGCTTGTTGGCAGACAACCCACAGCCCTTCAGAAGCAGAGGGACGCAGCCGGAGGGACCACGGCCCAAGGACCCTATCCCCGGGGCCGAGGGCCCTGAAACCGCACCCCACCGTGACGCCCGGCACGGGTGAGGGCCCAGGGTGATCCCCCGGACCCGTGCCAACCTCCGAGACCGCTCCTTCTCCCAGGATCTCGCCCAGAAAAGGTGGGGAGCGCCGGCGGACTTGACGGAGCACGCGGGAATGCCTCCAATCCAATCAGCGTCTGGCCTGCGGCCCCGGGCCGGGTCAACCCACCCGCGCAGCCAGCAGGTGCCGAATTCCCTTGGGGTCGCTGCCCAGGACCCGCAGAGGCTCTTCCCCGGACGAGACCCTCAGGCGACCCAGCGACGGCGGCGCAAGAGCTCCTGAGGCCCGAACGCCCCACCGCGCCCAGGAAAACGGCCGCCAGGGAGGCCACAGGGCCCCCGAGAGCCAGCACAAACGCCATGCCGTCGAGCCGATTCCCACTCCGGGAGACAGAGTGGGAATCGGCTCGACGGCACCAGCCACTCACCGCGACAGTGCTGCCGTGCAGCCGGGTCCCGACCCTCGGCGTGAGAAAATGGCTGCCGAGGCCTACGGCCCGGCCCCCTTACGCGCCGACGGGAGCCAGGCCGAGGGCCCAGGGCTTCGAGGGAGCCCACTGGGTCGCGGAACCGACCGAGCCTGGGTGGCGCACCCCCTGCCCGCGTGGGCGGGCCGCCCCCAGCCCCTGAGAGCTGGAAGGACGCAGCTGGCGGGGCAACGGCCCAGAGACCCCAACCCCAGTCCCGCGGACCCTGCGCCTCGCCACTCGGTGCCCCTCCGCCCGCGAGAGGACCCGGGGAGGTCGCTCGGACCCTGGCCGACCCCCCTAGGCTGCTGCTTCACCCCAGTGTCGTGGCCAGCAGGTGAGGAACCCCGTTGAAGACGGGTCCCAGGCCCGAGGAGGCCGCTCTCTCGACCGGACCCTTTGAGCCTCCCGGAGTGGGAATCGGTTACAGGGCATGGCGTTACGCTGTCTCTCTTTGGCCCTGGGGCCTCCCTCGCGGCCGTTTTCCTGGACGCAGCGGGGCGACCGGCCCCCAGGTGCTTTGGCGCCCCTGTCGCTGAGCCGCCCGAGTGGCCAGTCGGTGGAGGGGCCTCCTCGGACCCTGGGCCCAGTCTTCAGGGGGGTGCTGCACCTGCTGGCCGCGCTGCCCGGGAGTTAGGGGCCAGCCACCAGGGGCCGACGCTGATTGGATTGGGAGCGACGCTGATGGCATCGGTTGACGCCCAGAGCGCTGTGTCGACTCCGTTGGCGGTCCCCGCCTGCTCTGGCCGAGGCCTGGGTGAAGCAGCGGCCTGTGGGTGTCTGCCGCTGCCCCAGCGACCTCCCGGGCCGTCTCCTGGGCGGCGGGGCGTTGTGGGACGCGGCCCGAGGTCCCCGGGCCGGGATTGGGGTCTCTGGGCCGTCGCCCCTCTGGCTGCGTCCGTCAGGCTCTCAAGGGCGGGGGACTGCCGGCCTGCGAGGCCGGGGTCTGCCGCCCTGGCTCGGTCGGTTCCCCGTCCTGGAAGGGAGGGCACGGTGGGCTCCCCCGAGGACCCGGGCCCTCGTCGATGCGGCAGGCATCTGGGCCGTCCTCCCCGGCAGCCATTTTCTCACGCAGAGGGCCGGGGCCGGGCTGCAGAGTAGTGCCCTCGCGGGAGAGGCGGGTGCCGTCGAGCCGATTCCCTTCGTGTCTCCGGGAGTGGGAATCGGCTCCACCGCATGGCGTTTGCGCTTGCTGTCTTTTGCCCGGGGGGCCCTCCTGAAAGTGGGTGGTGAGGAGGGGAAAGAAGAGTGTTTGTAAGATGAGACATGTATGGAGCAGAAAGGAATAGTGTGCTGTCACCAGGCAGAGAGAGCAGTGGAAGCTGTACATATGTGGGCATGCAAATTTATATGAGAATGTACATTTTCACTCAGTCATTGAAAAAAAAAAGTTTTTTGGGAAGTTCTCTGACAGCAGCTCGGTGACCATACTCTGTGTCCTCAGGTGTCTCTCTATATTCAGGGCCTCCAATTTAATCATAGGTTTTTCCTCTTCATAGAATCCCACATGCTTCTTAATGCTGCTTCATTTTTCTTTCTTTTTTTTTTTCTGATTTTTCCTCACAGATGCTGGAGTTGGTAGCTCTGTCTTCCAAGTCCAAAAGTCTCTTTTCCGTTTGTTCCATTCTGTTTTCTTGGCTTTGGATTGCAGTTTCCATGTCTTTGATTTTGTTCTTGATCTGTTGGATTTCAGAGTGCTTGTGTTCCATCAGATCGAACAGCTTGCTTAATCTTTAATTTTTTCTCTGCTACAGTTTGTATAAGGTCTAGGAGGGTCTCTATATAATCCTTTTGTATTCATCTTCCGATAATTTCAGAAAAGTTTCTTCGTCTGGAAAGCTCTTTGGTTGTTTTCTTTGGGAGCCTTATGAAACCGTGGATGATTTTCTCATTACTGCTTTATCCAACATCTGTTGCTCTTTGCGCATCCTGTGAGTCAATAAGGGCTGGGAGACATGCTTTGGTCTGTGAAAGTAAGGGCTAGCCAGGAGCAGGAGTCACCTAAAGAGAGGAGGCTTTCTGTCAAGTGATATGAAGTTCAAATTAATCACCCTATGCCACGTCCTAGAGCTCACTAGGTGACGAGAAGGCTCTGTTTAATTACAAGTTCAGGTCTTGGTTTCCAGAGAGATTTAGGTAGACGTGTGCTTAGTCTACCATCTTGACTCCACTGGCTGTGGATGGCCTCATTTTGAGTGGCATTTTATGAAACAACAGATTTCTTTGTGTGATGGTAAGGTTGAAACCATGACCATTTTGAGAGTGAAATAGTTACATCATGACCACAGGTGAAAACGGGAAGCGTCCCAGGGAAACCAGGGTATGTACTCACCCTACCAACAGAGCTTTTTCTCCAGGCCAAGCCCCACTGTGCAGGATACAGAAGTGAGTGAGAACTTGGGTTCTGGAGACAGACTGTAAGGGCTCCGATTTCAGCTCCAGCCTGAAAGAATGGACAGCTCAATCATGTGGCCGGCACATGGTGTGTGCTCAGTAAAGGCTGGCTGGGCCACTGTCATCAAAGAACAGTGGGTGTGAGCTTCTCTTGAAGGTTCAATCCCACATGGATCATAATGGTCAAGCCAAGCCAACCCAGTGCCATAGAGTCGGATACGACAGGCCTTTTTTAATAGGCTAGATTATTCTTCTGTTTCAGCTAGAATCAAATCTGCCAGACACTCTTTGGAAACTCTATGGGGTGGTTCTACTCTGACCTCTAGGGTGACTATGTGTCAGACCTGACTCGACAGCTTGGGGTTTTAGTGGGTTAAGCTAGATTATTATTTTCTTTCAGGGACTCTGCTAATCCCTTGGCCACTAAGCAGAAGGTCAGTGGGCTGAACTCACCAGCCACTCAGCAAGAGAAAGATGTGGGTGTCTGCTTCCCTAAAGATTTACAGCGTTGAAGACCTTGTGGGGGCAGTTCTGTAGGCCACTATGAGTTAGAATGGACTGAAGAGCAGGGGGTTTGGTGTTTTGTTTGAGTCAGGTTAACAGGAACAGCCTCTGAACTGAGGCCTGGAAAGCCAAGAAAAGCCTCCCCAAACCTGTCCGTTCTTCCTCTTGAGTCTACAGGCCTTCATGATGTGAGTACACGTAACCTTCTGCAGTGACTGTCCTGTTGGGCCTCTGGGATGGGCCTTGGTTCATGCATCCACAGGCAATTTGCAACTTCCCTCTGTGTCCTGTTCCCATTTCTCTAGAGAGGGCCTCCAAGTGGCCTTATTTGACAGCACCAGTCACCGTGGGGTCCTTTATAAGACATGTCAGCCATCCGAAGTTATTTAAAAATTATTTCCTATCATTCTTGTGTCCGGAGAAAATGTCCAAGCACAGCAATGCTCTCCTCTGAAAATGAGATATGCTAAGGAGTCTATTTACAGACAGGGCTTGCAATCGGTTCTTCCTGGTTCCGTCATGACTGAGGAAGCCACACGGCCACAGACCTGAACGTTTGGAGTTTCAATCATCCTTTTGAAGGCCTTTTTACAAATATAGTTGATGAGTCAGCTTCCTAGGCGATCCTGAGTAGTGCCGATGGTTGAGTCCTTAACCACGAGCTGAGGGGTTGGTGGTTCCAACCCAGACACAGGTTCCTCGGAAGACAGGCTTGGAGGTCTGCTTCTGAGAGCTCACAGCCTTGAAAACACAACGGAGCAGCTCTGCTCTGCCTCCGTGGAGCTGCCGGGAGCAGAAGCAAGTCATGGTACCCGAAAGAAATTGGTGGATGCTGAACCGTTTCCAGAGGTACCACCTGAGCAGGAACCATGGCACCGAAAGAAGAAGTCCAAGCTGCACGGAAGGCACTGGCCAAAAAGAAGACTCTGAGAACTCAGAAACTACCGACGGAGATGTTCCAACGAACGGATGCTGTGCTGGAAGTGCTCCCTCGTTGATGCCAAGAAATTGGGAAGACAGCTACCTTGCCAACTAATGGAAGAGATCTCTAGTACTGTATAGTTCCAAGAAAAATCATCTCACCCAATGTGGAACTCATTTACAAATATCATCCACATCCCACACGAGTCCAGTTTTGCTGAAGACCCTTGAAAAGCAGCTGCAGTAGTCTATAGACAGGGATCTGCTAGAAATTCAAGCCGGATTCCAAAGAGGACGTGGAACCCGGGATATTATGGCTGATGTCTGATGGGTCCTAGCTGAAAGCAGAGAATACTAGAAAGATCTTTTCAGTGTTTTAAAGGCTTGACTACGTAGATCCTCAAAAAAATGATGGATAGCCCTTCCTTGTGCTCATGAGGAACCTGTACACAGATCAGGAGGCCGTTACTTGAATAAAACAAGGGGATACCCAGTCGTTTAAAGTCAGGAAAGTTGCGAACCAGGAATGGATCCTTTCACCCTACCTGTTCACTCTGTATGCTGAGCTAATCATCTGAGAAGCTGGAGTCTGAAGAAGGGGGCATCAGGACCGGAGGAAGAGTCCTTAACCACCTCTAGGACACAGATGACTCACCTTTGTGTGGCGTGCTGGAAGTGAAGAAGACTCGAGAGACTTATTGGTGAACCTCCGAGACTACAAGCTTTCCTATGGATGGCACCTCCCCATCCAGAAAACCCAAATCCTCACAACTGGACCTCTCAACAGCATCCTGGTCAACAGAGAAAAGATGAGGTTGCCAAGGAATTCATTTTCCTTGGATCCACCCTCGATGCCCGTGGAAGCAGCCGCTGAAAAATCCAAATTGCATGGCTTCAGGCCTGTCAGCTGCCCAAGTGTTGAAAAGCAGAGCCTTGAAGGCTAAGGTGGCAGACCCAAGTCATGGTCTTTTCAGTCACCTCTGATTCATGTGAAAGTTGGACGAGGAATAAGGAAGACGGGAGGAGAACAGACACCTTTGAATGGTGGTGTTGGAGGACCTTGAATACCATGACTGAACTGTGAAAAGAGTGAATAGAAGTGTCTTTGAAGAAATGCAAGCAGAGTGCTCCTTGGAAGTCAAGATCGCAAGACTGCATCTCACATACTTTGGACATGTTGTAAAAGGGCTGTGTCTCTGGAGGAGAACATCCTGCTTGGTAGTCCGTGAAAAAGAGGAAGAGCTTCCCTAAGACGGACTGTCAGAGTGGCTGCAACCGCAAGTTCTGCTTAACGTCTGTGAAGATGGTGTGGGACTGGGCCATGTTTTGCTCGATTTTACACAGGGTCACTGTGACTCAGAACTGACTTGATGGCCCCTAACAACAACAACATGCCTAGAAATGTACTCAAAAGCCACTAAAGACAACCAAGTCAGTGAAGTCCCGTCAAGATCCATGATGGCTTTAGAACAAAATGGAAACACTGGGTGACATAGTGGTTAAGTGCTATGGCTGCTCACCAAAAGGTCCGCCATTCTCATCTGCCAGGTGCTCCTTGGAAACTCTGTGAAGCAGTTGTGCTCTGTCCTGTAGGGTCACCATGAGTTGGAATTGACTTGATAGTAGTGAGTTTGAAGTATTGATTTGGAACCAAACGAGAATTATGTTTACATAATCTTTATTATTTTACTTTATAAATTTAAAGTCATGTTTCCTTCAATACATCGACTTATAAAGTTTTTAACTTTCGGGGGCAGAGTCAAGATGGAGGACTAGACACACGTCTCCCTAACTCACTCTGAAAACTGAGGCCAGGATTGATCATTCAATGGAGTCTTCTGGACACCCAGTGAGCCCTAAGACATGGCATAGGACTGTCCTTTTGGACTACCTGGCACTAAACGGGAAACTTCTACTCTTTTGCTGACCCCAGCCCTTGTCGAATGGCTGGCTCTCACTGTCTGAAGATAAGACTGGCTTTCATTTGTTTCCTTTTTGTTAGCCTGTGGCAGAGATTAGGCTTAACTGGCCATAAAGTTCTGCCTCATTGCTGACACGACCAGTGGGTGGAATAGCCACATTTGAGAGCCTGGCTCCGGACTCTGAGCACCATGGCCCCTCCACCCCATTTTTTGAACCTCCACCATTGATTCGGCTGTTTCCCAGAGGGCGGGAGAGCCTCGGCAGGACGCCATCTTGTCCAACCAGGAGGTGGAACTACCCAAACAGAGGACTGGGAGGGGGCTAATTCCCAGGCTAGGAGGTAGTGCCAGCTTGGGCCATGCTTCCCCAGAAGAAAAGCCGTATTTAGCACAGTTTACCCTTTAGGTAGGGCCCAGCACCTGATGACAGCAGGACAGTAGCCTGTCTATACTTTGAACCAGACCACAGCATCTAGGGACAGATACAGAGGTGCCTCCATTGCTAGCTGGAAAGAGGAGCTTGCCTGCCTGACAGTCTCATTGTTTTTGAAAGCCATCAGATAGCTTTTACCTTTCAAAATATGACTACCTAGGGAAATAACTGAGGTGCAGCCTGAACTGCATCTCGTCTAATTTTGACTGACCCACATCATAGGGTCATTGGAAGGCCTCCCAGTGACTCCCTAAATAGGGTTGTGTCGTTGCCAGGCAGAAGGTGGGGCCTGCTCTCACAGAGATTCTACTGGGCTGAGTCACAGCTGTAAATAGAGGTCACTGGTAATCCACTTCTACGTCAGCTCCTATTAAGGCAACACCAGAGAAACTAAACAACCTCTAGATGCCCCCAAAGCAAGAGACCTTGGCTCAACACTTAAGGAAAAATCCAACCATGGCTCCAGAAAGCTCCCAAAAGAACGAACCAAAGATCTTCCCAGATGAAGAAGCCTTTCTAAAACTTTCAGAGGTCGGAGTACAAAAGAATTATAGAGGGAGCCCTCCTAGACACTCTACCAAATTTAGCAGACCCAAATGAAAAAATAAGCAAGCTGTTTGAACTGACGGAACTCCAGCACTCTGAAATCCAACAGATCAACAACCAAATCAAGAACCAGAAAACTCCATTCAAAGAGAACAGAACAGAACGGAACCCATGGAAAACAGACTTTCTGACTGGGAGACAGAACGGCTGACACCAGCATTTATGAGGAGAAATCCGAGAAAAGACAAAAGAACAATGCAGACGCATTAAGAAAAATGTGGGACTCTATCAAGAGGAACCATCTACGATTCATTGGAGTTCCTGAACAGGAAGGGATACCTGAAAACACAGAGAGGATTGTTGTTGACTTGCTGACAGAAAACTTCCCAGAAATTGTGAAAAAGAGAACCTAGATATCCAAGATGCAGATCCATCGCTGTACAACATACACCTCCAAAGAAAGCTTCCAAGATCTATTGTCATCCACCTTAACAAAATGAAACCTAAGCAGAAACTCTTAATGGCAGTGAGACTCAAAGCAAAGCTAACCTTCAGAAAGAAGTCCTGTAGGGTTTTGTCTGACTTCTTGGCAGAAACCATGCTGGCACGGAGGCAGAGGGGTGGCACCTTCAAAGCCTTTGAAGAAGAAACATTTCCAACCAAGAATTATAGACCCTGCAAAGCTGTCTTTCAAATATGAAAATGAAATGAAGACCTTGGCAGATCAACAGAAACTCAGAGACTTGTTAAAAAAACAAACCCAAAAAAGCTACAAGAATTACTGAAAGAAGCTCTTGGCTTAGAAGAACCAAACCTTGAACTCTATAGTTTAGGAGACAATAAAGGACACAGCACCCAGAAATCTACTCAGTTGGGGAAGGCACAACACCCCAACCAAAGCTCTAATACTAAAAGAAGTGATCCAGTGATCCTGTCGTGAAAACCACAATACCATCCCGTTAAAAAGAGGGATCTATTACAGTAGTTACAGTCCGTCCAGATGGAGAGGACGTTGATATTTAGAAGTTAAAATGGCGTTTCAATGTACATTATTAAGGGGGATCCTAGGGATGGCCACAAAGCACAACCAAGAAGCGACCTAGCAAAACAAGAAATGCAATACAGGAGTCTCAAGAAACACAAAACTAACACTGAAAAGGGTGAAAAATCAAACCCTAAAGAAGAATGTCCCAGAACAGAATAACAAGAGCCACAGAGAAAACATCCACACAAAAATAAGTACATCCAAATGACAGCACTCAACACATAGCTATCCATAATGACATTGAAGGTCAATGACTGAACAGTCCAGTCAAGAGACAACGAGTGACATCTTGGATGAAAAGTCACGACCCATCTACCTGCTGCTTACAAGAAGCGGACCTTAGACTTAAAGGTATGAACCAACTTAAAATTAAAAGATGGAATAATATATACCAAGCTAACAATAGACAAAGCAGAGCAGGTGTGGCAATATTAATCTCAGATAAAATAGATTATACTGTAAAAAAAAAAAAAAGCTCTATGAAGACCTCCTTGTGACTATTCACTAACTAGACCTCATCGAACTGGACAGAACTTTGTATCCATCATGTTGACTGAAATTAGTCAGCGGCACAAGGTCAGATATGGTAAGAGACCCCTCCTTTAAGGACTTGAAAACGGACCCGTGTACTGACGAAAAGATTCATGACGGATGCAGAGGAGGGAGGGAGAGAGTGGGTTGGGTATAGATTAGACAGCTGATGGAAACTTGGTTGGGTGAATCAGTGACAGCACCCATTAGAAAGAAGATCCATTTACCTGGACTTGGACAGAACCCGAAAACTCTTCCCATCTTAACCCAATAGGTAAGGACAGTAGCAGGGGTGGGGGACCATGCTCTCAGAGGACATGAAGGCCCATGGGTATAACTAGCCTATTGCTACAGCAGTCCTGTCCACGTCCTATTGGTGATTGACATCTAGGGTCTCCAAAGCTAGCAAGCTGTCGTCTGAGGTCCATGAAATAGTCCCAACTCATCCAGAACAGATGATCCCCAAGGACCAAAATGATACCGGACAAAGAGAACCCAGAAGACAGAAAGATCCATGTGAATGGGTGACACCATCCACATGGGACCGGAAGAACCCGATGGTGCCTGGCCACCTCCAGTGACAGCCATGATGGGGCTCCCAATCTTGAGTCTCAGTGGCAACACGAGAATAAGAAGGGGTGTGCCCTGAGAACTCCCCTCAAAGACCAACATCGATGGTCCGAAAGCCATGGGTTCCCCTGGGAGGATGGCCCCTAGACCTGAAATGGCCCCTTATTATAAATTATTACTCAGGTCCACTCCTCGGGCACGAATGGATTGGATTCGGCAACACAGAGTGACCCTATCGTGTGTGCACTTTATAGTTGTATATATCTACAGGATGTTGCCCAACTGGCCTCTTTCTAGAGGGGAGTGGAGAGGGCAGAGAAGAAGGGACAGGGGTTTGTTAACAGGATAGGACTTGCACAGAACATAAAAGAGGAGTGTGCTGTTACCAGGCAAGGAGAGCAGTAGGAGCTCCCCAAAGGCGGGCGTGTGAATTTAAACAAGATTGTACACTTTAACTCAACCACAATTAAAAAAAAAAAAAATTAAGCTCCACTTTTGTTCCACTAATATGGTAGGACCGAATCATCACTATAAACTTTAATAAAAACATGTGTAAGAGGACGCTTATGTTCAGCTTCTCCTTGGCTTTCTGGCTGGGGCTCACCCTGGCACCGAGCGTGTGCCCAGCTGGCTAGACTAGAAGGTGGCTGTCTTCCATACACTCATTTTGTGATCCTCTATGCTCTTCCTCTCTCTGAATCCGTGGAGATTCTCCCCGGTTAACAATACCGAATCCATAAAGAATACTAGAGCCTACAGTGGTTTCAGCTCAGGCAAGACATCAACCCATGGATAAACTTGTCCAGCAAAACCAACACTTAACATCCATGAAACCAAAACAGAACTCGGAACCCCAAACCAGTTGCTGCCCAGTGGATTCTGACTCGTGGAGTCTGATCCCCTTTGTCACAGAACTGTGGTCTACAGAGTATTCTTGGGTGTCGTCTTTATGGAAGCTGATCGCCAGGCCTTTCTTCAGCCCTGCTCTGGGACAGGTTCAAACCACTGACCTCTAGGCTAGTCGAGGAGTGTCCACCATTTGCCTAAGTCCTGTTCCAGTATTTCAGAAAGGGGAGAACACGGTATGTGGAACTAGTCTAGAGACAGAGTGCTTCTGTGCTTGCTAGGGGAGAAAAGCATCAGGGAGAAGCTGGCAGAAACCCCCCTTCGGCAGTCTGGGGTGTGCAGAGGTAGTGCTGTCCTCACTGCTGACTCAGCGCCGGTTTGGTCCAGCCCTGGGGCGGTGGGTGCTGCAGGGCCCTTAGGAACCGCACCCACGTTCCCCCAGGCCCAGCGCCTGGCGTTGGGGGACCAGGTGGGCAGAATCGGCTGTTCGCACGCCCTCTTGTGGCCGTCAGCCGAATCACTGACATTCCGTGTCAGGATTTTGTCCGCCGCGGATTTCCCACGCTCGGGGCCCGGAGAGCAGAAAGCGTTGTCGGCACGCCCTCTCGTGGCCGGACGCGGAATCGCTGACGTTCAGGGTCAGGATGGTCCGCCCCGGATTTGGGGACAGAAGAGGCGCGCATCCTCCGTACCTCGTGAGACCGGAAGGGAGGCCCGAGCTGAATCTTCAGCAGTTCACGTAGGGTTAGAAACATTGGGAGGGAGGAAACGGGGGTATTCAAGAGCGTTCCATGTCTTGGCACTGACGGGCGGGAGGGAGAACATTCTGACTTGTATTTTCCTTCTCTTCCTACGTCTGATTTCAGTCTGGAACTCCAGTGCAGCCGCCTGTGCCAGAGACGTCGACTTGGACAGAGGAGTGGGAAGTGTGACACTCTGCCATGTAAGGCCTGGATATTGGTGTCCAGATGCCCCCTCCTCCCCCTCGTGACCGTGTGTCTTCTACCACTGCACTCATTGTTCCTGTGATTTGGGCCTCGATGAGTAAAGCCATCGGTGAAGACGGACACGTTCCAAGAGGAGACACAGAAACAGGCACAGTCTGGCAGAGCTTTGTGTGGACCGCAGGGGGACGTGGGGAGTCCCTGGGTGGTGCCCATGGTGTAGTGCTCAGCTACCCACTAGAAGATGAGTCTGCCTCCACCCAGAGGTGACTTGGAAGAAAGACGTGGTGCCCTGCTTCTGAGAAATCATTCCCTGAAAATGCTCTGGAGCACAGTCCTGCTCTGACACCCGTGGTGTCCCTGTCAGATCGAGCAGACTCCACGGCCCCTGGGTGAGAGGGCAGCGAGCCCCTGGGAGGGAACATCTGCCCTGAGACCAGCAGTCCCTGTATTTGTGTGGGGAGGTCGGTAGCCAGGATGGAATGTCTCATGGGTTCAGAGCAGAGCATCTCCTTGGAGCCCCTTCGTGGGAATGTGCTGTCCACTGTGTACCCAGGAAGGCTGTCAGGGCCCTCACCGGAAGGCACTCCCACGCTTTCAGACGTGACTTCACCATCTCCGTGTCCAGTGAGTAGAGCCAGCCAGGAGGCAGAGTCCAAAAAGGGAAGGTGCCGTTTTGAAGCTGGACCCAGCAGAGTGTAGACCTTCTGAGAGCAGGAGGGTGGAGATGCTCGGAGGGTTCATGTTAGGGCTCAGGTCAGTGTCAGGGTCAGGTCCTATCAGGATGAGGGCCCATTCCGGGTTAGGCTTTCAGGGTGAGCATCAGGGTTGTAGGGTCAGGGTCTCGCCGGTCTTCTGATTCTGCTGCTGTCCTTTCTCAGCTACACTTCTTGTTTTCTCGTGCCATCTCCCGAGTGACGGCTTTCTCTCAGCTCAGGGATGCTGGGTCTCAAGGACGTGCTCCATTCTGGGCTCTTCTGGATGGTGGTGGGGTCTTCCTCTCCCCAGTGGGATTGGCTCCTTTTAAGCCTAGTGGGATGGCAGAACTTACTATTCCTTTCCCGAGGTGCGCAGTCACCGCCCCAGGGTTCCATGCACCTCATTTGCATTCTCCGAGACTGTCCAGTGTCCTTGGTGGGACAGAAGCACCTTATTTGTGTAATATCATCCAGTCATTTGGTGTCTCTAAGAAGATCGTGACCGGAAGGTCATTCTACTAGTCATTAACTTCCCCAAACCTGCTGTAGAAAGAACTCTATTTAAACTAATTATTTTTAAAATCTATCCTAAAAAGTTTGCTACTAGGCTAGTATGAAAACTTTTTTCTTCCCCATTTTTCATCGTGTTGCTTATGGGCCCGTCGTGAGAGTTTTTTTTTTTCCTCCAACATATGTGCCCATTACCAACTCATGCTCCTAATTTAAATTGTAATCTAGCAACTTGGGAACTGTCCTCTTTCCTCCTGGAGCATCTGTAGGTCCTTTGTCCTGTGTGGGAAGCCCCAGCTTTCAGCTGTATCTGTAGATGGAATCATTGGTCTCATTGTCATAACCCGAACCCCCCAAACCTAATATGTTAACTTGAGTGGGTTCTAACTCCTAGCAACCCTATAGGACACAGCAGAGCCACCCCACAGGGTTTCCATGGCTGTCATCTTTAGAGAAGCCCATGGCCCCATCTTTGTACCGTGGACAGTGCATTCGACTTACTGACGTTTCGGTCAGCAGCTATGCCCTTAACCACTTCCCCAGGAGGTCTCATCCGTTTACCTAACACGCAGAAACAGAATTCCAGAATTGCTACACCCATACCTGTGTACGGTTAAAAATTCTGTGTGGCTGTTTTAATCTGTAGCTTGAAAATGGTCTGTTCCAGGTTTTGTATTTTCCTTTGCTTTGGCTGAGTTTTTGTTTCTTCTGTAGTGTGATGGTGAGATTCATTGCAAACACCATGAAGTCCATGTGTTTATTTTTGCAGTTTGTTAACGCAGCACTGTAGGACATTCTTGTATTGTGATTCCTGTTGTTAGTTACCTTGAAGACCTGAGCGGCCTGGCTCTTCACTGCTCACCGTGGGCCTTCTCCTGACCCCGCCCACGTCCTCACTGCCCACAGAAGCCCCCCTCCTCTCACCCCACCTCCCTCTCCCCACCTGGGCCTCCTCACCTCCCTTCCTATATTGACCCTTCACCTGGTCCCTCCACCTCTCCTCCTCCATTTATATTCCCTCATTAGCCCCCTCACCTGGGCCAGTGGGTGGGACCGTGCACAGGTGAGCCTGCCCAGGGCCCTGATGCTGACCCCACCCCTCTCCTTCTCATCTGACTTCCCACACCTGAGCTTTCTCCTGGCTCCACCCCCGTCTCCCCCCTTCCTGCTCCGTCATTGGCCCCCTCACCTGTGCCAGTGGGCGGAGCAGCAACCAGGTGACCCGGCTCAGGGCCTTGACGCCTCCGGAGGCCACGAAGGTCCCAGTGTGGAGCTGAGTTGGGGTTTCTTGCCGTTGTACTTGCTGTGCTTTCTGAAAGGTAGGAGACACGGGACCCCAGTGGGGACCCGCTTCCCGGTGGGACGCGAGGGCACTGTAAAGGTGTTGGGCTGTCGGAAGAAGATGCGCGGCTCCCGCTCCTGTGAGCCCGGGAGGTGGGGGCCCTGGAGGGACGCTTCCGCACCCTCTGTCCATTG
The DNA here is from genome assembly GCA_028571685.1 of Heterohyrax brucei. Taxonomy (NCBI): domain Eukaryota; kingdom Metazoa; phylum Chordata; class Mammalia; order Hyracoidea; family Procaviidae; genus Heterohyrax; species Heterohyrax brucei. The sequence continues at coordinate 138,953,475 of CM053150.1, forward strand.
CTGTAACCCCACCTGCTGGCCTCCGGGTCCCCGATGGTGCCCCCCCGGGCCTCCGGGCGTTCCAGGTGCCTGACCAGGCTGTAAAGGACCTGGGGTGTCAGGTCCCCCTCCGTGACCCAAGGAAGCAGCAACACCCCACTTGTGGCTGCAGAGATTCCCGAGGGCGGAGGTCCATGGTCTGGAGCCCATGGGGGACCTGACCCAAAGACCCTGCTCCCCCAGGAAGTAGCATACTTGGTGGGCTCCAAGAGGGAGCCCCTGGTTACCCAGTGACTTGGTAGGAATTCACCTTCCCACCTGTGGGGGAAAACGCAGCCACGGATTTCCCTACATCTGGGAGTCTGAAGGGCCGTGGCCGAAAGGCCCCGCGCAGTGTGGTGGGCGCACAGAGCTCGTGGGGGGCCAAGGCCTTCCACCTGTCCCGCCGGTTTGTGGGCCGGGCTGGGGGAGGGGTGGCCTGAGGCCCCTCGGGGCCTATCTGCTAGGGTTTGGAGCCCGGGCCAGGGACGCGCAGACTGTGGCTTCCGTGGAAGCCCCTGGGGAGGAGCACCCTCCCATAGTTAGCTGCCTGTCCCCTGACGAGCCACTGAGGGGTCAGCCCCTCGGATGGTGCAGGAAATCCCGAGTGAGGTGGACTGGGTGGAAGCTGGGAAGGACCCCCCAGAGGGCTGGGAGCCCATGTTGGGCTCTTTCTGTGGCGAGTGGTGGGAGTGTTCACACTGTCCTGCTAACAAAGCCGCCACTGTGTGGGAGAAAGGTGTGGCAGTCCCTTCCATAGAGTCACCTTCTCGGAGACCGTATGGGACAGTTCAGTTGTAATCTGTCCTGTGGGGTTGCTGTGAGTCATAGTGAAGTAGAGAAGTGAGTGCTTTATTTTTGGGGGGCTTCGTTTTGAACGGAGTGTTTTTGGTCCTGTGTGCCAGGTCACAGGGAACTTGTAAATCATTAAAAGTTGATTCAAAACCGGTGTGTGTGTGTGTTCTTCACTGAACCTGGCCTGCATCAAGAAGGTAAGTTCTGGGAGGGTGGGGGGTCTGGCGGTTTTAGGGTGTCGGGTTAGCGTTAGGGTGTTGGGATAGCGTGTTGGGGTGAGGTTAGGGTGTTGAGTGTCAGGTTAGGGTATCCGGTAAGGGTTAAGGTGTGGCGAGTGGGGCTATGGCATAGGGCCAGGCCCAGGGCTAGGGCGCCGCGCCACAGCATCTGTGTGGGGCCAGGGTTAGGGTTTGGGGGTTGCGGGTTATGGGGTTAGAAGGTTAGGTTTAGGGGGTTAGAGGTTAGAGGGTTACAGGGTTAGAGTTGGGGTTGGGGTTCAGGGGTTAGGGTCGGGTTTAGGGTTGGGGTTCAGGGTTCTGGGATCGGTCTCGGGTTTGGATTTGGGTTCGGATTTGGGTTCGGGAGGTTAGGGTTAGAGGGTTAGAGGGTTAGGGGTTAGGGCTGGGGTTGGTTAGGGTTAGGGAGTCGGGATAGGGCGCTGGGTTAGGGTTAGGGTGTCGGGTTAGGGTTAGGGTGTCAGGTTAGGGTTAGGTTTAGGGTTAGGCTTAGGGTGTCAGATTAGGGTTAGAGGTTAGGGTGTCGGGTTAGGGTTAGAAGAGTTAGGGTTACGGTGTCGGGTTAGGGTTAGGGTGTCGAGTTAATGTTAGGGTTAGGGTTCAGGATTTAGGGGTTGGAGTTTGGGGTTTCGGGTTAGGGTTAGAGGGTTAGGGGGTTAGAGGCTTAGGGGGTTAGGGGGTTAGGGGGTTAGGGTGGTGGTGGGGTGGGGATGGGGGTGAGGGTGAGAGGGTGAGAGGGTGAGAGGGTGAGAGGGTGAGAGGGTGAGGGTGAGATGGTGAGAGGGGTTGGGGTTGGGGTGGGTTGGGGTTAGAGGGTGTGAGGGTGTGAGGGTGTGAGGGTTAGAGGGTTAGAGGGTGTGAGGGTTAGGGTGAGGGTTAGGTTTAGAGGGTTAGAGGGTTAGGGGGTTAGGGTGTCGGGTTAGGGTGTCGGGTTAGGGTGTCGGGCTAGGGTGTCGGGTTAGGGTGTCGGGTTAGGGTGTCGGGTTAGGGTTAGGGTGTCGGGTTAGGGTTAGGGTGTCGGGTTAGGGTTAGGGTGTCGGGTTAGGGTTAGGGTGTCGGGTTAGGGTTAGGGTGTCGGGTTAGGGTGTCGGGTTAGGGTGTCGGGTTAGGGTGTCGGGTTAGGGTGTCGGGTTAGGGTGTCGGGTTAGGGTGTCGGGTTAGGGTGTCGGGTTAGGGTGTCGGGTTAGGGTGTCGGGTTAGGGTGTCGGGTGTCGGGTAAGGGTGTCGGGTAAGGGTGTCGGGTGTCGGGTTAGGGTTTAGGGTTAGGGTTAGGGTTTAGGGTTAGGGTTAGGGTTAGGGTTAGGGTTAGGGTTGGGTTTAGGGTTAGGGTTGGGTTTAGGGTTGGGGTTGGGGTTAGGGTTGGGGTTAGGGTTAGGGTTGGGATTAGGGTTAGAGGGTTAGAGGGTTAGGGGGTTGGGGGGTTAGGGGGTTAGGGGGTTAGAGGGTTAGGGTTAGGGGGTTAGGGGGTTAGGGTTAGGGGGTTAGGGTTAGGGGGTTAGGGTTAGGGGGTTAGGGTTAGGGGGTTAGGGTTAGGGGGTTAGGGTTATGGTTAGAGGGTTAGAGGGTTAGAGGGTTAGAGGGTTAGGGTTAGGGTTAGAGGGTTAGGGTTAGAGGGTTAGGGTTAGGGTTAGGGTTAGAGGGTTAGGGTTAGGGTTAGAGGGTTAGGGTTAGGGGGTTAGGGGGTTAGGGTTAGGGTTAGGGTCAGAAGGGTTAGGGTCAGAAGGGTTAGGGTCAGAAGGGTTAGGGTCAGAAGGGTTAGGGTCAGAAGGGTTAGGGTCAGAAGGGTTGGGGTCAGAAGGGTTGGGGTCAGAAGGGTTGGGGTCAGAAGGGTTGGGGTCAGAAGGGTTGGGGTCAGAAGGGTTGGGGTCAGAAGGGTTGGGGTCAGAAGGGTTGGGGTCAGAAGGGTTGGGGTCAGAAGGGTTGGGGTCAGAAGGTTTGGGGTCAGAAGGTTTGGGGTCAGAAGGTTTGGGGTCAGAAGGTTTGGGGTCAGAAGGTTTGGGGTCAGAAGGGTTGGGGCCAGAAGGGTTGGGGCCAGAAGGGTTAGGGTTAGGGGTTAGGGTTAGAGGGTTAGAGGGTTAGAGGGTTAGAGGGTTAGAGGGTTAGAGGGTTAGAGGGTTAGAGGGTTAGAGGGTTAGAGGGTTAGAGGGTTAGAGGGTTAGAGGGTTAGAGGGTTAGAGGGTTAGGGTTAGAGGGTTAGGGTTAGAGGGTTAGGGTTAGAGGGTTAGGGTTAGAGGGTTAGGGTTAGAGGGTTAGGGGGTTAGGGGGTTAGAGGGTTAGAGGGTTAGAGGGTTAGAGGGTTAGAGGGTTAGGGTTAGGGTTAGAGGGTTGGGGTTGGGGTTGGGGTTAGAGGGTTGGGGTTGGGGTTAGAGGGTTGGGGTTGGGGTTAGAGGGTTGGGGTTAGAGGGTTGGGGTTAGAGGGTTGGGGTTAGAGGGTTGGGGTTGGGGTTGGGGTTAGAGGGTTGGGGTTGGGGTTAGAGGGTTGGGGTTAGAGGGTTGGGGTTAGGGGGTTGGGGTTAGAGGGTTGGGGTTAGAGGGTTGGGGTTAGGGGGTTGGGGTTAGGGGGTTGGGGTTAGAGGGTTGGGGTTAGAGGGTTGGGGTTAGAGGGTTGGGGTTAGAGGGTTAGGGTTAGAGGGTTAGGGTTAGAGGGTTAGGGTTAGAGGGTTAGGGTTAGAGGGTTAGGGTTAGAGGGTTACAGGGTTAGGGTTAGAGGGTTAGGGTTAGAGGGTTAGGGTTAGGGGGTTAGGGGGTTAGGGGGTTAGGGGGTTAGGGTTAGGGGGTTAGGGAGTTAGGGGGTTAGGGGGTTAGGGTTTTAGGG